>CM059600.1:104125000-109125000 GCA_030412105.1 Cyclura pinguis | reverse complement strand
TTTGAGAAACTGCATGGTTTCCAAAGGCTTTCTCTCAATGAGAAGCTAATTGTTAAAATTACTTGGTGCTTCCTTGAATAAGAGACTTAGTCGAGAACTGCATCCCTAGTCAAGTTGTTCCTCCTGATAAACCCTATCTAGGTTGGGACCATTGATTGCTTGTCCCAAGGGTATTGCCCATCAGTCTTGGTTTAGGGAAAAAATAGTGTTTTGAATTTATTTGCCTAAAGCTGAGAAGAAGGTCAGGTCTCAATAAAACATGGAATCACAGAGTTGGAAGATCACAAGAGCTACTGAGTCCAACTACCTGCCATGCAGGAATACACCAGCAAAACACTCCTGACAGATGGTTGTCCAGCCTCTGTTTAAAAACTTTCAAAGAAGGAGACTCCACCACACTCCACTGAAGAAGCACATTCCTCTGTCAAACTGCTTTTACCACTGTTGAACTACTCTTACTGTCAGAAGTTCTTCCTAATGTTTAGGTGGAAGCCATTGCTCTGTGACGTAGACCCTGGAGCACCAGAAAACAGGCTCCATCCTTCATATAACATCCCTTCAAATATTAAAACATAGCTATCATGTCACCTGATTATATGATTCTATAAAAACATGGTGTTCTTCTAAAATGGAGATATTGGCAGCCCTACAAGCAATTGAGAAAAAAAAAAAGAACCAACATAGAATGTAATATCCTCTTCCCAAGAAGCAGCTGAAAAAAACTAATACTTCAAATGGGCTGATGTTGATCTCATTGCTCATTCTCCTCCACACATGCATTTTAATATGAGGTTTGACATGTAATTTATTAGTTGTGAGAGCATCTGAACAGGCAGGGCTAAATTTAGAAGCACTGCTCATACAAATAAAAGTTAAGCATCTATTGTCTCCATTACTA
This sequence comes from Cyclura pinguis, assembly GCA_030412105.1. Lineage (NCBI taxonomy): Eukaryota > Metazoa > Chordata > Lepidosauria > Squamata > Iguanidae > Cyclura > Cyclura pinguis. The sequence goes on along the minus strand of CM059600.1, from coordinate 109,124,102 downwards.
TTTCAATTAAGTTTTTGTTGCAGTGCAATGTAAGCAAAGTGCATTTCCAAGACACCATAGGCTACTACAGTGAATATAATCTTTTAATTATAATTATTCTCAAATATCCCATCTAAATGTTGATACGATCTTTCATGATCCTATCTTATGAGATTCATCTCATAATTCTCGTTACTTGTCCAGCCATTAACTTGCTTTTCTGAAGGCTTCAAACCCTCCAAAGAGAACCTTTTCATAGATATTGAAAGTTTTCTGAGAAACACCAGCACTATAGAAGCTGACCCCTTCACTCTTCATCCTACCATTTCACTCAGCCACCCAGTATACCTCTCTCTCTCTTGTATTCTTGGACTAATTTTTGTACAAATACTATACACACAATTGTAAATTTTGCCAAGATCTACATATTTAAAACAAGGATCTAAAAACAACACAAACCTAATTCTCAACTATATGCATATTTAGTCCTGTAATAATGGCAGATGTACAGGACTTGCTTGAATTCTAAAAAACTCTAAAGAGCTAAAGAATTCTCTTTACTCTTCTAGTCAATAAATCAGCCTCACTGTTCTGGTTTCCCAGAATCTTCTCCCATGCAGTCCTACAAACAGAATCCAATAGTTCCAACTAATGTAGCTCTGATGTCAGTAGATTGATTAATTTGCTCTGGATCTTAGTCTGGTTACCCCCGCCACCTATAATTTCAGAACCTAGGATACTTCCTTTAAAATTTGGACTAAAACCTGGAGTGCATTTGCTGCCCCCATGACTTCAGAGCCTCGTACATCCCATGCTTCCAGCAAGTGAAATCCTAAATCAAAGTAATAAGGGTCTAAATTTCTGCTTCCAGGCAGCAGCATTCCATCCCTCTTGCTCTTTATCATTTATCTGTGCTCATCCAAAACTTTACAAGCACTGTTTCTGCTTTTGGGGTTCTCTGTCAAAACAAGGAATAACTTCAGTGGGGAAGGATGGACAGAAACAGAACAAGCCACATCCTTAAGGTCTAGATGTTTCTGAGGTTCCCAGATTCTCCCTTCCCCAAACCTGTGGAAGCGCAATTTTTGTGTGTCTATGTGTCTGTAAGTGTATGTGTCAGCAACTTAGTGACTAAGGGAAGAATCATCATCACATTGATAGCTTAAATTATTTTAATATATGATCTTACAATTAAATGTTTTTAAGCTTTGTTAAATACCAGGTCTAGCCCTTCTGGATAATCAGACTTAAAACCTAGAATGAAAATCATATTTATGCTTGTCCATGTTAAGCTTTTTGTGCTGATGTTTATATGGTCCAATGTTTACATTCAGACTATTCAGCTTAATACAGCTAACAAGTATCAAGCTCCCTACTAATCAACTTTGACTCTGTCAAGAGTAAAAAAAAGTTTCCATGTGAGACATGACTCATGTGAATATTTAACAGCATCTAAATCAAATTACTTTTGCTCATGGAAATAAAGCTAGTAAGAAGAGCTGTGAACCAGAAAAATTCAATTCATTTCTTCTCCATTCTGACTGTCTAAATAAATAAGATCATTTAGTTTCCCAGAACTGCTATAACTTTTTCTTGATTTGTTGTTGTTGTTATTTGCCATTATATAGTGACACTATGAATGAAAGATCTCCAAGATCCCCAGTCACCAACTGCCCTGACCAGGTCTTGTAAATTCAGGGCCACAGCTTCGTCGACTGAATCAACCCACATGTAGCATGTTCTACTTCTTTTCCTACTATTCCACTTAACCCAACATTACCATTATTTCAAATAAGTTATGTTAGAATCATAGAATCATAGAAATGTAGAGTTGGAAGAGACCACACGGGCCATCCAGTCCAACCCCCTGCCATGCAGGAACACCCTCAAAGCACTCCCGACAGATGGCCATCCAGCCTCTGCTTAAAAACCTGTTGCCTCATGATATGTCCAAAGTACTACAGCCTCAGTTTAGTGACCTTGGCTTCTAGTGAGAGTTCAGGTTTGATTTGCACTAAGACCCATTCATTTGTCTTTTTAGCAGACAATGCTATCTGTAGAACTCTCCTTCAACAGCACATTTCAACTGAGCTGTCTGTTTTCTTCACTGTCCAACTTTTACACCCATACATTGAAACTAAAAATACTATGGCCTGGGTGATTCTGACTTTGGTATTTAATGGTACATCTTTATGCTTTAGGGTCTACCCTCAAATTCTTTAAACTTAGGTAAATCATCTGCTGTCATAATTTTTGTTTTTTCCTTAATATTCAAGGGTAATCCTACTTTTAGTTTGAGCCCTGACTGCAACCTGATGACCAGGGTTCACTTCTTCACTTTGCCATAGAAATCCACTGGATGACTTCGGGCACACCATATCCTCTCAGCTCCCAGAAAACCCTGTGATAGTTCTGCCTTAGGGTCACCATAAGTTGGAAATAACTTAAAGGCACACAACAGTAAATTCTACTTTTGTACTTTCTTCCTTAAATTCCATCAGTAATTGTTCTGTCTTTGCTATTCCTTGCCGGTAATATGTTGTCATCTGTATATCTTAAATTGTTGATATCCCTCCCTCCAGTTTTCATGCCTGCTTTCTCTGCCTCTAATCCTTTTTTCCATATGATACATCCTGCATATAAATGACAAAGAGAATATGATACACTGCAAACTTGTCTGACCCCCTTGCTAATAGGAAACCATTTTCTTTTCTCATATTCTGTCCTAGCAATGGCCTCTTGTCCAGAGTAAAGATATTCATCAAGACAATCAAATGTTGTTGCACTCCCATTACGGTGTTGATTGTCTTAAATTCTTCCCAATGCATGATGCAAAATCTGAAAGGGGACTCACGATTTCTTCTTAAGTCCTGGACTGTGAAACATGTTACCTAGCATATCCTCCTTGATGTGATCATTGCAGGTTTTAGAAGAGCTGGGATTGCAAGATGCAAAATCTTCCTAGTCTACAAATCAGAATGCTTCTTCCATGCTAAACCTTCAAAGGTTGGAAACCAGTGCTCCTGTTCTAGTTAAACTCCCTCCTGAAGTGATGGTCTGTGCCTTCTCAAATCACTGTCTTATCTCATTACCCTGTTATAGTGCTATTATTCCATTGTCAACATCCTATGGAACCCTGGGGTTTGCAGTTTAGGGAGGGGCATTTAGAATTCCCAGCCAGGAAGCTGTTTTGGCTCAGTAAACGATAAACCCCAGAATTCCACAGGATGCTGAACATTGAATAATAGTACTATAACAGTGTAGTGTAATACAGCCCTTACTGTTTGGACCCTGGAATGAACAAGGTACCCTTTCTTTGGTTTCTGAGTTTAACATAATACTGCTGTCAGTTATCAAAATGACAAACTAGAGAAACAGAGTCATATTATTATGTTAAGAGAAAGAATATTGTGGCGCCCTAAACTCTTAACTTTATTGATGTGGGCTTTTACAGATGCATCAGATGAAGTGGGCTTTCATGCACAGAACATTATGCAGCAATATATGTCAACAATACGTTTTTAATTATCTATTGTAAGATCTAGTGTTAAACAATCAAAGTGACACCTAAAATAAAATCCTCGGACTATGAGAGTGCTAGAACATATTTTTTTAATTTCCACTCTGACAGTTTCATGCTGTTGTCCTAAGATAACAACAGAAATTGATACAATCTGGGAACCAGATTCTGACACAAAGACTCCAAATCCTATAGATTACATCAATAGTGGTATCAGAAAGCTCAAAAATGAAGAGAGAAAGAGGATGACAAACAGCCCATTATCCTATCTTTCCCACTCTAGATTTGAATAGGAAGTAACCAAACCAATGCATCAACACTTGTTATATATTATTCACCTTGTTCTTGGTTTATCCATATAGAGAGAGAATGAACAGTGAATGAAGGATCATGCTGTTGGCTTTTGCCTTTTGATGACTACAGATTCAGTGGAAAATACGTAACTAGACAGTCTGTTCTAAGTATGGCCAAGTCTAAATCCAATCCAATCATGGATAATTTACCTATGTTGGGAACACTGGTTTCATTTTGATGTACTTACGATGTGTGTTACAGGAAAATAAACAATTTTATTAAAAATGCAACGGTTAAGAAAAGCCAAGAATAACCTTTTTAAAAAGAGACGTAAAAATTTCTCTGTTTCATTCTCAATTAATTTCTCTGAATCCCATCACTTTTTTCTTGTTTTCCTGCTGGAGTGGCCTGCAAGGCTTTTTGTTTTCTTCCCACACCAAAATTCAGACATATCATTAAGCGATTCTCTTTATGTGCATGTTTACTTGTGTAATTTAGTTTACAGCAGGGTTAGAAAAAATATTTGAAAATATTCCAAAAATGGTCAGAATCATGTTGATCAAAGAAAATATATCCAAAAAATGGAGGCTACATTCAGCAGAACATTTAGAAGTGCACTAGATGATTTCACAAAGTTCTTGACCATATGTAAAACTGCAAGAAGTTTAGCTGAAGATGTGCAAACTTACCTTTGTACACTTTGCTCCAGATAAGCACACAGATCATGTAAACAGTGGCGTATATGACAATATGGCCATGAAGAAAGTGTCCTCATTATTACACAGACAGCTGGATAAAAAAACATTAAAGCCAGTACAGTAATCAATCACCTCTTGCATTCTACAGTTATTTGGCCACTGTTGGGAAGGACTGCAGTTTGCTGCTAGATGCCAGATGCCATTTACATATATTCACAGCACAGCTCAGTTCTTCATTTTCCTCAGGGACACAGGAATAATATTGAATTGTCCCATGTAGGGAGCAAAAAGAAAGAAAGATAGATTCTGGGGTAATGTAGCAAATCAGCAATGTGCTGAGTAAATTATTAAAGTTGACAGTTATCCACATTGTCAGGGAATAAATTACAATTTCTCAGCCTGCTTCTGAAGATTCTACCCTAGCCGAGATCTGTGCAAACAGCTCTGCAGGAAGGGAAAAAAGAAAAGCTGGATACCTACAGCAAGAGAAAAGAGGTCAATTCTAAGCAAAAGAAAAGAGACTGATTTCCACATGTCACATCAAGAGCCAGAGAACAGGTCTGAAATTTTTCTGGATCCCATGATAATAACTGGTGACATATAGGAAGCAAAGATGATTGTACTGTTATTTTTTTTATCTGTATTTTTTGATAGAAATTAGCACCAAACCCAAAAACCTATGTGGATGACAAAACAGTTCATAAAATCCCTTTATTATAGCAATGGATGGTGAATCTTGAATGCTCTTTGCAAATTTCATTTTTAAAAGGACAAAGCAAGAATAAGAATAATAAAAAAAACTTAATGAAACAGAGCCTAGAAAGGATCAGAAGGCTGACGAAATTTGTATGAGAAAAGACTTAAACACTCAAGTTTTCAGTAGATGCTAGGAATAAGGGACTTCATAAGACCCCCTTCCTCGCGTATCCTTGGTCCCAATCAGCTCTTCCCTTCTGAATCATAAATCAGACCAAGTGGGGAACAAAACTCACTCTGTTCAACAGATGGGAAGCCATGAAAGGTCTAGAGGCTATCCATGTCTCTTTCCTCCCCACAAATCCCTGCAGGCTGCACCTCCAGCTTTTGAGGAAATCAGAAGTAAACAGGAGGTTATATGATTGTACAAGAAAAATATTTTTGGAGGCTAAAGCAAGGTATAGTGGGGAAAGACAGAAATCTGTGCTTATTTCATTAATGCATACAAGAATGAAAAATTCTAAATAGGTTTCTCCCTGCCAGGTAAAATTGCAAGAATTGGAGGCAGGATCATGTTTTTGATGTTTTTTCACTTTTTTTATTGAAAATTTCATGAAGGAATGTTTCCACCAAAAATTTGTTCTTCTTGGGTGGATTGCACAAGAATGCTGTTGTTTCTGAAAAAAACACTACCACACGTCACTCACAGGCTGCACCCTTGCTCTCACTCTTTCTCTCTCTCTCTCTCCACACACACACACACACACACAAACTTTTTATTAAGAATAAACAACACTTAATGCAAAACAAGAGAATAAACATTAAGATATACACAGAGACAAAAATCAAAGCACAATATAAACACATACTAAATACTAAAAGCTAAAATCGAAAGCTAACACTAACCACTAACACTAAAATTAAAAACTAATACTAACACGAAGTCAACAAAGGTAATTTCCTACTTACCTAATGTAGACTATTGTTGGTTCTGTAAAAGATAAGAACATCTCCAAATACAAATATTGTTCCAATGCTTTCATTGCTACTTTTACCAAAATGATCTAATGATCTAATCCAACTGTAATATTACAACAGTTGTTTTCTTGCAAAAAACTTATTAATGATTCCCATCTTTGGTGAAAGTTATAGCTCATAGCTTATAGCTGTCTTATAGCTCTGTTCAATACATCAAGGGCTAAAATGAGTAATAAAGGTGAAAGAAGACATCATTCCCTTGTTCCCTTCTGAATTCCTGATGGCATAGTTAGATCCCTGTTAACCAAGATCCAGGTTGTCTGTGTAATGTAAACTGCTGTAACCCAAGCAGTAAAATTGCTTCCAAAGCTATTCTTTTCCATAACTGCAAACAAGAAATATTCCAATTAAAATTGTCAAAAGCCTTTTCAGCATCCAAAAATATTAGTGCCAGCTGTTTCTCACTGTGAATCTCTAAATACTCCAAAATGCCCAAAACACATCTAGTGTTATCATGTAACTGTCTTTTCAGGGAAAAAGGAAACAGCTTGATCTTTATGAATAAATTCCTGTGAGAGCTCCAGCTCCTTTTAAATGCCATATTATAATTCTGCAAAGTTTGAAATCATTGGTTACAAAAAAAAAATCAGAGGACATGTAATAATTGCAAAATATTAAGAAAAGCATTTGAAACAATTATATGCAAAGAAGAGAAATGAAACTAAATAAACCTGATGTGTAGATAGAACCTTGAAGGATATTGACAAACTTAATGATGATAATAAATCCAGGAAGTCTTCTAGCTTGATTAGCAATCAGTCAGTTGTTTGCAACCTATTAATTGCATGTCAGTCTGCCCAAAACTACTTTTTTATTGGTACTAATATGTCATTTGTTAATGGTAACCTAGAGTATTTATTTTGTGGTTGGTCATATAGAAGGCCCTCACATGTATTACTTAAACTAATAGGATACCAGAGACTTAATAGCGAGTGGGGATCTGTGTCTGACACCCATGGGATGGATATCAGGCATAGCACCTATCCCCTCCAATCACTTTTCACATTTCAACATGGTTGTCTCCAGTAGGAATGACCTCATGTCATGGGTCTGTGATTAGGAATGAGAGGTCATTGTCTGTCCCACCTAATCCCTACTCCTGAAAAGGATTATCCCTGAAAACAATAACCATACTAACATGAGCATCCTTGTGTATGTGGCTAGGCAGTGTCTTTGACGTTGAAAAGAAGGGTCAGCATTATCAAGATCTGGATGGAAAGGTCAAGAGAACTTGAAATGATTTTTTTTAAAAAAAATAAATTCTTAATCATTAGTGCAATGAAAAATCTAATCTATTTACATCAATGTTACTAGTAATGTCTGTGCACTACATTAGCTGTTATCATAGAATTATGTTGCTGGAAAGGAGCAGAAAGGCCATGTAGTCTGAGCCCCTGTCAATGCATGGATCTGTAGCTAAAATATTTTTGATAAATAATCATCTACCTTCTATTTAAAAAGCTCCAATAAAGGATGGATTGATCATGACCTACTGCGGTACTCTGTTCAAACAGATCTTAACTACCTAATGTTTAGTTAAAATCTCCCATTTTGTTAATTGAATCCATTGGTTCAGCTCCTATCCTTTGGAATAGTAGGAAAAAAGCCTTGTCTAATCTTCCACATGACAGCACTTTAGATATTTAAAGATGGCAATCTTATTACCTCTCAGTCTTCTTTTCTCCAGTGTAAGCATACCCAGCTCCTTCAACTATATCATATCAGGCTTAGTCTCCAGGTCTTTACACATCTTGGACACATTACATTGGACACGCTCCACTTATCAATATCCTCCTAAAACTGTGTTGCCCAAAACTGGATACAGTATTCTAGGAGAGGTCTGACCCATGGTGTTGATTCTTGTCATTCATTTTCACTTTTTAAAGAAATCATACAGTAGGAATCTCAGACCTCATAAATGGTGAAAAAACAATTTGCAAATAGGAGCACCCCCATGGCATTTCACTTAAAAAACTTCTTATGCTTTAAGTGGCTCCTTATCACTTGTATCCACTGAGAGGATTTAAAGCCAGAAGAATAAGATGAGATAACATGTCAGCACTCAGTATTTATTACAGACAAAAAACAAAAACAAAAAAAAATGTGTGTATGAGACTCATTAAACTCTAAGCAAAACATGAAGATTTCCCCCTTCTTATTTTTTAAATGATGTTTTAGAAGTCATGAGCACTTTGTACTGGTTGCACTAAAAAAGGTAGTGCCGTTTATAGTCATTATGTTACTGCAGAAATAATATCAGTGTTCCTCCCTTTATCCCACAAAAGTAATGTTCACAGTAAACATGGTTACATCTAATACACTGCATCCAGCTTCTCTGTCCCACCCTCTCTGTGTTCTAAAGTAGTACTATTCAAAGTAGTGGTCTATGGATCATTGTCCAACACTGGGCTTTTCCGCACTACACTGTTATAGTGCTATTATTCCACTTTCAACATCCTGTGGAATTGGGGTTTGCAGTTTAGAAAAGGGCATTGAGAATTCTCAGCCAGAAAGCTCTTTGGCCTCAGTAAACTACAAACCCCAGAATTCCATAAGATGTTGAAAGTTGAATAATAGCACTATAACAGTGTAGTGTGGAAAGGCCCTCTGAGCCATTGACTGCCAGTCCCTGCTGAGTTTCCAGGAAAGAAAAAAGCACTTGCAACCCGTGAGCACAATTATGATATTGGTCCCAAGCACACTGGGGAAAAACTATTGCCTGTCCTCCATATCAGGTTGCTGGAGATGCATTTTTCTGGAAGATAGCCTGGGTCATTCAACTACTGTTCAGAATGCTGCTTAATTCTGTTTAAGACTGCTTGTGATAGTTTCAGTAAATCTTTCAATAATCTGCCATTTGTGGACACCTCATCTATACACATATGAATATGCATTCACATTCCCAAGTGCGATCTACATTTCAACCCCATTTTCCTTCATAGTAACATAGTAACAGATTTGAAGCCTGGGCTGGATACCTGCGGATCCTGGACACTAGAGAACTAAACCAATTTTCTTGCCAGCCCTGCTTGTCCAATCATGAAGATTATACCATCCAGAGAATCACAAGATCCCCGGTTGCTACTTAAAAGAATCAGTAGGAAATATTTGAAGTATGAAAAATAAAGTTTGAAAGTATTAACACACCTTGATTTTGTAAGATAGAGTTGTCTACTTCTTTGTAGGTAAAAGTATTTTTAATTTAACTTTTATTGATAAAGTTTTCACGCTTCCATGGTTTTGTGTTATGCTACTTCCTTTTGCTAGTTTACTAATGCATTTGTTTTCAATAACTGGTTTCTTCTCATGGTCTTAGTGAGAATTAATGATAACAGACTCAATTTTGAGTTAGTCATATTTAGAAATTGGTGTTAGACATGAATAATAACAATCATTGATTTCAATGAGTCTGTTCTAAGTATGACTAAGTCTAAATCCAACTCAATCAAGGGCAATTTATCTAGGTGGAAAAAAATATTCAAGGGTATCTGTGTTGGCCTTGCAGCAAAATACAGCAAAATCCAAAATCCACAAGCAGCAATTCCAGTTTGGGGAGAACTCATAAAATGCATCGTGCAAGTGTTTGAAGCTTCACTGTCTTCTTCAATGAGCAAAAATGCTAAAAATCATATAGAAAAAAAATGATGACTATGTTAGAGTCATTGGCCCACATTCTGTCTGAGATGTTGTCAGTTAAGATGGTATTGAGGGATATCAATGCATTCCCCTTATTGGCCATGTAAGGACTAGAGACAAAGAGCAATAAAAGATAGGTAATAAAATTTCAAATCCCAGCAGCAACAGAAAAATAACTTCTCTTGTGAGCCAGGTGTCTCTGACCTGTGAAAAGCTAACCGCTCCTTTCTTAGCCAGAAAAGATTGAATTTCTCAAGGAGTTTCTGTACTATTACATCTGGAAAAACTTTTTGATGATGTGTAGGTAAAACTTACCAAATTGTAGTCCAGTGGAAGAATTTTACCTTTCTTTGGTTCCCTCTTGTGTAGGATTCTTCTGCTGTGGCTAAATTTGGTATCTTGAAAGCCATATAGATCTAGATATAGATTTTCAACTATTTAAATGTGTAGATTGGGAACACCGGTCTTGTTTTGATGTATTTGTAATGCGTGTTAAAGAAAAATAGATATTAAATAACAATTTTAATAAACAATCATACAATTAAGAAAAGCTAAAAATAATCTTTTTAAGTAGATATGGGAAAATCTCTAAGTTTCATTCTCAATTTCCTGATTCCCATCAACTTTTTTCTTCTTTTTCTCTCAGGCGGGGTACAAGACTTTGTGTTTTCTTTCCACACCAACATTCAGAGATATCATTAAACATTTTTTCTTAGTGCACATGTTTATGTGTGTAATTTAGTTAATTTATGCTAGGGATAGAAAAATATTTGAAAATATTCAAAACATGGTTAAAAAGCACGTTTCTAAAGTGCTGAGAAGGAGAATCCTGATGAGAATCTTCACTGTTTGAGACTTACTCTGCACAAGATTCACATACATATGTGTGTGTGTGTGTGTGCGCGCGCGAGCGCGTGCGCGCGTGCTTGCACATGTGTGCACATGCACAGGCATGGAAAAATCCCAGCATTTTCTACATAGAAAATGTTCAGTAGTTAGAAGACTGTAACCTGTAGGCACAATCTCACAACTGCTGAGGATTCATGTTTACAATTGCAAATGACTGGGCATGACCTTTGCAGGCCAGCAGCATCCCAACAGAAGCACTTCTGCGGTACTGCAGACTAGGGCACTGGGGAATGATGTCTGCAGAGCTCTCCCAATCACTGAGCACACTGAGACAAGCAGTTGGGCCAGAGCCTTGAGAGATGTCTCCAGCTGTGTATTCTCAATAAGTCCCATGACGAGGAGAGTATTATAGACGTCATTAACCGGTGACCTGATATGCGGAGCTTCAGAAGTGCTTCACTCAGGGTGTTTTCATGCTGCAAGAGAAAGGTTATTGGGGGTGGAGGTAACTACGCAACAGAGCTACATCATTACATTGATGAGACAGAATCTTGATAAATATGCCTGTTTTCTGTGCAAAAGCACCACATGCAAGATTTGCACAGAATGTAAGGCCTGAATTGAGGGGGGGAAATGTTAAACTTACTCATTGCTTTTACTTTTTTTTTTAAACTTGGAAATGAAATTAGTGATGAATTATGTCCCTCATTACACAACTCCACCCCACCCCACCCCCATTCACTAAGGTGCATTATATGCATTTCTTCAATTATGCACATTGAAGCTGTACTCATTTTCAAATATGTGCAGTTTTGTGTGCATTTTATTTTTCAGTTACACTTCGTAATGTACACTTCACAAATGTGTGAATGCTCAAGGTGAGGTACACAGCTTCTCATTAAAAGTCTTGAGAGGTGCAAAAATAGTACTTTGTCGGCACTATTGACTCCAATTTTTCCCCATCTCTGCAAAGTATAACAGAGCCTATTATAGCTAATTGTTAATACTAAGAGTAGGTTGATAACAGGCACATCACTCTCTAAGTGTGAATATGAGTTGGTAGGTAGAGGTGGGTATTAGGTTTTTTTTTTCAGTTCAGTTTTAATCAGAGGTGCATCATTTTGTTTTATGGCTTCCTCCTCACTTTCCTTAAAGCATTTTGTACACCCACCTTCAGAAAAAGAATTCCAGGCTCAGTTTTGATAAATGGCAGTATAAAGCTAACAATATGTGCCTTCTTCTGTGTCTGCTGTAGCCAAGTGGTAGAGTATATGCTTCAGTTACAGAATGACTTAGGTTCAGGCCCTAACAAGTTGAGAAGGACCACTTCCTGTGACACTAGAGAACCACTGTTCCTCAATATAGACCAAGGAGCTTGCAGAACAGTTGGAAAGACTGGAGTGTGAGAATGCAGAAGTAGATGGAGATGATGACATTGAGGAGATGGAGGCAAAACCTGAAGATTAAACTGCTTGTGAGGAAAGCATAGGTGGCAATTACCTATACACCAAACCAGTCGAGACACCTTCAGCTGACAGGATGTCTGGTATTGAAACTCCACAAGAAAATACTGGAAACATTTTCAAGTTTAAATGAGACCAGAGTTTGAAGCCAAGAAAACATCAGTTGCAATGTGTTGCTTTATCTCCTAAAAGGGAAGGATTCTCTGGCTGAAAGTTTGTTTCCCCCCAATAAACCAGCCATTGTCTAAATGCTGTTCTTAATATTTTCATATCTTAACAAGCGCACACTGACAAGCCATTCAGTATGTTTGTCAGTGAGATTTCTAGGAATTACACCAATATTTCTTCATAGATTGTACTCTAGCAAATGTTCAATAAATTTCTTGGATATTAAAAAAAAATAGACCAAGGATGAACAACTTCAAACAATTTGGAGTCCAGGGTTCTTTTTAGGGATAATGATGATGATGATGATTCCCAGCACACATAATGGGCTGCAACAGGCTGGAAAATGCTAACCAAATGAATGAAATATAAACCAGAAGTGGTTTGAACTCAGATCCCATTTTGATTTTTCTTAACTTAAACTTGCATTTACCTTGTCTAGGCGTAACTTGGTTAACAAAGCCTCTGACAAAGAAGCTCCTTTTGGCAAAGTTTTTCTACACTCACCTTTTCCTCATTCTCCTCTGTCTAGTTGCAAAGTTGTTGTTTTTTTCTTAGAAACTTCTGCATTGGGAGGACGGTGAAACACAGAGTTTCAGTATCTGGTTGCCACAGCATGTCTGTGATAAACTATGCAATAAATCTTGAGCTGGGAAAGAGTAGGATTTCACCAACTGACGAACTGTAGCTGTGCGTGCCTGCCCACAACAGGCAAGGTAAATAGAAGCTTCCCTCAGAATCCTTTACTAAGTATGTGTAAAAAGCAAAACAGGCATGTAAGCCTGACTCACTACCTACTCCCAGCATGTTGAAAAGCATAGATCTATAAGTTCGGCCACCAAAATGGAAATCATAAGGAAAGCAGAGGCTGGTGAAACAAAAAGTTACCCTGAATACCTTTTGGAAGAAGCCTTCAGGTGGTCTCTAGAAAGTTCCCAATGTTTTTGTTTACTTAGGCCCTTTCCACATGTGGGGGGGGGGACGGGCGAAAAAGCCCAAAAACGGAGCTTACCGGCAGCCGGGTAAGTCCGTCGCTACGCGGAGCAGCGTGAGCTCGCTGCTCCGCAGTCCTCTGCCGTCCCAAATGGCGGCTTCCGGTTGGTGGAGGCTCTCCACCAACCGGAGAAGCTCGCCAGCTGGAAGCCAGCCCCCGGCAGATCTGCAGGCACACACTTGCGCGCGCCTGCAAATCCACTTTGGAGCCGGGCGATGGAGCGGCGCAGGGCTGCACGCTCCGTGCTTTTTAAAAACCTCGAAAAAGAGGTTTTTAAAAAACATGCAGCGCGGCTAGTTCCGGCCGCTCCTGAGTGGATACTGGTGTGGAACTACAAAAAGTAGTCCACGCCAGTCCACTCTACGGTGTAGAAGACCTCCGTGAGAGATCACTCTGCACCATTTCAGAAGCCCGGTATGGAAATGGCCTTATTCAAGGCTTGTCTGACCTGGTTGTTTCATTTTATAAATGCATATTGTTATTTCTGAATAAAAGATGCATCAAAAATGTTAAACTTTTTTTTTCTGTGGTGTAGGAACCTATCCTTATTTCTTCCCGTACTATTTCAACCTCCAATACCAAATTTTAAGTTAAAGAAATGAAGCCAAGGAACACATCCATCTTGTTAACTGAGGTCTATCCTGTGTTAGTATAAAACTGCTTACAATTTTTCCTGCTCTACCCTTTGCACATTACTGTGAGTTCAGCCAAAGTATCTCTAAAGAACTTTCCTTCTCTTAAACAAGTTACCAAGGAGCCTCTAGAGAAGATTGACTAAATTCACCAGTATCATAATGAATATTCAAGCTATCTTTAAGAAAATATAATTCAATGCATTTCCTTAAACACTGATGCTAATGATATATCTAACTCAGCCATTGCTTAGAGCATTGATGGAAATAAATGAGCAACTGAAGCCAAACACTAACTCCACTGGGAGTCTGGATAACACTTTCACAAAGCCGTTATATTCTTTCTGTCTGTTTTTTACAGATGGGAATGCCACTTAAGGCATTCAGCCTCATTATGAAGGCGAAAATGTTCATGTTAAACGCTTTACAATTTCCTGACTAGGCTAGTCTTCAAAATATAGCTCTGGGATTTAAATCAGTGGAAAAATGAAGACTCAAATGCTTAATTTTTAATTATAAAATTGCATTTCCCTCTATGCTATAATTCAAGAGTGGCCTTAAATGGCTGGAGAGGAAATGAGACAAGCAGAGAAGTCTCTTAAGGCTACAGTCCAGACAGAATATACAAGGGAAAATATTCCAGTGGAAACATTGGTATTTACTTCTGAGTAAACCTCCATAAGATTGGGACATAAAGTGGTTGATAAAAATGAAATATAGATGCCTAATTCAGAAGATATTCTCAAAGGTAAAAGGCCTTGCTCAATTTCAGCCATCACTTCTGAAAACTTATTTTTATGGCCTTGGCACTGTATCCCAGAAGATGGCATGGGGTAGTACCTTGATCTAACATGGAATCTATTTTCATAGCCCCTGACAGGAAGGCCATTTCTATACTACACAATTACAGTGCTGTTATTCCACCTTTAAACGTCCTATGGCATCCTGGGGTTTGCAGTTTAGGGAGGGGCATTTAGAATTCTCAGCCAGAGAGCTCTTTGGCCCCAGTAAACTACAAAGCCCAGAAGTCCACAGGAAGTTGAAAGTGGAATAATAGCACTATAACAATGGCCCTTTTCGCACAGCATTTGCCATGCAAAAGGGCCTCCAGAGTGTTGTGCAATTGCAAGGAGCATTTCAGATGATGTCCTTGCAATTGTGTGACACTGCCAGGGCTGGCAGGCACCGATCGTGCACTATTTCATTTTCGGCTTGTAGCCAAAAATGGTGCATGATCACGCATCGCTCCAGGACCCCCACACACACCTACCGTTTGTGCAAAGCCTCCAGAGCCATGGTGCTCACACTTCTTCCCCCAGCACAGCCTGGGAAAATGCCCGGCTGCACTGCAGAAGGAAGAGGTGGAGTTCTCATGGTGCCTGCCGGCCGGCCAGCAACAACAGCAGAGCCAAAGCAGCAGGGATGCGAGAGCCTCTCACAAGAGGCTGCTCGTGTGATCCCCACGCCCCAGCGCTGAGAAAAGGTAAGTTGCGGAAAGGGTCAATGTAGTGTGGAAATGGCTTAAGGTAAAGTTAGATGAACCTCATAATGTCTAATTGAACTCCCTCATATTGCTTGTGTTGGGAAGGATCTTCATTAAGTGGAAGGACATCTGTATAGCTTTTTCTTATGCTGATGCTGCCAACCTGGCAAGCCTTTGGATATGCCAGGCTTGGAGCTCTTCCCCCTCTGTGACTATGTCCTGAAAAGATGCTGTTAATGCTGAAAGGGACTGACCGTGACTTCCTCAAAATTTCCATTCAACAGCAATACCTGCCTCAATTCAATCTTTTATGTTTGTGTTGCGGGGTGGGGTGGGGTTGGGTGGGGGAAAGAATGGTACTCTGAGAAATAAATGAAAACTATGTGCGACATGCATTTGTCAAGATTAATGCATTTTTGAGGGCCTTGCTGGGGTCATCTGAGTCAAGATTTGCAAATTTTTAATACTCTTTGAGATGAATTCCAGTCATCAATGACTCATTTTGCTACACAGACTTAATCTCCATAAAGATAAAAAATAGTGAAGAAGAAATGTATCAAATTATTCTTTGAAGAGAAATATTCATGCTTATTTTGCTACAGTTATACAGATAAGGAAAGAGTTTCACTCTGTGGGACAGTTTTGCCATGTTTTGGGTTTTGAGAACAATTTGTCTGTGTTTTGAACTTCTGCAGCCATGTAAGGTTCAGGCGAGGCTTTTTAAGGGTTTAAAGCTTAAAAACAGGATTTTGAATCAGGCTTGGAAATGTATTGGCAACTGACACAACTGAGGCAATATGGGCATTACACAGTTAGAACAATTTCCTCTACTAATACTTGGTGGGCTACATGCTACATCAGTTCCCCACTTGGCCATGGAAACCCACTGGGTGACCTTGGGTGTGTCACATAGTTGCAGCCCTAGAAAATATTGATTGATTGGTTGGTTGATTGATTGAATTGATATGTCGCCTTTTCTCCAAAGATGAGACCCAAAGTGGCTTCCAACAGGTTAAAAAACATTAAAAGCATATAAACAATTAAAATGTTAAAAGGCATATAAAACTGTACAACTAGATTTTTAAAAACAACTAATAAATAACCAGAAAGGGCTCCAGCTCACCCATTGAAGGTCTGCTTAAAAAGAAATGTCTTTACCTACCCACAAAAGGAAAGCAGGGAGGGGTCCAGCCTAGTCTCCCATGGAAGAGAGTTCCACAGGGTGAGAGCAGCCACTGAGAAGTTCTCCCCATGTCCTTACCAGGTGAGCCTGGGATGGTGGCAAGACCAAGAGAAAGCCTTCCTCTGCAGATCTTAGGGCTCCAGTTGGCTCATATGTGAGAGCTTCACCTCAGGTTTGCCATAAGTTCGAAATGACTTGAAGGCCCACAACAACAACAAATACTACACCAGCTGAAATTTCTGATGTTGTTTAAATAGCAACCCCATACAAAGCACAGGACAATAATCCCATCTGGACAGCCCAAGTTCATGGATAAATGTTTTACGAGGTTAAAACTTTTCCTTACCTCATCACTAGTTTGAGCATCTAACAAAAGCACAGTCATTTTGAGGCTGACTTTTTAGTGGCAGCTGATTGTTGGTTTATTGTGTCTGAGGGGCCTGTACAATTTCTTACAATTTCTAATGGATTTTTCCTTTGCTCTTTTATAAATTTGAGGGGGTTGTTGCTTCTTATTATTTTACAGTTTTAATGTGCTGTCACTTAAAAATATTTCTCAAAAAATGTTTTTGAGCTATTGTGACAAGTTTGCAAGAGAAGTGGAGAAATTTTATATTAGTAAAAGACATAATTGTGTTTCTTGATCTTCCACAAAATTCAGATGAAAAGTCTATTCCTACCTTTTATGCTGACTGCTGTCTTGTCCCAGGAAATCAACTGTAGGTATTTGATAAAGTGACTGCTGTTCTTGTGGTTTTATTGTTCAGATTTTTGCTGCTCTGTTTCTTCTTTGAAGTAATGATGGCTTTGAGTTTTATTGAATCTTGGTAGCATTTTACTGTTTTTTTTTCCTCTCTAAACAAGGTATTTCTTTTCTCTGTTGGTCACCTTGAATTTTGTGGAAAGTGAGGCTATAAATGCTTAAATAAAATAAACAAAAGTCTATACATAAATATCCGAGAGAAAAAAATAAAAGAGTACAAAACCATTAATTTTTCCTGTTTTGGCTTTTGTACTCTTAAACACTAGTCACCGAACAAAATTTCAGGGAGTCAGGTGAACCCTGTCTCCCTATATGAGCCTGGCTGTGCTCTAAGATCTGGATAGGAAGACTTTCTCTTGGTTCCACAACCACCTCAGACATGTTTGATGGGGACGTGAGAGTTAGCCTTTTTAGGGGCTGCTCCCGAATTTCTGATTGGCCCCCTCCCTATCTTCCCACCAGCAAGTAAATATCTTTTTGTTTAAGGAGACTTTGTTTTTTAATAACACAGTGGCAGATAGTACTTTAATCTGGTTTGTGTGTGTACTGTTTTAATTTTATTATGTTTTAAATGTATTTTTAATCCTGTTTTTAATTTGTGTTGTGTTTTTAATCAAAGATTAATTTAATTATGTTTTAACGTTTGTGCTAAGAAGTTTTATTGTATCATATTTTTAAGATGTACACCACCTTGAATTCCATGTTGAGTGAAAGGTGGGATATAAAGTGAATAAAAAAATAAAAATATTTTCCCACTGCTGTACTTTCTGTTCCAGAAAAGCTTGACTGGCTGAAATTCTGCCTTGTTGAGTGGACAAGGTAAGACTGAATTAGAATTCCCCTTTTTCAAGCTCACTGCTCCATACACAAGGTGGTGGGTCTGTGACAATATTTTGGCAGAGTCTGGGAGAATTCCTCTTGGCTTCCTCAAGTGAAGGAGAAAGGGTGGTCAGCATTTTTGTTGTCTGAAAAGAAAAAAGAATGGAGGAAGGTCAATTTTACCTGCCATTCTTATTTCTCCTTTTAAAATTTCATGCCTGACGATGGGATTTTCCCTCCCTCATACGGGAAAGAGTAGCACACCCCCAACATACTCAAGAGCAGATTAGAAGGTGAGGAAAGGAAGGTTGCAGTAAGGAGATGAAAGAACGTAATTGTCCCCAGAAATCTCTAAGTTGTAAGGGTTTTGACCTTATTGTTGAGATGATTACTAATCCTCCTTTTGATAAAATACATTCTGATGACTTAAATGGCTCATTTGGGACTATCTGGTCTTCGTTTTGATGGTTCCCTTGCTCCTTAGTTGTTAGAATATTAGCCCAGATTTCAAGAACTGCAGACCTAGTTGTATGCACTTAAATTTGTATATGTTGTTCTATTAGGGTTTGCCCTGAAGCTACTTTTGAATTTTAGTCATTCCACATAATAAAATTTATTATTTTATTTTATTTATATCGCACTATATCACTAAAAACATACAAAAGTTAAAATATAATTAAACATTCAAAATAATTAAAAACAATTTAAAAAGCATCTCTGTTAAAAAGCAACAAATACAGGAATACTTCAGTTAATAAAGTAGCTGTGTTCCTGGGCATTACTTGCTTAACAGAAACTTTGATAATGGGGCAGAAATAACATGGAAAGAATAGAGATAGATTCCTACATCACCAAAAGGAAGAGTAGTTTGAATATGTTTTTGCAGACTTTTTATACAGAACTAAAGATTTGCATATACAAAATGAAACTAGCAGGTTAGGTAAGTCTTGCACGAATAAACAAAAACATGAGTGATAGTCTAAAGACTAGCAGAAGGCTTCATCCAAAATAAATCCTGGGATGATTTTTTTTCTTACACCAGCCTTCATTTTTCTTATAATTTCCATTTTCATGGCCTAATTTAAAGATTATTTTAAAAAAAAAAGCTGGATATAGTTGGTGGGGCTTCTCTGCCTCTCTGTTTTCCCTTCTGTTTTGCTGAACATGCATGCTTACCAAGGGATTCTAAAGGCAGCTGCTGTTTACCTTGCTAGCTGTAGGCCGGCACACATGGCTACTGTAGAATCGGTTACAGCAGAATCCCATTACTGCTTGTTGATTGACTCTGCTTAACAGGGACATGCTTTTGCAACCTGACACTGTAAATTTGTGTTTCCCCAGCCCTCTTTCATCATCCTCACGATTCTGATGCTGCTTAAAAAACTTCTAGTTAGATGGAAGAAAAGGAGGAAAAGGAGGGCATGTAGGCATTAAAAAGAATTTGCAAAAAGGAGTTTTTTTGTCAAAGGCTTTGTTAACTCAGGTATCCTTGTACAGACAATGAGACATTTTATTAAAAGCCCTTTCCTTATAAATAGTCAGTTCCCAAAGACCTCTTGAAACAAACAAACGGTCTTCATCTGCCATTATACGGACACTATGGAAGGGTCCAGTCCAGCCTAAAAACGTTCCATATCCTTCTGTCTAAGTAGCTGTTTAGATTTTGGCTGCTGCCTTTACAAATGAATAGAGTCCCTCAGTTTTCTTCTCTCTATTTTCTCCTTATCAGTTAAGACTTCTCTTTTACGAAAAATAACTGTAAGTCAAAACATTATAGTGCCTTTGATACTTCTGAGATTCTTCTCATTTGTGCTCCTGTGAGCATTTCACTAATCAATTTGCTCATATAGAATTAAATGGCTAGTTAGATAGGCAGCAGTGCCCTTGAAGTTTATGCTTTACTTCTCTATACATAATGCTCTCATATCTTTATATTTTAGTCAATTTTCAGCAGCAATCTCTCTTGCTGACAATTCAATTTACTCTTGTTCTTCTCCCTGTCCCTCTAAGTTTAGATCATTTAGAATTTTTTTTAAAAAAAATTACTTATATGTAAAGAGAACAGAGGGAATAATCTAGAGTGTGCAATTTAACAAATCTATTAAGTTGCTTATAGAACCAATGACAACAGGTCTAAATTTACTCAACTATATGAAGTGCTTCAGACAAAGTGTTTGATGGATTTTTTCCTACAGCTAATAACACTCTGTATTTCTCACAGAATCCTCATTATGAGGATTCAATAGTTTCTACTTAAGCCTAAATTAAACCTAAAGCTTTTATTTCAATTTTATACTGGGTACCTCTGATATAAGTGCCAAGAGAACAACCAGTTTTAAATGTGCCTTCTTGATCATCCCATTTTTCCCCAATGTGTGTTAATTAAGGCTACAGAACTATCCACACACACACACAAAGGGATGAGAACACACTGAAAGCTGAAAGAAAATTTTTGATATTCTTCATCCTCTGTGAGCCACTCTCAGAATCAGCAGTGACTGAAATCAATCTTTCTGATGATCAGAAGTCAATTCCCTTTTAACCAAATACTTCTAAATAAAATGCTTTATTCTTCTTTAAGGGGGTGGGCAAAACAGTGTTTATAGGCTAAAATGGGGCCCCTATAGGCTATTTTTTAAAAATGGGGTTGGAGATTCCCAGGAGACTGGTGTGCCAAGGGCCTTATGAAACTTGCTTTTCACAAGATTCCTTTTTCTGAAATACATTCTTATCCCACCAATAATCCACATTGAACTCAAAGATTATTACTTCTGAGTAGACATGCAAAAGATTGCAGTATAAGAGAGTCACGTTAAAATTGCACAGTCCTGAAGGAATGCTCGATTTTCTCTATCTCCCTAGGGGGCCTAGTGGAGGTTCAGAGTTAAGGTCCCAGGCCTCAGGGCCAGGCCCTCAAGCTTAGACCCTCAAACCCTGCAGGCAGGAGTAGTGTCTTGAAGAAGGGGTGTGTGGGTGTATATTTTTCCTCATTTGTTAGATTTGATGTTTTTCATTTGTAAGGCATACTGTGTACAACTGTGGATGATGCTTAAATTATCCTGCTTAATGACATCACCAGGACCTGCCCCTTGTGACATCATCAAGGTCCACATTCTGTGACCTCACAACATGTTGTCCCTAGATCTCATGTTTTGGAAAGGGAGTCTCAGGACCTGGGATTGTCTTCATCCAGCTACCGTCTTTAGGACTGACCCCTGAAAATGGTAGAAAAGGCTGAGATGGCATTCTACTTGGTACAGCATTTTCTGGTTCCACACAAATGAAGTCCTTGGCTTTAAAACTTGTCAAAGAGATCCAAATTGTTCAAATATTATGTGCTGTACACAGTTGCCTTTTGGCTTATTCTTCAAGCAGGTCACTGTAGAGCAGGGGCTCCACTGTAACTGAGTGAACCTATGAGTATCTTCAAACTATAATGTCCTGTGCCAGCAGCTAGCCAAGGCTTACAGTTGTCTTAATTAGAGCATGTTATCAGTAGCCAGCAAGCAAAGTTTGTCTTAGCGTGCTAGCAAATTGCTGGTTGTTGTTTGGCAGTCCGAGTTCATGATAAATCCAGAGGAACAATCCAGTGGCAAAATCTGTAGACAAGATGAAGTTCAAAGTCTCGAGGAGCACAAGCTAGGAATTCAAATGTAAGCGAGGCTACTTCTATCAACAGGAAAGATTGGCTGCAACCACTTCCTCCCATTCTGCTCCTCTTTATATAGGCTCAGAGTCTTTCACAGCTGTTTGCCTAATTAATGAGTCCTTATTATATAAATGCTCCAAGACGCCTAGGCTCTCCCCTTTGCATCTACACTGGTTGTTGTAAATATTGTCCTTTTCATGTCTCTATGAGGTTGCTTTGGGAAGGGTCCTGTTTAGGTCCTGGAACAGGGGCATGATATATAATGAGAGTGTAAGGCCTGTGCTGAGTACTGCTTCTTTTGGAACAAAAGGGGCAAGATCCAGCCCTGGGCTTCCACCAGCAGAACAGCAAAGTTGAGAAGAAATGATGTCCCATTTTCACTGCAGCTTCCTACCAACTCCCACCAAAAGCTGCAAGACTAGGATACCCTCTAGTCAAGTTTCAGTCTGATCCAAGGGGAGGAGAGGGGAAGTGTTCTATTGCTGAATTAGCCTGACACAATATTTAGGTCAGAGAGATGGAGAGAGGAAAAGAATATGTGCCCCAATTCATGTGGTGAACGACACTGTGGGGAAGGGTAGTATTTTGATGGTCTCTATGGGAGAGACCAGTGTGCTTTGCAACTGGAGAGGAGCATCAGATTGCTGCATGTGACAGGTGGAGCTATAGGTTATTTAAGCCTGTTTGCCCTTCTCGTGCCTTCTTTGGATCACTACAGCACAACCTACCTTCCTGCCCTCAGTGCAGTCTGAGATTTTTCTGGTTGCTTCAGACATGGGTAGGATCCCCCCCCCCCAACTTTATCTGTTTTTCCTTACTCCATACTGGGTCTTCAGGACTTGGACAATTGGCTTTGGCTGGTGTTGATAATCAGGCTGCCATTTGGCTGATACCAGGGGGGCAATATAAGATGTTGATGCACCTTTGGCACCCTTTGGGTGTAGGGGAGTGCTCTGAAACTTCTTTAAGGTCCCATGACCTGAGGAATGAGGAAGAAGGCTGCCCTTGAGACTATCCTGGGATTCAGGGTCTCACTTGTAGGGTCCTGTGGCTTGAGTGGGAGTTCTCTGGGTTTACCTTCGAATTATGGATGGCTGGGGAGTATTTGGATTGTCTCTGGGGCTTTCCTTGCTGAGGAGGCTGTCAAGGGGTGATACCTAGCCTCCGTTGGACCTGCATCAGGCTCCTCCTCCCTGTTGCTCTGTTTCCAGCCCATGCAACTTAAATAGGTCAGGTCAAATAAAGTGGCCTTATTTAACCCAACCTTCTGTGTCTGGTCTTGTATCCCGCTGTTGGTCATCAAATGCAGGATATCTGGAGGCATGATAGGTGCATGCCTGTCTTACATTGATCTCATCAATAGGAAAGCACTCTTGACATTTGTGCTTTCTCATTACAGTTTCTTAAATGGCTTGAGAGACTAGCATTTGCTAAAGCACTTTGACTAGCTGAGATCACTCTGTTAGCTATGGGTGGTTGGACAAGTCACATGATATTGTTACAGCTGCCTATTTGGGTGCGTCTACAGGCACTTCTGTGAGTAATGCAAACATATGCAAATTTCAAATGAGGCTTCTGCAAATATGCCTGACACTTTGAAATTAGCTTCTGCAAACAGCCATCCCTTTAAAACTCAGTGGCTGGAGTGTTTGCTGAAAGGCAGCTCATGCACAAAGGGCCAGGCACAAGTTTGATGACACGTACAAACAAAGTCAGAAATTTTGAAACATCCAGCCAGCAGTATTCCTAATCAAATCCCCTAGATGAGCTTACGTCTGGGGATTTACTGAAGCATATCAGATTGAAATAGAGAGGAAGGACATTTGAGGGTACTATATTTTAATTATCAGTTGTGTTGTGTTTTCTGTGACTTCTCTAAAGGACAAATGTCAAAGGTATTGTGGTAACAACAACAGCCACCTAATCTGTGATCATGTGTGCCTTAGTCAATGGGCTTCAACCGTGTATTCAGTTGAATTTCACAGTATGATGAGCACCAACTGTCATTTCATGGACAAATATGACAAATATAACAAATGAGATCCAACAGTGTCTTATGCCAGCAGTGAGGCATTTCTACTACTGCAAAGCAGCAATTCTAGCAATTTCTCCCGTCCCACTGAATCTTCCAATGGCCCATCCCATTCTGTCCAGGGGAATCCCTTTGTCCTGAATACAAATCGGCAAGTGCCTTAGGAAGCAGGTTGTTAGTCTACGAAGCAGTCAGGTAGTCCAGTCCCAGACCAGCCCCAGTCAGTCACAGGTTATCTGAGCAAGATGAAAGGAGAAGCACGAGGATGGTCCAGAAGTCGTATCAGCAGGTCAGAAGTCCAGCAAAGAGTAAATAGAATAATCCAAACACAGTGAGTCCTAGGTCAAGACAAAACGGCAATACGAGAGAGTACTACCTGTCGACCAGAGAGGACAGTTATCAGCACTGAGGCTGAGACAGAACCACCAGGATATTTATCACCAGCTCCTCAGGAATGCCTTCTCTGGAGTAGGGCTGCAGAGGGCTACCGTGGAGGAAAGCCAGAAAACCTCTGTTGCACAAGAGGCTCCCTGCTCATCTCTGCATCTTCAAATCCAACATTATTCGAATATCCCACCTTTCTCCCAATAGGAGACCCAAGTCAGCTTACAATATGAGTTAATGTAAAATATAGCCCAAACATTTTTAAAAAATCCAATTAAACATTAATTTAAAATGGTTAAAATATATAGAAAACATAGGGTTTTTTTAAAAAACAGCACACTTCATTTAAAAAAAAAAATCTGTTCCAGCCAGTTAGAAGCTGCAGACCTGCTTAAATAAAAAGGTCTTTGCCTGAGAGTGAAAAGAGGGCAGAGAGGAGGCCAACCAAGCCTCTATTGAGAAGGAGTCCCGTAGCCTAGGGGCAAGTCTTGAGAAGGCTGTCTCCCATCTCCTCACCAGATAAACCTGTTAGGGTGGTAGGAATGAGAGAAAGTCTTTCCCAACGATCATAAGACTTAGGCAGTCCCATAGGATGAGGTGTGTTCTTTCAGATAATCTATGAACCTAATATATGATCTGAACGGCCATTGCCAGCAATATTTGCATGGTCTGAGCAGTGGCTTTTCTCCTTAATTGTCCCTAAAACAATATATTATGGTTCATTATTCCCTAGTTTGGTATATATATATCTTTTATACTCAAACTGTATTTACCTAGCGTTGCCTGGGGTTTTTATTTTCCTCTTAAGAACTCAGCAAACTGTCTTCTCCTTTTCCTATAAACTTTGCTCCATATTTCCCAATGCAATCTATTATTGACATACACAGTTTGGGTTCCTGAGGGAGTACTCTGTCCTCTTCCTTACTGCTAGGCCTCATGTCCATAGCAACTGGCCTATTTCTCTATGTGTAAATTTTCCCCATATTCCCCAATCCAATCTTTATTCAGAGTTGTTAACATTCAGAGGTTGGGTTCATGAGGGAATACACTGTCCTCCTCCTTGCTGCTAGGCCTCCATAGCAACTGGCCTATTCCAGTATCTATAACTTATCCCCATATTCCTCAATCCAATCTATATTCGTAGTTGTTAACATACAGAGGTTGGATTCCTGCAGGAATACACTGTCTTCCTCCTTGCTGGTAGGCATCGTCTCCATAGCAACCAGCCTATTCCAGTACCTGTAACTTTTCCCCAGTCTGTGTTGTCTTGTGAAGTTGATGTACTGGCTTATGATTTTTCTTTCTTTCTGTTGAATTTGTGCAATGGCTTTATGTTTTTCTCGGAAGCATTTTTAGTTTGAAACTTCAAGATTCCTCACATATGGAAGCCATACAATCTACCATGTGAGGTGAGAAGACCTTGTAACTATGGCCATTTCTGCACTACACTGTTATAGTGATTTTATTCCACTTTCAACATCCTGTGGAATTCTGAGGTTTATAGTTTACTGAGACCAAAGAGCTCCCTGGCTGAGAATTCTTAAATGCCCCTCCTTAAACTACAAATCCCAGGATTCCATAGGATGTTGAAAGTGGAATAATAGCACTATGATAGTGTAGTGTGGAAATGGGCTATGTTGTGTATGTCACTTAATTTTTTCCCCACATACGCCTCCCAAATGTTTCCTGGCGTCCTTATTGATGGTAGGCCTCATCTCCATAGCAACTGGCCTGAGGCCCAAGAGCTCTGGGCTGAAAATTCTAAAGGCCTCTCCCTAAATTGAATCTTCACAGCCGGCCAATCATATGAGCTCTTCTCACCTCACTCAGCCAATTATATGAGGTCTTTGCCTGCCTCATGCAGACAAAAGCATGCAGACAAACATTGACTTTTATATAGTAGATGTATTAAAAACAGTATCATTTTCCCCATTGGCGAGTAACTCTGCGATTGTGAATGCAAAGCCTGAAAACTATGCTGACAATTTAGGGCTTTTGATTGGTGTAATTAAGTCTCTCTGCATCGTCTACTGCTAGGCAATGAAACAGATATGAAAAGACTTCTTCCCCCATCCTCCTGCACACACACATTCTTTAAGGACCACTTAGAAGTGCATTTATTAACAGATGAGTTCACACTAGAGAAACTCAGCAGGGAATAATTTATTCATCAAATGGAGTGACTCCTCTGATTATACTTGGGCTGGCTTGATAAAGATGTCATGGGTGTTCCAGTAACTACGCAAAGTAGCAGGAATAGCAGTCAGTGATGCATGGTGGGAATCACACAGTGACCTTTGCTTCAATACAGTCTGAGTTGCTGATCATAACAGGGACAAGAACGTTCATTCCCATGAGCTATGTAGCCCTGTTTCTCCTATCTTCCTTAAGGAGGTTGGAGAGATGAACTGATTTCTCCACAGAAAGACAACTGGCATTAATGTTCCTAATTTTCAACTACTGAGATAATCTTGATTTTTATAACTGCAGCATAAAATCGCCCATTGGAACTTTTGCCAGAATTAGAGTTAATAATGATATTGTTCAAGAAGAGTAGCTGCATTAACAGGTGTTGGAGAAAAGACTGAACATCTCTCTAGCTAAAGCTGGAAAATGCTTTGAGCTTCCATCCTACATCTAATGAGCCCACACCAACACAAGTGAATTAAAAATAATAATTACACTCATGAAGAACTCAGTTTCTCAGTCTTAACTGCTAATGGCAGCTGCTATGTTCAAAACGCTCATAGGTTCGAAGCTCTCAGAGCTTTGCTGGTGTTCTCTCCTCATTTCTAACAATTTGCCATGTCTATTTGTATCTTCTCTCCCTCTCTCTTTTTTTTTAAAAAATGTTGCTACTTCTTTTGTAGCTCGTGTAACAGGGATTTTTTCATACGCAAGTGCGTCAGCTGAAGCAGGTCCAAAGATGATTTTGTAATATTTTATTTTCTGGGACCCAAAACAACAACAGCTACAACAGCAAATTTAGAAATCAGCAGTACCTATCATTTTTAACATCCTGGAGTGGTCCTAGCTGAGTGGTGATGAGACATCTCAGTGCAAAAGAGCTGGTAAGCCTTCAGTTGTTCAGCAATGTAGTGATGGGCAATGACAGATATATCGCAAATCAGAATGGACATGCATAAACCAGACTGAATGGCAGCTGGGAGAATGGAGATAGCTAATATTGCTGCAGGTCAGAACTGAGAAAATATTACTGGAGCTGTAAGAGTAATTTTTCTGCAGAGCCCATTTCCAATTACACCTAGTGCTTAGGTTATCCTTCCCTCATATACAATACGTACACCCCATAATTGAGATTTTTTTTGTCTGCACTTCTTCTTCTTCTTCTTCTTCTTTTTTAAAGACCTCCTGCAACAGAAAGTTAACACTCAACAGTCTTCACCTGTCAATCAAAAGAAAGCAGACTAGGGGCCAACCAGCTTCCCTTGAAAAGAATTCCAGAGTCTAGGAGCAGCCACTGAAAATGCTCCCCCCATGTTCTCTCCAAATGTGCCTATTTTTACCCCAAAATGTGGGTGACTCAGAGGTTCACCCATGACACAGGTGCCTCCATGAAACAGTGGGGAATATTAGCTCAAAGGGGAGGCCTGCGAGAGGGGGATAGCCCATCAGGATCTTTTACGTCTGTGTATACTGGTACTAATGCAGGGACACCCCTGGAGATTCAAAAGTTAGTTTTGTTTTATTGGAGGAAATTAACAATCACACACACACACACATACACACACAGAAGATCCAAACAGTCTCACAATCACACAAGGCTAATTGAAGGAATAGGGAGGAAAAATTGGATAGCGATAAATTAGAGTGGTGTGGGTGATATTTACCTATTTTTCAGAGAACAGATGAAGCAATGTGGCTCAGGCTAAGGGTCCAAGGCTAGTACACGAATGGTGACAGCCTATGTCCAGAGTACTATGAACTATCTGGCTTATAGCCAGGGTTTAAATACCCTGTGTTCACCCTGAAGGGAAGGTGATGGCTCTCTGGCAGAGTAGATAGTGGAGTCCAGAATGAGCTAATAACTTTAGCATTAGGTGACAAACGACTGATGGGAATTGTGATAGCTCCTTAATGGCTGGGCAGGTGTAGAAATAAAAGGGAAATTTGATGGGAAGAGGGAGTGGGTCAAAGACAATCAGTTGATAGTTTCAGGTTCTATTGTTTCTCAAGACTGAGTTGTTGAGGGACATTTGCAAGTCCATTATTGCCAGGGCTTCCCTGACTATGACCTGGCCATGCCCTGAGCTCCCCATCTAACCTACTTTTGCATCACACATGTTCAGCCAGTTCTCTTTTGGCAGCATAGTTATGCAGCCATGTCAGTACATAATTTATATTCATGAATATAAACATCCAGGATGTTTATATTCATTATATATTCAAGAATATAATTTATATTCTTGAACTCCTAGTACAACAAAATAAATACGATTTGATAGGCATCACTGAGACCTGGTGGGATGAGTCTCAGGACTGGAATGTAGGAATAGAGGGGTATAACCTATTTTGTAGCAATAGACCAAACAAGAAAGGAGGAGGAGTAGCCTTGTATGTCAAGGATGTTTTCACCTGTGAAGAGATCCATGACTTGAACCCAGAAAGCCAGGTCGAGAGCATCTGGGTAAGAATTAAGGGAGCGAGAAACAATAGGGATATTCTGGTGGGGGTTTACTACAGACCTCCAGCCCAGACTGAGGACCTTGATGACGCCTTCCTCAACCAAATGACCGCGCATTCAAAAAGGAGAGATACAGTAATAATAGGAGATTTCAATTACCCGGATATATGTTGGCAGTCAAACTCTGCCAAGACAGCAAGGTCCAGCAAGTTTCTTGCTTGTCTTGCAGACAATTTCATGGTCCAGAAGGTGGAAGAGGCCACAAGGGGATCAAATATTCTAGATCTGATCCTGACCAATAGGGATGACCTTGTTAATGAGGTAGAAGTGGTTGGATCTTTAGGGGGGAGTGACCATGCCCTATTGGAATTTGGCATTCAGTGGGAAGGAGAAGATAAGTGTAGCCAGACACTCATCTTAGATTTTAAAAAAGCGGACTTCTGTAAACTTAAGGAGCTGCTGGTTGAAATTCCGTGGTCAGGAATAGTGAAAGAGAAAAGAGTTCAGGAGGCATGGGAGTTCCTTAAAAGGGAGATACTGAAGGCACAGTCTAAAACTGTGCCAATAAGGAGGAAAAATGGAAGGCATCTGAAGAAACCAGAATGGTTGACTAAAGAACTCTCAGCTGAGCTGAGCGTTAAGAGAAACGTGTACAGGAAATGGAAGAGGGGGGAAACCACCAAAGAAGAATTTAAGCAAGTAGCCAGGAAATGTAGGGAGGAAGTCAGAAAGGCTAAAGCACAGAACGAACTTAGGCTGGCCAGAGACATTAAACACAATAAAAAGGGCTTTTTTAAATATGTCCGCAGCAAAAGGAAAAAGAAAGAGGCGATAGGGTTGCTGCGCAGAGAAGATGGCAAATTACTAACAGGGGGAAGAGAAAAGGCAGAACTACTTAACACCTTCTTTGCCTCAGTTTTTTCCCAGAAGGATACAAGCACTCAACCTGGTGGTTGGGGAGCAGGTGAGGAAGCAGGGGAAATGCGGCACATAATAGGTAGAGAGGTGGTACAAGAACACCTGGCCACACTGGATGAATTCAAGTCTCCGGGGCCAGATGAATTGCATCCTAGGATATTAAAAGAACTGGCAGAGGTCATTTCGGAACCGCTTGCTATAATCTTTGAGAAATCTTGGAGGACAGGAGAAGTTCCAGCAGACTGGAAGAGGGCAAATGTTGTCCCCATCTTCAAGAAGGGAAAAAAAGAGGATCCAAATAATTATCGCCCAGTCAGCCTGACGTCTGTACCCGGAAAGATCCTGGAGCAGATCATTAAGCAGTCAGTTTCTAATCACTTAGAAAGCAACGCGGTAATCACGAGAAGTCAACATGGATTTCTCAAAAATAAGTCCTGCCAGACTAATCTTATCTCTTTTTATGATAGAGTTACTAGCTTGATAGATGAAGGGAATGCTGTGGATGTAGCATATCTTGATTTCAGTAAGGCCTTTGACAAAGTTCCACATGACATTCTTGCAAAGAAGCTAGTAAAATGTGGGCTGGACAGAGCTACTGTCAGGTGGATCTGTAACTGGTTGACTGACCGTTCCCAGAGGGTGCTCACCAATGGCTGCTTTTCATCCTGGAGAGAGGTGACTAGCGGGGTGCCACAGGGTTCTGTCCTGGGCCCAGTGCTGTTCAATATTTTCATCAATGACTTGGATGAAGGAATAGAGGGCATGCTCATCAAATTTGCAGATGACACCAAATTGGGAGGGGTTGCTAATACGCCAGAGGACAGGATCAAAATTCAAAATGACCTGGACAGATTGGAGAGCTGGACCAAGGCTAACAAAATGAAATTCAACAGAGAGAAGTGTAAGGTCCTACACTTAGGTAGAAAAAATGGAATGCAGAAATATAGGATGGGGGACACGTGGCTGGATGGCAGTACGTGTGAAAGGGATCTAGGAGTCTTAATAGACCACAAGCTGAACATGAGTCAGCAATGTGATGCGGCAGCCAAGAAAGCCAATGCAATTCTTGGCTGCATCAATAGGAGTATGGTGTCTAGATCGAGGGAGGTACTGGTACCACTCTACTCTGCTTTGGTTAGACCTCATCTTGAATACTGTGTCCAGTTCTGGGCACCCCAATTCAAGAAGGACATGGTCAAGCTGGAGCAGGTCCAGAGGAGGGCGACCAAAATGGTGAAGGGCCTGGAAGCCAAGCCCTATGAGGATAGACTTAGAGAGCTGGGTATGTTCAGTCTGCAGAAGAGAAGGTTAAGAGGGGACATGATAGCTCTGTTTAAATATTTGAAGGGATGCCATGTAGAGGAGGGAGAGGGCTTGTTTTCTGCCGCTCCAGAGACCAGGACAAGGAGCAATGGATTCAAGCTGCAGGAAAGGAGATTCCACCTGAACCTCAGGAAGAACTTCCTGACAGTCAGGGCTGTCCGGCAGTGGAATATGCTGCCTCGGAGTGTGGTGGAGTCTCCTTCTTTGGAGGTTTTTAAGCAGAGGCTGGATGGCCATCTGTCGGGAGTGCTTTGAGAGTGTTCCTGCATGGCAGGGGGTTGGACTGGATGGCCCGTGTGGTCTCTTCCAACTCTACATTTCTATGATTCTATGATTCTATGCCAATTAAGTATTTGCCAATTATACTATATCATGGAGTGGAGTGTATGGCCCAGTAGCACTGTGATGGAGGTAAGATGGAGAGAAACCCTTAGGATTTAAAAATATTAGTTGTTGTTGTTAGCCACCATCAAGTAGACTTCAGCTTATGGTGGCCCTGTCATCAAGGGCTCTGCTCAGGTCTTACAGACTCAGGTCCTACAGCCATGGCTTCCTTGCCTGAGTCTATCCATGTGTAATGTGATCTGCCTCTTTTCCTACTGCTTTCTACCATGATAAGCATTATTGTCTTTTCTAGTGAGTCATGCTTTCTCATGATATGGCCAAAGTACAACAGCCTCAGTTTAGTCATCTTGGCTTCCAGGCAGAGGTCAGACTCGATTTAATCCAGGATGACAGGCCGCAGTATCCTTTTGCAGTCTGTGGTATCCAAAGAACTGGCCTCCAGCCCCACATCTCAAATGAGTTGATTCTCTTCCTATCAGCCTTCTTCACTGTCCAGTTTTACAACCATTCATAGAAACTGGAAATACAATGTCACAGACAGTCCTGACTTTGGTATTCAATGATATATCTTCACATTTTAGGATCTTCTTTAGTTCTACATAGCTGTCCCTCCAAGTCCTAGTCTTCTTCTGATTTCTTGACTACAGTCACCATTTTGATTAATGATTGAGCCAAGCTAGGAAAAATCTTGAACTATTTCAATGCCTTCATCATCTTTGAAGTTATGTAAATCATCTGTGGTCATTATTTTTGTTTTTGTTTTTTTAATGTTCAGTGTAAACCTGCCTTTGCACTTTCTTCTTTGACTTTCTTCAGTAGTCGTTCCAAGTCTTTGCTATTTTCTGCTAGCAGTATGGTATCATCATCATATCTTAAACTCTTTTTCCAGTTTTCATATCTTCTCCCGCAGATTCTAATGAAGCTTTCCATTTGATATGAGTTAAACAAATAGATAAGATGCAACCTTGCTTGACCCCTTTGCAAATTGGAAACCATTCAATTTTTCCATATTCTGTCCTAACAGTTGCCTCTTCTCTTGCGTACAGGTTATGCGTTAGGATAATCAAATGTTTTGATACACCCCACTTCTTTAACAGTGAACCTATACAATCAAAGACTTTGTTATAAGCTACACAGCACAGACTGATTTTCTTCTGAAATTCTTTGTTCTGAAATTCCATTATTCAACATACGTTTGCAATATGATCTCTCATGTCTTTTCCTCTTCTTAACCCAGCTTGGACATCTGGCATTTCTCACTCCATATATGTTAAAAGTGTTTGTTGTAGAATTTTGAATACATGGGAAATCAGTTTGCATACATGGGAAATTAATGCAATGGTCTTGTGGCTACTGTGATCCCTGGCACCCACTTTCTTGGAGACTGGAATGTATATTGAGTGTTTCCCATCTGTGGGTCATTCTTTTGTTTTCCATATTTGCTGACAAATATAGTTGTGGGTTCATCTCCAAATGATTCTCCCTCGAATGAATTTGTCATCCTTTCATCTTTTTTATATTGTTCTTCAGTATATTGTTTCCAACATCTTTTTATTTCTTTTTGATCATGCAGTGTTTTCCCTTACTGGTTGCAGACCATCCTGTAGTTGTCTTCTGCTCTTCCACATAGCTCTCTGAGAGCCACCCAGCCTGGGAATGTCTTCTTCTTCTTCTTTCACTATCTCTGGTTTCATTTTGGACTGTCCCATCATAGAATTTTCAAGGTAGAAGATTCCAGTGACGGTTTACTATTGCCACCTTCTTTGCAGTACTAACAAGCATTAGCTATGGTACCACTATTGTTTTCTCTTAGAGAGCCTCTGCCAGTGTTAACCCCCCACACACACACACACACACTACTGCTGATACACAGGAGCTGCCTGGCATTTTTAGTCTGGTTCTGCAGCAAAAGCCTGTCTGGCATGGGAGACCCTACCAGCAGCACTGCGACCATCAGATTAACCTCTTGCCTCACAAGAGGATGCAATACCACCAGCATGAAAAGGTAGTGCCACGGTGGGTCTTAAAATGTATGAAGGCTCACAGTGGGAGATATGGTCTTTCAGAAAGTCTGTACCCGGCATTATTTCTACACATTTGCCACTGAAAATCCAGTAGTGTGGGGAAAAAAATTCGCAAAGAATATTCTGTAACTAATAAAGCAGATATGGGCACCCAACCCGTGGCATGAACAATGTTTAATTAGTGTATCCCTCCTTCTGGCTAACACAGGGTCTCATTTTCTGGCTCTGATTTCTCTTTTTAAATGTAAAGTGTGACTTTATAACAAGAAAGGCAAATTCCAGAGCTCAAAAGGTCAGCTACTCTACAATGACAAAAGAACTATAATATGCCATTGTTCCAAACTTCAAAAAACACATTTGAGACATGGAGACACATTCTAATGGGATCAAGACAGGTGGATATATATTTTTCAGCAGTATATGGGAAAGTGAACATGAAAATAAGTTATATAACAATGCATGCAATGGACGAAATGTATACAATAATGCATACCTTCGGATAATTTTGTACAATAATGCATCCATCAAACAAAATGCAAGAAAGTAATTCAAACAAGCTGCACTGATTGAGAAAAACATGCACAAAAATACAGTTAATGAAAATGTATATTTCAGGGTATAAAGAATGTATGGCCTCCCAGACATTGCCAGACTACAACTCCCACAAGCAATAGCACACATGCCAGTGGTGAGGGATAAGCAAAGCTGGATTCCAAAGGTATCTGGAGGACCACATCTCCCCATCTTTGGTGTATTTCCTAGCATTTGCAGCTTGTGTTCTATTTTCACTTGTGTATGCATTTTTAATAGGACAACTGCAACACACATTTCACAAAAGCTGAATACCATTTCAGTATTAGTTTAGGGAGTGCAAATTAGGTCAGTTCAGATCAAAAACTGAAACTAATTTCTCCCCAACCTTAGTAGGGGCTTAACTATTGACAAGAGAACTAAAAACTATTTTGACATACCTTCTAACTTTCCTGGTCCAGGGGGACAGTCTCAGTTAATCCTCTGCCATCTGACTTTCTCAGCTGCTTTTGAAATGTCATGATTTCTCTTTCTTCCTCCCTCTTTTCCCCTTCATCCTCATTTTGATTTTAGAATAATATAATTATATAATACTATATTTACTATATATACTTCTCTGTTTACTTTTAATCATAATCTGCCCACACAAACACACACAGAGAATAATGCATTGATCAATCTGTTCTGGGTTTTTTTTCCTTTGTCAGGCTGCCCTAAACTCTATTCCAGAGTTTCTATGCTTACAATTATACTTTTGTGTGTTCTTGCTCATAAATAACTTTTGCCCTCCCATTGCCTAGCCACATCCTTTTGACCACACTATGATGTTGCTTGGCTGCACACATCCCAGGTTTCACCTGTGAAATGTTAGAGTGAATGTTTTAATTCCATCTGAGCCAGACTTATTAGCAATCTTTCTCTTATAGTGGTCCTTCAAGTTTTCAGCACAATGTCACATACAAAACTAGCACATTTTAGCAGAGCGCTCCTGCTCAACTGGGTGCAGTGGTGTACCTAGCATATTTGACATGCAGGGTAGATCATTTTTAACACCCCCAAGAAAAGCCAGGGGGGCAAAGACTCCATTTGTTGACCTAGGTAAGCCACTGGTAAGATATAGAAGGACTGCTCTGAACATGGACAAGATATCAAAGCTTCTGCCGAAAAGAAGGTGACACAGTCCCTTTAAGCATCAGAAGGGGCTGGCAGCAACTGTCCCAGCAGCAGCAAGGAAGCAGTTCCAGAGCTGATCTTCAGACTTTTGGATCAGCGTCTACTTTCCATCTCCGGGATTCTAGAGCACTGGGCACGAGACAGGGGAAAGAAGGCAGAATGTGCATGCATGGAAGAAGGGGAGCATGGAAGAAGTTAGAGCAACAGGAGGGTGCACACTCAATGAGAACAACCATAACCCCAAAGAAATGAAAAAGAGTCAGGGTAGGATAGTAGTAAAGAGGGGCAGGAATAGGAAGAACTTTCCACTGGAGCCACCATGCTCAGCCCAGGCATAAGGTACAACGACCAAGGTTGATATGACAGCCAGTCTTGCAGTTGTATAGCCAGGCTTGACCTGTGCTTTGCCTATAGGAACAAATACTTCCTTCTCTCCTTTCCAGCTTTTGCCACAGCTAGCGCAGGGGAACAGAGGAGGTTTACAGGAGAAGTGAAGGGGGGGAGGGGGTGACAAAAGACCAGCCCACCTTACTAGCCTTGGATGGGGGTGTCAGTAGTTCTCTGCCTGCCTTTTTCTGCCTCTCTAAAACTCCAACATACCTTGGCACTTGATTCTTTACTGGAATGTGAATGTGCATGGAAGAGGTTCACCTTAAGTTCTTTTCCTTCTCCTGTCATCTTTTCGGTGTGCTTAGTGGAGCTGAGGCTACTACCTTCCCTAAAATAGATGCAAACTTTTTTAATTCTTCAAGTAGAGCAAGTTTGTCTTAATCCATTTCCTCTCTCCCCTCTGCTGATTGATTTAACACCTGCCTTCATTTTCTAAGGTGTAGCCTCTTATTTCTTCCACTAAGTAATATTTGTCCATCTTTGAAATGTCTCTCCTTGTTGCCTACATCCACCTACAGCTGGAGTGGACCACCCCCGCTGTCCTTCCATTGGTATACTACCGACTGGGGACAGCAAAATTGTTTTGCATTTGCAAGTTGCAGGTTTGTAGATGATTTGAGAGCAAGGCCTCTTAATATGCCACCCAGACTTTCTGTAGGAGGCAAAGGCAGAGGCAGAAATAGCATTTTCGGAACTGGCTTTCAGAACTGATTTTCTGGAACTGTGTGGGAAGATGGGAACCTAATGCTGCCGGCTTGATTTGCACAGCTTGCAATACGGTTGATGTCATTTGAGGCTACATTTGCAACAACATCTCAAAAAGGGTCATGCACAGAGGTTTAACCTGGTAATTTTGGATTTGAAAGTACTTTACTAAATGTGTTATTTCCTCTGCAGGTGTTGCTGCCATACTGAACCTTGTTCAGTCTTTTTCTCTCTGCATGTAGCATACTTTAATCTCTATGAAATGGGCTAATTTTCCAAAGATATTTTGATCTGGTAGAATCTGCTTATCTTCATACATTTGCTTAAAATTCCCTGAGTTTTCGTATGCACACTATCTCATGTTGCTAATTCCAATTAAAATCGTAAAATAATATGCAATACCAAATACCGATGAATCTAAAGCAGCAAACCAATAATGGTAAAAGTATCTATTGACAGCAGTGATTATAAACAATATTGTATATCACAAGCAGTTGTGACACTGAAAAAAACACACAGACACCACCTATTGGATGAAAAATGAGCAAGGAAAAGCTAAGAAAAAGTTCACTAGGAAGATACTTCAAAAGTGGCTTCATTAGACAGTACATTGCTGTGTGTGTTTATAGATCTTGGTTCCCTAAAAAAAGAAGCTCAGAGCATGGTTGGTTGGTTGTTTTGTTGTTTAAACATATATTATTATCTTTCTCACAAGAATAAAATGGGTACTGGGATGTAGCTACACAGAGGACAAAATGGGTAGATCACCCCCATAAGAATCCTCCCCATGAAATGTTCCTCCAGTGCCCAAATTTCTATCATTGGACTAGTTTAAAATTCAAGCAAGCATTTAAAATACAGTTTAGATATAAAAAGGGTGTGTGTGGCAAAATTATCAAAGGAATGTGAACACAGCAAATATATGACTTTTAGGTGTGAATGATTTGCAGTGAGTCATTCTCTGCAATGCTAGAAATTTGGCAACTGAAATAAAATTTCATAGTAGGGCAGACTTCTTTTGGAGTGCAAAACCCTCACCCCTCCCCCTACGACTACATCCCTGACAATGGGCGGGGGCGGGGGGGAGCTGACCAGACTAAAACAGGTACAGAGGCAAACAGATGAGAAGAAGCACAGGAAAAGTAGACAAAAAGTTATATTTTTGAAACAGAGATTATAATAGTAGAATTTTGTTGAATTGAAAAAGCATAATTGCATAGGCTTATCTCAAAGGAAGGCATGGCAAGAGCAAAAGAATCTTTCATCCGAGAGGTTGAATTAGACGTAAGTGAACTCACACAGGTTCATTTAGATTCAGTCTAGTGACTGCAACCAAACACTCAGGAGGAATAAAGTTACTTTTTTATAATTATCTATTTGATTTCCCTAATTCCATCTCTACAGCTTGCTAGTACTATCAAATCTTCGCTTTCCAATAAAAACTGTAGTCAGGATTGTAATGGCCTTTCCTTACCTTTTGGGGTGTGTGCGTGTGTGTGTGCACATGCACGTCCGTGTGCCCACATTCTTTGGAACTATTTAAAGTAGCTCACATGTCTGTGAAACCCAAAGGTGTGGTTACATAATCATAGACCTTGGGAATTAGTGGTTTTACCATGCATGTAATATTGATCATATTTTACCCCTGCATTGTCAATCTGTACTTTACAAATGTATTCAAGAAGCAAAATAAAAATAAAATCCTGTTTGTTAATCCTGATTTTTTTGGCGTGGGGAGAAAACACTCTGAACATGTGTGATTTCTTATTTTAAATTCATGTACACTGTAGTAGCATTACAGCTATGGGAATAAAATACAGGTTTTTTTTAAGTTTGTTATTTCTATACAACAAATCTATACAACTGAAAAAGGGGGGGGGACAGAACCCCCCCACACCAAATTTCCCTGCCACCCGATCAGCCAAGCAACACATTGTTTTTAGATGTAACTCTGTCTCAAAATGTAGGTCTTTCCCTCTAAGTGCTTAATAAAATAAAACAAAAACCAGTTTGATCCTGCTGCCTTCAAGCCAAAAACAATTACTTGGCTTTCTTATTCTTATCAATTACATTTCTATCTTTTAAAAAGTAGCATTCAAGGTCGATGAACATTAAAAAGAACCACACAATCAAACCATTAAAATTACAGGTACAAAACAATTTAAATATTTTTAAAAAATTAAAAATAGAAATCAATAAACATTGAACCAGTTTAAAAAGGCAGTTTAGAGAGATGTATCCAACCTTTTCATCTCCCATCCCACTTTTCCAGCTGCTTTGAAAATATCCTGCATGGCAGAGGGGTTGGACTCAATGGCCTTTCTGGTCTCTTCCAACTCTATGATTCTCTCAGTCTATCTCAGTTTCTCTCTCCTCCCCCTACATTCCCCCTTTGCCCTCAGCTTACTTAAATTGCTGCAAACTGAGCTTCAAGAACAACAATAATTTGCACTCAGTTAACTCAGCAGGAGAAAAGGAATGGGATGATTTTTGCTCTTTCCTGTAGGTTCAGGAAACAGAGAAGTTCTGCAGACTATCCTAGCTTGTATGTTCTTCCTCATTAATAGTCTTTGCCATCTTGATCACACTCTGATGTTTGGCCACATGTTTCCAGGTTTTCATGCTGGAAGGAATGCAAGGGTGGGAACTGATTGTAACTCTGAGGGAGTGCATTTCACAGTCTGGGAGCCACATGAAAGAAAGCCTCCCTCTACATGTCTATGAAATATGTTATCTGCAGCTGGTGATATTCCTAAAAGGGTGTTTTCTGAAGATCCTCACATGAAGACATGTTAATCACAAGACACGTAGCCATACTTAGCTAGGCCTTGAGCTGATTGGGCGTTTAAATATTAAAATCATCTTGTTATGGACACCACTACCACTTTGCTGTACAAAAGAATAGTATATTTGTACATATGCCTGATTGGCTGCAACCAGAGTATACTATGTAGTTTGTGTAGTGCAAGTAGTTCCCACCAATATTGCTGGGTTACGGTGTCTCCATGCTAGCCCAAGTACTCACACTGGGCTTGCTTGCCCCTGCAAAACTGTGGATCCTGAAGTTGTCATTTGGAAGTCCTCTGGGCTGCAAGGCAATGAAAGTCAGCCTAGAGGTCCAATTCTAGCCCCAATTGGCTTTTTCAGTTTCACTTGAATTCATTCTTTGGAGTCAACTCTTTTTAAGATAGGCATATATTAATCTTAGCTGATGCCCATGGTTCCCCCCACTTTTGGTGTTCATTCACATCCTAAACCCACTATGCTATGTGTGTGTGAGTCAGCATTCTTCCAGATTTGCCAGATGGAAGGAACAGGAAAATAGCATTATGGTTGCCTAGCAACTGCAGAATAGGTTGCAATTCTTAGGCAAACAGCCTGTGTGAAGGAGACATTAACTTGGCCTCATGCGGTGAAGCATGCAGCTTGAGGGCTGGCCCTGAAACTCATGGAATCAGGAATGTGGTCAGTAGATTCCTTCAGTCTTCACATGACAAGTGAAAAGACAGCCAGTGTAAAGCCTGCTCCCCTGCTCCTCAACAGTTTAGGTTACACAGGTAGTGTAAGCCATTCACACAGTGGGTAGGAATATGTGTAGCGATTTTGTATTCCAGTTTTGACAAGGGGGTAACATTTCTAGGTACCTAAAAGAACTGTGCCCTAAAACTGCTTGCTTGCAGAACCAACCATAGAGGAGGCAAGAATGGACTTACACATAAATGGTGCTGCCCGGCATCCACATCTCAGTATGAGATGCGGGTGTTGTTGAAGCAATTAGAAATAGTGAGCATAATGCTATCAGAGTTTAATTCCAACAGAAACATATTTGACTTCAAAAGAGGTAACTTCCTTAAAATGAGAAGGCTGCTACAGTGTCAAGGAGATAAAATTGCTTGTGAGCTACCCAAAAGAAAAAGAAGAAGAGATGCTCAGAAAAACTGAACATCATACCCAAAGATCAAGGATATTTCTGCACTAGGCTGTTATAGCGCGATTATTCCACTTTCAACATCCTATGGAATCCTGGGGTTTGCAGTTTCCCGAAACTACAAACCCCAGGATTCCATAGAATGTTGAAAGTGGAATAATCGCGCTATAAGAGTGCAGTGCAGAAATGGCCCGAGAAAGGTAGTCAAAAGCCCAAGATGTCACTAACATGGCTGAGAAGCAGTGTGAAAGAAACTATTAACGATACCCAGATAAAAGGCTTCTCTCCATACCCTCCTACTGTCCCTATTCAGATGGGGCAGCCACATTCAATTGTTCACCTTACTGATTTCACAGCTACTTTTTAAAATGTCCCACTTACTGATTTCACAGCTACTTTTTAAAATGTCCCACTTTTTTTTTTTTTGACCATCTGAATTTTTTGAACCCTGCCTATCAAGGTTTTTTTTTAACTAAACTGAATTGAATCACATTACTCACTTGATTCAGTTTATCCAATTCTGGATAAAAAGTACTTTTGTGCTCAATTAACTTGGTAGGGAGAGCTTGTTCTCTGGTAAGGAAGATGTGGAGTCTTGCCTTCCCAGTAATAAAAAGCAGACAAATGGCTGGTGAAAAACTGAAGATGTCTTGGAGCATTTTGTTTTGTTTTGTCTTTTTGGTTATCAGGCAGGTTTTAAACCTTCTCCCACCCAACTTTCCTCCATATTGTTGAGATTCAGAGTTACCTAAAACATCTCTCCCACCCCACAATCTACAGCAGGCAAGCTGGGTTTGAAGGCAGTTTTTAAAACCTACTCTCTATCCTCTGACTGTTCTTAATATCACTGGAACTGGAATTGAAGTTAAACCCCTCTCTTTCATCTGCAGGGGCAAGCTGGGTTATTGGGCAGGTTTTAAACTTTCACTCACACCACTGATGCAGATGAAGCTAAAGCTCCTAGAATCATAGAACCATAGAGTTGGAAGGGGCCTCATGGACTTTCTAGTCCAACCCCCTACCTGCTTTTTACAGGATCTCCAGCTGGAGCATCCCAGGCAGGTAGCTGTCCAGCTTCTTTTTGAACATGTCCAGAGAAGGAAACTTCACCACCTCTCTAGGTAATTGGTTCCATTGCTGAACCACTCTTACTGTCAAGACATTACTTCTAATGTTCCTTAGAATTCCACCTTCCTGTAATTTAAAACCATTAGACATAGTTCTACCCTTTGAGGTAGCACAGAGCTGCCTCTTTATGGCTGCCTTTGAGGTATTTAAAGAGTGTCATCATGTCACCCCTCAGTCTTCTCTTCACCAAGCTGAACATGTGCAGCTCCTTCGACTTCTTCTCACATGTTTTGTTCTCCATACTTCTTAACATCCTCATTGTCCTTCTTTGAACTAGCTGCAACTTATCTATATCCATCTCAAAATGAGGTACTTAGAACTGAACACAGCACCCTAGATGAAACCTGCTTTCTTTGCTGTAGCATCATACTGCTGGTTCATGTTCAACTTATGATCAAGAATAATCCCAAGAACCTTGGCACATTTAGTACTGCTAAGTCATGTATGTTCCATCCTATGCCTGTGCATTTGTCTCTATTAAATTTCATTGCATTAAGTTCTGCCCCATTTTCTAGTTTATTGAAGTTCTTTTGAATTCTGTTCAAATCTTCCAATGTGTTAGCCATCCCTCCCAGTTTTGTGTCATCTGCAAAGTTGATAACAATTTCCTCCACTCTATCATCTAAGCCCATATTATAGTTTAGGGAGGGGCATTTAGAATTCTCAACCAGAGAACTCTTTGGCCTCAGTAAACTACAAACCCCAGAATTCCACAGGATGTTGAAAGTAGAATAATAGTACTATCACAATGTAGGGCAGAAATGGCCTAAGTCATTGATAAAGATGTAGAAGACTAATTACCCTTAGACAGAGCCCTGAGGCACACCACTCTTTCCATAGTTTTCCAGCCACTTATAAATCCATCTGATTCTGTTTCCATCTATTCCATATTTAATCAGTTTGCTAATCAAAATAATATCAGGGAACGTATCAGTGGCATAGCTTGGTGCGAGCGGGGTGGGGGGGTGGAGTTGTGGGAGGTGGGGCTATGGTGCATGGGGGACAGGCAAGGAGTGGTAGCACCCCCAAAAAAATGCTGCCCGGGGTGCACCGCTTCCCTCACTCCCCCGTCCCTATGCAACTGGACCTTATCAAATTTTTGCTGAAATCCAGATAAGTGACATCCACAGCATCTTCTCCCACCTCATGATTTGAAGAAGCAAAGCTGGGTTCAAAGGTAGGTTTTACACCTCATCCCCCATCCACTGATTGTTGTAACATACACCCAAAGGTGACCTACATTTTCTCTGCTTAAAATAGTGGCTTTTTGTGTTCTTTCTCATTAATAACATTTACCCCCTTTTCGCTTCACCACATTCTTTTCACAAACTCTGATGTTACTCAACCACATGTGTTCAGGTTTTCATCTGTAAAATTTTGGCAGGCATGTCTTTCCAAATAAAGTGTTGCCCAAACGAAGAACACAATAGGAACACAGGCAGGCACAAAGAAATTCCAAACAGATAATAAGCAATGCAAAAAGGATGCTGGCATGTGTGTTGTTAAGACCATCAAGACGAGTGAAAGAGAAATCTTTAAATATACCAGGAGCAGATACTGAGAGAGGTAGTTGAAATGTGGACTAAAAGCAGAGTGAAAAGAGTACTAAAAGGGAATAAGGAGGCTGTAGAAAAGTTAAATGAACTTTTTTCCTCCTTAACTGCAGGAGATACAGGGC
Source organism: Cyclura pinguis (assembly GCA_030412105.1). Lineage (NCBI taxonomy): Eukaryota > Metazoa > Chordata > Lepidosauria > Squamata > Iguanidae > Cyclura > Cyclura pinguis. Next base: position 109,081,037 of record CM059600.1, on the reverse strand, counting down.
ACATATCTGTACATGTACTGATATTTTCATTCAAAGTGACCCACAGTGGGGCAAAAAATTTCAACCACATACACAGTGATAGGATCTCAGCTGGAAATGACTAACTAGAAAGGGTTTTGGTTGTCATGAGCAATTCAGGGAAGATATTGATGCAATGTGCAGCTGCTGTTCAAATAACAGCGTGCATCACATCATTTGTGGGGAGTGTGTGTCTTAAATAAAACTGTCAATATCATACTGCCCGTATAGATATCTAGCCTGAAGAACCATGTAGAATTCCAGTTACTGAACATTTACAAGGCTATTACAAACCTGAAAAAAAAAAGAGTATAGAACTAGACGTATGAAATTATGCATAGTATGGGTGCAATGCATAGGGGAATGCTTTTCTCCTTTTCTCACCATATCAGAACACATAATCATTTACTGAAGCTGAACAGTAGGAGATTCAGAACAGGCAAAATTAAATTCTTCTTCATGTGTCACCTTATAAAACTGAGCAAATCACTCTCATTGGATGTAGTCGTGGCTGTCAAAATGGACGGCTTCAAAGGGAGAATTAGAGAAATTGATGGAGGGTGAGGCAATCAGCAGCTGCTAATCATGATGGCTCTACATGACCTCCAGTTTCAGAAACAGTATGCCTCTGCCTAGCAGCTGCTGGGAAACTCAAGTGAGGCAGTTTTCAAAGAAGTAGCCATGTTAGTCCCTTTTAGCATAAAAAGGAGGAAGGGAGGAGTAGGAGAAAAAAGAAAGATCATAGCAGCACCTTTAACTGATTTTTTTATTTCAACATGAGTTTTCATGGATGTAAATCCATTTCTAGTGTCTGTTTCTACATGTTACCTTGCTCCGTCATCTTCCAGTCACGATCCTGGCAGTGCCTTTGCCAGGAAGGGAGTGCTATGGGAACACATCCTCTATACCCAACTGGCTCCTTGGGGAAGGGAGTGAGAGGGACACACCTCTTCCTTCTGCAGTGCAGCTGGGCTCTTTTCCATGCTGCACTGGGGCAGGAAGCACCTCCATCATGCTTCCAGCCCGCCCACATGGCAGGTAAGCATGGGAGCATTGTGCAATCGAGGGTTATTGATGGAGAAACTCTGACAATGATTTACCCCGTGATCACGCTGGCTGGTAACAGGAGAAGAGTGGGGCTGCAACAACATCATGCAGAAGTGTCATCGCAGTCCCGCTCCTCTCACGTCCCCATGCCAGGATGCAGTCATCATAAGGAAAGCGCCTCAGATGTAGGACAGAGTGATACCCAGGCCTCAGGATATAAAGCATATTTACACAGTTGTGGGAATCAGATGGAATGTAATAGGATCCAGAAAGCTGGAAATCATGACCCTTGCCCTAAATGTTCAAAGGGCTGCAGATCTTTCAGATCTTTATAGTGGTCAGTTAGTGTTGATGTGTGAAAGCAATAAAGCAATAAATCTGCTTATCAAAAGTCAGTTTCCTTGGGTTCAAATCCTACATGTAATAAATGTTACATGTAACAGAAAGCACTCTTATAAATACATGTAGTATGCCATGAATCCATGGCCTTTGTTCATACCTCTGCTAATGAATTAAAATTTGTGAATATAATTCAAGTGAGACAATACAATTTTCCTTTCTTCCTGATTGCTGGCTTCTCAGAGGCATCCATCTGATATTCATTGGATCCTAGCCTTTACCTAACACTTCATATGTTCTTAAAGATTTTGTAGATTGTGTGTTTCTCACACCAGCCACTTTGTATGCATGTTCACAGAAATGCTTTATAGTCCACAAACCTCATGCAATAGTAAATCAGCCAGTCTTAAAAGTGTAATAGAACTTTTTGGTTATTTCTGAAATTTGTTACTCCAAAATCTGAGTTATTGTTGTGAAATCCTTCCTCAACCAAATGACTGCACATTCAAAAAGGAGAGACACAGTAATAATGGGAGATTTCAATTACCCAGATATATGTTGGCAGTCAAACTCTGCCAAGACAGCAAGGTCCAGCAAGTTTCTTGCTTCTCTTGCAGACAATTTCATGGTCCAGAAGGTGGAAGAGGCCACAAGGGGATCAAATATTCTAGATCTGATCCTGACCAACAGGGATGACCTTGTTAATGAGGTCGAAGTGGTTGGATCTTTAGGGGGGAGTGACCATGCCCTATTGGAATTTGGCATTCAGTGGGAAGAAGAAGATAAGTGTAGCCAGACACTCATCTTAGATTTTAAAAAAGCAGACTTCTGTAAACTTAAGGAGCTGCTGGCTGAAATTCCATGGTCAAGAATAGTGAAAGAGAAAGGGGTTCAGGAGGCGTGGGAGTTCCTTAAAAGGGAGATACTGAAGGCACAGTCTAAAACTGTACCAATAAGGAGGAAAAATGGAAGGCGTCTGAAGAAACCAGAATGGTTGACTAAAGAACTCTCAGCTGAGCTAAGTGTTAAGAGAAACATGTACAGGAAATGGAAGAAGGCGGAAACCACCAAAGAAGAATTTAAGCAAGTAGCCAGGAGATGTAGGGAGGAGGTCAGAAAGGCTAAAACACAGAACGAACTTAGGCTGGCCAGAGACATTAAAAAGAATAAAAAGGGCTTTTTAAAATATGTCCACAGCAAAAGGAAAAAGAAGGAGATGATAGGGTTGCTTCACAGAGAAGATGGCAAATTACTAACAGGGGGAAGAGAAACGGCAGAATTACTTGACACCTTCTTTGCCTCAGTTTTTTCCCAGAAGGATACAAGCACTCAACCTGGCGGTTGGGGAGCAGGTGAGGAAGCAGGGGAAATGAGGCACATAATAGGTAGAGAGGTGGTACAGGAATACCTGGCCACACTGGATGAATTTAAGTCTCCAGGGTCAGATGAATTGCATCCTGGGATATTAAAAGAACTGGCAAAGGTCATTTCGGAACTGCTTGCTATAATCTTTGAGAAATCTTGGAGGACAGGAGAAGTTCCAGCAGACTGGAGGAGGGCAAGTGTTGTCCCCATCTTCAAGAAGGGAAAAAAAGAGGACCCAAATAATTATCGCCCAGTCAGCCTGACATCAGTACCCAGAAAGATCCTGGAGCAGATCATTAAGCAGTCAGTTTCTAATCACTTAGAAAGCAATGTGGTAATCACGAGAAGTCAACATGAATTTCTCAAAAATAAGTCATGCCAGACTAATCTTATCTCTTTTTATGATAGAGTTACTAGCTTGATAGATGAAGGAAATGCTGTGGATGTAGCATATCTTGATTTCAGTAAGGCCTTTGATGAAGTTCCCCATGACATTCTTGCAAAGAAGCTAGTAAAATGCGGGCTGGACAGGGCTACTGTCAGGTGGATCTGTAACTGGTTGACTGACCATTCCCAAAGGGTGGTCATCAATGGCTGCTTTTCATCCTGGAGAGAAGTGACTAGCAGGGTGCCACAGGGTTCTGTCCTGGGCCCAGTGCTGTTCAATATCTTCATCAATGACTTGGATGAAGGAATAGAGGGCATGCTGATCAAATTTGCAGATGACACCAAATTGGGAGGGGTTGCTAATACGCCAGAGGACAGGATCAAAATTCAAAATGACCTGGACAGATTGGAGAGCTGGGCCAAGGCTAACAAAATGAAATTCAACAGAGAGAAATGTAAGGTCCTACACTTAGGTAGAAAAAATGGAATACAGAAATATAAGATGGGGGACACGTGGCTGGATAGCAGTACGTGTGAAAGGGATCTAGGTGTCTTAAGAGACCACAAGCTGAACATGAGTCAGCAGTGTGATGCGGCAGCCAAGAAAGCCAACGCAATTCTCGGCTGCATCAATAGGAGTATGGTGTCTAGATCGAGGGAGGTACTGGTACCACTCTACTCCGCTTTGGTTAGACCTCATCTTGAATACTGTGTCCAGTTCTGGGCACCCCAATTCAAGAAGGACATGGTCAAGCTGGAGCAAGTCCAGAGGAGGGCGACCAAAATGGTGAGGGGCCTGGAAGCCATGCCCTATGAGGATAGACTTAGAGAGCTGGTTCAGTCTGCAGAAGAGAAGGTTCAGAGGGGACATGATAGCCATGGCCATTTCTGCACTATACTGTTTTAGTGCTATTATTCCACTTTGAACATCCTGTGGAATCCTGGGGTTCGCAGTTTAGGGAAGGGCTTTTAGAATTCTCAACCAGAGAGCTCTTTGGCCTCAGTAAACTACAAACCCCAGAATTCCACAGGACATTGAAAGTGGAATAATAGCACTATAACAGTGGAGTGCGGAAATGGCCCATGTTTAAATATATGAAGGGATGCCATGTAGAGGAGGAAGTGGGCATGTTTTCTGCTGCTCCAGAGACCAGGACAAGGAGCAATGGATTCAAGCTGCAGGAAAGGAGATTCCACCTGAACCTCAGGGAAGAACCTCCTGAAGGTCAGGGCTGTCTGGCAGTGGAATATGCTGCCTCGGAGTGTTGTGGAGTCTCCTACTTTGGAGGTTTTTAAGCAGAGGCTGGATGGCCATCTGTCGAGAGTGCTTTGAGGGTGTTCCTGCATGGCAGGGGGTTGGACTGGATGGCCCCTGGGTCTCTTCCAACTCTATATTTCTATGATTCTGTGATTCTATGAAATCAGTATCACATGATAGTTGTTGTTGTCGTTGTTGTTGTGTGTCTACAAATAATTTCGGACTTATGGCAACCCTAAGATGAACCTATCATGGGGTTTTCTTGGCACAAGTTGTTCAGAAGGAGGTTTTGCTCTTGCTTTCCTCTGAGGCTGAGAGAATGATAAAGCCAGATACAGTGCCAAGGAAGCAAAGGAAATTCTGCTAACCACATACACGCAGTGGCAAAAATCCAGTTGTTTTTCCAAATAGAGTAGACCCATTGAATCAGTGGAATTTAAGTAAGTGTTAAATTTACTGTTCAGCAATTGATTAAATAAATCTCTTCTAACTGGGACTAGCAGTTCTACTTAGGCCAATTAAATCCTTATTGACTAAGTTGTCTGTAGTTGGTTTTGAGATTTTTCTTTTTTCCTTCCAACGCTTTATTTGGTTTTTGTTCGCTATGATATCCAAACTATCCTGGATTTGGGGGAGTGTGGACACTAGAGACAGAAACAATTTTCCACTGGTTGAGGGGAAAAAATGAAAAAGGTGCTTTTTGAGTGCCTCACACCCCAATGAGGAATACACTTCTCAAGTTCTTTTCTTGTTTTGTTTTTTTTCCCCCCTGCTCCAAGTCCTTGAATAGATTAACCTCTCAGTGTTGTGGGACAAGTGGTTATGGTAAAGCCAGAAAAAGATCCTGGAAGGCTTCTGATCCTCAGCTACCTTCCGCTCCATCCATCAGTTTCACACAGAAGTGGGCCAAGGGACCCTTGCCCCACAGTTGGAGTCTTTCTTCTCACAAAAGATCTCTTCAAAAACTGTTGACACTGGGAGTGTGCAGAAACTGAATATCCCAACTGCTCACCAGAACTGCTACCTATGGATGAGGTCAGGTGAAACCAAACTGTAGTTTGCAGGGGAAAATATGATAATGAAGAAGCGAGCAGCATTACAAGCCTTTGAAAATAGGATTTTTTTATTCAGTTCTCACATATTCACCAAGATGGTGCCCCCAAAGAAAGCTAATTATGGTTCCAACCAAGAGGATTTATCCCAACACTATTCCCAGCAAAGGGAATTACTGAGATATCTTTAGTTTAGTCCTTATCCCCAAAATGCCCCTAGGTACATGTCTTTGATTTCTTCCACATAAGGAAATGTCCATTATTGTACAGAAAATAACATATTTCATTTGTAGAAAGGATTGAAATGTGAGCAAATCTTCCCATTTCCTTTTAAACCAGATGGCCTAGTCAGCACAGAAAATGATTGCACTAGGAGTAGGCTGAGAGAAGGAAGACTTTTTGTTCACTGATGCAAACAAAGAGATATTATCTAAAGTTGGCTACAGCTTCACTGAACCACAATTCTAGATATTGATGATTCACTTTTAAAGTCCTGTGGAAAGAACCTGTGTTATATTTACTTGCTGTTGTCCCAGGTACTGCATAAGGCATTGTCACATAGTCATGAAAAAAACTGAAAGTACTTCCTTGTATTCAGTTTTAGTATTGCTACTATGACTCCAATGACAGAGAACAGGAGCAGCAAACAACAGAATATCCTATGTCCGGCTAAGAACCAAAATATTATTAGCTTCTTCCACTACTTCTTTTTTTTTTCACCTGTTGAAAAAAAATCTGTATTTTAAATGATGCAAATATTCTGATAAAATTAGCCATTTATTTAGAATTATTTAGCTACATATACCTGATCTTGAATTTCTCATTTTGCTTACAGTTTTTTCAGCACTTTCCCCCCTCGAAACAGAGAAACACATTTAACTTTACACCCAATGGAAAAAAAATTGAGATGTATGTCAACTGTTTCTTGAATTTGAGAAAAACAACAAACAAGCCTGTTCATTTTTATTTATTTTTTAAAATAAATCTCACTATTCTTACAACAATTTATAGTCTTTGGTTCCAGTCTGACATGAAGTCATGTGTGCTTAATGTACTCTGAAATTAATGGGATTTCAGTGGGGTTTTGTGTTTGTGCTAGATTGCAGCCACTATCTTTTCTAAAGATGCCATGTGTACTAACCCCTCAGCACAAGGGAGAATCCTGTTATTCTGGCTAGAATTGGATTTCCTTTGGGACCAAATTGGCTTAAATGATTGAGGAAAAAGTGCATGAACTCAATCATACTGTTTTGAAGCCAGGCAATGACAAATAATAATTTGAGAGGTGTTCAAACACTTTTGGTTCCCAGCGAGCTCACTCATTGCTTAATCCTCTTCTGGCCTTTTCACTAGTTCTGTTTGCTTTTAAAATGCATCAAAGGTGTGTCTGCGGCAAAGCACATCAAACAAGTGGCAGCTTCTGAAACCACATGGTAAGTGAGAAACAACAGAGAGGAGAGAGATAATAAACCCATTCCACATATACGGAGCCCAAAACTTCTAAAGAAGGAAGCCCTGGAGACCATCCATTTACAATTCTCATGATCTTTGTGTGTGTGCATGCATGTACATGGCTATAGCAAAACTAAAACCTGAACGCTCTGTCCACTTTATCTTTCTCTGGTGACTAGAAACATTCAGAAACATTCTAATAGAAATATTCTGTTTCTAGAGAGTAACACTGTAGGTATATGTCAGGTAAATAATGGAGTGTCTAAACCCCTGCAGAGGGCAATCTGCCTTCCTGTAAGTCCTCTTCTGAACTGTAAAGGCTTTTAAACAGCACAGTGCAAAGTGTAGCCCAGGGGGCATATCTATTCCCCAAGACTGGTTTTTTTTCTTTTCTTTTCTTTTCTTCTCTCTCTCTCTCCCCCTCTCTTTCTCAGTTTCCCAAGGCTGGCAGGTTTTGGTTTGGTTTGGTTACTCTCAGGCCTTCTAGACATGTTCAGTGAGGGGTTTTTTGTTTTTGTTTTTTTGAGTGATGAAGGATGTTTATTTTGTTCTCAGATTACATACAGCACCAAACAGACAAGAAAAAGGAAAAAAACAACTCAATACAACCTGATAAAATACCAGAAATACAGAAATTACATACAGCTATCAATTTCTCATTGATGAATATCCCCAATACCAATATAAAATGAATAGAGTAAAGTGAGATGAAATAATCTCTGTGATGCAGACTCCTGCATAATAACTATCCTCAGTCTCTCAACGCAATTACTGAAGACATGTTCAGTGTGTTGAACATGAGTGGTCCCACCCCATAAATTGACCAAGGATGGGTTGGAACAAAACAGATGAATTCAACATTCTGTTATGAAGTTCTGAGCTGAAAAACCCAATAAATTTATTAGAGAAATTTGCATACGAAAACGTGTGTATTGGAAAAATTGTGCATAATATTAGAGGACGTTATGGAGGGGAATAAATGACTGGAAATAAAACAGACTACCTACATCCCTATTGCAATAATCTAACCTCTTTTTTTTTTTTTACAAGAGGATAGGTAATTGTGGTGAGGCCTTTTCTACCCACGTATAGCTGCAGCTGGTGGACCAGTCTAAGCTTACAAAAGAGCCTTCTAGAGAATCCAAAGCAGGAGCCAAATAGATCCATTCAAAAAATTTACCTGCCACCTCAAGTATCCTATTTAGAGTTCTAGGACATGAAACCTGGCTGAACATATATAATCTCTTATGTTTAGATGAACTGCTCTGCAAACTAATTCTGAACTATGTTTCTTCATAGACAGAGAAAATTGCACGGTGAAAAAAAAATGTGCCAAGAAAGCACTTTTAGGATTTGCCTCATGCCAGCTGCAACAAACAATAGCAGTTAAATTGTGTTGCCAATTAATTTACCTCTTCCACGCAGGCGTCCAGCTCACAGAATCCAGTTGTCTTATAGGCTGTAATGGCCTTTTTTCAGAGGAATTTCCATCCTGTAGAACCACTTTAAATAGCAGTAAGATAGGCTTCATTACTGGAATGCTGAACTTTGTTAGTTTTAACAGTAATTCATGATGAAAGATGGGGGTCACTAAGGGGCTTGGTATTTGTTTAGCATAATGACTTCAGCATGTATCTAATTAAATAAATGCTGACTATGAACCTAGATGTTCTAAAATGAATGAGAGGCGGAGGAAAATTATTCCTTTCTATTCAAAGTGGAGCAGAGTGGTGGACACCACCTCGCTTCTTTTTGGGTGGATGTAATTGAGTCCAGCCTAACTATCCTCCTTCCTCCTCTCACCAAATTTTAAAACACCCTCACTTCCTTCCAAACTCTTTGCTTCCATTTTACCATTCCCCCTTTAGACACTGAATATTACCAGCTTCCTACGTAATCACATTTGGTGACCATATATATATACATGAAATGGTCTGAATACAGACCTAAATTCACTGCTGTATACATTTTGGTGAGATTTTTTTTAAAGCAATGACTGACAATGTGTGCCATATTCAGCACAGTTCTAGTTGTAACCTAACATTTATTGATTAATTTAGTTCGATGCTACCTCCTGAAGAATGGACACCTTTTGCATAACATAGATGCTAAGATCATGTATATTTCTATTACATCTGATTTATGTGTAGAACAGTCTTTTTGATTATAGTATAGAAAGGCAAGGAAACACAAAATAACAGTGACTAAACTAACTTTATTTTATGAATTTATTTTCTTTTCAGTTTGCTGTGTAAGACAGTATAACCAAAAAACTAGTGCCTGAGATTCCACCTTCCCTTTCCTTTTTCCTTTTATTGCAGAGTATTTTAGATTTTAGACCTGTGGACAGAGACAATCTTGTAACTGATCTTAGCTCTGGAAGCCTTTTTGGCTATAAACAGGGTAGAAATATTCTTCATAAATTTTTTAAAAAATATCATCATTAAGATGTGACGATAAAATGTGAACATGATATATTTCTTGAGAACTACTATTTATAGAAGTAGATGTCATTATAAAGGGATTAGTTACTTCTAGGTTCTGGAAATGTGTCCCATTGACCTAAGTGGGACTTGCTTTTGAGTAAACATTTATAGTATTGCATGGTACTTACTTGACAACCGTTCCATATTTGTTTTTATGTTTTTGAGGAACTTTACACCATGAGTTCCTTAAAAAATTGCTTACAGAATCTTTCTAAGAATCATACCTTGCATGTGTTCTAAACAAGTGACTCTCTAAGGGTACTCTATCAAGGTCAACTATAACTAGAATCCTTTTGGCACTAGGGATGCAGTTGGTCACTAAGATTCTTCTCAAAGGCAGTAACGAGCAATTTTCTTCCTGATGCAAGAGTCTTCAATAACCACAGTTTTCAAAGGCTATTCATTATTCAGTATTTATTCTGCATAAAATATGCACGTTGTTGTTTTACATAAAAATAGCATTGTCTGAAAAGGAAATGAGAATGTTCTGAATAGAAAATAATATTTCAATGCAAACATGGTATTTCATGCAAGGAGAAATACTGGCTTTTGCTCACAAAATGTTGTTTTCTGTGCAAATCAACCACATGTGATTTTTACACAGAATAAATCCTCAATTACAACATTTCGTGCAAAGAAAGCAGCATTTTCTGTGCAGGAAATAACATTCCTCTGTTGAAATATATATTTTGAAAATTCTGTTTTTAGACAAAACAACCACGTGCAAATTTTGCAGAGAATAAGTTCCAAACTGCAGAGATTCTCATCAGTCCAGGATTCTTCTCTTCAGAGGTTCTCAATACCCCAAAAACATGTTTTTCAACCAGATATTCTTTCCTTCTTTAGTTGGAGCAATATGCCAACAGTTGCACTTTTCCAACCATCACATGGAAGTGGTGACAGGAAGCAAACAGTCTGATAGCTTTGTGCAACCTTTGTTGTCAGTGCCTTCCTTCCTTTCTCCATGTCTGTACCCACACCTTTTTTCTTCTGCTGTTATACCCATCCTGGAGGAGGTCTCCTTTGACAATAAAGAAGAGTGCCAAAATAACAGATGTCTCCAAGCAGACCATGAAGTAAGTATAGAATCATTTCATTTGGAGAAGAAACTCCATGACAGGTTTGCATTAGGATCACCATAAGTTGGAAATGATTTGAAGGCACACAACAACAAGGTTGTTCCTTTGCTGTAAGCAACAATTTCAGTACTCTTTTGACATTTCTCAGCTTGAATCTCTGGATTTAGATATGTACATTGAATAACTCTTTCTAGTGACTTCCTGACTGGCATTGGACTCTGCTCAAGACTTCTGTTCATGTTTAGATCCCAGACTGCCTCCACCATATTCCTGGCTGTCACTCAGACTGTATGTGTGCCCCTGGACAGATTGAGTTTCTCCACTGTCTATTCCTGTGATGTATTGGTGCACTCACCCAGGCACTTAAAGAAGACACATGCCACCATTGTCTACAGTAGCACAGTTACCCACATAGTGCATCAACAAGATTCCATGCTATGCATCCTAAGGGTGTTATCTAGAATGTAATTTCATAGTTAGAATGGTGACTCCTGAAATGCTGTTACAACATTCAGTTCAGAGTGTCTGTACTACCTGAGAAATAGACAATCACCTGAGAATTTCCAATAAAAAACTAGCTGGGGGTGGAGGCAGAGGGACTTGCAGTTTTGAGTAGCATTATGAACAGCTAATTAGGGACCTCGTGTTTTATGCAATCTTGCTACAGTTTCATAATAGCACAGCATGTGAACCTTCAGCATTGACTCGGCTTCCATGCCATGCTCTCACCTGCTTCTAAAAATGTAATTAACTGATGCTCCTATTATCTTGTTAGACAAGACCTTTCAGACTAGCTACTGTGACAAGACTGTTGTCAGTTCAATTTGAACAGATGCTAAATATAGTTCTATTTAATAAGACATTTATTTCAAGAGAATCTTGGTATATTCCATATAATTTACCTCTCTTCTTTATCTGTATCCTCTGTTTTCTGTGTAGCTAAAAGCTTTCCCTTTGTGCTCTGAGGCAGATTGAATCTGGAGGGTCACGTGAAAAAGGTCATTTACTCAGGTTGTTTTTGCAGATATGCTGGGCTTTAAAAATATTCACTAGAAATCCATTCCATTCTTGTCTTGTTTATATTGTACTTCACAACACTACTAGAGTGAAGTACAATATAATAATCAAACACTATGACAATTGATAGAGGTAAAGGAATGGAGGCAGGAGAACCCACATCTCAATATTGCTTCACCTCCTATTGAAGTTTGTTTTGTGCCTTGTTTATAATTCCCTTGAAGTCAACTATCAATTGCCAACAGAAGTCTGCAGAGCAATTATGCTAAAGCAGATGCTAATGTGACCCCAGGTAAGCCAGCAGACTTTGTAGAATTGAGCAGTTTTTATTATGGCACTTGAAAGTCCATTGCCTTGTTTAGCTGTTGCTTTTCTTAAAGAGTAATATATCACAGGAGGTATATATGTGCCTCTTGGAACCCATGAAGAAAATGGGCTGTTCTCTGCCTGGTTAAATGAGGCCCAATCTTTCTTTGTTCACTGGAGCTGAGTTAATAACCTCTGATTATTCTGAGGCGAAATATCAGGTTTATACAAAAAAAAATGTCTCTGTAAAGCCAAGAAATAAACAAGGAATGCTTTTTCCAAAAGGTGAGACTGAAAGTAACTGCAGGCTGAACAAACATCCCTCTTTAGCTGTGGCTTGCATTCAGTGTGTGCTGACACCAGATTTTGTCACTACCACTTGACTGCTTTTTGATAGCCTGGAACTGTTGGATGCTTGTACAGTCAAGGATGGACAAGCTACTGTTCTCCAGAAGCCTCAGATTGCATCTCTTGGAATCCCTAGGCACTGAAAAGCCATCTGTGGCTTATAAGAACTGGAATACAACATATCCGGAGTAAGGAAGTGGGAGAAAACAATGTGCTTGACCTTTTAATGCTAACTTACTGTATTTTACACCTTCAAATGAAAACTTGGTTATCCCTGGAAATCTTCAAATGTTGCAGAATAATTCTCCAAACAAAAAAGCATACAAAAATATGCACATTAGGGGAAAAGGTACACAGGGATGTATATATTGGGGAAAATGACATTCAAAATGCATTACCTTGAGCAAATTTCTTGCAAGGTATGTGCACACTGGGCAAAATTGCCCTTAAAATGTATGTATTCAGAGAAATGAATACAAATCTAGGGATGGGCCAACCAAATCCGCAAATCCTCAAATCCTTGGGAAGGATTCAAGATTTGCGGATCCAAATCCCTGGGCCAAAACAGGCAAACTGAATCTTTCGAATCCCTCCACGATTTGAGGCCTGAGCTGGCACAAGAGCCCTGAATCAAGCTCGCTTCTGCTGCCTGCCCCTGTGGCTGCCTCCCTCTGCAAGGTAATTATTCTCGTCTTCCTATACTTTTGCCTTGAGATTGGAGGGTAGGGATTGGGACTGGACTAGAGGCTGATGTTTGTTTTTGTTAAGTGCCTTCCTTGTTTTAGGACTTGAGACTGTACATCAGGGTAGAGAATTGAGACTGGGCTAGAGGTTGGTGTTTTTGTTTTTTGTTCTTGTTTTTTTAAAGTGCCTTCCTTGTTGCAGGACTTGAGACTTGACTGGAAAGTACAGTGTTATTGAGATTTCAAGGACAGCTCAAGAAGATTCCTTTGCATGGCTCCCTTGCAAAGCTCTTTCATACACAATTCTGGGGTTTGTAGTTGGACAAGGTGTCACAGCCTTCTTTGCCAAAGTGTGCTAATGCATGATCAAACTACAAACCCCAGGATGCCATAAGGAGCTATGCAAAAAAAAATCCAGTTTTGACCTGGATTATCTCTGTACTGTAGGATGTGGCCCTGTTAACACAAGGAGAAAAATGTGGGATTAATAATCCACATTTTCCTGCTTGTGTAGAAAGGTCCTTCATATCATTTTCAATCTGGTGAGATCCTAAGGCAAAACTATGACAATTGTCCTGGCCAGATTTCTTCAGAGGCAGGTTTCCCTTTGCCTAGGCTTTTGCTAAGGCTGAAAGAGTGTGTCTTTCCCAAGATTATCTTTGCCCTTTTTTGTTTGTTTGTTTCCTTTTGTAATAGTCAACCCAGGAGTCAACTCCAACATCTGGAGCTACTTCCAAATTACATGTAATTCTTAATGAGAAGTATATTGGTATGTTTTCCTGAAAGTGAAAACTATTATTTAATTTGTTTTTCATTAAACAAAGATGTCAAATTCTGCTTCAAAACACTTTTCAGTAGAAGTACTTTGTTTCTCTTGCTTTTTAAACTCTTTTGTAAAAAAGGATTCGAAAGATTCGAGATTTGTGGATTTGCAGAACCTTCCAGGGATTCAGATCTGGATTCGGATCTGGAAAATTCTGGATTCGTCACATCCCTAACAAAATCGCATACAATTTTTTGTCCAAACTTAGAAAACTTAAACACTTAAAAAAAAATGACAAAGTCTTGGAGAAAAATACTGGAATAATCTCCCACAGCTTGGGATGCACCAAACCTAAGACTGGGGGGGAAAATGAGAAAAAGGGGAACCAAATTAACAGATTCATTGATTTCTAAGAACCAAGTTGCCTACTCCATGGTTAATGGAGGGCAAAACAATAGAAATTTGTGTAATTTAGTCAAGAACTGGTGTTACTGGTCCAAATGAGATTTTGTTATAAAGACAAAATTCATTTGAATTGTGTCATGTTTTCCAGTACTTCATAGATGAAAATGACAATACTCTAATGTCTGCTGAACAATGGTGATGCTATCTAGACTCAAATGTGCTCCAGAAGGAGAAAATGAAAACAAACATTGCATGCACTATGATGGCCCTACAATGTATGAGAAAAAGAAAACAGATACACCTGATATATTGTATTTCTATAATTCAGAAAATATTAATCCCATTTTACAGTTCTGAAATGCACAAGTGTTTATTTAAAGTACAACAGTAAACAGTTACTCTAATGCAATCAACTGAAATTACAGCAGTCAGAATATTTAAGAAGAAATAAATTTAAGCAGTTCCAGACTGTGTCTTGGTAAAGTGTTTTTCTCTCAGCATTAAACAAATGCTGCCTCATAGGACTTCCTCACAACTGAGAATGAGGAATTAGATCTTGTGTTTAGGATCTCCTTCCAAAACAAGAGCCTAACACTGCTTACTTTAAAAATTAAGCATGTGGAACTGCGACATCCACAGACACACACCTTAGAGAGGCACACATCTGCACTGTCTCTTGGCTTTACGAACACCACTGTGTTGTTATGAAGATGAGTCGTTATAGTTCTGACTGTTTGGAGGGAGGGTGCGGTAAAAACCTGGTATATAAATGAAAAGGCAGAGGGTGATAAACTTTGAACATGGAAAGCCTGAAGCCCAAACTTTCCCAAGATACCTTTTGCTGTCAGACTTCACATACAGCTTTGGATAGCAGCTGTGGAAGGCAAATTTTCCATATGCACATTCTTCTTTATACAAACCAGATCTCCACAGGAGATGGTTGTGTCAAATGTTACCATTCAATTTTCAAGTCACCGAAGCCATAGAGAACATTTCCCTGCCTTGAGAAAAGCTGAACGATTGTTCTTAAACAATGGGCAGATCTAAGAATAGACCTCTACCGAAAAACAAAACACTTATCACATCTGCAAGCGCTACTCTGAGAGAAACATGATGACACATCCCTATGCTTGGCTATGAAGGAATCTCAGTATTGAACAACATCCTGTGAGGGTGAAGTGCACGGGCTGCATTCCAGTTCTTAATCTACAAGGAAGTAAAAGTTTCTCTGTCATATAACTTCAGGGGGAAAAAAGATGGTGGGGAGGAACTCACCATCTTGTCCTCATGCTTCATATTCGATGTCCTGTTACAGTTGCTCATAAAGGCAGCAATTAGTGTTTCTGCTAATTACTGGGCTTACAGATTGTAGAAGAGCCAGCACCCACTCACATACTTACAGAGGGGATTGCACTGATGTACGGCTGAGTGTTTCCATTTGCAACTTCCATCACTTGGCATCACTTGGCATTATCCATTTATTGAGTCAGTCACCTTCTTTCCTTCAACTCCTATTAATAAAGTATTCTTACAGAGGTCACTCTCTGTACCTTGGCTTGTATCTATACACACGTACAGAAGCACTGTTTCCAAGAGGATGGCAAATGGCTTCTTGGTATTTTTGATTCCCAGCCTACTCTACACTCACCATCATATTGTGATCTACAGGGCAATAAACATCTGAGCCAATTGATTTAATGCCAAAATGAAGTTGTTTATGGAGCCTGCAACTCAATGAAGTGGAGGGGCTTCCTCTTACTAAACATGATGTTCAAGTGCTTGCTATTTAAACTTTCTTCTGAACACAAGAGCCAGACAAAGGCAGACAGTGAGCATTTTGTGTATGTGCAAAATACAATTCAGATGTACAAGTGTTTTCATCTGAATAAGCATGAGACAACCGTATAAAAGTGGAGAAGGGAATCTGATTTCCTCCTCCTCTTCCTTACAGCAACATCAGGAATTCTGTCATAAACATCTCCAAAAATATTTTCAGATAATTTAATAGCAGTTAGATGTTGAAAGTGGAATAATAGCACTATAACAGTGTAGTGCAGAAATAGCCTGCATTTCGTCCCTTCCTCCATATTTACATTTCTGATTATGACAGCTGGAAAACTAGTTGGATTAAGTGATCTAAGAATCAGTAAGATTGATGCAAGGGACAGTTGGACTGAGTACTGCTCATGGATTTATAAGCTCAAAATATATGTGAATAAATTTCTTATTGACAAATATCCTAAGACTCTATTTAAGGATTTTCTGAATGTTGCATAGTTTTGCACCAGAAAAGATTTGCATTTGAAACTTCTATTCTCAAATTTTCATAAATTACCAAGTATCTTGAAGTTGAACGTGCTGCTGATGGGTACAGTTCTGCTGTTGCAAATACAGCATGGAAATCCATCATTTGTAGGAACTGATTTTCCATGTAGACAACATGTATGTATGCAGCTAGTGAATTTTCTGTGAGAGCAGCAGCATTTTCTTTAGTCGCTGAAGAGATTTTGGATGCCCTGTACTTTTTGAAGCTACTCAGTTACACAAACAGTAGCTCTGCCCAGATATAGATGAGTGAAAATCCTAGGCCATTTCTGCACTAGACTGTTATAGTGCTATTATTCCAGCCGGCCCCTCCCTAAACTGCAAACCCCAGGATTCCATAGGATGTTGAAAGTGGAATAATAGCAATATAACAGTCTAGTGCAGAAATGGCCTAAGTTGCACCTTCAGTACTCAACCAATCCGTTGCACATTGTTTTTCCAAATCATCCATGATAACTTTTCAAGTTTCCTCCTAAGTGATGAAGATATTCAACTCTCTTTTTTCCAATTAAGTTTTAAGAAAATAACAACAAAGGTGAAAAAGAATAAGCAACATTATAGCTAAAATTACAAAATATAAACAAAGAGAAAAAGAAAAGAAGAAAAAGAACTTCCTATCTACATATCAACAGTTACCTATAACAACCTTATCTCAACTGCTCTAATTTGCCTACTAGGCTTCACACATCTTTCCATTGTCACTAAATTACTAACAGTCAAATCCAACAGCAATCAAGTCATCTTTATCTTTCCTCAAATAAGTTCTCAAGGGATTTCCATTGTTCAAGGAATCTTCCAAAAGATCCATCTTCAATTAATCAAGTCAATTTATCCATCTCAGCTGAGTCCATCACTGTTGCCATCCACTCATCTGTGATTCATATTGCTGAGTCTTTATGTTTCTGTGCCTATTTCGGTCTCACTGCAGTATCATATATTGCAGCAGTCTTCTGTTATCTTTTTCTAACTGTATATCTGAAAGTCCCAAAAGAAAAAAAAACAGGCTTAATTTCATTTTTTCAAAATCCTTTGCAACTAAATATATATATATATATAGAGAGAGAGAGAGAGAGAGAGAGAGAGAGAGATCCAATTTTTTAAGATTTCTCACAACACCACTAAACGTGATAATTTGTCCTTTCTTTTTCTCCAAACTACCAACTTGTATTAGCAATATCTTTATACACCCTAGACAATTTCTTATATCAACAATATGTCATTTTGTAAAAATTCTCTTTGAGATCATAACATACAGTAATTTTAGACCTTTTGTCCACATACATTCCCATTGTTCTATCTGAATACTATGACCAAAAGATTTTGCCCATTTAATCATATAATCTTTAGTCTATCTTCCTTCGTATCATTTTTCAGCTAAAGCTTATACATTTTAGCTATAAAGATATTCATCAACCGTACATAATTGCTTTTCACACTCTGATTTACCTTGTTCAAAACCACATTCCTTTTTATCTATTTTAAATCTATCAAACAGTTGTATATATGAAAGCATTGAAAGGTAAATTCTTCTGGAGACAATTGACTTTTATCTTTAATTTTATATTCACTTTCAGTTCTCACTAGTAAGTCTTGATAAGTTAACCATCTTTGTTTATGCATCATTTCTTTTCTAAAAGAAAAAAAAAATGCTTCCTGCATTGAAACCCATTTAGAACATAATCTACTTTTATACTTCTTCCATACTATTAATATAGCACATCTTTAAAAAATGGTTCCTAAAATCTACATTCACTTGTACTTTACTATCCCATAGTACCCAGGCCACCTGAATCTTAAGTTATATCCCTACAACTCCATTTTTTTTTTTAATGCTCTTTCTACCAACCAGGCAGCAAGCAGCAAAATACAATTTCTAGTTTGTTAAATCCAAACCTCCTCTTTCTTTTGCATTTCGTAACACTTTAAATCTGACTGAGTTTCTTTCCTTTCCAAATAAATCTAAATAAATCATTTGCCATTACTCAAAAGGTACATCATTTGTCAAAACTGATATCTTTTGAAACAAAAACATCATTCTAGGTAATACATTAATTTCTATCACAGAAATTCTACCCATCATCGACAATTTTAAATTCTCCCTTCTTATCATATTTTTCTTAATTTCATTCCAAGTCTCCATATCATTTTTCTGGAACAACTTAACATCAAGATATTTAACTTTCTTCTCTATCTCAAAACCAACTTTATACATTGGCCATTTCTGCACTACACTGCTATAGTGCTATTATTCTGCTTTCAACTTCCTATGGAATCCTGGGGTTTGCAGTTGCAGCATTTAGAATTCTCAGCCAGAGAGCTCTTTGGCCTCAGTAAACTAGAATCCCCATAATTCCACAGAAGGTTGAAAGTGGAATAGCAGCACTATAACAGTGTAGTGTAGAAATGGGCATTATGTCATTTTTGCTTTGTGTATCCATGTTCTTTGTTAGCATCTTTGTCTTTAGTAGGGATGGGATGAATCCAGAATTTTCTGAATCCAAATCCGGATCTGAATCCCTGGAAGGTTCTGGGAATCCACGAATCTTGAATCTTTTGAATCCTTTTTTTAAAAAAGGGTTTAAAAAGCAAGGGAAAGAAAGTACTTACTGAAAAGTATTTTTGAAGCAGAATTTGACAAGTCTCAAGTCCTGCAACAAGGCACTTAAAAATAAAAAAAAACAGCCTCTAGTCTAATCTCAATTCTTTATCCTCAAGTCCAGTCTCTAGTCCTGCAAGGGACTTTCAAGTCAAGTCTCTAGTCCAGTCTCAATAATTCCCAATCCTTACCCTCCACTCTCAAATCAAAAGAAGAGAGATTATTTATTACCTTGCAAAGGGAAGCAGCCGTGGGGACAGGCAGCCCCAGCCGGCACAGGCAGCCCCACAAGTGGGCACAGGCAGTCCCAATGGGCACAGGCAGCCCAGTGGGCACAGGCAACCCCACTAGTGGGCAAGGGCAGCCCAGCGGGCACAGGCAACCCCAGTGGGCACAGGCAGCATTTCCAATGGGCACAGGCAGCCTCCGGTGCACATGCGCGGCTTTATGCCATGATTTTTGCACGCTCAGGGGCCTGCCAGCCAACCAGGCATTTGGCAGGTCCCGGAGGTGCCAATTTTTAAAAAAGAAAATTCGGTGGATTTGAAAGATTCGGTTCACCTATTTTGGTGTAGGGATTCGGACCCACAAATCATAAATCCTTGCCAAAGATTCGAGGATCTGAGGATTCATTTGGCCCATCCCTAGTCTTTAGTTTATTTATCTTAAATCTGGCCAAAGCACCAAATTGTTTCAGTTTTCCCATCAGCACTTCTATACCCTCTACAGGATTTTTCAGCATTATAACCAAGTCATCAGTGAATTCTCTCTACTTAAACACTTGTCTTTTAACTTCTACACCTTGAATTCTCTCTTCAAACCTTATATCCCTATTCGATATTTCTTCCTTCACTTGTGCCTTTCTGAATTTCACACTTTTTTGTCAATTCTCCATTCATAATTATCTGTTCAGCCTGTGAACTGAAAAATGCTCTCAGCCACTTAAAAAATTATTTCCAAAATCCATTTGCCCCAGCACTTTAAAGTGAAATGTCCAGTTCAGACTGCCAAAGGCTTTTTCGGCATCCAAGAAAATCAATGCCTCCTGTTTTTCATGATAACATTTTAAATATTCAGTATCATCCAAAACAATCCTCACATTATCTCATAATTGCCTCTTGGGGAAAAATGATCCTTGTGTATAAAATCTAGTAAAATAATTTCAAACTTTTTCACCAAAAGCACTGTAAAAAGTTTATAATCATTATTCATTATTCATTATTTATAATCATTTTTCATGATAGTCAACTCCCTGACTTGCACCACTATACCTCTACTCACTGCCAGTTCTCCACTCTGCTTCTAGAAAATGAAATAATTCTAGTTCATATTCTGTCTTGGTAAACTTTGCATCTTGAGAAACAGAGATCTGGTTGATTTGCTGTTAAGAATTTTGTGCCAGTTAAAGCAATAATTGTTGCAACATCTGTTTTGGTAGCTTAAAAGTGGATTTTTTTTTTTGAGTGGTAAATATTTAATATGAAAAGGTTATGCATAAGAGTTTACTGAGTATATGAAAAGCACTGTGATGCAGCATGTTAGAAACACAAAAGTTCTATGAGATTATTGTCTAATGTTTTTGGAATTTTCCCCTTTTCTTTCGCTGAAAAGATAATTCTAGAAGAAAATACTATGTGGTTGATAATCTCCTCTCTCATTTTTAAAGACAATTCTTTTATTTCCTTCCCCAATCTGTCAGGCAAACACTAAATCTCTGTAAGAGCTCAAATATGATAGTTCAAGATTTCTCCTTCAGGAACCTTAGATAAATATCAGAAGTTGCTTATTTGAGTTATGTATTTATCTTATTTAAGAGTCATGGCTTCTAGCTCTGTCTCAAATGTCTCATATCACTCCTTAAAACATCATTTCAAAAGATTAAATCATAATATTTTATTATTTTTGAGAGGGAAAGGGATGAGATAACTCACTGGTTAGAACTCTGTCCAAGCAAATTTCTGTTACAGATTGAAGATGCTGTCATGTTTGTAGGTTCCTACAGAGCTTCTAATTTTGCAAACACAATGTGACACTTCTACACACACAAACGAACTTAACATGGTAGATTGGTTGATCATCAGACATGACCAAATGCCTCTGTATGCTTGCTTAGCCCTCTGGCTCTTCTTCATTGTTAATCTAGTCTACAGGGAACAAGTGCTTATGATTTAGTCTGCTGGACAAAATCGTGATGTGCACATTGCAATTCTGCAAAGCAAACTGAAGTAAGGCCTGGAAAAATTGAGATGTTTTCTCCTGCAGTTTGCTACATTATTCTGGAAGACTGTACAGGGAACTCAGTGAGTCTGTATTCACCTGTACTCTCCGGTCCCAAGATTCCCACTGAGGTTCTTGTCATATTTAGTGGAGCATCTAATTTTTGTCATCCAGTCATGACAATGGCAGAGACAGTAATTCCAAGATGCTTTGACCTCTGGGGAGCCTTAGTCAGTGAGCTGCTGTCCAACAAGCGGCAGTAATGTGGAATAAATCACACAAGCCTAGCTTTTCCCACATTGGCTTATTTTGACAGACAGAGACATTGAAGTAATGAGGCATGATGTTGTTAAATGGATGGCTCAATAGGAGTGTGAGTAAATACAACATAAGAGTCATCGCACTCTCTCCCCCAAATGCCAAATGAAGACATGACTTTAGAAACCTTTTTGGAGTCATGAATGGCAAAACCAGCTTTCAAGCCTGGAGCAAGACAGAGACTAATTTTCTTTTGTTTCCATATAGTTTAAGATTAAGATTTGAGCCAAGGACTAATATGGCAAGTATATATGTTTCTACTGCAATTTCAGGGTACATACACTGGTGGTGGTGGGAATTAAGTTTCAGTCATGTTGTAGCATACCTATTGTTATTTACTGATTACTTATGTTTATATTTCACTTTTTCTTCAATAAGTTCTTTGTGACATCTGTAACCTAATACAACCCCGTGAGCTTGGTCCAGCAGAGAGTGGTTGGCCCAGGCTTACCCATGGAGTTTCATGTTTGAATAAACACTTGAACCCGGCTCTTCCAAATCTCAGTCTCCAATTCCCTAACCAATAGCAACACTACTCTCTCTACCAATTTATCTATATTTTGAAAGAATAAAAAAGTAGAAAAATAATGACTACAGTCCAACATCTTCAGTGTATTGTAGGTACCTACTCATGGAAATATACTACTTCAGCACTATGCAACTGCCATATAGAATAGCAACATTAGAATGTACAGCAGCCGTGCAAGGAAAGGGATGGCAGCCCAAGGACCCATGGACCAATGGGAGAGGGAAAGATATGCACAGCATGACCAAGTAAGTAGAGCAACCAATGCACTGGAACAGGACAGAGTACACATACAGGGTAATAAGCTACCAGACACATGAGTCGATAAACAAAGGTTTATCTATAAACAGGTTTATAGAGACACAAGGAACAGGACTGAAGTAGAAACAAACAACACACCCAATCCCCCCCCCCCAAAAAAAGTACGTATCTGCCCTGATATCCCCTCAA
The DNA here is from genome assembly GCA_030412105.1 of Cyclura pinguis. Lineage (NCBI taxonomy): Eukaryota > Metazoa > Chordata > Lepidosauria > Squamata > Iguanidae > Cyclura > Cyclura pinguis. Next base: position 109,058,600 of record CM059600.1, on the reverse strand, counting down.
ATCCCCTAAAATATAGCCATCCCTTCCTCAATGACTAAGTCACCACTACCCATACTATTCAGGTGACCTCCCCTCCTCAATGTCAGGCAAAAACATCTCCCCCACTGTCCTACAACTAGTGAGGAAAGCAGGTGGGCAGATGTAGTTGACAGCTGGGCAATCATATGGTGTATCCCTGGAGATGAGCGGCCTGCTCCCAGTCAAGTGCTGCTAACACCCTGTGGAGCTGGTGATGCAGGCACATCACCTCCTGTTGCAGACATATCTAAGTCACCTGCACTTGGTGAACTGCAGAGGATCAAAGAGACACAGGGATTAGTGCTCAAATGTGATAAAGGACTGTAGCCATGCATAAGAACAGCCCCGCCAACACAACAAACTCATCACCCATGCACTGGACACATAGGCAGGGGTAGAAGGTCTAGTAATCAGCAAGAAAGACACATTGAGGAGGGGTGAAAATCACTAATTGGAGGCATGGAATTGGTGTACAGATACCACCAGAGAGCACTGCAGGACTCAAACCTACTAGATTGGTCCAGCAGAGAACTTCCCACCCATTGCACCTTGGTTCCTTGGCTTCTCCACAGGGACCATGTCTTCTGGCAAAAGACCCCACTGTTGCTGTCAGGGCAGGGTGCTCAATGTGTGCAGTAAGAGAAGTGACACAGCTGTCATGGTTCCCTCAACAGTGCCTGGGATGGTGCTTATCCTTCCCCCTCCACCATTGCCAGCTTCAAAAACTGTGGCTGGCAAGAAGAGAGGCACACATGTCAGCACCTTGCTGCCACATGACACGTAATCACACACAGAGACCAACTGAAGATCCATCTGAATGCCAACACCATGACAGTGGTCAGAGGCAGAAAGAGCCACTGCAGCCCTACACCATGCCCACTCACACAACCTCTGAGAGGATGGGTCATCACCACTGCACCAAGTGCATGGTTCAAACCAGTGTAGGGGTGACAGTGACTAGCCTGACTGCATTTTGTATTAGGAATGGCACTAGTTACAATACGGAACTAGCATGGTGGCTGTGCATTTTGAATTGGGCCCTACTGTATTCTATATCAGGAATGGCACTGGGCCCATGGTGCAACTAGATAGAGGCTGCACATGCCACACTGAGCTCTACCATGTTCTGCATCAGGAATGTTTCCAGTCCCAGAACAAAATGTGGTTGAGCCTAATCAGGGAGTCCTGTCATGCATTCAAGTTGCCAGAGCAACCACCATCGTTAGGAGCATGCCAGTAGGAGTCTATTCTCACCAGAATAGAGGACTCCTCACTCTCACCCAGAACTCCAGAGCATGGTCTCCCATTTGCTATACCTCTAGGAGATCTCATGGTGGGAGCCACAGTCCTGGTGGAAGCCATAAGATTGTTAGGATTATTAGACAGAGATCTGGGGGACTTTCATGCATCTACAAACATGACTGTGGGGTCACTCACCCTTGGTATCAGGTTCTGTGCTTGCCTTGCCCTGTGCCGGCCTAGCTGTGGCTGTAGATGAAGGTGACAAAGGATGTGACCTGAGCCATGAACCAGTACAGAGGGGTAGCACTCTCCCCATACATGACTCTATGTACTGTCTGCTGAGAGATTCTCCTATTGGGGTATCCTAACTGATTTTCTGATTCATTTTTCCATCCTGGTCCAAACTCTGAACAATGGTAAAGCTGGGAGTGCTGAACCCCAACTCATCTAATGGAGTCTTCCCATCCTAGTAGGCTTCAGCATACTTCTCACAGGTGACCACCTTCTGGTCATTCTACTTGTTGCTGCACTGTGGCCCAGTTCAGATATTAAAACTGATAGAATATACCTCCTGGGCCTCTCTGCTCCATAATGTCACCCAGTTGATGGTTTTAGTGTTTAAGTGACAAAAGGGTAATGGCTGTCATAACAGCCCAGGATTGTGGAGAGGCTGGGAAGACAGAGCAAGGAAATGTCCAAGTACAAGAGATTTGGGTTAACAATCACAATTTGATGGGGATTTCCCCTTTCTCCTCTGAGATGTTTGGCTCTTTAGCATAAGCCTGTTGCCTTGAGAGTGGCTGTGCAATCAGCCTGACAATGGCTTTGGTGTTTGCCTAAGAGAGGGTATGGTTGACCTGCCTTGCTATCTCATGTTTACAGTCAGCAGTCTGTCTCTTTCCAGCTTGACCTTCCAGTCACCTCAGGTTTTATTTATATCAATGACAATTAATATAGTGCCAATTAAACAATATTGCCAATTAAACCATGCCAATTGTGGGATGTGTGTGCAGAGCAGTAACGAGAACTGTCCTTAGGTGCCTACCTAAGCTACTTCACTGCTTTCCTCACTGCTCTCCAGATTGGTGAATACTGCGTCAATCCTGAAAGTTATCTATCCACACTGTCCCCCATTTACCATTGGTTAGCTCTTGCATGAGTGTGTGAATGTTTGGATCCTTTGTGTGCTTGTATGAATTTCTCTCAATTAAAACACAAGCAAACAATATTTTATTTTATATTTGGAATGTCTGGCTGGTTCTTTCCTGCAAGGACTCCATAAACATAGATAGTAGATTTCGTTGAGTCACCCCCCTCTCACAGGCCTCCTATTTTTGAACTAATTAATTCCCCTTTGTCACTTGGAGGTACTGGCATCACAGGTGGACCCCTGAGTCACCCTTATTTGGGGGTAACATTACAGGAGGCAGGGAATAAAATGCATAGCTACTGTACAGGTGAGGAGCTATATATCTTCTCTAACAGCTAGTTATATCTGGAGACATTATGATTTGTTGTACACAAGGTTCACTTGGGATAAAGGAAGAGTCTGATCAATAGACTTGACCTCAGTTTTCTCATAACTTTTCAGAATCTGGTATTCTTCACTTACAACCTAGACTAGACTGACACACTACACAACTTCAGGTAACATTACACAGAGGCTCAGGGGAATGGCAAGAGTTTAATTATTTGCTTTTCTCTTTACAGCTTGCCAACCAAAGTTGTTCTTACATATGTCAGCATGTTTGCTCCCAATCAACAACATGTGATGTTCCATTTCCTGCAAAAAGACTTCAGGCCTTAATTTTTTTTAGTTAGGATACAGAGCTTATAAACAGTAGGAAATTAATAGAGATTAATAGAGAGACCCTTCTATTTCACATTGTTCTTTTGTTCCCTCTTGAGTGTTTGCCAAGACACTGAGAATAATTTCTCTGGCCATGAAAGACCAAATTACTTAGCTACCTTGTAATGAGAGGGTGATGCAGTATTTTCCTTTTTGATCAAAAGATATTTTGATGGGAAGCTATAATGGATTTCCTCTCCAGTCTGGCTCCATAGTTCCAACCCTGGCACTCAGCTTCCCTTTTTCGCCTCAAGATCCCACCTTGCACTGGGTATTTGGGTCTCAAAGTGATTCTTGTGTGGACCAGTGGGTGTGTTGTCCTGTGGGTTCACTGTGCTAAGTGTGACCAAACTTGCTATCAAACTTAATAGAAACACAGCTGCAAAAAGAAAATAAACAAGTAGAAATTTTAAGACACATTTAGATCACACTTTAACCCCTGGAGTATTTAATCATTCACAGCTTCCCAAAACCCTGTTCAGTTCTTCTCTTTGGCCAACTGCCTCTATGGCAGCTTTCCCCCTTCTCCCCTTTTTCTATTCTATTCTGCTTTGGTCAGACCCCACCTGGAATACTGTGTCTAGTTCTGGGTGTCCAGTATAGTTCAGGAAGGATATTGACAAGTTGAAAGTTGTCCAGAGGAAGATCACCAAAATGGTAGAAGGCCTGGAAATCATGCCATATGAGGAGAGGCGTAAGTAGCCAGGTAGCATGGAGAAGAGAAGGTTAAGAGGCAACGTGATAGTTATGTTTAAATATTTGAAGCAGTGTCACATGGAAGATGGAACAAGCCTGTTTTCTGCTGCTCGAGAGACTAAGGCACAGAGCAATGGCTTCAAACTTCAGGAAAAGAGATTCCATCTAAACATTAGGAAGAACTTCTTGGTGGTAAGAGCAGTTCGACAGTGGAATACGCTGCCTTGGAGTGTGGTGGTTCTTTGAACATTTTTTAAACGGAGGTAAGATGGCCATTTGTTGGAAATGCTTTGATGGTATATTCCTGCATGGCAGGAGGGTTGGACTCGATGGTCCTTGTGGTCTCTTCCAGCTTTATGATTCTATGATTCTCTGCAATCTTATCTCTATCTGCTTCTGTCAGAGACAAGGCTCAGTTTTGTATCCTCCATAGCCCTCTCCCCTCACAGCATTCACAGCATTCCCTAAGCTATGATTGGCTGGCACCAACCAGACTTGCTTAGCTCCTCCCTTCATAGAAGGGAAGCATATGAAATAGCAAATAATTAAATTAAGCCACTTAATTTAAACATGTAGATATAGATTCCATTATTTCTGCACTATGATTGGATGTTCATATTACCATACATGTTGCTAATTATTTCTATAAAACTCTTGGGCTGCAATTATGTGCTCCCACCAGCCTGGCAATAAGCCTCAACTGAACATAGTGGAGCATAATCCTCAGTAATCAATCTTGCTTCATAGGACTTTGCTGGTAATGTGGGATGTACCACCGTGTAAAGTGTCCTATCACTCTGAAAATCTGACAGGCAGGACAAGAGATATAAAAGAGGTGGCAAATGAAAGAGTCAATTTGCTGAGCCATGATTAGCCAATATAAGAGCCTTTGCTTGATCCTGATTTTTTGGTAGGCATAAGAATCAGTGAAACAGGCATGGTTCTTTACCCCATCTCTTAAGACTGAGGGTTCTTTGACACTTGTTAGGTAAACTGTATCTGTTTGGAACTCTATCCTGTCACTTATGGCTACCTAGACTCTCAATTTGGGAACAGAAGTATTGGCCAAACAGTCAGATTTAGCATGAACATTCCACTCTTAAATATTGGAATGTCAGGGTATTTTATCATGGGAGAATGAACAGACAGTTTAGTAGTCTTTCAGACTATTTTATTAAAATGGACAAAATTTTACACACACACACAGAGACACTCACACTGCTGGGAGGAGAGAAACAGACTACTCATTTTCTGGACACATATCTTACGTATTGACTTTACTTGACAGATAAGGAATCACATATCCAACATCATCTGTGGATGAAACACACAGATAATGCACTACGTTCCTGCACACATTACATATTTCTATAGCAAGCAATAATATCTTTAGATAAGCAGTATATACTTAAAACAGCTTACTTGATAGTTAGAGGAAAAAAAATTCTTGCCTCTCTTTTATCAGAATTTCAAGAGTATTCAGCAACTAGGAACAACATAAAAGCTGTTATAGATAGCAAGATTTGTCCAGGTTGGAGGTTGCGTAAACAGCCTAAGTCTCATGTCTTGGGAGGTGACTTTTATACTATCTCCAGCCTCTGTCTGCCCACTGTTCAAACCACTACACCATACTGGCACTCAGGACTAGACCACCCTCTTTATGAGGAAATCTTATCAAATTTGGGTTTTTTTAGCTTAGAAAAAGTGTGAGCACAAGCAGAAATGATAGAGGTGTTACCTCAAAACCATGGGACCCCATGAGGTCCTATATCAGATCCCACAATTAAAATGTAAAAAATAGGGAATTAATTAATTCAAATTAAAATATTGCAAGCGGAAGGGGAACTTCAGGATCTTTTCACCTTTGTTTACCAGGTCATTGCAAAACAGACCAGTCAGAAAACTTATAGTGCAATTTAAATGTGTTTTATTGGGGGAAAATATACATACACATACACAAATAGTCTCACACACAAGCAATTACAGAAGGCTAACTGAAAGAAAGGGAGGGAGATTAGAGGAGTAGAAAGGAACTTGGGTTATATTTGCCATCCAGAGAAAAGCAAAGAAGTGGTGATGTGACTTGGACTGATGTCCAAAGTCAAAAAGTAGAGTGACAAGGAGGACCCTGAAATTGAAGTGCTGTCCGTATGATCTAAAATCAAGAGCTCTTTATATCCAAAAATCTGCCCTTGAGGGCAGTTTCTGCTTGGACAACAAGTTTCTGCTTGGACAACAAAGGATTTCCAGAGTAGACAAAAGAGACAGGATGGATTAATGGTTGTTAATGTTTGAAGGAAACAGCTGATGATTTTTAACATGTGGATGGCAAAAGATTTTGATGGCAGTGTGATCAGAGACCAGGAAAAGGATCATAGGTGTGAGGATGATAAAGTTATAGATTTATTTGAAATCTTCCTGTTTTCCTGAACCAGCATTATCAAACAAGTAAGATTCTTTGTTTTGAAGTTTCCAGCAAATGGGTGTCAGATTAAGTTGATAGCTGGTTTTATGGCTTTGCCTACCTGTCTTATAGGACATGTAAACCATAGGGGTACTTGCTCTTCTTGGAGATGCGTTTTGTTCTCCTTGATAGAGCCATAAAGTCAGACTCAGCCATGCTCAGGGTCACCTCTGACCTGTTTTTTCAATCAAAGTTCCTCTTCCACATGGCCTTATATTTATATGATTTATATTTTATGCCAATTAAACATATCTGCCAATTAATATATTTTACCAATTAAACCATCAGAACAGTGGAGTTACAGAAGTGTATAAAGTTATTCATAGTGTGAGTAAAGTAGATAGGGAAAAGCCCCTCCCCATAATACTGGAACCCATGCTTATCCACTGAAGCAAAATAATAAGAGAGTCAGAGCAGTTCTTCACACAGCATGCAGTTAAACTGAAATCGACTGCCACAAGATGTAGATATGGCTGCCAACTTAGCTTCAAACAAGGACTGGATACATTCATGGAGAATAGAGTCATTAATGGTTACTAGAAAGGATGGCTTTGTATTACCCGTAGAATCCACACAATTTGCCTTTCTCTATCAATAACCAGGGCCATTTCTGCACTATACTGTGATAGTGTTCTTATTCCACTTTCAACCTCCTGTGGAATTCTGGGGTTTGTAGTTTCCTGAGGCCAAAGAGCTCTCTGGCTGAGAATGCTAAATGCCTCTCCCTAAACTACAAGTCCCCAACTTCCATAGGATGTTGAAAGTGGAATAATAGCATTATAACAGTGTAGTGCGGAAATGGCCTAGGGAATGTGGAAGGTGCAATGTGAGAGGACTCATGCCCTGACTATGGGCTTCTCATAGGTTGACCACTGTATGGGCAGAATGTTGGACTAGAGAGGCCTTTGGCCTGATCCAACATTGATCTCCTTATTTCCTTATATTCTTCCTGGCCTTTTTTTGTACTGGTACATATTGTGGGAGGTCTTCAGTGGGGAAATTCATGTACTTTTAAACTGTTTTTTCCCTAATGCATTTACATATTTTACTTAATCTTTGCATTTCCCCACTTGAGTAAAGCATGCATGCATGTAAATTTTTAGTCAGTTTTCTGCACATTTTAGCCATCCACATTTTAAAAGGGCATATTGTTCTGTGTATACCTTATTTCTCACAAATGTGCAAATTTAATAAATGAGGTTTGCTTTTTTTTTGTCACAGATGATCATGAGTGGTGTGAAATGCATTGAGACTGTTGAATTCAATCAATTGCTTTTTCATCATTAATACTATCAAGGATTGCATGTGGACAGCATATGCCACAGAGAAGGGAGAATGAATACTTCAGCACAGAATCTTAGTATGAGTTCCTCAAGCCAGTTTTATTTTCAAAGATATTTTTTAAAAGACAATTTTTCAGTTCCTTCACTTCCACTTTTACCCTCTAAACATGACTGGAGTGAGTCGGGATGTATCCTTGTCACTGGTGTTACATATTCCTGGCACCATGCTCTGTATAACATCTATTACACAAGACCTGTAGATGTGAACTGAAGCCAAACAATAATGTAAAAGTCATGCTTTCACTGAAGTGTTTTTATTGCTATATGGTGTATATAAGAGAAGACTGCAAATGATTATGACCCCCATTGTAGTTGATACCAAAACTCCTGCACAGAAGTGGTAAATCAAGGTACAGCAAGACAGGTTAATTATATTGGCCAAAAGGTGTATTACATACAATTGGACCAGCTGATCCCAAATACCCTCAAGGTACCTGTGTGAGATATTATGTAACTTCTATCCCCGCCAGAAACTACCTCTCTTTATTCATTGCTGCCTTCACAGAAGCTGTGTCTGAATCCAAATTTTATAATATGTAGTGTGCCCAGATCCCCAAAGCATATAAATATGAGAACAATACTTGATTAACAGAAGTTGAGCATAACAAAATAAATTGATTAGCTAATACATTCAAAACACATTTTACAGTCTTTCACACACTTGTCTCCTAGCTAACTCAGACCATTAAACACCACACATTAATTCCTAAATCTGACTGACTGACTGACTAATTGACTGACTCTCTCAATCCTAATCCTTTTGGAAAGAGGAGAACCCACTGAGAAGTCTTGCAGCATTGTATCTCACCACCAAAGGTCTACATGAACCAACAGGTTAAATAGTTAATATTCACCAGCCCTCCCTTCATACAGTAGTTCATACATTAGGCATTGTAGCAGGGACTACTGCTAGGGATGTTTGGGTGGGACAGGTGGGTTGATGGATAAGGGCGTCCTTTTCAGAGCCTTGGTTTGATCCAGTTTCGTGTCATCCTTTTTTTTTTAAAGGTATTGGCTCCTTGCTGGATTGATCTATAATGAACTTACTCTATGAGAGAACGTCAGTTTTTCATTTGCATCTCTCCAAACTGTGTAAAAATAGCAGTAGTGTGTGTACTGTGTGTGTGTGTGAGAGAGAGAGAGGGGGGGGGGAAGATCACTTTGTGTCTTGCTATCAAATATCTGAATTCAAATCCAGCATCAAATCTGTTGAGGTACCCAGTTGTGCAATTTGGGTAACCTGATATTTCATGCTGGAGAACAATGTTAAATATTCAGCAAGTTGTATAGGATGCCTGTAAAATGTTATGAACAAACTGAAATCTGCTAACATGGCTTTGCATTGTCACAAGTGCAAAGTCCTCCATCCCTACCTCACTCCAGGTCTGCCAGTTTGCTCTTGAGAAATGGTTTTCTGTGCTATGACAAATCTGTTAGACTGAAAACAGACATACATATTCAGCTGGCAACACTGAAATAAAAGATGGCTGAATAATAAGAACACATAGCAGTTCTTTCAGGCAATGCAGGACTGTGTCTTTACAGTTTTCAGGAAAAGGAAAATGGCAAAAAAATATGTCAGAAAACTCTGGCAGTAACAACCATAATCCAAGTCTATAGGGCTGAGGAGGCTTAGAATCAAACAACATTAGACAACATCTGGTTTATCACAGGTTTATCCATCAGTTTTTCAATCTATCATGCTTGTATGTGAAACAGGTGTGCATTAAACACAAGATTCAGTTCAAATTCTTATCACAGGTTTATCTATCAATCTTTCAATGTATCATGCTTGTGTGTGTGCACTGACCACAAGATTCCGTTAAAATCCCTATTCAGCAGTGTAGAATGGAGCCCAGTTCATTCCAGCTCATCTTCATTTTAGTCAAATCCCAAAGCCAGCTGAGATTTGAAAATCCAGAGGTTTGTGCCTCCCATAGACTATTGCTGAAAATAGAAAAAGATGGTTTTAACCTTTCTCCTCTTTGTCAGCATTAGCTGAAATGTTAGGCATTGTAGCCCCTTAGGAGATGGTGAACCTTGGTGGGGGTGGGGTGGGGTGGGGAATTGTGCTGTATTCCTTTAATTTTTTTTAAAAAATTAAAGTTTAAAATAAAAAAAATCCTGCCATAGTCATGCATATAGGGTCCCTGAGAACCAGGAACCCTGGCTTAGTAAGATCTATCAACTCATTGTATCAGATGGACATTAATAAGGACGGAGTGAGCTTAATGTAGCCTGGTGATGTCCCCAGCTTACAGCAGATACCATTTTGCATTCCAGAATGGAGTGCAGTGTAGTTTTGAGGATATACTTGGATGCACAGATATACTTTATCCCATGCCCAAATGTCTGCAGTGTAGCAAGGGGTCAGTTTTTTTAAAAAACCAACAGAAAATAAAATAAAATTCTATATTGGAGGGCCATCAGAATCCAAGTTCAGTGTCACCTGACACCCAAGAAGAATGCCACCAGGCATCTTAATGGCTCTGAGAAAGTTAGGGGAAAGGTTTATTTTGAAAACAAAACAAAACTAAACTAATAGATTTGTGATATTCAGGCAAAATATTTAGAATCTTAGTACAATCCAACAGATATTCTCCAAGGTATTTTTGGACATCATATTCCAATCTTCTGTTCAGTGGGTTAATACATCAGGTCTCATCATGCATCATTTACAGTTAATCATGTTAGCATGGAGCTCTTCAAGATGGTAAAGATTCAAGCTGGCTGCAGATTATGTCCTTGATTGTCCTTGTACATGAAAATGCTTGTTCCTGTCTCTCCTACAAGATGAAACATTTCACATGTATGATTCACTGTGCTTTGGTGTGAATAGAATGCATCTCTCTCTTAAAAGAGGAAGAAAATCCTTGGATGTTGTAGCTCCCGAATGTACAGTCAGAAGCAATGGATGTTCCAAGGTCTAGACTTGCACAGCACAGTTTGCTAAAATCAATCCATTTCAATGACTTTCCTCTGCCAAACACAGTATGTAGCTGGCTTTCAAGTTATGTTTCTGCATCACATCTTTGTCAATGTGATCAAAATAACACTTGGACTTTGATCATTTTGCTTTAAGTGGACCAATCAAACTAATCAAACTTGAAGTTTAATTTCAACAATAAAAAAATTGCAAAGTTATGAGAAGTATAGAAACCCATAGTTTGAATTCAATTAAAATGCAGAGCAGATTATTTGAAGTTTGAGTTCCTTAAGAATATGAATTAAAATTTAAGTAGTCAAAGGAAACAAATGTACTGCAACCTCATTTATTATAATTCTCATGACTTTTCAAACAAGGAATTGCAAACATGGAAGCAATCAAAGCTGAAAGTTTGTCACCTTGATCACAGGAAACATTGCTAGTGAAGGCTTTATCCCAAGTCTTAGTTTCAACTAGAATAGATCCACTAAGGCCCTTTCTGTAGGATGCTGTTATCCTGGCATGGGGACTGGAGAGGAGCAGAACTGTGACAATGCTTCTGCATGATGTCATTACAATTCTGCCCTTCCCTGTTGCCAGGCAGTGTGATTGCGGATTAAATTGTTGATGGGTTTTCTCCATCTATGACACTTGATCGCACCACCATCCCACACTTACTTGGCCTGTAGAAGCCCCAGAAGCACAATGGAGGTGCTTTTTGCCCCAGCGCAGCCTGGGAAAGTGCCTGGTTGCACTGCAGAAAGAAGAGGCATGTGCATCGCATTTCTTTCAGCAAGGAGGGGAGTGGGTCCCATTGTGCTCCCTTCCTGGCAGAGGCGCTGCAAGGATCACCACCAGACGATGACAGATTCAGGTACGGTACGGAAAGGGCCAAAGTCCAATCTTTTGCAAGCTTTATTGACTCATTGGGTCTACTTGCTGGGACTAATTATTGAATTTATGCTGAAATGTGCAACTTCTCATATGTCACTATGAAGGGAAACATGAATTGGTTAGGACTGGCCTCTCGTGCAAAAACCTCTTTTCTTACGAACTACTTGTACTGTAACATGTGGTTGAGTTTCCATTAAAAGCAAACCTGGATCTCTGCTGTTTTCCAGGCATAAATCAAGGTGCTGTTCCAATCTCTAAAACTGTAAACATCATAGGTTGCTTTGCTATTATTGTTGTTCTATGCCTTCAAGTCAATTCCAACTCATTGTAACTATATTATGGGTTTTTTTTGGCAGATTTATTCAAAGGAGGATTATTGTTGCCTTCCTCTAAGACTGAGAGATTGTGCCTTGCCCAAGGTCACCTAGCAGGTTTCCATGGCTGAATGGGTATTTGAACTCTGGTCTCCTAAGGTCTTCCTCCAACATTCACGCAACAGCACATAACTCAAATGGATGTCTTACTCCTTACATCTCCTTAACCAACTATGATACCAAAGGGATGAAAAGACTTTCTCAGTTGTGTCATTCATACTCGTTGAAGACTCAAAAAAGTCCAAACATAAATATTCTAAGACTGCCTTGTGTAGTGTGGCCTCTGAGCAGCCAACAGTCTGTGTATGTGTGTGTAGGGGATATTTCACTGCATTGTTTTGTAGGATGAGATACTTATCCAACTTGGACTAGGGGAGGCCAGTCATATTTGTAGCATTCAAAACTGCTGCCACTGAATATGATTCATTCCATTAAACAATTAGGTTAATAGTGGCAAATTCCCAGAGAGGGAAAATATGCAGCAATATCTGCAAAATAATATGCATGAAAGTTAGTAATATAGATTTAGCACCAATATCAGCACTGTGGCTGTTTCTCAATAAGACTGAAGTCCCAGAATTCAGCCTTCTGTTTGTTCCATTTTTTTCCACTAGAAACTGAGCTGTAGGTGACATTAGTTTTCTTCATTATTATATTTTAATTATCCCCCTTTCCATGAACAACTTCTCTTTGGTTTGGCTTATTAAAACAACCAATATCCTTTGTTAAACTGAAGTGCAACTCACTATGTATTTTTTTTACATCTGCATATAACCCCTTTTACAATTTTCCTTTGTCATATTTACAGTGTCCTTCACCTCTATGGTAACCTTGCCATCTGACATCATTATTATTTGCCATTCTGTTTTCAGATAATTAAGTATAATACTGCACAGAACTGGCCAGGAAACTACACATTCCACTGCTATCATTAAATGTTGCCTAGTTGTCTGCATCTGTCGGTCTTACCATGTCTCTTGTTCACTGAACAAACCTCACATCGAAATCAGCCCAAATTAATTTTTCAGGATGACACAGCAGTCGTGGCCTGTACAATTTGTCATCTCTATGTAAGACATGAAAAATACTTGCCCTACCTGTAGGTCACTGGATGCAGGTATGCAGAGATCAACAAAATGGTTTCAGACTCACCTCCTGTCCCTCTCTAACCATGTAAACAAAGTAAGTTCCTGGAATTAATAAATATTCTTCTCTCCAGTCTGTTGCTGTCCTTATTCTCTCTGTAATCATTCTCATTATATTGGAAATGCCAGGAATCCATTCTTTCCAAAGATTAAATCAAAGTTTGGATTATGCTCAAAGGTAACATATTTTTATGTCCCAGCAATGGGACCCTAAGCATATATAATTTGGAAAACTGTGTCCATAATTTTCTTATGTAGTCATGCAGTTTGTTGCCACTACTGTGCTAATGTGTAATAGTGAACACCATCAACACTCACTACCATTTACAAATATTTGCAAACAGTAGCAATATGCAAATAACTCCCAACACCAGCAAGACAACAAACTATCCCCCCCCCCCCGCCCATTTCTGACAGTGCATTTTCCCTAGCATCTCAAACAGCAATCATATTGGAAGCTATATATTAACCACAGCACATACAATACGTTCTAATGGAAATGTGATTTCCAAGTAAACAGTCACCTTTTAACACCAAGCAGCAAGGATACGGCTACATGCTTCACTTTGATAAAAGATAAAAAATTCAAGAAGGACAAAGACACTTTGCTCTGAATACATTACAGCCTCAGAGCTGTCATCTCACTTCTCACAATCACATTTTCACTTGCTTACTTGAGTGCTTCTCAAGAGCTTCAGGTGGCTTTGTTGTGCTTTCTATAATGATATCACTTGTCTGTCTGCAAACCATTTTCAATGCTTTTAGAAGGTGTCTCCATACAAGGTCAAGAGATCAAATGATCTGTCTCAGTAAATGAAGAGGGCCAGATGAAAGAGGCAGTCATTGCAACCTAGGGGAAATGTAAAATAAAAACCTGTCACCCATGTAGCTGCTGGACAGTAGGTGAAGTTTCACAGATGCAACTGTCAATGTTTTAAAAGAGGGGTGGGTGGAATACTTTTTGGCTATAAAGGGCCACTGAGCCATGGGAAACGTCCAACATGGACTGCAGGCTGTGGAGGACAGAAAACCATATTTTGGTGGGACATGGCTACTGCAATGCAGGGTTTCTTTCTGTCACCCCCCTTTCCCAATCCACATAAAATTAAACCCAAGTAGGACACGTGGCCTTTAGCTGGTAGAAGACAGCTGGAAAACAGGAAGAGCACATTACAGATGGATAGAGTCAATCCAGGAAGACATGTCCCTGAATCTGCAAGACCTGAGCAGGGCAGTTGATGGAAATGTTGCAGAAAATAGAGATCGAGACCCATGGAGTGGAAATTCAAAGTTTATTCAGCCGGCTGGGTCTCGGTGGAATCGCTTCCAAAGACCGAGAGCCCTGCCCCCATGAATTCACAACAATTTATACATTCTTTGGTACAGTGTTATCATGTACGTTTATGGTACCAGATGCGTTGTAATACTACAATAGACAATAGACCATTCTGTGACTGCACATTCTTGATGTTGCAAGTAGAAATTCTACATTACTTTGTTTCTTTTTCCACATTCTTCCTCAAAACAGTGACTTGGAGGTCTCTTGAAGTCAACTCAACAGCAATTAACAACAACAACAACGTGTGGCCTATGGGCCTCACACATCTCTTAAGGCCTTTTTTTATTATTTTAGAAAAAAAGAGCCAAAATTTTATGGGTGAATTCCTATTTCCCAAAAGGATGAGAGGGGAACACCAGAGGGCATCCATATATCAATGGCTCTGTAGCAGCCCTCTCCAATTGGCTGGTGTAGCTGCTGCCCCACACTCCTTTGCTGATCACTGTGGCCCAAGGACTCCTGTGAACCTGTTGACAGTGCCAATGGGCTGGGTTAGCAGTGCTTCAAGTTTCCAAAAATTGTTGGATGAGGTTTTTCAGTTCTCCAGTCTATCGTGTGTTTGTGTTTGTGTGTCTATCCATGGGTGCTCTGTTCTGCTCCCCCACTCACGGCCATTTTTTGCAGGCCTCCAAAAGTCCTTCCATCCGGTCCTCAAAACAAAAACAAAACAAGCAAACAAACAAACAAACAAAAAACACAGACAAACTGAGGCTCATTTTTTTTAAGCTACAAAATGACCAGCAGTACTCCCAGACTTTCGGGAGGAAGGAGGTACCATTGGCCACCCTGTTGCATTTGGGGGGCTGTTTTGTATCCCTCAACTTTTTAAAGCCCGGAAGGCCCTCTTTTTTTCCCGAACAGGAAGTTACTGTGTGTTTACATTTTGTTTGGAACAGCCCTCCCCGTTTTCAGTGCAGCAAAACTAACCACAGTAAGTGAGCCATTGGGGCATGCTATCAGCAATTTTGTGAGCCATTCCCCAATTTTTTTGACTTCCAAGTTAGAGGGTAATGGGAGTATGATCTCCAGAGTCTTGAGGTTGGCTAATGTGGCCCCCAAACTTTGGCAGTTACCTACCCTTGGATTACAAGTTCCCACACACAGTTTTTGTTAGAGAAAGGAAAATCATTCACATTTTAATAGTGTTTTAAAATATCACTTTTAATGACAATTTAATAATAATAATAATAATAATAATAATGGTAGTAGTAGTAGTAGTAATATAGATTTCTGTGGTGACTTGTACTTGTGCAACCCAATATTTCTTTAATGCCATGCTGCCTCTATTTGGCCATTTCCACCCTACTGTGTTATACTGCTATTATTCCACTTTCAGTGTCCTGTGGGAATTCTGGGGTTTGTAGTTTGCTGAGGCCAAAGAGCTCTCTGGCTGATAATTCTCAATGCCCCACCCTAAACTGCAAACCTCAGGATTCTACAGGATATCAAAAGTGGAATAAAAGCACTAAAATGGTGAAGTGCAGAAATGGCCTTTGTCTTGTTTGCCTTTGACAGTGCTGAAATTTACTGTTTCGCAATTCATACAGTTATCAAGAAGACAGAGGTAGATGGATGCAGATATGAAAAAATATATGAAAAAAATAGGTTATTTGTTTCTTTAAAATTTCCTGTCACATCATACTTAAGTATCTGAAGCGGTTGAAACTGCATCAGATCAATATAATATTACATCAAATCAATAAACAGCAGAGCCATAAATCTTGTAATAAATATACAATGAAATATTTACAAATAGGAAATTGCCAAAAGAAAACCACCCCACAAATAGAATAACTCAGCTCATTTAGAACAATTCATGCCTATTAGAAAAATCCCATTATTTACCTCTCTATAAAACATAATAAAACAAAACAAAACACCACTTTGTATTAATTGTTCTCAGGATCCAGAAGGTTTAATTTGGCAACATATAGACTCTATAACAAAGGAGACTTTTACTACATTCCTAAGTTCATTTGGCTTTTCAAAGAGGAAACACTTTTGAAGGCTTCTCTTTGGCCAAACAGAAGACAAGCTCACGGAGGAAGAGGGATTTTCTAAAAAATATAAGATCCAGATGGTGTGGTGCGGTGGTGTACAGTCTGATACCATCTGAGCATTCTGTCAGTAGGTCAGTGGTCAGGAGTTCTGGGAGCTGCAGTGCAAAGTACTTGGGAGACACTATGTCACTTAGCTCTAACATAAGGTTTTAAGGATTGTGTATATCTCAGCTCCTTCTAAATTAAATGACAAGAATGCACCCCACTTGAGGCTGTATTTGAAGATTATTTGCAAATTTCACCTGGTACCTCCCCCCCCCAAAAAAAAAAAAAGAAAGAAAGAAAGCAGTGGCAAAAGTTGCATCCAGTTCTGGGTTTTTGTTGCTCTGGGTTTTTGTTTCGTTTCAGTGCATTATATAAATGATGTTGGGCACGGGAGTACTTTTTTAGATGCAATTCGAAGTTCTGATTACTTTATTGTTTTTAAAGCCCAAACTGCTGAAGATTAGGATAACTTAAGGGTCATGTCTTCCTATATGGAAAACTGTCCATTCATTGTCCTCAGCTGATGATGCCTTCTTGTAGGTTACTCCTCTACTTCATGAGATATAGTTGGGTTCCTTGAATTGTCTTTGGAGCCTAGTGGATGGTCTATGCACACAATTCCCAAAATGGTAGACGTCTTACTGTTGTCATGAGATGGCTGCAACCACCCTTTTCACTGTGGAAAATATTCAGTGCAGGATATGACACACTGACAAACAGGGAGGATTGTCATATACTAGGACTGATTCTTTCATCTCTTTAGACATAGGTGATTTCCACACTACACTGTTATAGTGCTATTATTCAACTATGCTATACTATATGCTATTATTCAACTTCCAACATCCTATGAAATCCTGGGGTTTGCAGTTTAGTGAGGGCCACGTAGAATTCTCAGCCAAAAGCTCTTTGGCCTCAGTAAACTACAAACCCCAGAATTCCACAGGATGTTGAAAGTGGAATAATAATAGCACTATAACAGAAATGGCCGAAGACTCTGAAGTAAACATTCAGCTGTAAAATTTGAGGTCCACACGGAATTGCATAATAATGCTTAACAGCCAGAGTAAAATAAAATGATATATGCTGATGAATGATATATGCTGATGAATAGAAGGTGAGAAGAGGGACAAATGAAGGCTTCTGGAATGAAAAATAAATAAAAATCAGAAAGCAAGTAAAAGGTAAAATAAGCTTGGAGCTGTTGAGAAGGCATTCTATCCACTATTGCTACTTAAAGTGGTAAGTAATAAAAATGAATAGATCATTTTTGCCCACTATGTCTCTTTCTCTCACCAACCAGCTTCAGACTTTAGCAATCTCACCTATGCCTTCATGATTTTGAATTTGAATACGCTCAGCGTTAAGCTTCTGCTAATAAGAGCTTCAGTATTTTATGTGCCAGGCAGCAGCAGCTGGTGATCCCCATGTCAGAGGTGGGAGTTGAATCCATTACAGGTTTTGCTTAGCTTTAAAAGAGCTCTCCAGCTTGCTGAAATGATTTAGAAATAGGGTCCAACACGCTGGAAAGCTCAATATGAAATTGATTCACCACCCCTCTGACACAGGAGCCACTAGCCGCCAAAGCTGCAGGAATGGGGAATCAGCACAAGAACAATCTTGTCTCTCACAAGTCACTAAATTAGTGATACTGGCTAAGGAACCAATTGTTTGTTTTCATCCTGAATTTAGGAGAAAATAAATTTCTTCAAGCGAATACTGTATTTTCAAATATACAGATGTCAGGGAAAATAGCTGATGGCTATAAAACATTTCAAATTAACATTAGTAGGCCATTATCTTAAATTTCTCTCCCAGCACTATATTTTGCCACTTCAGTGTGATGAAGGGGTTAAATTGTAGAAACTGCTTGCTTGAGTAGAAAAATAGAGAAAAACAAGTCAGGCAGATGCGTCTCTTATCTTATCAAGAGCTCAGGTATGCGGCTTGGCAATGCATGGGATATAGGGAGTTTGGGAGTCGATGTGACCAAGGGAGAATACTCCCTGGTACAGAGATACTTCATTTTTGAAACTGTAATACATCATTTTGAAACTTAAACTTTTGTAACCTGTACTTTTTCATATGTGGTAATCATTTCCTGTACTTGTTTTTTAGAAAGTATAAATGTGTGCTGAAACCTAAAACGGGGCTCTCAGTCTTTTGGAAGTTGATTCCACTGAGATCCCTGCACCGTATAATAAACTCTTGTTTTCTGATCTGCTGGTCTCAATTCACTGGTTCACCACAACAAGTGTATTTCACTCCTTCTTTTCACATCTTCTGGGATTATATCTAAATCTGGTTGTTGTAATGACCAGGCTATAGAAAAGGTTAACTCAGGGGACCTGAACAAAGAGTCATAGGGGAAAGACTTGATTGGCCCTGAGACCCTTTGGCAATAGAAGGTGAGAAAAGGGACAAATGAAGGCTTCTGGAATGAAAAATAAATAAAATAATAATAATTTTTTATTTGTTACCCAGCTCTCCTCAAAGCTTGAGAGTCCATATGGTACAAGCAATCGGCTAACTACTCCATGTTAGAGCAAGGAAAGGAATCCCAGAAAAGGGTTATAAGGAAACCAGGGACTGTCTAATTATATGCATTAGGTTTTCAGCTCTTTTGAAAGGAATTGGAGGGCTGGGGAAGGCAACCTAGAGTTGGAGCATAATCTTTCTTTTCTTTATGCCTATTCCTATGGTTTGGTTCTTCTTCTTGCAACCAGAAGAGAAGTACACAGAGAGTCAGGGTTCTAAGCTAGTCAAGTTGCTTGATATGTCTTCTATTAATTTTCAGTTCCACTATTTTCCAATTTTGTTTAAGTGTTGCACTTAAACCTGCTTGAGAAGCTATGGTCACACAATTCCATGGCAAGATCTACCCCAAACTTGTAAAATATTATTCCTTTTTCTTTTACCTAAAAACATAAAGGGTGGGTTGGTGGAGAGAGTGTTGAGCCTTTTCTATTCTCCAGAATCTAGGGAAGGAAAGTTAAATCTGATCTCCAAGAAAGGGCCTGGTGGCAGCACTCCTATTTCTGCTGCACTGAAGAGAGGTGGACAGGTCTAGGCAAAACCCAGTCACACAACAGTCCCCCCTTTCACCACAGCTGTGTGTTTTGCAGAAGGGAAGGCCATTTAACAAATATCTAGCTGGAGTACTTGTGTAGACACATGGGCCCTTTCTGCACGAGGCAAGTGAATCGCTCTGTGCCATTACTTACCGGTTCTTCTCTCTTTCAAAGCAACGCGGACTTTCCCTTAAGCCCTTCTGCAGGGCTCCTCTCTTGTTGCAGGGCGAATCGGAGCGGTGTGAGGTCCATAGATCTGCACTGCTGAGACTGAAAATGGCGGCTTCCTGTTCTTCATGGGTCCGGACCAACCGTTGATGCTGACCACGCCCACGGCCCGCCCTCCACTGATCGCAGGCTCACATTGGTGCAAGCCTGCACATCTGCACAAGTGAGCAGGTACAAAATGGCACGCTCCAGAAAATTGAAAGACCAGATTTTTCCGGTCTTCACTTAGCACGCTGGAGGACCACTTGGGGGTGTTTTGGATCGGACTAAGGTGCGGAACTAAGGTAAATAGTCCGAACCTAGTCCGATCCAAGGTGCAGACGACCTCTGTGACAGGACACCTTGGCCCATTTTAACTTCCTCGTGCAGAAAGGGCCATGAATTTAAAGAAGCCTCTAAATAAGAGAAGAAATTAAGTATTATTTCCCCTGTATTAAGTGACTCTAGAAACGTGTTTGGTTAATGAGCTGCCTTTTTGTAGATCCTGCCAGTCGGATCATCTTGAATTGCATTAATGTTCTAATTTATATTGACAAAGTAAAAAGAAGAAGAGGGCATAGATTCACAGAGGGAGCTTCTATCACACCAGTTCTGAAGTGTAAAGACTGAGCAATTATGTGCCCTGTCAAAAATGATGAAGTCCGGGAGCTGGCAAGAGGCTTTGGGCAATTTGGGATGGGGGAGATAATGAATCATTAGGTAACTCACCAGCGAAGAATAATATGAGTAAAAGAGACAACGAACTGCAAGGACTCCACCACACTGAGCGTAGAAATTTGCTAACTCTTTTTGATTATTTGCCTTAGTAACTTGAAAGGATTATGGTGTGGAGGATATGAGTTTTCTATACAGTTCTCAAAGACATGATGACCGCAAGCATCTGTGGTATGTCTTTTTTAAAAGGACTCTGCATTTAAAAGAACCCCTTAGCTTTAATATCCTAGATAACATATCAAGGTTTAATGAGTGTCCTAGAGAACATATCAAGCTTTTTTACTGTAATATTTATCAGTTTATACCCCAACCCTTTGTCCAATGAACTCATGGTGGCATAAATGGCTCTACTTCTCCCCAGTTGATGTTCAGATTAGCCCTGTGAGGAATGATATACTGATAAAAAGTGTCTGGCCCTGGATTACCCTTACATATCATAGCACAATGAAGACTTGAACGAGGATCTCCCAATTCCCATTCCTCTCACCACTTTGCCCCATTGACTCTTTCCCTTTATTTGACACTCTGATTTCATAGACTGATCATAGCACATTGGATTTTCTTGACTGAGAGTAAATGATGTATGATGTTAAATGCATATTTTCTAATAATGTGTTGTTGTTGTTGTTAATTGCAGATAGCATCAGATAGATAGTGAGTGATTAGTACTAGGCTCTCAACAGGAAGGTTGGGAGAATTTAACTCTGAACTTCCATGTTGCAGTCTTGAGGATAAATACTGGAATAAATAATGGAAAGTTGAAAGACTTGCTTCAGAATCAGTGTGTTGGGAAGATAGTTAGCCTCCATCCACACTGTAGTAATCCTGATAATTCTCTCTCTCTGCTTCAGGATCTCTGTGTTAAGAATAGTCTCCATCCGCATTGTAGCACTCCTGATAATTCTTTCTCACACACACACTCTTACTCACTCAGGTAGAGATTTCCATTTTTTTTAACTTGGGATATTAGATGCAATGAAACATTGGCCATTTCCACATGGGCTTAAAGAAATGGTGCAGAGCATCCTCCAGGGAGGACGTCTGCACCTGGGAGCAGACTGGGTCGGACCTACTTACTGTAGTTCCACACCTCAGCCTGCTGCCGAATGACCCGAAGTGGTCGTCCAGTGTGCTTTTGAAAGACCGCTTGAAACAGGTCTTTCAAAAGCACGGAGCATGCCACGCCGTTCCCACGCTCTGGTGCAGATTTGCAGGCTCGCGCCAGTACGAGCCTGCAATCTGCTGGGCTTTAGGCTGGCGAGCTTCAGCGGTTGGTGGAGCACCTCGACCAACCGGAAGCTGCCATTTTCATCCCCAGAGCAGTGCGGAGCGGCAGCCTGGACCCAAGTGTGGAGCCAAGAAGTCCGGTAAGTACCGGCACGGGGCGATTCCCTCGGCCCGTGCGGAAATGGCCATTCAGTGTCACGTCTAGCTTGTCTCTAATGCAGAAAGAATATGAAGTTACTACTTTGAAGTGTTTGTGTGTCACAACATGCATCCTTGAAGCCACTTAAAACAGAAGGGAAGAAATTACTTAATTGTAATACCCTATTTTATTTATAGTCTTTAAATTGCCTCAACCCCCTGACAACCTCCTCAGCCTTCCCTTGGATGAAACACCTCAGCCCCAAAGGCAATCTGTTGTTCCCTGCCCAGCCATAATAACTGTAAAATTGAAACAAGGGACCTCCCACTTAGGTTGCAGAACCCCATAAAGAGAGGTTTCAGAGCCCCAAACTTTACCAAAAGAGTGCCAAAGGTGATCACCAAAGACTTGTATTCTCCTCCACTACCTGCCAAGGATAAGGGACAAGCATCTGCTTAGTCCCTTTCCCCCACCAGGCCGACCAACATGTCCTCATCCCGTTTCAACCTTCCCTAGGAACAACATATTCCCTCTTCAGACAAAACACCATCAGTCCTGTAGAGCTCTGGCTATTGGAAAACTATGGCAGGATATGGGAGAAAATCTCCCAACTCCATGCCCTTGGAATACTGAAGTTCCTTTTGACCTTTCTACAAACAAGGTCCAAGTGTCTGGGATTACCCTCCCCACACAATACCTGGCAGGACAAAATGGCAGGAAAAAAACAAGGGAAATTCCAGGCCAGTGACTTTCTACAAATTGAAGTTAATTCAACATTCATAAAACTAGAGCCTTGCCTCTCAGCAAGCCCAAATCATTTCCATCAGGGTGAATCAGGAGGAGGGTCAGTGCACTCATCAAACAGAAGAGGCAACAAACCACTTCGCTGGAGTCCTCTTTTTCCAATCCACTCCACAGTGGAAGCATTACTCAACCCCAGCTGAGCTCCAAAATGGCAATTTCAGACCTAGTGTGCTGCCCAAAACACCATACTGTAGCCACATATCAGATTATTAAAAACTAAACAGAAAAGTTAAAACTAGAGTATCTACTCCCATAAGAAAGCCCCCTGCAAGCAATTGCTCATTGAAAGTCTCATTGAACAAGAAGGTCATTGTCTGTTACTAAAACGAGAGAAGAGAGTGGGCCTTCCATGGAAGGGAACTCTAGAGGGTGGGAGCAGGCACTGAAAAGGCTCTCTACCATGATCTCATCAAATGGGTATTGGTGCTGGGACTGAGAGTAAGCCTCTCCCTGAGGAGCTTAAGACTCTGACAGGTTCATTAGGGAGATACAGTCTTTCAAGCTGTCTGAACCTAAACTGTAAATCTGGGACCTTTACCCTGATATCATGGGTTCTTTCCTCCCAATTTGGAATAGTTGATAAATGACTTTTCCTCTTTCTGTAGAAGCCCACAACTGATCAGGACATGAACTGGTAAGATTCCTCTTTTGTAGCAAGTTGACCAAAGCTGGGAGACTATACAACCATTTAAACCAGATTCATACACAGTGCAACTCCATCTGACTCTACAAAAGGGCTAATGATCGAAATCTACAGGGAAGCTTACAATGTGTAGGTAGACATACTCAGTTCATTTGTTTTATATGTGATGTTGAGTGGTCTTCTTATGTAAGCAAGTTCATTTCTCATTTTTCTGTAATTTAGAGCTATCTCCCAAAGATGTAGTTTTTTGTATTTTTGCAACATATAATTGTTTGTAACACGAGCAGCTCAGAAATAACACATGAAATGTAGTTTTCCTCTCTTTCTGAATAAAACATAGTATCTTAAGATTATAATTACTGTGTCACAAAAGGGAGTTTTTAGGAACATGTGCTCAAGAAAACTAAGGGAAGTCCATTGCCATTTTCCTGCTGAACACAATAGCTCTGATAAATTTTATTGATAATTATATTTTGAACTTTTATTTGATGTAAATTTTTAAATCTGTTTAACTCTGCAAGCTACTGTGAATTCCAGACTGCGATAAAGCTGGCATATAAATATAACGACAACAAAGATAATCTAAGCATTCTCTTTTCAGGGAAATGAGGAGAGTCGGCAACGTTTTACAGGAGAAAAGTTTCAAGTACTCTTGTCTGCATTTTAAAGGTGAAGTCTTTCATTGGGTAGTGGCGGATATCTGTCCAATGACAGAGCAAATGTGTTTGGAACATGTAGATCCAAATTCCATCAGCAGAGATTTTAGAGATTTGTATGCGTGCTACCTTCTCCAGTCAAAATTTAGAATAATCATGACAGACTGTGCTAGCTAGCAAAATAAATAAATAAATAAATGCCATTGGAGCAATAGGGGCCTAAATACACTAAATGCATCAGATCCTAGCTGATCTTGGAAGCTAAGCAGCCACAGTCTTGGTTAGTATTTGGGTGGGAGACCACCAAACATATCAGCGGCCATACACTACCTTTCAGAGGTAGGTAGTGGCAAAACTACCTCTGACATTTTCTTGCCTATGAAAACTTTCTGAAACGCATAAGATCACCAGTCTGTAACTGAAGAAGCTGACAAACAGCAGAAACAAAAAGCCATACTTATCTGTTGTCCGTTTAGTGGACTGCTGAGATTTTTCAAGGAGTGATATCACTTATTATATGAAATGGATCTATGCAAAATGGTTTCTAGAAATTTTTATTTCTTTTTGTAGCATATTTAAGACAGCATTTAGCACTTTTAAAGATTCCACATATTTTACTTCTAAGTATTATCAGAAACAATTATTTCTGAAGTGAAATAAGGCAATAATACATGGGAGACAGATTTTTTTTTAAGGCTGCATTCTTCCTGGATGTTCATTTTAAGAAAACAACCAGGGCATAATCCAACCAAACTTAAATAATAGTGAATCCCATTGGTTTTCCTCTGAAAGATTCAAAAACATTTTTCAATTTCCTAGCCGGGCTTTAAACTGCTTAATTTTGTCACGTGATGCCCAGATTCTCTCCCCTCACCTACACACTCACATAGATAGTTAATATAAAGGGTTATGGGCTTTGTGGAGAAGTACACAGCTATATATAGATATAGATATAGATATATGTCTTTGTCTCTAAAGAATGTCACACCTCTGAACAAAGGTGAAGGAGCTCAGTTTATAGCAGATGTGCCTGGCAGACACAATGAGAGATCTGTACTTCAAGAGGTGTTTGCCATCTGCTCAGAATATTCAGAGAAGCAAAAATAAAATGGCACAGAAGCAGAGTGTGGGTGAAATGATCCTTTTTCATAAACCAACTACTACTACCACCTCTACCACCTCCACTACCACCTCTTCTCCTTCTCCTTCTCCTTCTCCTCCTCTTGGCTGAGGATAGGAGATGCAGAACTCCAAATATTTGTCATAAAAGAGCTTCAGTTTAAATAAATGTCAGTGATAACTGTAGTTTATTTCAAGAATTTTATACTACTTTTCAGTAAAATAAAAAAATAAAAAAGCTCCCAGAGACAGATATTTCCCAAGTAGGAAAAAGGATCATATACAACTCACCAAAGGCATGTTGAGACCCTGAGGCCTTCTAAATAGCTTTCTTCAATGAAAATGCAAGGTTTTAGCCCATGACATTTCATGTCCAGGAGAGGCCTTTTTCAAACTGAAAGTAAACCAAGTTGAGTCCTAGACCTTCAAATATTTCCCAGATAAAAAGTAGGACACATGTGGCCAAACAACATCAGAGTATGATCAAGTTATTAAGGAAGAAGAGCATACAAACCAGGAAAGGCTACAGCAGTTTGCTTTTGCCTAATCCTATTGGGAAGGGCAAAGTGCTGCCCACACTTCTCTTCTAATTGCTGCTCCATTAATTGAGTGCAGATTACTTTTGCACTTGGAACTCAGTGCACAGCAAATAGAGTAAACTGAGAACAAAGGTGGGAAGTAATAGCAAGAGAGAAAATCTGGGACATTTTAAAAGCAGCTGAAAAAGTGGGATGGTGAGTAATTGCAATTTTTCCTTCCAAATTGGGCCAACTGGAGATTATAGACTCCCAGTTTATTTTCTGCTTAGAAAGTCGGGGTGTGTGTGTCAAAATTCCCCCTTCCTCTTTGTGGAGGTAATTTTTAACTAAAAATAATAATAAAGTTTTAAATAGCAGTTTTTTTTAATTCCCTTTTTATTGATCCGTTAAAACAAAAGGAAAAGAAAACAAAGAGAAAAACTTCAAACAAAGAATATATCCGTAAACAATTGTAAGACAAAAAAAGCCAATTTCACGTACAACAATAGAAAGAAAAGAAGAAGAAAAAATGAATAACAAAATCTTAACTTACAACATAATTTCCATAGAATAAAATATAAATACATACCTAATAATCTTCCCTTATTTACACTTCGTATTTCATAGTCAGTTATATCTTATCTAGCATCTACCAACAAAGTTTAACATTTATTTAGTATGTCAAAATAGAACACTACATCAACTAGACGTGTTGAAGCTATGTCAAGAGGATTCTCATCTCTCAAAGTTTCAAAATCCAATTTTTTTATGTATATTTTTCGAAAAGTGGTTATGACTTTATGATCTTAACTTCACATTCATAGCTTTTATCCTATTTATACCTATACCTCCGTTAAATAGCAGTTTAGATGGCTTAGGTGAGATGTGGCACTCCAAGAACTCCAGGGAAATTGGTTGCCCACATCTTGTTTAGAACAAAAAACTGTGGTTGGAAACATACCCCCTAAAGTCATCAAATCTGAACCACGTATCACCCCCTCCCCAGTGAACACATTAATGAAGAAACAGTTTTCTCTCTTTCTCTCCTCGCCCACACTCTTCTTTCTGATTTAATAGCAAACAGCACTTCTAACGGATTTTCTCTGGATCTTAGAAAGATGTGGTTAATCATTCTTCTCTCTGTCTGTGTATATGCAATTATTAGAGTGATTAGCGAATGGAACTTAAATAAGTTAGCAAAACATTTCAGCTTCTGCCTTCTTCAGTTGCTGTCTTCTTCAGCTTGGCTTCTGCTGAAGAAAGCAAAAGCCAGTACCTTTTGCTAATTTATGTAAGTTCTGTTTGTTAATCACTCCAATACTACACACATATGAAACGGGTGGAGTTTTAAAATATCAATGAAAAGGAAAGGACTTTAGAGTGCAGAAGTTCTTAATCTTCAGGCAGAATCTCATTTCTTGTAAGTTGAACCCGTCAGTTTGTTTCTGGCCCCTGAAGCAGCTGAAAACAAGCTTGCTCTTTAGAAACTCTGTTATTTTCCCAAAGTGCAAGAGTAAACTAATATAAATTAAATTTCAGATAGCTAAACAAACAAACATGTCCTTAATGAAATCCCCAAATTAAAGCAAATAAACTAAAAGCT
The DNA here is from genome assembly GCA_030412105.1 of Cyclura pinguis. NCBI lineage: Eukaryota > Metazoa > Chordata > Lepidosauria > Squamata > Iguanidae > Cyclura > Cyclura pinguis. The sequence continues at coordinate 109,031,543 of CM059600.1, read as the reverse complement.
TTTCGTTAACTCTCCATGAATTAATGAATATACTTTCTTGAACTTGTGCAGCAAAACATGATATGGGGGAGGATAGGACTTTGACACCCCCCATGATAGAGACCAAGGTGTTCTGCATCTAGCGCAGGGTGCCAGAATGCTGCATGTGATGGGGTAGAGTCAGAGGCTACTTAAGGTCATCTCCTCACATGCCTCTTTGGATCTTCACAGTGCATCTCACCCTCCTGCCCTCAGGACAGTGTGAGACATGTCTGGTTGCTTAGGGGCTGGGTGAGAAATTGTCCTCTGTTTTTCCCCTTACCCCTAAGTGTATTGGCAAGACTTGGACAATTAACTTTGGGGGGTGTCACAGAATAGGCTTCCAACTAGCAAGTAGCAGGAGAAGAACATAAGTCTTTGGTGATAATGTTTGGCGCTCTTTTGGTATAGGGTAAGGCTCTGAAACCTCCCCTTATAGGGTTTTGCAACCTGAGGGGTGGGTTGGGGGAAGGAAGCTACCCTTGAAGCTAGGATCCAGGCTCTCACTTTTAGAGTTCTGCAACTTGAGTGGGAATCCCCTGGGTTACCTTCCAATTACAGTTGGCTGGGAAGCAACCCAAATATGTGGATTGCTCTTAGTGTTTTGCCCAAGGGAAGGCTGAGGAAGTTGCCACAAGGTTGACATCTGGCCCTTAGCTGGACCTTAGTTGCTCTCCCCCTCTTGCTTCATTTCCAGGCCACCACATCTTCAATAGGTTATGTCAAATAAAGTGGCCCTTATTTAGCCCAGTTTTTTTTTTCTGGTCTCATTATTCCATGGTTGGTTATCAAAGACCCATCATTCAATAAATAGGTTATTCTGCTGATAATTATTTGGATGATGATGATTGAGTTGTTTGTAATATATATATTTAAAGCTTAAATCTACTTCCTACATCTTCTTTAACCATGTTGTTATTGCTGGACTATTTTTATTCTGCAGGAACTTGGCAATACATATTTTAGTATTGTGATTAAAGAACTAATAATCTGTCAGTCAATAATCTGCACAGTTTTGTTCAATATGCATTCAGAGTGTTATTCAATATGCATTTACTCAGTTTATGTGGAGTGAGACACCACTGGCAAATAGATATGTAAAATTTCTCTTTCAGATTTGAATTTATTAATAAGTGTGGAATTGCTTCAAAAAGTCATTTCCATTCTGTTAAACGTACTGAGAGATTGCATTTGTTTAAATCTTTATTGCATTTATCTTGATAAGTAGGGGGAATGTGTGATAGGTCTAATTCTGCAAATAATGATTAAAGCTTAGTAACTTACTTTGGTGAAGAATTTAAAGAAAACGTCTCAGCTGTAGTACATGGTATAGCTAAGCCATATTTATCTATTATTTATTAAATTATCTGTTGAAGTTGAAGAAACTAGAAAAAATATGGTATTGCTTGATTTAGTTTGTCAACAGCTTGTTAACACCTTGTTAAATATACATCTTAAATACATTAGCCTTTCCCCAAATACTTAACTTGAGCGATGCCTACCTATTTGTATCCAAACATTGTTGTTTGCCTTCCAGTCATTCCTGAATTGTGGTGACTCTAAGGTGACCCTATCATGGGGTTTTCGGCAGGCTGAGAGTGTGTGATGTGCCTAGGGTCATCCAGTGGGTTTCCATGGCCAAGCAGGGAATCAAACCCTGGTCTCCAGGGTTGTAGTCCAACATTCAAACCACTACATCATGCTGGCTGTTTGTACCCAAATACAAAATGTTAAATCCAAGTGATGCCCCTGTCAAGGTTGTTGCCAGGTAGGCAAAAGTGTCCTCTGCGTGGACGGCAGAGGGAAGAGGCAGTGTGGCCAGACAGCCAGGTGCAAGGCCAGCAGGATTGTTATGGCTATGTCTTGTGGTATTAGGGAAGGCCACACGCCAGAGCACTGATTGGGTCATCCCACATGTTTCAGGGTGACAAGGTAGCATAAAAAGTCTGGTGTTTGCCTTGACTAGCTGCCAGTTAGCTGCCCTAGCTGGACCTGCCATGCCGTTTGCAATACACTGCTTGTAAGGGGAAATGCTACCCGATTTTCCGCTGTTATCTATTGTTTTTCTTCTTGTCTAATTGCTGGCAAGCTCACATATTTTTGCTATGCTTTATCTTAGAGTCCGTCAATAAATCAGTACTCTAAGCCTAACTAATGAGCCTCCGGAATTTTTCCTGCTTCACTGGGACTCTCTGCTGTGGCAAAGCCTTGCTACACAGATAGCACTCTGCTCATGCTCAGAGGAGCCAAATCCTGCCTACTCTGACAGCCCCATCTATGCAAATAAAGAGATATTTCAACCAACAGTGTAGACAAGTTTTTGTTAATCCAATGGATTAATGTCCCAAGGAACCAGTATCCCAAGGAATACAAATATCTAATAGGTTCTTGCAACTATCAAAATTGGCTCACTCAGAGTAGGAGCATAGTAAAAAAAAATGCTAATCCATTTCAAAAATTCTGATGGCAAGCCAAATTGCTTCAAAGTCATAAAATAAAACTGTCAATTAATTTGGTCAAATACTTTTTGGCACTGAGTGAAATAATGGGAGCAGGGTCAGAGGTTTTTTTTTTTTTTTAAGTATTTAAAGTAATAAAATTTTAACTTTACTTAATTTATCAGCTCCCTGCCTATGAGGAATAATGACAGTCTTGGAACAGATAAATTACTGTTATCACATGGAAGCCTCTTAGCCACTATTGCAAAGGGTATTTTAGCATCCAGATTTGACAGAGAGATGATCTATAGTTGCATATCTCGTGTGTGTCATGTCCTACCAGAACGAGGCCTTCTTAGACAAGTATTGCAAAGAGGTGAGACCGCCCCCGTCAGAACAAAGGAAGTTGGCAGTCCCACCCTGGAAGCAGAGCCTGGACATGCTGAGCTTCAAGAGGAGTGTTGGAGACTGAGCTGCTTCATCATTTGGAATGTCATAACCAACAGCAAGAAAAGTGTAGGCAAAGATGTGCCATATCTTAAAAGATACTGAGACCAGCTGTACTGAGTTACAGCTTGCTATAATAACATTTGCACATCTTTGGCATCATGATGTTCTCTATTTCCTGGTTTCTTGAATTTCAGCTTGCTCTTTCGACTTTTCCTTTTTGTTATTCCTTGACTGACACTTGACATTGCTCAGATTGCTTTTTTGCACTTGTACCTTCAACTGCTTTGACCACTGTTCTTTTCTTTTGGACCATCTTTGTATGACCCTGGATTAGCTTGGTTTCTCCACTGTTTGCTTCTTGAACTAGAGGCATGTTCTCCTGGGCACTTGCCAAGCTTGAAATATTATAGGGTAATTTTTACATAATCTAGGAATAAAGTTTCATAAAGAGAAGCTGAAGTAGAGTAATTCAAAAATCATTGGTTAAAAAACAGAAAACAGAATCAATGGCCATTTCTGCCCTACACTGTTATAGTGCTATTATTCCACTCTCAACATCCTGTGGAATTCTGGGGTTTGTAGTTTACTGAGGTCCAAGAGCTCGCTGGCTGAGAATTCTAAAGGCTCTTCCCTAAAATAAAAAAACCAAGATTCCACAGGAGGTTGAAAGTGGAATAATAGCACTACAACAGTGTAGTGTGGAAATGGCCATTGAATCAGAGAGCTGGAAGAGACCCCCAAGGACCATCAAGTCCAACCCCTCTCATACAGGAATATACCATCAAAGCATGCCTGACAGATGGCCATCCAGCCTCTGTTTAAAAGCCTCCAAAGAAGGAGACTTCACCACACTCCAAAGAAGCATGTTCCACTGTCGAACTGCTCTTACCACCAGAAAGTTCTTCCTAACGTTTCGATGGAATCTCTTTTCCTGAAGTTTGAAGTCATTGCTCTGTGTCTCTGTCCTTGGGGCAGCAGAAAACAGGCTTCCTCCATCCTCCCTAAGACATCCCTTCAAATATTTTAAACATAGTTATCATGTCACCTCTTTAATTTTCTCGTACCACGGCTAAACATATCCAGCTCCCTAAGCTGCTCCTCATAGGGCATAGCTTCCAGACCCTTCACCATTTTGGTCACCCTTCTCTGGACATGTTCCAGTTTGTCAATATCCTTCCTGAACTGTGGTGCCCAGAACTAGACACAGTATTCCAGGTGAGGTCTGACCAAAGCAGAATACAGTGGTACCACTACTTCCTTTGATCTAGACACTAAATTCCTATTGATAAAGCTCAGAATTGCATTTTTTTTTTGTTTTTGTGTTTTAGCTGCCATATGACTAATATTCCACTTGTGGTCTACTAAGACTCCTAATCATCCTTTGTTCATCAAGTTATACTGTTGTCTTAAAACAGATTCATCCATCCCAAGGAAAAAAAAATCCAAATAGGCTCTGTGATTTGACCAATGTAGAGGTATGCTCAGCAAACAAGAAGAACAAGCGAGTCCTGTTTCCTGTTGACATTTCCCTCCATTCTATATCTGAAATAGAACATGCACTTCCTTCCCCGCCACACATGTGTGTGCATGTGCACAATCATGTGCACACACACACAATGTCAGTAGTACCTATTAAGAAAAATGTTCTTCTTCATATTATAAAAACATTTCAGTGAACAGGTAGCATGAATTCCCATCTTTTCAAGTATTTAAAATAATTCCTAGTCCTTTGTGTGATTTCTTTGTCTCCTGAAATTCCAGCAAGTTTTCTCCCCGGTCTTTTACACTGTGGAATCCCCAAGGGATTTGCTCAAATGTAGCAAAGCCTCATTAGCTACAGTGCATTCTACTCCAAGCCTGGTCTTCACAGAAGTGTGCAAACTGCAGTTTCCCAGCAATAGACTGAGATACCAGAAAGGGCACAGTAGTTGCTATTATTTTTTTTAAAAAAAATCACAACAGGAAAAAATCAATTATGTACATTTTAAAAACAACAGAGCTTTGTAGTTTAAGATTGCTGACTTCAAGTATTTGTGGAGATAATGGCCATTTCCAGATGGGGTAATAAAAACGGTGCAGTCCGTCCTCCACAGAGGACGTATGCACCTTGGAGCCGACTGGGTCTGGACTACTTACTGTAAATCCGCACCTCAGTCCGCTCCAGAACGACCCCAAGTGGTCTTCCAATGTGCTTTTGAAAGACCTGATTTTTCCGGTCTTTCAAAAGCACGGAGCACGCCACTGCGAGCCTGCTCCCTCATGCAGATCTGCAGGATCGCACCAATACGAGCCTGCGACCTGCTGAGGGCAGGCTTTTAGGCTGGCGAGCTTCAGCGGTTTGGCAAGACCCACAACCAACCGGAAGCCACCATTTTGGACGCCGGAGCAGAGCGGATCGACGATCACACACTGCTCCGGAGCAGCCTGGACCGGACCGGGGAGCCAGAAGATCTGGTAAGTAGTGGCACAGGGCGATTCCCTCGCCCCATGCGGAAATGGCCAATGCTGGGTGAAAGCAGAGGCAAGTTTGAATTTGCTCTTTGTTTCCTCAGCTGTTTAATTGTGCACAGGATTATAGGAAAAAGCACTGAAGAAGATCAACAGTCATTTGAGGACCTGAGATGAACGATCTGCAACATTCTCAAACCAGGTGCTTCTAGAAATAAGTAACCTTCACTGAGAAACAGTTCTTGGATCATGTGAACAAATACAATGTAATGCATCCTGACACATTTGGGATTGAGTGCAGACTCCTCTGGAATCCAGACAAATTCTCCATATGGACCTATGTCAGATCAAGCTTGCCTCACAAAACCCTCACTGAAAGAGACCCTTACCTTTCCCAAACCTATATTGTAAGGAAAGAGTGATGAGGTGAGCTCCTGTGCTGAATCATAATGGCAGGTCATCCAGATTTAAGACCTAGATACCGGCAGGGAGTGTATGAAAGGTACTTCTCATTATTTGTGTTATCCTTAAATGCTGCTAAAAGAATTAACACCAGCATCCGAGGTACATCAGCTGAACTATCATGCAAACTTAAATTCCTATGATTCCCAGTGCCTCACACATTATACTAGTAGAAAATACACAGCATTCATAGCCTATCAGAGGCTTTACCCATACATCTGCCACAAGATCCACCCCAATCTCATGAGAGAGACGCAGGCGGGCGGGCGGGCGGGCGGCCAGGCAGGCAGGGGATGAGGTTGGGGATGAGGTTTCTGTCCATTACTAAATGCAACAGGCAAAATCTGGAGTTAACATCTTTGTTTGTTGAGCAGGGCTCTTAGTAAGGAAGAACAGAAACTGGGAATACAGAGAGTTAAATGTCATTGTAGCCACCCAGTGCAATGCAGGGGGGGGGGGATATGCATTTTCCTGAGCTGTGTTGTGTGTAATGGGAGGGGGGAACAGTGAAATCCATCTCCATCAGGAGAGGATACTACCCTGGCAGTTCCTGAGCTACTTAGAAGCCAGCAGTCAGCTTCCTTTCCTGACAGAGAGCTTTTCATTTTTGTTCAGTAAATGTGGTTCATCAACTTTTTAAAAAATAAAAATATAAGTACAAAGTACAGTACGAAGAAGAAGTACAGTACAGACAAAAAAGAAAAAGCAACAAACAGGATAAAATCAACATCAATGTGCATAAACTGGATCACAGCACCAGAATATCATCCAGAATCGCTATTCATTCTGTCCAAATGCATCATTCCATCCCCTCCATCATCAACACCCCTATGGCCAAATTTCCCCTGCCTTCATGTTCCTCCTCCAATGCAAGTATACTTGTGCAGTCCGATGGAATCGTGTTAGCACCTGCTGCCATAGTACATACTCTGTCATGTGAATAATTTCTTAAGATAATGTGATACAGGTCAGAGTATAAATATTTTAATTTTTTAAATGCTCATGTTGATGAAGTTGCGTGAAGGAACTTCTTTGTTATCATTCCGCACTGTGAACTGGAAAGAATTCTATTTCCATTTCTGTTTTTTTAGGAAGGATGGTCTGCAGGTCCTAATCACTGCAGTGCAAAATGGCAAAAATAGCAAAGATACTGGTTGAGATTTCCTATGATTAATTGATAGGCATTTGTACACACTCATGCAATATGATGGAGAGATGCCTACCCACATGTACAGAGTCAAAATGTAAAACGTTCCCTCAGCCTTCCAAAAGCTAGAGGAGAAAAATTATTCATATTAAAATCTCTAATTTATTGAAGCCAAAATTACATGTTACGTTTGCAAACACGGGTTTCCAAATGGGGAAATGAACACAGGGACTGAAGTATATCTAAAGGATTGCTGCTGATAAAACTTTCCCAGTGGCATATCCAACATTTCATTGGGACGCATGTGGCTAAGCAATAATAAGGTATAGTCAAAATGGCTAACATTATTAATGAAGAAGAATGTACACCCTAGGAAAGACTGCACTAATTTACTTCTGTCTAAATCTATTGGGAGTATTATGATTTCACACCATTCTCTCCCTTAGAACTCAGTCTGAAGCAACTGAAGCAAGCTGAGGACAAAGGGGGAAAGTGGGAGCATAAGAGAGAAACTGAGACATTTTAAAAGCAGCTGAAAAAGTGGGACAACAGAGGATTAACTGTGACTGTCCTTGCCAAACTGGAACAGTTAGAGGGTATGCAATGGAGATAAGCAAGCCAATGCATTGGCTGCTGGGAGTAACGATTAGGCCCAAGCTTCATCTGCAAGCAGAAATGCCCTTCTGCCAACTGATCTCAGAGACGAGCCAGTAGTGCAATCTGTTGAAAGAACTGCTGTGTTGGCTACAGTATAATGGATAACTAGCCTAAAAAGGGGACAGAGAAAGGGTAGAATTAGGAAAGAGCCAAACTGCACCAGATCCAAACTTGCTCCAGTCCAGGGACAACCAAAATTGAGGCCTATTGTAAATGACCAAGGAATATTCTCATCTTGCACTGATTTTATGGTCGTTTCCAGCAGCCCTTGGTTATTTGGATTCAACGTTGTTCCATCTGGCATTTGGCCAGCTTGACAAGTTAATATTGTGCTCTAAACATATATTAAGCGAATCTAAAGAGGCTCTGGATGCATCCCAGCATTACTGCAACATCTGCCTCAGAGAAGTAAATCTTGGTGGATCACAACGGGATCTTTCATGTTAAAGGGTTTATTCATTTGCCATTGTAACAGTTACAAGATTGATGGGGTTTGTTGTGATTCTTATCTTTCCCACCTGTCAGTTACTGAAATCCTAGCTCCACCAACACCCATCATAAAGATCTTAGAGAAGAAACTTCTTCAGCAAGCAAAGCATGGCCTATCAGTCCTTCACACTACTGACACACTGTCTTACATTCTGCTTCAACCTGCTGTCTTACCTAACCTCAGCCTGTAACGTCACTTCTTTATATGCCATCTTTTCTCATTTCCACCATGGATGTCTGCATAGAACTTGATCCTGGATAGGACTACCAGACCTTGAATATTGCAGTTTTCATTGGACAGATTCTGCCTAGAAGCACTCAATCCAAGTCAGACATCATCGTGCCAAGACTGCCTACAACTTGTCCACCAGATGTCTCCGAATTGCAGATCATCTCAACCCCATTGGCCTGTTTGGCAAGTGGTGCCTTTTGTTTTCCAGGCATACTGGAAGTTGTAGTGTTTGTGGCTTGTTTTTTAAAAGGTGTTTTGTTTACCCTGGATAAATGAGTGCAGCAGATGGTACTCTGAAGAGAGTGCATGTGTGCTGCAGTGATGGGCTAGCCTGTTTTCCAAAACTACGCTGCACAGCTTGGAACAACAAACAGGGAGCTCTACGAAGCTGTGGAGTTCGTTTATACAGCTCTAATACTGTATCAGGTTTTATTTTTCTGATTTAGTAGCTGCCTGTGCCTCTTTTGGCATGATCTCCTTCAATGAGAGCTGTGCCACCCCACACTGTCCCGGCCTTAGGCCAAGAAAAATGCTCATCTTGGCTGCCCTATAGTTGTGCTTGTCTTATCTTTTCCACAGCTGCTTCAGGCCATTCGGATGGAAGTGGAGATGGTAGCAAGGGTACCTCTGCACTGTTTCTCATGCTCTGCCATTTCTGACCAAGAGGCAGCATAAAATATGCACTGCATCAGGAGCAGGAGCAAGAAAAGAAAAAGAAAAAAGAGACCGAAACAGGATTAAGATTGGTTGTGTGGATGCCATTGTATGGTCTTATTTCTTCCAGCTATTTCAGTTCAAAGGAAAAGCAGTACGGTGTATGAGTATGGTGAGTTCTTTCCACTTACTTACTGAGTATGGTGGTTCTTTCCACAGACAGGGTGGGGTGAATGGGACACAGAGAGATAGCACTGCTACTTGCTCGCTGGCTAGAAAGACAACACATCAAGCTCCCCACCCCAAAGATAAAAGTGGATACAGATTCCATTAAAATTAATAATAATTCGAGTACCTTCAATAGAAACAAAGTACACCTCACCATGGTGGGGAAGATCGCAATTCACTGATTGGGTGCTGAGTCCGCGGCCCAAGTACTAACAAATGATTGGCAGCTTCAGGCCCTTTCCTCCCCCTTTCTTACAGATCCTTCTCTTTAAACTCAATTTGGAGTGGATAGGCCTTCAGACAGAGGATTGCTTTAAACAGAGAAAATTGTAAAGTAGAATATATCGTGTAACAAACTGGTTGATACATATGGTTGTCAAGCTGCTACCCCTAAACCTGTAACAGAGGCCAAATTGAAAGACAGAGATGGATTCCTTTGGATAAGTGTGATGTACTCTACGTTTCAAAGGGGCTGCCTTTGAAATGTGCTCAGAAACTTCAACTGGCCCAGTTGGCAGCTACAGCCAGATTGCTAACTGGGCCTGGCGACAGGGAGCATGTAATTCCCTTATTGAAACAGCTCCGCTGGGTGGCTGCTGGTCCACTTCCAGGCACAATTCAAAGTGCTGGGTGTGAACTATAAAGCTCCATACAGCTCAGGTCAAGGCTATCTGAAGGACCTTATCTCCCAATAGGAGCCTATTTGTGCTCTTAAGATGAGAGACCTTTCTCTCTGTCCTGCTATCCTCCCACGCTTGTTTGCTGCCTGTTTTCAGACTTTGGAACTCCCTCCCCCCCGCTCCCTCCATGCTCTCCTCCCTCCAGCAAGAGAAAACTTTCCTATTCCATCAGGCTTTCAGGACTGTGATGGGCTTTCAATGGTGTGCTGTTTTGCCAATTATTGTATTCTGTCATTTAATGAATTTTAAATAGTTTTAACTCTCTAGGTTGTTGTAATTGTTTTAAAATAAGTATGTATCTATGTTTCCTGACATTTTTGGATGTTTTTAATCTGTACTGGTGTTAACAATTTGTAATCTACCTTGGATCTCATTATTGGGAAAAAGGGGATATAAATGAAAATAACAATTGTGATTATGGTGGTGATAGCAACAGCAGCAGCAACAGATCTTAGAGTGAACCTTGCTGCAATGTGCATTTTTAACACTTCCAATGCCCTGACTTGGGAAAAGCCAAGATGATACATCTAGGCAGAAGGGCAAACATCTTTTCTAAAATTTATTTAACCTCCTTAACCAAGATAGCAAGGCCTGCTCATAGTTTGGTTTGTACTTCTGAACCACCACATATGTCCTACGTTTCATCTGTGAAATGTTGGAGGGTACACGATGATTCAGAAGTACAAACCAAACTACATTATAGTCTTAGACGGCTAACTATAGAGTGGATGTATAGATGGTACTAATATTAATGGATAGCAACTCCTTCATTAGACATTGTTTATTAATAGAACAGAATATTTTGAATGAAAACATCTACGTCTCCTAGTTGTACAATGTGGTTGAGATGGCATATGTTATTAATGAGGAAGAACAGACAAACTAGGAGAAGCTGCAATAATCTGCTTTTCCCTAAGTCTATTGGGAAGAGATAAAGTGCTGCATCAGATAGTTATGGACCCCAGTAAGTTAATTTGTTTTTCCTCCTTAGGAGTTTGCTTCAGGTTGACCTTCCTATTCAAGTGAGATGAGTTTAATGGTGTGTAGCCTCACTGGTAGCATGCAGAAAACAAAACCAGAGTAAGGCACATACTCCAGGAAACAGCTATTATTTTTGTTGATGATGACGATATTATTTGTATCCCACTTTTTCCCAAAACTGAGACTCAAAGAGGCTCACAATTTAAAAGAATACTGTTGATGTAGCAAAGTATATTTTCTTTTCTTTTTTTTTAATCATTTTATTCAAATTCAGATATAAAACAAACAACTATAACTGTCAACTTATTTGAAATATTTCTGATCTTCCACACTGATCTAGATTTCATTATCAATATTTCTTAACGTGCTTAAAATATTGTACTACATTTTAGTGCTATTATTACTTGTTGATTCTTGCATTTCCATCTCCATATTCCCGCTTCATGATATATATCCTGTAGCCCCCTCATAATTTATCTTAAATCATGAGTCACAGATTTCCATCTGATGGTACCCGGCAATTACCCATTACAATTTGCCATTCTTTTTGTATCTCTTCGTCTGATTTCCCTTTTAATCTCTGAGAGACCATGTCAGCATTTGTTATCAATCAGTGTAGCCCACCATTGTTCTAATGTGGGTATTTGCTGAGTTTTCCACATCTTTGCATATTCAATATGAGCTGTTGTTATCATGTACAGTAATATTCTCCAGTACTTCTTTATACCAGTACCTTCTAATACATCAGTCATATTTAACAAACACAATTCTGGTAACTTAGCAAACTGTACTTTCATTAATGCACATATTTTGTTATGTATTTCAGTCCAATATTTCTTAGCTTTAGGACATGTCCACCATATATGATATATCGTACCGACCTCATTCTGACATTTCCAACATTGTCTAGTACCTGTATTATAAATCTTTTTTAATTTATCTGGTGTCATGTACCATCTATGAAATAGTTTGTAATAGTTTTCTTTCAAATTCTGAGCTACTGTAAATTTCTGTGTTTTTTTCCAGCTCTGCTCCCAAGACTCTAATTGTATTGAATGTCCAATATTTTGTGCCCATGAAATCATTGTTGTCTTTACTGTTTCTTCTTGCCTCTCCTGATGTAGTATTTCTTGATATATTTGGGCAAGTAAATGAGGCGGATTTTCAAACAGCCATTTAATTACTCCAGTTTTCTCTTTAAGTTCAATTCCATATGTTTTTATATCCATCTGAAACCTTTCTGCTAACTGTCTGTAAGGAAACCAACTTAATGTTATTCCCTCTTGTTCTAGTTTTTCTCTTGTTTTAATCTTAAAGTTGTTGGGCGTTGATCTCTCAATTATATCATCATATCGCAACCATTTATCTGTGTCTGTCCATCTGCCAAAAAAAGCCTCTTGCGGTGAGACCCAGGTGGGGAGCTGCTGTATGTTTTTAGTTTTATAATCCTCCCAAATTTTCAGAAGCGATTTTCTGATAAAGTGATGTGTGAAGTCTTTATTTTTGCTTTATAATAAGCAAATTATATTTTCATGTGTTTCCTAAACCTTTGATTATGTGGGCCCATCTATATATGGGGCAGTGGTGTGGATATGTCGATCAACTAATCACAGGGAAAGGTTTGACGTTAAAGGTTTTGTATTCATCCTAGAGCAATGAATCATACCTTACTGACTCACTATTTCTGCTGCATGATAGTAACTTTTTTAAAAAAATCTACTTCACATAGGAAACTAGAATTTCTTAGAAGAGTTATGGATAAGCATGTGTCACCCATGTCAAGAGCATAAATTGATAGTGCTTAACTTTAATTGCATTATGAATAGGTTCCCCCTCTGACTTCTGTCTGCACTTCAGTCTGCATGAGTCTAGGACTGTGTAGATTTTTGTCAGTTTCATTTCAGTTTCTCTAACTCTACATAAGATATAGACTAATGATTTATTTTGGTGGTGGTAATTTTCTGAATATAAGCTTTGGAAACAAAACACACAGATCCAAGACTGCACTGGCACTAGTCTTATAAAACTGTTAGGAACAGCTTCTGTTATGGATTTTATTGTTCCTATCTGCACTTTTAATGCTGGTACCCATTTATCAAGTGCTATTCTGTTTTCTTAGGCTTCAGGCATGAGTGGAGATATTTGCAGAGCTAGGTGAAGAGGCAAGCATCCAACTTAACCTGTGGCTATGCATTATATCAATGCTAGGACAAAGCTAGGCCCTTTATAAGATAGTTCTATCCCAGTACTGCTGGTACTGCTGGTACTGGAGAATGCACCAGAAACATGGATCAATCTGTAGGTCCATTGAGGCTCAAAAGTTTATGATAAGCACAAAGAAAGTTTTCAGACCTATAGGCCATGTTCCACACAGGGAGTGTGAATCTCATATTTGAAGAACTCTGCACCCAACTGGTGGTAGGGCAAGGTGGACAGAAACAACAGAGAGCAGAGACGTTAGTTGAGTTGTGGGAGATGGGTAGAGAATAAGGCTAATGGGCCTAAAATATTCTGTAGGCTTTCTGTTAAGGCAAGACAGGGTCATTGCTATAAGTGTTTCAGGTTGGGGCTGTTAAATTTCACACAGGTCTACAATGAGACCAAGGCAGGGTGATTGGGGGAGATGCTAAAGACAAGGAAATGAACCCCAACTCTACTAAACTGCTATTACACTCTCATCAAAAGAAGAGTAAGTCCTGACCATAGATGAGATGTTGGCCAGCATTGTGGCTCTAAAGAAGGGAACAACCGGGGAAAAAAGCCCCAAAGTATTCATAAAGTTGGGGTTGATGTTTCAGATAGATCAGTGGCTAAAGAATCACAAGGGGACAGTAACAGTCTTGGCAGTCTTGGAATTTTAGCCCCTTATAGCAATAATATGGGGTATTGACCAAACAACAGGAAGTTTACTCTAAGCAGCCCCCTCTGTGCCTACAATAAACATGCAAACTAACTAGCCAGTTAACTAAGCATACAAAGGTTACCACTCCCAACCAGTCAGGAATCCAGAGACCATAGCACAGAACTTCAACCACCAGGAAAATCAATTACTGACTCTGAAAGGGAAGGGCCAGCTGGCTGCCTTTTATCCACTAATGATATTGCCACAGGTGTTCCCTCATTAGGGCTCATTTGTTATTTAAACAAGCTGAGAAGTAAAGTCCCTCTTTCTGGCATTGTTTCTCTTGTACAGTAAGAGTCTGTGTTGCCTCATCTTCTGATATTTTTTCCCCCTGCTCAGGCTTCTGTTGTTGTTTGTTATCTTCCACTGAACAAGCTTCTGGGAAAACTTCTGTCTCAAATTCAGAATTGTTCTCCTCACTGTCAGGGTCTCCAAAGCAGGGCATGATAGATCCCTAGGCAGACAGAGTTGAAAAGGATGCTATCATTGTAAAGTCAGAGCTGATTTTAGTTGGGCAGTTCTTGAGGGAGGAGGAGGAGGAGGATGACCAGAAACCAGAAACGTCACCAGAAACGCCATCTAATCCATCCATGATTCATCCAGTAGATAATTGTGCAGTAGTTAGGTAGATGTGAGATGCTATGGAAACATCTAATGCCAAACCTGTTTCAGGTTGACCTAGTGCATCAGCTTCTGCAGCTATTGGATATCTATCTGTGAAGCTTACTTGGGTTTACTGAATGGAAAGGGCCTGGTTATTATAGCACAAAGAGATTTTTACACCATCAGACAGCAGTCTACATATCCTGTAGCCAAAGATAATGCCACAGAAAGTATGGAAAGAAGCTGGAGAATCTAGAGCAGCTGTAGGTAACACACAGTTTTCTGGTTGTGTGTGACCCCCTTCCCATTTTTGTATCCACTGCAATCAGCACCACACATTCATTTATTTATTTGGAAAATAAGAATTATGATCTTACAATCCTCTGCAATGTATGACTTTACTTTTAAACAAGGACCCTGTACATCTCATCTTAAGCAAAACTATACGTTTTCCAAAACTAGAAGTGGACCTTCTACTGCTGCATTTGTGTGATATCAAGTGGGGGTAACCCACAATGTGTCCTGGAAAAAAATTATCTACATCTGCCCTTGGGCTCTGAGCAGGTCCTGGAATAGCATTAAGTGAATATCTCACTGAATAGGAGAAATACAATAATTTTTATTCACTTGGGTTTTCTGTGCTCTAGTGCTTAACTGTATAGAACTGATAGCATATACATATAAGTCACATCTGGGTAACAGAGAGTCCAGATGGTCTATGAGATTATTGTCTTTGCAGACATGGAACAGAAGCTAAGCAGTTGTTTATCCCTCTCTTATGGTAGAGATGTGTGGAAATTGTCCAGGGAGGTACAAGTTTAGAGGGTGTACTGATAAAGGTTAGTCCCTGAAACCTGCAGGTCAGCACTAGAGATGCCATTGGCAGGATAAAGATAATATTTCTGGCTCATTCACTTCACTGGGGAAGGGGTTGAAAAAGCTCAAGAAGTCCTTCTTCCTAAAATCAAGAGCTGCGGCTATCGGAAAGGAGTAGGGTTAATGATTGCTGCTTCCCATGGTAGAAACCTCGTCCTCAGAACATTGGATATAGCTGCTGGTTAGACTGAAGTAATATGCAGTTCAGTCCTACATGTGAAGACCTGTTCATGCATTAAATAAAAGATGGGCCTAGATCAATTCAATTTATCTGTGTCTTGTTTCTTCCCCACACCTACCTAATTTTGGGGTACAACAAACAAACAAAAAATGAACTGTGTATTTCAAAAACTAAATCAGTAGGAGCCCAGCTGGAGACAACTGTGCAGGTTTAGCTTGTCACAACCACATCAGTGGCAAACAGGAACTGAATACTTATATGCCAAATACTTGTATTCTTTGTCCACTCATTAATGTGCCATGTGGCAGACTTTTCCTATTCACTTCACTGTCAAAAGAGGATATTTCCACTGAATATGCAGGGTTCCACAAATATCATGCCACAGCTCCAACAGTGCTTTGAACAGGGCTAGCCCAAGTCACCTTGCCTAAGGCAGAACAGCAAATGGCTCCTACAACTTTCCCCATCCTGTCAAGCTGGATACTTCCCAGCCACCTAAGTTATTTTGGGACATGGGACAGAAAATTCCACAAGCACCTCACCATCTCAGGCAGCAAAAGTACAACAACAACAAATTAAGTAGTTGCTTCTCTTCACCTGAAAACTGCTACCTGAGGCAGGTGTCTCATTCTGCCCAATGCAGGGGTAGTTATGGGGGTGGGGATGCATTGCTCTTTCATAAGAATTCTTTCTCCCCAATGAAATTTTCTTTCAGTTCCCAAAATTCTAACACTGCAGTAAGTTAAAATTTCAGTTGATCGTTTAGAAATACAGGTTAGACATCCAAAGAAAAGGGATCAGGTGAAGTTACCAAGGAAATGCACACACATCAAGTGTGGGATTATCAATTTTCAGTGTCTCACTGCTTGCAATTTGAGAACTGAACAACAACAACAAAATCATTTGGTGGGACAGAATCCTGATTGGAGGGCAATGCCCGCGTTTTGCTACCCCTCCCTCTCATAGCTACACCCTTGGCCTAATGGGAGGCTTGCTGCTGCTTTTGGAGCATTTGTGATTTGAGCTGGCAGTTTATATACATGGGCCAGGACTGAAATCAAAATGTAAGCAGTTTTTGAAAGAATTCAAAATTAAATATTAAATATGAAGAAAAATCACATTCTCTCCCTCTGACCTGTGAAATCACTGTATGTCAACAATATTGGTTATTTTTAAAAAAATTATTTTGGTTTTGTAGTGGTCAAATATTAAATTTGCTGACAGCCATTTTATATGAAACACCTCAAAACTCTCTGTCCCTTTGGAATTTCTATGCTGTGCCTAATTACTATCTATCATGATTTCTATAAAATTGTTCAGACAACCCCATTCGCTTGGTTGTAAGCTACATCTGTGGCTGCTGTATTTGCAGCAGTATCAGACAGAAAGAGATTTCTTTTAACAACCTTTTAGTAAACCTTATTTATACTCTCTTGCATGTATCTTGTCTGAGAAAGAGTGAAGATTGTGAATAAATGTCATTAAAATGATTGCAGTGCAAATGTTCTCCTTGAATGGATGGACCGAATTTGCCTCATCAGAACATTTTTGCTATGATGTGAAATCCATTAAAATGTCAGAAGAAAATGTCCTTTCATTTGAGAGCCTTAACAGTCATCTAGCTTCGACAATTTATCCCAAATCCATGCTAATTATCTTTTATCTAAATGTGTTAACTCTCAGTTGCGGTAAAGTAAGTTCTTTAATGAAATGGTTCCACTTAAAACAAATTCAGTGTGCCCTTAAAGAATATCTGCCTCTGCCTGGCAGAGGCTGAAAGACTTGTCATTTCAAGCTGTTAAAGGTCTTCAGGAAAGAAGGAATAATTTCCCACTCCCACAACAAGCAAGGCGAATGGAAAAGTACTGAAGCCTCAGGCAAAACTCTCTGATTTCTTCTTTTATTACTCTTTGTAATTACTGCAGAAATAATGATAAGCAACTTAGCCCAGCGCAAACAGATTCTGTGCTTTCTGCTTCTTCAGTAGCTTGAAAGGCACAGCTGTGATCACGGAGCCGAATTGGGCTAGCCAATGACTTTCTTTAGGCAGTGGCATCTGCTAACAGTAATAGGAAATCTGTATCATTCAGGCAGATGTTGATTCATTCAGGTGTTTGTTAGAGAAACAGTAGTCACAGTCCATTGCTAATGTGGATAACAGCCACCCTAAGTCATAACCCAGGCAATGTTTCTTTATCTGCTTCATTGGTGATCAGGGTGGGGAGCAGAGCTTTTGAGAGATCCAACTCTAGGTACCTTATGGCAAGTGAATTCCAGATGGCCAACAATTTAATTCAGATGAACAGCTCATTTAGCAGGATAAGGCCAACGATTCAGCAGTTTCAAGAACAGGCTGCATCTCCAATGCAAAACATGAGGCGGGGAAAATACAATAAAATATTGAAGCCAAGTTATCAGATTGAAGCTCACACAACAGACATGCACCTGATCCTCAACACAGAGGAAGGCTCATGAATTTTTAAGGTCTTATGAGTCATCTGGACAAAAACTTACCTTGCTGTCATGGTTATGTACAGTGGGAAGAATTGGGGATTAGCTGGCTTTCTGTGTTGTCAAGATACAATGTGATGCATTTTTAATACAACCTCCTCCAAATGTTTTACCTAAGTTGTTAGATAGAGGGAACCAAACAGCCAAAGAGCAGAGGTCAAGATATGACGCACTAGGACAAGACTGAGAAATGCATAGCACTCAGATGTTGGCCAAAGTTAAGGGATGCTGGAAGCTGCAGTCCAGCAACATCAGGAGGGGTATACATTCCCCAACCATAGACTATAGTGGCTTCTTTGAAGCAAACAATGTATATGGGAACAGATAATGTTTACCTACATATCAGCAAAAGATAAAAACATAACTTGTGTGTACTACAAATTATGATGTGATATAGTTGATGTGTAACAATGATGGGGTAATGGCCTATTTACAGTTAAAAAAAAATTGTACTTCATATCATAATCACAGAACCATAGAATCATAGAAATGTAGAGTTGGAAGAGACCACACGGGCCATCCAGTCCAACCCCCTGCCATGCAGGAACACCCTCAAAGCACTCCCGACAGATGGCCATCCAACCTCTGCTTAAAAACCTCCAAAGAAGGAGACTCCACCACACTCCGAGGCAGCACTGCCGGACAGCCCTGACTGTCAGGAAGTTCTTCCTGAGGTTCAGGTGGAATCTCCTTTCCTGCAGCTTGAATCCATTGCTCCTTGTTCTGGTCTCTGGAGCGGCAGAAAACAAGCCCTCTCCTTCCTCTACATGGCATCCCTTCAAATATTTAAACATGGCTATCATGTCCCCTCTTAACCTTCTCTTCTGCAGACTAAACATACCCAGCTCTCTAAGTCTATCCTCATAGGGCATGGCTTCCAGGCCTCTCACCATTTTGGTTGCTCTCCTCTGGACCTGCTCCAGCCTGACCATGTCCTTCTTGAATTGGGGTGCCCAGAACTGGACACAGTGTTGAAGATGAGGTCTAACCAAAGCAGAGTAGAGTGGTACCAGTACCTCCCTGGATCTAGACACCATACTCCTATTGATGCAGCTGAGAATTGCGTTGGCTTTCCTGGCTGCCGCATCACACTGCTGACTCATGTTCAGCTTGTGGTCTATTAAAACTCCTAGATCCCTTTCACATGTACTGCTATCCAGCCACGTGTCCCCCATCCTATATTTCTCTATTCCATTTTTTCTACCTAAGTGTAGGACCTTACATTTCTCTCTGTTGAATTTCATTTTGTTAGCCTTGGCCCAGCTCTCCAATCTGTCCAGGTCATTTTGAATTTTGATCCTGTCCTCTGGCGTATTAGCAACTCCTCCCAATTTGGTGTCACCTGAAAATTTGATCAGCATGCTCTCTATTCCTTCATCCAAGTCGTTGATGAAGATATTGAACAGCACTGGGCCCAGGACAGAACCCTGTGGCACCCTGCTAGTCACTTCTCTCCAGGATGAAAAGCAGCCATTCTTGATCACCCTTTGGGTTCGGTCGGTCAACCAGTTACAATTCCAACTAACAGAAGCCCTGTCCAGCCCGCATTTTACTAGCTTCTTTGCAAGAATGTCATGTGGAACTTTGTCAAAGGTCTTACTGAAATCGAGAAATGCTACATCCACAGCATTCCCTTCATCTATCAAGCTAGTAACTCTATCATAAAAAGAGATAAGATTAGTCTGGCATGACTTATTTTTGAGAAATCCATGTTGACTTCTCGTGATTACCGCATTGCTTTCTAAGTGATTAGAAACTGACTGCTTAATGATCTGCTCCAGGACCTTTCCGGGTACTGATGTCAGGCTGACTGGGCGATAATTATTTGGGTCCTCTTTTTTTCCCTTCTTGATGATTTGGTTGATGTGAGAGGAGATCAAATATCAGAGCTGAAAATTTCATGAGCTGAGCCCATTTCAGGCTTAAAGTAACGCCAATGATTTCCCATGAAAAAAAAGAAAGCGCCAATTCTGAGGTAATTGTTAGAGAACTTTGTCTTTCAGGAGTTTTCTCATCCGTTGTCTTTCAAGTCCAACAATCCCTAGGTTCTTTTATTTTAAGACTTTCAATACAGGGATCAACTCACATTTTAAGTCTCATAGCTGGAGACTGCCCACCGAGAGGTTCTCATTCTTTATCAGTCATAGCTAATTTGGCTATTAATTCCTCTCAGAAATCCAGGGCACAGGATCTTTGAAAGCCCTGTATATAAGCAGCAGAGGACTTGTTAGAAAGTCGATTCAGCAGTAGCATTCCTAAACAGACGCATCCCTTTACTATGTATAGTTTTATTTTGTTGAATTCATCTAAAGAAAGTGTGGGAAAAGTATGGCTCCCACGGCTATGTGCGGCCTTCCAATGCTATTTTTGTGGACTTTAAGCCCCTTTAACATGTTAAAAATGCAAGTTTTTTTTTTTTTTTTTTAACAAAACTAGACCCCTGGATGCTTCATCATCTCCCTCTTGTGGGGGGTTAGTATTCTGTGCAGCCCTGGATGATAAGGATGGAAAGAATATTCCAAAATATTTTATAATAGTTGTTAAACCTTGTTTTGAGAAATTCTGAGAAGAATAATCCCGGACTAATGAGAAACTTTGAAGTTTAGAACGTATTCCACATAAAATTCACATGTGGTTGATTTGCACAGAAAACAGCATTTTCTATGTGGAAAATATTTTTTTTCTGTACAGACATGTTATTTTCTGAAGGGGGAAAAGTAAATTGTCCTGTTAGTTTTGCTGGACCTGTCAGCAACTTTTGATACCATCAACCACGGTATCTCTCTGGGCTGCCTCAGTGGAATGGGACTTGGAGGTATTGTTTGCCCTTCCTGGAGGGCAAACCCAGAAGGTGGTGCTGGGGACTCCAGTTCAGTCCCTTGGCCATTGGCCTGTGGGGTTTGTGAGAGTTCTGCCTCACATGCTATTTAACATGTACATGAAACCACTAGGAGAGATTGTCTGGAATTTTGGGGTGCTGTGCCCTTAATCTGCAGATAATACCCAACTCTATTATTTCTTTCCACCCCAATCTAAGGAGGCTGTCCTGATCCTAAATCAATGTCTATCATCAGTAACACACTGGATGAGACTAAATAAATTGAAACTTAATCCAGGTAAGATAGAAGTGCTCTTTGTCAGTCAGAAGGCAGGTCAGGAAATAGAGATTTGGCCTCTGTTAAAGGAGGTTACACTCCCCCTGAAGACACAGGTTCTGAGTTTGGGTGTACTTCTGGATTCAGCTTTGAACCTGGAGGCCCACCTCTCTGTGGTGGGCCTCCAGTTTCTTTTATACATTTAAAGGTTTTGCACATTTAAAGCTTGTGTGCCAACTGTGCTCATTCCTTGAGATGTCAGATCTGGCCACAGTGGTACATGAACTGCTATAACATTCTCTACTTGGGGCTGCGCTTGAAGAGTTTTTGGAAATTTCAGCTGGTTCAAAGAGCTGCAGCCAAACTATTAACTGGGACAGGTTACAGACCATACTATGCCCTTGTTGAAACAGCTCCACTGACTGCCAGTTTGCTACTAGGCACAATTCAGGGTGCTGGTTATGACCTATAAAGCCCTATATGACTCAGATCCAGGTTATTGGGCAGACTGTATGAGCCTGCCCAGGCTTTGTGATCATCAAGAGATGCCTTTTTCTCAGTACCACCACTGTTGCAAGCACAGTTGCTTGGGATGCAAGAGAGGGCCTTCTTAGTGGCTGTCCCTGTACTCTGGAATCTGTTTCCCAGAGAGGCCAGAATGGTTGCTTCCTTGTTTTCCTTGTAGCAGGAGGCTAAAACCTTTTCATTTGGGAAGGCTTTTTTTAAAAAAAGGGTTTAAAAGCCTATGGCTGCTGTATTGTTTTAACCAAACTGTTTTAAAGGATTTTTAGCTTTTAAATTTCATTCTATTCTTTTAATTTGAGGTATGAATTGTTTTAGTACTGTAATTCTATTTTAATTTTCAATTTTTGTATGTTTTTAATTTATTCTTTTAAATTGTGAGGTGCTTTGAGGCAAAAACAGGATATACATAACATGATGATGATGATGATGATGATGATGATGATGATGAGTAGTTATCATCATGGCTTAATCTGAGAAATCTAGCAGAGATCCAGCTCTACGAAATTTAGTAACCTGCCTCTTTCATTCAAACTCTTCTTGCATTCAGCTTCATACACTTTGGACTTAATAAAAATTCATGCCAACTATTTGCTTGCAAACAAATTAAGTGTATCTGTTTTTCATGAAGCTGTTCTAATTTGCTTGCAAATACGTGAAAGAAAAACTTCCAAGTAATATTTTTTTTTAATATTTATTTTTTACAACATAAGAACTATAAATACAATATATACCAAGTAATATAGTTATGTGCCTTCACATTGACTTCAATTTATGGCAATGCCATCATAAGGGTTTTTTGTTTGTTTGTTTGTTTTTGCCGGGGGGGAGAGCAAGATTTACTCAGAAGTAAATTTGTCATTGTCTTCCACTGAGAGAGGAGAGGGTGACTTGCCTAAAATCACCCAATGGGTTTGAATGGCTGAACATGGATTCATATCCTGATCTGTGATGGTCCTAGGCCAAAATTCAAACCGCAACACCCCACTGGCTTAAGCAGTGTCTATTTGAGATGGTATTGCTGGCCTTACCAACAGTCTTACTAGTGTTCATTTTCCACAAAGAATTTAATGGACAGAGCCAAACAGTCATAAAATCAACATACTCCTGCATGTTCCCTTAAAGGGAATAATCTTCTCTTAAAGATAATTATAATATCACTCACAAACTATGATACTTCATTATACCGCACACTGGGGAAAACTAGCCGTGAAGAATTTTCCTGATTCTTGGATGACGGTGTTGTTTTATGAGATTTGATTATTATTAGATAAAAATGGACAAATCTGTTGATTTTAGTTTCTCTCAGTTTCTTATTTGTCTAATCATAAGTTTATTTTGTCTGATTTCTTCATTCATTTGTGGTTTCTTTAAAGACCATATGAAAATCCATTTCTATTCTTGTGCATCTCCTAATAGACTCCTTTTTACATTCTGTTTTGCATAATACACGCATTTTTGCAAGCCATTTCCCCTAACACAATATGTTCCCCCATGTTATTTTTAATGATATATACATTTTTAGTGCATCTTTCTCTAACATACTCCTTTTCATTGGTGAGCTTCTTTTTAAAACCTCAGAGAAGTTCAAATATCAAAGTACATTTGAATTTCAGAGTGCTTATTGGTTCAGGAGGTGTGAATAAAGTTAAGTTTTCAGTAAAATGTGAACTGAACAAATTATGAGGCAAAACATTAACCATGTCAGTTTCCTTGTACAAGTCTTATTACTAATTTTCAAAGTAATGAGACCCCCTTAGCAACAGAATCCTATTCACCTATTACAGTACAATGGAAAATAAATGCTTTGATACCTGCATGAGTAATTACACTTGTTTGATGGTTAGCTTCTGATGAAAGCCTCTGCACAGAAAGCAAAAGGTATACTGGAAATGAACAAAAAGGAAAAAATAATGGATAACTGAAAGAGATAAGATTTTTTCCAGGTCATGAACATTAATTATGATCCAGATCCATTAGCGACAACCAAAAATCTGCTTCTTGACAGTTTTTGCAGCAGTCACATGGATGCTAATTTCAGAATGTTTATATTACAGCACTTCCAGAAGTTTCTGCCCCTCCTTCTCCCATCTTGTGAGAGGCTGGAAATAACTTGTAAAATTTAACTGGTTATATGCTAATGTATTTCTCCCTTCACTAATAAGGCTTAAGTAGCATTCATTATTCCTGTGGAATAACAAATAAATGGTTTTGCTTTTTTTATTTATTCCAGGAGATACTCACTCCTTTGTAACAAAAATGTAACCTAAACTTACACTGATATACAAACTGAACTCTGCATCTTAATTATCAAGTGAAGGGACCACTATGAAAGCAGTCCCTTAAATTTGTGGTTATATTGTCTAACTCTAAACCAGAAATTGAAATCATGCAGCCTTTCAGATATTGCTCCCAGTACTTCTCACTATTGATTATGTTAGGGCTACTGGGAGACACATGGAGGGCTGTATTCTATAAAATTTGTATATATTTACTCCAAAGTAAATTTCACTGTAGTTAATGTATAATGATTGCAGCCTAAGGAGTGGAAATAAAAATAAATAAATAAAGACATGTTGAGGTGACATGACAGCCATATTTAAATATTTGAAGAGATGTCATGTTGAAGATGGAGCAAGCTTGTTTTCTGCTGCTCTGGAGACTAGGACAGAAAACAATGGATTCAAACAGCAGGAAAAGAGACTTCACCTAAACAGAAAGAACTTCGTGTTGGTGAGAGTGTGGTAGAGTCACCCTCTTTGGAGGTTTTTAAACAGAGGCTGGATGACAATTTGCTGGGGATGCTTTGAGTGTGTGTTCCTGCATGGCAGGAAGTTGGATTCGATGACCATTGTGGTCCTTTCCAGCTCTATGATTCTACTACATTGTTGGCATGTACATTCAGGAAAAAAAAAAAGAGAGAGCCTGAATTGACCTGAGAAACAAAAATCATTGCAAGATCAGTAAACCATTAAGTGAACCCACAAATGGCTTTGGAAGCCACAACGAATAGGGGCCTTTTCACATAGTTATACCACTATGATTCCACTTGAACTGTATTTTAACTGCCAAGGCTGCATCCTATGAAATCCTGGAAATTGTCGGTCCCAGGATTCCATATGATGAAGCCATGGTTGTTAGAATACAATCATAGTGCTATGACTCCTTACTGCAACAGGACTACACAATTTGTGCCTCTGATGGAGGATTCCAAAAAGAGATGTACACATCTCCTACACAGTGGAATTCATGAGTTCTAATTGCAGGAGCAGCTCATGAATCTCTCTGTGAAAAGTGCTATGTTTGCAAAGCTTGGAAAAGCTCCTTTTTTGGACAATAGCTCTCAGAATCTTTGGACCTGTGGACGTTATATCAGAAATATTAAAAGATGACTGCAGATATACTTTCATGAATAACTTAAAAGCCTTGTTTGCATCGCATCTGGATAACATCTGAAGGCACTGTTAGAAAACATAATGTTCACATTTAGCAGGGAAGTCTGTTCTTAGTACTATATATTAATTAACCACATATTTTATAAAAAAAGAAAAAAGAAACTGGGAGGGAGAGTGCCTTAAGAAGAAGAGCAAAGCTTTGGTAGGTTGAAGCTGATGAGTCCTCTGCCTTAATTGTGCTGCAAAGCTAAACTGACAGAAAGATAATGGATTAATAATATAGCATGGAGGACAAAAGAGCAAAACAGCAAGAAAGGGCACAATGAAGCAGCATAGTGTAAATGGAAATTCATTCCTACACTTCCTCTTTGGTTCATCATATCCATAAGCCCTCTACAAACACTAGACACAGAAAATAAATAAATAAATAAATAAATGCCAAAATGTAATGGATGCTGTCTTTTCTGCATTTTTAAAATAATGGTTGTGAAGCATGATTGGTCATTGTTGAGAAAAGGAATTCTGATTGGTGAAGAATGACAAGCTAGTCAAAGTTCCTATAGGATAAGGATTTTTTGCTGCACTCCCTTTAGATCCGGGTACTGCTTCTCCTCTGGGAAACCCCTCACCAGACTAGAAATGATCAGCAGCCTAACAGAGGCATATGGAACACTGTGGCTTGGACTGCCATTCTGAGATGGTAGGTCTCAACTAAGGATGGAATTGTACAATAACTTTCTTCTTCAAGGAACTGGTGAGTCATTTTAGCAATTTTCTTCTTGCTTGCATTTCTCAAAACTCAAGAAACAAGGAGATGAAAGAGTTGGCCAGTTTCTGAATATTTCAAAATATTCTTCCCATCCCCAGTCCTATGTCATTATAGTCCCAGAATTAACTGCCATCATCACCCCTTGTTCCTGTCCTATATGTCTTGGCCCCAGGTACTTGGCTGCTGGGGGTTTTCTATTTCTCTCCTGAGCCAGACTGCTTGGCACTGCCTGTTAATGTGTTAGAACACACCCTGCCTTTTCAGACTGCCTGGTCTTCCATCTAACATGTAAGCAACAACGATTGCTCAGTTGGAGTTGCAGGAAGAATAGATTTCACTAGTTAGAATACGCACTGTGGAGATTTGGGGGAAAAGCCCCCCCCCCAATGCTGACATAGACCTTGAATAAGAGCTAGAAATTTCCCCAAAATTCTCTTAATTCTGCGCTTCCACCACCCACTCATTTAGCCCCCTCTACAGCAACGCAGTGGGACGTTGCTTGGGAATTCACAATCTCTATGTTCAAAGATCCTTTCCCTTCCCTCACCTCCCCATTCCGAGTGACAGGAATCCTATCCGTGTGTGTGCCGAGGGATGCCTGGGAATGGAGAGGGAACAAAGGCTTACAGAAAAGTATTTATTTTAAACATACAAGGTAAACAAGAAAACAATACTCATGAAAGGGCTTTCCCTCACTCAGGCATGCTTGATAGTTACAAGTAGTTATAAGCAACAATAGATTCTCAAGATCAGCCAAACTGTCCAAAATAACAAAGCTCTAACACAGCTAACTAGACACATTCTAAGCTACTCACAGCAGTTGGTCATTTCTCAGATGGTATTTTGAGGAGGGCCAGGAGGCAGCCTTGTCTGCCTCTGCTAGCATCCCTCACCCTCCTCGTGGTCTCTTGAGGATTTTTTTTTTCCACTTCTCATCGAAGCATCTAGAAGATTCTCTCCTTTCTTCCCCCTGATTGGGCAACTATCTCATGTGACCTCCAATCAATGTAACTTAGCCCTAGCAGTCCATTAACCCTTTGCATGCCTGAGGGAGAACTATCTCCTTTAAGCTCTATTACCTAGATAATGGGGAAGCCCATTATCACATGCACAGACTCATTAAACAGACAAACAACAGGGAAGACAAACAGAAGTTTAACCTAGGATATTCCACAAGACAAAAAGAAATTAAAGAAAGCCTCAATGAGAATGGTACCTGCGCCCACCTGACTATAGCTTCCTCATTTTTTGCTGCTAATACAAAATGAAGACATGCCGGAATGGCTTCATTCTATAACTTTAATAACATCCCATCATCCCTCCTCCCATGCATTGTGACTGGAAAGAGCTGGTGAGATTTTTGCCTGAGCTTGCATAGCAGAGCCACCAATGAGCAAAGACCATCTTTCCTCTGTATCACATTGTCTTAGTGCTGTTCTTACCTAGTCATGTTGAAAACTGCCTTTGTTCCCTCCACTTACTGATGAAGTCGAAGTCTCCAGATCACTCCAAAGCCGGTGTCTTTTCTGCTCCAGAACTGAATTGCGCAAATAGATTGCAGCCAGATAGATTGCAGAGTTCTGCCAAAAATAAGTTATGGTTACACTGTAAAAGGGTGAACTTATCCCTTATTTTGTTACAATTGCAATGCAATTTTGGCCATTTCCACACTACACTGATATAGTGCTATTTCATTTTCATCATCCTGTGGAATCCTGGAGTTTGCAGTTTAGGGAGGGACATTTAGATTTCTCAGCCAGAGGGCTCTTTGGCCTCAGTAAACTGCAAACCCAAGAATACCACAGGATGTTGAAAGTGGAATAACAACACTGTAACAGTGTAATGTGGAAGTGGCCTTAATTATGCCCTCTTACTGGAAAAAAAAGTATGAATTATGTAAGTCAGTGTTTTCAACTAAATACTCTTTCACTCTGGCTAATATGAAGGGGGGAAATGAATGAATCTGTCCATACAGCAAAACAGCAGTTTTGACTAACTCACGCATTCTTAGGTAGGGTTTCAGAGAACATCTGGCAAGCTCTGAATCCTGTCAATCTCTTCATTGGGAAAGTTCCACACTCATGAGAGATGTTGCACTAATCATAATTCTTGTGATGTCTCAGGAAATTATTCAGATGTGTCAACCGAGAAGATACTACCCCATTATGCACTGAATTTTGCTTTATGTTCTGTTACCCTTTTCAGAAAAGCCACTCATGACTGCTGTTTGGTCTACACGCCCAGACAGACAGACAGACAGACAGACAGACAGACAGACAGACAGGCCGACCGACCGACCGACCGGAAGGCAGGCAGGCAGACCCATCCTCATTCTGCTTCCTCCAAACATACTGGATGAAATGGGCTCTTCAGTTTAAGCTCAAAATTTTTTCACTTTAAGTATGATAAATATATTCAAATATTGTCTTTATCAAATTGTACTACATAATCTCATCTTTTTTTCCTATAGAATGGAGAGGCAACTAAGTAGAAGAAATTATTTATCACATGTTCTAGTAGTTTTACATATGCTGTTGGTAATGTGTCCTGAACTCTTTTCCAGTCACAACAGATCAGATAAATGTAATAATGACTATAGGAGTAATTTAATGATTTAACACAAACACCCAAGAAAGGTTCCTATCTCTTCCTCACAATATAATTAGGAACTCATACAGAAACAATACCAGCTGCTTATGTCTGATAAGACTCAGATGGAACAAATTCTATAGCAGTAGGAAGACTAATCACTTAAGAACCTAGAGGGGAAATGTGAAGAACTGGTAGTACTTTTCAAATGATATGGCAATATCTAATTGGAGAAGGCTGCTGGCATTTCATTCTGAGAATCATAGAGCTGAAAGAGACCACAAAGGCCATTGAGTCCAACCCTCTACCAAACATAATAAAAGCACTCTCAACAGATGACCATCTAGCCTCTGTTTAAAAACCTCCAAAGAAGGAGACTCCACCACACTCTGAGGGAGTGTATTCCACTTTTGAATTGCTCTACTGTCAGAAGTTCTTCCTAATGTTTAGGTGGAATCTTTTTCCATAGTTTGAAGCCGTTGGTCTATGTACTAGTCATTGGGGCAGCAGAAAACAAGCCTGCTTCATCCTCCATATAACAGTCCTTTAAATGTTTAAATACAGCTATCATGTTGCCTCTTAATCTTCTCTTCTTTAGGCTAAACATATTCAACTCTCTAAGCCACTTTTCATAGGACATGGTCTCCAGACCTTTTACCATTTTGGTCACCCTCCTTTGGACATGTTCCAGCTTGTCAATATCCTTGTTGCATTGTGGTGCCCAGAACTGGACATACTATTCCAGGTGAGTTCTGACCAAAGCAGAATATAATGGTACTATTGCTTCCCTTGACCTAAACACCATATGCCAAGTGATGCAGTCTAGAATCACACTGACTTTTTTTAGCCGCTGCATCACACCACTGACTCATGTTCAGCTCATGGTCTACTAAGACTCCTAGATCCCTTTCATATATACTATGGTCAAGCCAGGTGTGACCCATCCTATATTTGTGCATTACATTTTTTATGCTTAAATGTAGTACCTTAAATTTCTACCCATTCATTTTGTTAGCTTTGAGCCAGTTCTCTATCTGTTAAGATCATTTTGAATTCTGATCTTGTCCTCTGGGGTGTTAGCAATCCCACCTAATTTGATGTCATCTGCAAATTTGATAAAAATGCCCTCTATTCCCTCATCTAAGTTCTTGATAAAGATATTGAATTCTACTAGGCCCAGGACAGAACCTTGTGACACCACGCTTGTCGCTTCTCTCCAGGATGAAGAGGAGCCATTGGTGAACATCCTTTGGGTGTGGTCAGTTAACCAATTATGAACCCACTTAACAGGAACATTGTCTAGTCCAGATTATACTAGCTTCTTTGCAGGAATATTATGAGGGACTTTGTCAAAGGCCTTACTGAGATCAAGATACACTATGTCCGCAACATTCCCTCCATCTACCAAGCATGTAACTCTATCAAAAAAAGAGATAAGATTAGTCTACCATGACTTGTTTTTGCAAAATCTACGTCAACTTTTAGTGATCACAGTATTCCTTTCTAAGTGCTTACAGATTGTCTGTTTAATGATCTGATCTAGGATCTTTCCTAGTATTGATGTCAGGGCCCCTTGGCAGTAATTGTTCAGGTACTCCTTTTTTCTGTTTTTGAAGATGGGGACAAAATTCACCCTCCTTGTGGCCACTGAGACTTCATCTGTTTTCTAGGAATTCTCAAAAGATTATTGCCAGGGTTTCTAAGCTTACTTTTGCAGGTGTTTCAATACCCTTGGATGTTGTTCATCTGGCCCTGAAGACTTGAATTCATTTAGGGTACTACATCGCTACTTATTCTGTGCTGCGTTTCCACTACTACATCACCTGTTCCATTTTTGTCAGGGATTTCAGGCAAGGAACCCTGGGAAAATGATCAGCCCACTGCAAAGATGTTGCATCATGCTCCAGCTGTGGGTGATTGCAGGGTTGCATAAGAAACTGGGGTCGTTTGCAGATGGTAGAGGGAGGTGTGCAAACCTCTACCTGATTGGTTGTAAATATGTATATAAGAAAGCAATCCCCAGTATGTAGTTGTCTGTTGACCAAACCGGTGTCTGGCGCAAGCCTTTGTCCGTCTGTTCCATGTTGTGTACATAATGGAACGTTGCTACAAGATAAAGTGCCTCCTGTTTGGAAGAAACTCCTCCGTGTGTGAGTATCCTTACTGGGGAACAAGGCTGCTGCTGTTGGCTCGCTGCTTTCTGGTTTTTCCGCTGCAT
Source organism: Cyclura pinguis (assembly GCA_030412105.1). NCBI lineage: Eukaryota > Metazoa > Chordata > Lepidosauria > Squamata > Iguanidae > Cyclura > Cyclura pinguis. The sequence goes on along the minus strand of CM059600.1, from coordinate 109,000,998 downwards.
CTCTGTGGGGCTGAAACTCCTATCATCCCCCAACAATTTTCCCAGGTTGAACACTATTCTCCTTTTTGGAGAACACCAAAGCAAAGAAGGTGTTGAATACTTCTGGCTCTTCACTGTCTCCTTTTAGCATTTTGCCTTCTTCTCCATGTAGTGACCTTACCATTTCCTTGTTCTCTCTTTTGCTACAGACATAACAACAACAAAAAAAAACCTTTTTTATTGTTTTTATCCTGTCTAGCAAGCCTTAGCTCATTCTGTGCTTTATTTTCTGACTTTCTCCCTGCACATGCTAGCCACAGCTCTTAAACAAAGTCTATAGTAGCAGCCACAGTCAAGGTTTACAGAAACATAGCAGTCAATTACCATTCTTGTTTCAGCAGTCCAGGCCACCAGTAAATTCAGAGTTCAAGGGAGTATTTAGCAGCATAACAAGCACACAAAGCAAGAGTCAATTTTTTTCAAGAGCACAAGCCAGGAATCAAAACAATAATGTCTTATTTCCACTGGAATTGACAGTTCTCTGTAATAGACTTCTCCCTGCTCCGCCTCTAGTATTCATTGGCCAGCAGCCTCGTTCAGTTCTTTGCCTGATTGAGACTTCCCTATATAACAGTTATAAGCCTCATGGCTCTTGTCTATGCTGGGTTGCAGTTAAGTATTGTCCTGTTCATGTGTCTTCGTGGTTGGGAGGGATCCTGTCTGTGTTTACACCTCAGTCCTGCGACTGGGGCATGACAGTCCCTTTTGAATCTCAAATCAGTTGAATGCTCTTTAGACATGCATCCCAGATTTTTTAGACACCTCTCATTTTTCCTCCTCACTGGAATTGTTTGAAATTGTGCCTTCAGTATCTGACTTTTAAGAAATTCCCATCTATCATGAACTCCTTTCTCTTTTAGCATTCCTACTCATGGGATCACACCCCGTATTTCCCTAAATTTACTGAAATCCTCTTTTGTAAAATCTAGAATGCATGTCTGACTATGTTTGGCTTCCTCTTTTTGCTGTATAACAAACCTCGGGAGAACATGGTCACCCCTACCTAAAGATCACACCACTTCCACCTCATTAACCACATCATCATTATTGGTTAGGAAAAGATACAAAATAGCTGCTCCCCTTGTTGCCTCTTACATTTTCCAGACAATGAACCTGTCTGCAAGGTAAGTGAGAAATTTGTTGGACCGTATATTCTTGGCAGAGACTGACTTCAGACAAAGATCAGGATAGTTGAAATTTCCCATTACTACTACATTTCTTCTTTCTGGATGTTTGATTATTTATTCTAGGAAAGTATCATCCTAGTCTGTAGTCTGGTTTGAGGGTCAGTAATAGGCCCCCACAATGATATCACTGTTTCTCTCCTGCTTAATTTTTGCCCAGATGCTCCCATCCTGGCTTCCAGAATTTAAGTCATGAATCTTTTCACAGGTGTAAACATTCTTGCCATATAGAGCTCCTCCTCCTCCATTCCTGTTTGGCCTTTTTCTCTGAATAGATTATACCCTTCTATTTCTATATTCCAATCATGAGATCCTATTATATATTTGTTAAGCTGTGTTAAGAGTTCAAGTTCATTTCGTTTATTCCCCATGTTCTGTGCACTAATATTGAGACATCTAAGAGCATGGGTCATTCCCCCTAGCTGCTTAATTCAAGGTGTTTTTTTTAATGCACCATTGGGTTCTTGTACTATTCACCCAGTTTATCTCCAGCACTTGATGAACTCTTGTCCTCAAGACTACTGTCTCCCACCCCACTCTATAACTCAGTTTAAAGCCCTCCTAATCAGGTTTGTGAGGATCTCAACATAAACATTACTGTCAACTGCTGTGAAGTGCAACCCATCACTGACCAGAAGTCCATCTTTATGAGACCACAGACCATGGTCCAAGAAGCCAAATCATTTCTCTGGACCTCATCTGTAGAACCAGTTTTTCACCTCCACTATTTTTCTCTTTCTTCTTGGGCTGTGTCCTTCAAACAGAGGAGAGATGAAATGACAATTTGTTCACTATGATCCTTCAACTTCCTACCCATACCCTCTTAATCCCCCATGATCTCCTGAAGGATGTGCCTTGCAGTGTCATTCATTCCAACATAGACCAAGGAAAGAATAATGGTCAGTGGTCTTGACAAATTTTGTTGGCCACTCCATTACATCTCAGATCTTTGCCCTAGGAAAACAGCACATTTCTTGAGACATCTTGTCAGGCCCACAACACATTGCTTCTGTTCTCCTGAGCAGAGAGTCCACTACCATCACCACACATTTCTTCTGGAGATTGGCAGGGGCCATTCCATGTGCTGAATCTTGCAAGGGGTCTTGCAAATTCTTTGAGGACTGACACTGGTGCTCTTGTTCCTTGTCCTCACTGATAATAGAGAGAGCTTCTAATCAATTCTGTAGCTCCAAACTCATGGAAAGATCCCATGTCTGCCTACTTCTACATGTGACATTCCTTCAAGTATCTACCTTCTGTGTTTGGGAACTGACCTCCTCCTCAGGGACATCCCCTATTCGAAAAATGACATGCCTGAAATTGATGAATGGATTTATCATTTACCTGAAATGAAGAACATGGACATATTAACATATTGAATTAGAGGAAAAGCAGAATCAGAAATTCAAAAAGAATGGGCTCCTGTTATGGATAGATTTATAAACATCACTCCCTGAGTAGCTCAAAATGGGTTTAAACAGGGGGTGGTACTTTGCTCACTCTTCTATACTTTTGTCAACCTCTCAAGCTATATAATATTCTGAGTTATCAATCAAAACTAACAGAGATAAGTTAGGATAATTCTGGTAAGTTCAGGAACAGCTGTTGCAAAATAGTCTTAACCATGGAAGTACTTAGTTAAGATGACAGAGATATATATATCCAAGAACCAACAGGGCAAGATTAGGAAGTTCAAGTTTGGTGTTTTATTTGTTTGGTGGAAATTACTGTGAATACCGTATCTGTCATAGATACTAACTTACTTGCTTATGATTTAAAAGACATGACTTAATGTATAATATCATGAACAGTGCCTTTTCTTTTACTGTTTGTATGTTTTATAATTATAAAATGTTTTTCCCCTCTTTTTCTCTTCACAAAAATATTTAATAAAAAAAGAGAGAAAGTCCCTATTTGCTCCTCATCCAGGACAGTCTGCTCCACTCTGTCCAAGAAGACTCCATGAGCTCTGTAGTAGGCTGAAGAGTAGACACTGGGACCTCGAGTTGTTGTGCCTTCTCTTCCAACATGGCAATCAATCTGCACTTGCTGCAGGTATAGCTACCCATATCCTCCAGCAACAACACAAACATATCCCAGCTGTTTCAGGTGACTGCTCAAGCTCCCTTACCATCCATATTCAGTAGTTCTAAGTAGGCAATGAAACAGAATTCCATGCCTCCCCAACAAAACACCCACACAAAATGCCTGTTGGCCTTGCTCCCTGTTTGCCAAGCTCATGGCTTGAGGCTACAGTTATATAGAGAGCTGGTGCTTGCTAGCTCCTCACTTAACCAGGTCCCCAATTTACTTCCTCTAGCTTACACCCAGTAAAACAAAAGAGCCCTAACAAGCATGCAAGCAAGCAAGCCTCCTTTTAGCTCACAGAAATACACAAACAAGCAGCCTTACCCCAACAGCACAGTAGCCTCAACACAACAAACTCTCCCCAAAAATTTTGTGGGCCTGGGGAGGTTTAACCCAATAGATACAAGCTCACCCTATGCTGTTTCTTCCACCACACCCACTTGAAATGCCCATTAGCCTTGCTGCTTGTTACTGAGCTCTTGTTCACCAAGCTCCAAGGACTGGGACTCCAATTATATAGAGAGCTAGTAGCTGCTATGCTGCTTGTCTGTTCAGAAATTAGTCACACTGAGTTCCATGGGGTTTAATTCAAAGTAAGTGGTACAAGATGTTAGCAGGGATGATGTTAGCTTCATCCCTGCTCAAGCTAAAGAATTCATTTTCTGTACAGTGCGTAGAACTGTTTTAGGTGCTATGCCTACCAGTATTTGAGATGGACAAGAAATTCTTCCTCCTTGAATGCAAAAAATGCAGACACTTAGAAAGTAAAAAAGTATTTCAAAGTTTTTGTTTTATCTGGGAAAGACACTGTCAGGATTTAATTGTTCAGTGACAAATTCCCTTTATGAAGAACTAACTTTTTATGACTGAGAATATCTATGAAGATTATTACTTCCATTCTTCCACAGCCAGACACTTGGAGGCTATATTTTATCTCTTGTATATTTATGTGATACAGTTTGGGTTTAGTAACTACTAAGAGGCAGAAAAAAATACCAGTAAGACTTTAAACTGACTAGAAACAGAATAACAAAATTGACTTCCAAGAAAACTGTTAACAAATATAATGGTGTGCAGTACAGTATATATGGTATTAGTAGGAAAGGGGAGATAAAATTATCAGCCTGTCATGATATCTTCATTCCTATCTGGTTGTCTTGGTATAGAGGATTTCTTTCAAGGTATGGAGGATTTTTTTTTTAACCAGTTTACCTCACCTCTAGTCCCCACCAACAAGATGAATTTAAAAAATGTTGCATGAAAAGTTTATGTTCTCTTTGTTTTGGGAACAATACCTAACCATTCGCAATGCCTTGCTTCAAGAAAAATCATAATCACCTTCTGTTGTTAAACAGTTAATATTTTGTTAATACTGAAAGGAATTTTCTGAATGCTTCTCCATTTCTGTTTGGATCTCAGGAGATTTTGAATAGCTAATAATACCCTCACTGTTTGTGCAGAAAAGGAAGAAAGGCAGGAAACATGTGAAAGCAAAACTGAGGGGAAAGTAAATACATTTAAGAACTCTGCATTGAAGAAAAATAAGTTGATTGGATTTTAGCTCTTCTCCAATTTGTGCCAAGGCAATCTTCCAAAGTTCACAAAGAAATACTGAAGTTATTATTTTCAGAAATGAAAATGAATCTTTCTTCCCACATTGACTTGACAGGTTGCAGCTGAATATTTGGAAATTTGTATCTGATATTTGGTCTCTGGTAGTTAACGTTTAAGTATTAAGAGTGCAATCCACACCCACACATGTTTCCTGTAACCTGTCTTCTCTCTACATATTTCTGGGAAGATGAATAATCTGCTTTGCATAGAGAAAGATGCTTCATGGGGGCATGTGATGCTGGCAGAGAAACTCCATTCTCCATCACAGTATGTTCTAGGCATGCCTCTCAGCACTCTCTGCAAAGGTTATCTGCAGAATTCTGGCCTTCCTTATCCCATAAATTCAAACTCCAAATTATCAAATCAAGAAAACAGTATTCACTGAATTACATGAAAGTCAGAATTCAAAATGACCTTTACAGATTGGTCCTTTACAGACTGGACCAAAACTAAGAAAATGAATTATAACAGGAATAAGTATAAGGTACTATATTTAGGCAGGAAAAATGAAATGCACAGGTATATAGGATTGATGAAACATGACTTGAAAGCAGTACCTATGAAAAGGATGAGTTGACAGTGTGATACAGCACCAAAAAAAAAAAAAAAGGGAAGAAGAAGTAAGTGCAATTCTGGGCTGCATCAACAGGAGCACAGTGTCCAGATCAAAGAAAGTCCAGATCAAGGGAATAGTATGTCCACCCATGTTCAAGAAAGATCTTGACAAGCTGGAAGATGTCCAGAGTTGATACAAGAACTAGAAACCAAGCCTTTTGTGGAATGACTGAGGGAGATAGGTATGTTTAGCTAGGAGAAAACTGAGAGGTGACATGATAGTCATATTTAAACATCTGAAAGGAAGCCATGCAGAAGATGGAGCAAGCTTGTTTTCTGTTGCTCAGAGACCAAAACATGAACCAATAAGTTCAAGTTACTATGTGCCCTCCTTACCCACAGTCTCTTGATGTGTGAGTTTGAGTGTCTGAGACCGCGTCACATCCTGTATCTAAAATGTTAGTGATGCACACGTGCAGGTGCTTAAGCATCCATGTGCACATCACCACCATTGAATAAAATGGGACACGAGCACTCTCAAGTTTTGTTATTTATGGGGGTTCCTGGAATGGAACCCCCACATATACAGAGGGCACACTACACAAGAAAAGAGGTTTCACTTAAACATTAGGAAGGTGGGGTTTCTTTCTTAATTGTGGCCATTTCCACATGCGGTTTTTAAAATGGTGCAGAGTGTCCTCCAGAGAGGATGTCTGCACCTGGAAGCAGACTGGGTTGGACCTACTTAACGTAGATCTGCACCCCAGCCCGCTCCGGAACAACCCCAAGTGGTCGTCCAGCGTGCTTTTGAAAAACCTGTTTCTTGAGGTTTTTCAAAAGCACAGAGCGCGCCAGTACAAGCCTGCTCCCTTATGCAGATTCGCAGGCTCGCATTGGTACGAGCCTGCGACCTGCTGGGGGCGGGCTTTAGGCTGGTGAGTTTCAGTGGTTGGTCGAGAGCCTCGACCAACCGGAAGCCGCCATTTTCGTCCCTGGAGCAGTGCGGAGCGGCAGCCACGCACTGCTCCGCAGCAGTGTGGATCAGACCGGGGAGCCCAAAAGTCTGGTGAGTAGTGTCACGGGGCGATTCCCTCGCCCCATGCGGAAATGGCCTGTAAGTGTGATTTCACAGTGGATTGCCTTGAAGGGTTTTGGACTTTCCATGTTTGGAGGTCTTTAAACAGAGGTTTAAGATAGGCCCAGTGCTATTCAACATCTTCGTCAATGATTTGGATGAGGGACTAGAGGGCATTCTTATCAAATTTGCAGATGACACCAAATTAGGAGAGGTAGCTAATCTCCCAGAGGACAGAATCAGAATTCAGAATGGCCTTGACAGAGAGCTGGGCCAAAACTAACAAAATGAATTTCAACAGGGAGAAGTACAAGGTACTACAATTAGGCAGAAAAAATGAAACACATAGATATAAGATGGGTGAAACGTAGTTTGACCACAGTACATATGAAAGGGATCTAGGGGTCTTAGTAGACCACAAGCTGAACATGAGTCAGCAGCGTGATGCAGCAGCTAAAAAAGCCAATGTGGTTCTGGGCTGCATCAATAGAAGTACAGTGTCTAGGTCAAGAGAAGTGATGGTACCACTTTATTCCACTTTGGTGAGACCTCACCTGGAATACTGTGTCCAGTTCTGAGCACGACAGTTTGGGAAGGATATTGGAAAGCTGGAATGTGTCCAGAGAAGGGCAGGCAAAACAATGAAAGCCTTGGAAACTTGAGCCCTGTGAGGAGTGACTTAGGGAACTGGGCATATTTAGCCTGGGAAGAGAAGGTTAAAAGGTGGCATGATAGCTATGTTTAAATATCTGAAGGGATGTTATATGGAAGATGGAGCAAGTTTATTTTCTGCTGCTCCAGAGACTAGAACATGAAACAATGGCTTCAAACTTCAGGAGAAAAGATTTCATCTAATGCTTAGGAAGAACTTCCTGATAGTAAGAGCAGTTCAACAATGGAATACACTGCCTCAGAGCATGGTTGGAGTTCACTTCTTTCAAGGCTTTTAAACAGAGGCTGAAAGGCTATCTGTTGGTAATGCTTTGATGGTGCATTCCTGCATGGCAAGGGACTGGAGTTGACGGTCCTTGTGGTCTCATCCACCTCTACGATTCTATGATTCTAGGTTGAATGGGCACCAGGAGTGCATTAGTTGTGCATGCCTACATGGCAGAGGGTTGGACTAGATGTGTGGTCTTTTCCTTTTTTAAGGTTCTATGAGTCTATGAAATTACAATAGATTTGATCGAAAGCAGAATGAACAGCCTTTCACTCATGCAACAGGGCTATCCCTCTGGATTCTTCATGTTCTACAGCTCTCTGCACAAATTATCCAAAACTGCTTCTGAAAGTCAAGATCTCCTGAGTAAAGAGACAGGTTTGTGTAAAGGAATCTGCAGCAAGATAGGGAAACAGAAAGAATTCATGGAATCTACCTTGTGCCAACAGAAGTGCCTTTCTACTAATGTATGACATTGCCAGGTTTAGACAAGTATTAGAATTACAGTGATTACATATCTATATAACCTCTTGATGATAAGACTGAAAATCTATACTATACTATACTATAAAATACTATAAGTTATAGTATTATAAGTTATAGTTATAAGATACCATAAAAGTTGTATGTGTACTGGTAGATAGCAGTTTCACACCTGCCATGTTCATGATATTTACATTAAGCAAAAATATTTCTACCAGTGGTAAGTGATATAATAGGAAATATAATTTGCAAGCCTCTGGTTCACATAATATATTTTGGATGAGAGCCGAGCTGTAAACAAGTTGTGCATTGTTGACATGGACAATTCTCAGCTTCTGCTTCAAAATATGATCTTCAGTTAGACAAGCAAGACTCCCATGCCAATAGAGTAATGTAAACTGAATACGTTATCAGTGCAGTATATCAGACACTGATCGGAATGCTGCATAGCTCAGCATAGTCATTTTCTACTCCCTAGGCCTAACATAGAGGCACTGAAACTCATTCCATGTCTGTTGGAAAACGAGGGGATTGCAGACACATCTGGGTAAGTCCCTATAGCCAGACATGAAGGAAATACATTATCTACTAAGATCTGTCAGGGTCCTCCAGTGTATGATGTAATGATTTTGTATCTGGCTATAGGAACCTATCCAGACTCTTCTGAAGCCACTCCCACCCCTGTTGTCCACCAGAATGGCCATGTTGGAGAGCTTCAAAAGCTCTACAGTAATTCTGTGGGGGCGAGGGGGCTTTGATCACTTCAGAGAGACAAAAACGAACACCAACCCCTGCAGCAACCACAAATAGACATACACAGGTATAAGGTTAACTTATGTCCTGCATGTGCCACTAACAGGATGCTAGCCACTGTATTTCCTTGGGAAGAAACCTATAAAAGTGTTAGCTCTAGACCTAGGCCCTTTTCTCATGGCATTTGCCATGTGAAAGGGTGCCTGGAGCATCATGCGATTGTGAGAAGTGATCTGCACGACGCACTCACAATCGCACGGCACTCCAGGGTAGAGCAGGTGCTGCTCACGCACTTTTTCATTTTCAGCTGTCAGCTGAAAATTGTGCATGATCGTGCATTGCTCCAGGGCCCTGTGCACACTTGCCATGCATGCGGAGCCTCCAGAGCTGCAATGGTCATGCTTCCTGCCCCAGCACAGCCTGGGAAACTCCCAGGCTATGCTGCAGAAGGAAGAGGCAGGGCTCTTGCGCTGCCTGCTCGGGAGCAGGCAGCTTGTGCAGAGCTGAAGCAGCAGGGACGTGAGAGCCTCTCACTGGAAGCTGCTCACGCAATCCCTGCACCCCAGCTCCTGAAAAGGTGCGTTGCAGAAAGGACCTTAGCCATGCTAAGAGTAGCCCCATAAATCCCACTAATTTCAATTAGTATACTCTAAGCATGACTTGATCTCAGTCCAGTTGTTACTGCCCTGGCTAGTCCGAGCTTTGGGGATATTAAAGATATCCCTTGATATCTCAATTCGGCTGCACTTCTCTATTCCCCTCCATGTGCTTGCGAGGCCACCGGACAAGCCCGTAAACAAGCTCGGCTGTTAATAGCCGTAATATTCAAACTACAATACAGGCAGGCCAGAAACAGCTGACTCGCTGCTTTAGGAGACCTCCAGGCAAGTACTCTAATTAAGTATGCACGCTACTTACAAAAGAGCCTCTGCCCCGCGATGGCAGCTTGATGGGGTAAACTATGCAATACCCAAGTACTCTGCGTTTGCATACTGGCTACTCTATTGAGAACCGCTACGATAACTCAATCATTCAGATTCTGACCTTTCAGAGGCTTTGTCTCCAACTCCAAATCTATTGTTTTCCCCCAAGTACGGCATAGCCTGCAGTCACAATTCTCGTTATAAAAACCTTTGATTCCGAGACCTTCCTCAGAACGCTCCCGAGTTTCATCCCACCTTGCTGCCGCTTTGCTTGGCGAGCCTCCCCTCAGCTCCACGTGCTGAGCTACATCGCACCCCAGCTTCGCTCTCTATTTTTCTGGGCTTCAGGACAGGTGAAGTATCACCCAAACCAGCAACCCCTCTAAAAATCCCTCCACACCACTCCAACCTTTATTTTCTTTAGTTATCTTGTATGAGTGTGTCGCATACACTGTTTTGCTTGTACTTAATAAACATCAGTTATTATTTCAACTTCTGTGTTCTCCTTGACTTGACCTGACCCCGTAGACATAGGGTTCAAGATCTCGCTACGTTACCCTGCCTCTCGTAACGTTAAGCAGTGCTCTGAGCTAATTTTCCCCACCTTTAGTTGAGCACAATTTGGTGTCCCTGCCGGGACCCCCAGTACACAGGGTAACACAGTCCAACTCCCAGAAGGCATATGATTTCTATTTGCCAATAAGTTATTACTAAAGCACCAAACTGGGCTGATAAAGCAAAATGGAACATAAATATATTCAGCTTTGTTTAAAGTTATGATTTTCAAGGATGGCTTTACCATTAGGCAAAATGAAGAAACTACCACAAGCAGCCATTACTAGGCATTAGTGGCAACACCTGGCTATTCCTGCTGACTGATGCAGGGGGTTGTTTCCTCTGTAGGAGGACAGAAAGCTGTAGTCTACATAGTCTGTCCTGACCACGTGGTCTGTCATATTAAAGTATCCTATCTCAGATACAGTTAAGAACGTGAGCCTGTCACCTGTGTTAATTCAACTGCCAGTCCAGTTGATTTTGTACATGGAATAGAGAAGGGGCACCATTTTGTCCTCCGGGCAGCAGCATGTCTTGGCCCAATTCTGGTGATCTGTTTTTGCCAGTCAAAACAAGCTCAGTTGTTGAAAAGTCACAGCATCTCTACTCTTTGATGAGTTTTATTACTGTTCATTATATTAACTGTCTTAAAGGTGCATGGTCATCATTTTAAAAATGTAATCTTATAAATTCTTGTTGAAGCTGAATTAATTCTTTTCCCTATCCTGCCTTGTATCTAGTCTAATAATTAGAGAATTTGCTTTCTTTGCATTACTGGATTGTAGTGACCTTTGCAGTCTTCCAAAGGCTTCCCAAGTCTGTTTTCTTCTCTACAGTTTCCGGCTGATGAATCCAGAGATGATAGCTAAAGTGTGTGACTACTTAACCTTTGTATCTTCTAAAGGGAATATGCAATTGTAGTTTTTAACAGTTCTTTTGTCTCCAGGACATTTCTCCTATCATTTCTTCAAAGCTTGGAAATTAGTTAGACAAGACAAAAACCATAGAATACTTTAATGAGTCTTTATCAATGCAACGTTATTAGTCAGTTAATAGCTATTATAACTTTATGAAGATTGCAATATTGGGAGAGGAGGAGTTGAGATGTAATATTGTTAAATTATTTTAGTATATCTACAATAAAGATTTTGTCACATGGCTTCACATAAGTTATTCTTACCCCTTGTTGCTATTGAAACTATGTTTGTGTTAGCAGCAGCAGGAGTACTTTTTGATATCCTTGCAAAAAAAAAAAATTTGTCACAAACCAATTATTTATCTCCTGTTACACCCTAATCTTACATAGATTTACAGGAAACTGTTACTGCTTTCAGTGGAACTTACTTCCAGATAAGTATGTTTATTGTCATAAAGTTACTCAAGTACTGAAGCCCTCCACATACTTTATATCAGTAATATTTCCATTAGTCTTTGAATATGTGAGTAGGTGATGTTGTTTTGGGGAGTCTAAAGCTAAAAGAAGCTTTGCCTGAGGAAAATGTAGGCAACCTGTGGCTCTAGGGCTGTATGCAACCTTGAGTTCATCTCATGAGATCTTAAAACTGCTTTCAAAAGCCCTGTAAAAGTCTTAATTTTCAGTTTATGCTGTATGAGGTTATATGATATGTAGGTATTGGATAGTTGAATGTAGACTAATCCTGTGGCCCAGCTTACCAATATGTTTGCCCCTCCAACAGCCACTTAAATACAGGATTATGGCATTGCTTCCCCATAACCTCCCCTCCACCTAGTATTTCACAGATGTACATGATGTGCAACAGTTGGACCAGAATTCAACAGCTCAGTGGCATTGTTATATGGACAATCACCATAATGAATGTGTGTGTGTGTGTGTGTGTGTGTGTGTGTGAAGGTAAATGATTTCAAATTCCATAATTAATTTGTTCATAAGAACACAGATCACTGCCCCTGTTCTGTGGGCACCAGTGACACCGCCAACACTTTTGAGCAGATCATTTTGTGCTACGAAGCTTTGGATAGCAAGATTAAGAGTTCTGAGGCCCAGGTGGTATTCTTATCAATTCTGCCAATGAAGGATAGAGGACTATACAGTTACAGGAAGATACTAAAAGTGAATTGCTGACCACATAGATGTTTGGCTTCTGTTTGGCTTGTTTGGCTTCTGGGATCATGGTCTTCACTTCTTAAACAGAGGACTGATGGCTATAGTCTTCGTCTCACAAAGACAGGAAGAATATTTTTTCTAGTGGCATGGCAAGTCTGATCAAGAGGGCTTTTAACTAAATCTGGGGTGTGGGGAGGATGGAATTGGTGATTCAAACATGAGGTCAAAAGCAAGCTCTAAACAAAAGGATGTGATTTCTAGAGGAGAATTTGGGGACAAGAATGAGATCCACAGTAAAACTAACAGTAAATTAATAGTTGAAAACAACAAGGCTTCAGGTATCTATCCACCAACACTTAGGCCCTTTCCGCATGTGGGGGGGGGGGGTGAATGGCCGAAAACAGAGCTTACCGGCTTTCTTTTCCAGCCAGCCGAGTCCGTCGCCACAAGGAGCAGCGCGAGCTCGCTGCTCCGCAGTCCTCCGGCGTCCCAAATGGCAGCTTCTGGTTGGTGGAGGCTCTCCACCAACCGGAGAAGCTCGCCAGCCGGAAGCCCGCCCCCAGCAGATCTGCAGGCACACACTTGCGTGCGCCTGCAAATCTGCTCCAGAGCCGGGCGACGGAGCGGCATGGGGTTGCGCACTCCGTGATTTTTAAAAACCTCTAAAAAGAGGTTTTAAAAAACACACCATGTGACCAGTTCCAGTCACTCCGGAGTGGACGGAGGTATGGAACTACAGACTGTAGTCCACCCCAGTCCACTCTCCGGTGCAGAAGACCTCTGACGGTCGCTCTGCACTGTTTTACTAGCCCAGTGCGGAAATGGCCATAGAGTTTGAGAAAGAAAAAGGATGAGCGTTAAGTCTTAGTGCAGAAAGATAAACATAACTTTAAAGGTATAACAGAGACTTGGTGGGACAACTCCCATAATTGGAATATAGCAATTTAAGGATATAACCTATTCAAAATAATAGATGTAGGAGAAAAGGACGAGGAGTATCATTATGACTCAAAGGCAAATTCACTTGTACAGAAATCCACAAGAGTGATTAGAGTTGGCAAGTTCAAAGCATCTGAGTAAGAACAAATGGAGAATCAAATAAAAACTGCATGGTATCTCCTACAGGTCACCAAGGAGAGATGTTAGATGATGCTTTTCAGAAACAAATCTCAAAAATCTCAGACATAAGAATTAGTAGATATGGGGGATTTCAACTATCCTGATAGCTGCTGGGAGACTAACTCTGCTAAGCATAGGCTATCTAACACATTTCTGATGTGCCTTACAGATAATTTCCTGGTTCAAAAGAGCGAGAAAGGAACAAGGGGATTGGCAATCCTGGACTTGATCCTAACCTATAGGGAGAAGTAGGTCACTGGAATCAAAGTAGTTGGTACGTTATGAGGAAGTGACCATGTAATGCTCTAGCACAATTCACAGTTCTGGCAGAGTGCAAATAAGAATATAATCAAACATGGACTTGGGATTTCAAAAAGTTTTATTTTAACAAGGTCAGGGAAATAATGGGTGGAATCCTCTGGTCAGAGATGCTAAAGGAAAAAGACACCCATCAAAGGAGTACGTTCTTGAAGGTGTTGCAAAAAGCACAATAACAAGCAATCCCATGGAAGAAGGAAAATGAGCAACATCTGAAAAAGCAAATATGGCTGCACAGCAAATTCAAGAAGGAAGTGATTTAAAAAAAGAAAAAGAAAAAAAAGAACATTTATAAAGAATGGAAGGGGGGATTAATGACCAAGGAAGAATGCAGATATGTAACCCAAAGTTGTAGGAATAGTACAAGCAAAAGTATGGAATGAGCTGAGACTGGTCAGGCAAGCAGGAAGCAATGAAAAGGGTTTCCTCCACCACCCCAGATACATTTAAAGCAAGAGGAAGACCTAGAAAATTGTTGAACTGATGCTCAGTAAGGATGGTAAAATACTAACAGATCCCAGCAAAAAGGCAGAACTGCTTAATACTTGTTTTGCTTCATTTTTAACCCAAAGAGAAAACAGCATGCATCCATGCATCACTAGAGACCCTGGTAAGGGATCGAGATGGCAAGAGAAAACTGGCAAGGAGGTAGTCAGAATTTACTTAGCTAGCCTAAATGAGTTCAGATCTGCAGGGCCACACAGTCTGCAATTGTATTGAAGGAACTTGCTGATGTTCTCCCTGAACCACTTGGCATCATTTTTGAGAAATCTTGGAGATCAAGTGATGTGCTAGAGGGGCAAACATTGTCCCTCTGTTCAAAAAGAGCAAAAAAAGAAGATCCAGTGAACTACAGACCAGTTAGCCCTGACCTTAACACCAAGAAAAATATTAGAATGAGTTATAAAGGAGTTTGTTTGTAATGTGGTAATTACTGGATGACAGTGCAGTGATTACTAGCAGCCAGCATGGGTTTCTCAAAAATAAATCCTGCCAAACTAATCATATATCTTTAAAAAGGGGGTCACATATTTAGTAGATGGCAGGGATGCTGTAGATGTAATTTATATGGATTTCAGTGAAACATTTGATAAAGTTCCACATGATATTTTGATTAGCAATCTGATTAAATGTGGAATAGATGGGAGAACCATTAGATGGATCCCTAATTGGTTGGAAGAACATGTTCAAAGTGTCATCATTAATGGCTGTACTTCATACTGTAGGGAAATCTCAAGTGGGGTGTCAAAGGGTTCTTCCCTGGGGCTAAAATTCTTCAATATTCTTCAATATCTTTATCTATGACTTAGAATATGAGTTAGAGTAAATCCTTAAGAAGTTTGCAGATGACACAAAACTGGGAGGGGTAGGAAGAGAATTCAAAAGGACCTTGATAAACTGGAAAGTAGGGCTGTAACTGGAAGAATGAATTTCAACGGAAACAAATGCAAAATTCTACATATAGTCCACAAAACCCAAATGCACACTCACAGAACGGGAATACTTGATTTATGTATGAAAAAGACCTTGAGGTTATTGTTGGTAATCAGTGGAATATGATTCAACAGTGTGATGCTGCAGCCTTCAAGGCATTTCTGGCTTATGGCAACCCTAAGGTGAACCTATAATGGGGTTTTCCGAGACTGAGAGTATGCGATGTGCTTAAGGTCACCTGGTGAGTTTCCATGGCCAACCAGAGAATCAAACCCTGATCTTCAGGGTTGAGGTCCAACCTGCATTAACTGGAGTGCAATTTCCAAGACAAAGGAAGTAGTAGCCTTACTATAGTCTTCGCTAGTAAGGCCTTATCTTGAGTACTGTGTTCATCTACGGGCACCTCATTTTAAGAAGGATATAGACAGGTTGGGTTCAGAGAAGGGCAACAAAAATGACATGAGGTATGGAAAACAAAACATATGAGGAAAGGTTGATGGAGTTGGGTATGTTGACTCTGGTGCAAAGAAGACTGGGGGGTGACTTGATTACATTATTTCAATATCTAAAAGCCTATCATGGGGGGAGGGCACAAACTCATTCTCTGTTTCCCATGAGGGTAGAACCAGATCTAATGATTATAACTTACAGGAAGGCAGATTTCAACTGAATATCAGAAGCAACTTCTTGATAGTAAGAGCAGTTAGATAATAGAACCAATGACTTTGACAGTTGGTGGGGTCTGCTTCTCTGGATATCTTCAAAAAGAGGCTGGACAGCTACCTACTAGGGTAGCTTCCTGATTTGAGTGGGGTTTGGAGTTGATGACCTATGGAACCTCTTCCAACTCTATGACTCTATATGATGAGCCACTTAGCTTTTAGAAATTCAGCAACACAAATATGTAAAAATTTCCACAAAATGCATAGAAGCAGAAACCTACCTACTGTATGGAGATGTGTTATTTATTTTTAAGTGATATGCAAGCATCCTGCCTCGCCTTTGTAGCCTCTTGCCACCAAGGCTTCTTTTCCCTGTCAACTCTTTTTGAGTTTTGGTTTCAGACTCCATCCAGCCTTCTTCTCTGAGCTACCCCCTTTTCCCATTTATCCCTGCTGCCCCAGACCTACTGCCTTCTGAAGTCTCTGGCTGTCTATTTCTTAAGCCATGGTACTCATCGTAAATGCCTCTTTTACCCACCCAGCATCTTTCTGAGGCCAGAGAAACTGACCTAATTTGTCCTGGCATTTTGTGACATAAGGACAACTCAGTCAGCACACTTCACCACAGCTACAATTAAAATGCATCATAATATAACTATATTCTTTCAATAACATGGAGAAGAAACAATCTAGAATATATGTATTAGTTTATAATAAAGGCTAAAATAGTGCTTTATTTAAAGTGTTTGTTCTAAATTAATGTTCAAGAATGGAGCAGAAATAACCCAAAAAGCAGATGGCATTGAAAAAAATAACCCTCATCTAGTCAGAGACATCCTGAAAGAACAAGCAGTGTGATGATTATATGGAATATATTATTTCAAGCATCTGTTAGTCACAATTTTGTAACTATTAATTGCCCATGGTAACCTCCTGTCCTTTATGTTATGGGATGACTTTTGTTTTAAAGAGCTACCACTTAATCCAGAGCATCAAAGTTTAACACAACATAACAGATGGCGCTTATGTCCACATTCCAGACATTTGCAGATTATACAAGATTGCTTTGATTTTATTTTCATTTTGATCTAGAAATACAAAATACAGATGTTTCAAAGCTGTTGAAACAAATTTTGAGAAGTAGGTCATCTTAGTATTATTTTTTTCTTTAGTCTTGTGTATGTAGCCTTGCATAAGGGTGGGAGCCATCTACATGAGGGCTGCAGTCTTGAAAACTACTGAGGGAATCCTGCTGGTGAAATACACTCTCATAGGCGTACATTATGCAGCCTAAATCTATGTGACCACAGCAAATCCATCTCTGGCAGGAGATGAAACAGACCTATCAGCTCCTGTCCAACATGGGAGGTGGCAGGGCAGTGTAATCTCCTGACTGAGATAGTTTTTGCTGCCTTCCCCTTACCACAGTATCTATGATTGCTGTCCCACAACAGCTATGCTGCCTCCTCTATCACTGGCATAATTGTTCTGTCCAGTAGGATCTTGACCTATGGGTTGGATCTAGACTTAGTCATATTGGAGTAGTTCCAGTGAATCCAACACCTATTGATTTAATTGGGTCTCATTTAAATATTCTGTTTCTTGCATTGTTTTTGTGGAAAGCTGTTATCTTAAAATACTAAAGAGGGGTATAATGGACAAGACTTCTCATTTGTTTTTATTTTTAAAACGCTTGTAATGTGGTGTGTCAGAGAATCAGTCTTACAGTGGTTTAATATAATGAAGTTTTTTTTTTTTAACACACATGTACTTATACTAACATGCCACATTTAAAATTTGTCAGTTTCTTTTTCAAAGTATTTCTCCCTGTCTTCTGGGGAGAAAAGAACACCCACAGAAAAAGTGATTCATGGTGTGAAAATGGATTGGTTTGGATCGGTTTGACAATGAGGAAAATATGTATATGGTTAGATAGCACAGCTAAGGACTGCAGAAAAGTTCTCACTTGGGAAAAAAATGAGCCTTCATTGAAATTGGCAACTAGGCACAAAATGTTAATGCTAATGCATTGTTGCTTTTTAAATTATTTTTAAAAGATTCCTACCAGATCAAAATTCTACCCTTGTTGACAATAGTTTGAATTAAGCTAAAAATATTCCTCAAATGTAGGAATGTAAGCTCAAAGGTGGAATGGATCTGTTGAAGCAAAGAAGAAGAATGCTGAATACTTAGCCGTATATATTTTATCAGCTTGAATGTCAGTATAGGAATCAACAATTCTAAATAAATCAACAAACACAGTAATATTAGAAATGATATTTTGAGATATCTTGGTGAGGGGGGCAGTTTTTATTTGTCTGTTTCTTTTTCTTTTTTATCTGTCTGTTTCTCCTAAAGCTCAGTTATTGGCAATAAATGTTTTATACTAAGATATGCTGGTATTTCTTGTTCCGTGCTTTTCCCTTTGAATGTGCCCACCAGTATTACATGGCCCCTGAGGACTTATCTCAAACTCAATTTGGCCCTTGGGCTGAAAGGGTTTTCCCCACCCTTGATTTAGAAATATCACTGTGTTGCCCCCTTGGCAAACCCTGTCCCGGGGTCTACAACTTTGATAGAAAATTATTCTAACCCACCAGAGAGGTCACCTGGATGCGCACGTAGGCAATAACGGTCGTACGATCAAATGAACTAGGTCAGGCCAGTAAAATCCCCAGTCACGTATCCAGAGGGGACCTCATGTTGTGATAACCCATGCTGGACAAAAGATCCTTAACCCTTAAGGAGTCCACTTGAAGGGAGTAAAAGTGTTCCCGGAAAGTTGAGTGCTGGAAGCAATAAAACCTTATCAAATCGATCTCCAGAAACTCAAACCGCAGCCCCAAAGTGAAGGAAGATCCTGTTACTGGGATGACAACTTGTTATCTTCCGAGAAATGCCAGGTGTGGAGTTGTTTTTCTTTTCTGTCCCTGTTTGTTTTCCCCGGGAGAGGATTTGCCTTCAAATAGTCCTACAAATAGTCCCCATTTTTGGGCAAGTTAGGGAAGAGGCGAGGCAAGGAAAAGAAGTATGATGCCTCCTGGTCATACCAACTGACTGGTCCCCCCTTCTGACATCTGCGCGATCTCCTCAGCATCTCTTTGCTGAGCTGCTGTTGGATCGCTGCTTCCCAGACCAAGGACTTCAGGAAGAGGTGCAGTATCAACCAAAGCTGCAAATCCTGCAACAATCCCTCTATCTTATTTCCACTTTCTATTTCTTTTAGCCCTTGGATGCATGTGTGCGTGTTTGTGTTAGTGCGTACTATTATTGTTCACTAAAGTCATTCACTGGACCTTTTTGTGTGATTTCTGACTGAGCCTGACCCCATAAACATTGAGTAAAAGATCCTTAATTACCCTGCCCTCTTTGCATTGCTAAAGCGGTGTTCATAGCTAATTTTCCCCACAAGTGATAATTTTGACAGGCGTTGGGAATCCCCCAAAGGGGCCCCCAGCAAGCAGGGTAACAACTGCTCTCTCCCAGAAACCTACAACAACAGCCTTGGCAGCAGCCTTAGAGCAAAGTAGAATGAGGCTGCTGGGCACAGCCAAGTTGGGAGGTCTACAGAGAGGAATATTTGGAATGTATATTTGGCACTTGCATTTCCTTTGCTTGCCTCTGCACAAGACAAATTGCCTTTTTGGAAGGATTTTTTTTCTTATCTCCTAGGAACTGATCTGGTCCTGGTGAACTTAATGCATGGCATGCCACCAGTCAAACATGGAATGGAACAGAGAGGAATGGCTAGTTATCAGTAGAACTAAAAAGGTAGTAATTTATTTATTTATTTGGCCAATACACCTTGATTACTTGTCAGTCATGCCTTCTTGATGCCTCAGACTTAGGTCATGCAATGAATTTGATGATCCGGGTAGCCAGCTGAGGACAGGCAAAATGAAAGTCCTTTGCAAAACACATGGGACATTTCCGCACTAGAGTGTTATAGCACTACTCTTCCACTTTCAACATCCTATGGAATCCTTGGGTTTGCAGGATTTGAGGCCCCTCCCTAAACTACAAACTCCAGGATTCCATAGGATGTTGAAAGTGGAATAATGGCGCGATAATGCTTTAGTGCAGAAATCCCCATTGATTTACTTTTTGCTACCAAATGCAATTACTGGCTGTGAAGGTTTTAGAAGGAAGTTAAATTCATGGATCATGAGAGTGGACATTAGTCATAGCTGACATACCTGACTACCAAATGTTGTTTTAGATGGTGGGGACAAACAAAAGGTGAGGCTTGGGACTACTGTAGGAAGCAGGATACCACAGGACCAAATAAGACTTTTACTATGATTTAGAGGTACAAATATTCTTAGGTTTCTACGTCAGGAGTACAGCAGGAGTGTAGCATGTGTTGCCCTCCAGATATGGTTAGACTGCAGCTCCCACCTGCCATAGCCAATATAGCCAATTAGGATGGAAGCTGTGGTCCCAAATGTCTGGAGGTTCACATGTTCCCTATCCCTGCCTTCAGATATCCTGTGCTTAGTACCCATTGGTTTGTTCTCAGTACCAGGCATGGAGCAAAGCTCAGAAAAGATAAGATGATGTAATAATAAGGTAGAAACTGCCTTGCTTAGTATACACCATCAAGATCCTCCAGCAATAGGCCTAGGGAGAATTTGTGTTCTGGTCAAAACAACAACAAAATCTTAGGACCAACAAAGTCACCAGAGGATTTATCTCCTGTTACCCTAGCGTACAAAGTACACAAGGAATCTATCACAAAACCGAATATGTAACACCACAAAATGCGTACAAGCAAACTCAAGAAAGGAAATCATCATCATCAGTAGTCCCCCTCCTTCTCCTCCTCCTCTGGAAAATGAAAACAACTGTGGTTCCTGTGGTGACAGGTTCTCTGGGAGCAATTCCAAACAGACTGACAAAACAGTTGAATGATATAATCATAGATAGGCTCAGAAAAGCACAATTAACAGAAAATAACACCACATGCCACATTATCTGGTGTCACCTCACCATAACACAGATTCTTGGACTGAATCTTAATCATTGATGGGCCAGAGATTCACTCAGTAACAGCTGGTAGACTGTGAAACCAAGAGAAATTTCTGCAGTAAGTTCTCTAACTATAAGGTCTCTTGGGCAAAATGAACTGGGAACTGACATAAGCGAGAAGCTACAGTTATTGTTAACTGCCCACACTACACATGAAAGATCTCCAAGCTCTGGTCAGGTCTTGCAAACTTAGGGTTGTGGCTTCCTTGAGTCTATCTATCTGCAATCTATTTTTCTCTTTTTCCTGCTGCCTTCTATCTTACAAAGCATTATAGTCTTTTCTAGTAAGTCATGTCTTCTCACAGTATGTCCAAGGTATGACAATCTCAGTTTAGTCATCTTGGTTTCTAGGCAGAGTTTGGGCTTGATTTGTTCTAGGACCCATTTATTTGTCCTTTCGGAAGTCCAGGCTATCTGCACAACTCTCTCCCAGCACCATCTTTCAAATAAGTTGATTCAGTTCCTATCAGCTTTCTTCACTGTCCAGCTTTCACAACCACACATAAAAATTGGAAATAAGATGGCATGGGCAATCTTGACTCTGGCATTCACTGATATATCTTTACACTTGAAGATCTTGTCTAATTCTTTCATAGCTGCCCTTCCAAGTCCTTTTCTTCTACTAATTTATTGACTGCAGTCTCCATTTTGATTAATGGCTGAGCCAAGATATAGGAAATCTTTCCCTATCTCAATGTCTTCATTGTCTGCTTTAAAGTTATGTAAATCATCTGTACTCATTACTTTATTATCTTAATGTTCAGTTGTAAACCTGACTTTGGACTTTTTTTCTTGACTTTCTTCAGTACTCATTTAAAGTCTTTTGATATTTTTGCTAGTAGTATGGTGTCATCTGCATTTCTTAAAACGTTGATGTTCCTTCCTGCACTTTTCACACCTCCTTTCTCAGAGTCTAATCTATCTTTGCATATTATATGGACAGTGTACAAGTTAAACAGATAGGGTGAAAACATGCTACCTTGCCTCACATCCTTGCCTATTGGAAACCATTCTGTTTCTCTATATTCTGCCCTGATGTTAATCTTATGCCCTGAGTACAGGTTACTCTTCAAGACAAGCAGATGTTGTGGCACATCCATTTCTTTAAGAGCAATCCATAGTTTTTCATGATCTTCACAAAGGCTTTGCTATAAGCTAGAAAACACAAACTGATTTTTTTTTTTTTAATTCTTTAGGGACTTCTATTGTCCAACACAGGTTGGCAATATGATCCCTAGTTCTACTTGCTTTCCTGACCCCAGTTTGGACATCTTGCATTTCTCTCTCCATATATGGGGAAAGCCTTTTTGTAGAATTTTGAGCATCACTTTGTTTGCTTTGGAAATTAATTAATTCATCCTATGGATACTGCAATCTTTCTTGGATATTGAGATGTATATTGAGCATCTGAGGGGCATTGTTTTGTTTTCTGTATTTGTTTGCATATCAGTCTCTAGTGATTTATTTCTCCCAAATGCTTTGAGTGGAGCTTCCTCTTCAGTTTCTAAAATTGTAACTTCATCTTCAGTTTGTTCTTCCTTGAATGACTCTGTCATCCTTTCATGTCTTTTATATAGTTCTTTTAGAATAACGTTTCCATTGGCTTTTTTTTCCCTGATCATACAGAGTGTTCCTATGCTGGTCATACAGCACCCTCACTCTTGGTTAAAATTTCACTTTGATATCTTGGATCTTGTGAAACAGGTCTCCTGTTCTACCTTTGTTGTTGTCAACTTCTATTTCTCTCCATTGATTGCTATAATTATTTTCTTTGTCCCTGTGCACGCCACTTAACAATTACATTCAGGGTCCAGACTTATATCTGTCACTTTTTACTTTTGGTTCTCATCTGTCCTTCAGTGCTTTAAGAGTTTTACTTGTCATACACTGAGGTTTTCTTTGTTTTGCACTGCACATAGTGTCTTTTTGGATTCTTTCCTGATAATGTCCCTGGATTCCATCCAAAGTCCTCCTGCTCAATTAGGCTTAAAAGTGAAAATCTATTTTTTTACATTGCCTTTAAATTCTATGGGGATCTTCTTCACGTTGTATTTCAGCATGATGTTTGGTTTAGTGTTTTTCTTAAGCTTTACTCTAATTCTGATATTAGTAGTTCATGGTCTGTGCCACAATCTGTTCCTGGTCTTGTTTTTGCAGAGAGAATGGAGCACCTGTGTTTTCTGCTCCCAGTTATGTAGTCTTTCTGATTTCTATATTGGTTATTAGATTATATCCATGTATACATGATTGCCTGAAGAATGTGTCTGCAGTGAACAAACTGTTGGCTTCATAAGATCAGTTGCTCTTTTGCTTCATTTCTTTATCTAAGGCCAAATTCTTCTTCAATCTTTGCTTCTACAGTTTCTTACTTTTGCATTCCAGTCACCTATGACTACCAATGTGTCCTGTTCTGGTGTGTGATTAATTTCCTCTTGGACTCCAGTGCAGATTATTACAATTTCTTCCTCCTCTTCCTTTGTGGTTGGAATGTTACCCCAAAACCATGGGATCTTGTGAGGTCCTATATCAGAACCCACAACCAAAATGTAAAAATGGGGAATTAATTAACTCAAATTAAGAACTTTGCAAGAGGGGTGTAACTTTATTATCTCTCCACCTATGTTTACGAGAAACTGCTAAACAGACCAGTCAGAAAACTTATAGTACAATTTAAATGTGTTTTATTGGGGGAAATTATACATACATACACTCAAATAGCAATCACACAAGGCTAACTGAAAAGGAAGGAAGGAAAATTGATAGAGGAAATAGAAAAAGGGGTTTTGGGGGATATCTACCATCCACGAAGAAGCAGACAAGTGGTGATGTGACTTGGACTGATGTCTAGAGTCCAAAAGGCAGAGTGACAGGGAGGACCCCTGAAACTGAAGTGCTGTGCCAAGGACCCAAAAGCAGGGTCACTTTATGCTCCAAAATGTGCCCTGGAGGTGTGACTTTAACAAAGGATTTCCAGGATAAACAAAAGATACAAGATGATTCTAATGTGTGGTGGTTCTAATGTGTGGTGATGATTTTTAACATGTGGATGGCAAAAGATTTTGATGACAGTGTGATCAGAGATCAGGAAAAGGGTCATAGGTGTGAGAATGATGCAATTATGGATTTGTTTGAAATTTTCCTGTTTTTCTGAACCAGATGTTACCCTGAAAATCTGAGGGTCCCAGAAGGACACCTCGATATGCTCCAAGTGGTGGGGAAAGTAAGCTCAACGAAGCACAAGCAATAGCAATGCAAGAGGCAGGGTAACCTAGCGAGGTCTTTTACCCAATTTTTACTGGGTCAGGCCCAGTCAGAAATCACACAAAAAAGGTCCAGTGAATGATTTTATTAAACAGTAGTAGCACTCATCAACACAAACACTCACACACACATCCAAGGGCTAAAGAGAAATAAAGGGTGGAAATAAGATAGAGGGATTGTTGAAGGATTCGTGGTTTGGGTGATACTGCACCTTCTCCTGAAGTCCTTGGTCCAGAAAGCAGCAAAAGAAAAAGGAACTCAGCGAAGAGATGCTGAAGGGATCACGCAGCTATCGAGAGGGGGAACGGTGAGTTGCTATGACTGGGAGGCACCCAAAGAACTAGTCAAAAACGGGGACTATTTGTAGGAAAAATTTACCTTGAGGGCAAATCCTCTCCCGGGGAGAACAAAGGGGACAGCAACGGAAAACAACTTCACACTGGCACCTTCTTCGATATTGGAAAATAACAAGGGGTTACTCAAGTATCAGGATCTTCCGCCACTTTGGGTTGCAGTGTGAGTTTATGTAGATGGATCTTGCCTGATAAGATTTTCTTGCTTCCAGTGCCTGACTTTGTGGGAAAAACTCTTAATCCCTTCAAGATGGCTCCTTAAAGGCTGAGGATCTTTTGTCTACCATGGTTTGGCACAGCTTGAGGTCTCCTGTGGCTACGTGACTGGGGAGTTTCCTGGCCCGACCTGGTTCTTTCGATCATACGACTTTTGTTGCCTACGTGCTCCTCCGGGTGACCTCTCTGGTGGTTTAGATTAATTTTATATCAAACTTGTAGACCCCGGGACAGGGTTTACCAACGGGGCAACACAGAGTTCTCAAACAAGCAAAAGCTCTTGTTTGAATTTTCCAGCAAATGGGTGTCGATAGCCAGTTTTATGGCTTTGTCCTCCATAGGATAAGCAAACCCCAGGGGGTTTTGCTTTTCTTGGAGATGCCTTTTGTTCTCCCTGAAAGAGCCATTAAGTTAAACTCAGCCATGCTTGGGAATCATCTCTGACCTTTTCTTTTCTTTTTTTTTCCAGTCAGACTTCCTCCTTCACATGACCTTACATTTATATGATTTCTGTTTTATGCCAATTAAACATATCTGCCAATTAATATATCTTGCCAATAAAACCATCAGAGCAGTGGAGTTACAGGAGCATGAACTTGGCTTATGGTTATATGGATGCATTTTATTGATACTATTCAGTCAGATTTGCATTATATCCCTTGACTGTTTTTACTGTACCTTACCTTACTATTAATGCCATCCTGTTTCTACTTAGATTTTCATTTCCTGAGTAAAACACTGTGTAGTTATTGATTCTAAACATGCCCTTCCTATCTACCTTAGCTTACTCACCCCAAGTATTGCAATGTTTATATGTTCCGTTTCTTATTTTGCAATGTCTAGCTTTCCCTGATTCATTCTTCTCACACTCCATGTTCTTATAACATGATTTGTGCAGCTTCAGACTTTCCTGGCACCTCTGAGCATTTCAACAGCTGAACATCCTTTCTGCTTGAGTCCAATTTCAACTTCTAGCATTATCTCTTGTTTCATTTTTGGATTTTCTTATCATAGAGCTTTCATGGTAAAGACACTCAAAGGGATTTGACCATGCTTCCTTCTGCATAGTACAAACAAGTGTTAGCTATGGGGCCACTGCCATTGTCCCAGAGATCACAGCAACACACACTACTGCTGCTGCCCAGTAGCTGTTTGACACATTTATTTGGGCTCCTCAGCAAAACCTTGTATGACATTCGAGACCCTACCAGCAGCATGGTAGCCTCTTACCTCACAGGAGGACACAATCCCCCCACTACAGAAAATAGTGCCATTGGTGGGTTCCTCTTCTTCCCTGGTCTTTTTTCAGCCTCCTTAGAATGTCTCTTTTCTCTTTTTCCCTCTCTTTCCTTCCTCAAAATGTTTTCCTTTCATCTGTTGCTGTAACCCTGTTGGTTTCTTAAAAATGCATGTTTCCCTATAGAAAGTGGCATTTAGATTGATGTACAATGCCTGCACTCAGTTCATGATTACTGAAGAGATGAACAAGCAGTGCTGTTGTGCATGTGGATACATGTTGCTGGCTGAGGCATATCTGCCTTCCTCTGCTGAAATTGACACTTGTACTCCTTCAGTTGAAAACTCCATTGCACATTCCATTGCACACTCCATAGTGGATTCCATTGTGTGTTGGTTTCACAGTGTTGCCATTCACCATAAGGAGCACAAAAGCACAGTCAGTGTGTAACTCTGCATATATGTGCCTTCAAGTCTGACTTACAGTGACCCCATGAATTTCATAGGATTCCTTAGACAAGGAATACTCAGAGGTCATTTTGCCAGTGTGTTCTGCTGCTGAAATATAGCCTTGGCACTTCTTGGCAGTCTCACATCAAAGTATTACCCAGAGCTAACCCTGTTTAGCTTCTAAGATCAGACAGAAATGGGTGTCTTTAGAGTATTTAGGCCTATATCTGGAGATAGACACTATGGCCCTTTCCATAGCACTCTCCCATTCCACCATGGTCTCATCCTTCTCCTGTCCCTAGGCAGCTTAGTTGTGGGTTAAATCATTGATGGGTTTTCCTTGTGAATGACCTGCAATCGCGCCACCATCCCACACTTACTTGTCCTGCAGAAGAGCAGGAAGTGCAGCGGCAGTGCTTTCTGTCTCAACACAGCCTGGGAAAATACCTGGCTGCGCTGCGGAAGCAAGCAGGGTGTCCATCTCACTCCCTTCCACAGGGAGCCAATCCCATGCAGAGGGGAGCGCTGCTGTCACACTCTTTCCCTGGCAGAGTCACTGCCAGGATCACCACTGGATGTTGCCACAAGAAGGTAAGCTGCAGAAGGGGCCTATGTAACCCACTGTAGAATCATGGTCCTTTTTGCCTCTGCCCTTACAGTCTGGCTCAGACCCTTTTTGACAATCTGCCTCTCATTGTCCTCACGCTCTGCTCAGCCAAATTCTTTCCTTGCTTCCCTATTATTTTTCTTTTTTGGATGTTCCAGTCTTACTCCCTCTCCCTGCCCCATCTCTCTCTGAAAGTCTCTTGTGGAACCAGTCCTACTCCATTTGCTCATTTGTGGAAAAACAAATTATTAAAACAAAGCAAATTGAAATCTCTAGGCATTCTACCAAAGAGCTACTCTCCACACAGTTACACAATGGGGAGAATTGTTAGTTTTCCTCCATCCTAGCATGGCTTCTATGCCTTTTTCAGCTTCATGACATACACATATTGTATTCTTTCATTTCCATGCTAGGAAATAGTTCTGCTCCATTTCTGCTTTTTCTGTAGCTGTTAAACGCATACTGGCCCCACTAAGAAAATGCTGGCAATCTTACACAGGCATTCATTACAGGTTAGGAATCCAGCTTTCTCTGCCTATAGTTGTCGTGGCTGCATGCAATCAATAGCTGCTCAAAGAGCTGCAACTATCTTGTAAAAGGATCTTTTTTTTCTAAAAAAAGAAAAAAAATGACTTTTCTAGTCTGTATAAAGATGAATGCATATCCATATGAGGAACATGTTACAAGGCTACAGACCTTCAGCAGTAATCTTTGCCCAACTTTGCAAAGGCTTAACACATGTTGTTGCAAATCAGCTAAATTTAAGGACCTTCAAATCCCACTATTTAAGCAAGTGCACAGCTTTTCCCTATTGTAATCATGACCTAAGGTCCTGTAGAGCATAGAATAATAGTCCCCTGTGTGGAACTACACTACAGCTTTCAGCTGTCCTTCAGATCTACCATTAAGCTATTTTAGTCCATGCACAGCTGTTTCATGGCTGCTGGTGGTGACAGGATCAAAGAGGTGTCTGGCTGTGTCCTGTAGCCAGACATGAGGATCTCCTGGAGGTGTCAGCAGATGATGTACTCCTTCTGATTCTGGTTACGGGAGCATAGCCAAATGCTTCTCCAACTCTTTCCTGTCCTCTTTCCTGTGAGTGAGCTGCAGTGGCTCAACAGTTAAGTTGGGGGGGGGGGAGAGGTTGGTAATTGCAGAAAATGAAAGGGAAACCAATCTTCACACACACACCCCCAAAAGATATACAGTCCTCCCTCTACATTCATGGGTTTGACCTTCACGGATTTGATTATTCACAAGGTGTGTGTGTCCCTCCCTGCATTCTCCTCCTCCCATTCCTTTGTGTTTTGCTGGGTGTAGAGAAGGAAGGCAAGTGCACCTGAGCAAAAGTCAAGGCAACGGAGGAGAGGCACACATGCATCTTCTTTCTCCTCTGGAGCTCTCCTCCCATTCCTTTGCTTCTGGCCCTCATGATGAGAATGTGCGCTGAGGTGAAAGGCAAGAGAAGAGGGGGGAGAAACATGCATGTGCCTTTCTTTTCCCTTCTAGAACTCCCCCCTCCCATTCACCTGCCCCTGGCCCTGGCCCTGGCCCTGAGATCTCACACTGAGCAAAAAGCAAGGGAATGGGGGAGGGGAAAGCATGTGCATGCTTTCCATCTCCCCTCCAGAGTTCGCCTCCCATTCCCGTGCCTTTGATCCCTTGTGAAAGTAGAGGTGCCACTGTGCACAGGCATAACGTGGCCTAACATGGACCTTTGTGTGTAACACTAGCAGGGTGCCAGCCAGTGAGACAAAAGGTTAGCTGCATGTCCTTATTCTGTAGGCATTGACAATCTGCCTCTTTTGACTTTGAGCACATATGTTGCCATTGCTCTTTTCAAAGAAGAGTACAGGATTTGTGTTTCTAAAACAGTCAGGATAAACTTGATCCTATTGCTCTGCAGACATCCACCTTTGTACTTTGCCAATTTTTTATCCTACGAACTTATGCCTGGATTAACAGGAATGGAAGTGCTACGTTAAAGCCATCTGTTGTGGTCTCACAAAACTGTAAGCATTTTCACTGGTTTTCTTCAACATTTTGTAAACCTCAGGTTTGCTGCAGAAATATTTTCAGGACAAGAGTGCAGGCCTTCTTCTGTGGGAACAAAAGGCCCAAGTGACTGCCCAAAAGTTTCAAATCTATTTAAAAACAGAATCCCAAAGCCAGGTGTATTTTTTTTTTATTTTGCTCCAGTCTATGCAGCAAAGGAAAAAAAAAACATGTTTTGACATGTAATCTGAAGGATCTATCACCTGCTGACAAGTCTTAATGCCTTCACTTTAAGTGGAATGGTATCACGGTAAAAAGAGTCGTGAATGAAAGGAAAATATATGTTCTGGTCCTGGGAATAATGAAAGGCTTTTTTTTTTTGCCCAATTTTGGAAAAATGAGTGGGTGGATGTAGGAGCAATGCAGGATAATTCTTTTGAAGAGAAGATCCTGGAGGTGTGATTGCCCCACACTGATTCTCCTTGTTGCTGCGGTACACTGGAGCACGGATTTAATTAATGTGTATAATTGTTGTAAGGAGATATGTAAGGAGATTATTCAATGGGTTGGCTGTGGTTTCCTTTCTTACGGTTAATTGCATTACTTTGTAGTGACGCTCTGGGAGCATGATGAATGAAGGAAATGGTTCCATCTCTTCAAAGGCCAAGCAAGAGAAAGAGAGAGAGGGGGAAAATAATGCTGTCTTTAATCTTTGATATAGTTCCTTGTTGTTGCAGGTTGGATATCTACAACTACCCTGCACATGTGTGCAGTAAAGAAAATGCCAGTCGCGTAGGGACATGGGGGCGGTTTGCCCCAGGCAGCAATGTTTTGGGGGCATCCCGGCCCATAGCCACGCCCCTGCATGCCCTGGCCATGCCCTCACACACCATGGCCACACCCCTCATGCCATAGCTATGCCCCCTCCTACCCCCCCTCCACATACTCCAATGGAAATGCATTCCTATATTGCCAAATATCATGTAGCCCAAGAAGGAGGCACTTGACCCTTGAGAATTTGATGGCAGTCTCAGGGAGATTGGTCTCAAGCATGAGACGATGAGCCTTAGTTCCTTCGTAGGACTGATTGGGCATAAGAAGTGGCGACCACAAGCTCTGCCTCTTCTTTGATCACTTTGATTTGACAAAGTCTAAACAGTTTGCACGGGGGTGGGGGGTGGGGAGGTGAATCAGCCCCTCACAGGACAGAATTAGCCTGGGTCTCAACGGAAGTTGCTTTGCTGCTGCTAATAGATCTGAAATGTTATTACCTGTCATTCACTGCCCTTTGTCCCCTGTCCCCATACAGCCAACAAGGGGAATCCCCTTGGCCTGCACTGATGTTCCTCTAGATCATCTTACCTGACAGCAGAAACGACGTCAGAGACAAAATATATGTAGGCTTGTGACTCTAACATGCTTCCTCTCCTATATGATTTTTAATATCTTTGCCTGACAAAGAAGCCAGTGAAGCTTCAAAAGCTTTCATGGAATATTTTGTGCTTTTTAATGGACCCAACAAATGTATCACTGTTTTGTGGATTTTGGATTTTTTTGTAATTTGCTGCAAGGCCAAACACAGCTAGCCCTGAATATGCTCAATTGTGTGCAGTTCCTCTAAACAACACAGGAATAATTCAACCAAAAGATTGCAATTATACTGCTAATTATAAGGCCAGAGCCTCGGAGGAAAAAACTTGCCCACTGTCCACTGTCCAAGAACATAAGCATGTCAGTGATGATGGGACCACACTGTTTACAATTCACATTTTTAAAGGAGTGGAACTAGAAAGAAAGCATGAGCTGCAATGTTTAATTTTTCTAATTTTTTTTTAAAAGAGAAGGACCATGCATAACAACACTACAAAACCACTAATTAAAGGGGGAAATTAAACTCACCAGTTATCATGCTAAATTGGATATGCTTGTGGAGCATTTACAGTATATTAGCGCAAGGAGAAGATCATTAACCCTTGATGGGGCTGGCATGTGCAAATTGTATAGTCAAATCTTGGTGAAGGGGAAAACGTTCACTTCTGTTTTGTGATCACATCTGGAATGTGATCATACGTTCCAAGGACATTCACATAGGACATAACGGAAATCATGGCACCATGACATTTTTGGGAATGTTAGGGTGCTGTGTTTGTTGTACTTGTCAAAGAAGATCATGTTATCAACTGCTGTTTTAAAGATTGCTGGGGAAACTTGCATTCAGTGATACATGCAAATTCTTGTTGAATACAGTTAAGAAAATTAAGAAAACAGGGATAATCCTCTTTGGCAAATGACAAACATCCAATTTTGTTCTGAAGTGTCTTTTCTGCTAGCTTTCTTTTAACAACATTTTTGGTCAATGCTTTAATGTCTGAACATTAACCCAACATAGTGCGTGGAATGGCAATGGAAACAGAGAGAGAAGAGGCCTTATTCTCTGCAGACATACCACAACTCTGTCAGTGCTCCACAGGGCACCTGTTCACAGTTAACTCAAAGAGGTTGTGCCCCAGTTACCTTTACAGCACAAAAGTAGATTAAAGGGAGGGAGATGTATCCTATATCTTAGTGCATTGTTAGGAGAATGGTTGTAGTTTGTTATATTTGTGAACCAATTCATCCAAAGCAGGATGTTACCAAGAGGTTGAATGAAGGGAAAGTTCCCAGAAACTCTGTGTCAGGAGCTAGAGTGTGAACTCTTGAACTTCTCCCAGCTTCTGAAGAACTCATCTTTATTGCTCTTGCTAGGCTGTGATGATGCAGCTGTATATTTTGTATCATGAAAACAAGAGGTGAGAGATCAAAGTTCTTCTGTTGAAAGTTCCATGAAACAGAACACAAGCCACTCAGCAAATCAAGTGTTCCCTGAACACAAGACAAACCACATTGTATATAGTCTATAAAGGTTACATGGTCCTCACTGGGGAGGAGATAACTCCGTATGTACAGGAAACGATGTCATGAATACCTTATTACATCAGCATTCAAGCACTGCACATGTGCATATAGGTGGACCCAAATTAAAATACCAGATCCCACCTTGGGGGTGTGAAAGTTAACATTACAATGAAGTTTGATGAAGTTATAGGTCACTGTAGTTCAGGTCTTGTTGTTTACTACTCCTCCCATTTCTCTAGTCTGGTATACTCCAGATATTGCACATCACAGAGCTAACCACACTCTAGCATCTACCCATACCTGTTTCTCCATTTCTGCAAAATCTCTGTTGCTTTATTTAGCTAGTTTCCTGTTATTCAGAGATCTTGCTGCCTTGCTTCACTTTTCTCTTGTAAGCTTCCAGTTGCTTGCCAAAGCTAGTGGTCAGCTTCTGGACTCTGGGCTCTCTCAACATGACCAGAAACAGACTATGGCACAGACCACAAATTGCTGAGATCAAATATTAGAATAAAGCTAAAGAAAAGCACTAATCCGAACATCATGCTGAAACTTAAAGATATTCTCAAAAAACAGATCTGCACTGTTAAGCCTAATTGACCAGGTGAACCTTGGACTGAAGCCAGAGACATCATCCGGAAGGAATACAAAAAGACTCTGTCGGCAGCCAAAACCAAAGAAAAGCCTCACTAGATAACAAATGAAATTCATAAAGCTCCTATGAACTGGTAAAAAGCAAAAGTAAAAGGGGATACCTGTAAGGTCAGACCTTTGAGAGACTTTTTTTCCCCCGATGTGGTGGACAAGTTAAAAATTCAACTGAAACCTGAACTGTTTTTACTGTGTCTGGTGGGTTACAAATTTGAGAAAAGTGTTTCCATTTCAATACATGATCACTGCTGCTAATATCTTATTTGCTCAAAAATGGAAACACTTACCAACTTCATTACAAGAAGAATGGTTGTTGAAAGTGTTCGGCCTGGCTGAAATGGACAAATTAACTACTTTGAAAAAGGTGGAAATCTGTGTACATTTAAGAAGGACTGGAACACAGTAATGATAGACTTGAGAAATTCTTGGAGAATGTTATCAACTTTTGATTTTGAAAATTACCAGTTCACATTAACAAGCAGTTGTAATTTTTCTTCCTTTTTCTAACTTTTAATCTTTTTTTTAAGTTAAGCTCCCATCCCCACCCCACCCCCACAATTAGAAGAAGCAGATCTTAAATTATATCCATTCTTAGTAGTGGTGGAAATCTACTGGTATATCCCCTTGGTATCTTTAGATTAGTTGTGTGTGATTTTTTTTAGATTACTTTAGATTAGTAGGTGTTCTGTAAATTAAGCAGTATATCAATGTCTTTATGTTTCTTATTTTTCTTGTGCATCTTATTATCCTTATATGTAGTTTTACATGTATGAAATGTATATGATTAATTTTTTAAAAAATGAAAAACTATGGATTGCTCTTAGAGAAATGGGCATGCCACAACATTTGCTTGTCCTGATCAGCAACCTATACTCAGGACAAATGGCTACCACTAAGACAGAATACAGAGAAATGAAATGATTTCCCATTGGCAAGGGGGTCAGACAAGGTTGCATTTTACTACCTTATCTATTTAACTTATTCACTGTACATATCATATGCAAAGCTAGATTAGACTCTAAAGAAGGAGGTGTGAAAAGTACACAAAGGAACATCATTTTTTTTAAATATACAGATAACACCATACTACTAGTAAAAAATAGCAAAGACTTTGAATGAGTACTGAAAAGGTCAAGGAAAAATGTGTAACTGAACACTAAGTAAATAAAAAGAATCACCACAGGTGATTTACATAGCTTTAAAGCAGACAATGAAGATATTGAGATAGTGAAATATTTCCTATACCTTGGCTCAGTCATTAATGGAAGTAGAGACTGCAGTCAAGCAATTAGAAAAAGACAAGGACTTGGAAGGACAACTATAAAGAAGTTAGACAAGATCCTCTGGTATAAAGGATATGTCATTGAATACCAAAGTGAGGATTGTTCATGTCATTGTATTTCCAAGTTCTGTGTATGGTTGTGAAAGCTGGACAGTGAAGAAGGCTCCTAGGAAGAAAATCAACTCATTTGAAATGTGGTGCTGGAGAAGAGTTTCTGTGGATACTGTGGACTGCTAAAAGGAAAAGTAAATGGGTCCGAGAACAAATCAAGCCTGAACTCTCCCTAGAAGCCATAATGACTAAACTGAGACTGTCATACCTTGGCCATATCATGAGAAGACATGACTCGCTAGAAAAGACAATAATGCTTGGTAAGGTAGAAAGCAGTAGGAAAAGAAGAAGACCCCATTACAGGTGGATAGACTCAATCAAGGAAGCCACAGCCCTGAATTTCCAAGACCTGAGCAGACTGGTTGATAAGAGGCAGGCTTGGAGGTCTCTCATGGATAAGGTCACCTTAAATCAAAATGTATTTAACAGCAGGAAGCAACAAGAGGAGGAGGAGGAGGAGGAGGAGGAGGAGGAACAGCAGCATAGAATAGTTACTATTCAACTGCTACTTGACTGGTTATCAATTAGCAGCAAAAGATCCATCTCACTCTTTTATCGATGTCATCCTTATCCTTTCTTTAAAAAAAAATAAGGAAAACAGAAATTTAGTTATTTAATCAAAGGCTAGTCTGAAGTCATCATATGTCTGGAAACTGATTCTCTATACCCTCCAACTTTTTACAGATAAAATCTGGGCTGTGTGCAGCAAAGCAACATCAGAGTGTGGACAAGAAGGTAGAAATTATTAATAGAGAAGAAAATACAACCTGGGAAAGGCTGCAGCAATTTGCTTTTGCCTGACCCTCCTCTCCTTCCCCTCTGCTGAGTTAATTGCATGCAAACTGCTTTTGCACCTTGAACTCAGTTTGCTGCAATGGAAGTAAGCCAAGGAGAAAGTGGAAGAGTGGGAAGAGGGGACAAAAACTGAGAATGTGGTTAAGTGCAGTTGAAAAAGTGAGGCAGCAAAAGATTGATTGGGACTGTCCCTGCCAAATTATGACGATTGGAGTGTATGATTCTGGGAAACGGGATGCCAAGTATAAAACTAAAGGCCTAACTTTCAGTGTTCACAGAGAGAGAATTGGGCTCTGCATATTGCCCTGTCCCTTGTCACCTGATCCCTTGCCGCTATATTCAGGAGAAATGAATGTAAAGGAAAAGCTAGATGAATGAAGAATTAATATGCAAGATTTCAGCTCACATGCACTCCCACCACACATTCAGCAAGCTCTCCAATCTTTCTCTCTGAGCACTGTTAATTCTCTGAAGTAACACAGCCTAAATAGGGCTAATATGTTTGCCTCAGAAGACGTTGCTTTCTGTTCTTCTGTTTTGTTTTGTTTTTAAATGGTAAGTGAACCAAAGTGAGGCCCTTTCCACATGGGGGGGGGAACGGGTGAAAACGCCCCAAAACGGAGCTTACCGGCAGCCGGGTAAGTCTGTCGCGACGCGGAGCAGCGCGAGCTCGCTGCTCCGCAGTCCTCCGGCGTCCCAAATGGTGGCTTCCGGTTGGTGGAGGCTCTCCACCAACCGGAGAAGCTCGCCAGCTGGAAGCCCGCCCCTGGCAGACCTGCAGGCACGCACTTGCATGCGCCTGCAAATCCGCGTCGGAGCCAGGCGACGGAGCGGTACGGGGCTGCGCACTCTGTGCTTTTTAAAAACCTCGAAAAAGAGGTTTTTAAAAAACATGCAGCACGGCTAGTTCCGGCCGTTCCTGAGTGGATTCTGGTGTGGAACTACAAAAAGTAGTCCATGCCAGTCCACTCTACGGTGTAGAAGACCTCCATGAGAGGTCGCTCTGCACCATTACAGAAGCCCGGTGTGGAAATGGCCTAAGAGTGAGCAACAAGAGACATTAGTTGGAATTGGAATTATTTTCATTATTTGAAGGGACAGAAGACATTCCATTCACTCTTTATATAGTATCTGTTATAAAAACAACAAAAGAACAATCAATTACAATTAAAAGGTCTTCATAACAGATGAGACATTTAAGAACAACATATGGAGAAACAAACACAAATATAATTGTTTAACACAAAGAGAAGAGAAGAATCACAGGAAGCATCTTGCCTTCAGCTGTTCCAACAAATAATGCAGTTGTCACCTGTGAGATTTTGAGTAATATTCTAATAAAACATTTTGGTGCAGAGTGTCTCAAGAATGTGGTGCATTCTAACCTATTTTAAAATCAAAAGACTTCTCATATCCCTGAGCATGCCATTCAAATAGTTGATAATGTAAGCAGTAGGAGTCTAGACAAAATAGCTAGTGCTCCCCTAGTGGTCCCCTAGCTTTTCCTGAATCTACTCTGCTGGACTGCTAGAGATTCAGCACCCTTGACAGTTAAATTCACAGAGGGTATTGCCTGCTTAAATGTCTCACCTAAAAGAACTCTCTTTTCGCATGCACTTTCGAAGGCAAAAGGGCCCCTTGAGCATCACGTAAATGGGAGGAGCGGTCCGTACAATGCACTCCCATTTACGTGACGCTCAAAAGCCTACAGTGGGCAGCGTACGCATTTTTTAATTTTTGGCTCTAAGCCAAAAATGCTGCGTGGTCACGCAATGCTCCCGGGGCCTGCATGCATTTACCTGCCCTGCAGTGCGTCTGACGAGCCGGGCCGGTCGCGCTTCCTCCCCCAGCGCAGCCTACAGCTCCCAGGTTGCGCTGCAGTAGGAAGGGGCAGGACATTCGCGCGGCGTTCGTGCAACTGGCAACCAGCTGCGGTAAGGAAGGAGAAACCTCGCACAAAAGGTTGCTCGCACGACAGCTGCCACCCACCTCCGCGAAAAGGTAATGTGTGGAAAGGGCCTCTCTCTGTCTCTCTGAATTTGCTTAAGTAAAGTTCCTCCATTTTGAATTCTAGTCAACTTTAAAGGTTGTTCCTGTTGTCAGCCCCTTGTCCTACTTAAAATTATGCTGACATTAATTGGCAAAGTCAAGGCCTGAGTTCTCTGCATCAGTTCTCAGTGCTCTCTGTAACAAGATTTATCATTCTTCAATGCTGAGCGAACACATGTATGATTCCGGGTTCATTGTTGATTGATAACCAGAAGTTACTTTACTAGCAACTATGTATCAGACTTTTGGTCTTGGGAAAGTAATGATTCTTGCACATGTGTGGAATGCTTTATGAGACCATTGTTACTCTAACCTATAAAAACAATAAAGGGGCCATCTCTTTGTTCCTAAAAGAAGTGGTTTTTGAGTGCATTCTTCCTTGGGAGGGGGAGTCCCTTTGGCCAAAGCTGGAGACCTTTCTAGGCTGAATTGCATAGACTACTTGAAGATAGACCTAATGTTTTAGGTCTGGCCCCACATTTTTTAAGGGCGCAGGGGTAACCCTAACAATAATACCTGGTCATCTCTGACCCTTTCCGCAACTCACCCATTTTCGGCACTGGGTTGCGGTGCTCGCACGAGCAGCCTCCAGAAAGAGGCTCTTGCTTCCCTGCTTCTTCGGCTCCGCACGAGCTTGCGCGAGAGCCCTGCTTCTTCCTTTCGCAGTGCAGCCTGGGACTTTACCAGGCTGCACTGAGACAGGAAGCGCGACCGGCCCAGCTCCCGAGGCTCCGCGCACAAGGTAACTGTACGTGGGGCCCCGGAGCAGTGTGCAACAGTTTCGGCTTCAAACCGAAAGTGAAAAAATGTGTGTGCAGTCTGTGTCAGGCCCTGGAGGCTTGCACAAATGTGAGCGCATCGTGTGGACCGCTCCTCACATTTGTGCGACGCTCAAGGGGCCCTTTCGCATCAGAAATGCCGTGCAAAAAGGGCCTCTGTTGGATCATTCATAGATGAATCTATAAAGCTCATTGACCTCGACTATGTCAGTTAACTGGCAACTTCCCAGGCGCAAGATCACAACTGTTCTCAGGATGTATAAAAAAAGAAATGCAGGCCCATTTCCTATCTTCAAACAAACCAAGCTCTGAGGTTAAACTAAGCAAACTTGACAATAGAGCTTGTTTCCTCCTCGATACCAGAGGACAATGTCTAATCTTTAAGCTCTGTATGCTTCACAGCATCATTTACTTCTTGTACAAGATTTTGAGAAAGAGATTGAGAGAGGGAAAAAAAGGATTATGAGGAAGGATCAGGTGCTTTCTTCTCCTTCACTTTATCTGTTTATCTCTATTGCCCTAGAACAAGGGCTTGGAATCTACTATACAAAAGTCAAAGTTTGTCTGTGAGTTGTGTCTGTCTGTCTGCGTCGGCATATGATTGGCTATGTGAGGCGAGAAGACCTCTTGTGATTGGCTGGCTGTGAGGATTCTATGGAATCCTGGGGTTGGCAGTTTAGGGAGGGGCCCTTAGAATTCTCAGCCAAGAGCTCTTGGGCCTCAGGCCAGTTGCGATGGAGACAAGGCCTACCAGTGAGAAGAAGGGCAGTGTATTCCCTCAGAAACCAAACCTCTGTTATGTTAACAACTCTGAATACAGATTGGCTTGGGGAATATGGGGGATAGTTACAGGTACTGGACAAGTCAGATGGGGGAATTAGAGACACAGGATCTCAAATCTGTGTATTTCAGCCACATCTAATTCCTAAGGTAAGGTAAGGTAAGATAATTCCTAAGGTATTTCCAACAAGAACTACCTCTGAGAAAATAAAATCCTGGGCAACGCTGGGTATATAGTGTCTTATAAAACTGAAACAAGTACAGTATTGATTGGGGAGTGGGGAAGAACCAAGAAGATGATCAATATAGTGTAACTAACCGTTCTTATAACATTTAATAAAATTAAAATATCTATCTTTTTTTAAAAAAAAAAAGTTGAAAAGCAGTTGAAAAACAGTATAATATAATATAAGTACCTCTTTCTTTAAAAATCATCAGTTTCTCAAAGCCTGTTGGAATAAAAATGTAGTTGCCTGCTGAGAGAAAGACAGGAAGGAAGAGACTAGGCTGTTATCCCTAGAGAAAAAGTATCCACTGAGAATGCACTCTCTTTCATCTTTACCAGATATGCCTGTGAAGCTGATGTGACAAAAAATGGGGACTCTCCTAAAGGAGAGTCAGGGCCCAGGTATCAGGGCCCAGGTAAGTTCATATCGGAGACTAGACCCTCCCAATAGTCTTACCCAAACCAGATAGTGTTGGAGAGGTTATAAGAAATATTTTGAACTGTGTATGCATCAACTAATGAAACTTTTTCTGAAAAGGGAAGCATGTGTGACTTGTAGTTAGTCATTGTCAACAGTCTGACTGAAGCTTTTTGGGTTAACTTGGGCCATTTCCGCACTAGTCTAGTATAGTGCTATTATTCCACTTTCAGCATCCTAGGGAATCCCTCAAAGACCCCTCTCTAAACTGAATATTTTTCAAAGGCAGTCCCCAGTACGGCATATAATCAAAATAAAATGTTACCATACTATGTGTAACAGATGGTGTTTAACTAAGGCACAAACTGGATGGAACTAAGATACTATGGGCTGAACAGTTATCTCCAGGAACAAACACATTGCATCTAAGTGTGTAGATGTGTTCTCTGCTACTAGGAAAGCCTGGCATTTGGGTTTATGGCTAAATCCAAGAAAACTATGAACCTGCAACTTTAAGGAAAGTGAAAGCATATCCAGCACAGGTTAACCAGCATCCTGTTGCTGATACACACAAGTGTAACTGAGAGTTACACCTACTCACATACTTTTTCAGACTTCCTTCTGCAAAGCCCACTCCCTAATGCGCAACGACAACTGAGGAGCAGACCAGCTGCAGAGTTGGGGCCAGGTTTACTCTGGCTGCCTTTAAACACTGGAGGAAGAAGGAGCAACCTTACACTAGGAATGAGAATACTGTCCTGTTCAGAAAGCCAGCCAAATTTCACAATCTTTAAATACAGTCTGTAGTAGCAGCCATGGTTGATGTTTAAAGAAGCTTATCAGTCAATTGTTGTTCTTGTTCCAGCAGTCCAGGTTAGGAATAGATTCAGAATATCAGTTCGAGGAAGTATCCAGAAGCATAGTCAGCACACAAAGCAAGAGTCAAAGGTTTTTAGGAAGATGAGCCAAGAAAGAAGAATGTGTTGCTTCCACTGCAAATGACAGTTGTCTACAACAGACTTCGCAGTCCCAGGACCCAGGACCCAGTGCAGACACAAATAGGACCCTCCCCAACAGCCACAACACAGAGATATGAACAGGACAATATTTACTGCAGCCCAGGGTAGATGAAGCAGAGCGGGCCCACAAGGCACTCAGAGAACTTATATGATAAAGACTCATTAGTCAGGCAATAGCTGAAGGAGGCTCCTGGCCAATAAATATTGTCATACACTTGTTTGTTACAGAAGCACCAAGAAAGAGAGACAGAATGTAATCATCTTACCACAGAAGAAATCACCTTTGGTGTAGGCTTACATTCAAGCACTGATAAATCAAAGGAATTACATTTATATCAGTAGTGAATCATTTAAGCTAGTGTTGAATCAACATCAGTGGGCCAACTGACTTTGGCTTCCTGGAGGACAAAACCTTTGTACATTCAGCCACAGATTAGGCCTGGTCTACAGAAACCCAGTAAAATATGCTGGTAGAGCTCAGATGTGGTAAACTGGGTTGTACCATTCTGGGCTGTGCATGTACAGAATCACTCCTTGGAAATACAGAATAATCACAACATGAGAGATTTGGGTTAAAATCATTCTCTGTTGTTCTAGTGAAACAAACAAGCAAAGCATTCAGAAACTTCATTTAGAAGTGGCTCAGTCCACTCTATCACAGTCCACTCTGGCCATTTCCACACCGGGCTAGTAAAACGGTGCAGAGCGACCTCCCACGGAGGTCTTCTGCACCAGAGGGTGGACTGGGGCAGACTACATTCTGTAGTTCCATACCTCAGTCCACTCCGGAGCGACCAGAACTGGTCGCGCGGCATGGTTTTTAAAAACCTCTTTTCAGAGGTTTTTAAAAATCGGAGCGCGCAACCCTGTGCTGCTCCGTCGCCCGGCTCCGGAGCAGATTTGCAGGCGTGCGCAAGTGCGTGCCTGCAGATCTGCCGGGGGCGGGCTTCCGGCTGGCGAGCTTCTCTGGTTGGTGGAGATCCTCCACCAACCGGAAGCCGCCATTTGGGATGTGGAGGACTGCAGAGCAGCGAACTCACACTGCTCCTTGTGGCGACGGACTCAGCCGGCTGGAAAAGAAAGCCGGTAAGGTCTGTTTTCGGCTGTTCCCCCCCACATACACATGCGGAAAGGGCCTCTGCCACAGTATATATAGACTGGGCCTTATTGTGTGGGAAAAAATCAGTCAGTGACAACCCTAAGCTCTCTTCTTGGATGGCGCATAACTAATGTAATCCCCTGTCAACGCTTATATTTAATGTTTTTGTTCTGATGTACATAACCTATGAATCTTTTCTGCCATTCTGTCACCTACAATCATCACCGAGTTTGAAGATATGTCCTCTGGCACTCTTCAAAAAGCTAATATACA
Organism: Cyclura pinguis; assembly: GCA_030412105.1. Taxonomy (NCBI): domain Eukaryota; kingdom Metazoa; phylum Chordata; class Lepidosauria; order Squamata; family Iguanidae; genus Cyclura; species Cyclura pinguis. Next base: position 108,959,650 of record CM059600.1, on the reverse strand, counting down.
GAACACTAAACTCTCAGGGCATTTTGTTCATCTGTTATCAGCCTGCTAAGCAGTAAGGAGCATCTTACGTCGGATATGGATATGCAACAAAATCAGAACTTGGGAAGTTACTTTGAAGAAGTAATGAGTTGCCATTCAGGGGCCTGAGTACATGCTTACTAGTATGATTACACATTTTGAAAAGATAATTTCCTATTTCTCTTCAGTCGGTGAAATAGTTTCTTTTATTTGTTTTTGGGGAAAAACACATCTAAATGCTAGAAGCTGTTGATCCATGGTACAAAACCCTGTCTCTTCACATTTACCTCACTGTTGCTTCAGTGCTGATGTCAGAGCCCAAGGGAGCAACACTAGCAAGCACATGAACTATGTGTTTCCTCTCCCATCTTTTAATCATGGCACAGTTCTGAAATTATAAAAGTAATTGGCAGAATCCTGTGTGACCATTATGTCTTAGTTTCCAAAAACATGATGTAACTATGGTGCTATGTAGTGGATTCTGGCTAACTCCCCTCCCAAAGCCCACTTGCTGGTAAGCAGCTGCTGGGATCAGTGTGGGTCTGTTTCCCTGTTGATCAAGAAGCAGCTACCTGATGTTCCCACCCCTTCTCATGAGTGATCAGCATGATAGGCAGAAAAGAAGAACTGTTTGCTCATCCCCTTTGTGTTCTGTTGACCCCCCCTTGCATCAGAGATCACTCACATGGTGGAGGGGGGAGGACATCAGGCAACTGTTTCTCAATCAACAGGGGAATGGACTCCCATTGATCCCAATGGCTGCTTACCAGTAAGTACAGTTTGGGGAACTTTCACAGTCCCTACAACACCCCTTAACAGCAGTTATGAATGTGTAGCTGTAGAATACCTGTTTATTATTGCCCAGTAGGATTCTGGCTGATAAAAGTAACTAAAATGTTACAGCTGTATCTCAAAAGAAATGATGCTATCTCTGTGAAATGATAACAACAGCATACTGTAATGTTGCCACAGCTCATTGCGGTGGGGGAAAGAATTAGTTACAATTAACTAGTTGTATTTTAATAGTTATTTTCAAGCGTGGCTAAATCATGCAATAATTAAGTCAGGAATTGGAAAAACGATCTAGCCCAACCTTTGACTAATGCATTAAATTTGCCGCTACACCTTCCTTGAGAGGTGACCATACAGTCTCTTGCCAAAAACTTCTCATGAAGGGAAGGGAAGTCCACTATCTTCAAACAGCATTGTCAAATATATTGGAGGTTGGTGGCTTCCATGTCAGTGGCATGATGGACCTGTTCTGTGTTTCTGTCCAAGCTTTAAAGACCTATCTGAACCCTATGCCCTGCCAATAGCTTCAACACATCTTTGGACTGAAACACAAAGCAGGTTCACCCGTCCACTGACATCAGAGTCAGAAGCCTACATGGATCAAATAAATTTTAAGTTTAAAAGCTCTTTCTAATAGTTGCCTGTGTCATATTTTACTGAATCATTCTACTTCACCTAGGAGATAGCTCATTTCACCATTCACACTGCTTCAAGAAATGAATGAAACTGAAAAAACTTTCAAGAACCTGATTCACATCTTCCATGACCCCAGAGCACACTTCCCTCTGCTGCAGAAAGAAAGACTGGCTATTTATTCCTATCATATTTCTGTTTTAGCCTGTTACTGAGATGGATGTGAAAAACTACTTAGAATATCTTCTCATGGTCCCTTCTGGTCCCTCCCCCATAAGAAATGTGCTCATTAAAAAACCACTAGTAGCTGCTCTGTGAAAAATTATTCAGTGTGCCTCTCTCAGTCTTAAATTGAACTGTGGGAGGCTGAATGTGCTGAACTAGTACATTTCCAAAGACAAAAGCCCCTAATGTTTTACTTTTAAGCATCCTTTTCCCTCTCTTCAATTGCCATGTTGCCAAGCAACACCATAACCAGTACCAGCAGCTGGAAAATGAAAATCTGATTGTATGAGGAAGAATTAAAAGAGAAGATTTCCACCCTCGCTCTCTGTATTATCTCTGCCACTCGTCTGTCAGGTTTTCAAGCACATGTTTTCCCCTCGTAGAAAGGAAACAACAGTTTATCCATTTCTTGTCTCTTGAATTATTCTTGATTAAGGGAGCAGTCCTAAAGCAGAGGGAGCTTGACAGAGACAGAGCACATCTCCTGGAGGCTCTGGTCTATCCAAGGGCCTTCCAGGCTCTTGCAAGCAGAGTAGGAGCAAATGCAGAGCTCAGTTTTTCCTGTGTGAGACTTTTTTTCTTAAAAAGGTTTTTTTTTTAGTTTTTTTTTTAACAGTTTCCTCCTGTTGCAAGGAGCACTAGATGTGGTTTAAGCTGACAGCCATGGCAGGGGTTGAGAGAGCTGTGGATTCAGCCAGTGTCTGGAGAAGTTACTGATGGTTCAAAAAGTTCCACAATCATTCTAATCACGCTGGCTGAGGGAATCAGAGAGCTGCAGCCTCCTAAAAATACAAGCTCTGAGTCTAGCAGAACCACATCTCCCCTCCACACCCACCACTACAATCACAGGTTAAAGTTTCCCATCCCTCAAAAAGGTTTTAGGTCTGATCTGAGGCAAGGGAAGAGCAACATCTATGATGGCCGCAAAATGAGAGAATCCCCCCCAAATTAAAATTGTACCCCATGAAATATTCCCCCGAATTTCTATGATTGCAGAGAACGTCCATTTCCACACTAGACTGTTATAGTGTTATTATTCCACTTTCAGCATCCTATGGAATTCTGGGTTTTTTTGTTTAGGGAGATGTCCCTAAACTTCAGGATTCCATAGGATGTTGAAACTGGAAGAACAGCACTATAACAGTCTAGCGAGGAAATGGCCAATGAGACACTAAAAAATCATTCATTCCCAGAACTCTGATATTTGCTAATATGCTGTGTTTCCTTGGTAAATTTCCCTGCCCCTTTTATTTGGACACCTAAACGGTATTTCTAAATGCTGAACTGAAGTTTTAAGTTACTACAATGCTACAAACATGGGGATTGAACAAAAATCTCATGGGTGAGGGGCAGGATTCTTATTTGGGTGGGATGAGTACATAGCTATACCTGTAGCTACTCTCCTGAATCAGATTCCCATCAAAGTCCTCAGATACAGAGATTACTCCTTAGTATGGTGTCTGGATATGTTCCTGGGATTTTATGAAGGCTTTCTAAATGGAGAAGAATCATAGGCATTTTTTGGCTATGGGGAGGGCAGATAGGGAGAGGCTTCTGTAAAGGGATAGCCCATAAAATGTTTTTAAATTGATTAGATACTAGAAAGCACTTACTATATGGAACATCTTTGGAAATGGTGACCTGAATTGTTTAATGAACAACTGAGAATTATTGTCATTCAGACACTCTGCTTAAAACAAGTGATAGACTCATGAATATCCAAGAGCTGGTATTCTAGACAAGTGCATAATGACTACTGGATATGTTACCTAGCAATGCCTGAGAATGTGCTGGGTTGATTTTTTTTTTTAATGAGAATTTGGGTGGGGGGGACAATCCAAATTTCTTCTAATACAGAATGGCAAGAACTTGATTTATTGTTGTTTAAAAAATAAATGAATGGAAATTGAGAGTGGCAGACTGATCCATCCAGTCATAGGGTTCCAGCTGGTTAGCTCTTGAGAGTCTGGCTTTAAATTCCTGTGTGTTCAGCTATGTTTGTGATGCTGAATTAGGGTTGCCACCTCTTTTTCTTCTGGTAGACGCCTCACACTTAGTAACTACATGGCAACCAGGTACACCAGAGTTTGTTTTAAAAATGCCTTCAAACACCTCCCCCCCCCCACAAAAAAAATCTTTATAAACTTTATGGAAAGAATTTGAGATTTCTCATTAAAAAAAAGAAGAGAAACGTGAGAGAATTTGGAAGAGCACAGAGTGTGACATCTACATTTCTTGTACGATCAAAATATTCATGGAGTATCAAGACTGAATAGAACTTCTGACTGTGCTTTTCTATATATTCTATGTGTATATTACTCCCCCCCCCCCACAGATATACACAGTGTTTGCAGCTAACAGCAACTCAGGTCTGAAAACAAGAGTAAGTCGATCAATCAAGGCTACTTGGTCAGATTCATTGCTCTGTGAGGATCTGAACCTGGGTTTCTCAGACTGAAAATCAACACTCTTGTCCAAGTCTCCCTCATCAGGTGACCTCCAGATTGTTGGACTACAGCTCCCAATTTAGAACAGATCCAGAATTAGTCTAAATATTTATTAACAATATCCTATGAGAAGGTAAGGAAGCAACAACTAGCTCTGTTGTTAGTTCTACCTGGAAGATCCTGACAGGACTTTGCATAGATTGAAAGCATCGCCACTGAAGTGCTCTGTTGTTGGGACTCATTCCCTTTAGGACAACTATCCTTTCCTCAGAAACAACTGACTAATCAATTCATTAAGTAATTTGTACGTTAGATTTTTCTAGTGACTTCATCTGCCTCACTAGATTCCCCAGTTAACAGTGAAGTTTACAATATGCACTAGTGAGTTAGGTCTTACAGTTCATTTAGATTCATTAGGATAGATGCATCTCCCTCAGTCAGAGTCAGTAATACAGGAAGGCTTGCTGCCACAGGTAAAGTATTATGATTAGAGGAAATGTATCACCTGGCTTTGTTCTTAAGATCCAAGTGTAGTTCTATGCTAGAACAAGGTGTAATTCCAGGCCTCCCCAAGTTCTTTCAGCACCAAACACTGACATATTGCTGCCATAAGATAAGCATTATTGGTGCAAAATGATGCAGCAGAGGATATGCGACAAAGATGCATTCCAGCCCTTTCATTGATTGGCTCCAACCTCCCTTCACAACCAACGGTAGAATTCATTCCCCAAACTAATTGCCTGGCTGGTGATCAAATTCAATCCCCATAGCTGGCTATGTGGGCACCCTGGACTGGTGTGCACCACTTCCAAGATGAGCCTGATGGAATAACCCTTAGACTTCTAAGGATTATCTCATGCAGAAGCAAACAAAGAAAATCAAACTGAACAAGCATGATCCATCTCCCCAACCAGCTATGAGAAAGCAGGTTAGCAACAGAGGAAAATTCACTACTCCCAGTCCATTTCCAGCCTTCATATCATTGATAGCCTCAAACTGCCAAGCTCATTCAAAAGTATCCAGCAAGGCCGCTAGTACAACTTAATCCTTTCATGCTGCCAGACATAAGCAAGCTAATCTGGAAGGAAGGAAGGAAGGAAGGAAGGAAGGAAGGAAGGAAGGAAGGAAGGAAGGAAGGAAGGAAGGGGGGAAGGGGGGAAGGGAGGAAGGGAGGAAGGGAGGAAGATGGACTAAGCCTGCATAGGAAGAAATAGCTGTCAAAGAACAGAAAAGAAAAAAAAAGTGAGTCTTGGAAAGGGGATGGTGTGATAAGTGATTTATTTGGAAACCAAGACTCTTAAGCAGGCAATACCATCCTTTTGGGGCAGATGTTTCTCCACCCGCACCTTATCCCTCCACCATAGGTCTGCATGGAAGAACAGTATTTGGAGTCATTCAGGACGTGGGGGGGGAGGGCGCACTCTAATTCGCTTCAGTAATTTCTCCTCTACCAATAATAATCTGGACTATGCTATTGTATGTTACTGTACAAGGTACAATCTTGCATAATATTGTTTGAGGTGAGGTAAATCCTCTTGTACTCTCATTGTTGCTCACACAGTGCCTTATTTACCTTTCTCTTTGTTTCTTTGTTTCTCTTTTCACCTCTATATTGCAACTATCTTATTCTGATTTTTACCAGTTCCCTCTCCCCTTCCTCCTACACCCTCCTGCAATTATAAATTTAATGTAAAGTGGGTACAAAGAATACTGGGCTTGTTAAATAGCTATTCATTTAATTGAAGATTGAATTCAAGATCCCTGGCTCTTGTATACAACATCTGTGCCTGTCAACGATTTTTGCAGACCACATTCCTTGACTGTGAGAAAGGAGACAGAAGGGATTCGCTAATTCATTTGTTCAGCAAGCATATTCTGTATATGTTCAGAGCCTCACAAAATATTTCTGATTAGCGATTCTCCAGCCTTGATTCACTGACTGATCTTTGTAGCTATCCACTTTTGTGGTGAATCACTGTCTATTAACTGAAATACATCATCCATTTTTAACCTTTAACAAACAAAACATTTCAAGAATGAGTGAAGTGTACATATTGGGGATGGGGGAAGAAAAAAGAGATGCAGAACTCTCATGAATGTGTTGGATTTCTGTTAATCCCAGATGATAATCATGTTACGAGCTTTGTAGTCCATCTGGAAAAAGAATTCTAGATTAGGGGAGACAACTTTTAAAAGGATAAAAAGAGAATTTTCATGAAATTTAAAAACGGTGACAACGTCCATGCCATCCTCTGTAAATCTCATGGTGCAGCTCTAAACATTTCCAATGACAAGGTGACCAATAATAATTTAACTAATTTGGTTTCAGTTATTACTGTTGATGGTGATGAATTAATTTCCTAAGTTCTAACATCTGATTTCCTAAGTTCTAACATATTTGTTGAGTTCCTGGTTTTTGTTGATGCTGGTTCACATTCATACTCCATTTCTGAAAAGATGCACTAAACAAAGTAAGATGTATGAAACAGACAGAGTGAATGAAATGAAGAGCAGCTCTCAAAATCTTTTTTTAGTTTCAAATTTTAACTAAACAATTTGATATTAGATGCATGACCTATTTGAAAACCAAAGTGAAAGAGCGAAAAGTGAAAAGTCTGGCTCTTAAGATGTGTTTTGGTGGGCATTTGCAGTTGTGACAAAGATGTCATGACTGTAAATGTGAACAGCAATATTTATGAAGTCATAAGTCTAACTTATGACAGTGTGAAAACTGAACACAATGCCAGCTCAAATGTAAATCTAGCGGCAACTGAGAAAGTTCTATTCCTGTTTATTCATACAAAGAATATATACAAGGGTTGTACTGAAAGTAGTGCATGTCAGGTCGTAACTCCTTTATTAACAACATGAGACATATGCAACTACATACATGTGTGAAGTAACTCTTTGTCTACAATATGATACTATTCAAAATAGTCTCAACTAGTACAGTTGTGCCACCTTTGAACCCACTCATTAAATCCAATTTGGAAAAATCTTTTGGGCACTCCCTGGTCCAGTGTCTGACATCATCAGATTGCCAGACTGGGGCAATAAGGTGGATGTGACATCACTTACCATTTTGTTTGTGCAAAAACCTGTGGTGTTGCCAAAGAAGTGTGGGGTTGTGCATTATCATGGTGCAACTGGATTGCATTCAACTGTTTCTATGACCTTTTCTTATGGATGGCTTCTCAAAATTTCCAGAATGATGCAATGTAGCAGTTGCTGTTCCTTGTTGTCCCACACCTGAGAAAATCAAGCAAAATCACCCCTTGTTATCTCAGAAATCATTCACCATTTTTGTGCTGAGCATGGCTTTTGAATTTCCTCGGTGTGGAGGAGGTGGAATGCCACCACCCTATGGATTGATTCTTTTTCTCTGGGTCATTCAGGTATGCCCAAGTCTCATCATCAATACAAACGTTCCTGAAAAAGCTGTCCTCGTGGACTTCAAGTGCTGCTAATAGTTCTGACTCACGTACGGTTGCTTCTCTTTCAAATCAGCTGTTAATTGATAAGAAACCCAGTTGTCACAGACTGCATCCAAGACTGTGGATAATATGTTAACAGCACTATGACCACAGCCAAGTTCCTCAACAATTTCTCAGACAGTCATATGCCAGCCTGCACAAATCATGCCATTTACCCTGTTTGGGTTTTCATTGGTGATTGCTGTTGATGGCCCTTCACCACATGGTTTGTCTTCAACACTGGTTTTGTCTTCTTTAAACCCTTTCACTGATCTTCGCATATCATTCTCATCAACTGTCACCTCACCATCCACATTTCTGAAACACCTCACCATACACATTTCTTTGATCAAGAATGAGATGACTGCTCTTTGTTTCTGCTTCATACCCAGGGTTATGCAACACCTAGAAATACAGAAATCATGTCAGTCATACAGTTAGAATTACCCTATCAGGCAGTGTAACAACATCACATTTAGATTAACAATTTCAGAGAAAATGACACAAGACATTATTTTCAGTACAACCTCCATGTATTCAGGGGGTAAGAAATCATTCCCAGAGGTTACAGAAGTTGCACAGTGATCTTGTCTTTGTTTTTTGGTAGATTTACATTGCTGCTGGTTTTGTCTGCTTTTGCCTTCTCTTTAAACAGGACAGAATATCTGGTCTCTAAAAGTTTACCTTTTGCTTCTTTTCTGCAGTACATTGCATTTGCATGCTGTTCAGACAGCATCCAATACTGTTGATGACTGTTGGCTGAACAGGATTGATGGTAGTCTGGGAGAACTGTTTTGGCCAACAGGAATCCAGAGATAGCTGCCTCATTCCAAAGCATAAACCTATCGACCATTTCTTGACTTTCCCGCTAGATGAAAAGTTATTTGGCTTTTTTTTAAAAAAAAAATAATATTTGTGCCTCATTCCTATAATTTTGGATAAATAGCCATTTTTGAAGGAATAATTTGGGTTTAGAGATTCAGTTTTCGATCAAAACCTGAACAATTCAAACTATTTCCTTGTCATTAAATGTCAGCAGCCATCAGAATGTTGACGCAAAATGGGCATGTTTGAGAATAGTTTTCTTAAAAGCTAGACAAGTTGACATATTTTCAAAAGAGTTTAAAATACACTAGGTTATACTAATGGTATAATAGACTATAGCTAGTGCAGTATTCAGATTATCTTTAACATTATTGTGCAAAATAAGTGAACTCATTCCACCAGTATTGTATTGTATTCTGTTATTATCCATGATTTTCACTGTGTTCACAGGTAATGTTTCAATCTTGCCTAGATTTTAAAAGCAGACTAAAAGGCTTAAAACCAGGCACGAGTTGAAAAAAGGGGCACTTGGTACCTATATGCAAAAAATAAACCTTTTGGAAAATAATATTGCAGAATATAGATAGGAATTGACCAAATATTTTATCTTATTTGACTGCATTGCATCTGTACATTTCCCCCTCAGATATTCCTTCTAGCAAGCATCACATCTTTTAATTAACGTTTTACAAATGCAAGAGGAAAAAAAAAAGCAGCCTGAAAGGGCAGTATGGTTTGCTGGCGGAAGAGAAACTCTACGGATAAATGTATGCAGCGTCTCCTTGTCCCTTAAGGCTGAAAGTGAAAAATAAATCCATCCAAAAAAACAAAACAAAAAAAGTAAAAGAAAAGAAAAGAAAAGAAAAGATCGTGGATGTGAATGAATGGAGATACAGAGACCTTTTATATATATATATACTAAGGATAAATTTATTTTAACAATGGATTTCAAGTGTAACAAACAAGGTCCATAGGCTTCAGTCATTTTTTTGTAAAAACAAATAGAAAAACCGAAATAAAAATGGATAGAAAAATGAATATGTTTCTGTCATATCTCTGTCCATTTTCAATTGTTTTGTATCTGTTCATTTTAAATTGTTTTGTGTTGGATGAATAGTCTTGAACTCAGACTACAGTTCTCAAAATTATAGGATTGTGAGAAGATTTAAAATGTCTAAAGCAGGGGGGAAAAATACAGCACTCACCCAGTAGAAACTCCATTCACCACCACCCATTCATTTGCCAAAGGTCAGCCTAAATATAAAGTCTGCCTGTGGGCAAAAAGACAACAAAGAGAGAGACACCTTAGTCCTCTTTTACAGACAGTGCCACAGCCTGGGAACAGTCCCTCTCATGTATATAGAACTAGGATGTAACCTGCTAACTTGTAACACATCCCTTTAGGGAGGAGGGAGAGAGAGAAGAGACACACTGAAACCATGAGATGCTTTAGACACTTGAGTTAGCCGAGTTTTTTTAAAACAATATACCCTGCTTTTTCTACCTTCTTTTCTAGTCTGCCCAAATGAAAGAGGCTGTTTCCACTGTCTGAAAAGGGTGAAGAAAGGGAAAGGGTTACTGAGTGCAGATGAGAAGAGGACGTGGTATAGGGCATACACTGTCTTGTGTGTGGCACAGTGGCACCAGGCACACACTGTCTTGTACTGTCTGGGTTGGAAGGAAGTGTTTGAGAGAGTTTAAACAAGAAGTAAGTATTTATCTGCACACTTGAGACAAGTCCAGACATGACATTTACAGCAATTCTGTGATGGAGAAGGAGATGAAGAAGAAAGAAGAATCGAGCCAATGACAGCTTCTGTGTACAAATTCAATGCACACAGCAGCGGCATTGTATACTAAGCTGTGTCTGTGCAAGTGAATGTGCATGTAGAAGTACTGGGGACTCCAAGTGAGTCAATGCAGGATTACTATTGTCACTAGGTAACAATCTCTACCTATTGCAGGAGAAGAAAACAATCATCTGCAAATAATGCTATGCACATTGTGAGTAGCAAATTACTTCCACTTGTGGGAAATCAACAGTGTTTACTCCTGTGTAAACTTAATATTGTAGACTGTAAAGGCTACAGTACACAAAAGGTTGTGTGAAATAAAGTCGGATATTTTACTTAGCTAGAAATATCTCATTACCAAGAAGAATCTTGATGCTTGCAAGATAACATAGATTATCGACTTTTTATTCCCTCACCATGTTTTGCTTCTCAGTCTGAGCTGCAGCATGAGTGATGTTGAATTCCATGTGTCCTGAAGAAACGTGCCTATATAACTTCAGCCAACCTGGTACTTTCTTGATGTGTTAGACTACAAGTCCTGTCCCATTTCCATTAGATTTTGTGTGGGGGAAGTTGTAGACCAAGGCATCTGGATTTCAATACAGGCAGGGTCATGTGGGGAAATGTGATCCTTTAAATGACTAGCACCCAACTCACATAGGGCTTCAGTTATAGTTATAGTTATATAGTCATGTAGTATATAAGATAGTTATAGTTTATTTATAGAATCATGGAATTGAAAGGGTCCATAAGGGTTATCTAGTCTAATGGTCTGGCATGAACTAAAAGCACTCTTGAGAGATGGCCAGCCAATCTCTGTTTAAAGACCTACAGTGAAAGATAGTCCATCATCCTCTAAAGCAGTTTGTTCCACTGTCAAACTGCCCTCACCATCAGGGGATTCTAACCTGTCTCTAACCTGTACAGTCTCTCATAATTTTAATTCTGTGGTTCATGTCTTGGTCTCTGGAGCAACAGAAAACAAGCTTGCTCCATCTTCTACATGACATCCCTTCAAATATTTAAAGATGGCTATCACATCATCTCTCAGTCTTCTGTTCTCCAAGCTAAGCATACCCAACTCCCTAAGCCATTCTTCACAGGGCTTGGTTTCCAGACCTTTTAATATCTTGATTGCCTTCCTCTGACATATTCCAGCTTGTCAATATCTGTCTTGAACAATGGTGCCCAGACTGAACACAGAACTGCAGGTTGGATATGACCAAATCATAATAAAGCGATACTATTACTTTTCTATCTGGACTTTTTCCATGTTTGCATCAGACAGTTAACTCATGGTTACCTTGTGGCCTATTAAACTAGTTACAGTTGCATTATATTTTATATATAATATATATACTGTGTGTTTGTGTGTACAGGTGAGCTCCAATTTGTATTGCCTCAGTTTATAATATTTCAAATTTATGTTTCTCCTGTAGAGTGGAGTGAGACTGAAGATGAAGGAAGATAAGTTGGGAGAGTAAAGCTATTTGGAGTTTGGGTGTGGAATTTAGAGGGGACTGGACCGGGTTTCTTTTACCTGCTAGACATGGGGAATTGCTGTTGCTGGAAGGAATTTATATTCCAGATTAGAAGAAGGAGAGTGAGGAGGAGAAGGAAAAAAATCTTACTGTAGTTTGGAGGAAGGAGTTTCTTTTGCCCGCTTAGAAGAATGTGGATGAGAGGGATGAAGAAACTGGAATCTTGGCGATTTGGTGTGACTGACTTCTTCTGCTTGCTTAAATAAGGGGTGAGCAACTGGTGATGAAAGCTGTGCACTGGGTTTACTGCCTTGGGGAAAGCTCTCCCAGGCACCAACACTCTTTTTCTCTGCAGAACCTTACAAGCTATAGGTTTGAAAAACAGTTAACCAGAGTAGCTCCAAAAACATGGAAAGAAAAAAAAAATCAGGTTGATGGCAAGCTGATTTTGAAACACAAAGAATTATTTATTTATTAAAAGACAGGAAAACATAGCAGCAAACCCACCAGAACAATCTGTGTTCAGTACAAGCTGTTTCTCAAAAGAAAAGAGGAGGAGAATGGTACAGATGCTAAAAGCCCTTCTCCTGAACAAACAAAGGGTGCTAAAGGTGTGCAGTAAGCTTAAGGGACTGCAGACTAAGACACATACAGGGATTCTCTCACTCTCCAACAAGAAGAGAAGTCCAGTTGGCTGGGTGGCTGAAGATCAGGGTAACAGATCTTGAGGGACTCTTGAGGGACTCTCTGTGATTCTTTCTGGCTGTTTCTGTTTTGTCTCCATGCTGTCTCTCCTCTGGAGTTCTTCCAGGCTCCTTCTTTTCACCCTTTTTCTATCTGGAGTTCAGGTCTGCAAGTCTGTGCAAACAGCCAAGTCTCTGTGTATCTGTATTTCTTTCCTAACTTGGGCCCTGTCCCCTGGATTTACGGAGATGCCTTCTGGGAGGAGCTAACATGATCTTAACGTTATACTCTCCAGGTTCAAAGGTTTAGATTTGAATATGACCTCTGTTCATTTTCCTCTGGATACTAGTAATGATTCTTAAGTAGTCTGAGGAGATGCAAACAATAGATTCTACACACATAGAACAAAGCCAGTCCAACAAAGCCAATTGCTCTTTTTCTGGATGGGATTTCCCAACAACTCTGGACAATGCATCTTACTTTACAATTGGAGTTATACTAGTGTGAGCCAGTTTTGCAGAAGTTAACTTCAGTGGAAGTTAAGAACGGATTGGTCTCTCAAGCACACCAAGGAGCCATTTCCTTGTCAGCAGGGGTGGGGGAGTGGGGGTGAGAAAATTCCAGCTTTTATTTAAAAATGAGGCCTGACTTTTCCAAGATGGACATGGGGTCCAGACAATTGCTTACTGCTCTACCCTGGACATGTACAGACTATGGCAAGAGGAAACTCCTTTCCTGATGCAGCAAAGTCTAATTTAAATCAATATTTACCAAGCATAACTCATAACACTGGAGTCTTATTTTCTCAGAGGGAGGGGGTCTCTCTTGGCTGGATGTTTTGTGCTTTAAGCTTCTTTAAAATTGGTGATGAGTTGAATAAAAATTTTAATTTTGTGTCTACTTCAGTTCCATCAGAACACAATCCTTTGGTCTAAAATGATTCCCTGTGGAACTGGCTTCCCTTGTTTGCATCATTCTCAAGTTCAGAAACACAACCCAACAATGTAAATTGAGACTCACCTCTGTTTGTGTGTGTATGTGTATATATCAACTAGGGCACTGTTTTCACATAGAACCTGGATTCCAACAGGATCCTTGTAAAATTTGAAGTTGAATCAATAAATTAAGTATTGAAAACCATAAGAAACATCATTTATAAAAACCATCAAACATTTCAGCTTTGTTTTCCTCAGTGTTTTATGTTGGAATGGGAGAGGAGACAGAGAGGGGGGGAAAAGACAGAGAGAGAGAGAGGGAGAGAGAGAGAGTTATATGTAGTTACAAATACCATTTCTTTGAATTGTGACTGGAAATAAACAAGTGGCTAGTGAAGTTGTTACAACATGGAAATCACTGGCTGCAGATTTTTGGACTAGCTGAAGTTTTCTTATACTTTTGAAGGAGGCACCATGTAGAAGTTTTTTAAGTAGTCAGAAGTCTATTGCATTCTTGCCCTAGAGAGGATAACAAAAACCACTCAAGAGCTTGCTGTGAAGAGTTTGCATGGCACTTTGCAGATAAAGTTGCTCAGATCATTCCAGCTTGGATGGCTTAGTTGTTACAGTCCCAGTGGATGCAAGATTGGTTCCTTCTTGCCCCAAAATAATAGATTCTTTTCAAGTTTTAGAACCGAAGGTTTTTAAAGAGGGTACTGTATTGTTTTAAATTAAACTGTTTTTAATTTCTTTTTATCTTTTTTAAAGTGTATGTTTTAATTTGTTTTAATATTATGAATTGTTTAATTTTATTTTAATGTTCACCTTTTTGTATGCTTTTAGCTGTATTGTAGTTGTTTAAAAACGTAAACCACCTTTATTCCAAATTCTGGGGAAAAAGTAAGATAGAAATAAAGGGTTTTGTTGTGGTGATTGTCTTTGTTGTTGTAGTTGTTGTGACGATGATGATGTTGATGATTGTGTTGGTGATCACTTTATTCAATGAGATTCCATTATTCTAGCCAGTGTTGGTGTTCTGGCCACTGGTGAAAAGCAGTTAAGTGTTGTAAGAATGAAATCTATATTTTCTTGCCATTTTATATATTTTCAACTGCTTGTATTGCTTCACAAAGTTAAGCAATAGTGGTGAAAAGTGACAAATCTAACTAATTGAATGGAAACCTAAGCAGTTCATACTTTTTTTTGTCACATAAAAAAAATGCTCCCTAGAATCTATAGGCATCTAACTATATAAAGTGAGTTCAGGTGGAGTACTTTCACACCGCTGTGAGCCTACCCTAAAAACTGAACTTTCAGGCATACCATAGAATCTACGCTGCCTGCCGCCTCTCAGTCTTCTGCCTCCCCACTGGCTGCTCATTACCACTGCTGCCTCCTTCTTCTGAATAATACTATCTTCTCTTGTTAAGAGTTCCAACTGGAAGAAAGAAACCTAGTAAGGCTATCCGTCCTACACTCAAAGGAAGAGGATGAAGTAGCACAATGGGAGAGGGTGGGTTTGGATATTAAAGGAACTCTCCAACGTGCTGAACTGGATACTCCATTCAGTGGCATGGATAGCTTCTGTTGCAACTCCCTGTGATGGGGAAGCAGACATAGCTAAGCCTCATATAGCAGTGTTTGGGGGATGGCCAGCACAGAGGCAAACACCTACAGCACCATCAGAACAGCCCCAACTGTTCCTGCTCTGCCATCAGCTAGTATAGAAAAGGTGGGCTAGAGTGCAGGGGCATTACTAGAAGCAACACCAGACACCATTCATGGAAGATACATTCTCCAGCAATTTTACTTTGGCCTTGATTCTTGTGACTTCTGACAATGGCTTCTGTGTGCTACCCTTCTGCACATTCCTCTACCTCTGGGCTGTTTCAGTTCCCATTAGCCACATTCCTCTTAGAGTTATTTATAACAGCTCACTTAAAAGTAAGACTAAAACCCAAAGCAGATCAACTTTACTGCTGACATAGGGACTATCAGCTGCCACTGAGCAGCAAGACAGAAGCAGCAAGAGTCACAAAACAAGCAGGGCCAGCAGAATGAAGTGAAATGGAAGATCTTTAGGAGGGATTCAATATACTGGTAGGTACGAAGGCAAGTTTGAAGTAGAGATGGATGAAAGATCCATGTATTTCCAGTATGTTTCAGTTTCAGATGTATTCATTCACAAACCATTTCTATTCTACATCTTCATTAATTTAAAGGGAAAAAATCCTCATGAAAATTTACATTCCAATGTGTATTTTGAAAAACATGCTATCAAAAATGTTTATTCCTAGACATACATTCTTTGAAAGTACACCCACCTCCATCCACCCCCCACTCACCCCCCCCATATATATATATAGGCTCAAAACTTGTACATATACTAGTACATATAGATTTTTGTACATATATTTGTACACTTTTGAAGCTGAGCACGGCATCACAAAATCCAGGAAATCTCACTGTCTAAACCATAGTACCACATTAGTCTAAGGTGAGGATCAGTTGCCACTGAAATTCATGAAGAATTCCTTCAGAGTACTCAACCGGGGAAGGTGTGAATATTCTGTCACCAATCTTTGTTTGTCTTATGCCTGCCATACAGATTCTCTTGACCCCTCTGGAGATTTTTCATGCATGCGTGTTTTTGAAGTCAACAGTGCCTGCATAGCTTTGAGATGAAATTTTTATTCATGGGGGAGAAATAAAATGCATGCATGTCAAATGGTTGCATGCTGAGTTATCAGTCCACTGATTCTGGCAGTATCATAAATTTGCAACAGCACATTTGAAAGCTACTGAAAGTTTTGAAGCATCTATCAGCTTTCTTTATGGATTTCAATAAAAATACAAACACAGGAAAGATAACTGTTAAGTTCCATACTAATAACTGAAGTAGCTAGGCAATGTGATATAAATGAAAAATCTGAAGTAGAGCTGAGTAAGATTGTAATTCATTCATTCACACACATACACACATTCACATACTGAAGCCATGACAGAGAATTGATAGTTTTTGGTACAATTTCTTCAAGAGGGCTTGTAAAGCAGCAGACCAAGAAACTGGATATGAGATCTGTGTCGTAGAAGTCTCAAGAATTCTGGAAATGAAGAGTGACATTTAGAACCTCTTCACTGAAGGTAGATCTAAAGGATGTACAATAAAAAAACAAAGCGTTTGAATTTGATTTTAAAAAAAACTGTTATCGTTTCCTTCATTAAGAATATAATGACATACTTGTGACTGAGTGAAACAAACAAGTGATAAGACATCTAGAGGGCCACCTACAGACATGGCATCAACAGCAAAGGATGGCTAGGTAAATAAGGTGAAGCTGAAGGACTGCTGCTCTCACTCATGGCTTTCTGCTTTGACTCATGGCCTTCTGGGCTCTCACAAGGTTTCATCCTGCTATTTAATGTTGGCATGGAGGGTGGTTTCCAAAGATTTGGGTTTCGGCATCAGCGATATGAAGATAGCACACCACCTCTGTTTTCCACTTATTATTTCCAGGAAGGCTGTTGTTACCCTGATTTCTGGGGGTCCCGTGAGGGACACCTCAATGTGCTCAAGATAATGGGGAATGGGAATTAGCTAGAGCACTAGTTAGCAATGCGAAAGGCAGGGCAACGTAGCAAGATCTTTTACCCAGTGTCTACGGGGTCAGGCCGAGTCAATAATCAAACAGAAATAAATAATCATTGTTTTCCTTTATTTTAAAACACAGTCAACATGTATGTATGCAACCACTCACACAGACCTAGTGAGAGAAAGGTAGGAGTTGGATAGAGGATTTTAAGAGGGATTTTTCAGGAGAAATACTACACCTGATCCTGAAGCCCGGTTTATCAGAAGAAAAGTCCGCAGTATCGGAGATTCTCAGCACGTGGGAGCTGAGGGGAAGGCTCGTTGAATGTAGCGACAGCAAGGCGGGATGGAAGTCAGAGCGATCTGATGAGACGCTCAAAATCAGGGGTTCTTATAGGGGAAAATGTGCCTGTAGGCTAGTCCATTCCTGGGGAAAACAATGGGTTTCGGGCTGGAGACAAAGCCTCCGAAAGGTCAGTACTTCAGATGATTGAATTATGACAGCGTTGTCAATAGCATAGACAGTATGCAAACGCGGAGTGCTTGAGAGTTGGATAGTCCGCTCGTCAAGCTGCCTGCTCGGGGCAGAGGATCTTTTGTAAACTGCGTGCATACATAATGTGATCTTAAGAAAGTACTTGCCTGGAGGTCTCCTAAAGCTGCAGTCTGGCAATTACTGGCCTGCCTTGATTGTGATTTGAATAGTTCAGCTATTTTCGGCTGTGCCTGTGTGCGTGCTTGTCCGGGGGCCTTGCAAGCACATGGAGAGGAATGGGTAGTGAAGGCCAAATTCTTGATATCAAATGATATCTAATATCCCACAAGTTCAGACTAGAAACTACAATAACACTGTAGAACTCCTCAAAAGGGCTTCAGGGGAAGTTTAGGGATATATGAAGGTGAAGAAGCTGAACAAGCTAACATTTGGGTAGAAAAATGTACTGAGTTGAACAGAAAGATTAGCCTAGTATTGGACGGGGTTGCACTGTCACGGAAGAACAAAGTCCAAAAACAAAGTACATGCCTTATTCATATCTAGAATGACCTACTATAATATGTTCTACATGGGAATACCTTTGAAGATGGCTTGGAAATGCCAGATGATATGCAGTACAGTACCAGGCCCCTTCATAGGTGCTAGATAGAATATATTACAACAATTCTGTACCACCTGTACTGCTTGTCATGGTGTTTCCAGACCTAGTTCATAATACTGGTATTGATCTTTAAAATTTGAATGGTTTTGTTCCAGATTACTGGAAGAATCATCTTGACCCATATGAACCTGCCTATACTTTGAGATTATGTTCAGAAGCCCTATCCACTGACCATATTAAGTTCAACAAAGTTAATGGGGTTGGGTGGCTTTCTCAGCAGCTAACCCCATGTATTTCCATCCTAAGAAATATAGAACTGACTATTTCTGAGGCTGCTTTTATTATGGCTTTTAGAAAAGCTATTTGAAAAGAGTTTGTCTATATGTCTTTGTCTGTATGAACCTGAACTGCATTATGTTGCATTGCGTGACATCATCTTAAGGTGGTTTATATTAAATACATTTAATTTATTTAATTTTGAAAATCATTAGTATTAAGGGTTAATATTCTATATGGTAGACTGCTTAAGGAAGAATACAGTCTTGAACATTGACTAAGAAACACATACAGAAATATATACACATAGTCCAGGGACAACAGAACTTCAGACTGGATGACAACAGATGAAAGGGGGGAAAAGAATAGAAAAAACAATAGAAAAAAGAATCTAAAAAAGAAAAAAAGAATATGAAGAAAAAGAATATAAAGGCATAACAGAGGGTGACCGTGTAAGCCAAAGTGGAGAGAGGACATGACCATGAAAGGAAGGAGATCAATACCATGAAAACCTTTCTTCTCCTGTAGAACCAACAGACCTAATTTGATCAAAATTCTGTTGGAGGAGAATTTCTCTAACTGAGTTTCATGGCAATTTAGACAGAGTGGTTCCTGTTTATTCAGTCCCAAAGTAGACATCTTCCGGGAGCTAGAAAGAACAGATCAATTGGTAAATCATATTACATTCAGCTATCACAAATTGGATCAGTTATTTTTGCTAAGGAAATAACACCTATTTAATCCACAGCATGTCTTCAGGTGACTTTAAGCCATTAAAATGTTAGGTCATATCAGATTTTTAAAAAATTGCCACAAATTTGCCGAAATGTGCACATCAATTTAGGCAGTGGCCTTCTTTAACATGATCTCTAAATGCCAAACAAGATTTAGTGCTGTTTACAGAATTAGCGATAGCATAAATGGCTTTATAGTAACAAATCAGAGGAACAAAGGATTCAAGCTAGATGAGATCCCTTCTAGTCTAGAACGCAACCTCCTCTTTACCTATTTTCACTTGGATAGGGAGGAGCTGCTATTTATTCCAGTTGCTAATTGCTCCATCAGCAATTAGCTCCAGCTGCTAATTGGGTGAATGGCATTTCATTTAATTTGTCTCTAAGAGATGATATAGCATAACCGTCCTTGCTAAATATCCCTTTACAGTAAAATATGGTACCAATTTTAGAAAGGAATCCCTTAAAAAGGAATCAAAGATAAGATTCATAATGTTCATTGCCTTGCAGTCTGTTGGTTTTGATTGAATAAGAGCAAAATCAAGCAGATAAATAGGGGAATCAGGACTACGAAGCCCTGGGCTAGGAGATCACAATATTTCTATTTAGAAAGCTTTCTGCTTATTGCTGCCAAAGAGCAAAGTAACTTTCAACTAATGATAGCAGAAACAAAATAAAATACTCTGAAATAGAAATGGATATAAGAGGAAATAATGTTCTCCACCTAAATCATATTCCTTACATAGAAAACCATTTTTGCAAAGTTCACAAAGAAGCTTGCTTTTATTTTGCTTGATGACTGGCAGGCAGAACCTGTTACAAGTAAAAATCCCAGAATTCACTTGGTTCTAGTCCCACCTCATGAAAACCCAATGAAAACTATAGCAATGTAAATCTTCATAAATTTTATTCCTGTAGGTAGGAATAAATAATTTCACCATGTTTCTCCGTGTTATAAGAAAGTCAATGGAAACTGTGCAGTTTTCAAAAACAAAAACAAACAAAACAAACAAAAAAACCTCAGTTCAGGATTTATTCTGTTAGGTAAAAAAGGCATGAAGTTTACAGCACAGAAACACAGTTTTCTTTGCATAGAAAATGATGATCTTTATCCAGGAAATTTATTCTCTGCACAGAGAACAAGGTATTTTCTACACAGAATATGCTGTTTTGTGCAGAGAAAGAAAATTGTTATCTGTGCATAGAAAGTTGTTTTCAGTGCTTTCACCTCTAATAATATAATTTTTGTGCAATATAAGTCCTGAACTGCAAAGATTCTCACCTGTCTACTATTCTCCCCTGTCAGGCTTTCATAACACTTGAGAAAGCCATCATTCAACCATTTTCAAATATTTTTTCCATCCTTAACCAATCGGGCTTACATAAAGAGCTTAACAGATGTCATCCAATCAATGGATCTATTCTAGTAAAGACTAAGGCCCTTTTCACACCTTACCTTCTCGCTGCACTGGGGTACAGGGATCGTGCGAGCAGCCTCTTGTGAAAGATTCTTGCATCCCCACTGCTTCGCCTCCGCAGCTGCCGCCTGCTAGCGAGCAGGCAGCGTGAAGACTCCTCCTCTTCCTTCCACAGCGCAGCCTGGGATTTTCCCAGGCTGCACTGGGGCAGGAAGTGTGAGTGCTGCAGCTCCGGAGGCTCCACACACACAGTAAGTGCGCACGGGGCCCTGGAGTGATGTGCGATCACTCACCATTTTCGGCTAGAAGCCAAAAATGAAATAGTGCGCAATCGGCACCTGCCAGCCCCGGCGGCATCACACAATTGCGAGGATGTCATATGGATGGCTCCTCACAATTGCACAATGCTGCAGAGGCCCTTTCGCATGGCAAACGCCATGAGAAAAGGGCCTAAGAGTTGAATTTAACTCAATATGCATAGGTGTGCTAAAAGAGAAGAGTTCATGCTGAACACATTTTGCTCCTAACCTGAAAATTGCCCTCCAGCCTTCCCAAATTATTATGACTGATTGTTAAAAAGTACAGACTGTTCAAATGAGGATGGGTATTGGGCAGAAGAGAGGGTATGTCATAGTTTGCTGTAGCAGCTGGGCCTGATCCAGTCCTGTCCATCCAACTAGTTTAAAAAAGGGCTATATATCAGTGGTGGAAAGCATGTTTTCTGTGCAGAACATCCTTATTTCAATATCTAGAAGGGCTGCAAAGATCACTGTCTAAAACCCTAAAGAGTCATTGTCAGTCAATGTAGAGTATATCAAAGGAGATGGATTTGTTATTGAGCTCAGTTCAGGTAGTTCCCTATCTATAAAATAGAAATGGTAGTGCCTGGTATCCTGCATTACAATTACAGATTTGTAACCTAGAGTTAATGGATCTCTAACTGTTCCATATTCACTAATGCCACATATTCACAATCATGGTCCTCTAGCCACATTTGTAAATGCCTTCTCAAATCTACCTTAACAGCCAGCAGCAGGAGCAAGCAGTGGTGATCTGTTCTGCTAGTGATTGTAGCACAGCAAGATGACATTTCCAGCCCCCTCCTGCCAGTCAATGAGGCTGTGACAATCAGAAGACCTCTGTCACAATTACTTGTTACAACATTGTTCACTCATTGGAGGGGATTGGAAGCAACATCCTGCTGTCCCCTGATCACTAACAAAACAGACCTCCATCACTCAGAGTAGCCGCTGGCTGTTACAGTAGGCTGAGGGGGTCAAGTCAGGATGCATTACTTAGTTACACATCTGTATGTAGCTATGTAAGTGATGTAGAATAATGGGTTAGCATTCATTTTTCACTAAATGGTTATTTTCAGGGAAGGGTCACAGTTCAGTGGTAGTGCACATCTTGCATGAAGAGGATCTCAAAGTCAGTTCCAGACCAGACTGGAAGAATTCCTTTCAGAACCCTGGAGATCTGTTGCTACTCAGCAGCAACAGTACTGGATTACATAGACTAGTGATCTGATTCAGACAAGTTCCTGCTTAAGGCATATTTGGATGGGGATGTACATTTGGAAGGTCCATACAGAGGCACATCTCATTGAAAAGAAGCAGTGAAGGTAGTCACCATACACACACCTTAAATATGAATTATTTTAAAAGTTATTCAGATGCACATCCAAATGCACACCCCTGTCCCCATCCTGCCTCAATGTACTGTGTTATCTGAATCATTCCATCTGCAGGAAGATTCAAATAGAAATGATCAATTGTTGAAGTTGTTTTCCTTAAGGTAGCTTTGGAGGATATCAAGTCAACTTTGCGTTCCTCTGCTCCGCTCTCTGTAGCTCAATGGCAAAGACATTGCCGTCAAATATTTATGAGATTCAGAATAAAAAAAGGAGGGGGGACTAAATCCATTTTAGTAAATAAAAAAATAGTTTCCCACACACCAAAAGTGACATTTATATTAGCTCTAGTTAATATACATTGATTGGATTAAAATATATGTGTATGAATAAAAGTGCCTGGCTTAAGGAAATGAGACACCATCAGTTACAGTGATGGAACAGCAAAACACAAAGAGGCAAGGGATTGAGGTTGTTTTATATGCAGGGGATTTTGCAAGAAGGCATTGATGTAAACTATGTCTGTGAAGCAGTTGCTGCTAAAATTCATTTCTGCAGTTAAGTTTATTCTAAACCTGGCAAGAATATCTGCAAGAGTGGGGCTGTGTGTTTTTTGAAATATGAATAAGCTTACAGCTTCTTTTTCTTCGAGATATATCTAGCAGAGTTGTACACACACACACACACACAAAGAACTTTGTTATGCATATATAAATGTATTTGATAAATATGCATCTTTAATAAAACATTTTCTAGAACACAATCAATGTTAGACAGTATCATCTGAACACCATTTCTTCCCCAAGCAGCAGCTGCTGCTAACATTAGTACTGTTACTAGTAGTAGTATCACTCATCCTCATCCTCCTCAACATCATCACCGAAGTCGCATGCAGAGAGCTGTGCAACCATCAAGTTTCTTTTCTCAACAAATCAAAATGTCACTATTTGTCCAGTTTGGCAAAAGAAAGAAAAACTGAGACTGCTGAAATACTATTTGGATTTGTCCAAGAATGTGCCCAAGGACACACTGCAGGCTACAGCAGCTGGACACACAGCATTTGCATGCAAATTGTGCAAAGCTGTGATGGTGCAGGTTATCCCAAGATGACCGGAGCCTGGACAGCTACCTAAACTAACACTGGAAGGGTAGAGACATTTGTTCAACATATGCGGGCTGTAAGAGCTGTAAAGACTGTGTTGTTGTTGCTTGCCTTTGAGTCATTTCTGATGTACGGCAACAGTAAGGTGACCATATCACAGTGTTTTCTTGGCAAGATTTGTTCAGAGAGGGTTTGCCATTGCCCTCATCTGAGCTTGAGAGAGTATAACTTCAAACCCCTGATCAGCTATAGAAACCCAAGGTCACCCAGTGGGTTTCCGTAGCTAATCTGGGATTTGAACTCTGCTTTCCCAGGGTCCTAGTCCAGCACTCCAACCATGACACCATGCTGGGTCACTTAAAGGCCATAACTAGGGCCTAAAACCAATCATTTGCTCCAATGAGAATAAACTCATTGAATCAATGCAATTTACACAACTGCTAATTTACCAAGTTCCAGTTGATTCAGTGAGTCTGCATACCATCAGACCCAGTTGATCCTCTGTCACCCCATTTTCAGCTGCTTTTAAAATGTTCCAGTTTCCTTTTTTATAAATACTATCAATACTATCAATACTTATAATGCTTAATTATACAATCCTCCATTTTCTCTATAATTCATTTTGTCGTCTTTCACTCTTTCACTTCCTACTTTCTTTTACTTGGTTATTCTTTCTATCTTATATCTGTTACCTCTATACCTAATGATACTGTTGACTGGCCTCTAATGATACACTTCTTAGCTTGTATGTCATTTTCGGCTTCCTCTCTTTCATATCTTGATCAATTTATTCATCTTGGCAAATCTTTACCCAATTATTCTCTATATATCTCTTAACTTCCATCATTTCGTTATCTTTTTCTCCCCTTCTTCCTCCTTTCATCGCTCATGATAGACTTTCCAGAGAAACATACTCTTGTACTTTCATTAGTCATTCTTCCAATTCCGGTATTATATTTCTTTTCCAATATTTAGCATATGTTATTCTGGCTGCTGTGATCATATAAAGTATCTTGTTTTTATGTTTGCAGTATTCTTTGTTAACTTGATGTAACATATTCAGTAGAAAGATCTCTGGTGTTAGTGGTATCCTTATTTGCAGAATCTCCATGATTATTTTAAGAAACTTCTTCCAGTACTTTTTTGCTTTTTTACACTGCCACCACATATGATAAAAAGTACCGCATTCACTTTCACACTTCCAACATTTCTTTTCTTTAGTCTTATATCTTAAAGGTTAATATAGAGATAATGAAATATAAGTTGTTGTTGTTTTCTTTCCTTTTATACAGTCAAAAAAAAGGAACATGTCAAGTGCAAATATGTAGGTAAAAAGTGCGAATTTTAATAAAAAATAAAAAAAAATGTTCCAGTTTCTCTCTCCTCCTCCTTTCCCCCTTTGTCCTCAACTTATTTCAGTTGCTACAAACTGACTTCAAAGTGCAAAAATATTCTGTAATCCATTCACTCAGCAGGGGGAAGAGGAGAGAAAGGGGCAGAATCCTGCCCTCAGCACTAGCTCAGGCAAAAGCAAACCCCTGCAGCCTCCTTGTAATGTTGGAGGTTATAGTATAGTTGGAAGGCACACTGCTATAGTTGGGACAAATGTTATGTTTAGGCTCAGTTTCTCAGATTGAGTCTGTGAGCAAATGGTGAGCCATTGATGCTAATTTAACATGAAAGTCTGCTTGGCGTTAATCTGTTCTCTACAGTTTTGTTTCTGATTTTCATGAACAAAATATTTTGTATCCATTGTAGGTTCTGGACACTCTTTAAGAATATATCTTGTAAGCCACCTTGAGTTCCAGCTTTAGGGAAAGGTGGGGCATAAATAAATTAACACAATAGAATACAATAGAAACATGAAGTACATTGCACTAATTGTGCCTAGATATTGCTGACAGATTGATAACTGTGGAAAAATCTTGATTCAGCCTAAATACCCAAGAGGATGGCAAATGTGTACACATATCCAGGCTGTGAACTTGATCCTTCAGGACAGAAGAACTATGTGTCTCTGAGAATACACCACCAGAATCACTTCAGCATCATGGAGATGTATATCCATTTCCCCTTATCCAATCCAAGAGGGCCAGAGACACTGCTTGGCTCACAACAGAGCAAAAAGGTACATTCTGCCACTTGGCTGGCCACCAAACGGAGACCCTATGAATATTTTTTAAAGAAAATGGTTCAGAAGAGCCCCAGTTCATCTTTCCCTCTCATTTCTCCCCTTTTAGCTTTCTTTTGGAAAGGGTGGTGTTCTGTGTGAAAGAACCTACAATCACCCTAAGAATCTTTATTCCTCAGAAGGCATTGAGGCTGCTCCATAGGTCCAGTGGCACACTGAAGAAAT
This sequence comes from Cyclura pinguis, assembly GCA_030412105.1. Taxonomy (NCBI): domain Eukaryota; kingdom Metazoa; phylum Chordata; class Lepidosauria; order Squamata; family Iguanidae; genus Cyclura; species Cyclura pinguis. Next base: position 108,934,136 of record CM059600.1, on the reverse strand, counting down.
CAAGAGGCTGTACAGAAATGATCATTTTCTTTGCTGTGCACTTGAAACAAAAGTTTTAGAGAGAGCAACAGAGATGCAGGGGGAGAGAGAGGGAGAGGGAAAGGGAAAGAGAGAGAGAGGAAGAGAGAGAGAGAGAGAGAGGGTGAGAAGAAGAAAATGCATCTGCCTAATAAATGTATTTTACTAGGAGAGCCAGAGTGGCATAGTGGTTTTGAGTATTGGACTAAGGCTCTGGAAAACAAGGGCTGGAGTTCCCACTCATCCAAGGAAACCCACGGAAGTCACACTCTCTCAGCCTTGGGAAGTCACACTCTCTCAGCCTCAAAGGACAGCAATAGCAAACCCCTTCTAAACAAAACTGGTCAAGAAAAGTAGGTTCACTTTACGATTGCCATGAATTAGAAATGACTTGAAGCCACACAACAACAGCAGCAGCAGCAACCTCAATAAGAAGATAATCAATAAAGTTTGTTTAAAAGAAGAAGAAGAAGAAGAAGTAATAAATGAAAGGGAGAAGAAGCACTGAAGTGGGGCGAAAGAGAAGCAGAGAAAGCAACTGAGAGCACGAGGAGAGAAAGAATAGAAAAAGAGTACCAGGATGGAAAGAAAAATAAGAGAGAAAGAGCACTGGAGCATGAGCAGAACAGAAAGAGAAGAGAGGGAGAAGGCATCTCACCCAGGGTTCCTCAACTCTTGTATAGTGCTGAAGGAACAGTAAAGGATGGGGCCTCCAATGTCAAATGGGCAGGTTTATCTGCTCCACAATTTAGTCTGAACTTTAAGGAGGTATCCAAGGAACTGAGTGCTATCCCCTATATAGGCACGACACTCTGTGTAGCTCTGCTCATGTTGAGACAAAATCTGAGTGGAATCTTAGCACTGCTGGCATCACTAGCCTGCACTTCTAATTAATAGAGTGCCAAATGCACCCTCTGAAATGTTTTTTAAAAAATCTTTTGGTTTTTTTGCGCTGAGAAAATTTCTAAGTAGGATGGGAATTTTTGAGAAACTGTTTCTGCACTGCTCTAAAATTGCAATGTCTGCTACATAAGAACAGAAGTGCCCTAATGTGAACCTCTGAGCCTGTCCAGTTAGGTTTGATAGGGATTTACATACAAACAGGAAAAATTTTATGTCCTCCATGAAGACAATCACAATTCCTATATCTTCTTTTTTTCATCAGGCTACCATGCCCATGTTTTGTCAGCACTGGTGTCTTAATTTTTCCTCAGAGTAAACATTTTAAACTTTGCATTTAAATACAGTTTAGACTCAGAAGAGATCAGTGCAATATCAAGGTTAATGATAGCATCCATTATCTTCTTGGTTTATTTTTTCCCCTTTTTAAAAAAATGAATATGCATATCTGTCTGACTTGGCTCAGCTCCACTTCTCCCTAGTGCCTTCCGACTGGCTTAGTGGTCCTCAGAGTATGTTTTATTCAGAAGAACAAAAAACATGCTGGAACCTGAGACTTTAGTGAATAATAAATTGACTTTGCCTTGGCCTTTTAGCTCATTATGAATCTTTTAAAAGGTTAGTGTTCTTTTCTTGTCTCCTGCTGCAGAGTTTCACTGTTTTTAAAAGCTGGGATTTAATGCAGAACCTAAGTATGAGCATCTCTTATAACAGGGTAGAGAGTGGTGGCTTTAAAGAGTTATTTCTTAAGCCAATATTAAAGTAAGGTAGATTATAATAATTTCATACCAACTATTGGCTATTTTGTCTTTGGATTACTATTTGATCTAAGTTTTCATTTGGGTTTTCTTTCTTTTGTTCTTCCTTTCTTTCTCCTTTTAAATTTAGCATCTTGCATTGCTACAGACATGCTGCATCTTTGGTCATTTCCACACTGGACTGTTATAGTGCTATTATTCCACTTTCAACATCCAATGGAATCCTGGGTTTGCAGTTTAGGAAGGGACCTCGAAGCCCCCTCCCTAAACTGTAAACCCCAGAATTCCACAGGATGTTGAAAGTGGAATAATAGCACTATAACAGTCTAGTGCAGAAATGGCCTTTACTTCAAGGGATATTTAATATTTATGTCTCATATAAGGATTTACCACATTTCACAAATTACCTGAAAATTGTAGCCTGACTTTGAAGATTTAACTCTCAAAAGTGTGGGTTTGAATCCCTAAGTATTCAACCAAGTTAGAGCTGCAATGCTTAGAAGAGAGGGAGGAGGAGGCACAATCTGTGGGGCCCAGAATTCTGGAGGGCTCAGGCTTCTAGGAGTTTGGACTGTGGGGAAAAATATATTTCAAAATAAATGTTAAATTTCATGAAGTCTTCCCAATGAAGTATCGTACACTAATGTCCACTGCCAGCTCTCAGAAGCCCTATAGATCTGAATAACAGCGGCCATCTTTATTATTTTTTCCCTTAAGCATCAGAATGATGATGGCTAACTGTCCTGCCTTGTTCTACCTTCAACATATAGGTCTCTAGCTAGATGAGGAACCAGATGTTCATGTGTGTGCTTCACATGAAGGTTCTTGTACAATTCAGATGCTGGAAATAGGAATAACACAAAAAACAGGAATAATGCCAACCAGCTGTTGTGGAGGCGTTGTAGGGCAGGTGTGGGCACATTCCTGGGACCTATTTTGGCTCCTCTGGGGCTCCAGAAGGCCATGGTGCAGCTCTCATTTTGTGTAACTTTAAATGACAAAGCATCAAATCCAGTCATTGGTGGGGGTACTTATGGCAGGGGTGGGTCTTGGCTGTTTCAGGGTGAGGAGACCCCTGAAGCAGCATTGTATAATGCCAGGAGAAATATTTAATGATGTTGCTTTTTGCCCAAAAATTATGTTGAAGAGCTGAAAAAAAAACTAAGGAAGATGACAGGGTCTTGGGAGGATATATGGGGGCCTCAAAGGGATGCAACCCCCCCCCCCAAAAAAGCCACATGCATCCAGTGGCCTTCACAATTCTTATCCCTGTTGAAGGGCCTGAATTAATTTTTCTATCCCTCTCCAAGTAGTTAATTAGCAATAACATAGATTATCCCATTGGAGGTATGTGTATAGACAACACCTGGAATTCACTGAGGGATTTGTGTCTTAAGTGGACTTATGTCTGCAGAAAATAGAAGAGAATAGTATTACAACATCTGTATTCAGCAAGGGACTGCTGTTACGTTGTGACATAGGTGAGCCAGCAAAGTGACAGATGCACAATGGGACCTATGTATAACTGGACCCAATCCACAACAGGACTGATGTGCATCAATACACTCTTGCCAGTGTCCCATTCTGCATCTTTGCACTCCACTAATAGAGTCCTTAGCACTTCTACTATGTAGCTAAATATCTATAAAGAAGTTCAGTGTAGACAGTGATAGAGAATACCCTGCCATAGATTGGAATGCAGCATTATTATTTTTTTCTGTTTAAAACTCTAAAACCCTTAATAAATTGTTGGCCAACCCTGTATGACCTATGTGCCTGTTTGAGGCCTGAGTCTGAAGGTACATTTTTCTTCTCCTCTTCAACACAGTTTTGCTGTCTGTTTCTTTTCTGGCTCCCTCAGTAACTTGGCAAAATCAGTCAGATCAAAACACAGAAGGTACTGCTAGCTGCATGGGTACTGTGAGGGCATGCATTAGAATGGGACTGTGACATATTTTTGGCATGATTTCTTTCCTGCTAGGCCCCAGTGTTTGCCCTCCAGTGACTTCTTAAGTATCCATGAAGAGACAAGGGAACATGAACAGAATGTCAAGCATGTTTTGAATTGTCCCTGTACTCATAAACGTTCGTGTAATAACTGTTAAATAATATAGCATGTGGCATTCTCAATTTAAGTTAATTCAGTCCTCTCAAGGAGCTAATTACCCTTAGCTCACCATGTTTGAGACATTCTTGGGAGCCTGCATCCTGCAATACAGAAATAATAAGGTTCAAGTGAGCCTACCGTAATGTATCAGCAAACCTATGTGTCCAATTATAAGAAATAATAAGACCACTCTATCTTGCTTTAGTCTGACCTTACCTGGAGTACTCAGTCTACTCCACAGCATCAGTTTTAAGAAAGTTAGAAATAAACTGATACCTATCCACAGAAGTATGACAAAGAGGTTGAGAGGTCTTCGATGGCCTACAAGGAAAGTTTGAAAGATCTGGGTATGGTTTAGCCAGAAGAAAAGACAATTAAGAGGCAATATGTTAGACACCTTTCAAATATCTGAAGAACAGTCATGTGGAGGCTAAGGTAAAATGATTTCAGTCACTTAGGGACGTGGGGCAGAGAGGAGATTTGCCCTGGGGGGCAGTGTTTTTGGGGCATCCTCGCCTGTAGCCATGGCCCCACACACAGTGGCCACACCCCTTACACCATAGCCCTGCCCCCACACTCCAAGCTCCGCCACTGAATGATTTTCTGTTGATCCAAGGACACAAGTAAATGGCTTGAAATGATAATTTTAAAAAAAAACATTTTCATCAAACATTATACTGTAAATTGATGGAACAAGCTGTTTGATGGTAGAGCAGATAGTTCTGGAAGGTGTGGGGTCTGCTCCATTGGAGTCTTCCAAGTAGAGACTAGATGGCCACCTATTAGCGTCGTATAGCAGATTCCCTGCATCAGCATGGGGTCAATCTAGGCACCCTTTGACATCTCTTCCAACTCATAAAGTTCTGTCTTTTCACTGACTATTATGGTTACCGGTTCACAGTTGAAAGGCAGATGAGGAAATAGGGATTCTGCCTGTGGTAGGTCGATTACCATCCCCCTGCAGACACAAGTTCACAGCCTGGGAGTACTCCTAGATTCAGCTCTTAGCCTGGAAGCCCAAGTCTCAGCCGCAGCCAGGAATGCATTTGCACAGTTAAGGCTTGTGGCAGAAGCTGTGCCTGTTCCTAGGGATGTCAGATCTGGCCACAGTGACACATGCTGTGGTTACATCCCTGTTGGATTACTGTAATGTGTTCTATGTGGGGCTACCTTTGAAGAGCGTTCAGAAATTTCAATTACTCTAAAGAGCCACAGCAGATTGATGACTGGGGTTGGCTACAGGGGTTATACAATTATAATCCTTTGTTGCAACATATCTATTGGTTACTGGCCCATTTCTGGGCACAATTCTGGGCACTTCTCTCTGTTCCACCACACTCACGGATACATCTGGTGGGAACACAGGACAGGACCTTCTCAGTGTCCGCCCCAGGTTTTGGAACTCCCTTCCCAGAGAAATCAGACTGGCACCCCCTCTACTTTCTTTCCACAGTCAAGTAAAGATGTTTTTATTCTGATAGGTGTTTGATGTGTGATTATATGTGGCCTGTGTGATAGAATCTGCTAGATATTGTGAATTGTGTTGCTGATACGTATGGGTGTGTGAGTTTTTAATTATGTATTTTAACTTTGTTATAATTTTTTTGACTGCTTTAACTTTTAGATTCTGTACTTTTAAAGTATGTCTTTTTAATTGTTGGAAGCCACTTTGAGTCCCAACCTGGAGTAAAGGTGGGATTACAACAACAACTACAACAACAATAATAATGCATTGCTTATCAGTGATTTCATATAGTGCCTTCCTAACAGAGCAGGCTGTGGACAGTCATCTTCAAATATGTGAAGAGTTGATCTGTTTAGAACACAAAACTCCCACTTAAAACATTTTAGACAAACAACCTGGAGACCTGAAACACTTGCTGTATAATAGTATTATAATATGATAATATGATGTCCCAGAATTAAACAGAAACACCCGTGTCATTTTAGTGAAAAGCAGCCAGAATGAATATGCATTACATTAAATTTCCAGAGTAAGACTGAAAATGTGTCTCTCTGTGCTTTCACATAGAATAAATAAATGGAACCCACAGTAGGTGCCATAGAAATATACACAAAAGCACAAAAAAGAAAAAAAAGAAAGAAACAGTGGGAGTTATATTGGAGGTGAGAGAAACAGACTTGAGCTGAGAAAGAGTAAGAGGAGCTATTCTGAGAGGATCTGCAAGATGCGTAGAATATCTGTGATCCCTTTCCCTTCATTTCCCAAGACAAACACTTACGTGAGATTCCTTCCCTAGGGCAACTGTGGCCCTAGAGATGCTGGAATGAGACAGCTGCTCAGCTGAAAAGATGCATTTCAATATGCACACTGGACTGTTTGTTGTGCCGGTTCATAGGCTGGTAAACATTTGTGTGACCTTGCCAAATGTATTCTCTGAAATGTTTTTTAAAAAATCATTTTGTATCTGAAAAAAAAAAAAGGCTAAATAGGGTAGGAGTTTTGGGGAGACTATTTTTGCACTGCTCTGAAGAAAGCACAAACAATAAAGAAACATTTCCCCTGTCATGGACTGGCACCAGCATACAAATGTCTGCCCTATAATAATCAGATCCAAGGTGAATGCAGACATTGGTATTAAAGCTTAATAAATAATTACAAAATATTAACACATTAACACACCATCCTTAAGCAGTTGCTTAGGGACTTGGGAGTGGGGGTGCAATTCACCCGGGCAGCAATGTTTCTGAGGCATCCCAGCCCTTAGCCACACCCCCACATACTCTGGCCACACCCCTGTGCTCCCTAGCCATGCCCCCACATACCACAGCCATGCTCCTGCACACAGTGGCCACATCCCACACACTATAGCTTCTCCCCCTTTCTGCCCCTCTCCACACACTCCAAGCTCTGCCACTGTCCTTAAGAAATATTATTAAATACCAGTGTTTAATATAATATTCATGGGGAAGACTTGGTGTGTTTCTCTATAAAACAAAACCCCAATGAAAGTTAATTTAGATTATGAAGAGACTGCAAATCTTTCTGGAGAAAGTTATTTCCACAGACTTCTAAATTTGCTTAAATTTCCTATTCTGAGGTCCACAGCTAGGAAGTAATATGTAATCTGTTTTGATTTGCAGTTAACAAAAGCATAATAACACTATTTTTAAAAAAAGAATGATGTAATGACTAACAACTCCACTATTGATGCTAACACAATTTGTTTCTCAGTACAGAAAAGATGTTTATTCATAAAATGTTACTTCTGGGGGAGTAATTTGGAGACATTTGGTACTATTCTTGCTCTTTCTCTCTCTTTTTGGTGGTTCTCATTTGTTCTAAAAATAATAAAAAATAAAATTAGCAAGTATTGTAAAAAAATATGTTCCGCTACTAGTCACAACAATCACAGAAAACTAACTAAAACTAACATCTTTGTTAAAAAGGTGGAGGGGGGAGAATCTGCCAACACCCAATCCATAGTGACAAAGGCTGGAATGACACATTCCATGGGTAATATATGTTTAGCAGGGCTGCTACTCTGAAATGTGCTGGGTTATTTCCATGAGGAAAGCACTGGGCGGGGAAAAGGATGTTTTCCTTAGCCAGTTTTATTGCATAATAGCTGAGCTAAATACCCTAAAGGCACCAGCCCTGTCTGATCTTGGAAGCTAAGCAGGGTCAGGTCTGGTTAGTACTTGGATGGAAAGCCAGGAAGAGATGCCAGGTGCTGTAGGTATATTTCAGAAGAAGGAACTGGCAAAACCACCTCCTTGCCTAAGAAAACCCTTTGACATTCATGGGGTCACCGTAAGTCAACTTGAAGGCACTATTTTGCAACTTGAAGGCATATATATGCACACACTGGGACGTTAATCATCTACTGTTTTGCACTCTCCTGTGAGGACAAATATTTATTATTGTTTCTTCCCACTGTGAGAGAAAATGAATGTTTCTCTACAGTATTCTCATAGTCAAACATTCCAAAGTATTCCTGGGGAATTATTCAGAGAAATACACACAAGTTTTTGTGTTCAGAATGTTACCCTGTTTACTGGGGGTCCCGTGAGGGACACCAAAATATGCTCAACTATAGGTGGGGAAGATTAGCTCTGAGCACTGCTTTAGCGTTACGAGAGGCCGGGTAACTTAGCAGGATCTTGAGCCCTATGTCTATGGGGTCAGGCCGAGTCAAGGAGCACACAGAAGTTGAAATAATAAATGTGGTTTTATTAAAAACACAATCAAACAGTGTATGCAGCACACTCACACAAGATAACTAAAGAAATAAAGGTTGGAGTGGGATAGAGGGGTTTTTAGGGGAATTGCTGGTTTGGGTGATACTTCACCTGTCCTGAAGCCCGGTTGGAAGCGGAGAAGCTGGGGAGCGTGGATCTCAGCACATGGAGCTGAGGGGAAGGCTCGCTGGACAAAGCGACAGCAAGGCGGGATGGAAGCCAAGAGCGATCCAAGGAAGCGCTCAAAGTCAGGGGTTTTTATAAGGAGAATTGTGACCACAGGCTAGGTCGGACTTGGGGAAAACAATGGATTTGGAGCTGGAGACAAAGCCTCTGAAAGGTCAGAATTTGAATGATTGAGTTATAGCCAAATTGTCAATAGGATAGCCAGTATGCAAACGCGGAGTACTTGAGCGTTGTATAGTCAGATCATTAAGCTGCCAGCGCGGGGCAGAGGATCATTTGAAAGCTGCATGCATACATAATTGAGTACTTGCCTTGAGGTCTCCTGAAGCTGCGAGTCGGCTATTTCTGGCCTGCCTGTATTGTTTCGGAATATTACGGCGATTATCGACCGAGCCTGTGTGCATGCTTGTCCAGGGGCCTCGCAAGCACGTGGAGGGGAATGGGTATCTGAAGCCGAATTATTGATATCAAAAGATATCTTTTTATATTCCCAAAGCTTGGGCTAGCCAGGGCAGTAACAAGAAAATGGATTTTTTTTGAACAGTGGTTGTTGTTGTTTTGTTTGGGGTGTGCACAAAAGAAAAAATTACATGTATTTCTCTGCAGAATAATTTTCCAGAACACTTCAGGAGATTTAGACACCAGGAGAAACCTGCTTAAAAGTCTCAATGCTCTATTTCCCTGACTGTTGGAAACCAGTTTTTGATTGGAAAACAAATAACTGAGAATATTCTTTCCATTCCTACAACTAACCTGGGGAGCACACAGGTACAGAACAAATTGCTGTGGAGAGGGCCTTCTTGCATGCTCAGCTATATGTTCAAACACTTCTAGCTGAGCAGGAACCACATTCTTTCTGGGTGCTCTTAGAGCTAGTGGGGATAGTGGTTCGAATTTTGGACTAGGACACTGGGGCACATCTTGACTATGGAAAGTTATGTGGTGACCTTGGGCAAGTCACACTCTCCCAGTCTCAGAGGAGGGCAACGGGCAGCCCCGTCTGAACAAATTTTGCCCAGAAAGCCCCATGGTAGAATGCCTTAGGGCTGCCATAAGTAAGTATTGACTTGCCTGCACACAGCAACAAATCACTGCTTTTGTGTGTGCAGAAGCCTTGCTGTGTACTGAAGGCCATCTCTCTACAGATATCTATGTTGTACAGATGGACAACTGGTAGAATGAAAGGCTACGTGACCCATGCAAGGCTACTTGGCTACGTGCTGAAGTAACTGGGCACAATCATTCACGAAATAGCCTAGGCATTTATTAAATTCTAGGTTATGTTGTTCCATCTGCTGCTAATACTGTGCATTGGAGGAGAATGTGGTGGCTCAGGAGACAACTTAGCTCTCCTTAGAAAGGCTGCTGAAATGTGCTTTGGTGAATAATGTCTTTTGCAGCTGTTCCCAAATATCCCATATTTTCCACAACAGGAGGCAGCACATTACAAAAAGAGAACTGTGTTTGCTCCTTGTTTTCCAGCAAGCTGGGGAAGTGAATCTGGAGGAAAAGGGGGAAGAGGAGGAGGGAGAGAGGAAAAGGTTCAGAAATAGCTTTCCTTGTAATTATAGTTTTCATGACCAAATGATGTGCTATTCTTGCAGATGGTTGTTTTTAGGTGTGGGGTTTAAATTTTTTTTCCGCACCATTTCTGTAAAAAAAAATAAAAAATAGTGCTATAGCATCTGCAATCCTAAAACCAGAGCTTTTGTGTTACAATTCCCAGAGTCCCCCACCTAGCATGGCTGTCACGTAAAACAATGGTTGGCATTCTATCAGTAAGCTATAAAGGTGTAAGTCAAACTTAAGCCACTCTAACCCACTATGCTGATTGTTGCAAGGGCTGCCATTCTCTACCAACCACACAATGACCCCAATCCAACCTCCCCCCCCCACAAAAAAAACCCATGACCTTTGTTGCATCCTCCCATCCCCAATACAACCATTTTCTGGCCAGGGGAAGTGGTAGAGAAGCATCCAGCTATTTTCCTGTAGGTGGATGCACAGTGAAGCGCTTCTTCTGGGATCTCCTGAGGCTCCTGCAGAGCTCCTTGAGAATGATATCATTGCTATGTGTCCAGGCATAGGAAAATAACTGGATGCTTCTCTGCCACTGACTCCACTTGCTACAAGCCAGGAAATGGCTGTGTTGGGAAAGGAGATTTACCAGGGAAAGGTGGGTTGTGGCTATTAGGTGGTGGGTATATTGTAGTTCTGCATATACTATATGTCTTCCCATCCAGGATCTCAGACAACATCTCCAAGAAAAAGAGGTGTGTAGAAAGTCTAGAAGGAAGAGGAGAACACACAGTAAGTTCCTGTAGCCTAGGGTAGTTCATGCTTCATAATGATTGTGTACATGGTTGGGTGTAAGGAAAAGAAAATGTCATTGATGTGATTAAAAGCAATTAAGTGTAAGGCTGATACACCACTTGGCAAAAGGCAGGATACTGAAACGCAGTTCAGTCTGGGTGACAAAATCCTATTGCCTCACTTCCAACTCTCCCCTGTTTTGTGAAACTTTGGGACCAAACACAAATGACTGAAGTGCTCTGTAACCCTAGAGATGGGTACTTGGTGCCTGATTTACCATGTGGGAGCACATTCAAAGGACCTGCTACAAACAGAGCTATGGGAAGCAGGATGCTATATGAAAGCAGGAATTGGAGTCTGGCTACAGCAAGACTTTTAAAGATGATGATTCTATTAGAGGTGGAGCAATTGGGCGAGTAGCAACATGTCTTCAACTAAATCTGGCTGTACACGTTTTCACACTTGTTGGAGTACATGTTTCACGCTCTGTCAGGGATGCTGAGTCTATCCTCTCTGCTGAGGGACTGCATGCATATTTCTTAATTGCTGCTGGATAACAGCCATTGACTGATCTCTAATGTAATCAGTTGTTATTGTTGTTGCTGCTGCTGACACTGCTGCTGAGGTTGTCTTTATGTAAGTGGTATTCTATCTACATAAAGCAAGACAGCTGAAATACTCTGATTCTGAGGACATTTCTCCCTGAAAATACAAAGAGATGCCCTCAGGCTTTATAAAATGATTGGAAGCAGTGACATGGATGAACAAAAGGTCATAGCCTTATTGATTCCAACAGATACCTACTGCATTGCGATCTAGTGTAGGAACAACCGTTGTCCCTCTGATCACTTAATGGTAGCATTCATCAACAAGTTGGGATAAATGGAAAGATGCTTCTAATAACATACCATCAGACACTGAAAGGTGGATTACTCTTAGGAATAGAATAGTTAGTCTTCAGTTCAGATGGAAAAAGTCATGGAAGTGGTAGGCAAAGTGAATGTTCTGATCCTGAAGTACAACTGTTATAGTTGTCTCAGAAGCAGAGATGGACAAATCTGTCTGTTTCATTTTAGATAACATTGGTATTTTTCAAGCACAAAACTCATTCTACCCAGTTGCAAAGGTTTCAAGTCAGCACAAACATGCATATTTTCATTTGCTTGAAAATTCATTTGCGTTTTGTCCAGGTAATCACATTTTTGTGAGCAATTTCATCTGATATATGCCCTATTGTACACTATTTTCATCACTATTGTACTCATTTTTGTTTGTAGTTTTGTTTGTAGTTTGTTTTGTTTGTAGTTTTCACTAACATAACATGTTTTTGCATGCATATTTGGAAAGGAAAGCTATATTACACAATTCAGAACAGTACTAAAACCAAAGGTTGTGTCCAGGAGTTCAAGCATCAGTTCAAAGAGTAGAAATTAGTTCAGCTTAAGCTAAAATGTAAACCAAATTAACCTCCCATCTCTTCTCAGAAGTAATTCCCAATGAATTATATTCAGTGGCATTAACTCTCAATGACAAAAGAACGTTGTAGTTTTCAACCCCCATATTCCTTCCCGAAATGCATCATTTAACAATTTAAATCCCGCAAGAAGCAATTGGCTTATTGTATAGGTTATGCTTATATGTGGTCAGAGTGATGATTCTGGAAACCACACATCCAATACATGACAAAACGATTATACAACAAGTAGTACATGCATTTATAATTTTGTTAATAACTCATTTCCATACTCAATATTATCTCCATATCTAATAATCTCATTGTGTTGCATGGGAAAGTATTTTGGCGGTGAACCAAACAATGATGTCCACAACCGCTGAATTGAACAGTAATCCCTCCTCCACAAAGGAGTCAAGAAAGCTTCCATCATTCATGCATCATTCCCTTTCCATGTTGCTCAGAATGCTACAATGAATACAGTATGCATTTATGTACTGCTAAACCAATCATTGCCATGAAAACCTGAGATGGAGCTGTTACTGGGGGAGGGAATAGGTGGGGCACAGTGCTTATGCTGACATCAGGAATGGAACAAAAATTTGTAGTTATTCACTACCAGACTGAAAAACAGGTTTCCCCGTAGGATAATTTTGCAAAAATTTATCCCAGGATTGAACTTCTGGCACAAAAGTCTTGTCTTGCACAAAAGTCTTGCACAAAATTATTCTGCAGAGAAAAACATGGGGGGGGGTGCAAAAAAATTGCTTTCTGTACATAAAATGGGTTTTCTATGCAGTAAACAGGGGTGTTTTTTGTGTGCCCCCACATGTCCCCCCACAGAATAATTCCTGAAGAACAGTTAAATATGGGGGATGCTACAGAGGAATATTCCTTTTCTTCCATAGTGGGGAGAAAACTACTTCAATTATTGGTTCTGACATGTGAGGATGAAATAGTCAAGGATTTACAGCCCTACTTGAACTCCTCGAAACAGTAAGTTCAGAGGTCCTCAGTGTTATGCTCATAAATGTCACCTCACTCATGGAGACTGTTAGACACAAGGTAGTTGGGTATAGTGTTGTTGCTGTTGTCAAAAATCAGACATACAATTCAGAAATGAGTTGTTATCTTTGACTGCACACCTGGCAGAAAGAATGGAATTCTTATGAATTCTAGTAAGTGTAACTCTCCTTCAACCAGTGCTGTATCATTCCATTACCTAGGTGGAAACAACCAAGCCCAAACTGGTCAAACTGCTTTATCCAGCCAGATCTCTGCAAGACACACAAGGGCTGATTTCTTCATTGCCAACAAAATCATGGATTGCTGTTTTAAAAACAAAAAAACAAACAAAAACAATAGGAACAGGTTCATGACAAATGGGGGACTAATTAAAGTCTCCAGGACTGAAAGCCTACACAAGAGTCTAAATATCACTAACCTTTTTTTACATTGAATATATGCTACTTTATTCCAGTATCATTCCACTAGGTCTTTGGGCTAAAGTTCTCTCTCATCATTATTAGGCACAGCATGGTGTTACATTTAAACAGTTGGTTCCATGATGCTTGATGGTACATATGAGTCACAGCCAGATCTGCATCGCCATACCACTTTTCTGTTATTATTACACAAAAAGGCAGCATTTACTGCATGGCAGCTGTGCCTTTTCTGGAAATGGTAGTTACTGTTGGCACTGTAGCATCCATTGGCCTTCTGGCATTGGAACAACATCCTGAGGTCAGGTAACAATTCCAGTACAATGCTACTTGTTTTGTTGTTGCTACAGCACATTGATTTTTGCATTCCAGCGCTTGTTGTTTTGCTGGCACCATGGCTTCTAGAATCTGGCTGATTGCTTTCCAAATATTTATTAGAAGGTCACTACTGTGTGCCCAGAATGTAGAGTTGCCAATAGCTTTTTCAAACAGATAGGGTCCTAATGGAGATGTGATGGTGAAATGAAATTTGAAGAGAGAAAACATGGATTGGTAATTGAATGATCTCAAAAAGGGAATGCAAATAGCCTTGACTAGAAATAATATGGCAAATAAATAAATGAAAGTATTGGTAGAGCAATAAGTCTGCCAATGCCTCAAACTGAGCTGTTAGCTTCCTCCTTCTGATTCAGATTGATTCTAATTGCAAACATAAGTCAGTTGATTGTATTCAGGTTTTATTTATGATCAGTTCTGATTATACAAATTATGACAAATGAGAATTAGGTGGTAGTGAGCTCAGCAATACACTCTGTGTTGCTAGGGAACAAGCCAGCATTATTTCAAACAGGCCAGTCAATGAAAGGTGAGTGTGATTGCTGCAGTATAGCTGTACATCATTGTGTGATCTGCTTCCTTTTCTTTTGACCTTGATGCTAAAAGCCTAAAAAAAAAAATCAATTGGATACTAGGGATTTTTAAAAACATAACATTTCAGATCTAAAATCCTATGTTTGGACTCAGTGCTATGCACACATTACTCTGACAACTATTCAAGTCATAGCTGGCTTTGCATTTGGAAATTATGTAGACCTTGATGTTAGATATTCCACACATTGTCAGTTTGTTCTGGTGTCAGGGTATTCTACTAGCCAAACATCATTTAGGTGACCTACAGCAGGGAGGAACAGTGAACACAACAAGCTAATGAACCAGATTTCATACCTAATAACATAATAAAGCATTTCCTACAATTCGTGTGAGGCTTTTTAATCTCTTTATCTCAAAAGTTGCTGAAAGACTTTGGAGCTTTCAGAAACTCCATTGGGATATTTTCTCAAACTAAATATATTTAAATAAATATTTTTGATATAAACAGTAATTTTTGATCTACATTTTGTTGTTGTCTAGGAAGGGACAATCAGTGCCATAATGGCTGTTTTATCACTTAATACTGAAGGGGTTAAATTGTAGAAACTGCTTGCTTAAGTAGAAAAATAGAGAAAAATAAGTCAGGCAGGTGCGTCTCTTATCTTATCAAGGGCTTAGGTATGCAGCTTAGCAATGCATGGAATATAGGGAGTTTGGGAGTCGATGCGACCCAGGGAGAATACTCCCTGGTACAGAGATACTTCATTTTTGAAACTGTAATACATCATTTCGAAACTTAAACTTTTGTAACCTGTACCCTTTTCACATATGGTAATCATTTCCTGTACCTGTTTTTTAGAAGGTATAAATGTGTGCTGAAACCTAAAACGGGGCTCTCAGTCTTTTGGAAGTTGATTCCACTGAGATCCCTGCGCAGTAAAATAAACCTTGTTTTCTGATCTGCTGGTCTCAATTCTCTGGCTTGCCACAACATTTTCTGGTGCGTTGGCCAGGAAATTGTGAAGGGCTTTTGCCCACTTTGGTGGATGCCAGGGTGTCGGGACTGTCGCCCCCTTCCTGATACAACCCAGGGCACCCTCGACTTTCTTTTCTCAGAAGGATTGGTTTGGAGTGGGGCGACGGCTCTGGCGACAGCGCTCCAGCCAAGGAACCCCAGGTCGGAGCAGAAAACAGAACCCTCCCACAATTGTTGGTGAGTGACCTCCCCGCAAACTCGGGGGGAAGAGTAACCTGATCAACCCCTTTCAGCTTTGCCCTAGTACCCCACTGTTGTTGTGGGTGAAGCCGCAGAGCTTTTGAGTGTGGTGTTGGAGGTGGGAGGTTGTGTGTTGGTGTGAATGTGTGAAAGGAAGGTTGTGTGATGCTGCAGTTTCCGAGTCATGCCGTTGAGTTTCCGGGTGCTTGGGTCGGCATGAATCTAGTGGTATCTCCCCCCTTTGTATCAATTCGTGGGACTCTTAACCATGGGTCAAACCCCTTTTTCCTTGTGTGTGTTGTCTGCTTTGGGAGGAAATGGGAGGGGGGCAGAGCCGACAAACCCCTTTAGGCTGTACGTTGAAAAACTTTAAGAAAGGATTTAGTGGGGATTATGGAGACCCCCGAATGACACCTGAACGGTTGAGGACCTTGTGTGAAGTAGAATGGCCATCCTTTAAGGCGGGGTGGCCCCCGGAGGGAAGCCTGGAACCCTCACAAATCAGGGCAGTGTATTCAGTGATGGTCGGCAAGCCTGGCCACCCTGATCAATATCCATACATAGATTCATGGGACACAGTGGTCACTCAAAACCCCCCTTGGTTGCGGAAATGTCAGGAGCAAATTAGTAGGGCTATGGTAATAATGCAGGATAGGACCAGGTGAAAGTTTGGAAAAGGACAGATATTGGTGGAATCAGTTCCAGAGGAACCCAGTGCTCCCCCTCCCCCATATGTGCCACCGCAGCTAGCTCCGCTGCCACCAGCTCTACCCTGCGGTGGGTAACCCCACCACAGCCAGCTTCACTGCCACCAGCCCTACCCTTGCAACTGGACCTCCAGGAACAGGAGGGAGCCACGGCCGGGGGATTGACAGATTCTAACCCAGTTGCCCAGAGGATGGTGGGATCTCCTGAAGTCTATGATCTCAGAACAGGGATGAAAGAGAAAGCCAAGATTAAAAAGTCCAAGCATCAGAAAGAGATGGATGAATCAGATGATACAGATGGGGAAAGTGGAGACATGGTCGCACCATTGCGACAAGTTACTCAACTGGTGGCAGGCTCCAATGAAGAAGGAGGGTACCGGCGAGTACAGAGTTACCAGTACACCCCTTTCACCTCTTCAGATTTATTGAACTGGAAGACCCACTATGGGTCATATACTGACAAGCCTCAAGAGATGGTAGAGCTGTGTATCAGCATTATGGCTACTCATCTCCACACCTGGCAGGATTGCCAACAGTTATTGTTGACGTTATTCACTACCGAAGAGAGAAGAAGAATATTGGAGGAGGTAGAGAAAGTAGCAATGGCAAGAGCAGGGCCAGAAGTGCAAGATGTAAATGCCTGGATGCGGGAGCGAGTCCCCACCGTGGTTCCACAGTGGGATCCTAATGATAACCAGCAACGGGACAGATTAGCAGAATATCGGGCAATACTGTTAACGGGAATGAGAAGAGGTGTGAAGAAATCTATCAACATGGCCAAAGTACAGGAAGTGACACAAGGACCTACTGAGGCCCCAGGGGAATATTTGGAAAGGTTGTTAAAAGCCTACCGGCAGTATACCCCCATAGGTCCGGACGCTGCCGAGAACCTCCGAACGGTGACTGTGGTGTTTGTGACAGGAAGCTACCCTGATATTCGGAAGAAGTTACAGAAACAAGAAGGGCTCGAAGGAATGAATCTCAGTCAGTTAGTGAACATTGCTCAGAAGGTGTACATAAATACGAAGCAGGAAGAAAAGAGGGAGCGAGATAGGAGAGTACACAAGAAAGCGGAATTATTGGCTGCGGCACTAACGGCAAAGGAAGGATATCGGAAAGGTGGAAGAGCAGGGGGAAGAAGCGGACTTCCATTGGGATGCACTGAATGTGCCCTCTGCCATCAGGTGGGGCACTGGAAGAACAAATGCCCTAGACAGAGAGAATTGGTGAATAGAGGAAGAGGAATGGACCGAGGAAGAAGAAGAGGGGCAAATAGAGGAAGAGGAAAAGTAGTGAATGGAAGATATGAGCCAGAGGTGGATGAAGGATTCGAGGACTTGATTGGGCTGGCTGGAATGGAACATTACAATTAGGACAAACCGGGCCCCCTTGCTCTCGGCCCCGGGGAGCCTATGGTCACAGCACAAATTGGGGGCCGAGCCATCCCAATGATGGTGGATACGGGCGCTGCCTGTTCCATATTAAATTCAGCAGTAGCTCCAAAAACTGAAAATGCCATAAGAATTGTGGGAGCCACCGGAAGAACAGAGCAACACCCTCTTTTGGAGAAAAGAATTGTGGATTTAGGGAGACACCAAGTTACTCATCAGTTTTTATATTTTCCAAACTGCCCTGTACCCTTATTGGGTTGAGATCTGTTGGCTAAACTGAGAGCCCAGATTTCCATTGAAGAAGATGGGGTGATGGAAGTAAATCTTAGAGAACCAAAAAGCATCTCAGTAACCTACCCAATGGAAGAAGAGTGGCGAAGGTATCAGATCATGGTTTGTCAAGAACAACCCACTACATTTGGACCCCCCAGAGTATGGGCTGAAGATAATCCACCTGGGCTAGCCCGATTTGTGGCCCCCATAGTAGTGGAATTGAAGCCAAATGCTGTTCCCATTCGTGTAAAGCAGTATGACTTGCCCAGAGAAGCCCTGGAAGGGATTCAGAAACATTTGGATCGGCTGAGGAAATACAACATAATTCGGGAATGCCGCTCTCCATGGAACACCCCGTTACTCCCTGTGTTGAAGCCTGGAACGAAGGAATATCGCCCAGTTCAAGACTTAAGGATGGTGAATGAGGCTACAGTGACCCTACACCTGGTGGTGCCAAACCCATATGTTTTAATGGAACTAGTTCCATCCACAGCTACTCACTTTACGGTGTTGGATCTTAAGGATGCCTTCTTCTGTATTCGGGAGGCCCCAAAAAGTCAAGAAATATTTGCCTTCCAAATGGAAGATATTGTTACGGGACAGAAAACCCAGTTTACTTGGTGTCGCTTGCCACAGGGCTGGAAGAACTCGCCTACAATTTTTGGGACATCCGTAAGTCAAGACTTGAAAAGAGTCAGATCTGAGCCCAAGAAATGAGTTTTGCTGCAATATATAGATGACCTGCTGTTGGCAGCCAACAGTGAGGAAGAGTGTAAAGAGGCTACAGTAGAGTTGCTCCAGCTTTTGTGGGAAGCAGGCTACAACGTATCTAGAAAGAAGGCCCAGTTGTGCCAGACAGAAGTGCGATATCTGGGATTCCAAATGACTCAAGAAAAACAAGCGCTAGGCCAAGAAAGGAGGGAGGTTATGTGTGCTCTACGTGAGCCCCGGAATCGGATGATGGTGTGAGAATTCTTGGGTGCAGCTGGGTTTTGTAGAATTTGGATTCCTAATTTTGCAGTAATGAGTAAACCCTTATATGAAGCTACCAAAGGCCCGGAGAATTCTGAGTTTACGTGGGGAACAGAACAGAAGAGGGCCTGGGAGCAGATAAAGAAGGCATTGATGGAAGCTCCAGCGCTGGGCCTGCCTGATGTGACAAAGACATTCACTCTATACGTTGATGAAATAGGAGGAGTAGCAGTGGGAGTACTGACGCAGATGTTGGGATCTTGGCATCGCCCTGTGGCGTACCTTTCTAAACAGTTAGATCCTGTTGCCAGAGGATGGCCTGGGTGCCTAAGGGCAATAGCGGCAACCACCTTGTTGGTAAAAGAAGCAGACAAATTAACCCTAGGCCAGAATCGGACAGTGAAAGTCCCACATTCTGTATTAGCTCTAATGGAGTACAAAGGCAATTATTGGTTCACAAATAGCCGAATGTCTAAGTATCAAGGAATATTATATGAGAATCCTAGAGTAAACATGCACCACTTTGAACCCCACAACGTTGCTCCCTGTACAATCTGAGGTCACACATCATGATTGTTTTCAAACCATGGATGAAGTGTATTCAAGCAGACCAGACTTACGGGACACCCCGTGGCCCCATCCTATGTTACTTATTATACAGATGGAAGCAGCTTCATACGAGAAGGAAAGCGAAAGGCCGGATATGCAGTAGTCACAGCGGATAAGATAATAGAGGCCAGAGCATTAACCGTTGGTACTTTAGCTCAGAAGGTGTAACTCATTGCCCTTATTAGAGCTTTGGAATTAGCTGAGGGACTCATTGTGAATATATACACAGATTCAAAGTATGCTTTTACTACCCTACATGCGCATGGCGCACTGTACAAAGAAAAAGGATTAATCAACTCTTCGGGACAGGAGATCAAGTACGGAAGAGAAATAGAGCATCTGTTAGAAGCTGTATGGGCCCCTCGTAAAGTTGCTGTAATCCACTGTAGAGGACACCAGAAAGGATATGATCCAGTGGTTCGTGGGAACCGAAAAGCAGCTGCAGCTGGAAAGGAGGCTGCGGAGAGGGAATTGGAAAATGAGATGGAAGATTTGCCCCAAGAATTGGTAATGCCACTCTTCCAAGTATCACTGAGTGATCAGACCCCTAGGTACACCCAGCAAGAAAACGAGAGGGCTGAAAAAGACCTGAAGGCTATGTTGGACAAAGACGGCTGGTGGGTCTTGCCAGATGGAAGGCGGTACATACCCCAATCTATGAGATGGTCAGTTGTTCAGAAGGTGCACGAAGCTACACACTTGGGAAAAATGGCGTTAGCTCAGCTATTAGATAAAGATGTGTTCATAGACAGAATGAGCCAGTACACCATGCTAGCATTGTCGCGGTGTCAAACTTGTGCTCGGAATAATCCGCGCCAAGGACCAAGATTGGAGGGGGGAATACAATATCAAGGATCTACTCCTTTTGAATCCCTAGTGGTGGATTTTACAGAAATGCCACGGATGGGACAGTACCGGTACATGCTGGTAATGGTATGTACTCACACCGGATGGGTTGAAGCATATCTTACAAGAACTGAGAAGGCAAAAGAGGTAGTACGAGCCTTGCTTCAGGACATCATACCAAGGTATGGATTGTCCCTCCACACTGGAACCGACAACGGCCCAGCTTTTGTGCATGGAATAATCAAGAGTCTTGCCGAGACCCTAGGAATCACCTGGAAGCTACATTGTGCATATAGACCCCAAAGCTCTGGGAAGGTGGAGAGAATGAATAGAACGTTGAAGACTCAGCTTGCGAAATTGTGCCAGGAAACGAAACTCAAGTGGTTAGATGCGCTCCCTATAGCACTTCTGAGCATAAGATGCACCCCCATCGGACAACTGGGCTAACTCCATTTGAAATGCTATACGGAAGACCCCCGGCCATCCTAAAAGGGCTGAGAGGGGATATTCGGGAGTTGGGAAGTCTGGCCCTCCAAGAAGAGGTGCAGGCATTAGGAAAGGCTCTAGAGAAGGTTAAAGCCCACGCTTTAGAGGTTAGATGAGTTTCATTCCTCACAAAAGCAATTCGTTTCAACCTGGGGATGAGGTGTGGGTTAAAGACTGGAAAGGAGAGCCCCTATCACCAGGGTGGAGGGGGCCGTGTCAGGTGTTGTTAGTTACCCCCACAGCAGTAAAGGTAGTGGGACTGAAACCCTGGATACATTATACTAAAACAAGCATTTACTGATTGGACTGTGATCTCATCACAAGAAAACCCTCTGTATTGAAATTGTCCCGACGGAAAGAGGGGAGAGAAGGTTCGGACTAGACTCTGCTGTGGTCATACCAGGGAACTGACCACTCTACACACAGTCAGATCTGCAACAGGTGAATGAAAAATCTAGGCTAGACCCTACTGCTGCCACACGATTGGAGGCTGGTAGCTCTATGTACGGTCAGACCTAGCAACTGCAGAGGAAAGAAGATCGGGACTAGGCTTTGCTATAGTCACTCCAGAGGCTGACTATTCTATGCACGGCCAGATCCCCTACGGAGGATGATGATAATGAGCAATGAGTGCTAGTGAACTAGTAATAACAGTAGTGTGTATACTCTTTGGAATTTTAGCTCTGGTGTATTTCTTGTATATGTATAGAAGGTACTGGTGTGGGATAAATAGGTTTGGACGCCTGTTTGACTCTGAGGATGAAGTGGTAATGTTGATAGGAGTATGGGGCATGATGTGTGGAATAATTGAGGCCAACTGGTTTAAGCAACACACTGCACATATGTTCCAACAACATGGACCCAATGTCACTCTAATTTATGAACACCCACAGACCGTGGCAGATTTCAGTTTTATGCCCTCCCTCATTAATGAACCGGGAGTGGTTGTAGGAGCCCTGCAGTCAGCATTAAAGGGAAATCCCAATATGTTTGCCAAAGTTGACGGTAACCTAAAGAAAACTCGGTTTAGGCAGCCAAAATTTTATACTTATTCCCCCGGAATGTGTTTTTGTTGTCACCATAGTGGAAGATGGAATTCTAAGTGGAAAGGATATATACAGCACCCCTCATTTTATGCTAAATTGGGAAATTATTCAGCCTGTAGTAATAGATTTTATTTGTATGGCTCATATAACAATTCCTATCAACCCGAGGCAGATTTAAATGAAACCAGTTTTGGAGATTTGTATCCGGAATATCCTATGTTTACTCCTAATTATACAGAATCTGGTAGTATATGCTCCAGATTGATGGCTCGGGATCCAAATTTATGGTTTTACTTTAACAGATGGGCCACCAATTATCACCCAGGGACTTATCAGTGTGTGGGAATTGGGTATATGACTATACCTGTTCAAGTTTTCCTACCAAGACGAGCAAAACAGGCTGTTAGAAGAAGAAGGAACCTGGTGGGACCACTGGGTAGCCAATGTGAAGATCTGGTCATTGTAGGAGGGAAATTGGCTAAGACTGAGGCCAGTAGAGTAGGAGGTAGACTAATAACGGGGACCTTACTTTGGGATCCTATCCAGGAATCGTAGCTCAAGGAAATCATAAAAGCATATTAGGATTGACTTGTAGATTGGAGAAAACTATAAATGCAACTGGGAAGTTGATACGGGCCCTTCAGCAGGAAATTGAAGAGCTCAATCAGTTATTGTTATAACATCGGATGGCCTTGGATTACTTATTAGCCAGAAAAGGGGGGTTTTGTTCTATAGTCAAGGGAGGATGCAAAGTCACCTTCCACGATTTAAACAAGACTATAGAAGATGAGATACAACACCTACAAGGGCTAATACAAAATAATGACAGTGGCATTAGTAATCCTTGGGATTGGTTGACTTCCTGGTTACCAGATTTTGGCTGGCTGAAAACTCTGTTTTTAGGCATTATAGTTTTGATTGTAGGAGGGTTTCTAATGATGATATGTATTTCCTGTGCTATGAAATGTGTACGGGGCTCTCTCTCTGAAGCTATGGAGGGAAAGGCAGCTCATTTTGCTGTTATGGCTCAAAAGCAGGCTTAAGCAAATTATGCTCAAATTGCAATAGAATTTGGCAGAAAAGGGGGAATGAAGGGGTTAAATTGTAGAAACTGCTTGCTTAAGTAGAAAAATAGAGAAAAATAAGTCAGGCAGGTGCGTCTCTTATCTTATCAAGGGCTGAGATATGCGGCTTAGCAATGCATGGAATATAGGGAGTTTGGGAGTCGATGCGACCCAGGGAGAATACTCCCTGGTACAGAGATACTTCATTTTTGAAACTGTAATACATCATTTCGAAACTTAAACTTTTGTAACCTGTACCCTTTTCATATATGGTAATCATCTCCTGTACCTGTTTTTTTAAAAAGTATAAACGTATGCTGAAACCTAAAATGGGACTCTCAGTCTTTTGGCATTTGATTCCACTGAGATCCCTGCGCAGTAAAATAAACCTTGTTTTCTGATCTGCTGGTCTCAATTCTCTGGCTTGCCACGACAATACTATTGCTGAGAGCAGTCACATAATTGAAATGTCTTAAGTTGTCCTCTTTGTTAGGGAATTGCAAGTAATGGAAAAGGAGGGAATTCATAAAAGTAAATTCCATATTTGATTACCAGCAAAGGCCACAACTGACCCATAAATTGAGCATCCTCCACTAGCAAAGTTTCTTTTTTGGATAACTCCCAAAATTCTCCAACTATCATAGTCTATTGTTGTCCAATGTTGTAATTAAGTAATTTTGCAAGCTCTGCCACCACATCTGTGATTACCACTCCCTCCCAAAATTCCCATCAATTGATCTTCCCACTCACATATCCGCCAAAAGAGAGGTGAAAGAGACCTGGTGGATCTGGAAATGGAAGAAGTCACACTAGCCCTTTACTAGATTTTTTTCCAGCTAAGACCACAAAAGGCAGGGTATCCTGTGAAAGACTGACACTGTTCACATCAATTTCCAACACAAATGGAGGCCCTGCATTAGTAGAAATAAATATTTTAAATATATGACTGAGAGTGGTGTGACATGGATTTTCCTATCCTTTCTTTCTGGGATAAGAAGATACACTAAGAAGCTTAGATATTTCTGCTGCTGCTAGTTCCTGCCACTGGAAATTTGGGAAGGTCTTTGGGGAAACCAAAGGGATGGTGGCAGACAATACAGTATGATTCTCTGACCTAAGGTCTTGCAACTTTTTATGACTTAGTAGAATGGAAAATAGAGAATTCCCTCCTGTCTCTGTATGTATTTATATGACTTGGGAAGGTAGAGTGTCATTTTGAATACCTTAGGAGAATGGAAAATGGCCATGGTTGCAGGCTGTAGAGGAAGTGCATTTCAGGTAGTTTTGTCAGACTCTGCCCCTCAGAGTGCTGTTATACAGCATTTTGGTGAGAAAAGAAAGGATCACAACTGCTCCCTCTGCAATTACCATTGACTGAGAAATGAAGATAAAGGAACAGTATGTTGGGATGTTGGGGCTAGTAAGAAGACTTTCAGTTCTAGTACAGGTGAATGGAGAAATTTCCCTAAGCCCTTGAATTGATAGGAAAGGGGAGCATTAGTTTTTTCTAAATTAAAAAAAAGAAGAGGGTCATTTCCACAATAATCCAAATGAAGCAAGCTCTCCATCCATCTCTAATGAAATCTGAACTCCTGCTTTTGAAGAGGAAGACTAAACTATGCAGGTTTCTACACATCATTACTGATCCTCAAGGAGTTCTTAGTCACTAAATAACCATCAAAATAAGATCCTTGGTGTGGCTTCCTGTTTGAAAAACTTTTATCAGACTTACCAAAAGTCCTCTTGCTTTCTTTAAATTCTGTGCATATTTTATCGTCTGCATGATCTTCCAGGATCATTTAAAATTTTGCTAGATATTTTTTCTTAGTAATTCCTGGCCTTGACAACTGTACCAAATGAACAGAACAGATTTTCACCAGGCCCAGGTACCTGACAAGATATTCTGTGCTTGGGGAAAGGAAAATAATATCAAAAGTACACTTTGATATCCTCTTTAGAAGTCCTGTTCTGTCTACTCCTCATTGAATAAAGTGAAGAAGATGGCTACCAGGGACAGGGACTTTTGGTGGTGACACCCATCTTGTGGAGTGGCCTCTTCAAACAGTCTTGTATGGAATCTTCTGCATGATAGTTTTGGCAACAAAAGAAGGCTTCTTAATTATCCTATTCCTTATCTAATATACAAAAGTCAAAGTTTGTCTGTTTGTCTGTGGCCATTTCCGCATTACACTGTTATAGCACGATTATTCCACTTTCAACATCCTATGGAATCCTGGGGTTTGCAGTTTAGGGAGGGGCCTTTAGAATTCTCAGCCAGAGAATTCTTGGGCCTCAGGCTGGTTGCTATGGAGATGAGGCCTAGCAGCAAGAAGGAGGAGGGCAGTGTATTCCCTCAGGAATCCAACCACTGCATGTTAGTAACTCTGAATATAGATTGCATTAGAGAATATGGGGAAAAGTTACAGGTAATGGACGAGACAGTGGGGAATTAGAGACACAGGATCTCAAATCTTTCTAAGAAGTATTACCTATGAGAAAATAAAATCCCAGGCAACGCTGAGTATATGCTAGTGTATCATAAAGGATTTCACCCATCTGCAGTACATTTTTAGATTGCAAATTGTTTTGTGATATTACTGTTTTATCATACTATTTTAATTGTATTTTATTATCCTGCTTTTAAATTGCATTTTATTATATCCTGTTTGTGAGCCACTAAAAGGCCTAAATCCTATTGTTAATCTTGACTAGAATAAATCCATTAAATCAGTAAGATCTACCTATGTGTTGTTTCACCATTCAGCCATTGAGATAATGGGTTCACTCTACCTGAGATTAACCAATGGGATGCCAGCTGGAAAATGTGATCAGCCGGCCTTATCTAAATATAGCAAATAAATAACATCATGGCAGAGGTCAGCTCAAACTTTCTGGCAGCCAGTTGAGAAATGTTGCTAGAGTTACCTTTTCTGTCATTTCCCTCCAAAGTCCTTAGATGTTTTGCCCAAATATAAACTTCCAAATTCATCTAGACATTTAATTTTGAGGTAGGGGGAGCAACCTGTTCAGTGTTACTGTGTGTTCATTTTATTATTTGTTAAAGCAGTTTCTAACATTTTACTTTATAGATTTTGATATCACTTTCTATTGGTGCTGAAATGAAATGCAAGTCTTTGACCAAATAATCCTTACCAGGGACCCAAGGAAGCAGCTTTTAATCAACCAACTAGTGTGCTGAAATGTCTTCAGGTTGGAGGTATCTCAGAACACTTTTAATCTGTTATCTTCCTTGGAACAGAAGGAGAAATGCCCCCTGAAATGAGCCTTGTAATAATTTCAACCCTGTAATTATGCCTGTCACCACTTCCAAAAGCAAGGATATAAATAGCCTGCACAATAGTACTTTCCCGTTGTATTCATTTTCTTTTCTTTTCTTTTTTTAAAGAAAGTGAGATACCTCCACCTTAGATGTTGATGCCAGCCTAAATTGCACAAAGATTCCAGAGCCACTTCTGCTATACATTTCCTGGCATTATTAAAGCTGTGTGTTACTCACTGAAGCGATAGATTTCATGTAATCTTGTTTGCTTCAGAAGAACTGTCTGCAAGGTTTATGTCACATGAGAAGATCAGAAAGCACGTTTAACAGTGTATGTCTCAATGCATTGTGACTTTCATGCGCTTGGGGGTATATTGATAAAACCATTTTCATCTGGGAGTAGAAGGGGGGATTATGGCTAGGACTTGATCCTGTAGTGCAACAATTGTCATAATAGGGAAATTGAAGCCATTTACAGGTATTCAATACTCACTTCATATCACTGGATCTCTTAGTTATTTTAATAATTAGTTAATGTAGTTAGTAATTACATTAATGTAATTAGTAATTAATATATTTTAATTAGTTGATTTTGGATTTCACATAAACTTACAAATGGCAATGTACCCTCTCCTGCCCACGCCCCAGATTCATCAAATTAATCCAGCTATCTACTGTTTACACCAGTTTGAAACAATACTCATGGGTCTCCTTTCTAATCAAAAGGTACTTTCCAAAACTGTCAGTGGCCCATGTGTTGAAGGGATGTAGAGATGAGATAAAGTCTCAGGGTGCTGAAAAAGATTATTTTATTCTTACAAAAATAGCCCAACAAGTTTTACCCTAGAAATATTTATGGCTTTCTTCAGGGCCTATTAAAACATAAAAGAAAGAAAAAGGACAAAATATAAACAACCAAAATTATAACAGGAGAAAAGTTAGAATTTGCAATATTAATTTTGTATAGACATATCAATGTTTATACTTATATCAATGTTATATTCCTCAAGTTGCATGTAAAATGTCTCAATTTGGGGAAAAACTATCAATTAACCCAAATAAATGTATACAAATACAAAATGTTACTTACAGGGCAACTTTGAAACTGCCTGCATGGATTCCAAAACAAACATTCCAAAGCTTATACCTGGCAACTGGTATTTTGAGAAGTAGAAGGCAGATCATTATACTGTTCCATTTTTTTCCCCAGTGTGAATCAAGGACACCCTTATCCTAATAGCAACACAGCATACTGGAATGTTAGGGGATATGTGAAAACTCAAGTAGATACATGTATTCTAAGTCCACATTTAGACCATGAGGGACTAATGTGTCAAGTCTCAATATCCAATCCATTTCTTTTTTGAGGAGATCATCTCATTCTGAAAAAAAAGTTTCTTAAGCATCCAAAAAACACCAAACCTCAAAGGGGTGATCATGTTCCAAAAAATGGTCAACCAAAGGGGCACCTGATCTTCTGTTCCTGATATTGCTAAGATATTCCCCTATATGAAGTTTTAGAGCTATATATGGTTTCCATATACAAAATTTGCTACAGAGACACCTGATTCCATAAATCACACATGAAGTGCTACAGGCTGAAAATTGTTTTAGGGTGTATAATTTTTCATCGTCACTCAAGAACTCTTGTTATCTTGAAGGTGTACTTTCAATATGTACAAAGTGATAGCCTCTTGGGGCTCTTGCTGATGGTACAATGTTGAGATGGCATGTTGATGTTTTCTGAAATGGCTTATTATATGTCATGATTGCTATGAGTTCTTTTAAAAGAAATGAGAGGCTTTTCCTGACCCCATGTATGTCCTGCAAGATGGGCCAATCTTTCTCTGATATACTTATTCAGAG
Organism: Cyclura pinguis; assembly: GCA_030412105.1. NCBI lineage: Eukaryota > Metazoa > Chordata > Lepidosauria > Squamata > Iguanidae > Cyclura > Cyclura pinguis. The sequence goes on along the minus strand of CM059600.1, from coordinate 108,906,130 downwards.
ATGGCTGGAAAAAATGCAACTTTGGAGTCTTCAGTTTAAGCCATGACAGTTTTGCAGCAGGTAAAATTTCCTCCAGAAGCTTGGCCTAACAGATGGAAACAAAATTTGATTCTGTGAACTCTCCTGAAATGGATAGATGGGGAAGAGAAAATCAGAAGATCAAGGAGTACCGACTGCACGTAACAGAGTTTATTTTACAGTGCAACTCTAGCCATGCTTTCTTGTCTCACATTGTTCCGTACTGTTGTACTCCATGTGTGTTCATAGGATTTCAACCTTAACAGTTAGTACCTTTTCTAAAAAAAAAAAAAAGACAGAATAATCAATACAAATCACAATGAATTCTAACTTCTGGGTGGCTCTTGGGCCAGGTGAAGGGAGGGAATATTCTCCCATCATTTGGGGCTAAGCCCTCCAAGTCCACAAGCCACCATTAACATGAAGAATTTAGGAGCACAAAGAATATTCACACAAATTCACACAAATTCTTGTTCTTGATGTGAGAAGTGTTTATGACATACTGAAACAGCCTGCTAAGGAATGACCATCCTTCATGATGGTACAGTGCAAAAATGAAACAAGGAGTGCATTCTCCCACCATGACAGTTTCCAAAATTTGCATAAAATATCTCAGTGTAAACTGTGGTCTCTTCCTGTTGTGAAGCAAGGGGCACCCACAGCAAATAGACTGACTGATGAAAAAAAAAAACCCTGCAAACAATGCACCCAACACTTCTAATTTTTACAGGTCCATACAACAAAGCATTGTAGTTGTGCATACCTAGCCTAAATTTCTGCAGCTATAGAATTTGCACAAAAATCTTCTCACTGGGGCACAAACTCCCACTTTAAAGGGCATGGAATGTCTTACCATCTTACAGCAGAGGAGAAACATTATACAGTGTCTTACACATGAAAAGAAGACACTTAAGGATTTACATCTCTAACATAATAGAAAGCAAATAACCAGTACACATTGCACCATAGCCTGGCATGTATGTTCTATACGCAAGAAGTCACAGAACTGTGAATCAGCCTTGGGTGACCCACCACCACCTCAGCAGAACACATCATATGAACCACTGGAAACACTGACAACACAATCTGCTTTCCATACCTGAAACAATGCTGTCCAGCCCTCAGCAATAAGAAACCTACAAGGCATATATGAGTGTGCAAAGTGCCCTACAGCACTGAACTGTCCCACACCCTGGGATCTTGCAGTATGTAAGCCTATCCCTTAAGTCAAGGGTGGGTAACTGCATATGGGCCAGGAAACATTTTTGCCCAAGGCCAGGTCCAGGCTATATTTCCCTTGTCCCCCCAGGAGGGTGTATGTGCCTTCAAGTCACCTGTTGATTTATGGTGACCTCATGCATTTCATAGAATTTTCTTAGAGGTGGTTCACCATTCCCTCCTTCTGAAATAATAACCTATAGCACAATATTGCTCTTCCACAAGGGATGAATATCCCATTTCTGTGCATGAGGGAATTGAAAATTGATTCAATGTTCATAAAAATAATATGCAGGGGTTCATACAATATTTTTAAGCAATAGCTCTTTGGTCTTCAGTCCTATACCTATGAAGCCCCACATAGCTCAGTGGAGTTTTGTTGTTGCTGAGTGCCTTCAGGTCATTTTCAGCTTAGAATCATAGAATCATAGAAATGTAGAGTTGGACGAGACCACACGGGCCATCCAGTACAACCCCCTGCCATGCAGGAATACCCTCAAAGCACTCCCGACAGATGGCCATCCAGCCTCTGCTTAAAAACCTCCAAGGAAGGAGACTCCACTACACTCCGAGGCAGCATATTCCACTGCCGCACAGCCCTGACTGTCAGGAAGTTCATCCTGAGGTTCAGGTGGAATCTCCTTTCCTGCAGCTTGAATCCATATGGAGCTTATGGAGACTCTAAGGCAATCCTGTCATGAGATTCTTTTAGGAAGGATGTGTTCAGAGGGGGTTTGCCATTGCCTTTCTCTGGGGCTGAGAGAATGTGATTTCCCCAAGGCCAGCCAGTGGGCTCCCACGGCCGAGCAGGGATTCAAACCCTGGTCTCCACAGTCCTAATCCAACACTCAAACCACTACACTATATTGGCTCTCCTGTGGAATGTATGTATATAGCATTGTTGTGTACATCTAGCAGAAATGTCCTCATCTTGAAAGTGAACTATCAGAGAAGAAAATGAACTGAAATGATACACAATTTATTATATGTTTGCTAGAAGGTATGTTTTAACCTTCCTTTCATCTTAGGATATAAGGGCATTATGCAAGGAGTATGAAAAATAAATTTGACACAATGTAATGCAATAAAGCTATAAAACAATGAATAATGAGGCAAATATGAAAAGTAAAATAACTTCAAAAAGATGGCACAAAATTAAAGACCTCAAGCAACCTGAAGAATTTCCTTCAGGCTTTGGAAAAGGAGCAGATGTGTTACAGGTATAGACTCTATCGCCTTTGGTATAGATCATCAGCTAATCTTCTATCTCACTAGAGGATTCACTGTCTAAAATTTTGCAGACAAAATTCCATAGTATGTCATACTGATTTATGTGAATGGTCGCTTTTGTCTTTTAAAATGTATGAATCAGTTCAAAGGACGCTGAGTTGGGATAATATATGAGAATCGAGAGGACTCCTCAATGCATATGTTTGCCTTAAAATATTATTTTTAATAAAGATGGTAGAAGAATTAAGCCTTTAAGAGGAGGAATAAAAAGATTTCTAACATAAAGTATCTTTAGTTTTCCACAGGGTACAAACTCATCTTTAAATGCCCACTCATATTCAACTGGAATATTAAAACTTCATGTGTGTGGTTTTTTTTAATGTTCTACATCAGGCTGCCTCCTAAAGCTTCAGCAGAACACACATACCTTGATTTTAATGGAAGCACAGCTAGCACTGATCCAGAGCAGAATGCTATACTCTGGGTGAAGAAAATACAAAGCACATTATTTGTGTTATGTGGGGGAGTATGTGTTTTGAGAAAAAGAACAGATCAAGCTCGCTAATGACAAATTCTCAAGGGTCCACTGGAACTGAACTGTAAAATTATTCTAAGTCAGCTCCTTCTCTGAATGATAACATCTTTGTGAAACTCAGTGTCTTCCAGGTTAGTATAGTTATCCATGCTGTGCACCTTCTTTGAAATTCAGCATTGTTTTGAAATTCTCCACATGTATAGCATTTTCTAAGTTCAGTGCACATAAGTGTGCATAAATATATAAAACAGCTCTGAGGGTGCTTTTAGATCATAGTTGGGCAACCATGGCAGGTCTAGAAGCAAGTCTGCCTCAGACTCTTAAAAGGGCCATACAAGCTGTTAAAAAGGCTCACAAAATGACAGAGAGAGAGAAGAGAGGAAGGGAGGGAAAAAGAGAGAGGGAAGGAGAGAGAGAGATGGTGAGAAGTCAATTTCTGATTTCAAAAAACAAGATTCTGAAATGTTAAGAGTGTAGGGAATACCTTTAATCTGTTTAAAATGTGAGTTGCCATTCCTGAAGAGGCAATTCACCCTCTTTGAGGAGGAAAAGATATCCAGGAAACCTAGAGGGGTTACATATTGAAAAATAGCTTGTGTTCACAGGGCAGTATACTGCCTAGAAGGTTTTAGTGAGCAACCATACAGCTTTGTATATGGAATTTTATGGAGGAATGAACTTACATTGTCCCATTGGTAAGCATTCTGTAACCCACCCACCCCACCTTTTTTTGGTCACCACTGTCTCCATGCAACTTTGACTAGACACAGTAGTATAAATGTGATTCTAACTACGACCATTATGTGAGGAACCAGAGGCATCTCCAGAATACATATAAGTTATGAACTTGATCTTTCAGGGCACTGCAACCTCATTCAGATCAATTTAGATACCAGTCTCTGAGGTGTGCCTTCCACCGGTGAAAGCATGGCTATACATTGATTTAGCCGTCTTCCAGACTGTTCCAGACTCAGGCTATATTCAAGAGTTGTGAGCTGCTTCCTTTATGTCAGGTAATAAAGATGAGTTTCATTAGTATATTTACTGCATTTTGCTTCAGATCTCTGGATAACCTCTTCCAGTTATTTCATATTGATGTCAAATAACGTTGAGGCAGGACAGAGCTCTGTGTGAAATAATATTCCCATTGTACTGTATTCAAAATGTTATTCTGGAGAAGAGTTCTACAGATACCCTGAACTGCTAAAAAGACAAATGAATGGCTCCTAGCCTGAATTCTCCGTAGAAGCCAAGATGACTAAACTGAGGCTGTTATACTTTGGCCATATCATGAGAAGACATGACTCACTAGAAAAGACAAGAATGCTTCATAAAGTAGAAGACAATAGGAAAAGAAGAAGACTGAATTACAGATGGATAGACTCCATCACGGAAAACACGTCCCTGAACCCTGAGCAGGGTGGTGGATGATAGAGTGATTTAAAGGGTTCTCACTGTACGGTCATCATAAGTCAAAATTGATTTGATGCAGTTAACAACAACAAAAAATTGTATTGAATAGTAATTTACCAGTACTACATTCTATACATAATCTGGCAGGAAGGACTGTCAATGTAGTATAGTGCCCCCAACGTCCAGTCTTACCAGGCAGTCCAAAAGGACACCAGGACTACTGGTACTGAAAATCAGTAAGAGATCCAGGAGTACTACCTTTGATTCATTACCTATTGCATGTCTTTCACCAAGGAGAACAAAGCAGACTCATATCTCGACTGGCTAAAATGGGTCAAAATAATCAATGTTGTCCATATGAGGTCACCATTCCCTTGATCGCCAGTACCTATGAATATGAGCTTCAGTCTTCATTACAGGAGGTTGCATGAGCTGAAGTTGCCTTCCCTCACTTCACTCCAGAGATTATTTCTGTCAGCCTGAGAAGAACAGAATTCTTGCTATAGTTCAGGCTCAGACATTCCAACCTGTGTAAGGAAGACCCCTAGTTTCTCTTGATCCCCCTGGCAACTGTTTCCTAATTCTATAGGCTTTCCACTATACTGTAGCAAACACCATTCTGGAGCTCACCTATCAAGAGTAGCTTTGGGACGGTGCATAGGCAACTGCAGTGGGAGAAAAGAAAATCTTATTACACAAGCAGAAATTCTGCTTGTGGTTTTAGGATTCAGTTCTTCTCTTCTACCTCAATCTCTCAGCTATAGAATGGTTTGACTTAGGTTACAGCAATAACCCCTGAGACAACAGAAAACTGAGCAGAATACAGGCTAGTTCTGCACCTACTGATCTTATGGGAACAGGCAGAGGAGGTATTTTATATGTATACCACCATCAAATGAGGGGAAAAAACAAACATGTTTCATGGAACTTTTTCCCCCCAAAGAGAATCTCCATCTCACTGAGGAACTGAAGGAGTTGGGGAACTGAATCCAAGATGATAGTCATATATTGCTTATATAAGTTTTATTGATAAAAATACCACATTCCAGTATTCACTATTTCCATATGGATGAATTTAGGATAACCACAAGATACCAAAAATGAATTTGTTTTATGGTAAGTAGACTATAAACTGGTTACAATCTTATATTGCAGCTCTCTTCTATTGTTGTATAACGTTAATTTCCCCATTTCCTTCTAATGACCTTCACTTTATTTAACTTAATTAAATCTACTAATACTAATTAGTAACAAAACCAACTTCTTTTCCTTTTTATTTTAGACAGTTAAGAAGCAGCACCACTAAGAAGTGAGTTCATTAGCAGATGTCCCTTGGAATCAAAGATGTGCGGTCATCAAAAAGGACATCTTCATCCCTTATCATCATTCTTCCGCCTCTTGCTGAGTCCATTAAATTTGGCCTTGGTGGGAGTTCTTGTCATCCCTGGAGTTGAATGTTCTGTACAATGAGACTGAAATAATGGTGTTCGCTATATCCATATTTTAAAAGATGTGCATATTTCATCATGGAAAGAGAAAGAAGTGACTAATGATATGATCTGTGTTATAAATGGTAGGAGTACGGTGAAACAAATCCATTTCTTTCTGTGAGTCATATTTACCAGCAATTGTTCAGAAATCAAAATGATTATCTTTTTAAAAGTACATTCTCTTTTTGCACCTCCCGTGTATCAAATTTTAAGTCATTCTATATTTCATCTCTCATTTTTCTGAAGAATTCTTTTTCATATTTATCTGTGACTGGGTACTCTTTTTCATAATGTTTGTACAAACAATAACAGAGGACAAGAAGATCAGTTTGTATCCTTGCATATTTTCCATGGGAAACAGTACCATAAGCATTTATCAATGACAGTGGACTTAAAATCCCCACAGCTAACCATTACCTTGAAGACTAGCTTAAGACATTTTGATGTCTGAGGTAAAGGACAAGATGGTGTCCAGTCACAAGTAGCAGCTGACTGCACTGGCATGTGAATATGACTTCATTAATAGTAATGAGGCAGTGTCCTTCACCACAGTACAGGGCAGCAGGCTAGCTTGGAGGACAAAAGACAAGCTATGAAGCACACTCTACCCTTAAACACTTGTGCCATCATGGCCTGTCCTCCAGGCCCTTCTGCCTGGGACAATTTTTTCTCTCTCACTAATGCAGAGCTCAGCAACCACAGAGGGAAGAAGGAGCCAATTTCTCCTCCTCAAATCCCCCATAGCAAGTCCAAATGCCTCCATTTGCCTCTAGAGTCCCTCTCAAAATGGTGAAAGGAAGTGGAAGGATTGTCTTTAAAGACTGTCTTGTGGCACTGTTACAGGTGTTACCCCGAAAATCTGGGGGTTCCAGAGGGACACCCCAATATGCTCCAAATGATGGGGAAAGTAAGCTCAACGTAGCACAAGCAACAGCAATGTGAGAGGCAGGGTAACCTAGCGAGATCTTTTACCCAATTTTTATGGGGTCAGGCTCAGTCAGAAATCACACAAAAAGGTCCAGTGAATGACTTTATTGAACAGTACTGGCTCTCATCAACGCAAATACTCACACACGGATCCAAGGGCTAAAAGAAATAAAGAGTGGAAATAAGATAGAGGGATTGTTGATGGATTTGTAGCTTGGGCGATACTGCATCCTTTCCTGAAGTCCCTAGTCCGGTAAGCAGCAATCAAACAGGAGCTCAGCAAAGGGACGCCGAGGAGATCACACAGCTATCGGGAGGGGAGACCGGTCAGTTGGTATGACCAGGAGGCATCCTTCCTAACTACCCAAAAAACGGGGACTATTTGTAGGAAAAATTTACTTTGAAGGCTAATCCTCTCCCGGGGAGGACAAAAGGGGACAGCAAAGGAAAACCACTCAACACCTGGCACTTTCTTTGATATCGGAAGATAGCAAGGTGTCATCCAAGTAACAGGATCTTCTGCCACTTTGAGGCTGCAGTGTGAGTTTCTGGAGATAGATTTGATAAGATTTTATTGCTTCCAGTGCCCAACTTTATGGGAACACTCTTACTCCCTTCAAGTTAGCTCCTTAAAGGTTGATTACCTTTTGTCCACCATGGGTTATTACAACATGAGATCTCCTGTGGCTACGTGACTGGGGAGTTTACTGGCCTGACCTGGTTTGTTCGATCGTATGACCGTTATTGCCTACGTGTGCATCCGGGTGACCTCTCTGGTGGGTTAGATTAATTTTATATCAAAGTTGTAGATCCCGGGACAGTGTTTACCAAGGGGGCAACACAGGCCTGTGAACCCCCAAGTTTGATATGATTCAATTGATGAAATATGATTTAATTGGCAAAATACATTAATTGGCATTGATATAAAATGGAGCCTGGTGGGACTGGAAGGTCACGTTGGGCAGAGGAAAATTACTGACTGAACACATATGATTGCAAAGTAGATCAGAAGATCCCCTCTGGGTATTTCCAAAGTCATTGTCAGGTGGATTAACCAAGCAACTTCAAGGATAATCAGCTGAAGCTGAAGCTGTAACATCTCTGATAGTATACAATGGCAAAGGGAAGTTCCCACAAAAACACTGATTGCTTCAGCCCTGCATCCTTGCACCTGGAGTTTCCCTATATAGTCCACATACCTGTCCACAATTGCAGAGCTATTATGACAGCCATTAACTCTTAGTCACCTAATACTAAGACCATTAACTCTGTCTGGATTCCATTGTCCATGTAGCAACCTCCATTGTTTGTTCAGCCAGAGAGCCATTCACACCCCTGTCCTCAAGTTAGATTTGGGGTATGATATCCCTCCAATTAGAGTAGGCCGATGCAGTATCTCACTTGCTGAATGCCACGCTATCACTCCAATTGTTTGAGTAGCGTTCTTAGGTGCTAGTCTAAGGGCCTTTCCACACTATAGTTATAGTGTTATTACTCCACTGGCATCTTGGGTGGACCCCTGACTCACCAACATTTGGGGGTAACAGCATCTTAAAATATTTCAGGATGAATTCTTATACACACATACCAAGGAGTAATACCTATTGAACCCAATGAGACCTTTAATCAGAGATTTCTTTTGGAGTCACTGGAGTCATTACTTGATCCCCATAAACCCACCCCACATACAAATACATCATTTTCAAGTAAGCAACCCACTGTATTGGACAATAATACTTTCTTTTCCACAACAGCTAATGTTGCCAATGATCTTAAAATATTTGCTGAAACTTGTCCACTATTTCATTGAGTTAATCACTTATCATGTTTTCCTATGGGTTCTGTCTCACACTCCTTTCTGCTTAGTTTCTTACTGAATAGTTTCATTGATCACATTCTGCAAGGAATCAGGATTGTCCTGAACCCCTGACAAGAATCTATCATCTGGCAGACTTCTGTATTTGCTGTTTGTGAATATCAAAAATTGGTTATGGTTATGCATTTATTATTTGATCCTTCAAAAATAGAAGTAGTCCATCAACACAGAGGACCTATGGTGCCTTTAGCCAAAGTCATTACCAGCAACAAGAAAAATGACATAAGGGTACATTCCAATCATTCAGAGACACTCGAACAGGACTAAGCAAACTGTAGCCCTCCAGAACACTTTATTGCAACTCCCACAAGCTCTAGCAAATGGTGAAGAATCTGGGAGTTGCAGTCCAACAGAACCTGGCGGGAAGCACTTTGCCCACTCTGTCTTTTACTATCTGGAAAAAAAAATCCCAAGCAGTTTTGCCCCCTTTATCCCCAGCAAAAGCAAGTTTGTAAAGCATTTTGAGCAGTGAAATTTTACAGTATAAATGGCCCCAAATATAAATTATTTTCCCCATAGCAACAATGAATGAGTATGCTTGAAAGGCCCAAATTTGGTAAACCATGAAAGGCTAACATGTATGAATGGGAGTAATTATCTGTAACCCTGTACCCAAATAGCACCATGACCATGGGAATAGAAAGCCAGAATGAGAACAGTGCAGAGTGAGAATTAAGGCTGTGATTTTGTATAATAACAGACACAAAGGAAGTGTGCTAGGGATACATCCTTCTGAATATCTCACATGTTCCAATAGGTGCTTCTTTGGTGGGCACTGCCATCCAGTCCCTGGGATTCTGGGCATGTAGAGTATCAGCACTGGTTCCACATGGCACTTTACAACATTAGGAAGGTACTCCAAGGTCAGGCAGTATTTGATGGAAGGAGCATCTCCAATTAAAAATGCTGGCCTATAAGTTTTTGGCCTGTGACTTATAAAGCCCTAAACAGCTCAGGGTACCAGAAGGACCATATCTTCCAATATAAGCCTACCTGGTCTGATAGATATCTTCCAATATAAGCCTACATGGTTCTTTTGGTGTCTTCTGTCATCCCCATTTTCTGCAGCTTTTAAAAAGTCCCAACTTTTCTCCTTTCCTCCCAGTTTCCCCTTTGTCCTCAGCTTGCTTTAATTACTGCAAACTGAGTTCAAAGTGCAAAAGTAGCTTTTACACAATTAACTCAGCAGTGAGGAGAGAAGGAAAGAAAGAATCTTGCCCTTCCCAGTAGGCTCAGGCAAGAGCAAACAGCTTTAGCCTCTCCTATCTTGCCTACTCTTCCTTGTTAATAATTTCTTCCCCCTTGACTACAATCTAATGTTGCTTGACTGCACGTGTTCTAGTTTTCATCTGTGAAATGTTGGAAGGTATGCCTTCTCAGGAAGACTAGACTATATGCCTCCTTGATCTACTTCCATCATCAGGTAAAGACCTTCCTATTCCAGTAAGTGTTTGGGAGTGGATTGCTTTACATGTAAGGACTTTCTGTCTTTGTGTGCTAATTCTATATGTCCAACATTTTAATTCTACCAATAATTTAGTGATATTTTAATCTTGATTTCTTTTGTATGTTTTTAGCTACATGTGATTCTATTTCTATTTCTGTTTACTTATAAGTCACCAAGGCCATTTCCGCCCTATGCTATTATAGTGCTATTATTCCACTTTCAACATCCAGTGTAATTCTGGGGTTTGTAGTTTACTGAGGCCAAAGAGCTCTCTGGCTGACAATTCTAAATGCCCCTCACTAAACTGCAAACCCCAGGATTCCATAGGATGCTGAAAGTAGAATAATAGCACTATACAGGGTGGTGCAGAAATGGCCCTTGAATCTCAGTCTTGGAAAGAAGGCAGGGTATAAATGAAATTATTGTTTGATTGTGTTACTAGCTTCTCACTTTGCATTGAAGGAAAAATAATAGAATTGGGTACATCAACTGGTGTCACTGTGAATAGGCAATTTTTGTTGTTTCTCTTACAAACCTGGGATACTCCTTTACTTTCTCTCACAAAACCAAAATAGCTATTTCAGAGAAGCAGGAAGAAAAGAGAAATTTAGACCAGAGTGTAGGCCAGCATAGAAGGTTCAAATCCAAATGCAGTTTGGAATACATCCCTTAGAACAAAAAGACTTGTGCTAGGTCTAATAAGAAAAAAGCAAACTTTCTCTAGCCCCTATTAATTCTATAGAAACAAAATTGAACATATTTTGCAGTACAGTTGTCTGTTCAATGATAAATCTGAATGAGGTCCATAGAACTTATCCTAAGTATGTGGGTGTGGGATGGAAGACTTTACAATGGAATGTTGTCCATATCCACATAACAGTGACCTCCAGCATGCTCAGTGGAGCTAGCATTCTGTTGGTTAGTTCCAACTAGAGTAGATCTATTTCACCAGTTGTTTAATGGTAAGTCAACACTTAGATAATGGATTCAATACCATGGCCATTTCTGCACTACACTGTTATAGTGCTATTATTCCACTTTCAACATCCTATGGAATCTTGGGGTTTGCAGTCGCAGAATTGGCCTCAGTAAACTACAAACCTCAGAATTCCACAGCATATTGGAAGTGGAATAATAGCACTATAACAGTGTAGTGCAGAAATGGCCCTGGAGTGAAAAAGGATTTAGGCCACAGGGAGGCAACCTTACTGAGCAAATTTCTAAATATTTCTTACCTCCTAGGAATGAATAAAGACAAGAGACATGCTGAGGATTTAATACAGGGAAACTCATTTGTTTAACTTAAAATGAGGGGGGTTAGTACAACCAGTGAAAGAACCCAGAGTTTCAGGAAAGAGTTGGGAACTTGAAACTCCCATTGTCTATTGCTACTTCCCTGGCCTCTGGCTACTTCTTGTTTCAGGGAGGTGGACAAGGTTGATGTGGTATGAAAACACTGGCAGGTGCATTGCATCTAATTTTGTATAACCCATCATATGGTTATCACAAGTCAAAGTTGACTTGACAGCAATTAACAACAACAGCTGCCTTATCTAAGCCCTTTGACCAGCCAGCTATGCAGTGGTGGGGTATGAATAGACTTTCATTATCCATATGCCTCAGGAAGGCTCACTAAACTGATTTGCACTCAAGCCTCTCTCAGTCCACACTGAACTGATTAGCTGTGCCAATAGGATTTTCAGTTGATCAGCCAAACATGATGCTGTACAACTTTATTGTCAAGCAAGGGGCTTCATAAAGTGACTGAAAACCAAGGTGCCAGAAGCCCTCTTAGACACAGCTTTGCCTTGTGAAACAGGGACTTCTATTCCCATGCTGTTATTTAAAAGAATGGGCTCCTGCTTGGAGAATGATACAGAGCAGTGCTACTCAAAGTGGCAGTCCATGCGGTGGTGCTGGCTACAAGCCATAAGTTTGTAGTCTCTGGAGAGTCTTCAGGAAAGAAAAAAAATAATGAATGGAGACAAATATGACACCAATCCCTGGCATACTGGAAAAGGGAAGAATGCCAGTCCTCTACATCACATAGCTTAAGACACACTGGTCTAGAAAGTGGTCTAGACTTCTGATTGCTGCTCAAAGGCAGCTGTCATTTTAGGCTTCTCTTGTTCTTGGGAATATGCTTCACTTTGTTTTCAAGCCTCTTAACAGGGCTACAACCCGGGAGACCAGGGTCCGATTCCCTGCTTGGCCACAGAAACTCACTGGATGGCCTTGGGCAAAACATATATTTTCAGCCCCCAGAAAACCCTGTGATAGATTCACCTTAGGGTCACCATAAGTCAGAAACAGTGGCCCTTTCCGCACGAGGTGAGTGAATCGCTCCATGCCATTACTCACCGCTTCTTCTTAGTTCGAAGCAACGCGGACTCTCCCTTAAGCCCTTCTGCAGGGCTCCTCCGTTTGGTCCAGGGTGAATCGGAGCAGTGCGAGGTCTGTAGATCCGCACTGCTCCGGCTGAAAATGGCAGCTTCCTGTTCCTCGTGGGTCCGGACCAACCGCTGGCGCTGGGCACGCCCACAGCCCGCCCTCCGCTGATCGCAGGCTCGCATTGGTGCGAGCCTGCACATCTGCACAAGTGAGGAGGAACGAATTGGCGCGCTCCAGAAGACTGAAAGTCCGGATTTTTCTGATCTTCACTTAGCGTGCTAGAGGACCACTTGGGGGCATCTTAGATCAGACTAAGGTGCGGAACTAAGGTAAATAGTCCGAACCTAGTCCGATCCAAGGTGTAGACGACCTCCATGACAGGATGCCTTGGCCCGTTTTAACTTCCTGGTACGGAAAGGGCCAATGTGAAAGCACAGAACAACAGCATTTGGATACAAATAGGTAGGCATCACTCAAGTTAAGTACTTGGGGAAAGATTAATGTACTTCAGATGTATGCTTAACCAGGTGTTAACAAGTTGTTGCCAACAACAACAACAACAACAACAAGAGGAACAGAAATGGTTTCCCATCCCTGAGCTAGTCACTAGAGTGTAACACACTTTCCCAATCTGTTGTTGTTGTTGTTGTTGTTGTGTCATTTCCAACTTATAGTGTGACCTGAAGGTGAACCTGTCACTGGGTTTTTTGGGGCTGATGGTCTATGATACATATCCAAGCTCAGCCTGAGGGTACATGTTTTTCTATATCCATGATGGTAAACCTAGTGCTCTAGATTTCAGCATTAAGGATTTCTATTGTTTACCTTACCAGGGAAGAAGGATTTGATTCCTTGAAAACTGGGATGGGGCCCTTAGCCCTCTAGATGTTGATACATGCTATGTAATATCTACATTGACCAGAGTGGCTAGCACTAATGGGAACTGGAGTTAAAAAGAATCTGGAAAGCCAATAGTTCTCAGCTGAGAGATCAGTTAAATAGGGATACCTAATGATGACTGGAGAACACTGAAACCAAGAATATTACTTATTGTCCAGTGACCTACATCAGGTAGAAAGAGGTGTGAGTAAGGCAGTGCTTTCCTTGCTAATAGAGAATACAAAGAACAATTTAAACAGACAAAGCTTAGCTAAAATTAAGGTCTCCTTTTGGTCAGAAGGCTTCCCGAGCAAACTCAGGATCATCACACTTGGTTTGTACTCATTAACTCAGCAATCATTACTACCTCTCTGACTCTTTAGGTATGCTGGTATCTTTGTGCCCAGGTGGAGAGGGTAAGCAGGGAGACTACTGCTGAAAATCTTTGCCTACCAGAAATAAGCTCTATTGCATACACTGAGTATAAGTACAGACAGGCTTGGACTGATGGTTTGAGGCCGCCTAGTGACTGACTATATAGCTAAGATGGGATGTGAGCATAGAACTTATTGTTCTCAATATCCCACCACCATCATTGCATTGCAAGTATAAATAAATATATATTGACCCAGGTGTTTAATAGAGGCTAGGGAAAAGCTACCTAAGATTCTCTCATTGGCCACAGAATTGCCAGGCTCTTAGGCCATTTTCACACTAGACTGTTAGAGTGCTATTATTTCACTTTCAACATCCTATGGAATCCTGAGGTTTGGAGTTTAGGGTGGGGCCTCAAAGAACTTCAAAGGCCCCTCCCTAAACTGCAAACCCCAGGTTTCCATAGGATGTTGAAAATGGAATCATAGCACTCTAACAGTCTAGTATGGAAATGGCCTTAGTCTGAGGGAAGGGTTATTATTTTCACAGAAAAGAATTACAGTTAAAATAGCAAAGCCAGAGATAGTGTTGTGATTTCCCTCTGTTTCCTAGAAACAGAGGCACAATTTAGTTTCAACGGGCTGGGTGTGCTTCATCCTGAAATAGCAGGGCAAAGATGCTGCCTGAGTCAGTTGCCACGCTGGTCCTGCTCGGATCTCAGTCACAGAGACAATGTTTCTTTGGTGAGCTGGTGAGATGGAGGAGACAATAAGGAACTCCTGAGGCTGAAAAATGTAAGTTTCTTTAACAGCTCTAATTCCCTAGGGAGATCATTGGACTGATTTTCATCAGGTTCCTGAGGAATAGAGAGACATTTGCTCTGCTGTTCTTTTTTGTGCACGTTCTTATTAGCCCTGATTTATTACTGCCAAACCAAATCCCTCAGTGATATTGCAACCTTCTAAAACTTCCACCCCTCTCGCATTTATGTGGGACCTTATTAACACCTCCAGCAGTACAGCCTTTCATTCCTTCCTTTGAAACTACAGGGATTTGAACAGTTATAGGAGTACCTTCCAGGCCAAATAATAGACTACATCTACATTTGCTAGTTTTGCTGCTGGATATAATTAGAGGAAATTTGCATCTCCTGATTGCTCATGCTCCTCAAGAACAATGGGAGCTAATGACAGCCTCACAAAATGGTTTGGCTGTATTACTATGCTGCAATAATATCTTATTCCTCCTGTTTGAAAACAGTTTCTTCTAGTGTAGAGGAGATTGTGAGGAATGGGGAGGGGAGGAGATTTCTCCCTCATGCTCCTGGACATTCTTCATCCATTAAAGTACTTTTTAAAGGCTCATTCTAGTCTGCTGACAGGGAAAGAAAAAAAGACTTGTACTACATCACTAGTTAACATCTGGCTTAGGAATAATTCTTTATAAAATATTTCCTTTCCTTGCAATTGCAGTTCTTTCATGGTTAAAAGAGTTTAGGGTGTGTTTTCTATTTCCTTGGTTCCTGAAAACCATAAATGGGTTCAGTGCACTTACAGACCAAGGCTGGAATCCTGTTGGCTAGTCCTGACCAGAGGAGACCCATTCAATGAACTATTCAATGGTATTCAAAGTCAACACATACATTAAATTCCACTAGGTCAATTGACTGATTTTAGGACTAGTAACAGAATTCAGAGCAATACTACAGACCATCCGTAAATGCTGGAAAAATCCCATGCAGGCATCAGCTGCTAGCCCTGTTGGGGAGCTGTATATGGCCTGAGAAATAAATCAATTAAATTACCAGCATTTATGCAGATCATTCATTCAGCAATCAACTTCAACACAAAACATAAAGAGTATGAATCATGGCCATTTCCGCACTGCACTGTTATAGTGCTGTTATTCCACTTTCAAAGCCCTGTGGAATTCTGGGATTTGCAGTTTAGGGAGGAGCATTTAGAATTCTCCACCAGAGAGCTCTTTGCCCTCAGTAAACTAGAAACCCCAGAATTCCACAGAATGTTGAAAGTGGAATAATAACACTATAACAGTGTAGTGCGGAAATGACCTTAGGCTGGGATCTTAATGTTGTTTGAGTGTATTATGCATATCCACCAGAGGAGTTATGTTTACACAGCACTATGTTGAAGACCAATTTAGCACAAGGAATGTAAATCAAAGGTCAATGCACATGGCTGACACCCCATTGTGCAGTTCCAGTGCACAGCGCACAAAGGCAATGCATAGAGGCAATGTACATTCACACACTACTCTAGTCAAACACTTCCACATGTGCAACCCTGTTTACACAAACTTTAGCTGCAGATGACCATTGCACTTTATTCATAGGTAGGTAGGTAGACAGATCACTCTGAATGCATAGCATAACTTCTGTGTGTGTCACTAAGTGAGGTCATCTAAGTGAGGTCATGTTATGAAAAGCTGCCAAAGAAAGAAAGAAAGAAAGAAAGTTTGCCATCAGATACATCAGATAGAGACCTGGCAACACCCAACAGCATGGTTGGATGGTTTCTGAAGATGCCACTGCCCTCTTTTACCTCCCAAGGTGTACTGCTTCTTCCATTGCCACTGGCTGCCTTGCTGCTTCTATACTTACCAAGTTCAGCATTACCTCCTGCTCTTCCCCATTTTTATGTATAGATGTTAAGAAGGAGGAGCAGGGGGAGAAGGGGAGGGGGAGGAAGGTGGGGAGGATGTGAGAATGACAGTTACAGGGACCTCCTGGCATCCATGGCAGTGACCCAGGTTTGGCAGTGTGGCCTCCATAGAAATGGCAAGAGACATTCCAAGACCCCACACAACTTACACTGAGTTCTCATTATAAATATTACTGTGTGTTGCACTAATGTATGTATGTTTGTATGTAAGTATGTATATATATATACCCTGCCAAAGTTGTTTAAGGTCCTTACAGTCCTCCAGCACTCTTCCCAAAAAAAGATGCTCAAGGGGGAATAAATGGAAAAAGAAACTACTAAAGGGAAGAAGGGGTCCTAGTTAAGCTGAGTTTGAGCTGACTTCTTGTTTTAAAAAGAGCCTCTTCTGGGCCTAAAACAGACCGAGGCCCTTTTCACATGCCATTTCTTATGCGATAGGGCCTCCGGAGCGTCGCACGATTGTGAGGACCATTCCACATGACATCCTGGCAATCACACGACACTGCAGGGGCCAGTAGGCAGCGATAGGGCAATATATCATTTTCAGCTTCTTGCCAAAAATGATGCGTGATCACATGTCGCTCCCGGGCCCCACATGCACTTACCGTCCATGCGGAGCATCCGGAGACGCAGCCCTCACGCTTCCTCCCCCCGCGCAGCCTGGGAAAGTACCTGGCTGCGCTGCGGAAGGAAGAGGCGGAGCCCTCGCACTTCCTGCCAGCCAGCAGGGAGCTGCTGTAGAGAAGAAGCAGAGGTGGTGCGAGTGCCTCTCACAAGAGGCTGCTCACGTGATCCCCGCACACCCACGCCAGAATCAGGCAAGCTGCGGAAAGGGCCTGAGGTGGGGAAAGTCCCTTATTACTCCTACCGGTTGTGGGGCTGATTTTTTAAATGTTTTAACCCTCTGCAAAAGGAAAGTTTAAAACATAGGGATGGTTTGAGACCCTTTAAGTTCTCATAGAGAACCAATGTGGCCTCCAACTCTTGATAGTTGCCTACCCGTGATATAGATCTAGGTATATAGTGATGTGAGGAAATCAGCCCAAGAAGAACAACTGAGCCTTATAACTTTTATTGTAGATTGGTGTAAATATAGATTCATGAGTGGTTAAGAAAATATCATACAATTATACAATAAAAATATCATACAAGGTAGTTCTCGTTTTAAAACACACGCTAAGATTCCCATTAAAATGGCTCTATAGTATTTGTTCTGTACCAAATCACTGTTTGGAACAAGCTGGAGGGATTCATTTTTATGAGCATTTTTACTAACATTTGCAAAACTCATTTGCAACAGAAAGAACTCCAGATTTTACCAATTCAAATGTGGCAGAAACCATAGTTGACAGATTGTCCATTCAGACCTGGGGCTTTGAATATTTAACTCTTAGAAATCTAACCTTGAATCACTTAGTATTCAGCCATGAAAAAACACATAGAGGGTTGACACCTCTTTTTTTTTTCCCCAAAAGAGGGTTATCATGTTGAACACCTGCACGTATGTCTTTACTATGCTAGGAAATTTGCCTGGTGCAAGTGAGGGAGAATACTTGTAAACTGCATATTTAGGAAGAAAGTATTTCATGTTTATCCTCCCAGAAATCAATGTGTGAAAAAGTCATAAATTCTTCCATCTCTAATCTTTACAGAATGAAGACCAAATTGAAAGTTGATATAGTTAAGATGGAAAATTGAATGTTTCTGGTTGAAAACTGATTGAATAAGATTTTGGGAGTCCCCAAGCAAGAGATCAGTCACATTCCAGTGATCAATCACTAGCAAGTTATAATAGAAAACATTTAAGTGTGAACTCCATTAGGGATATAAATAAGTGACCATCTTGTCCTTGCAAGTAAGGGAAAAATTTCCACAGTATTCTTCTCTATACAGAGAAAACAACTATTTTTGTCTAGTTCTTGACCATTTTTTATACATCTCAAAGTGTTTAGTGAAATTACTTTGTTCAGAAATACTTGTGGCGTGCAACCCTGCAAAAACACCACTGTTTCCAGTTAGGCACATGTGGCTTTTTTTTGTGCAAGATTGCTGGTTCTTGTGCAAAAAAGTGCAAACTTCCACACATACAGAAACAGCTATGGGGGAGGCAGTGTTGGAGCACAGTATCCTGGTTTTGCGCACTGTCCCCCAGCAATGTTGCACACACATGCCATATGGCTATTCAAAAAATATGGTTTTCGCACAACTCTCACTCCCAACAATTTTCACAGAAAGAATCCATGTGTGTTTCTATGCAGAAGAATTTCCTGAAACACTTTGAGTTCTGCAAATACTGAGTGACAACTGTGAAAAATTCTTGACATTGTCTTTTCAAGCGTGATGGAACCCATTTTTTAATCAGGAAACAAGTAACAGTGAATATTCTTTCCAAACCACTGAAGAAGAGACATGTTACATGTAGAAGGAATTAGGGATAAATCCTCAACATCCCTTACAGGAAACAGAGAAGGCTCAGATTTATGTTTTGGAGGGTCCAGGGCAATTTGACCATGGTGGGCATGTCAGGAGTATGGGGCCACTGTTAGCAAAGTCTGATTTTTCACAACATGTATGTATGTGGACTGAGCTCTTTCCAAATATCAGATAAGAAAGAGCTTGTTTTTCCCTCAGATATAATCACATTGAGCCTACTTTCTCCTTTAAGTATGAAATAGACATTGAGCTACTGTAGAGAAGAAAGAAAAGTAGTCCTAACCTAACAGCTAGGTTGAGTAGACATCAAACTATTTCTTCTCTGGGAGGAAAGCTAAGATGTCTTCTCCTTCTTGTAGGATTGTGAGACAGTTGAGAAGAAGTGGAGAAATTGACACCAACAACCCTAAAAGTATCAGTCTAGGTCAGAAGGAAGGCCTGCATAGGTTGAGCAATGAAAGCACAGTCTAGGAACCTGAGAAAATTTAACTCTATCTTCACCATGGAAACATGTGTATCTTCAGTGTTAGCTGCGTGCCATCCATACCACCTCCAGCAGCCCCTGTTGAACTCATCAGCTAATGCAGGCTCTCTAGGACCAAGTGGAACCATAGGCCTACCTGGCATATATGTGATGCAGCACAGCTCTGAAAAATAGACCAGCCCTGATGGACTTACAGTGGGAACTGGGGACAATGTTGGTTATCCTTAGCAGGAAAGCACCAACTGATATCATGTGTTGGCCTAGAGCTCTGTCCTGCATAGCCACCATCTAGTTGGAAAAAACTACTATCATGGAAGGCCACAACCAGTCTGAACAAAATGTACTAGTTCAAATACATCAGCAGAAGGCAGCTTTACATGCTCAGAGTCAGCAAAGACGAGATCAAACCAGAAGATTTGAAGAAGGCAACAGGCACCTGCAAGAGCACTCATCCAAAGCACAGCTAGGCAAGACTGGATGGGGACAATGGCAAAAGAGTGCCAAAACACAGAGCTATAGCTAATGTTAATGCCATAATGGTTGCTAAAGACCTTCTGAAGGTTGATGCCCTCCTATTTTCTTCTAACTATGCTTGGAAAAACTCATCAGTCTTTCATTGTTTATGTTACTCTTTTGAACGTGGATTCTAAATACCAGTGCCAGTCATAAAAGCAGAACTGTAACACTGAGAAGATTATTTTGCATCAGAGAAAATAGTTGAAGATGTAGTTAAAACAAATGACTCACGAACAGTGCATGACCTGAAATACCTTCGGATAATGTGTTTGTCAATCAGAGCTAAATAAGAAACAAAATCATTAATATTTATTTTAAAGCACAAAGTTCAGTCCTGGGTAATTCACAGGGAACTGAAATTTGTCTGGCACATTATTTTCTATATATAGGCCATCAAGTTATCCTGGGGAGTATTTGAAACAGATCATTCTGCTGCTCTAGTTTTATCTCAGGTTAATGATACTGTGAACAGAATGGTCCCAGTCCCAGTGGCTGAACATGCCTCCATAGAAAGCAGAAGTTTCCTCTCTGTATCACTGTCATGTTTACCTATTGAACATCAGTGTTCAGAGCACTCAGATCTAATGCTGTTATGCTCTAATTCAGATCTAAGTCAAAGTATGAAACTTGTGTGTTGCCCTCCATACTGGTTACGCAGAACAAAACTTGTACTTTCTTTGTACCATCATAACACCATGCATGTACCCAATCTTTTCTGATGGAAGTAATTAGGAAAAGAATCAGAAACAACATTGTCAATATGATAGTGCTCTTATATGAATCCATGATACAACCATAACTGAAACACTGTGTAGAGTTCTGATCACTGCACTCAAAAACAATGGCCATTTCCACACTACACTGTTATAGTGCTATTATTCCACTTTCAACATCCTATAGAATCCTGGAGTTTGCAGCTTAGGGAGGTACATTTAGAATTCTCAGCTAAAAGGCTCTTTGGCCTCAGGAAACTCCATCCCCGGAATTCCACAGGATGTTGAATGTGGAATAATAGCATTATAACAGCGTAGTACGGAAATGGCCAATGTTGTAGAGATGGAAAGTTTGCAGAAAAGAGCATCCAAAATGTCCGAAGAGTGGAGCAGCATACCTATGAAAACAGACTGTCATGTTTGAGGCTCTGTAGCATAGGAAAAAAGAAGTAAAGGGAGACGTGATAGAAATATATAAAATTATGCATTTCTCATAATGCTAGAAGCCAATGGCCTCCGCTAACACTGAGTGGTGAGATACTCAGGACAGATAAATATATAGAGCATAGTTAAACA
Source organism: Cyclura pinguis (assembly GCA_030412105.1). Lineage (NCBI taxonomy): Eukaryota > Metazoa > Chordata > Lepidosauria > Squamata > Iguanidae > Cyclura > Cyclura pinguis. Next base: position 108,884,928 of record CM059600.1, on the reverse strand, counting down.
GAATGTAGTTAAAGTATGGAATTCACTAGAAAATATGTGTGGGTTGCCAGTTTAGATGACAGTGAAAGGTGACTAGATAAATTTATAAGGATGGGCTCATCAGTGGCTACTACTGACGATGGTTACAATATGTTACCTCCTGGATCAGACGCAGTATGCTTCTGTGTATCAGTTACTAGAGAATATGGTTACACTCATGTTTTGCTTGTGGACTTCCCCTAGTTACCTGGTTGTCCACTATGAAAACAGAATATTAGATGAGGTAGTTCCTCAGTTTAATCTAGCAAGTTGGTTTTTTATGTTTCTTATGTTCTTATGGTATGCAGCCGGAGGCTCAGTTATATGTCCCAACACCACATGAGGTCAGGATGGTGAGAACTCACAACAAGACTTTGTCTGTAGCAGTGCCTTGATTGTGGAACTCACTACCCAAAGAAGTTAGGCTGACCCCATCTCTTTTACCCTGCTGGCAGGCAGCCAAAACAGTGGTGTTCCACATGGCATTCAATATTTGAAATTGCTATTTTAACTGTTTCAAAACTGGATTCTAGGATTGGTTTTAAACTGTTTTTATGAGTTTTTTTTAAAAGATCTTGTTTAATTTCTCTCCAAACTCTGTCATAATTATTTTGAATTAGTTTGATATTATGTGATTCAAAAATAACTCCCAGATGTTTCACTTTCTTAACTATCTTGAAAATCTTTTCCATTAAAATTAGCTGATGTTCTTCTGTCATATTTTTAGTGATCATGACTGTTTTATCTCGGTTTAACTTAAACCCAGTCATTTCTCCCAAATTTCTAATCATATCCAAAAGAGCATCTGATCCTTCCGTTGGTTCTTGTGAGAAAATTACTAAATCATCAGCAAAAGTTCTCAACTTAAATACTTGTTTCTTAATTGTTATACCTTTAATGTTTTCTTCTTGCCTTGTAGCTCCAATCAGTACTTCAAGACTTAAACAAACGTGGAGATAAAGGATAACCTTGTCTTGTAGCTTTGTATATGCCACAATAGTCTGTTTACCTCCATTGAAAATGATCTGAGCTTTTTGTTTTAAATAAATTACAGATACCCAATTCAGAAAATTCTAACCACAATTCAGAATTTTGAGTAATTCAATCATGAAGGTCCAAGAAAGGGTATTTTAATGTGAAAGGGTATTGAACAGGTATTTTAATGTGCTCTTAAATGTTTTAATACAAAGACAAAAACATTCTAAAACACATTAAAATACTCTTTTAGAACTTGTAAAAGCAGTTTATAACCAATCCCAGTTAACTGGAATTTTTTTGTCCTTGTGGGCTGGGAGGTGATTCAGAAATAACATCAACAGCAACAACAAATAACAACAGCAACGTATTAACCCAAACATTGAAGAACTAGAAAAATTCTATGTAATTTGGAAAGAACTCTTAGAACTAAATGGAAAAATCAGACACAGAAGAATATAGGTTGTGAAGAAGCAAATCTCTTGGAAGAGTGCAGAGGTCTCCTTGGTGAAGGCAATGAACAGCAAAAGATGGGCTTCTCTCTTCTTTCTGGGAGAAGTTCTACATATCCTAAATAAAACCAAAACCTTTAAAAAAAGGGGGGGGGTGACAAAAAAGAAAAAGCCACATTTATACTGATATTCCTTGTAAATATAAAGTCTTTATACCATTTGGACTTTTCCAAATGTAAAGTCTTTTAGTTCTGTCTTACTGTGGTTTAGGAATTTGTCCCTATTAAAAACTACTTACAGTATGTGGTAATTGATAATGGTTATAGACTATAGGCTCAAATAGACTATAGGTTATAGACTATAGAATCAAAATAAATTTTACATTTTAAGGAAACTAAAGGCTTATATATAATTTATTAATGTACAATGCAGTCTTCTTCTGCACAACAGGGTCACTTGGAGGACTATCTTGAAAAGTGGTGGCTTGTTCTTCATTGGAAAGTTAGCCAATCTTTTAGAAATGCTCTAGATTCCTCTTCTGGCAGAGGTTGGACTATATGACCCTTGGGATCCTTTCCAACACTATGACTCTGTGAGTTAGATCTGTGCCATCAAAGTATTGAGAGAATGTAACCCCAGAGCATACACATACAGCAAATTATAGGGAAAAAAAATACTTTGTGGATACTACTCACTCTAAAAATGAGACTGAGTCACAAAATAGTAGGCCTTTTTTCCTTGGATTTTTTGTCCCTAGCACAAAAAGACAGAATCAGCTACTGCAAGCTCCCTTGCTCCATTTTTGTACTTCAGAAAGGAAGGCTACCTTTAGCTCCATGAAACAACTCTTAAAGAGAGAATAGATGTTTCCTTGGACCACCAAGGGCAGGACATTCTACCTCCTGCTATCTGGATTCTCTAGTCAGGCTATCAGAAGAGCTATTGTAGTGTTGAGGGGACAGTCAGCAGAAGGGCAAATTCTCCCATCCACCATCGTTTAGTTATCGTTCCGTATCAAGACACTTACAAAAACAATGTAAAAATGTACATTTAAAGTATACCCTCAAGAGTATACAAGAATAATGTATACCTAGAAATCTTCTCCATGTGTTCGATATACTCCCAAATAAATACGGTATGCATAGAATGGAATGCATGCAGCCTTTGGTATTCCTGGAAGGATTAAACTATAATAACTGTCTTAAATTGTTGTGTGTATGTTTTCTTGATCATTTAGGACACCTATGATTTGTGATGAGGCTCAACTAGAAAGTAGTCTTGGCGATACAACTTTGCCTGATTATTTTGAGTGGGCTCAGTGTCCCCCAATCTTAGTCATGGGGAAATTCAGGCTATTCTCGCCCTCCTCATTATCGGTTTCATCTTTCTATGTTCTAATGAGGGGAATATGAAATGTGAGAATGGGCAAAATCCAAGATAGAGTGGCCTTCCATTAACCCACCAGGAATTCCATTTGATTGTTTTTCCTCCTCCCTGTAGTCCTGTACTGACTTTTGCTCTGAAGAGTCTCCCAGCTCTTGTAGGGTGTTCAGGGAGGAATTTCTGCTTTACTGACAGAAGTTGTTCCATCATGGAATGGTTTAACAGGACACCACCCAGTTAAGACCATATTGATGTGGTTAGGACCCTGAAGCAGTTTCAAAAAAGTAGGACCCCTCTTGCTATACATGTGTGACTCATTTTAAGACAGGTGGCCTATAAATTAATGAATTAAATAAATGAAGTACAGTAGACAGAAATATACTTACAAGTGAGTGAATTTCAGCCCTGGAACTTCACTGACACTAATGGCTCAACCCCATTAATTACCATCTGGTTGATTATGATTTATGGTGACCTTATGAATGAGAGACCTCTAAAGCCATTTCCACACTAGCCTATTACAGTGCTATTCTTCCACTTTCAACATCCTATGGAATCCTGGGCTTTGCAGTTTAGGGAGGGGCATTCAGAATTCCATAGGATGTTGAAAGTGGAAGAATAGCACTGTAACAGGCTAGTGCAGAAATGGCCTAAGTCACCCCGTAATCCACACCCCTGCTCAGGTCTTGCGAACCCATGGCCATGGCTTATTTGTACTAAGTTATTAACACAACACACAAAATGTTGATGATAACAGAAACACCAGCTAATTCAGAATGTGGCTGTGGAAAGAGAGGAAGAAAATCACACCTTTTTTCTTTTACCACTGAGCCCCTAGCAAGTAAGAGGCCTGGAGCAATGGCACCATCTAAATTAGTGATAATCCAGCCCTGTAGCTGGTCTTTTTTATAAAAATTCTTTCCCCATGAAGAGCACACAATGTATGCCTACACCGATATCTTCTGAATTGCCTCTGTGTATACTGACAAAGACTATCTTGCTTCCTTATATCACTGTGTTTGATGAAGCAAAGCCCCAGTGAAGGACACTACTGAACAGCAACCGATCAAGATGTTCTTTCTGCTCCTTCTGTCTTTTACTTTACTTTGGTATAACATGCCAGCTTTGAAAGTAAGTTATGAAGTTAGATGGGAGTTCATCATGGCAACAGTATATGTTCTATTAGTCATTCTTATCATGATAGTTTCTTCCTGTAAAATATTCTTGACATTCACCACCCACCTCCAAAACCTGCCTCTTGTAATGCATCCTGGCTGAAGAGATGGATCTTGGTATAAATGGTTAAAGGTTACGAAGCACAACAAGAAGCAGTATGGAGATAGGGAGAAGATCTGATTTGATCTCCAGACAAAAGCTGCCTAGTCTTTTTCTTCATGAATCATCCATTTGTTGTCTTCTAGTCTCCTGTAGTGTCCTTCAATATAACAAACTGGTAGGCTTTCTATTTTAAGAAGTGTTAATAGAGGCAAAGCAGAATGAACAGGGGACAAGAACAACTCTCAGGCAAGAAGGTTCCAAGTCTAAGCCTATTTAATTAGAAAAGGAGTGAGTAGGAAGAAAGATGACAGAGGTGTATAAAACTGTGCATGGTGTAGGGAAAGTAAGTGAGGAATTTTTTCCCCATCTCACAATACTGCAAAAGGATCATCTAACAAAGCTGAATGGTGGCATATTCAGGTTAGGCAAATGAACAATTTCATGTAATGCGTAGTTAAACTATAACACCTAGTTTCACAAGATCTGACAGTGGCCACCATTACAAATGGCTTCAGATCTCATGTACCAATATATATTTAAAAAGAAAAAAAAAGAAAGATAAAATTTGCACTTTGTGAGTTTTGAACTCTTTTCTGACCCATTGAGAATTCCAATGCATTTAGTTTTAGTTTTTCTAACTCTTCCCTGTGGAATTCCTTCCCAAAGGAAACTAAGATGCTTCTCTTTCTGCTCTCCTTTTGCTAAAAAGTAAAGACTTTTATTTAAACAGGCATTTGATTATTAACGGCTTGTACAAAAGTCTTGTACTGAGAGGGTGTGCTGCATCTTTATTGTGTCTTTTAAATGGTTGCATATTATTTTAAATTATGAGTATTCTTACCTGACAGCTACTTTAATAGGACAGAATTTTATATGGGCCAGTTAGTTACCTTTGCATGACTAAGTAATGTCTCCTGGCTTGACCGCTCACCCAAGTACTATAGCAGGCATCAGTGGCACCAAAAGAGGGATATGCATTCTGCTGACAATGGGGCATGGTTCCTGCCAGTAAATGAGGCTGCAACAAGGAATTATGACAGAGTTCTTACTGTCACAGCCTTGGTCACAGCCTTAGTGGGAAGGGTAGAAACACCATCTCCCTGTGCACTGATTGCTAGCAGAACAAACATCCTTCCCTCAGTGTGCCTGAGGCCTGGTAAAGTAAATGGGCAGTTATGATGATGGCAATAGGCACTCATGACTATGTCGGGATTGTGAACATGGATCAGGCACGGATGTGGAATTCAGGCCCTTGTTTTTTATATTTTTTTTAAATTTTTGTAGAATAGACAAACACCGGACAGCACCCAGTAGGAAAAAAAGGGAGACATATCTCCAACTGGCTGTTTTTATTTTGGAAGAATCCCAATGTATTTCAGCCTATATATATCTCAGTGACCTTCTTTGGGGCAATATGAAATCTAACTGCACAAATTTCTGGAGCTGAAAATCTCATTCTACCTGCTGGACAGAAAAGAAATCATGTTTTAACCTTGTAAGCCACGTTTGGCCCCTTTCTGTGAGGTCATAAATTAAAGAAAACAACAACAACAATAAATTCCACTTGCCTCATGAAGGAGTTTTGACTTATTCCATTTTTGACTTATCCCATTTTGACTTATCCCAAAAGAGGCCAGCTTGTGAAGAACCAGAGCGTATAACTTCTGCCCAAAAAATCATGTGACTTTTTTTATCCCAACCTATTGCATGGGACAAAGAAAAACCACAATGTGTGTGGGGGAGAGTGGGGGTGAGATAATCTATCTATCTGTCTATCCATCTATCTATCTACATGGCCTGTAGATGAAATTTGCAGAAGAAAATGGTGAAGAATGCCTGCGTTGTTAGTGTAGCTTTGTTTGGACCTGGAGACAAATAGCAACTGTGGGAGGCTAAAATATCCCATTCTGGTGCAGGAGGTTTAATGTGGAACCTTTTTGGATGACAAGACTTGGAAAGTTACTTTTCAGGAGGAATTAGGAATGCCACTCAGGGGATCACCCTACCACTTGTCAATTATGGATAGTTTCAGAATATCATTCTATCCTTAAAAGTAATATTCCAGACCCTGGAACAAAGGCAACATGTCTCTGAATATGCGTCGCTGGACAAATACAAAAACAGAGAAGTTATTGTTTCATGTACTGATTATAGGTTTTCCATAGGCATCTGGCTGACCACTGTGGGGAAAAGAATGCTGGACAAGATAAGCCTTTGGTCTAATCCAACTAGGTACTTCCTATGTCCCAGTGTTCTTCACTGGTCTTATGCAGAAGCTACCAACTGAGGATTCTGAAGGGTGAACAGTGCTGTTATAGGAATTTATATGAACAGTGCTGTTATAGGAATTTTCATGCTTAATTTAGATAATCAATTCAATTATCAACTTATGCATTACAGCCTGAATCTAATTAAACACAGTGCTTAGGACTATCGTCATGGGTTCAAAATTTAAAGACAACCTCTGTGAAATATATGCTTCTTTCTCAGCTAAAGCTGTTCCATATAAAATAAACATCTTTCTGACAGAGGAGTTATCTTTGCTGGTGACACATTTGCCTCTAGGCCAAGAGGTTAGGAGCTGAGTCTAACATCATGGCTTGAGCTAAAATCAAGGATGACATAATAGGCTTTTGAGAGGACACGTTACACTATTAGAGGTGACATCCTTCAGATAAGATGGTACATCAAAGTCCTTTGACCTCATCTGACTTGACTGGACAGGTAGAAAAGTTCATGATCTTATGGCACTTTCAGAAGGAAGCGAAGATAAGCTTAATGTCTAGGCTGGTGTCTGTCTACTTCATAAGAAAAAAGGGTTCTGATGTGCAAAGCTGTGAATGAGTTTGGTTGAATTTCTCAAGAATTTCTCAAGAATAAGGCATTGTAGATTTCGAAGGCAAATTTGAGGATATGACAAGCAAATATGCACATATGCACACACATGTGTACATGTACACACACACACAGATACACAAACACATGCAACAACATTATCATGATATTCACTAATCTAAAGATCTCAAGCAAAGAAAGTTATGAGAAAGGTTAGGAAGGGTAGATGCTGAAAAGAGATTTTTCTCTGTGTTCGTTGGATTCTAGACTATTGTTTAGGCTTCTCCAACGATCACTAGGAAATTCCTTTTTCCACTCTTCTTACAGTAATTATTTCCCTTCACTCCTCAAAATTGTCTTTCTGAACTTTGCTATCTCAGATTGATAGTCTTGTTGCTTTTGTAAAGATACAGGCTGTATTAGTCAGAGCCAAATGGACAAGATTCTCTCTCTTTTTATTGTAACACACAGGGTAGTCCCCCCCCCCCGGAAAAAAAAACTACCAGTGAGGCAGATTTGGAAATGTCTTGAGCACTTATTCATTTCATTTACTTATATTCTGTCTTTTAAGATATGGACCCTTCCTATGCAGCTATCAAATAACGCATTTTCCTTTTTTAAAAAAGTGCAATGAACAATATTAACCCATAACAATGATAAAAAGATGGCAAAGATAGTAAACTATTTGGAAATCAAGTCCTTTGAGGAAAGGTTTAAAGTACTTGGCATGTTTAGCTTGGCAAAGAGATGCCTGAGAAAGTGATTTGCCAGCCATCTTAAAAAATTTGAAGTGCCTAGAAAATGGAGAAAATTTATTCCCTTTTGCTCCAAAAGTTTCCTCAAAACCATTGGGTTCATGTTACAAGAAAGGAGATTTTGACTTTGATATCAGGAAGAATTTTGAACAGTATGAGTTGTTTGACCATAGAATACCTCAGAGGACTGTGGGACCTCTTTCACTTATTCGTATTTGTAAAACTGCCCAAAATTTTGAAGCAGCAGGAAAAAAAAAATGAATTCTGTGTTTGTTTTAGGAAATTTTTTTTTAAAAATGAAGACCCTTTACAGAATGAAAATAACTTTTTTTTCCTTTTAGAAACATAAGGTATATTTAGAAACATAAGGTATATTATATATGTGTGACTTGGTTCAGAGTGAAAAACCAGCATGTTTGAGGTCTTAAAACTATAGTTTATTTGGAAGGTAATTAGACACTAAATTTTCTTTTAAAATGTGTTGTTTTTTTGTTACAAATGGAACTGTAAGCTCCTAAGTTGTATAAGTAAATAATTTTTTTTCATGAACTGTAAAGAATCATTTTGATTTTACCAGTTTGAGGAGCAAGGTAAAAAAAAAATACAATAAAAACAGAAATAATAATCAACATTGGTAAAATAGAGAAAATGATTTTCATAGTGTCAAGCAGACATACCATCCTAATACCCAGAGAAAAGGAAACCAAGACCAGGAATTTTAATGATTTTAATTATTTGATGATGCTGTACATAGTCTTGCATAACACTCTTCCACTTACACAGTTTCAGTATTGATTTAGGGGCAGAAAATATGTGAATACCTTGCCTTAGCAATTTTATTCATTCTAAAACAATATATAACATAGTCCCATTTTTAATTATTTTTTTCTGAAAAAAAAAAGGTTGGGGAGTCAGAAACAGGGAAAGCATTCTGAAATTTTCCAGCCCCCCCCCCCCGCCTAGCTTAAGCTTGCACATCTCTTATTATGAAGCGAAGCAAGCTGAAGCAGACTTCTTCACCTGCCTATCTCTTTCTCCCAAAATCATTTCCATAGGAAACTCATAGTGCAATAAACACTTGCCCTCTTTATATCTACTCTCTCCTCTGTTGTCTTCCTTGTGGCTTTTTCTAGATTTTAAAAGCAAAACTGAGCTTAAAGTCAACAAACTCATTCTTTGTAAAGGGGTACATAACTGCAGGGGTGTAGCTGGGAAGGAAGACAAAATGAGGACATTTTCTTCCAAAAATTCAGCCCTGAAATTAAGTTCTTATTTTGGAGCAGGGGCAATGCCCTCTGTAGCTACATCCTCTGTATCTAGATTATTGTGGAGATCATTGCAGAAGATGTCAATGTGCAAGAGAGGACAAAAACAATAAAGCTAATTTTGTTGGTGATGTCTGGCTTGGATGGTCTCCATCTAAGTGTTTCCTGCCCGGCAGTGGTTTCTTCAATATAAACCCAGATCTCAAAGTTTTCTAAACCACTCAAACACTTTGAAAAATGAGTTAGAAGCCTTGTGTGTTATAAAATATGATCTGTGGCCACATTATTTTCAAAAGGCAAATCTGGAAATATAACATTACAATTGTGCAGCAGCATGGAGAGAAAGGAGAAAGAGCCCCCTCAATCCATTTTGCTTAAAATCATTCTCTTCATTTATCAACTGTCACACAGCAACAACCATTCCATCAGACTTAAGCAAAGGGAGAGATGGAAAACAGGGTCTAGTAGCCCATTGGCTTTGCTAAGAGATCAGCTTTTCCTCTCCTTCAACTCTGACCATTCCAGATAGTCAACTACCTAATGTTAACAACCTATGCTTGCTTGTTTGCCTTTCCCCTGCTTTTCCCTTTTTCTCCTCTTACATCTTACAAATTTAGGTGCTAATCATTCAGGCAAGGCATACTCTCCAGCATTTCAGAAATCTGGGACACCATGGTCAAGCAAAACACAGAATGTGACCAGACAACAAGAAGAAAAAGTTGTTTATAAAGAAGCACACTCACAACTACTGTTTTAGAGAAGTCCTGAAATGTAGCTTAAGACAGGCAAGACTCTGCTCCTCTATTCTCCCTTCTGCTGAGTTCATTCACCACAGCCTACTTTTCTACTTTGAACTCAGTTTACAGCAATCAAAGGACACTGAGGACAAATGAGGGAAGTGGGTAGAGGAAAGAGAAACCAAGACACTTTAAAGGCAGCTGAGAATGTGGGATAGGAGATAATTAACCAAGGCTCTCCCTGTCAAATCTGGACAGTTGGATGTTATGATGTTGGTGCCACATCAAGTGGGGCTTGAACCCACTCAAAAAATTGTTAGGATTTCCAGCAACACAAACTGGACGTGAACCCACAGTTGGCAGTCACCCAGGTGACTTTGATGGGATTCTAACCCACAGTAAATGGTCACTCTCGAATCCAAACACCAGGGTAACTCTGGTGGGACTTTAACCCACAGTAGACAGTCACCCTTGAATAAAAATAAAAATAAAAAAACATGTGGGGACAAGCCCAAAGTATTAGGTCTGCATGAACCACCCCAAGTAGTCCACGCAATTGCAGCTGAACTCTGAGCCAGCCTGGAAAGATTCCCAACTTTAGCCAAAGGGACTTCCCTTTCCCCCTCAGTAAGAATGTAGTCAAATGACCTCTTACATGAGCAAGGAAAGAAAGACACTTTATTGAAGAAAGGAGAGGTTTTTTATACGTTGGGGAACAATGATCTCATAGAGCATACAGTGCATGTGCAAGAATATTAAGACTATTTGCTTTCCCAGGACTATAATTCTGATACATGACTGATAATACAGTAACTTCTGGTTAACAGTGAACAATGAACCCTGTATCACATGTGCATTCACTCAGCAGTGAGGTGTAAGAAATATTGTTGCAATGAGCATCAGGAACCTAGGCTGAGAACCTAGGCATTGATGGCCCCTGTGGTTTCTTCCAACTCTATGATTCTATGAACCGGAATCACTTTTAAAGTTAACTAGAATTCAAAATGGAGGACTTTAGTTAAGCAAATACAAAAAGACAGAGAGTTTCGTTATAGCATAGACATTTTAGCAGGCAACACCCTCTGTGAATTAGACTGTCCTGGATGCTGAATCTCCTAACAGCTCTGCAGAGTAGACCAGGGAAAAAGATGGGAAATACTGTCCATTTTGTCTGTACTCTTTGACTGCTAATAATGACAGTGCCTTAAAAAAAAAAAAAGGCTGGTCTTCTTTTTTAATCCTCTCTAGGAGACTTTTTCACTGAAGATCTAAGTCCAAAATTTCACTGGTGGCCATGGGAGTACTATCTTTCACTTTCCACCTTTCAGCCCCCTTGAAAACTGAATATGTTTTTTTTTTCTCCCCCTCAAAGCTGGTTCTGCGGGGCACATGGGGCTGCAATAGGAGAGGGAATCACCCTTTTCTAGCTCCACTAGATTCCACTGTTCCACCTGTAGAATACCACTGTTGGATGTTGCTGAAACTATAGAAGCAGTTTACCAGTTGCCCAGAGGATGTGAAGCGGAGTGGGGGGAATTATCTAACCCGTTCTCTTAATGCATTGCTAACCAGTGGTTAAGCTGTTCTTGTGCATCAGCTGCCTTTTGTAGAAAGTGGTATTGGATAATTCTCCCACATATACACATTGCACAGAACAGGAATATTACAAGTTAAACATTAAGACATATTATGCAGGTGGAGAGCTCTTACTGTTCTTTAAAAGCCATCATCAGGTAAAGGAGAAACTAGCTTGACTGAGGACACAAGAAAGAGAAGGAGAACAGAGTGTTTCAAAAACAAAATGGAAAGATTATAGGATGTATATCCATTGGATATTTCCGGCTTTACAATACCTCTCAACAACATCCTAATTGGCCTCTTGCAGCAAGAGACCAAAGCAAAACAAAACAACACAGAGACAGACAGAGAACAAAAACTAGATAGTTCCTTAACATATTCATTGTGGTACAATCTTCCATAGTCAAATGATGCGTCTAATTAAGTGCACTCTTGATTATGCACACTGAAGCTATAATAAATGTTTTCCTCTTCACAGTGCTGTAACCATTCCACATCTTGGCAGTGGGAGATGATTATTAAGTCAACACAGCATGAAGAAAGAACGTTCATTGTAACACGCTTTGGGATCAAATGTTCCATCACAGGTTGCTACACTGTTGACAACATGTGGGGTCATCAGAGTGTCTGGATTTTTCCCAACTTGGGCAACTTTCACAGAGAAGTCAGTTCTGCATATTTCTGAAAAGGAATGCTTTTAAAAAAAAAAAGACTTTTTTTAGACTATACCTCCCAGAACCCTCCCGTCAGTCAACATGAGACAACTTTTACAAGCTCTGGTTCTCAGTGAGTATATGAAAGCCTTTTTCTTTTCCACTGGCACAATTTAAAACATTTGGCAGTGTTATAAAATAGCATTTTTGATGTTATTAAGTAGATTTGTCAAGGAGCTTTAGTACCAGCATAGCCATCCGCTGCATGAAATAACCTCTGCCGCTTGTCATGCTGCTATAAATTGCTACCGCCCTACATTTCAATGGGTAGTATCAGCAGCAGCCATAATCTCAGAACAGCAGGGTGGTCTCAGTGGAAAGAAGGGCTTTTGTTATTTTCAACTTCACTGCATTGGCTTTCATCAAGGTGTCATGGAGGCAAATGAGAACTTGGGATTTCCTTTTCCTTTTTTTAATTCCTTGAATCTTTTTTAGAAAAAGCATTTGCTTTCTGTTGTTGCTGAATTCACAATCTAACAAATGTTAACAACTGGAGTGATTCAGATTTTATCCAAAGATTCAGGAGTCAGTGAGGTATTGTTGGATAATGTGGCAAGTTCCAAGAAGTATCACTATTATTGTTATTATTGACCAGGTTTCTATGTGACCTATTTAGCTATGAACATGTAACTAAGGCCATTTCCACATGGGGTAAGTAAAATGGTGCAGTGCGTCCTCCACGGAGGATGTCTGCACCTTGGAGCAGACTGGGTCCGGACTACTTACCGTAGATCCGCACCTCAGTCCGTTCCAGAACAACTCCAAGTGGTCCTCCAGCGTGTTTTTGAAAGACCTGATTTTTTCGGTCTTTCAAAATGCTGGCGCGTGCCATTGTGTGCCTGCTCTCTGATGCAGATTCGCAGGCTTCCACCAATGCGAGCCTGCAATCTGCGGAGGGCGGGCTTTAGTCTCATGAGCTTCAGCGGTTGGTCGAGACCCACGACCAACCAGAAGCCACCATTTTGGACGCCAGAGCAGTGCAAATCTACGACCACGCACTGCTCCTCCTCACTCCGGACTGGACCGGACCGCCAGAAGATCCGGTGAGTAGCGGCAGGGAGCGATTCCCTCGCCGCGTGCGGAAATGGCCATAGTAACATCTCCTGGCTCATATGTCTATACCTACTTTAACAGCTAGCAGCCACACTGACCAGTGGAGTTCTGTACTGTTGGTAGTTGAGGTGCTGCAGAATGACATTTCCAGCTCCCTCCTGACAGTGAGTGAGGCTGTGACAGTCAGAAGCAGGAACCCTGTTGAAATTCCTTGTCACAGCCTTGCTCACTGGTGGGAGTGGGCTGAAAATGTCCTCCTGCCATGCTCAAACCACCAGCAGAACAGACGTCTATTACTCAGTGTGGCTTCTGGCTATTAAGGAAGATCTGAAGGGTCATTTATGATCATAGCAGGAGTGCTGTGACCATGCATACATAGTATGAGTGAATAGAGATTAGTTATGGATGCATAACTCTAGTTTATGAATCCATAAATGCAGCACAGGATGCCATTGTTGCTGCTGCAGCTGCTGCTGTTGCTATAATTATTAATTTTGTTCTTACATAATCATTAATTCATATTTTATTGTAATTTTCTTCCTTTTTGTAAGCCACCTTGAGTCCTTGTCTGGGAGACAAGCAGGATATAAATAAAGAAATAGGTAGAGAGATGGCAATTTCTTTTTATAGGAAGGTCTAGCATTGGGTTTAATGAACGGAGTTTTTTTATTTGGGCTGTATGCAGCAAGAGTGGGGAATGCTTGATGGATGGGATACTCAGGGAAAAAAGAAACACATTTGAAAGTTGGTTGACTATAGAGAGAGGCTTTTGGGAGCTCAGATAGCTAAGAAGAGCCATTTCATGATCTGAGTTGGGAACAAGGCCTATTCAAGACAATGTGTTGACTAAGCAGAAGGAAATACAATACTTCATTCTGCTCCACATACAGAAGTTGACTGGACTGACAGTTGATTCTCATTTAAACTGAGGCAACTGAATTGCCTCCTCCACCGTCCTTGAGGGCAGCATGATAGTTCAGGTGGCACAAGACATGGAAAGTGCAATCTTCTATAGTTCACCAGTGTAGTAGTTCAGCATGTGGACCGACACTAGGCTGAGCTATTTACCACCACTACCCCGGGACTCATCACACTCTGAAGGCCTCACATACATATTTATCCATTCTATGACTCATAGTGAGTGGGCAGGACTGGAGAAGCATCTGACTATGTCCCTGTTGCCAGACGCAAAATGGTTAAATCATCCATTAAAATCCACCAGGTCCTTCAAAAGTCACAGCACTGCTGTAATCATCTTGTGTCTGGCTACAGGAACATAGGTGGATAGTTCTCTGATCCTGCCCTCTCCCCACAAGATGTGGAATGGCCGTGCAGGGAAGGGGAGTTTCAGAGGTTATATACTGTGCACGGTCGAGGGAGGAAGGGAATACCAACCTCCACAATGCCCTAAACAGGACATACATAAGTGTAAAAGGAATTTAGCATGCTTATTGAACTAGCAGAATACCACCCATTGAGTGGAATGTACAATTCTGTCCTCCAAGAAAAGGGAGTGGCTGATTATATGGTATACCTATGGCAAGAAACAGAAACAAGTATGTCTGAAAGTTAAAAAAAAAGTGTTTTTGGATCAGCTAACTTTAATACATTGGTCTCTAGAGGGCAATGATTCTTGATATTAGTACTTTTTCACAGGACTTTACACCATTTAGATTGTGGATAATGTTGCTCATTAAAAAGTCTACTAAAGAAAAATACAAATGAACAGGAGACCTTGCCTTGTACAGAAGATTTGAATAATGGAAGCATGCGGGGGGGGGGGGGGGAGTCTCCAGGTAACGTGGAAATTGAGATGATGAATAAATATGAGGTCACATAGTTTCAATATATGTACAGGGAAATTGATAGTATGTATTATACCATGAGTTTAACTCTTCTAGTTAACATTGTATAAAAAATGCCATGCAGTTGACTGATACCCACACTGCTCTGTTCCATTCTGAACATCCCATTATTCTTTTCCGTAAAAAGACTATATAAATGAGTAAATACATAGGCTTTTTGAATGAAATAGCACAAGGAGGATTTGTCCTTGATTTGACCCCACATTCCCCTGTAATGTAGAATATTGCTTCCCAGAGACTGATACTATAGATCGTATTGAGTGGATATCTCACTATAAGAGAATATCTTCTTCTATCTTTCTAGTATTTCATAAACTGACACTTGTCAACAGCGGACAAGTTCTTATGCATGATCAAGAACGGGACAAGTAATCAATTTCTTTACTGGCAGATGGATAGGAAACTGAGTCACACTACACATATTCCTTGTACCAATGATCAAGGGTTGGACAGCCCCAAGATCACTCTTGGCAATATTCCCTAACAAGAGAGGCTAAACTGTTCCTCTGTTTGGTTTCTTTCCAGCACTGGAAAGATCAGCACTGGAAAGGGGCTGTCCAACCCTTGATCATATCTTTTTATTCATCATACTTTTGGTGATTGCATGACTGCTAAGGATGGGACTTTTTAGCAGCTAGATGATGTATTTTCTTCAGAATGTGGTTTGAATTGTTTCAAATTGGGCTTTTAATTTAATTCTGTTTTGATAGTTGATCCTGCTTTATGTCTTCATTGTATCCTTGTTTTATTTAATATTATCTGAGCTGCCCCAAGTCTCATCTTTGGAAAAACAGGTATCCATATCCAATAATCGATCATCAGTCAATTCCATGAAAGGGATGCCAAGCAAGCCTCATCTTTAATTACCTTCTGTGGAAGCAGGCAAATATTTTTTTCCCTAATTAATATAATATTATTTCATCATCCTTAGGCTTTTAACTGGCTTATTTCTTTATTTGATTTTGATAGGTTTGTGCCCCTTACATTTTATTTTTTTATTTGTGTGCTTCGAATCAACTATTTGACGTGTAATGTATATGTTTCCATTTTATAATATAATTTATTGTTGTTGTGCACTAGTGGTTCTTCTCCCAGCCATCTATGGGTTTTTGTACTTCAGTAAACCTTGGGATTTCCTCTGAGTTTCCTGATTCTGCTGTGTGGTGCTGCTGTGGCTATGTAATGGTGTTCGCACAGCCTGAAGATAAGGTACATAGGGAATGATGCGACTGACTGGGGATGAGGGGAAGAATTCTGAAATAATGCACATAGAAGGTTATCAACATGCAGAAGCATAAAAACACTGTGAGGTATGTTCTTTTAATTTACTGGGGAGTGGTATTATTTCAATTCAGGCTGACACAGACTCTCTAAGTGTATTTCACCAGGCTATCTCTCCATAGGCACCTGTTCTGTATTTCATGTTTTTCAGTCTTTTGTTGTTTGTTGTTGTGTGCCTTCAAGACACTTTTGACTTATGGTGACCCCAAGGCAAACCTATCATGTGGTTTTCTTGGCAAGATTTGTTCAGAGAGGGTGTGCCTTTGCCTTCCTCTGAGGTTGTGAGAATGTGACTTGCCCAGGGTCAAATTCTTTAATGCCAGAAACCTTTCTCATGGCAGTTTCAGGTATGAAATGCTGTTGTGAAATCATTTCATTTTATTCATTTTAGGCTACTGTTCATAAAAAGCAGAAAGCAGAAGGCAGAAATAGAAGAGATGAGCCGGTAAAACAAATACACACTGGATCTTCACAAATTTATTTATGAATTTAAGAACATGCTTACAGCGATTTCCTTTTTAAAAATTCAAAGCAGTTTGTGATAAAAACAGAGACAAATGTAGATACAATATGAGAAATCTTTCTCTTGCTGTTCACAAGAACAAATTCATTACTTTGTGGTTGAACAAGCACTCATCACCTCACAGGAAATGCTGTAGAAATGTATTTTGAACATTCTTGCAAATAGCACAGGGACACAAGGAAAGGAATACCTCTCCAGTTTTCTTCCCCAAAAATATAACACAAATTAAAAGACACTTTGGAATACTATCCATCTATCATAGCTGAAGACATCTGTTACCTGAGAGATCTTGTAGATAATCCCCAGTCTCCACTAAGCATTTGTCACTGCAAATTCTGTCTGGTACTGACTTTATAGTTTAAGTGCTTTCACACTACATAGTTATAGCACTATGCTTCCATTTAAACTGTCATGTCTCCATCCTATGGGACCTATGGTACCACAGCTCTCTGACTGAGAGTACTATAAATACTCCTCTCTAAACTGTTAACCCCAGGATTCAGCTGGATGTTGTCATGACATTTAAAGCTGAATTATAGTCCTAGAATTACGTAGTACGGAAAAGCCATGGAAGGTCCATGGAAGATCTTGATCTTTAAACTGATTGAGACATTCTAGTGCATTCAACTGACTTGGAACCATTTGACACTCCCCAATTATAGCACTATGATTCCTCTTTAATTGTTACGGCTGCATGCTAAAGAATCCTGGGTCTCTTTCATAGTAAACAATTATACCACTGTGATTCCACTTTAACTGCCATGGCTACATCCTGTGGAATTCTGAGATTTATAATTTAGTGAGGCAAAGAGTTTAAATATAGACATCCCTCTCTAAACTATAAATCCCAGGATTACAATCATGACAGTTAAAGTGGAATCATAGTGCTATAAATACGTAATATGAAAATGCCCTTGGTTATGAAGTCCAGTCTAGAAACATGCAAAATTTGAAGGTACCATGGAAAATATCTAGTCATTTCAACTCCATATCCTTTCAGTCTGAATCTACAGAGAAGGATGGTGCAACTACAATAGCATGACAGATGGCTGCCCACCTTCCACCTAAATTATATACCTCCAATACATGTAAAACCACATTTTCTGGGGACTCCTTTGAATGTAGTTGATTTGCACAGAAAGCTTTTTTTTTCCCTAGAGAAGATAATATTTTCCAGCAGAAATATTGGCCAGTATTCTGTATCATCCACAATGGCACTACATTTCCATGGAGGTGGGATAGCATGCCCCTGTGAGACAAGAGTCTATGGAAAGTGTAAGCAGTACTGCTGGTAGGGTCTCCCATGTCAGACCGGCTTTTGCAGAAGAGAGAGATTAAATGTGCCAAACAGCTACAGGGCAGCAGCAATAGAGGGGTGTGGAGGCATGGCACTGGCAAAAGATCTCTCAGAGACAACAGCAGTGGTACCAAAGCTAACACCTGTTAGTAGTGCACAGAACAAGGCAAAGTAAACCTCTTTTGGATGATTTTTACCATGAATACTCTTTGATGAGATCATCCAAATGAAACAAGAGATAGTACCAGAAGATGAGACCATCAGGTCACAATGCACTCAACAAGCTACTGGTGTACAGCATAGGACAACTATGAGTAGTGCTGTAGCTAATGATGCAACTGGACTCAGGCTGAAAGGACATCCAGCTGCTGACATGTTCAGAGGTAAAAAGAAAGTCAGAAGTTGCACTGCACATATTATAGGAACATGGAGTGTAAGAAGCATGAATCAGGGGAAGCCTGACCTAGTAAAACTAGAAATGGAATGTATAAACATTGTAATATTTGGGGTGAGCGAGCTAAAGTGGATGGTAACAATACATTTTGAATCAAATAATTACACAGTTTTGCTCAGGAAATGGAAATCTAAAGGAAATGGGGTGTCTCTTACACTGAGGAGAGATACAGGAAGTGTACTCAAAAGGTATAATACAGAGTTGGACCAAATAATATCAATAAGACTACATGGAAAACCTATCAATATGACCATAATCCACATTTATACTCCAACTACAGAGGCAGAGGAGGAAGAAATAAAGACTCTAAGCTGAAATCCAGGAAGAAATTGACCAAACACAGGACTTTTTGATTGGAATGCAAAAATAAGAAACAGAGCAAAATAAAAGATTATAAGACAGTTTGGCCTATGAAGCAGGAGAGTGGCTGCTTGAATTTTGTGAGGCTGACAGTTTCTTCGTTGCAAACACATTCGTCAAGCACACAAGAGGTGACTGTATACATGGACATCACTTGATGGCCAATATAGAAATCAAATAGACTACATAATTGGAAGCAGAAGATGGAGAAACTCCATTATCTCTGTAAAAACAAGACCAGGAACAGGTTGTGACACAGGCCATGAACTGCTAATATCAAAAATTAGAGTGAAGCTAAAGGAGAACGTTAAACCAACCATTGTGCCAAAACACAATATGAACATCCACATAAAATTTGAAGATAATCTAAACAAATAAATAGTACTATTAAGCCTAACTAATTGGGAACCAGAAGAATCTGGACTGTAGCCAGGGACATTGTCAGGTAAGAATGCAAAATACACTACCCTCAGCCAGAAAGAAAGAGAAACCTCAATGGATGACAGATGAAACATCTTTTTGATCAATAAACCCTTTGCTGTGTGTGTGCTTTGCTTAACAAAGGATAGATAAGTATGCAGATAGTTTCTTGCACAAATTGTGGGAAAATTGGCTGAAAAGGCACTTGTCACTTCAGCTTTTGTGCGAGAGATAGATAACCTCAATACAGAAACAAAGGACTGGTTGTGAATGTAGGTGGAATTCAGAGAAACAATGAAATCTAGACTGAAAGTCTAGACACACCCCAGTGTTAATAGCCCCATTTCTTTGCAAACCACGGAAAACAGGCCTTTAACAGTTAAATTATCTGTTCAGTATGTTCCTCAAGGCCTAAATACCCTAAAGGCACTAGATCCCACCTGATATTGGAAGCTAAGAAGGGTCAGTTCTGGTTAGTAATTAGATGGGGGACTGCCAATCACTGCCAGTGCTGCAGGCTATATTTCAGAAGAAGGAACTAGCAAAACCACCTCTATGCATTCCTTGCCTAGGAAACCTGGTGACTTGAAATGACATATACACACAATTGTTCCTCAAAAATAAAATCAGTTCTAGTAACCTTTTCTAATATTTCAGCTAAGCAGATGCAGAAGTTTTAAATGCTGAAAGGTAAAATATACGTATACAGCCCAGAAACAATATGTCAACCCACAGTGTGTTTAAGGATGATTAATAAAATAGTGTTTCAGATCTTCTTTGAATCAGACATGGGCTGTGAACAACTGCAGCCTAGTCACACATGAATTGTAGGAATGAAATCCAACAGATTATTGAAAAAGCAAATCTTTCTCCTATTTCAAAGATGCACATATATATGTACTTACACTGGATTGGTACTTCTGAGTAAGAATGAGAGTGTGTGTGAATGTGTGTGTGTGTGTGTGTGTGTGTATTAAAAAACCTATTACAAATATGATTGCTTTTTTAGCCTTTTCCAAAAACGTTTAAAGCACAAATGAGGAAGAAGATAATAGCTGTGGGATCATTACTAATTTGTTTAAAAAGTTTACAGTTAAACAAACAAATAATACAATGGTAATTAAAATATTTCAAGTCATATGCTCAATAGCAAAATAAGAATAAGAGCCTTTGCTGGATTACCTACAAAAACACTTGACCTCCTAATCCAAAGACCAACCAAAATTTTGCATGATCCCACTTACAAGTGTCCTGTCTGTGCTGGGGGTGAGATTTTTTGGAAAAATCAGCTTAGCATTGGTGTGACCAGGTACCAAGGCAGTGCTTCCAGGTATACTTGACCCCTGGAGTTTTAGACCAACTGAGAAGCCAGGAAGGTGGATATCCTGAGAGATGGGATTTCCAAGAAGGTCAGCCATAACATTGTAGGTTGCCTGCCTGGTTTGCTCCAAAGACAGGAATGATCCCATACACCAGCCATTCTGTATTCACTGGCTTCCCACCATCACCCTCCAGTTAGTTGTTGTGGATGAACACTTGTTAAGGTAGTGGATTCTCCTCTACTGCAGATTTTAAACAGAGGTTAGATGGTCATCTCTCAGGTGTGCTTTAGAGGTAGATTCCTGCATGGCAGGGGGTTGAACTAGGTGCCTTTGGAAGCTAGGAAGGAATTTTAACAGCCAGATAATTAACTAACTCATATGATAGAACTCTGTGGGGAAGTGACAGGAAGGTGCAATCCATCTGTGAGCACTCTCCCATTCCTTCCTCCTTTCAGCCAAGACAAGCCAGTTCTTTATCATCCAACCTGACTCTACACTCCCTCCCCTCCCACTTGATAAGCAGTAGCAGCAGTGGCCCATCCTGGGACTTGACATGGGTTGGGGGAGCTTTTGCATAGGACACAAAAGGCTAGAGAATAACCTCATGCACCTCATTGAAAACATATTGGGGAACATGGAACTTCACTGATGGAGTGTTAGGTTCTGCCTGCTTAATGTGGTATCTCAGGCAGTTTGTTTTGTTTGTTTTGTTTTGCACAAAACACACTGTTTCTGTGCAAAGAAAGAAAGAAGCAGAAGTTGAAGCATGTCTGTATGTACTCCAGCTAACCCAGAAGAATAAAAGCCTTTTAGATGAAAGGCAAGATGAATTCTTGAAAGGGTATCAGAAAGAGATGGTTTTTAGGAAATAGAAAAAGGCAAGCACATAGAGTGTGATATCCAGGATCAGAAGACTCAGAGATATTCCACATCACTGAAACAATCCCATTGGCACCAGGATCTCTGAGAGGGATGGAGGCAACTGTGAATAGAGTTAACATGCTTTCTTAGTGGGTGTATTGCTTTCCTTAAGTTTGTATACAAGGTATGATAGAGAGGTTGCCACAACTGATCAGAGCCACTGACTTTTATCTACTTGTGCTGATCCAGGAGAAAATGCTTGATACAGCCAGGATAAATCTTGAATTACTCTCCAAAGCTCTTGGTACTAAAATAATTGATTGTTTTGGGGTGCTGTGAAGCTCTGGGACTGGGATATTATTTTCATAGTTTCTTCCAGTCAAAAATCATGATTCTGCCAGAGAAACCTAGATACAGAAAGTGAATAAGCAGAATGTATCAGGGTTGGCAGGATTTGGCTCCTCTGAGCATGAGCAGAGTGCTATCTGTGAAGCAAGGCTTCACTGCAGCAGAGAGTCTCAGTGAAGCAGAAAAAATTCCAGAGACTCATTAAGTAAAACTTAGGCCATTTCCGCATAGTCTTAAAGAAACGGTGCAGAGCGTCCTCCAGGGAGGACGTCTGCACCTGGGAGCGGACTGGGTCGGACCTACTTAGTGTAGTTCTGCACCTCAGCCCGCTCCGGAACGACCCGAAGTGGTTGTCCAGCGTGCTTTCGAAAGACCGCTTGAAACAGGTCTTTCAAAAGCACAGAGCGCACCACTCCGTGCCCGCGCTCCGGTACAGATTTGCAGGCTGGCACCAGTGCGAGCCTGCGATCTGCCGGGGGTGAACTTTAGGCTGGCGAGCTTCAGTGGTTGGTGGAGAGCCTCGACCAACCAGAAGCTGCCATTTTCGTCCCCGGAGCAGTGCGGAGCAGTGGCCACGCACTGCTCCAGACCAGCCTGGACCCAAGCGTGGAGCCAAGAGTTCCGGTAAGTACCAGCACGGGGCGATTCCCTTGCCCCATGTGGAAATGGTCTTAGAGTACTGATTTATTGCCACACTCTGAGATAAGGCTTAGCAAAAACATGCTAGCTTTCCAGCAATTAGACAAAGAGAAAAAACAATAGAGAAAAATCGGGCAACATCTCCCCTTACAATCAGTATACTGCCAATGGCATGGCAGGTCCAGCTAGGTCAGCTAACTGGCAGCTGGTCAAGGCAAACACCAGCCTTTTTATGCTACTTTGTCACCCTGGAACAAGTGGGGTGACCCAATCAGTGTTCTGGCATGTGGCCTTCTCTAATACACAAGACATAGCCATAACAATTCTGCTGGCCTTGCACCTGGCTGTCTGGCCACACCACCTCTTATCTCTGCCGTCCACTCATCGGAAATCTTTGCCTGCCTGGCAACAAGCTTGACAGAATGGACAGAATCTGTAACTGGGAAAGGTTTGTTTTGTTTTGTTTTTTTATCATGGAGTAGATCACTGAAATGAAAGACACTTAGAAGGAGATGGGATGTATCTCACCAGGACTGTGAAGAATGTGTTTAGCAGAAGCCTTAGAAGTCTAGTCGAGAGAGCTTTAGAAGGCAATCTTGCTGAAGATGGAAGCAAAGGTCTGCAGGGCTAAGTACTAAGGAACATAACGTTGTACATGACAAATGGCGAAGGAAAGCAGTGGAAGTGGAATCTTGAAATTTTCAAGCAAATACAGCTGGGAAACCAGGAAGGGACTGTATGCACATCTATATACTTACAAATGCAGCAGAAGAAACAAATGGGATAATATGGAAATGTAAATATGGTAGGTGACACTCAGAATTGGAATATAGTAATCAAAGGGAGGTGTGTGTGTGTGTGTGTGTGTGTGTTTGAAATCTGGTGTTTCTGGTGTCTTGAGTGCATGTTTGTCCACCTACAATAAGCTAACTTTTCCAAGTGCCCTACCAGCTCCAACAGATATAAGCTGTCACTGTTAAGTGTCCTAACCTGAGATTTGAGGTGGTTCAACCAATCATGGAGGAGGTTACAATCCCCTGAAAGACTGTATTTACAGCTTGGGAATACTTCTAGATTCATTGCTCCAAATGACAGCCCAAATAGATATGACAGTCAGGTGTGCTTACTATTGGCTTCAGCTGATACACCAACTGTGCCCCTTCCAGAGCTGCAAGACCTAAAGATGATAGTGTGTGCACTGCTAACCTCAAGGCTTGACTTCCGCAGTGCACTGTACATTACGCTACATCTGTACCAAGTTTGGAAACTTCAATTAGTGTAAAGCATGGCAGTCATATTGCTTACTAGTATATCTAGAAGTGATCATATTACACCTATATTAAAGTCACTCTACTGGCTTAGTTTCTAGGTAAGGTACAAAGTGTTGGTTGTTACCAACCAAGTCCTACGTGGTTTGGGTCCAGATTATCTATGGGATTGCCTTCTCCCATATAAACCATAGCATATACCCAGGTCTTCTGGGGAATATTTACTTCAGTCATACAGGGCTAGGCTGGCAACTGTTAACCTGAGGACTTTTTCATCAGCCCTCCACCACCCCACCCATGACCTACCAGAAATGATCCGACAACTGGATATACTGTCTGCACTTAAAATAGCATTAAAGATTGATCTCCTATTCAGATGATTTTTAAATTATGAGTTTTTAAATTGTGAATTTATTGTTTTTTTTAGTATGTGTGCCATTTTTTACTGATGTTACTGATGGTGTTTAGCAGTGTTTTGACCAATAATATGTTTTTAATTGGTGTTTGTGTTTTTAACCGTTTTATGTATCTATTTGTTGCTGTATTTTAATCTATTGTTCTCCACCCTGATCCCTGGGTAGAGGAGGTTAAGGAATTATTATTATTATTATTATTATTATTATTATTATTATTATTATTATTATGAGATAGATCTGTCATGTTCCAGTTTATTTTCCTTTGAGTTTCTTTACATTCCTCTTCACTTTCTTCAATACTTGTCCGGCTTCCTCTATTGCTGTTTCCTTCGATGTGTCCTGTTTTAGCTCAGGAGGCTGTGCTGGCTCAAATGCTTTGGGTCCTTAAATCCAATCTTGGTTGTTCAGTTTCTGGATCTGTGGCTCATGCCAGGTCAACCTATATAGCTGTAATAACAAAGTTGTAACCTACTTACTGCCAAGCCAGTTGTTTGTGGTAGTTGATTATTACTAGGGATGGGCCAACCAAATCCTCAAATCCTTGACCAGGATTTGAGATTTGCAAATCCAAATCCCTGCGCCAAAATAGGCAAACCAAATCTTTCGAATCCACCAACCAAATAGTTTGTTGGAGACCAGGACACCTGAAAACCTAAGAGACCAGACACATAAGGGAAGATGGCAAGTAGCTGAGCTTTTCCCTTGGAATAATAAAGGCCTTTGCTAACTATTTCAGAAATCACATCCAGGGTTGTATTCTATATAAGTTGAACATTTAAGTTCAGCACTATTTTCTGTGCTGAAAATCAATGGCATGTATAAATGCTGGGCTCAGTGAGTCTGATGCCTATGTTACCCTGTGTACTGGGGGTCCTGGGAGGGACACCAAAATGTGCTCAACAAAAGGTGGGGAAAATTAGCTCAGAGCACTGCTTAGCATTACAAGAGGCAGGGTTATGTAGCGAGATCTTGAGCCCTATGTCTATGGGGTCGGGTCGAGTCAAGGAGAACACAGAAGTTGAAATAATAAATGATGTTTATTAAATACAAGCAAAACAGTGTATGCGACACACTCATACAAGATACTAAAGGAAAATAAAGGTTGGAGTGGTATAGAGGGATTTTTAGAGGGATTGTTGGTTTGGGTGATACTTCACCTGTCCTGAAGCCCAGAAAAATAGAGAGTGGAGCTGGGGTGCGATGTAGCTCAGCACGTGGAGCTGAGGGGAGGCTCGCCAAGCAAAGCGGTAGCAAGGCGGGATGAAACTCGGGAGCGTTCCGAGGAAGGTCTTGGAATCAAGGGTTTTTATAAGGAAAATGTTACTATGCCATACTTGGGGGAAAACAATAGATTTGGAGTTGGAGACAAAGCCTCTGAAAGGTCAGAATATGAATGATTGAGTTATCGTAGCGGTTCTCAATAGAGTAGCCAGTATGCAAATGCAGAGTACTTGGGTATTGCATAGTTTACCCATCAAGCTGCCATCGCGGGGCAGAGGCTCTTTTGTAAGTGGCATGCATACCTAATTAGAGTACTTGCCTGGAGGTCTCCTAAAGCAGCGAGTCTGCTATTTTCTGGCCTGCCTGTATTGTCCAGGAATCTTATGGCTATTAACAGCCGAGCTTGTTTACGTGCTTGTCTGGTGGCCTCGCAAGCACGTGGAAAGGAATAGAGAAGTGCAGCCGAATTGTGATATCAAGGGATATCTTTTAATATCCCCAAAGCTCGGACTAGCCAGGGCAGTAACACCTAGCAGTAGTGCGGCAGAGGGCAAGGTCACACAATCTCATCCAGTGATTGCCACATGTAGGCCAATGTACTTCCGTCCACAAGACCAGTGCCTGGTTGTAAACCTATAGCTAGAATAGGATGAAAAGTGAAATGTCTCTCACAGTTTCTCATGAGCCACATGACAAATCACATGTAGCAGAAAGGAAAAATTGGTTTTAAAAATTGGCACCTCCAGGGTCTGCCAAAGGCCTGATTGGCTGATTGGTCTTCTTGAGAGTTCAAGAACAACTGAAAGATTCCTTTGCATGGCTCCCTTGCAAAACTACAATTCTGGGGTTTGTAGTTTTACAAAGTGTCACAGCCTTCTCTGCCAAAATGTGCTGGTGTATCATCAAACTACAAACCCCAGGATGCCAGAAGGAGCTATGCAAAGAAAATCCAGTTTTGACCTGGATTATCTCTATACTGTCGTATGTGGCCCTGTTTACACAGGCAAGAAAACGTGAGATTAATCCACATTTAGCTGCCTGTGTAGAAAGGGCCTTCATGTCATTTTCAATCTGGGGAGATCCTGATGCAAAACGATGACAATTATCCTGGCCAGATTTCTTCAGAGGGAAGTTTGTCTTTGCCTAGGCTTTTGCTAAGGCTGAGAGAGTGTGTCTTGCCCAAGATTATCCTTATTTCTCTTGCTTTTTAAACCCCTTTTTTAAAAAAATATTCGAAGGTTTGAGATTCGTGGATTCCCAGAACCTTCCAGGAATTTGGATCCATATTTGGATTCAGAAAATTCTGGATTCGTCCCGTCTCTAATTATTATTTTCTGGGTTCCTTCCCCCTCCCCAAACTAACTCACTGCTATTGGGCACAGAAATTAGAATGTGCAAGTTCTCATGTAAGTGAACAACCATGAACTCCTGCTCTATCACCAGCAAAGAGTAAAATGTTGACCTTCTTGTTCTCTGATGTGAAAAAAAAGCAGGTGAGAAGTTAGATCGCTAATGAAATGGGCTAGTGATGAGGATGACATTGAAACATTCCTGAGATAATAACATGAGAAGAGCAGACATATTGCATACCTTTTTCTTGTTCTTTCCCTAATTTCTAGTGGTGTGTAAATTTAATTCCCCCTCCACCGTATTCTTAGAGAAGCCTAACCAAAAAAGAGAACAGAAAGTATAGCCAGGACTTTGATTACATTCTTTCTTACATTTCTGTTGCACCATTCAGAAACAAGTAGCATTTTACAGTAAAGTCTGATTGCCAAGAACAAGTTGATCATGTGTCTAAAAAGAAACCACAGGTTCCCAGTCTCACTTCTTAAGATGCAAAATAATGATTCTGTGCCAAGCAACTAAGTTTTCAGAGAGCAGGTATCCCTTCCCGCCTCTAGAAAAAGTGAAAGGATGAATCATGCATCTTGTATGAACTGACAAGACACTCATCTGTTTTTTTGTGACTAGAAAAGCACTTGCCCTAAGTGTTGGCTGTCTGAACTGGAAACATGGTAGCCGGTGTTGGTTCGAAGAAAAAGATTTTGTTTGAATTTGATTCCTGCATTCAAATTTCTTGTATCATACAAAGGTTTTTTTTTAAAAAAAAAACAACACCCCCATGAGTAATTTACTAGGCTCTTACTGGCAAATCTGTTCTGAGTGCTTAAGAAAAACACAAAAGCAGGCCTAAGCATGTGCCAGGTTTCCATGACTCCCTAGTCAATTTCTAACTGCAGCTGCCTCTCAAGAGCTAATTGCCCAGTAGGAATTTTGAGTTTTCTGCTGGCATTCTTCTTTTTTTCCTCTCCCCCTGATTCTGTCTCTTGTTTCTCAGCAGCCCTTGAATTCTTCCTTCTTCAATAGTGCCCATTTAGCATTCAAGAGAAATTAGTACGGAATCAGAACCTCTATCTCTGAGCCTGGTTGCCTGGCTGTAGCATTCCACAGAATATAAAACTATGCACCAACTTTCCAGACTGAAGATTTATAAGATGTCGCCATGTGTTTTACTTCTCCAAGGGACCTTATTCCGCCACCTCACCCCAATCCTCAACTGATTTTCAACTATGTGTTTAATGCTGTAATGAGGCATGCTATTGTATTTTGCAAAGGCAGGCCGTAGTATAGTCTGGGCCAGCCATTCCACACCTGGTACCCTCTGAGATGTGCTGGATTATGATTCCACTATCCTCAGCAGGGCAGGCTCAGGCTAAAAGGGTATGATGGAGCTTCTGCTCTAAGACATGTGGTCGGTGCCTGTTTGTAGGAGGCTAGTCTGCATATGGATACAGCACAAAACACACCAAGGACCAATTGGCTGTTCTAGCCCCTGCAATATAAATCACCTGTTTCAAAGCTTGCAATATGATTCAATCAAGAAAAGGAGGGGGGGAGTGTGCTTTTTTAAAAAAATGCTTTAATAATGGCTATGGTTGAAAAATGAGGATGCAACAGTGTTTAAGCAAAATAAAAATCTGAACTTTTCACAAAAGCACACAATTAATGCATATTTATGAAAAATGTAAAAAAAAGAGGTGTTTTGTTGTTGTTGTGGCTGTTGTTGTTGTGCGAAGAAAGCCATCTATACCCTTCACAATCTCTGTATGGACTCTAGGGAGGCTAGGATGACTCCCTCGTCGCTCTCCTTCCACTACCAATTGAAAATTTTTCTACTTGATGGGCTTTTAGGGCCTGACTTCAATAGGCTTTCGACAGTATGTTATTTTGGTGTCGTTTTTTTAATGCCTCATTTTTAATGAATTTTAAATGGTTTTACTCCTATAGAGTAACTGCTTTTTAAAAAAGCAACTATTGTGTATAGTTTAGTGATGTTTCTGGTTGGTTTTAATCTGTTCTGGTTATACTATTCTGTAAACTGCCTTGAACCCCAATTTGGTGGAGTTGGGGGAAGGGGCAGGATTTAAATGAATAGAGGAATTTGGAACAAACTTCACAGCAGGAACTGGAGCAACTCAATGACTTGGAGTTTTACAGCTTTTGACATCTTTTACTGCGATTATTCTGTTCCCTATCCCTTTCCTCTACCACTCTGGGGTGGAAACAAAGCTGCAGAGCTTCCATAGATCTGGGTTCCAAAGCCCAAGCCTAATGGTGGCACTGGATACCTCAAGGACTGGACTTGAATGGCAGTTGCTTTATGATTCTGAGATACTGGTGTGCTGCTTTGAATGTAGTGCCATCTCTGGAATAGTTTCTGACCTCTTGAAATATTTGCCTGAATGATCTGTCACTTTGTGGCTGGGATTACAATGGGCTTAGTGGGGAGGAAACTCAAAGATACCAGCCCAGAAAGGATGCTAATTTAAACAGTTGATGCCCTGAAGAGGAAAGAGAAGACAGAAAGACAGCTGCATATGCCAATCACTTAAACTAAACTTCATATGAACTGATGGGGTTGCCAAGGGTGAGATTATCTCTTTAAGAAGTTCACAGAAGTGCTAGGTGAAGATAGAATACTCTCCCCTTCCTCCCATCAATCTTCACTTTAAGTTTCTAGCCTAGTGCCATCACCCATTCTAGCTTCTCTCATCACTCAGGCTTGGCTGCCAGTTTTATGAGGGGGTGGGGAAGTCTCTGGGCTTTTCTGAGCTCTAAAAAAGCCTGTCCCTTCAAGGAACTGGAAGTGTGCCAGTTTGCTGAGGAGGGAGGGAAGCAGGTGGGAAAAGACACAGAAAAAGCCAAAGGAAATTGGAAATGGTACATGTTCAACTGAGGGGGAACAGAATGTGACAGTTGCTTACATTTTCTGCTTGCTTAGAAATGTAGCTCTAAAACTCTGGAAGTTTTTGTTCAGCACAGATTTCTGCAAGCAGTTCAAGCTTGGACAAATGCCACTGTCTTGTCACACCACATGATCTTGTTTCCTGTTGAGAAAAGCCTTGTGCCTGTTATGTTGGAGTCAGTTGGTTCAGTACTAAAGAAATTGATCAAAAAGTTGGAAATGTTCAGTTTACCCCCCTCCAACACATACTTTTCTGGATCACAGCAGGAGAGGACGGCATTCAATAACCAGAGCCAGAATCCAGAGCCAAACTGGGTACCTTAAGACCAGTCCACTGGAGAAACCCTATCCTGGGGTCTACAATTTTAATATTAAAATATGATTCTGTGTGCCAGAGAGGTCCCTGTAGGGGCACGTAGGCAGGCAATGGTCAAAAGACTGAAAACCAGGTCAGGCCAGTAAAATCCCCAGTCACGTAGCCCCAGGAAACCTCAAGATGTGTAAACCCACAATAAACAAAGGGTCCTCAGCCACGAGACGCTGACTGGAGGGGATTAGTGTGTCTGCCCCAAGTTGAGCAAATATTCCATCAGGCAAGGATCATTTACATGAAGTCACACCACAAACTAACACAGCTGAAGATCCTGAGACTTTGGCAACACCTTGCAATCCCATCACACAAAGGAAATCACCAGTGTGGAGCTTCGTGCCCACTGCAACACCCATTGTTCTCCTCGGGAAAGGATTAGTCCTCCAGGTACTTTTTCCCCTACAAATAGTCCCAGTTTTTGAGTGGTTCTTTGGATAACTCCCAGTCATCCCAGCAGACCATTTCTCCGTCCATTGAGTGATCCCCTCAGCCCTCTCCGTGCTGAGCCCCACTTCTCCGCTGCCTTCCGGGACCCAGGACTTCAGGAAAAGGTGCAGTATTACCCCAACTACAGCCCTTCAATATCCCCCTGTCCAATTTCCTCTCTTTTGGTTCTTAATAGCTCTTCAGTGTATGCGTGAGTGATTGTGTTGCTGCATGGGATTTTCATTCAATAAAATCATTTATTGGACATTTTTGTTTGGTTTTTGGCTTGGCCTGACCCTGTAAAAACTGGGTAAAAGACCCCACTAGGTTACCCTGCCTCTCGCATGGCTATTGCTTGTGCTCTGGCTAGTTTCCATTCCCCATCACATGGAACACATTGAGGTGTCCCCCAAGGGACCCCAGAAATCAGGGTAACAGATGGAAGAGAGAAGGCTGTGTCATGAACAAGGCCCTTTCTGCACAAGACTGGTGAATTGGTTCGTGCCGTTTCTTACCGGATTTTCTGGGCTCGAAACAAGGCGGACTTTCCCTCATTTCCTTCCGCCCAACTACTGCATATGTTCCATTCTGATTTGGAGGGGTGCGAGTTCATGAATCCACATTATCTCTGCCGTGGCCACTCCTGCTGCTCCCCTCACCCCGCCCCATCGGCTGTGATTGGCCCTTTTTTTTCTTTTTCTTTTTTTCTTTTTGCATGGTTTGGTACATCATTGCGTACATGCATACGTGCGAAGTCCATACTACCCCCTGGCCCCTCCCATGAGCCCTCCCCTGACCACCATTTCACATTGGTTTGAATGTACATGTCTGCACCACTGTGAAAGTACGAATCGGATCGATCTGGAAAATTGGAAAACCGATTTCTTCTGGTTTTCAAATAGCGCACTTTACCACCACATGGGGGCACATTTAGTTGGAATTACGTGCAGAACGAAGGTAAATAAACCAAATCTATTCTGCTCCAACATGCAGAAGACCTCCGTGGGAAGACACATTGGCCAGCCTTAATAACCATGTGCGGAAAGGGCCCAAGTCCACCTTCTAATCCTAGGGCAAATTTTAGCAGGCACTTTTTAGTCATTGTTGTTTGGATGAGAAACTGTCAATAAAAAGAAAATCACTGCCCCCAGTTTCATTTGCTTGGTCAGTTTTAATGCTGTAAGCACGTAGCAAGTCTGGAGTTCTGTTGGGATATGGGAAAGTTTTCAGTTCTTTTATTCCATGATTTCAAAAACCATTTCTTTGGCCTTTTCAAAAAATTAAACCTGTCCTTCTCTCAGGCTTTTTCCCTTTATTTATAATATTCTTAATTTTTGCTTATTAAAAACTTTGTTAGTCTATGTTATTTGTCTCTTCATTGTACAAAATTTGGACAAAGAATTAATCTTCTTTTCTCCTAGTTAAGAAAAAGAAATTGTTCCATTCCTATTGTCTTTCACTTTCTCTTTCTTCTTCATTAATCATTGTATTAGACTAACATTATTGCCCTATTTTTCAGTCTGCATCTTACTTTCCTTTTGTGTAGAATTAAACATGAGGCAAGCAGTATAATCCAACATGACTTTCTCCTATGGATTTGGATTTTTTTTCAATCTCCCTCAATCCATTTTCATTCTGTTCTGCTGTTGTACTTCATTATATTCGTTTTTGCTGCTGCTGCTCCTCCCCCTCCTCCCCCTCCTCTTTTTCCTTTTTCCTCAGTCAGTACCCTATTTCTTGCCTCTTTGTGACTGTGTGCAAGCAACATACCTGTTATTTCCCCAACCTGGTTTTCCTTTCCCTTGTGTAGGAGAGTGTAATCTGAGGTGGGCAACTCAATCTAACCTGCAGTTTCCATAAGGAAAAGTGACTATTTGAAATTTAATTCCCCATTTTCCCGATTCAGCTACTTTTATGGCCAAGATCCTGCTTCAGGAGACATATTCTTGAACACAGCTATGAGGCATCTCCTGGTGCAACCCCCCGCAACCCACCTTTATCAGTGTGGCAGCCCACTATGGGCAGTTTCTATGTTTGTGGACAGGGAAGAGAGCAGCAGAAATGTATCAAGCTCTTTCCTTTTCGCTTGATATACTATGACAGACTTTCTTCAGGATCTTCCAGGATTCCCCCAGTGGTTCTTGAGAGTGATGTCATTGCTGTGCTTCCACTGATAGGAAAAATGTTTGATGCTTCTCTGCCACTTCTCCCACTCTTCACCATCACAAAAATGGCTGTCAGAGTTGGGGAATGCCCTGCTGAAAAGATGGAGGGGAGGCATTTTGATTTTTCAGCATGGAACAAAATTCCAGTCTCCACAGCAATCCCAAAAGTCAATTGTGATAAAATAAAGTTAGGCTTAGGCCATCATATCTCACTAACAGGATGGCAGTCTATGTGGTTTTCATATTCATGTCTTTGTTATATTAGTTATATACACTTTAATTGTATATTGATTAAGGAAATTGCTCTCAATTGGAAAAATGTGAGAACTATCCATCAATATAAGTGCTGTACCTATCCTTCTGAAAAATTGCAGAGCCATCTCTGTACTATCTCTCGTTTTTACAACAATGGTCCACAAAGCACCTCGGCACATATATATGTCATTTTCTTGATATTCTCCAAAGGCCAATGCTACTCAAAAATTCTTGCTTGTTTTCACCCCAAACTTGTACACTTTGCTTCTCTCCAAAAATGAAACTATGGCTGAAAATTTCTTCCAATTCTGAGATGATTTTTTAAAAAAAATTGCAAAGGTGAGGTGCTAACCTCCCTGGACCTATTTGATTGGAGTTTAGAACTCAAAATTTCTTGTACAGGGGTTATTGTCCCTGAAAATTTCACCAAATTCTTAGAAATTGGAGAGGGGTAACCTCTGTGAAGCAGTTATCCGCAAATTGTTTCTTAGTGTACGTTTAAGGCTGGAATTTACTAATGCAATTACAAGATATATATTTGTGACTGGTCTATATTCATGATCCTTACATATTCCCTAATTTAGGGATACATAGGGACTCTAGAAGCCCCCCAACCCCCAGCTACTGGGCAGCCACTGCTAAGATCAATGGACATGTTAATTGGGAACACACTGATTGATGATCCCTCACACAAGTGATATTCAGCGTAAAGGAGGATTGTGACAGGGACCATAGTTCTCCCTGTTACACCACAGATCACTTATTGGAGGGGCTGGGACCATCAGACAGCTGCTTCCTAATCAACAGGGGAACTGTGATGTATAGGATAGCTCTGAGTTTAAGTAATAAGGCTTAGAGGTTTCAAAAGTTTTATTCAGGAAATTGAAGAAAACAACTGCACACCTTGGCAAATGCTTATACTAAAGAAGCATTGGATTTATAGCCCCTTATCAGTTGTAAGATTTCAAATTACAGTCAGCAATCCACATTTGCAGGTTTCACTTCTGCGGATTTGATTATTCATAGATTATATGCTGTCACCTCTGTTGCCTCCCTGGTCCATTTTTAATAGGGACTGCAAGCCTCCTGAGACTGAGGCCCTTTTCACATGGTATTTTCCATGCGAAAGGGTGCCTGGAGCATCATGCGATTGTGAGGAGCGATCTGCAC
The DNA here is from genome assembly GCA_030412105.1 of Cyclura pinguis. Lineage (NCBI taxonomy): Eukaryota > Metazoa > Chordata > Lepidosauria > Squamata > Iguanidae > Cyclura > Cyclura pinguis. The sequence goes on along the minus strand of CM059600.1, from coordinate 108,850,976 downwards.
GATGCACTAACAATCGCACGATGCTCCAGGGGCCAGCAGGCACCCATTGCCCACCTTTTCATTTTCAGCTAGAAGCCAAAAACGGTGCACAATCGTGCATTGCCCTCAGGCCTCGCGTGCACTTACCTGGCATGCAGAACCTCCGGAGCCATGTGAGTAGCGCTTCCTGCCCCAGAGCAGCATGGGAAACTCCCAGGCTGCACTGCAGGAGGAAGAGGTGGGGCTCTCACACAAGCAGGCAGCTCGTGCAGAGCTGAAGGACCCTGGATGCAAGAGCCTCTTGCCAGAGGCTGCTCACGCAATCCCTGCACCCCAGGGCCGGAAGAAAGTAAGGTGTGGAAAGGGCCTGAGAAGTTGCAAAAGAGGCTTGTAAGTTTTTATTAAAAATGATGTGGGGCAGCAGTGGAGGTGGCAATAAGCCCCACCAGCCACCCACTTCTGCCTTGTGAAGGAATCCTGATGCCTGAGAGGAATCCACAGTGGGTTGAATATGGTGATCATACTCTTTTGTGTGTTAAATATGGTTTGGGAGGACTTAGAGTTATTCATGGTTTTTTCACTTTCATGAGGGTCCTGTGCTCCTAACCCTAGCAAATGTGGAGAGATTATTGTAGTATGCACCAGCATTCTGTTTGATACCTAATCATTACAATTCCTTTGCCAGGCTCTTCTATCACCCTCCCATTTTCTTGCTGTTTCCTAGCTGATCCTATTATCTTTTCACAACACAGTAAATTCCAATAAAGCATCAAAGCAAGGCAACTACCTGAAATCCTGATTGGAACAGACCCACATCAGTCGCAGGGGCTGCTACCCGTTATGAGGGAATGGGGTGATGGTGGACTGGAAATCACTATGTAGCTGCAGATCTAAGGTGGTTAAGCATTCATAACTTCCTTAGTGAATTCCAGCCTAAGTAAACAAACAGTTTTTATAAACTATAGTATGTAAATAAATGGTTTTAAATTGTATCTAAGTAAATGGTAGTATGTAGATAAACAGTAGTATGTAAATAAATGTTGAGACCCAATATGGTCTATTGTTTTGAGTGTTGGACTAAAACTCCAGGAGAACAGGATTTTACTTGTTCCCAGCTATGCAAGCCCAATGGGTAATGTTGAACAAATCACATGCTCTTTTTTCCCCCTCTTCCTGTGTTTTTCACACAATAAAACATAAATGAGAAAAACCTGGGAAGGGGAAAAGCCTTCTTGATTTCCAGTAGCAGCCAATGGAAGGCACAAATCTCTGAATTTTTGAAATTCACCTTCATTTTTTCATGAGAGTCAGGTCAGATGACCTCTAAATTAGTCTAAACCAAATCAGAGTTTTGAACTTAATCCTGCAATATGTGCACATCCCCAGGAAGAAGATGATAAAATACACAAAAGAAACACATTTTGCAGAACTTATGGATGTCAGATTGTGTGTGTTTGTATGTATGTGTAAAGACTGAGGAAGAGTCAAATACATACCTGTATCCTGAATCTGTTTCCTTGAAGCACAACTCTTATCTTTAATATATCAGAAAGTGAAAATGTGTAAGCAAAAAAAGTGTCCACATTTAACCGGCTTTTACTATGTGGAGCTTTATAGAACTTGTATTTATGTATTGTCAAAAGCTTTCCTTTCCTTTCCTTTCCGAAGCAAACCTGTCTGGACTCTTTTTTTCTTTTTTTTTTATACCACTAATAATGACAGCGCCTGGCTTCAGTATAGCTTGGCTTGGGTTTTTCCCTCCTCCTTCATAGTAATTCAGTAGTAGTCTGAAGGCTGCAGACAGAGAGCCTGAGAAAATGCAATTTTCCATTCCTCTGCAGACCAGCATTCACTGACAAATTGAGTTTCCTCCTAGTGACTTGTTTTAAAGCCACATCACTCAAATAAGGACTCAGTCTGTAAAATCTTATATTTGAATTCACATTCTTTTGAGAAGAATGCATGATGCAGATGATGATGATAGTCAGACTCCTGTTGGGGAGTTACATCTTCATAAGTGGACTTACATCTGTGGGAATTAGAATTGAGCAGCTTCAGAATGTAAAGCGCTGCTGTTACTATTACTTTGTAGGGGAGCCAGCAAAGTGACAAATGCACAATGGGATAAAACTGCATTGGTCCTGTTGTTCGTCAGTCTCATTTGCATCAGAACACCAGCTAGGAAGTGTCAAAGTGCATCAGGACATTCCTACCCATGTCCCATTAGTCATCTTCACAATTTATTAGCAGGGTTTCTTAGTGTCTCTGTTATATAGCAAGTATACATAAAGTTATGTAACATTCACTGTGATAGATGATTCCAGCCAATAATAGTAACTGCTTTCATTCAAGTGAGTAAATGATACTATACCCACCCTGTCCTTTCTCTGCTGGTGGCACATGATAGTCTAACCCTTTGCCACATTTCAGACTCATGCCCATGCTTTCAGAATGGCCTAGGATTCTGGGATTCTAACTTTTCACTGGTTTGTTAACTTCTAACAAACTAATGAGATTTGGAGAAGTCACTTTTACAAGGGCTTCTGGAGTTCTCAGTTCTCCTGCATAAATGTGGTTAATATGAGCTTAACAAAATATTTCTGGGTAATCAAAAATGGTTGTATGTAGATGCATGGAGAATTGTTCCTGGAAGGAGAACACAAGAAAAAGGCTTTCCCTGTTGTGATGTCAACATTAATATGTTGAGTTGTACAGCTTTACTAGTTATCTAACATCAGGCCTAGGATAGCAAGACACTTGGCTGATATCCTCTATGGTAAGGTGGACAGTAAATTTCTGCCCAGAGTTCTGCTCTTTTTCCCTTCACCCTTCCTGAAAGACTCATATATTTCCTCACCCCAACATAGCCATTTAGTGATGGTGAATAGCAAGAAGTACCAAAGAAACATCCAGCCATGTCCCTATAGCTGCATGCACTGAGTAACAAATGCAGTCTCCAGGTTCTCCTCAGATTCCTCCAGAGATCCCTGGAGATTATGTTGTCATTGTTCATCTGGCTACAGTGACACAGCTGGATACTTCTCTGCAATCTCCACTCTGCGCCGGGCACTAAATGGCTTTGTCATGGATGGCAGGAGGGAGTTGGAAGTTGTTGTGAGAGGGAAGTGGTGGTGTTACATGAGTGTATGTTGCTGGAAGGATGCTAGCAACATGTATGTTGTGTGCCTTCAAGTTGTTTCTGAGTTATGGTGACCCTAAAGTGAACCTATCACAGGATTTTCTGGGGCTGAGCATACGAGGCACCCAAAGTCACCTAATGGGTTTCCATGGCCGAGAGGGAAATCAACCCCTGGTCTCCAGAGTTGTAGTCGAATGCTCAAACCGCTACGACATGCTCACTTTCCATATATCTTCAGTTAGAACCAGAGTTTTAAGAGTGTATCACTCCAGCACATGTTCAAATTACATTATTGTTGTAGAGTATGAACAACATTTCTGGAGTACTTATTCCTACAACTCACAAAGATCTACAAGTTGGAACATGTGACCTCTTCCATTCTACTTAATTGATTTAGCTAATTGTATAACTAAAGTTATCTTGTGTTACCCTGATTTCCGGGAGTCCCGGGAGGGACACCTAAATGTGCTCACAACAATGAGGAGGAAATTAGCAAAGAGCACTAGTTAGCAATGTGAGAGGCAGGGTAACGTAGCGAGATCTTGAACCCTATATCTACAGGGTCAGGCCGAGTCAATGATAAGGCAGAAGTTAATAATACTAATTGTTTAATTGAAATACAGTCAAACACGAGTATGCAGCACAGTCACACAGAGAACTATAGAAATAAAAGGTAGGAGTTGGATAGAAGGATTTTGAGAGGAGGTTTGGTATGGGAAATACTATACCTGTTCTGAAGCCCAGTAAAAGCAAAGAAGCTGGGAAGCGTGGATTCTCAGCACGTGAGGCTGAGGGGAGGCTTGTCAAACGGAGCGGCAGCAAATTGAGAGGCAAGTCACGAGCGATCCAACGAGACGCTCAAAGTCAGGGGTTCTTATAGGGAAAATTGTGGCCACAGGCTAGTCCGTACTGGGGGATAACAATGAGTTTTGGGCTGGAGACAAAGCCTCCGAAAGGTCAGTACTTTAGATGATTGAGTTATGACCAGATTGTCAATAGGGTAGCCAGTATGCAAATGCGGAGTGCTTGAGTGTTGTATAGTCCACTCGTCAAGCTGCCTGCGCAGGGCAGGGGATCTTTTGTAAGTAGCGTGCATACATAATGTGGTACTTACCTTGAGGTCTCCTGAAGCTGCATTCGGCAATGACTGACCTGCCTAGATCGGGATGTGAATGGTTCGGCTATTGTTGGCCGCGCCTGTGTGCGTGCTTGTCCGGGGTCTCGCAAGCATGTGGAGAGGAATGGGTACAGAAGGCCAAATTATTGATATCAAATGATATCTTAATATCCCACAAGCTCGGGCTAGAAACAGCGGTAACACTTGAATCATTTTGAGCAAGGAGAAAGTTCTATAAAATTCAACACACATTTTGTTTTAGGCCAACATGGCATAATAATAGACCTGGAGCCTATTGGTAAGTTTCAACTAAAGACTGAACAGTGAGCCAGTTTGCAGATAAATTATATTGATTCAATGGGTCCACTCTAGTTCAGATTAAAAATAAAATTCAGGTCAGAGTGTTAAGATTTAGGTTGGGAATACTCAAATCCAATATTTTCCTCAAGCTTACTGAATGGCACTGTAGTTACCATCCTCCGGTCTAGTTTACTTCACTGGTCCATAGTGAGAATAAATGGTTTCAAAACACAACCTGAATCTGAATACTGTCTACAGTGTCTATTACATTTGGCAATTTAGCCAAAAGTTCAAAAGCTGTCATTGTTTTGAAATGAACTTTTTAGTAATATATGTTTAATTTAGGCTTAATTTTGTGTATATTAAAACTGCAATTTCTTACTGAAAACAATTGTGGGTTAACAACTGTGTAATGGATCTGCATAAATTACATGGCTGTTATCCCTCATTTAATATGCTTTTTTTCAATCAGTTTGGTATTTAATTTACAATAGCTGCCTTTGGCAATTAGTGTTCTGGGGACTGCTGTTGGTGAATATACAAGTTCAGTACTCTTCTTTTACCATTCAGGTTGCAACCATGAGATAACACATTTGCTCCCTTTCTCATGCAACTACTTGCAGATAAATAATTTCAGGCTTCCAGAGCAGGCATTTTGAAACAAACTGGTCTGATCAAGATTAACATGAATCTTGTGGGAGTACCTTCCAATTACTTGCAAGGCAGATTTGATAACCATGGAACATTACGTTTAGTTTGCTTCTTTCTTTTTCTTTTTTCTTTTTTTTTCTTTTTCTTTTTCTTACATTATTATTGGCTGGGATCCCCCAGGTGCCCTCTAAAATTTTAGAAGGCAAGTGGGTGGGATCACAAAAGCTACAGGGACTCCTTCTCTTCTTGGTTCTTCTCCCAGGGGCAGTTCTGTCAACAGGATAAAAGGAATTGGAATTTAGGGAATTGGTATGTTTAGCTTGGAGAAAAGAAGACTGAGAAGTGACATGATAGCCATCTTTTAAGACTGGCTGAGATAGAGGCCTCAAACCCACTTTTGCCTTGGTTGTGGTCTCGGCAAGGCCATTAAGCTAAGCCATCAAGCCTCTGTAGGCCTGGTAGGGGCTTTATGGACACAGGTAAGCCTGTCTGGGATCTGCTGGGTTCCCCGGGTACTTTTCTTTTCTTTTTCTTTTTTTGGTAAATATTTTTATTAAAATTTCTAAAAAAGATATAAAATGAGAACATTTCTTCTAAATGTTCCCCCCTCCAACTCCCATAACAAGTTTCTTCTCCAGTTTTGCCCAGCTGAATCAAACAAAAGGTACAATATGAAACAATACAATACAAGAAGTCCACTCCACTATACATAGAATCTTTGGCATAACAATCATGATTTGTCTTTTAACCAGTCAATACATTTTTACCTTTTTTATCAAATTATATCATTATCATCATTGGCTTTACAATTGAAGCCACTGTTACTGCCCTGGCTAGTCCGAGCTTTGGGGATATTAAAAGATATCCTTTTGATACCACAATTCAGCTTCACTTCTCTATTCCCCTCCACGTGCTTGCGAGCCCACCGGACAAGCACGCATACAGGCTCGACCGTTAATCACCGTAATATTCCCGGACAATACAGGCAGGCCAGAAAATAGCAGACTCGCTGCTTTAGGAGACCTCCAGGCAAGTACTCTAATTAGGTATGCACGCAACCTACAAAAGAGCCTCTGCTCCACGCTGGCAGCTTGATGGGTAACCTATACAATACCCAAATACTCTGCGTTTGCATACTGGCTACTCTATTGAGAATCTCTACGATAACTCAATCATTCAGATTCTGACCTTTCGGAGGCTTTGTCTCCAACTCCAAATCTATTGTTTTCCCCCAAGTACGGCATAGCCTGCAGTCACATTCTCCTTATAAAAACCCTTGATTCCTCGGATCGCTCCCGAGTTTCATCCCGCCTTGCTGCCGCTTTGCTTTGCGAGCCTCCCCTCAGCTCCATGTGCTGAGCTACATCGCACCCCAGCCTCGCTCTCTATTTTTCTGGGCTTCAGGACAGGTGAAGTATCACCCAAACCAGCAATCCCTCTAAAAATCCCTCTATACCACTCCAACCTTTATTTTCTTTAGTTATCTTGTGTGAATGTGTCGCATACACTGTTCTGCTTGTGTTTAATAAAACATCATTTATTATTTCAACTTTTGTGTACTCCTTGACTAGACTCGACTCGACCCCGTAGACATAGGGTTCAAGATCTCCCTACGTTACCCTGCCTCTCGGAATGCTAAGCAGTGCTCTGAGCTAATTTTCCCCACCTTTAGTTGGGCACATTTTGGTGTCCCTCTCGGGACCCCCAGTACACAGGGTAACACCAGTCTTTTATTTTGCTCCATTCTCTATCAAATTGTTGAATAGATTTGTTCTTTAATGCATTTGTCAATTTCTCTATCTCCATCATATCCATAACCTTTACTTTCCATCCCTGGTCGCTTTTCTTCGATAGTCCCATCAAGCAGGTAGTCCCTGTATGGACTCAGTGTGGGACTAGGACTAAAGTCCTGGAGTAGGTCTGATTATGGCACCCAAGAAAGGCAGTGGTGGATCAGAGGGTAAAGGTCCAACAAAGAGGCAAGCCTCTAGAGGTATCCTCATCTGAAGATGAAGGGAAGGATGGTACTTTAGCTTCCATTTTGGCTAGAATGCAGGCCTTAGAGAAGGTGATGTTCCCCTAAGACAGGCCCTTCCACTTTCTAAAAAGGTACCCAGGATATCCAATAAGGCTAAGATTACTAACCAAAGCTTGGCTCATCTTGACACCTTAGGGAGATGTAAGTGACATGAGGAGCCCAGACGACCTGTTGCAGCTTTTGATTGTGATGATATAATGTCTGTGGCTTCACTGAGTGATCTTGGGAGGCTTCAGCAGCTCACGGGGCTTTGGGTAAGGCTTCTGACATGGCTATTTGGATTTCAGGTGGCTCTAGTTGGCTCTGGGAACCTTGGATTCCTCCTGTGGGACACCGTAGCTTACAAGATGCCAGCAGTTGCTTAGGATCTGCAAGTTAATGACACAACCTGCATGGGCATGGACTCAGCCTCAATCTGCATCCTGGTCCAGTTATTCCACTAGTACAGCAAATCAAACATGGCAGGTCAGGGACTGGGACCTATGATTCCTTCAGCCAGTGGTGCCTATAATTCAGCTATTTCTTATGAGGAGCAGATGCTTTATTTGGGTGATCATCTTCTTAGCCCACAAGGGATAAGATACTGCAGGGTGAATACATAGATGTGTTCACCCTCCTCTATCATGAGTTGGATGACAAGGAAAAAGAGAAGCTGAAGAAACACAAGGGGATAGGACCTGGGCAAATTGGCTGCCTGAAGGAAGAGAGAGAGAGAGAGAGAGAGAGAGAGAGAGAGAGAGAGAGAGAGATTAATGTATGCTGGGGTTATTGCTGGAGCACAGCCTTTGCAAGCTTTTTCTTTGATCCAGTAAATGGGTAGTATTTACAGGCTCTATGTAGATTTTTCTGGCCCTGCTTGGTTGCTTTATGATGAGGCTTTCCATATAAGGATGGCAACTAACTCCGCCCTCAGATGGGATCAAATGCAATGACCGTTATGGATGTAAATCATGACCCCTGTATGATCCACTCAGGGTTAGTGATCACACAGTGATCATACTGTGTAGAAAACCCAAGGGAGCAAATCAGTTTGGTCTCAGGGAACCCAGGACAACAGCAACTGGGAGTTTAGTGTTCAAGGCACAAGCCCATGCTGCCCCTACCTTTTTATAGAATTTAAGATAGTCTTATGGGCTTATGTCTCAATTGCCATGAGTTGAAGTGTACTGTACATCAGAGTTAATATTTACTGGATTGTGCCCATTGTGTGGTTTTCTTTCCTTTTTTATTTCATGTTTTACCTCTCTTCCCTCAGTTTCTAGTGACATAGTTAGATGTGTTGGATTTACCATAATTATCTAGAACTGTTTTCATGTTTCTTCCTCGTGGAAGGTAAGGATAGAAATGAGGAGAAAGATTCACTGGTTTTGTTTTTAATTAATATACCAGTTTTGTACCTCTCAAGACTGACAACAGAATGAAGCACATCCTTCACTGGAAATACACCCATTTCAAAACCATGCAAAACTAATTGGCATGCTTTAGTCTATGGAGGGAAATATATACAAAAATCCATATGTGTTAAAATATGCCTGACTTTCAATGTAGGCTTTTAAAACAGCAACAACTAAAACAACAACACAAGTCTTGCAACCTAATACTAAAGTGGGATGAGATGGTAGAATTACACAAAATGCAATAAAGATCAGAAATGTTCACTATCATATCTCTAAAAAAGTGAAATGCCTTATTTATACATAATATTGTAGAAAGTATGTCCTTTTACATTCATTTTGTTAATTAACAAACACTCTGAATCTAAGCCTGTAGAATTTTTTAACCATTTTCTTCTCCAATAAAATAGGAATAAAAACTTAAGGATATTTTTTCTAAAAAAAAAAATAATTCAGAAATACCACAGCTTTGTAGCTTGCCTTCTTTTGTGTACGTATGTATTTTAGGTAATGGTTAACTGTTGTTTGTTCTTTCAAAGTGGAAAGGTACAGTTTCCATACCAACAGAAAGTAAGTTAAATTCTACGAAAGAAAGCAGAAGACCAGCTATTTTGAACTTCAAACCAGGCAAGAAATGACAAATTGGTTGAGAATCTAATTGCAGACAACTTAGAGGCAAAGTGAACCTAAATGGGGAAAAGCATGACTATGTATGTGGATTGTGGTAGAAATATAGGAAACTGACATTTAAAGCAGCCTCAGAGAAACTTATGATATTGTCACTGGTGGAAACCACTCTAGTAGGCTGCAATGGAAAAAGATGAGGTGGCAGGCAGGTCATTCCACTTGCTAATGTGCCACCTCCATTAGTTTCCTCCCCCTGACATCTTCAGAAGCCATTCAAGCAGAATGCTGCAAAGAAAGATGAGGTGGGAGGCAAGATCCTGCTAGAGGTGAGGGATGTGTTTCGTTAACATTTTCATACAAATCAGCCAATTCCACTTCCCAGACTAATAAGCAAAGAGAGACAAAATTATCATTCAGTTTTTCTGTTCCTCTGAATTTTGTAATGCAGTCTTCTGATCTAAAAAGTATGCAAAATCATATGCATGTGTTAGCAAGGGTGGGAATCATGTAATCCTCCAGGTAATTGTTGCACTGTGAATTCCTTTTGCTCACATTTAAAATAGTAGTCGTAGTCGTAGTCGTAGTCGTAGTAGTAGTAGTAGTAGTAGTAGTAGTAATAATAATAATAATAATAATAATAATAATAATAATGTGAAGTTCTTAAGCTGCAAGTATTATCTGGATGTTTCATCAAACAATGATGTTTCAGTGTGGTTGTGCAACCAACGCCTTGTGTTATGCACAGAAAGAGATATCCTATTATATTTCTATAGTTCTGTTCTCTGTTCTCAACATTCTCATCATTTAAACAATACCATTGCTTATCTATTCAGTGCAACAACTGTAACAGTCTGGAATATGTGTTTTTTTTAATGTGTAATTTGTGATACTTTGGAGTATATGATCACAGCTAGAATATTAAATGCTACTCTGTGCCATAAGTATGACAAAGGTTAATCTCCAAACAAAGCAGTGTGAGAGTGATTGTTTGAACAACAAGGAAAGCAATTTGAATCAGCAGAGAATAGCACTTTTAAACTGCTGCTGATTTGGTGTGTGAAAGTATTGTTAGAAGCAGCAGCCTTAGCGTGCCCATACTCAGTAGCTGCTAGATCGCATGTCTCTCTAAGACGTTAGGCATAACATGTACCCACATCATTTTCTGTCTTTTAGTCTTAGCCACAACTTCTCTCTTCCATCACTTAGTCTGCAGTTAATCTGAGGGGTTTTGTCCTCCATTTTGCAGCCTACATCTCTCTCTTCCCTGTTTGAAGAACACGTGTTTGCAGAGTCTGTCTTCCTAAGGCTTTATAAACCTATGGTACATGTAAGTAAAACTCCATCATATATTTTTACCAGAGACTAAGGCCATTTCTACATGAGATTGATACATCGTAGCAGTGTCGAATTCTTACTCTCCCATCTGCACGTTGAACTGTTTTAGCTTCGTAGTTTTCCTTGTGGTTCTGCACGGTTTCAGCTCCTAGAACAGTTCACTGTGGTTCACTGTGATGTGAAACTGCTGTATGTGAAAACCAGGAAAATTCTGATGTAAATCTCGCAAACCATTTCTTTTTTGGTTTTTGCCTACATGCAGAAGCATAGCATCAATTCACATCGCAGAAGTGGCTGGCTAGGTTCATCTCCAGGCTGTCCCTTCTGTCATTTCCATCCCTATGTCTCTCCACCCATCAAAGGACAAGCTGCAGTCATTATTGTCTTCCTGTGTTAAACGGACAGTGGGAAGAGACTGGATCTGGTAATGGACTGTTAAAACGTGTTTTTTTCCCATGTATCAACGAACATACATTCCTATGCACAAACATAGCAATGCAGAAACGTGTTAAAAATGTATGTGTTTTAAATACAGACCAATCAGCAGGGCAGGGCGGGGTGAGGGAGGGGAATGGGAGTGGCCAGGGACTTGTTGTTGTGGATGCAGCAACTGCTGTTCTCCTCAGTAGTAAGATGTAAACGGGGGGTGGGGGAGGTGTGTGCAGACAGCACAGTTCCTGGATTTCTGAATTCAGTTTCCAAATCAGAGTATAAAAACACCGCTCTTGACACACAGTGAACCGCTCCTCCCCTTTCATGCAGAAATAGCCTAAGTCTGCTCTATTTGTCTGCTAGGCCTTGTATGGAGGAGGTAGTAGTGTGGGATGGGTTGTTGCTCATCTTCTAGTTGTCAATTCTATTTTCTCTGCTTGTGAGATATACTGTTATCACTTACATTCTCCAACACTTATCTGTTTAAATACAATGAATGAATGCATGTTCTAGAGGCCAGAGAAAGGGAAAGAGAGTGAGAGGGTGAATTGAGCAGAAGAAGTAAGCATCTCAAAAGCTGGAGATTCAGTACGGATCTCATGATGTAACTTCAGGCCCCCTCCAAAATAGCTGGTCCAAGCACTCTCAGACAGGACAGGCTTAACAGCAAGCTGGGATTCACTTAACCACCTGGAACTCATGGTTTATACCACACTATCAAAGGAACCAGAACAACCTGACTGAAATATATAAGCTGCCAAAATGGAAACATCAAAGGAGCTGAACAGGAATAAAAAAGGCACCTGGGTTGATTGAAACATTGAGAAGATCCCTCTGTAGGAACCAAACCAAACAGACAGTGCACAGTAACATTCTATTGTGTACGCACACTCCCCTCCTCACCTTTGTTGGGCTGAGAAAGGTTTGTGTGCATTGAACATATTCTTTGTGTGATTCTGTCTATATGTATGGTCAAGGACATGTTTGCTATGCTGCTTGCTATTTAGATCCAAATCTCTCCTTCTTGGTCTCTCTAACTCCTCTTTCCCTGTAAAATGTCTCCTCTTTCCTCACAATTTCCCTCCTTCCTCCTTCAGCTTCACTCTCTCCAGTAAGCCCTTTTCCTTCAGTTTCATTCTTCTTTGGAAAATAATCTATTTCTCTCTCCCTGCCTGCTCTGATCTTGAATTTTCCTTCTAATTCATGCCAAACCTACCCACTCCTTTATTTTTCCTCCCATCCTTATCAAGGCTTTGACAATATCTTTCAGCAAGACCATTAGGAAACACAGATAGGGGATATTCTGATTATTCATACTCTTTTATAATTTGTTTTGACGATACAATAAAGTGTATTTATTTCACTTTAATTGGAGTATGGGCTGCATATGAGACATATGCAGGCATTAAGTCCACCACACTCCTGTATAATCTGTATGTGTGGTCACTGGTTAGGATAGTATTCTCTTCTGCTGCTACAGCTCTTGCCCACTGACTGATGGACAGCAGGAGAAGAAGATCAAAGAAGAATGAGGCTATGCCTTCATTGATTACCTCACCCACTAAGACCTCCAAAAGAACCTGGCAGATCTTAGTTATCAGGATAGAGATGTCACAGCAGCCACTGGTCTGCATCTAGCTACAGAGACATAGCCACATGCATGTCTGGTTCTGTGCTCTCTCTACTGTCCACTAGCCACTGAATGGCCATGGTGTGGGGTGGAGGCAGGGCTGAAACACAGTGTGTGATGGAGCCTTGAGGTGTTGTTAGCCTGAGAAAGAGGCCAGCCTTAGCAACAGGTTGCCAAGGGACCCAAGGGGCTCTGGGTAAGAGAAGAACTCAGCCCGTTGGTGCATGAGAGGGGCTAAGCTTTCTGCAAGGAGCTCTATATAAGGGGGTAACTTGCATTTTTTGGAGAGATTCCTTCAGGGAGAGAAAGAGGGAGGGTTTTGCTGGGTAGGAGTGTGGTTTTCTTAGAGGCCTAGTGGGAGGCAGAGAAGAGAACAAATCACTTCTAAGTGAGTCAGAAAATGAGACCCTGACTTAGGGATTATGACTTTGAGCAGGGGAAGCCAAAACTCTGAGTGGGTATGATAGCTTTGTACCTGAATACTGAGCTGAGCTGAAGAATCTGGGTTAGACATTTTTGGAAGTTTTGTTTTGCCCATATATACTTATAATACCCAATACCTTTTCCCTGTTTGTTGTTTTAATAAGTATTGCATTCTATTTTTTAAATTTCTGACTCAGCAGAGTACTTTTCTTCAGTTCTTTTTTTATAGAAACATGTTACCACAGATTATCAAATCCTTTTGAATAAGAGCAGAGTGGCTTTACTCCTTACCACTGAGGTGGTGGATTTAAAAGGGGAAGGCAGGGTTGTATAAGAAGGTGGTGGGACAAGATGCTATAGAGAGGCTGCGAAGGTTGCTATCATCTCCAGTCGGAGAGAAAGAAAAGAGGCCGGGCCTCCCTCCAACCACAGCCATACAGGATATCAGTCTTAGGCCCTTTCCGCACCTTACCTTGTTCCGGCGCTGGGGTGCGGGGATCGCGCAAGCAGCCTCTGCCAAAAGGGTCTCCCTTCCCTGCTGCTTCAACTCTGCACAAGCTGCCTGCTCTTGCGAGAACCCCGCCTCTTCCTTCCGCAGTGCAGCCTTGGACCTTCCCAGGCTGCACTAGGGCAGGAAGCGCTATCAGCCCAGCTCCAGAGGCTCTGCACACCAGGTAAGTGCACGTGGGGCCCAGGAGCAATGCGCAGTTGCACACCATTTTTGGCTTCAAGCTGAAAATGAAAAGGTGCATGATCAGCCCCTGCCAGCCCCTGGAGCATTGCGCGATTGTGAGTGTGTCGTGCAGGTCACTCCTCACAGTTGCACGACACTCCAGGCCCTCTTTTGCATGTCAAATGCCATGTGAAAAGGGCCTTAATCTTTGACTGACCAGTCACACATCATTGCTTCATGAGCAAAAGATCCCATAGCCCTGGATTGGGACATGAGGTAAACCATGAGAAATTGAACACTTGACAGTGAAACATTTACCAGATATTCATATCACATAACACTTTCATGTAGAAAATTACCAGAGGGCTTTTGTATGGTAGTGTTAAATCCAGTTAGAAGCACTAAATCTGGGGGAACTTGGTAAATTAACCCTGATGTTGGTTCCATTGATTCTGTTGGTCTAGTCTAGTTGGGACTAAAAATTAGATTTAGGCCATAGTCTATAACAGTCAAGGCCTATACATTGCTATTCAGAAGTAAGCCCAACTGAATCCAAAGAAAATTACTCCCAAGTAAGTGTAGACATGGCTGCCACTGCAGTGCACATGATTTTGGAGAACATTTCAATATGCAACCCCCTGCCTGCACTTCAGAGTGATAAAATGGTATGCTCTGTGATTATTTTGAATGCGCACAGCAGTTTGAATCTGACAAAGAAATGGTAGAAAATGGGACTGATGAATAATTCAAAGTAGAATCCAATACTATTGCCCCATTCATTGGTTTCTGTTTCGAGTATCTCCATAGGTTCCAATATCCCTACATATTTATCTTCCAACTATGATTCAGACCAGTAATTTATCAGTGGCTGAAATTGGCTTTCATGCAAATAATCATCATAATAATAATTTCCTCTATGAACAGGCTTTTTAAAAGTTTTCTTTCAAAGGTTCAGGCAGTGCAGCTGATGCAAAATGACATGATATGCTATTTCCTTGATATGCTCTGCTAACAGAATGCTTTTAAAATTATTTATATCATAATAACATTGTGAGGTTATGATGGTGTCTAAGCTTCCATTGTGGCAGACACTGAGAAAAATATTGAATTGCTTCCATCCTAAGAATTTGCAATATGATAATATTCAGTGGCATTTTAAAAAATGCCCCCATAAGTATTGCATTACTTTATGCAGAACATGGAAATAACATGTTACAAAAAATTATGTTGTTTATTGAAGCACTTGGGCCACAACGACAGTCCCTCAAAAAAATGCATAAAAGCTACTAAAATCTATCATCTAAACTTTAGATTCTAGACTTAGTAGGCTCTAAATTCTACCGCTAGTCTCAAGTAGACTTGCTCCATTGAACCAATGTGATTCTATGTGTTGACTCACTATTCAACAATTGATTCAATGGATCTACTTTAGCTAAGATTAACCAGCAGGATTCAGGCCATTGTATTGTTGGTGTAACAAGTAATGTTTAGTTGGTACTTGAAAACACTATGGTGAGGTCATTTGTGGGGATCATTGTTAAAGTAATTTTTAACCCTCATAAAACTTTTGGTAGGTGAATTCTGGGTTATTTTCTGACCTCGCTGGAATTCAAATGTCGTTAGAATTACCAGAAGTTTTAAGGGCACATAGGTAACCCTGTTAGCCTTCCCAGAGAACTTGGAGGGCTGTATCCATCCATTGAAACCCCTTAAAAAAAATTCTCCCCAAATGCCCTTCAGGGGATACGAAGAAAATTTTTGCCACAGGAGGCCTTTTAGCAACAGTATGTGACTAGAAGTCACTTCCAGTTCATTTCCTATTTTAGAAAAATGCCCCTGTCCCCCACGGAAGGCATTTGGGGACATTTGTTCACCTGTCTGATGCACAGTGTGCCTTGATGCACAGTGCATCCCATTCAGCAATGGAACATCTTGACCAATCCCACATTCATATTCACTAATACAGTTATGTATTTGTCAGTAACATAACTGCCATCATGAAGTTGTGTACCAAAGGAATCTCTACCAGTGTTTCTAACTCTTCAGGTGACAATGCTGGCTATCTGCTGGCTATTGAGTAGACCTATTGAATCAATGTTGAATGTTGAGACAACACTTAGGTAAATTTCATTGATTCAGTAGGTTCATTCTGTTTGGAATTGTCCATAGGATGCAGGCCCTTTTGTGTTAGTTCTGTATGAATTCTGCAGAACATTCATACCTGATTATGAAACATTGATTCTGAAACACTGAAATATGCTGAGTTGATGAATGTTAAACACTAGAGCAATGTAGAAGTAACAGAGCGGTAGGACATTATTAATAAGTAACGAGCAATCAAAAAAAGAGTAACACTAATACTAACATGTCAGATTTTGTACTTATGCTTTGAAGCTGTTAATATGCATTGCCATTCACTTTTCAGATTTTTAGAAAAAGTGTGATATAAATTGAAAAATATTTCTGTTTTTAGAAAGTGAAAACGGAGAAGAAATACTTCTGGATGAGGAACACAAGGGCCATATTCAATGCTTTGCCCTCTCTGTCTCCAATTATGAACTTTATCTTTGAAGCAGAGTAAGGCATTACAGCTAATAACATTTAAAATGGTAAGAATATCTACTGAACACATCACATCAAAAAGAGATATACTGGAGGTTGCAGAATATGTTGGTGACTTAACTGGGAAAAGATCCTACACCTTTTGAGCCCTTTAAACCAATGCTGCAGAGATCATATTCCTTTCAGGCCAATAAGATTGCAATTAAAAATTTAAAAAAATCTTTCAGTATATGAACTGTACCACGTTGGAGTGAAAACCATAGTTACCACCTAAATTATTTTTGTCTTTTCAAGATTTTCCAAGCAGATGATGCTTGCTTTAAAAAAAAGTTTCAGAACTTTGAGCAATTTAATTCAATAAGGATGAAAATCAGACATTACAGTAATGAGGAATAGTAAGGCACTTCTGGGAAGGAATCCAAGGAGTTTCCTAGGATACTTGGTTTTAAGCAAGACCCATTGCTAGGAACTACTGTGGATTTCATGTTACCCTGAATGACACTTCTTCTTTGATGAAATTATTTCAGAAGTATACCTTTGGCTTTCCTCTTATGAAAAGCAGATAGGGTGGTACCATGGTGCCACTACAGGTGGGGTTAGGTGAATAAATGCTTCTCTGTACTAAAATAAAATAAAAATAGTACAAGCTTAGTTATTGGAAGCCATTTGTCAGGAAGAATTCAGTGACTATGCCTGTCTCTGAAACTTGATTTCTGCACAGAAGGATTTCTTTTAATGGAAGAGCATTCAATCAGCGAGTTTCCACTGCAAGTCTGAAGTGGTACAGGTGACGCACAATTGCAGCACATATATATGCTATTGTAAGAACATTATTTTGCTCTGTGACATGTTGAACGCAGAACCCAATCTCCATATCCGTGTCAGAGGAAGCCAGGTCCTATACCATACCTTCCTTCATACATCTAAAATCTTTATCTCTGGCTGTCTCATAAGTCATGCAAATGCAGGAGCATCCATGTTGACTACAAGAGAAATTCCATATTCTTGTGAAGCCATCCTTAGGACTACCAAAAAAAAAAATAATCACAGAATTCTTTGTACAAGCTTTAAAAACTGATTGCAAGGCCCCTATTTTGTTCCTGTTCTTTCCGATTTTATACTTGGTTAAAATAAACTGACCTGGGGAGGTGGCATAAAAAGTCTCCAATTGTACCAGAGCTGACAGAAAATATTCTGGAATAAACAAAACGTGTGGCTTTCCAAAATAAAATTGGAAAGAACAGGAAAAAAATAGGGACTTTCTGGTCTTTTCAATCAGTCTGAATGCACCTTTTCAGGAGAGGAAATTCACATTTGCTTTGCTTTTGAGGAAACAAAAAGTGGGAAGTCTGGGCAGTTGGAAGGCCCCAAAATAGCCTTGGGGTCTACATGAGGCTCCAGGGTGGCACTTTGTCCACTTTTTCTTTAGCCCTTGTCACAGTCACATATGCACACAGGACTGAGGGAGCCAGACTGAAAAGTAGAGAAGACTCTTGTATCTTTTACAGTTGTGTAGAAGATGGAACTTCAGTAGATGTTGTTCAGCTCTCAACCAAGTAACAAGCAACACCTGCTGAAATTCTCTCTTCTGCACAATGTTTAAAGACACAAGAACAGTCTTCAGTTTTCACTATGGCAAACCTAACTGCACTTCATTAGTACAGGCATGCCCTGTCACTTCATAAACCCTTTAAAGTGTATATGCATGATAAGATCTAATTATATTCAAAATCTCCCAAAGCCAGCGCATTGTACAGCAGAGCCATGGACTGTGAAATTCAAGATGGATCCTGGAAGAAATAGAGGTCTTATTCACAGAACCAACTTAAGACATTTTCTTGCTTGAAGTAAAGGGCAAGATATTGTCTCAATCTCATTCTATACAGAGAATCCAACTGGATTAGCAGGTGACTCTTACCTCAACACAGCCAACACAGACTGTTGGGATGCCCTCCCTATTAAATAATGGGATATGTAGTCCAGTATAATGTAACAGACTGCTTGTAGCTAAAGAAACCTAGGTACCAGGGACCATTAGATAAACACTTGCTAGGAATGTGCTGATAAGCGCTGCTTGGCTCTCACAGCTTCAAGGTCTCTTGGCAAAGGGGGAGGGAATGCGAGGAATCTTAAACTCATGTATTTCCTTTTGAACCTCAGTCTTCTCACTAATGCCTATTACATGAACTTCACTCCAAATAAATAGTGCTTATGCATTATACTATTTGCATGTGTGGATTCAGTTCCTGACAAAGACAGCATCCACCTCACTTATGGGAAGAAAGTTTAGTTTATGGGGAGCAGGACTAGCAATATGGTACACAAACCACTGTGCTTCAATAGAAGGAATGGCTGGGGCTCAGTAGTAATAGCTGGAGGTGTCATTGTTGCCCTAGCCGTAATGCCTACTGCCTAAGATGGTTGCTTATTCTACCTAAGGGAGAGCTGCCTTTACTTTTACAAACAAAAGCAATTAATTCATAAATCTACAGGCTCATTCACAGGCTCATCACAGGCTCATCATGACACTTGCTCTGAAGCACCTGTTTTCACTATCAGGCCAAAATCATATCCTCAGAAATCCTCCCATTCTACCATTTTCAAGATCTTACAGTCTTGGAACATATACTATGCACATATAAACTGTGCAAGGAGATTTTTCAGTGAGGGTTTTACATTCATATATTTTTTTCCTACCCTGAGGGATAATTTAAGACTGCATGTTTGCTCTCTTAGCAACAAAGCAGCTATATTAGTGCCATTATATTTCAATTAGAAAAATTATAACTCAGTTAGGAACATGACAACTCCAGTGGAAAATTGCAAACCCACTGGAAAATGAGCAGGCCTACAGAAATATTTTCAATCCAGTTGAGGTATTAGTTTAAATCTGAGGTGGGATTACGAATTCCCCGGGAGAGAAATCTGGTGATGGTAAAATACAAAAACATCTAAAATCAACAAAACGGTAATACCTTTATTGTGCAAACCAAAAATACATAAAATGCCATGCAAGCTTTCGAAGCTCCACTGGCTTCTTATCATGCAAAGGTGTTTAAAATCATAAAGGAGAAGAAAAAAATGATGATATTAGAGTCACAGGCCTACATTTTGTCAAGATGTTTTTGTTGCTGTCATTTAAGATGGTCTGGAGGGATATCAGTGCAGGCAGGTATCACTCCCTTCTTTGGCCATGTGGGTACTGGGGGACAAAGAGCCATAAAATGCAGGCAATAACATTTAAGCTCCATAATGCTAAAGAAAGAGAGGACGACTTCTCTGGATCTATGCATAGCAGGACTGGTCCAAGACATTTTGTTACTGAAAATAGTAATGATGCACCAGCGTGTATGAATCTCCCCATGGTTTTAAATCTTCCGGGAAGGCTCTTCTCTCTCTCTCTCTCTCTCTCTCTCTTTCTCTTTCTTTTCACCCTGACAAGTATACCTGGTAGAAACACAAAAGTGGGACTTCTGTGAGGCTGCTTCCTGACTCTAAAAACCCACAAAGTCAAAGTTCATAGTTTCCAAAGTTGCTCAAGCTATTCTCATACCTGAGGCAAAAAAAAAAATCTCTTCCCATATCTGGAAGTAAATACTAACAAGTAAAAGAATAAACAGCTTGTTGTTACCATATGACACTCAAAATCTATTGTCTGGTGTTGTATCCTCACCCTGTCTAGTGGTAGTGCTGGCTCTAATGTGGTCATAAGATACAGTTTTAGATGTATCCACAAATTCTGTCCAGTGCTAAGAAGAAATTCATTAGGAAATACATACACATGCATTCTGTGTAGAAAAGCAAACAGCAGGTAACAGCATGCATTTGAGGGACAGCTCCTCCCTTTATCGCATCATTCCAATTTCTCATTCATCTTTCTCCTAAAAAGGCAGATGTTACTGTGTGCATAAATACAGTTTAAAAAAAAAGCCACCTTTACCTTTTTTTAAAAAAATCCTATTGCTCAGTTTTAAAAGGTAAGGACTAATATTACCAATTTAAAAAAAAAACAGTCCTCAGTTTATTGACTACAATGGAGGAAAAAGAGAAGATGAATTCTTTATGAAAGCTCAGCATGAATTAGGCCTCCTACTGACTGACTACATAGCAAAGATGGGATGTGAGCATGGAACTTATTGTTCTCGATATCCCACCACCATCATTGTGTTGCAAATATAAATAAACATATATTGACCCAGGTGTTCAACAGAGGCTGGGGAAAAGCTACCTAAGATTTTCTCACTGGCCACAGAATTGCCAGGCTCTTAGGCCATTTCCGCACTAGACCGTTAGAGTGCTATGATTCCACTTTCAACATCCTATGGAAGCCTGAGGTTTGCAGTTTAGAGAGGGGCCTCAAAGAACTTCAAAGGCCCCTCCCTAAACTGCAAACTCCAGGTTTCTATAGGATGTTGAAAGTGGAATCATAGCACTCTAACAGTCTAGTGCGGAAGTGGCCTCAGATACTTACATTGGCATTTGAGAGAAAGTCTACTATGTACTTCCACACTTCCATTTCTCAGTCTCCTGGGGCCTATAGGGGTAACGTGGGTCTGGGTGACTCACGTCTTATTTAGTTTATTGGGTGTGCTACTCCTATTTTTCCTATTTTAAAGACAATTCCTATTTTAAAGGCATGTTTCCTTCATCGGTCCTTATTCCCTTGAGTCTTTAATCCATGCTACACAGGCTCATAAGAATTTGTTCCTGTGACGAACAAGCACTGCCCTTCTATACAGAGGAGCAGTTTTAAAAAGTTACTACATAGCTGTGGGCTCATACCCAATGAAATTTAGTAAACAAGACACAGCATGAAGGGGAAATGGTCAAAGTATTTATCCGCAAGTCACACAGAAGTTCTATGGAAAAGCTAAACGTACAAACCCAGAGCCTTGAATTCCTATCTCCTTTTCTTTCAAACCAGAAGATTGCAAATACTTATCAACAGTTTCCTTGTGAACCTATTAATAAGTTTTGGCTATCGCTGTTCCAAGAACTGGCTTCTTCTTTTTTTTTCCAGGCAGCAAAATACTGGATTACTGCCACTGTTTTTGTTTTTAAAAACTGCATTCACTTAGCACTGTGAAGAAAAGATATTTAAGCAATAACATTTCTGTGGGAAATCTATTCACACATGTACTTAGTATGTGCTACATATGGAGAGCTGGCATGGTGTGGATGATGACTGTTGGGACCAGGGTTCAAACCCCTGTTCAGCTGGGCAAGTCACACCCCACTTCAGAAGAAGACAATGGCAAACCCTCCGGAACAAATCTTGCCAAGAAAACCTTGCGATAGGTTGACCTTGTGATGGGGTCAACATAAGTCAGAAATGAGCTGAAGGCACACAGAAGCAGTAGCATCAACAACAGAACAATAACAACAACAATATATGGCCCCAAGCAGTTTGTTGCCACTTGGGGCAACACTAATAAACGTACAAGCATCAGAGATAAAAGAACAGATCTTTAAGTATCTGTTTTCCTGCTTGCATTCTCACTTCTAGAAACTTCTCAGGACAGCAACAGTAATAGACTACTTATCTCCACAGAAGTGAGCTAAGCTCTGACTTTAACTTCATAAAACACAGTAATATTTGAGGTATCAATATCATCAAAAATTCATTCCCATTGTATTGTTTGGAATGGAAAAAATTACTGCAATTCAAGTAAGAACTAAAGCATAATCATTGCTAAATGTGAGCTATTATACATAGTACATACACTCCAATGATTCACAAATGGAAACCACAGTATGCAGCCAAGCAAGACTGTGTGTGGTCAAGACAGCAAAAGTTGTTAATGAAGAAGAGCAGAGTGGCTAAGAGAGGCTGCAGAAGTTGCTCTTGCCTGAGCCTACTGAGTAGGACAAGATTCCGTCCCCTCCTCTCCTTTTCCCTCCCCCTTGTTGAGTGAATTGAGTGTCAACTACCTTTGCTCTCCGAACTCATTTCGCAACTAGTGAAGTAAGGCAAAAACATAATGGGAAAGTGGAAGGAGGACAGTGAAACTGGTGTCATTTCTGCACTACATTGGCCATTTCCGCACGGGGTGAGGGAATCGCCCCGTGCTGCTACTTACTGGGTCTTATGGCTCCCCAGTCCGGTCCAGGCTGCTCCGGAGCAGTGCATGCTCGTCGCTTCGCACTGCTCCAGTGTCGAAAATGGCAGCTTCCAGTTGGTCGAGGGTCTCGACCAACCGCTGAAGCTCGCCAGCCTAAAGCCCGCCCCTGGCAGATCGCAGGCTCGCATTGGTGTGACCCTCCAAATCTGCACAAGGGAGCAGGCTCGCACTGGCATGCTCCATGCTTTTGAAAGACCAAAAGAAACAGGTTTTTCAAAAGCACGCTGGACGACCACACAGGGTCGTTCCGGAGCGGGCTGAGGTGTGGATCTACATTAAATAGTCCGGACCCAGTCCGCTTCCAGGTGCAGACGTCCTCCCTGCAGGATGGACTGCACCGTTTCAAATACCCAGTGCAGAAATTGCCATTGTTATAATGCTATTATTCCACTGTCAACATCCTGTGGAATTCTGGGGTTTGAAGCTTACTGAGGCCAAAGAGCACTCTGGCTGAGAATTCTAAATGCCCTTCCTTATACTGCAAACCCCAGGATTTCATAGGATGCTGAAAGTAAAATAATAGCACTATAAATGTGTAGTGTGAAAATAGCATTTTAAAAGCAACAGAAAAAGTGACTGCCCCTACTAAATCAGGAGAGTTGGAGAGTCTGATATTACAAGAGTGTGTGGTGGCATCTATAGAAGATAAACATTTTTTTTCCATAAGAGTCCTCCCACAAATTTTCTTAAACCTACTGCAAAGAAAACCCTGTCTCAACAGCAGCATGAATTTAGTCCATACACAGTTTAGCAAAAGTATCTACTAAGTCAACACACAGCAAGAAGTTGAAGAAATGTAGAATGTGAAAGAGAGAAAGCAAGGCTTCATGTCTCTGGAGGTCTTTCTTTGCTCTTTGGAGAAAGATGCCAAGACTCAATACAACACTACGGAGAAGATAGTCCCACTGATTCATTTCTGCAGGATCAGGAGAAGAGGAAAGAAGTAAGCATCCAGTGGAGATAGGAGGCAGTGTCAACAACCACAGGTGGCTCAACATGAGGGCAGTGCAGTGCTCAGGTTGATGTTCAGTCTTCACATCAGCCAGCCCATATAGGAACCACAGCCTAAAAGAGGAACCATTTTTGTGGAGCAGACTGAGATGACTCTGGATATGAGGAAGAAAATCTCCACAACTCAAACAACCAGAATTTGTGCAGATTGTGTAGCCAGATTGTTCACAGTTTTCTCTGTATTTTACATTTATACAAAAAAAAAACCAACGCTAAATCTCTCCAGTTATTTTACAATGCCTATGAATATTGAAATTTGTAATGTTTCTCTCTGTTTGAGTTATCTATAAAATATTTGTTTCAAGGTACAGAAGCAGAATCCAAATTTCACCAAAAATCTGCCAACAATATGGAAAACAAAACAATAGGCCACAAACTGGAAATGCTGAATATACTTTCCAGTCCCCAAGAAAGGGGACACCACGGATTGTAGTAACCACCAGACCTATCCCTTCTCTCTTTAGTTGCCTTTTTCCTAAGCTAAAAAGGCTTAAACATTGCAGTCTGTCCTCCTAAGTGTGCATTGGTTAGACCTCATTTTGAATACTGTGTCCATTCTAGGCACTGTGTCCATTCCAGGCACCTCAATTCAAGAAGGATATCAACATGCTGGAGTGTGTCCAGAGGAGGATGACCAAAATGGTGAAAGGTCTGGAAGCCATGGCCTATGAAGAACGCCTTAGGGAGCTGGGTATGTTTAGTCTGCAGAAGAGAAGGTTAAGAGGGGACATGATAACCATGTTTAAATATTTGAAGGGATGTCATGTCAAGGTGGGAGCGAGCTTGTTTTCTGCTGCTCCACAGACTACGACAAGGAGCAATGGATTCAAGCTGCAGGAAAGGAGATTCAACTTGAACCTCAGGAGAACTTCCTGACGGTCAGAGTTGTCCAGCAGTGGAATATGCTGCCTTGGAGGGTAGTAGAGTCTCCTTCTTTGGAGGTTTTTAAGCAGAGGCTGGATGGCCATCTGTTGGGAGTGCTTTGATGTGTGTTCCTGCATAGCAGGGGGTTGGACTGAATGGCCCCTGGGGTCTCTTCCAATTCTATGATTCTATTTAAGTGTGGTGACCAGAGCTGTATACAGTATATGATCACAGCATGAAGTTGTATAAGGGTAGTATGATATTGTCAGCATGGTGCAGTAGTTTGAGCATTGGGCCACACTCTGAAAACTAGGGTTTGAATCCCCACTCAGCCTCAGAGGAAGGCGAAGGCAAACCCTCTCTGAATGAATCTTACCAAGAAAACCCATTAATAGGTTTGCCTTAGGGCTATCATAACACACAAAAAACAAGTGTGATATTATCAGTGTTATTTCTAGTTCCTTTTCAAATTATGCCCACCTTGGAATGTTCCTTCTACTTTTTTGTAAACAGCAGGAACACACAGAGTGAAATTTAAAGAGAGATATCAACTATGATTCCTGGATGCCATCAGTACACATCTGAAGTTGCTATATTTATTTATTTATATCTACCTTTTTGCCAGTATAGGACTCAAGGTGGCTTACAATGGTAAAAACAAACATAGTTTAAAAAGTCACCATATACAAAATTTAAAAGGAAATTAAACTATCAAAAAATTAAACCAGTTAAAACATAAACCTTTTTTTAAAAAACAGCAAATAAAATTCAGCACATTATACAAGGTCTGTTCCCCCATTTAAAAAAACAAAACACAATTCTGAAAGGCCTGCCAAAATAAGAAGGTCTTCATCTGCCTGCAGAAAGACAGTAAGGAGAGAAAAGTTTAACCTCTCTTGGAAAGGAATTTCAGAGTCAGGGAGCAGCCACACTGAAGTCCCTCTCTTGTGTTCACATCAGTTGTGCTTGTCAGGGTGAAGGGAGAGAGAGAAGAGCCTTCCTAGAAGAAATAAAACATGGGCAGGTTTATTTGAGAGAATACACTGGTATTTTTTTCAATCTGACTATAATCACTTTGCATTTGATTTAATGAATTTCCATTTGTCATTTTAATGTTCATTCTCCCAGCATGGTGAAATGCTTTCTTTATGATGTCTTTTGTTCCCACCAACCTACATAATTAATTTATTGTTATCAACACTTTACTATATACAGCAAATTCCAGGTTTTGCATTAGCACAATTTTTATACCTCAGGCTTGGTAGATATTCATGTTTTGTATTTCCTGTTTCAGAGTATTGCATGTATAGTCCTGTATCTTCTGATGTATCTCCATACCTTTGTCTTTTAAAGTACTGGAGTAGAGGAGTGGATGTGTTAGGAGATTGCACAGGCACATTTACATTTACTTAATAGGGTCTTACATATTTTTCCCTTTTGCTGGTCATGTTGTGTTTGTTTCTTTATTCAGTTTTTGTAAGGTTTCATTTATGACTTTTCTACTGCTTTCATAGTAATCAGACCATTATCTACTTCTGTTAGTTGTTGTTATTTTAAAGCATTCTGTGCTTCCATTGTTTTGCAAAAATGTATCTTCAGGTAGGTAAAATTGGCATTGACATGTCTGCAAATGTTGAGCTCTCTACCATCAAAACAGTTCTGTTTACAACTTTCCTGGGCTTATCAGAAGTTAAAAACTGAGCAGTGTGACTAAATCTCAATTCAGCTCAGAGTCTTAATTCAGTGATTAATTTCTTTTAGAGCAAACCACTGTTTCTCATGATCTACATAATCAAAGGGTTTGCTGTAATCTATACAGCACAGATTAATTTTCTTACAATATTCAGAAGTGCATTCCATTACCTGAAGTATGTTTGCATGATGATCTGTTATTATCTTTTCCTTTCCTGAACCCAGCATGGTTTCTGCCATTTCTGACTCCATATATAGGAAAAGTCTTCCTTGTAAAATCTTAAGCACCATTTTACTCACATAGAAGCTCATTGCAACAGTCTGATGGTTATTCAATTCCTGGTGCCTCCTTTCTTGTAGACTGGAAGGTATATTGAACATTTCCAGTCTATGGACCATTTTTGTTTCATTTTCCATATTTGTTGGCAGATTTTTGTTAGAATTTGAATGGATTCCATCTCTATAGGTTGAAACAGTTCTATTGGTATGCTGTTTTTTCATGGTGATTTATTTTTCCAAAGTGTTTTGAGAGCTTTTTCCATTTTGACTTTCCATTCCTTCCATTTCCATTTTCCACTTCAAATGATCTTCCTTGGAGGAATCTGTCACTGTTTTCTCTTTTATACAGTTCCTTGATGCATTGCTTCCATCATCTTTTTATTTTGTCCAGTTCATATAATGTGTCCCCCCTGCTGGCCATGTACATAACATTCTTATCGACTGATAACTTGCTTTCCTTCTTCATTTCTTGATTGCAAGCCAAATTCTCCTACCATATTCGGTTCTGCTATTTTTCTTACTTTTGCATTCCAGTTACCTATGAGTACCTGTTTTGGTGTGTGATCAATTTCTTGCTGGACACCCTTGTATTATCTTACAGGTTCTTTTTCATGTGCCTCTGTGGTAGGAGCATAAAATTGCATTATGGTTGTCTCAAATGGTTTTCGCTGATATCTTATTGTCATTATTTGATCAGATGTTGTGCTACGCATATATCCCTTGACTGTTTTTGCTATATCACCCCTTACTACTACTGTTATACTACGTCTTCTTTATTGTCTTTTCCTGAGTAAAACACTGTGTAAACACTGACTGAATATGTCCCATTCCTGTTTGCTTTTGCTTTCTTATACTATATATGGTTATGGTTGTGCCTTCCCTTTCTTGTTTTATGATTTCTAGCTTTCCTTGATTCATCTCTCATTCCATGCTTGTACTGTTTAATGTTGTGAAGCTTTGAATTTTTCTTTTGCTCTAACCACATCTGCAGCCGAATATCCTTTCATTTTATATCATTAGACACAGAGCTACTCATGCTTGCCCTCTGCTCTTCCCCAACCATTGGTTGAATGCCTTCCAGCCTGGTGGTCTCATCTTTTAAAAAATATGTATGCATGAAATTCCAGGAAATCCTAGCCCCTTAGAGGGGCTTAAACAAGCCACATTTCAGCCAGACAGTTGTGTAACCTGTTTTTGTACTAGTCCCCCTTTTTAACTATTTCTTTAAAAATGCCCTCAATTGTTTTGTTTTGGTTTCACATACATGCTTGAAAGATAGACTTATGATAAAGCCCATTTTGTGAGGATTGATCCTGCCAAACTTGAGGAAAGTAGGTCCAGTAATTTTGGGCTGCTCACCTTTAATATTTGTTTTAATATAATGTTTGTCAACATCCTCATTCAGGTAGTCATTAGCCCTATTCAGATATGTGTCAGAGACAGTAGGTGCATTCTGTTATGTTCCATTCTTGCTCTCTTCATAAAGAAAGCAATACTCTACAAAGCAGAAGCTCTGCTACACATGGGGAGGCTATGAAGGGAACGAGGCTAGCCTGCTCTCTCTGCTTACCTGCATATTTGTCCTTCTTTCCTCTCCATTTTCTTTTGTGAATCTGAATGCCTGAGCAGGGCCACTGTTTGCGATGTATTCATTCTTTCTACAGATTTTTCAAATCAAAACCAAATCTAGCCTTAAAAGGCCATTTCCACCCTACACACTTTAGTGCTCTTATTCCACTTTCAACATTCTGTAGAATCCTAAGGTTTACAGTTTAGGGAGGGCCATTTAGAATTCTCAGCCAGAGAGCTCTTGGGTCCCAGTAAACTACAAACCCCAGAATTCCCCAGGATGTTCAAAGTGAAATAATAGCACTGTAACAGTGTAGGGTGGAAATGGCCAAAGTTAGAGCCAAAACAGGAAGTGGGCAATGAAAGTGCCACTGTCTAACTAAAGTGTTACTCAAACAACACTGAACTAACACACAGGCAAGAAAATAGGGGAGAAGGCACACATGCATCTCAGGAATAATCAAATTCATGAAGATCAAGTCTGCGAATGTGGAACGAAGACTGTAAGATCAAAAAGGTAGAAACAGAAGCTACAGCAAACACAAAACTGCCACCAGACTCTAACAAAAGCTCTATAAAAATCTTTCCTAAAAGAAACCTAGGAAAAGAGCAAAAGAATAATTCCCGCCCTCAACACCAGCCACTGTGATTAGAGTGCTGCTGTCAAAGAGCAAAGTGCCGCTCCCTCCACTTTCCCCCTGGGTTTTCCTTATATGATACCAATTTGCCACGTTATGGCTTCTGCTTCTTCTTCTACTTCTGCTTCTTTTTTCTTTTTTCTTTTTCCTGTCTTTTCTTTTCCTTCTTTCTTTCTTTCTTTCTTTCTTTCTTTCTTATTATACAGATCATTAATCAGCCTAAAATGAACTGAAGCAATCTGGATCCACTTTAGACTGATCCAATCCAGTTAGGACCTGATGTAAATCAGCTTGAACAACCCAATCAGTTTGGGATTCAGGTAAATCCACTTCATAACCCCACTAAAAATATCTCTATGGAGTGTTTGCTTATCATTCTCTGATTAGTGTCTTCCCTATGGATCCAATAAGCAGGTGAAATGTTAAGTGAACAGGTATGACACAGCCAATATAGTTTCGAACTCTTGGAACTCATTCCCCAGCACATTCTCTACTGATGCTTATAACTACTGAGATAAAATGAGGAAGGCATGCTTTTCATTATCACAAAGCTCCTGCCCTCTAAGCCTATTTAAAAAAAAAAAAAATTAAGTGGCTCTTTAATTGTGAGCATCTCCCACCTCAACCGTCTTGCTTTGACAGTCACTGAATAACTGCTTATACAGAGTCCTCTCTGAGACTCAGGGGAATCAGCTGATGAACAGAACTAATAACAGTCACCAGGGGCCAATTTCATACTACACAATTATTGTGCTGTTGTCCTACACAATTATTTTACTTACATGGCAACAAACTATGGACTCTTGGGATTTGCAGTGTCAGGATGAAGTGCCTTAGAATTCTCTGCCAGGATGCTACAGGTGTGGTCATGGCAGTTAAAGTGGAATCATAGCACTATAAATCTGTAGCATGAAAGGCCCTCAGGTGACCTATTAATCAGCTTCCTTGATCTGCTCTCCAGCTTCTAACTATTGATGTGCAGTTTTAAAGCCATTGTTTTCCTGTTTTCTGGTTCATCATCTTGAGCTGGACAGGTGTTTAACTACAAAACTATCTCCCAACAACCTGTCAAATAAAACACTGTCCTCTGTAAGGCAGGATACAAGAGGCTGAACTCAGCATGACCCTGAAAAAGTCACAGAATTTCCCTCCTTATCCACACCAAGGGACTAGCTGGGGGATTCTGGGGCTTTCCCCCAGTCACCTGGAGAAGATTGAAGGTGCTCAGGCGTTGCAACAATAAAGGAAATTCACATCTCTTATGTAGGGGTTGCCATATTAGCTGGCTAGCTATTTTTGTTTTATTTGTTTTTTCTGGGTTTGGAGTATACCATTTCATTTTGGACCTTTTGGACCATTAGGTGACTTAGACTGCAGACCTCCACGGTGGAGTATGGTAAGTCCCCTGGTAGGAGCAGAGATATGGGGCAAAATGTTCAGTCACTATTCCATCCAATTGTTTTAGACTTGCAGAAAAAAATCAAGGGGGGGGAGCAAGGATTCTCCCACTATCTACTGTGGAAATAGAAGAGCTATCTCTTATTATTGCTAGCTTCTCTCCATCTTACCTTACTTGCTGCCCCACCATTGTCCTTCATATTTGTCTTCTGTGCTCTCTATTTTCTCCTGAATCAGATGGAAGTCACTCTTAGGGGTTTCCCATAGTCCTTTCATGGACCTGTAGCTTTTTGGCAAGAGGGGGAAAAAAGTAACAAGACAAACACTAGAAAAGCCTGTATATGATATTATATCATTGTTATTGCTGTTGTTCTCATTTTAATTAAAATACTGCAGCCCCACCACTTTTGCAAGAGTTCAGGCTGAAGAACCCTCAATAAAACGGAAGAACTGTGAATAATTCCCCCTGCTCCCCCTCTCATTCCCTTTCAGGTTTCCCCCCTTCCCCTCCCCATGCAAAACGGAAGGGCTTGTATGAGCCTTCCTTTCCCCCTCTGGACTCCCCCCTGCCATTCCTATACATTTTTCCCCTGCACTGAGAACTCATGTGAGCCTTCCCACAGCCCCCATTCTTTTCTATTCTTGGCTTGGCACGAGTTCTCTGTGCCAGGGTAAAATGCATAGGAATGCCAGGTGGGGCTCTGGAGGGGGAAAGGAAAACTAGTATAAGCTTTCTCCCTCTCTCCATTCCCTTCTGTTTTGCCTCAGTATGAGTTCTCTGTGCCTGGGCAAAATGCATGGGAATGGGAGGAGCAAAACTGGGAGAGAAGGCACATATACTCCCAAATAATCAAGCTTGCGAAGGTCAAACCTGTGAATGCAGAGTGAGGACTGTACTGGCCTAGAAATAGGCATGGTCAGTTGAAAGTGTTCCTCTATCCTTATTAATTTAATTAATTAACAGCCCAGTAATTGGGCAATGATAATCCAAATTCACATTCCATGAATAAGCAAGGATTTGACCTTGGAATTTGGGTCTTTCATTTCTAAGGCCATTTCTGCACTACACTGTTATAGTGCTATCATTCTACTTTCAACATCTTGTGGAATCCTGGGGTTGGTAGCTTACTGAGACCAAAGAGCTCTCTGGATGAGAATTCTAAATGCCCCTCCCTAAACTGCAAACCCCAGAATTCCATAGGATGTTGAAAGTGGAATAATAGCACTATAACAGTGTAGTGCGGAAATGGCCACAGTTTGTGGTCACACCATTAAACATATTAATAAAGTGAGAGAGAGAGACAAACCTAAGCTGTTCCATCAAGTTGAAGCACTGTGTTCATATCTGCTTTTATCTAATACCAATAAGCAAGGGAAAGTCTCCTCCAGTGAGACTGAGAAGGAAGTTACACAAAGTGAGGAAGGAAGGATTGAGGGGAAGCAGTCAGTTCTATGGCATCTCCTTCTTTATCGGCATACTTAAAGTTACGTGTACGTTCTCCAGTTTCAGTTAATCAACCCATTTCTCAGGATCCAAAGCCCTTGGGCTCTCATTTGGTTGGTTCCTTCGCTTACATTAACATTTCATGAATCTCATGATTGGACATTCATTTCAAATCGCTCTGTGAGAAGACCAAAGCTCTCTGTTTGCATCTCTCACACCGTAGCCAAATATTTCCTTCTAAATTCATCCACACTTTTTTCCTATCCTTTGTTCTTAAGGCATAATCCCAAATGTATTTGGAACTGCATGAGTCAGCTATAGAAATTATTTTATATAACTGATTTTGGCCTTATTGAAATCTCAAGCTCACCGAGAGGCAACAGCTAGAGGAATTCAAAAGGATTGGTCCCAGCATCATCACCATTTTAATTCAGCAAATTGCCATAGCAACCCTTGGGGGAGGGACACATTAGCAACAACATGGTGAACTAATTGAACTTATTTCACAGCTGGGAAATGTGAAAGTGAATTTCGTATTTAATTGTGCTCAGACCATTAACATTTAAATCAAAATAATATTTTTTGGAGCCAGCTATGCAAGGGGAGCTTAGGGGGGGAAAAAAGGATATTTGGCCAGAATAAATACTCTAAAATGACTGGGGAGGCACACAGTCCTATCAGTAAAAAAAAAAAAAAAAAAAAAAACTGCCTCCCTCACAATATAAAAGATGAAGAAGCTCCAGTTGGTAAATTCTGAAGGCAAATATTCAAACAAGGATGCAATGCTGATACATTTTTTTCAACTGAAAAATTATAAATGTATTGTGGTAGAAATCCCAGAGGTTTGTGTTCATATGTGTGTGTGTACAGATTTATGTATATATACAACTAAGAAAAAAAAATAAAAGAGTCCTCATTCAGCTAGGTTTTTTATTCTCATTCGTATCTGAGAAGGGGGACACTAGGACCCTGGAGACATGTGTTCAATAATGGATTTCATTATTATCTAGCAAGACATCTATTATGATGTTATTTGATACAACCTATCATGACATTTTTGGTACAAAACAGGCCAGTGCTCTAGCACATTCATTTTGTTGTCGGTGCAGTAGAATAATCCAGTGGCTTTGTTCTTGAATCTCCTGGATATGTTGGGCTACTGAATCTGCAAAGTCGCCTGAATTATGGTACTAATGAGTTAATTTAGAATCAGCCAACAACTCAGTACTAAGGCAGGCTCAGGAGGATAGATACCTCCTACAGAGCAAAAGGGCAGAAGCTTGCTTGATCATGATTTTCAGTATGAATACAGACCATGAAATTGGGGCATCATAATCCTTCTGACTTGGGGTAGGGGTTAAGCAGATGTCAAAAAAGTTACCACAGAGGTATCTGGCTTGGGAC
This sequence comes from Cyclura pinguis, assembly GCA_030412105.1. Taxonomy (NCBI): domain Eukaryota; kingdom Metazoa; phylum Chordata; class Lepidosauria; order Squamata; family Iguanidae; genus Cyclura; species Cyclura pinguis. Next base: position 108,818,255 of record CM059600.1, on the reverse strand, counting down.
AGCCAGCATTTATAGCTTCAATCACATTTTGATCCTTTGACACTGGCTCTTCCTATCATTGTGAAGCACAGGTCACCAAACATTGGATTGTTCACCAACTAATGGCAAACATGAGCTGGAATAAACCATCATGAGACAGTTTAATTTTACCCAACATTTGTCACCAGATCATACACCCACACACTTGGATATGGTTTAACTGGCAAATATGATTTAATTGGCATAAATATGCATTATACTCTGCTATGGTTGCACAGCCATTCTGGCTAAGAGGAAAAGCTGGCTGAACATGTGCATTGCACAACCAGATCAGCTAAGGCCTCAAGTCATAGCCAGGTCATAGTCAGGAAATCACTGGGAAACTCTAGTTATAATGAATTTACAGTTAGCCTTCAACAACTCAACTTTGAGATAATAGCATCTGTGATGTTCCCACAAAATGGCTGATTGTCTTAACCCAGTCGCGTAGGGATGAGGGAGCAATGGAAGTGGTTTGCCCTGGGCGGCAATTTTTGGGGGTGTCCCAGCTCATAGTCCCACCCCTGTGCATCATAGCCACACCTCGAGGCCACTTCTCCATGCACCATGGCCACACTGCTACACCATAGCAGTCAGGAACTGAATCCTTGGTAGGAGAAGAGAAGGAGGGTGGTTCGTGGCAAGGCAGTCTCAAGAGTGGATCTGCCAAAGTGTTAGATTTTCCAGGTTTGAAAACAATTTTGAATCTAAATTGCTGGAAAAATTCAGCCCAGCGTGCTTGTTTAAGGGTTAGCTTTTTGGCAGTTTTTAGTGTTTCTAGATTGAGATGGTCAGTCCAGACTTGAAAAGGGAGTTTAGCATGTTCAAGGAAGTGTTCTGCCATGAGGTGAGTGCGAAATGGATGGCCGTGGCTTCTTTTTCCCAAATCGGCCAGTTGCGCTGTGGTGTGGAGAATTTTTTGGAGATGAAGGCACATGGTTTAAGGTGGCCATCTCTGTCTTGCTGAAGAAGAACAGCACCCATGGCGAAGTCGGAGGCATCAGTTTGAATTATGAATTCTTTGTTAGCATCAGGGAATAAGAGAAGTGGTTCGGTTGTAAATTTTTTCTTGAGGGTTTCAAATACTGTTTGGCATTTTTCAGTCCGGAGGATGCGGTTACATCAGTAAGTTTTGTCATTGTGTGCTTTTTTTCAAGAGGTCAGTGAGAGGGAGAGCAATTGTGGCAAATCCTTCTATGAAGTTATGATAGAAGTTGGCAAAGCCAAGGAATTGTTGCAGTTGTTTTCTAGTTCTGGGGGCAGGCCAGTTTAAAATGATGTCAATTTTGGAGGGGTCCATATTTAGGGTATTATTGCAAACTCGGTACCCTAAGTAGTCAAAAGTCTGAGTGTGAAATTTGCATTTCAAAAGTTTAACAACAAGTTCATTGTCTATGAGTCTTTGCAACACAGTATGCACGAATTTGGTGTGTTGTTCAAGGTCCTCTGAGTAGATCAAAATGTCATCTAGGTAAACAACAACATCCTCATAGAGAAGGTCTTGTAACACAGAGTTGAGGAACATTTGGAATGTGGCAGAACCAGCTTGTAATCCAAAAGGGAGAACAGTCCATTGGTAGTTACCTAGGGGGGTTGAGAAGGTGGTCAACCATTCACTTTCAGGGTCAATGCGTAAATTCTGTGGAAAGCTTCTTTGAGGTCCAATTTGGTGAAATATTTGCCTTTGACCAATTGATTTAGGATATCCGTAGTCAAAGGAATCAGGTACGGATTAGGCACTACTGCCTGATTAATTAAATTATAGTTCACGATGAGCCTCGCTTCTCCTCCATCTTTTTTCTTGCGGAAAAATATGGGATTGGCTGTGGGGACAGATGAGGGTTTAATGAATCCGCACTTTAGGTTTTTGTTCAGGAATCTTTTTAGGGCCTCCAGTTCTTGGTTGTTCATAGGGTATATCTTGGGTTTGGGAATTTTAGCCCCATCTATCAGTCTGAGTTTGCAATCAAAGTCTCTATGTGGGTGCAGTTTGTCTGCTTCGTGGTCTTCAAAAGCTTTCTGCAGATCCCGGTACTCTAGTGGGATTTTCTGCAGTTCCTCAGGACTCAAAGTAAGTGCTGAGTCAGGGAAATTTGGTTCAGGCACTAGATTTACATCATGGTTATGCTTGAGTAAACCTTGGGCCCAGTCAATTTGGGGATTGTGTTTTTTCAACCAGTCATACCCAAGAACTACTTGAAACCCGATTTTGATGGGCACTAGGAAATGTAACTGCCCCTGTAAGTTCCCCACTTGAACAGGGATGGGTTTGGTCCTTTCCTGTACAGGGCCCCCTGCCGTGGGTGAGTTGTCCGTTTGAGATAAATTGACGGTCTTTTTTAGAGGTTCAAACTTTACTGCAAGTTCTTTGGCCACAGTGGGATTCAATAAACTAGTGGTGCAGCCTGAGCCAATTAAGGCCCTGTACGTTCATAATTTCCCATCATTTCCTTGTAAGGTTACTGCAGCATATACATGACAAGTTTTGGTTGTGCTTACATTCGCGGACTGGTCGGGATCCCAATCATCACTGTTTGAGTAGGACATAGTCAGTGGGCTGTCCTCGCCATCGCAAGTTCCAGCAGCAGTTCCGGCAGCGGGACGTTTGGTTGGCGGCTTCGGAGTGTCAGTTTTGTAGGATGCAGACCGGGTGGTGGGAGTGCTTGACTTTTCTTTGGCGGGTTTCTTTGATCCCTGGCATTTGCTGGTGATGTGGCCTTTTCCCCCACATTGGAAGCAGATGCCTTCTTTGAGTCATTTTTTTCTTTTCCTTGCTGCTCAGGAAAGTGGTTTTTCGGGGTGCCAGGGTTCGGCGACTGCTTTCTTTTGCTTTTCTTTGCCGGGCAAGCTGGACACTCTCCATGATGCTTTCCACTTCTCCGGCTAGTTTCATCCATCCCAGGAGACTGGCAGAATCTCCTTGGGTCAGGCAGTGGTCTAGGATGGTGGGGTTTAATCCATCCCAGAAAAATTGCTTGAGGATGTCATCTTTCCATTCCAGTACTTTAGTGGCTAACTTTCTGAATTCTCAAGCATATTGACCGACAGTTCCTTTTCCTTGGTGCAGTTTTCTCAGTTGGTATCTGGCTTGTTCTTGGAAGAAAGGATCCTCAAACCTTTCTCTAAAATGATGCATGAATAGCTGCAGGTCAGCTGTCTCTTCAGCTCGTGAGTCAAACAGGCTGGCGACCCACTCCACTGCTTCTCCTTTGAGGTGTTGACTCAAGTATCTGACTCAGGCAGCATCATCTGGGAAACTGTTCCCGTAGTCGACCATATAATTAGAGACCATGTTGAGAAAGTATGTGAGGGTGGCTCCATCACCATCATAAGCGGTTTTCAACTCCCGAAAAGGTCGGGGGCCCACTTGTGGTGCCGGTATCCTGGGAGGTGCAGGTGCTGCAGCCGCCGGAGCAGTTGCTGCTGCTGGAACCTGGGGTGGCGCATGCCCAACCTGAGGCACCAGAAGTTTCCACTCATGTAGCTGAACAATCAGTTTGGAAATTTCTTCTCATTGTTTTTCCACTTATTCTTCTCTGGCTAAAAGTTATTCCATCAAGCTGGTCTCGATGATTGATGTGTCCCATCTTGTAGCCCAGTGGCATTGGCACAGAGCAGTTTCTGGTCTCTCTCCCCAGGCCCAGGTTTGGCCTCCAGTCGGGGTGATTGGAGGAATCGAGTGCCGTGTCTTGGGTCTCACATCAGGAGGCCGGCTGGTGACCGTCTCATCTCTTTTGGCGATTCCATCGCCTGGAGCTTCGACGACTCCACCGGATGTTCCCTCTACTTGCAGCTCTTCTACAGTTTTTTGATACATATTGTCGTATTTTTACAAGAGTTCACTCACTCTGTCAGGAACTGAATTCACACACACAAATATAACAGTGTATAAACACTATTTATTAGGAGTATGATACTTCGTACAGGACTTCAGTGAGTGAACTGGAGGCAATTAGCAAGATTCAAAACATAAAATACATAGAGTACATCTTCCTACCTGCAAGAGACCTTGAAGTCAAGGTGCAGCCTGGCTATGCTTATCAGTGCATTCCTAGCTTTTGTTTATCTAACGGTCTCTGGTTCTCATACCTTGTTACTAGCAAGCTGCTACTTAACTCCTACTACATATCCCACAGCTAAAATATGGAGGGCTACCTGACAATAGCCCTGCCCCCCACCCCCCTGATGCACTCCAAGCTCTGTCACAGTCTTAACCCCTCTTCCTTTGACCAACAAACTTCCCTTTTGCCCTCACACCTGTCCAGTAATCAAGGAGATGTCAAGATTCCCATTAGCCTTTTCTCACATAACACTAAAACCATTAAATCATTCTGTACCCCATTCTCCATTCTTTGGACTCCATTGCCAAAGAGCCATTAGCACCTTTTCCCCCCAGGCAGAAAAAGAGTATTTAAACTCCATTTTTGGGCTAGCCAACTCACAGTACACTGGTTGCCAGTTGCCACTCTGTCACTCCAATTTCCATTTGTCTACTGTCCTTGGACTCCTAGTCTAAACCACATTGCTCTTTGCTCCTCTGCTGGATTAGTAAATTTCACCCACTTCACCCTGAACTCTCACTATCCAAACTTTTCCTCCCTTTTCCTTCAGTTAGCTTCATGTAATTCTGAGACTACATAGATCTTGTGTGTGTGTGTAAGAGAGAGAGAGAGAGATTGAGAGACAGAGATTGTTAATTCCCCAAATAAAACAAATAAATTTACTTTAGGATCTCTGGCTGGTTCTCCCCTGTATTAGTACTGGTAGCCATAGGTGTAAAAGATCTCTCTCTCTTGCAGGCCTTCTCTTTGAGCTAATATTCCCCACTATTTCACAGAGGCACAGGAATTGCAGGTGAACCCCTGAGTCACCCTTGTTTTGAGGTAACAATATGAGACATCATAGTGATAGTAACCCTGCTTTAGCATGAGAGGAACAAGAGGTTCAGACATTTGGTGTATGTACTTGGCTGAGGAGCCGTTGGGGTGAAGCTACCACCCATGGGAGTATGACTGAATGCCTCTAGGTCAGAATATTAGAGAGTCAGTGTGGTGTAGTGATTTGAGCACCGCACTACATCTGTGGAGACAAAGTTTGAATCCTGCTTGGCCACAGAAACCCCCTAGGTGACTTTAGGCAACTCTCTCAGCTTCAGAGGGAGGCAAAGGTAATCCCCTCAACAAATCTTTCCCTTTGATAGTTTCATCTTAGTGTTGCCATAAGTTGGAAACTACTTAAAGGCAAACAACAACAACTGAGTTGTTGTTCTGCCCCAACCTGGATTACAGGTTAAGATTGCAGTATTTCTTGGGCAAGCTCAGTCATGGTTTCAAACCCAGTTCCAGGAATATCTGAGATTCCTTTGAGCCCTATCCAATGCCTGGAGAGCCAATTTGCCACTTCCTCACATACAAGAAACATCAAAGAATGGAGGCTTGTGAGCCTGAGTTAGACATTCTGTCTAGCCTGAAGCCTCTGATGCATATGGAAGTAGCAATATCTGTTATGGCTACCATAGAGTTATGTTGTTGTTGTTGTTGTTGTTTGCCTTCAAGTCATTTCCAGCTTATGGCTATCCTAAGGCAAAGGTTTTGTGGGGTTTTCTGGGGGCTGAGAGCATGATGCACTCAAGGTCACATGTTGGGTTTCCATGGCTGAACTGGGAATCAAACTCTGATCTCCAAGGTCATAGTCCAATGCTCAAACCACTACATGCTGAGTTAACTTAATATGTACTTTAACATATACCTGAATTACCTTAATAGAAAACAGGTAATTAACATGTGTGACTGATCAGTTTGCACAGAGACAGCTTATGTATGAACCTGTCAACTATTAACTGAGGGGACAATACAAGGAAGCAAATCAGCACTCAGGTTGTGGGTTTTGTACTCACAGGGACAACAAAAGCTGTTAAGTGTCTGAAGTGTGTTTTTTTAAAAAAAAAATTGAATGGACATATCAGAGGCTGATTGGTTTTGTGGTCTCTCAGTTTGCTCTTGGAATACTGGACGTGCAATTCAGTAAGTTGTATTTCAGAACAGCAACATCTTATCACTTTTTTTTTTAATTCAAACATGAGCAGTTGCACAGGCTTCAGCGCACAAGGACATTTTGGAGCTAGTAATTAAAGCCAGCAATTTGTCATGGTAGATTACTAAGGAGTCCAGTGGCTTGAAATAGCCAAAATAATGAGTTTAGAGTGGGAAAATAATACCCAGAGTCACAGGTCACATAATAACAGAATGTAAATCCTTCTCATTGTTCAATCAAAACTGCTCAAGATTATTTAATGACTGAAGAAGCAACAATGTAAAATCTGTAGTCTGGAACTCAACTGTGTAAGTTTCAAGCAGCATAATGAAAAGAACTGAAGTGAGAATGTCTTACTTAGAACTTGAAATTTTGCATTAAAAATAATTACAGTTGCAGTTCTAAAGCCTAGACTGTTTTTTAAAATGCCTATTTACTCTTTCATTACTCAATAGTGACCAAATGGGTTCCTTTTTACTTACATTTTAAAAATCAGAATGCCACAAGCTACTGTTCTGTGACACAAGTTGTGAGACCACCCAAAAAAAAAAAACCCATAAAGTGACTAAAATAGTTACATTTATGCCACAAAGCAGTGAGGTTATCCCTTTACAAATGCAATGCAATTTAGTTATATTTTAATGAATTGAAAAAAGAGAATAAAGTATAGTACAAGCAACTTGTTCCTTATACCAATTATTTCCAGATTCTGATCTTACTATACACTCCATCTTCCCAGATGACCTAAACATCTATGTTCCTAACTTAAAGCATATTTTGATGCACCTTTTATCATAATCCAATATCTTTTGTTTTCTAGAGTCTAAGAACTTTCAAAATGTTAACATATCAGAAAAACTCTATAAATTTTCGGTATACAGGATCACAATCTAATGTCAGTTGAGGTACCTGTAAACCCATGGATTTTATTGTGTTCATATTTCTGCTAGATTGTAGCTTAGATGGCTAATGAAAAGCACACTCACACCCATGAAAAGTGGGGTGAGGAGTGGTGGGAAGCATAATAAAAAAAATCCAATACTGAGTTCACAAGAGATGGGGACAAAGTGACATCAGTAGGCCCTAACTTTCAGGTTTTGGATTGTTGGGGATGCAACAATGCCTTCTAATGCCCATGGCCAAATTCTTACTATTCTTACTACTTTCGTAGAGCGTGCATCCAACTTCCTTTCAGTCATGGCTGAGATAGACAATACTGGTTTCTGGTCACAGCTAGTAATTTGAAACATTGTGTGCCTCAGCTGAAGGAAAGTTTTGCATGATGGACTGAATGTGGTCATGTCTGAGATCCCACATTTAGGTAATGTTGCTTTTTTGTCTTCCATCTCTGAAGAATAACCTTTTAAATTCACAGTGCCTGCTTTGTATCCTGATTTGCCCTTTGATCAAAGATAATGATTCGAAGAAAGTATTTTAAGGAACCTGTCGGTTGTGATGCATTAAGTGAAAAGCAAGATGTTGTTCAGAACTGTGCTGGTTAACTTTCTATATGACTGCAGGTAAATTGGGAGTTGAACAAGACTTCAAATACAGGTGCCCATGTTATGTAGTTACACTTACTGGAGACCCAGAGAAAATAGCAAGATTGAATAATTTACAATTCTGATAAGGAAGATTGGCAAATTTAATTGCTTATTACATGTACCATGGTATCTTCCTATTTATCTTACAATTTCAACAAGCCCCCACTACCTAAGTTTGATATTGGGTAATTAAAATATCAAGGGGACTGAGAGAATCTCTTTAATGTGTAAATATTTCAGTGTAGTTGACCTAGAACTTGACCTAATTTATTTTCCAGCAGTAAGAGTAGTATGCAGGAGGAAAAATTATTAGATGGCTTAAATATTTCAAACTGTGGTAGTATAGACAAGATGTCAGAAGCAAACTCAGGTGAGGACGGCAGGTGCCAGCTGACTTCTTTGCTGTACACACTTACAGACCTGTCAGAAATAGTTGCTGCATAGTGACTGAGTGTTGCACTCAGTGCAGTGCAGCGCAGCAAAACTTCACATGTCATGAAAAGTTGGTTAGTCCTGTCCTTGAAAGTCTGTGGCAATTGCAGGTTGAACATTCCAACCATTCTTACTGATTTCCAATAGTCTCCATGCATGTCTTGACATCCAGGTACACAGGTCAGCATTGACTGTTGTTAATTTGTTTGTTTGTGGGGTGTTTTGCTGGCATAGTCCCATGAAGTGCAAAAAACTGTTCTTGAAATGGTGCACAGAAAGACGATCCAGTATGATTCACATCATGACCTCAAAATAGGATGGCTGGGGTGGGAAGTGGAGGCAGAAAGAGTAAAGTTATGTAGGCAGTTAGTTTATAGTATATATCATACAACATTTAAATATAGCATATAGACCCCATTTGGATTTACAGCATTCCTTTCTATAGAATATACATACAGCAGTATGTTTTTCTATTTTGTTATTTTATTAAGAAAAAATGGTTCAAAACTAAAATTAGTGAATTGCTCTGTCCTACAGAATCACACAATCGTAGAACTAGAAGGGACTATCTAGTCCAAGCTGCCACTGTGCATGAATATGCAACAAAAACTCTTCTGAGAGTTAACCATCCAACCTCTGTTTAAAGACCTCCAAAAAAGGAGAGCCCATGACACTCTAAGGCAGTCTGTTTCAGTCTAGCAGTAAAGAATTTCTTCCTAATGTTGGTGTGGAATGACTTTTCTTGTAAGTAGAATGCATTTGTTTGTGTCCTAGTCTCTGAAACAGCAGAAAACAAACTTGCTCCACCTTCTACATGACCCTCCTTCAAATATGTAAAGATGGCTATCAAATCATCTCTCAGTCTTTTCTTTTCCAGTTTAAACATACCCAAGGTCTTCAGTCATGCTTTCCAGATTTCTTATCATCTTGGGCACCCTCCTCTGAACATGTTCCAGCTTGTCAATATTCTTTCTGAACTGTGGCACCCAGAACTGGACACAGTATTCGAGGTGAGGTGCGATCAAAGCAGAATAGAGTAGCATTACTATTTACCTTGATCTGAACACTATATTCTTCCTTACATTGCATAGAATTGAATTGGCTTTTTTGCTGCTGCATGACAGACTATACTTATGTTTACCTTGTATTCTACCAAGACCAATAGATTCTTTTCAAATGTGTTGTTTTTAATCCAGGTTTCACCCATCCTACATTTCTTCATTTCATTTTTCCTGATCAGATGTAATACCTTACATCTATCCTATTGAAATTCATTTTGTTAGTTTTGGCCTAGATCTTCAGCCCATCAAAGTTATTTTGAATTCTGATCCTGTCCTCTGGGGTATTAACTACCCCCTTGATTTGATGTCATGAAAGAGCATAGTTCACCAGCATGTCTACAAGAATGTATGGAGGACCTTGTCAAAAGCCATACTGAAATCAAGAAACTACAGTAAATCTATTTTAAAAAGTGAGATAAGAATAGTTTGGCATGATTAATTTTGAGAAACCCATTACAGGTCTTAGTAGTAAACCACACTCCTTTCTAACTGCACACAGACCTTTTATTTAATAATCCATTCTAGAATCTTTCCTGGTATTGAGGTCAAGCTGACCAGTTGGTGTTGCTCAGATACTCTTCTTTTTCATATTTTTGAAGATGAGGACAACTTTTGCCTTCCCCTGGTCTGTCTCCAAAAATTCTCAGAAATGATTGACAGTGGCCCCAAGAATACATCTGTAAGGTCCTTTAACACTCTTAGATGCAGTTCAACCAGTCTGGAAACTTGAATTTATTTGATAGTTGCCATCATCTATTTCTACTCTCGTATATGCTAGAAATAAAAAATGACTATAATTAAGATAATCTTAAAATTATTTTGATGTCATCGGCTATAACAGGAGTGGGAAACTTTTTTGAGTCTGATGGCTGCATTGGATCCATAGAAGCAAAAATGGAATCACAGAATCACAGAATCATAGAACCACGGAGTTGGAAGAGACCAGAGGTGCCATCAAGTCCAACCCCCCACCATGCAGGAATACTCATCAAAGTATTTCCAACAGATGGCCATCCAGCCTCTGCTTAAAAACCTCCAAAGAAGGAGACTCCACCACACTACGAGGCAGCATATTCCACTGCCGGACAGCTCTGACCATCAGGAAGTTCTTCCTGAAGTTCAGGTGGAATCCCTTTTCCTGCAGCTTGAATCCCTTGCTCCTTGTCCTAGTCTCTGGAGCAGTGGAAAACAAGTGCGCTCTATGCCAACAGTGTGTCCATAATGTAGTGAATTCTAGAATACTGCTGATATGCAGCTCTAATACAGCTCTGGTATGGGATGCAGCTCTTCAGATTCACATACAAAACATACCCTCTCACACATCTTTTAGTCTCATGCATATACTTCCCTTCACTTTCTCTCACAGAAATGCCCTGTTCATACACTCTCTCTCTCTCTTTCACACACACACACACACATATCCTACAGCTGTGGTTAACTGATTTACTTGTTCAGCCAGAGCCTGCTTTTGATGGAGTAGGGCCTCCATGCTGCCAGCATGGGTTGTTGCCAAGCTGTACGATGCTCCAAAGTGACCCAGGAGTCAGGTAGTTGGAGTGCAAGAGCTGTCCATTAGCAGAGTGAAGCAAGGTGAAGGGAGAAAGAAGAGGATGATTGCCAGCTGGTTCAGAAGTCAATATAGCAAGTCAGTTGTCCAGACAAATGAAGCCAGCATGGAGTAAAACAGTTTAATCAATCACAGCCAATCCAATGTCAAAAAAAGACTAATGCCATCAAGATAGTATGGTTGCAAGCACCAAAGATGCCAGGAAGCTTCTGGGAGATTAATAGGCAGCTGTCTTAAGACACCAGCTGCTTAATGCAGCAGCATTTCCAATTTAACAACTGCTGGAAGTGGAGTAGTCTCTCCTTATCTCTTTGACAATCTTCAAAGAATAACCACCTTTTCAGTATCTGCCAGCTTTTGCTAGGGAGTAGACCTTCCAACTGCCTCATCCCCCAGCTCCTCAGACAGATCACTGTCATCAGGAGCTGTAAATTCTTGGAAATCTGACTCCTTTATGTCTCTGTGTCTGACTCTTCTGATTACAGAGGGTGAGTCAGAACAAAACGGTGGCTTTTATGCATCCACCACCAGGCAAAGTGAAAGAGATGTGAAGCTTTGAGCTGCAACCTTGAGGAGCAGCATACTGGAACCAGCTGTGTGCATCCCTCAGCTTTCCTGAATGAGGAAGAGAAGCAATAGGTAAATCCCTCAGCTGGCACTTCAAGGGGCATTTCCTCAAGATAGCAGCTCTGTCTTACCTTTCTCCACTACCATAAGGGAGGGAAGATGAGAGAAGACCAAGGCTGACTGGTTGTCAGCCTCAACAGTTACTCCTTTGTTGGGAATTGTTCTCCTAGCTCCTCTTTTTTCTCTAAGGTGTTGGGGTCACTCTGAAGGCCTTTGCAAGTTGAAAGAAGAAGCATGGTGAGTCAATTTTCCTTGTAGAACCCACACAGTATACACAGTTTCCATTATCCCTGACCACTGGTCAAAGAACAACTGGAGACGGCTCCTATACCTTTCATGGCTATGTAGAAGATGGAATTTCCTGATAAGCAATACCTGCTGCAATTTCCTATTCTACATAGCTATTAAAGGTATAGGAGCCCTCTCCAATTTTCAATCTGGCCACTCTAAAATGGTCATGCTGGGAGGGACTGATTGAAATTTTTGTATAACTACATTTCTGGAGGGCACTAGATTGGGGAAACATGCTGCGTAAACACATTGAAAGAGACACTAAGCAGTGGCTGACTTCGTGAAGGACTCCCTCAGAATTCCATGAATGCAGAAGGTCTTTGTATGAAAATCTAAAGCAAATTAGTTGTTCAGCTTTTATTTTGGACAGTTCTGACTTTTTGATGAGCCTGGGAGAAATGTGGTAGAAATCATTATCAGAGGCAAGCCATCTCTTATTAGCACAACACAAAAGTAAAATATCTATCTTTCTCTGGTCACTGTGTTGCAGAATATGAAAAAGGCTGATATGCATCCTTTAAAGTTCCTCTCATGATTTCTCTTCAGGTGATACAAACGTGTCAGCTTTGACTTCTTCATATCTGTTTTTTTTTAAATGAAGTATATTACATGCATATAAAAAATCAAACCAAATTCTCAAGTGTCTGTATTGGACAGAATCAATGGTATAGACTATCATAATATGGATTCCCCACTGAGGAAGTGCTTGTATGGGAAAGAAAATTTCAGGAAAAATTGTCATAAGTCACGTTTGTCCTTTTAAGAACTAAAATCTACTCAAAAACTTTTGTTGATGGGCAAATCTGTTGTCTTTGCTTTTTCTTCATTTGATTCTATTTTTCTTTTTTAAAAATATGCCAAATTATTTGCAGCAAAAATTTGAAGAATTGAATGAAGAATGAAGAATTTTGCTAATTTGAAGACGTTTCCATCAAACAATAACCAGAAAAAAATCCTACCTATCTCCAATTATAACTGGGGACTGGTATGCCGAACATTCTGTGTTGTGACGGTTTCTTGGGTAATATTTATCATGATGTCAGATCTGTTTTGTAAATAGGAATGTGAAGAAATTTTACCAGTGTTATGTTTATGGGGAGAGACAGCATGGTGTAGCTGTTTGAGCACTAAATTATGAAACAGAAGATGGGGTTTGATTCTTTGCTTTGCCCTGGAAACCCACTGGGTGACCTTAGGTGCATTACACATACTCAGCCCGAAAAAACCGCACAATAGGTTTGCCTTAGGATCACTGTAAGTTGGAAACAACTTCAAGGCACACAATAACAACATGTTTATGGTCAATACAAGATTTTGCAACATGTCCAAAAAACCTGTTGAGGATTCGAAGGGCTACAGAAGAGATCTTGTCTCTAACATGGAAGTAAGATAGCAAGCACCATGCCTGGTTCAAAAATATTGTGTCTAGAATCATAGAATCAAAGAGCTGGAGAGACCCCAGGGGCCATCCAGTCCAATCCCCTGCTATTCAGGAACACACATCAACGCACTCCCAACAGATGGCCATCCAGCCTCTGCTTAAAAACCTTCAAAGAAGGAGACTCTGCCACACTCCAAAGCAGCGTATTCCACTGCCGGACAGCTCTGACAGTCAGGAACTTCTTCCTGAGGTTCAGGTGGAATCTCCTTTCCTGCAGCTTGAATCCATTGCTCCTTGCCTAGTCTCTGGAGCAGTGGAAAACAAGTCCACTCCTTCCTTGACATGACATCCCTTCTAATATTTAAACATGGCTATCATGCCCCCTCTTAACCTTCTCTTTTGCAGACTAAACATATCCAACTCCTTAAGCCGTTCCTCATAGATCATGGCTTCCAGACCCTTCATCATTTTGGTCACCCTCCTCTGGACATGTTCCAGCCTGTCAATATCCTTCTTGAATTGAGGTGCCCAGAACTGGACACAGTATTCCAAATGAGGTCTAACCAAAGCAGAATAGAGTAGTACAATTACCTCCCTCGATCTAGACACTGTACTCCTATTGATGCAACCAAGAATCGCATTGGCTTTCTTGGCTGCCTCATCACACTGCTGACTCATGTTCAGCTGGTGATCTACCAAGACTCCTAGATCCCTTTCACATGTACTGCTATCCAGCCACGTGTCCCCCATCCTATATCTGTGCATTCCATTTTTTCTGCCTAAGTGTAGGATGTTACATTTCTCTCTGTTTAAATTCATTTTGTTAGCTTTGGCCCAGCTCTCCAATCTGTCAAGGTCATTTTGAAATTTGATCCTGTCCTCTGGCGTATTAGCAACCCCTCCCAATTTGGTGTCATCTGCAAATTTGATCAGCATGCCCTCTACTCCTTCATCCAAGTCATTGATGAAGATGTTGAATAGCACTGGGCCCAAGACAGAACCCTGTGGCACCCACTAGTCACTCCTCTCCAGGATAAAAAGCAGCCATTGGTGAGCACCCTTTGGGAACGGTCAGTCAACCAATTACAAATCCACCTAACAGTAGCCCTGTCCAGCCCACATTTTACTGGCTTCTTTGCAAGAATGTCATGGGGAACTTTGTCAAAGGCCTTACTGAAATCAAGCTATGCTACATCTACAGCATTCCCTTCATCTATCAAGCTTGTAACCCTATCTAGTGTCTTTTCATTTTGTGAAGCTACACAAACACATACAAATGCCAAACAAAACAAATCAGAATTGCTTAAAAGATCATATCCTCCAACGTTTTGCAGATGAAAACTGGGACCCATATGACCAAGTAAAATCAGAGTACGATCAAGATAGCAACAGTTATTAATGAAAAAGAACACACAGGCTAAGAGAAGCGTCTGCAGTTTGCTTTTGCCTGTGTCTACAAGGAAGAAAGAAATTCTACACCTTCTCTTCCCCCTCACAATGATTTAATCGAGTGAAAACTACATTTACACTTTGAACTTAGTTTGCAGCAGCTGAAGTAAGTGGAAGACAAAAGGGACAAGTAGGAGGAGGAAAGAGAAACTGGGACATTATAAATGCAGATGAAAAAGTGGGATGACAGAGAATTAATTGGGACTTTCCCAGCCAAAGTTGAAGGTTATGAAAGACATGAACACCCCACTCAGCATTTCTGCTTTTTAATAAGCCACACAACAAGGCAGCTGTTACCGTAGTTTTATAATTTGCTCCAGTTTCAGAAATGCACAAAAATTGATCTTGCAAATTCACAAAATTCTCTCCAATGGTGACAGTTCAGCAAAAACAATATTTTTCCATCTTGCTACTCAGGAGAATGATTTTTGCACTTCCCTACTTAGCACACAAGGATGAACATGTCATTGTTCACATCTTTCTTCCTAAGATCATCAAGATCCACTTGGACCACTACTACACTCTCTTCACATGGCTTGGCGCTCTTGGCAAAAGCGACTCTGATAGCCATCTACAGTACTGCTGAAAAGGAGCTGGACCAAAATGAGACTTTTACAAGGCTGACACCCCACAAATTACGATCATTTTGGTCCTTTCCCTTTGCTCCCAAGATACTTGTTCTTGTCATTATATTCTCCTTTGCAGTTCATTATTCCAGTGGGGCTAGGAAGAGAGGTGGAGAGACACAAGGCTTGCATTCAGAAGAAAGAGATTGTGCGTGGGGGAAAAATAGAGAGGGAGAAAAATATATTCTATTCCAACTGTTACCACGGTGACATTTCATAATCACAGCCCTTGGGAAACATGCTTCAGTACAGAAACAGCAGGAGGAGGGACAATCTTTATAACTAAATCATTAGAAAGACTAGGCCCAACACCAAAGGAGTGACCCATTCGGAGTAATAAAAAGTCAACACAATGACTTCAAAGTGAACTGTTAAAGTGGGGTCACAATGGGTTTATAACTCCTAGCACTCATTGATATTTTACTCTTTTTTTCACTCAGTGGTCCAATATCCATATGAAACTTCAGTAATTATTACCCCTTTCTCCTCTCAGCATGCATGAAGGAGGGAGAGTGGGTAGTAGAAAGCAGGCTGGCTGGCTGGCTCTTGTTAATGGATGAGAAATGTGAGTGCTTTTTTTACGTAGCTTTGTCTTTGTGGCTCAGAATGAGGCAAGTGCCTAGCGAATGGTGATAGACTATCTGGTTGTTCAGCCATCAGGGGGTGTCATTTGAGCATGTTTCTAACCATACTGAAGGACAGATTTTTCAAATGTTCACCATCTCCATCCAGAACTGAATTTTAGGGCCAGTTGAAATTCCCACTTCTATACAACATCAATTCCCTATCAGTTTCCATTCTGGCAATCTCACCCATCACTCCTTGATTTCCTGCCCAGTTGCTCACTTGTGTGGTGGCAGCAACAACAGCAGCTCTTTGGTGTTGGGCCTGCCTGCTCTGCTAACTTCATCTTGTCCACACTCATGCAACAGGGTCTGCTTCACACCATGGCCACCTGAAACTCTCCTCAGTCTCCTGCTAGCCCATCAGTGTGATGGCCACTTCTGCTCCTTGTTATTGTTTCCTTCACAGAGCCAGTAGCACCATCCTGGTTTGAATGGGAAGGCAGCAGTCAGTAAAAGGCAGACAGTTGCAAGATGGGAACGGCAGCCATTCTTTCCCTCCCACTTTATCAATAGAAGAACTCAAGTTTCTCTGTCTGCAAAGCCTATGCCAAATGATACTTGTTAGTCTCAAAGATACTACTAAACCCTTTCCCACTCTGCACCAGACCAATATCGCTACCCTTCTGAAGCATTTTATAGATGAAAGAGAGAGCTTGGAATGCAGGCCAGCTTAAGATCTGAGCAGTCACTAGGTAGCATGCTTTGCATTTTACCAGCAAGCTTGGTAATATGGCAATGCTACAGATGCCATGAACTGCTAAAAAGATAGCTGATAGCAGTTCATAAGAATGATCAATCTTCATGGAATTGTTTTCATTCCTCTCCTTAGTGATCCCCCCCCACCAAAAAAAAGATATTTTGGTATTTCTGCAAAGACCAGAGTTCCGCCAACTTCCCTTGCATCTGGATCATGCTGCTTTGGCTAAATAACAATCCACGTTCAGATCATGAATTTATAATTTAATATAAAGGATGTATAGATTTCATGTTGGAACTTGAAAAAAAAACTTTCTTAATAAGAGTGCTATCAAAATGTGAAATAAACCTATATAAAATCTACTGTCCCACCAAGAGAAAATGGTAACAATTATTAAATCAGTGGAGAAGAAAGTCCACAAACACTGTATTAATTCTAGACACAACTGTTGGGAAAGCAATAGAAATGGTGAAGGCATTTCTAGCTGTGCTAGTTGTTTTCCTCCCTTTTTCTTTTTCTCGCTGTTCAGGGGTATTATGACCTCACATATATAACACTACAAAGATGGAATACTTACAACTTCATTTTCTTAATTCATTTCTTCTTATTACAAAGTTCTGATTCCCTTGGACTTTTAAAAAGGTTAAGATAAGTCAGTACAGTGGACAATCTATGTGTTTATTTATCCTGTGCATTTGCAAAGCAGCATGGGAACAGCTTATCCATATGGTAATAATATGATGACTCTATTTGCAAGCCTATTTGAATAATTTTAATTCCTATTTTTCCTTTCTTTTTAAAAACTCTTTTTTCCAAGGAGAAAATAGAGAACTCCATGTTCTTTTACACAGTTTTATATTCTCCTACTGCAAGGGTATAGCTGTAAAGGACAGAGGGAATTACAGCATTGTCCCACAAATAAGAATTCTGGCCCCACAATGAAATTTTCCTTCATTGCAGTAATTAAACATTAGTTAGCCCTTTAGAGCCACAGTTTATACATCCGAAGAAAAAGGACAGGCAAAGTTACCAAGGGAATAAGAACATAGCAAATATAAGAATCCTAAGTGTGAACAATTTTCAGTGTTCTTCTCACAGGAGCAGGCAAGGCTTGGAGGTGAAAATACTAAAGAGAACTTAGAAAGGTTACTTTTTTAGGACCTTAGCTCACAGAGGCCCTTTCCACACCGGGGTATTAAAACGATGCAGAGCGACCTCCCATGGAGGTCGTCTGCACCGTGGAGTGGATTGGGGCGGACTACTTTTCGTAGTTCCACACCTCAATCCACTCTGAAGCAACCGGAACTGGCGGCGCTGCGTGTTTTTTAAAAACCTCTTTTCAGAGGTTTTTAAAAAGCATGGAGCGCAAAGCCCTGTGCAGCTCCGTCGCCGGGCTCTGGTGCAGATTTGCAGGCACACACTAGTGCGTGCCTGCAGATCTGCTGGGGGTGGGCTTCCGGCTGGCGAGCTTCTCCGGTTGGTGGAGAGCCTCCGCCAGCCGGAAGCTGCCATTTTGGATGCCGGAGGACTGCGGAGCAGCGAGTTCGCGCTGCTCCGCATGGTGACGGACTTACCCAGCTGCCGGTAAGCTCTGTTTAGGTGCATTTTCCCCCGTTTCCCCCTCCACGTGCGGAAAGGGCCAGAGTCTCCAAGTACCAAAGTACCAAAAGGTAAGTTTTCCAAGTTCTTGGCCAAAAGCCAGCTTTCATCCTTCATCTTAGGACCTGTTTCTTCTGGGTCTTACACTTAGTAGTGTTGGAAGAAGAAACACCAACAGCAGCTTTCTGCTGATGGAGCTCGCCAGAAGAAAAGGGCTCTTCCATGTTGATCTAACAAAGTGTGACTTCTTACAATATAGTTCCTGGTTTTTTCCCGGGTTTTGCTGGTTATTATTGCCTTCATATTTCATTCTTTTTTGGGGGGGAGGGGGAGATGTTTGTAGCAATTTCTTGAATATTCAGTAGGGCTTTTCCAAAAATAAATAAATAAATAAATAAAGGTGGGGGAGACCTTTAAAAAAAACAGAGCATGATTTGCTGAGTTACTCCTATGGTGTGAAGGGCAAATTCCCTTCTCTGATTTTTTTTTTTAACAGTGCAAGTGCTACAGTGCAGAAGTGTGATTTTACTAAGGCACTGACACACTATACTTCAAAAGAGAGAGACAGCGGAATAAAGAACATTTTTGTTGTTGTTGTTCTGATATGTCTGAGCATCAAAAGAAAGTCTGCTCTAGGGTGGGAATAAAATATTACAGTCAGTTGTGAAAATCGCCAGAAAATAGTCTGGGACAGAAGAAATGTCATTTGGATATATATTTTTTTAAAAAATAAAATAAAACTAAGAACTACAGCCGGAAAAAAAAATACTGCAACCTGATGACACATTTGACTTGTGTGGAAGGGCCCATCATTTGGTGGCTCTTGTGGATGGCCTTTACTCACTGATGGATAGGTATTTTAACCCCCTTCACCAACCAACACCAGGGAGAGGAAAGATGTGGAGAATGGGTTGCATTGTCATATATCAACCTAAAAAAAAGAACCTTCCATTCTTAAATGGTTTTTTAAAAGTAATACCAAACTTTCTACAGGAGCCAGCATGATGTAATTGTTTATGTGTTGAACAAGGACTCTGAGAGACCAGGGTTCAAATCTCCGCTCAACCAGACAACCATTTGGTGGCCTTAGGCAAGCCACACTCTCTCAGTCTCAGAAGAAGGAAATGGAAAACACCCTCTGAACTAGGGATCTA
The DNA here is from genome assembly GCA_030412105.1 of Cyclura pinguis. Classification (NCBI taxonomy): domain Eukaryota; kingdom Metazoa; phylum Chordata; class Lepidosauria; order Squamata; family Iguanidae; genus Cyclura; species Cyclura pinguis. Next base: position 108,799,150 of record CM059600.1, on the reverse strand, counting down.
ATTCTTCTGTACTTTTGTTCTTGAAGGAAGCAACAAGTAATTTTAGCAATTTTCTTCCTGCTGTGAGAAAGTCTTCAGAAACCATTCAATTTTTGAAGCCTACTTGCAATTCAAGGCTTAGTCTATGCAAAATTTGCACATGGTTATTTTGCACAGAAAACTGCAAATTTTTTTGCTATGAAAATTACTACATATAATTACATACATAAGTTCTGCACATATAATTCTCTGTACAGAACAAGCTGTTCCACACACAGAAAATAATGTTTTCTATGCAAATCAACTGTGTGCAAATTTTGCATGGACAATGTCCCGACCTACAGCATTTTCTGCACAATAGTTTGTTCATCATAGAAAATATTTTGATACATGCTTTTTTGCCCACAGAACAAGTCCAAAAATGTAAAGATGCTTCTCAGTCTAGGATTCTTCTCATCAAACTTTCTCAACATCCAAAAAAATCAAAACAAAAAAAAAGCAATTTTTTGACCATTTTTTGGAATATTTATTCAATCCTACTCTGAACAAATTTTGCTAAGAAAACCTTGTCATAGATTCACCTTAGGGTTGCCACAAGTCAGAAATAATTTGAAAGCATACAGTAGCAACAACATCAAGAATTCCCGAAATACAGGATATTTCTGAAGTATTCCCGAAGTACGGGATAGACAGCCAGTGTGGTGTAATAGTTTGAGCATTGGATTATGATTCTGGAGACCATGGTTTGAATCCCTGCTCACCCATGAAAACACACTGAGGACCTTGGGCAAGTCGCATTCTATCGGCCTCAGAGGAAGGCAAAGGCAGACCTTTCCAAACAAATTTTGCCAAGAAAACACCCTGTGATTGGATCACCTTAGTGTCACCATAATGTACTTGAAGGCACACAACAACAACAACCACCCACAAAACTTTAAAAGATTGCTACAAATATCTGGCAGCATCACTATCAGAACTGCTTTCTGTAAACTAACATTTTCATTTTTTAAAAAAAAAAAAAGATCTCTTTGACTCACAAGGATAAATCCAATGTTAGTCTTGCTTGGAGTAATCACCCTGAAACGATTGGAACTTGTTAGTCACAACTAATAAGCCCACAGATTTAGCCCACGTAAGCCAGCACTTTGTGTACTTGTAATCTGTTCTGTCTTTCTATTCAGTCAGATAATAGTAAAGCCCTACAATCTCTAACAATAATCTGAGTCAAGAGCAGTGGGGTCTGCTGGAAGTAACCTTAGCATCTTTACCAAAAATTTCTGCTCCCCTGACTGAAGTTTAAAAAGACAGTAAGTATTTTCATAACAAAACAAAATCACTGCAGAAAAGCACTCCTGCTTTGATGACTGGTACTGAAAGATGACTAAGCAATGAATATGCTATGAATGGAATTGGCAGCAAAGAGCATTTCCATGAAGTCAATTTTAATTTACCAATACCCCCCAAATCCTCTACCTAATGAATAGATTAACTCACAGTGATTCAAAGAATGGGTCTCAGGGAAGAACCGTTTAAGAAAACAGAAAGACAATGGTCACTGCTGTAAATAGAAATGCAGTAATGAATCCTTTCCATTTACAAGGATGGAAGAATTATGACAGCTTTCAAGGACATAGTGTACTTTCTGTGAGAGTGTCATAGTTGGTCTGAGGAAAAGTTGGTCAATTTGAAGCCTGAAGAAAATGTATTTGGAATTCAAGGAACACAACTTGTATAATCAATGAAGCAAAATCAAGAACAGAGCTGCAGCATATACAAAACCTGTGTAACTAGAACTCAAATCAGGAAATAGAACCAAAGTAACAGGCCAAATTCCTTACAGGTGCTCCAACAGTATGTATAGACTACATATGAGTCTTACACATCTACTTCAGAAGCCATAGGAAGTCAGATTAAGTTATGGGGGAGGGATAGGCCAGAAGTGGGGAACCATATTGAACGCTAGATGCAATAAATCAGGTTTGGATGATGTTAGGGATGTGGCTGTGCCTCTGAAGGCCACCCTTCAACTAATATTGGAGCCTCCCTGACTTCAATACCGGATGAGCTTCCAAGCATCACTGCAGCTAGCTATCTAGTTCTACTTCCTCCTCATCTGTCCTTGTCAGAGGAAGCAGAGCTGTGCACAATCTGCCAGTGTTTCAAGAACAGAATGAGTCCAGGCCTGATGCAAGCTGAGTGGCTTACTTTCTTCTTCACATGTCCTACATTAGAGAGAAGTGAAGGGTAGGAAAGTTGCACATGAACCAAAGTGCTGGCTGAAAGAGTGTTCCTTAAGCTGGTTCTTCGGTCTGGGAATCTTCACCCAGCCTTCTTTTGAGAAAAATGTGGGGCAGGCCAAGCTTTTTGCTCTTATCTCCAGTCAGAATTCTTAGGCCCTTCTTGTTGCACTATGCCCCAATAGCAAATCATCCCAGCAGGATCTCAGCATTGCCACTGCCAGTATGGGATCGGGACCTGAACACTCCCCACTGCATCCCGTCGGCTGCCGTGGATGGGTAGCATCAGGCACACTGTTCTTCCCTCTGCAGTACAGTGGCAATGGTTGGTCCTTTTCCACACCTCTTCTCCATCCCATGATCCATGATTGGTCAGTTGGTCGCTACACAATCCATGATTGGTCACTGTACTGTGGAAGGAAGCACTATTGAGCACTTCAGCCCTTACCACACTCAGGCAGCTGACAGCATCATCGCGGGAAAGTGAACCATTACCAGATTTTTTCCTGTAATGAAAAAGGGCACATTTCCCACAGGTGGGGACATGACAGCAGCAGATGAGCAACAACATCATGTGATGGCACATGTCCTGGACTGGAAGCAATACAATACTCTGCTGGGATGACAACATCATGCGGTAAGAGTCTTAGGGTCTCCTGAGCTGTTTTAGCTTTCATAGGCCCTTTTCACATGCAACTTTGAATGTTAAAGGGCCACAATAGTGACATGGAATCGTGAGGATGGTTCCGCATGATGTTCTCACAATCATGCATCACTCCTGTAGCTATCCCACGGTAATTGTGCAGTATATCATTTTTGGGTTTTTCCCAAAAACGATGCATGATTGCACATTCCTCCCGCATCCCTCCCACACTTAGCTCACGTGCGGAACATCAGGAAGCGCAGTCGTTGCACTTCCTCCCCCAGTGCAGCCTGGGAAAGTACCCGGCTGTGCTGCCGGAGGAAAGGGTGGAGCTATTGTGCTTCCTTCCTTCCAGGACAGAGCTGGTGCAGAGTGAAGCACAGGGGATGTGATTCTCTCCTGAAGGAAGCTTTTTGCGTGATCCCCATGGCACCAGGTAAGGTGTGAAAAGGGCCTCAGTTGCCAAGCTTAGTAGCTAGGGGACTAATCACAGACAACAGGGAGACCCCTCCCCACTACATTCTCAATTAGGAACTGAGTAGTAAGACCTTCCAAAGTTAGGGTTTCAAAGGGATGAAGGTTGGCATCCATTTTGCATTTTTCAAGCTGATTTGTGTCTGCCCACAGGCTAAATTCAGCTTGTGAGTCTGACCTGCATTCAGCAGGGGGTTGGGCTGAATGGCTTGTGAAGCCCCTTCCAATTCTATGGTTCTATGGTTCTATGCTCTCCTCCCTTAGAGTAGACCTTTCCACAACAATTCTATTCTCCATGCTCATGTTTTCTGCTATTTTGGAGTATCTGTGTTTTAGTACTGTCAAGAAGCACTGTCTTAAACTGCTAGCATAACAAAATGGTTCCATACACCCACCTATCTCTTCTTAAGATTTTTTTTTACTTTGATTTGTTCTATCCTTCTTTAATTCTAGTGTACTGGCTGCAAGTAGAAGGAGATAAGTCAGAAGATGATGAGATTTAGAAACAATAATATTTCAAAATGGCTTCTGAAATTTAAAGTCAAATTATTAGAGCACAGGAGTAAATATTGTGGACACTTATTCCGGACCAATCTCTTTAAAGGGATTTTGAGGAAGGAACAGTGTACACTTTAAAAACCAGCAAGTGAAGGGGAGAGAATGGGCGAGTATATGCAATAAGTAATTTGTTTTATACGAATTTTGTTTTCTTTCTTTTTCTTTTTTAAAAAAATACATTTGTATCCCATCCTTCTCCAAGGTGTTCACATGAATAGGTTTTATTCATGTGCAGAACTACCCAATGATATAAATCAGCCATAAGGTTGTCTAGTATTCCTCATGGCTTGAAACCATGTTTCCTCAGTCTGATGTGCTGTCGACTGTACCAGATTAGTTCTCTACGTTCTTTTGAGTGCTTGAGGGGAGAGGAAAGACTGTGTATTTCTGATTAATATTCTAAGTAACATTATTCCACTCTTAACACTTCTTAAGACAGTGCTGAGCCAAAGGAGATAAGTTTCCTGAACGTTTTTGCCAGTTTTGAAAGGCAGCCCACCTTTACATGATTGTATGTTTGGGTACACAGGGATTGCTGCAAAAGGGAATGAGAGTTCTCATCTTGTCAGGAAGGAATTCCCTGTATAAGCTACATTTGACTGCAGTCACAGCATCATGTTCACAGCAGGCTCCCTGATTAGATAAGGTTACTGATATGACCAGTTCAGAAGTATCATTCTGAAGTGATGACAGCTGGGGTCTTTTCACATGACACAATTATAGCACTATGATTCCACTTTAATTTCCATGGGAATGTTCAGTGGAATTCTGTAATTTGCAGTTTAGGGAGGGATACTTAGAATTCTCAAGGCAGAAAATTCTAGTTCCTCACCAAACTACAAACTCCAGGATTTCACGGGAATTTACCATGGCAGTAAAAGTGGAATCATAGTATCATAACTGTCTAGTCTGAAAGGGCCACTGATCTGTGTTGACACATTGTTCTCACTCTGTGTCAGCCAGGCATATCATTATTTGGTCAACTATAAAATATATTCATTGTGTAATCCTTAACTAGCTTGGATACCTCTGAAGTGGAGAAAAAACCCTCAACCAGAAAAAATAGTGAAGCAGTAGCAGATAGAGGGAAGAAGTAGCATTTGTTGGGGTAGGGTGGGGGACTAGCTGAACATACATTTAAGGAAATTCAAAGTTACATTTCCCCACTCCCAAAATATGTAAAACTAAAAATTAAAGTAGGCAAACATTCAATATAATCATGCCAAATACAATGCTTTGCTAAAAGTTCATTGTTTTTCCATGAGCAGCCTTTCTTCCTCTGTTTACATTGAAATTAATGTCCAAAGTATTAAAAAAAACCCAGTATGTTCTTGAATTACATAAGGACAGGACTGTGCCACGCATACACATACAAATAAAAACTTCAAACTTGTTCTCTTGGTGAATCATCATTTAGCTTTCAATTTCACAACCTACTGGGTAATTAGTATATTTATGCTACCACAAATATAGCTTGAGATCAGCATGGCAGCTCAGATGCCTACTTGACTGACACCTCCATCTCCCATCAATCTGTTTACTTAATTAATTCCTGGAAAGGAAGAAATAATTTCATATAATTATGATGGTAAGTGGATTGTAATGATGACCGTAATATGCCCATGAAGCTTGTGCTGTGACAGCAGCTCCTTGCTTTGCTCTCCAAATGGTAGAAAGATTCATAAGATTTGAATAAGTGCAGTTATAGTTCATAAATTAAATAAATAAATAAAATAAGAAATATATTGGATATCAGTGCTTTTCAAAGGTAAATGATATTTCATAGTGAATGGAATAAGGTGTGTATGTGTGTGCAGAACCCAAAATATTTAAAGGGTACCAACCTGGCATTTTGAGAAAATGAGCAAAGTGCATTGCCATGACAGTGGCAGCTACCTCGCTAACTCCATATTTCCTCTCATACTTGACAACATAAATTGCACACCTCTCATGGTTCTCTTTGTCCAACGTAATTCAGTCATCTTAATGGCTTATAGATGGAACTACCTTCAAGCTGAGCTTCTTAGCTGCTCTAACTCATGATAATTGCTTTGGGGCTGAAAGCATATTGGGAATTTTCAGAAAATGCCATGGATGCTATCACAAAATGGCTGATGTTAGGTGTATGGCCAATCAGGACATAAAATGCTGGAAGAAATACAAATTATTCCAGTTATCCCAAACCATGCAACTATTCCAAACCATAGCTTTCTGTCTCAACAGAATACACATTTCACATCAAAGATCACACATTGCTTTCACATGAATCTGAGCAGAAGATAGAAAAGGATTCTGATCTCCAAATGCCAAACTACTTTTTTTTTCTCATAGAACAAGACTAAGGCTCTTTCTGCAGCTTACCTGGGTCTGAGGTTGTCCCAGCGTCATCCTGGCAGTGGCTTTGCTGAGATGGAAGCGTAGACACCAATGCTCCCCTCTGTACTGACTCACCCGCTGCAGAACAAAGCATGATGGCCCTGCCTCTTCCTGCTGCAGTGCAGCCAGCTACTGTCCAAGGCTGCACTGGAACAGAAAGCATAGCCATTGTGCTTCCAGGGCCTCTGCAGCTAAGGTAAGTCTGGGCACGTGGAGGGGTAGTGGCATGATCACCGGTCATTTACAGGGAAAACCTATCAATGATTTGCAGTACGATTGTGCCCCTGGGGATGGGACAAGGATGGAACAGCAATGATGTCATGCATAAGGGTCATTGCAGTCCCGTCCTTCTCCTGTCCCTATGGCGGGTTGGGAGGGTGAAGGGTGAAGAAGGGAAATTGATGATGCTCAGCAAAACAGCCAAACCACCACCACCCACACACACACACACAATACTCACAACAAAACAAATCATGAAGCCACACAAATATGTGGGCAAAACAATACTCCATTAACTGTCCTCCCAAAGCCACAATACATAAGGAACCTACTGGGAAAACACAGACTCCACAAAAATAGTCTCCTCACAAGGGCACAACCCACAAATAAGCCCCCAAGCACACACAGCATAAAGAAGCAAACATAAACACAGAAGAAAGAAATGAACACACATCTCATAAAATACACATTCCCAAAACCAAGAAGCACAACACCCATCAAAACAGTTTTGCAGCTGTTTATGTATAGTACATCTTGAAGATAATGTCTGAATGCAGTACGAGATTTATAATTCTTCCTGTTGGTTGAAGCTGAGATGGAGGCAGGAGTCGTTGATAGGTATCCAACAGTGCAGTCCAATAGCACAAAGCTACCATCACTTACAGATATACTGCCTTGTTACCCTGTGAACTGGGGGTCCCGGGAGGGACACCAAAATGTGCTCAACTAAAGTTGGGGAAAATTAGCTCAGAGCACGGCTTAGCGTTACGAGAGGCAGGGTAACTTAGCGAGATCTTGAACCCTATGTCTACGGGGTCGGGTCGAGTCAAGAAGAACACAGAAGTTGAAATAATAAATGATGTTTATTGAATACAAGCAAAACAGTGTATGTGACACACTCATACGAGATAACTAAAGAAAATAAAGGTTGGAGTGGTATAGAGGGATTTTTAGAGGAATTGCTGGTTTGGGTGATACTTCACCTGTCCTGAAGCCCAAAAAAATAGAGAGCGAAGCTGGGGTGCAGTGTAGCTCAGCACATGGAGCTGAGGGGAGGCTTGCCAAGCAAAGCGGCAGCAAGGTGGGATGAAACTCGGGAGCGTTCCGAGGAAGGTCTCAGAATCAAGGGTTTTTATAAGAGAATTGTGACTGCAGGCTATGCCATACTTGGGGGAAAACAATAGATTTGGAGTTGGAGACAAAGCCTCCGAAAGGTCAGAATCTGAATGATTGAGTTATCGTAGCAGTTTTCAGTGGAGTAGCCAGTATGCAAACGCAGAGTACTTGGGTATTGCATAGTTTACCCATCAAGCTGCCATCGTGGGGCAGAGGCTCTTTTGTAAGTAGCATGCATACTTAATTAGAGTACTTGCCTGGAGGTCTCCTAAAGCAGCTATTTCAGCTATTTCTGGCCTGCCTGTATTGCAGTTTGAATATTACGGCTATTAACGGCCGAGCTTGTTTACGTGCTTGTCCGGTGGCCTCGCAAGCACGTGGAGAGGAATAGAGAAGTGCAGCCGAATTGTGATATCAAGAGGATATCTTTTAATATCCCCAAAGCTCGGACTAGCCAGGGCAGTAACAGCCTTCATCCATTCACAAATGCCAAGCCCAATATTTTGCCTCTGATTTCAGGATCTGTTGTGCAGTTCTACTGCTTCTGCTTTCACAAACTTTCTTCCCCATGTCACTGCACTGTTGCTGTTGTTGCTGCTGCTGGTAGTGTTACAGAAGTGATTCTGCAACTCAGTACTCAAGGCATAATGAGTTTATTAAGCTGTGTCAGGAGTGAAAACTTGTTGTTGGACTGTAGCTCCTACCAACTTTAGCAGCATAGTCAATGATGAGGGGTTATGGAAGTTCCAGCCCCATAGGAGGGCACTCAAGATAGTGATGTTGCTACATGTCACTGTTGCTGGCTGGACAATGCCACTTTCGACATCTATTCCCACTAGTATAATATACACTCAGAAACAATTGGTTGCATTTCTAGTTTGAGATCATTGCTATATTTCTAGCTTGCTTAAGAAAGATTTGATCAGATCGCTTTCAGAAACCCAACTCATCTTTCCCTTTTCTATTGTCAAAAAATACCTACTTAGCTGCCTGCCAGATGTTCAAGGTGTTTGAGAAAACACTTTCCAATAGCTCTAAGATGGAAGTTTAATGTTAAAACAGTTTAATCTTGGTCACATAGGTATTGTGAAATGAATAATTAAAACACAGAGAGACACATGTGCACACATTTTTGCCACATAGTTGTACATATTTGTCCAAATGCTTCATGGACTTCAGTCATTGCTTATACTTTCTTTATGGAACACAGTTTTATAAAAAGTCTAAGACCATTTCTGCACGATATTGCTGTCACACAATGGGGATGCCTAGCTGGCAGTACACAAGTGTTTGCAGAACATCATCATGGCCCTCACCCATCACGATCACAGGATATTCCATTATCAGAAAAAATCTGATAGTGGTCCCCAATCATGTGATGCTTCCATTGCTGGTGGCCATGCAGAAAGGGAGGAAGCAGGATTTAGATGCCTTCTTCCCCAGTGCAGCACGGGACGTGGCCGGCTGCACAGTGAAGAGACAGTGCGTGTTGCTCATGCTACCTTTCCACAGGCAGATGGCCAGATGAGGAGGGGAGCATTCATGTTCCATTCCCATCTTGGCAGTCACAATGGGACAATTATGGAGATGGGTGAGGTGCAGAAATGGCCTAAGCTAAATGACAATGTGTATGGCTCACACAATTTTGTAACTGGAGTTCCTGCAACATGAAAACCCAAAAACTTCATGCATCAACAAACATCCCTAAAACTGGTAGAATCAGCTTTGAGTTTTCACAATACTGAAATACCAGAGATGATGATGATGATGATGATGATGATGATTGTGATGATTGTGGAATTCATAATGTGTAGCTTTCAGATATTTAATTTGCCTTACTGTACAATTGAATAATAGAGAAATACTTAAAGAAGGCAAGTGCTTACAGGTACAGAGAAAATGCCATGTCTGGAATGAAGCAATTTTATTAACATTCATTTATACCTCATATCTGTACAGAAAGCTGAACAATATTCTTTTTGCCACATAGATATACATATTTGTCCTTTTAAAATTTAAATTAATTAATACAATTACCTCTTGTCCTGCATATGTATTTATAAAAGTCTCCTATATAGATAGTCCACCAAGTCAATTTTTTAAAAAAATGAGAAATCATATGTCATTAGCATCTTTTAAAAGTACTATCATTTTTTGTATAAAGTATGAAGAATCATTTCTGGTAAGAAGCTAAACAATGTTGGGATAACTTCTTCCTTCCCCTTGGCTTTGCTTAGAGTAGAGGTTCTTAACATGTGGTCCCTGTACCATGGGTTTCATGGGGTCCATGAACCAGATGCATTTTCCTTTACTTTGAAAATTATATTTTTTTTATATCATTTTATTCAAAATTCTCATTATAAAACATACATATTTGATTGTCAGCTTCATTGAAATATATCTGATCTTCCACATTGATCTAGATTTCATTTTCCAGATTTCTACAAGCTTTAGGTACTGTACAACATTTTACTGTTAGTTTATCTGATAGTTCTTACATTTCATTCTTCATATTTCCGCTTCGTGATATATATCCTGTCACCCCCGCGTAATATAACTTTAATCATGAATTACGTATTTCCAGCTGTTAAAATCCAGCAATTACCCGTTACAATTTGCCATTCTTTGCGTATCTCATCGTCTGATTTCCCCTTTAATCTCTGGGAGACCATGTCCGCATTTTTATTTTCAATAAGTGTAGCCCACCATTGTTCTATTGTGGGTATTTGCTGGGTTTTCCATAACTTTGCATATTCAATACGAGCTGTTGTTATCATGTACAATAATATTCTCCAATGCTTCTTTATACCAATACCCTCTAGTATATCAGTCATATTTAACAAATACAATTCAGGTGTCTTAGCAAACTGGCCTTTCACTAATGTACAAATTACATTATGTACTCCATTCCAATACTTCTTAGCTTTTGAACATGTCCACCACATATGATATATCGTACCGACCTCCTTCTGACATTTCCAGCACTGTCCGGTACCTGTATTATAAATCCTTTTCAGTTTATCTGGTGTCATATACCATCTGTGAAATAGTTTGTAATAGTTCTCTCTCAAATTCTGGGCTACTGTAAATTTCTGCGTTTTTTTCCAACTCTGCTCCCAAGACTCTAATTGAATTCAATGTCCAATATTTTGAGCCCATAAAATCATTGTTTCCTTTACTGTTTCTTCTTGTCTCTCCTGCTGTAATATCTCTTGATGGATTTGAGCAAGAAGGTGAGGCGGATTTTCAAAAAGCCATTTAATTACTCCAACTTTCTCTTTTGGTTCAATTCCATAAGTTTTGATGTCCATATGAAACCTTTCTGTTAATTGTCTGTAAGAGAACCAACTCAGTCTTATTCCCTCCTGTTCTAGTTTTTCCCTTGTTTTCATCTTAAGATTGTTGGACGCTGATCTCTCAATTATATCCTCATACCGCAACCATTTATCTGTATCAGTCCATCTGCTAAAAAAAGCCTCTTGCGGTGAGACCCATGTGGGGAGCTGCCTCATGTTTTTGACTTTATAATCATCCCATATTTTCAAAAGCGATTTTCTGACATAGTGATGTGAGAAATCTTTATCTATTCTTGCTTTATCATAAAACATATAGGCATGCCACCCCATCCTCAAGTCTGCACCTTCCATTGCCAGCGTTTTCATATCTTGGAGGTCTATCCAGTCTTTTATCCACATAAAAGCTGCTGCTCTGTAATATAATTGAAAGTCTGGTAGTCCCATTCCTCCTCTACTTTTTATATCTGTCATAATGTTCCATTTTATCCTAGGCTTCTTCCCCTACCATATAAATTTAGTTAATTCTCTCTTCCATTGTATGAAAGGTTTCATATTTGTTATTATAGGCAGGTTTTGGAACAGAAAACATTCATCTTTACTGCTGCAATTCTCCCCATCAATGAAAGCCACAAAGAAGTCCAATTTTGTAGATCTTTTGTTATTTCCTTCCATTTTTTCTCGTAATTATTTTGAAATAACTCATTATTTCTTTTAGCTATCCAAATTCCTAGATATTTTACCTTTAGTCCTGTTTTAAATCCTGTTTTTTGTACTAGTTCCCTCTCTTCTCTTTCAGTCATATTTTTGGTTAAAAGAACTGTTTTCTCCTTATTAATTTTGAAACCAGAGAATTGTCCATATTCTTGCATTGTAGAATTCAATTTTTCTATAGATTTGCATGGATCGTCCAAAAAGAGGACCAAGTCATCTGCGAAAGCTGTCAATTTGTAATGATATTTCTTAATTTGAACTCCAGTTATTTCTTTATCTTTTCTTATAGCATTGTTAGGTATTTCCATTGTCAAAATGAACAGCAAAGGTGACAAAGGGCATCCTTGTCTCGTCCCTCTATGGAGTTCTATCTTTTGTGTTCTTTTGCCGTTGATGACCAATCGAGCTTGTTGTTGTCTATATATCGCTTCAATCCATGCAGTAAATTTCTCTCCTGCCTGCATCTGTTTAACCACTGTCTTCATAAATGGCCAACTAATCATATTGAAACCTTTCTCCGCATCAACAAAAACCATGGCCAATTTCCGTTCATTATGTTTTTCATAATATTCAATTATGTTTAGAACTGTTCTAATATTATTTCTCAAAGATCTTTTAGGTAGAAAGCCATTCTGATCTTCGTCAATTATCTCTGGTAAGACTTTCTTAAGCCTCTCTGCTAATATTGAAGCGAAGGTCTTGTAGTCTATATTCAAAAGTGAAATTGGTCTATAATTCTTGACGTCTGTCAAGTCTCTTCCTTCCTTCGGAATCAGAACCACATTGGCTTCCCTCCAAGTCTCTGGTATTCCATCATACATTATTTCATTTATAGTACTTTGCAAGGGCATTGAAATTTCATGTTCCATAATCTTATAATATCTTGCAGTAAACCCGTCAGGTCCAGGAGTTTTATCATTCTTCAAGTTCCTAATAGCCTCAACAACTTCCATCATAGTAATGGGATTATTCAAAATTAATCTCTGGTCCTCATTAAATCTCATTCTGTTCATCTTCTCCAGATATTCTTCCACTTCTTGCTGATTCTTCTCTTTTGGGATCTTACTCATCTGTTTCACATAGTATTTATGAAATACTTGTTTTAATCTCTCTTGTTTTGTAATTTTTTCTTCTCCTATTCTGATCTCGGTTATAATATTCCGAGCCCTTCTTTTACGCAACATACCTGCCAACAGTTTGGAAGGTTTGTTAGCTTGTTCAAAAAAGTTATATTTCATTCTCCTTATCTGTTGCTCTATTTCTTCCGAGTTGAGTTGATTTAACTGAGCTTGCTGTATCTTCATCTGTAGTCTAATCTGTTTCTCTGACGGATTTTGTCTCAGCTGACGTTCAGTTCCTTTCATCTTTTCCAAAATTTTCTGCTCAGTGTTTCTCTTTTCTTTCCTGATTTCGCCATCCACCTGATAAGGTTACCGCGCATCACAGCTGTACTTGCATCCCAGATGGTTTTCATCGAAAGTTCCATTGTTAAATTCTCATTAAGCTGCAGCTGCAGGGGGGAGCAATCCTGTCGCACTTCCTTCCTGGCAAAGGCACTGCCAGGATTATGACAAGATATTGGTGGGATCCAGTAAGGGTGAAAATGGCCTTAGGTTATGGTTTAGTAAAAGGGGAACAAGTTTGACCTCTCCCTGGGCTCACCACCCCATTCATTGTCATGTAACCTCTCCTTCTCTGCTCATCTGAATAGGGAAAGCTGTGGTTAATCTTAACTACGGTTAGTTTTTTAAAAAATCTTAAAATCACGATTTAACATGCTAGATATAACGCACTGTCTGAGCCTACAGTTCCAGATTTGTATGACTCTGCCTTCTGTGGTGAATGAAAAATAGATACAAGAACTTCCCAAACTTTCCTCCCAGGTGCACCAAAAGAGGAGAAGTGAAGGAAAAAGAGAGCACTTGCCATTACATAGCAAAGAGAAAGAAAGCCTTTGGTTCTTCAGATTTTTTGGCCTACAACTGCACAATTTCCTATAGGAGATTGCTACTGTACATCAGAAAACACAGCAATTAATACATATAATTCCAGTTTCATAGGGAAGCTCTTCTTAATAATTTTGGTGAGTTCTTATATTCATAAGTTGTGTAGATGTTACCCATAACCAAATAATAATTGTTATATACTATGTAAATATTAGTATAATAAGAAGAAAAAAGAAAAAAGAAAACATAGCAATTTAGCATGATTTGAAATGTCTCTTTTGACTTCAGCTTTCATATCAGTATAAAAATACTTGTATTTCTTCTTCAAACTATCACTGTGATGGTTTTATATATTATTTTAGAGCTCACTTTCACTGATTTAAGGAGTTACAGGGATTTGAGATTTACCAGGTATTAAACCAGTATTTTGTCAGGCAAAGGAAACCACTGGTTCAATGGGGGATGTATAACTTTTTCATTCCTATTCTTGGCTACACAAAAAGGAAGGGAAACCTTCTATTTTCAGGAGGCTACAAAAGGCATTTTTAAAATTCCTACATCTGCTAAAAAAAGAGAGAGGAAGTTTTTTATATTCTATGAAACTATATATTTTATTCTACATTTAAACAATAGATTTGTTGTTGATAGTGATGAGCAACCAACAGCAATAAAGCAAAGGTGGAAAGGTGTGTGTTGGGCAAGAGGAGGACACTGACAAAGTACTCTGCAGTGGTGGCTTCATCAAAACCAGTGGACTCCTCTTGTTAGACTTAGGGAGACAAACTTAAACAAGAAAGATGGTATGTGTGTACCTCAGTCAGAAATCCTGACAATATCATAAGAGGCAGCATAGCATAATAGCTTGAGTGATGGGCTAGGACTCTGGAGATCGGGGTTTGAATTCCTGCTCAGCTAAGGAAACCCACTGGGTTACCTTGGGCAAGTCACACTGTCTCATCCTCAGAGGAGAGCAAGGGCAAACCCCCTCTGAACCCGTCTTACAAAGAAAACCCAAAATAAGTTTGTCTTTAGATCACCATAAGTTGGAAACAAATTGAAGCACACAACAGCAACAGCAGCAACAACTACAACAGTGCATTCTTAGTGAGGGCTGCTTCTAAAGAATTATTAACATGACCGAGATTAATGCACCATCTCAGTAGTTACAAGTTGGGAAATAACTAGTTACAATCACACAATTATTTCAGTTAATTCCTTTCCCCAGTAATACTCTAGAGGTATAATTAAACTATCTCATGATTGGAATGTTGTGTACATTCCTTTTATGATATTAACTGTTATTGCTGTAGTTACACCTACAGTTTTGGGATGCACTCAGGAACTTAGCCGTTTGATTTAATATAAGTGTGGTGGTAGAAAAGGAAAATGTGCTTCTAAGTAAGTGTGCTTCCCAGTCCCCAACCTCATTTTACAATTATGACCTTAGCCATTTAATTCACTTTCTTCCTGCGCATCTGACACAGATTGCAAAGCAGTGCTTTTGGACTGTTGTGCTTTGTGGATCAACATGATCACTGTCACTGCATACAAAGGGGTTTGGGATGGTCTCAGAATTTGCTGTCCATGTCTAGTCCTAAATAAGCTTTACTACTGAGTAATATCTGTACTTGTTTTCACTGTTTCTTCTAACTACAGTAGACAAAGTTGTTTGGGGAATTGCATGTCCTCTCTGATCTGTTGTTTACTTTGGAGTAAAATGCACAGAACTGCCAAAAAAAAAAAAAGTCATAGGATCCCCACTCCTCATTTAAATGCAATAAACTATGCATTTTACTCAGCAACAAGTTCTTGTTCTTGTAAGGTAGAGCAGAGCTGTTGAAATTTTGAAGTTTTAAAACTATTTCTGTGAATTTAAAACATTTTATATATTTGTTAAACATATAAAATAAAGACAAGTGACCTACACAGAATAAGAGTTTCATAAAATGTGTGTATACTTTTGTTATAAATAATTGGTGCAAAGCTGGGGATCAATAGAATACACACACAGCATAATAAACAGATCAGATATCCAGTAAAATATTTTAATGCATTGTTTGGTTGGTATCATTGCTAGGACACTGGAGGCTGGCCCGAGCATAATGGTATGCCATTCTCTTATTAATTCTATGGATAATTCTTTAAACTTTATATTGTGAATGCTTTTTTATTTTTAACATTTCCTTAGGCCAGTTAAAAGTTTAGATATAAAATAGATTGTAGGTACAAGTCTATCACTTCATAGCCTGCAGGAACTTTTTATTTTTATTTGTTATCTTAGTTACATTTAAAAAATGAGAAAGCAAATAATTACTTATTAAAACTGTAACTATACAGATAACTAACTACTCCTGGGAGCTCTTGAGCTACAACCACTTTTTAAAAGTAACCTCTCATGGTTTGCCAATAGTATAGATGCTAAAAGAATTTATTTGCTCTGCACTGTGTTCTTGTCAGTCAAAACAAGACACAATCATGCTTATTTGTTTGCACAGCTATAAACATTTCTGTAACAGAAAACTTGGCAACCAGGACACACACATGTCCAGGTTTTGGTTCACACCCAGATTTCCTAAACCTGAGTGAAGTATTCTCAACAGGAAAAAAAAAACAACTTCCACTGGAGGCTACCATAGTTACTACTATGAAGAGCAATAGGCTGATGCTAATATGTACCATCAATAGATCTTACATATAACAGTGAGAGGACGTCAGAACTCCCCCCAAAGCCCACACAGACACAAACAACAGGACAATGAGGAAGCTAGGATGGTGAAGGTGGGATGACACAGCGCTGAGTGGTGAGTGATGACCAGTATGAAAAAAAATTAGTGTGGTTTATAAAAGCTTTTGGGGTACCAGATGTAACAAAAAATCATGGAAGTTTTGTAGAAACCATGCAATGAATGGACACCAGTCAGAATTTCCACAGATGTCAAGCATTACTTATTTGGAATAGAACAGCAACCTCTCTTGGAATTCAACTCTCAGAAGCCTCAGCCAGCATAGCTGACGAAGTTGATAAAACGAAACAAAACCAGAGTCCATTGTTAGAGAACGGTGTGTGTGTGTGCACGCACACGCACGTGCCCATGCCTTCGAGTCACATGTTGATTTACGGTGACCCCATGCATTTTACAGAGTTTTCTTAGGGAAGGAATATTCTAAGGGTTTGCCAGTTCCTTCCTCTGAAATATAGCTTACAGCACTTGGTGTTTGCTGACGGTCTCCTGTCCAGCCCTGAGCCTACTTAACTTCCAAGATCAGACAGGATCTGGTGCCTGTAAGCTATTTAGGAATTACAGGGCTAGAAAACCTTTCTCTTTATGTGAAACCTCTTGTCTGCTAAGACATCACAGGAGGTGTTTATTAATGTCATGCTGAAAGTTGCTGACTTTAATGGCAACTATTAGACAGTAAATGAAAAATGAATTGTATCTCAAAATTGTGGGAATGTTTTTTAAAGAGAGAGAGAGAAATTTCTCAGTGTACAAGGCTGTGGACCTCTGTACTTTACTTACTGTTACTAGTTGGCTGAGTTAGGAGTGTGTATATTCTTACATTTGCAACCTGTGTGCCATTTTCTTCCGCATTGCAGCCTCTCTGACTTCCTGAAAAGCCTGGAAGTCTTAAATTCATGGTTTCCTCTGTTCTGTTCTAGAACTGGTTGTAGTTTTAGGCTC
Source organism: Cyclura pinguis (assembly GCA_030412105.1). Lineage (NCBI taxonomy): Eukaryota > Metazoa > Chordata > Lepidosauria > Squamata > Iguanidae > Cyclura > Cyclura pinguis. Next base: position 108,781,912 of record CM059600.1, on the reverse strand, counting down.
CCCAATACCTTGTTTGGTGCTAAACACTGACACACATTACTTCTATAAGATAAGATTTACTGGTGGTGAATGTTGTGTTATATGGTCTACAACACTTTTGCAGGGATGGGGTCCAGTATCTTCTCACAGCCAATGGTTGAACAGGTCCCCTAAACGAGTAATTCTAGACAAGCTACCCCCAGCTGGTGATCAAATTCCTCCTCTGCTGGCTAGATGGGGAGCTTGGGCTGGAATGTACCCCCTCCTTGTGAGGCTAATGCAAGATGAACTGCAAAGGTGTTATATATTACAGAACTAAATAAAGAAAATGGAAGTGTGCAAACATAATCCATCTTCCTCCAATAGCTATAAGAAATCTGCAAGGTAAGTAAGAGAGGAAAACTCACTTCTCCAGTCCATTGTCAGCTTTCATATGATATGTTTTGGCTATGTTTGTATGTTGTTGTTAGGCAAATAAAGTTGTGGTCAATTTAAACCCTAGCCTGGGCATCCAGCTCTTTCTCAATGCAATGACTTTTTTGATGCCCTCATCATCTTCTTTTTCGTCATCAAGAGAAATAAAAAAAAAATCATGTCCATCTTTTAGGCGCTCTGGTGGAAGCAAAACTAAAAAGACCCTGGAGAAGAAGTTATGCTGTTAAGACTGCTAGGGAATTTTCCAGGAAAAAGGAATATTAAGACTGTCTGCAAAACAGATGGGAAGGGCCCATAACCTATTACAAAATGGCCTAGCTTGTTAAAGACAAGTAAGCACTGAAGCTCTGTTGTGCTGCTTTGAGATGAACTTCTCAGAAACACTCAGTGCCTCTGTGAAACAGGGAAAAATCGAACTATCATTTTTGCAAGGAAGAGGATTTGACACAACATTAGTATTTATCTGCATGCCAAATAATGCTGCCATTAAATTTATATTGGTTGGGGTCTTCCTTAGAGTAACTTCATTGTGCACCAACCCAAAAAGAAGAGACACAGCTTTTCATTTAAACAAGCTTTTGGTCACTAATTGACTCCTAGTTAAGGGAGACGGGGGGGGGGGGCTTGTATTTCTTTTCCCCTTTCTGTTATGCTTTCTGAAAGCATCCTTTAGACTGTTATGGCAGCTTTTGAATGACATATCCTATTTAATTGCTTTTTTATTGTTCTTTCATTTTATAATTGACTGGGTCTTTAGCTGTACTGTTTTAATTTATTCTGTAAGGCTGTTTGGATCTTGCCCTGACTTTGCAAAGGTTGTCCATTACAGCTTTCCACTGCATTACCCACCTATCATTGCCAGCTAGTTATTGGTAGCATCTTGCTATTGCTTAACCTTCCCCAATAAACCCTTCAGTCCCATCCTGCATTATTACACGGAAAACAAAAATCATCCCTCCTTTTTCTGACACTATCTTTCAAAGAGTGAGACAAGTACCTTAATACCTGACCCCAAAGTGTGGGGAAAGACTGCACAGACCTGGCTTAAATAGGTCAACTGCTCTGTTCTGCCCTCACACAGGCTACCTCCCAAAGCCTTGTGCTATTCCTTATTTATTTATTTCCAGATATTTACATACCACTTTTATCCAAACGTTTCAAAGTGCTGCGTACCAATAAAATGTAAAATACACATTAGACACAAATACAAAGAACACAACATGTTTTGAAAGGTGAGAAATACAAAGAACACGGCACTTTTTGAGGTGCAAGAACTGGATTTGAGTTGGACTAATAAGGAAGGCTTCCTCAAATCAATATGCCTCCAACATGTGCCATGTCAAAGTCCAGACAGTGTTCCGTCCAGCAAGGTCCACTCCACAGGATGCTTTGCTCTGAATGACTGCCAAGCAAACATCAGGATGATGGGGCACTACAAGGCTGTAAAACCAGCCATAGGAGCCATAGAAGTAGCTTTCTTACCCTGTTTTGTTCCACTGTAACATATTCTATTCCCCCTTTTATTATAAGAAATATATGTTATTTAAAATGGGTCCCAAGAACAGAGAGCATCATTCATTATTGCAGCGACATACTGGCATGGATGTAGTACTTTTATGCACAGTCCACACAAAGACAAATGACATGACACACACATGCATACATAGAGGATCTATGGCCATTTCCGCACTAGACTATTATAGTGCTATTATTCCACTTTCAACATCCTGTGGAATCCTGGGGTTTGCAGTTTAGAGAAGGGTCTTTGAGACCCCCCCAAACTGCAAACCCAGGATTCTATAGGATATTGAAAGTGGAATAATAGCACTATAACAGTCTAGTGTGGAAATGGCCTATGCCAGTGAGGTTCAGGCTATCTGTGGGAGGGTAGGTTTTACCTTCAGTGCGAGCTTGTCTCTATGAACACAACCTTACTTTCCTTTCAGCTGTTAAGGACAGCCATTCAGTTCTGTGGGAGAAACATGGAGAGACATCACAACTTGCTTCCTTCCACTGCTGACTCGGCCCTCCACCAGTTAAGCCCAGGCCAATCTGGATACCCATGTATCTGCTTGCATTGCTGCACGCTGGGTTCTTTGAAAATTTTGGAAAATGGTTTATGTGCATCCATTTTTAAAAAAAAAAAATAGTCTATAATTTTAAAGGATAGCTCATGCCTTAGTTTTCCAAAGAATGAGATAGACAGATGCCAAAACCCTGACTGAGTGGCACACCAATAAAAATGCCAATGCAACTGCTGCATCTTATGGGTGATGGTAGGACTGAGCTGCTAGAAGGCTCCTGCTCTTGCCCAGGAATTCTAGTTGCTCTTGTAGTGTACAAACATGAAATAACGATAATTGAACTGTGGCCTCTTTCTTCACTGTGGATTTGCATTGACAAAATGAATGTCTCTGCCCCAAATGTTTCTAAATCCCAGGAGAGATGGGGAGAGTGGGAAGAAAAAAGCTGTCAACTGCAACGCAGACTGAAACTCTGAGACAACCCCTACAAACTGACTGTCTCTCCTCCTACTCACTGCCACCACCACCAGCACCCCCCAGCTTCCTTTCACACACTCCTGGCCACAACCATTGTTAGGACATGATGTGGATGTGTTCTCCTAGCCTTTGAACTTAGCCCCGTAAAGCCTGCCTTTCTTTTCAATGAGGCCAGGAAAATTAGAAACAAACTCTGAAGAAACCAACCTGAGAAGAGAAGGTTAAGTACGGGTAGAGAAACAAGAAAACCATGCAGGTTCTTTTGTCACTCTTTAGCATCTCCAACCTCCTTCCCTTATTTGCCTTCTGTTCTGTCTCTGCACCCTTTGGGATCAGTTTGTGTCTTTCTTCCCCTATCATAGTTGTAATGATTGAGGCTGTCCTGGAATGAGTAACACCAAGCTAGCAGCAACCCCCTTGGGTCTCAGGAGCCAAGGCACCCTGACCTACTGGAGGACCTATTGATCTGTGACTGAAGAGCAGACAGCCTCCTCAATAGGAGTTTGCCACTTAGGGACTGGCAGCTGGATTTCTGGTTTCTCCCAGAGCTGTCCAAGAAATGTGTGTTGTGCAGGGTGCTGGGGTGATGCACGTCGTACAAGCTACTGATGGCACGTGGCGAAGGAGGGGACCCTCTAGTCTAGAAAGTGACAGCCAAATGCGGGAGGAAGGGAACAGTTGTTTCAGGGCTGGTCGTGAGATGCAACAATGAGAAGGGAATGTGCTTGATGGAAGGGAGTACTCCGTGTATGTGGCTGAGCGAAAAAGATAAGTGCGCACACACAGTGTGACTGTGTGTGTGTATGCATGCAAGCGCATGAGGGAGAGGAGGGGGGCTCTCTCTCTCTCTCTCTCTCTCTCTCTCTCTCTCTCTCTCTCTCTCTCTCAGTGCTCAGTTAAGCCTGCTGTCAGTTGGTGTTAAGGCAGCGATCTAAGCGCTGGATTCGGAGAGAAAGAGAGAGGCAGCATCCTAGAAGGAAGAGAGGACCAAAACAAAAGAGAGGGGAGGAAAAAGGGGAAAGAAAACCACAGAAGCGGGAGAAAATACCAAATCTATGCTTGGACCTGGGCTTCTTTCTCGCCAATGCAAAAGGGAATATGCAGCACATTTTTGCCTTCTTCTGCACCAGTTTCCTAGGGGCAGTGTTGGGGGTCAATTTCCCCAGCAACATCCAGATAGGTAAGTGTGAAAACTGTTCCCTTCCCGTATGGAACGGATGGCTGTTGTGTGTGTGTGGATTTGCGCGCGAGCGCGCGTGTTAGAAAGAGAGGCGAGCCATCATCCTTTGTCTCTACTTGCAAACGAAGGCATCGGGGGTGATGAATGTACAGTTTATGTCGGGGAGCCCAGTGTGGGGTGCACCTGTGCAGATGGCCTTGTGGGTGGCCGGAGAAACATGCCTGCAGGCAAAGTGCTTCCGAAAGCCAAGTGATCGCTCTTCCCGCCTCCACCTGGGACTCCGCGTCGCATCGGAAGAAAGGCTGGGCTGAAACCCACTTTGCATTTTCTCCCTGCCCGCAGTTTTGGAGGGGGGGGGGGACTGTGTTTTCTTAAGTAGAGCCTGATACCTGGCAGAGAAAACAGATTGCTGCCTCTTTCGTCTCTCGTCCCTGTTGTTGCTGCTAAACAAAAGCTGAGCAACGCTAGGAAGACATTGCATTCTGCCTCTTTCCATTGCCTGCCTCCCCTGCTCCCAGCGTTCACAACACACTCCCTCCGCTACACACACACACACCGCCTTTTCAATTGCCCCATCCCCTCACTAATTCGGGCACCCCGCAGCTTCTCCCCACGCTGACAGCGGGCAGCGTTTGCTGCCCGGTCCCATCTCTTTCTACCTCCTTCCTTTGCCATCCCAATTGCTGGCTCCCTTTCATCCTTGAGGGGAGCGGGGAGAGGGAGAGGAAGCAAGAAAGCCCAACTCTTGGGCTCCCCCCCGCCCCCCTTGCAGGATCTGTGCTTTTATTGCAGTTTGACGTTCCCTTGCCTGCCAGCATCCTTGTTTTCCAGATTTCTTCCGTGTCTCACCGTGAAACAAAAGGTGAACTGGGAAAATTAGCAGGCTGCCATTTCTCACGCCTTCCTTGGCAACCACAGCGAAGTGTGATTTGTATTGTTATTTTATTTTATTTTTGGTACACATGCTTTGCTGCCTTGTGCAGCAGCAACAACGGGGCACGTTGTCGAACATGTCGATTCTCCTGGCTTGGTGGTGGGCTGCGTTTAATGACTCTGATTTCTTGCTTTTTCAAAACTAAACATCATAGAAATTGATGAATACTAATGCTAGCAAAATGTTGTTGATGATGATGATCATCATCATCATCATCTCATCATCGTCATCTCACCATCATTTCATTTTATTTGGATATTAAGTCTTTTTTTTTTTTGCCCCCATTTGCACATCTGTATCTAGAGGAAGTGGAACACCCTTTTGCATTTCTGTCAGATCCAAAGGTACCAACGTAACGATCAAAAGTATTTTTACAAACTGGATTTAAAGATATAAGGACACATTTTGATCCAATGAATATATGTCAGAAGCACAATATATTGGGAGTAAAGAAAATAGTAGTTTGGTCCTTTTAGGCACTTCATTATCACACGATACTAGGCTGTATTTCTAAGACCAGTACCTAATTTCATTGAGTAATCTTCAGACCCCACACTAGCCAGATTTCTGAAAGGTCTTTCTGTTATCCGATTCTACTCTTTGTGATAGATAACATCTTTTATCATATAGGACATACAGTGCTGCACATAAAGAACATGTGTTAATAATATCTGTCCCTTTTGTAATAATGATTTAGTCAGTCTCTATTCTCTCCCTTGTCCAAAGTTCAGTGTTTCTTGAATAATGGCAGGTTTGTGTTCCTTTGTTAGTTCTCTTTCAGTTCAACAACAACTTGTTGAGTAAACATCAGCTCAGTGTGGCAAGTGGGACAGATTCAGATCCTATAAAGGAAATGGGGAGGAAAAATAAGACCCCTTTGGTTGTAGGAGAGAGGGAGGGGGATGTTAATCTCTTTCCTTCTCAGAGCTCATTCTTAACCCTTAAAGTATTGTCAAGAAATGAGGCCCAAGAAGATCCTACATAAACACACACACACACACACACACACACACACACACAATGTCCTCATGCTTCCAAACCCAATTAACTCTTCTTGTATGACCATACAACATACTGGGAATCTGGGATATTTAGCATTATGTAATGTTCAGATGGCCAAAATAGCTATTTTATCCACAAAGGTACAACTGAAGTCTTCCTTTTCTTGCTACAAGGCTGTCCTTCAGGAGTCTTTCTTTCTTTCTTTTTTCTTTTCAAGTTTTTGACAATGGTGGGGAGAAAGTTGAATCAAACTAGAGTTACATACCAAAGTGGAGTTCAAGAAGGTCATAACCATGTAACAGTCAACTTCTGATTTGTTGTCCATATCCTTCTTTCTTTTGTTTCCTAGGGGGATTATTTCCTACACAGCAATCCCAGGAACATGCAGCGTTTATGTTTGCGCTGTCTCAGTTCACAGAGCCCCCCAAGCTTGCTCCCCAGATTGATATTGTGAATATTAGCGACAGCTTTGAAATGACCTACACCTGTAAGTAGCAGCTCTACATCAACAGTCCTCTGTTCTTATTTCCCCCTCCCCCCCCCATATCCTGATTCTCTTGATTCCTTCCTCTTCCTCTCCTGTCTGCTTCATTTGTGTAGGGACACTGCTTTAATATTAATACTCCTTTTTAATGTCTGTATAATGAGACTTTTATAAGAGATATCCCCTTTGCCTGCCTCCAGCAGTTCCTTCTGATGGTTTCTTTCCTTTTTTGGAAACTGTGTGTTTATTTGTTTAAAAGTAGCAGTATCTTTATTTTACTGTTGTTTTAATGCTGCTTTTCTAATGATTTGGGGTTAGGGATTTGTCCTGGCCCAAATGTGTAATGAGTATAGGACTAAAAATGTGGTGGGATGCATGAATTATTCAGTTCAATTTTTATACCTGCACCTTAGCCACACAGCAATTTTTTGTACAAGGGTAACCAACAGTTTTCTGAGGTTAGTCAGAAGTGCATAAAAGGTCAGATCTAAAGCTAGCAAGGCAACCAGTAATGAAAGCAAGTTGAGAGGTCTGCACTCAAGCAGTTATTCATAGACTTTTATATCGTGAGCTGTTAAAGTGTTTCTGTGAATAGAAACCCACAAGAAAAGTCTTTCACAGAAGGCTTTGTGAAATCTTGCATCAGAAATCAGTATGGTGGACAGTGTCATGTGATACCAGGATATAAGCCAATATAATATTTTACTAGTTGGATCGTCAGTGAAAATATGTATAAAAAAAGTCAAGAAAACAAAACCCTTACTATTAAAGTGGGAAAGCTGTCAGATCATGAACAAACATATGCTCTATTCAGAGAAAAGGGCATGATTTAATAGTACAGGATTTCTTTTGCTCACTTCTCTGCTGTATGCTAGACGCTCATGACTCCCAGCATGTATAACTAGGGGGAAACACTGAAGGAATTTTGTCTTTGTTTGAGGCCTATTTGTTCTCAACCATTACCTAGAAATGGAATGCTTAGAGATTCTTCTGCAATATTGTCTATATTTCCAAAGTTAAGTCATCCAGAGAAGAATCACTATTATAGATGTGTAGTGGGGTTTTTTTTCCTATGAGTATTTTGTGGCATGATATTAAAGAGCAATACCATCACACCTGCAGTGATGTCAACTACTAAAATGTCCAAATGGTAGATTTTAGGTTATGTTCTTATATACAGTATAACACAATGAACTAGAAAGGAGTGTGGCATTGGGGTGAGATGATGAATCCAAAATGAATGTCTTGGACAGGTATCACTCCGGAGAGGATACCTTAATGGGAAGAGTGAAAGATTCAGCTTGCTATATATAAACTGTTGAAGCCAAAAGAATGGTATTTAAAACAACAAAACAAAGCAAAGCAGATGGTACAATGATTCCAAAAGATTGTGACAATTAATTATAGTTATAAAGGAGCATATTCTGTGTTTGATAACAGAATTCTTACTTGTCTTATAATGAAACCTTTTGCTCTTCCATCCTTCCATTCACACAGTTCTTGCCATTTTCGATTTAACCAATCTTGCTGGTATTTGAACTTATCACTTCCTCAGTTGTGGTCTCCCAGGATCGTATAATATAGCTGTGCAGCTGTGATTAAGTAATCAGTACACAACTGAAATTGTGTTCACAATGGCAAATTGTATGTATCCTCCAACCCTAAGGGAACAATAAATGTGACTAGTGTTGTATTAGAATTCAGTTTTATATAGAGTGCTTTATCCTAGATGATCCGTGGAATATTTAGTCCACATCAACCTCCGTAATTAAAAGCCTCCATAATTTTCAGACAGCCAGCATGGTATAGTGGTTTGAGGGTTGGACTATGATCATGAAGACCAGGGTTCAATTCCCCGCTCAGCCATGGAAACCTACTGGGTGACCTTGGTGCATCGCACACTCTCAGCCCCAGAAAACCCCATGATAAGGTCACCTTCAAGTCATCATAAGACACCACCACAACAACATAATTTTGTTCTTTGGATTGTAGGTGATCGGTGCTCTTAAAAACAAACCAGGGCATTAAGGTGTATCTTTACACTTCTTCGATTTGGCTCAAAAATTGCATAATACACAGTCATCTTCTCCCTTATGTTTCATTTCCTATAAGCACTGATAGCAGTATAGAAACTCACCACGATTTCTTCATGTCCACAAAGCTCTTATTGCTTTGGTGAGTTAATTTTTTTTTTCTTTTCCTAATGTGGCATAAACATTTTAGTAGTCAAATAAGTATTGTTTGTTTCCATGGAGACACAAAATATATTCTTGTGTTTGTTTTCAGAGTGTGTAATTATCTTTTGTCCCCAAATGCCCTGTCAACAATATTTTCAATTGTGAGTTAGGTAACAAAGTAGGGAGTTCTTCTGACAGAAAAGAAAGGAAGGAAGGAAGGAAGGAAGGAAGGAAGGAAGGAAGGAAGGAAGGAAGGAAGGAAGGAAGGAAGGAAGGAGGGAAGGAGGGAAGGAGGGAAGGAGGGAAGGAGGGAAGGAAGGGGAAAAGGTTGTATATGTGTTCTCAACACACATGTCTTTTTATAGGACTAATGTAAGACTGGCATTACAGCACTTGCCGAAAAGAACTGGAACATGTATGGTCTGGCGTTTAGACCTGTCTTTCATCTGTCACTCCTGCTCCTGTAAATAATGGGGGCATTATTTGTATACTAGCTGGATTCTGAAATCAGGTGGGAAACTGGTTTGGGGAGAAAACAACCTCTCAGGAGCTTTTTTAGAAGGCTAGAAGAGAAAGGAAGATCTATAACTCTCCTTCCTGGTCTCTAATCTTCCCTGAAACTGTCTTTCTGGGTTTGGGAAGGTAGTCTTGGGACCATACATTTGTGGCAATAATATTCTAAGGCAGAAATGTGAATTGCTGGAATCAGCTGGTACAAGTCCAGGCTAGCATCTATCTTTCCACAAATGGTTAGCAGCCTTATGATGGGAGCTGGTAAGCATCATCCTCAATAAATAGTGAGAATGCAAAATGAGCACGGTAGCTATTAGTGTGTGTGTGTGTGTGTGCGCGTGCGCGTGCGCTTCTTGTGCTTCTTGAGTCTGATGGCAGTGAAATGAGTCTTTGGTATAGGGAGAAACCCAGCATATGATTTTAATGTATGAAATTAAATCATGTATGGCAATGTCCAGTGAAAAAGTGCTTTCTTTGCTCACATGTGACACTTTTGCATGTGACTGGAGATGAGAAAAAATGTTGCCTGGCCACCAATGATGAACTGGCTGCACACCGTGTAAAGAGACATCCACTGCCATCTAGCAGGTAATAATGAAATAGAACTAGGAGTGACATACAGCAAAACTAATACCCTGTACTGGCAGGCAGTAAGCCAGAAGTAGTAAGAGACCGCTCTTTGGTTGCCATGCCACCATCTTTGGTGATATGAAGCAATAATAAGTAGGCTGTATGAGACACATTTGAATCTTGGCTCTTTACACAACCATAGTGACTGTTGCATTGTAGAAAATGGAGGGGGAGGTGTTTTAGATTAAATTGGCTGCTGAGGCGTTTGTCTTTCACTTACATTGACACAACATCATGAATACAGTGAAAGCAGGGATGGGCAACCAGTAGCCCTCCAGATGTAGTTGGGCAGCAATTCCCATCAGCATCTGGGAATCATAGCCGCTAAAGAAGGATGTAGAAACTGTAGATCAACAATATAGGGAGAGACACAAGCACTCCACCCCTCATTAAAAAGCTGAAATATCCCATGGTAGAAGTGAACAGTCAACTATTTTAGACATCTGATGTTTATCCCACGGTGATACAAATGTTTGAAAGTTTGGTGGGCATATCCTTTAATTTTGACCCTAAACAAATCTCTTATGGGTCATTCTGGGTTTGTATTATGTACCCTTTATAGTGACTGCTCAGAAGGAAAGCAAATTAAATGATGTGTTTGCTATTGTAGACCTCCACTTCAGAAGCCTTTGAAAAATTTTCTAAGGAGAAAGCTGATGTCACCTAACAATCCAAACTATTCTACTAATAAGGAGACTTTTAACGGCAAACATTCATACCTTCCCACAGAGTGTGTTGTCTGTGATTTCCATAGCACAGAACAAATATGCAAAATAAATAAATATCTAGGTATGTAAACATATCATACTCTGCTGTTGAATATCCATGCTATCCATTAAGCTCCACTTAGCAGTACAGTTTATGTACTCAAAATAGGTTTTATATCAATCATCCAGTTAAGTCCTATAACTTCAGAAGATCTACATCAGTGGTTTCAAACTCTCAGAGTCCTCGCCTTCATAGATAAAGGATTCTGGGAGCTGAAGTTCAGAACATTTGGTGGATCAAAGGCTAATAATTGTTTTAACGATGCTATTAGCGTATGAAGAATTATTGTTGTTTTCTAATTGTTTAGTGAAGCAATACTAGAATATACTTCCACAGGAGAAGTAATGTTAGTGAAAAAAAAACCCGTTTGTCAATTTGTGCTTAAAACTTATAGCTGAATCATAATTCTAACTTTGCCATAGTGTTTTGCTCACTCTACTCAGAAGGCATTGGTCACACACATTTAGATCATTCTTCTCTCCCTCCCTACCCCTTATGGCTTGACATTTAGCTGTGGTGATATTTGTTTTCAGAGCTGATCTCTGCTTTAATGAAATGTTGTTTCTATATCACTTTCCCTATTCAAATCAGCATCTTTAATCTGAGGAAGAATGAGGAAGACATGCAAACAAGTTGGTCTGAATACGTGGTGATATTGCTGAAGGAAAACAAGTCTAATTCGGAGTAAAAACATGATTCCTAGAGGGTTTTCCACTTTGTCCAAACCAGTGAAGTCATAGAAACAAATCTTGTTGTCTGTGTGATATTATCACTGTTGCCAAGAATTGTTCTTGTTGTGTGCCTTCAAGTCATTTCCAACCCACATGACCCTAAGGCAAGCCTGTTATGGGGTTTTCTGGGGCTAAGAGTGTGTGATGTACAGTGGCTTTCCATGGCTGAGTGGGGAATTGAATCATGGTCTCCATGGTCATAGTCCAGTGCTGAAACTGCTATACAATGCTGGCTCACTCCCAAGAATTAGCTTGGTTTTATTACTAAAGAAAAGGTGCTAAAGCAGCAGCTGATTGAGATTGTGCTTTGAATGCCAGAAAACAAACAGTTTTGGGCTCTCCAACAGCTCCTTCTTCTTAATGAAAATATTTACAAATGTTCGTAAAGTAGCAAGGGTACCCAGTCAGTTAGAAGTAAAATAGTAGGAATAGTGGCAGTAGTGGTACTTCCCCCACCCAAATGGTAGAAATAAATATAATTATTCATGAATTAAAAGACTTATTTTGCTGCTTTGAGATCTTTCTGTCGTCATTCAGTTCTAAACATGTCAGCTTCGAAACTGCCTTGTACTTGGCAAGAAGTAATAGAAGCACACATTTATATTTCCAACTGTGGATCTAAATTTATTGCAATTAAAACATTATTATGGGCTAAACAAAAAAAAAAAGTACTGTTGATAAAACGTACATTGGTAGCTATTTCGCAGAATGGCACTGCTGTAATTTATTCCTCGGGTAATCAATTAAAATACAGTTTTGTAATTTAACTTCCTTCAGCTCAGTTGTACGATACTATGTAAATTTTGTGTGTTGTGTTTGTTTATCCCAGGAGTGCCATAAAGGGAACTGAAAAGCATGTTCCCATATGCTGCGATGATAATATGCACAGGCCACTGAAACCAAGTGAATTTGAGCAGCTTAACTATGTGTAGGATTCTAGATGTACATTTCTATGCTGGAGACTTTATTTAATGTAATCAAAGCCACCTCAATTCAACTCAAGTCTAACTGATCAGGTGAAATATGGTTATTATTACAGCGCATAGAAAAATACTTGTTTATTCAGTATGCCATATTAAAAAAAACTTAAAATCTACCTTAAGGCAATATTCTGAGCCGCAAGGTGGGCTTCATTACATAATACAGACTGCCAATAATGATCTACTGACCGTTACCTTGGATAGAAGCCCGAGTCATTAATTCAATCAGATTTATAGGTGGGATCTGCAAGGTATATACAATTCTCTCAAGAGGCTTTTGGTTCCAATAATGTAACCACACTAGCATCACCATTCTTTCTCTCCCGTTTGAAAAGTGGTTTGTTTCATACAAGTAGGTCACATTTCAAAGAGATGACTGCTTAAAATATCAATGAAGACTTGGAGGAAAAAAAACTAACAGTTAATCAGTGCTGAGGGAGCAGAGCTTAGATATAGTTCATTAAAAATTATTTTGTTATCCATGATCTGTTAAAGTTTCCAATGACTATTTAAAAGTCATTATATATATTGTCAAATAGCAATGGCATTAACAGTTAACATTTCACATTCTTTCGATTTGTTATTTGAAGGGTTATGTGGAGTGGCCGCTTTCGTCCATTCTTAATATTTTTAAATGATTATTTAAAAAATTAGAGGCAACCCATTACTGCAGAGCCAGTGTGGTGCAGTGCACTGAATGTTGGACTGAGACACTGGGAGACCAGGGTTCAAATCCCCATTCAGCCATGGAAACCCACTGGGTGACCTTGGGCAAGCCACACTTTCTCAGCCTCAGAGGAAATCAAAGGCAAACCTCCTTTGAACAAGTCTTGGCAAGAAAACCCCACGACAGGGTTGCCCTGGGGTCACCATAAACATAAACTCACTACTAGCACATTGTAAAACACATGGCAAATTTCTGGATTTGCATTGATGTTGATGGATCGAGACTGACTTTTCCAGGCTCTGTGAAAGAGACCAAGTACAGTTAGATTCGTAACAGCCAGTGTGGTATGGTGGTCAGAGAGCTGGGTTAGAATACAGAGTTCAAATCCCCATTCAGCCATGAAAATGAAACTGGGCAAGTCTACCAGCCTTCTAAGAGGAAGGCAATGGCAAACTTCTTCTGAATAAATTCAGCTGGGAAAACCCCAGGATAAGGTCACTGTAAGTCACTTGAAGGCACTATCAAAAGCAAACAGACCTGGATGCCTTTTTGATACAAGGTCTGGTGTTGCTAGAGCAGCATATAACAGTGCAGCACAGCTGTAACATGCAAGATTTATACATTTCAATGTTATCTTGAGACAGCTTTCCAGGGGAGGAAAGACAGTGCTGCATTTTGGGGGGAAAAAAGAAAAATAAAGAACCATGCCAGGGCTTTAGCCACGCCATCTATCTATCCTGAACATGAATCCTCTTAGTGTACATCATGTTGATTTCTGTCCCAAAAAATTATGACCACAGAAGAGAGAGATTGGTTGTAAAGATGAGGAAGAATGTCAAATAAATAATTAATCTATTGTACTAAGTGTAAGAACATGTTTCTCACACCACTGTGGTTAACACTTAGGCTTAGTAATGTAAACATGTGAGGTATACATATACTAGTATCAAGATAGTCTAGTGCTATAATTTATATATGACCAGAAGAACTATACATGATTTTTTTTTTCCTTCTATTCCTTCTTCTACATTCCTTGAGATTAAACTCCCAGCCATCCAATCAGCTTGTCTTTTTCTGACACCTGGTTTTGTGTCAGCTTAGCTAACTCATGACAATTCAGAGGATGGTGGAACATAAAAGAATGTCAGGAAGAAACAGATTGCCTGAGGAGGTTAAAATGAGTCTGAGATAGATTTTCATCTCAGCATTGGCATTCTAGTATTTTCTCAGTGCAACACAGTTCAGAAACGTCTCTGCGCATTACATACCACAACAGTCCCTTTTTCTGTTGGCTCAGTGTGGCAACCATTATTCATCTCATCGGCTGTCTTTCTTCGATTTCCTCTATTCTGCTCTTTAAATGGCATTGCCAATCAATTCCAACAGCAAGATAGTTTTCCTTACTAATTTTTTCCCATCATGCCTTTTATCTAGAGTGGCTGAAGATGCCCTCCCCATGTTGACAGTGGAACTGTAACAAAAAATAAAGCTCTGTGCAGTGAGGAGCTCTGTCTTATCAGGCTTATCAGTCAAACAGAGCTTTGCATTTGTATTTCCCTGAACGTTCCTTCATATTTGCTGCAGATCTTTCTATCAACGTGGAGCATGATCTCTCCACACTTAGAAGTTATCAACATCCAAACATAGGTGAGAGATGACAAGAAAGGAGTGAGGAAGAAAGACACATATAAATTACTCAGGCAGCCCTTTTGCTTGATTTCCCCTTTGTGGGATGATGTGCAAACCAACCTCCAAAATAGACATATGGCTGATGTGAATACATAAGGTGTGACTGATTATAGGGTTCCTCAAGTGGGTGAAGAGAGCTCCAGTTCTCAGTAAATAACTAAAGGTTGAAGTTACAATAGAAACAGATACACTTCCACCAAAGGATAACAGATAGTGAATGTCAAGAGCTGGTACTGATTCATGCAAATGAAGGCTAAAATCACTACTGGAAGTACTTTGAGACTTTTATGGATTTCATAGTCTTTATGCAACATGAAACATGGTGAAGATATGATGAGAACATAACGTGAATAAGGGACCACATAGAGCCAGCCTCGTGTAGTGGTTTGAGCATTGGACTATGGCCCAGAAGACCAAGGTTTGATTCCCCACTTGGCCATGGAAACCCACTGAGTTACCCTGGGTAACACACATACACACAGCCCCAGAAAACCCCATGATAGGTTCATCTTAGGATCACCATAAGTCAGAAATTACTTGAAGGTACACAACAACAACAACAACAACAACAACATTTCATATTGTGGTTTTGTTCCACAAGCTGGAGCTATGGACATTATGCTTAATCAGTGCTCACCAATGGCTCCAAGTCAAAGATGTGATCAGTCAGTTCCAGATTTTGGAGGGATAAGGTTCAGAACTTTGAATAGCTTCTTTAATCTACGAAGTAAGTCCAAGAATGGATTCATTCCAGAGATGGAAGTCAATGGGCACCACTGGGCCAAATTGTGGTTGGTCTTGTACAGCCCCACTGTGGCCAAAGATGACAAGAAGAATGGACAGCCTGCATCTCTCAAACTAATTTCAAAAGCCCTCCAATGTCATGCAGTTCAGATCTCTAGCAAGAGCAATCTATCCCTTTGGTAATATCTCCATGTGTGTGGAACAAGAAGGAGGAGAGAGAAAGAGAAAAGAGGTGTCAGGAAGAAAGGATGATGAGTGTGTGGGAACAGAGACAGGAGGAAGAGGAGAGAGTGAGAGAGAGATTGAGAGAGAGAAAAGTGGTATTAGAAAGAAATTAGATCAGAAAGAGAGAGGGGATGACCACATCCACTTTTGGCTGCGGTTCTCCCACAACTAGCGTATGGATCTTGACAAGTTATTTTTGACAAAATGCAATCTTTTAGAAAGAAAATGCAACCCATCTGCTATTTGGAAAATCAAGATATTGGGCAACAGTAAGAACCACTCTGGCAATGTCAACCAGAGTAGCAATCAACAGTATTGAGCCCTTTGCATTGGCCTAGTACTTCCTATTAGGCTTTCATTTACACAATTAGTTAAGGCTGCAGTCCTGCCTACTTTTACCTTAGAGCAATTCCTATGGAACTCAATGAATCTTTACTTCTGGGTAGAGAGGTTGAGAGTTGCAGTGTAAATATTTTCTTCTTTGTATGAATCCCTTATACTCTGGGATGTTTACATTTTCACCTTCAGCCCAAGTTATGTCTTCTTCAGTTCAATTACTCAACTCACTTATTCAATAACTGAATACTTAGTCAATCCTGTTATTCTGCCAACTGTGATTGGTTGCTACATGGCACACTGCAGGCTATTTAAGTGGATGAATAAATTTTAATCAAACCTTGAACAAGTAAAATGACTGTTAACTCACAGGAAAAAAAAAAGACCAACTAATCAAATTCAGCAATAATATGGATGAAGAGAAACATACAGCGTAAAGTGTGGTGATGATGTTTTGAATAGACATTCATCACCCTGACAGCAGAAATCTTTGGGCCTTTCCACACCATACCTCATTAGCATGTTGTTCCATTACAAGCCCAGCATGGCCTTTTGCATGATGCTGTCGGTTTAGGAATGCTGTCTTTGGCACCCTTTCACCTTAAATGAATGAGTTTTGAGTATTGCCACCAGTGTTCCTTCTACACTGCAGCATTCCTGGCCATTCTCTTGCCCTGCCTTCACTCCACCACCCCCCACCCTGATTGGTTGGGTTTGTTTGCTTGGGAAGTCGCACTAGAGCAGGGATGTTGTAACAGCATGACACACCAGTACACTATTGCATTTTTGTGCTATAATGCTTTAAAATGTATTAAAATAACTAAATAAATAAAAGGAGAAATTTAAAATAAACATGGAAAGGTGATAGATTTCAAAGTTACCATGCTATGGGAGTAGCTGAGAGAGGGACAAGCTGGGCATGCCCACACCCCACCCACTCCTGGATCCAGGAGGACAGGAAGCACTATCAAGCGCTATTATGGTACCACACTGAGCTGGCTGATGGGATTGAAGAGCTAAAGGAGACTCTTAACAGATTTTTTTCTGGAACTGGTATAAGGTGGTTTTGCAATGCTTGGGGACAGGATAGCAGCTGAATAGCAATGACATCGGCCATTTCTGCACGGTACTCTTATAGCGCGATTATTCCACTTTCAACCTCCTATGGAATCCTGGGGTTTGCAGTTTCGGGAGGGGCTGGCCGGCCCCTCCCGAAACTGCAAACTCCAGGATTCCATAGGAAGTTGAAAATGGAATAATTGTGCTATAAGAGTGCCTTGCAGAAATGGCCATCATGTGATAGCATGACTCCTGAACAGGAAACAACCCACTGCTGTAGCAGGATAGTGACGTTGTGCAGAAATGCTCTTAGAGTGTAGTGTAGGTATTTTTGGCTTAGTTGAATTAATTATATTAGAATGTAGTATAGGTGTGTTCGAACACCTTTGTTCAAACTTGGATTCAGACTTGAACAGTCCAAACATTTGCCAAGGTGAAAAAAAATCTCTGATTTATCTGAGGAGTGGACAATGCATGGCTTGTAGGTCTCCTATAGTTCCACTTTCCTCAGTTTTGAAGCCTCCAAACCTCATTCACTGCCTCTGCCAAAATCACTACACTACTGAAATTTGTCAGCCCCATAGCAAGAAGGTATATTTTCCTTTACACAAAAGGCACGTAGTGAGTAAGCACCTTCTTTCCAGGCCCAGTTTTGTTGCTGAGAACTTAAAGGAACTGTGATTGTGCTTGAAAGCAAAATAAAGGGAAATAGATTTATTTTCTGCCACTGGTACCAGAACACCGAATTTGGGGTGGAAAACTCAGCATCGTGGTAGGAGACAGGGGATGGAGCCCTCAGCAGACTTCAACTAGTGATATTTGGTGCTCAGAAAATGCCAAGCCATGGCTCATTCAGTGCCAAAAGCTGACCCTGTGTGGCTTCTGATGATATCTTTGGGAGAGTTTCAGAGTCTAAAATTTTCCCAATGCACTAGGATACCTCTCAGCCTCCTGAATTACCTGGCCAACCAACTGCCTCTTCTCATCCTCTTAATACCCATTCTTATGGGTTTGGTAGTAGAAACAGTAGAATGAAAGAAGGATTTTTTTTTAATGTTTCAAAAATTTATGGGCCTTTCTGTTATAGCGCTATTATTCCATTTTCAACATCCTGTGGAATTCTGGGATTTGTAGTTTACTGAGGTCAAAGAGTTCTCTGGCTGAGAATTCTAAATGCCCCTCCCTAAACTGCAAACCCCAGGAACCCATAGGAATAATAATGGAATAATAGCACTATAACAGTGTAGTGTAGATAGGCCCTGTGTGTGGAGGCTCAAGATGAAGGGATAAGAGAGCATGGATGAAGAAAAGAGGAAAGGATATAAGCTCCTCTCTGTCTAAGTGAATCACTTCTGGGGTCATTATGCTTGCTCATTGTTGGGGTGAGCATTCTGAATCCTTCACATATCAAGAAATAGTAATTTTGTACCATCCCATTTCAAACCACTCCCACCACCACATTTTAAAATGTTTTTTCAGTCTTCACTATAACTGATCATCGATTTAAATGAAACTATAGTTCATGTGTTTATTCTGTGTTGGCTGAATTCAGGGTAAAAAAAAATAGAAATCTCTCTGCAATTTTAAATCACCCAAGGTTTGTTGTTATTTGTTAAGTTGACCTGGACATTTGCTGACCCTATGAATGGCAAATCCAAGCCTAGATGTATTTAAATAATGTACTATTACAAGAATTTTTAAAATCTGAAATGGGAGGGGAAAGCGATTACATAAAATTGGGCCCGCACACAAATGTATAAAGAATCTTTTTAAAAAGAGAAGAAAATTACTACAGTATTTCCAGTCAATAACTGAGCAAAACAGTGAGTCTTGCGGCATTTCAAAGACAACCAAGTATATTACTTTAATCTCAGTTACCACAGTGAAAACAACTCAAGAGGAATGATTAGCTATTTTTGGTCTTTAATACCCCAATTCATGAAAGATGCCTTGAGCAAGTTTGTTTATCACTACCACCTCATGATCTACTGTGATTTTACAGCAGGAGTGGGAATGATACAATGCTCCAGATACTGTTAGAGTGCAACTCCCAGCCACGCTTGGCTTCTTAGCCGACATGCTAGAGGCTACATTCCAATAAGATACACTGGGCTGCATAATGCCTGCCCCTGCTTTCTAGAAATGCCTTGCTGGAAGAAACAGCACCAAAGATGGACAGCACTGAGATTAGGGGTGGACAAATCTATCAGTGTCACTTTCTCACAATTTCACTTTTTTAATCCCTTTTTTAAAATTTAATTTTTAAAATATCCCATCCTTTTTATGAAAAAAAAATTACACATTTGGGTGCATTGTTGTCAAAAGAAAATTGAAGAAAATTATCAGACATCTGCACTGTTCAGTTCCATAGGTATAGCTATTTCCTGAATAGAGAGGACTATGGCTATTGCCTGCGCTGGCCTGGTAGTTCTGCAAGTTGCTAAACACTGAACCTATCTGAGGCTAGATGAGCTATGGACAAGAAGAGCCATAGATCAAATTCAAGATATAAATTCTCATGTTACAAAAGTAGGTACACTATGTTATGTTTGGAGGGAAATCTACTTCGAGTAGATACTTTCCCTTTTATAACATTGCCACAAATTCTCTATCTGTAGGCTTCCTATATTTCATGTGTATTTCATTGTATTCATTGTATAGGCCAGTGGTTATTAACATGGGGACTAGAGAGCCCTGGGGGATCTGCAGAACCCTCACGGGGTGTCTGTGAAGTCCTGCTGCTGGATACCAACAGCAGCGCCAATGACGGGGATATGCATGTGTTGGGGGGTGCCGAAACTGCACTCTCATTGGCAAATAAGGGAGCAATGTGGAAATGCACACATGCCCACCACTGTGTCCCTTTTGTCACAGCTGTGGCACCAGGGAGTGTGGGTGCCAAGAGGCATGGTGGCAGGCGTGAGTGCATGCCCAAACTGTTCTCTCATTTGCAAAATGGAGCAGTTTTAGCCCCTGCCACCCCCAGTGCCATATCCCTGACATAAGGCAGGCATGTGCATGCATCCAAACTATGACTCTGAAAACCAGGGTTTGCATCTCCGCTTAGCCATGGAAACAAACCTTGCCAAGAAAACCCCATGACAGGTTTGCCTTAGGGCCACCATGAGTCTGTTATCAAAGGGGAGAGGCATAATGGCTAGAAAGAAGCTGCCCCTGTAAGCAGCATTTTGTTGTTGTGTGCCTTCAAGTCACTTCTGACTTACAGCAACCCTAAGATAAAGCTATCACAGGGTTGTTGTTGTTTTGCCAAGATTTTTTCAGAGGGAGTTTCCTTTGCCTTGTTCTGCAGCTGAGAGAATGTGACTTGCCCAAGGTCATCCAGTGTCTGGGCAGGGATTTGAATCCTAGTCTCCAAAAACCATAAGTAAGTAAGCAAATAAATAAATATTTGAATATTTAAATCTAAATTTAATATTTAAATCTTGAGTTAAGTCTTGGGGCTCTCTGACAATTTATAGAAGGTCCTTGATAAAGAAAAGGTTAAGAACCACTGTTATAGGCATACCATGTAACTGCTACTTCAACGTGCCTTCTAGATAGATTATGAAATCCATCCTGAGTTATTCTAGGACTTTGTGCCTTTCCTTACTTTTTGACACAGTTGTTGCCAGCAACACAATACCATTACCAGCAAGTAAAACAGTGAAAAAGAAACGAGTATGATGGCAGCTTCTTTTTCCACAGGGGGCTTGATAAATTAAAAAGACCACTTTGGCATGAGTGCATAGTCATAGATCTGAAGATGGTCTTTTAGGCCACTTAACCCACTATTTGACTCAAGAAAACCAGAACTAACACAACCCCAACAAATGATCCTTCCTAATGACCTCCAGTAGGGAAGACCAAAGACTGCTGCACAATTGAATTCACTGTCAAAATGTTCTGGTCATTAAAATATTTTATTATTTTATTTCTGTTCCACCAGTGTCTCTCACTGACTTCTTAGAGTAAAAATCCTCCCCCAAAACAGCCCTCTCAAAAAAATTCAAATATAAAATATACTTTACCTTAAAAAAAAAGAGAGAGAGTGCCATCTTGTTCTTGAATCACAAGGGTGTAGTTGAACTTGTGCCTTTGCATCTCACTTTTTTGTTCATTGTGGTGGTTAGAATTCTGCTCCAATCAAGCTAAGACCAACATCTGTTCCTAGAAGTAGAGACATAGTTCCACCATGTAGTTATGTCTCTGTAGCTACATCTCCCAATGCTACCACCCTTAAAGAAAATTCAACTTACAAGCAGTGCAGCCCCCCTCCCCATGACCATTTTCATGTTGTCAGAGAGTAGAAGGATGAATGAGAATGCACAAAATCTAATTTCCTGTATCTAGATGCACTGCAAGGGTGTTATCTGCAGCGATGTCTCAAGGCTTGCCAGAGATCACTGCAGATGTCTGTTGCAGCGCATCCAGCTACAAAAGAATAGCTGAATGTGTCCCAACTCATCCTCTGTGTACCAACAACACAAGAACAGTTGTGTTGTGGGAGGGCTGCACTGTTTACAAAGTGAGTTTTTGGAGGATAGTATCGGCAAACACAGCTACAGAGATATAGCTACATGACAGAAGTACATCTCCCAACACAGAATCTTAGCTGTAGTTTAAGGTGATCCCAAATTACAAAAACACTTCTGATGTTCACCTGCAGAGGTGTGTTCATCCAGAACATGTTCTCAAGAGGAAAAGTATGAACATGATGATGATGATGATGATGATGATGATTAATGTATTTAATGAACTATCCAAAGAAGCAACAGAAATGAAACTGCAGCCAGGATCTCTGAACAATGTTATTGCATGCTGTATATCTAGTCGCTAGATCTGTCCTAGCATATCCAGTAAGTAAGCTATGCTAAACAAGCTACATCAGAGCTTTCCAAACTTTTCATGTTGGTGACACACTTTTTAGATATGCATCATTTTGTGACACAGTAATTCAGTTTTACTAACAAACCAGAGGTTAAACTGACTCCTTATAAGAGATCCTGGCACATACATAAATTGTAATAATGAAATGTATGGAGATACAACATATCTTATGAAAACCTTTCATTTATATTTTTAAAAATATATGATTTATTTATAACATATAATATGCATTTCCAAGACTCTGGTGGGGGGCTCATTCTCAGTCCAGGGAGGTGACACACACCTACACCCTTCAGGCAACACACTAACATGTTGCAACACACCATTTGGAAAGCCCTGCATTACATAATTAAGAAAGGCAGTCTTTATTTATTTGTGATTATATATAGATTGTCCAAATATTCAATGGACAACATACAAGTTTAAAAACAAAATATATACAACAACAACAAAAACAATTATAAGGACAGCACATAATTAAACCAAAGATAAAGGAGCAGCAAATCGTACCTGTACCAGAAGACTCCTCCATTGAGTAGTATCAGCTCTTAGAACCTAGAAATGGTAACAAACTGGGTGTCTGTATATACCCAGGGCCTTCAGAGATAGAGGACAGTCCACATGGATGAGTGAATAGTTTGCACCTGAGCCTTGGCTAGGGTCTCAGGATACAGCATTTAAGCTCCAGGACTTGGCTAACTGCTCAGCAATGAGTAATTCTCTAACTATGTGCTAGACCGATCTGGTACCCCTGCTAACTATTCATCTGTATAGGGCCTTGAACTATTTATTTTTGAAATTGCCCTTGTCTTAACATCATTCTGCTTTGTTGGTTTGTTTGACTGTGAACTATTGTGATTGTCTTCATAACTATTGTGTTACAAACTATTGTGTCTTTGTAACTATTGTGTTACTCTCTCTGCTGTGAACACACTTGCCAACTAGTAGAACTTGGTTTGGATTTTCTTCACTGTTATTGTTGGGAAGAGTGGCCTACCAAAGTCCTTGGCCTGGGGGAATACGGACACCACCATAGTGTTGTAACTGCCTAAAAACTGAACGGATATAATTGTGGGACAAAACTCCTTAGAGTCTTCATCTGGTACTAAAATGCCAGAACACAGACATTAGGTGAAGTTCTCTATGAACAGATGAATCCACAAAGGGGATACCACCATTATGAAGGCATTTTCTTTTGTAGCTAGCTACCTTCCCTGCCTCATTGGCAGGGATACCTGGAACAAGATCTCAGGCAAAGAACTTAGGATGGATTAATATGGGAGACAAAACTCCTTTAGGTAACCTGAAGGCATTTCAGTTTTTTTCATAAAATATTTTCCCCAAAAAACACAGTTTTGAATTCCATGTAGCTACATCAGGGATAGGTAACTGTGTGAGGTCTGGGTGCCAATTCCCCCCATCTTATCCTGCAGTCCACACATATCCCGTCCACCTACACGCTGATAATACACCTTGCTTTGACTACATATCAGCCAAAATGCTGACCAGAAGTGACATTTTTAGTTACCATTTTGGCTGATTCATGGTTGAAGAAAGAACCATTTTGGCTAGGTAGGAGTGTTTCATATCTCGAAGTCTTTAGGTACAGTTTCTGGCTGAAAATCACACTAAAATAAATAAGTGTGGAGGGCTTTGTGGAGCTGGTGCTGGGCTTTGGGAAGACAAACAAGGGTTTAAAGGACTTTGTGGCCTGTGGGCCACACTTTCCCCATCTCTCCTTTACTGAAAACCATCACAGCTGACAAAAGACACAGCTGGCTTCCTATGCCTTAGCTTCAATGGCAGTCCAGGTATCACCACCAGCAGTACAACATTGTTTAGTAAATCAAATCATGTCTATACAGAAAAGTTACTTGATCATCCCCATTTTCATGTGTGTGTATTTTTCCAGTTAAAGGGAATTCAGAGAACAGGAATGAGAGAGACTAGTTGCAGTCCACAGCTGCAGCTGAGCTGAGTGGACCAATAACCTGCCAGCTGATTATTTTTCATGAATGGAACAATGACTGTAGACAATGAAAACTGTAGACATCAAGTAGAAGAATGTAAATAATCCTGCATTCTATTGATAGTTTCAGCTAGAGTAGACCAATTAAATCAATGGTACCTTTGTACTTAAACATTTATGTACATTTTATTGATTCAATGCGCTTACTTTAGTTGGACAAACAATAGGGCCATTTCCGCACTAGACTGTTATAGCACTATTATTCCACTTTCAACATTCTATGGAATCCTGGGGTTTGCAGTTTAGGGACGGGCCAGCTGGCCACTCCCTAAACTGCAAACCCCAGGATTCCATAGAATGTTGAAAATGGAATAATAGCGCTATAAAAGTCTAGTGTGGCAATGGCCTAGGATTCAGGCCACAACTTCCTAAGAAGCAGCAGAAGACCTAGTAGGAATCCACAGTTAATGAGGAGAGTAAGGGGATTTCTTTAAAAAAAAATGCTTCTTCATATGCTAAGAATAATTGTGAGGCTCCATGGGTATTATAATTATATAATGAGAGTGAGCATGGAGTAGTGGTTTGAACACTGGATTACGATCCTGGAGACCAGTGTTTGATTCCCCACTCAGCTATGGAAGACCACTGGGTGATCTCAGGTGCTTCACACATACTCAGTCCCAGAAAACCCCATGATAGGTTTGTTTTAGAGTCACCATAAGTCAAAAATGACTCAAAGGCACACAACAACAATGGTACTGTAATAATGTAGTGTTTTGCAATTGGAGACCTGGGAATTTAGACAGTCCTGGCAGATTGTCATTCATAGCTTTTGCTACCTGAGGTGAAGGGCAGTGCATGTGCTCAAACTGGCAATAGTTCAACATTGGTTTGAGAATAGTGTTCTGCCATGACATCTGAGACAGCAAGACAGTTGACATGACCTGGGACAGGTAGCATGACGTAGATGTTTTTGCATTCCAACTGAAGGGAAAAGCAGGAAAGTTCATGTGCAACATCCAACAACCTGTTGCTGTCTCCCTAGCATCTGCTGCCTGAGGCAGCAACTCACTCTGCCAAGTGATAAAGCTGGCTGTGTTCATAGTACTCAAAGATTCTTCTGTGAGTGTTTATTGCCACGCTCAACAGAAGTGAATGGCTACATATGCCAATTTTGTTACGTATTTAGACTGATGTAGCAAGAAAGCAACATTAACAATGTCTGAACCATGTTGCAAATAAGTGTAATAACCTCCTGAATCTGATAATCAATGGGATAATTCTTTTACTTCTGTAAGTACTCCTGAGGTACAATTTATTTAGGAATCATCACTGACTAAGGGACCAAAGAAGCTTCCTTTAATTTAACATGAATAACATTGGTGACATATGGGTCAATTCAGTGCTGCATTTAGCATACTTTCACTTGTACAATGGGATTTTCTCTTTCTCTTTTTGTTCCTGTTCTCTGCTCTAAAAATTGTCTCAGGTTCTCCAGCTTTCTGGCATTGATTTTGAGGTTGTATGTGATGGGGGCTCACACACTCCCCGTTCATAGTTCTGCTGACAGAATTGCTTTGGCTGCTGACATAAACTGGAATAAAACCTTTCCTCTAAATAATTGCTACTCATATTTAGGTCAGTTATATTGTTGCCTCATCTGATGAGTGGGGGAAAGACCAAAATGAAACACTGACATCTGTGAATTACCTAAAATATAACTAGAACTGTGTCAAATATATCTTCCACAGCCAGTTTTTATCAGCAGCCTTGAAAAATGCAGGAAACTGCCAGAAACTGAGTCAGGTCACTGGTCAACGTAGCCCAGTATTGTCAGCTTTGATTGGCAGTGGGTCTCCAAGTGCTCAGAGAAAAGCAAATCTGTTGCACCTCCTTCTAGATAATCTATTTAACTGGAAGTACCTGAGAACAGAGTTGGAAGTCAGGTTCATTGAGCTCAATAGAGTTTTCCCATGTTAAATTACTTAGGGGTGCATAACTTTTGTAGGGCTAGGGCCCAATTTCCACCCACAGCACCCATTGAGGGCTGCAGTGAGTCCAAAAGTGGTTTTTAATATCAGAACCAGAAGTGATGAGATATATTTCTGGTTTGTGGAAACAGGGTTTGGAACCCCTGAGGGACACTATCTCTGCCTTACCCCTCAACTGCCCTCCTTTTGTGGTCCCCAAAAGCAGGAAAAAAAATATTCCTTTTCAGTGTTTTTTTTTTAAGTCTGAGAAAGCATTAAGGGTTCTGTGTGAGCCTAAGTACTAGAAAACAGCTGTGGGGGACTGCATTTTGCTTACCCTTGGCCTTGATAATGGATCATCTCAGTTACCCAGTCAAATAAAGTATTGGTATTTGTAGTTGCCTTTCTTTATATGTATCTCAGGCTTCTACCTGGCTGATTCTTTCTATGTTTCCATTCTTTCCTGCCCTTCATCCTGGACCATGGTCAAAATTTAGGGTTGTTTGCCTTGCAACACTTCACAGATGAACATTCGAATCCAGAGAGTGTGGTCAAGATGGCAAAAGTTATTAATGAGGAAGAATAGATTCATTAATTGCTAGTGCTGCCCGTTGGCTGTGGAATTCACTAACCCAGCAGATAGATCAAAGCCCTTTGATTCAAGCTGCATCTGGGGCCCGTTCACTCTACACAGTTATATTACTATTATTCCACTTCAACCGTCATGGTTCCATCTTATGGGATCCTGGGATTGGCAGTTGGAGGAGGCATTCTCAGCCAGAGCACTCCAGTGTTCTACAAACCCTAGGATAATAGTGCTATAACTGTGTAGTGTGAATGGGCCCCAGATCTAGGCAATGTATAGTTTTTTGTGTGTTTACTGGTGAAAATGTTGTATAACACTATTGTTCTGGTCCTCTTTTTTGAAAATTCTTATTTTATTATGCATTCTAAATGTATCTTATAGACCCCGTTAGGGTTATCAGTGTAATAAATCAACTGTTTCACATTTTTTGTTGGTTCCATAGAGGCAAAATAACATGAAACAACATGACTGCAAACCTTATGATCACATCTGTGGCATGCCTTCCCTCGAGGACTGACAAGAAGAGTATTCATAGCTTATCATGGGATTCATAATTATCATTTTGTAAAACACTGACAGTGCAGTTAAGAGAGCAAGTCAAGATATATTACATTGGGTTTCTGTAGGCTATACGTGAACATATGGCCTTTTTCCACAATCCTGTGTCAGAGACTTCTATGTAACAAAATATGATCAACAAATCTTTCAAATCAGATTGTAGATGACAAAACAGAACCTTTGGGGAAAATATGGCATACCCATGCAACTTTTGATTTGCTGAAATGATTGGATTGCTATATAAATAATAATGAAAAAAGAAGGGCTCCAAGATACAATGCCAAGTATATTTCAAACAAAGGGCCCAGTGCTGCCTCAAGTATGTGTCAGAATGCTTCACCACGTGGAGTATACTTTCTTACAGCGCTCTTACCTATTATACAATATTTTATTTAGCACCAAATGTTCTCTCTTTCCTTTTGAAAACAATCAAGAAGATCAGAGATGAATCAAACAGGGCCTTTTTAGCATATTTCTTCCCGACAAAATAGTCCATATGCTCATGGGAAACTGACAATATACATACGTACTTGTTTTAAGTTTGTTCATGTTGCCAGAACAATTCTGCTTTGTGCCACCCTCCGCCACAATCAACAGTATCTCTCCCTGACTTGTATATCTTGTCTCTGTTTGAAAATAAAAATATGGTATCAAATATGTCTTTGACAACAGACCTTTCTTTGGGATTGGGTGACTAAAATTTGGCTGACTTGTCACTCATCCATTCAATAGGGATTTTTTTCTTTTTAAGAGAGAGTTTATTTTGGCCTAATTATGAAAATGAAGAGCAGCTGTGAGATCTTCATCTCACAAATCATAATGTGAGCTCACTATCTGTGTGAACACCTCATTCATTACCAGGTGGCAGACACTTTATGCTGTGCCTCTGCTCTCTGTTTTGCTAATGGGTGCTGAGGAGAATCGGAAACAATTTGCCTGGATATCCAGCACAGAGGCTGGCGGTGTGTTTGTATTCAGAGACAGCAGTCCCCTAGCACCTGGTTGGCTTTTGCTAAATCAAACAGAACTTAACATGTGTGCACACACCCTGGGGGCAGGCACGGCAAGACATAGACAGAATGATTTCTCAGCCATTACTTCCTGCAAAACCCAGAACGGCCATTACATTTTTAACTATCCTCCCATCCCCCCACCCACATCCAGAGCTTGTTTCTTTATCGAAGATATTGGAAAGAAAGAAAGGAATAACATACCCTCTGACGTTTCACAGAGGAAGACTGGGACAAGCAACATCAGAATACGGTCAAAGTGGCAAAAGTTATCAACTGGGAGAGGCCACCAGCCAGGAGAGTCAGCCGCAGTTATCTGAGACTACTGGGAAGGGCAGGATTCTTTCCCTTTCTCTCCCCTCTGCTGAGTTTACTGAGTGCAAACTATTTTTGCACTTTCAACTCAATTTGCAGCAATTGAAGGAATCGAAGGACCAAGGGGAAAAGCAGGAGGAGGAGAAAGAAAGGAGGGCATTTTAAAAACAGCTGAAAGTAGAGAGGAAAGTGGGATGACAGAGGCATAACTGGGACTGTTCCTTCCAAATTGGGATAACTAGGGATAAGCCCTGTTTACTCCTACTCCTTTTATTAAATGTATTTACACTCTGCCTTTCTCCCACACTGGGCTTCAAGGCAGCTTACAAATTAAAATCATTACAGTGCAATATACTGCATTGAGACATCTGAAACATATACTTCAAAAATGATTTAAAAAGCAGATAAAAACAGTACAGTTTAAAACAATACAACATCCTCTTAAAGGTTCTTTCCCAAAAAACCTTCAATTCCAAAGGCTGCTTGGTTTTTTTTTTAAGTCTTTGTTGATGAAAAGACAGCAAGCAGGGAGCTATTCTAGCATACCAAAGGAAAGAATTCCAGAGCCTAAAGCCATTTCCGCATGACATTGCTAACCCACAATAGCAGTGAGTTGTTTCCAGTCTAGGAGTCATGCTACCACATGATGTTGCCACTTTCCAGCTACTATCCCATCCCCAAGCGTTGCAAAACTACCTTATATCATTTCAGGAAAAAATCTGTTAAGAGCCTCCTTTAGTGCTTCAATCCCATCAGCTGGCTCAGTGTGGTACTGTAATAGCGTTTGATAGCACTTCCTGTCCTCATGGATCCAGAATTAGGCAGGATGTGGGTGTCCCCAGCTTGTTCCTCCCTTTGCAATTGCCATGGCATAGTAACTTCAAAATCTATCACCGTTCCAGGTTTATTTCAAATTTCTCCTTTGAGTTGAAACTGTTTATTTTTTAAATACATTTTTAAGCATTACAGTGCAAAAGTGCAATAGTGTACTGGCGTGTCATGCCATTACGACATTGCTGAGCTAGTGTGGCTTCCAAAAAAAGAATAATCAGGGGTAACGGGGGGTGGGTGAAGGCAGGGAAAGGGAGGGCCAAGGAGGCTGTAGTGCAATACTGTGGGCAATACTTCGACTCATCCGCTTAAGGTGGAAGGGTGCAGAAAATATCGTTCCTAACCCAACAGCTTTGCACAAATAGCAATGCTGGGATTGTAACAGAAGAATGCACTAATGAGGTATGGTGCAGAAAACGCCCAAGACTCTGGGAGAGTAAGAAGGTTCTCTCTCATGTTCTTGCCAACTGTGAAGATAGTGGGATTGAAAGAAGGGCCTCTGAGGATCTCACAGGCTTGTGTGGGGAGACAGTTTGTCAAATATTCTGGATCTAAGCTCTATAGCTGTATATTCCTGAGAAAGAAAAATATGTGGCCATATATTATGATTCTAACACTTATGGCCAGTGTATAGACGGGAACTATGGCTCATTTCCTGCCCCACTGCTGCTGGCAGTTTGTTGTGAGGTAGACAACTCCTGAAAAGCACTTAAGTTGTACCATTGTTTAGGGATAGGGAGGAAGAAGAATTTCATTTGGTTCATTTGGTTCAGTTCTCGGAAAGAACCTTCTAGACTTCTTAAATTCGTGCATAAGTTCAATGAGATGAATTCAAGATTTAGAAAATTCAGATATGGGATAAAGCAAAACTGGCAGATTCGTGAATCAATCTAAGATTCAGTGCTGAAGTCTTAAAAGGCAGACTTGTGTGGCTGAATTGTCACAAATGCAACAGGTTCTTTATCATGGACCATTTCTGTACTGGACTGGTATTATGCTATTATTCCACTTTCAACATCCTATGGAATCCCTTTGAAGCCCCTTCCTAAACTGCAAACCCCAGGATTCCATAGGATGTTGAAAGTGGAATAATAGCACTAAAACAGTCGAGTGTGGAAATGGCCATGGATAGCCATATGGCAGGCAGGTACAGCATGTCTTTCTCCATGCTGGGAAGAGCTATACCTATTGAATATAGCTAGAATTATTTTTATATATATATATGAATTTATCAAAGTGTAAGATATCTTCACCTCCTTTCTTCAAAACTGAGATGGAAAAAACTTGATGTTAAAGATCACTGACATGTGAGAGAAAATAAAACTGACAGATTCATCCATCTCTGCTCAAGAACACTTGGCAAATTGTCAATATCCCCCTCATAAACTGGGCCACTTCCTTGAAAATAGGGATGGGAAAATCTGTCTTGCATTCAAATATAATAAAGTTCACTTTCTTTTCATTCTGAATGAAAATGAAGTTTTGATAAACGAGCTCTCGTAAATTCTTATCAAAATAATCCAAAAAAACTGAAACGAGATCCTCACCCACCCCTTTCTATGTTTAAAACTAGGTATGGACAGCTATTGCAACA
The DNA here is from genome assembly GCA_030412105.1 of Cyclura pinguis. Lineage (NCBI taxonomy): Eukaryota > Metazoa > Chordata > Lepidosauria > Squamata > Iguanidae > Cyclura > Cyclura pinguis. Next base: position 108,751,158 of record CM059600.1, on the reverse strand, counting down.
AAAATATCCAGAAAATTGAGCCAAACTACAAGTTTTGGGACCATCTGGCTGTGAGGTCCTTGCCCTTTTTCAGTAGGAAGAAAGGAGAGAGTAGGATCCCCCTGGCATTGGAAAGGCTAAGCAACACCCTCTAGCCACTTTGAAAGATGCTATGAAGAATCACTCTCCCCATCTCCTGGATCTCCTCCTTCCTTGGTGGGAACTCAAAACACCACTGCCTTTATCCCCTTAGAAGTATAGTAATGTACAGCAGTTTATCTTTGTGGCCAAAACAGAAGAAAGTGGGTAAGGGGGAAAAAAAGAGTAAATAAAGAAAAATGAAGGTTCGTGGAGTTACTGAACTTTGTTTTCATGTGGATGCTTAGCATTTGCTGAGACTTCGGCTTGTCTTTTTTGTTGGCTTGTTTGTTTGTTCTGAAACATGAATGTAGCTTCAGAATTATCTTTTCTGTTTGAGCCTTAAGTAGGCTTAAAATAAAGCTTATGCAGAGTAACAGTTCTCATTAATTCAAGGAACATCTCCTCACCTCTGATGAAATGAGGGGAGTATTTTGGGGGCCTTACACAAATTAAAAACACAACGGCTGGCATCCTGTGGGTTAGTCAATTCAGTTGTTGAATAGCAAACTAATACACAGGAAAATTCCATTGATTTAATGGATCTACTGTAGTTTGGACTAATAACAGGATTTAGGTCAACATATGTTAATATTGAGGACAAAAAGAGGAGAAAATCTGTAAGCTATAAATTCAGCAGCAGCAGCAGCATAGTCAGAAATGTACCTATAAAAAATTAAGCAGGAAAAAAAATGCACAAAAGGAAGTAGGGGACCAGGAGGTGAGGGCTGGGAGAAGAGACTATAAAGAATAATCAAGATCTAATACAACATAATTGTTAGGCTAAGAGCAGGAAGACCCAAGCTCAAGATCCCACTCAGCCATGAAACTCACTGGATGATCTTAGCCCTGACATCACCTCTCAGTCTTAACCTACTTCATAGAGGCATGGTGAAGATAAAATGAAGTGTTGGAAGAGCAGCTACACATGCTGCGTCAGATTCATTGGACAAATATGTAATATAGAAAGAGAGAAAGATACTCTGGAGGGAGTGGGCTCCGCAACAGTAGGACTACTGAGGTTGTTATCTAAACAGTTCTCTAGACTTATTCTGGCCAGACTACTGCCTAAATCCAAATCCACTCAACTTTAGCTGTACAAGATGAGCATGTACTAATCACCACCATCGGCACCATCCATCACAAATGTCTGATACAGAGGGCATTTTAAAGCAGTGTACACAGAACAGAGACCTAAAATGGTTCTAACAGACATATTATCTATACAGAATTATTATATCATTTTACCAGTGCAGGAATACTGGCTTTTATTTGAGAAAAAAATATTCTTATGAGACTTAAGTAATTTGGGGGAGAGGAAGCCAAGGGTGCTTACAATAAAAATGAATTGATAACAAATGGTTTCACAGTGCATGATGATGATGATGATGATGATGATGATGATGACGGCAATGTCTATTATTTAATAATAAAAACTACTCACTTCAAAAGACTTCAGAACAATAGACAGTACAAACATTTGGACAACTGGAGAATTTTCATAATATGGAGTCAAATTATTGTAAATCATACAATAGTATGTCATATTGATAAATTAACATATTAATGAGGTAGGGAAGAGAATCAGATCCTGTGGTCTTATTTTTCCCAGCATAGGACCATCCCCTCTTTTGATCCTTGCCCCTTGTTTTTGTCTTTACTTTTTGAGATTACCTTGTAAACATGCTGCTGTTGCAGGATCCTCTAGGCATCAAGGGTTCTTGCAATAAATTCAGACAGATTTGACTTCTCCCAATAGTGTCCAGCAGAGAAATTCCAGCAAAGAAATCTCTGTGAACCGCGTTCTAAACAGGTTTATCCAAGAACATATGCAGGAATACTAAGGCTTCACCTAGTACACAGTGTGCCATTCCTTATAGTGCAGCTACTAGAGTGCAACTGCAATCCTTGATAACTTATTACGGAACATCTATATGTTTATAGCATTTATTAGACCTTTTAAAAAAACAAGACAAATAAATTTAGTATATACAGTTTAATGGATATGCCAGAATAGAGTATTCTATAAATATGGGCAAAAATCTTCTTAAACTGTATTCCATTGCATCAGCTTTTTATAGAGATTCTACTCCCCTGAAGCAAGTTTTTAGGGTTGCAATTGGTGGGAGGAGCACTGGTCCTGGCAGAATCAGTAAGGCCTAACTCAAATACCCAGTTGGATCCTAGACATGACTGGTAAAGCTTTGGTCTATGAACCTTTGTCTGGGAATAGATATGTTCTTCTAGATGGGCTGCTATTCTCAGTGCTGAAATTCTTGTCCTTCAAACCAACTTGCTTTACCATGAGTAGAAGCTAATATAGTACTATAGCTATACCCAGGCCTATAGTTTTATTTTTTTGACAATATAGTGCATGAATGTTTCTCTCTGGAAAGGGAAAGGTAGAGATTGGAGTTCTCAAAAGACATATAAAGTCCAGCAGATTTCTTGGTACCACTGAAGTAGTTAGAAAGAAAGCAGAACAAGTCGTGTTGCTCCTCTACTAGGAGGCACCAGCAATACCTTGTGGCCTAAGTGCCAGTACAGCAGTGAATTTGATCTGGGTTTTTGTCTGAATATTAAACTGAGCTGAATTAGGGATCAGGTTCAGCACGATGGATAGTTTGTTTAAAGTTCAAACAAAAATTCACTGGTCTGTATTTCTTCTATTAAAACAGTGTCTAGAATGGGTGATATCCAGTGCTTATATAATTAGATATCTGTTAACACAGTAAGACTTCTCGCTCCATCCCCCGCTGTGTAGTTCCCTGTGCTCCCTGAAAATCATTCTGATGTATTCCCAAAGCTTCCAGAGCAGGTTTTGAAGGGTGTATGGGAGCCTGAGAAATCCTCTCTTCCAGTTCTGCTAATGGGAGCAGTTCCTTCAACAGGGGGAAAAAAAACATGATTCAGTTTAATGCAACATATGGAGAAGTGAATGAGTTCACACTTTACATATTACACAGAAAACATAAAAAGAAAAGGCTTCAAACTTCTTGGCTGCCTTTTGTTGCTTCTTGTTTCCAATGTATGAAGCAAGCCAGAGGGTGTAGGTGTTCAGAAATTGCCAGTTTGATAACTCATTTATTAGTTGTTGCCCAGTAATGGAAATGAAGAATATTTCTTTCATCTCAATGCTGGATTAGCAAATTGCTAAGAAAGCTACACAGCACAGAAATTATGAAGCTGGTGTGAAGTTTTATCGCTTCACTTCCTTTTATTGACTTGAGAGTTGGAATAGCACAATGAGCTATATAGTGAAGCCTCCCAATTCAAATCTCACATCAGAAATAAATAAGTTAGATGCCCAGTTACTATTCTCCTGACCTCAGCCTATCCCCCCGCCCCTCTGACCAGTCCACAGTGGGTGGATAACAATACTAGCCTGCCTCACAATGCTATTGTAAGGTATGCTGAGATATTTGAACAACTGAAAATCTTGTATTAGTTGTAAAGTCAAAGGCTTTCATGGTGGGAATCCATAGGTTGTTGGGTTTTTTTTTCCAGGCTTTGAGGCCGTGTTCTATTAGTATTTGCTCCTGACATTTTGCCTGCATCTGTGGCTGGCGTCTTCGAAGGATCTGGTGGTATGGAAGTGAGACAGTGTATGTATACTTGTGTAGTCCCTGGGTGGGAGCAAGCAATTTGCATATGTTACAGTTGTGTGATGGCCTATTGTATTAGTCTTTCCCAACTATGTTGGACTACAGTCCCATCATCCCATCCACATAAATCTTTGATGGGAACTATAATAATGTACTTGTAGAAAGCATCAAGTTCAGAAAGTTGTGTTATACAAATGATAAATATTATTTTCATAGAGATAGAAAGGAAATAAAGAGGAAAGCACAAAGACTTGGTTGAATAGGGCCACAATTTATTAAATCCCATTAGAACAGTCATCAGAGGGGAACTGCTGTGCAGTGGCAAGCTATCCTATCTAAGGCCATTTCTGCACCAAACCTCATTGTCACAATAATCTGTGGCAATCCCGACATCACCAGTCCTGGGAAAGGAGCGGTTTTGCACCACTCCCTTCACCACGTGTCCCTTGGGTAATGGAGGTATAGCAACATTAACGCTACTGCTTCTTCTGCATTATGGTTTCCATAGCAATGGCTTCTCCCCACCCTTTCCCTGTCCCATGGCACCTGATCGGTTACCTTTTTCCAGGGCCTTTTTTTCTATCGGGTGGCATTGGATGCATCTGTGCATCAGGGCTCCCAGATTGACGACAGGAGCTGATGTGATGAAGAATCACACACCATAAGATAACAGGATGGTTGTGCAAGCAGGGGTCAATAACAGACTTTTTCCGTTATTGACATAGGGCATGATACGGGTGGGTTAGGGGCAGTTGGCGGCAGGATGGTGATGGATTGCCCATGACATCATGTGAAAGCATGGCTCCTGGAACTGCAATCACAGGATCAACACAGGTTGGAGATGACTTGAAGGCATACAACAACAACAATCTGCTGTAAACAAAATTATTGTAGCTAACTTATTTATTCTGAAATAGGAAGCAAGCTGTAGGAACACACAGATTCTTCAATGATTCAGAACTATCTAGTTAACTTTGATAAAACTGGGTACATACAGACTCCTATGGAATGGAAATCTCACATTCTTATTCATGGCAAAAGTATCTGCATTGCTACATTTTATCTCCTGCCCTTTTTTTTTTTACAGTTTAAAATATTAATGAAAATACAATCATGATTAGCCACAATCAAAAAGTAAATGTTTAATTGGTAAATATTAGTCCCAGAAAAAAAATGAAATGAAACCAACAAATACTTCCTGCTCTGGTTCACAGTGGGAGAAACACCAGAGATGTAATCATTGTAATTGATCTGTTGAAATGGGAAAGAAGGGCTATCATTTGAGAATGTCCAAGGCCCTTTTCACATGTTGGGGGGGAAACGGGCGAAAACGCCCAAAAATGGAGCTTACCTCCAGCCGGGTAAGTCCGTCGCCGCGTGGAGCAGTGCAAGCTCGCTGCTCCACACTCCTCCGGCGTCGCAGATGGCAGCTTCCGGTTGGTGGAGGCTCTCCACCAACCGGAGAAGCTCACCAGCCGGAAGCCCGCCCCCGGCAGATCTGCAGGCACGCACTTGCGCGCGCCTGCAGATCCACTTTGGAGCCGGGCGACGGAGCAGCGCAGGGCTGCACGCTCCGTGCTTTTCAAAAACCTCTAAAAAGAGGTTTTTAAAAAACACGCAGCCCGGCTAGTTCCGGCCGCTCCTGAGTGGATTCTAGTGTGAAACTACGAAAAGTAGTCCACGCCAGTCCACTCTACGGTGTAGACGACCTCCGTCAGAGGTCGCTCTACACCGTTCCCCCCACACACACACATGTGAAAAGGGCCTAAATTTATACCACACCAAAAAAAAGTACATAGAAGTTTGTTCAGCAATTAACTAGATAAATCAGGTGTTGAATTTCTGCTTCTATCAGAAAAAGATAAAACTGTTGTGTAAAGTAAACCCAAAAGATACACTCATTTCTTGTAGTAGTGGCTGCTCATAGTACAGTTGCAAAGATCCATTTTGGGCAGTGATGATAGCTGCTACTTGCCATCTGCTACTTCAAATCCTTTATGATTGTGGAGGAAATTCCTCTTATAATTAACTGAAAGATTAATTCTTCTCCATTCTGCTGAAGTGACAAGGGAGTGATTTATGTGCTCATTTCAGTCTCCATCTTTATCCCATAACATGACCCCTGAGGTCTGGCCATATGCCTGGGGCAATTTGATTGACGTGCTGGTTAAGTGTCCTTGTCCTGATGCACCTGCAAGCATTACAAGAAATTTATTACAGAAATGCTGACTCGGGCAAACTATTTCCTCAGAGATGAAGGTAATCCATACACCACTTCACATTAGGGATGAGTAGGAATTTTCTTTGGTTCATTTGAAAGGAAGAGAAAACTTTTTTTCAAAGAAAAATTAAAATCATTCATTTAATGGAAAGAACTTGAGATATTTTTAAAAACTGAGTGTCAGCAAAAGTGAATGTAACAGATTTGTCCACCCAGCTAGAATGTTTTATGTGTTTTGTTTTTAGAAGTCTTGTTTTAAATCCATGTATTGTTATCTCTTTTTCCTGATAGGTTCCTCATCTATTACACCTACGTAGCCAGCAGTACGCCACCATTCTCTCCATACTTGCCTATGCAATTTGACTATTCATTTGTTAAAATTGGCCAGTGCAAATAGCTGAAAAGTTTGTCCACTTCAGTTCTAATAAATAGTTACTGAACATCCAAAATTAGATGTGGGGAGCAAGTAAAACTAACATCCATCCCCACTCCACCTCCTCATCAACAAAGGATGCTTCATCTTTCAAAAGCAAACTCATCTAGAGACATAACAGTTAGAGAAAAATGCCTCAAAATACATCCAGAAGTCTTCTGGATTGATCATCTTGTAGAAAAAGAATATGCTGACCAGTGTGTATGCGTGTGTGTGTGTGTGTGTGTGTGTGTGTGTGTACTATAGAATAAAACTATGATGACAAAATTTCAGGTGCATTCAGTGATAAATTTACAGATGATCCACAACATAGGCAAACTCAACTGGAATGGGAATCAAATTCAACAAAACTTGCTGCAAAGTACCTTTTGGTAATTATACACACCTCTGACCACATATGACCTTTAGAACTGCCTTTGTTGACATTTCAGACCACCATAGTGTTGTACTGTGGCAAATGATTTTCGCACAAATGCAGCACAGTCTACTGCCTAGGCAGGAAGACTTTCTCCCATTGAGGACCATTTAGTTAGAGATGAAGTCAGTGGGCGGTGGAATCCAGGCCAAAAATGATCAGGTCCATTACTTCTCTCACTTTCTGTCACAACATTTTCTCTATGCACTTTCTCACACTCCTCCACCTCCACTCACCTCTGCCTTTTTTCCTGCACAGTGAGATGCTCAGAGAACAATAGGTTGTTTTTGCCATAAGTCTGAAACTGAGTTTGAGTTTGCATAGCATTAAATCAACAGCTATGGCTTGGTTCTCCATTAGTCCACAGGATGAAGAAAAACCCTCAAGCTGATTGATGTCACAGAGCCCACAGGTGCATTTCTACTTAGGACTACACTTCTGCTTAGGACTTAGGATTGCCTTGAACTACAACTCACATCGTGATCATGCTGGTGGAGAATTCTGTGAGCTCTAGTCCAAAAAAGGAACTTCCTCAAATTCTGCTTTAGAATGATTACTGTTCATACTACTTACTTATTACTGCTTTTTACTCCAAAGGTCTCAGAGTGAATAAAGTATGCCTAAATTTGTCTTTGGATGCATTTGAAATAAATCTATATGCAGCTGGTTTTTGAGCAATTGCATAGGGAAGGTCACTTTAGTATCTAAAGAGATAGCTGTGTTAATCTGTTTTAGCATAAAGACCCATAAAGGAAGCCACTAGCATCTTCAAGACTAACTGCAAAAATAAATTTCTAGTATAAGTTAGAAATAATTTCTGCATCAGTTCGTCAGATGCATGGAGTGAAGCTTCTGCAGACAGACTTTCCAATCAACTGTATGTATGTCTATATATTTCTCAGATTATCTCAAAGATGCTACTGGATTCCTTTACGACTTTCTAGTTAGGGTTCAATTTTATGATGCCGAAAGGGCATATCAAAGACTAAGGAATACTGTGCCCATGGATGAAATGATGTAAGTCAAGTCTGAAAACAGAGCAGAATGGGGCATGTTGAAGCAACTCACACTCCATGGGATCATAAGCCCTTCTCTCTTTCCCAGCTGCAAAATGCACAACTCCAAAAGAAAATATAGATGAGGGAAAACTGTCAGGAATGCTTTGATGGTGTATTCCTGCATGGCAGGGGATTGGACTTAATGGCCCTTGTGGTCTCTTCCAGTTCTGATTCTATGTTTCTGTGTTCTCAGAGCAAACCATTCCTCTAGTGGCTTGATTGCTCACTAGTTATAGAGGGTGATATCCAAAAGGTACCTCCCTATGTGAGAGCTAGCATTGTGTAGTGGCTTGAGCATTAGACTAGAACTCTAGAGAATGGGGTTTGAATCCTTGCTCAGACATGGAAATCCACTGCGTGACTTTGGGCAAGTCATGCTCTCACAGCATCAGAGGAAGGCAACGACAAACTTGTTCTGAGCAAACCTTGCCAAGAAAACCCCATGATAGCTTTGTCTTAGTGTCACCATAAGTCGAAAATGACTTGAAGGTACACAATAACAGACAACCTTTATGTGTGAGCAGAACAGCAGGAAGAATTGGTGGCAGCAGTGTGATAACTGAAGCCCCTGTCAGAACTGCTGATGACGAGCAGCAGCTGTTGGTCCCTGTGGCTCTGGCTGGAGATGAGTCCTGCAGCTCAAGAGCTGCCCCTGCTGCCATGGACCAAGCAGGCTCGGACGTTCCTCTGCCTGCTCCTTTAGGGCAACAGGGATCCAGTTCTGAAGATGCTTTGGAGCCTGTGTCAATCAGCCCACAAACAAGGCGGAGACTCAAGAGAGCTGTGCAAAGGAAGGCTTCCTTGGCTAAGTTCAAGAAGCAGTGACTAGCCACACCTGTGTCTTGGGCTATATAACTGCCTGCCTGGAAGCTTTCCTTTGCTTGTGGCAAACTTTCTATAAGCCCTCTCCTTACCTGTTCCTTGCTTCCAGCACCTGGTTCCTGATACTTTGGATTGGTCTCTTGGCTCCAGACCCCTGGCTTTTGGAACTCTGACTACGGCTTTTGCTTGTTGCTCTGGCTTAGGTAAATGGGCTTCCCTTGAGTAAGTGCTTCCTTGACTCCTCCCGGTAGGACTCTGCTAGCTCTCCCACTCCCTTCTCTGGGCTGTCTCGCTGCCTGGGTCTCTGACCCTGACAGTCTTGCCACAAGCCTAAAAGCTGATTTATTGTGGGAGGGAGAGTTTGTTTCTATTACCATGGAAAAAGATAAAGCAGCTGAGCTTTCCCTGCCAGCAGCCTTGCAAGCGAATATTGTTTTGCCCCTGCAAGTAAGCCTGCTACAGCAACATCTCCAGCAGCTGCAACCTGAGGTGGGGGCTGTTGCCTGGGTCAAACCCAAGTGCCCAGTGGCTACACCCCCCAGGTTTGATGGGTGGATGCAGGATTTCCCCACCTTCTGGGCTCGGTGCCTTCTGTACATGCGGCTGCGAGCAGAGGAGTTTCCTCGTGATTCTCACAAAGTTGGCTTTGTTATCAGTCTGCTCTCGGGAGGTGCAGCGTGCCAAGCAGCAACAATAAATGGTGGCCCTGACCACCTGTTGCACTTGTGTGCCACCACCTGAGGATGAGATATCTACCTAGCACATACCTCCCAACACAGGCTTGCAGTATTTATGGTTGTTTCTATCTTAGTGCTTGGGTCTGCAGGGTTTTGGAAGAGTCAAGGGGTGGTTTGGGAAAATGCAAGACAAAAATTTCAAGAAAGTTATTGACAAGCTGGAGCGTGTCCAGTGGAGGGTGACCAAAATGGTGGCGGGTCTGGAAGCCATGGCCTACAAGGAGCGGCCTAGGGAGCTGGGTGTGTTTAGTTTGCAGAAGAGAAGGTTAAGAGGGGGCATGATAGCCATGTTCAAATATTTGAAAGTCTGTCATATTGAAGAGGGAACGGGCTTGTTTTCCACTGCTCCAGAAACTAGGACAAGGAGCTATGGATTCAAGCTACAGGAAAAGAGATTGCACCTGGATCAGAGGTCAGAGCTGTCTGGCAGTGGAATATGCTGCCTCAGAGTGTGATGGAGTCTCCTTTTTTGGAGGTTTTTAAACAGAGGCTGGATGGCCATCTATTGGGAGTACTTTGATATATGTTTCTGCATACCAGGGGGTTGAATTGGACCCTGTGGTCTCTTCCAACTCTATGATTCAATGATTCTATGAAATGTACAGGTGATTTTCCAGGCCACCTCAGCCAATTACCTTGGCTCTGAGGAAATTGCATAGCCAGAAGCTGAGGAAAGATGCAGCCCTAGCAGCAGCTGCCCTCTGTCAGGAGCAGCACAGTAGACAATCTGGCGTATTAATGCTGTGAACGAATGTTCTGCTTTGGCAAAACTAAACGGGATCTCAGCCATAATCACTTCCTCCTCATTCATGGCAAAAGGACGTAGAAAAGACATAGGTAAGGTCTGCCTATCTGAATTTTGTCCTAGCTAGTAAAAAGCCAGATTTGCAAAAATCAGCTGAAATGCAGTTTCTCACTCACAACCTTTCTGTCATCACCACCACCTCCACCTCAGAACTATTCTGCTCATTGTTGCATTTTTAAAAACTCCTTTTAGAGCAAACTTCCCAAGCAGTTATCTTGACACCAGTCAGTGTCTCAGCTTCGAGAGAATCTGTTCAGTTCCTTTAGCCTGCTAGTTCAAATCGCAAAGGTGGAAGGGAAAGATATAAGGATCACAAACTGGGGTCTCCCAGTGAGAGGGGAACTGTGTTCATAATGTTTTTTCCCTTCCATTTGTGTTTAGAAAAACTCATCAGGGTGTAGCCCATGCAAACACTAAAGTGTATCCCTTTTTCCAATGGTCTATACCTTCATGCTATGTTTGTGTGATTCATCTTCCAGCACATTCTTTCATGGCCCATTCATTCCATAATCATTTAGTGGCAACCTGAACTAGAATCAATGTAATTGATTTAAAATCTAAGTATATATTTCTGAGCGCTGCTATCCTTCCCCCACAAAGTATATCAGGATTATTTTACAACCTACATAAAAAAAACAGTTTGCAAACCATGGCACATTACACAGGTCTGGCCTGTACTGTGTTAAGAAAGAAAATGATGGAATAAATATGGAAATCACATTTCAGAAAATGAAAAATCAATTGCTTCCAAGCCACTTGCCTTCAGTGAACATTATTGATTTATAATAGCCTTTTCCTTTAGTGATCATAGGCCTTGCTAACTAGATTGCAGTGGAGTGAGCTGAAGTGAAGGGGGGAACTGAAAGGGTGTTGAAGATTTTCATGGATGACAAATTCCCAGTGCTCTCTGAGGGGAAAGGGACATGATTATTACTGGGGAATAAAGAAAGCGTGGCCACTTCCCCACAGAGAGCACTGGGAGTTGTCATTCATAAGCTTCCTCTCCTCCTTTCACTTCCCCCATTGAAAATATCAGTGGTGAATCTGTTTCTGCTGCTCTTCAGATCATGCTTTTGATTCAGTGAATCAGGATGTGTCATCTAACTAACCTTGCTACCACTACCAGGGTGTCAGTGGAAAATGTGGCAAGGCATTAAACATTCATTTGTTTGATAGATAGAAACGATGGGTGGGTGGGTGGGTGGGTGGATAATCCCACCTTTCTCCAAAAGTGGAGCCCAAAGTGACACTTCTTTTCTTTACTGAGCAGACAAGAAAAACCCTAGAGCTTCCAAAATTAGAATAAACAACAAAAAGTTAGCACTTATTAGAGGTGATACTATTGCTAATAAGGTGAATTATGGTTCCTGAGAGCTTAAGCCATAAAATCTTTTAAAACGTATCTGATGGATCAAACATGACTATCCTGTACAAAATTACCAATGGCTATTGCATCCCATAGCAGAGGCATTCCAGTAGGCCTTTGCTACCAGCTCCTAGGGAGTAAAAGAGTACACAGGTGCTATTACTTTCATGTCCTGCTAGTGGTTTCCCAATAGAATATTGATTAAAGCACTTCAGGAACAAAATGCCAGACTAGCCAGTAGATCAGGGAATATGATTTGAGCTTATGCTGGAGGAGATTACACTCCCCTGAAAACACAGGTTCTCAATCTGGATGCACAGCTTAGGGCAGTGGTCAGGAATGCATTTGGACAATTCAAACTAGTTCACCAACTACAGCCATTTTTGGAGACCTCATAGTGACACATGCCTTAGCTACAGCCTTTTTGGACTACTGCAACACAATGTTTCGTCTGCCTTTGATAAGCATTCAGAAACCTCAGTTGGTCCAAATATCTGCAGGCAGCTTGTTAGCTGGGGCTGGCTACAGGGAGCACATGACTCCCTTGCTGCACAACCCAACTGGGGGTCAGTGTGGTTCTGAGCACAATTCAAAATAAAAATGGCTCAGGGCTAGCTATCTGAAAGACCATACCTTCACATATGAAAAGAGATGGGGAAAAAAATATGTAGACATATTTGAAAAACTGTCAAAAAAGATTTTTTTTTTTGAGTCTCAAGAAACCCTGATGAGAAGAATCCTGGATTTGCAAGAATCTTCACAATTCAGGACCAGTTCTGTGTAAAATTTGCACATGGTTGTTTTGTGCCAAACCAGCATTTCCTGTGTAGCAAATAGCATTTTCTGCATAGAGAATATTTCTGCCCAGACATATTATTTTCTTCCCAGAAAAAAGCTATTTACTATGCAGAAATTCTGTAATTGGGAACTTATTCTGTGCAAAATCCACACGTGTACTATTAAACAGCATAAAACAGCATCATGGGCAAGTCACACATTCTCTGTCTCAAAGGAAGACAAAAACGACCCCTCTCTGAACAAATCTTGCCAAGAAAACCCCGTGATAGGTTAACTTTATACTACCATAAGTCAGAAATGACTTGAAGGCACACAACAACAGCAGCAACAACAATAAACTTCGTATATTTAAAGTTGATGACAAATTTCCATAGAAAAGGTTTCTCCTATATGACTTTTAATACCTTTTCCCAATGAAGAAGCCAGTGGAGCTTCAAAAGCTTGTGTGATGTATTGTGTGCTTTTCAGCTAGTTCAATAAAGGCCTCACAGGTTTGTGGATTTTGGAATTTGTTCTGTTTTGTTGTATGGCCAACAAAACTAACCTAAATGTATATGTGTGTGTGTGTGTGTGTGTGTGTGTGTGTGTGTGTGTATTCCCTCCCCATTGCTGCTGCCTGAAAGCTGCTGTCCAAACTCATATGCATTCTGTTAGTGACTTGGTGCATGTCTGTTATGTACAGAAATACTTATTTGAATTCACATCAGAACGTATATCCCTTTGAGAGTGCTGAGAGACATCCATTCTTGTAGATGCATATTCAGCCTTTGTTGAATACACCTATCTAGCTCAAGGGTTTATACTTTCAACCATCTAAAAAGGAAAGTAGATGGCACTGTGCATACATAAGGCATAGGAATATTGTCCACAACAGCAGAACTATGGAGATAAAATGTGCTGAAAGTAATACCTGGCAAATTACCGTAACAATCCTAACTGTGGACTATATGGTACATGACAGGTTTTCCATGTTATCTGCCCTATCTAAAAGAATAATTGCTATGTTTTTCTTTTCTTTCTTTTTCTGATTACTTTAAATGACTGTTCTTCATTGACATTGAAACTCAGTTCTGCTACCAGACGAAATTCAGAAGTCTCTAGTTGTGCCTTTTACCACACAAACAATGGAAAATGCCACTTTTGTCATGAAAATTGTGGTTCTCTAAAATAATTTCCAGGTAGCACAAGGTTTTCATGGAGTACTTCTGATCCTGGAATGTGTTTCCTGGGGCAGCAGCACATGAAATGCTGCGGGGCACTCTTTTATAAATAACATCTTGTAGCATGCAGGGCCTGTTTCTTAAAACAAAAGAGGTTAAAGTGGTTAAAGTGAGTGGATGCTATTTCCTTATAGATCCTGATAGAACCAGTGGGGACAAGTCCATTCACTTTCCAAATAGTATCCATCCAGCTACATTCCTGTTGGCTGTTTGCTTTGTTTATTATTAAAGCTCTTACCACTGTATAAAAAGCTAACATGATATAGTAGTTTAGGTGTTGGACTACAACTCTGCAGACCAGGGTTAAATCACTGTTCAACCATGAAAACCCAGTGAGTGACCTTGGGCAAGTCACACTCTTTCATTCTGAGAGGAAAACAATGACAACCCTCCTTTGAACAAATCTTACCAAGAACAGATCTTTGAACAAATTCTGCCATGGTAGGTTTGCCTTAAGGTTGCCATAAGTTGAAAATGACTTAAGGCACACAGTGACAACAACAAGAACAAGAACAACAAACATCATATAGTTAAGATTGAGAGCTAGCGTGCTTTAATGGTTTGACCATGGGACTATGACCCTGGAGACCAGAGTTTGTTTCCCTACTCAGCCATGGAAACCCACTATGATAGATGACAGCTCAGAGGTTGATGAGCAATTGATTGTGCCAGGAACAGAGCCAGTGATACACCAAACTATCTTGGAAACACTCCCATCAGCTGAAAGACAAGAGTTGTTGCAAACAGTGCCAGAGAGAGAGGAGCCCAGCAATGATTTAGAGATATTAGATCCACCCCTGCCCCCCAGCTTCCAATCACAGAGGAGACAGAAACGAGCAGCTCATAGGGATGCCATTTTGGCAAGATTAAGGAAATAGAACAATGATGAGTAACACCTGTTTAGTCAGTAATATAAGTCTGTCGGTGTGGCTTGCTGTTTGTTTGTAGCAAATCTGTACTCAAGCTCCCATGATCCTTGTGTTCTGGCTCTCTTGACCCTTTTGGACTGGCATTCTGGACCTTTTGGATTTGACTTTTACCTCGGCTCAGCATTTCTACTGATTGTTGCATTGGACACTCCCCACTGCCTCCTCCTCTTGGGCAAGTACTATCGCCTCCCTTCCCTTGTTGGCAGAGAGGCACGGGCAGGGAGTTGAACTCTGACACACACTGGATGACCTTGGGTGCATTACACACTCTCAGCTCCAGAAAACCCTATGATAGGTTTGCCTTAGGGTCATCATATGTCAGAAATGACTTAAAGGCATACAACAACAACAAAATTAAGGCTGATGATAAATTTCCATACAAAAGGTTTACTGTACCAAGTTCAGCCTTCCTTGGTTATGTCCACCATGGAAAAGGGTCAGCATCCTGACAGGAAGCACATTCATAATGGTCCAAATGTCCTTTTTTTCCTGAGCTATAGAAACATAACCATAATGCTTACTTTAAACTGATTTCTTGCTAAAAAATCAAAGAAATTTGTTGTTGAAATGAAGATGCAAGAAGGGTCCACCAGTTTCCCATTGAGACAACATATGAGTTGGTTGATCTGCATTCTGAATTTCCTTACTTGGTTGTGGGGTGACAAGGCTCCATAAATTCTTGCTTTAAATTGAATGCCATTTGTCTCTGGGAATGTACACATGTAAGTCTCTCTTTTTGCCCCTCCATCTCTCTTTTCGTCTCTCCGGGACTTTCTGCACCACACTGTTATAGTGCTATTATTCCACTTTCAACATCCTGTGGAATTCTGGGCTTTGTAGTTTACTGAGGTCAAAGATCCCTCTGGCTGAGAATTCTAAAAGTCCCTCCCTAAACTACAAACCCCAGGATTCCATAGGATGTTGAAAGTGGAATAATAGCACTATAACAATGTAGTGCGGAAAGGCCCTCTGTCTTTCTGCAGAAATAGTTTCCATATTATTAATTAGAATTAAAAACAGTAACATATCATAACCATAGGAATAATATGTGAGTTAATTTGATAATATGAAATGGTAGGTATGGTATAGTAGGTATTTTTGGTGGCAAAAATTATACATTTCATTTCCTTGTAACCAGGAAATGTATTGTTGCTGACATCTGCCCACAAGTTGCTAAAAGTTGGCCCTTAGTCAATAATGGCAACATTTCTTAAACCACTGTGCCTTTTTACAAAGCTATCACATAAAATGGTAGTATAAAAGATGCCTGACATAGCTTCAAATGTGGAAACAATAATATCAACAAAAAATGTCATAACAATACAATTTACTAGACTAAATAGCTGCATCTGAGTTAAGCACTCAGAGAAGGAGGCGGCGAAAAATTCACAGACAGCTAAAGCCAATCATGAGCTGTTTTCAAAACCCCAAATTCTACAATTGGGACTGAAGACATGTTGCAGCTGTCAGGAGATGAGCTATCTTGCCTCCAGGTCTTTTCTGTTCTGTAGCATAAATCAACCATGGACTGAATAAGAAATGAACCTGAAAAGATGGAATCCCTGCAAAAGAAGACCAGTATTTTCCCTCCTCCTTTTTCTAAGTTCTCTAGGGTGAACTGTTGGCAGAGAATTTCTTTTAGCAGAGAAAATTTGAGTATTCTGGGGTTTACTCAGGTAGCATTTAGGGATTTAGAAAGGGACACTCGTTACCCTGAGATGAAATATATTGTCTGATTGGGGGAAAAGACAATGGCACACACACAGAAACACACACATATACACATGCATGCAAACACACAGACACACACACACACACACACACACACGTACACACACATGGGGGGAAGAGAGAGGTAACGTAACACAACCTTTATTCGAACATGGTGTTGAAACATAACTGTTTATTTGAATTGTTTAATTCACCATTGATTGCCATGCTTTATAGATTCAGAAATGATTCCTGCAGAATGAATGAAGGATCCAATCACTTTCACAGGATCAATACCATCAGATTTTAAACATGGTTGTAATCTGATTGTTTAATGTAGAAATAGAAAACCACTGGATACAACCAATAGCATACTGTTTCCAAAATCATAACAGTACCATCCAAAATAGGAATTTATTATTGGAATGTGTAACCAAACTCTTTCACAAAGGGCAGCATGGTGAAAAAGATTTAGTTCTGCAGTTTTAACAACATTGTGTGAGTTTGAGTTATATAGTCACAAATGTATAACAATGTCTTTTGGGATAATTCTTGTTACAAAATAACAAGTTGTCATAAATTGGAAATGACTTGAAGCCACACGTTGGCCCTTTCCACATGTGTGGGGGGGAAATGGGCGAAAACGCCCAAAAACAGAGCTTACCGGCAGCCGGGTAAGTCCTTCGCGACGCGGAGCAGCGCGAGCTCACTGCTCCGCAGTCCTCCAGCGTCCCAAATGGCAGCTTCCAGTTGGTGGAGGCTCTCCACCAACCGGAGAAGCTCACCAGCTGGAAGCCTGCGCCCGGCAGATCTGCAGGCACGCACTTGCACGCACCTGCAAATCCGCGCCGGAGTCAGGCGACAGAGCGGCACGGGGCTGCGCGCTCCGTGCTTTTTAAAAACCTCGAAAAAGAGGTTTTCAAAAAACACGCAGCGCGGCTAGTTCCGGCCGCTCCTGAGTGGATTCTGGTGTGGAACTACAAAAAGTAGTCCATGCCAGTCCACTCTACGGTGTAGAAGACCTCCGTGAGAGGTCGCTCTGCACCATTACAGAAACCCGGTGTGGAAATGGCCAATGTCACCCATCACCTGTTAATGGGAGTCCCAGCTACCTTTTTCATTCTCTATATGGATGACAGTACAAAGATGGTGCAATGTGAAACAATGAGAGAGCGGCAAGCCTTTACTTTTTTCATATTCCTTTCTTAACATGCATGAACAAACAATATCAGAGTGTTTTCTTCCTAGTGGGCAGGATTATGAAAAGATCTCTGCCTTTTTTCATGGTGTTTTGTAGGTTTCTTTTCTTTTCTTTTTTTTCTTTTTTGCATCTCTGAACTTTTTGCAAAACTTTTTGTGAAGGGTTGTGTGTGTGAGTGTGTAATTCCCCACCCTTTTAAAAATATGAAAAATCTCACAATGATTAACAGTTTTTTTGACAGTGCATCTGAACATATCAAGGGACCTTTTCTGATCAAGAATGAGAAACTTTGCAAAAGTCTAGATTCCTTGACTGTGCCACCCACCAAAGATCTCATAAACTTCTTGCAAATACAAGCTATGCGCTTTCCTTTGGCTGAGTTTACTTAGGTTTGTATTTGAAGTCCAGAGTAGAAGAGGCATAGACTCTCAGGTGATACAGCTAGGCAAAGCTGTCAATCAAATGGCAGCTTGTCACATAAAAACCAACACAGCTTACTTTTATATGGCATCTATCAAAAGTACCATTGTAAGTTTCTTCATAGTGGGAGAGGGGGGAGTCAAACAGGGAGCTAATGCTTTAAAGAGTTCTGTGCTGTGTCTCTCCTGCAGGCAGGTGATGCACAGAGATGGGAGTAATTGAAATGGAAACAAGATGAAATTTAGACAGCAGCAAGAATGCTAATACATGCTCTGGTCCCAGTAGAGAGTTATAATGAGGGCGGAGTGATAGGCGGAAAGTGTCAACTGGGATTTCATTTCATGCTAATGAGATCTGATGCATGGCATCTCCTCCATCTCAGCCCCAGGCCACTGAGTTACGTGTACAAATCTGTTCCAAAACTGACCAGAAGCATCTCTTGACCTAAGTTTTAGCTCTCCTAATCTACAGGACAGTCTGCCAGTTGCCGGACATTTGAAAAATAACATGACCAGAACTTGGGAAATCCCCCAAGTTCTCAGAATCTCCCAGTGGCCATGTCAGCTGGATTACTGTGGGAAGTGGAGTCAAAAAGTAACTTTTCTAAGCCTTCACATGTCCATAAAGCAGAGAGGAGCTGCACAGCTTTCCAGAAATTGTTGGAAATAAGCTGAGGGTGAGGAATGCGGTGAGACCAACAACAGCTGAAGGGTAAAGTATCCCAACCCTGCTGTAAAGGTGGGCCAACATGAAGCTAAAGTATGCTGCCAAAATATTTTAATTATCACAGTTTAGTTATCAACTGATAATTCTCTAAAATGATATGCCTTTTCCTCTCCTATCCCTCAAAAGGAATTCATGAGATAATCAATGAGTTGAACAATAGGCTATAATTTTATTAATTTATCCTACAGGCCTGCAGCATTCTTGGCTGCTTAAAGGAAAACTCTTAAGCTCAGTGTCAGTATGTTTGCCATAAATGTGGCAGCCAGGGAGCCAGCATTCCTGTCAGTGAATGGACAATGCAACTCTGACTCCAGATGTCAGACCACTGAAACAATTGGGTTTTGCTCTTCATTGTCCAAACATCTGTACATCTGTAATGGGTGCAGAGGTGGCTCTTTCAGTAGCATTAGGATCCATGAGCCTCTATCATCATCATCATCATTTTGCCTGCTTCTCTCTGTGCATTGAGGTGGAGAATAATAGCAGATTAAAATACAATACATGACACCAGTTAAAAACACACAAACCAGTTAAAAACACATGATATCAATTGAAAGAACATATATAACCAATAAAGTGGGCGCTCCTCTTGGGTGACCTCTGCATGCATGAATGTAAGGTTGTGCAAAAGCACTGCATTCCATTATAGTTAATGGATGCAGCAGATATGTGCCCACACTGCTTTAGGTGCCTGCACAATGCATCGATTGACTATCGTGGGATGCAGCACTTTGAGTTTTCTGTTTTACATGGGGGTTTGTGCAATGGAACCCTTGCATATACACTAGGTATACTGTACATATGAAAACAGTCAAGCCATACTTTAAAATTCATTATTTAAAAATTTAAGACAGATATGGGAGACAGATATACCATCACATTTAGTAAGTCATGAGATGTTGTTGTTGGTAACACTTCCCCCAACCCCCTTGATGTAGTGTCATGCAGTGGTTTGAATGCTGGACTAGGACTCAGACACCAGAGTTTCAAATCCCCATTTAGCCATGGGAATCCAAAGAGTGAGCTTGGGGAAATCACACTTCCTCAACTTCACAGGAAGGCAATGGCAAACCTCTCAATAATTCTTGCCATGAAATCCCTAGGACATAGGGTGACCATAAGGTGAAGTCAACTTGAAGGAGTATAACAATGCCTTTTTTCCCTCCATTTGTATCAGGGTGTTCATTAATGCCTCTTGTGGGTCCTTATTAGGGATGTAAAACTTTGTTTACTTTTCTGTGACAAAAATGAATAATTTTACACAGATACACACACACAAACAATAAGATTATGAGAATTTTTCAACATTTTTCAATGAGTTTTTGAGGTGAGTGAGAAATGTATTTCCACAAAGAAAAAAAAAGCAAACATTTTGCATAGGAAATAGTGTTTCCTGCCTAAAATGCATCATTCTCTGTTTGAAACATGCATTTTGTGCAAAAAGGAAGGTTGCGAAAAGGGATTTCTGTAGAATCATTCTTTTTTAACAAACAAAAAAAGTCCTAAAAAGTAAAAACATTTACAGTGGTGGACTATTCTTTCAGTGGAGTATTCAGATTGTCAAAATACATGCTCATGTTTAGAATGACAAAAAATTGTTAATTTTTGTTTGTTTGTTTGTTTTTGTTTTACATCTCTCTTCCTGATCCCTCAAACTTGCTGATCCCTCAAACCTTAATTGCCAATTCTCACTTGCTAACATGAGGGAAAATCCTTGTGCAAAATGACATCAATCCTGAAAATTCCATAGATGACACACACACTACAAAGCAGAAGTGGGGGAACCCTTCTTTGCTACAAGTTTAGCAGGGAGAACCAAACATTCCTACTTCGCTCCATTGATAGTTGGCTAATCCTGTACTGCCCATAGTTAAGAAACTAGGACCCTTTCACTCAACACAATCATAGCATTATTGTTCACTCTAACTGCCATAGCAACATCTTATGGATTTCTAAGGTTTATAATCTGCTGAGGCACTGCAGCTCTCCAGCTGAGAATTCTACATGTTCCTCCCTAAACTGCAAATCCCAGGATTCCATAGGATGCAGCCATGGCAATTAAAGGGAAATCATAGTGATATAACTCTGTAATGAGAAAGGGCCATTGCCTGCGTTGGTGGTGGTGCTGTAAACTCCACTTGTGAAATGGCTTCTCTGCCTTCCCTTAGCTATGGCTACAACTGCTACTGATTGGTTGGACATCTATATTGAAAACATCTGCCCACCTCACTTCTCATGTTCTGTCTTCTCTAAGGTATTGAAGAAAAGAAGAAATGAAAAGGTGGGTAATCTAACATGTAACATATATCAGCATATCTTAAAATGCTCAAAGGACCAAGAGATTTGATCTGAAAACGAGACTTATTCATTGTTGTTGTTGTGTGCCTTCAAGTTTTTCCCAACTTCTGGTGCCCTACAGTGAACTTATCACAAGGCTTTCTCACCAAAATTTGTTCAGAGAGGATTTGCCTTTGCCTTCCTCCAAGACTGAGAGAGCATAACTTACCCAAAGTCACCCAGTGGCTTTCCACAGTTGAATGGGATTCAAACCCTGGTCTCCAGAGTCACAGTCCAATTCTTAGGTTACCTCAAGCAGTGTGAGCACTTCTGCCCCATAGCTTCTGCCCTCCCTATTCCAGCAATGTAAGAGCCTGGAAAATATATGCTAGGAATCAAATGATAAAACTGTTTACTAATTCAGTATTCCCTCCTTCGAGAGGTGGAAAATGACAATGTAAGAACTGGCAGCTCCTCATAGTTATTTTAAATATATGGGGGGGGAAAAACCTAGAGGGGGTGTGATACACTTTGCAGATTTTATATGCTCCCTTTAGCTTGTTACCCTCCATTACTGGACCACCTTACCTCACCAGTGTAATGGGTTTCCACATGTTCAAGCTATTGCTGCTCCATGAGTCTTTAGGAGCAATTGCTCAAAACTGATAAAATTTCCCAGGGAGTAGTCATATCAGCAAAACTGGTAAACAGTCCTATGACCCATGAAAGACTAATACATTTATTCTACAATGAGCTTTCATGGGCTATAGCCCATTTTGTCAAGTGTATGAAGAGATATCCAGAATTTCAGGTACATGTGCAGCATTATGGCTGGGAATAGGACTGTAGAAAATGAGGTCAGCGGCAAATTAAAAGCAGTGGGTATTATGCTATTAACACTGGCTGTTCATAAAACTCTTCCTGCTAACACAAATATCCTCATAAAAGGCATACTTGATAAACTAATCAACACACGTAACATGACAGAACCAGTTATAAAAGTGATAAGCTGGAACTGCCTAATAAGTTGTATGCATTCTCTCTCTCTCTCTCTCTCTCTCTCTCTCTCTCTCTCTCTCTCTCTCTCACTCACTCAACTGTTTATGCTCCAGATTGATTTCTTTGCAGTCTTACGATGCTGGAGTTTTTTCACTGTTTTCTGAATGTTGTCATTTTTCACTTCAGATTTACAGCCATGTATTCTTTTGCATGGAGATGCAGAAGGCAAAATTGGCATTATAACACTTTTTGTTGAATGAATATTGATGATGTGCATCATCATTTTCAGGTATGCATACCTGAAAGTACATGCACACAATTATTGGTAGAAAATTTAATAAAAATGACACATTAGCTCAGTCACGTAGGTGTATTTCAGGATTTGCCTTAGGTTTCTATGGACTGAGTAATGTGAAGTGAATTTATAATAAGGATGTGTTGAAGATGGAAAAATGTTTTTTCCGTTTTATTCAAGAGGAGCCTGGCAAAATTAGTATGTTTCAGCCAAACTTAAACACCTTTGTCCTTCAGAATTAAGTAGTAAAGTTAAGCACATGCTTAAATCAGTGGGACTTAAAAAGTGGTATCAGTCTAAAATCAACAGAAATTAGACATGTTAAACTTTAGCTTTACCACATTCCTATTTAGATTAATTCCAATGAAGTTACATTGCATTTTTACTACTGAAGTAATAATATCTTTGGTGCTTCTACCTGTGCACCTCAAACTTCATTGGGAGATCCATTCTGGAAGCAAGGTCTCTTGTGATGGTTGCATCCTGAAATGGTTAATCTTTTCTCAGAGTATTCAGGTCCGCTTTCCCTAATGATACTTGTCAGACGTGAGCCAATCCACTCAGATTTATTCTCTGTATGCTGCATAGTGAGGAAGTGTATCTGAGTTTCCATAAGCTGTTTTACCTTGCTATCGAATTATCATGATTCCATGTGCCACATGCAGTCTTTTCTAGGCCTGGGCAATTAATCTAAGTGATTGTGGTGAAAGCCCAAATTAGCAGTTAGACATTAACTCTATGAGACTGAATCCTAAGCGAACTTGCTGTAGCATAAATCCTGTTGAACATTGTGTGACCACTTCTGAGGAAAAATGCTTAGACTCAGACTGCATGCCTACTGTGGATAAATGATAAAAAATTAGAACAATAAACTGAGGAAATACAGAAATGAGAGATGGGAGATAATTAGAAAAATTAGAAGGAATCAGTGTTTTGGTCACTCAAATCTATACAATGTTTTATAATAACTGGGGGGGAAAAAACCCTGATACTTGTCATTTAATGAAGGACACAGAAGCGGATGAATTTCACATGGTACATCTATGGTTGATTCATACATTCCTTGTCATAAATGCATGAGAAAAATAATATACCCTGTGAAGTGTGAAAGTGCATAGACCTGAGCTCATAAATTCATTAAAAGCTTTAAGAGATGACAGGATTTGAATATTTTCCCTTATACAATTGAAAGAGCATCCAAGTATGTTCTTCTGACATATGGAGAACAAGGGTACTAGACCAGATTAAAATAAGAAGTAATCTCAAAATTTAGTCCTATTTTGCACTTCAGAAATTTTCTCCCCTTTGCAAAGTAATCCCAAATTATCATTCTCTTTTATATTTTACTTAACAATCTAACTGAATATTTCTGCTTGTGTATTCATGGTTAATTTGTTCTCCTTCATGATCAGCCTAGGCACAGAAGCAAACAAATGTCTCAATCATTATTAGCACACACATACACAGACTTTGTTTTTTTTAAAAAAAAAATCTTCCTTTTATGTAGTGTGACATGTGTTCCCTAAATTGGTGGCTTCCTATCCACCTCTCACTTGCTGTCATCACCTATTTTATCTTGGTACTATAGAGTGGTAACTCCAGGGAACACACTCTTTTCCTTGTCCTACTTTTCATGAAATGCTGGGTTTCCCACAGATTACTCAGTATCAGTGCAACATTTTCAAACACAGCATAACAAGTGTACCATGTAATACCTCCGTACGAGAATATTGCTTCCCTTATATTATTGTGCAGTAAAACCCACAATCATGGGAAAGTATCAGAAGAGATGGACCTTGCCCCTTTTCACATCTATTGTTCCATATTTTTTCATTCATGAACCAGAAGAAATGAAAGACTGGCCCATGGTTTATGATCCAGTGGGCATTGGGATTGGAAATGGTCCTTTCAATTTTACCAGTAGAGAATGTACAGTATTTATTTCTCTGATTCTCAGGTGTCATAGAATCAGGACTGGTAAATACAGTGGAAAGAAATAGCTGGAGAGAAGGGAGTACGGCAGTAACCAAATAGTAGTGGAAAGAGATTTAATTTAGATACATGTATGGTAATATGTAAAAAGAATAATAACATCCAGTGAATCAGGAAACTGAGAACCTGAATTTAGAGAGCAATAATGAGAATGCAGTTTGCAGAGAGCTGTGTGGATTTGAATTTGCAGTGTAATGGTTTAGCAAAAATGTGCATACATGATTAAAATCTGTGTAAATGAATAAATCAAAAGGGTAGCTTAAACGATGAGAAGCTGAAATCTTCAGATTCAAGCTTCTTATTGTACATATTATTGTGTGTGTACACCTGCCTGTGTCCTAATACATTCATGCTTCCTGATTGTTTAATCTAACCGCCTGAGAAAGCCTGTACAAATTTCAGTTTTCATCAAGGTAAATTAGTTCAATTTCTTAGACATATCAAAGCCAGTATTTGATTACTTCAATTGCTTAATGAAACTAACTTTGCACTTGATTAGTTAACTAGTTTTTTTTTTTACAAATCAGCTAATCAAATGTGAAGTACAACTCTATTAAATCATACATCGAATCAGGTATCATTCTTTGCTTCCTCTGAAAACAAGCAACCAATCACAAATCTACCAGTGCAGCATTTTAATGAAAATCCAAGAGTAGATAAAGCCCCAAAACATTTCTTACAGGTATTTAGCAGTGATGTGCACCAACCACATCAATGAGTTTGGCCCTCAGCTTGGTGATTCATGAAATGGCCCATTGTTTGCACTTATAATTGGAGGAAAGTTACCATTTGCCTTTTCTGAGGGGATTATAGCTGCCTATTAACAGAAGAATAGTTCATTTTTGTTGTGTGCCTTCAAGTCATCTCCAACTTATGGCAACCCTAAGACTAGCCTATCACGGGGTTTTCTGGGTCTGAGAGTACGTAATGCACCTAAGGCCACCCAGTGTTCAAACAGGGAGAGGATAAAATTGTTTCACCCTTATCCCTTACATCCACTTGGTGTTATTAAGAGGAAAACAGCTGTATCATAAAGGCAAGAAATCTGAGAATATTGGAAGGAGAGGTGCACGGTCGAGGAAATTATGATGAATGAAACATAGTTTTAAGAGATTCATTTTTTTTCCTGCTCAATCTGTACCAAAATCAAGACACTGCAACAGAACATGGCTGATGTGGATCGCACAGTGAAAGAGGAAGAAGGAAGTGAACATGTCTTCTCCCCATAAAGAAAAACAACACACCAAATGCTTAACATAATCTGTCCTTGGGAGAGAAAACTAGCAAAAAGCATGGAACTAGATTAGTCTTCTGATATGACTTCAACATCCCTCCCCCCCCCCCCACCAACATGAGGGGCCCTTTCACACTACACCATAATAGCACTATGATTTCATTTTGACAGCCATGGCAATAGCCTGTAGAATCCTGGGGTTTCTAGTTTGGTTAGAGGTACTAGAACAGTTCTTAATTCTCTAGCTGAGAATTCTAAATATGCTTTCCCTCAGCCACCAAGCCAAAGATTCCATAGGATGCTGCCATGGCATTTAACGTGGAATATAGCATAATTATGTAGTGTGGACCCAATGGTCACAGGGATTAGAGATGCCAGTCACAAAACTATGCACACAACCTCCCATCCTTTATTGGGGCAAATGTATCATTTCTTGAGAACACATTGTCCATTTTTTAGTTTCCCTCCAAATACAAACTGCTAATGCATCTTCAGGATAGGAGATGGAAAGAATAATGGTTTCTATTTATTTCTCAGCCAAATGATGAGTTCCCCAAACTCTAGTGAGAACAGAATGGCAACGTGATTTTTCACATCACTGAGAAGTATAGGAGAGAATATTCTACACAGAAATACACATGGCTTTTCTGTGCATGGGGGGAAAAAAGGATTTTGAGCAGAAAAAACATGTTTGTTTCTATACAAAATATGAAGAGACTTCACATTGTGTGAATACATCCCATGAAGTGTGCAGAAATCTTCATTTTCTTCCAGAGTGGTAGAATGGTAGTTACTCATTCGTGTATGTAAGAATAAGAAACACAGAGATTTACACACCTACTTCAAGACTCTTTAGATTTGGTCCCCTTTGGAGGACTGCTTTGATGTCTGCTTTGATTCAGACAGCTTACAAATCTGTCCAACCATTCTCTTTTACCTCAGGATTTGTCCAAATTGTATCCCTGATTAGCATGCCTCTATAATCCAAGTTTCACTGCTGGAAAGGCAATTAATCTTCTCACACATCTTGACAGGGACAAAGCAGTTAGCAAAAAAGTTATTATAACACGTTAAATATACAAGCTTAAATACATTTGTTAAATCCTGACAAGAACAGATTCATTGGGTCGATGGAACCTACCAAGTTCTAATTCATTCAGTGGGTCTATTCTGGTTGGACTTAGGCCACATAACCCAGCCCAACACCTGACCGTATGAAGAAAACCTCACTTGCTGACCTTCGTCTTAAATCTCTTATAGTAATATCACAGCAGCTGTCAAGAATATAGAATGGAAACTATTATACTAAAATTAATGGTTTGAATCAACAAATGATTAACTGTATCGAAGGTCTTGCACATTCCCAGTGAGGTTCATAGAATCATAGAACTATAGAGTTGCAAGGGACCCCATAGGTCATCCAGTCCTACCTTGTGCTCAATTCAGAAAATCCAGCTAGAGCATTCCCAGCAGGTCACTGTCTAGTCTATTTTTGAAGATATCCAGAGAACGATGTCTATAGGTAATTGGTTCCACTCTTACTGTCAAGAAGTTGCTTCTAATGTTCAGTTGAAATCTTCCCTCCTGTAACTTAAAACTATGAGACCTACCCCCTGAGGAAACAGAGTACAAACCTGCACTCTCCTCTCTGTGACAGTCCTTTATATATTTAAAAAGTGCAGTCATGTCACCATTCAGTTTTTTCTTCATCAGACAGAATGTGCCAACCAGTTCTCCATACTTCTTATTATCCTTGTTGTCCTGCTCTGACCCTGCTTCACCTTGTCTGTATTAAAATGAGGCACCCAGAATGAATACATGATGACTCCAGATAAGGCCTGACTAGTGTGTCACACAGTGGCACTGTTACTTCCCTTGTCTTGGAAACTATGGTTTTGTTAATGGAGACTAAAATGTTATATGCTTTCTTTGCTGTATTTTTGATCTTCTTTTAAATTAACCTCATGATCACCATGCTATATCCCAACATATTTTTGGAACTCATTTCTAAAGTGGTCTGCAATGATTGTCAGTTTATGAAATAGAAAACAGACTACTTTTGACCACCATTCAGTTTACTTTTTTTGTAGGGTGGAAGTGCATATATGCAAAGATGGCTGTATGTCAGTGGATAAACTACAGCTGAAGAACAAATCTTTACAAACGTAGGCACTGCTTCAATTGGATCAGAGAAGGAGAAGCTCCTAATATTTTGTCAGGTATATGACAACACAGTGAGATGTTTATCCAACAAGCCGGATAGGTTGGAGGCAAAGATACATATAGATTCTCAACAAAGGGTGGTGAGTAGGCAAGAACAAATTTCCCAGCGTATACCATGACAGAAACCATGATTTTTAACCACTATGAAAAGCACACTGCTTTGAAGGCTTTTTGAAAACTAATCATTGTCCCCAAGAGAGCCTGAAAAGGATATCAAAAGCCTTTTCCAATCTCAATAGGCTTTTCTCAAAATGGGTAACAACCAGCTTGTATAGAATTCAGTTTGAATGTATGTGAATTTGATTCTTGCAATTTACTGTGTCTATAAATCCTGAGTCTTTCTTGAAAACAAATTCCATGTGCAGTGCATCGGAGAGATAAATGGCATATGTGATTTGTCTTCCTTTTCAAATGCATATCTGCATGTATAATATAGGGGAATACCTTAACACCTGTGATAGAAAAAAGACTATATATTACTGGTGGAAATGAACTGGAATGTAATTGTCTTATGTGCAATCTGGGAAAAGCAAATAGGCCATTTTTTCATGCTCACTGCCCCCACCAAAAAATGAAATAAAAAGGGTCATGGATTTGACAACGTGGTGTTTTAATTCCCATGGAAACACCTAGAAGAGGGAATAAAAATTATACAGAGCCCTGGTGGCACTGTGGTTAAATGTTGGTACTATAGCCATAACTTTGTGAGTTTGATCCTGCAGGGCCCCAGGCTGACTCAGCCTTCCATCGTTCCACAGGTTGTAGGTTGACAAAATGAGTACCCAGCCTGTTGGCAGCAATTAGCTAACACATTGTAAACTGCTTAGACAGTGCTTGGTGCTATAAAGTGGTATAGAAATATAAATGCTACTGCTATTGCTATACTCAGTAATAAAAAAATGTTGGACAGCACATAACATGGGACATTGTTTTCTCATACACTGAGTGGCTAGGATGGGATCTAATGAAAAAAGATGGGAGTTTTTATTCTACTGTTTAGAGAATCCAAGTGGACCTCTACTCTAACCAGTCCCTCTGGAGGAAGGCAGGGGCAGGTAGAAATTTTCACGATCCTACCCTTCCTCTGCAAGCCTCAACAGCACTTCTACCATTGCTCCAGAGTCTCCCAATCCCAGTCATTGAATAACAGCCCCCGCCCCCAGCAATTCCATCAGTAGAAAATTCCACTGGATAAAAAGCCAAACAGACAGAAACTCTTCATTCCACAGCGAGATTTTGCTGGATCCAAATTGTGGACTTCAATAGCTGAAGATTGTTTATGAAAAGCTAAAGCCAAAGCCAAAGACTGGCTATAGTATATCTTTTGGCTATTTCACTAGGGCATGTCAAATATGTTGCCCTTTCTTTTATGGTTTTTTTACGGAAAAAAAAAGTTAATATCTTCTTCTCAAGTTTGGTTGGATAAGATACAGAATGCTATGGCTAAGGTAGGGTCTTGTTAGAATCATTAATGTCTGTTGAAATAGTAATTTTAATATCCATGCTGAGGTTTTCATATTGTATCCTTGTGGTAGCCAAGAAAATATTTTAATATCTGCAATAAACTCTCAGTAGGGAAATCCAAGCTCACTCTCCTGTGCTGGAGTGAGCTTTCTGTTCTACAGCTTTGACATTAGGAGTATCTGGTCTTTCATCTTTAACATCTTGTCCTGATAAATGCTACAGGTTGATCCTGGTCAAAGCTTTGATTGTCATACAATTTGTAGCTTCAGGCTCTCATCAGATTGCTATGTAAATAGAAACAGATGCCTTTTCTAACACCTGTAATGGACTGTCTCAGCCATTAGATCTGGCACAATCATTTTCTGAGGGCTCGTTCTCTCCAGGGGAAGATTTTATTGCATTATTCATAGATGCTATTTCCACAGTAAAATCTTGTCTCCTTATGATTACAGACTGTTGCTCTCCACCCACCCTCAGGTCTTTTTCATGTTCTTGTTCCCGGTTCAGAATTGAGGGGCCTGGCATTTAAAATCCCATAAGGAGAAAAACATTATGTAGGTACAAGAGCACCAGAGATGCTGAGACTTGTTACCATCTTGCTGACGAACAATCAAGATGTTGCCATTTTTAATGGCATGATTATTCTTTGTGGCAGTTGATAACTCTGAATATTGCATTCACATATTATTTCAATGATAAAACAGGTTTCTATTTATCTTCACTGGTACTTTTGGGAAAATAGAAGAAGATTCACCCAGGCAATCAAACATTCATTGATTCAGTTGTCCTTCTATCAAATTAGCTAAGATTTAGGACTAATTAAGGGCTTAAACTCCTGATTCTTTCAAAAGCAACAAGCAAACTGAAGTTCTCCATGAAGGCATGATGCCAGCCGCCCTATAGATACAGGAGTTTAAGGAAGCCTCTGTGGATCCAGAGGTATTAGACAACTATTGGCTAGTTGAAAATATGTTCTTTTGGGAAAATATTTTTAAAAGCAAGAGTGGGAAAAGCGCTTTGCACAGTCTGAAGGATGCCCCAGGCCATTTTGAGTCTCCCATTTCCATGCCTCAAGACATTGAGAAGAAGTGGGCAACATCAGCTCCTCAGCAGACATTGGAGATTGTACCTCCCCACCAAAGCCATGCCAAAAAAAAAACCAGCCTTCAACCACCTCTAGTGGATGGGGGAGCAATTTCATTGTGTTTTGGGGCTCCCTAGAAGCATTTTAGGCCCTAGAGAGGCCTTTTTCTAGGAAAAGGAAGTGATTGGATATAGCTTCCTATTCACTTCCAGTTTTGAAAAGGCCTTTCGTCAGCTTGAAATGGTAGAGGCCACCCCTGAAAGGTGGCCAAATTTCCTGCCATACCACATAGGGTGTATTTAGGGAGAAATTTTGTTTTGAGACCTATAAAATGGCTCCGGGGAGGTTGCAAGTTGCCAAAAGACTACACTTTCCCCGCTTTTTAGGGATCATGGGGTCATTTTCTTCCCTACATTTTGGTCCTCCTGGCCTGTTTTAGGTACCAAACAGGCCCTTCTTTAAGTAAAACGTCAGTTGGAAGTTGATTTCCAGTTATGTTCATACTTAGAAAAAGGCCCCTGCTGGGCCTAGCATAGCCCAGGAGAGGTCATGAATGTTCTAAAAGTATCTCTTAATGGCCCCTAGGGCTCCTGGATGATATTCTTTTTGATAAATAAACAGTTCAAAAAATGAATTAAATGGATGACGTACAGTGAGGCTTTCCAAAGTCCATAGAGGGCCAAGGCATGTTCCCTGAACCCGAGTAGTTGCTCACTTCTGCTGAAAAATCCTGTGTAAACCCAGTTCCAGTCACACTTGGTAGAAATTGATTATCTGGTCCCAATCTATTCTAGGTTCAGATTTGGGTTTGCGCAGAAAAAAACTGTGCTGAATTCCTTATTTTCCACCTGACAGGCTGCCTGGACAGATTAAGACAGGCTTTTAAGAGTCCATTAATTCCCATGAGATTTCTTACCCCCAGTGTGAGAATGAGACAGACAGCTTTTTAAGGGTGGAGTTCAAGCTTCCCACAAATTGCATGAAGCCATATTTTCCCTGTGCAAAACTGTCTCTTCCCTTTGTGAAGCGCAGAGGACACACACATAGAACAAGCAGCTGTAACGGAACAGATTTGCTGATTGATCAGAAAGATGCCGACAGTCCATCTGGTGCCTCTCCTTTTTTAAAAGCCCATGCAACAAGGCAGCAGTTCTAAAAGTTCAGCTAGGCAAGTGATACAACTAGTACAAAAAAAAATGTTCACAAATGCAAAAACTCTCTCAAGACTGACAAAAAAAATATCTTGCTATCTTAAGGGCAGGGAGGAAAAAGGTGGTATCTGGTTCTCTCAAACAAGAAACAAGCAAGGACTTACATCTCTAGTAGGACTGTCACCTTCTTGCTCTTGCTTCACCTCTTACATCAGTGCAGGGGTTGAAAAAATGTAATTTTAAAGCTTGACAAATGTTTTCTCTTTCACTAAATGTTTTTTTTTATTTGAGTTACATGCTCTGAGCAACTGTGATTGATGATTAACATATCAATGACATCAGCGGGGCCTATCCCCTGTGAATCAAACAGGAGGCGTTCTAAGTCTCAGCTTTTGGCCCCTGATCTAGCAATCTTCATTGTTATTTCACACTCTCCAGCCATCCTAGTTAGGCAGGGACAGTCTTAATTAATCCTCCATCATCCCACTTCTTCAGCTGACTTTCAAATGTTCCAGTTTCCCTCTCCTTCTTGCACTTCCTCCCTTGGTCCTCAGCTTACTTCAGTTGCCGCAAACTGAGTTTGAATTGCAAAACTACTTTGCATTCAATTAACTCAATGGGAGAAAAGGAGGGGGCAGAATCTTGCCCTTCCCAATAGGGTCAGGGAAAAGACAACTGCTGCAGCCTCTCCTAGCTTGTGTGTCCCTCCTCATTAATAACTTTTGTCATCTTAACTACACCCTGATATCACTTGGTCACACATATCCTGGTTTTCATCTGTGAAATCTTAGAGAAACTGTTGTTGTTTTAGATGCAGGCTTGGATATAGATTTTTCCCTCTGCTTATAACACATCTTTTTAAAATATGGTCAGAAATACAACTTTACATTTAGCTGATTTTTTTTGGGGGGGGGGGCAATTTTGCATTCAGTGGCTGTTTATGAAGAAAGGCTCTGAAAGAACCAAAATTCAGGCAAAATCGTAGCCAGTTATGACTGGACTATCACTTTTACTTCTGCAAAAATGTTGGCCTGTGAACATGGGTCATCAGGCAGACTCAAACTTTGGACTCTCCATGCATGCCAGCACCTAAACTCAGATGTTGAATGGCATGTTCAGATTTCCAGCCACAATCAATCAATCTCCACAAGCTACCAGTCTGGCACTGGGCCAGGTTCAAAGTTTTTGCATTGGTGTAGAAAGTGACAGACAGCTTGACACTAGGGCATCATGAGTAATAGATGAACACATGTGTTCTGAATGCTTACAGTGATGCTGTCCACTGAACCCTTTGCAGTATGACTTCTGGATTTGTCCCCCCACCCCACCAAGTTGTAGGTGAATTGTTATCCAGCCTTGCACATGTAAAAATGGAAAGAGCACCAATAAACAGCTGTTGTTTATGTATGTTCTTGTGTATGCAAGGGTTTTGCCAAGAAAACCCTTTGACAGGTTCAACTTAGGGTCTTCATAAGTTGGAAATGACCTAAAGTTCCCAATGACAATGCATTTTGACAATTTTTCAAAGAGGCTGCCATGTCAGTCTGTTCCAGTATGAAAAGGAGAGAAGGGATAATGGAACCTTGGGAGGATTTAATATTGTACTCTAGCAGTACCCCTAAGGAAGTGGACAAAAGCTCATAAGTCAGTCTTAAAGGTGCTCCTCCTAATCTGTTTTATACAGTCACACACAGATTCACAGAGTTCATTCTGCCCTTCCTTTTCCATTGAGACAGACTAACACAGCTAAGAGGCCCCTTTCAAGCGGGATCTTCTGGGACTCACATGTCCCAGAGGTGCTGTTAGAGAGGTGCATGTTGCCTGCTCTGCTGGGAGATGGAGAGTGGAGGAGTGAGCTGGTAAGCAAGCATGGCCAGTCCTCTCTATCTAAGCTGGATGCAGCCTCTCTTTGGTTCCTTCCTTCTCTCCTTTCACAAAGCTTTGCAGGTGTACACCGTACTTATACACCTGAGGGTTGAATACACTTACTCCATCAGTGCAGCTGGGGAAGTAGATGGCAATCCATGGCATTTGATGCTAGAATAAATCTGTCAGCCCCAAAGATGCCACAGAATAAATTCCTCCTTCCCTGCTGTAAAATAGGCTAACATTGCCATGTTTTTGAAAATGGACATACACAAAGACACAAACAGAGGATTCTGAAAGGCACCAGCTTTTCTATATATCACACATCGTGTGTGTGTGTGTGTGTGACTCATACCAAGCAAGATCATGACTAATGTGTGTCTCTGTGACACCAGACCAGGCAAGAGGGCCACACTAAGTCTAGAAGAAGGGAGAAGTAATGAAGAATTGATGGTCGTTATGATGATTGTTGGGAAAGCAGTAAGAGCCAATAGAATTAAACAGCCATGTGGCTGCCTCTGCAAGGTATTCAATCAAAATAGGGAAAAATGAACAGGGACATAAGAATTCGTGGATATCTTATCGTCATTGTTTCTGTATATTTTGAGTCAGGAATGCAGATTCAGTCTGTCCACATGCTTAGTTGTGCATGAAGACTGGTGATTCAAATCAAGGAAGATCCAGTGTCACTAAAATTTGTATCAGGGATACAGAGAAATCACCTACAGCCTTATAGGGCTGCTGAACCACAGCAGTCATCCTGAAAGAGGAACCTGGTTGCACCACAAATTGCCGGTGTTTATTTTACAACAGCCAGGAGAAAACCTTGCTCTGCAAGAGCCTCCCTCAGGGTATATAACAAGCACTGACACTATTCACAGTTTCAGCAAATGTGGAAGACCATCTTGTGTACTCTGGCAGTTGTTGGTTTGCATTGCCCCATCCTTATGGTTTTCACTAGTAACTAAGAATGTATTCTGGTAAGACCTGAATTTTGTTAGAATTGTATATTGTATTCTTTCTGTGTGTATGTGTGTGTGTGTGTTGCCTATCACTTGAAATGGTAGCTTGACAGAAAGCATATAAATATTGTGAATAAATAAATAAATATAAAATTGCAAAGGTTGTGGCATGCTGGCTTCACGGACCAAAGGTCATCATTCATTTTGTAAATCAGAGCATTGGACTTCAGGATATACACTGACATTTGCCACCATCAGGTGATGTGTTAATTATGCATTGGACTTCAATGAAACAAGTTTATTAGTCATTCATTCCCTGTGCCTTAATAGAAGTCACATAGCACAAAATATGGTCTTAAATATTTATCACCCGTATGGGAGAATATTAAACATTCCATTCTGTTATTGTGCACAGCACTAATGAATATTTTATATCAATAGCAACAGGCCACAGGCTTAAAATGTGTTGCAAACAGGATACATTTGGAAGGAAAGGAGGGGAGGGGGAATTTCCTTCGGCTTCTCAAATCACTTAGGCATTGCAAGCCCTGTCCTTAGAAGCAATGTTCAGACTTCAGAGGACAAGAACTGACCTTAATACATGCAAAGATGTTCCCCCAGAGTCCAGAGTAATAACAGAGTCTGAGTGTAGGGCACATCTGAAATAATAAAGTACTATATTAATAAGAAATAGATAACATAATAGTATGCCATGCTGTGCAGACATCTTCATTGCCCACTAGCACACTGAAATTGTCTTTGTTTTTCTTCTGTTTGTTTTTGAAATCCTCTTATGGTCACACTGTGTGTGTTTCTTAAGAACACAGAAGGCCACAGTATGCACACTGGTGCTCCAGTTTTTAGTTCAGACTTGGAAGAAGCTGTGCAAGGTGGTGGATGTCTTTTGGGAATATGGTTCACGGATGTGGCTAGCTCCTTTCAAGTTTGGTCTGAAAGCCATAGTAAATGCGCCATTCCATTGATACAGAAACCACAACCCACTACTGATGCACTCCAACCATCACAAGGTAATGATACCTGGCGTGCAATTTTGCAGTGCTTTTCTTGGGTTATTCCACTCTTACAAATATATGTATGCATGTGAGCATCTGAAGGCTCTCCTACAGGAAGAATGGAAATGGCAGCTGGGGGAGACATGGGCCATTCTGCACTACACTGTTATAGTGCTATTATTCCACTTTCAACATCCTGTGGAATTCTGCAGTTTGCAGTTTAGTGATGCCCATGAGCCCTCTGGCTGAGAATTCATTACTTACTTTTAGGCAATAAGTACAGGGTCCTAAGTAAAGTCCAACAGGTTTCTAAGGCAAAGTGAGTCCAAAGTCGGTCAGGGTAATCCAGACTCAGGCACAGAGTTCAGCAAGATATCCAGCAGGGTGGAAGGTTAGATAAGCTCTGACAACTCCTGGAGGGGAAGGGCGGCAGCTATATTGGTCAGAAGCCTAACACAGTTGTTGCCTGATTAATTATTGGTGGTTATATATTCTCTGGGATCAGTGTAGGCTCTCTCTTTGTTGTCTGTGCTCAGCAAAGGTAGGTACTGGTAAGTTATCTTCTGTGTCTGAAGGGGCAGAACTCTCTGCTGGAGCTGGCACCACATCCTGGTCTGGTTGTGGCACTGTAACCTCTTCCTGTACAGCAGGTCCTGTCATGCCCCCTGTTTCAGCCTCTGAGCCAGAGTCCATGATCAAGCAGGGCATGACAAAAGGCCCCAGGTTTTGTTAAATTAGGTTTTGGCAGAGAGCAGAGCAGAATTTTTTTCCCTCGGTGTTTCCCTTCTTCCCAAATGTTGCACTAGATGGTGGAAGCCAGAATGGCTTCTGCAATGCTTGTCTAGTCCAGTATAAGTACAGTCCATCATAATAAACCTATATGTTGTGGTGTCAGGCCTTTTTCAAGCACAAATATGAGGCTGGCCTTCTGTTTGCATTACTCAGAAGGACTCCACTTCAGTGGACTGTTATAAACTTCTCCACATTCATCTTTGGGTCTTTGGATGAATGTCAAGAAGTGAATGTAAGTGAAGCCCAGCCCAGTGGCACACAAATGTAAGTGGCACACAAACACTGGTTCCAAGGCCCTCAAGATAGAGAAGAAAGCTGACACTCCTATAGGCCCACCCTTTTTTTGGAACCATTTTCTACGTCAGAGTGGGGCAGAATCAAGGTGCCAGTATGCTTGGTTAGTTGTCATGCTATAAGGATGAGAAAGTCTTCTTGATTGCAGCTTCCTGGCTTTCATACTCCCTCGAGGAGGAAGCCAGATCAGCTTTGTCTCTGTTGTCCTTGAGCTAGCATGTAAAGATCTTTTTATTCAGAAAGGCATTTGGCACATAGGCTGGGCTGCTATTGACAGCTATGCATGTTACTGGTGATGGCCATGTTGATTATTGTGGTGCTTTTAACCTTGTGGTCTTTGGATGAATTTTTTTTTGTGTTATGTTTCCAGTCAAGATTTTGCTTTCCAATATGTATTTCCTTTTTATTAGTCATCTTATGTGCCTTTTGGTAGAAAGGTGTGGTATAAATTAATGACGAGCCTGACTCTTGTGTGATACTTTTGTTCTTCTCTCTCTATTTATTCCTGTTTCTCCATCTTCCATTCCAAATGCCTAACATCAGTAGTGTCTGATATTTTTAAACCCTCTATGAATACTGGCTGAACTGTAAACACTGCAGTCAACATAGCTTTGTAGGAAGAAAACATAAGTATGAGTAGCAGGTCCTGCAGGAGTTCTGTTGCTAAGGAGAGATTTGTAGAATGCCGTTGTGTGGAGATGCAAATACATAGGGGTTTCCTATGAAAGTTTGGTATGGGGGTTTTATTCCTTACCTGCTTCAGCGTTCACCCAGTTTGTTTTTTTAAAAAAAAAATCCCTGATGCTAAAAGATATTCCTTGATCCCAAGACCTGCTGTGTTATTATAGTATCTTTCAAACTTTGACAAAGCTCCTCATTAGGAATGGATGTCTGTCAACATTATTTCTGGGAGGGAAAAGAAGAAATCAAAATGTCTGCCATGTATTCTCTTGACTACAGAGCCTTAAAAACATACTGTGTTTCTTTTTGTTTGTATGATTTATTGTGAGGACCATGAAGTTTACACTCCCATTCACATCAAGGCTGGGCGTTGCATCAGTATTTGGAAAATAGGTCACAACGAGGAG
Organism: Cyclura pinguis; assembly: GCA_030412105.1. Taxonomy (NCBI): domain Eukaryota; kingdom Metazoa; phylum Chordata; class Lepidosauria; order Squamata; family Iguanidae; genus Cyclura; species Cyclura pinguis. The sequence continues at coordinate 108,713,841 of CM059600.1, read as the reverse complement.
GAGGGAAGCCAACACTCGCAAATTTATTACAGGTTTCATCGTTTTCATTATGAAGTCTCAGCTGCTGAGCCTGTAAGATTCTCAGCATTCATTTTGTTAAGTAAGCATCTAACCTATTTGGCTCCAGAGAAAATATTGAAAATGTACCAAGCAGTGCAATCAAGAGGATAATTAAAAAATAATGCCCAAGTGATTCACTAAAAATCATGTCAGAGTACCTCAACGAACATCCCTAAATTCTGTCATTTTGTAATGTAGCTGATTAAACCACTCGTAAAACCACTGGCATTGATGATGTCCTGCTATCCCCTAAACTGCTTCATTTATTCCCAAATCTCTCTTGCTTTTGTTGCTGCCTTAAGGGATGCCCTAGGCTTCTAGCATACTGAGCAAAATATTAACATGGAATCTCCCTCTGCCACATATAAGTGCTCTAATTTCAAGGCTGAGAAGTTTTTTCTCTACTTTGCTCAGGGACTGAATAGTTTGGTTCATATTTTAACAACTGTGATATCCAACTTTCTTCTGCCTGTACATGCCCAGGCCACCCCTTTCTTCTATGCTCCCTGCACAGAGACTGAGCTGCTGAAACAAAATTTGGATCCAAACCATCCCAAGCTGCAAAAGAACTCTAACATTGATTTATTTAATTAATTCTTAATCCATCTTTCTACCAACAAGGAACCCAAGGTGGCTTACAACAAAGCTGAAACCAGATAAAGCTAAAATCCAGATCATTAACATATAATTAAGCATACAAAAATCTTAACATACAATTAAACAAGCCGTCACATCAAAATACTATTAATTTTGAAAGTTATGCAAACTTGTAAAAAATAATAGAGGTAAACATACAACGAACAGAGATAAAGAGAGAGATAACTTTCTGAACAAACACTTCATAATTCAATACCTTTACCTGCTGGCAAAAGGAGTTCAGAAACATGAACAAGTTAGGATCTTGACACTTATAAATCATGACAGTATGTCTAGGGATGTGAATTGGATCAACTAGAAAGCTTTCTTTTAAAGCAGTGATATATGTAAGATTACTGCCAAGTGGCACCTAAACTGGAATTAAGGTTGCAGAAGAATTTGGAGACAGAATTCTCCGAGTCTTGCCCAGATTTTGAGTGGCACTCTCAGGTCTCAGGTCATTGACCTGTGCTACCAGGGCCTGGAAACAAACCTCTAGAACTGATGTTAAGTGGTTGTTGTGGGTCTTCTGGGCTTTGAGGCCATGTTCTATTAGTATTTATTCCTGATGTTTTGCCTTGCAGCTGTGGGCAGGTCTACATAGGGACTACAAAATGCAGTGTCCAAACATGAATCAAAGAACATGAACGACACTGCAGACTGATCCACCCAGAAAAATCAGCAGTAGCAGAACATGTTATAAACCAACCTGGACACAGAATGCTTTTTGAAAGCACAGAAATTCTGGACCATTCTGACAACTACTATGTCAGACTACATAGAGGGGCCATTGAAATCCATAAACACATGGACAATTTCAACAGGAAAGAAGAAACTTGGAAAGTAAACAAGATTTGGCTACCAGTACTGAACAATACTAAAATCAAGACTCAAAAATATGCCAATGAACACCACCCAGACTCTGGAGGTCCCTCTACAGGGAACAATACAGTGGGTTGCTAATGTACTTAATACACTGTTATGCATATCCCCTGACTAACAATACACCTTGGGGGATATCTCATTTAACAATAGGCCATCACACAGGCCAACTGTAACACATGCAAATTGCTCCCTCCCACCCGGGGACTACATAAGTATATATACTCTGTCTCACTTCCATGCCACCAGATCCTCTGAAGATGCCAGCCACAGATGCAGGCGAAACATCAGGGGAAAATACTAATAGAACAGGGCCTCAAAGCCCAGAAAACCCACAACAACCCACAACAATGTTAAGTGCTTTCTTCAAGTCTCATCCCAGTCACCTGCCAATGGAGAAAACATTATCCATACTGAATAGGTCACAGCTCACCCAAAAGCCTCGAATGCTTTTATGGATAAGAACTGCAGCTCATCAGCTTCACTGGAAATGAAAGCCATGCAGGTCCTTAGCAAAACTTGTCCACTGAATGCCATTTATTCTATCCTGCCTATTTCCCTACTACTGTTATTGTGTGCCTATGAGTCATTTCCAGCTTATGGCAGCCCTAAGGTGAATCTATCACAGAGTTTTCAGGGCAAGATTGTGTGTAATGTGCCCAAGATCACCTAGTGGGCTTCCATGGCCAAATGGGGAATCAAACTTTTATCTCCATAGTCATAGTCCAACACTCAGACCATGCTGGCTCTCTTCCTTACTTCTATCTGTCTTTATTATCAGTAGGAAGGGGAAGATCCATTCAGTTGGTTCTAAGTACAGTTCAGTGGCACTTATATAGCCATAGGCCATTTCTGCACCGGGCTTCTATAATGGTGCAGAGCAACCTCTCACGGAGGTCTTCTGCACCGTATAGTGGACTGGTGTGGACTACTTTTTGTAGTTTCACACCAGAATCCACTCAGGAGCGGCCGGAACTAGCCACGCTGCGTGTTTTTTAAAAACCTCTTTTTCGAGGTTTTTAAAAAGCATGGAGCGCGCAGCCCCGTGCCGCTCCGTTGCCTGGCTCCGACGCGGATTTGCAGGAGCGCGCAAGTGCATGCCTGCAGATCTGCCAGGGGTGGGCTTCCAGCTGGCGAGCTTCTCCGGTTGGTGGAGAGCCTCCACCAACCGGAAGCCACCATTTGGGAAGCCAGAGGACTGCGGAACAGCAAGCTCGTGCTGCTCCGCATGGCGACGGACTTACCCGGCTTCAGGTAAGCTCCGTTTTTGGGCGTTTTCACCCGTCCCCCCCACCCACATGTGGAAAGGGCCATAGTCTGAGACAGCACAGGTCTGACCCAGGTGGATTTTTAAACAATTCTTTGACTAGCTGGTGTTACATACCCTCCAAGTATCCCAGTTTGGAAGGAGAGGATTCCATAGGATGTTGTGATGGCAGTTAAAATGGAATTAAGCATTATAACTGTGTAGAGTGAATGGGCCCCTCCAGCATACCTTCTAACTGTCCCTGTTTGGCTGAACAGCCCTGATTAATCCTCTCTTGTCCCACTTTTTCAGCTGCTTTTAGAATGTCCTGGTTTCTCTCTTGTCCTCCCACTTTCTCTCTTCATTCTCAGCTTACTTCTTTTGGCATAAACTGAGTACTTTGCATGCAGCTAAGTCAACAGGGCAGAGAGGAAAGAAGGGCACAGAATCTTGCCCTTCTCAGTTAGCTCAGGAAAAAGCAAACTGCTGCAGCCTCTCCTGGCTTTTGTTTTCTTCCTCATTAATAATGTTTTCCATCTTGACCATACTCTGATGTGACATGGCCACACAGGAATCTGTGAAATATTGGAGGGTATGGTGTCAACATCCAGGTACAAAGATTTATTTACTTATTTATTTACTGTATTTTTATCCTGCCCTTCGATGATTATCTCTATAAATAAAGCAGAAGGAATTCTTGCTAGCAGGCTGACAACTAAAAAGGCAAGACATAAAAAGGAAGAAAATGGAAGAAAATGAAGAGAAAGAGAAAAGCGACCTATGCTTTAGGACTGAAATAAGGTAGAAAAGTTTAGTCATGTGTTTAGCTGCAGACCAAATCAAGCCAAGCTGATGTTCCCTATTGACTGATCTAGGTACATCCAATGCCATCTGATTTGGAAACTAAATGGAGTCAGGCCTGATTAGCACCTGGATGGGATAGTGCCAGAGAATAGTAGAGAAACTCCAAGTAGGGAAGGAAAGAATCCCACCTAAGCCCTGAAAAACCATTACTGTACGTCAGAGTTGACAATACTAGACTAGATAGACCAACAGGCTAAATCAGTATAATGCAGCGTCTAATATTCTTGTTTAAGTGCAATTTTCTCTACTTCTTTTTTTTTTTTAACCATTCTTAGTTGTACACTATGTAGTGCAAAGTCGACTGCTACTATGCGTTCTTTCTCTGGACTTTCTTTGCTAGTATTTATCTCAGTAGGCTAGGATGTTAGGTTGCCTAGAAAAGAGACGTTTGCATTGGTTCATTTACTATTTAATGTTCTTTGGCATTTTACTTACATATGTAGTATTAAGGTGCACTACTACAAACAATGAGAACTCTGCATTAAGAAAGAGGAGAAGATGTTTTGTGTTACCTTAAAGACTGAGTTATGGTGGCAGAAATGTTTGTGAATTGGACTCTAACCAAGCAAAGCTACAAAGTTTTTGACCAAAAGTGTTTTAGATCATATCCACAAATTCTTTTGCCAAAGTGCCACAAGATCTTCAGCTTTTTTGCTACTGAGGAATGTGAGAAACAATAGTGCATCACACAAGGAGAGTAATTTGCAAGCAGATGGTGAGTAACAGCCCATCCCACACCACCAGCCACCCACAAGATCTAGCAGAGAACTTCAGCAAGCTTAGTCTTCTTTGTAAAATGATAGGACATGGTTTACTCAACACTAAACATTTCATAAAACTCACAGTAAGAGCCTCTGCAAACATGTGCTCTTCAGACTTGGGGCTCTATCACATGATGGGTTTATTGCACAACTTCACTGGCTTAGTTCTGTTTTTGATCTCTCCCTATCACATGATGTCATCACTTTCTCATTGTTGGATTGCATTCCCATCATTATTGGGTCATCTCTTTTCATATAATACTGCATTTCCACTATTATGTAGTGGTGTGATGGTGTAATTCAGCTGCAGTTCCAATGCTATAGAAATCATGTGGTGTCAGTGGGCATTGTTCTCCTCTCTCCCCTTCTCTATCCCCAAGCAGGGTGAGCTCATTGCATTTTCGTGTCTGGAGGACATCATGGTGAAGGTGAACAATATTGTGTTACTCCATTCCCCAGTAATTTAATTTAATTTAATTTAATTTAATTTAATTTAATTTAATGTAACTTAATTTCAGTTTTGGTGTAATTGCACACTTGCATTGCCCAGTGGTCAGCACTCAGTAGTTACACTATTATAGCAAAACAGAAAATCAACCATGACTCTGGAAGAGTAAAATGCCAAAATGGCAGCTCAACAGAAAACACAAAGTGAAAACAATGGGGAGGAAGCCTCCCAACATGCTGAAATTGTGCAAAGAAAAAAAGAGAGAGAAAAAATATAGCTCATGCAATAGGTAGCCTGGACAGAAGAAAGGAGGCATGGCCATTGGGTGGGGTGGAAGGCTAGTTGTGGGAATGTGCATCACCAAACAGTCAGCATAGTATTAATTGCAGAGATGGCGTGATAATGATTGTTTCTAGTATGTATGTTTTTGGTATATTTTTGTTTCCTTAAATAATGTGATTACTGCAAGACAACAGGCTCCCGTGATAAAGCCCTTGGAAGGGAAAGAACTTCAGATTACAAAATGGAGGACAAACAAACCAAGACTGTGTAAAGTTGAAGGCTTTTGTGGCCAGAATCCATAGGTTGTTGTGGGTTTTCCAGGCACTGAGGCTGTGTTCTATTAGTATTTGCTCCTGATGTTTCACCTACATCTGTGGCTGGCATCTTCAGAGAGTATGGTGGCTACCTGCTGACTAATTGACCAACAACCAGGAAATAATATGAATACATGTTATGCCTACATTCTGAGAAAGGCATGAAGACTATCAGCTATTGAGTACAGGCATGCTGAAGTTGCTGCCTCTAACTTTTGATGCAGGATAATAGCTTGGGCACTACCCTAGATACTGCATGTCTGGTTTTTTACTACCGCTCCTACTGTTATTGTGAGCTGATGATGCAAGGCTAAGCAAGCTGACTATAGACATTTTGATAAGAGAAGTCTGGAAGCACTTCTTACTGTATCCCTGTTTGCAAGAGACTCAGTGGGTTTTCTCTACACATGCTCTGCTATCTGAGATCCAGTCAAGGCCACTTTTCTTTTGCAGAATGTGACTCAGCTGGCGGTGTCTGATTCAGTTTAACAAGGCCCTTCCAGGCTCAGAGGGGGCAGCACAAAGGGAATCTGTGATAAGGAAATACAGGAGAACTGACCTCCTACTAGCCTGCTAGTCAGTCAATTACCTCTCTCTACCAGAAGCCACCGTTTAAGAATTTTTTTTAACCTTTCATCACAGGGCAGATATCTAATGGCTTAAGCCAAGAACATCTTTAACAACCAACTTCTGAAAACTGTGTTGTTCAAGAGCTCCCTGGCTTACTTGCCAGTCTTTTGGAACTCAGCAGTGCCAGCCCGCCTCTACTCAATGAGAAAGACCCAGTGACAATTACTTCTAGATCAGCATACCTAGTATGGTAGTCCTATGCAAATTCCTTGAACTCCTTTGCAAATGCACCCATTCTTGATGTTGATTTCCTCTCAGAAGAGTTTTCATATGAGTTGCTGGGATCAGGTCGTATGCACCCTAGGGCTTCCATTGAATCCTGTCACCCTTCTATCTCTGGAATTAAAATGAGGTATTTTGGCCAAAGGCTTTACCTGATGTTGAGTTTTGAAGTTATTATTTTGAGGTTAACTCACCCTATATTTCACGGGTGTGAAATGATTCTGCTTTTTGTTTATGCTTGCTACCTCTTGGTTCCCAATAGTAGTAGTACAGGCCAAAAACAAACAAACAGGTGTTGAAAGAGCCTAGTAGAATGTAGAATTTCATTTTGCTATAGAGTAGCTGAGAGCCATTGTGGTGTAGCAGTTTGAACATTGGACTCTGGGGACCCAGGGTTTGAATCCCTGCTCAGTCATGGAAACCCATTGGGAGACTTTTGGCAAGTCATATACTTTCTCAACCTCAGAGGAAGGCAATGGCAGACCTCCTCTAAGCAAATCTTGCCAAGAAAACCCCTTATGGTCACCACTAGCCAGGAGCAGCTTGAAGGCACATAGCAACAAAGAATACCTATGGACTTTAAAGAATTCAAACCCCAATCCACAAAACTGGTTTACTTCTGATACTAAAGGAGAGTAAATCTGTTCCTCATCCCATTTACACCTCATCAACTGCTGCGGGGAAGGGAGTCCAGCCCTCTTCAACATATCCAACAGTTGTTGTCGCTATTGTTTTTCTTTTTTACATGCCTTCCAGTTGGTTCTAACTTATGATGACCCTTTTAAAAACATTCTTTGTAAGATTTATTCAGAAGAGATTTGCCATTCCCTTCCTCCCAGCCTCAAAGAGTGTAGCTTGCCCAACATTACTAATGAGTCTCTGTGGTTGAGTGGGGATCAAGCCCTCCTTTCCCAGAATCATAGTCCAACACTCTAACCACTGCATCACACTGCATATCATAAAGAATGATATGGTGAAAAGATCAAAGCATTATGTGCACTTATTTTGACAAAGGGACATTTTAATTAACCGTTTTCTTGATATATTTCTTGTTATATTCTTCCAAAGATCCAAATGGAAAACTATAGTATGTCTAAGATTGCTATAAAATATGGTTCTCTTCAACCAGAACTATAATAGGTGAAATTTCTCCTGATATGAAGATTAGCTGTAGGAACAAACTTTTATAAATCTCTGTGGGTTGGTGGCAGACTAAGGCCATTTCTGCACTGGACTGTAAATAGCGCTATGGTTCCACTTTCATCATCGTATGGAATCCTGGGGTTTGCCGTTTCGGGAGGGGCCACCTGGCCCCTCTCGAAACTGTAAACCCCAGGATTCCATCAGATGTTGAAAGTGGAATCATAGCGCTATTAACAGTCCAGTGCAGAAATGGCCTAAGACAGCTATACTTCAGCATCATTGAAATCAGAGAGGCAAGTTAGTCATTACTAGTTTAAATGCAGTTGACTTTAATATATGCTGTGGTAAGGGAGGTGTGGTTCTCCAAATATAGTTTGACTACAATTCCCACTCACCTAAGCCTGCATGATCAATGAAGCAGAGGTGATAGGAGTTACAAATCCTTTCCGCAACTCACCCATTTTCGGCGCTGGGGTGCACTGCTCGCGCAAGCAGCCTCCGGAGAGAGGCTCTTGCTTCCCTGCTTCTTTGGCTCTGCACGAGCTTCCTGCTCGAGCGAGAACCCCGCCTCTTCCTTTCGCAGTGCAGCCTGGGACCTTCCCAGGCTGCACTGAGATAGGAAGCACAACCGGCCCGGCTCCCAAGGCTCCACACGCAAGGTAAGTGCACGCGGGGCCCCGGAGCGATGCACGACCGCGCAGCATTTTCGGCTTCAAATCTGCTTCAAGCCGAAAATGAAAAAATGTGTGCACTGTCCGTGTCAGGCCCTGGAGTGTCGCACAAATCTGAGTGCGTCGTGTGGACCACTCCTCAAGGGGCCCTTTCTCTTCGGAAATGCTGTGTGAAAAGGGCCACAGTCAAATAACATCTGGAGAGCCAAAAGTTCCTCATCCCTAGACTGTAACACTGTTTACTTAATCTGGATCCAAATGTTATGTACTGTAAAAACCTAGGAGCAGAAACAATAAAAAAAGTGTCAGCCACACAATGTTTGAGAGTGTGGGTTCAGGATACTTTAAAGATAAATAAGCCTAACAAATATGAGTGTTTAGGTCATTTTTTAAAAAAAAAAATAGACACTGCATGCAAATATGTAATGCTGTATATGGATGCCTTCAAACTATGACTGAGCTCTCACAAAACCCATCTGTTCGTCTCTTCACCCCCAGCACATAACTTCTCTTCAGAATGATTAAGTGAGCAGAAGCTATCAGGATTTCAGTGGTGTTGGGTACAGAAGGGGGGAGGCAGCTTGAAAAAGTAGTCCATCTGACTCCCTTCTGTATTGTTCTCAGATGATTTTTCCCCCCAGTATTCAGTCAGAGAACGGCTCATCAGTATTTGCAGGGCTGTTACTTGTCATGCAGAGTCCATGTGGGAGAGGAAGCAAAGCGTGCCTATTCCCCATATGGCTGTCAAATAAAGCACAGTAAGACATTGTAGGTGATCATGCAGCAAGTCTCAGAGAACTAGGAAATGGAAGAGCTGGAGATAGGTGCAGGAGCTCAAGAGGATTTGTGATGGGGTACAAGGATTTCCATCTGGGCTGTGGGACTCTTTTGGAAATCCAGCTGCAAGCAGCCACTGCTAGATGAAACAAGTCAAAGCAGAGATGAGGAACAACTTTGTTCACTTCACGTTTTAATGCAAACTCACTGACCTAATTTTGCACTTTTGAACCAATAAGCAAACTGAAGCTTTGCTTATCCATTGAAATTAGCACTTCTTCAGATTTTACCATGTAGCATCCAAATAACAACAGCAACAGGGAGCTACAGCCAAATATTGCCAAAATATGTATATGAGGGGAAAGTCCACACCAAAGAGTCCTAGCATTGGAGATGTAAATTAATGATAATCTAAAAGAATAAAAACAATCATGCATTAATCAAATATGATTAAAATACATTATATTTGGAAATGTATTTGCCAAAATGATTATATGAAACAAAAATGTATAGAAAAATGTATGCGTTAAAAGAAATCCAACATGCAGATTTGCATGCAAATAAAAAAAATCACAGAAGTAAAGGCATTTAACTTCAGGAACATAATACTGAAAAACAAGAGGCTGACAGATTTGCCTGTCCCTGGATAATATACTCTAACAGCAGCTGCACATATTATATATTTCAGGTGTCTACCTAATGCTTCATGTATACACCAGGGAAAACTTCATACGATGAGTAAATGTGTCTGATGAAATTGTTGAGTTTGAATATACCAGACAACAGGGAGCTACAGCCAAATCTGTTTCTCCATTGAGGGAACATACAGAATAGAAATGCTTGTTTGATGTAAATGCTTAAAATGACAAGAAGTTTTGGAAGTTTGATTCTGCATGACAGAGACCAGAGGTTATATTTCTCAAAACCATTATCCTCCAAATCATTCCTTCCTCAAGCAGTTCTACCATGTCATGAATTAGAAGCCCTGGTTAGGTGTTACCTGCCAGACTTTCTGCAACACAGGAACAGGGAAGAACACCACTGGTCGTCTCTTGTGGAAAGTGGTGCACCTTAAGAGACATTTCTATTCAAGTGGAGGCTTTACACCTGAGTAAGGTCCTCACAAAATCAGGAGTCTTGCTCAGATGCAATGCCTCCAAGCAAAGAAGAAATTCTCTTCTTCAGACATGCCACTTACCATGTGAGAAAGGGTGGGATTAGACATTCCCCTGTCCTGGAAAGCATAGTGAGTGATGCCTGAACAGGGCTGGCCTAGTTGCTGTTCACATCAGGAGAAAGACAATTGGGGGGGGGGGGGCTAGGCATGCCTGTCTTGATGTATTGATTCTAACCCTGCATGTAAGGCCTGAACACTCTTCTAGGTGTATGTTAACAAAGGCCCTTTCCACATGTTGGGGGGGAAACGGGCGAAAACGCCCAAAAACGGAGCTTTACCGGCAGCCGGGTAAGTCTGTCGCCACGCGGAGCAGCACGAGCTCGCTGCTCCGTAGTCCTCCTGCGTCACAAATGGTGGCTTCCGGTTGGTGGAGGCTCTCCACCAACCGGAGAAGCTCGCCAGCTGGAAGCCCGCCCCCAGCAGATCTGCAGGCACGCACTTGTGCGCGCCTGCAAATCCGCTTCGGAGATGGGCGACGGAGCGGCACGGGCTGCACGCTCCGTGCTTTTTAAAAACCTAGAAAAAGAGGTTTTTAAAAAACATGCAGCGCAGCTAGTTCCCGCCGCTCCTGAGTGGATTCTGGTGTGGAACTACAAAAAGTAGTCCACGCCAGTCCACTCTACGGTGTAGAAGACCTCTGTGAGAGGTCGCTCTGCACCATTTCAGAAGCCCGGTATGGAAATGGCCAAAGAGAAGATTTTTCTTTTCCTGCTGGGGAGGAGAATGGGGAAGCACGAATGGCGAGCAAAGAAAGGGTTAATAGCCCCATGCTCCTGTTATTCCTCCACTCACAATTATCCCCTCCCAAATCTGTTTTTCCATTAAACAGTAATAGTACTACAGACTTGTTAGGCAAGTAACCATCCCTAAGATACCTCACAGAAGAAGGTAAAAGAGATAAAAGTCATAAAAGAAAGTCAGTATGGTATACAGACTAGAAAAAAGTGGATACCTTCACCCCCAGAAACTAATCTAGTCCACAGAGAGTCCTAATCCAGCCCTCAGAAGCCCCTCATACCCCTTGGTAGGGGTGTTACTTTTCAACTAAAAGATTTGGGGACCAGGCCTATGGTATACAAATCTACATAAAATAGCATATGCTAATTATCTTTTCATAAATAAAACATATTGACTTAATGTTCAAATATTTCAGTTTTGTTAGTCACTTTGAATAATATATATACCAAGTGATTAATTTCATCCTTCAGGGATCCAAAACAGACTTTGTCTGTCGTGTTGTTGAAGCTTTAAAAATTCATCTGACAGTCCCTAACACCCAAGCTTATAAAAACTGAACATCAACATGAAAAGGGAGGGAGGAGACAAGAATGAAATAAAAAAACTCAAGCACCCATACCAATACCTCTAATTACCCAAACGAGGTGCTCACAGTTCAAATACAGGTCTCAAAAGTCATTAGGACTCTTCTGCACTATACATTTATAGCACTATGATTCCATTTTGACCGCCATAGCTGCATCCTATGGAATCATGGGGTTGGTAGCCTGTAGAGCCACTAGAGAGGCTCTCTGTCTGTGAATTCTGAATGCTCCTCCCTCAACTGCAAATCCCAGGATTCCATATGATGAAACAACAGCAGTTAAAGTGGAATCATAGTTCTACAATTGTGTAGCTTGAAAGGGTCCCAGGTGACACAACCTTCCTGGCAGAGACTATAGCACAACATGTTGCTAGTTGTATAGGCTGAAGTCACTGCCTCCTGGAGACCTAGCTGGAACCTACCAAAATTTTGCCACTCATGCATACCCCTCAGCTGTTACTGTTTATCCTCAGCTTACTTCAATTGCTGCAAACTGAGTTCAAAGTAACAATGTGGTCTGCACTCAATTCACAGTGGGGTGGTGGTGGTGGGGAGCAGTGGAGTGGAATCTTGCCCTTTTCAGTAGGCTCATTTGGGCCCCATCTTTTCTTTTTCCCAGGTTTCTTAAACTCAGTATGTGCATTCCAGGATTCCTCTGCTTATAATAGTTGTTCTGTGGGTTCCTCCTCTTATTGCCTGGCCTCACCCTTTTGGCCACACTCTGCAGGAAAGGAGATTCCACCTGAACCTCAGGAGGAACTTCCTGACGGTCAGGGCTGTCCGGCAGTGGAATAGGCTGCCTCGGAGTGTGGTGGAGTCTCCTTCCTTGGAGGTTTTTAAGCAGAGGCTGGATGGCCATCTGTCGGGAGTGCTTTGAGGGTGTTCCTGCATGGCCGGGGGTTGGACTGGATGGCCCGTGTGGTCTCTTCCAACTCTACATTTCTATGATTCTATGATTCTATGATGTTGTGCAGCTACATGTGTCCCAAGAACAGCCCAACTAGATCTTCCCTATAGGAAGTTGTTTTTTCTTTTTTTTCCTTTTTTTGCTCTTTTTAGCTATTTCCTTTGTTCTAGTTCATAGTTTACTTTTAAACACTCCAGTATTGTCCTTTCCCTAAATATCTTTCTGCTGAGAATATTACAGTCAAACTCATTTGAGGAAGTCATATTTCTAAGGAGGTGCAGTTGCCCCTCACCTAGGCATAATGACACATAGGTTGTGGACTTTTGCCCCTGGAGAAGCAACACACACATGCCTCCAATAAGAACAAAGCTCATGCAAAGCTTTTGTCTCCTGCTGAGCTCAAGTTTTTGAACTGAAAAAAAAAAGTTAAAAAAAAAAACCTTGTTGAGCTACTGGCTTTTCAAACTGTTTTATACTGAATTCCTAGGAAAAATGTGCTAGGTAGCTAGCCAAAGCTGAGAGATTTCAATCAGATGCCTTGCCCTAGAAAATGGGGTCATGATTTGCTCCCTAACAGAAACAGTAAGTTTTGGAAATGTCAGTAATAAAACAAAGATGGAAGCAGTGAAACCTCAATTATATGTATCTTGGATAAGCTTTGGGGCAACAGTAAAGCTAATTTAATAAAAAAAATCAGGCTATTAAAGTAGTTCATTATCTAGGCATTGTTCTCTCGGGTAGAAGCTGAGACTATTCTGCCAGACAAGGAAGGTGGGAAAAAGAGGACATCTTGTACAACTGAGAGCCTCTTTCCTAAAGATAACATTGGCTTTCAGTACAAAGGCTGTGAACAGGTCTCTTCTGATTCACACCAGTGCAAGATCAGAGGGAGAAGCACTAGTCAGAAAATGTTTGACATCCAAAAGGACAAGCTGGACATTAAAGGGCTTGTGTGATGTTGCTTGGGTGGGTGAAGACATGAAAGATACATGATTAGAATAATATGACAAATGAGAAATAGGTCTTCTGTTCTTCCAGCACTTCTTAAGGATATATTTATACTCCAGAGTTAAAACTGGGTCAGTGATCATTCTCTTTCCCCATAGGATTGTGGGAACTGCAGTTCTATGATCAGAACTAGGAAGATTTTTCAGCACCTTAAATGAACTACACATCCCATAATTCTTTGAGGATGCCTGATAGTTATACTTACTGGATAGTAATTTTAACTGCAAGTAATTATTTTTCTGCAGAAGCAAATCACTCTGTTTTGTTAGATTTTATCCAGTCATTTATTTTCTTGGTTGTTTTAGAGTCTTCTTAAATAAAAAATAATCATTTAGAAATAATGTTAAGTCTGTAGTTAAACATAATAAATGATAAATAGTAAGGATGTTATCAGTTTATTTCACCTGCTTGTTGCTATTTAATATTTCTTTACTGGCTACTTCTTCTGATGTACAGAATTGAGGGTATTCTGCTTGCCATGACAAACACAAGATGCTTGCATTGCTAGTCATGCTTTAGAGGGGAGGCATTTTAATTTAGTTAACTGTATGCTTTAATTCCATAATGAACAGGATAATTTGTGCATTTTAGTGGTATTAGTTCTATTAAATTTGTTATTATATGCTGCCAGTATTGATGATATTTTATTGCTATCCTACTATTCCTTTGAAGATCTGAAAGCAGTGTATCTGGTCATCCCTATTATTTCCTTTCAACAATGTTACGAGATACGTTAGTCTGAGAGATACTGATTATCCTCAGATCTCCCAGTGAGCTTCCCAGTGAAGTTTTGAACCCAGGTTTCCCCAACCCTAGTAATGTAACAAAAGGTTGCTAGGTGAGATAAGGGACAGGGCTCCTGTCCCTTTGATGGTTCTGTAGAAGCAGAAATGTCAGCAGGTTTTGCTTGTCACACAATTAACACTTGCTGAAATTACTTCTTCTGTAGAGCCATTAAAGGGACAAGATCCCTGCCCCTTATCTCACCTGGCAACCTTAATATAACCACACTTGCTGGCTGTTGCCTCTGATGATGTAGACTGGGGCCCTTTCTGCATCTTACCTGCATCCCATTATGTCCCGGCATCATCCCAGCAGTGCCTTTGCAGGGATGGGATTGTGTTCTGAACACTTCCCTCTGCACCCGGCCAGCTGCTGGCAGGTGGTAGCACTCAGGACACACTTTCCTTCCACAATGCAGCCGGCCTCTTCCTGTGCTGAGCTGTGGAAGGAAGCCCCAAGATAGCACTTCTGCCCTTTCCGCACAGCCCCAGCCAATGCAATCGTCAAGAGAAAGGGGGCTATTATCAGATTTTTTTCTAGTAATAGTATAATGCACAATTGCAACAGCAGGGGATGTGACAGAAGTGGGACTGCAGTGATGTTCTGTGGCAGCACACATTGTGAACCAGCTTCAATGCAACCCCATGCCAGGATGGGGCCATAGTGCAGAAATGGCCTTAGTCTATGAAAGCTTATGCTACCAACTTCTTTCTCTCAGCTAGTCTCAAAGGTGCTGCGAGATGCTTTTCCATACTGACCAGACTAACATGGCTACGCTTTTGAATTGCTGGCTGCCTGAAGGAGAACTATCAGGAGGTACCAGGGGACCTTCCACACTGGATAATCATTGTGCTTTGATTCTACTTTCACTGCCATGTTTCCATCCTATGAAATCCTGGGATAGTTTAGGGAGGGGGTGTTTAGTATTCCCAGCCAGGGAACTAAACTACAAATCCCAGGATTCCATGGGGTGGAATTATGGCAGTTATAGTGGAATCATAATACTATAATTGTGTGGTGTGACAGAGTCCCAGTTATGGCAAGGTTACAAGTAAACAGTATGAATGATTTTTTTTCAAACTGTTAAGAACCATTTCCTTATATATATATGGATATAGATATGTTTACTCTATTGATTATCTTAACCTCTCCCTATATACAACTTCATAGTCCTTTAGCTATGATTGCAGGTGTACACACACACACACACACACACACACACACACACATTGCATTCTGTTTTGGATTTCACAATAAACAAGATGATTTATGAACCCCTTAGAGATTCAGATAAAATGCTTTTGTATGGTAAGTGTTGGTAATAAATGTTTCCTCAAAATGAACAGAAAGACTTTCCAGATGTTAGCCACCTAACAACAAGGCTAAATTAACAACCAAGGCAGAATAGTAAACGAGAGGCTTCCTTCTGTCCTTGCAAATTCTAACCCAACCACTTCCTCACTAGCTAGTAAATTAGGAGTCAATTAAGGAATTTTACTCATCCTTACATAAAATAATTGAATCTTAATCTTTCAGAGCAGATAGTGATATTAAAATCAAAATCCAATAATACCCATAAAAATGGCAAATAGCAAACACCAAGCTATACCAATATTTTTCTTTCTGTCCTATTAAAAAAAAAACAAACAGCTATACCTGAAAGGTTCTTTCATCCCATAAACTCAAGGTAGAGATCACCTTGACTTCATATAGTCAGCAGGAACTTTCTGATAAAATGGAAAGTGATAAATCACTTAATTCCAGGGACTGGAGCGACACAACAACCATTTAGGTGTTTTTATGGCCATCATATCTGTTTCCTGTAGCTGTTGACATGCTAGTTAGGACACAAATTTCACTAACTGAGCTTGTTGCTAGCAAGCTCTGAATCATAAAGGAAGTGTATGTGTATCTGATTTCAAATGTGACAGGTGGGGATGCTTGCAGCAATGGTGTATTTGGACACTATCGGCTGGAGGTGACAATATTCTTCAAAAAAACCTCAAACACCTTGTGTTGAATTGACTAGTTGCACCTTACAGCAAATCGGCAGTCAACAGAAAGTTAGCTGTAAAATTGTTCTGGATGCTGATTTGAGAAGCCGGGGCTTTCTACTATAAGGCTCCTGAAATTATCTTGGGAGATGACACAAACAAAAACCCTCAGGTTTGAGTAGGAAATGGGTAGAAAGGTATGCTTAAACAGTTCAGTGTCACTCTTGCTGACTCATTTGTTTGTTTAGTAAATAAATACTCCACCTTTCCGTGGTACAAGGCAATTAACAGTACTGTGTGCCCTCTTCTGGCATGCATAAATGCGAGGTTGCACAAATCGTCATGGGCACAAACCCATTGCATCCGTTGAATGCAACACTCACATTTTTGGTTTTACATGGGGGTTCCTGAAACAGACCCCTGCATATATGCCAGGTGCACTGTACAGATTAAACAAAATACAGGCATACCTCTGTTAATACAACCTCTAATTAAGACATTCCTTTCTACAAAATCTTTTACCCCACCCAGCCCACTTTTCTTCCTTGTTCTCCGTGTAGCTGGAAGAGTAGTTGGTTGGGTGGCTGGTTTTCCAACAGTGGCATTGGGAGGATGGTGAAAGAAGGCTGGAGAAACATAGGACCTTTCCCTACTATACTCTTATAGTGCTATTATTCCACTTTCAACATCTTGTGGTGTTCTGGGGTTTGTAGTTTACTGAGGCCAAAGAGCTCTCTGGCTGAGAATTCTAAATGCCCCTCCCTAACCTGCAAATCCCAGGATTCCATAGGAGGTTGAAAGTGGAATAATAGCACTATAACAGTGTAGGGTGGAAAAGCCCATAGACTTTCAGGGTTGGGTTGCAACAGCATGTCTGCTGCAAGCAATGCAATAAAAGCTTGAACTGGGAACAACTGAGATTCTGCTCTATCCAATCCTACTGTGGTTGTGTGTACCTGCCTGCATCAGGCAATGCAAACACCGACTGTCTCCAGAATCCCTTACTGAGCAAGCATGTACAACAAAACAGAAAAGGGCAGAGCACATAAGCCTGTCTCATCAGCTGCCCCCCATATTAAAAAAATCTTAGGCCATTTCTGCACTAAATTATTATAGTGCTGTTATTCCACTCTCAACATCCTATGGAATCCTGGGGTTTGCAGTTTAGGGAGGGGCCTAATTCTCAGCCAGAGAGCTCTTTGGCCTCTAATGACAAACCCCAGAATTCCGCAGGATGTGGAAAGTGGAAAAATAATAGCACTGTAACGGTGTAGGGTGGAAATGGCCATAGATAGGTTTGACCACCAGAATGACATAAAAAGAAGGAAAGAAAGGGGAGTATGGAAAGCAGGAACATAGCAGCATCTTTAAGATGCTGGTTAAGATGCTTTAAGATTAACTGGTTTTTATTTTAGCTTGAGCTTTCATGGCTATAAACCCATGTCTTCAGATGCTGTACAGAATGATATCCAGGTCTCAGGATACAAAGCATATTTTTACAATGTGAGTGGGAGGTAATCCATGGACCTTTAAATGTAAGCACTTAGTTGTGCTGATTTTCTGTTAAAAAAAATTCTGAGATTTTCGTCCCCCAATAAAATCCACAAAAAAAAAAAAAAAATACAACAACAACAGTACTTATTACAGGAGTTGACAGTGTTATAGCTCCTTCAACATCATGGACAAAAAGGTATTATTTGCATTCTTATTGTTTGTACGTCATACCTCTGCTTGTGTGATGGTAGATAGGGGCAGTTGTAAGACAGGGCTCTTATAAATTGAGTGAAAGAATTTCCCCAGATTTAGTCCTGGGTCTGCATAGATCCTTCTTCCCTTGTTTGGATAGCTCACAGACTGAACTGCTCCCTCAGGACCTTAAAAATCAACCTTTTCATATTGTATTCAGGTTGCATCTGGTATTGAGGCTCTTTTTTAAAAAAAAAAAATAACAAAGACAAAATGGTGAGTTGACATTTAAAAGGAAGGAGATGCTTTGTTGACAATGAGTTGGAGTCAGACTGTGGCCATTTCCACACTAGACTGCTATTGCACTATTATTCCACTTTTGACATCCCATGGAATCCTGGGGTTTGCCGAGCAGCCCCTCCCTAAACTGCAAGCCCCAGGATTCCATGGGGTGTTGAAAGTGGAATAATAGCACGATAGCAGTCTAGTGCGGAAATGGCCTTAGTAACACTTAAACCCACTGCAGTCAATGGAACTTCAGTTAGTCATGTTTAAACTCCTACAGATTTTACTTGGCTTACTCTGAATTTGACTACATCGGGATACAAGCAGTACCTAACGCAAAGAACAAATATCTTGTTTTCTTTCAGTTCCTCTTCAGCCCTGTCTAGTTTATGTTTGATATCATGCTTGGGAACACCTGGGACTTAGTAATTCTGCTGTAGGTTGTTGCTAATCCATTTTTTTAACCCATGGAAGACACACTGTCTTCTCTCCTTAGCATTCCAAAAGAAACTGCTTTGAAAAAAGGAACAAAAGTGTTCTGGGATTTAGAGCAACTACTTCTTACATAAATCATGGACTACAGTCCCTTATTAAATATATGTATGCCTCAGCACTGTCTTACCTTGTTTGCTACAAGAAAACGTGGGGGAGCCATTATCAGCATGAAATATAGGAAAGGAGGAACCAGAGCAACTGGGGAATAATTAGCTAAGGGATAATTAGAACATTTGATCTAAACAAAAACATAGCATTTAACCTAAAATATAGCGTAATGGGAGTAGAAACTATTGAAGTTCTTCTGTGGGGAAAATATGATCACTTCTTTTTCTAAGTCTGCCTCTGTATCATATATTGCAATGCTAATTTAATTAAAGTTTCCTTCAACATCTAACAGCACCACAATAACACATGGCAAAGCAGTACGTAAAAATAAACTTCTGTTAACAAGTGTTTGCCAAGGGTACCCCAGTACACTGCTGATAGAGCCCACACACTCCCAAAATCTGAGAGGTGGGAGGCAGGCTTATCTTAGTACTCCTGGTGACTGGAGGTGCAATTCTGTATCTCACTTCTTTGCGAGTAAGCTTGTTGCCACAGTATCCAGAGTTGTAGTCCAACCATCAAACTGCTACATCACACTGGCTCTCTTGCAAGTAAGCACGTACACACACAAACACACCCATATACCAGTCACTGAAGTTTTCTTCTCTGGTTAGCATTTTGTTCTCTTGATGCACGGCTTGTCCACTTATTTGTGGTGTTGATTTCCCACATAATTTCCTCAGGGCAGTCATGAAATCTGAAAAAAACACAAGTCTCAGGAGCTCTTCTCAACTGAGTTACTGAGAAGTTCTTCATGTACTTGTGTTTAATTTTTTAAAATATATGTACCCAGCAAAAATAGCCTGTGAGAGAATCTGAAAGTGAGAGAAACATTATGTGGAAAATATTAGATGTGTCCTGTACAGGGTTCTTTATTAGTGAAACTCTTTTTTAAAACATGGGTCTAAATATAGAAAGCTATGAAGGAAAATTTTTGCCTGAAAAAGTACAGACCTTAGAGAAATGTATACTTCCAATAACACTGCTGGGGCTGGCCCCTGGCGCTTGGTGCTAGGGTCCAGGACATACAGCCATGGGAGCTCCCAGAGAAGAATGGATAATTTGGGGCAGTGGCAAACAGCCCCAGTGTCAATCAGGGAGGAGCCCTGCTTTCATTGTGAAAATACACTTTTCTACAAATTTTTTTTTTTGTACCAAGATGTACTTTCACATGTAAAAAGAATGTTTCCAGAAATACATGTGGACTTTGTGCAAAAAATAAAAAAGTCATGGTTTTGCACAAATAGTGCATCTCTGGAAACAATGTTTTTTCGATGAAAAATATTTTTTTTGGTTTTTTATTTTTTGCATGCGTGCAAAACACCACACTTTCCACATACACAAAATATTCTTTCCAAAAGTATATATGGCTTGTGTGTGTGTGTGTGTGTGTGTGTGTGTGTATGTGTAAAAATCTTGGGGGATTTTGGCACACAAAAAAATATCCAGTAATTTTGTACAAAAAGCATACGTGTTACTCAGCGGATACTTATTTCCTGAAATACTCTGCGATGTGTAAGTACAGGGTGAAAAAAGTTCTCACTTCTGAATTATTCTCCCTGGTCAAGTGTCAGTAAATCCACTTCTGCATGGGAAATAAATAACAGTGAATATTATTTTCATTCCTAAAAAAGAAAGCAGGGTGAAAAGAGAGTTCCCCATCAACAGTTAGTTTCTGGAAGGCAGGCTAGGCAGATACACGCAAAGGTCAGCTGGTCCCAGTTTTCTGAGTTATGGTGAAGTGTTTCATTTGTAATAACTATTTCTAAATTTACATGTATAAATAAGCATATGCAAATATTATGCCCTTCGATAACCACATTTGCCTTCTTTTTTGAAAAATATCTGTTGTTTTGTGGTGATACCACCTTACCTGAAGGAAAGTGACTATCCTACTTGGAGGGACAGATTTTTAAAAAAATTAAATACCTACAGAGTAAATTAAGTTTCAATAGAGACTACTTCATCCTGCCCTCTATGCAAACTGTTTTTGACAATCATGAATAATAAAGGGTTTCTAAAGAGGCATTTTTCATTGTCAATGTCTGCTATGAAAAATGTCAAGCAATAGAATCATGCTTAGTCCAATTCTACTGTCTAAGTACTCAACACTTCACTGTATTATAACTGTATTATGCCTTTGATGAACTGTGTTCATTTCTTTATAAAGATCATAAAGGACAACCTAGGGGTATGTTTCTTCAAGTGCCTACTCTAAAATTAATTATAATTTGTAACTAGTTAATGGATGTACTTATAAATCCATTACAGTCTCCAGATAAAAGTGCCATAACATATTTTCATAATGTGTTTGAAAATTCCAGATAGAGATGCAAAATGCCACACAACTTCTGGTACAACGAAAACATAACCCATACCTCATTAAAGGATATTTAGAAATATAAAAATACAATGACAAACAACATCACCCCCCCACCCCGGATTTTAAAATCATGTGGGGAGGAGAGCAAAAAGGAAATCACGTGCCTAAATCCAATGTAGAGGACAATGCTTTAGCCCTTTGGTTTCAGTGATGTTATGGCTTTGGATTTACACACATTTAACAAAGATAAAATGCCTTTAATATAGGATGATTTGGTGCTACTAACTGCAGCCTAGATTGTCAAAAACTGGACTGTCATTGATCATATCATAAGATTTCCTGCACAGTCTTATCTTTCAAAACCTTTTGGTTGACCGTTGGTTATTAATTAGCAGTAACTAATAACATGCTTTTATGTGACATCATCTACTATCAAACTATTGACACTACTTTTGGTCAATACACATCAAGGGGACCTTCCCTCTATCACTTACTTATGCATAGGCTAAGATAATTTAGGCTAAGATAATTTAGTGAAGAGGAGAATGAGACAGCAAGGCTTTGATTCATATCTCGTCTCAGTTATAAAGTCACTGAATGGCTTCAAGCAAGCAGCTTCACACTCTGTCTCTCACATCAAGACACATTCACAAGCCACAGTGGAAGGTGTCACATTTAGCTGGATGGAGTGGAAATCCATCAGTTTCATGAAGAAACTCATCCAATTACACGCAGACAGTATCTTCCTTAACAAATGCAAAGAGCAAGATCTTACTCCTAAGGAGTATCTTCCTTAACAAATGCAAAGAGCAAGATCTTACTCAATCCCTATTCTCTGATCTGTCTTTTAACTGAACAGGATCACCTTTGTCTTGTCTCAATTAAGATTCAATTTGTTTGCCTTCATCCAGTCCATTACAGCTGCCAGGCATGAATTTAGCATAGAAACAAATTTCATGGAAATAAGTGAAAAGGAAAAATAGAGCTGGGTATCATCATCATAATGGTGACACCTGACCCCCAAATAAGCAAGGAAAGAGTATGCCAAAACATTTTAAAATGGTCAAAAATATTCTTTTCAGTGTTGAAAAACCCTGAGAGAATCCAGGATTGATGAGAATCTTTGCAGTTAGAGACTTATTCTACACAAAATTCACAATTTATTGTTTTGCATAGAAAACAGAATTGTGTGTGCGTGTTTGTGTGCGTGCGTGCATGCAGGAAGCAGCATTTTCTGTATGGAAATAATATTTCCATGCAGAAATGTCAATTCCTGCACAAAGGAGGTCATTTTCTGTGCAGAAATGCTGTAACTGGGGATTTTTTCTGCTTAAATTTTCACATAGTTGATTTGCATACAAAAATAATTTTCCACACAAAAAAATGAATTTTCTTCATATGAATTAATATTTCTGCACTGAAATATTATTTTCGATGCAGAAAATTCTGCTTGCTGCACAGAAAATGCTGGTCTTACACAAAACAATCACATGCAAATTTCGCCAGAATAAGTCCTGAATTGCAAATAGCCTTCAAAAACGATGTGGTTTTCAAATATTTTCTTGCTCTGGGAAGAAAGTTGCTGAAATTACTTGTTCCTATCTCTGAGAAAAAAGTTAGTGAAGAATTTAATCCCTGCTCCAAAACTCTGGACAACCTCTCCTAGCAGCTTCACGTATCTGTTAAATAGTATGGTGGCTAATATAATTATCTGGGAAGGTGTTCAGCACCATTGACCACAGTATCTTTCTGGATCACCTTGCTGAGATGGGGCATGGAGGTACTGTTCTGCAGTGGATCTGCTACTTTCTGGAGGGGCAAACCCAGATGGTGGTGCTGGGGGGCTCCTGTTCAACTCATTGGCCATTGGCCTGTCCCAAAGGGCTGTGTCTTTCCCCATGCTATATCACTCTTGGTACCTGAGAG
Organism: Cyclura pinguis; assembly: GCA_030412105.1. NCBI lineage: Eukaryota > Metazoa > Chordata > Lepidosauria > Squamata > Iguanidae > Cyclura > Cyclura pinguis. Next base: position 108,690,892 of record CM059600.1, on the reverse strand, counting down.
GGATAAAAGCAGATTGAATTTAGGGGGAGGGAGGGGGGAGGGGGACAGAAAGATGGGCAAGACTTGTGGAAAGAAGAGAAGGACCAGAGAGAAGGGGAAAAAGCACTCCTAGGGGAACGAAGAGGTTTCTAACTCATATGAAGCTGGTGCAGATTAACTGAGTTGACAAAGTGAAATACAGTCAACCTTCCACATTTGCAGGTTTGACTTTCACGGATGTGATTATTTGTGAGCTTCTCCAACCACTCCCCATCCTCACCTGAGGGACTTTTTGTGTGGGGGAACCTTCCCTCTTTGTCCTCTTCCCTCTTTGCCCTCTGGTCGTCCTCCTTCTCCACTAACCACTATCTGGCCAGCTAACAACAGCTTGTAGCCCTATTTAGCCCTATACTGTGAGGGTCCTGTGCCCCTAACTTAAATAAATGTGGAGGGCTGACTGTAGCAAGAAAGAAGAAAGGTAAGAGGAGAGAAGAAACATAGCATTAGGTTTGGGTGGTATACTGGGATTTGAACTTAAGTGAAGGCAAATGCTTTTGCTGGCAGATAATAATACTGGTTACTATTTGCATAAGACTCCATAAATGCTGTGCTTTGTGAATATTTTATAAGCATGTTATAACACATGCTTTCAGTGCAATACTATGCATATTTACTCAGAAGTAAAATGAGGTCAGTAAAACTTATCCCACCTTTCAGTTTCTATGCTCATTATTACATCTTAATCTGTTTGATTTCCCTATAACCAGTGCCAGTGTAAGTAAATTTGTCTATGATTACACCGTGCAATTTTTCTACAATTGCCTACAATAGTTCTTCCCCCCATCATCGTGCACACACACACACACACACACACTAACATCAGATAATTCCAGGCTCCAATTTAGAGGATGAGCCTCTTTGGCTTTTAAGCTAAATTGTACCTAAGAAACCCCATTTGCTGCCTTGCAATCTAACCATAAGGCTCTCATGACTTTCAGAGTATTTCCTTTAAGAGCTCTATCCATAGAAATTTTAAGGAGCTTCCTTTTCTCATCTTCCCCTGTCCTGGAAGCATGCCTTCACTTCAGATCCCAGATAACTTGCACCATAAACCTCCTGCTTAAAAGGATTTCTTTTTCATCTAATCCCTCCTTTCCCCACCAGATAACTTCTGCTAGAATCACTGGATTCACTCAGCTCATGATTTTCCCTTCTCCACCTACATTAATTCTCTAGGCTGTCTGGTCAGTGTGCATTGCCAATCTACCTGAGTTGCAGCAGGCTTAGTCCAGCAGCAGCTACTAGCAAAAGTTTTTCAGCAGAAGAATAAAGCTAGCCAGGTTATTCAGCAAGAACAAGAGAGCCTATATGGCTTATTCTGAGTCATCAAACCATTAAGTTAATTTGTGACCAAACTGTAAATTAGTTGGTAATAACACTGTTAAAGCCATCCATGCTTTAAGTAGTAATATTTATCATTATTCTAAAACAACTGAAGCGTTACTAGACTTTTATTGATAAGCTATTTTAACAGCAATAAGGACCAGAACCTTAACTGAAAATTCAAAAGAATAAAAAAATTAAAGTCATGCAGTCATTTTATACCATAATTTCAGGAGCTGGATCATTAAGTAAAATATTAGCATTCAGCTTGTAATCAAGACACAAGACTGCATGCTAAAGTGTAAAATGCCTAGCCCAACCATGCCTAGAGGAAGTAATGCAATGGTAGTTCTTTGCATTTTGTATGTAACAGGCAATTAAGTTGATTGCTTATTATAGATGTTCAGCTGGGAATAAAGAATTATAGCCTTTTCCCTTTGTCCACGAGGTTTAAATTTGGTACAATATGCATCATTTTTGAATGATGTCATCTTAACATGCTGGAGAAAAGTTTTGCTAATTAACTTCAGTTTATGGATAGATAAAAGAACTGATGAGTTCATTCTAGCTTTTCATCATAATATTGAGCCTTCCTTTTTGAAGCAGTGCTAAATTTACTGACTTGATTTCTATTTTCAAGCTGCTATAACGATTAAAAGAAAGTACAGTATCATACCCTCCAACACTTCACAGAAGACAACTGAGGCGCATGTGGCCAAGAGACATCAGAATGTGGTTATTAATGATGAAAAACATACAAGCTAGGAGAGGCTGCAGCAGTTTGCTTTTGTCTGAGCCTACTTGGAAGGGGAAGATTCTGCCCTCTCTACTCCTCACTGCTGAGTTCATTGAGTACAAATTAGTTTTTCACTTTGGACTCAATTTGCAGCAACTGTAGTAAGCAGAGGAGAAAATGAGAAAGTGGGAGCAGGGGAGAGATACCTAAATATTTTAAAAGCTGTTCTGAAAAAATGTGACTGCAGTCATTGGGACTGTCCCTGACAAACTGGGACATTTGGAAGATATGCAGTATTGAGAGTAAGTTAGGTAAGAGAGAAAGTTAGTAGTACAGTCCTACTCCCACATTCACGGGTTTCACTTTTGCAAATTTGATTATTCACGAAGTGTCCGCTTGCCCCCCATTCTCCTCCTCCCATTCTCTGGCCATTTGCCCAGGTGCAGGGAGTGGGAAAGATCTTCCCTCCCTTGCACTCTCCCTCCCCTTGCCAGCAGGGGCACACCAGCAGCGGCTGGCAGGAGGCTGCAGAGAGGGCGAGCACCCCTTCCCTGCATTTCTTCCATTGCCGCAGGTGCACCCTGGGCGGGTAGCAGGAAAGTACAGGGAGGATGATTGCGGCTTCCCTGTGCTCCCTGCCCCCCCCCCGGGTGGGTATGCTGGCACAGGCAGGAGTGTGTAGGGAGGATGCCTTATTTGCATTTTTTTTTCATTTGCGAGGGTTCTGTGTCCCTATCCCTTGCGAATGTGGAGGGCCTACTGTATATATGTGTATATATCTATTTCTCTGTGTAGTCTGAGATATACTCATTGAGACTTCCTGTTTATTAATAATCATTAATCATTAACATTAACTTCATGGGGGCAGTTGGAAGTGTTAGACAGTTTTGGTATTTGTTAGTATATCTCAAGGTCAATCAAATGCTTGTATCTACAATTTACATAGGGAGAATAGTTACCATGACCTAGTTGCAAAAATTATAGTATAGATGTTCAGAACAACCTTTGTGATGTGATGTTTTCTTCTTTGCACCAGTACGCATCTCATGGTCAACAGGGAGTCACCATTAAATTAAAAAAAGTAATTGACACTTTCATCCATTACCAATCAAGGGTCATAACAGAATGTATACAGGGGAAAAAACATGCAAATTGATAATTTCTCATTTTTACCATGAATGGTTATATATCTTCAATAAGCAACTGAGGCCCTTTCTGCACGTTACTGTCTTCCAGCGCTGGGGTGCGGGGATCACGCGAGCAGCCTCCAGTGAGAGGCTCTTGTGTCCGGGGTCCTTCGGCTCTGCACAAACTGCCTGCTCGCACAAGAGCCCTGCCTCTTCCTTCCACAGTGCAGCCTGGGACCTTCCCAAGCTGCGCTGGAGCAGGAAGCGCAACTGGCGTGGCTCCAAAGGCTCAGCACACCAGGTAAGTGCGCGCGGGGCCACAGAGTAATGCACGATCATGCACCATTTTCGGCTTCCAGCTGAAAATGAAGAGGTGAGCGATCGGCGCCTGCCAGCCCCTGGAGCGTTGCACGATTGTGAGTGTGTCATGCGGATCGCTCCTCACGATCATGCGACACTCCAGGCCCTCTTTCACATGGAAAATGCCGTGCGAAAAAGGCCTTAGTTTAACTCCAGTTTAATTGATTTTACCTGCAGTTTTTCAGCATTTGTTGTTAAATACCAACTTCTATCTCTGTACATGAAGAAATGAAAAGAAAGACAAAGAAAGGAGTTGCTTTTTAACCTTTTGATTACAGCATTGACAGAACTCTAGTTGGAATAGCAGGAGGATTTGTTATTCTGTGCCTTCAGGTTGCTTATGACTTATGGTGACCCTAAGGTGAACCTATTCCAGGATTTTCTTGGAAAGATTTGTTCAGAGGGGTTTCCCTTTGCCTTCCTCTGAGCTGGAGAGGGTGTGACTTGCCCAAGGTCACCCAATGGATTTCCATGACTCAGCAGGGATTTGGACCATGGTCTCTTGGGGTCCTAATCCAGTATTCAAACCGTTACACCACACTGCTTCTCTGGGGATATTGTACAGATTAAATCAGGGTTTTTTCTAATGGAGAATCTTTTTTCATGTCCCCTAAATTTGCAAATTTGTTCTCAGTCATTACACTTCACCATATGGGAAAAAAAACCTTTAGAACAGATTTTATGCAGCTGTCACTAAATCCGAACACAAAGAGGGACAGGTGAAATTGGAAGGGTTTGCTACTCCTTTGCCCCCCTCTCCTTGGAGATCAAGTTAAGAATGAAGGATAAAAATATAGTCAAAGATGTGATCTTTCTTTTATAAAATATCAGTGCAAAAATTTCTGAGCTTGAAGTTAATGAAGATGGAATCTTTTTATGAATTGCTTCCCCTCTTGTCACAGTGGGAACCACAGAAGGATTCTTTCCGCTTTGGAGAAGCTGTGGCTGCCCACAGTTTGCTGCAAAACCCAAGTGTTTTATCTTTTCTGCCAGGATCCTCTTGAAATGTAAATAAATAAAGGGAATGAAATACTAATGAGACCCCAGGGCTAAGGAAGCAGGCAGAGTAGAGGGAGGGGGAAACTACCATCATGGGGAAAAAAGGCTAATTGTTTAGTTGCTTAAGAAGGCTTTAGATCTCCACCTCCCCTTATGCAGAAGCTTGGACACATTCTGGAGAAACTGTAACAAAGAGTTTAATGCCTATAAACAGTGGCCAGAGATTCATGGCAGGATGTCCAAAATCAAGCCGGAAAGCAAGGTCTGTTCTGACGGCTAAGTGAAACTAGCCTCCTAACCTGGCTGATTGGAACTGGAGTTATGGAGAAGATGTCTTCTTTGATTTTTTTTTTGGGGTGCACAAATTAACTTGAGTTTATTGTTAATCATAACTATTTTAAAAAAGGCCACATATGGACTGGGACATGTACAACCCCACTGTAAAAAGATATGGGAATGTTCCAGGTTATTCTGCCATTCTAACCCTTCATTTGTCCTGAAAAGAAACCGTTAGCTCTTGAAGTTTTTCACAAAGGTAGCTGGTTTCTGTATCACACAGATTTTCTGAGTCTCTTATGCTTCTCAGGAGCCTTTTGGCCCACACAGGGCTTCCCCATCACTATGACTTTCCCAACCTTGTACACTATCTCCACCAGTTCATGTTTCATGTGCTTACTCCTTCGTTCAGGCAAAGTTTTCAGGAGAACAAAGTTCCCCTTGGTGCATTGCTGCTGGGGGTTGTGAGCAAAGAACATTTTCCATTTGTTATAGAACTTGAGCAACTAGGGATCCAGCACAAGTTGTGAGCCTTCTTTGATTTTTGTGGCTATTTCAAGAACTTTTTGAATTCTGATCATTTTCAGAATAGCTGCCAACTCAAAAACATTCAGTGAGATACTGTAGAACCCTCTGGAAAAAAGATGTGTCATTCATCAAATGAACATAAATTATTATTCCCCACTCTGCCTCCCAGTTGTTGAAGCCATGTTTTGAGGTTACAAAGTATAGATATAAAGATGATTGTTTTGTGTAGCTCTGCTGGAAGATCAACACTATTGCATACCAGACAATCAGTCTGAGTTTTGAAATTTTTCAGTTTGTTCGGAGCCACTAGCCATGCTTGGCTGCTATATGTCACCTGTGAAGGAGTTATGAACGTACGAAAGAGCAATGGGTCTGATTAAGATAAAGTAAGGTATATGTTCATTGCATTACCCTTAAACCTATGGACTCCTGAGACATAACTGTGAGTCACACAATGACCAGTGCAGTTTAAAGAGCTGAAAATGTGCTACATTGTAACAAGGTAGTCAGGAGTCTTCTTTTGTCTTAAGCAGTCTTTTCAGGGTTCTGCACAGGTAACTGTGTGTGTTATCATTGACATTTTCTTCATACATTTGTCTGTCTCTGTGGATTTAGATTATTTGGAGCAGAATGTGCTGCTTTCTGCCCATAGAATCATAGAAATGTAGACTTGGAAGAGACAACACGGGCCATCCACTCCAACCCCGTGCCATGCAGGAATACCCTCAAAGCACTCCTGACAGATGGCCATCCAGCCTCTGCTTAAAATCCTCCAAAGAAGGAGACTCCACCACACTCCGAGGCAGCATATTCCACTGCCGGACAGCCCTGACTGTCAGGAAGTTCTTCCTGAGGTTCAGGTGGAATCTTCTTTCCTGCAGCTTGAATCCATTGCTCTTTGTCCTGGTCTCTGGAGCGGCAGAAAACAAGCCCTCTCCCTCCTCCACATGGCATTCCTTCAAATATTTAAACATGGCTCTCATGTCCCCTCTGAACCTTCTTTTCTGTAGACTAAACATACCCAGCTTTCTAAGTCTATCCTCATAGGGCATGGCTTCCAGGCCCCTCACCATTTTGGTCACCCTCCTCTGGCCTTCTCCAGCTTGACCATGTCCTTCTTGAATTGGGGTGCCCAGAACTGGACACAGTATTAAAGATGAGGTCTAACCAAAGCAGAGTAGAGTGGCACCAGTACCTCCCTTGATCTAGACACCATACTCCTATTGATGCAACCAAGAATTGCATTAGCTTTCTTGGCTGCCACATCACACTGCTGACTCATGTTCAGGTTGTGGTCTATTAAGACTCCTAGATCCCTTTCACACATACTGCTATCCAGCCACGTGTCCCCCATCCTATATCCCATATTGAACTACAAATCCCAGAAAGCAATAGAGAGTGAATAGAAACATTTTCCAGTGACTTCTGGTTGAAGATTAAGGAAAGGGAAAGGGGCATGGAGGCATCGAAGTGTTTGCTTACTTGCATGCACTATGACAAAGCCAGTCCCATCCTCCTAGTCTTGAGATATAAGCTGCCTTGGGATCAATTGAAGCAGGGAAAGAGAAGTATGACAAGGGTGTCTGCATGTTCACATAGCTTCAGAGGTAAGATTAGTAAAGATGATGGCCAATGCTTAATGTAGGGGAGAGAAAGCTGGGGTGCAAGCAAGCAAGGAAAGGAGTGGATGGGTGGAGAAGTCTACATAAATTCATGACATATACTCTGCTATGTGGTGAATATTTTTGCCTGGTTCTGGCTCAGGTACCTTTGGGTTTGAAGGACCTATCTCTTTGGTCTTCTGTTTCACTTTAAATTATAATAATTATTTCTAAACATGCACATATATACATATTAATATGCAATACATGTGTGTGTGTGTGTGTGTGTGTATCCATGAATGCACATATGTCTGTATTTACATATTTATGTATGTTATATGTATGTATTTTTTTTTCACTTTTTGGGCAAATGTATACAATACCTAAATGTTATGACCTAAATTCCAACTAGAATAGACCCACTGAAGCAATTGGTAAACGATAAGTCAATATTTATCTAAATCCCATTGATTCAATGTGCTACTTTAGTTGGAAGTAGCTACTCCATTTTTGCTAGCATAAGTATTTATACATAGAATCCCAAATTTGTGCCTGTCTGATTGCCTGCCTGCCTGTTCTGCAATGCATATTTTTTTTTCCTTTGCGATAGGTAAGTGGCCATCCTACATTATAATGAGGTCCCATTTGCAGTCCCAGTTCCTTCATTGAAGAGGTCAAGGAGGAAAACATTTAGTTGCTCTGCAGAAAGGTTAACATGAACTGTTTCCCACTGATTTCCCTCTGCTACTCATTAATTCTTTCTCAACATATTTACTGAGGAATTTTTGCCTTGGTGCAACCCACTACGGTACCTCTTTGCTTCACACCAATTCCAATTATACCATGCAATTTCCAATGATAACTCATCATCACACAATGAAAAGCTTATATGCAAAATAAAAGAAATAAAATAATAAGAAATCCACTTTTTAAAAAGCCCATTTCACTCTTGCTCTGGGAGTTATGTGTGAGGTGATGAAGTATAACCTTAGATTTATTAAGGATTTTATCTCCATGTACACTCACAACATTAAAGAAAATGCAACTGAGATTTAATCTTTCTGTATAAAAATCAATTTTTCACTTCCCAGACATCTTTTTCTGCATGTGCTCAGCAGTGTGAAAGAAGGAATAAAAAGTGAGTCCTTTGGTAAGTGAAGCCCCTGCATTCACTTGACTTAAATCAAACTAAATGTCATTGACTTCAACGGAGGCAACCTAACGTTGGTGTTTATTGATGTGTTACTTGATGGCCTCATTTAAATAAATTTAATTGATACTTGGAGCATTCTCAATTAGGTTTGTGATGAAGGAAGGAAAGACGGAAATAGGATGAGAGTTCAACGCTCCCAGTAAGGGATAGGGGGAAGTGTGAAGAAATGGAGTGAGAGCTGCAGAATGCAGTCTCCACTTTTGACTTTTGGGTAGAATCTGGCAATTTGCGGAAAAGAAATGCCTCTAAGAAACATTTAGATTGTTAGAATATGCATTCTCCAGCCCACCCCAGTACAGTGTTGTTACCTTTTCACTGCCATTTGTACTTCAGGTTGCTACTTCCTTTTTGCTGGATTATTCACATAGATGATTTTACACATTTGCAATTTACACAATGCATGGGATGATATCACATTACACAACCTGCCAAATTTGGTCATGAGTACCACCATTGTTGTTGTTATTCATCTTTTTCCCAGTTCAGAACTCAAAGTGGTTTGCGACCAATTAAAAAACATATAATTAAAAATTAGTAAGATATAACAAAAGTTGAAACGAGATTAAATGATTTAAAAATTACAACCAGGTAAAAACATACCAGCACAATAGATAGAAAAATCCAGCACATTATTTAGGTGAGATGGGTCCTATACAATCAATAATCAAAACTCTGTTGAAACAGAAAAGGTTTTACTTGTCTGTGAACAGAACATAAGGAGGGTCCCAGCTCTGGAAGTTCCACAGCCTGGAGGCAGCCATGGAGAAGGCCCTCTCCCATCTTCCCACCAGATGTTCCTGTGAGGGTGGTAGAACAAGGAGAAGGGCCTCCCCCGCAAGTTTCAAACCATGGGCAGGCTTCCAAGGAATAATAAGGTTCTTCACATAACCCAGACCTGAGACATAGAGGTTAGAGTGATAGCTAGATATTTTTTTAGTGTGTGAGTTCCACATATGTAGTGGGGGGGAATAAACAGCTAGGCCCAACTCTTTTTCTTCCTGTTCTTCTTGTCCTCGTCATACATCTATAAAGAAAAGTTTCCTCCACTGTGGAAGCTTTCCCCAAGATTTTAGAATTCTGCTTTTCCAAGATACTGAAACCCTAAAATTGGAGTATTTTGTCACAGCTGAAAATACTCACAAAAAATCTGAGTTCAGGTCAACTATAGACAATACCAGACAGGTACAAGTTGAACAGGGGATGTTTGTTTGCTGTTCTGTCTTTTGGAACAGTTGCAAACTTGGTGAAACATACCAAAAATAACCTCATTTTCTCAAGGGAGAAAGATTAGGCCCTTGAGTATCGAACAAAATTCTTTTGTTCCTAGGAAACAGGCAAAAATGATGGATGTAAATAACATTTTAAGTTCCTTTTGCATTATGAATAATTATCTTAGAAGGTATTCACATCTACACATATTTAAGAACAATAATTCCTTAATCTATTTAACCATATTCGCCTGTGAATATTTTTTTTAAAAAAATTCTTTAATTTTTTCCTCTCTTTTCCTCCCCTTTGTTTGAATTCCTTTGATTTCTAATTCGTCCCTTCTCAAGAAAGTATAAGAAATGTCATTAAGGAGAGATGAATTAGAAATTAAACTAACTCAATAAATAAACAGAAACTTACTATTCTTAACTAGTCTTAAAGGCTCCATCCACCTTCTTCCCCCCACCCCCATCTTTCTAATTTATTATGTACTTTAATTTCTAACTCCTCTCATTTGAACAGTTTAAGGTGAGCCACACTTAACAACAATGGGTTCAAACTAGACTTAGTTACATTTTCATTAGACCCATTCAAGTTAACGGAACTTGTTAGTCACAACTAACGCCCACAACAAGAAGAATATACTTAGAAGGCTCCAGTTTTTGAAGAAACAGAAAGTTAAAGAGGATTTTTGTATACAAAATAACACTAAGGTCAGTTCTCAATGGCGAAATGGCCTTCTGAATCAGGCTTATGCAGGATAGGTCTTTGATTTATGAAGTAGAAAGAAAGCATTGTCTCATTTTGTCTATTTATATGATATCAAATTTATATATCGCTTTTCTCCCAGAGTGGGACGTAATGCAAACATTATAACTGTGGTTAACTTTCTACATTTCCACTGCAAACTTCAACTTATCTAAACCAGTAGGTATATTTGTGATTCTGAGAAAGTGTTGGGCCACTGCTGAAATATGGCTATGCTGTGTGTGTGTGTGTGTGTGTGTGTGTGTCACAAATAGCCACAATTTTGAGTCAAGCCAATGATGAAATGCCCATTTCATAGAAAGGGAAATGAGTGATACTGAAAGACAAGTGGTGGGACTGTCACTATTACTACCTGCACTCTGAAGTGATAAAGCCTAGTAACAGTTTTTACTATTTTATCTACTGTTTGTATAGGCTAGGCTGGAATATGCCCTCAGTGTAGGCATAAAATAGATTGAATGAAGGTGTTGTAAAAATGGAAAGCATTGTGATTCGTGCAAAACATAAAACATTATATAGCCTTATGAATTTCAATTATTTTTCCTCATGCTTTTAGGAAAGAGGAAAAGTAAATGTCCACTGTCCCATAGCTGTCATCTTCAGGACCATCTTTCTGCCCTTTACCAGCTACAAATGCATTGCTGTTCTGGAAGGTGTTTGGAGATTACCTGCTATATCTTTCTATGGAGAATCTGCAAGATCTGTCAATCTCATACCCTTCCATTACAAAGACAGCAGATGCACTTAAAGTTACGAAGCCCAGAGTAAACAAATCTAAAATGTTTAATCTATTATTAATCAGACAGTTGCTGAAATGATAGGGCTCTAGGGGACTTGAGAAAGACATCAATATTTATGGGCTCGTTAGCAAATGTTTCTCTCTCGTTTTTCTATTTATCTTTAAAGAGACAGCAGGAGTATGAAGGATGTTTATGTTTTATGTCATTACATAAGAACGCAATGTCATGTTTGGGGACAGGAAGATTCAGTACAAGGTTCTGAATATTAATCACAGAAATCAAGCATTGGAATCTGTATCAAATTTTCATGGCCTTGCAGCCAAGCACCTAACTACTTCCAAAGGCATCAGAATTTATACCCAGATCACAAAAGTCATAAACCAGGTTTTGAAAAATAATTCGGTAGCACTAAATGAAGATGGAACAGAATATTAGCTGATGAGTGGCTGATAAGTAGAACCAAATGAATACACAGCATAAATGAGCCTAAGCTATTGCACTGTTTGTTCCATATAGAAAGAATCATTTACAGCAGCCTGTCCAGTTGCTGGTAGAGGGCTACCAAATATTTATGCCAGCTGGAGTTGTTTTGGTTGTGACATAAAACCTACTTTCAGCTCCTGGCTCAATTACAAAGAGGCATTTATTTTATCTATCTAAAATCTCTTTTAAAAAATAAAATTTTGAAATTTAAATTCATTCCTAAAGAATGAAAATTTATTTCCTTTTTAACAATTTTAAATTTTAAATTCATTCCTGAAGAAAGAAAATGTATTTGTAACAGTAAATACAAGACTGGGCCACAAAAGCAACAAAGTGTAATGATCTAATGCAAGGCATTGGAGAATGACCCATTCATTAGGTTAAATTTCAGGACTACACCAAATATAAACACCAGTCCCCCAAAAAGTTAAAAAAAAAAAAAGGAATAGCGGATCAAATTCAAGACATGCTCATTTAAAACAGAGAAATCTATGAAAGTGCCAGAACATAAGTAATATGGGTGTAATGGACTACACCTGTCAAAATTCTGGCAGCTATGTTACTCAGTTGTACTTAACAACACTTTCAAATCACTTTCACAAGAAGCTTCATTAATACATTGAAATAATTGATTCAGAGGATTATCAGAAGAAATCACCATAGATACACCCTGCTTCTGTACATAACTGACTGCAGCTTATTAATCAACCACAACTGATAAAAGACATTCCATGCGAAAAAAAGCTAATTGAACCTCTAGTACTGAACTTCTAGTACTCAATCAGAGAGAACCCCACAAGCAATTGATCTGTGATCTCGGAAAGAGGAGAGTTCTGCCCAGAAAAGGTGGGACACAAACCTCCCACATGCAAGAACCATCTGCACCTTCATATTTTTTGGGGTCGGTATGTGCTCTCATCCACTTTGTCACCATATCCAAATGCCAAAAAGATATATTTATAACAGAAACTAGCATGGCCACAGCTTACCAGCTCAGATAAGGGGGATTTCCCAATCAACATGTTTCAGTATCCCCAAGGCAGTTAATTTCATTGCTAAACTGTTCTTCTTCTTGGGAAGTTCTGTGTGATGCTTATTCTAACTGATGTTTAACCTAAATAGACCATGCCGTCTCATCCTAGCCTCAGAGAACCTAACATCTGTTGTCCCTCTCCTTTCTGAGATAAATTTATATATTTAAAAACTGTCAGGAGATCCCTCCTAAATCTTCTTTTATTTAAGCTAAGCACTCCCAGGTTACTAAACCGCCGTGAAAGTTAGTCCAGGAGGATACCAAAGAGCCTGTTGCCTGTATACGAATAGTGATCAACATCTTACTCTTACTGCCTACACAGAAGAACTCTCCAGTAGCTGGTTTTGCACGACCATTTCTTTTCAAATTCTGGCCCAAGAAGTTGAGATAAAGAGCTGCTTTTTCTCCTTTAATTTTGTTTTGATTAGCTTGTTAGATCAGATCATAACAGAAAGGATGCTGGGATAAGAATTACATGCCAAAATAAAACTCCAAAGGTGTCATTTCTTCATGGAATCAACCCACCATCTCGAGGCATTCAGTTTTCTTCCTGGCATATCCTGTTACTGTTCTGACTTTTGTCTGGAATAACTTTAGCTTGTGAGTTTGATTTCAGAATTTTCCATGCTGTTTCCTATCTTTTGTTTGCATTTCCTTGAGAAGTAAATTCTAAAGATTCTAAAGATCCTTATGTTTTTCTTGATCATCCATGTTTTACTTACAGGTTTTATCATCATTTCACCTTTGGCCTTTATAGATCTAGGACAGAACCTTCCTACATTTCTCATGTGGTTTCCCCCTGAGTTCCACACTGATGACTGTTACTTTCTTTCCCAGAATCAATGCTGAATTTCCACAAAAATATGTTTGTGTACCAAACTATGTTTTGGCTTAAATACAGTTCAGCACTGGTAGAATGAAAAGTTCAACTTGTGCAGTTTTGCTGGATTACCTCCCTTCTCTCCTACATGCTCATCCTTGTTACTGCCAGATTGGTCCTCCCTAAATACCAGTCTGTCTTTAAAACACCTGGCCACTTGGAGCAGTTGGCATTTCTGCAAAGAGGCTGGTCAGCAACTATGACAAGTTGTTAAGGCAGAGGGCTGGCTTGCTTCTTGTTGTTATCATTTGTTTATATAGCACCATCAATTTAAAGGCGTTTACCAACCAAGCATGCTTCTCCTCTTGCCTCCTCCAGTCTCCTACACAAGCATTGCAACAAATGCCTGTAAGAGGATGGGCAACTGCAGAGGGGCAGGAGACATTCTCTTTGTGGTCTGTACCATCACTTTCTGCAACCATTTTGACCAGTTTTGACCAGTTTCAGAAAGTTTAGCGGGTTGGAGGCTCAGGGACTAGAGGAAATAAACTGACACAATTACACCAATTGTGGATGCTTTTGGCCAGTTTTGAGGCCCGACAATTTGTGTGCTTTAAAAAAATGGGTCTGGGCAGGTTAGAAAGCTTAGGAGGGGGTTCAGAGTTTATATTTGGTGTTCCAAGCCCCACAAACAACCTATGTGGCACATTTTACCCACCTCTGGCCTACAAGCTTCTGCCACAGCATGCAAGAGAGGGGAGAGGAAAGGTGTGCGGAGCCACTATCCTGTACTTACAGGCAGCAAGTGCCTGGGGAAGTAGTTACAAGTGAGTCAAGCCAGTCCAATGATACACAGAAAATCAAAGGAGTTTACCAGAATTGAAGGGATCTGCAGTGGCAAGCTCACAGCCATTCCAGAATCCAGCCACTTCAATAACTGATGCCACAAGGGATTGGATTACCCTCAGATTCCATAGGGTGAGTTTTAACAGCCATGGAAGAAGCAGGATGGGGAGAAATGCTGTTAGTCCTGGCTTGCTTTGCCTGTTACTTCAGTAGTTCTGCTCTGAGCACAAGCAAATCTGAGTCCAGCCCATTATTTTGTTTAAGAAAACCAGAAGTGGATACAGCACCCAACAATGACATCGGAAAGAGTTTAGACATCCTGCGCTCATAAAACTTGGAAGAAGAGATTGTGTGGGGAAATGCCTAAAACTGGTTACCACTTTCAAATGTCTTCTTTTTAAGAACAAACATTATGGAAGAGATTCGGGGAACCTGATCAAATATTTCTAAGGCTGCTATATATCTCAATGAGACACACTTGTGTGTAAGACTGTTTTGTGACTGTGTAATCACCCCAAGAGTTTCATTTTGTTTCACGTAGCTGATAAAATAGTTCTGAAAAGTGGAGTATGGCTTGAAGCAGTGAGACCTATTGTTTACTGATTGCATTAGCTTGCCACTACTGTGGCTGCAGCTAAGACCGTATTTGGACTGCAAGACGTCAAGAATGTCTTTAGCTCTGTTGAGCTTATAAATTGGTTTCATACCCCTGAGCATAGAAGTCTATTGTTTGCCGATTGAGTCATCTGCTGATGCTGAATCCCTTATGGCCTTCTGCTGATATTGTTTTCTACTGTCTAAAGTCCCTTGCTGTCTTAGTCATTTCTTCACAGTTGTTCACCTATGGTAATAATTGTTTGATGCCTATGTAACACAATATTCTTACTGTTCTGCAAACCTACACAGAGAACTTTTCTCCAGCCTTCCATGCCCGAATGATAGCTGCGCAGCAACTGGATGATGAGATGCAAATAAATGTATGGAAACAGTAATAGGAATAGGAAACTGTCTCATAATAAATCAGAACGTTGGCCCATCTGGCACACTATTGACTATCAACAGTGTCTCTCCAGGGTCTCAGACAGAATTGTTCTTCAAGCCTACCTGGAGATGGTAGAGAATGAACTTTTGCATATAAAGCAAGTCCTCTGACACTATGCCACCGCCCTTCTGAGGCACACTCATGAACATAGGCATTGTAACACTCTACTTATGTTCTATACAGGATGAAAAAAGCAGTCCTAAATCTGGACAAGAATGTTACCCTCTACCATTGACTCAACCTTTGAGTACCTTTTTTAAAATGTGTTTTTAACTCAGCTCATGATTTTGATAGATGGCTTGCGAACATGATCTCTCCCTGACATGTGAGCACAGAGCTGCATGCTAGAATCACTAAGTACGTATTGATTCATGCCTCCTTAACTCTTCGTCCCACTTGCTTCAGTTGTTAAGTGAGTATTTGATAGTCTGTGACAGGTTGTCTTGAGTTCTGTCGCCCTCAAGCCTGAGACTCAAGGCAGTTGTTTGGGTCACCTGCCCCTCGATCAGGTTCTAGCTATGTCAGAACTTGTCTTCAATGAGAGCGATTGACGTGTATGTGTTCTAAATTAAGACTATGGTTGCTTTTTCTTTTGGAGGAAAGCTGGCTATATAGCTAAGAGGAGAAGGAGCATTAATTTGACACGGTTGGAACTGCAATATGAAACACACTGAGTTGGATGACACAATGAATGGGGATCCTGTGTGTGTGTGTGTGTGTGTGTGTGTGTATTTGTAAAGCAGCAAGAAGCAATCCAGTAGCTGTCACTGAGAGAGAAGGATTATTGTACCTCTATCAGTCAGGGAAAGATTATCATGCCCATGATATGGTGAGAGGATTATAGCAGGTTTGATAACAGCAAGAGGTTTGACTCTCCATATGCAGAAATGGAAGAATCTCCAAAGCCTTGCAGGTACCTTCTATCTTACATTCTGTAGCCTATACTAGGGTGAATTCTATTCTTTAAAGTTATGTGAGCAAGCTGAGGAGTTGACAACTGAATATGTCTAGCCTCTAACACTGAAGGGGTCTAATTAACTCCACACAGTTATAAGGCTTAATTCCTCTTTAACTGTCATGGCAACATCCTATGGAATCCTGGGATTTTTAGCTGAGGGAGGGCTGTTTAGAATTCTCACCCAGGTGAGGTATAGTGCCTCACCAAACTACAAAATGAACCCATAACAGTCAAAGTGGAACCAAAGTGCTCCAAATGTGTAGTGTGAATGATCCCAAGGGCATGAGGCCCAATTGCGGGTGGTTCTATTCATTCATTCTCACTGCTGCAGACATAAATTGTTGCCATGCAAATCAGGAAGTTTTTTTTTTCTTTTTAAGAAGACTGCATGATAACTTCATCAGTTATCTCAGGCTTGCTGTGAAGTAATGAATTTCATAGCGTTTTCTTAGGCAAGGAATGCTCAGAGGTTTCTAGTTCTTTCCTCTGAAATATAGCCTACAGCATCTGGCATTTACTGGTGATCTCCCACCCAGGTACTACCCAGGGCTACACCTGCTTAGCTTCCAAGATCAACAAGATCTGGTGCAGAATATGAACTGTACATTTTGTTAAGTTCAACATTTTTCTTTTGGAAGAATAGCAAATTCTGGAGGCTATGAGGAAGAAAAGTAGCTACTTCACAAAAAAATACCACTGTGACCTTGTGTAAGATCAAGCCTGTAAGTGCCCCCTTCATTAAATGATTTTTCATTTTAATTTTAATTCAATCAAGGTGGAAAACTATTTTTGAAATTTGTGATGGAGTTGGTGACAAAAATGCTTTGAAAAAAATCAGTATGTTTATGTTCCCTTCTGAACAGACTCTTATCTTAGGCTTCTCATTGGACAAATTCTCCGTTGGGGTTATGAAGGAAAGAACTTTTCCTTTCTGCATAACAGGCATACACACTGGGTAAAGAAATTGTTGTTTTCTACTTCAAAATTATTTTTTGTCATTTCTTTCCTTTCAGAAAACTTTTGTTTGCATTTTGTTGTTTTAGATATGGTTCATTTGTTTTTCAGATTTGAGTTACAAAGAGGGATGGTGTTGGGGGAGACCCTGTTGCCTCATTGTCTCATGGGTCCTTGACAAGTGGAGCACTTCTCTTCCCACTACAACCAGACATTTTTGTGACTATGTCCTTTCTTCCTCCTATGTTGAATGAGACAATAATGACAGAATCCAAGGAAATCTCTGTGTTTCAAGCAAAGCAAAGTCTGCATGTGTAATGTTCAAAAGAGAAATCTGAAGGAAAATAATTATAATTTGGAAAACTAGTTACTTCTGGTTAATTTAAAATCATCTTTATTAGCTCATTGTGGTACCCGGAATTGCTCAGGAAAATAATTGTCCATCTTTAATAATAGTTCATTGTCTTCTGCTCTTGAGGATAATTGCCAATTTCTTTGTGTGCTCAAATATTCCTTGCATTGAGTGTTAGTCTCAGTTCCTCTTGAGAGAGTATGTCTGTCCCAATAAGCTAACACACATATTAGTTTGTATACATGAAAAGATAATTGCAGTGCCTCCACATTCTCAAAGTGAAATCCATGTATGCTTCATGGCCTAAATGTTAAACTAGTCCACTCCAAAGATCTCATCTAAATATGCTGAAAATCTGTCCAGCAATCTTTGCAAACTGACAAACAGAACATTAATTTTATTTATATAGATTCCAAATCAAACACAAACATGGCCTTTTTTTTCTCATTTCCTTTCCCCCCTGTTAATTAAATGTATATTCCTAACGCTTATTTTTTATTTGGTCATGTAAATTGCTGGTTACTTCTGCTGAGAAATTGAATCCCATAACTTCTCTAGCCCCAGCACCCAATGTTCACACATTCGGCAATGCTCTAAACAGAGGAAGATGCCACAGCCATTAATCACGTGGTTGGCTGTAGAAACTGCTTATTTTCTTCCTACCACAGGAGCAGTTCCTTCTCTTGCAGAGAAACAAAAAATAGCATTTAAACAACTGCAACGTGCAAACTATTTCTTGCAATTTGTCACCACATGGCAATGTACCTAGTTTTCTCCACTGGCATGATTATGCAACAAAAATGCCAAGTAAATGTTGCTTGAGTACTTAGAAGAGGATTGCTCCAAGCCTACTGGGAATTACAAAATCCTATATTATCTAGATGTGAGCTGTCAACATCACCACAGCAAATTTAAATCAGCAGTCCTGTATTATCTGGGCAGGCATATAGAACCCTGGCCAACCTATTCCTCCAGGCAAAAATTGCCCCTGAAGCTGCTATTTGATACATAAGGGGTCTTTCTGTTGGTATTAATGAGAGCTTCTCTCCTATGCCAAAAAGCAGGAAGAGGTGGGGTTTTCACTGGGACCACAGTGTGAGCTTTATAATGTGAAATGAAATCATAATGGGCTCTAACAGCTGCCAACTCCAGCTTTTTAAAAAAAAAGAAAAAGATTCGTATATATCATTTTGATCTCAGGGTATTCAAATACCCGTATGACTGGTAATCCTTAAAACAACCCTATTATGGTGATCATTATTATAATCCTGTTGCTGCAAATGTAGTGTGTGGGATAGAAGGTGAATAATTTAACTGATTGTAAGTAGCTTTGCAAATGTCCCTTGAAATTTGGCAGTTCACTTTAAAACTGAGGTTATACATTTGTATTTCTTGTTATGTGCCTTTAACTCATTTCCAATTTATGGCAACCCTAAGATGAACCTATCACAGGGTTTTCTTGGAAATATTTGTTAAGAGGTGGTTTGTTTTTGCCTTCCTGTAAGGCTGACAGAGTGTGACTTGTTCAAGGTCACCCAATGGGTTTCCATGGCTGATCTGGGAGTCAAATTCAAATCCCAGTCTCCAGAATTGTAGTCCAATGCTCAAACCACTACAACATGCTGGCTCTTTACCATTTCTATAAGTCAGCGGTTTATCTCCTGTATTTTGTACTGCCTGCAGTTTCCAAATCATCTTCAAGGGCAGCCCCATAGAGTGTACTGCTGTAGTCTAGTTGGAAGATTACCAGTCTAGCACTATATATTGTGGATATAGAACATGTTATATTTTTGGAGAAACAGATAGACACACACATTGATCTCAACAAACAGATTTTCACAAAATGTTCTGATTCTCATCTCTCTGCTACAACCCCAGCAACATTCACAAAATTTGGTCTAGAGAATCCTCTGATCCAGTGGCTCAAGTTTGGGGGATTAGAGAGAAAGGAGAAATCTGTCTCACTGATAAATGCCATTCTGTTGGCAGAAGGACACAAGATATTACCATACAATATTAAACCATATATTATATATACAATAATTTATATTTGGGATGTATTTATTCTTTGCCTTAAAATCTATATCTTTCCTTGCTATCATCTCAATTTTATTGACATTTCTGGAAAACCCACCAGCTACCATTCATATCACAGGCTTCTGAGTTTTATTTGATGTTTGTAATTCATCTTGCAATATCAAGAAAAGATTCATACTGAACCAGTCTTTGAGGAGTTCCTCTGAAAAATTAGAACAAAATTAACATTTTTCAAATCACTTTTTTTTTCCTGTGAGGCTTCAGATAGAGGAGCTATCTAAACAGTGAAATGTATAGTTCCTAACATGTGGTGTAGCAGTTTGAGCATTGGATGAGGACTCTGGGAGACCAGAATTTGAATCTCCACTTGGCCAGTTAGTGTAGTTGAAAATTTTCAGTATTTTTTTTAAATGATGTGCCAAGCTTTAGTTTAGCCAATTTGTCTTTTGATGAGAGTTTAGGCTTAATTTGCCCTTGTTATTTGTCTCTTTGTTAATCCATGGTATCCTCATTTCAGATACTGTCCAGGTTTCACAATCATATATAGAAATCAGAAATACTATGGTATGAGTGATTCTCAGTTTGGTATTCAATTATATAGTTTTACGTTTCAAGATCTTATCTAGTTCCACCATGAGTGTTCTTCCTAGTCATCTGATTTCTTGACTACAGTATGCATTTTGATTTATGACTGAGCCAAGATATAGTACATATTCAACTATATGGATTTCTTCATTATCCACATTTCAGTTGGGTAAATCTCTATTTTCTTTGAATTCAGCTGTAACCCTGTTTTTTTGCACATTCTTCTGTAACTTTCATCAGTAACTGTCTCCTGCTATCAGTATAATGTCTTCTGCATATTAGAAATTGTTGGTGTTCTACCACTGTACTTTTCTATTAATTTTATTCTCAAAGGAAGTGATCTATAATTTTAACAATTTTCTTCCCACTGCAGTTTTGAAAACTACTGACAGTTCAGGGCTGCACATAATTTTGGGCCCAGGAAACAGAATATTCTGTACAGAGAATAATAATAAAAATTTCTTCTTGAAGGCAGCAATAGGTAATTTCTTCCCACTGCAGGGAAGTCATTGAAAACCACACCATTTTCAATGGCTACTCACAATTCAGGATTCATTCTATGCAAAATTTGCACATGGTTGTTTTGTATAGAAAACAGAATTTTTTGCACAGAAAACAGCATTTTCTGCATGGTAATTAATATTTCAGTGTTGAAATATTATATTCAGTGCAGAAAATTATGTTTTATATGCAGAAAATGCTGTTTTTCTATGCAAATCAACCATGCATAAATTTTATGCAGGATAAATCCCCAAATTCCTGAATTTGCTGTGCAGGAATTGATATTTCTGCACTGAAATATTATTTTCCACCTAGAAAACACTATTTCCAGTGCAGATAGTGCTGTTTGCTGTGCAAAACAACCAAGTGCAGATTTTGCACAGAATAAGGCCATTTCCGCACTAGTTATAGTGCTATTATTCCACTTTCAACATCCTGTGGAATCCTGGAGTTTGCAGTTTAGGGAGGGGCTGTACCCTTCCTAAACTGCAAACCCCAGGATTCTATAGGATGTTGAAAGTGGAATAATAGCACTATAACAATCTAGTGCAGAAATAGCCTATGTCCCAAATTGCAAAGATTCTCATCAGTTTAGAATCCTTCTCACCAGGATTTCTCAAAACCTGAAAAAACATAGTTTTTCTTCCAGTCATTCTGCAAATATTTGTGAATATTCTTTCCATCCTTACTCCAACTTCTGCTTTCAATTATATAGTCTGTTTGATTTATATATTAACCATCTAGTGGTGCACACACATGCAGTTGTCTGATTAACTGTCTAAATCAAAAGACAATGTATGTATCTAGAATTTTTTTTTAATGTCTGGGCAAAATCGGTTTGACATTAGAGAGTATTCGGTTTTTAAGAATCTTTATTCTCAAAAAATGAATGAA
The DNA here is from genome assembly GCA_030412105.1 of Cyclura pinguis. NCBI lineage: Eukaryota > Metazoa > Chordata > Lepidosauria > Squamata > Iguanidae > Cyclura > Cyclura pinguis. The sequence goes on along the minus strand of CM059600.1, from coordinate 108,669,468 downwards.
AATTCAATGATTTGGGAAAGCAACTTGTTGGTGAATTAAGGAAATATCAAGAAATTGTTCATCTCCATTATTTGAAATCATATTCCTTCATTTTTCTTCAGTGTTGTTACTCATTCATTGGTGATATTTTTATTTCTATTGAAGTTTCTTCATTTTATTATTTATGATTTTTAGAAAATGGGGTTTGTCACCATTCTTAAACCATTTCCGCAGCTATAACAGGCTAGTGTGGAAATGGCCATAGTAATGCAAGTCACAAAGCTGACTTTTACAGCATTTCCTGGTTGTGTTGTTTGTTATGTACTTTCAATTCACTTCTGATTTATCGTAACCATAAGGCAAACCTCTCATTGGGTTTTGGGGGTGTGAGAGTATGTGATGTGCCCAGGGTCACCCAATGGGTTTCCACTGAACCTGGGTAATTGAACTCTGGTGTCCAGGGTCATAGTCCAATGCTAAAACCATTACATCACTTTTTTCTTCCCCAAAGGCTTTAAACATTGCATTGTTCCCAGGCATTTTGAAGGACATGGAGACTGAAAAAGAAAGAACACACAAAATTGTAGCTGTACCGGTTGCCACCATAATTTCTATAATTTCAAGGGTGTAATAGCTCCACCATATTTTGCACTGGTCAGGCCTCATATGGAGTACTGTGTTCACTTCTGGGCACTTTGTCTTAAGGATGCAGACAAGTTGGAGCAGGTTCAGAAAAGGGCAGCAAAGATGAGAAGGGGTATAGAGAAGAATGTATGAAGAAAAGCTGAAGGAACTTGGTATGTTCAACTTGGTGAAGAAAAGACTGAGAGATGACATGATTGCACTCTTTAAATACCTAAAAGGCTATCACAGACAAGAGGATGCAAGCTTATTTGCTCCTGCAAAGCTGGCCCAGGCCTAATGGTTTGAAGTTTCAGGAGAGGAAATTTCAGTTGAACCTTAGAAAGCACTTCTTGATGGTAAGAGTGATTAAGCCATGGAACCACTTGCCTAGAGAAGCTGTGGGATCTCCTTCTCTAAAACATCTTCAGAAAGAGGCTGAACAGCTACCTTTTCAGGATGCTGTAGCTGGATTTCCTGCACTGAAAGGGGGGTTGAATTCAATGGCTCAAGGGGCCCCTTCCAACTCTAAGATTCCATGATTCTGTGATCTTATGATTCTCTGGATGCAGTTAAATGGAGCAGTGTCTGAGGTATTGTGGGAGAAAAAATGGCAAAGACCAGAAACGGCTCCTGAAATCAGGAACAAAATCTAGGAATCCAAAATTATAATCTTATTTATCTTTTCTGCATTCATTTTGGAACAAACATAAGTTTCTAATATCAGTAATTGACTGGAGGAAGGCATATGATTTGAATCTTAATTCACAAATGACTATGTGCCAGCTTGAGCCTTTCTGAATGAGATGACTGGTGGGTACAAGTTACATCACTCTTGTACTAAAAGTTGTTTTCTAGTATCATTGAATATTAGATGAAGGTGGTAGAAATTGAAGGAGAGCTATCTGTCGTGAGAGGCTAGAATTGTCTTCTTGTTTTGTTAATAGTCAACTGATTGACTGTAAATTGTGTGTTTTAAGGGGTTGGTTTAGGTGGGTCGGTGGATGGTGAGGATTGGGTATGCTTTTAATCTCTTTTAATGTATTTCATGTATTTTATGTTGTTCGCCGCCTTGATCCTTGTGGAGAGGCGGGATAGAAATAAATATTATTATTATTATTATTATTATTATTATTATTATTATTAATTATTAATGATCATTCCATATATGTCTTCCACCTGGATGAAAGAGGATGATGAGGAGGTTGTTTCCTCGGGTTGACAGCCTGGAATAGTTGTTAACAGTGCCAGGTTGTGAAGGGAGCTGTTTTCTTTTAATGGGATTTAAACAAACACTCTGCTCTGCCTATGGAGTACTTCCTGTGGAATGAGTAACTTTCTCTCAACTTGACAAAAATTACTTGTGAACAAATATGTTTGAGATCACATGGTACATGTGCTGTGTCACATCACTTACTTACATGTGTAGTCGTCTAGAAAATTAAATCGTTAAGTACTTGAAATATTAAACTGTGGCAGTTGTTGGTGCTATTGCTGTTGCTATTATTATACTACAGGTCTTCAGCAGCATGTACTGTTTGAGCACTTCTCCTCCATCAGCCATTATCTGTACACACAGAGCTGACACAGAAAGCTGCCATACACTGAGTTAAATTGTTTGTCCATCCAGCACATAACAATCTATTCTAACTGGCAGTGGCTCCTCTGAGACTTAGGCTAAAACCTTTCTCTCCACATCCTACTTGATCTTTTCAACTGGAAAGGCTAAAGCTGATAGCTAGGGCCTTTTACACGTAAACCATACCTTTTGCTGTTTTCTTGCACAAGAAGTTGAAGAATGCTATTTTCCTGTTCTTGGTGTAATACAGATGGAAATGAGAGGTAGAGTCTCTTATATGTCATGACATTCAGTGCATTGGAATACCTCTCAAGATATGTCCACATGGGTCAATCTCTTGCCTTCTGGCTTGCAGTGAAAACTTTTGTTTCTGTGAGTGTTCTGGCTCTTTCTTCCTTTCTTCAGCACTTCTGTATAGTGCTGTAAATCTGATTCATTTTCTGTAATTACTTTCATTGTTTTTTTAACTGATGTTTACCTATTCTTCGCTGATTCTTAGCATTTTGAATGGAAAAACTGAGTAAAAACAATAAGAAATGCTTGATCTTCCATTAATTCATCCTAGATTGCAGTGACCTTTGCAATTTCTGGGTTTAGGTTTGATTTTCACCAGACGTCAAGAAATCTTATAGAGACAGAGTGCAATAAAAATAACATGTTCCCTGTGATTATTATTTATTGCACCCACAAAGCACACTGAATCAAAGCTATTAGAACATCTAGCAAGTGACAGCGATATTACCCCATGACATTGAAAAGGCATGGGAAAAGGTTACAAGAAGAATGCTTTATTGTATTAAAAGTAAATGGAGAGGAAAATGACAAATCACTATGCAAGCAATAAGCAAGAAATGGTTTTAACTCCCAAATAGCAGGATGTTGTGAAGTTTAAGCAGCTTCAGAAAAACACTGTCAGTACACAGTTAAACATTGTGCTGACATGTGTCCCTAATTTGTCCTGCACATCTGTATAATATACGCAAAGACAGAAGGAGTGTTTCACTCACAGACTTCATGGCAGCCTCCATACTTCCATTATGGGGAACAAGGGGTGAATCCAGTGTTGGTCCTATCTAGAGTAGTTAGTAGTTAGGTAAGCCATGACAACTAACTTCTATTCATTTCAGCAGGTGTACTCTAAGGCCCTTTCCGCACCTTACCTTTTTCTGGCGCTGGGGTGTGGGGATTGAGCGAGCAGCCTCCGGCGAGAGGCTCTCGCATCCCTGCTCCTTCAGCTCTGCACAAGCTGCCTGCTCGCGTGAGAGCCCTGCCTCTTCCTTCCGCAGTGCAGCCTGGGAGTTTCCCAGGCTGCGCGGGGGCAGGAAGCGCGACCAGCATGGCTCCGGAGGTGCTGCACGCCAGGTAAGTGTGCGCGGGGCCCGGGAGCAATGTGCAATCATGCACCATTTTTTGGCTTCCAGCTGAAAATGAAAAGGTGCACGATCGGCACCTGCCAGCCCCTGGAGCGTCACGCGATTGTGAATGCATCATGCAGATTGCTCCTCACAATCATGCAATGCTCCAGGCACCCTTTCGCATGGCAAATGCCATGCAGAAAGGGCCTAAGGAGTATTATAATTATCCCAGGGATGCAGATTACTTTGAACAGACACATAAAAATGGCCAAACTCCTGTATCAGTTATTAAGTTTATTTAACTAATCCACCTCTCCTGCCCTGATCCCCCAACCCTGACAGAAATGTCATCTGTTAATGCTCCAGCCATCACCAGAATGGGTCCCACACACAAACATTTTAAAATCTTTTTCAAGCTCTCAACCAATCACCACTCACTTCAATATTCGATGCTCTCATCCCCTCCCAAAAGACAACTTATATTATTCTATTTAACACATGTAGTACATCAGGCAATGTGGAAATAAGGTTAGAAACCTAAATAATTGTTATTATTTAAAAGAAGTTACGCTTACAAAATCATTTTTATTAAAGTTGGTACAGTAGGAAAGCAGTTATCGTGAACATCACAAAACTGCCCTTTTTTTTTAAATGAAAACAAATCCTCCTGTAATTTTTTAACATTAAGTATCTCTGCCACTTATATCCATATTTATCCTGCCAACAAGTACAAAATAACACAAGTGCTTCCATGTTTCTGGAACATCATTTGTGTTCCGAAATGATTATGTATGCATCTTCCTGGACATGACTCATCCTGAAGAATTTCCTTGATCTCTTGAGGACATTTACAATCCATTTGATAAAGAGAGGGGAGAGCTGTAGGAGCCAGATAGATACAAAAGGTACTTAACTGGCCTTGATATAGAGATTAGAATGTAAATAGCTTACTCAGTGGATGTATGTATAACTGTTATGGAATTAGGGAAGGGAGAAAAAGAGGAAAAAAATTCTGAGGATCAAACAGATCATATTGGAGTCTCTTTGGTAGTTCCATACAGCTTATGAATGTGCCAGGTAGTGACCTTAAATAATTGCAGAGTGCTCCTTGCAATTTCTATCAAAGGAGTATTGGCATCTTCTGCACTGTCCATTCTCTATTTTTTAAAAAATACAGAAGACTATTCACTAACCATACACAAATTGTTCAGGACATTTTCTCAATTGTTCAGTTGTTCAATTGTTTGTCTGATAGACCAAAAATACGTAAAAACAGTGTGGACCACTCAGCATTAGATGCACACTGAATGCTACATATCTCTTTTCTTTTTCTCCATATCGGTTCTTTTTTTTTTTTTCCTGTTCTATGCTAAATGTGGTGTCACACCTTTCCCACCTGTGAAATTGCACTGGACTGTAAAGCAATAAAGAAGCCCCCGTTTGCCTGTTTGCAGCCATGGTAACCCAAGGGAGTCTCGTGACACTTTAAATAATTGTATTTCAGCACATAGAATCTCCTCCTGAAGGGTATTTGGTTCCTCACAATTGCCATTTTGAGGTCAGGGAAAAAATGTCCTGAGAGACTGAAGTATTCCACACACAGAGATACACACACACACACACACAGCAAGAGAAAGAGAGAGATGGAATTGCATTTTTTTAAGTATTGGTAACAATAGATGATGGCAAGTGGGCTTCCTTCCACCCCTTTCCTGACAGACACACATGCTTCTGCTCAAAATTCTGTACAGCAAATTCCACATAAAACCTTTTTATATAACTGCATGTGTTATATAGGAGTGGGAAGGTCTACATACCTTAAAGGCATGAGATCCCATCTGATCTTGGAAGCTAAGCAGGGTCAGTTCTAGTGAGCACTTTGATGGGAGACTGCCAACAAATACCAGATGCTTTAGGCTATATTTCAGAGGTAGGAACTGGAAGAACCACCTCTGAGTATTCCTTGCCTAAGAAAACCCCAGGAAATTCATGAGCTCATCATAAATTCACAGGTGACTTGAAGGCACATACAGTGTGCCCTCCTTTCGCACAACTTCCACAGACACAAATGCACTCTGTGGCACAGTGGTTAAATGCTGTTACTGCAGCTACAACATTGTGAGTTCAATCCTGCAGAGCTCCAGGTTGACTCAGCCTTCCATCGGTCAGTAAAATGAGTACCCAGCTTGTTGGGGGCAATTAGGTAAAATACGTGTAAACCGCTTAGGGAGTGCTTTGCACTGATTGGTTTTACCTTCTAGTTTTCCCAGAGATATGTATGGCACAGGTTTAAGAACACAGCCAAACATCAGTTTCTCTTTGAAACCTCCAAATACTATCAAAAATAATATGCTAAAATAGTTTAAATTTAAAAAAAAAAGTGAATATTTCTTCTGGCTGAACAGGAGAAGGGAGCAAATAGTAGAGGCAGGTTGCTCCATTTTCAGTGTGCCATCAAATCCAAATAGTACCATGGATAGTTCCTTTCAAGTTGAAACTAAAACCTGGAGCAAATCCACCCCTGCACTGCCTACCAAACTCCACTGGCAGCAAATGATGGAAGGAGGGGCTGAGTAGATGAACAACAAACAGAACTGTACCTGTAACAAATCTCTTTCTAAAATCTTGCTTTTTAGAGGAAAGTTTTCCCTTACAACCAAAAGAGGGGCAAATGGGAAATAGAGTTTGGTTTTTCCATTGCAGTTTTCTTTGTGCAGATTTCAAAGCAGAGGTCATGCGCATATTTTGAATGTAAACTGGATGCATGCTGATGTGATACTCTCGAATACTGGCAATGCCCTATATATGGAACCTTCTTCTGCCTGGCTCTAGAGTGCTTGTTTCCAGTTAAACTATATTTGCTATCACCTGATTGCAATGAATACCTGGTGGAGCATAACAGGTATCCAGCAGGTTATCTGAAAGACTGTGTCACTCTATGTGAGCTTTTCCAAACCCTAAGATCTTCAGTGGAGGCCATTCTCTCAGTCCCATCACCTTCCTAGGCATGTTTGGTGAGAACAAGGAAGAGAACCCTCTCAGTGGTTATTCCCAAAATTTGGAACTCTTTCCCTAGAGAGGTTAGAATGGCTCTCTCCTTGCTGTCCTTCTGCTGCCAGCAGACTTTTGGGAATTGACTGCAAAGGTCGTTTAATGATGTGTTGTTTGGTTATTTTTATATCCTGTCTAGTAATGAATTTTTTAATGGTTCCAGTTCTATCGATTGTGTAATTGCATTTTAAAATAGCATACACACATACACAGAAAACGTATGTTGTTTTTGTATGTTTTTAATTTGCTCTGGTGTTAGTATTTTGTAAGATGTCTTGACTCCCAGTATTAAGGGAATGGTGGGATATAAATGAATAAAATATCGTCGTCGTCGTCGTCATCATCATCATCATCCTTCTTACTACCATCCAGAGTTCTTGTGCCCCTTTACATGCAGAGTTTTTGCCATTCACATGATCACTGTGTATTAATATAATCATGTGTATGAATGCAGGATAAACAATGTTCTTTGTGACTTCATATACTTGTTCTCATCCGGTTTAATCTATCTTTCCCAGTCAAAATAGAGATTTTAGAATCAGGGTCCTTGAGCACGTATGGGCAGTCTAGGGTCTTTCAAATGTTTTGATCAAGCCAGGAAATCTGTGGTCCTGGATTATGACAGTTGTAGTCTAAAACACTTTGAGAGCACCAGTTTGCCATCCCTAAATAACACAAATATTTAAAATAGCCACTCTATAATGTAAAGCCAGAGGTGGAAAGTAGTTAGTTGCAAATAACCGGTTAATTTCTTTACCCAATAACAACAATATAACTATTACATTGAAATTGCAACTGGCAAGGGATAGCTTGGCTCCTTAGTGAAAGTTACTTTTAGATTTATGGGGTATGGCCTCATATAATGACAAATATCACACAGTTCAAGTGTGATGCTGTACCTTATGTTCTATTATGTGTACTGAATGGACAATGAAGTGGACAGGAGGAGTGTGTTTTGTACCACAGGTTACCGGTGTGTAGCATTCAGATTTTTTTTTAAAAAAAAAAGACAATTTAGAAGCAACATTTTTACCTTTTAGAAATTTTTACTTACTTTTTGAGAAACATAGAAGAGTTACTTTTTAAGATTTGTGATCATATGTACCTTTGGGCCTTGGAACTATAACTGTAATGAGTTACTTATAAAAGTAACTTACCAAACTCTATGTAAAGCTTTTCTTTTACATATAGGGAAAAGGAAAGCTTCAAATGTTGCTCTTCTCTTTTCGCTTGGTTAAGAACAGAAACCTTCACACACATACCCCAAAAAGTAGTAGCCTAAATCTATGCTATAATTTAAAGTGCTATCTATCTGGCATACTATAGAAATCCATATACTTGATCACAAAGTCACAAAACTTGATTTCTTATTTGATGCGTACAAAATAAAGACAACAGAAAGGTTTTCAATATGATCCATCAGCTACTTCTAGGATCTTCCGCATGCATACTTTGGATTTCTGTATTTTATGTTCCAGAATGCACATTTATGAACTAATTTTGACCAAAAGTGATATTTACATTTAAGCTGATATTCTATGGAATTTTCATGCAAACTGGGGACTGATTGGCAAACTTCATTTTTTTTCCTTGCAGAAAATACTGAGTTGTGTCCAGTTTGTGTAGAACTTGCTGAAAGACATATTGTAAGGATCATAAGTGCTACCACTCATTTGCTTCATTTAAATTAAAAGCAAAATCATTAAAATCAATCTAGGCAACGCTGAATGTTGCCATGCAAGCTTTTGGGAACCCATTGGAAAATTTTAGGTTTGGGGGAAATTACTTTTGTTGTTGTTGTTGTTCAATTTTGTATGCAATGGTGTGAAACAGATTTTAAGAACTTTAGCTCCAGCTGCTCAAATGCTTGATTCATCAAATTGTAAGTTGAATTATCTACATCAACTGAGTCAATGCAAGATAAATTTCTTCATTTTAATATAATTACTAATTCAGGGCCTATTTCTAAATAACAAAGAAAAAAAACACACCAAGAAATCTTAGTACAATCTAGTGGAAACTTGACCACAGAGCAAACAAAACATTTTGTAATGGGTTAAATCCCAAAATACCAAAGCTTTACTTGCAGAAGCAGTTTGCCAGCCTAAAGAGGTATTGCTGGCAAGTCCATGAGTCTCTGTTTGGTTTAATGTAACACAAGTGGGTCTGTATTCATCTGTCAAGACCTGGAAGGCATGATTAATGTGGCTGCTCAGGATAGTTTCTGACGGTGTCTGAGTATGAAATACAGAGGGCTCCTGCACTATTAAAAAAGAAAGGCAGAAAGAAAAAGGCTTCCACCCTCTTCTATACTACAAATGGCTTTCCAACAACAGGAAATATTGATTATGCAAAACCTTTCCCAGGGAAATGATAGAGAAAAGCTCTGTCTTAGAACATCAAAGCTTTTGTGCTGCAACCTGTAACAAGTTTAAAAACAACCCATTTACAAAGTCCTCATCAAAAAGGAACCTTGCACAGAAGACAGGTGCAGGTTTTTATGACTCACAGAACTGCCACCAATGCCTGTAAAGGGGAATCCAAAATACTCACAGAGCTAGAGGGTGGGAATACCCAAGTCTGTAGGTTGCCTTTCATTTACGGTAAGCCCTGCCATCATGTCATCAGTTTGGCTACCGATGCTGTCCCCTCCCCCACCCCTTTAATAGGGCAGTTATGGCTTACAACAAAAGGATATGCCAATGTAAAAGGTATTAATATGTGCGCCCATTCTACCCCTATTTATTAGGTAAATTCCCTTGGTTCAAAAATGATTCAGTGCTTCTGTAATGTTGCTGAGGGCATGGGTTGGACATAGAACTGGGTGGGCCCATTTTTGTTACCGAGCAATGGCTTTCGAATGCTTTTTGGCTGGGTAGGGATTCCAGGAGTCCCTGTTAAAAGAATACTGCTTTAGTTTTTGCTTTGTACCTCTGCTACAGAGACAAAGAAAAAGAAACTAAGGCTAAATTATGGCTCTTGCTTAAAGACACTGAAGGAATCCTGTTTCCCTTTATCTATCAGCAGCATGCAGTCCAGACAACTTATCATATAATGGCAGGACGACAAATCTCCATCTGCTCATAGCTGGGGTCACTAAAGATTTATCTATGTGCCTATTGCCTAGTTTCTGTGATATTTGCCAGAGCCAACCAGAAACAAGGGTTCTGGGGTGCTCCTGGAGTGGGAGGTGTTTTCAGTTATTTTAAGCATTGTGGAGGGGGGAGGCTTCTGTATGGTTTGCAGGCAAACATTCCGTCCAATATGTGTCTTTTTTAAAAAATGGAGGGTCTTGGGGAGACTGGGGGCGGGCTGGAGGGACCACAAGAGTTGAGTCCAGGGAACCCCCCCATGTTGCCCACTGGCTGCAATTTCCCCATCTCTACTCTAAAGGAAGGAAACAGGCAGGCAGGGGACGATGTCACTTTATACATTAAAAGGGACATCAGTGTCAGATAGACTAGAAAATTCAAAGGGGGACAGATGTACCTAGATATTTGACTGGAAGACTAGTCGCTCTGGCCTAATTATTTTCAAAGAACAAAGACTTGATGAGTCATTACTGATGAATGTGGGAAACTGTGGTTTATTGCAAGTTGCACATGTCTCCTTCCAATTCATGTTATGCTTAAAAACCATTTTGCAAGTATATAGCTCACTTTGAACATAGCAAGTAGATATCTGAAGCAGTGGTAGAAAATCTTATATTGAAATGTCATGTGCTTGTTAGCAATAGTCAGACTTTAACAGTTATTTATATGCATCCAGAGGCTTCAGATGTGAAGAAATCTGAGAGCAGAGCAATCATTTTTCTATTGACAGAGGAGATGGGCTGGAGAGACTCTAATGTATACTTTGCATATGGTAAATATGTTTTTTAAACTGCATTCCATTTTCTGAACAGATTTTCTATTGACACTGCCCACATCCATTTACTCGCAGTCATTTGGCAGGGTGTTTGTGTCCCAGAAATGTGCGAGCTTAGCAGATGAGAAAATGAGACATTGAAAATTTGAAAAGGGAAGGGAAGGTGCAAGTGGGAATTATCCCTTTTAAAAAAATTCTCAGCTTTTAAAAGGTGTAAACTCTGTGTGAATACTGATGAAAAGCTATGCATGGGTAATATATGGGATGCCATTAGAACTGAAAGAGAAGAGGAGATCTACAACTCTATTAGAAGGCTTAGGGACAAAACATGGCAGATGGGACAAATTAGATCATTTTACACTCATTTTTCTTATGATTTGATGTGGTTTGGCTTGGCAGCCTGGCATTATGACATGCTCTAGGCCAGAGAAGGCTGAGCTAGGGCTCACAAGCAGCATGCTGTTTCCAAGCAGTTAAAGTATGGACTGTGAAGTACATCCGCAATTACTCACCCAAGTATGTCTCATACGATATAAGCCTGGTTTGACCTCATTTTCCTAGACACATGGGAAGGGAGCACCTCCACAAAAGGGTAGAAGGTGAGAGTTTGGGTAAAAGTACGAGTACCATTCCCCCTTTTTGTCTGCTTCTACAGGACCCTTCTGCTCTCCTGGGGTCCTTCCACACTACAAAATTATAGTATTCTGATTCTATTTTAATTGGTGTGGCTGCATTCTGTGGAATCCGGGGTTTTGTAATTTGATCAAAGGCATGAAAGGAACTATCTTGCTGGGAATTCTGAAGCCATCCCCCTAAACTGTAGATCCTAGGATTCCATAGGATAGAACCAAGTGAGTTAAAGTGGAATCACAGTGCTGTAACTGTGTATTTATTCATTTATTTTGTTGCATTTCTAAGTCACCTTTCTCCCAAAAATGGGACCAAGGCAGCTTCCAACAATAAATATACATTAAAAACATTAAATACATTGAAAACATTAAAAACAATTAAAAACATTAAATGAATATAAAATCATAAGAACACTTAAAAGAATGTTCTAGTACAACAATTATTAAATAAAGCTGCCTGGCTTACATGTAACCCTGTTTAAAGAGAAAAGCTTTTGCCTGTCGGCAAAATGAAAGCAGGGAGGGGGCCAGCCTAGCCTCCTGTGGAAAAGCGTTCCACAGGGTGGGAGCAGCCACTGAGAAGGCTCTCTCCCATGTCCTCACCAAACGAGCCTGGGATGTTGTGGTGACAGAGAGAAAGCCTTCCCCAGCAGATCTTAAAGTTCTGACTGGTACAGGGAGATACGGTCTTTCAAATAGCGTGCACCTAAACCATTTAGGGCTTTATAGGTCATAACCAGCACTTTGAATTGTGCCCAGAAACGAATAGGTAGCCAGTGGAGCTGTTTTAGCAAGGGTGTTATATGCTCCCTATCACTGGCCCCGGTCAGCCTTCTAGCTGCCGCATTTTGAACCCGCAGAAGTTTCCGAACAGTTTTCAAAGGCAGCCCACCTACAGCACATTACAATAGTCCAACCAAGATGTAATCAACACGTGTGTCACTGAAGCCAGGTCTGACATCTCAAGGAATGGGCACAGCTGGTGCACCAGTTTAACTGTGCAAATACACTCCTGGCCACTGCTGAAGCCTGAGCATCTAAGCTCAGAGTTGAATCCAGGAGAACACCAAGGCTGCGATCCTGAGATTTCAGGGGGAGTGTAACCCCATCCAGCACAGGCAAAGTCCCGACCAGGAGACCTCTGTCTTCTCTGGATTAAGCTTCAGTTTGTTTGCCCTCACCCAATCCATTACTAACAGCAGACATTGGTTCAGGACCAATACACCTTCCTTGGAATCAGATGGAAAGGAGAGACAGAGTTGGGTGTCAGCAGCATATTGGTGACACCAAACCCCAAAACTCCAGATGACCTCTCCCAGCAGTTTCATGTAGATGTTAAATAGCATGGGGGCCATAACAGAACCCTGAGGGACCCCACAGGCAATGGCCAGGGAGTCGAACAGGAGTTCCTCAGTACCACCTTCTGAGTTCTCCCCTCCAGAAATGACTGGAACCACTACATAACAGTGCCCCCAAGTCCCATCCCGGAGAGTCAGCCCAGAAGGATACCATGGTTGATGGTATGAAAAACCACTGAGATATCTAGCAGAACCAACAGGGACACATTCCTCCTGTCTAGTTCCTAGTGTAGGTCATCCACCGAGGAGAGCCAAAGTTGTCTCCTTCCTATAACCAGGCCTGAAGCCAGATTGAAATGGATCTAGATAATCTGTTTCATCCAGAAACCCTTGGAGCTGGGAGGCTACCACACGTTCCAGAAACTCGCCTAAGAAAAGGATATTGGAGACTGGCCGATAATTATTCAGAATGTTGGGATCCAGGGAGGGCTTTTTTAAAACATGCTGGGAACTTTCCCTGCTGCAATGAGGCATTCACCACTCCCTTACCCAGTTGGCCAGTCCCCCCCCCCCGGATGCTTCCAGAAGCCAGGAGGGCAAGGATCCAGTATACATGTGGTAGCTCTCACCTCTCCAAGGATCCTGTCCACATCCTCAGGCTGCACAAAGTTAAATGAATCCATTAATACAGGGCAAGCAGGTGCCAAGATTACATCTACTGGATTTGTCTCAACTACAGCATCCAAGTCAGAGCAAACCTGAGTGATTTTGTCTGCAAAGTGTCTTGCAAATTCATCACAGCAGGCTGTAGAGTGGTCATCATTTCCTTCTTGTGGTCCAGAATGTAAAAGGCCCCTGACCACTCAAAACAGCTCCGCTGGGCAGCACTGTGCAGATGCAATGGTGGTACAGAAGTATGATTTCTTTGCTGCCATGATTGCCATGGCATGGCCTTCCAATAAGATCTAGCCTGTGTTCGATCAGACTCACTCCGAGTCTTCTACCAACATCACTCTAGTCTCCCTCCCACTCGTTTCATCATCATCAGCTCCCTAGTAAACCAGGGACCTCGCCTGGCTCCACTTTGTGGAAGGGGATGCTTAGGAACAATCATGTCTACCACCCTGGCCATTTCTCTGTTCCAGAGATTGGCCAGGGCTTTGACAGGATCACCTGCCAAGGCAACAGGAAACTCCCCAAGAGCCATCAGGAATCCATTTGGATCCATAAGCTTTCTGGGGTGGACTGTCTTAATCAGCCCCCCACCCCTGCGGAGGCTCCAAGTCCCAGTGAGTCTAAACCCCAGCAGGTAGTGATCAGTCCATTGCAACGGAACTATAGAAAGTTCCTCCACACCTGGATCACCATTCTCCTGCCTGGAACAGAAAACCAGGTCCAAGATGTGTCCTGCAGCACAGTTGGCACCAGCTATTAGTTGGGACAGGCCCATGGTTGTCATGGCAGATATGAAATCCTGAGCTGCCCCAGACAGAGTAGTCTCTGCGTGGATGTTGAAGTCCTCCAGTACAACAAGAAGGGGGACTCCAGCACCATTGCCGAGACCAGCTCAACCAGCTCAGGAAGGGAGACTGTTGAGCGGTGGGGTGGGTGGTACACCAACAGACTCACTACTCTGTCCCAGCCACCCATCTTCAATGGGAAAGGGCTCCTGTTTGTTCCATGTGCAAGTGTGGATCCATATTACACAATTACAGCAGTTTACATTTTATGGGCACTTTTTGCACAGCATTTCCAATGTGAAAGGGCCCCTTGAGCGTCGCGCAAATGTGAGGAGTTGTCCACATGACACACTCACATTTGCACCACACTCCAGGCCCTGACACGGACCGTGCATGCATTTTTTCATTTTTGGCTTGAAGCCGAAAATGCTGTGCGGTCGCACATTGCTCCGGGGCCCCGCATTCACTTACCTTGCATGCAGAGCCTCGGGAGCCGGGCCAGTCACGCTTCCTGTCTCAGTGCAGCCTGGGAAGGTCGCAGGCTGCACTGCAAAAGGAAGAGGCGGGGTTCTCATGTGAGCAGGAAGCTCGTGTGGAGCCGAAGAAGCAGGGAAGCGAGAGCCTCTCTCCGGAGGCTGCTCGCACGAGCGCTGCACCCCAGCACCGGAAATGGGTGAGTTGCGGAAAGGGTCTCGGTGTGGTATACCCAGTCCTCTTCTCTCTTTCTCCCCCTCCCACATTTTTTCCTCCTGATTATTTTTGTGTGGACAGGTACCAATCAATAACAGCCATGCAGCATCTCTTGCAAATCCCAATAGTATAAGACAGTTAAGAAGCTGTTACATCAGTGAGTGTGCCAGGAATCCTATTGGTTTCAAACTTGTACATAATTAGAGTTTACATACACACATGCTTTATTTTGGACGCTGAACAAAGAACTGTGCACTAGCCCGTTTTGCAATGTGTAAAACTTTTCCCAAAAACAAAGCAGGCAGGAGACGAAGAGAGAGGCAAACAGCCAACACCCATCCCAGCACTTATTGCAGCTGGAGATAAAAAAAATAAGGAAGGTCACTCTTCCAGATCTCTGAGACAGCAACCTCATTTTTCTTCCTCTGACTGTGATGGTGATGCCAGGTCACCTCTCCTTGGCCAGTAAACAGTTACAGCAGCACCGCTTGACCACTATTTTAGACAGGGTGAGTTGCACAAAACTCCCTGTGCCTATCATTATGCTCCACATGCTCACATGCAGGAATTGGATCTATATATACTTGGAATGTAATCCCTACCTTCTCAACCATATCCTGAAAGCATGGGCTAGTTCCATCATCTAATGAATATGTGCTAGCCAGTTAAAATGCCATGTACATACTGGTTCTCTGTTCATGGCAGGCCAATGGTATGCAGTCACTGCCATGTACAGGATCACCTGTCCTTCATGAATCAGGCAAACACGCAATAGCTTTACAGTGATATACACAAAATTTAATTTAGGTTATAACATTAGTCAAAAATCATCTTCATCTTCATCACCTCTTCTTTGCCCCAGAACCTGGGCTCAAAATGACTTATAAATCGAAAGAAGTGCATGCAGAAAATGAAGTCTCTTTTGCGAAAAATACAGTTTTCTATGCAAATCAGCCATGTGCAAAATTTACCCAGAATAACTCCCAAATTGTAAATAATTATGCAATTTATAATTGTGAATAAACTGCATGGTTTTTGAAGACTTTCTTGCAGCTGGAAGAAAACTTGAAATTATTTGTTGCTTCCTTCAAGAAGAAACTTAGTGAAGAATTACAAGGTTTTGATGAAGGGATAAACAGACTGTCCTGGAATGAGTTCTTTGCCTTAAATCAACAAAACTTGAAATAATTGTGTTAGATCTTGCTCATTCATTTAGTGTCCCCTTCCCCAGGCCAGCAAACCTTTCTTTATACTCCTTCTTCTCTTTGTGCAAGATTTTGCCTTCTGGCCAGCCTAATTAAAGTGAGTGGCAATCTTATTTTTACCTTTGCAGAACCAACTATGTAGGTATGACACTAAATAAGTAGTACATGAATGCTTTACTAGTGCCTGTGTGAAAGCAGAAATCTTTCCAAACTTGGAATAAAAGCCAGAGCATTGTTTTCAACTATCCTTTTATGAGTTGCCCCCAGCCATTAGGCCCTAGCATCTCATCACTACCCCAGACTCATCTCCTCCTTCTGTCTTCATCTAACACACATTCTTGTTGCTCCTCTCATTCCACCCCAGTATTATCAATATTATCAACTCTGCATGGTCATGTTTAATTCAAAGTAGTTCAGGCATGCCAGGGACAGATTCAGGTTAAGCACAGTTAACAACACAGAATATACCTGTCATCTCTTATTTATTTTCTTAATTTTGCCAAGTAAAAGCACTGGTGTAACATTTCTCACAGCTTGAGAGTCATGGCTTCTATTATTATTGTTGTTGTTGTTGTTGTTGTTGTTGTTGTTGTTATTATTATTACTACTACTACTACTACTACTACTATTACTGTTACCACTATGCCATATAGCGTCATCAGTGTACATGGCACTTTATATGAGTGGTTTGCAAATGTGATTATAACATTTGCCCTATCCGCAGGGTTACAAGCTAAAAGGACAAGATACACCAGGAAAAAGGGTAGGCAGTGGGGAAGGTGGCTACGTCTAGTAGATGCTGGCTTTTAGGATGGAGAGAGAGTCTTTCATCAGTTACTGGGCCTACGCAGGATGAGTCGAATACACTTTTTCCTTAACATACTTTCTCATTAAGTGTTCAACACATTTTGAAGTGCTGTAGGGTTTCCTCCAAAATGCTATAGCGACTACTAAGCAAGCTGGTTGCCTTCCTTTCTCTGGTGATCTGAATGCTTTTCTTGGGTATCCATGGCAACCTGGAATTGCCCGTCTCATTCTCTGTGAGACGTCTGATGGATCAGATACCAGACTCTCTACACACTAGTTTATAGAGATGCTGGGAGGGGGGGTTGTTTTGTTTTTTAAAGTCTCTACTAAATGCCTAAGATTGTGGCTTGAGTCTTCCACCCGAAGTTTAAAAAAGACGGTGCAAACTTCTTTTCTAATTCAATGTCTCTGCCAAGGGTGGGAATCATACAGCCTTTGACATGTTGTTGGACTGCAAATCCCATCAGCCCTAGCCAGCACAAGCCATGGCAAGAAATGCTGGCAAATGCAGCCCAACAACATTTGGAAAGACACATAGTTCCCGCCCGTGACTAAGGAAACCAACATTATGAGCCTGTTCAGACTCTAAGATCTTTGAGAGATTCCTTCTTTCCCAAACTTGTTGGGTAGGAACAAGGGAAAGGGCCTTCTCACTGGACCCTCACAGACTTTGAAATTCCCTCTTAGGGTACATCTCTCCCCACCTAACCCCACCCGTTGCTCTCCTTCCAATAGCAAGTGAGAATTTTGCTGCTCCATTTTAGAAACTGATTGTGATGGGCTTTTAGGTCATGGTGTTTTGTTCGTTTTTAGAAAGATATTCTCTCTTTTAATCCATTTAAATGGTCCGAACTCACAAGTATTTTAATTTTTTAAAATAATACACACACATATAGAGGGGTTTTTTCGTATGTATTCAGTCTGTATTTGCTTAAAAAATGTAAATCACATTGAATCCCATAAAAAGGACAGAAATGAATAAAATAACAACAACATAATAACAGCTCTACTATTAAAGGTCCTTCCGAACACACTTCTGTGACCTAAAATAATAGTGAAGTACCTTTCTAATTATTTAAGCACAGAATGCAGAACAAAAAGAGTAACAAGAACAAAATTAAGCAAGCTTCTGACATTTTCCCCATACTTCATGTATCTAAGCTGTGATGCAATGACTGGAGACGGACGTGAAAATAAGCGATGCATTCTTTCTCTAGGGAGTTGACTCTGTGAAACGATTCATTATCAATGAGACTTTTCTGTCACCGAGTTTTGTTTTTTTTTTAAAGAAATGTAGCTCTTCCTCATTCATGCATGTTGTTACTTACAAACCTAGAAGGTTCCAATAGGGAACCAAAGCAATAGGGAGTACATTCCTAGATGTTGAAAAAAAAAAAGCAAAAGTAACAACATTGCTTTCAGGGATTAAGGTTTTTCATGGAAGAATACTTTCTAGAAACAGAAAGGATAGTAGCTGTATAGGAACTGTGAGGGATTACATGCTGAAGGACAGCGTGTTATTTATTTTGTATGCAGCACCTTAAATCATCTCAAAAAAGCTTTTGTATGTACTTCACATTACATGTTAATATTGAAATGCTGTTTAAAAAAAATATTTTGAAAGCTGAAGAAAAGCTGCATTCCTGCCATTCATTTCCACATGAATATTATTTCCACTCACTTGACGCCATCTCATTCTGAGCCAAGAATACTGGCCCATCAATCCAGTTTGCTGACTAGCACAGGTTGCTAGGGTCTCACGTAGGGATGCAAATCTTCGCTTACCCCATTCTTGCATGTGGGAACTCAAAAAATTCAATTTTTTCCCCCAAGCTAGGCAAGATCACAAGAGAGGTATATTGCATGTTTGGTGATTTAATTTCCTTCACATTTCAAGAGGTTTAATTTTTTGAAAAAAAAATCACAAAACTTTATTTTGTTTAAACTACAGTACTTTTGTATAAAAGCACTGTATTTTGTGCAAAATATAACCTACATGCACAAAACCATTGCATGCAGCATGCTGAGCAAAATACCACATCACTGTGCACAAAACAACCAAAACAAAATGCTGTGTTTTGCTCTTGGGCAGAGATGAAAAATTTTGCAGAAGTTGGCAACGTTTCAAGAAAACAGGACATCAAGAAAATTGCAAACATTCTTTACATCTCTGGTTGCAGGCTAGAATCTTTCCCAGGGAGATACCAGATCTTAGAAACAGAATTTTGGGACCTTCTAAAGGCAAATGATAAACCCCCTGCTGTGTTATCATCAGAGCTTAGAAAAGTTACTTTTTGGACTACAAGTCCCAGAATATTCCAACCATGATGCTGCACAAATTGTAACACAGTTTTTGTTCCTGTATTGTAATGTAACAAGACAACTAAGGATAGACATTCATGAAAACTGTATGACAAATGTGGCATTTTCTGGTGGAGAGTGAATTTACAGATGGATGATGATTGCTTGAGAAATGAGATGAGATGAGAGACATGCTGTTGGAATAACATGCTGTGTAAGCTGGAGAGAATCAGTTAGAAATTAGGTTTTGAAGAAGACAGTTGGAGATACCAAGGGACCAAGTTTTGTGGAGAGTAGCAGAGATTTTGGGGAGGAGAGAGAGACACACTGTGTGAGGAAAGATTGTGATTCTGTGATTGAAACTTATATGGCTAGACTCATATTAATCATAGCTGTAACCATATGTGTTATTGTGCCAGAAGGTGATAAGGAGTCAATTATGTATAACAATATAGTTGCATTCAGTAACATTATACTGAATGTGATTATATACGTAATATAGTCACTGTTAGTAGAGTTATAGTTAAACAGAGGCCCTTTCCGCACCAGGCTGGTGAATCGGTTCGGGCTGTTTCTTACTGGATTTTATGGGCTCAAAACAAGGTGGACTTTCCCTCATTTCCTTCCACACGGCTACTGCGTATGTTCCATTCTGATTTGGAGGAGTGCGAGTTCATGAATCCACACTGCCTCCGCTGTGGCTGCTCTCGCTACTCCCCTCACCCAGCCCCATTGGCTGTGATTGGCCCCCCTCTTTTTTTTTGGCATAGTTTAGTACATCATTGCTTACGTGCGTATGTGCATACGTGCGAAAGCTGATACTACCCCCTGGCCCTCCCATGAGCCCTCTGCTGACGACCAATTTGCACTGGTGCGAATGTACATGTCTGCACCACTGTGAAAGTACGAATCGGATTGATCTGGAAAATTGGAAAACCAGGTTCTTCTGGTTTTCAAATAGCACGCTTTACAACCACATGGGGGTGCATTTAGTCAGAATTACATGCAGAACGAAAGTAAATAAACCGAACCTAGTCCGCTCCAACGTGCAGAAGACCTCCGTGGCAAGACACATTGGCCTGCCTTAATAACCGAGTACGGAAAGGGCCAGAGCCTAGAAGTGTAAACAAACAACCTTTATACACAGATTCAGCAAGATCCTGTTGGCAGCCTTGAATATGGAAAAGTGTTTGTGTTTGCCAGTGTGTGGGGCAAAAGAACACCAACTGTGATGATTCACAGTTGTCCATGCTGACTGTGGGAAAGGGATCCTCCATGCTAAAGTCCAGAAAAGGAAATTTCAAGCCCTTACTATGGTTCTTTCGGGGGATGGCTAAGTAAAATTCTTTCCCTTTTGTATCAGTTTAGTATGTGCTCAGTTATACGTGCATTCCTTTGAATTTCCACACCTGTCTATGTTAAAAAAAAGAAACATTTTCCATTTATTTTCCTACAGTTTTCTAAAACATGTAATTGCGTGCAACTTTCCCTCATGCACATATTTGTAAATATATTTTAAATTTAACTCTCTAATATATGAATCTTTGTAATTTTTAAAACGAAACCTGCACCACAAAATATAATTGAGTGTGAAATTGAAATGATAAAAGTGTTCTAATCTATTTATTATTTCAGGAAAGGCATGCTAGGTTGGTTCACTTTGCCCTGTTCTCAAGGCCTTGCAGTGTTTTTTCCTCCCATAAGAATTAGCACAAAACTAAGCTAGGGAACAGAACAAACTGATTGTAGGATGTATACAACTCTTTTAAAAAATGTAAAAGGATACACACACGTACACAAGAAACTAGTGAGTTGTTTTTAAGATTAAAAGAGATTATAGTGACAGGAGGAGGGGAGAGGAAGAAGAAGTATCGCCTTCAGCTAACTGTCTGTATCAAAAGCAGGGAAAAGAAAAAAAAATCCATTTAATGTGTGAGAGGAATGCAAGTGAACTTGCAGAATGCAGTGAAGAGATGCAGTATGGCACCTATGCTATTTCAAAGAGTTACAAGGACAAATGTTTGTGAAGGAAAGGAAGTTGCTTATAATAGGAAGAGACATTTGCACCTTGTGATCACAGTTCCACCTTCTCTGATCTAGTGTCAGGTTCTCTGTAACTACATGATGGCTTGCCCTCAGGTACAATATGCTAAAAATAAATTATATATGTATATACAAATCAAGCAAAGTTGGAGTCCTCGAAACTGCCTCTTGACCCAGGAGATATCAGTTGGATATATTATTATTGCCATATTTTACCCTATTTTAAAAAATCATCTTTTTATATAAGTAATACTAAATCACAATTCCATCTGACATAGCGTGCAGGATATTATAATGCATCTAATGGAACTTCCTGTGAAAACAGTTTGACGGCTGCGTTTGGCATAAAGCTATTATCTAGCCATTACCAATAGGAACATATTATGCTGTTGTTCTAAAGTTTTAACTGGGCTTAGTTCAAATAAATGGTTTATTCCTTTCTTTACTACACTTGCACCCTAAATTCTTGGTGACAAAATGCAATATTTTCAGTCAATAATGAAAAATAGAAAGTGCAATTAATTAAAGGTGAGTTTAAATTCTAGTTGAAATGTAAATCTCCCTGAGAAAGTAAAAATAAAACCTAGTAATGTGTTGCGTGACTCATACGTGAATGGTTAACTGTGCGGAGAAGAAATCTCTTTTACTTCAGGCGAGGTCCAGGGAAAAGACAGAAAGCTTAATGTAAGGTAGGCAATTTGCCAAACAACAGTTTAACTGTTACTATGGCTTATTGTTACCAAGGGACAGGCCACAAGTTGGTATCATAAAGTAGACAGCTTACAATTGGATGGGTTATCGGCCTCATGTTTAAGCTTGCTGGCCCATTATTAGCTATAGGTGAAGGCATGGAACTCTTTAAAGAATGAGCTGGCTGGCTGGAGTGTGCTGGCTGGAGGAGATAAAAGTCCACAGTGAGTGGTGACCAAGCAGTTCTGAGTGGACTATGAGGAGCACTGAGGAAGTGGATGAAAGAACCTAAGGAAAGCCTTAAGGAACAGCAGTTTGAGCATACATGTTTTTAAGTAATCATATTTTGATATAGTCATAATACGTCTTTTTTTTTTCTTGTAGCTCTGTTTTACTTACATTTATATCTTACCTAAAAATATAAATCTTTTTTTTACCTTATAAATACAAGTTTTTGGTCCTATGCTTATATCAAACTTCTGTAAAGAAAAGGAGTAACAGGCAAATGAGACAATTCATATTTCAATGTGGCAGCAGAACAATGTACAGAGGAATCATTTCAAAAGAGTATTTTTAAAAGTTTTTTAATTTTCTTTTCAAAGAAAGTGATGGAATAGTAAGTAAACTCACAAGCAATAATTCTTCACATAGTTGTTGGTTCTCAGCAGTTCTCTAAATCAACTTGGCAACAAATAATTTACATGTGCGTGTGTGCCTACAGACAGACAGATGGTATAGTGACTTACGCGTTGGACTACAATCCATGAGACAAGGGTTTGATTCCCTGTTCACCCATGGAAACCCAGAGGGTGACCTTGGACATGTCACACTCTCTGTCCCAGAAAACCCCAGGGTAGGTTAGTCGTAGGGTTGCCATAAGCCAGAAACAACTTCAAGGCACACAACAAACAACAATAACCACAATGATAACAACAGCAATATACCTTCAAGTCACCTACAGTCAACTAAATGCAGAAAGCTTGCAGTAAAACAGAGTTATGGGGTGGGACATAGAATCGTCCACCAAAAATACTCCTCCAGTCCACCTTTTCTGCTGTACAGCTAATAAGAACTAATGAGCCAAGACATTCTCAACTTTTTTTTACCATTCCCCAACCACTGGGTTTTCTTTCTTATGCAATTTGTAATTGCTGAAAGTTACAGGATCTGATAAATTTGGAATCAGAATGATTAATTCTGATAAATTAATTAATTCAGGACTGGAATGTCTTAAATCTGTGCATTCAACCAACTTGTACTCAGACTGCCATTCTGGATCCCCAAAACAGTAGGATAAATCCTCTCACTAGCCTCAGCTACAGTGAGACCATTAAATCAATGAGAGTGAGGTATATATTCCAATAGTTATCCACTGATTTAATGCATCTACTGCAGTCTAGACTAACAGTTGAATTTAGCCCTGTAAGTCTAAACAGTATGACCAAGTTCTTAACTACAATATACATTATATTTCACGTTCAACTTCTATATCTCAGGCTTCTGTGGCATGGTAGTTTGAAGTCTGAAATCTAAACATCAAAATGTTTAACAGAGGTAATAATAAAGAGGTCAATGTTTTAGTCTCAGGAAAAAGAAAACTGAGATCTTCTTATCTATTTTATTTTATTTTTATCACATTTTTCTCCCAGGGCTGAGATGCAAGGCAGTTTCCAACATAATTAGAAAACTGCCAGTAAAAACACAATAAATTATACATATAAAATAAAGTAAATACAATTAAGTAAATTAATTATCCTATTAAAATAGAAATCCACTTAAAACTGTTTAAATCTGCACCACTAATGATAAATCAGAATTAAAATAATAGAAGTCCAGCACAGCCATTTAAAATTATCTGTTAGTTGCTGAAGTCCTGGCTATATTCTTGTAGTTACATCTTTTAAATAAAATATAAAGCCAGTATTTCAGAGTCTAATTGAGCAGTGTAATGTCAAAGTCACCTATTCCATTAACAAATGGAAAGTACTCCCACGTCTTCATTTTCTTTTTACACAGGATTACTACTACTGTGATGCAAAGTGAATTCAAACTATTTATGAGAATATAACAGGATTGAAGTTGTTACGTTCCCAGCACTGCATTTAATTTAACTAACAAGTTATTGTAGATAAGAATACTGTGGTAGTTTATGTAGGTGGATTATTAAGAATGACATAAGAAGGGCCAGAAAGGTCTCTGTGGTGTTCTCTCCTGTTATTTAATCTACAGACAGATCTTTCTTCAAATAATCCAACTGGCTTCAACCATCTGAAAAGGCAGGACTATGAGTTCTTTGCTGCTGCAATCTGTTTCAAAGGTTGGGATTAACAATTATCTGAGAACAGCGTAGGAGGAACAGTGAATACTCATGATTGATTCAGGATTCTAAGGAAGGCAGAGAGACTGGGAAGATGAGAGTGTGGGCTGTTAATAGCAACTGTAATTAATGCATTTGATGAGATCATAGTCTGTTTTATAAGGTACAGCAACCACAAGATTGTTAAGAAGCATCAATAGATGGATCATTTGGCTTTGGAGTACTAAGATCACTTTGTCAAGGGGAGATGAAACTCCACTCCCCCTTGCACAATCCAGACTGTCATGGTTCCTCATGTAGACCACAGAAGTTTGGAGAAACCACAGTTGTGGTATGCCTTTCAAGTTGGCAGTACACACAATTCACTCATTGGAGACAACAGCAGGATACCTCCATATTTCTCCATTTCCTCACTGGGATCAGTTACTGGAAAAAATAGTAGGCTCTCCAGGTCCATTCCATCCCTCCATATCTTTCCTATTCATTTTTCCTCAACAGGAGAGGTGTTGTGGTTGTGATGGGGGGGATCAAAGATGTCTCCCTATTGACCTATGTGTCTTGAAGAGTGTTCCTTAAGCCATGCAGATGGCATATGTGGCTCCTGACTCAGCTAGGTGTCTCAAGGAGTATTCCTTGAACCTTATGGCTCAGCCAGCTCTTTGTCTGCTCCAGGTTCTCAGAAAGCGTCATGTAGGGAAAGCCAACACTGACTGGAATAGCAGGGAGCTGTTGCCATCAGGGGGCATAGCCCTTTCCTGATGCTATCTGACTTATGAAGTGCTGCAATGCAATTTGTCACCCACCAAACTGTGGATCCTGACACCTGCTTAACCAATGATATAACAAAATAAAATCTGTCCAGAATTTGCCTAGGACAGGTCTGCCTAGAATTTGACTTTATCATTTAACCATCCTCTGCATTTCTCTGCATCTATTTTTCCATAGTAGTAGGAGAAGAAAAATTTAATGTGCTTCTCAGATGATAATACAGAATACCATAAATGCAAGTAAAGGTTCAGAATACATAAAAGTTCAGTCTTTCCTTTTCATTGTATTTTTTAAATCCAAAATCATCCCCTCAAGCTTTCTATTATGCCATCTCCTTGCAATCAGTATGAACATTACGTGCATCCAGCTTCTACTGATGATGGTGCTTTTCGAAGCAAATTTTAATATTTGCCAAACATTATAGCATGATCTTCCATTTTACTGATTGACAAATAAAAGATTTTACATTTAGTACACTACATCATTGTGAAGACAAGGTTGTTATTCCCTACCACATTGTGTGTTGTTTGTTGTCATTGAGTATAGATACATCCACACATCAATTTAAATGTTGGATATAAAATTGTGTTTTTCCTTTTCTGTTCTAACCATTAGTTCTTGTTTAACTGGAATGCAGAAAATCATCTCCCCAAATGTGCCTGTCTGTCATTTTTTGAAGTTTCTTGGGATCGTATGAACTATCAAATCCTCCACATAAACTGAAGCCAACATCCATCTCAACATCTAACAAGAGCGGAAGGACTTTACTTGTGTTTCTCTCCACATGCGTATTAATGTTTTTAGGGAAAAGATATAATGAAAAATGTGACACTGACATGGAATATCTTATCATTCAAGTACTCTACCATACATCGTATCTGAGAAAATTGTTGTGATTGTTTATTTTGACATTCTGGAGCAAAGCTTAGATGAAACAGCACTGACCTACTTATAATCCCTTAAGGCAAGCAGACCAACATCTGCTAATTAAGGTACTCTGTGAATTTATAATGTAATTGAGTATCTCAACTAGTGCAAGTACTAGTACAGCACCATTGATCGAATGCTTTAGCTATCACCTGTTACAAGCTTTGTGTATTGGGAGGAGGGAGAAGCGTGTTATGTTTTAATCTAAAGTAATCTACTAATGGTATGCAATGTGTCTGCTTGCACACCAGAGTGGCAAAGTCTGAAAAGTGTCACCGTAGTAGCTCAGGAGTATACTCTACTAATATTTTTTCTTGGATTCTTCTTCCATAGTTGATGCCATAGTCTTCCTGTGTTTGTTATGAGACAAATGTCCTGTCAAGTAACCTTTGGACTAGAAAGCATAAAACCTGAAAACTGAGATGTGGGATTGGAGTAAGCAAAATGGGAAGCTGACTTATACCTTATATCAGGAATAAGTAGATTGTGTGCTGCTGGAAGAGATCATCAAGATCTTAAGCAAGGTGGTCTTTCACATAACCAGCAACTAGGCCATTTTAATGGAAGATGACAGAAACTGAAGAAGCTAAGCACATGAAGCATATCTTCTAACCTACTGGCTTTCTCTTTTTAATTGTTGATATTTTGTGACTGGAATACAACGACTATATGTCCAGTCACTGGTAGAGGAGCAACATTAATCTACTCTTGTTGGTGCTTATAGAAGTCACAGTGCATTTCCTAGATCCTTGTAACCATCAATATCATTTTGATCAATTTATAAATGGTTTCTAGTCCAGACTTCTAAGAGTTTATGCTATTTATTTATTTATCCCTTTTAGATCAGCATAATATTATTAGATATATTTTCCTCCTTTTCCATTATTACCATTATTATGGGTCCCAATTTTGGGAGAAAAATGGCTTAGAAATACAACAAAATAAATAAATACCACAACCACCACTTCCTGAAACATATCTTGCTTTGTTCACACTGCAAAATGCCATTATCAGCTTATTTCAGGAATGTGTATTTTTAAGTTTCTTACTTCATTTTCCTTATTTATGTTATTTCATGACCTTGTTTCTCCCATTTCTTTCAATTGGGATAGAGGATTGTAATTTCTATGCTTTTTCATAGCTTCACTTCAGCCAAATCTAAATGTTTGCATGTATGTGAAATAATGTGCTCATTTGAAATTGTTAGTCTAATAAATATTCCTTCCTCAGAAAGCCTTTTTTACAACAGGAAATGTCCCAGAAGTCAGTTCCTGAACACCTCCTGTTTTTTAAGAAAAAAGACCTGGAGGCGAAAATGTTGCAAAAATGACCTCCCCACCCTTTAGGTCATATTCAGAGGCAAAAATGCCCTGAGGGCATTGAGGGCCACCAAAAAAGTACAGGGGGCTCGATGTGGCCCATGGACCATGCTTTCTACACACCTGCTTTAAAACAGTTCATATGAGGAGCATGCACCTTCTTTTTAAGCTGCTTCTGCGAAGTTTCAAGGGAACATTTTGGCTTGAAAATGAGACACATACTTTCTGCAAGTCTTCTTTTAAAGATAAATCATACTTTTTTTCCCCACCATCACCACTGAGCAGCAGGGGGCACAATCAGCAGAGGAGTGGTTAAAATGAAACAAGGCTATGTGTTTGCCTTCTCTGACCTTGGTAACGGTCAAGACTAAAGCAAGATGAACAAAGTGTCAAAAGGGGGTTGGAGATGACCAAACTGAACTTGTACAATGTTCCTCACATAAATGAATATAATAAGCAGCCTGTTAGAAATTTACAACCTTCATCTGTCCCAACTTGGTAGGGACAGTCCTGCTTAATCCCCTGTAATCTTTTTGATGGCTTTTAAAATATTTCAGTTTCTCTCTTTTCCTCCCACTTTCCTCCTCCTCAGCTTACTTCAGTTACTGCAAACGAGTTCAAAGTAGTTTGCGCTCAACTAATTCAGCGGAGAGGAGAGGAGAAGAAGGTCAGTCTTTCCTTCCCCAGTAGGCTCAGATGAAGGCAAATAGCTATGGCCTCTCCTTATCTTGTCCGTTCTTCCTTCTTAATAACTTTTGCCATCCAGACCATGCTCTGAGGCTACTTGGTCCCATTTTTCATCTGTGAAATGTGTAAGGTATGCAGACTTGGAATTAGATTAAACAAAATTAAACCTCTAAACAATTTTTTTACAAAAAATCTTGCAATGAAGAATTCACATCCCAATTTCAGTGGTAATGCCAAATGCTTGCTTGTGGGGGAAACCACAGTCGCTCTCAGTACCACCACCTAAGGATTGGTTGAAAATAATTGGACTGTATAATAAATGGAAGTGAAGTCAAAAGAGTTTGACAGCATATAAACCCGGAGGTTTGCTATGCAAAATATGCTGTTTTCTCCCACTGTGTGCTATCCTCAGAAATGTGTAGACAGGCTTCAACCACTCCCATAATTTCATTCAAGTACTTTCCCAGGGAATCTCATGACAGCAATCAAATCTTCTACATGGCAGCAACTGGACATATTGAAATGAAATGCAAAGAAAGCTAGGATTGTCTGACATTTTTGAACTTCATTTTTAGTTCTGCTAGTCTCAAACATGTCTTAAACGCAGAGCTAGTATCAGTGACTGAAGTACACCTGGTTGACCACTTTGTCACAAAGGATGGCTTTGTCACCTCCACTGGAAATAAATTTGACCAGATTCCAGATACAGAAATGTGATAAATGCTGTCAAATAACATGTTATGAAATGGTTATCTATGTCCCTCCATAGAAGACCTAGAAAGTCTTGGAAGGAGGGATACCTACATGTAGATACAAGATATATGTGATAAGAAAATGCATATCTCACTTTTTTTTCTGTAAAACATCCAAAATAGCTTACGAGGAGTTTTAAAAAAATAAAATAATTGAAGCTTGTACTGAATAAACTGAAGATCCATAGTTTCCTTTGGGCAGGTAGGCTTTCCGCTAATTTGGATCACAGTTGTTTCTCACCATTATTGCATTCATAACTGCCGTGACCACCTGATGATGGATGCCTCTCTGTTTAGTTAGATGGATGGCTGACATGCAATTTATCACCAGAGTTGTACTCAAACCTTTACTAGCTGATAGAAGCTGCCGGAATTTGTGCTCCATTGGCATAGCCCTGGAGGATTTCCAGGCCATGATGAGGCAGCAGAGTAGGCCATAAACAGTTTCACAGAAGCAAAACTAAAATAAGACACAGCAGACACAACCAAATTAACAAATCTCAGTGGCTAACCAAGCTAAATGTCTCCCTTAACAGAAAGAAGACTGCTAAAAGATAGTAAGAAGGTCCTCACATACAGGAAATATATAGGAAATTCCAACAAATCACATAATACTATAAATAAGCTATTCAGGTTAAAAATTAATGTACTTGGTGGCACTGTAATTCTGTTGTTCAGAACTGTTCCACTGTGTTTTAGGGAATTCTTTTCCATCAAACCCTGCCAGCTTTTGAGCAACAAATGAAAAAGACAACATTAACTTATGTCCCCTTTCTCCCCATTTCCACTGCTTACCACTCAAAAAGTTGCTTAGTTTGATGTAACAATGTTATGCTGCTTGAAGGCATCAATAGGATTCCAGCCTTCAGATTTAACCACTGACTTTCTATTTTGAGGGGAAGGATGTTTTCATATGCCTGTACAATGTATAGCTAACACAAAAGCAATGCCTATGTTCAGTGAATGCACCAGATTGCAGAAGCGTGTCGGCTTTATGTGTGTTGTATGATATGGTTGATCAGCTTTTCATCCTGAAGTGTGTCATATGATACCACTGACAGAGAGCTTTCTTGACATCCTTTCTCCTTGGGTGAATATGTTGAGATACATTTTAACTCTGCCACTTTTTACTCCTAGCCATATTTAAGAAGCTGTCTCCAGGCTTTTAATCCCATCAGAGACATAAAGCTATCATTTACATGTGTGTGTGTCTGTGTGTGTGTATTTCTGTGTAAGAGAGAGAAAAATTAAAAAGCCTTCAACAAATTCATACTCAAAAGAACATGTTTTTGATTGCAGAAGAATGTCCCAGTCTTGATTACTCATTAGCTGAGTCCTTGATGTTGAAAGATATCCATATTTGTAACATTATAAAGGAAAAGAACTCACAAAGGAATAAAATGGAACTGTGGCTACTTTTTGCCCCCACAACTTTCCTGACATGCTTCCTGCCTTCTCTCTTTCCCAGTCTGTTCACAGTTCTCCAAGGGAGTCTACGCTATCTTTGGCTTTTATGAGAGGAGGACTGTCAACATGCTCACATCCTTCTGTGGGGCACTCCATGTCTGCTTTGTAACACCCAGCTTCCCTGTTGACACATCCAACCAATTTGTTCTTCAGCTGCGCCCAGAACTGCAGGACGCCCTCATCAGTGTTATAGAATATTACAAGTGCCAGAAATTTACATATATTTATGATGCTGACCGAGGTGAGTATGAGTGAATACAGAGACAAGGCAGAATTGGAGGTGGCGATGAACTGGGGTAGAGCCATGGAAAGTGCTAGGGCCATGGGTTCAAAGCTCACTTCTGCCAGAAATGTAGGTTGCAGGAGGCAAGCCACCATGTTGGAGACTCAGCATCCATCTCCCCTCAACTTGCAATTTGAGAATAATAATGCTAATCTACCTTACAGGATTAGTATATGAAATATGAAGTGCTGGAAGATATTAGAGAAATATTGGTTACTGTCATGCTGTTTCTTAACCTGAAGCTTACAGATAGAATGGGTGTGCTTTGTCTATAAACCAGAGGAGGGGAAAAGTGGCCCACAGGTGACATGCAGTCTCATGCTGTTTTTGAGACCCTTTCCGCACCTTACCTTTTTCCAGTGCTGGGGTGCAGGGATCGCATGAGCAGCCTTCGGCAATAGGCTCTCACATCCCTGCTGTTTCAGCTCCACGTGAGCTGCCTGCTCACACGAGAGCCCCACCTCTTCCTTCGCAGCGCAGCCTGGGAGTTTCCCAGGCTGCGCTGGAGTAGGAAGCATGACCGGCATGGCTCCACAGGCTCCACACGCCAGGTAAGTGCATGCGGGGCCCGGGAGCAATGCGCAATAGCACACCATTTTCGGCTTCCAGCCGAAAATGAAAAGGTGCGCGATCGGTGCCTGCCAGCCCCTGGAGCATCACGCGATTGTGAATGCGTTGTGCAGATCGCTCCTCACAATCACGCGACACTCCAGGCGCCCTTTCGCATGGCAAATGCCATGAGGAAAGCGCCTGAGTGCCTGGGACCTCTAGCACCCTCAAAAAGCTATTGGTAATTTCTTGAGGTGGGTGGGTGGGGTGGGAGTAAATATATTCTCCATGCCACTGGCAGCATAGGGGGCAATGTTCCATACACACAAACACAGGCTGTTTCAAGCCTATAAGAGGCCCTTTATCAACTAGCAAGCAAACTAGGTCAACTTCCAGTTAACTTCCTGGCTGAAAGAAAGAGCCTTTCCTTGGCCTAAAACATCCCAGAGTGTCCAAAGCAAAATGGCCTCCATAATCTCCAGGGGAGTGGAATATTTTACTGATTTTTTTTTTTTTAAGGTTTGGAAATTTTGGGTCATGGTAAGCTGGTGCAACCCTTCAAGATCCAATGAACCACCAATACACTCCTGACCAGATCCCAGAAGTTGCAGACCCCTGGGGTCCTTTACTGGAAGCCACCAGACTCTGGAACTCCCTTCTCAGAGAAGTTAGATTGGCACTCTCCCTACTTTTTTTTCACAGAGAAGTAAAAACTTTTCTGTTTAAACAGGCATTTGACAATTAACTATGTAGGGCACCTTCCGCAAAAGCAAAGTTGTAGATTTTGCTAATTGTTGTGTCATGGTGTATTTGCATGTTTAAGGATATGAGTTTTTAAATCTGGTATTAAATTTGTTGATTGTTTAATCTTGTTTTAACTCTAGTATCTTGTAGATTTTTAATGATTTTTTTTAAAAAATATTTATTTAATGTATTGCTGCCTTGATCCTCAAAAAAGAGGATAGAAATTAATAATAACAACAACAACAATAATACCCACCAACATTTCATAGATAAAAAATGGGACATGTGGCTAAGTGACATACAAGTGTAGTTAAGATGACAAAAGTTATGAATGAAGAAGAACACACAAGCTAGAAGAGGCTGCAGCAGTTTGCTTTTGTCTGAGCCTGCTGAGAAGGGCAAGATTCCCTCCTTACTTCTCCATCCTGATGCATTAAGTGAGTGCAAATTACTTTTGCACTTTGAACTCAGTTTGCAGCAACTGAAGTAAGCCAGAGTACAAAGAGGGAAGGTGTGAGGAAGACAAAATGGTACATTTTAAGAGCAGCTGAAAAAGTGGCACAACAGAGGATGAACCAAGACTGTCTCTACCAGATCGGGACAGTTGGAGGACATGTATCGCACAGTTCTGAAACTATATGGCACCTGCCATGGATGATTCTGATGGAATCCTGGGATTTGTAGTTTTGCAGAAGCACTGGAGTTCTCTGACTGAGAATTTTAAGAATCCTCAATAAACTACAAACCCCAGGATCCCATAAGATAACGCCATGGCAGTTGAAGTGGGATCACAGGCCCTTTTCACGTGCCATTTCTTATGTGAAATGGCCTCCGGAGCGTCACTCGATTGTGAGGACCGTTTCACATGACATCCTCGCAATCGTGTGATGCATCTTGCTGAAAATTATGCGCCATCGCGTTTTGCTTCCGAGCCCGACATGCACTCACCTTGCGTGCGGAGCCTCTGGAGATGCGGCCATCGCGCTTCCTCCCCTGGCGCAGCCTGGGAAAGTACCCGGCTGTGGAAGGAAGGAAGGGGCAGAGCCTTCATGCTTCC
Source organism: Cyclura pinguis (assembly GCA_030412105.1). NCBI lineage: Eukaryota > Metazoa > Chordata > Lepidosauria > Squamata > Iguanidae > Cyclura > Cyclura pinguis. Next base: position 108,637,023 of record CM059600.1, on the reverse strand, counting down.
TTCTGGCCAGCAAGAAGCTGCTGCAGAGAAGAAGCAGAAGGATGCAAGTGCCTCTCGCAAGAGGCTTCTCGCATGATCCTCAGTTGCCCACATCGGGAAAAGGTAAGGGGCGAAAAAAGCCATAATCTGATAATTGTGCAAAGTGAAAGGGCCCCTGCTGTGAATAGTTAAGAAATACTACTTTTCATTGTATTTTCTAACATTCATCACTGTTCATGCTGGCTGGGGAATTCTAGGAGTTGTAGTTCAAAAAAGTAAATTCTCCAAGTTCTACATGCAAGTAAGCAATTTACAAGGTCCATGATACCACTGGCTGTTGTTGGAAATGAAAAAAGTGAATTCTGGAATTTATTACTCTTCCCTCCCATTCCTCCCTTCTCACAGGATTGTCAGTTCTTCAAAAAGTGTTGGATACAGCTGCAGAGAAAAACTGGCAGGTGACAGCTGTCAATATCATGACAGCAACAGAAAAGGACTACAAAACACTATTTCTGAACCTGGAAAAGAAGAAGGAACGAGTTGTAGTAGTGGACTGTGAAGCAGAGCGACTAAATGCCATCTTGAGCAAGGTGGGTGCTAGCACTAAGTACTATTGACACAGGAATAAAACAACAAAGCAACTTGTGACATGTTAAGGAATACACACACACACACTAGCGTATTTACTCAGGCCCCTTGAGCGTCGCGTAAATGTGAGGAGTGGTCTGCATGATGCACTCACATTTACGTGACGCTCAAGGGCCAGATGCAGAGCGGGCACGGATCTTTTCGTTTTCAGCTCTAAGCCGAAAATGCTGCGCACTCGCACCCTGCTCCGGCACCCCACGTGCACTTAGCTGGTGTGCAGTGCGTCGGGAGCCGGGGCGGTCGCACTTCCTGGGCAGTGCAGGCTGGGAAAGGTCCCAGGATGCACTGCGAAAGGAAGAGGCGGGGCATTCGCATGAGAGGAAGGAGCTGTGGAGCCCAAGCAGCAGGGAAGCAGCAGGGAAGCGGGAGTGTTCCTTCCAAGGCTTCTCGCGTGAGGACCCCAACCCACCAGCGTTAACAGGAAACGTGCGAAAAGGGCCTCAGTGTTGCCCAGGATTTTATTTTCTCATAGGTAACACTTATAAGAAACACCTTAGGAATTACCTTAGTTTATCTTAGGAGTTACACACAGTTGAAATACACAGATTTGAGATCCCATGTCTCTAATTCCCCAAACTCTCCAGTATGTGTAACTTTTCCCCATATTCCCCAATCTAATCTGTATTCAGAATTATTAACATACAGAGGCTGGATCCGTGAGAGGACTTGGTGCTAGGCCTCGTTTCCATAGCAGCTGGCCTATTCAGAGCTCTCTGGCTGAGAATTCTAAAGGCCCCTCCCTGAACTGCCAACCCCGGGATTCAATAGAATCTTCACAGCCAGCCAATCATATGAGGTCTTCTTGCCTGACACAGCCAATCATATGAGGTCTTTGCCTGCCTGACACAGACAAACTCACAGACTTTGACTTTTATATATTAGATTTGTTTAGTTCTGTTTTTATTTTTATTTTTCTGTGTATGTGCAGGCCTTCAAGTTGTTTCTGACCTATTTTTCTGACTTTCTGATCCTAAGACGAACCTGTCAAGAGTTTTCTCTGCAAGATTTGTTCAAAGGGAGTTTGCCTTTGCCTTCCTCTGAGGCTGAGAGCGTGTGATCTGCCAGGGTGGGTTACCTTGACTGAGTGGGGATTTGAACCCTGCTCTCCAGAACCCTGGTCTCCAACACTCTTCTGTAGCCACTGCATAATGGAAGTTATGCGGCTGGCTCACAAACAAGCCTAACAAAATACTGTATGATACAATATAAAATATTACAGCTACAATTATAAATAAAACATGGAATTTGGAACCGGGGAGCTTAGGTTAACAAACCCATACTTAAAAGATGTTAATGAATTATTTAAAGTACCTGAATTCTTTGTTTGCCTCAGAAAGACCATAAAGATGATGCAAAACCGTATTCCTAAATTTGCTCCAATAAACACTGAGTTCAAATCGATTTCAATAAAATTTACTATTAAAGTGAGTAAAACTTATTCCAATAAATCTTACCCTTCAACCACTGAAAGTTTTGTTGTTGTTTTGTTTTGTTTTGTTTTTTGCAGAAAATTTAAAATTATGGTTCACAGATCTAATTTCATGGGTTTCTTACCTAAAACATTGTTTCTTCAAAATGTGAAGCTTTTTTTTTTTTTTTTTTTTTTTAGATAAATGTGCTGTATTCAGACATTAGAATCTGGAGGTCGAACAATCTCCAATAAATCCTTATTCAGAGCCAAGGATATTTGACATCCAGGTTCATTTTCTTTATTCCCTTATCAAAACATATCATTAGTTCAAGCATATCTCTAGTTCACTCAGGAATGGCCTTTGACCCCTGCAGCTGACTGTGACCTTTTCTAAAATTCCTCCCCCATTCCCAGACTTAAGAATACCATGAATACAATTGTTCATTTTCAGCGTGCTGGCCTTCAGTTTGCTGTTAATGATAAGCATTTTTACCAGTGACAAGTTTGAAAATATTATTATCAGTTTTTACCCAAAAAACAAAAAGCAAACACTTGAACATAGTGCAATCAATTTTGCATGTGACACACGCCGGTGACTGTGACATGTATTTTAAACACAGCATAGTAACCAACAAACTGTAGTTGTAGAAAAGAGGCTCTAGCAGGCCACGGCAGCATGCAAGTTGGCAGACTTGTCTGCAAGAGTAAATGGATGCAATTTCGAAATCCCTTTACAGATCATATGTTTGCTCTGATGCATAAAATATTGTCCATAGCAAAACAGCTGCTGTGCTGTAACTCTGGGATTAGAGTGCTTATCAAATTAATCTCACTGTTCCCTTGGGTTTCTCCCATCTGTTTATTTGTATTCACCTGTTGCCTTATAGCTCCAACCTGAACTGTGATTGGTATTGCTGAGGAGCTGTTCTTTCCTTCTAGAGGCATTCATTAGTCACAAAGTTTCCTCAATTCTTCAGTGTAGGCTGCAGGATCAAAATGTAACAGTGAAAAGGAAGGAGGCTAGGTTTAACTCTTAAACACTAATGGAAGTACTGAGTTATTTTCTCTAGAGAACCAACTTCCATCTTTAACTACAAAGTAGGCTTCATATGGAGAACTTCCTAATGTGCTCTAGTCCTTTAGGTTTTGGCCTTCCTATGTCTGTAGTTTGCAAACCTCTATTCTGACCTTTTTGAGAAACTGCAGCATATTTAAATCCTTTTTGGAATTAACTTTCTGCACATTTCATTTGATTTCCCAGAAGGTGGGGCTGTCCAAGGATTACTAGCAATTTTTGTGGCTGAAACACATTTGCTGTCTCTTTGAATGCTAAATTGACTGCATCACAAAGAACTCTGCAAAAACTTGCATGCACACCCTTCCAGCCAAAAATGTTGTTTCTATAAAATAGAAGAGTTCCAAGTATCCATTTTATGTATCCAAATATCCATTCTTGGGGGTAATTTTGGAGGTATATAGTTTTAGCGTAAGGTGTTTCAAAAACAAAAGAGTGTGAATGGCAATAATGTTTTTCCCCTGAGCAACCAATATTTTGAGTTCTTAGGGAACTCTGGCCTGGCAGAGGTAATCCAGTGAGCACAAAGAATTGATACAAGAATTATGGCCAAGCTCAACATTCATAGAGCTCACAGAGTAATAGAATTGAAAAGTATCTCAAAGATCACCTAATCCAACCTTCTGACATAAAGGAATAAAAAGCTAGAACACTCTTCAGAGAGGATCATCCAAAATTGTTTAAAGTCCTCTACCACCTGAAATGTTCCATTCCACTGTCAAACTACTGTTGCCATCAGAAAGTTCTTCCTAATGTTTAGGTAAATTTTCTCTCTTTTTTTTGGTCCCCAAATTGAATCTCATGGTTTCATGCCCTAGTCTCTGAAACAGCAGCAAATGAGCTTGTTCCATCTTCTACATGACATATTGTCAAATAGTTAAACACAGCTATCATGTCACCTCTCATTCTTCTCTCTTCCAAGATAAACAAGACCAGCTCCCTAAGCCATACTTCATAGGACTTGGACTCCAAACCTTCAATCATTTGATCACCCTTTTCAGAATTGTCATTATCCTTCTTGAATTGTGGTATCCAGAACTGTATTCACTATTCCAGATAAGGTCTGACCAAAGCAGAATAGAGTGGCACTATTACTTCTTTTGTTCCAGCACTATACATAATGTTGACACAGAAAAGAATTGCATTGGTTTTTTTGGCCACTGCCTGACACTATTGACTCATGTTTAGGTTGTCACTTATCATGACTCCTAGATCTTTCTCACATGTACTTTTGTGACCCATCCTATATTTGTGCATTTAATTTTTCCTTCCTAAATCTAGTATATTTTTGTTCATTTTGTTTTAGCCCAGTTCTTGCATGTGTTAAGGCCATTTTGAATCCTGATTTTGACCTCTGGGGTATTAGCTACCCTTCTAGTTTGGTGTCATCTGCAAATTTAATAAATATGCCCTCTGTTTGATCTAAGTCATTTATAAAGACATTGAATACTAGGTCCAAGACAGAACTCTGTGGCAGTCCACTAGTCACTTCTTTTTAGAATGAAGAAGAACCACTGATGAGCACTCCTTTGGGTTCACTATCAATCAGTTGATGGTGAATAGTAGCATCATCTAACTCACATTTCCCAGTTTGTCTCCTTTGTCAAAATCTAACTGAAATGAAGATATGCTACACCCACAGAATTACCATGGACTACCAAGTTTGGAACTCTATCAACAAAGATAAGTTTGGCATGAATTGGTTTTGAGAAATCTATTCTGTCTCTTAGATAGTCACAGCATTCCTAAGTATGCAGGTTCCCTGTTTAATGATCTGTTCTAGAACACCTTCTGTTATCAGTGTCAAACTGACTGGCTGATAGCTCCCCAACCTCCATTTTCCCCCTTTTTGAAGACAGGGACAACACTTGCCCTCCTCCAGTTTGCTAGTACTTCTCCTATTCTCCAGGAATTCTAATAGGTTATTGATGCAGGTTTGAAATTACATTTGCAAGTTCCCTTAGTACCCTTGAATATAGTTCATCTAGCCTTGGAGGCTTGAATACAATAGATTTGAATTCATTTAAAGTAGCTAGGTATTCCTGTATGATCTCTTTCCTAATCCTGAGCTGCAGTCTCCTTACTTCATCATTTATTCTATTTGTACCAAACTGAGCACCATTTTCCTTTCGAGAGAAGACTGAAGCAAATCCAGCATTGATCTGTTCTGCCTTTTCTCTATTTCCTATCAGTATTTCATGGTCTTCTGTATGCAGTGGCCCTACCATTTCCTGGTTCTTCCTCTTGTTCCAAATATAGCCAAACAACCATTTTTTATTATGATTATTTTTATCTTCTCTAACAAGCCTGAGCTTATTCTGAGCTTTCTTTCTCCCTAAAAGTGCTGGCTATCCATTTGTTTTCCACTATGATGATTTTCTCTTCTTCCATTTCTTCTTTTAAAATCTGATTTCACCTGAATATTCTTTATACGTCCATCCTGGTTTCTTTAGATCTCTCCCACTGTTCTTCCCCTACTGGAATTTTTTATAATTGTGTCTTCAGTATCTTCCCTTTAAGAAACTCGTGTGCATCATGAATGCCTTTCCCTTTGAGCATTTCTGACCATGGGATCTCACCTAGTATTTCTCTAAGCTTACTGAAATCAGCTTTCTTAAATTGCAGAGTACATGTCTGACTACATTTGGCTTCTTCTCTCCTCTGTATAACAAATCCCAAGAGGATATGACCATTCCCACCCAAGGTTCCACTGCTTCCACTCCATTGACCACTTCTTCCCGGTTCATTAAGGTCAAATCCAAAATACTTGAAGCCTTTCTTGCAGCCCCCTTTTTTTGTTCATTGAAATTGTCATCAAGGCAAGTGATGAATTTGTTGGATCTTACATTCTTGTCCAAGTTTGACTTCCAACAAACAACAGGGAAGTTGAAGTCTCCCATTACTCCAGTAGGTCCTCTTTTTGAATGTTTGGGCATCTGATGAATACCTTAGTAAAGCCTTCAGTCTGGCTTGGTGGGAGTTCTGTCACTGTTCTTTCACTCACCGTTTTACCAATTCTCTCAACTTGTTTCAGTGCTTTAAGTCCATGTATTTTCACAAGTGTACATCATTGGCATATAATGCTATTACTTCTCTTTTTCTTGTTGATCTATTTCTCTCTATTCTATTACTACATTCAAATCATGAGACTTATCCCACCAGGTTTCAGTGATGGCTGTTAAATCATGCTTGCCATTCTGTGTGAAAAGTCCAAGTTCATATTAGTTCCTGTGTTCATCTTTGTTTATTTCCCTATCAATTTCACATTAGATAAAGATATCTAAGACAATGGGTCATTATCTCCAACTGCTTCCTTGTTCTTTTTTCCTCCTCATTAGTGTATTTTTGTGCAATTTTCCCAGTTCCCCCTGCATCATTGAGCCTCTTGACCCCCATATTTGATATCTCCCATGCCCTCTGGAACGCTGTCTTTCCCCTGACATAACTCAATTTAAAAATCTCCCAATTAGTTTTATCAGATCCCTAGGGCGGACATTCTTCCCAATCACAGACTATTGTTGTGAGTCTAACATTTATGCTGATATCTAAATGCAAAAATTTGCATTTATCTCTGCTGAATTTCATCTTGTTAGTCTATGTGGGTATCTTTGTATCTTGATCTTATCTTCAGTAGTGCTGGCTATTCCTCCTAGCTGTGTGTCATCTGCAAATCTGATAAACAGTCCCTCTTCAGCCTCATCATTTTATGAAAATGATACAGTGATATAAACAATATCCATTCTCTCTCAGGAGGTGATCTAGTTCTGTCTCTTTTTCCCATTAAAAGGCAAGTAATCATTATATACTATATTGAACCAAAAATACTGTAACAAAGAAAACTTTTAGAAGTTTTTTTAAAAGGTCGGTACACAATATAATTCATATGTAGCCTGATAGATTAGTTTAAACTTGGGTCTGATAGGATCTGTGGCTACTGAACAAATGTTTTTCTGTGTGCAGTTAATAGTACTTCCAGGTCAGGATGATCTTCCTTTAGGTTCACAAAGAGAAATCGAGGGATAGAGAGAGATGGTACTCTGGCTCCAATTCAACTTGCCCCCTCCCTTGGCCCAAGTATCTGTTTTTAGAAAAAGGAAATTACTTTGGGAGATCCAGTAACACACCTCCCACATAACATTTTGTTTGGACCTAAGAGACTAACTGACTCAATCTGGCTTCTGCCCACATACATAGATTGCTGGTGTATAATGGCAGTAGTTTTTTGGAGTAGAATGGCAAAGAGAGGCTTTTCAAGCATGGCATTTCCTGTCACAAGGCTAAAACTGTGAGAAAGTTTTACACTTCTCATCAGATTAATTTAGGTCAAACATGCAGATATTAAAGGAAAATGAGCAACACTCAAGCTTAATTGTTGGCTTTCCTAGTCTACAGACATGTAAGGGAAGTTCCCTGGCCTATAGGAGCCCTATTCACATTCTTTCTATGGAAACTGTTTCTACCAAAGAAGAAGGAGTCATTAAAATAACTTCACATGGGATAACTTTTAGAATTTTTAGGACTGCATGCTTTTGGTTCAGGGACTTTTCCTCCAGAAAAATGAGTTGACACAGCTAATGTTACACCCAGCCTGTCTCTTCCATATGGGTTAAAAGCATATGGGTTAAAAAGCAAGGAATCTGGGGGAAGTATGAGAAAGTGAGTTTTGACACCTAGCCTGGAAAGATAATGTAAACATTTAGTCAGGAATGTTTGTTGGATGGAAAGTTACCTTGGCAAGGAGCAACCTGGACACAGTCTATATTAGAAAGTACAAGTGAAGAGCCCAGTCTGTTCAGAGTCTGATCTGTCAAAGTGTGGGACAGAAATGCATTTATCTCAGTGAAGCTGGCTTTTTAATTTCTACTGGGGAAAACAGTTCCCCTTTATTACTCTGCAGTGATAGTACCAAAGAGAACCTCATTTTTTTCTGAGCAACATATAGTCACTGAACTATCTTGATATCTTGAATTTTAAGTAGCATTCTAGGCTTAGGAAAAATCCATGTTGCAGAAATGAACCTTTCATGAAATCTCATGCTGATTTGCAGCAGTTCCAGAGTCATTTGGTTCAGTCATTATTTAATTATCCCACCCAGGAGATCTGCCTAGTGTGAAAGGTGGTGAAGCCTTACTTATTTGTATCCAGAAGTGCTAACAAATGTCTGCTCTGATAACACTAATTGAGGTGTTGGGATATTAGCATAGGAGTCAGACAGCTTTTAATGTATACTCAAGAGCATTTCAGCTGGAAAAGGCTAAGGCAGGTGAGCCAGTTAGCGCATGAACAAGTGTCCAATAACTGCTAATCCATTTGGTGATAATTGTAATGCCAAGGATCTTTTATGACATTGTTTAGCATTCCTGCCGATCTCACTTGGATATTGGTGCTTAATTGAAAATCTGCACACATATCTCCACTTCATGGTCATGTGCTCTAAACAGAAACTCACCCATCCCCCAACAGCCTTGAAATTTAATTTGTATTGTGCCTATACTTGTTAATAGCTGGGAACCTTAAAAAAAAAACACATAGGAGGAAGAGAAGAGCAAGAAAAAAGACTGACACAATAGCTCAGGGCTGCTTTCCTTGGCTAACAATTCTCTTCTCCTCTCCAGAATAGGCATCAGCACAGATCCTTGGGTTAATCAGAGTCTGAGAGGAGCATGGCACACATTTATCCAAACAAATGGATCGAAACAGAAAGCCAATAAAAATAAATGTGGAGGAACTCAACTAACTTTGCCCTTTAGGAGCAGCCTCTTCCATTCCACAAAGGCAAAGATATCTATTATTGTCAAATAAACATGACAGCATCACAGTCCATTCAATATTTATATTGATAAATAACAATAAAACTGTCTGCATTCAGTCCCTCAAAGGTCACAATGATGGTGGGAACAGAATGCTCAAAGAACAGCCGATCTTCTCTATTCAGGAAGTTCATATACAAACTTACTACTCTATAATCATCCTCCATGCAGGCTAGATTTCAGTGCTCTGAGGCAACATTTGCTCACAAGATACTGTGCACCATGTGCATAGAAAGGCTGCCAGGTGCATTGCATGGGAAGGTATGACTGACCTTTATTAAATTTGATTCAAGTCAGAAGCTGGAAATGTTTCAGCTCTGTCACCCTGGTCCATAAGGTTGAAAAGGTTTGTTACATTTAGGATGACAATGTACTTTCCACAGGCTGCAGCTGGAAGAAAGAAAATGCCTTGAGCATGACCAGGGGTGTGGGGAAGTGAGGGATGGGACTGTATAGGTTTGTATTTTAATATGCACTTCTGAATTAATCAAAATATAGCCATATTTCTATGGCCATTTCCGCACAACGCTGTTACAGTGCTATTATTCCACTTTCAACATCCTGTGGAATTCTGGGCTTTGTAGTTTACTGAGGCCAAAGAGCTCTCTGGCTGAGAATTCTAAATGCCCCTCCCTAAACTACAAACCCCAGGATTCCATAGGATGTTGAAAGTGGAATAATAGCACTATAACAGTCTGGTGAGGAAATGGCCTATGTGTGCACTTTTCTTACTTTTGTGATACAATATGCCATTTAAAAAAGGCATTAGGACAAAAGACATAACTAAAATGTACATGGGAAAATAATGTCAAAAGATGCATTATATTAGAATACATCACTTGTTGATGCAGCAGCCGTGCCTCTTTGCTGGGTTCTGTGGGGCCGGTTGTAAATGAATATTGCAACCACAATCATAAGCTCAGTTTACAAAAATGACAACTACACAACAAATTACATACTAAACCGAACACATATCCATTGATATCCAAAGTTCCATCATCCAATGAGATGCCAGTCCACAATTTGAATGTAGGATTCTTCTGTATATGATAGTCAGGAATATTCCAATCTTGGATGCAAGCCTTAAAGCGTTAAAGAAAAAAAATTACAAAATAGGTATAAATACGTAATAGAAATTCCATCAAAAGAAATTTACCCTTTTATCCTCTCCTTAACACATTAATTTTAAACCTTACTACCTCATTCATAGTGAAAGGGGACTAATCTTCCCCCTGGCAACTGTCCTGTCCTCTCTAACTTTCTTTGCTTTCTGAACTTAACTGTTAAGTAGAGCCCCTTCTTAAGGATCTCCTTTCCCATGGAACCAAACCAATAATTCATAAGGGCTAGACAGGTTTGTTAAAAAGAAGACTGATGCAGGATGAAATTGCCTTAAGACTGGAAAAAATGAAACCAAACTTGACAAATTTGGACATTTCTAAGTTTTGTACTAATTAGGCTACAAAAAACATTGGCTGGCATCTTGTAGTATAGTTGCAGATTCATCATCTAGAGTGACAGATCTGTAACTAATCCACATTCACAGACACTATATAGTCATGATCATGGCACTGTTGCCAGAATCGTAAATGACCTCCCAAAGCTACTTTACCAGGCAACAGCACGAAGAAATAGAAGTCTGTTCTACTAGTGATCAGGGCACAGGACGAAGACATTTCCACTCTCTCCCCCTGGTGAATGAGGCTGAAGAATCAGAAGCGGGACTCCCGGCACAATTCCTTGTTGCAGCCTCACTTGCAGGTGGGATGGGGTGAAACTCCTGTACCCTGATCACCAGGAGAAAAGAGCTCCATCTCTCAGTGCACTGGGCCAGAAGATATTAATTAGTTAACTATACATAAATAAGCTGGCAATGTAAAATATGAGCTGGTGTGTTTATATTTGTGTCTAATGTTTGTAGTTGAAATTCAGTGCCCTCATCCCACTCACCAGTCCGTCAGTTCTTCCTCTTGGGGAATAACTAGGGTGGACATAAAAGATATTGCAGTATCCCAGAGTGGTGTAAGAAGTTTCTGCTGTGAAGGTTTTCACAATGTAAATCAAGTCAGAATCTAACACTACTTGATTAATACTTCCACTGCTCAGTTCATCCCTTGACACAGAGAGACTGTGCACATGTAACACCAAAAGGAGATGGGAGAGTAAAGTAAATGGATTTAATTTCCTCCTGCATGATATGGTGGTGGCCAGCAGCTGAGATGCTTTTTGAAATGAATCAGTAACATTTATAGAAGGAGATCCACTGTGGAATAGTGGTTTGAGTGTTGGACTATGACTCTAGAGACAAGAGTTCAAATCCTTGCTTGGCCACAGAAACCCACTAGATGACCTTGAGCAAGTCATACTCTGTCAGCCTCAGAAAAATGCAATGGCAAACCCCTTCTGAATAAATCTTTCCAAGAAAACTCCATGCTAGGATTGCCTTAGGGCCAACAAGTCAGAAACAGCTTGAAGGCACACAACAATGACAACAAGATTTCTCAAGGCACCGTAACTAAGGCCCTTTTCACATGTCGGGGGGGAAACGGGCGAAAACGCTCAAAAACGGAGCTTACCTCCAGCCGGGTAAGTCCGTCGCCGTGTGGAGAAGCGTGAGCTCGCTGCTCCACACTCCTTTGGCGTTGCAGATGGCAGCTTCCGGTTGGCGGAGGCTCTCCACCAACTAGAGAAGCTCGCCAGCTGGAAGCCCGCCCCCGGCAGATCTGCAGGCACGCACTTGCGCGCACCTGAAGATCCACTTTAGAGCCGGGCGACAGAGCGGCGCGGGGCTGCGCGCTCCGTGCTTTTTAAAAACCTCGAAAAAGAGGTTTTTAAAAAACACTTAGCCTGGCTAGTTCCGGCCACTCCTGAGTGGATTCTGGTGTGAAACTACTAAAAGTAGTCCACGCCAGTCCACTCTACGGTGTAGACGACCTCCGTGGGAGGTCGCTCTACACTGTTCCCCCCCACACACATGTGAAAAGGGCCTAAATTGACCATCCACATACAGAAGCAGTCCAGCTTTGCGTATTTGATACATTAAGAGAGCACAAATATGCTCTGTTTACAAATTGCTCCCAGAGCATCTGTTGGGTGCTGAAGAAAGCAAAATGATGGACATAACAGCAGAGTTTGAGGAAAACATTTTTGGCATCATGCTTACCAAAAGTTCTGAGCTCTGCAAGAGATTGGGTGGAACCGATCTGATCCAGTAAAGCAGTTCTGAGGTTATAACAATGTACATTTCAATACACATAAGTCACACTTCTGTTTTCACCTGCTTCTGTTGTCATGTGAGAAGTATGGAGACACATTTCTCATCATCATCTGTAAGCTCCAGATAACTCCAGGAGTTCACACAGGTCACTCCGCATGAAAACTGCTTGTCTCACTTCAGGCATTACATCAAAAGCTGTGAAAACAAAAGGGCAACCCATTCAGCCTCCTGTGTTCAACTCTTTGCCTCAATATGCAACCAGCTCTGAGAAAGATGGCAGCAAACATTTCCCATCAGTCATGGTGTTCATGATCCCCTTGGCTTTTGAGCAAAAGAATGTATAGTTTGCTATCCATTTGTGTGGGGTCGGTCTAAAGTATAATGCATTTTCATTCTCTTTTGGGGATAAACTCCCTGCCTTTATTTTGCAATCTGTTACTTGCTCATTCTGATCACAACCAGGTATATGCCTGTGTGCCAGAAATGTTCTTCTAGCTTGAACTTGAGAATTATATTTTGAAGAAGTTTCTTACTAGTTTCATCATATTTTTTAAATTTGTAGCACCAGAAAATAATGATTATTTATTATTGTATTAAAATTGTTTATATCTTAGCCTATATTCAAGGATCTAAGGGCAGTGTACAATAAAATCAGTGTAGAACAATAAAACAATAATAAGTGTAATTTCAAAAGACTATAAGGATATTAAACCATTTAACAATTAAAACTAGGCAATTTATAAAATGTCAAAACAATTTAAAAATAATAAACTATAACTATGCAAATTGGATAATATCAGTTATGTCCCAAAGGCTGTAATTAAAAAAAAAAAGGCACATTTTGACTTGGTACTGGAAGGACACCAGTGTTGGTGCCATCTGGACCTCTAAGGAGAGGGCATCCCATAACCAGGGTGCCACAGAAGAGAAGACACTCTCTCAGGTGTTCCCAGAGTCCTAGAAAGGCAGGAGATGTACAAGCATACCTCAGTTAACAAAGCAGATTCCCCCTCCCCCGGGAATTTCTTCTTTAACAGAAAATTTGCTATCAGAGACAGAAATAACATGCATAGAATAGGAATAGGTTCTTACACAAAAAACAAGGAGCAGTTCAGTATGTTTCAGCAAAACTTTAACCCAAAACTAATAAGTACATGAAATGAAACCAGCCAATCAAGTAAGCCTTGTGTAAGGTTTTTGTTTTGTTTTGTTTTGTTTTTTTGTTTTTGTTTTTATGAGCATCCACTTTTCTTATGTTCCATTTTGGTGGCCACATCTATTTTTTTTTAAAAAAACTTGCTGGGGAAAACTGGGCAGGTGCACATTAATTTCCCCATTTGTCTCTGGTTTGTCCTTCATGCACATTCAGTATGGGATTCTGGAGGCAGTGGCTGTTTACCTTGCCTGTTGTAGACAGACACATGTAGGTACAACAGGATCAACTACAGCAGAATCTCAGTCTTTCTCAGGACAAACTTTGTTGTAATGTTTACTGAATACAGACTGCTACAGCCTGATACAGATAGTATCCACCTTCATCATCCTGCCAGTTCCAGTGCTGCTAAAAATCTTCCAGCTGGGTGGAGGACAAGGAAGGCTGGTGTAAAAAGACAAGGAAGGAAGGAAGGAAGGAAGGAAGGAAGGAAGGAAGGAAGGAAGGAAGGAAAAGAAAGAAAGAAAGGGGCTTCTTCATTAGAGGCTTTGTTAACTGAAATATGTCTATATTGTCAACTGTCTTCACTTTACTGGTAAATGATGGTGTTTATTAAATATTTTGTGTTTCACCACTGCAGATTGTCAAGATTGAAAATAATGGAAAAGGATACCACTATATTCTTGCAACTTTGGTAAGCTGGAACTTGTTTCTTTCTACTGTGTCTGATGTGTGTTTTTATAGTTGTAAGTTTACAGTACAATCTCATGTAAAGTAACCTGGGAAGATGGCTTACTGAGCACAATGGGATTAACTTCTTAGCAAATGTTAGAATCTCTTTTTAGTATTTGTAGAAATTGCAAATATGAAAATAAAACAATAATATATATGGGTGTGTTATTCTTCTGCCAATTATACACAATGGCACATATAGCACGTTGTGTTATAGCATGATTCTCAGAAGCATCCAACTTGGTCATGTAGCATGTACTAATCAAGAGTGTATACAGTGAGGAAAGAGGACATGGAATGGAAACACCTTTCCGTGTTACCTGGATAGGCCTGACAACCAATAAACACTTCTCAGGCCCAATCCCAATTAATCTGAATGAGGATGTAAATTATGTATGTGCCAGACAATCTTCCTTCCTTCCTTCCTTCCTTCCTTCCTTCCTTCCTTCCTTCCTTCCTTCCTTTAATGTGCTTATATACTGCCTCACTGTTAAATGTTATCTGAGCAATTTATAAATATCAAAAACAAAACAATCAATAAAATAATGGTCTTTCAAACCAAACCAAATAAATCAATGGGAACAGTATAAAAACATTAAAGTATTAGAGTGTTAAGAGCGTAAAACAGAATTGAAATAATAATAGCAGATATAAAAATAAAGAACTGAATGACTACCAGGAGAGGAAGATCCATTTTCCATCTAAATGTTACTGCTGGGGATGCAAGGTGGCTCTCCCTTGTGAGAGCATTCCAAAGGTGGCGGTCTCCTTCTCCAGTAGTCACTCATCACACCATTGTGGGTTGCAGCACCCAGAAACAACCCTCTGAAGATCTCAGTAGCAGGCAGGAACATATGGAAGGTCGCACTCCTTCAGGCACACTGGTCCTAAACTGTTTAAGGCTTTAAATTTTAGTATCACCACTGTGAATCAGGCTGAGAAATCAACTAATAATCAGATCAGTTGATGCAGCACTGGAGTGATGTGCTCAAAATGACCAGTCCGAGAGAGTAGTCTCACTGTTCTATTCTGCATTAGCCAAAGCTTCTGGTCCATCTTCAAAGCAGTCCTACATAAAAGACATTGTAGTCATCCACGTGGAAGGTTACCAGTGCATGGAAAACTGAAGCTAAGTCATCTCTATCCAGATAGGACACAGTTGATACAGCATCCAAAGATGATAAAAAGTGCTCTACTCATGTGAGGAAGCTCTGGATTCCCCCAAACTCTGCTCCATCCAGGAACCAGCAGCCTCAACTAGAGTAGATAGTGCAACAGTTAACCAAGCAGATTGGCAATGTGCTAACAGCAATTTTTTCATGTCTGAAATGAATCTCAGTTTAGTATCATGCAGCCCATTATCAAGCATGAGCACCAGTTCAAAATAGTTCATGCTTCAGCTGCATTTGATTAAAAGGAAAGACAAAGATGAGTATCACCCTTATTTTAATTTTATATCATTCCATCCTTCTAGACAACATCCTTCAGTAGTTTCACTGAAATGTTAAATCAGAGGCAGAATCTTAGGGACACTGAAATGGATCTTTGCATTGGACAGGTAACAATGTCTCAGCACCACGCTCTGGAGTCAAATGTTCAAATAGGAGTAGAACCATTGTAAAACAATGCTTCTAACTGGCTTGAGCTAGGCAGTGCCTGCCCAGAGAGATAGCATGGTCAATGGTATTAAAAACTGACTGAGAGGTTCAGGAAAAACAATTTGGATGTAATCCTGCTATCTTTCTCCCAGAAGACATCACCTCACAGAGTGACCAAGATAGTTTTCATTACAAATGCAGTTGCAAAACCCAACTGAAATGGTTGAAGATAGTGAGTATCATGCAGAAGTATCTGAAGTTCACTAAAACCCATTTGTTCAATTATTTTTCCCCAGGTGGGAGAGTGGTCACCACTGCTCTAAAATAATTAAGGTTCTCAGAATCTGCCCCAGCTTCCTCTGGGCTGGCAGAGCTACTGCTTCTTGATAGTTAGTCATCTCTTAGCATTGATTACTGCCTGGTTTAAAATTCTTAAACTAGATATACTGATTGCAATCAGACAACATGAGCAAGATTAATGGCACAGATGGTTGTATGGATCAAACCAAGCACTTTGTCCAAGTACATCTGACATTCATCTACTAGGTATTTCCACTGAATCAGCATGATGTAATGGTTTGAATGTTGGACTAGGACTTTGGGAGACTAGGGTTCAAATCCCTGCTCAACCATGGCAATCCACCAAGTGACCTTGGGCAAGTCACTTTCTCTCAGCATCAGAGGAATGCAAAAACAAACTCCCTCTGAACAAATCTTGCCAAGAAAATCCTGTAATAGGTGTTCTTTAGGATCATCATAATTCAGAAATGACTTGAAGGCATACTACAACTCTATTTCCATTCTCTGGTGTTAATCACCCTCTAAGTCCCAGTTGTAATGAATATGAGTATATTCAGTGATAGAATTTCACTACAAAACAATGACAGCAAACAATCGAGGGTTGAATAATATTAGTTTGATAGTCCTATAAAAGGCCATGAACTTAGGGCAACACTATAAGGATACCATGAAGGTGGAAAGTAAATGCTTCTTTGTCACCGTTATCAGCACAGGGTAGTCTCAGCAATGAGCTCTAACCTGCATTTGGACAGATTCAAGCATGTTTTCCCCCATCTGTGTTCAACCTAGTTTCCCCTTTGCTCTCAACTACACTGTATAGCAATGTGTCAAACAGGTTCAGTAAAAAAGAAGAAGGGAGTCAAGAGCAATAATGTCCACTGTAGTAGTTAATATCAACAGGAAGACTAAGGGTTTGACAGAGACAACAACTAAATCAGTAGAAAAATCCCCTAAGCCCTTAGGAATCCATTCTGTTCCATCATTCTCTGGGACCAGACCATTTCTTCACAGAGAAGGGAAGGAGTCACCAATCTAAACCTTAAAAGAACCTGGATAGTGGGACTGAGGTTAGACTTCCAGGAAAGGTTCGTGGAAAGGTCTCATGACCCTGCTCCCATGCTCTCAGCTTGAGCCAGAAGCATCTGATGTTGAAAGAAGCTCCATTGGTAGTTCTCCAAGATCTTGCACTGCCCAAGCTCTCTGTTAAGCAGAAAGTAGACACTGGAATTTACCTGGATCCTGTTATCTGCTACTGGCTGGCTCCACTTGAAATTTAGTGCTTGTCAAGTTTGCCTTGGTGCTCTATGAGCAGAACAGGAGAGAAAGTCATGCCAGTTCACATTGGACTGTACACTCTTGTAAATCCACATGTAGATGAATTTATGGTTATTCTACATGTCTTAACATTAGCCCCACTGGAATCCTCAAAGGACTTAACAATACAAGTCAACACCTCATGATAAGTCCTTTGAGGATTCCAGTGGGGCTAATGTTAAGACACAAGAACTCACATGCAAATACAAAATACCAAATGTTCTTGTTGTTGCTTTGTGAACTTAGATAAAATGTATTTTGACAGGTCCCAGTGTGAAGACTGTTTGTTCTCCAGTACTGTTCTGTCTTTTAGTTCTCTGGTGAGATTGCCAATAATTGTTTGAGGGTTTGTTATTGTGCATGTCATGGCCACATGGCTTCAATATGTCCGTACTTTTAAGCTCATTTAATCTAGGCCACCACACAGCTATAAGCTGCCAGTAATGACTTCCACTCTCTACTAAACTGCAGTGCATTTCAGTCAGTGCACCAAAAGGGAAGCGTTCCGTGTCCCATTAGGAATCCCAGGAGTCCCCTCAGCAAAAGAACAGATTGGGACTTCAGTTAACTATAATATTCTAGTTACCATCTGACTCAGTGGCAAACAGAATCTTATCAAAGAAATGGAGTGTTCAAAAAGTTAGATATCCTTTTTTCTCTTTTAATAACAGCTGAAGACTAAGGCAGTGTATAAGTGATGTTGTGTTAAACACATATGAAAAGCTGTTTCATTGGAATGATTGCACTGGAAGGGATTGCAAAGGCCATCTAGTCTACCCCTCCACCACGTCAGAAAACACAACTAAAGCACTCCTGAAAGATGGCCATCCAACTTCTGTTTAAAGATCAAATTACAGTAAGAATGTTCTTCCTAATATTTAGGTAGAATCTCTCTTCTTGTAGTTTGAATTCACTGGATTGTCTTTTAGGGCCTTTCCACACTACACTGTTATAGTGCTATTATTTCACTTTCAACATCCTGTGGAATCCTGGGGTTTGCAGGGGCATTCAGAATTTTCAGCCAGAGAGCTCTTTGGCCTCAGTAAATCACAAACCCCAGAATTCCACAGGATGTTGAAGTGGAATAATAGCACTATAACAGTGTAGGGTGGAAAGGCCCTTAGTCTCTGGAGCAGCTGAAAACAAGTTTGTTCCATCTTCTGAATGATATCCTTTTGATATTTAAAGATAGTTATTGTATCATCTCTCAAGTCTTCTCTTCTCTAAGCTCCAACTCCCTAAGTCCATTTTATAAAACAGAATTAGGAGAGGAGAGGTGGAAAGAAAGGAGTTGACACTTCCCTTCCTTCATTGCCCAGCATTATCCTTGTGATGCTTCAGAATGTATGGCACAGGTAAGATTCATTACTGAAAAGAGAATGCAATAGGCTAGGGATGGGCCAACCGAATCCTCGAATCCAAATCCCTGTGCCAAAATAGGCAAACCGAATCTTTCAAATCCACCAACCAAATAGTTTCTTGGAGACTGGGACACCTGAAAACCTGGGAGACCAGACACACAAGGAGACATGGCAAGTAGGTGACTTTTTCCCTTAGAGTAATAATGGCCCTTGCTAACAATTTCAGAAATTACATCTGGGGTTGTATGCTAAGATATTTACATTGAACATTTAATATTTAAGTTCGGCACTCAACTGGAAGGTACAGGCTTGAGATTTCAAGGATAGCTGAAACATTCCTTTGCATAGCTCCCTTGCAAATCTCTTTCATACACAATTCTTGGGTTTCTAGTTTTACAAGGTCTCACAGCTTTCTCTGACAAAGTGTGCTGGTGCATCATCAAACTACAAACCCCAGGATACCATAAGGACCTATGCAAAGAAAATCCAGGTTTGACCTGGATTAGCTCTATACTGTAGTAGTCCTGTTTACACAGGCAGGAAAATGTGGGATTAATCCACATTTTCCTGCCTGTGTAGAAAGGGCCTTCATGTCATTTTCAATCTGGGGAGATTCTGAGGCAAAACTATGACAATTATCCTGGCCACATTTCTTCAGAGGGAGGTTTGCCTTTGCCTAGGCTTTTGCTAAGGCTGAGAGAGTGTGTCTTGCCCAAGATTATCCTTCTTTCCCTTGCTTTTTAAACTCTTTTTTAAAAAAGGATTCAAAAGATTCGAGATTCATGAGATTCGTGGATTCCCAGAACCTTCCAGGGATTCGGATCCAGATTCAGATTCAGAAAATTCTGGATTCATCCCATCCCTACAATAGGCTGATTGAGATAACTTTGCACACGAGCTAAGATATTGTGAAAGGAATTCCTCATATGCCCCTTGACAAGGAAAGAAGAAATGTAGAGTTACCACCAGAATTCCATCTAAAGCAGAATTTGCAATGAGTGGGGAATTTTTGACAGAATTTTGACAGTACCTCACTACAGGTAGCAAAATATCTCAGGGGAAACATCAGGAAGCAATGAATTATAATTGTTTCAACTGAGATCAACACATCTCTGGTTTGTCATTTGGTTTTTCCAAATTAAAAAATTCAAAACAAAATTGGAGGTTCCTCCCCAGACAAAAATATGATGTACTTCTGAATTTCACTAAAATTGTGAAATTTCTCACATGCTCTCCACCCCACTGCCACCTAACTAAAGAGCAACTGCTGCAAGTTCCATCTTCATGTCTTCTGTTGAAAATGAAAGAACATCACCAAGCATTCAAGGGACTATCTGGAATTTTGTCCAAATCACTCCATTGCCTCTCACTGTTCTCTTTCACGAATGTCAACATGGGCTGCTCTGGAATATATAAGAGTATAGAACAGTCATTTATTCAGAAGAGGTTTGCCATTGCCTTACTCTGAGGGGACTGAGAGAGTGTTACTTACCCAAGGACGCCTAGTGGCTTCAAACCTAGTGGGGATTCAAATCCTGATCTCCCAGAATCCTCACCCAATATTGGAACAACTATACCATACTGCCTTTGTTCTCAAACCTTAGGAAGTAAATAGTTAGAAGAAATGCAATTTACTCCCAGAAGTTACTTTTCTGGTCAGCATGTTACATATCAGAAATAACAGATGCTGCAAGTCCCGGGACTAGGGAAAAGCAAGGCATATAATAATAACAATAAGGAGGAAGAGGAGGGTGGGCAATAATGTTACTCTTTATTGATGAAAGAAGTAACATTTTTCCAAGCAACTTTTAAGTGTTTTAGAGGTGTCTGGCAGGAAATGTTTCAGTTGCTGTGCTATTCACTTAACAAGCTGCACAACATGGTCTTTTTTTAAACACTGTAATGGGTATCAGAAACAAATTACTCTATAAACACTGTAACAAGGAATGGAAATTAATTACTTTCAAAACGCGGCTTTCCAGGCTGTGATTCAAACTGCTACATTTTGCCATAGCTACATTTTTATTTTTTATTTTTTGCCAGACAGCCTTTACGAAAAGCACAAAAATGCTGTATGCACATTTCCCCAAAGAGTCAGATAACACATGATCATGTTTCAGAAATGTACACATCTATGGCTTTGCAAGAAACGCTAACAGTTTTTAAAATTATTCCCTCTTCCCCCATCCCCTGATTTCTTCTACCTTTATGTCTGAAAATATAAAGCAGATGGGCATCGCTAATTAAATGTTAAGCTATCAATTAATCAAGCCATAATCACCACTTTCCCCCAACCCATTTGAAGATTATTACTATAACTAAGAACATAAAAGTGATGAAACAATTGCTGTGTGACTAAATAGTATGAGCTGTGCACAAAGAAAGAAGTAACATATACTTTAGAATTAGAATTTTTAGAATTTTGAAAATCTGTACTAACTGTTTTTAGTTAGGAACATGTCTGACAATACGGTTGCCACTTCCATATGTACTGAGCCATTTTGAGCATACCAGCTCTTCTGAATGGATTGGTTCACGGTACCAGTGTTGTCTTCATACAGCTGCCAACAGCTGTGCAGTTACTATATGAAGGCAGAGTCCAGAAGCCTCCATGCACTGTCCAAATGCATTCATTCATTTGCTTAAACCATTTTTATCCTACTCTTTGATAAAGCCCCTTAGAAAGTTCAAAAATAAAAGCGTCCCCACACCACAGTGACATACACCATAAAGGAGAAGGGGCTTGGGAGAGAAGAGGAAAACAGCAAACTTAGAGCCTACAACTAGCACCCTATTGGTTACCCAGCTAGAGTAGACTCATTCGATCAACTGTTCAGTGCTGAGTCAACATGTAGATAAATCCCATTGAGCCTATTCTAGTCAGGATTAATACAGGATTTGGGTCTACATTTATAGGATTGCCTCAGCATAATACTACCAGAAAAAGCACGAGAGGTGGCATTGCTGTCCTAGCAGTGGTATGACTGTTGTATGCTGTTTCTGGACCTTGTAGAAGGGAAAAATGAGGTTTTCCAAGCAACTGGAAGCTTTACATCAGCAGAATTGCATCTTTGGGTCCAACCATAGCTACAGAATTCAGTGGTTCATGAAGCTGGACTTAAGTATAATTAATGGGTTGCTGGTTTCTCTTTCTGAGATGGCCACAGAAATGGCAGAAGGTAGATTGTTGCTATGTAAACTCTGTGCTCTATAGAAGGTACCTGCTTTCTGCTTCCTCTGCCTCTGATGACATCACACAGATTTTGGAAACTTTTTTTTTTCCTACAACACCTAGATTTTCCCAGTGAACATACTCATTGTTTATGTAAGGTGAGAATTCTGGAAGCTGTAACCCAGAGAAATAAATTATGTCATGATGTTGTGTTATCTCATGCCCTTTTTCTTCCAAGAAGAGGATCAGAGGCAGATTTGCTTGATTTTAATATAAAATCAGAAAAGGAAGTATACAGCTCTGGAGAAGTCAATGTTTTTAAAGGCTACCAAAGTGGTAGCCTAAATTCTACACCCCCTGTAGAACTATCTCTCTGTCCATCTATAGACTAGGAAAAAGGCCTATTTACATCTATAATTTAACTACCTGATTATATGAGCCAAAGAAGGTTGAAAAGCACTGATTCAGATCACCTAATCCATCAGGAGCTAAAATTGCTCATTTCAATGAGTAAACAGTGATTTTCACAGCTCTGCTTGTAAGCAAATGTTGTACAAAATGTTGTGCTGTATTTCTTCAGCCAATAGCACACAGAAACTGATGTTTTCCTGGCAGCAGCAGCTTGTCTAACAAAATGGCTGTTGTCTACATGAAACTGCAAATGACTTTTTCATGTTCACAAACAGAAAAAAAAACAGTTCTGCATTTCAGCAAACTACAAAAAGGCTGTTCCAAAGATTCTGTTCAGCTAAACAATGAGAATTTAAATAAATATGGATTATATTCCTCTGCTTCTTTTTTTCCCCTGTACATCCCTGCACAACATATGAAACAAAGATTTATGCATCTCCACTGAAAGGGCATGTATGTTTAATTGTCACTGTAAAGTGATTTCAGGATGACTTCTATATAATGAAGGAAAACTACCAACTGTTTTCTACAATTTTCTAAACTTCTGAAATGCAGAATATGAAAAGGGACTATGGCTAATCCTGGTAACCTGGAGTCTCCAGATCAATACTGCATTGTTTATAACACATTGCTATGTGCATAAATTACAGATTTTTGCCATATTCCTCTAATATAATTTTATCATCTTGCAAACTGGAGTCCAGGAGCGAATTCTACATTATAATGCCAGTTTCCATAACAGGATTGATTTGGTGGGGGCAGGAGGCTGATATGGCAAGCAAATTATTTGGTTCATTTTTTTAAAAAAAAAAAAAGCTCATGCAAAAAGTCTTTGTACAGAAACAAGAAATAAACAATTGGTCATATGCATTTTTTTTAAAATCACACAATAAAGGGAGCACCACAGAGTTGCTTTATCAGAACACGATGTTTCAAAAGCTCACAGAATCACTTCTTTTTGCCAGTGTTAACTTTTCCCATAACCAGCTTCAGTTCTCTCTACATATGATGCTACTGATTCAACTTGGGTACTGTGTTTTAGGAAGAACAGCCCTTTTCCACTAAATAGAAAAAAAAAAGTTGTGGCTGAAAATAAGACTTTTCCAAACTGCTAGCAAAAGCTAAGCATTAGGGATGTATCACAGCTAGAACATTCTCTTTTCCTCATTCAAACCTCCCCTGCAAAACCCTCATCTGCAGATTTGAGGTTATGTGTCCAGGAGGTATTTTTCACATGAATTTGAAACTAGATTTAGGCAAATATAGTGGTTAATTTGGTATCTAGTAGACTGTTTTACCACAACTTGAAGATCTTCCAGTTTATATCTCTGCATAATTCAATACACTTGTCTTAACCTATACAGGCTTCCAGTTTATGTCTCTACACAGTTCAATACACTTGTCTTAACCTATATAGGCCTGAAAGGCTTGGAATTCAGGAAGGGAATTGGATAGATTCATTGGGAAAAAGCCAGCAGCCATGATAGCTATATATTACCTCCAGCAGTATTATTGCATTAATGTCTAGCTGGTTGTCCATTGTGGGGAAAATTTTTCTTGACTTGCTAGGATATAGATCCAATTTAGCATAGACCTTCTTATGTTTTCAAAGGACATCTTCCCATCTTTACCTGTCTAGCTGCTAAGGATGTGAAGAGTACTTGAAAAATTTCTCTTCCTTAAACAGAGAGGTTGTCTTGATATATTGAGATAGTCTGCCTATAATTATTCAGCCTCTAGAAGAGTTTTTGCTTCCAGCATTTTCATTTCCATTGATTTTTGCAAAATATACACAAAAATATTTCTACACAGAACAACCGTCGTTTCCTCCAGGGAAATGCACGTGCATACAGCAAGCACAGAAGGACTGGCCAGTTGATGGAAAAATTGTGAGGGCCCCTTCCACTTGTTTCTGAACTTCAAAGTCCATGCAATAAGATACAGCTATTGTAGATTTGCCATGCAAGTAATGTAATTTATTTGTTCTGCCCCCAAATTGTTCTGCAAATGACCCCCCCCCAAAAAAAAACCCTTCTTAAAAATGAAAGAAAATACCTTACCCATTTTTCAGGCGAGGAGAAAAATGTTTCATTTTCTCATTTTCACATATGAGAATGAGGTGAGTTACAATTTATATTACTGCTATCCACTGAGATCTTTGTCAGGGAGTCTGATTCACTGAGTTCCTGTTGGCTTCAGAGACATGGTAGGTAGATGCCAGGGATAAAGACTTTTCTATGGTGGGACTCAATCTGTGAAACTCTCTCTCCAGAGGCATTTGTGTTACATTCTCCCTGCTGTCTTTCATGTGCCAGCACAAATCTGTTCTATTCTGCTGAGCCTTTTATGCAAAATGTGTCCTCTTGGTGTTTTAGCCCTTATTTACTCTGCAGCTGCTCAGTCTCTGCTAGATTCATTATGATTTTGGTGACTGAGGCCATTTCCGCACTAGACTGTTACAGTGCTATTATTCCACTTTCAACATCCTATGGAATCCTGGGGTTTGCAGTTTAGAGAAGGGCCTAAACTGCAAACCCCAGGATTCCATAGGATGTTGAAAGTAGAATAATAGCACTGTAACAGTCTATTGTGGAAATGGCCTGAACCTCGTTTGATGGTTTTGAAGTATTTAGGGTTTGGAGGCTTTTTATCTCCTTCCTTGGTTGGAAGAGAGTTTGCTGTTGCAGTGTGGAGATTTCCTGCCTTTCCACTCCCTTAGGTGCCCTCTGAGCAAATCAAAAGCTGCCTCAGAGTTTGGAGGGCTGCTATGAATCATGTAGAGAGCTACAGATCAAACAGAAGTTGGTGGAAATTTCTCCCTTTCATCAATGAAAGAACAATTTGGAATCTGAACTGATGTGGAAACTGCTTTTAAGACCTTCTGGTGGAAATATAGGCCATTTCTGCACTAGCCTGTTATACCAGCCCCTCCCTAAACTGCAAACCCCAGGATTCCATAGCATGTTGAAAGTGGAATAATAGCGCTATAACAGGCTAGTGCGGAAATGGCCATAGAGTGTAAATGTTTTAAATAAAATGCCTATATGGAACCGTATCCATGCTAGAGTGGAGGAGAGTTTTACCATGTGTCATGAGCGGTGTTTTTTACTCCAACTTACCCCAATTCCTATCTGCACACCCTCCAGTTTCTATCGAAGTAAAGTGGAGAAAATTGTTTGTAG
Organism: Cyclura pinguis; assembly: GCA_030412105.1. Lineage (NCBI taxonomy): Eukaryota > Metazoa > Chordata > Lepidosauria > Squamata > Iguanidae > Cyclura > Cyclura pinguis. The sequence continues at coordinate 108,611,660 of CM059600.1, read as the reverse complement.
CTTCCGCATCATCAATTCTTGTGGAACACCTACTCCCCTCCCTCACTCCACCCCACTGCTGATGATTGATCAATTTAAAAAAAAAGTTGTAGAAACCGTTGTTACGTTTTAGTGCAAGTGGAGTGAATAGATGTAACGCTTCTGAATGTAGGAAAAAACACAACAGAAACGGTTTGATGGTTTACATAGGAGTTTTTCTGTTTTTACAATACATTGGTTTAACGTCCATGTTAACTGCACTAAGACCTCAACTAATGCAGAACCACGGAGGACAGAATGATGTTAAACCGTTTTAACTAGCAGATGTAAAAGCGACAATACAACACTACTGTGATATATCAGCCTTGTACAGAAAGGGTCTATATTTCTATATGAGCCTATCCAAGTTTTAAGATCCCCAAATGAGGCCTTCTCGCAGTCCTCTGTCACAGACATGTTTAGTGAGAACACAGGGGAAAGAATTCTTAATGCCTGCTCCTAGACTATGGAATTACCTTCTACAGGAGCCCAGGTTCGGCCTGTCTTTGCTCTCTTTGTTCGAAGACCTTTTGTGCAAGCCTTTGGCTGTTAAGTGACTATTGCTGAAGGGTGTTTTAATGGGAATGCTATAATTTTATTTTCATAGAATCATAGATTTGGAAGGCAGCATAAGAGTCATCCTGTCATGAACTGAATTCACACACACAAATAGAACAGTGCTTAAATACTATTTATTAGGAGCACGATACATCATAAAGGACTTCAGTGAGTGAACCAGAGGCAATTAGCAAGATTTAAAACGTAAAATAAAAAGAGTACATCTTCCCGCCTGCAAGAGACCTTAAAGTCTTGGTGCAGCCTGGCTATGTCAGGGTTAGAGACCCAGGTGGCAAGACAGCCCAGAGAAAGGAGTGGGAGTGCTAGCAGAGTCCTGCCAGGAGGAGTCAAGGAAGCACTTACTCAAGGGAAGTCCAGTTACCTAAGCCAGAGCAACAAGCAAAAGCCGTAGTCAGAGTTCCAAAAGCCAGGGGTCTGGAGCCAAGAGATCAATCCAAGGTATCAGAAGCCGGGTGCTGGAAGCAAGGAACAGGCAAAGAGAAAGTTTGCCACAAGCAAAGGAAAGCTTCCAGGCAGGCAGTTATATAGCCCGAGACACAGGTGTGGCTAGTCACTGCTTCTTGAACTTAATCAAGGAAGCCTCCCTTTGCTCAGCTCTCTTGAGTTGTTTGTGAGCTGATTGACACAGGCTCCAAAGCATCTTCAGAATCGGATTCCTGTTGCCCTAAAGGAGAGGCAAAGGAATGTCCAAGCCTGCTTGGTCCATAGCAGCAGGGGGAGCTGCAGGACTCATCTCCAGCCAGAGCCACAGGGACCAACAGCTGCTGCTCGTCATCAGCAGCTCTGACAGGGGCTTCAGTTATCACAGGCTAAGCTTATCAGTGCATTCCTAGCTTTTGTTTATCTAACGGTCTCTGGTTCTCATACCTTGTTACAAGCAAGCTGCTACTTAACTCCTACTACATATCCCATTACTAAAATATGGAGGGCTACCCGACATCCTGCCTGTCCTGGAAAAAAAAATAACAAGTGAAACAGCAATTAGGAAATTGAATCAGCATAGCATGAATAAGGAAAAAGGGGAAGATTGGGTAATTTGGAAGAGAAAGGGAAAGGGGGAGACAATAACTGAAATGGACTCATGAAAAGCATTAGCTAAACAGGGAACGGTGAAAGTGTTGATGAAGGAACAGTGGTGCGTGTAGTGAGGTCACTCTCCAAAGAAGAATTTGAAGGAGTTGGTTTCAGTAAGCTGGAATGAAAAACAGGGTGAACAAGCTTGTAAGTGTCAGATAAAGAAAGTTCAAAAGTGACATCATTAATGGCCCATTTGACTGGGAAAGGACCAAAGTATTTGGGGGAGAGTTTTTTGGAGGGGCCGTCAGTGGCAATGTTCTTGGAGGAGAGGTAGACTAGATATCCAGGCTTGTAAGTAGGATTGGGGTGGCATTTTTTGTCTGCAAAGCATTTGTGAGAAGCTTTGGAAGACTCAAGAGCATAGTGTACAGAAGTCCAAGTAGATGATAGTTTTTTAATCCAAGATGCAAGAGAGGGAGGTTGAGTTGTAGAGATGGTGTAGGGGAGTGCTGGAAATGGCTTTGGGTTGGTGTCGAAGACAACCTCAAACGGAGTTTTGCCAATGGAGGAGTGTAAAGCTGAATTGTAAGCAAATTCGGCAAAAGGCAGAAGGGAGATCCAGTTGCTTCGGTTGGAATTGATGAAGCAGCGCAGGTATTGTTCAAGGGTCTGATTTGTGCACTCAGTTTGTCCATCAGTTTGGGGATGATAGGAGCTGCTGAGTTTTTAAGAGATGCTGAGGGATTTAAGAAGTGAAGTCCAGAATTTGGAGGTGAATATGGGTTCTCTATCTGAGATGATTGTGGAAGGGAGTCCATGTAGTTTCCAAATGTTATTGATGAAAAGGTCAGCTAGTTTCTCAGCGGTGCGTACTTTTTTAAGGGGAATGAAGTGAGATTATTTGGAGAAATGGTCAGTGATGACCCAAATGGTATGGAAACCGTGGGAGTTGGGTAAACCAACAATGAAGTCCCATGAAATAATATCCCAAGGTGAGGAAGGAGCAGGAAATGGTTGGAGAAGTCTATATGGTTTAGATGTAGATGATTTGCAGGTGTTGCAAACAGGACAGTTTTTTGTGTGTTCTTGGAGATGTTTGGTGAGACCTGGCCAGTGGAAAAGCTTCCTGATTGAATGTAGAGTTTTAAGAAAACCAAAATGTCCAGCAGGTTTGGAATCGTGATATCTTTTCAAAATTTCAGGTCAGCAAGCTAGGGGGACATAGATCTTAGTTCCGATGAAAGCCATGTCATTGAACCAGGCAACTGAGTCTTTGTGTGTTTGTAGCCAGATGTGTGTTGGGTTGGCAGATTTTAGAGAACGCTGGAAAGCAGAGTCAAGCAGTGTTGAAGCTGATGCACGGGCTCGTTGTTGTGCTCGTGTAGTAACTTGTAATCCAAAAGTGTCTGAAGAAAAAGAGTATTTTCTTTGGGAGGAATAAAAAAGGAGGGCGGTTTGTGGCAAGGCAGTCTGCAGAGCTGATCCACCAGAGTGTTTGTTTTTCCAGGTTTGAAAACAATTTTGAATCTAAAGCGTTGGAAAAATTCAGCCCAGCGGGCTTGTTTAGGGGTCAGCTTCTTGGCGGTTTTTAGTGTTTCAAGATTACGATGGTCTGTCCACACTTGAAAAGGAATTCTAGCACCTTCAAGGAAGTGGCACCATGTGGAGAGCGCGAAATGGATGGCCATGGCTTCTTTTTCCCAGATTAGCCAGTTGCGTAGCAGGGTAGAGAATTTTTTGGAGATGAAGGCACATGGTTTGAGGTGGCCATCTGTGCCCTGTTGTAGGAAAACAGCTCCCATGGTGAAGTCAGAGGCATCAGTTTGAATTATAAATTCCTTGTTAGTGTCAGGGAATAAGAGTAGTGGTTCGGAGGTAAATTTTTTCTTGAGGGCATCAAAGGCTGTTTGGCATTTTTCAGTCCAGAGGATGTGGTTGCATCAGTTAGGCTGGCAGCCGGGTGCTTTCTTTAATAGGTCGGTGAGAGGGAGTGCAATTGTGGCAAAGCCTTCTATGAAGTTACAGTAAAAGTTTGGAAAACCAAGCAATTGTTGTAGTTGCTTTCTAGTTCTGGGGGCAGGCCAGTGCAAAATTGCAGAAATTTTGGAGGGGTCCATGTTTAGAGTATTATTACAAACTCGATACTCTAAATAGTCAAAAGTTTGAGCGTGGAACTCACATTTCGAAAGTTTAACAACAAGTTCATTCTCTATGAGTCTTTGTAATACAGTGCGTACAAGTTTGGTGTGTTGTTCAAGGTCTTCTGAGTAGATCAAAATGTCATCTAAGTAAACAACAACACCCTCATAGAGGAGGTCTTGTAACACAGAGTTGAGGAACATTTGGCATGCGGCGGAACCAGCTTGTAATCCAAAAGGGAGAAGAGTCCATTGGCAGTTACCCAGGGGGGTTGAGAAGGTGGTCAACCATTCACTTTCAGGGTCCATACATATTCTGTGGAAAGCTTCTTTGAGGTCCAATTTGGTAAAATATTTGCCTTTAGCCAATTGGTTTAGGACATCTGTAGTCAAAGGAATTGGGTACGCATTAGGCAATACTGCCTGATTAATTAAATTATAGTTCACAATGAGCCTCGGCTCTCCCCCATCTTTTTTCTTACGGAAAAATATGGGACTGGCTGTGGGAGCTGATGAGGGCTTAATGAATCCCCATTGCAGGTTTTTGTTCAGGAATCTTTTTAGAGCTTCTCGTTCTTGGTTGTTCATCAGCTATATTTTGGGTTTGGGAATTTGAGCCCCATCTATCAATCTCAGTTTGCAGTCAAAGTCTCTATACAGGGGAGTTTGTCTGCTTCGTGGTCTTCAAAAGCTTTCTGCAGATCCCGGTACTCTAGTGGGATTTTCTGCAGTTCCTTAGGACTCAAATTAAGTGCTGTGTCGGGAGATTTTATTTCAGGCACTAGACTGACATCATGGGTATGCTTGAGTATTCCTTGGGTCCAGTCAATTTGAGGATTGTGCTATTTCAGCCAGTCATACCCAAGAGCTACTTGGAACCCAATTTTGGTGGACACTAGGAAACGTAATCGCCCCTGTAAGTTCCCCACTTGAACAGGTATGGGTTTCCCATACAGGGCCCCCTGCCATGGGTGAGCCGTCCATTTGAGATAAATTGACGGCCTTTTTTAGGGGTTCAAACTTTACTGCAAGTTCTTTGGCCACTGTGGGATTCAATAAACTAGTGGTACAGCCTGAGTCAACTAAGGCCCTGTACATTCATAATTTCCCATCATTTCCTTGTAAGGTTACTGTAACATATACATGACGAGTTTTAGTTGTACTTACATTCGCGAACTGGTCAGGATCCCACTCATCACTGTCCAAGTGGGAGGTGGTCAGTGGGCTGTCCTCACCATTGCAAGCTCCAGCAGAGGTTCCACCGGCAGGACGTTTAGTTTGTGGTTTCGGAGTATCAGCTTTACAGGATGCAAGCCGGGTGGTGGGGCTGCCCGACTTTTCTTCAGTGGGTTTCTTAGATCCCTAGCATTCACTGGCGACGTGGCCTTTTTTCCACATTGGAAACAGGTGTCTTCTCAGAGTCATTTTTTCTTTTCTTCACTGCTTAGGAAAGTGGTTTTTCGGGGTGCCGGGGTTCGGTGACCGCTTTCTTGGGCTTGTCTCTGCCGGGCAAGCTGGACACTCTCCATGATGCTTTCCACTTCTCCGGCTAGTTTCATGCATCCCAAGAGACTGGCAGAATCTCCTTGTGTCAGGCAGCGATCTAGTATGGTGGGTTTTAATCCATCTCAGAAAAATTGCTTGAGGATGTCATCTTTCCATTCTGGTACTTTAGTGGCTAACTTTCTGAATTCACGGGCATATTCCCAAAAGGTCTCTTGTCCTTGGCATAGTTTTCTGAGTTGGTATCTGGCTTTTCTTGGAAGAAAGGATCTTCAGACCTTTCTCTGAGGTGATGCATGAACAGCTGCAGATCGGCTGTCTCTTCAGCTCGTGAGTCGAACAGGCTGGCAACCCACTCTGCTGCTTCTCCTTTGAGGCGCTAGCTCAGGTATCTCTGGAGGCATCGTCTGAGAAACTGTTCCCATAGTCGACCATATAATTAGAGGCCATGTTGAGAAAGTATGTTAGGGTGGCGCCAACACCATCATAAGTGGTCTTCAATTCCCAAAAAGGTCTTGGGGCCACTTGTAGGGCAGGAATCCCGGGAAGTACAGGTGCCATGGCTGCTGGAATCTGGGGTGGTGCACGCCCAACTTGAGGCACCAGTAGTCTCCACTCATGTAGCTGAGCTCTCAGTTTAGAAATTTCTTCTCATTGTTTTTCCACTTCTTCCCTGGCTAGAAGTTGTTCCATCAAGCTGGTCTCGACAATCAATGTGTCCCATCTTGTAGCCCAGCAACGTTGGGGCAGAGCAGTTTCTGGTCTTTCCCCCCAGGCCCAGGTTTGACCTCCGGTAGGGGTGGTTGGTGGAATTGAGGGCCATGTCTTGGGTTTCGCATCAGGAGGCTGGCTGGGGCCCGTCTCATCTCTTTCAGTGATTCCATTGCCTGGAGCTTCGATGACTCTGCCAGATGCTCCCTCTTCTTCAGGCTCTTCTTCAATTTTTTGATACATATTGTAATATTTTTACAAGGAGTTCACTCACTCTGTCACGAACTGAATTCACACACACAAATAGAACAGTGCTTAAACACTATTTATTAGGAGTGTGATACATCATACAGGACTTCAGTGAGTGAACTGGAGGCATTAGCAAGATTTAAAACATAAAATAAAAAGAGTACATCTTCCCACCCACAAGAGACCTTGAAGTCTTGGTGCAGCCTGGCTATGCTTATCAGTGCATTCCTAGCTTTTGTTTATCTAACGGTCTCTAGTTCTCACACCTTGTTACAAGCAAGCTGCTACTCAACTCCTACTACATATCCCATTACTAAAATATGGAGGGCTACCCAACACATCCCGTCCGACCTTCTGCCATGCAGTAATACACAATAAAAGCAATTCTGAAAGATGGCCATCCAATTTCTGTTAAAAGACTTCAGAAGAAGGAAGTCTATTCCACTGTTGAACAGTTTTTACCATCAGGAAAGTTTTCCTAACATTTAGGTGGGGTATTTTCCTTGTAACATTAAACATTTGGTTTTATTCTAGTCTCTGAAACAAAAGTGGTTTGCTCCATCTTCTAAATGGCATCCCTTCAGATAAATATGCATGTCATATCACCTCTCATTCTTCTCTTCACTATGTTTTAAATGGTTTTAAATTACTTTTTAAGTAAGATTTTTTTTAAAAAAAAATGTTCTATAAACCATTTTACAGTTGAAAACTGTTTATTTTAACCTATATTGTAAGCCACCTAGGGTTCCATATTGAGGGAAAAGCTGGGTAGAAATTAAATAAATGAGTAAATAAATAAGTATTGGTGTCCTGGACAAAATATTGAGGTGTGAGAATGTTACTCCTAAAGGTGGGTGGTTCAAGGTTTCACCCACAATGCCAATGCCTTCATGGAAAGAGGGGGAATTATTAGCTCACAAAGAAAGGCCTGCAAGAAGGGGAGTAATTTCCAGGATCTTTCGCTTTTGTATAGTGGTACTAATGCAGAGACACCAGTTGGATGCCAAAAGAATATTTTAGTGGGGGAAAATCCCAATCACATGCAAGATTCAAGCAGTCTCACAATCATACAAGGCTAACCAGAGGAAAGGATTGAAAAATAGAATAGTAAGGAGTTAGGACTACGTGGCAATATTTACCAACCCTGAAGAGACGAAGTGATATGGATCAGACTAGGGTAGCACAAGAACAGGAATCTGAGAAACAGAGTGACAGCCTATGTCCAGTGTACTATGGATTGTCTGGCTTGGAGTCTGGGTTTAAATACCCTTTTTCTGCCCTGAAGGGGAAGGTGTTAATGGCTGCCTGGCAGAGCAAACAAAAGGGATCCGGAGATGGCTAATGGACTTAGCATTAGGTGAAAAAAAATTGATGAGAATCATGATAGCTTCTTAATGTCTGGGCAGGTAAGGGGACAAAAGGGGAAAGTTTAGCAGGAAGGAGGTTACAGGGCATTGGTCATTGTTGTTTCCTCTGGGAGTTTCAGTGATTATTATTTCCTTAGGTTTGGGCCATTGAAAGGATCATCTTCTCCAGCTAATCCTCAGTGAACTTATGACCTGGCCATGCCCTGAGGCCCCATCTGACCTACTTTTGCATATGTGCATCCAGTCCTCTTTGCCAGCATGGCTTTTCAGCCATAAATATATTATTTATATGTCATGCCAATTAAATAATGTTCATTGCCAATCATATCATGGAGTGGCGGTGTATGGCATGGTAACAATAAACCCACATGCCAATAGTATTTCCTGGAACATAAAAATAAGATGAGCAAGCCCACAGAATTTTACAATAAAAGATATTTGGAAAGCCTCTCTTGAGATATAGACCGGTTCTCTTAGACACTGAACCTCTCTTTTAAAGACCTCTAGAGAAAGGGGGTGTCATTAATCAAGAAATATCTAAGCTCTTCACATCAATACCCTTTCTGTCATTACTTGGTGTATGTTCAATAAACATCTATAAAGATTTATTGACCCTCTGTTCTGCTTAAATGAGTCATGTCCACATCATTTGTAAGGCCAGGTGTGCACCGATAAAAGCTTTATGGCACAACTTAATGTGATGTACTGTTTGAACAGACACTATTAAGCTAGTGCTGTATCTTGGAGTTGTGCTACAGTTTGAGGAATACTTTTTCTTAATGTTATGTAACCAGAGACATTAAAGGTTAATGTTTAGTATCATTTTTAAATCTCAGTTTTCAAAGCTGGGAAAGCATAACAATGTACTTGCATTGGGTCAATTGGAATTAGCACACAAGAGTTTTGCCGCAAAAACACAATGACTAGGAAGCAGCTGGAGCCTGCTTCCAACTGCTTTGGTAAGAACTCTGAAATTCCTTTGAGCCATTTTCAGCTGATGTTGGGAAGACACATATTGTAAATTCAGTATAGCAGTACTCAGTACAGGTCAAGAACTAAATCGGGCACCTTCAAAATCCCTTCCCCGCATAATTCATAATAAATAATTGTGATAGATTTGATTTTACATAGAACAGATATCTGAACATTGTGGAAAGCTAAAGAAAGTGTGTACAACAAATAACGGAGGCTTAGTTTTCACAAAAAGTAGGGAAAGAGGGGATAGACAAAGGCCCTTTCCACACAATACCCCACTAGTGTGTTCTTCCATTACAGTTCCAGGATTGACATTTGCACAATGCTGCTGGGTTAGGAACACTCTCTTCTGAACCCTTCCTCCTTAAGCGGGTAAGTCACGGTATTGTCACCAGGGATCCTTCTGCACTACAGTGTCCATGGCCACTCCCTTCCCCCACCTTCACCCTGCCCCACCAGTCCTTATTGGTTTGTTGGTTTGTTTTATTTTTGGAAGCTGTGCTAACACAGCAATGTTGTTACAGGACACCATGTACTTGCACCCTATAATGCTTAAAAATGTATTTAACAAAATAAAAAGTTTTAGCTCAAAGAAGAAATTTAAAATAAACATGGAGAGGTGATAGAAAGTTAGCACGCCATGGGAGTAGCTGAGGGAGGGACAAGCTTGGCATGCCCACACCGCACTCACCCCTGAATCCTATCAAGCGCTATTACAGTACCTGACTGAGCCAGCTGACAGCATTGAAGTGCTAAAGGAAGCTCTCAATGGATTTTTTTCTGGAAATAGAATGAGGCAGTTTGGCAGTGCTTGGGGACAGGATAGCAGCTGGATAGTGATGATGTTATCTGGTAGTATGACTCCTGGACCAGAAATAACCCACTGCTGTTGCGGTATAGCAACACTGTGCAAAAATGTCCAAAAAAGAATCTGATTTCTCTGAAAAAAATATAGGGCACCAATGTATTGTTACTATTATGCTCAGATATCCATATTCAAGTTCAAAATGTTAAGTTGACCCATGATTATGTTTGTTTGCATTATTCTTGAATCAGTTTCTAGGGACCTGGGATACTGGGGAGCTTTTAACAGGCCTGTCCACTCAACCATCTACTCAAAAGCTTAAAAAAAGAGGCAGTAACAGCTATCTAACCCTTGTCAGTGTGTGACCAGTATTGCGTTAATATTTTAACAAAGTAATAATTCATGGTGAAATTTTTGTCAGTGCCCATGCAATAAATGGCATGAGTGTGCATAGCTGTGAAGAATAGTGAAGAAATCCAGGCACACAAATTTATAATCTTATATTATAGGGATAAATCATGCATGCAAATCATGTGCCAAAATCATGAAATTGACTACAAATGCAATAAAAATGATATCCCAGAATTAAATAAGTAGAAGAAAGAGCAGATAAATATGTTGTTTAACTAAGGCTAGCCCTGCTTCTTCCCTTACTTTGAATGTCTCCTAAAATCCAATTTCTTAGCATTTTCCTGTCTAATCGCTAAATCAGTTAACCAATAGTGAGATTGGACACCCAAGAAATCTACTATAACCTATTGGGATTCACCTGACCACTCTCCTCCTCTGAAACAATTGTGCTGTAGGAGGTCCCTTAACCCTCCAGATTCTGGGCTCCATACCAACCCAACAAGTCCAGGCTCTTTTGCAGATCTCATCACTTCTATTCAAGCTCAAGTTGCTCTGATTATTCCCTTAGACCCATCAAATTGACCTGACCTTTTCAAATCAAGCATTAGTAGCTCTAAACCTAGTTTTATAAACATGTGGTGGAAGAATGGTAAGCTATGAAAAGGATGTATACTATGGCCCATGGTGGATATCTCACAAGCAATGCATAATGGTAAGATCCTAAAAACACTTAGCAGTATGGAGTGAACTCAGGGCCCTATCACACTGTGCTGTTACAGTACTATTATTCCACTTTAACTGCCATGGCAATATCCCATGGAATCATGAGATCTATAGTTTAGGGAGAGGCATTCAGAATTCTCAGCCAGAGAACCTCAGTGTCTCAGCAAACTACAAACCCCAGAATACCACAGAATGATTTCATGGCAGTTAAAGCGTTATAACAGTCTAATGTGATGGGGCCCTCAGCCTTATTTCCGAGTGAAGTTGAATTGTTATTTCTTGTCTTCAGCTGAACTTTGATGTGTTACTGATCTTTTATGCAGCTTTAGAGTGGGTAGAATCTTAAGAAAAACTGTGTTCCTTAATTCCAAAATTCTGTGCTAGTCCTGAAATCAGCTTTTCTGTTGGGCTGTAACAGAACTATCCTGCCCTTGTGACCAGTACTAACAATACTATAATGGGCAAGAGGCCTTCTCTTCTTACTACAAAAATGACCTATTTTAATGATAAACAACATGTCTGTGTGTGTGTCAATGTCTGCGTGGAAAGTAACTGAAATCTCAGTGACCTCAAAGAATAATCACAAGAAAGGCCAAGGATATGCCATTTTTCAAACTTCCACAGCTTTGTGCCTCTTTAGTTCCTTTCTTCTTCTCTTTTTACCTCACTCGTGTGCTTTTGTGGTACATAATTGGCAGGAGTACGAGCTGTTATAATCGGATTTGACATCACAGTAATCCTCTGGAAGACAAGGAATATGCATCCTGTAGGAAGGCATGTTGGAACAAGTCTTGGGCAGATGGCCTTCTTTCTTCTAAACATGTTCATTATTAATCAGTTGTGAAAGAAATGAAGGAGAGATTTTGTCTTCCTCTCAGAAAGTCAAGCCTAATGAAAGTATTGGACCTCTATGGCATATTCACTCAGTTTGATAGATTACAAAATATTTTCCCCACAAATCAAATCTGGAATGACCACACTAGACAGAAATGATTACAGAAGTGATAGCGAATTGTTTGTTTGTTTGTTTATAAAATACTGGTTTGTAACAGCATTACAATAGGAGGAATAACATCTTTAAATAAGGAACAAATCTGGGGCTATAAAAACCAAACTGTCTGACTATCACTTAGCCCCCAATGTCTCCAACTAACAATCAAGGCTCAGCAGACAGTCAATAAAAAGGTATCTTCAGCCAGAGTGATGAACAAGCTGAGCTCCAGATCAATTCTCTGACAGTGACAGTGTGAAAATCTTTTACTAAATAAGATAGATTTTTAACTCTTGCAATATGGCAACCGATAAAAAGAGGTCATGTAAAAAACTTCATGTATTGATATAGCATCCAACCCCAGTTTGCCTGAGTGTAAACTATCAGAAGGAGGAGCAGCAGCAGCAGTGACAGTGGTGGCGGTAACAGCAGCAAAGTCTGGAATATATTTCACCTGTCCCTAATAATTTGTGTGGGCTTGGGCAGGACAGTAATGACAGGCTTGAAACTGGATGTATCTCACCAGAGTCCACAAGGTTTTTCATTTTTCTCAGATGCTTCTCATTGGCATGGGTATCTTTATCTTAATGTGGATGACTGATATAACAAATACACTGGATGTGCATGTGAGGAACTTTTATTTGATAGCGAAGCTACTCAGTAGGCCTGAATCACTGGTGGGAAGTGGCCTTAGTCTGTCACAGTCTGACAATCCATTCAGCTTTGTCACAAAGCTATCAAGACAACATAGTTGCATATGGAAATGTTGCAGCTTCATTTATTCATCTCCTGAAAGAAAAGGTCAGAGGGTGACTATAAACCCAAAGTAAGGTAGAGCCATGCCAAAGAAGTATCTTCAACCTTAGAAAATGTTAGAGGCTACAGAGTTATTAAGCTCTTCAGAAAAGTAAATTAAGCCTGTACTTCTAACTCCTTTGACTAAGTGGTGTTTTATACAAAATCGTCATCATCACCATCATCTAAAATATAAGGGAAAGATTCAACATGAGTAGCATTCACTTGCTGCTTGCTTAGTAGATTTTCCAGTATGGCTTAACGACTGCTTATGACTGCTAATGTACATCCAGTGATATACTCCTGTGATTTGTTATATATTTTTGTCTGTTACTGCTGGGTAGACTTTCAAAAAGTGCTATAAATGGTACTGTGTATGTGAGTGTCAGTGCCACACAGATTAGTTGGAATGTTGACATCTGGACCAGCACTGTGTCATTAAATAAACTGCTGTTTTGAATGCCACCATTCTTGAACCATAAAAGGGACATGTTTCCCCACTGCTCCAATCCATGCATTTAGCAAATGCAAGAAGGAGGAAGGAGAACACGCCTGCTGTCATTGCTCCCAAATATCATACCTCTGAATTTCTTGTATTTGGGCAATGCCTGAATCATACAGATGTCCCAACTACGTGGGGGTACTGAATGTACAAACTGAAGGGGAGTTTGACAGGAGCAAAAGCCTCTAGATCTGTTCTCTGTGCTCTATTACAACTAGAAGAACCTTCTTAATATTGGTGAGGCAGTGGTGGTGGGAGATACAGTTCTACAGTTTGGTGAGAGGATGTCTTGGGATGATCAATGGACACAGAATCCCTCAAGCAGTGAAATGGAACATTCATGGATCTAGAAGATAAGGAAAGATACAGATTGGTAAGCAGCATATCAATGGCTAAAGTTAAAAAGAGAGAGAGAGAGAAGTGTGTGAGCTATGAAAACTGGGCTAAAGCATCTCAGATACCTTTGATGAAACAGAAATTCATTTTGTTGTGTGAAAAATCCTAATACACTTTAAGAAGGATATCACATCCTAAGAGGGGGAATGAAAATGGTAAAGTGTTTGTAAACCAAGCTCAATGAGGAAAGTTTGAGGGAATTGGTTATGTTTGGCCTAATCATGTGCCAAAATAAGAGGCGACAGGTTAGCCATCTTCAAATATCTGAGGGTTTGTTTCATAGGAGACAGGGCAAGTGTTGTTGTTGCTCCAAAACATAGGACTCAAACTAATGATTCAAATTGCAAGAAAGCAGATTCTGACCTAACAATAGGAATAACTTCCTGATGTTAGGAGTTGTTGGAGAATTGAATGGCTAACCTCATAAAATAATGGACTCTCCTTCATTAAGTGCTTGCTTTTTGGAGTATTTGGATTGCCACTAATCCAGAATAATTTTCAGGGTGGGTTCCTACACTGGTGTGAGGTTGAAGTTGATGGTACCTGGGGGTTCCTTTTGACCATGCTTTGATGAATGGAATGGAATGGATGGGGAATATAAGAGGTTTACAATCTAATACACACATAGGTCAGTAAAATTAGGGTTTACAGAAAAAAACTGTACAGATTCATGGGTTTACAAGTACACTGTGGTGGTAGCAGAGGGCCAGATCAATAGTTTCCCTAGAACACCAAAATGCCTAAATTTAGCTTTGGCAATGGTCAATACAGCAGTGGTGGAAACCTTGTACACAAATATTTTAGAATGATCACAAAAACTATGAGTGTTTGTGGTCACTTCCCCTGTTCCCACAACTTATATGAAGGTAGAGGTAGAAGTATGGGACCTATTGTCTGATCAAGGGTTCCGCATTCGGCATACTCATTCCCCTTTCCCGTTGCCAGAGGTAAAGCAGCTTAAACTAGGGAGGCAGGAATGATGTTCAGCATCATCATGTTGAAGAGACAATATGGAAAAGCATGCAATAAGATGATAGCAAATAAATTAAGGAGAACTCGACAGAGACCTGGTTCTGAGTAAACTGCCTCTCTCCCCTCATTCCAAATGACAAGAGCTGTTCATTTTGAAGCCAGGCCTTTAAGGTGTAGGAAGCATGAAATGGATGGTGAGGGAGGCAGTGATCCTCACAGTCCTCAGATCCAAGCTGGAATGTGTTCACAGGAGGGTGACCAAGATGGTAAAGGGGTCTGGAAACCATATCCTATGAGGAATAGCTTAGGGGACTGGGAACGTTTAGCTTGGAAAAGAGAAGACTGAGAGGTGATACAGTAGCCATATTTAAAATACTTGAAGGGATGCTAATATGAAGATGGAGTAAGCTTGTTTTCAGCTGCTCCAGAGACTAGAACATAAACCAGTGGATTCCAATGGCAAGAAAGAAGATGCTGCCTAAACATTATGAAGACCTTCCTGACAGTTAAGAGCTGTTTCACAGTGGAATAAACTGCCTCTGAGGGCAGTAGTGGATTCTCCTTCTTTGGAGGACACAGATTGGATGACTATCTCTCAGGGGCACTTTGATGGTGTGCCTCCATGGCAGAGGTTGGACTTGATGCCCCTTGTGGTCCCTTCCAATCCTATGATCCTATGATTCCCTGATTCTATGAATTATGACAGATGCCTAAGGGATGTTTCTGCCCTCAAGAGAAAAAATGTAAACATATTGGTATTTTAGATTGCACTGTGCAGGAATGGTTAAGGGAACTGTCAGAACAATAGTGAGAATCTACTGGTGTATCCACAGCAAGGGCATATTTCTGCTACTTACTTTCAGCACTTGAAAATCTGACAGCTGCCAATGGAGAGGGCATGGGTAGACCCACTCACTCTCAGTTGCCATATTCAACTGAAAGCACCTGGAAAGGCCAATTTACTCAGATATGCTGGTGCGATATGTACCACTCAGCATAAAATATTAGACACACTTTAGATACCACATAGCCGAAGCAGGTGGTAGCAAAAAAGGAGTTCCTCATTAGGAATATAAGCTGAGAACACAGAAGTATGATACATGTGGTATATGTCATTGGTAGTACAAAATGAAGTGTGATTGGATCAACATAGGCCCTTTTCACATGTGGGGGGGGAAACGGTGTAGAGCGACCTCTCACGGAGGTCGTCTACACCGTAAGTGGACTGGCGTGGACTACTTTTCATAGTTCCACACCAGAATCCACTCAGGAGCGGCCGGAACTAGCCGCGCTGCGTGTTTTTTAAAAAACAGCAGCCCCGTGCCACTCCGTCGCCCGGTTCTAAAGTGGATCTGCAGTGCGTGCCTGCAGATCTGCTGGGGGCGGGCTTCCGGCTGGCAAGCTTCTCCGGTTGATGGAGAGCCTCCACCAACCAGAAGCTGCCATCTGCGACGCCGGAGGAGTGTGGAGCAGCGAGCTCGCGCTGCTCCACGCGGCGACAGACTTACCCGGCTGGAGGTAAGCTCCATTTGTGGGCGTTTTCGCCCGTTTCCCCCCACACACATGTGAAAAGGGCCATAGTGAAATACTGTGGGGGCAAGGAGGGGTTGGCAACTGGAATGATTTAATCATTATAGTAAATATGCCTTAGAGCGGGGACCAGGATACGCTGTGTCATCTGTTGTAAAATGTAAGTCTACAGAAGACTCTGTCTGCACAGAATGGGAGTCTACTGTGTTCTGTGATCTAGACTTCATTAAAAATCTGCTACAGATAAATACTGAGGTAGCTATTGTTTTGTAATGAGGCACACCCTCCAACCGTCCCAATTTGCATAATTCTCCAACATTTCAGAGAATGAAAACAGGGACATGTGGCAAAACAACATCAGTGTAATCAAGAGGCAACAGTTACTAATGAGGAAGAATTTACAAGCTAGGAGGGGCTCTGGCAGTTTGCTTTTGCCTGAGCCTACTGCATATGCTGCAGCATTTGAGAGAGGAAATCTAGGACATATGGAGCTGGGCACCATAAGAGTGTGTTCAAAGGAGTGTGGCCAGGCAAGAAGAGGGCAAGAGTTATTAACAGAACATAGAAACTGCTATTTTAAGTAAAGAAATTTATGAACTGAATTTAGGAAACCCTGAAAAAAAATATAGAACAAAACAAATGGGCCTATAGGGAAGGGAAAGACTCTGGCCCTTTCCACACCAGGCAGTTAAAGCGGGCCAAGGCGTCCTGGCACAGAGGTTGTCCACACCTTGGATCAGACTAGGTGCGGACTATTTAACTTAGTTCCGCACCTCAGTCCGATCCAACCCTTCCCCAAGTGGTCCTCCCCTGCGCTAAGTAAAGACCGGAAAAATCAGGTCTTTACATTTTCTGGAACGCGCCATTGCGTTCCTACTTACCTGTGCAGATGCGCAGGCTCACACCAATGCGAGCCCGCGATCAGTGGAGGGCGGGCTGTGGGCGTGGCCAGCGTCAGCAGTTGGTCCACTCCCACGAAGACACCGGAAGCCGCCATTTTGAGCCGGAAGCCACAGGAAGCCGCCATTTTGAGCCGGAGCAGTGCGAATCTACAGACCTCGCACTGCTCCGGTTCGCCCTGCACTAATGGAGGAGCCCTGCGGAAGGGCTCAAGGGAAAGTCTGTGTTACTTCGGACCCAAGAAGAGCCGGTAAGTAACGGCACGGAGCGATTCACTTGCCTTGTGCGGAAAGGGCCTCTGTCTCCTCTTCTGTCCCCTGCTCAGTTAATTGAGCACAAATTAGGTTTGCATTTTGAACCCTGTTTGCAGCAACTGAAATGAGCTGTGGACAAAGGCAGACAGAGGAGAAAGAGAGAGAAACTGAGGTATTTTAAAAGCAGCTGGAAAAGTGAGACAGCAGAGAATTAACTGGGACAGTCCCACCAATGTGGGACAGTTGCAGGATATTAATTTGACAGGGACAGTCCTCATTCGTCTCATCATCCCACTATATCAGCTGCTTCTAAAATATCCCAGTTTTTTTCTCCTTCTTCCGCTTTCCCCTTTCAACTACTACTTACACTTCAATTGCTGCAGACTGAGTGCAAAGTAGAAAAGTAGTTTGCACTCCATTCAGCAGGAGAAGAGGAGTGGGTGGAATCTTGCTTTTCCGAGTAGATTCAGGCAAATGCAGTAGCCTCTCCTGACTTGTGTATTCTTCCTCACTAATAAGTTAAGTCATCTTGACAACACTCTGATACTGCTTGCCCACATGTCTCAGTTTTGCTCTCTGAAATGCTGGAGGATATCATGAGGTAGCATAGCCAAAAAAAAGTCTATGTTCTGACTCTGAATATTTGAAATCACAGTAAGTTCTATTCTGTGAGCATCAGCATAAACATGATGCATGCATATTGTATGGGTGAGTATGTTCACAGATGAAAGTGAGCACTTTTAATGTCAGTATAATATGTCAGTATGTCAGTACAATAACCTGTATGTACTGTCATGAGTAAAAGCAAAGAAGAGAGCTCACCAAGATTACTCCAGAAATGGTTTGTATAATGGCCCCATATTCCGTAATATTCAACATTATACAGATGACCTATCTGTTTATTGAAAGGTGTTGGATGAAATCTAATCATAGTGAAGGCATTCAGTCTTGCAGTGTTTTCCTCAGAGAAAAATGCTTCTCTCCTCTTTCTTCCTTATCACCTGCTATGCTTAGCTTGTGGCCCTGTTTCTTCATCCTAAGGCTGTGGAAGTGCTTTGCTTAGTAGAAAATTATTTTCATTTGATCCTCTGTTTTGATATTTTTTGGAATGAAAGAGAAAAGGTCTCAGTCAGCATGTGTTTGACACTTTGTCCAAAGTGTCAGCATGTGTTGGCATGTTTTGTAAAAAGAAAAGGTTGCAACATGTTGACATGTACTTGGAGTTCTGTTTATTATACTGAAGCCAGGGTATATTTGAAATTCAGATGTCCCATGGCAGCATAGGTGTGTTTAAGCAAAAAATGCAAAGCAGCAGCTTTGAAAAATTAATGGTGTGTGTGTGCATTTGTGTGTGCACGCATATGAGTGTTTAACAACATAGCCCAGCAGATATTCTTTTATTTATTTATTTTTTGTTTGTTTGTTTGTTTGTTTGTTACCCTGCCTTATATCAAAAGATCTCAGGACACCTTGTAAATCCTATGCAACAAGCTTATAAATCCTGTAAAGCTAATCAAACCCAATAGCTGGCAAATCTATCACCATCACACCTCCTTATCATTCCTTATATCCACTGCCTTTTGTTCTAAAAGATTAGACTTACAGACTGTAGGAACATCATTAAGGACTGGAAGTAATGGTAACCACCATCCCAGTGTTGAAAAGTTGATCATTTAGAATGCCAAGGAAAAGTGTATGAACTGCAGCTTTCAATGCATTTCGAAAGACAGCAGATAGTAGGGCAACATCTTCCTGGAAAGACATTAACACATACAAATTTCAACACAGTGACTGACTGGGCAGTTTAAAGCTAGCTGTTGCATAGTTCCTGCTTGTTTTCCATTTGATAATCAAAATAACAACAGCATTTCATTTGTGCATTTCCCAATCGATTGACACTGAAAAGGTAGAGGGAAGTCTGGCTGGATAGCTTGCTGTAATGGAATCTAATTCTACCCCCACCCCTCCACATTCATGATTGACTGATCTTAAAAAGCTTTCTAAACTAAAAGAAGCATGAAAATGCATCAGTGTTAACATTTCTACTCCGTTAGTGCTCCCTGGCAATTTGTAGCTAGGCTTGCCATTAATATTTCCTCTGCTGGATCCCCAGCAATGCAGTGGAAGACTGGGATGTTACTGCCTATGCAGAGCTGTCACAGAGCTAGTTTCAAACTAGTCTAGCCCCTTTTTCCCTCCAGATCTCCCCACCCCCAAACCATATAACCTTGCATTCTGTATGGTAGTTACAGACTCATAATCTAGACTTATGGATCTGTAATTGCCCTGTAAAACTATATAGGCTTCCTGTAAGATTACATAAACATCCCCTCCCCAGCCTAGCTTTACATCCAGCCACAAGATTGGATGAAAGAGGTCTGTTCATCTTCTGATCCGGTGCAAGGAGGATGACATTTCCAACCCCCTCCCACCAGGAAGCAAGGCTGAAACAATCAGGAGTAGAACCAAGGTTGCAATCCCTTATCACTGGCTTGCTTGCTGGTGGGAGAGGGGTGGAAGCATAATCTTTCCTGTACCCAGATTAGCAGCCAAACAGACCTCCTTCATCTAGTCTGGCTGCTTGGCTGTCAAGGTGGCCTTCAGGGGTAGGGCCATGAGATGTTACTTAGTTATGCATATGTAACTAAATAACAGATGTAAAATATCAATGATTATGTATAGTTTTATATTATAACATCTTCCATAACATCGCCATTCCAAGAAACAGTGGTATGTAAGGTCATTTTCTATTAAAGTACACAGTCACAATATATGAATTAAAAATGTCAAAAGTGTTTCACAGAGTCAACTAATAAGATTTGAATTCTTTTAGAAGTCCTGCTTTATCATTTTCTCAATTTAGGCAATAAAACAATAGCAAATCACAGCAAAATTGTGTTTTAGTTTAGGCATATTAGCCTTTAGCTACTTTAGAGTTTATTAGTTAATTTTTCATTCAAAGCTATTTTTCACATCTTATTATACTAGGCCATCACAGATATCCCCTTTAAATCTTCTCAATATTGTGCAATGATCAACCTGGCAGTTTCTAATAAATAACCAATTGAAACTTTATTAGATACCTTCACATTATCTTCCTAAAAACAATATCAGCCACAGCAGCAGCAACAACAACAACGAGAAGACAGCCCAGTTCTGGAGTCTTTGAAAGGTGTTAGCAATATTATTTATTTTGGAGAAAACCACACTCCAATATTTGAATACTTTTACTACAGTTCAACTGCAAATGTCCAAAAAAAAAAAAAAACTTTAATTTTACTCCCTCACCAGCAAAGAGGGGGAAGAGTAAGGTCTATGTATGATAATGACCCAAGAGTCGAATGCCACTTATGTGTTCTTCCTTCTTAAAGAAAAGACACTTTTAAAAAGGAAATTTACTCAACATTGTATCCCATTTTACCTTTTCTAGATACATAGTTTAGAATAGGTCAGTTTCCTGTACCCACGCACACTAACCTCCACTGCTAGACAATAGGTTAGTTTGTTGTTGCTAATAGCTGTCAAGTTGACTTTGAGTTATGGTGACCCTATGGATGAGAGACGTCCAAGTCACCCTGTGATGAACTGCCCTGCTCAGGGCTTGCAGATTCAGGGATGTGTTTTCCTTGGTTGAGTCTATCTAGTATACAGGCTTAAAACATGCATCCATTTAACTAGAATGTTATTATCTGAGGCCATTTCTGCACTAGACTGTTATAGTACTATTATTCCACTTTCAACATCCTGTGGAATCTTGGGGCTTGCAGTTTAAGGAGAAGCCCCCTCTCTAAACTGCAAACTCCAGGATTCCATAGGATGTTGAAAGTGGAATAATAGCACTATAACAGTCTGGTGAGGAAATGGCCTATGTGTGCACTTTTCTTACTTTTGTGATACAATATGCCATTTAAAAAAGGCATTAGGACAAAAGACATAACTAAAATGTACATGGGAAAATAATGGCCTGAGAATTGGCCCTGTGCCTATAATCCAGGATACAAACAAATCACTTCTAATTTTGGCACCATTACAACCAGACAATCTTCTCTTCCTGGGCTATCCCATCCTACCATGTTCTGCACAACTAGCTTGCTGTCTTCTGTTAGTGCATGCTGCTCAGCCATTTCTCATAGTGCAGCATTTTGGGGAGGCAAGTTAAATTGGGAGAGGTCTGTCATACACAGAAAAGGCCATTACATTTTTAAAGAAAAACTGATAAAGTTTGTACCTGCCATATCATTTAAGGCAGTGTTTCTCAACCTTTGATCCACCAGATGTTTTGGACCGACTCCCAGAAGCTGGAACAGCATGGCCAAAGGTCAAAGATTCTGGGAGCTGGAGTCCAAAACTTCTACAGGACCAAAAGCTGGGAACCACTGTTCTAAGAGACTGTTGGCTGCTACAAGTTCTATGATTTGAGAAGCTGAAGAAAATTATTCTAAGCCAGAGGAAGAATTGTGCCCCTGACCAGATGTTCTTGAACTACATACAATTCCCAACAGTCCTAGCCATTATAGTCAATGATGAGGAATATGAGGAGTTGCAGTTCAACATCTGGAGGGCCTCATAAGTCTTATCCTTTTTTTAAGATCATAGAAATTTCTGCCAGCAACTAACAGACACCCCTGATTTGTATGTATACATGCCTTCGAGTTGACTGTTGACTTATGGCAACCCTGTGATTTTCATAGAATTTTCTTAAGCAAGGAATGCTCAGAGGTTTCCAGTTTCTTCTTCTGAAATATAGCCTCCAGCACCTGGTATTCATTGGCAGTCCCCCTCCAAGGACTAACCGGGACTGACCCTGCTGAGCTTCCAAGATCAGAAGGTATCTGGTCTCTTTAGAGTATTTAGGCCCTATCCCTGACTCATACTTCTTGCTTATTCCTATACAAGCTGCATGGGAACATTATTAAAAGTGACAAAAAATACTCAGCAACAAGTGAAATCAGTGTTTCTAGAACTATGGACCACAAGCTGCTCCAAATGATCTTCAGGAGATCAATGGGCCTATTTTGCTAACTCTGTGACAATGGTAGCTTTGACAGTGTGGTAGACAGTAACAGGGAGGAAGTCAAAGGAGAAGAAAGAAAAGGAAGGCAGAGCTGTTTTTGCCACATGGCAGCTTCTTTGTCCACCCAAGATGCTGTGGGGAAGCATCCTACCGTTTCAGAATTCTAATTCTGGGCTGCTCTTGATCAGCCGCTGACAATCTATTGCCGCTCATTCCGCAGTAATAATAAATACAAACATCCCCACTGAGGAACAAATGGGGAGAAATATAGAAGGCAGATGTCATTTTGGATTTCTCATTCCTAATTTGAATTCTCAGTGCAGCATGATCCTGCAAAAACAGCTACAGTGTTCCGTAACTGATCCAAAAGTTTTAGTGAACACTGCGATGGATTGAACATTTGGCCTGTCACATTTTTGCCCAAACATTTCTTATAGAACTGCAGCAATAATATTAATTCTTGCGTCTCTCTCACTCTGCTCACTCCGCAGTAATCATTTAGATTGTCATTGTAGGAAGGAAACTTCAGTTCCATCTGCCAGGGTGCATTGTGCTATTTAATGCTTTCCTCTTGGATATGCCAGTATATTCCCGATTCAGTGGGAGTCTGCTGCTTAATACCAGTCATAAATGCAGTTTGTCTTAAATGCTTTGCATGGAATTCATTTTGACAGGGGGTGGGCAGGATAAGGCATTGCCTTCCTGATGGTGCTGGTGCTAGTGCTCGCTGCGACCATGAGGAATGTTATCAGTAGTCACTGGAGGCACATGGGTCATTCCAGAATTCATTTCACCAAAGTAACATGGAGAGATGAAGGAGGGGTGGAAAAGGAAAGAACCTAAACTTCCTCCTGTTTTTTACTAGACCATGCCAACCAGTTAGAATACCCGATGCTGAACTGGAGAGGCTAAAGCTGTGAAACTTTGTTCGTCTCCACCATGATACAGCAACCATGAGAATAAACTCTCTGTAAGAGTGTACTCAAACCAAAAAGACTTATCTATATAAAGGCAAGATAATCTACTGTGGCACCACTACCAGTGCAAGAAGAAAAACTCTCCTCTAGGAGCTACCACATTGAGTTAATTGAGAGGGAGGGGGGAATCCTGCCAGTGATCGTTCAGTCAATAATGAAAAGGGAATAAATGTTATAAAAGTTCCTTCAAAATACTTTATGTACACTTCCACTTGACAAAGGAACATTGCATAGGGTGGGATTTGCAGCATTTGTATCTCAGAACCCATGAGAAGAGGGATGAAAATTCTCAAACCAGGTTTTAGTTCTTCTTGACTGTAAATAGTAAACAGTCTTAACCCTTATCTTAACCTCTTAACCCTAATCATCCTTCAGTCCACCATCCAAAATGACAAGAGTTATGAGTTTGTAAATAGTAAACAAACTCATAACTCTTATCATTTTCGTTGGTGGACTGAAGGATGATTAGGGTTAAGAGTCTCAGCTCCTGTGGAAGGACATGACTTGAAGCTCTTGGCCTGATATCATAACCTATTTTCAGCCCTACCACCAGATCACGGCAATGATTTATGAGCCAAGCATTTCTCCTTGGTCTGACTGGTTCCACTTGCAAAGGACAGGCTGAATGTCACAGCTGAGCAGCAAAGCTCATCCTTTGCACACAGAAGCTTCTAGGCTAAATTTCTGGCATTTTCAGCTGGAAGAAGAAATGACAGTAGACAGTAGGACTAGGAATGGCCTCTGTCTGAAAGGCTGGAGATCTGCTTATAGTCAGAATTCAGTTAAGAGTATTGGGCTACAGTTGGCAAGCAATCTGATTCAATGTGAAACAGCTTAATAAGTGTAATATTTGTTCAAATTTAAATAGTAAATAGTTGGTGCTGCACAAAAGGAATAAAAACACAAATTGTTTCCGTGAATTGCTGTCAAGTTGGCTTTGGCTTATGGCAACTCTATGAATGAGAAACCCCTGAGTCACTCTGTAGTCAACAGCCCTGCTTGACTGAATCCGTCCATCTCTTTTCCTACTGCCTACGGCTTTTACCTTACCAAGCATTATTGCCTTTCCTTGTGAGCCATGTTTTCTCACTATGTCCCTTTCCACATGTGGGGGGGGGGACGGGTGAAAACGCCCAAAAACGGAGCTTACCGGCAGCTGGGTAAGTCCGTCGTGATGCGGAGCAGCACGAGCTCGCTGCTCCGCAGTCCTCCGGCATCCCAAATTGCGGCTTCCGGTTGGTGGAGGCTCTCCACCAACTGGAGAAGCTCGCCAGCTGGAAGTCCGCCCTCGGCAGATCTGCAGGCACGCATTTGCGCACGCCTGCAAATCCGCGTCAGAGCCGGGCGACAGAGCAGCACGGGGCTGCGTGCTCCGTGCTTTTGAAAAACCTCAAAAAAGAGGTTTTTAAAAAACACACAGCGCGGCTAGTTCTGGCTGCTCCTGAGTGGATTCTGGTGTGGAACTACAAAAAGTAGTTCATGACAGTCCACTCTACGGTGCAGAAGACCTCCGTGAGAGGTCGCTCTGCACCATTACAGAAGCCCGGTGTGGAAATGGCCTATGTGTCCAAAGTACAACAGTCTCAGGTTAGTCAGTTTGGCTTCTAGGAAAAAGTTAGGCTTAATCTGCTCTAGTACCCATTTATTTGTCTTTTTTAGCAGTCCATGGTATCTGTAGACCTGTTCTGTAGCACCACATTTCAAATAAGTTGGTTTTCTTCCTATCAGCTTTTCTCATTGTCCAGGTTTCACAAGCATGCATACAAATTTGAAATATGATGTCATGGACAATCCTAACTTTAGTATTCAATTATATATTTTGACACTTCAGTAACACTCTAGTTCCTCCTTGCCGCCCTTCCAACATTTATTCTCCTGAGTTTTTTTGACTGCAGTCTCCATTCTGCTTAATACCTGAGCTAAGGCATGAACTGTTGAACTGTTTCAATGTCTTCATTATCTGCTTTAAAGTTATGTATATCAACTGTGGTCATTATTTTTGTTTTCTTAATGTTCAACTGTAAATCTTCCTATGCACTTTCTTCCTCGATTTTCTTCAGTAATCCTTCCAAGTCTTTCCATTTTCTGCTAGTAGTATGGTGTCATCTGCAAAACTTAAATTGATGTTCCCTCCTCCAATTTTCAAGTCTCCTTCCTCTGAGTCTAATCCTGCTTTACATATGACATGTTCAGGATACAAGTTAAACAGATAGGGTGATAAAATGCAGCTTTGCTTGACTCCCTTGCCAATTGGAAACCATTCTGTTTCCCTGTATTCTGTGCTGATGGTAGCCTATTGTCCTGAGTACAAGTGACACATCAGGATAATCAAATGTTGTGGATTACCCATTTCTTTAAGAGCAATGCACAGTTTTTCATGAACCAGACAACCAAAGGCTTTGCTATAATCTATAAATCACAGGCTGATGTTCTTCTGAAATTCTTTGGTTCCTTCCATTATCTAATATATGTTGGCAATATGGTTGCTATGT
Organism: Cyclura pinguis; assembly: GCA_030412105.1. Classification (NCBI taxonomy): domain Eukaryota; kingdom Metazoa; phylum Chordata; class Lepidosauria; order Squamata; family Iguanidae; genus Cyclura; species Cyclura pinguis. Next base: position 108,586,401 of record CM059600.1, on the reverse strand, counting down.
CCTCTTCCTTTCTTGAATCCAGTTTGGACATCTGGCATTTCTCACTCCATATATGGTAAAAGTATTTGTTGTAGAATCTTGAGCATCACTTTGCTTGCATGGGAAATAAATGCATCAGTCCTGTGGCTACTGCAACTCTGGTGTCCCCTTTCTTGGAGATAGGAATGTATATTGAGCATTTATAGTCTCTGAACCATTGCTTCATTTTCCATATTTGTTGATGGATTTTTGTTAGAACTAGTTTCTGTCTCTGTAGCATGAAGCAGCCCTATTGATGTATCATTTGTTCCTAGAAATTTATTTCTCCTGAGCACTCTCAGTGTAGATTCCATCTCATTTTCTAAAATTGTAAGTTCATCTTCAGACTGGTTCTTCCTTCAATAAATTTGTCATCCTTCCATTTCTTTTATAGAGTTTTTCCATGTATTGTTTCCATCAGGTTTTTTTTCTTTTTTTTGCACTTGGTCATGCAATGCATTCCCCTGCTTTTCATGTAGCATCCCCACTCTTGGTTTAAATTTCCTTTGATTTCTTCAATCTTGTGGAAAAGGTTTCTTGTTCTTCCTTTTTATTGTCACCCACTATTTCTCTACATTGATTATTATAGTAGTTCTGTTTGTCCTTGAACACAAGTCACTGAACAATTGCATTCAGGGGTCTGATCCTTTTTCTATCACCTTTTATTTTTGCTTCTTGTCTGTCCTTAACTGCTTGAAGAGCTTCATCTGTTCTCTTTCTTTTGGCTGCAGATAAGTGTGTTTTTGCATTTCTTTGTGACAATGTCCATAATTTTGCTCCAGAGCTCTTCTGGCTTCCACTCAGGCTTAATAGTGCAAATCTATTTTTTTTTTTTTTTTTACATTATCATTAAATTCTCTGGGGATGTTTTTAGGGTTGTATTTTGGCATGATGGTTGGTTTAGTGTTCTTCTTTAGCTTTACTTTCTTATATTAGCTGTTCATGGTGTTTGCCACAGTCTGCTCCTGGTCTTGTTTTTGCAGAGCTTCTCCATCATCTGCTCCCGGTTACGCAGTCTATTTGATTTCTATATTGTCCATCAGGTGATGTCTAAGTATACAGTCACTGCTTTGGTTGCTTGAAGAATGTGTTTGCAATCAGTGAACTATTGGTTTGCACAAGTCGACCGGTCACTCTACTGCTTTGTTCCTGATCCTAGGCCAAAATATCCTATAATCTTTGGTTCTGCTTTGTTTCCTACTTTTGCATTCTGATTATCTATGATTATCAAAAAGTCCTATTTTGGTGGGTGATCAATTTCCTCCTGGACTCTAGAACACAGTCTTTGAATTTCTTCTTCTTCTGCCCCTGTAGCTGAGACATTGGATTATGGTTATATTGATGGGTTTTCCCTGAAATCTTATTGATATGATTTGGTCAGAATTTGCATTATATCCTTTGACTGCTTTTGCTACATCTCACTTCTTCGATTTTAATTTCCTGAGTAAAACACTGTGTAATTATCTGACTCAGAATGTCCCATTCCTGTCCATTTTAGTTCACTCACTCCAGGTATTGCAGTATCTATGTTTTACTATGGTTGGCTTCCCCTAATTCATGCTTCTCACATTCCATGTTCCTATAATGTGTGTTGGGCAGCTTTATATTTTCCTTTTACCTCCGAGCACATCAGTAGCTGACTGTCTTTTCATCTTGAGTCCATTTGTGCCATTAGTCACAGCACTATTTGTAAATTTCCTCTGTTCTACCTAGGAGCTCATAAGAGTGCCATCTGACTAGGAGTCTCAACTTCAGACACTATACCTCTTGTTTCATTTTGGATTGTCTCATGTCTTGATAAAAGACATTCAAAAGGAGTTTACTGTGCCTTACTGTATTAGCTATGGGGCCACTGCATTATCTGTGCGACATCCTCTCTCACTGTCATCCCCTTGCTACTGCTGCTGCCCAGTAGCTGTTTGGCACATTTAGTCTGGCTCTTCAGCAAAAGCCTGTCAGACATGGGAGATCCTACCAGCAGGGATGCTGCCATCAGCATAGCCTCCCGCCTCACAAGACCATGCAATCTCACCACCTTGGCAAGTTAGTGCCATTGGCAGGGAAAGAACAAATTGGTGGGACTTTTCTTGAAGGTGCATGTTGGGTTGAACTCAAATCATGTCTCTCCATCAGTGGAACAGGCACTGAACACATTTTCTCCCCTCCACTCAGCATTCACTCTGGCTCCACAACCATCTCAAAATGCAGTGCAGATTTTGTGGGCACAAGAGTTAGAGAGAATACAGGGAAAGGGAAAGTCCTTTGGTACAAGCAGAATTCTATTTGCATGACATTGGAGGGGCCCAAATTTAATTAACAACAAAGGGATAGAATAAGTGAAGTCATTTTAACTGTATCGGCTTTTGGGCATTCTGCTACACAGAATATACTGAAGGGCTAATATACAGGGAATAGAAATTTCCTTGGGACCTACTTTATAGCTAGATTGTTTACAATGGTATATTGCCAGCTACATTTTTTTTAACTATTTAATGGATGACTTAAGACTAATGTGAATTGGTCTAGCTAGAGTTTTCTTCCACTGATCTTATTATACCTCTGTCCTTAATCTGCAGCATAATCTATATATGTTCTTGAGAAGAGAAGGAAAAGATGATTGCAGTTAATTTTTTTATTATTATTACACATATTCTGAATGTATCTTTTCAGTCTCACATCTTCAGCATCACTCAGCGACTTTGGCTTTGCTCTGCTGGCTAAAATCTTGGATTGTATTAACTGCTTGCTTTTTGTTTTTAAATTTAATGGTCCACTTTTGAAGAGACAAGAATTTTAATGCAGATGAGAATCCATTTGCAGTTGCTGTTGCCCAGATTTGCCACCTAGCTGGTTTTATGAAGAGTTTGTGTGTGTGTGTGTGTGTGTGTGTGTGTGTGTTTAAAACTCTCCTGCCTTGCGGGCTACACAGTGAGCAGTTTTACATTTCTTTATTTAGATTTATAACCCATTCTTTCCCATGGGCTCTAGGTGGATAGTAATCATATTAGTGCACACAGACATCTCTGACTCGAAGGCAACATAATCAAAGCAATTAATAGAAACTGCTAGCAAGGAAAAAAGAGGTAAAAGGAAGAAAAATAAAACAGAAAATCATTCAGATGGGCTTTTTATAAATAGACTATAATGGAAACTGAAAAGCTCTTCTTTTGTGCTCACTTTTCTGTGTTCATATTATCTGCCATTGTGTCCTGCACCCAGCACTAAACTCTCAATCATATCATCCTTACTTAATGAGAAGACTGAATCTCTCCCCTATGGTGGTATAAATTACCACTTGAATCAACAAGCACTTCTATGTAGTGGGAAAAGTAGCTTGTCACGGGTAGCTTGCATATTATGTTATACGTTATTTTTAACAGGTCTACTGTGTTCCTTTAGAACTAAATATGCTTCTTTATCTCTTTGTCAGCTTAGAGGTCAATTGCTGCATAAATCTTGTTTCTTTTCTGGATCTTAATCTCAGAGGGTATTATCCCTGTATTGACACTTGATTGAATGCACAAGAGTTTGGAGTGGATGACAATCTCTCTACAACTAATACTCCTTGCAAATTCTGACACATTCCCCATTTAATCATTCTCTAGGAATAATTTCTTTCCATTTTTCAAACAGACCTAATAAAATGTGTTCAGCTTAATGGGCCTATATGACTTTTCACATTGAAATTCAGGTCAACATCCTGCTTTGGCCTCCTCTTTTGGCTGCGTAGGATTGAAATGCAGTATATTCAGCCTTGCTGAAAAACAGAGCTAGGATAGGAGTTGGGTTCAAATGGACTTCTATTTGTTAGGGTCCTGGCAGGTTGTTTGAGTGATAGAGGATGAGGCAGAGTCAACAGAGATTAGTTCTTTCTTCTTCTCTATCTTCCTTCTCCCTATCACTCTGAGGAACTAAAACTGAAGCCTGGGCTTGCTTCTTATCAGTGGCAGCAACTGCTTCTGTTACAAAGGAGACCTTTTGTAACCACCAAAGCTGCAATCATTGTGTATTGGTCCCATTGGCTAAACTCAGATCAGAGCAATGGAGAAAGCTGAATGTACGGGACAGATGATTACACACAACCATCTACAAGTATTTCATTTCAGCATCCACATTTATAAATGTAATTATCCTAACATACATATTTTAAAATGCAGTTTGGTATGCTTTCTGGGTCAAATACTATGTCATAAGGTGTGAGGGGGACCAAATCAGATGAGTTTGCATCAAAATTTGCCACAATAAAGTTCATAAAGCTTCTTCAATGTTGTATAGGTATCGAATAGTCTTATTTTTCATAAGCAAATAATTCACTTCCTCATCTTTTTTTTAAGGGTTTCATGGATATTGACCTGGAGAAATTCAGGACAAGTGGAGCAAATGTAACTGGATTCCAGTTGGTGAATGATACAGACACCATCCCAGCAAAGATTATGCAACAATGGAAAAACAATGATGCCAGGGAACAACCTCGTGTTGACTGGAAGAAGCCAAAGGCAAGTGGTACTGAAAAACATTTGTTTGAGGCGGCCTTAACGCTGCTCTCTTGTTACATGATAACAATTTGGAATGAGAAGCTGATATATCCAGTTTTCATGCCAAAGCACAACGAACTTGTTCAAGTGAGGTTAAGTTGGAAAATGTAACATTTATCTTGATTGTGTAAAGAAAGAGCTCATATGAGATGAAAAATGCACAAACATTTTTAAAAAGTTTTTCTTTTTTTTAAAAAAAACAGCTTCAGACTGAGGCAATTTTTGCTTTTGTCTCTATAAGGGCAAAGCATGTAGTGGCTGGAATCCTGTATCAGCTACCTAATATACTTAAGTATACTTAACGAAGTAACATCTCCTGGTTCAGCTCCCCACAAACCTGATAGAAATATCATTCAGCTACACTCCAGTCACTGGTGAAATGGCCATTTCTCCCCAAACTTCATGGAGGGGGGGAGTTATGATTGTGGCAATAGTGCTGAAATTGTGAATAAGTAGTGACCATGAATACAACTGATACAAATATGTAACTGCTTTGTAATCATCACGATTAGAATCATAGAATCATTGATGTGGAAGAAGCCTCATAGACTGTCAAGTCCAACAACCCACTGCCATCTAGGCTCTTTTTGAACATTCAGAGGAGACCCCCATCACCTCTCTAGGCAATTGGTTCCATTGCCAAACTGCTCTTACTGTCAAGACACTCCTTCTAAAGTTCAATCAAAATCTACCTTCAAACCATTACACCTGACCCTACCTTCTAGGGCAGCAGAGACCAACCCTGCCCCCTCCTCTCTGTGACAACTGGTGAGGTATTTAAAAAGTGCCGTCATGTCACCTCTTATTTTTGTCTTCACCAAGCCGAACAAGCCCAGCTCCTTCAACTTTTCCTCATATGTTTTGTTCTCCACGTCTCTTATATCCTTGTTGCCCTTCTCTGAACATGCACCATCTTGCCAATATCCTTCCTAAAATAAGGCACTCAGAACTGAACAGATTACTCCAGATGAGACCCAACTAGTGCAGAGTGTAGCTGAACTATTACTTCCCTCGACTTAGAAACTATGGCCCTCTTCACATGTGGGGGGGGGGGACGGCGTAGAGCGACTTCTCGCGGAGGTCGTCTACACCGTAGAGTGGACTGGCGTTGACTACTTTTTGTAGTTTCACACCAGAATCCACTCAGGAGCAGCCGGAACTAGCCGGGCTGCGTGTTTTTTAAAAACCTCTTTTTCGAGGTTTTTAAAAAGCACGGAGCATGCAGCCCCGTGCCGCTCCATCACCCGGTTCTAAAGTGGATCTGCAGGCGCGCGCAAGTGCGTGCCTGCAGATCTGCCGGGGGCGGGCTTCCGGCTGGCGAGCTTCTCCGGTTGGTGGAGAGCCTCCACCAACCGGAAGCTGCCATCTGCAACACCAAAGGAGTGTGGAGCAGCGAGCTCGCGCTGCTCCACACGGCGACGGACTTACCCGGCTGGAGGTAAGCTCCGTTTTTGGGCATTTTCGCCCGTTCCTCCCCCCCGACATGTGAAAAGGGCCTATGTTTCTATTAATACAGGCTAAAATATCACTCACCTTCTTCGCTGTAGCATCACATGGCTGATCATTTAATTAATGATCAACAATAATACTTTGTCACAATTTTGATACTATTGCCATGATCATAACTTCACTCCAGTCATCTTTACTGAGCATCAGAGAAGTAGCTGATACAAGACTCTGGCTATTATTTTTAGAATGAAATATTTCTAATATAAATGATGGCTTTTAGATTAGATATTTGTTGTATTCTTGTTTTTATCATGTATTTTATTATTACCTCCTATCAGACTTTAAGTTGTGAAACAATATGTAATGTGAAATTTTTAAAAAAATAATTTAATAACAAACATAAAAGTGGAGCATCAAAAGGGAAAGGGCGAAAGGAATCAAGCAGACTAACTTATTTATTTCAGCATGAGATTTTGTGGATTCCAATCCCTTTCTTCAAATCTGAAGAAAAAGTTGAATAGATCTGAAGAAAAGAAATGATTTTTATAAAAGCTGGTTCTGAAATAAATCGGTCTTAAAGGTACAGCTTGATTCCCCTCCCCCTTTTCCTTTTTTGTTCTGCAACAGACAAACATGGCTGTCTCTTTGAAAAAAGTACCCAAGATTGGAACCAACCATCAGCTACTCACAAACAATCATTAAGCGCTGAACAAAGCAAAAAGTTTTTTTTTTTTCTGGGAAAAAAATGGTCCAATCTCCTAAAGGAGATTAGAATTTGGAGTGCTGCCAAAAAAGGGCCCTAGAAACATATCCCCATCAACCTAGCCTCACTTGTATGCAGGTGTGTATGAAACAATGTTTATATGAATGTAAATCTACATTAATGAAATCTTGAGGACCGATGTATTCTTTTGGAATTAAGTGCAATTCTTGTTTTACAACATTGTTTATTGAAATTCAACAACTCTGTAGATTTTTCCACTTAGGACTGAGGCTCAGAGTAGAAATAACAACCTGATTTTAACCTTGTTCATTTAGAAGAATAAGTTAATTTTACTTCCAAATAAATAGGGCTTCTGTCTTAAAGTAGTTCTTAACACAAATTAACCTGTGCTGTGAAAATAAAACGAAGATATATGCACTCAGTTAAAGGAGGGGGGTGTCCATTGCTCTTCTGCGATAAATATCTGTCTACAGTTGTTCTGACAATGAATTCCACAAAAAGATGCTATTATTGTTGTAAGCAAACCTAATTTTTTTTATGCAGATTTCTCTATCAAAATACTGTACAAACCATCTAGGAAAGTATAACATCTCTGTGACTCACCTTCTTGTGTATCCTTCTGCATACATGCAAAATAGGTTTTTAATCTCACTTTCAAGCTATTGTGTAATGCGGAATACATAGAGAATGAAGGGGCAGAATGGGGGAGAGAGAAAAGGAGATTTGCTGTGGCGTTGTCATAATAGGGAAAGTATTTCTGGAAAACATAGTTGTGTGTAAGAAAGGAAAGGGAAGGAAGGAAAAGAAAGGAAACAAGGCTAGCTCCTTTGTCAGTATGCAAGCACTGAATGTAATTAAGACTAGAATTAATTTATGCCTAGAGAAGGCCCTTTAAAATCAATGGTACAATCTATTCCTAACTAAATTCTGTCGGTTTCAGTGGGATTAGCTAAAGCATGACTAGCAGTGTAGCTACATTCTACAGTTGTTGCCACTTTAATTGCCATGGATCCATCCTATGGAATTCTGGGATTTGTAGTTTTGTGAGGTGCTTAAAATTCTCTGCTAGAGGACTCTAATGCTGTCCTTCAGGAGAGTGCAGTAGAGCTCTCTAGCAGAGAAATCTAGCTAATCTGTTCGGGATTCTGCAGAATGTAGCCATGGCAATTGGAGAAGAATCAAACTGCTGTCTGTTCAGTGTTGTTACACTCAGTATTTGGATCTCATTGCTTTATGGCAAGATTTTGGTGAGATTCTAACTGCCATTGAGCTCTTAGTACGCTGCAATTATAAGACAGTATGCTGCAGTTATAAGCAACTACCTTACATCTAGAGGCCACAAATGCTTCATCACCTCCTGACCTGGGAAGACTGCACTTCACTCCTCAATGCTTTTTAAAAATTATTATGCATCATCTAGGGGCAATTTTGTGAGCTTTTGAGGCCTTCTGTTTTAGGGCCAAGAGAGTTCTTTTTTCCAGCCTAGAAAAGACAAGAACTGACTTCTAGGCCATTTCTGTACCAGACTGCTATAGTGCTGTTATTCCACTTTCAACATCCTATGGAATCCTGCGGTTCCATAGGATGTTGAAAGTGGAATAATAGCACTATAATAGTCTAGTGTGGAAATGCCCCTAGTTTTGGAACACTCCTGCCCCCAGCTGATAACAGATTGAGGGGAGTTAACCTGGTACAACACCCCCTTTTGCTCATAGGGGGTACAGAGAGAGTTTTCGTTACATTTTTGAAAAAAAAGAAAGGGACAGGAATGGGTACACCAGATCCCCTCAGAAGCTACATACAGCCCATGGGCTACACCAGGGTTTCTCAACCAGGATTCCTTAGATCCCTAAGGTTCTGCAAGAGATTGCTAGGGATTGCTCAAGAAATCATAACTGAAAAAAAAAACTTTCTGAGCTGTAATTATAATAATTTTCATGCAGGATTTCCCTGAGACCTGAAAATTATTTCTGAGGTTCCCGTAGGGCAAAAAGGTTGAGGTCCAACTATAATATCTAAAACTGGAATTAAATATTGAAAGGGAAAAAATTACCTTCAAAGTTTTAATAAAGCTATGAATGATAAGCAGCTATATTGGCAAGGCCTTATTTACACAAAGCATTGAGTGAGTCGAATCAAAATAAAGACATAAGAGGCCTAGCATTTAACTCAAGTTTCAAAACCTCATTCCATTTTTCCTACAATTACCAAAGTGTATGATTCCATCTTGTTGAGATACCCTAACAATTTTACACTGATACTGGTGCAATGGTCATTGAGATTTTCCCCTCACCCTTGAAATCTAGCTTGAAACTGAAGGTTCCTGAACAAATGTGAGTTTCCAAGATCAAGCCTAATAGCCAGTATACATCTTTCATTTTATTTTTCTAGTACACATCTGCTCTTACATATGATGGGGTTCGGGTAATGGCAGAAGCTTTTCAGAGTCTCAGGAAACAACGAATTGACATCTCCCGTCGTGGGAATGCTGGAGATTGTTTAGCAAATCCAGCTGTTCCTTGGGGACAAGGAATTGACATCCAGAGAGCTCTACAACAGGTCAGAGGACATCCTGTGGTGTGGAATCCAAGCTTGTTTCTAACAATCATTAACTATTTGTCATAAATGTCAATTTATTATTTTACTTCAGCAACATATGAATCATGCAATCATTATTTTATGGATTGCAATCTGAAAATATCAGTGTCTAGATCTCACTCACTATTTTATAGCAACACTTGGCTAGGATTTCAATGGGTAACTGTTTTGACTTCTCACTATATTACAGTTAGGTGTGAATTGCCATGATGATATTCCTGTAGGATGGTGGTGAGTATCTGTTGCAGATCCAGGACTGCACACATTCTTGGATTATTAAAAAAAAATGTAAACACTGAATGTTTACATTGAAGATGAATTTCTAAAGATGACTTGAAAGTCAAGGTCCTGAATGGGGAGATGGGAGTATAAAGTTCTACCTAGGATAGAAAAAATTACAGAGGGTGGGGAGCAGAGAATCATTTTGCTATGTACTGATAAGCAGATGCACAACAGAAAAAGACCTCCTGCAGTCCTGTGGAGGATGACACCATTATGCATCCAGCTGTAGGGGTTGGGGCTGTTGAGTGAGATGAATGACAAATTAATTATTGTTGTTATTGTTGTTAACTACCATCAAGTTGACTAGATTTCAGATTGATAGAGGGAGGGTTGCATGTTGGAGTGTTCCCAGTAGATGAAAGCTAACATGTCACAGATAAGACGAGGGGCCCATTCACACTACACAATTTATACTGCTGTTACTCCACTTTAACTCCCATGGGTCCATCCTATGGAATGCTGGGATTTGCAGTTTTGGTCAGAGGCATCAGAGTAGCTCTGGCTGAAAATTTTAAATTCCCATCCCATGTTCCATAGGATGTTGCCATGGCAGTTAAAGTGGAAGGTAGGGCTATACTTATGTAATGTAAATAGGTCCCAAGTAAAATCCCTTCTTCCATGACATACTTGGTTTTCCATTGTAACTGAATATTCAAGTTGAGATATCGTACTGGAAATGTATACATCCTTTATGTCCCGTAAGCATTAATCTTTTAATTTGTTATCATTATTGTCACTCTATACTTCTCACTTATTTAAAGTTTATAAGATTCCAACCCATTGTTATAGTTATGTGAGCCCACAGAGATTACTACATTATAGCAACTTGGATATTATCCTATTAACTAGTAAAGAAAATTGTACTGTCAAGTCTAAATGTGTGGGAAATATCAGCCCTCCCCAAGCTGGCAATTCCACATATGCTAGGCTATAATTCCCATCATCTCCACTAGCTGGTGTATTGGTGAAGATATTGTGCCAGAGGGTGCCCTTTCTGATGAAACTACCCTTTCTGATGAAAGTCAAAGAAGCAACCTTGTTGGCTCAGATGTTATCTTCTTCCCAAGACCATACCCAAATTTGCTACTAGGAAGATCTTGATATAAACATGTTTATACTTGACCTGATTTGAAATCTTTGGGTAAAAGCAAAATACTAAACATTTGTAATAAATACTGTATTTTAATCAGTTCCAATGTCTGTATTGCATGAAGGTGCGTTTTGAAGGACTGACTGGTAATGTCCAGTTTAATGAGAAAGGACATCGGACCAATTATACCCTTCACGTAATGGAAATGAAAGCAGATGGGATCAAAAAGGTAAAAGTTTACTTTGTTTTTGAAAATGGAAGGGTGAAATCTTGGAACTGGAACTTGCAGAGGTTTTTTTTAAAAAAAATAGGAATAAAAAGATTTACCAGATTACATTGAGACTTCTTTTGGGGAGCATTCCTTCTCAGAATTAGCTTTTTGGTTTTTTGGTTTTGCTGTGGCCTATTTATGTGTGCCTAAACTAGGCATAGACAACTCTGTCTGTTTCCTATTGTACCTGTGACAGCATCACACATGTTATCTAGAATCCCACATTAATAATTTCCATATTAACCTACTGTGTTTTAATCTTGAAATACATATTTAGATATATGAAAATATATATTTAAATGCATACACACAAACACACTTAAACTGCCAAGAACTGTGCAGTGCCATCTGAAAAGTGAGAAACCTGATAAATAGCTGAGTTCCAATACATGCATTAATCTTAGAGGTGCAGATAATTTCATATGGGAACTCTTAGAGAGTTAAATGCAATGTTAGTCCTGTTGTCAGTAGAACTTATTAGTCGTAGTCAAGTAAGGCTAACATTGGATTAATCCAGGGGCTGGGTGTGTGCTTTCCTCCAAAAGTTCTTAGACTGGAACTCCCAGAAGCTCTAGCCATCAAAGCCACACCCCCACAACAACAGCTGGAAATCTACAAATTTCCCTCTCCTGGATTATCCTAAAGACTGAATTCCTCAGGTGTTCTCCAGTGAAAATGTTTTATCAATCATTAGATGCACAGTTGTTGAAAAATGCAAGTCAGTTAAGGCTTTAAGTAACATCTGCTACAAGAGGCATCAATTACAAAGAGTACCAACCTATATCTTTTACAATTTCAGTACCCAACCATGTGTATGTGCATAAATGACATAAATATAGGTATAGATTATATAACTATATAGATACCTCTATTATATATAAGGGCCCCCAGGGCTGTTTTTGTGGCCCCCAAGTTCACCCTGAGGGTTTTTTTTAAAAGAATTTTAAAAAATGGTCCAGAATACCCTCTGGGTATTTTCCCATACTTTTGGTCTCCCAAAGCCATATTAGGCCTAATTAAGGATTTTTATTTAAATCCTGAGTCAACTGCTGTTGTATAAAGACATCTGATGAGGCACAAAAGTGGCAAAATTGTTCCTCACAACTCTTAGAGGGTGTTTTGGGGGCAAAAAAAAAAGTTTTTTTGCAAGGGTTGTGGGGGTCATGTGACCCTCTAAAATCTCCCTAATATTTGCCCATTTTTGACACAGAACCATCAAACTCAGGGCCTCTTCAAAAATACTATTCAACGCAAGGTTTTATATTGGAGTGTAAAAGCTCTGTCTCTCCAGATGTTGCGGAACTACCATTCCCATGATGGGACTATGGCCAGTCTGAATCAGAATGCTGGAGACATCTAAAGGGACACAGGTTTTCCACTCCTAATTTAAAAGTTTCCACAACTTAGATAGATAGATAGATAGATAGATAGATAGATAGATAGATAGATAGATAGACAGACAGACAGACAGACAGACAGACAGACAGACAGACAGACAGACAATAGACAGAGATATCTATAATATTACAGTAGATACTGGAAATGACACCCAGAAATTTGCTGTTTGTAACATATATCATGATTACCTGAAATCTTACAATGATTGCGCAAAAGCTGAAACTACAAGGGACATTTTAAAATGTGACTGTGTCCAGAAATGTCAAATCTGCTTTGCACTGGGTTTTCTCATATTCTGGAAACTTGTTTTATGATCTCTTTCTTGTTACCAGATAGGTTACTGGAATGAAGATGAAAAACTTGTTCCAACAATCACAGATCAACAAGGTTCAAATGAAACCACAACTCTTCAGAATAGAACCTATATTGTTACAACTATTCTAGTAAGTGTTGCAATATCAGTAATTTAATTTGTCTCAAATAACTTCTTCCAGTTGTACAGACCCCTTTCATTAAGGGGCTCTGATTATTTCTTCACCATCTAACAAAATTTAGAAAGTTAATTCAGCGATTCAAAATAAGTTATTTGTCATGGTAGTATCCTGGAACTGATTTACTCTTCAGCTTGTAACTATCATGGATGTAATTCACTGCCAATAATTCTTCTCAGCTGTAAGACAACTTTTTCTGTGCTTCTGAGGGTGCTGAGCACCCACCATGGCTACTATTGAATGTCTAAACACATGCACCATTCTGATCTCTATTTATGTGCCATGTGCCTTACAGAAAGAAGGAATAGACATGAGTTATACCTTTGTCAGGACCTAATTCAAGGATGGATAGGATTCCCATCCAGTTTTTACTTGGTTAGAGGAAGTATTCATTATTCTCCTAACATGTTGCCAGAAGGATGGAAGATAAAGACAAAATGTCCTGGAGATGTTATTGAAGATAGTTGAGAGGCTCTAGAACTCATTACAGAGCATTACACTAGCTTTGAACCCACCGATGATTTGAGCAGAGTTATATAGTTCAGGCACATATACCTTTGCTTATTTAGCTGCTGCTTCTTTGCTTCTAGCCTTATGTAACAAAATGTGTACTTCCAGAAGGCTAAAGCATGGATCCTTACTTGTTCTTTTTCTCCCAGGAAGCCCCTTATGTGATGACTAAGAAGAGCAAAGAGAAGCTAGAAGGAAATCAGAAGTATGAAGGATATTGTGTAGAGCTGGCTGCTGAGATTGCAAAACATGTTGGCTATAACTACAGCCTGCAGATTGTTAAAGATGGGAAATATGGAGCCCGAGATCCTGAGACTAAATTATGGAATGGCATGGTTGGGGAGCTGGTATATGGAGTAAGTCTCCAGCTCTGAAAAATGTAATAGTTAATGTGGTAAAGATATGTTTGAACCTATCATTCAGTACAGATTTACTGGAAATTACAGATCAGTTTTGTCTGAAGTCACTTGCCATTTGTGTCCAATTGCTGCATGGTTGATTATTATTGACTAATAACACCAAGACAAATATTAAAATCTGGGTGATTCAATGCTGTACTGTACAGCTGGCAAATAGCCACTTGAGCTGAACCCTTTTCAGTCAAGTGAAATTATCTATGGCAGGCATTTGTTAGTAGAAATAAACTCCATCTGGAAGTAATGGCCAGGCATCATGCCAGCTGGAAATTCTCTTCTCCTAGTGAGGAATTATGGAATTGAGATATCACAACTCCCAGGTTGTGGCATTAATTGAATAATTGTTCCATTAGATTTGTTAAGAAATGATAACTATTAGTAGCCATTAATAAAAGGAAAGAAAACAGTACAGAACCAGTCCATACTTCTTTTTTCCCTGTCTTGCCTTAACCAGTCAGATATTATAGTCGATAAAGAAAATGAGAGTGAGACAAAAAAAAAATCCCTGCTGCTTGAAATCAGATTTCACAGCAAAAGGTTGGTAGCATATATATAGAACTGAAAAGAAAATACATTATTTCATGCAAAATAATAATAATAGCCCAGTTTGATAGCAAGCTTTTATACATTCCAAGATGTGTGCCTTGTGGATCTTTAAAACACATCTCTAAGACTGATCTCTTTTTCTTTTCAGAGAGCTGACGTGGCTGTTGCACCACTAACCATCACTCTAGTGAGAGAAGAAGTCATAGATTTTTCCAAACCATTTATGAGCCTAGGCATATCTATCATGATTAAAAAACCACAAAAGTCCAAACCTGGGGTCTTTTCCTTTCTGGATCCCTTAGCTTACGAGATCTGGATGTGTATAGTTTTTGCCTACATCGGAGTAAGTGTTGTCCTCTTCCTGGTCAGTCGCTTCAGCCCTTACGAATGGCATAACGAAGAGCTTGAAGAAGGTCGTGACCAGCCAGCTAATGACCAAACAAATGAATTTGGGATATTTAACAGTCTGTGGTTCTCCTTGGGAGCTTTTATGCAACAGGGATGTGACATATCTCCAAGGTTAGTCTTTTTCTTCAAATACATTATCTATGGGGGAGTGAGGTAGGAGACTGTCTCTGCACCTGTCGTGGGATATTGGTTCTCCTGTGTACTTTTCACCTCTAATAGAACGTCTGAAACCAACAAGGATGTGTGAATAAACTGAAGCAGAATACATTGGTCTGATACCTCCACAAGCAAGCCTGCTGCACTGGCATGTTCAAAAAGGGATTTATTTTTTGGTCAAAGCATTGGTTCTAACTTACTTCATTTTTTGCTTTGTTGTTGCTTTTCCTATTACAAGCAAACAAGTCTAGCCAGCTTACACTTTTTTAGTTTCTATGTATAGTTTGAAATACTCAACGTGTATGTTGTGCGTCTGGCATACACATTCATGTACTTCACATTTTATCCATGCAGCTGTCCAAAGTGGAATTTGGAGGGATAGGTATAGCTTTCCTCTTGCATACTGCTCCTTTGGGTATCCATCTGAATATCTATATACAGAAATATACAGTAGAAATGATTAAGCTGATAAACTCTGGTAGCTAAACATTCTACATAAATGAAGCATCTCATAATTTAGCTGTTGTTGTATTCTAACATTGTGTACATGACACTTTAAAAATAATAAGAGCATACCATCTAAAAACAGACTGAAGAGGGGTTACAGAGGGAGGTGAGAGAGAAGAAAACAAGAGCACAAGAAGGGGGGACAGTTATGTTAGTTACATCTGCATTGGCTTGACAATAGGGTGGCAGTGTAGCAAGAGAGAAAGAGCAGTCATTCCAGGATACAGGAAATGAGCAATTTAAGATCGTATTCTAAGAGTATACCTAGTTACAAATTAGGAGTTTTGTGTATGAGCCTTCAAGTTGCTTATTGGCCCGTGGATTTCATAGCGTTTTCTTAGGCAAGGAATACTCAGAGTTGGTTTTACCAGTCCCTTCCTCTGAAATATAGCTTACAGTGCCTGGTATTTGTTGGTGGTCTATGTAGGGCTGACACTATATAGCTTCCAAGGGTAGACTGGATCTAGTGAGTTACTTGTAATTAATTCTTTCTTTTAAAAAAAGCAACTAAGGCACAGGTAATCCATGTTATGATTGTAACGTAGCAAAGGATCACCTCATTGCTTTTCTGGTATATTTTTTATTTTTGTATTTATGGTGGATGTGACCCCACAAAATGGTAAAGTAGGAATATATATGGTTCAAGTGCTGGCTCATGTTGCTACCATACACTCTTTTGTGACTGTTGGCGTAATGATGAAATGTATGGGGGGAATGTGTGTTTTGTACCACAGGTCTGTGGCTTGTAGCAGTCAGGTTGGGTTTTTTTTCTTTTTTCTTTTTGTTTTTTTGTTAACAAAAGAGATTGATTGAAAATGTTACTTTTGAGAAAATGCCAGCAGAGTATTATCTTTAAAAGAAATAGAACTGTGACAGTGGCCATGGGGGTGGGTGGAATGATAACTGTAGCTAAAGGATTTTTTTAAAAAATGGTATTCAAGGACATTGCCTTGTTAGTCTGTTTCAGCATAGAAAGATATAAAGGAATCATTCCATGCGAGATGAAGTGGACAGGACTCCACAAAAGTTTATGCTAGAAATATCTTTTTCTGAGCCCTAAAAGTGCTGCAAAGGTCCTGTATATCTTTTTATGTATTTTTAAAAGTAATTTTCCAGGTTTTGGAAATCAGGTAGGCATTTGTCGAATATTTTCTGTTCCCAGAATGGCAAAGTCCACCGAAGTCCATTGGTTCTGTATGAGTGGAAATGAATTGCACATTTGCTTGAAGAGCAGAAGAAAAGAAGGAAGTACAGGAGAAAATTGTACACAACATATACTGTTATTGGTACCCAACCAGGAATAAAGCTCTGACCATATGCTTTGGTTTTGAGCTGTTTGTTTTCTGCTAGGCAGACCAGTCATGAGGGACCAGGCAATGGAGAAACAAAAACCTTGGAGCCGCTTGTACGGCTGTAACATTTCTGAAACTAATGGACTTTAAAAGGTCATTGCCTGATTACTGATCCAGAGATATCTAATGTCTTGTGCTCATTAAAGTTCTTGTCATGAACGAGTACCAGCAGAGAGAGGGAAAAAAAATTACATTTCACCACTCAGTCTTTATCTTAGCCACATGTGCTAGTATTAGATTATGGTAAGTGATAATATCAAATGAACTTAGTTTCTAATATCAGAGGCAGCACTTTGTAAAGTGCAGATAGAAGAATTTAAACACGCTAGATAGCTGACTAAAATGATCTGTACTTCAGCAGTATGCTGTGATAACTGCCTATGCTGTCCAATATAATCTACTCATTATTTACTCATTAAGTCCCTTAGTTGTAATTTCTGAGGTTATAAAAGGTATAACATGTATATGTAGAGTTTCTGTAGAATGAATTCGGTTAGTCATTTGATATTTGATATTCCAACTTTATAGACCAATTTAATAGCCTTGTTTCTCCGGGGAAAAATTTCCTTCTGTTTTTTCCCCAAATAAATCCCACTGTATTCAGTTGGGCTTATACCCAACTAAGTGTTTATAAAATCTTACAGTTCAATCCTTTACGTATGTACTCAGAAGTAAGCCTAATTCAAATAAATAAAGCTTTGGAATTAGACGTGTAGGATTGTACTTTATTTAGATTTCTAACCTGATCCTATTTTTTAACATAAATGATAGATGAGATTATAATACAATTAGGTTTGTTAGATATAATTAATATATTAACTAAAAGTGTTCATTAAACCTGAAATACATTTTAAACAAATGAAAAATGTAATTAATGGAACTGAGATTTAAACACAGCCTCTTTGTTTTTTGCAAGTTGTTTTGGTTGAATACATTATCCTGACAGCATATTTAAAGGGGAAAATTAACTAGGTCAATTCAATTTAAATCAGTAACTCTACTTAGTAAATGTAAATTTAACTTATAATTCTTTTACTATTTTTTGAATACCAATATTGAGATTTTTCTTGTACGTAACGTTAATTGTAGTTATTAACTATTTGTCTGAAGATCAGATTAAAGTTTGCCTGTGATGCAAACTTAATTACATTTAATCATTTAATTGACAGAAACCCACATGATTAATCAACCTAAATTACAATCAATGAAAAGTGAATATTCAAAATATGAAATAAAGGAAATGAAGACAAAAGGTTCCATTTAGCATACTTTAAACTTTTTTAGATCTTCATTTAATACAGCCCAGATATACATACATAATACATTTAATGCAGCCCAGATATAATGACTTAGTTTTGATACTTCCTAATGATGGTGAAGTCTGGGTTCATGTCCTAAGATAAATTCAAGAAAACATAGACATAACAGGATCAGAGCACCCTTCTCCATGTCAGATAGATAGATAGATAGGTAGGTAGGTAGGTAGGTAGGTAGGTAGATAGATAGATAGATAGATAGATAGATAGATAGATAGATAGATAGATAGATAGATAGGCAGGCAGGCAGGCAGGCAGGCAGGCAGGCAGACAGACAGACAGATAGGCTGACCCTGAGGCAGGGGAGATAAATGATTTAGAAACAGAATGTAATTTTTAACTTCTGTTTGTTAATCCCTTCAATCAATATATAGAGTATCCACTGATTAACTGCATCCTTCTTAGCTTCAGAACAAATCTGGAAGAAGTATGGTGGGGATGAGTACCAGGTTCAGATAAATCCTAAAGTCCGAGGCAAATCAGATAACTTTGGATCATTTATGGTGCTTTAGGGTGGAAAACAAGCTTCCCTCTAAAGTACCAACCAAAGCTGGACTCTTGAAAAGGACTTAGCAGTTTGGACTCCAAAAAAGTACTGAGGGAAAAGCAGAATTAAAAAAAACACAACATCATTTAGATTTTGTTTCTCTGCAAACACCCAAGATGGAGGAGAGGGGTGAGGGAGGGAGTGTGGCTGAATGATTAATAGGTCTGCCTTCTAATTCTGATGTAAGATATTCTCTTTAATCACTGTGCTCTTGAGAGGAATTGTGTGACTTTGGAAAAAGTCATGATTACAGCTTTCTTCCCCCTTTTTTTTTTTTTTTGCGGCAGACGGCCAGTGAAAGAGATGATGGAGATGAACCACAGAAAGAAAGAGATTTAAAAGGAAGTTTTTAAAATGTTGGGGACTTTGAGGGCCAAGTTCTGCTGTTTGTGGCTTGCTTTCACACAGGGGTGGAGAAAGTGTGATTCCAGGGTTGTTTTTGTAGTCCTCCACCCCTCCGGACTACCCAAATCGGAAACCTTCAGAAGGAGGAATTCATCTCTAAATAGGCCATATGCCCCCTCCATGAGCACTCGTTAACATTTAAAACTACACTTTTGTGAGCCAAGAGATGGTTGGTTGTCTGTTTTTTCTGTATTTTTCTCAGTCTTCGTTAACCCAGTAAGCCCACAGAATATTGGCTCCCAGACCCACCACAGTTGCAGAAACCCTCTGCTTTAAAAAATGGACTAGGGTAAGCACAGCACCAAACAAACAAACAGCGCTAAAATAAACAGTACTTATCACTTCACGCTGTACTGCTCCAAAAACTTTACACTAGTTTCAATGCAGCGTAATTTCCAAGCTTCTAGAAGTGGAGCTTTCTTGCCTCTATGATGTATCCCCTTTACATACAAATTGCTCCAAATCGTTGGGGTGGGGGATGACCCTTTCCTCCAAAAGTGAAGGCTCCCCTTCCACACAAATTGCTGCATCCCTCTGAAAGGTTGAAGATTGGTTGTCTAAGCTAAGCTTTCCTTTCTGTGATTTACATTATATTTCTTCCTAGGAGGCTGTATATTCTTCATTTTGGATGTAATACAGATGGAACAGCTGTTCTTTTGTAAAAATCGCTGCACCAGTTAATCAAAACTCAGTAGCTTTACTTACCACAGCAACATCTCAGCCCCAGTTGCTCACCAGATGTATTTTGTCCAGATATTGACAAATTTGTGTGTTTTAAGAGGAGGGTGACCAAGATGGTACACAATTGAGAAATTTCCTACAATGAGTAGTTGAATAGTTGAGTATGTTTAGCCCAGAGAAGAGAAGACAGCTGGAAAACTTTGTAGCAGTTTTCACATCTGAAGAGCTTTCATGCTGAAGTAATCTCTGTGGCTCCAGAAGGCAGAACTGAAGCCACTAGGTTGAAATTTCAAGGACGTAGATTTTAGCGAAACATAGAAGAAACCTCCTGTCACTGAGGGTTGTTCAACAATGATAATGTTTGCTTTAGGATGTAGTGGCCTTACGCTTTTTGGGGTCATTTAACCAAAGGCTGTACAGTCACCTGTCAGGAGTGCTTTAGTTACATCCTGTATTACAGATCCTGCATTGAGGGAAGATGAACTAGATGACCACCAAGGCAACTTCCAAATTCTATTATTTTCTGTGGTTCAGTTTATGGGTATTGGGCTGGGTTCACATACTCAGCATCTCTTCAGATAATGCAGTAGAAGACATGAATCCCCTCTTTACTCAGCATAGTAATATGACATGAATGCACCATGCATAGGGCCGGTTCTTCCCCTCAGAGATAGGAATGGGGGGAAATTGTGCCTAGGAAATTTTCCACAGAATGTTCATATCACATATTTTTAGTGTACATAGTAGAATGGGGATGTACTCACTCAACTACTACCCAGAGGCTTGTCAGCAGGAAAGCATATGAATATGACAATCAGCTGACATAATATGACAGAGTAATCTCTTCTGAGGTCTTCTTTGACTTGCCTGGAGCATCCAGCAGTTTGGCCTTTCCCAGGCTTCCACATACTGCTCTGTTCCAGGTTTGTGATTGTGTGTACTGTTCACTACATAACATAAGGTCAATATTGAGGACAAATTGCATCCACGTGCATATTTTCTATGGAATTCTTAAGGGAAGGCTATATTCATTTTCCACACTTCATTATTTTTTAAAAAATAATCTCTGTTCAAATATTTTTTTATTTAATCCTATGAACAAAAAACAAAGTGATTAATATAAGACAAAAAAAGACAAAATGCTTTCTTTATACCAGTTAATAGCATGGCAGCCTCCCTTATCTTATTGCAGGAGTTATAGATAAAAGCCTGAGGACTGTGCTAGAACAAGGTCAAAGCTGTTTATTTTATTCATCCCGACAATAAGAAAAGCCTTGGTCAAAGATGGCCCATTGCCAAGGTACAGCCCTAAAACCTGACAGAAGCACATTCAAGCTGAAAACAAGAGACAAATGTTGCTAAGCTGCTTGGCACGTTTAGCTTTAATATGTATAAAAATGGTCTTTGAAACTGAGTGCCAGTTTAAGGGGAAGGTCTCACCTCATTCTTGCTATTGAGTGTCTCAAGCAATGGCATGAGCAGAGGGACAGCATGACCTGAGCGTGCAACTGCTGAGTCACCTAGGAGTGAGCTTTTTTCAGGAGTACAAAGGATTCACTATAAATATTTCATTTGCTCGTGGTGGATGCTGCTGCCATGGAGAAGTGTGACTGAATGTCAGACAGAATGGCTGTAATGAAATATACACACCACTGAAGCTGGGTATTGATCACTCTGAATACACTATTTTTCCCTGTTACTGAACTACAAATAATGATGTCTACAAGACACCTCTAAATAAAAGAGCTATCCATCTGGTCAGTAGATGGCATTCCACATATATATCTATCTTTCCATTGTCAACTTGCAGTCACTGAACCATTGATCTTCTTGTACAAAGTTAGCAACAGGGTATTGGCCAAAACATAACTAGAAGATTTCCTTTCATTGATATCCAGTCACTCTCTCCACAGTTGTAATGAGAGAACTTCTAGATGTAAACCCTGGAAAGAATTTAAGAAGTCTTAACTCCATGCCCTGTGAATGGTGTCTCAAGATTGAAGCCCTGTCAAACTATGCTGCGATAGTGCTATCTTCTACTTTAATATCCATGACAACATTCTGTGGAACTGTGGGCTTTGTAGTTCACTGAGGCCCAAGAGTTCTCTGGCTGAGAATTCTAAATACTCCTCCCTAAACCGCACATCCCAAGATGCCATAGGATGTTGCCATAGCAGTTAAAGTGGAATATAGTGCTGTAAATACTAGTGTGATAAGGCCTTAAAAAAGAAATTTTTTTTTGTCTTTCAGCTCAGGAGTTGAGAACAACCACAAGTGGGTTAACATATATCACAAAAGTAGCATCACAGCTATTTTATCTTCTTTATGTTGGGTTTTATTTTCTTTTTTCAGGAGAATGGGGTTCAAAACAAAATCCTTTGCATAGTATCATGACTAGTTTTGTTTTGATTAATTACAGGCAGGGGCAGGGGGAAAGGTAATCCTTATCATCCTGTTTCTCAGATGGATATCATTTTTGTTTAGATCAGGTGAGCAAAGTGCACATGTGAACCACCGGGCCCTCAGGGGTCAGAAAGGTTTTTTAATTGCTTCCTTGTTTTTGCAAAAACTTTCCAAAAAATGTGTTGCCCTCAAATGCTCTCTAGGGCAGGGCTTTCCAAACGGTGTGTTATGACACATTAGTGTGTCACCTGTAGTGTGTTGGTGTGTCACCTCCCTGGCCAAGAAAGACCCCACTACCCAAGCCTGGCCTGCTGCCATCGCTCTCGCTAAGGCCTTTGCCCAAGCAAGAATGAGAGCAGCAGGCAAGGACCAAGTGGGATGGGGCTGCCTTTCCTTCTGTCGCCGCTCTCGCTGAGGCCTTTCCTGGCAAGGGCGACCGCAGCGGACCAATATTGGGGGGGCTGCCTTTCCCTACCCTAGATACACCTCTGGATACCTCCTGTTTGCTAGTAAAACTGAATTACTGTGTTGTGAAATGATGCATGTTGAAAAAGTGTGTCACCAACATGAAAAGTTTGGAAAGCTCTTCTCTAGGGAGTGCGGGGGCATTTTGCCTCACTTTTGTCCCCATCCCTGGGCCAGTTTAGGATCAGAAGCAGCCTTTTTAAAATAAGAGGTGACTTCTGCTTGCTTCCCATTGTGAAAATGGTTTAAAGGGTATTTGGGAGCAAAATGGGGGGGAGCGGTGCAGTGGAAGTGGTCCTCCAAGATCTCCCGGGGAGCTAATGCAGCCCCCTAGCCGCACATAGTTGCCTACCTCAATTTAGATGTACCTTCGACACGTTATTATTTTTAGTTCCGTAAAAGGGAAACAAGTGTATTCAGAGTATCCTGTTCGCTGAGGGAGAGTATTGTGTCTTTCCCTGCTAGTGCAATGAGAATCTCCACCACCACCTAGCACATCATGGAAAAAATCATCGGCTCTAATGGGGATTCTTCCCCTGCCTCGCACCATATTCTCACTGCATAGAGACACGGCCATTTAGGCTTAGATGACACTAGCATGTGACATACTCTCCCTGCATGTGGTGTTTTCCTCTTCACTCCTGTAATTAAATAAAGCAAAGCTGTTTTTGGTGTTGTGTGCCTTCAAGTCGTCTCCAACTTATGGTGATCCAAAGGCAAACCTATTACAGGGTTTTCTTGGTAAGATCTGTTCAGACAGTGGCCCAGCTAAAGGCATACAGTCTGGGGCACGGGAAGATGGCCCCTGAAACATAGGCAGCTTGGAGAAATCCCTCAAGGTCCTTCCATAGCTGTTTGTCTCAACATGGCCTATGAGTAGGAGAGTGCTTCAAATGTTATCTGACAGCAGCCTGATCTGCAACCCCTTGAAAACTCTTTTGGCTGGGCGCTGCCTGGCTGAACAGGTAGGTTTGCGGGGGGGAGGGAGGGCTGTCATGTTCAGTGTTTAATGACCGTAAATGTGAATCCCAAAAGTAATGTGATCATCCATGATCTCATAACTACAGGACAAGATGCTAAACATTGTGTTTTGTTGGAGAAGGTTTTGTTCGATGTAGAAATGTTGCGCTTTGCAAGAAATGTGTTGTTGAAGAAAAAAAAAACCTTGCCAAGACGTTTCTGCATGAGAATGTTTTATGCAAAACAAGCATTTCATGTGAAAATGTTGTTTTTGCAAAACCATGGGGGGTTGTGCAAAAGGTATTTCATGCCAAAACCGTTTTTTTTTAGCATGCACACTAAAGGAACTTTTTTTTTTTTTGGCAAAAGGCCTAAGATGTGAAAAATCATCAGAAAATGTGCAAAAGCTCTCATAAGTTCACCCTGCAGGGTGAACACTTTTGGAATGATTCATTCTCACATGTGAAAGTGAAATTATTTACATTCCGACATTATAGTCAAGGTTTTTAGGTATGCCCTGGGTGGGTTGGAAAATGCTATTGAAGCTTTTCGCTCACTTCAACAGTTTAAGACTTCTATGTGGACTTTATGGCTCCCTCTTGTGTTTGTCAGTGGAATTACGCTTATTTTACCCAGCCTTTTTGTTTTGCTATGCTCTCTTCCTCAAGGTTTTTAAAAGCACACAGAGAAATGTTTCCATCACTTCTGTTTGTGTTCTTTTCTATGTTATTGGAAACATACCTACCACATGCACCTACTTACTTCAGCTCAGAACTAGCACAGGAGAAAGTATAAATTGTTGTCAAGTATCTGTACTACCCAAATGCAATACAGAACATGGGGAACATAGCTATATCACAATGAGTTAAAAGCCATAGAGGCATTTTTTGGAATAATAGGGGCGCTATGCAAACTCTTTTTGTCTGAACCTGTAAACAAAATAGTTCTGAATTGCTGAAGTTTCAGCAGTGAGCATTTTAGCCACAGAGAGAAGCAGCATCCATTTGTGTAATTTCTTGCAACTGGCAAAACCATTCCTAATGGAATGAAGATATAAATCACTCTTTTGACTTATGGGAAAGGCCACGTTTTATTTGATATAGTTAGCTTCTGCCAGCGAGATGAAGTTGAAAGATGAGAGGGGTAGGCAGTATTTGTAAATGCCTGGTGTTTTGTGGCCATGGTGCTCAGTTTCGAAGGAGGTTGCATGGTGGCACACCACAGAGATAACTCTGTGGAGAGCAAGTGCTGTAGCTAATGAAGGCATCCTGGCCCAAGTCAATATGCGTTTATTTATTTGAGACATTTCTACTTTTCCTTCCCATACAAAAAAGGGAATCACTCAACAGAGGGTAGAATTTTTTTAAAAAAAACAACTACAACTGACCATTAAGGACACAGCAAAAAGCTAAATGCAACTGCAACACAAAAGTTAACAGTAAAATAAAATAAGGGCTGACATCCTGTTGCTGAGTTATGATAGCGTAAATCAATTTACAACATCATAACCCACTTTTTTTAGTCACTAAAGCGGTCAGAATTCTTTATTGGTCATGCAGTGACTGCCACACATTACTGAAATGTGTGCACAGGAACATCTACCTGATAGCCTCTGTCTTGGTTTTCCTTGGGTGAAAAGTGATATCTCTGAAGAGATGTTCTTGTTCATGTGAAGACTTTCCATGTGAACAAGGTCTTGATTTTCCAGAATTCTTGCTCACATGGAGAATCTGCATATGAACTGGAGTTTCTTGTCTTCAAATGTTTCACTTCCCACCTGAAGAAAGTACTGGTGGCAGAGGTGAGACTAGATGCTCAGGCAAATGCAATGAATTATATCTGAACAGAGATACAGAATCACCACAACCACGTGAAAATGCATTTTTTCTGTTTTGTCTATTATTAATGAACTACTTGATTCCATAGCTTCCTGTGATGATACAATACAAAGAGTTCATATTCTAAACTATATCAGTGTAAAGCCCCATGCTAATAAGCAGAGAGACTTATGTGCTGAAGATGGGGTTGTTAGAAATTCCCACATGCTGTGGAACCAGAGAGCTACAGCAGAAAAGCTAACTTCCAGCTCACAGATTGTTATGAAGTAAGGGAAGAGGCAAGCCACCTTGAATTGCTCGGTGGAAGGATGGAAAGTAAACTATATTTACCTAGTATTTTCAAATGTGTAAAGTATCTTCCATGCATTATTTTTCTATAACTTTTCTAATGAACATTGGAGATAGATCAGTATTCTTACTTCCAAGTTGCGCATAATGGTAAAGCTGAGTGGCTTGCTTAAGGTGCCTGTTGGGTTGATGGCAGGCCATGATTAAAACTAAGCATGTCTTGATTCATATATTTTTTAGCCACAGGACTAGTTCAAGATGTTTTGCTGCCTGTGGCGATAGCAAAGATGGTGGCCTCTTTTTGTTCCATGTACAAAAGCCAGCTGGACTTGCAATTTAATCTCATTTCAGCACAGGCAATGGGAGAATTTTTCCAGTTTTTTGGATTTTTTTTTTTAATTTTCAAGTCATGTCTGGTTGAATCTGTGGATATGGAATCCACGGATATGGGGGGGCTGTCTGTCCTCTGTTATGCCAGGGAACTCTGGCAGTGAGACCCAGGTAGTATTTATCTTGCACAAGCTTTCTGAGCAACTCGGAATGAAGGAGAGATGTTTCAAGATGCTATCAGGTGGAATCAAATTTTTAAAAAGCACAGCACATTTTGTCCTGTATTTCTTTCAGTAGACTCAAAGAAAACGGTCTGCAGAAATCTCTAACGAAACTTGCTCTCCAAAGATGTTCCACCCTCTCTGCTGTCCTTCCACCAGTAGGCAAAGATTGGTTCATTTACACAAGTCTTTGACTATTAACTGACTGTTGCCAAAGAGTGTTTACTGGCGGGGGGGAGGGGGTGCTGTATTTTTACTCTCAGTTTTAGTTTGTATTTTTACTCTCAGTTTATGTTTCGGATGTTTGAGCTGTTTTAAATACAATGCTGTTTTTCATAGGCTTGCTTGTTTAATCTTTTTTTAGAAGTTCTGTTTCTTATGACATTTGTTTTTAGCTGCATTTTGCTTCAAACTGTGTTGTAGGCCATCTTGGGCCACATCCTGGGGAAAAGGCAGAATAAAAATAAATAAAATAGTCCCTGATATAATTTAGTGCCAATTTCTTCAGACGGAAGGCTGTAGAACCCATAAGCTGAAATACATCAGATTTAAAAAAATAATAAAAAAAATTAAATATCACCTTCTATCACCTTAAGCCTGTCTCCTTCATTCCTAGATTTTGTTTGATGCTCTCCAGATTTTATTCCCCTACCCCTGCAATTCCTGAGAAACTTACCAGCTGTTCTTTGCATAATGCATTCACGATGAGACCACGTTTCACTATGGAACTAGATTGAGGCATAACAGTTATTTCCATATGAAAACCATACGAGAAGTCTTTTTTAAAAGCTGATGCCGTACCTATATAAATGAATTTTATCTATACAAAATATGGAAATGTACCTGCAGCAAACGGGACAGTCTATGCTCTTAGTCAAGAATTCTCATTGACAAAGAATATGGAAATTGTATTGATAGCTTGCAAAATTGTAGAACTCATCGCATTAGATATTTGCTTCAAATGCTGACTTCAAAAACCAAATGACAGTCCTAAAGAAAATGAAATGAGAAAAAAAAATAAGGTGGGAGCAAAATGTCTTGCTGTCCCCTCTCTATTGAAAAAAGGGATCTTGCTTGAAACATTTGAAGAAGGAGTGAAATAAATGAACAGACACGTAATCAGTTTTCTTTTAATCTTCCCTGCTGCTACAGTGATCTCAGACTGGTACGCCTGAGCAAATGAAGTTTCCATAAATGGTCCCCCAGTTGGTTCTTTTATTACTTTGTTTATTCTATTTAGGTTACAAGTTTGAACCAGTCTAATGTCTCCAAAGTCTTAGTCTGTTTTGGTTTGTAGCATAAAATGCAACTTATAAAAATATGTTCAGGTGATTAAACTGAGACTATTAGATTTTGGACATATCATGAGAAAATAGGACTCACTAGAAAAAACAAGCATTAGCTTGAGAAGGTGGAAGGCAGTAGGAAAAGGAGAAGACCACATTACAGGTAGATAGACTCTCTCAAGGAAACCACAGCTGGCCTGAGTCTCCAAGACCCAAGCAGGGCTGTTGATAATTTGGAGACACTTGTAGGTTGCTCCTTCATAGGGCCACCGGCAGTCAAAGTCAAATTGACAGCAATTAACAACAAGAAACAAATAACAACAAGTGGCCATCATAATAGTTAATGTAATGTTAGGCCATTTCCACACCACACTGTGATAGTACTATTATTCCATGTTCAACAGCCTGTGGAATTCTGGAGTTTGTAGTTTACTGAGACCAAAGAACTCTCTGGCTGAGAAATCTAAAGGCCCCTCCCTAAACTGCAAATCCCAGGGTTCCATGGGAGGTTGAAACAGTGTAGCACAGAAATGGCCCTAGTTCTAGCACTAAGAGCTATTTAGTTCAGCGAGAAGGCAAGTGAGGCAAGTGTGGAGTGTACAAAACCACACATAATATGCAGAAAGTGGACAGAAATAAGTTATTTTTTCCTTCTTATAATACAAAATTATGGAAAAGATGTCCTTCCTGCATTGCATAGTGAGACTACAGAATTTGTTTATGCAAGTATATGATAGCTTTAGAAGAGGCTTGTACAAAATTCATAGAGGATAATGCCATCAGTGGCTACAACTATATGCTGCTTTCAGGATTAGAGGCAGCGTACATCTGAATACCGACTGTGCAAGAGTAAGAGAGAGCTATTGTTCTTATATCCTACCAGAGGGGCAGCTGTGGGGGGGAGGGATGAGGACCTTGCCCTCCAAAATAAAATTTGCCTTCACTCTCCAAATTTCTAGTAATGCAATCACTTAACATTTCAGTTGAGCATTTAGAAATACAGTTAGGCACCTAAAGAAAAGAGACAGGGAAGGTTACCGAGGGGATGCAAACAGAGCAAATACAAGAGTTCCAGGTATGAATGTTCATTTGTGTAGTGCTAGAAATTTGGAAATGGAAGGAAAATTTCATAGAGGCAGCAGAATTCTTATTAAGAGGTATTAAGAGACATTTTATTCCTCATTTTGCCCTCCCATACCTACATTCCTGTATTCTACTTCCCAGAAGCATCTGATTGGCCACTGTGGGAAAGAAAATTCTTTAATCAATACACCATGAGTCTCAGCTACCTTCTTAATGTTCTGATATTGACTGTCACTCTCTAAGAATAGCTGAAGCAGGCAGAGGGACATTGGCACAGTAGTCATGGCATTAAAAACAAAGAATCTTGTAGCATGTTAAAGAATAAAAGGTTGCACTCAGCACAAGCTTTCTAGGACTCCAGACCTCTTCATCAGATGTATAGAGTGTATTCTCAGTTGGTAGCTTTTTAAAAAGATTCAACGTTTTTTAAAAATCTTTTAAAAATAGGTTTTAATTCAAATCACTTAAATCACTTAGCCAGCCTTAGAACTCTGGGAATAACCACTGTGCCAGATGTGTAAGTATATAAATATATAAATTTACATGTTACATGTTAACGTCACTGAGAGAATTCAATTTTCAATTTTGTAAAAGTGTGTGTGCAATAGTACTCTGGAATACAATGACCAAATAGAAAGAATACTGCGTAAATTTTAACTATTTTCTTTCCTGATAACATTTTTATGCAGAAAACTGTGTAAACATGTTGATTTTGAGCAGGAGAAAGGATGTTTGCTTTGTTTAAGTCTTTTTTTTAAGTCCCAGAGTGAAATATCAACAAGAAGAAGAAGAAAATCTGTAAAAATTTTCACCCACCAGGAAGGAAAGTTAAATTTTATTCTTACATGTAAGAATGCAATAAGTGAAGCTTTACACTCCTACAGATGACACATAATTGGAAGCGCTGCTCAACAACTTTTGTTTACCCCTCTACAAGAATAGGAAGCACAATTGCTCAAATATCTGAACACAGCAACTCAGCTCAAATTAATCAGGTCTGGTTTGGTCAGCACCTCTGTGAGACCCTTTGGGAAGACTATTCATATTGCCTCAAGTTTTACTGGAAATAAAAGTAGAAAATAAATGTTAGGGGAATACTAATTGCCCACCATATTTTACAGCTGAAGCGCATCTTCAGCAGGATGTGTAGTGTTTCTTTCTTGGGCATTTCTGGCTGCCGCAGGTGAGATTTAGAGCTTTAAATGTTAGCATGGCTAACATATTTGATACAAAAGTTGTAGTTTAATATTTGATATGGAGGTATATTCGAGTTTCATGTTTCAGAACAAAATGTACCACCCACTTCTCCTAATTTTGTGTTTCAGCTCAGCTGCACTGGTAATCTTTCCCCATTAGTGCTCTCACAGCAAAAGATCAGGCTGTGAGTACTAATTAGAAACACTTTCTATTAAGGCATTTGAAGGGGTTGCCAGATGCCCTTTTATTTTAATGGTCTGCTTCTCACTCTTTATTGTTACAGCCTTGGGAAACACAATTAGTTGGAAAACTCCAAACAGAAAACAAAAAGCCAACAAAGAATCTTCTGGCACCTTAAAGACAAACTTGTTAGGGCACACCAGGGGTGTTGGGGGGGGCAAAATGAGGGCATCACCCTCCCAAATGACAATTCTGTCCTCTCCTCAGGAAATTCTCCTTCAGTTCCTAAATTTCTGGCATTGCAGTCATGTTAAAACTTCAGGTAAGCATTTGGAAATGCAGTTTAGGCATCCAAAGAAAGGGGCAGGCCAAGCTAGCAAGGGAATGTAAACACAACAAATATCAAAAAAGGTCTGGGTGCAAACAGCTTTCAGGGTTTCCCTCTTTGCAATGCTATAAATTTGGAAACTGATGGAAAATTTCATTTGGGAGAGCAGAATTCTTATCTGGAAGGCATTTTGTTCCCCATAGCTACACCCCAGGGCATACCGTTTTGTCCACTAAACTGTATCAGCTGCATGACCTGATATCCTACAGATACCACACACACACACACACACATACTTGTCCAGACAGAAAATATAAACAGTAAGGTCAAACAGAAGTGAAATCTGAAGAAGGTTAAATGAAGTAGCGAAGGAAAATGACCAAACAGACAGATCAAGTCATGAGGCAGAGGTTCTTTTGTTGTATGGATGATTGATCAGATTAAGAAGCCTAGAAAGTAATTCTGACATAGCAGAGACATACCATAGCAGAGACTTGTTTGCCCTCAGAAGGTTATCCTCAAAATGTTCAGGAGTGGGAATGATGTGTCATAGTTGGGTCCTCTGATACAGGAACCTATAGAATTGGGGTGGGGGTCAAAGTGTAGCCTTCAGACCTTACGCACACCCCTGCCAAAACTGTTGCAACTCTGGAAATCATACATTTAAAAAAAAAAGAATGACATTATGGTTTGCAGCTGTTTAACTGCATTATGAGGAAAGGAAAGAAATAGACTTTGATCTTGACTATCCCTCATTAGCTATACTGACTTTGATATTGCCTACCCCTTGCCTATACTGATGTTTTTTTATTCAATAGGATACTGCCTATCCTATTGACTGAATAGTCAGTAGAACAGGCAGTGTCATATTCAATGGTCAAGATCATGGTTGATATCACATTAAGGTCAGTTTGAATGGATTCAAGTTCATATTGTGTGTGTGTTTAATAATAATTAATCAAGCGTGAATGTGGAGATTTTATTTCTTAATAATGAGTGGGAGAATTTTAATGAGTTCATTAATATTTAATGAATAGTTCTTTTTCATTTAATATGTTAACCCATTAAAACCACCAAAAAGTCTAGCCCTTAAGCATTTGACACTTTAAAAAGTGATCCCTGGACCCAGGAGTTGACCTTATGTGCATAAAAGTATAAAGTCCACTGAAGAAACTGGAGTCTTTTACGGATACACTCTCTTACGCACATTCTGTCTGTCTGTCTGTCTGTCGGTTGGTCTGTCTCCTGGAAAGAGATAAATAACAAGGAAGGGAAAGCATAACCTGTCAGTTATGAGGGAAGTGAATACAGTTTATACGAGGTAAAGGAAAAGTGAGAGTCTGCATGGGGTAGTGGTTTGAGCATTGGAGTACAACTCTGGAGACCAGGCTTCAAATCCCACTCAGCCATGGAAACTCACTGGGTGGCCTTGAGTAAGTCATATTCTCTCAGCCTCAGAGAAAGCAAAGACCAAGGCCATTTCTGCACGGGGCAAGGGAATCGCCCCGTGATGCTACTCACCGGACTTTTGGGCTCCCCAGTCCAGTCCACGCTGCTCCGGAGCAGTGCGTGGCCACCGCTGCGCACTGCTCCGGGGACTAAAATGGTGGCTTCCGGTTGGTTGAGGCTCTCAACCAACCGCTGAAGCTCGCCAGCCTAAAGCCCGCCCCCGGCAGATCGCAGGTTCGCACCAATGCGAGCCTGCGAATCTGCATAAGGGAGCAGGCTCGCAGTGGCGCACTCCATGCTTTTGAAAGACCTGTTTTTAGCAGTCTTTCAAAAGCACGCTGGATGACCACTTGGGGTCGTTCCAGAGTGGGCTGGGTTGCAGATCTACATTAAGTAGGTCCGACCCAGTCCACTCCCAGGTGCAGACATCCTCCCTGGAGAATGCTCTGCACCATTTTAAAAACCCCGTGTGGAAATGGCCTAACCTTCTGTGAACAAATCTTGCATGATAGGTTCATGCAAGAAAGGTTGGAAATGACTTGAAGGCACACAACACACATAGAGGAAGAATAAGAAGCGTCAAATATACACTCTATGCTTTGAGTTATGAACTCTATAGAACAACCTTGGGACAGAGATATAGCTAAGTGGCTGCCATCTGAAAATGTTTGCCTTTGTCATATAATAGACTAATGCTTTCATTCCTAGAACAAGTAAGCTTCGACAAAGATTTGATACCAGAAGCAATCTGTTTTAGTAATATTTTCCCCCCACCTGGCTTAAACATAATCTCTCTGCATCTCTGTTTAATGAAGCATATAAATCCTACACTAGAAAAGACACAAAATCCTTTCTCCTTGTCACCATGGTGGTACGCCATTACTACTGCTGCTTCCAGCCCTGCTGAAAATGGGAGTATTTTAGGGTACAAAAGAGGTGTATTTGACTCTCTAGGTCTAGCATAGCTGCACAGTGCTAATATCAACATGTCAAGCTATATGCTATGGACTCATAAGAAATCTACAGAGTGCACGCATGCGTGTACACACACACACACACACACACAATACAAGCACAACCCCTGGAAGTGGAGGATCACAAGCATTATCCAAAATGGGACTTGTGCACATGGAAGTCAATAACGCTGCTCCCCAGAAGGAGTGGGGTTCACAAAGAACTGTCCAAAAAGGGATCTCTGTAATCTCTCCATTGTATCAGCTTGCTCAGTCTCTCCTCTGCTTCCTCCACCTCCTCCCATTCCATACAGGAAGGTGGCACACAAATGTTGTGCCTTCAAGCGTGGCTATGACTGCACAGTCTGCATCACATTGTGGAAGGAGGAAAGCTTTGCAACTGGCAGGTGATGGAGGGAGAAAGAGGGAGGCAAGAGGATGGTGAATACAGCTATCCTTTCAGGCATGCTTAAAGCTCCTTCTTTTTCTCCAGCATATGTACTTGTAAAGCACCAAAATGGGGTGGGAGAAGTAAATGAGGATTGTCCCCTCATGGCTGCAAAGCTGGCACTGGAAATCTGGAGCAGGCTGCAGGAGAATCAATGGAGAAAAGCCCTTCCCTTTCCCTAAGTTTCCCTCCCTCCTCCTGCTCACTCATCCCATCCCCTCATCCCCATCCAAGTGAGTTAGCAAGGGCCAAATGTAATAAATTAATGTCAAAAAATTCTTGCACCCCTCCCTTTGAGCAACTATTGTGCTGCCCATGGAGTTTTGCCCCACGGTTTGAGAACCACGAGGTTAAATGATCTGAGGGAGAGTGGGCAGCATTTGTGTAGATGACAATGAGGACCACTTTTCTAGTGAAGAGAACAGAAACAGGGTTGGTGGTGAACCTTCTTTCTGGCATTTCTCTGATTATAGTGCCAACATACCTTGCAGAAAAGTTCCTGAAATACCTCATTCTTCTGGTTTCCATGGGACCTTCCTGCCCCTGAGTTGAGACCCAGCTGAGATATTTTCAGTAATTCATCTTCTTGAGGAGCTCCCTCTTTTCTTTTTTCTTTTTTCTTTTTCCTTTTTTTCTTTTTTCTTTTTTCTTTTTTTTTTTCTTTTTGAGATCCCCTCTGGACTGCTGGAGATACTGGACCTATTAGGGCAAAGGTAGGCAACTGCTGTGATGCCAGGGCCATGTTCAAGATTCATCGGTGCTTCAGAGCCACAGTTTAATTTTATTCATTTGTAATATTTAAAAAAAAAACTGATCAATTTAACTTATTGTTTTTATTTCCTTTGATGTATTAATTTATTAATTAGAGTTCTTCAACAAAATGAACACTTACCTTGCATTTTTAAGCAACCCATTTGCACTGCCATTTAAAGAAAGCTTTCAAGAAAAAACAGAGCAAACTGAGTGGTGGCTGTGTGGCAGTGTTCTTTTTAAGCCTTTCAGTGATGACTGTAACTATTTGGCCCACCTAGGGACGTTTTACTCCCCTAAGCCAACCAACTTGGTTTCTGACTGGGAGAAGACAGGAGCTGCACCTGTGAAT
Source organism: Cyclura pinguis (assembly GCA_030412105.1). NCBI lineage: Eukaryota > Metazoa > Chordata > Lepidosauria > Squamata > Iguanidae > Cyclura > Cyclura pinguis. The sequence continues at coordinate 108,552,170 of CM059600.1, read as the reverse complement.
GCCCTGGGAAAACCATGCCAAGCCACCAGCCAAGATGACAAAAGCCCTCTTCCTACCACTCTCAAGTAAGCCTGTGACCCATGCCTGTTCTTCCAAGGGGAGAAAAATTTTTCTTTAATTGGTTTGCCTTTATTTAGTTTCTCATTCATTTTTTCCCTTTACAGACTGAGGGACGGTGTAGCTGATTTTTGTTTAGTGCAGTGAACATGAGCTGGGTGTGGGATATCAGTAACTTCAGTCATTATGGTAGGTGGGGAAAGTCAGATTTGATTCTTTCCACCTCTGCTGCGCTTCTGAGAAAACTGTCTCCTTTGAAGATGACTTTTGCTAAGATTCTTGCCCCCCTGCCAATCAGTTCCAATGAGTGATTTCTTCTGCTACATACATGCTAAGTTTCAGGAGAGGGTTTTCCTCAGCACCACAACAGGAGAGAGGATTATATACCACTGCCCACCTACCATAATGCTTAGGTTTACCAACCTCCCCACAGACAGCAGTTATATTTGTATTTCAGTACTCTGGACAGCAGCTATGCATTTAATGTTATGTCTAGTTTGAGCATGCAAGTAAAATCTAAGGTCCAGATCAGACCTTAGCATGTAAGGGAAGGTGCTGTCACTGGTGCTACTCTATTCCTACCTGAAGGCAGCTGCTGATACTTTGATTTCCATTGTCAGTAGTGACTTCTATGTGGATATTGCCCATCAGTTACCACACTCCACAGACTGAGCTCCATGCTTCTAGAAAAGGAACTGTCTCTGATGAAACAGTTAATAAGGCACTATATAACATATTGTCTGGAATCCTGCTGGTAATCCTCTATTAGAGTAGACCCACTGAATCTAGTATTCACTGGTGAGTCAACACATGTGTAAATACTACTGTTTTAATGGGTCTACCTTAGTTGGGAGTAATAGAACATATTGTCAGAGAGCCAGTGTGGTGTTACCATCCCTTACACACCCCATCCTGCGGGATAGCAAAATTGGCAAGGAATATTATTTTATAAAAACTGGACACTTATGGCTGGGAAATGTGCAGTAAGCAGGACACTGGCTGTAAGCATGAGCTAGGGCAGGATGGCCTCAGCACGGCCAGGTCATAAGTTGAACCAAGACAATAGTAAACAAAACTGGCCAGGTATGGCAGGTAAGCACCCCTGCTGTGTGCAATTTCTACATAGACCTTCCCCATTCACCTTACCCAACCAAGACACTGAGAGGCTGTCAGGACTTCCACTGATGTTTTGTCACCCAAAGTAAGACAATTAGCCCATTCCAGATTCCTTTTGTTTACTCTGCCAGACAGCCATTAAAACTCATCCCTTAGGATAGGTGTCATGCCCCTGCTCCAGGACCCAGACAGGACTCTTCCCAACAGCTACACCCTAGATACATCAGAGAGACAGTACTTGCAGTAGCCAGTGCAGGGGAAAAGAAAGAGCTTGTGAATTAGATCACAGCTGGCCAGGATGCTGAGGCTATAGAATCAGAGGTCAGGACAGCAGAAAGCTGCTGCTACTGACTCCATTGTTGGTGATAGCCTTTCTGGTTCCTTCATTCTCTGCTCATGTTCTTCAGACCTTGGACCTTTGGCTGGACTATAGATTCTACTCATAGATACTCTCTTCCTGGACTCTTGGTAAATTCAGACTCAGTAACTCTGGACTGCTTTTGGACAGCTTTAACAAATGTTGTTTGCTAGTTACTGCTGATTGCATGGCCGTGAAGCCTTGGCAGGCTGCCGGCACAGGACAGTAGGAAAAAGAGTATTTAAACCCTACCTCTGATCCTGGCATTTTGTAGTAATTTGAGGCATTGGGCCTCACTCTATGTGTCAGTCACCAGATTCCCATGCTCCGTGCTACCCTTGGACTGCAATCTGAGCCTCTCCATTTCGACCTTCTTCTGGACCAAGAGATATCACTTTCTATACCCAAATCTCCCTCTATCCAACCTTTCTTGTTTCTCCCTTCCCTAGTCTTGTATGGTTCAGGAGACTGCTTGACTTCTTATGTGTGTATCTGCTGATTTCCAATAAAAACACCCTGTTTAAATCTTTAACTGGAGTCCTACAGTTAGTACTAGTATACACAGATGAAAAGATCCTGCTGTTACCCCTCCACTCGCAGGCCTCCTTTGAGCTGTAACTTCCTCCAGTTTCTAAGGAGATGTTGGCATTACTGATGGAACTCAAGGTCCTCCACCTTTTGGAGTAACAGTGGTATAGAGATTTAAGAATTCAACTAGGACTCATGGAAACTCAGTAGGTGACCTTGGCCAATCCACAGTCTCTCAACATCTTAAGAGGAAGGCAACAGTAAACCTTCTTGGAATAAATCTTATATAAAAAACCCTGTATGATAAGGTCACCAATTTGAAAGCATATAACAATAATAACAAGGTATCACAGTAGCATACAGTAAACCTCACTGATGACAATTAAAACATATTTCTAAACTCCAAGGCAGAAAGAGGGCAGCTTTTAAGAAAAAGACAAAAAAAGGTGATTCTTTTCTTTAAAAATAATTAAGAGAGAGAGATGTGTTACTGCCCTGGCTAGTCCAAGCTTTGGGGATATTAAAAGATATCCTCTTGATATCGCAATTTGGCTGCACTTCTCTATTCCTTTCCATTGCTTGTGAGGCCACCGGACAAGCATGTGAACAAGCTCGGCCGTTAATAGCCGTAATATTCAAACTACAATACAGGCAGGCCAGAAATAGCTGACTCACTGCTTTAGGAGACCTCCAGGCAAGTACTCTAATTAAGTATGCACGCAACTTACAAAAGAGCCTCTGCCCCGTGATGGCAGCTTAATGGGTAAACTATGCAATACCCAAGTACTCTGTATTCGCATACTGGCTACTCTATTGAGAACTGCTATGATAACTCAATCATTCAGATTCTGACCTTTTGGAGGCTTTGTCTCCAACTCCAAATCTATTGTTTTCCCCCAAGTACAGCATAGCCGGCAGTCACAATTCTCTTATAAAAACCCTTGATTCTGAGACCTTCCTCGGAACGCTCCCGAGTTTCATCCCGCCTTGCTGCCGCTTTGCTTGGCAAGCTTCCCCTCAGCTCCACGTGCTGAGCTACATCGCACCCCAGCTTCGCTCTGTATTTTTCCTGGGCTTCAGGACAGGTGAAGTATCACCCAAAGCAGCAATCCCTCTAAAAATCCCTCTATACCACTCCAACCTTTTTTTGCTTGTATTTAATAAACATCATTTATTATTTCAACTTTTGTGTGCTACATGACTCGACCTGACCCCATAGACATAGGGTTCAAGATCTCGCTAAGTTACCTTGCCTCTCGTAACGCTAAGCAGTGCTCTGAGCTAATTTTCCCCAACTTTAGTTGAGCACATTTTGGTTTCCCTCCCAGGACCCCCAGTTCACAGGGTAACAGAGTGGTGGAGCAACGCGGGGAACCCCAGTACCCCTAATTTGAGAAGGAGTCGCGAACCTCCTCAAATCGGGCGGGTACTGACTTAGGTGACGGTCGGTCAAGTCGTTAGAGTGCAGTTAGGCAGGAACACGTGTGTGTGGAGTCTGTGCGTGTGAGCTCTAGAACTATTCTATCTGGGTGGAAATCTGTTGCCCTTTCTTGCTTAGTTTGTGTATGTCAGCCGACCCGGCGTGGTCACTAGCACTAGGCAGTGAACCATCGTCCGATAGCAAGGGGTGTGCACAAGCTGTCCTGGGAATCACATCCCTAACTTGGGTCTATCGTGGGCTGGGATCTGTAGTGTTAGAGTGTTAGTAGGGTAGGAACAGTCTACACCCATCCAACACCATAGTGGCAAGGCAAAATAGCACTTAGGGAAGAAATTCCCCCCTTAGAGTTGTATGCGGGTGCGTCCCGTCCTTATTAGGAGTTAGAGTGCGGGTGCGTCCCGCTAGTAGTTGTGAAAAGCACGGGTGCGTCCCGCCGTGTAATTTCGGGTGCGTCCCAAGTGGCTAGCCAACTAGGTGCGGGTGGTGAGTCCCAACTTAGCCTAGGGTTTTAAGAAGTTTGTCCCGAGGTAGAGGTAGGCGCCCCTCACCCGAAAAACTGTTAGGAACGGTTTTGGCTTAGGTTCCCATCCCTTTTCCCCCGCTGCTTGGCCAGGCGGCACTGTAAGTTCCACTGGGTTCGTTTCCCCCCTTCAGGTAGGCAGAGTACTCCTGAGGGTTCCCTGGGTCTAGGTGACCTCCCTGTCCCCAAACCGTTACCTCGTCCTTTGGTCCCCAGTGCTGTCGAGGTGGAAAACCGGGCTTGGGAGTACCAAAGCGACTTTGTTTGGGCAGGCTGGAGATTGGTTCCATCCCTCTTTCCTAGAGAAGTTCCGCAGAGTTCATTTCCCTTCAGTCCCCCAGGGGTCTAGGTGATCCTTCCCGTCACTCCAGTTCCTGGTCCCGTTTGTAGTTTGCAGTTTGTAGGTTGTGAGTTGTTGGTAGTGTTAGGAAGTTGTGGTTTGTGCAGGAAAATGGTGGAGAGTAGCAAGGTCACCATCAAGGACCTCATGTTAGAGGAAGAGGTCCGAGGTAAACTAGAAAGGTGGGTGTTGAGTAAGGGGAAATGCCCTTGGAAGGACAACATCTTCCAGACGGCCGATCCCTTTACCACACTCCGTATAACCTGGCACGTAAATCAAAGAACCCTTTCGGACCGTCTAAGGACGCTTTGGCCGCTTGGGGACTTTGGCTTATGGCCAGAGATGCTAGTAGTGCCCTGGTAGAGACCAGAGAAAAATTGGCTAGTATAGAGAAGGAGAACGCCCGGCTTCAGGCCGAGGTCGAGACGCTGCGTGTGGACAAGGTTACTTTTGCGTCCGTAGCACAGGCATCCGCCCAGAAACTGAATAACATCCAGGTAGTGGCACAAACATGGGAGGAGAAAGCCTTAGAGGCGGAGCTGGATCATGCCCGGTCTGCGGCCAAGTGTATGGTGGGGCAAGTGAGAGAACAGCAGGAGGCTGTTAGCCATGTAGCTTGCCAGAAACAGATAGCTGCGCTGGAGAGCCAGCTCCAATCGCGCAAAGCCCTAATTTCGGCTGTGTGCCCGGAGCTGCTCCCAACGTTTGCGGAGGACTTTTCTGGGAAGGCACTGCCCGAGGATGCTCAGGCAACCGTTCCCCACAATCCTGACTGGAGCGACCCTAAGGTCGCAGTCCACCCGGTCGAGACTAGGTCCATGACGAGACGGACCACCCCCCTTGGAGAAGGCAATTCTGATAGGCAAGAGACGCAGGAGATGCAGGTCACCGAGACTAGGGTCCCCTGGCGTGCTACTGAGGCCAAAGTAATTGCAGACCAATTGGGTCCTTTAAATCGATCCACCGGCATCATGTGGCTAAACGCAGTGATTCACTCTCACCCGACAGCCAATGGTCAGGACCTGACCCAACTGGCCAGACTTTGTATGCCCCCCTCCAAACGCCCTACTCTTGAGTCAGCCGTGGCGGCTCGAGGCCTGGTTAGGCTCGAGGCCCGCGCCTGGATGAGAGCGGTAGTAAGGATTTTGTGGCCCAGACGGAGTGCAGGTGTGCTCTATGTCATGGAGCAACAGGGTCCTCGTGAGAACCCTGAGGCTTACATGGCACGGAAGCAGCTCCTCGCCATTCTGGCCGAGAAGGTCCCCTTGATGCCCCACGGGTACAGCTTTGACCATGTGGAATTCAAGAATCTGTTGTACGGAGGCTTGAACCACGAGACAAAGATGGCCCTGGGTTTGGTGGATCCAGCGACCACTAGCTGGGAGGAATTTGGGAACAACCTCCGACGGGTCTCTAACCTGCTGCGTGAGGCAGAATCCCTCAAACCTCCCCCCAAGACACATAGGAAGGACACCGGGAATTGGGAACCCATATCCGAGGTCACGTACTCGAATTATGGGCCCCATTCCCAACACCGGAAAACTGCACCAAATTTGGTTCCCTGAGGGAACTGGAATCCGCGCCCAGCTCCCAGGCAGGACAACAGGCAGTGGCAGGGAAGAGATTTCTGCAGCCAGCCCGGCAAGGCAGGAAGTCCCCCACAGCAGCCCACTGCCCCCAAACAGCTCTCTGACTCGGGCTCTCCCCAGGAGACGTCTGGTGGGTACGATCCCACGGCCCAGACGTACTCTTCGGATAGAGTAAGAGTCTGGGGCATGCTCAGAAGGTTCGGGCTGGACATAAGCCAGTTCGATAAGCGGCCAACATCGGAGCTTCTGGAAGCTCTAGATAAGCAGCTTCAGGCGGGAAGTAAACAGCCAGTCCAGGCCGTGACCGATGGCCCACCTCCGGCTGGATACTACCCTAACCTGGATCTGCAAGCATAGGGGTGCCCTCGGTCCAGGAAGCTTCCCCGCAATGTGGTGGCTAGGTTGAAGCCAGACAGGTGGGGAAGGTTCTGGGTGAAGGCAGGCATAGGGACCGAGAGGGATAAGACTCCTGCCACCCTTCTTGTGGACTCTGGTGCGGCAGTAAACGTGCTGCACCCCAAACTTGCGAGGCACGGTGAACCCACACCCGAGCATGTCCAACTTTCTGGATATGGCGGGGGGGGGGGTCACCAAGCTAGGGCATGGACAGGCATCCCAATGTCCATAGAGACATTTCATTTTAAGCTGTGGGCATGCGAGAACCGGGGAGAAGATGACGGCCTTTTAGGCATCGGCTTTCTCCGGGGAAACAGGCTCACAGTTGACTACCCAAACGGGTTTCTATGGCAGTTAGATCAGGGACCAGTAGAAATTTCGGCCGTGCACCGTTGTGCCACCATTAAAGCTCCTGCCCCTATCCCGGTAATGAGTGGGCGACAGGTACGTTCCTCCCTGGAGGTGAATTTGGCTACCGCCTCTCCCTCTGTGCAGACGCTTTGGTGCCACCTTGTCCTCAAGGGCCATGGCACCGTCTTAATTGTGATGTTGGTAATTGTAAAAGGGGCCACGGCTAGCTACAGCTCCATAGCAGTTACCATTTGGACTAGCGATAAAAGGTTCTTCGGAGGCACATGGGTCCAAGACCAGCCTCCATACCGAATTAAGAGTGTGGGTCCCAAACCAGGAGCAGGCGTTGCCACTGTTGCCGGTAGTTTTGGAGACCCAAAAAAGGATTGGAAAGGGAAACCCCCAGATGGGGACGCCCTTTTGATAGCACGACAGTGTGATGGACGGGCTTTGCTTCCCTTCATGGGATGGCAACCCCCATGAAGAGGTGGTTGATCCAGCTCTCCTCTCCTTCCTCCGTCCCCTGTAAATAGACCTTTTTTGTTGTAGTAACGGAGCCCCATCTCTGTGTTCCCTACAGGGAGACAGAATGGGACCGCTCCTGAGGATTGCAGTTTTGTTTTGCGTGAGTAGATACGCCCTTGGAACCTCGCCCGAATTCAGCCAAGTTTACTCAGACTGGCAGTTTAATGTACAGGCAGTGTGTTATTGGAACTCATATCCAGAGGTAGAAGCCTTGTTGACAGGGACGCTGCTGCTTCCCTGGTTCAAGAAAAGGTACCCCTTCGAACTATCCATGAGTTTCCATATACATGCTAGGAAAAGATTGAGTGCAGTATTAAGAATGGCTATTGCCGGCGAAGAGGTTAAACTCAACCCCAGCATGGCCACAGCAGCCGCTCCCATGACCGCCAGGATAGTCCGGGGCGACCACAGCTATGCATCTTTACTAGTGCTCAGCTTCACTTTTGACAACTGCCGCCCTACACGGGTATGGAAAACCTACATGTCCCACTGCCAGAATGTCACACTGACCCCGACAGGTTGTAAGTTTTCCTGTGGGAAGATGTGGTGTCCCGATTCCGATACTCACACTCCTCCTTCTCCAGAATGTCACCCGGCTACGTATGTGGGTAGTTCCGTAGTCCGCAAAGATATAGAAATGGTCGCTTACTCAAACGTTCAACCCATAGTAACAAAAATGATACTAAATTTTATGATTGTTAACATCTCGAGAGTAATCCCAACTTGCCAACTGTACCTACAACTTGCATGGACACAGTGGGAACACTAGGAGAAACGATGGCTGTCTTTCTCCCACCCATACACTCGCCCTAAGCGAAGTGTCTTAGGAACCGCTTTAGGTGGAATTGGAACTGGAGGTGCGTTCATCAACGCTATAGACAACGAGATCCTAGCAAACAAATTAGGCGTAAATGGCGCCAAAACCAAAGACATTGGAATATCCTCCGCTGCTGGCCTAACCAATGTAGCGAGAGGAGTAGATCTAATCAGTCAGTTGCTCCCACAGTGGGTTGGCGTCGAGCAAGACGTAATATCTGACCTTGGCCATGTTCTACAGATCACAACCCATAATCTATCAATAGCGATACAATGTACGCAACTGCAAAGCACCGTGATCACCTTTGCTGCTCAGGTGATCCAGGCAAGCTTCATGGGGTTAATGCACCCTGAGATCCTGAGCCTACTCCGAGAGTGATACCCAGAATCGCAGGAACACCCTGCCGCTTTGGCGCAAATCCGGCATGCCACGTGGAAGAGCCTAACTCTCACGGTGGACGTTGCCCATGAACGGATTCTGGATCCGGTAGTTCTACATCCAGTATCCCATTTAGGACTCCCCCTCATAGCCGCCAATGCCACTTTGCTGCCCCCACGGATGTACCATTGGTCCAGTGGTACCCACTCTTTTGATTTAGCTGGCTGCCTATTCAACCGCCATTGGATTCAGTGTTTCCACAACCTTAATGGTCTCGGCCTCAGCGATACCTCCGAATATTTGGTAGTACCAGTAAATAACACAGTCATGGCCCAGATCACCCGTGAGTGCTTCTGTTTAAGGACTCCTTGTACCAACTTGATAGTATTGCCTAGTGGTGCGACTGTAAGAATAAACCGCACCGCTGGGAACCCCTGTTTTTGCTCACAGATGGTCCAAGACTGCTTTGGCCAGAACTTCTATCTCCAGCGGAAGATACGAGATTATGTGTTTGAAAGTGCCTACGCACCTACAGAATCCAAGTTAGTTGGAGTCCACCTTGAGGACGAGATCCCTGCATCTTTATGGCTCAGGAGTCTCACCAGTTTGTCGCAACAAGTAAAGGAGGTCTCGCACTCCCTCCACCAAATTGCCTTGACTGTTAATCACACTGCTCAGGTAATAGTAAGCACTTCAGAGGAGTTGAAATCCTCTGTGAAACATTCGTGGTGGGATATCTTTAATTGGTCCTCCACGGGCCAGGCTATAGCACACTTCGCTCTCCACCCTTTGGTCATTTTGCTGGTGTTTCAGCTAATTTTGGTAGTCAGTCTTGTTGGTTTGGTATTATGGATTAAGAAACATATTCTCATGTTGCAAGCAGTCCGTTTTTATTAAGGGAAGAGGTTCCCCCGTTTGTAAATAGTTGCTGCTGCCAAGTATAGTTAGGGTGTTTAAGTCTATTCTTTAACCTTTTAAGGGAGGGTTTTTGTTTTTGGAGGAAACAGACTCTTGGGATGGCTGTCCCAAGATCCTCTTTTCCTCTGAGGTAGATCGGGCATACAGAGTCAGCCTGGGTCCTCTGAGGAAGGTGAGTTGGACCAGAGTGCCAACCTTTTCTCACTCTGAACGCCGGCATTCTCTCACGCGGAGGGATTGCCTTGTGCAATGGCGTTCTGGTGGGATTAGGGCGAGACGAAGGGGGCCTCACGACCCTCTCAGGAGAACCAGGTCTGACTCTGGACTCCCGGTCTACTGCCCAGGTATGTCCCTCATCACATCGAGGGCCTCCTCCCCTCTTCTTTCGTGTGACTGGATCGTTAGGGTGAGAGTAATTGGTACAGCTATTTTGTTTCTTGCTTCATGCAATTTCAATTTCACCAATTTGGAACAGCTCTCCAACGCCCCATAAGGGCCAGAGACCCACACAATTGGCCTGACACCCGGCCCCAGTGCATTGTGTCTCATTTGCATATGTTAGTAGAACATTTGCATACGTGCATCCAGCCAGCCAGACCAATCACCGAGGGAGTCAGCGTCTGCTCTGGCAACAAGCAAGCGTACACTCGCTTGTCTCTGATTTGGTTTAGTCTACCAGCTGCTCCCAGTAGATCCCCATCTTCCAACAGATCTAATTCCCAGTACGCTTTGAGCCGGCCATTTGCATTAATGGTATCATTGGATAGTAAACATGTCAGTTCTTCTGTTAAAATTCTAATAGGTCTATTGCTCCAGAAGACTGGGAAGATCCCGAGGTTGTACCATCGCCCCCGAGTACCGTGGGGGGGGGGTGACAAAGAAAGTTGCCGCTCCATCTGATGGCCGAGGCTTGGAGATTCCTGGTTCTTCGACGACACCCGTGACTGTGAGGGAAGGTGACCATGCAGCCTTCCGATTGCCACAAACTTTTGCCATTCCTGCTACTGTTTGCTGACCCAAGGAAACGTATGGACTATTCCAGGCTCCAAACCCTGCAAAGACTCTTTATTTGCAGCGAGCCAAGCTGCACCGACTTGGACATTTTTGTTGTTATTCCTGCTCCGTTGCCTCGATGGACTTATGTTTTGCTCGCCCGCTCCAACCAAAAGACTTTTCCTGTTGCAAGGGGGGGGGGCAAGACTTTTGCTTGCACCTCCCCTCCCCCAGACTACGAACTTTCATCCTCACTGAACTGTTTGCTCCTTGGATTGCCTTCATTGCCAGACTATGCATTGGACTTACAGTATTCCATTGATTATTTCATTGATTGCCTCATATTGCATTTGCTATTTATTGCCATTTGCTCATGTTTCGACAGTTCCCTATTGACGGGACATTGGACATTGTTTATTGTTTAACTGCTTATTATTGCACTATGGTGTGTGTGTGTTTAGGTTTAGGTTTTAGTTAGGAATGTCTTTATAAGATAGTAATCCTTTGCTCTTCTGGAATTCCCTTTCCTGAGGAGTGATATGGCTACCAACCTGCAAGCTCTATTTGGCTCTAAATTGATTTTTGCTTTTAATTGGAAAATGTCCGATATTGTCCCCAACATCACCAATTTTCGGGGGGGGGGGATTGTTACTGCCTGGCTAGTCCGAGCTTTGGGGATATTAAAAGATATCCTCTTGATATCGCAATTCAGCTGCACTTCTCTATTCCTTTTCATGTGCTTGCGAGGCCACTGGACAAGCACGTAAACAAGCTCGGCCGTTAATAGCCGTAATATTCAAACTACAATACAGGCAGGCCAGAAATAGCTGACTCACTGCTTTAGGAGACCTCCAGGCAAGTACTCTAATTAAGTATGCACGCTACTTACAAAAGAGCCTCTGCCCCGTGATGGCAGCTTAATGGGTAAACTATGCAATACCCAAGTACTCTGTATTCGCATACTGGCTACTCTATTGAGAACTGCTATGATAACTCAATCATTCAGATTCTGACCTTTTGGAGGCTTTGTCTCCAACTCCAAATCTATTGTTTTCCCCCAAGTACGGCATAGCCGGCAGTCACAATTCTCTTATAAAAACCCTTGATTCTGAGACCTTCCTCGGAAAGCTCCCGAGTTTCATCCCGCCTTGCTGCCGTTTTGCTTGGCGAGCCTCCCCTCAGCTCCACGTGCTGAGCTACATCGCACCCCAGCTTCACTCTCTATTTTTCTGGGCTTCAGGACAGGTGAAGTATCACCCAAAGCAGCAATCCCTCTAAAAATCCCTCTATACCACTCCAACCTTTATTTTCTTTAGTTATCTTGTATGAGTGTGTCACATACACTGTTTTGCTTGTATTTAATAAACATCATTTATTATTTCAACTTCAGTGTTCTCCTTGACTCGACCCGACCCTGTAGACATAGGGTTCAAGATCTTGCTAAGTTACCCTGCCTCTCATAACGCTAAGCAGTGCTCTGAGCTAATTTTCCCCAACTTTAGTTGAGCACATTTTGGTTTCCCTCCCAGGACCCCCAGTTCACAGGGTAACAGATGCTTAGTAATTTTTGTATATAGAAAGCTTTTACATAGCAAATTGGATGGTGGTAAAAACAGTATCTAGAAAATGCAGAGGTGTCTGGGGTCATTAGCATTAAGTACATTGTGAAATGTGTGAGATTTAATTAAACCCACACAGACAGAACTCAGATCAGAATGCCACATGGACTGGAGGTCTTCTGCTTTGGAATAGTGTGATGATTCAGTCAGTTCAAACTGTGTTCCCAGCTTCTGATTAATCAGATAAAGCAGATTATTCAACTTCATCCATTTATATGTGTTTACCACCTCTTAAAATATGTGTGATATCGCTCATGCTTCTTGTAGTTGCAGACTTTTTTTTACCAGCCTCCTGTATCTTTAAGAGCAGCTTGACTTGCAGATGTTATTAGGTGATAATGCTACTTATCTCTTTTCCAAGAAAATCTCTACCTCTGTCTAGTTAAGGTCACAAGAGCAGGTCATGGGTTTCTTTTTCCCATCTTTTAAATTCTTTTTTTCTTGGAAAAATGGAAATATCTCTTTGTAAACTACTTGCTTCTATTTGGGCTCTGTTGTACAGCATCGCTACGGGGACAATCCTATCATAAGATATGAGGCAACGATTTTTGGCTGTCCTAAATGGACAGCAAATGTTTAGTTGTTTTATGTATCATTGTTATTTTTCTCTCCAGGAAGTGGGAAAGGCATATTTAGGGTTTTCTATACCAGGTGCTTAAATAAAAAAACCCTACTGATGTGGGGGACAAAAGATGGAAGGAGAGGGCATTTACAATTTTATTTTTAGCATGCAGATACAATGGGCTAGGTCTCTATTATGGGGTGCAAACATACCAACGGAAAGGTTAGGCTTGATTATTTAGGGATGGGCAACAGCCCAGCAGTATCACACATAGTTTGCACTAACATATCTGGTTCAAAGGATTCAAAGGATCCAGTAGCAAGTGATGGAAAGTCTTTGAGCCAGAGTAGCTGGAAAGCAGATGGTGCTAAGCAAGATGGGAGAACAGTCTAATCAGGCATCTGATTTGAAGTATCATGAAGGTTCCTTAGATGATCAGCAAAGAGCTACAAGCTACAAGCTTAAATAACTATGATTTTATCATAGAAATGATGGTGGTGCAATATGCTTAAAAATTAAGAGATCAGATGTCAGCCCTGAGGAGCTTACAGTTTGAAATCAGAGGCAGAAAGAGCAATGAGAGATAGGGTTTAATTGTGTTAATGAATAGGAAGTTTCTAAGGGAGTTTCAAGAAAGGAACTGTGGCATTCTCTCATTGTATTTGGCATATTACATTTACCTTTAAAACCTTTGATGTAATAGGACCCAAATATCTGAAGGAGAACCTCTCCCTCTGCCATCCTTCCTTGTTTTAAGATCATTAGGGGAGAGTCTTGTCCAAGCAACGTGGATACAGTATGTGATAGGAACAGAATTAAGCTGTCTGTGGTATAGATTCCCATTTGTGGAACACCTTCCAATGGAAGGGCAACTATTGCCTACATTACAATCTTTTCAGTGGCAGCTCTAAAACTATAAGCTTTGTCCAGGCATTTTAACTAGCTGAAACAATCTGCTGGGTTTTTTTAAAAATATTATGTTGATTTTAAAAATTGAATGGTACATCATGTGCCATTGTATATTGCGGGTTCGATCACATATTTGTACCTCACCTTGATCTCCATAAGAATGAAGAGTAAGTCTCAGTTGCCCTTAGGAAAACATACCTCTCCTGATCAGCTGGCAAACATTACCTTGTAGGAATGAAAAAAAAAAAGAGAGAGTGTGCCACAGTCTCCTCCTCAAGTGAATTTCATGCACACCCAGTAGCCTATAGGTGTGTGTGTGTGTGTGTGTGTGTGTGTGAAGTTAGACTGTCGCAAGCATTCTGTCCAATTTTGGTGGAAATTGTTCCAGCCATTTATACGTTACGGTGTAACAAACAGACAAATAGATAGAAACTTATTTTATTTTACATAGTTATGGAAAAACACCAAGAAAAGATTTTTTTAACTCAACTCATCAAAATCTTTCAATCGTATGCCACACTATTTTGTGTAAATTTTGTGTAAACAACAAAAGAATTGGGAGGCTTTTCCAGCCCCATCCCAAATGAATTTTTCATATATCAGGTAGCCTATATTTTAAATCAGACCCAGAGCTTGGAAATAACTAGTTAATTAACTTGTTGAATTATTACTTCGTTCAAATTTTCTACATATACTTCTTGATGTACTACAATTCAATACAGAAGTTAATCCTCATGCCTTAATGAGCTAATCAATAGACTGTTAGAATTTATTTCAGAGAGTGGCTCTTCTTCTAGCAGGTACAATAAAATAGGAAGGCCTAAGAAGAAGAGGGATTAGGAGATGGCGGAAGTGCATCACATGGCTGGGCAGTAGAATGCAGCACAAGAATAGCTAGGAAGCAATTGAAGATATGGGATTGGAAAGCTGTTGAAGAAAAACTTCTGGCATGGAATAGAATGAGAAAGTGGACTAATTTGCTTAGCCCTGAAACAACCATGGCCCTTACAGAATGTCAGGCTCTTTAGACCTGAAAGCTTGGGGCTTCCCTCATGCATTTTTCTAGGGCAGTGGTTGCACATTTTATTATTAGTTGGGATGAGTTGCAGTGAACCACTTTAGTGCGTTTATTGGTGCTCACACAGTGCTAGGCATTTGAATAATTAAGTGGAAAAATTTCCTCAACCTCACCCATCCCATTTCCAACTCTCTTCTTGTTTTCTTCCCTCTCTCCCCCATTCTAATTTCTACCCAATCCTTGATTAAATAGGTCAAACAATCTCAGGTGTTTAGTGAGGTTGAAGCTTGAAATCAAAAACTAGCTAAATTCATATTGTGCTCTCCCTGCCTATGTCTTTCTTTTAAATAACAACTGCTCAGAAGTATTCAGAAGTACTCAGACTGCTTAAAAGTAAGTCCCATTGAGTAAAATGAGTAAAACAAGTGCTTTACCATTGTCTTTGTATTCTAGCTTCTTGATAGAAAATGATGTGTGATGAGCGTGCAGTGATTCATTTGTGCAGAAAAAAGTTCTGCCTATGCTCAAAGACACTCAAATAATTTCTGATTAAGAATTCTCTACCCTTGATCCATTGATAGATCTTTCAAGCCACACACCTATAGCAATACTTGCAGTGGATGTATGTCCTCTATCTGAAATCAGCATGACATTCCTTATTAACTTAGGTCATTTCCACACTAGACTGTTATAGTGTTATTACTTCACTTCCAGCAAAAAGGCCTTTGGCTCGTCCCTAAACTGCAAACTCCAGGATTCTATAGGATGTTGAAAGTGGAATAATAGCACCATAACACTCAAGTGCAGTAATGGCCTTGCTCTTTATTCACTTACTAACTTCCTTATTAAACTTTAATAAACAAGGCATTTAAATCAAAAGTGATCAGTGTACATATTGGTGAAGGTGGTAGGACAGAAAGTAGACAACAGAGATGCTGATCAGTGACAAAATCTGATTAAATAAGTTGAAGATCAGATTTGATACCTTAGGACAGCATTTCTTAACCTGCCAGTTTCCAGACATGCTGAAGTCCCACAATCTGCAGGCAACAAATATATTACAGGCTTTACACTCCATCATAGAGTTCCAGGTGGAAGGAGGAAAACTTTAAATCAAATACTTTTGAGACTACAAATGACAAAATGTGCCTCAGTCTCAATAGTAACAGTTCTCTATACCTAGCCTGCCCTAGAAACTTTAAGTTTTCAGTAACAGTCTAATTATTGATAATTCAACCAAATAAACACATGTCTTGTTCTGATGATACAATTTCCCAATGATTAATGTTTAACATTATCAAATTAACTTTCAGACCTAATTTTCCAAACCCTGGTCAGGCCATTCCATACATATTCTTCAAAAACTGGTGAAAATCGAACGAAAAAATAGTTGGTCCGTCAAAGTGAATTTCATATATGCCATATACTGTGTATTTCAAGTTAGATAATCCCTAATATGCCTTCCAAATTTGTTGAAAGGCTGTTCAACCATTTTCATATGATGTGAGGCCAAATTGACCAAAACGTTTTTGCTTTGTTTATATAGATAAATTGCCATGAGCATCTGAAGTATATGTATTGAGCCAGTTTGAATTTATGCTGGCATTTACTGAGCCTTATATAGGAAGTCAGGTTTAGGAGCAATAATGGCATCATTTCTCGAGCAATAAAAAGGTGAACCTTTCTCACCTTTTAAAATAATTTAGAAAAATCCTTTGAGCAAAGATCAGAGTTAGCAATATAACAACTGAAAGCATAATCCTGTTCATGTGTACTCAGAAGTAAGTTTCATTGAGCCCACTATTCTTTACTCCTGGGTAAGAGGATATAAGGTTTCAGCCTTGTGAGGATATGCATTCTGATGGAACCCATCAATATCTGAAGGTACGTTGATATCACCTTGGATTAAACTGACACTACTTGAAACTACTATCAGATGATCCAAGCCATCTGGAGAACCATATCTTTCTCTATGGGCCTACCTATAAGAGAATAAGATCTTCATGGGAGATCCTTGTCCCAGTCCCGCTATCTTTCTAGGTGCATTTAGTGGGAATAAAGGAGAGAGTCTTCTCAGTAGTTGTTCCTAGGCTTTGGAACTCCCTCCCTGGAGAGGTCAGGATGATTCCCTCCCTGCTGTCCTTCCAACTTAAAACATTTCTGCTCCAATGGGCCTTTAGGAATTAGCTGCGATTGACTTTAGTGTTCTGTTGAATCTTGTTTTATGGGTGTGTGTGTGTGTGTGTGTGTGTGTGTTTTTAAATGCTTTTACTTCTATAAATTTTTACACTGTATTTTAAAAATAACTTCTATATGTTTTTTTCTGATGCGTTTGCACATATTTAATCTCTATTCGTTCTTAATTTTTGGAAGCTGCCTTGGGCCCTAGTATTGGGAAATGGGTGGTATATAAATGAAGTCATTGTCGGCATCATCATCATTATCACCATCATCTAATCAGATGTAGGAAGTGCTTTACAACATATGTGGAAGGGAAAGAAACATATAACCTTCTTGATTTACTTGCATTCAGCACCTATCAGCCCTAATGAGCACAGCTGATAGTGAAGCTTGCTTGGAATTGCAATCCACAACCTCTGAAGAGCCTTGTATTTCCCAGTCCAGCTGGTGTGATTTCACTGGTAGCAAGCAGCATTCCAGTTCAAGAAGATGGTCCCCTACACACAAAGAGATGAGGGAGAGGGAAAAGGAGATGTGATAAGGTATCAGTTGCCATATTACTATAACCTGGACTAACGTCATATGTAATATTATACAAACACAAAACAAGAACTAGAAATACCTGCCAAACTTAACATTCAGGCACACAATTCTATCTACAGACTATGCATTAGATTACAAAACAACACATTTATAGATAAGGCATATAATCAAGCAAGGAAGCATTTTTAAAACGGGCAATTTTTTCTATCCTGTCTTTCAGGAAGGCAAGCTGGAAAAAAACCCCTCCATTTTGTAGACGAAGAACACTGTTGGGATTTACATTGCTAAATATGTATGTTGTTTTATATTAATTCAGAGGTTAAATATTGAGAGTCCCAAAATAATAATAACTAGGTAGTCTGTACCTTTAATTTAAAATAAGTTGAAAGGCTGGGCCTGCCTAACACTATGAATTCCACCTCTGGTAGCAGGGGACTAAAGAACATTAGATTTGGGACAATTCTAATTAATCTTGACCACTGCTAATGAAATGGCAAGAGTTCTCTGAACTAGTTATGAGCCAAAACTGGACAAAAAGTGAGACATGTCCTTCATTAGATTGTTCCTCTCCTCCAGCATTCTGGGATTATATGCCTGAGACAGATAGGTAAGAAGTTATATTTTCCCTCATGCAAACTAGATTCATTGTTTCCTTTCAGACTTTAGTTGGCCTACTTACATAGTATTTATCCATTTATAAATTTTTCTTTTCTTTTGTTTTGTTTTAAATCTGCCTGCTAGGATGCAAGTTCAAACTAATCAGAGCTGTGCATTTTTCACCTGAGAAGTGAAGAGGAAGGAATGGATATTGGTTTCTTTAGCCAGTTTAACATTTCAGTGGCCATGTGAAAACACCTTTTGTTGTCTCTGAATTTATGCCATTGCTGTTATTGTTATCCTGGTCTCCAGAGTCTTGGTCCAACACTCAAAACACTGCACCATGCTGGTTCCCAATCCTCCACAGCTCAAAACTTAAATCAGTAACAAGAAGCTCTTGACTGTGCTATTTCTACAAGATAAGTGGCAGAAACCAGTGGCACAAATTTGGGAGAGGGTACTGCCATCCTGACCCCTAGAGTATTCTGTCCCAGGTTGACATACCATGTGGTACAGTTTCTGGTGGATATGTGTCCTATTTTTACAAGGGATAGCTCTCCGTTTGAAGGGCTTTTCATTTGTCTGTTTGAAAGCATTCTCTGTGTCAAGAGCGGTCAACTTACAGCCCTGTAGTACCTTGTATTTTTTTACTATGCTTTGAATGTATTTTTAAGTTTTAAATTAATGCTTTCATTGCATTGTTTAATGAATATTTAACTTTGGGATAATAATATATTGTTTTAGAATCAAAGAATAGTAAAATCATAGGCCATTTCCACACTACACTCTTATGGTACTTTATTTCACTTTCAGCATCCTATGGAATCCTAGGGTTTGCAGTTTAGGGAGGGACATTTAAAATTCTCAGCCAGAGAGCTCTGTGGCCTCAGTAAACTACAAACCCCAGAATTCCACAGGATATTGAAAGTAGAATAATAGCACGATTTCAGTGTAGTGTAGACTTAGAAGGGACCTCATGGGCCACTGAGTCCAACTCCTGCTCAGTGCAGGCAGTAGCTGTACTGAGTCCTTTTGAAGACATCCAGAGAATGAGACCCCAACAATTCTTTAGGCAATTGATTCCATTGCAGAACCATTCTCATTATCAAGAATTTCCTTCTAATGTTCAATCAAGATCTACCCTCATGAAACTTCAAACCATTACACCTGGTCCTATCTCCTGGAATAGCATAGAACAAGCCTGTCCTCTCTTCTTTGTGACAGCCCTTGAGGTATTTAAAGAGTTAACAATCATGTCACCTCTTAGTCTTCTCTTCACCATGCTGAACATGAACAAACTCCCTTAATCTTTCCTCATATGTTTTGTTCTTCATACCTTCTACCTTCCTTGTTGTCCTTCTCTGAACTTACTCTAGTTTGTCTATATCTTTCTTAAAATAAGGTGCCCAGAACTAAATTCATTACTCCAGATGAGGCCTGATTAGTGCAGAGTGTTGCTGACCTATTACTAGCTATGGTTTATTAATGCAGACTAAAATATTCTTTGCTTCTTTGCTGCAGCATCACACTGCTGACTGATATTCATGATCCACATTAATCTAAATGTCCTTTTTACATGGACTGCTGCTAAGCCAAGTTTCCCCCATCCTATAAGTATGCATTCAGTTTTTACAGTCTAAATGTAGAATTTTGCGTTGGTCTCTGTTGAATTTCGTTCTATTAGTTACAGTCAAGTTTATCAAGGTCCTTATGAATTCTGTTCCTACTTTCCAATGAGTTAGCTACCCTTCCCAAGTAACTGGTATCATCCACAAATTTGATAAGGATTCCCTCTAACCCATCTAACGCATTTTCTCTAACCCAAGTCATTGGCCCTTACCACATTATGCCCCAATAGTGCATCGTCCCGGCAGGATCCCAGCATTGCCATGGCCAGGATGGGATCAGGGGCCTGAATTCTCCACACCACACCTATTCAGCTTCCATGGATCAGTAGCATCAGGCACACTGTTCTTCCTTCCACAGTATAGCACCAATGGTGAGTTCCTTTCCTTGATTCTTACCCACCCCAGAACCCATGATTGGTCTGTTCCTGCACTATATTGTGCTTTGGCCCTTACCGCACGCAGGCAGTAGATGAGATCATGGTGGGAAAAGAGGTCACTACCAGATTTTTTCCAGTAATGAAAAAGGGTGCTGTTATTAGTCTCAATTCATTTTGAGCTTTAGCTTTCCTTATACCATTCCTGCAGGCTTGGGCTACATACCTGTATTCCTTTTTGGTTATCTATCCTCCCTCCCTCCCTCCCTTTATACATACTTTTTCATCATTTTCATGTCCTCTTGTGAGTTTGCTGTTTGGCTTTTTCAGATGTTCCTCATTTTTCTTTACCCATGTTTATGATTGTGATTTTTCCAACTCCTTCTTCATCAGCTGCCATCTTGGGCCCTTTTCACATGTGGGGGGGGGGGACGGGTGAAAACGCCCAAAAACGGAGCTTACCTGAAACCGGGTAAGTCCGTCGCCACGTGGAGCAGCGCAAGCTCGCTGCTCTGCAGTCCTCCGGTGTCCCAAATGGCGGCTTCTGGTTGGTGGAGGCTCTCCACCAACCGGAGAAGCTCGCCAGCCGGAAGCCCGCCCCCGGCAGATCTGCAGGCACGCATTTGCGCGCACCTGCAAATCCACTTCGGAGCCGGGCAACGGAGCGGCACGGGGCTGCGTGCTCCGTGCTTTTTAAAAACCTCGAAAAAGAGGTTTTTAAAAAACACGCAGCGCAGCTAGTTCCGGCCGCTCCTGAGTGGATTCTGGTGTGGAACTACAAAAAGTAGTCCACGCCAGTCCACTCTACGGTGTAGAAGACCTCCGTGAGAAGTCACTCTGCACCATTTCAGAAGCCCGATATGGAAATGACCTTGGCTGGTTATCTTTTTCCTTTATCATCTCTAGCCATGGGATTCCACACAGTATTTCTCTGAGCTTGTTAAAATCAGGTTTTCTGAAATCCAAGGTTCATGTTTGACTATACTTTTGTTTGGCCTGTTCCACAATCATGAATTCTAGCATTACATGGTTACTTCCCAGTAACATACCAACTATTCTCCATTGGTTCAGATCAAGTCCATGCCTGCCAATCCCTTTGTTCTTTCATCTGCCTTTTAAAATAGGAAAATATCTGCCAGGCAATCCTGGGGGAAGGGGAAAGTTCTTGTGCATTTTTATTCTCTCTGCTTTTGTGCAAATTCACTCAGTGACAAATATGTCAGTTGACTAAATAAGCCTTTATTAAAAATGAATTGAAGAACAAATCTAGGAAATCTTCCCTAAGCACATGCAGCTTTAGAACACCCAATCTGCCTTTCTAATTAAAATGCTGTCAATTCCACAAGTAATTCTGCAGAAGGAATAAGTTCTAGGGAGTGGATGAGGAGAGGGGGAGAGAAGGCCCAAGAAGCTGCTCAGACAATTTTCAAAGAGATTTATTTTGTATATTTCATGATGATTGTGTTCATATTTCTGTCTTAAGTGTGTTCAGCTGGAGAATTGGTGTGTTTGGTAATAAGCTGTCAAAGTGAAGGCAACGTACTGTTCGTTTTAGTTACTTTCAGCTGGCGGAGGGATAGGATCAAAGAGCAAACTGTCTGGTGTGTGTAGCTGTGTTTTGTTTTCTTCAAAATGAGAGATTAGCAGTTCTTTGTCATGAAAAGAATTAATCCATTAAAGAGCAAAGCAAAACAAAACAAAGTCAGGAGACCCCAGCAGAATTTGAGGCAGCATTTTTATCTTTGCTGTTTTAGCATGTCAATGGGAACAGGTATATCACAGTATATAAATAGGATGTGAAATCAGACATGAGGAAGAAAGTAAAGCTGTTATTTGGACAAGGGTTCCAGATTTCTGCATTGGCAAGAGAAATACGCATTCCTCCTGGCAGCGCAATGCATTTTGTATTGCCAGGAGATCTGACATTTCTTACAAGTGTAAAAAATGCAGAAGTTGTTCACTTGACAGGGCAATGAAGATCGAAATTTTATGAACACCTGACTAAAGAATATTCATATTTCTCCTTAGAGGTGACCCTTTAGTTCAGTCTAGATGTTATGTTAATTATACAGCCTGCATCACACCCTCATGGATTTTTCCTTGTAACTAACAGGTTTTTATTTTGAGTTGGGTCTTGATTTGGATTGTGTCTTGATCTGGCTTTGGTCTCCTCCCCCACCCCATTCCCTGGGCTGGACAAGAAGACAGAAAAAACAGCCTGCATATTTATTTATTTATTTTATTAATTTATATTCCACCTTTCTCCGAACAATGGGACTCAAGGTGCCTAACAACATATTTTTTGGAAAAGTTTTCATCCCCTTCTGTCATTCACAGATCAGCCCAGATCAATGACCTGCTTGCCTACCTCCAGACAGAGAAGAGCTTGGAAGTAGTTCATTTGAATGAATGCAATTATTAATTAGTTTTTAAGTAACAAGGGCAACAACATTGCTTTGGGAGACTAATAGAACAACTGATAAAATAATTCCATCTTTAGTGTAATAGGTAATATGTATTCATTCATTCAAAATGTTACTTCGTTGTTCTTCATTATTTTGGGGGTCATTTGGCGTAATTAGGTGTGCTTTTGTATTTTCGTGTTTTTAAGAAAAATCTGTTAAAAAGTTATGCGTTAGTGACATGCTAGTATTACTAACAGGTAATGAATGTGTCAACGGGCAACTTGAAGGCATATACACAGTGAGATAGACCACTTTCTGTCATTGCATAACAACTAGCAACTGTTTAAAAAGAACAGAAGGATCTGTTCTAATAACATTTCCAAGTGTTGTTGTCATGTCAGCATGCACGCGCGCACACACACACGCGCACACACACACACAAGAGAGAGAGAGAGAACAAGATTGAGAGAGAGAGAGAAAGTGCTGCATGTAATTAAAGGAACATATTCCACACCGGGCTTCTGTAACGGTGCAGAGCGACCTCTCACGGAGGTCTTCTACACCGTAGAGTGGACTGGTGTGGACTACTTTTTGTAGTTCCACACCAGAATCCACTCAGGAGCAGCCGGAACTAGCCGTGCTGCGTGTTTTTTAAAAACCTCTTTTTTGAGGTTTTTAAAAAGCACGGAGCGCGCAGCCCCGAGCCGCTCCGTCGCCCGGCTCCAAAGTGGATTTGCAGGCGCGCGCAAGTGCGTGCCTGCAGATCTGCCGGGGGCGGGCTTCCGGCTGGCGAGCTTCTCCGGTTGGTGGAGAGCCTCCACCAACCGGAAGCCGCCATTTGGGACGCCGGAGGACTGCGGAGCAGCGAGCTTGCGCTGCTCTGCGTCGCGACAGACTTACCCGGCTGCCGGTAAGCTCCGTTTTGGGGCGTTTTCGCCCGTTCCCCCCCCCCCACATGTGGAAAGGGCCAAAAGTAAACAACACATTAAGTTAACCTTTAGGGTTGAAATAGGTATCAGGTACCTGATTCTTGAGGCTGGGCAATCAAGAAACTCTTGACTGAAACCAGAAACCAGTATTTACTCTCTTCCTTGAGTCAGTGCTGTTCAAGTGTATCATTAGTTTTCCTGTTTCTTTGTTTCCAACTGCACTTTCTGTTTTCCTCTTTACCAAGAAATGAATATACAGAGGCCCTCTGGTGCCTTGCCCTGAGTGTCAAGGGTTTCATGAGCACATCACAGCAAATTTGTAGGATTAATTGTGCCTGTTTTGCCAACTTGGCAGACCCACTGCAGTAGCTACCAGTGTTTTCTTGCATCAGTAGCTTCTCATGTTGAGTTTTGCAGATCTAACATGTGAACAGGCTAAGTCAGGTCATGTCCTTCATCAGTTCACAACTCTGCTCAATATTAATTTGTTTTTCCACTGTGGTTGGCAACATTAACTTCCTCCTTCTGTGATTATAACAATTAATGGATAAGTAAGCATTCAACCAGGGAAGCTTTATCTTAGCGTTAAGATAGAATAGGGAGGGAAATCATGGAGCGCTGCAGCTGTTGTCGGACTGCAAGTCCCAGTTGCCCTAGCCAGAATAGCCAGTGGTGAGAAATGGTGGGGTTTGCAGTCCAACATGATCTAGAGGGCTGTGTAATCTGAGAAAGAGTGATTGGCAAAGCTTCTCCTGTTGGATTTTTTTTTCTGATATGACAACTACAGAAACGTATGATATTTCTGAGTGTGGGGAAGAAAGTGAAGCTAGTCATTTGGCAACCCTTTGCCTTCTACCTTTTAGTTATAGTTGATGAAACAGAACTGAAGAAGAAGCATGAAGACAGAATTGCCAACTGACTTGCATCATCAGCCGTATGCCTTTAACAACACCTTGATCATAAAAATCAGCAAAGTAAGCTTTTTATGGCACAGAGATTGGAATTATTATGCTAATATTGGCAGATGATTGCCATCAAAGCCGTCAGATTAGGGAACAGGAAGAAGTGGACATCCCTGTGCAGCCTCTGTTTCCTGAGTTGAATAACACAGAGGAGCCATCTGTCCGATCTGATAATTTCATCAGAAGAGGTCCATTGGTTTTCTCCAACATCGAGTTATCCAAACATTAATTAAAGCTGTTGTCTGCACAACTGTCAACTCCACTTATTACTTTCATAGATCTGATTCTATGGGGGGGGAAGACTCCGTTATCCAAGCAGCACCCACTATGTCAATGAAAGGGAATAAATCCAAAGGTCAGATGCACAAATCCAAATGTCAAGATTTATGATACAACCCTTTGGGAATACCAAAACAAGCTGAAGATGATTATTCTTTAATGGATAAATTGCTTAGAAGGAAACAGCAATGCATCCTCCCCAGTGACACACACCAAACCATCTCTCAAGAGTGTTTTAGTTGTATTTTCCTGCATGGCAGGGCATTGGACCAAATGGCCCTTGTGGTCATTAGACTCCATTATTCTTTTTTTAAAATTGATTTATAAGCGTTATTAAACAGAGACTAAAAAAGAAAGGAAGGTCCCTACAGTCTTGAATTTAAAGTATGTATCAAAACAAACAAACAAACAAACAACCATCTATCATTCTTTCATTCTTCACCAATTACACATGACTTCTCCACTGGACTGTCCTTGCAGAGATAAATTGCATATACAAATGAGGATCTATTTTCACAGGTATTAAACAAACACAGAGCTCTACTGACAATGACAAAAATAAATTCCTATTCTAAACTGCATCTAATATAACATTTTTCAAAATGGCTTAGATAAGATCTCCATAAAGCTGGCTATCATTAAATTCCCCCATTTGCTTCTAAAATAAGAAACAACTGGGCCCGATTTTTTAACAAACTTATCAAGGGGAACCTGGAAAGGAACAGAAATCCAGAATGAAGAAGACTGAGAATTAAAATTATTTGATGCTGCAACAATGGATAAACTAATGACATTATTAAGACTCCATTATTCTATGATCCTTTGTCAGTGTAGAAGGCCTCCATGGCAGAAATTATTTAAGGGCAGCAAGGTGATAATTGTGTGATTGTGTGCATGTATAAATATTTGTATGCGTCATACAAAGTTGGTTTCATGTGGCTGGGCCAACCAGGATTTCTTGAATGTTGTTGCTGCTTCTGTTGTTGCTGTGGTTGTGGCTGCTGTTCCACTACCTGATATACAGAAGTACAGAGCAATTTATTTCCCAATTTGACTACGTAATAGCTATTTATTACTTTCAAGAAAAATTTTTTTAAGTGACCAGAAGACCCGTCGCCAGTGCATCTCACATGCATTGGGTTGGATCCAGATTGGCTTTTCTGTGAATGGATGGAAAGTTCTTTCATTCATGGAAGTCAGCAAGAGTTGGTGGAGGCTCCCTGCTGGAAGTGCAGCAGGAGCCAATCTTTCCCAGTTTCCTCCTGCACACTCAGGACCCCCTAGCCTTTCAGAGCAGGTTTTGAGGGGGCCAAAGGGTCTGCAGGGGAAAGGAGGAATCATGAGCCTGGTTTTCCTCCTTTCTTCTTTCAGCACACATGGAATTCTACTATCTAATAACCCAGGACCTTTCCACATTACATTCTTATAGTGCTATTATTCCTCCTTCAATATCCTGTGGAATTCTGGGATTTGTAGTTTACTGAAGCCAAAGAGCTCTGTGGCTGAGAATTCTAAATGCCCCTCCCTAAACTACAAACTCCAGGATTCTATAGGATGATGAAAGTGGAATAATAGCATTATAACAGTCTAGTGCAGAAAGGCACCTAAATATGATCAGTTGCCTCCTTCTACATTTCTGTTTTAAATGTTCTTGGTTAAATTTTCCCTCTGAGTAAGGATGTAATTATTTGACAATTTCAACTTCACAGGTCAGGATGAATAACTTCTGCAGTGTTTTCCCTGCGCCAAAGAAAATTAATGTTTCTTCTTAGTTCTGGCCTGCTATTCACACATCTCAACTTGTTTCATGAAATTATTTTGGAGAATATTTCACATGGATTTGCAGAAAAATCCAAAAAATATTGTATCTAAATTGCCATGTGATTTTTTGCTGGGGGAGGTTGCATTTTTTCTAGATAGCCTTGTGATTTTTTTTGTAAAAAAAAGAATGCAAAATCACTGTTTTCATACAATCTTGGATTTTAAAAAATAGCCACGTGAGTTTTTTTGTGCAGGGTTGCAAGTTTGTTTGCCCCCACACCAAAAAAAAAAAAAACATCCCTGTGGTCTAGCAGGAAAAAAAATCAACCAGGATCGATCTGGATGCAGTGTTTTTCCATAAACATTTTTTTACACAAAAACCACAGTATGTTTGTGTAAAACAACCCATGTTCATTTCTGCACAGAATCATTTTTTGAAACACATCAGGATTTGTAAATGCTAGGAGAAAGTTTTGCAAAATTCTCACTATTGTGTTGTTCTTCCCAATTGGGTTTTTCAGCTAGGAAATGCAGAATGGCAAACATCCTTTCCCAAACATTTTACCCTTGAAATATCATTAAGTTCTCACCTCTATATGTCCAACATTTCATAGATGAAAATTAGGACATGAGTGGCCAACCAAGATGGGAGCATGGTCAAGGAGGCAAAATTTCCTAACAAGAAGGAACACACAAGGTAGACGAGGCTGCAGCAGTTGCAGCTGCACAATCCACCCTCTTTTGTCTTCTCTCTCCTCCTGAGTTAATTGAGTGCAATTAACTTTTATACTCTGGACTCATTTCGAACCCACTGAAGTAAGCCACGATGAAGGGTAAAGAGGGAGGAGAAAAGACAAACTGGGCCAATTTAAAAGCAGCTGAAATAGTTAGATGGGAGATAATTAATCAGAATGGTTCCTGCCAAATTGGAAGTTATTTATCTGCACATTCAGTGCCTTCTCTAACCTGTAGACTAATCCATGTGACAATCTGTCCCCCTCACCCCAAGCTCCTTGAAGTGTATGTTAATTGTTTTACTTCCCTTATCCGTTCCAAAATTATGTCCTGAGGCTGGTGGCATAACCTCTGTCCCAACTTGTTACTTGCCTTCCAGTTTAAATGTTGATTCTTCTTTCTGAATGTTCAGAACATCACAATGGAAAACCTGTTAAATTTTAAGAAAGATTGTTCAACACTAAGAATGGAAAAATCTTTGGCAGGATCAGTTGGCATCTGTTCATATATCTTGATCTTTTTTAAAAAAACAACAACACACAAGCTATGCCCATTATTGTCCACAGCTTCACCACATCCACAAGCAACGATACCCATATACGAGCAGGTAACGTGCACCATCTGTAAATGACAAGTAGCAGCCCCAGTGGGATTCAGTGACTAAGAAGAAGGAAAGCAGCTCTGAGGCCTAAAGGCTCGGTTTGAGTAAACTACAGCTGAGGGAATTTAAATCATAAAAATATCCTGACTTCAGAGAGGAAAAAAAGCTGCATAATTTGCAGCTGGAAATGAATATGTTTATTTGACATGCAAATGTAGCTTGTCAGAGTGAAGTGGCCTTCATCAGCAGATATGACAGCATTAAACACTAGCCACCAATCCTTGTTTGGTGCCTCTGTGCTTTCTGTAAGTGCTTCTAGCTGACAAGCAGATGTCTTACAGAAAGAGGGAGGAAAAGGAAGCCAGGAGGGACTGGCAAAACGTCTGCCATGGGACCCGAGGAGAAGAAGGGAATAGGCAGAAAAACAGGCTTAATCGGGAGACTTTGGGAGATAAGCTGAGCAGATAAGAACAGAAGTAGAGGAAAGGTTAGATTTTACCTCTTGACTGGAACTGTTCAGGTCTGTCTGCCTTGTCTTCAGAGGCAACTCTATAGTATGCCTTGATTTATGTGACATTGCATCATTTATTCATGTATTCACACCATTTGACATCTGGGGCCAGAAATGAGGTAGCTGAACTCAAGGACAAATGGAAAACTAAAAGGATTGAAAATGAAGACTCTCATATTCTGATGCTGGCTGCAAGAGAGCCCCATCAAATTTGAAAGATGTAATTCTTGGTGAGAAAATGGGAGCGCGTGGATGTGGAAAATTTTCTTTGGAAGTGTAGCTGGGAGCAAGGGAGGGGCTGGAATTGCTGCTCCTTCAGAATCATGACCATCACCATTGGGAAGACCTCCTCTCAAATCCTTGTTTCTGTTCCTATGTTTAAATAGGCAATCATAATTTTTCTCAATATGGAGAGGTATGTGCTGTGCATTGAATCACTGAACCACCTAAAGGGACCAGATGTCATACTTTATACAGGACAGTCCTCTGCATGAAGGGTTTATCTGTTTAAAAGGCTTCTGCTGATACTTAGTGAGAGGGAGGCAATTCAGACAATGAAGATTGTGGCTGCTCTAGGCTCCCGGGGAAGGAAAGGGAGGATGCATTCTACTTGTGAGAACACTATCATTCTTCTTCTGCCCTGGGCTGAGACCAACTGCTTTTTCATTGTCTGAATTGCTTCACCCTCCCTTCTTAGAAGATCACATCTTCTTCAAATTGCTCCAGCTGGAGAAAAGTAGGAACTGTACACACTCACCCTACTCAATATAATTTTCTAGTCAAAGTTGCCCACCAGCAATTTAGATCTATACAGCAGACTGAGAAAGCAAGGCCAACATGGCCTCTAGGCCAAATACATCCACATGATGGTCACTGGATTCTGGCCGCATTTGAAAGCTTTACAGAGTATGCATTCAATGTAATTCTTTAAAGAATTTGAAAGTGGCGACATTTGTATATATGCTGAGATGATGGTTTTCATTTTCAACATTTCAAAGAAAGCTAAAAACTACAGATTTTATTATGGATAGATTTGCCACTGGGCATATACATTTGCCTGACTTATATCCGATACCATCCCTCCCCACCCCCACTCCTACTTGGCAAGTTATTTTAATCTAAATGAATGGATGAACTATTGATCCAGGCAACAGACCTGAAAACAGAGCTCATAGAAATCAAATATTAGACGCAAACACTCCAAAATAAAACCAATACGCATATAAGAAACTGCAGTACAGCAAAAAAAAAGATTATTTTAATTGGGTAACATTTTACCTCTTATTGTTGTCATCTAAAGAAAAAAAGATGGAGGCAGTTTCTGTAACAACTTTCTTGTATCCTAGTTTGAAAAAGACATTCAAGCAGTCTTCCTGGATATAAAATGGTCAATGTGTTAATGGGGTCATTACACAGGGTTTGATCAAAGTTACAGAAAAAGAAAAAAAAACCTTCAGTATAAAATACCTTCAAAATACCTTCTTATGAGCTTCAAGGATAAAACCACTTAGAGTAGCATCCTCCTGAATCTCATTTTTAGAAGAGCAGAGGAAAGGAGCAACTGCATAATGCTGAAAACTTGTGCTAGGATCACATCAGTGCCATGTAAAAATAAAATAGACCAAGCGTGATCAATTTGGATATTATATTTATAACAGCGAAGGTCACTGAAAATATATCTCTTGCTCTTGCACAGCAAACTCTTAAAAAAAACAGTTCTGCAATTTACTTGAGTTTGAACTAGGAATTTAAATCTTCACATTTTTTCATGCTGGGCCCAAAGGTATTTACTGTGAAAAGGGAAAAAACGAACAAACAAAGCCACCCTGTATGCTATGCCCATGCAGAGAATAATGCCCACAAAGACTTTGGGAACTGCAAAGAATCTTTGTCATTGCTTTATTCTTCTTGGCAGGGGTTCCATGAATGTTAGGAATTCCATTATTCTACCAGAAAATAAATAGTTGATCATAGTCTTGCCATCCCTAGAGCTGGGGGGAAATCCATCTATTTATGGTCAGAACTCTTGACATTTGAAAAGTTGCAGTCCTATGCACACTTTGAAGTCTAACTGAATTTAATAGAACTTATGTCTGAATTGATACTGTATCACTCCCCTCTCCATCCAGATGCTTATTTTGCCACCATTTCCAAAACTTTTACAGTTTGGGGGAGAGGTGACGTAATGGGAAAGATGACACATAAATGAGTAGACTTAGACGTGCTTATTTGTTTTGTTTGCTGAAATGTTGGTCAGCCCACCAGAACCATGGAGCTGGAAGAGTAGAATGCATAGCTGAGCTAGTTTCGTCTTCTTATCTAACTGTCCGCCATGCAAATTTGCACAGCAAGGTCCGCTGAATGTTACATTTGTCATTCATCTTGACCTAAATAATTGACACAGTGTCTAGGTTACATCATTCTTTTCCCTTTGCTATTATCTATAATTTATACTTTCCCCCAACAGAAGCAACTAGAACAGGACACGATTTTGCAAAATCACAGACATCAGTTGACAGAAAGCATTTGGATACAGAAGCAGCAAGTTTTAGCTCATAATGCTTCCACTGTCTGCTGGCACAGATTTTGGAAAGAGATTCTTACATGAAGAAAAAACTCTCCTTTTTATAACTAGAGCTGCCCTGTTACTAATTTTGAACAGGACTGACCTGAGTGTTCCAAGGGGTCTGATCCTTTGCCATCCATGCAACCAACACAAGATTAAGTCCTTTAGCTCCATTCATCAGTGCTTTGGGAGTGATACACTAGCGCTTCCTCCCCACCATCACTATCAACATCTTCCAGAAGGTTAACTACTCACTAGGATGTTTTATTTTTATTATCTGGACCTCAACATATGACCACCCCCTAAATGAGAGATCGCTAAGAGACCCTCTTACTAACAGCCCTGCTCAGGTCTTGCAAAGTCCTTCCTTGGTTGAGTCAATCCATCCATCTTCTTTTCTTACTGCCTTCTACTTTTCCCATCATTATTAACTTTTTGAATGAATCATGTCATCTTGTGATGTAGCCAAATTATGATAGCTTCAGTTTAGTCACTGTGGCTTCTAGGACCCATTTATGTGCTTTTTGGGCATCTATGGTACCTCCAACACCACGTTTCAAATGTGTTGATTTTTTCCCTGTCAGCTTTTTTTTTTTTTTAGTGGTATTAGATTACACTATAGAAAGCAAAAAGAAGTCATATATTTCAGCTGTGACAGCACAAACACATACATGGAATGTGCTCCAGCTTCTTCTACCCAAGAACAGCAGGGTACAGAATGTCTCCACCTGGAAAGGCACTGCAGCTCACTCCATCATGCCATATTCTAATGATGGCCATCCCATAGCCTCACTTAAGAAGTCGATTCTTCCATTGCTTCACTGTCACAATAATCTTCCTTGCATGGTAGTCTGCCTTCAGTGGACGTAAAATCATTAGGGAAAGTATATTCAGTTTAACCTGCCATTTATTTTTTTCCTTTCATCTGTTGTTGATCCACTAAGCAGAGGTTATTTCTTTGAAGTCTCTCTTTCTACAGATTGAAAGCAACTGTGTTATTTGCCCCACACTAGGGATGGAAAGAATATTCACTGTTATTCATTTCATGCCTAAAAAAAATGAGTTCCCAAGTATCAGAAAACCCAGTTGGGAAGAATAACACAGTGATAAAGATTTTGTGCAAGAGAGCTAGCATCGTTTAATGGTTTAAACATTGGACTATGACTCTGGAAATTAGGGTTCAATCCCCATTCAGTCATGGAACCCCACTGGATAACCTTGGGCAAGTAACACTCTCTCAGCTTCAGAGGAAGGCAAAGGCATACCTCATGAACAAATCTTGCCAAGAAAACCCCGTGATAGGTTCTCCTTAGGGTTGCCATAAGATGGAAATGAATTAAGGCACACAATAAGAACAAGAATTTTGTACAGTTTTTTGACCAGTGTTGATACATCCCAAAGTGCTTTGGGAAATTATTCTGTGCAACAATACATGAGGGGTTTTGTCCAAAACACATGCTTTGCACGCACGCACACACACACACACACACACAAAGAGCCAGCATACTGTATCAAAGTTACAAATGTGTAACTTGCAGTTATGCACTTATGACTATTAAAGTATTCACTGTTGTTTCATAGGGCATGGCTCTCTCGAAACAGTGGTTTTCATACAAAAACCCTGCATGAATTTCTGTGCAGAATAATTTCTCACAACACTTATAGATTTGCAACTACTGGATGAAAATTGTGCAGACATACTTTTTTTTCACATTGGGAAAAATTATGAACTTTGCCCTCACAAGGATAAAATAGTAGCTGTCATGTCAATGATGTGGTGAATCCACTCTGGATTTTAGTCCAGACTTTAAAAGAACTACCCAAAATGTCAAACCTATTTGTAAGAGATAGGGTTCAATATCTTGGATAGTTCAGGTTACTAAATCTCAGAATAGATTGACTTCATCCCCACCACGGACACCACTGTCCATGACTAATATGTGGAGATCTGTGTATGGGAAAAACACATGCAAGTAGTTTGTGCATGTGCAGAGGTGTGCATACAAGCAGAACACAGTATGGGGCAGTATCCATTGAACACTCGCCTCCACATCCTAAATATGACATATGGCATATGATGCTAGAATAGAAAAACTGCTATTGATTGGTCACATTTAAT
Source organism: Cyclura pinguis (assembly GCA_030412105.1). Classification (NCBI taxonomy): domain Eukaryota; kingdom Metazoa; phylum Chordata; class Lepidosauria; order Squamata; family Iguanidae; genus Cyclura; species Cyclura pinguis. The sequence goes on along the minus strand of CM059600.1, from coordinate 108,519,544 downwards.
ACAGAGTGGAAACCATGCAGTCCTCTAGAAGTTGTTGAATTGCAGCTCCCAGAAGTCCTAGCCAACACAGCCAGTGATGAAAAACACTGGAAGTCTCAGACCAGTAATGTTTAGAGGACTGTGCAATTCCTCTCCCTTCTTCAGTGCAACCATAGGCTAAAATTCAGTCTATAGTCGTCCTTCTATATTCATGGGTTTGACCTTCATGGATTTGATTATTCGTGAGGCACGTATGCCTTCCCCTCCATCTCCCTTGCATTTTGCTGGGCACAGAGAAGGAAAGCAAGCACCCAGACAAAAGACAAAGAAATGGGTCAGAGGTACATGCACACCTTCCTTGTCCCCTCCAGAATTCCTCTTCCGATTCCCCTGCCTCTGGCCCCAGGGATGAGAAGTTGCACTAAGGCAAAGGGGAAGGGTATAGTAGGGGAGAGACTCGTCCAAGCCTTTCTTCTCCCTTCTGGAGCTCCCGCTGGCACACAAAAGATAACTAATGGGAGGGGGATCACAGAGGAGAGTTATTCATGGTTTTTCTACTTTTGCAAGGGTTCTGCACCCCAAACCCTCACGAAAGTTAAAGGGCCACTGCACATTCCTGCTGAGGCCTAAATAAGCAGCACACTAGATTTATTCCACTTGATCAAGGTGAGTAACCTGTGGTGCTTCAGATGTTTTTGAGATACAACTCCCATCATAGCCTTAGTCAGCATAGCTGTTGGATGATGAATGTTGCAGTTCAACAAAGGTTCACTGATGCCTTTGTGCTTTTGCCAAAACAGAGTTCTGTGGATTTCATTCTGCGTTATATCTTTCTTTTCATTCACCTCATTCCCTCTCTTTTCTTTTTCCTGCAGATCCTTGTCTGGTCGTATAGTTGGTGGGGTCTGGTGGTTTTTCACCCTGATCATCATCTCTTCTTACACAGCCAATCTAGCTGCTTTCTTGACAGTAGAGAGAATGGTATCTCCCATAGAGAGTGCTGAAGACTTGGCCAAGCAAACAGAGATTGCTTATGGGACTCTAGATGCTGGTTCTACTAAAGAATTCTTTAGGGTAAGAGAAATCAGTTCTAACTTCAATATACAAAGTAAAAGTGTCGTACTAGCGCAGGAAATGCAGCACACACAGGGTTCTGCCAGATACCATAAATACCCTAGGAACTTGGAGTAATTATATGCTTCCACAGATTACTGAGTAATTACACTTAGCAGCATCAGAAGTAATAACCCTGTGACTTTCAGCTCAGGTTTAGAGAATAATAAGTACTTGGTTAGCTCTGTAATTTAATGGCACGATTTAGCATATGTAAATACATTGATGTTACAGTCAAGGGGAGCTTATACAGCAAGGTCTCCCAAATGCAAAGTCTTTCAGTGGTCCAATGTCCTCAGTTTCTCATGTGTCTCTGATGTTTTGTCAGCCCCACCTATTACTCCATGGAATAAAGCTGAAATGGCTTATTTCTACTGCTCTTACTGATCACAAGTCCAACCATTTGAATAAGGTCTACTTGAACAAACAGCAGCTCTTCATATATCTTTTCCAAGCCTGATGATACTTTTCAAAGTCGACCATGGTGATACTACAAAATACCTGAGATGCTATAGATCGGATCTGGAACCCTTTTCCTGCCTATCATGTACACTGAGACTGAGTTAGACCCCCAACACAGGACTAATATTTAAGAGCAATACTGGTACTGGGGCTAAACTGCTGTATCTTTAGCTGTAGAGTACATTACTTTCTCATATATTTCCCTTTCCATTCATATTAGCTCTTGTTCCATAAAAGGTTCTATTTGGATCACTGAAATTGTAGCTGAATGATCACAGGGTGGTACCAACTCATATATCATCTTTCTGTACACATCCAGCAACAACTAATAGGTCTGTGTGGAGAGTGCAAACCAGCCCTCAGTCTTGAACACTCTTCTCTTTCTATCAGTATGTAGGGACACATATTTACGCAGTCAGTAGGCACACAGCCCAGAAAATGTGTGTCTTCCTTGGTGTATGAATCTCTGCTCTGTGTATTAATACATGCTAAGAGCAGTGGATTTATGCTATTCTGGACAGAGATCTAAAATAGCGGTTTTTGAGAAGATGTGGACGTACATGAAGTCAGCTGAGCCCTCTGTTTTCGTGCCGACAACAGAAGAGGGGATGAAGCGTGTGAGGCGATCCAAAGGGAAGTATGCCTACCTGCTAGAGTCTACCATGAATGAGTACATTGAGCAGAGAAAACCATGTGACACCATGAAGGTGGGAGGTAACTTGGATTCCAAAGGCTATGGCATTGCAACACCAAAAGGTTCACCGCTGAGGTAGGTAGAGTGAATGCATTATTCCTTTTTCTGCAGCCCAAGGAATCAATCCATCTGTAAATGTGGCATCAGTCTCACTTATCACACTAGAGATAATGAAACTGTGGGAGGGAGGGTAAAGTGATGACGTATGCAGAAGTCAGTTCCTAGGCTGTTGCTTAATGCTGAAAAGAGTGACCAGTTCTTGAAGGACTACTTAATGCAGTAGTCCCACTCCCTATGTTCTGTTTTCTACTAATATGGATGCAACTGTGTATAAACAATTGGAACTGTGAGCACACTGGCTACCGATAAACAAGACATTACTTTGAAGAACTGTGCTTGTTCTGTGATGCATGACAGTTGTGCAATGTATATTTTAAGCCTTTGTTTGGAATGAAATTTATAAGGGGATTGTAGTGCCAAAAGTCTTTTGGTATGTGCATGTCTGAACAAAAAGATGCAAATCTGTATAGGACAAATAAATGGAAAAGCTAAGTGTTTTCCTTTTAGCTCTGCCATAAATAAGCCAGTTGCCCTTAGCAACCAGCAGGACCAGGTTAGTAAAATGAATGAGGGCAAAGTGACAGAGATGAAAGAGTGTTTTAGCCCCACACACTAGCCACAAGAGAGAAAAAAAACACAACAGCCTCACAGTACCAGCTCAACGCAGGCTAGGTAAAGGGGAGAGGAAACAATGATATATGAATGCATTCGTCACAAATCCAGAAAACATATTGCAAACTGTCATCCACACATGGTCCTCATTCTATAGAAGAGCTTGGAATGCTAGATTTGAACATTAATTCGACAGTGTTAAATTACAGAAGTTGGAAAAATTAATGCACTGCCACAAACACTAATAATTCAAATTATTTATTTTGTTGAGTTACCATTAATTAACTTGTTGTTAGAAAATATTAGTACTGAGCCAGGCAATGAAAATTACAGAGAATGACATAGGGACTATCACTGTTGACTTTAGTAGAGTATATTCCGTTATTGGCTTCTTCAAATATGCTCTTTTTTTCCTTTTAAAGTCACTTTCCTCTGACCTAGAATTTTTTCCAACATTGACTGGAATGTCCAAATTATGATGGTTGCCTCAGAATGATGGGAGTCAAACATGTCTGGGAACTGTCAGTTTTGGAAAGGATGTCTCAATGCATGGGATCTTATCTTACAACCCTTCAGTTCTAAGACATAGCTGTGTTAGTCTGGATCACTATGCAAAGGCATCTTGTAGGACCTTTGAGACTGAGACAAATTAGTTGGTAGCACCAGCTTTCATCGACTTAAGCCTGCTTCATCAGATGCAACAACTCCTCTTCAGTTCTGTTTGACATTCATCTCTACTTATTTTCCATGCCCACCAATATGTATACTTCATTCATCTTTGAATGCCTTCTTTATTAAAAGTAAATAGGGAGTGAATTCTCTAGAAAGTTAGCTTTCTTTTTTTAGCTTTCAAACTAACAACAGAACCTTGGGATATATTTCCTTCAGTCCTAATATTTCTCCTAACGCAGTATTCCATCTTGTTTAACCAAAGCTGAACCAAAGATTCTTCTATAAAAAATTCTAATTCCACCAAAGCATTTTTAAAAAATGCCAGTATTGATTGGGGAGTTAGGGAAAATTGTTAGAAAAGTCCAATGAATCAATAACTGAATGAGTTAATTTGCTAGTTAATTCCAAGCTCTGTTCTACAGATACTACCAACTAATATCACAAACACAAAAGAATTTTCTCACTAAAGCCACAGGGATGGTTTCAGATGTTAATGTCAATTTTGTGTTTAACTGATAGCACAATTTGCAGAGAAGCTTGATGAAATTATGTTGAAATTTGTTTTAAAAAGAATCTTGTTGTTCCAGTTTTTAAGGGAATATTCTTAAAAAAATTGAAACAACAGTGATAATTATTTAAAAGCAAAAGCAAAAAAAATCAAATGCTGAGTCATCTGTTTTATTGGGGTGTGGGGGTTATAGAAGCAAGGGAGAAATGTTCCTTCTTAATTTGACTTCCCGGTTTAGTAGAAATAGCCAAGGGAGAACACTTTGTTTTTCCATTTGGTCTGATGGTAGTTCTTTAGAACATATGGTCTTAGTTTTTTGTCCCATGATGTTTATTGTTTGTCGTCATTGTAGCTATTACACTAATACAATATGCTCTTTAGTTGCCATATGGCATTTCCTACCCAGGAAATACATCCTGTTCTGTGATTGACTGGATGGACTTTGTTCTTGTTTCTGCCCAAGTCAATGGAAATTTGGCTATTGAAGTCAATGGGATCAGAATCAGTTGTGTAAGGGATACATTTGGAAGGGATTCTGCAGATGTGATAGACCAATTGGGCAGAACCCCACTGATGCTTTTGAGAAGTTCATCACTGACTTTGAGTCATTCTCAGAATGCTAACTTATCTGTGTTAAATGACCCACTCTGACATCCCACTTTAATACTAGATTTAAATGAGTCTCACTTCCATGCTAGGAAGCTAAAAATTACAGAATTGGTTTCCCAGTGGAAGGGAAGGTAATGAATGCTATAAAAGCAAGGAAGACAAAGGGACTTGCAGGCTATACCACAGGTTGTGCATCATTTTCTAGAAGTGGAGTATGGTCAAATGGGGCAACAACTGTGGCCAATGTTGGTCAAGGCTGAAATACAGCATCAGTCTTGTGGAAACTACCCTGCAGAGTCACATGTGACAGAAACCAAAACTATCAAAAAGTAGTTGGGAATTAAAGTTATCACTGGCTTAGTCAAAATCTTTACTTTGATCTGTGCCATCATTTTTTGACTCAGCTGGCAGATTCCTGCTCTTACAACAATTCCTCTGACTCTCAGTCTCTGTGTCATCCCACACTGCAGTTCTTAGCTCTCTTAGTAATTCATACAGCAGATAGATCAGGTTACAGACACATGTAACCCACATCGCAATCCTATGATGTTTGCTGACAAGTAAGTCCTACTGTGTTCAGTGGGATTTACTCCATAGGTAAGTAAAGATTGTAGCCTTAAAGTAAGCCATTTCCATACTAGCCTGTTATAGTGCTACGATTCCACGTTCAACATCCTATGGAATCCTGGGGTTTGCAGTTTCGGGAGGAGCCATCTGGCCCCTCCTGAAACTGCAAACCCCAGGATTCCATAGGATGTTGAAAGTGGAATCGTAGCACTATAACAGGCTAGTGAGGAAATGGCCGTAGTTCTTGTTTCAGTCAGAGCTGTAATGCACATACTTAAATTTACATGGGCTAGAGTACTCACATGCATTGCAAAGTCTTCAGCTTAGTTTCCACAGGAATAATAATAGGGAGATCCTCTAGTGGCACAAGTAAGACGTAAACCTTGTGTCACATGTGAAAATGCCCAATCAGACAATTTCAAACTACAAATAAGACCCTAATTAAGATTGGCAACCCAGTGCCAAAGATTCTCCATTACACTGATTTTACTTAGACTTGCACATTTATTCAATTCCAAAGATCAGTAGCAGCTGGTGGGGTGGAAGACAGAGGAGAGAATGGCTGATGTTTACTGGCAGCCATTGCTAAAAGGCAGGTGCAGGAAGAGCTATGGAAGCATTCAAAGATCTGGATACTATGGAAACAACTTTGGTTCCCAGTAATCTTTTCTCCTTACTCATACTCGTATGTGATGGAGAGGCAGCTGCAACTGGCCACACATGTTGGGCTAGCTGTGCTTCATTTCAGAGGAGTGGCTGAGGAACAATAGCAAGCTTGCCGTGGGCTCACAGAAATACACACAGAGTAGGAAGGCTGGGGCTAGAGATGAGAAGAATGTTAAAAACATTCAAAAAATGGTCAGAAATGTGTTTTTTGAGTGTCAGGAAACTCTGACAAGAAGAATCCTAAACCGATGACAATCTTCACCGTTTGGGACTTATTCTTTGCAAATTATGCACCTGGTCATATCACTCAGAAAACAGCATTTTCTGCACAGAATATTTCTGTGCTCTTTCCTGCACAACAATACTGTGTATAAATTTTGCACTGAATAAGTCTCAGACTGCAGGTAATCTCTGAAAGATGTAAGGGGAAAAATGGCTAAAATTGTTTGTTGTTTCATTTGAGAAGAAAATTAGCAAAGAATCACAGCCCTAGTTGTTAAAGCGAATGCAGACGTATGCCAGCAAGGCTGGTTGAGCAATTATACATGTTCACAACATGGTGCTTCAAAGACTCAATTTTGTAGGATGTGGAAGAGCATACATTTCTCTTTCTCTCTCTCTGCTTCCTACTTCAGAGACCATTAGCAGCAGGAGCAGCAGCTCTTTGGCTTTTCCTTCAAAGGAAGCTACTCTCTTAGCTCATCTCTTTCTTCTTTGGCCTCTCACTACACCCACTACCTGACCCAACCAAAAGCTGGGTGGTTTTATGTGCAACGTAGAGGCACAGAAGAATTTCATTCACCACATACATAAAATGAGTTGTCTAAATGAATAAAACACCTCCTCTCTCTCTCCTGCCCTCTCTCTCTCTCTGTGTTCGTGTGTGTGTGCGTGCGTGCCAAAGCTAACAAAATGAATTTCAACGGAGAGAAATATAAGGTCTTGCACTTAGGCAGAAAAAACGGAATGCACAAATATAGGATGGGGGAACATGTGGCTAGATAGCAGTATGTGTGAAAGGGATCTAGGAGTCTTGGTAGATCACAAGCTGAACATGAGTCAGCAGTGTGATGTGGCAGCGAAGAAATCCAATGCGATTCTTGGTTGCATCAATAGGCGTATGGTGTCTAGATCGAGGGAGGTAATGGTACCACCCTATTCTGCACTGGTTAGGCCTCATTTGGAATACTGTGTCCAGTTCTGGGCACCTCAATTCAAGAAGGATATTGACAAGCTGGAATGTGTCCAGAGGAGGGCGACCAAAATGGTGAAGGGTCTGGAAGCCATGCCCTATGAAGAACAGCTTAGGGAGCTGGGTATGTTTAGTCTGAAGAAGAGAAGGTTAAGAGGGGACATGATAGCCATGTTTAAATATTTGAAAGGATGCCATGTTGAGAAGGGAGCGAGCTTGTTCTCTGCCACTCCAGAAACTAGGGCAATGAATCCAAGCTGGAGGAAAGGAGAGTCCACTTGAACCTCAGGAAGAACTTCCTGATGGTCAGAGCTGTCCGGCAGTGGAATATGCTGCCTCAGAGTGTGGTAGAGTCTCCTTCTTTGGAGGTTTTTAAGCAGAGACTGGATGGCCATCTGTTGGGAATGCTTTGATGTGTGCTCCTGCATGGCAGGGGGTTGGACTCGATGGCCCCTGGGGTCTCTTCCAGCTCTATGATTCTATGGCCCTTTCCACAAGGGGCAATTGAAACGGTGCAGAGCGACCTCCGATGGAGGTCTTCTGCACTGTAGAGTGGACTGGGGCGGACTACTTTTTGTAGTTCCGCACCTCAGTCCGCTCCGAAGTGACCGGAACTGGTCGCGCAGCGTGCTTTTTAAAAACCTCTTTTTAGAGGTTTTTAAAAAGCACGGAGCGCACGACTCCGTGTCGCTCTGTCGCTGCGCTCCGGTGCAGATTTGCAGGTGCGCACTAGTGCGTGCCTGCAGATCTGCCGGGGCGGGCTTTAGGCTGGCGAGCTTCTCCAGTTGCTGGAGAGCCTCCACCGCCATTTTGGACGCCGGAGCAGTGCGGAGTGACGAGCTCGCACTGGTCCTCGTCCCAACGGACTCGCCCGGACGCTGAAGAAGTCCGGTGAGTAGCGTTTTCGCACGGCTCCTCCCCCCACGTCTGGAAAGGGCCTATGATTCTAAGAGAGAGAGAGAGAGATCACATTTTTACAAAATAACTAAAACAAAATTTAGGGGAAAGGTAGAAGTGAATTTTGTAATAAGCCTTCCTTTTCAATGTTGTAACCTTTAAGCAGTGCTCTCTAGAGGCCCAATAAACTTGTACAGCAATTATTCCAAGTCATTTAAATGAATAAAAATGTTCCCTGTCAAACATTCAAGAAAACCAACATACATCAGAGGAAATGTGCCAGCCAACTCTATGTTTCATCAAGGATTCTGTGACTGTCGGATCCTGGAAAACAGCTGCATGAGCTGCAAAAGAGAATCAATTACTTCCAATTTAGTCTCTTAGGGAGGAGAAATACCATGGAACAAACAACATGGCAGTGTAGCAGAGTGATCTGTACTTACAGAACAACAAAGGATTTACTAAGCTTTGTAATGCCATATATTCCCACGCGGGAATTAAAATATTCTTTCATGTGCACTGATAACTACATCTCCTTAGATTGCTAAACAATGATGGTACAAATGAGGCTGTTTTCTGTTGTAGAATAGAGAAATAATAATCAATGTTTATTATACTGCTTACATGCTCGGTGCTCAAGCACAGCTCATGTAAGGGATCCAGGGCAAAGGCAATCTTTCTGTTGTTGGAATTTCTCCCAAACTGCTGGAGAAGGAAGTGAAGAATATTTGTAGCTGGCATCCTGTTGGTTAGTCCCAGCTGGAGTAGATCCATTCAAGCAATTGTTGAATAATGAGTCAACACAGAGGTAAATCCCACTGAGCCTATGGGTCTACTCTAGTTAGGACTATCAACAGAATTTAGAATCCATGGTTTTTCATTTATGATGATAAAAGGTATCTCAGGCCACCAAGATGCACCATCAAAAAAATGGTCAACTATCTTGATTTTTTTTCCCAAGTGAGAGCAAAAAAAAAAAGCGTACAGTTTTTCTTCTTCAACAGCAGGAATATTTAAAAAAAAAAAGATTTTGTATTTTGGCGCTACAGATCTTTAAACAGAAAAAAAAACCTGCAAAAAAATCTTAAAATTAAAAAAATCACAAAACCACTCATAATCTTGCCCAGTGTGAGAACACTTTTGGCATTTTTCATTCCTGTGTATGAAGATGAAATAAAGATCAACATCACTGTTGCTGGGATATTTTTATTTAGTCTAGCAATAGCCATGATTATTGTCCATGTTGCCATTCTCCTGTTCCAACCCTGTGTGTGATGCAGTTATAATGAGACTAACAGATATCAAGGAAGGGAAACATAGGCCCTCTGGCAAGCATATCATGGGAGTAATCTGTACAGCCCCTCCTTGCATTTCCCCATTCCTCCATAAACCTGCAGCAATTTTTATAAGGAAACTGATCTTCAGGGGTTGCAGGAGCAGTTCTCTGATCCAGAGTATAAACTACCTGGCAAAGAGCTGCCACAACTTGAGCTATCAGAGCTACATTATATATTTATGTGTATTTTAGATTCTGCCTTTCTTGATATGTTCACTTATTTGATACCACCTTTTGACTGAAGGTGCTGTACAACAGAATGCAATACACCGAGAGTGAAAGACATAGTAGAGCTTCAGTGGGTTCCTTTTTAAAAAATATAACTCCCCAAATCCATCAGCCAGCATACCCATGTTTGTTAGGGAATTTTGACAATTGTGCCTGCTGGGAAGGGCCCACTTCCATGTCCCACGAGTGAGTCAACGCACTGTGTTGGGACATGAAAGAGGGCCTTCTCAGACAAGGCACCCCAACTGTGGAATGCTCTCCCCCAGAGCCCTGACTGGCATGAACACTCATGTCAGCACTAAGTTAAAACTTGGCTGTTTGTCAGAGTCTTTGGCCCTCATTAGTTTTTTCCAAATACAGTCGAGAAGTCTGCCCTCCACTTTCACAGGGGTTAGGGTGCAGGTCCCCTGTGAAAGTGAATAAAAACACAAATATCGTAAGCCCCTCAAACCATGTTTAATACACACAAAAAAGTACTTATAATGGCAGGAGAGCTGGGCCCAGTAGTGCATGTGTTCCCTCACTCACTCGCATAGGCAGGTAGGGGGGAAGAGGATGGGATGTGGGGAGTAGGAGAAAGGGGATACCAGTCCCATCCCTTTCCCACCTGCATAAATAAGTGAGTCAGCAAATGCATCTGCAGGCTTACCTCCAATCCCATTTCCTTCCCCTCTTCCGCCCGCACGAGTGAGTGCGTGAGCAAATGCGTGTACCCTCACTCCTCTTGTCCCATCCCCTTCTCCCTAATAATAGTGAATATCAGATCCACAAATCGTTGACTCACAAATGTGGAGGGCAGACTTTACATACTTTAAAAAATAATTAACTCTTTTAAATTTGTTTTTAACTCATTATGAAGTGTAAAAGGTTTTTAGTTTGTTTAAATTATTTTATTGTTTTAAATGGTTTAACTTGTTTTACTGTTATTTGTAGGCTGCCCTGAGGTCTTTATTGATACAGGGCAGGGTATAAATATTTTAACAACAGCAACAACAATCCAAAAAGCAACTTGTCCAAGCTCTACCTCTTACACGGATATACACACAGCACCACAAGCCCCTGCTTGATGTCTGGTGTGGAGCCAGTGTTTATTGCCCCTCACAGTAGCCCCAGGGCATCTGGCAAGTGGAGCTGAATTTTCTATCTGGAAGCTTATCCAAGAAGCAGGGTTCTTTCAGCTACTTCTTATTTGGGCCATGCTGCTTATAAAACCAAGGAAGCTTCCAGCCCTTAACACTAACCTCCACACACACACACACACACACACACACACACACATATATATACATACATACACACACACATACATACATATACATACACACACACACACACACATACATACATACATACATACATATATACACACACACACATACACACACACACATGCACACACATATATATACATACACACATATATATGTCAAAATTATTGTCTAAAATCATAATAGCATGCTGCCCATCAACATTAATGAAGTACTGAACAAAATTTTCCAGAAAAAGAAACCCATAAAACCAGGAGCATGACAGAAAAAGCTATATTTTTTGCTCTTCCCAATTTCACACTATTGGATAATAGAATCTGAAGTCAGGCTTCCACAGCTGATCTCGCAGATAAAGGAAGATACTTCTTCAGATATGCTTCAATTGTGCTTGGGTAAATCAGCTTTCAGTCAGTGTGATTTAAAATAAATCTCATATTTTTACTGTCAAAAGATAGGCTCTGGCATTCTGAACTGCCTGCAATCCCATCAGACTCTACAGGGAAGCCACATCCCACTGTGAAATGCACTGCAGCAATTACTGATGTTATTAACTAAATTTATATCCGTCTCTTTCTCCAAGGAACTCATACAACATACACGTTTCTCCCCCACCCCCATTTTGGCCTCATAACAGCTCTGTGAAGTAGGCATGGCTGAAAACAGAACGCTTGGTGAAAAATTGCTCCATGATTTTCACATACCCTCCAACTGTTCCAATTTGGACAGTCCCAGTTAATCATCTGTTGTCCCTCTGTTTCACCTGCTTTTAAAATATCCCACTTTTTCTCTCCTCTTCCCACTTTCCATCTTTGTCCCCAGCTTACCTCAGCTGCTACAAACTAAGTTCAAAGTGCTGAAGTAGCTTGCACTCTACCCAGTGAGGGAAAGGGGGTGGAGGGGGCAGACTTTTGCCCTTCCCAATAGACTCAGGCAAAAGCAAAGCACTGCAGCCTCTTTCCCAGCACATGTGTTCTTCCTCATTAATAACCTCTGCAGTCTTGGCCACATTCTGATGTTGCTTGACCACCTGTGTCCCAGTTTTTGTCTGTGAAATGTTAGGAGGTTATGTACTTTTCATAAACTGAGCCAGAGCTTGCCAGTCCCAGTCGGAGACCCTAATCCAGGTAGGGTTACTAGAGGGAAAACTGGAGAGGGCTCCTGTACCTCTAATGGTTATGTAGAAGAGGGTGTTGCTTCTTACCTGGTTGTGTGACAAGCAACACCTGCTTGAATTTCTTCTTTCATGTAATAACCATTAAAGGTAAAGGAATCTTATCTAGTTTTCACACTGATAGACTTTAATCCTGGGTAGACAACCTGGAATCCTCTGGATATTTTGACTACAATCCATATCCACTACAGTCAGCATGGCCAATGGTCCAAGATGCTGGGAGTTATAGTTCAAAACATCGGTGGGGGGCAGTTGTCTGTCTCCGCTAACTGTTTCACCATGCTGACATGCGTAGCCATGTGCAGTCCCTTCTACACTACACAATTGCAGCACTGTGATTCCGCTTTAACTATCATGGCTTCATGCTACTTGGCTTTGACACTTGGGGAGAAATTGGATCTCTCACTGAGAAGACTAAATTCCCCTTCCTTAAACCTCAAAGTCCAAGATGGCATTGAGCAGGAATATGGCAGTTAAAGGGAAAAATCACAGTGCTGTATGAAGGGGTTTCTATTGCATGAGAAGGATAATGTGACAGCTCAGGTACAGGTGATGAAAACAAGTCCACATTACAACCAAAGCCAGGTCCAGCAAAACGGCCAGGGCTTGTATCCACTCCACCAATGGAGTGCCTTAAGCAGTGATATAGACTTGAGTCGACTGAGTCAGACTCAAGTCACTTCAGTGACTCAACTTGGACTCAGCTAGACAATAAATGACACACTGACTTGACTCAACTTGTGACTAGTATATTTTTAGTGACTGACTTGCTGCCCTTGCTTCCATAACTTATCCCCTTCATCCGGAAACTTTATAACTTTGAACAATGCTTCCATCTCTTTTTGCCTAGTGGCCATGTGACAATCTGTCTCAAGCCTGAAGTGTGGGTGCATTTCTCAGAGGGGAAGAGCAAACATGTTAGGCAACAAGCTTGAGGTCTGCTCAGCAGCCTGTCCCCATTGCCTGTTGGAGGAGCCTTTTAAAACTTTTCCTAATAGCGCAAGGCAAGACTCACCCCCAGAGTGCAGGGAGCATTTCTCAGTGGGAACAGTAAATTTGTTAGGCACCAGGCTTGAGAAGGAAGGATCCTTCCTTCTAAAGCTTTTGAAATTTCAATAATGGGGGAGTAAGAAAGATCCTATTCCCTACTTCAGAAGCTGCAAACTCTTTTATGCCCATTGACACAAAAGCCTCCAGCTTGAGGAATGGGGAGTAAGATGGATCCTATTCCCCCCTTCTGAAGCTGCAGACCCTTGTAAGCCCATTGATTCCCTCATAAATCCCACCACTACCTCTTTTTTCTGTTGAAATTGGTTCCCACACTTGAGACTTGACTTGAAATTATCTTGCAAAGACTTGAGACTTAACTTGAAACTTGAAGGTAGAGACTTGAGACTTGACTTGGAGTAAAAGACTTAAATATATCACTGGCCTTAAGTAGCACAGATATTTTATCACATGGTCAGATAGAATCCCATTTTTATGGAGTCCACTTAATATGGAACTCATAAGGAGTAAGTTTGGTTAAGAACAGTCATCACATCAGGCAAGTTCCACACAATGTAATGTAGCACAGACCTGTATTAAAGATTTTGTACCATACTAGAGCAACAGAGATCTTTTTTTCCTGCTATTTCATAACACGTCCTTTGAATACTTATTCCTACTCCTTTACTTTTCACCCTTTCATGACTCCCATCCTGTTCCATCTTACCCCAGTCAGCATTCAATACCCAAGACGAGCATCAACAAATAGACCACCTGAACCACAACACTATTATGTCTGTGAACACAGAAAGATATATATAAAGAGAGAAAGAGAGAGAGAGAGAGAGAGAGAGGACATCAGAAAATCTTCTCTAAAAATAGTTTATTTTCTGCAATATAATCAATATAGTTACATAGGATCTGTCCCATTGACTTCAATGGAATCCTAAGGCTGTATAAACAGATAATGATCTCTCTTCCTTTGTTTGTTACATGTTGTGAAATGTCTGAAGTTTTCTCTCAGTTGATTTGAACGTGTTATAATTCTTATAATTGATTATTTTTGTTCTTTCTTTTCTGTTCCTTAAAGAGAAATTATTACTAATCGTTGGTTTTTTGTTTTTTTTTAATATGTCTTTTGTGACATGAGGATCACTCAGGAGGAATAGGCGAGCCAGACTCCCCAAATCCATTCCTAAATTATTATCTGTATGGGGTGGGGATTTTTTTCTTTTCCCTTTGCAAAAAGCCAAATTATTGAGCCACAGCTGCAGTTTGACCAGTGACCCCCTCCACTGCTCTTGCACATAATTATCTCAGAAACCAACCCTTGCCATAGTTGGGAGATCAGATTTTATATCCTATCAATTCAGCAGCTCTGGAGGAGGGCTTCCTGCCTGAGCAGCTATTGCTTAACGTAATACAAACTCTGGGATTTTGTTCTCTGTAGCATCTTTGGCATAGCAGAATTTCCCACTTGCAGGGAGCTCTGTACCTTCACCACCACCACCATCCACATGCAAGCACCCCCACTTTGGTTTTAATTTTCCTTTTCTAATTATAAGGGATACAAAATGTCCCCAGGGTGGGGTGGGGAGAATCCTGATACAGACTAACGGGTGCTGGTTCACCGATCCCTTATTGTCACATGACTTTCCAAGTGTTCTCCGCCTGTTACTCATCGAGTGTTATCTATTCATTTTAAAGAAACCCAGTAAACCTGGCAGTGTTAAAACTGAACGAGCAGGGGCTTTTGGACAAATTGAAAAACAAATGGTGGTACGACAAGGGCGAGTGCGGCAGCGGGGGAGGTGACTCCAAGGTCAGCCTCAGTAAGAACAACCTAGTGGGTATAAACAGCATGGATAGTAACCAGCAACCACACTGCCAACACACATTTGTGTTCAGACTCTTGGGGAGAGCAAGTATTTCAAGAGGCTTCCATGAGCAGGGAGAACATATATTCTGCTTAACTTATCAGGACATGGGGAAAGCATATCTGTGGGCCTGGAAATGCCTGCATGGCCATTGTAGCAACCATTCTTCCAGTGGAAGGGATTAAAATCATTCTGGCTCATTACACTAAAGCCTTCTCTCCTTCCCCCACCTTCCACTCTGAAAGTTTCCATTGGATCTCTTGAGCATGAACGTGGATAGGGGACAAAGATACTATGCAGGGCTCTGCTCTTAGCTGATGGTCCTGTAGGTAGGAATGGGCTGCAGTCATCAGCACCGGCAAGGCCATTGCAAGTATCTCTTGGCAGGTGGCTGAGGTTGCTGGTTACTCAAAGTGATATAGTAATACTCCTCTTGCTCTGCCGGAGGAACAAAGGGATGTGAATGTGCTGGGAGTGGTGGGGAATGGATGGAATGGCGGAGGCGGGTGGGGTGGCCAGAAGGAGTATTCAATCGTATCACTTTGTAAATGTATAACTTGTTCAATGAATGCTGTGAATGAACTGTCTGTGCTGAATAACATAAAATAACATTGGTAATGTTATTTATGTTATTTCCCCCCCTGGTTTGAAGAGGTCCCGTAAACCTAGCGGTTTTGAAACTCAGTGAGCAAGGCGTCTTAGACAAGCTGAAAAGCAAATGGTGGTACGATAAAGGGGAGTGTGGAAGCAAAGACTCCGGAAGTAAGGTCAGTTACCCCTGAAGAGGTTATGCATACCCGTTTAAAAAAAAAAAGTGTGTTGCCAAAAATTCCCTCAGCCTTAGCAGTACAAAGGTTTGGAAGCTCTTGTTAGGCATATGTCACCCATGGAAAGTTAAAGTTAATTCTTCCCATGTGCCATAATATCCTATTTGTCACGCACTCATATAGAAGCAGGAAAATGGCAGGTGTTACAGCAGAACTGTAAAAACAAAAAAGATAGGACAGCTACTAGGAAAATAGAAGAAACTATTCTCTTAGTAATGTTATGGAGAGAAAGACTTTCAGATACTGTGAAGACAACATTTGTGCTCTTTACCAGATTTGAATCTTCATTCATGACAAAGATATGTAGGCGCCAGATCCCAAACCTAAAACACAAATAAAGATTCTCATCTATACAAGCTTCTTATAATTACTAAATAACAATAATATTCTTTTGCTTTGAAATCAACTCTTTATTTATTGTAATGTTTTTAGGCTACTTTCTGATGAAAAATGGAAAAGAACATACATTAATGCCCTCTAGGTAGAATGGCTAGTAATGGCAAGGTCAAGGCAATTTAAATTTGAGGTAATATTGGAAACCATCAGACTTCTAGAAGTTAATTATCCTTCCTGAAGTTTTATAGGGTAGAGAGCAAGGACTGATCAGAATTACAGGTGAAGCCCTGAGGACCTCCCACAAGAAAATGAAGAGAGGATATCTTACTTTTAAATAGGACGAACACATTTTATGGAGAACATCATGCACTGTGAAAGAAGGGAAGAGATAACAAAGTATATGAAGGAGGCAAAAGAAAGTTCACAATGAACATTATTGTCCAAAGTGCAGCACCCATATTCAGTTGAAGGCCATGGAAGAGGAGTTTTGTGTGCAGTGCTACTGCACATTTGCTTGTGCATTTGATTGTACATTTGGTTGTGTACCTAGTTGGGCATCCAGCTATTTGATTGTATATTTGGTTGTACATTTGGTTGTGCAACATGGTCATTCAGCACAAGGCTCATATAGCACAATACATCCATCACTGTATATGTACACAGAGCTTTTCATCACATAACACCAGTATAAGATCTCAGCCTGTGTATTTGGAGGGAGTTTGAAAGGCTGTGACATTTCATGGGCTGACACCATATTTTAAAAGAACAATTGCAAAAGAAAGCAGTAAAGGACAGCATATTCCAGGGTTTGAACTAAAGTGAAGGAAGAAGGTAAATTGCCAACTAGGAAGTGGGAGAAATGAAACATCTTCTGAGATAACAAAGGAAACAATGCATGTTTGGATGCAGGGGAATGATGTCAATCACTTCCCCTAGCATGAAAACACTTTAGCATGTTTTCTTTACATTGCAGTCCTATGCATGTCTAGTTAAATTTAGAACCCCTTGTATTAAGGTAAGTGTAGGACTGCAGCCCTGATGAATGCCAATGGAAAATGTTACTTTGGAGTGGATAATCTGAGTGGAATTTACAGGAAGAAGCCATCAATAGAAGATATTCTGAGATAGCATAATGGCTGGCATTCTGTTCGTTAGTCCCAAGTAGAGTAGACCCATTCAGTCAATTGTTGAATAGCGAGCCAACACATGGATAAGTCTAACAGATTCAATGGGTCTACCCTGATCAGGAGTAAAAGAGGATTTAGGCCAATCTGTTCATGTCCACACAGAGAAAAAGAAGTCTCATACCCATTTCCTTATAAAGACGAGGTGAGAGAGAAATAATAGGAATGAAAGATGAAAGTGGAAGGGAGGTTTGTTAAAAATCAGCAGCAGACAATTACTCCAAGCAAACAGAAATTCAGTATTTAGAAGAATGTTAATATTAATGAACAGACAGATAATACCTGCTTGAAAAGCTTCTCCATAAATTGGCACTCGAGGAAGAGATGTGTTCTTTAAAAATACATACCTAAATCCTAATGCAGCTGTCAGAACAATGGGGTTGTTGGAATTGCGGTCCAGCAGAGTCCAGTTCCCAGCCTAGATCTGTTGCCAGACCCACTGAATCAGCTGTTGGATAGTGGACTGAACTCCTAGACACATTCCATTGATTCAATGGGTCTGTTGTAGTTGGGACTACCATAGGATTTAGGCTCCAAAGTATAATTTACTAGTTTTCTGGGACTTTAGTAGGGCCTAAATATTAACGTCTTATTCTCCGTCCCATCAAAAACAAAAAAATGAAGTTCAACAATATATATTCGGCACCTGCTTTCAAAGGAAAAGAGAAGGAAAACAAAATTTCATAACCAGCAGAAAAATGGCAAAATGCAACTTCAAATGCTAAAACATGTTAACTAAAAGATAATGGCTAGAATCCTCAGAGTAGACCCATTAAATCAATGTTATTGAATGTCGGCTCAACATGTAGGTAAATTCTATGGATTCAATGCCTTTATGCTCTTCAGAACTAACAGAAGGATTTAAGCCATTTAAAAAAAAAAACCTCACAGTTCCATAGCACACTATGGCCATTTCCGCACGGGCTTAAAGAAACGGTACAGAGCGTCCTCCAGGGAGGACGTCTGCACCTGGGAGCGGACTGGGTCGGACCTACTTAGTGTAGTTCCGCACCTCAGCCCGCTCCGGAATGACCTGAAGTGGTCATCCCGCATGCTTTTGAAAGACCACTTGAAACAGGTCTTTCAAAAGCACGGAGCGCGCCACTCCATGCCTGCACTTCGGTGCAGATTTGCAGCCTCGCACTAGTGCGAGCCTGCGATCTGCCGGGGGCGGGCTTTAGGCTGGCAAGCTTCAGCGGTTGGTGGGGAGCCTCGACCAACCGGAAGCCACCATTTTCGTCCCCAGAGCAGTGCGGAGCGGCGGCCACACACTGCTCCGGACCAGCCTGGACCCAAGCGTGGAGCCAAGAAGTCCGGTAAGTACCGGCATGGGGCAATTCCCTCGCCCCGTGTGGAAATGGCCTTAATAAAAGATACAAATTGATATAAATAAGAAAGCAAATTGAATGTTAAACTCTTTCACCTGCTATAAATGCTGGCTGTTGCTCTCGTTTCTTTCTATCACACAGTAAAGTTTTGGGTTCATGAATTTAATAAAGGTTGAGTCCCAAAATGGAGTCAGGGAAAAGGAGAATATGGCTAATGGGGCTCTTAGTAAAGCATGGCTTCACCCTTTGTTTTCTCTTGTCCTCCTTCTCTGTCAGCATCTTCTGACTGAATTCACTTTGTAATTTTTGCCTTCTTTCTCCACAGCTTTACATAATTATGTCCAGGCAGGCTACCAAAATACCAAAATATATATATATAAAAAATCTATCCTTCTCCTTCGTCCTCCTCCTCTCTGTCTGCTCTCTTTGCTTCCCTCTTTTCCCCAGTTCAGATATCAATTCCCAACCAGTCTTTTCTTTCTTCTACATTACCTGAAAAGGGAGCCCCTTCCTCTTTTGTGCAATATCGCCTTGCATGTCTGTGGTACATAACAGGAAAACTAAGCCTATATAGATAAAACCCAAACCAGCTATTTTGAAAGAACTGGATTTTCCTTCATTTAAAGGTATTATGGTCCGATACTAGATAATAAGTGGGTTTTACAGTACTCTATTCCAGTTTCACAGTACTATAGATAACTATGTTCAGCAAGTGTCCCTGGGGCAGTCAATCAGGGTTTCGAACCAAGACTCACATTCACAACACTGACGCATGAGTGGACAAAATCAGACAAAAATTGCCGACCTGTTTGTCACTATCCCTTCTTTCTCTCAGTAATGATTCTCCTTGATTGGGGCGTGAGGCCTCAATTAAAGTAGTTGATTAAAGTACTGATCAAGCCCATGTCTGTAAATCTTGAAGTCCTTTTAAAAATCTGAAATGTCCACATGTTGTGAACAATAATAATTTTCCACCCATTTTTGTAGCCAACTATGACACTGGTTCAGTGGAGGAAGGGTGAAAGAATTCTTTATTTTTCATCAAGGACTTCCAATTTCTTGTCTATGCTCAGCCACTTTATAAAGTACAGCGCAGTGAGTATGAATGTTGCTGATAGAGAAATCAACTTTTATTCTCCTCTAAAGCACAGTTAGCTGTATTTTAATAGCCCTCCCACAAGGTACTCCATGCTCAGTTCTTGACCCTAGTCAAACAAAAACTACAATGGAACAGAAAAGTGTTATTTCTGACCATGTTACAAAAGGCCTAAGCTTTTACCATGTAGATGAAGAATAACTACTTAGGTGGGTGCTTTAGAGGGTTTCCATGGCATTTAGTTGCAATTATTAGCACTAGAAAGACCCAGCAGCTATTACATCCTGAACAAAATACTTATGACACCAATCCTATTTAAAAGCATCAGTGACTAATAGTAGAACTTGGAACCACTACAGTGTTGTAGCTGTCTTAAATACCTCACGTTACATTCCACTCAAGAGTGTGCAAAAAAATGTCAAAGGAGGCCGGACAGGTTTATGTGAATCCTATGATCTGCATGTGGATCATATTAATTGCATGCCCTGAGAGAGCAGAAACTAAATATCTGAACTGCATGCAAACCTCACTCTGGCTAGTAACAAAGTTCTGACAGTTTTTGACAATGTACATAAATGCTGCATGCTTGGATTTTAGGGAAAATAAATCAATAAAAGAAGGACTTCTAAAAACCTTAGCTTTGGAAATTCTGTATATTTCAAGGTACATGAGAAGAATACACTGGATGAAAGATTATATGAAAAAGAAAGATTGACAGACTGATAACAGAAGCCAGTATCTCAGTATTTAAATGAAAGTAGCACTGGGGCGATAATGTATGCAAACTGCATACTTTCATGAACAGATTCAGTTAGAAAGCCTACCTGGGCATTCATTAGACAGGCTACATGGGCAAACCAATACAGGGCACTTTCTGTTCGATTCTCTCTCAAATATGGCTCTAAAAATCTAGCTAAGTTAGCATAGGCATTAGTTTATCGCTGCAGTAGAGAGTCTGCACCAGTAAAACAGCTCTTCCATCTTTCCCACAATTTGTACAGGATGCTGCCACCTGAAAGTATAATGGGCATATCCCAAAATGGGGCAAATATGCATTCTATTTGTATAAATCATTAATGGATGCTGCTATAGGTGGGTGAGCTAACATGTACATGAGACAGTGGATGGCATTTCAATTTAGAATGGACTATATTTTAAACCAGCAGAGGTGGGAATCTCACAGCTTTCCAGATGTGGTTAGATTGCAACTTCCAATATTCCTCACTGTTGGTTATGTCTGGTGGTACCTTTCATCCAATAATACCTAGAGAACCACCTATTTCCCACTGACTTTAAACAAAGCAGACAACTGACTTTCTATGCAAAATACCAGAAACATTCAACCAACATTCTTCTTCCACCAAAAAAATAATTTTATAGGATAACTACATGTTCTTTGTTGGGTTCTGGTCTATCAGTCAGTCCTATCAACAAATTAATTGGGTCATTCATTACTTTGCTAAACTACATAAACATTGTGTACAGTTAATTAAATATGTCAATAACTTACATGTAGCATACATATATGCCTACTCAAAAGTAAGTAGCATTAATTCAGTAGCATGTCCTCCCAAAGAGGTAAATATAGGACTGATGCATAAATAATTTAATTAGGTTTCTGACACATTATTTGAAAATAGTTTGTCTTTATAATACAATGGATGAGAATATCTATATTTTACTCCCCACAGTAAATTATAACATTTAAGCAAAATTAGAGATGGTGATGGTTGCAAGTTTTTTGAGTACTGTCATGACCCATAGAGTACAGTAGACAGAATAAGAAATGGTGGCTACTTTCTCAATAGTTAAATATCCTAGCTTTAGGTCCAGGAAGTAAATGTAGAGTTTTGTTTTGTTGTTACTGGTTTTTAACTTGAAAGGGTCAATTGAAAGAAATATGAATTTCAGAAAGGACCATCTGTCTCTGCCATGTCCACCATATTATTCTATTTATTTATTTCTGACTGCTATTGCTGTGATGAATTTGAAGTTTTGCCTTCACATCAAACCTGTGAAACTTTAACACTCTAATACCCCAGATCAAAGCCATAAACTTCATAGATGAGTGAGAACATTCATTGTAGCATCTATCCTCCATACATTCCATACATACTGTCATGCATAAACAGATCTGCATTTTATGCTAAATTTAGAAAGATTTTCAGCAAGACACTGTGCATATTTACCCAGAAGTACATCTCCTTGGATTCTATGCAATTTACTGCCAGGAGAGCAAATCAAGCTTTAACTCATCCTAGGATCCAAGATGACTAAACTGAGATTGTCGTACTTTGGACATACCATGAGATGGCATGACTCGTTACAAAAGACAATAATGCTTGGTAAGATGGAAAGCAGTAGGAAAAGAGAAAAAACACATTAAGAATAAATATCCCTATTAAAGAATCTACGGCTGGCCTGAGTTTGCAACGCCTGAGTAGGGCTATTGACAACAGGGTGACTTAAAGGTCTCCCGTTCATAGGATCAGCAAAAGTCAACATCAACAAATACAGTTAACAACAATGTGTTTGCATGTGATTGCAACTTTAATCCCATGAGAGTTCAGTTTAAGTGTCAATTACATCAAAACTGTCCCTGTCGTCACAAACGTTAAAAGTCTGGTTAAGAAGTTCCTGTAATGTAGTGGTGGATCCATTAAAAAAAAAAAAATTAAAGCTAACCTATAAGAGTTACTCTCAAGAATTACTCTCATGTTGGTCTCCTTCTTAGTGGATAACTTCAGAGAAAATATTTAATAAAATAAATAAAATAAAATTTCATAAACCTTATATTCAGTTTATTAAAAGAAAGAAGAAAAGTAGCTGTGTTCTTGCTGATAAGGCTAGTTTTTCAATATTTCAGTATTTTGCATACATGGACCATTTGTGCTATATAAATTTGTGTTATGTCTAGACAGATTTGTCCCTTGCATCCACAAAGACATTCATCAAAGAATGTGCCAGAATCAAAAGGATCAGATGGAATTTTAAAAATATTTAATCATATATTGACAATTACAGCCTCAAAGGCAGAAGTCAGTACACAGCATTTCCAGCTAATACAACACTGATTTCACACTATAGGCAAACAAGAGAAATACTTCCCAAAGTAGACACTGAAGGAATATTTAGTTATAACTCAAAGGCCTATCTTTAAAGAAACAATCAAAGTCCCAATAAAAAAATTATACTAGCTCATTTGAGCCTCTCATGTTCTTATATCAATCAATCCATTAATTGTTCAATAAAGTACGTCTTTTATTGTAATCCCCCCTTCCATAAGTATGCTCAAAGCTCATCAAAAACCAGACCAAAAAAAAGAAAAATTAAGAATGATACGTTCCTACTATAAAAGAATAAACAATTAAAATGATTTAATAACAAATGCTTAATAAAACATCAATAATGTAGCAGTTTGCAATATCACTACCAGCTTCTAAAAAATAAAAGATCGTTTAGCCTTGCTAGTGAACAGTAGCAGGAAAAGGACTAAAGTTGAATGCCACCGCTTTCCACTATGTGCTTCCTTCATTTACCCCATAAACGTGGACCACGGAATGGGGGCCGGGGGGGGGGCTGAGCCTTCCTAGAATGAACTGGAAAAACTGCACCAGCAAGACTCCTGTGTGGTTGAGCCTCTTCAGATATTATCAATTAGAAGTGTGTGGAATGATACTAAGTACTATTAAATGATACTAAATACTAAGAAATATTGAGATAGCCATGCTCCTTGAGCTTTCCCAGCAATAATAAAGGCCGCCTGCGGTCTATTTCTAAAAACATTGAACACGTGGAGGGCTCTTCTAAGTGTACGTTGCACTTGTTAGAGCGTTAGAGCTATCTTCCTGCAGCTGCCTGCAAGCAGGCAAAATTAATAATCTGCCGGCCGACGCCAAGGCCCTGCCACCTTAAACACGGTTCCAGGGTCCCTGAACATAAAGTGAAGCGAAGACTTGGAGCAGGACAGAGAACTTGGGCCCGAAAGAGTTTCTGTCAGAGGAGAATAAAATGGCAATAAATAGGTATGACGGATAAGCCGCCACCCGTTAAAAAGGAGCAGACAAGGGAAGGTGCTTGTCGCCATGGTGACGATGCTGGAGCATTTTTGAAAGATCGGCTTATTGCTTGCTTTTCACCTGCCAATCTCCCCCTCCTTCCTTCTCTTTCCTCAAACGTTAACTCTCCCTCTGCAGGAAACAAGCGGTGACATTTACACTCCCACTAATAAGCTGGCTGCATGATGGGCAAGCACCTTGGGAGAGCGTCTGTCACAAAGCCCAAAATGACATGGCTCTGCTGTTCAGCAAAAGGGGTTGATTTTCTCAGGCATTTAGTGTGGGATTGGTCCCTTTCTATGTGGTCTATTATTATTAGTGCTATTAAGTCAGGAGCCTGTACAAAACACAGCAGGTAAGGGCTTTTGGGGCCACGAAGCCAAGGCAAATGGGGTAGGCAGGAATTGTTTCCTTGGGTTTGTAGTGAGCGTGTGTGATCCCAGTGCCAATATCCAACTGTGAGAGAACTGTGACTGCAAGACAATAGCTACTCTCTCCGGAAAATCACTTTGCAATTAGAAACAACAGCAGTCAAGTTAAAAAAAAAAAAAGTATGAGAGCTAACAAGCTGCAAGATACCCCTGGAGTAGTTTCAAGCTCAATTTTAAATTGTAACAATCAGATCCCCTCCCCACTTTTTTTTTTTCCTTTTTCTTCAGTCAAGCTTCAGTTGGCCATGTACACTGAATTTTTCACTTCATTTTTCCTGGTCTATGTCATGTGCAGTAGCAGTTGGGAATGCTATTCTAATGACCTGACTCCCCCAGCTGTTTTCTCAGATGTGAATGTGAGGTCTTTAGATACTGACCAGATGTGTGCATGACACAGTTCTTGATATCATTTGCGAAACCATTTAAATTTGGATCTACTTAAATATTTCATTGCAGTGCATTTTCTTATTGGGAGCACACACTGACCTTTAGAGTATTAAAGCACTGATATTTGAATATGCTTCCACTAGCCAGTTTTTGGAAAGCTAAAACAAATACATTTTGCAGCAGCATATACACCATGAACATCTCACCCATTCTTCCCATTTCTCCCCATTTTTTTGTTTGTAAAGCACAAAAGGCATTGATTTAACCTCGTAAATAGACTTGTGAAAAGAGCACAATCAGTTCTTTAGCATAATAATGTAAAGACAGACTGCAGAATTTCTCCATTTTGCAAATGGATACCTAGGGGCATTAGCATCAGAACTTTAATGAGAGGGATGTTTGGCTGAGACTGAAATATTTATATTTAGGAAATGTATGAAAGCAGAATCTGGATTAATGACCCACTAGCTTGGCAAGGACTAGTGAATCTGGAGCTCATATGCAGGGCAAAAATTCTTATTACCATCTCAGAATGGTAGGACTCTCAAAGGATTAGCCAACACAAACAAAAGGATACAACTCATAAATGTCCACATTGTGATGCATAAAGCAAAAAAAAAAAAGGGAAGAACAAATGAACTCTGCCAAAATGTGATGATCTCCTTTGTCAGGTACGAAGGTGACATTTCCAGGTACAGTTCATTTGCTTTAAGTCTGGAGGCAGGTCGGGATTAAAAGTCTGATTGGCTGCATTACTACTGATTCTACCAAAAGAAGGAAAGAACATTTAAATCAATACATACTCCATTACCATGATAATCACTGAGATAAGGGTATGACACTTTCAAATCTCCTCTAGAAAGAACTGTGAAAAGTCCCGTCATGAAGCTCCCATGCCATTGTTTGAAGATGCACTCTAACAAGAGCAAAGATATCTCAAGAAGCACAATAGTGGATTTCTACTAGCCATGGCAGAAAAAGGTTTAGGTATAGTCATAAACCTGAATCTGGTCAGTTAGTCTAGACTAAAGTGGACCCATTGAATCAATTCTTCAAAACTGAATACATAAGTAAATCCTATAGAGTTGATGGGTCTTCTCTAATGGAGACTAACAATGGGATTTAGGCTATTGCTTATGAACAACTCTCTCTCTTCAGCTGATGACTAGCTAAGGTTTAGACAGGAAATATGGTGTAGGTAAATAAACACAAAATAAGCAATGCTAACATTCTGCTTGGTGGGGCTAAAAAAACTGAACTGCAGCCAGAACTCACTGAGGTCTTCCCTAGTTTTTTGGCCCACGATGAATGAAGGCACACAGATATTCTAAAATGTAGTGGAAGTATTTATTTATTGAAGTGATGGACAGTAGGGATGATAAGAATATTCACAAATATTTTAAAAATTGTCCAAAAAACTCTCCAATTTTTCAAGTGTCAAGAAACCCTGATGAGAAGAATCCTAGCCTGAGGAAAATATCTGCAGTTCTGCACAAATTTGCAGGTGGTTGAGTGAAACGAAAGACTGTTCCTGTGAAGCTGTTTCTGTGGAAAACAGTCATATGCAAATTTTGCACAGAATAAGTCCTGAATTCTGAATAGTCTTTGAAAAATGTGCTTTTTGAAGACTTTCTCACAGTGGGAACAAAATTGCTAAAATTAATCATTGCTTCTTTCAAGAAGACACTTAGTGAAGAATCACATTTCTAAGTGAAGCAATTCTGACACATTTACTGCGTTCTAAAGCATTTGATCAAAGCACAAAATCTATGGATATTGTCACTAAAATTTAGAACATGTGCCTGTTTTCATCTGACATTTATATCTGCAAGTCATACCAATGATAGGACTTTAGTTTTATGGCAGTTATAACAAAGGTCATTCTCTTGTACTTGAAATATATTATGCCAAGGGTCTCAGAACCACGTTGCTGAGAATCTAGGAAATATTTGAAACACTTATATCTTTCTCAGAAGCATACACATATAAAACTCTTTTAATCTAAGTCCCTTTCTGCTCCACTCTCCCTACTCACCATAGGGACAAGAGAAGGACAGGACTGTGGTGACACTTATACACAACATTACAGTCCCGCCCTCCCCCTGCCCCCAGGTGGCACCATTGCATCGCAAATCATTGATGGGTTTTCCCCCCAATGACTGGCAGTCACACCACCATTGCAGACTTGCCTTGTCTGTGGAGGCCCTGGAGGCGCAATGCTGTACCTCCTGCCCTGGCGCAGCCTGGGGAGCTACCTGACTGCACAGTAGCAGGAAGAGGAATGGCCATCACACTTCCTGGTACATGGAGGCAGCTGGTGTGGAGGGGAGGACTCCTGTCGTGCTCCCCTCCCAGCAGAACCAACACTGGGATCCACACAGGATGTCTCCACAACCAGGTAAGGTGTGCAAAGGGCCTAAGAGACAGAAATTTTCCTGTGATTTGAAAATATATAACATAAGATTTCACCTGTCCAAACATTTCTCTTGAGAACATCAGGTAAAGCTAAGTAAACATCTGTTATTTGTACATTAACTAGGATGGAAATGGCATTTGGCAAATTTATTCATATATTTTTTCCAGCAGTTTGATTGAATCAGATGATAACTAGAATATTAGTCACATTAGGCACCAATGTTTTCCATGCCCCTAATATACTCAAGTTTCTGCTTTCTAAAATGGGATATAACTATTCCTATATAACATGGTCAGATTAATTGTTGGGTGCTTATAATAATCAGTTTATAATCAGAATCAAATGTAAAAGTGGTGACTAATCCTCCTTATTAATAAAATAATGGATTTTAAAATGTATTACTAGAAAACTGACATAAAATAATTGCTTTATTAAAGAAAAATCCATTGCCTATCTAAGAACAGAATCTATTCTGTGTCACTGCAACCTGGTTTTGCACAAAAGAGGAAGGACCTGGTAGAGGGAAATAAAATAAGGGATTCTGATTTGTTGCTCAGCAACAGAAGTTGCGGGGGAAACAATCAAAGAAGAAAAGTACAGGTGTTTCTAAAAGAATGGGTTATTTAAGGAGCACAAAAGATTGGAGACTAGCAAATATCAGCTCACAGATAGATTTTTTTAAAAATCAATAACTAAAACTATTGAAACATTAGGAACAAATAAGTATTTAGGGGGAGTGTTTTTTTAAAAAAAATAGTGAAAACCTTTCCTTAAGAGTTGCAAAGCCACAAACATGCGAAAATGTTTAGTCACTATTGTGTGTTTGGTTGGAGAAGAGTATTTAATTTCTAAGAAAGCCCGTTGAAAAGTCCTATGTGTATTTCAAAGTGGTGGCTCCCAGTGATATTGTATCATATTAAGTATCTATGTCCAGCTCATACAGTACTATTTTATGTTAACAGCTTCTTTCTCCCCACCCTTCCACATCCCTTCTCCCCTTTCGTTTCTATTATAGGACAAAACAAGTGCTTTGAGTCTCAGCAATGTGGCCGGTGTTTTCTACATCCTCATCGGTGGGCTTGGACTAGCCATGCTGGTTGCCTTAATCGAGTTTTGTTACAAGTCAAGAAGTGAATCAAAACGGATGAAGGTGGCAACACATTCACAGGCCTTTCACGCCTTCTTTCTGACACCAGCCAGACTCCTCGTAGCCCTTTAGAAACAGATCTAACTATCAGTGTAGAGAGTCAATATTTTAGGGACACAAAAACCATCCTCTCCACCACCTACATGTTTTCAATCTAAATGTTTTCAATCTAAAATCTAAATAAGGGCTTCTTAACAAATGGTTTGTGTGCAAGACTGTTAAGAAGAAGTGTGCTGAATTTCAACTCGTAATGCAGTCATTCTTAAAACACACACAAAATGCAACCTGTTTTGTAACAGAGATTAGAAACTGAAACAGGTTAATTCACTTCTTACACATGCTAAAACACTAATTTCCATTGCTCTAGGTAATATCTTGACTGGCCCCGAGAAGCCAATGGGGAAAACAGGGGGAATCTATCCTTGAACATTTGAACAGATTTAGAAATCACAGTGTCACTGAAAGCTCCAAAGGTGTTTTCTAAATAGTCAGATATTGGTAAGAAACATCTTGCCTCTGCTCATCAGCTTGGTTCCACTGAGTGATCTGTAAATTTAAGTCACAACTGAGCATTTGTTGCACAGTCAAAGTAATGACTGTGCATTTGTTACCTGATGTTAATTTTTTAAAAGAAAGTATGTTAGAACAATGCACAAACAAAATAGAGGTAAGAATCAGATTGCAACTCTCATCGTTCCTCATGATCATCAATGGCCAGTTCCACACAGGGTAATAAAAACGGTGCAGTGCGTCCTCCACAGAGGATGTCTGTACCTTGGAATGGACTGGGTCTGGACTCCTTAGTGTAGATCCGCACCTCAGTCCGCTCCGGAACAACCCCAAGTGGTCCTCCAGCGTGCTTTTGAAAGACCTGATTTTTCCAGTCTTTCAAAAGCACCGAGCGCACCACTGTGAGCCTGCTCCCTTGTGCAGATTTGCAGGCTCGCATCAATGTGAGCCTGCGATCTGCCGAGGGTGGGCTTTAGGCTGGCAAGCTTCAGCGGTTGGTTGAGACCCACGACCAACCGGAAGCCGCCATTTTGGACGCTGGAGCAGAGCGAATCGATGATCACGCACTGCTCCAGAGCAGCTTGGACCAGACCGGGGAGCCAGAAGATCCAGTAAGTAGCGGCGCGGGGCAATTCCCTCGCCCTGTGCAAAAATGGCCTATGTTAGCTAGGGCTACTGGGAGGTGTGACCCAGTAAGATCTAGAAGGCTTCATGATTCTCTCTCCCATCATAAAGGAACATAAACATAATACTCTTCTTCTAGCACACCTCTGCATTTTACCACTGAGTTCTCCAGCACAAAACAACAGAAAAGAAGTGTGTGGCGTGGAGGAACATTCATTTGAACCAGTTGTGAAAGTGAACGCTGACCAACAATGAATAGCTTGCCTTCTTAATATTCACACAATTAAAGAAATTAATGCCAAACAGAATCAAATTTCTCCAACATACTCCTCCAATTATAAGTAATTTTCTCCTTGTTAAGAAAAGTATATCAGCACCTCATAGCAGTATACCTCAAGAGGAATGTGTGTACAAGGAAATAGCTTCTAAATATCCAAGGATTTCGGAGAAGTGTTTAGCTTAACAACAAGCCTGTAAAATTAATCAGAATAAGATATATTGTCCAAACCCTTTCCAGTCCTAACCGTTGGTGGTTGCAACCTACTTTCCCATGTATGAGCCCATTCTTCTGCCTGTTTCACTACACTGGTCCCCATTTCAGACCAGAAGGGCACAACCATGGCCCTTAGTCTAAAATGTAGTTCCCCATGGTTTCCAAGAATCCTCTCCCTGAGAAACCTCCCTTGCAATTTTCACAGATAATGCTGCAGTTGCTAGGAACACAAGGGACAGAGGGGAACGCAGAACTGTTTTGTTGGCAATAAAAGAGAGACGGTGCCAACAACCTTGTGGTTTCTAAGCTCTGAGCCAGCACAACCTGCAGTCCCCAGGGCTAAAAATGTCATTTATCCCTGCTGACAGTTGTATACAGAAATTTAAACTTCTCAGAGGACAGTGTATTGATGTGACCATGCACACACACCCATTCCCCACACAAGTTAAGAGCCGTCCTGTAATTCCACCTGATTCTCCTACTTATGACAATGCTAAGTATTATTAACTAAGGCCCAGCACCCTAGGAAAATAAATGTCCCAAAATATTTCACTCTGAAGTGATAATCTTAGTTTGTCATTCAGTTACAGGATCCAAGAGTATGTTCTTCATAGATAATCCAGGTCAAAACTGGTTCTTCATGTTAACTATGTGAGTCACCCAGCAACATCATTACTTATGCTCCAAGTGGCATAGAACTAGAAATTATCTCAATAAATATGTTCTCAACCTCTTATTTGTCAGTGTAACAGGAATATAGGAGAAGAGAGCATTCCCAGTGAAAAACCTGCAAAAATGAGTGAGAGCTTCCTGATCCATTTCTGACCTACTCTGCCTTCCAAATATTCCGCCAATGCCAATATTCTCCTGGTTGAGTTCATGTCAGGAAATGAAAACTGTTGGGGATGTATTGAACTGACTGATTTTCAGGGGATGAAAAAGGACAAGACTTCTCCTTTGATTTCCCCCTGATCCTCCCCACCCCCCAGTCAGTAATAAATCAATAATGCAATGAAGAAAATGTGCATGGGACCCAAGGGTGGATGTTTATATCCCAAGTATGGGATAAGAGTAGTGGTGGCTATCTCACTTCCAAATCAGAGGGGCAATGAACCAATGCATGCCAAACGTTAAAGAGCTATCCAAAGTCCATGTCTAAACTATCCAAAGCTATCCAAAGTCTATCCAAAGAGCCTATTTGGGGTGATAGATAGCTCCTTTAATGTTTGGACTAAATTCTGGAGTGAATTCCACACCCCATGAACATAGAAGTCACTAGCGGAAGTCACTATGTTGTAGTAGCAGAACATAGAAGTCACTAGTAGAAGTCACTATATAACAGATATGAAACAAATGAAATAATGTTTTTAACTGAATGCAGCTTTGTAAAAATATTCACAATCTTTCTACCCTAAGAGAGATTCTTCACATCTGGCTATTATGAGTAAAGATAAACATTACAACAGATAGGATAAAATCTTAATTAATAACAACTTTTTTTAAAAAAAATCTTGTTTTACATTTGTATGTCCTAAGAACTTAAAGACATAGACAACATTAGAGATCTACAACAAATAGCAATATTTCAAAAACCACACATAATTTGAGATCTGAGGTACAAGGGCTTGAAAGTCCCCTGATCTGATGCAGACTGATACCTTACATATGTGTGGTTGATAATTTGTGATTACTCATGCATCCTGCACATGGTCATTTATCCTATCCAGATTTTATCCCTGAAAACAGGTCTTTGGGCATATACCAAAGAACCTTTTCTGCAAAGTACCTTGTATATGTCTCCTGTGGTTTTCACCTGCCCTGGCTGACATAAAGCAGGGATGAGCAATACACACCACACCTGTGACTATTTTGTAGCCTATTCAAAACACTAGTCAACACAGAAAGTAGTGATATAGTGTCAAAATTCAAAATACATTTTTTTAAATTTTTTTTTTATTTTTTTTGCATTTGGACATAGAGAACTCATCTCCTGGATGCAAGTTCCTTAGTACAAGGCATATTGTTCCTGCATACCTTGAAACATGAACTATGCTTTTTTTAGGAATGGGACAAATCCAGAATTTTCTGAATCTGAATCCAGATCCAAATCCCTGGAAGGCTCTGGAAATCCACGAATCTCACGAATCTTGAATCTTTCTAATCCTTTTTTTTAAAAAGAGTTTAAAAAGCAAGGGAAAGAAGGATAATCTTGGGCAAGACACACACTCTGAGCCTTAGCAAAAACCTAGGCAAAGGCAAATCTCCTTCTGAAGAAATCTAGCCAAGACAATTGTCCTAGTTTTGCCTCAGGATCTCCCCAGATTGAAAATGACATGAAGGCCCTGTCTACACAGGCAGGAAAATGTGGATTAGTCCCACATTTTCCTGCCTGTGTAAACAGGGCCACATACTACAGTAGAGAGATAATCCAGGTCAAAACTGGTATCCTGGGGTTTGTAGTTTGATGATGCACCAGCACACTTTGGCAGAGAAGGCTGTGACACCTTGTAAAACTGCAAACGCCAGAATTGTGTCTGAAAGAGGTTTGCAAGGTAGCTCTGCAAAGGAATGTTTCAGCTGTCCTTGAAATCTCAAGCCTGTAGCTTCCAGTCAAATACTGAACTTAAATATGAAATTTCAATTTAAATCTCTTAGAATACAAGCCCAGATGTAATTTGTGAAATTGTTAGCAAAGGCCATTATTACTCCAAGGGAAAACCTCACTTACTTACTATCTTCCCTTGTATATATGGTCTCCCTGGTTTTCAGTCGTCCCAGTCTCCAACAATCTGTTTAGTTGGCGGATTTGAAAGATTCAATTTGCCTATTTTGGCAGAGGGACTTGGATTCAGGAATCTTGAATCCTTACCCAGGATTTGAGGATTCGGTTGGCCCATCCCTAGCTTTTTAAAAAAAAGAAGAAGAAGAAAAAGTATGACTTTACTGTATACTATAACCATCAAGTTGGTCAGCACATAGTAATAGGGTGGATTGTGTGATATGCTGGGGATTGTGAGAAGGATCAGTCTCTGGATCCACCCAAGTTACATACCCCCTAATAATTTCTCTTAGTCATGATAGACAAAGTTCAAACTGCTGTTGAGGTTGGTAGGGACAAAATATGTTCATCAGTACAGTGTGATCACTGGTAAATGCCAAGCTACTACACCTGGAGCTTGAAATTTAAAGATGCCTATATTGAGTATGGAAAGCACTCTAAAAATGGAATGGGGTGAGGTGGGGAGAGAATTTATAGACTGGTGATAAGAAATAGCGGTAAAATATAGCTTATTATGATCGTTCAGCCACAATTAAGGGACAAGGGGGAGACCCCCCTTGTCTTTCTCAAAAAGGGTTTTTGTTTGATCCCACAGCAATCAATGAATGAAGCCATACGGACATCAACCCTTCCCAGAGCATCTGCAGCAGGAACCAGCAGTGGCGAAAATGGACGGGTGGTGAGCCACGATTTCCCCCAAACCATGCAGGAGATTCCATGCATGGGTGACAACTCTGGGATGTCCCTGGGAGCAACAGGGTTATAAGTGCCCTAGACAGATCTTCTGGGTGAGAGCGGGGTCTCCCCAGCCCCAGCCTCTCCTGTGCTGAACCAAACCGTTCAAGAAGAGGGGCAATGCAATGGATCTTCCAAAGGAACTCAGATCTATTTTCCTTTCTTTTTCTGTGTATGTGTGTGTGTGTGTGTGTGTGTGTGTGTGCATGTGTGTGTGTATGTGTGTATTGTGTCATTTATTTTACAGTAAATCCATAGGCAGAAGAAAGTACAACCTGTACTGCAATAAGGAGAGGGCAACTGGACTGACTGGAAATTGGAGACAACCCTGAGTACACGGTTACAGGAACACTGAGGAAGACAGCGCCATTTTGTTTTTAACTTGGTTGTTCATAAGTTCTTAGTGTGTGCAATATACATTTTTCTTACTAATTCCCGTGACACCAGGGTAATATCAGCCCTGCCCTGCTCAACAGTTTAAAATCAGGTTTAGTTTGGGATGCAAACCATAAATGTCTGCGCTACTAACAAGAAGAGGAAAATAAACGAACAGATATCCTTCAAAACTACAGGACTGTGTTCTAAAGCTGTTGAAACATGGCTGCCTAGGCCATTGAAAGAATTCTCCATTCCACTGTCAAATGAAGAACTTTGAGAACAGTTGAAATGGAAGCCCGACATGGTGAAACTCATAGAAAGACTTCTGAAAAGGAGGCCAGTGGTTGCATCTGGATTTGGGATGAGCCCAGGGAAAGCAGTGAAGGTGATCTTTATCCCCGAGTTTGAAAGTGATTGTTTGAGTTAACAGTGTTGTGAGAGTGGGAAATGCCTCAGTTTCCAGAATGTAGACCTGGCAGGCTACCACATGGACAGGTTAGTAGCCATCTCAGACCATGGCTGTTTCCTACATATGGGTGGGGGAGGGAACTATCAAAATATAAAACAGATATATTGCATATTCTCCATGCCTGCCTTCTCAAAAGTGAAGTGGCAGTTATCAGCCATTTCCTGCATTTCTGTAAGGTTTCCTTTCATGGTGGTCTTTTAATAGAGAACCATTTATCACTAATCAATCAGATTTAAGACATCAGAGCTGTCCTCTGCAATCTAGCTTTTTTGGTCTATGTGGGCTATACCTGGTGGGCATTTCGTAGAGTAACTGAGCCGTATTAAATTTATTAGACAAGAAAATAAAGAAGCTAAGATTTCAGTGAATGATACTAACAAGGAAGGGCATTCACCTAGATACAGCCTTCCATAATATTTATTTGCAGCTGGCCCCAGTTTTAACAACAATAACAACAACAACAACATAGTTTCAGGACTCAAGTCTTGGCCAGCAGCACTATGACAAAGCCAACAGACATGGTTTCCATCTCATCCATCATCATGAGGGGAAGTGGAACATGCAGAACTACCCAGCTGGTACCCTGCTTGCAACTGAAAACTTTGTCTCTCATCCAAATTCCAAGCCTGCGATGAAACACTGCAATCTACAGAGCTGACTAAAGCACAAGAAAGTGGACTTGCTAGCAGTATTTCCCCTAGTCATATGTGTGTTAGCATCTACATTGAAACAAAAGGATCATTTGTGTGTGTGTATGACATCACCACCATCTACAGTAAAATTCTTGAACAGCGTGAAAAGCATTCCCCTGATGAAAAGTATGTTAAAGGGAAGTTTCTCCGACTCCATTAAAGGCCTGGAGGAGGCCCATCCCTTCCCTTAACAAGTCTCATCCTCAGATATGCATTTTTGCCCATGACTGGATGGTAACTCCAGACTTTATAAGGGGCTAAAACTTCCTCCAAGTGCCAGTGCAAACCCAGCAGTTTAACAGAAACTTGTTATACCTGCTATCTGAGACCTGCTGGTAACTCAATGCCGAAAACAGGAGACAGGAAGGGAGACAAAATGATTTGACAAAAATGAACCACAGGCTTCAGACCGACATGGCTTTGCTGAGGGGATCATCCAGAAGTAGCGCGTGTGGGACTTTTTTTTTTTTTTACAAGTACAACTGGCATCTGGCTCTAAAACAAGAAAGCTTTCATACACAATTTGCTGTGCTTATACAACATCAGCAACCATTAAAGACTGGTCTCTAGGAACTGATTTTTCCACTTAACACTTTGTTGTCCTCCCTCCACCCTTCATCTTGAGATGGAGCCTTTGTAAGACTGGCAACAAACTGCAGATTCCCGTAAGAGGGCACAGCATGCCTAGTGCCTGTTTGTTTTCTCTCAGTGCCAATGGAAGTCTTTCTGTCTTCATCTTTTCATTCAGCTATCTGTCAAGACTTGGCTCTGAGCCTCTGATAATAGCTCTTCACAGTCTCGTTCTCAGTGTGTGATTATATTTTTTTTCAATTTTTATGTCTGGCTTTTGTTATTTTCTTAAGTTTAGCTCTGTGCGTGTGGCTTATGGTGCATACCAAATCAAGCCTGCTTTTTATGGAGAGATCTTTTGGACGTCCACAAAAGTATGATATTTCTTTCAGCCTCAAGAACAGTCATAGCTCCCAGTAACTATTTTTCATGTTAAAGTGCAGTGGAAACAGAGTGCAATGGTTTCCTTCTGTATGGATTGAGAAACAAGTCCTGTAAAACTTTTTTAAAGAAACAAACTTCTTTTGACTTTGTGGCAAAGGAATCAAAGAGACCTATGTGATAATTGAGCCAGCCAGTTAGATGGGGGTTTGAGGATGAGCCTTCTATGATAGGACAAATGCCTGTGACAATAGGACACGAAACACATCTTTCAAATGTTTTTGATCAGTGGAAGGGTGGGAGGAGGAAAAGAAGAATGATACAGAAGAAGAGGGGAAATGTTAACTTGTAATATGTATTTTTACTACACTTTTCTTAAATATAGAATAATGGGGTTGGGGGAGGGACATTGACATTTTTCTCAACAAGAATCCATATTTAACAGTTTTGGCTTTCATTAAATTTTGCTCTTTGGTACCTGGATATTTTACTTGAGAGTTCTGTTTGTTTTCAGTCTCCATCTCTGGGAGCCACTAGAAATGTGTTATAGATTTGTAACTTGCATTTTATTGATGTTGAGGAAGAGGAGAATTGTCTTGAGCCTTTATAATATTGACACATTCTCCATTTTTATTCCAATCCGTGTTGCTTAGTGCCAAGACTGGATGAGTAGGAGAAGGGAAAAAAATGTTGTTATTATTTAAGCATTATTTTCAAACTTCTTGCCAATACAGAATTAAGCCACTGATTGTGGGTTGTTCTCCCTAATCTTATTAGAATAGGAATAAACCAACCTATACCCCAAGTGTTGTCAACATATGGAAAACTATTTCAGATTCTATGGAACAAGGTAGTTCTACAGGGCTAAGACCATCTGAGGCCTGGTATGGATTGATTTCAGTCTGAACTGGCAGCTCTTTCGGACCACAATCGTAGCAGTATGGTTCCACTTTAATAGCCATGGTTACATGCTATCAAACCTCAGGGTTTGTAGTTTGGTCAGAGGCAGTAAAGTTGCTCTCCAGCTGACAATTCTAAACACCCTTTCCTAAATGGCTAATCCCAATATTCCATATGTTGGAGCCATGGTTGTTAAAGAGGAATCATTGTGCTATAACTGTCGGGTGAAAGGGCCCTTGGTTCTACAGAGGGTAATTCCCCAAATCTATTTTAAGAGTCTGAGTTCTGCAGAGCGTGCTGGCTTAATGACAGTCAAGCTAAACAAACACCAGCTGTAGCTTCCAACCCAATCCTTAAAGTCCTCATGGCATGCAACTACTCTAAGTACCCCTATTCCTAGTTTGTTCAGACCTAGGTACAAAGCCCAGTATTTTCCGTGGCCTATGGCCATAGGACCTTTATTCCCAAGTATGTCAACAGAAGGAGTTGTCAACATGAATGTACATAGCACTGGCTCCATTTTTGTGCCCCGTTCTCAGCCTCTCAGCTATAGCTGTTGCTACACAATGAAAAAAGAGGTATTTTAGCACCTCTTATCACCTTAAAACAAGAGGCACACCCTTTGTTTTGTTTACAAGGCAGATACTTGTCTGCAAGTAGATTCTTACTCTTGGATTGTTCCCAGAAGTGTGATCTGCTTACAAAAACGATACATGAGAAGCACATATTTTATTACAAATGGAGGAAAATGTTGATTTTAAAGTTAAAACACCCCCTTTTGTGCAGTTACTACCACTAAAGTAGCTATAAGTTTGTCTGCTGCAATAGAGAGGCAGCCCCAGAAATGTCTAGTAGAGCCAATATGTCCCTCTGACTCCCAGAAGTTTGCCACTCCCATTCTAGAGTTTACCAGAGCTCAGCTGCTCTGCTAGAACGTACACTAGGACAACTGTGTGCTTTTGTTAATTTTGCTGTGTCATGGGAACAACTGTTGCTTGGGAACTGGTACTTCAACTCAAACTAGGGAATCCAATATTCAACTAAAATAGTAAGGAAGTAACAATATGAAGGAATTATATAATCTAGATTTTTCCCTTGTTTCTCACAATTGTGCTCTAGAAATAGGCCATTTCTACACAACATTGCTACAGTGCAATAATGGTTGTTTTCACTTCAGGAGCTGTGCTACCACACAACATCATCACTATCCAGCTGCTATCCTGTCCCCAAGCATTGCAAAACCACTCTAGTCTATTTTCGAGGGGGGGGGGATTGTTAAGAGCCTCCTTTAGCGCTTCAATCCCATCAGCTGTATTAGTGTGGTAGCATTATAGCGCTTGATAGCATTTCCTGTTATCAGAGATCCAGGAGTGGGTGGGGTGTGGGTGCGCCCAGCTTGTCCCTTCCTCCCACTCCCATGGCCTGGTAACTTCAAAATCTATCACCTCTCCATATTTATTTTAAATTTCTCCTTTGAGTTAAAACTTTTTATTTTTTTAATACATTTTTAAGAATTATAGCACAAAAGTGCAATAGTGTACTGGCATGTCTTGCTGTGCTAGTACAGCTTCCAAACAAACAAAAAGCCATACACACACACACACACACACACACACACAAAATGCCCAATCAGGGACAGTGGGCGGCGTGAAAGCAAGGTAAGAGAGTATACAAGGACACTGTAATGTGGAAGCAATATCTATGGCAATACCACTACTCATTTGCTTAAGGTAGAAGGGCGCAGAAATGAGCATTCCTAACCCAATGGCATTGTGCAAAAGAGAATGCTGGGATTATAACGCTACAACATGCTAATGGCATCTTGTATGGAAATTGCAATAGTCTGGTACAATTTGGTGGTGAAGCAAATCTTTCCCTAGAAACCCTTTTAGACTACTGTACTAAAGTTCAGTGTTCCCTCTGTATTTTTCATACTTGTTAAAAAAAAAACAGCAACTAGCTTACATATCAGAATGATAATTAACATAAACACAAAAAAAATGGAATGAAGAAAGTACTTTAAAAGTAGCCATACAACACAAGTTGTGAAAAGCTGAAAGGCAACTTCTGTCCAACTTACATAATTCATTATCCTTCCATTTGGCTTCCAATTTCATATCAAATTCCTGCTTAGAAATTCACCAGAATGCAACATATAATATACTGCATTCTCCTTGTTGCTTTAAATCCATGCTTTAAATCCATACTTTAAGTCTTCATAATGATGTTGTTAAATGTGGGTCGAACAGCACGATAACAATATCATGCGCAGAGTAACTATTTTGAAAAATATTCTTAGGATACAGTGGTATGAGTGTTGGAGTAGGAATCCAGGGTTCAACTTCCTACTCAGTCATGGCAACCACTGTGTGACCTCCGGAAATCATGCTTTGTCAGCTTTAGAGGCAGGCAATGGCAGAGCTCATTTGAGACAATCTTGCAAGAAAACCCTATGAGAAGGTCACTATAAGATGGAGTTGACTTTAAGGCACATAACAACAATTGAAGACATTTAGGGCTTTTCCACACTATACTGTTATAGTGCTATTATTCCACTTTCAACATCCTATGGAATCCTGGGGTTTGCAGTTTAAGGAGGGGCATTTAGAATTCTCAGTCTTTGGCCTCAGTAAACTACAAACGCTAGAATTCCACAGGAGGTTGAAAGTGAAATAATAGCATTATAACAGTGTAGGGTGGAAAGGCTAAAATCCTAATTAATTCTATGAACAAACTGGTTTCTTTGAAATACAATCAGCTTAATCTTAGGTATACTTAAGGATTATGATTTAAAAAAAAAGATTCCAAGGTCAGCCACAAAAGTTGACCTCTAGACCTCTAGTTTGGTTCTTCCTCAAAACAAGAAGCTATTGTCAGTGCCAAGTGTCGTCAGAGGTATAAAAATGGCATCTATGCCTGTCTGATCCTGTTGATTGTCTGAATACTTTCCGAAGAAACCCGTTCTGTTTCCAGAGGGATAAACTAGTCTGGCTTTAAAAGTACTGCTACTGATGTTATGCAAACTGATAATATTAGAACTTTCCAATTGTACAAAGGATTATACATACCATTCACTTATATCTGCCATTTTAGGGATGTAACCACCCAGCTTCTCAACTCAACAGGAATTAATGACAGTGGTAATAGGGCTTAGGTCAAAAAAAAAGGAATGCATTAAGTCATACGGCCTCATTTGTGGATTCTTTCAATGCTGCTCATAAATTGTACTGTTCTTTTTATCAAAGCATCTGCCTTCCAGCAACAGCTGGCTACTCTGCCATTTCACATTGACTAGAAATAATAGTGATTGTCTGTGGCATTCTATACTAGCTTTCCTTTGCTGTGATGATGATCAATGCGTTCTGAAGCATTGTAGAATGGGTCACTCACACTCCCAACAAGACTTCTATAGAGTCATAAATACCTCTGCAGGGTTATGACAGGATTAAAAAAAAATCATTGATAGAAAACTTGTTCCATGGCCTGGTTTTAATCATGCCATACCTAAAGCAAACTCTTAGAATGAGGAATTTTAGGAATGGTGTCATCACACTATATTCAAGATGTATGTACATTGGACCAATGATGCAATTAATTGATTTAAAAGATTCCAATACCATGGTGGTGTACACGAAAAGAAAACATAGAAATCATAAATAAAAGTTCAGGAATAAGCCCATTGCAAACTCTTAATCTGGTTGTATCACTTCAGAATGCTAGTGAGACATTGTAGCTTTGAATTCCACCTCTGGAATAATTTTTAAAGGCTCTTTGCCCATAAAATAAGTCACAGCGTATAGAACACAAGGCTGTTTGCCAAGACCTAATTCATAGAATGAGTGTCTGTTTTCATAAGGCAATATTTAAGAGACAAGAAAGTCCTGCCTTTTCCCAGCCATGAGCTCTTTTTGGTGATCATTTTCCCTACCTGTAGTAGCAGATAGGGCTCCAGACCTGATATGCTCCTAGCTTAGAAAAAGGGAATACAGGGGGAGCACATCAACCTTCTTTCTTGCTCCATTATGCTTTGAATCCAAGTTAAATAAAGGACTGCCTTCACCTATACAACTTTATCTGTACATTTAGATCTTCATTAGGGGCTCAGCTCATATGCCAGCTGAGGGGTAAGGCTTTGGCAGTTGCATCTCCTTAATTGTGGATCTTCCCTGTGCTCTGTGTCTGACATCTTCAGAGCAGACCTTTCGGAATGC
Organism: Cyclura pinguis; assembly: GCA_030412105.1. NCBI lineage: Eukaryota > Metazoa > Chordata > Lepidosauria > Squamata > Iguanidae > Cyclura > Cyclura pinguis. The sequence goes on along the minus strand of CM059600.1, from coordinate 108,478,694 downwards.
CCTAAACCTTATTTGTGCAACTTGCCTTTGCTGAATAGGCTGTTAACATATGTGTTCCACTCTCCACATTTATGTACTTGTGAACAGCCCCTTCATTGTTTGTGTAAACCCTTTTGTGAAGAAATATCTCTGAAAAAACAGGATATAAATGTATTAAATAAATAACATATATCAGTGCTTCTTAGGCTACTGATATGGTGGACCAGCAGGGTTTTTTTCCCCCCTGCAATGTAACAGGGACCAGCACTGTATTTGTGTCTACTGGCTACAATTGTTTCTCTCCTTCCTGGAAACTTGCTGTACACCAGAAGCCAACAGCTCATGGACTGGCAATGGATCATATCCCACCATAGCCTACAGCACCTGGACTTCCTCAGCACTCTGCCATCCAAACACTAAGGCTTCCAAGATCAAACAGGATCTGGTGCTAATCATCTATAAGTTTTCTATATCTATTTAGGAGGTAGTACAACAAATCCACCAAGTTTATCTCACTCTCTGTCCATTTTTCACATGTGCACAAATTATTTTGCAATTGTTATGCAAAGGGGTTGGATCACAATTGCTTATCACCACCCTTGGTTCCACAGTCCCTAAAACCTAAGGGAAAAGGAATCTGATTAGCTGGCAAACCTATAAACTGCTCAACGTTCTTTCCAATGTTTGCTGGGTCCTTGATTACTTTCTACTACATTGGCAATGTCACCATCACTGATAAATAGGCAGAAGCTTGATGTTTATCATTTATGAATCCCTCTTATTCACTTTCCAGAACACCTACGTGATAGCACTTCCCTTCTCTTTAGAGATATTTAGAGATCCCTCATCAAAAGTTCTTACTCCTCCCCATAAAAGGGAATGTCTTGACAGTATTACTGCCGTCTTCTTCCATTTGTCTCTGATTGATCTTGCATTCTTCCATTCTTTTCTTTTTTGTACTTGCCTTCTTTGACCTTCTCCACTTCCAAATGCTGAGATTATAAGCTTTTGGGGTGTAGTACCTCTAACAACACCACTGGCAGGAAAACATATTCATAGTTTTCCATATCAACTGAAATGCTAGGTGGATCTAGCAGAGTGTTAAGAAAGTATCCTTCCATGAGTCTTTTTGACTTTTCCATGAGTCTTCTTGAGGTCACAAAAGATGATGTCATATTTGTGCATCTTCATAGAGGGACATAACTGGAAACTACCCTCCTCCAGTCACTTAATGGCTATGAGGGCAGCACAAGATACATAGGTTCTGCAGACAGGGATGTCATTGAACTACGGAGGTAGTAGATACTTCCTTCTCCAATGACCACTAAAGGCCCTACACAGGCAAAATTTGACATTACACTTGCTTATCACTAATAGGATTCTAGCCTCAGTTAATAAGGAGACCAAGAATGATATAGCTTCGGGAAGTCAAATGAATGGCCCAGTTTATATATTAAATGAGCAGCTTCATAAGTCCACATGTGTGGGTTGACAATCCTGTTTATTATTATAACAGGCAGCTTTTATCTGTGCTGTTTGCATTGTAGCTAGAAGACTTGATTAAGCTGGTTCTTAAACAGGACTAATACTTCTTCCTCTCCATGGTACACTTTAAATGTGAAAAAAACCAACAACCACTTTTCTTAATCATCTCTCTTTCTCTTTCTCTTTCTCTTTCTCTCTCAAATTATTTACAAATTACCAATCAGGGCACCTTTTTTCTTTCATTTATCAACTTGTAGCAAGAGATTTACTTTTGAATATGGTAGCACATGGGGGAGGAGATTTATTGTCCTCCATGTCACTGATACTAACACCACAAATGTGATATTAAATCATGAATTCTTTCAGGATAAAATATTGTGCCTATAGGAGATCGATTGAAATGTTTCCACAGTTTGATTCTTCCATAATTTTAAAGGGAATTTGGTGTTGCATACTATGGTGTTGCATAAATGCAAAAAAAACAGAGCATAAAAACAACCAAAGTAATCTTAGAGTCACCTGGAGGAGGGGAATGCAAAGTGGTGGTAGTGATAATGGTTATGATAAATTAGGGAAGCAGAAATCTGAGTATACCAAGTATATAAAAAAATTCAACATCTCTGGATCATGGAAAGGAGATTTTCAGAACAAAAAGCACAAGATTGCTTTGTACTCTCGCCTTATTCTCCTGAAAGTTCTCAGTAGTACCATCACTAACATGTGCCCTACCTCTCCATAATGATAAGGGTGTTCTTTCCATCACTGGTACTGTCAGAGGAAGGCTTCAGGGAAGAAGTGCAAAGCTTCAGTTAGCAGTATAAGTGAGACAGCCATCAAACAAAGGGCAGGTGGATTAGCCCAATTTGATGCAATTGAAGTGAAATGTTTGACCCTCAGGAGCAGGAAGGAGGTATGGGACCATTAAGTCTTGAGCCAAAAATCTGCCTAACTGCTCACTGGCTCACAGCTACTAGATACCTCCAGAGCGATTTTGACCAACACTGCTTTTGACATCTGCTTCTCAAATCCATTATCATTACTCAGTAGTATCATGAGGCCTAGTGCATTCTTATGCATCCTTATTTAATAGTAAGTCTCACTAATCTTAAGATGACACTCTCAGGTAATTCAGTAGGACTATAGGACTTACTTCTAACTAGACATGCTACTTATACTTGTGGATAGACCATATTGTTAATTTGTTTACTGCTATAAAATAATCTCCATAATTCTATTTCTTTGGCTTAAATCCAGTTGTTAGTCACAACTAAAGTAGAGCAATTGAATCAGTTGGATTTCTCTACTTGTTAACTCACCATTCAACATCTGATTCAAGGGGTCTCTTCTAGTAAGAACTAACCAATGAGATTCCAGCCTTTGTGTTTATCTCTAGCTATATCTACATATAGCTAGATATAGCTAGATATCCATAAGGTGCTTGGTGACTTGGGAATTGAACCCTGGAGTTGATAGATCTTTGACCTGATCCAGTAGGACACTCCTTTACATTCACATGCATGTTATTAATTTTCAGTTAGACAAATCCAGCATTTCCTGTGAATATCATAGCACAGTAGTTGTTTATCAACATAGCAAATATTCACTAATTTCAAGATTTCTTGCTTGGATCTGAAAACTACCAGCCACCACCCAAGACAAAATCAGAACACATAAGACCACTGAACTCAATTGGCCTATAAAGCAGTCTTATACATCAAAAGCTACAAATCTAGGAGCCACCAGATGTTGTTAGATTCAAGTTCTCTTCAGCCCTACTCAGCATAGACAGTGGTCAGAGATTATTTCTGGAGTGCTGCCCAAAAACTGCTGACAAGTCACAAGCTCCCCAATCCTGCTATACATACTTACCTGATAGTAACTCTCATTGAGTTTAATGGACCTTACTTCTGAGCAGAAACAAACCCGATAGCATTGTTAAGGCCATTGGCAGCATGCTGTTCATCACAGCTTCTCAGAAGTAAGTCATATTACAAATATAATATTTTCATTGCAACAAAAATGGTTTAAATAATTAATGTTTCTTTGGAGGTAAATTTCAGGGGAGTTTGCTTCCAAGCAAGCACTTGTAGAGCTGAAGCTTATGTAAACATAAAGGCATGGCAAAAGGGGGAAAAGGTATGCACTGGCATAGAATGCATGGTGGTTTCCATGTAAGAGTGGCATGTAACGCCACTCCAGGTTTTAGTCTGAACTTTAAAAGAACTGTCCCTGATGCTGAAACACATCCCCCAAATAGGCTTAGTTGCATGGGTACCTCTTTGTAAACTGGGATGAAGAGGGGATTTACCACCTCACTGACATGGGTACCAGCATCCATCACTGCACAAGAACTGGCAAGCCAGGTTTTAAGCCATTTCCGCACTAGAGTGTTATAGCGCTATTATTCCACTTTCAACATCCTATGGAATCCTGGGGTTTGCAGTTTAGGGAGGGGCCGGCTGCAGCTGCAAACCCCAGGATTCCATAGGATGTTGAAAGTGGAATCATAGCGCTATAACACTCTAGTGCAGAAATGGCGTTAGTCTCTGCTAGCAATAGCCAAACAGGATAGGATACCAAAGTTGCCATTAGATTTTTCACTGTCATTTTGAACATGACAAAAAATTTTTAGAGAAAATGCAGGTATTGTTGTTGGTTTGTTGTTGTTGTTTGCCAAGATCATATGTCAGAGGCTTGGTTATGAATGCACAACTAAGGCCCTTTCTGCAGGACAACACTCTCAAGCATCATCCCATTGCAATCCCAGCCATGCCTCTGCTGGGATGGGAGTGTATCCTCAGCACTCCCCTCTGCACCTGACTGGCTGCCTGCAGAAGGAAGGGCAAGGGACACACTCTGTCCTTCCAGACTGCAGCTGGCCTTCTTCCCCTGCTGCAGTGGGAAGGAAGCGCATGATCGCACTTCCACCCCTTCTGCATGAGTTGATCGGGGGTCATTGATGGAGTTTTTCTGTCAATGATCTACCCTGTGATCTCACTGGCTGGCAACATGAGAAGGGCGGGACCCAAACAATGTCATATGGAAGCATCGTCATAGTCCCACCCCTCTTGCATCCTCATGCCGGGACACTATCATCTTGCAGAAAGGGCCTAAGAGTTGTCTCCCAACTCAATCTGCCAAACAGCCAGCAGCCACATCAAGTAAGAAAAAGTCTGTTCTGCTGGCAATTGGGACACAGCAAGATAACATTTCCAGTCTCCTCCTAATGGCCTCCAGTGCAACAAAGAGTCATACCGGGGTGCTGTTTCTGACTGTCCTACTGAGATCCCTGGAAGGAGGGCATACTGCCGTGCCCTGATCAGCAGCAGAACAGCCCCCCTTCGCTTGACATAGCTGCTGTCTGTTAAGGTGGGTTCAGGGGAGCATTTGCAACCAAGGCAATCTGGCCATGAATGTGGATATAAAACACAGCTGAATATGGAGTAGTTATGAATCTGTGGCTCTAGATTACAACTCAGTAACTGCAACTTAGGATGCCAGCCATCACATCCCACTGTTTTTCCCAGTTCACGACTTACAGTGGTTTATAACTGTTGGAACAAACTTATCTCAATATTTACCTCATATAAAAATGAATAAATATAATGAAATTGTCAATAAAATTAAAAACAGTTAAACATAGTCATGAAAAAGAAAACAACAAACTGACAATGCAGCACATTATGTAAGGCCATTCCCATATAGGGGCAGTTTTCATTTGCACCACAGCAAACAAAAATTATGGTGGATTTAATTCTTTCTTCTCCAACTACAAGCTACAGCTCTGTTTACTCTTCAGCCTGAGAGCACCGTTCTAGGATGAATAGCAGGGAACTTTCCTTCTATGACAAGTAGCAGGCTTTGGAGATTATGACCATCAGGGAAAGTCTGGATTTAAAAAACAAAAACAAAACCCCTTCCCGCTCTCTGCACTGCAGTCCTAGAATAGAGAGAGAGAGGGAAAGAGAGAGAGAGAGAGGCGGGGGAAGAGAGACTGCAATTAAATGTACATTTTTAAACACACACACACACAAAGTAGTTACTAATAGGAACATGAGCAGTGGGGATTTGGACCCAAGCTCTTACAATTGTATGGCAACTGCAAATAAAGCAAAAGATATTATACAGAACACTTAATTCAGTTATGATCAGAATGAAGGAATAAATCATCCATTTATAGCAGGAACATAGGTGTCCATGGCTGAGCTATTGAGAAAGGTTTGGTGACTTATAATAGTGTAATTCCAGATTGAAAGCCAGTGTGGTGTATTGGTTTGAGGGCTGGAGTAGAATACTGGGAGACCAGCGTTTGATTCCCCACTCAGCCATAGAAACCTACTGGGTGACCTTGGGCAAGTCACACTCTCTCAGTGTCAGAGGAAGGCAAGGGCAAATCCCCTTATGAACAAATTCTCCCAAGGAAATTTTATTTGGGTTATTGTAACCCAGAAATGACTCAAAGACAAACAACAAACAACAAAAGTCCAATTTATGCCATTATAATTCAGTTTTTTGGGTGGTTCTAGTGGTTGAAATTCTGTATTCATCTCCCCAAAAAACAATTTCTCTAGTGCAGACCTCCCCCTCCCCACAAACTAACATAGCCATTTACTGGCTGGTAGACAGCAAGGGGAGGGAAGAGCAGGGAAGTGTCCAGCTGTGGTCCTGTACCTGGATGCACAGTGATAGGTGTCCTCAGGGATCTACCAGGGGTCCTCCAGAGGTATCTGAGGATGATGTTATCATTGTACCTCCAGCTATAGAAATGTAGCTGAATGTTTCTCTGTTGCTACCTCCACTCTTTACCAACAATGTTGGGAGAGGGATATAGCAGAGAAAAGTTGATTTGGGAGAGAATAAATTAGACAGGAGATGTATGGTAGTTACATATGTGTAAAAGTCTCCCAGTCCAGATTCTCAGCCTATATTAGAAAAAAAAATCTTGGTACATGTTAACAGGAAATATTAATAGGTTGATCCAGGACTTGAAAAATTGCTTTGTGAACTACAGTTCCTTGAATTACCCCGGACAAACTCTGAGGGCCAACTCACGGCCACAGTCAGGGCCCTGCGGTTCTGCATATGCCCTACAGGCTGTGTTTTGCCCACCCCAGTTATGTGGCTCAATAATACATAATCAAGCCTGAGTGATTCTTGGGTTTGCATCCCTCTCTAAGACTTCCATCTTCTGGTGAAGTCAAAGGATTTACCTCTTTCATTTCTGTGTTCAATTCACTACAGCTTAACGTCGGCCTGAATCCTATTGGTTAGTCTCAACTGGAATAGACCCACCAAATCACTGATATATAAATAACACTAAAATGTGCCAAACTGAAGTTTCCAATCTCAGTTTGCAGCCCTAAGCTAAATGATACTTTAGTTTTAGGTATGACTGAGAGGCCTTGGGGAATCCAATGAAAATAATAGGAAGTTATTTTATCTGTGAGCCACCATGGGACTCCAGGTGGGAGATGGTTTAGTCTATGAAACTCCATAAAGTTCTCTTGGTCCTGTGGGACTATGAGTGAGTAACTGAAGTGGATGCAGCTGAGTCCAAAGAAAGGACATCTTCAAACAGGAAACCCCTGTAGAGGGGGAAGGAACTGGTATTCAAAATAAATCACAGGCAGAAAACCAGTTGGTGCACTGCACCCATGCAAAAACTGTTTTGCATAAGTGTGGTTTCTAGTTCAGCCAATCATCTTGCAAGCATCTCCACAGCGCTCTCATTTTTGACTTGGTGGGCCAGGACCTGACCAACTGTTGAGCTGCAGGCTCACAACTGACCATGTATGTTTACGCTGAACAAACAGTATTCAAAAAGATAGCTGTGTTAGTCTGTTTTAACATAAAACAGCATAAAGAAAGCCAGTAGCAGCTTTCAAACTAACCAGGAAGAAGATATTAGAAGCATAAGCTTAGATGGACACAGTACACTTCATCAGACACACTTTACCAGGTAAAACTGCAATTGATGAAGTGGGCTGAGACCATGAAAACGAATAATAGAAATTTCCTCTTCTCATTTAGTTTCAAACATAATACTGGCTTCCATTATGACTCTTTTGACTAACAGTGTAACTCCCTTGGCAAGCTAGGATGGTTATACCTTGGAAAGAATTGATCCTGCGGGGGGGGGGGGAATCTAGCCCATTCCTCGGGTACTATTTGCATTACCATGGGTGAAACAGTCATTAAGCAGAAAGCATGTTCCCTAAACCAGAAATCTGTCCTTATTGGTCCTTTCAGTCAGCCTTGGAATGAGATGAGCTATAAAGTTCAAGCTTTCATACTGTAGCTAATCCATGTGAATATGAAGCATTTCATAGAAATTGGGATAAATGAACAGCTACACACTTGGTATACCAAATTAAATGTCTTCAGCCTGAAGCCATCGCTGCAGTCTATAGAATGGAGCTGGATTGATTCTGCTACAGTAGGACCATATTCAAGTAAATGGAGACTTAAGAAAGAGTCCATCTCTCAGTCATAGAGCACATGCATTTCATAATGAACCCCCTAAGTTCAGTCTCTTACATCTCCAGTTAGAAGGGTGTGAAGAACCTTTGGAGAACCACTGCCAGTCAAAGCAAGTAGACAATACTAGGTCAGATGGACAAAGAGCCTGCCCTGGCAATAAGGCAGTTTTAGGTCAGCCAAGACCACACTTGGTGCCTTCCAGATGTTTATGGCTAATACCCTGTTTGCTGGCATAACTAAGCTCATGAATGAGGAGGAGCAGGTGGCACATGGCAGCATTAGAGAAAAATTATGGACAGTGTGATGGGGAAGGAAATGGCAGGGTACATTTTCCCAGTTGGGAAATAAAGTTGACCTGTCAGGTCCCAAGCTGACAGAAATGGCTTTTGCTACAATCTCCCCAACTGACACTACCACGCTCAAAAAAATTGACTTACATTAATCAAAAGGATTCTGGCCCAAGATAGCCAGCCAGTATGGCCAATAGAGAGGATGATGGGAGGTCAAAATATCTTTGAGACATTAGGTTAAAAAAGGAAGCCCTAGAATATGGCAGGGCAGATGCAAAACACGAAACAGGAGCTACTGTTTCTATGGTACCACCTAACCTTAGCGGGAAGCAGGAAAATCTTTTCAGTTTTATTCCTGCATTGAAGACACCAGTGATTAAGTATTCTCTTCCCTCTCCTGTTTTATTTTTTAAAAAAAAAAAAAAATCTGCTATTTCTGTGAACCAGGCTCTCCCAAATCACACTTGGCAAAGTAAACTCCTCTGTCATGAAGCCAAGGCTGCTTTCAAACATCACAATTCCAATGTTTTGACTGGAAAACTGGTCCCTCCCCCTCCCTTGCAGAACACAGGATGGGTTTTGGATGGTTGGCAACATGGAGCTGTAGAAACACAATCTTGAAACGTAGCTAATTTTAAAGCCTTCAATGGCCAAAAAGCAAATCTTGGACCAACAACTGAAAAGTTTCCAGCCACCCTGTCCCACACTCATCTCCAAGAATGATTACCTCTGTGGGGAGGCCTGTCTGATCATATTCTATGCATTTATTGATGGTATAAACCGTAGAGAATCAACCGCTAAGATTCCACTGCAATACAATTATTTGTAAATATACCCATGAACATTCATGTGTCAGAGAAAGACTATTCATCTTTCCTTTTGCCCTTTGTCTTCCCACCATCGCTCACATTTCCACCAATAGCCTTATTGCTACTTTTGTGTTAATGGAATAGAAAATCTGACCTTAACTTTTTTGGCTCTATGGGTACTATTGTTACGTGTATAGTATCATTTGCTGTTAATTCATTTTTAATCATTTCACAATCTGACTCTGTGAAAGATATAGTTGGGATTTCTATTATACAGCTGAGATATTAAGATCTGTCTGTCTGTCTATCATCTTTCTATCTGTTTCTCACACATATTAAAATGTCTGTAGTTCAGGCATAATTTCAGAGTTGAACTATGACTCTATGTGATAATGGCCACATAAAGCTATAGAGTATAGCTGTGCCCATGCAGTTCCCACCACCACCCTCTGGCAGCTGTCAAGCCCTGTTAGAACCTATGTAGCAGTAGTGAGGGAAGGGAGATGATTCAGGCCATTTCGTAGTACCTGAACTCAGTTCAGTGAGGTGGAGAAATGAAGGTGCACCCATAGGTGGAGTGTACTATCTTTCTCCTTCGCCTGGAGTCCAGAGTAGCCATATTTTCCTAGTATAAATCCCCACCCCCTTCCTACCAGTAATAACCAGCAACAGCAACCCCTCCTGGAGCTTTACAGCTTCCAGGGGAGATTTGAGGAACAAGAGCAAGGGCAAGACAATAGACCCCTACATCCCATCCAAACGGGGACAAACATGTGCATCAGATGCATTTGTGTACAAGCTTGCCACTAACAGGATCTCAGTCACCGTGTATTTACAGGATATAATCAGACCATTTCTGAGATATCAGGTAAGAAAAAAACACTCATGGTTGTACTCTGCTCTTCGGTTTTTGCTTATAAGGTACATCATTTCAGGAGAGTGAGGGTGATGGTCCTATCTCTTTCCTTTGGAAATGTTTCAAGTTAGGGATGTCATGAAAATAACAGGAGCACTATCAAAAGTAAAATGACCATGCTCAAATATTCACATGCTGGATAGAATAACGGAGGTCCTGTCCTCAGGCTCCTTCAGCTGGGACCCTGTTTGCCACGATTCCATGAGCCACAGCTGCTCCCCACCTCCCTTTCCATGACCCTGATTTCAGTGGGAGACACGGAAGCAGGCACCAAAAGGCTTTCCTCAGACTCTAGTAGAACGCCTTTTCACACAGGTAGACCCAGTTACATTCCCAGCACTAAATCATTTTCTGCTGAGGCCTTTGGGGCTCACCATGACCCATAGTACAGTTTGGGGCCTTGAGGAAAGGAGAAGCAGAAGAAAGCTTCCTGCAAGTGCTCTCTGAGATTTTTACGTGCACTGCAAGTAAACTGCAAGGTGTATCTCCATTCAGGGTAGACAACTGGCTGTGGTCCTATTCTTGAATATTTTTCTAACTTATTTCCATAATTCTTAGATAGTTTTTAATTTTGTGCACACATTTCTTCTTACATTTATAACTTCCCTTTCAGCAAGGGGCTTAGAATAGGGTGCAAGAGAAACGTTTCCATTTTACCCTGCAAGGCAGAGAGTTTAGTGAATGATTTAACATTGCTCAGGATACTCTTAAAGCCAAGAATCACTTTGTGCTGTTCCCTGTCTTCCTCCATTCTAGTTATATGTTGCATTATCATCAACTGACACAGAGACTATATTGTACTGTTTGTGTTGTATTACTTTCCTCAACACAGAAAATTCTGGTTTTACCTTTGAAGTCATTACATTCATGTTGTGTGGACAAAAAGTCATTTTTGCCCAGTCTTTGGGGACAAGCTTTGTGGGAGGACAGTATTTTCCTCTGATGATATTACAGCACTTGCTATTTTCAGACAAGTGCAGAAAGACAACAGAAGGGGATATGCATGGTTACCTTACTTGGGAAATGTGAAAGACAGTAATGGCTCTCCGAATTAATTGGCAAAGCAGAAGCTGAACAACAACCAATCCAACACTCAACCCCCTCCCCCCCACAGGGTTTACTAAAGAAAGGAAATAAGCTTAGTTTTGTTGTAAAGCATACAAAAGAAGCTTAACTAACAGATTACTTTTGTATAGACAAATGTACGGTCTAGTGGGAGAGAGAGAAGGAAAAGAAAATGTTTGATGCACAAAGAGAGTGGGCAAGATAAAACAAGCAAACAGGAAGTCACCATAATGCAAACTAGCAGTTAGTGAGTATAGGCATGGAAAGGTTACTAACTGCAACAACCTGGAGAGATGGAAGAGGAAAGGCAGTAAGTACTATGGCAAAGGAAAGCTACTGATCAGGTAAACATCCAGACAAAATAGTGAGAGAGTTGTGTAAGCAGCACAGCATAGGGTATCTCTTCCTAATCTGATCTCCAGGCTAAACATGTTCTTAACTTGCCTGCTACCAAATATGTTCCAGCATACAGAACAGGGCTGAGATCGTTCACCACAAAGACGTCACATAGAAGTTCTTCAGGTAGAATGATACCACATCTCCTTCCTCCTCTCCCAGTAAAACCCACCTTCTTCATGCTTGTTGCTGAGCGTGTTTAAGTCATTTCTGATTTATGGTGACCCTAAGGCAAACCTGTCCTTTCCCTCATATGGCCATATAACGGCTCTTAGAGTAAGTCTGAGGAGCATTTGCCTATGTCCCTGTAGCCAGAGGCATGATTATGACATCATCCTTTTGGGACCTCTAGAGGACCTGGGATGTCCTGGAGGAAGCCTTCATCATCATGTGTCTTGCTTTAGGGACATAGCCAGGGGCTTCTCCGATGTCCCCTCAGAGGATTCCTTTCTTCAGGATCTCTGGAAGTTTCTTGGAGGACGCCTTTACCATCTTCCATCCAACTATAGGGATGGAATATTGGGGGTGGGCAGTATACAAAAAGTGGGCTTACAGGGGAGGTTGGTCATTGTGTAAGGGAGGTAAAGGATTCTGAGTGCCACAACAATAAAAAAGTGAATTATGCAAGAGTAACTCGGACTTAATGCCTGTGTAACTCACTAACAAGATGCCAGGCATCCTTTTCAAACTGTAGTATTTAAAGCAGTATTCAAAGTACTGTCCACCCAAAGCAGAACAGAGTGATCTAGACTTCTCTTGAGGCAGGACAGTATGGGACTAGACGTTGTAGCCACTGCGCTTTGGAAGTGATTTCTTGAAAACTATCAAATTTCCAGATTCAGTGTATCTATGTAGCCACACTAACTACTGTGAAATACAGAGAGAAATATAAAGTAAGCTGACCTGAGCTGCCATTTTTTAAGCTATGCATTGCACATCTTTTGCACTGTGTTGTCTCTGCCAATCGAAAATAGGGTTAATCCCTACCACGAGAGTTATTTGTGAGGTTTAATAAGCTAATGTTTGCACAGCACCCTCCATGGAATAATTATATACAGGATGCATATCCTTTTTATTAGCAAAAGTCTTTGACGGCTGAGCCTAGCTGTCAGGGAACCTTTTCATTCCTGAGAATCAATGTGGGATAATGTAACAGTCACAAAGTATGTTCATTACCCTGCAGGGATGGTTTAACATACTCTCTAGATCCCTTTGCCTGTAATTCCTTCTTCGTTCAGGCTGGCATCGGAATTAATGGCATGTCGTGTTCTATAAGGCCTGACTTTTTAGATGAAAGGTGCACAGTGTTGTTCACATAAGGCAGCATGATAAATCAATGCCTCCTTGATGGAGGGATTTTGGGAGATGTCTCAGCATGATCTTAGGAAGTCTAAAACCTACTTTTCCTACAGGCTGAGGGATTGATAAACTGCAACCATTTAAAAACATTTTGTTTATTAACATCCAGATCCTCAGAAAAGAAAAAAATAATAGAAATTTTCTGAGCTGCACATCTGCTGCAATATTCTGCGTGTTAAACTGACAAGCTCATAAAAGTCATACCATTTTGATGAGTAGTTCAGTTTGGTTTCATTTGTTTTACCAAGTTCCGTATTCTCAGAGGACACTCTGAGTATCAATCTAGTGGATGGAAGCATATTGTGCTTTGTAAAACACCCCCATCATTAGTGGTCAGTATCCACAATGAAAGTCAGCATCAAGAACTTCACAATTATGGAACACATGGGCTCAAACGTTTGAAATCCAAAGAGACATCTGATGTGAGAGAGTGACATTGTAGCTCTTTCATAATGTCTGAAACCAACTATATTTCTTTCAAAAGTATAACGCTTTGGATAGGACCCAAAAATGTTTCTTCACTGGACGTATCCAGGGCTTTTTCACGCTATACTGTTGTGGTGAGCCAGTGAATTGAGACCAGCAGATCAGAAAACAAGAGTTTATTATACTGTGCAGGGATTGCAGTGGAATCAACTTCCAAAAGACTGAGAGCCCCGTTTTAGGTTTCAGCACACATTTATACTTTCTAAAAAAACAAGTACAGGAAATGATTACCATATATGAAAAAGTACAGGTTACAGAAGTTTAAGTTTCGAAATGATGTATTACAGTTTCAAAAATGAAGTATCTCTTTACCAGGGAATATTCTCCCTTGGTTGCATTGACTCCCAAACTCCCTATATCCCATGCATTGCCAAGCCGCATACCTAAGCTCTTGATAAGATAAGAAACGCATCTGCCTGACTCATTTTTCTCTATTTTTCTACTCAAGCAAGCAGTTTCTACAGTTTAACCCCTTCATCATTCCCCCCTTTTCTGCCAAATTCTATTGCAATTTGAGCATAATTTGCTTAAGCCTGCTTTTGAGCCATTACAGCAAAATGAGCTGCCTTTCCCTCCATAGCTTCAGAGAGAGAGGCCCGTACACATTTCATAGCACAGGAAATACATATCATCATTAGAAACCCTCCTACAATCAAAACTATAATGCCTAAAAACAAAGTTTTCAGGCAGCCAAAATCTGGTAACCAGGAAGTCAACCAATCCCAAGGATTACCAATGCCACTGTCATTGTTTTGTATTAGCCCTTGTAGGTGTTGTATCTCATCTTCTATAGTCTTGTTCAAATCATGGAAGGTGACTTTGCATCCTCCCTTGACTGTAGAACAAAACCCCCCTTTTCTGGCTAATAGGTAATCCAAGGCCATCCGATGTTGTAACAATAACTGATTGAGCTCTTCAATTTCTTGTTGAAGGGCCCATATCAACTTCCCAGTTGCATTTATAGTTTTCTCCAATCTACAAGTCAATCCTAATATACTTTTACGATTTTCTTGAGCTATGATCCCTGGATAGGATCCCAAAGTAAGGACCCCCGTTATTAGTCCACCTCCTACTCTACTGGCCTCAGTCTTAGCCAATTTCCCTCCTACAATGACCAGATCTTCACATTGGCTACCCAGTGGTCCCAACAGGTTCCTTCTTCTTCTAACAGCCCGTTTTGGTCATCCTGGAAGGAAAACTTGAACAGGTATAGTCATATACCCAATTCCCACACACTGATAAGTCCCTGGGTGATAATTGGTGGCCCATCCATTAAAATAAAACGATAAATTTGGATCCCGAGCCATCAATCCAGAGCATATACTGCCAGATTCTGTATAATTAGGAGTAAACATAGGATATTCCGGATACAACTCTCCAAGACTGGTTTCATTTAAATCTGTCTCGGGTTGATAGGATTTGTTATATGAACCATACAAATAAAATCTATTACTACAGGCCGAATAATTTCCCAATTTAGCATAAAATGAGGGGGACTGTATATATCCTTTCCACTTAGAATTCCAGTTTCCACTATGGTAACAACAAAAACACATTCCGGGGGAATAAGTATAAAATTTCAGCCGCCTAAACCAAGTTTTGTTTAGACTACCGTCAACTTTGGCAAACATATTGGGATTTCCCTTTAATGCTGACTGCAGGGCTCCTACAACCACTCCCGGTTCATTAATGAGGGAGGGCATAAAACCGAAATCTGCCACGGTCTGTGGATGTTCATAAATTAGAGTGACATTGGGTCCATGTTGTTGGAACATATGTGTAGCGTGTTGCTTGAACCAGTTGGCCTCAATTATTCCACACATCATGCCACACACTCCTATCAACATTATCCGCTTCATCTTCAGAGTCAAATAGGGGTCCAAACCTACTTATCCCACACAAGACCTTCTATACATATACAAGAAATACACCAGAGCTAAAATTCCAAAGAGTATACACACTACTATTATTACTAGTTCACTAACACTCATTGCTCATCATCATCCTCCGTAGGGGATCTGGCCGTGCGTAGAATAGTCAGCCTCCGGAGTGACTATAGCAAGGCCTAGTCCCGGTCTTCCTTCCTCTGCAGTCGCTAGGTCTGACCGTACGTAGAGCTACCAGCCTCCAGACGTGTGGCAGCAGTAAGGTCTAGCCTGGATTTTTCATTCACCTGTTGCAGATCTGACTGTGCGTAGAGTGGTCAATTCCCTGGTATGACCACAGCAGAGTCTAGTCCGAACCTTCTCTCCCCTCTCTCCGTCTGGACAATTTAAATTTCGGAGAGTTTTCTTGTGATGAGATCACAGTCCAATCAGTAAATGCTCGTTTTACCCTAGTATAATGTATCCAGGGTTTCAGTCCCGCTACCTTTACTGCAGTGGGGGTAACTAACAACACCTGGTATGGCCCCCTCCACCCTGGTGATAGGGGCTCTCCTTTCCAGTCTTTAACCCACACCTCATCCCCAGGTTGAAAGGAATGTGCTTTCGTGAGGAACGGAACTCGTCTAACCTCTAAAGCATGGGCTTTAACCTTCTCTAGAGCCTTTCCTAGTGCCTGCACCTCTTCTTGGAGGGCCAGACTTCCCAACTCCCGAATATCCCCTCTTAGTCCTTTTAGGATGGCCGGGGGTCTTCTGTATAGCATTTCAAATGGAGTTAGCCCAGTTGTCCGATGGGGGGTGCATCTTATCCTCAGAAGTGCTATAGGGAGCGCATCTAACCACTTGAGTTTCATTTCCTGGCACAATTTCGCAAGCTGAGTCTTCAGCGTTCTATTCATTCTCTCCATCTTCCCAGAGCTTTGGGGTCTATATGCACAATGTAGCTTCCAGGTGATTCCTAGGGTCTCTGCAAGATTCTTGATTACTCCATGCACAAAAGCTGGGCCGTTGTCGGATACAATGTGGAGGGGCAATCCATACCTTGGTATGATGTCCTGAAGCAAGGCTCGTACTACCTCTTTTGCCTTCTCAGTTCTGGTAGGATATGCTTCAACCCATCCAGTATGAGTACATACCATTACCAGCATGTACCGGTTCTGTCCCGTCCATGGCATTTCTGTAAAATCCACCACTAGGGATTCAAAAGGAGTAGATCCTTGATATTGTATTCCCCCCTCCAATCTTGGTCCTTGGCACGGGTTGTCCGAGCACAAGTTTGACACCGCGATGATGCTAGTGTGGTGTACTGGCTCATTCTGTCTATGAACACATCTTTCTCTAATAGCTGAGCTAATGCCATTTTTCCCAAGTGTGTAGCTTCATGCACCTTCTGCACAACTGACCATCCCATAGACCGGGGTATGTACCGCCTTCCGTCTGGCAAGACCCACCAGCCGTCTTTGTCCAACATAGCCTTCAGGTCTTTTTCAGCCCTCTCGTTTTCTTGTTTGGTGTACCTAGGGGTCTGGTCACTCAATGATACTTGGAAGAGTGGCGTTACCAATTCTTGGGGCAAATCTTCCATCTCATTTTCCAATTCCCTCTCCGCAGCCTCCTTTGCAGCCACATCTGCTTTTCGGTTCCCACGAACCACTGGATCATATCCTTTCTGGTGTCCTCTACAGTGGATTACAGCGACTTTACGAGGGGCCCATACAGCTTCTAATAGATGCTCTATTTCTCTTCCGTACTTGATCTCCTGTCCCGAAGAGCTGATTAATCCTTTTTCTTTGTACAGGACACCATGCGCATGTAGGGTAGTAAAAGCATACTTTGAATCTGTGTATATATTCACCATGAGTCCCACAGCTAGTTCCAAAGCTCTAATAAGGGTGATGAGTTCCGCCTTCTGAGCTGAAGTACCAAGGGTTAACGCTCTGGCCTCTATTATCTCATCCGCTGTGACTACTGCATATCCGGCCTTTCGCTTTCCTTCTCGTACAAAGCTGCTTCCATCTGTATAATAAGTAACATCAGGATGGGGCCACGGGGTGTCCCGTAAGTCTGGTCTGCTTGAATACACTTCATCCATGGTTTGAAGACAATCATGATGTGTAACCTCAGATTCTACAGGGAGCAATGTTGCGGGGTTCAAAGTGGTGCATGTTTCCAACTTTACTCAAGGATTCTCATATAGCATTCCTTGATACTTGGACATTCGGCTATTTGTGAACCAATAATTGCCTTTGTACTCCATTAGAGCCAATACAGAATGTGGGACTTTCACTGTCAGATTCTGGCCTAGGGTTAATTTGTCTGCTTCTTTTACCAACAAGGCGGTTGCCACTATTGCCTTTAGGCACCCAGGCCATCCTCTGGCAACAGGATCTAACTGTTTAGAAAGGTACGCCACAGGGCGATGCCAAGATCCTAACATCTGCGTCAGTACTCCCACTGCTATTCCTCCTTTTTCATCAACATATAGAGTGAATGTCTTTGTCACATCAGGCAGACCCAGCGCTGGAGCTTCCATCAATGCCTTCTTTATCTGCTCCCAGGCCCTCTTCTGTTCTATTCCCCACGTAAATTCAGAATTCTCCAGGCCTTTGGTAGCTTCATATAAGGGTTTGCTCATTACTGCAAAATTAGGAATCCAAATTCTACAAAACCCAGCTGCACCCAAGAATTCTTGCACCATCTTCCGACTCCGGGGCTCAGGTAGAGCACACACAGACTCCTTCCTTTCTCGGCCTAGCGCTCGCTTTCCCTGAGTCACTTGGAATCCCAGATACCGCACCTCTGTCTGGCACAACTGGGCCTTCTTCCTAGATACTTTGTAGCCTGCTTCCCACAAAAGCTGGAGCAACTCCATTGTAGCCTCTTTACACTCTTCCTCACTGGTGGCTGCCAACAGCAGGTCATCTACATATTGCAGCAAAACTCATTTCTCGGGCTCAGATCTGAATCTTCTCAAGTCTTGACTTAGGGATGTCCCAAAAATTGTAGCCGAGTTCTTCCAACCCTGTGGCAAGCGAGTCCAAGCAAACTGGGTTTTCTGGCCTGTAACAACATCTTCCATCTGGAAGGTAAATATTTCTTGACTTTGTGGGGCCACCCGAATACAGAAGAAAGCATCCTTAAGATCCAACACTGTAAAGTGAGTAGCTGTGGATGGAACTAGTCCCATTAGAACATATGGGTTTGGCACCACTGGGTGTAGAGTGACTGTAGCCTCATACACCATCCTTAAATCTTGAACTGTACGATATTCTTTCATTCCAGGCTTCAACACAGGGAGTAACGGGGTGTTCCATGGAGAGCGACATTCCCGAATTATGTTGTATTTCCTCAGCCGATCCAAATGTTTCTGAATCCCTTCCAGGGCTTCTCTGGGCAAGTCATACTGTCTTACACGAATGGGAACAGCATTTGGCTTCAATTCCACTACTATGGGGGCCACAAATCGGGCTAGCCCAGGCGGATTATCTTTGGCCCATACCCCTGGGGGTCCAAAGGTAGTGGGTTGTTCTTGACAAACCATGATCTGATACCTTCGCCACTCTTCTTCCATTGGGTAGGTTACTGAGATGCTTTTTGGTCCTCTAAAATTTACTTCCATCACCCCATCTTCTTCAATGGAAATCTGGGCTCTCAGTTTAGCCAACAGATCTTGACCCAATAAGGGTACAGGGCAGTTTGGTAAATATAAAAACTGAGGAGTAACTTGGTGTCTCCCTAAATCCACAATTCTTTTCTCCAAAAGGGTGTTGCTCTGTTCTTCCGGTGACTCCCACAATTCTTATGGCATTTTCAGTTTTTGGAGCTACTGCTGAATTTAACACGGAACGGGCAGCGCCCGTATCCACCATCATTGGGATGGCTCGGCCCCCAATTTGTGCTGTGACCATAGGCTCCCCGGGGCCGAGAGCAAGGGGGCCCGGTCTGTCCTAATCGTAATGTTCCATTCCAGCCAGCCCAATCAAGTCCTCGAATCCTTCGTCCACCTCTGGCTCATATCTTCCATTCATCACTCTTCCTCTTCCTCTATTTGCCCCTCTTCCTCTTCCTCGGTCCATTCCTCTTCCTCTATTTGCCAATTCCCTCTGTCTAGGGCATTCGTTTTTCCAGTGCCCCACCTGACAGCAAAGGGTACATTCATTGCATCCCAATGGAGGTCCGCTTCTTCCCCTTCCTCTTCCACCTTTCCGATATCTTTCCTTTGCTGTTAGTGCCGCGGCCAATAATTCCGCTTTCTTGTGCATTCTCCTATCTCGCTCCCTCTTTTCTTCCTGCTCCCTATTTATGTACACCTTCTGAGCAATGCTCACCAATTGACTGAGATTCATTCCTTCAAACCCTTCTTGTTTTTGTAACTTCTTCCAAATATCAGGGTACCTTCCTGTCAGAAACGCCACAGTCACCATTCGGAGGTTCTCGGCAGCGTCCGGATCTATGGGGGTGTACTGCCAGTAGGCTTTTAACAACCTTTCTAAATATTCCCCTGGGGCCTCAGTAGGTCCTTGTGTCACTTCCTGTACTTTGGCCATATTGATAGACTTCTTCACACCTCTCCTCATTCCGGTCAACAGTATTGCCCGATATTCAGCTAATCTGTCCCGTTGTTGGTTATCATTAGGATCCCACTGTGGATCCACGGTGGGGACTCGCTCCCGCACCCAGGCATTTACATCTTGCACTTCTGGGCCCGCTCTTGCCGCTGCTACCTTCTCCACTTCCTCCAATATTCTCCTCCTCTCCTCGGTAGTGAATAAAGTCAACAAAAATTGTTGGCAATCCTGCCAGGTGGGGAGATGGGTAGCCATAATGCTGGTACACAGCTCTACCATCTCTTGGGGCTTCTCAGTATATGATCCATAGTGGGTCTTCCAGTTCAATAAATCTGAAGAGGTGAAAGGGGTGTACTGGTAACTCTGTACTCGCCGGTATCCTCCTTCTTCACTGGGGCCTGCCACCAGCTGAGTAACTTGTCACAATGGTGCGACCACGTCTCCACTTTCCTCATCTGTATCATCTGATTCATCCATCTCTTTCTGATGCTTGGACTTCTTAATCTTGGCTTTCTCTTTCGGCCCTGTTCTAAGATCATAGGTTCCGGGAGATTCCACCATCCCCTGGGCAACTGGGCTAGAATCTGTCAATCCCCCGGCTGTGGCTCCCTCCTGCTCCAGGCGGTCCAATTGCAAGGGTTGGGCTGGTGGCTGCGGAGCTAGCTGCAGTGGCACATATGGGGGAGGGGGAGCGCTAGGTTCCTCCGGAACCGATTCCACCAATATCTGTCCTTTTCCAAACTTTCATCTGGTCCGATCCTGCATTACTACCATAGCCCTACTAATTTGCTCCTGACATTTCCGCAACCAAGGAGGGTTTTGAGTGACCACTGTGTCCCATGAATCTATGTATGGATATTGATCAGGGTGGCCAGGCTTGCCGACCACCACTGAGTCCACTGCACTGATTCGTGAGGGTTCCAGGCTCCCCTCCGGGGGCCACCCACCTTAAAGGATGGCCATTCTACTTCACATAAGGTCCTCAACCATTCAGGCATCATTTGGGGATCTCCATAATCCCCACTAAATCCTTTCTTAAAGTTTTTCAATATACAGCCTAAAGGGGTTTGTCAGCTCTGCCCCCCTCCCATTTCCTCCCAAAGCGGACAACACACACAAGGAAAAAGGGATTTGACCCGTGGGTAAGGGGTCCCACGGATCGACACAAAGGGGGAGAGACACCACTCGATTCACGCTGATCCAAGCACCCAGAAACTCAACAGCATGACTTGGAAACTGTGGCGTCACACAACCGTCCTTTCACACATTCACACCAACACACAACCTCCCACCTTCAATACCACACCCAAAAGCTCTGCGGCTTCACCCACAACAACAGTGGGGTACTAGGGCAAAGCTGAAAGGGGTTGATCAGGCCCCTCTTCCCCCCAAGTTTGCGGGGAGATCACTCACCAACAGTCGTGGGAGGGTTCTGTTTTCTGCTCCGACCTCGGGTTCCTTGGCTGGAGCGCTGTCGCCAGAGCCGTCGCCCCACTCCAAACCAATCCTTCCGACAAAAGAAAGTCGAGGGCGCCCTGGGTTGTATCAGGAAGGGGGCGATGGTCCCGACGCCCTGGCATCCGCCAAAGTGGGCAAAAGCCCTTCACAATTCCCGGCCAATGCACCAGAAAATGTTGTGGTGAGCCAGTGAATTGAGACCAGCAGATCAGAAAACAAGAGTTTATTATACTGCACAGGGATCTCAGTGGAATCAACTTCCAAAAGACTGAGAGCCCCGTTTTAGGTTTCAGCACACATTTATACTTTCTAAAAAAACAAGTACAGGAAATGATTACCATATATGAAAAAGTACAGGTTACAAAAGTTTAAGTTTCGAAATGATGTATTACAGTTTCAAAAATGAAGTATCTCTGTACCAGGGAGTATTCTCCCTTGGTTGCATTGACTCCCAAACTCCCTATATTCCATGCATTGCC
Source organism: Cyclura pinguis (assembly GCA_030412105.1). NCBI lineage: Eukaryota > Metazoa > Chordata > Lepidosauria > Squamata > Iguanidae > Cyclura > Cyclura pinguis. The sequence goes on along the minus strand of CM059600.1, from coordinate 108,457,039 downwards.
AAGCCGCATACCTAAGCTCTTGATAAGATAAGAGACGCATCTGCCTGACTCATTTTTCTCTATTTTTCTACTCAAGCAAGCAGTTTCTACAATTTAACCCCTTCATCAATACAATTAGAACATTATGATTCCACTTCAACAGCCGTCTTGCTGGTCTCATTTGCCATCAAGTTGACTTCCACTTATGGAGAGCCTATGCCTCAGATACCTCCAAGAGTCATGCTCATCAGCTAGACTGCTCAGGTCTTGCAAACTCAGAGTCATGGCTCCCTTGATGTAGTGCCTGTAATCCCTGTAGTGAGGCCTCCTTCTTTTCCTACTGCCTTCCACTGTATGAAGAACTGATGTATTTTCCAATGAGTCACATTGTCTCATGCCCAATGTACGGCAGCTTCCATTTAGTCATCTTACCTACCAAAGACAGTTCAAGCTAGATTTGTTCTAAGACCTATTCATTTGTACTTTTAGCCATCCATGTTATCTGCAAAACTCTTCTCCAGCACCACATTTCAAATAAGTAGATTTTCTCCCTGTCAAGCTTTCTCTACTGTCCTGCTTTTACAAGCACACATAAAAATTGGAAGCACTGTGGCCTGGGTGGTTCTGACTTTGGTATTTAATGTTATGTCATTATACTTGTCTATACTTGTCTTGTCTAGTTCTTCCACAGCTGCCTTTCCAAGCCTTAGCCTTCTTCTCATTTTTGGCTATAGTCTCTATTTTGGTTGATGACTGAGTCAAGGTACAGGAAATCTTTTACAATTTCAATGTCTTTGCTATCTACTTTAAAATGATAGAAATCATCTGTGGCCATTATTTCTGTCTGTTTTTACTGTTCAACTGTAACCACGTTTTGCATTTTCTTCCTTAACTTTCATGACCTACCATGGAAACCTCCTATAGAATCCCGGGGCTTGGAGTCTGGTGAGACACTAGAGCTCTCTGGCAGTGATTTCTAACTAGACCTCCTTAAACTGCAAACCCCAGGATTCCATAGGATGTTGCCACACCAATTACCCTAAAGTGGAAACATAGCACTGTAAGTGCATAATGTGCATTTAATCTTTGTGCAACCAGTTGATGCCTCTGATCTTAGTTCTTTGGGGGGGGGGGAGGCAGTATCATTCCAAGTCAGACACTTATATCCTAGTGCTATCGAATAATAATATTCGTGTTTTTTTAAAAATTGTGGCTCAAATTTTGGCATTCCTAACATACAGAGCACCCTTTTCCTTTTTGGTATTTGTGTTTTCAGTCCATCTTCCAGTAAAGTCATCCACTGACATGTACACAGCGATTTTTATCCAACTGACACACATAGTCCATGTGGTAATGGTATTATTAAACTTTTTTTCCTAAATGTCAATTATTGTCCCTTAATTAGTGGTCCAAAGCAAACATGAACAGGATACCCTGAGTGTATTTTGTACTGCCTTTTACAAGCAAAATAAAGAATGCATTTAGTAGTCCAATTCAAAACACTTTGGTGTTTTTCTATTGCTATTAGCATAAACTCAAGTTTCACAGTTTTCTTTCATCCTAGAGAACAAAACAAAATGGACTTTTTATATATATTTCATACAGTTTATATAATAATAATGATTAGGCATCAATACTACTTAAGTAATAGTGATTTATTATGCACTCATAACATAATAAATTTACTCAAGCATGCTTAATTTCTGAATCATTTCAGCTATAAACAGGAAAAATGTTGAGATGGAAGTTTAATGTGCTAGATAGCTCTTATGCGGTATGGCCTACAGATTTTATTTATTTAGATAATTAGTTAGTGATTGAATTTATATCCTGCCTTTCTCCCAAATGGGATCCAAGGTGGCTCCACATACTGCAAAAAAAAAACCGATAAAACACTGCACCTGGTTTTTTAAAAAAGTCATTGTGGATAACTGGAAGGTTTTTAATTGATGCATTTCTGGCCTCAGAGATAATACTAGGGATGGGACAAATCCAGAATTTTCGGAATCCGAATCCAGATCCAAATCCCTGGAAGGTTCTGGGAATCCATGAATCTCACGAATCTCGAATCTTTTGAATCCTTTTTTAAAAAAGGGTTTAAAAAACAAGGGAAAGAAGGATAATCTTGGGCAAGACACACTCTCTCAGCCTTAGCAAAAGCCTAGGCAAAGGCAAACCTCCCTCTGAAGGAATCTGGCCAGGACAATTGTCCTAGTGTTGCCTCAGGATCTCCCCAGATTGAAAATGACATGAAGGCCCTTTCTACACAGGCAGGAAAATGTGGATTAATATTATAATGTTATGGTACAGAGATAATCCAGGTCAAAACTAGCTTTTCTTTGCATAGCTCCTTCCGGTACTCTGGGGTTTGTAGTTTGATGATGCACCAGCACACTTTGGCAGAGAAGGCTGTGACACCTTGTAAAACTACAAACCCCAGAATTGTATATGAAAGAGCTTTGCGAGGGAGCGATGCAAAGAAATGTTCAGCTGTCCTTGAAATCTCAAGAAGACTGTACCTTCCAGTCAAGTCTCAAGTCCCGCAACAAGGAAGGCACTTAAAACACACAAACAAACAAACAAACAGCCTCTAGTCCAATCTCAATTCTGCACCCTGCAGTCTCAAGAGTCAAGTCTCAAGTCCTGCAGCAAAGAAAGCACTTAAACACACACACACGCACACACAAGCCTCTAGTCCAGTCAGTTCTCTACCCTCAAGTCCTGCAAGGGATGCTCAAGTCAAATCTCTAGGCCTGCCTCAACAATTCCTAATCCCTACCCTCCAGTCTCAAATCAAAAAATAATACAGATTAATACATGCTCAGTAAACGATTCTGGAGCAGCTACTGTTCACCTTGTTTATTGCAGGCAACACACACTCCTCCTATAGAATCAGCTAGAGTAGAATCCCATTCTTTCCCAGCTCTTTTTTTGGCATTCATTGTTTACCACAGACATGCTGCTGCAACACAAGACCAAAAGTCTGTGTTTCTCCAGCTCTCCTTTGCAGCCTTTCCAATGGCAATGCTGCTCATAAACTTTCAGCTAGACAGAGGAAGAAGAGGACAAGGGGTTGAAAAGCATAAAAAGACTTTCTAAAAGGGAGCTTTTTCATGTATTCAAGACACAGAAACACTGGCTATTTCTGCACTACGCTATTATAGTGCTTTTATTCCGCTTTCACCATCCTGTGGAATTCTGGGGTTTGTAGTTTACTGAGGCCAAAGAGCTCTCTAGCTGAGAATTTAAATACCCCTCCCTAAACTACAAACCCCAGAATTCCACAGGATGTTGAAAGTGGAATAATAGCACTAAACCAATGTAGTGCAGAAATGGCCTAAGAGAGGAAGTGGCATTATGACAATCTTAGTCCCAGAACTGACCAAAGAAAGCTGGTGAAGGGGAAAGTATGGCTGGCATGGCTTGCATGGAACCCCGAACCCCTTTTTGCAGTCTTTGGAACCCCCTGGGACATTCCCACAAGCTCCTAGACCCCCACACAAACTCAGTTTTGCTCCTCTGTCCTTTACCTCCCAATCTCGATCCCAAAATTACCTTGCAGAGGGAGGCAGCACTAGGGGCACAGGCAGCAGGGGCGAGAAATGGCGGCGTCCAGTGTGTGCGAGGCTTTATGCCGATCTGCCAGCCAATCCCCCATGCCCACGTTGGGTGGGGAAACATGTGAGAAGCGGGATCCCATTCCGGTCCTGAGTTTTCAGGTGTCCTGGTCTCTCAAGTTTTCAGATGTCCCGGTCTCCCAGGTTTTCAGGCGTCCCGGTCTCAACAAACTGTTTGAGTGGTGGATTCTAAAGATTCCTATTTTGGCACAGGGATTCAGATTCCCGAATCTCGAATCCCTGCCAAAGATTCGAGAATTTGGTTGGCCCATCCCTAGAAAATACCCAACCAATTATATTGAGTAAGAGTACTTCCTGTCCAGGGCTGTGTCCATCCTGGCAGTTTCCACTTAGCCTTTGACATCAAATTGTTCTTGGGTACCTAGTACCCTTCTGTTCTGAACTTTGCTTGTTCTTTTCTGATTCTGGTTGTCATTGCTTACCAATACTGATTTCAGCTACTCTATACCTCAGCATTTCTTGTTTCAGACAATTCACAAAATTAGATCTTCATTTCTTATATTTCTGTTCTACAGTGAAGCACCATAATGAAATGATATGCAATTCCATACATGGAAGCCTATACAGAACTGCTCATTTTCTGCTACCAATTTATTCTTCCTGAAAGTAGCTTTGAAGTGCTGTCAGATTTCTTGCTTTTTCTGTTTGACATCACAGGCCTTTTCACCTTACACATATAGCACTGTGCTTCCACTTTAACTGCCATGGTGACATCCTGCTGAATTCTAGGATTTGTAAGTTGGTGAGGCACTCAAGCTCTCCGGCAGAGAATTCTCGATACATCTCCTTACAGTGAAAATTCCAGAATTCCATAGGAGGCAGACACAGCAGTTAAAGTGGAAGCATTGTGGTATGACTGCATAATGTGAAAAGACCTTAAAATGGTGGGAAAATATCAAGTTGAATGTTGTTCATCATCATTTTTATTCATGTTGCACTAACACAGGCCTTTTTCACAGGACAGTGTTGTCCTGCAATGGGGATGGGAGAAGGAGGGGACCGTGATAATGGTTATGCATGACATTGTTGCGGTCCCATCCTTCTCCCGTCCCCAGGCAGCGCAATCATGGAGTAAATCATTGATGGGTTTTCCCTATCAGTGACTCATGATTGTGCCACCATCCTGCACTTACCTGTCTTGTGGAGGGTCAGGAAGCCCAATGGTTGCACTTCCTGCCCCAGCACAGCCTGGGAAAGTGCCCAGCTGCACTGCGGAAGGAAGAGGCAGAGCCATTGTGCTTCCCGGATCACAGAGACAGCCAGTGCAAGGGAAGTGCTCCCCTCCTGGCAGCAGGCTCTGCTAGGGAACAGGTAAGGTGCAAAAAGGGCCACAGAGAACTCCCCTATTAAAATTGGAACTTCTTATGCTTATACAACCCATACCAAGGACGGGAATATCCAGTTTAGCAACCTAATCTGTCCTGCAGAAAGTCTGGAACCAACTCTCTCTCCTGAAGCCCATCCCCTAACAGAGACTGGGAAAGAGAAGCCCTATTCCTCATTCTGATCAGTCAACAGAGATGGAAGGATGGTTCTATCACTTCAATGATGCCAAGAAGGCAGGCAAGAGCGACACTGGCCTCTCAGACAGCCTTGGCATTCCCCTTGCAGTCACAGGCTGCCATTGGAATTTCAATCTCCAAACTGTGTGATGAAATTAGAAAAAGTGTGAATGTCTCATCACAATTGTGTTCCGCTTTGTACGTAGATTCAGAGAAATATGAATTTAGTGAGTGCGCATTAAACCACAAGGCAAATGAATTTATCCCACATCCCTAGATGCAAGTGAGATTTTAGGTACTGTGTAGCACTGGGCAATCTACCTTCTTAAGAGGAAGATGATGATGATGACAGTTTCTGTTAAGTATTCTATGTGCTGTGTCCTACAGAATCTGTGGGTGCATGCAGCAGCTAGCAACACTAATTAAGGGATAAAGATACTGATGGATAAAGAAACTAAATAAGGTTTTGTTGTAAGGACTCCATTAAAGAAAGGAAGCCTATCTAAGGGCACTGAATTGACACAGAAAAACTTAGCTAGGTTTCAGTTTTTGTTGAAGTGAGGTAATAATGGGGCAGAAACATGACAGGGAAAGATCTCAAAAAATATCAGTTTACATCTCAGAGGAGCTGGGATAGGTGAGTAAAATCAGGAGATTTTGTGGTGCTGGAAACTACTTAAATCTGCTGCTTCTATTGTCTTCAAAATATCTCTGACTCTTTAAGTGCGGAGATTATTCTGCAGAATATGATTTCATATTTTTTTCCTTGTGCCATAACAGATGTCTACACTATGTTTTCTAAAGCAAATCAGGAACTCTCCCTCATATCTTTACATATAATAATTCCTGCACTGAGTTTCACTGATTATAAAATGGTCATAATCTCTCCTTTCTTGGGGTTGAAGATGGTAGTAGAAATCCATTCACGAAGAGGTTTAAACTGGTACCCATTCTACTCTCTTTTTGTAAATAAACGAAGACTTTTCTATTTCGATAGACCTTTGAGGACTGGTTGCTTTAGACAGGGCAGGCCTTGTACAATGTGCTGGATTTTTGATCTGTTATCTTTGTTTTCCCCACTCGGTCATAGAAACCCATTGAGTGATCTTTGGCAAACCACACTCTCCCAGACTCAGAGGAAGGCAAAAGAAAATCCTCTCTGAACAAACCTTGCAAAGAAAACCCTGTGATAGGTTCACCTTATGACTGCCATAAGTAAGAACCAACGTGAAGAGACACAACAAAAACAAAAATCTTTGTTGTGCTGTTGTGCTAGTTTTTCTAGTTTATGTTTTTTGGCTGGTTTTAATTTTTTTGATAGTTTAATTGTTTTTTAACTTTTGTATTTTTGTGAGTTTTTGATTTAAAAAAACCTATTGCAAGTCATCTTGAGTCCCAAATTGGCAATAGGTGGGATATAAAAGTAGTTTAAAGCTTCAGTTGAGCATTTAGACATACATTTCAGACATACAGAGAAAAGGAGACAGGCAAAGTAACCAAGAGAATGCAAATACTGAAATGTAAGAGTCTAGGTGTGAACAGTTTTCAGTGTCTCACTTTATACAAAGCTAGAAATTTGGAGACTGAAGGAAAAGGCCATGTGCCTTCACTCCTCCTCACCATAACTATACCCCAGTTGAAGTGGGAATTTTTTCAATTTAGACCATGTAAGAATGAAATGTTTTTCTACTTATATTCAGCTTTGGCTTTCTATTGGCAATTTTACCAGATTGTGCCCAACGCCTGTCATTAATCCTCACTTGTAGCTGAAAAGAACAAATCATGGATCATTTAGAGCTGCATTTCTGAATCCAGATCTTTTTGGTCCAACTTTGGCATCCAACTCTGTCTCTCTAATTGCTCTGTCATTATGGCTGTATACATATCTAATTAACCTCCAGACCTGAGCTTTGATGAGAAACCATGCAATTTATAAAAGCTAATGCAAGTGAACAACAGAGTGAATTTTTTCTTCCTAATGTGATGTGGTGGAGGAGGTTTTTTTATTCTGAAGAATGCAGAGTGGAGGAGGTGCTACTGTAGAATCCCATAGGCATATGAATACATTCCACATTTCCTGACTTCAGCTTTGGAGCTTCGAATCACAAATTTACTATGATCAGAGCCAAAGATGCCGAAATCAAAGTAGTACTGATAAGCAATGATTCAGCACTCAATGGGAAGGATGACAGCAAAGCATTCTGGTATAAGAAGAGCACTTTAGGAGGCAATCTTGTTTCTCTCTAAGAAGATGCTGCCTTTAGCTGTCAGCACAGTTAATTTGCTTTTCTCCCTCCCTTTTTGCCATTTGGCAAACAGGAAGTTCCTTCACAAAGGCTGACTGGAATTATTCTGCTTCCTATGGCATGGCTTCAGGATGGAGGGGCCCTCCGCTTAAAAAGGATTGCCATATAGTTACCTCAGATTAGCTTGAGTAGTGTGACAACCATTCCCCACATCAAAACCAATGTTGTTAACCGTGAAGTCTGCATTATTAATATTTCAATGCTGGTCCCATCAGAAGCAGCAGAAAGAGGCTCTCCTGGATGGGTGACAGCTCGTCCTCATTTGATTCTAATCATATATGAGTTAAGAAGACATCATTAAAAGTGAATTAAGTTTAATTATGCCAGTAGCAGCCGCAGACAGTATGAGCAGCAGCCTAATGCAGAATCCGTAATTAGATAAGAGCTAATCCATTCGATTCTTATTTGTTAAGAAAATGTGTCTCATATATAAGTGTCAGGACAAAGCAATCCATTGCAATTGGCAGGAACTTAGCCATTTTCGGAAGGTTTCCCCCATTATTGCTCATTATGTTCCTTTAAGACAAGAAGAAAAGAAAGAAATCCTACTAAACAAAGTGTTTAACTGCTTTGATTTTTCTTTCCCTTTAAACAAGACTGCAACAAGATGGATGCGTTGCTTGGATTCATTTAATTATACAGGGTTGTTATTCTACCATTATTTGTCACGTTTAATGTGATAATGCCAAAGTGTTTAGAAAGAACAGAGCTGTTTTATAAAGAGGCAAGTTATTTTACAGAATGGTAAATGAGGAGTGACCAAATAACCTCATCCAACCATGAACTGCGGAACAGATTTTATAGTATGCGGATCCTTGCACGCATCGTCCTTTCCTTCTCACTAATACACTGCATTTTTATGTGATTGATTGTCCTGATATGACATCACACATCAACCTTATTACATTTTTTTACAGCATTGCTGATGTACATCATGCTAACAGAGATCAAACCTTTATATATCCATTCAGAAATAAAACCCCACTGAGTTCGGTGGGGATTACTTCCAGCTAAGCAGCACAACAGAGCAACCTGACAAATGTAGCATTTTTTTAAGTCTCATACCCTAAGGAATTTACAGTCTAAATGCTGATAACGAGGAAAAGAGGGAGGCAAACAAAGTAAGTTCCAGAAAACAGGCAAAAGAAGATTTGCTTACAGTATAAGTACCCCGAAGACAATAAATGCTTGGTAAAGTGGAAGACAGTAGGAAAAAAGGAAGACTGCACTGCAGGTGGATTGATGCAATCAGGTAAGCCCCAGCCTTGAGTCTGCAAGACCTGAGCAGGCAGTTGATGACCGGGGATCTTGAATCTCTCACTCATAGGGTCACCATAAGCTGGACTGGATTTGACAGCCAATAACAGCAATAAGTACACCAGACTCACATGGGGTAATTGTGACACAATGGGCCTTTCTGCATTAGACTGTTATAGTGCTATTATTCCACTTTCAACGTCCTATGGAATTCTGGGGTTTGTAGTTTACTGAGGCCAAAGAGCTCTCTGGCTGGGAATTCTAAAGGCCCCTCTCTAAAATGCAAACCCCAGAATGCCACATGATGTTGAAAGTGGAATAATACCACTGTAACAGTTTAGTGCGAGAATGGCCAATGAAATGAGTTCAGGATAGCATATAAACAATTTGATGATGCACATGCAGTACTAGGCATAATGAAGTGAAACTTTTTCTTCCATCCCAGCTGCCATTTCCTCTTGTCTTGTTTTGTTGCCCATCTTTTGCCTTCCTCTGATTCAGCGTGTCATACGTCTTAAGGGGTTTGATAAGGTTGAAACTGTAAAGTTTGGGGTCCACAGCTTGTTAAAACCATGCCATCCACATCTACTCAGAAATAAATCTCATTGACTTTGAATTGAATAAGACTCATTTCCAGGTAATTAACTATAGAATTGAGGCATCCACATCTAATAATCCATATGAACTGGAAGAGAAATTCTTGGGAATCTATGATGCATGCCTTGCTTTGCATTCATTAGTCCATCTCTTTTTAGAACTAAGAGCTGAACAGACAGCTCAGAGGATGAATGGCTATAGTCTAAATGTGGGATGCCCAGTTCCCCCATGCAAAGCATATGCTCTTTGTGGATAATGCTTTTGTACGAATAGAAAGGCAGAGATGATGCAGAAAATCAGCTGCGCAGAAAATGTTCTGTAAAACATTTCTGATTAAGATCTTTTTTTCCACTCTTGATTCACTGACTGTTCTGTGTAGCCACACTCGTATCTTGCTGCACTTTCAGTGGACCAGTGTCTATCAGCTGCAATAAGCACACCACTTCTTACTAATCTTTAACAATATTCTTTATTAACCTTCCACAAGCAGAGTGCTTGATAAGTGAGCGAAACATTCATGTTGGTGCAGGTGTATAGGGGTAGGAAGAAAAGAAGAGAAAAGATAAGAGGGGGACTCAACTGAAGAGGTTGAAAATGAGGTCCCATGCTTTAGGACAGCTTTCCTTACCTGAGAGTTTCCAGATGTGTTGAACTCCCAAAATTCATAAGTAGCAATCATATTTGGAGTTTAGCACAAGGAAAAAAAATCCAGATTTGGGGGATGCCAACTTTAAAAGATGGAAAAGAACAGTTCCAAAGCTGCCAATAAGAAAATGTGCCCTGGAGTGAACAGTAACAAATTCCATGATATTCTCTGCAAATACCATGTTCAAGCCTAAACCAGTCTTTCACATTACAATATAGATTTAATGATTTCAGTTATTAATGTTAGTGACAATGAATTAACCTCCCAACACTCAATGTTTAATGTTGGCATATCACTTTTCAAACCTAATGTTCCAAGCTCTGGAAAGCACATGTGAGAGAGTCTGATATAGTTTTGAACTGCTGTTTCTCTACAGTTACAACACCAAGAGCGTAGGGCAAAGTGGTATTATGAATTGACTGACATTTAACACTTGAACTATCAAAACGTGAAAAAATATGGGGAACAGAGGAGTATAAGATCCATTCCAAAGCCAAAAGCCATATGCAAAATGCACAAACCAAGCGGAATCCTAAGATGTACAATGGTTAAAGAGGTGTAAAATTTCTTTTTTTTCAATGAGACAAATTAAAGCAGATGAAACAGCCACCAAGCTAGATAATGTTTCCTGCTCCAATGCTATCTCCAGCTTTTAGGCATCCTAGAGTGGAAAAGTGAGTCCTCGATCAGTTGCTCATCAGCCTTTTACCACCAATGCTGCTTAGCAATAGCATTTTCTAAAGAAAAATGCTGTTGTCTGCTCCTTATCCTCATTGTCATGCCCACTCCCTTGCTCATCTGCTCTGACACAAAACAGGAAGTACCCATCAGGAAAATCAGGAAATGGAGCACAGCTGTGGGACTTACAACGGCAAGTAGTGTTGTTAGGTCAGCTGCAGGTGATTCCCTCAGGGCCAGAACCTGAGACCAGGGTCTGGGTCCTTCAGATGTGAAAGGGTGGCACAGACGAGAGTAGAGAGCAGGGCAGAAACCGACTCTGGACCAGCTGATTGTAGAAATAGCCATGAGGGGAACCCAAGGAAATGAATCCAGAATTTGAGTAATACTGTGTTAACCAGGTAATAGGGCAACCCACAGCCAGGGAGTTGAAAAAATTTTTTGGGCAGCCAGACATGTGGCTACTCAAGTCTAGTAGCTGCTGAGCTTACTGCCATCCTAGCTACCTAAATTATCGTGTGCACTATAGGTAAGACCACATGGGATGCTAGACCTGTGGAAGATTGACCACAAGTCCACAGAGAGTTTTTCCTGAGGTCTTCTTCCCCTGAGGACTTCTTCCCCTCAGGCTGCTGCTTCTACCAGATCCTGGAAAACAAGAAAGCTCATGAGCTGTATAAAACTGATACTCTGCTTCTTGTCCTGCTGCAAATGCCACCATGGGCCCAATTTCATGCATCAATATCTCTTCCCAGTCTCTTCCTTTTCTTTGTTGCTGGCTTTTTTGGTGCTCCAATGTTGTGCATGGGCAACACACAAGCATCTTCACATTAAACAAGTAAGTCCTGCTGCCAACTGGGAATGGATGAAGATGAATGCTTAGCCTTTAAGGCCACCACCTCACAAAGAAAAATCAGAGTTTCTCCTCTTCCTGTACTGCTCACCTTGAAATTTGTCTCAATATCCAGAAACAGAGGGAAACACAGCAGTTTCCTGATATTTCACCTGGCATCCAGAGGCCAGGAACCCAGTCTTGTAAAATGCCTCAGTCAGAGGAAAATATTGTTAAGAAGACTGGAGTCAAGCAGAGAAATTAGACTCCAGAGGAGGCACAGTTCAGATGTAGACCAGAAAGCATTTCGAAAGAGGTATACAGGCCTGAGGCATTGTTCACTTCTCTTGCAATACCGTGAGGATAGTACCCTTAGAAGACAAGCAGAAAGCAGCACGGTTTCTGTTCTGTTACTATAAACACTTCTCCTGCACATATCCCCTAAGCAACCTAGAAATGAGACCAGCTCAGGAACTAGTGTGCTTAATCTTCATGTTCTCTCACTGATATCTGTGGGAAGCGAACATTTAAAAGGCGACAGTAGTAGAACTTCTCCTTCCAAAGTGCCCCCCCCCCCAATCTTCTGCTCTGGCCACAACAAAGTAGAAGAAACAATGGGAGTGAAACTGTGGATTTACTCAACATAGGATTGCTTTACTTGTGAACTTTGTCTTTCAGGATTCTCACCTGTCCCCAGCTGTTGGGATAGTTAGGTAGAAATCTGTTTCTAAAAACCATTTTGGATTTAACAAAGTGTGTGCCAGCAACAAGAACAAATAAAATTAAATTAAAAAATAAAAAAGTTAGATGCTTTTTCACAGAATGACTCTTTTTTTTCCCCAAACAGAAATGTCAGGACCTTTAGAGTCTTATAAATAATTCCCTTTTGGTGTGGTAATCCATAAAAGACAGTGACAGGGCATCCTGTGATGCTATTAATTGTGCTTTCCAAAGTGAAAGAGCTGCAGCGTGTGGACAACAGTTATTAGATGCTCAAAAGAGAAATGTTAAGCCTTGTATTGTAGGTATAGGGCAGAATCCCTCTGATCTAACATTTTAAAAGCATTTTGTTCTTTCTTGTACGGTAGGTCTCCTCTGGAGCCTATCATCATGCTGGGAACAGGCTGTCCATAAATTTAACAGGCTGGAGTAGTGTGTTTGACCACCAAGAATGAAAGCATGTTTTCATGCCAAATGAGAACGCAGACAAAATACTGTGCATCTGCAGATTGGCTGGCTGAGCACTTTAAAAGTGTTGTTCTCATAAAGAACAGCAATCACAAAGAAACCACTATGATTATTAGTTTCATCTCACTCTCAGGTAGTTTGAATCTACCTTTTCTCTTTATGCTTCGGTGAACTTTTTTTCTTGTTTTATTTCATCTCTGTTCATGGCTATTAAAAGGGAAATGATGGCAAAAGAGGAAAGATCTTTTAAATCCAAACTAACACACATTATTTATAATAGGCATATACTAGCTATGAAGACTGTGGAATTTAAAACCATCCATAAAGAGTTTATGCATATTGAGATTCTGGCTGTCTCAACTAGCATCAGTGGGACTATCATTATGGGCTTCCTTGAAAAAGCTGATGAGATCTCAGGAATGTAACAAAAGGACTTCCCAGCTCCTAATTTTTGCATAGCTTAGTCTAAAAATTCTCATGAACTCAAAAACTTGCACACTTCTGTGGCATTTTGGCTGGATCTACTATGTGTTTAAAAAGTATAGATTTTGCCTTCTCTCCCCACTCCCATTTCTCTCTCTCTCTGTCTCTCTCTCCTGGCCCAGCATGTTTACCTTCGTTTTTTAAAGGACATGAATTATCTGTAATTGTCTGTAATGGTCTTCAGCCATTGGAAGGTAACACCTTCCAGCTACTCACAGGAGCAGAGAAACAGAGTATAGACAGAAGCAAAGAGATGTGAGCATATCTTGACCCTCAGGTAGATGAAAGCTAAAAGGAAGACAATTTATTTGACATGTGGTTCTGGAGAAGAGGTCTGCAGATATCATGGGTGCTCCCCACTAAAACAAAAAACAGACAATTCAGTAGGTCTGAGAGCAAATAAAGTCCAAACTCTCACTAGAATCCAAAATGACTAAAACCAAGGTTGTCATACTTTGGACATATGAAAGGATGTCATGATTCACTAGAAAAGGCAGTATTGCTCTGTAAAGTAAAAGACAGTAATAAAAGAGGATGAGTGCATTACAGATGGCCTGATTCAATCAGGAAAGGCATGGCCCTGAGTTTGGAAGACTTGAGCAGAACAGTAGTTGATCAGGGCTCTTGGAGGTTTGTCATGCATAGAGTTGCCCTAAGTTAAAATCAGCCTGATGGCAAATAACAGTAATAACATCAAGGATTAATTTCTTGCTAAAGGTGAACTCCTACTTTTATCAGAATCTGAGTTTAGTAAAATCCAATGCCTTAATAAAGACTCTTGCCTTGTCCAGTAGTGAAAGAACCTCCATTTCTTGTTTCAATAGTCTTGCCTATGAATCAGAAAATTACTTAACAGTTGGACCCACTTTCTTTACAACCCTGGTTTTGTCCCTTAGAAGAGCTGGATGGACTGATATTTAAAAAAAAGAGCTTACATTTCAGATATGTATTCAAAGATAAAGCACAGACTATAATGCAACCCACACAGCATGGCACCATCTTATTAGACACTTTAAGGGCCACCGCTGGGCTTTTTAGGAATGTAGAGGTTTTTCAATGAAATCCTTAAGAATTTGTCTGCCTGTGTGCCTGGCTATAAGTCACCATGTCAACTTATGCTCACCACATGATTTCATAGGAATTTCTTAGGAGAGGAATATTCAAAGGTGGTTCACCATTGGCTTCCTCTGAAATATAGTCTACAGTGCCTGGTATTCCTTGGCAGTCCCCCATCCAGGTACTAACCAGGTCTGGCCCTGCCCAGCTTTCACAATTAAATGGGTTCTGGTCCCTCTAGAGTATTTAGGCTGTGTATATGCTTAAGAATACATGCACCTTACACTGTCATGCAAAACTCTCAAATCAACAGTATCGTTAGTGTACTGTGTAAATGTATCACATAGGCCATCCCAATGAATCCATGAATCCTAGGATCTAGATAGGATCCTAGCTAACAGTAGCAATCTCAGACATTGGGCTTGTGGGTGTCCGGAGGGTGATTCAATCAAGCTCTGGAAGTAGTGCAGATCTTAATTCATTGTTCTTCCAAAGCTTGAGAGACACTTGCCATCTGAGCTGCAGCCACACACAGGAAACAGAATGAAACACTGTGAGTAGATTGTTGAATAAAGGTGGCTTAAGTTCCTATCCTTGCTCAGATCCTGGGTTACTCACGCTCATCTTTAACTGCCTCAGAGGACTGTAGTGCAAATAAAAAAAGGGGTGCAGTAACCCCAACTATGCCAGCCTAAGCATAGAGAAAATGTGTACAATAAAAATATCCTTTCCAGCAAAGACTCGCCTATTTGTTCACTACTTTATGGAACCCCAGAGCATGCTGATATTTGGAAGTTTTAAATACATTTACTCGTACATTTACTATGCCCCAATTCAATCCATTGCTCCAGATTATAAGAGTTTTGTATGTGGTTTTTGGCCATAAGCCAAGCAGCCACATTTCAATGTCCCTCTTTATTTCTATTAACAGAATATAAAGAGGGAAATGTTTTTTTAAAAAATAAAAAGAAAGAAAAAAAAGACATGAAAGGAAACGTGTTCTAAGGGGGAAAGAGCATCCCAGATTTTGGGCTTTATATTACATGCAGCAAATCCAGCGTGCTGATTCTTATAATTGGCTAAGAAATCGCAGCAGCTGTTTGAGTCTGCTTTGCGAAGGAGGCCTGAAATGGGATTTTATGATGGTGGCTATTGCTGCCTTTGAGAACAGCTGGTTCAGCCCAACAAATACGCATTCTGGTGTAGAAGAGCCCCACTCTTTATGCTTAAAACAGGACTTACAGAGAAAAGGTCAGTAAGAGCATCAGCCTTTTTTCCCTGCAAGGCCCCTGTACTTTTCATATCAGCATGACACATAAAAACCCAGACAACTGGTTCTTCAGCATGACAAGGCAATAATCAGTAATGCCTCCCCTGCCAATTTTCTAGATTTTCTACCGTCTGTACATCTGTTAAAGCACTGCTGAGGGTGCAGGACATGTGTGAGAGAGGCAATCCTGGTTGCTGCAATATGAAGCATATTTAGCAAGAAGTGCAACTGACATTCAGAGGCCAACTACAAACAAGACCCCATCCTTCTCCAATGATATATAAGGGCTCTGGAGAGACTTTTCAGATAAAGGAAGTATTTTATGTATTTATCAATCATTTATGCTATACCTTTCTGTCAATAACACTGATGGCAGCTTGCAATGTCCAATTTTAAAATCAGGGAAATAAGTAAGTGTAGATACAAAGTAAAACTGACCAATGAAGTAAGATGAAGGCTCAATGGGCAAAGATGGTGTGGCAGTGCAGATGAGAGAAAAGCTTTAGTTGATCAAAGACAGGGGAGCAGATATGTTTATTCAGTGTTATAGTGGAGCCAAGGCCATTTCCACATTACACTGTTATAGTGCTATTATTCCACTTTCAACATTCTATGGAATCCTGGGGTCTGCAGTTTTGAGAGGGGCCTTTAGAATTCTCAGCCAGAGAGCTCTTTGGCCTCAGGAAACTACAAACCCCAGGATTCCACAGGATGTTGAAAGTGGAATAATAGCACTATAACAGTGTAGTGCAGAAATGGCCCAAATCTCAGAGAGCTGTAGCCAACAAGGTCTAGTGGCTCCCACATCAGAGGAAAAGAGAATACATTCCAGGTTTTAGTCCAAGCTGAACTTAGTACAAATTTGGAGCTATCCAAGATGCTGAACCTATTTGGGGGCTATGGTTCAAAACCTGAGAGAGAGCTCCTTTAAAGTTTAAAGCCCAGAGGAGATTCACTGCCCCACTGATGTGGGAGCCACTGTGTCAGAGCTCTGGCAGTTGACAGGGATGATGATATCATCTGTCACTCGCCTCAGGCATGTCTTCTCCCTCTGAGTTTAGCTGGGAAGAAAACTGCTAGAACTAATTTGTTGATTTTGAGAGAAAGAGATTCTCCCCATGTGGGGAAGACAATCACAAAAATTCCTGGCCCGGCATATGTGTGTCTGTGCACAATATACAGAAATCAACATAGCTGCAAGTGTTTTGAGACCTTCACTGGAGCTGTGCCCATGAGGGCCAGGAGGAGCATGATGTTCTGAACATGCATGAATGATATGTTTATACTATAGAAAATAAGGTAATATATTGTTGCATGGCATATATAATAGATGTGTTAATGTAAGTGCCAAGATTGAGGGTAACAGCCAATGATTGGCTATGAGTTTGAATGTTCTTTGAAAAGGTGAGAGAGTTAGTTTGATTCCCTTAAGACAAAGATGATCAGTTAGTCAGTAACAGTTATTTGTGGAGTTTAGGGCTAGTAGTCAGGTCTCAGTCAGGATCTCAGTCAGCTTAATTTTAGGCCATTTCTGCACTACACTGTTATAGTGCTATTATTCCACTTTCAACATCTTGTGGAATTCTGGGGTTTGTAGTTTACTGAGGCCAAAGAGCTCTTTGGCTGAGAATTCTAAAGGCCCCTCCCAAAACTGCAAACCCCAGGATTCCATAGGATGTTGAAAGTGGAATAATAGCACTGTAACAGTGTAATGTGGAAATGGCCTTGACTCCACTATAACACGGAATAAACATATCTGCTCCCCTGTCTTTGATCAACTAAAACTTTTCTCTTATCTGCACTGCCACTATACTATAGTGGTATTAAACTATTGTTCAGTCAGACATAGGGTATCCATGGTGGCAATGGATGTATAACTGTGATTGGTCTTTTTAGTGACTGGTGGTGTATTGGGGGGAAAAGGAATCCACACAAAGATTCATGAAAATAAATGTTGCAGGGTATGGCAACATGCAGATTGATTGGCGGTGTGCCTCACAGGTTTGTGCCCATTGGTTGGATTAAAGCAATAAGGTCTCTCACATAGGTATCACAAGGTCATTTAGAAGAGTCCCATGTGTGGTGGTAGTGAGTGGGATCAGGGGAAGTGATATTGATAGAGGTGAGACAAGTAGAGCTCCCCATATTTGAAGGTAGAGGTGAGATAAGTATAGGTCCCACAAGGAGTTGCATCATTTCACTTCAAAATCCATCATTATATTCCTCTTTGGGGTAGGGATACTTAACAATCTGGGTAATGTATTTTTTAAAAAAAGTCAGCATCCTAACGAGAAGTTGTATCACTGAAAACTGCCTTATGATTGCACCACTGTGAAATGTTCTTATTCTCAATTAGGGAGCACAGATGTAGCTATACCACTGGGACCTTTTCACAAGCAGAGCCAACAGCATGGCCATTGTGTAATGCGTCCCAATGTACAATGTGTCGCATTGCTCAATGGGAGCCCCACTGCACAACGGGACCTCTTGTGCAGTACGCTGTTGTGCATTGTCACAGTTTGCTAGCATGGTTGCCTATCATGTTAGCAAAGTAGCTCCACCATTGTAAAGTTAAAAATCATAGCCTCTGATGCAAGATCTAAGCCCATGTGTCCTGTCATGTGCATGTGCAAATACACACACTCCACTTATGTCACAGATGAGGAAGATAATCAGCAGGTTCTCTGGTACTAGACAAGCATACCAGACAAGAAAGAGGCAGTTCTTAAGGTAGGTTGGAAAGTTCTGCTACTGCACATAAAGCCAAATGTGTAAGCACATGACTAGGCATAAGGAATATGATTACTAGGGATTGCATTAGAATGTTGTGCACCACTAGTAATGGATCCGGGGGAAGCCCCAAAGCTAGATAAAACTCCTTCATAAGAAAAATGTAGAAAGGATTGACCAAGCTAATTGTGACATGTGTCCTCTTACCCTAAAATGTACCTCCCTCCTCATACAACTGTAGAGACTTACCACAAAGCTTGGGAGACACAGAAAGATACCAGGATATACAACTATGACACCAGAAACAGACTTTCCCCATCATTGCCCTTTGCATACAATGTGTATGGATGGAACTAGACACTATATGCAGCAGAGATGGAGGAAGGGAAACACCTGTCCACAAATAGGTTGAGAGTTCAAGATGAGAATGAAACCTGTCTGGGATCTGTCTGTCTGTCCGTCTGTCCATCCATCCATTTTACTTATGTTTTCAAGCTGCATGCAGAAATAAAGCTCTCTCCAGACACCATGAATGATAAAAGTGATACAGAATACATTTTAAACAATAATTTGCATAACACCTGCTCAGCTGCTAGAATACACATGTTGAAATACTTCTCAGGGTTCTAGCAGCCAGTATGTATGAAAGCAGCACAGAGTTTCTACTCATAGAAGGGTGAGGGCGGGGACTGGAGGAAGGGTGGGCTGCCAGATCCATGACCATCAAAACTGCTCTAATGATCACAGAAGAGGAAGAATACTGCAAATCCTTCACCTAGTTTCTGAGCTGGTTAATAACTGGTCACTAGCACACCAGACTTCACCCACTGACAGTGCCAGCTAAAGCACAACATCAGAATGAAGAAGAAAGAGCTACTAGTTTTCCATACTTTCCTTGTAAGGGAAGGCTATTATATATGGATCTTTTCTTTCAGCAGAGAAAGGGAGAGAGGAATTTGTAAAATTAGAACTCTTTCATAACAGCAAAACTCAAGCTGACCTACATGGGTTGATTTTGTCAGGTTGGTGAGTGACAAAAGCAACTTCCTTTTACACAATCCATAATTAAATGATAGAATTCGTCAGTGCAAGATGTGGTGGTGCTTACTATTGCAGAACACAGAGAGAAAGGAAGGAGGGAGGGAGGGAGGGAGAGAGGGAAGGAAGTCATCTTATGAAGGCCAGGCATAAAATGTTCAATAAGCTATTAGACCTTAATAGTACTTCCACACTCAACACAGAGCCTAATGTGTAAGACATGTATACTTTGTATACTTTGAAATACTTCTTAAATGCCATCAGATTCCCAGAGGAATCAAATAATATTATGAAGTACATGGGCCGATGGTGTGATCCGATACAACAGATCTTTTAAAAAGTTTTCTATTATTTCTCAAAAGTCATAGAAAAATAGATTTGTCCCATAGTGACAAAATATAGGCCTTGGCCTGCTCATCTCTCATCACCAACTTTTCTGAGTATGGCTGTCGAGAGCTGCAATTCAGAAACAGCCACTTATTCTGCAATTCTGATCTAAGATCTCCACGATAAGTTTGTTTAAGACCAGAACATTTTGTGTTTCTGCTCTTGCTTGTCATATGCCTGGTTTTCCAACAGTTGACTACGTGACCTCTTCTGCCATCTGCACACAAGCAAGAGAGAAAATGTAAGATTATTAAGAAAGGTTTTTTAAAAAGACACAATGGAAAAGCAAGAGTTTGATCGAAGGCAAGACACAGATGGAGATGGATGTAAAATCAAGAAGGGGACACTTGTACAGAACATTTTCTCTAAGATATGTACAAAATAATGAGATTTCTGATAGAGCAGTTCTGAAACACAAAAGGTTTTCAAGACACCCACCTCTCCAAAGGCAACATGCAGTACATCACAATTTAATGGGAAAAGAGACCAAATGAGCAGAAAGCTTGTGCTATTTGTAGATCTTGCAGGTGTTATTTTTCCTAACTCTAATGAGCTTTGGAAGCTTAATGAGTAGTTCCCTCTGGAAGTATCAACCATCCAATCCTACTGCGAAGCTGTTTCTTGGCCCCCTATTGTTACTGAGACTCAAAAACAAGTCATAGCTTGCATGATCCCAGGTCTCTTGCTCTGCGTAGCAATGGTTCTTCTTCCTATCGCTGTGTCGCTGTGACTTATTTCATCATTACCCTGGTAGAGTCACAAAGATCAGGACTTGAAAAGTTCATTTGTATGGAAATCAGTACCATGACACCTGCAGATGCTTTGTCAGTCACCTTTGAAGCAATTAATTTCAGATTGGGCTTGGGGTGGAGGGAGAAGAGGTGAAAACTACTAGTACAGCTGTTTGTTCAAGTGGTTTGACATTTCCTTTGCAACAACAAGCTTGGTGTTATAGTTTTAAACAAAACTATTTCACTGTTAATGACAGTGATCAATGCTGACTTGTTTTCAGGATATGGTGGAGCACTATCCTGTCCCCACCACAGCCCTGCCACCGCCTGGATTTATGGGCAGCATTTCATTTCTCTCTCCACCTCCCATAGAGTCTCTAGTGCCATGCTGTTCCTTCCCCTCCCCTTCTATTTCTGTCCTTGAACAGGATGGGCACACTCCCAAACATCCCGTTTGTTGGGAATGGCAACCTTTCCATGCTTAATTAACTGGCTAGTTTGTTTGCATGTTTATTGTAGGCATAGAGAGATAGCCTAGAGAAAACTTCCTGTTTGTTTTGGTCAACACCTCTTCCTCCAGCGCGTACACATTCTTTGGTCTTAAAAAGGTTCTCTTGCCATTTACTCCTTCCTTTTGTCTTCGCCTTTTGTCCTGAAAGCATGCTCTGAGATCTCCTAACAGGGATTATTTTCAGCAAGCATGTGAGTGCTTAATTTTCTTCCTACCTTCTTCAAAAATTGAACCTTCATAGACTATGCACAAGATTTTGTGAGTAAATTCTTTTATATTTTTAACCAAATTGTTTTTTGTGTTTATTTTGAGCTAGGTTAAGTGTGTTTGGGGTGGAGTCATAGAAGTGGGACTGGTAATCTGTTCAACTTCCGTTTTTGTGCAATTACTAAGATACTCTGGTGATTGAGAGTTTCATTACCAAAAATCTCTCAATTCCCCAACACCGTTAACTAACCTGTCATTTCCCCACAAGCAGAGTTCTTGTCCTTGTAACAGCTGTGCAGCAAACTGAGATCCAGCAAGCAGAGCATCTTGTGGCATGCTGAAGCAATAATGCAAAGGCTTCACCTGTTGTAACTTGTTGTGCAGCAGTTAAACCCTGCTTTTAACTGGATTGGCTTGCTTAGAAGAGTTCTTACCAATTTTAGGATTATAGGAACTGTAGTCCATCTACAGTAGCTCTCTGTAGTTTCAGTCAAGAAACTCTCTAGCCCTAAGTGAAGATACTGGCTGGCATTCTGTTAGGGACATACGTGCACATAAGGGGAGGGAGGCAAACCTGAGTCCTCCTGCATGTGAAATATGTGCTCAACTGCGGAAATATTGCCATGAGAAATTAAGAGATCTGCACTGGTTTCCAAACTCAGTTCAAAACACTGTTTTTAACATTCAGGGGCCTTCATGAATACTGTCCAAATGTCCTAGTTTGACAGGGACATTCCTGATTAGTTCTATGCCATCCCACTTTTCAGCTGCTTTTAAAATGCCCTGGTTTCCGAATACAGGCACTTCCATTTCCTATGGCGTCGAGTTAGGTGGTTTTGACGGGGAGCTCTGGACAAACCACCGTCACAGGCGGCCTAGCCAATGGGAAAAATCTACAACTTTTAATTTTCCCAAATTGACCAAGTTACTTCTAGGGCACTAGAAGTCCAGAGGGGGCTCGGAGGGGACCCAAAGTCGGCCCAGTCCCCCCTTGCTTCAGCAGGGAGGGTGAAGTGGAGAGGACTGGGTCGCAGAGCTGCCACAGCTGCCTGTTGACCGCTGCTTTTTATTTTTGCAGCTTTTGCGACGCCATGGAATATATTTTTAAAATTTTTATTTTCTAACATATTGGGCTATAAAGAAGAGAACTCTTACCCTTGCTGCCAATCGATATACTCCAAAAGGACAACTCTGTATTCAAAAAACAGCTAACATTGTAATAAAGTGGGTTTCTCAGAGGTAAAGCACTCGTGGGACGTTATTGCCGTAAAGCAGAGACAGAGAAGACCCGGATGGTCACAATTATGACAGATGAAAGAGTGGAGATGCGCGAAATACGAAAGAGTGAAGTTTGAAGTGAAGAGGGAAGTCGTAGTAAGAAGTTGAAGAAGAGGGAAACTTGATAGAAAAAAGACCTGAAAGGCAAGGAATTAAGGCAAGGAGACACACCGGACGGGGGGAGAGCAGAAGGAGCCTTAGTAAAGACTTAAATAAAAGACTGACAACGAAGTTTGATGGTGACTTGGAGTTGGAAAGGACTCAGAAACGGCAGACGGTCACAGCTACAAACATAACCATCCCAGATAGAGAAAGAAGAGCGGGTGCAGGTGACCACCCAGTACCAAATCGTAACCCTTTTGGTCAGGGGGATTTAAGAAGAAGACCCAAGAAGAAGAGGAAGAACAGAAGAAAAGGAAAGGTTGGGGGACTTTGTAAAATTTAAATAATTAAAGACTTTTAGACTCAGATAGATAAAGGAATATTGTGTTGTATTAATAGTAGAAATCTGCACTACTACTGCAATTAACCAATTACAGTTAATAATTATAATTAACCTTAAGCTAGAGCTGAAAATAAGCTTGAAATAATTGGGGTGAATTAATAATTAAATTTGATTTAGAGATTGACATTGGTCTGTCTTAAAAGCTGGTTGTATGAAGGCGAATACATCCAATAGAAATTTGAAGACTTGAATATTTGATTAATTTAAACATGTTAATTTAAGCAAATTTAAGTGTGGGTGATAGAAATAGAAATTTGAAGCTTTAAAAATCGGAATATTTAGTAGAACTGAAAGTACTGATACACGACTGTAGTAAATCTCATTTCTCTTTATATATATATATATATATATATATATATATATATTTCATGACTGTTGTATGAAGGGTCACAAGAGAAGATTGTTTTAATACAATTGCTTTAATATAATCAAAAAGGAACAAATTGTGGTGATACTTGTGATAGAAGAAGAATATCGACAAATGTTGCAGATGATTTTGTTTTTTGAATATTGACATATTAAGTTTTCATTAAATATCTCACTTTACACATATAAACGGAAATATATAGGTATATACTTATATTTAGTAGGTAGAGGTTAATAAATATAAATATAGAGTACAAAACAAGGAAAGAAAATATACATACAAACAGTAAAAGGATTATGAAATCAAATAGAATGGCAGCAAGGAAAGCTATATTATCACTCACTCAATCTCAATCAGTAAAAGGAAGAAGACGATCATTAGAATTAACAACAACTACAACAGAAACAACACAACCTCACATAACAAAAGGGAAAGGCCCTCAAACTGAACTTACAATTAATATATCGGATGTGTCAATGCAAATAAGCGAGATGTTAAAAGAATTCAAGAACTTTAAAACAGAGATAAGAGAAGAACTAAAAGACACAAGAACAGATATTAGAACAGAAATTAAGGAAGAATTAAATTCATGTGGGGAAAAGTTAGAAAGAATCTCTACGGATATCACGACCATAAAAACAGACATTGGAAATCTACAAAAAAGAGTTGAAATAACAGAAGCAACAAATCAGCAAATAATAAAAGCTCAAGAACGAGATGATATTGCAATTACACAATTAGAACTTAGATACAGGGATAAATGTTTGAAAATACATGGATTAGAAGAACAAAGAGAAGAGAACGCTTATGAAAGGATATTGAGCATATTAGCTACATACATGGAGGTAGATCCGGATATATTAGATCAAGATATTGATCAAATATTTTGAATAAATTCAAGGATAGCGAGGGAAAGGAAATTGCCTAGAGATATAGTTATCAGTTTTACCAGGACAAAAACCAAGGAGTTAATATTACAACAAAATTATAAAAAGAAATTGTTTATAGATGATAAAGAAATAAAAATCTTCAAAGATATTCCAGCTCAAACTACGAAAGAGACAGATATATAGGTTTCTCTCGCAGTTCTTATTTAAACATCATATAAATTACACTTGGAATAGAATTGAAGGTTTAACATTTATATATAAACAAAGGCAAATTAAGATAAATAACATAAACCGAGCACGACAAATATATGAAAAAATAAGTGATCTAGAAATAAAAGAACAACAAACTAGTGTAAAAAAACACAAGTCATCTGAGGATGACTTGCAGGAGTACACTCTAGATTCAGAAAATACCAAAACCACTTGGCAAGAAAAACAAAAGGAAATAACACCAGAGACAGAACAAGACAAAAACAAAGAAGAAGAAGGTCAGGAAGAAGAGAACATAAGCGAGAGAGATGACAAAGAAGACAATAAAGAACAAGAGGAGGCAGAAGAAGGAATAGAGGATTGTTAGAGAGGTGGAAAAGGAGGAAAAGGGAAAAAAAGAGAAAAAAAGAAAAGAAAAGAAGGCGAGAAGGAGGAAAAAAATGACATTAAAGATATTATCTTGGAATGTGAAAGGGTTAAATTCTGAGTATAAACGCAGCCAAATATTTCACTGTTTGGAAAAAATGAAAGCTGACATAATTACATTACAAGAGACAAAAATTAGAGAAAAAGACAATAAATATTTAAAAAAACCCAAATTGGGGAACTGTTTCATGACATCATACTCACAGAAAAAGAGGGGGGTCGTATTATATGTAAAATCGATATACAATGTTGAAAAAATATTTTCAGACGTAAATGGACACTACATAGGACTGGAAATTAAACTACCAAATTACAAGTTACTGGTAGTAGGGGTTTATGCCCCACAAGAAAACAAAGAGAAATTTTTTTTATGAGCTGCAGAAAGAAATAAGTGAGTACCAAATGGAAAGAAGCCAAAATAATATATTAATCATCGGTAAAATGAATGCTGTGATTAACCCCTTACAAGATCGAAAATCTACAAAACAGATAAGGAAAAATCAAGGAAAATTATCAAAGAGCTTCTTTGAGTCAATGGAAAACTTAGCATTAATAGATGTGTGGAAATTTAAATACCCTGAACAGAGAAATTACACATTCTACTCGGATAGACACCAATTGTTTTTGAGAATCAATTTATTTTTACTTTCTAAAAACTTACATACAGAAATAAACAATATGGAAGTCCAACCAAGAACATATTCTGATCATAGCTTAATAAAACTCAGTTTAAAAACAAGACAAAGAGAATATCTTTGGAGACTCAATGACTCACTACTGACGAACCCTGGGTATGTAGAAGATATAAGAAAGACCTTGAAAATGTACTTTGAGAAAAACAACAAGAGACAATTAAAAGCTAAAATTATATGGGACGCCAGTAAAGCAGTCATGAGAGGTCACTTCATTAAAATAGGACATATAAATAAGAGAAAGGAGGCAGATAAGATGATGAAGATTTATAATGAACTTGTACTAAAAGAAAAAGAATTAGAGAAGGACATCAAAAATGAAAAACTAATAGAGGAAATAAAATTGATTCGGAACCAGTTAAGGAGAATGCACTTACAAGAGATCGAAAAGAACATAAAGGACAGTAAAGTGAACTATTTTGAAAATACCAACAAACCAGGTAAATGGCTCGCACATAAATTAAGGAAAAGTAGAGAGAAAAAGCAAATATTACAACTGAAATCAGCAGGTAAAATTCACACAAATCAAGACTCTATTAAAGAGATATTCTATAAATATTATACGGAGTTATATAAAGAGAACAAAGGAGAAAAAGAGGAAGAATCAATTTTGCTTTTATATCTAGAGCAGCAGGTTAAGACGAGTCTAACACAAGATCAAAAACAAATGTTAAATCAAACAATTACAAAAGAAGAAATATCTATTGCCATCAAAAATTTAAAAAATGCAAAAGCGCCAGGACCTGACGGGTATACTGTGAAATATTTTAAAACTTTTGAGGAAGAGTTATTACAACCACTTTACGAGACATTTAATCAAATACTAATGGAGGGAGTACCCCAAACCTGGACCAAAGTGAATATCACATTAATTCCAGAGGGAAGAGATTTAACATCACCCAGTAATTATAGACCCATCTCATTATTAAACACTGATTATAAAATATTTGCCAGCATATTAGCGGAAAGAATGAAGAAGGTCATGCAAATTATCATACATGAAGATCAAAACGGGTTCTTGCCAAGAAGATTACTGAGAAATAACGTTAGAACTGTGATAGAATATTCTGAAAGACACAATGATAAAGAACTTGCTATGATCTTTTTAGACGCTGAAAAAGCGTTCGATAAGGTGAGATGGCAGTTTATGATAACAACTTTGGAAAAAATGCAATTTGGCATCAACTTCGTGAAATGGATACAAGAAATATATTTACATCAAACAGCTAGAGTGATAGTTAATGGGGAGAGAACAAGAGAAATAAAAATAGAAAAGGGAACCAGACAGGGGTGCCCTCTTTCACCTCTTCTATTTATCCTAGTGTTGGAAATATTAAATAACAAGATTAGAGTGGACTCTGTAATAAAAGGAGTTAGAATTAAAGATCAAACATACAAACTCCAGGTATATGCCGATGATTTGGTTATAATTTTGCAAGACCCATTAGAAGGCATAGACAAGCTACTTAAGATCATTGATGAATTTGGAGCGAAATCAGGATTTAGAATTAACAAAGAAAAAACGGGAATCCTAACTAAAAATATGTGTACCAAGAAAGAAGAACAACTAATTAAAAAGTCTAAATTCCAGATTCAAAAGAAAATCAAATATCTTGGCATATGGATCACTAAACAGAATACAGATCTGTTTAACAACAACTATAAAAAAGTTTGGACAGAGATAAAGAAGGATTTACAGATTTGGAATAAACTGCATATATCACTGCTAGGAAGAATAGCAGTGGTAAAGATGAATGTCTTGCCTAAGATGAACTTTTTATTCCAAAACATACCAATAATCAAGAATGATAAACCATTTAAAATATGGCAAGGGGAGATTACAAGCTTCATATGGCAAGGTAAAAAGCCGAGAATCGCGTGGAGATATCTTATAGACCGAAAGAAAAGAGGCGGGTGCAGCCTTCCTGATTTTAGATTATATTATCAAGCGTCGAGTCTGAACTTGATAATAGATTGGATCAAACTAAGAAACGTAAGAACATTAACGTTGGAAGGGGCAGTCAACAGGATGGGCTGGCACGCCTACTTGTGGTATAGTAAGGCCAACATTGATAAAGAATTCACAAATCATTTTATAAGAGGACCATTACTGAAGGTATGGCTACAGATAAAGAAAAAATTATACAATAAAATACCAACATGGATATCTCCACAGGAAGCATTTCAACGAAGATGAGCAGGGACACAAACAAATTGGTTAATATATAAAGATCTATTAGAAAGTACAACGGAATCACTAGTCCCTCAGATAAAATCTAGGGAAAAATTAGCAAATATGGGTTACAAGCTGGCTTGGTTTCCTTATAGACAACTACACGAAAGGTACAAAATAGACATTAAATTAGAAGGATTTGATATGAGACAGACAACAAATGAGTTTGAGAAAATTATATTTGGTCAATCAGATCACATTACAGCTAAATTATATCGATATTTGTTAGGATATGAGTTAGAGGACCAAACAATTAAAGAGACTATGATATCTTGGGCGAAGATGACAGATCACATGATTGAATTGGACCAATGGGAGATAGCATGGAGATTAACACAAAAATTTACTTTAGCCCAGGACCTTAAAACTATACAAAGATGTTCTATAAGTGGTATACAACACCGGTTAAAATTCAAAAAAATGTAGCATACCTCAGAAAATCAATGTTGGAAATGCCAGGAGAAAGCCGGAACGTTTATACACATGTGGTGGAAATGCACAAAAATAAGTAGTTTTTGGAAAGAGGTAAACAAACACTTGATGGAAATATTTAAAATTCAAATCTCTTTAAAACCGGAGATATATTTATTGAATATGGTCTGAATGATAGAACCGAAAATTTTTAAGAAATACTGGAGGATATTATTATATCTCATTACAGCTGCTAGAATTTTAATAGCAAAAGGATGGAAAAACAAAGAACCCCCATCCATAGAGCAATGGATGATTAAAATAATAGAAATGAAAGAAAATGACTGGCTTACTGTAAAAATTAAAGAGAAATCTGACGAGGTATTGCGTGAATGGGACCCAGTAACAAAGTTTTTAAGTAGTAGATGGGGTTTGGCACATATAGAGCATATATAATACTTATAAGGACCAGTATTAAAATACAGAGAAGAGCAAAGAAAATTACAATGATGGGAAGTTAAAAAAAACATGAGGCTACCTTTAATTTATTGGACAACAAGGGTACGGGTTCAAACCTGCGGGAGTTTTTCTTTTTCTTTTTTTTTTGGTTAAGTATTTTAGTTTTAGAGAAATTAATGTAAAAATAACATTGTAAATAATAATCTTCTGGAACTTCAATTTTTCTTTGAGGTTTTGAAATATTAGAAAATAGGAATACAAAACATTTAATAGAAAAAATTGTGAAAAATATATATAAATGAATAAATGTAAATGTAATTGATGTTTAAAGATGACGGATTTGATGGAAACTATAGTTCATTATGATCTGCATTTTAATAAAAAGATAATGGCAAAAAAATGCTCTGGTTTCCCTTTCCTCCTTCTACTTTTCAACTTCAGTTTACTTCAACTGCTGCAAATTACATTCAAAATACAAAAATAATCAACTCAGTAGGGGAAGAGGATGGGCTGGGCAAAGTCTTGCCCTTCACCTATAGTTTCAGACAAAGAAAGAAAGGGAAAAGCAAAGTGCTGAGGCCTCTCCTAGCTTGTATATTTTCCTCCAATCATTAATGTTATTAGCCATCTTGACTACATACCAACATTGAATCATAGAATCATAGAGTTGGAAGAGGTCACAACAGCCACTGAGTCCAACCCCTGCCATGCAGGAATACACACTCAAAGCACCCCCAGGAAATGGCCAGCCAGGTTCTGTTTAAAAACCTCCAAGGAAGGTGACTCCACCACACTGTGAGGCAGCATATTCTACTGTCAAATAACTAACCATCAGAAAGTTCTTCCTAATGTTTAGGTGAAATCTCTTTTCCTGTAGTTTGAATCCATTGCTCCATGTCCTAATCTCTGGAGCAGCAGAAAATAAGCTTGCTCCATCTTCAATATAACATCCCTTCAAATATTTAAACATGGCTGTCCTGTTACCTCTTAACCTTCTTTTCATTAGACTAAACACACCAAGCTTTCAAAGCCACTCCTCATAGGGTATGGTTTCCAGACCCTTCACCATTTTGGTGGCCCTCCTCTGGACACGTTCCAGCTTGTCAATATCCTTCCTGAATTGTGTTGCCCAGAACTCGACATAGTTTTCCAGGTGAAGTCTAACCAAAGCAAAATAAAGACGTATTATTAATTCCCTCGATCTGGACTCTGTCCTGTTATTGATGCAGCCTAGAATTGCATTGGCTTTTTTAGCTGCCACAACACACTGTTGACTCACCATGTCCACTAGGGACCACAAGCTGAACATGAATGTTTGGACGCACATTTCCCAGTTTTCAACTGTGAAAAGCTGGAGAGTACACTTTATGGCTTTAGGTTAGGGATGGAAGGAATATTCAAAAGTACCTTTTTAAGAAAAAGGTTTGAAAAACATGTTTTTTCAGTGCTGAAAAGTCCTGATGAGAAGAAACTTGAACTGATGAAAATCTCCATGGTTTGAGATTATTCTTGTAAAATTCATACATGGTCATTTTGCACAGAAAACCATGTTTTCCATGCAGAAAATGCTATTTCTGCTTGGAAAATAATATTTCAATACAAAAATGTGAATTCCTGCAGAAAAAAATTGCTGTTTTCTCCACAGAAAATGCTATAATTGAGGATTTATTCTGTGTAAAATTTACATATGACTAATTTACATAGAAAAAAGCATTTTCTGGACTGGTATTAATATTCCTCCATTGGCATATTGTTTTCCATGAAATATTTTCCATACAGAAAATGCTGTTTTCTGTGCGAAACAACCATGTGCAAATTTTGTGCAGAATAAAGGTCTGAATTGCAAATAGCCTTAAAACTGTGTGCTTTTTAAAGACTTTCTCACAGTGAGAAGAAAAGTTCTGAAATTACTCATTACTGCCTTCAAGAAGAAACTTAGTGAATGACCATACCCCTATTTCAGACAGAGATCTTAGGCCAGCTGTCCTGTAGAGTGCTTCCCCCATATCAACTTACCTTTTCAGAGGACCGTTGTCACTGGAAGCCAACAAAACTAGGATCAGTGAGAGCTTTTTTTTAAAAAATCCATCCTTCTCCTCCACAAAGGCAGTACATTTAGTACTTCTTTTTTTATTATCCTTTAGGCTCCAAGTTAAGAGTTGTTTGTTTATGCATTTTAACAGAATGAAGGAAACTGAATTTTAACCCTATATAGTTGGTTCTCTATATTCACTAGGGTTAGGGGCACATGTGTGTATGTGTGTATCTGTGGGAAGCGGCCAAGGCACAGTGGAGAGAGCAGGTTCCCAGAGTCCAAACCAGGCCAGGGAAAGGAGAGGGAAGGTGGACGGGCTAGCACGGTATCCTTATCACGCACATCTCCTTTCTTGGGTTGGGGTGGTGTCGGAAGAGGATGTGTTAAACAGAGAAGATTATATGTTACTAAGGCCATTATAAACAATAACTTAATCCAGTGGGCCCCAGACTTTGGTTCTCTAGATATTTTGGACCACAGTTCCCAGCAGCCCCAGCCAGCTTAGCCAACAGTCAGGAATTCTGCAAGCTAAAGTCCAAAACAGCTGGAGGACCAAAGCTTGGGAACTAATGCCTTAAACAAACAAGTCATTAATAGTCTAAGGGAAGTAGGCAGTCCTGCCACCGACATAAGAAAATACGGGATACTTTGGGTTGTTTCCATATGCGCTATTTGTCTGGAAATCATCCATTCTCCACATTTGTCTATGGGGTGGTATCAAACTATCTTTACTTTGTTGATGGAAAATCTGTGGAATGAGAAGAAAAGATTATGTTTTTAAAAAATCAACCATCCCTTCAACCTCATGTCTCTCTTCCCAAATCTACTCTAGAAGGCCTGTATAAATAGATTTAGGATGGAAAAATCAGAGAGACGGGTTGCAGGGGGGAAAGTGAGTGAAAAATCCCCTCTTCCCATTCCACTGACAGATGTCTTCCATTGGCAAAAGAGCACTGGATGGATACCATCCTCAATCAATTCGTTTGGATGTTTAATACAGGCATACCTTGATTAACAAAGCCCTCTGACAAGGCAACTCCAGTTTATAAATACTTTTGTTACCTTTCCGGCTGCTCTTTCCTCCCTTACCCTCTGTCTAGCTGGAGGATTTTAGCAGCATTGGCACTGAGAGGATGGTGAATATGGAAATCATGAGAAAAGTGGGAGATGGTAAAAATAAAAGTCATCCTTGGATGGCTGTTGGAGGAAGGCTTCAAGTATCCTCTGGAAGGTTCAAAATATTTTTTTTTTATTTACTCCTTCAGGGCTTACCTGACCTGGTTGTTTCATTTCTCATGTTTATATTGTTAGTTTTGAATAAAGTTGGCTGAAACGTATTGAACTGCTCTTTTGTGTGTGTGTAGGAATCTTATCCCCATTCCTTCCATGTTATTTATGCCTCTGCTGCCATTTTTTTTTTTTTCAGAAGTAATGCCCAGGAACAGGTCTACTTCATTAACTGAGGTATACCTATCTTCCACCCAAAAGTAGAGAAACCTGATGTACTAGCAAGGAACAAACTCACTGTATTCCAAATGTTCAAAGAAAAAAAATTAGCATATCCTTAACCTTTCAGTTCTAATGACTGATACTGGTTATTCATTTTAGCACTTTTTTAAAAAAAACTCTCTCTAACAAAATCAACTTTACGCTGTGGAACAATGTTTCAGGAACTTCCTGGTCAGGTATTCTCTTGTGCATTTGATCCCCATCTCCAGGTAAAGAATTCCATGTGTGTTGTCAGCTAGCTCCATAATAATTCTATTTTTCTTGCTCTGTAGCATAATGCCCAGAGCATTCTGGCACTTTTAAAAATTATCTTCCAAGTAGAACCAGGCAGCAAAGTAAGGAACTTAGTCCTGGGCCTTGTAATTCAATTTGGAAAGCATTCACTTTTATACCATAAGTTTGCAGCGGCCTTTGTCATGCTATCAGTTGCAGGGAAATGTTATGTTTACCTTTCTGTTATCTGGCAGAATGCTATATTGCTCAAGGATGGAGGAATCTTTGCAAATCGCTCGTATGGTCAGTGTTTGATTGAAGTGTTCATAAGATTTGATTTGGTTTCGTTTGGTTTGTACTAACATCAACTGCACATTTGTACAGTTTTAAGAGAAACCATGCATTCAATGTTTTAGAAAATTTCTGCAAGATGTAAGTGCTTCAATAATGAGGAATCACTGTGCATCACAGTAAGAGAGGCAATGCAAATAATTTAGTAATGCAAATAAGAGTAAGCGCTGCTAAGTACAATAAGGCTTATTCTCAGGTAAACAGCTATAGGATCATAACCTAACGCAATTTAGAAGGTTCTTCAGTGTATTATGAGTTCACAATCCAAATCCAACAGTATGAGAACTTTCATCCAGCTAACTCTACAGTCATATACATATGACTCATATGACTCATCTTGAATACTGTGTCCAGTTCTGGGCACCCCAATTCAAGAAGGACATGGTCAAGCTGGAGCAGGTCCAGAGGAGGGCGACCAAAATGGTGAAGGGCCTGGAAGCCAAGCCCTATGAGGATAGACTTAGAGAGCTGGGTATGTTCAGTCTGCAGAAGAGAAGGTTAAGAGGGGACATGATAGCTATGTTTAAATATTTGAAGGGATGCCATGTAGAGGAGGGAGAGGGCTTGTTTTCTGCTGCTCCAGAGACCAGGACAAGGAGCAACGGATTCAAGCTGCAGGAAAGGAGATTCCACCTGAACCTCAGGAAGAACTTCGTGACAGTCAGGGCTGTCCGGCAGTGGAATCTGCTGCCTAGGAGTGTGGTGGAGTCTCCTTCTTTGGAGGTTTTTAAGCAGAGGCCGGATGGCCATCTGTCAGGAGTGCTTTGAGGGTGTTCCTGCATGGCAGGGGGTTGGACTGGATGGCCCGTGTGGTCTCTTCCAACTCTACATTTCTATGATTCTATGATTCTATTTACAAGGGAGTAACTGCAACTGAAATCACTGGGACTTAAATTTAACTAAATTCTTTCAAGGCTCTGCTATACATTTTCTTTGTGCAATTCCACCCTAACGGGGTTTAAAATTTAGGAATAACCTGAAATGGAACTTTAAAGCACTAGCTGTTTGCTATTTTAATAAGAAGCAGATTTACTCCCATTCATCCAAGAATCCCAGTTGGATTATTGTAACATGCGCTACATGGGGATGCCTTTGAAGAGTGTTCTGAAACTTCAGCTGGTCCAAAGCGCTGCAGCCAGGTTGTTAACTGGAGCTGACTACAGGGAGCGTACAATACCCCTGCTGCAACAGCTCCACTGGCTACCGATCTGTTTCCAGGCACAATTCAAAGTGCTGGGGATGACCTTTAAAGCTCTACACAGCTCAGGTCCAGGTTATCTGAAGGACTGTGTCTTCCCCTACGAACCAGCCCGGGTGCTGAGATCTGTGAGAGGGGCCTTTCTCTCAGTCCCACCACCTTCACAGGTGCATTTGGTGGGAACACAGGAGAGGGCCTCCTCAGTGGCTGCCCCCAGGCTCTGGAACTCCTTGCCCAAAGAGGTGAGACTGGCACCCTCCCTGCCTACCTTCAGGAAACAGTCAAAGACATTCCTCCTCCAGCGGGCATTTAATGTGTAATCTGTATATAGAATGGTGCTGGTTATTTTAATTGCTATTTCATTGCTTTTTGTATGCTGTTTTTAATATATATTTTAACATTATTTTAATCATTACTGATGTTTAATCTGTGTTTTAACTTTTGTATATTACAATTTGTAATGATGCTTTTTTATGTTTGTAAACCGCTTTGAGTCCCCTCAGGGAGAAAAGTGGAATAGGAAGAAGAAGGAGAAGGAGAAGAAGAAGAAGAAGAAGAAGAAGAAGAAGAAGAAGAAGAAGAAGAAGAAGAAGAGGCGGCGGCGGCGGCGGCGCCGCCGGCAGAAGGCAGTACCCTTTTTATGGTTTACGAAGTTCTTTGTCTTCTGTATTCACACTATGTAAACAGCAGTAATGTCCTGTGCGTAATAGATTCAGAAGTTAGCGCCTCTTGAGTTCACAAGCACTTATTCTTAAGTACACGTGTATAGAAATTCAACTTTGTATTCAAATTGTCCACATCTTCTCTGTTATATAAAGTGACATCTTAGGCCATTTTCATACTGGGCTTCTGAAATGGTGCAGAGCGACCTCTCACGGAGGTCTTCTACAACATAGAGTGGACTGGCGTAGACTACTTTTTGTAGTTCCACACCAGAATCCACTCAGGAGCGGCCGGAACTAGCCGCGCTGCATGTTTTTTTAAAACCTCTTTTTCGAGGTTTTTAAAAAGCACGGAGTGCGCAGCCCCGCACCGCTCCGTCGCCCGGCTCCGAAGTGGATTTGCAGGCATGCGCAAGTGTGTGCCTGCAGATCTGCCAGGGGCGGGCTTCAGGCTGGCGAGCTTCTCCGGTTGGTGGAGAGCCTCCACCAACCAGAAGCCACCATTTGGGATGCTGGAGGACTGCGGAGCAGCGAGCTCGCGCTGCTCCACGTGGCGACGGACATACCCGGCTTCAGATAAGCTCTGTTTTTGGGCGTTTTCGCCCATTCCCCCCCCCCCCCACATGTGGAAAGGACCTTAGTTTACTGCTTGATGGGCTTGAGATATGTGTGTGTGTGTGTGTGTGTGTGTGTGTGTATGGAAAAGTGAAAAAGGTATTTCTTTCTTCATTTTCCTCTCACATACTACTTGTTACACAATACATTTGATCATTGCAAATGAACCTCAGGGCCAGCTCAAGACATTTTGTTGCCTGAGGCAAATGTCAAATATGACTGCTCCCCGCCCCCAAGTGCTGGCTGGTGCATTTGAGTCGTGAATCCACTCTGGGTTTTAATCCAACCTTAAAAGAGCTATCCAAATTGTGGGAGTCTATTCTAAAAATAGGTTCAGCCCCTTACATGGCTCCTTTAAATTTCAGAATAAAACCTGAAGGGGATTCACTGTCCCACTGACATGGAAAACACCTGTGGCCACTGTGCCCTGAAGCTCACATGAAAAACATCTTCTGCTACACCTGAGGCAGCAGGCTAGTTGCAGGGAGGGAAAATGAAATGAGGCCAAATTGCCTGGCATCCACAGCATTATTTTAGAACTGAGGCAGGGAATCCAGGAAGAATAGCTGCTACCCCAAAACATCTGTCCCCCTAAACTAGATATTGCTCCTGTCTCTTTAATGATTGTGTAGAAGAAGAAATTTCAGCAGATGTTGTTTGCCACACAACCAGGTAACACCTGCTGAAATTTCATAGAATCATAGAATCATAGAGTTGGAAGAGACCCCAGGGGCCATCAAGTCCAACCCCCTGCTATGAAGGGACACACATCAAAGCACTCTCAACAGATGGCCATCCAGCCCCTGCTTAAAACCCTCTGAAGAAGGAGACTCCTCCACACTCTGAGGCAGCATATTCCACTGCCGGACAGCTCTGACCATCAGGAAGTTCTTCAGGTGGAGTCTCTTTTCCTGCAGCTTGAATCCATTTCTCCTTGTCCTAGTCTCTGGAGCAGCAGAAAACAAGCCCGCTCCCTCCTCCACATGACATCCCTTCAAATATTTAAACATGTCTATCATGTCCCCTCTTAACCTTCTCTTCTGCAGACCAAACATATCCAGCTCCCTAAGGCGTTCTTCATAGGGCATGGCTTCCAGACCCTTCACCATTTTGGTCACCCTCCTCTGGACACGCTCCAGCTTGTCGACATCCTTCTTGAATTGAGGCGCCCAGAACTGGACACAGTATTCCAAATGAGGCCTAACCAATGCAGAATAGAGTGGTACCATTACCTCCCTCGATCTAGACACCATACTCCTATTGATGCAACCAAGAATCGCATTGGCTTTCTTGGCTGCCGCGTCACACTGCTGACTCATGTTCAGCTTGCGATCTTCCAAGACTCCTAAATCCCTTTCACACATGCTGTTATCCAGCCATGTGTCCCCCATCCTATATTTGTGCATTCCATTTTTTCTGCCTAAGTGCAAGACCTTACATTTCTCTCTGTTGAAATTCATTTTGTTAGCTTTGACCCAGATCTCCAATCTGTCAAGTCTTTTTGAATTTTGATCCTGTCCTCTAGTGTATTAGCAATCCCTCCCAATTTGGTGTCATCTGTACATTTGATCAGCATGCCCTCTACTCCTTCATCCACTGATGAAGATGTTGAATAGCACCGGGCCCAGGACAGAACCCTCTGGCACCCCACTAGTCACTTCCCTCCAGGATGAAAAGCATCCATTGGTGAGTACCCTTTGGGTTCAGTCAGTCATCCAATTACAAATCCTCTTCTACGCAACCGTTAAAGGGACAGGAGCAATATCCAGTTTTCACGTTGGCAACCCTACACCTGAGGCAGTCCCCTAATTCCGAGAAGGGGAAGGCCTGGCTCTGAAGTACTCATAAAAAAGAAGTAATTGAAATCCACAGCCTTCAAGTACAAAGATAAGAGTTTTGTGCAGGCGAGGGGGTGACAGTGCATAAGATACTTCTCCCAGCCAGTAGGCCTGGAGGACTCCTGAGCTTTCCTACGTTCCCCAGAGCTAGCGCCCTGCAGTGTGGTGAGGTGGAAGATGCTGTCCACTGGGTACCTCTTCCCTGCTTCCTGCCAACAAACACGTTGCCCAGCGGCTGTGATGACCTTTGTTCTTCCTAGTCTCCCAGCTCTCAGGAAAGTCTGTAAAGGGCTCAGGTGGAGATAATAGGCATGGACGTGATAGTCTCCTGATAGCTTCAGAAAGGAAAAAGGAGAAGCTCATGTGCGTTAATCACTTCAAACTAATGGATTTGAGGGGCTTAAATAACGATAAAAATCCGCTAAAGGTATCTTACTCTCCTTATACGGCAGTGGCCAGACACTTGCCGTAATTGCTCTTCCAGCAATAAATTGACTATGTACATCAAGATTTCAATTAATTTCCTTGTGTTAAATGAACTGACTCCCATTGCTTTCAGCAATAAAGATCTTGTTAATTGAAAAACATTTGCTTTATCCGCTTCAGAAAAGATGGACAAAAGTAGAGCAGGGTGATGTGGCGCAGCTACAGGCACATGGTCTGATGCAGCAAAATCAGGAAAAGCAGGAAAATTGGGAGAGCGCAAGGGGAATTACATCAAGGGTGATGCGTAAGTGCAACGAGGTGATTGCAGCTCATCAACGCCAATCCCCAAAGGGCAATCAAAATTCTGTAACTCCATAACACATGGATGTTGGAAGGAAAGAACATCAGCAGTTGCATAAAGAGAATTAGGGAGAGAAGGAAGGCCAGAGAATATCTCCTCTTTGTTTCACCTCTCTGTACCCTTTTTAAATCTATGCCCTCAAGCTGTTTGCTTCCTTCTTGCCCATTCAGGTCACTTTACCCCTTCTTCAAGACGTAAGTCAGGTCCTTTCCACATGTGGGGGGGGGAACGGGCAAAAACACCCAAAAACGGAGCTTACCGGCAGCCGGGTAAGTCCGTCGCGAAGCGAAGCAGCGCGAGCTCGCTGCTCCGCAGTCCTCCGGCGTCCCAAATGGCGGCTTCCGGTTGGTGGAGGCTCTCACCAATTGGAGAAGCTTGCCAGCTGGAAGCCCACCCCCCCGCAGATCTGCAGGCACGCATTTGCGCGCGCCTGCAAATCTGAGACGGAGCCAGGCGACAGAGCGGCGCGGGGCTGCGCGCTCCGTGCTTTTTAAAAACCTCGAAAAAGAGGTTTTTAAAAAACACGCAGCGCGGCTAGTTCCGGTCGCTCCTGAGTGGATTCTGGTGTGGAACTACAAAAAGTATCCACGCCAGTCCACTCTACAGTGTAGAAGACCTCCGTGAGAGGTCGCTCTGCACCGTTACAGAAGCCCGGTGTGGAAATGGCCTTAGTGTCTTTGTCTGGGAAGGGAGCATCCATGGGGCTCCTACCCTAATAATGGCTTTGAAGACATGGGGAAGGGCCTTCTCAGCCGTGGCACCCCATTATGGAACACACTTCCCATAGAGGCCCAGTGGTCACCAACACTGGTGTCACTCTAGTGTCAAAGTATGGCTTTTCATTAACATCTTCTGGGCCGAACTGATTTTCTCCAAACTTCCTCATGGGCAACAGTTCTAAACAGGGCTGCCTTATGCATTAGGTACTTTGGATACAATGCCTAGGGCCTACAAACATTTTAGGCCCTGTGAAAACAGGATTTTAGGGCCTACAGACCCATCCCTAGTGGGGCATTGAGGTGAAGCAGGGAGTCTAATACCAGAGGGCTAAGGGCTTACAAAAACCTTAATGCAATACTAGTTCTATGGTATTTTAAACTGTCTGAAATGTTTTCAAATTATCTTGTTTTCACTGTTAAAATATACTTGTTTTAAACTGGGGAAAAAAACTTATTTTATTATATACTAGCCTGAAACCTTCACACATAGGATAGGATGTAAATATCTTAAATAAAATAACAAAATTAAAATAGGGGTTATTTTTATTGGTGGGGTAAACAACCCTGGGGTTAGAGAAATTCTGCATACAACTTTGCAGTTTTAAAAAGTCTCCCAGTACACAGTGCTCTTATGCTGCCTTTGGTTCTTGCCTGGCCAGGGCTGAGAGTTAGGCTGGGGCAAAGTGGCATTCTGCTCCCTTTTCCTGCAGCTTGGGTCCCATGGTGGGGTTGAGAAGAGAGATTAGGCTGGGACCATAATGAGTGAAGCTGACCCCCACAGGATCCTATTATTACAAATCAGAAATCATCCCACTCAGGTTGCCAGAGTGAAAACTTGAGATGGTCCCTGTACCTTTAATGGTTCTATAGAAGAGGGAATTTCAGCAAGTGTTGCTTGCTACTGGTTGTGCAACTAGCAATATCTGCTAAAATTCCCTCTTCTAGACAACCAGTAAAGGCACAGGAGACTTCACCAGTTTTTGACCTTGCAAGCCTACATAGTTTTTTAAATGCACAGACACAGACAAAATGGGATGGTGTTACCCTGATTTCTGGGGGTCCCGAGAGGGACACCTAAATGTGCTCACAACAATGGGGAGGGAATTAGCAAAGAGCACTAGTTAGCACTGCAAGAGGCAGGATAATGTAGTGAGATCTTGAGCCCTATGTCTATGGGGTCAGGCCGAGTCAATGATAAGGCAGAAGTTAATAATAATAATTGTTTTATTGAAGCACAGTCAAACATATGTATGCAACACACTCACCCAAGGAACTATAGAAATAAAAGGTAGGAGTTGGATAAAGGGATTTTTAGAGGAGGTTTGGTATGGGAAATACTATACCTGTCCTGAAGCCCAGTAAAAGCAAAGAAGCTGGGGAGCATGGATTCTCAGGACATGGGGCTGAGGGGAGGCTCGTCAAATGGAGAGGCGGCAATTCGGGAGGCAAGTCACGAGTGATCCAACGAGACGCTCAAAGTCAGGGGTTCTTATAGGGAAAATTGTGGCCGCAGGCTAGTCCATACTTGGGGATGACAATGAGTTTCGGGCTGGAGACAAAGCCTCCGAAAGGTCAGTACTTTAGATGATTGAATTATGACCAGATTGTCAATAGAGTAGCCAGTATGCAAACACGGAGTGCTTGAGAGTTGTATAGTCCGTTCATCAAGCTGCCTGCTTGGGGCAGGGGATCTTTTGTAAGTAGCGTGCATACATAATGTGGTACTTGCCTTCAGGTCACCTAAAGCTGCATTCGGCGATGACTGGCCTGCCTGGATCGGGATTTGAATGGTTCGGCTATTGTCAGCCGTGCCTATGTGCATGCTTGTCCGGGGGCCTCGCAAGCACGTGGAGAGGAATGGGTACAGAAGGCCAAATTATTGATATCAAATGATATCTTAATATCCCACAAGCTCGGGCTAGAAACAGTGGTAACAATGGAAGAAACAGGATTTTTCTGTTCCCTGCCTCCCCACTTCAAAAAGCAGCATTTGAAATACAGTGATTTACCCACTCTGCAGTCATGAATCTCTGTACTCCTTCGCCACTGTCAAGTGGAAATTAAATTTTATTTAATATTTATAACATTCAAAATACTGACTAAGCAAACCTCTTGATCGAAGCATGCCCCAATATATGCTTCGATAAGCATCAAAAATGTTTATTAAAAGTGTCATAAGGATTCCATAGTCAACATTTTGAGGAGCATTGGACAATAATGCTGGAGACCAGAGTTTAGTTCTCTGTTTGGCCATGGAAACCCACTGGGTACCCTTGGATGCATCATACACTCTCAGCCTCAGAAAGTCTCATGATAGATTCACCTTAGGATTGACACAAGCTGGAAACAACTTGAAGATACACAACAACAACAACAACAAAACAACAACAACAACTGCTTACTGACAGGGTTGGAGAGAAAGAAAACTAGGAAGAGGGCTCAGGTCACAAGTTAAGGGGAGAAAACCATGAAATACTGACAAATCTAGCAGGGTTTGACCAACGTAGACTTGCAGAATTCATTTGTTGCATTAGTCCACATTCAACTTAGATAATACAACTTTTAGTACAAGTTTCGTATTTACAAATTCAACTTTTTTTTTCAAATATTTATAGATATTGTTCAAAGTCTGTTGTTAACATCTCAATATCACAGCATTTTAATATTGGAATTGGCAGGCTTTGATTGTTTGATTATTCTTTGATTGACTATTTGTGGGTTTACACGTGGCATATGTATATTTAATGAATAAATCAACACACACATAAAGTCTTGAAAGCTGTTGTTGCCCACTGTGTGTTCTTGTCATAAGCTTCCTCAGCCTAAATGCATTCAGTGAGAAGGCATGCTGCAAATCTACATAGATCCTTATGTTGATCCCATTGCTTCGTAAGTTCCCAGCCTGAGCCCTAATATTAAAAAGAAGCTCCAGATCTAGCTGAAAGGCAAATCCTACTTGACATTAAACCCTGTATTCTGCATGTGCTGATTATACAGAGATTTCAGAATATGATGCTGAGCAATGGATAACAGGTTTCTTCCAAGACCAAGATCTTCTTGAAAGGTTAGTCTCTGTTATTTGACCTCTCACACAACACTGGCTTAATCCTTGCTTGACTCATTAAGCTGGCAGATAACCAAGACTAGCCCAAAATGTTTTACTTCTTGAGGCAAAAGACAAGACAGCATAACTCCCACCCCCATTTCACATGCAGAAGCTGACTAGACAGGCAACAGAATCTAACTTCGACACTGTCAGGAAGCTAGCTTCCTCTTCTACATGAGAGAGAGAGAGAAGACCGTTTAGGGAGTACAAGACAAGACTATGTGACACAAATAGTTCTCCCTATCTACTCTGCACCTTATCCCGTTAACTGTTAAGGCTCCATCTTAGAATAAACTGGGATCAGTTGTTTGGTGAGGTACCTAAGAATTATCTCCTAGAGAGCTTTAGTGCCATGCTTCTCAACTTTTGATCTTCCAGATGTTTGGGACTTCAGCTCCCAGAATTCTTAACCATTGGCAATACGAGTTGAGACTTCTATATCTGATGTCCCAAATATCTGGAGGAACAAAAGTTGAGAACCACTGATCCAGTGGACTTCCCCTAATTGAGGCAAAAGAGCTCTCTAGATGTACATTTATAGTGCCCACAACTATAAATCCCAGGGGTCCATGACTGTTAAGTGGTGTCAGACTACTATAATCATGTAATGTGGATGCATCCTTCCAAGGAAAGAAAAAGGCCAGGAACCTCGGGAGGGGTTCAATAGCATTAGTGATTGTTACCTTCCTTGTTTTCTTTCATGTTGTCCTTGATGTATATATCCCTAAACATGACTCTGCTTCTCAAATGAAAAACAGGAGCTCACATCTGTTTTATGAAACTTACGAGATGATGGCCATTTCCATGCTAGATTGTTATAGCGCTATTATTCCACTTGCAACATCCTATGGAATCCTGGGGTTTGCAGTTTCGGAAGGGGCCAGCCGGCCCCTCCCTAAACTGCAAACCCCAGGGTTCCATAGGATGTTGCAAGTGGAATAATAGCGCTAGAACAGTCTAGTGCGGAAATGGCCAATGAGTGATCCACCCACTGGAAACCCAGTGGGTTCTCTTTACTTTGTTGTATACAGTTTTCCGAGAAGTACAAGTCAGTAATTTTAAGACTACTTAATTTGACAAATCTTTTATTATGCACTATACTTCCAAATACAATCCTCAATGCAATTTGATTAATCCATGACAAGACGATCTCTCTTGTTTGAAAATGAGGATACAGGAAAAGTAGCACTACCATGTACCAAGATGCAACTGTGGATTTTTATTTTGAACGTGAACAGAATACAAGGTAAGGTATAATTATGAAGTTGGGATGTAGAATAATGTCTTCACTGCTGAGAAGAAAAATCTATCAAGCATGACACAGGACAAAAGCATTATTCATAGAACAGTGTGGTATGTTTGCTGCATCATTAGCCTATTTTTATTAGTGTTTCATGGATAGGTGCATCCTATGTAGGGATAAAGGAGACTTTT
Source organism: Cyclura pinguis (assembly GCA_030412105.1). Lineage (NCBI taxonomy): Eukaryota > Metazoa > Chordata > Lepidosauria > Squamata > Iguanidae > Cyclura > Cyclura pinguis. The sequence goes on along the minus strand of CM059600.1, from coordinate 108,414,065 downwards.
ATTTGGTCTGTATTTTAAATGAACTGATATAATTTGCACATCCTATACTTTTATGAAAGAAAATACAGCTATCCTTCAAACTGCATACTTCTCCAAATTGTGTAATCCATTTCTCAATTCAAAAAGTGTATATAGAAATATTAAGGAAGGTTGCATTCAAAGGCTGGAATTCTATATGATGCAATGTAGAACAGTAGTTCAGAGCTATGCTACAGCTGGCCATTCAACACTGTCCTGGGCTTCCTGTTGAACTACTGCAGCTGTCACCCCCAGCTATTCCATATCAGGAGGACAGAGAAGCATCTGGTTATGTCCCTGCAGCCAAAAGCAAAATGATTACATATCTGCCGTGGTCTTCCAGTGGTCTCAGTGGCTAATGTAATTATGAAGACACAGTCAGATGCTTGTGCAATCCCCCCCCCTTTCACTCCACCAGTCATGGGGGGCACAGCTAATCAACAGTATGTCTGTGGGGCAAGGGGCTTTGGTCAGTATAAAAGGAAGAAAGGAATAACAGCCTCTACAACAACCAAAAAAAAAAAAGACATGCACACAGTGGCGGAGCTTGGAGTGTGCAGGGGGGAGGGGGACTAAGGCACGGGGGCATGGCCAGTGTGTGTGCAGGCATGGCCAGGGTGCACAGCGGCGTGGTTATGGGCCAGGACGTCCCAAAAACATTGCCGCCCGGAGCAAATCGCCCCCATCACCGCCCTGTCCCTACGCGACTGAATGCACAGGTGTAAGGTAGACATGCCTATGTATACCACCAACAGAGTGCCAGACATAATATGTATACTGGAGGAAAATCATGCAAAATATGTTAGAGGAAACAGCCTCTAATGCATTTTTTTTCTTTTATGTATTTTTGAAATGCATTTTTTAAATGCACACTGATGTGTAAATTGCACAGAATGGATATGGAGCAGAAATAAATGGATACATCTATCCCTAGTTCTAGAGCTTGGAGCTTCAAAAGGTGATTTCTTTCAAACACCACTTCCAGAGTCTCCCAGACATTGGGAGTTGGAACCTGTGGAGACAGGGATGTCCCTTGTTTGAGGAACAGACAGCTCACCCCTTATAGGGCAGATAGGTATCCCCTATTATAAGGGATGGTTGGGTGGCTGGAATGATTTTCCATTTATTTAGACAAAATGCCAACAAATCCCATACTTTGGAGTCTGGGCCATTTGTAAAGACAGAAAATGTGTGCATCATGTAATTTATGAATGTGGGCAATATGTTAATTTTGTAGAGAAATACATGGTTAGGTTAACTGAAATCAATGCTTTAATTTGGTATTCAGGCAAAACACAAACTTGTCAATAGCTACTTCATGATTGTCAATCCTGCATGTCATGAATTTTAAGTGCCTTTTGTTATTATTTTCAAAACCGACAGCGCTATCTGTGGGCCAATTCTGGTCCACAAGACATTGGCTGCTGGTTCATCGTTATTTTCCAGGAATAGCAGAGGGACTTGCTCACAAATGTGGTACTGGTCACTGGCACATTAAAAATATTTTCTGGTTCCCCATATCAGATAGCCTGAGCAGCATTTTGCTTAAGATTTCTGGTAATTCCAAAAAAAGTTATAAAAGGAACTTGTCCAGGCTCCGTCTAATCATTTACTTGGCTTATTTACTCAGAACAAGCATCCTTAGGGGTATGGGTAAAGGAACATAGACCTCAAGAGTTTTTTTGTTTGTTTTCTTTCTTTCTCTCTGTCTGTCTTTTCTTTCTTTCTCTCTCTTCCTTTCTTTCCCCTCCACCTCCTCCTCCTCCTGTTCTACTTCTGATGCTAGTCCCATAGGTGAATAAGAAGCATCATTTCTTTACTTGCAGTTTTTTTTTCTTTTCTGCTTGAACCATGGCATGATAAGAATAGTGAGAACTGAATATTAAGGGAGGGGAGAGTCCTTGCTTTAAAATAAAACAACCCAAAACCCCATTCCACATTTCTTCCGCCTAAACATACACTATTTTTACTGAGCTTAGCTGGCATTTTAATAATACCAAACTACTTCCTTCAATATGAGCATTTAAAAATAAATTCAAAGCTCCAGCCATGCCCGGCCTTCCCTGGAAATTACTGTGATTTCTCAGTGCCAACCAAAGCTGCAAAGTAATTCCTTAAGAAGTGGTGTGTGATTTCTCCCTCCCTCCTTCTCAGCCTGATTATTTTAAGCCCTCTGTGAGTCCCCCACCAACTGATCCTAATGTTATCTCATACACACAGTAGTCATTTCATTAAAAGGAAATCAGAGAAACTGACTTTAATAAATGTTAACACCCTCTGTGAAAAATCCAGCAATTAAAGCTTCTGCCCCTGGACCTTTCAAAATGACACAGAACAAATCCTCATCACTGGTAATAAAAACGTGGCTCATCAAAGACAGGGGGGCATATGAGGTTAGGGACTGGGCATGGGGAAGAGATGGCGAACAAAGACGCTTTAAAGAACAAGCCATTGGATGACCTCTCCGTTTTTCATCGTCTGCACTGAAAGTGAGAAGAGACGAGCATCATTAGAATGTGAGTGATAAAACAAAGCAGCAGGGAAGGATAATATTTGGCATTGAGTAGCACACTGAAATTGGATTGGATAACCTTGCCACACACGTCTATGTGTACCCTGCTGAAGAAATGGTCATGAATTAGACTTATTGTATTTTTAAAAAATACATATTAATCTCAAGCGAAGTGGGGGGTTTACAAAACAGACAAGTGGAAATAAATCCAGCAACTAGCTTTAATTGTATCAACAGCTGGTACCCCAAGAATGATCAAGTGGAAGAAAATGTAGTTTGTACTGGATAATTATGCATACATTCTGAGACTGAATATGCAACAATCTTTCTGTTTTGTTTAGGCCCCTACTTAGTTGCCTGTCTATATCTGCAAGCTTGGTAACTGCCAGTTACTGGTAGCTAGGGCCCTTTTCACATGTGGGGGGGGGGACGGGCGAAAACGCCCAAAAACGGAGCTTACCTGAAACCGGGTAAATCCGTCACCACGTGGAGCAGCACGAGCTCGCTGCTCCGCAGTCCTCTGGCGTCCCAAATGGCGGCTGCTGGTTGGTGAAGGCTCTCCACCAACCGGAGAAGCTCGCCAGCTGGAAGCCCGTCCCCGGCAGATCTGCAGGCACATACTTGCGCGCGCCTGCAAATCCACTTTGGAGCCCGACGACGGAGCGGCGCAGGGCTGCGCGCTCCGTGCTCCGTGCTTTTTAAAAACCTCGAAAAAGAGGTTTTTAAAAAACACGCAGTGCAGCTAGTTCCAGCCGCTCCTGAGTGGATTCTGGTGTGGAACTACAAAAAGTAGTCCATGCCAGTCCACTCTAGGATGTAGAAGACCTCCGTCAGAGGACGCTCTGCACCATTTCAGAAGCCCGGTATGGAAATGGCCTAGAAGACACTCTTGCTATTTTGCAATGTCATGGTGAAGTTTGGAATAATGCCTTAAGGAAGAAAAGAGTCATCCACTAGATCAGAACACCATCAGGCCAATAAACAAAAGACAAATCCTTTTCTAAATGATTTTGGTGGTTCAGATGCACAGAGAAATTGCCAGCAGCCATACATATTATACATATAGTTTGGTGAGCTACTGTACTTAGGGAATCTTTGCTAGAGAGATCAAGTGAACTATCCTCAACTACAACAGAGAATTCTAAGTACCTCACCAAACTGTTGATCCCAGGATTCTCTTGGATGCAGCCATGACAGTTAAAGTGGTATAAAACTTCTACAACTGTACAGTTTAGACAATTTTTTTGTTTTGGTGATACTATGTAAAGTGTTAAATATAATTATATAGTACTGATTCAGATATCAAAAGTACGTCTGTTATTTTTGTTTGATTTTTAAATTAGAAATAGAGTTTTGTGTTAAGTCAGAGTCCTACAGTCAGAAGCAAGTCTCAATTAATACATTAGAAAATAATTATCTTTCTCCCCCAGATACCAGAGTTATGGGATTAATGTGGTTAACCACAACTTTAATAGACAATAGGTTACGTATAAATGGACTGAATGTATGTATGAATGGACTGAAGGGGGAGAATATAATGTGCCATCTAATCGAGGCCAATGCCCGTGAAAGCAGAGCAGGGAGTCTGGCAATAGATAGCTGATACTTGCCGAGATATGTCAGTATAGGTGTGCCAGAACTGCAATTGCCTAAGTCTACAGATTAGGCCCACCACCACCACAGTTCCTGTCTTGACCTCCCAGGTTGCTCCCTGTTCTCCTTCCTCCCTTCTTTTCCCACCAGCACATTACTGTAAGCCAAACCAAGTGAAAATAAGCCAGCCAAGAGTAGAAAGAAGCTCATGATGCTTCACATGTAGCAAGTAAACCCTCAAGAAGTTAAAAAAAAAAAGCTGTTGCAATAACAGAAAAATTCCTTATCCACTCTGGCAGAGACCAAACTATGGCCATTTCCGCGTTAGTCTGTGATAGTGCTATTATTCCACTTTCAAAATCCTATGGAATCCTGGGCCCCTCCCTAAACGACAAACCCCAGGATTCCATAGGATGTCGAAAGTGGAATAATAGCACTATCACAGACTAACGCAGAAATGGCCTATGTCTGGGGAATCATACCGAAAGCACAGAAGTGCATAGGGAGGATGGATGGGTCACGTTAAAATTTCAGCCAGAAATGGTTTTTCAGAAACCAGCAGGCTTATTTGCATATGTGCCTGTTGAAATCCTACATAATTTCACACAACTTCTGGTCTCATGACATATCCATTGAGATCTTGTGTCAAGGGGGAGGGTATGAAGGTCTCACAAAGGCCAAGATTCCTAACCATAGCAAGACTTCTTCCTGGGCCCCCTGCCAAACAGCTGCAAAACTGGGCCTGGCAGACATGGAGTCACCCTCCCTTGTGACACAACATACCCCCCCATGATGGCATTGGGGGGAATTAGGAAGCTAAGGTTCCCAGAATGAACACTGGAGATGGCTCATCTTCTTAAATGGTTGGATAGAAGAAGGAAATTCAGGATTTGTTACAAGCAGGTAACAATCAACATTCTCTGAAGTTCTCTTTTCTATACAGCCACTAAAGAAACATGAAACTCTCCAGTTTTCATTCTGGCAGCTATAGATGAAGCAGCTCCATCAGCAGAACCAAAAAGGGACAACTCCAGTCCCTACTACATTCTCCAGAATTTTCTCCTTCTCCCAGACCTTGAAATCCTGCTCTCAAGGTTCTCCAGCAATCTGGAATAAATTCTGAAGGTGTACAAGGACTCTGGTTCTACAGACAAGGCTGATTCTGTCATTGGACAGCCATCATTTGATACCAAGCATTACAATGCCTACAAGATTGACTGGCCTAGAGAGTGCAGTTGAAGTCAAAAGGTATGTAGTAGATCACTGGCTCTTACTCCCTCCTTGGTATCCTCAGAACTAGAGCCCCCCCTATTTTTTTTTTTCAACTAGTTCAACTCATGTGAATTTCTACAGGGACTTCTGGAAATTGTAATTAAGGGGGATTGCTAAATCTTTTCACTAGAGATTGGTAAGGCCAGTTACGTGGGATGTAGAGTGTACATGTGCACCAGCTAGCAATTCTGATTGAGGATTAAAGACACCAATGGCTAAAGAAGCAAATTAAAGCATTATTGTAAGAATTCCATTAAAGATAAGAAAGCTTTCTAAGGTTGGTAAGATAACACTGAACTGAGCTAATTTCACTTTTGGTAGAAGTGAGAAAATAATGTTCCAGGAAGAGAAGAGGTGGAAAAATCACTAAAAGTGATTTTGCAATTTGCATTTCAGAGAGGTTAACATGTGTTGGTATAGAAATGAAGAGATTTTAGGTCATTGAAAACTACTTACTCCTGTCATTGCCACTCTCCGTAAGGGTATGTCTATACTATACATCACAGTGATCCCACTGTAACTGCTATGGTTCCATCCTGGGGTGTTCTGGGGTATCTTAGGGACTTCCCTCAAACAAACAGCCCTATAGAAGTGAATTCTGAGTATCTTACAAAGGTGCAGATCCCAAGGTGCTATAGGAAGGAGCCACAACCTTTAGGGTGGGAACAAACTTTTATTGTGGATCCAACCTATAACACCTTTACATCCTTATATGCTAAAGCACCGTTGCCTTTCTAAAGTGGTACAACTTTTCCTGAACGTGATCATCACAGGGTGCAGGAGATGTCATGTTGCCATCCCATTTCACTTTTTTCCTGCTCCTGTCCCTTTAACAGCAGTGTAATGTGCAGAAATGCTCAGACTTATCTACATACTGTACAAAACTTCATCTACAAAGACTAAAGAATTGAGCTTTTTGTGGACTGAAAAACCTCACCTTTCTCTTTCAGTACACTCCATTCTCCTGTGAAAGACACAGCATGACAAAAGTATGCATTTATAGTAGATCCCCACTTAAATGTGAACTGCGAAAATGATGCTGATTTTATTTGCATTTGTTATTATTCTTCCCCTCTCCCTTTTGACCCTACTTTGCATTGCACTTTGTGTTCTAAAAAACACTTCTTTTACTTCTAGTTTCTGGTCCTTTCAAGAGCAATGGCCTCCTAAGATATGTGGGGGCTTTTTTATTATTATTATTATTACACTTGGGCCCTTTCCGCACCTTACCTTCTTCCGGCACTGGGGTGCGGGGATCACGCAAGCAGCCTCCGGCGAGAGGCTCTCACATCCGGGGTCCTTTGGCTCCACACGACCTGCCTGCTTGTGTGAGAGCCCCGCCTCTTCCTTCCGCAGTGCAGCCTGGGACCTTCCCAGGCTGCGCTGGGGCAGGAAGCGCGACCGGCACGGCTCCAGAGGCTCTGCACATCAGGTAAGTGCACACGGGGCCCAGGAGCAATGTGCGATTGCACACCATTTTTGGCTTCTAGTCAAAAATGAAAAGGTGTGCAATTGGCGCCTGCTGGCCCCTGAAGCGTCACGCGATTGTGAGTGCGTCATGCAGATCGCTCCTCACAATCGCGCGATGCTCCAGTCGCCCTTTTGCATGGAAAATGCCGTGCAAAAAGGGCCTTGGTCTTGGATGAGGAAGTCAGATGATGAAGTATTCACTGCATTAACTATGGGGGATCCCACACAGTGTGAGTATGAACACGGCAAAGCTTTTAAACTCTCAGTAAAATCTGCAATAGTTACTCTTCCCATCTTGTCATCTAGAAATTTAGAAAAGAGAACAGTATGCTCTGTGGCTATGGAGAGATTTTTGTTATTCTGTTTAGTTTATAGCCCATCGCATGCTTCTGCAGAATCCTCAGGCAGGCTCATAAACAAACATTTGTATAAGAAGCTGAAGGATTTGGGGGCACGGGTTATTTCTTTGCTCTTTCATGGTCCAGGAAAAGAGAGAAGAATACTAGAAGTGAACAAATGTATCCATAGATGTTTTTGTTAAGAAAGATTTGTCCATTGTCTTGGACCATAGTCTGTGCCTTCCTGAAAAAGGACTTTTGGCAAAAGATGGATTGTACCTCACAGCAGTTGGTAAAAATGTATTTGCTAGGAGTCTAACTAACTCAATCAGGAGGGCTTTAAACTGAATTACATGGGAAAGGGACACAGTATTCCAGAGGGCAGGGGGCACCAAGTACTGGGGGCATTGATCTCAATGACACAGGCGAAATTGAGGTGACAGTATGGAAACTCCACAGTGGAGAGAAAAAAATAAGGAAGCAGGTAGACAGAACGGCCCATGGTCTTAATATCTCTACACTAATCTACAGACCGTGAAGAATAAGCAAGGTGAACTTGAGTTCTTAATACAGGAAGAAAAATACAATTTAATAGGCATCGTTGAAACCTGGTAAGAAGAGTTGCATGATTGGTATGTAGTAATTAGAGGGGTTTAACCTATTCCAAAGGAATTGATCAAATAACAAAAGGGGAGGAATAGAATTATATATCTCAGATGCGTACCCCTATGAGCACATAGTAAGCATGGAAAACAGGTCAAGAACATATGAGCGGAGTTGAGTTGAGCACTAAAGGGGAGGGAAACAACAATGACATCATCTGCTATAGACCCGAAAGCCAGACTGAAGACTTGGATGATGACTCCTTAGGACAGATGACCAAATGCTTAAGAAGAAGACATAGCGTAGTAATGAAAGATTTCAACCACACTGATATTTATTGGAAATTGCTGTGCCTCACTTCCCTTGCAGACAATTTCATTATCCAGAAGGTGGAGGTGTCTGTAAGGGGATAAAATATTTTGTGTTTGATCCTAACCGACAAGGAAGAACTGACCAACTGGGTGTAGGTACTAGGATTCTTGGGTAAGAATGACCACATTCTCCTGGGATTTCTTATGCAATAGAAAGACGAAGCCAAACAGTCATGCCTGTACTGTGGACTTTAAGAAAACTGATTTCTGTAAGCTTAGGGAAACACTGGGTGAGATCTCATGGTCAAAAGTTCTTAAAGAGATGGAAGTTCATGGTGCATGGTACATGGGAGTTCTGTAACAGCAAGATATTGAAGGCACAATTGCAAACAATTCTAATAAGGAAGAAAAATAGGAAAAATCTAAAAAAACAAGGTGGAAGAGGGAAAAATAATCGAGGAATACCCCCTCCCCCCCAAAAAATATGTATAAGTAGAAAGTCAGAAAAGCTGAAGCTCAGAATAGGCTCAGGCTTGCTAGAGAGATTAAAGATTAAAAAACACGATGTATAGATGTGTATCACCTTTTTATTACATATGTACACACAGTTGGCCCTCCATATTCTCTAGGGTTAGGGACACAGGGCCCCCACAAAAGTATGAAAACTGCAAATATCAAAACGTCTGTGTGCATCTGTGGGAAGGGAGCTGATGCATGGTGGGGAAATGGATAACCAGGGTCTAAACCAGGTAAGGAAAAGGAAAGGGAAAGGGGGTGGGGTTGACATGGTGGCCATATACTTCCTCTGTCTCACCCATCTCCTTCCTTGGATGTATTGAGGGGAGTGTCAGGAGAAGGTTTGTGGTGCTGAGAAATTGAGCTGTGAGCCATTCTCAGCTGGCCAGGCAGTGCGGGGGTGGGGGCAGGAAGAGGAAGAGGAGGAGGAGGAGGACAACCAGAGGAAGGTTTTTAAAGAGCTGTGCAACCTGATCAGAACTGCCAGAAGGAAATACTCCCTCAGAAAAGCAGCTCTTGGGGTGCGGAGCAGGGGTTGGAGAAACTAGCAGATAATCAAATCCATGAAAGTTAAACCCACAAATGTGGAGGGCGAACTGTATAGATAGAAATAAAGATATATATTTGTTTAGACCAAGAGGAAGAACAAGAAAGCGGTAGGGTCACTGCATGGTGTATTAGTGAAATGCTAACAGGGAACAGAGAGAAGGCTGCACTGTTCAATACTTTCTTTGCCTCAGGTTTCTTCCCAGTGCTAAAAGGACTCTTCCTGGTGCAAACAGAACAAATGATGAAATAAAAGGACTGTCTCCCAGAACAGGTAAAGAGGTAGTACAGGAGTACCTAGCTACTCTAAATGAATCCAAGACTGGCATGCTGTTACTGGCATATGGATGTGTAGGTTACGCATATATACATATACATATATGTGTGTGTGTGTGTGTGTGTGAGTGTGTGTGAGTGTGTGTGTGTGTGTGTGTGTATGTATGTTCTTTTTTGGCTGCTATGAAGGTTCGTATTCTCTTCTTCTTTCAGTAACTCCTGATTTAACCAAGCAGCAGAAGTCCCCAAACTTTCTGAATTCTTGCTTCACTTAATGTTTGGATAATTTTGTTTCCATAGCTCCCCTAGGCCAAAATAAATACCTTACAGTTTTGTTTATTAAGCTGTTAGGTCCAAACAACTCATTAAGTATTTATGAACTAACAACTTACATACCAATGTTTCATAGCTGAAAATTGGGACTGTAGTCCTCCTTCCTCTTCCAGGTGCAGTGGCTAGTCTCGTATCAGCCACCGCAGTCGTCGCCATTTTTGTTCTGGTCCAACATCTACTGCTGTTGTCATTTCCTCATTCCCCTCTTGCTGCCCTACTCATCTTCACTGCTACTGTTTCAGCCAGCTAGCAAAGTTGCTAAAACCCAACTCACCATTCTCTTTCTCTTTGATTCCACTTCTTCCCCACCAGTGGAGCTAAGCCAGGTGAAGAAGTAAGAAAACTGATTAAAATACCTTGCAGCATCCATGTGATTCACGACAGTGCATCAGAGCACCATGACACACAGTTGGGAAACTGCTTCCATGTAGCCTCTGAAACTTCATTGCATAGCCATTCCATGCTTTATGAGGAGTGGGCAGGATAGGCAAAAACATCAGCTATACCTTCATAGCCAGACACGAAATGATTATAGCAGTGCTGCAGTATTTGGAAAACTCGGTGCTGATGTAATCGCTGTACATCTAGCTATGGGTAAGGAGCACTGGTATAGGGATGGGGGGACCAAGGGGGTGGTGCACCCTGGGTGCCATTTTTGCAGGAAGCCACAGCTCCTTGCTTGCCCCCCGTAAGTCATCACCCTGCCCCCAAGCACTGTTGCCCTGCCCACACATGCCGTAGCCCCACCCCTGTGTCTCCATCCCCGCCCCTACCCCACTCATGCCAAGCTACACCACTGGTAGAGAGCCAGATGCTTCGTCAATACTGGCCACTCCCCATGAGGCACAGAATGGTTGGGAGTGGGGCCCTCTTAGGCTGCACAGTAAGTCTGGGGAGGGGAGGGATATATGATTTAGCCTAGGTTTGCACGTGGAACTACTAGCTAAGCTGAGCCATACAGCATTCCAAAATTGCCAAAGTCTCCAGAGTTTGATGAACTGTATCCAAGGGTGCTGAAGTAAATTGAAATTGAAGTAAATTGTTGATGACCTTTGAGTTTTCTTAGAAAACAGAAGAGATCCCAGCAGACTTGTCCATATCTTCAATCAGCTTCTGACCAGTCAACTTGACTCAGTATCAGGAAAGGTTCCAGAACAGATCGGTAATCATTCAGTCCATGAACGCTTAGCATTTCTGTAAGGCTGTTGGTAGACATTGCAATATTAATTGGTAAAGGGAGATATGGGGTAGGGAGATAAAACTATCAACATGGGAGAAGGGGAAGTCACAGAGTGTTGGTTGCTCCTAAACTGTCCCCCACCTCAAATAGATGGGATAGCCTTGGCAGCAGGACTTCCAGGCTGAAAATCCTGCTACTTTATTTCAGGAAATAAAACAGGAAAAAAATTATAATAAATTAAAACAAGAAGTGAAACAGAAATTAGAGGAATATAAAAATATTAAGTTATTGTGGTTTGGAAGAATAGAGTTAGTAAAAATGAAAATACTACCTAAGATTAATTTTTTGTTCAGGCTGTTACCAATAAAAATATCAGAAGAAGAATTGAAAAATTGGCAGTTATTATTGAACAATTTTTGTAACAGGAACAAGAGACTGAGGATTAATAAGAAATTTTGGTACAAATCCCAAAAAGAAGATGTATTGGGCCTACCAAATCTAAAATGGTATTATAATGCAAATCGATTAAGATATATCATAGATAGAGTTCTAGGAAAAGGAGATTTAGATTGGTTAGAGATGGGAACAACAGAAATTGAGAAGAGATTAGAGAATATTTTCTTTTGGAATCCTGTCAAGAGAGAGATGGAAAAAATAGAAAACCCCTTTTTGAAAAATGTATTAGAAATTTGGAAGAAAAATAAGGAAAAATTAATGCCGGCTACTTCACCATTAACTCCTGTAGTGATGATGGCAAGGTTTCCAATGAATTTGAGAGGTGAAGTAGAGAAGGAATTAAAGAAGCAGAAAATGAATAAGTTAAAAGATTGGATGAATATAATGACGAATAAAGATAAAATAAAGGAGATATTACAGGGTACTAAGATATCATGGTTCAGTTATATACAGCTAGAGCAATGGACGAGGAATTGGAAAAGGAATAATAAAGGTTTCAGAAAATATACTAAATTTGAACAAATGATTATACAAAGGGAAGGTATGGAGGAAAATGAAATGCTGAAGGGTAACACGAGTGAAATATTCAAAATGTTGGCAAAATATGAAGATGAAGATGAATATCTTAGAAAAATATGAGAGGAAGAACTAGCACAAAAAATAGATATTCAGATCTGGGGAAAAAATTGGAATCAGCTTCATTTAAAAAACTTGTCCATAATGATGAAAGAGAATTATTATAAATTGGTTTGGAGATGGTACCTAACACTAGTAAGGTTAAATTATATAGATAAGAATTATTCAAGGTTGTGATGGAAGAGTTGTCAAGAGATTGGTACATATATTCATATGTGGTGGAATTGTGAAGGTGTACCGAAATTTTGGCAAAGAGTATTTAAAGAGATAAAAGAGATAACTGAAATTGATTTACAAATATGTCCAAGTAAGCATTATTGTCTATATTTGATAAGGTTAATTGTACCCAGGCAATGAAGGATTTAATTACAAACTTATTAACTGCAGCAAGGTTAATTATATCAAGAAAATGGAAAAGTCATGGAGATTTTCAAATAGAGGATTGGTTTAAAGAAGTGTGGAAAATTGCGATTAATGATAACATGTCAAATTAAAACCAAAAAGGGAATAATGAAGGGGAATGATTTTGAAGTAATATGGAAGATATTTGTGGAAAAGGCTTTAATAAAAGAGGAAGGTGTCGTACCTCCACAAGAAGAATTACAATTCAGGAAAGTGGAGTAAGTTGAAACATAATTGGCTCTGGGGAGTGGGTTTACTTTTAGAAATAGTTTGATATGTTTAGTAATAAGATCATATTTGGTATAAGTAATAGATTAAATGTAATGGAAAAGTATAGAGTCAAGAATGAAATTATTATAATAATAATGAGTATAATGAGAATGAGATCTAGATATAGGTAATAAAAGTATATAAGCAGTATGATATAGAATATGCTGAATAAGTATATGATTGTAATGGAATTGGAGAGAAATAACAACGTAAGTTTGGTTTGTTGAAATTTTCTTTTTTCACTGTTATGTGTATCACATGGTGTTTTTCTTTTTTGTTCTGTTTTTTTCTTTATAATCAATAAAAAAAAAGATAAATAGAAAAACACCTTTGATCCAGGACCCGATCTTGGATTAGCATGCTTGTTGGGTTTGCATCAACAGAGACTTGGCTGGCTGAGGACTGGGGGGTTAATCTTTCTCATCTTTGCCAATTTGGGTTCTCTGTGGGGCAGCCGGTGAGGCTGGAGGGTGAGAAGGCAGAGTTGCAGTGATATATCAGGATTCCGACTCCCTCACCAAGTTCCCCTTCTCACATTCTACTGGATTTGAATGTGTGTACTTAGAAGTGCATGGCCAGGACAGAATAGGGTTCGGTTGGTCTGCCATCTACATTGCTGCTCAACAGTCCCCCTTCCTGAGCTGCCTGACTTGGACTCGATAGTGATGTTGGAGTTCTCTTGGCTAGTTGTGCTGGGGGGCTTCAACATCCATTCAGAGACCTCTCTGTCAGAAGCAGGTCAGGACTTCATGTCCTCTGTGACAACCATGGGTCTGTTCCAAGTAGTTTCTGGTGCCACTCATGCTGCAGAACACTCTCTGGAGCTATTTTCTCTGTGAGACAAAATTATGGTGATCTAGATGTGGAGGGACTTTCTACAGTTCCATTATCATAGGCAGATCACTATCTTGTGGGGTTTAGACTCACTGGGACTAACAGCCTTTGCAGGGAGTGGGGTGCCAATTAACATGGTCCACCCCGGGAGGCTTATTGGATTCAAATGGGCTCCTGAGAACTCTTGGGGAGTTTCCTGTTGCCTTGGCAGGTGAACCTGTTGCAACAGAGGGAAATACCCAGGGCAGTGGACACAATCAGTCCTAAACATCCACTCCCATGGTGTAGAGCCAAGTGAGCACCTGGGTTCACTAGGGAACTGGGAGTGAAGAAGGAGCAGTACAGAGACTAGAGTAGTCATGGTAGAAGATTTGGAGTGAGTATGACCAAACATGGGCTAGAGCTCATGGGGAAGCTTATGGTGGCAGTGGCAGTGAAGAAATTCTTCAGTGAAATGCTTCTTCACTGCCACCATTGCATCTGCACGATGTCATCCAGCAGATCTGTCTTGAGTGGTCAGGGTCCTTTTACATTCTGCCTTGTAAGAGCAGTATGTAAACTATTCATCAGCCCACCGTGAAGAGTCAGCACAATAATTTCAGGGTAAAATCACTCAGATCCACTCTGACGTGGATGCTATAGTTGATATAGGTCCAGTGAATGTAACCTTGGCTCCTGCTCGTCCTATGTTTTTGAATTTGTTTCAGTTTGTGCAGTCTGAGGATATGAACAGGATCCTTGGAGTGGTGAGAGCCACCATGTGCATACTGGACCCATGACGTTCCTTGCTGTTGAAAGCAACATTTTAACTGTTTTTGATCTTTTTAAAAAAATAATAATTTTTGTATATTTCTTTTTTTAATTTTTGTAAATTAACGCTTTAGCTTAATCTTTTGTAAATTATTGTAAGCCACCTTGCATACCATCTTGGGAGAAAAGCCGGATATAATTGCAATCAATCAATCAACCAATCATCCCCCATTATATACTTTCAGACATGCTGGTAAAATATTGTCTAGACAGTGCAGTTGTTAGGTGGTTGACAGACTGAATCCAGCTAACTGGTTCTTCCTCTTCATCCTGGAAAGGAGTGACTCACAGAGTGCTTCAGGGTTCTGTTCTGGGCCCAGTATTGTTCAACAGCTTTATCAATGACTTGGATGATGGAATAGAGAATTTTCAGATGACACGGGCTCTCCCGTCATTACCTGAGCAATATAGTCTCCTCTCCAGGTAAACAAAGGGTTAATGATATGTTGCATTTAAGTTATAGCTATTGTGGCAAGCATCACAAAGGAACAGCAGAGATCACAAGAAACAATTTCCCAGTGAGGAAGCCATTGGGGAGAAGGAGGAGAAGCTTTGAGGTGCTTCAAAGAAGAGGTTTAAAACCCACAAGGGACCAGGAGGCTGAGAGAGAGAGAGATTGAGAGAGGAAGAGAGAAAGACGGAGAGAGTCTAAAGAGAGAGGGAGAGATCGATGGATCAATGGATCGATAGATTGATGGATGGACGGACAGACAGATAGACAAACAGACAGACAGACAAACTGGGGATTGGCGAAGTTTAGTCACAGACTGGACAAAAGGCATGCTTCTCATGACCATCCAAGACCCAGAACTTCATCTGTATTGTGAGTAGAATAGGAATGTTTAGCTAGCTGTGTTAGGGTTTCTGTTCTTTTCAACCTTTTTTGTTCAACCTTTGTGTTTGTAACTTTGCAAGTATCACCAAGTAATGTCTGAAAGAAGGTGCCTTCATGTATAAGATACCCTTTTGCCAATGTAGATTGCTTGCTTAGAGTAAAAAGCTTTTGCTTTCTAAAACTTCTTCTTTTCTATGCTCTCTTCATGTCCTTTTGCTCAGTGTGTGTGCATCTTATCTCCCACAGGGGGTGGGAAGGGAAAGCCTCTGCAGTCAAAGGTAGAAGTCTAAGTTAACTTACTGAGTAACTTCCCACTGAGTTACTGAGTCACAGGGGATTAAATCAGTGGGTGTTGGCAGCTAGATGATCAAGAGAGGAAGCGGGATTATTGCCAATCATTACAACACCAAATTAGGAAAGGTAACCAATACCCCAAAGGACAGGATCAGGATTCAAAATTGCTTTAACAGACTGGAAAGTTGAGCCAAAAGTAACAAAAATTAATTTTAATGACAAATGTAAGGTGCTACACTGAGACAGGAAAAAAATGAAATGCACAAATATAGGATGGGTGACACATGGATTGATAACAGCATATTTGGAAGGAATGTAGGGGCCTTAGTAAATAACATACAAAATGTGTTGATAGGGTGATGTGATGTGGTAGCCCCCCTTTCCCCGCCCACAAAAAAAAAAAGACAATTGCAATTCTAGGCTGCCAAAGTACAGTACCCAGATCAAGGGAAGTCATAGTACACTCTGTTTTGTTTAGGTCAGACAATGCCTGGAATACTGGATCCAGTTATGGGCACCCTAGTTCAAGAAGGATACTGACGAGTTCAGGAGAGGGTGATCAAAATAGTAAAAGTTCTGGAAACCCAGCCCTATGAGGCACAACTTCAGGAGATGTGGTTTATTTAGCTTAGAGAAAAGAACACTGAGAGGTGATATGATAGCTTTCTTTAAATACCTGTCAACTTGTCACTTGTAGAAGATGGAGCAGGCTTCTTTTCTATTGCTCCAGAAACTAGAACACAATCTGATGAATTCAAATGACAAGAAAGAACATTCCATCTAAATGTTAGCAATAACTTCTTGACTATAAGAGCCGTTCAAGAGTGGAACAGACTTCCTTAGAGGGTTGTGGACTCTCCATCTTCGGAGGTCTTTAAACAGAGGTTGGATGGGTGTCTTTCATGCTTTAATTGTGTGTTCCTGCATGGCAGAACCTTAAACTAGATCACCCTTGTGCTCACTTCCAGTTCTGTGATTCTATAATGGTATGACCACAAGCATGAAAGTCTGGCTTATGATCTCATGACTGTTGAACAGGAAGTGTGTCTAGTGGTGGTTTTCAAATTCTTAGGGGAGCCATTTGAGTCCAACACATTAAGGACCTCAGCCCCATTATTCATCCCAACGACAGTAGATCCACTAAATCAATGGAATTTATGTACATACTGGCCTACTACACTCCCATTGACTCAATGGATATATTCTAGTTGGGGCTAGTGAATAGATTTAGGTCATAGGCTAGGTGTGAACATTGCACAGCCCTCCAAATGTTGCTGAACTGCAGCTCCCAGCATTTTTCACCATTGACTGTGTTACCTAGGGCTGCTAGGAGTTGCATCAACACTGGGAGAGCTGCACAATTTCTACTCCTCCCCGTCCAGAATTCTGTGGTACTTTAAAGAACAGTAATGGTTTGCAACATAAGATTTTGTCGTTCAGGTTGCTTCTAGAGACAACTCACCCTTCAGTCTTGGGCTAGTTGGTTCATCTGCTGAGGCCTCATTTCTAATACCAAGGCATCCAGGAAATAAACAGAAAAAGAAAGAGAAAGAGAAAGAAATTTATGATGGACCTGGTGATGTTATCTGCTGAAAATATTTTGTTGTACTGTGATGAGCCTTATTACCTAAATCAAAACTTTTTATCCTTTTCTTTCTGCTACAGTGCCTCAACCAGCTATGGATGAATGAGTTCATTGTGTAGAAATATAGATAATTTTTGCGCATGTGCTCAATGGGGTGAGACACTGGCAATGATAAATGTGCAGGAGTCTGTGGACAACAATGTCTAGAAAAGCTGATAAGAGTCTTTGGGTGATAGCAGAACTGTCACCGGCTTTTCCAACTAAGAAGTGACCAGTCGAGATTTTAATTTATTTGATTGTAACAAAGTTTTAATATGGTCCTGACTGCTATTTGAATGACCCTTGAAAAAAAGGAGTCAGCTTCATTTCTTTCACCTCAAATTACTTCAGTACATTTCTCCAAGTCCAAAATATGAGCTAGCTGATAAGCCTGAAATGAAGGATGTGCAATGAATTCTGGAGAACACACAGAACTACAGCATTCAGCTGTGTCTCTGGACACATTGTGCTTGTTTGAAGTCTGCACATTTATATGTGGATTCATAATAAATGCTTCCCACAATGTGCAGAAAGAGATATCAAGTGAGAATTATAGGAAATACAGGCAAAATAGGACTAAACCAAATACAGCAAGTATATGACAGGAAAGCTTGTTTCTATCTCCACAGTGAACCTGCTATCCCACAAGGGGCAGACAGAGACTGCCCTCCACAACTTTTTCTCATGAAATTGATCTGCAGCCCTTTCTTTTGAAGAAGGAGAAATGAGGTGATGGAAATGCTTTCCTGAATGGATTACAACTCCCATCCCTGTATTCATTCATCTTTCTCTTTCTTTTCTAATGCTTGATAACAGCAAGGAGAAGACATCTATGTATTTCCTCCGCAATATCTTGCCCCAGCAGCTTATAACAACTGCTCACCTAGAAGACACATGGTTTTTCTGTGCATAAAAATCATCTAGAACTCTTCAGGACCTTCAAATACAAGGAGAATACTGTAAATAACCATTTTTCCCACTGCAAAGAAAAAACTACAATAATAATTTTCCTTGTATACCCTATTTTCTGGAGTAATAAGACTCACTTTTTTTCTTGAAAAACTGTGTGAAAATGGGGTGCATCTTATATGCCGGCAAATAGTATTTGCCAACATATAAATGGGGTGCGTCTTATATGCTGGTGCTTATTATACACTGGCAAATACAGTAACCAATGAATGTCATCACTAGTCTATAGATAGATCTGAAAATGAAGCACAATACAGAATTCTTAAAAGTACTGGGAACTACCTTACTACTCAGTGTTTACCTTGATTAAATAATATTGCCAAACTTGGGAACATACACATACTTCTTGTCTTGTCTTCTTGTTTGTTGTTGCATGCCTTCATTTCTGACTTATGGCAATCCTAAGGTGAACCTATACACACATCTAATCCCTGAATTCCAAAACAGTACAATTCCACGTGTTAAGTAGTTTTATGGAATGAAAGTTGAAAGTCAATGTGCTATTTAGTGTCCAATTTGGCTGGGCCAATTTGGCCTCTGAAATTGTGGGGAGGCAGGGGGCAAGAGGAAACAATATCATATCTTCTCCTGCCCTTTTTGTTATCCGGAAAACTGGGCCTTGCTCTCACACTAACAGGTTCTAGTACAAAGAACTGAGTTCCTCTGTGAGAAAATAACATTTAATTTCCAGGGCAATTTCACTTCTGACAAAAGTGGGGGGGGGGATCTTCCCTGATCTCAGCAATTGCTACCCTTAGTGATGGTATCTCCAGCACCAGTAGCTTTGCTAATCTGCGTAAAATGCAATTCAGTGCCTGGAGCAGAAGGCTAAAAGGAAAGGGGGGAGGTTGTTTGCTGGTTATGTTTTGTTTTATTTATTCAGCAGTCTCTTTCCTCCACAGAACCATTTGCTGGTTCACAGTGATAAGCACTTCTTTCTTCGTTCCATCCCACTCCTGCTGGCTTTTGTCCGTCTGGTTGCTGCTTGGCCCACATTATTAGCATGCTGACTTCATGCATTATGGAAGCACCTTGCTCTCTCTTTCTCTTTCTTTCTCTTTCTTTCTCTTTCTCTCTCGCTCTCTCACAAACATATATTATTTTTTACAGTCCAAAAACTAAACTCAGTGAGACTCTGTACTAACACGTAGTTTGGAAACAGTGTTGAAGTACATGACAACTTAAGAAAAACCACAGTGAATAAGACTGAAGGCCTATCCAAGCCAACGTTCTATTCTGTCCCACCCCACCCACACCCACACCCCATGGCCAGCCAGATGCTCATGGAACACCTACATGCAAGACATGAGTCAAATGGACCCTTCCATCTTACGCTCCCTGGGAACCTATAATCAGAAACTTAGAGGTAATATATCATACCGTTTGACTATCTTGGTTTTGGCAGGGACAGCCCCATTAAATCCCCTACCATATCACTAAGATTCTTTTAAAATGTCCTGTTTGTTTTTTTTCTCTTCTCTTCCCACTCTCTCTCTTCATCCTGGGCTTACTTCAGTTGCTTCAAACTGAGTGGGGACTACAAAAGTAGTTTGCACTCAACTTAGAAGGAGGGAGAGGAGAGGAAGGATCAGAGTCTTGCTCTTCGTAAACATAGTACATAAATTCCCATGCTATAGTGCTATTACTCCACTTTCAACATCCTATGGCAGAGCTTTCCAAATTGTGTGTCACGTTAGTCTGTCAACTGCTGTGTGTAGGTGTGTTGCGTGAACATAATGGGTGGAGGGGCTGCCTCTCCCACCACTGCAGTGGGCCAGACCAGGGTGGAGGGACGGCCTCTCCTACTGCCGCTGCCACCACCTTGGTCAGGCCTAGTAGTCAGGAGAAGCAGATAACAAACACAGGTCAGAAACTCAGCAGTAACTTAAGTGGTCAGTTTACTTAAGCAAGGAAAGAACTTTGCAAATGAGAAGGAATAATGGTCCCAACAAACATACATTGGAGACAGACAATACAAACACAAGTCAAAGGCAGAAACAACAAGGCAAGGGCAGTGAATGGGAGCACAAGAGAAGTGGTCAGTAATTACCAACAAAAGCTAGAGGAGGAAAGGCTCAATTCTTATAGGTTCCAAGATCAGCGCAGGTGGTGCTTGATTAATTGCTGTTTGGCATAAATTCGCTGGGAGCAACCCAGGAGACCCTTTCGGTGTCTATGCTGGGCAAAGGTAGTTATGGATAGGTCACTCTCCATGTCAGAATGAGCAGGACTTCCTGCTGGGGCTAGCACAACCTCCTGCTCTATCTCTGGGGCAGGTGGTGGTACTGTCTGCTCTGCAGGGGCTGCTGTAACAGTCTCTGTGCCAGGACTCAGAGCAGGTTCTGCTGTCTCAGACTCTGAGGCCCTTTCTGCAATGCACCTTTTCGCGGAGCTGGGGTGCGGGGATCGCGCAAGCAGCCTCTAGCGAGAGGCTCTCGTGTCCCGGTTCCTTCAGCTCTGCAGCTGCCGCCTGCTCGCACAAGAGCCCCACCTCTTCCTTCTGCAGTGCAGCCTGGGAGTTTCCCAGGCTGCGCTGGGGCAGGAAGTGCGAGTGCCGCAGCTCTGGAGCTCCGCACGCATGGCAAGTGCGTGCGGGGCCCTGGAGCAATGCACAATCGCGCACCATTTTCGGCTCACAGCTGAAAATGAAAAAGTGTGTGGTCAGCACCTGTCAGCCCCTGGAGCGTCACGCGATTGTGAGTGCGTCATGTGGGCTGCTCCTCACTTTTGTGCGATGCTTAAGGGGCCCTTTTGCATGGCAAATGCCATGAGAAAAGGGGCTGAGTCTGAGTCCAGGTCCTGGAAGCCCATGACACAGGCCAAGGAAGACATCAGCGAGGGCAACGGCAGTGGCAGGTCAGGCTTGGGTGGAGGGGCTGTCTTCACTTACTGGATTGTGAAATGATGCATGTCTAAAAAGTGTGTCACCAATATGAAATGTTTGGAAACCTCTGTCCTATTGAACCTTGGGGTTTGCTGTTTAGGGATAAGCATTTAGAATTCTCAGCCAGAGAGCTCTTTGGCCTCAATAGACCACAAACCCCAGAATTCCACAGGATGTTGAAAGTGGTATGAAATGGCCTGTGACCTGCCCAAGGTCATCCACTAAGTTTCCATGGCAGAGCGGGGATTCAAACCCTGGTCTCCCAGTGTCCTAGTCCAACATTCAAACCACTGCACCATACCAGCTCCCAAACTACAGTGCTGTGTATACCATTATTTCAAAGTTAACACTTATTTACTGTTGTATGTGTGTATGTCCTAATTCACACAGAGGCCTAAACCTCATTACTGCTTCTAACCAGTAGAACCATTGAATCAACTGCTGAACAATAAAATCAACATTTATGTACCCATTGATTCAATAGGACTATTCTGTTTCAGACCGACATTTGGATTTAGCCATAATGTTTGTGGCCACCCCTGTCTCTACTTGTAACTGTTGTTAATCTCCACAAAAGAAACTGTATCCCTTTCAAAGCCTGGAGTGAGACACAGAGAACGAAAGAATGTGTGTGCATCTGTTGCAGAGAGACAGTGCGTTCTAACAGAGAGACAGATAACCCATGGGAGGGAGGAAGAGCTTCTATTCGAAAAGAAGTGGGTGGCTGCAAGCCGCAGTAACACAAGTAACAACTCTTTTGGCAAATGCCTCACAGATGTGCCCCAAGATCTATTGAAATGACCTGAAGCAAACGTTGAATTTCTGATATCTCTCAGTGATCAAGAGTCTTTGCCAAAGTTTGAAGTTCTGTGTAAATAAGCTGAACAGAAGGCCTGGCAATTCATTTCACCATCCTTCTAGATGTGTAGCAAAATATAGCATTTCTCTCTTCCCTGCTTGTCCCTACGCACTTGCAAGCCATTCTCTGTTCAACTCAATCATGCTTGCTTTGTGTTCTCAGTTCAGTGATGACAGTACAAGCACTTGGGTTTCAACCAAAGAGAATAAATGGTGTCTGAAGAGCTCCCCTACACTCTGTAGTCCTCCCACTCCCCCTCCTGGTAAACAAGAGCTAAACAACCCTGTATATATAAAATTGCCCACTGAAGAGACAAAGACAGATTCACTACCATAACTCCCAAGGTTGTACTCCATCAATTTCAACATTTTTTAAAAAAAGTATCCAGTGCCTCAATTAGAGGAATGACATAAAATCTATGCAGCTGCTGCCTACATACTTTGCTGATGATGACTAACGGTCTTGCACAGAAATCTTAGAATTTTCTTCATGCTTATCTCTTATTTCTTCTGCATCAGTGGCCATATCCCTGTAGAAGAAAGGCTCAACAAAGATGGTTCCTGAACTGAGGCACTAAGGGATCTTTGGCGCAGACGGTTTCTTCCACTGCCAAAAGGCATTATGTCCTCCTTAATGGTGAGGAAAAAAAGATGGAATAATGGTAAGAAAACGCAGGGGGTCGCAAATTGATGATGGTGATATCTGAAAGCTTATGTTCTTGTTGTTGCTGCTGCAGCTGCGGCTGCTATTGTTGTTGTTTGTTGTTGCTGCTACTGTCCCAAAGTCATTTTCAACTTATGGCAACCCAAAGGCCAGCCTTGTTGTTGTTGTTGATTTCCTTCAAGTCATTACCAACTTATGGCAATCCTACGGCAAGCCTATTACATTACAGAGTTTTCTGAGTCTGTGATATGTGATGCACCCTGTGGGCTTCCATATGCTCAGCTCACTACACCACACTGGCTCCCAAGTCAACTCCACCATGGGATTTTCTTGGCAACATTTGTTCAGAGGAAGTTTGTCACTGTCTTCCTCTAAGACTAGGAGAGGGTGATTTGCCCAAGGTCACCCCGGTGGGTTACCATGGCTGAGGGGTAACTTGAATCCTGCTATCCTGGAGTCCTAGTCCAAGACTCAGGCCCACTATATTTGTGGTAAAAATGCCAGACTTTTCTAGGGCTGGTTCCCTCAAGACTCCATAAATGAAGTAAGCTGATGGCCCAATGAAACCCTCATATGGACTTGAAATTAGACCCTTTCCACACGAGGCTGGTGAATCGGTTTGTGCCATTTCTTACTGGATTTTCTGGGTTCAAAACAAGGCGGACTTTCCCTCATATCCTTCTGCACAGCTACTGCGTATGTTCCATTCTGATTCGGAGGAGTGCGAACACTGCCTCTGCTGTGGCCACTGCCGCTACTCCCCTCACCCCACTCCGTCAGCTGTGATTGGCCCCCCCTTTTTTTGCATGGTTTAGTACGTCATTGTGTACGTGCATATGTGCGTACGTGCGTAAGTCCATACTACCCCCTGGCTGCTACCATGAGCCCTCCCCTGACCATCAACTCACACTAGCGTGAACGTATGTGTCTGCACCACTGTGAAAGTACGAATTGGATCGATCTGGAAAACTGGAAAACCGGAAAACCGATTTCTTCCGGTTTTCAAATAGCGAACTTTACCACCACATGGGGGCGCATTTAGTCAGAATTACATGCGGAACGAAGGTAAATAAATCGAACCTAGTCCGCTTCAAGGTGCAGAAGACCTCTATGGCAAGACGCATTGGCCCGCCTTAATAACCGCATGCGGAAAGGGCCTTAAATGCTGAAATTGGGCCCCCAAGTTGCCAACTCCTGCATGGTAATATCTTTTTGAATTGTCTGCCATCTGCATGGTGCACAGACCACCTAAACTCATTTATCACCTCAACCAACTTACTGGCAGACCCTTACTCTGACACAGATGCTCGCTCCCCCATCTAGCAGTGGGATAAGAATGCTTCACTCCATAACATTGATCCAGGTTCTGGGCCCCTAACAAATGTTCCATTATTTATACAGTGTTCTAATCAGACAGAAATTGATTTAGAGATTAGCAATGCCATGCATGAACCAATTCCTATAATGAACCAATAGCTGGTCTGAGTTGCTACATGATTCTGCTGAAGGCTAGCCAATTGGGACACCAACAGGCTCAGAAGAAAGATACAGCCGCATGTATCCGCATGCCCTACTTTCTACATTCAGTGCTATAATGTGGGAAACATCTTCAGAAGATACAAGTCTTCTTTGCTAGTATATTCCCACATACTCTCAGCCCCGGAAAACCCATAATAGGTTCACCCTAAGTTGCAGTAAGTTGGAAATGACTTGAAGGCACACAACAACAACAAAATCAGAATATCTGCTGTCAGTGATGCCTGATGCCTACTGGAACTAGGAAGGTGGAGGGCAGAGTCATTAGATGTGGAGGTAATTACATCTAGTCTGTCCCTTTGCAAGTTGTAAGTATGTCATGTACCCTGCTACAATCTACAATTTGTACAGATTTTATATATATGACAGGGGGGCTGGAGGTTAGATGGCTGATATACAACCTGCTCACATAGAACCATCCCCACTTGCTTTATAGATACACTGGTCCCACAATGAAATTGGATTAAAAGGAGGACTCAGTGTGGGCAAACTGAATTGAACACTGCTTCTGCCTTCTGGTTGTATTATCAGTTATGGCAGAATCACATTAAGCCATGGTTAGTATTCAGCAGCCAACTATATTGGGGGGGGGGGGGGTCTGAACAGCAACCACCGCCTGCCATATCACAAATTGTATTTGAACACACACATACACTATCAAAAGTAGTTGATGGCATGACATGTTGACTTGCTGTTGAAGAAACACCCCTGTGTCCATGGAGCTAATACTCTTTGAATTCTGGCCTATTTTTTTTAGAAAGTGAAGACAATAGGTGGTGTCGCATTGATCCAACATATACAGAAGGGGGAATACTGCCCCTGCCCCTCTCCATCTCCATTCTCCTCACAAGCAGAATAACAAGTCTGAATGGGAAAGTTTCTGCTGAACCTCAAAGCCCTCCTGGTTCTTTAGCAAGGGCAATTTCCATTTCCAAAATCTCTTGAGTTCAGACCCATCACTCTTTACATAATAGAATGATGGAAATGGAGACAGAAGGTTTGGGACTAGCACATGCACTTTTCATATGTTGATTCAACAAACATCACAAATGCTTGAACAGCACTTGTACCATGTTAACGAGCCAGATACACTGGAGATTCTTCTTGAGTCTTCAAGGATTTGATACTGCAACAATGGACATGCAGAAAGTAGTTTTTGACGACTATCCATGAAATAATGAGATCACACATAGAAAACTGGTTTAAATAAGGGCCACTTTATTTGACATAACCAATTTAAGGTGTGTTGGCATGGAAATGGAGCAAAAGGAGGGAGTAATCTAATGTGGGTCCAGCTGAGGTCAGGTGTCAACCCATGACTACCTCCTCTGCCTTTTCTTGGGTGAAACTCCTCAGCTCTGAGAGCAACCCAAATATTTAGATTGCTTCCCAGTCAGCCATAAATGGAAGGTTGGAGGAGATGGTGCAGCAACTTGATGCCCATGTATTAATTCTTCAGCATATTAGGGATCATGAGGTTTTCTTGGACGGAGCTGAGCAGAGGAGAGCAAACTGAGGATGCCTCTCAGGAGGTGATCAGTCCCAAAAACTAAGGAGATAGATATTTGGAGGAATCTGACGCATAGAAATAGAAGGACCAGGGATCTTTTTGAGAGCTTGGAACTACAAAATCTGTTTGTCTGTCTTATTAGTGAGGATGAGGGACATGAGCAGGAGCAACAGTGTCAGTTGCCAGAGAACAAGCAGGGGACCTTGGAAGATTCAGTGCAAGGATTGGCCCTGGCCAATCCCCAAACAAGATATGGGGTGGTGGTAGGGGACTCCCTGCTGAGGTGGAACAGAAGCAGTGGATTGTGGGCCTGAGTGGATGTCTTGTGAGGTCTGTTGTCTCCCTGGGGCAAAGATCTGTGATGTAACAGAGCAGCTGATCAAACTGGTCAAGGCCACGGGTTGTTATCTCTTCCTTTTGGGCCATGTGGGAACCAATTGCACTGCAGGGCACAACCTTCAAAAGATCATAAGGGACTACAAGGCTTTGAAGGCCCTTAATACACAGATTGACATTTTGTCATTCTTCTCCCTGTTGAAGGACATGGCCTAGGAAGGGAAAGAAAAATAGTGGAGTTGGACAACTGATTTCACTGACGGCGCCACCAGGAACAGCTTGGCTTCTTGGACCATGGTCCACAGTTTCATGAAGATGGACTTCTGGGACATGATGGGTTGCACCTCACAGCAGTTGGCAGGAATGTTTTCGCTAAGAATTTCAGCAACTTAATTAGGAAGGCTTTAATGAGTTATGGGGAGGAGGGATCCCCATAATAGGCATCACTGAAACCTGGTAGGATGAGCATCATCACTGGAATGTTGTAATAGGGGAAAGAAAAAAGAGGAGCACTATATGTCAGGGACATTTACACCTGTGAAGAGATCCATGACTTAAATCCTGGAAACCAGATTGAAAGCATCTGGGTAAAAATTAAGAGAGAGAGAAATAATAACGATGTCATTGTGGGGGTCTAATGCAGACATCTAAGCCAGACTGAAGACTTGGATGATGCCTTCCTGAAACAGATGACAAAACATTCAGAAAGGAGAGATATAGTAGTAATGGGAGATTTCAACTATCCTGATATTTGTTCATAGTCAAACTCTGCCAAGAGTATCAGGTTCAACAAATTTTTCACTTGCTTTGCAGACAATTTCAAAGTCCAGAAGGTGGAGGAGGGATCTGATCCTAACCAACAGTAATGATCTTGTTAATGGGTTGGAGTGGCAGAAATCTTAAGTGGAAGTGATCATGTTATCCTGGATTTTATTGTACAGTGGAAAAGGCAAACCATGCATTATCAGGCATGCATTCTAGATTTTAAGAAAACTGATTTCAGTAAACTTAAGGAAATAATGGGAATGATCCCATAGTCAGGAATACTAAATGAGAAGGGAATTCATGATGGATGGGAGTTTCTTAAAAGTGAGATAGTGAAGGTACAATTTCTAACAATTCCAATGAGGAGGAAAAGTCAGAGGTGTCTGAAGAACTTTCAACTGAGCTAAGATTTAAAAAGAGCATATACAAGAATTAGAAAAAAGGGGAAATGACCAAAGAGGAATTCCTACAAATAGCCAGTGAGTATAGGGAGAAAGTCAGAAAAGCTAAAGCGCAGGATGAGCTCAGGCTTGCTAGAGAGATTAAAGACAGTAAGAAGGGCTTTGTCGTTGTTGTTGTTGTCATTATGTCTATTGTAAAAGGAAGAACAAGGAAATGATAGGGCTTTTGCATGGAGAGGATGGTAAAATGCTAACAGAGGACAGAAAAGGCAAACTACTGAAAATCTTCTTTGCCTTGGCCTTCTCCCAAAAGGAAAACAACGCTGTATCTGGAGAAAATGGAACAGATGATGTGGTAGAGGAAATGCAGCACAGCATAGGTAAAGAAATAGTACAGGAACAACTTGGCTATTCTAAATGAATTGAAGTCCTCAGGACCAGATGAACTACATCCAAGAGTATTAAAAGAACTGGCAGAAGTAATCTCAGAATTCCTGGCAATTATCTTTGAGAATTCCTGGAGAACAGGAGAAGTCCTAGCAGACTGGTGGGTGGCAAATATTGTCTCCTTTTCCAAAAAGAGAAAAAAAGGAAGACCCAAACAATTA
Organism: Cyclura pinguis; assembly: GCA_030412105.1. Taxonomy (NCBI): domain Eukaryota; kingdom Metazoa; phylum Chordata; class Lepidosauria; order Squamata; family Iguanidae; genus Cyclura; species Cyclura pinguis. Next base: position 108,386,405 of record CM059600.1, on the reverse strand, counting down.
CTGACCGGTCAACTTCATATCAATACTGGAAAAGATTCTAGAGTAGATTATTAAACAGACAGTCTATGAGCATAGGTTGTATTAGTATTTTCTCCTGATGTTTCACCTGCATCTGTGGCTGGCATCTTCAGAGGATCTGGTGGCCATGCCAGGTGAAACATCAGGAGAAAATACTAATAGAAAGTGGCCTCAAAGCCCAGAAAACCCACAACAACCTATGGATTCCGGCCGTGAAAGCCTTTGATTTTACACACTCTGTAAACACTTAGAAAGGAATTCTGTGATTGCTTAAAGTCAACATGGGCTTCTCAAAAATAAGTCATGCCAGACTAAACTTATCTTATCCTTTTTTTAAAAAAAATAGAGGTACTAGCTTGGTGGATGAAGGGAATGCTATGGACACAGCCAGACTATTGTTAGGTGGATTAGTTAGGGTAATTGTTGACCGACCAAACTGAGAGGGTGCTCACCAATGGCTCCTCTTCATCCTGGAGGGAAGTAACTAGTGGGGTGCCACAAGGTTCTGTTCTGGCCCCAGTGCAATGCAGCATCTTCATCAATGATTTGGATGGGGGAATAGAGGGCATTCTTATAAAATTGGCAGATGACACCAAATATGAGGGGTAGCTAACACCCCAGAGGACAGGATCAGAATTCAAAATTGTCTTAACATGTTAGAGAGCTGAACCAAAACCAACAAAATTTCAACAGGGAGAAGTATAACATACAACACTTGGGCAGAAAAAAATTGGAATGAACAGATATAAGATGGGTGACACCTGGTCTGACCATAGTATATGTGAAAAGGAACTAGGAGTCCTAGTAGACCACAAGGTAAACATAAGTCATCAGTGTGATGCAGCAGCCAAGAAAGCCAATGTGATTTTGGGCTTTATCAATAGAAGTGTAGTGTCTAGTTCAAGGGAAGTGATAGCACCACTCTATTCTGCTTTGGTCAGACCACACCTGGAATACCGTGTGCAGTTCAGGGCATCACAGTTCAGGAAGGATATTGACAAGCTGGAACATGTCCAGACGAGGGCAACCAAAATGGTAGAAGGCCTGGAAACTATGCCCTGTGAGGAGCAGCTTAGGGAACTGGGTATGTTTAGCCTGGAAAAGAGAAAGCTAAGAAGGTGTGGTAGATGGACAAGTCATTAAACTTTCCAAAATCATGTAGAAGTCACAATCCAGTGAGAATCCCAGTGGTTTAGTTTGCCAAGTGGGTCCAGTTGAGCTTGCTTGCTTGCTCGCTCGCTCCTTCCCTCCCTCCTGCCTGCCTTCTTTCTCTAACTGCAACACTGTGTTGCCGCTTCGGAAGAGTGAAGCAAAACATTTTGTACTTGCTGTGGGATTTTTTTAAAAAAAAAAGGCTCCATGATGTGTGAGATTCCTTACTAATTATGCAATTATTTTGTTCCCTAGCATTTTGTGCAGGAAGGACTTGGAGAGCTTTCAGCAAATGGTGATGTGGAGAAAATGATATGTTACTTAAAAAAATCATTATTTTTTTGTTTGTTTCATTTATTTTTAGACAGCAGTTTTATTTATTACTATGTTGCTTTATACGTAACCTAGCAAACGGCTGGCTTTTAAAAGGCAGCACCATACAGCACCCCTATACCTATTGTGCCCACAGCAGAGAGGAGGTGAAGTTCTCTTTATACACTTACCTTAAGCTTGTTCACATGTTGCAATTAGAAATGCATAAGAGGATCCCGGCAACACAATGTTGCAGTGTTATCTTTGTACTATCTCTGGTACCTTGGAATAGTAACTGAAACTAATTTCTTTCTATAAATAACTTTGCAAACTCTGATCTACCCCTTCTATTTAAATGAGAATGGGTCAGACAGATACCTAAATAAATTCAGGTGCAACCTTCACTTGTAGTTGGCCTGAAAGTGCTACCACAACACAAATACCAGAAATAAATCTGGCCACTTCAGGAAAATCTTACTGCCTATTGTTTGCTTTGCTCCAGCGTAACCTTGTCTGCAATGCTTCACTTACAGTCAGAACTGACTTTCTTCTCCATCCATGCCCCCAGGCTGTGTGTGTAGCTAGTACAATGCAAAAGCAGCAGAGAAATAGATGAAGGGAGGGAGAACCCTTTTTTCTTAACACAGGAGGTGATTGCAGATGTTTTGAAAACTGAACCTCTCTAGACAGGAGGGGGGAAGCAACAAACCTGTTTACAGTAGATTGCTCTTCTGACACTTGTGATCAATCCACTGGACTTGGAGAACACACACAGGGCATGGCACATGAAGGGGCATCACCTGCCAAGAGAGAATTCAGAGAAATTAGGATCACTTCCTAACAAATGAAATGACACTTGCCAAGCTCATTGCATTTTACAGAGAGAGCTGGCTGGCTAAAGAAGGTCCCAAAGCTGCTATGATGGAGATCTGGGGAACATTCACAAAACTCTCCATGACTAAGCAGCATTCACCATTTCAGAAGTAAATTCCATCCCCTTCCTGGAAGCCACTGTATGCCCCACACACATCCCATACATGTGTAGAAACTTATGTGCATGTCATTGCTCCATGACTGCTTTTTACAGACCAGAAAAGGCATTTTAAAGCCATGGTTCTCAAACTGTGGGGCATGATCCCAAGTTGGAGTGTGATAGTTGCTCAAGGGAATGGCAAGAAAATTCAGCCTGCATGTACAGCAAATGTGAAAAACAGATTCAGAGTGCATAATATCCATTCTCTCATGCAGACAAGGTTAGGAGCAAACAATTTCAGGCAGTGTGACTGGGCATACTCACAAGTGATTGTCCATGCTCAGTTAGCAATTCCACTGGGACATTCAGTTTTGAAAGTGAGGGCAAAAAAATAAAAAGCCTCTCAAGGGCTGGTGGCTTCAGTCACTAGTACTGTGTAAATGCACAGCATCTGTGCTCAACAGTCATGCAGCCTGTGAAATTTGCTAAAAGAGTGTTTCTGAGCTGGTGGGAGAAGACGACATCACAGCAGTGGGCCACGCATAGGCAGAACAGCAGTATGAGAAGGCTAGGGTAAGGCCATTTCCGCCCTACACTGTTATAGTGCTCTTATTCCACTTTCAACATCCTATGGAATCCTGGGGTTTGCAGTTTAGGGAGGGCCATTTAGAATTCTCAGCCAGAGAGCTCTTTGGCCTCAGTAAACTACAAACCCCAGAATTCCACAGGATGTTGAACGTGGAATAAAAGCCACTCTACCCAATAGCAAGCCTGTTTGAACTTCAGACAGTGGTAGCATTCAGGGCAAGGTCTTGAATGAAGTTTTCCTATGCAGAATAAGCTAGAGATAGAGAATTCAGTCAATTTTGCTTTATCTTGTATTCAAATGGTTTGAACCTCAGGGTCTTTCCACCCCAAATATGAAGAAACACATTTTGCTATATTCTTCACAAATAAACTGAAACAAAATTTGAGTTCTGGCCCATCTACACTGACAGCTGTTCCCACCATGAGAGGCTTCTGTTCTACCTGGCTGCTCTACAGCTGTTACAGATGAAAAGCACTTCAGGGGGGAAAAAAAGAGGTGGCAATCCTAATTTAGCACTATAATGGAAGAATGAGTAGGGATTCTAGCCCAGGTTTTGAATAGTAAAGTACTAATATCCCCGGGCTTTGCTAAACAAATTCAATTTCTCCCACGTTCATTATTTTAAAAAAAGAGTTCCTTCCATCCTGAATATGAAGATATTTCCCTTAAAAATATGCTGAAACAAAATTATCATCCATTCTTGAATAAACATATATCTGCAGCCCAATGGAAGAGCAGCTTGGGGAAGTTTTAGGGATAAAAACAGCAAGTATGTAAACATCAGTCTGCCTCTGGCTTCTCCAGTCCAAATCATTCCCCAGACTGATATATAATTCAGTCCCCAGATGGCTGAACTTGGGCAGGATTGGACTTCCTGTGGACTTCTTTGGGGACAGAGTCATGCCCCCCATTTAGAAACATCTCAGCACTGTCTCCTTATTTTTAAATCAGCAATTATTTTAAGTAGTGATTGTGGTAAATGGTAGTCATTTAAGGATGCAAGGGCACTCTAAGTCCACGGCAGTTGTACTGAGCAGCTCCAAAGATTAAATTATATGCTGTTTTGTTCTAAAAGCGACCTGCACGTCAATTAGCTTTTGTTCAGGACCATTGTGCAGCTTGTGCTGCTATTAATATGAACGTTAGCTCTCAGAAAGCTTGGCTCTGTTGGCTGGCTTCAAGCAAAAGACAAGAGAATTGAATATTTGCAGCATGCCCATTGAGATCTGCTAATTTCAGTGGCATGAATCTCCATTTAAAAAATTTCTGGTTTGCAAGCAAATTGATTCCAATGACGCAAAATGAACTTTAAAAATGGCCCATCTTGTTCCAGTTCTAATTTCTACCAACAGATAATCAGCACACATTTTTGTTATGCTAGTGTATCCAAATCACTTGTACTTCAGTGGTCAGATTTTGCTAGAGGCCACACATTCTAAGCAATGATGAAGGGAAATACATTTTGAGCATCTGTAATCTACGGAGCAGTCCTTTTCTCAGAGTACTTTCTGAAATGAGAGGGAGCAAGAGGAGATCTGGATGTCATTTGACTCTGGCTACCTTATATCATTTTTCTAGAGGGTCTGTTTACAGAAGACAGAATGCTTAGCTTTAGATTTCTTCAGGGCTTGGAAAGTTACTTTTTTAAAAAAAATAACTGGTCATAGATATAGTACCATAAACATAATATAAAGCAGTCAAAGGGAAAAGTACAGTTTTAAGTAGCGATTATTTACATGTCTGTTTCTCAAAATTAGAAAAACTAAAAAAAAAGTTATCTGAATCATACAAATCACATTTCAACACCTCCAGTAGAGCACAAAGGAACAGCATGAAGTACAGCATGAGGCAGCACTTCAACAGACTGATATTCCTCACCCACCATTTAAGAAGACCACACCAGTGTGACTATAAAAGTAGCAAGAAATTTATAGTTATTGCCTTAAATGGAGTGAAATTACAAACTATTTGTTTAAATAAAAAAATTTATCTCAATAAATAGTTTAACCCATTCAGAAAAGAAGCAACTAGTTACAAATAACTGATTAGTTGCAATTAATGGCCAGAATCCTATAGGTGGCATTTGCTGTCTCTGGTATACAGTCAGCCCTGCGCATTTGTGAGTTCCACTTTGGCGGATTTGATTATTTACGGATTATTGACTGTCACCTCTGCTGCCTCCCTATGCCATTTTTAATAGGGACTGCAAGCCTTATGAGACTGAGAAACTGTGAACGAGGTTAGTAAGTCTCTATTAAAAATGGTGTGGGGCAGCAGTGCAGGTGGCAATAAGCCACACCAGCCACCTACTTCTGCCTTGTGAAGGAACTCTGATGCCTCAAAGGAATCCATGGTGGGTTGAATATGGTGATGATACTTTTTTGTATGTTAAATGTGGTTTGGGAGGGCCTAGAGTTATTCACCATTTTTCCACATTTGTGGGGGTCGTGTGCCCCTAACCCTAGTGAATGTGGAGGGACTACTGGAATCCCTACTTATGTTTATTTTGAGGGACATTGCAAAAAGAGATATCCTGTACCTTCTGAGTAACACCCTTTGTCCAGGTTGTACCACAGGAGCCAGGGGTTTCTCCCATCCTGTGTTTGGCGACAGAGGTTTGCCTGGAGGCATTCTGGGTGCTCTTGCACATCTGGGAAAGAAAGAGCAGCATTACCCTGCAGGTGAAAGCTGGCATATCTTTCCTGGGTGTGCAAGGGCACACACATCTGGGTGTACTCTTGAAACCTGTAGATATCCAGGGAACAGTGCTGTTATCAAGACTGTCCAGATGCTGTCATGCGGATGAAGGAGTTGGCTGTGCACTGCTTGACAGTGGTACAAGGGTACTAGCAAAGACTTTTGCTTTGTCGGTGTGTTTGTTTGATCTAGGCCCTTGTTTTGTTGTTATTTTTGTTTTCTAGTAGTTAAGGTATAACTAAATCATATTGCAATTGTTTAGTTTCTTACACAAGTTTTAGAACAGATTTGTATCATGCCCCTCTATCTTTTTTAGAGGGATTGAAAGTTCTTTGCCTTATGTTTGTCAGTCTGCATCTGTCTAGAGTTGCTTAGAGTTCATCATTTTGGTCACCTGAGCTTCTAAGGTTGCAAACAACAGTATTGTCCAGTAGACAGTTCGGTATCAGCATTACCCTTAAGAATATACTAACTCTGGACTCTCTAGAAATTTATATTACAGGGGAAGAAACATGCAGCATTCAGTCACATAGGGATGTGTGGGGGGGTGCGATTCAGGTGTCAATGTTTTTTGGGTGTCCCAGTCCACTGCCACGCCTTCGCACTCCCTGGCCATGCCCTGTGCACCCCCACGCACTGCGGCCACGCCCCCCCCTACAGTGACCATACCCCTTCTGCCCCTCCTCCGCACACTCCAAACTCTGCCACTGGCAGCATTATCATACACACATGCACACAGATATATATAAATTTATATTACAGGAGAAAAAACATGCAGCATTCTCTCTCTCTCTCCCTCTCTCTCTCTCTCTCTCTCTCTCTCTCTCACACACACACACACACACACACACAAGCACTATCTACATAGCTTATGTCCTTACACATTCCTTGAAGAGATTCATCATATCGTGCACACATTTCCAATCTCTATACAGTCACTTTCACAGACATTATGAAATCCTGGCACATTATCTTATTATAAGGAATATTTTCCAAATTTAGGCACAAGCCACTTGTAGTATATTTCAGTATGTCATCTTACACGATATTTCTAATGCATGAGGGATCTTGCATATTAGCTTTCAACTGCTGAGAAATTTCCTCCCTCATACCTGAGTATTTACACATGTTTCAATATTTGGTAGCATTTAAACATTTTTGTTGCTTTACTTCAGCATAGCTACAATCATTGTTTCAGACAGTATTTCAAATTTTCTTTGTGCTGAGAGTATTTCTAATTTTATCTGTAAGCCAGGTTCCCAATGAGAATATTGTATATAAAGAGTGTTCTCACCCGTTCTGTAGGCTGTACTCAAGCAGCCGGGTTTGGATCATGTAGATTGGCCTCTAACTGCAGTATTACAGTTTTTTTAGCTGTTACAGATATTTGCTTATCTGTTTCTCATCCAGTGTAACTTTACCTCTGAAAAGAGGCAGTTTAGAAGAACCAAAAATGTCCTGTCTGTCTTCCTGCTGCACATCTACACATTTTCTCTATTTGTATTTTTTTTCTAAGAGATTAACTGGGTTGCCTCCTTCTCTTTTTATTGGTTTTGAATGGATAAGCATCCAGAAGCAGAAGTCAAACCTGAATATTTTATATTTTATAGACAGAGAATATATTTCCCTGTCTTTTACACTTTTGAATTATAAGTAATCTTGAATATATTTTATATTTTTGATTTATAAGATCTTTGAACTTTTGATTTATAAAATGCAAGGGATAAAATGCATCAGGTATATTATTATTATTAGCAATTCATAACAAATTCCCCACGACACTATCAACCTGCCTCATACACTGAAATTTATGTTTCATACAACATATATATGCTCCACTCTACCTTCCCTAGATATAACTCACTTTTATTTTGGGCAACTGAAAAAGGTAGTAGTTAATTTTTTTATTTATTTAATTTACTAAATTTTGTTGAGTAATCATTCTAATTAAGTAGTTCTCAACCTTTTCTTTATCATGAACCCTCTTAAATATCTTTTGTTGCTGCAGAACACCAAGATTTAACTTGAGTTTACATTTTAAACCCTTCGATGCATCAAATATTTAAAGTTGCTCATCAAGAGTCTTCAGATCTGGAGATAAGGGAGAAATAAGTAAATGCACACACTCCCATTATAATATTTTTATTGGAATGGCTCCATGCAAAATAATAATAATAATAATAACAATCTACCTGAACACTGAACCATGGCCTAATATTACTTGTTAATTTTATTCCATTAATTAATGAGAAGAGTGGTGTTTCGGTTCACTTACCAGCCTTGTTATATCAAGCTTAATAACTGAAACTTGTATTCTGAGTTCTGACTCTATGTTTTTCAAAGCGTTTCTATAATTATTTTTAAGATAAATGAGAACAGAGAATGATTTTTTTGCACAAGTATGTTGTTACAAAAGACATCAATACTTTCATCGCCCTCTTCAATAGTTCCAGAAAATCTGCTTGGAAGTGAGCCCAGAAATTTGGAAGGGAGTGTTCCTTCAACTGTAGTTTCAGAGCACCATCTGTGAATATTTCTATGAGCTTGTCTTCTGCTTGCTACTGCTGTGAGCCCCTCTTGTTCATCCACATTAACTGAAAATTGAGTTCCAACCCAGTTTTTGCTTGGATTGGGAACAGGAAAATATTCACAGAAACAATGCTGTAAATCTTTGAAATGTTGTGAAATAAGTGATGTATCCTTCTCAAACAACACTTATCTGTGGAACCAAAAACATTTGTGAGGTCTGGAAATGCCTCATCATTTAAGTTCGATAGGCAATGATGCCACAATTCCGACTTTTTCATCACTGCTACGATTTTGTCCTCAACTTGGAAAACTGTAACTTTTTCTCCTTGAAGATTTAAGTTGAGCAGATTGAAATGAGTGAAGATATTTGACAGGTATGCTAATTTTACTAATCATGAAAAATCTGTCAAACAATCACTGAGATGAAATTGCTGCTCCGTGAGGAATACTCTTATCTCATTTCTCAATTCCCAAAACAAAACAAAATCTTACCTCATGGTAGCCAATGAACTTCACCATGTAGCAAAAGTTGATGGTGTTCACTGCCTGTATCTTTGCAAAGCTGCTCAAAAAGTCTTGAATTCAGTAATGATATTGTAATGAAATTTTGTACAAATGATGCCTATCACCAGCAAAAGATCTTTGAGATCAATATATGACCATCTGTCTGCCTTTCCTTCCTTCCTTCCTTCCTTCCTTCCTTCCTTCCTTCCTTCCTTCCTTCCTTCCTTCCTTCCTTCCTTCCGCCCTCCCTCCTCCCTCCCTCCCTCCCTTCCTTTAACTGTAAAAGTTGTGCACACACACACACCATGAAAACATAGCAGCCTCCCCAAGGTCCATAGATGACAGATTAAGAACCATTGTTCTAATCCACCTACTATTCTATCTATTTATCTGTATATATATTCTCAGTTTTAAATTTCACAGGAAATTTTTGAAGAAACGTGTGAAATCCTAGACAATTTTCCTTTGTTCTTTGAAAATTCCTAATGGCATAACTTTCAGCTAACAATTTGTGGCCCAAATAACCGCAGCTACCCTCCCATCAGGCAGCAGCTGGGATCCACAGTCCTTGACTGGATCCATCAGGCTGAAATTTTGCCTGAGTGCTTCATCACTGCCCCTCCCTTCAGTCACCATTCAGATCCTCCCTGCACTCCCACCACCCATGGCACAAGTGCCAGAGCAATGCTGCAGTCACCAGCCAATCACCCACTCCTTTCCCCTGGCACCAGGAGTCACCAATAACTGAGCAGCTTTCGATTTCCAGGGCAGCCCGTCACAGCGCCATCATTGAGCAAGCCTACCGAATCCCTACAGAGGCACTCCAGAAGAAGGAGGCAACGGTGGGCGCTGTGGGAGGAAAACAAAGGTGGATTTGTCAAAAGCCCCCAAAATAAGAATCAGAACCAAAATCTTCTAGTGTGGGGAATTTTTGTCACATTTTTAAACATGCACTTAGACATTCTCAAAACTCAAGATACATTTCATAGCAAACTTCCCAGAGATATGAACAACACAGCTATTCGGGGTATTTAAACATATGACATTTATTAAAAGTTTTCAGGCACAAATAGAACAATAGGTGCTATGATTTCCAAGGGTTTGGGGCCTGGGCCACCTTCTACAGTCCTCAAGGCAAGAGAAAGAAATCTCAGGTCTTCATGACTGATATACGCAATTTCACTGACCCACAGTGAAATGTGGTTTGAAAATATGTCCTTTGAATTTAATAGAAATTGAAGCAATAATAGGAAATACAGACAGTGGTGCATGGAAAATGGAAGAGATAATTCCAGAAATAGTGCCCAATTCATTCATTCTCTTGTGCTGTGTTGTCTAAGCTATCTCATGCTTCCTTCCTGTGTATACACATGCTGTAACACTACCCAGTCATTTAGTAAGCCTCTAGGTTATGTGTTTTGATTGTGGTACAGTGTGGTTGTATAAAATTCTGTGTAAGGCTTGTGTTTAAAATGAATTTTTTTTCTTTTGAGAGAGCAAAGCACACCCCCCCAACTGCTGGAGGTGTGTCCTCTCTGCCATGTGGCTGCATTTTCTGCTGTCTAATGGCTGCTGATTGGTCAGGTATTCTCTTTGCTCCCATCCCTCTCTTTTTAAGACGGCCATCGGAAGTATCTAGAATGCCAAAACTCCACTCTTCTCCATCTGAGAGGAAAGTACCAGTAAGCCCTTTACCTTGTCCTTTTTCTCTCCCTCACCCCCAGAATGCCAGGGCTAGAGGAAAAGGAAAAGGAGGGGATGTTCCTGAGGGCAATGGGAGGGAGATTGCGAGGGGCAGTTATTTGTGGTTTTCCCACTTCCGCAAGGGTTCTGAGCCCTAAACCCTCACAAATGTGGAGAGGCCACTGTAATGACTACAAAGCCTTCTTTCTTTTAGATTCTAAGGTTCTGTCAATTTTCAGAGGCTCCTCTCCAAGCTGCATACTCATCTCAATCCCTATGTCAGGCATCTAATTGGAAAAAATAGCATCTGTTATTATCCATGTTTTCTATTATCCACAGTCTATCCAGTAACTTATCCCCTGTAGGACATATTGTATAGGGTTGAATCCTGTTAGTAGAGGAGATCCATTAAATCAATGGGATTTATCTATGCTTTCACTCACAATTCTGCAATTGATACAGATACTGAAACAGGTATGGTTCCCCAGCCCTATCTCTTTAGACTGAGGAACTGAGAGTTCTTTGCTTCTTGTCTTTTCATGGGTCCCTTTTGTCATTATCTGGTCATCTGGGCTTCCAATTTGTGAACCACAGTGTAGTCCAAACTGACATTGTTAGCATCAATACTTCACTTAAGCACTCTTAAGTATCAGAATCTCAGGTTATTTATTACATGGAAGAATGAGCATACTCTCTGTTATTTTTTTAGGCTATTTTATTATTTACAGGCATAGATATACAAATATACATTGCTCTCAGGGAGAAAACATAAACTTTTCAATTTCTAGGCATATTATATTCATTGTATTACATTACGTGTAAGGCATTATACATTTTACACAATATTAGAGTATCCTAATCCACATACCATCTGTGGATGAAACTCTTATGCATCCAAGGGAGGTAATATCCTTGGGCATTGCTATATAGCCCTGCTGGCATAGTAGTTAAATGCTGGTACTGCAGCCACAAGGTAGTGAATTTGATCCGCTGGGTTTCAGGTTGACTCAGCCTTCCATCCTTCTGCAGGTCGGTAAAATGAGTACACAGCTTGTTGGGGGCAATTAGCTAACATATTGTAAACCACTTAGACAGCACTTAGCTGATAAGCGGTATAGAAATACACATGCTATTGCTATTGTTATATACATAGTGGCATCTGTTAGATATCTATAAACACCCATAAAAGGCATCCATTGTTCATAATGAGCAAATATCTATTTAGATAAGCAGCATGGTCTGGGTCCTATCAGCTAGGAACCAGCAGAACTGTTATGAAACATCTGTTTTCAGACAGTGGAGATTGATGCTCAGGGAGCCTATGTGGTTTAGTGGTTTGAATGTGGAGCTAAGACTCTAAGAGACTGAAGTTCATATCCCAACTTGGTATGAAACTCTCTGGGTAAACTTGGGTGAGTCACACTCCCTCAACCTCAGAGGAAAGCTATGGCAAATCTCCTCTGAACAAATTTCACTTAGAAAACTCTGTTATAGGCTCACCCTAGAGTTGCCATAAGTTAGAAATGACTTGAAGACAAACAACAACAACAGCAACAACAACAACAACAACAGATTGGGCCTACCCTGCAAAATAATTTACTTAGCCACTACCCCCTCCCCACAAAATCCCATCCCAGTCACTCTTGTTTATAATCTGATGGCTGTAGTTTTATGAAAATTCATCATGGCAATACTGTGTCAAATGTTTCTGGCAATAAGGGCATTCAGAGTCAGAAGTAGATTTCAAACATGGTTTCTACCTCCCACATCAGCCGAACAATTACCGAGAAGAAACATCTCCATATTTTTTTCAATACAAAGACTACTATGGTATATATCCAATAGATATTTCTTTCTTCTCCATTAAAGGCTTGTTTCAGTTTAACTTCATGAAGCAGCAACAGGAGTGGAGAAAATGTGGGAGTGAAGATGAGAGGCTGAGAGGGGGAAGGAAAGTACTTTCTGAAATCCTGATGAAACAAACACTGGGTGATTTTCATCCTTGTTGTCAACAGTAAATTGCTTGTCAGGCAACTCACAAGGGAGCAGTTATTGTCGGTTAAGCATGACTAATAATTGGATGGCAGGACTCTTCTAATTCAGTGCAACAGTCTCCAAATTGTCCTTGACTTCTCATGTTCTTTGCCAACATGTTCTGGCACTGTTAAGACTGTGGCTCTCTTACCTCTTTCTTCCCAGTGCTAATTGCAACAGCACTGACATTTTTAAAAAAATACTTCAGGAGCTAATAGGAAGGAATCAGTGTAGAGATTATGACTGTAAATTGTAACATCTAAAAAGAAATTCTCAGTAGTCATTGATACACTTTAAAAAAAAAAAGAGGTAGCTTGAACAATTCATAGAATGGAGAGGGAGAGACAATCTAGTGGTTGAAACCTTGTAGGCTGTAATGTAGGGATAGACAAGAGTGGTCCTCCAGTTGTTTTTGGACTGCAGCTTCCATGCTTTCACACCATTGACTATGTTGGCTAGGTCCGATGGAAATTACAGGCCAAAAAAAATATCTGGAAGGCCACATTTGCCCACCCCTACTGTTGTGGGGCCATTTCCGCACTACACTGTTATAGTGCTATCATTCCACTTTCAACATCCTATGGAATTCTGGGGTTTGCAGTTTAAGGAAGGGCATTTAGAATTCTCAGCCACAGAGCTCTTTGGCCTCAGTAAACTACAAGCCCCAGAATTCCACAGAATCTTGAAAGTAAAATAAAAGCACTATAACAGTCGCACTCACAAAAGTACCATCACAAAGCAATAACTTACAATGAATGAGTGAAAGAATGTATCAATGTGTAAGAAATGTGGAAATTCTAATAAATGTAAAAAATGGGAAGAAAAAAGCCAAAATTATTTTCTGAGACTAACCCAACCAACAAGCTTCAAGCTCAGTTTGTAGGTACGATATTCTGGATATTAGTGCATCATTACTGGTAAAAAGTATATGAATACTATTCATTTTAGTGCTGGGAAAATAAAAATTAGGCCATACTTCAGCACTTGTTCTTCAAAGACTTGCGGCAATTTCACAGCACACAGTTATAGCACTATGATTCCCCTTTAACGACCATGGTTCCATCTTATGGAATTCTGGGGTTTGTAGTTTGGTGAGGCACTAGAGCTCTCTGTCTGAGAATGCTAAATGTCCCTCCCTAAACCTCAGATCATAGGATTCTGCTGGACAGAACTACGGTAGTTAAAGTAGAATATAGTCCTATTGTTGTACAGTGTGAACTTTTAACACTAGTAAATTTCTATTACATGTTAGTATCTTTAGACCATTCATGTTGGTGTAAGCCTTTCTTGACAGTGGAAGCCTTCAAGAGCCATGGGTCTTAAACTAGATTTTTTATCCTATGAAAAACCATCAACTCATTGGAAAGGTCAGCTGGCTGCCATCTCCAAAGGGTCAAAGTGGGTGCAGAGTGCAGCACTGCAACATTACATACCATGCTTATTCTCTGTGCCACAGTATTGTTTTCCTGTGCCATCCCTCCTTTCATTTCTCTCTCTCAATCTCTCTCTCCCTTTTCTACCCTTTCTCTATGGCACCCAATTTTTCATGTCAGATAGAGAAAGTGGCTCCTTGTGAAGCTTGTTGCCCAAGGAAAACTGATGGATGTGTTACTGATCCATTAAGTCCTCTTGAACACACACCCATAGGTCTGCAGCTAATGAGACAGTCATACCCAATCCCAATAATTTAGGTTTTCTTTTCCTTGCACTGGAATCTTATTGATGTCTTATGCCTGCATAAGTTCCCCTGCAGAAGCAGTTAGATTTGTTTGTCCAGGATGTTCACATTCAGTTCAAAATTTCAGAAGTGGACCTACACATATGGTGCAATTGTGCATACACATCTACATGCACATGCAGGTGTACATGGGTGTGCACGTTCATTTGGTTGCACAATTGATTGCGTGTTCAGGCATACCACATTGGCCCTTTTCACATGTGGGGGGGGCGGGCAAAAACACGCTAAAACGGAGCTTACCCTCTGCTCCACACTCCTCTGGTGTCCCAGATGGCAGCTTCAGGTTGGTGGAGGCTCTCCACCAACAGGAGAAACTAGCCAGCCGGAAGCCCGCCCCCAGCAGATCTGCAGGCACGCACTTGCGCGCGCCTGCAAATCCACTTTAAAGCCGGGCGACGGAGCGGCACGGGGCTGCGCGCTCCGTGCTTTTTAAAAACCTCTAAAAAGAGGTTTTTAAAAAACACGCAGCCCGGCTAGTTCCGGCCGCTCCTGAGTGGATTCTGGTGTGGAACTACGAAAAGTAGTCCACGCCAGTCCACTCTACGGTGTAGAAGACCTCAGTGAGAGGTCGCTCTACACCGTTTCAGAAGCCCGGTATGGAAATGGCCATTGTTTTCAGTACAAAGATTGCATAGAACAACAGTGCATAAATCCACTGGCCTGTGTGCTTGGCTAGCTAAAACATATGAAATTTGGCAAGACTGCACATCCTCCAACTATCCTGATTTGACAGAGACAGTCTCAATAATCCTCTTTCCTACTTTTATCAACTGGCCCACTTTTTCACTGCTCCTCCCACTTTCCCCCTTAGTCCTTCAGTTGTAGGGAAATGAGTACAAAGTGCAAAAGTAGTTAGCAATTAATTAACTCAGAAAGGTTAAGAGGAGAGGTGGGGACAGAACCTTGCCTGGAACTTCCCAGTAGGTCCAGGCAAAAGCAAGCTGCTGCCATCTTTCCTAGTTTGTCTGTTCTTCCTCATTAATAACTTTTACCATCCTGACCACACTTGGCTGGTGCTTGGCCATGCATGTCGCAGCTTTGACCTGTGAAATGTTGGTATGAGACTGTCACTGAAACAGGTAGAACAGCAACAGTGCAAGGAATGTGTTACTGCAGGTTAGACCTCCTTGGAGATAGCATATAGATATCATTTTGATATCATAATTTGGCTCTCTTCTACCACCCTCAGCCAAGTGTTTGTGAGGCCCCCAGACAAGCACAGAACTAGGCATGGCCACTGATTGCTGAACATTCCATTCTCCACCCAGGCAGGCCAGAAATAGCCAGATCCTTGCTTTAGGTGACCTCTCTGGAAACACCTTCATTATGTATGCACGCTGTTTACAAAGGACTCCCTGCCCTGAGCAGGCAACTTGGCAAGCTGAATGCTCAAATGCCAAGCACCATGCATCTGCATACTGGCTACACCATTGTTAATTCGGCTCTGATTCCATCATGCTAAATTGTGACCTTTTGGAGACATTGTCTCGCACCCAAAACTCATTGTTGTTCCCGAGTAAGGCATAGCCTGCAGTCACATTTCTCCCTACAAAGACCCGATTCCGAGACCATCCTCGGATCCCTCCCGAGTTTCATCCCGCCTTGCTGCCGCTTTGCTTGGCGAGCCTCCCCTCAGCTCCACGTGCTGAGCTACATCGCACCCCAGCTTCTCTCTCTATTTTTCTGGGCTTCAGGACGGGTGAAGTATCACCCAAACCAACAATCCCTCTAAAAATCCCTCTATACCACTCAAACCTTTATTTTCTTTAGTTATCTTGTATGAGTGTGTCGCATACACTGTTTTGCTTGCATTTAATAAACATCATTTATTATTTCAACTTCTGTGTTCTCCTTGACTCGACCTGACCCCATAGTCATAGGGTTCAAGATCTTGCTACGTTACCCTGCCTCTCGTAACGCTAAGCAGTGCTCTGAGCTAATTTTCCCCAACTTTAGTTGAGCACATTTTGGTGTCCCTCCCAGGACCCCCAGTACACAGGGTAACAAATGTGAAAGCAAAGTGCCCCATCCATTTGCAGACTTGGAACTGTGTGTAATGTGATTTGATGGCAATTACAGCAATTGTCAGATCCAAGGATTTAACACCCATTTTGCCCCTCTTCAAAAGGTTTAGTCTGCTATAAGAAGCTTTCACAGCCTAGGCATTTCAACAAGTTTGTGTATGGTGCTGACACCGTGCAAGGAATCTGAGTAGGTCCCTATTAGGAAAACAAACGAAAAACTAAAAGCAGTGTAGCTGGATGGGTGAATGGGCAAATAAATGGATGGATCATAGTAATAATAGTATGTAATTAAAGTACCATCTAGAGGATGTGAGTCCAGTGTAGTCCTTACAAACAGAGTAGATGGTAAACCTCTATCTGAAATTTACACCAGACTACATGTGTGGAGTTTCATGTAATAAGAGTCCTCTTCATACAAAATACATTCTTGAAAAATGAAAACCAGGGAGGTTACTTTCTCTTCATCCATAATTTTCTACATCTAAGAACCTTTCTCTTCATCACATAGTTTTCTACATTTAAGAAGTGTTCATGTGTACTGAAGAGCATTCTGATTTGTGAGCCACAGTCTAGGCACAAAAACAGTCTCTAAGCATAGGAACTTGGACTGTGCAACCTTTTCAGATTCAAATTTCAGGCCAATTTGAATCAGGTCAGAAATGGGTCAAGTCAATGTGATGCAGATCCAGAACAGATCAGCATGGTCCAAAGCTACCCAGAACAATTTGGGTCACTCTGGAGGGAGGAAGTAGGAAGTCACGCAAGTATGTCTTCAGCTACACCATATACGATAAACACCAGGTTGGACTGACCCAGAGGTGAATGAGAGCAGCTGGATTTTGTTCAGTAACAACTCTAGTTTCCAATCTGTTGCTGAAGGGGGAGAGCAGGTGATGTGAGGTTACTGGACTGCATAAATTCATTTCTCTCCTTTAGCTTTGTGTTCTTTTTTTTTTTTTTTAATTATCTGGTAACAGCAGATCTCTGCCTACCTGCCTGTCCAACTAATGCTCATCATGCTGCATTTCAGTGACATGCTTTACTTTTGACAATTACTTCTGATCTTTAGCTGTGCTCTTGGCTATGGCTCTTTTCTGAACTTGAAAGCTTGGAGATGCTCTTCTGTGCTCTAGCAGAGTGCTTCCAATACTAGGTGGAGGCTGTGCCTTCTTGGAAAGGTTGCTTTCCTTCCCCCTTCCCCTTTATACCTTCTTCTTACATCTGCCAGTGCACTCTGTGTCTGTATGTCTGTGTTCAGGAGACAGTGTCTTTCCTAACAAGTAACACATCGCAGGCACCAGAGTGCAGAAAGTAGTGAGAAATAGCAGGGCTGAGCATTCAATGGACTGTATCATCTTTAAAAATGTGTTTCATTTTGCAGGGCAAAAGTTTAAAAGTGGCTAGCGCGCATACACACACTCACACAGAGCTACTTGTTTGAAATCTGGCAGGGGTTATCTGCTCTGAAGGGTCTCCCCATGTTGCCAGATTTCATGGATGTGTGTAAAAACAAAACCCTCCAAAATATTGTCAGGCACTACCATAGATGGAGACTTGCTCCACATAAGATGGTGATACTTGTTGTGGCTGGTCTGCCTGTCTAGTAAGACGTGTTCAGCCCATTCTGAAGGGGGCTGCACTCCGCTAAAGGATCAAGTCCTGGTTTGTGGGTGCTTTTAGACTGACTATTGTCACTGAAAGCATGATTGGTCACGGTGCCTTGGGGCACCTTTTGTCAGCTTATGCTGACATAACCAGACGCAACCCTGCCTGGACAGAGACAGTTTTGCAAATGTTATTCATGCTCATCTCTGTAATACGTTATACTGTAGCCTCCCTTTGATAACAGTCCAGAAACTTCGGTTGGTTCAAAGTAGGGCAGCTAACTGAGACCAAGCAAAATGAGGTTAGCATGCCATTGCTTCCAGATCTTGCCAATCCATTTCCAAGTCCAATTCAAAATGCCGGTTTTAACCGTTGCAGGACTTTTAAATCTGAAGGCAGATTACCTGAAGAAGTGCATTTTCCTACACCTACCCACTCAAATTCTATCATCATTCAAGGCTCTACTTCACCAAATGATGTAAGGAGGCAAGATTCGCCACTTTCAGGCAGCTTGTACATCTAAAGTTTTATTCTCTTCACAGCTGTTGTAGTCATTGATTTATCGGTGTGCTCTTTTTTATTTTAATATATTCCACATCACCTATAGCACAGTGGTTGGTTTAAAAATACAATCAGTCAATCAACCAGTCTTTCCTATTTATTCCATTTTATAGAGATTGACAGGGCTTGGATTCAAAACCTATTTTAAATGACAGAACTGCAAACTTCAGCAAATCATGCAAAGTGCTGTTTGTGGCAATTGAAAGTTGGAAGGAGGTCAGCCACCACGAGAGACCTCTACTCACCAGAGCCTTTCGAGCCCTTTTGCTAATCCATACCTTCAACATTTCATAGGTGAAAACCACGACATGTGTGGCCAAGCGACATCAGAGTGTGGTCAAGATGCCAAAAGTTATTAATGAGGAAGAACACACAACCTAGGAGAGGCTGCAATGGGTTGCTTTTGCTTGAGCCTACTAGGAACAGCAAGACTCCATCCCCTCCTCTCTTCTCCCCTCTGCTGAGGTATTGAGTGCAAACTGCTTTTGCACATTGAATTCAGTTTGCAGTAACTGAAGTAAGCTGAGGACAAATGGGGAAAGTGGGAGGAAGAGGAGAGAGAAACTGGACATTTTTAAAGCAGCCACAAAAGTGAGAGGACAGACAATTAATCTGGACTATCCTTGCTAAATCAGGACAGTTGAAGGGTATAATAACCCTGGGAAGAAATAATTCCATTGGAATTCATAAGGTACAGCGGACCTTCTTTATCTGTGGGGGTTCCATTCAAGGACCCCCTGCAAATAAGGAAAAATATGAATGCTTATGTCTCATAATACTAAATGGCAATGATGTGCATGTGGAAATTTCAGCACATACATGCACACATTGCTACCATTTTAGGTACACGATGAACGCCTTGTAGTCACTCAAAATCATGCATCCAGAGGTCACCAATAAGGAGGGCCCATTGTATGTAGTGCCAGAGAGTTTCCTGGATATCTAACGAATCTCTTGTTTCTCTTCTGACATTTGCCAGTGGTACCAGTTATAGGAGGACCCACGCTTTGAAGATGATGAAGGCTGAAGTGTCTACTATGTTGCATGTATCTCTGCTCCCACCCACCCAGCAAGCTTCTCTACTTCCATAACACTTTCTACATACCAGCTAAGCTTATGTCTTACTGTGCCATGACTTCCTCTATATAAAATAACAGTGTTACAGTGTGGGTATTTTCTAACATTCAAAAATTCATTTGAGGTACTTTCTTCCCAGTGCGAGTCAAGTTTTTCTTCTCACTACATCACTGCATGACATCTGAAAGAACACCAGACCCTGAGATCTTCCTTGGTTCTCTGCCAGGTACATCCACCATTTGATGTACATTGGGTGGCAACCAGACAGGGAATCTTCTCAGTGATTGCATCTCAACTGCAGAATTTGTTTTAGCGAAAAAGGGTCTACTAAGCTTTTGGTGACATGCAGACTGCTATTTTCTTGACCAATACAAACTAATTTACTGTTTGTCTTTTCTTGTCTTAAACATGTTGTTCTATATTATTTGTGTATTTTACGTTATTTTTGAAAGCCACCTTGGAATTTCTATTGACGGTGGCATGCAAATCTTTAGAAATGAATTTATAAATCAAATTAAAATTCTGTAAAAGTACAAACCAGCTCTCAGTTTATTGACATTCCACATGCTGTTGTAGAAAATTATCTCCCTTATGTTGAAGTCAGCCATATTGATTCAATGGACGTATTCAGAATTCATATGTATTAGTTTCAGTAAACTGTTAGAAGAAATTGGACAAGATCCTGCATCAAATACATATCTACAGTATTGTAGTTATGCTTTAACACCCCATTCTATCCCTGAAACCCACCTTAGAAGTCAGTCAGCTTTAAATGAGTCCAAAATGTGGGGCATCCAAGGCAGATGGAATCCTGGGAAGGAGCGTGGACAAAAGATTTGAAATTTACTTTTGAGTTATGATTTGAAAGAGAATTTCTGTAAGATGATGTCTAGATGGTATTTCACTCCTCAAATAATCTCTAAAATGCATAAAAGGTCTTCTAACAATTGTTGGAAATGTAACCAAGCTGAAGAGACTTTTTTTTTCATATGTGGTGGACTTGTGATAAAGCAAAGAAATTCTGGATAACTATACATCATTTGATGAAAAATACTTTGAAGATTAAAATTCAATTGATTTCTGAGTTGTTCTTGCTGGGACTGACAAATGAACAGATAAACAAAAACTGTGTTAGAGTTATATAGTGGTGGTGAGGATACCGTATGCACAGAAGTGGAAAGATCCCACAATTCCATCTCAAGAAGAATGGCTGAAAGTTGTTGAAGGATGACTCTCAGCCCACCATGATCTCAACCTGGAGATCAGATGGCTGACTGGCTTTTAAGTGGATTTCAAGGCCATTTGCAGTCATGACAATAGTGCCATGATCAGAAATGAGAATACAAAACAATTATACTGTCCTGTGTCTAACTTACAACACCATAACTGAGAGGAAACCAGTTGACAAAACCATCTTATTTAAGAAGAAAAGTTTGGACTTCCATCCTAGTTAGAGCATAAAATAGTATGGTTAAGCAATTAATTAAAGCTAGGGGGTCCTTAACGTTATATCATATTTGACTTTTTACTCTTTTTATTTTTCAGAATTATAGGTCATCTTTAAAACCTATAAGTTGCTGCAGTACATGCTTTAAAGCTGATCACTAGCTAGGGAAAAATAACAGGTTCTCCAAATATATTGTTTGTTTTTGGTTTTTTTCTTTTCTTTTCTATTGTGGAGCAACAGGAAAAAGAAAGATATCTGCTCCATATTCTTGGAAAAATATTTTTCAAGGGCAGAATATATTTTTTCCCAAAATAATGAAAAAGGTTTGCTGTTTGCCACAGTTATATAAAAATCTGGAAGAATCTCACTCCACAGCCATCTTATTTCAGAGACGAATGTCTCTAGTGTCTCTAATTCCCTGGATTTCTTTTTTTAAAAGCAGTTTGGAAATTCAACACTGAAACAAATTTGGAGGAATAAATTCCAGTATATTTACTTATGTGCCTACTCATATTTAAATCAATGTCTAAAGAATTATGTTATACACTGTAGAGAAACTGATATTCTTATTAATTCTCCAAGAACATTGACTCTTTTTTTCTGGAAGTACCCATTACTGTTAGGGAAGGGAGTCATTTTTGTTTTCTCTTCTTCCCTTCCTAACATTTTCTATATTATCTACATTTGTTAATAATTACTAATTTAACATTTAAATTTTTGGAAGATTACTTCTATCAAATATTTGAGATATATATATTTATATTTATATATGTATGTATGTATGTATGTATGCGTGTGTGTGTATTTTCTCTATTTCTGTAATATTTTTTCTAAGACATTGTTTTTTACTTGCTTTTTTTAAAAAAAAATGTATTTTACTCTTTAAATTTAATTAAAATGATGCCTACATGTGTGGACATGCACCAGGACATCCGCACTCATGTTGCATCCATTGCGTGCGTGTGTGTGTTTCTTTAATGCAGGCATTCCTGGAATGGAACCACCAGATATACAGAGGGTACAGTGTATCTGTTTTCTGCTTTCCTTTACAATTGCTTCCAGAATGGGAACCTACACAGTCAATTCTTTAATTTCAAAATTGAAACCCCTTCCCTTTGTCATGAGGCTCTGTGCTTAGCAGCTTGATTTCCCAGGCTCCGTGACACATTACAATTACTATTCTGTTCCAGCTGATAGAATAGAAACCTCCCCACAAATTCAAAAAATGATGAAAGCAAGACAATACCTTTTCCTTATATTTCTCTTCCAAATATCTATCAATAGGAAGATGTTTTAAAGTCTGAATAGACATAGCCACACACACCACGTGAACAATAAAACAAAAAAGCTAGAGAACAATGCATCCGGCTAATCTAAATTGACTATGCCCTTATTATATCCAAGTTCCTTATCAAAGCAGTGTCTTATTATTCTTTGTCCAGTCTTCTTAATCCGTCATTTGTTGCCAACAGCTCTGACCGTTTTTCTCTGAAACTCCAGCCTCTTTTTTTTTCCCCTTGTTTTTCTGGCATCTCTGGAAGTTTAGCTTTAAAATATTTTCTTTACCTGATTCCACACAAATAAGCAGATAGCACATCCTCCAACATTTCACAGATGAAAACTGGACACATGTGGCCAAGCAATATCTGAGTGCTTTAACAATGGTGAAAATTATTAACAAAGAAGAACACACAAGCTAGGAGAGTCTGCAGAAGTTTGTCTTTGCCCGACCTAACTGGGAAGGATACCATTCCATTCTCTACTGCAAAGTATTCCATAGCAGGGAAATGCAACAGCAACTCTGGGGAGAATAGGGATGTAGGACTGGAGGACTTTACAAAGTGGAAATAAAGGATGGGAGGAGGATGTTAATGGGGAAATAAATAGGCCACACTGGATTGTTACTTGCTTGGAGTGCGTGTGTATCCTTACACAAAGGAAAGCAGACTTTTCAGGAACTTAGTCATATTAGTCTTTTGCAGGAAAAATGGTAAAAGAGTGTCTTATAGATTAACAAATTTTATTTGAAGTTATCTTTCATGAATGGCACTGTCCCAGCTGTCTTACTGCTTGATGTGGGAGTAGAAGTACCATGCCAACGAGGTTCAGCAGCTGTACAAAACTAGGTGAGAGATATTCCACAAGCCACAAAAATTGCACAAGTTCATATACTCATTCAAGGCAAAGTATACAGGAAATGGCCAGGGTTTCAATTTTTCAGGAAGCCAAGGATACCAGATTCAGCAGATGCACAAGACTAGATGGGAGTGACGCAGAAATTGCTCAGAAATCACTTTCTACTACCCATTCCAGAAAAAACATCTGTTTCTGGAAAATAGCCCACAATACCAACATTTGAGGGAACCATAATTATCAAAACCACAAGTTACATAAAAATAAATGGAAGTGACATACCAAGCCAGGAAAAGAAACCATAGGAATCAGCATCAAACATCTGTATTGAAGAATATGGCCCAAAATGCCAAGTCTCCAGGAAACGATGTCCAAACAGGCACAATTTTTGTGGCTGAAGTTCTGTGTGTCAGGTGAATCAATAGGTGTGATTTGTTATTTCTCAAAAATCCCATCTTCTACAGAATACACATGCTGTATATAAATTAAACAAACTAATAAAATGCAAATTTGTAAAAAAGTACAAATAAGCTACATAACTGGAAACTGTAGATGGGGAAGCTCCATTCTTTCTGCAAAAACAAGAATAGAAGCATATTGTGGTACTGACCATGATCTCTTTGTATCAAAATTTAGAGTAAATCAATCATCATGCCAAAATGCAACCTGAAGAGCAACCCTGTAGAATTTAAAGACTATGCACAAACGGTTAAGAACAGACTAGAAGCAAAAAATAAAGGTGACAGAAAGAGGTCAGAATCTTGAATGCAACTGTTCAGTAACTTGTGCAGAATGGAAAAGAGAAGTGCTATAATGATCAGTGAAGTTAACTGAAGATGACAACAACAAGAACAAGATAGAACAAGAGAACTTATGTGCAAGATCCAAGAAATCAACAGCAGACAAAAGCAATGCCACAGTAATCATGAAAATAGAACAATACAAACAAACAAAAAATCAGGGAACTCCTGGATCCCACAACTTACAAAAATCTGAAACAGGACCCGACAAGCAAC
Organism: Cyclura pinguis; assembly: GCA_030412105.1. Classification (NCBI taxonomy): domain Eukaryota; kingdom Metazoa; phylum Chordata; class Lepidosauria; order Squamata; family Iguanidae; genus Cyclura; species Cyclura pinguis. The sequence goes on along the minus strand of CM059600.1, from coordinate 108,362,313 downwards.
ATCACCAAGAAAACCAACACCTTGATCAAAAATTCATCAATTCATCCAAACACATGTCAACATCTATGAAAATCGGAGGCTTGCCCACCCAGATTATATGGACTTTCAAAAATCCACAAGGACTCCATTCTGCTCCAACCCATTGTGAATGCCATTGGATTCCCCACATATGATTTGGCCAAGTTTTTGGCCACACAATTACAAACCCATATTGGACGAACCTCCCACTACATCAAGGACTCCGCTCACTTTATAGAAAAAATCAGCAACCTTCAACTCAAACCCAAAGACAAACTGATTAGCTTTGATGTGGTCTCCTTGTTTACCAAAGTCCCCACAGCGGACATCATTGCACTCATCAACCAGATTTTTCCCCAAGACATCACAGCCCTGTTTCAACATTGCCTCACCATGAGCTACTTCCAATGGGACAATGAGTTCTACAAGCAGAGAAATGGGATAGCCATGGGAAGCCCATTTAGCCCTGTGATGGCAAATTTTTACATGGAACACTTTGAAAAGCAAGCCCTGGAAACAGCACCAAAAAAGCCCACTATATGGTTCTGTTATGTGGATGACACTTTCACCATTTGGAGCAATGGGGAACTGACCGTGTTTCTGGACCACCTGAACAACATCCACCGGAACATCCAATTTACTATGGGGAAAAAAAATGAAGGAAGACTACCATTTCTGGATGTCCTTGTTCTCCACATACGTAATCAACAATTGGGCTACACCGTTTACAGAAAACCTACATACACTGACAGATATCTACACAAAAACTCCAACCATCACTCAGGATGAAAAAAGGAGCACAATAAAAACTCTGGTAGACCATGCAAAAAGAATCTTTGAGCCCTACCTTCTGAAAGACAAACTGAATCATCTAAACTGGGCTCTACAGGCCAACAGTTACTCCAGTTCGGACATCAGAAGAGCCTCAAGACCCAGAAAAAACCACAGGGGTGAGGATAAACAGCCACCCAAAGGGAATGTGTTTTTACTATATATCAAAGGAGTCACTGACAGAATAGGGAAACTGATGAAGAAACATAACCTCCAAACAATCTACAGACCGACCAAGAAAATTCAACAAATGCTACACTCAGCAAAGGACAAGAGGGATCCTCTAACTTCTGGCATACCTTGCAGCTGTGGGTAGGTCTACATAGGGACTACAAAATGCAGCATCCAAACATGAATCAAAGAACACAAAAGACACTGCAGACTGATCCACCCAGAAAAATCAGCAGTAGCAGAACATGTAATATACCAACCTGGGCACAGAATGCTATTTGAAAGCACAGAAATTCTGGACCATTTGGATAACTACTATGTCAGACTACACAGAGAGGCCACTGAAATCCATAAACACTTGGACAATTTTAACAGGAAAAAAGAAACTTGGAAAGTAAACAGAAGTTGGCTACCAGTACTGAAAAACACTAAAATCAAGACTCAAAAATATGCCAATGAACACCACCCAGACTCAGGAGGTCTCTCTACAGGAAACAATACAATGAATTGCTAATGAGTACTTAAATGCACACACAACTGTTATGTATATCCCCTGACTAACACAACCCTGGGGGCTAGTCCACTCAACAATGGCCTCTCTCACAGGCCAGCCGCATCACTAATGCATCACAAATGCAAATCCCTCCCACCCGGGGATCACATCTCCATGTCTCCAGATCCTCTGAAGATGCCAGACACAGATGCAAGTGAAACATCAGGAGCAAATGCTACTAGAACATGGCCTCATAGCCTGAAAAACCCATAAAAACCCAATCAACAGGAAATTTAAACCAAGTAGAGATGCAATAGGATCAATAGACCTTCAGTATCTGTGGGGGATTGATTCCAGGACTTCCCCCCGATACCAAAAAATATAGATGAGCAAGTCTTTAATATAAAGGGAGAAGAAGGGAGCTCAAGTGCCACCCAGTCCTCCCACACGTGCCCCGTGAAGGTTGCACTGTGAAACAGCATAAGAAAAAGGAGAACTATCTCCTAACTAATACCAAAAACCAGCAAACCTAGAAGTTAGGAATGGGAAGTATAGTGTATCTTCCGAGCAATTGGAATTATATATCATGAATTTTGGACAAAAATGATTTTTTTATTTATTAGCTGTTCACTTAGTGAACCATGTCAAAAGTCATCTATAACAAAATGTTTAAAACCAAGATAAATATACAAAATTTACAGTAAAACCTTAGTGATATAAAAGGGCAAGGCCAATATGATACTTCATCAAACAATAACTTGACAACTTCCAGTAGGAGGAAAAACAATGTTAGCTACCTGGGTGGGTAGTCCAACAGCATAATTAAATAGCCATAATCCTGTAGATAGTCCAGTGTTTGTAAAACTCTAGTAAGATAGCTCCTGGTAAGGAGGAAAAAGACTTGGTGGTTCCTGTTAGCTGGCATTCCACTCTGTGGTCCAAACAGCCAACTGCCAGACACGTTTTGACGTTGCCATCTTTTTCAGTGGCAGGATTTTTCTTCAAATTTCTTATGCCCCCCAGAAATAAATCGTACAGCTGTTGAAAAGAGGAGGAATCCTCCTACACTCCTCCAGTGATATCTGTCAGCGTTTAACTCCCAGCCCATGCTTACCTATCAGCAAAGGAAAGAATGGGACAGTACTTGCCAAGGAGGTGGAGGAAACAGGGAGATTCCAGAGCAAACAATCCAGGAGAATGCTGAGCCAAAAGCCAAAGTCAAAGCCAGTCTAAGGCCCTTTCCGCATGTGGAGGGGGAAACGGGGGGAAATTCGCCGAAACGGAGCTTACCGGCAGCCGGGTAAGTCCGTCGCCATGCGGAGCAGCGCGAACCCGCTGCTCCGCAGTCCTTCGGCGTCCAAAATGGCAGGTTCCAGCTGGCGGAGGTTCTCCACCAACCGGAGAAGCTCGCCAGCCGGAAGCCCACCCCGGCAGATCTGCAAGCACGCACTAGTGCGCGCCTACAAATCTGCACCAGAGCCCGGCGACGGAGCTGCACGGGGCTGAGCGCTCCATGCTTTTTAAAAACCTCTGAAAAGAAGTTTTTAAAAAACACGCAGCACCGCCAGTTCCTGTCGCTTCGGAAAAGATTGAGGTGCAGAACTACGAAAAGTAGTCCTCCTCGATCCACTCCACGGTGCAGATGACCTCCATGGGAGGTCGCTCTGCACCGTTTTAATACCCGGGTGCGGAAAGGGCCTAAGAAGTCAGGAATGCTGAAGTTCACAAAGATGTAGAGCAGGAACACAAAGGTCTAGGGGGCTTGGATAGCAATTTGCCAAAAGCAAAAAGCAAGCCACACTAACAGACTTAAAAAGCAGGGAGAAGAAGTGTTCTTAATCAGCCTCTTGTCTTCTGACCCTCAGTGAAATAGCTTGCTTCTGAGTTGCCCTTTTTTTGCCATCTGTTTGAGGATTGGGAGGCAAAGATAAATCTAATTCCTTGAAATTATCACTGACCTCTTCTCCCTCAGGCACCGGCTGTAAAGTCTCTGTCTCAGCTTGTCTTTCAGATGGTAGAGGCATCAGCAGCATAGAGTCTCTGAGCCCTCATCTATTACGGGCACCAGCTGTAAAGTCTCTGTTTCAGACAACATAAATTGCTCTTCAGTCTCTGAGCTCTCATCTATCACACTCCCCAGAGAAACAACCTTCCCCCTCACACCTCCTCACACCTCCCGCTACCTGATCTCTTCCACCATGTGCCCTCTGAAGGCAGTCACTGCCGCACAGGAGAGCCCCAGCTTTCCCTCCGCACCCCCAACAACTCTTCCACTCCTTGTCTCCCCCCAAATCTCTTCCACTCCCTGTCTGCCCCATGAAGGCAGCCACCACTGCTCATGAGCCCCAGCTTTCCCTCTCCACCCTAACAACCAACCTTCCCCCTCCTTCCACTCTCCCTCACCACCTGATCTCTTCCACCTCCCATGCACCCCACAAAAGCAGTTGCTGCCACACATGAGCCCCACCTTTCCCTCCCCACCCTGACAACCAATCTTCTTCCCTCTTGCTCTCCCCTCTGTCCCACCTCAATGGCTTCCTCAGCTTCAGCAAAACACCACAGAACAGTTTCCACTACGGTTCCTTCACAAGCCAGCAGGTAGGGCAGGAAAGAGATGAAATGTCCCATACTGCTTTAAAAAATATTGAATACTATATTTTTTTTTAATATATGATTTTTAAAAATTTATTTTCATTCCACAGTGGGTTGAATTCACAAGTGGTAAGCTTGCAGATACCATGGGCCCACTGTACATGCTCAAGAAGACAGATTGATTAAAGAAAAGTAGGAGGGAGGGAGGGCGGGCAGGCAGGCAGATTAATTAAAGAAAGGAATTAAAGAAAGGAAGGAAGACAGATTAATTAAAGAAAGAACCATTTGGAAATGAATCCACAATTTTAGAAAGTGAACTGGAAACTGCACTCAAAGCACTTGGGAGAAATATATTACGAGGAATAAATGGCATACCAACAGAGAAATACAGAGATAAATCCACACAAATTCTAACTAAAATCTCCCAACAAATATGGGAAAGAAAACAACGGTCTACAGATTGTAAACATTCAATATACATTCAAGTCCTCAGAAAACAGCACACGAGGGACTGAAATCACCATTGGATCATTGGCTTAATCTCCCATGAAATCAAAGTGACGCTCAGAATTTTACAACAAAGAATTTCACCATCTATGAAGTAAGAAATGCCAGATATCCAGGCTGTGTCCAGAAAAGAAAGAGGCATGAGGTATCATATTGCAAACATACAATGGACAAGTTTTTCTCCACTTTTTTTAAAGAAATGTATTTTAAATTTATTGATCCTTGATTCTTTTTTTGTACCATTTCTGGCTATTATTATTTGTTTCATTTCATGATTATTACTGAAAATAAGTTGTTTGGGAGGGAGGTATTAAAACATTATCTGTACCAGATATTAAATGAGCTAGGTTTGCCAACAGTAGAATCATGGAATCCTAGAAATGTAAATTTGGAAGAGACCACAGGGGCCATCCAGTCCAACCCCCTGCCATGCAGGAACACCCTCAAAGCACTCCTGACAGATGGCCATCCAGCCTCTGCTTAAAAACCTCCAAGGAAGAAGACTTCACCACACTCCGAGGCAACATATTCCACTGCCGGACAGCTCTGACTGTCAGGAAGTTCTTCCTGAGGTTCAAGTGGAATCTTCTTTCCTGCAGCTTGTATCCATTGCTCCTTGTCCTGGTCTCTGGAGCACCAGAAAACAAGCCCACTCCCTCCTCTACATGGCATCCCTTCAAATATTTAAACATGGCTATCATGTCCCCACTTAACCTTCTCTTCTGCAGACTAAACATACGCAGGTTTCTAAGTCTATCCTCATAGGGCATGGCTTCCAGGCCCTTCACCATTTTGGTCGCCCTCCTCTGGATCTGCTCCAGCCTGACCATGTCCTTCTTGAATTGAGGTGCCCAGAACTGGACACAGTATTCAAGATGAGGTCTAACCAAAGCAGAGTAGAGTGGTACCAGTACCTCGCTCCATCTAGACACCATACTCCTATTGATGCAGCCGAGAATTGCATTGGCTTTCTTGGCTGCCGCATCATACTGCTGACTCATGTTCAGCTTGTGGTCTATTAAGACTCCTAGATCCCTTTCACACGTACTGCTATCCAGCCACGTGTCCCCCATCCTATATTTGCGCATTCCATTTTTTCTGCCTAACTGCAGGACCTTACACTTCTCTCTGTTGAATTTCATTTTGTTAGCCTTGACCCAGCTCTCCAATCTGTCCAGGTCATTTTGAATTTTGATCCTGTCCTCTGGTGTATTAGCAACCCCTCCCAATTTGGTGTCATCTGCAAATTTGATGAGCATGCCCTCTATTCCTTCATCCAAGTCATTGATGAAGATATTGAACAGCACTGGGCCCAGGACAGAACCCTGTGGCACCCTGCTAGTCACTTCTCTCCAGGATGAAAAGCAGCCATTGGTGAGCACCCTTTGGGAATGGTCAGTCAACCAGTTACAGATCCACCTGACAGTAGCTCTGTCCAGCCCACATTTTACTAGCTTCTTTGCAAGAATGTCGTGGGGAACTTTGTCAAAGGCCTTACTGAAATCGAGATATGCTACATCCACAGCATGCCCTTTGTCTATCAAGCTAGTAACTCTATCATAAAAAGAGATAAGAGATTAGTCTGGCATGACTTATTTTTGAGAAATCCATGTTGACTTCTCGTGATTACCGCATTGCTTTCTAAGTGACTAGAAACTGACTGCTCAATGATCTGCTCCAGGATCTTTCCGCGTACTGATGTGAGGCTGACTGGGCGATAATTATTTGGGTCCTCTTTTTTTCCCTTCTTGAAGATGGGAACAACATTTGCCCTCCTCCAGTCTGCTGGAACTTCTCCTGTCCTCCAAGATTTCTCAAAGATTATAGCAAGCAGTTCTGAAATGACCTCTGCCAGTTCTTTTAATATCCTAGGATGAATATGAATAGGATGAACATCTGGCCCTGGAGACTTGAATTCATCCAGTGTGGCCAGGTATTCCTGTACCACCTCTCTACCTATTATGTGCCTCCTTTCCCCTGCTTCCTCACCTGCTCCCCAACCGCCAGGTTGAGTGCTTGTATCCTTCTGGGAAAAAACTGAGGCAAAGAAAGTGTTAAGTAGTTCTGCTTTTTCTCTTCCCCCTGTTAGTAATTCACCATCTTCTCTGCGCAGCGACCCTATCGTTTCCTTCTTTTTCCTTTTGCTGCGGACATATTTTAAACAGCCCTTTTTATTGTTTTTAATGTCTCTGGCCAGCCTAAGTTCATTCTGTGTTTTAGCCTTTCTGACCTTCTCCCTACATCTCCTGGCTACTTGCTTAAATTCTTCTTTGGTGCTTCCCCCCTTCTTCCATTTCCTGTACATATTTCTCTTAATACTTAGCTCAGCTGAGAGTTCTTTAGTCAACCATTCTGGTTTCTTCAGATGCCTTCCATTTTTCCTCCTTATTGGCACAGTTTAGACTGCGCCTTCAGTATCTCCCTTTTTAGGAACTCCCATGCCTCCTGAACTCCTTTCTCTTTCACTATTCTTGACCACGGAATATCAGCCAGCAGTTCCTTACGTTTACAGAAGCCCACTTATTTAAAATCTAAGATGAGTGTCTGGCTACACTTCTTCTCCTTCCCACTGAATGCCAAATTCCAATAGGGCATGGTCACTCCCCCCTAATGATCCAACCACTTCTACCTCATTAACAAGGTCATCTCTGTTGGTCAGGATCAGATTTAGAATATTTGATCCCCTTGTGGCCTCTTCCACCTTCTGGACCATGAAATTGTCTGCAAGACAAGCAAGAAACTTGCTGGACCTCGCTGTCTTGGCAGAGTTTGACTGCCAACATATATCCGGGTAATTGAAATCTCCTATTATTACTGTATCTCTCCTTTTTGAATGTGCAGTCATTTGGTTGAGGAAGGCGTCATCAAAGTCCTCAGTCTGGTTTGGAGGTCTGTAGTAAACCCCCACCAAAATATCCCTATTGTTTCTCACTCCCTTAATTCTTACCCAGATGCTCTCAACCTGGCTTTCTGGGTTTAAGTCATGGATTTCTTCACAGGTGAAAACATCCTTGACATACAAGGCTACTCCTCCTCCTTTCTTGTTTGGTCTATTTCTACAAAATAGGCTATACCCCTCTATTCCTACATTCCAATCACGAGACTCATCCCACCAGGTCTCAGCGATGCCTATCAAATCGTATTTATTTTGTTGTACTAGGAGTTCAAGTTCATCTTGCTTGTTTCCCATACTCCGTGCATTAGTGTAGAGACACTTAAGTCCCCGGGCCCTTCCTGCAAGTCCTGTACTATAGTTTCTACTCCTTCCACCACTGGATGCTTGTACTACTTGGCCAATATCATTTGGGCCTTTTCCCCCTGCACTCACCAAGTCCTTGCCCTGAATAATATTGCCTCCCTCCCCAGCGGGACTTAGTTTAAAGACCTCTTAATCCTCCTTGCGAAACTGTTTGCAAAAACATTCCTGCCAAGTTTCGTGAGGTGCAGCCCATCCCTTGCCAGAAGCCCACACTCATGGAAATTCAGGCCGTGATCCAAAAACCCAAACCGTTGCCAGTGGCACCATGTGCGCAGCCAGTTGTTGACCTCTGCTATTGCCCTTTCCCTTCGTGTGCCATGTCCTTGAACAGGGAGGAGAGACGAAATGACCACCTGCGCACCAAGGTCCTTAAGCTTTGTCCCCATAAGCTCATAGTCCTTTGCGATGTGGTGAAAGCTGCGCCTTACAGTGTCATTGGTTCCAACATGAACCAAAATGAGGGGCTTATGGTCAGTGGGCTTGACCAGCCTGGTTAGTCTCTCCATTATGTGGTCAATCTTGGCCCCAGGAAGACAGCATACCTCTCAATTGAGCTTATCCAGTTTGCAAATTGTCGGTTTGGTTCCTCTGAGCAAGGAGTCCCCAACAACCAGAACTTGCCTCCTTTGAGGCTTGTCCAGGGCTCCTTAACGAGCAGGTTCTTCTAGAACCGCCTGGGCACTCTGTTGAGGCTGGGAGTGTTGATCTTGTTCCTGTTGCTGAAGTTGGATTTCTTCTTGTTGACATTCTGTTCCCTCCTCCTGGTGCTTCTCATCGTTCATAAGGCCAAGAACTTTGAAGTGATTCTGTAGGTTGAGAGTCTCTGTTTCCTTCCTGGTCCTTCTACTCTTCCGTGTGACATTCCTACAAGCATCCGTTTCCTGGCACAGTGTGCTGACTTCCTCATCTGGCAGCTCCTCCACGCAATATCTGTTTCCCAAGATAGCCATTTTGAACTTTGCTGAACTTTTTGCATTCCTTTTTCTTTTTTCTTTTTTTTTTTAAGAAATTTTTATTAATATTTCACACACATAAAATAGCTGTATATACACCACTGTTAAGGATATATCCAAAACCCCCCCACACTTCCATATTTATATTCCCCAGTTGAATTATACCCTATCTTTCATTTTTACACAAAGAATTTTTCTGCTTTATCATCTCAAAAAATTATATTTTTAACCAGTCCATTACACTTTTCCGTTCCCTTTCGAAGTTCTGGATAGCTTTGTTTTTCAGTCTCTACCATATCCAGAACTTTTAATTTCCATTCTTCTAAATTGATTTCTATCTTTTCTTTCTAGTGTTGGGCATATGTCAATCTTGTTGCCATGATCAAATACAACAATATCTTATGATGTCTTCTGATCTCCCGGTTCTGAACTGACATATTTAACAAATAGAATTCTGGCGGCATTTCAAGATTCACTTTACAGATTTTTTGAATTTCATCATGTATTTCCTTCCAAAATTTCTTTGCCTTCTGACAGGTCCACCACATATGAAAGAAAGAACCCGCCTTCTCCCCACATTTCCAGCACTTTGCAACCCCATTTTCAGTTATTTTTTGTAATCTCTCTGGGGTCATATACCATCTGTGCAGCATAAAAGTTTTCTCTTAAATTTAGATTTGGCATAAATTTTATATCTACTTTCCAAGGTTTTTCCCATTCAATTGGGCCCATCTAACTATCGTGTCTTTTATTATGTCTGGTTCCATTTCTCTCTTCAATAACAATTTATAAAGTTTAAAAATTTTCGTCTTATAATTTTCTTTCAACAATCGGTCTAATTCATTTTCTTTTCTCTCAAATCCATATAACTTTTTATCTGTTTTAAATTTTTCTTTTAATTGTCACCAAGGGAACCAGTTTAACTCATGTCCATCAGCCCTCAGTTCTTCCGCCATTCTCATTCTAGGCTTATCACCATCCCATTTCAAAACGTCTTGATATATTAATAGTTTTCTTTGTTTAGTTGGAGTAATTTTAAAAGCTTCCTGAGGTGATGTCCAAATTGGAAGTTTTGTATAATATTTCTACTTTATTTGTAGCCAAATCTTTAATAAGATTTTCCAGATGCAATGATTATTAAATTCTTTATTCACCACTGACTTATTATAGCACAGGTATCCATGCCATCCAAACCTATTATCAAATTCTTCCAATTCTTTTATTTGCACTTTTTCAAAGGTTAAACTTTCTGACTTATTTATCCTCCCTAATCCCTTGGTGGTCTATAACTATGAATCATTTTGCTGAAAATGACTAGCCCCCCCCCCCCAAAAAAACCCTTTTTATATTACAATATCATAAATCAAACCACATGTACAAAATGGAAAACACAAATTGCAGAAGCATCCATGTTGGTCATAAAATAATATGACAAATTCAAACTCCTTATTAGGGCAATATCTTCATGATGTCAAGCACAAAACTGTGCTTTTGAGGTAACAGATCTATTCATCAGGCAAAACAGTGCAAAAGATGAAGGAAAGGAGAGAAGAAAGATGCTAGGAGTGGGGGGGACCTAAATCCAAAACAGGTTCTAACCAGACATAAATTGTGTAAGTTCCAGTTATGTCAGTAAATGTTCCAAAAACATTACACAAGGAAATAACGTAGTATTGAAGATCAGTAGCAATCATTTGCAAGACTGTGCATATGTGTTCACCTGCACAGCCAGTGAAGAAAAGGAAACCTCCACCCATCACCAGCATCAATAAGATCTTTCCTCTGCCCTCAGTTCTATCATCTCTTGGCCTACGTCTCTGTATCTTCAACATGGCTTCAGTTGTACTGAAGAGGGCATTCAAATGAGTCTCTGTCAAGTGGCTGTATGAGGTGGTGGTCAGTCGATGTTAGACTGCATCCAAAATGGCCACTAAATTTACTGAGAACAATAAAACAAGGAAAATATAATACTCCATTACTGTGAATAGCAGAGGTGTATCAGCAGTGTGCAATTATACCAGTTTGACGCCATCCTAACTGTCATGGCTCCATCCTATGCAATCCTCAAAACCATAATTTGATGAGGTATCTAGAATCCTCTGCTAAAGATCTCTAATATACTCTTCTGATTTGCAAAATGTAAAACTTTCTGGCAGAGAATTCTACGCACCAAGCAGAATCACAAGCCCTAGAATTCCATAGGATGGCACCCAGCAATTAAAGCGGAATCATAATGTTATGATTGTGTGATGTGGATATACCCAAGGTCCAGTTCTAAACTCACAACATCCTTCTACAGGTCTATAGCATGTAGTTCCTTTGATCAGTGGAGAACGTTTCTGCTCCTTCATACTACATTATTCATAATTTTAATAATCTCTATTATCATGTCCCCATTTGGACATTTATTTGCTAATGGTTAAACAAAACTCCAAAGACTTTGACCTTTCATCAAAGGAAGGTTGAAAAGTTGAAAAATTAAAAAAACCCTCCCCACTTCCAAGCATCTTTCTTTCCAATTGAGTCTGTGTTTACATTTCATTCATACATTATTTCTGTTTGAAAGATAGTCTTACATTGTTACATTTAACATTGTTGCATTACAACTTGATACTTTACCTATAACATTATTAGCTTACATTACCAACAGTCAGTCTTTATTTCTTCCTTTTCTTATTCTATGTCTTTATCCAATTCAAAACTTCTTTCCATTCTCTTTCAAAGTTCTGGATTGGCTTATTTTTAAGTGAGAAAGTTAACTTTTCTATCTCTACCATATCCAGAACTTTTAATTTCCATTCTTTTATATCAATTTAGTTTCTTTCTTTCCAATATTGTGCATATGTCAATCTTGCAGCAGTTATCTTGAGATCTTATTTCTCTTTGGTGCCCTAGCATATTTAACAAATAAAATTCTGGCTTCATTTCAAAGTTTAAACTGTACATTCTTTGAATTTCATCATGTATCTCCTTCCAAAATTTTCTTGCTACCTTACAGGTCCACCACATATGAAAAAAGGACCCCTCCTTTTCATCGCATTTCCAACATTTTCCATTCCAATTTTTTGTTATTTTTTTCAACCTTTCAGGTGTCATATACCATCTGTGTAACATTTTATAAAAATTTTCCCTTAGATTTAAACTTGGTGTAAATTTTACATCTGTTTTCCATGCCCTCACCCATGTATCCAACTCAATTGAGTGTCCAATATTTTGAGCCCATCTAACCATATTATCTTTAACAATCTCTGATTCCATTCCTCTTTGCAACAGTATTTTATAAAATCTAGAGATTGTCTTTTTCTGGTCCCTTTCATCAATACATCTAATTCGTTATCATTTCTTTCAAATCCATATAATTTTTGATCCATCTTAAATCTCTCTTTTAATTGTCTCCATGGGAACCAATTAAATTCATGTCCTAACTCTTTTAGTTCCTCTTCTGTTTGCATTCTTAACTTGTCTCCATCCCATTTCAACAGCTCTTGATACGTCAATAAATTCCCTTGTTTTGTTGGGGCAATTTTATAAGCTTCTTGAGGTGAGATCCGCATAGAAGTCTTCTGTAAAATTTGTGCTTTATTTGTAACCACATTTTCAATAAAGTCTTTCAAATACAATGATTATTAAACTCTTTATTTACAATTGCTTTGTCATAGCATAAGTATCTGCGCCAGCCAAATCTGTTATTTATTCCTTCCACTTCTTTTATTGTTGTAGTCTCCACTTGAATCCAGTCTTCTATTATTTCTAAACAACATGCTTGATAATAGATTTTCAACGATGGCACCTCAAAACCTCCTCTCTGCTTGCATCTTGTAATATTTTGAATCTTATTCTTGGTTTTTTCCCTGCCAAATAAATTTTCATAACTCTTTTTCCCATTCTTTAAAGATCTTTTCCCTTCCTATTATTGATAAATTTTGGAAAAGAAACATTAGCTTAGGTAATAAGGACATTTTAAAAGCATTTATCCTTCCTAGGAGAGACCATGTACATCCATTTTTCCATTTTGCTTTGAATCTTCTTCTATGTCTTCAAATAGTTATTGTCAAATAACTCTTGATTTTTATTTGCTATTATTATTCCTAAATATTTTATTTTATTTTTTTTTGTAATTTGGTATCCAGATCTCTTCTCCAAGTCTGCTTGTTCTTTTTTTGTTATGTTTAGAGTCATCATCATTGTCTTTTCTCTATTTATCTTGTATCCTGCCATTTGTCCATATTTTTGCAGAGTATCCATCAACCTCTGTATGGATTCTTGTGGTTCCTCCAAAAATATAATTACATCATTGCCAAAAGCTTTATATTTTATTTCCTTCTTCTTTATTTTTAAACCTTTCATCTGTGGATTCTCATTTATTGCAATCAGTAATATCGCCGGTACTACTATGAATAATAACAGTGATAATGGGCACCCTTGCCGTATCCCCTTCTTGATTTCAAAACTTGACGTTTTATCTCCATTTATTATTAACTTTGCTGATTGGTCCCAGTTAAATACATCAAATATTTAAAGTTGCTCATCAAGAGTCTTCAGATCTGGAGATAAGGGAGAAATAAGTAAACGCATATACTCCTTTATTGGAATGTTTCCATGCAAAATTGAGTAAGAATAAGAATAAACTTGAACACTGAATCATGCCCTAATATCTTTTGCTAATTTCAATCCATTAATTAATGAGAAGACTGGTGTTTCATTTCACTTACAAGCCTTATTATATCAGACTTAATAGCTGAAACTTGTATTCTGAGTTCTGACTCTATGTTTTTCAAAGAGTTTCTCTACTTATTTTTAAGATAAATGAGAACAGAGAATAATTTTTCACATAAGTATGTTGTTACAAAAGACATCAATACCTTCAATCACCCTCTTCAATAGTTCCAGAATATCTGCTTGGAAGTGAGCCCAGAAATCTGGAAAGGATTGTTCCTTCAACTACAGTTTCAGAGCACCATCTGTGGATATTTCTATGAGCTTGTGTTCTGCTGCTGCTGCTGTGAGCTCCTCTTGTTCATCCACATTAACTGAAAATGGAGCTCAAACCCAGTTTTTGCTTGCATCGGGAACAGGAAAATATTCACGGAAACTATGCTGCAAATCTTTCAAATACTGTGAAATAAGTGATGTGTCTTCCTCAAACAACACACAAGAAAATTTGTGAGGTTTGGAAATGTCTCATCATTTAAATTTGATAGGCAATGATGCCACAATTCCAACTTTTTCATAATTGCTTTGGTCCTATCTTCTACTTGAAAAACTATAACTTTTCTCTTGAAGATTTAAGTCGAGCATATTTAAATAGGTGAAGATATCTGACAGATATTCTAATTTTACTAACCAGGAAAAATCTATGAAATGATCATTGAGGTCAGCTTGCTGCTACATGAGGAATAGGCTTATCATGTCTCTCAGTTCCCTAAAACAAGACAAAACTATACCTTGAGTCAGCAAGAGTTGATGGTGTTCACTGTCCATATCTTGCAAAGATGCTCAAAAAGTCTCGAATTCAGTTATTTGCTTTATATAATATTGACAATTTTGACTGATTCACTTAAGGTCTGTTTTAGTTTTTCTGGTATCTTCCTAGCACCTAGAGCTTCCCCATGTATCCAACAATGGTACCAAGTCACTGACAGATTTCCTTAATCGGTGCCACAAGTCCAGCAAGCGTTCCACACATTGCACGTGCCCCTTCTGTACTAACCAATCCATGTCATTTGACATTACAAACTTGTTTAAGCTGTTAAATAATTCTTCTTCTAACATGGAGATGAAAAGTAAGTCTTCAAAAATATTTCTGCCTTGCTCATATGCAACATAGCACGATAAGGTTGCTTTGCTGTGTCTGCTATCACGCGAAACAAAACAGCGAGACAGCGAATTCTTGATTCACTTCTTAACTGTGTCATTTGGCAAAGGTATTAAGGAAAGGCCCTTGCCAGCCATCTCATTTATCAATCAGGAAACCATGATTTTTGTAGCAGGTAATATAAGTTCTTCAGCTGTCGTGTGAGGTTTTCTGATGTTTGCTGTTAGCTGAGAAACTTCAAATGAGGCTCTCACTGCACTTTCATTGTTACATCCAGTTCAGTCTCTTTAACCATTTTTTTTTTGACTTTCCGAAGCTCCTGCTCTTCATTTTTGGGGGGAGGGAGGAAAAGGTGCTCTTTGTTGCATATTCTTTATGTTTAGTATCAAGATGTCTTCACAGTTTTGACAGTTTCATTGGACAATATATACCTAACATAAGACGTGCTGTGGTAGTTGCTTGTCTTCTGGGCCTGTACACAGATATTCTTGCTATAACAACAGCACTTTTTGAGATGACTAGAAGCAGCTTCGTTTTCCTTTGAACCATCATAAACATCATCAGTACTTTTACATTTCAAATTCAGCCAGCAGTCCATCATGAGTCTCAGCCAAAATGTACTGTTATGAAATCCACCATGATAACATCAAAAAGTCACTTTACCCAACAGTTACAAAACACTTTTACTTGCAGAAATCAAAAAACAAACAAGGTCATTTTCAATAATCTGCTGTTATCATTCCAAAGTCTGTATGAACGCTCACTCACATTGACTGCCTCTGACTCTCATTTCCTGAGAACACGGTCTTCCTTCACACATGAATTTCTTCGAGAACAGAATTGTGGGAAGCAACAGACATTCTGAGAATGTGGTGGCACAACGCGGACAGGACTAGAGTCTGATGCAGCTGCAAAGGCAGTTTCTGACCGTATGTGTGGTACAAGAAATGTCATGTGCTTTCTCTCAGCCACTCAGCATCATTCACTTCTGTGTTCTCACTGCATGCAGAAGTAGTAAGTGCTGAACGCATTTTTTTTTGTTATCATGCGGTTATTTTCATAACCTTTGAATAGTTTGAAATAACGTAATGAAACTTTATATTAATGATATCTATGTCACCCACCTGTCCCTCTGTCCATTTTTCTTTGATTTTCAACAATGAAATAATAAGACAAATAAATTGGGTAATAAGGGACATTTTATTTAATCCTGCCCATTTAAAATTGTGTTGCCCTGGAATGGAGAAACTGTGGGGGAGCAACCTGACGCTGAGACCAAACATCACTGTAAAACACAGAGAACAACCACCGCCCGTCAGTGCCGAGTGTGAAAGGTGCACCCAAGCCTCGCATTCAAGGCCTGCCCAGCCTGACACCTCTTTGTGTTCAGGTCTGAACAGCCAAGGAGATCTCTGAATCAAGCCAGGGCCAGGACAAACGGGTCTGCCTCAGTTCTCCCTCTCTGAGAACGCAGTCTCTTCCTCACTCTTGTCCCTCCTTTGACTTCTTCCTTTCAGGACTCTCCCCTTTTACTGCCTTCCCTAAATCTGCCCTTCTCCCAGATGTAAGGATCAGCAGTGATTTATATTTTCCAAGACGGTGGTACTGTTGGCACTAAGGTCAAGATGATATTATGGGTAGCGTGTATATTCCAGGATTCAAAATAAGACTCTGTGACACTGTTTTAAGGAATACAGAACTTCAAACATTTATTGTAACACTGTTGCTTTAAATGTGTTTTGTATCTAAATGTTCATACATAGCACACCATTCTTCTCTCTCTCTCTCTCTCTTTCAATTCATTCACTATTTTTCGCACACCCAATTTCTCAGTTCTCTCCTACACAGAGCTATTCAAATCTCCAACCCCCTCAAACACACCACAAATCACACTCCTCTTCAAACACACTCCAGGCAGTTACAATCCGTTATTTTCCTCTTTCCACCAGCCCCTCCCCTGGGCTATCCAAGGTTCCGTTTCTCCAGCCAATCAGCTTAAACACTCTCAGTTGCCAAGGAGGCTCTGTTGTCAAGACCCCCTCCCATCAGGCTCGTCACAATCACCATGTGACAATCCCCTCATCCTTCCCTTGGGGGAAACACCTCAGCCCCAAAGGCAATCCAAATTGCTTTGGCTGCTCGCCAGTCTGGCATAACTGGAAGGTAACCCAGAGACTTCCTGTGAAGGAAAATGGGGGGGGGGGGTATTCTTCCACTTGATGCTGACTCCTGTCCTCAAATAGGAGATGGGAACTCCACCCTTTGCCCTTGAAAATCTTGCTGCCACCACCTACTGATTTTAACCCCCTTTCTTGTGTTGCCTCATTGGTAAACCCTGTCCCAGAGTCTATAACTTTGATATAAAATATAATCTAACACACCAGAGAAGTCACCCGGCTGAGCACGTCGGCAGCAACGGTCGTACGATCGGAAAACCAGGTCAGGCCAGTAAACTCCGCCGTCACGTAGCCACAGGAGACTTCAAGCTGTGCCAACCCACAGTGGACAAAAGGTCCTCAGCCTTTGAGGAGCCAGCTTGAAGGGATTAAGGTGCTTTCCCACAAGTTGGGCACTGGTAGCAATAAAATCTTATCAGGGAAGGGCAATCTACATAAACTCACACCGTAACCCAAAGTGGCGGAAAATCCTGAAACTTTGGTAACACCTCATTATCTTCTAACATCAAATAAGGTGCCAGTATGGAGTTGTTTTTCCACTGCCATCCCCTTTGTTCTCCCCAGGAAAGGTTTTGCCTTCAAGGTACATTTTCCCTACAAATAGTCCCCGTTTTTGGCTGGTTCTTTGGATAACTCCTGGTCATACCAAAAGACCGTTCCCCCCCCCCCACTCCCAGCAGCCAAGTAATCCCCTCAGCGTCCTTCCGCTGATCTTTACTTCTTTCTCTGCTTTCTCGGACCAAGGACTTCAGGAAAAGGTGCAGTATCACCCAAACAACAAATCCTCTAATAATCCCCCTATCTAATTTTCACTCTTTGTGTTTCTATAGGGCTTGAATGCGTGTGTGAGTGTATGCCTTGATGTGTGATAGTTACATTCAATAAAGTCATTTATTGATCTTTTTGTGTGGTTTTTGACTTGGCCTGACCCCGTAAAAATTGGGTAAAAGATCTCGCTAGGTTACCCTGTCTCTCATAGTGCTATTGCTTGTGCTCTGTTCAGTTCACCTTCCCCATCACTTGGAGCACATCAAGGCATCCCTTGGGGACCCCCAAAATTTCAGGGTAACACTTGTAACTCAATAGGAAGCCACTGGGGAAAAGAATCTCTAAACTTAGAGCCTCTTCCTCTCCCGCCCTCTGTGGAAGAGAGGAATTCTGTCTGCACATGTAGCCAGCAAGCATGTGGAGAAGAGTGTGTGGATGGGAAGTTTTATAAGGAAAGTGTTTTTATTCTAAGCAAGCAAACACAGCAACACAAGGTATCATCATTCATGAAGGCTCCTTCCTTCAGGCATTCCTAAGCAGTTACAAAGTTAGAGACAAGTCTATGTCATTTCAGCCAGAGTTTTAAAAGAACAAAAAACCCTAATGCGACTAGCTAAGAACATTCCTATCTACTCACATGGTTATCCAGATGCTGTGATGATGTGGGGAGGGGGGAGGAAGCCAGGATATTGGGCTTAGCATTGCCTCATCCTACCACTGGCTCTCTGGCTCTCATGGATAGTTCTTTGTCCCTCTCCCTCTCTCTCTCTCCTTCATGGTCTCTCAGTCCTTTTTTAAATTTCTAGACCAAAGCATCTTGAAATTTCTCACCTTTTCTCCTATCTGGTCTTACTGATTGGGCAATTGACTCTTGTGATCTCTGATGTACTCTGTGATGCTGACCCCCAATAAATGTAAACCTAAACCCAACACCACATTAACCCCTTGTTTACCATCCCCCTTCAGCTGTGTTTGCCTAGAGAATGGGACAAGCCTATTATCACACTCCCACCCAAGCCACAGAGCCCTACAAATTAGAGCCCTAATCCTAGTTGAACCTCAAGAGTAGAACCTCCTTCCCTGACTCCCTGGGATACAATGCCCTAAAGAGGGAGTTCCAGAGCCCTACCCTACACCAAAGGGGTGCCAAGAGGTGAACATTGAAGTCTTATTCTCCTCCAGTACCTGCCAAAGGAAAACCTATTTAAGATACTACCCCAACCCAACTGTCCCAGTGCCATCAAGTACAGTATGGAGTAGTCGTAGGCAAAAAAAATGGCAAAAGGGGGGGAAATCCTATCTAGCCCTGAAGCAACCAGATAAACTTATACTATAATGAGGGCAGGAAGGTGCATCGACCATCCAAGCCAGGAAGAGAAGACAGCGGACTAACTTCAAATAGCACAAGCACAAGTAAGATCATGTTGTGATCTGGTACCAGGCACCAATCACAGTCACACCCTGGTCTCTTCCATGGATTTTACCCTCCTCAGCAACAACTATCACCTTTTTTTAACTGTATAAGCTCACAACATTTCTTCAAAGACTTCACGGACCTTCTGTGAAGGCACTGAGGACCTCCAAGTGTCCACAGCCCATAGATTAGGAACCACTGATCTAGATGAATTATATGTAGTGCTCATTTTATGTAGTAAACATTACCATCATATGTTGTGCATATTTTAATGGAATAGAATGTCAGTTCTAAGTCTGGCTACTTATCCATTTTCAACAGGAGGTGAAAACTGGGCCATTCCTAAGCTTATTGGCTTTAACCTTCACTTCAGAAACAAACCTTTTTCAGAATGCAGGTATCTCAGCTCTTCATTCCTTCCTCACATGCTTTCTAAGAAGCCAACATTTCTGGAGACTGTTACATATTTTACTAACCTTCTTGTGTCTGTCCTTTCTCTCTGACATTTTCCATTACTCTTTCTTTAATGTAAGATTCATTAAAACTAACCTTCAGCCTAGAAGGTTATGAAATCTCTAGTCTCTTCCACCCCCACCAATAATGACACAGCAAGAGTACCAGGAAATGGAAAATGATTTTGTAAAAATTCCCCTTTTGTTTTAAAGGAAACCATTTCCCCCTAATTTTCGAGGAGAATGATGGACAGGGATAGCAGTAATGATTCGATCCTGTTTAAATATTGAGCTTAAAGGACTGCTTCAGATTAATCTGAGTATATTTTAACACAGAAATACTCCTAACTCCCTTATCTTTTCTGCTGCACCTGGCACTGTGTCCTATTTAAATTTACAAATCCAAAGCTCATACTGGGTAAATGTTCAGAAGTTGGGCTGTGTTTTCTTAAATGCCATATGAAGCCAGTAGTGAAGGTTTGAGTGTTAAATCAGTTTTTAATGGTGCTTGAGGAGATTGCAGTGGTACGAAAAGCATCAGCCTAAGTCAGTAAGATGTTCATGGCCTGTGCAAAGCATCTGTGGCTAATAGTTTGCATCCTCCATCCCAATCTTCCTCTTTGTCCTCTATCCTCATTTTCTTGCCTGTTGTGCCACTTTCTGTCACCTGAGGAAGGAAGAATGTTATGATAGGTAAATCCAGCAATGTCCCAAAAGAAGATTCATGCGTACAGTTTACCAGGGCTTTCTCCAAGACTCGGAACCCTAGTTGCTCTGGTCCCCATTTCCGTGGATGCCTCTTGCATGCTAGTGTGATTGTGTCAAAGCAAAGAGAGTGCCTAGTGGGTGCAGCCGTGCTTCCCATGCAGCCGCTTACTGAATGCGTGAGTTGGATTTTGAAGAAAACCTAGGTCACACTGAGATCACAGTTCACTGGATCCTTTTTTTTTTCTTCTGGATATCAGTCATAAATACAAAAGTCTGCTTCTGGGAGTGGTCTGTATATCTTCATATGGGGAAGGGCAATCTTTGGCCCTTTGGCTGTCGTTATTTTCCAGCTCCCATCAACTCCAACAACAAGTTGGAGCTGATGTGACTGGCAGAGGATGGAGGTCTGCTGCAGGGAACCTCCTCTGCGCCACACCAGTAAGGTCAATAACACAGGACATGGGAAAGGGCCTTCTCAGCCGTGGCATCCCAATTCTGGAATTCACTGCCCTTGGAGGCCCGACTGGCACCAACACTGACTCCTTCAAGGTGCCTTTGGGCCTCATTAATCCATCTCAAATACTGATGTACCTAGTTTTAAAACTTGCTTAATCTTTTAAATCTGTTTTAACTCATTATTTTGTTTAAAGTGTTTTTATCTTATCTAAAGGATTTTTATTGTTTAATCAGTTTACTCTCCTTTAAGTTTACCCTGTCTTGAGAATTTTTTGACATAGGGTGGGGTAGAAATATTTTAATATATATTGCTCTGAAACCTGTTTGATCTTTATGTATACATAAGCACCACAGTGACTGTGCTCCACACTGAATTCTAGTGCAACGTCCGCAACCCCCACTTACCAGGCAGCAGCTGCTGTGATTGACAGGGGTCTGTTCCGCTGTCGCTCAGGAAGCAGCTGGCTGTTTCCACTCTTCCTATTAGTGATCCCTATTGCAGCAGACAGAAACAAGGTCCCTGTTGTAGTCCTCTCATCGCTCTGCAGTTCACTTGGGCAGAGTGGATGGGAATGGCAGCCGACTGTTTCCTGAGTGATTGTCATGTACAGGATAACCCTAATTCCAGAGATTCAGCTCAGAAGTTTGCAAAAGCTTTGTTTGGGAACTTTAGAGTAAAAGCCAGACACTCTGGCAATTGCCAAGATTAAAAGCTCTATTGGATTTATGGAGTCTTACAAGCAATAATATTACAAATGCGTGTGTGCATAACCCCTGTTTGGCAGCTAAAATAACTCCTTTCCCAGGCTTACTTCCTGTCCACCAGCATTCTGATCTTGTAACTGCCTTTGTTCTCCTTTTATCAAGGTTTGTTAGAATGACATCCCCTTATTATGTAAATACTGTTTTTGCATTCATTTTCCATCATCTCCTTCCAGCCCCTTTGTTTCAAGTGTTACATGGCATCAAACAGCAAAACACTACATTACAAACAACACGATATGAGAATGCATGGCAAATTATATGGCATTATATGACATCATACATCAAAACACTACATGTCATTGGAATGGCATTAGGATGGCATGACAGGGAAGCGAAGCCAACCCACCAGTAACAGGGAACAGACCTCCATCAACTGTAGTGGCTGATGGCCAGTAAGTGGAGATTGGGGGCAGAGGTAGCTCTAGGGTGGGGCAACTCGGGCTTGTGCCCCAGGTGCCAAGGTCGGGGGGGAGCAAAAAAGAAGAGCACTTCTGCCTGGCGCCTCTGCCACTGCTCACCCCTCCTCCACCACCGCTTGCCCCTCCCCTGCACGCTTGCCTCTCCCCTCGCTGTCATTCGCCCCTCCCCCACATGTTTACCCCTCCCCGTCACCACTCACCCCCTGAACACTGCTCACCCCTCCTCCATCACCTCGTCCCTCCTCTACTCACCCCCCACTGCTGCTCACCCCTCCCTCAACATGCTGTTCACCCCTCCCCATGCTCTCTCCAATCCCCACTGCCACTCACCCCTTCCCTTCCCACCACTCACCTCTCCCCCAGTGCCTCTCACCCTTCCCCTCCCTGCCCACAGCTCACCCCTCCCCTGTGCGCTCACCTCACCCCTTTGCCCAGGGTGCTCTTGAGCCTCAGTACGCCACGGATTGGGGGACTTTCATGGTCCTTACATAGCCCCTCAACTATGACTGTGTAAGGACTGTGAATTCACAACAGTCATGAGTGTGTAACTCCAAATTATACACTTGCAATTATGATACAAGATTCAGACATTATGAATAAATAAACCACCATCCTCTATTTATATAGCACCATCAATATACATAGCACTTCATAGAATAAATGAGCAAGAGTCCATTCTTCCTCTAATACAATAAAAAAAAAACGAGTTCCTAAACTATACAAGAGAAGGAGGAGGAGCTACCTTGCAAAATGGCTTCAAAACTTTTGTCCAAACTAAGATAGACTGTTATTTGTGAGTAACCAATCAGATATTACAAAGTGGAGGCCGGTGGCCCCAAGATCATTTGGGTGGTGAATCTGCTCCAAGTTTTAGTCTGAATTCTAATGGAACTATTCAAGACACTGAATTCTCTCTCTAAAATGGTTCAGCATCTTTGATAGCTAAAACCCAAGATGGACTCACTGTCCCATCAACATGGAAACCAACAGCCACCTATTATATTATACACATACTGCTGGGCTGTTTTTAGGCCCAATTTAAAGTGCTTGTTTAACTTTAAACTCACCCTAAACAGCTTTGGACCAACTTACCTACAAGAACATCTCCTGCCATATTGACCCACTTGGACTCTAAGATCCTAATCTCTGGCCCTCCTTTGGAAACAATATAAAACAGCACGAATAGCTATAAAAGAGAGTACTTTTTCAGTGGTTCAACCCTATCTGTGGAAAGCCCTTCCCAGAGATGCTTGCCCCTCCATTCCAGTCTTTTCTGAAATGCCAGCTAAAAACCACTTAATTCTCCCAGACATTTTAGGAACTCATTTATTGATTTTACTGATGTAAAATCTTTCCCTTGCTTTTTTGTGTCACATTTTTCTAACTTTTTGCTGCTGTTTTTATCTGCGACTTATGATGTATTGTTTTTATCTCTATTATTGCATAAATTATGTTTTTAACCTCTCTGTATGCCACCTGGATCTTGGTGTAATGCAGTATTTTTAGGTGAAATGCATAAATATGTTCATGCAGATAAAGTCTGCCTCCTTTTCTCCTCAGTAGCTCCCACTGGGTTCTACAGAAAATTAGAAGAAAAGAAGAGCCATTTTGGATCAGACCAAAGGCTTATCTAGTTCAACATTTCAGTTCATACAGTGGGCAGTGGGAGGGCCTGTAGGAAACTTGCCAGAAAGAGCTGAGCACACCTGATTCCTCCCTCTTCCAACTAATATACAAAAGCATATTGGAGGTAATATATAGTTACTCTGACTAGTAGCCACTGACAGCCTTAACTCTTATGAATATATCCAATCCTCTTTTAAAGCTATTCACAAGGCAGGAAATTTTGTAGCTGAAGTATGTATTGTGTGAAGTATTTCCTTTTATCTGTCCTGAATCCCATTTCATTCAGCTTCAATTGATGACTCTGGGTTCCACCATCTTGAGAGAAAGGAGGGGAGGGGGAATCCTTATTTATCCTTTCCTCTTTCTTTCACCTGTTTCATCATCATTTTTGTTTGTAGTCAACAACCTATTCTTCTTTTCTTCTAAGCTAAACTGCTCAGAAAAGAGGGATCACAGCAGTCTGAAACATGTGGCTGAGAAATAAATATGCCTCTGACCTAGACACTAGAGTTACAGGATTTATCTAGCCTCATCCTTTTTTTTACCTTCTACCATTCTCCCAGTGACTCAGGACATTTCCGCACTACACTGTTATGGTGCTGTTATTCCACTTTCAGTAACCTGTGGAATTCTGGTGTTTGTAATTTACTGAGTCTAAAGCGTTCTCTGGCTGAGAATTCTGAATCCCCATTCCTAAACTGCAAACCCCAGGATTCCATAGAGTGTTGAAAGTGAAATAATAGCACTATAACAATGTACTACAGAAAGACCCTCAGAGTTTGCCCTTCTTTGTCCCCAGAAGAAATTTGGCTTTTGTAAAAACTGTTTTACAAACCTGAACAGGATTCACAGTGAAGAGAAGGAAATCTGCCTACTTACAACTGTGGCTATATCATAGGGTTGCCATACATGCATTTGCCTAGATTGTACCCAGAGGCATACCACACCAGTGTCCATTGGGACCATTAGCTGGTCCAGGTTTCAAAATTTGTTGGTTTTTTATTTGTTTGTTTGTTTAAAAGCCTGTCTCTAGCCTTTGTAGAAGCAGAGTTGTGCACTCAGTTTTCTGTCCACTTGTTTTATGAGAAATAAGTCTGTCCCTGTCTTTGAGTGTATTTAGTCAATGAGTGAAGTCTTACATCTGTGAATGCCATTTCTGATCCATCTTCTCTCTCAGTTACAATTTCTAGTTCCCAGGGTCATTGCCACAAACGAATGCCCATTTGCCAGGGGTGCTTTGAGTATGTGTTCCTGAATGGCAGGAGGCTGGACTCGATGGCCATTGTAGTCTCTTCTGCCTCTATGATTCTAACTCTGCAGGAAACTCTAGCTTTGGGATAAGTCTATTTGAAGTCTGTTTTGCAGAGCTCCTTGCAAAGGCTGTTCAGACAGTAATGATGCCATTGGAGTGGAGGAGGATGGATGCAAGAAAACAGGTCAAAAGCTGCAAAATAGTTATGAATATTAAGGCTCCATGGAGTCTATTGTTTTTCAGAACTTGCTTGATGACAGGAAAGTTCTTGCTTGAAGACATGGTCCTGAGGTTAGTACCACAGTGCCACACAGCTAAGAGAAAAGGGAAAATTCAGAGAAGCTATGGTATAATGGTTGGTACAAGTAGTGGAAATAAAAAAAAATTAAATGTATAACTAAAATATCATTCTTCCCTCTTCACCAGCATCTCCATCTCTGCTAACAGGAGGAAAACTTTTGGTGAAAGGCGAATGGCATGACCACCTCCTGTTAAAGCTCCGGTTTTTATCTTCCCAATTTGAAAAGGAATTCTTTTACTTTTGGTTACTCTTTTTAAAAAAAATTGAATGCCACAAGCAGCTGTGCTGTGGCAAAGAACACATTTACCACTTGACCATCTCATCATCACCTCAGGGAGTGAGCCAGCATTTGATCTGTGTGATACTCACATTCTACCTTGTAATGATACTAGAGCACTCCAAATATAAAAGCTAGCAATACGTTATAGTTGCACAACAGTTTATTTTGTGTTTATACAGAAGTTACAGTTCACACATGATTACAGTTATGCAACAAAAGTAATGAAGTTATGCCTCTTTATGATATAAGATGGTTATCTCTTTGTTATTGGGGCATTAAAGGTAAGCAATTAGTTATTTGGAACTAGTTATCTCCAAGCCCTCCATCATATGGACATTGATTTCTTCTCCTCTGACTACATGGCCCACCATGTAGCTTGCTATTTGGCTCTTTGTCTCCATCCTCATCCTATGCTGTTTTTGGAAAACTGATAATTGGTCCCTGGAGGAGAAATACCTTTTTTGCACAAGCATCTTTTCTCCAACCCTAGACTCAAACTTGTTTGTGTGACAGGCAGTGGAGACATGGAAACCATCCGGGGGATCTTTGTGCTATTGCTATTCCACTGTTCTCTTTTAGTATGCAAACTTTTCTAGCCCTTTCCAGGTCAGGTTTGTTGCTTATTACAATGCACTCAAAGTGAGAGTCAGTCGTACTGCTGGATAATGGCATCTTCTCTTCACAAGGCGCAAGTGTCAGATATTTGAAAAATGGGTTCCTTAAGGGTGGCTTTGGCTTGCCAAGGCTCTTTTTTAAAAGGAACTCAGGAAGCTTTTGATGTGCTGCCAGTTTCCTCACTGCTTTTCAATGGGAAATTCAATGCAGAATAATCAATCAGACTAGATTCTGAATGCTGTTGTTCCAAGGAAAGGCCTTAGGCAGCAGCTTACATTTTCTAGCTTACCGCATCTCCATGCAGACAGCATCTTGGGCTGTGAAAAATCTCACCTGAGTTCAGATGTGAAGGATTAGGTCTCTCATTATGCTGATTTCCCCTGAGGTAAACCGATACCCAAACACTACACATTTACAATTACCCTACCTGCAGAATCTGATGCTGAACGTCTCAAACTGCATTCCTGTAAGGGACAGATCTGTTCCCTTTTGTCAGCAGGGGGCTATCCATGCTACACAATTATAGCACTATGACTCTACTTTAACTGCCATAATTCCATCATCCTATAGAATCCTGGCATTGTCAGTTTAGGGAGAATTCTTAGCCAGGGAACTCCAGTGCCTCCCCAAACTACAAACCCAAGCATTCCACAGGATGGAACCATAGACCATTTCCGCGCTAGCTTCTTATAGTGCTATTATTTCACTTTCAACATCCTATGGAACTTGGAGGTTAGGGAGGGATATTTAGAACTCTCAGCCAGAGAGCTCTTTGACCTCAGGAAACTACAAAGCCCAGAATTCCACAGGATGTTGAATGTGGAATAATACACTATCAACAGTGCAATGCAGAAATGGCCATAGTAATTGAGGTGCAATAATAGCGCTATAATTGAGTAGTGTAAAGAGGCCTCAGGAAGTAGGAGCTCTATGCTGAATTACACTCCAGGATTTTCCAACATCTACCGTATAAATGCCTGTGATGGAATTCAGCTATATTCACATGAAAAAATTCCTTCCTGTCAGTGAGAGATGGTGTGGTAGGGGTTTGGGGGTTGGGATTTGAGAGATCCGGCTTTTAGTTCTTCTGATTTCCCAAATTTACTGGGCCATTTGGGTCACTCGTTCTGTTTCAGACCTACTTTTAGGGAGTTGTTTTCCTGAAGGTAAATCAAGCAGAAGGAGGAAAGATAGATCTTTCCATAGATTACCAATAAAAAAAGCGCCACTCCACCTTGGAATTACTGATTGACCAATCACAATTGCACTTGGACATCGTTTCCCAAATATGTAACTGATGAACAGGAGTTTTTTGAACATGCTGGCTAAAAATTTGGTGCACATTTCACTCTGACTCAGAAACATGGGAAAGTAGTTTCACAGTCACTTCACAGATTAATGAAGACCTTTCCTCTTTTTTTTTCTTTTCCCCTGCTTAAAACCTGATTCATGTCCCGGCTCAGTTTCTCCAGCCTTCTGGCAGTGAAGTCCAGGTCAACTGGGATATTTCTTGGATTTCCCCCATGTCCGTTAGCTGCATGAATCAGAGAAACTTAAGCCTTTGTAGAACGTTAATGCTGCAAGAAGGTGGGTAAATCATGGAAGCTTAACTTTCCCACAGTATAATTCAGCCTGTCTTGTATCACATGAGTATGCCCCATGTTATTCTTTAAAAATTGCTGTTCTAGGAGTTCCAAACACATCCTCTAAATCAAAGGTGGAGAACTACATGGGTGCCAGGAACCATTTTTGTTTTCCTTCCCATACCCCCATGGGGCACACAAACACACCACAGAAAGCCAAAATACCTGTTTTCTTCTGCTGTCCTCTCAAAATGGCAACAGGAAGTGACATCACATCCCTTACTTTCACCATTTTGTGAGGCACTGTAAAGCAAACTAGAGCTACTAGGGGTAGTATTGGAGTCTGGAGTGCTTGTAGGGGGTGAGTGATATTTTTGCATATTTTCAGGAAAAGCAGCTTCCTGTGTCATTTGGGGGCAAAAATTGTCTGAAAATAGCCTGATTTTTTTTAAAAAAAAAATATCGAGGTTTAGGGGACTTTGGGGGCTAATTGGGGGCTTCAGGGGCCACAAGTAGGGTCCAAGTGCCCATGGGCTACACTATGGCCACCCCTGCCCTACATTAAATTTAATGTTGGAAATTGCAACGTTGTTTGGCTTACAGACCTCAGTTGCAAGCAGTTGCCCTGTTCTATTTCCTTAATAGCCCATGGATAATTTAGAACCTCAACTCATTTCCCAGTTCAGAAAAGCAGTAGTTTGCAATCATTCCTAGATAGATCATACCTATTATTTACAAACTTCCAGAGGTTTGTGTCTGGATATCTATGTGAGCATGATCTGACTAATATACACAGCACCCAAAATGTGACATGTTCCAACCTGAATTTTCTTGGTGATGTCATCCAACAGGATCTTTAGGGCTGGGTAGCGCATGCATAGGGCACACTGCTTTCAGAGATGGAACAGCAAACGATAGGGCACGCACACATACACAACACCACTTACCTTAAGTCAAGGTGCCCATAGCGATGGCTAGTAGCTTCCATGACACTAGGGTGATTAATTCGCTCTGGATCTGCATCTCAAAATAACTATCCAAGATGTTGAACTTATTTTGGGGATATTGTTCATCACCACAGATAGCACTTTTAAAATCTGGATTAAAGCCTACTATGGATTCACTGTCCCACTGTCATAGAAACCACCAGCCACCACTGGGCATAACATCATTTTGGCTCATGAAGTAGAACACACCACAAATATCTTCCACCTTCTTTCTCCCTGGCAGTAAAAGCAAAATAAAAAAGGAATTAACTAACAAATGATTTCTGTCTTTACGTGACACCTGAAATCTACTGTTTCAGGTGGCCACTTCTCTCAGCTTATTGATAAGACTGTCCCTGGGGACATCTGTGCAAATGTCCTGCCGTCAACCACAAGTGAGAAGGAAGGGGTAAAATGGTATGGAAATGCAGGCACTAGTTTATTTTCTCAACTTTGTGATATTGCCTTTGACAGATATTTATACCTGCACAGCATATGCTGCTGACTTATTTCATCTTGGGACTGAAGAAGACAGCAGGAAACTAAATGCATGTCTTATTATGTTGCTCTACGGTCAGCTGATGGCTGGCTTTGTTTGCCTTAAGTCTGCTTTTTGCTAGGTCAAGGGCTGCCTGTTTTTCATTTTTCCTTCTTGTCAGCTAAAATTTCCTGCTTAAGCATCCATGCTTTCTTACTTGTTCTGCTACTGTATTTCTCAAGAAATACTGTTATCTCCAAGAGCAAGCAGCACAAAATCTTTGCATAAAGGAAACTGACACTCAGGTGATAGATTCTTCCACCTGTGTTAGGTGGGTTGTTTTTCAGTGAATGTATAAATTAAAAGAAATGCAAATTGCTTTCCTAGAAGGATATAAATGGTTCTTTGAAAAGCCTGACAACCGCCCCAGTCACAGCTGGAAGACTCAGAAGTGTTCTTACTTTGTCACAGATATCATGTTTATTAAATGAGGATACAGGCATACTTCAGTTAACAATGCCTTTGACAAA
This sequence comes from Cyclura pinguis, assembly GCA_030412105.1. Classification (NCBI taxonomy): domain Eukaryota; kingdom Metazoa; phylum Chordata; class Lepidosauria; order Squamata; family Iguanidae; genus Cyclura; species Cyclura pinguis. The sequence goes on along the minus strand of CM059600.1, from coordinate 108,332,864 downwards.
GAAGCTCATTTTAATCAAGCCTTTGCATGCCTGCCAAGCCCCTTTTTTTCCTTATCGTCTGTCTAACTAGAAGGTTTTTAGCAGCATTTGCTTTGGAAGCATGGTGAAGGATGACTGGAGAAACACATATTTTGAGTCTCAGGTTATGGCAGCATATATGCAATAAACAACACAAGGAAGCTGAAGGTGGGAAAAAGCGGGATTTTACTCTAGCCAATGCTACTGTAATTGTGTATGCCTGCTTAGAACAGGGAGGATAAACAGCTAAGACAGTGTACCCTGTAGTTAAGCCCTAAAACACAAATACCTAAAGTATACCATTAGGCAAGAGATAAGTTTTATTTATGGCCATTAGAAGAATGATTGTTGGGGACAAATGGCAGCTGAACAGTGCTTTCACCTGTTGCAACACAGGCATGGGAAAACTCTCCAATCTGTCATACAAAGTGCTTCCAGCTGGATGTGACCTTTTGCCACACACCCTTTCTGTAGATCCCAGGTGGGAATGGTCCAGGTTGTGACTTTTCAGCCGTTTTTGCAGTCTGTTATGGGAGCACAAATTACCCTTCACATCCATTGTGGCTGCCTATCTTTGCCTTAGATCCTGTCTTTATTTTACTTTATTAAGTTAGTTGTGTTTGATATCTCTATTTGCTGGCTACCAGAACATATATTTCTCCCATTCTAGAGACACTGAAGCTGAAAACAAACAAACAAACATGCACAAAATGTAGGGATGAATGAGGATTTTGTTTAGTTCACTGCTTTCTTAAATATTTTTAAAACAAAAATCACACTTTCTTCATAAATTTGAAAGAAATAACCTGACATTTTTAAAAAATAAAGAGTAGAAGAAAGCAAAAGTGACAGATGCATTATCTGTCAGGGACAGAGGGCAGGAGTTGAGATCACTCAGCTCTTAAAAAACTGCAGTGGGCCTTCAAATCACTGTTTGTAATGCTCCGCTGAGGTTACAACTGCATTTTATAGAACAGCCATCTTTAATAGCTGGATGGCAGACAAATACCATACTATTCTCTCCATACTGTGAATAGCCTTTCCTTTGAAATTTGGCCAACGAGAATAGTTAATAATTGATAATTTTATCTGGTTGATTTTTCATAAAAACTTACCAGAATTCACCAGTTCTTCATACATTCAATAAAAAGAACAAGAGATTTAAAAAAAAAACCATTGAATGTGAGAGAAAGCAAAACTAACATCCCAATGAAGACACTCTTGTAAAATCCCTAAGACGTATATCCAAGGGTAGTCAAGTTGGCCATGTAGCAAAATATAGCAAAATCATTTTTCAAAAAAGCCACACATTGCACAGGTACTGTTATTAGGCCAACCAAATGTGCAAGATACATTCAAGAAGGTACTTGATCTCCACAATCCAGTTACAACGCTTGACAATGAACTCACAAGCCTTCTCTGTCCAGTCCCCTTTCCAAAATCTTCTAGCATGCATCCTTCAGCTGAGCTTCATGGTGAATAGATGCCATTTCTTGTTGCCCGTAATGGAGATTTATAAGGACAAACAAAGGAATAAAACTGCCATTGATTAAAATGCTTTCCTAACAGCTGATTCTCATTCACTCCTGCAGCGCTGTGGATGTCACGCTTTCTCTTTCAAATACACAAAGTCAGTCAAGGAAACATAATCTCATCACCCAAGTACGCTTGGTTAATTGAGATTCTCATAAGCCATCAGCACAAAGGCTTAAACAAATTTGATTAATTTATTTTAATTTATACAAGGTTTCCTCCCAAATTATAATCAGTAGGGAGGAAACAACTGAGGTAAACAGAGCAGCACAAGGAAGAATGCCCCTGATTTAAACAATCATGCTTAGTATTTTTTGTGCTTTTATTTATATAAACATGCTTCCCTAGACTTGCCTGGGAATACCTTTTGCACCCTCATGGGGGGGATTCACACCTATGGTGGGGCTGCTTCCTCCTTTGGCAACACAACAGAAGAATCCTAGGGACATATCTGGTTTGGGCAGGCCTCCGAGGGCAGCTCATTTAGCCAGGCAATCAGGGGCCTGCCTAACTGGCTGGAAGGGTCCAACCAGGGAGGGTCTCCTCAGTTCATCCAGGCAAATGCAGTCAAAGAAATTTGTCATGTCGTCTGCCTGGGCAGCTTAAAACTCATTCCCATGTGTCATTCTTATCAGCACTCCGACTTTCTTGAACACAGGATCAGCGAAGAAGGGAGCTTTTAGAAGAGAGGCAAGAACGAAGAAGGACGGCACAGAGAGAAGCTGACTGAGTGACTTTGGTGGACAAAGTAGTGAGGGAGCAGTAGAACCAGTTTGAAGACCTGTGGCAAGTAGGACAAGGTTGCCTGCAAGGAGTGAAGAGGAAAGCTTGCCCGTGAGGCTTTCCATGGCAGAGTGGTGCCCCAAAACACACAACAAAGAATCCTAGTCAGAATTATTCAGCTGATCTTCAGGTCTTTAAAATGCTATTTGGGAAATAATTGCTCCCTCCTGCTCTATCCCAAGTCTCAATTTAAGGAGTCATTTGCTAAACTGGGCCCGTAAACCAGAAAATGGACAATAGCACATTCATTTGGGATGGGAGCCTTACATGTACAGGCAAGAATCCACAGAAAAGAAGTATTTGGGTCAGGCCTGGACTCTGAGCACTTTCCCTTTGTTGCTCCTCCCTCTTTGAGGCCCAAAGGCAGCTGCAACCATTTGCAGGCTCACAGGGAGACAATTTAGTGTGATCGATCGTAAGCAGAATTGGTAGGCAATTGCCAGGGACGCTTTTAAAGGGAGCTGTAATCGTTTTCTTTCATTAATGTCTAATTAGAAGACTGACTTTGTCTTCTTTTGTAGGGCATTGGTCTGCAATAGGCTCAAACATCTCCCCGTTACCATGCCCTCTTCATTCTTTCCAGCAGGGACACATGGGTGAGTCTTTTTTTATGAGGCCTTTTTTGGAAAATATGCACTCCAAAGAAGTGTATATGAACCAAAGGAGGCCCACTTTAGCTTCCATCCTCACCTGGAGCCAAGGCCAATCTCAGACAGACCCAGGCCCTGGCAGGATTTCAACTACTTCACAGTCTGCCAAAGCAGCCTATGGCCAAGAAGGCACAGTTTCGCCTAGCAATCACACTGTGCTGAAGGGCCTGTCTTAGACTCCTGAGGGTGTGCTTCATCAGGACAAACAGCTTGGATCTCAGGCAGAACCACTGAACCAGGGGAGCATCAATGTTCTTGGAGCACTCCAAGGGCACCCAGGATAAGCTATCTGGCAAAAGAAGTCATGGAGCAATTCAAGAGGGTCCAGCAGTATCCCCTAATCAACCTGGATCCTGGCTGGGGATGCAGCAGCCATTGTTTATGATAAGGGGTTTTCCTAAAACAAATATCTGATGGCAAGAAGACCAGGTGGAATCCCCTCATTGAAACGCTATAGCTGGTCACTGTTGGTTTCCATATCCAAGGTAAAGGGGAGACTTCCAAATCTCCAAAATGGAGTAGCAAGAGTGATGCTCTCCACCAGCTTTGTTGGAAGTACAACCAAGGGAACTGTCAACTTGTTTGGTAGATATTCAAGCACAACCGTGACAACTGATTCAGGCCTCACCCCAGGCTCTCTTGCCCACTCAACCCTCATTAGCCAGCAGCCATATCAGGGCAACGGTGCCACTGATTCTCCTCACCTCCAATCAGGAAAATAGCCCCCTTGCTCTGGGACATCTAGGACTGGCTTTGACATTAAGCCCGGTCTGCTCCCTCCTCCCCCACTCCAACCTATTGCGAAGAAGGTTTCAGCCAGTTTCCATATTTTGTTGACAGGACCCCTCTCCTATAAACACAGGCCACCTTAGGTCAACACAGGACGTGTCTGATATAGTGGGGGCCAAAATTATCAAGAAATGCCTGAAGATAGGATGGTAGTCCCCTTCAGTATCCTCCATCCATCACTTTAGCAATGAGTGCAGGCTGATACGTTGGTTGTCTTACCCCTAAGGCAGAGGTGACAGCTAAAGCAAAGGCCAATTTTCTGTCCCATGAATCCATGGCTTTTGGTTTATGGGCCCTGTTTCTCCCAGAATCAGGAGTGAAGTGACTTTACTTCTGGATTCAAACTGTGCACTTCCTGGCTTAAACTCTTACCCATTATCAAGGACACCTCATGGTCCAAGCAAGAGACAACTTTACCTTCAAATGGTAGAGAGAAGCACATACCTCCCCCAAGCTATGCTGCCCATAATTATTCTACACCAGTTCTCGGTAGTTTACTTCGAGTCACTGCTTCTTAGCAATGGACTTCTGTAGACCTCTGGTCCTGTGTTAACATACTTTGAGACCTGAAAGAGGTGGTGAAACAAAAGGGGGAAAAAAGACCCCCTTTTTGTCCTGCAGCATGGGAGGGGCGCATTAGGAAGCACAAACCACATCTAGGGGGCCTAAATAATTTATTCTTCACTTGTGAAGCCTCACTGTAACAAAGAATGTCTGCCTCAAAGCTCAGATACAGAACTATTTTTCAGTCCAGGAACATAGGAAAGAATACCAAAGAAATGGTCTATAGTGGAATCTTCTCTGTAGAATCTTTACTTGGATAAGAGACTTCTTTGGACCAATGCGTAACTTGGTTTTACCTCATTGGGTGAAGGAGAGGACCTGGGATGTAGCTATGGAGGTGGCAAAATGAGGGCATTGCCACTTCCAAGTAAGAATCCCATCCATCCCTCATGAAATCTTCCTTCAGTCCCTAAATTTCTAATACTGCAGTAACTATGGGCCTTTCCGTGCTACACTGTTACAGTGCTATTATTCTGCTTTCATCATCCTGTGGAGTTCTGGGGTTTGTAGTTTACTGAGGCCAAAGAACTCTCTGGCTGAGAATTCTAAATTCCGCTTTCTAAATTTCAGGATTCCATAGGATGTTGAAAGTGGAATAATAGCACTATAACAGTGTAGTGCAGAAAGGCCCTTAGCTGGCTTTGGTCAAACATTTAGAAATGCAGTTCAGGCATTCAAAGAAAAGGGACAGGCAAGGTGACTAAGGGAATGTGAACACAGTAAATATATGAGTCTAATTTTCAATGTTTCACCCATTTGGGGGTCTAAAGGAAAATTTCACTGTGGGGGCAGAATTATTATTTGGGCAGCTTGCTTCATTCTGCCGCCCCTCTCCCTGGTGTACCCTTGATCGGGCCAACAGGCGGGTGGCCACTGAACCTGGCCCCATAATTTGTCACTGAGGCTTCAAGGCCAGATGACGTCGGTCCCTTCAACAGAAGTGGGGGTTGCGCAGCCTTCCGTGTGTTGTTGCCCAGGGTTCCCCACCACTGACACTGCCGACTAGGACAGCTGGCTCATTCCAATCCTACAACATCTGGAGAGGCTCACAGTTCTCACCTGGAGGCTCATACTGAATAATGTCTTCATTCCAAAACTCCCCAAGGAAAGTGTGGAGGAGGAAAGACAAGCCAAGGAAAATTCCCTGCCACTGCTTATACACTCATGACTTCTCAGCTCAACTCACAGAAATCCCGGGTGCTCCATCCCTACCTGGAAGTTGTTGTTTTTTTAAAAAAAAACCTTTAAGTAATTTATTTGGAGTGTGAGATGAGAGAAAGAGAAGAGGCCTCACTGTAATTATAGATAAGCAACCAAGCATGCCATGCTATTAATGCCTGCCTGGTTCTAATATAGGAAAGAATGGGAAGCTGTCCCCCTACCCTTTAATTCTTTGAACAGGCACTTTCCCAGCTGTGACACTTTTTTTTTAACAACAAAAAATTCTCTCTCTCTCTCTCTCTCTGTTGACCTGGAGCTGAGACTGAAGTTAGAACGGAAGAACAAAGCAACAGCCTCTTGGCAGCCTGTGGATTCTTCCTTTAATGTTCCCTTTGCCTGTGGCTTTGAAGCAGTGGCCATTGGCCTTTTCATACATAAAAGGAAAATGTGATGGCTTCAACGTCTGTGGAGTGGCACAGCCACCCAAAAACTGAAAAGAGAGTTTCAGATACCTGGGGGCAGGGATGACAGTCACTTGAAACAGGTGAATATTGGCACTGAACCACACTAGCTAGAGAAAGGATCTTTTAGTTGACGGGGGGGGGGGGGTCAGAAAATTTGTCTCTAGCTTTCTCAGTGTATTTCTCAACAAAGGGAACATGAAATTGGGAGGACTGAGTGTTCTGACATGAAGTCAAACCTGCCATGTTGATCCATGTTGGAATAAACTTCCAGGTTTGGTCCTCGTAGTCAGGGTCAGCCATTTTGCTATCTAAGGCAGAACAGCAGATAGGATCTCTTCTCCCTCCACATTCCCAAAGTCGAGGTGCCTAATAGCCTAGATAATTTTTCACCTAAGGCTGAATTAAGTAGCAATTTGCTGCCTTTATATCTTACTCATCTGTAGGTCTCTCGATCCCCCAGTAGTGGGTCTGGCACCAGTGCTTCAAATGTATAACCCTTTCAAAATGACCTTTAGTTGGGATAGAGTATAGCTGCTCTCCATTTGACAGCGTGTTAACCTTCTATTGTGCCAATTTCATTGGCTTCATACATACTTGATTCTGTAATGGGGTAGAAACCTGAAGTAGTACAGATGGTTTGGACTACAACTCTTACATAACCACTCGGCAGGAACTCTAGGCGCCATAGTCAGAACTTTGAAATACTCAAGAAAGTTGTATTTTTTTACTACAACTCCAAGAATACCCCAACCAGCATGGGAGAGGTAATCTTAAAAAGCAACTTTACCAAGTTCTGTCTGCAGTCCAAAACTTCAGGACAGCAGCACATTGTCTCCCCACAGTTCCATACTTAGCCAATTCAGCATACTAGTTTTATCCTTTGAGGCAGGGATGAGAATTATGTGGTCCTCTAGATTTGTGGATTTGCAACTTCCAGCAGCCTTAGTCACCACAGCCAGTTGTGAGGAGTGGGGAAGAAGTTCTTGTCCAACATCATCTGGACGACATATAAATCCCACCTCTGCTTTAAAGCTTTGTAAAGCCTGAGCCCACATCTCTATATGTTTGTTCTGTCAGTTGCCATCAGTAAATAGGAACCCATCAAATCAGAACAAGGGATATCTAGGAAGAGGTCATATTCCTCAAGCTACTGAAGAAACATAATTGTCTTTCTTGCCCTTTATTTCCCCTACAAGGGATATTTAAATATGTTTTCAACTTATATTTGATTGATCTCTTCAGAAAGTTTATCTGCTATTTTATCAGCTTTTTTAATATACTGCCATGTAATGTTAGTTGTTGCTTCTTTGTTTCAATTTTACTGGATTTTACTTAGCTACATCTCCTTCAGCAAGCTGGACAGGTGGCCTAGAAGTCTGGTGCTCATCCAAACTGTTTAACTGACAGGCTCTGAACAGAATTACGTATCTGCATCTGTAGGCACCAATGGTTATGGCCAGCTATTTCCCCTCAACAAATAAATGGGTCTTGGAGCAAGTCAAGCCTGAACCCTCCCTAGATGCCAAGATGACTAAACTGAAACTGTCATACTGTTGACATTTCATGAGAAGACATGAGCCACTAGAAGAGGCACCAATGTCTTGGCAAGGTAGAAGGGAGTAGGAAAAGAAGACCCCCATTGCAGACGGATAGACACAATCAAGGATACCATGGCCCTGAGCAGGGCTGTTGAGAACAGCGTGACGTGGCAGGCTCTCCTTCACAGGATCACCATAAGTTGAAGTCAACTTGACAGGAGTTAATAAGAACAGTTAAACCAGGGCAACTTGGTGTTCTCCATACATTTTCCAACTGCAGAAGACACTTCTCTTCCTTTGTTTAAAAACTGATTTCCTCAAGAATGCTGCCTTTTCCTACATCCCATTAGACTGCAGGATGGTTGTCCTGAGTTCAAAGAAGAAATTTCACTTGGATACCAATCTGAGTCTGTGCCTTTTCCTTCCTTACAGGTGACATCTTTCCTCCAGCTTGCTGGGAGAGCAGGGAGAGGTAGGAAATGTTTGCCATGAAGCTTAAATTAACTGATATTTCACTAACCTGCCCCCCACTAATGTAGTTTATGAAGACCACTTCCTGCTTGAAATCTAGGATACTCAGTGAAGGCCTTCTTTTGTGTCCCACCACCCTGTGAAGGTAGACTGATGGGTACACATGGCAGGATTTCTCTGCAGCAGCACTACAGAGGAACTTCCTCCTGCGGGAGGTTAGTCTGGCTCCATCCCTTCTGGGTTTGTGGCAGGCAGTGAAGCTTCCGCTATTTCTCTTAGCCTTACTTATTTGAAATTAGAGGACTCTCTTCTAGCTGCGTTTTAAACTGTTATCAGTTGTTTGGTTTAGAACTATTTTAAAACAAGAGTTTGGGAATGTTTTCAAATGGGTTTTAGCTATGTTTGTAATATTTTAACTGTTTTTATCTATTGTGCATTACCTTAGGGGGCTGAGGGGTGTTAAATAAATAGTATGAATAAATAGTGGCTGTGGAATAGGGGATACTAAAGATGGTGGGACTAGTGTGGAATTCTGCTGCAGAGGATCTTCACATGTGACATGAAGCTTTTTGCTAGTCAAACCTCGTTATCAAAGGACGGAATGCAGCCCAAATACTGCCAATGCATTGGATCAACCAGTTGGATACAAATGGACTCTTCAAATTATTATTTTACCAGTGATATTACAAATTGTTACTCAATTCATCATCTGCAAGTAGACTGGACCCACTTTTGAGGATTGTCTTTGAGGTGTTAGAAAATTATAGCATACCCTCTCTGTGGTGCTCAGTATCAATTGGTTCATTCATACTTGCTGATCACTGCATTGCAGTCACCAGGTGATTAACATGTATATTGTTAATAACAACAGCAGCATGCCATGTTAACCACATGGAATCATCACCTATTGTTATAAGTCCTTCCATATCAGATATTGTTTCAGTATGCCTGACAGAAGAGTCTCAGTGGAAAATTTATGTTTACCTGCAGAACCATAATGATGAAAAAATCCATCTACCCACTAGGCTGGATCTAGACTGAGTCATGTTTAGAGCAGACTGAGATAAATAGGACTGAATGCAATGTCAGCTATGAGCCACTTGCATCATTGATTGCAATAGGCCTACAGATGGCTACATTTGGAAGCAATCAAGGTGAATATTGTATGAAGGGCTAAATATTATACAAACCACTCACTGCATGCTGAGATACAGGAGCTCAGATATGTTAGAAAGAGGGTTGCAAAATGTATGGTCCGTCGTGCCCCCCCCCCCCCCCGCCCTGCCTTTTCTCTGATAACTACATTACTGCACTTAATTTTTGGTCTTTGTCTGACAAGTCCTCTGTTCTATAGCAACACCTAGTGGTAAAAGATTTAATTACAAAATTCAAAAAATGTTAATTTGAGAGGCATTTACTTAAAGTCTTGTGTTTAAATGAAAAAATTAATATTCAATCCATACCAAATAATGCTATCATTTTCCAACATATATTTTGAAAATAGTTTAGACTCATTACTACATTGCTCGACTTCCATTTCTTCAGTGTTTTATGGGCAAAAATCGCCACGTGCCATGAATTGAAGAAGAAATCTGTTTTTCCCATGCATTGACACAGAAATACTGGGAGCAAAGTATGGGGTATGAAACAGTTTACAACTAATGAGTAGCACTTTTCAGTGCAATTCGCAAGATAGTAGTTATCTAAACCTGCGTCTATACCTAGATAGGGTGTGTGCGTGTGTATGTCTGTTGTTCACTCAACATCACACAAATGCATATAATTTTTTCTCACACATCTGCCTCTGAGACTCAAAAACACAAAAACACAATGCTCAAAAAACAAATACAGATGAAATTTATTAGTTTCACAAGAAAAAAAACAATCTAGCCAAAGGGAATGAAAAGATGCTAATTCATATGAACTCCAAGCAAAGTGGAGTGATTCTAACACATTTTTACCAGTAAGAAAAATGGCTCATAAGTCATAAAATAATGAGTGATATCTTGCAGCTGACTGAGCATGAAATCCTTTTAGAGACCATCCTCATCTACTTCTACAGCCTTTGAAAAGAGGGAGAACAAGAAGTCTATATGGAACTTTAAAAAAAAAAAAGGAGCAGAAGAAATCTCTTTGCTTGCTTGATTATGCAGCTCAAGTAATACCAATTGTCAGGAAGTTGGTAAACATTTTCCTTCTTTTTAAAAAATGTCCCATAATTTCCCCTGGCTCTGGAGTAGTTCAGTCTTCACCCAAGGAAAAAAGGCACTTTCCAATTAAGAAAAAAAATTGTGCGTATGTTCAGTGGCTCTAAACACTCCCTTCATCCCTTCCTGACAGCAAGCAGAGAGCAAGAGAAACAGCAACAGCAAATCCCTTCCATAAATAGTTATATATTCACAGAGATACTCCTCCTATCAAAGTTATTGGATATCCTGGCTTCTCCTTATCCATAATTTCAAGGCCACATAAATAGGCCAAACACTGGTAAGACTAAATGCTAAGTTATCTTAGTAAGAAGAATTCCTCCCCTACCAACTAAAATATGAGGTTGGACTGAAATAGCCATGCAGGGATGGACACTTAACAAGAAGACCACTTGGCATGGGTCATTATGTCGAATGGCTTACCATGGCACAAAAAGGCTCAAGGTTGAGGCTGCCAAGCTGTTACACAGACACTTCCACATGTCCAAAGGTGGCTGGCTTCAGGAAGCCATAATTAAAGCAGTCACTATGTAACTGTCTGGGTCCTTGGTTCCAGACAGCAAACTATTTTTAACACCTTAAAAGTGAAACAAGTGCAGATTTAATAACCCAATTTTGTCCCATCCCTTTTTCACCATCTTTTAACATTTTTGGTTAAAGAAGCTCATTATTCCCCTTAACGACATACACTGTACAGGCGTAAGAACCAAGGTGAGAACTGTGCAACCCTCCAAATGTTCTTGGAGTGCAACTCCCAGCCTTCCTCTCTGTTGACTATCCTAAGTGGGGAGTTGCTGGGGTTCTCAGTCCAACAGGATCTGGAGGGCTACCTGGTGTCAACACGGCAAGCCAGATAGAGAGGCTGTTGAATTTCAACTGCAACCTATTTAAAAGCACACACACACATATACACATGCACTTTTATAATTGCTTGTCCTGACTCAGGCATTAAGATCATGAGAAAGGCTGTCAGAATCCATGCCAAAGCTGTATACAACTTCTAATCTAAGTATCTGTCCTGATTGGTTTCCAAATAAATATCGGGGGGGAAGGGGGGAATAAGATGAAATCCACCTGGACAAAGTAATCAGACTAGACCGCCACCTCTGTTAGTTTTTATGGCAATGCCAAAATTCCCCTCCTCTGCAATGCAGCAATTAAAATATCCCCTACAAAAACATTTTAGGTAGGCAAAATTACATTCAGGAAGAGCAACTTCTACTGCTGTTTTTTCCCCTTGCTACATTTCTAAAACCTTGTTCAAAGTCTATTATGGTGGGACAGTGACACAATCACATTTTCAAATCCACATCCTAATAATCTTTGCACATCTAGAATGGGTGGATTTTCTGGGGTCCAGGGCACTCGAGTCTTGTGCTGGTTGAAAATGGAGCTTACAGATCTGACCTTTAAAAAAGATACTGAGGCCCCAAACCAGCATCCATATTCAATTTGGAACCTAAGCGCCTCAACATTTACACATTTTAGTCACTGATCCTGTATTAATCAATTGGTAGAACAAAGCACTGAATAAACTGGAGCTGCAGTTGATCACTGTGATTTTGTTTATACTTACACTCAGAAAGTGGCCACAGGTGAACTACTAATGTAGCTCTCCAGTACTTATAATGGCAGTGTCCCTACAGTGCCACAGAATTTCATAGGTGTTAACATATATGTGATTGAAGGCAACTATTCACCATAGCATCCTTCATATTGCAACTAACTATACACAGTACATTTATAGCAGAGCTCAGAACAATTACTTTCATGAACTATCGCGCTAGAATCTCCCAGCCACCGTGGTGTGTGCCCACGCTGACTGGTAAATTATGGGAATGGTAGTCCAAAAATGTAACTATTTCAAGCTCTGGAACAGAGAAGGATCAATATCCAGAAAACATGTAAAGCCAAAACAAATCTATACTCAGCACATCTTTGAGAGAAACTCTGCATCAATCTGATGGAAGCCACTGGACAGCACTGGTTCATCAATGTATCAAGATGGCAGCCCTTTCTAGACATGCTGTCAGACTTCTGATTTTCTAGGTAGTTTACATGTATTTAAAAGCGAAACCCTTCCTCACCTTTCCTCTTCGCATTAGTCATATCTGACTACTGACTGATTTGACAGAGAAATATAACAGTAAGGACTGTGTGGCTCCAGTAAAGCTGAACATGTTGCAAAGTACTCACAGTAATGTGGTCAATGTTGTTAATTTCTCAAAATTCAATAGTATAGTTTCTTTTATATTTAAAAAAATCATCACCCATCCACAAAGTTTTAAATCTTCATTAAGCAATGAATGGGACATGAAGCCAATACCCTACACTGTTATTGGCAGAGCTTGATGAATTTTTTAAAAATCTTGACAGTTTGATTAATCCGTCTGCCATCATGGCCAATATCCATGCTGGCAGGCAACCCTGAAAGTCCTTTTCCAAACAACCAAACTTTTCCAAGCTCGGAGTATTGGTCAGATTGAGGTAAGAATGTAAAAATAAACAAAATTGAGTGGAGTCAGATGCCTGATATGGTGTACAAACAGGGCAAAAAGTTATAATAAAAATGCAGTAATCTCCTCTTATCAGCAGTTTCACCTTCTGTGGTTTCAGTTATCCAGGATCCAAAAATATTTAATATTAAAATATTAAATGGAAAATACTGGCATCTGGGCAATGACACTTATGTAATCTATACTACCAGCTAGTGTAAAGTGTCTCTATGTTCCTTGCAAAGCTAGGAGGCTACTTCCAGCGATGCCAGAGCCACTTCTAGCTTCAGAGGGACCACAGAGAAACTTCATACCATCCAGTAGTATGAAGCCTCTCTGTGTTCTCCACAAAGCTACAAGGCTACTTCCGGTGATACCACAGCCATTTCTAGCCTCATAGAGGCCAAAGAGAAACTTCATACTATTTGGCAATATGAAGCCACTCTATGGTCCCTGTGAAGCTAGAGGATTTGGTACTATCCATAGTTTCAGGTATCCAAAGGGGGGTGGTCTTGGAATATAGCCCCCCACAGATAAGGGGAGGTTACTGTACATCATTGTGCTTTGTAATTTACTCCTAGGTGCAAATTTCCAAACTATGTTTTTCACATTGAGGTTCAGAGAATTCTGCCTAATAACTGTTTATGTCCCATCTCCCACCAGTGGTGGCTGGTGGCTTCTATATAAGCAGAGCAATGAATCCACTCTGTCTTTTAGCTTGAACCTAGAGGAACTACCTGAGATACTGAACCTATTTGGGGGATTGGATTCAGCACTTTGGATAGTTCCTTCAACATCTGGACTAAAACCAAGAGGGGATTCACTGCCCCAATTTCATAGAAGCCACTAGTGGTCACTGTTCTCCAAGCAACAAATTCAACAAAAGTGGCAGTGTTAGCAAGAACAGAGTCCTGTGGCACTTTTTAAAAAAAATAACTTATATGCCTAACAAAGCAGACTCCTGGATGTGAACCTATTTATGTTTATGGTCATCTCTAGTTTACAAAAGCAGGTGTCAAAATCAATTTCTTAGTATTTCAGCTTTTGTGTGTGTGTGTTCCATGCAATTTACCCAGCAAGATGCACAATAACTGGGCAACTCAGCAGAGCTGGGTACATAATGTGGCATGTTGACTGAGAACTATGGTGATTCTGGACCATTGCAGGCCACTTAATGTTTGGCTCCCTGTTATTTGTCTAGTCATCTTTCAGAGGTTACACAGTTCCTCCATCAGCAGTCTCTACTCAATTACATCACATAGGAGAGTGACTTACTCCCACATGATGTGCTCATTAGTCTCATTATACAGAACAGAGGTGAGGAAAGAGCAGCCTCTGAGCTGTGTGTATCTCCAGGATCATTTTGTGGTCTCATTGGGGGTGGGGTGGGGATCTTGAAAGGTTGCAGGGGTAGACCATTCTAGGCCTTTTTTTTTTCCCTTATAGGAAGATAACCAGAAGTGGAGCACATTTGTGGACAAAAACCAAATGACGTTTTTAAAAGGGAGTGCAGCTGGGATGCAACCCTCCAAGGTCTCCTGGAGAGGCCAATGTGCCTTCCTAACCCCCAACATTTGACCACCCTAACAAAGAAGAAATACCATCTAGATAAACATTATTTCCTTATGATGTCTTAGGGGGAAATGACCCTAGACTCATCTAATCTGATATCCCACCTTTTTTTCTTTAATTAAAAAAGAATGCTATGAGCTCAGCAGGGAGGGAACTGGGTCAGGGCTGTTGAGGGAGGTTAGCCCTTTCTCTTTGTACAATGGACCTGGTTCAGAGCCACTCCTCCATGAAGCTGCTATGAGCGGCAAAGGAGGGAGGAAAACAACATGTGCCACATTTGTACCTGTCTCTCCCCACTTCCACAACTAATAACAACTTTAGGGAATGCGTTATTTGGAGAACCGCAGCAATATACATTTTGCACAGCCTGGAGTAATCCCACAAAAGTTTCAATATACAATAGAAAAGGATGACACCCAGGAAATTCTAGCATTTTTAGTTGGTTTTCTCTTGGCTTTGAAAGGGTGTAGGTTCTTTAGATGTTTGTTCACTTAGCACTGGTCAGGTTTCATGGGCAGATTTCACACCAAAACCACTACATCCTTCGGACTGAACATGGCCAATTAAAGACTCTCAAATTAAAAAAAAATAATAACTGTGGACGGTGCAACATTGCTAGTGAGTCCTGCTACTACTGCACACCAGCTTCAGTTTACCAGTTCCTGGACCTATTGCTGAGGTCAGTTCAGCAGCAAAACACAGAATCAGAACACAAACAGCAAATAAAGAAGTATAAGAGCAGGTAAAGGCTTTCACCCAGTCTCACAGAGAGAAAAACAGCAGGTGATACAGCACAAACCCACTTTGTTTCTTCTGTATTATTTATAGCCTCTTTCTTGGGATAAGGCCTGAGAATTAGCTACTGTAGTCACGGCTTTCCAGAACAACATTCAGAATATGCTTCAGTTGGGTGAGACGAGCCTTCAAAGATGTGTCAGAGAAGATGGTCAACTTGCGGGTCAAATCAAGGGGTAAGATGGAGATAAGCCACCAACACCAAACCGGTCCATCCGGAGATGCCTAGTAGGAAGATACAGGAAAACAGGTGAACTCATTCTGTCTGGCACTTCATAAAGGAAATAGATTATAGTCTCTTTCAGCACTGTCACAGGGGCGACATGCTGTCAGCTGACTTGGGGAAACGGATGATGACAAATTCAACAATACCTAGATTCAGTTTGTGGAATACTGAATAGTGCACATTTCTTTAGCAAAGTATTTAGAACCCATCAGCCTGTAGCCTTGTGACTGAATATCTTTTACAACACTGAAATGAACAAGCATTTTCCACAGAATGAATTGTGTCTGCTAACTAATATGAAACAATAGGACAGAGCACAAGGAAACACTGGTAGCCTCCAAGAGGGAACAGCAAAGCTTACAGTGAAACATAACACAGATTCTGCATCTTCACTGCACTGCTGCATTTTTTAATTGCTTTAGGAAGTTGATTCATTGAGAGCCAAGATAAAAGGTAGGTACACAGAGCAGGATAGTCTTTGTTCATCTTCTTTGACATAAGCTTGCCCCAGCCCTTCACCTAAGGCCGATCAACTTCATCACCGCCAGCAAGTCAGATGGGTAGTGACTGGACAGAGAATGCCTTCTGAGTAAGACTTTTCTAGTAAAAATTTCTTGGTACTACTCTTATTCCCTCTGGTGACAGATGAATGCCATTTTAAAAGAAAAACTGCCTGAGCGTTTCCTCAAGTTTTGTAACTTGCATAGTTTAACAATATAACTCCATGGGATGTTAATGTTTTTATAGCTGCCTTTTCTGTTTCACTGACCTTTTATTGTTCATTTTCTTGTTGATGCTATGTCATATTGAACAAGTTAGAAACAAAGTGTTGTTACCCCAAAACGTGGGTGACCCAGGGGTTCAACCCCAACACCTCCGTGTAAAGGTGGGGAATTATTAGCTCAAAATTAGGAGGCCTGCAAGAGGGGGACAACTTAGAGAGATCTTTCCACCACTGTTTATGGGATCTCCACAGGGAGAAACCAGCCAAAGACTCAAAGGTAAACTAAAATGTGTTCTATTTGAGGAATTAACAATCACATACAAGACACAAGCACTCACGCAATCACACAAGTCTAGCTGAAGGAGAAAGGGAGGAAAGTTGTTGATAGTGAGGTTTCAAGGGCAATGAGGGTAATATCTACTGATTTGGAAACCACAAACAGTGATGTGGCTTATATTCATGCCTAAGGACAGTACTCGTTTGGGAATCAGAGCAACAGAGTGGCTACCAGCAAAGGAAATACTGCGAGTTAGCTGGTCAAAACCTGGGGGGGAGACACGATTTCTGCCTGGAGGGCAAAGGTGTGAATGGCTCTCCAGCCAAGTAAAGAATGGAGTTCTCAGGGTAGGCAATGAGATGCAGACTTGGCTAATGAAATTTGTGTTAAGTAACAAAGAGTTAATGGGTGTCATGACAGCTCTGCAATAGTTGGACAGGTATGGGGACAATGGAGGTCAGTGGGAAGAAGATTTGAAACAATCAGTGGTTTGGTGGGAACTTCCCCATCACTATTGTCTGAAAGCAAAGTCATTACAGTTTAGCTTAGGGCTATTATCTCCGGAGTTACCTACCAATTTCCTGACTGTGGCCTGGCTATGCCTAGAGGGAATCTCTGACCTACTTTGCAGTGCACATGTTCAGACAGAGTCTTCCCCTTACCCAGCTTGGACATATAGTCACATCACAGTACATTTTATATAAACACCAATTAATGTATCTCACCAATTAAATCATATTTCACCAATTAAGCCATATCAAAGTGTGGGGGTGAACAGCCTGATAACAGACCAACTTAAAGATAATCATAATCTTTTAGTCAAGGCTAAATTCTTCAAAGCAGGGTTTGCCGCCCTGCTTCAAAATAGGGCTAAGGGTTCAAACTGATTAAGAAGAAAAATTTTCGAAGAAAGAATTCTCAATACTGTGGGAAAACAATTTGCAGACCCTGTAAAATGTTACAAGACAAATCTATAATTAATTAGTCTATCTAGATACGAAAGCAGGACTAGGAGGACAAGGAGTCTGCCAATTGCAACACTGACTTCTACAGTCCAGAAAAACAGCCATTGAGCTGGTCTGAGAAGCATTTCTCCTGTAGTAAATAGAGAGAGAGATGTATAAAATTTTAAAGACAGCTGGAAATCCTTTTAGGGCCTTCTCCAGATCCCCTGTAACACAATAGGAAAAGGAAGATAAAATGTTTCCTGGCAAATGCATGATTATCTATTCAACATTTGCAGAGAAACAGAAAATGCATCACCAAAGAAGAAGAGAAAAAAATAAGTTATATTTGCATACGATAGTCATATGCTGGTTTATATTTATACAAACTTAGAAACAATTACTATAAATGACAGAGAAATACCATGTGTTTTACCGTAGTAGTGGAGACTTTAATCAGCTAACCTTCTCTACCAATAAGATGCTAACAGCTGATGGGCAATTTCCGGGCCCCAGCATTCTTTCTGTATGATGCTTTTTAAATTGGCCAGCACTTCAAATAGAGTACTGTCTTCTGTAAAATAGGACACCTGGTCATCTTGCTTGCATTTAAGTAGAGCTGTCCAAAAGTGTGTCTCCATGGACTCAATAATAAATATGCCTAATCCAGATACTAACCTAATTAATACTCCAATTTATATTTAGAAGTCATATCTCATTAAAAAGAGGTAACTGTTTATAGTTTAGTTTTTAAACTTATTATTATTTATTTAGTGTAGAATGAGAGGGTGGTACTCACTGTGAAAGGTCACTCTAGGAAGGCTGGAAGAGCAGTCCACAACTCTCCAGGTCTGCTCCCTCATGCCAGATGGACAAGGCAGGAGACGAACTTTCTGAGCCATTAATATAGTTGAATCAGACCTCTCTCCCTCAGTTGTTAAACAGCCTTGCCTGCACAGCTATACTCATGTATAGTTAAACTTTGGGCAGCCATGGGAGGTGGTGGAGTGCTCCTTCAGCCTTCCTAGGATGACGTTGCACAATGAACACTAACCTCTTGTTCTCAGGAAGGTTAAAGGAGTAATCCACAATTTTCTGGGACACACCCAAGCTAAGGGTGGGAGTGATTGTGCGATTCCTTTGCTACAGCCTGCAATACTGTTTTTCCAAAAGCAGCTTGAATTGATGCAAACTTCTCAATTTTATAGTGCCTTATAATGATGGTTGGTTCTCTCCACCCAGCTGCTTTGCAAATATCTTTTAGAAACTAAGTTACTCTGAAGGTTGCTGTCAATGCCATTGATCGTGTGGAATGTGTCCACACTCTCTGCACTCTGGAGATACTGACATAGCCATAGAAACAGTAAATACAGCTCTTTATCTTTATGGGTTATGCTGTCCCAGAAATGACCCCAGTGAATCAACCTTCACTCCACCAGAAGGCTCTTTAAGTCAATACTGCTGCTTTCCAACTCTAGCTGGCTGGCCTGATCTTTGTTTTTCCTATTGCTGGTTTTGCTGCTTAAACTGACATTTATTCCTATACTACTGCTCCCTGTATCTCCAATTCCCTCTTTGTTTCTGGAAAAACTCTCCCTCCTTGAAATGAATAGTTTTCACCTCTGAAATACCTACTATCTATCTTCTTTCTCTGCAATGATGGAAGTACCTGCCTTTTATCCTTCCCTTCCAGCAAAACTTTCTGCAATGCCAATTCTTCAAATAGTAATTTTCCTTGGAATGGTACATTTGCCAAATTTGCCTTAGATTTAGCATCTTCCCAGTGTTTCAACCATAGGGTCCTCCACTCTACCGTGGCTGCAGTTACCGATCTAGCTGAAAATGTCACAGCATTGTAGCCATCAATATATTGTAAAATCTGTTCTAATTTAACAAATACTTTCTGAATTGTATAAGTGGTAACATTTTCAGACCTGAGAACCTCTTGAATCCAAAGGACTGCCACTCTCACAAACATAGAACTCACCACTGAGGCCCTAATAGATACTGCTGATGCCTCACGAGATCTTTTTAAGGCCAAATCTATTCTCTTTTCATCCCCATCTCTTAAAAAGTATCTCCTTTCTGAGGGGCAACACTATTAGAGACCAGTGCTAATGCTGGACCATTGACCAACAGGATTGATAATTTATCCATAGTCTTTTTATCAAATGTGTACAGGTTTTTACTTAATTAATTCTTCGAACCACTTGTAGCTTCCCACTCTGAATCTATTAATTCTGCAAAAGTTTCTAGCACTGGAAATCTCTACTGATTTAGAAGCCATTCTTTTTAACACTAATGCTATTGAGCTATCCTTTTTATTTTGCATTTTATCCTGCCTTGATTCCTACACTCCTACTATCAGTAGGACTTTCTTAAGTAAGCTCTTAAGTTTTACTGCATCAAACAACCTAAATTTACTTGTGTCCTCCAATTCTTCCTCCTCTGAGATTGGTCACTTTCAAGATCGTATTTCATCATCCTCATGCAAAACTTCATTTTATTTGTCCATTTCTATCTCCAGGTCCAAAAGCTGCTCTCCTTTGTTTCTGTAATGCCTTTAATTTGTACTTGTTTTAAGTAGAGTATTTTTTGTTTTACTAAAATACTTTCTACATGCCTCTTCCTGCACCTGCTTCGCCTGCTTCTCTTGTACTTTAATTGCATAATTACTCTCACTTCTCTGTTTATTAATATAACTTGGTCCCTCCAAGACCTAATAAATTCATTCAAGCTAAATTATCTTTATTAAATAAATTCTCTAGCATAGTATTAACTTGCTTCATTAAATTCATTATACTAAATCATTCAGATAAATTCTCTGAGTTAAACAAAGTCTGTTGTGTATTGATATGCTGACATTTGGCTTCCAGTTCCTTATTAATAAACTCTCTCATCACTTCCTTTAATCCAGAAATAGTCTGCTCCTGCGGCATCACCCTGGGCTGAGCCTCTCCCTACACTGCAACCCCATCTCTTTCAACACTGTCTTGAATATGCTGAAGCAATGCTGCAACCTCCTCTTGCACTTCTTGACTGAAGCTTGCAAGGCTTGCATTTAAAAAACATTCTTTTTTTTTCCCTTTTGGGAGAGAAACACCCCCTTCTGCTGCATGAAGCACTTCCTCCCTGCCACATGTCTGTGCATTCAACTCTACTGTACTTGCTGACTGGTCTGAGGCTCTCCTAGTTCCAACCTCTCCCCTTCTTGGAGGAATCTCCTTTTTCTTTTCTTTTTTTTTATATTTAATTAATTTTATTGTGATTACATCATATAGAACAACATTCTTCATTGTACATTTTACCGAACTATTACCGCTATCTTCCACTCCTCTCTGGATTTCAATAGTGTTATTTCATTGACATAGCAACATTATGCATCGCATTGCATTTGTTAACATACAAGATTGATCCTGCTCTTCGACCCTACTTTACATGTTCCATGATATTCCACTGATTTTTACTTCTAACTATTCATGCTACCATGAATTAAGAATTATTACCTGTCAACACCCTACTCATTTCCAGAACGATTTGCCATTCTTTGTTAACGTCATCATCTGATTTTCCTTTTAATCTCTGAGAGACTATATCTGCATTCCGATTTTCAATAAAAGTTGCCCACCATTGCTCTATTGTAGGTATCTGCTCAGTTTTCCATAGCCTTGCATATTCAATACGGGCTATCGTAATCATATACAGCATTATTCGCCAATATTTCTTTGCAACAGTTCCATCTAACACATGTGTCATATTTAGTAAGTACAGTTCAGGTTTCTTATCAATTTGAACCCTCAATATTTTACATATCATATTATGTATATCATTCCAATATTTTTTAGCCTTAGGACATGACCACCACGTATGAAATAGTGTTCCAACATTCTCCTGACACTTCCAACACTGACCTGTTCCGGTATTATATATCTTCTTTAATTTTTCTGGTGTCATGTACCATCTATGAAAAAGCTTATAATAGTTCTCTTTTAGGTTCTGAGCTGCAGTAGATTTTTGTGTCCGTTGCCAGCTCTGTTCCCAGTGCTCTAATTGAATTGGATGTCCCAGATTTTGAGCCCACAATATCATTGCTGATTTGACTGTCTCATCTTCTCTTTCTTGATTTAAAATCTTCTGGTATACATGTGATAGTAAATGAGGCGGGTTTTCCCGCAGTAACTTCAACATTCTTCCTTGCTCTTTTTGTTCTATTCCATAAGTTTTCACATCCATCTGGAATCTCTCAGTTAACTGTCTGTAAGGGAACCAGTTTAACTTTATTCCTTCTGATTCCAATTTTTCTCTTGATTTCATCTTAAAAAGATTCAGATTTGTCATTTCTAATATGTCATCATAACACAGCCACTTATCTGAATCAGACCATCTTCCAAAGAAGGCTTCTTGAGGGGAGACCCATGTAGGTAGTTGCCTAATGTTCTTATTCTTGTAGTCAGTCCATATTTTAAGTAGTGATTTTCTTACAAAATGATGAACAAAGTCTTTGTCAACCGCAGCTTTCCCACAGAACATATAGGCATGCCAACCCATCCTTAAATCAGCTCCTTCTAATGTCAGCATTCTCGTATTTTGAAGATTCATCCAGTCTTTTATCCATGTAAGTGCCGCTGCCTTGAAATATATCTGTAAATCCGGTAGACCCAACCCTCCTCTTCTTATTGAGTCTGTCATGATATTCCATTTTATTCTTGGTTTTTTCCCTTGCCATATAAATTTAGTTAAATCTCTCTTCCATTGTATAAAAGGCTTAGTATTTGTAATAATAGGAAGATTTTGGAAAAGGTAATTCATCTTTGGAAGTATGTTCATTTTTATGACTGCCACTCTTCCCATCAAATATAGTTGCATTCTAGTCCATTTCTCCAAATCCTTGATTATCTCTTTCCATTTTTTTTCATAATTATTCTGAAATAGTTCATTATTTCTTTTTGTAATCCAGACACCCAGATATTTTGCTTTTTGACCTTTATTAAAACCTGTTAAATGCTCAAGTTCCTTCTCTTCTTTCTCCTTCATGTTTTTTGTTATAAGCACTGTTTTTTCCTTGTTTATCTTGAATCCAAAAAATTCTCCATATTCTTGAACAATATCCATCAACCTTTGAATACTGCTAAGAGGATCATCCAGAAACAAAACCAAATCTGCAAATGCTTTAAGTTTGTACTGATATTTCTTTATCTGAAGTCCTCTTATTGCTTTATCTTCCCTTATGGCATTATTAAGTATTTCCAATGTCATAATAAATAACAGCGGAGATAGGGGACAACCTTGTCTTGTTCCCCTATGCAATTCAATCTGTTTTGTTCTCTCTCCATTAATAATCAATCGTGCCTGTTGTTGACTGTATATTGCTTCAATCCAAGAGATAAATTTGTCTCCGGTTTGCGCCTGTTTAATGACTGTCTTCAAGAATGACCAATTAATCATATCAAAGGCCTTTTCTGCATCCACAAATATCACTGCCAATTTTCTTTCATTATGTTTCTCATAATACTCAATTATATTTAGCACTGTCCTAATATTGTCTCACATCATTCTCTTTGGTAAGAAGCCATTCTGGTCCTCATGTATATTTTCTTGAAGAACCTTTTTAAGTCTTTCAGCCAGAATTGCAGCAAAAATTTTATAGTCTGTGTTTAGTAATGAAATTGGTCTATAATTCTTGGCATCTGTTAAGTCTCTTCCTTCTTTTGGTTTTAGAGCCACATTAGCTTCCTTCCAGGTGTCGGGAATTCCCTCCTTTCTTATCTCATTCATTGTATTCTGCAAAGGTATCGAACCTTCATGTTCCATTATTTTGTAATATTTTGCAGTAAAGCCGTCTGGTCCAGGAGATTTGTCATTCTTCAAATTCCTAATAGCTTCAACTGTCTCCATCATCGATATGGGTTTGTTCGGAATCAATTTCTGCTCCTTGGTGAATCTCATTTTGTTCATTTTTTCCAAATATTCTTCCATTTCTTTTTGTTTTTTCATTGAGGAGATCAAACTCATTAACTTCATGTAATATTTATAAAAAGCCTGTTTTATCTCCTCCTGTTTTGTAGTTTTCCCGTCACTGACTCTAATCTCCGTAATAATATTTCTAACCCTTCTTTTACAAAGTAAACTGGCTAAAAGTTTAGAAGGTTTATTTGCCTGTTCAAAGAAAGTATATCTCACTCTTCGCATCTGTTGTTCTATTTCCTGCAAATTTAGTTGATTTAATTCAGCTTGACAAACCTTCATCTGTTGTCTTATCTTGTTGTCCATCGGTTTTTCCCTCATCTGTTTCTCTAGTTCTTTCATCTTCCCCAGAATCGAATCTTCAATCTGTTTCCTCTCTTTCCTGATTTCCGCGGACCATCTGATAAAGTTTCCTCGCATCATAGCTTTACTTGCATCCCAAATTATTTTCATTGGTAATTCCGATGTCATGTTCTCCTTAAAATAATTATTTAATTCTATTTTTGCTTGTTTAATGTACTTCTCCCTCTTGAATATTTCTTCATTCAATCTCCATGTCCTCTCTCTGTCTATAATCTTAAGTTTCATTTGCAACGGAGGAGGAATCTCCTCTTTCAAAATGGCAACTAGAAGTAGCTGGAACACTCAAACTTGGTACTCCTCCTTTCTCTGTTTGTGGGGGAAGCATTAGTAATCCCTTTGCTTTGTCCTTCTTTTTCTCCCCATCTTTCTTAACTCTCTTAGCCAGCACATTTTTTTTATCTTATCATTGATGGCTGAATGTCTCCCCATGACAAAGGGGATCTTTCCTCAGTTTCACTTTTGCTGGACACCAAAAATATCTTTCTCAAAACTGAGTAGGTGCTGCTAGCCTGATTGATGGTCAACCTGTCCAGGTCTACCTAGTAGGCATTTACATCTGTAGGCACACTACCTTGCTCCTTAGACTGTGAACCTGCAGCTTTCTGACCAAAATTTCCGTTATTTTCATCCTCCAACATCTTTTTCTTTTTGGCTTGAAGGCACATAGCTCTTCTCAATTTTGCTCATCTGGCTTATTTCATTTCTTCTTCAATTAGTCTCCCAATGACAACATTATGAAACCTTAATACCTGACTACTGAAACAACCTTCTCCGATCAGTAAATAAAGTTATGAATCCAGTTAAGTACCCTGAGGGATTAACCTTGACTAGCTGACAAGGCAAGAGAATAAAAACTGAAGTAGTGAGGTCTGATTCAATAATATTAATGGCTCAGAATGTTTGTCTGTTGCCTTCTCCAACTGGCATGAGGGGTAAACTCACAGAGTTGTGGATTGCTCCTCCAGCCTCCTGAGAATGTTAAACTGCTGGGGACATACTGAAGTTACACAGCATATAAGGGAAAGAAAAATATAACAAACAGGACCTACAAATGAGGGGGGGAAAATCCCTTTTTAGCAACTTAAGACTCAGACAGCTTAGTTCCCAGGCAATAATTTAGAAATGGTCTCTTGGGAAATAGGGGAAAATGCAGCATTGTGTTTCTAGAAAAAGAGATTTTGAATGTATCCATTTATTTAGCAGTGTGCTCATATTTTAAACAAACTCCCAAAATAGATCTGTGCAGGAAAAATGTGAAGACCACAAACTAAGCAAAGGTTTGCATTGCTCTTTAAGACTAGCATACAACAGCTTCATCTTTTTATGCCAGTGTTCACAGTTGATCAAATATAGTCAAAATTACACCTGTCTGTCTAGTGCTCAAATTTCTAGCTCAAAGGTATTTTAGTGCCCCAAAGTGGCAAACAACAAATAGGGCATTTTTTCAGTTTTCATAGATAAGAAAGTTTTATGAAAGAGCATAAAATTTATTTACTCATGAAAGAGAATTCCTTGAAAAATCTTAGATAAAGAAATGCGAGGGTCATATGTTAATATCAAGTCCTATTTGGTATCTAAGGGGAATTTGAACTGTTTATCATACTGGATCAAATTGTTCTTTATCATTTTCCATGAGTATCATTTCATCATTATTACATTACATTCAACACAATTTGGCCAATTTGACAGGCATTTGTGGCGTTAGGATACTGGACTATGCAGAAAACTAATCCACACCACACATACCAGGCGATGCAGTCTATATTTCAGAAGAAGGAACTGGCAAAACCACCTTTGCATATTTCTTGCCTGAGAAAACCCTATGAGATTCATGAAGTTGCCATAAGCAATCTGAAGGCATGTACACGCCATTGTGTCAAGTCTACTGCAGAAAAAATAGAGGGTTAAATTGAATTGTTAGTTCTAACTAGAGTAGAGCCATTGAATCAATGAGATTCATATAAAGCTTGTGTTAACATTTCAACAGATCTGCTCCAGTTGGGACTAATAGTCTGATTTAGCCCAAAGAATCTCATAATCATACTAACAGTGCAATATTTTACAGATCTTCTTTTTTAAAAATATTTTTTATTGAAAAAAAGAAACAATAAATTAAATCTTTTTTAAAAATCACATTATCAAAGTTAGTCTTCCTTGAAATTGAACATTCACCTTTTTACCCCCTATCTCTTGTGGGCAATAAAAGGTTAATAACTGTATTTACATGTCTTCTAAGTTCAATTAACATTTGCTCTTCAGAAATACAGGAGTGCTTTAACTTATTGTGTTTTCCTAAGCTAACAGCAACAAAGAACATGTTAAGGATGGGATACAAGACTGTACTTGTGCTCTTTTAAAACCAAGGGTATTTCTACATAGAAAGGATTACTTGACTGCAGTCCTTTTGTACCACAATATAAACAGCTAGTTCAACAGTGTGAAAAATATATCATTAGAATATAGGCAGCTGCCTTTATGGTTTCCTGGAGACAACAAGCACTGATACCTGTATATCTTCCTCTTTCTCAGGAAGGGGTCCGTGGTGCATCAAGAGCTGTCTGAAGGTGGCATCCCCATGTTCATAAAACCTCTGTGTTAGCTGGTACGTATAGTCATGCAAACTCTGAAGTTCGGCCAGTTCTTCTCCTTCCACCTGTACCAAGAGGTCAGTAGTTACAGGGAGAAAAAAACAAAGGGAGTCAAGGACAGAGCATGAAATTGAAGAATTGAGAGTAGAAGTGATGGAGAAAAAGATAGATCAAAGCTAAGTATGCACATGCAAATACATATAAAGCAAGCAGAGTATCTTTGTTTAAACTGATTTTTTCTTTGATGACCTGCAGGTATCTAGACACTCCTGATCAAAATAGCCCGGACAACAGCTAATTCTCGTTAGTGAATCTATATCAGCTCAACATCCATCCTAAGGCACTTTATGTAAACCTTTGTTACATCAGCTACCTGAAGAAGTCTTACATGGTTGCCAATGGAAGCAGAATAGATAAAAGCTATCACTTTCCATATTTTTTTTGTGGATATAAGCATCCACAGGAGACCTGTCAACTAAAGTGTAAACAAATTAACCAACAGGGACCAATATTCAACAATGATGTTGACAGTTAACATGATACTTTGAACATAATTAAAGAAAGGTATTTTCTTCTAACAAGAAGTTCCGTTCTGGGTAGAAAGGCAGGATATAAATTGAATAAATGAACAACAAACAATGAGGGGCAGAGTTTGTTTATTTCACTGCTAACCCTCTCCCATCAATATCTCAAAAAGGCACTTTGGTTAGCTGGATAAAAGGTATAACATTTAATTAGTTAAAAGTTAGCTTTGTTAAAATTCATTGGGCTGTTTGACAGCAACTTGGTCACTTTGCATTTTTTCTGTGTTAACAAAACACAACTGCCTTTACCATATTTAGTGACCTGGTGACATAAAACACATGTGCACATCACTATCCACAGTAAGTTACCTGAACATACGGTTTTTCTGACAAGGCAAGTTTGATTACTTCAGTACTCTACCACTTTTATTGACAGTGAGCATGGTATAATTGACCAAGTGTTAGACCTGGATTCTAGGAGACCAAGGTACAAATACATGCTGAGCCATGGTAAGTAAAACTCTCTCACCTTCAGAGGAATACAATGGGGAAACTTCTCTGAATAAATTTTGCCAAAACATAAAAAAGCGCAACCCTACGACAGGCTTGCCAACAATTAAAGTCGATTTGAAAGTCCATAATAAAAACAGTATGCTGTTAGCTGACAAAGATGCTATAACCAAAGTTCCTGTGGGACAGCTCACAGGAACCGCTCACCTTCTCATCTTCCAAGTATTCAATGTCAGCTGTGTTATAACCATCCCTGTGCCCACGTCTCAGAACTCGGAACCTTCGCTTGCCAATAGTGTCTACTAAAGATCGTCCATCAGGCAAAAACACTATTTTCTGAATTTCCAACATGCAGCCATAGTCAGCAAAACTGAAACAAATAAGGAAAACATAACTGAGGAGGGATACATTGATGAATCATCTTTTACAATTTTTGATGGATCAATCAAGCCGTGGGCTATTATCTATTCTGGAAACTAAGAGCAGGCAACTTTGGTGGATCCAAAGCTAATTTTTCCATGAGCTTGCTGTAAGTTATGGCCACTTCCCACCACCTACACCTGGCAGTTCAGAGTCACTGCAGGTGCAAAAATATCCTGTCAGGTGTACAAGTTCCCACAGCACAATACTGGTGTAAATGCTTTTTTCTAACTCTGCTGTACCAAATGTTGTTGGCATGGCATTAAATTCAGCAGGGTGTGTGTGTGTGTGTGTGTTTGATCTGGAATCTTCTGCAGGCAGCAAAGGAGGGTATAGAGACTGGGCTATATGTTTTACATACTGCTGCAGAATATGTAAGCCCTTGTATATTTTCAGTTCCCCTTTGCAACACTGGAAATCACAATTTGCTTTAAAGCAGGATGAGAGAAGAGAAAGGCCATTTTCGCACTAGAAAGAATTGGCTGAATGTCTTCCTTTGAAGGACTACCACATGGACTTATCCAAAAGAGGTAACACAACCACTTAACACTAACAAACCTGCATCTCATAAATAAAGGTATTCATTATCAAATGCTACATGGTCTCCCCAGGTAAGTATGACCCTGGCCTCCACCCACTTCTAGATCCCAATATTTTGACACACACACCCCTGCAAGAGGGTGTTTTAGTATTACCAAACCATTACTAATAGCAGAGAATCAGTAGTCCATGGTATGTCTCTGGGACCAATAAGTGGTCCAGAACAATGTTCCATGCCCTGTTCACAAGTTCACTGGGCTAACGCTTGTAGAGGGACTGTGTCTCCTGTCCCACCCCCTTGACACCAGGTATACAAGGAAGGAGTATGTCTGAAAGGCAAAACCTTTGTATAATCACCTCAATATCTACACTCAGTACAAAGATATCAGGTGATAGAATTGGCACAGAATGTAAATTATGAGTAGGATCAGAAGTCACAACCACCACCACCCCTCTCTCTCTCTCTGTCTTTCTATCTGTTGTATATTCTGTCTTTCTCCTGGTATGGGACCATTCAGTCTACAACAAGGTAAAAACAAAATACAAGACCTCACTCTACCCATCACATTTTAGCCCTCCAAAGGGAGGAAATGTGTGATTAGGACTTCAAGAAAATGCACATCATCCTTGAGTATTCATCTTGCTGATTTACCATCTATTTCTAGATTTTCTTAATACAGAAGTATAGCTAGCAAGGCCACTTTAAAAGCATTGCCATATGCTGTCCGTGATGTCCAAGGATATTTATTTATTTGTATTTATATCTACATGATGGGATCATAAGGCAAGAAACAATAAAAACAAATGTAAACAGTAAAATAATTTAAACCAGCTAAAAGAATATCAAACAACTGCACAAGTTAAATGAAAGTAGTTTAAAACCAATTAAAAGAGTTTAATAGAAATTTAAAAGCACACACATGTGTAAATGTGGATGAATTCAGTTAGGTCTAAAAGGCTTCAATAAAGATCCCTAGTTTTACTTAGTGCGAGAATGGAACCAGAGTTGGTGCCAGTGAGGCTTCCAAGGGGAGGGCATTCCACAGCCAGGGTGCCACAACAGAAAATACCCTTTCCTACATTCTTCCACAGTGTCCACAGTGTCTGCATTGCTGGGCAACAGAGAAGGTCTCCTCCAACCTCTGTTTTCACTTCCCAGGCTACATATTATTTTGTATATGTATTTTTCAGGAAAGAGACACAAAGAATGAGTGGAACAGATATGGAAATCCTGATTCTTATCACACATAATACAAGTGGCAACACAGAAAGTGGGACTAGAACTAAATTTCTGGGAAGTTGTTTTGAGTATTGAGCTGTCCTGAAACTGCTGGATTCAATGAAGGTAAAAGATCTGCTCAAGAACAGGGATGAATCACAAGCTACTCCCTCCTTCCTTGTCACTCACCTTTTCCCATTCTCATACATACACATGCCAAACATCTTCGTGCCAGTCTCCTGACATCTCCGCATCATGAGGCGATAACGAGGTTCAAACACATGAAGGGGACACACAATGCCAGGAAATGACATTGTGCAGACAAAGATGGGGATATTCTTGGTCAGGCTGCAGAAAGGAGAGGAAGCAGCATGGTTACGCATTCTCAACATGGACAAAAAGTGACACGGGACAGAAACAGATGCTCCCTAATGCCCATTCATACAGGGTAAACTCTAAATCCCAAGTGAAATATCAGAAACACATCAGCCCTTACAGAAGAATCCAGGTGGCTGTGAAGGGATGTACCTGCCCAAGGACAAGAACTGAATGGAGAACCTCTTCATTCCCCCTCACTTTTAAAACTTGCTCACACCTTCAAAACATTAATTCCCTTCAGTGTAACTCACACACCTGGCATACTTGGGAAGCTGCCAGTCTACCTACCCAGACAGGGCTCACTGGGACTGACAACTAATTTGCCTGTGCCTCTTGTGTTACTGGATCTCTATCTGGCCTTGCCACCAAGGCCCATCACCATTGAGACCCTGCTGGAGATGTAACTGGAGTGCTGCCAGTCACTCATCACCTCCCTCAGAAAGGGTTATTTCAAAGCAGCAGCACTATGTGGAGAGGAGCCAAAGGTAGCGGGCGGGTGGGGAGCCAATGGCAACTGAAATCTCACGTGAGGGAGAGGAAGCACCAGAAGAAAGGGGGAAAAGGATGATGGCAAAGCCAGAAAACCTCTGAGGGAGAAGAAGGAATGATGAAGTGAGGCAGCTGGTGGAGCAAACGACCAACCAAAACATCTTTCACTGCAGCATCAGCTGATTTTTTAAAAGAGAAACAGAGAAAGAAGTAGAATATTAAAAATGCCCACTGCGGAAATACTCAAGGTTATTTAAAGCTGACCCTATATAAGTAGTTTCCCAAAACTCCTAACAGCAGTATTATTTCTCCTTCGCACACCCTTGTATCACACACATTTGCAGACATTCCACAATACTGCATCACAGTTGTTAGAGGTTATCCTCTATCACACATTGGATAAACAGAACAGATTTCTTTTAGCAATTTAGGTATACATTTTTTTTCCTAACAAGCAATTCCTCCTGCCTTTGTTTTTATAACATAGTATACAAAAAGCAGTGCTGAGCCACAAACTCTCTAATTTATGAAAAGAAGAGCAATAAGGGTTAACCTGAGTTAGTAAAGTCCCAAACGGGTGATGGAGAAGAGAGGATACAATAGCCAACTTTAAATATCATGTGTCATATGGAAGATGGAGTAAGCTTCTTTTCTACTGCTGCAGAAGATAGGACTTGAACCAATGGATTAAAATTATAAGCCAGGTGATTCTGATTAAATATTGGGAAGAACTTTGTGAGGTTAAGTGCTTCTGATAGAGGAATGCAACCCCTTTGAAGGAAGTGGACTGTCTTTTACCTGAAGGTTTTTAAACAGAAGTTGCATGCCCATCTCTCGAGAATACTTTAGCTGTAGATTCATGCACTGTCAAAGGGTTGGACTAGATGGCCCTTCAATGGGTACTTTCCAAAGTCACTGTGATGCTATGACCCATTTGCATTTGTGAATTTGGTATGTCTAATTTATTGCTGTACATTTCTTAGCCTGAATAATTTTCTGAGGTTACATAGACATCCTTATTAAGCATGATTTTTTTCTTCAGGGGACTATAACAAAGTCTGTAAAACATATTTCTTTCAGGCTGCAGTCCAATACATTCTGATCTGTGAGTAAGTCCTACTGAACTGAATGGAAACACTTCTAAGTAGACAAACGTGGATACACTGAGTTACAGTGAGATGACATCATCCTTCTCTCCCCTCTCCACACATACAGTCCACACACACAATTCCCAAAAGATCTGTTTACTTGGAAAGTTCAGCCATTTCAGCCTGGTGGATCAGTTTCCTCTCTGCCAGTTGTGAAGGGAAAACAGTTTTCATGAGCTCCTCCAGAAGAACTGTGGTATTATATTTTCCAGCCCTCAGGTACTAGAAGAAATTAAAGATGAGTACATTTTGTTTTAAACAGAAAGGGAATTATTCACACAACTTTACTTACTTTGAGGAAGAATGTGGAAAAAGAAACAAAGTAATGTAGAATTTCTACTTGCAACATCAAGAATGTGCAGTCACAGAATCGTCTATTGTCTATTGTAGTATGTAGAGTATCCAATTAGACTTATATAACACATCTGGTGCCATAAACGTACATGATAACACTGTACCAAAGAATGTATCAATTGTTGTGAATTTATGCGGGCAGGTCTCTCGGTCTTTGGAAGCGATTCCACCGAGACTCAGCCGGCTCAATAAACTTTGAATTTCCACTCTGTGGGTCTCGATCTCTATTTTCTGCAACAACCTGATGAATAATTATGCATATTACTTGTTTCTCTCTTTTTTAAAAAAAAAGTCTTGTTAGACAAATTCTTCAAATAAGTAATGTGTTCAAAAAAGACATCACCAAAATTCCAGTAGTTGTTATTCTAGGTATTTTTGCAGTAGGCCCCTAGGTCTACACTGCAAAAATATTTTACACTCTTCAGCGGCAGCAATTGCAACAATTGGAACCCATGAGAAAGTTTCGGTAAACTCAACTATTGAGCTTTGGGATCAGTTATTTAATAGCAACACAACATGTGAAGGCTGTCAAAAAGATGTGCAAAATCTGAAGCATTTCATGTAATATGGTGTCCATTTGGTGTCTTTTGATCATACATCCCAGACTCAAGCCCTTTGAGGTCACTGAAAGAATTAACTGGCCTTTTCAGATTGAAGATTTTATGATTCTGTATCCTGTGTATACTAACTAAATAGGTTGTGTCTGTTTCCTTTAATGTTTTCCAATTTATGTTTAGTTCATCAAACTGTTTCCCAAGGGAGAGGTTATCCCACTTTCTGCTCTTTGTTTTCATTGGCAGGCAAAGGCGTTCCTGTTCAAATGAGCTTCAGCCTTTAACTGGATGGGGTACAGCAGAGATGGGCAGCTCTGGAATAGTAGGGGGCTGCATTGCCTCCCCCTCCCCCAGGAAACACTGGACACCCACACACACCCTATCACTCACACTCCTATAAAAAAAAAAATTGCCCCTCAATGCCTCCAAACATTTTCTAGGGGATATTTTTACTATGTTTTGAAGCCTTCCAGGTCTATTTCAGTCCTTTTTGTAACAACAGGAAGTAACTTAAAGTGACTTCCTGTCTACTTACTGTTTTGAAAAAAGACCTCTCCTGAGTCTAAACTGGCCCAGGGGGCACCAAAAATGGTGGAAATGCACCCAATACTCCTAGAGGGCATTGTGGGGCAAAAAAATCACCGGGGGGGGGGCCTAGACACCACATGCAGTCACAGGCTGCACTTTGTCCACCTCTAGTGTAGAGAGATATGCAATGGGTGTGTTGTTTTTTTTAATGTGTAATATGTGTTTTTAATTGTTTTTAAACTAATGTCTTAAAGTAGTGTCAGGGGTATGGAACTTGTGATCTTATCATCAGTTCTAGCCAAGATATTCAGTGATTAGGCATGATAGGATTTCTAGTTCAACAATATTTGGAAGGTAACAGGCTCCTCCCCTCAACGTAAATAAGACAAAATCTACTATTTCCCTGAAGCTATAGAAAGCACAAAACTGGATGATTGGAAGAGAGGTTATTCAAGCCCATGCAAAAAAGCATTTATACTGCATTAAGAGAAGAAAACCAAGCTTTCAGATAAAATTTGATAAGAATTTGTAGGCAAACAAGTTCCACAAAATGTTCTGAGTTATTTCAAAGCTGCATCATGACTGTTTATTTTTCCATTGAGTCCTTTTGCCAACAAGATCACATGGAGGACCTAGGAAGTCCTTATATTTTCAGATCTGTGCTGGTGCTCTCTGATGTGATCTCACAAAAAGGAAGAACCATGAAAGAGGAAAATAAACAGCATATTTGTATGTCAGAGTCAATTCTCAGCACCTTCCACTGTTTTAAAATTTGTTTCAAGAAAGGATATTCTAGCAGTTCAGGGAAAGCCAATTGTTTCCTATGTTCACTGTTTTTACACTTCTCCATCCTAGGCTGTATATTTTTCCCCTTTTTCATAATGTTATTTCTGAATAACAACATTATGGTTCAGAAAGCTCTCCTAAATGGAGATGCAAAGCATTATTTAATGTTTTCTCATTTAATGAAAAGTTATGTCTCTATTTACTCCCCGCTGCTGCCTTCAATGTGTAATGTTTTCTCCACTCATTTATCCATGCAAAGTCATACCTGGGGACATTTCAGAAGTACACTGATTTAGCCCATGGAGAGGAGCCAAGAACTTTCATCAGATGGCCCTAATTTGCTGTTGTGCACCTTCAAGTCATTTCTGACTTATGGCAACTATAAGGCATAGATCCCTGGTCTCTTGGAAACCTAGTCCAACATTCAAACAACTATACCATGCTGGCTCTCTACCTGCATTGATTGTTGTTGTGAGCCTTCAAGCCACTTCCAACTTATGGAGACCCCAAGGTGAACCTATCATGGATGTTTCTTGGCAAGATTTGTTCAGAGGGGGGTTGTCTTTGTCCTCCTCAGAGACTGAGACTGTATGATTTGCCTAAGGTCACCCATGGGGTTTCCATAGCCAAGCAGGAATTAAGTCCCTGGTCTCCAGAGTCCAGGTCCAGTGCACAGAATCACTACTACACCATGCAGGCTCTCTCTTAGGGCTGCCTAATTTAATACAAGAGCCAGCATGCTCTAGTGGTTTGAGCAGGGTTAAATTCCCTGCTCGGCCACGGAAACCCACTGGGTGACCTTAGGCACATCCCACACTCTCAGTCTCAGAAAACCCGATGATAGGTTCACCTTATGGTCAACATAAGTCAGAAATGTCATGAAGGTGTGCAACAACAACAACAATTTTGCAGAAGTTTTGGCAGCCATCATTCCCGCTATAAATGCTGCCAGAAGGTTCCTTTTAATAGAAGTGCTAGATATACAGTAAACTACCCCAGATCTTAGTGGAAATAAAGGACAAAGAATGTTACTCAGAACTTGCAAAGTCAGAATCCACTATCTTTTCATCCCTTTCATACAGTGAAAAGCTCCAGGTAACTTAGAGAATAATAACACAAATTCAGACCTTCCTTTTGAGTTCACCACATGACGACGCAGTCAGATTCCTCTTACCTACCTCTCGAAGGCTCTGTTTGCAAAGCGGACAGTTGGGACGATGATCTAGGCAGCGTTCCACACACTCTTTGCAGAAAGTGTGGCCACACGGTGTGGTTACAGGCTCAAAGAACAGACTGCAAAACAAAACAAACGAACAAAAAGACCATTCCTCATTAGGCACGTACTGATTTTAAAATGGCAGTGGAAAAATCAGTAGCTATAAGTCATATGGGCAGAGCTTATAAATGCCTCTGGCTGTGCTGAATGGTGGTCTTAAGAAACTGTAATCCCAAATGAGTGGAATTTCTCCAAGTACATCCTCTGACTTTGTTGGGGGGCAGAGTTGGGGAGAGAATGTAAGCACAAAGTCTCAGATTTTGTTCCTGTTCTTTCTGATTTTATACTTGGTTAAAACAAACTGACCTGGAGAGTGGGCATAAAAAGTGTCTGATCAAACCAGCAGCTAACAGAACATAATCTGGGATGAACAAAATGTGCATGGGTATCCAAAATAAAATTAGAAAGAATAGGAAGAAAATCTGGGACATTCTGGCATTTTTAATCAGTCAGAATGTGCCCTGTATGAGAATAGCAGGAAATAAAAGGGAAACAATTCCTGTCTCAGTAACAAGAAACTGATTCTGAACTGAAAGATTAAGTTGCAACTATCTAGATATCTGACATTTTAAATACACATCATTATATGACTGCTTTCAGCAAGCTATGGGCTAGCAAATTTGATATACTACCAGCCACTGCAAATGGACCCATGTGCAGATTCAGTAAGTGGCTGGAGGCCATCTTGACAGCATCAGAGCTGGCCACACTGACTGGGGATTCTGAGAGTTACAAAGAAGTAACTTTTCCTTACTCTGACTGATCTATGGTAGACATATACAGGGATATCTTATTCTCTCTCAAAATAGGAATAGTTAATACTAAAAATCAAACATCAAAATCAAAGATTAAAAATCTAAAATTTGTAGTTGTTCATAAAGCAGGCTATATAAGCACGACTCTCCTGTGTCCAACAGACTCTTACATTAAACAATGGGATCCCAAGATTTATATATGGTAAGAAGACATGCCTACTATGAGCAATACATGGCTATCATTACAAGATCATAAAGAACGACACAAAGTGAACACATAATTGAAGTCTTATTATTTCTTGGAAGATCATCACAACCATGTGCCAGCCTAACTCAAGAACAATAATGAAAGAGAGCTTATACAGACGATCTTGTGATAATGATAAAAATCTACTGGTTTCCATGAAGATTCTTCTGGGGGAAAATAAATGTGTAGAGTATGCTCTGGCTTTAAAGTGAACAGTGATAAAATAAAAATATTGACTGAAAACATGACCTCGGAAAATGAATTAATTGTTCTTTCCAATTTTCAAAAGGGGGATTAAATGCCTGGGAGTCACAAGTATGAATAATAATAGTCTACTGTTTCAAAATAATTATGAAAATGTCTGGAAATAAATTGAAACAGATTTAGAAAAATGGGGCAAGTTCAATTATTCCTTTTTGTGAATAATTGCAGTAATAAAATCAAATGTTTTATTCTGCTTCCAAATGATCCCCACCATAAGAAATGGATATCTTTTGTACAATGACAGAAAGAAAATTTCCAGATTTGTTTGGCAGGTAAGGAAACCCAGAGTAAAATTTAAAACACTGTATGATGCTAGAGAAAGGGGTAGTCTGGGAATTCCTAATATTAATTGGATTATGACACCTGTGTTTTTCTATGGTTGAAGGAATGGATATTGCTTAGAGATGAGAGACACTCAGAACTTGAAAGTCACAATTTAAGATTTGAGTGTCATGGCTATCTTTCATATGATAAAGTTAAGGCTTCACACTGAATGTAAAAGTCACTGTATTAGAAAGGTCCCTTTATGAGTTTGGTATAAATACAAGCAAAGACTTTTTCTTAAGATAATATTAGCCACCTTACTGTAGGAAGCCTTTTTTTTTTAAGGAAAGAATGGGTAGAAAATCAGAGATTATTATTTTATGATGCCCTTTTTATTGTTAACCAGACAGCTGGGAGTTTAAATCAAGTGAGATGCTTCTTAAGGAAGGCAAAGATCTCAACTGGTTTGCTTATGTGAAACCTACGGAGCAATTTAATCAAGATAACAAAGATTTCACCAAAGAGGTTAGAGAAAACAAGTTTTATTTAGAGTTATGCCAAGACAATCACCACATAATTTAAGAAGTGTACAAAGGCTTTTTGAAACTAGAGACAGAAGACCACTCTGTAAAAGAGGTGAGCCCAAAATTCTTGGTACAGTGTTCAAATGGATGCATGGGAAAAATATGGTCTAAAGATACAAATTTTGCTTTGTGTAATAGTTTAAAAGAAAACATTATAAGATGATGTACAGATCTAAACCCAAACAAGTTGTTGAAAATGTCTAAGAATGTTTTAAATCAACGTTGGGGATCTCACAACCTTTCTCCATATGCAATGGACTTAGAAGAACACAAAAAGTTATTGGTCCAAGATTTACATGTTTACACACACAAAAAAAAAATTCAAAGTAAATTTTGTAATGTCAATTGGAATGTTTTTGCTGGGTATTATGGACAGTAAATACAGATTACACCTTTGATATATGATAACAGCAGCAAGAAGTTTGCTCAGGCCTGCACGTGGAGTGAAACACTGAGGATGGAAGAATAGATTTTTAAGGCTGCTGAGTTAGCCCAAATTGTCAAGCTAACATGGGCTTTAAAAGATAAGCCAACTGAAATTCTTTTAAAAGACTGAAAACAGTTCATGGACTTTTTGAGCAATAAGAAATCTAATGATGTAATAATCTGTGACTATGCTTACTAGTAATTTTAGTGGATCTGTAATGGTAGAATAATATTTTTCTCTCTTTTTCCCCTTCTTTTTCATTACAGTTTGGCTTGTGGGGGTCAGAACCTTTTTATGCTTTAGTAAGTTCAGTGGTTTAGTTCTTGGTTTAGCATTGTGTTTTTTAGTTTAATTTTAGTTCTTATTTATAAATCAGATTGTTTGTGTTAAAATTAATAAATGAATTATAATTTGGAAAAGAACAGTAAGTAAAGAAAGATTTCCTCTGCAACCAGCCAGAGGGCTTAGCTCAAGCTTATGAAAAGTACAGTATTAAATTGTTTTGTACTGCATCCAGGCTAAAATGAATTAACACAATTAGGAGGACACAGAAGCAAGCAAAACCTTAGTGCTGATGAGAGAACCATATCAGAAGCTGTGTTGGTTTACTTGTCCAATAAGCTACCGCCACTAACACAAACTAAATTATTTGGTATAATGTGCCATTTTCATGGTGTTATGAATACTTTGCACCATATTTGTATCTTGACTATTCTGAGAGGAGCACATGTACACAATTTCCTGCTGCTTTCAAAAACAAATTTTAAAAGCTTTTCTATAGAACTTACCTGCTCTTTCCTAGCAGTATCAGGCAATTTGGAAAATGTGCCAGACCTTGAAAAGCATTCAACAGGAGATCAAAGATTTGCCCAATCATCTCAGCTTGCAAAAATAATGTCCTTTCATTTAACCAATGCCTCCTGGAGTGGGTGAGTAATTTAATTTGGTCATAAATTTAAATATCATAAGCTTTGAAGGAAGGGGGTCAAAACATCCAAGGACAGAACGGATTTTGAACAAATGAGGTATCACTGATATGGCAGGAGAAAGAACTAGAGAAAGTTCACTTTGGACTACAACGCACAGAATCCCCAGTGCCCATTCTGGTTTGAGGGGCTTCTGGGAATTGTAATCCCTAAAAGTAATTCTTTCAAGCTCTGAGCCAGAGAAATAATATCAGATGGCAAAGCTGACAGAGACCATTGTCACTCACAATGGCATGCCAGGCTAACTACTGTCCTCACCATGCCATCTTCCACCCATCAGTCAGCTTCCTGTGGTCTTTGCTGGGTACTCAGGCACACCACAGGAAGCAAAGGCCAAATTGTCTTCTAAGACACTTCCATACTGAATAGATGAAGGCAGCTGCACAAAGCAAGCAACCCATTATAGTCCTATGACCAAGTTAAACAAAGACTAAGCACTCTGCACAAATGTACCATGGGAAGTGTTGGCTGCATTTTAGAAGAAGGCAATGGCAAACCATCACTGAGTATTCCTTGCCTAAAGAAATCCTATCAAATGTATGGGGTTGCCAAAAGCCAACCAGTGACATGAAGATATGTGCACATGCATGCGTGCAAACACACACACAGCATACAACTGAATAGGGTTGAAGTGATTAAACAGCATTCATTGTCTATAAAGTATGAAACCCAGAACAAAGAACAAGGGAAAAGCCTGTACAAACGTAACTGATCCTTCCTCTATTACCACAATAGGAAAGGCATTTCAAAGGGAGGCACTATAATAAAAAAAAGACTCAGTTCTGGTGGGCCACTGCAAGACAATGGTCAGTGAGCTGTGGTACCACAAGCAAGGTGTCTTTAGTGGCCTTGTAAATATGTAAAGGGGATTGGCAGCCTTTCAGGTACCCTGCCCTAGAGTTATTTGGGGATGCAAATGTTGATGAATTTAAATAAAAAAAAAACTTGAAGACAGCTCAGTAGCTAACAGGAAGGCAGTATAGTTCAACAACACCAGCGTATTATACAAGCAATGGTACCCTGTTGAATTCAGGCTGCTAGGTTCTGTACCAGATGCAGCTTCTAAACCAACCTCAAGCAAAGATTCACATAGAGTACACTACTTGTAGCCAAGACCTCAGGTTTCCAGTGCATTCACAACCATGGTCCAGCTATCTCTGTCCAGGGACTAAAAACAGTTGGTGCACCAATTCAAGCCATCGTGGAGGTAAACTGAAAAATGGGCAATGGCAGATCTAAAACACACACACTGCATAGCTGTTCCTTCAGAGGGAGTGCAGTCCTATTCAGGACATGTAAAGCCCTCTAATCCCAGATCTGGAAACCACTTGCCCTCAATATTTCTATTTTTCTAAGATTCAGCTTCAGTTGATGAGTTCTTAATCTAACCTGCCAGCACCTTCTGATTAAGATGTTACAGAGAAACATGAGACTCTATGCAACGATCCTCTCACAAGTATGAGTAAAACCACTATAAAACAGTTCCTGCCAAGACCCACCTCATGGAAGTATTCTAGAGTAATAGACCCAATGGTATCAAAAGACAATGAGATACTCAGAGCACTGGAGTAACATGCTACCATTCCTCTCCCAGAGAAGGTCATCCATCAGAGGTGAACAAGATTTGATTCCATTCCAAACCCAAGCCTCAAACCAGACTGAACGTGTCAGACAGATGTTTTTCCCCCAAGAGAGTCTGTAGCTGAAAAGCCACAATTCTTTGCTCAAAAAGAGGGAAACAGCAATGGTCCAGGAGCTGTCAAGTACCTCAGAATCTAGAGAAGGGTTTTGGAGTGGGGAGTAGCCATACCAAAGCCTCCTTCTGTGGTGGGGTCAGTCTAGATGACCTCTAGGTATGGGAAAAACAGTTAATTCTCTCTGAGTTTGTAAAGAACTGTTGGAATGCAACGGAACCTTGAGAGCTTGAAATGTTGGCAGCTCGCCTTGCTTGGCAAGCTCGTTTCTGCTAGACCTCGATACATTAAGAATTGCAACATTAGAGAATGGTCTATTGTGCCCGTGTGAACCTTTGTATGTATCTGTTTTCTTTCTTGAACATGTGATAACTGTACTAGAGAATGTATAAATTGCTGTGAATATGAAAAGGAGGGGCTCTCAGTTCACTGAGATCCCTGCGCAGTAAAAATAAACTCCTGTTTTCTGAAACTGCCAGTCTCACTTTTCTGGAAGTCTACAACATTTCTGGTGCATTGGCCGGGAAAGTGAGGGGCTTTTTTGCCCACTTTGGCGGACGCCAGGGCGCCGGGGCTGTTGCCTCTTCCCGACGCGACCCAGGGTGCCCCTGACTTTCTTTTGTCAGAAGGATCAACTCGGGGTGGGGAGGTGGCTCTGGCGACGGCGCTCCAGCCAAGGGACCCGAAGATGGAGCAGAAAACAGGAACCTCCCACGATTGTTGGTGAGTCACCTCCCCGCAAACTCGGGGGGAAGAGGGGCCTGATCAACCCCTTCCAGCTTTGCCCTAGTACCCCACTGCTGTTGTGGGTGAAGCCGCAAAGCTTGTTGGTTAATTTTGGTTGTGGTATTGGAGGTGGGAGGTTGTGTGTTGGTGTGAAAGTGCGAGTGTTTGGCACCGCAGTTTCCAATGCAAACCGTCGATTTTCCGGCTGCCTGGGTCGGTGCGTATGAGCCTTGTCTCTCCCTATTGTTTCGAGCTGTTGGGACCCCTCACCCGCAGCTCAACCACCTTAACCTATTGTGTGTTGTCGTTTTGGGGAGGAATGGGGGGGGGCAGCAGCCAACAGACGCTGCTTCAATCAGA
This sequence comes from Cyclura pinguis, assembly GCA_030412105.1. Lineage (NCBI taxonomy): Eukaryota > Metazoa > Chordata > Lepidosauria > Squamata > Iguanidae > Cyclura > Cyclura pinguis. Next base: position 108,291,705 of record CM059600.1, on the reverse strand, counting down.
CTCTGCTTCAATGTATGCTGGAAAACTCCAAGAAAGGGTTAACTAGAGACGCACTTTTCAGCAGTTTCTTGCCTGGTTTGAGGTAACAGACAAACACTGCTTTAATGCTTCAGTGTATGTAGGAAAAAATTCCAAGGTTTGTGTGTAAGCAAAGCGGCATTTAGCTTGTTTCTGGTTTCTCTCTCTGCTTTCTTTTTTTTCCGTTCCTCTCCTGTGCTCAGAGCCACCTTATCCCCCCCTGCAGCCCCTCCTCCTCCTCAGGCTCTAAGATTCAGATTTAACCCTTGAAGGACCAACTCCCTAGCATTCGGTTCAATATCCAATAGGGGCTGATAAAAACTGCTGTTTTCAATGGACTAGCAAGCCCATTTAAGCCACGAGGCTTGGCTACAACAGGAATTAAGTCAGTATGTTAATGAGAAAACAAACCTTTAGACCAGAGGAAGAAAAAAAAGAAGAAAAAGAGAAAGGCTTGATCTTGAATAATAGGAGGCATGCCTAAGGAACTGGAAAAGTTATACTGGATGTCTGGATGGTGCAAGAAGCAGCCCTCCAAAGAGCCCTTCAAAGGCACTGAAAAGGCACATCCGAGGAAGCATTAAATTATTAAAAAGCAGAAAATGCAAGATTAGGATCTTCCTACCTGGACACACGCATGTCTCCTCAAAAGCAAGTTTGATTTATTTGGCACATGTGCCTCCAGGTAAACCCCTCCCTGCTGGAGGGAGAAATAGAAAGAAAGAAAGAATCTTGAAAGCCTGTTTAGACAAACAATGCGGTTTCCCCCCTCTCTTCCTTGCTTGAGACAGAGGGACTGAGAAGCCTGCCTCCTGTAATTTAACCCTTAACTCTCCAACTTGGATGATTGCAGTGAATTACACCTGGGAAAAGCTATGATAAGCAGGCGGGAGCTTGAATCCAGGACATGCAGTAGGGTTCCCCCCCGCCCCTTGATGACAGCATGAGGGAGCTGCTGACCAAGACGGCAGACACAAGTGTGGTAGAAAAGAAGCGAGAAGGAGGCTGCAAACGAATGCATACATAGGAAGGTAGAGTTGTTAGCAGCAGCATTAACAGGCGAGTGGGAGATGCTGGAAGAGAAAGTCTAAGCAGCAGCTGCAGCAGAAACTGCAGGCTGAGCAAGTGAAGGAGAAGCGAGCCAAGGCGACTGGCCACAGAAAAGGCTGGCAAGGCAGCGCTGGAGATCCAGCTGCAAAGACCCCACCAATGAGCCCCGTGTGGAGGTCTCTGGTCTCCAAGAAGGGGAGCCAGAGTTCAGGAGCTGGTAGGGGAAAGAGGGAGCTGGAGGAATTGCGCTTGAAGAATGACTCTAGCAGCAAAGAGCTGAGAGACCTGCAAAGACAGACTGTCAGCAAGCTGAAAGGGGAGCTGGCTTCTGTGAAGGCACTGAAGGAGAGAGAAGCAGAGCTGAGAGGATAGGTTCAGCGGAATCTGACTGTATTGGCTCTGCAAACCAAGGTGCCTGTGGCTGGCTGTCAGGTGAAGACTGAGGAGAAGGTTTTGTCCATCTTCCCACAGACAGAGATGGGCAGGGGCTTGGAGCTGTGACATCCTGGAAGGAGAAGTTGGCAGCAGGAGCCTGGAGAACACAAGGAAAAGCAGAGTCCTAGGTGCAAGGCAGTCCAGATTGCGAGGGGCCCACCAGTTTCCGATAGAGCGGCAACTGGTAAGAGTCTCTGGCCCAGCTACAGGAGAAGCTGGCCCAGCCCCAGCAGGTCAAGGAGGGGGTGATAGAGCACCTCTGAGCTGGGAGGGGGAGGCGATAGAGCGCCTCTCCAGACTGGATCTGGAAGTGGAATTGTGGCTGAAGGACTCTCTGATTGAGAAGGCGAAGAAAAAGGAGTGGCTGAGCTGAAGGCCGTGGGACAGCCAGGAGAAGCAGCCCCAAAAGCGCACGCTATATAGGCTCAAACAACAGGCCTGCATTTATTCACAAGATCATCAAGGATTGAACCACTGCTTTAGGAATCACCTGGAAGCTACATTGTGCACATAGACCCCAAAGTTCTGGGAAGGTGGAGAGAATGAATAGAACATTGAAGACTCAGTTTGCGAAGTTGTGCCAGGAAACAAAACTCAAGTGGTTGGATGCGCTCCCTATAGCACTTCTGGGGATAAGATGCACCCCCCATCGGACAACTGGGCTAACTCCATTTGAAATGCTATACAGAAGACCCCCGGCGATCCTAAAAGGACTAAGAGGGGATATTCAAAAATTGGGAAGTCTAGCCCTTTAAGAAGAGGTGCAGGCAATAGGAAGGGCTCTAGGGAAGGTTAAAGCCCACGCTTTAGAGGTTAGGCGGGTTCCTCTCCTCACAAAGACACATTCCTTCCAACCTGGGGATGAAGTGTGGGTCAAGGATTGGAGAAGAGATCCTCTATCACCAGGATGGAGAGGACCCTACCAGGTGCTGTTAGTTACCCCCACTGCAGTAAAGGTAGCAGGACTGAAACCTTAGATACATTACACTAGGGTAAAAAGGGCATTTACTGATTGGACTGTAATCTCATCACAAGAAAACCTTCTGAAACTGAAATTGTCCAGACGAAAAGGGGGGAGAGAAGATTCAGACTAGACTCTGCTGTGGTCATACCAGGGAATTGACCACTCTACGCACAGTCAGATCTGCAACAGGTGAATGAAAAATCTAGGCTAGACCCTACTGCTATCACACGTCTGGAAGCTGGTAGCTCTACGTACGGTCAGACCTAGTAACTGCAGAGGAAGAAGATTGGGACTGGGCCCTGTCATAGTCACTCCGGAGGCTGACTATTCTACGCACGGCCAGATCCCCTATGGAGGATGATGGTGAGCAATGAGTGTTAGTGAAATAGTAACAACAGTAGTGTGTATACTCTTTGGAATTTTAGCTCTGGTGTATTTTCTGTACATGTATAGAAGGTACTGGTGTGGGATAAGTAGGTTTGGACCTCTGTTTGGCTCCGAGGATGAAGTGGATAATGGTGATAGGAGTGTGGGGCATGATGTGTGGAATGATTGAGGCCAACTGGTTTAAGCAACACGCTGCACATATGTTTCAACAACGTGGACCCAATGTCACTCTGATTTATGAACATCCGCAGACTGTGGCAGATTTTGGTTTTATACCCTTCCTCATTAATGAACCGGGAGTGGTTGTAGGAGCCCTGCAGTCAACATTAAAGGGAAATCCCAATATGTTTGCAAGAGTTGATACGGGCCCTTCAGCAAGAAATTGAAGAGCTCAATCAGTTATTGTTACAACATCGGATGGCCTTGGATTACCTATTAGCTAGCAAAGGGGGGCTGGTCCTCCCTAAATAAGTTCCAGGAAGAAACCAGATTTCATAATGGTAAACGGATGTATGGTCTACCTCCAGGGATGAGTTGGTTGTGTGGAAACTGGGGAGGGAGAGTATTTCCCTAGGTGTGAAACAGCACCTGTGCCCTCGAGAGTTTGGCCACTGTGGGTATCACCTTTCACCCAGTGCACCAACCAATGCAGGCATGGGATAGGTAGTTTGGCTGGGCAAGAATGAAAAAGCTTATGATGAAAGCTATGGGTATGATCCTGACAACACGAATCTGAGAGGTTGGGAGTCATCATGTTCCCCATGGTGGGGGTTGCTTTTAATGTAAGGCAGATGCGTTGTTGGCTGTCAGCCCAGCATGAAATAGCTTTAGACTATCTCCTTAGCCATGACGTGAGGAAGGTTTGGGTGTATGGCTATTATGTAAAAGAATCTGGACGTGAAAAAAAAAAAAAGAAAGAAAAAGAAAAAAAAGAAAAAATGCATTCTGAAGTATTCAATATTAGAAAGTCATTCTTGTAGTCTGCAGACATGTGGACATGATTATCTGGCTCCCTAATTAAGCATGGGTACAGGCACTGCTTGTAGAATTGCTCTGTGTATAAATAATGGCCTTCTTAAACCTGCCTGTTAGTACGCTGCTTGATAAAGTATTTTCAACCTGTAATGAATGAAATAATGGATGATAAAGACTGCTGTATATGCTCTGATGGCACATACCGAATAATTATGCTTGAATTGCAAAAGAATTCAGCATAAAAGGGGGAAATGTGGTGGGGTCAGTCTAGATGACCTCTAGGTATGGGAAAAACAGTTATTTCTCTCTGAGTTTGTAGAGAACTGTTGGAATGCAATGGAACCTTGAGAGCTTGAAATGTTGGCAGCTCGCCTTGCTTGGCAAGCTCGTTTCTGCTAGACCTCGATACATTAAGAATTGCAACATTAGAGAATGGTCTATTGTGCAGATGTGAACCTTTGTATGTATCTGTTTTCTTTCTTGAACATGTGATAACTGTACTGGAGAATGTATAAATTGCTGTGAATATGAAGAGGAGGGGCTCTCAGTTCACTGAGATCCCTGCGCAGTAAAAATAAACTCCTGTTTTCTGAAACTGCCGGTCTCACTTTTCTGGAAGTCTACAACACTTCAAGGCCACAGAGATACTCTTAGTCAGGCAAGGAAGTCATCATCACTCCATGGATCTCCAATTTATCTGTGATATTAAGCAGACTGTTCCAGCCACTGTGTATCCAACAAATCATCTACCTCCTCATTTAACATTAAGAAAATAATAGGGCACTTCAAGAATTTAAAGAATGTCCTGTGACAAACCATGAAAGCTGTATGAGAAGGCATTTTTACAAACAAATAACTTTTTTATGAAAAGAGGAAGATCACAGTGCAATCCTATACATGTCTTTCGAAAAACATGCTCCACTTGGTGCAATAGCACTTACTTCTGGAAAGAACGTATAGCACTGAGGTCTCAGTCACTCACAGACACTATAAATCACCATAAGCAACAGCTACTTTCAACATTCGTCCTAAGTGACATTCTTCATCAGGCCTTTTCCCATTCTGACATCCACTCTCCATAGCTTTACTTTGACCTCACTGGCACATGCTCAAGTAGTATACCGTAACTAAAGTTTATGTGGATGAGCTTTGGTAACCAGCTTGTTAATTCAATAAAGACATTCCTAATTACACACACAAATCCCCTTTATCACCAATCTGTTGGCAAGGCTTGAGGGTTAAGCCATTAAATCCTGATACACAGAGAGATCAGCACCAAAGTACTCAGACATCATGCACCTCTATTTCTCCACATTATTTCCTTGACTGATGAGGAAGGGATGGAATGAAGAAAAAGCACATCTTAATGTGCTTAATTGAACTCCTAGGTGGCTTCATGTAGTCCAATCCCACATAGCTGTAATAATTATTATCCAGTTCAAACATACTACACACTCACTGATCCTCACACTCTATAGGAGAGGTGGGAACCATCACCACCAGTCTCCCAAGCTCTGTGCACCAAAAAAAAAAAAAAACCCTGACAGAAGAAGGGGAAGTGTCATTCCTGGAAACCACCAGGAGTGGCAATTCTTTAAAAAAAAATAAACAAGGCATTGCCATCTCCACACCTTGTTGTGCCCCAACTGCTCACCCATAAATAGAAGAGTTTTACAAAACCTGAAGCAGATTTCTGGCCACTTAGGGTTTTGTTCACAGGGTTGATGGCCCTGCACAGATCCCCCCCAGACTCGTGGAGTCTGCCCAATCCTACTCTATAGAACAGAAGAAAATTCATTTGTAACATACATATTACACTTAAGCAGACAACAATATGAATATCATGCTCTGACTGAAATATACTGGCAAGCCAAAAATTTTCTAGGAAGCTATTCTGGTTTTTTGGACACCTATGGTATATGGTGGGGGAAAAGCCAACAGGCAAGATACCTCCTCCCTCATCACTACCCAAAAGCTACTGCATAATCCTCTTTAAGAGAAGAAAAGGGAATGCAGAACAACAGAATGCAGGGAAAGGTGCCAGCCCTGAAACAACCAAGATAGGTCTTCAGAGAGCTCTCATCTTCCTTCACAGTCAATTGCCTTAACTAACTATGGAATCTAATCAACTAGCTAGATTCAAAGTGATCAAGACAAATCAAAAGAAGATAGCTCCCTCACTAGCTACTAGGTAAGACAGACGAAGAACATTTTTGTTAAAACTGTGGATGTACATGGGGCTCATAACAAGAGTAGATTAGTTATCCCTTTTTTTAGTATGCTAGTATCAAAAACAGACTATGAACAAGCTGGTTGTTTCTGGACCAACTGTCTGACACCACATGAATTCTTGTTTTCCTATGAATACCTCCAACACACACACACACACACACACACACACATCTTCCATCATGCGTATGCACACACAGAAACTTGGTAAGAAGCAAGAGAACCATGAGGGCTGGACTCAAAAAAATATCTCAACTTTTTTTCTCTCTGAAAAAGAAACTTTCAAATAAAATAAATCACCAAAACATTACAGCGTCAGGGAGAACAGAACAGTTGTATAACTGTTCTGGGTACTGGCACACTGAACTGAACAATGATCTTAATATTAAAACATGCCCTCTGGTGGAGTTCCACCTTGACTGATTTTGCATCCCATCCCTTTACCAGGCTCTGTTTTGCCAAGTCAGTCCTGCCAGGTCTTGACAGATACGTATCTTCCTTCCATCTGCAACCCCCTTGGGCACTGAGGACTCTGTGGAAGTTTACCATCATATGCGCACTAATAGCCACTTCAGCTGATGTTTTAGTGGACTTCCTCCACAAGGAGCATTCCCTTACTGCTGCTATAGACTTCCTCTACCTCCCCAGCTCAGGTTGTCAGACAGTTATGTGTGAAAAGTATGCCACATGTCTATTTTGCTTATTTCTCTGAGCAGAAGAGAATGGACCAGAAAATGTTGATTCATGAGAGGCTGTAGTCAGTACAAAAATAGCTTGCAAAAAATCTCCCTTCTACTTCACATCTATAGACAAATGAAAAGTCTCAAAAACCAGGGGTAGAATTTTCCTATGCCTGAAGTTGGGGGAAAAAAAACCTGTTAAGTCCATGAAAGTCATGTTCTCAAACTTTGGTCCTCCAGATGATTTGGGTTTCCCAGAAAACCGGACCAATTTGGCCAATTGTCAGGGATTCTGGAATATAAAATGCAAAACATCTGATGGACTGGTGCAGGGGAACGTAAAAGCAGAGGAAGTTTCTTTTGAAAACCTTTAATGAGAATGACTGTATTACTACTGGGAAAAATTTAAAATTTAAATAAACACTTTATGTAGTTCACAAAGTCACAACTATCTTAAATAAAAGATTCAGGAAAACAAGGAATTACTTTCCACAAACAGCAACTATAGTCCTCCCTCCATATTCATGGGGTTGACCTTCATGAATCTGATTATTCACAAGGCACTTGTTGCCTCCCCATCTCCGGTCTCCTTATCTCATTCCCCTGCATCCCTCACTCCAGACTTGCCAGGCTTGTGTTCAAAATGGATGTTGTTTTTTCCTTTTGGGTGAATAAAGCTCTCCTCCACTGCTGAAGGCATATCCTGTCTGCCACTGGCAGCATATTCTGCTGTGTAATGGTCACTAATTGGTTGAGTGCTCTCTTTGTTCCTACCCTTCCCCTCTGGGAGGAGTCTCAAGATGGCCACCAGAAGTAGCTGGAGCACCAGAACACAGTGCTCCCCTCTTCTCTGTCTGAGGGGAAAGTACTGATAAGCCCTTTACCTTGTCTTTTTTGTCCCCATGGGAGCTCCGTGGCCAGAAGCAAAGGAATGGGAGGGGAGATCTCTGGACAGAAATGGGAGTGGGATCATGGGGGAGAGTTATTCCCAGTTTTTTTACTTTTGCAAGGGTTCTGCACCCCGAACCCTCGTGATTGTGGAGGGAGCACTGTATACTCATAAATAGCTACTTTTGTCCCCATGGAACTATAACTGTAAATAGTCACCTTTTTAAAACATCCCAAGTTCTGACATGCAGTAGAATATACCCTGAGCTAAGTATATTCAGTCTCTGAATGATAAATGGTGAGTTCCACATAGTGCTTTTACAATAATATTTTTTTTCTGTTGACGACTTCCTCCCATCCTGCCTCTGTATCCTAAATGGTAAAAAAGATACACTAAGGCTCCGTAGGGTACAGTAGTTTGAAGTTCTTTCTCTAACACAGCATGGGTTGAATTTAAGAGAACATAACTAAGGCTGCAGCTCTGTGTACACTGAGCTGGCATTAGATTCCACAACACCATGGGTATTCCTACTGAATAAGCAAAGGATTTGTAAGTAATTCATTTTTTCCAACAATATAATTTTATTTGCTATGTTGTGTGAAGTACTTTGGTTTATAAAAAAAGAAGCAAAGCAAGTTGACATTTGATAAGAAAGAAAACATTCATGTATTTCAAGGGTTCTGATTCCCTTCCCCTTCCTCTTAAAAATATTTGGAAAAAGTTTATCTCCATGGCTTCAAACTTCCAGAATTTTTAAACTTCTTTCCTCTTTTAGATGCTGGCTAGAACATCACACCATTGACTCATACAAAGTTTTCATATGAGGCTAAGAAGGTGAATTTTTTTTCCAAAGCAGCCTGTTCTGCTATCCCATTACAAACTGACCGTATGCAAAGAGAACATTCCAAATCTGAAGTACTCAGGAGACCCCCAAAGTCTTGCTGGCAGTCCCGGGTCGATTTCACTCTTGTTGTATCTGTTGATGCTCCCTCCTCCAAATCTATTTAGCAAATGGAAAGAGTAAGAGAAAGCTTTTGATCATCACACACATTCACCACATTCTCACTGTATCCCATCTTAAGCCACAGGTCAGCTCTGTGTATTTACACTGCTTTGTATATGACCACCTGAGGTACTGACAGATTCAGAGAGAAACAAGGTCACAGATCTGGCAGAAAGAATCTATGTCTTTTGCATTCCCACAGATTAGTGGCTTGGGGCCAAAGCAAACTCATGTTACATTACACTTGACTGACAAGTGAAATTGCATCAATAACGGTCATTTCACATTAGACATGTTTTCTTTAGGTGTATACGTGAGGTTTTCAGTGACACGTGGAAAGTAAGAGTCTGCACTCTTCAGAAAGTAGTTACTCACTGTGGATCTGTACTGACTGTAAACACAGTTGCAAATCCCAGTTTGCCTCAGCATAATATAGGAAATGGCCCTATGAAGTATACAAAGATAGCTAGTTAATTTTCCCCAACAACAATGGGCAACAAGGCTATTAATGGTTACCAGTCATAAGAGGCAGATATTACTTTCAGTACTGAAGGAAGCATGCTGTCCAGAGTTGTGGCTATGGAACACAAGCAGATGGGTGCTGTTGCACTCATATCTTGCTTGTGAATGTACCAGAGGCATCTGATTGGCCACTGTGGGAGCAGAAAGGTCAACTAGACACACTTTTGGATTAACCTAGCATAGCTCTCCCAATGTTCCCAGATTTTTGCATATATTTTATCAACATATAACACATGGACCTCTTTTACCTTGAGAACATTCCAATAGCTCAAATAGGTACTGAAGTTCAGAAGGCTGACCCTACTGAGGACACAGTGAAATAACCTGCTTCAGGTGGTCCCACGAAACAGAAGAGACAAATTAAGGCAGAAATGGTGCAGGCTTTTCAAACCATTGGCCCTTATGGGTGAGGAAGGGAGAAGCATCATTCTGACTCTGCAAAACACCTGAGCTGGCACTGGTTTGCATCATGGAGGTTGCAGCTAACAAGCAGTGATGTAATTCTTCACTAATTTTCTTCTCAAAAGAAACAATGAGTAAATTTAGCAATTTCCTTCCTGCTGTGAGAAAGTCTTTGAAAACCACATTTTTTTACATCTATTTGCAATTTCGACATATTTTTTGCAAAATTTGCATGTGTTGTTTTGCATAATAAATATTCTCCACAGGAAACAGCTTTTTCTGCTCTGAAATGCTGTTTCCTGTGAAGGAACATTGTTCTCTGCACGAAACAGCCACATGCTAATTTTGTGCAAGTAAGCCTGAAACTGCAAAGCTTCTCATTAGTTTAGGGTTCTTCTCATCAGGATTTCTTAAAATTCAAAAAACAAATTTTTCAACCAAATTTCATGGACCTTGTACCATATAGAATATATAAGCATTGGCCAGTGTATTTTAGATCACTACACTTAATATGCCATAACCTCATATTATATTCTGTATGGTGCCAAGGACCAAGTCTTCAGTGGGCTTTTCCCCAAAAAGAGGCAAGAGGCTCATTTATACACAAATATAGATCTACATATATTTTGCTATTCTCACCGCCTTCCTTCTTTACAGAAAAACTTGACAATGTCTTTTTCCTCAGGTTCTCTGGCACAGCACATATTGCCTGGTTGTGATCCGGTCCATGTTCTCCCTGACAAATTTCCCTTTTTTGCTTCAAATCCTATTTAATAAAGAAAAGCAAGAGGTTAAACACTTCTTTTCCAGAACAAACCAAATATATAGACAGAGCAAGATGGATGGTTGGGAAGAGAAGTACACAAAAGAAAAGGCATTCATTTAAAACTTGCTTAGAGTCTTGAAATGCACAGTTTGTATACATAGTGATCCATGTTGCTTACCAGTAAAGCTTCTTCTTCGAAAGATTCAAGCAAAGTTAGCTCTTTCCCTGAGTTAGATCCTTTCAAGTTCTGACTGGCATCACTCTTTAGCTCCATGACAGTGCCTGGAAGAGGGGAGGCATCATTTGTGAGAATCTGGGAACAAGAAAATGCATTATTTTATTTTTGAAAGAAGAATTAGATTTTGATTTCTAAATAGCGCTAGAGATGACAATGACAGCAGTATATCTCCCCGCCCTTTTCTCACTCAAATGTGTTAAGTAAGCCAAATGCAGATTTTCTTGGCCTGTAAGACCACAAGTAAAACAAGATTTCAAGCCCATATTCTGTTTAAAGTCCTTTCCTTTCACTGAACAAACAAACTGCTTGTGGCAGCTGTTTAACAATAAGCCTAACACAATATGCAACCATAGGACCTTATTACTAGGTACTTATCACAATTCAGATATTTTATTTGACAACGGTAATTGACACTTTTAACAATATCATCTGAAAAGAAAGTCCCTCCCCCGCCCTCCAGTATACACATCACAGTGCCAGATTACTTAAAACTGAGTTTTGGGGATCTGTGGCAAATCAAAAGAGAACCAAACAATATCTATTCTGAGAAAATTGGATAGAGACAACCCATATGTTACAAGACCCATATACAATATAGGAATCTCAAGTAAAACTGCTGTAAATCTAGAAAGAAAAAGCCCATGATTTTCCAGGGCAAGCAGTTGTCTTTAATTCCTAAAGTTTAATTTGGAACAGAATGATCATCATGCATTTACCCTTTCTATTTCATACTGAGCAGCATGGAAATTGGAATTCAGTGTAAGACAATGTTGGAACTGCACCAAGGCCTCAGATTGTTTCCCCATTTCCAGGAGCACTTTCCCTTTCCTTAAAAAGCCCTGCAAAGAAACAAACATATTGTTTAAACCAGAAGCTTTCACTTTTCTTCAGTTTTCCTATTATTGTGCAAAACAGTACTGTGCCAAAGGTCCCAGGTTCGATCTCCAGCACTTCCAGCTAGGGCTTAGAAAGATTCCTAAAGGGATCTCTAGAGAGTTGCTGCCAGAAACTTCAGACAATATTGAGCTAGATGCAGAGCCTGGAAATTACATTTTTAAGAGTAATTGGTTACAACTATTGTTCCCAGATGCCCAAAATGTTTAGTTACTGCTCTAGTTAAGACTTTTACAGGTAACTCTTTCACTTCATGTTTTTCAAACTGATGTATTTTAATATAATTTCTTTTTTTAAACCTACTGTCCTCCCATCAACCCAACACCCGCAACAGAACACAAAGCACAACACAACCATGTAACAATCTTCTTCCTCCATTTTATCAGAGGACACCCCATACTGATAAACAAAAAGCTGCAATTATATTACAAGGAGTGAAGTATCCCTCATTACATTACAATCATAGTGTTATGTAGTTACAATTTTGCTGTCCAGAAAAGGAATTTATCAAGGGTATTACAGTATTTTTAATTAGTTACTTTCAAACTCTGATTAGTTCCCAGCTAGAAACATTGCAGCCCTCCAGATGTTGCTGGACTGCAAGTCCCAGCACCCTTTGTTAACATAGCCCTGGGTAATGAATGCTGGGAGCTGCAGTCCAAAAAAAAATCTGGAGGACTACATCATTCTCACCCCAGCCATATATAAAACAAAGTCACATGTTCCTAATTTTGACTGTGGAAATGACTGTAACTGACAGTCGGTATAGTACAGTATAGTAATTCAAAAATATACCTGAACAGACAGATTGTGGCAGAACATGTGAGGGATTTTTGCATTCAGACACAGAACTTGAACAACTGAGTGCAAGTCCTATTTTATGTATTGGGCCTCGATCTTATAAACATGATACCTCATTTATCTGCTGGGATTAAAATAATTTTAAATAAATTTCTTAACTGTATTACACCTATGAATAGTCTCTCCTATCCAACAGAGCAAACAGAGAACTTCATTTTCAAGTGCCAAATTCCCCATTCTTATACCAGCAATATTCCCCCACCCTAAAGAATTATTTTACTCCAATTGTGCGTGGTCATTTATGGTCATTTATCACTTTTTTCCTCAAGGTTCTCATTTTTAAAATATATATATATATATGTCCGCATGTCTGTGTGTGTGTGTGTGTGTGTGTGTGTGTGTATTAAAGAAGGAGCTAACAATAAAACCAAACCAAAGATTTTCACCTGAGTTGATGCCATTAGTCCCTATGTCCTTACCACTGGAGCTGGGGATTACCTTTCTAGCCTTTTTGTATTTCCTGTCTTACTAATTTGCTGATACAAAAAGAATGAGATAGACTGAGTAAAAGACGGTGTGAGACAGGAAGTCAGGCAAGTTGGGGTTATTTTAAAAAAAAAAAAACCAACAGAGTTGTTGAAGCCGAGCAAGCTTAATAAGAACTGACAGATGAACCAATTAACATAGTGCTATGTTTATATTCTATACCTGAAACCAAACACTTCACTGACGGATTTGGTTAGTGTGTTTCCTCAACAGGATCCACCCAACAAAACCACCAGGATGACTTCCAAATTCAGGATTACCCCTGAACAGCTGTTCAACTGCTACAGGACAACGTGCTGGCATTCAAGAAGGAGTTTCACAGTGCTGAGTGAAGAGAAGCAGTTTCATTGCTTCTCTTCTGGGCCAGGCTCTGTTCTCTGCCTGTTTTCTTCTAGCAAGACAGCCAAAAGGAGGGATTTTCTGCTAAGTACCTCCTTCTTGATACTGTGGGTTTAAGAGGAGAGTAGGAAACCTCCTGTCTGGAAAGCTCAACCGGTGTTGACTCTGGCTTCACTCCAACAGCCAGTTAAAACATGGCTTTTTGCCAAAGTTTTTGGGAGCTCATTTCTTCCAAAATGTTTATGTATGTGGTTTTTAGCTGTTTTGACCTTTTCAAACCTCTTTCGTCTTGTTTTAATATGTCCATATAAATTATTTCATTGTTTTGGATTTTAAAACTTTTAAACTAATACATTTTATTTAGCTCTGTCTCATAGCTTAGTCTTCATCAGCAAGAATAAACTAGCCCTGGACCACAACTTAAGTGCTGCACACTCACCTCGCACACTTCAGGCTCTTGCTTGCACAGTACTTCCAAATCCTCCAGAGCCTCCGAGTATTGCTGTAAAACTACATAGGCCTCTGATCGCCACAGCCTCAGCATACGGTCATCCGGAGCTATAGGAAGAAGGATGCTTCAGAACCATGGCTCACAAAGCAGTAACACATGCAACATCAAAGCCTAGCAAAACTACTTGTTTGTACTACAACTCCTAGAATCCCTCAGTTAGCAGGGCCCCAAGTTCCATTCAACCTTTACAGAAAAAGTCAACATTGCACACACAACATTGTTCAGGGAACAGAACATCCTCCCTACTCCCCAAAGCCACTGACCAGAATCAGTTAAGAAGCCATTTGGAGAGGAACAGGCACCGGCAGCAGAATTATGTGGTGTGGCCCACTGACCCCAGAGTACCTACAAGCAGAATTTCAAAATGTTGACTAGAATCCTGTTGGCTAGTCCCAGTCAGAGTAGACCCATTCAATGAATTACTGAATGATAAGTCAACACAAAGGCAAATCCCACTGATTCAATTGATCAGCTTTAGGTAGGACTAGCAACAGAATTCAAGCTGGGGGGTTTTAACTACCTGGTTGGGACCATGCTGGTTAGAGAATACTGGGAGTTATAGTCCAATTCTTCCAGTCTCTGCCTATGAGAAAGTCAATATAAGGCAGAAAAGAAGGATTAAAGCCCCTTTCATTGAGGCTTCTTCAAGGCTTCTGCACATGACCCAATGTCCTTAACTATAGGGGAACACTGATTTAATGACACAAGGAGCTCAGAATGTGCAGACAACATACTAAAGGTTATGCTATAGCTTCTTTTTATTCTATTTTATTTTTTCAATGATAGATTCAATGTGAAGAAATGCCATTTTCTTGCTGTCCCACTTCCTGACCAAGGGACTATATGTGTGTATTCTGGCTCATTCCAGTACCCCTGCCCTGCATTCATTTATTCATTTATTATCTATTCCTTAATTCAATTTTTACCCTGCAAAGAGACCCAAAGTGGCTTACAAAATTATCAAAATACTTAAATCCTGTCCTCTGTTGTGGAATCTCAGGATAGCATACAATATAAACAATTTTTAAAACTTCCAGATTAAAATCATAAATTTAAATAATATAAAAACATAGTAAATCAGACAACAGTTAAATTATTTTAAGAGCTACAATAATTTAAAATCATGTGCATATACACTTTGAAATAAAGTAGCCCTGAAAGGCTTTAATACAAAACCACGTTTTGGCTTGGTACTAGAAAGAAACAAATGCTGGAACCAGTCAGACCTCCAAGGGGGAGGCATCCCACAACAGAGAAGGCCTTCTCTCATCTTCCTACAATGTGTTGTTCCTACTGGTGGGACACAGAAGGCCTCTCCTGCAGACCTCAATTTTCAGGCAGGTATATGCAGACAGAGGGGTGCTCATTCAAGCACTTAGGTCCCAAGGCATTTAAGGCTTTAAACATCATCACCAGTGCAGTTCCTTTAAGACTGATGTAATATGTTGTCTATATAGTACTCTGCTGAGCAATCTTGCTACTGCATTTTGCACTAGCTTCCAAATCATCTTCAAGGGAAGTCCCACACACAGCACATTACAGTAGTCTAACCAGAACTTGCCAGCATGTGGACTACTGAGGCTAAGTTATCCGTATCTAGAAAAGACTGTAGCTGGTACACTAGTTAGAGCTGGTACCAAAATTCCAAGAAATGGAATCCACTTGGACTGCCAGTGACAAAGATGGAACTAAGAGTGCTCCCAAGCTACACATCTGCTCCTACAGGTGAGTGCAATTGCATCCAGGGCTGGTTCCTTACCCAGTTCCCAGACTGGTATTGACTACTAGTATGGTATAGTAGTTTGTGTTCAGCTGGAGCCATCAAATTAATTGGGTGAGCCTGACCTACCTCACAAGGAAGCTGGGAAGACCAAGTGCTGAGGTGCATTTCTGCTGCCACAAGCTCATTAAAGGAAATAAATGTAATAAATAAAGGCAGCCACATTAACGTATGCTAGCTCTACAAACAACTATGAAAAGATATTTTTTAAAAAGTTGCTCCTAAGCTAATTAAAAAATCTTAACATCTCCAGAACCCATGCAACAGAGATAAAACTAGCTTTCTATCAATCATGTTTCCTTCCAGTACCCAGCTGCAGCTTCTTACTGCACAAGCAGCAGATGTACACCCCATTTCTTAAAATATCTGAAACTGCTATAGGAAGGAAACTAGGTGATAGGTTGGGAGCTTGGAATCTCAAGGCTGTACATGGAGCAGCCCTAATTAATTCAAAATACAAATTAAAGAAGGAATACAGCCAATTCAGTTCTGTGGTTATACACATACCCTCTATTGCTGGAGTGATTTGTTTCACATGGGTACTACCTAAATTATTTAAATTTTACTTCCTGCCACTTTTAAAATTGTTTTCAGTTGGTCTGGTTTGTTTTTCATACATTTGTTTTTCATTTGTTGTAAAGCTGCCTCCCAAGGGTTCTCCCTGGAAGAGAGTATGAACGTATTACATATTTTAATATTTAAAATACACCAGTTCTACCCATGGTATTTTTCTGCTTATTTCTAATCATTAGGCCTTTCAGATAGCTCAGTGTTCCAGAAGCAGGTTAACAATGCAATCCCTTGTCATGTACTCAGAAATAAATTGCCCTGAATTCAATGGCGCTTACTCACAGGTTAGCATTTAACAGTAGAGCCTATATGATTATGCATGGCAGACACATGGGGATGAAGACAGAAATCAAGACTAAAAAAATGAAGAAACATGACTCAGTGGATTTTAGAGAAGAGCTATCTGCACTGCTAACATGTTATAGGCAACAATTTACTCCTGTGACTAACAAGCAGGCCTTCAACAAGCTATAGTAGTGTAAAGTGCTTTCTATTCAGTATGGCTACCACTTTCCCCTCGATTTATTGTCTCTTCTGTCCTTAACAATTAGTCAGTACTCTGAGTCCCCTGTGTTTGTGCTTGTTACTTGCTTTCAGGTCAACTCAGACTTATGGCAACTCTATCATAGGGTTGTTTGTTTGTTTTTTGGCCAGTCCTCACTGGGCTATCCACAGGAAAGAGTGATTTCTGCATGAACGCTTTTCTTCCTACAAACTTTGTGGCTTCCCTAAGGTCTACGTCATTCCAAATGAAAAAGATCCCATGGCAAGTCACTAGCACTATTTCACCTTTGCACAGGTAATACTCTTTGGGCCAAATAAAGGGCATCTGTTTGATTGCTACAAAGGTTCAGAACCTGACTTGGTAAATCAGATTAAACTTAAATTTGGTTGAGAGAAATTTGAATCCAATCTGAATTGCTTTGGATCCTGAATCCAAATCTAAGATCCAGAAACCTCACATTGACCTGCTATAAGAAATCATAACAGTTGCATCTTTTCAGTTTGTCGTTGTTGTTGTTGTTTTGTTTTTTTGACACAGATACATGAGGACATGGGTTATGGTGTCACCAAAGTACTGGTGACACAGTGCTATCAGTGGCACAGACACTGTGAAAAGTACTAGTGTTCCTTTTGTGCTAGAGCCCCTATGAACATCTCTTAAGTTCAGAGTTCAAGTACAGCTGCACTGAACGGCAGAACGAAACATCAGAGATAATAATCTAAAGTAAAATACTGCACTGAGAACCAATATGGAGGGCACTGTGTGGTCAAGACAGGCAGAGAGATGCTGTATTCCTCTAAATCTAGAAAAAAAGCACAAAGCTGCAGAAGAGAAATGAACATATACACTTCAGCGACCTTCTATCAGTGAGATTCCTGCTCCAGGCGACAAACTAGAGCTGGGACTGAGCAGCAGTAAAGGCCCCTTCCTCCCCAACCCCTCTCATCTGAGGCATTTTCTTTATATGAAGTAGCAAGAAACAAACTGCTCAGCTTCCCTCACCATGGAAGTAGTCTAAATTGTTTTGGACTAGACCAATCTGCTCCAGACCCAAACTGTCCAGAACTGGTCCAAATGGATCTGAATTGGACCAATACCCTGTGAAATATAGGATTGTCTGTAGCAGTGACAGAGCATTAATCACACCTAGTACCTCATGCAATGATCCCAGTGTCCTACTAGGGTAAGACACAACCAGCTTAAGGAAAAGATCATGATCTACATCCTTCAGCACTTTCTATAGCCAATGCATTCAACTTTTCTTAGTTCACCCTATCTTTGCTAGTTTTGCTTTTGCTCAGATTCATGCCAATTTTCTTTATTTCCCCCCAAACCTAGTCTTATACAACCATGGAGTTGTACAGTTCAGCAGAACAATGCCTAACAGCTCTGCCTGCTTCAGGACAGGCATACTGGGTTTGGGACCAGAGGGATACAGTAAGAGTGGTAAAGTTGTTAGTCAACGTGGCATTCACGCAGACTAAATGGAGCCCCCATCCTACCCCATTTTGTTAATCTCCACAGTATAAAAGGCACGCAGCTGTATTTGCTGTAGTGATTCACCTATCAGTACTGCAGCAGTGATTCACCTACCAGCACTGCAGAAAAGTGATTACACAACAACAGTTTCCATTGCAGAGATGTTGAGAGAATGAGGAATGCAGAGCATAGGGGAGCCTGTATTCAGAGTGCTACAGGGTACATTCCCCATTGACTTAAATCAGCTAAAGCTTGACCCTTCTGTCTTTATGCTCAGAAACATTTAACTAATTCATCTAACGTAGTTCCTTAAAAAAAAATCATTGAAATATTCTTGTATTTAAAATTCCTCACAATCGACTCTTTAGGGCAAACCTCCCCCCACGATTCAAGATGATATAGAGACTACAGACCCAATAGTCACTTGGCTGTCAGTACTCTGAAGAATGTAGAGTAACAACTCCCCCACTCCCCAGTGCATTAACCACAAGCTGCTAATGTATATACTATAAACTCTTGTCTCTGCCACAGACTTGAGATGTAGAAGCAACAAGCACGAAACTAGGTGACATTCATCACACATATGAGATGAAGGCAAATCTTGGAAATTGCTGACTTGTAATTAACTGATTCATGTTCAGTTCAGATCAAGAGTGTTTCTGGATAAGTGGTTTTTTTTTTCCTTCATGTTGTCTCATTCACAGACTTTTATCATGGTGTAATGATTTGAGTGTTGGACTCTGAAGAACAAGGTTTGAATTCCTGCTTTGACAGGAAGATACAATGGGTGACTTTGGGCAAGTCATACTCTCTCAGCTCAGAGGAAGGTACTGGCAAACTCCCTCTGAAGAAATCTTGCCAAAAAAGCCCTGCTGCCATAAGTCAGAAATGGCTTGAAGGCATACAACAACAATAAGAAAAAAGGTGGACGAAATGGTGGAAAAACACAGGAGGGGGCGCGTTAGGAGAGGAAGACAGCATCTGGTTAACTGACCATGATAAAAGTCTGTGAATGAGACAACATGAAGTAACGGGTCTTTTCCCTTACAACATTACCAGGAATAAGAGAAAATGCATCAAGGAAATTAACTCCAAAGAACAGCACAATCCCTTTTACTGGCAGCAAGAGGAACTCTCCACCTGGAAGCACTTTAAGCATACAACATGTGCTGAAAAGGCATGAGAGTTCAAAGTGCACCGTCATACCACACAGCAAAGTCCAATGTAGGTCAAGCCCACCACCACCCTAGCCAACCAGAAATCAAAACAGAGTGAGGGACTGTCTCTGTGAATGGTTGCAGTGTGAAGAGGAAGCCAGTCTATCAGTTCATTGAAAACATGGAGGGAAGGGTGATTAGGTTTACACATGCTCAGCTTCTGATTCCGCATCTGCAAGAGGTAGGCTTCCTGACTTGAAACTTTGAGAGACAGGGTCCCTGATTGCATATATCATTGCACTTGCATCGGCTCTGCTCAGAAAGATCTGTGGAAGCAGGAATAATGGGAACACTTCTTATTCTCTCTCTCTCTGCCACCCTGTCCAATATGTTTGCCATGAAAATGGCCACATTATACTCTGACAGTGGGGGACAGGCATGAGTTTGACAACTGCTGGGAAATGGATTACAAAGGAAAAGACCATCATAGGAAGCTTTTCCCCAGCACTACCAGTTTTGTTGAACTGCACTGAGACATCCGCAAGAATCAGAAGTCTATAGTTCATGAATATTTTAACCATCTACAGCTTCTGCCTTTGCGAAATGCCTTGTAATGGCATACACTGTAATGGCATAAGCTCCATTATCCACTATTTACTCAGCCTTCATAAAGAACTGATAAAATGAAAGCCAAGCAAACCAACATGTGGCACTTCCACAGCTTCTGTTTTCCTCTTCAGATGTGGAACCCAAGCCTCTGAGAACTTATCAGTATGAGGAACTTGTTCAGTATGATCAGGTTTGCCCCCAGGTTTTTCTAGATAGCTAGGGTTATACCTGCCTTCTAGGCTTCTTAGACTACAAAAAAGAGATGCCAGCTGAAGGAAAGGAACAATAAGTCCCACACCTTTAAAATGTCTACGCACAAGCCATCACCAAGCCTCCTTAGGCTCTTCTGCCATTACTAGTTCAACGAACATTGTAATGGGTTGCATTGAATGTACTAGATGGTAGAGAACTCACCTGCAATGTAACCACTACATCACACTTCTTCTTGCTCTCCAGAAGCCAACTCCCTTACTTGAGTACATAGAGGGCTGCCAGATTCTGCTGTAGCTGAGACTCCAATTCTGGCTTTCCACACATCAAAAGCCAACCCAAAAATTTCAGATTGTGCTGTTTTTCAAAATACTGCCAGGCTTCAGCAAAACCAGTCCCATGTCAGTGAGGCAATGAGTCTTTTTGAGTTTTAATCCAAACTTTAAAGGGGCTTTCTAAGCTTCTAAGCCTATTGGTAGGTAAAGGTTCAGAACTTTGGATAAGCTCCTTTAAAGTTCAGAGTAAAAACCAGAGCACATTCACCACCCTAAATGACATCAAAGACTCTATCCTCCACTGGCCTACATAATCCCAACAGAAGACCCTAGGTTCCATCTACAACATGTTCAGTGCAATGCTCTACTATAAACATACTAGCTTAGGCAGGCAATCTGTTTTAGTATGCCCATCTGCAAAACAGGCATTCTCCAGAATGTTATTTAAAATATTGAGTAAGTGTGTTATACATGCAATCTAACCACTGCCCAATATACAGTACACTCACTTATGGTGTGACCTCGGTACACATGAATCCAAGGTAGCGCAAAGTGTCTTATCCACTGAAGATGCAACTTTTTTTGTTTTATGTGGGGGTTCTCAGAACAGAACCCCTGCACATAAAGAGGGTGCACTGTGTTCAGCTGAAGTCGAAATTGCGTTCTCTCTATTGGCATGTCTTGATAAGGGTTGTGTTATGCAATGTCTGGAGACTGAGAGGTTCATGCAGCCTCAGAAGAAAAGACTGTAGAGCCTTTTACTACTGAACTCCACCCAGGTCCAGCTGGGTCTCTTCCATGCACAAGAATTTGTTTGTTCATTTTCTTTCTTCACTCTCACAGTCCTCTGCCCGCAATCCCACAGAGCTGCTGTCAGTAATTATAAACAGGATCAGAAGTGATGAATTATTGGTTTCATCATACAGTTCCTCATACACCATAGCCTTTGCTATAACTCAAGGATGGGAACTATGCAACTCTGGATGTTGCTGAACTTACAGCTTCCAGCATTCCTTAGCACCAGTTAGCCTGGCTAGGGCTGCTATATGCTGCTCTCCAAGAACTTCTGCACAGCTGCACAATTCCCACTTCTAGAAGTCAATCTAGCTGGGGAAGGCTGCCATATACTATGCCATACTGATTTGATGGGTGGTCAAAACAACATCATGCAGAAATTTTAATCATATCAGGTGTCTGCCCAGCTCCAAAAAGACTGATCTGCCTACCTGCTGCTCCTGGCAGAAAAAATAGCCCAAGGTTTGTTTGCTTTTTAAGAAGTCTCAGTCAAAGAATGTTCCATTCAAACCAGAGCTTGTTAAGATCCCATGTAGGTGAGGTCTTGGTAAGGCTTTGACCATAAAGATCTTCATTTAGCAAAGAAATCTGAGCAGTTCGCATCTAGTTTAATTCAAGTCTAGACCACTGAAGTGACTGTCAGTGGTCATGCAGACTTTCACATCCAAGAAATATTGCTGGTTCACATTAATTTAAAAAAAGGAAAAACAGGAGTTCAGAGAAGTTATCATTTTGGATTACAACTCCTGCAATCTGCTAGTCAGCACAGCCTGCGGCCATGCTAATTGGGGATTCTGAAATTCTAGTCTAAAAATGTCACATTTCCAAGTTCTGAAAATAACCTATGCTCGTGTAATTATAGCAGGAACCTTTGGATACTAGACAAAATGGTATTTCCGTGACTGCAATATGAGAAATGGCAAGCTCTTTGTAAGTGTGGGCACCTCACCCCTCAAGTTGTCGCTCAAGATTGTCCGTATCTGAGAATTCCATATAGACAAGCATTCCAAAATAAAAGACAAGAAAACATCTTAGATGTAAGGCAGACAACAACACAAAAATGGTTTACATGTTTTTAAGTTATTTGAAGGAAGAAGCATTATCAGCAGAAAGTTGTCTCACTTCTTCAGGGGCTCCTTTCCACATATTCTCATATTATTTTGCTAAAGCATCATGTTCCTAAGACGCAGCTTTCCCTTCTGCATCAAGCAAAGATCTCCACATAAGGCCATGATGTTAAAGCACTTCACTCCAGTGGGTCACAACCCCCTTTTAAATCTATGAAAGGCAACATGATTACAGGTAGATATAAAGAAGGTACCCAGATCTCAGAACCTGGCCTTTCTCCTCCAGTCTTCAAGGCACCGGGGAAGAATGTCCAGTAAGAAGGGGGCACACACTCCTACAGAGGAAAACATATATCTTCCATATTTGTTAGACTTCGTGTTTTAGATCCAAATAGTGTTTTCTTGCTCTGTGGTTGTTGCTTAAAGTACTGTGTTTAATGACATCAACAGAGTCGTCTCCTGTATCATCACCAGGATATTTCCTGTGACATCACAAGGAGCTTTACCTAGGCCTCAATTCTGGGCCTGAAATCTCAGGGCCTGGGAAGGTCCTGATCTAGCAAACCTAGACCTAGTTCTCTTCCTTGTAATAGGCCCCTCACTCTTAAACAGGCTTGCTCACTGTTGTGTTTTGCAGAACACAATGTTCTACTCGTCACAGAGGAAAAAGGCAAAGAAGGATGACAAGCGGATGAAGAAAAAGCCTATGCTGAGGCTGTCACAGAATCAATCACTTTCCCATTGCAACTCCTCCTGTTGTTAAGCCATTAAATTAAATATCCCACTCTTTTGTACATAAATAAAGAATTCAGGATTGTACTTCTACATCCAATTAATCTGATTAATTACAAAAAAACAGGCTGTTAGACATTCCATTTCTAAGGGTGAAAGAGCACAAGGAAATGGCTGAACATGACAGCCCCGGTCAAGTATCTCCGCCCTCCAATAATGAATCTTCCAGGTGATCCTACATGATGCTTCTCCATCACTCATCTATATCCCCACTGGCTGAAGAAAAGACAGAACCAGAGATTATAATGATGTCAGCACCTAAGATTCAGTGAGCTAGATGTTACTGGAGTGGAGAACAGGGGTATCTCCATACTATGCAGTAATAGCACTTTGACACCGTTTAAATAGTTGTGGCTCCTATTGATTCCTGAAGTATCTATCTCAAGGTACTTAAAATTCTCTACAGTACTCCTCTGAATGACAAAATTAGAGCGCCCTAAGGTCCCTCTAAGTACCTCACCAATCTCCAAATCCCAATATTGTATAGGATGAAGTCATGGCAGTGAAAGAGGTATTGAACTGTGCTGTATGGATACGCTACAGGAATTTGACAAAGGCTGCCATTTCTGTCCAATAAAAATCAGTTCCTTTCTATATAAGCACTAGGAACAGGAAAAAAATCGAGAAAGAATCTTCTACTGTTAGCTTGGCTAATGGCTGTGGGTTCTTCTCCTAACTGTACAGCATTTGGCATGGCCAGTTATTCCATCTTCGAACAGTTTCATTTTATTGCACTTCCTCTTTGTTCTCATGGTAACTCCACCACTGGTTACTACCAACATCAGCGATGAGCAAGCTCCAAAGATTCAGAGGCCGACTTCCCACCCTGGGACCTGCTGCAAGGGTTATCAGCCCCCTCAAAAAGAAACCCCAAACTCTGAAGTGGCCAGAAGCCCATGTTATTATTTTAAAAGGGCTTTTTTTTTCCTCCACTGTAAAGAAGCTGCTGAGGCCGGGGGTCCTGGTCCCTGGAGGCTTCCAGAAATGGCAATATTTTTTTTTTTTTACCAGAACTTTCTTTTAAGTGGAGACGCCTGTGTGCTGGGGTGAGTGAAAAATACCTAGCAGGTCACATACATCCCAGTGGCCACAAGATCATCGTCCCTGATCTGTATCACAGGAGGTCATACAGCTATTTGCCTGTAGCACAACTTTGCCTGAACTTTTTTCCAAATACCTCTATGGTAGTTTGTCTATGGATATATAAATCTTTACTAATACAAACAGGGAGAGGAGGGGGAAAAGAATGTTTTCTTCTATCTATTATGGCTATTAGGAGAGGCAGCATGGTATAGTGGTTTGAGCATTGGACTATGACTGGAGTTGTTGTGTGCCTTCAAGTCATTCCCAATATATGGTGACCTTGACATGAAGCTATCATAAGTTTTCTGGGGCTGTGAGCATGTGATGCACCTAAGGTCACCCAGTGGATTTCCATGGCCAAGCAGGGAATCGAATCCTGCTCTCCATGGAGACTGGAGTTCAAAACCTTGCTCACCCATGGAAACTAGCTGGATGTCCTTGACACTCTCTCAGTCTTAAAGGAAGGCAAAGACTAACTCCCTCTGAACAAACCTTGCCAAGAAAATCCCATGATAGTGTCAAACTTTGGGTCACTGTAAATCAGAAACAACTTGAGAGCAAACAGCAACAACAAATTATGGCCATTAGGATAATGATGCCTGCCAAACAGCAAGCAAAACAACAACTTTTCAATCTTTCAATCAGGAGAAGAGAATATGTAAGCCCTCTCATATCAGCCACCACCACCATGACCAATAACTGGAGGGCTGTAGCTGAAAAACATCTGAAAGGTCCTCAGCACCCCAGCTTGATCTATGTTCTAGCAAATAATACTGGTGAAGACATTCAAAGACCTAAATGCTTAGAACCTGAATACTTGAAGGAGTGCCTCTTCCTATATAACCTGCCCAAGAATTGAGAGCCAGTATTCTACATCAGCTACTTAGTTAAATATATCTAAGTAATCTCTCCTAGCTTGATCCCCTGCCCCAAAGCTGACGGAAGTATCACTCACCCATGCTCCAATCAAGAAAAGAATGGACCTCCCTCTCCCCATGCAAATGATGCCTCTTGGAAAATTCTGGCATTCTCTCTCCCCTCCTCTTGTTCCAAGGCAAGTGAGGCTTAGCTAGCAGAGTTTCTTTTTCTTTTATATGTCAACATCCTCTGCCTTCTCACCTAAAGCCTCAGTCTTGCTCCTTGTGTTATTTAAATGCATGACTATGGTAACCAGGTGACCAGACCATGTGACCCAGGATAGACCCTGGGGTCATTAGCCTTACATAAAAGACCACACTTCCTAGAACTCTCTCTCTTTGCCCTCTTTTGCTTCTACTGCCTTCCCACTGACCATGCTTTGCTTCTCCATTAAGAAGATGGTGAGTTAAGAATGAAGCTACTATCTTATCTAATCTAATCCTTTTGTTAGCTAGTTAGGATCTAATCTCTCCAATGCATAGGTAATTGTAAAATTCGTTAGTAAACTTTTTATATGTTTGTTACCTAAAATCGCTTGTCTTGTTTTGCTTTCTAAGTCAGTTCCAGTTCAGGGAAGCCACACAGAAATTGGGACATGCTTTTTCTGTTACTCTGCTAAAAGAAGGCTGATTCTTAACAGTTTTAACTTTCATAGAATTTCCCCAAAAAGGCTAACACCCTGAGAAACTCTAACTCCCAACAGATGTCCAATAGGTAGGTTGAGGGGGAAATTACAATTGTGGCATCACAGTTGTGACTAAGAAGCAATTGTGAATACAGCATGGTTACAGATGAGTAAATCTAGGTAAACAGACTAAGTAACTCATGTAGAACACTGGCTGAGGTTAGTGTGTCCCACCAGTAGGAGTGATACTATGTGAGAGAACACACTGATGGCAGTTCAATTGGAGATTACTCTCCTCTTGGAGATCCCAAAGGCACCAACAGTGATTTCTTTCTAGTGCAAAGTGAAAGCATGGCTTAGTCTTACAGTTTTTGGAACCTAACTTAAATGTGCATGTATGTGTCTTTATGTTGTGTGGCTTTAAGTCATTTCTGAGTTATAGTAACCCTAAGGCAAACTCATCACAAGATTTTCTTGGCAAAATTTGTTCAGGGGGGTTTGGTTTTTGACTTCTCAGAGCATAACTTGCCCAAGGTCACAAAGTGAGTTTTTATTGGATGAGCAGCAATTCAAACCCTGGTCTCCCAGCATCCCAGTCTAACACTCAAACCACTAAACCACGCTAGCTTCCAAAAAACATGTATATATGCATGGTTTTGAACTGTTGTAACCTTTTATGCTGTTTTAATTGCTCCATTGCTTAATGTTGTTTTATCCCTATCTTCCTATTTCAGTCTGGAAGCATTGTAAGTTGGTTCTGTTGTTCTATTTATAAGCCATCTTCAAAGCAGTGTATCTCCAGCTACTTGATGCAAGGGACTGAAATTATTTTTCCTAATGTGCCAGGGATTTCTGTCCATTGGATAAAACTGTTTCTTTCTTTCCTGGATAATTGACAGGGACCAGCAACAATGGCTCGCAGAGCACCACTAGCCCATGGACCACTAGTTTGAATTAGAATTTACATACTGCATAATAGTTTCTTGCTATATTGTCACCAAATTATTCCACAAGTCATAATACAGAACTTAGTCTAATGTAGTTAGCAGGTTTAGATCAGAGAGTCCCAGGTTCAGGTCCCAACTCATGTTTGCCACTCGAGCAAGCCTCATGCAGATGGTAATAGATGTTGTTTGAGAGAATCATTAGCTTGCCAAAAGCATTTACAGATGCTCTGTGGAGATATAAATGGAAATGATTTATAGACCTCAGTCAGCAGACCTATTTACATAGACACTGACTTCAGTAGATGCTAATGTCTTTTAAAATATTAAAAATGTGAGATGAAACAATTTGTGGGGATTACAAATAAAACCCTGATAATCAAACTGTTCCAGCTATCTCTCTCCCTATGTTTATAAATCTGTTGCCATGGGTCTTCAATTCATTTCCAACTTATGGCAACTCTAAGGTGAACCTATCATGGGGTTTTCCTGGCAAGAGTCACAGGAGGCTTACCACTGCCCTCTACTGAGGCTGGGAGAATGTGACTTGCCCAAAGTCACCCAGTGGGTCTCTGCAGCCAAGCAGAAATTCACCTCTTTGTCTCCTCGGGTGCTCAACCGGCACTGAAAACACTGCTTCACATTGGCTCTCGTGTGTAAAACAGCCTTCATGGCCTGCTTCAAGCCATGAAAAACAATATTAAAAGCAATCCCTTTCTGCCTCCACATGGGCATAATTGATTTGAACAGGACTCCAACAGCAGTAGTGCCTGATGACTTGCCTCCACTGTACCTGACATTATTTCCAGTCAGTTTAAGACTCTGGAATCTACCTTAAAGATTACAAGAGACAGGTTTGTTGCCTTTTGTACCATAGGACTAGCATGTAGATTTTGATTTCTAACTCTAAATTGACTAATCTATTTAGTTCTGCTCTCTTCCTCAAATGTTTCAGGTTGTTTCTGAAGATTTCTGTTCCAAGAGATATATGAATTGCCTTGGGTTTGTATCAAATGCCAAATTGAAAATGAAAATATTGCCCATCCCTACTAAATTCCACCATTACATCACAAACATACAGAAATTAACAGTATGATTCTATGCAAGTAGACTCAGTAGTGCACGCCACTGAATTCCATAGTATTTCCTCCCATGTCAGTGCATATATTAGATTGCAGCCTAAAGTAAAAATGATCCCAAAGATGTGCTTTTTACTCAAATCAGTAACATTTTAAAAGTTGCCACAGCAGAACATATTAAAAAAAAGTTTAGACATAACTTCAAAAGAGGAAAATAAATTAACTGTTCTTTCCAACTTTAAAGTGTAAAAAAGGAGGATTGAGCACTGGACATTTTATATTAATCATTGGAATAATTTTTGTATGCATATTAGTGTTAATATGTATATCAGTGTTAAACTGTAATAAGTGTTAATTACTCCAACAATAAAAATTAATTAAAATATTTTTAAAAAATTTAAAAAGGGGATAAAAGGAGACTAAATGTCTGGGAGTAGCAGTTATGAAGAATAATAGTCAGTTGTTTCAAAATAATTATGAAAATATCTGGAAAGAACTTAAAAGAGTTTCAGAAAAATGGGGAAAGTTAAATTTATCCTTTTGGGGAATAACTGTGGTAATATAAGCAAATGTTTTGTAAAGACTTTTATTCTACTTTGAAATGATCCCTATCATAAGAAATGGAATGTCTGTGCAATGGCACAAAGAACTTTCCAGATTTGTTTGGAAGACAAGGAAAACCAGATTAAAATTTAAAATACTGTATAATGCTAAAGAAAGGGGTGGTCTGAGCATCCCTACTATTAAATTGGATTATGTTTTCTGTGGCTGAAGGAATGGATATCATTTAGAGATGAAACACTCCTGTCACAATTTAAGGTCACAATTTAAGACCTGGTTGGCATGCCTATCTTTTATATGATAAAGTTAAGGCTCACACTGAATTTAAAAGTCACTGTATTAGAA
The DNA here is from genome assembly GCA_030412105.1 of Cyclura pinguis. Lineage (NCBI taxonomy): Eukaryota > Metazoa > Chordata > Lepidosauria > Squamata > Iguanidae > Cyclura > Cyclura pinguis. The sequence continues at coordinate 108,263,262 of CM059600.1, read as the reverse complement.
ACTCTTTTATGAGTTTGGTATAAATACAAGCAGAGACTCTTTCCTAAGGTAACATTAGCCAACTCACCTCAGGAAAGCCTTTTTTTAAAGGAAAGAATGGGTTAAAAATGTGTCGTTTTATTATGCCTTTTTTATTGTGAACAAGACAGCTGGGAGTTTAAATCAAGTGAGATGGTAAGGAAGACAAAGATCTCAACTGGTTGGATTATACGAAACTCAAGGAGAGATTTAATCAAGATAACAGATTTCACCATAGAGACTGGAGAAAGTGAATTTTATTTAGAGTTGTGCAAAGAGAATCACCATGTAATTAAAGTATACAAACGCCTTTTGAAACTAGAGACAGAAGATCATCCTGTTAAAGGAAAGGTGGGCCCATAATTTTGAGCACAATGTTCAAAGGGATGTATGGGAAAATATGGTCTAAAGATTTGAAATGTTTGTGTGTGTAGTAATTTAAAGGAAACACATAAAATTATGTATAGATATTATCTAAACCCAAACAAGCTGTTGAAAACGTCTAAGAATATTTCAAAGCAATGTTGCGGATGTCACAATGAGGAGGTCTCCTTTCTCCATTTGTGGTGGACTTGCAAGAACACAAAAAGTTATTGGCCATGTTATCCTACCCACCCCCCAAAAAAATTCAAGGTAGATTTTGTAATGTCACCAGAAATGTTTTTGCTGGGTATTATGGATAAAGAATTGGATAGTAAATATGGATTCTTCCTCAGTACATGATAATAGCAGCAAGAACATTGCTTGCTCAAACCTGGAAATCAACTAAAGCACTGACAATAAAAGAAAGGACTGTGAAAGTTGCTGAGTTAGTCCAAAATTGCTTAATTAACATTGGTTTTAAAGAATAACTCAACTGAATATTTTTTTGGAAAGATTGGAAACCATGTTTTAAGCAGTAAGAAATCTAACGATGCAATACCCTGTGGCTATGGTTAGTAGTAATCCTAGTATTATTTTTCAGTTGGATCTGTAATGACAGAATCATATATTTTCCTTTATTTTTTTTCTTTCCTTATAGCTTGGGGGGGTCAGAGCTCTTTTGTGTTTGAGTAAGTTAGTCTTCATGGTATTAGTTAGTATTCAGTGTTTTCATTTAGTCTTTTAATACCATGTTTTGGTTTTCGTTTTCAATTTCTTTTTTCTGTCTGCTTTTTTCTTTTTCTGAATATATGTTACTTTGATTGTGAATCAGATTGTTTAAAAGATATTAATTTTACCACAAAAGTTTAGTCTTTGGGGAAATATTTGCAGCTGTGGGATGAACAGAATTTTGGATAGAACAAAAAATCTAGGAATTCTAACAGTACATATGTAAATTAATACAGCTGTTTCTCATTTTAATTTTTTGGAAAAAAATTCGTAGTTACTTCATTGTTGTTGTGTACCTTCAAGTTGTTTTTGACTTATGGTAATGCTAGGGCAAACTAATAGCAGGGTTTTCTGAGGGCTGAGAGTGTGTGACATGCCCAAGGTCACCCAGCAGGTTTTCATTGCCAAGTGGGGAATCAAGCCCTGGCCTCCAGGGTCACAGTTCAATGCTGAAACCACTACACTATGTTTGCTAGTTACCTTAGAGATATTAAAATCCCCTTGCGCTAACATAAAACCAAAGCAATAATAGGAGGAAATTAAAAAGTGACGATAAGTAGAGTAGAATAGGTGCACCTAACAAAATACCTGACGACCAGTATGGCAAGTTTTTGTGAGATTGCAATGACACTTTATGTAATCTTGTATTATGTCGGAAAAAGTCAAGACAGCAAGGAGCACATTAACAGGCAACAGTATTAAGTTTGTGTCGATGCCTCCTTTGCCTTTTCCGCAAGGAATTCTTCACAGTACCATATTAGCAGCATCATATTCAGAGATCCAACATGCAAATTCCCATCTAGCATAAAGACACCCCTGTGGAATTCCTTCCTGTTACATCATCAGGACTGTTAAAGGTACAGAACCACTGTAAGGAAAAAAAAAAGTGTGATCCAAACTTGCTAGGTTAATTTAAGCTATTACCAATTCAGTCTACAAGTTAACAGATGGAGAGAACATCTGTATCTTAGAGCAGTTTTTTCCTTCTGTTAGCCTGTGTATAAAGTCTCAAGTTTCTTCCTGTCAGCATACGATTTCTGCATAAAACTGAAAAGTACATTTTGGGATGAACACGTTGTTCAGTGTTTTAGAAACCCTGCAGCTTTTAGATGTTACAGGATTCTAACTCCCACCAGCCTCAACCAGCACAGCCAATGGTTAAAGATGACAGAGTTGGAGACCAGTCACACCTAGAGAATGAAAAGTTCTCCACTGTTGATTGCCGCTTGCTGCAAAATCATGGCAGGCCATGAATTTCAGATATTTCTATTGTGAGAAAGGGGAATACAGTTGCTTACACACTCAGGACAAACAGCTTTCTTCAAAACAAAACATTTAATAAATATTCACAAATTCCTGAGTAAATTTTCATATCTTTGTTGTGCTGATTTAGCTGAAAAGCAGAATATACTCTTTACAGACAAAGCCTGTTTTGTTGCTGTTGTGTGCCTTCAAGTCATTTCTGACTTATGATAACCATTAGGTGAACTGACAAGAAACTACCTAGCCATTGCTGATTATCTTTCATGCTAGTCATTGATAATTATTCTGTTACTGTATCCCTTCAAATGATTTCTGACTTACAGTATCCTGACAGTGAAACTACCATGTGGTTTTCATGGCAAGATTTTGTTCAGAGGGTTTTTTTTGTTATTTTCCTCAGAGGTTGAGAGAGTGCAACTTGCCCAAAATCACCCAGTGGGCTTCCACAAAAAAACTTAAAGCTATGTTTTGAAACCATCTTTTTATGTTAGGGATAGGGGACCTGTGGCACTACATATATCATTGGAGTCCAAATCCCATCTGATGTAAGCACCACAGAAAATGGTCAGGAATGATAGGAGCTGAAGTCAAACAATATTTGTGGAGCCACAGGTTCACCATATGTCTTCTGAGTGCTGTTGAATTAAAGAACTTGTAGTCTCATGCATCTTGTATACTAAATTTACTAGGGCCAATTCAAAATAAGTGTATAGTTAATCAGTAAGTATATAGTTAATAATCTGCCAGAAGCAGCTTTTGGATGTCAATGAACTGGCACAAAAACATAATTTTATTCCAACATGAAGCTGCTGCATGTCAGAGAGATTTGTTCCTTCTCCCTCCCTCCTGGAATTCTAAAGCCCACCTATAAACTCTCTTTAGGGGATTTCCCAGCCCACTGGAACAGGATTTTAGGATACTCAGTGGTGCCACAGTGGAAAGAAGAAATCATACTGGATTTTGCAAGCAATTAAACCTGCTTCCTTAAATCAGCAAAACATTCTTTTGATCCTAAACTTGCCCATTGGTTGATATCAAAAAGACACAATAATGAGGGGAAGGGTCAAATGATTTATTGTGTATTTGCTTGTGGCCCAAACGCATCTTGTTTTTCAGAAAGAAAGTCCTGCTTCTCCAGATTAATTTTTCTTTTAGTTTTTTACATCAACTCCTTTTATTAGCTAGGGTCAAACACCATCAAACCCACTGCAAACATAACAGTTACCAGGGATTTGGGCAGAATTAATGTGCAATTAATGTGTTGGTCCTCTTCCTGTAGAGTAAGCAAATGATAAGCAAGAGCAATTCAGAGGCATTTACTTCTGTATAGTTTACAAGGTTCTGCAGTAGGGAGTCTGGAGCTGGGAACATGCAACCCTCCCAGTGCTGTGGGGACAGCAACCTCCAGCATTCCTCATGCCTGACTATGCTTGCTGGGAACTGGAGCTGAACAACACTGGAGGCCCATACAAGGACTGAGTTATAGCTGTACTATCCTGTGAATTCTGTAATATTCCAGTATACTAGTCTCACCTGTGTGTGTGTGTGTGTGTGTGTGTGTGTGTGTGCCTGTTTTAAAACACCTGTGCTCTTTGTCTGAGTCACTGTGAACTCAGATCTAGTGTTTTGTAACAGGCTCGGAACAAGTGACAAACAATGCAAGAGCGCCAGCATTTCTGCATAGGGAAGAAGGTGTGAATCAGTGAAGCATGTACTCTTAGGTCACTCTTAGCTTCTATAAGTGACCTCTGGTTTTAGCAGCCTCAAAGCTGGTCCTCAAATTACATTTCAGTTTTATTAGCATATGAGCTGGCATATGAAGACAGCTGTGTGAATAATATTAATTTCTTGCTTTTTTTCCCTCCTTAATGGAAAGCTTGTGAATTTAGCATATTATTAACCAAATTCATTAAGTATAGCTTTTCCCATTGTTGCAGCCTTATGCTGGAAAAGCAGCCTCTGTAGAATTTCTGCCTATCTTTAAAGAAAAAAAAATGAGAACTCCAAACAGAAGTTTGTAAAATGTCTCTCTTCTCTAAGGAAAATATAGCACAATGCCTAAGCGCTCTGTACCTCTACTTGAGTGCAGCTGACAGTCCCAGATTCAAGTTCTCATACAATCTTGAGTACAGGTAAGTCATCATCCCTCCTATTTAAAAAATATACTTAGAACATACAACGGCAGAAGTTACACATAAATCCCAGACTGGCTGTCTTGCCTTATTTTCTGTCTTTCATGTGAATATAGATGGTCTGAAGCACCCATACCACTACTGCTACTATCTGAGCAAAAGAGCAGGTTAGGCAATACCAGTCTCGCATCTCAGCTTTTCAAAGGTTTCAGAGAAGTGCCTTATAAACAGCAGTGCCTTCCCAAACAGATTTTAAAAAAAAGTTGTATAAGTAATTTCACAACACCACTGTTGCCACCAGCACCAACCAGATCATATGCATCTGTGTGACAGAAGTTATGAAAAAGGCCAACTCCTGTAAGCACTTTTATTAGGCTAACAAAAAGAAATCCAGCACAAAGCCAGTAGGCAATACAAAATGCAGCTGTAGCGGCACCTACGAGAATTCAGGGGCAGCAAAGCCTCTGGCTGGGAGGAAGAGGAAGCCAATACGCTCAGCGAGGAGCCTGCGCCCAAGAACTGTCCTTTGCTGCTTATACAATGCAGCCGGCGAGATGGTGACAAGTTGCATAACTAGCCGGGGTTGGGTGCGTGCCTCAAAATCCAGGACTCCTCCAGAAATCCAGCGGCTCCGCTTTGCCTGTGAGTTTCGCCCCCGGACTTCCCGGACTGCACCCCCACAAAGCATCTCTGCCCAGACCCCCAGCCTTACCCAGCCCGACCCCTTTCTGAAGGGTCCTCAGCGCTCCCCGGTAGTCTCGCTCCCTCAGCAGCTGCCTCGCGTCGACTTTCAGCCGAGTCACTTTGGCGTCCTTCTCCACGCACTTCTCCAACAAGTTGCAGAGGAGGACGTTGCTGGCCGCCCTCCGAGAGCCCAGCAGAGCGAGTTTCTCCCCGCACAGGCGGCACTTGGCAGGCAGGGCTTCCCCGAGGCATCGTCGGCAGAAGGAATGGCCGCACGACACGGTCACCGGGTCCCACAGGACCAAGCGGCAAGCGGGGCACAGGAAAACCTCCATGGCTCCAGCCGCTCGGGCGCGCGCGCGAGAGAGAGAGAGTGGGGAGGCAGTGGCTACGGCGACCCTCCCGGGCGAGAGGAGAAAGGGCGCCCCGCTCCTGAAAGGGGAGACATCGGCGGAGGCGCCGGGGCTGAACCCCTGAGAGCCACCTCGGCGGCGAGGCAGCGCCTCCGTGCTGTCCTCGCCCGGCCGGACTAGAGCCCCTTTATAGGGGGCTGAGGTGAACCCTTCCTGCTTTTTGCGCCTTCCCGGTCGCTCTTAAAGGCGCAGGCACGCACGCGCCCGAGAAGTTTTCCGCTGTGCGCGAGCCGCCAACCCCCGCCCCCCCGCCCGCGCGCCTTTACAAGGGGAGCGACCTCTGGACCGGCCAGCCCGGGCTTCACGGGCAGCGCGCTTCTCCTTGCAGACTTAGTGTTGCTGCTGGTGTTTCCCTTCCAGGCAGGCTGCTTGTTCCAAGCCCGCAGCCAGCCTGGTTTGACCGTCCAGGCGTTTAATGGAACAGGGGAATTTATTCCCTACCACGGTCCTCTCGGGCTCGTTTCACTCCACGCGCGGCGTTTACCCGCCAGCGCGAAACTGGAGCTAACAGGTTTGTTTGGGAGGTGGCACCTACCGGAGTGGCGGGTTAGTTTGTTGGATGGGTTGGTTAAATCCTTCCTCCCTTTCTCTCTACCTCTCTCTCTTTTTCCTTTCTTTCTCTCTCAAACTCTTGCCCGGTTCTGGGACACTCTTTCCTGGCTCGGCTGTCAGTCGGTTTTCGCTCCAGAAGCGGCGAGGAGGAGCAGGAGGAGGAGGAGGGTTTCCTTCCCCGGCTCTGAAGTTTTGTCACTCCAACCCGGTTAGCTTTCTCGCCCTCTGTGGCAACTTGGACCACGGAAGGCGGCGGGAGCCCTTTCCTCGGTTACCAACCGGGGGGCGGGCGAGGGGGCGGGCGGGTAAACAAGCCTCCCGCTCGCAAAGGGGTCCCCGGAGGCGGCGCCGCCGCCGCCGCCTCTGCCTTTCTTCCCTCGAGGCCTTCCCCCTCCACCGACCGAGCCCTTTTGTCACCTTTCCCTGTGCAGACGCACAGACAAACGCACACTCACAAATAGACATAAACAAAAAAAAAAACCAAACCAACCCCAGCGCACATTACATAAAAATCCGGAGCCGCCCCATGTGATGGAGCCGGAGCGAGCCGCCATTGGCCGCCGCCTTGGGCCCGCCCCTGTTGTGAAACCGACATTGCGGAGCGCGTTTCGTAACCCCCGGAAAGCCGGAGCGGGGCGCCCGGCTGGCCGGCGGGACGGGGCCGGGCGGCGGGGAGGCGGGAAGGAGCGCCGCGTGAGGGTCGCCCCCGGAGGGGCCGTCGCCTTCCCGCGCGCGCGCGCCCCGCCAGCGGTCTCGGGCTCCCGAGCGAGGACGGCGGGCGGGCGGGCGGGCGGGCGGGCGGGCGGGCGGCGCGGCTGAGTCAGCCGGGAGCGTTTATTGCCTCTCGCTCCGCTCCTGGCCCTGAGCTGGCGTCGCTTTTTATTGTTCCCTTTCCCTGCAGGGAAGTGACGAGATCTCAAGGAGCGAGGGGAGAGGAAGGGCTGAAGCTTGCTCGGCTGTTTATTTACGGAAGAGAGTTCAGAAAGTACACGATGGGCAGTGACTGGCCGTAATAGTAATGCTGCTAAGGGCCCCGTCTCTCCCTTGCAAGTTGGCGCGGAAACCGTTCGGCCGGTCGGGGATTGTCACGCGGCAGGTGAACCACTTTTGAAGAAACTTGGCCAGAGAGCGGCCCTGCTGCTCCTTTGGGAAAGAGGCGCTTTCAGCAGGTGGAAGTTGCAAGGCCAGCGGCCCCTGCGGAATGCCTTCCCCCAAACCACTATTAAAGAAGAGACTGGCGCGTTTACCCTGCGTTGCCCAGGATTTTATTTTCTCGTAGGTAATACTTGTTAGAAATACTTTAGGAATTACCTTTCCTCACCTTAGGAATTAGATGCGCTTGAAATACACAGATTTCAGATCCTGTGTGTCCAGTAGGTGTAACTTTCACCCATATTCCCCAATCCAATCCGTATTCAGAGCTGCTAGGCCTTGTCTCCATAGTAACTGGCCAGGCCCAAGAGCTCTGTGGCTGAGAATGCTAAAGGCCCCAGTCTCTGATCTGACAACTCCAGGATTCCATAGAATTTTCACAGCCAGCCAATCGTATGAGGTCCTTGTCTGCCTGAGGCAGACAAACTCACTCACAAACTTTGATTTTTATATAGAAGATAAAGAAGTCTGGTCCTTCCCTGCCCACCCCGCATGTGGATGGCTTACTGTAAATGTATATGAGGGGCAAGGGTATTATGAGCGGGTTGAAAAAGAATGAGACGCCAGGATCCTTAATAACTGCAGAAAAGAGAATTTGAGAAGGGTGGAGCTTGCCAGGTAAGGTTCCGTAACTGCTGTAGGTGTAAAGAGAGGGAGCGCTCCTGTACCTTTCAGAGGAGAGAATTGGAGCAGATAAAGATTGTATGACAAGCTGCAGCTTCTGGAATTCCCTCTTCCACCAAATTGCTAAAGGTACAGGAGCCCTGCTGTTTTTCTGTGAGTGTCCATAATGTGGAGGGTCTCAGGAGCCCCCTTCCCACCCACCCACTGCCCCACACACACATACACAGTGTTACTCATTTCCTAGTTTTTGAATCAGTGACAAGAGCAGTGCTTAACTAGGTTTGCCTTGCTTGCACCTTGGAAGATAAATCATGGAAGACTCAAGGTGTTTGGAGTTTTTTGGCATTTGGGATTATTTAAAACTAAGCCAACAGATCATGGATGAAAGTAAACAGCAGCAGATCCAATGACCCACATCAGATCCTGGGAGAAAGCCCCCGCCTGCACTCTGAGAAGCTTTTGTCTGTATCTGCTGGTACAGGTTACTGTCACTGACTTATTTCTCCATAAAAGAGCTTCTCTTCTGTTCCTCTTGAAAGAGATGGGGGAATAATAGAGGAGAATAAGAGAGTGATATTTTGAATTACATCTCCCAACATCCTCAGGATCAAAAAGTAACTATCCTATGCTTGGAGCAAGGGGAAGCAGGAAAGAGGGTTTACCTTCCTCAGTGTTGTTAGGGCTTAGCTCTTTGTGCATCTACCAGTTACAACATTCCAGCAAGTCTAAGCATGAAGAAACCATAATCATCAGCTCCCCTAAAGAGACACTTGCTGACCGTTAAGGAACATCAACCATTCATTAAAATTCTTTTGTTTGGTTATATAAGGATATGACCAGGCTGGGTGCCAAGGCCTGGCCAACTTTCATAACCATATTATAGACGATGGTGAAATTGGGCAGGAAGCAACTGGCCACGTTGAGCATGACTCCCCCAAAACACACTTTTATCTGCACATCCATCCATCATCATTGTGCTGACGGCTGGTTTATATGTTATCTACAGCCATGCAGAATCAACCACAGGAAATCTTTTCCAGATGATGATGTTGGCTAAGGCTTTTCTTAAAAAAAAAAATCATCAGTTTAACAATTGGAATCTTCCTCATCCCCCTTGAGCATACACTTTACTTCCCCAAGCTCAGCAGTTTATCTTCAGACAGTTTAAGTGTTTCTTACAGAAAATATGGAGGACCTTCCCTTTCAGTATTGAAAGTTCCACTTTTTTTTTTCACTCAGCAAGGAATTATCAGGTGCAATTTCAAAGAGTACAATTAGAAAAGCTGGTTAGCATGGCAACAGACATTCAGACACCACATTTTTATGCAGATCTGAAGAACTGAGGCATTTAACGATATGAAATGCTATAAAGGGGCTATTGAGAGCCAGCAGGTGTAGTGGTTTGAGCACTGGGCTATGACCCTGGAGTCCAGGGTTTGATCCCCCACTCAGCCATGGAAACCTACTGGGTGACTTTGGGTGCATCACACACGCTCAGCCCCAGGAAACCCTCGATGGGCTCGTCGGGGTAACCATAAGTCAGAAAGGACTTGAAGGTGCACAGTAACAACACAACAAATGGGCTGTTATACATATCCAGAAAGATTAGGTAAACGCTAAGCAGGAAAGGTATTGACTATGGGCTCCTAGGTTATGGAACTACAGTTATCTTGTTGGTTGGCTGGTTGATTTTACTTCTTTTGTGAAGCATCGTGTTTATTAACAGAGCCTTTCTGGTTGCAGTAACTCAACTGTGGGACTGCCTCCAGAGGAAGAGATTAGATTAACCCTTTCTTATTTCGTGCTTCATATGGACAAACAAAAATGTTTTTGTTCTGACAAGCTTTTAATGGCATTGTAATGTTGTTTTCTAATTGTAATTTTACTCTATTTAGTAATAATTATTATCATAATTTATAATTATAAATTGTGATGATGGTACTGAGAATTTTGTTTCACTGCATCTTGTATATATCAATTTCCTTATATTAAGGGAACAGTGAAGACTTACAGTGGTGTTGAAGTATGTGGTTATTTTCAAATATACCAACAGAGCACAGTGACAAGTTGTCTCCTGCAGAAGAAGATATAAATGGTATTTCAGGTTTTGACTCCCCAGTAGAAACAGTTCCATCCAATTCCACTGGTGATCTAAATTGTGTTTGTACAAATTCAGGCTTCAGTTGCTCTATTTTTGTTCTACACACAAAGGGCCATTTCAGACAGGATGAGAGATCATAGTTTCCTGCTACTTAAACCAACCTGCCCTGGCCTCAATACACCCCCATCTCCTGTTCCTGCACCCACAGAGAGAAAATTAGAAGCATTTTTGTTTAGACTATGGCGGGCAAAGTAGCCAGGATTGAAAGCCACAATCATAGTCACTAATTTGAACAAACCATAGTTTTATAAGTTGGGATGTGAACTGTAATTTGTTTGCAGTAAGGTGTTAAGTAAAGCCTGCTTATTGATGCAGATCAAACTTGTTACAAAAAAGCAGCAAGCAATAACTGGTTCCAAAATTAAGATGTCAGTCCTCCTGGGAAGCAAACAGCTCTACAATAGCTTGAAATACTAGGGGTTAATTTGACCTGGGACTTTCCTAGAGAAGAAATATCTACTCTCACTAAACTGTTTGCATATAGTCATTCAGGTTATCGCTAACTGATGTTTAACTAAACAATCAGAATACAAAATTTGGTACTGTAAGTTGCCATGGCACACTTCAGTGAGAACAGACCTTTGGATACCTTTTTTTCCTGCCAGACTGCTTGCTAGAGGGTTCCTTTTAAAAGCAAACCTGTTAGCCATGTATGGCCTACAGTGATGAAGTTAGGTAATTTTAGACTTAATGGTTTTATAGGGGTTTTATAAGAACAGATTACAATTTGTGTTACATCCATTACTTTGAACAAATCACATGGAACAAGTCAAGCCCACTGTGTTTGGCACCCTCAGTCTCCACTCCAGTGTCTGTCCTGATCGCCAGTGCAGTCAGCAACTTCAACAAATAGGAAACGAGATGTTGGTCAGGACTAGTCTTTATTGCTGTTTTTCCTAATCCTTTAGGAAATATAGAATGGGACCATAGCAGTTAAAGTGGAATAATAGCACTATAGTTTTGTAATGTGAATGGGTCCCAGCTGAGCTGAGTGCCTGCCTGTTCAGACTGGTGGGAACTTCAAAATCTCTGCTGCTCCCACTTCTGGTTCTTTTAATAGACTGATGTCATACTACTTTTATTTCTTTTCTATATGGATGTGCTTATATTGTTCTCAGTTCACTGGTATTTTGTTACATATGATTGAATTGCATTTAAATGTTGATAATGTTTTGTATGTTTTTTTGCCTGTACATCTTTTTATTTGTATTATCATAGCTTATTTTTATTATAGTTCATATATTCCCCCTAGTTACTGGGGTGAGAGAGAATCTAAACAGTAAAAATACTGGATGTATGTGCAAAAGATCTTCAACTTCAGGGGTACCCTTACTAGATCAGGACCCCCCCGAAGCCATCCTGCATGGAGGATATTCTTGTGTTTTCACTGAGATGTGTACACATTTCCTCATACACACCAAACAACATGAACCTCTTTCCGTGCCACACATGTTCCTTGAATGTGACACCATCTGTCTTCTCTCCCTTCATGAGTTCAGAGCTTGGAAAGTTACATTTTGAATGTAATTCCCATTACTTATAACTCAGTGTAAAAAGTGACCCATTGCCAAAACTGGTTGCAAAACTAACACGTTGACCAGAAGCCTGTGAATTTCTGATGCCTCCAGAAGCAGTTGGGCATTTTTGTCTGATGTGCAATATTTGCACCCTGTTCAAGGCCACAGGAGGAGAGCTGCACATGTGATGCCATTACATGTGTACTCTGTTGTGTAACATTGCCACTCAACAAAAGGGGAGCTTAGCACAATCATTCTGTAACTCCATATGCAGAGATTTATGCTGTACAACCCTGCTGTAGGATGATGCACTGTGTATCACTTTTCTTTTTTATTACTTTCCATTACTTTGTGGGTGAGAGTTATCTGTGACTCCTTATGTCCAAGTTCTGAATGAGTCATAGGGATCAGTCCAACGTAGCCCAACCAACATGGCATCTTGCCATTCTGCATAATGGCAGTCATCTTATTTTATAAGTTGCCTTGAGTCCTAGTTTTTGGGAGAACGAAGGCTACAAATAAAATTAATAATGATTATGAGGTGTTTGTGCAATATGTCACTGTGAGCCAGAGACAAGGACACTCATTCAGAATTAATTCTCCAGTTGCCAACCAGATTTCTGTACACTTTATTGTAACAATGACTAAGTAATTGGCTGCAAGGAAAACCTAGGCTGATAACCAACATGTAATGGTTTGAATGTTGGACTAGGACTCAGGGAGACCAGGCTTCAAATCCCTGCTTAGCCGTGGAAATCCACTGGGTGCCTGTGGGCAAATTACACTCTCTCAGCCTCAGGCAAACCTCTTCTGTACAAATCTTGCCAACCTATGAGGGCTGCCATTCTGTTTGAAGGCCTACAACTGCAACAGCAAAATCCAAATATATTACTCCCATGTGTTTAATGAATCAAAATCACCTATTTGTCTCTTAATTCTTTGGTGTGCGTGTGTGTGTGCGTGCGTGCACGTGCGCTGATTCTCTCCCTGATAAATCTAATGGATACAAATACTGCAGCTAATCCAAAATAAGCAAAATTACATTCTCAGGTTCTTTGGAAGACTAATATCTATAGAACTATGTATCTGCCTTACAAGCTATCACCTCCGCATGAAGTAATTAGAAACTACTTGAGCTAGCAGCAAAGAGCATGGCAATTTCTTTAAAATGGTTCTGCAGAATTTCATGTGGGCAGCAGAAACATTATTGTGGTGGATGGTAACCAAACTCTAGTCCCTTAATTCAGTTGTTGAACTGAATGCCTTTTAGCAAATGATCCTTTCAAACTGAGGCCAACGTGATATATTTTGTAGATTGAAAAGACATGCAATTTAACTTGAGCTGAGCACTTTTTTAAAAAATGTGATTAACTGTATTCCTCATCCTTCAATCAAATTATCAGAGTGGATTTTAAAAAAATGAAGAAAACAAGGGAATTTATTGACTTATCAAGAGTTGCTGAAATGGGAAGGAGACAAGTTAAGAATGTGTACAGAAGAAGAATTAAAAGTTTTAGGACATGAATTTAATTGATTCCCGTGGAGACAACTAAAAGAAAGATTTAAGATGGACCAAAAGTTATATGGATTTGAAAGAAATGAAAACAAGCTAGATGTATTGATGAAAGGGGACCAGAAAAAGAGAATCTCCAAATTATGTAAAATATTGTTGCAAAGAGAAATGGAATCCGAGACTATAAAAAATAATAAGATGGGCACAAAAGATTAGTCATCCTATAGAGTATGACACATGGGTGAAGGCATGGAAGATAGATATAAATTTTACACCAAATTTAAAACTGAGAGAAAATTTCTACAAAATGCTTTATAGATGGTATATGACACCTGAGAGATTGCAAAAAATAACTAAAAAGGGAAATGTAAGATGTTGGAAATGGGATGAAAAGGTGGGGTCTTTTTTTCATATTTGGTGGACCTGTAAGATAGCAAGGAAATTTTGGAAAGAAATCCATGATGAAATTCAAGGAATTTACAGATTCAATTTTGAAATGAAACCAGAATTTTATTTGTTAAATATGTTAGGACAACAAAGAGAAATGAGATGCCACCAGAAGATATTGTTATATATGATAACTGCCACAAGATGGACATATGCACAACATTGGGGGGGAAGGGGAATATGTAGATATAAAAGAATAGAAACTTAAGGTCATGGATATGGTAGAAACAGAAAAGTTAACATTTTTATTGAGAAATAAGCCTATCCAGAACTTTGAAAGGGAATGGGGAGAAGTTTTGAATTGGATAAAGAAATAACAAACAATGTAAAGATATGTATTAAGCAGCAATATAACAAGTAAGAGTAACAGTGTATGATTATTGGTGGAGTGAAGCAGAGGTATGATTATTGTAAAGTGAAAAATATGTATATGTTAAGATAAATAAGCAGATACAATTGGAAAAAAGAAGGAAGTGGGGAAAGGGGGGATTATTTCTTTTATTTTTTATTGTAAAATTTAATAAAAATATGTCTAAAAAAATAAAAAAATTAAAAGAACAAATGTATAAAAATACTTTAAAATGGCAAATCTATAAAAGCATTATTAGCACATTCAGCAAAAAGTGAAGGTAAAGTGAAAAGGCCAGAGAAAACAAAGATTCCCCCACCACCACCAGCACTGTGTCACGTACCAGATAACACACACTCCAAGAAGACACTCTGATTTTCACAGTAGTTTATTCACTGAGTTAACATGAGTACCAATGACACACTTCTCTACAAGTTGCTGAAACTGATTAATACAAACATCTCACACTTTTATATGCAATTGACAGAAATCATTGTGTGCAAAGCAACTATTGGTTTTTAAAGCATCAAGCAGTTACTTTCCCTTTCCCATGCTAGTGTCAGTCGCAGGATTGCTTAGTCTTGAACAGTTGTTGACCTGTCTCCAAGTCTCTAGTTATCTCAGCCCATTCCATTCCCATAACATCCTTTTCCCAATTATTTCCCACTGACACCTTCCAGCCTGGCCTCCCCATCTTTATTTGATACGTTGTAGCAGTTTAGCAGTTTTATATAGGATGCAAAGTAGCTGTATCATGGACTGCATACATTGCAGCAGCAGACTCCTTTTGTTTTCTGTGCTCTGAAGCACCTTATATACATGTTCCCCTCCTTTAGAATGAGTAATATGGGAGGGAGACCTTGCAACTTGACACGTTGAAAGGATACCAAAGTTAAGTTCCAGTCAAGCTCTGCTAGGAAAAGAACATTTCACAGCCAGGGTGCCACCACTGAAAAGCTTTTTTTTGAGGTTCACATCTGCTGTGCTACAGATGATTGGAGTACTTTGTCAAGGACATCTGATGATAATCTCAGAGAGCAAGGAGGCACATATTGAGATAGGTACCATAGTCCCAAGTCAGGAAAGAGTTTAAAAAGGAGAAAGAAAGAAAGAAAGAAAGAAGGAAAGAAGGAAGGAAGGAAGGAAGGAAGGAAGGAAGGAAGGAAGGAAGGAAGGAAGGAAAAGAAAGAAAGAAAAGAAAGAAAGAAAGAAAGAAAGAAAGAAAGAAAGAAAGAAAGAAAAGAAAGAAAGAAAAAGAGAAAGAAAGAAAGAAAGATAATATTTTGTACTGGCCTCAAAAATGGAACAAAAACCAGTGCAGTTATAAAACATTGATCAAATGAGAACATAATGCCCAGTCCAAAGAGAAGTATATCTGATGGTAGATTGTGAATTGTCTGCAGTGGAGAGTCCATGTTGAATGCATTACCATACGTTAGCCTAGCTGTTACCAGAATGTGTAAGTGAAGCTGGCACTCTTTGCTCACGGGAAAGGATGCAAATGGCAACCCAAGTTAGGCTGGTAAAAGGCACTTGTGGCACACAGGAAACCTATGTCTTCATTGGTTAGACAACCCCCAACTGAGAAGCTGTGCCTTAGAGGAAAAGTCCCAAAAAGTCTGCTATCTAGTACTGTTATAGTGCAGATGTTCATAAGCTGGTGCCCTTGGATGCTGGCTAGGGAAGGTGGAACTTGTAGTCCAACACATCTAGAGGGTACTAGATTGAGGAAGATTCTTCCAGTGATTTCTCAGACACAAGGAATAGATTGATTGGAGAGGGATTCTATGAATAACTCCTGAAATGTATTTTAGAACAGGGGTTGACACGTCTTTTCCTTCACATTTTATGTTCTGCCTTGTGACATAAAAATTCTCAGGGGAAAAATGCTCAGATTTAGTATGTTGGATTCAAAAATACAGGTTGTCCCACCGAATTTGCTAATACCACACACACACAAACACACACACAGCATACAAGAGAGCTGTTCCTTCAACCATTGTGGAACAAAAGTAAAATTTCCCATGACTGCATTCCAGACTGGAAAAAATTGCATTGCACCCTGCCAAATTTTAAAATATTATGCAACTGTTAAAAACAGCAAGAGGCGATCAGTCATCGAGTCACCTAGTCACAGAGTATAGGACTGCAATTTTTCTGATTGTATTTTTTTAATTGGAATATATCCAAATATACATCAACATGTACCAGTTTCAGGTTTTTTACAAATATTTCCGATATAAACTATATGAATAGTTTCCCCCTTCCTCCTCCATACCTATCTTCCATTTTATTGCTTTTCACTCAGATTTATAGCTTATGTAAAAATCATTTATTCCTTCATACCTGTGTTTCTTATGTTATTCTCGCCATTTTTCAATTGCTCAGTAAATGTATTACTAAAGTTTTATAATACTTTATCTTTGAATAAATTCATATTTTAATAGCTTCATTTTTCCCTCCTTTTTAATTAGCTCAAAATCAGCTCACATTCCCTCTCAAATTGTTGTATTGATTTTCCTTTTATCAACATTGCAGCTTTTCCATCTCCATCGTATCCATCACCTTTAAAAGCCAATCGTCTATCAAACGTTTCTCTTCAGTTTTCCATTTTTGTATAAAATTTAATCTAGCTGAAATTACTAAATATAATATCAGTTTGGGATTCTTTTTTATCACTAGGTGATTATCAATCATATTTAACAAATATAGTTCTGTCTTCAATTCGAACTGAATAGCCAGGCATTTAGATGTTATCTTGTCTATCTGTTTCCAGATTTTATTTTATTTTATTTTTTGCCTTGGGGCATAGACACCACATATGAAAAAGATCCCTCTTTTTTTCTTTACATTTCCAGCTGATTCCTTCTCCTTTATTATACATCTGAGATAGTTGAGCTGTAGCCAAATACCAGTGGTATAGTATTTTATAATAGTTCTCCTTCAGACTCATGTTTAGTGTAACTTTTAAGTCTTTGTCCCATGTTTTCTACCAGCTTTCCAAGTCTTGAGTGGCTAATATTTTGAGCCCATTTAGTTGTTGTCTGTTTTATAATTTCTTTTTCCATTTCTCTCTCAAATAAGCTCTCAAATAATTTAGATGTTACTTTTGGCTGTGTCTTCATTAAGATTTCATCAGATTCATTGTGTTCTTTCCCAATTCCTTGTAGTTTAATAATCTATTAAAAATCTATCTATGAATCTATTAATCCTATTAATCCATCTATTAATCTAATCTAATAATCTATCTATTAATCTATTTAATAATCTATGTCTCTGCACTAATGCACAGAGTATGGGGGATAAACAAGAACTGGAACTCTTAATACAACAAAATGAATGTGATTTAATAGGTATCACTGAAACTTGGTGGTATGATTGGAATGTAGGAATAGGGGAGTATAACCTATTTCACAGAAATAGACAAAACAAGAAAGGAG
This sequence comes from Cyclura pinguis, assembly GCA_030412105.1. Taxonomy (NCBI): domain Eukaryota; kingdom Metazoa; phylum Chordata; class Lepidosauria; order Squamata; family Iguanidae; genus Cyclura; species Cyclura pinguis. Next base: position 108,245,905 of record CM059600.1, on the reverse strand, counting down.
GAGGAGTATCCCTATATGTCAAGGATGTTTTTACCTGTGAAGAGATCCGTGACTTAAATCCAGGAAGTCAGGTTGAGAGCATCTGGGTAAGAATTAAGGGAGCAAGAAACAATAGGGATGTCGTCGTGGGGATACTAGAGACCTCCAAGCCAGCCTGACTTTTTGGATGATACTAGGGATAGGCCAACTGAATCCGCAAATCCTCGAATCCTTGCGAAGGATTCGGGATTCACAAATCCGAATCCCTGGGCCAAAACAGGCAAATCGAATCTTTCAACTCCCTGCACATCCCGGGGCCTGAGCGCCCTGGATCAGGCCTGTGCAGGTGTGCAGGGGTAGCAAGAGATGCTTTCCTGCATACCAGGAAGCTTGAGGTGGCACGGGAGCCCTGGATCAGGCCTGCATGGGTGCGCAGGGCCGGTGAGAGCACTTTCCTGCATACCCGGAGGCCTGAGCTGGCGTGAGAGCCCCGGATCAAGCTCGCTCCTGCTGCCTGCCCCTGTGGCTGCTGCCCTCTGCAAGGTAATTATTCTCTTCTTCCTATTCTTTTGACTTGAGACTGGAGGGTAGGGATTGGGACTGGACTAGAGGCTGATGTTAGTTTGTTTTTGTTAAGCGCCTTCCTTATTGCAGGACTTGAGACTTGACTGGAAAGTACAGTGTTCTTGAGATTTCAAGGACAGGTGAAAAAGATTCCTTTGCACAGCTCCTTGCAAAGCTCTTTCATACACAATTCTGGGGTTTATAGTTTTACAAGGTGTCACAAGCCTTCTCTGCCAAAGTGTGCTAGTGCATCATCAAACTACAAACCCCTGGATGCCATAAGGAGTTATGGAAAGAAAATCCAGTTTTGACCTGGATTATCTCTGTACTGTAGTATGTGGCCCTGTTTACACAGGGAGGAAAATGTAGGATTAATCATCTACATTTTCCTGCCTGTGTAGAAAGGGCCTTCATGTCATTTTCAATCTGGCAAGATCCTGAGGCAAAACTATGACAATTGTCCTGGCCAGATTTCTTCAGAGGGAGGTTTGCCTTTGCCTAGGCTTTTGCTAAGGCTGAGAGGGTGTGTCTTTCCCAAGATTACCCTTGCCCTTTTTTTTCTTTTTTCTAATAGTCAACCCAGGAGATGGCATTATCTTGAGCATCCTCCAACATCTGGAGCTACTTCCAAATTACATGTAATTCTTAATATGAAGTATATGGGTATGTTTTCCTGAAAGGGAAAACTATTATTTGATTTGTTTTTCATTAAACAAAGATGTCAAATTCTGCTTTAAAACACTTTTCAGTAGAAGCACTTTGTTTCCCTTGGTTTTTAAACCTTTTTGTAAAAAAGGATTTGAAAGATTCGAGATTCGTGGATTTGCAGAACCTTCATCCCATCTCTAGATGATACCTTCCTGGAGCAGATGACCACACATTTCAAAAAGGAGAGATGCAGTAGTAATGGGAGATTTCAACTATCCTGATACATGTTGGCAGTCAAACTCTACCAAGAGCACATGGTCGAACAAGTTCCTCACTTGCTTTGCAGACAATTTCATTGTCCAGAAGGTGGAGGAAGCAACAAGGACATCAGCTACCTTAGATCTGATCCTGACCAACAGGGATGACCTTGTTAACAGGGTGGAAATGGTGGGATCCTTAGGTGAGAGTGAACATGCTGTATTGAAATTGTTATTCAGTGGGAAGGGGAAGCTAAGTGTAACCAGACACACATTCTAGACTTTAAAAAAGCTGATTTCTGTAAACGTAGGGAATTACTGGCTGAAATTCCATGGTCAAGAATACTGAAAGAGAAGGGAGTTCATGAGTGATGGGAGTTTCTTAAAAGTGAAATACTGAAGGCACAATTTAAAACTGTGCCAATAAGGAGGAAAAATGGTGGGTGTCTAAAGAAACCAGAATAGTTGACTAAAGAACGCTCAGCTGAGCTAAGTGTTAAAAGAAATGTGTATAAGAAATGGAAGAATGGCGATATCACCAAAGAGGAATTCAAACAAATAGGATATGTAGAGAGAAGGTCAGAAAAAAACAGACCTCAGAATGAATTCAGGCTTGCTAGAGAGATTAAAAGCAATAAAAGGGGCTTTTTAGATATGTCTGCAGCAAAAGGAAAAACAAGGGAGTGATAAGGTAGCTGTGTGGAGTAGAAGTACTGACTGGGGGAAGAGAAAAAGCAGAATTACTCAACATGTTATTTGCCTCAGTTTCCTCCCAAAAGAAAAGAAAATATTCAACCTGGGCTGTGGGGAGCAAATGGGGAAAATATAGCACAGAATAGGTAGAGAAGTAGTACTGGAATACCTGGCTACACTAGATGAGTTCAAGTCTCCAGGGCTGGATGAATTACATCCAATGATATTAAAAGAACTGGCAGAAGTGATTTCAGAACCACTGGCAATATACTTTGAGAACTCTTGGAGAACAGGAGAAGTCCCAGAAGACTGGAGGAGGGCAAATGTTGTCCCCATCTTCAAAAAGGGAAAAAAAGAAGACCCAGATAATTATCACCCAGTCAGCCTGACATCAATACCAGGAAAGATCTTAGAGCAGATCATTAAACAGTCAATGTGTAATTACTTTGAAAGCAATGCCATGATCACTAAAAGTCAACATGTGTTTCTCAAAAACAAGTCATGCCAGACTACTCTTATCTCTTTTTATGATAGCGTTACAAACTGAAGAGAATGCAGTGGATATAGCATATCTTGATTTCAGTAAGGCCTTTAACAAAGTTCCCCATGACATTCTTGCAAAGAAGCTAGTAAAATGTGAGCTGGACACGGCTATTGTTAAGTGGATTTGTAATTGGTTGATGGACTGAACCCAAACGGTGCTCACCAATGGCTTCTCTTCTTCCTGGAATGAAGTGACTAGTGGGGTGCCACAGGATTCTACCCTAGGTCCTGGGCTGTTCAACATCTTCATCAGTGACTTGGATGAAGGAATAGAGGGCATGCTGATCAAGTTTGCAGATGACACCAAATTCGGAGACGTTGCTAATATGCCAGAGGACAGGATCAAAATTCAAAATGACCTTGACAGATTGGAGAGCTGGGCCAAAGCTAACAAAATGAATTTCAACAGAGAGAAGTGTAAGGTCCTGCAGTTAGGCAGAAAAAATGGAATGCACAAATATAGGATGGGGGACGTGGCTGGATAACAGCATGTGTGGAAGGGATTTAGGAGTCTTGGTAGATCACAGGCTGAACACGAGTCAGCAGTGTGATGCAACAGCCAAGAAAACCAACACAATTCTTGGTTGCATCAATAGGAGTATGGTGTCTAGATCAGGGAGGTAATGGTACTGCCCTATTCTGCATTGGTTAGACCTCATTTGGAATACTATGTTCAGTTCTGGGCACCTCGGTTCAAGAAAGATATTGACAAGCTGGAGTGTGTCCAGAGGAGGGCAACCAAAATGGTGAAGGGTCTGGAAGCCATACCCTATGAGGAGTGGCTTAGGGAGCTGGGTATGTTTGGTCTGCAGAAGAGAAGGTAAAGAAGGGACATGATAGCCATGTTTAAATATTTGAAGGGATGTCATGTCGAGGAGGGAGCAGGCTTGTTTTCTGCTGCTCCAGAGACTAGGACAAGGAGCAATGGATTCAAACTGCAGGAAAAGAGATTCTACCTGAAGAACTTCCTGACAGTCAGAGCTGTCCAGCAGTGGAATATGCTGACTCGGAGTGTGGAGGAGTCTCCTTCTTTGGAGGCTTTTAAGTAGAGGCTGGATGGCCATATGTCAAGAGTTCTCTGATGTGGGTTCTACGTGGCAGGGGGTTGGACTGGATGACTCCTGTGGTCTCTTCTAAGTCTATGATTCTGTGATTCCATGATTTTAAATCTCTCCTGAATTTATCTTTAAGCAAACCACTGAATCTCAGTTCCTTGCTTCTTTAGCTCCTCTCTTTATTTTAATCTTTGGACAATCTTCCTCCCAAACAATTAAATCTTTATATCTTACATATGGCAATTCCACCACTTTTCCTCTCATCAAAAAGGCTTCTTGTATGTTAAGGGTCACAATAAGACCCTATGCAACACAAACCAATTACATTCCAACATTATAACCAGACATGAGGGGAGCGGAACTAGGTGCAATGGCTTAGAATTTGAAAATGGCTCAAATCTCACTGATTCTTGATGACTCAAGATCACTTGTACTATCCTATGGAGATTATATTGGTGGCCAGTTAAGTACGTGTAACTTCCTTCAGTTACATGATAGACTCAGTTGCATAGACTCCATGTGTTCATTTCAATGAACAAACCAATCTAGGGCTTGATTCAGAGGTTGTCCTACTGTCTGGGCAGATGAAGCGCTGCCAAACTTAACTCCCCCACACATGAACATACCTCTCCAACTAATAGAGGAGCACAAGGTGTACTTAGACCTTGCGAGGTTATATTCTGCATTACATACTAGAAATAGAGGCCTCTACTTCTAGCGACTGAGCCCAGGTAGCACTGACTTGAGTCTTCTACTGTCACTGCCAGTTATCCAATTCTAAGATAGTGAAGAACCAAGAACAAATCATCACAATTTCTGATACCATAGTATATTAACTTCGCCTAAATGATTAATCTCTTAAAGGCCATGGCAAAAAAAGGCTATTTTCTTGCATTTTGGAGCTTGAGTGAATATGATTTTCCATTTAATATAACATAGCAAAGGGGTTTGTTTGTTTGCTTGTTTGTTAATGATATAGTAAATATGCATATATGCCCATATTCCTCAGACAGTATGTTTCTCAAGTGTTTGACTTTTTTCATTGAGTTTTATTTAAGGATCTAAAGCATGAGATCATGTACAGCCATCCCTTCACATTCCCTAGGGTTAGGAGCACAGGACCTCTGTGAAAGTGGAAAAACCGTGAATAACTCTAGGCCCTCCCAAGCCATATTTAACCCACAAAAAAGTGCGATCACCATATTCAACCCACCATGGATTCCTTTGAGACATCAGGATTCCTTCACAAGGCAGAAATGGGTAGCTGGTGGGGCTTACTCCCACCTCCACTGCTGCCCCACACCATTTTAATAGGGAGTTGTAAGCCTCGTTCACAGTTTCTCAGTCTTGTGAGGCTTGCACTCCCTATTAAAAACAGCATAGGGAGGCAGCAGGGGTGACAGCAAATAATCCATGAATAATCAAATCTGCAAAAGTGAAACCCACTAATGTGCAGGGCTGACTGTAGTAACAAATATATAAGCCTTACTGACTTCTGGAAAGAAAACAATATAGCGGTGAGCAAAAGGCAAAGCTGAGTCATGATTAGAAATTTCCAAAAAAAGAAGGAAAGAAAGGAAAAAGTTATAAAACATGTTTGCTGCCTTTTACTCTACTCCTCTTTAAATTGCTAGAACTGTTTCTAAAAAATGGTTGTGTTTTGAGTAGATACCAGAATGACGACATTTTCAGCATAACAGCGTAACACTGTATGTATGCAGTATGCAGGATTTTCCTCTGTGCACAAAGAATGTGAGAAACAAATGCTACACATACTGAAATTTCTTGGCTTTTTTGGGGGGGGGCAGGGGGTGCCATTGCCTTTTTCTGAAGCTGACAGAATATGACTTGCCCAAGTTCACCCAATAGGATTCCATGTCCAAGTGGGGATTCGAACCCTGATCCTAGACCAATATTCAGTCTACCATGCCATGTTGGCTTTTGTCCTTCAGCGAAATACAGATCCCACAGTTCCATAGGATATCACCATGATTGTTAAAATACTACCATAGTGCTATAACTGTGTGATGGGGCCTTGAATTTTTTAGCAACTCTGTTTGCAATAGGGAATTGTAGTCACTCACAGTTCCTTGACAAAAGCTCCTATATGAAATCTATTTTGACAAATACAGATTGTTGATATTCACACCACACTCCTAGAAGATTATTCATCATGTTCTCAAGGATGTATCCAAAAGGCAAGGTGTGAAATAACCCTTAAGGAAACCGTGAAGAAATTCTTGAATCATCACCAGCACCACCATCATCATAAACATAAAAACCTCAGTCTCTGGCAGTTGCAAGTGGAGCTCATCTGGACTACTGATCTTTTTTTTTTAATTGATCTACTTGGATGCATTTTTATATAAAGAATACATTCAAATCTATTTCTATTGGTAGTACTTTAAACAACGCTCCAGTGGTGTAGACATTCTATCGCGTTGTTGCTATTTTAAAAAGAGCATGAGGCATTGCGTTTATGCTCAGTGAGTCATCACTCTTTGTCTGTTACTTTTGATTACCAGTGAATTATCGTAGAGATAACAAAGTGGAGCTGCTGCTCTTCATATCTGTGTTGTTGTTCTTTCATCCTGCTCACTCAGTGAAAAAGTGATGTTTCTGTACAAGATGCATTTAAGCAAAGATCACATCTGTATATATGTCAATCTGCTTCCGTCTGCACTAACATTTAGGCCATTTCCTCACCACACTGTTATAGTGCTTTTATTCCACTTTCAACATCTCATGGAATCCTGGGGTTTGTTGTTTAGGGACAGGCATTGAGAATTCTCAGCCAGAGAGCTCTTTGGCCTCAGTGAATAACAAACCCCAGAATTCCACAGGATGTTGAAACTGGAATAATAGAGCTATAACAATGTAGGGTGGAAATGGCCTTGGCTTACTGTTGTTGTGTCCCTTCACGTGGGTTCTGGCTTATGGTGACCTGAAGGTGAACCTATAATGGGATTTTCTTGGCAGAATCTTTTTTGAGAGAGTTCCTTTGTCTTTCTCTTAGGCTGAGAGAGTGTGACTTGCCCAGGGTCACCAAGGGGTTTCCACAGCTCAGTGAGGATTCAAACCCTGGCCTCCCAGTGTCCTAGTCCAACATTCAAACCACTACATCAAGCTGCCCCCCCCCCGACATTTGGATGGGACCAGCTTATACACTGGACCCCTGGACCAACATACAAAGCTCTGTCTGGGATCGGTTCTCACTTTTAGTACAAAAGTTTTGTCTTGCTCAACAAGAAACTGGTGATCTTTATTTTAAAAAAATGCTCAGACCTGAATGATACTTATTACACAGGTCTAACCAGTTTCCAGTTTGCTTGCAAGAGCACACACAGAGACAGAGACAGAGAGAGAGAGAAAGAGAGAGAGAGAAATTATGCAAAATAGATATATACTTTTCAAATGTATTTGCTTAAATTAAGCCACATTACACACCCAAACACACTCTCTTTCTCTTTCTCTCTTGTTTTATAATTAGTTATCATTATCATTATCATGAGTTTGCCTCTTAGAGCAACCAGATTCCTGGACTTGAAAAAGGAATATCCCAGGATCTCCAGGTGATATCCTTGGAAAGGAAGTGATAGTTAGAACGCTACTTCTTGTTACTGGAGTACTCTGGAATGTACCTAATAGATTAACCAGGCAGAGGTGGAGTAAAGAGCAGACTTCTTTCATCCTTCCTTATTAAGGATGATATAATCTAAGTTTCTCTGGAAGAAGGAACAATGGGAGCAACAGTTTTGAGTTAGTAAGGAAACCTGACAGAGGAACATACAGGGAGGCCTGAGTGTGAAGCTTGTCCTTAAGCCACAGAAATATTGGCCATTTACGCACTAGACTGTTATAGCGCTGTGATTCCACTTGCAACATCCTATGGAATCCTGGGGTTTGCAGTTTCGGGGGGGGGGGCAGCCAGCCTCTCCCGAAACTGCAAACCCCAGGATTCCATAGGATGTTGCAAGTGGAATCATAGCGCTATAACAGTCTAGTGCAGAAATGGCCATTGAGAAGAAGGGGGGCAGGAGCAGGGCCATAAGAGCTTCCTCCCTCTGGAGAGCCAGCACAGGACAGTGGATTTGGTTGTCTGTTCCAGAGTTTTTCAGACATGTTCTGCAATTATGCTCACCATGTTATGATATCCTAAAAGCCTCCAGTAGTCTTTTTCTGAAAGAAACCAAACTGCTCTCTCCTCCCTTGAATTCCTACTGTTTGGGAAGGTCTGCATGATTTACACTGTTTAATGGTGGTGAAGTCACTGTTTTATTCAAATATGAACTGTGCACCCTTTACTTAATTGCTGAGGCTGTGGAAATGAAGGTAGCCAGTTTAACAAGTCATCAGTGGTAAAGAAATCAAACCATTCTTGTCAGTGCTGCCAAGTAAGGGAAACTGCACACCTTTTACAAGACAGAAATTTTATTAAAGATGCCATATACTTTGAAAAATAAACTATTCCAGCTTATGCTGGTCATTAAGGTTGCAATGTAGTATATGTTTGCCTGGGATCCCTTTTATACCCAGTGAAACTTACTTCTGAGTAGACTTGCACTGTGGAGAAAGAAAATGGGCTGCAGAAATCTCAACATCACTTTTACGAGCATCTGCAAGGATTTTTGTTTTGTTTTGTTTTTTGTTTTTTTTAACCTTTAGCAAAGCAGTTGCTAAAAGCCTTCTGGCAGTGAGTCATTATAACAATTTCTAATCCCGATGTTCACCATACAGGTACAGATGAATCAGGAGCAACTGTTAAATAACAACCCAGGTCAGCCTGACCTGGCTGGCAGTGAAGTGATGTATGGAAATATCTTCTTTTCACTGACAGTTTTGTCTTGTCTTCATTTCTTTTGGAATCCTACTTCACCTCCTGGCAATCCCTCAGTACTGTCATCGATCTTCACAGCTTTGCTGGCTTTCAGAATATATCTCCATCCATTGCCTTCTCAGTTCCTTAAAAAACAGTGTGATCATGTGGCAGATAGCTCATGAAAATGTCATTTCAGTGTTTGGCTGTTGTAAAGAAGAAAGAAAGAAAGAAAGAAAGAAAGAAAGAAAGAAAGAAAGAAAGAAAGAAGGAAGGAAGGAAGGAAGGAAGGAAGGAAAGAAGGAAGGAAAGAAGGAAGGAAAGAGAAAGAAAGCAGGCAAGTGAGCGAGCGAGCAGGAAAGAAAAATTCCATGTTGGGCATAAGGAAATGAAAATAATGCCAGTAACATACTGGCCTTGTATAAATCCATAGTGTTGACTGCATCTAGAGTACTGTGTGGAGTTTTGTTGACCACATGTCTGAAAAAAAGTAGGAAGGAGCTAGCAAAGGAGCAGAAAAGACTGATCAAAATGTTCAAGGGACTGAAGCAACTCCTGTATGGAGAAGGGTTACAATATACCCTCCAACATTTCACAGATGAAAACAGGTAGGCATACGGCCAAACAAACATCAGCGTATAGTCAAGATGGCAAAAGTTATTAGTCAGTAAAAAGAAACAAACTAGGAGAGGCTACAGCAGTTTGCTTTTGCCAAAGCATGCTGTGATGGGCAAGATTCTGCCTCCTTCTTTGCTTTCTCATTCTGCTGCATTAATTGAATTCAAACTATGTTTACATTTTGAAATCAGTTTGTAGCAACTGAGATAAGCTGAGGACAACAGGGGAAAGTGGGAGGAGGAGAGAGAAACTGGGACATTTTTAAAAGCTGCTGAAACAGTGGGATGACAGAGGATTAATTGGGACTCTCCCTGCCAAATTGGAACAGTTGGGGGATGTGTTATAACATTGGAGGTTGTTTTGTTTAGGAAAGGCAAGTAAGGGGAGAAATATACATATAAAATTAGACATGTTGCAAAGAAAGTAGGTAAAAGCTTTAGTATCAAAGAGCCTAGGGTCATTCACAGAAGCTGAAAGGTGGTAAATTTGGCATAGATAAAAGAAAGTACTTATTCACATAGCACATAGTTAAACCGTAGATGGAGGAATGGATTGCCACAACATATGATGATGGCTGCCAACATGGATGCTATTAAAAGGGAATTGAATAAATTCATGGAGGATTGGGCCATGAATAGCTAGTAGTCAGGGTGGCTATATATCCTGTATCAGAGATAGTGAGCCTCAGAATACTGGGTACTGTGGAACACGAGATGGAAGGTAACATTATCCTCATATTCCTACTTGCAGGATGCACATGAGCATCTGTTTGACCAATGTGTGAACAGAATGTTGAACTAGATAGCCTTTGGTCTGATTAAACATGGCTCTTCCTAAGCACTCATATTTTCATTTTTTTAAAAAAAATCCCCTCTCACTCCATGCAGTGGCCAACTACATATCAAAAATTATGTAAGGAATGGAGATATACAACACTCCATAGCAGTACAGAGTGGAGCCTAGATATAGTACAAGAGTGATACAAAGCTGAACTCCTTGAAAAAGGTTAATGCTCAGACCCCACAAGAGTGACCTTATTAGCAGGAAGGCACCAATCTCCATGAGAAGGCAGACAGAATTCTCTTGATGGACATTATAACCTCTACTGGTCCTCCACAATAAACAGATTATGGGTTGACTACTCTTGTTGGGAATTTTCTCAATGGAAGCTGTGGAGTACTGAATTCGATGGGATTTACTCCCAGGTAAATTACTAAGGAGAGCCAGTGTAGTGTAGTGGTTTGAGCACTGGACAACAACCCTGCAGGCTAGGGTTCAATTCCCAGTTCAGTCATGAAAACTCACTATGTGACCTTGGGCATGTCACGCACTCTCAGCCTCCAGAAAACCCCATGATAAATTCACCTTAGGGTCTCCATATGTTGGAAATGACTTGAGGGCACACAACAACAATGACGACAACAACAACAACAAATTACTAACAGAGCAGCATGGCATAGTGGCTGGACTGCAACCCTGGAGACCAGGTTTCGATTCCATGCTCGGCCATGGAAACCCACTGGGTGACCTTGGACATGTCACACACTCTCAGCCCCAGAAAACCCTGTAACAGGTTTGTCTTAGGGTTGCCATCAGCTGGAAATGACTTGAAGGCACACAACAACAACAACAACAACAACAAATTACTAAACAGCTGGCATGTAAGTTGATTGTATTGTATCTGAAGGTGCTTAAATTCAGAGAAAAAGAAAGTCTGGCAATGGAGTGTTCCTGTATTTCATCCTCTTTACATGCTGTTGACAGAACTCATAAGTATCACTTCAAATGAATCCATATTTGAGCTAGCATTCCTTTGTTCGAAGCCAATACTATGATATCACTCTGAAGGGAAACCTGTGTGTGATAACACTGTTATATAAAGATGAGTGGTTGCATGTAAAGTAATTGAGCAGGTTCTGGTGTGATTTTTCCCCCCTACTTCACTGTTTTATATCTTATATAACGTGTATCATGTGGTTTTGTTATCCTGATCCTTTTCCCCAAAGGCTGTATGCTGCTTACTTGGCTGCAGGGGTGTAGATGTAACCTGTTTGACTGTTGTATGATCCTGCTAGGAAATTAAGCAAGGGGCTGTCTTGAGATCTGGAGAGAAATCAACCCTGTTTCCAAATAAGATATATTTGTTTTTAATAAGTTTAACCCTACATACCAGGATGAGCACAATGTGACACTCTGGAGGTTCAACATCAAGTCCCATCAGCCCTAGCCAGTGGTGAGGAATGCTGAGAGTCACAACCCAACAACATTTTGCTCACCCCTGCTGTATACTGAAAATGAACTGAGGCCAAATTTCTCAGACATAGTTTTAGCAAAGGGTAGCACCAGCCAGTGGATTTTTCAGTATTGTGGACCTTGGTGTGGGTAGGTGGGAGGAAGTCTTTCACTGCTCCACCTCAGAATGCAAAATGCCTTGGCCAATAGACCAAAGGTATAAGAGGAAGGACCAGAAACAGGCTCAATCTGAAAGTCTCTGTTTTGTTCTTTCTTTAGCAGTGAGGGAGGGAAAAAGTCAATAGCTTTTCACTTGCGGCTCTATCAACTGATGTCCTGCTATGAAGTTGCAGCTGGGGAAACCACTTTGTTTGATGGGGGTAAGAAAGGATAAGAAAATGTTTGGACTTCTGTTATTGTGAACATGGAGTCTAGCTGGAAACTCAGCTTTTTCTATCCTCTTCAGAGTGGGCAGGCTCCTTGGTAGGGGGAGAACTAAACTTTATTGGGGTTTTCAGATATGCAGGGGATTCTATTGATGTTCAAGGGAGTAGAATGTTCCCTTCAGATCTCTCTGCTCAGTGCAGAAGGTTTGGGGAGCTAAAGGAGCAGAAAGGAAATTGGTGGCAGGTTTTGTATAAATGGCCAAATACCCACCTGTTTCTAGCTCTCATGTCTGCAGACAGTATTAGACATTTACTTGAGCAAATGCCAGCAGATATTTATTAGACTGTCTGAACACTAAATGTTTAGATATCACTTGAATAATAATATTCTCTATTGCCACTATTGCCTGTGAAGCTACACAGTGGGTTTAACAAAGAGATGGGAGAATGCCTTCTTTGCACACTTGAACCAACCTCAGACAGGAAGACCTTAACACTAAACACAACTGTACTGGAAGAAGGAGGGAAGTTGTGAGAGAGAAATAGAGAAAGGCAGCTAGTGACTTCCATGTCAGGAATGTGGTGAATCTGCTCTGGGCTTTGAAGGAGCTATCCAAAGTTCTGAACCTTGTTCCCTGATAGGTTTGGCACATGGACAATTCCTGTGAGGTCTAGAATAACACTCAGAGCAAATTCACTACACCTCTGACATGGAAGCCACCAGCCACCACTGGTGCTTGTGTGCGTGTGTGTGTGTGTGTGTCGACCTATGTAACGGTTCATGAACTGAGATGAGAGATTTGGCAAGATCGCATCCAGGTAGGAACAGTTGCAGATATCATTTGAAAAGAGTCTCAGAAGTTATCTAGCCTCTCAGTATTTACCATTAAACACTTCCATTGTGGTTGTTTATTAGGTGACATTCTGTCAGTACATTGTTCTATTTGCATGTCATGACCAAATATACAAAGAAAAATGTTTACAGTTTTATAAGATTAAAGTTGATTCTGACTCCCACCTTCCATTGAAAGAAGGCATTTGACAGTGTGCTAAGAACTGAATTAGAAATAGTTTCTTATACTGATTGGTAATATGAGTTCTGTGTATGCCGTTCTTACCTGAAATAAAATCTAACAAGGCAAAAAGAACAGAAATCGGAACCAGAACTTGTACCTTCAGGAAAAATATCTCACAATATATAAAATATGGTGATGAGCCAGTATAGTGTAGTAGTTTAAGTGCTGGACTAGGCTGTGGGAGACCAGGGTTTACATCCCCACTTGGGTACGGAAACCCACTGGGTGACCATAGGCAAGTCACAATCTTTCTGCTTAAGAGGAAGGCAATGGCAAACCTCCTCTGAATAAATCTTGTCAACAAAACCCTGTCAGAGAGTCACCATAACTCAGAGTTAGCTTGAAGGCAATAAGGAGCAAACAACAATAGAAACTGACAGAACATGAATAAGAGAAAGGAGTTCTTTAAAAAAAATCTGGGGAGAAATAAGCAAATTTCCTGGGATGCATCCAGAAATGGCTTTTATCTTGTAAACATCTTGCCTCATTCACAGAATTTTAAGGGGAGTGTCCAACTGATATTGGCTTCCATTAATAACCCTCCCCTATATTCCTTCTGCCACTTCTGCCTTTTTTTCTTACCAAAGAAAAATGGAAGGAGGCAAAGATAGAATAGTGTCACACTGCCTTTTGTGTTAGAAGTTGGGGTGGAGGTATAGGAGGGACAAATAGAGAACTTTCCTCCCCAGATAGGAATTCTGCTCCCCAATGAAATTTTCCTTCAGTCCCCAGATTAAGTTACTGTAGTAACTTAAAACTTTATTTGACCAGTTAGAAATATAGTTAAAGCATACAAATAAAAGGGCAGAGGGAGTTACCAAGGGAATTGAAATACAGCAAATAAGTTTGAGATGTGAACGATTTTCAGTGTATCATCCTCTGAATTGCAATACATTTGGAGAATGAAGGAAAATTTCATTTGCGAGGGGCAGAAATCTTACTTGGGGGCAGTGACCTCATCCTATCCTCATAGCTATACCCCTGCTAGAATCTGTTACCTGGGGACACTCCCAAGTATTGGCTGTTTCAAGACAGTTGAACTTGCCTGTCCCTGTGCTCACGATACAGTGCATTCTGTCCTACATTTGTCATCCAAATGCAGGGCTGATGCAGACAGCTGCCAAACCAAGGTAAACTGTGTGGCTTGAGTGAGGTGAAGCAGACTACAGAAAGCTAGAGAAAAACAATACTGACATTTCATTCCTAAATGGCCTTGTATGCCCTTTTCCATTCGCCCAATAATCCTGTGTTGGTTGAGTATTTATCACTGCTATTTTACTCCTCTGGAATGACTAAAGCAAGGAATGGAATCATCAGGAATGTTTAGGCCCTTACAAGTATTAAAACAAACACAAAGGAAAGTTTATGTCACTAAAATCATCAGGGAAATTCTAACCTGGCTTCTTGTTGGCTAGTCTGCGTTGTTGTTTTCCTGTTTGTCTAGGGTTGGTTGTTGTTTATATCCCACCTTTCCTCCAGCCCTGGGACTCCGCATGCTTACAAAACTTAGAATCAATACAGATACAGATAAAAGCTAACATTACAAAAAGCACACAAAAGCTATCCAAAAAAAAATCTGTTAAAAGGCAGTGAATACAGCTCATTATTAAAAGCACTTTCCCCTGTTGGATAGAAATGCTGTGACATTTGCCTGATTTGAAAATACATTTGATGAGCATGTGGATAACACCTGGGGAATGACTTGGCAAGTCATGATGTAATCCCTAGGGGACATGTAGTAAGGCTGAGTCATGATAATGTGAAATCATGGCAAAGGGTTGCATCAGCCATTGTCCCTAGCTGATGACTTATCAGCGGGTGTGTATAAAAGAGGAGAGCTCGGACACTCTGACTCTCTCTGACTCCAAACCTCTGTCCGAGCGAACCTCTGCTTGATGTGTCTACAATGCTGAATCTATGACTGCGGATCTGCGTATCCTGTGTACAGATGTGTATATCTTGGAACAGTGAAGATTAAATCCTCCATGTATCTTGGATGGCAAACTCTGTGTGTATGAGTTACTAACCAGTGGGTTGAGGGGTCAGAGCTGATGCTGTAAGTTACACTCTGCTGCACACACTTGTTGCCGTTTTGAACCTCTGCTATGTTTAATGCTTGCCTCTGGGACGTGTTTTGTCCAGGGAGCAGCAGTTCCAGGGAGGATTTTGTGCTGAGGCTGTAAATCAAGCTCCCAACATCCCCTATAAGCCAACAGTTCCCAAAGGCCTGTTAAACCAGAGAAGTCTCTATCACCTGTTGAAAGAATACCAGGGTATCCTACTTTTCTTCTACATTATAGGTTGCAATGTGCCTGATTTATTTTGGACAGTTCCTCTCATTTCCCTCCCACCTCCCATTAATTTGGGATGAACTCCAAGGCCATAGGTAATGGCCGCAATCTTCTTGGCACCTTGTGCCAGCATAATGCTTTGCTATGCTGGTATAATGAACTTCTTAAAGTGTGCATTTTGCAGGGACAATGTATAGCAGAGGCTGGGAGACAGAAGAGAAAGCTGCCTCAGTCACCAGAGAAATGGCTTCCCATTTTTTGTGCTGTCCCTACCTCACCCTCCTCATGGCAGCATCCATGACCACTTTACGCCTACTGCTGCCACACCACCACCTATGCTGCTGCTGTCACCTGTGCCAGCAATATTCATGCCAGCCAATGAAAGCACAGCCAAAATCTGCTTTCTGATGGCTCAAGCAACTTTAACTCAGCATTGGTTCACTATTTTTGTTCCTCAAGTTGTTGTTGTTGTTGTTATGTGCCTTCAGGCTGGCTCTGACTTGTGGCAACACTCCCAACAAGATTCATGGGAAGATTTATTCAGAGGGAATTTGCCACTGCCTTCCTCGGAGGCTGAGAGAGCATGACTTGCACAAGGCTATCCAGTGAGTAGCCATGGATGTACAGTTGTTTGGACCCCGGTCTCCTAGAATTCTAGTCCAACATTCAAACCACTATGCCACGTTGGCTCTCTCTATGATTCATGAGAGCACTTCTAATTTGCAGCTCCAGTATGGGTGTGTGTGTTATACTATCTCCACTTTTGGAAAGGATTTTTTTTAAAAAATCTCCATGTTATTATTATTAATTAATAGGTAAAGATGTTCAGACATGTTCAGCACTATGTTTGGCAATTGTGTGAGGAGGTAGCTGCATGTGCCTGATGACACACGTCCGTAGAGGCCCTTCATGGTGCGTAAGGGCAAGGTATTCTGGCTGACACGGAATCCCTTTCCACAATGAAAAATGTCTGCTTATAAAAAGGCGTCAGCCCCCTTGCATCCAACGTAGCCACAGCACCAGGCAAGGAGAGGGATGAGGTGGGACTCTTTAGCTCCCTTGTGGGTACACTGAGGAAGGAAGATCAGTGAAGCTTCTGGCTAAGACTCCATATTGCTGGTTTCCCTTGACCAGCAAACAAACCTGGGTCTGGAGACAGAATCATAGGAAACGTAACAGGATCAGGAGCATTTCCTTTCCACGGAGTCTCTATCAGGAGTGGCGGGCAACTTTCCACACCACGTGTGTCAAATACAAGGCCCACGGACCAACTGTGGCCCGCCAGGCCATTTCATTTCACTCGTGGCTGCTCATGGCAGCCAGATGCAGCCAGATGCTCCTCTATCCAATTCTCGCCATCAGAGCATTGCTGCCGGTTACCATGGCAACGTTCTACATGGCTTGCAAGAGTTGAACAGAGGAGTAGTCAGAAGTAGAAGTAGATCGCGAGTGCTGGCTTCTGGGCCCCTCTTCAGAATACCGGCAGCTGGGGGCCTGCAATGTGGGGATCGGGCTCACCGGGTACAGAGAGGCAGGAGGGCAGAAAGAGTCACAGAGGAGGAGGGAGCAGAAAGAGGCATCGAGATGGTCTGGGGGACTAGGGGCTGAAAGAGGCACAGAGGGGGTCTGGGGAGCAGAAAGTGGCACACTTTGGATATACTGACCAATTCTGTGTCACTTTACAGAGGTATAGGGACCATAAACTACAATCAAATAGCCCCAAAAGGTCCAAGAAAAAAAAAAGTTGACGCAGAGGGAAGGCAGTTTAAAAACCAGTAATAATCAAATGCAGCGGCAATTATTTAATATGATAAAAGATACATTTATATAGTCTTACAGATACAACTGGACCTTTGAGGGCAACCATAATGCTGATGCAGCCCAAGATGAAATTGAGTGTGACGCCCCTGTTCCACACCAACACCGCAAATGCAGGATCGTATGACAACCATTCACTTATCTCAGAGGTAAGGAAAGGTGCCATGTATTTGCCGCAATCCATGGGTTCTAAGTCTTTGTCATGCTGAAAAACAGAAGGATGTTGGTGGAAAATGCATAATGTGCACACTGGACAGAGAGGAATGATAAACACCTAGCCACCCATTATTTCTCCTCGGATAATAATACAATTAACAACAGTTAAAAAAAATTGTACACATTACTTAACCAGGGTCAGAAGCTTAGCTTGTCTCTTTATGTATTTACACTGCCACCATGCATTTGCTGAGGAAAATCATACAAAAGTAGCAATGAGGTAAGAACATTTAGATAACTTGTGTCATGTTTGTGCTACCAGTAGATGGTACTACTGCCTCAGTTTCACATCCTAATTCAGTTCTTTAGGTGCTATTTACTAAAAGATGGTGCTTTCCAGAGTTAATCCCAGCAGAACACTATTAATTTACAACCTTTTGCAAGGCATGGTCAGGAGAGCACCATTTCCTTATTTATACTTATGACAACATTAGTGATCATGTTTACAGTATGTGGGTTAGTAATTATACTACACAGAAGGACACAAGTGGGAAACCTCTGGGAAGGGTCACAGTCAACAGTGTTACTCAAATATCATCATGCCTGAAGCCATGAATTAAGTCAGTTCAACATATAGTCCTAAATACCCTAAAGGCACCATATCCTGTCAGATCTTGGGAAGCTAAGCAGGGCCAGCCCTGGTTAGCACTTGTATGGGAGACCACCAATTAATATCATGTGTTGTGGGCTATATTTCAGAGGAGAGAATGGCAAAACCACCTTGATCAGTTGCCTAAGAAAAATGTCTAAAATTCATGGTGTCATCATAAGCAAGTGATTTGAAGGCAGACAC
This sequence comes from Cyclura pinguis, assembly GCA_030412105.1. Classification (NCBI taxonomy): domain Eukaryota; kingdom Metazoa; phylum Chordata; class Lepidosauria; order Squamata; family Iguanidae; genus Cyclura; species Cyclura pinguis. The sequence goes on along the minus strand of CM059600.1, from coordinate 108,227,920 downwards.
ACACACACACACACACACACACACACACACACAATCTAGTTCCAGTACCCTGTATTTCCTTAGCCTAAACACTTTCACGTGTACTCGTATGTTATTGTTGCCATGTGAAAAACAGGACAGGGCTCCTATACCTTTAACTGTTATTTGGAAGAGAATTATATAGGATGGTGGTTTAAGTTTTGGACTAGGACTCTGGGAGACCAGGTCTAGATCCTTACTCAGCCATTGAGCCGCAGTGACCTTGGGCAAATCATATTCTCTCAATCTCAGATAAAAGTGATGGCAAATCCCCTCTTAACAAATCCTTCCAAAAAAATCCTGTTATGGAGTCCCCATAGGTCAGAGTCAACTTGAATGCATGTTCCAAGAGAAGAGAAAATTTCAGCAGGTATTGCTTGTCACACAAGCACCACCCACTGAAATCCTCTTTGCTGTACAATCATAAAATGTTAATGATTAAGGGCACAGGAGCCTTGTCCTCTTTTTCACCTAGCAGCCCTGTCATGTATTACCCTTGAGTCAGATTCTGCATGTAGAGGTTATTTTCCCTCCTTCGGTTCCAAATGAAGGCTGATGTCAATGTGGCAGTGAATCTGTTCTGGATTTTCATCTGAACTTTAAGGAAGCTATCCAAGGTCCTGAATCCTATCCCTAAAATAGCTCCTTGGATAGCTTCTTAGGACAGACTAAAACCTGGAGCAAATTCACATGAGAGACACCTGCTTTCACTATCTGGTTCTGGCTGAAACCTGGATGGCTCTCAAATGGGACCAGCCTCGTTAGTGGAAGGTAAGGACATGCTGGTCTCTCCCAGAAGGCTACATCGCCAACTTCAGGTGGTCAAGCAGGGGAAGTGGTAAAACATGTGTCTACTACTGACAGCAGACAAAAAACTACCTTTGCTGCCACCTTGCTAGAGCTTGATACCACAGGACATGTGCTGCAGAGATGTCAGTACTGCTCTACCACTGTGGACAGGGCCACAGCAGGGGAATGGCCAAAGACCTCCCTGGAGCAGCCGCTGGGATGGTGGCTCAGAGCTGGGGCTCCTCCCAGCAAGTCATCCAGTAGCCAGGCTCCCATGAGAGCCAATGGCTGTATGCTATTACCAGAAGGAGTGTGCCTTGGAACAGAAGCTGCTGGGGAACTGCAGCAAGAGTGAGAGATTGCCTTCATGTCCTGCTGGTGGACATTTGGTTGGCCACTGAAGGCAGCCATTGCTCCTAACTGCAAAATCACAGGTTTGCTTTCACCCTTTCATATATCATGTAGATCAAAGTGAGTGTGGATGAGAGCAAGGAGAGACTGACAGATGCCACAAGGAGTGCAGGACTTGCTAAACATAAAGCATCGGTGAAAGAGCTGATAGTGACAGCTGACTGATATGAAAAAAGAAGAAAGAGGACAATATTTTAATGTAAACAAACTAAAGACACTTTATTTTGAATAGACTAAACTCAGACACTTGGTTCTTTCTTTCCAAATGCCCTGAAGATGTTCTTAGCCAGTTCAGCCAATATATTTCCTTCTGCTAGTTTTAGGCTGCACTGAAAGTTAATCCTTTTCTTTTTTTTCCTTCTTTTTCTTCTTGTCACCACTGTGACCCTATGTGACAAAAAAAAAAGAAAGAAAGAAAATGTGACTTAGAACAGAAGAGCATTTTTTTTCCTCTCAGGATGAGGACCACAAACCAAACAAACAAACAAAAAAGACTTTTCTTTTAAGAAGGATATAGTTTTTCAGCTGCAAGGTAAAGCATTTTTGGCACTGTGATTTAGCAGTTTCTCAGTCTGTGTACATCACCCCTTTCTAAGGTTTTGCCCATTGGCTAAGCTGGTTAGGGATGATGGGGTTCAGTCCAACACATCTTCTTTAAATATTTATATCCCACCTTCTATTTAAAGATCTCAGAGTGTCATATAATAATAGCAGTTGGAGGTTCTCAGGTTATGGAGAGTGATCTATAAGGACAGGCACTGAAAGAATTAGGTACTTTTTGTATATATATCAAAGCAGCCAATGGTAATCAGGCAGAGCATTCCTGTGCTAGATATTGGCCCATGTTCTACATCACCTGCTTAGTTGTGTGTGTGTAGCTAAGTAACACCTCCTGGCACAACCTCCCCAACTCACTTTAAGAGCCAGCAGCTTGGTCAGGTAGAGGAGGTTCATTCAGCTTTTGATCAAGGTGCAAGGAGGATGACATTTCCACCTTTCCCCCACCCACAAGTAGGGCTGAAACAAGGAATTGGGAGAGGCGTCCTGGTTCTGATCAGACTCACTCACTGATGAAAGGAGAGTGGAAATGTCTTCCTCCTGATCATCAGCTAAACAGACCTCCATTGCTCAATGCTGCTTCTGAGTGCCATCATGTTCACAAATATGAAACAGTTCAGATCTGTGATTGAAACACAGAATGCCAGCCCTCAGTGTTACCTTGTTCTCTTACTCCTATGAAATCCTTTACTGTAGGTAGCAGGTGAAAACTAAGAAGAAGGTTATTAACAGTCATGTTGCCAGAGTGTTTCTGTAAGTCATGATGACTTCATTTTGAGAGTGGATGAACTAGAAAATGTGGACTCCTTGTCAGACACTGGTCATCCATGGCAAGGAATTACACAATGGTGACCTAGTTCACAAAGAGGTAGTCAACTAATATCAGGGCTGCTGGCTTAGAAAAACTGTGGAGGACAAGGCTACCAGTGGCTATAAGTGATGGTGGTTATATTACCTCCATTTCTAGAGACAGTTTTTTGGGGAGTATGAGTGGGAGGGTGCTCTTGCATTCATGTCTTGCTTCCCAAAAGCTGTAGGGAGAGACTGCTTGTGTTCTTAGCAGGCATTAAAAGCACCCACGTACAAACTCCTGTCCTTCTCCAAAAGTGTAAACTGTTAAAAGTCTGAACTGACAGCACATTCTGATTTAGGAGTTATTGATGTGGATGCTAATGGCACTATCTCAAAATAGAAAACAGGATGTCTGGCATCCTGTCCTCCCTCACAGGGGTGAAATTACAGACTTGCTTTTCTGAAGGGCTGTTGAAAAGCAAACATTTAGCCAGTAAATCTTTCCTCAGCTTGGATGGGAAACGTGAAGGGAAAATTTTCACCCAATGTAAAAACATGAAACTTTCCTGGGGGAAAATAAAATCGGCAGCCTTCTAGTTAAGGCTGCCAATTTCCCATCGAGTCAATTATCCACTGTATTACCTTTTCAGAATCACTGTCGGAGCTGCTACTGCTGCTGTCATCATCTTGCCCATCATGCTGGGGAGAAAAAAAAAAGAGATTAGTCCATTGTGGTGACACAGAATATAGAGCTTGCAAATGGGGAAGAGCCATAGATCGATCATACATGGGAATGTAGAAAGCTGCCTTATACCACATCAGGCCATTGGCCCATCTAACCCAATACTCTCAACTCTGATTGGCAGCAATGGCTGTCCAAGCACAATTTTGCCCTATCTGAAGATTTTTCTCATCCAAGCACTAACCAGGCCCAATCCTATTCAATTTTTGAAATCAAACCTTGTGTTCAGGGTGGTATGGAGTAGAGCCTATGCTCTTCATGCAGAAGATCTTGGATCAATACTGAGACTGACATCTCCATATTGGGCTGGGAATCTGTCTGGATAGGACAGTTCCTGGATATTAATTCAAAGCCATCAGTATCTGAAACATTTCTTTTCAGAACAAGCACTTACTAGCATTCCTTTGTAGCTGTGTGTCTTCAAGCCGTCTCGGACTTATGATGATACCAATCATGGGATTTTCTTGGCACGATTTTTTTTAAGAAGGGGCTTTGCCTTCGCCTTCCTCTGAGGCTGAGAGTGTGTGATTTGCCCAAGGTCACCCACTGGGTTTTCGTGTCGAGGCAGGGATTCAGACTCGTGTCCAGATGTGTCATCCAACACTCAAACCTCTACACCACACTGGCTCACAGTATCCCTTGTACCTGACAACTATCAGAAACAGGAGGGAGGGACAACTGATGTTCAAGGCCCTCTCTATTGGCTTAGCTAGGATCAAATTAGAGACATACCAATATCTCCAGGTGTCTCTAACAAGAACACTCCACCACACACTTTTGGTACACAGAAAAATGTATGTGAACATAAGGCATATTCTAAATTTTCCTGCTCCGCTCCTGTTTCTTCTTTTTTATAGTTTATATTTGATTGTAAACCATTGTTCCAATTAATGACGCTTTTTGCTCTGTGGAAAATCATTTTTCCTTGTCCTTTTCTGGTGTGTCACTGCTTAGACACAGTCAGGGTAGCAGTGGGATGAGAATGAGGGTGCCCTTGCTTGGCTCAGGGCAAGGGACCCTCGTGGCAGGAGGAACTCTGTATGGCTACAGTTTGGGAAAGAGGCTATCTGATGTGCCTTCTGGTTATTTTCTTTTATTCTCTCCCCCTCTTTTTTTTCTCAAAATAAAACTCTATAATAGGTTTGCCTTAGAGTCACCATAAGTCAGAAATTACTTGAAGGCACGTCACTGCCACCTCCACAACATGATATCATACTGTCGGGTCTCTTTATACAGATTGTTCAATGACCTGCTAATGCTGCTAGTAGTGGTACAAGTAGCAGTAATATTTGCTAATGTTAACTGACCGAGTTAAATGTCTTATGTTTATTTAAATCTAATATGAACAAAATGTGTTGTCAGTAGTTTTGACAATGGTAGTTTTGTCCTACAGAGCAATATACAGCTTAGGTCCAGGTTATACAAAAGACCACGTTCCCCCATTTGAATCCACCCAAACTCTGAGACCTTCTGAGGAGGCCCTTCTCTCTTTCCTGGCACCCTCACAGACACATCTGGTCAGAATGGGGGCCTTCTTGGTGGCTGCTCCCAGGCTCTGGAACTCCTTTCCTTGAGAAACCAGATTGGCCCCTCCTGACTGCTGCTGTTGTCGTTCCACCGAAAACACCTTCTTAAAAGGGGCTTTTACCAGGTTACTGTGTTGCTGTTGTTCTTAACCGCCTTTCGTTTGTAATGCATGTTTTAAAATTGTTTTTAATGTTATTGACAGTTTAATTACATTTTAATAATAATTTTTGAATGTTTTTATCTATACTGTGTTTTAATGAATACTTGGGAGTGCTTTGAGGGTGTTCCTGCATGGCAGGGGGTTGGACTGGATGGCCCGTGTGGTCTCTTCCAACTCTACATTTCTATGATTCTATGATTCTATGATTAATTTGTAAGCTGCCATGAATCCCCATTTTCAGAAAAAGGCAAGATACCGTGGCCCCTCAGTATCTGCAGGTGTTCCGTTCCAGGTCCCCCCACAAATCAGAGAAAACACAAATGCTCACATCCTATGTTATTAAACGGTGGTGACTTGAAGCTCCAGTGCATCCTCACATATTTTGCCACTGTTTTAGGTATAGTACGCGATGTTTCACAATTGGCCACTTCTGTGGAGGGTCCACTGTATATAGTAAAGCATGATAATAAAACTGAATTGTAAAGGATTAGCTCATGTCATATATTATAACTGTGGTTATTGTATTTGTTTTGTGTGTGAACCACTTTGCGCATATTATGTTCTGGAAAATGCAACATCCAGACACATTAACTACAGCTAGCTCAGCCCCATCCTGCCTTCAGCAATTTATCCATCTCCTCGAGTCCAAGAAGGAAGAGAATGTAAGGAATCACCCAAGACACGTGGCCGATTTGTTTTCTAAAGTGAGGCAGAACTGAAGAGAAAGACTCTTTTGAGATGTTTAATCCCCAGCATTTGTCATTGTTTACATAAACATACAGAACTGGCCTTGCAGGAGAAGAAAGGATAAATTAACTGAAACCAGCCAGCTGGGACTGTAATAGCACATTTGCTCCACCCCTTCAAAGTCTGCAGACTTTGACTTTTTTTTTCTTTTTATGGCCAGCGCAACTGTCTACACCTTTCATAAAAGTTTATATACTTTGTCCCAGTAATGTGTCATGATGTGGAAACACGAAGGCAAATTCTACAGGATAATTGTCCCACTGCACTCTCACTTCAGCTTGGAGGCTGCTTCATAATGTGCCCTTTAAGAGGTGTTATACACCCATCTTACTGGTTCCCCTACTTTTTCCAGGGGAGTCTTCCTACCTTCCATTACATGCCCAGTCCTGACTCAACTTCCTTCCTTCCTTCCTTCCTTCCTTCCTTCCTTCCTTCCTTTTTTTTTTAGCTTTAGTTACCCAAGCTGGGCCAAGACTGAGTCATACATAGAAAGGGAAAGAAGCTGCCAGCAAACTCAGTTGTTTACAGAACCTCTTAATTACAACACACAAATGTTGAGTCATGCCACCCGAGTAATTGTGGTGTGTGAAATGTCTTTTGGACCCACATGGGAAGTGACATTCAGAATATAAAATGGACTTATAATGAGATAAATGTGTACTTTTTTTCTGTTCAAATGCATAGAAATGACCCCCCTCCTTTTTTTCACAGTATCTTCTTGCTTGAGCAAAACTTTATACCAATTTAGAAGCTCATACTGATTTAATTAAAGTATACCTCTCCTTTGGGGTATTTTCATTGTTTCAAAGGGTCACTACCTACATGCTTTTAGTGCTTTTGAATCTAAGTACTTTTATAAATCTTTTTGCATGGCTTCTGTTCTATGCTTTGCTGTTGTTGTTGTTGTGTGCCTTATGGTGACCCTAAGGCAAACTTATTACAGGATTTTGTGGGGCTGAGAGTATATGAAACACCCAACGTCACCCAGTGGGTTTCCATGGCTGAGCAGGGAATCTAACCCTAGCGTCCAGGGTCGGAGTCCAACAATGCTCAAACTACTACATCACACTCTCTATTTGTCCTAATACCTCTCTTATACGGTTTACTTCTCCTAATACTTCAAGCATATTTCATGTCCCCTTAAGTCTGAGATAGCTTTAGGAAGATAGACAGGCAAATAAAGTTATAACTGGGCAATAACCAGCAGTGTCCATCCACCAATAGACCGATCTTTGCCACTAGAGGGAACTAATTCTCCTTACTGCAGCCCTGCCTTCACTCATTCCTAAAAGCTGCTTTGGAGGAAACCTTCAAGAGGAGAAGATCACTAAAAATGTTGCTATGTAAATAGAAATCTACTTTCACAAAATTGGATGATATCTATGTCACATATCTGCATAAAAAAATCACCTCTCTCTCTCTCTCTCTCTCTGCATGTTCTCTACATAAGTGACGAGCACATGTAGATATTAGCTATTGTGCATGTTTGCACAGATGCATGAAGAATGTGGGCAAACTGACACCGTTAGCAGTCTTTCCAGATTTTCAAAATAGCAATAAGGGACAGTTGAAATTCCTGACTTGCAGCCTTGGCAATCAAGAGGTAGCTGTTTACAAGTTTGTTCCTACCTAAATACCAAATGAAAGTGATTTCAGTTAAGTTAGGCACGTATTTCTCTGTAAAATTAACATATTGTCCACATCCATGGGAGCCATCCTGGTGTAGTAGTTTGAGTGTTGGACGAAGACTCTGAGACATCAGGGTTCAGCCACAGAATCCCATGAGTGGCCTTGGGCAAGTCTCTCAGCATCAGAAGAAGGCAATGGCAAACCCCCTCTGAATGAATCTTGCAAAGAAAAGCCAGAGACAGGATTGCCTTAGGGCCACTAGAAAGTCAGAAATGATTTGAAGGCACACAATAAACCAACCACATCCATAAATTTCATGTTACACAAATTTCTCGCATTATTAAGGGCTAACATCTTCAAATATGGGATTTGGGGCATCTTGTTCAGTCTTTGTAAAGAAAAACCTTTCTAACCCTCCGATAGGGAACATCTCTTATAACAAAAGTCACCTGCCAGTCCTATAAGGGATAAGTTTCCAGACCACAAAAGTGGGGCATCTCTTATAATAAGGGACACCTGGCAACCCTAACCATCACTGAGGGTTCACTCTTTGCCCCTTGAACAGGAATAATTACCAACTGTTGCCAGCCAGTATGGAATGATTACAGAAGTTCCATATATTGCTTGACTGAGGCCATTTCCACACTACACTGTTATAATGCTATTATTCCACTTTCAACACTCTAAGGAATTCTGGGGTTTGTAGTTCACTGAGGCCAAAGAGCTCTCTGGCTGAGAATTCTAAAGGCCCCTCCCTACACTGCAAAGCCCAGGATTTCATAGGATGTTGGAAGTGGAATAACAGCATTATAACAGTGTAGGGCAGAAATCGACTAATATCCATGTAGCCTCCACAGCCAATCTGCATATTACTCAGGCAATATGTACAGGGCCCACATAACAAATTTGACTGGCCAATATGCACAGTATCTGACTCTACACATCCCTTTGAGTGCTTTCTCTCACATCACTTGGGAACAATGTACATGGATTGGTGAATGAGCAAAACTCCTTTACCACAGGTATTGTGTCCTCCACATTTTCCATACTGTGGATGTGAATAATCACTGACATTTATTTACATTTCCCATTTCACTAACATTCACTGCAACATTCACATGGAATACAGAATGCTAGTCTTCCATATTTCAGAAAATGGCTCATAATGTGGCTTATAAATATTCTCCTGAAAGTTTCATTCAAACTATTGCAGAGAAGTAGATGGTGGGCTAAAGAAAAGAAGTCTGTATCTTGTGACGTGGGGGGAAAAAAAAGAATAGACAGTGCCCCCCAAAACATGCTGGTGTGTAAGGATGGGGCTTTGGTTAAGCATTTGCCATTCTTTCACGGGCTCCATCTGTCCCAAGAATCATGCAAACCTCCAGATATTTTTGGACTGCCCAGCAGCCGTAGCCAACATAGCCAGTGGTGAGAGATACTTGGAGTCACAGTCCAACAACTTCTGGAGGGCTGCACAATTTCCACATTTGATTTTGCTGTGTAACCACAGTACAGAAATATTACTCACCTCAGACTGTAGATTTTAAGTGGATATGGTATGTCATCCAAACTCTGCTGTTCGAATGAGCCCTCTTACCTTTCCTCGCATAAAGGGCACCTCTAATTCTTCATTTTTTCCTTACCTTTTTCTCCTTTTTCTTTTTCTTGTCTTTTTTGTCTCCATCTTTCTTGTCTTTTTCCTTCTCTTTCTCCTTCTCTTTCTCCTTCTCTTTCTCCTTCTCTTCTCTGCCAAACACTAAGAATGAAAAGAAGAATCTGAGTTATACATGAAGACCAGAATCTTACATTTTGTAAGGATGTTGCAGCTATGCTTTAACTGCCATGCATCTCCTAATCCCACCTTAAAAGCTTGTCCTCTGTCTGAAACAAGGGACTGTTTCTGTTCTGCTGGCAAGTGGGATGCTGCAGGATGATGTGACTGGCCCCCTCCCACCAGAAAGTGAGAATGTTATGAAGAGCTGTGACAAGTCACTGCAAGCATCCCTGCTTGCTTCCTCCCTCACAGCCTAGCTTACTAGCAGAAGGGGGCTGGTCACATCATCCTCCACTGCCCCTCTCTCCAGCAGACCTCCATTGCTCCAGACAACTGACTGGTTATTAGGGTGGGTTTCAGGGACTTCTGCAGTTGTGGCAACAGCAACATGATCACAAAATGAGAATATGAAACAGTTACAATGTCTTAAATCAAACTTACAACATTATAACTGACTGTCAGGATGCCAGCCTTAGTTGGAAATTTATTAACAAAAAGGAGAAGCCAAATTGAATTGATTTTTTAAAGAAAGACATTGACTTTTTTCAGCATTAACATCTCTCCAGACTCCAGTTGTTCCAGTGCTAAAGAGCCAACATACTTTACATTTCTCAGCTGGTTCTTTATCTGCAACCTAGTTTTCTTTGATTTTTGCAAAACCATGGCAAAACTTGCTTTTTCTTAGTTCCTCCAGGTTGAAGAATTACAAGGTTTAGGTCACAAGACTCAACCCATTTACTCAAGATAAGTTCCAGTGCATGAAGAGGCTTTCAAAGTTAGCCATCTCAGTGACTAATCTCGCCTTCCTCATTCCTGCTGGCATAACAAAGTATCAGAAAAGGAGATTCTTGCTTGGTAAAGTACAAGACAATAGGAAAATAGGAAGACTGCAGTTCAGACAGACTCATGGATAGACTCAATGAAGAAAGCCACAGCCCTGAGTCAGTAACACCTGAGCAGTGCTGATGATTGGGTGAGTGTAAGATCTCCCATTCATAGGGTTGCCATAAGTTGAAGACAATCAACAACATTTAACAACAATAAGCAAGAAAATCACTCCCTCTCACCTCCATTCCCTTTCTAGACTCATTTTTATTTCTCTTTCATTCTTCTTTTTCAATTCTTTCCCAAACTTAGTTGTTCTGTTCCATAGGACCAACTATCTGACTTGGGCTCTACAAAGTTCTCTCTTTCCCTCACTTACCTGTCTTCTCAAAGAAATCACACAGATTAGTCTGTGTAACAATAGAGACATGCAACATGTTTCCTCTATTTCTAATATTTCTTCTCCTCAGGCAGCCACTCCAAGTAATTCTGGTGAATTCTAACAACCTAATTCACTAAAGCATATTATAACTTCAACATTAATATAGGAATCTAGAAAGAAAGGTGAAGTCATGAGGAAAAAAATGGTGAATTAACAACCTAATTCAACTTGTTAATACCAAGGTGTGTCAGTAAATAAATAGCAAGTAGGATACGGGAAGGAGGGTTTCTAGCTGATACAGATTTAAAAAGTAACTTTTCCAAGCTCTGATTAAAATAGAGAGCTGAATGGGGTAGGTCAAGACAAATGTAAGATTCTGAACCAGTAGTCTTCCTCAGTCTTGAGCTTTCCAGATGTGTTTGTCTACCACTGCAATAATCCCTAGCCAACATCCTAAATGGGACTTTAAAAATAACATCATGGTTAATTTTTGGAAAAGATGCAAAGGAACAACGACTCACCTTTCAAAATGGAGGACATCCTTCAGTTATGATGCAGTCCTTGTGAAAAAATGTTGAATGTGACAGCTTTTCTATCTGCAGTTCCTAGGACAATGTTGTTTGTCACTGAGACACAGCTGCAGATTACCTGGGGGCAAAGCACATGAAAAAGATATTGTACATTATTTTTCTGAGGGAAAGACAGAAAATCAAAAGATTCTTCACTTGAGACTGACTTCGTGCAGTTGAATCAAACTACCTTCATGGGTTTTGCTTTTGTGAGAGAAGATATTAACACTAAGCAGTTTCCAAACCCTTGCAAAAGAATCTGGTTTGCCTGTTGCCATTAAACCTCACCCACCCTCTGCTCTATAACAAATAAAGGCAGAATATACAGCTCTGGGCAAACAAATTATATGTAAATCTGAAGTGCAACAAAGAGATTCTACTAATGTTGGTGACTTGATAGAAGTAGTTCAGGCTTCCTTGAGGATGAATCAACTTGAGGAGAACCAAATCAGCATTGTCTGTTTAGACCAGAGGTGAGAGGAATGTGGTTCTCCATATATTATTGGACTGCAGTTCTCAGTGGCCCTAGTCAGCATGGCCAATTGTGAGGCTTAATGGGAATTGCCATCCAATACAACATACCCCCACAACATTTCACAGATGAAAAATGGGGCACAGGTGGCCAAGCACCATCAGAATGTGGTCATGAGGGCAAAAGTTAGGAATGAGGAAGAATCCACAAGCTAGGAGAGGCTGCAGCAGGTTCCTTCTGCCCTACCTACTGGGAAGGACAAAAGTCTGCCTCTTCCTCTGTTTTCCCCCCTGCTGAGTCACTGAGTACAAACTGTGGCCATTTTCGCACGGGGGAATTAAAATGGCGCAGTGCGTCCTCCACGGAGGATGTCTGCACCTTGGAGCGGACTAAGTTCGGACTACTTACTGGAGATCCGCACCTCAGTCCGCTCCAAAACGCCCCCAACTGGTCCTCCAGTGCGCTTTTTAAAGACTGGAAAAAATAGGTTTCTCATTTTTCCAGAGTGCACCATTACATACCTGCTCTCTTGTGCAGATTCACAGGCTCGCACCAATGCTTTAGGCGTGGCGAGCTTCGCAGTTGGTCGGGACCCACGACCAACTGGAAGCCACCATTTTGGAAGCCAGAGCAGTGCGGATCTAAGACCTCGCACTGCTCCGATTCACCCTGGACAAGACCAAGGAGCCAGAAGATCCGGTGAGTAACGGCACAGAGCGGTTCCCTCGCCTCATGTGGAAATGGGCAATTTTTGCACAACTAAAGTAAACTGAGGATGAAGGGGAAAAGTGGAAGGAGAAGAAAGAAACTGGGACATTTCAAAAACAGTTGAAAAAGTAGGACAACAGAGTATGGATTGGGACTGCCACTGACAAATTGGGACAGTTGGAGGGTATGATATTGTCTAGAGGACCACATAGTTCCTACCATAATTTCGAGTTCTGGACTGAGATTTTGGAGATTCATGCTGTAGTCCCCACAGAACCATGAAATTCACTCTGTGATCTTTGGTTGGTCACTTTTTTCAGCATGACATACCTCATAGGATTGTTCAGAAGACAAAATGGAGAGGAGGAGAGCCTTGTGAACCCCTTTGGGTACATTGGTGGGATATAAATGTAACAGACAATCAAAACACTGCAGATAAAACCAAGCATATAAATCCAATGCAAATTCACAGTTTTGCATGCACGCATTTTTCTCACATAAATTAGGCAAGCCCTAACATTTATCCCTCCTATGGACTTGCCTCTGGTGAGGAGTTACTCTGACACTGAAATGTTAGCTCTCCCTTCCCTTAAATGCTGAACAGCCTAAATCAAAGCACAATGTCTAGGGTTCAACCACACATCCCATAAATCATCTGTAATGCAAACAGCTCAGAATCCCAGTTCAACATGGCCAGTTAAGGTATAATCCTGTACAGTTACTGACTGAAAAGTAATTTCAGTTCTCTTAAAGAGAAAAGAGATCAGAGAAAGCCACCTCACCTAGTGGGGAAGAAAAACAAGCAGCCTCTTAGTTGCTCTCTTCAATGGTAGAAATGCACTCCTGGCTGCTGTCTTGGCATTTGTGCTGTGACTCCTCCCTCACTGTGCCTGGGAAGAGAAGAAAAACAGGTTCCACCCAGCATGGTGCGCTGTCAGGGAGTGTGCTTTGCGTACATGCAATTACTGCTCAGACAAACCTCATTCCTAAATCCTGACTATCTCTGCAAGAAAGTTCTGGTTCAAAGCAAGAAAGCCAGGTTTGTATCTAAGGTGAGACATTTCTTTTCTCTCTCTTTCTTACCTCATGGTGGAAGTGGGAATGGATAGATCTGACCAAAAGGGGCCAGGGGATCATTAGAGAAGTTCTCTGTGGAGCCCATAGCCTCCAAAGTGGCTTTGAAAGCCTCATGAAGCTTGCAGGCCCAGAGTCATATCAAGGGCGGGGCAAGTAGGGTATGTGCCCTGGGCACCAATGCTGGGAGGGTGGAAAAAAGCCATGCTGGAAAATTTAGAGGTGGTAGAGGAGGAAGTAGCCCCGGAGGTAGGGATGCAACTTCCATGCTTGCTCTACGAGCTGTTTAAGCTCTGTGCAGGCTGCATTTTGTCCTTCTAAATGATGCTTCATGCCCCCCCCTCCGCCCCTGCAAGTTGCTGGGTTGTTAGCTTCCCATTCCTTGAAATGTCAATCCAACCCTGAGATCAAGGGAGAGGCAGTTGTGCCATTACAGGGATACATCCTGTGAAATAATAATGAGTGGGCCCTTATGTTACAGTTACTAAAGTTGTCTGATATCATGTTGGTTTCTTGCAGCATTTCCATACTTTTTAATTGTCTCTCCAACATTCCACTTTCTCACCTTTTTTTTTTTTTGAACTGTTCCAGTTCTTTTCATCTCTTCCTATATTCTCCTTTGGCCTCAGTTTACTTCAACTGCTATAAACTGAATTAAAAGCGCAAAAGTAGTTTGCACTCAATTAAGTTAGCAGGAGGGGGAGAGGAGGGAGCAGTCTTACCCTTCCCAATAGACTTATTTGGTTTTTCTTTTCTCAGACTTTCTTAAGCTCAGTGCATAAATTCCAGGGACACAAAATAGTTGTTTCCTTTATTAATGATGTCCTCAATAATAATTTATCCCCTCTTGTTGCAGGTTCTCATCCTTTTGACCACACTCTGATGTTGCTTTGCCATATGTGTCCTAGTTTTCATGTGTGAAATGTTGGCAAGCATGTACCATCTAAGTAAATATCGTGTACAACATCATGGCCAGATGGGCGTAGCTCTACACAGGCTAAAACAAACATGTTCCTACTAGTTTTAGTGTGCCAAAAGAACGATGTTTCAAATATTTAGAGAAAGACACATAACATTCATGCCACACAGTTTTAGCACTTTGATACCACTTTAAGGGCCACCAGGGGATACTGTGTAGTAGATCCTGGTTTGAGTAAGGCTTGTGATAAGGTCCCCCATGATATTCCTGCAGACAATCCGGCTAGACAGTTTGCTGTTAGGTGGCTCTATAAATGATTGATAGACCAAACCCAGAGAGTACTCATTGATAGTTGTTCTTTATCCTGGAGAGAAGAGATATCCCTCAGGGTTCTGTCTCTGACCTGGCATTGTTTAACTTCTTTATAAATGACTTAGATGAGGGAATAGAAGACAAGTTTATCAAAATTTCAGATCACATCAAATGGGGTGGAGTAGCTAATACTCCAGACAACAGGGACATAATTCAAAATGATCTTGGCAGATGCTACATCTAGTCAGGAAAAATGAAATGCACAAATGTAGGATGGGGGACATCTGGCTGAAAAGTGGTAAATGAAAAAAGGATCTGGGGTCTTAACAGACCACAAGCTAACCAAAAGAGTCAGCAGCGTGATGCAGCAGCCAAAAAGAAAAAAGGAAAAACAACAACGCCATTCTGGTTCATTTCAACAGGAGTATAGAGTCCAGATGAAAGGAAGCAGTTGTGCCACTCTGTTCTGCTTTGGTCAGACCTCACCTGGAATATTGTGTTCATTTCTGGATACCACAGTAGAAGAAAGATATTGACAAGCTGGAATGTGTCCAAAGAAGAGCAGCCAAGATGATCTAGAAATCAAGCCTTATGAGGAATGACTGAGGGAACTAGATACGTTTAGCTTGTAGAAGAGAAGACTAAAAGGTGATACAATATCTATCTTTAAATATCTGAAGGGATGTCATGTATGAGGTTGATTGAACTTATTTTCTGATACTCCAGAAATTAGAATACAAACCAGTTGATTCAAATTACAAGAAAAGAGATTCCACTTAAACATTAAGAACCTTTTTGCTGTAAGAACTGTTCAACAGTGGAATATCCTGCCTTGGGGTAGACTGTCCATCACTAGAATTCTTTACACAGAGGTTGGATGAGCATCTTTCAGGAGTGCTTTAGCTGTATATTCCTGCATGGCAGGGGGTTGGACTACATGGCCCTTGTCGTCTTTTCCAACTCTCTGATTCTGTTACTCAATCTTGTGGAGTCTTGGGATTTGTATTTGGAATTTGCTGCTGCTAGAGAGCTGTAATGTCTCACCAAACTACAAACCCCAGGATTCCATGAATAGAGCTATGGTGGTTTAAGTGCTGAGTGTTATAGTTGCGCATTATGAAAGCAACAATAAGCATTACCTAGATATTTCCACCTGAAAGTAGTTAAGTACAAATTAGAACCTGTCTAATTTAACTTATATTGCACCTGTTTATTTGGATTACTAATTGAGTTGACATTTTTAGACACTGATATTATCAGAGCAGAACACCCTTGATAGAGAAAAGCTTGAGTCCCAAGCAGGCATAAACAAGCTTTGTCTGATGCTTCATTACAGTGCTTTGATAAGTGGTCCAAAAGAAGGTACTTCTGGCTTTCATAATCCACAATTATTGGCCTTCATTAAGTCTGTTTTATGTAAAATAAGAATAAAATAAGAAACTTCCTCCTTTTTCAAATTAAAAATAATCCTCCCAAAAGTAGAGCATGTATGAATATGCGCAGAATTTAGCCTATGACCAACATAATGCTAGCAATAGCATTTGGATATTAAGGAGTGGGCCGCTTTCTCCAATGCTAGAAACCTGGTCCTCTGGAGTAGATTTTTAGGGCATGTAGAAATTGCTTCTAGGCCAAGTGTTTGTGGAAACAGCCATGCAGGCATTGGGAGGAGCATGTAAATGGGTCCAGAATCTGGGTAAAATTTATCTAACCTCATCCAGAGCTAATACACATGTATCTCAAGTTGCAGACTGCATTGAGCAGCTACAGCAATTACTAGGATGATAAGCATGCAGCCCTCCAGACCTTACTGGACTGCAACTCCTTAGCATTGCCTATGGTGGGTAGGGATAATGGGAGTTGCAGTTGAACTATATCCAGCATAGGTCTTATACCTGTGCTAGGATTTGCATTCTACACCCCTTTACATATAGACTATAATTTTTCCAGGCCTTGTGCCACCTCTGGGACTTGGGGAAGGCTGGCCTGCAACCACAATGAATTTCACCCAAGACTTGTGCCTTTGCTGCCAGAGCTCATGGTGCGAGAAGGCACATGGGTTAAGATACTGCTATTCTACTTACTCACTGCCTTGCTCCAAATGATATGATGGGTCCATGAACAGGCATGCACCACCTATCTCCTCAGTTTCTTCTCTTCACTCCTGACTTTTTGACATGTTGGCATCATTCACATAGAACCCATACAAATATTTTCATGCTGATCCAGTGACCTCTGGCATCAATTAGAAGTGGGGATTTAGAAGCATGGAGGAGATGGGTGGCCAGCACTCACACAAAAAATTTTTTAAAAGTTCTCACCAAGAATGCATTGACTGGAGATTTGTGTGCCTACCTGCAAAGCATAGAGAACCTACAGAGACAAAAACATTTCTGAGACTTCAGTCAGTGTTCTGAGATCTGGCAACCCTAGTTGTGCATTCTTCGGGATCTGCCATTGTAAAAAGGTATCGTTTGGACAACTCACTAAATGGTGGCCGTCCTAAGACAAGATAACCAGTATGTGGAGGCTGGTGGCTCTTCTGGCACATTAGTTAGGTATTTTAAAGCTCACATTAAAGTCCAGAGTGGATTTATGTTCCATTGACATCTAAGTCACTGTTACCCTGATTTCTGGGGGTCCCGGGAGAGACACCTAAATGTCCTCAAAAACAATGGGGAGGGAATTAGCAAAGAGCACTAGTTAGCAATGCGAGAGGCAGGGCAATGTAGCGAGATCTTGAACCCTACGTCTACGGGGTCAGGCCGAGTCAATGATCAAGCAGAAGTTAGTAATAATAATTGTTTTATTGAGATACAATCAAACACGTGTATGCAACACACTCACACGAAGAACTATAGAAATAAAAGGTAGGAGTTGGATAGAGGGATTTTGAGAGGAGGTTTGGTATGGGAAATACTACACCTGTCCTGAAGCCCGGTAGTAGCAAAGAAGCTGGGGAGCTTAGGTTCTTAGCACGTGGGGCTGAGGGGAGGCTTGTCAAACAGAGAAGCAGCAGGTCGGGAGGCAAGTCATGAGCGATCCAACGAGACGCTCAAAGTCAGGTGTTCTTATAGGGAAAATTGTGGCTGCAGGCTACTCCGTTCTTGGGGATAACAATGAGTTTTGGGCTGGAGACAAAGCCTCTGAAAGGTCAATACTTTGCATGATTGAGTTATGACATGGTTGTCAATAGAGTAGCCAGTATGCAAACGTGGAGTGCTTGAGAGTTGTATAGTCCGCTCATCAAGCTGCCTGCGTGGGGCAGGGGATCTTTTGTAAGTAGCGTGCACACATAATGTGGAACTTGCCTTGAGGTCTCCTAAAGCTGCATTCAGCAATGACTGGCCTGCCTGGATCGGGATTTGACTGGTTCGGCTATTGTTGGGCGCGCCTGTGTGCGTGCTTGTCCGGGGGCCTCGCAAGCATGTGGAGAGGAATGGGTGAAGAAGGCCAAATTATTGATATCAAATGATATCTTAATATCCCACAAGCTTGGGCTAGAAACAGCAGTAACATCACCAGCCACAGAGGGAAACAAAAATAGAAAGACTGAAGGTGATACAAAATCATAAAAACCCATTGGATGAAAACTCAATATTTCAGAGATCTTATAGGGTATTTGTGTTAGTAAAACTGACTTCTTACTATTGTACCTTACTGATCACCCTTGAAATAGCAGAACTCTGTAACACTGGAGCTTGGCACAAAAATAAGCAGGCACTTTGAAAATTTTGAGGTTATTGTACTGTAGTTGCCTATTTCTTCATGCTGTCTAATGAAAAAGAGGAAGCTGGCCTTGGCTCAATTCAAAAGTGGCTTAGTTTGGTCCAGCTTCCTGGCAAACAGCCTTGTGCTTCACTCATTTCCTTAACCTGGTTCCTTCTTGAAGCATGTTTTCAAGCCATAGATTATTTTTGTCCACTGCAAAGAATAGAGATTACCATAACTGAACAGACATGATCATTCTTCCCTTGTATCATGACCCACCCACAATGATGTTGCTGTTCTTACTTACAAGCCTTCCCAAGATCTACAATCATTGGTGGAGGCTCTTCCCACACTCCTCCCACCTTCACAGAGATTCCCAAACTCTGGAATTCCCTTCGTAGAAAGGCTAAGTTCTCATGCAGGCTCCCCCAATTTTACAGACAGACAGACAGACAGATAGGTAGATAGATCAAGTGAAGACTTTTCGGTAGACATCTGGGAACTGATTGTTTTGGATATTGAGTTTTCTGTTCTAGTGTTGTACTGTGTTTTATCTATAGTTTTAACTTAATGTTGTATATGTTTTTAATCCTAAAGACAGTTTAGTATTGTTTTAAGCTTAACTTTTCTGTGTTTTGAGCTATATGTGCTTTTATTTGTATTTATTTTTATTCTGCAGTCACTTCTTAGGGAAAAAGCGGGATATAAAGAAAGTGATTGATACCAGCGAGATCATGCAGGAAAATACCTTTAAGTAACACCATCTGATCCAGGTCCAACATAATTATTTATCCAAATGTAAAATGTAACTCCTCTTACTTTTACCTAGATAATATCAGTGGTATCATGTCAGTCTTGCTTATGATGGGTGGTTTTAATTCGGATACATTACTCTAGGTCTGGGGTATCCCCCGAGGAAAAGTTGGAGAGCCACACACCCTTACTGTACACGCTCCAGCAAAAACAAACATTTCTGGGGGGGAGGATCTTGAAATGCTTCCAAATGTCTCCTAGGGTTGATGGGAGCATTTTCATCATACTTTCTAGCCTTTCTGTGCCATGGTAGGCCCATGAGAGGTCTTTAAAAAACCACTCTTGATCCATTTCCAGATCCAAAACAAGGCTTCCTGTGGGCATAAATTGGACAAGGGAGACCCAAAACAGTGTGAAAATGTCCCTTCACAGGAAAATATTGTTTTTAACCCTGTAGAGACCAAAGGCCTCCAGACCTAGAGGAGATGGTCTCCAAACTCCCTAGAGGTCATTTTGGAGTTGTTCCTCACTTTGCCCATCCCTGCTGTAGGCATTTGTGAACTGTATCCAGTGATATCTACTGGCAGAACCCCAGAGGGGGAGAATCCCCACTCCCCAGCTCAGCATTGTCATGTAACCCCCCAGCAAAAAAACTGGATTTGAAGTGCTAAGACACCCTTCATTTTCAGGCAGTACAGAGGGGAGGAGAAGAAAAAGAAAATATCCTCCCCACTTCAACTGCCAGAATAATGGATTTAGCCCTGTATGTTTATCTATTTGATTCTAAACCAACTTTTAAACCAGACTTAGGTTACATGAAATACCTGGTCATAAAAATGTAACTGTATCTCCCAAACATTCATACCCATTCCCATTCCTCCTCACCAGCTCTGATGACACTTGTTATTTATGTTTTACATCATGCATTTATTCCATTCCATTCCATTTCCAGGTTGCCCAATGTATACTGTGGGTGGTGTGAACATTAAAACATAAATCAAAAGCAGCAAAAAAAAAAAAAACTAAATAAAACCCGGATAAAGCCAGTCAAACAAAAATAAGGTTACATAAGCCAGGCAAAACTAACATAAAACCAATCAGATAAAACAAAACAAGTCAAATAAAAACCAAAATAAAACCAGCAGTATTGTCATGAACTGAGAAGTAAAATCAGCTGCAGGTATAAAAATATCACAGTGATCTAAAATCACTAAAAGCAGTTCCCAAAATGCCCAGGAAAATAAAAGCACCAGGTAGTTTCCAAGCAAATCACCTCAGCAGTAAGATTCCACACACAAAATATCACTTCTTGTAGAAACTTGCCTGGCCTTTGGGATTTATAGCCCACTTTTCTAGCTCCCTTGATTGGGGCTGCAAACACAAATAATAAAACTACTAATGGAGAGTACAACATGATCAAGATACAGTTTGTCAGCATTGGGTTGAATCTAGATTGTCCATTCCCTCAGCAGGAAGGGATGGAAGGAACTGAGTTCCAAACAGGATGGGGGGGGGCATTTTCATTCATTCCCCTTTCAGCCCTCTGGGTTGTCTACCATATTGGAGACCCTCTGGAACAGTCCTCCAGAACAGACTGGGGCAGGGCATTGGAGGAAGGAAGAATCAGTGGGTCCCTCCGTCTCCGCTTCGAGTAGAAATCTCTCATAAGCAGCACTCCCTCCCCCAGAAACTCTGGATCCAAGCTATTATTAGTAACTATTAATTATTATTGAGGCATGCTGTCACTGAGTATGGTGCTTCACATAGTACAAAAGTATAGGTCCCTGCCCTGTGGCTGTTGTTACACACCTTGAAGTTGACTCTGACTTATGGTGACCCTGTCAGAGGGTTTTCTTGGCAAGATTTCAGAGGAGGTTTGCCATTGACTTCCTTTGAGGCTGAGAAGTATGTGACTTGCCCAAGGCTACCCAGTATTTTTCCATGCCTGAGCAATGATTTGAACCCTGACCTCTACAACATTCAGACCTGTTGGTCATGCCTGCCCTGTACAAAGGGAAGCAACAAAGGAAGGGAAGGCAGTGATTAGAAGGGAAAGAATATGCATTATTTGAGTTATTTAGCTTACAGTAGGACATGGGAGAACCAGTTGTCCTCCTCTCCCAACAAGCACAACATGCCACAGCTAACCAGAGCTCAGGAAAGTTAGGGGGTTTTTACTTCAATCTCCAGAATTCCTCAGTTCACAAGTTTCTGGGAATTGTGGGCCAACAGTAACATTTCCAGTTCTGCTGATAGTACCATCATGTCACAGCCTGGAGTAAATGGAGAGAAAATATGCTATTTCAATTATACATACATTGGCTGGATTACAATAGAGAGGAGTCACCCCCTAGATATTACTGGATGCTACTCCCAGCATTCCTCAACTTAGCTATGCTGCAGATGACTATGGGCCAGTGGGCCTTGGGCCATGGAAAAAAGGGGCTCCCAGCAGGACATGAAGGTGATGGATGTGAGGAAGAGACTGTTCTCCACTCCTTCCATCCATAGCTTACTGAGGGCCAGGAACAGATGCCAGAGACTTGCTGCCAAGGAGTCGCAAGGGACACATCCCCAGTGTTCACAGTGGCAAAGAAAGTGAGCAAGTGGATGGGTGAGGATGGAGGGATGAGGAATAAGAGGCACTTGTTTGGTGGGGTGGGTGGAGGAATGGAGGAGGGTCTACAACACCTGGAGCAAACTGGGGCTCTGCTTGACTGGAGAGGACCTTCCTCCTTTGCTCCCACATCAGGCTGTTTCACTTGGTAGTTGCAAAATCAGTTCCCAAGAGTTCCAGCTTCCTTTGCTGCCTTCCTTTCCCTACAGTTTCTCTATTGTTATTCCTCACAAAGATCTGTCTTTTTTGTTGTTCCGTTTGTGGACCAACTAGTAGCAGTTTTGGCCGTGGTGGACTGGCTAAAAATATTTGCCCAGGATTTCAAATTTCATATATCATGGTTATTTTGTCTGAAATTCTTCCATTTTACAATGGAAGTCAAAAATAACAAAATAAAAACTATGGAGAAGCGGAAAAAAACCTATAACGAAGGGGGAAAAAAACTGTCAGACCATGGTAAGCTGTATTGGTCCTGTCCTGGCTGCTCCTGCTGGTGCGTTGCCATTCTCTTTTGCACTTACACTACCTTTTTAGGGGTCCAGTTATAGAAACAGAAACAGAAAACTAAGAAAGTGCCAATTTCTTCTTGACCAGACATATAGCTTCACGTTTCCCTGTTCTTTGCCCAGTTCTCTTTGCCTGAAATGTCAGTAAGTGATTTTTTTTTTAAATTAGCAATGGAGTTAAGTTTTTCTACACTGTCAGCCAGAGCGTAGAAGGAAGCACTTACAAATAAGTAGACTGTAACTTCAGTTTCAACAATCAATTTGTTTTCTAATAAGAAAGGCATAACTAATTTATGTTATAGCCACAGCTTAACGAAGGATGATGTCACTGCTTTTCTGTGTAATTTTTTTTTTCTGGTTAGTCAGTGTCTGACATTGGATAGTACAACTAGTCTATTTCTTCCCCTATTTAAACATTATTTGAGATATTTAGGGTTTTCCCTTCTTTTTGTAATTTAATGATATAGACCTTTCCTGTTGTACCTACATTGCTGGAAGTTAGTTAGGTTTTATGCAAAATCTGCCAGTTTCTACAAGTTTTTCTGAGAAAAGTTAGAGAACCAAGCTGTGATACATCGGTATTGACACCTCTCTATAATTTATTTATTTAATTTCTATCCCTCCTTTCTCCAGCACAAGACCCAAGGCAGCTTACAATATAGATTGAAACAAGTACAGCTAAATACCTAATGATGAAAAAAAGTTTGAAAACCATTAAACAAATAATCACATTAAATATACTAATTTAAACAATTAAAACAAATTTAAAACATTCTAAGGAAGCTAATAGTACAGCACATTCTCATTAAAAGACCCTTCTGGTCCAAGCAGTTAAAAGTTGAAGGTCTCTTTAAACTAAACTCACCTATCAGTGAAAAGAGAGGAGGCCCATAAAGCCTCCTGTGGGAAAGAATTCCACAGCCTAGGAGCACTAAGAAGGCTCTCTCTCATGTCCTCCCCAGATGAGCTTGTAAGGGTGGTGGAACTATCATATTGTATGGTTGCACATTGTATATAGGACTTCCAAATTACGAAAACATTAAACTGTCCTCAATTCTGTGGTTCTTAAGAGGGGAGGTGAAAGGACTAAGGCCTCCTCAGTGCTCCTAAGTGCACCTCTGGAGGTCTCCTCCCTGGGGTGGTTGAAGCGTCCAGTATTCACGCTCCAATAGCAGTAAAGAAAGAAGAGGCATGCTGGAGATAGACCACGAGAGGCCCTCAGATCCCTAGCCCCTTCATTCCTCTAAGACATCTCCCCATGGACAAAACTATATTGGCCCTGGATTTGTCGTATTAATTTTCCCACTTATAGGAACCAATGGAAGAGGAGAAACAAGAAAGCCAACAAGTAAAGGGGTTGAGCAGCGGAACTTCTCATGCACACATCTTTCATCTTGGCCAGTATGAGTACAGCAGGTCTTAGAAATCACGGCTTCTTTGTACTTCCATAGGCTTGCTCTCCCTATTGCAAAACTCTTTGCAGAACTCAAGCATGTATAAAAGAGAAAACATGAGCACACAGCAATTAATCCACAGCTGACACATCCTGGAGTGAGTGCATCATCCTATAGACAATGAGCAGAGAGCCTTGTCATTAATTCAAACTTTTTTCTTTATTACATTACAGACCATTTATTATCATTATATAATATAGTTCACATTTTACTCACAAATGTCACACATATTCAAAATATAGATCCTTTACTTAAAAAAAAGAGAGACAGAGATTGAGAGAGAAGAATCTGTCAAAAAGATCAGATTATACATCAAAAGTTGAGGGAAGTATTTTTGCCCTGATGGGTAAGACTGAAGATGTTTGTTGCTGGATTTCAAGTGTGCTGTTCCAACACTGTTTTTCTTAATAAAAGAGAACTAAGCATAACTGCTAGTTGCAACAAGGACAGATTTGCTAAATCAATGGAATTCGCTTACTTACCAAATTTCCAGTGATTCAATGGCTCTACTCTGAGTGGTGCTAACAAATGGATTTAAGCCAGAGTATGGCAGAAAACGGATTTTAGAAAACAAAGACTTTAAAAAACAAAAAGCTTGTAGGTTCAGACCAGTGCTACAAACCCATCCTAATCAAGACAGCTGCAGGCTTGATCTGTTCTAAAAATGGTAGAAAGTTGCAATTCACCTTCATTCAATTCGCCCTGCCATACACATACACACAATGTACTGTTGCAACATTAGTTCATAGCCCTAGTTTATGGAGGGAACCTGAAATACTCCAGATGTTGATGAACTACAGTATTTATTTCACTTTACCATTAGCCAAGCCTAATCTGGTGTTGATGGGAACTGGATAACAACATTTGGAGCACCAGAGATTCCCTGGGCTTTGGAAACAAACGGAAAGACACACGAGTCACAATTACTGGAGCAAGTTGCTTGGTTATGTTTAAAAAATAATAATTCCAGAACTCCTTTTGAAAAAAGTGGGATCACAAATACAAGGGTTGAAGAAAAAAACATTTACCCAATGAGGTATGAGATTTTTTTAAAAGTGCAAAGTAACAATCCTAACAAGGGGGAAATTATTTTCTGCAAACCATATGAATAATCAAGTGTAAGTCTGGGAGTCCAGTTTTTGAACACCTGAAATTGGTCTGAGAAGAATAAAATACTATATTAATTCTGTATTTCTACTATGTTAGCTTTCTATGTTTAAAAAACCCTGACTTCGCTATGCAAATTTAGCAAACACCCTTTGGGATACTTTTCGTTTATTGCTAGAGAACTAAGACATTGAAAATGCATCAGCCAGCTCAGGTCCAAACTTCTTTTCTATGCACAAAAGTGTGCACTGAATTTCTTCATCTTGAAAATACTTTTACCCAAGGAGGTTTTAAGAATTCCCAATTTATCTCCATTCTTTCATTAATGAACAGTCAAGCCTAGGACAGCAGGAAGTGAGCCAGGCTGTTAACTTAATCTTCAAAAACCAAAGCCCACTGCAGCATAACTATATGCATATTTACTTGGAAGGAAGTCACATTATATCTGATGGGGTTTATTCCTGTGCATAGGACTGCAGCCTTAACTATCTTCTTCCTTCTCTTGGCTCTCCAGGTCAGCGAAGAAGGGACACAACAGGAATACTGCTCCATGCCTAATTTTTGCTGCAATTATCATCCTAGATTAGTTGATAATTAACTTAAGGTAACTTTTTGAAGAGCATATGGTACCTCTACCTACACAATTACTGACTCCAGTAATTCACGGCACAATTCACTCTGATTCCATAAGTGTAGTAATACAGTCATTCTTGGTCAAAAATATTTTGACCAAAGAGCTTAATGCCATACTTTCTCAAACTATCAGGAGCAGAAGTAGAGCAAACATGACCACTCCACACTTTAAGCTTGCTATATTGTCTGTATTTTATCCTGTTAAGCAGCAGCTTGCTTATAGACATTCATCATTTTCTTATTGGTCAGCTGGAATTAGAAACCAAAGCCTTTTCCTTTATTACATCCTCCTCATGTTTTGTGGAACCAGAGAATAATCATTCAAGAAGAGTTGAAGTGCTGCTGTAGTACAGTCAGATTTGATTTATCGCTGTGTTAACTCTGTCCGAGTCTGGATGTGGGAGATCTGTAGAACTGGCAGGAGCAACTGGAAGGCATCTTGGATATAAGAGGCACTGTTTGAAGCCTATATATGAGAACAGAAAATAGCCATGTTGGAGCTTCCCTTTGCATGCAGAGTGCCTAGCAATCCTACGGCTTGTCATTTACTTAGCATTTCATTACGACTCTCAGAATTGATCATCTGAAGCAACTAATGGGGAATCATATAGCAAGAAGTGTGTAAAGGAAAAGTCTAGGCCTCAGACATATGGTGTTCAGAAATCCACATATCGCATTAATTGAAAGTTATGCCAACCCAACCTTCTGTTTCTGAGCAAGCTGTTCACATACTTTCAACTTTTTTCCTGCAATCCATGTAAATTAGAAAAGAATCTTAGAGGTTCAAGACTAAGAGGAAGCCACAGATGTTTACTAGGCTAAAATTCTATAGGATAATCTCATACAGTCTTAATATACAGCTACAAAGATATTTTTAACATTAGATCCTCCATGCTTCATCCCATCAAAACAGATACATCACCAGCTATTAACCTTTTAGCAATGATATTACAGACATAGATTTTCTATTATGTAATATGATTCACATTCTGCATCCTCAAAAAAATAGCCACATCATATCAAATCCCTCAGCTTGTAATTCCCTCTACACTCTCATTCATCATCCAGACATCTCAACCAGTCATAACTACTAAATATCTACATTTGTAGATACATTACAACTGACCTCCAAAAATACTCCAGTGATTAAGGGGTTAAGAACATCTGCCTTCTCTTCAATCTGTGAAAAGATCAGATATTTTAAATTGCACTTAAAAACTAAGAACAAAAAAAATCGAACAGAATGTGAGCTCCAATCCTAAAAGTGATACAATATGAGACCTACTGGTTTTGATCACTTCAGAATAGCACTGAAACATGGAACTCTGAAGAAGTATTAAATCACAGTAAGGTACTAGACCCATTCTGGACTCAGCTGAGATTTTAAAAAACAATAATAAAAGAACTACAGTACATGTAACACAAATTTACATTAAATGGATAGTAGGAAAAAAAAGAACAAAAAGAAGTTCATAATATGCAACCAGTCTGATCCTCCAAAGGAAGAAAGGGGGTAAAAGGCAAGGAAATATTTGTAGCATAAGAATGCATATCCCCACAGCTCAGGACCACCTGCAGACCTCAGTAACTCCCCAGCTGGCCCCCAAAGCTGAGGGGACCCTCTTCTGCTTTCCACAGAGTTGACCTGAATAGCTGGGCTGCAGTGGAGACGTACTGAAGCCTGGATTCTGAAATCCTTTGATTTCCCAAGTGAGTGGCAGAGTCAAAGCCAATCATAATAATCAAGAATTCCAGCTCCACAATTACTGTTTACCCACCAATAGCAATAAAAACAGTAATGTGGGTGTGCACATATGCTTATGGCCCCTGTCCCCCCTTTGAATCAGGATGCCATTCTTGGGGCTAAGAAGAAGATACACCATGCTCTACTGGGTATTGTATAAAAAGCTCAGATCTTTTAAATATTTCGCATTGATTTTGTTAAATAACAACCTGCAAAAGCATGGCACCTTCTCTTTTTTTTTTTTTTTTTTTTTTGAAACAGAAAAGCTTAGAAAAGGAAGACAAAAAATGAGGTTTACAGCTGAGATCCTGTTGGGCACCTATTACAGGAGTAACTATGCCAGCACTGGCTATGCTAGTGATGAAATAGCAGCAAATGTAAAAGTCTGCAGGTACAGTGGATGAAAAAGGAAGGAAGGTCCTTCCAGTTTTATGCTCATCAGAAGAAAGCAGCTGGCTTCAAGCAGCCTGTTTCTCCAATGTCAATTTTCCAGAGACATCACGTCCTTGAAGCCAAAAGTGCTCTGACAACACTGGCTTGCAAAATCACCTGTCCCATGGCACAGCCAATTTTGCACACCAACTTCTCCTGAGCACTTTTAGCCTCAAGGATTCTAAAACTGACACTGTATAAATACCTTGTTGGGAAGTGACACCTTCCCCCAACAATAAATCTGTCCTCCTTTGTGGCTGCTGTACAATATGGATAAAAATGCACTACACTTGTATGCCAAGCAGCATAAAAAAAACGCCACCTTTTCTGATCATGCATTCCCAGTTGCATTATTCTATTTTGACATTGTAACTCTTCAAAACCTTGACATCTTACCCCTGCAGCTGTTAAACATGTAGCAAAGTCCTTAGAAAGAGATGACAGTTCTTTACACAGTGCAATGGTCATTCTAGAAGAGAACAAATAAGGTGTAGTAAATAAAACTTACTGGAGTAGAGTTTCCTATTTTTAGTTAATGCTTTTCAATAACTGATCATAAAAAAACCCACATATTTTGATTTACACAACTTATTTTTGCAAGAAGCAATGGAAGTATCTGTCATCTCAAAGCTTATAACACTGTAAACAAGGGTGTGCTGCAGAGGTGGGGAACTGCAGTATAGAAAACTGTATTTTCATAGCAACATCAGATGTAGAAACTGG
This sequence comes from Cyclura pinguis, assembly GCA_030412105.1. NCBI lineage: Eukaryota > Metazoa > Chordata > Lepidosauria > Squamata > Iguanidae > Cyclura > Cyclura pinguis. The sequence goes on along the minus strand of CM059600.1, from coordinate 108,199,832 downwards.
GCAGTCCTCCAGATGTTACTGGACTGCAACTCCCAGCATTCCTCACCACTGACTATGCTGGCTAGGGCTGTGGGGACTTGAATTCCACCAATATTTGGAGAGCTGCATAATTCATATTCCTGCAGTAGGATATGGGGACAACAGACTAGTTGCTCCCTCCCCCAACACACAGCACTAAAAGCCACAGGTAACCAAGCTCTAGAAAGTTAGGGTTTTGGTCTATAACTCCCAGAATCCCCCCGTTTTCCAGGAATTCTAGTCCTAAGAGTAACATTCCCAAGCTCTGCAGACAACAAACTGACACCAACTTGCCATTATGTCATAGCCTAGAATAAACAGAAAGAAAATGTACTAGTCAGCCTTCCACATTTTCGGGTTTCACTTTTGCGGATTTGATTGTTCACGAATTATTTGCTGTCACCTCTGCTGCTATCCTGTTCCAATTTTAACAGGGCCTGCAAACCTCGTGAGACTGAGAAACTGCAAATGCCAGTAAGTTCTTATTAAAAGTGGTGTGGGGCAGCAGTGGAGGTGACAGTAAGCCCCAACAGCCACCCACCTCTGCCTTGTGAAGGAACCCTGATGCCCCAAAGGAATCCATGGTGGGTTGAATATGGGGATCTTCCTTTTTTGTGTGTTAAATATGGTTTGGGAGGGCCTAGAGTTATTCACGGTTTTTTCACTTTCACGAGGGTCCTGTGCCCCTAACCCTAGAAATGTGGAAGGATGACTGTACTTCAGTTTACAGATGCTTAATTTAACTACGATACAGAGAATGGGACTCATGTAGCCCTCCAGATGTTGTTGGAACTGCATCTTCCAGCATTACTCACCACTCGGTATGCTGGATGGTGCAGCCACTACTTCACTTGGACAACATCTGGAGGGCTGGATGATTCCCATTCCTGAAGCAGGATATGGAGAAACCAGTCTCTGCCACCCACTCACAACAAGTTTGACAAATAACAATTTGATAGCAGTATCAATTCACTGCCATGACCCATGAAACAGGTGATCTAAAATTGGTTAGGGCCATATGTCAGAAGACCAAAGCGGCCAGGAATCTAACTACCACTACTGTGAAGAGAACAGGAATATCTTGAATAATTTGTACGTACTCTGCTTGGGATCACACCTATATCTGCCCCAGGGGATCATCCTGGAAGTCACTTCCAAATTTCCCACGATCCTCTACTTTGGGTGGTCAGAGAAGAGAAAAGCCTCCACTGTGGCCTCAACCTAACAGACAGCCCCTATAAAGAGTTATGCGAATTTCTTTGAACCACAAGCAAGCAGCTCCATTTACCATGGCAATGAGGACATAATCTTAACTGTAGGGAATATTAGCAGTCTTACACAATAACATGGGTAGGCCTCACAAGACACTCTTGGTTGGAGTACAATACATATTACTGATGCTAGTGAGGCTGAGAAGGAGACTGCTTAGGAAATTGCTGGAAATCAAGGGCTGAAGTAAGAGAAGGAACCAGGAAGTTGCTAACTTCTTTCCTTCTTTCTCTAAGGAAGGGAAAGCTGGAAGGACCAAAGGGAAAGCCAGGAGCACTGCCATTGTACTATTCCTCTTTGCACTGAGAGCAGCACCCAGAGACTACATGTTGTATGAAATATGGGCAAGGTGGATATAGCACACAATAAAAAGGGGGGCTCTTCAAACTCTCACCTATCCAGCATCTGTAGTTGTGTGCATACCAGTACTTTCAAGCTTTCTTTATTCAGGGCACCCTTCCCATATCAAATCTTGCCCAGCTGCCATAGAACCTCTGTAAACTGTAGACATTTTTGGAGATTTTTTGAAAGCTAGGATGGTTAAACTTGTTCCTGCTGAGGTCTACATTGACACAGATGTAATCAGCTGGAAACTGCTTATTGGTGGTGCCTTCAACCCATCCCAGTCTTCTGTCCAGACTGAATAGCCATAGATGTATCTCACTGAATGAATGGGGAGAATGACTTATCCGTGACTGAGGATCATATAGTGTTTGACCTAAAATATCCCATTTATTCCAGAATTGTTAAGACAAACTACAGGGCTATATCAAAGCGAGTACAGACAGTACAATTTACAATCTGAATCATGCACAGCAGAGCAGTCAAGAGTCATCGGCCTTACTGTGAAAGGGCTTTGGCTCGGTCTATAGCTAGCACTTCTTCTTTCTGACCATGAAGAAACAATGCAGCAGTTTTGTGGAACACTTCAATGGAACAGGCTGTCAATTCTGCCAGGCTTCTGATTGCAAGAGTGTGAATATCCTGCAGAGTTTCAAAAAAAAATTGTGACTATACAGGCTCAAAAATTATATTAGTTTTGTATCCAATTTTATCCCAAAGGTTTCATGCAAAGATTGTAACTGCAAGGACAAACAATGTGCTGTCATATCTCTACACAGATTATATAAGGGTATCCATAGTTAGACTGCTCTTTCTGCATTGTTTTGGTTATATTTATTACCTCCACTGATCTTTTATCCTCTTGTTCAGCATCCCCTGAGTCCATTTGCTGGTTTCTTTCATCCTGTTTTTCTTCTTTTGCTGTTTGCACTCTGAGGCTTTTAACCAATTCACAAGCAGAGCTCCTTGCCTGTTGGGAAACAGATACACCCATTATTTTTCACTGAAACGGAAAGTGAAATGGTCCTATTTGCACTGCACACAGAAGACATGAAAGTACACTTGATGTAAATGATCACTGTCTTCTATTTGATGAGGAAAGAGTCAGAAGCCCACTAAATTTAACATTTAGTTAATCTCTTCATACAAATAACATTGCTCCTAGAGATTTAACCCAGAGCTGAAATCCACACCCAGAGGAGGAAGCAGTCAGGGAACTCTGTCCCAAAAGGATCAATTGGCCACGTGAGGAAATAAAATTATGTAAAGAAAAGTATGCTCTCTTGCGCACTAGGCTTCCCCCTATTCCATCCATCAAGAATCAAGCTCTGCTTATATCTGCATTCCTCAATTACAGAATATGTTTCTTGGCCATGCTAATGGGTAAACAGAACATTAGGAACTATCCTCACCAAGTGGAACCTTCAACAAAATGCTGCTACATAGAGTGCTTCCTGTTCAGGGTTTCAGACACTCTGCTCCTGTTCCCCTCACCTGGTTTGCCGTTTTCTGCCAACCCTGATCAATGAATGTTTTGTGTCTATTGAGCATGCTGGTTTGAGATGTCCCCCACCTCTACACTCAGGACTTTTTTTCCCTAAATACTTTTGGTACTCATGTAAATCTGGCCATGCCTCTTACGCGAGCGGGTGATGAGACACAGCCTCACTGGAAAACAGAAATGAAATGCTAGGAAATACCATATTTTAATTGGCCAGAGGCAACTAGATGGGTTGGGGTTTCAACATGAAGCTGTTGTGGCCGTGGTGCTATTTGGACCTTAACTTTGTATTATTGATCTCTTTAATCAGTGTTTTATTGTAACATTCATATTTTATTATATGCCACCTTGAGAGAGTTTATTTGTGACTTATAAATATTTATTCTGGGTGTGCACACACAAATGTGCTTTATATACACATCTTAGAACAGGACAAGGGGTAATGTTCAGCTTTCAAATAGACCTTAAAAAGTATTTCTCTTTAACACTGAACAACAAGATACATATTGTAATAAGAGCTGGCTTATTAAGTAAGAGGCATTTCCATTCTGTTTCAGGATACAGTGCCACTCAGTGGCTCTACAAATCATTGCAAGACAGCATGGAAATAGTGCTGATCTATTAGGTTGAAACAGAAGAAAGCATTTGAAGAATGCACTAAGATGGCATGCTTTTTAGGTTTTGGTACAAAAAACTTATGATGTGATCAACCAGTAGACCAAGAAATGAAATACAAACCCTACAACCTATGGCTGATGACTGGGGCTTATAGTGTAAAGGGTTGGAAGATGCAAAATATCTATCTTTCAACTTTCTAAATTCCTCTTACTGTCCTTGTACACCCAATGTCAGGAAAATAGTCTAGGAGATGCCATCCCTCACTTTGAAACAACTTCACAGATAACTCCAACAGTCAAGAAATGAGAAAAACTCACTTGGGTCAGTTTGGCTGCTTTTGTGGAGACACATAGTTGGGAAAAGAGATCTGTTATTTCCTTTGTGAAGTCCTCCTCATCTGAAAGCAACAGGAAACAGACTTTGAATGCTACATCTAATCATAAGATCCTGTCAGTTGACTGCTGTTTTTGAGATGGTGCACCTCTTGAGATGGTGCCTCTTGAGATGGTGCCCCAGAAGGTCCAGTATGACCAACAGAACTCAGCCAGCACTAGCATTTATCTGTTCAAATTATGTCATATGAGGAAGGCTCATACTAAATTGCCTATTCATGGCCTATTAAATTGAATAGATTATTCATTAGTAATAAGGAAAAAGCAAAACACAAAAAAAAGACACATACAATATTTCAATAGATTTTATGTGCTTCAACTGTTGTGTCTGAAAAACACTGTCATTCCACAGCTGCATTGGCAGTACTGCTGCTGACATGACCCAGTTATTGTCTGAAGCAGAAAGCTCCACAATAATATGTTGTTTCATATCTTTCCTGCTATTCTTTGAAGGGCTGGTTGCATCTGTAACTTTGGGGTGATTCCTGCATGACATATTGGTACAGGTAGATCTGAATTTACATTCCAGTACATGTTCAGAGTTCAATAGGTTGCTCTAAACATGTCAAAGAGGGATTTTTTTTTAATTGCTTCTCTTATGGCTGCAACTATCAGACCTCTTGACCAGTCCTTCTTGGTCTCAGAAACAGGTTTGCTTATAGCACAGGGGCAGCCCAAACCTATGCCCATGAAGGATGTATAGAACTAGCTGCACAGTGATAGCTAGGACTGAAAGGAGTTGGAGTATAAACAATATCTGGTGCTCACATATTCCTTCCTGTCTCACTTTCTAACTTCAAGTCTACCACAGCTGACTCTTCATGTGAAGAATTTCTAAGAATCTTCCTTTTACAATAGCAACGCTGGATGAGACTTTCCTGTGGCACCACTCAAAGTTTCTCCTCCATCAATGGGACACCTCACATTGCTACTGCACAGAACCATTCACTTAAACTAAGGGTTACCAACTCACATGTATTCACTTCTAGAAACAAAACTAGACACAAGCTGCAAACTCCAACACAATGTAGTTGTTAAATTGTTAGCTGTGGATCAGAGAGATCTGGGCTCAAATTTCCGCTTGAAGCTCACTGGATCACCCTAAGTCTGAATCAATCACTCTCACTGAATCTAATGTACTTTGTAGGATTGCTCTAAAGCAGCCATCCCAGCTGTTCTGGACTTCAACTCCCAGAAGTTTCCACTAGCCTGGCCAATGATGATGGTTTCTAGGAGGTGAAGTCCCAAACAGCTTGAAGACCAAAGGTTGAGAATGGCTGCTCTAAAGGGGAAAAAAAATCAAATATTCTATACTCAGCTTCGTCAAGAGAGGGCAGGTCAATAAAGGGCAATAATGGAAAATGTGAATTCTAGATACTGATGGCCTCATAATCTTCAAACTTGAAAAAGTTAGAATTCCGTAGAGTACTCAATTAACGCCCAGTGCTGTCCTATACTTCATGCTGATTCCACAGAATGAATCACTATCAGAAATGGAATAATGGGGTAGATGGACAATTGATATATCTCACTAGGCCCATCCTTACAGTCTGTCTTCTGTCCTCCATGTGCAGCTAACTGCAGTACAAATCACAGAATAAATTAATTTGCCATTCAGTTATTTCAAAAGTCTGCTTTCACTTTTAGAGCTAGAATTCTCATAATTACCTCTCTTTTCTTCCTCTTCATCATCGCAAAATTCAGCTAAGGAAAATGGTTCTTTGAGCTGTTCCAACTCTGCCTTTAAAGTATCTAACTCCTCTCCAGAGAGTGAGCTTATAACTGACTTCACCTGATTGAAAGCAAGAAAGCCATAGAGAGAATTGTAAACCTACTAGCTTGTATTTGATGTGAAAAGTAAAGGTGGCAGCACTAATGATAGGCTGCCTAGTAAAAGCAATCTTTTTTTTTAAGAAGAAGAACACAGCGTTTGCATACAATCTTCTCTTTCTCAGGGAGTAAGAACATCAAACGTCATATTTCACAATTCCATTGATTCTTCCCTCACTTGCCTAGTGAGTTTGAACAACAAAGATTGAGAAAGCCCTTATTTAAGACCGAGTGCACTACACAAAGGGGAAAGAAACAGCAGGGGAGGGCAGGAGGCCATTTTCCCTGCTTCTACTGGGTTTTCATTTACTGGTGCTTGTGAGAATCTATAAAAGGACTCATCCCTTAGAGTTTATAGAAATACCTATTCTTATTCTTCTTCAATAGTAAAAAAGCAAAAGGAAGGGAAATTGCTAAAGGCCATTACCTTTGATTCACTCTCTCTGGAAAGCATCTCTAAGGCTTCCAAATGAGAAAGACCCTGAAACTCATCAAAGAATAGCCCGTAATGGGCTTTCTTCTCTGTAGCCATGGAAACCTCAGTGGATGTCCCTTGTTCTTCTCTCTCTTTTGCCTCTCGCAAGATCTACAAAATGGAAAAAAAATGAAGCATTAGAACTGATGAAGGAAAAAATAGGATGGGCAAAGCAAAAGGTTTTTGCCTGAAATATTGCGTGTTCTACTTAGAACAACAGTAGGCTATGGACTAAACAGTTCTGGCTGACAGAATCCAGGAAGAAACCATCATCAGTTATGTTTGAGATGCTAAAGAAAAGCAGTACCTGAGAAAGCGTGGAATTTCTGTTCATCAGGCCTTTTGTTTTCTTAAACCCAGGGTCGCCTTCGGCAATCACGTCCATAGTCTTCTTCCCAATAAACTCTAATGCATCCAGACCTCCGCTAATAACTGTTTTCCCCTACAGAACAGATTTGCCCATTTTAAAAAAGGACAGTGAAACTCAGACTTCACTTTGGAGAAGACATAAGTGCACCACAGAAATGTGACTATAGACTGAAACTCTGGGATCCAAGCATTCAAAGTATAGAACAGACTCTTCTCATTATGCCCAGGAAGTAAGATATTAGTAAAGATTACACGAAAGAGCATGGTCTTTTTCCAGGGAGCGAAAACCAAGAATGCAATTACATGCTGTAAGATTTAAACAATTTGCTGTTAAGTACTAGCTGTGTTTGTTATTTTGCTTTCACAAACACAGTTAGATCCAAGTCAATCTAAATGGTTTCTGATAAGTACGGGATAAGCAAAAAAATGTTTTCCCCAACTAAAAGAGGGGGGGGAAAAGCCATGCTGGTAGCAATGACTTCTCTAGCTCAGACATTTATCTGAGCTGGTGAAAAGCTCCCAAGAAGCAAATGCAAATTACTTCTTTAATGATTGCACACAACTGAAGGAAATTTGGTGATGATCTTTACAAGAATTTTTAAGAGTTTATTTATCCCAGCTTGAATCTGATTTATTGTATTGTGATTATAACTAAGGCCTTATCTGCTGTTTATATTTTAATAACTTCTGTACTAAATATTGTTCAAGAAGTTTGATTACGTGTAAGTTGCAATTTCCCTTAGGAAGCTTTTTATCCCAAAAAGTGGACTAAATCTATTCCACTACTGCTGTCATTAAACTAAAAATATTAATATGAATACATGACTAACAATTAGCAGAGACAAAGTAAAAGCTAACATGCCTTTTGCTATTCCTTGACTATGCTTTCACACCACACAAATTAAACTTTATCAAATCTAGACTAAAGAATTCATACAGGCTGATGCTCAAGTGTTACAGGGGGGTTTTATACTGTATTCTATTAAGGAACGCCATCAGCCATTCTAAATCTTAGATTTCAAGGCCAGAATATCTCATACTACTCCATTAACATACATACACAGAGTCTTAGGAATGAAAGGACTAATCAAAAATATTTGGAAAGTGGTCAAAAAAGTTGTTTCTTGAGTGCCAAGAAACCCTGACAAGAAGAATCCATCAATAAGAGTATTTTCTGTACAGGAAACAGCATTTTCTGAGTGAGAAATAGTATTTCTTTGCAGAACTATTATTTTCTGTGCACAAAATGCTACTATTTGCACAGAAAAAATGTAAATTTTATGCAGAATAAGTCCTAAACAGCAAATAGTCTTTGAAAATGGTACAGTTTTTGAAGACTTTCTCACATCAGGAAAATAGCTAAAATTACTCATTATTTTCTTTGAGAGGGAAATTAGCAAAGAATTCTGTCTCTACAGATTGCCAAACAAGGTGAGGAAAGTGTCCCCCATCAGGCTGTTTCTACAGATGCAGAAGCCCCCAAGTTTTGAAAATGATCCCCCGAATTGTCCCCTGGAGGGCATTTTCTCCACACTTTTGCTCTCCTTAGGCCATTTTTGAGAGTATTGAGGGGCAAAAAATTCTAAAGACTTTTTCAGAGGTACATACTGGGGTGCAGTCGCCCAACCTCCAACAGTTGCCCCCTCACTCTAGACACATCAGAAGCTTCTCATGAGAACCAACAAATCAGTTATTAAGGGTCATAAGTAGTACAGATTTCACCCACCTATGACAGGTTAAGGAACAGCACTGTCAGAAAATGGAATTGGTTGCAAAGCAGAGACCATGTACAGAGCATGAAATACTTACGGAGGTTCACTTGAGAAGAGTTGTGCATGCACTGCTTGCAAAGTCTCAGCACCACCTTAACACTTTTCCCCCACAGCTCACTCTGCAAGCAGTGTACACATGCAAGTGGTTACAAGCAGACCTCCACAGGCAAGAGAACTGATGAACAAATGGAACCTGCCTTGAATCAATGGAACTTTCTCTACTCTGGCAACATCAAAACCTGTCAGGTAACAGGGCGTCAAAAGGTGGGGACTTCCCGTACAGAGGACTACGTTAGGGTTATTTACTTGACTATTTCATGAGCCATCACTGAACAGCTTTAGAATAAAAAAAACAAGACAAGTCATTGGTAATATAAATCAGTGGTCACACTCACTGTGCTCTGAACTGCAGCAGAAATGGTAGAAAGCATTCCAAGTGCACCACTAATAGGCAATGGACTTTCAGACTCTCCTTTGTTAGTGTTGCCTTCTTCAGAATGTTGGCTTTCTGAAAGGGACAGGACAACAACATTTGCATTACAAATTATGGTCCTCCAACCTGAGGAACTCAGGGCAATGAAGCACTTGAATAGATGACTGCAGGAGAAAGACTCAGCATGAATCTGATTGAGCACAAGTCAAGGCGCATTTTAGAACTTACCTACTCTGCAGCAGTGAGGGCAGCAAAGAAAACTATTCTTTTCTGCCTCTATTATTGTCAGCTCAAAGTTGTCCAGAGCAGCTGTTCTGGGCAGTTAAAAGTCTATTACATCCTAGACCTCAGACTGCTCAGGAGCAGCCCTCAGAAAAGTGTTGTGACAAATTTACTATTTTGCAGAGAAAAATTGCTCAAATTTTGTTGTGACTTGGATTCAACATAGAAGGTAGAATCTGGGGAGGTAACTGAGGCACATATTTGTCTGGCTCTGATGGAGGAGTTTCAGGTTGTTCAACATGATATGGACAAATTCCTTGGAGAGGTGAGGCCAATCACTTATCAGTTAGACCCATGTCCATCCTGGCTAATTAAAGGTGCCAGAGGACTGGCCAGTTGAGTGGTAGAGGCTGTAAATGCTTCTTTGAAAGAATACTATGTTCCAACCTCTCTAAAAGAAATAATTGTAAGACCTTTGTTGAAAAAAAAAACTTTATTGGACCCGACCTCCTTATGTAACAACAGGCTAGTCTTCCCTTTCTAAGTAAGGTCTCAGAGCAAGTGGTGGCAGTACAACTCCAGGCTTTCTTAGATGAAATGGATTACACGGACCCATTCCCATCTGCACTGAGTCCTGCTCTGGGGACACAAACAGCCTTGGTAGCCTTGACAGATGGCCTACACAAGGAGTTGGACAGGGGGAATGAGTCCGTATTGGTCCTCTTGGATCTTTGTGGCATTTGATACCATTGACAATGCCATCCTTCTGGATTGGCTAGCTGATATGAGACTTGTGGGGCATTGCTTTGTTCCAGTCCTTCTTGGCTGAATGTTCCCAAAGAGTGGGGCTACAGGACTGTTGTTCAGCATTTTGATCATTAGCTTGTAGGGTTCCACAAAGGTCACCACTGCTCCCTATGCTTTTCAACATATACATGAAGCCACTGGGAGAAGCCATCCAGAGCATTGGGGTTCGGAGTCATCCGTACGCTGATGATACTCAGCTCTATGTCTCTTTTACAACTGATGTCAGGGAAGCTTTTGTAATACTGAATCATTGTTTGCATCCAGAAAGGACTGGATGTGAGCAAACAGATTGAGCCTTAATCCTTACAATATGGAAGTGTTGCTGGTCTGTAGGAAAAACACCTTGAAACTGAAATCACAGCCAGTTCTGAATGGGATTGCTTCTGCTCTGAAAGATCAGGTTCATAGCTTGGAAGTGTTCTTGGACCCAGCCTTGCTCCTGGAAAGCCAGGTTGCTGCAGTGGCCAGGAGTGCCTTTGCCCAGCTTTGGCCTTCTTGCGGAAGGCAGATCACAGTGGCAACCGTGGTTCATGCCTTAGTTATCTCTCAGTTAAGACCACTGTAGTGCACTGTATGTGGGGCTGCCCAGGAAAAATGTTCAGAAGCTGCAGCAGATAGACTGATGTCAGGTGTGCATTCTAGAGACCATGTAACACTGATCTTGCAAGAACTACATTGGATTCCAATTTGCTTCTGAGCTCAATTCAAGGTGTTGGTGCTGACCAACAAAGCCCTAAATGACTTGAAGCCAGGGTATCTGAAAGATTGCCTCCTCCCATACGAGTCTGCCAGAAATCTGAGTTCTTCAAAGGAGCCCCTATTGCGTGTCCCAACATCTCATAAAGTTACACTGGTGGGCATACATAACAGAGCTTTCTCTGTAGCAGTGCCTGGTCCGTGGAACTCCCTAACCAAGGAAGTTAGGTTGGCCTTATCACTTTTAAGCTTCCAGTGGGCAACCAAAATAATGCTGTTCCACATTGCATTCAGTGTTTGAAACTGCTGTCTTAACTGTTTCAAAACTAGATTCTAGGACAGCTTTTAGGATTTTTTAAAGAGTATTTAAATGCATTTTAAAAATGTATTTATAATTGGTTTTTATTTCTTCAGCACCCCAAGAGCCCTTGTGGGCTGGGAGGCAATACAAAAATACTTTAAATCAATCAATCAATCAATCAATTAATCAAATTCTCTGCAGGATGCCTATACCATTGCAAGGGTGCCCCCTAGGATCTCCTGTTTCAAACATGTCCAAAGACCCTTTGGGTTCATGTAAGTGTTAGTGCAATTCTCTAGATTCCAGACAACACACATTGCCGAAAGCACATACAATAAATTAACAGAGGTGCACATGCTTATGTCAGATGGGTTCAATCGTCATTTGCAGGTTAGGATTAACAACCATTCTGGCATATGGCAGAGGCAGCCCACAGGCAGAGGGCTTCCCAATCATACTGCAGCAAGACTCTGGGACAGCTGGTGAATCTGCCTCCGTGGCTGAATCCACTACTGATTTTACCATAGCTGTGAGCTGAACAGGAGCAATGTTGGTGCTAAACAAGGGTCGAGCACCGATGCTTCTATTCACCTCAAGGCCACTGTGGGAGAAAGGGTGGTAAAATGCAGATTAGATGCACTACCATTCCACAAGGCTTGATCCATAAGTCATCTCTGAAAAGTCCATGTCATTTTCTAAGACTTCATGAGCCTCACTGCTTAATTATATGAATAATACAGATGGCACTTTTCATTCCCCTTGGAGGGCTGTGTGTACAATTCTCAGATACAAGGAGAAGCAAGCAACACCCGTATTTATCAAGAGTCACATTCTGCAAGTAAAAAAATGACACTATATTTTTGACAACTTGCTACTAGTTCCCTTACAGAAGTAGTAATAGCACTGACTTACCACTAACCCTTTACAACAACACAGGTAGAAAACTTCAAATAATTTTTTATTATTATTTTTAATAAAAACTTACCTTCTGTAGCATCTTTGGCCTCAGAATGTAATTCACTAGAGCTTGGGATCCCAAGGGATGTCTCTGCTTTTTCAATGACATTTGAGATTCCATAACCTAAAGAGCACAGATATTATTACTTCAGTCCTAAGGAGGAAAAAAAAATTACTTTACCAAGCAGGCATAAGCCAAGCCAAGCCGGTAACAAAAAACTGATCAAAGAACCATGCTGCATTTGAAAAAAGTACAAATAAGCCTATAGTGCATTGCCTGGTTTAGCATTAATTTAAAATTAATTATGAAATATATATATATATATATATATATATATATATATATATATGCGCGCCTTTGCCCCAACACTATAAGAAAAAGCATATATTTTTTTAAAAAGAATTTAGACTCTGTACAGGTCAGTTGTCCCATATTTCTACTATTTTTAATACACTTTTGATAATTTTTTTCTTTATTTTCTATAAAATATTTAGCCAGTGTTAACTTACAGAATCAAGCAAATTTTTAAAAAAGCAATCTGCAGCAGATCTGGATTGTAATGTCTGCCACTGATGAGAGTTTTAGCAAACCTTACCTGCAGCAGCCACTGTAACTGAAGCAGTTGAGAGCAGTGATTTCCCCCAACTCCCCCAGTAGCCCCACCCTGTATGTGAGCCATCAGAGGAACGGGAGTCCTGCCAGAGGGAAAAAGATCATGACCCACTTTCCAGTCACATCTATCAAATTCTGATAGCTTCATTTATTAATATTCAATCCAAGCCAAAAAAAGGCAAACAAAAAAAATTAATATTTTTAATCTTGGAATTGTTTTATGATATGTCTTTTAATATACTATAATGTTATGTTTTATTGTTGCTGTTTGGCTGCTCCATGCAGAAAGTTTGGACAGAAATTTTTAAACAGTAAAATAACCTCCTCCGTACAAGTTCAAGATATGATAAAGTATCATTTTTAAGACAACAAAAACAAACAATACAATCTGACTTATAGTTTACAAAAATAACATAAAATGTACACTCACCTTTAAAATTATATTGGACTACAAATTAATTCCACTGTTTATAACTTTTCTTTCCTTTCTTACATGTCAACTTAATTAAGAATGCCATTTTCCAAATATGTTTATACCAATCTAACTGCACTGGAGATTTCTAATATAAAGTGGTGCACCTTTGTGCAGTTGTTAGTAAACTTGTAATCAATATCAAATCATCATTCACAGAATACACTCAGACCCTTTCCGCAGTATCCTCCCATCCTGGCAGAGAGAGGGGAGAGGAGCCAGACTGCAACGAGGCTTTTCCATGACATTGTTGCAGTCCCACTCCTCTCCCATCTCCAGGTAGCATGATCATGGATTAAATCATTGATGGGTTTTTGCCATCAATGACACATGATCACGCCACCGTCTTGCACTTAGCTGTCCTGCAGAAGCCCTGGAAGCACAATGGCAGTGCTTCCTACCCCAGGGCAGCCTAGGAAAGTACCCAGCTCCACTGCAGAAGGAAGCGGCATGTCCATCATACTCCCTTCCACAGGAAGTCGGTCCCTGTGGAGGGGAGTGCTTCCGTTGCGCTCCCTTCTCAGTAGAGCTGCTGCTGAGATCACTACCAGAGCACGACGGGACAAGGTAGGGTGTGGAAAGGACATCATAAAACACAGATGTGTCTACTTCTTACAGTTCCACAACAGCATGCAATGTATCACCAAATTCAGTGGGACTTCCTTTGCTCTCAAGTCTTGCTATGAGGTATAATATTATCAATGTGGACATTGTAACATAACGTAAAATATAGAGACAACAGGTCTGGCACCAATACCTTTTCTTTATGGGCCAGGGGCTCTTGTGAAATAACATGCTCTGAGGTTTTAGCCTCAGGTCTTTTCCGTGTCATAGCCACTGGCTCAGCTTCCACTCCATCGGGCTCATTACTCTTAACTTCCTCTGTCTGATGATCTTTTTCAACAGGTTCATATAAATCTTCTTTCAAGGATTCGTTATCCTTTTGGGACATGACCACAGCATATCCTAAACATACAAAGAATTCTTGTTATAAATTCTACATATAACATGTGGCCTGCAGGCTATAGTCGTCCAAGTACAATCCCTGGTGTCCCTTTCCTTGGTGACTGAAATGCACATTGAACATTTCCAATCTGTGAGAAACTGTTTTGTTTTCCATATCTGTTGATTTTTGTTAGAATTTGAATGGATTCCTAATGATTTATTTCTCCTTTGTGCTTTGAAAAGAGCTTCCATTTCACTTTTGAAAACTGTGGATTCCACTTCAAATGGTTCTTCTTTGAAGAAACTGGTCATCATTTTCTTGCCTTATATAGTTCCTCAGTACATTGCTTCCATTGTCTTTTTATTTTGTCCTAACCTATTGGTCATATATCATCCCTACTCATGGTCTGAATTTCCCTTTTATTTCTAAGATCCTTGTGGAAGAGGCCTTTTGTTCTACGATTTTTTGTAATCTTCTATTTCTCTGCACTGATTATACATTTTCGCAGGTCCAGCACTTGTGGATTTGATTATTTGCAGGTTCATTTTGTTTATTTAATTTGTTTTTAAAAAATTCTTAATCTATTTACCCCTGCCACAGGAAAGAAAAATACGTTCTCTCTGGGAATCTCTAGGTCCTACGGTACAATTCCACTGCTAGCACAATTTTACTATTTTTGCACTTTACTAATTTGTCCCTCTTAATCAAATGCTTCAGTTTAACTGGTTTTGGCTACTGGGGAAAAATCATATGCTTATACAAAAAAAAACAAAGCAACAAAGTAAAATTAACACCTCAGGAGGTTTATTTACTAAATTGAAGCCAAATGAACGTGAAAAACCAGATCTATATTGATTTAGAATTTAAACATGTCCTTTTTGTTTTCTGGAAAATTCAAATCTCAGGTCACTAGCATAAATGTTTTGACAGAATATAAACCATTATCTGAGCTGCATCCGTGAAATTACACAAACACCAGGTACCTGTGAAACCAGATTCATATGCCACAATACAAAACAATGCATAGTGATTCTGAAGCAGGCCTCATTTGAGTTTAATGGAACTTATTTCCAGCTGTGTAAAGGACTGCAGCCTGCAATTCCAAGCATAATGGGAGTTTGAACTAATTTGATAGTTATTTTAATTACCTTCAGAGGCTTAATGTGGAAGAACTTCAAAATGATAGCTGTCTGTTATGTTAATTCCATCACAAGAGTCTTGTGGCTTTACTAAATCTTTCTGGGTACATTAGTCACATTCCTAAAATAGTAAAATCCCTCCAATCCACATTGACAGCATGTAGCTGCACTGCTTTTGTATTAATAGAGTGGGTCTGAAACAAACTACAGGTTGAGTATCCCTTATTCAGAATGGCAAAATCCAAAATGTTCCAAAACCCAAAATCTAAATACTTACACTGTATTTGCAAAGCAGGAGAGTGGATACGGCTGCCGAGAAACTCAAGGATCTGTCGAAATGGTGGGAATTCATGCCTCTGACCAATTCACAGATCCTCACTTCTCTCTCCAGCCAAGCTGCTGCTTCAAAGGTGGAAGCAGGTGGCTGGCACCACCACCACTGCAGCTGTCAGAGTTTGCGGTGACTGGGTTTCCATCTCCAGAAGACTCGGTTAGGAAAGGTACTGACTGTGATCTGGGCTCCAGCAGTGGAAGCAGAGGGGAGAGGAGAGGGGGGCTGGGCTTTTTTTGTTGTGATGGCTTTGGAATTTGTTTGTGTTTTGTTTTGTTTGGTTTGGTTTGGTTTGTCTGGGGCTTACTACCATCTCCGCTGCCTCTGTACGCTATTTTATATACAGGTACCTGTACTGTATCCCAAAATCTGAAAAATTCAAAATACAGAACACTTCTGGTCACAAGAATTTTGGATAAAGGATACTCATCCTGTACAAAGCAATGACATAAAAGTTGTAGCATGTGTCATGCATTTATGGAAGATGTGTTCTCAATCACAACTCAAATAATCTCAAAGGAAAAAATAAATACCATTTGCTAAAATATGGCAGCAATCCTTAAACTCTGTGTACAAACTGAAAAGAAGCAACATCACACATGTTGCTTCTCCACTCTTGTTTTGATCCCAAATGCCCATCTAACAGCTGTGGTCAGAAATTCCTTTGCCCCGTTCAAGTTGCTGCACCAGCTACACTTGTTTCTGGAGAAGGCAAATCTGGCCATGGTAACCTAAGCCTCATTTACATCATGACTTGAATACTTGGAACAAGCTTTGTGGCTTTGAAAAATGTCAAAGTCAGTTTGTTAACTAAAAAGCACATCATCAACCTATTGTTGAAACATCTACATTCTTTCCCTCTTTGTTTCCATGTCTAATTCAAAGGCTTGCTTATGATTTTTAAACTCCTATATGGTTTGGCACCAGGATTTTTGACAAAAGAGATTCTTTTTTCTCCACATGAGTCCACCCTTTCATTAGTTCCACGCTCATTTTAGTCAGGACAAGCCCTTCTACCTTGTGATATCCAAACTTTTACATTTATAAATTTTGCCTTTCTCTCACTGGCCCTTCACTTTTAAAAACTGTTTTATTGATAGCTTCCATTATTATTCATTCTACTCTCAAGCTTATTTTATTATTCTGTCCAGCTGTCTGGAAGTATAAGAAGAAAAGGCAGCTATAACTATTTTAAATAAATAACTAATAAATGCAATTACTGTGAGTCTATGGCTGCTGGAGAGCAGAGGCCCTGTGCAGTTTGATCTTTTCCTTTCCAGCCAAGTGGATGAGCAGTGACATCACTGCAAGGGAGGATCACATCCAGATGATCTGATGCAACCTACAACATTCGTGAGTAATAATGGAGCGTTAATGGAGGCATTAGTACTGCTTCATCAGCTTCAGAAGCAAAGAGGACAACGCCCTGGAAAGAAACATTATTAGGGCTAGACAGCTGCTGAAAGTAAGATGCAAGCCCATTGTTCTGGCAACGGACTAAGATACCACATCTGAATTTTATTGCCAGAATGAAATGACTCCTAAGGCAGCAAGTACTTGAGAAAAACTTTGCTTTTTTACAGAATTAGGCTATGCAAATCAGCCTTCAGAAATGAAATCCCTTTCCATGCCCCATTTGCAAGCTCCAAATACTCTTTTAGGAAACACAGATTATTTTAAATGGGGGGGGGGGAGGACTCCTAATGTTTACAGTTTTGATATCTTGAATATTAACACCATAATCTTTTGTGCTGTATCTGCTTACTTTACAGCACCTTTTGCTCCCAATGTATAAAGATTATCCTAGGACAGATTATTTTTATTCTGTTAAAATGACGAAGGATGACAAATTGAGCAGGTGTTCCTCCAAGGGCCCCTCATTTTTGTTTGTCTACCATTCTAGTAGTCCCACCTAATCTGGCAACTACTCCAGTTTCCAGGCACTGGTTCTTCTTACACACACAACCCACGAAATCTCTCTTATCCAAGTCACTTTTCAGTCTTCCTGTTACAAAATGGCATCCATATGCTACTCAGTGTGCAGAAAAAGCTGCAGTCAGACACCCTCTGACCCATGTTGATGAAACTCCTGGAAAGAGCCCTTCTTCCTCCAGTGGCTGAATACCACTGCTACAATCACCAGAAGGAGAGGAAGCAGCAGGACTTCCATTGCTTTTGAATTCAACAAAATGACTTTTTGGCAGAACTTTGTAATCAAGAATCTAATACCTGCCTCTTTTGTTATTATTATCAGCTCTGCTCGCCCAGCTGCTTTTACTTTTATGTTGTATACTTTAGATTAAAAGCCAGCAAACAGAGATTGTTTTATTTCTAATATTTACTCATTATTTTGGAAGTCTTTCTGGGTGAAAAGCAAGGTAACAACGCTGTCAATGGATGAATAAAATATTGAGACACCCAGCTGTGTGTGCGCGCGCGTGTGTGCATGTGCCTTAAAGCCACCTGTTGACTTATCGCAGCCCTGTGAATTTCGTAAGGTTTTCTTAGACCACGAATACTTGCGTGTGGTTTTGCCGCTTCCTTCCTCTGAAACATAGCCTACAATATCTGGTATTCATTGGCAATTTCCCACCCAAGTATTAACCAGAACTGATCCTCCTTAGCTTCCGAAATCTGACGGGATCTGGTATACTTCTAATCAAACTTTGGGCCTGTTCACCCCACACTGTTAGGGCGCTATTATTCCCCTTTCAACATCCTGTGGGATTCTGGGATTTGTAGTTTCCTGAGGCCAAAGAGCTCTCCGGCTGAGAATTCTAAAGGCCCCTCCCGAAACTGCAAGTACCAGGATTCCATAGGACGTTGAAAGCGGAATAATAGGACTTGATAACAGTCTAGTGCGGAAATGGCCTAATCTTCCAAACGTCCATTACTTTACAGAGCGGAGCAGGGGGCAAGGCCAACGCCTATAAATGCAAGCGGCGCTGCAAAAGTGTGGGTGGGAAGGGGAAGAAGCGTCCACCAGGGCTCTAAATGCCCCCCGCCCAGTCTCTCTCTTACAGATGCCCAACACACCGAAGGCTCCGGCCCTGGGTCAGCCTGGCCGGCGCCTAGGAACGGCGGCGGGGAAAACGAAACATCCAAAGAGAGCAGCTTCTCATCCTAAGGAGGGAAACTTGGGCCCATCACTCAGCACACAGTTTTGATTTTAGAGGAGGGTGGTGGGGAAGTGCAGATACTGTTGGCCGAGGCAGCACAACAGGAGTGGCCACGTTACAGACAGACCGACTCGGTCACGGCCCTGAGTTGGCAAGACCGGAGGGTTCTCATTCATAGGGTCGCCCTACACCGAATCTGCAACCGTCAACAACAAACGGGGAGACAACTTACACACAACGCAAACAACCGCGCCGCGCTCGGGGTCCCACAGGCAGGTTCTCCTCAGACCCCCCAGCCGGGCCGCCTCCAACTGCCCACCGAAACCCCTCCAGCCAAGGCGAGCGGTCACGGCCACGTCCCTCCTCGCGCCCTCGAAACCATCAGCCGTTCCTCCGCACCACAGAGAGGACGGGAAAGAGCGGACCTCGGCCGGAAGAACGCCGTCCCAGGCGGAAGTGGCGATACCGGCCTTTCGCTTCCCCCCCTTCCTGGGAGTTGGGCCTGCGTAGAAGAGAAACCGGCGAGCTGGCGGTGGTAGGGGTTGGCTTCGTGGAGGGAGGTAACAGGTGTGGTTGTTTTGTGCCGCGGAGGAGTCCGGAGGGCGAGCGGGGCGAAGCTGGCTTAAAAAAAAAAAGAAAAGAAAAGTGGGCGCGCGGCTCTTTATGGTCAGGGGCGGAGGGGGCGCGCGGGGTTGTTTCGGGAGGTGAGCGTGACGTCACAGGGACGAGGTCGCGTCCTGAGAAGCCTCTCTGCCTTGCGGGGTAGTGAGCGGGTGAGGGAAGGAAGCTCTCTGTTTTCAGGCTGGCGTCGGAGCGCTCGGCAACAGCAAAACGCGGTTTACTTGGTGGCAGATGGCCCGCTGGGTGGGTGGGTGGCCGGGCGGGCAGGCAGGCAGGCGGGGTGTAAAGTGTTATATTTATGTGAATAGCATGTACGCACACGAACACGAAGACAGACGCTCGTAACATTAGGCTGGATGTTGTGCGTTTTGCAGACGCGCACGCACACACACGTATCCTATTGTTCAGTGCAAACTAGAGCAGACCGATTCGCTCAGTTGTGGAATGGTGAGTCAACGTGTAGGTAAATCCCACTGATTTAATGGGTCTGCTGTAGGAAATAGGCTACAGCGCGTCCCTGCATGCATGCCTTGCGTGTTCGTGCACACCCGCGTGTCTGCACAGTGTCAGTAGGGCCAGAAATACAGTCTCCACAGGTGGTAGGAGGAAGATTGAACTCGCTTTTCAGGTTGTGGCAGAACCTGACAGGTGTCTGTTGGGCTGGAGCAGAGCCTGCCTGTGTCTGCTGTATTGGGTTAAAAATACTGGTTTAACTCTTGAGCTGATAGAACTTGTTTCTCTTCTTTCTTTTTTAAGCGTGTATGCATCACATTTCTGGTTAGGACAGCCTTTCCATAACTTTGTACCTTCCAGATTATAGCACCATCACCCCCAGCTGGCGTGACTAACACTGTGATAGAAGTCCTAGTCCAGCACTTTTGGAAGATGTAGGTTAAGAAAAGTTGGGGTTCTCCTAGACAGCAGTTCTCAACCTTTGGTTCTCTAGCTGTTTTGGACTTTAATTCCCAGAATTCCCAACCACTGGCCGTGCCAGTTGAGTTTTCTGGAACATGAAGTCCAAAATGCCTGCAGGATCAAAGGCTGAGAACCACAGTCCTAAGAGATCAAGAGCTGTCCCTGGTGACCCTAAAGATAGGAGAGTCTCTGATTGGATACCTGAGAAACTAAACTAGTTTGTCAGACTAAATGTTTAGGTATCCATCAGAATGTATTCTTTCCTAGTAGCACAGGTGAAAAAATAACAGTTCGATACCTCTGTCTGCAGTAATTCTGTATTAGGCTTAAATAAAATAGGAATTAATAGCTTATAATGAAAGTAGTACTAGCCTGTTGACTTTGTATCAGAGCTGTTAGGGGAGGGGAGGGTGTTGTCACTAGGAGATTCTGAGTCCTTGAAATGCATTTCAGGCTAAACTTTAGCAGCATCGAAAACATATGATTTGCATGTACATGTATCTGTTTTTGAGTCATAACCCTTAGTTAGCAAGGCTGGGAAATAACTCTTTTTGAAATATGGTAGCCTAGATAGAACATGTGTTTGCCTTTAAATATATTAATGAAGCAGAGGGTACCATAGCTTTCCTTTTCGGTCTTACCAATGTCTGTAAATGTAAGCAAGTATGAGCCTGGGGTGAATGAAAGTAGCAACAAACTAAGCAGGAGGAGTTGTAGTCATCTTCACTATTAACTGTCATTGTATATTTAAAAATAAATATGTGTTTTTCTTATTTGCATTTTACCAACAGAGTCCCAAACTTTGGCAAGGCTGGCAAGTCAAGAACGGATAGGTAGAATAAACATAGAATAAAACAGCAAAACAATTTCTTGACATTTTTTGAATCCTTACTTACCTGTGTTGCTCCATCTTTGTCATGTACCTGTAATATAGTTAACTTCTGGACCTGTGCTATGATAAAGCAGAGTAAACCCATGAAGTTACTGCACAACATTATCTTGATGCTGTGATTTCATTGAGCCAGAGTTCAGTTAATTATAACTATTAAAAATAAATTTCACATCTTCTTTTAATTTTTAATGAGCAATTGGACTGAGAAAACTTAAAATTTTTACAGTTACACTTTTAAATGTCAGTCTGAAAATTAGTCTCAAACCTATGTTCCCTGAAGGCACTAAATACTATCTGATCTTGGAAATTTAGCAGGCTCAGTCATTGGATGGGAGATCACCAACAAATACCAGGTGCTGTAGGCTGTATTTCAGAGGAAGGGACTGGCAAGGCCACCTCTGAGTATTCCTTGCCTAAAAAACCCTGTGAAATTCCTGGGGTCACCATCAGTCAACAGGCAACTTGTGGTACAATTGTTCGCATGCTTTGAGATCCAAAGGAACAACATTGTCATAGATGAATGCTACACTAAAAGTGTGAAGGATTGCGGGTTACATAATTCTGTCTTTCTTGTGTCTTGTCAGCTACAGCGTTATTATATAATAAAATGTAGTTTCTTCTCCCTCACCCCAAAATAGACCTCCGCAGTGAAAGATCTCTCCTTAGGAGTGATGGTTTTGCATCTAGAGAAGATATGATAAACAGCTTAATGGGCAAAGACTGAAGGATTTGATGACAAAGTCCAGTGGCCTACCACAGCAATTACTGTGCATTATGCAAACTTTATACAAGATACTAGAGAACATGTGCCATTATGTAGATTATTATCTAAAGCTTTTGCAGGACAATGGGTCTGGATATTTTCCAGTTGTAAATGGCAGACGTGATTTTAGGCTCATCCCGTAAATGAAACCAGTAGCAT
Organism: Cyclura pinguis; assembly: GCA_030412105.1. Classification (NCBI taxonomy): domain Eukaryota; kingdom Metazoa; phylum Chordata; class Lepidosauria; order Squamata; family Iguanidae; genus Cyclura; species Cyclura pinguis. The sequence continues at coordinate 108,177,860 of CM059600.1, read as the reverse complement.
GGGTGGCTCCTTGGATATTTTTCTAGGGACTGTAGAATTGTGCTCTAAAGGAATATAATTATGGGACGTGCTATTTCAGCCTTTTTTTGTGATTAGTTCTCTAATGCAGTGTTCTGCATTATTAATATTAAAATTGATAAATACTATTTAAGTGTTTCTAAATAGGACAACTGATTACTGATTTATTAAATTGACAGTCCGGAATCAGAATCCAATAGAGGTAAATGTTCTTAAGGTCATTGGTTTCATTGGTCATGTTATGCTGTGTTAGATTCTAGGTGCAAGCTCTTGTGCAAGCATGCAGCATGTTCTCTTTTTATCTAGTGCAAGCATGCAGAATGTTATCTTTTTGGTCATAAACCTGGCAAAGTTTAGAACCCCAAAAGAGAGAAAAGCCTTAGGGAAATATAACATGTTTTTTTTTTAAGTTATAGTATTAAGCATCTTGCTTTTAACCCTTGTACCCCAAAACCACATCATTTTGCACAATCCACACAGAAGTATTCTGTGGTGTTGTCACCTGCATAATTATAAGCAATTTCCTCAGATTTCAGCTACTTGCCATTCACTTTTTGAACACATAGCAGCTGGAACAAACAAATCCCAACCATCTTTGCCCTTGGGTACTCTTTTTTTTCCAACCATTCTAATGTGTTCAGACCAAAAATTTTCCATGACATTTATTGGTGACCCATAATAGGGTAAAGCAGAAGTAACATAGTTCTCAGTAGTTTGACTCCGTTCAGGGTAATTCAGAATTAACTTGTGCTGAAGTGCCACTGGAATTCTATAAGGGAATATTAAACCTTAACCACAGCACTAACCCTAGGTGCATTGGAATTCTCACTACTGTCAGAAAATAACCCATGTCTTACACAAAGCAGGATTTCTTTTAATAACAACAGCAACAAAAATCTTGGTGTATGAAGGTTGAAATGATGTATTTTTATGTGGTTTAGAGTCATGTATCAATTTCGTGCAGCAGTAATCCATTGTGGGTTTTCAGGAAAAGTTGAAGGTGAGAGCTTCTGTATGGTAGAAACATAAGGTGCAGTATTTTGTACTTTGCTTTACTGGGAAAAATAGAGTAATGAGCTTGGATGAGAAAGAAGCAGGCTGAAGTCATAAATTCATTAAAGGCTCAGTTTAAGAAAGTGCTCTTCCATTTTATGGCAGACAGTAACGGGAGGTGCAGTTTTATATGTGCAAATAAACAGGTGTGTATTTAAATGCAGTTCTCTCTCCACATTTGTGGGTTTGACCTTCATGAATTTGATTATTTGCGAGGCACCCACATTCCTCCCCCCGTTCTTGGGCAAGTAGATGAGGGGGGGAGAATGGGGGAAGGCTCATGTGTACCTTCTCCACCCCCATGCAAAAATGCAAGCAAATAGGAAGGGCAGCACTGTATGCAGAGAAGGTGCGATGTGTGCCTTCCCATCCCCATTCCCTTGCCTTTTGCCTGGGCACACATGCCTGCCTTCCGTGTGCTTAGGCAAAAGGCAAGTGAATGGGAGGGAGAAGTCCTGTGCATGAAGGTGCACATTTGCCTCCCCCTCCCCTTTCTCGCTCTCCCGTTCTCCTAGATACGGAAAAGGAAGGGATGTGTGCCTGGGCAAAAGGCAAGAGAATGGGGGGGAGGTACATGTATGCACAAGGCTGTCCTCTCCCATTCCCTTGCCTTTTGCCTGGGTACATGGAAGGAAGGCATGTGTGCCCAGGCAAAAAGGAAGAGAATGGGAAGGGGAAAATGGGAGGGGCACATGTGTGCCTTCTCCATGCTCAGGATTGCCCTGCCCAATTCTCTTACCTTTTGCCTGAACATGTGGAAGGAAGGCACCTGGGCAAAAGGCAAGGTCTTGGTGGGAAGCATGCCTGCATCTTCGCCACATACGGGGCTGCCCCCTCATTCCCTTGTCATTTTCCTGGGCACAGAGACAGAAGTTAGCATGCCTGGGCAAAGGTAGGGGAATAGGAGGGGGAAGCCCTGAAAGGGAACGGGAAGAAGCTCACTCTGGCTGGGGATGGTATTTCCTTTTTTTTTTTTTTTTAATTTGCCCTTTTCTGTTTTACCCCCAAAATGAACAAACTCTCTTCTGTAGGGTTACTCATTTTCTTTCTGTTTATCAAGGAGACCTGCCAGTGGAAGGAATGGTCTTTGTTTAGGATCCACTGCTGGGTCCCCCAGTTCCTTTCCTCAGGATTGCATTATCATTATTACCTAGAACATCTCTCCTTAGTATGTCTGATATCCCTTCTAACTTGGTGGGAAAAAAGAGATTTTGAGAATACCTATAGACCACTTCCCAGGTTCATGCGTGGCACAGAAGTCATGTTGGGAGTAACAGACGTGACTTGAGCTTCTATTTTTCTTAGATATTTAATTACTGTGAGGTTAGATTCAGAGTTCCCATTAGTAGAACTCTCCTTATGGAACACTGTCATGGAAGAAGGAGGGGAAGTTTTTAGCTAGTTCTCTAGCCCCTGCAGCCCTCAGAACAGCTCAAGGATGTAACAATATTCAAAGACAAAGTCATGTTAGTCTGTATCAGAATGCAAGAGGATGTTGCAGCACTTTTAAGATGAACTAGAAGAAAGAAGTTTGTAGCATGAACTTTTGTAGACTGGATATAGTGACATCTGGTGAAGTAGCCCCAGTCTACAAAAGCTTATGCTGCAAAATTCTTTCTCCTAATTAGTCTCAAGTGTTCTATAGGATCCTTTTGGCATCTGTGACAGCATGAAAAGTGGCATGGAGGATTGGAGAAGAAAGAGTCAAGTAGGAACTTCTGTTCGATCTTGATCCAATTCACAGAAGAGAGATTGGGAGGTGACACTAATGGATTCCACCAGTTTAAGTCCTAATTGCCGTTATACAACAGAAGCAGGGAAGAAACCTGAGATGATCACATTCCCATTGTTAATACACAGACTAGCTTTTACTTGTGAGTATGCTAGGAACTGTTTCACTTCTTCATTTCAGATCCAGATTGCTGACATTCCACATTATTTTACTTAGGAGTCCTCTGACTTATGTAACTTTAAAAACCATTAAAATTTGGGGTTGTTAATAATCTTTATCTTTTTATTTCAGTTGGATTTTCTGTTTGTTTTTCAAAAAACCGTCAGTCAAGATCTCTCATGGTGACCAGCAAAACAGACTGTGCTGACAACTTACCTCAGCTGTACAATTCAGTGAGGAAGACTGAATTGTAAGCCTCCATGAAGCTCAGTTGCTGCTTGTTGACTCTCTTTCTCAATTCTAGTGTTTTTGCACTAGAAAATGTGGCCTCCAACCTGACATTTACGTCTGGGTCAAGGTTCCTGCCTCTCAATATGTCACTGCTGCCCGTCTTACAAGCCTTGACAAGATCAGCAGAACCTCAGGATATCATAGTAAAAGAGGGTAACTGTGCTTTCCTTGAATGTAAGCTGAACATTAGCCAGCATGACGCTGTCCTGTGGTATAATTCGAAATGGCACCTGCTGGAAACTGATGGAGGAGGTAAGTGAAACCCATTTGACTAGTACTGTAGCAGAGCTGGTGCACTGTAGAGTGACCACTTCTACGTCACATTCTCTGGAAGGCATCAACAGAAGACCATTCTTCCTGGGTATGCCACCACACTGCTTAAAGATACCCACATTAAAATGTAGTGCAAATCTATTTCAAACTAAAATACTGAATTTTGTCTTCAATAAGATCATTGTGAAAATTCTGGATTTTGTCTTCAACAAGAATGTTGTGAACTTAGTAGGATTCCCATATTCCACTGGTTAGAACAAGGGTGGGCAACTGTTGGGGGTAAGGGGGCCACATTCACCTCCTGGAGTCCTTGAATGGCCACACATACCCCAAATATTTTTGGAATTTTTGCCTCCAGATGCCCGCAAGACTCCCTAGAGAGGATGTAGGGCAATTGTACCACATTGTTGGCCTTCTCAGGGCCCTTTTTCCAGTAGGTCAGCTTCCTGGTCCCTTCCTAACTTCTTGTTAGATGAAAGCTGAGGGAGTCAAAATGTGTTGGATTTACCCTCCCCACTCTCTAGGGGAGGATTGGAGGAGGTTAATGCTATACTTTTCCCACCCCTGGGATGGACCAAGAAACATAGGCCAAGTAGGCTATCATTTTATAGCTTAGGGGGAAGCTTTGGGTGTGCAAGAGGCTGGTCCCCCACTACCGCAGACCCAGCAATGGGTCACCTCACTCCCCAAAAATGAAACTGGAAGTGCATATCCAGTTTCATAAGACCTTTGTGTGGTGACTGGGACAACAAGTGTGTGGAAGAACCTTTGCCTAAAAAAGGCAGAGGAGAAATGCCTTCAGAGGAATGAAAAACAGATTGGCAAGAGCTGCAAAAAGAAAGAGGTCACACACAACCTGAGTGACCCCTGATTTACAGAAATAGCATTCCTCTGTTCTTGTATACTCCTCTTGCAGTAGACTGTTCTCATTTGTTGCTGCTTTAATCCACGTAATAATTGCATTATTTTTTCTCAGGGGGCATTGTTCACTTCATCAAACTCAAATAGCTGTTCAGCTTAGTATTAAAAAATTAAATTAGTTACTGCTGACAAGATCATCTGAGTAAATACAGTCCTGGAAAGTTTAATTGGCATCAGGCGAATAAGCAAAGTGCAAAGAAGTGTGGAGAGGAAGGGGGGGAATTTGCTTCTGTCCTGCTCCTTTAATCTAACTGTAATTTGTGCCGCCTTTTTCTGAGTTGAAAAGTGCATTGCAGCGCTTCTGTGAATGTCTTTCCTAGCTGCTTAAGACTGAAAGAAGTAACCATAAAAGCAGTGTGCTTTCTGTATTTTGCTGTTGTCAAGAATAGACCTTTTTTAAATTGTTGGGGAAAAACAACCATTATATCACTTCACTATTCAGTTAGGTCTGTGGGCCAGGAAGCATTACAGCCACAGCGTTCTTTCTCCAAAGAATAACATGTGGTAACCCTGATGACAGCAGGGGATCTATTTTAGTTATTTTTACTCTTTGAGTTTCTGTCACATGAACAGAACTCGTGGGGAAAGCAGGAGCAAAGGAAGAAAGAAAAACTATTTCCAGCTGAAATCTAAGTTCCTGTTGTCATCCACTGTATCTCTTGAGGAATATAGGCACAAAGCTCTTCTTGCTATTCATTGAATACTGTATTATGCATATGGATTTCTTAGACACAAACATTTTGGAAAGCAGGAGGCTTTTTAAATTTCCATCAAGTTTTTTGCATACACATCTTTCTTTTACTTTGTTGTTGTGGATGAAATACTTAATGCTAAAAATATTCAGGAACTATCAATATTTTCAGAAGGATAAACAGGAAAAATACAGATAATACTATTCCAGGAAAAATAATTAAAGCTCAAAATTCTGCTATACATAGTAATTTTTGGCAAGCTTCTTCACATGATTTACTTTTATTCCAGTACAGGCAGCCCTCCACATTTGTGGGTTTCACTTTGGCAGATTTGATTATTCATGGATTATTTGTTGTCACTTCTGCTGCTTCCCTTTGCCTTTTTTAACAGGGACTGCAAGCCTCATGAGACTGAGAAACTGCAAACAAGGCTTGTAAGTCCCTATTAAAAATGGTGTGGGACAGCAGTGGAGGTGGCAGTAAAACCCACCAGGAACCCAGATGCCTCAAGGGAATCCATGGTGGGTTGAATACTTTTTTTGTGTGTTAAATATGGTTTGGGAAGACCTAGAGTTGTTCATGGTTTTTTCACTTCCGTGGGGGTCCTGTCGCCCTAACCCTAGCAAATTCGGAGGGATGACTGTATATCAGAAAGGGCATGCATCAATAATAGTGAAATGTTTGTGTACTTCCTCTTCTAAAAGACCTACTTGTATGGTAATACATTTGTGTTTGTATGCAAATAGGTGTGCTGCTTTCCTTTCATTTTGCGCTGCTGGAGGAAAGATTGTGCTACTGGCTCCTTACATGTTGCTTTGCTAATTTTTAGATGGCATACTATCATAAAGGATGTTAGAAAGAAAGCCCTATTTGCACTATACCTTTTCTGCTTGCAATTGTGTTTCTTTTTAATGACTATGAGTTGAGTCCATATTATCTGTAGCCGTAATTCAATCTATAGAATGCTTTACTAAAAGAAGTGGGGGAGGCAGTTTTGGCTGCTTTCTCTTGTGGACCCCAGAGGATCTGGGGGCAGTGTGGGAATGGGGACCAAGAGATGAATTCCCTTCTTTGCCTTCTTACACGTCTCCCTCATTCATGAAAGTACCTCTTCCATTCATCCAAGGGTAACTGTGGTTCCAACCTTAATCTTTTACCCTTGTATCTTCATCTGTCTACATATTTTATGGTGTCTTTTTTGCAAACCTACTTGGTGTGGTATGGCCTGGTTATCATTATATGTACCCAGCCCATCATTCACATAGTTCAGGGAAGCTTAAAGGATTGTACAACAACCTAAAATGTTTATTGGGTTTTTACAGAAAGCGTGGCATGAGCTATTCTGCGAATCACATGGAACTGGAGTTAGAGTCGTCCTGCAGGGATGAAGGCGTGAAAGTCTAAACCAGTGCATTAAATTAAGCAAATTACATAGCCTGTAGATTAGACAAAGATATTCAATTGTTTAATAAGTACCATGGCAGATGAATAATCAGATACTATTGGTCATCTTCTTAGTCGTTTGTTGCTTTCTACTTATCAGTACAGTTCATGTGATGGCCATATATTTATTTAAGAATTTATATCTCACTTCCCAGGACAGTAGCCTCTGCAGAGTGGCTTATAATAAACATATGAAGTAAATTAATTAAAGATAACAGCATTAAAACATTCTAGTCCAGATCAGCAAAGAAAACAGAGCAATAAATATTTTAAAACTCCTATCCAGCATCAAGAATTAAAATGAAAAGGTCTTCAAAACCTATCTAAAAGCAGGCAATAAAGGGGAGACCAGATGCAGATCCTCTGGAAGGAAGTTGCAGAAAGATGAGACTACCACAGAGAATTTTTTGTTTCTTGTGTTCAAAGTTATTGTAAATACATTACAGGTGTGACACTGAAGCCTCTTTTGTATTTGTATCTTTAGGTGGAAGATGGTTGACCTCTGACAGTGCCCTTAATATCACTAGCGTAACCTTTGGTGACCGGGGACGATACACTTGTGTTGCCACTAATGGAAACAGCACTTCTTATTACTCCATCACCCTCCGGGTGGTCTCCACCTCTGGGGACATGGGCATTTACTACATGATTGTCTGCCTGGTTGCCTTTACTATCATCATGATTTTAAATATAACCCGTCTGTGCATGATGAGTAGTCACCTCCGCAAGACAGAGAAGGCTATCAATGAGTTCTTCAGAACAGAAGGGGCTGAGAAATTGCAGAAGGCCTTTGAAATAGCCAAACGGATTCCTATCATTACCTCTGCCAAAACCCTAGAGCTGGCCAAAGTAACTCAGTTTAAGACAATGGAGTTTGCTCGGTACATTGAAGAGCTCGCCAGAAGTATCCCGCTTCCACCACTGATCCTTAACTGTAGGGCCTTTATGGAAGAGATCTTTGAAGCAGTGCACATTGATGACCCAGATGAAGTGGGAGAGGGAGTCAAACAGACCCAGGCCCTTGGTGCCCAAGAGAGACTCTACCCCTTAAATCCAGAAATGAAGCGGAGCAATTCACCAGCAGGAGATTCGGATGATGGTTCTGTGAATGACCATGGCAAAGAAATAGCTGTTGAGGTATCTGTCCACCTTCAGTCAGAAGCCCAGAGCATTGACACTGTTTCCCGGGACAGCATCCCTTCCCTACCTTCTGAAGATGATGCGTGCACTGAGTCTAAATAGAGCAGCAGAAGTAGAGGAGTAAAGGCTGCACTGGACTTTGTGCAAGCTGAGAGAGACAGAGAAAGGCAGACACACAGCCATAGTCACAAATGCACAAAAGCCTGTTGTATTTTTAACTCCTCAAGAGAATATAAGGTGCCAAAACAGCAAATGTGGAATTTTTCCTTTGAATGTGTCAGAGGTCACCATCCATTTTTGAAATCAGTTTAGATGAAGCTCTTTTAAAATTCACTTTAGCAGAGATTATATTACACATATTATTAGAAGTATTTTACAGAAGGGAAACCCTGTTCCAATTGGTGATACGTTCTTATAAACAAAAGAATACATTAACATGAACTGTTTTTTGTCACATCTATAGGGAAGCCTAAATTCCTGAATGTGTCCAGTGATGAATTCATGATGTTTGCTGCCATCATTTGCAAGGCCACAGAAGACTTCAGCATATCTGAATGTGTAAGATGCATGATAAGTTACAATAAAGGCTATAGCAAGAGTATGAGATTAACAGTTTTAAACCTATGACAGTAGGAGAGGAAATAACAAGAGCTGTCAGTTTGCTGTATAATGCAGTCCAACACAGTCCTTGAACTACAAAATGGAAATAATATAAAATAGCAGCCATGAATTGGTTGTTTAAACATGCTGGCAAGTAGTTCAATAGAGGGCTCTTTTCCCCCTCCTATTTTCCAAATAAGGCTCAACCTACCAGCATTTCCAGTATTGTCTTCTGGAATTTTATAGTGCTGAAATGCCAAAGCGCACTGGTGCCATCAGCACTTCTGTGATGAAGACAATAGCCACTTGAATGAGAGTTCTCATCTCAAAGTGTCTGCAGTGAACTCATGCATTGAAAAGAAAGAAAAACCTTTTCTCTTCCTGGAGAGTGTATTTGTAAACAATGTTAATACAAGAAGCAGATGTATAAGACCAGTTGCTAAACAGATCTCCTAAAATGTATGTGCTTAGTGAAAAGCAGCTGCAGGAATTGATCTTGAGTAAAGAATGAATCTGCTGCAGGATATATACAACTGGAAAAGCAGACGGTAGGAACTTGTTATGCACAAAACGTTTGCCATATAACATTTTGTTTGGCCCTTAAGTCTGGTGTGTGCTGCAAAGAGCAGATTATAAGATTGAATGATATCTCTAAGGCTGATACTCAGCTGACTCTTTGTGGGCAGCTGGTGGTACAACTGTACCTCAGGTGCACGGAATTATACTTAAATGCTCTCCTATGTTTTGGAAAAATGCAGACATAGCAGGGAAATTCTACCTGATCCGTTGTTGCCTAATCTGAGTTGCTGTTTGGCCAGAGTTGTTGTTTGTGAGTTTGTTTGTTTTTTTAATTGATTTATATCTAACTTTTTCCCAGCCATTGGGCTCCAGGCAGCTTACAAAAATTAGAACTTATATATAAAAGCATACAAAAGTTAGAATGTACTACCCGTAGGATGAAAAGCAGTTTAAAAGCATAGCCATTAAAAAGTAGCAAGCCTAAATATTCTGAAGGCACCTGATTCTGTCTGATCTTGGAAGCTAAGCAAGATCAGTCCTTGTTAGTACTTGGAAAGGAGACCAGATGCTGTAGACCACCTCTGAATAAACTGCCAAGAAAAACCAAGGATGGTGTTGCCATATGTGGGAGAGGACTTGAAGGCAGGCAACAACAACAGCATGGACAATGTAGCACATTATTAAAAGCCTCTCCCCACAGCAATCAGTTGCCAAAGGTCTGTTGAAACAAAACGATTTTACCTACTACCAGAAGAACAGGAGAGAGAGGGCAAGTCTAGTCTCTGTGGTAAATGAGTTCTGTAGCTTTTTAAAATGGGTGAGATTCAGCCCCCCTCTGCATACTGAAATGATGTATGTTGTACCATCTTGTTCTCCTGAATATAGATTAAACCTTATTCAGCATGGATACTGGTGTATAGCAGTATGCAAGTCTGTCCTCATGCTGTTGCATTGCTAATAAACAGTAAGATAGCAGTATAGTAACTGGGCCAGTCAGTGTCAGCAAAATTGGAAAATAGACTGACTCAGTGCAAGATGACTGGATTAACTTGATTTCATTCGTAGGAAGGATGTTGCTGTGGCCCAGGACTGTCTTTCTTTTTTATGTGGCGAAAGATTAGGACAATGTAAGTCCAATTGTGTGACATGAATGTGCCTGCTAGCATTTACTCCCAAGAGTCCTGGCAAGTCAAAGCAGATTCCTGCTTTCACTGTTTGGGGTTGTTTCTTTCATTTCACATGTTTAAAGCGAATCACTGTATTTGTGCTTTATATTCAGTTTGCATTTAATATATATAAGGCTTCTCTGTACTCTACAAATTACTTTCTTCGGAGTACTCAAACAATGTCATAACTTCAACAGCATGTCAACAAGAGCCCCCACTTAATTTTCCACCACTCTTCCCCTGCCATTTTATTTATGAAATCTCATTTGAGCTCCAGTCACTGAAGGAGAATAAGCACAATTTTCAAGTGAGTTAATGTTACATTTATAGCAGTAGAAGTGGATGACAGATAGCAATGGTAATGATACCTTAGAGATTGGAGGCTTTGGCAGTGACATCCTGCTGTGTAACAGATAATTTGAGTAAATAATATTCAGCTGATACTAGCTTGCATTTCTTTGAATGAAGAAATTTATGCATCTCTATTTTGCATAAAATTGAAGTGGTAAAAAAGTGATAATGTGGGAGAGTGAGGTACTTCCCTAAGACTGTATGCTGTATATTGCTTAGGAACTAGGTCCGCCAGTGTCTGACCTCAAGATGCAATCTGCTTTAACTGCTATAGGCAATAAAACATTATATAGGAATGGTAGCTCATGGCAGTCATCCATTCTCCTAAACCTTGTTACTGCTTGCTGTGAATCCCAGTTGGAGCATATGGCCTGCTGCTGTACCAGATCAAGAGATGTTGGTCATGCATAATGTCTTACTAGCATAGAATTTTTCAAACAGCAAGCGCAGTCTCCATGTCAGGAAATATCTCTTCTAGTTTCTGTGCGGTAAACATTTCTCTTCCTATGGTGCACCTCTTACCTCTACCATAAAGAAACAAACTGCATATTAGAAAGACAGAAACTACATGTAATAGTTTCACTTGGGTCAGCAAATCTGTTACTTAGGGAAAGTTATTTTGGTGATCCTGGCTGATAAATATACCCATATATATATCATGGATCAGCAAACCAGTTATCTCATTCCTATCATGGATTCTGCATCTGCTAAGTGAAGAAAACTGCATTGTGCTGGATGCTGTCATGCTGATTTTGCACAATAAATATCAGTAGTCTGTTGAGTGAATTATTTGAATATTTAATTACAAACTTTGATGTTTTGTATTGAGAGGAAATGTTTAATGTGTTCTGAAGGCATAGGTTCTTCTAATGCTAGAAACAAAAAGTTTGAATGTTTTGAATCACAAATGTCCTCAGTTACGATACACAGTAACACGTTCTTCAGGGCAGTTAACTTTTTAATGCTTGGCATAGCAATAGTGACAGCTCTGATTGTGAGTGGATTTGCAGGCCAAAGGACATCAGATTATCATAAGTGTCCTTAGGGACATTGAATTCTGCATGTCTGCAAAATGTGGTGTTCTGTGATGAATATTGAGGCACAACTAGCAAACCCAGGTTTCTTTTATGGTGCTACCAACCCAGCAGACCTAAGATAACACTGTATAACATTTCAGTAAAAAAGCCACTGAGTGGATTTTGGATAATCAGATGACATTAGGACAGGGTATGACATTTGGGCAAGACAATTAAACACCTTCTGCTTTTTAATTCTTGTATATGTATATGGGAAAATGTACATTTAGGTATGTCCTTCTAAAATATAATGATAATACGATGCAGAGAATTTCTACCAGGAATTAATCCAGGAAATAAGTGCATCGTCCTCTGGAGTCTGGTAACAATCCCCAGTTCTAGTGGACCACGTGTGTTTGTTCCAAGAATAAGAAGGGGGGATTTTCATGTCCCCTAGATTCCTCTGTAAATAATAAGCATTCATGACGTGGAAAAGATATGGAGTCCTGTCTTTTGTATAGTCATTGCAACAAATTTCAAGATTGCAACACACAATATATATTCAAGATGTAAGTTAAAATACATTATCAAAACCGAAAGCATGGTTAAACTATTGTGCAGTGTGGCTAGTTTTCTGATATCTTTGCAAAATCTTGTAATGCTTTTAATTTACATGGAAAAGATTGTTGATGTTTGCAGTTATCTGATGCAACTAAGTAAAAGAAAGTGCAAGATTACTTGGTCAACGTTACGTCGTTTCTGTAATTGATAAAAGTCAAGATTCTATCCATAGAGGTTTCCATTGCAGAATGTCTGCTCACCCACAAGAGATAAATATTGATCCATCTTGTTATTAACTTCATGTTGCTTGTCAGTCACAAATTTGTCTTGTTTCTGTAGCTTCTCACTTCCTTAGATACCAATAAAAATCTGCTTTAAATTGAACTGCTGTGTAAAACATCAAAGTAATGCTTAAGTTTGTAATGTTAGCTCTCTGTAACAGCACAGGGTTTCATACTTTCGTATAAAAAGGTGGTGCTTTTTTTTCCGGAATAAAATACGTTCTCATAACCCTTGAATGTGTTTCTTCTTGTCAGAAAATGGCAGACAAATGAACTATCCAATAGCTAAACAGTTGACTTTAACCATTGCCAGCAGACCTTTCATGGGATTGTGTGCTCCTTGAGTGTCAGTCCGTATAATATTTTTTTATGTACATTTAAAGTTCTGTGGCCATCTGTAACAACTCATCCCAGATCCAGGAGCAATTTGCTGTAGAATCATTGAGGCTGTGTTCCAGCACAAGTAGTCCTATCTATAAAATTGCAATTGTCTTGATTTGCTGAGCATATGTATACCCTTTCTTCCTTTTCATAAAATTTGTTACTCCAACAAAAAGGATGGATTTCAAAAAAGGAAATGAAGAATGAACTCTCAGCAAGCCTATACAGCTGCTAAGGAAAAAAGTGTTTTGCAGGGTGGGGAGTAGGAGAGAACAATTAGTTGGATTCAGGGATATCAAGATGGAGGACTCTGTGAATGCTCTGCAGATTATTAATCCCTGTCAAACCCTGACCAGTTGAAATATGTTTTCCAAAGCGAGTTCCTTGAAAAGAAAGAGAGACAATATGTCTTACTTAGATTGGTTGGTCTTCATAATGTGTTACTTAGTATATTAGATGGAACTTTCATTTCAACTTTTTTTGGATGTTGAGGAGAAGGGGAAACAGGAAGAAATAGGTCCAGTGGTCTCATTCTTGACTTATCCCATTACCTGGAGACTTTTGTCAGTTTTAATATATGTGGACAATTTTGGTGCAGGTGCTTGATTTTTTTTCTCTCTTTCTAATATAATTGCACTTCAAACTGCACAGCAGCCTCCTGAAACAAATTAGCAAATGAACCTAAATACAAATACCCGACTATAAAATCAGAGATATGGAATAGATACCTCTGTGCTTGAGACAACGTTTTCAGCATGACAACATAGGTTCATCTTCATTACATCATATTGATTGTTCGATCAAATGTAGGTTTGTTCTGACCAGTCAAACATGCAATCCTAACCAGACCTTAAAAGTCATCCTTGAAATCTGTTAATTTTTTCCTACATATATAATGGGGATTTGTAGAGAGTCTTTATGACCAAAATAAAATCCCCTTTACTAATAGATGACTTTGTATTTGTAGTCTGACCTTCAAGTGTTATCTTCCAGTGCACATTTTTTTTAAAAAAAAAAAGTGAATTCCCAAGGGATCATGATACTAATTTCTAAGCCTCTTTAGAAAGCCAGAAGCACCTTCTGTAAAGAAGGGGTGGCCAAACTGCAGCTTGTGAGCCACATGTGGCTCTTTGACATGTAATGTGTGGCCTGCTGAATTATGTTGGCTGAGCTCTTTTTGGAATTACAATTCATATGAAAAGTAAATAAAAAGCCTTCAAGCTTTATAATTATTTACTGAGTATAAACTGAGAGTCCACTGGATTAAAAGGTAAGTTTAATATTCATTGTGGGTAAATATCTCGAGTATTTAAATCCTAATTTTAATGGTAGATTTCAGTCAGGGATTAAGTACATTTTTGATTTGTAAGGACTACAGAGGAATTGTGCTGGGGTATCGATAATATCACAAGCTAGTGCTGACAATGTTAGTTTTAGTGGACGTGGCTTGTGATCATGTGATTTTGGCACGTATGGCTGTGTGGCCATACAAATTAGCTAGCTGTTAGCATGATCCTGGGCACTGCAAAGTTTGGTTGCGTTGCATGTCTTGGAGCTTATTGTTTCTTTTTAGTTTTTTTAGAAGTGAAAATTTTGTGAAGGAAGATGACATTATCAGATTGTAAGAAGCAAAAGTATAGAAGTGAAAACAAATGTTTTTACCATTGTTGTTTTTGGCAATCTCAGTGTTAATGAAAATTTGCATGTTTTTCTTGGATTTTCTTTAGTTCATTGCCATATTAAATACACTCCATATCATTAAAACATTAGTCAGGATGTTGGAAACATTTGACATATATATGTATATATTCTGTGATCATTGAAACTATTACAAATTAGCCATTCAAAAATGACAACATGAATAATAAATATTATTACATATACGCATTTCCTAATATTTGTTATAAAATTTTTGGAACAAATTTGTGTGTAACAATAACAACATGCATGGAATACTTGTCTTGCAGCTCTTAACACATTTGAAGTTTAATGTATGTGGCTCTTTCATCAAGCAAATTTGGGCCACCCCTGCTATAAAGAACGAGGTGGGGAAGATGCTTCAGTGTCAACTCTTTAGGCTAGGATCTGTGGAACTGGGAATCCTCCAGACGTTGGAATAAGACTCCTATCATCCCTGACCACTGGCCATGCTGGCCGAGGCTGACAGTCTATATCAGGAATTGGCAATATTTTTGCCCACAAGGTTCTCATACAGTGATAGACAGTGACTGCATCCAAGTGTATATTAACATACCCTTTATCTTGTCCTCCGGTCACATCTCCACACGGATGCAAAGGACTTAAGCGTCTTAGCACATCATGCTTTACCCCCCAGGCACACAGACACGAATACGTTTAGAATCAGCAACTGTACAGTTTATATGGGGAAGATCTGTGTGGAAACAATTCACTATGATCTTCCCTGTTTAATAGTGTTATTGACCACACAGCAAACAGATTTGTTTGTCTTTGGGGAGTGTTACAGTTTTAAATGGGGGGAGATAGCACTTGAGGATGAGTCTCTTCACATGCCATCTTCCTTAACAAAAGGACTACAGTCATTGCAGACGGGAGGGAATCAGTGGTGAGACAACAGCTGAGACGGTGTCAGATTGGCCAAAACTGGATCTCTAACCTACATAGACCTGTACAAAATTCAGTAAAAGGACAAAGTAATTGTAGTGATTTTAGAATGCACCTGACTAAAGTTTTCCTCACCATCACAAAGCTGCTGAGTTTGGATTGATTTGTGATTTGACTACATGCTAAAGCAATCACACAACTGCCACATAATGTGTTGAAAATTTCATTTTCTTCTGAGCGAAGCTGTGAAAGAAAAAGGAACACATCGCCTTGACAATGAATGTTCAGTCTTTTCAATTGTATCATGCTGCCAAGCGCAAAACATTGCTGGCTTTATTTCACACTAGATTACATTTCTGAATTATTGTTCAGAAATAATGAAAATGTGCTCGATCTACAAAATTTGCATCATGAAAAGCCACATCCTTCTAAATGTACTTACTTAGACTGCTCTTTCATGGCCTTACATTTCCCGATGAAGTTCTTTTTTTTTAATTAAAGGTGAATTGTTCATTTACAATGGGGATCACAGCCTTTCAGAAGGTTTATACTTTGGTAAAAATGTTATGACAGGATGAATAGCTTTGTGGTCTCTCAGATTCAAGTCATTGTGCAACTGATTAGTCTGCAGCCAGCACAAGATTTTTTTTCTCTGCTAAAAAAAATTGACAGAATAGTAATGGATTGATCTTTTTTTCATATAAAACAATAATCTAGAGCAACTCGAATTCAGATTAGTTCTAAGGCAAAATATTTTCATACAGACAATTAAATTAGTAGCTATAGATATAGACTGCTCATAAGTTTGTCCATGCACCTGAAAGCTCCTGATTGTATTCAGAGAGGATTCTTACTGTTAACTAACTCACTAAAGGAAAGGAGAGTGTTTTAGGGGCAATAAGATTAGAATGATGCATGTAAAATATCTTGCTAATGATAAACTTTAGGAAGAAATACGTTAATTGCCATCAGGTCAGCTTCAATTTATGGTGACCCTATGTATAAGAGATCTCCAAGATACCTTGATATTAACAATCCTGCAAACTCAAGGCTGTGGCTTCCCTGACTGAATCTATCCATCTGTCATGCTGTCTTAGTCTTTTCCTACTATTTTTCACTTTATCAAGCATTATTTTCTCCATGAGTCATGTCATATCAAGATAAGTCCAAAGGGCTAAACCCTCAGTTAAGTCATTTTGGTTTCTTAGGAGAGTTCAGGCTCTTAAGCCCATTTACTTATCATTTTGGCAGTCCCTGGTATCCATAGAGCACTATGAGTTGATTCTCTACCTGCTGGTCATTGCTACTCAAAGTGGTCATCAGACCACATCAGATAGCTTAAGAAAACACTGATCAAGATGACAGCTGGGTCAAGGATGCCAGTCAAAAGGGTCCTATCTGGTTGTTGTATATACAAAGAATCTCCTGGGCAATGGCTGCATTTCCCTTGTTTAGAGCATGGCCTTGTATGCCACAGAAGTTCAAAGAAAAAAAACATGTAAAGTAATGTTAAGCACAATGGCAACAATTCCATCTGTGGAATGGACAGTTAGAAGATTATCTGCTGTCCCTTACTGGAAGCCAATGCAGGAAAACCATAACTAGCATCCATGACAAGTGGCCATCTGAATTCTGTTGCATAGGCACCTGTCTTAGATGCTTTAGTTCTGGCTTTCCTGCTTTGGTAGAAGGTGGATCTAGATGATCCTTGCACTCCCTTTGAAACTCTGTTATTCTACGAGCATTTGAAGTGGGGTATAGTGGAGGAGGCCTAAATATTAAAGTCACCATATCCTGTCTGATCTTGGAAGCTAAGTAGGGTTTACCCTTCTTAATACTTGGATGGGAGACCACCAATTAATACCAGGTGCAGTAGGCTATGTTTCAGAGGAAGGAACTGGCAAAACCACTGAGTATTTAGTGCCTAAGAAATCCCTATGAAATTTGTGGAGTAGCCATAAGTTGACAGGTGACTTGAAGGCACACCCATAGTAGAAGAAACTTGAGAACCATACATTTATTTGCAAAATTACAAAAAGAACTCTAGAAAGCAACTTCAAGAAAACATAAATTTAGTCTCATTACAAATAGGGCTGAGGTAGGATCTCCTGTTTCATGTGTTGTTTTAAACTTTTTTTCTAATTTTCATGCTGGGTACTATACATATTTGGTTGGAGCAAAACAAAGCTGGTAACAATTAGTTGCCACTGATTTCAGTGAGGCTTAAATTCAGTTAAGTTAATCTGAATTAAATTAATTGTATTATGAAATGATATGGAACATTACACCTGGCTGGTGAATCTGAAAATGCTAGAAAACATATATTGATTCAACTTCTCTAATACACATGAGGTCTTTTTTGAAACTGCAGTTACATGCATTTAACAGTAGGGGCAGCTGTTGTTTTGGACATGGGAGGAAATAAAAGGCCAGAAGACAGAGTAGAAAAATCCATGGGAGGTGAGATTGCATGTTTCAATGAAGCAAAAGACTATGCTGAGAGTAGTAGTGCTGCTGATAGAGTCTCCTGTGTCAGACACGCTTTTGCTGAGGAATCTGACTAAATGTGCCAAGCAGCTATTGAGCAGCAGCAGTATTTGAGGGTGACAATGGCAGATCTTTCAAAGACAACAGCAGTGGCACCCTTAGCTAACATTTGTTTGTACTGTGCAGATATAAGGATGCACAGTAAACCCTTTTTGAATGACTTTCATCACAAAAATCCTATGATAGGGCAATCCAAAATGAAACAAGAGATAATGCCAGAAAATGAAATTCCCAGCTTGGAAGGCATTCAGCAAGCTATTGGAGTAGCAGTGTGGCTATTGATGAAACTAGACTCAAGCTGAAAGAATGTTCAGCCATTGATGTGCTCAGAGGTACAGTCTGAAGCTGTACAACACACGTTATAGGACTGTGGAATGTAAGAAACACAAATTGGGGAAAGCTAAACACAGTAAAACAAGAAATGGAATGTATAACATTGCAGTACTGGGGTGAGTGAGCTAAGGTGGACAGGAATGAGACATATTGAGTCACTTAATTACACAGTGTTTCACTCAGGAAATGAAAATGAAAATCAAAGAAGAAATGGGGTGGTATTTTCAGTGAAGAGAGATGTAGCAAAAGCAGTCAAAATATGTAATGCGAATCCTGACCAATACGCAAGTTCATGCACCAACTGCAGAGGCAGAAGAAGAAATTGAAAGACTATGCTGGAGTCTGAGAGGAAAGTGATCATACACCAAAATAGGACATGTTGGTAATCATAAGTACTTGGACTGCACAAGTAGGAAACAGAGCAGAATTGTAGACTGTAGGAGAATTTGCCCTAGGATCAAGAAATGAAGCAGGAGACAAACTGACTGGATTTTGCAAGGCTGTTTGTTCATTGCAAACACATTATTCAAGCAACCCAAGAAAAAAAATACACATAGACTTTGTCTGATGACCAATATAGAAATCAAATGAGCAACATAACTGCAAGTAGAAGATCGAGAAGCTCCACTGTCTCTGCAAAACCAAGACCAGGAGCAGATTGTGGCATGGATCATGAACTGCTAATATCGAAATTTATAGTAAAGTGTTATTAAGCCTAATTGACTGGGAGGCAAGAGAAGTTTGGACTGGAGCCAGGGACATTGTCAAGGAGGAATATAAAAAGACACTTTCTGCAGCCAAAGAGAAAGAGAAGCCCGAACAGATGACAGATGAAGCTCTTCAAGCAGTTTTGGACAGAGGAGTAGCAAAAGTAAAAGGTGATAGAAATAGGGTCAGAACCCTGAATGCAACTGTTCAGCAACTTGTGCTGAAGGGCAGGGAGAACTACTATAATGATCAATGCAGAGAAATAAAGGATAGCAAAAAAAAGGAGGAATAAGAGATCTCTCCTACATATGGAAATTTAACCCAAAAGTCGGGATGCTCTATGAGCAGCAAACACACTATATGACCAAGTAAAAAATAAAAAGACAATAGAAACTATACACAGAAGGACTATATAAAAGAGATGAAAGGATGACAGATTCTTTCAAAGAACCATTTGAATATGAACTTTCAGTTTCAGAAACTAAAGTGGAAGCTGCATGTAGGACACTTGGGAGAAATAAATCAGGAATAGATGGCATGCCAATAGTGTTCCTTCAAGCTACAGAGATAGAATTTGTTCTAGTTCTAACCGAAGTCTGTCAATAAATACAGAAAACAAAACAATGGCCCACAGATTGGAAACACTCAATATACATTCCAATCCCTAAGAAACGGGACATCAGAGATTGCAATAGCCACAGGACTGCTGCATTAATCTCCCATGCAAGCAAAGTGATGCTCAAAATTGTACAACAAAGACTTTCACCATGTATGGAGTGAGAAATGCCAGATGTCCAAGCTGGATTCAGAAGATTCACTAGAGATCATATTACAAACATATCCTAGTTGTGATAAGAGAGTGGACCAAAGAATTTCAGAAGAAACTCAGCCTGTGCTTTATAAATTGTAGCAAAGCCTCTGATTGTGTAAATCATGAAAAACTATGGATCGCTGTTAATGAAATGGGTGTGCCACAACATTTTATTGTCTTGATGCATAACCTATACTCAGGACAAGAGGCTATTGTTAGGACAGAATGCAGGAATGGTTTCTAATTGGCAAGAGGGTCAGGCACAGCTGCATTTTATCACCCTATCTGTTTTATACATATACTGATCATAAACAGGATTAGACTGATGAAGGAGGTGGGAAAATTGGAGGAAGGAACATCAACAATTTAAGATGTGCAGATGACATCGTACTACTAGCGGAGACTTGGAACGATTACTGAAGAAGGTGAAGGCAGAAAGTGCAGAGGCAGATTCACAGTTGGACGTTAAGAAAACAAAAATAATGACCACAGATGATTAACATGGCTTTAAAACAGATAATGAACACACTGAAATGGTTCAAGATTTTCCATACCTTGGCTCAGTCATTAATCAAAATGGAGGCTGCAGTCAAGAAATCAGAAGAAAACCAAGACTTGGAAGGGCAGCTATGAAGGAACTAGACAAGATCCTGAAGCATCAAGATATATAATTGAATACTAAAGTCAGGATTGTCCATGCCATCATATTCCCAATTTCTATGTATGGTTGGGAAAGCTGAATAGGAAGAAAATCAACCCATTTGAATGTGGTGCTGGGGAATAGTTCTACGGATAGCATGGACCATTAAAAAGACAAATGGGTCATTGAATAAGTCAAACCTGAACTCTCCCTAGAAGCCAAAGTGACTAAACTGAGACTGGACATATTATGAGAAAACAGGACTCACTAAAAAAGACAACAAAATGCTTGATAAGGTAGAAGGTAGGAAAAGAGGAAGACTACATTACAGATGGATAGACTCAATCAACAAAGCCATGGCTCTGTGTCTGCAAGACCTGAGCAAGGCTGTTGCTGACAGAGTGACTTGGAGGCATCTCATAAATAGGGTTGCCATAAGTCAAAGTTGACTTGACAGTAGTGAACAACGACTTGGATTTGTAAATGTACCTTTTCAAACTATTCTGTGAGCACACAAGAGAGAACTGTCTTTAGCTGAAATCTGTAGCTCTAAGCTGTTGTACTCCCTCTACGTAGACGGTCCACAAGATTAAGCAATGAGGAGCGGGGAAACTATTCATCTGAAAACTGATGTAGATTTCAAAGTTAAAACATAATTGCAGCTCTTTGGTGGATACCAGTCACCTTGTCACAATCTAAGGCACAGTTATGAGAATAAAAGAAGCTGGAAAGAAAACCACACCAAGTATGTAAACTTTAGATTTTTAGATGGCACATGAGAGAAACTGTAATCAGTAATCAATAACAGGATAGTGCAGTGTAGTGGAATTGTGGAGGACTTCTGGACTGAGTGTCTTTGAATTCATACACAAGAAGGGATGGCTTCAGGTATAATACCTGCCTTCAAATCCTCTTCTGTCTAGCTGTGGACTTGCCAGTTAGCCAAAATTTTACATTTCCCACAGTGCCTCAGAGCATTTGATCTACATAATCCATTTCAAGCAGGAACAACTGGAGCTGAGAGGCCACGGTCTAAGAAAGGGATATTAGAGACTAGTAGTTCTCTAGTATGATGGGATTCAGGGTTTCTTTTTCCACCAGTAATGGCTCTGCCATTTGAGGCAGAATGGAAAACTGTCTTGCTGCCGGAAGACATTTGTTACTCCCTTTACCCACTCGTCCAGTCCCCTCTCTGCTGCTAGTGGAACTCCTTGGTCATATCATGGGTAAAGCTTGACTCCACCGTCATTATGTGAAATGGCAACATTTCCATTTCTGTCATGATATAACTGATGAAGATTCCCTCTGGGCAACTTGTTTCAGTTATGGAGTGGTGTGGGTTTTTGGAAAAAGGGAATTTCTAGGACAGCGGCTTGGGCTTATGAAATATTGCTCTGGAGAAAATTACTCAGTAGAGGGTTCTTTTCTTTTTTCTGGCAAGATCCCTGGTCTTGACCAAGAAGCATGACATACACAGATTCAGAAGGTAATACCTTTCCTGACAGGAGATTATTTCTGCATGTCAGGCAGCTGTTAAAAGCACAGGAGCCTTGCCAGAAAAAGGTTGGCACCCCTACTTGACCTCCTTTATTGGCTAGCAGTCAAGTAGAGCTGGAAATGACTGACTCAATTATGATTTAAAAAAAAAATAGAGGCCCATAGGAATTAGGCTGTTGAGAAATTCCACCAGGAGCAACAATTTACAACCCACCACCATCCTGACTGTGGATGATTTTTGGCAGTAGTGTTAATTTCCTGGATGCAATACTGCAACTAGGCATAGATACACCACCTTTTAACAGAAATTCACTGATTGAAATGTAGTATATACAGATTTAACAGCTACTGCCAGAACAAACTAGAGATCCATGATTTATTGCCAGTCAGTGATATACCTCACACATACCCAAAGCCTGGGAAAGGTACTTTTGTCTTTTCTTTTTTTAAAATCCCAGCCATCTTGGCTGGGGCATTCTGTAAGCTGCAGTCTATATAGTTCTGCTCATTCCAGTTCTTCAGTCACAGCTGGGGGACTGGCATTAGACATTCTTCCAAACAGCAAACTGTTTCAGTGGAAGAAGAAAGAAAGAAGGCTATTGCTGTTTACAAGGACAGGCCCAGAAGAGAAATTGACAAACATCACTTGTCATCTACAGCTGCCAGCTAAAAATACTATGATGTATTGTTAGCAATCTGTAGCACATCCTAGGCAATTATATTTCTTTCTGACAGGATTGGATTGGCAGACCATTTGTTGTTTAGAAACAGACTTTTAATCTAAAATGGCTACTAACCTGCAACAGTGGATTGAGTAATAAAGACTAGTCCAGGAACAAAGCTCTCCCACATATTGAGGGCATATCCACATTACACAATTCCAGCATTTTGATACCACTTTAATTGTCATGGCTCTGTTTCATGGAATCCTGTAATGTGCAGTTTTGCGAGGTTTTTGGAATTCTCCACGGGAGATGTCTGATGCTTTAGTTACAGGGAGTACACTAGTGAGATCTGAGTCCATCAAATTTCAAATCCCAGAATTGTGTAGGACACAACCATGGCAGTTAAAGTGACGTCCAACTGCGATAATTGTACAGTGTGGGCACATGGAGACTGTGGCCGCATATCTGCTTAGGAAGTATGGTTCATATCTAGAGCTAGGAAGTAATAAGTTACAAGCAATGTAGTTTCTTTGTATCTGGTTACTTTGGGAAGAAAAGTTTGATGAGTTTAAATTTCAAAAGAATGTAACAAATGGGAGCAATGTTACTTTACTGATGTAACAAGTGATGCTTTCTAGCAGAGCTATATATACTGCAACTGTCAAAAATTACTTTTTGGGGCATTTTATGGTATTTTGAAATGATATCTTCATGTTTTATGCCATTTTCTTAATTTGCAGGGGAAGTTCTGAGGAGAGGGAGCCTACATCTTTCTTTCTCAGCTGCTAGTTTTCTTCTTCAAACCATTCACAGTGTTTTTTAGGCCTCTCACAAGCTCGCCAATCATGGGCAGGGTCTTCCTCAGCAAATGTCAAAGACTGAAGTTAGAGACTGAGGCCATTTCTGCCCTACACTGTTACAGTGCTGTTATTCTACTTTCAACATCCTGTGGAATTCTGGGATTTGTAGTTTACTAAGGCCAAAGAGATCTCTGGCTGAGAATTCTAAAGGCCCCTCCCTAAACTGCAAACCCCAGGATGCCAGAGGATGTTGAAAGTGAAATAATAACACTATAACAGTGTAGTGCAGAAAGTCATCTCTACTGCCCTGGCTTTTCATTTCTTGAGAACATGGCACTATCAAGCATTGCCCTTTGACAAATATCTGCAAGTTGTTTTATTTTTGCATTCTTTAATTTTTGCACTTCGTCACAACTTTGGCACCCTGGCATGCCACTGCGTCTAGTTTTTGTGAAGATAGGGCCAGTATTCCCATAATCCCCATGTTTTGGTGGTCTGCCTAAGGAAATTTGGGTGCAGGCTATCAGGCTCAAATGCAGCTCCAGGCTGTTTACCTGCCTCACTGCCAGGTAGAGAAACCATACAGTTGCATACGTCCACTTGGTTGCCTCCCCCAGCAGGCAGGCTGGGGGGTGGTACCCATCAGACTGTGGGCAGTTTTTTCAATACCATACCTTCCAACTATCCTGACCTGGCAGGGATAGTCCAAATTAATCCTCTTTTTCAGTTGTCTTAAAAAAAAGTCCTGGTTTCTCTCTCATCCTCTGATTTTCCATTTTTGTCCTCAGTTTACTTCAGTTGCTGCAAACTAGGTTCAAAGTGCAAAAGTAGTTTCACTCAATTAAGGATGGAGAGGAGAAGAGGGGGCAGAATCTTGCTCTTCCCAGTAGGCTCTGGCAAAAGTAAACTATTGCAGCCTGTCCTAAGTAGATTGTACTCAATTATCTCATCAGGGAGGAGAGTACAGGAAGAGCGAAAGCCTTGCCCTTCTCAGTAGGCTTGGGCAAAAAGAAATGCTGCAGCCTCTCTCCTAGCTTGTGTGTTCTTCCTCATTAATAACTTTTGCCATCTTGACCACACTCTGATGTGGAAGGTCACATGTGTCCTGGTTTCCTTCTGCGAAATAGTGGAGGGTATGCAATAGCTGGATCCTTTGTCCCACGCTGGGCCAAGCCTATGCAAGTGTAAATAATAATGAAGTTGTCGTTTGCTCCTTCCCTTGGTGATTTATCACTAGGCCTCAAACTAATGAACAGCACAATTAATATAACACAGTGTACCTTGCAACATTGTAATGTGTGGGTTAATTTTCAAACACTATAACAGACAATGGGATTGAAGTAAATCTTTAAAAAAAACAAATTTTCCAAGCTCTGTTTATGATGTCAGCCTGTACCATTAGGAGCTCATTCGCCAGCTCAAGCCTCCAATATGATATATGCTACCACTTGCTATCAACTCTCTTCTCCTCTTCCCCTAAGGCAAACAAGTCAGTTACTATGCAACAGAATAAATGGCAAAACCTGACATCAGCTAAACAATTTATGTAAGAGTCGATGGTTGCAATTTCTTACATACGGCTTCTTCCTGGCACATTCAGCCTAAGATTCAGCTTTTCAAAGAATCTTTGCTTTACACGCAGCTGGTGCATTTACTCTATGAGAATAAATGTAGCATTTATTTCCATGCCCATTCATGCCCAGAATAAATGGGCAGTCTGTTTTGCCCGTTTATGCCAGACATTTAGTTAGACTGTAATTCACAATTCTAGCTATTTCAGTCTACCAGGGTTCTCTTGGACTGACTTGAAACAAAAAAAGACTTTGTGGAAAGACTACAGCACAAAAATCTTGAACTGAAATGTCTCAACTACTACAATTGATGTTTAAGTTGGGGAACTATGTATTACATACCATTCTAAGAGAAATATGACATTTGCCCCAGTGACAGCTATTGTGAATGGATCATTCTGTTGTTATCTGGGGTGGTGCACAGCCCACAAATACTGCAACTTTGGGTGTAATTCACTTGGGGGCACCATAGTGATTTCACAGCATGCTTCTTGCATCATACTGCCAGAGCAGGTTCACATGGCTACAACTTTCATCTCCCTCCACCTATGGCAGTGTCCAAGCATTGAATTTGGCCCCACAGCCATTTAGTGTCAGGCTGTAGTTCTGTGGCTGAGAGGCCACCCGCCCATCCACAACACTCCCTGGTGTACCAGTCTTGGTGGAAGGGGGAAAGAGAGAGAGAGAGAGAGAGAGGGAGGAAGGGAAAGAGGGAGAGATTAGTTTAGCATGACTGTTTTTGAGAAAGCCGTACTGGTTCAAAACTGTTTAATGGTCTCTTCTAGAACCTTTCTTGGTATTAACATCAAGCTGTTTGCTAGTAGATGCCCTCTTCCTCTTTTCTCCTCATTTTTGATTATGGGGATAAGGCTTGCCCTCCTCCAGTTTGCAGGGACATCCTATGTTCTCCAAAAATTCTCAAAAATTATAGACAGAGGCTCTGAAATCACCACTGCAAGTTCCTTTACTACCCCCTGGCCCTGGAAACTTGAAGTAGCTAGGTCTTCCTGTACCACTTCTGTACCTATTTTCGGCTGTAGCCTCCTCACGGCATCATTTATACTGTTTCTACCAAGTTGAGCATTGTTTGCCTTCTGGGAGAAGACGGGTGAAAGTAGGTATTGATCAGTTCTGCTTTTTCTTTGTTATCCATTAACATTTCTTCATCCATTTTCTCCACACACTTACCTTTTCCTTCTTCTTGTGTTGAGCATACCCTTCCCCCCAACACCCTTTTTGTTATTGCTAACCTCTTTTTCAAGCCTAAGATCATTCTGACCTTTAGCCTTCTTTGACCTCCTCTCTACGGATATTGACTACTAATTTGTTTTCTTCCGTGGTGATTTGCTCCTTCTTCCATTTCAGGCATTCCATATACATCCCTTTTTGAATCTCAGCTCATCCAAAAGCTCCTTATGTGCCCATGTTTCTTTGGGTCCCTCCAACTTTTCTTTCTCATTGGAGTTCTTGCAATTATACCCTTAATATCTCACTTTTAAGAAACTCCTACAATGAACTTATTTCTCTTCACTGTTTGTGACCATGGAATAATGCCCGTTCTTTTCTTGAGCTTATTGAAATTAGCTTTCTTAAAGTCTAGAATGCACTTCTGATTACACCTGGCTTTCCCCTTCCTCTGTGTAGTTAATCCCAGGAGGATGTGGTCACTTCCACCCAAGGTTTCCCCTGGCTTCCACATCATTGACCAATTCTTCTCTGTTGGTGAGAAATCAGTCAATTATTCCTTACAATTGGTCATGTTGGCTAGGGTTTATGAGGATTGTGTTCTGGGAGGCATCAGATCCTTTACTCTAGAACAAAAAAATTAAATAAATTCATATAGTTTTGAAAAAAATGTGGTACTTAGCTTGTTTATTCTCACAAAGAGTATGTGTGTGCAGCAGTTAGCTATTATGCATAGGGAGCAATGCCACCAGTGGCTATAGAAAACACACTAAATTTTTATCATAGGTACACCCTTAGGGAGAAAGCCTACTTGGTGTAATGGTTTGAGCATTGGATTACAAACCTGGAGACCGGGGTTCAATTCCTCACTTGGACAGGGAAACCCGTGGGTGACCTTGGGCACATCAGACACTCTCAGCCCCCAGAAAACCCTGGAATAGGTTTGGCACAGAGTCACCATGACTCAGAAACAACTTGAAGGGACACTACAGCAACAACGGCACCAGTAGAGACAGGAAAATTCTCCAAGAGTGCTAAACCGAACTAGGCTAAGCAAGGACCCCTAGGGTCTGTTCCCCATTGATGCTTGGTGTGCCTCACCAGCTGGGCAGAATTCCAGATTATTTTCAAACTCTTACGTTGCTGACAGCAAGAAAGGCCTTTCTATTTGCGAGGCTGAATGTACATCCTTCGAATGTGACCAAGGGCAGATACTTACAGATCCCTTTCTTAAAGTGTGCGTGCCATTGTGCACAAGCTCCCGATGATCTCTCTCATATTATACTGAGCTGTTCATTGTATTCAAATTTAAGGGAAAAGCTGTTAAGGAGACTATTGGAAATGAATATCTGCCTAGATAGGCTATCTGTAGAATGCTTATTGGATGACCGAAACCCGCATGTTACTATATTAATGGCCAATTTCCTGGTTGAGGCGGCAAATTTATGGTTTAAACTGTCAAGCAAGGATCCTTGATGTCTTATTGATAGGTATATGTTTATGTTATAATAGGCCTAATAAAGGTTAATTGAATTGAACTGCAGACAGGAGAGATGAAAGTTAAACTGGTCTCACCTCTGTAGAAGTGAGATAATACAGGCGGGCAGAGGGAAGATAATGAAGTGATCCCTTCATCTATATCTCAGGCCATTTCCGCACAAGATTGTTACAGCGCTATGATTCTACTTTCAACATCTGATGGAATCCTGGGGTTTGCAGTTTAGGGAGGGGCCAGCTGGCCCCTCCCTAAACTGCAAACCCCAGGATTCCTTCAGATGTTGAAAGTGGAATCATAGAGCTATAACAGTCTCGTGCGGAAATGGCCTCAGAGAAGTTAGGATACTGAGGTTAGCCAGGAGGACACTTTAGGTCACTGAAATACTATTTAACCCTATCACTGCTGTTCTTTCTAAGCCACTTTTAATTCTTTAAATCCCGAGGGTTTTTTTCATTTTTTATCCACTGTATGTAAAAGAGAAATCTCAGGCAGAATATGACAAAAAGGAATCATAGTTGAATAGTAAAACTCCATTACTGTTTTTTATATAAACTATTAAGAGCAGGGGCTATGAATGGTGACTGTCTGAGAGGTAGGAGGCAAGAAGGAGTTTGAATAGGAAAGCTCCCATTCCTGAAAATTTTGTCACAAAAAATAATCTGGCATGGGTACAAAAATTAAACACCTACATGTTTGTTACTTGTCAAGTTATATCACCTTTTTACAAGCAAAACAGAAGAGGTCTCTGCCCAGATTAGATTACAGCCTTGGGCAGAGGGAAATTGTTCCCTTATGCCAATTTGAATCTCTCAGTCCACACACAAACACATTCATAATACTATGTTCATGTTCCTAGACAGTTCCATTCAGTTCTTCAAAACCGCTTTTAAAAGGCAGAGAGCTGAAGAAGAAATTATATAAAACTAAATTGAGTTTAATTTGATTATGGGAGGCATTGTATCCAATCTATGTCTGATTATATCAACTTACATTTGGTATCCTGGCTTTGACAAGAAACCCACAAGGAAGCAGAGCAATGTAATTTAACAAAGCAAAACAAAACCCTCCTGTTGAGCAACATGCTTTAATGACATCTAGGATTTGGGTGAAGTCTTCTATACCTCCAGGCTGTGATTACCCTCTCAGGTCCTGCCTCAGGAGACCTTGAAGAGGCAGGCTTCTGGTTTTGCACCCTAGTATCCTCCTTTCTCTTAGAAGGTGGTTCCTCCAAGCTGCTTGTCTGTGTTGATGGACTAACACAGAGGTGTAGGCCCCCCGGTATCAGGATCATTTTGGATTCATTAGGGGACGCATGCTGAGTGTTCAGGCTCTGGTAGTCCTCATTCTGCAGTCTCTAACTGAAGAAGTCCTAATTCCATTGTCTTCTGCTCATGTTCAGCCCTAGGCATGGTTGGGCGCTGGGTTTGTTTTCCGGGTCCTCTGCCTCTAGTACTGCTGGACGGAGGGTCAAAGTGGTCAGCCTAACAGCTAGACAGAAATATGACAAAACTCACTTGCAACATATACCCTGCTGTGTAATTTCTTCATTCTACTGACAGAGCTTTGAAAAGTTACTTTTTGGGCTGTAAATCTCAGGATTCACCAGCCTGGAACTTGGAATTAAATATAAAACTTCACCAAGTTCTGTGTCCTGCCTGCGTCTTCTTCTTTTCTATTCTTTCTTCCATGTTTGCCACCATGATGTCCATGTTGAAAAGAGTCTCTCATAACTGCTTTGGGAATCATAGTGAGAATCTCAGTCTGTTTCTCAACTAGATGAGGAGCTGATAGGAAACATCATGAAATTACAGAATCACAGAATTGCAAAGGACCATAGGAGTCCACAGTTAAAGTGCTCCTGAGAGATGGCCATTCAAGCTCCGTTTAAAGATCTCCAAGGAAGGAGAGAACATCACGCTCTCAGGCACTCTGCTCCACTGTCAAACAGCTCTTACCATCAAGAAGTTCTTCTTAACATTTAGGTAGAACCTCTTTTCTTGTAGTTTGAATCCCTTGGTTCATGTTCTAGTCTATGGAACAGAATGAAACATTTTCTACATGACATCCTATAAAATATTTAAAGATGGCTATTATATCACCTCCTAGTCTTCTCTTT
Source organism: Cyclura pinguis (assembly GCA_030412105.1). NCBI lineage: Eukaryota > Metazoa > Chordata > Lepidosauria > Squamata > Iguanidae > Cyclura > Cyclura pinguis. Next base: position 108,148,309 of record CM059600.1, on the reverse strand, counting down.
TTCAAGCTAAACATACCAGTACCCTAAGCTGTTCCTCACAGGTTTTGGTTTTCAGAACTTTTACATATTTGTTGTCTTCCTGTGGACATGTTCCAGCTTGTAAATATAATTCTTGAACTATGGTCTCCAGAACTGTATTTCAGGTGAAGCACCTGGAACACACTGTAAGTACTGTTGCTAGGTGCGCTCCAAGACTGTCATCCCACTGAAGGATCTGGTCCTGCCAGGAGAATTGAGAAGATAGGGGTGACTCTCCCCTGTAGCCCCCTCCATGCCCTCCATGAAATCTTCCTCACCCACTTGGGTAGGAGAAATGGGGTGAAGGAATGAAATGCCTAAAATACTAACAGACAACCACTACTACAGCATTGGATTTAGGCCTTGGATCTTCCCCCATGAGAAAGTGAGAGTTGGTCTGTTTGCACTAAGAAAAAAAAAACAGCCTGACAAGATGCATGACTGCTGTCAGTTTGTTATTTGGAGATTTTGAACTTTTCCATAAGGTAGGGCATTGCAAACTTTGGTCTTCCAGCCTTTTTGTACTTCAGCTCCCAGAAGCCTCTGCCAGTATGACCAATGTCTATGGATTACAGGAACTGAAATCCAAAACATCTGGAGGACCAAAAGTTGGGAAATACTACTATGAGGACTGAAAGCTTGCGTCTGGTTACTATAAATCCACACAAGTCCCTACTGTTTGTTATTGCTATTGATTGATTTTATGTCTGATGCTTTCATTATGCGCATTATGAACACTGTTTTGCCACTGAATGTTTGGATGGCCATTTTGACACGTATGCTCTCTTAATTGCTACTTTATTATACCTAGTCTTTGTGTAGCCTGTCTGTTATCAGAGGCCCATTCACACTACACAATTATAGCACTATATTCTACATTATCTGCCATGGCAACATCCCATGGAAGCCTGGGACTGGCAGTTTAGGGAGGGCCGTTTAGCGTTCTTAGCCACCAGTACCTCACTGAATTACAAACCCCAGAAATCCATAAAATGTTGCCATGGCACTTGAAGTGAAAAATCACACTATATTTGTGTAGTGTGTGTGAATGGGTCCCAGGTGTGGGGGTAAAATAATTATGAGAAGAAGAAGGTATGTTGAGGAAGGCAGGACAAGCCGTGTCAGGGCAGAGAACAACAGGCCTCTAATACTTCTCCCCCGATCCCGCAGCTTTCGGTAGCTGCAGTGAATGTTGGCATGCACAGGGGAGAACAACATGCTACTATGGCTCATCTAGAGGGAAGAATTTGCATCAGTATTTCTAACAAAAGGCAACGTAGCGTTGCCAATTAACACTCATATCTGAATCCAGCACCCCACAAACACAATCCCTGCAGGTGTCCTCATCATAAGAATTTTCCCCAACTACACTTGATCAATGGAGTTTAGTAATGGGGATAACACAACTTCCCTCACCAGTGTTCTACATCACTATCATCTCATTATAACATGCTAAATCAAGTCACTGGGCTTCTCTTTCCTTTTTTACAGCATTCTACTTTCAAGAGATAGGTTCCCATATGGATGATTCACCAGCTCACTGAATCACCGGGGAGCTTCAATAGCTCACTCCTTTCTCCCCCTTGTCGCTTTTGTTGTGTGTGATATCCCTTCATGTGCCACAGAGAGGTTTTGTCGGTGCACTACTCCTCATTAATTTGATCACAGGGCAGAGATGGGAGATGTGATTCACTTACTAAAATGATCTGAAGAACTGTTCTGGTTGGTTCTCCCTTTTGTAATCTTCAGTTCATGTCTTTGAATTTATTAGCTGTGTAGATGTACAGCTTCTCCTTTTCTGTCTCTCACTCATGGACACACATTGGCAAGGACTGGTAGGCAAATACATCTGCCTGGAAAGAAATTGCCTTGTTTTTCAGTCTCCCAAGGGTCTATTGATAAAGGACAGATTGTTGTTGTTGTTGTCATTTGAATAAATTCTAGCACCCACTGACTTATGGAATTTATGTTACTGACTTAACCTATCAAGGAGTTTTGGGGGGCTGTGTGTGTGTAATGCACGAAAGTTCACCCAATAGGTTTCTATGGCTTAGTGGGGAATTGAACTCAGGTTTTCAGGGTCATAGTCCAATGCTCAAACTGTTAGCAGTAAAAGAGTACAAACAAAAATAACAGTGTTTCCCATCTTTTTCCTTGGTCTACTCTGCAGGGCTATTAGGAGATTCAATGCCCTGGACAGTTTAATTCACAGAGGGTATTGCCTGCTTAAATGTCTAAGCTAAAGAAACTCTTTTTTTGTCTTTGCTTAACTAAAATCCTCCATTTTGAATTCTACTTAACTTTAAAGGTGGTTCTGGTTGTTAATCCCTTGCCCTACTTAAAATTATGCTAACATTACTTGGCAAATGCCTAGGTTCTCAGCTTGGGTTCCCAACACTCATTGTAACAATATTTCTTACACCTCACTGTTGAGCGAATGCATGTGTGATATAGGGTTCATTGTTAACCAGAAATTACTCTATTATCAACCATGTATCAGAATTCTAGTTCTGGGAAAGCAAATATTCTTAATATTCATACACATGCGCTGTATGCTGTATGAAAGCATTGTTCCACAACTTATAAAAAAACCTCTCCTTTCTTCAATAAAGTATCTTTCTTTCCTTGCTCATGTAAGAGGTCGTTTGACTACGTTCTTGCTGAAAGGAGAAGGGAAGTCCCTTTGGCCAAAGTTGGGAATCTTTTCAGGCTGGCTCAGAGTTCAGCCGCAATCGCGTGGACTACTCGGGGTGGTCTGTGCAGACCTAATGTTTGGGGTTTGTCCCCATGCGTTTTTTAAATTTTTATTTCTTATTCAAGAATGATCATTTATTGTGAGTTCAAGTCCCACTAGCGTCATCCCGGTGTTTGGATTCAAGGGTGACCGTTTACTGTGGATTCAAGTCCCACCAGAGTCACCCGGGTGACAGTTTAGTGTGGGTTCAAGTCCCACCTGTGTTGCTGGAAATCCTAACCATTTTTTCAGAGTGGATTCAAGTCCCACTTGGCTTGGTGCCAACAAAACGACTACACCACACTGACTGCACCACTACAGATTGCACACTGCCTGCTGAATTGTGCATCACAGAAAAAAAGAAAAGAAAAGAAAAGAAAAGAGTGTGAGTGAAGGAAAGACAATCTCCATTACAAGCCAGGAGGTAGTCACGTACACAGGAGTCCTAGCCCCTCCCGTCTGCTGACTCATGACTCTACCTCACCTGAAGCGCCTCCCTCTGGACATTGCCTTATTTGGAAGGGAGTTTGTGATTGGAGGAAACCTCATACTACCTGCCCCTCTGGACATTACCTAATATGGGACGGATGGTCTGTGGTTGGTGGAAAAATGCCGCAGTGGGTGCGTATGCTGTTTACCTGGGTAAAAAGGCCTTGCCCGCCTCCGGCCTTTGTCCCGAACCTCCGGCACCCTACTGCAGCAGATTTATATATTTTTATACTTTTATACTCAATAAATCTGGCCTCTAGCCTTTGAACCAAGAAACGTCTGGTCATTTGCCTGTTTCTCAGAAGAAGCTGTCCTTCTTAAGGGCATAGAAGGTGACAGTTTTCTGGCGCCCAACGTGGGGCCCCAGAGAAACGGGCAGGGGTTGAGAAATTTTGCCCTACATCAGTCCCCCTGCCCAGGAGGCCAGACGGGAAGGCATCCCTCTGAAGACCGTCTGATCCTGGTGGCGGACATCGATTTTCACATCAGGCGCCAATGTCCCTCTTGTGACGTGATGGGAATTATCGCGGTGCGCTCCTGATCAGAGGCAAGGACGAGGCTCTACCTTCCTGATTCAAGCCTCTGAAAATCTGATTAGGGTTGAGGTTTGGGACAGCGCGCCTGTGATTCACCTCTCCCTCTGGTAAGTCCCAAAAAGTCAGGGACCGGCCCTAGATAGGTACCTTGGGCCTGAGTTCAGTTTGGGAATTCCCCTGTTTCAGCTTTGTGGTGTGCGTGTGTGCGCCTGGAGTGTGTCTGAGACGTCCAAACACGGACGAAGCGAGTGTGGAGCTCCACCCCGCGGTTCCATTCTACTCGCGAGGGAGACAGCCAGGAACGAGCAAAGCGAACACCGTCTCTTCTGTCTGTTATTTGATGTGCGTCTCCTTGTCTGTGAATTTGTGTTCCTTGTGTGTTTAGCATTCAGTTTGTAATAGCAGAGATGGGTTCAAACAGTTCAAACAGAAACAGATTAGGGAGAAAAACCCGGGGGTGGGCTCCCCCATTACTCCCTTGTGGTGTGTGTTGCAGAATTGGAAAGATGTGGGGAAGGGACTGTCTAAAAAGCAAATGATACAGTATTGTACTGAAATTTGGCCTCAGTATCGGGTCCCTGGGTTGTCTCAGTGGGACACAAATGGGACGTTTGATAAGCTAGCATTGCAAGCTTGGATTAACTGGTTAGATTCAGCTGGGAAAACTGTTGAACTGTTGTACATGAGAGTATTCAAGAATTCAGGCATTGGATTTCCTGATCCTCTCCCACATCGCCTCCCAGACAGTGCAAAGGCAATCATGGCTCTTGCCCCAGTAAAATCCCCTGGACCTTCCCAATTCCAAAAGTTTAAGAGAGAGAGTTGGGATCCGCTAGATAATTTGCCCCCTCTGCCTTACCCTCAGCCAGCTCCTGAGGTTGGCCCCATGGCTGATGAGCTGGCTGATTTCCCACCACCACCACCCATAAACCCAGATTTTGAAGAGGGTGGGGCTGGAGGGGGCCCAAACACAGACTCTCCTTTACAGCCAGCTCTGGCAGGAGTAGCTCAGGCTCATGCACCCTCCTCCTCCACTGATCCTACTACGCCCCCTGGTGGCTCAGCTGCAGGGACGTCTGGGCCCTATAAACCCCTCCAGAAGGAACTGGCGCAGCTTTTAAAAGATCAAGAGAGCCTTCCTCTGGATAAGACCAAATCCAAATCAGCAAATGTGGCAAGCACAACCCCCCAGATGATGATCAGTCATACTCCAGTGCCGACGTATCCATTGAGGGAAGTCTCGGATGGCAGGGGTGGGATTAGTTATGTTGATCACCCCCTGTCCAGCCTGGAAGTTAGAGAATTTAAAAAGACAATGAAGTCTCTTATTGAAGACCCTATCGGAGTGGCAGAGCAATTCCAGCAATTTCTGGGACCCTCCATCTATACCTGGAAAGAGTTAATGGCCATTCTTAACATCCTGTTCTCTGGGGAAGAAATGATTATGATTAGGAAAGCAGCTATGTTGGAGTGGGAAAAGGCCCATCCTCCAGGTACTGATGGATCTGTCCCCGCAGAACAGAAGTACCCCAACCAAGACCCCCGTTGGGACAACAAGGCAGAAGCAGACAGGCAGAAAATGGAAGATCTGAAAGCTCTGATTATTGCTGGCATTAAGCACTCGGTTCCCCGCGCACAGAACCCCCACAAGGCTTTTGATATTCAACAGGAAAAGGATGAGTCGCCTTCTGCCTTCCTCCAGAGGCTGAAGGAACGGGCAATAAAATACTCCGGGCTAGACGTAAATAGTGAACATGGACAAAGCCTGCTTGTATTCCATTTTGTTACTAGAGCTTGGCCTGATATCCGCACCAAGCTCCAGAAGCTGGAAGACTGGAACACAAGGGCTATAGGTGAACTGTTGAGGGTAGCCCAGAAGGTTTATGTGAGAAGGGATGAAGAAAAGCAGAAACAAAAGGCACGGGTGATGGCTGTAACAATGCAACAAGCCCAGCCAGCTATTGGTCAGGGACCTGGGGGACATGGAAGAGGGATGGCTTGTGGTGGAACAGAAAGAGGAGGAGGACAAATGGGAAGAGAAAGGTTGGGAAAGTCACAATGTGCTTACTGCAAATAGTTTGGGCACTGGCGAGCCCAGTGTCCTCAGAAGAATAGGGGGAGAGGCAGAGGGAACTCTTTTCCCAATCCCTCAGCCCTTCCTTTCAATCCCCAATGTGAAGCAGTCCACTGGCACCAGTTGCAAACCCTTAGGATGATTCTTGGACGGACTGAGGGGGTCAGGGGCCCGGCATCCCACCCCCGGAGCCCCGGGTAACTCTGAGGGTGGGCAACGAAGACCAAGAGTTCCTAGTAGATACCGGAGCAGCCGTTTCTGCTGTTACACGCCCACTACCTGTCCCTGTAGAGAAGCAAGTGACTGTTGGAGGAGCCACTGGCAGCCAGTCTGTGGTTTCTTATGCCCCGATTGAGTGCTGAATTGGACATCGAGAATTAAAAGCACCTTTCTCACTGCTCCCAGAGGCCCATGTGAATCTGCTGGGGAGAGACCTGTTGTGCTTGACCAGGGTGTGCATAGAGTTTGAAGAAGATGGTACCAACACAGTAACCTTCCGGACACCTGTAGACTTTTGGCGAGGTCCAGCGCCCCCAGCAGTCCCTACAAAGATCATGAACATCACTTCCACGAGCATCACTTCTACAGTCTCCTCCCGAATCCCTCCAGGAATTTGGGATACAGGCCTTTCCGTGTAGGACCTGTAAGGCAAGAGAAGTTGTGAAGCACCTGTTGGAGTCTATCCTACCTCGCTGGTCCCTGCCTTGTGGACTCGATTCTGACCAGGGACCCCATTTTACCTCACGGATCCTGCAGAAACTGATGAAGACACTCAACATCACCTGGAGATTCCACTCCCTCTACCATCCCCAAGCAAGCGGGATGGTGGAACGGATGAACTCTACGCTTAAGACCCACCTGACTAAAATTTCCGTAGAAACTGACCTACCCTGGGTCAAGGCACTGCCTCTGGCCCTCACAAAGGCTAGAATCACTCCAAAAGGTCCCCTGAAACTCTCCCCTTTTGAGAGAGTATTCGGTCGCCCCTGGCCTAGCCAACTCTGTCCGGGAAGCCTGAGGGGGGAGGTTGAGATAGGAGATGCAGTGTTACAAAAGTATGTTCGTTCTTTGGGTGCTGCTCTGGCCTCTGTTTGCTTTTTGTCCTTACAGGAATGACCTTTGAGCCTTGATGGTCCGGTGCACCACATTCAGCCTGGCGATTGGGTGGTCGTAAAGATCTGGGGAAGACGACCCCTGTCCCTGGCGTGGACCAAACCTGCCCAGGTGCTGCTGACCACCGATACCGCTGTTAAAGTCCAGGGCCACAAACCTTGGATCCATCATTCCAGAGTTAAAAAGGTGCCGAACCCAGAAGGTGGAAGGTGACCCAAGAGGATGCCAGCGATGGACTCAAGCTGCTATTTAGGAGAAACGCACCAAATACTTGATCCTTCAGAGACTTTATTTCTCAGAGTCACTCCGGAGGCTGACCTGAGACCTCAGTATTGGATTTCGAACTGTGTCTGTTAACCACTGTAGTAGTTTTAGGACTGATTGCACTGATAGTAGTTTTAGGACTGATTGCACCGACTTATAACCTTTTATACGCTGTTTTTTGATGCAATGTGTACCAATTTTCTGTAATTCACTACTTAACAAAAGGTCCACAGAACTACCTCGAAGGGTTGATGTTGCCAGAGAGACTCAACTCTTAGTTCAGGGGTACGGGATGGGCTAGTCCTCCTATGTGAGGGGGGAAACTGTGAGTGAAGGAAAGACAATTTCCATTACAAGCCAGGAGGTAGTCACGTACACAGGAGTCCTAGCCCCTCCCATCTGCTGACTCATGACTCTACCTCACCTGAAGCGCCTCCCTCTGGACATTGCCTTATTTGGAAAGGAGTTTGTGATTGGAGGAAACCTCATACTACCTGCCCCTCTGGACATTACCTAATATGGGGCGGGTGGTCTGTGGTTGGTGGAAAAATGCCACAGTGGGTGCATATGCTGTTTACCTGGGTAAAAAGGCCTTGCCCCGCCTCCGGCCTTTGTACCGAACCTCCAGCACCCTGCTGCAGCAGATTTATATATTTTTATACTTTTATACTTTTGTACTCAATAAATCTGGCCTCTAGCCTTTGAACCAAGAAACGTCTGGTCATTTGCCTGTTTCTCAGAAGAAGCTGTCCTTCTTAAGGGCGTAGAAGGTGACAAGAGAAGAAAAGAAAAGGCCACATTATATCTTTTAACCTATGAAGCTCAGATTTACAGTAAATTGCACTTCCAGCAGTCTATTTCAGCTTTAAAACTGGAGTGGAGTACTTCAGATACCTACTTTCAAGGATAAAAAGAAGCAGGGGTGCCAAAAAGCATCAGGAGATCAGTTCTGGCTGAGAGGCCATGTGTGGCCCAACTCTGCTATTTCACAGAGTCCTAATGCTACAGGAAACTTTGTCTAGTTCAACCCCTTGATCAAAATAGTGATCAGGACAGCCCCCAGCAAAGGCACTACCATGTAAGCATTGTATTAAAAGTTGGAAACATTTAAATTTTGCTGCTTCTGTGTGTATTGTAGTAGTTAATTTATTATTCATACATCTAGACAGCTTTTCAAAATAACAGTTTCCTAAGGAGGCTTGCAAAACAGAGCAAAAATTAGAACGCACCATATTATTTTTTTGAAAAACATAAACAGATAACACTTCCAAATGAAAGACTGGAAAAGTTCCTTAGCCTACAGTAACAAATTGTTTAAAATGCTCACCTTAACATTACCAGGGAAGGGACCCACCATATACCTTTGGAAGGATTTTCAAAAAAAGAAGGGCCATCACCACCAGCATCCACATGGAGGAAATATCACCCCTTTTATTTCCAATGTCCTGGCCTATGGACGTGTAGCCAGGTAGCATCATAAGCACATGAATAGGAGTATGTAAGTAGGCTTGATCTTTGAAAGTACAAAACATCTTTAAGGATGCGGGATGGGGTTATGCTTCATCTGAAGATGCAGGGCCATAGTTTGAGAACACTCCTAGATCCAATCCTGAGCCTGCACATTCAGGTTTCAGTGGCAGCCAGAAATGCATTCATTTCCTTGTGGGCCAGTTGTACCTATTCTTAGAGACATCAGTTTTGGCTGCCGTGACCCATGCCTTAGTTACATTCTAGTTGTATTACTGTAACACACTCTTGCAGGGGGCAGGGCTGCCTTTGAAAAATGGAAACTTTAGCTGGTCCAAAGAACTAAAGCCAGATTGTTAACCAGGACTGGCTACAGGAGACACATAATTCCCTCATTGCAACAACTCCACTGGCTATCAGTTGTTTCCAGGCGTAAGTGAAATTGCTGGTTATGACCTGTAAAGCCATATGGGTCAGGTCCAGATTCTTTGGACCAGCTGAAGTTTCCAAACACTTTTCAAAAGACATCCAGCACCCTCACAGATATGTTTGGTGGGAAGACTGGATTGGGTATTCTCAGTGGCTGCTCCCAGACTCTGGAACTCCCTTCCTAGGGAGGTAAAGAGTGGTGCCTTTGCTGTTCTCCTTTTGTAGGCAAATAAAGACCTTTTTGGTTCTAGCAGGCCCCTTTGATTGCTAATTGCTGGGAGGCAGGGGGAAGCCTTTTGAAATGTGCTGTACAATTTAGCCTTTTTTTTTTATTTTCTTACTTTTAATTCTGTTTTTAATTATCTTTTTAACTTTTTAATGGGATGAATTTAAAAGCTTTATCTGTTTTAACCTTTGTTAACTGCCTTGAGCCAAACTGAGGGAAAGGCAGATCTAAGGGCCTTTCTGCACTACACTGTTACAGTGCTATTATTTCACTTTCAACATCCTATGGAATCCTGAAGTTTGCAGTTTAAGGAGGGGCATTTAGTATTCTCAGCCAGAGAGCTCTTTCACCTCAGTAAACTACAAACCCCAGAATTCTACAGGCTGTTGAAAGTGGAATAATAGCACTATAATAGTGTAGTGTGGAAAGGCCCTAACTACATCTGAGGAGGGGGAGCGGGGGGAATAAAATGGACCCAAAAGCAAAGGAGGGTTGTGTCTTCAAAGCACCCCTGAGAAAACTGAGCATACTCAGTAGCCACAGAATACTGTAATGACGGCCTATGGGAAGAGAGAGAAAATGGGGGGGGGCAGAGAAGGGGTTAGAATGAAGTGGCTGGAACCCTGAATCCTGCAAAATATTGGTGCAGACCTCATAATCTAAACCAGCTTGCTTTACAGCAGGCATGCATTCCAGAAAACAGCATCCAGAAAACTTGTGCTCAAACTGTAATTACAGATAGTAGCTGAAAGCATATTAGGATTCTAAAAACAGATTCCAGCCAAGATTTGTGTCTGAGCAATCAGACTTGCAAATGAAGCCTGAAGCCCCAAAGCCCAGTGTTTACCTCTTGGTGACCAAAAGAAAGCAAGCTAATTTGCAAGTTACAGGAGGTACGCCAAGCCCCTGTTGTGTCAAACAGATATCTTTTAGCTCTTAAGGAATTTCTGCTTTTAATGGCATCTGTAACATATAGTTTGACCCCCAGGGACATCGACAGTAACACTCACTTGCATTTTCCCACTCTGTCATTATGATTATAGCCTTTCTGAACTGCCTATGCTAAGCCAATCTATGACATGCACAACTTGAAGCATCCATTTAGGGGATTATTATGCTGTTAAGTAAACTATCAGGGTGCTTATTCCAAATCAGTGATCTGGAACATTCTGAGATTGTGGAGAAAAGTCTTAGACCTCATTCAGAGATGAGAATCAAATGGGAATAGTGGATAGGATGGATGTAAAATGACTTTCACAGGGAAGAAATGGTAGTGCATAAGTGCAGCAGTGCCAAAAAGTATGAGGTGTCCAGTGTTAAAATCGTCAGGGATGAAAAAGGTTACAAGACAATTTCACTATGGCAGTATCTCAGGGTGAGAGAAACAATACTGGTAGATGTGTGCCATGTAGTTGTAAAGCGTTGTAAGAGAATCAGTAAGATTTAGAAATGGGGTACAGCTTTGACCATAATTTCCACAGTCCCCCAATCGCCATGGCCAGTTGTCCTGCTGGCTTGGAGATTCTTATTTATCTGTTTGTTTGTTTATTTATTGCATTTATATGAGGGCCTTTCCACATGACACTGTTACTGTGCTATTATTTCACCTTCAACGTCCTGTGGAATCCCAGGGTTTGCAGTTTAGGGAGAGGCATTTAGCATTCTCAGCCAGAGAGCTCTTTGGCCTCAGTAAACTACCAAGTCTAGAATTCCACTGAACAAAATTTCCCATTATTGGCGCAAGGCAGTTGTTTGGGCTACAAGAACAGGTGGAAAGAATAGACAAAAGACAGGAGGCAATATTTATACTTCTATACTGTAGAAGTTCCTTCAGCTATCCATCTACTCTCCTCTTCTGCCTACACACACAGAAAAAGTTTCAAGAGGCTCAGGGCTGAATGAAACTCTGGTGAGTAGAGTGCTCTTATATAACAGGCAGGAAGCAGAGAGCAGAATCCAAACTCCATCTCATATATGCTGGAGGCAGAAACAGCTGAACCTCTTTTAAAAAAAAAAAGTAGAAGCAGTTGCTGGCATGCTCCCATCCCACCCCCAGTTACTGCGGCTCGTTTTAGACACCACTTGAGACACTGAGACTGCTGACATTTAGGGAAAAAAGAACCACAAAAAGACTGGAAAAGTTAAAAAGAGAGAAATGTACTAAGTTACAATGCTGACATCAAGAAAAACACAGGCAAGGGATGGAAATGTTGTGTGGTACAGTCAGCAAACCCTAAAGGCACCAGATCCTGTCTGAACTTAGAAGCTAAGCAGGGTCAGCCCTGGTTAGTAGTTGGACTGGGAAGCACCAACAAATATCATGTGCTGTAAGCAATATTTCAGAGGAAGGAACTGGCAAAACCACCTCTGAGTTTTCCTTGCCTAAGAAAACACTGTGAAATTCATGAGGTCACCATAAATCAACAGGCAACTTCAAGGTGTACACACACACACACACACACACACACACACGGAATTAGCAATTCTGAAGACTTAGACTGTAAAGATTTGAGAAGCTTTAAAAACACCCTGTATTTAATCAGCCACCCCCTGCAAGACATCATCCAAAAGGCAGAAATTTGTCATTGGCTCTCTAGTATCAGGAAAAGCCAATGGAATGACTGACCATTCACATATTTTTGGCATTCCTATTTAATGTTTCATTTCCCTAGGAGCAAGTGAGATTGTTTTGTTAGCTTAAAATAATTGACGGTTGTTATTATTTGCAATGGCCCCTTCATTCTTGCTAGAATCTCGGCTTGCATGTGGAGAAAGTATAGGCTTTCCTTTCCTCTGTGTGGGACTTGAGCCAAACTGTCTTTATGAAATGAGCAGGATCTGCAAAGCATGAGGATTAATGTATTCACTTTGGCTGCAATCCTGTGCCCAGTCGTGTGCTCTTATACCCATCTATTTCAGCAGTCATTAAGTGTGCACAACTGTGGACAGCTGAATTAGGATTTAATAGAGTTGTTTCATGCATTAAGGAGAAAAAAAATCCAGCGTCGCCACTGCATACCCTCAACAGGGAGCTGAAACCTATCATGGTTCTCTGACAAGTATGCCCACACAATATGTACTGGGGTGGAGAAACCTTTACTGGAGCTGCATTGCCTCTGAGGAAGGTGGTTGAGAGTTGGATGATGGTGTAACTGGGACTAAGCAGAAGTGGGCAGGGCCAAACAAAGAGGGGGAGGGGTCACCAAATAAAGGTGGATGGGACCAAAGACACACACACACACACACACACACACTCACACTCACACTCACACTCACACTCCTTCTCACACAGTCTCACATAGACACTTGCTTTCATCACTCTCTTTTTTGTCTCTCTCTTTCTCACACACACACACACACACACACACACACACACCCCTATGGCTCTTTTTTCTACCCTTTAAACACTTGATTACATGCTGTATAGTGGGAAATGGATCCACTCCTCACAGTATTGCACATAAGCAATGCAACTGGCTATGGAGAAAGAGAGAAGCCACTTCATCCATGTCCAGGTCACATGGTTCCTGTGCATTTCTTCTTCCCTGCTGTTCAGGAAATAACTGATCAGGATTAAAAAGGGAGCTCCTATTTCAGATTCTCTCACATCACAAAGTTTCTGGTCAGAGCTTAGAAAAGTGATTTGGGGGGGACTGTAAGTCCCAAAATAGCAAAAAGAAGAAGAGGAGGAGGAGGAGGAGGAGCAAGAGGAGGGGGAATCATCCTGCTTTTTTCCCAAAATTGGGACTTAAAGTAGCTTACAGTTTAAAAGAACAATACAGTTACAGGACAAACATACAAAAAGTGAACATTAAAATACTGTGGAATTCACAGTATTAAAATGATTCAAACCTCAGCTTAAAAGAATGACACACAATTTTAAAAAGATAAAAATGTGAGAAATAGCTGAAAAGACTCATAAAACAATTTAGCACAGGATTGGCTGAAGCGTTAATGTTTATTTAAAAGTACGTTTCTGCAGAAGCAGGTGCTCCCCAGAGAGATGGACACACCCCGGTATTGAATACCTTATATTTTATCCCCTGTCCCCATCGCAAGTTTTCCCTCCCCTGAGATCCCATTGGATAGGACCTCAAAGGTTACAGCCTATCAGGATCGCCTAAGAAGTTACATTTCCCCTTCCCCATATTTACAGTTTTCCTTAAAAGGAATGATCACGAGCTGCCCATATCTTCCCCTCGTGTATCTTTGTTTCTCATGTTACATTCAAGATGTCTTATCAGCAGGTGTCTTATCAAGGTGTCTTATCAGCGTGTTCCGGTATGTCCCTATCAATCAGTTTACTCCTTACAGACCACCTTGTCCTGTCACTCAAGACTGTCTTATCAGTCTGGTCCTACACCTGGAGATTCAAGACCAAGACAGACGGCCTAGTCCTGTTTTTATCTGAAACACACCTGCTACCCTACAGATCCAAGGTCTTGGAGGCCCTCTTCTGTTCAGCTGCCAATTTTTAGGAAGCTGTTATCTTAGGCCATTTCCATACCGGGCTTCTAAAACGGTGTAGAGCGACCTCTAACAGAGGTCTTCTACACCGTAGAGTGGACTGGCGTAGACTACTTTTCGTAGTTCCACACCAGAATCCACTCAGGAGCGGCCGGAACTAGCCGGGCTGCGTGTCTTTTAAAAACCTCTTTTTAGAGGTTTTTAAAAAGCACGGAGCGCGCAGCCCCGTGCCGCTCCATCGCCCGGCTCCGACACGGATTTGCGGGCGCGTGCAAGTGCGTGCCTGCAGATCTGCCGGGGGCTGGCTTCCAGCTGGCGAGCTTCTCCGGTTGGTGGAGAGCCTCCACCAACCGGAAGCCGCCATCTGGGACGCCGGAGGAGTGTGGAGCAGCGAACTTGCAGTGCTCCGCGGGGCAACAGACTTACCCGGCTGCGGGTAAGCTCCATTTTAGCGTGTTTTCGCCCGTTCCCCCCCTCCCACATGTGAAAAGGGCCTTAGACTTAGTGTATTACAGAAGCTCAAATATAAAATATACTGGAATATATGTGTAAATATATCTAAAACATGTGTTATACATATAAACTAATATATATACTTCTAATACATGTTATTAATACTGTATACCCAGTGCAGAAGCTAAAATAGATTTCACTTCTCTCAAAAACAAGTCAGTTTAAAACAATACAGCACCCCCTAGCCAGTTTCTTTAAAACTTTCTGGTTTAAAACACTGTTGGAATAACAAGGTTTTAGCCTGCTGACAGACAGACAAGGAGGGGCCATGCTGCTCTCCCTGAGAAGGGAGTTCCAGAGTCTGGAGGCAGCCACGGAGAAGGCCCTCTCTCGTGTCACCTCTCACCCGGTGCTTCCAAAGGCGGTGAGACTGAGAAAAGGACCTCTCGTGATGATGGAAGGACTCAGGCAGGCTCATGCAGGGAGATATGGTCTGCCATATAGCCTCGACCTGAGCCGTATCGGGCTTTATACGTCATAACGAGCACTTTGAATTGCGCCTGGAAACAAACTGGCAGCCAGCGGAGCTGTTTTGACAAAGGCGTAGCATAGTCTCTAACCTGCTCCAGTTAACAGCGTGGCTGCAGCTCTTTGGACCAGCTGAAGTTTCTGAACATTGTTCAAAGGCAGACCCAAGTAGAGTGTGTTACAATAGCCCAGATGGGATGTAACCAAGGCAAACACCACTGTGGACCACCCAACATCTCAAGGAATGAGCACAGTTGGCACAGAAGCTCTAAATTTGCAAAAGCACTCCTGGCCACTGCAGAAACCTGAACCTCCAGGTTCAAAGCTGAGTCCAGGAGTACACCACACTGCAAACCTGCATCTTCAGGGGGAGTATAACCCCATCTAACACAGGCTGAATCCCTTTTCCCTCAGTCAGCATGAACGCTTTTCCAGCCTCTGTTCCTGGTGCCATCAGGCACCTCTTTCTAGTGCAGGGGTGGGTAAAATGCAGCCCGCTGGCTGAATGCGGCTCCCCAGGGGTCAAAATATCCAAATGACCTCTGGGAGTGTGGAGGGCATTTCCAGCATGTTTGAAACTCCCTTTGGGGCCCCCAGGGTTAAAAAAAATATGATTTTTTTTTTTCCTTTACAATGCCCTCTGGGGCCCAGAAAGACCTCTAAAACATGTTGAAAATGCTTCCATGTCCCCCACAAGGTGCTTAGGGGCCAAATATTTTGAGGTTTTGTGGGAGCAGGAACAAAAACTGAATATAAATGCTGATATAAGTAAATAAAAATAAATACAGTCAGCACTTAGCTAAACTGGAAAGTTATACTTTTAGATGTATAGTCATGTATTTTCCATATTGTAGCTTGTGTGACAGCTAATGACAGTTTACTAATTCATCTCTTTTAAAGCCAATATAAGCTTTTTTTTTACATGGACAACAACCAAAAATGTTTAATGATTCACTATTGAGAAGGTGAAAGGGCAGGTGAATAAAACACTAGAAGTACTAGAGAGGTGTCATAATTATTCAGTAACTAGCACCCTAAACCAGATGTTAACTTGGTGGAACTTCTCTAACAAGGTCTCCAAAGCATTGTTTTGATACCCACATCAAAATAAATACTGTCAAATAATATACAGAAATAAAGAATAAGGTCTGGTATATATTTAACATTCTAGTGCAAATATATTTCACATATGAAAAATGTTCATAAAGCACACTAACCATGAACCATGTCAAAGACACAGAACACCAGGAATAATTTTAAATCACCTCAGTTTCCTAATTAGAAAAAAATTGACATATTTAAAGGGGACTTTGGCTGTCAAAACGGTCACAGAATGTGAGAAGTCATAATCCCAAAGTATGAAAGGTGATAAGAACACTCAAATTATGATGATATGAGCCTGTCAAGAAAAGGCTTAATTAGTAGCATTTCTGTTATTATTCATTACTAATAAGTCTGAAAACCTATCTCTAAATGAGAGCTGCCTTGGTGTCAGAATGCTCAGGGGCTGCATTTTTTAAATATGAAACAGTATATAAGCTCTGTGAAAAGAAATTAATTTTACACTTTTCTACTCTGAAAATTTGCCTGTGGTGAATTAGACCTGGTAAGCAGATACGATATTAATGGCATTATACTTTGTTACATCTCTATGGCCCTTTCCAGATGTGGGGGGGGAAACGACGGAACACACTACTCACCGGATTTTAACTTCGTCCGGGTGAGTCCGTCGCGACGAGGAGGAGTGCGAGCTCGTCGCTCCGCACTCCTCCAGTGTCCTAAATGGCGGCTTCTGGTTGGTGGAGGCTCTCCACCAACCAGAGAAGCTTGCCAGCCGGAAGCCCACCCCCGGCAGATCTGCAGGCACGCACTTGCGCGCGCCTGCAAATCTGCTCCCGAGCCGGACGACAGAGCAGCACGGGGTTGTGAGCTCCGTGCTTTTTAAAAACCTCTAAAAAGAGGTTTTTAAAAAACATGCCGCGCGACCAATTCCAGTCGCTCTGGAGTGGACTGAGGTATGGAACTACAAAAAGTAGTCCGCCCCAGTCCACTCTACGGTGCAGAAGACCTCCGTTGGAGGTCGCTCTGCACCGTTTTAATAGCCCAGTGCGGAAAAGGCCTATATCTTTTCTTTTCTCTACATCATTTTCATAGGTTAACAACTAATGTTTTGAATTAATTTTCTTTACTGCCATAAAGTAAAGGAATGTATGCTCTAATAAATTGTCTTGTTTAAATATAATTGCAATTATTATAGGACCAAATCCTATCAGAAGTGATGTTAGTTGAAGGAAAATTGGGTTAATGCCCAGTTGGTGCACACTCTAGCATTGGCAGAAGGCAGTCTTATCTTACAGAAATCCTGAACTAGCCATGCTTGTCACAGTATACTTTTAAAAAGTAACATCTGGAATGGTTTTTGTTTTGGTAACATTCATGCATCTCCTGAGAACCATTATTTGCAGCCCACCACTATGAATTTGTAATGCAACTTTTGGGACAGAGAAAGGCCCAAAGGCAGCTAGTGGGCTGTTCTTCAAGTCTTTCCAACACTGTAGTGCATCAGTTCAGTCCCAAATACAAAGCAGTAATATGAAATAAGGTAGTATAGATCTACCACATAGGAATATAGAAAACTGCCTCATAATGGCCAGAATTCTATCAGCAACATATGCACAGATAAGTGCTCCTTGGACATGTGGATGCCCTTTGTCAAACACTGCAAGAGTTGGCATTCCCTTCCTTCTTCCACAACACCTAAAGGCCACCTCCTTCCTGGATTTACTGTAAAGCCTCTGAAGCCACACTTTATAGCCATTCTGTGCTTTGAAGTCAGCAGGGAGGCTCAGGAAGCCCCTCGCTGTGTCCCAGTAGTCAGAAGCACAATGACTGCAGCAGCACTAAAACCCTCGAAAGGCCTAAGTGCACCGCAGCACTGATGTCACCCTTTTGCATCTGGCTATGGGGATGTAGCCAAGAGCATCTCTGAGCCTGCCTGCCCACCACAAAGTGCAGAATGGCAGTGCAACATGGTTTCAGTGGTTGTATAGTAAGCGGGGAGGGGGGTTGTGTCTCAGTCTAACATCGGTCCACATGCAGATCTTTACATTATGCTGAGGGGATACTGGATTGAGGCCAATGTGGTCCATCTGCCACAGTAGTGTCTATAGCAAAGGAAAAGAAACTTTGCCCCCTCAGATGTTTTGCACTATAGCTCTCATAATCCTTTTCTGTTGGCCATACTGAGTGAGGCCAAGATACCCAGAGGGTCGACAGTTCCCCACTAAGTGGTAGTGGTGGCAGATGCTGATGGCAGTGGTCGTGCTTCCCATCATCATTATGATCATTATCACCTCACCTTTTCACAGTTTGGGGCTCAAAGGCCATTTCCACCCTACACTGTTATAGTGCTCTTGTTCTGCTTTCAACATCCTGTGGAATCCTGAGGTTTGCAGTTAAGGGAGGGGCATTTAGCATTCTCAGCCAGAGGGCTCTTTGGCCTCAGGAAACTACAAACCCCAGAATTCCACAGGATGTTGAACATGGAATAATAGCACTATAATAGTGTAGGGCAGAAATGGTCAAAGTAACTCACAAAAATTAAGGCCTACACGGGTAGGCATTAGCTGTCAAGGATTTCAAATAGAGTGTTTGCATCCTTACCTGCAAGATGGTAGGACCCAGAACATTCTATATGCACTACTGCTGAGCCTTTGGCAAATTGAATCCAAATCTTTCAGCTGAGAGATGAGAACACAGAAGGTATTTACTCTAGTATTATCTATTCCAGCTGGCATTGGCTCTCCAGCAGAGGTTTTTTTCATCACACGCTGCCTGAGTGGCAAGACACCAAACTACAGTGATAACTCACACACAAAATTAGGAAAGGTTACAGAAGGTTGTAGCTATGATGGAAGAGCCCACCAATTGATGGATGCTATTCAGTGTCAAGAAATGCAAACTGAAACATATTGGAAAACCTGTGCTTAAGACTTAACATAATTTCACACCTGTCAACATTTAAATCCACAAACACAGGGAAGAACATATGGCAGCTGTGTATGCTACTCTGGTTTTATTATGAAAAAAGAACAGGAAGAAGGTGTTTTATTCTTTCACAAGATGTCTAAGTGTGAATTCTAGCCTGTTTTGCCAAATGTTACATTAAAGAGGTGCAACAAAAACATTATCTCTCCCTAGAGTGAAAAAAGAGCCCACTAATAGAACCATCTGCCTTGGTCTTTTTGTGGATAATATATTATAGCATCACAGGAATGACCCTATCCTAAGATTAGGTCACAGAAATCAAATCCAGGTATTATAACTAGAAATCAACTGAAATGGGGGAGGGATTAGCTTCTATAGCTCATACACAGAAAACGGGTCAACAGACTGAACCAAAACTTAGTGCTGTGAAAGAGATTAGATTTGAGGATGCTCCATGATGGTTGTGTGTACTATACTAGTACAATTGGCCCTCCACATTAGCTAGGGCTAGGAGCACAGGATCCCTGCAAAAGTGGAAAAAACACAAACATCAAAATGTGTGTGTATGTGTAGGAAGGAGGTTAGGCATGGTGGGGAATGCAGGCACCCAGAGTCCAAACCAGGGCTATTTCTGCATAAGGCTGTTATAGTACTTTGATTCCACTTTCAACGTCCTATGGAATCCTGGGGTTTGCAGTTTCGGGAGGGGCCACCCGGCCCCTCCCGAAACTACAAACCCCAGGATTCCATAGGACGTTGAAAGTAGAATCAAAGCGCTATAACAGTCTCGTGCGGAAATGGCCCAGGTCAGGGAAAGGAGAGGGAAAGGTCAGTATGGTGGCCCTACACTTCCTCTCTCCTGCCCATCTCCTTCCTTAGGTGTGTGTGGAGCATCAGGAGAAGGTTTGTGGTGCTGAGAAATCAGGCTGCAATTTGTCCTTAGCTGGCATTGTCCTTAGGCAGCAGCTGGTGGAGGAGGATCAGAGGCACTTTTTTTAAAAAAAAAAACTTTTTATTAAATGGAAAAAGGCAGCACAGTCTACACATAAAAAGCAGCAAAAAATACTTCCATATAAACATAGACATTTACACATAACTAAAACAAATACTAACAAAACATGACTGAGATTGGTTCACACCGTTGTTGCAAACAGTTCATATTACTTAATCATTTACAGCTATTAAATCATACATTTTATCTCATAATTATTAATTACTGCTTATAACTTATTTTATTTACTTAATTTCTCAAGTTCATAATTACTTATTAATTACATTATACTAACAATCATTCGTCTAAAAGTAATAATCTACTATATAAAAGTCAAAGTTTGTGAGTGAGTTTGTCTGTGTCAGGCAGGTGAAGAGCTCATGTCATTGGTTATAAGAAGCGAGAAGACCTCATATGATTGGCTGACTTTGAAGATTCCATGGAATCTCGGAGTTGGCAGATCAGGGAGGGACCTTTAGAATTCTCAGCCAGAGAGCTCAGGCTGGTTGCTACGGAGACAAGGCCTAGCAGCTCTGAATACAGATTGGATTGGGGAATAGAGGGGAAAGTTACACCTACTGGACACACAGGAACTGAAATCTGTGTATTTCAAACACATGTAATTCTTAAGGTAAGGTAAGGTAATTCCTAAGGTATTTCTAACAAATATTGGTTGGCTGTGAAGATTCTATGGAATCTTGGGGTTTGCAGTTTAGGGAGGGGCTTCAGAATTTTCAGCCAGAGAATAGGCCAGTTTAGCCATTCATCTACTGTTGTCACCAGTGAAAGCAAGGCATCCTACATTGGGATCGCTTACTTGCGTTCCTAGAAACTTTGACCCTCACCTTGTGTGTTAATTTTGCTACTGGATACCCCTTTGGACTGTCACTGTGAAACAACAAATGGTAACTGACTGACAAACTGTTGTAAACTTTGCCATGGCTACTGACAAAGTCCCTTTCCGCATGGGGGGGGGGAACGGGCGAAAATGCCCGAAAACGGAGCTTACCTGAAGCCGGGTAAGTCCGTCGCCACGCGGAGCAGCGCGAGCTCGCTGCTCCGCAGTCCTCCGGCGTCCCAAATGGGGGCTTCCGGTTGGTGGAGGCTCTCCACCAACCGGAGAAGCTCGCCAGCCAGAAGCCCGCCCCCGGCAGATCTGCAGGCATGCACTTGCGCGCGCCTGCAAATCCACGTCGGAGCCGGGCGACGGAGCGGCACGGGGCTGCGCGCTCCATGCTTTTTAAAAACCTCGAAAAAGAGGTTTTTAAAAAACACGCAGCGTGGCTAGTTCCGGCCACTCCTGAGTGGATTCTGGTGTGGAACTACAAAAAGTAGTCCACGCCAGTCCACTCTACGGTGCAGAAGACCTCCGTGAGAGGTCGCTCTGCACCATTACAGAAGCCCGGCGCGGAAATGGCCAAAGAATCTAATTGGAGAGCTGTGAATCTTGGCTGGCTGCCTGCATAGGACAGTATCTATAAAAAAAGTAACTGACAGTATAAGCTGTCGAGAAGTTCAGAACAGAAGGCATTCCCATGAAAAGTAGCTTTCTAAATGACAGGACTCAGGATGACAGTGTTCTATAATTTTAGGCATTTGCAGTTTGCATTTAAAAATTCTCCTCCCACTTCATCTGACATTAAGCACTTGCCCTACAGTAACTGGAGGATTGAAATCCAGTTTCAGAGCCATTCATGAGGTCTGATGTAGAAACAGCTGTAATACATGCACATTCCTCAAGCTCAGGGAGACATACTGGTGGAAGAAATTAAAGACTGAACATTTGGTTTCTTGTGATACCATCCTGACATGGCAAATGTGAATATCAAAGCTACTTTTTATATGAACAATCTACAGCTGATGACATTTAGCAGAGAAACATGTTCTCCTTCCATTTGTCTGCTTTTGTTCATTGTCATTATGGCTTGGAAATTTGCATGCGGACACAACAAATCAGTATGAATTGTTCACCTCTTCCTGATGCAGTTCCACAGAGATTTCCTTCGTATACAGCTATAAATTTGGAGCTTTTCTCCTTGCAATCATAAGAGTGAGCACAGAGTTCTTTCTTCAGATGCAACATTTGAAAGCAAATAAAATGATGGAATTGAAATACTCCCAGAGCTACTGATGGTATTGTTTCCTCTAGACTATTGTGTGTTAATGCACTCTACAAAAATCTCTTACAGTGTAACCTGCACTAGGGTTGCCAGATATCTCTTCATTTTAAAAGACTGTTCATTACTCCAGGGATGTCTCAGGTCTACTGAATAAGATAAACACAGTCCCTTACTCCATTTTATGGCAGCAAGGGCAGGAAACTCCTAGCCCTCCAGAAGGCATTGAACTGTAACTCCCATCAACCCTAGTCGGCATAGCTGGTGGTGAGAGATGATGGGGTTTCCAGTCCAGCCAGATCTCAGAGTCCAGAAGTTGCCCAGCCCTGTTCCATGCTCTGTAGAAAAGACCATCCAGCTCTGAAGAGTCTTTTCTTCCAAGAATTTTAGGAAGGCTGATTTCTGTCACAGGAATGCAAAAATAGTCTTGTGAGACCAAAAGCCTATTTCCATCACCATGATAGCCAACCAGCTGCCTATGAGAAGTTCCCAAGCAGTCAGTGGTGGCAACAGCATCTTCCCACCCATGTTGCATAGCAACTGGCATTCAGAGGCACCTTGCTTCTAATCCTAGAGCTAATATATAGCTGTCCTGACTAGCAGCCATCAACTGTCCTGTGCCAGCAGCCAGCCAAGGTTTACAGCTGTCCAATTAGAGTCTTTTATCAGCAGCCATGAGCAAAGTTTAGACCAATTTGTTAGCCAGTTACTGGTCATTGTTCTCACAGTCCGAGTACATAGTAAATTCAGAGCGACAATCCAGTGAAATCCGGACATAAGGTGAGGGTCAAGGTTTCCAGGAACACAAGCAAGGGATCCAAATGTGAGGTGTTAACTGATAAGATCAGTTGCCTGTAATGGCTTTTTCCTATCTCTTTCCCTGTTTTTAATGGGCTGACGGCCTCTCCCAGCTGTTTGCCTGATTGATGCATCCTTACTATATAAACGCTTCGAGTCTCATGGGCTCTCCATTTTTCACCTACACTGGCTGCAACAAGTATTTTCCCATTCATGTCTCTGTGTTATGGCTGCTGGGAAAGATCCTGTCTGGGTCCTGGGACAGGCGCATGACATCAACGTAGACAGAAGAGTTGCTTGAAGCTTGCACTTGTCCAGTGCAGCCATGCTCTTTGGCTTACAACACAAGAGTCCTATAGCAAAAGGAAGATTGATTGTAGTAACCTCCTATGAAAAGCCAGGTATTTAAGGGTTATATTTAAATTCTCGTCCAGTGGATAGATTGGAAAGATCAAATATAGAATGGGTCAGTTGCTTACAGGACAAGGTCAGCATGAAAGCACACACATATCAAACTGGTTTTTAAACCTTCAGTGTCTCCAGTCAACCTGTGTACAACAGGCAAAGTTGCCCTTGCTTCGGCAGATTATTCAGCTACTTGATAAGATGGTTATGGGGCTGATATCTATGTGATGGACAAACTAATAGACAGCAACAGCTGGCAATCAAGCATTGATGTCAGGTAGCCCTCCATATTTAGTTGGGAAAAGCATTTATGATGGGATATGTAGTTGAAAGACATAGGTAGTATAAACATGCAGCTGCTTGCTCGTAACCACACATTCCAGGGAACACCGTTATGTAAACAGCACTTGGTTCACACCAGATAGTAACAGATTTTGTTCTGCTACCCAAGGTCAGTTTTAATTGCTTTGCGTGGGAACTAAGGGGAAAGCTATAATGTACTGTCTCTGAATTTCAACTTCAGTTCGAATCACTGAAGTTACGTACCAGTATCTCACTCCTGAATAAAACTTGCTTTCGCATGTTTACTCTGTGTGTGTGAACTGATTATAATATAGAGATGATGATCCTAGGGCCAGTTTCTTAAAAAATGAACAAATGAAGAAGTAGGAACGTTGATGTTTGTACCAACACACAAAGTTCACTGTGAACTCTATGGACTGACAAGCCACTAGGTAGAAAGTAGAGTGTCGAGCAAGGATAACATATTTTTGAATTTAGCAAAAGACGGAATGTGATCTTTAATAATGTGTGGACTGTGTGACAGGCCAAATCTCTACACGACTATTCTACATTCTGCTTCGGTTAGATCTTATCTGGAATACTGTGTCCAGTTCTGGGCACCACAGTTCAAGAAAGATATTGACAAGCTGGAAGGTGTCCAGAGGAGGGTGACTAAAATGGTGAAGGGTCTGGAAACCATGCCCTATGAGGAGTGGCTTAGGGAGCTGGGAATGTTTAGCTTGGTGAAAAGAAGGTTAAGAGGTAACATGATAGCCATGTTCAAATATTTGAAGGGATGTCATGTTGAAGATGGAGCAAGCTTGTTTTCAGCTGCTTCAGAGACTAGGACATAGAGCAATGAATTCAAACTACAGGAAAAGAGATTTCACTTAAACATTAGGAAGAACTTCCTGATGGTAAGAGCCATTCAACAGTGGAATACGCTGGCTTGGAGTGTAGTGGAGTCACCTTCTTTGGAAGTTTTTAAACAGAGGCTGGATGGCCATTTGCTGGGGATGCTTTGAGTGTGTGTTCCTGCATGGCAGGCGGTGGACTCAATGGCCTTTGTGGTCTCTTCCAACTCTATGATTCCCCATGACAGCAATTTTCAAATGTAGGAACCAAGAGCAACAGAGATCATTCTTTAACAGTGACAGATAAGAATCTTGCAGGCTTCCAGTAAGCATGATGGATCACTGCCTGCCCCCATAAGCACTCTGCAACGGGAGTAGGGGGTGTGGTGTTCACAGTGGATTGCTGATCACCAAAGGGTTTGAATGGTGAGAAATTCTCCCTGGATTAAAGGGAGACCTGGTGGTCACCCCCAGTGTCAGAAACTCTA
Organism: Cyclura pinguis; assembly: GCA_030412105.1. Lineage (NCBI taxonomy): Eukaryota > Metazoa > Chordata > Lepidosauria > Squamata > Iguanidae > Cyclura > Cyclura pinguis. The sequence goes on along the minus strand of CM059600.1, from coordinate 108,123,589 downwards.
GCTCTTTGAGGCAAGATCCTCAGTCTGGTAGCAGTCAAGTTCTCTTTCCTACAATTCTGAAGCTGAGTCAGACTCCCTCCTGCCCTCCCCCCCCCACCATTTAGGAGCAGGGGGAGGATAAGAGTCATCAGGCAGCTTCCAGCTGTGTGTCTGAAGGCAGAAGCATGGAAAAACAGGATTCCTTGTTCCCATTGTCATGCCTATCCAGTATTCAATGTCCCATCTTCCCCTGGTCATTAATTGGATGTGGAGAGGAGCAACAATTCAAGCGAATTAAGAACACAGGAAGAGAGGAGAGAGCACAGTTAAATATGGTGGAGCTTTATGTTCTGCCAGCATAATTTAGGCTCTTGGCCATATTTTTTTGAAAATGGGCTAAAATCAGTCAAGAAATGAACTGGGAGCTAAATCACCCATGTGTAATAGAGATTAAAATAAGAAAGATTTCAAGATTCTAGGGAACAAACTAGTTTTAACTTGGGGCCCTTTCACACTACACAATCATGACACAATGTTCCCACTATCAGTGCCATAGGAACAACCTATGGAATCCTGGAGTTTGCAGTTTAGGGAAGAGCATTAGAATTTTCAACCAGAGAGAATCTCTTATGCCTCTGACCAAACTGCAGATCCCATGATTCGAGAGGGTGGTTGCCACAGAGTTAGAATCTTAGCATTATAATGGTGCAGTGTCAAAGGGTCCCTTGGCAATGAAAAGAAAGCAATGTTGGTACCAGGTTATTTATTCTGTGTAGAATATTCCATTACTAGCAGGCCACCAATGAGATGGCCTTCCAATTTGCTTGCTTTCTCACTTGCATTTGTAGCATATAGGAGCCACAATGATACACTTAAAGGTTGCACCACACAAGGAAAGTTGTTATCCAATGACCCAAGATATCTATGTATGTGTGTATATGTATGTAAGTATACATGCCTGTGTCTGAGTGATTTCTCTTGCATATAACATCAACAACAAGCAAGAAAGTTTTTAACAGTGCAAACAAGGAAACGGTAATCCAATATGACAGAATAAAGCACCAAAAAAAAAAAAGCACTGTTGTTTCCACTTCTCAGAGACCTTGTGGAATAGATCTCTTATGATACTAGATCATTATCAGGAAGATAGAAGGAAGCCTCAAAAATCTCAGATTTCTAAACTTCTCCCCTGCTGTGGTTAAAAACAAGAAGCCTCCTTGAAGAATGCTGATTGTTGTTCACGGTAACTAAATACAACTTTGCATATGTCAAAGTAATTGGAAACGGTGCAGAGGAAGCCATTTTCACTTCACAAGCCAAGAGCACAACATTTATTTTTAGCACCAAAAAGGTGAATTGGTGCTTGTGTATTTTATCGTAAAATATGAGCAGCCTGTCATTCCAGAGAACGAAGCAGACACACCATGTGAAATGGCAGTGAAAATAAATAGATAACAAATCCCTGAAACATATGGCTTGTGCACTCTATCTTTCCACAAGCGGCAGCCCAATAAAAGTTTAAGATGGAAAAGGCAAATAAAATTGATAATCTTCCCAAGGAGAGAGATTCGACAAATGCTGGCGCATTACAAGTGGCTGTCTGATTTATAGTTTCTTTCTCTTTGCCACTTGATGACTGCTTGAATTATTCTTCTGCATGCCATTCATTATATTGTTACTAATTCTCAGGAGCCCAAAAAAAAATTCCCAAGAGTTTATCAGTCAATAGCAGAAACAATGAAATGTTGCCCCAGTTTGCAGTTTTGACAGAAAAATAGAAGTCAGCACCAACCTGGCCTCATGATGACTAATGGATAGAAATCTGGAAGCATTTTAAGACAGTATAAAAGGAGCTGGTATTCTCCATTGAGCCGGAAGAACCAGAACAATGCTAAATGATTATTAGTCCCTTGTAGTGGCTGTTAGTGGCTTCCATGTAAGTGGGTCAGTGAATCCATTCTGGATCCAAGATGCTAAACCTATGCTGGGAATAAACTTCAGCACCTTGGATGTTCAGAAGAAAACCCAGAATGGATCCACTGATATGGAAGATGCCACTAGGTGCTTGTCTATTCCACTTTTCCCCCATGGAGTTCAAAGCCAGCAAAGATGAGAACTACCTTAGTTTCATCATCCCTATAAATCTGAGAGTGAGCTTAGTGAGAACGGGGAGTTATTGAGCAGTAGGTTAGTCTGATGATGATGAGCTCTTATCATCCCTACCACATACTCAATAAGAGAATGGCAAAGGGGCTGTAGTATGCTTCAGATGGCCATGGACAGAGACAGAGCATGGCAAATGAAAACAGAGTTTTGTGCAATACCATATTCACAAGGCAGGCTCCCTTGAGTATATGATCCTGCCTTTGCCTCTCTTGGTAGGTTTCCACTGCTTGGTTTACTTGCCCAAGTAGAAGGTGAGCAGGTCTTCTTTATGCTTCGCATTTTGGTCAGGAAGAAAAGCGAGTTAACCAATCAGGTTCCTAGTACTAGCCAATTTCCCTCCTTGATTCAAAATACATGACTCCAACAGGATCAATTTAATTCCTCAGTGTGCCAGAAAATCACACCCACCGGTCTCATTAGAAACATATCTTAAAAGGAGTAAGTAAGGCAATGGGAAGGCACAGTGCAACAAGAAATAAAATCCAAACCCAGGAAAGCTGATCTACCTAGTTTTCATACTGAGACAAAATCTATGAGCAGACAATTCAAAACAGTGGTTCCCTTGTCTATACATTGTCCTGCCGGTCAAAGTAGATGGTCAGGGGACAAACAAACAGGCCTTTGCCAGGTGTTTTTATGCCACGCCTACTGAGGTGATTTTGTGTGGCCATTTCGACTCTTTTAGCTAGTGACTGGGGCATCATGTGGGGAGGAGGAAAGATGCTGCCTTTTCCATTTGGTGATGAGGGAAGGGAGAGCAGCAGTCTACATGTGACAGTGAAGTGTTCACCAAATGAAGGTTGTTCTTATCCCAGCCATTATAGGGAAGATTAGAGTGACAGTCTTATCACACTCAGACAGGGAGGATTGTTGGCGATGCTTCCCAGGAGGGACAGCAGAAATCTTCACTGCCTTCACTGACCTGGGGATAATGTTCCTGCAGGCAATGGAGTCAGAACAAACATCGTAGGGATGATAGAGTTATGTTTGGGGTGAAGGTGGCTCTTCAGGATCCTCAGCTCCCTGCTTCTCTTGGTGCACCCCCAAGTAGTAGTTCTGGAAGAAATAAAAAAGCAGCCATTCTCTCTGTTGTACATCTCTGCATATAACTTGCTGGGAATTTGGATGGAAGAGTATTGTTTCACCCATGTCCTGCTTCTGCACTTCCCATAGGCAACAGTGGGAACCAGCTGGCCCTCATGTTAACATGGCTGGATAACCCTTAAGTCTGAACCAGTGGAGCTTATTTTATGTTGATATAGTTCAGAAGTGTGAAAAGTGCCACTCATAGGCCACATACAGCCCCCAACATCAATTCTGCACCCCCACCGAAGGCTTATGGAATGCCTCAAAGTTTCCATGACCTGCCAAAATTGTTAAAAATTCAGACAAAATATAGACTCTTCCTTTCGAAGAGAGTAGACAGCATGGGTCTCTGGAGCTCTTGTCAATGCCTTACTCCAGGAGACCACAACAGAAGGACATTTCAGTGGTGCTACCTGTTGGGGAGAGCACATGGGGTTCACCATTGTAGGGGAAATTTTCCCGTTTTAGGCTTCAAGAATTGAAACATTACCAAACTGAAGACAGCAGCTTATTTCAGAACACAGTGCCAGTCCAGATGTCAGCATTCCAAATGACCAAATGACCAAACTGGACCTGAAGCAAACATATACTTAAACATCTATAACAGTTTCTGAAAGTCTACCCAACAACCTATAGCAAATCATAGAACGATATTGGATATATATTACCCAATCATTAAAGAACAGTCATTAAGCTATAATGGAAAATGATTAAAGTATAATTGAAAATTGCTAAGGAAGTACCAAGTGACAACCATACACACTGAACTCTTCCCTTGCATTTCAGAATATTATTATTGTTAGCAAATATAAAATGTTAGCAAATATAAAATGGAAATATAAAAATAGCAAATATATCAATATAAAATGTGTGTGAGTGTGTGTGGGTGTGTAGGTTTGTAAAGGTATATAACAAATATAATAAATCTCTAAAAAGTCAATTATTCAAATTAAATCTACACAGTCCAAACTATAAATAGAAATATTAGAGAAGATCCATAAGACATAAATCATTTGTTGTAGGAAAACAGATGACCCTAGGTCACATCAGCTTCTTCATACAAACAGAAATCAGACATTTGGACTCACAGAATTCTTATGTTGGCCAATGTTTACTTCAGAAAAGGGCTAAGATATTGGAGCTTTTAAAAAAAAAAACCCCTACATATCAGTATTCAAAGTATATGTATTTACAGAGAAACAACTTCAATCCGGTATTTACCAACACCAGAATATAGATTTTACAAAATAAAAATGCCTCTTCTCCTTCACTGTTCACAGCCTAATACCACTCAAAGGTTCTGTTTATATACTAGTATGACTTCCATTCAAACCTCCATGCTCCATCTGTCATCAGTTTTGGTATCATGAGTCAAGGCTACTTGAGCTTAATGAGTCCCCAAAGATAACAGAACCTGTATAGGTTGACTATAGATAACAATTAATCCATGATATCATATATAAAAAGTAATACACTTTCAAACAGACGTAATAAGTGAGACACCAGAATAAATCAGTGACAAGGGACATCTTTCATAAGGGGACAGAATGATTCAACTTGCACAATCAAACCTAAATTGTAACAACAGCCCTGCAAGTTCTTTAAACACAAACCAACATTCCAAACACGAACACTACAGATTACCTGCGTATTCATGTAGCATAAATAACAAGACCTGAGTACAGTGATGGTAAGCAGGTATATACTGTTATACAAATCATCGAGGAACAGCCAAAAAAAGCACTGAAGAAGAAGCTGGCTAGAATGCTGCCATCAAGTCTACATCTTCATTTAAACTATGGGGAATTAGAGTATTTAGGATGTGAATCCAGTATAGTTTTCTTTTTCTCAATTTATTATATATTTCCTTATTGTTAACCTAAATTTTTCTCTAAGCGCTAAAAACTAATACATATCTTTCTCTCCTTGCTTAAACTTATAAAAATGCCTTACTAATGGTGCATGCATTTTTCTGGTTCTGATACAACTTTTAAGTTCACAAACACAAATCCTTATTTTCCTTTTTGTCATTCCAATGTATAATAGATTACAGGGGCACTGTGTGACATACTTAAATTACAGCAATGGTGGTAATTGTTCCGTTTGGTTGTGGAGAAAACCAGGGTGCTGTAAAGCAAACCTTCGAACAATGGCAAAAGGCTCTCTCCCTTGTGCCTTAAGGTACTAGCCTTCCAAGGCAGCGTGACCCAGTTCTGTTGTTTTGCAATTCCCTAGACCACTCGATCCTGCAATCTCAGTTCTTTCCCTGTATAGCGAGCTAAAGAGTTATGGCACCATCAGCAAAAGTGACAGGAGGCCTAACTGCCTGGTAAAGATGAAGGTTCAGTGACATATGATGCAGTAGGAATTTGGAAAAAGTGTGATTCAGGCTCACATCCTATTGTTAGTTGCAAGCCTATATAAAAGATGAGGCAGATGTATAACCAAAACAGAGAGCAGAGAAATGTTATGGCTTATGCAATAACTTACGCCCATCTTGAAGAGATGGACCAGACCTGTTCTGAAGCAGAGTGGGTAAGAAATGGCATACTTACAGGAGCTGAAATCTTGGCAAGTGACTTCCAGCAATTGGATAGGCTTTTTCTGGCTTTGTCCACATAGACTTTTGCAGGGCTGACCTTTGTTATCCAATCTGTCCATCTGCAATGTGCCTTCAAGGAAACATGTGTTTGCATCAGCTCAAGGAGAGTTTCTATTCCACATGTGACCCTCATAGTGTGGCACATTGTTGCAGTTTTAAAATGAAGGGTTGTTGTAGTTTATCCTATTTAGGACTGGCTCATAACATATTACATGGTACACCTTCTGCAGTGCACATTGTTGTTGCTGTTGTAGTTGTTGTTATGTGCCTTCAAGTCAACTCAAATTTATGGTGACACAGTTCTAGGGTTTTCTTGGCAAAATTTGTTTAGAGGAGATCTGCCATTGCCTTTTTCTATGACTGAGAAAGGGTGACTTGCGCAAGGTCACCCAATAGCTGAACAGGGGACTGAACCATGGTCTGCTGGAGTCTAGTTCAACACTTAATCTACTATATCACTCTGGCCTCCTTCTCCTTCTCCTTCTCCTTCTCCTTCTCCTTCTCCTTCTTCTTCTTCTTTGTAGCATACATACAGAGGTTAACTGAACAGGCATCTGGATCTTCTTTCAGCACTAATAAGGGGATAGTGTCCTCCACTGCATCTGAGGACCATGGACTTGTTGGCTAATGTGAGAGACAGTAGTGTATCACACAAGCAGCATAATTAGTATTCACAAGCAGAAAGTGAGCAATAATCAGTCCCACACCACCACCCATCCACTAGGCCTTGCAGAAAAGTAAAGCAGGTTTAGTCTTCTTTGTAAAAACATATAAAGTAGCTTTACTTACAAATGCTAAATGTTTTGTAACATGTCATGGTAAAAGACTCTGTAACACAGACTCTTTAAACGTGGAGAAGAGAGAGCTACCGACTAACTGATGAAGGAAGGGTGTGTGTGGCTAAGACTAACAAACAGGAAATGGCATGAATACAAACTATATTTAAACTCTTAGGGAGACATGCAAACTGTTAACTAAGAATAACATACTACAGTTACTATTCCTAAGAGGGATAGCTGATAAAGATTGACACAGTGGTCTGAATTTTTAAAATCTTCCCTGGGGATTGTCATGAATGCTTTTAAATTTATCAGTACACTACCAAGTGCCACTCTGTGAATCATATCTCTAGGAGAAATGATTCAGTGAGTGTGAGGGTATGCAGTAAGAACTGAATTCTGTATGTAGCCCTTTGAATCATGGACTTTGATAATAATATTTCATTGCATAAAGGCCTATTCTATTATTTTTATTAAAGCTTTGGAAACCTAACTGGTTTGTTCCAAAATGCATATGCACAGGGTTTTAAACTGTTTTAACCTTTTTAACCTGTTAAATGGTTTAATATGCTTTTAATCTGTTGAAATTATGTTAAATTGTTTTAATAGTTTTAAGCTGCTTCAATTGATTTTACTGGATTGAGATTTTGTAATATCAGATGGGATAGAAAAAATTAATAAAATAAAATTAATATTTTCCAAATCACCTCATCACTGGTAGCAGGAAGATCCTCTGGTAGGGTCAAGTTCAAGCCATTAGCAAGGTGGGAAATAAATATCGGATCCAATCCAGAGCAGCTTTTCTTATCACTCTACTGCAAATATTAGAATTTAATCATGGCATAATTGTCATGTGGTAAATATGGTCTTTGTCATGTTGAGTCCCTGTCAGACCATGTTTTAAAACACGGGTCAAGCAGGAAGGAATTGTGTTGCTTGCAGGATTTATTTATTTATTTACTGAATTTATTCCTCAGATTTCTCCCAAGATAGAATCTAAGGCAGCTTATACAAATATAAAACACTATTACATTAAAGATCCTATTCTACAAAAGTTAGAAAATATTTAAATGTCAGTATTATTAAAACCATGACTAAAACGGTTAAAACATATTTAAAATAAATTACTAATAAAGAATTAAAAATTTAAATATAGCACACCACTTAACAAAGACAACTCTTAACATAATTCATGTTTCAAAGGCCTGCCTGAACTAGATTGTCTTTACCTGCTGGCGGAAAGAGAGCAGAGAGGGGGCCAGCCAGATCTTCTGTGAAAGGTTCTTCCACAGCTTGGGGGCAGCCATAGAGAAGGCCCTCTTCCATGTCCTCACCAAATGTGCCTGCAAAGCTGGTGAGATCAAAGGAAAACCCTCCCCGCCAGACCTTAAAACATGTGCTGGCTTGTATAAGGAGATACGGTCGTTCAGATAGTCTGGACTCAAGCCATTTAGAGCTTTAAAGATCAAAAACAGCATTTGTGCCCAGAAAAAGACTGACAACCTATGAAGTAGTTTCAACAAGGGGGTCACACAGTCCCTGTAATCAGCCCTAGTCAGCAGCCTAGCTAGAACATTTTGGAGCCACTGAGGTTTCCACACAGTTTCTGAAGGCAGTCCCAGGTAGAGTGTTAACAGTAGTCCAAATGGGATGTAATCAAGGCACACATCACCATAGCCAGATCTGACTTCTCAAGGAATAGACTTGAGACATGGGAGAGGTTTCATGTAACAAGTTACTTTTAATAAAGCAGGAGTGAAGAAAATACAGGATGTAGTTTCATGCATCCTGCACCTCACTTTTGCAGCCCCCATTTTCTGCTTTATAAGCATTATTGGCGAAACAAAAAAATGATTCAGAAGTAATTATTTTGAGGGAAAATGCCCACAGGTCTAAAAAAACCCAGAGTCCTGCTAAGGAGCACGGCAAAATTGCCCCATACAACTCCTAGAGGGTGTAATGGCATTTTGAGTAAGAAAATGTGATTTTAAAGAGGTGGACAGCCTTCAAGGGCTGTAAAAATGGCCTTGGGACCACATGTAGCCCACAGGCAGCACTTTCTCCATTCTTAATCTAAGAGGATACCATGAAGCACGGTATCAAAAATCACTGAAGGTCAAACTAGACGTTAAAGAGAATGTGTATTGCCTAAGAACAGCCTGTGTTTAATATCCCATGATCAGTTGCAGACCACAGCATGGTACATAGCTGAGGAAAATCATGTGCTATAACAAACAGACATCTTATACCACTTGGGCGAGAACATCTGCAAAACACGTCCTAAATGTTATCAACTAGTCTGAGCCACCAAGGCTGCTTCTTATCCAATCCCATGTTTCTGAGCCTTCACCATATACTCTTGTTGCATTTTCCAGTTTATGGCCATTTCTGCACTAGACTGTTATAGTGCTATTATACCACTTTCAACATCCTATGGAATCCTGGGGTTTGCAGTTTAGGGAGGGCCTCAAGGCTATCAAGGCACACATCACCATAGCCAGATCACCATAGATGCTATCTCTACTATCGTACTACCCTAAGGACTGCAAAATTTCTGTTTGGTTAACAAATTGTCTCTGAAATTTATGAGAGGCACTGTATCATACATTATGCCACAATGCTCCAGATTGTCAATAGAGGAAACAAGGAGCTTAGCCCACAGTTTGTCTCTAGGTATTGAATCAAATGCCGACTTCAGATCTATGAAAGCGACATATAAGCTATCGCTATATACTCTTGAATATTTTTCGGCCAGATGATTTAGAACTACACAATGATCTATAGTTGTCTTGCCCTTCCTAAAGCCAGCTTGTTCATCCCCGAGAACTTTTTCCCTCTGAATCCATTCCATCAGTCGATTATTGAGAAAACGGCCATATAGTTTACCCACTACTGATAATAGGCTTATAGGATGACAGTTGGTAGGGTCATTTTTGTCTCCTTTTTTATATATGGGGATAATAATGGCTTGAGACCAGTTGTCAGGTAATTGGGCTGTCCGGTTAATATGGGTAAAAAGGGTTGCCAGTAGGGGTGCCCACCATAAAATATTGGCTTTTAAAAGTTCGGGCACGATTAAATCTTGCCCTGGGGCTTTGCCAGATCTCATTGTAGAGATTAGGGTTACAACTTCATGTTGAGTTACTGGAGGCCAGTGTGGAACAACCAGATTTTTCACAGAGGCAGTGCATTTTTCTTCCAATGACCCAACTTTAAGCTGTTCACAATCTTTGAACAGAGTGGAAAAATAAGCTTTCTGTACATTGAAGTGACCCCTCAAAGTTACCTAACATCCCTGTGACAATGGCCCAGAACTGTTTCGTGTTTCTTTGTAGGGAAGACGCTAACAATGCTGACCATTGCCTATTTTTTAGTATATGATAGATCTTCAGCAAGTTACAGGAGTTGTCCTTTCCGTACTTTCCTTACCTCTAAGCATTCTTTATCCAACCCTGTGGTTATCCTCTTATGTCTAACAGCGCCAGAGCTGTTTTCCATACTCCTCATCATCTTGGCCAACACTGCAGTGAGCAATGAATAGTTTTCCAAAGCAACGTTTGCATTCTGTGTCTCTGTGATAGAGTTTTTATTCTCCCTGTACCTTGGTGAGTTTAATGATTTTGAGATCTTGCTGCTTATATTATCTGACCATCTCAGCCTTTTCCGACCTATGGCCACTGCTGAGTTATCCAGTTGTTGTTGAGGCCTTAGATGGATATCAATAGGGGTTCCCATGCTAAGGAATAAGGGTAAATGATCACTCATTTTGTCCATCACAGAAAACTGCACTATATGTTTGTAGATAGAATTGGAGACCAAACCTTAATCTATCGTGCTGCTCCCTTTTCCTGATATATATGTATATTCTCCAGTTTGTTCAAATTTTGGGTCCCCTTTGATTATTCTTAATGCAAGGCACCCCAGCAGCTGTACAAGACATACGCCAGCATAGTTAATCCCTATGTGTTTAGAATGTCTGTTAATGTTAAGTATACAGTCCTCCAGATCATTAAAATGCCAGGAGTGGGAGGCAAAAAGGGTCTTGTTATCTGGCCCAGTTCCAGCATTAAAGTCCCCCATCATAACTAAATGTGATCTAGGTAACTGCACTTCCAGCTTAACTATATAGTCTTCTAATATGTCCCATTGCCGAGTTGTTTCCTCTCGGTTCGTCATCAGAGGAATGTATACATTAACCAGTAATAGACTCATAAATCCAAAATCAATTAAGCATGCCATAGCAATCTGTCCACATGAAGCTGGGAGTTTGTTGGAGACATGTAAGGAGGTAGAAATCAGAATGGCAAGGTCTGCTTTTGCTCTTCCCTTTCCAGTTGGAGCTACAGCGGGTTGCTCCAAAACAACATAGCCATTAAAGTCTAGTTTTGTTATGGACAATGTTTCTTGGAGCATAATTATGTCAAATTCTCGTAAAAAATCAGAGGCCTCATGGTCTTTAGATTTAGAATTCTACCCCGCTATGTTCCAGGACAAGAAATGTACCTGAGGGTTTGCCAAAGGGAGTGATTTCATATTATAAGGAGCTAAGGAAACACAATAAGGTTCAGGCCATTTAGTGAGTTTAGATTCCTCCTCATTGTCCTCCGATTGTCACTTCTTTTTTTGAACCTGAGTCAAGTGTCCACTTTCATTCTAGAATATGGCTCCATTAATCCTCTGGCACCCTCTTTTTGTTACTTTATGCTCATCTCTGATATTATATTCCGCATCTGCTGCCTTGTAACTACATGCAGAGGATGCCTCTGATTTTTTGCTGCAGTTTATTACAACCAGATCATCAATGTTGTGTGTTGTTTTTTGCCCCCGGGAGGACCTTTCATATATTTTGTTGTTCTCTGGATTGCCTGTTACTGAAATCTCCTGCATATCAATAATTTTTACCTTTCTTAAGTCCCCCTTTCCCTGTAAACTATATAAAGTAGCTGTTAGGGAGGTTAGTCTATCTATGATTTCCGTTTGTAATAAAGGTGGCAAGGTCTGAAAGGTTTTCAATAAAGACTCCTCCTCCTCTATAGTCATTTCATTGAAAGTATTTGCTAGAGTTTGTTTATCTTGAGGGGGATGGGTTGGGCATTGTACAGAATCTGACAAATCAATGAGGTTAGTTGTCATGCTGTGATTGTTCTTATTATTAAGACTCGTGCTAGATGGGTTGTTAATTAATGAAATAGGAGGGGCCCTGTTTTCAAAGAAGTGGGAAGTTACCCTGCCCTTATTTAACAGTTTGGACCTGGAAGAATATACTTTTTTTTTGCAGTTTGCTCATTTATAAAAGTTATAACTGCACAGGCATGAGTGTAGTTGTAAAACAAATACTCCACATGGAGAATTTCTGAAGGGGTTAGAATCCCATGCCACAGATCCCAAAGTACATGCTAGGTGGGCTCTTTGTGCAGATTGGGATAACATGCCTCTAGATTTAGGGTAATTATTAATTACCAGTTTGTTTTTAACCAAGATTAAGTTCCAGGTTTTACGTTTCCAGTCATCCTGCAGAGTGAGAGGTTGGAGACCCTCACCTTCACAAAGTATCTTCTTCTTATAAGTCAGACCATTTCTCAGTGCCTTTTCCCAGGGATCCTGGGTAACTAGTTCCCCAGTACTGGAACAAGAGGAATTACTTAAGGGGTGAATAGAATCATCCTGATATCTAGATACAGGCTTCTGGTTCTTCTGTTCAGGACTAGGTGTTTTTTTATTTGCCTTCCCTTGTTTGTCCATTTTCTTTGGGTTCTTTGATACATTTGGCTTCGTGTACAGGACATTAAACAGTTTTTAGAAGTTCATCTCTTCTAGTTTCAATAATGATCTTTGACCTGTCCCTGTCTTCTTAATGTTCTTTTTCTTCTTTGATGCACTAGGACCACTTTGTGAAGGCTTTTGTATTCTATTAGAGCTCCTCATTTTAGCCTTCTTCCTTGCTATGTTGGGATGTAGTATTCTCACAAGCCAACAGCTTGGTTTCGGGTTAGGATTCCATCCTTACCAATGCTTCAGTGATTACTGTTAATAAGCTATTGCATTCAGACAGGTAGGATTTAACTGATTGTAAATCCTTTGTCATATCTTTAGCATGTCCAATTAGTTCCATCAGTTGTTCTGAATTCTTCATTTCACCTGGCCTCATTTCTTGATTTAAAATGCTCTCTATTTCATAGACAGTAGCACTGTCTTTAGGAGATTTTATTATGGTTCCATGTCTCCAGTTCCATAATGGGGTGGAAATTTCATTGCTTTCAGCAAAGACAAATTCCTCTGCCAAATTAATCCCATCCTTGTTATGTGGATCAAATAGGATCTGTTTATGACCTAGGGTCCAGCCTAGCCCTACGTCTGAGGACAGTTCAGGCTCTGGGTCCCTTATTTTAACCACTGGAGAGAAGTATGCAGGGATTTCTGTTTGTTTTGTGTGCTTTATTTTTCCCTTCTTATTGCTTGTAGAGAATTCCATACAAATTGGGGAGGCACCTAAGTTTTTATATCCCTGTCTTGTAAAGACCACCATCATTCACAGTGGAGCTGCCACACTTACTCTTCAACTTCCAGCTGTGTTAATTTGAATATTTTTAATCTTGTTTGCTTTATTTATCTTGTTTGCTATCTTTACTATTTTGCATTCTGTTTGAAATCTGTTTGTTATTTTCAGTTGTTTACCCTTCAAACATTGGCCACTTTCTTGTACAATGAGTTGTATGGAAGAGTAAGTTGCAAGACAATAAGGCTGGTAATCGTTTTATATTCTCCTATATATTGGGACAATCCTAGTATAAATACCATTTGAAAGTAAGTTTAAGAGGTTAGCAGGGAGGCAGCTTTCTCTTTAGTTACTCACAGCTCTTCCCAGTTTCTTATGAGTAGGTGATAAGTCTTTGTTTTGGCTTGGTTGTATTAATCCTCTTGTTGATCTTAGTAATTTCTGCTTAAGTTCTCCTTCCTCTCCTTCTTTTATTGCTTCTGTCTTCTTACTTCCAGTCAATTGTGTAAGGTGTAAATTGGAAATAAGGCCATTTCCGCACGGGGCGAGGGAATCGCCCCGTGCCGCTACTTACCAGATCTTCTGGCTCCCCAGTCCGGTCCAGGCTGCTCCGTAGCAGTGCGTGGTCATCGATCCACTCTGCTCTGGCATCCAGAATGGCAGCTTCCGGTTGGTTGTGGATCTCGACCAACTGCTGAAGCTCGCCAGCCTAAAGCCCGCCCTCAGCAGATCGCAGGCTCGCATTGGTGCGAGCCTGCAAATCTGCACAAGGGAGCAGGCTCGCAGTGCCACGCTCCATGCTTTTGAAAGACCAGAAAAATCAGGTCTTTCAAAAGCACGCTGGAGGACCACTTGGGGTTGTTCCAGAGCGGACTGAGGTGCGGATCTACAGTAAGTAGCCCGGACCCAGTCCGCTCCAAGGTGCAGATGTCCTCCGTGGAGGACGCACTGCACTGTTTTTATTACCCCGTATGGAAATGGCCTAAGTTTCAAATATGCTTAAAAGAGAAAAACAAAACAAAAGCAGCAGCCAGGGCACTCCTCCAGGTTGTTCACAAACGCAGCTGAGGCTGGCCTTCAAAGATAGTAAAAACAGTTGCTGCAAAACATTTAAAACAATAAGGGAGAGGAAGGAATGCTATGCAGTGCAGTACAGAAGTATACCAGCCTCTGAAAAGTCAAACAGACAATCAAACACTCAGGGCAGAATGAAGCCACAAAAAGATCTTTAAAAAGATGCTGGTGTCAGAGATTATTGAAAAACCTCCTCTCATGCTGGCGCCATCTTCCCAGGTGTTAGGGCGATCTCGCTGTGACATCTGTCACCCCATTGATCGCCAGGGTTGATTCGGATTATCTGGCTGGCTAGGTGGGTGTCCCCTTCCTCCCTCACCGCTCCATGTGCGTCCCTCCTGAAGCTGCATGCTCGGTGGAAGAGGACAACCATCCCAAATAGAAGGAGTGTACCCTTCTTCAGTCAAGGGTATGCGATAGCCGCGCTCCCCTGCTAGAACCTCCAAACTTCTAAAAGCGAAAGTGATATACAGGAGAGCTTTCTAAGTCACACACCAAGAATTTAGCCAGGGGTACATTATCTGGAAATAAAGGAAAGATTTGGTTATTACCCTTTCTTTCCCTTAGATTAAAGCTATTATCTTTGTTCTCAAGTTTTGTTCTTGTTTAATCTTTATTTCTTCCTATTGTGATCATGCTACACCTGTTTCTTTTCACATGCTTCCTTTCACATTTCAAGTTAAGTCTAACCTACATCTAATCTTCATGTCTTTTGAGGTTTACCTTCACCCATTTTTTTCTCTCTCTGTTCTCTTCTGTACTCTACTGTTCATCAAACAGTAATCTTAAACCTCCATACTCTTGTCTGTTTCTTGCTTCAGTGATTCTTTTTTTCCTGTCTCCTTAATGTGCAAAAGTCTGTCAGAGAGAGGCAGATTGCCTCCTTTTTGTCTTGCTTTAAGAAATTACTTAAAGATAACTCCCCTTCACATTTCCTGTCCTGATTGCGTGTGCATTGTCCCAGCTAATACTGAAGCACTGGAATAAATGACACTTGTTCATGACGGTTAGTTCAGTCCCATTGATCTGAATGATCTAGTGGAGCCTAGTACTGGTTTGGCTTATTTCACACTTTTCCTGTTTGTATGGTGGTATAAGCATTACTTTTTTTTTTCCCCTTTACAAGTCTTTTTTTAGGCTTACATACCCAGGGACCGAAGTTCTCTTTTCCCTCTAGTCACCTCCTGTTTTGCCTCGTGAAGAAGAAAGGTGCTGGTTATTTCATTTTGTGAAGAAAGGCGCTGGTTATTTTAATTGTGATTTGTTTGTTGTTTTTGATATGCATTTTAATGTTGTTTTAATTACTGTTTGCTTAATGTGTGCTTTAACTTTTATATATTACAGTTTTAATTATGTTTTGTTTTTAAACTATGGTAAGCTGCTTTGAGTCCTTTTGAGGAAAAAAGCGGGATATAAATAAGATGTTGATGATGATGATGATGATCTCTTGGGCCAACATACATGTTACATTCCCTTTTGGAAAACATGCTTTCTCTTACCACTTTTATTTGGACAGAGAAACAGGATGGGACCCTGATCTAATTATATACTTCTGATCAGGCTCAGGCCGGAGACACTGCCAAGCACAGCCCATTGTTATTTAGCTCCTGCAATGTGTAGTTTGGAGCTTGGTTTGTAAGTCAGTGGATGAGGGGATATACTCATTTGATTTTTGAGCAGCACCTAGAATATTTTTATTCCAGTAGCATCTAGTGTCTTCCATGTTAGGAATGGTGGGGAATCTGCTCTGGGTCATGCTGTAATTTCCGCACCTTGTATAGCTCTTTTAATTGTTGCTGTTATTTGCCAGCATGTCAGGTCAAACTTATGCCAACTCTTGGAATCAGAGACATACAAGAGACATACAAGAGCTCAGGTCTTGCAAACTCAGCACCATAGCTTCCCGTAGGGCAGCCTCCCTCTTTTCCTACTGCCTCTCACTTTACCAAGTATTGTCCTCTTTTCCAATGAGTCATGTCATCTCATTATATGTCCAAAATATTATGGCCACAGTTTAATCATTTTGGCTTGTAGTGAAAAGCTCTTTTAAAGGTGAGGCTAAAAACCAGAGTGGGTTCACTGCTCATGACACAGGATCCACCAGCTGCCACTCTTTTGTTCACTTACTATAATTCTGATGATATTGTGCACATAGCCAAATGAAGAATTATATGTTTATATAGCCCCTGGTCCCGTGCAACAGCCAACACTGTCCATGTGTCACTGTGGTTAGAAAATTAAGAGCCAGCATGGTATAAAACAAAGATGGGATTGTACAACACAGGGCACAGTGCTCCTTTGAGAAACATTTGTGTTGCCTGGCGCCTTATCGGACCCCCACCCCCAGACTCCACCACACACATTTTTGTTAAAAATGGAATGCCATGCATCCATAGACCTCCGGGAGGCATAGTTCTCCATTTCATTACACTCTGCACCTCAAAAACATACCACAATATTTGAAAAGTGGAAGCAGCTAGAACATCACTTTGGGTTTCAGAAACATGGTGTGTACAGCAATTGAGGATCCAGGTTGGCCAGAAATGGGGTGGGGTGGCCCTCAGACCCTCCACAGCTGGTATCAGACTCAGACTGGGAAATGCTGAGTTCAGATTCCCACTCTCTCATGAAACTCAAGGAGTGGCCTTGGGGCTGTAGCATTATTACCTTGCAGCTCAATGTTGTTGTGAGAATAAAATAGGAATAGGAGAAAACCTCATATGCTGCCTTGAGCTCCTTGAAGGAGTAGTGGGATA
This sequence comes from Cyclura pinguis, assembly GCA_030412105.1. Taxonomy (NCBI): domain Eukaryota; kingdom Metazoa; phylum Chordata; class Lepidosauria; order Squamata; family Iguanidae; genus Cyclura; species Cyclura pinguis. The sequence continues at coordinate 108,106,651 of CM059600.1, read as the reverse complement.
TAAATTAAATAGTTAGGTATAACATCAGAAGTACCACTGATTAAGAAAAGGGAGGGGGAGATTTCATCTCTGTCCAGCCCACCTCACCCCACTGTATTTACATGTACACTCATACATATATGCACACACACTAGAACAGGAGAAGTAATTGTGTGGCAAACCTGCAGCATGTAAGGACCCTTGCCCCCAGCAACCCCACTTTTTTCTTGTTAAAGTTAGAGACAAGATTCTCCATTGAAACCCCCCCCCCCTCCCTGCACTAACATATTTAAAGTTTAGGGAAACAACTATTTTGAGAAACCAGACATGACCAGAAGATTACTTGTGATTCAGCAAAAATCATGAAGTGTGGTCCACAGGTATTTATAGAACTCAGGAATAGGGAAGAGACAGTCTCTGGACTATGTGTAGCTGCTCTGCTCCTGTCCTACAGAATTAGTGTGCTCTTGTTGGAGCTATACACCAGCAAACCCAGCAGCTGCCTCCATAAGCCTGAATCCAGGCAACCCACTGATTAACTGCTCAATGGCAAATCAACACATATGTACCTCTCATTCATTTGACATGTCTACTCTAAATGGGACTAAGAATGGAACACAGGCCATACAGTTGTGTCAGAGCTAGGAAAATGTAATCGTATAGGATTAAAAAAAGAAAAGGAAGAATGAGAAAGAATTAGACATTAGACATTTTTTTAAAAAAATCTGTATGGTATCAGAAATCATTCTTGGGTTTTGAGGAAAGAGAGGAAGACAAATGCATATTATCTGGTGAGAAAACTTAGGCCTAAATCCAGTTGCTAGTTCCAGACCCACTAAATCAACTGCTAAATGGTGAGTCAATCCCATTGCTTCAGTCGGTCTTATCTAGTAGGAACCAGCTGTTGGTTATAGGCTCTACATTCCATAGTGTTGGATCACCAAATTCAAACTGGCATGGATACACTTAGCCTTTCCACGTTCATTCTGCTTACCATGGCTGAAATTTTAAATCACTGGAATATTTGTGGTCCAGTCAGACTGAGTGAGGAAGATGGTGTGAGCCTTTTGTCTTTAAAGCATGACAGAGTATATGCAACTCGAAACTGTCTCAGCAGAAAATAAATCTCTTTCTGCATCTGCTTCTTTAGTAGAAATTCCAATTTGATATTCTCTCTAGAAAGAAGAATCTAACTTGTCCTGAAGAAAGGTATTGTTTTGTTTTTAAGTCTATCTGACCATCCAAGTGGCTAAAATTTCTTTGTTCTTGAACCAGAGCACATATTTCGTTGTTAACTGCCATCAAGCCAACTTTGATTTATGAAGACCCTATGAATGAGAGACTCCACCAACAGCCCTTCTCAGGTCTTGCAGACTCAGGGATATACTACCAACATAGTATACATATTTTTGCAATCAGAGTGAGATCTAGAAACCTGACTTTTAAAAAACAGCCATGAGATTCTTAGTCCAGTTTTATTTTATTCAGTGTTCCATAGAATGTAGCATACATGCAGACTCAGCTGTATCCCATAATTCACAAAATTTGTTCCAGTTTTCACATGTCCCTTACCTGATTACCTTTACTCTCGTCACTGCTGACTGCAGATGGTATTCAGTAATCCATCACAAGTTAAGAGCAAGGCCTCTGCAATTATAAAAGGACAGATAGGAAACAGAAGAAACCTCATATGTTCCAGGACAGAAGTTAATCATCAGCTAGTGTAAACTGAACATTCCCTTTGGCTTAGCTTTCTGCAGGTGCATCAAAACTGTTATTGCTTCAGGGTTGGTTGCCACTGAAGACAGCAATGGAAAAAGCATTGCCTCCATGTGAGGCAATGTGTCTGTTCTACTTAAGCCAAGGTGGAAATTGTACAATACTCCAGATGTTGTTGGACTGCAACTCTAACTCCCAGCATTCTTCTCCATTGGCTGGTGCTAGCGCTGGTGGGAGTTGCAGTCAAACAATATTTGTAGGGCCATACAATTCCTACCCTTGTGGTAAAGCAATTTCCAAGTTCCTGTGGTTTTGTATTCTCTACTGTGGATCTTTTAATTCTTGTAGTAAAGCAATTTATGATACACATTAGAATAGTTCCACTGAAAAAAACAAAACTGAAGGGAACTTTAAAAGGCACTGAAGACCAAAGGTTTCGGCCAATTTTCAATGAATGAAGACTTTTCATCTCTGTTAAACTGTGCTGTTAGAGGCACCGAGAAGGGGCGGTGGAGAGCATGGGTGTATTGGTGATACACACTGATGTTAGAGGAGTCTTGGGAAATCAAACAACTGATCCATTCACAGCCCAAACAACACTTTTGCTAAACTTCCCCCAGAGATCTGTCATCACATTGTTTGCCAAGAACATACTTGCCCAGTCAGATCACTGAAGTAAATAGGGACACAATTACATCATCCCAATAGGTCCTCAGTGGGCTACTCATAAATAAACAATTGGATTGGACAGGGATGGAAATGAAATCTCTTCATACCATTATTTTGTATTCCTCATGCTTAGATCTTGACGACTCCAGCAATGACCTTGAGTGGGAAATAAATATGGCCACTGTCATTTTCAATAAGCAGATGTGGCCTAGAAAATGGGCAAGATGAAGCATACCAGCATGCAGCAAGATGTCAGCTGGTTGATGGAATCAGCAGGGGATGAGGTGCACATGGGTCTCCTACTTGCAACTGGGAGGAAATTGCACTCAGGCATGCTTTCTGCTGAGAGAGAGAATGAGAGAGACAGGGTTTACCAGAGCTGTTTTGTGCAGATTTTCTTCTGTGTCTCAGCTGTGAGGACTGGAAGATGGGAAAGGACTGCATCAGCTTGTAACTAGCTCGTTCAGCTGCATGAACATCGGGGAGTTGAAGTGAAAATTCACATATAAGTAGTCAGTGTTTTCACTCTGAATCTGCCACATGCTCGCATTTGGGTTTGCAAAAGCAGATATGCACAGGGAAAGTAAGTAGCAGAAGATGCATTTGCAATAAGGGAAAAATGCTTACTTCAGATACAGTTCTGAGAAAGGGCTGATTGCATAGGCAGGAGAAACCTTGCAATAATGGAACACTCATTTTTGCATGCATTGATAAAAGCTGAAGATTTTCATGATGGAGGCTCCTTCAATTAAGGTTGAAGAACCTCTTTCAATCTAAGGGCTTAATTCAGTTTCAGATTATTTCTAGGGGAGGGCACATTCCAGTAATGGGAGAAGCTAGGGGGGACAAAAAAAAAGTGATACCAAAAATGCCAACATATTTCAACTTATAGCTAGCAACTAAGCCTTAGGGGAGGCATTTCAACCTTTAAGAAGGAGGGGAGCATATGAAATCTGGGAAACCAAGAAAGACTGGTGTTGTAGGGTCTTTGAGGCCCCTCCCTAAACTGCAAACCCCAGGATTCCATAGGATGTTGAAAGTGGAATAATAACACTATAGCAGTCTGGTGCAGAAATGGCCAGAGTGACCCAATCTGGGGCATTTCTTTTCTGTATTACTAGTCATACCAATCTGGATGGTATTCCTAATCCAGGGTGCCACAATCCCCCATCCACCTTCTTTTCAGTAAATGGGACTGGAAGGCATCCTCCCAGGGGAAGGGGTACAATTTAGCAGCTGCCACCATTTATTTTCCTTCTAAACACTACTATTAGTATGTTGGGGCTGGTTCCAAAAACATTTGGAAAGAAAAGACAGTGGCTCTTTGCAGCAGCCTCAAATTATGTTTGTCTTTTCTCTGCATGTCTGGGAAAGACAGAAAAAGAGAGAGGGAAACTAAAATCCTGGTATCAGTTGCATTGGGTTCTTTGAGCTATATGTTCACTCACTTGGTATTTTCCCAATCATCTGGGCCTGTAGGTAGCTCAGGTGGCCCAACAGGTAACTCTGAGTCAAGAAATACATTGCATTAGGTCCATATCTGGATGTAGGTGTATGTTTAAATAGCAGCTAGGAAGAGGGCAATCCAGATAGGGACCTTAATGTATATGGAGCAGGTATAACCCTTCCACCCCACATGTCATGGCCCCAAGATCCATGTGAAGCCCTTCCCCCAGCTACTGTTTGCCTACAAAAGGAAAGTGCTATTCATTTTAGTATGCTTAGGGTGGGGACTTTGTTTGTCACCATGATGCAATAATGACTATGAAGCACTTAACAGCCAAGGGCTGTTCATCTCCTTTCCGTGCTAAGTTTACTCACAAGCTGAGCAGGCAATAGTTTACAGCCTAAATACCCTCCATATCCATAAGGTAACCCAAAATCTATTAGACTAATAAACATGTAGAGGGTAATGCTATGAGGCATCTTAAACCTAATGTAGAGAGGCAGCATGTTGAGTGTTAGACCTGAACGTCAAGAAACCAGAATTCAAAATCCATGCTTAGCCATGGAAAACCAGTGGATGACCTTGGGAAAGTCACACTCTCTCAGCCTCATAGGAAAGCAATGGTAAACGCCCTCCAAACAAATCTTGCCAAGAAAACCCTGAATAGTGTCAGCATAAGTTGGAGCCAACTTTTAGGAACAGAACAAACAAGCCTCTGCACGTTTTAATCTGATCCTGTTTCCTATATATGCTTACCTCTCATCCTCTAACAACTTAGCACTCTATAAGACAATTCAGGTACTCTCAAGATACTAGACCCAATATTACATGCCTACTGTCAGATAAAAATTTAGAGGGAAAAATAGCTAGAATTAAAGGATTTTTTAAAAAAAGCCATTGCAGACCAAATATCATGATTCCAAACAAAACTCTTCATCCCAAAAGATGGAGGCCTGAATCCTCTTGGTTAGGCTCAACTCATCCAGTTAGATCCATGGAATCAATTGATAAACAAGACAAAGGTTCAATGGGACTACTCTATTTGGGACTATCAGTGATATTCAGCTGGAGATTTATTACTCTTTTCTCAGAGTATTTTCATACTACAAAATTATACTACTATGATTCCACTTTAACTGCTATGGCTACATCCTATGGAATACTGGGATTTGTAGTTTGCTCAGAGGCACCAGAGGCACTCTCCGGATGAAAATTCTAGATGCCCCTCCCTCAACTGCAAATCCCAGAATTCCATAGGTTGCTGTCTTGGCAACTAAAGCGGAGTCATAGTGTTATAATTCTATAGTGTGAAAGGGCCTTAAATGAATAAGGAGAATTTAAGAAGGTGATGTGCAAGTTCTCTCTCTCTTGTCCTCTTCTGCAATGACTTCGTATAACTAATCATTTGATAATGCTATTATTAAGCAATGAAGATATCTAAGTGAATGGGGCACCCTAGCCCTTGTTTTGATGGGGAGGAGCAGACCGTTTGGGGAAGATCAAAGAATTTTATGATGCTATAATTTACAGCAGAATTGTGAACACCTTATACTCCAAAATAATGACAGTTACAAAAGATAAAATTGGGTAAGACTATAATTAGTGGATGGCAAAAGTATCTACCGCCTTGTAAGATTCCATTCTACCACTATTTTGAAATATATGCTTGTGTTTCCCTTTTTTTCCTCTTTTCTTTCTTTTGTTTCTTTGTTCAGTTTTGTTCAGCTTTTCCTCACCTAGAAAGAGCTTCCACAGAAGCACTGTTCAGGTTTGCAAGAGGGATTTGAGAAATAAAAGCTATGTTATTGACTTTCTGGTCACGCCAATACGTAGTTCCATCCTCTAAGTGCAACTTCAAAACCTCCGTTTGAAAAATTATGGGTTGCACACTTCTGTCAAACCCAATGACAGCTAGTGAGGGAGAACTCCCAAAACTTCATCACTCTAATGAAGTCACTGGAAAGTAAGAGAAACTACGTGTCCCTCTCTTCTTTAAGCACCCATTTCAAAGAACAGCTAACTTGAAGTTGTCAGTGGAGAAGGATGTCTTTCTGGGAAACACAGATATGCAGAGCTTCCTTGTTTAGGAGACAGTAATCATTCCATATCGTCATATTTTCAAAACTACATTTTCCTGAAATGGGCACCTATGAAGTACATATTCATGCATAGTTAAAGCAGTATGACGTTCTGACCATTGAACAATGGATGGTAAACATTTGTCTCTTCATCCTAGAATACAGTGGGCTCTTCACTTTAGTGAGGGATAGGGAAAAAGAACCCTCACGAAAGTGAAAAAAGCACAAATAACTGTAGGCCCGCATCCACACCATGGAGAGGGTTGCAGGAGAGAGCCAAGAAGGGGAAAGAACTTCCCTGCTTGGATTTCTCCTGGCTCCCACCCACAGGATTGGGTGAGTGGGGGGGGGGCTATATCCTGCGCCCCCCTCTCTCACCTTCTGTCGCCTGCCAAGGGTGTGCCCACACCAGCGACAGCAGCCAAAGGAGCACGGGGAAGGGTCGATCATTCTCCTGCCCCCCAGGCCAGGGAATGGGAGGGGGAGAAGGGGGGCAAGCAGGCACCTTGCAAATAATTAAATTCGCGAAAGTGAAGCCCATGGATATGGAGGGAGAACTGTAAAGTCTTTTTGCTATGCTGAGAAGAGCACACAACAATATTGCCAACAATACCCAATCTACAAATAATAAAGATTTTTCTAATACAAAATTAATGCACTGTAACACATCCAAACAAAAAAGGGTAATCACTGAACATGTCCACATCATATACCACGAGAAGATATTATCTGCATTTCATTAGCAACAACAGTTGAAGTAGAGAGTTTCTTTCTAAAAAAGGTGTAATGGTGTCCAATAGACCTGAAATATCCATTTTTGCTGTACCAAAGGTAGTTTTAGGTTTAAAGACATTTTAGATATGGAAGCTAATGTAGTTTTCCATTTGTTAATTTGCACAACACAATTTTACTCATTATTTCACATTAATAATATCTTCAAAGAAAGTGAAATCAACAAGTCTGGTTTATGAATGTTTATTGGAAAGCATTAAATTTATAAATGTTTGTTGGAAAGTACTAAATCTGATGTTAATAAATAACTTTGTTAACATCAGATTTAGTACTTTCCAAGAAACATTTATAAATTTAATGCTTTCCAATAAACATTCATAAACCAGACTTGTTGCTTTCACTTTCTTTGAAGATATTATTAATGTTTTCAATACAATAGGGGTGGCTGAGAAACTCAGGACTAAAAATGGTATAATTGTAAATATTGCCATAGAACACCTGCAGGAAACTGATAAGTAGACTGAAATATTGAAAGGGACAAAAATTCTTGGTCTGGTTGGCTGATGCCCAGATCTGGACCCATGCGCATGCCAACCCTGTAACATTTGTAATAAATGTCGTACAATAAAGTTGTGGCCAGTTTCTTTCCAAAGCCTTTGAGTGATTGTGTTTATTTCGGAAGCGACACTGCTTCTCTGAGCAAGCAAATAAACCTAAGGAACTCCATCCTGAAAGAGGTTCTAAGTAAGTGGATTCTAACATTGACCAAACTGGAGGATCATCTGAATTAAGCCACGTCTGTCACTTTATTTCTGTAAATCAGAAAATATGACTTGTGATACAAACTCAAGACTGGAAATTTTAATCCAGCTTCTGAAAATGATAGGTGCATCCTTGTAAAAGAAAAATGGGGTTGGTAAAGTCGTGCATATAAATTTCCTAAACACAGTCACCAATACTCTAGATCAGCTACATTCATTATGAATGTATAAGTAAGTAATATCCCCTGGCCTAACCCTTCAAGGTCATCTTAAGGGCCAGTAGCTGTTGAGATGGCCTTGAAGCAAGCAAAGAATGTCTGTTTAGCTGTTGAGTGGAGCAGAAGGCAGATGGCTTTTCTAGCCCTCTCTTCCCCTCCTGTCACCAGTGAGAAAGGCTGCTGACAACCAGAAACAAACAGAAACAGAAAGTGAATGCGGTCACCATTCTTTATCACAGTCTCACTCATCAGTGGGAGGGGATTGGAAAGGTCATCCTGCTTGTGCCCCATTTGCAGCTGAACAAGCCTCCTTTGCTTAGTCCAGCTGCTAGTTGTTAAAGTGGGCCAGGAGAGGTATTTGTAATTGTGACAATAGTGTCATAATCATGCCTATATAGCCTTACTGAATGTGGAACAGTTAAGATCTGTAACAAGTCTAGTTTACAACCCACACCTCCAATACAAAATGCCAGGATTGATTCGTAATTGTAATTCACACAGAACATAAAATATCTATGGTAAAATAATCTTACCTCCAATACTTAATCTGAAAGGTGTCCACCTATCTAAATCAACAGATATTTCAGCAAGCAATGCAGAAATATGCATTTTTGGAAATATGATCAGCTTATAGTAAAAATATGTCTAGTGTTTGTTCTTATTCCACACATTTTCTCTCCTTGCTTTTTCTTTTCTTTTTCATTTCATTTCTTTTCTGTTTCTTTTCTTTTTAAAAACATTCAGTTTAAAAGTGAATAAAATGCACTGATTTGAAACCAGAAATCCTTCACAAGTGCAACTTGGACAATACAGACAAGATGGACAGTTCTATGAGGGCTGTTTAACATCTTTCAAAGACAATCACATTAATATTATTTCTAAAGCTTGTGCTTGGGGAAAATGGTTTGAAGCAAAACCCGTAACTTTTTTTTTTTATTTCATGAAGCATGGGATGTATTTGGGGCATGCTTTTCAAAGAGGAAAGCAGCAAACATTGTCCACCCTGTAGAAGTAGAAAATGTAAAGTCTGCTGGGACTACAAGGAGAGGTCAATGGGCTGGCCTGACGCACACACAAATGCTTCTTCCAGGAATTAGTTCTCACTGCAAATGTTTGAACAGATGGCTTCTCCTCTATGTTGTGATTGACTGTTGGATGGTCACAGAAATTGCAATAAACTGGATTCTATAGCATGGTTCACAGATTACTGGCAATTCTATTCTGCCACCAACAGGGAGAAATAGGGAAAAGGGAAAGGGCATAACCATCATCCAGAGAGACCTGGTCTGAAACAGGCTGTTGCTTTCATATGTTTACAGTTTCTATGAGTTTGATTTCAAATTCCATATTAGTATAAGAGTTTGGTTTCAAATTCCATACTAGTATAAGACCATTTAGTAGACCCACTAAAAGATCACAAAAATGTGCCAGCATTCAAGATGTCACATCTGCTCATCAGGCAAGATGTAACAGAAAGCAGCTTTGGGTGGGGAGGATGAGAACAAAATGCTGGCCTGGTATTTAAATCATAAATTCTAGAAATTCAGGATCTCAAGGTGAAATAGGGCATGGAGGAATGACATTCTCTCAGGTGGCATGGTGATTTCACATTGCACATGGGACTGCCTCTAAGATTTCTGGGAACAAACAAACTGGTTGGACCTCTATTTCTGAAACAATAAAATTCAGCTGTTATTCAGGATTGTCTCCATCCTTGGGCAAAATACGCAGGTTCTTTTGAGTGCAGAAAACAAAAGTAGAGAGAATCCACACAGTTTTTATATCAGCAAAATCAAAACAGGTTTTGGGTGCTTCAGTGTACTTTTAAAAAAAATGCAAATAGAAGCACAAATGAATAGCTTTACCTTTCAGCAAGATGGGGCAGACTGATGGAAATGATGAACAGGGAAATATGAATAGCATGGAGACCACCTGAGGAATTGTCAGAGTTGAGTACTCATCAGGACCATGTGTATAATGCTTTAGAGTTGAGACATAGACCTTCTGGACCATATGTAACAGCAGAAGAAGCTTGTGGGCCAGCAGGAGAACCCTTGGGTCACATCTGACCCATGGAAATTCACCATCCTTCATCTGCTGGATCACCCTAGCCACACACTTCTTCACCTTCTGAAAGGACTACAAGGTTAGTGAGGCAGATCTTACCTTTGGCTGAAACCCTGTTCACTCGTTGCTATCAAGATTTACCTTTTTGTAACCTCAGTAGTTTCAACCTTAATAACACACACCACCAATTTTTCTGGAATACACATTAAGATGATAAGCTAATTCCAGGCAATACAACACAGACCCTTTAGATCAGGAATGGAGGGACATCAGGCCTTGTGGCCCAAGTTCAGACTCTTTTTAGCCATGAAGGACCAGCAGGATACAAGCAAAGTGCTATCAGGTGATAAAACTATCACACAGCCAGCACTTTTTCCTAAAGGAGGAGACTCTAATTTGCTCCTGAAAGACCGAATAATGGATGGAAGCACTGAGTGGGTATTAAATCAATATAAATGAGTTCCTGATTCCTTTTCCTTCATGAGTTCCAATAAGTAATTGAAAACACCCTCCTAGGCTTCTAAACTCTCAGCGTGTTCTTATAAGTAGCTTGAAACCATATTGAAGTACATTGTATGTAGTAGCACAGTAGGAATGGGGCTCTTTGTCAACCGGGGGTGGGGGGGGAGGAGAATTTTAGAAACAGCAGTCTTGGCACAGATTAGGAAGGAAAGCAATTATTTTTAAACACCTTGCATTTCTCTTTGTGCATAAAATTCTCACATCGCGGTCTTGTGAAAGGACATACAACTACTTAAGAATGGCACATGTAAAACTCAGAGAAAGCTTTTATTGGGGTCTGAATATCGCAAATGGCTTTTTGGCTCATCTGTGTGACAGCTAAGCAGTATCTTCCCTTACCCTGGAATTCAGAAGATTTTTGGAACCAGATTTAAACTTGGCAGCTGAAGTTAGTTTCCAAATATATTGAGCCTTCTTTGTTTTAGGTTTGGCTCATCATCAAGAGTGATAAAGGGAGTATTTATATGTTTCTGTCCTGTGGCTCTGAGTCTCAGTTGGCACCAGGAAGTGAATTGAAAGTACAGCCTTCAAATTGCTTTACTTTTCAAAGGATACCTCTTCATCTCCATGCTGAAATCTTTTTTTGAAAAATGAAGGACAGAGGGCCATGGTGATTGCCCTGTGAAGGTGCTGCATTGTGAAATAAAGTGTGCCATGGGTCATATAGTGTTATGCCTTCACTCAGCTAAAAGGCAGTGTTACACAGTGCTCGAAAATCCTGCTTAATTCTCAATAGAGGCTATCAGTGAGAGCATTTCTGAATGACAGGCTCCTTTTGCTAATAGTCAGAAGGTCCTATTAGACACTGTGAAATTAGCTTCTATACTAAGGAAAAAGATGGGAATAGCTGTGTAAAAACAAGGGAGGGACTTCACCTCTACGCAGAGACAATCTAGCTGAAACTTTACGTGTAGGGCAAAATCACATGGTCAATCCCTGGAATAAAATCTAGGAATCAAGCATTATTTTTTCCCCTATGTATGTTGGAATCAACATGCCTAGGTACAACATGCCCATTGAGATAGGCCAATCCAGTGTGGGCAGACGATGCAGGCTAAATATGATGACTTCTGGTATAGTGCCCAACTAGACTGCTAAAGTTTAGCAGTGTAAGCCACCCTGAATACCATGCTGAAAGAAAGGCAGTGTGTTAATCAATTAACCAATTACTCCATGCATGTCCACTCAGGAGTAAAACTTTAAATATCTTGTGAGGTGTGTGTGTATGTACCTTCAAGTCACCTTGAAGACCTCATGAATTTTATATGGTTTTCTTAGGCAAGGAATGCTCAGAAGTTGTTTCACCAGTTCCTTCCTCTGACATATAGCCTGCAGCACCTAGTATTTGTTAGTGGTCCATGTATAAAATTACTGTATAAATATCCTCAGGTTTTAAAGGCATTTAAATAGGAGGTATTAAAACTTCAATTAAATTACAGTTTATTTAATTTAAATAAAATTAATAAATTTGTTTATTTAAAGTTTACATTTAATTTAAACATAAATGAAACATAAATTAATTTTAAATTGAAACTTTAAATGTCTCCTGCTTAGATCTAAGAAACATATTCAGGGGAAGCCATGTTGGCCATGCAGCAAAATACAGCAAAGTCCAAAATACACTAACAGAAATACTTTTACTGGGCCAATTGCAAAGCATAAAATATATTTTGCAAGTTTTTGAAGCTTCATTGGCTTCTTCATCAGGCAAAGATGTTAAAAATCACACAAGAGGAAAAAAGGTGATGATCTTAGAGTCACAGGCTTAGACGTCTTAAAAATTTAAAGGTATTTCAAGAGCAAGGTGTTTAAGGTATCAAAGCCTTTAAATCTCCTCTTATCTCTGATCATTGTCAGATTACAGCAGATTTCCCTTTACTATCCTGCACAGTTTGTTCCTACTGTAAAGGGCAAAGCATCAGGATTTGCAGAAGAAGCTTGCAGGCCAGGTGGAGAACACCCATGATCTAGCCTAGTGGCTAGAGGTCCCCCATGTCTACTCCAAATTATTGTGTGAGTCTCATAAGTAATTAGAAGTACACAGACTTGTTCAATGTGTTATCTGTATTCAGTTAATACTTTCCTGTCTCCATCAAGCTTACATGGTGCAGGAATTCTGACTGAAAGAAATTAACACTTCCTGATTTACCAGTGAGTATCAGCAATGTAATCACTAAGGGTACTTCCTGCTGGACTCTCCCTACCTGGTGAAATGTCTGTGGCAAACAAAAAGAAGATAGAGAAAGTGATGGGAAACTCAGGTGAGTTTCAAATGAAAGATATCAATTTCTCTGGTTCTCCTTTAAAGTTCTGTACATAAATCAGGATGATGGTGCAGTAAAAGCATTGCCTGGAAGCACTCTAAAATCATGCATAATGGTTCCTCCTCCAGCACACACTCTGTTAGAATCATAGAGTTGGAAAGGACTTCAAGGACCAGTACAAACAATAAATATTCAAGATTGGGGAAAAATTTGGAATCAGCATCGTTTAAAAAATTTATCCATACGGATAAAAGAGAATTATTATAAATTGGTTTGGAGATAGTACCTAACACCAGTAAGGTTAAATCACATAGATAAGAATGGCCATTTCCAAACTGGGCTTTTAAAATGGTGCAGAGCGACCTCCGACGGAGGTCTTCTGCACCGTAGAATGGACTGGGTCGGACTACTTTTTGTAGTTCCGTACCTCAGTCCGGGAACTGCTCACGCAGCGAGCTTTTTAAAAACCTCTTTTTATTTTTTTTTAATATAATTTTATTAAATTTCACAAATATAAAAAAAGGATTATTTGACTTGTACTTGTTACGTGAATTTTCTTCTGTTCTTCCACGCTGTTCTGGTCAACATTTCCCGCAGCTTAGTCCACTTGTTACATTAGTGCATCACAATAAATTGATTATCTCATCTGTTCGAACACACATTTCCTTCTCCTAACAATCATAATATAGTCATTCTGGCTAGACAGTTCCCAACCATCACTCTCTTCTGCTTAACTCAAATCATCCTGTTCCAAAATATTTCCATATCACTCTCTTGAAGCTTCTGTTTTCTCCTTATATATATATATATTTTTTCGTTTAACTCTCCATTACCTATGGCCCAAAATCTTAAAATTTTTAATTATTTCTGTCATTGTATATCTGGCAGTCTGAGCAATTATTACTGCAACAATCCCCCATCTTCTTACCCTGAATTCCATTATACTAAAATGTCTTGTTTCTCCTTAAGTACTTTTTAAACCCCTTCTCCCATTCAGCAATATCACAATGTTGATATTCATGAAATATATCGATATATCATCAATAATAATCATCGATAATATCATTTAGAGGTTTTTAAAAAGCACGGAGCACGCGACTCCGTGTTGCTCCGTTGCTGTGCTCCGGAGAAGATTTGCAGGCACACGCAAGTGCGTGCCTGCAGATCTTCCAGGGGCGGGCTTTCGGCTGGCGAGCTTCTCCGGTTGGTGGAGAGCCTCCACCAACCGGAAGCCGCCATTTTGAACGCCGGAGCAGTGTGGAGTGATGAGCTCGCACTTCTCCTCGTCCCGACGGACTCACCTGGACGCTCACGAAATCCGGTGAGCTCCTCCCCCCACGTCTGGAAAGGGCCAATTACTCAAGGTTGTGTTGCAGGGGTTGCCAAGAAATTGGTACTTATATTCATATGTGGTGGAGTTGTGAATGTGTAGAGCAATTTTGGCAAATGGTGCTTAAAGAGATAAAAGAGATAACAGAAATTGATTTAGAAATATATCCTAGTATAGCATTGTTATCTGTATATGATATGGTTAATTGTACCCAGGCAATGACGGATCTAATTACAAATTTATTAACTGCAGCAAGGTTAGTTATATCAAGAAAATGGAAAATTCAAGGAGATTTTCAAATAGAGGATTGGTATAAAGAAGTGTGGAAAATCGCGATTAATGATAAGTTAACATGTGGAATTAAAGTCAAAAGGACAATAATGAAAGAGAGTGACTTTGAAGCAATATGGAAGATATCTGTGGAAAGGTGTTAGTAAAAGAGGAAGGTGTCATGCCTCCACAAGAAGAGTTACAATCTTGGAAGGTGGAGTAATTTGAGGCATAATTGGCTCTGGGGATGGGGTACACTTTGCAATAGTAATAGATTAAATTTGATTTAAAAATGATAGAAATAAGAATGAAATTACTAATAGTATTTTTTTCAAATGTTAAGTATGGGAATAAATAACAACAATCGATATAATGAGAATGAGATTTAGATATATATAACCAAAATATATAATCAGTATGATTTATAATATGTTGAATAAGTAATATTATGTAAATAGATTTAGAGAGAAATAGAAATGGAAGCATTTTTTGTTGTAACCTTTTTTTCTTCACTTTTATGTTTATCATGTTATGTATTTTTTTGTGTTTTTTTCTTTTCTTATAATTAGGAAATAAATAAATAAATAAACCTCTCTGCCACACAGAAATCCACTGCTAAAGCACTCTTGAGATGTGGCCATCCAAACACGGTTTAAAAACCTCCAGTGAAGGAGAGTCCAGCACCTTCGAAGATAGACTACTCCACTTTCAAAAAGTTTTCCTCTCAAGAAGCTCTTCCTAATGTTTAGCCTAGATCTCTTTTCTTATAATTTAGATCTATTGTTTCCCGCTTTACCCTCTGAAGTGACAGAAAACAAGCTTGCTTCATTGTCTGTCTACGTGGTAGCCCCTCAGATAATTAAAGATAGCAGTCATATCACCTCTTGGCCTCCTCTTTTCTGGGTTAAACATACCTCTCCCAACTATTCCTCAGAGGACTTACTTTCCAGAACTTTTGCTGCCTTGGTCACTCTCCTCTGGACATGTTCTATATGGTCAATATCCTTCTTAAGCTGTAGTGTCAAGAAATAGATACAGGCCCTTTCCGCACCAGACAATTAGAACGGGGCAGTGCGTCCTCGCAGGGAGGTCGTCTGCACCTTGGAGCGGACTAGGAGCGGACTACTTACCGGAGATCCGCACCTCAGTCCGCTCCAAGACGACCCCAAGTGGTCCTCCAGCGTGTTTTTGAAAGACCGCAAAAAACAGGTCTTTATTTTCCTGGAACGCGCCATTGCGTTCCTGCTCCCTTGTGCAGATTCGCAGGCTCGCACCGATGCGAGCCTGCGATTTGCGGAGGTGGGCTTTAGGCGTGGCAAGTGTCAGCGGTTGGTCGGGACCCATGACCAGCTGGAAGCTGCCATTTTGGAAGCTAGCAGCCGCCATTTTGGAAGCTGGAGCAGCGCAGATCTACAGACCTCGCACTGCTCCGATTCACCCTAGACCAAAGATGACCCCTGCAGAAGGGCTTCAGGGACAGTCCGTGTTGCTTCGGACCCCAGAAGAAGTGGTAGGTAACGGCACGGAGCAATTCCCTCGCCTCGTGCAGAAAGGGCCACAGTCTTCCAAGCAAAGCAGACCATGGTGGTAGTACTACCAGGACTCTGTAAATGGGAAGCCCAAGAAATACAGTCCAGTAGACCACTTATATGATATCCTATATCAAGCTTGAAATAATTCTGATGACCCATGACCAGCTCCTCAGTGTTTATGCCCCTATTATTTCATTTATACAAAATAAAAAAGTCATCCAAATTTTGTCCTCTGGAACAGTCCTCTTTGCATTCGGACACAGTCCAGTTCTGTGAGAGTGTAGGGAAGGACTCAATTCCCTTTGGTTGGCACATTATTCCTCCCTCCATCTGCTACTTCAGATGACTCATTCTGACTTCTTGACTTTATATTCCCTTTCCTAGCCTTGAAAAAAGGATGACTAGCAATTAAAATATTAGCTGGGGGAAAGCATTATCATAATGCACATAATTATCCCTTAGTCCCAGAATTAATTACTTAAAATTTGGAAGTGAAGAGATCTGAGAACTGTGAAACTTTTCATGAGTTACAACAATCTAGTGGCTGCATGTCCTATAACAAACTAAGAGATGATAGTGAATATTTTCCCCCTATTCTTAAAAGGAGGCTTTGGGGCCGTCCTCTGGTATGTTAAAGCATTTCTGTTCCATGAATTCCATAAGAAAAAAGAGGCATTTTCAACAGGGTTTTGTTACAAGCTTTTTTAAAAAATATTATTATTATTGGCCAGAATCCTATTGGTGCTGTGCACATGTATTTCCATAGCTTATGCACACATATGTCCATTTTTTGAAGGGAGCTGTTCTCTTCCCTTGTGGTCTGTCCCAAATTTCCCCCCCAGGGCAGGTGTCAAGCCCTAGGAGCAGTCGCATAGGGACGTTGAGGCGGGGGGCGATTTGCCCCAGGCGGCAATATTTCTGGGGCATCCCGGCCCGTAGTCATGCCCCTGCGCACCCTGGCCACGCCGCAACATACTGCAGCCACGCCCCCCACAGTGGTCACGCCCCTCATGTTGTAGCCACCCCCCCTACCACCACCCCCCACACACTCCAAGCTCCGCCACTGCCTAGAAGGGAAGAAGAAGAAGGAGAGGGGAGGCAGTTCATAAAGAAGTGGTTGCTCTAGGCTCCTGGGGGAAGGAATGGGGGAGTGCACTGAATGTATGAGGATATGCTCTTTTCTCCCCTCCCCTAAAGCTGAGTCCAGCTGAGTCATGTTCTGAGTTGCCTCCCTGCTCCCTCCCCTTCCCACCAGTAAACAGCAGCAACAACTGCAGCCTCTCTCAGGGCTTGACAGATGCTGGGAGAACAGGAAAAGGATGCAGAATTGTTTGGCAGAGTTCAGTGAGTGTACATCTCAGTGAGTGTTTTACTATTAATCCTCACAACAGTTATACCACTGGATTTAGGTAAAGCCTTGGTTCTTCCAGGTAGGTATGAGTCCAAGACCATGTACCTCCTTGAAGAACAACCAGAAGCTTCAGCTGGCGTTTAGGCTGACATATAGAGTCAGAATTGTATTATTCCACCTGGGGCCCTTTCAATGTACTTTGATTCCACTTTAATTGCCATGGCTGCATCCTGTGGAATCCTGGGGGGTTGTAGCTTGGTCAGAGGCACTATAGCACTCTCTGTCTGAGAACTCTAAGCACCTCTCCCTCAATTGAAAATCCCACAATTTCACATGATGGAAGCATGGCACTTCAAGTAGAATTATAAAATTTAATTAAAAAAAAAACACAATTAGAGTTATCACTCCAAGGCCTGCCTTTTCACAAATCATAATTGATAGATAGCCCATGCCCTGCCTCCCCAAAATGGCAAAAATGCTTCTCATGGACCCAAGAAGGCATTTGGGGTTGGGGAGATAACAAGAGTGAAAGAAAGAGATTTGTGGGACTTGGGAACCACAAAAACAATATGAAGGCCACACTCCCCACCTGTCCTAGAAGATGATGCCATGGTTGTGTTTCTGGCTTTAGGAACATAGGCAGATACATCTCAGAATGGCTCCTGTCCTCCACTGGCCACTATATGGCCATATCAGGGGCAGGCAGCACACAAAAGTTGGGTTTAGGGGAGATTTTATTCTGTATGTGAGGGATACAGAGGATTCCAACCTCCCTAACAGCCAAAACAGTTGGACTTATATCTGCACAATTCACCAACAGAATGTCAGCCCTCAGTTTTTCAAACCACAAGTAGACTTTGGATGTGTATGGGGTTTTCCTCCAGTTTTTTGGCGTTTTTTACAGTCTGTGTGACCCTCTCCCCCCAGAGTCCCAACTGCAGAAAATTAGCCCCTAGACTTGCTACAGTTGCCCATCCATACCTTAAGTACTGTAAAAATGAATTGGTTGCAAGCAGTTTGTTATTTGTAATGAGTTACTTCCAGGCTTTGGATCTTAGGCCATTTCCGCATTAGTATTTTAAAGTGGTGCAGAGCGACCTCCAACGGAGGTCTTCTGCACCATAGAGTGGACTGGGGTGGACTACTTTTTGTAGTTCCACACCTCAATCAACGCAGGAGCAACCGGAACTGGTCGCTCGGCGTGTTTTTTAAAAACCTCTTTTTAGAGGTTTTTAAAAATCACGGAGCACACAACCCCTTGCCGCTCCGTCGCCCGGCTCCGGAGCAGATTTGCAGGCGCACGCAAGTGCGTGCCTGCAGATCTGCCGGGAGCGGGCTTCCGGCTGGCGAGCTTCTCCAGTTGGTGGAGAGCCTCCACCAACCGGAAGCCGCCATTTGGGACGCCGGAGGACTGCGGAGCAGCGAACTCGCACTGCTCCTCGTGGCGATGGACTCGCCCGGCCTCTGGTAAGCTCCGTTTTCAGGCGTTTTCGGGCGTCCCCCCCCCACATGCGGAAAGGGCCTTAGTCATATAGGTGCTCCTCCTTTTAGGCATCAAATATAAGACTTGTCTGTTCTTCAAAATAACGTGATAACAAGAGAGCACTGGAGCCATATGGTACTTTTAAGAAATCTGCGTTATTTACAGATCTACAAGTAGAGCACACAGGAGGCAAATGCATTCCTATAAACTGAGAGCATAGCAGCTGATTTTATAGCAGTTCTCTAAACAGAGCAACTGCGTCCCAACCCAAGGACACAGCTAACTGTCCGAATTGTCTCTGCCTCTCCAATCAAACCACAAATCTCATTGTTTTTAGTGATAAACCCCCTGCAGGTAAATTACCCATTCAGAACGGGGGCGGGGGGAACATCACAGTCAAGGAGAGCCATTACTGTCCTTTGTCAAGCACATAGTTTCCATCAGGAAACACTTGAGGGAAAACCATAGTGATAAGACCAGTTCCTAGCAATCAAGGCAATTCAAATGCATAATATTATTATAGGGAACCACACTTAGTCCTGCATTCCCATATCCTAGTTGTGCAGGGTACAATAAGTGTATTGCTCCCACACTTTAGGGTATGACTCACAAACACATGCCATTACTCACAATTCAGACTAAACTTCACAACATATCAAGTGTTTTGTTGGGTTTTTTTAAGAAAAAAACAAATAAAACAACAAATTTGTATATGAAGCCATGGCTATTTCTGCACTACACTGATATAGTGCTATTATTCCACTTTCAACATCCTGTGGAATTCTGGGGTTTATATAGTTTACTCAAGTCCAAGTTTACTGAAGCTAAACTGCAAACCCCAGGATTCCATAGGATGTTGAAAGTGGAATAACAGAACTATAACAATGTGATGCAGAAATGGCCCATGAAAGGGATAACAAGGAATGACTGTCAGTTTCAAATGCTGACTCTCCTGGCCTCCAAAGGAGGAGGAAAACATTCTGTCTTTCGGGCATATTTAACAAATATTTGGTTAAATGCACGTGATGTATTTGCAAAATATGTGACAGCTTCCATTGGAAACTACTTGTGTCATCTTTTCAAATTGGCTAGTTTCCTCAAGTATTCCAAGTAAATTGTGGGATGTTGTTAAGACAACTCAGAGAGCAGATGGCAAGAAATATCTACTAGCATTATTTTTTTTTCCTTTCCTTATACAAAATAAGATAGATAAAATTGCAGCATAAATAGTTTGAAATGTTATTCTCCCAGCACTTGATGGAGCCCCACTGACATCAGAAGAGTTCTGTTAAAGACAGAAGCTTTGAAGATCTTGGATTTGAGAACTATCTCGCATCTTTCCCTTTTCATGTCAGGAGGGATGCAAACCTTTGCAGGGGCCTGTAAGCAGGTATTTTTAAAAAGGAGTCTTCAGTTTTACTCAAGGTCTGCACTCCCTGACACATTTCCTAAGCTACTCTCTGCACAGCCTTTTGACCACTTACTTATGTTGTTATTCTGGATTTATGTACAGTGTGTCCTCTGCTGATGCGACTTCAACACACATGAATGCAAGGTCACATGAAGCCTCATGTCCATTTATTGTCAATGGATACACTGGGCACATGCCTGTGCCAGCAGAAGTGCATGCATGTTGCATCCATTGACAATAATGGGATGGAGCCCCACATATACAGAGGGCACAGTGTACCTAAGTTAAGTAAACTACATCTTAGAGCCTCAGATATAAGGGACCGCTTAAACCCAGTCAATATCAACATAAAAAATCAGTTTGAACAAAGCAATTTAGTCATGCAATGGGACCTCCTGAACTTGTCATAGTTCAAGTATCTCAGGACGTTTTATTGTGCCCCTCTTTTCTTTTTTATAAAACAGGGGTCATGGAAACTGTGCTTATTTCCATCTTGCTGGCCAATGGCCCAGAAACCTCAGTTTCTAGAATTCAGTAGGGTGTGCCCTTTTATTCAGATACGAAGGTAGTTGCAACTCTGCTGCAGTAGCTTATTGTAAGAGACACCAGGGCATGGCTCAAGAGGTTCCTTCTTTCAGCCCCAGTGGCTCTTAGTTGTTGCATACCCTCTAGCATTTCATAAATGAAAACCAGGACATGTATGGCAAAGAAACATCAGAGTGTGGTAAAGATGGCAAAAGTGATTAATGAAGAAGATCAGACAAGCTAGAAGAGACTGCAGCAGTTTGCTTGTGCCTGAGTTTACTGGGAAGGGCAAGACTCTTCTCCCTCCTCTCTTCTCCCTCCTCTTTTCTCTTCCCTGATTAGTCAATTTAGTGCAAACTACATTTTCACACTGAACTCAATTTATAGCAATTGAAATAACCTGAGGACAAAGTGAGAAAGTGAGAGGTGGAGATGTTACCCCAAAACATGGGTGACTCAGGGGTCCACCTATGATGCCAATACCTCTATGCAAAGTGGGGAATTATTAGCTCGAAATCGGGAGGCCTGCAAGAGGGGGGTAACCTTACAAGATCTTTTACACCAGTGCTTACCAACAGCTCTGCAGGAAAGAACCAGCCAGAGATCCAACATTAAGCTTAACTGTGTTTTATTGGGGGAATTAATCATACACACAAGATCCAAACAGTCACACAATCACACAAGGATAACTGAAGGAAAAGGGAGGAAAGTTTTGGATAGTGAGATTTCAGGGCATAGTGGGTGATATTTACCAGTTTAGAAGGGCAGTGAAGGATCAACAGTGTGGCAACCAGCAATCAGTGTGCTGCAAGTTGACTGGCAAAAACTAGAGTTTATATACCCGATTTCTGCTTGAGGGGCAAGGATGTTAATGACTCTTTGGCTGAGTAAATAATGGAGTTCACAGAGTGGACAATGAGGTCCAGAAAGGGCTAATGGTCCTAACGTTAGGTGACAAAGAGCTAATGGTCCCCCTCATAACTTGGTGCTTGTTGAACAGGTTTTAGGACAAAGGAAGAGTTTGCCTGGTCAGAGGAAAAGAAGTTAAAACAATCAGCAGATTGGTGGGAATTTCGCAGACACTATTGTCTAAAAGGTAGAGTCGTTAAAGCTAACTGCAGGCCTATTATCTCTGGAGTTGCTGGGTGATTTTCTATGACCTCGCTACACAAAGAGGTGTTTTCTGACCTAATTCACAGCATGTGTGTTCAGCCAGTCTTTTCCTCTTATCTAGCTCAGCCATATAGCCATAGCAGGGCATGTTTTATATTTTGCAGATTAAACCATATCAAAGTATGGGAGTGTACAGCCTGTTAACAGAGAGAGAAAATGAGACATTTAAAAAGAAGCTGAAAAAGTAGGAAACAGAGGATTTATCAGGGCTGTCCCTTCCAAACTAAGACAGTTGGAAGATATGACAGTCAAGGAAGGCTGCAAGTATTGATTTCCATAAATCAATGCACCTAGGCTACAACTGTGTTGGGCAGCAACACTGCAATGCTTACAGCATTAGAGGTGACAGGAGGGGTTCCCCTGTGGATCCTTGGTCTTCTTAATCAGGGTGGCTAGAGGCACATGGGGGACTTCCCCAGCCCCATGGAGAGGGGCTTGGGGAGGCAGAGGGATTCTCTGGATTAGGCCCAGGGCATGAAGTTCCTGCCCCCACTCTTTGGTTGCACTGTGACCATCACTCTGTCACCTAGAGAGTGATGGTCTCTAATACGCTAAATTAACCAAGTCATGCTTTTTTTTTTTTTTGGAGTATATTAAAATAAACCTGAAAGAATGGAGGCTAGAAATGATGATCCGCTTGTTCTCCTCCTCTCTGTTTATTTGCATACATTGGGCTTCTTAGCACAATTTGCGTAATCAGGCCTGTAGTCTACAGCTTCAGACCCTCTAGGCTAATTTGTATGCTAAAAAAAGAACGTGTTTTTGATCACACTGTTGATTATGCACACAGACTTAGTGAATTGTGACTGTAAGATGCATCTGGACAAAGAGGCATGAAAAGGAACACTTTCCTTCTGTTCAAGATTAATTCTCCCAAACCAGTCATTGCCAATAAGACATCTTGGAGGTGGAAAAAAAAAACTTCTATTTTTACAGATTGTCTGTACTTTTCATCATTTAAAAAAGATTACCCAACCACCCCTCGCCCCATCTGATTTATGTGTGTATCTAACTGAGAAAAAAGAGTGGGAGGTCCCAGTTCTAGAAGTTCAGCTTTGTGTGCGTGAGTAAGCATCAGTTGCTAATTTGTCTCAAAACTGTAAAAATGCTGTGCCTTCTGTGAAAGTAGCTAATAGGATTCAGGCAAAACTGGATGGCCAAAACTGGCTGGGCTTTCATTCTAAACTATTCTCACTGCTCTGACAGCAACCTCCCTTGTTTGGCTTATTTCCTTTGTTGATGCCTGAAGGCTATTGGGGAAAAATACAGTTTATAGAAAACAATAACGCTTTATTTATTTATTAGTCCTTTATTATGGAGATAGACCTTATTCTGGAGAGATGGGACAAAGATGGCCCTCTGTTCAAATGGCATCAAACCTCTCAGTACCTGAAATCTAGCAAGTATGTCTCATTTCAAGGATTTCAAGCATACCCACCTGCAAAATGTATGGCTCACCTTGTAATTTTCCTGATGGAATTCCTACCCCACTGTTGTCCTCTTCAGGGTAAGCACACACAAAATAGTAGCTTCAGAAATGGAGCAATGTTACCAGGCAAAGAGTGAAAACAGGAGGTAGAACTGGGCCAAAACTAACAAAGTCAGTTTCAGAAGAGACAAATTCCCTATAAAGAATTAGATCCACAACTGCAGCTTAGGTGACAGTGATTTAATGGGCAGTACATGGGAAATATAAGTGGGTATTTATGAATCTTGACTGCATATTACACAGTGAACACCAAAATCAGAACTGTGAGGCTGCACCTAAAAAGGCTAATGCAGTTTAGGCAGCACCATCAGAAACAGTGCGTAGATTGCAAGAAGCAATGGTATGATGCAGTGAGTTTCAAAAGTCTTTTCAAAAGTCTGGTATCCACCTGGGGCACCAGAGTTTAAGAAGGGTATTGACAAACTAGATGATGACCAGACAGAGGCAGAAAAATTGTGAGGGGTAGGAAGTCTCACGAGGAAAGGTTCAAGGAATTGTATACATTTAATATGGAGATGGGATGATGTAGATGTGATATGATGGTCATTTTTAAATATATGAATGACTATTATATACATACAAGAGCATGTTTGTTGCTGCTTGGTGGGGGGCATTTTAGGTGCCTTGAATGGTGGTAGACTCTTCTCGGTTGAAGGTTTTTAAGCAGAAGCTGGATGGCTGCATATTGAGTTTGCTGTAGTCATAGATTTCCTGCATCGGCAGGGGATCAGACCACACAGTTTTCGAGGTCACTTCCATCTCTATGATTTCACCCTCTCTCCCCCAACACCACAGTCCTGACCCAACTCATGCTTCGTTTTTACAAAACAAAACAAAACATCCCCCAAAACATAAAGATTCAAGCTGCAGGAAAGGAGATTCCAACTGAACCTCAGGAAGAACTTCCTGACAGTCAGGGCTGTCCGGCAGTGGAATATGCTGCCTCGGAGTGTGGTGGAGTCTCCTTCCTTGGAGGTTTTTAAGCAGAGGCTGGATGGCCATCTGTCGGGAGTGCTTTGAGAGTGTTCCTGCATGGCAGGGGGTTGGACTGGATGGCCCGTGTGGTCTCTTCCAACTCTACATTTCTATGATTCTATGATTCTATGATTCTATGATAAAGATGGAAGATCTGATGACCGAACTCCCATGTATACCTAATTTGGCTTTCTCTTTCCAGCATTTGCCACCTCCTCCTCCTCCTCCAGCCCTTCTGCTGTAGATCCTTGAGAATGGACATCTTCACTGAGTTATGGTCCCTTCTGCAAACAAAGTAAGCAAATAACAATATACTCCCTAACTCTCCAGGTCTGACATGGAGAATCCCAATTAATCTCCTGTTGTCCCACTTTTTCAGCTGCTTTTTTAATGTCCCATTTTCTTTTTCCTCCTGCTTTCTCCATACGTCCTCAGCTTCCTTCAGTTGCTCCAAACTAGTTCGAAGTGAAAATGCAGTTTGCACTCAATTGACCTAGCATGGAAGGGAAAAGAGGAGGGCTCAGGCAAAACCATCAGATGGCCATCATTTGTTCAAGTATAGGATGACCAGAATGCTGAAGACACTAAGGCCCTTTCTGTACCCTACCTTGTCCTGTCATGCTCTGGTGGCGATCCTGGCAGTGGCTCTGCTGGGAAAGGAGAGCTATCAGGGCACTTCCCTCTGCACCGGACCAGCTCCCTGTGGAAGGGAGCATGAGGGACACACCTCTTCCTTCCACAGTGCAGCCAGGCACTTTCCCAGGCTGTGCTGGGGCAGGAAGCACTTCCATTGTGTTCTGGGGCTTCCGCAGGCCAGGTAAGTGTGGGATGGTTGCACGATCAGTCATTGACAGGGAAAACCCATCAATGATTTAATCAGCAATCACACTGCCTGGTGACAGGAGAAGGAGGAGACTGTGATGACATCATACAGAAACGTTGTCGTGATCCCGCTCCTCTCCCATCCCTATGCTGAGACAACAACATCTTGCAGAAAGGGCCTAAATTCTATTTCTCCTTTCTCACAGACTCCAAGGAAGCTGTTTCAGTTCTAAATCAGTATCTGGCGTCAGTAACAGACTGGAAGAGCAAACAACTTGAAGCTCAATTCAGACAAGACAAAAGTGCTCCTAGTCAGTTGAAAGGTGATCAAGGTATATGAATTCAATCTGTGCTGCAGATTGTGCTGTGCTGTGCTCCTCCTGACTATTCAGGGTTTCAGTTTGGTTTTAATCCTGGATTCAGCCTTGTACCCAGAACCGTCTGTAGAGATTAGCAGTGCATTTGTGTACTAGAAGCTAGTGAGCCAACTTTGCCAATTTCTGGAGATGCTCGATTTGGCCATTGTGGCATGTACCTTCATTATATCCTCTTTGGATGAGATTACTGTAATATACTCTGTGTGGGGCTGTCTTTGAAAAGTGTTCACAAACTTTAGCTGATACAAAGAATATTGACTTTCCAGGGATCTTTCCAGGGATTGACTTCCAGGGATCATATAACTCCCCCAGTCCAACAGTTTCACAGGTTGTCAACCTGTTTCCATGAACAATGCAAAGTGCTGGCTACGATCTATAAAACCTTCCACAGATTAGGTACGGGCTATCTGACTGACCATATCTTTCAGTAGTAGCCTATCTAGACCCAAATATCCTCAAAAGGGCTTTTCTTTCAGTTCTACCACCTTCACAGGTTTGGTTGGTGGAGACATGAAATAGAACCTTCTCAGAAGCTTCTTCTAGGCTGTGAAAGTCTCTTTATGGGGAGATTAGAATGGTCCCCTCCTTGCTCTTCCTCCATCAGGAGGCAAAGCTCTTTTTTTTTTATTCTGAAAAGTTTTTAGACTTACAGGTTGTTAAGGAAAGTGCTTTGTTGTATGGCTTGAAACTGTATTGTTTTTTAAATGCTTTTTAAGGTTTAAATTGTTTTAATATTCTTAGTAGTTACATTCTATTTTAATCCAGACTTTTTATATGTTTTTAACTATATTGTAATCATTTTAATTTTGTGAGCCACCTTGAGTCTCACTTTTGGGAAAAAAGAGGGATATAAATAAAGAGGAGGAGGAAGAGAGGAGGCGGAGGAAGTGCTCCTTCATGTAAAATTTGTTTTTAAAACCTAATTTCATTCCAAAAAGAGAGAATGTCAAAGAGAAAGCTATTTTGTTTGTTTCTTTGCTTAATATATGAACAATGACCTTCTATTTGTTAGAGGTAGCAACTTCAGCATGTCAGTATTCAGCAGTTGCTAGATTTTGTATCCTTTAATGAGGCATTAATGCCTCAGCAGAGTCCTATTCCCCACTGGATTTACAGAGGAGCCCAGAGAGCCACAAAATTCCATGCAGAGATCTAAGTCAGTTATCTGTTTTCCTTACAAATCCGTTCCATCACAGATTGCTCACTAATTGGGATTTCAGATGGGCATCACTGAATGAGAAACATGCAACTGGAATAATGGAAGCAAGCATCCCTTTGACCCACCCAGAGCTGTTTCTCTAGCCCTCCCCTTCCCATCAAATGCTACACAAAAGGTCAAATCACCCTACTAAAGACACTGAGCTGTGGTTATATTTCTCAGATCTTGGGGCCTGGTCTTCTGTATTCAGGGCAAGGAAAAGGAATCTCAGGGCAAGAGCACTGCCTTGAAAATTATATGCATGTATATTTTTCTCAGTGTTTTCTATTTGAATGGCATACTCTTTCAACTGTGGCTGATGCTTCCTGTATCCCTTCCCTTATAACTTCATTTTTGTAACATCACCAGGGCCCACCCGTGGGACCTCACAAGGGATCATCCTTTGGTCTCAGGTTTTACCTGAAATCTGAATGCCCAAGAAGGTCTTGACATGGCAACCTGTGGTGCAGATTCCTCAAAAACTGGGCAGATTCATCTTCTGCAAGAGGAAGATGTTTGGCCAGTCTTGGACTTAATCTCCTATTTTTAAATTTAGAGTTAATTAGCACCTTCCTGGAACAAGGCGGCCAGTTTAAATTCAACCTCTCAGCTTGTCCCATTCTAGCAGTTTCTCTTGACAGCCAGAGGGTCAAAGTAAGCTTTGTTTTAAAGCCAGTACCCCACACATCTGCAATTTGTATTGCAGAATACTGATCCGTGATGACAAACAGAACACTAGTTTGCAGTACAAATTGCAGTGTGGAATGCCAAGTCTGGGTAAGACCCACAGCAGGAGCAAGGGATTAAAACTCTCCCCCTGCTGCCATTCTGGGTCTCAATTTGGATCAAGCTACCTTAGATAAAGGCAGGAAAAAAAAGCATAACTGCTAACTTCATCTTTGAAACAAGGTCTGGTGCATCCCACAGACTCAAAGTGTTGAGTGGAACCACAAGAGATCCCTCAGAACCCCATCCACCTGCCTATTTAATCTGTAATGAATCCAGTTTAGGTTCAGTTATTACAGAAAAGGGGGTAGAATGGATTTGATAACCTTTTTAAAAGAACAGGGGGGAAAATGGAAATATGTAACCTATCCAGTCTAGTGTGGTACAGTCCAGAGTAATCTGTACCTTACGATTCCTTTGCGTAATCTGGGCTCTCTCCACACTCTGGTGCTTCCAAAAGCCATTCAGTTACTCACTTGGGGAAGCCGCACAGGCAGCTATTGTCAAGGAATCTTATATTAACGTAGATCTCTGGGGTGTGTGGGCTCAGAGGCATTTTTTGTTGCCGTGGACCACTAAGGCCCTTTCCACACATGGGGCATGAATTGGGCAGAAACGGGACTCATCGGATTTCTTCGAGTCCGTTGGGACGAGGAGCAGTGTGAGCTCGTCTCTCCGCACTGCTCTGGCATCCAAAATGGCGGCTTCTGGTTGGTGGAGGCTCTCCACCAACCGGAGAAGCTCACCAGCCTAAAGCCCACCCCCAGCAGATCTAGTGCGCACCTGCAAATCTGCACCGGAGCACGGCAACGGAGCGACACGGAGTCAGGCACTCCGTGCTTTTGAAAAACCTCTTAAAAGAGGTTTTTAAAAAGCACGCTGCGCGACCAGTTCCAGTCACTCCGGGGCGGACTGAGGTGCGGAACTACAAAAAGTAGTCCGACCCAGTCCACTCCACAGTGCAGAAGACCTCCATTGGTGGTCGCTCTGCGCCGTTTTAATAGCCCGGTGCGAAAATGGCCTAAGACTAACTCAAGGCAGCTTCTGGCCATATGTGTGGTAGTAAGAAATATCACATGCTTTATTTCAGCTGCTCAATGTCATTCATTTGTGTGTTCTCATTATGTGCAGAAGTAACAAGTGCTGAGTACATTTTTTGCTATCAGACAATTTTGTATCTTTTAAATGGTTTGAGATATTGTAATGAAAATTTGTACAAATGAAGTCTGTCACCAGCAATACACTCCTGCTCTTTGAGATCAATGTGTGACCATCCACCTGTCTATCTACCTGTCTTCCTTCCTTTCATTATATTTTTAACTGTAAAAGCTCATAACATTCCATGGACCCCCTGTAGGACCATTGTGGTCCGTCAGGGGTACATGGACTCCAGGTTAAGAAATCCTGTGCTAAGGTATTTTGTGTGAATGGAAAAACAACAGCGTGCCCTTCAGCCCCCTGAAGTGAATTTTGCTTAGGTCACATAACATATATGTTAAATCAGACCATCCCAAACATACCCTCCAAACTGGGTGAAAATTCAATCAACTCACTGCTTTGACAGCAAACTATTCCCATTTAAATTATTAGTTTTTGGCTACACTGGAGTGGAGATTTCAGTTTAGATGGCTGTAGAACAAAGGAAATATTGGACTTAAAGGAGAGGGTGAAATCCTTGTGTGGTCATGATACTATCTCTCATCCTAGAACTATCTCATAGGGCCATTATGATTACTGAATGGGGTGGGGGAAGAGACTGTGTATATCACTCTGATCTTTCCAGAAGAAAAAGATGTGCTGTGGAAAGTGTGGCAAACAAAAATAAATAGGCTGCTTCTAATGTTATGCTACATGTAAGTGTGCTATAATGAGAAATGCCTTAAAGATTCCCGCATGATAATAGGAACTTTGCAGTTACCCCCTAATCCCCTGCACAGATTGAAGCCATTCTGATTGACAGACACAAAAATAGCCTATTATCAGCTTTTGCTTCTCTTATTAAAGTACAGCGCTGCTGTGTGCTACCACTGGGAGGGAGGGACAGAGGGAGGGAAGGAGAGAGGGAACGAGCTGATTTTGTTACCTTCTCGCTGTAAAGAAACTTTGATAAATGTCAGAGAGCAGGAATGTGGAATGTTATTAGCAGTAGATGTGTCGGCTCTCCTTCTGTGAAGATTTCTGGGGAAATGCAATCAAGACCATTACCTCACCCAGTCATGTGTCACTGCATCTGCTGCAGGAACCGAGCCAGGCCATGTTAAGCGCAGACTTACACTGAAACCCAATCTGTCAGGCTGGCAGAAATGATGTTAGCAAAACGGCATTTCAGGCACTAGGGAGCTCAGCATGCTCAGCAGGAGGAACTAATAGAAAGGAGAAGACACCAACCATGCCCCCTGGGGAGACAGGAGTTCGTTATCGATAACAGGGAACCATGGAGGTGGATGGTATGAAAAGTTGGACCAGGGGTGCTAAGATAGGAAATTGTAAGCTGAGTATGTAAGAGGATTCAGAACTGATGGAGGTTTTCTTCTAAGGAAAATTATTTTGACATCTTCTGTTAGGCTACTTTTCAGTGGGGGCCCCAAACTTTTCTGAAAAATTCTTGAAGGCAACAACAAAAAGGTAAAACAGGGAGGAGAATGGTTGGAAAACCACTGACATGAAAACAAACAAACAAACAGGTAAGGCCAAAAGAAAAACACTGGAATGGAAAGAAGCATTAGGAACAAGCAATCCTTCTACAGGGGAATAGGATTTTGAGTTGTCTTTTGAAGTTCTGGTTTCTGGCAAGCAATAGTTTACTCAGCTTCTTCAAAAGAAATAAGCAGAGAAGGAAGGGAAAGGGGAAGTGACCTAGGGCTGGCCTTATGACAAGCCAGCCACAGACTTGCCTCCTGGGAAAGCAATTGGAAGGGAGCAACTATCTGTTACAGAAGCAGAAAGAAAACCATTTCCCTTCCCTTGTAGTGCTAGCCTTGATAACGCTTTCTGATGCTGCTCAGAATCAGTAGAAACAGAGGAGAGATAAAGGGTACAATCCTATGGGAAGGTAAGAAAGGGGCAAGCAAGCAATAGGCCAGGGATCTCATTAGCAGTGCAAGTGTATCTGGCTAAAGAATCCCACTGAACCTGAGCTGATGTTTAATGACTTCAGGACATGGAGGTCAGGCTGTGCTGAAAGGCAGTGAGCGGAAGGGTTGTGAGGCTGAACTGAAGCAGGGAAAGCTCATTGGCATAGGCTGTGTGAATAAAGGGGAAAGGTCTCTGAAACTCAGCAGTAAATAAAACCAGATGCTTAAGAAGAGGTATGAGAGTATACATTCCATTTGCCCAGGTTTGGCAGGGACAGTCCTGATTAATCCTCTATCATCCCACTTGTTCAGCTGCTTTTAGAATATACCACTTTCTCTCTCCTGCTACTACTTTTCCCCTTTTCCTCAGCTTACTTCAAGTTGCTGCAGACTACGTTCAAAATGCAGAAGTAGTTTGCACTCCATTAATTTAGCAGGGGGAGAGGAGAAAAGAGGGAAGAATCTTGCCCTTCCTAATAGGCTCAGGCAAAACAAAAGTGCTGCTGCCTCTCCTAGTTTGTGTGTTCTCCATCAATAATAACTTTTGCCATCTAAACCACACTCTGATGTTACTCAGCCATGTGTCCCAGTTTTCATCTGTGAAATGTTGGAGGGTACGAGTCCAAGAAATTCTAGGGCTCGTTTTAAAAATGATAGAGAATACATGCATGCAGCAGCTAGCTCCTGTGATTAAGGGGCACTGACACCAATGGCTTGAGAGGACATAAACTAAACTTTTATTACAAGAACTCCATTTGAGATAGGAAAGATTTGTTAAGGGTGATAGGCTAAGTTAAGCTAGAACAGGAAGAAGACTGAGTTAGTTTGACTTTTGGACTGGTGAAAGAGCAAAACAGAGGCAAAAAGAAGAGGTGGAGTGATCCCTAAGAATATCAATCTAAAAGAGCTTGGAATAGATGAATAGGAAATAAGGATATTTCAGGTCAGTGAAATGCTTATTAAACCTATCACTGCTGCTGTCTCTAAGACACATTTAACTCTTTAAACACTGAGTGTTGTTGCAATTCCAATATTAAGAAAAACTTCCCTGTCCACATGGAGATCCCTGCAGTAAGGTCTTCCCACTTTTCACTCTTGGACATCTTGTCTAACCAGTGGAAGAACAGGTGGTAGCAGGTTCTGAACAGCAAACACATAAGGCAGGGGTGGGCAAAGTGGCCTGTGGGCCACATGCAGTTCTCAGGACCATTTTTGTAGTCCCCAGGAACTCCCAGGATTCAAAAAATAAAATTCAAAAGCATTCCTTTGCCCTCAAATGCTCCCAAATGTCCTCTGGGGCATGGGGCAATTTTGCCAGTTTTTTAATTCTTCGAGGCCATTTCAGGAAGTGAACCAGAATTGATTTCCTGTTATAAAAAAAGTTCTCTCCTGGGCCTAAAACAGCCTTACAGCTAGTGTGTGCCTTCAAGTTGTTTCTGACTTATAGCAGTCCGAAGGCGATCCTATCACTGGGGTTTGTAGTCAGGCTTTGTTCTGAGGGTGGGTTGCCTTTGCTTTTCTCTGAGGCTGACAGAGTGTGACATGTCCAGTTCCATATCCAAGCAGGGGGGTTCCATTCAACCCAGAGGATTTCTGTGGCCGAGTAGGGATTCAAGCCATTGCCTCCCAGAGTCCTAGCCCCACACTCTAACCATGGCACTATCTTGGCTCTAAAACAGCCTGGGAGCTGAAAATGTGGATGGCCCGATACCCCCAAAAGTTATTTGCTGGCCAAAATTGAGTGTTGTTGCGGGGTGGTGCAGGGGGGCAAGGTCTTCTGGAGAGCTGGTGCAGTTCCTTAACCTCCAACAGTCACCCATCCATGAATAGGCCCTAAAGTGAATTCTCCACTCCATGGGAACCGATGCATCCATCTGCTGGGCGCTTTTGGTGATTTTGTAGATGTGCACTGTATCACTGCCTGAGCTGCCCCTTGTCCCACTTCACTGCCACTAAGTGATGCCCACAGTCATAAAGTTTCATTTAGTGCTGCACTGACATTTTCCCTGTAACATGTTCTGATAGAAAAGGCCATTCTTTGGAGAAGAAAATTTTCATGAAATTATGAATTGCATGGGGTGCAAAATTCTTGCAGTTATGTCAGTTATAAGGTAGCTGAGGAGGCGATGTTATTGCCCTGTGTTTTATTTCTCAATTATCTCTCCAGTGGTCTGCAGCGTTCCTGATGTTTGTAGCCAATGAACTAACTCTTCCAAGGGGCAGTGTTTGGACAGGTTACATTTTAGACCTCAGCTCACAGAGTCTCCCACCTAGTGTGGCCAGATATTGGGGTCTCCAAAAGCAAACTAAGTTCTGCCCCAGGGTTTTGCAGATCCAGACATACAAACAGTCAAAGAAGCTGTGGGCTGTTACAAAAACATGTAGCAGAAAGAAAACCACATGTACAGAGTTCATCCAGCTGTCTCCCACTGATAAGAAGGAGGCACTACAAGTTGAGCCAGAGCCTTGAAGCACTCCTCATTACTGGAAGGATGTCAGTTGCCTTCTTTTAATCACCTTTCGTTCTTTACTGCTCATATGCATATCTTCCACTTGTACTCCTAAGTATAAAGAATTAGCAAAAAGCATAAGTAATCTCATAAGAAAAATCCTTACTGTAATATATATGAAGAAAAAGACATATAAAAACTAGAAGGAAAATATCAAGCTTTGTGAAACAGGTCTACTGTTTGAAATTTTCTACTGTTTAAACTAAACTATAGAACCTTCTAATAATTTAAATTTACATCTGGGTTAGCCAGTTTTTACAAATAAACCTCATGAAATTGTTGAACTCGAAATTTGTTTTCTAGACTTTATGCTGACTTGCCTATTCCAGCTTGCCTAAAGGAGGCAGTCATGAGGCCTTTGTTGAAAAAGCTATCCCTGAATCCTTCTATAATGGATAATAGGCTGGTGTCCAATCTACCATTTTGGGGGAAGGTATTGGAACATGTAGTGGCCTCCCAACTCCATGGGTTTCTGGATGAAACAGATTATCTACATTCATTTCAATCTGGTATCAGGCCTAGCTATGGGACAGAGACAGCATTGGTCACCTTGATGGAAGACCTACACAGGAAACTGGAGACGGGGAGTGTGTCCCTGCTGGTTCTGCTGGACCTCTCAGCAGCTTTTGATACAATCGACCATGGTTTCTTTCTGTGTTGTCTCACTGGGATGGGACTTGGAGGCACTGTTTTCTGTGCCTCCATTCCTTCCTGAACAGATGATCCCAGAATGTGGTTCTGGGAGCTCTTGTTCAACTCCATGGCTGTTGACTTGTGGGGTCCCTTATGTTATGTATCATATACATGAAACCACTGGAAGAAGTCAGCAGACGTTTTTAGGTGCAGTGCCATCAATAAGCGGAAAACACTCAACTCTACTACTACTTTCCACTTCAATTCAAGGAGGCTACCATGATCCTAAACCAGTGTCTGTCATCAGTAATGGACTGGATGATGGCAAACAAATTGAAACTTAATTTGTAAAAGGTAAAGATGCTCCTGGTAGAAAGGTAGAACAGGGTTTCAGCCTCTGTTTGATGGGGTCACACTCCCCCTTGCTCTCCCCTTTCCCCTTCCCTGTCCCTAAGCAGGGTAATCTCATTGTACTTCTAGTGTCTAGACAAAGAGGACATCATGGTGCAGGTGAACAATGTTGCTTTTACTCTGTTCCCCAGGATGATGATGGTGGTGGTAGTGGTGGTGGTGGTGGTGGTGTAGGTTGAGCACTTGTGCTGCCCTGATGGTTGACAGCATGATGCGACTGCACCATTGTGACAAAACATCCAGCTGTGACTCTGGAAGAGGGAAATGTCAATAGTGGCACAACAGGAAAACACAATGCTGAGGGTATACAACTCCCATCCTACCATATGTGAACCAAGATGCAGCTTTCTTTCAAGAAATGCTGTTTGCCAAATATTGCAAGGCAGCTATCCAATCAAAATGCATATAAACACACATATATCAGGAGGAACTGTGCATGCAGATTTATATATTAGTGAAAATAACAACAAAAAGCTTTAGATAGGAGGAAATCACTTGCAAAAATGGAAGTATGAAATGAAATTGTATTTAAAATGCTAGGGCTGTGCTTTGAATCCAGTTGAATCTTGAACTGAATGCAGCTTTCAGTTCTCTGTGATGGTAAAGGGAAATTTAAAATTCAAATTCGAACTGACAGCACACACATTCACTGTGCATTGATCTCTCCTTTTCTCTCTCCTGGGTTGCTTCAGCTTACTGGATCAAAGGTTGTTCAGGCCTGTCTTTGTAGTAACAGTAGACCTAAAGTGAACCTACAAACAAAATTCAGTGAAAGAGAATTTGGTGCAGCTACTTCTCAAACATCTCTCTGCCTTAATGCAAGAGTTATTCAATTCAGCAGTTAAGCCTTTAAGAACACTTTTTATCTGGGACCCCAGGGTCAGTCCAGCCATACAGCTGGGTGACACCATTGGTGACCAGAATAAGTGATAGCTGAAACTCTTATCTGAATGTTTCAGCTGAACTTTTTCAAATGAAGGCTCTAATGGAGTTTGAACACTATTTGGAGCAGCAAAAATGTCTTGAGCCTGCACTGGGAAATCCCCTGAATAAAAATTTGTTCCACATATTCATGGAAGCAACGGAAGCTCTCCACTAAGTAATCAGCTTATCAAAACTCTTTAAAACTTGATTGGTAGCACATGCCTCTTTAGACCATGTTCGCATAAGTCCTTTATCACAGTAGAAAAATGTGTGATTCCTTTGCAGAAAGAAACTGCAAAGGAGAATTCATGGGGTGGGGGGAAGAGTAATCACAAAGCCAGAAGTCACTTGTCCAGCTCAGCAGATTCAAAATCTGCAATTTATGACCACATCTACATAAAGGCATAGAACTG
The DNA here is from genome assembly GCA_030412105.1 of Cyclura pinguis. Classification (NCBI taxonomy): domain Eukaryota; kingdom Metazoa; phylum Chordata; class Lepidosauria; order Squamata; family Iguanidae; genus Cyclura; species Cyclura pinguis. The sequence continues at coordinate 108,071,568 of CM059600.1, read as the reverse complement.
CAGAGTTGGACAGGATCATAAGAATGTACTAGGCCAACCCTGTGCAGGAACCTGCATCTAAAGCAGCCTAGGCAGACAGCCATCCATCTTCTGTTTAAGAACCTTCAAAGAAGAACATCTCACCACCTTCCTCTGTAGTCTGTTGAACAACTATTGCTATCAGGAAACTGTTCCTAATGTTTAGGTGGGATGTCCTTTCCCTCAGTCTGAAGCTACTTATTCAGACTCCATTTGTCTAAAACAGCAGAAAACAAGATCAGTCCATCTGCCATTCCATAGCCTTTTGAAGAGGGTTATCCTATCACTTCTTAATCTTCTCCAGGCTTAACATACTAAATTGTGTCCAGTGTTCATCTGCAGATCTTTCATCATCTTAGTCACCTTCTCCTGAACATGTTCCAGCTTAACAATATCTTTTTTTAACTTCTGGTGCCCAGAACTGGACACCATACTCCAGGTGAAGCCTGACCAAAACAATACAGAGTGGCACTACTGCTTTCCTCATTTCCTCATGGTGCAGACTATCACACTGTTGATTCATGCTTAGCTTGTATTCTAGTAAGACCCATGGATCCCTTTCAGCAGGAGAAGTGTTATCCATCCTACGTTTAGGCATCTTATTTTCTCTACCATAACAGGAAAGATTAGATTTATCCCTATTGACATTCATTTTTTAACCTTTGCCTGAGTTCTGTAATCTGTTAAGATCTTCTTGAGTCCTAATTCTGTCTCCTGAGGTGTTTAGCTTGTCATCTACTAAGACCCCTAGATCCTTTTCATATATACTGCTGTCAAGCCAGGTAACAATGACCATCTGTATGTGCATCTGATTTTGCCTGCCTAAAGTACCATTACTCCGCTTAAAAATCATGCAAGAGGGGGCGTATCTCTCTAGTCCATTAAGACCACAACACCATGATATGAAAACTGCTAATCTGAATCACCCAGGCATTAACCCCAGGCCTGAAAGAATTAGTAGAAATATACTTGAGTAACAGGTAGCAACGGAATTCCATACTCCCATGATCAGGCAGAGAAGATGGTTACAAGCAAGACTGCATTTCCTGATAGCATCGGATGATGTACTTTATAGCTTTCCCAGTGACAAGTGAATAGAAAAAAGAAAAAGTGAGTGGCTGTCAGTAGCCAAGTTGCAAGAACTGACTGGTGACCTCCTGAACAGTCCATTTCCTTCTCTCTTAAAGTGCTGGTGTTTCTGCAAAGTAGATTAAGCCCCACTTGAGGATTTTAATGGTGTAGCCAGATCAGTGACAAGAGGCTTATTTTTATTCCAAGCCCTGTTAATTCCAGACCTCAAACCTCAGAGGATTAGAGTTTGGGGGAACATCACCTGCAGATTCAGGCCTGACACAGTTTTTCTCAGATACCTTTATCTAGGAAAAGAAGGAGAGTAAAATCCTTAAGGAAATTAAATCTTCCAGGCATGAGACACTGTGCCTTAAAGCATCACCCTAAGTGTTTATCAGAAAGGAAGATTCAGGTAGCCACTTGCTCTCTTGGAAGCTAAAATGAAGAGCAGTCCAATCCCCCTCTAGAGAGCTGCATTTAATTTACCAAGGCCCAAGGGGAAATTACATTGCCATGCCTATCTGTCAACTTTCCAGCCTTTGACAACACCCATTCTTTATCCATTTTCTACTTATCAATAAGCTGCTACTTCTCCTAACAAAAATTATAGTGCATATTTTTTAATTCATTGGCAACTCCCCCAACCATCCACTCCCACCACAGAGGCAGACTAGTTTATAAATGAACTGATGGAAGACAAAGAAATGGTTTCAACCCAATACTGGCAATTTCTTCTCACTTTCTCTAACTAAATTCCATACAGCCTAATAGACTCCCATGATAAAAATCCTCATGTTGAACTGCAGCATGACAGTAAATCTCTAGTTACCAAAAGCAAGAGTTAGCTGAGGGAAGTGTGGGTTGTTGATGATGAGGTTGAGGAGGTTATTGTGCCCTACTTGTAGTCTTCGTAGGACATTCTAGTTGGCCGTCACTGGAGAAAGAATGCTGGAGAGACTAGATGGACTGGACATAGAGGCTGAGATCTGTATTGCACAGATGGAATGTAAGACAATTCCACTGGGCTAGCACTTATGCCTGCTGAAAAAGACAGTTTCCCACCTTTGGTCTGCCCCCACAGCCATTAAGTGGCCAGAGCAGCATCTGGCTACATTTTTGCAATTGAGAGAAAAGAACAGATCTTGTCTTCTTGGATGGTCCCACAAGGAAGGGAGGTTGTTGTACAGTAAGGTATTGAATGCCTCATTCTGCAGCCTTCCTAAAATTACATAACCTGTATATCAGTAACAAGATTCTAGCCATGGTCCCCACTAGAATGGAAGTTCTGATCCTGATCCAGTCTGGTTATCTGCTCTCCTTCCCACCTCTACCTATCAGCCTATCCATCCAAACATTCAAAACACAGTATTGGCCAAGTGTATGGTGTTGGGCACTCCCTGTATAGAATGAAAGGCCACAAGACCTTGCACTGCCAAGCCTTGGTTCAGTTTTGAGGCAGAATCAAGCAATAGGAGTTGAGGACCTGTATTATCTCCTCAAAGGTAGGATAGTCCTGGATCAATTTTTAGTTAAGTTGCTGTTCTTCTTGATCCTGCTCTGCCTTTGAGGAGCTTTTAATAATGTTAATTGAAGACAGCTGTGTGTACTAGTTTCCCATATTCAAAACAGGAACATGCTCATCAAATGACTTAAGTACTAGGCAATCTGGTGTTTTCCAGGGTCTGGGATGACAGCTGCCATAATTCTTTACTTTGGGCTACAGTGGCTGAGGTGTACAGGAGATGCTGTCTTAAGGGCACAAGGTTGCCTGTCCCACAGAATATTACATGCTACAAGGAAGGACAATCCATTCTCCCACTTCCCTTTCACTGGTCACTCTTACCTAAGTGAATGCTTCTTTGGCAAGACACAGAGCATTCACAAATCTATTCCATTTGTGGTACAATCCGTAGCATATTTATTAAGGAGTAAGTCCCACTCTGTTCAAGAGAGCTTACTTGCTTGTCAGTGTGTCAAGACAGCAGAGTTATTATTTTTCCAAGGAAATTGCGTTGGGGAGCACTTTACCCAGCTTGCTTACTATAATTGTGGCAGTCCGTCACCCACTGCAAGTCAAACCTTCCTCTCCTGTTAGGGTTGAGCCAAGGCAACTTATCATCAACTTGATTTTTATAAATAGTCTGACGATGGGAAGGAAGAATGGTTCCCTTGTGATGGCACCATCCCTTCAGTGTGTGTGCATGCGCACGTGTACCTTCAAGTCACTGGTTGACTTATGGCAACCCCATGAATTTCATAGGGCTTTCTTAGGCAAGGAATACTCAGCCGTGGTTCTACCAGTTCTTTGCTCTGAAATATAGCCCACAGCTTCTGGGATTCATTGGCAGTCTCTCATCCAAGTGCTAACCAGGGTTGACCTTGTTTAGCTTCTACGGTAAGACAAGATCTGGTGCCTTTAGGGTATTCAGGCTACCCCAGAGAGCTACCTTTTCCCCAAATCTTAAGGTTTTTTTTTTAATGCATAAGAAGGTTGTGTTGTATATAAAAGGGCCAAGAATTGGTCTCTGAAGTCCATTATTAAAGGGATCTTCTTTTCTTTTCTTTCCCCTTTTTTCTTTTTCTTTCTTTTTTATTTTTCCATTTCAGCTGTGGCCAAGATTGTTGTGTTGTGTTTAGTTTTTCTCCTTAAAATGTGAATCTGGTTCTTATTCTGCAGCTCTGAAGCACTGTCACTGTGCTGCTCACAATGTCATTCTTTGGCAGCCTTGCCTATAAATCAAGTGTGCTTTCAGCACCACTAAGCCCATTAATTTTAATTCCTCCCTTATGCCTTTATAACTACCACCAAGAGCTGTAAATTTGGTGCTTGCCAGGTTTTCTATTGCATGGGAGGAAGGAATAAACACTGAACTGAACGGGTGTTCTGCAGGGACTATAGAGTGTACAGTTCTTTTATGTTGTCTGATTTTATTTTATTTTTTTAATCTTTTTGTCATTTGTAAAGCTGTCAGCTGAAAATTGTCAAATTAGCATGGTCAGTCTACTCTTCAGCCCTTATCTTGCTCTCTCAGGATGGAATACACTTCAAGATGATTATTGCTCCCCCCACTGCTCTGGGAATGAATTGGGCCCCCATGGAGTTCTCAAAAGGGAATGGAGAAATGATTTTCTTGAATTTGCATGAAAAGCTTCCCGGACGCAGTGAAAAGAGGTGGCAATTTCTGTTTCACTTTCCTGCCAGTTAAATTAGGTAAAGGATTTTTCTCTCCCACCCTTGCTTTTTAATTGTATTCTCTAATTAGGCTTCACTCCCTTCCTATGCATACTTTTATTTATTCCTGTCATTCTGCTTTCATTCCCATTGCTCCAGAAGTTATTACTGTTTAGCTATTGCCACATTCTACTGGACTTGGTGCTGAGTACTCCATATTAATTACAACAACGGTATTTAAATATTTTCCTTCTGTATTTCACATTGCTGAAATTTGGGCAATTTGGAGGGTTTCTCAGTTCCAAATTACATATGCTTTCAATTGTCATCTTTTCATTAAAATGCCCAGTATTTTTGCTTGTGAATCAGTGTGATACAATACTGCAGAGAGAGAAGGGCAGACTTCAAGCATCTGGGATTTCCTTTTTTTAAAAAAACTAGAATTTCAAGCTCTAAAACAGTGTAAAGGCTGAGGCTGCGAAAGTTAACAGAACAATAGTGGCTGGGAGATGCTAGAAGCTGAACTTCCAAAAGTAGCTTTTCCAGATGTTGGAACCAGGTGAAAATACAGTGTTGTGGGAAACAGAAGGAAACATATACTTTGATTGAAAGAACAGGATGCCACTGAGTGCAGGTTCAGCCCAGCAAATGGTTTTGTAGCATCAGAGATGAGCTCACAATCCTTCCTAGTTTCTCTTCCTTCAGCCCAGTGTTTTGTGTGTGTGTGTAAATTCAATGTTCTGTGCCTAAGAAAAGGCTGGGATCCTCCATAGGACAGGGCAGCTTGGATCTCAAGAGGAGTTACTGACACCATGGATTCAATTTGGGAGAAAGGCGGGGTTTAAAATCGATCAAGAAAGGAAGGAAGGAAGGAAGGAAGGAAGGAAGGAAGGAAGGAAGGAAGGAAGGAGTTGAAATCTGATTGCCTGGATGCTACTGCTCTTTATTTCCCAGTCCTCACATGGCAAAAAAGAATAGTCTTTGCCTGCATTGATATCATCCCAGACCGTCTGAACTGACAACAAAAGTACCCTTGTGAGACAAAACGTAGGCCTGTGATTCTAACATCATCATTTTTTTTCTTCTCTATGATTTTTAATATCTTTGCCTGAAGAAGAAGCCAGCCAAGTTCAAAAGCTTGCATGATATATTTTGTGCTTTTTAAATTGACCCAGTAAAGCTTCCACTGTTTTGTGGATTTGGGATTTTGTTGTATTTTGCTGCATGGCCAACACAGCCCATCCTCCACCACCACCACCACCAAGTATGTGGGTATGATTTCAGTAGCCTAAGTCAGTGTTGTTGTCAATCTTTTTAACTAGAGGATCTAAATTAGGGTTGGACAACTTTTAGACATCCAGATGTCAACAGTATTTTAGATTTGCCTACAGAATGCTGTTTTTATCACCTCTGCTGATGCTGGTGTTATGGATTGTTTTCTAACTTGAGGGCCTTGTGTAACCCAGGCAGAGAAACTTCACTAAAAATATAGTGTATAAATAAATGCTTTGTTTCCTTGAGACTGTTCTGTGCCATTTAGGGAAGAGTAGGAGAGGAATAGGAAGGCTACCACTCATGCTTCAGAGAGTGCACACATTCTTCAGGAGCAAACACACTGGTTTATTTTTGCTAAGTCAAGACAGGCACATAAGTTTTAACTGTACAAAGGCACACCCAGCCACTGTTTAGCCAATGCCTAAAATGCGAATCTGCATTTTTAGCAGGAGTATAAACCCATCTAGCACAATGTTACCCTGATTGCTGGGGGTCCCAGGAGGGACACCAAATTGCTCTCAAAGTTATACAAGTTGGAGAAATTAATCAAAGAGCACAAGTTAGCACCGCGAGAGGCAGGGTACCGTAGTGAGATCCTGAACCCAATGTCTACGGGGTCAGGCCGAGTCAAGGAGCACACCGGAGTGAAATAACAAATGTGAATTTTATTAAAAATACAATCAATCAGGGTATGCAACACAAATACACAGAGAAACTGTAGAAATAAAGGTTGGAGTGGGATAGAGGGATTTTTAGAGGAGTTGTTGGTTTGGGTAATACTACACCTGTCCTGAAGCCCGGTCGGAAACGGAGAAGCTGGGGAGCGTGGATCTCAGCACACGGAGCTGAGGGGAAGGCTCGCTGGACAAAGTGACAGCAAGGCAGGATGGAAGCCAAGAGCGATCCGAAGAAGCGCTCAAAATCAGGGGTTTTTAAGGAGAATTGTGATCGCAGGCTAGGTTGGACTTGGGGAAAACAATGGATTTGGGGCTGGAGACAAAGCCTCTGAAAGCTCATAATTTGAATGATTGAATTATAGCCAAATTGTCAATACGATAGCCAGTATGCAAACGCGGAGTACTTGAGCATTGTATAGTCAGATCATCAAGCTGCCAGCACAGGGCAGAGGATCTTTTGAAAGTTGCGTGCATACATAATTTAGTACTTGCCTTGAAGTCTCCTGAAGCTGCGAGTCGGCTATTTCTGGCCTGCCTGTATTGTGTTGGAATATTACAGCGATTATCGGCCGAGCCTGTATGCGTGCTTGTCCGGGGGCCTCGCGAGCACGTGGAGGGGAATGGGTATGTGAAGCCGAATTATTGATATCAAAAGATATCTTTTTATATCCCCCAAGCTTGGGCTAGCCAGGGCAGTAACAACAAGCTGAATCCCTGTTCTCAGATCTGCCTTTTAACTGACAAAGAGCACTTCTGTCTTATCTGGATTAGGTTTCACTTTGTTCAAGCAGTCCAGTCCATTACTGATGACAGGAAAGTTCCATTTCCTCAAGCTTTTAACTTAGCATGCTAATATATTTTATGTTTTATTGGTTTTACGTTTTAGTGCTGCTTTCATTTATGTTTTATCTGGGTTTTTGCTTCTGAAGTTGTGATGTTCTAATTTTTAATGTACAAGCACACACATGCACACCAGAAGCAACCAGATCAAGAACAGGCAAAGAGGACCACATGTGCCCACCCAGGCTGTGTTTGTATCACTGAATCTCCCAATATCACCCTTGAAGAAAAAAGGTAACTTCTGCTCTGGAAGCCTCCTGGAGTAGCAGTGCTACATTAAAACAAGACATGGGACCACCTGCACTTTCTTTTTAGCTCCTCCCCCCAGCAAAAAAAAAAAAAAACAGAACTGGAAATGGACATTCTGCAGCACAAGGTAAGTCCTAGGGAGAAGAAAGTTTGCTTCCAGAATTTTACCACCCCTGCATTAAACTGATAAATAAACAGTGGTGCTATGTAAACATCTCTCTTTGAACAGAAGATAGAAGAGCATTCTAGCTTCCACAGAAATCTTGAGGTTTTGCTTTTCAACTGCAAAACATTACTGGGAATATCTAGCAGAGCAGAAATAGCACTTGTGGTTAATAAAAAAATCTATATATTCTCCCTGTTTTCTTAAGTAATATAAAAGGGGAAAGTGCATTTAAGCCTTTGTTTGAATAATTAAAAGTGCAATTCGTTTTGTCTCTATTTGCATGGAAATCAAAACCTTCAAGTTCAAGGGGGTTTAGGGGCTCCAGACCTAGATACTGTTGTACTGTGGTTCTTAACCTTTGTTTTGTTTGGTTTTGTTTTTTTACCCGGGACTCGTTTTGTTGCCATGGTCCACCAAGACTTAACTCAAGGCACCTTCTGGCTGTATGTATGTAGCAAGAAATGTCACTCAGCCACTCAGCATAATTCATTTGCATGTTCTCACAGCATACAGAAGTAGCAAATGCTGAGTACATTTTTTGCTATCAGTTGGTTTCATAACTTTTGATTGGTTTGAGATACTATAAAGAAACTTTGTACTAATGATGTCTGTCACCAGCAAAAGACTCTTGCTCTTTGAGATCAGTGTATGATCACCCATCTTTCTTTCTTCCTTTCTTTCTTTCTTCCTTTCTTTCTTCCTTCCTTTCTTTCTTCCTTTCTTCCTTTCTTCCTTTCTTCCTTTCTTCCTTTCTTTCTTTCTTTCTTTCTTTCTCTTTTTAACTGTAAAAGCTCATAACACTTCATCAAGCAGTCAAAGAATCCCTGTGAAGACATCACAGCCCCTGAGGGGTCCATGGACCCCAGGTTAAAAACTTATGCTGCAGTATGAAGAATGAAATCACCTAGCTTCTTTTCAAAGATACCTGTGTTCAACTGAAATGGAAAGCAGAGAACTGAAGCGCCTTCTCTTTAGTTTAAAGTTCTACAAAATTAAAACTGCAATTCATTACTAGAAATTCTATGAAAAAAATTTCAGTCCAACCACCATCACAGAAATGCTTGGTGAGGACCTGGGAGAGCACCTTCCCAGTGGCCACTCTTAGGCTATGGGATTCTCTTCCACAAGAGGCTAGGCAGGACATGCCCGTTTTCTCTGTGTTTTCCTTTTTCCATCAGGTAAAGACCCTTTCATTTAAACAGACATTTGATGACTATGGCCAGTATTCTAGATGCACTATTTAGTTACATAACTAACTTAGTTGCATAGTTGTCTTCCTAGCCTGACTCCCCCAATCCTAACATGTCGGGAAGCAGCTGCTGAAAGCAATGGAGGTCTGTTCTGTTGACTGGGACAAAGCAGACTGACATTTTCACCTCCTCCCTACAGTATTCACTGATGCAACTGTCAGAAAGCAGGATCCTTGTCACAGTTCTTCCTCCCACCAGAGATCACTCGTGGAAGGGGATGGAAATATCAGTCTGCTGCATCCCAGTCAACAGAAGAACTCACTTCCATTGCTTGCCGAAGCTGCTGCCCAATAAGGCAGGGTTGGGGGACTTGTACAATTCCTGTGCATTCCCTACATGCAGAGATCTTGAATACAAACCAATCATGAATGCATAATTCTAAATTATGCCTTTGTAACGGCAGTTGTGAACTCCAGCCTATGTTTTGCTGACTTTCAATGTGAAGATTGTGCTCTGCTCTGCTCCTCATGGCAAGAAGGAGAGATCCCAGGGCAAGAGTGCTACCTTTAAAAGTGTGTGTGTGTGCGTGTGTGCGCGCATGTGCGCGCACGCGCATATGCATATGTTTTCCTCATTTATTGTTGGCACACTGCACAACTGTACTTAATGTACCATGCTTAATAACATCACTATGGACTGCCCTTCGTAGCATTATCCCTTGATATCACAGAAAGTCATCCATTGGTCTCAGTTTTGGACCCTGAAATCAGGGCTTGGAATAGTCCTGACCTGGCAACTCTATTACCCTCCTTTCATGGATGGAACAAGAGGACATTAATAGGGCAGATGCTGTCCATTGGTCCTGACTGGCTGGAGGCTCGGGGGTCTTGCTCCTAGCCACAGACCACCCTTGCTACATAACTGGCATCCAGGTCTCAGTCCAGCATCTTAACCAGTATGCACCACACTGGCACTCTAATTTGGAAACTGCTTTGTACCTTTATGGAATCTCAGAGGTAGTCTGAGAATGGGGGGATTCTCTCCGTTGGCAAAACCCCCTTCTGTATTTAAAATTTCTTCCACACACACCCCAAAAAAGGAGGAAACGGTTACAATATACAGTCTCTAAATGGAAAGATATATTTTTATTTATTTATTTTATTCATTTATATCCTGCCTTTTTCCCAATATTGGTATTCAAGGCAGCTTGGAACTTATTAAAAACAACACAGATTGAAAACTGTATAAAAACATCAATAAAATGTATAAATGTAAAAGTAATTTAGAGAACAATTCATAAAGTTAAAACTATCAAAATTCACTAAAAGTCTACACGCACAAAAGAGCACAGCACACCATTAAAAGCCTATCATAGTCCATTCCTAAAAGCCTGATGGAGTAAGAAAATTTGCACCTCCCTGAAGAAGGACAGCAATGAGGCAGCCTAAAGTTCCAGAGTCTGGGGGCAGCCATTGAGAAGGCCCTCTCTCCAGTTCCCACCAAACACATCTAGGAGGATGGCGGGATAGAGAGAAGAGCCTCTTGCGATGATCTTAAGAGTTCTAGTGGGCTCATATAGGGAGATACAGCTCTTCAAATAGCAAGGACCCAAGCAGTATAGGGCTTTGTAAGTCATCACCAGCACTTTGAACTGTGCAACAAGAGAGCCATGCGCTCCCCGTAGCCAGCCCCAGTCAACAATCTGTCTGCAGCTCTTTCAGCCAATATAAATTTCTGAGCACTTTTCAAAGGCAGCCCCATGTGAAGTGAATTACAGTAATTCAATGGATCTATTTTTGTCTTTTAATTTGACTTCTGTCACAAAGAAGTAGCCAAAGAGCTCCAGCCAGATATTTAAATGGCCATGTTCCTTGGTTATATTAGAGTAATGCAAACAGGATGTAACCAAAGAATGTGTCACCATGGCTAGAAGTACCTGACATACCCTCAGTAGTCCATCTGTTAGAGTATTTCCTAAGCCCTACAGATACGGACTCCCTCCCTTTATCCCAGCTTTAGAAATATTAAACAGTAAGGAGCTTTGGATTTCTTTGCCAAGGCCAGAGGACTTCAGCTTGTGCAAATGCCTCTGAATTGTACTTGGGACACAAGGAATAACTTAATATTGGGTAATGTTAGTACATAAGGAATATTTTAGTGAGAAATTCCAGAGAGATTTAAAAACAAACAAGAAAGAAAGACAGATGTTCATGGATTAGATCTAGCATAAGCTTACTTTGGATGGAAAAGCTCCCTCCAGTTTTGCAAGGCTTCTGATCCAACAGAGGGAGGAAAGATCTTTCTTATTTCTCTCCATCCCCTTACATTCCCTACTGCCCCTTCCAAACCTCCTTCATGACCTCCCAAAATGGAGGAGGGGAAGATTTCAGTGGGAGAGGGGAATCACTGAATATTGTCTGTCTCCACTGTATTTTTTTTTCTGCTAGTAGAGGCATTTGAAAGAGAACTCTAGCCACAGAACAATAGGTTGGTCCCCTCCTTTTCCTCTTTCTGCTGGAAGGTAAAGACTTTTTTATTTGAATAGGTATTTGGGGACCAAGTGAGTATACAGAAATGGGGAAGTTGTGCTGCATGTTTATTGCTGTTGTCCCATTTCCAAGTGATTTTATATGGTTTAAAATCTTTTGGGTTTTTTTTTAACATGGTAGTGCATCTTTTTTTAAAAAAAATTAATTATTAGGGCTCAATGTATATGTGTGCGTGTGTTTTCAAGTCATCTGAATTTCATAAGGTTTTCTCAAGCAAGAAATACTCAGAGCTAGTTTGCCATTGTCTTCTGTTGAATTTAGCCTATAACCCCAGCTATTCCCTGGCAGTCTAATTTCCAAGTACTAGCCAGACCTGACCTTGCTTGGCTTCCAAGATCAGATTGGATCTGGTGCCTCCTTTTAGGCCTTTTTAAAATTGTGTATCTTGTATTAATACATGCTGTGAGCCACCTTGGATCCTTTTAGGGGAAAGATTGGGATATAAATTAAATGAATATAAATTAATAAACAAAATAAATAAAGATAAATAAATATCTGTCCAAGGAATGCTCCCTTGGGTCAAAAAGAAGCTGGATCCTACCCTCTCTCTATATAGAGGAATGTACTGGAGAAAAGATGAAGAAGAATGAGAAAGTTAAAGCAACAGTCATCCATGTGCACAGTGTCCTTCTTAGTCACCTGTTTACTTCCTTGAACAGAGAATAAATGCTGAGTTCTTCAGAAAGAAGGTACTTTGGGAGAGAGCATCTCTGGCCACCTGATAAGTAGCTCCAAAACAACAAGTAATGAGGCAATGCATCACCTATTTATGGAAATTTGATACCAGCAAAGAATGGTCTCTTAGGACAGGGACAATGCAAGATGCCCCACCAACTGAGGCTGCCTCCCTCTTCCCCTCTGTCCCTCACTCTCAGGGCCCTTTCTCAGAGTTTGGCCCTGTGGGATGAGACAGCCAAGGTCACCATGGCAGAGGCAACTGCTGGTTTCCATGTCAATGGAGTGGTGAATCCACTCTGCATCTCACTCTGAACTTTAGCAGAGCTATCCAAGGTGCTGAATGCTCTGCAAAACAGATTCAGCTCCTCAGGTAAAATCTTTAAAGTCTGGACTAAAATTTGCAGCAAATTTACCACCTCCACTGATTTTGGAGTCCTCAGCCACCATTGAGAGCTGATCGCAAGAGGAGAACATTGTCCACAACACCTGGCATTGAGGAACGCCCTCCACAGAGTGAGGCATTTGGGAGGGCTCTCCAGAAACCCACCTGACTTGTTCACAAAATAAGATGTTGGCTGGATGAACAGATATTCAGGAGAGCTGAGCTGGAGCAAGTCTTTTTGGATTGGTGGGTTCTCCAAAGCCAGACACTGGGTGGATGGCCACTCTGAAGAGCAGCAGTCAAGGCAGTCCAGAGAGCCACCTGCCTAGTGCTGGTGCCCTGCTCTGTGAGGACTATGGTGTGGGCATCTCGAGACACCTGTGTGGAGGTGGCTGCTCTGGGGAGCGAACCAGTTCCTCTCCTGTCGCAGCGTTTGCAGGGCACTGAATTGTTATGCTTTACTGCCTTTCTCTTTATCTCTTGCACTGCATTTTTCTAAACAAAATTTACTGTGGCTGAGCCATATAAAAAAAGCAGAAGAAATGGGCTGTGTTTTCGAAAATACATCTGAATTCTCTTCATGCTAAAAGATTCCTTCCCCTTCCCCGACAACACGAAAGTGTAGTCTTGTGTGATGTGACTTTTCACCATCATCAGAGTTCCATGCTAATCAAATGTGACAGCCCAGCCAACACCTGCTGGAGAAAGACAGCACGTAGCAGAAGCCAGTGGGCTCCCAAATGTCATCATGGATTTTGTTTAAGGTAGGTGTGTGTGGAGAGGGGTGAAGGAGGAGGAGGCAAGCATACAGCTCAGTTCTTTCTCTTCCAAATATAACAACCTATCCAAGCACATCTCCACTAACACAGCCTGAGATTTCATTCTTCAAACATTTTCAAACTCTGACAAACAATTTTGCTTCAAAGTCTTAAAAACATTATGTATATTTTCTTTTCTCCGTTTCTATTTTATTTGAAATCTACAGAAAAGAGAGAAAATCAAGTTAATTTTTCTCACACACACACAAAAAAAATCTGTTGAAATTTTGATGGCTGTATAGGGTGCAAAGACACTGTATTATGGTGTGGTAGCCTATTAACCAGAGTGAGAGAGGAGTATATATTGTCAAAATGTCAGTTTAATGGCTTGTTGCTCACTGTTCCCCCCCACCCCCATACACACACTTCCTGCCTTTTCTGCTTCCTGGGCTGGATTTAAGGATAACATTGGGGCTGACCACAATGTCTGCATGTAACTGTAGCAATCACTTCCAACCCTGTGAGGTAGTCCAGGCATCTCTTACCTGTATCGGTCAGGGAGTGGTCACCACCACTTGCATTTTTAATAACACTTACAACCTGTATAAACATGAAATTAGATGTACATCCTCAGGGAGAAGGTTAGATACCTTCAGTCTCTTTACCAACTAAGTCAGCATGACCAGCAGGTAAGTGAAGTCAACTTCCAGACCTGATGAGAATCAATCAGCTCCAGTTTCCAGTACAAATGATTGTTGTTGTGTGCCTTCAAGTCATTTCAGACTTATGGCGACCCTAAGGCAAACCTATCATGGAATTTTCTGCGACTAAGAGTGTGTGACACTCCCAAGTGTGTGACGGCCCCATGAATCCCCACACACACACGATTGGCATGGTTTAATTGTAAATATTATTTAATTGGCACTATACTAATTGGCATTGATATAAATAAAACCTGAGGTAGCTGGAAGGTCAAGCTGGAAAGAGACTGATGACTGACTGTAAACATGAGAAAGCAAGGCAGGTCAGCCACATACCCCTCCTAGGCAAACACTGAAGTCATAGACTGATTGCATAGTCACTGCAGAGACAACAGGCTTATGCTAAAGAGTCAGACATCTCAGAGCAGAAAGGGGAAATCCCCACCAAATTGTGATTATTTAATCCAGATATCTTGCACCTGGATGTTTTCCTGCTTTGCCTTCCCAACCTCTCCACAATACTAGGCTATTACAACTGCCTTTACCCTTCTATCACCTAAACACTAAAACCATCAACTCCATCCAGACTTCATTGTCTGTATCTCAACTCCCATTGTCTGTTTGGTTTCGGGGAGTGATTCACATCCATACCTGCAGGATATTTTTCAGGTAGAAGAACCCCGAGTTTTGAGCAGTTGAGTGCAGTTTCTTGCCTTTCTGAATGCCACGCTGCCATTTGATTCCTGAACAAGAACTGTTCTTAAGATGCTTACCTAAGCCATGTCGCTGCTTTCTTCACTGCTCTCTGGACTATTTCCCAGAGGAGAGAGCAGAGGGGGAGCTGGGTCTGTGAAGACATCCTAGACCAGGTGTGTTTACAGGCTTGTGGGGCTGTGCTTGTTTGTCTGTCTGTTTGCTTGTTTTTGTTTAGTCTCCTTGTGCTGGCCGTGTGCTCTCCCTGAGCACACGGTCTTACTAATGAGGGGGAGGAGCCAGCTAGGGGGGAAGGAGTCTTATTAGGAGCTCCCAATGGTGCGCGCCTTTGGTGCGTGCAGTTGAATACTTCTTCTACAATCCTTGAAGTTCAACCCTTGGCAATCAATAGAGCAGACATAGCTTATACAGCTGAATTTCAGAAAGAAAGCCCAGTTATTCTTTCTAGAACTACTTCCTGTACTACTCTCTGTAGTATCTAGGATGGAACGTGAGGGAGCTGCCGCGGTCACCTGTAGCACTTGTGGGATGTTCCTTTTCTTGCCACAAGATGTTGTCGGGTACACCTGCACCAAGTGCAAGCTGGTGACCTTCTTGGAGGAGAAGGTTCGCCAGCTGGAGGCACAAGTTTCTAATCTTCATCTTATTAGGGAAGGGGAGGAGTTTTTGGATAGAGCAGAGAAGACCTACCGGAAGACCGAATGCGCGGAGGAGCTGCTAGATCAGGAAGTCAGCACACTGTGCCAGGAAACGGAGGCTTGGAGGAATGTCACATGTAGGAGCAGAAGGTCCAGGAAGGTAACAGAGACTCTCAACCTACACAATCGCTTCAAAGTTCTTGGCCTTACGAATGATGAGGAGCACCAGGAGGAGGGAACAGAATGTCAACGAGAAGGAATCCAACTTCAGCAACAGGAACTAGATCAACACTCCCAGCCTCAACAGAGTGCCCAGGCAGTCCTAGAAGAACCTGCTCGTCGAGGAGCCCTGGACAAGCCTCAAAGAAGGCGAGTTCTGGTTGTTGGGAACTCCTTGCTCAGAGGAACCGAAATGGCAATTTGCAAACCAGACAAGCTCAATCGAGAGGTCTGCTGTCTTCCTGGGACCAAGATCAACCACATAACGGAGAGGCTAACCAGGCTGGTCAAGCCCACTGACCATAAGCCCCTCATTTTGGTTCATGTCAGAACCAATGACACTGCGAGGAGCAGCTTTTACCACATCGCAAAGGACTACGAGCTTATGGGGACGAAGCTTAAGGACCTTGGTGCACAGGTGGTTATTTCGTCTCTCCTCCCTGTTCAAGGATATGGCGCACATAGGGAAAGGGCAATAGCAGAGGTCAACAACTGGCTCCGCACATGGTGCCGCCGGCAACGGTTTGGGTTTTTGGAACACGGCCTGAATTTCCATGAACGGGGGCTTCTGGCAAGGGATGGGCTGCACCTCACGAAACTTGGCAGGAATGTTTTTGCAAACAATCTCGCAAGGAGGATTCAGAGGTCTTTAAACTAAGTTCCGCTGGGGAGGGAGACAATATTATTCAGGACAAGCACTCAGCGAGCGCAGGGGGGAAAGGTCCAAATGATATTGGACAAGTAGTACAAGCGGCCAGTGGTGGGAGGAGTAGAAATTATAGTACAGGACTTGCAGGAAGGGCCCGGGGACTTAAGTGTCTCTACACTAATGCACGGAGTATGGAAAACAAGCAAGATGAACTCGAACTCCTAGTACAACAAAATAAATACAATTTGATAGGCATCGCTGAGACCTGGTGAGATGAGTCTCATGACTGGAATGTAGGAATGGAGGGGTATAGCCTATTTTGTAAAAATAGACCAAACAAGAAAGGAAGAGGAGTAGCCTTGCATGTCAAGGATGTTTTCACCTGTGAAAAGATCCATGACTTAAACCCAGAAAGCCAGGTCGAGAGCATCTGGGTAAGAATTAAGGGAGTGAGAAACAATAGGGATATTCTGATGGGGGTTTACTACAGATCTCCAACCCAGACTGAGGACTTTGATGACGCCTTCTTCAACCAAATGACTGCACATTCAAAAAGGAGAGATACAGTAATAATAGGAGATTTCAATTACCCGGATATATGTTGGCAATCAAATTCTGGCAAGACAGCAAGGTCCAGCAAGTTTCTCGCTTGTCTTGCAGACAATTTCATGGTCCAGAAGGTGGAAGAGGCCACAAGGGGATCAAATGTTCTAAATCTGATCCTGACCAACAGGGATGACCTTGTTAATGAGGTAGAAGTGGTTGGATCTTTAGGGGGGAGTGACCATGCCCTATTGGAATTTGGCATACAGTGAGAAGGAGAAGATAAGTGTAGCCAGACACTCATCTTAGATTTTAAATAAGCGGGCTTCTGTAAACTTAAGGAGCTGCTGGCTGGAATTCCGTGGTCAAGAATAGTGAAAGGGAAAGGAGTTCAGGAGGCATGGGTGTTCCTTAAAAGGGAGATACTGAAGGCACAGTCTAAAACTGTGGCAATAAGGAGGAAAAATGGAAGGCATCTGAAGAAACCAGAATGGTTGACTAAAGAACTCTCAGTTGAGCTAAGTGTTAAGAGAAACATGTACAGGAAATGGAAGAAGGGGGAAACCACCAAAGAAGAATTTAAGCAAGTATCTAGGAGATGTAGGGAGGAGGTCAGAAAGGCTAAAGCACAGAATGAACTTAAGCTGGCCAGAGACATTAAAAACAATAAAAAGGGCTTTTTTAAATATGTCCACAGCAAAAGGAAAAAGAAGGAGACGATAGGGTCACTGTGCAGAGAAGATGGCGAATTACTAACAGAGGGAAGAGAAAAGGCAGAACTACTTAACACCTTCTTTGCCTCAGTTTTTTCCCAGAAGGATACAAGCACTCAACCTGGCGGTTGGGGAGCAGGGGAGGAAGCAGGGGAAATGAGGCACATAATAGGTAGAGAGGTGGTCCAGGAATACCTGGCCACACTGGATGAATTCAAGTCTCCAGGGCCAGATGAATTGCATCCTAGGATATTAAAAGAACTGGCAGAGGTCATTTCGGAACCGCTTGCTATAATCTTTGAGAAATCTTGGAGGACAGGAGAAGTTCCAGCAGACTGGAAGAGGGCAAATGTTGTCCCCATCTTCAAGAAGGGAAAAAAAGAGGACCCAAATAATTATCGCCCAGTCAGCCTGACATCAGTACCCGGAAAGATTCTGGAGCAGATCATTAAGCAGTCAGTTTCTAATCACTTAGAAAGCAACGCGGTAATCACGAGAAGTCAACATGGATTTCTCAAAAATAAGTCATGCTAGACTAATCTTATCTCTTTTTATGATAGAGTTACTAGCTTGATAGATGAAGGGAATGCTGTGGATGTAGCATATCTCGATTTCAGTAAGGCCTTTGACAAAGTTCCCCACGACATTCTTGCAAAGAAGCTAGTAAAATGCGGGCTGGACAGGGCTACTGTTAGTTGGATTTGTAATTGGTTGACCGACCGAACCCAAAGGGTGATCACGAATGGCTGCTTTTCATCCTGGAGAGAAGTAACTAGCGGGGTGCCACAGGGTTCTGTCCTGGGCCCAGTGCTGTTCAATATCTTCGTCAGTGACTTGGATGAAGGAATAGAGGGCATGCTCATCAAATTTGCAGATGACACCAAATTGGGAAGGGTTGCTAATACGCCAGAGGAAAGGATCAAAATTCAAAATGACCTGGATAGATTGGAGAGCTGGGTCAAAGCTAACAAAATGAAATTCAACAGAGAGAAGTGTAAGGTCCTACACTTAGGTAGAAAAAATGGAATACAGAAATATAGGATGGGGGACACGTGGCTGGATAGCAGTACGTGTGAAAGGGATCTAGGAGTCTTAATAGACCATAAGCTGAACATGAGTCAGCAGTGTGATGCGGCAGCCAAGAAAGCCAACGCAATTCTCGGCTGCATCAATAGGAGTATGGTGTCTAGATCGAAGGAGGTACTGGTACCACTCTACTCTGCTTTGGTTAGACCTCATCCTGAATACTGTGTCCAGGTCTGGGCACCCCAGTTCAAGAAGGACATGATCAGGCTAGAACAAGTCCAGAAGAGGGCAACCAAAATGGTGAGAGGCCTGGAAGCCATGCCCTATGAGGATAGACTTAGAGAGCTGGGTATGTTCAGTCTGCAGAAGAGAAGGTTAAGAGGGGACATGATAGCCATGTTTAAATATTTGAAGGGATGCCATGTAGAGGAAGGAGAGGACTTGTTTTCTGCTGCTCCAGAGACCAGGACAAGGAGCAATGGATTCAGGCTGCAGGAAAGGAGATTCCACCTGAACCTCAGGAAGAACTTCCTGACTGTCAGGGCTGTCCGGCAGTGGAATATGCTGCCTCGGAGTGTGGTGGAGTCTCCTTCTTTGGAGGTTTTTAAGCAGAGGCTGGATGGCCATCTGTCGGGAGTGCTTTGAGGATGTTCCTGCATGGCAGGGGATTGGACTGGATGGCCCGTGTGGTCTCTTCCAACTCTACATTTCTATGATTCTATGATTCTATGGCCAGTAATTATCACCTCAACCCTGAAAGTCTTCTATCCACACTTTCTTCCCTTTACCTTCAGTTAGCTCTTGAGTGAGTGTGTGTTTGCATCTTTTACATGCTTGTGTGAATCTCTTTCAATAAAAACACATTTTATTTATATTTGAAATATCTGGCTGGTTCTTTCCTGCAAGGACCCTGTAAATGTAGGCGGTAGATAGATCTCATTAAGTTACCCCCTCTCACAGGCCTCCTGATTTTAAACTAATAGTTCCCCATTGTCAGAAGGAGGTAATGCCATCACAGATGGATTTCCATGACCAAATGAGGAATTGAACCCTGCTCTTCAGGGTTGTAGTCCAGTGCTCAAGCCACTACAACACACTAGCTCTCCACACTTATTTAAATATCCAAGCATAGACCAGTTCAGGAGTAATAGGTTGTTTTTAAACTGAATTGAACTAATGTGTTGTTATTGTTGTTGTTATTGTTACTGTTACTGTTGTGTGCCTTCAAGTCATTTCTGGCTTATGGCAACCCAAAGGTGACCCTATCTTGGGGTTTTCTGTAGCTGAGAATGTTTGACACGGCCTAGGTCACCCAGTGGGTTTCCATGGCCGAGCAGGAAACTTGACGCCTGGTCTCTAGTCCAACACTCAAAGCACTACACCACACGGGCTTTCAGCAAACTGAATTTATCAGGATCCTAATGAAGGGTGATATTTTGCCGCGGTATAATCCCATAACATCTGAGAGAGCGTATGAATGAAACAGACATACAGAAAAAGCCAGTTGTGGGGCTTTTGTGTGAGAGGGTGTAAATGAGGTGGTAAAGATCACAAGGGTGCATCCATCACCATGGGTGCATCACTCATAAGGAACATCAACATACATGGTCACAGATGCAGTTCCCAGGCTACTATAGGTTCTTGTGAAGGAAGCAAATGGCCCCACAAACAGAATATGAAAAAGCTAGCTCAATGTCATCAATTTGTAAATCCATTTGTTATTGATAATAATAGTAAAAATAATAAATTTGTATGTCCCATTAATAGCTGATAAGCACTAGTAACATTGTTGTGTAAAAATCATTTACATTTCTAAAACTAACAAAAATGGATAAACCCACCCACCCACCTCCACATTACTCCCCAAAACCAACAAATTAACATCATTTAAAATGTTATTTGTTACTCAACCTGTTAATGCTATTGGCTTTTAACAGTTTAGACAACAACCTTTTAAAACATTGTGTAAAATTCCAAGGAATTAAGAGTAATGAGTTAATTCTCTAACAAGCTTGTTCTAAGCGCACTCCACAATACTGGAGGTATTTGTGGGGAACTTAGAGTTCTTCGCCTGGGTTAACCCAGTATTCTGTTACAATTACCACATTATCATCTTATTGGAGACTCAGATACTCCTCCAATTTGAGCTGGAGATGGGCCAGTTAAGTTATTTTACTGCAGCTTAGTCGCTGTATGCCCCCCCCCCCCGCTTTCCCCCAAAAGCTCCTTGTTGGTTGATTTTTCAGCTTTTATTGGATGCCACCTTCCTTCACCAGCTTACTTGAAATTCTCTTCCACTTTCCTCCTGCTTCTGGGCAGCTGCATTGCTCAGCATGGGTTAGGGTTATGCTGAGACAAGGCAGGCAGGCCAGACTAGCACGCTTTCTACAAAAGGAGGTAAACACTAGTTTGCTCTCACCAGTAATCCCTGCTTTGTTCCTTTCTCCTGCAGAACCTCAAAGGGGGTTTTCTTCTTGCTCTCAGCGGGAGAAAATGTCATGGTGGGGGAATGAAACCAGCTTTGTAGATATCATCTAGAAATGAAATTCTGCTTCTTCTTTTTCTCTCTGTCTTTTTAAACATCCCTCTTAACAAACATCCACACCCGTCTAGGTAGTTTCTACTGCTTGTTCATTTCTGGATCCTGTTTTTCACCTCTTTTCTTTGAAAGACTTTTCACTTGAAGTATTTTATCATAATATAAATACTTCTATTGGAAGATTCATTTTCATCAGTGATTTAAGAATCGATCAGGGCCTTTCAAAGTTATGCAGATATTTTGTCTCCTCACTTCTGGCAAATAGGAGCTTCTTGGGTTTTGGCAGAGGGTTGGTTTGGTGATTGTTGGCCCGCTTGCGCTACAGATTTACAAAGCTATTATCCTACTTTAATTGCCATGGTTCCGTCCTATTGAATCCTAGGATTTGCAGTTTAGAGAGGGGCATTTAAAACTCTCAATCAGAGAGCTCCTCTGTTGCCTCTGACCAAACAACAAACCCTAGGATTCCATAGCATAGAACCATGGCAGTTAAAGTGGAATAACAGCGCTATAACTGTGTAGTGTGAATGAACCCTTCTTAAGAGACTGTAGAACTGTTCAGTTGTTCCTTACTATATATATGAAATGCATGAGGGAGATAGCTCTCTGTCTTCACCTTAGTAGTTTTTTCCCAAATGGAGAGTCTCCTGCTGTCTCCTCCAGATTTATAGGAGCTGCACAAAGCCTGAGCAGTCTGGTATGGCCAGCGGTTGAGGGTGGCAGCATGGATCTTCTATGTTTCTAATTGCAGAGCATTTTGTGAGTCTGTGCTGTCATGGTAAAGCAATGGGATAAGGATTCAAAGGCCCTCTCCCTTGGCTGCCTTATAGTCATGGTGGCCAGAGTAAATGGGGAAGGTGCAGTAAAGGAATTGTCTTTGCTGTTCTGAAGATACCTTACCAATCATAAAGATCACTCATCCTATCAAGGATCAGGATAGGCCATGGGAGAGAAGTATCTTCTCCATAGTGTCATCTGGCTACAGACTTGTAGCTAGGGCAAGAGGATGCAAAATGGGGGTCTTGGCCCTCCAAATAAGAATTCTGCCCGCCAATCAAATTTTAATTCAGTCCCCAAATTTCTAGAACGGCAGAGAGTGATAAATTGAAAATCCTTCATATTAGAACTCTCTGACTTGCTATGTTCACATTTGCTCAGTAACTTTGCCTGCTCCTTTTCTTTAGGTGCCCAAACTATGTTTCTAAATACTCAGCTGTAGTGTTAAGTTACTGCAATGCTAGAAGTCTGGAAACTGAAGGAAAATTTCATTGGGAAAACCAGAATTCTTATGACGGGGCAGAACTCTCATCTTGCCTTCCCTGTGGGTTCACCCAAGTCTGATTGGCTGGCCTTCCCGGCTTCCCTGCTGTAGCTCTGCTTGCTACTTGTCTTAATGTGGAGTAAGATGAAGGATCCTGCAGTAAACCTGATGGTGAGAAAATACCTTTAATCTTTGGTTGACACCTCTATAAATATTTCAGAAGTCATAAGGGGGATATTATGATTTCAACTCCTGTTGATGCCTGAGGGAATCTTGTCCTGAAGAGACCCAAAGTTCACTTCAGCCAGGATCTCAGCCATTCCACCATTACAAATCACTGCATGCCAGCATGCCCTAATTAGCCGCCAGTGATATGCGCCTGTGCTAAGTGGCGTATTATAGCAAAGTACAGAACCATGTTGATGTGCTAAAAGATATTACTTTAGAGAAGCCCAGGCACAGAGGATTTCCTCCCTTTTATTCAAATTGCTGGGTTGACTGAGGTCAGAAATGTGCTGTGAAGGACAGCCAACATCAGAGAGCACACTAGGGCTTTGCAGCCTGGAGACAGTGAGAAGGGTGGGTGGATTCCAAATAGAGGTACTACTCAGTCTGTAAACCACAGCTCAGCCTGAAGAACCAGGGCATAGTCACCAGTTATGCAAGACCAGAGGGGTCCATGTTTTCCTCAGCTGTTAAAAACTGCAGTTAACTGCATTGTATTGTATCATTTAATTTATATTCCGGAGGGTTTTTCCCACTGAAAAAAATACTGAAGGCAGTTGGCAATGATACAACAAATATTCATAGCATAACCTCACTTAAAACCCAACATACTTATTACAGGTAGCACTTCAGCATGCCGTACTTTGTAGTTGCTAGTTTATATGTCTCTCTTTAGAGTTTAGGCATAGTTTGTATTAATTTCATTTACTGTGTGTTGAACTTAGCTACACCTGCTATCTGCTTCAGTTAGTCAGTGATTAGTCTGAAATTGTTCATCCTTCATCTTGTAGGCTGTAGTTCTTTCTCTCTTTCCTTCATGTTTGAAGAGCACATTTGCAGAGCTTCTCACTATGAGATGTAGCATTTATATGTATAATATATAGAATTTGTAAGTGAAGCGGTTTCATATGTTGTTATAAAGAAGCCTAAACCTGCTTTATTTTTCTATTAAACCCTATGTCTTGAGGGTGCTAGTGTGGCATTGGTTGTTGCTCACCTCTTAATTATTCTGCTTGTTAGATACATTACTCTGTCTCATGTTCCCTAGCAATAAAAGCAAAGCCATGGGGTGGAGGAATTAATAGCAGAACAATGAAGGACATAGCCAGCATGAAATCAGATAGACTCCCACCCTTCAGTGAGAAATCAGGTTATATTTGTGTTCTCACACACACACAACTGTTGTCATAACACATATCTCAGATGTGATGAGAGAAAGGGCCTGAGAGCACTGAGGAGGAAGGTGGCAACTGGGCAGTAGGATTAACCTCAGAAGACACCACTGTGCCTGAAACTTCCATGTGAAATGAACACTAAGATCTACTTTTACTACCACCTCCCCATGAAGAGATGGTCACTCAGCTCTCTGCACTCTGCTTTCCTTTTCTTTCAGTGTAAACCCTTCCCAAGTCAAGACCGATAAAGTAAAAATCATCTGTGGGTTTGAAACCTGCGTTGTTTCAGAACAAGCACTGCAAATCCTCATTTACCTGCCAGTACTTTTCCGCTGAGTCAGTGTGATGTAGTGGTTTGAATGTAAGACTACCACCTTGGAGACCGAGGTTCAATTTCCGGTTTATCCATGGGAATCAACTGGGTGGCCATGGGCTCATCACACATGCTCAGCCCCAAGAAAACCTCATAATAGGTTCACCATAGGGTCACCATAAATTGGAAACAACTTGAAGGCATACAACAACAACTTGTTCACTACATGTTTTGGAGGCCACAGCTACCCTCCATATTACCTGTGCTTGTTTAAGGAATTGCCAGCATAACCACAGCAACAGAACAAAGAAAAGTCTTAGGCAGTAGAAATGCAATTTCCTTTACTTGTAAGAGGAAGAGATTTTTGACTTCCTCCTGTAGCTAGGAATAGAATATTGTGCATTGCATTGTTTTGGAGCAGAAGTCTAAAATTTGCTGTAGGTTCAAGCAGTCACTTTGCTGATTTATCTAGAATGATTCTTGGGTTCAGTATCAGTTATGCTGATAATGCCTACCAGCACTAGATGCCCACACACACATTTTTCTCTTTAAAGCTGGGATGGGCAATTTACAAATCTTTCTCGAGTGGTTGAAGGCCATACCTCCAATCTCACAAACCTCCCCCCCCCCGGCCCCCAACACACAGAATAGTTCCCAAAATGGCAAATCATGGGGAATTTAGTGGGCATGAACAGTGATGGCTTGACCTCTAAATATAATTCCCCCAGCCTTTTTTTAACCAAAAAAAAATGGTCAGGGATTATATTTAAGGGTTGCCAATTCAGAATTGTCTCCGACCCTTAAGGTTTCCAGGCCAAACCTAGAGATAGGCCCCTGGTGGTGTCATTAAGCATTGTTGCATTAAGTGCCAACAACATTTGCTCACAGCCTGTCATTCAAACAGACACACACACACACACACACACACACACAAAACACACAGACAAACAGTGTATGTTACCAACTGGAAACTGAGAGTAATCGTAAGGTGAAATAAGGGGATTATTCTTTTTCATTTACTTAGTGAGATGAGATAAGGAACCTTTAACGTGGCCTACTTGCTTCTAGTCAGAAGGTGGATGCAGAGCAGAGGGTGAGCCTGGGAGGGAAAGAGGAAGCTAACTAAGTAAATGCATAGACACTATCTCCACCCCACCACACTGAAAGTCTGTTGCAGCAAAGAATCAATAAAGTCTTGCAAATTGTTGCAAGGTACTGTTCTGCTAGCCAAACTGGAGATTTGAATATAGCCCTTTCCTCTTGCCTGGAAGTGAACCCATCAAAACTGAAGAACATGCACTCTCATCTTCTACCTGGAGAAGACCACTGAAAGCTGGAGATTCGGGACCAGACCCTAAGATCTGGCAATCCTAGAGGGCGGGTTGTACCCCATGTGCTGCATGTGATAAGTAGAAGTTAAGAAAGAGTAGCTGCTTGAATTTCAAGACACTTTCAGGTGTCATTATTTCGTTCAGTCTGGACAATACAGCTGTAGAATGTTAAAGTAAATCTGTGTGCGCGCGCACGCGCGTGTGTTCAATATTTCCAACCGTCAAGCACCACAACAGTTCAGTACGTATAGACAAAGCCACTGCTGGCACAGTGCCATCTGAGAAGCTTTCTCACTAACAGTGATTAATTGGCCACTTGGACTCTTTCTAGCACAGACCAGGAAGATCAGTGAATAGCAGAGAAAACAGAAGAAGGCTGGTCAGGGGGCACTGTAGTTTAATGTACTTTGCTTTAAATTTTTATGGCACTAAGTGTTCTTTTGATCTCTGACCCTGATCATTAATTAATGGCAAACAGTCTTTCACAAAAGAACATTCAGGTACCTCCTTGCCAATGGGCAGGACACTCAATCAATTATTTACGTCAAATAAATTAACTAATTAAGCCTTTTTGAATGAGAAATTAGACTCCTTTCTTCTTTCCAGCTGAAGAAAGCCAGAACAAAATAGATACTTGATCTGCAAGCTTCACACTTCACTGCATGTATATGAAATGTTGACCTGTAAAGGCCCACAAGCCTTCTAAAAGTGCCTTCGATTTTCACTTGTTTCTGAAGAGCAGCATCAAATTCTGATGCATTTCAAGGTCTGCTGTCTTTGGTTACAATTCAGGTGAAAATAAATGTGCTTTGGCGGTTAAGCCCCACTGAAGTCAACAAAATATAAAGAATTAAAAGATTTCACTGCCCACAGAGTTCTATATGATTTAGATGTGCCCAGAGTTCCCATGTCTGCTCACGTCTTGCAACTGCTCTGGCTTCGTTCTCTCTTGAAGCCAGATTTATGACATCCAGTCAGCTTGTACACCTTTTGCCTCTTTTGCTTCCAACTATGGTGGATTTGAGGAGGTCAGGACACCAAGAGGAATTGGGCTTGAACTGATGTACTCATAACACGTAACAGTAATGCCCTTCTGTAGTGTTGTCATGCATTGCATTTAAACATAGGTAACACATAAATTCATACAACAAATAGCTTTCTGTGTAAGAACTTGTCAAAGTATAAAATGATTTTCTGATGTTTGTGCCTCTGTTTATTCCACTCAGATGCTAATTCCTTATCTCTTTCAGAGATAAGTGCTTACAAAACCATCTAACAGTTATGGATAAAATTTTGCAAGTCTCTCAGAGAAATATTACAATGCAATGCCTGTATTCTCCAAATCAGTCACTGAAAGGGCCATTGGCTCCTTGAAAATGTTTTTTTTAATGCCTAGATAAATCTCCCACAACATGATTAGGCTGCCCTTATAAAATGTGCAGAAGATATTTTTGGCATGTCATCCATTATTGTGCCACTGCCATCTTCCCCTGAAACTGAACTTCTGACAGTAAGTGCCCAAAGTAGAGCTGGCAAAGTGCCCTCACATCATCACAGAGCGGAACAAGGAGCTGTAACTTTAGGTAAAGCTGATGTTTGTGAAGCTGGTCAAAGGAGGCCCTGAGTATGGGTTTCTAGACCATCTTTTAAAGAACAAAAAACATTGTATATGCCTAGAAAGTAACAATGAGACTAAAAATAGAGGAATCAGCAATTAATTCTTGAGGGTTTAAATCTCAAAATATATTTATTAGGAACAGACAGGAAGAATAAAGTAAAAAAAAAAAAGCCACCCCCAAATTATTACATTTCAATTTGATACCTAAAGAGCTACTACAAACAGTGAGATATTAAAAGATGAATATATTAAAACTATTGATTTATTTGCAATTGATTAAAATCAATAAACAGATTCCAGTCCTCAGTTTTCATCTTGCTTTTAAATTTTATCCTTCCCACCTACTATCTTACCTATGGTCTGATACCTCCTTAATTAACTAATAACTGAAATGAATGCAAGGCCGACAAAATAAACATGATTAGTATGCAACACTGGCCAGAAAGAGCTCAGTAGAGGAAAAGCCTTGGCTCAGTTGCTTAGCGATCTGAGCCAGAAGACCACAGAAGCCACTGTATTCTCATTAGGCTGTATTGTTAGTTTCACAGGCACGGGGATAAACTGCGACATTTTATTGGTGTTCCTTGGGTGAGCCTCATTGAAATTCTGCATCCTCGTGGTGTCTCCCTCAACACTGTATCATTTACAATGCCCACGAGTGCAGCACTCTGACTCATTATTATTAGTTAATGAGCCATCCAAGCACTAAACCTGCGGTCTGAGGGACAGATAAAAACTTTATATTCAGAATGATTTAGCATCCAGTCTTTCAGAGAAGCAGAGCTATGAGGTGCTATATTGTCATAGTCCCCAAGAGCGTTTCCCTGTTCTCCTGCGTCTGCTGATGAGACTTGTGTAAATTGTTGAATGGCCATTTCATATTGAAATAAGCAGAGAATCAGTTCTAACAATATGGTGGCATCTGAATTATAAAGGCTCAGTTTCATTGGGATTTTTTTTTTTTTGAAGAGTTAAAATAGTTAATTTGGGAAAGGGTCTAGACGCTTTTACATGGCACCTTTGCTGCACAGTGATTCTCCTCAGATGTAGAGACAATGTGAGATGTGGGTGTCTGCATAGGATCCTTTATCATTTTCTTATATGATTTACATTCTTCCAATTAACTCAGTTTTGGCTATCCAGGCAGAACATGGTAACTGTGTCCTTTCTTTGCCATCATAGTTCTTCCAGGGCACAGTTCCTATCCATCCACCTCCAGGTTTTCGCAACTTCTCTACATGTCAGGCTAGCAGTAATGTTAATAAATCACGGCTTGCCCTTAATAATCCTCAGCACTATTTGTCTGTCACTTTCATAGACCAAGAACCTGGCATACTCCCAATCCTACATGAAAACCCATACCTCCAATTTGTAGAGGATGGAGCTAGCAGGAGATTCACTCCCCCACATAAATTGTAAGCTTGGGCCATCAGTCCAAACAGGCACCACAGCAGTAGGCTGAAGTACTCCATGTTAAGAGTCATTATCCAGATCAGTTTCTTGCTCTAGGTATTTCAGGAAGAAAAATCATGCACTCAAAGGGAAAATATGCAATGAACATTACATGTTTGCCTCGCCTTCCCTCTCAGGACTGAACAGTATAGGGCGAGAGGAGCGCTGGATATAAGGAAGAGGTGTTGGGTGTGTATTTTGTCCTCATGCAAAGAAAAACTTCACATACTTAAATCCTGCATGTCAGGCCAGAAGGGCATGGGAATGCAAAAAATGTTAAAAGAAGTGGTAGCTTAGTGGTTTTCCCCCTCAAATTCACTGTATTGGAAGAAAAAGAACTGGAAGAAATGGTTAGAATGAATAACTGAATGGTTAGAGCATATAGGAATGGGGAGTTGTGAGCATGTTGTTTTGTCTTTCTTCCTATGCACGGTTTTCCTCAATGTTGCTTTTCTTTTCATTCTTACCTGCTTTACTTCCTTCATCTGTAACAATATAATGCCTGACACCATCAAGTTACTTTCCAGTTGCCTTTGGATAACACATGACTCTTGTCAGTGAAATTTCAGCTTTTTCTATCTGTAATGTGCACAGACAAGTACTGCTCACATGGCTTTTGGTGTTGCCATTGCTATTGCTTTGTTTTTACTGGCTGCCAGTGTAAAGCACTGTAGGATAAAGCCCAGCCTCATTCACAATGGGGGGGTCAGTACGAAGATTCCTGTTAAAACAGGGAAATGGACATAAGCATGGTCTCCCTTTTGACCCTGCACAGGCCAAGCTAGCATCAGCCAGCAGCAGGCATGATGAGTCCTAGACCAGGATGGTCAGAGTCTGGCCCCATGCACCCCCCTCATTCTGGCTTCTCTGAGCCCCCAGTGTGTCTCCAATCAAATCAAATTAAAATGTAAAAGGACTCTTGTGCACTCTAGGAGGTATGAAGACAATAACAACATGTATGGGGACACAGGGAAATCATTTTTTTTTTAATGGACGAGACTGAAAGTGTAAAAAAAAATGAGGAGAAGTGTGCATGGCCCTTGGACCTCTGTCACTCATTCCTCCCCTAGCTTACTGCAAGATTGCAAACTGTTCAGGTTTGAGCGGTCTCTTGGCATGGATACTTCTGGTGCTGCTCCTCCATTCCAGTTCCTGCCATATACTTTTGGTGAACCAACAAGCAGCCCTGAACCTCACTTCCTTCCCCTGCTTCCTTGTCCAGCATAAGAGGTAAGTAGATGAGCCCTCCTGACAGAGGTGGAAGTGATGGTGGTGACAGTGATGGTAGTGACAGTAAAAGGAGCACTCTTCCATTCAGTACCTCTCTTGAATCTGACCTTGATTAACAGCCACTGAGGTGGGTTGGGAAGATCAGTGAAACTACTTGGACCCAGACAAAGTGGCCAACACTAAGCTGAATTCCTTGCATCAGAGGCCTCTGAGTTGGAAGCGGTATCCCTCACCAGATTTGCATTTGGAACCAGCCCCATTTGCACCAAGATCCCCATGCTCTGCAGTCCTTGCTTGCCATGGAGACAACACAGAAAAGTGAAAGCTGACTTCAGGGTTACATAATGCCAGGATCCAGGCTGGAGGACTGTTCCTATAACAAGCTCCTCTCTTCAGAAAGGAGTTGCTGCTGGCTTGGCCCAAGAGGGATAAAAAGCCACCCTTGTTGTTTTAGACCTCATTAAAGTGTAGTGTCTAGGGTGCCTTTCCAGTGTCTTACTACTTGCTAGATAACCAAATAGCAAACTAAACTAACTTCAGGTATCTGCTATGTTGCAGCCTTGTGGTCAGCTCAAGACAGCACCTGTGCTGTGTTTCTGTAAGGCACTGTGAGCCTTCTCCTCAGACCACCTGAGAAAAAAAGCTAGTGGGTCAATGACATCATTGGACCATAGCAGCCACTACCCCAAATGCCCACTGATACACCAGGCTTCACCAGCAGAAATCCACCCACCATGCCACATTTATTTTTGAATTTGCAGTTTGCTATTCAAAAGAAAAAATAGTGTATACATGAAGTGGTCAGTGGTCAGTGACATAGGCCTTTTGATGCTGCAAATAAAGCCACAGCCATGCTGAGCAGAGCCTTGTTTCAGCATGTTTATAACAAAAACCACTGTCCTATAAGCTTTTTTCTGCTTTATTCTGGTTGATGGACAAGTTTTCTCCAGGCCAGCAAAAGCTGGGTAATTGAGCACTTCCCAATCAAGACAGGTGGGCTGAGAGGGAGCTGTCTCCTCTCCCCACACATATCTTATATCCTTTTTCATATGTTCTGTATTCATACTCAATGGGGTAGTTAAGGAGCCACGGTGTCCCCCCCCCCAACCCTGGAAAGCTGTTCTCCTCCATTCCACCACCCCCTTTAGTTTCTGTAGAGTAAAGCCTCTTCTGCGGAAGTGTGGAGAAGTTTCCTGCCCCCTCCCCAAGAGACTAAGCACATAAGGAATGATAGAGTTGGAAGAGACTACAAGGGCCATCAGGTCCAACCCCCTGCCGTGCAGGAATAAAGGCAATAAAGGAAGATGGATGTGTAAGAAAAAGTAAAGCAATCCCAGGAAAGAGCCACCCAACATCTGTTTAAAGACCTCCAGAGGAGAATCCACCCTTCTCTGAGGCAGTCTGTTCCACTGCCAAGCCATTCTTACAATAAAAAAGTTCTTCCTAATGTTTAGGTGGATCTCTCTCTCTCTCTCTCTCGGTAGTTTGAATCCATACAGTATCATTGTACAAAAAAAGTATTGATTTCTGGGATTTAAAACAGTGGTGGAGCTCATACCACTTTCCAGATGTTGTTTGACTGCAGGTCTCAACATTCTTCATCATAAGCTCTGCTGGCTAAGGAGGCTGAGAGTTGCCTTCCAGCAACATCCATGTTTTTCACGCATGGTTGAAAATCATTGAGGTCATTAGTATTTACGGCATGATTACCACTCTAATTTATGGCAATACCTTATATAAGAATTCTTGCACACCTCTGTAAATCTGTTGGTCTGTCTTCTGATTCTGGACTAGTGGTAGTAGAAGAATCCACCATCAGGAAGCTGAGGGGAAGACAATATTTTGTGTTTGAGAAACTTACTACCAGCAAAGCCACAGGGAGGAGCATTACATTCTCCTGCTTAAAGAAGACATCAATGTCTTAGTAAATCATAAAGCTACTTTTAAGATAGAAACCAATATCCATCTCACTAAGGAGAGAGCTAAGAATGCAGCACTTAACAGTCCTGCAAAAAGGATCAAGAATGGATGAACTTTGATATTCCAGGGCCAGCAGACATAGAGAAGCCACAGACTTACAGATGAATTTTATGTCTTTACAGGCAATGGGACAGGATCTTCCATTGCACCTTCGGGCAGGTGTTAGAGGGTGCAAGTCAAATTGTGTGACAGATATGTTTCTATCCTGTAACAGGTTGCTGTCATTCTGTTGCCCCCAAATCTTCTATCTGAAGCACCCATCTTCATCTGCTTAGAGGACACACTAAAAATATACGATAGTGGAGTATTTAAGGAGATGTGATCTCTAAGTTTTGAAGGTAAATAACATATGAAAACTGAAAGAAATTGACTATGACTCTGGGAGACTGGGGTTGAAATCCACACTCAGCCATGGAAACCCACTGGGTGACCTTGGGCCAGTCACACTCTCTGGCCTCAGAGGAAGGCAATGGCAAACTCTGAACAAATTTTACCAAGAATCCTCCAGGACAGCTTTGCTTTAGGGTCAACACAAGTTAAGAACAACTTGAAGATACAAGAAACAACAAGCAAACATAGATCTGAATCATGAAAACACAAATAAATAGAGGGGGAAATAACTGAAATGTAAGAAGCTGCTTTTATGTTACATCTTTCAAACTGGGGAGGGGGAGGAGGAGGAGGTTTTGAAATGCTTTTTTTCCCCCTTAGCCACTTCTCAGGATTTTGTATTAATTGAATTGTTACTCATTTTTGAGAGAAAAGCTTGAATACCCAAAATTAGGAAAGTGATGGAAAAATTCATTGGGGTATGTGTGTGTGGTGGGTGGGTGGAGGAATCTGACAGCTAGGAGCTTCTGTTTTTTTCAAAAAAAGCAAAAAACAAAACAAAAATCAGCCACTCAAGCAAAAGTCAGTGCCCAGAAGGAGAAACAGAGGAGAGCTAGACATTGCAAACATCATAGCTTTCACAAAGGCCTCTAGGCAAGATTTGTATAATTCCACAGTCTGCGCCTGTAAGATAAGACCCAATATAGTAGGACTTATGATTAGATTCTGAGAGGGGGTAATGGTGGAAAGCTTTGAGTTTTGCTGCAGCTCTTCCCCACCCTGCCCAACTTCGTCTCCCTTTCTCACACAGAGGTATAATAAACACATGTCGTCTTACTCATAGCCATTAATTAAGCCATTATTGTACCTCATAAAGTATTCAGGATTCCTCAGTATTGGAATAGTATTGTACTGGTTATTTAAACACCATAGTTGTTTCTTGATTCACTGGACTGAAATCCACCTATTGATGAGCCGATCAGGATTTCAGTGAATTGGTTGTGAGAGGCCAATTTGGGATGGGCATAGAGGGCAGCGCAGCAATTTAAGTGTCGGGGGAGCTGGAAAAATCAGAAGATCATTTCCTTGGCTTATTCCTATTAACTCCAACAAACTGCAATCATCTATTTTGTTTTTTGAACACAAACATTCTGGGTTGACAGAGTGTATTTTTGAAAAAGAAGGTAAAACAGTAAAACAGCTAAATAATTAAATATAAATTTCCTCTCAAGCGCTGAGGGTGAAATGAAAGGCAATTCATTTTAGGGATAACTGAAAGAAAGCTGCACCAGTATTTCACATCGCACTGGCCTTGCAAAAACTGCCAATGCATCACCAGCTAATCTGGGATTTCATTACATTGTGGTTCCCTGGAGATCCTAGTTGTGGAAGCAGGTGCTTCTATCCGGTGGTAGATTTCACGGTGTGTCATTTCCCTAACACTAACGAATGGAGATTCAGACGCTTGAGCATTCACAGTTAACACGAGGGGCAATTTACCATGTGAAGTTGACATAAATCAAGAAAACAAGGATGTTACGTAATATTCTTTAAAGGAAAGAGAATGCTTTTTGAGAAAAAGAGATTCAGTGGGAAATGATATGTCAGCCTGGCACAGACACAAGGCCAGGAGTGGGGGCCATGTAACCCACAGAGCCCTCAATGCTGTTTTTTTTAAAAAACCCATCAGGTCTTCCAGACATTCTCCAGATCCCCCCAAATTTTATTTAATATGACACAAAACACTAAATTGGTGCTCTTTGGAGCATCTTTTTTGTCATTTTAACTCACATCCTACAAACAAGCTGAAAATCCCCAAAATGCCAACCAGAAATATACTTCTAGTCATTTCTGCGTTGCATTTTCTGCCAGGCATTAACCGAAAATGCTCTTGTCTGGCCTGAAAGTGGTGGTTATGGAGAACAATTCCCTTCACTGGAGCTAAGCTAATCTGAAGATTTTTCTCTTTTATTTCCAATAAGTGCATTCTGGATTAATAACCAGCTGAGCCATGGGAAACTTTTTTTTTTTCCAGAAAGGATATGATTTTGGACTGGATTTGCTTAACTCAGCAGTCATGAGCTCAGTACGCACATGGAATTGGCCTGCCTTAAGTCCATGAACTTCTTGTTGCTGACCGGGACAGCAAAGAATGCTTCCATCTACATGCAGTGTGGAGGTTTATTAATTTTGGGAGTGCCACTCATTTTTATACATTTTTTTAAAAACATTTATGCGAAACTAGCATATTTACCTGGCATTGCCTGGGATTTTATTTTCTCATAGGTAACACTTGTTAGAAATACCTTAGGAATTAGCTTACCTTACCTTAGGAGTTAGATGCAGTTGAAATACACAGATTTGAGATCCTGTGTCTCTGAGGAATTAGAGAATTAGAACAACTGTGTTGTTCAGTGCCTATAACTTTTGCCCATATTCCCCAGTCCAGTCTGTATTCAGAGTTGTTAACATATAGACATTGGGTTCATGAGGGGGCTTGCTGCTAGGCCTCGTCTCCATAGCAACCAGCCTACTCAGAGCTCTCTGGCTGAGAATTCTCCCTGAACTGCCAACCCCAGAATTCCATAGAATCTTCACAGCCAGCCAATCATATGAGGTCTTCTTGCCTCACACAGCCAATCATGAGGTATTTGCCTGCCTGACGCAAACAGACAGGATCACTCACAAACTTTGGCTTTTATATAGTAGATGGTCATAAAACCAGTTTTCCGTCTGTTCTAATGTCTCTTTTTAAAGCTCACAGAATCCAACTCTAGGGTAGGAACAGAACCTATAGCAGTCTTCAGAACTGCACATAGTCCTAGTGTCTGCCTTCCACCTTTTCAATAAAGTATGCTTTTGACATGTATAGTATGTGTGCCCATTACCATGCCTGCACATCCTTGCATGCTTTTGGAGCCAGCACTATTTTAGCAACATGGTGGAGAGTTCTTTTTTTTTTAATCCATGTATTATTTTACACTTTTAAACTAACCCATGTTAAAATAGATTATTCATACAATAGTGGTTAAATGAAAATATTTTTTAAGCACAATCTTAACATTCATTTTTAAATAATAACCACCCAGCTAACCTTATAAGTATTGTTTCTCATTGGCCACTAACATGGATGAAATATACCGCTCTTGTCAAAAGGAAGACAAGAAGTGTCGGGGTTACCCTCCATATGTAGGGGATGATGGTATAGTGTGTGA
Source organism: Cyclura pinguis (assembly GCA_030412105.1). Taxonomy (NCBI): domain Eukaryota; kingdom Metazoa; phylum Chordata; class Lepidosauria; order Squamata; family Iguanidae; genus Cyclura; species Cyclura pinguis. The sequence goes on along the minus strand of CM059600.1, from coordinate 108,036,671 downwards.
CTTTGGTAGTATTAATATTAGTTCTTTCTCTAATGGGCATCTAGCAAGTATGTACCAGGTGCACATTCCATAGCCTCTGGTTCTCAAAACATTCTCTAGCGAAGGAGATAGCAGCTATGTCATCTTGACCTGTGGCGGGGAAAGAATGTAACCCTTATCTCCCCGTGTGAAGCTGTGCTGCTTAATATTACAGACTGTGTGAATTTTTGGGCACTTCTCTCCTTTGACATTTGTGTTTCACTGCTCTGTTCGTTTTCAATAAATCTGTTATGCAATTTTATTGATCTGTGCACGAGTCTGACCCTGACAGAAAGGAGAGAAGTCCCAAAATGCATCAATCAACTGATGTTCCTGACAACCCTTCAGAAGAGGACCAGGACTTAGCTGACACTGAAGGAGCTGGTGGCAGTGAAATGCCTCCTGATGCAAAACCCAAAGTCCAGCTGTCTCTACTGTCTGCCACCCCCACTGGTGGCCACACATGGGCCTGGGGAGAGAGGCCAAGGAACACAATGAGACAACGCAGAACAGCTGCCAGATGGGACACCTCTGAATGGGAACTGGCGCTCATGGATGAACTACTAAACAAAGAAGAAGAGATGGAGAGAAAAGATGAAGAGATATTGGAACTCAGGGCCCTGATCCGCAAAATGCGCATCATGGGACCAAGGTTGGGCAGAACCCCGGCCAGAGAACAGCAGATTCTGGCTGCAGGACCTCCAGCAGCCATTCCTCCTCCAGATGGCCAACCAGCCCAGCCAGTGCAACCAGCGGTTCCCGTTTTACCTCCTGCCGCCCCAAGGAACATCGGCGAGCTAAAGGCTTCATTTAACGGAAGTGGAGAAAAGCTTTCTTTTTTCCTAACCATGGCCTCCAATTATATGCTGGATTATGGGCACCTATTCCAGGATGATGCCACCAGAATCAGATATATCAGTCAACGAATTAAAGGCTTGGCAACCGATTGGGTTGCCAATCTATATGATTCCCGAGCCCCAGAGACAGAGAATTTGCAGCCGTTTATGAACCATCTCTGTGAGCACTTTGAGGACCCGCACCTACAAGAAAAAGCTAGATACCAGCTGAAAAAACTGAGACAAGGCCGAAATGACATAGCAGAGTACTCCAGAGAATTCCGAAACCCGGCTGCAAAAGTTCCCTGGTCTGACAAAGTCTTGAAAGAATTATACAAAGATGGCTTAAACCCTGCAGTATTGCATGGCTGTTTGACCCAAGGTGACCCCCAGACACTGCTAGGGTGGATTAAACTTGCCACGGAAGTTGAAGGCATAACTTAGTCTGTACAACTGACTCGACAAAGGCAAGCCCAGGAACTGGGAACTCGCAGAGCCCCACGCAGATCCACATTCCTCAGTAGTGAGGAACGAAACCGGCAGCTCCGCCAAGGAACCTGCTTCTCTTGTGGCTAAAGCGGCGCAGCTCCCAGCACTTTCATTAACCCCTGAAGAGCTCTCATGCATTCCTGCACACTATCAAGATTTGCAGAAAGCTTTCCATGAACATGAAGCTAATGAACTGCCCCCCCATAGGGAGTTCAACTGCAAGTTGACTTTAATTGAAGGTGCAAAACTCTCCAAGCCGAAAATGTACCCCATGGGCTGGCAAGAACTCTCTGCTTTGAAAAAGTTTTTAAATAAGAACTTACAAAGGAAATTTATAAAACCATCCTCAGCCCCCACGGCCAGCCCAGTATTTTTCCGCAAAAGAAAAGACCCAAATGCTGACCCCCGTCTGATTGTGAATTACAATCTCATCAATCAGATTATCATGCCAAATTGTTACCCGATTCCTCTTATCCGTACTGTCCTGGATCATTTAATTCAGGGCGCATTTTTCACTAAACTGGACCTCGAAGAAGCTTTCCACAGAATTCGAATGCACCCTGACAGTGAATGGTTAACCACCTTCTCCATGCCTTTGGGAAATTTTCAATGGACTGTTTTGCCTTTTGGATTACAATCTGGGCCCTCAGTTTTTCAAATGTTTCTCAACTCCCTTTTTCACAATTTGTTGTATGAAGGGGTGCTTATTTATTTGGATGATATTTTAATTAATGCTGACTCTCTGGACGAACACATTGCCTTGGTCAGAACTGTATTGCAATGCTTAATCAACAATGGACTTGTTGCCAATTTAAATAAGTGCCAATTTGATACCCAATCCGATTATCTGGGCTATCACATTTGCAATAACACTACAATAACACTCTGACAAGAAGTCCCTAGGGGACGCCTTTCTATTCAATTGGTCTGGTCCAATGGTATGTACATTTTTGCTTTCTCCCCTGGTCACAAAAGTCATTGCCAGGGTACATCAGGACAGGGCAAGAGAGATTTTCATAACACCTTGGTGACTGAGACAACCATGGTTCATGCCCCTGATGCAACTATCCAGAGCATGGTATTGAATGTTGCCATACAGACCAGACCATATAACCATCCACAATGGTACTGTGTTCAGTCCCTGAGATTGACGGTGTGGAACTTACTATAATAAGTAAAAGACTTACCGGAATCAGTCTGAAAAATTGTTCTAACAGTTCATAAACCTTCAACATCGAAATCATATGCATACAAATGGGAGAAATTTTTGTCGGTACCTAAGAGACAACAATATCGATCCAATAGTGTGCGGTACTGTACATGTGCTTTCTTTCTTGTCATCGCTATCTACTGACAGACTTTCTTGGTCATCTGTAAAATGTTACCTCATTTCTCTCACTCACAGGAAAGCTACTTTTTTTATTTCTGTAGTGTTTACCCATGTATTCCAGTGAAGGTTAGAAACTGTCCTTCTCATTTAAATTCTAAACCCATGTATTCCAGTTCAGGGAGGAAAAGCCTAGAAATTGTCCTTCTTAATTAATTGTAGATAGCAAGGGTTTGAACTTTTTGATAGGTAAAAGGAAAGCTTCAGTTAATCCCCTGTTTGTTTAAACTTTCTTGTGTCACCGCAGAGTTACCATGGTGGGGGGCAGGGAGATTACATTGCTATCGTGTACATTAAAATCACTTATGAGGAAGCTCAGGCTAGCTAGACCTGTCCATGCTGTGTGTAATGGATATGCAAAGAGGGTTCCTTCATGAGAAAAATAGTCCTGGTCCAGTCAGGATTTCCCTTTATATGGAAGAGCCATACACACATATGTGGAGTCCCATCTGGTCTTGAAGGTGAGGATAGCTGATGCAACCTTGCAGTGCTGTTATATGCTGACTGTGCATGTGTGAGAGAGTTGCAAACTTGCACGTTTTTTCAGTATCTGAGAGTGATCTTGTGAAACTTCCTCAAGGAAAAGGAAAAAAGGTCACATTCTTCGCACATTACTTTATGGTCATATTTGTGCCATGAAGACAACCTTCATGGGTACCAAGTAGCATTGAGCTACTTTGCTGTGAGGTGGCTTTTACAGAAGGAAGGCAAACTAAACAATTCCGTTCTTCCAAATATAAAGACATTTTTGTTCCTGTGACTTCGAATGGTCTGACCCATGTTTGTGTCTGTGTCTATGTGCACCTTCAAGCTGCCTGTCAACGTATGGCAACTCCATGAGTTTCAAATGATGGCAAGGAATACTCAGAGGTGGTTTTGCTAGTTCCTTCCTCTGAAATGTAGCCTACTGCACCTGGCATTCATTGGCAGTCTCCCATCCAAGTGCTAACCAGGGCTGGTCTTGCTTAGCTTCCAAGGTCAGGTGGAATCTGGTGCCTTTAGAGTATTTAGGCTCCTCCTGACCCTTTATGCAAAGAGTGTGGAAACTAAATGGAATATTCATTTTGTTTGCCGCTTGAGAGACAAACCCTCTCTCCCACAACCTACAACCTTCATGTGGAGTTAGTCTTGGCTGTCCTGTCATTCTCTGTGTAAATTGCATCCCATTCTGTTTAATGATAACAACTGAATGTGTCTTTTAATGTTTCTAAGCAACAAGGAAACCTAGTATTAATAGAAGAGCACAGAGACTTCCACTGTTGTTGTTGTTGTTGTTGCTGTTTGAAATGTTACCGGTACTTATTATTTTAATATCCAAATTCTTAAAGTATCAGAATATTCCTTGCAGCAAGAAGCTGCTGTTTCCTCAAAAGACCATCAACACAACAGACCAACAGGGGGAAAAAATACTGAGAGTCCACATTTGCCAACTACAAAGTAATCTTGTATCCTTTCCTTGACAGGTCTAATCTGACAAAAAATTGAGGGGTAATTCTATTTAAAAAAGTATGGCTTCGCATTATGCCCTTGGATAACTCACAACCCACAAATTCCACTTTCAGGTACACAGTAATGTTTATTTGTGACAAGCAAGCAACACAGCACACTTCTTCCAAAGTTGCAGAGACTGAAGCATACATGTCATTCATAGGTTTTATACCTTCACATACAATTATGATTGGAGAAGATCATAAATTTAACACCACTCCACCATCTTAGATATTTCCCAGACTTGCAGTTGTTTACCTGTCTTTCTTCCTTGAGGCAGGAATGTTTCCTGCTCCTTATCTCTGGATACTTCAAATTCTCACAACAACTTTTGGTGCCTTCATTTTCTCCCTACTATGATTTTCTCCTCCTCTGGATACATTGTAGCACTGAGCAACAAAGCAATTAGCCATTTGATATTTTTAAACAGACACACACACACACACACACACACACACACACACTTCAAACAGATACATTGTTGCAATCAACAATTAGCATTCGATGCTTTGTAGCATCTAACTCACTCTAGCGTATCCCTATGCCGACTACCTTGCATATTCTAATACACATCCAGCAGATACATTATCACAGGAGCCATGCAGCCTGGCACTTCAGTTTCCTTTTGGGGATCAAGGGACAGGGCAATGTCACTGTTTATATTACGCAGCAGCATATTATTCATCTGGACACACTGAACTGCAATGGAGCATTAACAATAGAGGCAGGCAGCTTTGGCCTACAATTCCCAGCAGCTTTAATCAGCATGGTTTGATATGAGTGGCTGTGGGAGCTGTATTCCAAAAAAAAATTTAGAGGGCCACAGCTGCCCATCATTAGTGTAAAAGTATTGTTTGTGGTGTGCCTTCAAGTCATTTCCAACTTATAGGGCCCAAAGGAGATGGGGTTTTCTTGGCATGATTTGTTCAGAGGCAGTTAGCCATAGCCTTCCTCAGAGGCTGAGAGAGTATGATTTGCCCAAGGTCATCCAGTGGCTTTCCATGGCTCAGCAGGGATTCAAACCGTGGTCTCCAGAGTCATAATCCAACACTCAAAACATTACAAAATGCAGGCTCCTATATAACTTTAATATTAGCATTTTTCAGTTTGTTTAAATGCGATAAATGATATGTGTTTCCTAACAGGTAGCGAACCTTTGTAAAACCTGGGATTAATTCTGGAGCCAATTTCTTTCACAATTTTTTCTAAAACAATCAAACACTTGTTTGTCCTACTCTTACAAAACTGGCCCAGTTTGTGTTCATTGACTTACAACCACTGAGACACTGAACCAGCAGTATGTATTTCCTTTTCACTGCTCACGGCTAACATAGATTTGTTTGGTAAAAAAACAGATGGAGTCAGAGAGCATGTCTGTCCTGCCAACAGGGAAAGTGCAGAAGCTGCTGTCCTTTAGTCTCTTGGCTTCTCTGTAACATCAAGCTGCACTCATGGAGTCCCTGAGTACACTAAAGGGCATGTGTTGTGAACAAGATGCTTCTGTACAGTGGAAGCCACTTGACAGAACTAGACAGAACCAAAGCTCACAGTGGATATTTCTCCCAATGTGCCAGTGGAAGATATTGGACACTCTCTCTTTAGTGGCATTATCTTCTTTCTTGAGAGGTCCTCCATGCTACCATTTTGTTCCATTTTCAATCAATTCCTTCCAGTCCTCAAATAATTGTTTTGACGCCTTTGGCTCATGGTGTCATGCCCTTCCTTGGAGACCCTGACAGTCAGGAGGAGGATTCTGAATCCAAGGTAGAAGTTTCCCCAGAGGCAGAAGTTCCCCCAGAAGCTTGCTCAGGAGAAGATAACAAACAACAGCAGGGACCTGAGCAGGGGGAACAAATAGCTGGAGATGAGCCAACACAGACTCTTACCATGCAAGAGAGATGACATCAGAAAGAGAGGCTTCACCACTCAGCGTGTTTAAGTAACAAACAAACCCTAATGAGGGAACACCTGTGGCAACAGCATTAGTAAGATAAAAGACTGTCAGCTGGCCCTTCCCTTTCAGGGTCAGTAACTGATCTTCCCAGTTGTTGAAACTCTGTACTGTGTTCTCTTGCATCCTGACTACCTTGAACCTCTGCCTGTTTGACAACTTGGATTTGCCCTGTGGATCTGTTTTCTCTGGAACCTAGACTTGTTTGGACAACTCCCACTCTTGCCTTGTGAGTAAGCCCTGCTCTGCTGCTTGCTGATTAATTGCCTGGTCTGCCCTGGACATGACATGTATTCCTTCTGGTTTAACAATCCTTTCTATTGTCAAAGGATGCCTTCTTATAACATTATAGCAGTGAACATCTAGCTCCTCAGAAACCTGTATATCTACTTGATGATGTTCCAGAAGCTCCAGAGGGGGCATGTCAAATCACAACCCATCCCACCTTTGGCTTTACTGCCTAGGACTGATGGGAGTCCAGCGACATCTGAAGAAATTCAAGTTGCCCACTTCTGATTTAGCAAATTAGCAAATCTAGTCAGCAAAGGATGTGGCTTTTTTTAAAGAATCTCCCCACATAGACACACACATCCAGCTCTTTGAAAGAAGAATTGGACATTGCTGGAATAGAATTTGCTTTAACCAAGAGATAAGCGATATTAACAACAATGGACTTGACAACTGCATGCACAGTGGAACAGGGAAAAAAAATAGTATGGCCAGCTATTAGTGGTAGTGGTAGGGAGAAGAGTGAAAGAGATGAGGAACAATATAAATGTGATCCTGGCCAAAGGCAAAGCACTTATCCATATGAATGTTTGCTGCAGCTGCTGTTGCAGTTAAATTGTCTTATAATATGCACTGGGGCATATGGGGGCAGCCTTAGCCTAGCAGTGATACCTCACCTTGGCAGATGTGCTATAGGCATGCTGATGGTGCTCACGTATGGGCTGGAAATTGTGATAACAACATTTTTAAATAAGAAGGCAACTACACAGGATATTGACACCAGTGACGTCCTTGCTCATGGCCAGTGCCATGTTTAACTCGAATCTGAAGAGTAACCAAAAAGGGGGGAAAGAAAGGAACAAGAAAAGGTAACAGACATGGTCCTAAACTGTAAGCCTGCTTAGAAGTAGATTTGAATACTCAGTCGAAAATCCAAAGTGAGAGATTTATCCTTTAGTCAAACCTTATACCTCATGTGTGTGTGTGTGTGTCTGTGTCTGTGTCTGTGTCTGTGTGCATGTATTTTCTGCCTCTGCATGTTTGATCACAGTGAAACACAATTTAGTTTGAGCTTCTGCATTATCAGACATTTTTGTACTCTGTGGCACTTTCAAAATCTCATTGGGGTCAAAAAATACCCCCTTATATGTGCAGTCTATAGCTGGGTTTTTTTAATCCTAGCACATGATTAAGACAGAATAAATGCACAGCATGTCTCAAGGTGCCAAAGAAAACGCAACTTTTAAGAAATGAATAAGCAACCAAGATTATTTATTTATTTATTTAACCATTTCAAGGAGAAAAAAATAACCCCATATCTGCTCTCCATTGGTGGTCATTTCCTTTGATATAAATGAATCAGAGGGAACAAGAAATCTGAACTTCAGAGGTGGACGGATTTTGTGCTAGAACTCTTTGTTCCTCATGTCTTTTTATTCTATTTTTTAAAAATCTGGGCCTGTGAATATCTGAGCAGTTCAACTTCATTAAGAAGCCACAGGAATAGCACTGGAAGGAAGGCTCTTTCTCTCTCTCTCTTTTTTTAACCAGCTCTTGAGACAGGATGAGCTCCTTTGCTTCTGTCCGATAAATTAAATATGAACTCAGCTGCCTCTCTGATCTGTCTCTTGGTGGGAGGAAGCAATAGATTTCAAGCCAATTCAGTTGGATCCTGCTGATAAATAAATCTTTATAAATAAATCTTCACAGTGGCATAGTAGAATTGGGCAGCTGGATGCCATCCAACGGTCATGGCATCTTGTGTTCTGCTACACAAGGGACACAGGAATCTTCAGATGGAAGAAGTCTCTAGGTCAGACATTTTGCATAACATTATCTATGGCATAGTGAATTAATAGTGAATTAGCCCAGTGAAAAACACAAAACGTTAATCACTAGGCAGCTTCGTTGTTTTGTTGTTACTTCACTTTCTAGCAGAGTACCTGTTTACAAGTCCAATAAAGAATTAGTATTAAAAACAGTCAAAATCAAGAATGCTGAACATATTTAAAAGCACAATTTTCTGTTTTCTATTTTGGTTGTGCCTAGTATATTGCTGTTTCCCCAAAGAGAACAATGTTTATTTCTTTTCACCATTACAACATCCCTGTAATGTTGGTTAGGCTGCAAAAGGAATGATACAGTACAAGAAATATTAGGCTGCTTCTGAAAATGGCAGTCATATGTCCTATTGTCATTCCGTGTCCATAGAATGTAGGTCCTCCCCTCACAAGATGTGAGGCAGGCTTTATATAGATTTGCTCAATGTATTCTGGCCAGCTTTGAGCTGGTTGGGCAACAGAGAAGGTTGTCCCATATTGGTGTCATAAAGGCCTGCAACTCTACCAGTGCTCCCCACCACCACCACCAGCGTCTTCTGCCTGCACCTGATGTTATACTTTGTCTGATGACTGGGCTGGCCGTATCTAAGACAAGCCAGTGAATTCCTATAAAAAGTGATATTTGAATTAGAAACTTCATCATTTATTGTACTAATGAACATTTCTTCAACTAGAGTGTATATATAGAAGAGGGAGATACAATAGGTACAATATTTACCTAGACTTGGTCCACAGCATCATTTATAGAACTCTAAGCCAGGCTTCATCCTTTTGATTAGAAAAGCAAGCAACAGAACAGGGAAAAAATGATATCTGTGATATAACTGCCTGAGAACCATAAGCCAACAAGATATTATTTCTATGTCAAAAGGAAATAGCTGTTACAGTATGTCTCTCATGGTCCCAAAACTTACTAACTGTAAACCTTTCCACACGGAAAATATGTTATGAAACCTGTCAGACTCTACTGGGTCAGTTCTTGCTAGGGCACGAATGGCCTAAACAGCAAGTGATGCTACCCACTAAAGTCTAAACATCAGGGTTAAGCTAGTAGAATTTTGCACTTCCTAGAATTATGAAAGCAATTTGTAAATCAAGGATACAACCAGAAATCCCTAATGTCTAGCAGCAGAGCTGATCCTGCCATTGAGCAGAGAGAGGCAACTACGATTTTGCATATGGTACGAGAGGGCAGCAAATAATTATGTGTTGTTGTTATGTTTTCACTGCCAATAACTAAATACATTGACTGACTTTGGGTACCATGTAGCAATATTGCCATGGGGAAGGCCATCTGCTTCTCTGCTCCAGGCAGAAAAATGTCTTGGATCAGCCCCACTGGTGAGCATTGATCAAGAAGATTCATCAGCTGTTGAGGCAGAGACTTTTGTAAACTATTTCAGTAAATCAGCTTCATTGCCCAATCATGGTATGAGTGAGTCTTACTTCCATCTCTCTCTCTCTTTCTTCTCCCTCATCAATGGCAGTTGATGGCTCCCATATTAGTGGGGTAGTTAACCTACATTGGGACTTCATCCAAACTTTAAAAAAGTCATCCCAGGCACTGACCCTATCATTAGGTTCAGCATCCTGAATAACTCATTTAAAGTTTGGATAACCATTCTGGTGGCACGGGAGGCAACAGCCTCCACTGACAGTCCCACACCCACTGCTGTACATACAAGCTGTATTCACACTGCATGATTATAGCAGTATGATACCACTTTAACTGCCATGATTTCCCTGTTATGGAATCCTGGTGTTTGTAGTTTGGTGAGGTTAGAATTCTCTTGTTCAGTCTCCTGAAATACAGTGTTAGATTTCTCTGTCAGAGAATTTTAAGTAGCTCATGAAACTCCAAAGGAAACTCCAAAGCTCCAAAGGATGGAACCATGGCAAACAAAAGCATTATGAAGCAGCTATAATTATCCAATGTGGATACATCATAAAAAAATAAACAACTAAGTGATATTTGTGTGAAAGGATAATTTCAGGAAGTGGGGAAGAATGTATGAGTTGCCGAAGAACAAATAAAATGCAGTATGTCCTATGCTCTTGGATATTCCTTTAGTAGTCTATGGTTCACTATCTTACAATGCAGTCCTCTGTATGTCTACTCAGACCTAAATCCCATCAAATTCAATTAGACTTACTGAACTTGGGTAAACAGACGTAAGACTACAGACTAAGTGAATCAAATGACACCTTTCAACAAAATGATTCTGTAAAATATACATACATATAAGAACTATAGGTATAAATATCTGTGCTTTGATAAAACATCAGCTTTTATAACTCTCACAAGGCTCATGCATCCTTTATATCACAGAATCGGAAATAAATCTGAATATGCTTTGTCTTTTGGCTTTGGCACAGAAAAACTCCTGATGATAAATAATACAGTCCACAAAGACAGAAGTCATGCAATCTAGTTGTCTGTTCTGCTCCTGTTGGATGAACAGAATGAGAGAACACATTGTTGTGCTACTGCAGCTGAACAGGTACTTTTTTAGCATTAAACAAATGGACTTGCAGGAGAGCAGAGAAGCTTACTAAAAGACACTCCACATGGTATAAAAGGAGACTGCTATATTTCCCTGTAGCAAAAACTAAGATCAAAAGGATGCATATGGCATCCAGGCTCTGCTTAGAGTACCTGCTAAATGCTTTGGATGTCATTGCATATATAAAGGCAGAACTGTTGTGGAACACACAAGCTGCAATTACATGGTTCTTTGTTCCTTGGTGAGCTGACAGTCCACCAGCCACAAAGTACAGGAAATGCCTGTCCAGGAAGTGTGATTGATTCACTCCTGGGGGTTATTGATTCCTCAGTGGAATGTCTTGACTTATCAAGACAGCTTGTATCATCAAGAAAAAGCTATCCTGCAAATACATTTCACATGTCCCAAAGAAATACGAACACACCAAAGATCAAGAAGACTGTGTTATTCAAGCAAGATTCAGCATATTATACTCCTTCCTCCCCAGAAGAGTCAAATGATCCTGGGTGAGCACAGTGAGATTAGAGCCTGAAAGGAGTTGACAAATTATATCAGTTTCATACTCCTTTAAATGTCATGGCATCAAGAAATCTTGAGGTTTGAGTTTGGTGAGGTACTTAGAGGTTATCCTTCAGAGAAGAGGGACTGAGAAATTTGATTCTGCAGTATATACAAACACTCAGAGGAAATTGTAGGTCAGGAATTGACTAGAGCTGTCTCGCAAGAATTCAAAGTACCTCACAAAACTACAAATCACAGGATTCCTTATGATGGAGCCATAACAATTAAAGTGGCATCAAACTGATACCACTGTATAATACAGTTACAGCTTACTGTAGTTCCCATCTGCAGTTCATGTGATAGTATATATAAATGATTAAGGGGAGGGATAAATCAATGTACCTGGGATAGCACTTGATCATGTTGGACCAGCTTAAGTCAGGTGTAGCAGCTTAGGTGGTCTATAGCCTTTGGAAAAGCTACATTGGCAAAAGGTTAAGCCTCACATCTCTTCCACAGTACAACAGATATTTACAGTCTCTTCCAAATAGCTTCAGTTGTCTCTTCAGCATCCCTTGGATATGTAACCTTAATGGGTTTTCTAAATTATGTTTAATGTGACAGTGAATCATCCATTTTTATTTAAAAGGTGATACAAAGAACAGTTAAACTCTTCACTACTTAATAGTGCATCATTGCATATAGACAACCAATTAAATATCGAGTTGACTTAAGAACCAGTTAAGTATTGAATGTGATCATAAATATTGCCCCAAATATTTTCACACTACATTAAATTTAAGCTTGTAGTCATTAGTCTGGGGTGTGAAAGATGTCACAGCTGGTTCCTGCTTCTTTCCTAAGTAGTTACTACTCACTTGGCAAATGAAGTAGGAGCATGATTGATTCCAAGTATGTCCACATTATTAAATTAATGGTTAGGCAGAACAATACTAACAGTGTACATCAGATAATGGATCTGATTGTGCATATATTCCTTCTTTCCCATTCAGGAGTTTTTGGGCACAGAACATGAATTTTTATTGGTGCTGTGATTAGTAACAACATAACTTTCCAGCTGAGATTGAGGCAGTGATATACAGTCCCTTTAAATATGTAGACTCTGCACTGATTTCTGTCAGAGTTCTAGTTTCCAAGGCAGTTCTCTGTGACACTTCTTTTCCCTGCATGTGTGTGCCTGCATTTTCAACCTGACATGCTGCTAAAATATAATTGGTACATGCAGTCATCATTTCCACTTCTGAAGGCATGGGACTTGTGGGGTCCAAATCTGTTAAAGCAAAATCTCCAAATTCCAAATGACCTCCCTCTCCCCACCCCTTACTTCTACATTTGCTGGGAAGAAATTGCCTCAATCAGACTTCTACAAATACATGTCTTTGTGCCCACATTATGCTATAAGTCTGTTTGGAGGATCTGTGTGTCTCCATGAGCATGTGTGTCTCCTCTTTTTTCCCCATGGAAGAGGATCACTGTTTGAGTGACCACGTAAACCAGCCCCCAAAACTGTAGCTGTTAGTATGTTTAATTTAGTTCATGTTTCCAGTTAAGTCCTATCAGAGGTGGCTCACACAAACCCTTCTATAAAACCCATGAATGTATGGAGAGGGCTGTAGGATGGGGACAGGCTAGCCTTACCCACTGCAAGAACCGCTTGCTGTGTCCTCATCCTTTGATGAATGTTTGGTGAGCATTTGTGAAAGGAAGTTCCCTGCACTTACAGAAGTATGCATGGAGAGCTCCTACATCTGAAAGTGGCAAGGGAGAGACTGATCAGAGGGCTTCCTTTAATGTTTGTTGTCATTGTTCTTGTTGTTTACCATCAAGCTGGCTTCAGCTTAATGTGACCCTATAAATGAAATACCTTCAAGAGCTGAAAGAGGTCTTGCAAACACAGAGCCGTGGCTTCTTTTATTGAGTCAATCCATCCGTAAGGTGGTCTTCCTCTTTTCCTGCTGCCTTCCACTCCACCAAGCATTATTATCTGTACCAATGAGTCATGCCATCTCAAGATGGCTCAGTTTAGTCATCTTGGCTTCTAATGAAAACTCAGGCTTTATTTACTCTAGGACCCATTTCTTTGTCCTCCTGCCATAAAACTCTCATCCAGCACCACAGTTCAAATGAGTTGATATCTTTCCTGTCAGCTTTCTTCACTGTTCAGTTTTCCCATCCATACACAGACATCAAGAATACCATGATATGAATGATACTGATTTAGGTATTCAATGATGTATCTTTAGACTTGAGGATCTTACCTAGATTCTTCATAACTGCCCTTAGTCTTCTGATTTCTTAACTATAGTCCTCATTTTGATTTATCATTGAGTGTTGAATGTAGGAGCTGAGAACTCTTTCTCCAGACATTCATCACTGCACAGGCAAGGCAGTGTAAAGTTCTGGTAGTTGGTGGAACTAATTCAAACACACTTTCCCCATATCACATTCTTTGAGTACATAAAATGGTTTCATACTCTTCCTTCATTTACAAAGAATAAAAGATTCTTCATAGATTGTATTAGTGCACTAATATATAAATTTAATAGGAAGGCTTTACTAGCAATAATTCTTTTTGTTCTGTATTGTCAATAAGAACAAAAATCAACAATAAAAGAGATGAAATACAACTTAATAACCAGAAGAGGAGTAAAGCGGATGTGTCTAGGTTTTGGTGTGGTCTTTGGTCTAGTTCAATATTATCTCCTCCTAAAAATGTTAGAGTGATGTTAATACTTGTATTTAAAAACAAGTTCCTTTCTTGGTAAATGTTAATGCTGTAACAATCCCACAAGTGGAAGAATTTGGCATGTGGAAGACAGTCATATACATTGTTCACTAATGGTCCATGGCAAAAACTGACCCCAAAAAGCTAATAAGCACACAAATGCAATAACACTAAATGTAAAAAGAGGATATTAAAAAAAATGTAAATATTATAAAACTAATGAAAAATGTACTAGGTATGATATTTTTAAAAATTACAAAAATGTTAACAAGAATGAGAGATGATAAACAAATAGACAGAAAACCAAACAATAGTAACAGTGCTTAAGAAGATGAAGTAACAATGGTAAGAAGAAATAGGCAGTTCCACAAACGATAATGACAATAAATCGACAGAGACAGAATGATTAAAAGAATAAGAAGCATGATATGAAGTTAGCAAAACAATTGGAATAAAAATATAGGTTATCCAGATACCCTCCTGTTTTCATGGTGTCTTCTTAATTAGGGTTGTTTTAGTGGTTACTTGGAAGAAAGAATTTCAGCAGGTGTTGCTTGTTCCGTGATTGCTTAAGAAGCAACACCTTTTGCAGTTCTCTCTTCTACACAACCATTGTCTCCCATTTTAAATCTGATAAGCTCTAGGCATAATTTCTTGATAAACAACCACATCAGATATTTCATAAACTTCTGATATCCTGGTAAAGAACTGGCATGTTTAACTCCATTTGTCCAAACAGAACATCTCTGAAACACAACATAACTGTGCCTAAAGACTTGTTGAATGCCAGAAGCTTCCCAACTAGGACTAAAGTCAACATGAAAGAGTTGCCTTACGCTTTGAACAAGCAACATTGTGGTAGGCTTCAATGAATTTGCAACAATATTTCAAGAGATAAGGTATTTCACACACATGCACACACGCACGTGCGCGCGGACACACACACACAGAATATCTTCACATACTTGTAGCAGAAACAAGTAGACTTTAATCTCCTCCCCTTCAAAAGCTGTGAGAAATGGAGGGCGGGTTGCAGGAGCTATTTTGATTTTGAGAGGTTTTTTTGTTTGGCTGTTTGGTCAAGCGTAAAAAGCCCTGCTTTCGACTTCTTCCTAAGGCTAGGAATGGGCCGAAAGCACCCAGGGAGCATGTGGAGCATTATGGGAAAAGCCCACTTGTGAACATTCTCATGGCAGATTAGATAAAGGATAAACTCGTCACTGCTGCAAAGCAGTTGCTGCATACATTACCCACCATTCATTTATACCTGTGACTCATGCTAGTCTTGGCACTATACAGTCTCTTCAGGAGTGTCACCACACTATATGCCCCCACTCTGCAGGATGTGCTATTTCCATAATTGAACATATTTATGGCTGGAACACATGCTTGAAAGCGTGCTGGCTGTAAACATATGCCAGGTCAGGATAACCTCAGACATGATCAGATCATAAATTCAGAGAGAATTAGGTGGGAATGCTCAATAATAATGGGCTTGTGATAATCTTTTCAAAAACTGCAAGTTATCAGCACTCCCAAAAACAATAGAAGGCGAAACCAGCTAGGTGAAGCAATCAGGGACCCAACTGTGAGCATATCCTACAAAGATCTTCCTTAGTCACACTACCTGACCAAAACATTAAGAGATTGTCAGGACTCCCATCAATGTTTTATCACTTAGAGTTAAGACAATCAGCTCATTCCAGACTCTTTTGCCAACCCCATGAGAAAGTCATTACCATCTTGTCCACACACCCTCCTTCAGGGCAGGAAATAGGATATAAAAACCCTAGCTTCACCACAGTAAACTGTAGTTCTTGGTAGTATATTGGGCATTAGGCTGCATGTGGTACCCCAGATTCCTGTTGTTCTGTGCTATCTTCAGACACACAGTCTGGGCCACTCTACTTCAATCTTCTGCTTCCGGACTGGTAACTATTAATTATCCTTTCCACCCAATCTCTCTCTATCTAGCCTTTCCTGCCCCATTTTCCAATAGCCTGGTTCTTAAGAGTGTCTGATTTCTTGTGTGTCTGATTTTGTGTGTTTGTCAATTACAAATAAAAACACTCTGTTTAACTTTTAACTGGAGTCTACGCTACAATCAGTACTGGTATACACAGGTGAAAAGATCCAGCCATTACTCTCCTCTCGCAGGCCTCCTTTGAGCTATAATACCCCCCCTATTTCTAAGGAGATGCTGGCATTGTGGCTAGACCTCCAAGGTCCTCCACCTTTTATGGTGACAGGAGGCTACCTGAGTTCAAAATAAGCATATATAAAAATGGGACAATGTGATAGATTAATGCAGTGATGTAAACTCAAGTTGATTGACTTGGACTCAAGTCAGACTTAAGTCACTTCAGTGACTCGGCTCAGACTTGACTTGGCAAAAATTACATACTGATTCAATTCGACTTGAGACTTGTATATTTTTGGTGACTGACTTGCTGCACTTGGTTCAGTAACATAACATGTTCATCCAGAAACCTTACAACTTACTGGTCACATGATGATCTGTCTCATGCCCAAAGTGTGGACACATTTCTCAGAGGGAACAGCAAATGGGATAGGCAATGGGCTTGAGATTAGCTTAAGGTCTGCTCAGCAGCCTGTCCCTGCAATATATAGGAGCAGCTTTCTAAACCTTTTCCTAAAAGCAGAAGGCAAGACTTGTGCCCAGAGTGCAGGGTACATATCTCAGAAGAGAACAAAATCTCTGTTAGGCAATGGGCTTGAGGAGGAAGGATCCTTCCTTCTAAAGCTCTTGAAGCTTCAGTAATGGCGAATAAGAAGGATCCAATTCCCCACTTCTGAAAAAGCCTTCAACCTTGCAAATGGGAAGTAAGAAGGAACCTATTCCCCACTTCCGAAGCTGCAGATGGCAAAATCACAGAAGTAGAGGACTGATTTTACTTAAATTGTTAAAACTGACTTTATTCAACTCTGTCCAGAAATTCTGGAATACAGGTTGGAATATAAAGTTGGTTCCCAGGCTTGAGACTTGACTTGAAACTTGACTTGAAAGTATCTTGCAAGGACTTGAGACTCGACTTGAGACTTGAAGGTAGAGACTTGAAACTTGACTTGGGACGTGGAATAAAAGGCTTAAATACGTCACTGGATTAAGGCATTTTATACTGAGTTAGACTACTCATCCATCCAGCTCAGTATTGTCAACATGGAGTGGCAGCAGCTCTGCAGACTTTCAGGCAGTATTCTTTCTAAGCCCTGCCTGAAGATATTGGACATTGAACCTAGGACCTTCATGCACTTCTCTGCTGAGCTATTGCCCTTCCCTCTACTGGAATCAGTCTAGAATCTAGACTCCAAAATGTTCCTACTCTTTCATGCTAAGGGCATAAGAAGAGTTGTGCTGGGTTGGATCAAAGGCTTATCTAGTTCAGTGCTCCATTGCCAAAGTAGTCAACTAAGGGCCAGTCAAAGACACACAACCAGAATGTGGATGCACACATACCCAGTAACTAATATACAATGGCAGATTGCATCTGGTCCTGGAAGCACTATATAATCCATCATAACTAGCCTCTTCTAGAAGGGACCGGGATTTCAGTACAGGCTGTCAGTGGAGGAAGAGGGAAAGCATTTGCCCCCAATTCCCCTTTCTTTCATGTTTTCCCTGCACCATGTGGTCCAAAGCAGCTCCCTGAGCTCCCTGCCCCTAGTGTTCCAGAGGGTCTCCATCCTGCTTGAGCGGTTTTTCCAGGCATTGACATGGGTAGTTGGGTGGGGAATCTGTAAAGGGAAAGGAAGGACTGGCAAGAACGACCCACTTTCTCCAGTGAGAGCATCCAATTAGTGGAGTTTTCTTCACTGGAGCTGTGAATATAGGATTTATGAATATTTCTTAAATCCACTAAAAATGATATTCTGCATGGTATGATCTACTGAGAAGTCCAGGCAGAAAACATAACCAATGTCATATGTCTACTTACTGTGTAAACAGAAAATGTCAAAAGTCATGACAATGCTGATAACAGCAAGTTTGCAATTCTGTCATTCAGCATTGCTTGTAAAAACAGTCTCCTCATTGTAAAGTCAGGCAAATGATTTTCTTCCCTCTATTGTAAAATAAAAATAATTGCCTAATCCAAAGCAATTGTATTAACCAGCTTCAGTGAAATAACATTGGTAGAATATTCACAAAAAAGAAAAAGTAATCTTAATTGCTGAGTTTCTTCAAAGAAAGAAAAAAAAATAAACCTTTAATGCAAAGTCTTTTCAAAAGCCATTGCAGTTAACTAACATTTGGAAGACATGCTTTATTAAAATATTATCATGTTTACCTGTTGGTGACTAGATCTTCCACCTGACAGTAACAGCTAGATGATATGTATGCATACAAAATCCATTGAAATCAGTGGTAAAAGGGTATTTCTTTAAACAAGAGTAGCCCATGATCTCCAGAACATTTAAATCACATAAGGTAAAAGGATGGATGTGTCTTTACCATTACTAATGTCCTAATAACCAGCAAAACTTTCTGTAGCATCTAGTTTACAAAAGACAAAAATAATGCACCCATGGAAGAAGGAGAGGGAAGATTGTTGCATATTCTCAGGTTTAACTTCACACACACACACACAACATAGTTCTAAGCATTTTGGGTGACTTGTAAACCTAATGGATCTTCACAGACCATTCAAGATAAAGCCATCCTTAAAATACATGGCATTACAAGTGTTTTGTGAAACTGTTAAAACATGCAATGATTTCATATAGCCTCCCCATACTCCACTGGTTCATTAATACCAAATGTTGGACTGGGAGTTCCTGGGGGCAGGTATTTTTCCTCTTGTACCTGGGTTAGATGGGTGAGGTGATAGATGATGATAGTACACTCCTAAAATATGTTTATATATCTAATATATAAAAATCAAAGTTTGTTTGTCTGTGTCAAGCGAAAACCTGACCTCATATGATTGGCTGTGTCAGGCGAAGACCTCATATGATTGGCTACCTGAGAAGATTCCATGGAATCCTGGGGTTTGCAGTTTAGGGAGGGGCCTTTAGAATTCTCAGCCAGAGAGATCTTGGGCCTGGCCGGTTGCTATGGAGATGAGGCCTAACAGCAAGGAGGAAGGCAGTGTAGTCCCTCAGAAACCCAACCCCTGTGTGTTAATAACTCTGAATACAGATTGGACTGGGAAATATGAGAAAAAGTTACACTTACTGGACAAGACAGTTTGGGGAATTAAAGACACAGGATCTCAAATTTTTCTAACGAGTATTACCTACGAGAAAATAAAATCCCAGGCAACACCTACTTTACACACACACACACACACACACACACACATATATATATAGTTTTCAAAGCACATTACAAGTAAGTATCATAAACATAGAAACACAGGCCATAGGGAATCATGGTAAGTTTTTGAAGTCCTGATTTTGTATTGTGGAAATGGAAACTAATCTGCATTGTACATGCAAAAATGTATCTGGAAGAATGCCTTGCCTCATAACTGTCTCCTATTATGAGACATATAACCTGTTGCAAATGTTCTCCCCTTTTCTGTTCTCACTGCTATTTGGAAGAAGATAGCCAGATTCCTTTCTCTGATGCCCCTGCTGTGCATCAATTCATTCTTTTCCGTATTAAGGGACATTTTCTGGATTTCTGAAACTACTCGCCTAGCACAAAACACTTAAAATATAAAAACAAAAAAATTAGGCCAGATAATTGACTCCTAGTCACATTATTCTGTGTATTTTTAAATAAATAGGGATTTGGCCAGCTGGGAGGAGGCTGGTAGCATTGTGAGCTAAGAGAGTTCAGTGAAAGGTTATAGTATGGTGTGGTAGTGTGCATCTGAGAGAAATGTGAACTGAAACTATTCTAGAAATAATATGTTTTAAAGAGGACTTGTAATAAAATTTGTGTTCCTTTTCTGTGTTAACCCACTGCCTGAAATTCTTCTATAAAGGAACGTGGCAGGTATGAGCCATGTCCATATACAAAGACAGACGTGTCTATATGCATTTCTGAAGTCACTTTATTGTCCTTTGGGTTGTAGTTTTGTAAGAATGTATTTATTTATTTGGCTGTGCTTTTGTAGGAATTTATTTATTATCTCCCGCCTTGGCCTCACTGAAGCCACTCAAGATGATTTACTAAATAGACTGAAACAGAATACAGCTAGAAAACAATCATAGTATTAAAGAAGATTCTGCCTGGTAACAACCATTGTATTCCATCCATAAGTTTATTTATTTATTTATTTAGCAAAAAAAAAATTAAATTATTTTTATTGCACATTAAATTACAAAAACAGATTAACATTCAAATCACACGCATTACTTTCCAAAATCATCTTTTCGACCTCCATCCAGAAGTAGCCACTGGTTCCTCATATTTATTCAATATCTGGAAGCCAACCTCTGTCAGATTCTGAACACCAACCATTCATTCCTCATTTGGAAGCTGCTCATCAGCTTCTGAGCACTTTGCCCATTGATTTCACATCTGAAAACTAACCTCTGCCAGTTTCTGAAAGCTGAGCACATTTCTTCCACATCAGGCAGCCAATATCTGCCAGCTTTCTCAATGCTTAGCCCATTCACCAGCACCTATGTGCACATACATACTAGCAATCACCTTAACCACAATCTTTGTCCCATGTAGGGAGTCTTTTATTCCAAAAGACTTTTAAAACAAAGTTTTTAAATAATGGACTAGAACCGCTGTATTGTTTTAAACTGAACTATTTTTAATAGCTTTTTATCTTTTTAAATTGCAGTTAACTGGAATTTTGAATTGTTTTAATACTGTGAATAGTTTAATTCTATTTCAGTGTTCACTTTTTGTGTGTTTTTTACTGCATTGTTCTTCTAAATTGTAAGCCTCCTTGAGTCCCAATTTTGAGAGAAAAGTGGAACATGAATAAATATAATAACCATAATAATAATAATGGTGTGCTTGGCTCAATCAGTCTGAGAAAGGGAGATGGGCTGAAGAGATACTTCATTACAACTCAAGATGGGCTGACCAAAGAACTCTATCAATTTAATGGGTGGTGGATGATACAACCAAAGCTAAGACATCCCCATAATTTTGTTCTTAAAAATTTGTAGTTTTGGAGAATACAAAGAACATTTCTGAATGCCCCAACTGGTCCACAGTGAGTCCTTTTCTGCCAGGAAAGAGCAAAGTGGAAACAGTAGGGGGAAGGAAGAAAGGAACTCTCCCCACCTTCCTTATGCCCTGTACATATCTGTTCACTAGATTGCTATTCCAGGACATCTTTTGCTATAAATTGGCCTGATATCTCCCAAATGGTTTCTGAAATTCCTCAGCACCTTCCCATTCTCAGCTGTAAACTTATCTCCATATATTCCTCTGTTATTCAGCTTCCTTTCTCAGCCACCTATATGATCTCTGCAACTTGCTGCACCGACTGACCATGATCTGTTGCCTCTTGCTGTTGCTATGGGCTTTCTTCTGAAGCCTGCAGTTTCCCAAGTGAGCAGTGCCTCCTTAGCTTTTGGCTGAAATGTGCCTGACGTCACAAAGGCATGACTTGCTGAGGAAGAAAGAATTCAGTGGTTGGCTGGGTTCTAATGCTGTCAACAGCCCCCCAAGATTGGGAGGGTAGTGGAGGGTTTGGTTTGGTTTTTGCTAGTTTGTTTCTTTGTTCAGAGCAGGTCTTTACAGGTTTGTCTAGTGAATCCTTACAGGAGCTGCAAGACACGTGTTCGTCATACTTCTCCCCCTCTTTCAGAAATTTGCATTCAGTGCACTTGGAAGGGTGTCTCTCATAGTTCCTGGAGTTTTAACAGGCGGGAGGGGACAAAGGGAATCATAAGAGGCAAAGATGACACATGAAAAGATCCTGATACACTTTGGCACACACTTGCTCTTCAGAGCTTCTTCGAAGGCACTTGAACAATGATGAAATGATCTCATGCCCATGGTTTAATTAATTCCTCATATTTTAATTAAGGAGAAAACAAAAACACTGAGAGACAACAAATTCTTGTAATTGATTCTACTGAATTATTACTTTCCAAGCAATGAACCCAACAGCTTCTTAGAATTGCACTTTCCATTCCTCACGCATGCAGGCAGCCAATTTTTTTTTTCATCAAGAGAGGTGGTTTTTTGGACAGGAGTACTCATCTGGAATGCATAAAAATGAATCTGGATAACTACCTGTCATAATAAGTAAGTTTATTTACAATAATTACTGTTAGTTAGGTTCCAGATTAGGACTCGAATACTTATAGGAGATCCATTTTCCTATGTCATCCTGTCTGTTCCATAAGATATTCAGGGGAGGCTCTTCTCCAGCTACCTAAAGTGAAAAGGGTGCAGGACAAGACCTATTTGTTTTCACAGGCATTTTTAATTGGTTGATCTTTCATGGATTTTCTGTCTTTGATTGATGTGCTGTTGTATACAGTATGCAAATAACATACAACTCTTATTATTCATTTCCACCTCAGTCCAAGGAAGCTGTTTTGGTCCTCAGTTGGTGCCTGTCATCAGTAATGGATGAGGAAAAAATGAGCAACTCTGAGACTGGAAACTCAGGTTTCAGAGATGGTCAGGAGTGCATTTGCACAGTCAAGGCTTGTGCCCATTTTTGAGTCATTAGATCTGGCCTTAGTTACATCCCATTTGGATTACTGTAACACACTCTAGGTGGAACTTCCTTTGAAAAGTGTTCAGAAACTTCAGTTATTCCAAAGGGCTGCAGCCAGACTGTCAACAGAGGCTGGCTACAAGGAGCACACAATTCCCTTGCTGCAAAAGCTCCCCTGGCTGCCCATCCATTTCCAGGCAGAATTCAAAGTGCTAGTGATGACCTATGGAGTCCAACAAGGTTCCAGTCCAGGGTATTTTAAGGACTGCACGCTCCCATATAAGCCTGCCAGTATTTTGAGATTTTCTGTGAAGGCCTTGCTCTCTATCCTGCCACCTGCAGAGGTACTTTTGGTGGCAACATGGGAGATGTGGCTGTTTCCAGGCTCCAGAATTCTCAGAGAGGCCACCTTAAGTCCCAAAGAGGAGAAGAGGGGAGATGAAGATGATGATGATGATGATGATGATGATGATAAACCATTACAATAATAGTTATTATTATGTATTTGGCATTTTATTATTTTTATTGCTTTGGTCTTGTACATTATTTTGTACATTGCTCAGGCATCGGTAAATGAAGAGCAGTAACTTTACCTATCCCTTCATAATTGGCAGAATTAAGTTCTGTGGAATTTTGTGGATAAAATAAATACTGTAATTTATCAGCCTAGAAGGAAACGAAACAGGTTGAATATACATGCTCTTTACAGTTAGCACTAGCTACAATTCTCTCTTTTCTTGCAGTTGATTTGCCTGTTACATTTTGGGGTGAGTTTCATTTTGCAGAGCCCTAGGGGCTCAAATTACATGTTCATGTGATTGCCCTCAAGAGCAAAAGAAAGGAGGGAGGGAGGGAATCCAGTATCCAATCAAAATAGCAAACACTCCACTTTTCATTTCCGTGACTCATATTGCTCCTCTTTCCTTGGGGGTTAATGCTCATGCCCCTTTAATGATCTGGATTTTGCTACAGGACACTGTCCCCAGTTTTTGCAATATAAAGAGGAAAGCCTGTTTCTTCCCAATGGCTGTTTAATGTGCTGGCATGTAAATTTTATTTCTGCCCAGTAAGTCATTTGCCTGACCTCCAGCTGAAACTGAGATAATCGGGCTTTGGATTGTTGCTGTGAGGCCTTGCTGTCTGTTTCCAATGCTTGCAGATGGTTTGTAGAAAGAAGTAACATCCATCATGTGAGAAGCAGCCTACCCCAGCTGAGGATTTCTATGAGTCTCAGTACTTACCTATTTTGTGGAACTTGGGAAGGTGGCCAGTGGCCTTGGAACACTGGTAGTCTTAAGAGAGGAATTTTTCTAAACTCTGGTTTGTACACGTTACCTTTTTGTTGTTGTGTGTCATGCCCTGCCTTGGAGACCGTGGCAGAGAGGAGGAGGATTCTGACTCTGAGGCAGAGGCTTCCCCAGAGGCTGAAGTATCCCCAGAAGTTGGTCCAGAGGGAGATAATACACAACAACAACAACAAGGGCCTGAGCCAGGGGAACAAATAGAAGAAGACGTAGCTGATGGACCTACCTTGCAGCAGAGACGCTGTGAAAGGGAGGGCTTGTGTCACTCGGCCCGTTTAAGTAGCAAGCGAGCCCTAACGAGGGAACATCTGTTGCAACAGCATCCATAGATGAAAGAGGGCTCCAGCTGGCCTTTCCTCCCAGAGTCAGCAACTGGTTTCTTTGACCCTGAAACCCTGTGCTGTGCTCTTGGATCTGGTTGTCTTGGAACTGTACCTGTTTGGACTACGGTTTGGATTTGCCACTTTGGATTTGTTTGCTCTAGACTTCCTTTCTGTCTGGACATTCTTTGACTCTCACCTCATAAGTAGGAGCTATGCCGCTTGTGATTTACTGCCTGCTGTGCTGTGGGCACGACATTGTGTGCCTTCAAGTCATTTCCGAGTTATGGTGACCCTAAGACAGGGCTTTCCAAATGGTGTGTTGTGACACATTAGTGTGTTACCTGAACTATGTAGGTGTGTTGCCTCCCCGAGCTGAGAAAGATCCCCCCCCCACCTGGGCCTCTCCCACTGCTGTCACAGCAGCAGTGGGCTGGGATCAGGTGGGGGACAGCCATTCCCAGTGCCGGTGTCCTCACTGGGGTCTTTCCTTGGTGAGGACAACAGAAGCGAGCCAGGATCAGGTGGGGGGGGCTGCTTTTCCTGCTTCTGCCACCCTCACTGGGGTCTTTCCTCAGCAAGGGTGTCTTTCTTTGCGGTCTTTCCTTGGCAAGGGCAACAGCAACGAGTCAGGATCAGGAAGTGGAGTTGCCTTTCCTGCTGCCCTCACTGGGGTCTC
Source organism: Cyclura pinguis (assembly GCA_030412105.1). NCBI lineage: Eukaryota > Metazoa > Chordata > Lepidosauria > Squamata > Iguanidae > Cyclura > Cyclura pinguis. Next base: position 108,011,770 of record CM059600.1, on the reverse strand, counting down.
TCCTCAGTGAGAGCAACAGCAGCGAGCCAGGATCAGGTAAGGGGGCTGCCTTTCCTCCTGCTGCCTCCTTTGCCGGTGTCTTTCCTTGGTGAGGGCAACAGCAGCGAGCCAGGACCGGATGGGGGGGCTGCCTTTCCTGCTGTTTAACCTCTAGTTTGCTAGTAAAACTGAATTACTGTGTCGCAAAATGATGCATGTCCAAAAAGTGTGTCACCAATATGAAAAGTTTGGAAGGCTCTGCCCTAAGACAAATCTCTCATGGAATTTTCTTAGGAAGATTTGCTCAGGGGGATTGCCATTGTCTTTCCTTCTCATATTTGTGGTTCGTGCTAATTATTCAGGTGACATTAGATCCAAAGTAAAACAAATCTCTGACTGTAGCTTGGTTAACAATACGCAGTTCCTTCAAACTATCAACACAGGTCTTGCTTTCCTCAGGAGCCTATCTCAGTATTCAGTATCTTTAAAATGTATGAAACCCAAAATTGCATTCCAGCTGAGGTTAACCTGGGTCAAGGAAAGTGGAATAATTACTTTCACTATGATTCTGCTGACTCAAAATAACAGCAAAACAGTATCTTGCTCTCTCGCTGTCTCTCAGCACTTTGAAGTGGAAGCCTCTCTTAGAGCACACTGGCATGGTGATTATTTGGCAGCTTGGGTGTACTCCTCAAGCACATTCCCACAGAGTTCACTCTAAGCTTTGACAGAGAGAGACAATTGCGAGAAACAACAGTGTTTTCGATATCCACCTTCAGATTGTTGGCATGATCTCCCATGGGAAAAGTCACTTGTCTTGGGCTGGTTTGAGTCTAGATCAGAGATGTTTTTAGGCTTGTTTGCAAATAACCACTCAGCACCAATGGGGTTGGTGGTGTTACTGCCCTGGCTAGTCCGAGCTTTGGGGATATTAAAAGGTATCCTTTTGATATCACAATTCAGCTTCACTTCTCTATTCCCCTCCACGTGCTTGTGAGGCCACCGGACAAGCACGCCACCAAGCTTGGCCGTTAATCGCCGTAATATTCCTAAGACAATACAGACAGGCCAGAAAATAGCTGACTCGCTGCTTTAGGAGACCTCCAGGCAAGTAATCTAATTAGGTATGCACGCAACCTACAAAAGATCCTCTGCCCCGCGCTGGCAGCTTGATGGGTAAACTATGCAGTACCCAAGTACTCTGCATTTGCATACTGGCTACTCTATTGAGAACTTCTACAATAACTCAATCATTCAGATTCTGACCTTTCGGAGGCTTTGTCTCCAACTCCAAATCTATTGTCTTCCCCCAAGTACGGCATAGCCTGCAGTCACATTCTCCTTATAAAAACCCTTGATTCCGAGACCTTCCTCGGATCGCTCCCGAGTTTCATCCTGCCTTGCTGCCGCTTTGCTTGGCGAGCCTCCCCTCAGCTCCACGTGCTGAGCTACATCGCACTCCAGCCTCGCTCTCTATTTTTCCGGGCTTCAGGACAGGTGAAGTATTACCCAAACCAGCAACTCCTTTAAAAATCCCTCTATACCACTCCAACCTTTATTTCTTTAGTTATCTTGTGTGAATGTGTTGCATACACTGTTTTGCTTGTGTTTAATAAAACATCATTTATTGTTTCAACTTCTGTGTGCTCCTTGACTCAACCCGACCCCGTAGACATAGGGTTCAAGATCTCACTACGTTACCCTGCCTCTCGTAACGCTAAGCAGTGCTCTGAGCTAATTTTCCCCACCTTTAGTGGAGCACATTTTGGTATTCCTCCCGGGACCCCCAGTACACAGGGTAACAGTGGATTGTCAGTCAGTGAGGCAATGAATCCATTCCAGGTTTTATTCTGAACAATAAAGGCACTATCCAAACTACTGAACTTATTATTTAGGCCAGACTAAATCCTGTAATAGATTCACCAGCCACCACAGCTGGCATTAATCATGAATGTGTGAATGAGCCATCATATATCTAACACCAAAAATAGAATATGGCAACTGTAGTACAAATGATAACTAGCCCTGAAATGACTCGAAGACCACTCTATCCTGTTTATCATCTGCTAGGAAGGTGTGGGAGAAGCAATCCCAACTCAGTTCACTAAGGCCACTGGTGACGTCTTCAAGAACAGGGATGTGATCAATTCCATGGGTTGTCAGCCTTTGGCTGCACCCTGCTTGGCCTCCACCCTGCTGCCAAGTCAAAGTCCATGCATAATAACCAAGGCTGGTCCAATTCAGTTTGGAACCTGCAGCACAAAATCCCCCAGCTGCCTCTCTTCCTGCCTGACAACAAAAATAAAAGAATAAATTAATAACATTTGGTTTCCATTTCCCCGAACACAGAACCAGTTGCCAGAGGTAATGACTGCTACAGTTGCCATATCTCAGGGACTGGCCGTGAGTCCCTTTTGTGAGTCTTCTTAAGGCAGGAGTATGTGTGTTTAAGTGACTTCAAGTTGACTGTCACCTTATGGCAACCTCATGAATTTCACTGCGTTTTCTTAGGCAAGGAATATTCAGAGGTGGTTTTGCCAGTTCCTTTCTTTGAAATACAGCATACACCATCTGATATTCATTGGCAGTCTCTCCATCCAAGTACTAACCTGAGCCAACACTGCTTTGCTTCCAGGATCAGATGGGACCTGGTGTCTTTAGGGTATTTAGGCCCACTTGAGGCAGAAGACAAGAGGCCAAATTTTCCAGTTTTGGGCAAGGGAAAACGCCTTTGTGCAAATCTCCAGCTCAGCTTTGAAAAGAACAGGTTGCTACCATTTGCAAGACTTTGAAAGACTCTCCAGGAGGTCTATACATTTATTTAGTCAGCTTCCTCCTTCCCTGCCAGTCCTGTGATGCCAGGGCTCATGCTCTGCTCTGCATCCACCTGATAGACAGAAGGAAGTTGGCTAGATATTCCTGATCGCATCTGGAAACAGCCCTTTTAGCTAAGATTTCTGTCTTGATTTCCAAACAGGAAAATATGGGGTGTATGTATATGTGTGTGTTTGTGTATGTTTGAACAACAAACTGTGAGCAACTGTGGTTAGTAGTTAATGCATAATGCTCAATGACATCACCAGAGTCTTTCATTAAGTCACAGGTTTTGGCCTGGAAACCTCAGGGCTTCGGATGATCCTGAATTAGCTACCCTACTTTATTCTGCCTAATATTAGGGCTCGTGTTAGGCTCACCTGTAGTATCACTCTTTGTGTCACTCTTCCTCTGGTTCTTGGCTATATACTACCCACAATTTATTGGCTTTCTTTCCTCTGCTTTTAGTAACTGTTTTACTGTGTATTCTTGTAAAAACATCATCTACAATTGGTAAAAAAAATGTGCATACATGCATGCTTATTTTGAACAAATGCCAAGGAGTTCCTTCAGAGGCAATCTGCTAGATTTATAATTCCTCCCCACCAGTTCAATATTGTTTCAGGAGAAAACAGTTTCACATGGGGCTGGCAGCTTATGGAATTTCACTTTTCTTTTCCCTTCTTTGTCACAAAAATGTAAATATTAGGGCAACAGGAACACTCAGAAAAGAATTGTCAAGTTTTGAAAAAACAGAGAAAGGGAGGAAGAAAAAAATTAGGCCATCCCCCTTATGGTTTGTAAAAACCCCACTGAAATAATGTTATTTTTCTGCCCTTTTATGTTCCAGTTCTTAAACTTCTACAACTCATATCATTGCCTTTTTTGTACCACAGCTCAAGGCACATTTGAGACATTCAGTATCTATAGAGATAGCAAATATAAGATGTTTTTGTCTAAGTCAGAGGTAAAGATACTTTCACCCTAGTGGCGGAGCTTGGACTGTGTGCCTGGAGGGGGCCAAGTCTATGGCATGAGGGGCGTGGCCACTGTGCGCGAGGATGTAGCTGCGGCATGTGGGGGTGTGGCCAGGGCACGTGGGGGTGTGACTACTGGCCGGGATGCCAAAAAACATTGCCACCCAGGGTGAATCGCCCCCATGTCCCTATGCAACTGTTTCACCCTCCAGATATTATGGATGGTTTTGAACTTGCAGAAGTCCCTGTCATCATGACCAATGGTAAGAGGTGATGGGAGCTGTAATCCAAAATGTCTGGAAGACCAAAGATTCTCCATTCTTTGTGTAAATTCTACTGAAAGTTATCTGTTATGGACAGAGATGTGAAGTCTCTGTGCATTTACCAGAAAGCCCAACCTTGCTGCTTTTTAGTGTGCAATATGCCCTCCCTTACCACAACCCCAGCATGCAATTTCCCTCTCACTGAAGGTGTCACATCTCTATATTTAAAATAATGATAATGTGCACATGCAAATGCTGCTGCATCTGCACACACATTTTGCTTATTGAAAATGGGATGTAAGCATTTGCTTTTCTTTTTTTTTTAATACAGGGTTTTGTGAAATGGAACCCTCTCATATCTGGAATGTGAACTGTATCCCTAAATACTTGGCTGTGGCACAATGACTCAGCAGGTTGCTGCTAGGGAAGTAAAAATTATTCATTTGCTATTAATTTCTGGACCAAGAAAGGGGTCTCCCAATGTTCAGGAAAATCCATCAGGAAGAATACAGAGCTAATGAAAGATTCTTTGTACTATGGAAAATATTCATCCATACAGAAGCACATTTGCTTGCTTTTGCATAAAAATGTGTTTTTTGCACAGAAAAAAAGCATACATTTCCATTCAGGAAGTGTATATCTGGACAGGAAGACCACATGTTTTTCTCCACAGAAAACATGTTTTCTCCATAAGAAAACTCATGTATTTCTGACCCTCTCCCTCATATGTTTGCCTTCTCCAGGCTGTCCCTGCAGTTCCAAGCCACTGGGCTCTTCGCATTCACCTTGTCCTCTTTCCTCTTGAGATCCTTCCCTAGATCAGCTACTTGGGATTAAAGGTGATCCCTGTATGGGCCACTGAATCAGTTGTTCAGTGGGTTCTCACTGAAAAGTGTGACCAGACTCTCCACCAAAACTTAATAGGAACAGCCAGACACAGTTGTAAAAAAGAATAAAGTAGAAGTTTATTAATACTCAATTAGATCATACATTAACCCCTGAACAATTTAATCATTCGTCATTCCCCTAAACCCTTTTCAGTTGTTCCCACCACCACCTGGCTGGCTGTCCTAACTCTTATTACATCTTTTCCCTATCTCTAGGCCATCTTCCCCTATCTCTCTGCAATCCTTTCCCACTTTAGGCCATCTTTCCCCATCTGCCTTCTCTCAGAGACAAGCCTCAGTTTTGTATCCTCTCTCCCACATAGGCTTCCCTTCACAACTTTTCCTGAGCTGTGATTGCCTGGCTCCAACCAAGCTTGCCTAGTTTTTCCCTTCACAACAGGTATTGGCACCTTTGACAGGCCTGAGGCCCAGTTTTGTTTCCTAAGGGCCAACTGCAGAAAACATACCTCTAAAAATACACACAGAGATACACACACACATGCACGTACACACACACACACACACAAATAATATTATGTGTGTGTGTATGAGAAAATACAGATAGATAGATAGATAGATAGATAGATAGATAGATAGATAGATGATAGATAGATAGATAGATAGATAGATAGATAGATAGATAGATGTATATATGATGTATATATATGTGTGTGTGTGTGTATTTGTATATGAAGTGACGTATGAAATCCAATTTCATTTTTTTTTTAAATGAAGAAGCACTTGTGAGTCAAGGAAGATCACATGGCTTGCCTTAAAGGAGAATTGTTGTTCTTCAAGGTTTCCAGGAGCATGCTTCTCCATTTTTCAAACAAAATTAAAAAGACTCCAGCGGTGATAGGGTTGTTTAGGAGAGGAGGGTGTTCTATATGCCACAGGATGGAAGGGGGGCATATGTAACATATGGGCCATCAGTTACTCACCCCTGCTCTAACTCTGTTTACAAGACCTGAATAGAACTGTTCTCTTTTTCTTCTCTTTCTGCAGACCTAATAACATGAGCTGCTAGACCAAGCTCTAGTCTGTCTGTATTGCTATTATACCTTCACGTACCAATTTAGCATATTCCTTAATCTCTCTTCATTTCTCTCCACTTTGTAGGAAAAGATATATTATTTATCTTTATTCATTATGGATGGTGAGGGAGCTGCTGCCATCACCTATCAACAGCTGTGGTATGTTTGTGTTCTTGCCAGAGGATGTGGGTAGCTACATTATAGGGAGAACAGGGTGAATAGTAAGAGGAAAAGCGGGACAGTGATAGGAAACAGTGGGACAAAAAAGTCTTAAATAAGCAGTTAAGGGAATGACCACCAGTCTTATATGACTCTACACTAATGCACAGAGCATGGGTAAACAACAAGATGACCTTGAACTCTAACAAAGCAAAGCAAATATGATATAATAGGCATTACTGAAACCTGGTGGGTTGATTCTCATGGTCAGAATGTAACAATAGATGGTATAACCTATTTCAGAGAAACAGACCAAATATGGAGGGAGGAGTAGCAGCACTATATATCAAGGATGTTTATACATGTGAAGAGATCCATGATTTTAATCCTGGAAGCCAGGCTGGGTCTGGGTAAAAATTAAGGGAAAGAGAATCAACAGTAATGTCATTATGGGGACCTACTACTGACCTCCAAGCCAGACTGAGGATTTTGGATGATGTCTTGCTAGAACAGATGACCAAATATTCAGAAAGGACAGTTATAGTAGTAATAAGAGATTTTAATTATCCTACTTGTTGGAAGTCATACTTTGCCAAGAATATAAGGTCCATCAAATTCCTCACTTGCCTTGCAGATAATTTCAATATCCAGAAGGTGGAAGAGGCAACAAGGGGGTCAGGTATTCTAGATCTGATCATAACCGACAGTGATGACATGGTTAATGGGGTGGAAGTGGTGAGATCCTTAGGTGGGAGTAACCATGTTCTCCTGGAGTTTGTTATACAGTGGAAAAAGGAATCCAAGTGTAATCAGGCACACAATCTAGACTTTAAGAAAGCTGATTTCAGTAAACTTAGGGAAATACTGAGTGTGATCCCATGGTCAAAAATACTAAAAGAGAAGGGCGTTCATGATGGATCAGAGTTTCTTAAAAGTGAGATACTGAAAACAATTTCAAACAGTTCCAGTGAGGAAGAAAAATGAGAGGTATCTAAAGAATCTGGGGTGGATATTTACAGGACTCAACAGAACTAGGATTTAAAAGGAATGGAAGCAGAAATGGAAAAAGGGGGAAATCGTCAAAAAGGAATTCAAATCAGTAGCCAGCATGTGTAGGGAGAAAGTCAGAAAAGCTAAAGAGCAGAATAAGCTCCAGCTTGCTAGAGAGGTTACAGTAAAACAGTAAAAAGGGCTTTTTTGTTTCTGTCCATAGCAGAAGAAAGAACAAGGAAATGTAGCTCCAGTACACAGAAAAGATGGCAAAATACTAACAGTGGACAGAAAAAAAGGAGGAACTATTCAACACCTTCTCTGTCTATGTCTTCTTCCCAAAAGGATACAACACTTGACCTGGGAAAAATGGAGCAGATGGTACAATAGAGGAAATGTCACACAGAAAAGGTAAAGGAATCCCCGGCCACTCTAAATGAATGTAGGCCTATGCTGTTACGGTGCTATTATTCCACTTTCAACATCCTGTGGAATTCTGGGATTTGTAGTTTACTGAGCCCAAAGAGCTCTCTGGCTGAGAATTCTAAAGGCTCCTCCCTAAACTGCAAACCCCAGAATTCCATAGGAGGTTGAAAGTGGAATAATAGCACTATAATAGTGTAGGGCAGAAGTGGTCTTGGTCTGCAGTCCCTTAAGCTTAGCTGCATACCTTTAGTCCCCTTCGTTTGGTCAGGAGAAGAGCTTTTAGCACCTGTGCCATTCTCTCCCTCGTTTCTTCTGAGAAATAGCTTGTACTGAACACAGATTGTTCTGTTGGATCCTATTGCTGTTTTTCTGTCTTTCAATAAAAAAATGTGTTTCGAAATCAGCTTGCCTTCAACCTAATTTCTTTTTCTTCCTTGTTTTTGGAGCTCTGGCTAACTCTCCATTTTTAAAACCTATAGCCTGTAAGGTTCTGCAGAGAGAGAGAGTTAGTGCCTAGGAGAGCTTTTCCCCAAACCAGTAAATTCAGCGCACAGCCCTCATCACAGTACATGGTGTTTCAGAGTTCATTGTGCTTGAGATGCTGTATATAGATTCTCCTCATGCTATGACTAATGCCATCCTATATGTGAAGCCTTCCCACCCCCACCCGCCTGCCACTTCAGGGATGAAGGGGAAAATAGTCATTTAGAATTACTGAGGAATCCCCTGAAGAAAACTGTTTATATTTATTAGCATGTACAGTTATCATATTCTTCCTCTATGAAAAGAACAGAAACTCTAACTTTACCCTTAGGAAATTTTTCTTTTTTGTGTATTTCCCTCCTTCCCTCTCACCCACCCACCCTGGTCTTCCTTTCTTATTTCCTGTATTTCTGCTTGTTACTACTAATGAGCCTTGCTTAGCTTTTATTTGCCCAGAAAGCCTGGCATTTCCAGCCAAGGGCAAACAGAGTGTTGTAAGGAAGCCAAATTTGGGATGCACAAATTATGTGCCTACAGGGTGTGCATTTCTTCTTTCTATTTGCTTCAAGAGAGAGACAGACAGAGAGGACAGAAAAGATTTCAAGAGGAAGAATTACAGCTTATGGCTGGTGCATACAAACATCAGTTGACAGAAAACTTTAATTCTTGCAGGTACAAGTATTCTGGTATCCAGCAATAGTACCTTCTGAGGTGTCTAGTTTGCTTGTATATGTTTCTGACAGCAGTTCCTTATTCTTACTACATATGCCAATAGACTTAACTGACCATACCAAGTTTGGGTCGTCTCTCATGCACATGATACTTCAGATCAATTTGTTTATTTGTTATTTATTTAAATATATAGATATATCCCACGTTGTATCACAAATTATCCGAGCAGGATACAGACAGCAAAACAACAATTAAAAATAATATAAAACAATGTAAGCCAATTTAAAATACTTATACCAGCATAGTATAGTGATTTGAATGTTGGACTAGGACTCCGGAGACCAAGGTTCAAATCCCTGCGCAGCTGTGGAATCTCATTGGTTGACTTTGGGCAAGTTACACTCTCTCAGCCTCAGAGGAAGATAAAGGCAAATCTCCCTGAACAAATCTTGCCAAGAAATCCTTGTGATTGTCTTGAAGATACACAACAACAACAATCATAAGCACATACTATATCAAAGCACTACAAACTAGTCAGACCACAATCTGTAGACCACTAACATTTTGATGAAAAGCCAAGTTTTAACAATGTGAAAATGAAAGCAGGGAAAGTGCAAAAAAAAAAAAAATGAGCATGCCACTATAGCAGCAGGGTGCCACAGCAGAGGAGACCCTCATCTGAGGCCATTTCCACACGGGGTAATAAAAACGGTGCAGTGCGTCCTCCACAGAGGACGTCTGCACCTTGGAGCAGACTGGGTCTGGACTACTTACTGTAGATCCGCACCTCAGTCCGCTCCAAAATGACCCCAAGTGGTCCTCCAGCGTGCTTTTGAAAGACCTGATTTTTCTGGTCTTTCAAAAGCACGGAGCGCGCCACTGCGAGCCTACTCCCTTACGCAGATTCGCAGGCTCGCACCAATGCGAGCCTGCGATCTGCCAAGGGCGGGCTTTAGGCTGGCGAGCTTCAGCGGTTGGTCGAGACCCACGACCAACCGGAAGCCGCCATTTTGGACGCCGGAGCAGAGCGGATCGACGACCACGCACTGCTCCAGAGCAGCCTGGACCGGACCAGGGAGCCAGAAGATCCGGTAAGTAGTGGCGCGGGGCGATTCCCTCGCCCCGTGCAGAAATGGCCTGAGTCTCCACATAATCTATTCACCCCAACATTTCATAAATTATATTATAATTTACAGTCTTATATTGTAGTGCGAAGTTAGATCTTATGCAGTTAGAGGAATGGATGAAGACCGATTCTTTGGTGGAATGTATTTGCATATGGATGGTGATTGGTAGAGAGAGATAGGCCATTTCCGCACTAGACTGTTATAGTGCTATTATTCCACTTGCAACATCCTATGGAATCCTGGGGTTTGCAGTTTCGGGAGTGGCTGGCTGGTCATCAGCTTCAGTGCCTTCAGCCTCAGTGCCTTCTTCCACCAGCTTCTCGAGAACATTTTCTGGCTTGTAAATACTGGATTATGGGCCAGGGTAGGCTAGGAAATCAACTCTCCAACTGTGTGGCATTGGATTAAAACATGCATTGTTGTGTCTCCAAGGAGGACTGGCTGGAGTTCAATGCAAAATTAAAGGATTGGAGAAATGGATGTCGGTGCTCTACTTTTTAATGTTTCAAGATCCAAGTAAAAAGTCTCTCCTTGATTCTGGGTTAAGCACACCCTTTTCCCTCATACTTGCAGCCACACACATGCAAAAAAACTTTCTTTGGGTTTAAAGGCTTGATTCCTTTAATTTTTTTTAAATTAGTAATTTTATAATCCTCACCTTATATCTAATGAACTATGCAAAAAGAATTGGCAGATTTTTAGCCGAATTTCTCCCAGCAAGAGGAGACTGAAATTTGAACCAGAGAAAATACAGACCTTTTGAGTTTGCAAAATAATGTTCCCAATTTGAGCTCCCTGATGCATATTTGATTTATGTTCAACCTGCTAAAAAATATCCCAGTTCACATTGTCTTAGTTGCCTCAGTGTAGATTCAGGCAAAGTGTGACTCATAATCTCATGAAAAATGGTTCCCTTGAACTGATGTGCATAATTTGATTTAGGACCTTCATCCAGTTTGTTTTGCCCTTCTGCTTGTTCAGTGGGACATATACCTTTCATTAACATGGTGAGGTTTTGTTAGGAGATACCTGTGAGAGCATCAGACTTGATCCAATATGGTGGTAACAAGCAGGCAATGACAGGCATCTCTTGAACAGAAATCCTTCAAAGTCATACTACAGTTATGAACAAAAATAGCTAGGTACAGGCTGATATCCTGCATTGGAAGATGTAGATCTCCACAGTGACATCTTCTGACAGACCCCCTGCCCAGGCTGGCCCTGCAGTTCCAAACTCTTAGGCTCCTGCGACTCACCTTGCCCCTTTCCCCCTCAGGATCCCTCTCTGGAATGGATACTTGGTCCTCAAGCGGATCTCCGTATGGACCAGTGGATGTGTTGTTCTGTGGGTTCACAACACGATTCTCTGTCAAAATTTAACAGGAACAGTTGTAAAAAAGAATAAACAAGTAGAAATTTATTAATACACAGTTAGATCATACCTTAACCCCTCAACTATTTAATCATTCAGAGTTCCCCAAAGCCCTATTCAGTTCTTCCCCCTGGCTAAATGGCTGATCTCTGTTACAGCTGTTCCCTATCTCTGTGCCATCTTTCCTCTACCCCTCTGCATTCTTGCCCCTATCTGCCATCTATCAGAGACAAGCCTCACTTTTGTATCTTTTTTGCCCCATAGGCCTCCCTGACTTGTGATTGGGTGGCACCAAACAGGCTTGCCCAGCTCCCCCCTTCACACATCTTTTGCTTCAACACCACCAAATCCCACCTCCTAAGCAACATAGTCCTGTCTCCCTGGCAACATGACCCTTTCCTTGTTTTCCAGGAGTGTGGATGGGAGACAGTCATCCAGCTATTTTCATGTAGCTCAATGCACTGCAGCAGGCATCCACAGGGACTTCCAGGGGTCCTTCAGAGAGCCTTCCATATGATGTCCTTGCAGCATGTCCAGCCACAGAAAAATAAATTGGACACATCTCTGCTTTTCCTCCTCCTCCTCTCCAGTGAAATGGAAATGGCCACATTGTGGTTCCTGTGTCACTTAAAAGTCGCAATTGAGGACAGATGCTGAAGCTCTCCCATTTTGTGTCTAGCAGAGAGAGGGGGGTTGGAGAAGTGTATGGTTGTGTCCCCATAGTCAGAGGCAAAATGATTACATCATCCACTGAGACATTCAGAGGATTACAGTGGATCTCAGGAGAGTATGTAATCATTTGGTGTCTGGTTACAGGGACATAGCCAGACATTTTTCCAACTTCCCAGTGCTCTGACCAGGCATAGAATGGCCATGGAGGTGACAGCAGTGACCCTACAGTAAGTCCAGGGACTGGCAAATGGCCAGCTGTGGTTTGTTCAGAACTACTACACTACGTTGGACCATACATATGCAGAACTACCGCGCTATTCTGGACCATACAGGACTGCAACCATTGACTGCCATCCTGTGTGTGAATTACAATGGAATAAGCCTGTTTGGATCATGCAACAACTAAAATAACCCCTAAAACCACCCTAAAACAGCTCCTCAGGATGTCCGTTTCCATTTTAGTAGAGAGCAAGGGGAGTAGCAGAGGCATGTCCAGCTGCCTTGAAGCCTACACAGGGACAAAAGTGGGATATAAATTAATTAAATAAATAAATATATTTTTTCCTTTACACAACCACCTTGGCTCCTTTGGCAGGAGGAAGGCAGGATATGAACTGAATGAATGAATGAATGAATGAATGAATGAATGAATGAATCCATCCATCCATCCATCCATCCATCCATCCATCGATCCATCCATCCATCCATCCCCAGGTATTTCCTGAGAAGTCCAGGAAGTCCCCAAGGATGGTTATGGGGCTGGGATTGCCATGCTGAAAAGATGAGTTTGGGGAGTTGCATCACATTTAAGTTGTTTTTTAAGCTGAATGCAAGAAATGCCTCTCCAGATGCAGGATCTCAGTCACTAAGTCAAATATGTTTTATACACACATGCAGATGCACACAGACTCAGACACACATTTTCAAGGCAGTGCTCTCACTGAAATTATTCCCTCTTACCCTGAGGACTATATAAGAGGACCCAGGCCCTGAGATCTAGAAATCCTCATCCTGAGCAACTGGTCTGTTTCTAAAAGCATGGCTGAATAGTTTTGAAAAGCTCTTTGCCTTCCAGCAGAAAAACAGGGAGTACACCTGCTCAAGACAACAGTAGAGTGGGCACCCAACTGACCAGGAGGGCCCTTGTTAATATGTTCCACAGCCTAGGAGCAACTATTGAGGACCTCCTCTCTTATCTTGTCTCAGAGGTTGCCAGGAACTAGAAAAGAACCTTCCCTGAAAATCTCAAAGCCCAGCCTGGCTTTGAATCTTGAGAGATTCAGGGTGAGAAAGTCTAGTTTTGCTAACCTAAAACAAAAGAACCGATTGTCAAGTGGAAAATAAGCCCAAAGCCATTTCCTGATTTTCATTCCAGGCACTAGAAAACTAAGCATACATGTAGCTATAGAAGAGGTACTGTACCATCTGGAAAAGGTCCTGTCAAATGTATTTATTTATTTTATCCCACTTTTCCCTCCAGAACTGGGACACAAGATTTCAGTCCAAACAATGAAGCATAGAATAGAGTTAGAAGGAGCCCTGTGGACCATCAGGTCCAACCTCTTGCTGAGCATTCTCAGCAGGTTGCTGCCCAGCCTATTTTGAAGGTACCCAGAGAAGAAGACCTCACCATCTCTCTAGGCAAATGGTTCCATTGCCAAACCATTTTCACTGTCAAGAAGTTCCTTCTAATGTTCAGTAGAAATCTACCCTCCTGTAACTTAAAACGGTTAGAATTAATTCTGTCCTCTGAGGCAGCAGAGAACAAGCCAACACCATCCTCTTTGTTTCAACTCTTGAGGAATTTAAAGAGTGTGATCATGTTATTCCTCAATCTCCTCACCATACGCAGCTCCTTCAACATCTCCTCATATATTTTGTTCTTCATAACTCTTATCATTCTTACTGTCCTTATCTGAACTCACTCCAGTTTACCATATCCTTCCTAAAATGGGGTGCCCAGAATTGAACACTGGAATCCAGATGAGGCCTAACCAGCACAGAATAAACTGGGACTGTTACTTCCCTCAGCTTGGAAACTATGCTTCTATTAATGCAGGCTAAGGTAGCAGTCTCTTTCTTTCCTGCGGCACCACACTGTTGGCTCATGTTCAACTTATGATCAACAATAACCCCATGGCCCTTTTTGCATGTAGTACTGCTGAGCCTAGTATCCCCCATCCTATACCTATGCATTTGGGTTTTGTGGACTAAATATAGAATTTTGCATTCATCTCTGAATTTCATTTTAGTAATTTCAGTCCACTTGTCTAGTCTATCAAGATCCTTTAGAATTCTGCTCCTATCTTCCAATGTGTTAGTTACCTCTCCTAGTTTTGTATCATCTGCAAATCTGATAAGGATTCCCTCTACCCCATCATCAAAATCATTAATAAAACAATATTGAAGAGTGTCAGTCCAGGATAGAATGCTAGAGCACTCCACTTGAGACCTCCTTCCAATCTAAAGCACAGCCACTGATGGCAACCCTTTGAGCACAGTTTGCCAACCAATTATGGATTCATTTGGTGGCATTTCCATCTATTCTATATTTATCCAGTGTGCTAATCAAAATATCATGGGGGGCCTTATCAAATTCTTTGCTGAAATCCAGATAAATGACATTCACAGCATTCCCATCATCTACTAAACTAGTGACCCAATCAAACTCCACGATTCAACAGTATGCAGCTATAGCAGTTAAAGTGGAGTGGAGTGGGTCTAGTTGGGACTAACAAGAGGATTAAGATCATTGTATATCTAAAGGACCCCTTTGTTTCTTTTTCCTGTAGCTGTGCTCTCTCTCACTTTGGTCCATTTTGTTGCCCTTGGGGGGTCCCTATGTTCCCACAGGTGAGGGGCATACAGACAGGCAGCTAGGATAGGTGTAGTTGCAAAAAGGTCCTAAACACAGTGAACTGCATGACTGTGCCCCCCCGCAAGAGCCCTGGAAAGCACTATAGAGTATGAAGAATAGCAAAAATAGCACAGAAGGATGAAAATGAAGATGTACCCTCCAGGTTCCTGTAAGAGGAAGACTGGGCTCCAGTCCCTGGCCTGCAATTTTTGATGAATGGATCAGATTGTGTTGGCATGCCTGACAAAGAAGCCCTGTGATCACCATCCAGGTAAAGGTTTATCCAAAAGGCCTTCATTGTCTGTATCTTTATTCTTGTCAGCTAATGTCCAAATGCATGAAAACTGTACAGCAACTTTGGAAATGCTCTGTCCCTTCTCTCCTCTTGCTCCTTGCATATGCTGCACATTAGTGTTTGCCAAAAATGAATTACTGGCAGAGATACAGAACTGCCCAGAGAGCCCTGCTTCCTGCGGCTAACATCCAGCATCCCCTCTGAAATGCTCACAGGTCAGTGCATGAAATATAGAAGAAATAAACAATGCTGAAATGGCTTGGTTTAACCATGATTGCCTCTCCTCTCTCTGACTCACAGATGTATGGGCTTTTATTTGAACCTTCCAAACACCTTAAGTAGATTAAACAGCAACTCCATAGTGCCAGACTACGAAGCTACACCAAGCTAAATAGTGACTGTTCCTCCAAAGCCACTGAAGCTAAAGTATTTGTGCTTAATGCGTTACAAGCAAAGCTATCATTTTTTAAAAAAATTATGAGTGGTAAACTGACTGGAATTATTTGAATAAGAGCAATGTTCTGATCTTTTGGTCCAGCATGTCACTTTCAGAAAACAAGACAAAATGAGCTCTAAGCACCTTTTTGCCAGAATTGTTGTGTGCCATCAAGTCATTTCTGACCTATGAGGTTCTCTTAGACAGATTTATTTGGAGGGGTTTGCCCTTATCTTCCTCTGAGGCTGAGAGAGCTTGACTTGCCCAAGGTCACCTAGTCAGTTTCCATGGCTGAGCAGGGGTTCAAAACCTGGTCTCCTAGAATCCTACTCCAGTACTCAAACCAGTACTCAAACCATAGCAAACAATGAGTTGTCAATGATCCAGTCCAGTCACTGCCCAACTATATCTGTCTTTGTAATTTCCCTGAAAGGTAAAAAGGCCTTATTTGGGGTTATTTATTTCCTGAGATCATCAGAGAACATCTTGCACAGTCATCTCCACAAGGGTGCCTACATCAGAGATAAAAAGACAAAAAAGAGAGCCTTTTCACGGGCAGTCACTGATTTATCCTGCTGAATATGGCATCCACAAGGGAGATCTGCCATCGCCTAAGGCTCCACGGTGTTTAGAAAAATTGTAAAACCTTTACAGAAGGCTTTTGGAAGGCTATCTCAAGGACTCTGGCTCTCACATAGTTTGTTTCAGGCTTAATCAGCATCAGCATTATTTATACCCTGCCTTTTTCTTTAAACTGGGATTCAAGGCACATGTGTGTGCCTCTACATACATGCCCACAAACACAAGCATAAATACACATACACATGCACACACAGAGATTCATTTATTACATTTATTAAACACTTCATAGAAATTCTAAGTGTACTTCCCTGTAGCCGCTTCAATCTTGATTAGATCAAAGCTTGAAAAGCTAACTATCTTTTTCTATGCTTTGCTTTGCTTTGCTGGCTGGAGAATTCTGGAAGTGACTTTTAAAAACTCTTTTATATAAATTCCTAGTAATTGTGCTCTTGGAAATTCTTAGAGGTTCCTTTGTTAACTTGACACTATGCTGAAAGAGTTCACTGAGTATAGAAAGTTCAAAGACCATCCTGATGTGCCCTTGACTGTCAGCTTTCAGTACTGTCAAATACTACATATCATTTCATGTTGACAGGCACATAGAAATTGTTGAAATCAGTATTACTGTGTATCAAAAGCAGATTAAAAATATTAAGAGGATATTGCAGCATGGAGAGAACATCTGGCAAATCCCTAACTGATAAGAATCTTTATAGTTCAGGACTCATAGTAAACAAAAGTCACACATGGGTGTTCTTTGGAGAGGTGGATTGCACAGAAAACATTTTCTGTTCAGATCTATGCACAGAAATATAATTTTCAGGACAGAAGATGCTGTTCTCTGGGCACAAAATCCACATATGAATTTTTCACAGAATAACTCCTCAGCAATGAACAGTCTTTGAAAATTACACATTTTTCAAAGACTTTCTTGCAACAGGAAGAAAACTGCTGAAATTATTCATTGTTTTCTTTGGGAATGACATTAGTAAGGAATTACATCCCTTGATGTCACCAGGACATTTTCTCCCTAAAGCAGTTTTGCAGTGTTTAAAAGAGTCTTTTGCTGCTGCTGCTACTGTTTTTGTTGTTACTAAGGTGACACATGCATGACATTCATGGTGGCTTTATTAATTTACCTTTAGTAATATTTATCTGCCTGCCTGCCTGCCTGCCTGCCCGCCCTCCCGCCCGCCTATCTATCTATCTATCTATCTATCTATCTATCTCTCTCTCTCTCTCTCTCTCTCTCTCTCTCTCTCTCTCTCTCTCTCTCTCTCTCTCTATCTTTTTAAACTGGCATATCAGGAGCAGAGGTGCTTCAGAAAAGATGGGTCCCATCTGAGGACCAAGTGTTAGCAGAAAGGTGGAACATAAATTTAATAAACAAAATAAATAAATCTTCCCTTTTTGTAAAGGTGGGCCCAAAGAATACAAGCAGCTTTACAATATGCAAGCAAGATAAGATACAATACTTAACTTTCAAGGAGTTGTCCAGGGTGCCGAACCTAGTTGGTCTACAGATTGTAGCATCTTGGATTAGCACTTGAAAAGTATGGAATGAAACCTGGAGACGATTCACCATCCAAAGGCATCAGAATTTCCAGCCGCAACTGCTGTAGTTTAACCCTTTCTCTCCCCATATTTGAGGAGTCAGTACATTTACATAGCTATTCCTCCCAGTCCTTCTCTTGCTAGAAGCAGGATTCAACATTGAAAAAACTAACATTAGGGTTAAAACCTGAACCAAAAATTATTTTAATTGATCTTAGGTTAATCACTGTCCCTGTTTGGTCATATGCACATACATAATGAAGTGTAAAAACAAGGAGATAAAGATCAGGAAGTAACCCTTAGGTCAGAAAGATAACAGAAAAAAAGGAGTCTGAAAGGAGGAAAAATCCTACCCCCTCCCCCTTTCCAGCACTTTCACACATTACTTGTATTTCCCGAAGCCTGTACTTACAACCTTGCTTGGGGAATCATAAAGTTAGAAAGGCCAATAAACCAGGCCATAGTTGGCAAAGTAGGCAACAAAGTGTATGGGTAAGCAACAAAGCTGACTATAAAGAGATGAGACTCATCATCTGGGTGTAAAAGGTTGTTTTTATTCTCTGCAATAACTCACACATTACTGTGTGAGTACTGTATCACTTTGCTTTCTTGCCGCTCCATATGTTACAGCCAACATGAGATAGGGACCTCTGTCAAAGCCTGGTGTACTTGTCGGCTACCATCACTAATTTCAGCAGTCAGAGTAGCTCAGAAGAGAAATAAGAAGCCTATGTGAAATTTGCAGCTGAGCATTTTCTCCAAGGTTGACTACGCATGTGGGACAAGTTTGAGAGAGAAAGAAGAGGCAATACTTTTAGAATTAGCTTCTGTTGTACAATCACTTTGCCTCATCCATAAAATTTCCAGAACTGCAAAAGAATTCTCAGAATCACACAACCAGGTAAAGCTCTGGATGCTGTAGCCCACACTTCTGGAACTGAATCATCTTCCATTTCTTACCCTACTGTGTTCTCCCTTATTTCAGTTCTGGAGAGGAAAACAGAATAGCTGCACAACATCTCTTGACTGATATTATAAGGAGCTATCTGTAAGGAAGGGCCCACAGAGACTCAGGAACAGGGAAAGAGAATTCATTTGTGGGTGGTCCAGCCTCTTCCAGTTATACTCAAAGCTCAGATTTGGCTCTGTTAGGAAATAACTGTGAGCAAGAAAACGTTTTGAGACATTGACATGCAAACAAGCTCACCAACCAACCCAGTGCTGTTTGCTTCAGAATTCTGCTAAAGCAGAATAGGCACAGCTGGTAGCTGCTAAGATGAAGCAAAGATCTGTGTATTTTACTTTCTTGATGGATGGATGGATGCATTCATTTACACTACTTATCCTTTGCAGGCTGGAGAGTGTAAAATATTTTTTTTGCTTTCTATTCCTTTTATTTATGTCTGAAGCTACACGCAACACATTAGTATATAGAAATGCTGGCTGAAACAAATACAGATGAAAATACTACAGGTGTACAGAAATAAAACAGCCAGTCTTATTATGTAGTTAAAGGATTTTATTCCATTTAGTTCTGATTAAATGCTTTTAAGAGATTAGGTGTCTGAATAAAATAAATAGCACCACTTCAGTGAAGACAAAAATATATCTTGACTATAACAGCAACAAATAAGCTACGTGTCGTGGGGGGGGGGCACATCTTAAAGGTACATCTGAACAGAGCTGACAGCAAGAATTGCTAGCCCTTTTATGAATTTTTACTGAGCTTCAGTCTCCTCTCTTCCCCAGTTCTCATAAGGAACCTGTTGTTGTGTGCCTTCAAGTCATTTCTACCTTATGGCTACCTAAGTGAACCTACCTCAGGGTTTCATTAGCAAGATTTGTTCAGAGCAGGTTTGCTTCAGAGGCTGAAAGAATATGGTTTGCCCAAGTGGGTTTCCATGGCTGAGTAGTTTGAACCCTGGTCTTCAGAGTCATGGTCTGATGCTCAAACTATTCTGCACCCATGTCTACAGCTAATTCAGTGCAATGAGAGATTAAACTCAAAAACAGAGCTATGTTTGAAGTTGTACACCCCATATCTGTGGGTGGTATGGATGGGTGTTCCTGCATAGCAGGGGCATGGACTCGATGGCCCCTGTGGTCTCTTCCAACTCTATGATTCTATGTCTGCAACTGAATCAACTCACACTTTTCCACAAGGATAACTATAGTCCTCCAGATACAAATCCCATTGGCCCTTGTCAACACTTGCCAATGATGAGGGCAATTGAAGTGTTTGGATATACTACTAAAGCGATCAAGAGTTATTGAAATGGGAGGGTGACAAACCAAGAATGTACACAGAAGAAGAATTAAAGGCTGAAGGGCATGAACTAAACTGGTTTCCATGGAGACAACTCAGAGAAAGATTTAGAATGGACCAAAAACTATACAGATTTGAGAGAAAAGAGAATGAATTAGATGTACTGATGAAAGATAACCAAAAGAAAAGAATTTCCAAATTTTATAAATTATTGCTGAAAAGAGAAATGGAATCAGAAGTAGTCAAAGATACAGTGGTTAGTTTGGCACAGAATTTGGGACATTCAGTTGAATTAGGAACTTGGGAAAGAGTGTGGAAAATAGATATAAAATTTACACCAACTTAAATTTAACAGAAATTTTTTATAAAATGTTTTACAGATGGTACATGACCCCAGAAAGATTACAAAAAATAACGAAAAAGGGGAATTCAAATTGTTGGAAATGTGATGAAAAGACAGGGTCTTTTTCCATATGTGGTGGACATGTAAGATAGCAAAAAAAAATTGGAAGGGGGTACATGACGAAATCCAAAGAATTTGTAAGCTGAATTGTGAAATGAAACCGGAGCTTTATTTGTTAAATATGCTAGGGCAACAAAGGGAAATAAGAAGTCATCAGAAGATATTATTATATCTAATAACTGCGGCAAGGTTGACATATGCGCAGCACTGGAAAGAAAAGAAACATATTGATATAGAAGAATGGAAATTAAAAGTTCTGGATATGATAGAGATGGAAAAGTTAGCATTTTCTTTGAAGAAAAGATCTATCCAGAACTTTGAGAAAGAATGGAAAAGAGTATTGGATTGGGTAAGG
This sequence comes from Cyclura pinguis, assembly GCA_030412105.1. NCBI lineage: Eukaryota > Metazoa > Chordata > Lepidosauria > Squamata > Iguanidae > Cyclura > Cyclura pinguis. Next base: position 107,991,107 of record CM059600.1, on the reverse strand, counting down.
ATATAAATGTATAAGAAAGCAAAGAAGAAATAATGTAACTGTTCTTCTCTCTGTAAGATGGAAATTACATTTGTGATAGAATGGAAATCAGGAATTTCAACTGGAAGATTTAAGCATGGAAGAATGGGGGGGGGGTATTTTTGAGACAAACTTTCAATAAAAATTATATATAAAAAAGATAACGCGATGGTGGATGAATCTCAGGATGAGTCTGATCAAGCACAGGTTAAGCTATCTTAACCTACTTTGCACCTCTGTTACATCTGCTCAATCTTGTCCAGTGCAGTTGTTCTGGGTAATTAAAGAGTCAGACTGCTCAGGAAAAGCCCTCAGAAAAGTGCTGCAACAAATTTGCTGAATGCTTTGTGGAGAAAATTGCTCAGATTCATTCTGACTTGGACTCCATATTGAAGGTAGAGTCTGGGGAGGCACCTGAGGCACATACTTGTCCAGTTTTGATGGATGACTTTCAGGTTGTTCAACATGATGATGTGGACAAGTTGCTTGGAGAGGTGATGCCAATCACTTGTCTGTTAGACCCATGTCCATCTTGGCTAATTAAAAGTACCAGATGCCAATTGGGTGGTGGAGGCTGGAAATGCTTCTTCAAAAAAGAGCTATGTTCCAACCTCCCTAAAAGAAGCAACGATAAGACTTTTATTGAAAAGAAAACTTCATTGGACCTCACCTCCCTAGGTAACTATTAGCCAGTCTGTAATCTCCCCTTTCTAAGTAAGGTTCCAGAATAAGTAGAACAGCCTCAGTTGCCTTGGTGAATGACCTACACTGGGAGCTACACAGGGAGAGCGAGTCCCTCTTGATCCTCCTGGATCTTTCAGTGGCATTTGAGACCATCGGTTGTGGTATCCTTCTCGATCCTCTGACTGACGTGGGACTTGGGGACAACACTTTGCAGTGATTCTAGTCTTTCTTGACTGCACATTCCCAGAGAGTGGTGCTGGGGGACTGTTCAGCTTTTTGGCCATTAGCCTGTGGGGTTCCATAGGGGTCAATACTGCCCCCTATGCTTATCAACATCTACATCAAGCCACTGGGAGAGGTCATCCAGATCTTTGGGTTTGGCTGTCATCAGTATGCTAGTGATACCCTGCCCTATCTCTTCTTTACAACTGATGCGAAGGAGGCTGTGGCAGTACAGAATCATTTGTCTGGATGCAGTAAAGGACTGGATGCAGGTGAATAGACTGAGGCTTAATCCAGCCAAGACAGAAATGATACTGGTCAGTAGGAAAACCAATCCGGGATTGGGATCTCAGCCTCTTCTGGATGGGGTTACTATCCCTCTGAAAGATCAGGTATGTAGCTTGGGAGTGCTCTTGGACCCAGCATTGCCTCTGGAAAGCCAGCTTGTTGCAGAGGCCAGGAATGCCTTTGCCCAGCTTTGGCTAGTGCGTCAGCTGCACCCTTTCTTGGGGAAGGCAGATTTGGCCAGTGGTTCATGCTTTAGTTACCTCTCATTTAGAATACTGTAATATGCTCTACCTGGGCCTCTTCTTGAAAGTTTTTGGAAGCTGCAGCTAGTGAAAAAATGTAGCAGTCAGACTGGTGTCAGGTGTTTTTAGTAAGAATTTTAGTTTTGGATTTGTTAATATTGAATCCAGCTGCTTGACCATATAAATTAATCACTCGAAACACTTTGGCAACATGGGATGATGGATTTTCCAAAAATAATACCACATCATCTGCGAATGCCTTGACCTTATACACATCTTTACCAATTGTTACTCCTTTTATATCTTGCTGTTATCTAATATCTCTAAGAAGAATTTCCAGGACCAGAATAAACAAACACGGTGAAAGTGGGCATCCCTGCCTCGTTCCTTTCTCTATAGAGATTCTTCCTGATTGTGCAGAGTTGATTATTAATCTAGTTCTTTGTTCCGTGTAGATGATCTTAATCCATGTTGTGAAGACTGGCCCAAAGTCCACTTCTTCTAAAACTTTTATAATAAACTTCCATCTAATATTGTCAAAGGCTTTCTCACTGTCTATAAAGAGAAGCGCACCTTTTTTCTCATTATGTGAATTGAAATATTCCAAAATGTTCAACACCGTCCTCATATTGTCTTGCATCTGTTGTCCAGGGAGAAAGCCGCTCTGATCATTATCAATATAGGTTGGAAGAATCTCTTTAAGGCAGTTGGTAAATATCAGTACAAAAAAATTATAATCCACGTTGAGGATTGATATCAGCCTAAAATCTTTACAAGTAATTTCATCTGAATCAACCTTTGGTATCAGGGCAATGTTCGCATCTATCCAGCTCTTGGGAATCAGCCCATTCTCAGCTATTGAATTCAACATTTTATGCATAGGTTTAATAAGCTGGTCTTTAAAACATTTACAAAAACTAGGTGTGAGACCATCAGGGCCTAGAGCTTTCCCTTGTTAAATTCCATCAATTGCCTCATTTAATTCCATCAAAGCTATTGGCTTATTTCGGATCTCCCTATGTTCAATCTTTATTTTAGTAAGGATTCTAGAATGTATATATTCATCTAAACTATAGCTGCCCACTAGATGGTTATCTTGGTATAAATTTTGAAAGTAATTTTGCAAAATTTTCTGAATTTCTTTGTCATCTATGATATTCCGGCCACTATCCTTGATGTATGTTATAAGCCTTTTTTTTCTTCTCCTTTCTTATTCTGTACCCAGTTTGTATGCATTTTCAAAATGGTTTTGTTTTACATATCTCAACTTCTCAATTTCTTCACTCAATGTCAGGGATAACTGTTTTTTTTAGAATTCTCAGAATCAGGTGTATTTTTTTATTTTGAGGATTAAGTTTTAATTGATTGTCAGCCTCCTGAATCTTATTTGATAAATCATCCATTTTTTCTCATTGTTTCTTTTTTCTTTCACATGCTTTTTGTATTAAAATCCCTCGCATGAATGCTTTAAGCGTGTCCCAGACCGTATTTATATTCACTTCATTATCCAAATTGATCTTAAAAAATTCTTTAAAAATTCTTTTAATTCTCGCTTACAATAATCTACAATCTCTTCTTGCTGCAATAAGTTCTCATCCATCTTCCAACTCCTTGTTTTGGTACAGAAATTTAATACAAGTTTTAACAGGATTGTGATCACTCAATGATTTTGGCATTATTTCAACATTTTTTATATTACTAAACATTGTTTTAGAAAGCCATATCAAATGTACCCTAGACCAGGAATTGTAACAGTGTGAGAAAAAGGTAAAATCCTTAACCATAGGGTTTCTAGATCTCCAAACATCCATCAATTGCCACTCTTCTGCTATATTCATAAATTCTTTAGCAATTTTCCCTTGTTGCTTCTTTGTGACTAAATGCCCAGATCTATCTAACTGAGGATTAACCACTCCATTAAAATCACCAAATATTGAAATATCCTCATATCACAAATCTGCCATGCTCCTTTTAAGATCTTCAGAACATTTTTTATCCTCATTACAAGGAGCATACAGACCTACCAGCAGAAGGGTCCAGCCATTGACAGATATTTCCACCCTCAAGAATCTCCCTTTGATGTCACAAAAAATCAATTTAGGGGCTAAATGTGGCTTGATATACATAACCACCCCTCTCCTTTTGACTGTGGCAGCTGAAATAAGCATTTCTCCCAAGTGAAATCTGCCCAACAAGTCCACATCTTTCTTTTTAATCTGAGTCTTCTGTAAACAGCAAATATCCGGGTTCCATTGTTAACTTAACATAAACTCAAACCTATTTTAATAAGCTAATCAATCAAGTTTCATTAATTAATTCTAATAAACAAATTCATCTACTAATAAAATTAGGGAACCAAATAATTTAGGTGAGTTAAAAAATTGACCTAGATATTTCAAATGATTGAAAAGAAAAAAAAATTCATTAAGTAATTTCTCAAGACTCAAATACCAAAGAAGGGAGAATAAAACAGACACAGATAAGGAGAAAAAAAGAAAAAATTAATCCACTTTCACTAAACGACTCGGTAATTAGCTAGCTAGTATTGAAAAGGCAGAGAGAAGGATTTGAAAGGAGATGATTCAAATGTTAAATTGAATGGTAAATTAAACAATTCAGTTAATCAATTAGATAATTAATTCACTATTTGAACCTTAATTAATTATTAATAGTAATTGTGAATACTTGTTATTCAGTACTAATATGTAATACTTATATTTTTAACATATATTAAATATAAGGTCTCATTGTCGAACCCTCTCCCTCCCCAACAAACCCAAATTATCTACAATTCATTTCCTCCAGACTTCTAGATATCATAAAATTAAATGTGCTTATTTTTAAGGTTCTTATCCGGCTATCTAATCTTATACGCAGAATTAGTATTGGGCACAGTTATTTCATTGATATTTCATAAGTATCCTATATCCAGTCTGTCTATCTATCTAAATATTTCCTCAAATGCATTCAAGTACACACCAAATACATATGTGTGTGTATGTATGTGTATGTATGTGTGTGTGTGTATGTATGTATAGATATATAGATATATATATAGTCTTTAAGGAAAGTTTAGTCTTCTGGAGTTGTCAGTCAAATTTTCAAAGAAAAGAAGCCTCAAACAAAAGGGAGAGAAGATCCTTTAAAAAAAAGACTCTTTGTAAAAATTGGAGTCCCAAAATGGCAATGTAGTCTTCATTTTTCCCTTCTTTCCCAAACCTTCTGTTACAGCTGTTACTTCCAGAGAAAGTCTATTCACACTCAAAGCCTTCCAGCCTAGTAAACTGACAGACCTCCTGTAATCAGACCTCCATCTCAACTTTTTGGAAGATTGTTTCAAAAAAATTTTTTTCACACTGTTCAAGTTGGATTCCCAGGAGTTCTGAGTGTTATTTTAAGGAGTGTCTGTGCTCACTCGTAACCTTTCCAACTGGGAGACTCAAATGTCTGTGTAACAGCTGCTCCCTCCTTGAAAGTTGCTGATCCTCTGTCTTCCCCTCAGTAGGCTTGAAACCCAAAAGATACAGTCCTAAAACCCCCATATTCTAAAAGGTAGAGAAGAAAAAAAAAAGAAGACCGGGGGTTTTACATAAAGCAAGTTGAAATGTAAGCTTCTGAGCCTCTAGCTTCTAAACCCGCCCGGTCTCAAATCACAAAGAGACTTAATGTCTTAACATCTCAAAGTACTGAGGAAAAAGAGAACAGCTAGGTTGGCTGTGACTTTGGGAGCTCGCAGAGAAAACAAACCAAAAAGCCTTCTTCCAACACAAAGCTACTTCCTAAGGGAAATTCCAGCCGTTCTCCCCTGGGGTCTTCAAATTGTCACCAACTATGACAGGAAAAAAAACCGGTTGCATTCCAAATTCACAACCTCCAAGTAAAAAAAGAAGAAATTCGGCAGCAGGGATTGGGAGAGAGGTTGCTCTCCCTTCTCTGGCAGCGCAGGTGAAATTGGTTGTAGGAACCCGCCTTGCTGGTTCTCCTCTCGTGGTCAACCAGCGTCGAGGGGGAACCAACTCGGTTGCTCCAAACCAAACTCTTGCTGCACCTCTATCTTCCCGGGGTGCAGACTAACCGCTTGGGTTCTTCTCTGTTGTTCCTTCAAGCAGTAACCTGCGGCACCGGCAGCCCTCCGATGAGCAGCCGAAAGTCCGTGTCTCCCTGCTTGCGCATGAATCGGAAGTCTCATTTTGTTGAGTTATAGTCTATTTCTGGAATTTCTGTTACTTGTGGTACTTCTTGTTGTGCTTTCTAGTGTCTGAGAGCCTTCCCTCCTGTTTTTGTGCTGAGGCCTTCTTCTCTGCTAGTAGGCTAGTACTTCTGCCCAATCCTATGACTCCTCTGCTGCCCTTCCAGGAAGAATAGGATAATTCCCTGAATCTTCTTTTAATGCAGTGCTTGGAGAAGAAAGTAATCCTAATAGCCTAAATTGTGGGAGAGATATAGGAGTGAGAGCCCTGTCTAAATAATGGTAAGGTGCATGTCTGCACATAAGCTGCATGGCAAGTGAAGTAAATATCTGACCAACAAACCTAATCTGGCTCTAAACAGACCAAATCCAAGGACTGGTAGAAGCAATCCCACCCCCACAGCTCCAGCCCTCCCAATTGGAATCCCACTGTTCTCTCTTATCAGTGACCCTGATCACCCTTCTAGTTGGCTGAGGGTGGAAAACGGTAGCCTTCCAAATGTTCTTTGGCCAGCCCTACCTAGCATAGTCAGTTGGCGAGAAACTGTGGGAGTTATGAGGGGGGAAAAAACTGTAAAGTGACATAGTTATCCACCCCTGTTCTAGAGGAAGATGTGTGTGGCTTATCCTCTGAGTACAAGACTTTTATACAAGTTGAATATCTTATTGAGTTCCCTGGATGTGAGATAATACGATTTCATTCTTTCAGTTTAAACCTATGTAAACTTAGGAGAGAGTTGTATATTGTGTTTTGCACACCATCACAACCAAACCCCTTTTTGTAAAAGTCTATCTGTGTATCATTCACACTTCTATGATACTCTTGCTGAAACAGTGCTTACAAATGCCTGTTCTGTTTCAGGTTTGCTAAACATTTCTGCAACACAGTGCTTAATTCTTTTCTCTGATTATGCTGGATATAACTCACAATGAAATACGGCCGGGGGGGGGGTGGGAGGGAGGGGGAGAGACAGAGAGAGAGAGAGAGAGAGAGAGAAAGAAAGAAAGAGAGAAAGAGAGAAAAAGAAAGAGAGAAAATAAAAGAGAATTTTTAATGCTGTTGTTCAACTTGGAAAAGCTATCTAGATTTTGTGAACATTAATTGTGCTTTATTCTGTATCTGTGCTCAGTTACAAGGACAAAGATTTCATTGTGGCTGGTGGATTTTATATGCACACAAGTGTCTGTAGCAATGAAGCCCTTGATTCTTCCTCCACTGATAACCACACTTATGATGAATGATGCTACTGGCACATCTGTTCTGGGAGATGTTGTGTTAAGAAACAACAATTTCACTTTGGATCAATACACCAAACATGAGTGGTGTCAGAATCAAATGTGAATATATGAACAACTATTATTGGTTTCCAAAATACATGTCTACTTTAAAAGGGGGGAGGGGTGGGTGGAAATTGGAACCGTTTCTTCAAGAGGGAGAGGTATGCTTTGTTCTGGATTTCAAACATCTTCTATCTGATGAGGATTGATAATATCTGAATGTGATAAAGTTAGATTTTTTTTCACCTTTCCATTTTACTTTTGGAAAACTTATACTTTACTATATGAACAAAACTAGAATACAGAGAAAACTTGTAAAGTTATACATCTATCTCAGGCCACAGATGCATCACTCCCTCCATCAAGATTCAGACCAGATATATTTATCTCTTCCTACTTGGCACCATTGTGAAAGTCACAGGTACTGTCAAAGTCTTTGACTCTTGAATTAAATGTTAAAGTGTTGTACTTTTAGCTTCATTATTATGTTGTAAATGTCTTTAAAGTTAATTTAAATTAGTGCTTTTAATAGGATTGCTTATTTATTTTTTAACCTTTGCATAATAAAGCCTTTTAGCTTTATATTGTTTCAAGCTATCCTGTAAGCAGCATTGACATGCATATTAGAGAAATGCAGGATATAAATTAAATAATATATGAGTAAATTATATAATGCAATCTAGGCTATGCCTGATCTTCCTAAAGATCAATGGAGCCCACTAAAAAATTTTATGCAGACTGGTGTCATGAAACCCAGCTCCAGCTCTTTCACTAGTCTGTTGCATGCCCTTTGGCAGACCTCTGTCCTTACCCTATTTTTCCTATTTTGGCAAAATATTGAACAGTAAGATGTATCTTCTAAGGGGAATCACACCTGTTTCTTCAAACCTCAGGCTAGCACTTGCACCATCTATGTAGCTGAGGTAGACTGTAACACTTCTCTTTGGAGATCAGACTAATTGATTTCAATGGAATTTCCAATGTGTTTTAGGACCACACTGTTATTATTTCCAATGCACTTCCATCTCACTGTTGAGCATTATGGAAAGCACTGCCCATTCTGCCCTGTTTCATAGCTACATATGCACACATAGAGCAGGTGGTAAAGATGGCACAAATCTAAGGGGCTGTCCAAACTATTGCAAAAAAGCAAGATCTTCATTTATTACCAGTTGGGACTTCTTAGAAAAGCATTTTCAATCTACACTGACTGTTCCAGCTAGCAGCTAGGAGAGAGAGGATGAAGGAAGCTGGGTAAGCAATCTGGCCAATTCAAATTTCAAAATGCTATAGACAATTGGGCAATCATGGATCTCTTCTGTGTCTTTGCTCACCACTGGCTCTGGAGACTTAGGCTGTTTCTACACTTCACCCTTGTCGTCCTGGTGTCATCCTGGCAGTGCCTTTGCCAGGGTGGGAGCATGTTGCCAATGCTCCCCTCTGCACCTGGCCAGTTTCCTGTGGATGGGAGCACAAGCAACATACTCCTTCCTTCCACAATGCTCCTGGCCTCTTTCCCAGGCTGCACTGGGGAAGGAAGTGCATAAATTGCGCTTCCTCCCATTCCGCATAGCTGCTGGTGACAGAAGCATTGTGCAATCATGGGCCATTAATGGATTTTTTTCCATTAATGGTATATCCCATGATTGCAATGGGTGGGGATGGGTTGGGAACAGTCCACGAGTCATGCTACCTCACCACGTTGTTGCGGTCCCGCTGCCAATACATCCCCACCCATCACAATTGTGTTGGCAGCAGGACTGCAACAATGTCATGAGGTAGCATCACTTGCAAACCACTGCCAACCCATCCCCGTCACAGAACAGCAATGCCATGTGGAAATGGCTTTAGATGACCATGCCTTCTCTGTTAAACATACAGCATTCCAAAAATCTTACTGTTCAAGCATAAATGCCCTGGGTTCCCTCTCCCATACAGAGGAATGCCCTTTAACCAAAACCACATGTCCCAATTTAAAAAAAAAAGATTTTTTTTTCTGCATGAAAGAAAGAAGATACCAGCTTTTAGGCTGGAATAAAAGGTTTCTGTTTGTGCTGAGAATTGCTCCTGTACGTTACATGAAACAGGCAACATCATCTGGTTCTTTCGTTTTTTAAAAAAAATTCTGAGAACTTCACTAATAGATAGAGCAACCAACAGGAACATTTCTTCCATCTGTTTTACCCCTAGGTAACACAAAAGCTATTACTTGAGGCGGGGGAAAATAAGAGGTTTGTGAGAGATAGCAAATAATTTCCTTGTATAGTTTCTATAGTAGCCCAGTGTGGAATGTATCCCCTTTCCTCGCTGAACTTCCTGAGTTATCCCAACCCCCTTCAACTGCTGTTTCTAAGCCTACACAGCTGCGATCTCTGCCTGCCATAGGAGATAATCTAATAAAACATGTAGACAATATATAGGACAGAACTGGGTAAAGCATTATGCACCAGGAAAGTTCTTCTATGAGATGTATTGTTTTTCAGCCTGCCATGGAAGCAATGTTCACCTTTCTTCCTTCTTTCCAATAGAACAAAAAAATAATAACCCCATGATGCCTAACTACCTAGCTTCACGAAGGGAAAGGAGAATTTGGCAAACAGGGCATCAATTTCCACTTGTCTAAGCCTGGGCTTGTTAAAAGTAAACTAAAGCAGCTGCCAACATTGACTTTTGGTATATGTTTTATGACTGTAAACAACTTTAATCCAGTAGGATCAGAAAGAAAATCCTGCAATAATATGCATCCTGTGTCAGGGCTAGTTTTGTCACGACCTATTTCTGAAATGTCATATCAAACAATCAATACTGTCCTTGTCAATTTTACTTTGTCTAAAGTCTTCCCAAGGAAATTTCATTATAGAGGTCTTGAGATCTGAGCACGTAGCTGACATGGGAGGTAAAAAATTATTTTTCCTCTGGAACAAGCTAATATCCCCTCTTGAATTGTCACGTTACAGTATTGGCCAGAGGTGGCAATAACTCTCTAAAGAAGGGATGGAAAACCTCTGGTTACTGCCAGATACTTGTACAAGGGTATATGGTATGGAATACTTTCACAATGCACAATTATAGTGCTATGATTCCACTTTAACTTAGTTCCATCACATGCAATCCTGGGACTTGCAATTCAAAGAGAGATATTTAGCATTCTCAGCCAGAGAGCTCTAGTGCCTCATCTGACTACACACCCCAGGATTCCATAGGATGTCACCATGGTACTTAAAATGGAATCATACCGCTATAACTGTGTGATGTGAAAGGGCCCATGGTGTTTCCACTATTATCCCTAATCATATTTAATATTTAAAAGTATTTACATTTTTCATGCTCTGCATAAAACCAAGCTAGACTTTGCTTGAAAGACAGGGCACTAGGGTTTATTCCAGAGCAGAGATATAGAGAACTGAGCTGTGTTTTGCATGTTTGGTGGAAAAATGAAATGTCCACATTGAGAAGAACTGTATTTAGCCCACTCACATGACTTTGGCCCCACTGCTCCAGTGTTGGTCTTGACCTGCATCTTTATCCCACACACAGGTGACTGCAGCCCCTGGGCTGAAAATATTCTCCACTGGTTTTGCACTTACAATCAATGGGACTTCTTGGTATTTTCCCATGTTCACCTGATTATCAAGAATTATCAGGGAAATCCTTATAGCCACTAACCTGGAATTTTGCCCCACTTGACTCACTAGGGCTTAATTCTGAGTAACTATGTATTTTCTACTGCAAGAATAGGCATCATGTGATCCCCTACATGTTTCTGAACTGCATCTCCTAGCCAACACTCCTCACCATTGACAACAATGGCTAGGCTGCTGAGAGTTCCCTGACTTCCCCCTGCCCCCCGCATCCACAGGTAGTGTAGCCCCACAGTGACCTAGATCACAAATTTCTCCTTCATTCATGGATGGGACAGTACCTTTTGTTAACTCTCCCTTACAGATGCAATCATATGCCACACCATTCCTAAAGGTGCTGCAAACACCAAGAGCAAAATTTTAGGGCGTTCAGAGGGGGGGAAAAAGAGAGTCATAAAATCCTTGTCTGGTGAATATGAGCTCTGCTGATCATGGAGGGAAAGTGAAATTCCAAGCCATTTGGTTTGATTCAGACTTACAATAGTCCTGTTGACATCAGTGGGATATATTAGTCATGATAAACCTAAGACCCATTTTTAATGTGTCTGCTTTAAACATGACTTCATCTGGATCCAATCAACTGTATTTAATTTATACAAATACAGGAACGTCCTATGAAAACCTTTAGAGATGGCTTTTATTTGCATATTGATCAGATCTTCCAGCAAAGGTTAATTATTGTTGCTAGCTGAACCAAAGGCTATCTGACATTTTGGTTTATATAAAACCAGCATGGTGTAGTAGTTTGAATGCTGGACTAGGATTCTGGGAGACCTTCCTCAGCCATGCAAATTTTGGGTGACTGTGGGCAGGTCACATTCTTTCAGCCTAAGAGGAAGGCAAGGGCAAAACTCCCCTGAATAAATTTTGCTAAGAAAGCCCTAGGATAGGGCCAACATAAGTCAGACCTGAAGACACATAATAACAAATGTAAGACTGACTATTGAATTACAAACACTGCTTTTTGTATTTTTGTGTGTGCACACTTCCACATTCCATTCCACTGTCTCCTTTTTCCTTTATTAGTAAGCTGAAGTTGCATCATAGTTATATGCTATTTGGTTTAAGAGGAGTTAAACTGGGATGATATCGTTCTTACCAGAACTAGGAAGTCACTCCTAGCACCTCCCAGTCAGCATGTAATCCAAAAACATAACCCTTCCAGACTTTAAGCTGACCTGTTTATTATTATTTATTTAGCCGCATCAGTGTACATGGCACAACAAAGCAGTTTCCTGTCCTAACGAATGGTCTAAATAAGACATGGCAGACTTGGGAAGGGACTAAGTCCAGCAGATACGGCCTCTTCTCTCTCCCTCTGCAACCAGGGCAGTGGCAGTTGGGCTGGAGGGAGGTCCTTTCATCTGTACAACTAAAGGCTAAGAGTAAAATCTTAGGAGTTGCTGAAGGAAGGCAAGAAAGGGAACACTTGGGAAATAAAATTATGCATGGCAAACTAGTATGGAGAACTTCTTTCTTTGTCATGATGCTGTTGTAAGAGGCTGAGCACTAATCTGGTGAAATATTTTGCAAAATGTAAGCCCTTGGAGCCTGACTAGTAATGAAACAAGTGTTTCTGTTAAAGCATAAAGCAGGAACATTTATGTAATATAGTCACAGATAGTTCCAAGCATGAAGTCATCCTAACTCAAAACAAAATGGTAAGCCTTTGAGAGAACAGTAAACTAATTAATGAACTATAATGATCCCAAGGAAAAAATATTGCATTTGTATGGGGGAGGTTACTAATATCTGATGGCTAATGTGATTTGATGGAAGACAGGCCAGACACAGTGGCTGTAGGGTGAGTCATAGACAAAAGACCAGTAAGATCTCTGAGCTGATAGGCTAGATGAACATGGTTTATATAAACAATATAATATTGTTTTATACTGGTGAAGGCTAATAAAGCTATGTCCCTGATTGGATGAACAGAAGCTAGAGATACTATAAAAGTAGCACTTAGGAGTCAGAAGACAGGCTGTGTTTACATAGCCACCAACCTTTTTATGCTGTAGCATGCACACTTCTAAATGTTGACAAATGATAACACTCCTGATTGAGCTGGTAAGAAATAATCTATAATAACAATATAATTCTTATCTAGTTAGATAGATGCTCATTGTGCTTGCAATGGATCCTGAAATTAATAGGTTGCAATGCCCAGGAAGATGCTTTGCCTCCATGGATAACTTTATATTTTCCCCACAGATGGAATATGGATTGGGATACCCCAATATGTTGTAGTATGTGCAATTTATTTATTTGCAGAATTTATAAATCAAAACTGTTTTTCATGGCATTTCCTACTTCGTATTTGGTAGAATCAGGTTTCAGTTGTGTGAATTATTTACTCAGCCTAGTGCAGAATCACCTTAACATAATGGACGAAGTGATCTTTGGTTATCCTTCACAGCAATAGAATTGGATCTAAAAAAGCTTGTTTCTGGCCATCAAGCATAAGGGTCACATTGATCGAGAAATACTTAAAGTATAAATTTTTATGTAATTGTATTTTGTATAAATTATAAAAATTATAAATAAAACATGTTCTATTTACAAACAAAACATAACTAATAAATTAAATAAATTAAAATTAAATAAATTAAACAAATTAAAAATTAAATAACTATCTTTCTATCAGTAGGACGGGGGGTCACAGGAAGGAAACAAGGTCGGAAGGGGGCCACAGTCAGAAAGAGGTTGAGAAACACTGGGCTAGGGGACCGCACTAAACTCCAAGAGACTGCTTGGGGGCTGCACCCACTGCATCTGCCCAGATATACCAGGAAAGATTCTAGAACAGATCATTAAACAGAAAGTCTGCAAGCAGTTAGAAAGGAATGCCATGACTGCTAAAAGTTAACATGGGTTTGTCAAAAACAAGTCATGCCAAACTAACTTTATCTCTTTTTTTTAATAGAGTTACCCGCTTGGTAGATTAAGAAAATGCTGTGGATGTAGCGTATCTTGACTTCAGCAAGGTCTTTGACAAAGACCACCAGGACATTCTTGCAAACAAGCCAGTAAAATGCAAGCTAGACAATGCTACTGTTAGGTGGGTTGGTAACTGGATGACCAACTGAACCCAAAGGGTACTCACCAATAGCTCCTCCCCATCCTGGAGAGAAGTGACTAGTGACTAGTGGGTTGCCACAGGGTTCTGTCTTGGGTCCAGTGCTATTCAGCATCTTTATCAATGATTTGGATGAGGGAATAGAGAGCATTATTATTAGATTTGCAGATGACATCAAATTAGCCAATAGGATTCTGGGCTGCATCAATAGGAGTATAATGTCTAAGTCAAGAGAAATGATAGTACCAGTCTATTCTGCTTTGGTCAGACCCCACCTGGAATACTGTGTCCAGTTCTGGGCACCACAGTTCAGGAAGGATACTGACAAGCTGGAACATGTCCAGAGGAGGACGACCAAAGTGGTAGAAGGCCTGGAAACTATGCCCTCTTAAGAGTGGCTTAAGGAGCTGGATATGTTTAGCCTACAGAAGAGAAGGTTGGTGTATTCCACTGCCAAACTGCTCTTACTGTCAGAAAGTTCTTCCTGATGTTTAGCTGCAATCTCTTTTACTGAAATTTAAAGCCATTCTTCCAAGTCCTAGTCTCTGGAACAGCAGAAAACAGGCTTGCTCCATCCTCCATATGACATCCCTTCAAATATTTAAATAGCTATCACGTTGCCTGTTAGAAATGCTTTGATGGTATATTCCTGCATGGCAGGGGGTTGGACTTTATGGTCCTTGTAGCGTCTGCCAGCTCAACAATTCTACAGTCCTGTACCCATTGGAAAAACAAATGTTTGCACCCAAATGCCCTTCAATGCCATCTAGGGGCTGGGGGGGGGCATTTTCACCGTGCTTTTAGGCCCAGAGGAAGGCATCTTTCAGACCAAGAAGTGACCAGAAGTAACTTCCAATTTACTTTCAGTTCTTAAAAAAGGTTTTTCATGTGGCAAAACATGCCAAAGATAGTCCCATGCCACCTAAAAGGTTTTTTTTAAAAAAAAGACCCTTGGGACCCACACTGTTATTCATCCTTGGCATGTAGATAAATTCACAAACAACAAAAACTCTTAACCCCTTGATCCCAAGAGACAGGATGAAGAACCACACCTGATTCAGTAGAACTCAGGATCATCCAATGAACATGAATGGTAGGTGATCCTGTATACAAGCAGATGCTACTTCATTAAATTAAACTACAGAATTCACTGTTGTGGAGTGAAAAATGTGCAGTTGGGTGCAACTGGGATGGCTTGAAATGTAGATGGAGGACAGGCTATTGTTGTTCATAGTCATGATGGATACATATCCTCCCTCAGGTATGAGAAATGTACTTCTGTAGAACCAATGCTGGCAAACATGAATAGGATTGAGGTGGTATTATTATACTCACGTCCTATTTTTTGCACTAGATACGCCTTTGGTCTGATCCAAGCTGCCTTGGGTCTCATACTGGAAGGCGGCATACAAATATCTACTAATATATAATAGTCAACATTTGTCTGTCTGTGTCAGGAAAAGACCTCATATGATTGACTGTGTCAGTCCAAGACCTCATATGACTGGCTGCCTAAGAAGATTTTATGGAATCCTGGGGTTTGCAGTTTAGGGGGTGGCCTTTAGAATTCTCAGCCAGAGAGCTCTTGGGCCTGCAGAAATGGCCATAGTTACAAGGTCTTCTTGCCTCACACAGTAGATTGTATGGGTTTCATATCTGAGGAATCTTAAAGCTGAAATTCAAAACAAAAAGTGCTTCCAGAAAAACGTAAAGCCATTGCTCAAATTAAACAAAAAGAAAAAAAAGCCAGTACATGAACGTCGCCAGAGAACACAGATTGGATTGGGGACTATGGGGAAAAGTTACAGGTACTGGAATAGGCTGGCTGCTATGGAGACGATGCCTAGCAGCAAGGAGGAGGACAGTGTATTCCCGCAGGAACCCAACCTCTGTATGTTAACAATTATGAATACAGATTGGACTAGGGAATATAGGGAGTGAGAAAATAAAATGCCAGGCAACGCTGGGTATATACCCTAGAAATAAATAAATATTTGAGATTGAATGTGTGCACATATACACCAATGGGAAGAGTTCTGGATTTCAATGTTATTTTACAAAATAAGGTCTCTGATTCGTAAAAACTCACTTTATGTTGCAGGTGCATTTGTTTTATATCCCCAGAGTCCAAACAGAGTGAAAAGGCACACTCAATTTTTTTAAAACTAGAGACAATTTTGAACATAACGCCATTGAATGATGTAAGACACCAGCAGCACATTTTCATCAAAAATGACTCATCCAAATTGACTTGTGTATTGATTCAAGAAAATATATTCAAGAGTTTACTGCATGGTGTAACAAAGCCTTGGGCGGGGGTGAAACAGGCAAAACAATAAATCACATATGAATGACAAATTACTTTGAAAGCTGAAATGAAAACCATTAAATCTACTGTGTAGTGTGTGACCCCTGATGTTACTGAAGAATTTGACACTTTCTGTTTACAGTGTCATAAAACCAGCTATGAAATTTGATGTGGAAAAAACATGAGCTCTCCTTACCATAACAAAAAGATGTTAGTACCAATGACTTCCTGGATCAGACAGTTGCAGATATTGTTCACCCACAGTTCCCTCAAGCCCCAGCCAGCAACTCCTGTGGCCTAGGACAATGGGATTTAGTGTGCAACATCATCTGGAGAAGCACACGGTTCCCACCACAGCATTCCAGCAATACTGGACAACAGCACAATCCTTGGTGTTGAACAAGACTCCATTGGTGATGACAAACATTGCTTTGCGCATTCTGCATAAAAC
This sequence comes from Cyclura pinguis, assembly GCA_030412105.1. NCBI lineage: Eukaryota > Metazoa > Chordata > Lepidosauria > Squamata > Iguanidae > Cyclura > Cyclura pinguis. Next base: position 107,974,710 of record CM059600.1, on the reverse strand, counting down.
TCCATCCAACTGTGCAGAGACCAATTTGGCTTTGAACTGGGGGCCTCCCTTAAGGAAAAGCTCTGGTTTTGTCTTCATAAAGAATGACAGATCAAAAAACCTGCATTTGTTTCAGAATTTTGAAAAGTTATTTTTTGGACCATAACCGTCAGAAACAGTCAGCCAATATGGCCAGTTGAAAAACTGGTCATATTGGCCAGTGTTTAGCCGCTGATATGCATTGTACCCCCTGTCACCAAGGAGATGCCCGGAATGCTGAATTAAGTTGACAATTGTCTGAAGTTGCTGTTCTCAGAACAGGCTCACAAATGTGATACAATCTCAAAAGATTCTTCTAAAACACAACCACTCATGAATCCTCCACACAGCCCCATAGCATGTCTTAGATCTGCAGTTTTGATATAAAAAATGTTTTTACTGTGTTCTACTTTCTAGAGAAGTTATTAAGACAAGGGACCACCTCCTGTGTTTCTTGCTGTTAGATTATAAAAAATGTAATGGAAATCTTACTTGGGGACTCAGCCAATACATTCTAAAATTAAGACCAAATTTAATTGGCCAGCCTCTCTCAATTGCCAATTCGTTTAAGAGGCCTTGGTGAAAATGAACCCTTCTTGACAGTGGAAAAATCTAATTGGATAGGGTACAGCCTTCATTTAGTTTAATGTCTGTTATGCTCTGAGGTATTTGGTGATCCCGCTCCCCCGAATATAAAATGTATAAGCTAGCAAGCCAAATATTTTTGTTGTCATTTGATTTAACAAAACAGATAGCTATGAATAAAACTAGGCAATTTTAAAAGAATTCAGTATGTACTTGGATAGAGCAATCCACATTTTGAAGATTTTCTTTGGATAGATATATATGATCGATCCTGACATTTGTGCTGTCATATGTGTACAAAGCACACTGGATAACTTCTGATCTGCATGTTGGATGCTGTCATTTTTATTCTTACATAATTCAAGGAGACTCAATTAATTGAAGATGTATTGTTGTTAACTACCATCAGGTTGATTTGAACTTATGGCAGTCCTTTGAAGACCTCCAAGTCACTCTATCATCAACAGCTTTGCTCAGGCCTTGCAGATCCAGGGCCATGGCTTCCTTGACTGAGTCTATCCATCTGTAATGTGGTCTTCCTCTTTCCCTACTGCCTTCTATCTCACCAAGCATTATTGTCTTTTCTATTGACTTATGTCTTCTTGTCCTATGCCCAAGTACAATGGTCTCAATTTAGTCATCTTGGTTTCTAAGGAGAGTCCAGATTTGCTCTAGAACCTGTCTTTTTATCAGTCCTCTTTAGAACTCATCTCCAGCACCACATTTCAAATTAGTTGATTTTCTTCCTATCACTTTTCTTCACTCTCCAGCTTTCACTATACAGAAAAATTTGAAGTACAATGGTATGGACAATCCTAACTTTAGTATTCAATAATATGTTTAAATTTCCCTTTGATTTCTTGGATCTTGTGGGAGAGGTCTCTTGTTCTTCCACTTTTTCTGTCATTTTCTATTTCTCTGCATTGATTATTATAGCATTTTTCCTTGTCCCTGTGTACAAGTTGCTGAACAGTTGCATTCAGGGTTCTGACCCTGTTTTTGTCACATTTTGCTTCTCATCTCTCCTTAACTGCTTGAAGAGTTTAATCTGATATCCATTGGGACTTCTCTTTGTTTTTGGCCACAGATACTGTCTTCTCGTTTTACTCTCTGACAATGTCCCTTGGTTCAGTTCAGAGTTCTTTGGGCCCCCAGTCAGTTAGGCTTAATAGTGAATTTTTTTAAATAATATCTTTAAATTTTACATGGATGTGATTGATTAGTGTTTTTCTGTAGCTTTACTCTAATTTTTGATTTTAGCAGTTTATGGTCTGTGACACAATCTGCTCCTTTTTTTTTTTCCAGAGAGAAAAAAGCTTCTCCTTCTTCTACTTCCAGTGATGTCTATCTGATTTCTATATTGGCCATCAGTTGCTGTCCATACATACAGTTGCCTCTTTGTTGCCTGAAGAATGTTTTTGCAATTTAAAAAAAAAATTGTTGCCCTCACAAAATTCAATAGTCACTCTTTTGCTTCATTTTTTGATCCTAGGCCAAACCTTCCTACAATCTTTGGCCATTTCCGCACTACACTGTTTTAATGCTATTATTGTTCCACTTTCAACATCCTGTGGAATTCTAGGATTTGTAGTTTACTGAGGCCAAAGATTCCACTCCCTAAATTGCAAACCTCAGGATTCCATAGGATGTTGAAAGTGAAATAGCACTATAACAGTGTAGTGTGGAGTGGTCTTTGATTCTGTTTTGTTTCCTACTATTCATTCCAATCACCTATGATTGTCAACATGTCCTTTTTGGTGGGTAATCAATCTCCTCCTGGACTCCTACACAGAATCTTTCAATTTCTTCTTCCTCTGCCTCTGCAGTTGGAACATAAACTTGGACTGTGGTTATACTGATGAGTTTTCCCTGAAGTATTAGTGATATTATTCAGTCAGACTTTGCATTATATCCTTTGACTGCTTTTGTTACATCTCCCTTCACTATTAATGTCACTCCATTTCTTCTCAGAAGTTCATTTCCTGAGCAAAATTTCCAGTTCCTGACCACTTTAACTCACTCACCCCAAGTATTACAACGCTTATATGTTGCATTTCGTGTTTTACAAGTCAGAATTCCTGATTCAGGTTTCTCACATTTCATGTTCCTGTCTTATGTAGCTATGGATTTCCTTTTGACCTCTGAACACATCAATTGCTGAATGTCCTTTTGGCTTGAGTACAGTTGCATCATTAGCCACAGGGCAAATAGTACTTGTCCTCTGCTCTTCCCCAGCAACTCGTTCAGTACCTGCTGACCTGGGAGTCTCATCTTCCAGCACAAGCTCGTTTCATTTTGGATTGTCTCATCATAGGATTCTCATAGTAAAAGACATTCAAGGGGAGTCTACTGTTGCCTCCTTCTGTGCAGAACTAACAAATTAGCTGTGGTGCCACTGCCCTTGTCTTTGAGAAATCATCCAGTAGTGTTACACACATACACACCCTGCCACTACTGCTGCTGCCACCACTAGCTGTTTGGCCCATTTAGTCTGGCTCCTCAGCAAAAGCCTGCCTGACAGAGGAGACTCTACTAGCAGCACTGCTATTGTCAGCATACTGTCCTGCTTCATAGGAGCACACAATCCCACCACCATAGAAAGGCAGTCCCATAGCGAGATCGAAGACATAACTGAATAATTAATTCCTAAATCTTAAGTATGTGTCAAAGTAGCTACCATTTCTGCACTAACTAGCTCTGAAATGCAACATCATTTTATGGATAAGGATCTTCTGCCACAGGCAGAATATGCACTTTTTTGCATACACTTGAGACTATATGATTTGTCACATCCTTTTCACTTAAGCGTTCTCCAAAGCCAAGGAGTATACAACATAACTAGGAAGCCTACAGAAGGATAACTGAAGCACAGTACTATATCCTTAAATGAATAATGATTTTGCTGTGACAAATCTGTAACCTATTATCTACTACTTTAAGGCTGGGCAAATTGCAGCTCTCAAATTCTCGGTGGACCACAACTCCCATCAGGACAGCCAATAGTGAGGAATCGTGGGAGCTGCAGTCCAACAACTCCTGGAGGGTCAAATTTGCTATTCCTATCCCAAAGAATGCTTGGATGATAGACCAATAGTGCTTCCCCCCGTTTTTGGATTTCTAGAGAATTCCAAATTGTACACATCCCCTTCCTATATCCTGTAAGACCTTCTCCTCACAAGAGGAGGATAAGCAGGGACAATACCTGCTCTTCATTCATGGAGCGATTCAATCTGGAAGAGGCAATGAAGCACACTTAACCAAGCATCAAGTCTATGCTAATTATGTTTCTAATTGAAAGAATCCCAAATCCAGTTTTTCTGTTTTTATTCTGCCTTTCACAGAAATGAAAGTCCTGGGGGAAAAAGATTTTTCCAGGGTTCTCCTCACCACCAAGGGGCATTTTTTTCCAGTGGAAAAAGTGGAAACACTGGGGATAACAGAAAAAGAAGCTCCAATAAAATCAGTGAAATGCTTTTCAAAACAAGGTTTGACACATTCAAAATGCCAGGAACTACCTAGTATGAACAGCTGTATGAAATACAGCCAACAGAATAAGAGAATTCCTCTGTGTACATTAGACATGCACAATATTAAAAGTTAATTTGCATTTCTGCACATAGTAGGGGCTGCCACCTTCATAAGAGGAAAGGGGGCTTCATTGCTTGTGATACTGCACTATTGAAATGTTCAATGTTTTACTATTATGCTACATTTTATCCAAAAATGCTTGTGCCCTATTCATTAAGATTATGACTGCTATCTGCCCAAATAATACACGATTACAAAAAGTGTGATTTCTGTTTTCATTTTTGCCTACTTATTTATTGAATTTATATCCCACCTTTCTCCCAAGATGAGATTCAAGGCAGCTAGATGTCAAGTAGCATTGGAGGTAACAGTTTGCAGCTCTCTGTTTCGTGTAGGACAATACTCACAATTTCACTTGCACTAAATTAAGGATTTCATCATTTAAAATTTCATAAACATACCTCAGAGTTCACTTTTGTATACTGTGTCATGAACACAGCATTTTATGTTGCTAAAGCAGTGAAATACGTTTGGGTTTGGTATGAAAATAAACATTTCATGATTTCAAAATTTCTGGAAATTTTACATCTCTAGCCAAACAGGCAGTATGTTAAAAACTAGTTTGAGTAGTAACTGCTACAGATGTTACAATGTTGAGCATTTTACTTTGGATGTTATTAGAGGCCTGTAAAAGAACGCCTTTGGCATAGATTTTATCACATCTAATCACAGATAGCCTAAATATTCTAAAGGCACCATATCCTGTCAGATCTTAGAAGCTAAGCAGGGTCAATCCTGATTGGTACTTGGATGGGAGACCACTTATGACAATCAGGTGCTGTGGGCTATATTTCAGGGGAAAGAACTGGCAAAGCCACCTCTGATAATTCCTTGCCTTAGAAACCCTATTAGAGTCATGGGGTCACCGTAAGTTAATGGGTGACTTGAAGGCATATACACACACAACCAGTTTGACTAAGTAGAAATTTGACCTCTTTGGTCAGATATCAAAGTGTAGCTACATTATTCATGATGTTTTATCATTTTCAGTAATTACATTCCATTCGATGGATGGAGACTAACAAAACATCTTCAATTTTGTTGCATTTCTATTATATCAGTCTTTGTAGGTATTTTGTTATGTTTCTAGAGTGTTACGTTTTATCAAGTGAAATCACTGTACACAGTTGTATTAGGACATATTTTTTCTTAACATGCCATGGACCCCTGTAGCAGTTGGGCAGTCAGGAAAGAGAGATGTTCCTGTTCCCAAGCTCTCTTTCAGGAACCAGTGCTTCTACTGCCTTGCATAGAGAAACCACTCCAGTTCTTTGACTCAGAATAGCTTTTGCCAACCCAGTATATTCCAGATGTGTTATATACAAAACCCCAGTACTCCAGCCAGTATAGCCAATGATCAGGATGGTGGGCCATCACACCAGGCTTGAGAATATTAATGTCTAGAAACAGTTCTAACTCCCAGGCTGATAAAACAGCAAGACTTGAGGAGTAATTTCTAAAGACTCAATCTTTCTTTCCCATAACCTGCAAATAATGCTCATCCACTAGGGGATTTCTTGGATTCCCTAAGCAATCAGATGATAGACATGTTCTTCATAAGATTTTATTGTAAAAAAAAAAAAGCTATAGCTGGATGATGTGCAGAGAAGCAGGATGAGAGGTTTTCTGTATTCATTTTCCAGCTTGTTGTAAACCTACATCTATGACTCCCTTAGCACATAAACCACTGAATGAAAACCTTATGTGCTAAACTCTACAAGGAATAGAGATATGGTTCTGGAAGTCTGGAGTAAGAAAAGGGGAAAGTTATGAATGTTCAGAAAGATCTGTGGGGTGGGGAAGAGAAAGAGGGGGAAAAGAAAGATAGCAAAGCCTTTGTAAAGTAGATAGTGATGGTACAGAGAGACCCATGGGGTATGGAATGATGCAGTAGGTGAGAGAATCAGATGATCTACAGCAGGACTAAAGAGAACAGTAGTCTAATAGACACAGAAAGACAGAAAATGGTGCCAAGTAAGAAACTGGGTTACAGAAGGAAACCATGAATCTGGAAACAGAAGAAGGGACACAGATATGCATTGGTACAAAGAGAGAAAAGAGGATGGGTGCTTGGGGATGCAAGGAGAGAACAGGAAGAGTGTGCTTTGGAGCAGGAAGAAAAAAGTGCAACCTTTTTGGCACAGAGAAAAATGGAGTGGGAAGAGTAAGAAAACACTGTTTGAGGAAGCTCTTGTAGCAAAGATGCTTTTCTCAGCCATTAACATACTAGTACAGCTGCTACAAGATGGCAAATATAAAACTGGTCATTCCTGTGATCCAAGTTGTATACTTCTCAAAACATCCCTCTTTCATTATATACCTTTCTTCCCTGTAGAAAATAAACTAAATGACTATGTGCTTATTCACCAATGGATAAAATACTATTACCCGCACCACTAGGATGATACAATGACAAAGAACACAGTGAGTCCTGGAATGAATCTGTGGGGATCTCTGTCATCTGCGCCAAGAAACAATGAAAATATTTGCATTTTAGGAAAACAATAATACAGCTGCAACTAATTCTAAACCTCAGACACTTTTTTGGTCCACAGCTTACCTAAACTGAAATTACAGGTGATTCAGGTACAGTACTCTAAACAGCATTTGTTACTTAATTGTTGTTTGGCACAGTTCACTTGACTGGCATGTGATGAATTTTAAGTTTGCTGGAAGGTTGCCACCTAGTGGATTACCTACTGAATTTTGTTTTTAACCAGCAGTAGGAGTTGGGGGAGATTTGGACAGCCTAAAAAACATGTTGTTGTGTGCCTTCAAGGCCTTTCCAACTTAAGGTGATGCTAAGGTGAATCTATCACAAGGTTTTCTTGGAAAGATTTGTTCAGAGGGGGTTTGCCTTTGCTTTCCTCTGAGGATGAGAGGGTGTGACTTGCCTAAGGTTACCCACTAGGATTCCACAGCTAGGTGGGGATGCAAACCCTAGCCTCCAGAGAACACTCAAACAACTACACAACACTGGTTGTCTAGGAAAATGCAACCTTAAAAATAGAATATACTGTTACAATAACAAAAAAAAAAGCAATAACATGTAATCTAATTTCATAAGACCTATTTAATTAAGCTGCTAACCTAGCATGATGCTGACCCACTCACAATTCAGCTTGGAAAAGTTACTTTTTGGATAACAATTCTGAAAAGTGTGAGATCTGTAATTCAAAAAATAACTTTTCCAAATTCTGCTGCACAGTCCTGTGAGTTCTTAACTGAGATGGCAGTCCTACAAACCTTTACTAGAAGTGCCACCAAACACTGTTGCATTTACTCCAGAATAAATATACACAGTGTTGTGGTTCTAAGAAATGAATCTTTTAGTATAATGGAATGAGATCTGAAATGCTGTATCAAACACAAGTCTGTATTCTTTTATGATATCGCAGAAATGGCAAGCCGGTGAAGAATCAGCTGGGCACGAGGATACTGTGGTTGCCAAACAAAGAATTAAAGGCAAGTGGGAAGACTATGTAATTTGTACAGCAATCCAAGGCATGTCTACTCATAAGTAAAACCACTGTGTCAAACTTCTAGAGAAAAGATACTTCCTGACTGCATTGTCAGGTTTGTAGCACCTGAAAGGCAAACTAATATATTATAACATGGTATTTCCTGTCTGGCTGGTTTTATGTATTTGCTTTTGTCTTCACAAAACATTTACTAACTTTGGCCATGTCGTGGGATAGTATTTGTCATTGCATAGCATATGTAACATCTTTATGTCTACGGATGTTTGCTCTCACACCTTTGTAAAACCAGAGATTTCAAAAATACTCTGTTCCGCTTCATACCCGTGGGGAAATTATTCTCGGTTTTCAATTTACTATATTCCTCCTGCTAAATCTGTTGTTGTTGCTGTTGTGTGCCTTCAAGTTGTTTTTGACTTATAGCGACCCTAAGGCAAAGCTATCGCAGGGTTTTCTAGGGTGAGAGCCCAAGTTCAGCCAGTGGGTTTCCTTGGCCAAGCGGGGAAGGAAACCCTAGTCTCCAGCGTCATAGTCCAATGCTCAAACCACTACACCATGCGTTACACTCTATTAATTTCAGTGGTACTATGAATTATTACAATGCTCATTCCTAAAAAATGTTAAATAAAAAAATGCTAGCATTTTCACATTTCTTTGGGACTGAAATTTGGACACAGGCACTCAGACAGCACTACGTGCAGATTTGTTCAATGACCTTTAGAAAAATTTATCTGAAATACCAAACTGACATCACCTGCAGTGCTGTATGTCAATATGGCTGCAAACATATGATCATTGGTGTATTTGGCAACATGTATGGCATCGCATACCTCCTCCTGATCTACTAGTAAGAGCAAAGAAATAACACAGATCTGCAGATACAATCCTTTACACTGAGTTAAAATTCTTAATTATTCTCAATTACCTGCACAGCACATTTTAACACTTCACCACTAAGGAATTCTGAGTCATCATTGCAAAGTGCAGTCATACACACAAACGTTCCTTGCCATATTTGGGGCAATGTTATAAATAATACAGCCCAGAATTCAGACAAAGAAGAAGATCCAGTTAGTGTCATCGCTCTGTATAAGATGCACTACAGAAACTGGGCCATACACGGGACGGTGTTTCAGCTTCACTGCTATATATTTAATACTGTGATCTAGAAGCAGAAATACTTACAGATTTACATAAACTTGTGCAGGTTCTAACTTACATTCAGTTTATACTCAGAAGCTATTTTGTCTGTTTTCATGGATTTTTTTTTTTAAAAAAATCTAAGATATTACTTTACTTTACATGAGTTTTAGGGTAATTAAAGTTATTTACATTTCCAAGCAGTGATGGTTGAAAGAACGCTTTTAAATTCCTGTTATGACTTGTAATTACTGGCAAGTCTATAGAGAAAAAACAAAACATTCAGCTGTTGAATACACACAAGTGCATAATGTGTTAGAAAAAAGGGGGAAACAAATGCCATAATTGGCAAACAAGGGAAATATTTAGAAAAACAATACGCTTAAACGTAGAGTTTAACTGGGCACTAAAACAGAGAGGCTGGAGCTAATTCTTTGTGCCTATCAGTTTCTTAAAAGCAGCAACTTCGCTCAACTTAGGTAAACGCAACCTTTCTGCTTTAGTTAGGTACACCTTACAACACCACAAAAGATGGAGACGACATAGGAATTGACAGCCATTAAGGTCTGGGTTTTTTTTAAAAAAAAGGTGCAAAAAGTCGTAATGGGACTCAGCTAGTACCTTTTGTACTCCCCCCCCCCCCCCACACACTTCCAAACGCCGGCGATTTCTGCACCACCACCTTCAGCAATGCAAATCTCTGGCGCTCACGGACGAGTACGTGCCCTGGGCTTCAGGCCTCACTTCCAAGTAAGCGTGGGGAGGATCGAGTCTTCCTGACGTTGTATTTTGACACAGAGCAGGCACTGTTCCTCAGCCCCGGCTCCTCCTCCGCTCCACAGCCACCAGGAGGACTTGGGCCATTTCCGCACGAGGCTGTTACAGCGCGACGATTCCACTTTCAACCTCCTATGGAATCCTGGGGTTTGCAGTTTCGGGAGGGGCCTCCCGGCCCCTCCCGAAACTGCAAACCCCAGGATTCCATAGGAGGTTGAAAGTGGAATCGTCGCGCTGTAACAGCTTCGTGCGGAAATGGCTTTGGTTTCTTTTTGTTGGCCCTAGGAAAGGCGCTTCCCCTACCCACATAAATGACAGCGCTGGCTTCTCCCGTTTGGTCGTCTCCACCGTTCCGCTACTTTCCTAGCGCCGCCAGCGGAGTCAGGCTTCAGGAAAGCAAGCCGCCAACTGCCTCCTCAACAAAGGCTGCTGGAGAAGCCTTCCCAAGCCTCGTCGCCCCGGCACAGACTTCTCTGAACGGCCGCCACGGCAGACCGTTCCCCCCACCATTTTTAGCCCCGACTCCCGAGGCACCCGGGCAGCCTCGTGGGCACACGCCTCCCTTCCCCACAACCCGCCCGCCTTTTTGCGTTTAACCATCACAACGTCTTTGGCTCACTGCCCTATCGGGCGCAGGGGGCGAAGAGAGGGAGCGCCCCAGGTCCTACCGCCCTCCCGCTTCCACTCCCTTTCGTTTCTGAAGGCTCCCGTCCTTCCACCGCCAACCCAAAGAGGACGGCTGAGGCCAGTACCATTCAGAGGCGCGCGGGAGGGGGGCTCGGAGCCGGGAATTGCCGCCCGCCTGTCCTTCTCCTTCTCTTCCACCGCGGGCAGCGGCGGTGGGAGTGGTCTGGCTCGAGGTGTGGGCGGGGCCGCCGCGTGCGCCCCCCCCTTCGCTCGATGTGGGACTGGTAGTGTCCACCCCTCTGGAGCGGAAGTGGCTGACAGACGGGGCTGACGGGGCGCCCGCCCGCCCGCCTGGCGTGTCGCTGCCGCCGCCTCCTCCCGAGCCGCCGCCGTTTCCCTCAGGAAGCTGGTGAGGAAAGTTGGGCTCTGGCGCCGTCTCCGCGGGAGGCGCGCAGGCGGCGTCTCGGATGCGGCGGAAGCAGAAGCGGCTGCTGCAGGCGGTGGGGCTGGCGCTGGCCGTCCTCGTCTTCCTCCCCAACGTGGGGCTTTGGTCCCTTTACCGGGAGCGGCAGCTGGACGCCGGCGGCGGTAGCAGCAGCAGCGATGGCAGAGGAGGAGGCGGCGCCGCCGCCGCGGGGGGAGCCCGTGGGGCGGCGGCGGCAGAAGTCCGAGCGGAGGCGCAGGTGAGGAGCGGTGGGGAGCATCTGCTTCTCTTTCCCCCCAAAATAAATCAAAAAACGCCGCGAAGCGCTCCGCGGGAAGTACCGGGAGGGGGTGTGGGGAGGACGGACCTCGCCCTCCCCGGGCCGCCGCCTCCTTTTAAGCCCCGTTCATCCCCGTTTCTTGTGGCCCGGCGACCGCAGGTGGAGCCCGCTCTCCCTTTCCGCCCCCCTCTAGGCTGAAAGGCTGTGAGATAAAAAGAGAAAAGGCGGGTCGTGGTAATGGGAACGGTGCTGGGAGGACCCCGCCTGCGGGCCACGAAAGTGAGGTCCGGGGCCGTGGAAGTGGAACCCTTGGGGCTGAACGATTGAGGGTGAGGAGGGCGGAAGGCGGGGGAAGGGGAGCAGTGTTTCCTTCTAGGAATGCGGAGACATGGTTCCCCAAGAGGCGTTGGGGCTGTGGCGTCTGACTGGTGTGGGTGGACCAAGGGCGCTCGGAAAATGGATTTTCCCGGGCGGGGGGAGAGTTGCTGCAGGGCCACCTGGCAAGTGTCCGTGGCGGGAGAGGCAACACCTGTTGCCTTAGGTGGGTGGAACCTTGGCTTCTCCCTCCATTTAACCCCATCCTGACCTCCGGGTTGGCAGATGCTTGTCCAGCCCGCCTGCCTTGGTGTGTGTTTGAGAGGTCCATCAAGTAGGATTTGTGGCCTTAGTTGTCCCCTGATTTTGAGTACTCTGCTTCTTGGAGTGAAAGGTCTGACGCTGGAGAAAGTAAAGCATAGCTGTTACTTGTTTCTCTTTCATGGTTTCCTTTTCTGATCAGATGGACTCATAGGGTGGTTTTGCAACTGGGCGGGATGCCTAGATTACCTCAGGTGTCTGTATTAAAGGTTTGTGAATGTTAACAGGAGGGTGGCAGCTTTGCCGTTTTGGTGTTTTGTCATTAAGAGTAATGAGAATCAAAAGAGCGTGACCTGTCACTGTTAGCTAAGCTTCTTAGTTGTTACGCTGTTGTTGTCCAGGTCACCAGAGAGCTAAAAGTGTAGGGCTGCAATCATGCACATATCTAACATGGAAGCTTCTGAAGAAGTGGACCATTGCACTGTAATCTGTTAGTCAAATGCCACAAAATTCTGTTTTAATGGAAGGGTAAGTTTCATTAACATGAATGGGGCTTATTTCTAAGTAAACCTATATTACGTAGTTGGATCTGATTTTGTTTATACTGTCATCTCTTGAAAGTCTGCTGATATAGGAACATAAAACTATTATTGGAGTTAGGCTTCTCTCAGAGTTCTTAGACCAAGCAAGACCCTTACTGGGACTTTTTTTTCCTTTCCAAAAGGAAATAGTTCACTAGAGACCTTGATGTTGCATTAATGGTAATTGTTGTAAGCTGTGGTAATTGTGCCATACTTTACTTCTTTCCTAAGGGCAATGAAGGGGCCAGACCTTGTCATTCAAGACAAAATTTCATGAAGCACAAATATGCAGGAAGTGCTGAAAATAATGAATATTGACTCTTAACAGTGTGCACAAGTACTGAAAGTTTGTATTGACATGCCAATTATAAGCTTGTTGTGTCCTCATTTCAGTACCCTATGCTATAATCTCATGCCCAGACTTTTTCGCCTTCCATTTTCACATTTTGTTTTCCTTGAAGCTTCTCAGATATCCGCAAATAATAGCAATCTTAAAAGTGCACAACTAGAAACTGTTTAATCTAAAGCACAGGCTAACAGACTGAGTTCTCACACTGGGCAAAGGATAACTTGTCAGAGAGTAGTCTGAATGGCTATATTCAGACTGTCAGTTCTGTCTTATTAAGCCAGTATAGTCATAAGCACTGTGTATGCACATGCACCAACTTTATTCACCCCTCTCATAAGGAACAAAACGAGCCAGAAATATAAACAACGGTGTTTTCTTGATACTTCCGAATTGGAAGCTGTGATTGTTGTTGTTGTCTGCCTTCAGGTCATTTCTGACTTATGGCAACTCTAAGATGAACCTATCACAAGGTTTTCTGGGGCTGAGAGTGTGTGATGAGCTCAAGGTCACCCAGCAGGTTACCAGTGGCTGAACGAAGAATGGAACTCTGGTCTCCAGGGTCATAGTCCAGTGCTCAAACCACTACACTATGCTGGCTCTCCAAACTGATTAATATATTCCAAGTAAGACAAGACTTGAAACTGGGTTTAAACCGTTTATGAATCCTGGCTTCTGTGGAAGCCCTTAACCTTAGTTCCTTCTTTTCATGTAATGAAAGTCTGCCTTCCTAGCTACTTCGTGTCTTGGCTTTTGAGACTGTCTGAGTGAACAGTTTAGTCTGATTTGTGACGGAAAGAAAAAGTATTACACTAGCAGATGGAAGGAAATGGGAAGTCTCGCTTTTTTCCATTGTCTTCCTGAATGTGCTTGTGCATGTTTCAACCTTCTACACAGACTATATATTTTGCTGCAATTTGGGAATGAGGAAATTTAGCCTTCTATTGGTGCTTGTAGTTTTCTGATGGAACAAATGTCTGGTGTCTTCATTTAGTGTGTATTCCTTACACTAGAAAACCCTATGAAATTAATGGGGTCTCCACGAGTCAACAGGTGACTTGAAGGCACACACACTTTTTCAGAATAACCATATGGGAGCAACTAGGAAAAGATGTCATACCAGTGACTGAAAATATTGTTGGTTTGCCATATTCTTTTGGGTACACTTTAGTTTTCAGCTGAAGAGAAATACTTAGGGGATCCATAATGCTAAACAGAGATGTGAAACTGATCCTGGATGAAGTTGCCCTTTTGCTGAGGGACCAGGTTCATAACTTGAGCATTCTCCTGACTTTATTGCTTTCTTTGGCAGTTTTGATGGTGAAGATGCCAGCTTAGGCTTTAAACATTTTAGGCTGGTTTCCCAATTATGCCAGTGATTCTTGGATTAGTTACATCCTGGTTGACTACTACAATGCACTCTACATGGCTGTTTTCAAAGATGGTTTGGAAGCTTCAGCTAGTACAACATGTAGCTGCTAGATATTAGTAGGGCTAAGATGTCAAAACATAACACTAATTTTGCACCAGTTGTGGTAGTTACCAGTGCATTTCTGGGCCAGTTTCAGAGTGCTGGTATTAAATTGTATGTTTCTGCCTATTTCCTATCTGCTCATTTGCCTAACCTCTTGGTTACATTGATTACTATCAACTGAACAATAAGATACTGATCTCATTGTAGGGGGTTGCATGTCTGTTTTCTTGTGATAAACTACTTCTAGTGGTTTCAGCTGTTATTGGCTTTCCTGTACTGTAGGGGTTGGAGAACATATTGAAATGATCCATCCTGAGAGGTTAGTGACCTAACTTCCCTCTATGGAAACCCCAGAAATTAATCTGTGCTTAGCACAAACATCTTTCCACTAGACTGAACTATGCACCACACCTCTGAGTCACAGTTTCATAAGATCAGCAGCTGCTGCTATCACCACTATTAATTCAGGAATTTGACATGATAATGTCCCAGTATCATCTTCTCCTGTGCACACGCTATGAGGCTCCTTGATACACACCTAAGGTAGGGAGAAAGAAGCAAGTAGAGAGATGACTAGAAAACAAATGGAGAAAAACTTGTGATGAATCTGGCTGAACATTTGATCTAGCCTATGATGTGATAAAGAAATCAAGAAAATAAGAAATAAAGAAATCGATTCTCTTCATATCAGCATTATTGGAGTGGTGCCTTTTGAAATTGGGCTTGGAGGAAAGGTGGTAGTACCTTCAGCAACATGCTGTGATGCATTTGTAAGGTACTATAAGTTCACATTGGTCACATCAGTACCTGGACTAACATTTAACGCACCTTTATTAGTGAAGATATCTGGGGCATTGTTTAGACCAGTTTTGCTGGGATGACTTCCGGTTACTGAAGTCTAAAGATGATGATGATGATGATGATGATGATGATGATAAAAAAATTATTTCTATCCCGCCTCTCCACAAGGATCGAGGCGGCGAACAACATAAAATACATTAAAAGAGATTAAAAACATACCCAATCCTCACCATCCACCAACCCACCTAAGCCAACCCCTTAAAACACACAATTAACAGTCAATCAGTTGACTATTAACAAAACAAGAAGACAATTGATGAGAGGCGATGGAAATGCTAATCTTGGAAGGCCTGTGGGAAGAGATCAGTCTTTACCGCTTTTTTAAAGCAGTCCAGACTGGTAATATGCCGGGTCTCCTCCGGCAGGCCATTCCATAACTTGGGAGCGATAGAAGAAAAGGTCCTCTGGGTAACCGCAGCCAACCTAGGTCTAACTGGCTGCAGTAAATTCCTCCCAGAGGACCTTAATGTGCGGGGCGGATTATATGGGAGAAGGCGATCCCGCAGGTAGGTTGGCCCCAAGCCATGAAGGGCTTTAAAGATAATAACCAACACCTTGTACTGTGGCCGGAAACTAATAGGCAGCCAATGAAGAGATTTTAAAATTGGTGTTATATGGTCAGTTTTAGGTCTACCGGTGACCAACCTGGCTGCCATATTCTGAACTAATTGAAGTTTCCGGACTAAGCACAAGGGTAGCCCTATGTAGAGCGCATTGTGGAAGTTGAGCCGTGAAGTTACCAGCGCATGCATCACTGTTTTTAGGTGCTCCAGCTCCAGAAAGGGGCGCAGCTGGTGTATCAGCCGAAGCTGATAGCAGGCACTTCTGGCCGCCGCATCTATTTGAGTTGTCATCTGAAGTGGCGAGTCCAGGAGTACCCCGAAGCTGCGAACACAGTCTTTCAGGGGGAGTGTGACCCCGTCTAGGACTGGCTGACAAATCTCCATGTCTGGGCTAGGGCCCGCAACAGCAAGTACCTCCATCTTATCTGGATTCAGCTTCAGTCTGTTTTTCCTCATCCAGTTCATTACTGCTTCAAGACATTCATTCAGAGGCGAGATGCCACCCTTAGTTGAAGCTATTATCCGAGGCATGGAGAGATATATATCTGGGTGTCATCAGCATACTGATAGCACCTTGCTCCATGCCTCCTGATGATCTCTCCCAGTGGTTTCATGTAGATGTTAAATAGCATTGGGAACAGGACAGCGCCCTGAGGGACGCCAAATTTAAGCTCCTTTTTCGAGGAGCAGCTGTCCCCAAGCATCACCATCTGGTATCTACCTGAGAGATAGGACCGGAACCACTTAAGCGCAGTACCCCCAATCCCCAACCCTCTCAGGCGTTCCAGAAGGATACCATGGTCTATAAAGATACAGGCAAGATGCTTGGTCAAACCTGATTGCTAACTTTCAGCCCTTGTTTGCTAAATCTAGCAGGGAGCTAATGTTGTTCTGGCTTCTGGATATTGTAAATGCCTTGGTGAGATAAGAAGGTGTTCCAGCTTCTGTAAAAGACCATATTTCAACAAATTTTTGAGTGTGGAAAACTTAAGCTTTAGCCAATGCTGACAACTATAGATGGGGGGAGGGGGTTAATATTCCCTGCCTAGGTTACAATGGTGGCGGTTGAACTTGAATTATCATTAGCTAGATCATTGGTTTCCAGCTTTGATCCCCAGATATTTTTGAGCTACAATGTAAAGATCCCTGTCAATTGGCTGTGCTAGCTGAGGCTTCTGTTCATTCACATTTGTGAACCGCTCTGCCATATAAATTTCAGTTGATTTTCGTAAGTGATTTGAGTGTGAAAAGGATCTTGGCTCAGTGGGGAAATACGTTCAACTAAGAGAAAAGTGGGACAGTATAGCCTGTAAGTTGTCTTGGACTTCCCGGCAGCTTTTGTTACTGTGATTTATGATAGACTTCTGAATAATCCTTCTGGAACAGGTATGGAGGCCCTGTTTTAGGTAGTTCTGCTTCTGTTTAATGGCCATTTCTGAAAGTCAATTTTGAGGAATTACTATTCAGTCCCTCAATAGTCTAATCCAGGATTCAGTTCTTTCTTCTGTGCTGTGTAACATCTACATAATGAGAGGTTGTCTGAAATTTAATTTGATCTGTACACAGATGTCATTTTACCACACAGACAAATGTTTCTTCTCTTTCATCAGAAGTTGTCTGAATGAGTGCTTGGGCATAACAATGTACTGGATAAGGGGAAATATACTCAGTCTGGAAGAAATAGAGACACACGTGGATAAATAGTATTGAGTATTTTCTCCACGGAGCTGGAATCCTCCAAAAAGATCAGGTTTGTAGTTTGGAAGATACTTGTGGATCCAGCATTGCTGTTGGAGACTTGAATTATGTCTTGGCTTGCAAAGTCTTTTTCATGTCTTCAGGTGATACACCATCTGCAGCCTTACTGGCATGATGGTAGTTGGGGTGTGTGGCTTGGAAACCATTGTTGGTTTAGAACAGGTGTTTGCAAGTCATTTTGGACACCCTACTTCCTGTTCTGCACTTGCTTCTAGACTATTTCCAGGCCAACTTTAAGGTGCTGGTGTTACTAGCTACCTAAAAGACTACTTTCTCTCATACCTGAACCTTATGTTCTTCTCAGGTCCTACTCTGCTCACCTTTGTCTAATGAAGTGAGATGGGTGATAACTAGGGAGAATACCTAGTGATAGCACCCTGGTCATGGAATCCACCTTTCCCAAGGAGGTTCACATAGTCCTATTTTATTCTCCCAGGGTTGTTATATAATGAACTTTTTTCCTGTTAAGGCCTCCTCGTTCAGTGTTTGTATGTTAATGTTTATGTGTGTTTAACAGTCTCCCGGAAAAATTCAGTTACAGGTTAAACGTAAGTTATTTATATATTTAAGACATTTCAATTGTGCCCAAAGATCTTAGCATGCAATATTATACAGTACAACAAATAAACATTTTTCCTTTTTAACCAGAATTTCTAGGTTCTAATTCATAGACAGAGTCTATTTTAATTTATAATTTAATTTTAATTTAATATATATGCAATAACTCCTTCATTCAGAGGTGACATATAAACAGAGTGGTGGTGTTTAATTACTAAAAGCACTACAAAATTTAGTGCTTCTGTGTAGCAGCATTAGTTTATTACTAGCAAAGCTGAGCACAGTCAGATCATACTTATAATTAATAATATATCTTCAGCCTTTTTCTCATTAAGAAAACATTTGTTAAATTACTGCTGCAAAGCTGTGACTAACATAGCATTTCTTTTAAAAAAAATCCAGCCCCACAGATCTATAGTTACCAAAAATAAAGATTTCTGGCTCAAGGTAATGAAAGTATATGTGGAGTAAGCAGTATGAAGAATTAATGCTGGTATCTTTTTCATTGCTGAAACACCTGGGGATGGAAAATGCAAACTGAGTTCCCAGTAATATTCCAGAATTAGCTCTAGTTGTCTTCTGAGTGTGTTAATGTCGCCCACAGGATTGTCTACATTAAAGTTAAGCAATATGATCTTCCCCCCTTTTTTTCTTTTTTTTTCTTTTCAGGGATAATGTTGGTATAGTTGGCATGCGGACTGAGCGTTCTCCTCTCTGGTGTGGGTTAAATTATGCAGCCAAAGGTTAGACTAGATTGCAAGGTGGGCCGATTTGATTTGAGAGAATTGGCCAGAAAAAGAAATCAGTTGAAATTGTTGATATAAGTCAGATTCCTTATTCATACTTCATATTACCAGAGTGGTATAAATCTGTCCTCTGAGCTCTGTTAATTTGCAACTAATTACTGTTATTTCATTCTTACAACCAGGCATTGCATCTTTTGGCTACATTAAATTTTGGATCCATTCTGTCATTGCTGATAAGAAAATGAGAGGAGTGAGGGTCTTTCTCACAACCAGCAGCTTGTACTGTGACATCTTGTGAGTTTTATGTAGGAGCCTATGTAATGGATTGCTTTTTTTCTCTTTTCTGCTTCATTCCAATATCTTCATCCTCATAAAACAAAGTAACAAACAAATGTTCATGGCTACTAGGCTGAAAGTCCAGTTTGTTTCTCTCCACAAGGAGATAATAAAATACCTATTTTTCATAGACAGTGTAACTATTCATATTTGAGAAATGATCAAATTGGTTCTTCATTTCCACAGAAAATGAAAGTGTCTTTAAATAAATGTACCTGGTAGAGACATTGATTCTGTTTAGAGATGAATAGTAGAGCTAAGATTCTTGTATATCAATTAGTTACTGTTAACCTAGTTATTCTTTAAGGTAAAATTATGATCAAAATAAAGATCAATTTATACTTTTTAAAAATCCAGTTTGATTTTGAAATCCAATTCAGTTTCTTCCATACATCATTAATCTTTATTAATGGTGTCAAGACATTCAGGTACTGATGTAAACAACAGCAGTGTTTATGGACTCTGAACATTTAGATGAAACCTACATTTAATGCAAGCCATATTTTTTTAAAAAGGGATTGGTTTGGGTTCTAAGATAACTAAAGAAAGCTGGTGGGAGGAGGATTTCCTAGTCTCTCCTCCCTCAGCATCCCCTGATATGCCTCTCTGGTAGTTTGAGGGTAGACTTCGGATCAGCTTGGGGTGGGCTGCAGAAGGGTGCTCAGTGAGGAGAGAATCCTTTCTGGAGAGACTTTCCAGGACTTTCCAGGAGGAGAAATTGTCCTTCTGTGAACTTTCCTAGGCTATCCTATTTTAGAATTCTAGCTGTTGTAAGTATTCTTTTAAAAAACAAAATAAACAACTAGGATATGATTGTTCTTCATGCCAGGACAGTGTCTGTACAGAAGAATCTCCCTTTGGTTTAATAGACTGTTCTCTATTTTTCTCAGTTAGGGAAAAAAAATAGTATAGTGGTCATAGACTGTCTCCATCCAACCTTCTTATTTGCACAGGAAAATTAATTTAATCATTCCATATAATCTGTTAGGTCTTTTGCCATGCCACTGGGGGAAATCTCTCTTTTTGTGATCTCTAAAGTCACCTGAAAAATGAATTGCGCCCTTGGATTTTAAGTCAGTGGTTTTTATCCACTCTGCAGTTTTACTTGTTTAATCAAGATTCTTTTCTCTGAAAAGAAGTGGATAATAATAGATACAATTTATGCAGGACCTTATTGAAACTGACACCCTAGTTGCTTGAGAGTATGAAATGTTTCTGAAAGTAGTATCCTACCTTGACTCCAAATTGTTTGTAAATTATTTGTTTAAACTGCAGAGCAATTATTCACAACTTTATTGGGCTGAAGTTTCACCTAGAAATCCATCTGATGAAGCAGCCTCTTGCCACAATGTAGGAGTTAGTTCCTTGGTTTCTTACTGGTGGTATTCTTCTGAAAGATAATTGATTTAACATGTCCGTGAAGATTATTTTGAAAAATTTCATGAGACAGCATGGTAAAGTGGTTTGAGCTTTGGACAACAACACTGGAGAACAGGGTTCTAATCCCCATTTAACCATGAAAACCTGCTGGGTGACCTTGGGCTAGTCACACTCTGTCAGCTTCAGAGGAAGGCAAAAGTAAACCCCCTCTGGATAAATTCTGCCAAGAAAACCCAGTGACAGGATCACCTTAGCTTTGCTATATGTTGGAAATGTCTTGAAGACACATAACAATGATATATACCAATATGTCACCTGTTTGCCTAAACGGATTAGCTACTTTCTCTGAAGAAGTGTCTGACTCAGGTAAGATGTACTATGCTAAGCATCCCAGATAGAGAATAACTTCCCCTTGGAAGTTTGATGACAAAACTTAGTACCAAGTGAAAAAGCGGTTGTTCAGTAAGTCCTTTGGGAATTAGTAAGATTTACACAAATTCTCCTGTATGCATTGCTTTATACTGATCATCTTGGAATTTTATGAACTATATATTGGTAGCCCACCTTATGATCAAGAATGACACCTCATACCATAATTGTGCATGCAGTATCCGACACAGAAGTGATATCAATAGAAAATATTTTATAGATGTAGTGACCCATGCTTTGCTACATGCCATGTTTTCTCAAGAATTAACAATTTCTAAAGCAAGAAAGCACAATAATAAGGACATTGATCCTAGGGACAGTAGGATACAGTGCTGCTGGTGGAATGTACAGGTCCCAAATATATGAGTGGTTGTATGGGGAAAAAATGGTCAAACTACTCAGCTATTTTATCTGCCAAATGTGAACCTGTAAGAGAAATTGACTGTGTATTTCCAACATGCAGAAAATGTAACATCAGAATTAAAATAGAAGCTGGCTTTGATTTTCTGTATGGAATTGAATCAAGCTTTTTCTGGGAGAGGATAGACATTTAAATGTGGTCCCCCTAAATTATGCTTAACCCTGCTTCAAAGCATTCTTGATGAACAGCACAATCCAGGAATTCTGAAAAAGGCAGGAAGGTTATCTTTTGCAGCACTCTGGCCACATTCGAAGGTGGTTGTCTGAGCCTTGCTTATCTGTTCAGCAGCTAGAGGGAGATGGCACTTCAGATACAGCAAGCATTGGGTACAGAAAATGTAGCCTCAGAAGAATGGAGCATTTGTACACCAGATGTTTCACTGAATTCTTTGAAATTTCTGACACTGTCCAGAATAGTAATGTGCTTGTAGAAGTAATGTTGGTAATAGGTACTTTACTCTGAAATGCAAGCTTAAGAATTCCTTCATTTAATGCAAAGCAAGTAGCAAATATTCTTGCTATATAGACAGAGGAGATTATTAAACGTGCTGAAATTGTGTAATGAGCCTCTCAGATTTTAATGGAATCTATCAAGTAGATTATTTAAATTTAAATCTTTTTAATAGAATGTAACTAAAATAAGAGTTGTCCACAATAAGCTATTTTTGTTACATTCGGCAGGGTATTTTATCTTGTTCAGAAGTGCTGCAGTAAGTGTACTTTGAATAAATAAACCCTTGGCTTTTACAGTTGATTGCCATATGGGACATCCCACAGGTTTTTGAATCTCCACTAGGTCTCAGGGAATATAGTAATGTGTTTACAAATGACAAGGTAAATGATTCATAGAGGTCAAAGTTTTCTGTTCATTTTGAGTTATACATCCTGATAGGCGTTGGCAATATCCTGTTATTTGTTTATTACTCAAAGAAAACCATTATTGTATTATCCTACCTTTTCAAAATGTTTATTTCTAAAGCATTTGACAAGAGAATAAAGCTGATGGCCTTGTGATAGTTAACTTTAGCATTCAACTTTGAAGTATTATTTAGTATATGAAATATTTGTGTTCCCATTAGATATGATCCAAAAGGACTATCAGATTTGTGTGATCTTCAGTTAAATTTCAGTTGAACATTAGAAAGAACTTCATGGCAAAAGGAGCAGTCCAGCAATGGAACAAGTTGCTTAGAGAGGTGGTGGCTGGACAGCCACCTGCTGGGGATGTTCTAGATGGAGGTCTTACACTGAGCAGGGGGTTGGACCTGATGGTCCATGAGGCCCCTTCTAACTATAATTCTGTGATTCCATCCAAATCATACTATTCATCTGATCTTTTTTTTTCTCCTCTAAATAACCATTTTCCAGTAAATGGCCTTCATTATTACTGCAGGCTGTGATAATGACTAGTGTAGAGGTGGCTGTCATTCTTTGGATGTTCAGTTTTTATTACAATGTAAGGTTGGAGTTTTACTGTTTATGAACTCACTGCATACTCATACTGAAGTCAATTTTTCAGTAGGATCTGAACTGAAATGAACTTACTCTTCAGCTACAGGAAGCTTTCATTGCGGTGCTTGTATAAGGAAAGCTGAGGCAGCTAGCAGTTAGGCTGCATTGTGGTCATTCTGCTCAGTGTGTTAGCAGTACAGTGTTAATATTTTACTTTCACAAGTCTTTGTTTTGTTTACAAAAATACACCAAAAAGCCCCCCAAGAAAATGATGTGCTAGGTTCCATACTGGAGTGTTGGCTTTGTGCTAGAACTGTTCAGGGCTGGCAGGGTTTCCAGGCCAACAGGAGCCCACCCTGGGGCTCCACCCCACCCTGGCTGTGCTTGCCTGGTATGACCAAGGCCAGAGTCTGAGGGCCAGTAATCCCAGTGCACCAGTTACTTGTTTGACAACTGGAAAATGAAGTCAAGATGAGCAATTAAGTGCTACCAACCATTGGGAAATGTAGTGTGTGAGTGACCTATACTCTCTCTCTTCCCAGAAACATTTTTCTCCTGATATAACCACAGTGTGAGAGGTGTGTGCGCCTGTACGTGTGCAGCATGAGCAGCAACGTGGAGTCTGTGAGGGCTCTGAAGCATTTTCATTTGGAGCACCACTGGTAATTCAGCTTTGCTCAAAACATAGTTATTAGAAGTTAGAGTTCTGTGCCTTAAAAACTAGTGGTATGCGGTCAGTGTTTATCCAGTTGGAACAACCTTTTGGTTCTTTAATTTGTTCATAAATGCTGTGAATATGAACTTGTGGTCATTTCAAATTCCTTCCTTTGTTTTCCTCACAGCAGTGTCTCTGTGTGTATCTGCCTCTCTGTCTTAACTGGAAGGCAGAGAACCAGGCAAAGCACCAAGCAATATCCTATACTGTAATGGTGGAAGAGAGAAATAGGAAATCTTTTACATACTAAAATTTATTTTTTGTTTTTGATACTTGCTTTCAAGTTCTCTCTGACTTATGCTGACTCTAAGGAAAACCTATCATGGCATTATCTCTGCAAGATTTTTTCAGAGAAGGCTTGCCATTCCTACCTTTGAGGCTGAGAAAGTGCAGCTTGCCCAAGGCCACATGCTTTCCATGGTTCAGTGGAGACTTGAGTACTAGTCACTTAGAGTCTTAGTTCAACACTCAAGCCACTACTGGTTCTCTAAACTTGTTACTGAATATTTTCTTATCTTGTTAACACTAAACATTTATGCTAAATGTTATGCGCATTTTATCTGAAATAATTCTTCTGCAGAAGTTTTCCAAACTTTCTGTCTCTTTACTTAAAACAGTAGAAATACTGCAGTGCATGCACCATGCATGTATGCACACGCACTTTCCCCTTTACCTTTTTTGGTTTGTGAAGTAGCAGTGCATGATTGCAAAGGGCTCTTTTAAACCCATGTCAGAAAATGTCTGAAGCTCCATTAACTCAGTCTACACCACAGACCTTTATTGAAATGCAGACTATTTCAAACATATGATTTTGATTTTTTTCCTTCCTTTTCAAGAACTGCTGCAGCAGACTGCATTAATTTCCTGGTGTATTATAATCAGCTGCAGATATTTTAGACATCCGCATATAATAGGTTTGACAATACCTAAAAAACATTTGTTTGGTAAGTTCTGAATGGGTTATAAATACATTCCTGGAGGTGAGTTGAAATAAGGTTTTATGAATTAAGCTCAGGAATTTTACATCCATATATTCCTTTTTTGTGAATTATGAATAGAAAACCTTTTTTATATTAAGCAGAAAAGTCATCCTGATGATTTTGAATCAACTTTGTTCCCTTTTTTTCTGACGGAAAAGACAAACTGCTCCTCTTGTGTATATTTAAGATGTGTTCATAATCTGTATTCTGTTCCTGTCATTTCCTAAAACTTAGTAGGTATCAGCAAAGGCTGGGATTCTTAAAATTTTACTTTCCTGGATGGAAAGAAGAGCCTTTCCTACATTGTTACCTCATTGTCAAAGGAAAGGTGGTTCTACATTTTTTTTAATTTGTTTAAACATATTCCATATCAGATGTTCAGTGCTTGCACAGCCCTTTAGATATAATAGGCTGCATCAGTCTGCTGGCATCAGTCTGGCTAACCAACAGAAAAAAGTGATGAGAGCTGCATCTGGATGGCAGCAAGTTGCCTATCCTTGCTCTAAAGAATCCATATTTTTCTATATAAATAGAAATGTTCTGCATAAATATTATGATTAAATGAAATGAATTAGTAGGTAAAATTTTGTATGTTAGTGTTGGCTTGACTGCTGCTTGTAAATTTAACACAGTGCACATGGAGCCTTTGTGAGGTCAGGTCCTGTGCCTAAGCGTACATTGAGGAAAATGAGAGCATGCTCCTATTCCACATCTACTATGGGACCAATATTACAGGGGCTAATAACATCACCCACAACATCAGAGGTGTATTTACATGTACTCATCCTATGCTAGCAATGTTGGCCTAAATATCCTGAAGGCACCAGATCCTCTCTGATCTTGAAGCTGAGCAACGTCGGCTGCTTAGTACTTGGATGCCAATGAATACCAGGTACTATAGGCTGTGTATTCCACAGGGGACTGGCAAAACCACCTCTAAGTATTCCTTGCCTAAAAAACCTTATGAAATCTATGGGGTTGCCATAAATTGACAGGTGATTGGAAGACATGCATACACATGCCACCAGTTCCCTTCTACCTTCTACATAAGACAGTCTCTATGTAAGAGAATCAGTTGACACAAATCTGACATAAAAATCACAATACCCAAAAACCAATTGCAGAATATTGCAGTCTTCCTGGGCGTATGGTAAGTGGTCCTTGAACAGGGAAGTTACAAAGGAAAACTAAAAAACAGCTGAATTGAACTGTAGTCACAAATTCCAAACCATTAGAAGAGGTGTAGACAAAGACCGTGATTTCATTGCACGCTACATATATTTATAAAAGAGTCCTCACTACTGTACCTATAACAAAAGGAATCATTTCAGAATTTTGAACCCAGGGAAATTGACTTGGTAAGCAGATGTATTGCTTTGACACATCAGCACTAACTGATCACTGTAAAGATCTGAAAGACTGTATCCGCTTGCCCATCCCTTTGAAAATTTAGGGCAAGGGACATGATTTGCACCTCTCTGGATCCTTTTACATTGTATCCCACTCTTACAACTTTATAAATATACTTTATTCCTGTGGCCTTAATATCATTCTGCATGCGAAGAAATGGGTTTATATCCACAAAAGCTCGTGTTAAAATAAAAACCAGTTAGTCTCCAAGATGCTGCCACATTTCTTTTTTTTTCCTCCCCCTCTCTTCCTCCTTTTTATGCTCCTACTTAGTTACTTTTCTAGCAGAGTTCTATGGAAAACTCTTTGCCTGTGCCTGAAAATTGCTGAGCCTCTCTGTAACATTAGCTGCACATTGGTACATTTACAGTGAGAATTAACATGGTAAATAGATGTCCCTAGTCACCTTGTATCTAGCGGGAATTCTCATATTTATAGCTTTTACTATTACTTTCTTATAGCTGGCATCCAGACCAGCATGTATGGTTGATCCACTTGGGCACACAGATTTTTAAAATTCTTTCTATCAAGCTTAAAAACCTTCTCTCTTAGGGACCTCTGGAGTAGCAATCCATAAGGCAGGAGTGGACGACCTGGGTGACTCCAAAGGCTAATTTTCTGCCTTTGAGACTTGCCATGGGCTGCAGAGACTAGCAAAAATGCCAATAACTAAATAGGAAAAACAAAAATCAGAAGTGGAAATCTATCTCTTGTTTTCGGAAACTGACATTTTCTGATGTCAAACAGTGCAGGCAATCCCTGTCACATATTGAAAAGATGAACTTCTGCAAGAGGCAGTTCACCACCACTCACCTTTTCTTTTTTTTCTTTTTTCCAAAAAGGGAAAAAAAAGATATCCAAGGGAGTTGAGAGGGTTGAGTCAAAGGCTGTAAAAACAACTTGGTAACAACATGCTGCAGCAGTATTGCACTTTACCCACTCCTGTCATAAAGCTTGAAGGACACCATTAGAAAGGTCCCCTCCTCCCACAGAGGGGCAGAGTATACATTTGGATCCAAATAGATTTTAATCCTACTTTAAAGCGCAACATTAACTCACAAAGCGTCTCACAGAAATTAAGATGCAGGACAAAATGCCACCTGGAGGTAAGGGAAAGGTCAGCTAGGGCTGTGTCCAAGAATTGTGGAAAAATGCCTGGCAGTAGCTTCTTTTCTTTTTTGCCATAAGTTCAGCAACAATAGTTAAAAATACTGGCAACTGTGCTGAAAAACATCACCAAGACCTCAGCCAACAGTTATATGCCTCCTGATTATTCATGCTTATCTGCAGGGACACATAGCACTTGTTTGTTCTCTTCATGTTCATAGCTCAATGTAGCCCAGCAATGTGGGTTTTCCAGGAAAAGTAGTACTGGAAAAATTTTCCAGTGCTCTCAATAATGAAGTCTGATCTAGCACATTTGGTTTAACTGGTGTATTCAATGTGTCTCAAGCTTCATATGGAAATTATTTTATTGGAGTATTTGTAATGGCACAAAGGGAATAACATATACTTCCTTCGTATTTATCAAAAAATGACTACACCCAAAAACCATTTTGGGAACATATACCTAAAAAGAGCTGCACCTGATACATCTTAATCAAATTGAATCAAATTTTCTTTTGCTGAGTCATAACTATGGAACCTTCAGCTTCACTCACTCACTCTCACTTAGTAGTTCCATTTCAAATTGAGAAAAACTCACCTTGGGTCCCTATTCCAGGAGAAGGGCGGCCTATTTAATACAATACAATACAATACAATGTAATATAAATAAAAAGAAAAGTCTGCTCCCATACAAGTAGTGGAACATTCTGTTTCACTAAGTGACAGATGTGACTGTGGCCACAGGAAACTCAGCACATTTTGTCTTCTTGTCGTCGTCTTGTGACCATGAAACAAAAAATTTTGCAAAATCCAAACAAGTTCCAAACATTCCAAACAAAATCCAAACATTGTGTTCATTTGTTAAATTTGCTCCTCTGAGCACTAGGGTTTCTCAGTGCTTATCTTCTTAGATTAATAACTACACATTAAGATCCTGTGTTGAGCCTGTCATGATTTATTGCAGTGAAATAGCCCAAGTTAACTATGGATAAATGTAGATATATGAGGTGTTGAAAGTTTTCCACAGAATATAGCATTGAATTTTTTTCTGAAAAAAAAATCCATTTCAATGACTTAGCCCTTTCTTTAGTATCTTCAATGCCTTATTTATATTGTCTTTCAAAGCAAATTCCTTTTTAAGACAGTTCATAGTTAATATCACACATTTTCTCTTTATGTGTGGTAGAAATATATGTTGGGCCAAGATGCAAGATAAATCTATTGGATCATCATTATACAGTATTTAGAAAGCATGATTCCTTCTATAGTTACATACATGCATTGGAAAGAATTATGTGTAATAGATTATTAGGCTGATGGGTTCTGCTAATTTTAAGATTTGAATTCATTTTATAAAACTTTGCTAGTGCCAGAGGCTTTTCCTCCCCACTGCAACTTATTGAAAACCACTGCTGAGGGTTGATCACTGTCTAGAATGGGAGGATTTGGGGTCACTGAGGGATAAATTGGTAGAAATTGTGCAAAAGCACCTAACAGAGTTAAAATCAGCTTTGGGACTGTTGTAGGGAATCTGCAGTAGGGAGGAGTAGCAGGAAAACCCAATCTGGTCCTCCTACCCTGGAACTAAACCTAATATTTGTTTGTTTTCTGGATCACTGATCTTGCAAATTTCAGCCAAGCACAGGAACTTGTTTTATTTTAATAAGAAGATTGTGGATAGATACATAATACGCATTTGCTTGAAAGTGAATGTATGGATTGGGATTGTCACAAGCAGTTATTTTTATTTTTAGAAAATTTTAACACTTTTAGATGTATTGTTGTGTCATGTGCACTGTTGACTAAATGTTTTGTGGTTGTCCTTCAGTGTCATGCCCTTCTGCAACTAGTACTACTAAGCCAACTATTTTACAAGACTGTCTAGCCTTTCTAGAAGGTGAAGGATTAAATCATGAAGGTTTTAACTATGTGTTTGTCATCACATTACTTGCAATTCTTTTTAGAAAGCAGTGGAGAATAACCTGCCTTTTACTCATTGTTGAGTGAATGTGTTCTGAATCAGTCTGAGTAATGGGAGGGGGAAAGGAAGGATCACATCAGTGGCTGCCATGTGCTGTCTCCTTGTGGGGTTTTGCATAGTAAGCAAGAATTAGAAAAGCAAAAGAGGAGAAGGGGAGAAGAAGAGAGACACTGAAAACTTTAGTTACCAGTAAACTTTTTTTAAAAAAGAAGTAGTTTTTAAAAATTAGCCCCCCCCCTTTTTTTTTGTCTTCATCTACGCTGCTTAAGTGAGAGAAGCTCTTGATATCATGAGAGAGTGAGAATGGATATCCCCAGATCTCCAGCAACTCAGAAGCACTTCAGGTGGGAACCTGCCTGATTTAAGAGATAGGTTTGGGCGGTCATATTCAGTTATTAATAAATATGAATCCCCAGAATTACCAGATTGTAAATCCAGTTTACGATCTTGTAAATGTTGGACAGGGTGCCAGCCAGAGTCCTAGTCCAGCACTCAAACCACTACATTAGATTGGTTCTCCTTTTCTTCTGTGCAATATGGAGCCCTTTTGCTCCCCCAGATATTGAAAAGAAGCAACAAAAGGGTGGGAGGAGCATGGCAGAAATCATGATTGATCCCTGTGCATTACATGTACAGTTATTTTGAGGAATAATTAAAGGATGGGTTCCTGGCAAACTATTTTGTTTATAATTGTACAATTATACTTTTTAAAAATCAAGCTGTTTTTATTAACATATGAGGAGTTGAAAGTGGCATTTGTTTGGGGAGAAAATGTTCTCTTAATGCTTGCCTCAAACCTGCTAATTATCAGTTAACTGTCTTGCTAGCAAGTCACCTCCCCCACGTAGTTTTTGTATTTTAAGCAGGGATAGTGGGAGTACCAGCTAGAGTCTCTTTTAACCTCTACTTGTTTTGGCATTTGAGCATGCTCCTCCCCTTTCTGTTTTGTGGCTTCTTCTCAGCCTCCATAGGAGGAAGACATGGGCTCCATATTGCTGAAAAGAAAAAGAACTGCCTCTTTCTGTTAAAGAAGGTATCCCT
Organism: Cyclura pinguis; assembly: GCA_030412105.1. Taxonomy (NCBI): domain Eukaryota; kingdom Metazoa; phylum Chordata; class Lepidosauria; order Squamata; family Iguanidae; genus Cyclura; species Cyclura pinguis. The sequence continues at coordinate 107,945,078 of CM059600.1, read as the reverse complement.
AGCAGTAACCTTGGGCACTGTACCGTGATCAACCATGATTTGTACCAGTGTATGCCTGGAGTTTATGTAGCTAGCTGGGGGTGCGGTGGAAGTGGATTTTAGATGTAACAGAGAGAAACAAATCATCATCATCAGTGTTTTTAAAGTGAGTGCTACTGAAAGATTGTGAAAATCTGTCAACTTTGTTTTGACTATATTTCTTAAAATCCTGCGAGCATTCTCTTCCTGTCCCAAGTTTTGTACTGGGTTATGAGACTTCTTCTCTTCTTCCTAAACAAAATTTCATTTTGGAATGTGCTTTTCCTAATGTATGCATTGCTTAATGTGTGCATTTTTATAATATTCCCCATTGACTAATGTATGTTTGTGTTTTTCAAATATCCTGAGTGTTATTTTTTCACACTTTTTAGTATTTCACACGTATATAATTTGAAAAAGAAATTAAAAATCTGGTACCTGCTGTTTCCTCCAAATGGTTTTAGCATTTGTGGGTTTACTGATAAAGGATGGAATCTTTATTTATTTAAGAACAAGATTTTTCTCTCTCCTCTCTATAGCAACATTTACAAGATTGTTCAGTGTCATTCAACTAATGATTTGCAGTAAAATTCCTTCTTAATAATGCATGTAATCTACTATTTGCCATCTGTCTATCCCCTGTCCTCTACCTTCCACAGTATAACTGCCTTCTGTCCTTGTTCATTGGATTTTTATTTCAGTATATAATAGAAATAAAATACTATGTGGTCAGCCAATGGATGAGTCTATAGAACATTGAATACTACTGTGACCTCATTGTTTCTGTAAAGCTCCTCCACAAAGTTCCAGAATAATTATTTCAGTCATTTTTAATACAGAAAACAGTTGGATTGCATCAGCATGCACTCTTCTTTTCAAGCTTGAACCAGACACACTAAATAGTGATTAGACAAAAGATTAAAATTCCATTTTTGTGTGTGTTTGGCTATTGAACGCTTCTAGATTCCTTTGGCAGTATGTTGAAAAAAGCTTGGTAGGCAAAAGAACAGGGGATTTATAGAAATCTGTTTGATTTTTTTTTTTTTGTTACATTAATATGTCTTTCTATTTGAATCTTTTTCATTAAAACAAGATATGAAACCCACAGAGAAAGATTAGCTTTAGACTAAGCCAGTATTTTAGAGGAAAGTGCACTTTAGATACATGAATTTCCTACAGGAAACAGGTACATGAAGTCCAATGGATTATAAAGCACAAAATAAAAGCCAGATTAATCTATTTTGCTGTGAAATGTAATTTAGAGCTCTGATCCAATCATCCTCTAAATCATACTCATAGTTTCTCTTGGCAGTCCTGAACAAGACTGTGTCAAGCACAGTGGGTATCTATGGGAAGTTAATTCTTGCCCTAAATTTTTATTGCAGTTAATAAACTCACTGAGGCATTCTGCTGTCCAGTTTAAAGTAACACATGAATAGGGAAGCACTAGCCTCTTGCCTTTTCAGTTATCTGGTGACTTCAGACCTGATGATGGTTAGTGACAAGTTGGTTGGTTGGCTGGTTTAAAAATGCATTGGCTGGAATCTTTTTGGTGTCTTATACTTGTAAAAGTTTCCTTATGGAAGCAGTTGGACATTTTTGTCCATATAGAATGTCCACATTCGGTTCAAAGTGGCAGAGACAGAATTGTGTATGCAATGCTGCTTTGCATGCAAATGTTCATGGATGTAAAAGGGTACACATAGACATTGGGTTGCAAATTGGGTGTGCATTCAGTTGCACAATGCTGCCATTCAACCCAAGGGTTGTATAAAGAAGTGCTAGGCACCCTCTTTTGTAAAAGAAGTCCTGTATTTAGCTATTCTATAACTGTGTTATTTGTGAAGTCCTAAATAGCATATTTAAGTTTTATTTATACCAAATCAAGGTGTGGTCAGGAATAGTGTGCCCCAGCCACACTCAGCACACAGATCAGCTTTGAGTATGCACTTCTGACCTCAACTACATACCAAATGGTAGGGTCCCCATCTGCGTGATCCTGGGTGGTGACTGCTCTTCCTGTTCTCTTCGGTTTATGATTGTTGCTGGTCTGGTTTGGAGGCAGTGAGAAGCAGGTCTGATCTAGCCATGCTGCTCTATGAGAGCAAGTGAGGGTGAGAGGGGGGGACTCAGCTTGGCAGAACCTGGTAGTGGCTGCCTCCAGCCATCTTTCACCATCTTCTAGCCTTTTCCTCCATTTTCTTTCTTTACCTCCACCTGTAGTCAAGCCACTGCCATGTCCTTCCCAAGGTAATTTTGCCTTCCTTTGCCCTCATTTTTTCCCCTCCGTGCACCATTCTCTCTGTCTCTTCACCATCTCTCACTTATCCCTTCACTTCCCTTACTAATCCCCTTCTCTTTTCCTCCCTGCCTCCCATCCATCCTTCATTCTATCTGTTTATTCCCTGTTAAACTCACTTGCCTCTTGCTGCCCATTCCCCTCTTCCTTTCTCTGCATCAGTGCTCCCTTCCTCTGCTTTCCTCCTCTCACACAGGGCTCCTCCAGAACATAAAAGGAGGCAAAATGAAGGGAAGTTTCATATGGGAGCAGCCTTTGCAAGTTGGTTTTGTAGTTTGAGGGGGCTGGAAGATGCAGCCTGTGGCAACACATCGTGATAGGGAGTATCCAGAGCTTTGCTTTTTGGACTGTCACTCTCATCCTGACTGCTGGCTATGCTGGCTGGGGTTCTGGGAGATGTAGTAAAAAAAAAAAAAACTTTCCCAAGCTATGGGAATAGTAATCAGAGATGCATTCAAGAATGGTCTCTGTTATTCTAGAAATCATAGGTTTTTTCAAAGACAGTTGCTGATGTCTCAAAAGAAGGGTGAGGGCTTATCTTAAAATCAACAGGCTTCTGACTCCCTGTCCCTAGATGTGTGAGAGCTAGGTACAATTTACACATTTGAGTAAATATAGATACTTTTCTTCTGTTTGGATGGACTGTCTACAGCCAGTTAAGCCTGGTTGTGATGGAGTTGGAGAGATGATGGTGACTAGAGTTTGTGGATGGTGAGGTGGCTATGGGAAGGGATGGGGGGGGGCTAGATTGTGGAAGGACCATACTTGTGGAAGTGTGTTATAGCTGGGGTAAGGAAGTGAGAAGAATTGTTAACTGGAGGAAAGAATTTCCATACAGTGGGGGCAGTTCCCTGGGACCATGATAAATGGTCTGATATGGGGAAGAGAACTGAATTGTCTCAGCCTTTCCCTCACAGGCTAAGCTGCACTCCTGCTATCCCGACCCTCTCAAGTTGAGAAGGATATTCCAGGTACTTGAAAGTCCCTGCCTTCAGTGATTGCCTCTCCCTTTTTCTATGCAGTGAGGAGAAGCAAGAATTTTATTAGGCAAATGTATGTTTAGACAGATTTATATTTATTTCGGAGTGGATCATGGACTGGAAATACAGGAAAGGTTCAAATTATAGGCCTGGGGGAAATTTAAGAGGAGAGTGCTAAGACACAATACTTTTATTTTTTTATTAACACAGTTTTGTTAATAACCACTTCCTAAGTGATGCCACACCACCACACATCATAAATTTTGACTACCCCTTGTTGCTGTTTTGAAAATCTGGCAGCGTTAGTTGCAAAGCCCAATCAATGTGTAACTGTACTTGTGAAGGCTTACACTATACAGCCTCAGTGTAGGATCTTGGCCCCTGTCCTGTTATGAACTTTGGATGTTTCCATGTGCTGCTAGTATGTGGATATGAGGCTGTGTTTGTTTGTTTGCTTTTTATGTAATTTGTGAATCCAGTTTTATATTGCTGTAATATATACACAACAGTTCCAGTTGATTACTATTAATGCATCCTTACTTAATCAATAATATGATCTGCATTTCTTAAATTGTTGATTATAGTTTCTGCTATTTTCACACCTCCTTCCTCAGAGTTTAACCCTGCTTTCCATATGATATATTCTGCATAAAATTAGACAGATGAGGTGACAAAATGCAACTTTGCATTTGGATAACCTTACCAATTAGAAACCATTCTGTTTCTCCATATTCTGACCTGATAGTGGTCACTTGTCCAGAGTATGAGTTACACATTGGGACAATTAAATGTTGCAGCTTAACCAGTTCTTTTTGAGAAATCCATAGTTTTCCATGATCCACACAAAGAAAAGTTCATAATCTAAAAAGTTCAGGTTAATATTCTTCTGAAATTCTTCAGTGCACTTCATTAATCAAGATACGATTCTCATATGACCTTTCATGCCTTTTTCTTTTCTGAACCTAACTTGTATATATGGCATTCTTTCTCCTATATGGTAAAAGCATTCTTTGTAAATATCTTGAGCATCACTTTACTTGCATAGAAAAGAAATGCAGGAATGTGATGGTTACAACATATCCTGGTGTCCCCTTTCCTGAGGTTCAGAATGTATGTGGAGCATTTCCAGGCTGTAGTTTATTGTTTTGTTTCCCATATTTGTTAGTAAACATTTTTTTAAAAGAATTTGAAACAGCTCTATTGGCATGAGGCTATGCTGATAGTAGCATTGCTACTGATAGAGTCTGTTGTGGAACCAGATTAAGTGTGCCATATGCCTTAACAAGATAAGGGCACCAGCAGTACTAGGGGTGGCACGGGCAGAGGGTCATCTCAGACAACAGCAATAGCATGTCAGTTAATTTATGTTAATTGCTACACAAAAGCTGGCAATGATAACCTACTCCTGAATATCTTTTGTCTTCAAAATCCTATGATGAGACAATCCAAAATTATGGTAATACTAATGTGCGCTTGGTGTTGTTGTTTGCTCTCAGGTCTGCTTTGACCTGCGGTCTAAATGAGACCGTCATGATCCCCGATCAAGAGCCCTGCTCAGGTCTTGGAGACTCAGGGCTGTGGCTTCCTTGACTGAGTCAGTCCACTTGCATTATGGTCTTCCTCTTTTCATTCCACCTTCAACCTTGCCAGGCATTATCATCTTTTCAAACAAGTCATGTCATCTCAGGATGTGGCCCAAAGTACAAAACCTTAGTTTTGTTATTTAAGCTTCAAGTGAGAGTTAAGGCTTGATTTGTTCTAAGGCCTGTTATTTGTCTTTTTGGCAATCTGTAGTATCTGCAGAACTCAGCTCCAGCACCAAATTTCATATGAGTTGATCTATTTCCTGTCAGATGTCTTTACCATCAGCTTTCACATCTATAGGTAGAAAACAAAAGTATTGTGGTATGCATGATTTTTACCTTGGTACATAGTACACAGTTTGTTTAGAGAACTTCATATAAATGATCTAAAAGTAATCATTACAATAGCCCTGTAAGATAGTTTGCTCAAATTGCAGATGCAGAAGCTGATGCTGAAAAATAATACTTTGCTGATGTGAATATATAGCAGAGGCCAGTTTGAACTAGGAGTGTTCCTCCTCTGTGCATCTCAGGCCATCTTATTATGGAGAGGCAGCAATTTTTTTTTATCTCAGTGTGCCAGAAACCAATGCTACATTAATGCCCATTAGATACAGTTTTTTTTCCTTCTTTCTTGGAGATATTCCAGGTATCAGCAGCCAATAGCTCGGGGACCACCATTTTGAGTAGCACTGTCCTGTCTCGTAGCTTTTTGTATGTTTTTATAAAATTCCGTCATATACTACTATGTGAGAAGCTGATACGGAATTGGTTGAAACAGGCAAATATGTTTGAAATAAAAATCCAAGGAAATCAAGAAGTATTTTTGTAAGTGTGACACCTTAGTGATTCAGCTTAATCTTTGAATGCTTTAACAGAAGTATAATGCTCATGATATTTGTTTAAAGGGTTTCCATACAAGGCAAAAGAAAGAAGCTTACATTGGCAATGGAGAAAGAAAAAAGGACTGGCATGATAGAGATGCTATAAGGAGAGACTTGCAACGGACAGGTAAAGATCTTAGCTTATTCATGCTTTCTCATAGGCTGTATTTCCATATTCAGCAACCGGAAGGGAAAAAGATTGACAGCACAAAATATTAAGGAAAGATGTGGAAAGATGCGGTTCATCTAGAACAGGAAAAATTATGGTTTGCATGCTTCATAAGAAAGCCAGCAATGTTCAATAGTGGCTGCTGCTGCTGCTGCTGCTATTATTATTATTATTATTATTATTATTATTATTATTATTATTATTATTATTGCTACTGCTACATTTATGTTGTACTAATACTGAGACTCAAGATTGGTTACAAATATTAAAACCAGTACCAACTGAAATACATAGAAAATCATCAGCAATATATGTAGAAGTTATTTTATCATACAATTAAACAATCTATAGAATTAAAACCATTTAAAAATTGATTAAAAGCCAAAAGATAAAAATCAAGAAGACACCACACCTTTGGAAGCCTACTGCAGTCAATTCGTAAAAGTCTGTTGGAACAGAAAAATTATTGCTTGTCGGCAGGAGAGCAAGGAGGCAGCCATCCTAGCCTCCCTGGGAAAGGAGTTCAAAAGTCTAAGAGAAGGCCCTAGAGCAAGGTTCTCTCATACTCCTAATGAGTTTTGCTTTTATGACCAGAGACAGCCAAAAGCTTGCAAATATATGTTCTGAGGAAAAGCAGTCGTGCCCTCCAAGACTTGGAAATGGTATGAAATAGTATGGGGAGATTACTTGAGCAGTCACTTCTGTATGCTGTGTTCCCTGAAATCCCCCCCCTAATCCCGCCAGGTCTAACCAACTTAATGGGAGTGCAGCATGACGGTACCACAGGGAACAGAATAACAGGAAAAGAAAGGAAAACTGCATGTAGCCCGTCAACCCCCATGACACCAGTGCGTGACTGGGAGTGTTCTTTGGAAGGCTTAAGTGCAAAAGCCCTAGAAGAATTAACTAAATATAAAAGGAAGAAACAAAAATGTTAAGCAGAGTTGTGAGTGCTATTACTTGCTATCTTGAAGCAAGTTGAAATAAACAGACATGTGCATAAGGAGCTCATGCAACTTCTTTGTGATCTCTGTGAGTCACACAAATGGGTTTACTGCACCAGTGCAGTGCATCATTCAGAATTTTCCAGCTCTGTTATGTAGGCATTTGGTGTAGTCCCTCCTCCTTTGGTCCATGTGATCAGCCCAATTCCCAATCAATCAATCAAAGGATTATCGTCTGTTCCATCAACACATACAGCTCTGTCAAGGCTGTGAACCTTTCAAGATCTGGCTCCACGTTCGTGGAACAGTCTTCCTTTGGACCTCCGGCTGGAAGAGGATCTCATCCGTTTTCGCAAACGGTTGAAGACCTTCCTCTTTGACTCTCCACCTTAAGTCACTGAGAAGTGTTTAAGGTGCTGAGATGGGTAGCAACTGGTGAGGTGTTGGGGATTTCATGCCGTGTATTCTTGTAGTTTTTTGTTTTAATGTCTTTGTCCCTAATTGTATATGTCGTTGTTCTGCCCTTTGGTGTAAAGGGTGTTATAAATAAACGTTTATTATTATTATTATTTATAAGTTCCTTAGCAACATTGAAGGAATTGTTGGTGAGCTGTGTTGCTTCTCTTCATACTTTTTCTGGCTTTTGGCTTCTTGGACTGCATTTTGGCTTTACTCTTTGCATCTCGATTTGGTTTGTTGAACTCTGTTCTCAGCTTGACTTGAACTGTTTTACTGATAACATTCTTCATTAGCAGTTAGCCCTCAGTGGCCTGTGGTGGCCTTCTCCAGTTTGTTTACAAAATGTTCCTTCTGCAAGACTAAAATTCTTGGGAAGGAAGGGCATTCACAAGTTTGTTGTGCTTTGTTGTGCCGTAATGTAGAGACTTGTGCCTCAACTGTAGGGCATTCACCCACAGGCACATAAGAACAGCTCATTTAGGCTTGAGATGTTCTTGTATGAGCAAGCTTTATGTGCCTCAAATAAGCCTTATGATTTGAGGCATGGATCTCTACCACTTTGATCCTCTTCAGCTCTGAACACCTCTGGTCCTCACTCCATGTTGCCATTAAGATGCCTCTACAAGACTCATGTTCAGTTAGAGAGGGCTAAGGATGTATCCAAATAGCATCATCTGACTACAGTTCAAGCTAAAGAGTCCTCAGTACCAATTCAGTCGGTCAACACAGAGGCTAGATCTTGTACCCCTTTGACACCAGGTTGATCTATCACATTGGTGGCTCCCACCTCTGCTTCCAAGCACAGGTTGGAGAAGAGATGACATAAGAAGAAAAAGAAGGTGAAGGATGTGGAAGTCTCTTGGCCTAGGTTACTATGTTCCCCATCACATGCTTCTGACTGCCCTACTCAACCTCAACCTCCTCATTTTGAATTGGTGCAGAAAAGAGAAGTGTGGGTATCAGTTTCAATGGATTCTTATCACTCATCACCCCAAGCAAGGCATTCTGCCTCTGAAGAGAAATCGTTGAATTTCCTTCTGCAGCTCCACAAAATCTCCTAGACTGCCATGTTTGGATCCTACTACTGTCCGTTCACCCTCTCCACCACCTCCTTCAGAGGAAGATTCATCTCTTCTACTTTATCAGTCAGTTCAGTGTCATCACTTGACCTCTTCATCTACCTCCAAGACATCTCGGAGAATGAAATCTAGTATTCCCTGGTCCAGCATTATTGCAGCTGTGCATAGGCCTGCTACCCAACATTCCTGTATGTATTAATGGAACAAATTCTTCTTTTTGTCATCTAGAGGTGTCCCTGGATCAGGCATAAGTCAGTTGTACTGAAGTTTCTCCTCTCACAGTCCGGCAGAGGATGGGGTCTCTCTTCCATCAACTGTTCCCTGCAAGCAATTTCTTTCAACTTCCAGAACAAGCCTTCCTGTTTCCAGAACTCATTGGTTAAACACTTTCTGAAGGTTTACAAGAATCTTCACCCACCTGTGTTGGAGCTTATACCTCAGTGGAGCCTGGAACTGGTTCTTTCACAGCTTTCTAAGAAACCTTTTAAGCCAATGGCAGCTTGTGACATTTGTCTACTTACTGTATTTGCTGGCATGTAAGACTTACTTTTTTCCCAAAAAAATACTGTTTGAAAATGGGGTGTGTCTTATACACTAGTGTATAAGACAGGCTGGCAAATACAGTACCTGGAAGACAGCCTTCTTGCTGGTGATAACATGTACCAGACGAGCAGGATAGCTGTGTGCCCTTCATGTGGATCCACCATACCTGAAGTTCCACAAGACCAAAGTGATCCTTAGACTGGACATTTCCTTTCTCCTGAAAGTGATATGGGCCATTCATCTGAACCAGGACATTGTTTTACCTGCATTTATTCAGAATCCTACATCTGTATTGAACCAGACTTTTTGTTGTTTTGACATTAGGTGAGTGCTAGCATTCTAAACTAACAGGAATGCTGTTTTTGCCAGTCCCAGAGATTCTTTGTGTGCTACTTCTCGAACAAGAAAAGTTTGCCAGTGTCACATCAGTGCCCCTCTAAGTAGGTCTCTGTAATGGTTCATCTGGCCTATGAACTAGCAAAGAAAGACCTTCTTGTTTGTTTGGATAGTGACTCTACCGGAAGTATGGCTATTTCATTAGTATAGTATGGCTATTTCCTGAAAGCCTCTGAACTTCATTACTCACAATAGGCCAGATGCCAGGTCCAGGGCTGATGCTACCTTCGGGAGGGCTGTGTTCTTTTCTTGTGCCATATGACACTTCCACTTTCCTATGGTGAGTAACATGCTAAGGCTCCCATCTATGTGAGTCACAGAGACCACAAAGAAGGCAGATGGGTTGCTTATCTAAACACCATAGTTCTTCAAGTGGTCATCTGTGAATTCACACAACACCCACCCTTTCTTCCCTCTGTGTGTCCTGCTCTCTCTCTAGCTCCTTGCTGCTGCTTCAGCATTCAGGGAACTGAGGATTTGAGTGGGAATCAGGCTGGTCACATGGATCAGAGGAGGGAGGTTATTGCCAAAACACCTATATAACATCTCTAGAATGTTATATATACTGTGCCGGTGCAGTAAACCCATTTGTGTAAATTCACAGATGGCCACTTGAAGAACTATGGTTACAGGTAAGTAATCCATTTATCTCCTTGCTCTAGTTGTCTCAGCATGAAGTGTAAATTGCTGGCCTAAAAGCGTAATGGCTATGCTGGTGCCAGGCAGTAGTGCATCTGCTCTTGGCCTGATCTTTAGAAAAAGGAGAATGAAAGATGTGGGAGAACATCCAAAAGCCATGGCAAGTGAGCTCTGGGCCCTAATTTTGGCAGGCTTTTGCCTACAGTGACACCAATTGGAGAGATTTTTTTAGAGAGAGACTTTGTAGTGGTGGCGGCAGCAGAATCTTCAGTACTTCCTCTGACTGTGTAGAACAACATTATCAGTTTGGGTTATATTGACTTTCTGCCAAAGATGCAAGCAGTGAGAACTGACAGATAAACAGATAGATGTAGTCAGTGATGAGGAAGTTAATTGTTTGCCAAACTTGGGTTGTGTGCGCCCGTGGCAAATTGTGGCATCATTAGAAGAGAAAAACCGCCCACAGGTTTTAAAGACCCAGTTTGACCAGCAAACTTCTCCCAGGGGTTTAAAAAAAAAGCTAATGCTGTCTTAGTAACCTTAAACTGTTTCTGTAGTTGGCTTCACAATTAAAAATGCATGAAAAAAGGAGATTTCGAAATGGAGAAAACACTGGAAATTGTGTAAACAATATACATCATTTGTAAACTAGGATAACTCTGAGTCTACATTAGTGAGCCTTTTCAAAATGATAAAATTGCATCATTCACAATTCTTAAAACAGCGTTCTTAAAAGTGTCATCTCCCTTTGCAATTGCTTGACTGCTTAACTGTTTGGAACTGTTAAGAAATCGTACTGGTACCGATAATGCGATATGACATAGTATTGCCTAGAGCTGTGAGGAAAGAAAGGATCTGGCTTCTTGAGGTTTGAAAGGGGATGTGTGGTAGGTGATTTTTTCCAGTTAGATATGATGTTGATGACTTCATTTTTGCTTTACTTTGTGTTTGTAGGAAATGGAGAACAGGGAAAACCATATCCTATGACTGATGCTGAGCGAGTTGATCAGGCATATAGGGAAAATGGCTTTAATATTTTTGTGAGTGACAAAATTTCTCTCAATCGCTCTCTACCAGATATACGACACCCAAAGTAAGTACAAAAGTCCTTATTTCTAGAACTGATGCGTTTTTACATATTCCCTGCAATGGCATTTGAGCTGGCATTGATCTTGATGGTCGCGTATATATCTTCAGTATAGGCAACATTATCTGATGCTACCTCTAGAACTCTTTTGAAGTTGTACCAAAGAGTCAAGAAGTTGTAAAACAGGGGGAGAGAGAGAGAGAGAGAGAGTTCCCAACATATTGTGTTTCTACTTATACTTTGCTTTGTGCATATTTTTGGAGCTTCTTGAAGCTGAAAACTGCTGGTGTTTTTCCAAAGGCTCTGAGGGATTTATGTCTCTTACCTGATATGAACCATTGGGAGCAGTCCTGTCCTTCATTAATTGGTCTAATACATACTAATTATCAATTGAACATTTAAGATGTAAATTTTGTGTGTATGTGCCTTCAAGTCACCTGTTGACTTGTGGCAATCCCATCAATTTTGTAGGGTTTTCATAGGCAAGGAATAATCAGAGGTGATTTTGCCAGGTTCATAATCTGAAATATAGCCTACAGCATTTGATAGTCACTTGTGGTCTTCCATCCAAAGATTAACCAGAGCTGTACCTGCTTAGCTTCCAAGATCAGACAGGATCTTGTGCCTTGAGATTATTTAGGCAGGTCAGCGTTAAACTACTGCAAGAGATAAAAGGAGTGATTATTTTAACGGTTATAGTAGTAGTAGCATTTTGTGCGTTCCATGATCAAGCTAGTAACTGTGTTAATCCATCTTCTAGCTGCAATAGCAAGCTATACCTGGAAAAACTCCCCAACACCAGCGTAATAATCCCATTCCACAATGAAGGATGGTCATCACTACTCAGAACAGTACACAGTGTTCTTAACCGCTCTCCACCTGAACTGATAGCTGAAATTGTGTTAGTGGATGATTTCAGTGACAGAGGTATGTCCATTGTACTGTTTGTTCATATAAACATACATGACTGAACAAAACATACATGTTATTGTAGCAAATTAGTCTGCACACATGCAGAAGAATTTATAAAATGTGGATTTGTAAATAACTTCTGTGGTGCTTGCTGGCAATAATTTCCAGTTTAAGGTGAACATAAGTGGCTACGTGAACAAAATGCTTTCAAGTACTTTCAGCTATACAGTTTAATAAACATAAAATGGAATGATATGGAGGATATTAACATTTTGATTTCATGCATCTGTGAAAAAACACCTCCTATTTTAAGCCTATTTTATAAAAGATTTCCTTTGGTTGTTTATGCTGAGACTTTGGGCCATCCAGCCAAGTATTGTCTATTCTTCCCAAATTCTTTAGCAGGGATCTTTATCAGCAGCAGCAGCCGCCAGCAAATCGTTTTAACTGAAGATAACAAGGACTGAGTTTGGAAACGCCTTTGTGCAAAAAACATGAAGCTCTGCCACTGAGCTGGATTTCCTCCCCTAATTCTCACAGTTGTTTGTATCAAACTATGCAATTAATATAAATGATTGCATGTTTAATCAAGTTAATTGGAAAACATTTCTCTCCCTCATTTTGAATGAGTCAGACTCCATCCTTTCCATAGCATTGTGGCTAATCTTTTCCCAGATAAATTTTTAACATAAAGCAACCCCTCTGAAAGATGTGATCAGGAATGGAAGAAATCTTTCATGCTGTGGCTCAAGTCCAGGTTATTTGAAGGACTGTATTCTTTCTAGTGAACCTGCCCATGTTTTGAGATCTACTGGGGAGGCCCATCTGTCTGTCCACACACATATGTCTGATGGGATCGTGGAAGAGGGCTTTCCCACTGGCTGCCCCACAGACTCTGGAAATCCCATCCTAGAACGGTTAGACTGGCACCTTCACCACTCTCTTCATAAATGAGTGAAGCCTTTTCTGCTTCACCAGAACAGAACTGGTGTTTTAGGCAGAATGGACTTTGTTCATTGTGCTATATTTTCTATTTGTTATTTTTGTTGTACTGTTGTGTTTTTATGGTTTACATTTTTAAATGGTTTTAATATATTTCAGTAGTTAAATCACTTTTTAACTTTTGTATTTTGTGAATTTTAACTATTTTTTAATCTATTGTTAAGCTCCCTTGAGTCCTAAACTGTGAAGAAGCTAATAATAATCTTAATAAGAATAATAACAACAACCAAGGAACCTGCTTTGTTCTCCTCATTTTCATTTCCTAATCTTTACTATTATTCTATTCATTGTATGATGGTACAGTTTTTAATTTATTTTATAAATAATCATTTTACTATATATATTTTTTTTAAATTAAGAATAGATGTGCTGTGGTGAACTTTCCTTTCCCCATCTGCTTGCTTTGTCATATCTGTTTGTTTAGAACTGTGCTAAATTAGACCAAGAGCTCGCATCTAGATCCCTATGTGAAGTCCAAATGAAAGCACTCTCCTTCTCCTGGTGTTATTCATCAAAGAACTGGTATTCAGAAGCTTCCTACCTTTTGTCCTTGATACAGCATATAGTTATAACAACAGATAGCCATCAACAGTCTTATACTCCATGAATTTGTCCAAGCCCTTTTAAAGCTGCTTGTGTTGGTGGACATCACCATAACTCCTGTGGGCAAATTCTATAGTTTAACTATGTGCTGTATAAAATTGTCAAGACTGAATCTTCCACCATGCATTTGCAATCAAGACTCTTGTCAAGACTGAATCTTCCACCATGCATCACCATTGCATGGTTCTGGATTCTAGTAACTCAGTTCTCTACATCGGGCATAACATTATTCACTGCTGCCCTGTCCCTGCCCTTATCTTTTTCTTTTTTCTTTTTTTAAGTTTAAAAATGGGCCCTACAGGAACGTGGCTCCAGCCTGCTGATAATTTTGGTTGCTTAGTCTGCAGCTTTTTTTACCAGGACTGGACATAGTCCCCCAAGCGTGCTCATGCACATCCACATCATAGTATGCTGCGCTTCCAACAAAGTGAGGAAAGTCTGCTACAATTTTGTAATTATTTCAAAGTGGAAAGACAATGTACCAGTTTGGAATTTACTGAAAACAAAGCAGTATCAGAACAAAAACGGCAATCAGAATGCCTTCACTGGAAATGTGTTCAGAATCCCTACTGTTAAGATGCTGGAGCTTTCTATAAATATATAGCTTTGTGTTTTAATTTCAACCATTCATTAATTTGACCTAAATTAAACTCTTTTAGGTTCTGATTTACAGGATGCTAATTATACTCTGGTGAGCTGGTTAGAATGACTCAGCCAGTCAATACTTTCTCTAACTTGTGAATTATTTTTGCTGCTGTTTGAAAGAACTTAGTTATATCTTCATCACATTTTAGAACTGTTAAACAAGGAGTGAATATTTCTTGGAGTTTGGCTCAGACAGGGCATTTCAATACTGCTAACTACTTCTGATAGATCCTTTTAACATCTATATGAAAGTGGAATAAATTACTGCTTGGTATTGTAATAACTTGTTGACAGTTATATTATGATTTGCAAGTTGATTTACTGACTAATTACAGCTGTCATAGTAAAGTATGCCTTTAAATTGTTCTTTGGAAAGAATGTGGTACCTTTCATTTTTTGTTCTATTGATTGCCTTTGTCAGAGTGGTGTGAGCTGCAGCAGCTGTAAATTTAAAATACAAAGTAGTTATTAGTGAAACAGAAACAGACTTTTACTTGTACTAAACTTGGAATTTATTGTTTTTATTTATTATACTGTTAAGGCCTCTGGGCAGTGTAAAGATAAATTACATGAAACACAAAGTAATAAATCATTGATAATAAAACAGCAGATAAGCAACTAAGATGAAAGCAATAGTAAGGGATGAGAACAGTACATTACATAGTAAAATCAAAATATAACATTAAAAAATGCAGAGATCTGAAAGGAATAAAACAGTTCTTCAGATGCCTAAGAGTATATAAGGGTCTTCACTTGACAGCAGATGGATCATAATGTAGGCACTAGACAAGTTTCTCTATATCAGCTACACACACAGTGGGTGCCACTGCTCAAAATACAGTACCTTTTGCAGCCAGCAGACTCTGTTACTTCATTTGACAGAGATACATAGAGGAGGCGCTTGGGCCTACTTTAGGGCCTGGGTAGTAAATATGCTTCTTTAGATAACCTGGGCCTTAAGGGAAGATGCAGCACCATGAATTGGATCTAAATATGGTTGAGTAACCATTGTGGACGGCAAAATAATGCCATAATATGATTGTATCAGACAGTCCAATTATTTGTCTGATTGGCCTGTTTTGGACTAAACTGAAGTTTCCAGATTATTTTTAAAGGCAGAGCCTTTGAATAATCCCAACAACAAGTACCTTGATATGAATAGCTGTTACTGAAAATAATTCTCTCCAGGTACGTTTGTACTGGCTTTGGTAGCTGAGCTGAGCTACCAAAGCCACCTATATCTCTAGAGGTAAATGATGGATTCAAGAATACCCAGAAACAATTAACCTGGTTCTTCATGGGGACTCAAGAGAACCCTGGGACTATGACACTGTTTGTCTCCATCCACAAACCATGAGCTCAACTGGACAGATGAAGCGCCAGGAATATCTCCTCATCTTGTCTGTATTGGGTCTGGGTTTTTCACCCTGTCCATTACTCTGCCAAGGCACTGGTTTAGAATATCAACTTGCCTCATTTGTATTAAATGAATAGGAGAGGTGAAACTGAGTGCCCTACATATTTGCGACACTTCAGCTTTATACCTCCAGTTAAACTGTTCCAGTAATTTCTTTCAAGTTTTGAAAAACATCAGAGAAATAGAGACCTATTTTGTTTGAGATAACTTCAGTAGCAGTACAAGCATACCTAACTCTAGATAGAAACAATGATAAGAATGTAGAGGAGTTTTATGGTAAACATCAGATTGATTTAAATAGTTGTTAAAACGTTGCCTTCATTATTAACACACATTTATGGGTTAACTACATGTTTGTTAACATGTGTTATTGGAATTTGATAATTGTATTTAATTACACATATTGTTTTAATGGACAAACATGTGTTCTTCAACTGTATGTAGTAATTTAATAGTGTATTAGTGGATTTGTCCAACTACAGATATTTTCTTGGACTAAGGTTTATAGCTAAAAAACAAGGAGCAGCAGTTGTCTTTTTGAAATGTGACTGCTTGAATTGAAGATCTAAGAGGGGATTATATCTTTTTATTGTTCAGACATGCTGTTGAAGCAGTTTTATCAAAGCTTGCAAAAGCACTCATAAGTGATTTTCTGATATTTCTTCGCCTTTCTGATTTTATGCACTTTCTTTCTTTCCCACTAGCTTCTTCTCCAGTTGTTTCACATTTAGTTCTGTTTCCAGTTTAACTGCATTACTTCTGGTTGGCTAGGATATATGTTAAAATTAAATATGTAGACTCTGGAAATTCTGAAAAATATAAAACTATTAGAACTTAACTGAAAAATTGCTCCAAGTTCTGGAAACATACTTCCAAAGCTATAAAAAAATCAGGCATTCAAGTGGACTTATAAATACTTCTTTGCATGCAGAACATCTTAAAAAGCGCTTGGAGGACTACATGGCCCAGTTTCCAAAAGTGCGGATTCTTCGAACCAAGAAGAGAGAAGGGCTGATAAGGACCCGAATGTTGGGGGCTTCTGCAGCAGTAGGAGATGTCATCACTTTCTTAGACTCCCACTGTGAGGCCAATGTGAACTGGTTGCCACCTCTTTTAGGTAAGGAGGCTATTTAACACACATTCACATCTGATAAACAGAGATCCCAGTGTACTTTCTTATGGTCTCTCTCTATATATGGTGAATTCAGGAAGACAAAAGGCTAAAATCTAACTTATAGTTTGTTTCAAAATGTTTTGTTTTTAATGAAGCTTTGCTTTTGGGATTTCCTTAATATTCCATCCAACTTGTCACTCATATCTGACTTGTTTATGTTTTGGACAAAATTAGAAAAATTGTATTAAATTACAGTGAAAGCACCATAATAACTCTATTCCAGTAGAAAGTAAGACCTTATTCCAAAAGCACTTTTGGGAAAGATGCAACATTTTAACAGCAAGCAACTTTGTTAAAATTTAGTTTGTTAGATAGTAAGATTACTGTATAAGATGTAAGGTTTTCAAGAATGTGTGAGCTTTTTGGATACACAGTCGAGTTTTGATGATAAAGAAGCCTATCCATTTCTTCTCTTTATGTTGCCAGGATTCATTATGCTTCTGTATCCAAATTAGTTTCTACCTGAATCTGGCAAAGAAAACACATTAGTGCTGGTTGGCATTCTGCCTTATTGAACTAGTGGTGAACCTTTGCAGAAGGAGGAAGAGGGGTGAGGAGGTGGCAGTGGAGGAGGAGGAGGGGTGGAAGGCTAACTACCAGATCATTTAATTTAAAAGAAGCCTAAATACTGGGCAGTGCCTGGTTTGAATGCTTCAGTCACAGCAGTCTGGCATTTTAAGGGAAAGGGGTTTTTTCTGTTGTTGTTGCTCCTACTAAATGCTAAGCAGATGGGTGGTTAAACAGAAAAGAAACTAAATTTTGGATGTGACTTCTTTCAAGACAGTTGAATACCAGAAGCCTAAATTTAGACTGATTATTTGAGATGTAGTGTGTGAAAAGCAGTCTTCCCCTGCTGCTTGGATCTCATTGTCTCCTTGCAATTAGCCAATAACAGTGCTGTGGCCAGAAAAGGCAGGATTCTGTTTCTAATGGTTGAAACCAGAGCTGCCCTTTCAAGGTTTATACCTATTAGGAATCCTGCACTTGCTATCCCACAGAGAGTTCAAGTCTTCCCTTTCTTCCATTCCTGGCACTAGGACTTACATGAGATTTTTGTCCCAGTCTGAAATTCTTTTTTTTCCCCCCCTGATCACTTGAGTTCCATGTCTCCATTATCCTTTTCATTTTCTTTTCAGCCCACTTCCTATTTTTTTCCATTTGATTTAGCCTCTCTAGCATTACTGTCCCTCCTCTCCTGTTCTCTCACCTACAGAAGAATTTATCTTGCTATGATTTCCTCAAACTTGTCTTTCTGATTAGTCCATCTTATGTCTTTTTTCTGTCTGCTTTATCCTTCTGTCAGTTACTTGTTTATTGCTGGTTCTGCATCCATCTAGCAGTCAACTTGACTCCACAGGACATGTTCCCAGCCCATCCACTAATACCATTTCTTTCCTTTAGGGCCTGTGTCAGGCTTTATTCCAGCCAGCTGGTGATGTTTCCTTCCCTCATAGGAGATAGGCTGGAAACACTGAGAATGCCTATTCTTGGGATTAGAATAATAGAATATTTAGGAGCTTTGGAATATTTATTACTTTGTGCGCAGTTCAACCAGCTGTGCCAAAAACATAGACAGGTCTCTTCCAACTCTATGATTCTGTGACAAAATTTAAGGTTTGCAAGCACAATATAATACAGATAGCACTAAAGTCATAGAATCATAGAGTTGGAAGAGGCCCTTTGGACCATCAGGTCCAACCTCTTACTCAGGTCAGCGTCATCAGTTAGAGCATCTCTAGGAGGTGGCTGTCCAGCCTCTTTTTGAAGACATTGAAAACATCCAGAGAAGACCCTCAACACCTCTTGGGGCAATTGATTCCACTGCCAAACTGCTCTCACTATCAAGATGTTCTTTCTAATGTTCAGTAGAAATCTACCCTCCTGTAACTTAAAACAGTTAGACCTGGGCCTTCCCCCTGGGGCAGCAGAGAACAGGTCTGCCCCTCCTCTCTTTGTCAACCCTCGAGGAATTTAAATAATGCAATCATGTCACCCCTCAGTCTTCTCACCAAACTGAACATGCCCAGCTTCTTCAACATCTCCTCATATGTTTTGTTCTTCATAACTCTTATCATCCTTACTGTCCTTGTCTGAACCCACTCCAGCTTGACCATATCCTTCCTAAAATGGGGTGCCCAGAACTGGACACTGGAATCCAGATGAGGCCTAACCAGCACAGAATAAACTGGGACTGTTACTTCCTTCAGCTTGGAAATTGTGCTTCTATTGATATAAGATAAAGTAGCAGTCACTTTCTTTCCTGCAGCACCACACTGCTGGCTCATGTTCAGCTTATGATCAACAATAATCCCAAGGTCCTTTTTGCATGTAGTACTGCTGAACCTAGTATTCCTCATTCTATACTTATGCATTTGGTTTTTGTGGACTAAATAAAGAATTTTGTATTTGTCTCTGAACTTTATTTTATTAATTTCAGCCAACTTGTCTAGTTTATCAAGATTGTTTTGAATTCTGTTCTTACCTTCTAATGTGTTAGCCCCCCCTCCCAGTTTTGTACCATCTGTAAATCTGATAAGGAGTTCTTCTACCCCATCATCTAAATTATTAATAAAAATATTGAAGAGCGTCAGCCCCAGGAAAGAATGCTACAGCACTTCATTTGAGATCTCCTTCCAGTGTGAAGCACAGCCACTGATGGCAACTCTTTGAACACAGTTTGCCAACCAGTTATGGATTCATTTGATGGCATTTCCATCTATTCCATATTTAGCCAGTGTGCTAATCAAATTAGCTTGGGGGACCTTATCAAATTCTTTGCTGAAATCCAGATAATTGACATCCACAACATTCTCACTATCTACTAAACTAGTGACCTGATCAAACAAAGATAAGATTGATTTGATTCTTGACAAATCCATGCTGGCTTCTACTAATGACTGCACTGTCATCAAGATGTTTGCAGAAGGACTTCTGTATAACCTTTTCCAATAATTTCCCTGGTATTGAGGTCAGGCTGACTGGTCAGCAGTTTCCAGAATCTCCTTTTTTGCCTTTTTTGAAGAGAGGGATAACATTTGCTTATCTCCAGTCCTCTGACACCTTACCAGTTCTCCAAGATTTTTCAAAAATGAGAGCAGTTAGGTTTGTATGTTAGCAAGTTCATTCAATACTCTGGGATGTAGTTCATCTGGCCCTGCAGATTTGAACTCATTTAGGTCAACCAGTTGATTCTTGACTAACTCGCTTTTATTTTTACCCAGATGCTCTCCAGTGTTCCAGTTTGATCACTCGTGGATTTTTGTACATTTGAATTTGTCTTTGACATACAATGCTACTCCCTCTCTTTTTCTTTTTCTTTTTCTTTTTCTTCTCCATCTGTTCTTTTTGAACAGACTATATCCCTCAGTTCCAGTGAGGGAAGTCATCCTACCAAGTCTCTGTTGTAAGTGACTTTCTGACTCTTCGGATCATCATCGTACTGTAGAGTTGGAAGGGACCACAAAGGCCATCCGTGAAGGGGGCCAGGTCTCCTTTACCTTTTCACAGGCTGGAGATGGTAGCTCCCCTTCCAGCATGCTATAGTACCTTGCCACCCTCCTTATACAACCCTTGTTCTCCCCTTTGAAATCCATCACTGTAGTGAGAAAGGGGTGAAGCCTCTCTGGTTTTATTCAGGAGGATTTGATAATCCGTGGTAGTGTGTTTCTGTAAAATTAGAACTGATGAAAAGTACTCTGCTGAGGTAGAAATTATAAAAATAGAATGTAATCTTTATTAAAATAACAAACTAGGTAAAGCTATTGGGTATTATAAGTATATTCAGTCAAAATTCAGTCCAAAAGGCATTTAACCATTTTCTTCAACTTAACACAGTATTCTGGTACAGAGCTTTCATACACAGTCAAACTCTTGCTTCTCTTGCCCAAAGATGTAATTCTTAAATTAAGGTCCCACTTTCTGGCCCGCTCAGAAGTTATTTGGTCTCTCCTCTGCCTCTCTCTTGGCCCCTGAGAATACCATACTCTTATTCAACCAATCCCTCCCTCTTTCTTTCCCTGAAGAAATCACAAAAATGCCAGTCACTGCACCTTATATAGAGCTTTTCCTCAGAAACCTTAGTCCCTCCTATGCACCAGTGATCTGGTTTCTCTCTTACGCAGAGCCACTTGGGTTACATGGCAACCTGTTGCTAGGGCTGCCCTGTCCCTCAGGCTCACCACACCCCCAGGCTCCTTCACACCATCTAATCTAGCCCCCTGCCATGCAAGAACAAACAACTAAAGCATTCCTGAGAGAGAATCACCCAACCTCTTAAAGACTTCCAAAGAAGAAGAGTCCCCCACCCTCCAGAGTGATCTATTCTGTTGTCAAATGGCTCTTGCACTAAAGGTCTTCCTAATACTTAGCTGGAAGCTTTTGTAGTTTAAATCTGCAGGTTCATGTTCTAGTTTCTAGAGTGGGGGGGGGGAGTCTTTCTTCATCTTCTACATGGCAACCCGTCATATATTTAAACGTGGCTATCATGTCACCTCTCAGCAATTCTCCAAACTAAACATATCCAGCTTCCTCAGTCTCCACATAAGGCTTGGTCTCTGTACCTTATAAACAAGCTTAAATTTTATTAGGTTGACTTGTAAATAAATCAGCCCAAACAACAGATTTGCCCACCCAGACAACTCTTACTTTCGCATAATGATGCATTATATAATTATGTGGAGTCGCAGAGACGATGATGGAGATCATCCATAAAGACTGAGCCTCTGTAATCCGAAACAAGGTAACAGAACATGGATTTTTTTTAGTCAAATGGGCACTTGATAGAAACACCTGAAATTGAGCTCTGTGGGTGTTTTTATGATAGAAAAAAAATAAAGCACTTCAGAGCTACTATAAGACATACTATACTGAATCTTTAGAGTCATGTTGTATCGTGAGCTTGGAGTCATGCTCTGAGGTTCTTTATTTCCACTGTAGATGTATTCTTTTGTTGCAGATAAAAGAAGCAGCAAGTACAAACTTAACACGTTTCTCTTTACTCATCAGACCGCATTGCTCGAAACCGCAAGACTATTGTCTGTCCAATGATTGATGTAATAGACCATGACCACTTTGGCTATGAAACACAAGCTGGAGATGCAATGCGAGGAGCATTTGACTGGGAGATGTATTACAAGCGAATCCCAATCCCTTCTGAATTACAGAAACCGGATCCCAGTGACCCTTTTGAGTAAGTTCGTGAAACAAAGTGTGAATAGGTGTTTAACAAGCTAGGCTGTTACTGAGATGGTAGGCTCTTGGCAGGGATGCTTTCAGGCAGATAGAAACTATTTTAGAACATTTTAGGCCAAAATTCATTTCAGGAGGGGCATGGGTAGTGCTTCTGTCTATAGAAGAGAAGTACTGCCGTAGCATTTGTGTCCACCAAAACAAAAAAACCCAGGAGGCCAATTAGAAATGTAGGAAAATGATTTATAACTGAACTAAATAGGCTCCAGATGATAAAAACCTAATAACACATACACTATATGCTGATGAAATTTATGCAAACATGAACAAGATTTACGTTGAGTTGAATCTAATGTAGCACTAGCAAATCACTAAGAGTGACTTCCCTACCCTTTCTCACCCAGCAGTCTCCAAAGCCTCCCAAAACCTTTCTTTGGGGGAATCAGAAGAACTCTGTCTGAAGGTGTCACTACTTAATTTTCATACTGAAGCAAAAATGTTTCAGTTGGCACTTCTTCACAGATCATCCAAGTCGTGTGAAAACAGAATGTCCATATTCATTTGACATAAAACATCACTGAGTTACTTTGCTCATTTACATGTATATCAGTGAAATTATTAAACTTTTAAACATCCTAAATACCAGAAGAAACTTCAAAAAGATGAATAACCCCATCAAAACTGAAAAGAATTTTAGTTATTGTTCTGAAGTGCAGGAATTAATTCTCTGGTGTTCAGCAAGTTCTATTACCACATGTGGCTCAAGATGCTGCATCATAAAACTTAAATCGATACAATCTAGTTCATCTAGAAAGGTTGGTTTCTATTCATGGTTTATTCATTGTCAAGTAGATCAGCCAGGGAGGGGGCATATTTAAGTGAAAATCATTGGGGATTTCTGCACTGATTTTGTTGCTTTCTCCTGCTGATTCATGTTGCATACTGGAGGGCTGGAGTAAAATGATTTCTGGAGGAAGCTTTGCCAAGTTCTCCTGGTTTCCATAGTGTAAAGAACATGGTTTAAATAGCAACATTGAAGAGATTGCCAGGAGCACTAAGATGGAACAGTAGGAAAAAATATTAAAATCAAAATATACTGTTAGTAATATATTCCTCTACATCTGTAGACATAACAGTTGGAGAAGTGTATCCATGTTTTTGTAATAGAAAGTCTGATTTTACCCTAAGGTCTCCTGTAATGGCTGGAGGACTGTTTGCAGTTGATAGAAAGTGGTTCTGGGAGCTGGGAGGATATGATGCAGGCCTGGAGATATGGGGAGGAGAACAGTACGAAATATCATTTAAGGTGAGCTGCGTTGTCTGAAATATATTGGATAATTAGTATTTAACATAATTAGTAATTAGAGTAATTAGTATTTAGAGCTAAAGCAACAGTTTCTAGGTTCTTGATTTGTCTTGTGTGTGTTCGTAACTAATGACTATGTTGCCTTAATAAATAAACTGGTTAAGAATCCAGACTTCATCTACCAGTCTCAGTGACTGTTATATGTGAAAAGTGTGGGAGGGGGTTGCTGTTTTGGCTTTTGTCTCAGGCAGTAAAATGTCTTGGTCCAGCCACAGTGGGACTGTAGTTGAGCATATAATGAAAGTACTCTGAACCCAAAATCAAATGCTGCATTAATAAATAAATTTGCTTGCCTTCATTAAAAATACTATCTCTTTTCTGCAGTGCTTTGTGCTTGCTTTAGATCTGAATAGTCTGATAGCCCAATATCAAGCAAGAATAAACCACACTGCTTCTGCATGAATCCAGCAGAGACCAGCAAAGAACACAGTGGACGGTTTAGCCTTGCCAACAGTAGCAGACCTCTCCCATGTTAATTACAAACACTCCTTGTTTTCAGTTTTCCCCAGTAGTTTTCCAAATCTGAACTACTTAATGATATTGTAAAGACCCATCAAACTATATTCATTTGGCAATTAACATGCAGCAAATGACACTTTCTTCCCATTGTTTTTCTACAAAAAAAATGGTAATAAAGACTTATTGGAGGTTTCTTGTTTCCCCTTTGCAATTACAGTTGGGTCCATTTATCCTTTTAACTATTGTGTGCAAAGAAAGGGCATAATAATGTAATTCGCTGCAGGAGAGGGTAGAAGCAGCATTCATCTTTTCCAACTTGGACCTCTTCTAAAACAGTCATCTCCAAGAGCTATGACAGTGTCTGTACAAGCTCTTTGTCTTTGAAATGCTGGAGTAGACTCTTGCTGCTTGAGCCACAAGAAATAAGACTATTTCATTCATTTGTTCACTTACACACTGTGTTTGAGAGTTTTATTTCAGGTCAGATATGATAATTTATGGTGAAGTAAATTAACTCCAATTAATTCCACCAAAAGGCCCTTTTTCCTTGTATTGTGTGACAGAAAATGACATTTAACTGAAAGAGTGTATTTTCAGAGGTTAAGATAAATAGATGCATTCATCTGTGGCTGATGAAATTTCATTATTCTGATGAAATTTATAAGAATAAAAGATTTGTTCATAGCAACAACAAACCACAAGAATTCTGAAGCTATGAAACTTCAGTCAGTGTTAAAGCTCCATCTGTTTTTTTTAAAAGATGCTGAGAATCCTGTCTCTGAAGGAAGACAAAGAACTGACCTAGGGCATCTTCCAAATAAATGTTCTCCATAAATCACACACAAGATTTGGAACTGATTTTTAACCAGATTTTTCCTTTCGTTAATCTGTCCCAGATAACATTACTGCTGGGAATTGGTTTGGCAGCAGCATCAGTTTGATGCAGTTCTAGGAGAGAACAAAACCAGTGCTTAAATGGGTGGCATTCATTAGTGTGTTACCCTTGCTCTCCATGGCTGATGAATGGCAGGACTGGTGTAAGTGGCTGAGGGATGTAGCAAATACCTGTTAGTGACAAAGTGATGGGGTCTGTATTGAAAGAGCCCCCCCCCAAAAAAAAGACAACAAAAAAGAATTTGCTGATGAAGATGCTTCTAAGGAAAACCCTGTTTTATGTACTCATGGACCTTATCTCTTGGAGTCTTCAGCAGTGCCTTAAAATCTGAGCAGACTGATACATGAGGAGACAGTCTTTCAGAAGTCCTGCACCCAAGCCATTTAGGATTTTTTTTTAAGTCAAAGAGTACCAGTTCCCTACTGATCATGGTAGGGTCAGCCCTGGTTAGTACTAGGATGGGATACAGCCTACACATACCAGGTACTATAAGCTATATTTGTGCGCCTTCAAGTCATTTCTAACTTATCCACAGGGGTTTTCTTGTCAAGATTTGTTCAGAGGGGGTTTGTTTGTCTTTGCCTTCATCTGGAGTCTGAGAGAATGTGACTTGCCCAAGGTCACCCAGTAGGTTTCCATAGCCAAGTGGGGATTCAAACCCTGGCCTCCCACACTGGCTCTCAAGGCCATTACTGTAGACTAATACAGAGGTAATTAAGGCATTGCCTTTATCCCATGACCGCTATATTTGCTCAGGAGCCTTTAATGAGGGATTTCATTTATTTGGGTTTCTAGAAGACATTTGACAGTATCTGTTGGGTCACCCCATCTTTTTACACACTTATCAGTACAGTAAAACAGAATTGTTGACTTTTTTTCAATAAAGCCTCCCTTCTGTATGCTTAATAACTTTATTTTCCATAATGTTTCTGCTGCTTTATCCAGAACAGATGGTAAGCTAACCAGATTAGTACTTTCCAAGACCTTACCTTCGGCCACCTTCCAGTATTCTGCACAGGAGTTGATCCTGGGAACATATTGATTACTTTAGTTAAATCTTAACAGTTAGGAAATGTTAGATCAAAATACAGAATGCACAAATATCAGAAAAGTATTACTTTAGTGGATCTTATTCACCTTACTCAGACATGCAGTGAGTGTTTGAGATTGTGTTGAGACTCTTTGCACCAGATCCTATCTGATCTTTGAAGCTAAGCAGGGTCAGCCCTGGTTAGTACTTGGATGGCATATCACCAATGAATACCAGGTGCTGTAAGCTATATTTCACAGGAAGGAACTAGCAGAACTACCTCTGAGTATTCTTTGCCTAAGAAAACTCTATGAAATTAACAGGTTCACAATAAGTTTACGGGCAACTTGAAGGCTTATTCATGCACACATAGACACCGAGCTGAAATGTTGTAGAAACTTTGCAGCCCTGTTTGAATCTGCTGGGGATGGGGAGCTCTGTTTCTGGGTGGAGAGAATGTGGGGAAGCTCTGACATCTGCTTCTCCACCTCAGTAATTTCCCCTAAATAAAGTAGTGATTTCATCAAATTTAAAACCAGAAAAAAGAAAAGAAAACATCAATAGAATTTGCAGTGCCCAAAGGTAACATTTCATGCATTATAACTTATTGGCCTTCAAATTCCAAATAATTCTTTAAAAGATTATCCTATGTTGTCAGTCATAAAATTCTCCAGGCATGAAGGTCAGGGAGTTTTTGTTCTGCATTTAGCTATAGAAACCCTGGATGGTTTTGGCAAAGCCAGCCAATGTGCTCCTTTCCCATAAAAGAAGGCTTACAACAGGGTGATGATAGATGAAAACTGTGGAGTCATGTCATCCTTGCATGGAGAAGTGGAGTTCTGCTGTCTCACAGAACTGTGGGATGTTCTTCTGTATCTGTCTACTGTTACTCTTATCTCAGGAGCTACTGTTTGACAGACATTTGCTATTTTTCCTCCCTTCAGCGCTGGCTTTTTAATTTCTGCTTTCTGCCTTTTCCCTTCCAATGCAAAGGGTGCTCCATTTCCACTGATCTCTTTAGAGATGAGAACTGATAATTTTCTTTTATGCAGGTTGTAATGAATTCTGTCATCACACAAAGGGATTGCTAATAAAATGAATCAAAGCAGCAGTGGAAATGAATAAGCCTGCTTTTGAAATTAGATTTATATTCAAGTGATACATCATCAGTTGAAAATATTATGGGAGGGGGAAGATATAAAGGAAGGATATTTATAGCACAAGTTACCTAGTTTGTTCATATACTAGTTGGCAGCCAACTGTGGTCAATTTTTTTTTAATTGTATGTTAATGGAATGAGTTAACCTATAATCTGTTTCCACCTTTGTTGATGTTTGGGGAGGATCTCCACGAAAATATTAGTTCTGATGTCTTTTAAAAGAAATTTTCCTGTAGCTGTGAAGCAAATAGCAAAACTTGTCCCCTCTGTAAAAATTCATGAGGAAAATCCTCTCACAGTCACTACTTTGGAAAAGGACAGAATCAGCCTTAATTTGCTTCCAAGGCATTTGTTAGGTGGTAGAAGTTTAGACATAGTCTCAGCATATCTGTTTGTGAGCCTAATGACATTGTATTCAAGTAACACAGACTGTGTATTCAAGTAGTGCAGAAGGCCACATACCATAGTTCCCTGCATATTGCCCTCCGTTGCCAGAGATGCAGTGGGCCCTCAGTATCTGCTGCGGTTTGGTTCTAGGATCTCCTGTGGATACCAAAATCCATTGATATTCCAGTCCCATTATATACATTGGTGTAGTAAAATAGCAGAATCCAGGATACAGAGGGCCGACTGTATTTCCTTTTGACACAGAGATCATATGCATAAGCCCCTTTTCCCAAAGTCATTTCTTGGATGTTGGAAAAATGCAGAGGTCCCTACAAAAATACAAGATGTGCATATAGTCATCAAGAACTGTCTCCTTCCTCCTCTTGTGTTTGTATGATTACTGTACATCTGCATACCTGGTACCCTTTTTTTCTTCTACTGGGGTAGTTATTGCATTGTTGTTTAATCCTTTTGTTTTTGAATTCACAGTTGTTCCAAATCAGCAATTCAGGTAGCGCCATTACAGTAATCTGGGTTCTAATGTTACCTTTGTATGTGGCCTTTGTAAAGATGTGGTATGTACATTGTCTAGCTTATTAAAACCAGGTAGGATATCAGTAAATATAATGATTCGTGGAAGGCAAAAGTATAAAGAGCCAGCATGGTATAGTGGTTTGAGCATTAGACTATGACCCTGGAAACCAGAGCTAGATTTGCCACATGGAAACCCACTGGACAACTTTGGTCATGTCACACACTCTCAGCCCCAGAAAACCCTATGATAGGGTTATCTTAGAGTTGCCAAAAGCTGGAAAGCATACAACAGCAACAAAATACCAGAATTAGTAGGTATATGATGTTGTAATATGATGAAAGGGATGCTGCTTTTTTTTATAGTAGACAAAATGGCCCTTTCTTGCCCCCCCCCCGCCTTTTGATGGAAATATTTCTGTCTTTCTGAATTAAACTCACTTCTTTTCAGCCTTTCTATCCTTTAAGTAAATGTAAATAAATACATTATATAGTAAATAAATACATTATAAATTACTCTCAGGATCTGTGCGATTATGAACATGTTAGTTCATTAGTACTGGACAACTTATTTTACTTTGTTCAAGTTTTGGCTAAAATAGTGTATAGCTAGCAGATTTCCAGAAAGAATGTGCTTAATATATGGGGGGCAGGCCATAAAATTCTCAGGTTACCTAACTGGAGAAGTAGAAACATTATGAAATAGCATTTTGCAAGTTTATCCAAAATTGTTATCCTCATATTGTATTCATTAATGAAAAACTCACTCTCTGAATCTGCCTACTTTGTACTGAAGAGCTGATTAACACATACAAGAAAAGTGCTGTCACCTGTCAAAGCCATTACACAGCAGTTCATTTTTAGGGCTCTTCATAGTGATTGCAATACTTAATTTTCTATTTGTATGGCAAGCCAAGTTCAATTCAATATTCAGTTTCTTTTATTGAATAAAAACTGGAAGAGAGAGGAAAGGGAAACCATTTGGAGTTCTAGTAGGAATCCACCAAGTATAACCTTAATGAAGTCTTTGTTGGATTATTAGAATGTTTGCCTTAAGAAGACATATCCAGACAGTCTTTTAAAGGAATTTTGGAGCCAGTCTGTTTATAAATGAGCATGGTACTTTAAAACAGATTAAGTACATTATTATTGCTCAAAGCAGTTAAATTCATTTTTAAGCCTACTGGAATGCATGTACTCAACAGTAGCTTTCCTTCATTTACTTAGACTGGCAAGGCCTATATTCATATTTAATCTAGGTATGAAAGAAGGTTCTTATAGAATGTTGGCACAGAGTCAGTGTCTCTCACAGGGAGAATAAATTTCTTGGCCTCACTTGGACATTAATCAGACCATAATTCTGGAAATAGTATTCAGTTAACAGATGCTAATTTTTAATGCAAAATAAATATTTTAATCTGCTATGAATTATTGCTAGTAGCAAATCTACAGCACCATAGTATACATCATGCACAATCAACACTTGAAAGCCAGATTAGTACCAGGTTTGCAAAATGCCCACTAAGGATGTGCAGTCTAAATGTCTGTTTCTCAGATAGCTCTTCGGAACACTAGGTAACACTAGAAGAATCACTGTAATATATGTGTTCGTTTTCTAGTAAGCTCAGGTTACCTATATTTTCTATACACCTAAAACAAAACTGTACATTGCTTTTGAATCTCACATTCCAGACTTCTTGCTCTATATATTCTTTCTTGGTATTCAGTCTGACAATGATTTGGACAGTTTCAGATATCTACTGTCCTGAAAGTCAAGTGCAGAGGTATTGATAAGGTAAAAATACATGTATGGTTAAAATGCAGTCACTGAGGTATGAAGTGTTGCTCTCTTCTTGCTTGATAAACTCTGATTTCCATCAGATTAAAAAAAAAAATCTCACTTGTTCTTGTGCTATTTGACACCCCATAGGTATGGATGTGTGGGGGTCGCATGGAAGACATCCCTTGTTCCCGTGTAGGCCATATCTACAGAAAATACGTCCCGTATAAGGTTCCGACAGGAGTCAGCTTAGCAAGGGTAAGAGTTGTACTTCCTTTTATATGTTCACTCAGTGCAAAAAGACTATCCTCAGCTTGCATTGTGCTAAAAATAATCACCTGTTAGTATGGTAGGCCTGTTTTCTGTGCTATTTACTTTCATTCCCACAGTATGGATCAGTTACTAAAGTAAAAGAATCTTCCTTTGACTGCCAAGGCTTCTGAAATTGGATTGACCCTCATGTAAGTCATGAAAACCTGAAAATCCCCGAAAAACATATGCATAACTCATGGCATGGACAGTTAATCTGCATTTGCACAGCTAGAGGGGTTAAAAAAAGTCTCAGTTTACAGGATGACTGAAAGGCCTTCCACTTTAGTGACAGTTAGTTGATACTATGCAGAAATTCACATGTTTTGCCTTTCATAGTAAATTTTTATGTTAACAGTTGACTGCTTTTATTAAATGTCCAAAGGTACATATTTTAAACATGGATGGATGCTCCCTCTGCTGGAAATATGCAGTAAGAGAATGGTTACTCTTTCCCTCATAGTCACAGTTCAGTGCCTGAATTATATATCCAGCTTTAAAATTAGTTTCCTATAGATTAATTAGGTGTGTCGTTGTTACATGCCATCAAATTAGCTTCAATTTATGTCAACTCTGAGAATTAAAGACCTCCGTTTAGGTTTGCTAAGTTTGTTTAGTCTTTGTAAGATTTGCATATTGTTGAATTTATTCTTTGTGAAGAGTAGTAAAATATAAATTAGGATATACAGAGCCAGATACTATGGTGGAATCCATTGTCCAGTGCTTGGCCCTTTGTGCTTGCCTCCATATAAGCCTGCTAGTCATATGCATATTTGTTTGGGAGTTGTGCTGGGAATTGTGGTCTACAACATTTGACATGATTCTCATCCCTTTTGCATACTTGTTATTTTCTCAACTGGGACATGTGATTTTTTTTACAAGAAATCTTGTTTTGAACTCAACAAAAATTAATAGAAAATATTTTATGGATGTAGTGACCCATGCTTTTCCATGTGCCATGCTTTCTCAAGAATTAACAATTTCTAGAGCAACAAAGCACAATAATAAGCACATGGATTCTAGAGACAGTGGGATACAGTGCTGCTGGTGGAATGTACAGGTCCCAAATACATAAGTGAACATGAGTGAACATATGGGGAAAGAATGCTCAATCTGCTTAGCTATTTTATCTGATATGCAAAAAATGTAACATCAGAATTAAAATAGAAGCTGGTTTAGATTTTCTGTATGGAACTGAATCATGCTTTTTGTGAGAGAAGTTTAAATGTAGTTCCCATAAATTATACTTAGCCCTAATTCAGAGTATTCTTGATGAACAGCACAATCCAGGATTTCTGAAAAAGACAGGAGGGATAAGGGTGGTGGAAGAAAAGACTGTGTAAGGAGAAAAAAGTCTTGGGAAACAGCAGAGCTTATCTTATGCAGCACTCTGGCCACATTCGAAGGTGGTTGACTGAGCCTTGCTTGTCTGTTCAGCAGCTAGAAGGAGATGGTACTGGGTACTGGGTACAGAAAATGTAACCTGAGAAAATGGAGCACATGTACACCAGATGTTTCACTGAATTCTTTGAAATTTCTGAGACCAGCCAGAATAGTAATGTGCTTGTAGAAGTAATGTTGACAATAGGTACTTTACTCTGAAATTGCAGATTTAAGAATTCCTTCATTTAATGCAAGGTAAGATAGCAAATATTGTTGCTATATAGACAGAGGTGGTTATTAAACATGCTGAAACTGCATAATGAGCCTCTCAGATTTCTAATGGAATATGTTAACTAGATTATTTAAATTTAAATCTTTTTAATAGAACGTAGCTATAATAAGAGCTGTCCTCACAATAAGCTATTTTGGATGCATTTGGCAGAGTATTTTATCTTGTTCAGAAGCGCTGTGGTAGGTGTACTTTGAATAAATAAACCCTTGGCTTTTACAGTTGATTGCCATATGGGGCAACCCACAGGTGTTTTTGAACCTCCACTAGGTCTCAGAGAATGTAATAATTGTGCTTGCAAATGACAAGCTAGATGATTCATAGAGGTCAAAGTTTTCTGTTCATTTATAATGAGACATCCTGATGAGTGCTGGCAATTTCCTGTTACCTGTTTAATACTTAAAAAAAAACATGATTGTATTCTGCTAATTTTTCCAAACATTCGTTTCTAAAAAAAAATTGACAAGAGAAAAAGCTGATGGCATTGTGATAGTTAGCATTCAACTGATTAACTGAGCATTCAACTGATTAACTTGGAGTATTATTGAGAATATAAGATATACAAATTTCTGTTAGGTATAATCTAAAACTAGTAACAATTTTACATGACATTCTTGAGTAGCTTTCAGTTAAACATTAGAAGGAGCTTCCTGACAGAAAGAGCAGTCCAGCTATGGAACCAATTGGCGAGCTGTGGTGGTCTCTTCCTTTGGGCATCTTCAAAAAGAGACTGGACAGATACCTGCTGGGAATGCTTTTAACTGGAGATCCTGCACTGAGCAGGGGGCTGGATTTGAGAGCCACAAGGCCCCTCCCCGATTCTATGATTTTATCCAAATCATACTTCTCTTGTTCTTAGTAGTTTACAATAATAGTAGTTCATGAGTAGTTTACAATAATATGGTAATTTTACAACAAAGATGAGATTTTTAGAAATATTTTCTTGTGCACTTAATGCAAACTTCTTCAGCTGATGAATATAATTGTTTTTTGCTTGTTTCTCTCTCAAAAATACTGGCACCAATGTAGAATTTGAAGCGTGTAGCTGAGGTATGGATGGATGAATATGCAGAGTACATTTACCAGAGAAGACCTGAATATCGGCATCTGTCTGCAGGGGATGTGGCTGCTCAGAAGGAACTGCGCAGTAATCTCAATTGCAAAAGCTTCAAGTGGTTTATGAATGAAGTTGCCTGGGACTTGAGAAAGTTCTACCCACCAGTGGAGCCTCCAGCAGCTGCTTGGGGAGAGGTAGGTTTATTCAAGGAATTAAATATATTAATTCAGATCAGGAAATCATATCTGGCCATGCTATGGCATATACATTGCAGCTCTAACTATAGGATTTTCAGCTGATATATCTGTTCCTAGGCATAAGCAACACATTGCTGTACATGTGATCTCAGTTACATTGGATGGTTCATAACTGCATACAGGAATTTGAGTTGATCTGCATATATATGGCAGGAGATGTTACCTTGCAATATTGTATTGGCCCAGTTGCATTCACGTGACTTTTTTTTTTTTTTTTTTGCTAAAGAGAGTAGGAAATGAGTAAGTTGCTAGATCTGGAATAGATAACAGACTTTCTGTTTGGAGTTCTGGCTTAGCTTAAAAGAAGAGAAAATATTTGCACTAAGATTCATAATGATTATACAGCTCATAGGCAACTGATGATTTGAGGATAAGGATGAGGTCCCTCTGCCTGTACACTAATAGGGGTGTCACATTCCTCCTCTCTCCCTTGGGATTCAGGCAAGCACATGTACAGACAATACAAATGTTGTTGTGTGCCTTCAGGTCATTTCCAGTTTATGGTGACCATCAGACAGACCTATCACAGGAATTTCTTGAGGAGATTTGTTCAAGGGACAGTTGCCTTTACCTCGCCCTGAGGCTGAGAGAAGAGTGTAACTTGCTTTAAGATCACCTAGTGGGTTTCCATGGCCAAGCAGAGACTCAGACTCTGGTCTCCAGAGTCATACTCCAGCACTCAAACCGCTACACCATGCTTGTATACAGATCAACAGTGCCAGAGTGTCAGTGCAACCGGTCAGCTGAATCATATTAGGGATGTCTCAAGGCACTCTCCCACCAACTTGACAGAGGTTGGTGGGAGAGTGCTCTTTTGGTGTCTCCTCTTCTGGGATTGCCTGCTTCAGGTGGCCTGCTACTACTGGCTAACTCTACTTTATCTCTCCTTGCCACATAGAGAGGTGAAGATTCTGGCATAATGGAAACAGCTGTTCCTGACGGGGAAACAGTTTTGGTCTGTCTGCAAATCCTGAATCTGTGAGGACAAAGCATCCCCAAAGGAATAGAAGCCAGATGACAATATTTCCTATCTCCTTTCAGTAAATAGTGTTTAGCATACTACTGAGATTTTTGTTTGTTTTCCAAAGTTACTGAGAGTAATTATTCTGGATCATTTTTCTTGGCATCTCATTTCTTCAGTATTCTTTCCTGCTAAATAAATCCACCTTGCCTTGTGTCTTCGTATTAATCCCTCTGTGAGGTGGTGCTTCTGTTTCATTAGTTATCAGTATGCCCAAAACACTATTGTAGAACTAACTTGTGTCTTAATCTTGTAGATCCGTAATGTAGGAACTGGTCTTTGTGCGGATACCAAACATGGAACCCTAGGTTCACCACTAAGGGTTGAAACTTGTGTGAAAAGCAGAGGAGAAGCAGCATGGAACAATGTCCAAGTAGGTATATTTCTTGGAATGAGCTAATCCTTAAAAAGTTAGAGAAACAACTGTTTTACCAATGTTGACAATACAAAAATCCTACAGTGGCTTCAGTCATGTAATCCTAATAAGAAGAATTTACTGCCCAACCCATGAAATGAAGAGACCACACAATGGAGCTTCGGTTAAACATGGTCAAATTTATTAATTAATACCTATTTAAATTTGAACTTGAGCTAATAGTGGCACAAGTATAACAGTCACACATATTTATTTCAAAGGATCTTCTGAAACAAGTGATGAAAAGTCATATTAGCAGATCTGCCACCAAATTTGGTAACTATTTGCATTGCCTGGCATAGGACTGACTTGTCCAGTTGATATCAGAAAGAGATGACACTGGCCAGACATTGATTCCATTCTCTGATGCATGGGATCCCAAAAGCGACAGTTCGATTTTATCATATTGAATGAAAGTGTTACTTTGAGTATGGCAATGAAAAGAAGACTGGATAAATGTACTGTTTGTTGGAACATACTACACAATTTTCTTCTTGAGTTTGAAAAAGTGAGGAACATCTGTATATCATTTTGTGCGCTTGGATAGAGGAAACGAAGGAAATGCTGTTTGAAATCCAGTTCCTTCATCCCACCCTGGCAAAGAAGTCTGTGCAATTATTACATGTTAGCTTGTTTAAATTAACATGGATGTTTAAATAATTTTTTTGCCTAATTCCTTCAAAAAGATATCAGTTTCCCTTGCATTTTATTACTGTTAACAGTGACAGCATGTAGCAATTACTTCCATCCTTAATATCCCAGATAGTTCTATCTTCTCATTAGTGAAGCAGTGTGATACTAGTTTAATTGGAGAGATCTTCTTTCTGTCTTCCAAGTGAATGTATGTACGTAGAGCTCAAATAACACGTTGTACAGTTGCGCTGGTTGTTGTGAATTTCTTGCTTTATTGCTTTATCTAATGTTTTTTCCTCTGTATGTTAAATCTTTTGTCCCATGAAGGGATGCACCTTTCGCTGCTGATCTAGGTCCTCCTTTCTTTTCCCTTTGTTTATTCAGCAGATTTAGATTCCTCTTTTTAAAACTACAGTCTTCAAGCCGTTTATATTTGTAAACCTGGACCAGATGACCCCAGAACCAAACTCTGAAAACATGAACAAAGCTAGGCAGCTAGCTCTACTCAAACAGAACCTAGCTAGCGTCAGTGTTCTTTTCTCACAGGGCAAATGCTATTTCTTCTTTTTCACGGTTTCTTTGGCCACCAGCTAATTATTCATCTTTTTTTCCTCACATCTATGTCATCAACTGCAACTCCAAATGGAAGAATTCTGTTGGTTTGTTTTAATTCTACATTTGGATTAGACAGCATTTGGTGGTGTGTTGCTGAGTGCACTCTTTCCAAAGATCTATATGCTTCTTCTGTGACACTCTCATGCAGAATATGAACTTGGTTTCTTTGTGATTCTGTGCATCACAGTGTGGCCTTTGAAGATCTCCTTTCTGGACCATTCTAGAACTTGTGGATAATTTTTTGGCCTCATCATCAGTCTCACTACACATGGCACCCATAGTACTGACCTTGGGTTCAAGGGCGATGGCATATTCGAATTTCAAAGATCCTTACACAGCCCTTTCACTGAGCAGGTCATAGAATCAAAGGGTTGGAAGGAGCCTCACGGGTCATCGAGTCCAACCCCCTGCCCAATACAGGATCCCAAGCAATGCTTCCTCAACAGGTAGCTGTCCAGCCACTTTTTGAAGACATCCAGAGAAGGAGACCCAACCACCTTTCTAAGCAGTTGGTTCCATTGCAAAACCACTCTCACTGTGAAGAAGTTCCTTCTAACATTCAGTTGAAATCTACTGTCCTATAACTTCAGACCTTTAGACCTTGTCCTACCATCCAGGGCTGCCTCCTCCTCTCTGTGACAGACCTTGATATATTTAAACAGTGTAATCATATCATCCTTCAGTCTTCTGAACATGTCCAGCACCTTCAACCTTTCCTTATATGTTTTGTTCTCCATATCTCTTATTATCCTTGCTGGCCTTCTCTGAACTCACGCCAGCTTATCTATATCCTTCTTAAAATGAGATGGCCAGAACTGAAGATGCTTAAGAAGATTACGGCTATGTGTTCCTCCTCAGTGGTACTTACCAGAAAAAGAAAAAGAAAAAAAGATTACAAAACAGCAATAAGAACCTTGTGAGCGCCAGAGTCAAACCAGCCTTGGCAGTACCAGTAACCACACTAACAACTGCCTCACTATCTATAGCAATAACACTTTGACACTGTCCCTATTTCCCATGCCACAATCGTTGCTATCTTTAGTATTGTTCCTGGACAAGCTGAAGCAAGTGTTGAACCTTGTCTGTTCCTAAAAGGTTCAGATCTGCTTCAAGCAGGAAAGGTCTAACAAATGTGTATACAATTTCAGCACACATCAGCACCATACTGTGGTTAATCACATTGTTTCCACTTGCTTTTTAAGTGGCACATTTAGAGGTCAGCATGACTTCATCATCCTTACACTATTTCTCTTTCAATTATAAATCACCATGCCTGCGGGAGTTCTTACCTGTCTCTGATGACTTGTGGTACTATAACTCTTAATTTGGTTGCAGTGGAAATTGAGTTTATCATGATCATTAGTATTACCTGTTATCCTCATCACCTTGGGAAAAGACTGCTGTTCCCATAGTATGGGCTGGTATGGGTTCAAACAAATGTTGCAGCTGACTGACATACATTCTTGAGAGCATGCCAGAAGTGGATCTGGTCAGTCCATCTCACAATTGTCAGTGCATTTGGTTTTGCAGTAGGATAGAAGTGGACAGCAGGTATCTCAGAGATATCTTTCTGTATTTGTGGACAAGACTTCTGTTTTGTTTTTCCTCCAGTCTTACTCATAAAGAGAGTAGCACTAGAGGTGGGAAACAGCAGTATGAATTGCATCCTGTTGCCTTTCCAGCTGCAATTTGCAATCAACCTGAGGCCACAGAGGGCATATCTTTGACTATTGGATGTGCTAGACTTCCTGACTTGGTATACAATATGTGTGTCACCTTTGACCTGTAGTGGCTTTGGTTTTCATCATGACAGATACACCACTGCACATACTACCTTTCCTATAAGTTGTTAGGATAATTGAGTAAAAAGTTTCCTATGTAGCCTGCAGATACCATTAGATTAGAACTCCCATCATCCCTACCAGCATAGCCAATGATAAGGGATAATAGGAGTTGTATTCCAACAACATACAGAGGACCACAAGTTGCAAACTCCAGTATAACCTCAACCAC
Organism: Cyclura pinguis; assembly: GCA_030412105.1. Lineage (NCBI taxonomy): Eukaryota > Metazoa > Chordata > Lepidosauria > Squamata > Iguanidae > Cyclura > Cyclura pinguis. The sequence goes on along the minus strand of CM059600.1, from coordinate 107,907,459 downwards.
TTTTTTATCCAGTTACCTGCCTGTTGCAGACTATGTTTCATTTTCTGATTTCTGTGTGGATTATCTGTCTTTTTCCTGAAAAGGTAGTTAGTTTCAACTGAAAGAATTTCTGAGTCTTGTCCCCCTACAGCTAAGAGACTCAGGAAGGGCTTTCATTATGTAAGTCCCTGATTCTAGCATGAAATCTGTCAGTAGTCCTTCGCAGTCTTATCCTGTCTGCTTGGGTTCTTGCTTTTTGCAGTGGCCAGCTTCTGATCCTAAGGGTTTCATTCTTGGTAGTAATGGCATGTATGCACCTTTCAAGTGAACTCAGTACTTTAGGGGCTGACTCCTGATATCTGGGTCTCCATAGAAATAAGATGTTTTTGCACTTGAATGTTGCCTTCCTGCCCATTGCTGTTATCTGCCTTTTAGGTAAACTGGGGATCATTTTATCTGTGTTTATCCCAAGTCCACCATAGTGGGATTACATTTCAGTTACTGGATAGCTGCAAAGTTATCTGTTTTCATCTAAACCGAATGTCATCATATTGCAAGAACCAGAACCTTTCTGCTGGTTACAGCAGTTCATGGAAGGGCCTGAGGTCATTGTACTTTGGCCATATCATGAGAAGACATGGGTCACTAGAAAAGACAGTAATGCTTTGTAAGGTAGAAGGTAATAGTAAAAGAGATGGATTGACTCAGTCAAGGAAGACACATCCCTGAGTCTGCAAGACGTAAGCAGGGTGGTTGATGATAGGGTGACTTGAGAAGTCTCTTATTCATAGGATTGCCTTGACAGCAGTTAATAACAACTGCTTCACAGGCAATGTCTATCCACCTAGGTAGCTGCCACAGTGAAGTTCTGCTATAGCATTTCCTCCCAACAGATATTGTTCAGAAACACTACTAGAGCAATTGTTTCTTTCACTGGCTTTTTCCTGTCCTCTTTCTAACCTTTGTCCTATTGCTGTGGGGTCACAGCAGATCTAATGCCTCCTTTACTATGAGGACAGATGCTTAACTGTAACTAGCTCTTTGTATATTCATGTAATCCAACCTCCATTTTTTGCTGTCAAGCCTTGGCCTGTTTTTTGGTCTCCAGAATTTAAGTTTGAAGCCTGGGTCCATGCCCTTTCAACATGTACAGCTCCTGGTGAAGATGGGCAGGTATACTTCCAAAAGTTATCTCAACCCAGGAGAGCTTACAGCAGGCATAGAACCCACATATAAGAACGAACAAGTGGCCATTCACACAACCATACTTAACAAGTAAGCAACCTGTTTTGTCTGCCAACATCTTACCAGGGTTTAAATTAATGCACAGAAACCCAAATGAAACTACTACCATTGTCTGCATATAACAAGAAACAGCTTTTGGATACTGGCTTGATTTCTTGCCTGTCAATTGTTCTTCACACTGAGTAACTATCTGAATGGATTTATGATTTTATGCTCACAATTTTTTTGAGGGTTTGCTGTTTGCTCTGACAGGTATTCACATTTAGCTGGCGAGAAGACATTCGCCCAGGTGACCCCCAGCACACAAAGAAATTCTGCTTTGATGCCATTTCCCACAACAGTCCAGTGACCCTCTATGATTGTCATGGAATGAAAGGAAATCAGCTGTGGAAGTACAGAAAGGTGAGTGTGTATGATTATTGTGACCTCTAGAATAACATGATTTTTAACGTAATTTTTGTTCATGGGGCTGCAACAGGAGGACACTGCTTTGTTAAAATTCTTGAGTGCGTGTATTATTTTTAACCATGAATAAACAGAGTGCAGGCACATTTTTTACAGAGATAGCAAAAGTAATTTGTTTGCCTTAAGGGTGCCATGAGAAGCCGTCGTCATCTGTTCCACAAAAGACAATAATACCTATCTTGCTATTTTTATACCCCAGTTCTGCAAAGAAATTGTTGTCTGTTTACTGTTTGGAATTGATCCCTTTTTTCTGCACACAGCCTCATGTGTAGACTCACCACAGAGGTATGGGATAGTGTTTACACATAAGGCAAAAAAATTAAAGTGAGATTATGTTTCCCAATCCAAAGGTATGGGACGTTGTTTAGATGGTAGTCAAAAATATTAAAAAATCAAGACTATTTCATAACAGCCAAATAGTCCGTAGGTAGAGGTAGGTAAACTGCTTTCACAGTTGGTTCAAATACCTTTTCTTCGCATCTCAAGGACCAAGTCTGATCATCAGGTCCTACTTAATAATGTCAGTGAGTTTAAAATTTGATATCACTCCCAATATTCTTACGAATACCAGAAGACACACACAGAATAGTTGAGATATGATTCATATAACTAAAATTTTTTAAAAACGTGTTCAAACCAGATAACAAAAAACCATAAACAACACATGCGGTCAAAACTGCTGTTAAGGATAAGTTATGAAATATCGTTTACCTTGAAGGCATTTTACAATTACCTGGGTTTATTCTCCAGTGTAGTAAATTGTTTCCCTAATTCTCATTCTCAGGACAAGACCCTTTACCATCCAGTAAGTGGCAGCTGCATGGACTGTAATGAAAGTGACAGAAAAATCTTCATGAACACATGCAATCCATCATCTCCTACTCAACAGTGGATATTTGAACACACAAATTCAACTGTCTTGGAAAACTTTAACAAAAACCTCGATCTTTAAAGACTGTTTATATATATATATATATATGTGCGTGCGTGTATGTGTGTGTGTGTATATATATATATTACAGCTATAGTTTTTACAGGAGAGATAACAAATTTTGTAAAAGAGTAATTTTTTTAAAAAAAATAATAAGGTAAAAGGGAGAATCTCAGGAGAGGGTGTGACTATCAGGCCAGTCTTTACTTTGATGATGCTGCATTGTTATCTTTTTCGGTAAACAAATCTTACTTAGAAATTCGCGTTCTCTATCATGCTATAAATTTTGAAGCCTTATTCTTTAAGGCAGGATGGCATCCTTTCAGAATGTTAAGTTTCTTAGCTATTAAGGTCACATTTCAAGCTAGCACTTTTCGTTCATGAGGGGATGTGCAACTATCATGAATTCTGCAAGACATTCTATCTAGGCCAAGTCTATGGATTTATAGTGCAAGGAAAAGTGAGAAGTGTTGTGACACATCACCAGATTATATGGCTAGGGGCAACACTGTCACTTCCCCTTGTTTTGGTGATATTAAATTGTTTCTTTTCTCTTTGTGGAACACAAAGCAAGTGATAAGTACGTGTACGTACTCTGCCTTGAATTTACTGTCTGTAACTTCTGATGATCAAGATATAGATCCTTTCTCCATTAAGCTCCTTGTCTCTTTGTTGTAGGGATCTTTTTTCCATTAACATTTCATTTTTTTTCTTCCTGCAGTGTCTTAAAATGTCTGACTACACTTTTAGAATTCCTTTTCTGTAGTCTGAATATAAAGGATAACATCCAACATCAGGAGTGGGGGTTCCCTGCAACTGCATCTAAACATCCGAGGTTCCTGGTCCAGCCCTCTTGGGTCAAAGATGGTTACATCCCCTTTCCCATGACACCATCATTTGATGGTTTCCCAGGCATTGAACAGGTTCTGTTCCCATTCTAAAAGGTTAATATGTTCCTCCTGAGGCTCAGCTACTGGCAGTAAGAACTTTTAAAATGAGACATGCTGTTATTTTTGGTCCCATCTTATTGCCTTTGACCACCAAAATGTGGCCCAAGAGCTTCTCTGGCATTGACTTTGACCCTCTAGTTCAAAGAGGGAGTCCCTTCCTTGTCCTAAATCTTGCAGTGTAGTAGGGAGTGACATCAAGATGCAAAGAGAAGGGAGAATCTGTGCAGCCAGCATTGTGCATTCTACAATCAGATGCAGCTGGAAGTAACCAAACATTTCAAATCTATTGAAATGTGTATAATTTGAAAATGCATATTCCAGAATCATATGTTCTTGTAAGCTTCTTTCAGAACAAGCAGTGCCTGTCCAGAAAACAGAAGAGAATTTAAAAGAATAATTTCTGTTCATCAGTTTGAATAAACGAAACACAATTCCTACCTTCTACAGTAAGCAAGGTTGCTTATTAAACTGAGGTAGAATACCAAAACTTGCAGCTTTTCTGTCACTAGGTGTCACCTCCATATTCATCAATGACAGCTTCAGTCTGACCCCCCCCCAAAAAAAAATATTCCCTACTTAACAAATAATGACTTCTGGTTAAATTTAAATGTTAGAAGGTTTGATGAAGGAGTTTATCCTATACACTAATCCTGTACATAAATAATCCCAATTTAGGTCTCTCTCAAAGTAGATAATTTAATATAGTTGGTAGTCAAACAGCAGAACTTTCTTCTGTTGTGAGGAAGTGCAGTTTCAGATCCGTGTACCATGCTGTCAATTTATAAAAAACTAAAAGAGAGTTTTTATAATAGTGAGAATGCAGTATTGAAATACAGGGCCATTTTATGGTATAAAATCCCAAAGCATTTCACAATAGAGTTATTCTTCTATCAGAGCATCCATTTGATGTTGGAGTTGGAGTGTCAGGACCTGAACCTGACCTATTGCAAACAGCAGCAAGTTCACTGTAATTGGTGGGGGCCTTTCACACTACACAGTTAGAGCACTGGGATTCCACTTTAATTGCCATGGCAACATCTTTTTGACTCATGAGAGAGACATTTAGAATTCTCAGACAGAGTGTTCCTCTAGTGCCACACCAGACTACAAATCCCAGAATTCCATAGGATAAAACCAGAGGCATAGTGCTATAACCGTGTAATGAGAAAGGGGCCCTGTATCTGCAAATGATGACTGACTTTATCCCACTGCATTCAGTTATACAGTGCACCTGAAACATTGGTTTATTTTTTCTTACTAACACTGCTTAGGCAAATCAGCTGTCTCTCAAATAACTTTCATTCACAGGGATCAAAGTCTTTGGCTCTCATATGCCAAAAGACAACAAATCAAATTCTCAGTGATATCAGGCCAATGTTGATGAGATGTCTATGAGAAGCCTGCAGGATATAACTTCGGTACTCTTTCACTTGGATTCTCCAGCAACAAGTATTCAGAGACATGCTGCCTCTGACCACAGAAGTAATATGCAGCCAGCATGACTAGTGAGCATTGGTAAACTTATCCTCCATGGTTTTGTTTAATCCTCTTTTAAATCCATACAAAGCTGGTGGGCATCACCACATCATGTGCTATCAGATTTGATTGTTTAACTAAACACTAGTGAAGTACTGCTTCTTTTTGCCTGTCCTGAATCAATCATGTAGATGGCTCCCAACCACACCTAGGGCTACATATGCAATGTTGCAGAATTCTACAGGCTATACTACTTTGACTGAGATGCTGTACAGACAATGAAAACTATTCAAGAAAAAATATAGTACCACATGTTTCAGAGTGTAGGCCTTCGTGCATGATTTCTATTTCAAGTAACTGACTTGATCGTTTTAAAAAATTAGTGACAACATTTTATATCTTTTTTCCATTTGGCTTTTTAGATGGCCTCCTCTGTTCTAGGTTAGCTAAAGATTTACCCAGTACCAGTGATTGTTTATTTAGTATTTACTGTATTTAGTAAGTTGATTAGTTTAGATTAGTTGCAGAAACTAATTGTTTGATATTCCTTCCTTAGAGGGATGGCTACTTAAACTATTCTTTATCATTGATTTTGGTTCCTTCTAGCCCCATATTTTTGAGTATTTAAGGCTGAAAGCTGTGCCTACTTTTAACTGGAAGGAAGTCCCATCAGATTTAAGTTCTGAGTACATGCATATAGGATTGTTCTATAAGAGATCACCCGTCCTTCTTGGCAGCTTTAGCAATGCTACTGCATCATTACATTTTCTTGACAACTAAACTTGCCATTTTTTTCAACTCAGGATGAGATTTGTTTTTAAATATGTAACTAGTAATAGACAATTTCCTGTGGCTTTTAAAATGTGGATTATTTTTAGAGCTTTCCAAGTGATAAGACAGGCTGGTCAATTACCCAGTGCTATTTCTTTTCTTTGTATGCAGGTGCTCTTTTGCCTCTTCCACTTCTACCTCACTAGTCTTTCAGTGGTTATTAAATAACTTTTCTTGGTGCACTCAGAAGCTCAATTCATCCTCAGGTTTATTTTTGTGTTCAATGATAAGAAATGCTTCAGGCGCACGCAGAAATTTTTCACTGAACAAAGCTGAGAACTTTCTTAGATGTGAAGGCTTCCTTGTGCATGTTAAGACTGCTGACCAGGGTCTCTGCCTTTTGCTAGTTCTTTCAGTACTTGATATTTGTAAACATTTCTTTTTCCCCACCCCATCTTAAGTAGATTTTTTTCATTTGCTTCTTCATAAATATATGGATAAGCTGATAACCCTACTCTTGATTTTTTTTAAAAAATGTGAAATAAGCATTGAAAAATTAGCCATCTTAAGGCATGTAGAAAGTATTGCTGCTTGCAGTTAATGGGCTACTAACCAGCTGGGATCAAAATAATGGCCTTTTTTTTTTCTCCATAGCAAGGTAATTACAGATCCTTCTAGTTACTTAACATGGTTTCTTGTTATTTCCAAGAGCTGATTCCAACATTTTCCTCCATGAAACATCACAGAGAAGTAAACAGTGAAAGATCACATAGAAGTATAGAATGTGTGTAAATCTTGCAGGAAATGTCCACAAGCTGGATTCTGATCTTCTGCCCCACAGATCTGTCACTGAACAAAATTGTGGCGGAAAACATTGTTAAAAGTGCCCCTCCTAATTCTTTCTGGTGTTCAGTCAAATTTATTATCACAGCTTCTTTCCTAATCTTTTTAGAGTGCAGTTAACTAGAACATATTGTATTGTACCCACACCCAACTTACATTTGTCTCTTTTCTTTTACTGTTAGGTCACGAGTTAGTGATTTTTACTACCTAAGATGGAGTTTAGGGAGTTTAGGGAAAATTTTCAGTGAAGTAGGATTTTGTTCCCCCCATACTTTGAAGAAAAAGGAAAAACATCACTAATGTCAGCACCTGTATGGCCTAGAATTTCAAATAATCCTGCCCATTTGGATTTTGCCAAACCATGCTCAAGTTTCAATTGCCCAGTTTCCCCCATAAGTTCCTACTGCCAAACATTGCTCTTTCCACTTTTTAACCCTCACATATGGAACAGAAAATATGTGTGGCAGAAAATTCAGTATAGTTGTGTCTTCTATATGGAATCTAGACTTGGAGAAATTCAAGCTATGTAGATTACAAGCTGTTGGAATCAAGAATTCCTTCAGTGATGTGACTGTTGCATAACACCAAATAATACGAAATAATAACAGTTATCCTGCCCCTGTCATTTTGGCTTATTTTTTTCAAGACACAGCTAAGTAATAATACTTTTCATAGAATGCCCTAGCATTGTGCATTTTTACAACTGTTTTGTAAGGTAGGTCAATATTAGCGCCATGTTGAGACTGAAATGACAGACAGTGGCTTTTTGCAGACTAAATAGCAAGTCCCTGATTGACTTTGAGATTCTAAGTAGAGACTTCTCAGCTTGCATTGTTAGCCAGTTTTCTATACTGACTGCTGCTAAACCTCTGCAATGTGGCAATATTGGTTCAAAATAACTTTTAATCACAAATAGAGTAGGTCCATTGACCTAATTGGAACCTGTTAAGTAAATGCTTATATAAATTAAGTCCAGTAAATAGGTCTACAGTAGTTGGGACTAACAACTGGATTTAGACTGTTGTCTGCATTCCACTGGAACCAAATATAATGTTAAAAGCCAAATATTAAAAGGACTACAAAAATTCTGGTCTTTAAGTGCTTCTTCTCTGTAGCAATATATTTTAAAATGATAACCTTTCCTACTAATATGTCTGAATGGTGTTCCTTGAGCTCACTGTATTAATGATGCATTGTTAGAGTAGGCCACCTGCTGGTTGAAAAGGAAAAAATCCATTTTATCATTCTGTCCGTCACTCGATTGTATTGCTGTTTTATCTACTTATAATCATAACAGCCAAAATCTGAATCTCTAAACAAGAGATTTGCAGACATATCAGTGTTCCTCTTGAGAGGGCCATCAGTTAAAATTTTGCCTCCAAGTTTTTAGGGTTTAAAAAAAAATTCATAGTCATTCTGTTTGACTTGGCAGCTTTGTTGTGCTGAAGCTGGATGTTTAGAGGGTAGGCGTATGTATAGTGTTTAATTGTGCATCAGTTGCTATTGTCTTTCCAATCAGGCCCATTTCATGCATTTGATCTTCAGTATGATTGCTGCTTGAAGAGAGTTCCTTAAGGCAACAAGTTTGTGCAAAGTGGCTGCCTACATCAGTGCAACAATTCAAGCGTGACATCTCAACACATCATTTTGAATGTCTGCAGAGGTGTGATTGAAACGTCTCAATTGGAGTGTTTCTGGTCTTAGCAGTAATATGGTCTGGATCATTGGAAGCTATCTAAATACCTTAGCTGCAGGGAATTTTTCTAACAGCTTTAGAAAACTCTTGCATGCAAACATATCCCTCTGTGGTATAATGGAAAATAATCCATTTCATTAGCCTCAAACTTCACAGCATCATTAAAATAAGGAAGTGCCTTTTAAAATGCAAATGTACAGCAGATGCCTAAACTTGAAAAATTCCTAGTGCCTTGCTGGACAAGAATGGGTAGGGTGTGGGATGTACAAGAAGTCATTCCAGTGTATAATTATTATTAGGAGGGGGAATGTGTTGTGTTTAAATATCCAATTTCAAGCTTACATTATAAGATAGAAAAACTTTGGTCTTGATTTAGAAAACAAAGAAATTTGGAAGTCCCTATTTTTTATTTCATTAATTAAAAAAAATAGTGGGAGAAAGAATCTAAAGACATACAGTGAGGATTTATCCTGTAAAAACTTCCTGAGTCATTATTGTTAGCACACAAACATATAGAGGGCCTAAATCCTATTGCTGGTCTTGACCAGAGTAGACACACTGAATCAGTTATATTTACCTGTGTGTTGAATCACTATTTAACGATTCAATGGGTTTACTGTATTTGTGATTTACCAGCAGGGTGCCAGCCCATGTTAGGCAGACAGTGCTCTACACTGTTATAATTTACAAGGTATATCAAAGCAGAGTTAACAGGATAATTTCCATAAAGCATATGGGCCATTAAACATATTTGTTAATATGAAGTCAGACATAAGAGAAAAGGAGTATGAAAAAGGTTTTTTCACCCTCAAATATGCTGGAGTATCTTTTCACAGAGATAGTAGATTCATTCAATTGAACAAAGAGCTAGAGGCTTCAGGAAACCTAAATAGCAGTAGGAGTGACACACGATCTGTTAAGTAGCTGCTTACTAGTAGGATTAGTACATTCTATGAATATATTGCTCCTTTAGGCTTTAGTAATGACATGGCTTTACTGTTGCAAGGCTCAATGGGCCATATAAAAAGACATCTTTTCACCACCCCAACAAATTCAGTAATTTGATGATTTCATTTTTCTTATGGAGCTATGATTTAAGAGTATGCACAACAGTGAAAGATCAGATGCCATACAGAAGCTTGATTTATGACTTACTTCTAGGACTCACTGAGTGCAGAAAGTGATACAATTACTGTGCATTTGAGAAAGTCTAAACTAATATATAAAGTCTAGAATTAATAATAGAGTAGTGGTAATTTCAAGAAAGGTAGCAGCATGAAGAACTGAAATATCCTGGCTTACTTGCAGTATAACTTGATCCTGTGGTTGCTGACTTGGGTCCCATTGCTTTCAATTAAACTTCATCTTGAGTGTGTGTAGAATTGTAGCATTCGCTGCTCAGATACCTAGCCATCCTGTCTACCATTGAAGTACATGGCTCCTTAACATGCTATAAGGGATTGCCTACCAATTTTACTTCTTTGGAGAAGGTTGCAGTGAGTAAACTTTTAGAAGTAGTTGATACCACCTGCACAGATGTGCCCTTTGACTTTATAGATGCTTTGTAGGTAACCAAGGCCCAAATTAAATATCAGACTCATGCAGGAGCAGTGAGTTTTAAGAGCAAAAAGCATGTGAGGGTGGGAAGCGTGGAACCTGTCCAACACCTGTTATTTGCCGCCCTGTGCTCCCCAGACATTTACCCCACCACCAGCCTCACTTTTAGTTGACACAGGATATGATGTCAGTAGCCAGACTGTGAAGAGATACCCTGTAGGCAAGGTGAGGGTGGACCACCTTTCAACAAGATGCCCTTTTTACTCATAAAAGTGTACACACTTGCCTTATTTATGATTTGGTAGTGTGGCTCAGGATTCTTAAAAATTATAAGTGTGACTAACCATTTCCTTGTCACGTAGCATCTTAAAGATTATATATTAAACAAGATAAGCATTTAGATTAAAACATCGCATAATTCTTGACCCATAACTAGTGGCTGTTAGAGCTATATATTGTTTCAAACTCTCCTAACGCCAGAGATTTTAATAGATGGGAGGAGCGTAATTCAATTCATCTGGAACCATGCAAATACATTAAATTATCACTAAAAAAAAGGAGTTGTTGTTATCCCAAATAAGCAAAATTATATGAATTAAGCTCATGACACTGCATTGAATGTAACTAAGCTAAAATGTTAACTCTTCTGACAATAGTATCAAGTGGTCAAATATAATTTAAGGAGCAAGGGAGAAAAATATATAAAGTTAAAGAGGCAGTCTTTAGGGACTCTTTGTTTGACCCCTTGTAATGCATGCTTAACAATTCCTTTGAAATTGGATGTTGCCGCATAAACTGGTGTATTTATTTTGTGCATCTTGGGACGATGTCCTGTTGTGATGGGGGAAGTAAAAGAAGTCTAGCACTTTAATGTAGTATTATTGATGAATTGGAAATTGTTTGGATGTAAGGTGTAGTGTTTCTAAGAACTGGATGGACTTTCTTTTATAATATATTTAAAATAAATTTTTATTGTGTCTTTTTCTGACAATATGTAGAAGTGGCCTGTTTTGTAAAAGATGGGACTTTTTTATGAATGAGAGAAAATGGAGTATGCTTTCAATCATTTTGCTTTCCAGACTAACTCCTAGATCAGAGTATAAATCTCTGTCTGCTCCAGACATTAGCCTGTTGTTTTATCACTTTTTTGTAAATATTTTTTCAAGTACTCATTACTTCTATGAAAACAGAAAATGTTAAAGAGCTGGAAACTGTCATTTTGGTATTACAAATCATGTCCTCTTATTATATCAAGAAATCACAAAGCACAGGAGAGCTTTGTGCAAAATTTTCAGCCTATCAGATGTTCTTTTGTTTCTTCTAAACCAGGATGAGGAAGGCGTAATTATAATGTTATGAGTGGAGGGCACGGAGGCCTCGTGGAAGCCAGGTGTCACCCCTTGGAACCCTATCAGTTGCCCACCTCTGTCCTAAACCAGATTTACACTTTCCCAGAAGGATGTTGGATCCAAAGATCTTGGCAGTATAGGCAAGATTTAAAACAAATATTTGACTGTTTCTCACACCAAACTTGCCACCATCTAGCTGCACAACTCCACATATGTTTGCATATTTCCCTCATAAATTTTCTTCATTGCTCATATAGCTGACGGATTAAAATGGAAAATCAAAATATTCCCCTGCTAAATTATGATCACATACTTTCTCTTGTGATCTATGATTTGCAAACAGATGAATTAATAACTGTAATAAAACAAGACCTGAGATAAAATTCTCATAGGAGGCTCAGAGACAAGCAGAAGCAATGAGCTGTTCGTAAGACAAAGGAGAAGCTCTGGGGCCGGGAGGCTACAGTTGAAATGGAATCACCAAATCTATACCCTGAGGTCTCCTGTGTCTTCAGCAGTTAGGAGGATTCTACTTGGGAACTGCTGTCAAAGGCAAAAGAGGAGCACAGAGTTTCCAGATTTGCCCTCTGAGCAGCCCCCTGTGCCCTTAAGCACCAAAAACACGTGACTGATTGCCACTGGTATCATGGTAAGTTTTGGACGTAGCCCTCAACAGGACCGTCTCTCCAGTCACACACCCACAGAGAATCCAAAAAAATGAAGGTGGATGTTTTGAACTAAAACAGTTTCTAGTAGTTTGCATCTCAATTTCTAGCACATTTTTGTAAAGTCACCCCCTAAATGCTTTAAATTAAGACAATGGGTAGCTCAACAACACGAGCCAGTCTGGTGTAGTGGTTTGAGCGCTGAACTATGACACTGGAGATTAAGGTTTGATTCCCCACTTGGCCATGGAAACCCACTGGGTGACCTTGTGTGTGCCCCAGAAAAACCTGTGATAGATTCACCTTAGTGTTGCCATAAGTTGGAAACAACTTGGAGGCACACAACGACAACAGCAGCAAGCTCAACAGCACAACATTGCTGGTAAAAACCATTTTTCTCCAGTTACTGTGTGAATTACAGCTAAACTCAAAGGGAACAGAGTAGGCTGCAGAGTAAGACTGGCAGAGGATATCATAGCCCCGGCCATCAAAAATTCCTGGGACCTCAACCTTGTGAACTCTGGATCTACCACACCATTGCTAGATGCAGTGGAGTACAGGTATACCTCAGTTAATGAAGTAGATGTGTTCCTGGGCATTCCTCCTCTAACAGAAAAGTTAATGCCAGAGGCTAAAATAACAAGGAAAGTATAGGGTTCTACATCACAAAAAAGAAGAGCAGTTCAATATGTTTCTGTAAACTTTTTGCCCCAAATTGACAATATGAAATGTGTGAAACGAAGCAACCAGGTCAGGTAAGTAAGCAAACAAGAAGATTTTGAATTTTCTAGAGACCACTTGAAAGCTTCTTCCAAAATGTTTCAAGGAATAGTCTTTTTCTTTTCCTCTGATTTCCACTTTCGAAACTTGTAGATCTCTCCTTTTTTAACATGCCGGTGAAATTGATGAGACAGGCTTATCTGCTCTCCTCTTTTCTCTATTTTTTTTTTTATTTATTTATTTTGTATTCAGCCATGCTCAGTGAGGGGCTCTGGAGGTAGTGGTTCTTTACCTTGTCTGTTGCAGGCAAGCATATACACCTACAGCAAGATAGGTAGACCAGAACTTCATCCTTTCCCAGCTTAAGCTTTATTGCATTGTTTACTGTACATGCACTGCTGCAACCCAACACTGAAAGTCTCTGTTTTTCCCAGTGCCAATACTGCTAAATATGTCCAGCAACAGAGGACAATAAGGAAAAGGCGAGGCTGAGTGGGTGTAAAAAGATTTTATAAGAAGTTCTTTTTCAGAAGTTTTAACACAGGTCTGGCTATACTATTATGGAAAAATACCCAGTGAAATTCTCTTTCTGTACAATTCAGTAGTACAGCATTCTCCTGACTTGAATGTGGACACCCAACAGACAAAAGATAATGAGGAGGGTTTCACTAACTCATTAACTGACACATTCGAACTGGTGTGGAAGTCACTCAGTTACATGCTACCATACAATAACTATTATTTTGCAAAGTACACACAGTATGCCACCTTTGTTCCAGGAAGCTGAACACACTGTCATTAAAATGAGCAAGTTTATAAAAACAAATATCAGAAAAAGACAATGATATAGCAGAATAAAAGTACAGCATTGTTGTTGTGTAATGTAACTAAAAAGTGGCAAATAATTCATGCGACAAGAAAACCAGTGTCACAAGCCCTCCAGACTGTTTCTGTGTTTTGTTTCCTAAAGCAACTATGCAACAGTCAAGTTTCCTGGCAAGAGCCTGGGTATACAGGATAACATGCCTCCTCTGGAAGGGAAGTCCTCAGTCTGAGGTGCAGCTTCACCAATAGCTTACTGCCTAACCTCCGTATGGGTGGACACTTCCAGTGACAATCTCAGCTGATGAGTAACTTCAAAAAGGATCAGGTGGTCCTTTAGGTAACCACTGCTGAGCATATTTAGAGCAGGGTGGCTTGCCAGATGCTGCTGAACCACAACTCGCAGCAGCCTTGGCCAAAACAGCCAATAGGACAAAATTCAAATGTTGCAGTCCAGCAACATCTGGAGGGCCACACAGTACCCATACTAGAGTGAAGGCTGTAGAAGTCAAAACCGACATTTTGAATTACGTGCAGAAAGAAACAGAAAGACAGTTAATGTACTTGATGGTATATGCAATAATTTCTTGCCAGCAAGCCCCTACAACAGCCTGGAAGTTACTAAAAGGTCTGGATTATGATGACAAAGTCATTCATAGATTATAGATACTACTTCAGTATTCTTCAGCCTTTATTTAGCTCTAATTTTGTGTCAAAACACAGAATATAGGTAGCTAAATCTTTGTTAGTTACTCTAACTGGTGTTGTGAACTGGCCACATCTACCTAAAATACTTTTGGGCCTAGTAGTAAATTAAATTACATCATTATTCTCTAGACTCTAAAGAGTAAAAACATTATCTTGCTCCTTTGCTAGATTGTTCTAATGATTCTAGATGTTCTAATGGGCATTTTATTCTATTCTCTTTCAACTGTAGATAACTAATTTCCCACGTAATGCCAGTTTTATTTGATGCTATTGATATATGTTTTTGAGAAGCTACGCTCAAGACAACCATACTGGGATACAATGCCTTTTCTTCCTTTCTCGGAGTCAATATTTTCAAAAGACTGAACGTAATACTTGAACCTGAAGCAAGCATATTTTTAAGGAAATTTATCTCCCTCACCCAATGCCAGCACAAATTTATTTTACAACTTTCTTTTCAAATAAGATTCCTTTTTGTTGTAAAGTACATGAGCAGCATGTGTGCCTGCTTTTCTTTATTACATATTACAAAAGGGACATCTATTGTACACCCCGTCCATAATGAGAAAAATATTAAAGCAGTTACAAAAAAGAAACTATTCCATGTCCATGTAGCCTTCTCTCCTAAAGCTAGTCAAAATAAACAGAGCAGTGTGACTGATTTCTTTCCAGATAATTATCCACTTTGGATTACTGGATAATTTTTTTTTCACAAAGCAGGACAACCTGGGTTTGAGAGAGAACTCTCATTATGGAAATATCACAGTTCTGAATCCAGTAATATTTGTTTGAATGAGCTATTCACGCTATGCTTTGTTTCTAAGATGATTGCTATATGCCTTCAAGTCATTCCTGACTTACAGTGACCCTAAGGCAAACCTATCATAGGAATTTCCTGGCAGAATTTGTTCAGAGAGGGTTTGCCCTTGCCTTCCTCTGAGGCTGAGAAAGGCCTAAAATCACCCAGTAGGTTTCCATGGCTGAGTGGGGATTCGAACCCCAGTCTCCCAGTGTCATTGTCCAGCTCTCAGACCACTACAACACACTGGTTTGCTTAAAGGATAACATAGGCCTATAACATTATGGCCTTTAACACATCTTCAGACTTCACAGATACACTAAAGATGTTGTTAACAGTTCATATAGTTTCACACTTGACATGTGCTTGAATCAAAGTGGGAAGAAAAAAAAAACATAAACTGCATTCCCTCTAAACAAATGTTCATTTTTATTCAGAGTAACCATTCTAAAGGTAACAAAAGATGAGCACACCCTGAAATAAACATATACTATTCAATATTTTGCAGATAAAAATGCGGAGGTATTTGTCAAACAACATCAAAGTAGGGGTCAAGATGATGAAGGGGTTAAATTGTAGAAACTGCTTGCTTGAGTAGAAAAATAGAGAAAAATGAGTCAGGCAGATGCGTCTCTTATCAAGAGCTTAGGTATGCGGCTTGGCAATGCATGGGATGTAGGGAGCCTGGGAGTCGATGCAACCAAGGGAGAATACTCCCTGGTACAGAGATACTTCATTTTTGAAACTGTAATACATCATTTCGAAACTTAAACTTTTGTAACCTGTACTTTTTCATATATGGTAATCATTTCCTGTACTTGTTTTTTTAGAAAGTATAAATGTGTGCTGAAACCTAAAACAGGGCTCAGTCTTTTGGAAGTTGATTCCACTGAGATCCCTGCGCAGTATAATAAACTCTTGTTTTCTGATCTGCTGGGCTCAATTCACTGGCTCACCACATTTTCTGATGCATTGGCCGGGAAACTGTGAAGGGCTTTTGCCCACTTTGGCGGACGCCAGGGCGTCGGGACTGTCACCCCCTTCCTGATACAACCCAGGGTGCCCTCGACTTTCTTTTCTCGGAAGGATTGGTTCGGAGTGGGGCGATGGCTCTGGCGACAGCGCTCCAGCCAAGGAACCCGAGGTCGGAGCAGAAAACAGAACCCTCCCACGACTGTTGGTGAGTGATCTCCCCGCAAACTTGGGGGGAAGAGGGGCCTGATCAACCCCTTTCAGCTTTGCCCTAGTACCCCACTGTTGTTGTGGGTGAAGCCGCAGAGCTTTTGGGTGTGGTATTGAAGGTGGGAGGTTGTGTGTTGGTGTGAATGTGTGAAAGGACGGTTGTGTGACGCCGCAGTTTCCAAGTCATGCTGTTGAGTTTCCGGGTGCTTGGATTGGTGTGAATCGAGTGGTGTCTCTCCCCCTTTGTGTCGATCCGTGGGACCCCTTACCCATGGATCAAATCCCTTTTTCCTTGTATGTGTTGTCCGCTTTGGGAGGAAATGGGAGGGGGGCAGAGCCGACAAACCCCTTTAGGCTGTATGTTGAAAAACTTTAAGAAAGGATTTAGTGGGGATTATGGAGATCCCCAAATGATGCCTGAACGGTTGAGGACCTTATGTGAAGTAGAATGGCCATCCTTTAAGGTGGGGTGGCCCCCGGAGGGGAGCCTGGAACCCTCACGAATCAGGGCAGTGGACTCAGTGGTGGTCGGCGAGCCTGGCCACCCTGATCAATATCCATACACAGATTCATGGGACACAGTGGTCACTCAAAACCCCCCTTGGTTGCGGAAATGTCAGGAGCAAATTAGTAGGGCTATGGTAGGAATGCAGGATCGGACCAGACGAAAGTTTGGAAAAGGACAGATATTGGCGGAATCGGTTCCGGAGGAACCTAGCGCTCCCCTTCCCCCTTTTGTGCCACTGCAGCCAGCTCCGCAGCCATCAGTCTTACCTCCACCGCAGCCAGCTTCGCTGCCGCCAGCCCAACCCTTGCAACTGGACCTCCCGGAGCAGGAGGGAGCCATGGCCAGGGGATTGACGGATTCTAGCCCAGTTGCCCAGGGGATGGTGGAATCTCCCAGAGCCTATGATCTTAGAACAGGGCCGAAAGAGAGAGCCAAGATTAAGAATTCCAAGCATCAGAAAGAGATGGATGAATCAGATGATACAGACGAGGAAAGTGGAGACGTGATCGTACCATTGCGACAAGTTACTCAGCTGGTGGCAGGCCCCAATGAAGAAGGAGGATACCGGCGAGTACAAAGTTACCAGTACACCCCTTTTACCTCTTCAGATTTATTGAACTGGAAGACCCACTATGGATCCTATACCAAGAAGCCCCTAGAGATGGTAGAGCTGTGTACCAGCATTATGGCTACCCATCTCCCCACCTGGCAGGATTGCCAACAATTGTTGTTGACTTTATTCACTACTGAGGAGAGGAGGAGAATATTGGAGGAAGTGGAGAAGGTAGCAGCAGCAAGAGCGGGCCCAGAAGTGCAAGTTGTAAATGCCTGGGTGTGGGAGCGAGTCCCCACTGTGGATCCACAGTGGGATCCTAATGATAACCAACAACGGGACAAATTAGCAGAATATCGGGCAATACTGTTGACCGGAATGAGGAGAGGTGTGAAGAAGTCTATCAATATGGCCAAAGTACAGGAAGTGACACAAGGACCTACTGAGGCCCCAGGGGAATATTTAGAAAGGTTGTTAAAAGCCTATCGGCAGTACACCCCCATAGATCCGGACGCTGCCGAGAACCTCCGAACAGTGACTGCGGCGTTTGTGACAGGAAGCTACCCTGATATTTGGAAGAAGTTACAAAAACAAGAAGGGTTTGAAGGAATGAATCTCAGTCAATTGGTGAGCATTGCTCAGAAGGTGTACATAAATAGGGAGCAGGAAGGAAAGAGGGAGCGAGATGGGAGAATGCACAAGAAAGCGGAATTATTGACTGCGGCACTAACGGCAAAGGAAGGATATCGGAAAAGTGGAAGAGGAAGGGGAAGATGTGGACTTCCATTGGGACACAATGAATGTGCCCTCTGCCATCAGGTGGGGCACTGGAAAAACGAATGCCCTAGACAGAGAGAATTGGTGAATAGAGGAAGAGGAATGGACTGAGGAAGAGGAAGAGGGGCAAATAGAGGAAGAGGAAGAGTGATGAATGGAAGATATGAGCCAGAGGTGGACGAAGGATTCGAGGACTTGATTGGGCTGGCTGGAATGGAACATTACGATTAGGACAGACCGGGCCCCCTTGCTCTCGGCCCCGGGGAGCCTATGGTCACAGCACAAATTGGGGGCCGAGCCATCCCAATGATGGTGGATACGGGCGCTGCCCGTTCCATATTAAATTCAGCAGTAGCTCCAAAAACTGAAAATGCCATAAGAATTGTGGGAGCCACCAGAAGAACAGAGCAACACCCTCTTTTGGAGAAAAGAATTGTGGATTTAGGGAGACACCAAGTTACTCATCAGTTTTTATATTTACCAAACTGCCCTGTACCTTTATTGGGTCGAGATCTGTTGGCTAAACTGAGAGCCCAGATTTCCATTGAAGAAGATGGGGTGATGGAAGTAAATTTTAGAGGACCAAAAAGCATCTCAGTAACCTACCCAATGGAAGAAGAGTGGCGAAGGTATCAGATCATGGTTTGTCAAGAACAACCCACTACCTTTGGACCCCCGGGGGTATGGGTCGAAGATAATCCGCCTGGGCTAGCCCGATTTGTGGCCCCCATAGTAGTGGAATTGAAGCCAAATGCTGTTCCCATTCGTGTAAAACAGTATGACTTGCCCAGAGAAGCCCTGGAAGGGATTCAGAAACATTTGGATCGGTTGAGGAAATACAACATAATTCGGAAATGCCGGTCTCCATGGAACTCCCGTTACTCCCTGTGTTGAAGCCTGGAACGAAAGAATATCGCCCGGTTCAAGATTTAAGGATGGTGAATGAGGCTACAGTGACCCTACACCCAGTGGTGTAGCATTCACCCACTCTTGGAACTTCTCAGCTGCTTGACTTTTCTCTTTCAGCAGACAGACATAGGAGTACCTGGTGTGTCTGTCTACAATTACCAGGAAGAACCTATTTTGCCCTTCAGTTGGCTTGAATGGCCCAGCCAAATCTGCATGTACAACCTCAAAAGGACGTTGGGTGACACACTTGCTTTTCTTGGCAATGGGGTAAGCCTTTACCTTCACCTTTTTACACACAGAGCACTCTAGGAACTTAGGACAATTTCGGACCTGTAACCCAGGGCATACCTTTGCCAACTCTTGCAAACCTTTGTAGCTGGCATGACCCATCACTCTGTGGAGGTAATGTACACACTTCATGTAGAGGTTTGGTACACAAAGGGTTAACGTTTGCCACTTTTCCTTTGGGCAACATGTGGTACAACCCCTGCTTTTTCACCCCTTTTGCACAAAAAACACGATTTGCAGTAATTATACATTTCTCCCCTTCAAACACCACTTTGTAACCCTCACTGGCCAGTTGGGAGACACTCAAAATACAGTTCTGCAAATTTGTCACGCACAATACATTATTAAACGATTTCCCAAAACATGGCACATACGCAGTACCCATCTTCTGCACCTTGCTTGGTGCCCCATCTGCAAGGGAAGTTGCTGTTATATTTGCATTTGTAACATCATTCAACAGCTTTAAATTGTTCACCATGTGGTGAGTTGCACCACTGTCTAGCAACCACACACCACTCTCGGACTATTCTTTTGCCACAAACACATGGCCTTCAGCCTGTGACGACACGCCCCTCCGCTTTTGGGCTGTCTTCTTCCCTCTGCTCGGCACTGGCATTCTGCAGTCCTTCTGGAGATGACCGACTCTCTTACATCTGTAGCAGTGTCTGGCAAAGCTGCACACTGCTCCTTCTTCCAGGTCAGATGCCTCCTTGGGAGCTGCCTCTCCCTCCTGGCGACTGGCTGTTCTCCCCTCCGACTGCAGTCTGGAATCGAACTGCTTACATTGGACTTCCTCCAAAATCCTCCCGGCTACCAAGTCTACAGTCAGCTCTTCCTCACGCACACCCTGGAGGCTGTACATCAAAAAGTCCCACTCCTTAGTGAGGCTTCCCAGCAGAATAAAACTTTTCTGCATTTCTGGGATATTTACCCGTCTGTTGGCTGCCTCTTGAAATAACTGTTTCATCAGCATGAGGTGCTCTCTTACACAGCTTCCGGGACATAACTTTGTGTTATACAGTCTTTTCGTCCATAGGATTTTGGACAAACACGAGGAAGACTGATGCACACGCTTCAGAGCCTCCCAGAGCTGATATGCTGTGTCTGCAGCAGCAGCGTGAATCAACTGGGAAGGACTTAAAGTAAGCAAAATAACTGCTTTGGCGTTTTCGTCAGCAACCCTGAATGCTGCTATTTGAGCAGCAGTTGCTCCTTCTGGGGGCTGTCCCTCATTTTCCAAAACGTGCCACAAGTTTTCCTTCGACAAAGCGGCTCTCACATAAATTTGCCAGCTTTGATAATTAGTGTTGGTCAACTTTTCAAAACGCAGATAACCTCCCTCAGCCATGCTGCTGCCTTTGTAAGGAAAATTCAACAAACAAAGCAGCTGGCCTCAGTGACCTTGATGAGCTCCGGACTGAAGATTAACTGTCTCTCTGCCAAAACGCAGACTCCCGAAGAACCAGAGAGCCAGGCAAACAGTCAAAAACAGTCCCAGTATCCAGGGGAAAAACAACTACAGGTGCGCTGTGGATGCTGTGCACTCTGGGCCTGGGCCCATAACCCCTGCTGGGGATGACAGGAGTTTCAGCCCCACGGAAATGCAGGGGAAAAACAAAGTTCAGCGAGCCAACAGCAGCAGTAAGGATACTCACACACAGAGGAGTTTCTTCCAAAACAGGAGGCACTTTATCTTGCAGCAAAGTTCCGTTATATACAAAACATAGGACAAACGGACAAAAGCTTGCGCCAGGCACCAGGTTTGGTCAACAGACAAATACATACTGGCGTTGCTTTGTTATATACGTATCTACAACCAATCAGGTAGAGGTTTGCACACCTCCCTCTACCATCTGCACACGACCCCAGTTTCTTATGCAACCTTGCAATTACCCACAGCTGGGGCATGATGCAACATCTTTGCAGTGGGCTGATCATTTTCCCAGGGTTCCCTGCCTGGAATCCCTGACAGCATATCCTGCCAGAACTGAGAAGGCAAAAGAGGTAGTACGAGCCTTGCTTCGGGACATCATACCGAGGTATGGATTGCCCCTCCCCACTGGATCCGACAACAGCCCAGCTTTTGTGCATGGAGTAATCAAGAATCTTGCAGAGACTCTAGGAATCACCTGGAAGCTACATTGTGCATATAGACCCCAAAGCTCTGGGAAGGTGGAGAGAGTGAATAGAACATTGAAGACTCAGCTTGCGAAATTGTGCCAGGAAACGAAACTCAAGTGGTTAGATGCGCTCCCTATAGCACTTCTGAGGATAAGATGCACCCCCCATCGAACAACTGGGCTAACTCCATTTGAAATGCTATACGGAAGACCCCCGGCCATCCTAAAAGGACTAAGAGGGGATATTCGGGAATTGGGAAGTCCGGCCCTCCAAGAAGAGGTGCAGGCAGTAGGAAAGGCTCTACAGAAGGTTAAAGCCCACGCTTTAGAGGTTAGACGAGTTCCGTTCCTCACGAAAGCACATTCCTTTCAACCTGGGGATGAGGTGTGGGTTAAAGACTGGAAAGGAGAGCCCCTATCACCAGGGTGGAGGGGGCCGTACCAGGTGTTGTTAGTTAGCCCCACAGCAGTAAAGGTAGTGGGACTGAAACCCTGGATACATTATACTAGGGTAAAATGAGCATTTACTGATTGGACTGTGATCTCATCACAAGAAAACTCTCTGAAATTGAAATTGTCCCGACGGAGAGAGGGGAGAGAAGGTTCAGACTAGACTCTGCTGTGGTCATGCCAGGGAATTGACCACTCTATGCACAGTCAGATCCGCAACAGGTGAATGAAAAATCTGGGCTAGACCCTACTGCTGCCACACGTCTGGAGGCTGGTAGCTCTACGTACGGTCAGACCTAGCGACTGCAGGGGAAGGAAGACCGGGGCTAGGCCTTGCTATAGTCACTCCGGAGGCTGACTATGCTATGCACGGCCAGATCCCCTACGGAGGATGATGATGAGCAATGAGTGTTAGTGAACTAGTAATAATAGTAGTGTGTATACTCTTTGGAATTTTAGCTCTGGTGTATTTCTTGTATATGTATAGAAGGTACTGGTGTGGGATAAGTAGGTTTGGACCCCTATTTGACTCTGAAGATGAAGCAGATAATGTTGATAGGAGTGTGGGGCATGATGTGTGGAATAATTGAGGCCAACTGGTTCAAGCAACACGCTGCACATATGTTCCAACAACATGGACCCAATGTCACTCTAATTTATGAACATCCACACACCGTGGCAGATTTCGGTTTTATGCCCTCCCTCATTAATGAACCGGGAGTGGTTGTAGGAGCCCTGCAGTCAGCATTAAAGGGAAATCCCAATATGTTTGCCAAAGTTGACGGTAGTCAAAACAAAACTTGGTTTAGGCGGCTGAAATTTTATACTTATTCCCCCGGAATGTGTTTTTGTTGTTACCATAGTGGAAACTGGAATTCTAAGTGGAAAGGATATATATAGCCCCCCTCATTTTATGCTAAATTGGGAAATTATTCGGCCTGTAGTAATAGATTTTATTTGTATGGCTCATATAACAAATCCTATCAACGCGAGACAGATTTAAATGAAACCAGTCTTGGAGAGTTGTATCCGGAATATCCTATGTTTACTCCTAATTATACAGAATCTGGCAGTATATGCTCTGGATTGATGGCTCGGGATCCAAATTTATGGTTTTATTTTAACGGATGGGCCACCAATTATCACCCAGGGACTTATCAGTGTGTGGGAATTGGGTATATGACTATACCTGTTCAAGTTTTCCTACCAGGACGAGCAAAACGGGCTGTTAGAAGAAGAAGGAACCTGGTGGGACCACTGGGTAGCCAATGTGAAGATCTGGTCATTGTAGGAGGGAAGTTGGCTAAGACTGAGGCCAGTAGAGTAGGAGGTGGACTAATAACGGGGGTCCTTACTTTGGGATCCTATCCAGGGATCATAGCTCAAGAAAATCATAAAAATATATTAGGATTGACTTGTAGATTGGAGAAAACTATAAATGCAGCTGGGAAGTTGATACGGGCCCTTCAACAAGAAACTGAAGAGCTCAATCAGTTATTGTTACAACATCGGATGGCCTTGGATTACCTATTAGCCAGAAAAGGGGGGTTTTGTTCTATAGTCAAGGGAGGATGCAAAGTCACCTTCCATGATTTGAACAAGACTATAGAAGATGAGATACAACACCTACAAGGGCTAATACAAAACAATGACAGTGGCATTGGTAATCCTTGGGATTGGTTGACTTCCTGGTTACCAGATTTTGGCTGCCTGAAAACTTTGCTTTTAGGCATTATAGTTTTGATTGTAGGAGGGTTTCTAATGATGATATGTATTTCCTGTGCTATGAAATGTGTACGGGCCTCTCTCTCTGAAGCTATGGAGGGAAAGGCAGCTCATTTTGCTGTAATGGCTCAAAAGCAGGCTTAAGCAAATTATGCTCAAATTGCAATAGAATTTGGCAGAAAAGGGGGGAATGATGAAGGGGTTAAATTGTAGAAACTGCTTGCTTGAGTAGAAAAATAGAGAAAAATGAGTCAGGCAGATGCGTCTCTTATCTTATCAAGAGCTTAGGTATGCGGCTTGGCAATGCATGGGATATAGGGAGTTTGGGAGTCAATGCAACCAAGGGAGAATACTCCGTGGTACAGAGATACTTCATTTTTGAAACTGTAATACATCATTTCGAAACTTAAACTTTTGTAATCATTTCCTGTACTTGTTTTTTTAGAAAGTATAAATGTGTGCTGAAACCTAAAACGGGGCTCTCAGTCTTTTGGAAGTTGATTCCACTGAGATCCCTGCGCAGTATAATAAACTCTTGTTTTCTGATCTGCTGGTCTCAATTCACTGGCTCACCACAACAAAGATGGGAAAACTTATTAATGAGGAAAAACACACAAGCTAGGAGAAGCTGCAGCAGTTTGTTTTTGCTTGAGATTACTGGGATGGGCAGGTTTCTGCCCTCCCGTCTCCCCCCGACACTGAATTGAGTGCAAACTACTTTTGCTCTTTTAATCAGTTTGCACCAAAAGAAGCAAGCCAAAGACAAAGTGGAAATATGGGAAGAGAAAAGAGAAACTGGGAAATGTTAAAAGCAGCTGAAAAAAAATGGGACAACAAAAGATTAATTGGGAATGTCTCTGCCAAATTGGGACAGTTGGAGGGTGTGTAAACAGGATTGCACTGACATATACAGCTGAAGGCAACTGGTTTTTTGGTTTGGTTTGGTTTCACTTTTCAACATTAGGTAAAAGTAAATGGCTGGAACCATAGGGTTGGCCCATTTGTTCAAATTAATGTATGAAATTCAGTCTGTTTCACTCTTGGTTGCATCGTCCAAGCTCTCATTACTTCTTGTACGCTGCATCACTGATATACAAGTCTGAGCTTTTTAGTTTGGCAAATCCTGCTTTGGGGCCTTCCTAAATTCAGGCCACCGAACTAGACAGGCCTCCGGTCTGATCCAGCAGGCCTTTTGTTATGGCTTCACTCACACTTTGCTGTAATCCTGCATGGTTCAGGATAGCCTAAAGCACTTTCCACACACGGAGCTCCAAAATGCTGCTGAAATCCCCATCCATGGGCATTCTGTGCTTGTAAGAGAGCTGGAGGATGGCAGAAGCATCAGCTATCTCTCTATAGCTAAATGCAAAGCAATTACATCATCCACTTTAGTCCACTGGAGCCCTCCAGAGGTTTCAATGACTGGTATAATCATTTCACATCTGACTACAGGGGCCTAGCCAGATACTGATCCCACCCACTTTCTCTAGGCACAAAATTGCAGTGAGGGTGTGTTTGGCTCAACCTCTGCACCAACTAAAAACAGGAATACATAAAGATAAGATTACCTTATTCCTACATCTGCCACTAACAAGGTGCCAGTGTTACCTCACTGGTAAACCCTGTCCTGGGGTCTACAATTTTGATATTAAAATATGATTCAATGTGCCTGAGAGGTCACACGGATGAGCATGTAGTCAGCAAACGGTTGAACAATCGAAAACCAAGTCAGGCCAGTACAATCCCCCATCACGCAGCCCCAGGAGACCTCAAGCTGTGCAAGCCCACAGTAGACAAAGGGTCCTCAGCCACTGAGGAGCCAACTTGGGGGGATTAGTGTGTTTTCCCCCAAGTTGAGCACTGATAGCAATAAAATCCTATCAGGCAAGAACCATCTACATAAATTCACACCACAACGCAATGTAACTGAAGATCCTGAAACTTTAGCAACACCTTGTAATCTCATCATGCAAAAGGAGTTGCCATTGTGGAGCTTCTTTTCCGTTGCAACACCCTTTGTTCTCCCTGGGAGAGGATTTGCCCTCAAGGTACTTTTTCCCCTACAAATAGTCCCAGTTTTTGAGCGCTTCTTTGGATAACTCCCAGTCATACCAGCAGACCGTTTCTCCGTCAGTCAAGTAATCCCCTCAGCCCTCTCCGTGCTGAGCTCCACTTCTTCGCTGTTCTTCCTGGATCAAGGACTTCAGGAAAGGGTGCAGTATTACCCCAGCTACAATCCCTTCAATATTTCCCCTATCCAGTCTTTTTGGTCTTGAGTGAGTGTGTGAGTGATTGCGTTGGTGCGTGAGACTTTCATTCAATAAAATTATTTATTAGACATCTTCGTTTGGTTTTTGGCTTGGCCTGACCCCGTAAAAACTGGGTAAAAAGACCCCGCTAGGTTACCCTGTCTCTCGCTTTGCTATTGCTTGTGCTCTGTTGAGTTCCCATTCCCTATCACGTGGAACACATTAAGGCGTCCTCTAAGGGACCCCAGCAAGCAGGGTAACACCAGGGTAACACCAGTATAACATTACAGATGTCTAAATTTCAATACAAAAGAAAGAAAGTAGATGCAAAGGTAACACGAGATAAACTGAAGAAATTCAATCATATACATCTCCAAGTTTTGTTTTTACTGAGAGATGGGGGGCAAAATTAGATAATTTAATAGTAAGAAATGACACTGAAATCATAGGTACACTCTGAATGTAAACCAGGATTAAACTGCTGCTGGCTCTAAGTGTACTCACTTATGATTATGAAAGGGGACACCAGTGTGTTTATTTTTCCTTTATTAATGAGCAATGGGATTTCATCTACTCTGAGATTCCACTTGATGTTCAGAAGACCAGTACAACAGCAGCAGATATCTATAATGGACTCAAGACATCAAGCTAAATCAAAACTTGCCCAGAACTTGATAATGAGAAGACCCTTATTTTCAAATGGGTCTCTACTTTTGGTAGTGAATTCAAATTGCCTTCATGGTCACATTATTGTCATGCAGCAAAGGCAATCAAAATAATCATGTTTAAGTAGTTTGGGCCTAACAGTCCAAGGGAAGGACTCAGACAAACAAATCCATGCTAACATTCCTAGAAAAAGAGAAAAGACTCAAGCATGTTGGGAGTGGCTACCTTTGCATCCTTAATTAACTGGCTAGTTAGTTTGCATGTGTATTGTAGGCATAAAGGGGACTGCCTAGAGTAAATTTCCTGTTGTTTTCATATGAAAAGTCCCAGTCAATTTGGATGAGAGAACTTGTACAGCTTTGCCTTCAAACTAAAGCAGGCTGTGAAGCTTATATCAGCAAACTGTTTATGATTTTTGATAAGTTGAATTCCTGGGGATTTCAATTTTCTCATAGACAAAAGGGTTGTTTCCTGACTGGAACTCTGGGATCAGAGTTCAATCCCGTCATCTCTTACAAAACTTAAAAGGGCTAACCTTTAATGAAGCTACGTCTAAATTACAAAGAGAATGCAATGACCAAGGCGCTTCCCCTTTTGATCATACACAGAGACCAAGCGGATCAAATTACCTGGTCACTGAGAAGGGCAGACCCAAAGCTCCACCCAGGGACCAATCAGAGCTCAGTTTCTATAACTGCAACAAGAAGGGTCACTGTACCCTTCCCAAAAAGCCCTCAGCCAATGGTAGCTCTCCAACTAAGAAATTTACAAGACAAAGGCAGTATGAAGTGGGTGAATCAAGCAAACAGTCTTACAGAGGAAGTAATTTTCTTTTAATGGGACAGACTCCGGCAGCAAAAAAATAGTTGTCGGATTATAGATTCTGGCTGTACCATCACAGCGCATTTTCTGATTCTTGTTTTGATACAATTGAAAGAGATACTAAGAGAAGTGTTCAAGTTGCAAATGATGAATCCATGCAGATTCTGAGATCAGGAAGCTGTTGTTTAAACTGCCTATTGCCTAATGACAAAGTTATCCAGAATGCAGCAAATGATGTCTTGTTTATTCCTGAATTACACTGCAACATGCTCAGTGTGTCTGCTTTAGATAAGAAAGGATTTGAAATACTTTTCAAGCAAGGAAAAACAAAGGCCATTTCCACACTGGCTTAAAGAAATGGTGCAGAGCGTCTTCCAGGGAGGACATCTGCACCTGAGAGCGGACTGGGTCGGACCTACTTAGTGTAGTTCCTCACCTCAGCCCGCTCTGGAACGACCTGAAGTGGGGGTCCAGCATGCTTTTGAAAGACCGCTTGAAACAGGTCTTTCAAAAACACGGAGCGTGCCACTCCGTGCCCACGCTCCGGTGCAGATTTGCAGGCTCGCACCAGTGCACGCCTGCGATCTGCCGGGGGGGGTTAGGCTGGCGAGCTTCAGCGGTTGGTGGAGAGCCTCGACCAACCGGAAGCCGCCATTTTCATCCCCGGAGCAGTGTGGAGCGGCGGCACGCACACGCACTGCTCCGGACCAGCCTGGACCCAAGCGTGGAGCCAAGAAGTCTGGTAAGTATGGCCATAGATAATGTCCTTTTTGCAGAAGCATTTGAGAATAATGGTTTCTATGAGCTACATCTTTCAGCTCAACAAACTACTGTTGCTAGAGTACAGATGAATGAGAACAGCCTTGACCTCTGGCACAGATATCTTGGACATCGTGATCCGAAGGCAGTTCTTGAACTACAGAACCAGAACTTGGCCGCAGGAATCAAGGTGAATCAACAATGCAATAAGAGCACTACCAGGTGTGTAACTTGTGTTGAACAAATGTCAGTCAGACCCTCATTCCAGCCAAGGACTGAAAAGAGAACCACTAAGGCACTGGATCTCATTCACAGTGATCTGTGTGGTCCATTTAATGTACCTGCACTCGGCGGAAAGAGATATGCTTTAATTTTTGTGGATGATTTTTCAAGGTACTGGTGTTACTTATCTTCTGAAAGAGAAGAGTCAAGCCTAAGATATGCTACAGAAGTACGCTACCATGGTGAGAACCAAGTTTGAGACAATGCCTAAAGCTATTCAGACAGATGGCGCTGGTGAGTACATTTCACATCGCACACAAGTTTTCCTGGAAGAGCACGGCATTTTGCACAGGAGGAGCGTTCCTTACACTCCTGAGCAGAATGGGATTGCTGAAAGGAAACTGAGATCTTTCCTGGAGATGACAAAGTACATGCTGGCAGATGCTCATCTTCCCAGTGGATTTTGGGGTGACGCCTTTATGACTGCAACTTATTTCCAGAATAGATTGCCAACAAAAGCCACCACACAAACACCATTTCAACTATGGCATAGCAGAGTACCAGACATGAAACACATTAGTACCTTTGGAAGCACTGCATATTCATATATACCACAACAGAAGTGACACAAGCTAGATGCAAGAACAGAGCAGACTATTCTAATTGGCTATGCTCCTGGAAGTAAAGGCTATACAGTAATGAACTTAAAGACTGGTGAAGTCACTATTAGACATGTAGTTTACTTTGATGAACAAAGCAGAGCTAATAAGAGAGGCACTGTCATAGACTTTTCAGATGAACAAGTGACTATCTTAGAATCACTTAGAACCTCTCTTAGAAGTGCAAATGTTGCCTTCATCTGAAATACCACAAACAGGTATACAACCTGATTCTGAACAAAGGGGTCAGGTGGATGCTGCAGAAAGCAAATTAAAGACAGAGAGCAGTACACCAAGAGAAGGGGATGCAGATAGCTCTGATCTGAGCACTGGCCTGGAGCATGCTGGAGAGACAGAACAGGTTCCAGAACAGGTTCCCAGATGCTCAACGCGACCCAGCAAAGGTATACCAGCTCCACACTTGTCCTACCTTGCAACATCAGTGTTACCAAATGAACTTTTGAAGACATTTAACAGATGCCTGCTGTTGTCAAACACAGCACCATAAGACTGCTTCTCAGCTTAGCTGCTTCCAAACAAATGGATGTCAGACACCTTGATTTGAAAACTGTTTTCTTACATGGACAACTAACAGAGGAACTGTACATGAACAACCCCCAGGCTTTACAGACCAGAAGCAGCCAGATCTGGTTTGCAAGCTTAACAAGGGATTGTATGGACTTAAACAGGCTGCTAGAGTTTGGAATGAGAAACTAGACACAATGTTGAAACAATTAGGTTTTAAGCAAGGAGAAGCAGATCAGTGCCTACACACCAGAACCAAAGAGGGTTATTCAACCTTTATCCTGACTTATGTTGATGATTTGATTACAGCCACCAACAGAAATAAAGACTGCTCAGAAGTTGTACATCACTTGAACAAAGAAGCGGAATTGAAAGAATTAGGAGATGCAAAGTACTACTTAGGTATAGAGATTCAAAGAAAACAAGATGGCTCTTTTCTATGAAGTCAAAAATAAAAGACTGCTGAACTTTTAGAAGGCTTAGGACTCCCAGATCCCTATACTGTAGTAACTCCCATGACCACAGATTTTCTTAAAAATATTGAAGACAGTTATCTTTTACCAGACAACAGTCTTTACAGAACAGCAATAGGAAAACTCCTGTACCTGTCTACCAACACAAGACCTGATATTGCCTCTGCTGTAGGGATTCTGAACAGGAAAGTTAGTTCACCC
The DNA here is from genome assembly GCA_030412105.1 of Cyclura pinguis. Classification (NCBI taxonomy): domain Eukaryota; kingdom Metazoa; phylum Chordata; class Lepidosauria; order Squamata; family Iguanidae; genus Cyclura; species Cyclura pinguis. The sequence continues at coordinate 107,877,395 of CM059600.1, read as the reverse complement.
ACAAAGAAAGACTGGACTGGAGTAAAAAGGGTGGCTAGACACTTGAAAGGGACTATCAACTTTAAATTGAAGCTACCAGCTAGTAGCAATTCAAAGTTAGTATGCTACACTGATGCAGATTGGGATGGTGATAGTGCAGATTTTCACTCAGTCAGTGGTTTCATATTTTTGTATGGAGATGACCCTATTTCTTCGGGCAACCACAAGTACAGTGTACTGGCTCTATCCTCTACAGAAGCAGAATATATTTCAGTATCAGAAGCACATAGAGAATTACTATGGCTTGATCAATTGTTGGCTGATTTTGGAATATATGAAGAAAAGCCAATTCAAATTATGGAAGACAACCAGAGCTGTATTAAATTTTCTCAAACACAGAAGATGACACCATGCAGCAGGTGCACAGGAACAAGATACCACAAAGTGCATGAGCTCACAGAGAATGGAATGATCAAGATGATCTACTGTCCAGCCACTGAGATGGTAGCTGATATCCTAACCAAGCCTCTACCAAGAGACGGCTTTGAGAACCTGCGAGTCAAGATGGGACTTCAGGGGTGCATGCAAGGTTGAGAAGGGGTGTTGGGAGTGGCAACCTTTGCATGCTTAATTAACTGGCTAGTTAGTTTACATGTGTCTTGTAGGCATAGAGAGGACTGCCTAGAGTAAATTTCCTGTTGTTTGGTCAACACTCTCTTCCCCTTCCTCTTCCTCACTTCCTCTTCCTCTTCCCTTTTTTTGTTCTTCTGCTTCCCTGCAAGCATGTGCTCTCCAATTCTCTAGCAAGCATGCTTCCCTGTAAGTATGTGAGTGCTTAATTTCGTCTTACTTTCTTCAAGAATTGAACCTGTGTAGACTATGCACAAGGTTTTGTGAGTAAACTTTTCATATTTTTAACCAAACTGTTTGTGTTTATTTTAAGCTAGATTAAGTGTGTCTGGGGTGGAGATGATAAAGTGGGACTGGTAATTTGTTCAACTTCCGTTTGTGCATTACAAAATACTCCACTGATTGGGAGACTTATTACTAAAAATCTCTCAATTCCCCAGTAAAGCAGACTCAAACAAAGAGCATTTTAGAAGGGTTTGGAGAGAAGGAGGTCTATCTAGAGCAGCTGTCTGAGCAAACACTGGATGTAATTCATGTCAATGATGGTTGATACCCATTGGGGTTAGTAGTGCCTTGCTGATACCATGGTCAAACATCTAGTTTGCCACCCAACCTTCTCTCTAACAGGCTGGCATCCTGTTAATGACATACACCAGCATAATACTAGTTTACATAACTTTATTCTTTGTATCCTGATGCAGGATCTCAGCCAAGTCCTAAAGACACTTAAACAGTTCAAAACAATGGAGGTACACTACCTTGCCTTGGTTCTAAAGAGTTGGGTGCTGATGCACATGGTTTTGTGCTATGAGGAAGAGCATGCCCACCAGCCTGATCCTCCAGCTAGGCATCCTACTTGCTGAACAAGGAATTTCCTCTGTGCAAAATAGCCTTGGGAAACGTATTCTGAGCAAAAATCTGGGGCCTCCCCCGCCACACCACCCCAATCCTCCAGTTAAGCACAGTGCTCCTTGATCAAAGGAGTCTGGTCCCAAAGCTTTCAACCATGGAAAGGGGGGGGGGAGGAAAAGAACACAGATTAAAATCCATTGACATTCAAGGTTGAAATCCTATGCACATTCACATGAGCACTGAACAAAGCTGGAGTTACTACTTTGGGATGAAATGCACATGAACAAAATACTAGGAGTGAATTCCCAAATCAGCCTAACAAAGTCAGGATATTCATTGCATTTGGAATGCTATGGTGGCTGGTTGTGGGAGATGGGGAAGCAGAGGCTGGAGCTGGGAGAAGGGAGTGTGGGAGTATGTATTATCCTGGACATCCTGCTCATCTGGTTTGCTGTGCTATTGAATAGTAGTATTTTTTTTCCATTACTAAAAATGAGCATATCAGAGGCTCAAGGTGAAACAAAAGGAACCTGAAAACAAAAAGTCAAGTGACAGAAATCAAGACTGCAATAAAGGAGTGGCCTGAGCATTTGACTACAACTCTGGAGACCAGGATTTAACTCCCTGCCCAGCCATGGAAAACCACTGGGTGATCTTCGGCACATCACACCCTCTCGACCCCAGAAAATCCCATGATAGGGTTGCCATGAGTCAGGAACAACTTGAAGTGACACAACAACAACAATTTGGGTCAGATCTCAACAACAGAAATCCTTTGCAATTGCATTTGCCTAGAGGTAGCAACATGTCACATAGAAGAAGTAAAAAGCAACCCATTACACAGGCGGAATGAGATCCATTACTTGGAATATTCTGCCCGCACAGCACTCAAAGGAAGGATAGAAAGGAGTGGAAGAATCCACATAGTACCTAGGTCTGCACAGCCAGCATGTTCTGAGCATTTCAAGTCCAGTTTTTTTATATAAGGATCATCACCAGAGTTACCCCTCTTCATGCCTATTCAGAAGTATGAGTGAGAAAGAGGGTCATGTAAAAATCCAGATATATATTTTTGCAAGCAAGTCCTAGAGTCTCAGGAGAATACACAGGCTATACATTTTGAGAGTATCTAAAACAGACCTTTTTTCACATAGTTATGATGCTTACATAGCCACAGAAGAGTAGTTGTTGGAGTCTAACAGCAACCCATTGCCAAATAGGATCCTTAGACAGCAGACCTTCCAACCTGTCCTCATACAGTTAGGCTAACGTTCTGTTAGTGACCTATGTATTCGTAAGTAATACTAAGCATGCAGGGCAAATTATTTGCCATAGAGCAACAGACATATTCTGCTGACAGCACCAGAACTGGAATTACCCAAATGGCAATGCTGTGCATTGTAGCTGTACACTGTGCATTGCACAACAGCAACAAGCTGTTGACATGTGCTGGAGATCAGGGCTGGAATCCTCATTCAGCCACAGAAGCCCATTGGGTGACCTTGGGCAAGTCACATTCTCTCAGCCTCAGAGAAAGGCAAAGGCACCCCCCCCAAAATAAATCTTTCCTAGAAATCTCCAGGATAGGGTTGCCTTAGGGTTGCCATAAATCAAAAACAACTTGAAGGCACACAACAATCATTTCATGGGTATTTTTGATGTAAGAGCCATGTTCCAAAATGGCAAGTGAATTGAACTAGCTAGACTGCATGCTACATGACTAAGATATCAGTTTCCAGCGTCAAGCTGTCCATCCTGGAAACATGGAAGATGAAAAAGAAAAGGAAGAGAACATAAACACATAATCTGTCCTTTGGTCAACAAGTAGACTGGTTAATTTGTTTGATTTACATTCATTTCCAAGAATAGACGGAAATCAGAAGCCAGCGTGAACCACATGATGGTTCTCTGAGGTTCATTCAGGATGAATCAGAGTCCTTAACAAAGTGATGAAATAAAAGATGGTCTGGTTTGTGTCCTAAAGCTACACTACCTGTAATATTATTAAAGAACAACTTGTAATTATACTAACCCTGTTTTTCATTCAAAAACCTTACAGAGAGAGTGTGGTAGGAGGAAGAGTGTATGTAGAGATTATAATACATCATAGATAGAACTATCACTATTATTCAAGTACTAGTGTCCAAGTGAAAAGTCTTAATATGTAATGCAATTCTATATTTGGGTAGTAGGTATCTCATAGCAATGCTTTGTGTAAAACCTGAAAATCTCCCTCAAAATGATTTCAGACACCATAAATTCAATTTTAATACACCCTCCCTTCCATCAGTTTACCTCGCTGTACTTCTTCCTTTACTATTCTCCAAATTTTTTTCATCACCAGTCATCAGCTTCATCTCTCTTAAACTCTTTCGCCAGTCGCTACAGATCTTTCAGCATCCAGGAACGTGGTTTTATTAAATAATCTTTCACAACAAGAAAAACACGGAGAATCCTTGGATACTTGAAAGACTTACAGCCATGTTGTGATAAAAGCTTCCCCACCTGAATTCCACTTCTTCATTTGTTGTGGGCCTTCAAGTCCTTTTAGAGCCGTCAAGGATCCTTAGAAAGATTTGTGCAAAGGAGGGGTTGTCATTGCTTTCTTCTGAGGCTGAGACAGTGTGATCTGCCCAAGGTCACCAGAGGGCTACAATCACTGTTTGGGCTGAACGTACTTGCCAGTGAAAGCATGAGAGCCTTGAATGTCAACACTTACGTAACGTCCACTGATTCAGTATGTCTACTCATAATTGCAATAAACTGAATTTAGCCCTCAGGCTTTGCAGTTGCCTAAGACACCCCGTTTATTTGTTAACAGTCTCTTAACATCTCACTTCCCGAGCAAGGAACGACTTGGAAACAAAGGTGTTTGCCATGCTCTGCTCCCTAATACTTGCGTGTACAATTTCTCCCCAAACTTCTTTAATCTCCCCCCTTCCACTCTCGCTCCGAGGGGTCCGGGTCTCTCCGAGAAACAAGCTCTGCCTTCTTCGTGCGGACTTCAAACCTTTCGCCAAGCTTCCTCCCCCTTTGCAGGAAGTAGCCTATCGCTGCAGACGGGCAGCTGCCTCGGCCAATCGGCTCCGGGAGCGGTGGCTCAATCCCCGCCTTCCGCGCTGCGGCCGCCAGTGGCGGCTGAGAGACGGGACTTCCGCCTGGAATGGAGGAGGCGGAGCGGGCAGGTTTTGTGTGTGAGAGAGCGAGAGAGCGCGCGCGAGAGAGCGGGGAAGGGGAGGAGGCAGGCGGCCGGCCGGCGGGGGGCTCCCGCGGTTGAGGGGGGGGACGGGGCGGGGGCGCCCTCCTGCTCCCCGGCCGGGCGTCGCCCTCCCAGGGCAAGCGGGTCGCGTCCTCCTGACGGGCACGGCGGAAGGGGCCGGCAGCCGGGCACAGGGACACGTACCGGGCTGCCGGCTCCGGAGGCTCCGGGCTGAGAAGCGTGGGAAGGAGGGCACCCCCGTCGGCGGGTGGCGGGGCGTGTGGGGAGGCAGGGGTCGCCCCGAGGCCGCGAGGCAGCGGCGGAGGGTCGGGCGGGGCGAGGCGAGGCGAGGCGGGGGGACTCCCCTTCCTCCCCTCTCGCGAGCCTCCCGGGCCGCCGCCGCCGCCGCCGCCTTCTCCCTCGGGGAAGAGAGGGGGCTCCCGGCAGAGTGGAGGGTCTCCGCTGCGCTCGGAGGGGTGGAGGCGGCGGCGACCCGGGGGGGGTCTGCTGAGGGGGGAGAGAAAGTGAGAGTGTCCCGAGCGTGCGGAGGGTGGGGGCAGCTGCCTCGCCGTAACCCCGTTGGAGGGGCGGCGGAGTGACCCCGTCTGGTGGCGGGGAAGCACTCGTTTTTCGTGGGGAGAAGAGGGCGGCCGGCGGGGGAACTGCGCCTGGGGGTGGAAGTTTACTCCAGGGCGAGGCCGGGAACGTTTGTGTCCGGCCGAGGGGCCGCGGGGCTCCCCCGATGTCTCGCTGAGGCAGAGCAGGACCCGATAGGCCGGGGCGCGGAGGGGCCCGTAGAGGCGCGCTTGGCGGGGAGAGACCCTCCCGCGGACCCCGGGAAGAAGTTGGTCTGCATCGCGAACGCGGGGTTGTCGGTCTCGGGGGCGCGGGGAGCTGCCTCTTTCGTCGCCTGTCCCCCGGGATTGGTGGGAGGCGGCGATGAATGGTTTCAGCACGGAGGAAGACAGCCGGGATGGGCCTCCCACCACCCCCTTCTACGGACAGAGCTGCTGCCTCATCGACGACGGGGACCGGTGTGTCCGCCCGGCTGGCAACGCCTCCTTCAGCAAGAGGATCCAGAAGAGCATCTCTCAGAAGAAGCTGAAGCTGGACATTGACAAAAGTGTGAGTTGCGACCCTTGCCTCGCCCCCTCCCCCCACTGCAAGTTTCCGGACTTTGCGCTCGCTGTGTTTGGTGCATTTCTGGCTGTTTCCGGGGAATAACTTGCAGCTCTTCCATTAGGTGAACTCACGTTTTTGTAGTGAAGGGTTCTAAACATCTTTGGGGAGTGTTGTTCCCATCTGAAGAGGCTGCTGTTGTCGTTGGAGAGAAGCGCTGCTTCATAGTTGTTCAGCACTGCTCCGTGATGCCCCCAGCATAATTGACAGAAATAGTCTGAGCTAAGAGTTGAGCGTGTTGCCTCTGCAATATTTGTGATGGCTTACAGTTTTTGGACGAAACACTGTAAACAGAGATGTTGCTGTTTTTTGTTAAGTGGTCTCTACAGGGCTGTTTTTTGCTTGGTTTTTGGCCCAGACTCTACAATGAATATCATTTTTGATGATTTTCTAGTTCAACAGTAATGGTGATAAACGAATGTACTGAGGATGTTAACCAATTTAAATTAGGGTAGGAGTACTTTTTAGTTTGGCAAAACGTAGGATGACACCAGCAGAACAAAACTCATGATACATGGTGTGTTGGAAGAATAACACGTAGGTATGTAGGGAAGCAACTAATGCGGAAAAATATAAAAGTTGCAATGTAATGTAATGGCTGCAATGTAATGTAATATAAAAGCTGCAGCGAGTCCTAAGTTCTTAAGGGTAAGGGTGAGTGACTCCCATAAAGTTGTCTAGATAAACCACATAGCACAGACATATTAAAAAAAGTTGTCACTGAGAGTTTTGTGAGGAAAAAATCCACTTTATAATCAGAGATTTGGTTCTGCAACCCAGTAACTGGTGCATATAGTTCTGACTGTTAAATGTGTGTGTAAAATTCAGACTATTGCCTTGAAACAGTTCATTTAGAAATTGTCAAATCTGAAACACTATACTTAAACAATATTTTTAAAGTAGGAAACTGGAAACATATTTGTTTCTTGGCTAGCCCCCTGCCGATTTAAGTGCTGCCAGCCAATTAGTGTTAACATTAAGTGACATCTGTCGCATCTGGCATCTAAACTGGAGCATCATTGCTTGCGGCACTAGGGAATTGGTGGCATTCAGCATTTTGGTAAATTAGTATTGCTCTTTATAGCACTTTTCAGTCTAAGCCTGACTTCACTCAGAACTGTGGAACCTTAAATGGTGTAGTGATAGAAAGAAATGGTTTTCTCTGTCCCTTTGAATGTACTTTATTTATTCTTTTACAGATACAGATCAGCTTTGCAGTAAACAGTCTTTTCCAGGCAAACAGCATGCCGCCTACATCACATAGGGCATCACATAAAACATATGTACATAGGTGAAGTGCCTGGTTATTATTATTATTATTGTTATTATTTTTGTATTTACCTGCCAGGCTAATCTAGCTGTGTCATCATTAAAAAAGATACCCGCCTGCCCCCCCCTTTTTTTTCTGTTAAGGCAGAGTTGGTAGTAGTTCAGGATTGCATTTTTCTTTTCTATCTTCCATGAAATTAGATGTAATTACTGTTATTTTCTACTATATTAAATCCCTATTGCCCTTGGTTAAATTAGTTAATAACTTCTGATGCGCTTTGTTCTTTCATTGTTTGAAAGATGATTGGTAGACAGTTGTACAGGCCCAAATTAGCACCTAATGTTAGTCCCCAGTAATTCCTCAACTCTGCTTTGGGAGCTCCAGTTCCATTATGTAACTGTTTAAGGAAGGGCATTGCTTTAGGCTGAGCAAGATGGATGTACTCAACTGCTCCACGTGCAGGCTCATTTTAACAAACAGCTTTAATTCCCTACTCTTCAGCTTATTTAAGTATGTCAGTTCATATCTGAAGAACCCACTCTTTCAGATAGGACAAAATTGAGAGTGGAGATATCTGGAGGACTGTCCCTTAGCTTGGACTACTGGTACCTATTAAAAGAGCTGCCTTTGCCCCTGAACTGAGCAAGTCCTCTGATACTCAAGTTTATTGGTTCTGTTCTTTCATTCTATTGCTTGAGAGCCCAGAACTGAATGGATGAAAAATTACATCACCACCATTACCCCCCCCAAAAAAAAATATCAGGCCTGTGTTGGTGAAAACTTTGCAGCTGTCTAGTCACTTTATAATTCACTGTACATTTCTCTGCTGAACTGTGACCACAGTGCATTTCTTTATCCTTAGGTAAGACACTTGTATATATGTGATTTCCACAAGAACTTCATTCAGAGTGTTCGAAACAAAAGGAAAAGAAAAACAAGTGATGATGGAGGAGACTCTCCAGAGCATGACATAGATGTCCCAGAGGTATGTAACATAATGAAATTCAAAGAGGAGGAGTTTCTGTTCTGCTCACATCTTGATCAAACTTTGTTTTTAATTCTAAAGACAACATAGTAAGTACACTGCCTAATGTTGTATTTTGCAGATTCCTTTCACCATCCATGGCTTTAGAGTGCTTCACTTCTGTTTTAAAGAATCTCTCTTTCCTACCATTTTCTAAACTCCCACTGCTTACTTCGTATAGTTGAAATATTTTCTGTCTGATGCGGACAGGCCAATCATAAGTGGAATTAGGAAGGAACAGAGCTGCAGACCTCCTGCTAAATTCCAAGCCCGGCTGGATTGCACGAGCCAGGACAGAAAGTACAAGCATAGTTTTATCAAGCTGTTAAGCCCAGTGGATATTTACAGCCATGACTGTGCCCTAGCCCTGCCAAACAGGAATTGGGAGTCAATGGGGTGCCAGTAGGAGCCCATCTGGGAAGTGAAGTAGCTTGATTAGGATTGCTCTTCAACTTTTTCTTCACACTGTCTGCAAAGCAAAAAGAAATAGCATTAAATTGTGTCCTGTAGAATATTGTTGGAATCCAAACATGTGCTTTCATTTTTGTGGAAGTTCATAGCTTTCATGATTTAGATTATACACTTGAAAAGGTAATAGCAAGTCCTTAAAAGGTAATGGAAGCACACTGTGTTCCCAGTCACCAGCATGCTATCTAGCACAATTAGTCCTTAAGGGGGGGAGAGGCATACTTTACATTTTACTACACCAACAGGCCTTCCAAGACTAGCATTTCCGTCGCCTCCCATCAATTGTCTTGCTGTTCTTTTAATAACTGATTGATTGTAGTGTGTTTTAGGGGGTTGGTCTTAGTTGGATTGGTGGGTGGGGAGGATTGAGTATGTTTTTTAATGTTTTTAATGTATTAATGTATTTAATGTTGTTCGCCGCCTCGATCCAGGTGGAGAGGCAGGATAAAAATAAATTTTATTATTATTATTATTATTATTGCTTTTATTACACAGTAGACTTCTCTCCTGACTTCCCCAAGCAACATATTTCCTTTGCACCTTGAGTTCCATCCTCAGTGGCTCATAACTGTGTACTTAAAGCTATTATGCAGAATTGGGGTATTTGAATATGCTGTTTTTCTGTTTTCTGGATAGTACCTTCAACCTACTGTTTGTGACATAAGCATTCATTAGATAACTTGACTATCAATGGTTCTAAAAAAATTACATGTTATGGATTGGGAAAGTGTGGCTCTCTAGATGTCATTGCACTACTCCAGTCACCCCTGGCTCTGACAGGCTGTTTATGCTACCACAACGTTTGGAGAGCTTCAGGTTCCCAGTCCATTCTAAAAATTGAAAATGCAGTTTCTTCAATTAAAGGGACTTTATCCTAAAAACCATGTCCATAGAGCCATTGTTTGAACTGCATGTAATCAGTAAGTAGAATGAAGATTTAGGCCATTTCCGTACTACATTACTCTAGTGCTATTATTCCACTTTCAGCATCCTATGGAATCCTGGGACTTGCAAGTTTAGGGAGGGGCATTTAGAATTATCAGCCAGAGAGTTGGTCTCAGTAAACTACAAACCCCAGAATTCCACAGGATATTGAAAGTGGAATAATAGTGCTATAACAGTGTAGTGCAGAAATGGCCCTTATCTTTTAGGAAAGCAATCAATAACAGTCTTCTGCTTGGTCATAGAAGAAATTGCTAGGATAGTATGTTGTCAGTAATGTTCCTACATAATTTGCCACAGTGTAGAGAGGCAAAACTGGGGTACCGTCTCTTGAAATAATATTCCTCTGGAGCTATACTATTGTGTTACTACAGTGGGCCCTCCTTAGCCATGACCTCCACATGTGCAGTTTCTAGCTCGTGTGAAGCATTGTGTCCCTTTACCTAAAATGGTGACAGCGTGCATGTGGATATGGTGAAGCATCTGCACACACATGGTCACCTTTGACTATGAAGGAATGCAAGCATTCTTGAATTCTGATACTCACAGGGGTTCCTGGAGCAGAACCCTTACATATATGAGGGTGCACTGTATTTATGTGCTAGTTAGCTTTTTGGTGGATCGTGAGGTGGAACAGGGCACATTTCTTGTATGCTAGTTCTTGGGGTGAGTATGTGTTTTAATCATGGTTTCATGCTTTTTCCTTGTTAATCATGTGATTTCTTTTGCAGGTTGACTTGTTTCAGCTTCAAGTAAACACTCTGCGGCGTTACAAAAGGCATTACAAGTTGCAGACTAGGCCTGGCCTCAATAAAGCTCAACTAGCAGAAGTAAGTTGCTTAGGAGGTGAAACATGATTATATTTTGTTCTAATGTGCACTTAGAATCATAAGAGTTGAAAGTGGGTGGTCTCATGGGCCATCGAATCCAATTCAGTGCTCAGTGCAGGATATCCAGCTAAAGCATCCTCGGCAGGTAGCTGTCCAGTTTTCTTTCTGAAGACATCTAGAGAAGGAGGCCCCATCACCTCTCTAAGCAATTGGTTCCATCGCTGAGCTGCTCCGAGTGTCAAGAAATTCCTTCTAATGTTCCATCGAAATCTACTCTCTGGAAACTTAAAACAATTAAACCTGTTCCTTCCCTCTGGGGCAGCAGGGATCAGACTAGCCTCTTCCTCTCTGTGACAGCCCTTGAGGAATTTAAAGTGTGCATTCATGACATCCTTCAGTCTTCTCCTCACTAAGCTGAACATGTCTTGCTCCTTCAACCTTCCACATATGTTTTGTTCTTCATACCTCTTATCATCCTTGGTTATGTGACCTTGCTCCAACTTGACTATATATTTCTTAAAATTGCATGCCCAGAACTGAACACAGTACTCCAGATGAAGTGTGACCACCACAGAACATAGGGAGCTGTTACTTCCCTCAACTTGGAAACTATGCTTCCATTAAAACAGATTAAGATAGCATTTGCTTTCTTTGCTGCAGCACCACACTGCTGTCTTATGTTCAACTTATGAAAAACAATAATCCCAAGATCCTTTTTGCATGTAGTTCAACTGACCCTGTCCTATACCTGTGTGTTTGTTCGTTGTGGCCTAAAGGTAGAATTTGGCATTTGTCTCTACTGAATTTTATTGTATTAATTTCTGCCCAATTTTCTTGTAGTTCTAATTAGCTATGTTTAGTAATGCCTACATATTTTCAGTGTGTCGTTATTGCCTTCAACTTTGTAATTTGCCTCATATGGAAAAAAAGTGAAAGGATACAACTTTAGCTGAAATGAATCCAATTTTTTCTTTCTTTCCTTCCTTCTTCAGTCATTCTCTTTTTTTAAAAAAAAGCAAACCAACAAATTATCTGTATATACTATTAATGTGAACAGTCATATAACAAAATTTCTGTTGCCACATGAAAAGAATACTCATATTATTTCTTTCTGTCTCAGTGGATAGCTATGTATAAGTTTACTCCAGTTTAAAAGGGGCATCTGTTTGATTTATATTTTTCTCAGCTGAACTTTTAAATTCTTTATTATTCTGTTGCACACATGACTAGCACTTCAGGGCAATCTTGACTAGACTTGTGTTTTCCAAGCATTTTGGGCTACAGCTCACAACATACCTCACCTCTGGTCATACCAGCGGAGCCAAAATGAGAGTTGTATTCCAAAACATGTGGAGGGCAACCAGTTAAGGGAGACTGCTTTAGACTATTAAAAGTGCCACATGCTCATTTAATCTCAATAATGCATACCAAAACTTACAATATAGGTAAAGATATATCATTGAACATTAAATATTATTGAACTGAATATTATACTTGTCCATGCCATCATATTCCAATTGCTATGTATGGCTGTGAAAGCTGGACAGTGAAGAAACTGACAGGAAAAAAATCAACGTATTTGAAATGTAGTGCAGAAAAAGAGTTCTGCAGATACTGTGGACTGCTAAAAAGACAAATAAACGGGTTTTAGAGCAAATGAGAGCCAGCATGGTGCGGTTATTTGAGCATTAGACTAGGAGCCTAGAGAGCAGGGTTCAAATCCCCACTCAGCCATGGAAAACCACTAGGCAAATCACAGTCTCAGCCTCAGAAGAAGGCAATAGCAAACCCCCTCAGAAGAAATCTTGCCAACAAAACCCTGTGACAGAGTCACCAGAAGTAGGAAATGACTTGAAAGCACCCAGCAACAAAGCTGCTCTAGGGGAGAGCAAATCAAGCTTTGAGCTCTTCTAAGAAGCCAAGAGAACTAAACTGAGGTTGTCATACTTTGGGCTCATCATGAGAAGAGTTGACTCACTAGTAAAGACAATAATGCTTGGTGAGGTAAAAGGCAGTAGGAAAAGAGGAAGACTTAGGCCATTTCCACACTACATTCCTACTGCCTTTATAGTACTCTTATTCCACTTTAACATCCTATGGAATCCTGAGGTTTGCAGTTTAGGGAGGGGCATTCAGAATTTTCAGCCAGAGAGCTCCTGGGCCTCAGGAAACTACAAACCCCAGAATCCCACAGGATGCTGAAAGTGGAATAATAGCACCATAACAGTGTAATGTGGAAATGGCCTTAATTACAGATGGATAGATTCAAGAAAGGAAGCCATCGTCCTGAGTCTGCAAGACCAGAGCAGGGCTGTTGATAATAGGGTGACATGCAGGGGGCTCATTCATGGGGATACCAGAAGTTGAAGTCAGCTTGATGGCAGTGAACAGCAGCTACAGTTAAAGGACCTTCCAGACCAGCATAGGAGATAACACTGCAGAGGAAAGTGGAATCACTTTCTCCTTCTGCTAGTGGGAGCTTCCGTTGACCTAGTTCCTCCCACAAATTGAAAAGTGACCTGGGAAATAGGTCAATATCTAGAATCATAAACTTCTCTCAAACTTTTAATATCTGTACTGAACATCATTTAGGACAAAAGATTGAAAGTTGCACTCAGTCCAGGATTGCATTCCAGTGGCTAGCTTGTTATAGAAGAAACTGAGCATCCTCTCACTTCTCTGAGAAATGGTTAAAAGTACTGCTTTACACTCTGAAAGTAGGACAAGGACTCTGGGTGCTTCCATGCTATGAGTGGAAAGAATATTCACTGATATTTATTTCCTGGCTTGGAAGAAAAAATCCCAATAGTTAGGAAACCCAGTTAGGAAAAACAACAAAGTGGTAAGAATTTTACCCAGTTTTTTCCCAATATGCACACATCCCAAAAATTTTGACAAACTTATGTGAGTTCTTTGCACAGCAATCGTGGGATTTTTCTGTTAAAAACATTCTTTTGTGCAACAAGCATTCTTTCCAGACTACTAAATGTTTTTTGGTACAAGATTACCATTTTTTACCAAGATTTATTTTGTACTTATTTTTGATGCTAGATTGCTGTTTTCTGTGCAGAAAACATATGTCGCTTTCTATAAACACTGTTTTTTGTCAGGGGCGGGGAATGTTCTTGTGCAAAAAACCCCGCTTGTGTTTCTGTGCAAAATAATTTCCTCAGATAATTCAGAGTGCTTGAATACTTGAGGAAGACTGTGCAGAAATGTTTGTTTTCTCTACAGCAGAGAGAAAACTGTTGAAAATATTATTCCTCATTTGCAAGGATGAAATATTTACATCCTTCTTCCAAACTGCCAGCTCCAAGCATTAGCAGTCAAAAGGCATTGTGCATCACCTCCATCCTTCCCTTGAGTGATACTTAATGATAAGAAAGAAGATATAAGTGGGAGGAAAACACAGGAGTGCTACAAATGGAAGACAGCATTATCTGTCTTTTTAATATATATATATATGTATGTATGTATGTATGTATATGTATGTATATATTATACTACACACAGAAGACAGCATTATCTGGACCCCTCAGCAATTCTGTGAATGAAGCTTGGGTGATGGCAATATGACTTGATTCTTGAAAGTCCCTGGCGAGTATTAAAACTTTCTATTCATTCCAGATCCTTGAGGGAAATTTTCCTTTAGATGAATTTTCTGAAGTTCCTTCAGCAGAAATTGTCCTCTTTCCTTCTGCCCACTCATGTTTTTTTTTTAACACCACTGAATATCAGCCGATCTATTAACTCTGTGTGCTGCCTCACTCTTTTGTGGTGTGCATGAGATCACATCTTAATGGGTCCAGATGTTCTGCTTGCTATTTGTATCCATGGTGTTCCATGTCTCTGGCTTATAATCTAATTCCTATAACTGTTCTCTGTGTATTTTCCCCATGCTAATTCCTCAAAACTCTTTCAGAAACAGATACAGATCTTAAGAGAATCTAACTTCAGTTGTCATATACTTTCCACATTGTGAAGTCTGAAAAGCTTAATTCTGTGCTGGATCCGTGTCCATCGCCCATGCTTTAATCACTGTTGATTGAGTTTCTTGGACATCTGCTTTTCATCCACTATAAGGAAAACTCAAATTTCCATAAGTTACCTTGGAGTAATTCATATTCATCTGTATTTTAAAAAAATATGATGGACTTTGTGGAAATAGTTTTTCTGAGAAACAGTATCTTGTAAACTTGATCCAGCCAGATAGATAGGTAGTCTTACACAATCAGATACAAATGCTGTAAAGAAAGCTAGGGAAGGCAATTTAGATTTCATTTTTTTTAACTGTGGATCATGTTCCTCAAGCTTTTGAAAGATTTTTTTTAATGAACAAAATTTGTAATTGCTAGAAGAATTTACCAAATCTCTTCTTCTCGTAGGTCCTGCAAGAAGTAGCAATGGCTTCTTATTAGTATTCCATTAAAGTGAAAGGAATTTCCATGCATTCTCAGTATGCTCTAAATCTTGGCAAGTCACCTATGAGAAAACCGTATATAGTATATTGGCTCTGTAATTCAAGGGTTATAATGTTGTTGTTTTCTTCTTCCTTTCAGACTGTAAGTCGGCATTTCAGGAACATCCCAGTAAATGAGAAAGAAACCCTTGCTTATTTCATCTACATGGTAAAAAGTAACAAGAGCCGATTGGATCATAAGTCAGAAAGCAGCAAACTGGAATGAAAATTAAATAAGCTCTGGATTTAAGCAGGTGTGATATTAAAGGTGCATTATAAATATTTTTTAAACTGTTAAAAGAGGGGGGTTTTTTTGTAAATTACATTGTACAATAGAAAGTATATAGAAAACTTTGTTCCACAATATTAGAGTATACAATTCCAGAAGGTGTATGATGATTTCTGTGATTTCAAATCCTAATATTTAAAGGAGGGATAAAGATCACAGGAAAAAATCAAGATGTTAGAGAGAAGAACTGTACAGAGGATTAAAGTAAATAAGTCACATATGAAATGAATTCAGCATTCTGAAATTGGATCATATTGTGTCCAGAGTGTATTTATGGCACAGATCAGGCATAGCACTGGATATTTGGTACAAAAAACTTAATCTGTAGCTCACTGCTTGTGCACAATATGGGATTACTTGTCTCACATTTTCATGGGTGCTGCAGTCTCTAAAGGTAGCCTTTGTGTCTGTTAGGCATAGGAGAGTTGTTTTCATAGAGGAGTAAGCCTTGCTTATCTGCTAATTTATTTTAGAACCTCTGTTTCATAAATTCATGAGTAAAATTGTTAATCACCTACATCTTTCAGAATATCTTTTTAATGGTGAGCTACTATAGTTTTGACATACTGTTTGCTATCTTTCTAGAGCTTGGTATATACCTTTTGATTTGTACTCACCATGATGCTGAAAATGGCTTCATTTAAGTTGCTGTGTGCCTTGATCTAGAAATGAAATACCAGGTTAAGTCTGGTACTGTTTGGAAGCCATTTGGTGCTGGGTTCAATCTCATTTTGATAAAGTCTATATCCATTAGCCAAACACTTGACATTAATGGCCTGTTTGATTTTCTGAAGTGTGAGTGCATGATATACACTGCGGTGCACATGCATACAGCATTTCCATGCTTGTCAGTGCACGAAGTTGCATTGTGGTCTAAAGATATCCCTCCAGCTTGTGGCCTACCAGGTTTGACCTTTCAGGTGCTGCTGCCGAATTTTTGTAGTCCCAGGTCGACATGGTTGGCAGGTTTTTGATCCCTTTTTGATCTGTTAAAAATAGTCCCAAGTTACTCAGGCCCTGTATAAAATAAAACTTTACCCAAACAACAGAAGTGTTATACTATTTGTAGATGCTGTTGTATTTTATTCACAGTGAATATGGAAACTACTAGCACCATCACAGTTCTTACCTTTGCTTTTAAAAACCACAGTCTGAGTACCACTGAAATAAATTAATCTTGCATCCAGATAAAAGCTGAGTGGTGTTGTCTAAGGTACCAAGATGCCTGCTACAAATATGACTTCTCAAATATTACTCTCCAAGATTATATTATGCTTTGGTGAATTACTCTATGGGAACATCTTGCTTAAGTGCATACTATGTGTACAGGGAAGAAGTTGCAACCTCTTCAGTTGTTTCTAATTCTGACAGAGTGTGTGGAAAACCTACACTTTGTCTTAACAACGATGAATTCACATGCAGCTGTGCTTGTTCACTTCTCTGGCAAACAGATGTTCAAGAAACATCAGCTTGTGTCATGAGTGCATTTTATTCCAGTTAATTGAATGCTGCTTTTAAGGATGGGTATTTTCAAGCAGCATATGTCCAGTTAGTACATTTTAGGATATGTACTTTTAATGCATCTTACTTAAACACCTGTATGACTATGTAACTGGGAAGAATGCTAAAGTAGTTCAGATTGCTACTTTGCATTTTAAAATTTGCCAAATGATTGCACTTCCCTCTTCATTTAATAACTAGACTGAACTAGCAATAAATTCAGTTCATGAATCTTTACAGGTGAAACAGTCTTTGACTATTTGTGGCTTCATAAGATTCATCTTGTGCAGCTTGGTAACCGTGGGAAAATTTCTCTGAGATAAGTACCCTCAGCCTCATTTCTAGACCAAAAATGTAAACTTTTAGGTGCTAGGGCTTATTTTTGCAGAGTTTCAAAATGAATCAGCAGAACATACATATCAGGCTGTCTACAGAAAAAATGCAGACGGTAGTGCTTTCTTTTATGGAGCTGTTTTCGAGATCAAATATTCCCCCAAAAAATGAATGAACTGGTGAAAAATTGTTATAGAAGCAAAGCAGTACTTTCAAAGTGAAGAGGATCACAAATCTCACCATCAAATCTGAGGGATGGTGAGTCTCGTTGCCTTTTATAAACATCTGTATATGCCTTATACTCAGCTAGACCAACAGTTGTTGAGCAAATGTCTTGGTAGTTAGGATGGGCCATTCTTATGGCCTATTAGGCTAGAAACAGATTCTGTTAACAGCAATATCTATATTCAGGGAAAAGCCTGTGGTTCTTGAACATCTTGTTTTGAATCACTAAAAACACCATAATGCAGTTGTTTAATATAATGGCAAATTATGCTGCATGCCATTTAAGGAAACTTTTCTATTCCTTGTGGTTTTAATAAAACCTTCATCAGCATTTTTGAGCTTCAAAGATATGAATCCTTAAGCAATGGCTAAAATTAGTTGAATATATAAGAACAGAGTCACATTGACAGAGTTCATTAAGACAAGCTAGTGGGTAGTACTTTATATTTATTCGTGTCAAATATAAACTTTACATGGGGTTTAAGCTGTTCAGCAATGAACCTCAGCCTGAGAGTGACTCTTTCCACACCTAGGGCTGACCAAATCTATATCGAATGAAACCACTCCAAATCAAAAGATCTGTTTGATGCCTTCAAACCCATTTAAGAACCCACTTAATGCTAGAAGAAGGGCCATAAATTGTTTTAATGGGCTTTGCATCAGAGCCGAAGATCTTACTGTGGCACATCTTCTATAATGAGGTTGACTTCATCAAAGATGGCGGTCCTCAGTGTGTTAGTTGTTGTACTTGTAGTAGTAGTAGTAGTTGTTGTAACAGTAATAGCACAAGAATTTTTGTTCATCCCTTGAACTGAATGAAGATAAGAGCAAAGGGAAGGGGAATGTGCAATGAGAATGACAGTAGTGGAATGACACATTTAAGAAAACATGGTACAGTGGATAGAACCATCAGGCCCATAGAGAACCATCAGGCCCACCCTGTTCACTTTTCCAAGTTTGTCTTTGCAGTGTAAATATTACATATTGAGCTTCTACATTAAATTTCAGATGTTGTCTTGCGAAGAAAGTCGTAAAATAAGATTCAGAAGGGACAGTCTTGGTGTTCTTGCAGAACACTCGAGTTGAGTCACAAAGCTAAACAAAGCAAAATTTGTTTTCTGTCACCTGAAAGATTTCTCAGTAAAAATATCCTGGGTAGGTGAGCAAAACATCTTAGGGCCCAAATAAAAGAGGACAGGAAGTTTTTTTCCCCACATATTCAAAGCAGAATAAAAAGAGCCACGAGCAAGGTAGAACCCAGAAATGTATGTTGTTGACTTGTCTAAGAGAGGACTTAATAAACAGTGTTCTAAATTTTGTAATGAGTAAATTAGCCAGATTGAAATATTGGGAGAGGGAAAGGAGAACCTTGCACTTTACCTTGTATTGATAAACCGTAATGTAAATAATATAGAAACTCTTTGACATGATTGGGGTGTTTGTCTTCAAAGGTGAACCTGTGTTCAGTGCACTGGTGTCACTTCACTCTGTACATTGAGATGAGGGACTGACAAATCTTCAGAAAAGCATTTCAGCACTCCCAAAGATTAATAAAGGGCCCTTGCAGTGATGAAGCAGAATATCGCCACTCACATTTTTGATAACCCACATGTTTTGTTGTGATTCTATACATCTGCTGTTCTTTTTTTTAATGTCATCAATTATGCTACAGGGTAACCTCTACTCTCCTATAAACTTCATACATTCTCATTTATTATCAATTACTTAATTAGGTGTTAAATTTTAACTATTTGTGGAGGGGTAAGGCGCTTATGCCTTAAACTCAGACTTTCAATTAAATATGTTGTATGAAATAATTTAGAACTAGTTTTCTGCAGCGTTCTTTTTTTTAAACATCTTTCAGGCATAGGCTTATGGAGCTTGCCTCTTATTATGTTGCCTTCCTCCCTCCTGTCTTGTCTGGCTGCACACTGCAGAAATATAAATTAATCTGTTTTTATGCCCCTTTGATTTGTAACAGTCTTACTGGAAGAAAACAGCTTCCTTTTTGCCTTCATTCAATCTGGTGGGTCTTTATGTGTTGTACTGATCTTTATGCCAAATGTTTTCAGTAAACTTGTATCTTTGTGAATTATAACTGTGTAAACTTAAAGCAATCTAGTAATTTATAGTGGAACTATAGAGTTCTTTTCTCTAAGATGTATAGTGTATCCTTCTTTCCACTGTGTATAACACTTAAAACTCTGTACTGTTGGATAAAGATGTAAATGCTTGAGATTCATTTCTAATAAATGATCATTTGAGCAACCAGATACAACTGCTAATTTTGCATTTTGCATTTTGTAATTAGACAGGACATCCAAGTTGAATAAAGGTAACAGAACAGGAAATATCAGTGTGCGTCATATGGATATGAGTTATGTCAGTCTCAGATGCTGTAATTTACTGCACATTGTCTTTTTATTTCTAATATATTTTTAAATCACTATAGAATTATTTGACCAAACATCCACTCATACCCAGTTTGCTTCCCAGTATTCCAGACTGCAGAATGAATTTCCTGTCAATTTACTGTCAGGTATCCCGGCCCAAGAGCAAGCAAATACCATGGATAGCCATCAGTCCTGTAATTTGATGATGTAGAAGAAAGACATGGGTGGCCTCCTTTAGTGATAAACTGTACAGAGAAGGCAGACCATCTAGGACTTCTTTTCTCATGAAATCATCTTGGCTGTCTGTTGCCTAGCTTTTATTTTCTGGCATGGCTTGCACTTTCCTCTTCTGAATTGGCAGTGAATGATCTGGAAGGTTTTAAGTCCTGTGGTGCTTGACAATAGAATGGCAGTGTGGTGATGTGATTGGAGTATAAGGTCTGTGCAGCTTGTTAAGTGACTCTGAGATTGTCATTTTCAGCCCAAACTTGCAAGACTTGCATGGTTAAAACTAAAAAAGCAAGAGCAATTTATGTCGTCCTGAGCAAGTTGAAGCTGACGCAGGATATAAACAAAAAATTACATAACTTGAGCTAGCAGCATTTTGGCATAGAACATGAATATATTTGTGAATAAATCCTTTCTGCATTTGTTCTAGGAATATTTTTTATGGTATCATGACAGTATGAATGGCAGTATTTTGATAACAAAGCAGAAGATGTGGGCAGAAAGTGTCTTCATAGCTATCTTTTCATAATAGTTAACATCTCAATTGCAAGAAGGATTACAATACAAGGAACTCAAATCTCTCTCCCTGCCCTTTAAAAAATGGACAAGGAACCACTTATAGCTGCAGTTTGGGCACATTTTAGGTATGTAGTGTTCCAAGCCATTTTTATCTATCTTGGAGCTATTTTATTATAGCGTATGAAGTTGTTGCCAAGGAATTGTATTGTACTGTATTGTAAGCGAGAACAATACAAAGACTTTATTGTTGTACAGAATCTATACTCTTTAGATTGTAATCTTGAGCCTTTCAGTCTTACTGGTCTCTTCATTGTTAATGATCAAAAGCTACAGCCTTTTATCAAAAACTGCTGATGTCAAGTCAATCCCCCAGTGTAGAGCTTTTTATAACAGAGCTTCATGAACCTGTATAATCCTACCTACCATTTTCATGTTAGCTACAATATCTATATTGTCTGATAGTAGTTGTCAACTAGGTTGCTTACCTTTCAATTGTTCTTGACAGACACACATGCCCTGTACAGCTTACAGAGAGAACAGGAAATAAAACAGAAAATACATTCAGAAAATGTTAAATAAAAGCATCAGACAATTGGCTTGATTCAGTTTCTCCTTTGCTGGCAGAATCATTCCCTGAGTTGATCTCTTATGGGCACCTACCCTTCTGATCCAGAATGGTCCCCACCCCCCTGGAGGAGGTGGGAAAATTCATAAAGATTGTTCTCATTCCATCAGCAGGAGCGCTCTGTTGGATCAAAGGCTCCTTCTGGATGGGAAGCTCTCTGCAGGAGGCAGATTCTGAATTTGATCCAAAACCCTTCCTGAAAATTCAGGCCATTATCTACCAAAACTGAACAGTAACTAAGTCAGAGGGTCTCTCTCAGGGAGGGAATGCCATAAAATAAAGCCATGCCTGAAAAGGCCTTATGTTTCATGTCTGTCCATCTTGAAGGCAAGGATAGAATGGAGCATTGCTTCAGATGATGACTGAAGCATGTACATCTCCACATAATAGATTGACAGTCCTGGTCCTAAAGGTAGAACACCAACAGCTTGAACTGAACTGAAAAAAAGAAGCCAATGCTGCTGGTGCAATATTATGTAATCTGTGCAGTGTGTCATAGTTAAACATATATGTGTTTGCATTCTTCAAATTAGACTGCACTCTCAGCAAAATGATCTTATGCTTTTGTGCTCGTAGCACCATCAGGTGCAAAAGTGGGCAACCACAGAAAACCTGGGGCTGTTTCCTACTACTACAGGCCTTCCAGGGGCTGCACCTGCCACTTTTAGTTTCTCCAAAACTGCTTTGGGGCTAAGACAAAGTATATCTGTGGGACGTGCCTTGTTTTAGTTAAAAATCACACCCTCTAGAAGTTTCTTGGAGGTACAATTCTCTGTTTCTTTTTATGAATTAAACATTTGTGTTTTGGGGGTTCCTGGGGCCACACTAAACAGCTTGGTAAGCAACACTATCCCTCTCCTCTGCCACAATGTAATAAATGCCAGAATCGCAAGTCATCCTGTGAAGTAACTGATCACCTAGGCATGTAACTGAGAAGCAAGTCTTGCCTTGTACCCTCTGTTGTCTAGCCTTGCAGTAGTTCCCTATACTTTGCAGGCATGTTTACGTTAGAGCCCTTTCACATTACACAGTTGTAGTGTTATGGTTCTATCTTAACTCCCCTGGCAACAACCTATGGAATTCTAAGATTTGGAAGTTATGGAGCAGCATTTAGAATTCTCAGCCAGAGAGCTCCTCAAGTGCCCCCCCAAACTACAACCCCCGAGTTCCATAGGATGTTGCCGTGTCTGTTGAGTGGAATCATACCCCTATAGCTGTATTGTAGACTTTTATTTGATGATGTTTTTTTTGATGGTTGATGTTTTTAACTGGTTTTAATTTTTTTTTGATAGTTTAATTGCTTTTTAACTTTTGTATGATGTACATTTTGAACTATGTTTAAGTGCTATAAACTGCCTTGAACCTTTCAATGGGAAAATGTTAGATATAAATAAGTGTAATAATAGTAACAGTTTGAAAAGGCCCTGAGTACAGTTATTCAGGATGAGTCAGTTGTCCTCTGCTCCTTAATCAGCTACCCTACAATTGCCCCAAATGTTGCTTAAACAAAAGCCTATGTGGTGGTGCGCTAAGGGGTAATAGGTAGAGACTGGAGAGACCAGATTTAAATCTGTCTTCAACTATAAAGCTCAGAGTGTCATCTTGGGTCAATCACTGTCAGCTTAGGCTGTTCTCTAGAGTTTTGAAGCAGCTTTTAAAGCAAAGTAAAGGGCTTCTTGGGTGAAGGACAGGATGAAAGTATAATGAAGTTTATTATGTTTCCTTCAATATGTACTGCAAGATTGGCATTTCCAGAGAGAGAGAGATCTAAAAAAAGGCAGCTAAAAAATCTTACTCATGTATGTAGCCTATATCTTTTGCAAAGAACTGTGAGCAAAGGACTAGAGACAAGGACTAGGGAAATAGAAGAAACTAGTTTGAACTGTTCTTTTCTATTGGTGATGACAGAAGACTATAAGATTAGTGTGAGATATCAATTCCCACACATCAGATGATTTAAGTCATAGTGGAGAATGCTGCTTTTCTCCAAAGCATGCTGTAAGGCTAATCTATCATTCATAACAGCACAAGACCTCTGCGTGATGTAAAAGGAAAAATTTCCCTACATTCAATATCTACTTTCATGGTGCCACATGATGGCCAAGACCCTTCATTGCTTTACCATAGCATAAATATCTGCCAGCAGAGTTATGTAACACCTATACTGAATACCAGTGTAACACAACTTCTGTGGATCAATGTGTTACACCCCAGAGTAACCCTAAGAGAGGGCCCCTAAATTGGCATGACTTCCCCCATATTGGATATTGGCTAGCAAAGGTCGGTTGCAAGTAAAAATTGGGTTTGAGTTAGATTCTTAAGTCCAACAACGCCCTTTTCCGCTATATGGGAACGTAGACAACATCCTTTAGGCTAAAAGACAACAACCTATTGTTCCAAGTCACGTATCTCTAGGCAGCCACAATAGACTCTCTCCTTGATTAATAAAAAGGTTGTCTCAGCCCCAAGCCACGCTGATGAACTTTGTGACTATAGACAATCAAAGTCTATCAATTTGGAATGGTAATCCTATCATGTACCTGGACTTTCCTGGGAGAAACAATACCAAGGAGAGGTTGTGATATTTGCCTAACATTATATTCCGCAATCATCGCCCATTAACGCCACTTTGCTAGCCTATACACAGCCTGAGGACAGAAATTGGCTATAAAAATCCTCACTTTTTGAGCCTCTTTGGAGAGCCTCCCAGACCGGACAAGGGCCCGTTTCGCTGCTACCGCAGTGTCCCACTTAAGCCTCTCAGATGCTGCTGAGAGCTAAACACGACTTGCATATCCGACTAGCTGCGAAACCCCGCTGCTTCCAGCCTTCCAGCCCCGGGATCCAGCCTCCCCTTGGTGCTTTACACCGAGCCTCCGCTAATCTTCTCCTTCTCCAGGACACCTAGACTAAGGTCGGTATGCCCTCTCTCCCCACTGTCTCTTATTTCCAACTTCATTCCTGTAGCCCTTGTGTGATTGTAGAATTATTTGTTAACGTGTGTTGCAACCTTCTTTGTTAGTTTTAATAAAGTTACTTTAGACTGTTCCCCTGACTCTTGTGTGGTTCTGACCCCATAGACATAGGGTTAAAGATTCCTTGCCCTGACCTCTCACAAGCTTTGAGTTTCTCTGTTAATTCCCTTAATTTGAAGTCTGTTTGGGTGTCCTCGAGATACCCCCAATTTTCAGGGTAACAAATGGTCAATGCGAAGACAGAAAATCCAGTGTGCAGTTGTGATGCACAGTGAAAAGCCCAAAGTATAGAAGCAGTGTGCATTCATATACTATGCTGTGTACTTGAATGTACTACCCCATGCACATTTATCCTGCTGTCAGTTAAAAAGGAGAAAAGAAAAAGAAGGGGCAGTACAGAGTGATATTAAAGCCTCAGGTTGCAAAGTGTATTTATACAGTTGTGGGAATGGGGTAGAATTGTTACCGCTGTTTCTAGCCCGAGCTTGTGGGATATTAAAATATCATTTGATATCAATAATTTGGCCTTCTGTACCCATTCCTCTCCATGAGCTTGCGAGGCCCCCGGACAAGCACGCACACAGGCGCGGCCGACAATAACCGAACCATTCACA
The DNA here is from genome assembly GCA_030412105.1 of Cyclura pinguis. NCBI lineage: Eukaryota > Metazoa > Chordata > Lepidosauria > Squamata > Iguanidae > Cyclura > Cyclura pinguis. The sequence goes on along the minus strand of CM059600.1, from coordinate 107,852,862 downwards.
TCCCGATCTAAGCAGGCCAGTCATTGCCGAATGCAGCTTCAGGAGACCTCAAGGCAAGTACCACATTATGTATGCAAGCTACTTACAAAAGATCCCCTGCACCGCGCAGGCAGCTTGATGAGTGGACTATACAACTCTCAAGCACTCCACGTTTGCATACTGGCTACCCTATTGACAATCTGGCTATAACTCAATCATCTAAAGTACTGACCTTTCGAAGGCTTTATCTCCAGCCCAAAACTCATTGTTTTCCCCAAGTATGGACTAGCCTGTGGCCACAATTTTCCCTATAAGAACCCCTGACTTTGAGCACTTCCTCGGATCGTTTGTGACTTGCCTCCCAACTTGCTGCCGCTCTGTTTGACGAGCCTTCCCCTCAGCCCCACGTGCTGAGAATCCATGCTCCCCAGCTTCTTCGCTTTTACCAGGCTTCAGGACAGGTATAGTATTTCCCATACCAAACCTCCTCTCTAAATCCCTCTATCCAACTCCTACCTTTATTTCTATAGTTCCTTGTGTGAGTGTGTTGCACACACCTGTGTGATTGTGTTTCAATAAAACAATTATTATTTTCAACTTCTGCCTTATCATTGACTCGGCCTGCCCCCGTAGACATAGGGCTCAAGATCTCGCTACATTACCCTGCCTCTCGCATTGCAAACTGGTGCTCTGTGCTAATTCCCTCCCCATTGTTGTGAGCACATTTAGGTGTCCTTCCCGGGACCCCCAGAAATCAGGGTAACAGAATGTAATAGGATCCAGAAAGGTGCAAATCATGTGTGCTGTCCTAAATTTCCAAAGGGCTGGGTGAGGTGATACAGGTCTTTTGGATCTTTACAGTGGGCGGTTGAGGTGTGAAAGCAATAAAAGTCCATTTCCCTGGGTACAAAACTCTCTCTGAGAAGATTCCTTTTGTTATATGTGCAGTTGCTACTGAATAATGAGTGTTATGACCTGAAGCTTTAATATCGCTGTACTGCATCTGAAGAAGTGGCTTTATATCTACAAAAGCTCTTGCTTAAATAAAAACCAGTTAGTGTTACAGGTGCTGCAACATTCCCTTTTTCTCCCCCTCCCTTTTTTATGCTGCAAGAGAGTAACACAGCTACTTCTTTGAAAACTGCTGCTGTCAATTGGATATGACCATTTTGCATTGCCTTCCCTGCCCCCCCGCCAATGCATAATGCAGCTTACACCTACGTATGCCCTTAACAGGACGCTGGCATATAGCTTCTGAATCAGCTTCCTCTGCATATCTCCCCAAAAGCCTTGAAGTTCTGTATTTCAGAAGGGAAGAGCGCTTTTGCACGTGTTCTGTTTTGCCATCACTGTATCAGCGGAGCTACAGGTTCTTTCTTAAAAGCAACGTGGAAGAAGTTTGTAAATTTTCAAACAACATCAACAATTCTCCAGCTTAGCTCTTAGGATTGCTGAGAGAATGTTAGAAAGAGTGCCTCTCGCTGCAGATGCAGTTGTCAACCCAGTAACTAATGTCTGAAGGGCCATTCTGAAGCACTACCATCTGAATCACTGAACATTTTCTTCAGGTCCTGTCTGTATGCTTTTTGACCGTAAGAGGGCAGTATCTTCTAAGCAACACAACCAGGTGTGCATATGCAATCTCCCCCCTTCCCCATTTGCTGATTGGGTGAAAAACATTCTCCACAGATGTTAGAAGGATCACAGCCATTTTCCTGTCACAAATGGAACTCTTTTCCCTCAGAGTGGTTGTACTTGTCAGGTACCGGAAGTAGGATTATGCAGTATTAAAGGATATGAGTATGCTTTAAAAAAAAAAAAAAGATTAACTATGTTTTCATGGCCTGGCTGAGAATGAAATGGAACATTTACAGTGGTTTGGATCCCCAAAGAAGTCATTTTTCCACTGCTTCCATGATATGTGATAAAAAACAGGCTTCGCTTTTTTCTCAACATCCTTATTGTAAAAGGCTGATTGGAGGACAGTGGAGAGTGTAAATAGGAATTTAATAGGGAGGGGAGTTTCTACACGCGACCTTTTACTTGCTAGAAACTATAGTGGTAATAGCTGAGATTTAAATTTTATTTTCATTTAGTGTTCAAAGTAGCCCTTTCACGCTATGCAATTATAGCACTATGATTCTGCTTTTATAGCCGAATCCTGGGGTTTCTCCCTTGGGGAGCTCTCTGGCTAAGAATTCTAAATGCGCCGTCCTGCACTGCAAATCCCAGGATTCCATAGAATGCAACAATGGCAGTTAAAATAGATTCATAGTGCTATAACTATGTTCTGTGAAAGGGACCAAGGAATGACTACTGAGTTTTTCCAACACATCCATTCAAGAGGTAGTGCTGAGTTCACATCTACTTGAAGAGAAGGTTGGTTCTTCCCAGACTATTATAAGCATTTGTTTTCCTAGGCAGGAGAGACTTTCGTCAAATATGTTACCTAATTTCTCTTGATCTTTGCTGGATCTTCCTCCCTGGGTGGCTAGACCAGCTTCTTCCTTGCTGTCCTTCAGCAGCAGGAGACTTTTCTGTTCTAAAAGGGCTTTTAAGCATGGACTGCAAGGACTTTTAAGCATGTACTGGTTATTATCTTTTATCTTTCCTCTTTCTAACAGGTTTGTTTTAAATGGTTTTAATTCTGTAGTTTAATTACATTTTAACAGTAAGATTCTCTGTTTTTACTTGTGGCTTTGCATGTGCTTTTATTATCTGTGTGGTTCTAATTTGGCTAAGATGCCTTGAATTCCAGTTTTGAGGATGAGGCAGTTCTTTTGTATGACTATGTGTGATCATGTATTAGTCTTAAGTATTATTATTGTGTTGTTAGATATAAGGCCATTTCTGCACTAGACTGTTATAGCACTATTATTCCACTTTCAACATCCTAGAGAATCCTGGGTTTGCACTTTCGAGAGGGGCCAGCTCGACTGCAAACCCCAGGAGTCCATAGGATGTTGAAAGTGGAATAAGAGTGCTATAACAGTCTAGTCCAGAAATGGCCTAAGTGTCATAGCTATTCTAGCAGCACAAAAAAGTAGCATTTGATAGAACGAATAGGAGCAAAGATCATAGAAAGCAGATTACACCACAAGGCAGCCTTCTCAAACTCAGCATCCTCCAAATGTGTTGGGCTATAACTGCCATCATTTGCTGAAAGCATGGCTCTGCCAGAATAGAGTCAAAGCTAGATACTTCCATGCGTTCTGTGCACTGCTTCTCTAAACTGTTCTTTTGGAGCAGTTCTGTAACTGGATCTTGACTCCTCTTAACCCTTATTTTGCCATTTATTATGTTCTCCCCCTCACTTGGCAGGTACACTTATTGCCTTTTCTGTAGCTAGTGGTTTCCTGTAGGGAGGATTTGCTCTTTTTCCCACAGCTTATCAAGGTACAGCATTTTGCAACAGTGAGAGGATCTGAAACTCTGCAGAATGGAAGTGTCAGTCTAGCCGGGTGTCTAGTGCAGAGATTCCAATAGCCCTATGTGTAGGAATGGGTAAGAGCAGAAAAAGCAAGGAACACATTGCAGCGATTTTATTTGAAAGCCAGCCAAAGACCTGAGTGTCTGTAAGGCTGGGCTAGGATCAAAGGCCTTCCTGGCTGTAAATCTTTCACCTGTGACTGTTACTTACTGGGACTTACAGTCATTACGTGGAGGTCGGGCCCAGGTCAGGATTTCTCCTGTCTCTTCAGTCCCCAAACTCAGAAACATCCTCCTTATCTTTGACGCCATCTTGACATAAAAAACAAATTATGGCCCAATTACTCTCCTTGAAGGAGCCATCCAAAAAGGACCAAAGGGGGCACCTTAAACGACAAGAACTGTTAGGTGCTTCCTTAAGAAAATGCAAGCAAGAGAATGGAGAGGAAAACTGCAATAGTCAGTGCCTGTTGGTACTATTTCCCATCCATACAGGTTCCCATAGAAAGGCCAACTGTGTTATTATCTTAATGTCTAATCATACACCCAAAAAAACCCCTCTTTTTAAAAACTCATGAATGATGATTTACTGAAGCCTTTTGGTTTCTTAACAGAGAAACTCATTCTTACTTCCATTGTTGCCCACCAGAGCATCACACAAAAAAAGAACAAACTCAAGCACCCTTCCTAAATTGGGCACTGTAAAGTTTTATTGAATGGTATAGTTTGAGCATTGGACTACAACCCTGGAGACCAGGATTCAATTCTCCACATAGAAACCCACTGGGTAACCTTGGGTGCATCACATACGCTCAGCCACAGAAAACCGCATGATAGGTTTGCCTTAGGGTTAACATAAGTTGGAAACAACTTGAAAGCATACCACAATAGCAAAAGTTTTGTTTTCCTGTGCTTGTACTTAATCAGTTTGGGGGAAGGGACTACACTTAGTGTTAAAACATACATTTTACATACAGAATGTCCCAAATTTCACCCCTAGCATCCTCAGTTCAAAAGAAATCAGGAAGCGGGTGATGAATCAGGCCTCAATCTGAGACCCTGGGCAACCACTTCCACGTGGAACAGTAGGCAACACTGAGCTGAATAGACAGATAGTCTCAATGAGTGGTAAGGCCAGCAGCTTCCTGTATCCTCCAGAGATGTGCAATGTGTTACCTTTGCTTTTTGAAAATGATGTGTGAGGTTTCTTGCTGGTACCAGATCCACAGTGTCTAATTTGCACATGTAAATGGTCTCTCCAGAGTTCTTGACCTACAAAGTTTTGGCTTATTCTGATATGTTCTTGTTCCATACATTACAATGGCCAAGAATTGCCAGACATCGGAAGAATTCATTTCTCAAAGAAGGCAGCAGAATCATAATGCCCTTTCAGCTGTCTCAATACTCCACAAACCCTGATATTGCTCGTGGAGGTTTACTTCCATTTCATGCATTTGGGAAGGATGCAAAGCGCCCCCTAGCCCATTTACCAATAGTTGCAGTATAATTTGCTTTACCTTATTCATCACTTCCACACTACTACATTCTGTTAGGGCCACAGCTTCCCCATCTCTGAACTCTATGCAGACAACCTTTTCTTGTACAGAACAGGAAGTTTGGGGGCACAGGTCTGGCTATGTTTGGTAAGCTGTATTTGGAAAAGTGAGCATAAATGTTAAATGTGAACCCAGTTGGTTTGGTGGATAGAATTTCACACCAGCACCTGGAAGACCCGGGGCCAAATTCCTCCTTGCACATGAAGTTGAGTGGCTGTTCTTGCCTCAATCTGCATCATGGGCTTGTGGGGACAGCCATATTCACTCCTAGAAAGAAAGGGAGATTATAAAATAAGTTAACCACATCTGTCACTGTAAGAATGAAGGTGAAGCCTTAACAATTAATTTTTAAGGAATTTGTACAGTCTTTAGGCTGGTAGACTTCCCACAGAATAAAACTCCCAGGTGAATTCTCCACTTTGTGTTTTTAAAGGAATTTTGTTACTACAGAAGGCTGCTGATTTTTGGTTCCATCATGCTGTACTGCAGAATAATATCTGTGGCTATTATCCCAGGTAACCACCTGGAAGAACACATAAAACTGGCCTTGAGGAGTTCCTTTTCTCAGTCTCACCGCAGTCACAAGCACAGTTGGTGAGTGTGCAAGAGAAAGCCTTCTGGGAGATTGCTCCTAGCCTTCCCAGAAAAGTGAGAATGGCCTCTTCCCTGCTGTCCTTCTGACAGCAAGCAAAACTCTTTTTATGCCCCCAGGCTTTTAGTACAGAAACTTTTTAAGGAATGTTCTAAGATGTGCTGTGTTCTTTTAAACACAACTGTTTTAATACTTTTTAAAATCTTAAGAAATGTTTTAAGACTGTGTTTTTAGTTGTATTGTTCTTTTCAAATTGTATCTCACAATTTTGGAAGAAAGGCAGGATACAAAGAAATATCATCATCATCAACAACAACAACAACAACAGCAACAACAACAACACTACTGCTAGAATCTTATATGACCCCTGTTAACATTATGTAACTTAGCTGCATAGCTACATAGCAGAGGCACTAAGAAGTCCTTTTTCTGAGAAGAAGATGTATAGTGGGACATCAGCAAGAGGTCCCAATGTGCATTGATGCCCAGTAATTCCCACAGACATGTCCACTTAAGTCTTCCAAGTAGACTTACAGAATTCCAGCCATAAATAAACAAACAAGTAAACTAACAAGCAAACTGGGTGAACTTTACCTTTTCCCTACTAAGTACAATGGGCCTTAGTTACCGCTATGGGTGCATGAATGTTTGTGCCTTGAAATCGCCTTTTGTCTTATAGTGCCCCTACAAAATGTCATAGGATTTTCTTAGGGAAGAAGTACTCAGATGTGGTTTTGCCAGTTCCTTCCTCTGAACTTACAGCCTACAGCACCTCTTATTTGTTGGCAGTCTCCCATCCACATACTAACTAGGGCTGACCTTGCTTAGCTTCCAAGATCAAATGGGAACTGTTGCCTCTCAGGGAAGTTTGGGAATAAATGAGCTGAAATCTGTGCTGCATTGCTCCTTCATGGCAAGCTCTCGTCTTGAGCCTCGTCATTGTTCTCAAGCCACTCAAATCAGAAATAATTAAAATACCAAATTTTATTATATCCTTTATTCTTTTACTGAAGGTTTTTCAAAGTTCACTCTTTGAACTTGTTGGTGTTTTTTTTTAACAGCCTTGTTCTCATTCAGTACATGAATATCTTATGTCTTACTCCAGTGTGTAGCTTGTCTTTATGATGCCTAGTAAATTGTATACATTTAGAAATTATTTCTGAATTGTTCATTGGCTTTTGGAAACTTCATAAGGCAGAACCATACAAGAAAAGCAGACTATTTTGGTTTAATGGGGGGAAGAAAGTCCCTCACTGGCATCACAGGATAGATCTTACACACACTACCAAGGAAGAGGAGGAGGAAAGCACAACTGCTCCATTTCACTAGGTTGCAGTCCTGTCATTCAGTGTAATAGGCAGGGCAAGCAAGGAGTGTGGCAGCACAATATAGCTTGACTCACTGGTAAGTTTCAGTAGTAGGGGTGTGTAGCTCCTGTCAAAAGTGATTGGTGACTGTCAAATTTGATTGATTTATGTGTTGGGGATGATAGGAGTTTCAGCCCCACGGAAACGCGACGGAAAAACCAGAATTCAGCGAGCCAACAGCAGCAGCCTCGTTCCCCAGTAAGGATACTCACACATGGAGGAGTTTCTTCCAAAACAGGAGGCACTTTATCTTGCAGCAAAGTTCCGTTATATACAAAACATAGGACAAACTGACAAAAGCTTGCGCCAGGCACCAGGTTTGGTCAACAGACAAATACATACTGGGCCCAATTAGAACCCGATTTAGAAATCGCCCCATTGGCCGGCTTGGACCACATGGGTGGGAGGGGACACGGCCCATTCCGGATGTCCTGCCCTAGTACTTCCGGGGGGGCGAAGGGGAGGGAGATTGATAAGTGTCAGTCATTTTTGAGAGGTCATACATCAATCAAATCTGACAGGTCATAAATCAATCAAACTTGACAGTCATCAATCACTTTTGACAGGAGCTACACACCCCTACTACCAGTTTCAGTTTCTGCTAGGAAAAATTGGTTATTAGTACGTTATCCAGATACTCCCATGGATATGAAGTAGCAGGAATCTAGTACAAGCATACCTCAGTTAACAAAGCCTCTGAAAAAGAAGCTTCTTTTTACAAAGTCTTTTTATGCCTGCCCAGTGCTTCCTTCCTCTTTAGGTGGAAACCTTTCTCTCTGGGTGGAAACCTTTTTAGCAGCATTGGCACTGGTAAGATAGTAAAAGAGGACTGTGGGGGGAAAAACAGACTTTTGGTGACAACACGTGTGAAGTAACCAATGCAATAAATATTGAGCTCTGGGGGTGAATGGGATTTTACTCTAGCTGATCCTACTGTAGCCCTGTGTGTCAGCCTACAACAAAGTAAACAGCAGCTGAATCCTTTACTGAGTGTGTGTGAACAGCAAAAGAGAGAAAAAAAGGGGGGGGGGAGAGCAGACACACCTGACTCACCAGCTACTCCCAACACATTAAAAAAAGGATAGCTCTGTAAATCTGCCCACCAGAATGGAAATCATGAGAAAAGTAGAAATTGGTGAAATAGCAAAACATCTCTGGATATATTTTGGAGGAAGCCTTGGTCTCCAGAAGACTCAAAATGTTTTCATTTATTCATACAAGAGTAAATAAATCCTAACCTGGTTGTTTGTTTTCACATGTGCATATCTTTAGTTCTGAATAAAAAGTCTGGTGAAACATGTTCAAGCTGTTTTTCTTGTTTTGTTTGTAATGTAGGAACCTATCTCTATTCTTTCTATGTTATTACTGCTTTGATACCAAAGTTTCTGTTAAAAAAGCAATGCCCAGGAACATATCAACTTCATTAACCTTTATCTTGCCTTTGTCACATCTGCTTGGAAGGTAAAAAAGAGGAAAGCATTTCTATAATGTTGTAAGTGAGCCTCTGTGACAATCATTTTGAATCACTTGTCTGGATTCAAATATTCCACAGAAATCATCCCTGACCTGTTTCATTCTTAAATGAGTTGTCACCACAGTCCACAAGGGTATTTCTGGCAGCCGTTATACAGGGAAGGAGACAGTCATGTTACACCTTATTCTGGTGACCAGCTGAGGTAACATGACCATGGGATGTGCAGAAACATCCCAACTGCACAGGGAATACAGGTGTCAGGATGTCCATACTGTATGTACTATGTATAAAGAAAAAGTTGCTATTTGGCTTGATTGAAACCTCCAATAGACCGCAAGGATAAAATTGTTTTTTGGGGGCTGACTGAGGAATGGAAAGGGCCCTGAGATAATCTATTTTAGAACAAATGAAAAAAAAAAAGTTTATTTGATTAATTTTTCAGAACACATGCCACGAATATTTGTGGTCCCATACAAAAATGTGAAGAAGTCCTGGATCTGTCTTTGTCACTGGAGGGCCAGATGACAAGAGCTCAGAAGTGCCTTTTGTCAGTTTTGGCTGGTATGCCAGTTGCGGTTGTCCTTGGACAGTGGTCCAGGCACTGAGAAGCTTATGGGCACAGGGATTTTTGGTCCCCTCTCTCCTCTCCTTCCGCTGGCAGGCAAAGCAACACTTAATACTTCCGCTGAAGGTATTGTACTGGTTCCCTCTTTCTTGTCAGTCCAGGTTTAAGACTTTGTTGTTAGGTATAAAGCCTAAGCAACTGGGGACCTGGTTACCTGAAATACCACCTTTTTCAACATAGTGTCATTTAGTCCTTACTGTCGTTTAAAGAGGCTCTTTTGGGGAAGATGCAGAGGTCTGTTTTCTCCTGATTCTGAGTAGGTGATTTAGTCCTGTGGCAGCTGCTATGTAGATCATGTTAACATTCAGCATTCTCCAACAATTTTCAGCTTGAAACTACCTATTTATGCAAGCCTTCAATATCTGCCACCTTTTTTGCAAACTACGTAAGTACAACATTTTGATTTCTATATTATGTATTTGTTTATGGTGTATGTTATATAGTTTATTATTGTCCAGTGCCTTGAAATCTTTGGATCTAAGTGTAAACAGTTGATACTTACATTGCTGGACAGAAGAAGGAAAGCAGCACATGCAGTGGAACTGAGAAACAGAAAACTGGGGGAGTAGGATTCATATTAAATTCCAAAGGAGGGACGGTCTTTGAATTTTGGCCTGATCAACTCAGGATTGTGACTTGGCAAATCTAACTAGTGTCCATGGAGTTTTAGTTTGGTGGATGCCTTTATGTTTCTTCCAATTGTTAAGTTACTGTTTTTTCATTTCTTATATTAAACCAATATGCAAGTGTGGCTGCATGGTTTGTCTATACAGGTATATGATTTTAAACTATTCAAATTTGTCTTGCTTGTTACATTGATTAAGGTGCTACTAAACTGTTTAAATTATTCATTACTATTTAAAATGTCTAATTGTTCTACATCTATTTTACCAATGCACGCCACTCTGAAATCTTTAATTTTCTTGAATGCTTTCAATAAAACAAATTTTATCTAGCATTCTTAAGAGAGGAGTAAAATCTGCAACTGAGTGTTGCAGCATATCACAATTTGCTATATTGCAATACATTTCAAAGTCCAGGGGCTCATCATGACAGCAGCCCACCCCAGACAGGGTTGCCAGTTCAGCTCTATTCCAGGCCCTGAAAGTTCAATGCCAAAAGCTGAGAGCTGCTGATGACCCCTTGTGATGTCACAGTGGGTGGAGCCTAACAATGTCATTAAGCAGGATACCTTAAGCATCAAACAAAGGTGCACAGAGTATGCCATTCAAACAAGAAACACCAAATCTAACAGATACCCTCCATGTATACATACACGTGTGTGCACAGACATGTTTTTCAAGGTGGCAGTCTTACCCAGAGAGTCTTGCCCTAAGGACTGGAGAGTCAAGACCAGGTGCTGAGATCTGAGAACCCTAACCACAACTATACCCACAAAGAGAGTCCAAAATAAAAGCAGCGGTATTGGTTGAAACAAGCAAATCACTCCTAAGAGTTTTCATCTCCACCAGGAACAGATCTTTAGGAAAGCTATTTGGTAATAATTGCCCATCAAAGCCCAAGCCATTCTAAATACTTGAGATTACAACAGAAATAGCATAAAAATGTATACTGCTGGTGGGAATAATCCATTTCCCTTTGGGTCCACTGAGCATTTCAATTAAGCTCAAAGGTATGGGAGAAGGCTGTGGAGGGTGGGCTGACCACTAATGAAAATGTCTGAGTGCTTCATGCCAATGAGATCTGGCACTACAACACCATTGACCCAGCCCCTAATAATGGTGAGCTATCCCGAGTGTTAAGATCTGCACAGGAGGACTTCCTCTCACAGTCATGTTTGGTAAGAACATGGGAAAGAGCCTTCTAGTCTTGGGAGGCTATTCCCAAGTTGTGGAACTCCTTTCCCTGCTGCCTTTATACCCACAGACGAAGATCTTTTTCTTTAGGCAGGCCTTTGGTTTATAACTTCTTGCAGCAGACAGAGCTTTTAAAGAGATATATTGTGTCTGAGTTTTGCTGTTGTTGTCGTTATGTGCCTTCAAGTCATTTCTGACTTATGGCAACCCTAAGGCAATGAGTTTTGTTATGTTTCAAATATGTTTAAAAACACATACAAATTGTTTTTTACCTTGTGCTTTTTAAACAAAATTGTGGTTTAATTTTTTTTAAACAGCAGTTACATTTTTTTTTTTTGTCTTTGTTTTAGATAGTTATAAGCCACCTTGAATCCTGTGCTTGGAGGAAGACAAGATATAAATAAAATAAAATAAATAAACAAATGATGAATAATTGTGGTGCTCTACATGTTGTGAGACTGCAGTTCCCACTCTCCCTAGCCAGTGGTGATGGATGGTGGGAGCTGCTCTTAATGTTGTTTACAACTCTTAAGCTGCCTTAGTTCCTTGCTTATTTTACTGTGATCCTTTTGTTTCAATGTATTACCTGCACTATATTGTTGGCTTTTATAGCTATTACAGGATTTAATTGTATTGAATTTTGGTTACTGTGTTTGTTGTTCAGCCACTCTGAGTATACTAGGATACAAATAATAATAATTATGATGATTATAAAAATAGTTTTGTTCTTAAAAAGGCCAACACATATACGTCTGTATACCTAAGGAGTCCCTTAGAGAGTGGGCGTGCTGAGTTGGCATCAGTTGCCACAGGGAATGAGAATGTTTTCATCCAGCCCCTATCTTCAGAGCCTGGATCAGCCAGTCTTTGGTCTACTTCACTTCCGAAGCACAGGAAGCCTCAGAGGCAGAGCAAGGAGTGCTGTATATGTAGTCCAGGTTTCTCAGATGGCTTCACCTTCAGGCCACAGTCCTTGGGTTGGTCTGCACAAACAGTAATCAGTTAATATGGCTAATGAGTAAGCATTCTCTTCAGACCTCTGAAGGAGGTTGCCAATAGTCTTTGCTAGCACTGTCATCTTTTTTTACAGACAAAACATATGGGCATTACACATGTGTTTCCATTTCATCCTAAATACATACTTTTTAAATAATTTTTGCAAGTTTCTAAATCAGTTTTTAATCAAATGTAGAAACAATATAATAGAGGCGGACCTTCTTCCCTTACAAAACGACAGTGAATTCAGATCATCAAGTACCTTTTAGATGGCACAGGAAAGGACTCGCAACAAAATATAGCAGCGTGTCTCTTCTCCTAACAGAAAGTGTTCCTGTTCAGGTCTCTGCTCTACAGGGAAGAAAGCCCCATAATCCTATACGGAGCTTGCAGTGTGTGTATTTGGTGGAGGAGCTTTTCTCTTTCACAGCTCTCTGAAATCTTCCCTCTTGTGTTATATATAGTGGTAAAGAGTTCAGAATAGATGATGAATTGTACTAACATTGACCTGATTGCTATATAGCTATTTAACTAGAAGGAAGATATCACATGGGGAGTTATTTTTAATCTCAGGAATTCATTCCCTGAATTCTAATGCTCACTCCAGAATACTGTAAGTCAGTGGCTCTCAAACTGTGGGGCAAGAACTTAAGGGGGGGTGATAGTTGCTCAAGGGGAGGACAAGAAAATTCAGCTAATGAGAAAAGCAAAATGTGAAAAAGAAAGGCAAGCCTCAGACCATTTTCGCACAGCATTTGCCATGCGAAAGGGCCCCTGGAGTGTCACGCGATTGTGAGGAGAGGTCGACACGACGCACTCGCAATCGCGCAACACTCCAGGTGCTGGCAGGCACCGATCACACACTATTTCATTTTTGGCTTTGAGCCGAAAATGGTGCGTGATCGCGCATCGCTCTGGGGCCCCGCACATCTTTACCGTGCATGCAGAGCTCCGGAGCTGCGGCGCTCGCGCTTCCTGCCCCAGCGCAGTCTGGGAAAATCCCAGGGTGCACTGCGGAAGGAAGAGGAGGGGCTCTCACACTACCTGCTCATGAGCGGGCAGTGCCTGCAGAGCTGAAGCAACGAGGACATGAGAGCCTCTCACAAGAGGCTGCTCTCGCGATCCCCGTACCCCAACTCCACAAAAAGGTAAGCTGCGGACAGGTCCTCAGTGTGTGTGTATGTGCTCACACATTTGCGTTTGTGCATGCACCATTTAGGATTGACTGGTCTCTGCAAGAGTGATGCAAAGCATCTTTTCCTGTTATGCCTTCCTCCAACCTCAGACATAGCAAAAATCAGCTTCCCTTATTTATGTTTTTCTCACGCCTCTGAACCTTCCATCGTTGGCCCAGCAGACGCATGCCCCTGAGCAACAACAAGGTTTCTCAAGTGGGGGGGGGGCTAGAGAAGTAAAGAGAAGAGGCAGAGAGTGCAAGGGCCCAGCTTTAAGATGGAGGGTCGTGTGGTCCAAGGGACCTGTGAGAGAGGGATAGAAACATCGGATAGCAATGAGGAGGGAGGAACACAACATCGAGTAGGGGATGTAATATCTGTATACAAAGGAGGTCACAGGGATAAAAAGTTTGAGAACCACTGCTGTAACTTATTGGATCTCAAGCAAATCCCTGCATTCTCTCCATCCCGCTTGTTTCCCTCCTCCCACTCTCTCCAGAGACACCTTCAGTACTGCATGGCTTAACTCACCTACAAATTCACAGATGTCATAGCTAGACTCCCACAATCTGCCTAACTCCTTGTTCTTTTAGACCACCCCTTCCTCTCCCCTTTTTAACACATTCACACCAGTGCAGATATTGAAAGCTGCCAGAAAAAACAGAGAGATCCAGGACTATAGTGTAACTGTAACTCAGCAGCAGCATGTCCTGAGTTCCCCAGTGTTTTCTACAAAAGGAGTTCACAAGGACAGGAGTTCCTTTCTCTGAAAGAGGAATGTGAATCCAGGGACCATTGCACTCTGCACAGTTATAGCATTATAATTCCATTTTAACTGCCATAGCAAAGTACTCCAGAATCATAAGGTTGTTAGTCTGGTAAGGCATTAGAGGAGCTTTCTGACTGAAAATTCTAACTGCCTCTCCCTGGACTATAAACCCCACAATTCCGTAGGATGTTGCCATGGCAGTTTACATGGAATCATAACAGTTTATCCGTGTAGTGCGAAAGGACCTCAAGAAGTTCCCTCTCCAGACAATGAGTTTCTCTATTTTTTTTATCTGTAGAACTTAAAATACCCAAAATGCACTAGATCCCATCTAATCTTGGAAGCTAAGCAGGGTCAGCTTTGGTTAGTACTTGGATGGAAGACCACCAATGAGTTTCAGTACTGCAGGCTATATTTCAGAGGCAAGAACTGGCAAAAACCACCTCCACATGTTTTTTGTCTAAGAAAACCCTATGGAATTCATGGGGTTACCATAAGTCAACAGGTGACTTGAAGTCACACACACACACGTGTCTTCAACACTCCCTGTTTTCTGTTATTTCGCAGGGCCTTTTTCTCTTTTGTATTTTGTTTGTTTCTGTTTTCCCCTTTAATTTTAAAGCTTAACTATTAATGTTTATCTTGAGATTCCTTCAAATCTGTAGAAATGATTACATTATTGGGAGTAACCTCCAATTGAATCCTAATGGACAGGCAGCCCACCCCCGTGTTTGTTATCGGAAGGGATGGTAGTGATGATATTTCACATAGTGCTTCCTTCCCCTGTATTTGAGGACCGGTCTAAAGCTGATATCAAACATCTGTGGTTAGATTTTCCCCACAGCAGTGTAGTGCTGCTTATGTACCTATCAGCCCTATCTGGGTAGCTACCCTGAAGATCAGATCACTGTCCCTGGAAAGTAAGTTTAAACACCAAACCAATGCCCCCTCTCAAAAAAAAAATTTCCCGTGCTGTTCTAACTAAATCATGGCGAAAAAAGAACAGAAAGCTCTGCAGAAGAATAAACGTTGTTACTATGTGCCTCAAGTTAAGTCTGATTGATGGCAACCCTCTCATGAGTTTTTTTCATGGCAAGGTTTATTCAGATGGGGGCCATTTCCGCACTACACTGTTATAGTGCTGTTACTCCACTTTCAACATCCTATGGAATCCTGGGGTTTGCAGTTTAGGGAGGGGCCTTTAGAATTCTCAGCCAGGGAACTCTTGGGCCTCAGTAAACTACAAACCCCAGAATCCCATAGGATGTTGAAAGTGGAATAATGGTACTACAACAGTGTAGTGTGGAAATGGCCAGGGTTTGCCTTTGCCTTCCTCTGAGGCTGAGAAAGTGGGACTTGCCCAAAGTCACTCAATGGGTTTTCACGGTCAAGTGGGGATCCAAACCCTCGTCTCCCAGAGTTCTAGCCCAACATTCAAGCTACTACACCACACTGGCTCAAAGAAGAATAAATACAAACTGCCTATTCCCTCACAGATCTAAGAAAAACTTGGATGGGCATTTAGATCAGAGCTATGAGGAAGAGTGAAAATGCCCCTCCTCACTTCTCTGATCCTGAAGGCAGTCAATTATGGGCTGGCAATTTGAAAAACACATGCGTTACCGCTAATATCCCCATCTTTGGGAGATCCTGATCACTGATAGACAATACATCTAGTTTCATTTTTAGTTCCCTTTTTAAAAGTTTGAAAAATATTGTTGTATATAGCCTTAAAAATAACAGCTACCAAGATATATATATTAGTCATAACCGATTTAAAAGTACAAATATAGACATATTGTGAAACAACAAAGAAATCACAAGAAGAAAATTAAAATATTTTTAGTATTAATAATTGAATAGGAACAGTAAAATTATGGATATCATAGTATCACGACATGCACTGTTCGAGTGATTTACTAATAGACTGCCTTTCTTGATGAATCAGCCTGAATGACATTTTCCAATATAGCAGCCAGTGCGGTGTTGTTGCTACAACATTGGACTGCAACCCTGGAGATCAGGGTTCTGAGTAACTTTGAATGTGTTACATACTCTTAGCCCCAGAAAACTCCATGATAGGTTTGTCTCAGGTCACTGTAATTTGGAAATGACTTGAAGGCACACAGCAATAACATATGAACTTAATTCATACTGACAGAGCAGGGGGGTAGCTACTGAGGGATGGGGGATGAAGACATCCTCCCTCCAAATAAGAATTCTGCCCCCCCATGAATTTTTTCTTCAGTCCCTAAATTTTTAGGATTGCAGAGAGACACTGGGGTTTTTTCTCACTGGGGACTCTTACATTCAATGTGTTCACATTCCCTTGGTAGTTTTGCCTGTCCTCACCAACTAAACTTTTAAGTTACTGCAATGCCAGCAGGAAAATTTCATTGGGGAGGATCAGAAATCATATTCAGGGACAAGGCCCTCATTTTGCTCCTCATGGCTAGACCCCTGTGCACAAGCAAGTCCAAAATAGGATGTTTTCAAGTGAGTAGGAATAGTTCATCTACTTAAGATTAACAAAACTGTAAGCAGTTCACATTCTTCTATTCAAACCAGACATTTTAAATTGTTAACTCAAGCAGCTTTCAGAGTGGTATATCATTATTCTCATCATATCTAAAGTATCTTCCCAAAAAGGATGTGTGGGTGCGTAATTTAAAAAAAACATATATTAAATCTTCTGCTAGAGATAGAATCTACTAATATTTTATCTGCTCAATGATTTATAATATATTTTGGAATGTTTGGAGTCTAGTACCAAGGAAAGTGAATCAATATATCAGCATTTCTAATGAAAGATAGTGATTAAATTTTACTCATCTTTTTATACATACAAATTAATCCTCCCTGCTTATGACCTCTCTAAACCCCTCTTTACAAATATTGTTCCTCATCCTTTTTTTTTTTTTTTTCGTGGAAGCAAGGAGTATCATTTACCAATCAAACAATTCATGTTCATACCAGAGACTGACTCAGATGCTTTAAATAATTCTATTAAGTGTTTCTATATATATATGCAACAGAGCTTAAATATATTCCTCTGAATCAGGACAAGGGAGGTTTCTGATGAATGCTTTCTATTTTTAACAGATTTAAAAAAATGTGAATATATAATATGTGGCAAGAAAATTCCAAGTGGAGTGATGGGAGAAGAAGAATCCATAGCATAAGACTCACCCTTTCTTATGCCCTGCCAGGTTCATGCCAGAAAGGCAGAAATTAGGGAGCTGCAGGTTTTTTCCCCCCTTTTCTTTAGCTTTTTGGGACTATTTTCTTCAGCTTCCCCACCATACCACACTACACTTTTCCTAGCAGGACAGATCCTAGGCCTCCCACAGTGAGCCTCTCTGCCATACCAAAAGGCCTCTGGGAGCAAAAATCTCCTTATCTTTCTATGTACAATGCTAGAGGCCCAGCATCTCAATGATATATATTCTGTTACTACTACTGCAACTGCTGTTGCTAGTAATGGCTGGAATCTTGTTCGGTACTTATGCCTTCGTGAGTGGGTTTACTTCTGTAGGAATTAGAATTGGGCAGTTCAGTAACATCCATATCCAATAAAGGACTACTGTTCCATTACCACACAGAGGAGCTAGCAAAGTGAGCGATGTTCATTCGAACTAATGCATAACAGGACTGATGCACAATGCACAATTGGTCCTCCTGTCCATTGGTCCCACTGTGCATCAGGACACCTACTAGCACCAGTGCACAGCGGGACACTCTTGTAGGTCTCCCATTATGTATATTTGCAACTGATACTGTTTCTTAGTACTTCTGCTACATTGAAGAGCAGTAATACAGTTACATAACGTACCCCTTGATAGAGGATTCCAGCCACCATTATCAATATTAATATTAATATTATGGCATCACAGTCTTCCAGATGTTATTGGCCACACCTTTGCAAAATTAATTATTCAGATGCTATCCATAAACTTAGGTTATTTTTGGATAATATGTCATGTTTCAAGAAGTACCACTTGTTGTCACATTATTTGGCTCCCACCAAACTGCATTGGTGTCTGTTTCATCAGAAATTTCTGAAAGCTATTTTTCTCTCCTACCCTAAAGACAGTATTAAAATGTTAACAGGATGAATTATATCACACATTTTATTAAGAAAACATCACTCTATTGCATCCTAAGATGCCTCTCTTTCATACATGGTTTAAATAGTGTTCTAATTTTTCTATTTATGTTGCCTTTTCTACTGGTGGCTTTTTTTGTTATGTGCAGCACTGTGCTTTTAGGAATTTTGTTGTTGTATGCTTATATATCTTTTATTTTGGATGCATATGTTTTTCATGCATATGTTACTTCATTAAAAGAAGAAACCTAGTTCACATTACATTCCATATATAGCCTACCGACTTGGCATATCTAAGGCTGCCAGAGTTTTGGAAAACTGCCCTGCCAGTCTCTGGTTCTAATCTGTAATACAGAGAGATTCCTTTGAAGTAGCTGGATGTTAGAAAGCCAGCATATTGCAGTAGTTTGAATGTTGGACTAGGACTCTGGGAGACACAAGTACGAATCCCCACTCAGCCATGGAAACCCATTGGGTGACCTTGGGCAAGCCACACTCTCTCAGCCTCAGAGGAAGGCAAAGGCAAACCACCTCTGAAGAAATTTTGCCAAGAAAACTCTAGGAGAGTGTTGCCATTATAAATGAGAGTTCATCTGAAGGCACATAACAATAACAAAGCCTGATACTGACAGCAGGCCAACTAACAACAGCTGCTGACAACTGTATTAGTCTCAATATGCCTCCTTCAGTTCCATCCTGAACAGGAGCCCAGTTTCTAGGGCTGTGACATTTTCCATAGTACTTCAGTAAAGTGGTGGGGGGCAGTGAACTGCCCAACCATGGCCATTTCTGCACCATGCTGTTATAGTGCTATTATTTCACTTTCAACATCCTGTGGAATTCTGGAGTTTGTAGTTTAGGGAGGGGCATTTAGAATTCTCAGCCAGAGAGCTCTTTGGCCTCAGGAAACTACAAAACCCAGAATTCCACAGAATGTTGAAAGTGGAATAATAACCCTATAACAGTGTAGTGTGGAAATGGCCCATGTCTCTGTCATATAGTTGTGACCAATACACTAGCAGTCTGGCTAACCTCTCTTTCGTTTCCCCAACCCCATCTTCAGCCAAGAGGAGATAAGAGGTAATAACACATTGCTAACTTTAAAACAGAGGTAGGCAGCAGTGCCAGCTGCTGAGTTTTGTGTCAGTGAGGTTGTGAATCTACTCCAGGTTTTCTTTTAGAGTTCAAAAGAGCTTTCCAAGCTGCTGAACCTTGGGGTATATCTTGAGGTATCTTGGATACTGTCTTCAAGGTTCACACTAAAACCATCTCGATGCAAGTGCCATTGGTAGGCAGGTGGAGACATCAGGATGATCTGAAGTATGTTAGAAAGGATTTCTCATTTCCAGTTAACAATCGCAGCAAAAAATACCACCACCCTAAATAATACTGCTGAAATGAAGAAATCTAGGATAACCAGGAATGGATTTTTTATGCTGAAGAAATGTCAACTCCATTCAGTTCTGTTATTCAGAACATATTCCTGAGCTCAAAATTCTTCAATTTCATGTGTGTGACTGTTGCATCAGATTCCAGTTAGAGGACATTACAGCTCTGTTCTCTTTCACACAACACAGTTCTAGCACATTGATGCTACTTTAATTGCCAGGGCTCCATCCTATGGAATTTTGAAATTTGTAGTTTTGTGAGGTATTTAGAATTAGAACTCCAGTACCTCACCAAACTACAAATCCTGGAATTCCTCAGAATTCAGCCACAGCAGTTCTAGTCCCCACTTCAACTATCAAAGTTCAACCATCAAAGTGTGAAAGATATATCTTTTTTGAAAGTAAAAGAAATCTTCTTTAACACCTTGGCCTCTCAGCAAGCAAACTTCACAACTTTGGTGGGTGGAAATGTTTGTATTAATCTCTCATTAGTGTTAACAGGCTTGCAATCTGCCTGGATGCACACAATTGGTATGATCCCTCTAGTGTTCTTGTGAATATGAGTGGGTTAGTTTGTCTCTGTGGAAAAACTCTTGGAGTAAGCTTGTGGCAGCAGGCAGCAGATTCTCTCTGATCTTGGAAGCTGAGTAGGGTTGGACGTGGTTAGTACTTGGATAGGCAATCACCAGCAAATATCAGGTGCTGTAGGCTATATTTCAGAGGAAGGAATTGGCAAAACCACCTGTGAGTTTTCCTTACCTTAAAAAAAAAAAACATAAAATACACAAGCCTGTGGCTGAAGCACACAGCATCAACTTTACATTTGTCTTCCTCTCATTTGTGGAAGACACTGGCCTATTTCTGTTTTTTCTGAAAGCAGACAGACAAAAAGTGTGCTGCCTAAAACCAAACTAAGCCCAGCCCAGAGAAACCAGTTTTCTCAAAAACCCAAGATATCTCCCCCACTTTTTTTTTCAGTTTTGTTTCCATGTGTTTCTTCCATTCCTGTTTTTCTTTCTGCTTTTTCCCCCCTTCTTTGTCAGACTGGTATTTCATTTGGCTCCGTGCTGTCTATGGGGCTGTCCTGGTTAACCCTTCCCTTGCTGCTTCGGAGATAAGAATTGGCTCCTTTGAAATCAGATAAATAGTCTCATAAATACCTAGGAAAGGAACAAGTAGGTTCTCTGAAAGGAGGAGAGAAGAGAGGATGATTTGCCAAAGGGCCAAACAGGGCTGAGTCACTGAGTGGGTGATTTCCTTCAGGGCTAGTCACTTACCTTGTCACTGTCCAAGCTTATGGGCTGTCAAGGCAGCAAGAATAAGCAATGAGCAATACAGTGAGCACTCTAGAATGAAGAGTTCAAGCATCTTTTTTTTTTAAAAAAAAAAGAACACCTAAGTTTCTAGCCCTCAGGGTTACAGAGAAAAGCTTGACAATAGACTGTTGTAATGTCATGGTCTTAAGGGACAAGAAAATGTTCTTTCATTACATGGTCAATGAAGTAGGCAAATTTTAGTTCAACTACCCAGTTTTCCGTAAGCTGCTGTCTTCCAGCAAATCTGTCTGTATAACAGGGATCATATCTTAGCCTTCTCTATAAGGCAGTAAGAATGATTGGAAAATGGTTTTTGGCGCTTAGAGGACTATGAGAGAAACACAATGCTGCAATTTTAGGTGTTGTAAAACAAAAAGAAGTACAAACCTATGAGGCTTGTTGGATCATGGATGGCCACCAAGGACAAACACATCAACTGAATATGAAAATGCCTTTTTATGTGGTGGTCTGAAGGAGGACCAATGATATATCATAATTAGAGTGCTGCACTGGAGGTGCTTTCGCACTGCATAATTGTAGTACCTCTGATTGGACTACAAATCCCAAGATTCAATTGGATGTAGCCATAGCTGTTCCAGTGGAGTCTCAGTGCCAGAATTACATTAAGTGTGAAATTGCCTTAGGACTGGGCTTTCAGCAAAATTTACCTCACAGACATATTGTGATGGTAAAAATGGAAGAGGACCATGTATGCTCCCTTCTGCTCCTTGAACGAAAGGCAGAATATAAATGCTAACGCACAGATAACCATGTTCCATATATAGCCTAAAAGAGTGAGCAAATCAAAAAAAGTATTCTCCTAAATAAGCTTAAAAACACCCGTTCTAGAGTACAGAGCTGAGCCATAACTGGAGCATAGTTATCTAAGGGCCTTTCCATCCTATCCTGTTATAGTGCTATCATTCCACTTCCAACATCCTATGGAATCCTGGGATTTGCAATTTTGGGAGGGGCCTTTAGAATTCTGTTTGGCCTCAGTAAACTGCAAACCCCAAAATTCCATAGGCTGTTGAAAGTGGAATAATAGCACTATAACGGTACAGCGCGGAAAGACTCTAAGAGCGTTGCTATGGCAACAGTTTCCTGTAGTACAACAGGAAAGCAACAGCCATGTTCCCAGTTGTGGAAGTACAGGAGGCCAGTCTACCAAGATAAGTAGTGCATTTTTTTTCTTTATTCTACGTCATTGTTAGGTGCTTTTTAACTAGAACTCTCAAAGTAACTTGCCCCAAAAGGAACAAAAACCTATTGCAATTTTTTGTTGTTTATTTTAGCACTGGAAACGTTACTGAGAGATATTAGACAAGATAATCGAATAAGTGGAGTGAAGACAAAAAAAAATCAGTATAAGCTGAGGGCCTGTACTGATGATCTTGTGATAGTGATTCAAAATCCATTGGACTCACTGAAGGTTCTTCTGGAATAAATTAAGATGATTAAATCGTGTTCCAGATAGAAAGTGAATTGTGATATAGTAAAACTATCTACTAGAGACGTGACTTCGGAGGAAGAAAATGAATTAACTGTTGTTTCCAATTTTAAAGGGGAAAAAAGGAGATTGAACATCAGGGAGTTACAGCTACAAAGTATAATAGTGTAGCATTTGAAAATAACTATGACAAAGTCAGGAAAGAAATTAAAAGAGATTTAGAAAAGCAGGGAAAATTAAATGTATCCTTTTGTGGAGAATGGTGGTAATAAAGGCAAATGTTTTGCCAAAACTTTTATTTTACTTTCAAACAGTCCCCATCATAACACACGCAACACCTCTGTACAATGACCAAGAGAAATTTCCTGATTTGTATGGCAGGCAAGAAAACCCAAGAATAAAGCTTAAAACACCATATTATGCAAAAGAAAGATGGAGTCTGGTAATGCCTAAAATTAAATGTTATTATAAGAGACCTGTTCTTTTGTATGGTTGAAAGAATAATGCTTTAAAGATGAGAGATTCTTCCAACTTGAAGGTCATGATTTAAGATTTGGTGGCATGGTTATGTTTGGTATGATAAAGTCAAGGCACATGGTAAAATTAAGAATCACCGTATTGGAAAGGCTCTTCTACAAGTGTAGAATAAACATAAACAGATATTTTTCCTAAGATAATATGAGCAATCTTGCCACAGAAAGCTTTTTTCAGGAAAGAATGGGTTAAAAATCAGAAATGACTGTATAATGAGTACCTTTTGTATTTTGAACACGATAATTGGGAGTTTAAAACAAGGGAGATGCTTCTTCAGGAAGGTAAAAATCTTAGTTGGTTTGGTTATATGCTACTTAAAGATAGACTTAATCAAGATAAGCAAGATCTTATTATAGGATTTGGAGACAATGAATTTTGCCTAGAGTTCTGTAAAAATGATGACCAAATAATTTTAAAAAATGTATAGATCTTTGGAAACCAGAGACAGAGGATAAACCTATCAGGGACTATATGATAAGGTGAGCTCAAAAGTTTGGGCACCACATAAAACTAGAAGAATGGAGAAAAAATGTGTGATCTAAAGACATAAAATTTGCTTTGTGTAGCAATCTAAAGGAAAATGTATGCAAGATGATGTATAGATTGTATTTAACCCCAAATAAGTTGTCAAAAATGTCTAAGAATGTTTCAAACCGTCATTGGGGATGTCAAGATAAGGAGGGCTTCGTTTCTCATTAGTGGTGGACCTTTAAGAAGGTGAAAAACTATTGGTCCGATTTATATGTTAATTAAAAAAAAATTAAAGGTAGATTTTGTAATGTCACCTGAAATGTTTCTGCTGGGTATTATGGATAAGAATTTGAACAGCAAATATAGACTGCTTCTTACAGCTACCAGAATATTGTTTGCTCAAACTTGAAAATGGATCAAATCAACAGTAATAGAAGATTGTATTGTTAACGTTGCTGAACTATCCTAAACAGCCAAACTAATGTGGGTTTTAAAGGATAAGCCAACTGAAGTTTTCTTGAAAGACTAGAAACCATTTATGAACTTTCTGAGCAATAGAAAATCAGACAATGCAATAATTTGTGCTATGATTACTAGTAGTTTGCTTAGGTGGTTCTATAATGGTAGAATTATATCTTTTCCTCTTTATTTTTATTTTCTCATTACATGTTGGTTGGAGGGGGTCAGAGCCCTTTTGTGTTTTTGTAAATTAGTGTTTAGTCAGTTAGCATTTAGTGTTTTTTTAGTTTACTGCTTAAGTATTATGTTTTAATTTTAATTATGTTTTATGTTAAAAATCTTAGTTGGCTTTTATCTTATTTTGTGTAAATATTGATAAATAAATATATTAAAACTTACTGTTTAAACCTATCAGTTTAAAAAATGTTGTTTAAACTGTTTTAACAGACTTTAAACTGGTTTGATACCTGATCAGAGTTTTAAAACTATCCTCATTATTTTAAAGTGTTCTTGACTAATTTTATTGTACACCATTCTGAGATCCTCAGATATAGGTGGGATATAAGTATTTTAATTAATTATTAATTTAATTTAATTAATTTAATTTAATTTACAATTTAATTAATTGATTTAATTAATTAATTTTAATTAATTAATTAATTAATTTTATCATGTTCAGTGACATTAATTATCCACCTTCAGAATAAACACGTTAGACAAAGGACTGATGGGACAGACAAAGGACATTTGATTTTAAGTATTAGAATAGTGGTTTGAGTGTAAGACTGTGACCCTAGAGACAAGGGTTTAATTCCCTGCTTGGCCATGGAAACACACTGGGTGACCTTGGGCACATCACACACTCCCAGCCCCCAGAAAACCAGTCATGTAGGGACGGGGGAGGGTGTTTGCCCCGGGCGGCAATGTTTTGGGGGCATCCCAGCCTGTAGCTACACCCCCACACGCCCTGGCCGCACCCCCATGAACAGCAGTCACGCCCCCATGCACAGTGGTCACGCCCCTCATGTCATAGCCCCTCCCCACACTCCAAGCTCCCCCACTGCAGAAAACCCCATGACAGTTTCACCTTAGGGTTGCCCGAAGTTGGAAACAACTTGAAAGCACAGAACAACAATGTGTGTGTGTACACATACCGCTGTCTTGCCTTTTACTATGTCTGTAAGTGAGTCAGCATGGTATAGCAGTTTGAATGTTGGACTACAGCTTGGGAGACCACGGTTTGAATTCCCACTCAGCCATGGAAATCCACTGAGTGATGTTGGGCAATTATACATTCTCAGCCTCGGAGGAAGAAAAAGACAAACCTCTGAACAAATTTTGCCAAGAGAACCCTATGATAGGTTTACCTTAGGGTCACCAAAAGTCAAAAATGACTTAAATGCAGACAACAATAATATGTGTGTTTGTGTGTGTGAGAGAGAGAGAAAGAGAGAGAGAGAGAGAGTGAATACTGAGTGCAGAGTAAAAGGCAAGAGTGTGGCATGTAATTCAGAGATACAGAAATCCAGCATAAGAAGAACTGTAACAACACTCTTCCTTGCGGTCATCCTTTTGAGCCAAGGATGAGGAGCATGTGACCCTCCAGATGTTGCTGGACTATGATTCCCATCACCCCATTAGCCTATCCTGGCCGGGGCTGATGGAAGTTAAGGTACAACTATACAACAACAGCCACATATTGTCTGCTGATGCTTTAAACCGGTTCCCATATTCTTGCGATTCTCTTGGCCCACATGTCCGTGCAAATATGCAAAGAATACTCTAAACCAAGGAATGTTTTTTAAAAGCTAAAGTCCAGATGGACGGAAGCAGGCAGGGGGGACTCAGGTTCTTGAGGAACAGTAAAGCAAGAGCACGTGGAGAAGGCTGCTAAGATTTTGAAAAATGCCTTGACAAGAGTTCAAACTGTAAAGCGACAAGTGTTGACATGATATAAAGCAAGGGTTACCCTCTAGGATCAAAGCAGCACACCTCATCCCCTCCCAACACCTCCTTCCTCAGCTGGGAGAGGGAGAGGAAGAGGTCATTTTTCCTTCCTATCTAACAAAAATGCTCAACTAAGATTTCAAGTAGTGCTCCAGAAACATTAAATGCTTTCCCTGTTTCAAATGGAGGATTCAGAATTCAAGTAGAGAATCCAGAACTAGACATTTTTTATTAGGGTATGTAGTCCACTGAATAAAGGGTCCATGTCCTTCTGATGGACCTCCCTGACCTCTCCAAAGGCCCTGCAACCCCCCTGAAAAAATCACCCCAAAATGAAGTGTGGGTGAAAAACCACCCAGACCAGCAAATTGCTGCTCCTGGAGGCTCCCAGGAATATCAAGTAATTTACAGCCCCTACCTCAAACCAAACAAACAAACAAACACACACACACGCACACAACCCTCTGAAAACCTCAGGAATGGAAACTGGAAGTGACTTCCAGTTACTTACGGGCCGGGTTTACTGTTGCTGCTTCATCCCACCAGGGATGGTGCTGGGGCAGAAGTTGGACCCTAGCCTGAGTTGCCCACCAGAGTGACAGCATGAAATCCTTCCTCTACCTGCAATCTCCCAGGTCTGACATTCCTATGAGCTCATATCTCAATGAGCCTCAGCCAAGGGAGCACACAACTTTCTTGTTGCAACAGCTCCATTGGTTGTCAGAATCCATAGGGCAGAATTCTAAGTTCTGGTAATAACCATAAAGCTCTATATGGCTTGGGTCCAGGTTATTTGAAAGACTGTACTGTTCCACACAAACCTGCTCATGTTTTGAGATCTTCTGGGGAAGCCTTTGTCTCTGTCCCACCACCATCACAGGTACATTTAGTGGGAACTCAGGAGTAGGACCTTTTCAGTGGCTACTCCCAGGCTCTGGAACTCCCTTCCCAGAAAGGTTAGATTGGAACCCTTTTTACTGTCTTTCCACAGGCAGCTAAAATCCTTTTAATTCAGAGGGTCTTTGATACAAAAACCAGCATGGTGTAGTGGCTTGTGCATTCTAGTGGGAATATGGAAGACCAGAGTTTGAATCTGCACTCAGCCATGGAAAGCCATCAGAAGCCCTGGGACACATCTCACTCTCTCAGCTTCAGAGGAAGGAAAAGGCAAATCCCTGTGAACAAATCTCACCAAAGAAAGTGGAATATAAAAGGTGGGATATAAATGAGGAGGAGGAATATTTGTGCTTGGCCAACATGAAGCTCAGCCTCAGGGCTTTTGTGGTAAAGAACTGCAGCCAGTAGTTAAGATCCTACATTGTTTAGCATAGCATAACTGTCCACTGGTGGAGTTACATTACACAGTTCCTATACTGAAGACCAATGCATTTATTTAGTTATTAAAATATCTAAGGCACAAGGAATACTAATAGATTAAAATAATTTAAAACAATAATACTATAATGTAAATAGACTAAAACACATTAGTAAGTTAAGACAGGTTTAAAGTGTTAAAACAGTTTCAAAACGTTGTGTATAGCCTTTGAAGTAAACTGTAAGGCCCAGAGGCTTTAATAAATAGCCATGTTTTTAAATAGTACCGAAATGGATCCACTGTTAACACCAATCAGTCCCCCAAGGGGAAAAGCATTCCACACTTGGGGTGCCTTAGCTGATACTAATACTGTACTGATACTAATACCATACCTGATACTAATACTAATAATACTATATATGTGGGTGAATGATCAGTGTGTAAAGCTGACAAGTTATTGTTTAATTGCAATGTACAATGAACATTCATTCACCCCACTCCATGTGCAACAGTCCTACTGCCATCAGCTGGATATGACTGTTGTGCGTTGTCTTCCCCCTGCAAAAAAGCACTCTGCATGTGTGGGGCAAGTTACACCTGTGTATGTCAGTAACAGGATGCTAGCCAATGTCTGCAGATCAGAAATTGCGACTTCCTGTGGTGTGGATGATCTTTTAACTCTAGTCATAGCACCAGAAGGGGCCAGTAAATATAGCAGCATCTTCTGCATTGACGACAGAGAAATAGCATGGCTTGCACTCCACTGGCAAGATAGATTTTGATACTGACCCTGTGTTTATTATTGTATGCAGCTTGCAAATTCCTTTCCCTCCAAGCAAGACCTCTGCTGGGATGGAGGGTCTATAGGTGAAATCAGTAATGTGTGTGTGGGTGTGTGTGGGTGTCTTCAAGTTGCCTGTCGACTTATGGTGACCCCATGAGTTTCCTATGGTTTTCTTAGGCAAGGAATAGTCAGAGGTGGTCATGCCAGTTCCTTCCTCTGAAATATAGCCTACAGCACCAAGCATTCCTTGGCAGTCTCCCATCGAAGTATTAACCAGGGCTGACTCTGCTTAGCTTTCAAGATCAGACAGGATCTGGTGACTTTATTTAGGCCCTTGAAATTAATATTGTGACCCTTCAAATAGCACTCCAAGTGCTGAAGCTGGAAGAATCTGACCCCCAGGAAGGCATCTTTGATTGTACGTACATAGATCTGTCCACTGTTGGGTGCCTCTTGTCACTTTGTGGTAATCCAAGGCTCATTTGATGAATGAAGCCACCTTCACTAAATGCCCCATTATAGTGAGCAACTGGAACCCTCCAGAAGTTTGGGGCTGCAACTCCCATCATGCTTCACCTTTGGTTAGTCTAACTAGGGCTCTTGAAAGTTGCAGCTCTACCATATGTGGAGGTCTTCACAATTCTAACATGTGCATAAGAAGCCCCTGATGCCAAGATCTGGGGATGTTGATGATCTGTCAAGATTTCTTTGAGCACATAGATTCTTCATGGTGTTGTAGATGCTAATACAAGAGAGCCCTTCTCTCTGTGTCAAATGGAAATGCTAGCCTTGCTTCCTGTCCTCTTGTACTATTGGGGCTTCCTTTTGGTCCTTTTATGCTACTCTATCTCTCCCAAAGCCAGGGAAGCTACTATAGGTCTCTGTGATGTTTTATTGTGGAATGAACAGGACTTGAAATATGGTCCAGCTCTATGTATGTGGAGCACAGAAGCTTAACGCATCTCCAAACTCTACCATTTTTCTGATAAGCCATGACATTACAGAGGTAAGAGGCATAAACAGATGCAACCACTTGAGCTGTAAGCCAGGCTTCTTCCTGCCCATTGTTGGATGAAGTATAGCTATGGCATGGTTTGTGTCTTTTTATACTTTCCTATACTGGGTACCACAGGTTACATCTTCATGGTGGCCGATCAGGTGTGATGACAGACAGACAGGCCAACTGAGGGGCAGAAGCCTGTCCCTAAGAGAGAAGGGGTGAACTTCTTAGTCAGCAGATGTTTTGGTCTACATCAGCCCCACTGTGCATGGCCAGTGGTTATAGATTATGGGGGCTATAGTCCAAACTATTTCACATTTTTTCCAGTCCTACCACAAGACTTCCCCTAGGAAAAAGCATTATCACCAAACGGCCAGGTGTGAGGTAGACAGTATAAGGCTCCACCATTCTGTTTTTAACCCTTTAAGCCTAGAATCAGAAGTAGGAATCATGTGGCCATGAATCCATGCAGACTTTGGCTTGCCCAGAACTCCACAGCTCCCCTATTTTGAGCTGATTTTTTTTCTTTCAGAAAAACCTCTAGAGGAATTTCAATTAAATCCCTGTGCCTGAAGGAAATCCACCCTAGAAGTGACTGGAATATTACCTCTAGTCATATAAATGGTGGCCATGGACGCATGGTAAAGTCTGTCTGAGGACTAGAGATGCCAAAAATGTAGGACATGCCCAGATTAAATAGCCTAAGTCCAAGTTTTTTGATGGACTACCTTGAGCCTATAACTACCTGCTTCCATTCTAAGGTCACTAACATAGTCTTTTCACTTATCTGCTGCTAAAGGCAACATTGATGGATACATATGAGAGGCTCCTTTCAGTGGTGACCCCACACCTACAAGTTTCCATTGTGGGTTTGGCAAGCTACTTCCTTGACGGTCTTCTGGAAAGCTCTAAAGACCCAGTCATTTCATTAGTAGTTTCTTAGTATTTCGAGTTTCTGATCTGATTGCTAATTTCCTGGGTTTCTTAAAACTGGTTTTCCATTGTGTTATATTTCTTTTCTGTTATTTTAAGTTTGTACGCCACCTTGACATAACTCCCTCATTAAAAGTAGGTTTAAAATAATTTTAAGTAAGACATTAAAGACATCTTTGCAACAATATTTTCTTATTTGGCTCTGTCCTGCTTTTATCTCTTTTCCTTAAGCCTGTAGGCTTCTCCAGAGGGAGCAAATAACTTAGTAAGTTGCAGTATTTCTTGCTGTAGTTCTTTGCTTCTTCTTTTTTAAAAAAAATATATATATATATCCAAATAAGATTTCTGTTGTCCTGGGAATTTTCTGGTATTTCATGGCACCAGCTGCAACATCTTATTCCCATCACTCAGTGAGTTTCTTGTTAATCCCAACACATATCAGAAAAATACTATACCTTCTCTTCTCCATGCTATTTTTTAAAAATTAGAATTATAGGGATATAATGCATCAGTGAAATAGCACTTTGCACTGTCACTCTGTAACTCTTTTTAAAAAATCAGACTGTGGAAAATTTGGCCTTCAAACCATAGGAACACCTCAGCAAGCCATGGCCCAGTATAAGAAAAAAAAAATGAAGATCGTTTGTGCAGGTCAGAAAAATGGTATGAACACACCTCCTCGTGGAACAAGTGAGTGTGGAGATTACAACAACCAGAAAAACCCAAGGAGCTATAATGCAAGACTTACTTCTTTAGATCAGTCTAAAGATCCATATCTTGTTATTCTTTTTGAAATCAACAGGAACAGTTTCTTTCACTTGCCACGTTAGCACTGAGTGAATTTCTACTAATAAAATAATGTGGGAAGTTAAACCCCTGTTCCACATAACACCTGTGGGGGCATATTCTTATAGCCTGAGATGCACTGCTATGTAGTGGAAGCACCTCATGAATGCTAAGGAATTACTGTGTTACTGTGGAAATGTGCTGATTATATAGTAAACCAACATACTGAGCTGTCAAAGCGGGTTTACTATACAAGTTGAGTGTAAATATGGAGAGAGAGGCAACTTCATATCCTATTGCTCCCCATTTATTTTAGGGCCAGAGGCAGGTGCTTGTGTTACTGAAATAAACCAGAATTAATGTTGTTTAAACTTGGTTTCCTAGAAAAAATGGGTTAAATCTAATTGCTAGTTCCAACTAGGGAGCATTTATTGAAATAACGGAATGTATGGAAGTGTTGACTTTTTTTTTTCTTTTTTGCTATTAAGCTTCAACTAATGGTGACCCTCTGAATGAGATGTCTCCATGAGCACCAGGTATCAACAGGCCTGCTCAGGCCTTGCAAATCAAGGCGGTGGCTTCTTTGAGTAAATCAGTCCTGCTGCCTTCCACTTCACCAAACATTATAATCTTTTCCAATGAGTCGCATTTTTCATGATATGTCCAAAATATGATAGTCTCAGTTTAGTCATCTTGGCTTCTAGTTTTGACTTCCCATTCAGCAATGGATTTGATGGATCTGACCTAGTGAGAACTAGTATTCAGATTTCGGTCACTAATGTCAGATTAGCAAATGTTTTGTCTGATTATCACCACTTCTTGACACTGAAATAGGTTGGCAGATGAGAATGGAAGAATTACGTAAATGTATTTTCTGTTAGAAAACTGAAATTAAAAATACTTTTAAAAAAAGATTGGAATAGAATGGATCCACACAGTCATACTTAGATATCTATTAAAATAAATGGGGCTTAAGTGAGTTAACTAGTGACAATTAACTTCCACTCCAAAGACTGCATCTACTGCTGTAAATGTGACTAAGTCTGGATCCCAATCTGAAAACTTCAATAGATATTTAACTCTTTCCCATTGAAACCACCTTGCAATCTGATTGCTTTCAGTGCCCAGTTCTCCCACTGAAAGCAAAAAGATACAAAACATCTTCAGCTAGATCATCACCATGTTTACCTAAAGGTTACTTTTGTTGATTTCAGTAAACTAGACTTCCAAATAAAGGTGCTTAGGATTCATACCAAACTCTCTGTTATCCATCTATTAATATTTAACAGGATTGTGAATCAGGTCCTGGAGTGTGCATGTGTTTATCTGCCTGTCCGCCTAGCGCTAAGATTTTTCTTAAAAACCATGATTGGGTCTGCAAATTCTCAAGCAACTATAAACATTTTTGTCCGTACTAATAAACTACATACATTTAGGACGTGGCACTAGCATCTAGCAATGTCAATAAATATAGAAACTTCTCAAAGTGATATGTATTTTCAATGAATGTATGTTATTTATATACAGGTATAAATGTGATTGACACCGTATTTATTTGAATTTATACTCTGTGATATATATACCAGACAGGCCCAGGGAAATTTACAGTTGTGTAAAAGATGTGCCTCAGTCAACTAGGGAGTTAAGGGGGAGTCACTTCAGATCATGACTGGGAAACATCAGATGTTGCTGAACTGCAACTTCCATCACTCCCCACCCTTGGCTATGCTGAGGAGGGCTGCTCAGGCCAAGACTAGATGCAATCTCTGGTGAGCCCCGTGAGAGCATCATACCTTAAGACGGAACTTTCAGTCCGGTCCTTGGAGTGAACTCATGCTGGGAACTTTGGTTGGATCTAGTCTTGGCTGCCTTTTTTCCTGCTGTTTGGGGAGAACTAGCTCTCTTTCTCCCTTGCTCCCTGACATTTCTGTCAGCAGAAGGAAACGGAGGTTTGCACCCAATTTCAGCCCCGCAAGGCAAGGAGCCTGCCTGGATGAGGGAAGAAGGAATTCAGGACATCTAGTTTTCATAAAGCTTTTCTTTATTATTATTATTATAATATTTATAATCATCATCATCATCATTTCTTTAAAATTCGCATAAATACTTGGCTTGGCAAACCTGTTCTCCTAGCAAGTGGTCATACAGATTTGAGGTAGAAAAACCCGGTACAGGAAATGTATCAAAATGCACCCATTTAGGTAGTTTAAATACATCTTTTAAAAATAAAAAATAAAAAATAAACCCCAACAACATTGGCAGCGGAAAGGTGACAGAGCAGGGAAAGGAGAGGAGGAGGAGAGGGCCCCGTTGCGTTGTCTGTATTTACACCAAAACAGTTGAGGCACGATCCGGCGCAAGTGAGGCACCCTTCTGTCCCCCTGATTTCAACGGGGAGAGGCCGAGGCCACTTCCGCACTAGACTGTTATAGCGGTGTTATTCCACTTTCCACACCCTATGGAATCCTGGGGTTTGCAGTTTCGGGAGGAGCCGGCCGGGAAATCTATGGTGTGTGGAAAAGTGCTTAACTGCCGCTGGATCGTGGCCTGGCTTCCTCTCTTTCCCAGCCCCTCTGCCCTCCTCGGCCGCCCTTCCCTCGACAGAAGTGCAGGAGCCACAAACATGTACAAACACACACAAACACACACATTTTGGAGTCAAGGGCAGGGATGGTGGCAGGCTTTCTCTCGGGTGCATTTTCGAGCCCATCCTTCTTCCTCCCCGTCCCGACCTTGGTCAAACGCGGATACCAGGCGCTGGATATTGACGGAGGGTCGCCCGCTTGGCACCGCCTCCATTGCCTTCGCTTCTGCCTCACTTCGGAAGAGAGCGGGGCGCGAAGCGGAGGGGAAAATGAGCCGAACCTGGCGGGGGGGGGGGGGCGCGGAAAGCCACACGGCCTCAGGCGACGGTGGGCAGCCCGGATCGCAGCCTCGCTTCGCTTCCCCAGCCCCGCTCCGAATCGGGAAGGCCCCGCGTGGCGGTGGGGGGTGGTCTGAGCCGACTTCAGCTGTAGACCGTTCAGCACAGAGGAACCCAGCTCCCGTCGGCCTCCTCCGGAAAGGAGGTTGAGGGCTGCGTAAGCCGCTCCTTCCACCGGAAAGCGAAGGCGCAGCGCCGCCAAAGCGAAGCGCTCCAGAAGCGGAGGAAGCGCGGACACAACTCGACCACTGGAGGAAATGGGGAGGGGGGGGCGGCTTGGGAGGGCAGGCGATTTGACTCATTCCCCCGCGGAACCGCACCACTAGCCAACCTCGTCGAGGAGGAACCAACCCTCTTCCTCGCCCGGGGTGCCGGTAGAACCCGGGCTGATCTCCGAAGGAACCCTCTCCAGACTGGGCCGCGAGGGCGGGGGCCTGCCGCGTGACCCAGGGATCTTGGGGGGGGTGTGGAGGAGGCAGAGGGCCCCCGGCCGGAGAGCCAGGCTTAGGGCACGCAGGGCGGTGGGACTCCTCGGGAAAGGCGGCAAAAGGACAGCGCTGCCCCTTCCCCATAAGAGTTCTGCCTCTTCCAATGGCATTTTCTTTCAGTCCAAATTTCTAGCATGGCAGTACCTTAAAAGTTCCGTTGAGCAATCAGAAATACGGGTTAAGCATCCAAGAGAAAAGGAACGGGAGCACAGCAAATAGAAGTATTAATTCTCTCTCTTTCTCCTTCTATGCCTTCAGGTCACCTATCGCGGCTTACGGCTACCCTATGAATTTTCTAGGTTTTTCTCAGGCAAAGAATACTCAGAGGCGGTTCTGTCAGTTCCTTCCTCTGAAATCTAGGCCTACAGGACCTGGTATTCGTTGACTGTCTCCCGTCCAATTACTAACTAGGGCTCACCCTGCTTAGCTTCCAAGATGAGACCGGATCTGGAGCCTTTTGGGTATTTAGGTATGAACCATGTTCGGTGTCTCCTTCTCTGCAGTGCGAGAAATTTGAGGACTGAAGGAACATTTGACGGGGGCGGATTTTTTTATCTGGGGGAGCAATGTCCTCATTTTGTCCACCCCGGCTATGCCCCTAGTGGGGTTTCCTTCTCAGAGGGAGCAGACCAAAGGTCGAAAATCCTCACTCACTCACACTCACACACACACACACACACACACACACACACATGCTGATGACTGAAAAAGTCTCGACAGAAGCGGATTCAGGTCTGGCCATTTTTTTTTTTTTCCTGTAAGGGCTTGGAAATGCAACCCACACCGCTTCCTGCGCCCCCCAACCAGGGGGCTCCTCCTCGTCTCCCTTAGTCTGGAGCTCTTTCCTTCCCTTTCTAAAAAAAGTGTTCTTTGAACCCCCTTCCCCCATTTCTTTTGTGCACCCCCCTCCCCGAGGTCGTTGAGCCCCCTCGGAGCGGACGATTCCCGGGACCCTCGCTTCCACCCGCCCGCGGGACACAACCCTGGTTCCACGATTCACACGCACTCCAACAAACGGAAAGAACACACTCCAGACAAATCCCACCACGGGTCCGGTAAGGAGGAGGAGGAAGCGGGCCGGAGTCCGAAGAGTCAGCCCTCTCCCCCCACCCCGCGCCCCCTTCTCAAAGAGGGCCTGGGCGGACGGAGGTCGAGGGCGCAGCGACATCCTCTGGCGTCCTGGGCCTCGTCGGTGGGTGGGGCGGCTCGCCTGTCTCTGGTTTGCGGCGAGGGACACCCTGACGTCCATTTCCCTCTCCTCCTCTCCCCCTCCACCAACCCCCCCTCCACCCCCCCCCCCGAAATCCTCTTCAGCCTTCACATTGCACATGATCCTCCCACCTCGAGGCGGCCAAAGGGGATCCGAAGACGGAAAGGGACGGGCCGGGCCGGACCGGACAGGCCCCAGCGGCTGTGAGGGCGTGAAAGCTCTTCCTCGGAGGATCGGGCGCATTTTGCGGAGCCGGGAAGAATCGGGGCGCCGGGGCCCTCCTCCCCTCTGCCCTTTGGGCCTCCGTCCTCTCGCCGTCTGGAAACTCCGGGTTTCATTGGTTCAGTTCCAGCGCCCAGACCTGCTGAGGCCAACCCGTCCTTCCTTTAAGCCTTTTCTCTCCGTGGCTCAAAGAGGGCGCGTAGCCACCACCCTCGGGGGGCTGCAGGAAAGGAAGGGGAAAGGGGAGGTGGCGGGGGGAGGGGGAGAGAGGGGAGACCAAAAGGAAGGGGGGAAAAAGAGGAGAGGAATTATTAAAAAACGAAGCAATCGCGCCCTCAATAGTCCTAGCCGTGTCTCCTCAGAAGCAAGATTCATATGGCGTTCAAAGGACGCTTCACTCACTCAAACCCTCATTTAGAAGGTGGTCTAGGCTTGGAGTATAAAGAGGGCAAGGTTTTTACTTCGCCAGCACAAGACACTACAAATGCTGCTTTATTTCACCTACTTTTATTTGCATCGTCCTGGAGAAAAAAGCCTACCCCAAAATTTGTAAGGCCACCGTAAGCCAAGAAGCAATTACAATTTCTATTAATATTGTGATCTGTAATAATATAATATCTAATCACGATGATTACAGTTTACTGTATTCAGAGACATAGCCGCGTTAGTCTGTATCAGCATAAAAAGATACAAAAGGAATCCTGTACCACCTTTCAGTGTAACTGAGAAAAAGCATTTCCAACCCAAGCCTCCTATCAAGCAGACAGAGTCCAGAAAAGCTTATCCTACAAACCTTTTTCCCTCGGTTTCAAAGGTGCTGGAGGATTCCGTTGTATCTTTTAGTTTAGTATCATTGCTATAAACCATCCAATACATTTCGCTATAAACTATAAGTACTATAAACTATAATTCGTAGATTAGTAATTAGTACTATTATTGTTTTTACTAACTATTTTTAAGCCTAGAGGAAAGATCCAGCCCAAGCTTCAAATCTTGTAAATATTAAAGATTAGTCCCTGCCTAAATCCCCAGCAGATCCCGCTAGGGTTGCGTGTTTTTTTTAAATGGCTTCAACTCTTCTTGGATCGTGGCCTGCTAACCTAAAACAGGGGCAATTTTCTTACGCCCAACTCCTCCAAAACCCCAGGAAGAAACGTAGAAAGCGACCAAAACACGTTTGACGGCACAGTCGTTTGCTGCAAGACGCCGCTCGTTTGTAAATTTTCCTCCCTCGAGGTTGTAAATAAGAACCCAGCCTTGTTCATCAGTTTATGACTATTAGATTATCAAGCGGAAGGCAATAAATTTTTAGCCTTTACTTGCAGACCGTTTATAAATATCGCAGGCCATGTTTTGGTAAATACAACCGAGTCCGCTACTAAATTACCCTCGTTATGAGCCTTTAATTGCCAAGGCGCTTCCGTTAAACGTTTCTCGGCGTCCGGGCTGAATAAATAATACAGGGTTTATAATAGCCGCTTGAAAAAAATATAAACGCACAACTTTGCAGGAACTAATTCCGTTATTTATTTTTACCCTTAGGGATTATTTCTAAGATGATTTTTAGTTTAAAAACCGGCTTCCCCTCTCTGCGGCCCTCCATAGTATACGCACTGGATCTGAGAGATGATCCCAAACGGAAGGAATAAAATTGGATCCAACTTTCTTTCTTTCTTTCTTTCTTTCTTTCTTTCTTTCTTTCTTTCTGACGTTATTTTATCTGCCTCGTGGTTGTCAGGCACAACTATGGGGCAGGATTCCACAGAGGGGTGGGTTGTGTATGGAGTGGGGAATAGGCGGAATGGACCCCAAACCAACAACAATCTCTGGAGAGGAATCTCAGATTGCATGGATTTCCTCCCGTCACAAGAAAGCTCTCAAAAGATCTTAGAAATAATCTGGCAGAAGGTCCCGTCAATTCCCTCCCTTAGGAAGACTAGGACCACTTGGACAAAGCAGCAAAAAAGGCAAGGGATTTCTGGCCTGAATCCTATTGTTAAACCCAATTAGAGTAGACCCATCAAATCAGTGGGATTGACCTACACGTTAAGGCAGTATTCAGCAATTGATCCCATGGGTCTACACGGGACTGACCAATAGGATTCAAGCCTCCTTGACGCCACCCCACCCCTTTTGGGGTTCCCTGTCATTGTGCCTCGTCAACTGTATTCTACTCATCTCAAAAGTGATGCAAATGGACGCCACGGGTTGGACCCAAAGTTTACTTGTTGCTCTTCTTCATAGATAACCCCTGACTGGCCTCCTTCCAGTGAAGACTTGGCCTACGGTCCTAGGCACAGCAACCCGGGAGAACGTCTTGCTGAATTCAGCGGGGCTGCTTTCTGAGCAGAGACGGGTGTGGACTTCTTGTGCCAGCGCGGGTCCAGCTTCACAGTTTTAAACTAAGCCTGCCAGGCTGCGGTGGGACTATAGAAGCAGAAGCACAAGCAAACCACCAGAAATTGGCCACCCGTGTAGGATTTCTGTCGCTTCCTTTGAAGGTTGTCTCCCCCTCCCCATCTGCAATGAATCTGGCTTCTGCAGCGCAGAGAGGGTTGCCATTCTGGCAGGCGGGTGTGTTCTGGGGAGAGAATTTTGTTCAGATGGACAATCAAGAGCGATGGAGAGTCATAAACCTGGGAGACAGATAGATGCCTATATCTGCCTGCTTCCCCATATCCTGACTTCTTTTGGTCTCATCGAATTAATCGTTGAATAAGCGAATACATAAATAAGACACGTAGATTCAATGGGTCTATTTTAGCTCAAGTTAACAGTTGGATTCGGCGGTAGATACATACTGAATTAATTAAACAGTATCCCGCCTTTCTCCTGACATGAGACCCAAAGTGGCTTACAACAAGGTTACGACCAGAGTTTAAAAAAAAAAACCTGATAAAACAAGGCAAGCCCAATGGAACGAGCTGCCATACTAAAAGAACGATAAATTTATAAGAATTTTTTTTGTGCCTGTGTGTGTGTAGATAGATAAAAGGTATCTTTTTAACAATGAGAATCTCTAAATCCAAGAGATAGTTCAGAATCGATGGGATTTTGCCTACGCATTGAAGCAGGCACCACTCAGCGATTGATTCAAGGGCCTCTAGTTGGGACTCACAAACAGGACTCCATCCTCAAAGATACCTAGATCTATGAGGGTAAAATAAAGATCTCTGTGTATACAAATGCACATATACCTACATACATATTTACGTATATACGCACACACATACATACATACTTCCAGGTACATATACATAATTCAGAATCAAACACACCTCTGGCATAGGTTGTTGTGGGTTTTCCGGGTTTTGAGGTCGTGTTCTATTAGTATTTTCTCCTGATGTTTCGCCTGCATCTGTGGCTGGATATCCTCTGAAGATGCCAGCCACAGATGCAGGCGAAGTATCAGGAGAAAATATTAATAGAACAGGGCCTCAAAACCCGGAAAACCCACAACAACCTATGGATTCCGGCTGTGAGAGCCTTCGACTTTACATCGAACATCTCTGGCATTTTATTCATACAAATGCCTTTTTCAAACCATTTATTAAATCGATTTCAGTTTTAGGGCATCCTCCTGAGATCCAGGCTTTATCTGAAAACAGCCGTTTTCAGTTGCTTTATTTAATTATTCTGAACAATTGTATTCAGCCATAAACGCCCTCGCACGCACACATAGATATCTTCACTGTAAAATCCGGCCCAAGAAGAGAGCTCTTCTTCCCTCGCGTCCCAAATGCCTGCAGTTATTTAAACACGGACTCTGGGCGTTTAGAAGGGAGATGCGGAAACCTAGCCGCGCCTCTGTAACGGCAGAGAGACGAGACACCAGTAAATACATTTTAAAAATGTAACTTTTCTCCTTTGCCCTTTCGGAGAACGTCCATGGGTATGCAAGGGGGTTATGCTCCATGCGCCTCTTGTTCCCTCTCTCTGCGCCAAAAAAGGGACACGAAAACCCTAAGGACCTCGGCTAAGCGCCAGCGCCTTAAGATCCGAGGGATCTCTGCGACGGCGGCCACCAGAATTTTTTCGTGGGCGGCTCCGGGAAATATTCAAGGTGCCCCCGTCCCCGCGGGCATGGGGCAGGCGGCATCCTT
Organism: Cyclura pinguis; assembly: GCA_030412105.1. Lineage (NCBI taxonomy): Eukaryota > Metazoa > Chordata > Lepidosauria > Squamata > Iguanidae > Cyclura > Cyclura pinguis. Next base: position 107,813,649 of record CM059600.1, on the reverse strand, counting down.
CTCCTTTCCTGGCAGGCAGTGGGCCGTGGACAAACAGCACTCACACCCGCCTTTATTTACGGTCCTGTTCCTTTTGGAAATTGGACGCCTCCCTTGCTTCCAGAAAAGGCGCTCCTTGATTCGTTTTGGCCACCCTTTCAAAGGCGCCGCGGCGGAGCTTTGCGCAGGGTGCGATCCGAGGCCCCTTTACTCAGAAGCCAGGGCCACGGGTTCCAGTTAGACTTCATCCACCTCAAGAACTAAGTATGGACCGGACCAGCAACCGCGGCCTCTTGGCTGCTCAAGCGGAAAGCTGGGTCACTCGCGTTGTTCGGCCATTTCGAACATTTATGTTGTTGCGGAGCGCCTCCAAGTCGTTTCCGACTTATAGCCACTTTAGGGCGAAACTATCATGGGGTTTTCTTGGCAACATTTACGCCCAGAGGGGTTGTCTTTGCCTCCCTCTGGGGCTGAGAGAATGGGACTCGCCCAAGGTCACCCAGTGAGTTTCCATGGCTGAGGGCGGGATTCGCACTTCGTTCTCTTGAGTCGTAGCCCAGCGCTCAAACCAGCCCACCAGACTCGCTCTCCTTAATCATTTATATCTCGCCTTCCCCCCTCCCAATAATGGGACTCAAAGCAGTTTACAACTGATTAAAAACAATACAAATTAAACACTACACAAGATAGGTAAAAAAAATATATATAAAGATAGAAGTCACTTTTTAAAAAAAGCAAACAATCTGGAAAGCTATAACCATTAAAATTCATAGTAAAAATTGCAGGAGACCAGTAGTTTCTGCGCCGCTAAAAGGTTACTGTGGAATTCGAACGCCTACCTATGATCGCTATTCGCGCAGAGTATGTTTGTTTTAAGTTTGTCTTTCTCTATAGTAAAAATGGAAGGGAATGTACTGGAAGTGTGAGAGGTTGTGGATTTGCCTGGCGAGACGTAGAACAGAAAAACCAGAACCTGCAACAAAAGGTGGAGCTGGCTCCAGCCAGCCGTGTCCTCTTTCACAGTATTACATTCCACCCTCGCATCCTCCTTTTTTCTATCTGTCCCCTAGATCGTGCTTCGGAACTGAAGATTCTGCTAGTGTTGTTGCTGCCGCCGCCGCTGTTCGTGTTGTTTTGTTGCTGTACCTAAAGATCTGATAGACTTCTGGCACACTTGGCATGTCCCTTTTGAGTTATGGGGCGCGGGCTTTTTTGGCTACAGAAGGATCCAGGTCCACTCTGCCCGTACACCACAAGAGAAGAGGAACTGGACGGTTCACTCAGCTGTGTAACAGAGGAGTCGCTCCTGACGTTCCGAAAAGCCCGGGGCAAACGTCCTTTCTCGCAGCCAGGCATGTTTATAAATAGACGCGCACCCTTCGCCGAACGGGGTTAATCCGAGCTAAAAAGAAGTGCGCTTTTGGAACGCAAATGAATACAAGTCCCGGCGATTTCTCTCTACTTTCGTGCCAGAAGCTGGAGCGACTCCGCTTCTCCCCACTCCGACTTCTTTTGCGGATCGGCTGCATCTGGGACTTTTCATGCCACACTATTATAGCACTTCCATTCCACTTTAATTGCACTGGTTCCGTCCTATGGAATCCTGGGATTGGCAGTTTAGAGAGAGATACTTAGAATTTTCAGCTCTAGAGAGCTCTAGGCACTTCCTGAGGTGCAAACCCCAGGATTCCATAGGCCGCCGCCGTGGCAGTTAAAGCGGAATCAGAGTGCTATCATTGTGTCCCGAATAAGGCTTTCCTCTGACACCAGTGATATTTCAGGCCCTGGTATTTCCGGCCTAATGCAACCTTCCTCCGCAAGGTAGAAAGGCAGGCCTTGGTAGGGGGCCCCAAGGTAACTGGCGTTTGGATGTCTCCTTTCAAGACAGCACTCCCATTTACCCCCAGGCAGCCCATGTTCTCTGCGTGTGAAGGAGGCCCATCATACACAAGACAGAATCCGGGAGAGAGAGAGGCCTAAGCCTGCTGGTCCCCTGCCTCGAGGAGAATTCAAGCCCGCAGCAAAGGTCTTATCATATTTACTCGGAAGTGGAAAACAAAACAAAACCCATGTCATGCTTCCAAATGTACATCATGCAGGACTGAGGCCTAAAGCTCCCGTTCCAAACATGCTTTCTTCTTTCTGCATTTGCTTTTCAGAACTTCCAAAGAGATCCGGAGGCAGGGAACCAGATGGTGCGGGGGGGAGGGGCGAGTTGGATTAAAAATTAAATAGGGGGGAATGGACAGGAGAAACGTTTATACCTGAATGAGTGGAATAGGTTGATTTAGTGTGGGAAAATATTCTGCATGAGATAAAGCACCAACTCCAGGTACCTAATGCCAGTTATTTTTGCCGCAGGAGGCAGAAAGGAGGGCAGCCACTCTTCCCTAGCAGAAAAAGATCAAGGAAGAATCAACTAAATACATATGATCAATTAAATAAACAGCAAATGGCGATTTGCTGCCCTTGTACCATACTCAAGACTCTTCCGCCTGAGGCAGGTGCCTCCCTCTGGCTCACCTTTCCCCTTTCTCTCTGGCCTTCTGCTCATCTGCTGGAGGCCAGCAAGACTTAACTTCCCAAACAGAAGCTTTTCGAGCGTGGGATGAGCTTGGCCCGGTGCAGCACCAACTTTGCCAACCCGGCCTCCTCCAGACGCCCTGGAAGCCAGCATAACTACGTTCCTGGGAACGATGGGAGTTATAATCTGACAGAGGGCTGCTAGTTGGGGAAAGCGGCTGTAGGGGATTAAGGCTTCTTTTCCCTGCCAGGGAGGTCTCCAGACAGTCCGTGTTCGAGGGCAGGCCAACGCAACAGAGAGGCCAGGCCTCAATGTTTTAAAAAGTGGATTTCATTCTGCTGAAAAGTCCAGTACAGTTTAGCCCACAGAGTATGGCCTTTTTCGGAGGGGGGGGGAGGAGAGGGAACAGTGTAGAAATCTACCGGGTGGGATTTCAGCAAAATGAAGCCCCACATTGTCTCAGAGCAACGGTCCCGCGCTTTTGCATCCTCTCTCTCTCTCATTCCATCTCTCAGCGGGTTCAACGTGGTGCTTCCAGTATCTTTTCCTCTTCGTGTTACTGCAGAGATGGCACTACTGGGATCCTTTCCGGCCCCCAGGCAAATAACAGGACACTCCGCTTCCCGCAACTATCGCTCGCCCTCCTACCAAGTTCGGCTTTTCTTACACCCTCAGGTCCTCTCAAGGGGCCCAAGGCGGCATCTCCAACTTCTCTCCCGCCCCAACGAAAAAACGTCCTTTTTTTATGCGGAAGCGGGCTATCCCCTGGAGGTGTGTCAAAGCCACAGGCCTACCGGGATTCGCCCGGGCCTTCTCGGACTGCGAGGCTTAGTAGCCCTTTGCACCACCAACGCCGCGGCGCTGAGTCCAGACTGCGGAGTCTGCGGCAGGAACCTCATCCGTGAGACCGGGTTACATCAATCTCTCTCCCCTACCCTCCCCCGTATCAAAACCTGGCCAGCAAACAGCTAAGGCCATTTTCCTCCTATTTTAAGGCACAAATCAGTTAGAAAGGATGTACTTCCAGTCGTCCCCTCTGGCCCCGATCCGATTCACATAAGTGAAGGCACTTGTCTCCAATGAGCAATGGCCTAGTCTGTCCTGATTCCTGCTAGGAGTCCCACCTGAAGTAGAATGGTAAATCCCATTGATTTTAGAGTGTCTACTCTAACTGGGACACCAACAAGATTCAGGCTTGTGACATGAAACCACCATCTTAAGCACATTTATACCAAAGTAAGGTCAATGATTGTAACAATGACACGCATATATGTGTTATTTCAAAGGGCTAGAGACCCAGCCTTATGCAACAAGCTGGATCCAGATCCAGTTAAAGGAAGCTCTGGAGCATTGCCCTGTGACCTGGATTTAATCCTCTTATTGCAGCGGTGTGTGTTTTACACACTCATGTGTATTCCTTCAGTTGGGAAGCGCACAGTTTACATATGCATGCTCTACATACGCTAATTCAGATCGGATATGTTAAAGCAAAACAGAGTTTGCAACCCAGACCGAAAAGAAAAGACAGTGAACACACAGAGTTGCACATTTTCAGCTCACTAGAAGGATGAGATGGCCTTGGCTAAGGTAGTAAATGAGGGCTGCTTGACTTGCAAAAAAGCAACATTCTGTTGCCAATAAGGATAACAGAAAAGGAGAACATGAAATAAAAATAATAAAATGAGGATCTGTAACCTATGCTTGGCCATTCTGACTGTAAAATGTTTTTGTTTTGTTTCTAAATAAAAAGTATCTCATACAAACGACCCTCAACTAAGATAACTGTTTTGTTTCGTTTTGTTTTCAAATAAGCAGCAGATGTGGTTTGGTGGGCAGGAAAGACTGTTGCCTTAGGTTGAGGCCTTGGGCCCAGAGGTCCAGCCCTAGCTGGACCACTGATGCTTGGAGAAGAAACCCACCCAGATCAATGGAGCTTCATGTGTAAGCCATGCCTAATCCAAATTATGTATTTATTTCAAGTCCCATTGATTCCAGTTAGATTGTCATACATATGTCTCACTGCCCTTTCTCACTACACAGTTTCAGCACTATGATCCCACTTTGACTACAACAGCTCTATTCTATGGCATCCTGAGATGTAAAATACCTTGAAAGCACTAGATCCCATCAGATCTTGGAAGCTAAGTAGGGCCAAGCTTAGTTACTGTTTCCATGTGAGACCACCAAGAAGCACCAGGTACTGTAAGCTGTGTTTCAGAGGAAGTACACACCAGGGAGAGATTTCTTAGCCACAGAGCTCTAATACACACCCCACTGCAGGATTCCATAGGATGTGGCTATTGCAGTTAAAGTGGAATCATAGCATTAATACTACACAGCATGAAAGGGCTGTGAATCTGGATCCAATTCATAGATGAATTCGGGGAAATTAGAATTGCTACTGATCCTCCCCCTGGAGCGTCTCACCATTCAACTTGTCCATCATATACAAACCACTACCAATGGAGATGGTAAACCCAATCCTACCCAACCACATATTTGTGAATAATGTGCTAGACTGAAGGGAACAATCCACATCCTTACCAGCAGCTCAAGCCACACAGCCTTGCAGCCCTTGTTTTTTCTTTCTTTTTGTTGTTGTTGTTTTTTTTAATCAACTGTTCCTAACCAAAATTGATTTCCAAGTTTGGTCTGAGGCAGAGCAACAAATGGTGTCACCACCCATGCATGCCAAGGCCCTGACCATAGCCTGTTATTGTGGCACATGAGGGAGCTATTGTGGCACACGGGCTTCTTCCCAGTACTATTACAATAATGACAAACTACACACGCACACACAACGATTTGGCACCCACAGTGTTATCCTGGTTTTGCCACCTCACTCTGCCTAGTAGGAGAGACTGTTGTCCTCTTCTAACACTCCCCATGGTTCTCCCAGAGATGGTAAACTTGTGTTGGGGCTGTATGCCTTCAGGTCGCCTGTGGACTTATGGTTACCCCATGAATTTCCTAAGTTTTCTTGTGAAAGGAGGAGGTTCTTGCCAGTTCCTTTCTCTGGAGTATAGCCTACAGCACCTAGCATTCATTGGCAGTCTCCCATCCAAGTGCTAAGCAGAGCTAGACTAAAATTCTTTTCCCCTCACCAAAACAAAAAACAAAAAAACTATTCTACCCACCCACATAGAAAAGTAGGATGTGGAGGAAACGGATTCTTTCTTAAGTTTTCAGCTATCCATCCCCCCCCCCTTTTTTATTATTATTTCAGTGGGCCAGAAGATTGTGCTTGGTGGAGATTTATGGAGAGGGGAGTGATTATAGGAACACCCCCTTCCCCGAAAACTAAAGTGGAGCTGCCTGGAATCAGTTCCAGAACCTGAAATCCCATGAGTTCAAGAACGAAGCAAAACTGCGGCCAGGTCCTGGATCTCAAGGCCTGGACCTGTTCTGGGTTCCCCCGCCCCAAGACAGAACGTCCCTACCGGTGGCAGTATCCATGTTTTTGTTTTTTCCCTTCACAGAACCACATCAGTGATCCTGCAGGTCAAGACGGAGGGACGGCTAGATTGTACAGTTCTCCTGATCCCGAAAATGCCTCTGAATCTGTGCAGCGAATCCTTCCCGCGGATCTCTCGCTCTCTCAGATGCAGGCGCGCACACAGACTAACTCCGGGGCTTCCCGAAGTTAGGACGCAAGCGCTTGTAGGCTCGGCGATCCTCCTCAACTGTGCGGAACAGAAGACGCTGCTCAGATTTGATTTGGGAAGAGATCGCTCAGATAGTCCCCGTTTGCTTAAAACGAGGGTATCCCTGAGGATACGCAGAGGGCCTTCCCCCGGACGGGCCGCAGGAGCCGAGAGAGCCTGCGGAAAGGGGCGCCGCCCCCTCCCTCAAGGACTCGGGGTCCCTGCCCCCCCCCTCCGGCGCGGGCTCTTACCGGCTGCTCGCGCTTCCTCTTGGCGTCGCGGGGCTCGGCCTTCTTGAGTTCGGCCTTGAAGCCCTCGGCGGCGGGGCCGTCCTTGGCCAGCACCTCCATGAGGTAGGCGATGTAGCTGGTGGCCAGGCGCAGCGTCTTGATCTTGGAGAGCTTCGTGTCGGCCGGCACGTTGGGGATGCACTCGCGCAGCTCGGCGAAGGCGCTGTTGAGGCTCTCGGTGCGGCGGCGCTCCTTGCGCGGCGCTCCCGGGGCCCCCGCCGACGCGCCCCGACGCCTCCCTGCCGCCGCCGCCGCCGCCGCCAGGCGCCCGCCCAGCTCCGACGGGCTGCCGCTGTACGAAGAGGCCGGCGAGGCCGACGAGCCCAGCCCGGCGGCGGCCGCCGCGCACACCAGCTCCGGGGGCGGCGGCGGCGGCGGCGGCGGCGGCGGAGAGAGCTCGGCCGCGGCGGCCGCGGCGCTCAGCAGCCAGCCCTGCGCGAAGGGCCGCTCGGCCGCCGGGAAGCATCGCGCCGGAGGAGGGGGCGGCGGCGGCGGCCCGAAGAGGAAGGGGGCCTCGTGGAGCAACGCGCCGTGCGGGTGATGGTGCGGGTGGCCCTGGTGGTAGCCCCCGACCACGTTCATGGCGGCCCCCCCAGTGCCGGGCGCTACGAAACCATGGGCGGCGGCGGCGGCGGCGAGGATCGGGCTCGGCCCCGAGGCGCGTCCACGGGCGCCTTCCTCCTGGCTGCCTCCAGCGCGGCGGCGGCTGCTTCCTCGTTCGCCCGCCTCCGCCTCGGTTCTTCTCCCGTTCCCAGCCCCTCTGGGGCCTTTATACGGCGGCGGGCCTTTGATGTCCCGTGGCCAAGGGGAGGGGGAGGAGCGGGGAGGGGGAGAGGGGGGGGGAGAGAGAGAGAGAGAGAGAGAGAGAGAGAGACCGGTGGGGGACGGGCGGACCCAAGGAAAGGAGGCAGCCCGCGGGCCAGGGGCGGGGAAAAGCCCTGCCCCCGAGCTCGTCGCCTGGCGGGCCTTCCCCAGATCCGCGGCGACCGCCTCCACGACCGGAGGGCGATGAGCGATCCCGGGCCGCCGGCGGGCGAACAGTAGTACCGCGCAGGGCTTCGGCTTCTTTGTCCAACGCAGGACTTCGGAAGATCACCTTTGGGGACGACCCCTTCCAGAATGTTGGGAGTCGTAGCTCAAAAAAACGTTTCTCTCTCTTGGAAAATGTGCACCCTCTCCTCCCACCGCCCCCTTTTGGCTGTGTCTGAGGCGCCCCGAGAGGTTAAAGCGGTTTAATTCTTGGTCAGTGGGGAGGAGGGAGGGAATCCGCTCCGAGTTTTAGTTCCAACTTTAAAGGAGTTGACCAAGGAGTTGCCCCCTGCCTACAGGCTAGGTTCAGCGCTTGGGTTAGCTCCCTTGACGTTCGGACAAAACCGCGGAGCGGATTCACCGCTGTACAGACATGGGGCCATGACTCGCCGCATAATAGGCCTGAGGGTACCACTAACGTGATAATGTTGATCAGTTTTGGTCGTGAGGGGAGCCATGAAATACAAAGCACACCAGGAGCGATCTAAGTATACAGGTCATTTCCGCACTAGACTGTTATAGCGCTATTATTCCACTTGCAACGTGCTATGGAATCCTGAGGTTTGCCGTTTCGAGAGGGACCCTCCGTCCGTTCCCCCCCCCCGAAACTGCAAACCCCAGGATTCCATAGGACGATGCAAGTGGAATGGTAGCGCTATAACACTCTAGTGCGGAAATGGGCTTGGAAGTAAATATAGCGCGGAGTCCCAGGGATAGCCGGACGGGCTTCCTTGCCACGCGCACTCAGACTGCTACCGGGACCCAATCCAATGCCAGCATCTTTTTCTGGTTGGCTTGGACTCTGATCGGTCTACAGTGGGGGGGCCTTGAGGCGACAGTCCCGTTTTCCGTGGCGAAAAACACGCGGGATCACCGAGGGAGCCTCCAATACTCCTCCGGAGGGGCCGAGAGAGGCTGTAGTAGACAGGCAATATCCTGGCCAATGGGCCAAGCTCGATCCGGACTGCGGCGTCGCCTCCAGAGAGACGTCCGCCCGCCACATACAGATGGCCAGCAAGCCCCGACTCGCGGTCAGTGTTTGCTTCTCTTTTTGGGTGGAAGGCTTGGCTTCTTGGGTGAATCTACGAATGAATCCGGAGGCCTGGGACTGGGGAGAGAAGCCATCCCTCCAAAGGCCTTCCTACGCGCCTGCGGCATGGCAGTGTCCGATATCGATTTGGGTGTTTGAACCAAACGCTATTGGTCTGATGGTCGCGCTTGGTTCGAATCCCCTTTCGGCCATGGAAACCCAGTGGGTGACCTTGGGCAAGTCGCACTCTCTCGGCCTCAGATGAAGGCGATCGCAGACCTCCTCTGAATAGACCATACTCGGAAGACCCTAGAAGAGGGCTGCCATAAGTCGGACTGGAAGGCACAAGGGGGCAAGGAAGGGTCCGTGGGACTTTTTTCCTTCCAAGGATGCCTCTTAACAATGTCTACGCGTGTCTGTTCAAAAGGAAGCCCCCCCCCCGCGCAGTGAGGCAGATCCTCAGGTAAGTGGATCCAGGGCGACAGCCTGAGGGACGGACTCATTCAGTTTGCTGCCCTAAATCTTGTGGGCTGGTCCCATTGTTGAATGGTTAGGCAACACGAAAGTAAATCCCATTGATTCAATATGTCTACTTTAGCTGGGGAACCAACGATAGGACTTACGCACGAAAGCTCATTTACAAATAGGGACCAACAAAGCCGTGGCCACATCGCTTGCTGGTTTGCTTCAGTCCTAAATTTTCATGTCACTGAGGCTTGTTTTCCTAGAAGTGTTTTCAGTGCGTGTAAATACTGTAAACTACTGTATAGAGACTTTCTGAATAAATGGCGTGGTCCAGGGATGAAGTGAATGAGATAATTACGGTTGAATTTGATTAAATGTTTCCACTCCCTCGACCCAAAGCGGCTTTTTTTTCCACGCTCTTAATATTCCGCGAGTCCTTGTTGCCCGGTATAAGCTGCTCGGGTTGATATATTAAGGGCCAAGGGAAAGGCCCTGGAAAGTTCTCTTCCGCAGCTGCCATTATTTGGAGGTACTGCGCAGGAGAATCTCCCGATAGATCTGCACCCTGATCCAGCCCACTCTACCGGCCTCAAAGGGGTTGAAATTCCCTTTCCCCCGTCCAGCTTTCGGACTGCATGTAGGGGGACTTTGCTTCAGACTGGGGGGGCAGGAACCGAACCTAAAATCTGGTATTTTGGAAGACCACCTCTAAGTAACGCCGTGTTACAGCGTCGTTCCTGGAATCTGAGGGAACAGCTTCGCCCTTGGGCAAAAGGGTGGCGGAACCCAGATGCCTTTACTGAGGTATCTACCTGCTCGGTTTTTGCTTAGAGAATGAGTCAGCTTTCTGCTCGCTCCAACTTGAAAAGGGGAGTCGTGAGCGAAAACAAACACCGGGCACGACTCCTTGCAGGTCAAACATTTTAAAAGTCCCGTCGTTTTCAGCGATAGACAATGAGTTAAACGCACTGAGACCTCTCCCGGTTGCAATTGACGGGGCTTATGGCAGCAACAATCCTACCGCCAGCGGGATATTGCTCCAGTTTGGGATCGCTCTGCGCCGACGTTTAACATTCTCTGGCTCGCGTCTGTGTGCGACGTTGGGTTGAAGTCAGTCGCAGGCAACGCGGAAGGCTGGTCTCAGTAAGAAGTGGGCAGCATCTCTGAACTTCTGTGTGGGCTGGAGAGATGAAGGGTGGGAGGGGCTCCCCTTTTTATTGTGAAAGGTCTGGAATGCAATAAATGGTTTGATAGCACGTCTGAACAGATCTTGTGCATCAAAGTCACATTCTGCCAGCCTTAAATTCCCCCCCTTTTTTTTCTTATTAAGTGCCCCTCATTCATCTCTTTGTCTATAGGTGTTTTCTATTAAAAACCTAACGAAGTGTGAATAGGGGAGATCGACTGAAAGAAATAATACAATGGGATCTAATGAGTTCATCCAAGACAAAATCTTTTTGATACGTTTATCATCCTGACTGGGTACCTGTTCTCCCGCACGGAGACGGGAAATGGCAAAGAAACGAGGAGTCAGTTTCTTTCTTTCCTTCTTTCTTTCCTTCTTTCTTTCTTTCTTTCTTTTCTCTCTCTCTCTCTCTCTCTCTCTCGCCATCTTAGACCCAGTTTCCGAGGGAATACGATCAGCAGTCGCTTCTCTATCTGGAGCACCGCCAGAAGGTGTCTGGGTAACGTTAGGAAACCGGGCTGCCTCGGGCTGAAACCGTGGTTTTGAGACTGCCAAGAAGACGCTGTATTCTGTTTCCAACGCGGGATAATCAGATGTTTCTAGCCGAACAGGGATAGGCGGAGGGTACCGAGGGAGATCTGATGCCAGTTCTCCGCATGTATGTCTCTCTATGTTTTCAGCACTAGCTTGGCAAGTGTTTCCCTCGCCCAACTGTATAACAATATCGTCGACAAAGGACATTTCCCACATTTAAAACTAGTCTGTTGAAATAGGAAAGTTTGGGGAGAACCAAGAAAAGCCTGGAGGTCATCAAGTTTTGGGGTTTTTTGTTTTGTCTTGTCTGAAGAAGAAAAAAAAAAGGATTAGCTCAGTTAGGTTCCGGTAAACTGAAAGAATTCCTAACTTCAAAACACCCTCAGAGACAACCTGTTCATTAATCGTAAAGCTTCACTTTGCTAGTCCCATCTACAGTTGACCCATTAAATCAAAGGGAATCGCAGGAAAGTTGATTTCTCCTTCACCAGTTAATTCCAAGGATCGACTTCGGTGGAGACCTGCAGCTGGATTTAGGCCTAAGTGTTTGTTTCCTGCCCCTGCCTCTGACTGCTAAACAAGAGAGGTCTAGTTTTAAGAAGAAAGAAAGCGAAGAATAAAAGGAGAAAAATTTAAAGTAAATCCTATAGACCTGAAGTCTATGTCCACGTGTACCCGCGTACCCAAGGGGGGTGAAGGCAATAACCTTGCTCTGTCGTTTTTACTTCAATGGTTTTAAAGGAGATACATAGCTTCTGTGCATGGAGGCTCCAATGAACCGTCCACACAATTCCCTTGAAAAGCCAAGCGGCTCTGCCACTGCATCTTTCTATATGTATCCAGACTAGGCAGTTACTGAAGTAGGATGCCACTTTAATTGCCACGGCTCCATTCGGTGGAATCCTGGGAATTGCAGTTTGCTGAGGGACTTAGAATGCTTGGTTCTACATCGGTGTGGACTAGAGTTCCCCAGCAGATAAGTCTCTCCCCAAACTACAAATCCCAGGATTCTATAGAGTGAAAGCATGGCAATTAAAGTGACCTCAGACTACTATGCGGTGTGGCTATATTACCAGCTCCAATTATTGCCTGTGCGTCAGGGTCCCAATGCTTTCCTTTTTTTCGGCCTCCACCGGCCTGCCAGTGATATTACTGTGTGACTCCCCATTTCAAGTACCAGAAGATCCTTGCAGCTCTAGCTCTCATAGTTTTATAAAGCTTCTTATCTGGGTCTCCTCTTCCCGCCCCTCATCCAGCCTTTTAGCCTTCGCCTTTCCATTAGAGGCCCGTCTGGAAGAACTCCCAGTGATGTGTCCCAAGGGCTTTCTCAGAAGGGCACGTTTTCGCCGCCGAATTGTCCCTTTTAGAAGAAACTGAGGCCATTTCCTCACCACACTGTTATTGTGCTATTATTCCACTCTCAACGTCCTATAGAATCCTGGGGTTTGCAGTTTAGGGAGGGGGCCTTTAGAATTCTCAGCCAGAGAGTTCTTTGGCCTCAATAAACTACAAACCCCAGAATTCCACAGAATGTTGAAAGTGGAATAATAGCACTATAACAGTGTAGTGTGAAAACGGCCTGAGGCAGTGGGAAGAGGAAGCGGGAGGGACCTGTCGCAGCAGAATGAAGGGTTTTCCTCGCTTGCAGCATCATTTGGAAGGGTTACTTTCAACACACACAAACATACACCCTAAATCTTCTTTCAGAGTCCCCTCAGTTGGTATGGCCACTAGATACCGCGGTTGAGGGGATATTGGGGGTTGCAGTTAAACAAGGTGAAGTCTCCCGTCTTCCTATTTCGCAGAAGCAAATGAGGCAGTGAAATCTCTACCGCAGAGCCGGAGGGAGTCGTCTGACGAGCCAGGGGTTGGTTAGGGAGGCCCCGGGACTCGTCACCCACTTCCCAGATCCATCGTTTCTTCCCTGCGGCCAGCGATTCCCCCCAGGCCTTAAGATGGAGGGGCCTTGCTGGCCGTGTTCCCCCGCGGGGAAGGAGGGCGGCAGAAGACGATTTTGCTGCCTTGACTCACTGTTCCTTCACGGCCAGCATCGCAGCGGCCTGTTCCCCTGCAAACACAGTTCAACGTCCCAAAGGCTGGGCTGGGCAGAGCCCCGTAGGCAACCCGCACGGCGTAGAACGGTGTTTTGCAACCTAGAGAATGTGGGAGACAGGCAACGCTTTTCCCCCTCATAGAGCCAGGGACTGGCACCGCCTTTATACCCATTGGCTGCAAGCGTTCCTTGCTTTCCTGGAAACTCAAAGCAGACTGGCAGCACCGGTCCACGGACCGCGACTTTGAGTACCACCCCCTTAGAACATGCAGTGCCACTGGCGTGTTAACAAACTCCTTCGTTAATTAGCAGCCCGGCACGTTTGGGTTGTGTGTCTTCCTGAAAGACAGCGTAGGGTATTATCGAGGGGAAAACTCAGGAAAGTTACTTTTTTGGACTCCACCTCTTGGAAGCCCCAACTGCGGTGGAGCCTAAAAAAACCCGTAACTTTTCCAAGATCTGGATTTCCGAGGCTCTGTCTTCTGCTACGGCTAAAAATAACTCTTGTCGGAGCCAAGCCCCAGCAGTGAAGAAGAAAGAGCAGGTAGCCGTGGAATCCCCATACTTTTCTCTACAACAACCCGCAACATCTTATTTCTAACCCCAAAGACTCAACCCTGGAATGACGTGCTGAACCTTCGATAAAGACAAGAGTGCCTCTGAACATGTCCAGTAGTGAACCCGAGATAATGCCTGCTTCTCTCAGCCACTTCTCTTGAGATAGGCTAGGTCTGGGTGCCTCCCTCCCTCCCTCCGTCCCTCCTTCTTTCGCGTTTTAAGATTTCAGAGCACGAGAAATCTCAGAAGCTTGCGCCTGCCGCTACCAGTATTACTAGTGTGGACATCGTTGGACAGAATCCGGGGTGCTGTAGGAGAGGCCACGCCTAGCCCCGTGGGTGGGTGCGTGGCCGGAAGGCCGGGGAAAGGGCTGAGAAATACAGGCGGACAGCCTCGTCCTCTCTTTTTCTCTTGCCATAGACTGCGAGAGGAAGCGGCCTAGCTCTCCTCCGGCCTGATGGGGCCTGGCTGCCCGGCCAAAAAGCGCTGCGTGAATCACATGGTCGGATACAATACAATGTTAAGAACTTTTCCGCACTACGCTGTTATAGTGCTATTATTCCACTTTCAATATCCTGTGGAATTTTGGGGTTTGTAGTTTACTGGGGGCAAGAGCTCTCTGGCTGAGAATTCTAAAAGCCCCTCCCTAAACTACAAACTCCAGGATTCCATAGGAGGTTGAAAGTGGAATAATAGCACTATAACAGTGTAGTGCAGAAATGGCCTAGACTGTTATAGCGCTATTATTCCAATTTCAACAACCTATGGAATTCTGGGGTTTGCAGTTTCGGGAGGGGCCGGCTGGCTAAAACGCGGGCCTCTCCCGAAACTGCAAACCGCAGAATTCCATAGGTTGTTGAAAGTGGAATAATAGCACTATAACAGTCTAATGCGGAAATGACCGAAATTGGGCAAAGAGCATTCCTGGAGGAGGAAGCGAGGCCTGGGTCGACTACAAAATCAGCACAACGCTCCACACGTTTAACGGCGCTGGAGTCCCTGCGGCTTTCTGTGACACTTGCTGCTCTTCGGACATGTATTTATTAGTTACTTTCCCCATTCCGCTTCTACTGGAGTTGCCTCGCTTTCAAAATAGCAGTAAGGGAGAGAAGAAATTCCTGGTTGTCAAGCCCGTATATGGTGATGTGGCTTTAGGAAGTTTGTGTTCTACCCAAAATACTCATTTTAGTTCACTTAGCCACCTTTCTCTGCAAAATTAGCATACTATCCTCATAAATTACGTGATTCGTACATTTTTGTCTTTGTGAAGGGACTGCACCCCAAACTGCAGGATTGTTTGGCAAGTCCTTCTGTCTGTATAAAAGGGACATCCTTTATCATAAAGGGGTGTCGGTCCCACAGAGAACCAGCGTGATGTAGTGGTTTGAGTGTTGGACTCAGACAGGAAAACTAGGGTTCCAGTCCCCCCCCCCCAAAGCACGGAAACTTGCTGAGTCATGCTCTCTCAACCTCAGAGGAAGGCAAATCCTCACAAACCTTGCCAAGAAAACGCTGGGATGGTTTGGCTTGGGGTCGCCATAAGTCGGAAGCGACTTGAAGGCCCACGACGACAACGACATCAACAAAACCAGGCCTTCAGAGGGCAACCTTTCTAGGTTCAAATAAAGGTTGTTATTGTGTGCCTTCTTTCCGACTTATAGAGGTCCTAAGGCGACCCTATCATGGAGTTTGCTTGGCAAGATTTGTTCCGAGGGGGTTTGCCTTTGCCTTCCACTGAAGCTGAGAGAGTGTGACTCGTTTTAGGTCACCCAGTGGCTTTTTATGGCTGAGCGGAGATTCGACATCCGGTCTCCCATAGTCTTCCAACACTCAATTCACTACACCACGCTGGCTGTCCCAAATAAGGGACACCCCTTATAATAGGGGACACCTGGCAACTCCGTCGCCTGGGCCAGGCAGCGAAAGATGACTTACATGCCAGGATTCTCCCTTCCTCTCCCCAAGTCAAGCAAGGCTGCCTCAGCGACCGCTAGAATAGGATTTCCCCGCATGTTCCAGGCCAGCGCTTTACCTCCCACACCCCACTGGTTCATCTCATGATTTCCGCACTACACTCTTATAGCGCGATTATTCCACTTTCAACATCCTATGGAATCCTGGGGTTTGCAGTTTCGGGAGGGGCGGGAGGCCCCTCCCTAAACTGCGAACCCCAGGATTCCATAGGATGTTGAAAGTGGAATAATCGCTCTTGTGCGGAAGCTGCAGGATCTGGCTGCTGGTTGTTGCGTGCCTTCAAGTCATTTGTGACTTAGGGCGACCCCATCACAGGGTTTTCTTGGCGAGATTTGTTCACAGGGAGTTTGCTTTTGCCTTCCTCTGAGACAGCGTGACTTGCCCAAGGTCACCCCCTGGGTTTCTGTGGCCAAGCGGGGATTCGAATCCTGATCTCCCAGTGTCCCAGTCCAACACTCGCACCTCCACACCACGTTGGCTCTGGGTTCTGTTTGAAACGGACTGAACCGAATCCGGAAGTTGCTGGTGAATCCTGCCTCTGCCAGAAACCAGAGCTAGCGACTAGACAGTCTTCGGCCAGTAGCCACTCCTGATATCTACTATTCTATAACTGGTAGAGTTGCTGCAACGAGGAAAGACTGAAATACTGACTGTGGATTCGATCACGGGAGGGCAGATTTCAGGTTTGCAAGAATTTATTTACTGGAACCTCAAGACCTGCAAACCGGACCCTGGTGCAAAAGATGCATGCCGCGGCTTCAGTTTCACACCCTTTTATACGAATTTAGTGGGACTTCCTTCGGAGCAGACATTCTCAGCAGTTCGTTGCTCCAGTTAAAGCATTCCGAACCCCGGAACTTGTTTTGACTAACAGAACAGAATGGAGGTCAGTGAGGATCTGCTTCTAAGTCCTTCCCAAACCCTGCAGTACATTTTTGAGACTACAACTCCAGTTCCCAATTCCAGCTTCTGAGAAAAGGGCTAAACAAAATCTTGCGGCTAGATGAGTCCGCAACCCTACAGTTAACTGCAAGCCTCTCCTATTTTAGTCCGTAAGTTTCCACACAGCCAGCGTGGTGTAGTGGCCTGGGCACTGGTCTACGACCCTGAGGAGCAGGGTTCGAGTCCTCACTCACCTGTGGAAATTCACTGGGTGACCTTGGGAGCGTCACATACTCTCAGCCCCCAGAAAACCCCGTGGTAAGTTCACCTCAGAGTCCCCACAAGTCAGAAACGACTTGAAGGCACACAACAACAGGCTTCTTGGCAGATTCAGTGTATTTAGGATTAGGCTGCCCTTTGTTTAATTCAGAACTGCGGTGCAGATTTATCCCAAACGAGGAAAGCGCTAGGAACCTCAAGCCCTTTCCGCTCCTGCAATGTTACTCGGGCTCATTGAATCGCACTGTTTAAGCAGTCCATTCATTCATCTCAGGTCGGAAAGGTATATTTTAACTGGAGCTGGCGCCCACGGTAAAATCTGGCAGGGTGGAAATGATCAGATTTTTAAAAAAGAAATAAAATAAAAATTGAGGGCATCATCCAACCAAAGTTAAACCATTTAAAGGGCAAGAAATGCGAAGCACGTCGCTGAAGAACTCTGGCAACGAAATGAGTGAAACCTAAAGGTGTCTCTCTCTGTAGCTGGCTGAGACTCCCGGTCTGTTGAACAGTCCGATTCAAGGGAGCACGCTGACTGCAGGCACATATTGAATTCATATATTGAATTCAGAAGCGTGCCCAGAGCACAACCCGGTCCTATGAGCACAAATAAGCTCTGTTCAACACTGTAGGCCTTACTTCCGAGTAAACAAGCTGCGCTAAATTTAGGATTTGATTGGAAATGAGTCTCCATGGAACAGCTGCCAGGCAGATTAGCCTCAGTTTTCAGCCAGGTGTTCTCCGAATCTATGGAGCACCCAATCCCACTTCCTCAAGGCCGCGAGGCCGGCTGTTTGGGAACGATGGGGTATGTAGTCCAAAACATCTGGAGGCCGCGGGATTGGGGAAGACTAACCAAGTGTAAAATATTCCAGCTCCGCTGGTTTATGAGCCCGGGTATTTAATTCAAAAGCTTCCATCTATTGACATGCCTCGTCCTTCCTCATCACTATTGTTTATTCTCATCTTCGGTCTCTCGGGTAATTTCCAAAAGGTTTCATCTAACGGAGCCCGAAAGGAACTCCATTTAACGACCCAGGAGAGATTTCTTATTATTCCCTTCTTTTGTAGAGCTTTCATGAAATCGGAGGCGCAGAAGGTGCGGTGGGAGTTAGCCAGGAGGACTGAGTGATTATATTTCCGGGATAGATTCTGTCTCTTCCGGCAAAAAACTCCGTCTGATCTTCAGAATTCCGGAGACACTCCGGATCTGAACGACTCTAAATAGATCAATAGATCGGAAAAGACGTGTTCCTTTTCTCGCCAGAATGCTCTTGATTTCCCAAGCTGCTTTCTGGATTTGCAGAAGATAAAACCGTTGTAATTCAGTTGCAGCCAATGTGAATTTATCTGGGAATAAACGCCTGTCGAAATCAGTGGGACTTTTGAGGTGACTTGGCTCGGATTGCTCCGGCAGAAACTGCATTGACAACTTGATGAAATTATCCAGCTTGCTATCTTCAGTTTATATGTGTAAAATCGTATATATGAGAATATTTACAGCTTATATTCATGTTTTTAAAAGTGATACGCATCTGTAAACGACCCAGTACCCCATAATACAGAAACACAGCCACTGAAGCTAGACGTAGCGCCGCGATCCCACCGAGATTCGTTTCAGAGGAGATGTACTGAAGTTCCGTTGTCGTTATTTCCCTACTAACATATGCGTGTCTACTCGGAAATAAGTGCTTCCAACCCGGCGTGTGGTGAGAGACCCAGCCTAAATTTCGGAAATATATACCGTCGTTGCGATTGGAAAAGTCTTCCCCCAAAACATTTGTAACAGATTTTCATTTTTAAAGGCCAGATTGAATTCGGCACATGTAATTTTCATCACTCTATCAGATCCATAAGGGACACGGGTGGGGTGGTTTTGATTCAATTAAAGCTTTCGTCGGATTAAACTCTTTCTTTCTTTCCGTGCCCGCAAGACTCCGTTGTTTTCGCTGCCAGACAAACAGGGCTGCTCTCTCAGCCCCTGGAAGGCATTTTACTCGGTGATTATTGTGGCTCATTTCCCCGGCTGTAGAGCTCACGCAGATCAACGGGACTCACTTCCAAGTTATTTTGGCCTGAAGTACTGGAAGTTATGGGAGTAACTTCGGGTTAAGGCTGGAGGAAAAGAGTGGTGTAGCGGTTTGAACGTTCGGCTATTGGACTCCCTACTCGGCCATGGAAAGCCACTGGGTTACCTTGGGCGCGTCACACACTCTCAGCCGGCCCCTCCCGAAACTGCAAACCCCAGGATTCCATAGGATGGTTCAAGTGGAATCAGAGCGCTATAAAAGTCTAGTGCGGAAATGGCGTCGGAAACTAGAAGGCGCACGATAACAAGAAGGCTAGAAGAGTTAGGTCTGTTCTAGAAAATATCTGTAAACGATAGAAAGTTGAACACACAATGGGTAGCTATTGTCTGTAAGCAGTTTATGAATCCAGATACACTTCCGCTTCTTGGCCCCTATCCGCGCTAATCGGCAGTTGGAGTTTTAACCTCTGTTCCAGACCAACACAGAAGAGCTAAACGTAAACCGAATATTGAATCCAAAGGATATTTTTCAAGGGGCAAGTCTCAGGGCAATGTCTTAGTTGTGACGGGACATTAAACATTAAAATGTTCATTAAATAAAAATACTTTTTAAAACGGACATCTTCAAACAGGGGTGTAGCTAGAAGGGGAACAAAAGGAGGACATTGCCCCCCCGGACATTCTGAACCTCCCCAGAAATTTTGGACACCCCCGCCATTAAATCTTATTTCAGTCCTCAAATTTCCAGGAATATAGAGAGCCAGGGTGGTGTGGTGGTTTGAGCGTTTGACTAGGTCTCTGGAAAGCAGGGTTCGAATCCCACTCAGCCATTGAAACCCACTGGGTGGCCTTGGGCAAGTCACACTCTCTCATCCTCAGAGGAAGGCAAAGACAAACTCTCTCTCAGCAAATCTTACCAAGAAAGGCCAGTGACAGGTCTGCTCTAGGGTCGCCATAAGCCAAACGGACTTGAAGGTACACAAAAACAACAACGGTAATGTAAAACTTCAGACGAGCTTTTAGAAATAAGAATTTAGGCGTCTGAAGAAAAGAGGGCGGGCACAGCTCCTAGGGGAATGAGAACGTAGCAAACTATGAGTTCTGGATATGAGCAATTTTCAAAGTCTCACTTTTTGCAACATAAGAAATCTGGAGACTGAAGGAAAATTTTATCCCGAAGGGCAATATGCTTATTTTGGGCGGCGAAGACTCCGCGGTGAGTCTACCCCTGTTTGAAAATGTCCATTTTAAAATATATTTCCAGTTAAGAAATACATTGCTGTTATAAACATTTACCTATTATAAATACAGCGGCCAGTCCTCAAGATTCTGCGGAAACGCCATGATTCAGAAAAAGAAGAAACTTCGCCCATTGTGATTCCCGATCTCTGCCTCGATTTCTGGGTGCGGAGAAATAGATGGGTGCTTATTTCTTAAATTCGGTTGTTTTGTGTTTTGTTTTGTTTTGTTTTGTTTTAGCCGTGCCTCGGAAGCTGCTTTTCCAAAAGGGCGAGGCTGTGTTTACCTCCAAACCCAGATGCGTCCTGCCTAGTTTTCTTGAAAGCGTTTATGGTTTTGGATTTTAGAGCTAAGGACGGGGCAAAGAGGGGGAAAAATTGCTAAAGGGCCTGTAACGCCTGCAGCCCCTTCATTAAATCACCCCAAAGAAGAGAGGTATGTTAACGATTAAATCGTTTTCAAAGGATTAATCTTCCCATTTTAGGGTGGAAATGTTTTAAGGTTGTTTGCAGGCGCTTATATTAATCATCCAGCCTAACAGACCATTAATGTCCATTTGCATTGGGAAGACGACAAATTTTATGTGACCGATTTCAATCACAGCTCCCCGAGAAGTCTCCAGCGGATTCGGTAGCCACTTAGAGGTCGACGGGCCGGCCTCCTTATTTGTTAACGAGAGGCGTTTAAAAGCCACTAAGACCCAGATCTAAACCTTCCCTTCCACCTGGTCGGGGAAACAAAATCGGATTTTCCCTGCCCCAACGGCAGCTAAATTGGGGTAAAGAAGGGCGTGTAAGTCTGCGGGGCTCGGTCGCCCTCTCCATCTCGGCCGGGCTGGGAGGAAAGAAAGAGGCGGACGAAGAATGAGGTTTGCATTACAAGATTTTCCTTCGATCCCCTCCACCTCCCCTAAACACCCTCCGTCTGCCTTTGTTCTTTCCCTGGGCTAAACCCTTCCCACCCCAGCGCACCCCAGGACGACTCCCTTAAACCGACGAGGTAGGAGGAAACATTTGTTATTCATTACGTGCTCTTTTCTGTTTGGGAACCAGGATGGGAGGGAGGCAGTGGGGAGGAAAATACTGGGGGAAATGGAGTATTTCGTTATTTTCGTCTTCGTTAACGTTTTTTAATTAAGAAGAAGAAGAAGAAAAAGGCAGGGTGCCGTTTGCAATTCAGTACACAACTGATTTGTGCAAATCCTGTTGAACTCAAACTGTCGGATTGTTCTGCTGAGGAGGGCTAAGCTCCGTGGATTTCAACAGCAGAAAGAGGCCCAAACGCTCAAGTCGTTTTTCTTAACTCGTTTTTTAAACAAACAGAACAAAGCCTGCAGGCCGTTTTGTTTGACCCAATCGTGGCACGTGCTCAACGCCTCCTCTGAAATCCAGGAGACACAAACTTTCTAGAAAAGCCGTCTCCGTAATATCTGATCAATATCCGCTCAGGTATTGACCAGAATATAGGCGAAGGTCGATTTCTCAAGCTCTACCCACGTGTGGAGTGTTCGCAGAGCTCTGGAAAAGTTTGAAACTATAACTCCCAGAATCCCACAGCCAGGTCTGCTCACGATTCTGAGAATTTAAAGAAAGTTCCCAAAAGGTAGATACACAAAATACTTTCCAGTAAGTAAGGTAGCAGATGATATTTATCTAACGCGACTGCCCAGCCCCCCTCCTCTTTCTTGGTGCCGACGACTTTTTCCAATCAAATGAGTTTCTAATTGGTTTAAGGACGCCGACAGAGTCCAAAGAAATCCTCTTCCCAGGACTCAGCGCCGGTTCGTCCCCACTCCCCGGCGGCTGTTTTCTCCTCCGGTTAGCAGGTAAGTCGGTAGGTAGGACAAGTAGCTGGACCATTTCCCCTCTCAACATCCTCAGAGACAGGAAATGAGGGTGAAGGTGGAGAAGAGGGCCAAAGAGCCCTGACCAGACAACGTTTATTCACATAGGCCACAAATGAATGCGGAAGGGGCATCGATCTCAGCTTCTATTATTATTGCTCTTGTGGTGGTTGTTATTACTCCAGGGCCAAAATATCCTAAAAGCACCAGATCCGTTCTGATCGTGGAAGCTAAGCGGGTTCAGCCTTGGTTAGTATTTGGATGGGAGACCATCAATGAATACCAGATGCTGTAGACTACGTTTCAGAGGAAGGAACTGGCAATATCACCTCTGAGTATTCCTTGCCTAAGAAAATCCTATGAAATTCACGGGGTCACCGTAAACCGACAGGCGACTTCAAGACACCTACATAGGCTTTATTATTAGTGAGGCGGCCATTATCTCTTTCGGCACTGGCCTGGAACAGATTACTTAACTCCTCGCTCGCCCAAAAGATGTCTCCTCCCAGAATTAGGCTGTGATCCTATACCCGTTTGCCTAGGAGTGGCGGAGAGCCTATTGGTTCATCCCATTGAATGAGTTGTTGAATGGTGAGTCGAAACGTAGGTAAATTCATTTGGTTAGGTGGCTCTGAGCTAGTTGGGATTATCAATAGGATTTAGGCCAGTAAGCCTCACTGAATTCAGTGAAGTTATTTCTTTCGTAGGATTCCGCCAAGAATAGAATAAAATAGTACGGTGTGTACGAGGGGCTCCCTTGAAACCTAAACACAAAGGTAGCCCCATTGAGTTCCATGAGGGAGGCATGATTTCCATTTAATCCCGCTTCCTTTTGCCACCATGCAGCCAGATTCCAAGAGAGGGGTGCTTGAAAAACCTGTGCCAGCTTCCAGCAGGGCCCCTGCCTCGGAGAGCAGTGGCGATTCTTCGGTGATTATACTTCAGACCAAGGAACAGGGCCAGGGAAGGAATTCATTTCTTCACGGGTGGACCCAAATATAGCAGTCCCTGCAAGGTCGGGACCACTGCCTGAGCCAGACCTTGTCGAGAAAGCCACAAGGTCTCTGCCCCAGAAGTTTACAATCGAGCTTGCCTCCAGGTCCTTTCAGCGTTGAGGTATGAAGATCTGTTCAGAGCGAGGTTGCCCTTACCTTTCTCCGAGGCTGAGAGAGTGTTGATTTGCCCAAGGGGTTTCCGTGGCTGAGCGAGGATTCGAACCCAGAACCTCCCAGAGTCCTAGTCCAACACTCAAACCGCTACACCGCCCTGGGTCTCTTTGAACAACTGGTGTTAAAATCACCCAAAACTAAGAAATTCTTCCAATTCTCTGCCTTTCTTCCCAGGCCAGATTTACTGCTTGGAGCCTGGCCGTCGTCTCCCGTCGGAAGCAGCCCTTTCTCGGCTCCCCGCAGCCTGTCCAGCCGCCTCCTCAACCCGGAGGGTGGTCGCGTCCCCCCACCCCACCCGCTCGGTTTCCCTTCCCCTCCCGGGAAGACTGTTGGTACTTTTCCACCCCCTCTCTCTCCCCGTTTGTTTCTCCCAAATGGTCAGCCCTTGGCTCGCCGGGGAGCTTAATCAGGGACGTTTATCTAATCGGAGCCCAGCAAAGCAACCGCGGCGAGTCTGGGCCTGAGGAATCTCGCGCGATAAGGAAGCACCGGCCTCCGCAGCCGGGAAGAGCGGCGCGGGGATCGGGGAGGGGGACGCCGCGCTGCGGGGGCGCCTCCCTGCGAGGGCTGCCTCGCTTAGCGGGAGGCCAGATGTAAGACAGGAAGGCTTGAAACCCTCCAGCGCCCCCCGGGCTCCTGGGCACAACGGGGGAAGACGCTGCCTCCAGCGCTCCGGGCGAGAAAACGTCGCCGTTACCTATGAGACCCAGGGCTTGAGGAACTTGTCTTGGGGAACGACTGCCGCGACCCCCTCGCCTACCACGGCCCAGTGGGTGAGAGCTGTCGTCTGGAAAAAGGAACTTTTACGAACAGACTTCCAAATTACCGCTGCTTTTCTTCATGGCTCCTTTTCCTGTCCTCCTGCCCTTGTGTTCTTTTTTATTCTCATCGTTGGCTGTGGCTCTGAGAATACAGCGAAGGGGGCATCGAAATCCGTCAAATAGGTGGGAAGGGTGAAGAGACGGACATTGTGACAGATGGCAGGGAATGTGAATGCAGTAAGAGAAAGCCAAAATCCAAAATACACATCATGAGGATATCTTTATTAGGGCAATAAAAAGCCACAAAATACATGATACTATGTTTCAGAGATCCCTGGATTCTTTATCAGACCAAGAAGGGGTGGGGCCTCTATCAGCATCAGCCCTCCTCCAGAGCTGCTTTAAACACCAGCTCAAGCCCACAACTTTTCTCACTATGTCACTGTTCTTTTCCTGTATGGATTTTTAACACTTTTGCCTGATGAAGAACCCAGGGACCTTCAAAGCCTTGCACAATATATTTTGCATCTTTTAGTTGGCCTAATCAACGAAGCCCCACAATCCATATTTTGGATTTTGTTGTATATTGCTGCACGGCCAGCACAATTACCTTGGTTGAGGTTTGCAGGCTGATAGGAGTTGCAGTGCCATCTGAAATGGCCCACTTCATTCATCCCAGTAAGCATGAACAGGCTAGGAAGCATTAGAGTCCTCTCCTGGGTCTATTTAAACACTTCACATTTAGAAGAAAGCAACCTTGCACGGTAGTTCTTGCCATGTCTTGCAACAATATACAAATGCTAATCTTGAGACCATCTGCACAAACATAAAGAGTGCTTTGCTCAAACTGCATGACATACAGTCCATTGTAGATTGTACATGTGTGTGCATGTTAGCAAATGCTCATCTATAGAAGTTTTCAGTTTTGTAGTTATATAGATAAAAAGCACACTAGCAGTCTGAATCCTAGCAGTAAAGTTAGGTCACATTTTGTCAGGGTCCTGTGTGTGTGTGTGAGACAGAGAGAGAGAGAGAGAGGGGAGAGGGACAAAATTAGCAGCATAGTCCAGTCATTTTCAGCTTTGGCCCTCCAGATGTCTTAGAGTTTAATTCCCAGAATTCCTGACCATTGACTTTGCGGGCTGAAGCTTCCAGGAGTGCAGTCCAAAACATCTGGAGGGTTAAAAGTTGAGAATTCTACTTGTATAGGAGTTTGCTCTGGCATTCTTAGGCTGCTCAGGGTAAATCAGTGGAAAACTTGATGAAGAATAAAATTATCAACTATATAGAACATCTATTGCTTATGCAAGGGCATGCTTTACTAACCTTTATCAAAAGTGACAATAAGCATGTGGATATGAGTGCTGCCTAAGATTTAATTGGAAGGAATGAACATTTCTTGAAGATTAAGGTTCACACAGACATCATCTTTACTGCTTTAATCTGGTGTTAATATTGTACTCCATAAGCACATCTAAAGAAGTGGATTGACATCTATGAAAACTCCTGCTCAGATAAATTGGTTTTAAAGATGCTGCTAGATTTCTTCTTTCCTCCCTGCACTTTCCTTTTCATGATGCAACAGACTAACACAGCTACCTCTCTCGAAACTGCAGGCACACTATATTTGAAATATTCATTTTTTAAAAAAAAGTCTCTCCCAAAGACACTTGAATCAATCTAGTGGTCATGGGATAAGAAGATAGGGCTCCATGTGCATTAGCAACTAGTTTTAACAACAGGTAACTAGTTAAAGAGCAGGAGGCAATGGGCAGTTCTCACTGTATGAGGGGAAGTCAGAAGATCTGCACTGGTACTGGGTCTTTAACTTGTCCAGGAAGCAAGGAAGAAGGTAGTCATATCTGCAGAACACATCAGATCACAAAAGGTGGTAAAAACAAGAGCAGAGTGTGAACAGCTCTGAAAATACCTTTCCAAACTGAGTGGTGGCAAACAAATGGAGAATGCAGTTCAAGGTAAGCAAATGTAAAAGTGATGCACACTGGAGCAGTAGTTGTGTTTTTCTTTTAATTCAATGATAACTCAGATTTTCCACATACAGTGATGAGGTCTAAGCCTGGAGTGACTGACCAAAAAGGAAATCTTAGAGATATGGGGAGAAGTTTGGTCAAAATGCTTTTTCAGTGTGTTTACACTGAAAACGGGACAAATTAATCAATATTAGGGAAAATTAAGAAAGAAGCTGAAAATAAAATTGCCATTATCTAAAAACTTTCATTTGTGGTAGGACCAAGCATGAAATACTGTGTACAGTTCATGTCACTAGATCTCAAAAAGGTCATAATCATACTGGAAAAAGTGCAAAAGTGGGCAACCAAAATGATAAAGAGGCTGGAAGACTTTTCCTACCAGGTGGCACATGAGGCTACTTGGTTTAGGGAAAAAAAGCAACCAAAAGGAGACATCACAGAAGTATACAGTATAATGTTGTCATTGTACTAGAACCAGGGTCATCCAGTGGCAGAATAATGCAAGATTTAGGCTAGACTAAAGAAAGTGTTTTATTTCACACAGTTAGTTAGTCTGTGGAATTTGCTGCTATGGATGTGGTGATGGCTATTAATTTAGCTGGCTTTAAAAGGTAACTGGACACATTTCAGGAAGGAAGAAGCTATAGGCTACCTCAAAGATCCGAGGCAGTATGCCACAGCCTGAATACAGTACCAGCTGAAGGAGAACCTGTGTCCTGCTGGCAGGTTTGCCAACGATAAGCAATGGGCGACTGTCAAAATGGGATATTGGAGAAGACAGGCCTGCTGAAAGCACCTGAACTGGTGGGGAATAACTGCATTTTAATACAATTCCACTGTGACCAATAAAAGCCTTCATTTCTTTTACTAATTTATAAAATTCTACATCTTTACATCACATGGTCTCTGTGGGCTAGAGAATTGTATACGATTATGACTTAATCACGCCCCCATTCTTTGACCTTGGAGGCTATCACCTGAATAAATACAGAGAAAATGCCACATTCCCCAGCTTTCACTCTGCAACCAAGACACGGCTTGCTTGGTCCAACACCTTTTAAATTCAGGCAGCAGGCTTGCTTTTGTTCGCACCTTTCAGGCATTTTTGGCAGGGTCTCCTGTTGTAAATCTATGGAGTGGAGAACTGAGAAAGGGCTCTCCCTTTTCCCCAAAAGTGTTCTAAGGATTGATTTCATATTCCTAGTCAGAATACTTGTGGCCAGGACCAACCCTCCGTGGAGATTGAGTTGGTATTTCTACCCTTGATTGCAGTTTACACTGGTATGCAGTAATACTTTTGTTTTGCTTCTGGTGCTGGAATCATTCCAGGTGGCACTGGACTAGTGTGAGGATGGCAAGGCTGCTGAGAAGCCAGCAACCCACCCAGGCCTACCATTGGCCACTTGCTCCCCAATTTCTGCTGTGACAAGAGGAGGGGGGAGAACGAGGAACATGCTACCAGGCGAGGGTGATACAGAGCCTGGCTACTGTTTTGAATGGTGGAGCAAAGACACTGTCAAAATGAGCATTAAGGAAATCACCCATGCCATGGCACAGGTGATTTTTCTCTCCCCCTCTGCCTCATCTGCTTGCCTCCAGCGGGCATTCAAATCACTAGCCAGGCATTGCACCTTCTCCCACCTCCTTTTTTCTCAACAGCATATAAGCAGGGCTGCTAGAGGAGACATTACTAGTATTGCTGCTGCCACCATCTTCCCCTCCTCGTGTGCGCAGAGGTAGTATGTGTTTGTTTCTCTCTTTGTGTGTCAGCGTCCAGTTTGGTAGGGTGCCTGTTTTAGAAAAGGTGCTGCTTTCCTGGAGTGACATTGGAGAGAGGTCATTTAATTTCTTGCTTTTGGGTTGTCAGTCCTTAAGCTCTGCCATTGGGAACCACATTGGCTCATTCACACATATTTGTTAGTATTCAGTACCAACGGAATGGATAGCATTGTGACAGCATTAATTTACACAGGGTTTTCTGGGCTGCTTTATACTGGAGCTTTTTTTTTTATAATACAAACACACATTATAAAGTTATGTCAGTTTAGTAGAGCAGCTGGCTTTCCTCTTCCCTATGAAGCAGTGATAGGCAGTCGTTCAGTCAAACAGACCAAGAATATATTTAGATCTTATTGTTGGATCATTTCAATATCACTTTAACCACACTACTGCCATCCTAAGGAACCCTAGGATTTGTAGTCTGGTGTGGTACTCAGAGTTCTCTGCTGGAGAGCATTAGCGTTGTACACTTCAGGGCAGTGCAATGCATTAACACTGTCTAGCAGAGTACTAAATTCTAAATACCACATAAAACTACAGATCTCAGGATCCCATAGGATGGTACCAGGATATTTATAAAGGTATTACACTGCTGTCACTATATAATAAGAACAGTGTCTGTGTTGAATACAAAAGCATGAAACTTTTGCGTGTGGACAAAGGGAACATCTCTTTTTCTGTTGCACGTTTTTCTGCAGAGAAAAATAGCAAGGTGGGAACAAAAATAAATACAATTTTAAAAAATGAGAATTACATAAAAATTACATAAAAAGAAATCTGTATTTGGACAAGTTGAGAATCCATATCTAGATAGCTGATAGATTATGATTAAGTACCAACAATCAGTTTTCCAATCCACTCAGTCAATTTAGTGCCAGATCAAGTTTGTTTATTGCTTTCTTCCAGTTCCCAGTGAGAATCTGGGTTATCTAAAGGATTTATGCCCTAAATCCTAAACATTTATTTTAACCAATTTTAATTCTTTTATTCTGTCTTTTGTTAAATTGTGTTTTTAGCCTTTAAAATAATTTTAGCATTTATACTGTTTAAATTTGTCAAACTTGTTTTATTGTATACCAATCTGAGATCTCTAGATAGAGAGTGGGATATAAATATTAAAACAAATAAACAATTTCTAATCAAAGACTAAAATGTCTCTTCATTAATCAGTGGAGGTTGTAAGAGGAGTAGCACCATTAGATTTCACAAAGAATCTTGTTGAACTTTAAAGATCAAGAAGTTTAATATGGCATAAACCTGAGTTGACCACAGCCAGCTTCCTAAGAAAAGTGAAGGGTAGTTCTAAATTTGCAGACACGTATACATAGTGAGGTCAGAGGAGGAAAAATGCACAAAGTACAGCCAGGAAGAATTATGTGAAAGTAAAATAGTTATAGCACATTTAACAAGGTAGTGTTGATGATAACACAAACATTCTAGCCTTGGTGAAGCCGGTAATAAAAATTAGTATTCACAATTCAAATGAGGTATTAGAAAATGGAATGTTTTAGTGAACTGTAATCCACTGCTTTCACACTGATGTCTCTGGCCATTTCCGCACTAGCCTGTTACAGTGCTATTATTCCACTTTCAACATCCTATGGAATCCTGGGGTTTCCAGTTTAGGGAGGGAACTCAAAGGCCCCTCAAATGGCCTCTGTCCAAAAGTCAAGGGTGGTGACTTCAAGTTCAGTTACAGAGTGACCTGGAATGCTTTCTGGACATGGCCTTTTCTGAGATCACATTTGTGGCCATTTTTGCTATTTTGCTATTGCATGATGGGAATCATGTGAATCTTCAAATGCTCTTAAACTACAATACCTTGCATTCTTCACCATTGGACTATGTTGGCTAGGGCTGATGGAACTTAAAGTCCAACAATCCATTTAAGACTTTCATCAGAGTTCACCACTTTCTGAAGTCAGCCATTTCATAATGAAATTTACTGGCTTGCCCTATTATATACAGAACTGAAAGGGCATTGTGAGCAGACAAGGCCTGCCCTGCCATTAGGCCAGAGATGAAGGACATGTGGCCTTCTGGATGTTATTGGACTGCAGCACCCAGCATAGCCAATGATAAGGGATGATGGGAGTTGCAGTTTAACTTCTAGGGAGCCACACATTGTCCACTTCCTGCAAGTAGGCAAATCGTATCTACATGAGGACTAATAAGCTGCTGAATTCAGCAGCATTATGACTAGCATCGCTCAGCATCAGAACAGACCCAGCCAAAGTTAAGCACAAGCGTAACTCACTGAAGCATACTGACAGTGCTCAGCCTTTTTTGACTCTGCCTAGAATATTTATGTGCAAACCTCTAGACAAAATGCCCAGGTCTTCTGCAGTTCCTAACAACAACTAAAAACTTGTCTTCCAAGCCCTTCGGCCATATTACTGGAGCAGGGACTATCCAGTCATGTCACATTTACGGCACAAACCTGTACAGGCTTATTCAGGAGGAAACCAGGCTGCTTTCAAGATGGCGGTGGGGACTGAACTGCAGCCCAGAAGCGCAATCCTGTGGAATTCAGAAATTCCCACTCGGTTCAGTGGGTCTTATTCCTAGCTAATTAGTGCCATTATTCCACTTTCAACACCCCATGGAACCCTGGGGTTTGTAGTTTACTGGGGCCAAAAAGCTCTCTGGCCCAGAATTCTAAATGCCCCTCCCTAAACTGCAAACCCCAGATTGCTGGCTTTTTGCCCTAATAATAAACTTGCAACTTGCAAACCCCAGGATTCCACAGGAGGTTGGAAGTGGAATAAGAGCGGTGTAACAGTGTAGTGTGGAAAGGCCCTAAGCTTTTGTGTATTCAGTGGGTCAGAGGAGAAACTGTCCTATTTGTTCAAGATCCTTGCCCTGAACCCCCTTCAGCTTCCCAGGCAGAGGAGCACGGCCTGAGTCGGATAGGAAAAGCCCAGGCTTAAAACTCTACGCCAAGCTACAGAATCTTCGCCAGCCACGCTTCTCGCCCTTCGCAAACCAAGCCTCTCTTTCCCAGCGCGCCACTTGCTTTTCTTCCTCGACCTTACCCCCCCCCCCAATTTTAAAAAGCCCATCACTTTTTAATTTTCCCACCCCATCGCCGCTCGACCCGCTACCGCTGTTGATTGGCGCGGAGCGTGATGACGAGCCCCCGTCTCAACCAATCCGCGGTCCCAGCGCTCGTCTTCGCGACCGTGGCGCTTCGTCTCCACACCCCGGGCGGGCTCGGCTCCGCAGCGCCCCTGGTGGCAGGGAGCGCGTCTCCGCCGGGCTTGGCGGCGGGGCGTTTTCCCGCCCTGCCCGCCCGCGGAGGCCGCGTTCTCGGGCCGCGCGGGAGGCGGCGTCGGCGTCCCCGTCCCCGCCTGGCCGGGTCCCGCGGAGCGTCGAGCGTGGTCCGTCCCGTGACCTTGACGCCATCGCCGATCCCTTCTCCCGACACCGTTATCTAAATAGGGCCGTAAATCAGGCCCGTGTCGGCCTGCCTGCCATTACAGGAGGGGCTCCGTATAAAATGGGGGCTCTCTGCGGCGGCGCTGTTTACATTGCGGCCCCGTAAAATATTTCCCCTGTCTTTTGTATTAGCGTCTCACGCTAACATCCCGTAAATCACGGCCCTTCAGTGTGAGGAATGGCTCAACCTCTCGCATAGTTTCGGAAGCATAAATAATGTCAATCCGTTTCTATTATGCTGCCCTGTTGCCTTGCGCTGGGGGAAGAGGCGGCGCGGGGGTTACCCGGGAAGGAAGGAAGGAAGGGAGGGAGGGAGGTGGAGGCACGGATACCTGGCGCCCCCGCAGGAGGAGAGAAGTGTTTCCGCGCTAGACTGTTATAGCGCTATTATTCCACTTTCAACATCCTATGGAATCCTGGGGTTTGCAGTTTAGGGGGGGGGGCCTTTAGAATTCTCAGCCAGAGAGCTCTTGGGCCTCAGTAAACTACAAACCCCAGAATTGCACAGGATGTTGAAAGTGGAATAATAGCACTATAAACAGTGCGGTGCTGAAAGGCCCTAAAACCTAAAGCCAATCCACTGTCTCCTGACATCAGAGGCACTGGACTCCGCTCAGATGTACTGTGTCTCTGCCCCAGAGGAAGATTGTAGAGCCGACGCTCAGCTATGCAATGCTCAATGATAATCTCTGAGAATGTGCAGAGAATACACTTGCCCCACCACCGTGGAAACCAAGGTTTCATTCCCAGATGGTTAGTATTCGGGACCAGAATCTCAAGTCTGCAAGAACCACCTCAGTATTTAGGTATTTTAATTACTGCTTTGTTAAAGGAAGGACACTGGAGAAAAATATGCGATAAAAGACGCAAGAGGAAGCATCATTATTCAGAAAATACGCAGAAAACATCTGGCATCTTTATTTCTGGAATATCTAGAAAACAAGTATCTGGAAAACTACATGTTTTCTCGATCATTCATGACATTAGACTATGGTATTACGTACATGGTGTAGTGAGAGCCAGTGTGGTGTATTTGTTTGAGCATCAAACTATGACCCTGGAGATTGGGGTTTGATTGCTTACTTGGCCGTGGAAACCCATTGGGTGATCTTGGGTGCATCACACACACTCATTAAGGTCTCCATAGGATCTCCACAAATTGGAAATGACTTGAAGGCACACCACCACCACCACAACAGGGTAAAATGGCTTTCTGGAATTTAGTCTTGTTTTCCTATACTTTGTAGCTGCCCATTCTTTCCCACTTTCATCTCCATCTAGCAACATATTTGATTATCCCACAGTCGTATAATGTGAGGGGAAACAGATGACTCTCACATTCATCTAATAAAAGGCTTTACACATATGTGCATCATTGCCCAGCCCTTCCTTCTGGGCCCCAGTACTAAGAAGCATCAAGACTAAGTGGCAGAATGCCCAAAGTCAGCCTTGGAATTGAAAAGTAACAAGAAAGAGGAGAATGCCTTCCTCTCATTAATAGATATTTGTTTATTTAGGTTAGTTTCAACCTGCTTTTTAGTCTTATTAAGTTCTCAAAGAAGGAAACAACTGAAAATTGAAAATTTAAACAAAGTGGTGGGGGGGAGATTTGAAGCAGAGAGAGAAAAATAAAACATGCATTTTTTAAAAAAATTGCATAGGTACTCTGTGCAAACCTTATATAGGTTTCCTGTGCATGCATGTTTGAGAACAGTGACTTCGGTTAAAGATCTTTAACCTCTTCACAGTTTCTTCAAACATGGGAATCCTTATTGTACTAGTTTAAATATGTGGTTTGGATATGGCCCAAAATTCTCATAGCCAAATGCGCTGATAAATCTGGGATGGTAAATGTGTGGCCACCAGATGCTGTCAGACTGCAATTCCCATCAGCCCCAGATAGCATAGTCAGTGATGATAGGTATTGCAGCCCAACAACATCTGGACAGTGATGCGTCTCCCCATCCATTCTGCATATATTTGCCACTTTTGGTCATCAAATCTGTATCGGTAATCTTGCCAAAGATATTAGAGGTTATTCTCACTTGGATTAAAAGATGAATTAAGATGCTTGTACTTCTCAGGCTGAAGTAACTAAAGTCAACTTCTGTACCTATTTTTTAAAAGAAGCTATTTGCATGCATGATTATCAAAATGTCTATCTACAATATTGTGTAATACCTTCGTTAGGGTCACAAAAAATGCCACGAAAGCTGAGTTTTCCATAACTCTTTATCAAGCTTGGTGGTACAAATTTCAGGGATAGGGAAGAAAAAGATAAGTCCACCACTTTAACCAGGTGTTTTTGTGCCATGAGGTCTGCAGTTAAATTCAGTCTTGAGGTAGAGACTGCAGAGCCAATGAGCTGCTTTAGGAGGGCTGTTATCAGATGACACCTAGCAATGCATCCTGGGGCGAAGAGTCAAAGGTGGGTCCCCATTTCTGAAAACACAAGGCTGGCTGCAACTCAAACACCTGCTTATTGTCTAGGTCAAAATGGCCAGGTTCCTGAGGTGGCACAGACCAGGGGCCCATTCAAACCCCACAGTTAGACCACTATCATTCCACTTTACCTACTATAACTGCATCATGCGGAATTCTGGGATTGGCGATTTAGGGAGGGGCGTTCAGAATTCTCAGTCAGAGAATTCTGGTGCTTCATCAAATTGTTAATTCCAGTGAAAGTAGAACAATAGCACTATAATTATGTAGTGTGAAAGGGCCCCAGAAATGCACAGAAACATTATTTATAAGCAAAGCCAAAGATGAAACTTTAGGTGCTATGATATGTTAAAAATACAATTGAAACCAAACTCTGAGTACTGTCTAATGGCTGGAAGGGAATGGAGCATTCACTGAAACCTTTCTTCAAATGACAGCAAAAATCTCTTCTAGATAGACGAGAAAGTGTATTTATGGCATCTTTATTGTTTACATTGCTCAAATATCTGACTATCATGTGTCAAGAAAAGCAACCTATTTATGGTAAACCAACGACCTGCTCTGATTGTTTGAATAAAGTGCAGCACAAACAGAGCTTTATGGAAAAAGGTCATTACATTTTCCATGTGCTCTGAGAAGCAACCAGTCTAGCTGTCTGTGGTTTCTTTTTTAATCTACTAAGTTAGTAGTCCTGTAAATGACAACGTGTTTACAAAGATTTTTATGTCATCAGGACAGAGTCACAGCTTGGCTTCCTCTCCAGTGTGTACTTTATGTAGATGCATGTGTCTCAAGAAACTTTCAAACTAAAGTGAGGGGTGGTTTATTTGAAAAACTGCAACTCACAAATAAGACAAAGGGACTGTCCACGTTTATTGCTGTTCAAGGGCTACATTAATCTGAGAAGTTGTTGCCGGTGTATTTAGATGCAAGGTGCTTCATTTTATTTCTCATCATGCTTGTGACAAACATTAAGAAATCAAAAAATGAACATGAATGGTAGGTTCAGTGCTGTAGTTAGATCTATTAAAAGCAGTCACTCTGAGTGGACACAAGATCTGATTTCATATAGAAGGAAGATGTCCTGAAGAACTGAAGAACTGCCAATATTTCACAGGTAAAAATTTAGATATGTGTGGCCAAGCAGCATCAGATGGTCAAGATGACAAAAATTATCAGTGAGGAAGAAAGCACAAATAAGATGAGGTTGCTTTCACCTGCCTCTACTGAGAATGAGAAGATTCCATCTCTTCCTCCCCACCACTGAGTTAAATGAGTGCAAACTACTTTTGGATTTTGAACTCAGTTTGCAGCAACCAAAACAAGCTGAGGAGGAAAGGGCAAAGTAAGAGGAGGAGAGAGAAACTGAGGTTTTTTAAAAGCAGCTGAAGAAGTGGGAAAGCAGAGAATATTCTCCAAATGTCCTGATTTAGCAGAGACAGTCTGCTAAATCGGGACTGTCTCTGCTAAATCAGGACATTTGGAGAATATAGTCCTGATCTTTTCTATTTTAGGATTGATTGTGTTTTTTTTAAAATGAGTCTTACTTAAAAACCACCTCTTTAGGACACAATAGGTACTCCACATATGATTTATTACTACAGTTATGACATTCCATCTTAACAGTTCTGAAAAATTCTCACAACATAACGTTTACAACTTTCTTAAAACATCAGGATTTCAGAAATGACCATTAAGATACCAACAGATAGGTACATGAAAAACCCTCAGACAGACTTGAATCTTATTGCCAGTTCCAGTTAGAGTTGTTGCTGTAGATATATTGAATCATAAGAGTTGATTCACCATTCAACAATTGATTCAATGGGTTTACTCCAGTTGGAACAAGATTTAGTCCTGATTTTACTGCATTTTTTCTGAATCTCTCCCTGAACCCTGCTAATATTGACTTACCCTTTGTTCCTATTAGGTTAAAAGTGGTTTTGTTTGTTTGTTTGTTTTAGTTACCTTCTTCACGGAATATATACCCAATGTAGACATTTTCACATTGATTAAAGCATGTTTGTGCGAATTTTTTCAATAGTGCACATTTTTGACACAGAGATTTTAAAAAGCTATTTATTTTTTGTGCATAAGGTAGTTCTCTAAAATGCACAGCAAGTTTTGCAAATCTGAAGATTTGCAAGACAAAGTGCACTTTGTCTCGCAATGAGTTTGACCCTTGGGAGGTATGAAAGAAATATTTTCATCAAGCATCTTGATTGCATAGGACACACATACAGATATGCATATGTACACACACACACACTGCAGTGACTGTTGTCTTTAGGGATCTGCAATTCAGAGTTGTCGGTGAGAAATGTTATTCTGGCTATTGAGTAGAACTGCTTGGTCTCTTTCTAGCCTACTCTTGTGCTGAAAAGAATGTAATATGTTCTCTTTTTTTCTGCATTTGTTTTAAACGGAGGTTGAAAAGATTATGTCAAGGATGTCTGGAGACCCAAAGGAGCACATCCGTTTGCTCAAAAATAAAACTTGCATTACTGGTACAAGGCCAGCATGTTCAACAGTTGTCTGGAGCATTTGTCTGAAAAATATATATAATCTGAAATGCATTAAAGTTATGACAATATTATACCAATAGACATCACAAGGAGGCAGTTAACATGATGCTGTTATCAGTCACCTTCCCTGTTTCTTTTCGCTTGTCAGCCCCAATACCTAAATGTCCCAAATATAGTCAGTTTGATATAAGAAATGCCATCTCATAGTTATCCCAAGGGAAACCAGTAAAGGAAACTGTATGTATGTATGTGTGTGTGTTTTTAGAGTAAAACAGTGTTGAAGATGAAAGGGAAAAGGCAGGCTCTTGGGAAACATCAGAAAATTTGGCCTTAAGGAAACTATAAATCTCTTGATGTGACAGAGAAGGGGGAGCTGAGAGATGGATGTGAAGGCTCTGATGTGTAAATTAATGTAACATTCCAGAGTCACCAGTACCAACTTAGGTAGTTCTAGAGAGCACACTTACCTTGCACAAGGCTTAGCAAGGTTGGAAACAGAACACATTGCCCCAGCAATGCTTATACCACCCCTGCAAGCACTGAGTCCTGCCATGTTAGCTAAATTTCAGTTCAAGCAGTACTTGGGCTGAAAAGTTACTCTGTAGACCACTCTTTCTTTGCAAGGGATTCATGCCAGTGACAGGTTCCCTCAGATACAGCTTGGAAAAAATTCTTTTCTGCAGGGAGGATCATAAGTTCCAGAATCCATTCAGCCAACATGGGGAGATTTTGGGAGCTGTGGTCCAAAGAAAAGTAACATTTCTAAACTCTGTCACTCGAAAACAGAAGCAGCTTTGAGAGAGGCCATTTTTGTTTGGTCCATAGCAGGGAATAGAAAACTATCTTTCCATACCTGACCTATCTTTAAACTTTAGGTTTTAGTCACGGACACAGTCCTTTTCACTTAGGTTTCTTGGCTTTTTGCTTAACTAGGACTTGTGCGCTGGGCTGCTCATGAGCTAATGTACAACTATAGTAGTTTTTCTATCTTTAGTCCTTCATATGCTGGTTTCTTCTTTTCCTTTGCACCTTTCTTTTCTGGCAGTCAGCGGTAGAATAAAAACAGCTATGCAATGAATGATTTAGATGATGTATTTGTCCAATGTTTGGCACAATCCAGGCAGAAAAATGCAAGCGTCCAGCCACCGGCTGTACAAAATGCTTGTCTGTTAATTGGCTTTCAGACGAGGGCACATAAATATTACTGGTAGTCAGTCAGCAATGGAGAGCAAATTCATTGATGAGGCCAGTGTAAATCTATAGTTGTTGAACATGTGAAATTTGAATATTGTATTGTACCAGTGCTTCTGAGGAAATGCCTTATACTGGCATACCTCAGTTAACAAAGTAGATGTGTTCCTTTACTTTACTTGTTTAACAGACACTTGTTACCAGGGGTAGAATTAACATGGAAAGAATAGGGATCAGTTCCTACACCACAAAAAAGAAGAGCAGTTCAACATGTTTCAGAAAAGCTTACACATGTGAAATGAAAAAAAAAAGGTGAAGTAAACTTTGCATAACAAAAACATTTTCTAGAAACCACTTGAACATTTTTTCCTAAATGCATCCTGATATGTTTTTTTTCCCCCTTTGAACAGCTGCCAATTTTTCTTACCATTTCCATTTTGGTGGGAAAACTTACAAATCTATGCTTTTTCGGCATGCTAAAGTTGCTGGTGAAACAGGTTAATCTGCTTTCCCCCTTTTCTTTCTGTTTTGCTCTTCATGCATACTAAGTAAGTGATTTGTTGTCTGTTGTACCTAAGCCCACACCTCCAGTAAGATCACCTAGGCCCTTTCCTCACCTTACCTTTTTCCGGTGCTGGGGTGCGGGGATCGTGCGAGCAGCCTCCGGCAAGAGGCTCTTGCATCCCTGCTGCTTCAGCTCCACACAAGCTGCCTGCTTGCACGAGAGCCCCGCTTCTTCGTTCTGCAGTGCAGCCTGGGAGTTTCCCAGGCTGCGCTGGGGCAGGAAGTGCAACCAGTGTGGCTCCAGAGGCTCCGCATGCCAGGTAAGTGCACGCGGGGCCCAGGAGCAATGCGCAATTGTGCACCATTTTTGGCTTCCAGCTGAAAATGAAAAGGTGCGCGATTGGCGCCTGCCGGCCCCTGGAACGTTGCCCAATTGTCAGTGCGTTGTGCAGATCGCTCCTCACAATCGCGCGATGGTCCAGGCACCCTTTCGCATGGCAAATGCTGTGTGGAAAGGGCCCTAGAGTAGAATCCCATTCATTCCCAGGTAAAGCATTATTGCTGACCCACTGCTGCAACCCAGCACTGAAAGCCTGCCTTTCTCTAGACCTTTTTTACTACCTCTCAATGCCAATGCTGCAAGAAAACCTTCCAGCTGGACAGAAGACAAGAGAAAGGAGGCCTGGCCTGAGTTCCTGTAAAAAGACTTTGTAAACAAGAGCTTTTTTTGTCAGAGGCTTTAAATTAGTCTTAATGAAGACACAAGACTTCTTTCCCCCCATTTTCCTTCCCTGCTTTTCATACTTGTTGAACCAGTTGCTTCTAGTACAAACACAGACTGTCAAGAAGTGGTCACTAAGCTGATTTTTTTACCCATGGCTCCAGCATGAACTTCCCATCAAGTGGTGCTCATAGTGAACATTTCAGAATATAATTTAGTATTACTCAAATAAAAAGTCCTAGTTCTGAGTCCCTTGAGTCTCAGTTTTGAGGAAAGGATATGCTATATATGAAGATTATTATCATCAGGGCTATAATTGAAAATCTTCCTGTCTTTTTATTTGACTGCTATGCTCTACAAATCTACTTGCTTAATTCCAAGTATTGGTGGAAAGGTGGGTATAAATAATATCATTGTTGCCATCATCATCATCATCATCATCACCATCATCATCATCATCACCACCATCACCATCATGTTGTCAGATTTTATGCATTATTTAATGTGATCACAATAAACACCAGCACTAAAGTATGTAGGGTTTTGGATCTGATCCATCAACTGCCTTGAGTACCTCAAAGTACAAACAGTTCATGTTTCTGTATTTTTTTTTGCTTTAGAACACAGATGTATGTGACCAAACTTATATTTACATTGAGGCTGAAATCCCAGACCTTTTCTGTGCAAATTTGGGACTGATTGGCAAACTTCAGCTTTTGGGGAAATGATGGTTTTGGTCAATTTTGCATGAAACTTGGCATGAAACAAATTTCCTTGTGGAAAACATGAATCACCATAGATTGTTCCTTGCATTCTGAGATGGATCTGCGGTTCGCTGGGATAATTCTAGTGACAAACCATTGGAAGAAGCCATTTTGTCTTCTCTTGACTTCCTGTGCAATCAGTGAGTTGCCTTTGTACTGTTTTGCTTCCTCCTCTCCTGTCCTGGATGTGAAAATGGTGGATGCTTCAGAAAGAGTTGAAGCACTTACATTATTCCACAGTCTTCCAGCTTGGTTACAATGTGTCTCTATATAAAAAAAAAGGGGGCTGGGAGGAGAGTTTGGTTCCTGTAAAATCTCATGTTGGAAAGGTGGTGGCTATGTTGTTTTCTTAAGTCCAGGCTGAAAGAAAAATCATTTGAAAAGATGACAGGCTTGATTTACAGTGTCATTAACCAGAACTGAAACCCTACACAGGCGGCGTCTCCTGTGTAAACCGCATTACCTTCACGCTTTACAGCTGATGTTTCTCTGATTATGGCAGATAAAGTCCATTGTGGATTTTGTTTCCCTTGGTAGGCCCTCATTTTCTTCATATGGAAACTACACTTTGGCATCACAGGCTTTAAACGAGTTGCTCACTGTGTGTACAAGATGGGGACTAATAACTCGTCCTGTGCTTGAATGCATGTAAACTTGTACATTGTTGCAAAATATAGTTCAGGTTACACTACATTTAAAGGGTGCACCCCATCTTCCATTTTAAGAAAAGTATTTTTTTTTTCTTATTTGATGAAGTATTGCAATGTTGTAAAATAAAAACAGAAGTTTTTTCCACAGAGCAGCTTTTCAATGTTACTAAAGGCTTGCTCTTCTACGGTTAGTGGGAAGTAGAATGAAAACGGCAGTTCCACAAGGTATTTAATGGAGCACTAGATTCCTCATTTTGAAAAAGAAAAATAATGGCCAAGTGTTCCATCCCCACTGAAAAGTCTGAAGGAGTCTCCTACATGAGTTCAGCCTAACACCCTTAGAAATTTCCACATCCCATTCTCAGGGCTAAATGTCATGCTACATAGTGTGAAATTAAGGCCTCTTTCCTTTTTGCAGTAAAGTAGGCACACATGGATTAGGACTATCATACCTGGGTGGGAGAGGTTTAAAGTTCACTCCATCTAGTTTTGATTTCAATCTTTCCCTATGGAGGGCTTATATCCAGGAGAGGATACCTATTGGTGCCAATGGATTTTCTTTTTTTGAATAGTGCTCATGAATGCAGAGAGGGAGGGGAGGCAGGAGGGAGAATGGGATTGTAAAATACAAAATAGATGGGAGGCAGGTTTAACCCTCATCTGACTGTGTGCAATGGTCCTAGGCAGGATCAGGGTTCTGCACCCTTACTTCAGTGTAATAAATGGTAACTTGAACTACATGAAACTTATTTCATGAGTATAGTTTAATGCTCAGTGTTCTCTGAAAAGTAGCAGCTTCCACTGAAGCCCCTTTCAATTCTTCACGATGGAAGTGTGAAAGTCTGAAGTTTTGTTTTGTTTTGTTTTGTTTTTCCTGCAGGACCAACTTCAAGGATAGTCACTGGCCATTTTCGCATGACAGGGCTCTTGCAAGTCGTCCCGTTGCAGTTCTGGCAGGGAAGGGAGTGCAACAGGAATGCTCCTCTCCACATGGGACTGGCTCCCTGTGAAAGGGAAAGTGATGGCCACGCTTCTTCCTTCAGCAGTGCAGCCGGGCACTTTCCCAGGCTGCGCCGGGGCAAGAAACATCACCACTGCGCTTCCTGCCCTTCCGCAGGACAGGTAGGTATGGGAGCATCGTGCAATCATGGGCGCTAAATGGATTTTATCGATTTAGCAAATACCCTGTGAGCATGACACATGGGGACAGGATGGCTGTGGGCCAGTGACAACGTCCTGTGGAAGCATGACCAGCTGACCACTGCCATCCTGTCCCCATAGCGGGACAGCCCCATCGTGCAGAAATGGCCACAGTCAGAGTGCATTACAGCGATCTAGTCCTGAGCCACTGATGCATTTATCACTGTGGCAGGATTATCTCTGTCCAGGAATGGCAATAACTGGCACAATAGCCAAAGCTGATCAAAAGCACTCCAGTGACAAAGATGAATCAAGGAATACCTCTAAGCCACTTTAAAAACCACGGTTCTCTTTTGAAGTCACTGGTACAAATAGTATAGTTACTGCCTAGCTTCTATAGTTTGAGGATGACTTCATTAGGGGCAATCAATCACTTTGAGTCTTGTGCTGGGAGGAAGGTGGGATATGAATGAAAGAATGAGAGGAAGAATGAAAGAACGAAAGAACAAAAAAAAAATGAAAGACAGAAAGAAAGAAAGTAAGTTAGTTTTAAAAAATTCCCTGCTTCAATTGGTAACTAAGCACTATTTCTAGTGACAAAGGAGATATTTGCTAAATTTAACAATTTCTGCTCCATGATAAAACTTATTAGTCCTCTTTAGACCCATTGTATGAATCAAGAAACCGATGTTTATCACAATATAGCTGGCATTCTGTTAATGAGTCCAACATACCACAGGGTAAATCTTCTTTTGGTCTTTGTAGAGATTGATATTCTCTTCCTCTCACCACAACACTCAATCCTCTACTGACCCACCATTTTCCTGTCATAGCCCTCCTCTGTGGCCCTTAAATGGCTGGTAGAAGACGAGGGGAAACCAGAGAAGGACCAGTCTGTATCCCCGTAGCCAGAGGCAGAATGACTGCGTCATCTGCTGAGAAGTCTGGAGGATCTCAAGCCAAGGAAGGGAAGCAACATGAATATTTGCCTTCAAGTTGCTTGACTTAACAGTGCCCTCCTGAATTTCATAGGGTTTTCTTAAGCAAGGAATACTCAGAGGTGGTTTTGCCAGTTCCTTTTTCTGAAATATAGCCTACAGCACCTGGTATTCATTAGCAATCTCCCATCCAAGTACTAACCAAGGCTGACTCTGTTTAGCTGACAAGAACAGATAGGATCTAGTGCCTTTGGGGTATTTAGACCTTAAGAGAAGAAATAGCTTTTTAAAATATATTGCCCCTTGTTCCTACAATTTATAACAGACCAATATATCAAATTGAATTAGCAAATTCCCACCTTTTCCATGAAAACCTTGGACTTCTGTGAGCTAGATGACGAACCTTGTCCTCCTGAATCACTTTGTTGGTATAGGAGGGAAAAATGCTGTCTGAAAGCTGACAGAGAGCAAGAAGTAAGAGACTGTTAGGAAATGTGAATTCTTCAAAAGGAAGAGATCCACCAAACGTTCTTTCACCCTAGGAATTATGCAAGGAGATAGCTCTACTTTCTCTGATTTTAATGGAAATATCACTGCCTTTGGTGCTTATCACACAAAGCTGTTATACCATTATAGCAGTAGATGAATCTGCCTTTGCCTCAACTTTCTTGAATGAGGTCATGGCTCTCCCAGTGTTGTTGTGCTGTTGAGTTCTTGGAAATTCAATTTCTATGTGTGTACGTGTGCTGGATAAAATCCACCAATGACCTCCTTCCCCGCTATGGTTTAGTAGCCAGTCCAAGCGCAAATGTCTCATTCAGTTTCATTACTAGAATGATTCAATAGAGGGTGTGGTGTGGGTGTGATCTGGTTGTCCCTCCCTTGGGAATTGTCAAGGAAATCTCTGTCTACTTCTGGTGCTTGGGTGGGGAAGACAAGTCTTCCTGAGAGAATAGCTATATTTTCTGGTCTGCTTTCGATGCTCTTAATTCTTAAAACCCTTTTCAGATTTTTTGTTATATAAATAATTGGCTGTTATCGTGCAGTAACAATGCAGTCCTCACCTGTTAACCTTTGGAAGTCACTGTTCAGATATGTTTACTTTATGGGATTGTTTTCCAAAGATCTCTCCTCTGCTCTCTTGCAGTACCAGAGATCCCTATCATACTATACTGTTGTCATGCTATTTTTCCATTTTAATTGCCATGGCAGCATCCTGTGGAATTCTGGGGTTTGTAGTTTGCTGAGGCTAAAGATCTCTCTGGCTGAGAATTCTAAATGCCCCTCCCTAAACTGCAAACTCCAGGATTCCATACAATGTTTCCATGGCAATTAAAATGGAATAATAATGCTATAAAGGTGCAGTGTGATAGGACCTACATTGTTACCTCTACAGTGCTACTTTTTAAAAAAATATTTTGAGTTATTACTATTTTTTTAAAAAAAAAATCTTTAAAGGTAGTAGTATAATAACACCGTGACACCATGTCATTATTACGGTGGGGCAAATAGAGTGGTACAAATGGCACTGTCAGTACTGAGAAACTTACAGTGCAGAAAAGAAAAGAGTGGAAGTTGCACTATTAAAGGGCAAGTGTGGTGAGGGTGTGATGTGTGTCATCAGCATTCAGCTATCTTCATGAGTACAGGTGAAGCAGTTTTTTAACAGCTGACTAGAT
Organism: Cyclura pinguis; assembly: GCA_030412105.1. Lineage (NCBI taxonomy): Eukaryota > Metazoa > Chordata > Lepidosauria > Squamata > Iguanidae > Cyclura > Cyclura pinguis. The sequence continues at coordinate 107,770,419 of CM059600.1, read as the reverse complement.
TGATAAGCACTTTACTGGCAACAACCTCCCTTTCCTCTTAGATTTAAGTATTTTTAAATTTCTAGTAATGGAGATGCTTTACTCTGAGTGGAGGGATGTGGCCTAAAGGCTGGTTTTGTACTCCAGGGAGTACTTATGTCCCTCTCAAATCTGTAGTATTAAAAAAATTCACCTCCCCAAATCATTAGTAGAGTAACATAAGGCCTCTGGGAAAGTACTGGACAATTTGCTGCATTTTATTACATGGGGGCCTCACCTTTTTGGGTCTGGACTGGGATCTTTTCAAAACATAATGTGAACATCTAGTCAATGGAGTTGTACAGCTCACTAACCTGTGGCAACTACTCTAAGATAACCAGATAACCGGGCCACAAGCTCACCTCTATGGGTACCTCTCCATATACATTCTCACCATTTCACAGGCATCTTGTTAGAAAAACATTCAACCTTGAAACAATCCCATGACTTTTCCTTCTGTTCCCCCTCGTTGTCCATCTTTGCTGTGTCCTTCAACACCTGTGGCTCAGAATCAGCTGAAAGTTGTTCAGGGTCCTTATGGATTTGCCCCACACATTTTGTTTCCCATTAGCAGGCATTCCAGATCTCAGTGGTATCTTCAGGCAGATAGAATCTGTCTCCTGTCTGGGCCTCCTCCTGCCTTCCAGCTAGCTCATGGCAAGAAATTTATCTAAATGGTTACTCATTTTGGAATGATTTGGAATGTTTTCTTTTCGTACAATAAAGGGATAGTAAGAAAGATGATGGGAAGAGCTACAGAGGAGCTGGGATATACCCATTTTTAATTTGCAGATTAAGCTAAAAGGCAATGAAAGTTCATTTGAGCTTTATCATGGTTTTTAAGGTAAACTGAATTCAAGCTACTCCTGTGTTTCCTGGTTAATGCTTTTAATGCTTGAAATCAGCAAAATTTGTCAGTATGGTATCATAATTATGGGCAGAAACTACTATTCAAAACATGACAGAGAGATGAACATCTATTTTAAGTTCTTCTGATTTTACCACAACATTCGTCAATGTTAATGTTAAAGGAGAGAAGGATTTAAGAGAACTTGAGTAAAACCTTCCAAGTTCTACATATACAGTTCTTGAGCCCCATGGCTGCCTCTAGTCAAAGTCGTTTTGCAGGTTTTCGAAAGAACTAAAAAACCCTACAACACTTGCTTACCGGAGAAATCAAAGTGAGTTGAGTATATATGCTGTGAGCATCGATTCTCCACATTTTTAAAAATCCTTTTGTGGCTATGGAGAGAGGCTTTGAGGCACAGTTGTAGAGCAGCTGTGAAACATGCTTCTCATATCATTACTCAAAGAACTCCTGTTACTACAGTATATTTTTGCTCCACGAACTGAGAACGGCACACAAAATTCCTTTACTCACTGCCAACCCCTACCCACATTTCATCCTTAGGGTACCGTGGAACCCTCTTTCTCAGCTTTGGGCCTTCAGCAGTTGCTGCAGTATAGCTCTTGCCATTCCCAACCTTCAGTCATGCTGCTTGGGGATGATGGGAGCTGCAATCCAACAACAGCTCAGTGCCAACTGTTGGGAAAGGCTGGGATTAAAACTAATGACTGGCTCAAGTGAGCTTAATATTGGAGAGGACCCTGGAGTAGGGCTGTCTCTCTGATCATTAATTTGTGCCCCCCCCACCTCCATATAGGCGATTCCTCAGAAGATGTAGTGAGCTATGAAGGCAAAAATAGTTGTAAGCATAGAAAAAAGTTGCTACATCTTTGGAAGCAGCTCTGAAAGAGCAAAAGAAAGGAGTCTGAAGACAGAGACAAATCCTATCTGCTGGGTGGTATGGAAGCAACTGGCATTTTCCTATGCCTAGAAGCAAGCCACAATTTACATAATGTAATAAGCAGATAAGTGATGTAGGTTCCAGCAAGGCAGGAGCCTCAGTGCCTTTGTCTCCTTTAGGCACAACAATGTTAGTAAACACAGCTTATTATAGTCCTCAGTTGTAGGATGCCTTTGTGGTTACCCAAACAAAAGTGAATGTCTCCAGGGGCAACCGAGGTAACCCAAGTAGTCAATTATTATTCTTATCAGAGGTGAGCCAAATAGCCTCAGAAGAGGTCAGATCTAGTTGAAGCAAAGGAACACGCAAAACTCTTCCTCTGTGTCTGAGCCTCTGCCCAGATTCTGCAAGCTTACCTGCAGTTTAGGTTTTAAGTGGTAAGCCATGTTCCAAGAGACCCAGTGTCATTATTAGTTGAAGTGTTGAACTAGGCCTCTAGGGAGCCAGGGTTCAAATCCCTGCCTGGCCATGGACACCCTCTGAGTAGCCTTGGGCAAATCATACTCTCTCAGCCTCTATGGAAGGCAGACCTCTTCTGAACAAATCTTGCCAAGAAAACCCCATGACAGGGTTCTCTTGAGGTTCATGGACAAAGTTTGTTAAGAGCCCTTTTCTCTATAGCACGGCTGGGAAACCTCAGACCTTGGAGCTCAATCTGGTGTTCCTGGGGTCTCAGACCAGTCCTTGGGGGTTCCCTTCCTCACAATACCAACATTTGGTGGTTTCCCAGGTTTTGTACAGGCTTCTAAAAGGCTGAGGGCCTTTCTGTCCTACACTGTTATGGTGCTATTATTCCACTTTCAATATTCAGTGGAATCCAGGGGTTTGCAGTTTAGGGAGGGGCATTTTGAATTCTCAGCCAGAGAACTCTTTGGCCTCAGTAAACCCAGAATTCCACAGGATGTTGAAAGTGGAATAATAGCACTATAACAGTGTAGTGCAGAAAGGACCTAAAAGGCTTAGTCCCTGGCAGTAAGAGCTTTAAGCATCCATAGACAGGTAGTTTGCCCCCCCACGCCCTCCTTTGGCCCTGGGCACTACTGGAATGCAGCCTCCAAAAACATTCTCTGAAATTGACCTCCGGGCTCAGAGAGGCTCCTCACTCTCACCCTGCAATGCGAGAACCTCAAACAGCAAGATTTATTAGGAACATAATGGACATACACGCACACCTTTCTACAGTGGCCCCTCCACTTTCATGAGAGTTTAGGGTGCAGAACCCTCCTGGAAGTGGAAAAATCATGAGTAACTCATCCCCCATGCTCCCTCTTCCATTCCCTTCCAGGGCTCCCCGCCCCCCAATTCTCTTGCATTTTGCCTCAGTGCACGTTCTCCACACCTGGCCAAAATGCAGGGGAATGGGAGGGGGAGCTCTGGAGGGGAAAAGGAAGGCTCATATGAGCCCCCCCACCGCAACATTTCATTTGCATTTTGCCTCAGCACGCATTCTCCTGCTGGGGCCAAATGCACAGGAATGGGAGGAGGGAGCTCTGGGGGTGGGGAAGCCATGTGTGTGTCCCTCCTGTTTGCTTGCCTTTTTCCTGGCTGTGCTTGCCACCCTTCTCCGTGCCCGGCAAAACATAAGGGAACGGGAAGAGGTGAATGATGGCGGGGAAGGCACACGTGTGTTCTCAAATTATCAAATTTGTGAAGCTCAAACCCACAAATGTGGAACTTTCAAATGGTACAGTCCTCCTTCAGGAGATGTCTCCAGTATAGTTGGTTGTCAGCGGCAGTCATCTGCCGCAGGCTCAGTGAGAAGCAGCCATCAGAGTTCTATCAATACAGTCAGCCTTCCACTTCCGCTTAGGGGTGCAGAACCTCCGCAAAATTGGAAAAATAGCAAATATCAAAGTGTGTGCGTGAGAGAGAGAGAGAGAGAGAGACTGTGGGAAGGGGGCCGAGGCATGGTGGGGAAGGAGGGCACCCAAGTTCCAAAGCAGGTCAGGAAAGGAGAGGGAAGGGGGGTTTGGCACGGTGGCCCTGCAGTTCCTCTCTCTTGCCCATCTCCTCTCTTGGGTGCATTTTGGGGCACTGGGAGAGGGTTTGTGGTGCTGAGAAATCAGGCTGCGATATGTCTTTAGCTGGCCAGGTAGTGGCTGGTGGTGGTGGTGGAGGAGGACTGGGATAGCTTTTTAAAGGACTGTGCAGGCTGTTTGGAGCCTCCAAAAGGGAAGGTTCCTTGGAAAAGAAGTGACTGAGGTTGCGGGGGGGATTGGAAAAACTCACAAATAATCAAATCTGTGAAAGTGGAACCTGCAAATATGCAAGGCCGACTGTAGTTGCTGCTGTGCCAACAGCGTGTCAGAGATCCAGTTCCACTGCCTGAGTGTGACACACCCCCAGTGTTGAGAATATAGTGCCCCATTTTAGGAATTCCATGGCTAGGGCAATGGACTCAGGTTCATTAAAAGTTTACTCTAATGGTCTTTTCCCTAAAAAGCTGATTTCTTTGCCTGCTAATTGGCAAGGCCCCAACCTCTTTAATGGAATACAAATGCAGATAGAGAAATCCTGTGCATGCACGCACGCACGCACGCAGACACATACACACACACACACACATCCCTTCATCAGTGGCACATCTCTATTAAACCTTAATATGTGATTATGTTGGCCAGTGGCATGAATCCAGGACTGGAGAGTGTCACAGGGCTTGAAAGCAGTTATTTACTTACATGAGTTAGAGCGTTTCAGGACAACCTCCTGGGTTCAATCACATCAAACAATTTTTCTATAGTTTTGAAAGCTGATCTATCTAGAGAAGCAAGGGAAATCCTTCCCAAATGGAATACCTTCCACTTAGCTTTTCCCAAGGAGAGGAAAATGTAGAATTTTGTTTCAGGGTTCAATCAGACTGCTTCAAAGTACTGAGAGTTTCCAATTTTTTAAAAAAATTTGATTGCATCTGTTTATTCATGGGTTTGCAACTAGCCTTCTCTTGTGAAATATGCCTGCTTTTCATCCCTTCCTTGTGTCCTTCCCCTTCCCCTTGATCACTTGTAATATCCAGGCCATTTCCGCACTACACTCTTTTAGTGCGATTATTCCATGTCCAACATCCCATGAAATCCTGGGGTTTAGGATGGGGCATTTAGAATTCCCAGCCAGAGAGCTCTTTGGCCTCAGTAAACTACAAACCGCGGAATTCCACAAGATGTTGAAAGTGGAATAACAGAGTAGTGCAGAAAGGCCCCAAGAGTCAAGAGCCCCTATTAAGGAAGACTTATATCAATCAGGGCAATCACAGGAGCGTGCAGTGGGCACAAGGTTAATTTCCCCTTTCATTTTCATTTTTAAAAGTTCCCACAGTTTAATTTTGTGTTTGTCTGAACTGTATTGTTTTTATGTTTTCATTTCTGTTTTTCACTTGCTTTCAGTAAAAATCCAAAGTTGTTACTATAATATTACTCATATTGAAACATAATATGGCTTGCAGGCATTCTACTACTCCCTGCCTCTATTTCTTCCAGGGCATCAGACCTCTGCTGAAAAAACAAATTGGACAAAGAGTACCCATTTTACAGAAATTTTGAAAAGGCCCCTGTATTATAAGGCTCTCATTGTTTTCAGTGGAAGATTGAGTCTTGTCTTCTGCTGCCTGTAACTCCAATATTTTCATCGAAATGGAATGAAATTTGTAGGTATTCTGGCATTACACCTGCCAGATTTCACCAAATACACACTTCATCCAAGTTCTGTGATTCACCCTGTCCCCTACCTCTCCAGGGTGGAATACATATCAAACAAATTGTTTGGACACCTACTTAACTCTCAACATGTAAGAGAATAGAAAGCCTGAAGGTGTGAATGTAGCACAAGTACTTTCAATGCAGTCTTCTCCCATTTAGTAAAGTCTGATGGTCTCACTTCCTAATACTGTCAATACAGTGTACATAGTAAACTGCCGCCACAACTCTCTCTCTCTGTCTCTCTTTGTCTCTCTCATTTCCTCCAACCTCCCTCCGGCCAGAATTCTCTTAGAAACTATCATAGCCTTATCACACTGCACTGTTATAATGCTATATTCCATTTTAACTGCCATAGCAACACGCTATGGAATTCTGAGGCTTTTAGTTTAGTGGGGCCCAAGAGCTCTTTGGCTGAGAATTCTAAATGCCCCTCACTAAACTGCAGACCCCAGGATTCCATAGGATGTTGCCATGATAGTTAAAGTGGAATAACAGCACTATAACAGTGCAGTGTGATAAGGCCCTCACAATGACGTAATTGTGGGTTATGCAAAAGTGAGTACTTTCCTGGACACTGTATACCCAGTACTTTCCTGATCAATGCTCCTCCCTCAGTTGTGCAATGGCAGCCTGATGGTGCCAGGGTGCAGCAGTGCCCCTCAGGCCAAACAGCAACTGAGAGGCCATGGGGTGAAACTGAACACTACCTGCCACAATTGTTCAGCCAGAAACAAAGGAGCAGTCCCCACCCTCCTGCACCTCCAGTGTACACATTATGCTCCACAGGCATCAAATGGGATCTTGGCCAATGGTTGGAATCCAGTTGTTGAAATTAACTGGTGTAATTTCCCACTACACAAGTGTATGTCCTTTTTTCAGGTATTGTAGGAGGAGGTATCTCATACGTCCTTGTCAAATAACACACACATGTGCACACACACAGAGCTTTGCAGTGCCAGGGCACATCTTCACAGTCAAGCAGCAGCCAGGGAGGTGTGGGAGGGCCCCTAGGTACCAACTGGGTATGGTTGCACACCCAGGATAAAGTAATAGCCTTTTATTTTCCAGACTTCCAACATACTCCCACTCATTCAGTGGGGCTTGCAGGTAAAGAGGTGTAGAACTGTAGTCTTAGACTGCTTAAGACTGGAGCCAGATAGTGATTTTTGTTCTAGGAAGAGTTTTTCCATCAGTACAAGTTAGATGTCCAAGTCTTGTCAACTGCTGTGAACCAATGTCCATAGCTGGAAGTCTCGAGTCCACCCAAAGGCTGTGTATATTCTTTCTTTTCCTGCCGTGCTGATGTATTGGGCAGAGAGGAAGATTGCAACATTCTTCATATTTTGAAAAACAAAGATGATTTCCTGTTCAGTCTTGTCAAGACTTTAAACTTTTTTTTTTTCACTGAGCCTTGTACAATCTAAATGTCAGGATTTTTTTAACAAAACTGGTTGTTTTATAATGTTTAACCCTGTCTTGGCTTCAACACACACAGTGAGAGCACAGCTTCTTCAAAACTTGATATTTGTTGTGAACATCAAGTAGAAACTTAGGTGAGAATGTTGGCTCTTCCAGGCTGGTATGAAAAAACATGAGTTCTTGTTATTATTGGTATTACATGGATTCTTGTGTGTTTTTGCTTGCAGTAAGGATTGGAAGAATTTAAAATTGAGAAAAAAGCATGAAGGAGAAGGTTAAAGTACTCAACATTGTGTCCAGTTACAAATACTTCCAACAGCTGGTTTTAAAATTTGAACAAAATGCAGGAGTTTTTGTTCATAGCTTTTCTCCATCACATCTAATTTGGCCCTGAAGTAATGAACTCATGAGAAATTAAATTGCTTACATACATTGTTGAACTGATTGTAATTTTAAGACTTGTAATTGTTAAGACTTGAGAGAATTCTTCCAGAAAGACCCCAGGTCTAAGGATAGGGAAAAGCATTATTTGGCATGCAGTGAATAGGAAGTGTAGTTAGGAAGTATAACATCTGCCTGGGTTTGCTATCTGATGTCCCAGTCAAGTGGGGAAAACTACTGGCAAGGAGGAAAGAAAAATGGTGTGCAGTGGAAAGATTAAGCATTCTACCTAAATGTCCCTTCCCCCATTCCTTGCTTTGAACATTGGAGGCAAACATGGGACTGGAAAATTTACTACAATCTATCTACTATACTATCTATCTACCTATCTACCTATCTACCCACCTATCTATCTACCTATCTGCTGTTACCGCCATTGCTAGCCCGAGCTTGTGGGATATTAAGATATCATTTTGATATCAATAATTCGGCCTTCTGTACTCATTCCTCTCCATGTGCTTGCGAGGCCCCCAGACAAGCACGCACACAGGCGCAGCCAACAATAGCCGAACCATTCATATCCCAATCTAAGCAGGCCAGTCATTGCCGAATGCAGCTTCAGGAGACCTCCAGGCAAGTACCACAATTATGTATGCACGCAACTTACAAAAGATCCCCTGCCACGCGCAGGCAGCTTGATGAGAGGACTATACAACACTCAAGCACTCCGCGTTTGCATACTGGCTACTCTATGGACAATTTGGCTATAACTCAATCATTCAAAATACTGATCTTTCGGAGGCTTTGTCTCCAGCCCCAAACTCATTGTTTTCTCCAAGTACGGACTAGCCTGCGGCCACAATTTTCCCTATAAGAACCCCTGACTTTGAACGCTTCCTCGGATCGCTCTTGGCTTCCATCCCGCCTTGCTGTCGCTTTGTCCAGCAAGCCTTCCCCTCAGCCCCACGTGCTGAGAATCCACGCTCCCCAGCTTCTCCACTTCTAACCGGGCTTCAGGACAGGTATAGTATGTCCCATACCAAACCTCCTCTAAAAATCCCGCTATCCGCTCCTACCTTTATTTCTATAGCCTCTTGTGTGAGTGTGTTGCATACACTTGTGTGATTGTGTTTCAATAAAACAATTATTATTATTTCAACATCTGCCTTATCATTGACTCGGCCTGACCCCGTAGACATAGGGTTCAAGATCTCGCTACGTTACCCTGCCTCTTGCATTGCCAACTTGTGCTCTGTGCTAATTCCCTCCCCACTGTTGTGAGCACATTTAGATGTCCCTCCCGGGACCCCCAGAAATCAGGGTAACAGTGCCTACCTATCTATTATATTTTTATACCATCTTTCTCCTGGAATGGGAGAACCACAAAGGCTATTGTTGCAAGTAAAAGGAATCAACAGATGCAGCAAATAGTCTGTGGGAGAGGCAATGGGCAGGTAGATAGATGCCTGTTTTCTCCCCTCTTGTTTTTATTTAGAGCTACGTGTGGTGGTTTCAGCATTTGACTATGACTCTGGAGACTATTGTTCGAATCCCCACTTGGTCATGGAAACCCACTGGGTGACCTTGGACAAGTCCCCCCCTCTCAGCTTCAGAGGAGGATGAAGACAAACCTTCTCTGAATGAATCTTGCCAAGAAAACCCTGTGATAAGTTCGCCTTAGGGCCTCCATAAGTAAGAAATGACTTGAAAGAACAGAACAACTGTATATACTACCACACTTAAGGCTTTTGCTTCCTTTATTCCTCTTGAAATCACTTCCTTCTTCTTCAAGGCAGATAGGCAGTGTTTTTACTTGCTTTATCTGAGAACGGGGTAACTCTGGGGTCCCATCACCAACGATGGCTGCCGGCCTACCACGAGGCATAAGAGCCAACTATAGAGGCTCCTGTAAAGAAGTTTAATACTATTGTTTACATCCTGTCCTAACTTTGGTTGGATTTTTAGAAGCAATCAATGCAGCCCTTTTCTTTGTAATCTTAATATTAACATTCAGAATAATTGCTCCTCTTTTTACCATGAATTCATGTTACACTCACTTGTGGTTTTCTGCTAGCAATTACCTGCTAGCAATCTTATACCAAGATTGTTACAGCTATAAGTTACTTAACATATACAATTTATTTATTAATGTATATAACATCACCCTTACTATTTCTTTAGGTAAGAGCTATACTGCACATAAATAGTACAATGCATCTTATTTTTTAATTAATAAATCAGATTCAAGCGCAGCACAGATTCACAGCAGCTCACAACCATTTAAAACCTAGAACTGTTTAAGACTATTAATGCAAAAGTTTTAAAGCAAAATTAAAGCAAAGTTCTGCTTTAAAAAGCACAAATTAAAAACACAAGTTAGAAACAAGTTTAAAGCACAATAAAATAGAAACACAATAGAAACACTTATAGGGTGAAAACTTAATACGTAGAAAGTTTTGTCCTTTTTTAATCAGCTGAAAAACAGAGACAACATAGCACTGGCACTGCCTCTGCAGTTACACAGAATATGAAACCTCAAGATATGGTATAGAGAAAGGAAAGGTGAAAGGCTGGCCATAGGCCTGCAGTGGGGAATGTAATCCTAAAATTCTGCACAGGCAAAACTATGAAATGTCTCCCCTCTCATCCCCAAAGCCCACCTTTTAGCTTCTGCAGTCCTCCCCAACCCAATTTACTGCCTGGTAGAGAGCAGAAGAACCACAGTTAAGCATCCAGATATGGAAATACAGCAACAATACATCCTTGAGGACCTTTCAATTGTTCTCCAGACATCCTGAAGGATGTTAGTGCTGCTCATCCAATTATAGCAACCTAGCTGGACACTTTTCTGTTGATCCCCCTCTTCCCATCAACCAGTAAATTAGTTTTGTGGGGACTTCATCAGAAAAAAAAGTATCTGGGAGGAGTCTGGTCATTGTGTAAAATTGGTAGAAAATTCCAGTTACTACCATCAACCAAAAAAAGAGACTTATGCAAGTTTAGGTTAGACTTCATGTGTTTATTACAAACAGGATGCCAGCTGTAGTTCTCCAGATGTTGCTAGACTTAAGCTACCATCTCCTCCCATTACTGACTATTCTGGCTAGGCTCAAAGGGAGCTGAAATCTAGTAATATCTAGAGGACCACATAGTTCTCACTCTTGATTTAATCTGAATTCCACATATCTGTCATGTACTGTAGTGAAGCTGAGGAACAACTGCCATCATGTAAATGTGCTAGTGTGGATATGTCATCAGACAAGAGGTTTCTTTCCCCTTTTCTTGCTTTGGAAAATATTTGGGTTTTTTTTTAATTAAAAAGTGCTATAAAAATAATTAATATTCCTGAAGCTGTGCTTTTGAATTGCAGGAAAGATACAGACTGTTCATACAGGAGGTATGCATGGAAATTATAGTCCACTAAATGTCCTGTAATAAATTGTGTGTTACAGATCTAAGGTTTTTGGACCAGTCTATTGAAGACTCCTCGTGTGTATAAGTTATTTGCAACCTTTTGTTATATCCTTCAGCTGTTGTCTTGTTTCTCTTTCCTATTTTAGCTGTTGGCTACGTTTTTATCTGCCCACAAGATCAATACAATGTAGGTACTCAAAATCATCTATACAATGCAATATGCCTTTGAACTGTGCCTTGATTTTCATGAAATGCAGCAGTGAGATCCTCTGTGGTATGAAAAGTTATGTTAGGTAAAATATGATGTAGGATTGGGGTGGCTGTATTTCTTTCTTCATATATAAAAGATAATTATAAATATACTGTCCTACTGTTTCTATATTCTGTATTGTCCATATTCTGTATTGTGACCAAACATCCCTTTTAAACAAGGATGAGACCAATCAAGGATAAAGCTATCAAAGGCAACTACTGTAGTTATAATGGTTGTGTACTGCTTTCAGGATGAGGGGGAACAGTTATTTGAGAAAAACAGTGGGAAAGAACCAGTGCCACCCCCCCCTTGATCATTTTGAGAGAAATAATACTGGATTAAACTTGCTTTTGGTCACTCTTGCTTTCTTAAAACTCAGGATGTGGTTATACAGATGTAGGGAGTAGGGTTATGTATAGCCTCATTTCTTAGTGGCTGGGGTCAATGGGATCTCTGAGTCCTCAGAGTACACTTCCCCCAAGAAGTGGTTCTCAAGCACAACTTCTCTTTTCTTGCTGTAAATGAAAATATAGTGCCTCCTTCCAAGACACTGTTGTAGTGTGGGTAACAACTGCCCTCCACTCCTGGTACTGGGTGGCCCAGGCCTTACTGATAAGAATCGCAAAGAATATGCAGTGTTTCCTACTCTCCACATACATTGCCCATTATACTGATGGGGAAATTTGATGGAAAAAGGTACATAGAAATATTAAAACACCCCTCTGGTGACAACGATAGAAGAAGAACCATAATGGGTCAGACCAAAGACCTGTCTATTCCAGCAGAGACCAGCCAAATACTTCTGATGTGTAAAGGCAATTGCTATTTCCAACCAGAGCTGACCCACTGAGTCGGTTGAAGTTACATCCATATTGACATATGAAATTACTGTTGAGTCATGTCTACTTTGAGTGAAACTAACAAGTGGATTTTGTCCTAATAATTCACAAGTGAGGATGAAAGGTTTTCCATACAACCATATCATCAACCCATTGAATAAACCCACTGGGGAGAGTGAAACATGTCATTTAAATTGGGATAACTTCACAAAATTATCACTACATGCTTCTGTATAAAAATACATCTTAAAAAACCATCAAGGGCCACTGTGGGATTTGTGCTGTTGCTGTTTCTATAAGTCCTGTATTCATATATAATTCCAGAAAGTTCCTTTCTCTGCGGGTACTATCCAGTGACCTGTGCATGGTATCGGTGGAAGAAACAGCCTGTATTACTTTGTTTATGATAACATATTTCCGGTGATTGATGTTGGAGCTGCGGAAGTATGTGTGCAAGTGAGACTTTAAAACATGAATCAAACAATGTTTGGAATATGTAGGCTTCTCTGTCAAACATTTCTCTTAGTCTGGAGTCTGCTGCTAGCCTGCTTGTCCAGAGGTATGAAGGCCTGTACCCTGGAGAGGAGACTGGAACAAAAGCTATTATTCTATCATATCGTCATCTGTTCTATATGGCTATCTTCAGGGAAATCTGAGATAGCTTATAGGGCAGTATGCTCTTTGTCCATGAATCTGTGTGTACAGGATTTGCAAGACATTTACTTCCTTAGACAGTCATGTATACAAGGATGATACATCATTCCAGGATGCAGCATCATACTTAAGACCTTGGAATCAATAGTGATGCTCAGCAAGGCCTCAGTGTCTATTTTTGAACATTTCATCTTATGGTTGCAAGTCAGTGCCCAGCTACTGAGAAGTGAATCCCATTCAGTTCAGTGGGGTTAGCTTCCAAATAGACATACACACAGCTGGAACAAAAGAGAATGGAAAGACCCTTCAAGAGATCATTGGTTTACAAAGCAAGGCCTATGAAACGGGGAACTAGATGAGGAAGAAGATTCAGATATTTGCTGAGCCACAATATTCACTAGCTGACCTTAGACAGGTTATTGTTCTCTGTCGAGTTAAAGGTTTCTCAGCCAAGGTTCCCTGAAACCCTAGAGTTTCTGAAGAGGCCACTAGAGATGCTGTGAAAGATTGCAACTGAAAACAGAAAAAAGCAACAACTCTTTTTTGAGTTATAAGATATAAAGATGTTTATGCAGGAGTTCCTGAAACCTGAAAAGTATTGCAAGAGTTCCTTCAGCATAAAAAAAAAAAGATTGTGAAGGGCTTAGTTAATACATATTTAATACCATTGCAACCTCTGGAGTGTGTCCAGAGGAGGGTGACCAAAATGTTGAAGGGTCTGGAAGGCATGCCCTATGAGGAGCGGCTTAGGGAGCTGGGGATGTTTAGTCTGCGGAAGAGAAGATTAAGAGGGGATGTGATAGCCATGTTTAAATATTTGAAGAGACGTCATGTCGAGGAGGGAGCAGGCTTGTTTTCCGCTGCTCCAGAGACTAGGACAAGGAGCAATAGATTCAAGCTTCAGGAAAGGAGATTCCACCAGAATCTCAGGAAGAACTTCATAGAATCATAGAATCATAGAGTTGGAAGAGACTCCAGGAGCCATCGAGTCCAACTCCTGCTATGCAGGAACACCCATCAAAGCATTCCCAACAGATGGCCATACAGCCTCTGCTTAAAAACCTCCAAAGAAGGAGACTCCACCACACTCCAAGGCAGCATATTCCACTACCGGACAGCTCTGACCGTCAGGAAGTTCTTCCTGAGGTTCAAGTGGAATCTTCTTTCCTGAAGCTTGAATCCATTGCTCCTTGTCCTAGTCTCTGGAGCAGTAGAGAACAAGCCTACTCCCTCCTCAACATGACATCCCTTCAAATATTTAAACATGGCTATCATGTCCCCTCTTAAACTTCTCTTCTGCAGACTAAACATACCCAGCTCCCTAAGGCATTCTTCATAGGGCATGGTTTCCAGACCCTCCACCATTTTGGTCACCCTCCTCTGGACGCGTTCCAACTTATCGACATCCTCCTTGAATTGAGGTGCTCAGAACTGGACACAGTATTCCAAATGAGGCCTAACTAATGCAGAATAGAGTGGTACCATTACCTCCCTCGATCTAGACACCATACTCCTATTGATGCGACCAAGAATCGTTTTGGCTTTCTTGGCTGCCACATCACACTGCTGACTCATGTTCAGCTTGTGATCTACCAAGACTCCTAGATCCTTTTCACACGTACTGCTATCCAGCCACATGTCCCCCACCCTATACTTGTGACTTGCATTTTTTCTGCCCAAGTGCATGTGGAGGAGGGGAGGGATGATGGGACTTAGGCAGACTGCACTAAATCCTCCCTCATACCGCTGCACTCTGACCAACTTGGCTCAGAGACAAGCAAAACAAACATATATCAGAGTTGAAAACACAGCAACAAGAAGTGTGTGCAGCAGAGTATACCATGCAGGACTGCTCTGACCCCAAAAGCTGCCCGCTAAGAACACTAGCAGACAGTGTTGTCATCCAAAAATATACCTGGAGGCTTTTTATTCTTCAGTTCCATTATATACATCTGTACAGGTTTGCAGATCCTTCAACACAGGTTCAGCATAACAACACCATATCAAGTAGAGATATGCTCCGGCAAAGCCTCCGGCCAGAATCAGGGAGACCGAGAGAAAGGTTTAGCAGAGCCTACCTCTTGATATACACAGAGACTAGCTGATGTAACCCCAGCCTGGATTACATGTCACCATGGCTGATGAAACCCCTCGCCCAGGTTTCATATCACTATGACTCAGCCTTATTGTCACATGGGAATTACCTCATACTTGCACAGTCATTCCCAGGTGCTTTCCCACATGCACATCATAGTATTTTTAACTGGAACAAAGGTCACAGCAATCTTTTTCCAACAGTGCAGGACCCTACATTTCTCTCTGTTGAAATTCACTTTGTTAGCTTTGCCCCAGCTCTCCAATCTGTCAAGGTTATATTGAAATTTGATCCCATCCTCTGTTGTATTAGTTTGGTATCCTCTGCAAATTTGATCAGCATGCCCTCAACTCCTTCATCCAAATCATTGATGAAGATGTTGAATAGCACTGGGCCCAGGACAGAACCCTGAGGCACCCCACTAGTCACTTCTCTCCAGGATGAAAAGCAGCCATTGGTGATCACCCTTTGGGTGCGGTTGGTCAACCAATTACAAATCCACCTAACAGTAGCCCTGTCCTGCCCACATTTTGCTAGCTTCTTTGCAAGAATGTCATGGGGAACTTTGTCAAAGGCCTTACTGAGGTCAAGATATGCTACATCTACAGCATTCCCTTCATCTATCAAGCTTGTAACCCTATCATAAAAAGAGATGAGATTCATCTGGCATAACTTATTTCTGAGAAATCCATGCTGGCTTTTAGTGATTACGGCATTGCTTTCTAAGTAATTACAAACTGACTGTTTAATGATCTGCTCTAGGATCTTTCCTGGAATTGATGTCAGGCTTACCAGGCGATAATTATTAGGGTCCTCTTTTTTCCTCTTCTTGAAGATGGGGATGACATTTGCCCTCCTCCAGTCTGCTGGGACTTTTCTTGTTCTCCAAGAGTTCTGAAAGATTATTGCAAGTGGTTCAGAAATGACTTCTGCCAGTTCTTTTAATATCCTTGGATGTAGTTCATCTGGCCCTGGGGACTTGAATTCATCTAGTTTAGCCAGATATTCGTGTACTACTTCTCTACTTATTCTGTGCTGCATTTCCCCCGCTTCCTCACCTGCTCCCCACGCCCCAGGTTGGGTACTTCTATCCTTTTGGGAGAAAACTGAGGCAAAGAAGGTATTAAGTAGTTCCGCCTTCTCACCCCCCCCCCCCGTTATTAATTGGTCACCTTCTCCACATAGTGATCCTATCATTTCCTTGTTTTTCCTTTTGCTGCGGACGTATCTAAAAAAGCCTTTTTTATTGTTTTTGATGTCTCTGGCAAGCCTGAGTTCATTCTGTGCTTTAGCTTCTCTGACTTTCTCCCTACGTCTCCTGGCTATTTGCTTGAATTCCACTTTGGTGGTTTCACCATTCTTCCATTTCCTGTACATGTTTCTTTTAACACTTAACTCAGCTGAGAGTTCTTCAGTCAACCATTCTGGTTTCTTTAGACACCTGTCATTTTTCCTCCTTATTGGCACAGTTTTCAATAGTGCCTTCAGTATCTCACTTTTAAGAAACTCCCATCCGTCATGCACTCCTTTCTCTTTTAGTATTCTTGACCACGGGATTTCAGCAAGTAAATCCCTAAGTTTGGAGAAATCAGCTTTCTTAAAGATTAGGATGCACGTCTGGCTACACTTGGCTTCTCCTTCCTACTGGATGTCAAACTTCAAGAGAGCATGGTCACTCCCTCCTAAGGATCCCACCACCTCCACCTCATTAACTAGGTCATCCCTGTTGGTCAGGATCAGATCTAAAACAGCCAATCACCTTGTCGCCTCTTCACCTTCTGGACCATGAAATTGTCTGCAAGGCAAGCAAGGAACCTGTTGGACCTTGCAGTCTTTGCAGAATTTGACTGCCAACAAATATCAGGATAACTGAAATCTCCCATTAACACGGCATCTCTATTTTTTGAATGTGTGGTCATCTGCTCCAGGAAGGCCTCATCCAAGTCGTCAGGCTGGCCCGGAGGCCTATAGCAAACCCCCACAATCACATCCCTATTGTTTCTCGCTCCCTTAATTCTTACCCAGATGCTCTCGACTTGGCTTCCCAGATTTAAGTCATGGACTTCCTGATGGTCAGAGCTGCTTGGCAGTGGAATATGTTGCCTCGGAGTGTGGTGGAGTCTCCTTCTTTGGAGGTTTTTAAGCAGAGGCTGGATGGCCATCTGTTGGGAGTGCTTCGATGTGGGTTCCTGCATAGCAAGGAGTTGGACTAGATGGCTCCTGGGGTCTCTTCCAACTCTATGATTCTATGATTCTAAGTGAGATTAAAATTGTGATGCATTTTGTGCACAGAAAATAAGATTTAATAAGATCACACTAATGGCAGCAACAGCAAAAGTAATAATAATAATCATCATGCATATTTGGGGTTGGTCTCTAGTAGCTTAAAATACAGGGTGCATCTTCATTTCCATATAAGCCATGAATCTGTGGGCTTATTAAACCATGATGTACAGCCCATTCACTCCCATTTTGCCCTTCCCTTTGTGCAAGTAGATTAACAAATAGGAAGCATCAGTTATGCATAGCTTCCCCTTATGTCCAAAATTTGGACATTTAGTTGGTTTTGAGTTGGTCTATGAATCCTGGCTTCTTTGTGGGCAAGTGACTACAGTTCAGGGGTTAATGAAAAACTATGCCCAACTGCAGTTTCCTAGTTTGTTTACCCTCTCACACAAAGGAAAGATCAAATGGACTAAACTAGATTGAGGGGCCTATCACACTATACTGTTATAGTGCTGTTATTCTACTTTAACTGCCATGGCAACTTTCTGAGGAATTCTGGGGTTTGTAGTTTTGTGAGGTCCAAGAGCTCTTTGGCTGAAAATTCTTAATACTCCTCTCTAAACTGCAAATCACAGGATTCCATGGGATGGAACCATAACCGTTAAAGTGGAATAATAGCACTATAATAGCGTAGTGTGATAGGCCCTGAGTCATACAGGATTACATCCATAGGCTGAATATGCTAGCTAAATAATAGGAACTAGAATAGATAAACCAAGTTTGAACATTTAGGGGCTTTGAACAAAGATGAGGAGATAGGTCTAGAACACTCTGGAAATGGCACTGTGTAAAAAAAATGGCAGTGAAAAAATATTCAACGTTACTTCTCTGGGAAGAGGTAGATATGAGGCTGCTCTTTAAGAACAACATTAGCAAACTTCTTTCTGTCTTAAAGGGCACATCTGGAGAGCAATGTACTGCACAAGTTGCAGGATTCAGACTTTACTAACCTAGAGGAACACAAAAGGTAGAAAAAAAATCAAGAAAAAATGTACAAACACCCCTTTTTTTTTTACAGTTTCCCAGTAATCCCTCATTTCTGAGGACACTTGGTCTGTTTTTGGAATAACAGAGGTCAGCTGCAAGGTCAACAGTCTGGCCTCTGTAGTTTGCAGGCTTTGGATCTGCAGAAAGACTGTACTTGAAACACATCACAGACTCCAACAGCTAGAAGAGGCCTTAAGTTTGCCAGTCCCCATCCAAAATGATTAGTGGTTACTCAGATTCTTCAAGTTTTCCACATGAAGAGGAAGAAGTATGAAAATTATGCAGGTATGAAAATTAAGCAACTGTTCTTCCTTAATGCTTTCAAATTAACTAATCTTAAGTAAGAGTAATTGCTCAACTGTGACATTTACTGGACTAACCCACTTGGACCAACCCAAAAGACATTATGCTTACTGGTGTTGCAGGGAAGTTACAAGGAAGCTGGAGAGAAGTTTGCAATTTAGAGAGGCTGAGGACCACAGGTTCTGTTCTTGTGAAACATCCCTACTGCTTTGGCATATATCAGGCTGGCCAACCTCTGGAGGTAAGATCTCCATTCTTTGCTCCTCCTCATTGCCCACTGAGAACCACATCCTCCGACCACTAAGGAAGTTCGTGCTGTGGTTTCCAAAGTCATATTCTAATAGTCAAGCCACTATACCACGCTGGCAGTTAGAGCCTTGGATCCCTACAAATCAATAAGATTTAAGTTAGTTTTGGCTTACATGTCCCATTGATTTCAATGGGTCTAATTTAAACATGATTACATCTGGATTCAATCCTTTATCAATGCTTATTATTGCTGTTGTTATTATAGTCACCTACATCTTCTCAGTCTTAAAAATCTTCCTTTAACTGTGACTACATTTCCTGTTGAGGAATAAGATGGCAGGAGTGGGGATGGGATTGCTATCTATGCTTAGCTTAAGGACATTCTTATAAAAATACATTGGGTGTGGCAAAGCACACAACAGATTTTGAAGATAAGTGAGTGTAGTATGATGAAGTGGAAGAGCCCCAGAGTCTTCATATTTCTAGCTGGCAAGAGTGAGTGGGAAGAGCAGATTCAGTTTCTTGTAAGGCTGCAGCCTTAAATCAGTGTGAGACAGGAAGCTGCCTCAGGCCACATCCATCTTGGCATTTGTCCATCTCACCCAGAATTGTCTGAGGAACAACTTCTCAGGAGGGTCTGAGTCTGGTAGAGAGACTTCTGAATTATTGATTTATAGATTGATTTATTAATTTATTTATAACTGATTTATTACAAATAAGTAATGAACAAATCTCGCATATCATCTATTAATTAATACACTTAATTCAGGAGTGGACAACTGTAGCTGTCCATATGTTGCTGGAATGCAGCTCCCATCATCCACTTGCTACACTAGCTTAGGGTTGCTAGGGGTCACAGGCTAACATTTGGAAGGCAGTAGCTGTCTGCCCCTGCTTTAATTGGACATTCTGGGACTTGGACCTCAGACATTCTGCCACTGACTTAGTCCCTCTCCTGATTCTGTAGCATGTGCTTCAGTGTAAAACATCAAAGTGTAAACTACAATTTACCACCAGTATAGTACTTATTGGTCCAGGTCCTACTCATTAGCTCCAGCTAAAATAGACCCATTGAATCCACTGTTGAATGGTGAGTCAATATTTATGCAAATCCCACTGATTTACCGAATTCTAGTTCGAAGTAGCAGTAGGATACAGGCCTGTATTCTATTCATACTACTTAGGGAGGCAAACTGCTTTAAAAATCACCATGTGTTCAGTTAGGCTATCAGTAAGAATGCCATCTAAACTCAAAACAAAAGTCAATCCTATTAGATTCAAAGGTAATTCCCAAATCTGTGATAAGCCCAGATTTTGACCCAACGTGCTTTAATCTTTTCATAATTCAAACCAGTTTACCGTTATTGCACAACATAGTCTGCATGATTAAACACTCAGTTTCTGCCATTTTGTGCATACTCTGATGTTGGTTGCAGTAAGCCGTGAACTAAAGATCAACATCACATGTGTAACATACATGTACATAGATAGATTTCACTTTAATCTTTATTTACTCTCTCCTCAAACTAATCTGTTTTAAAGTTTGGATCTGAAACCATATGACAAACAAGCACATTTTCATGTATTGTTGTTTTGAATCTACTGCAATTTCCCATTGGGTCCTGCCTTGGCCAGGCATATTGTATGGTACTACTGCTTCTTCCTCTTTTTTAACCACTGCCTTTGCCTCCAGTGACTCCATGTTGGTGGACAATAGTAGATAAAGCCACAGCAGATGTGAAAACAGCCAATCACAGAAGGAATATGAAGTGGTGCAAAATGTCTTCCAGTAAGAACACAGTATTACGCATATGTACCATCCAACATTTTGCAGATGAAAAGCAGGACACACGTGGCCAAGCAACATCACAGAGTGTTCAACGTGACTGAAGTTATTAATGAGGAAAAACAAACAAGCTAGGAAAGATTGCAGCTGGTTGCTTTTGCTTGAGTCTACTGGGAAAGGCAAGATTCTGCCCCCTCCTTTCCACTCATCTCTGCTGAGTTAACTCAGTGCAAACTGCTTTTATGTTCTGAACTCAGTATGAAGCAGCTGAAGAAAGTTGAAGACAAAGAAGGGAAGTGGGAGGAAGTGAGGGAAGCAGCCACATATTTAAAGTGGCTGAATAAGTGAGACGATAGAAAATTAATAAGGATTCTCCATGCCAAACTGGGACATCTGGAGAGTATATACATAACATGTTCCCAAGATCCATTTTGGGGATGGGCATGCACAAGATCCCACACATTTTTTAAAGACCTGTAAGTAATGGAGAACATATATCCAGCTTGTAATGTTGAATTCTTTACATGGTTACAATATCTGGTGGGGTATGTCTGCTCATCAGTATTAATCAGGGAATTTGTGGTATAGAAAGCAAGACTATGTAGGGAGAAAGAAAGATGTGATCTTTGCATCTCATGTACGCATACTCCATGAACACCATGCCTAAGAGTCAGGATGGACTTTCAATTCTTCATTCCATTCCTTATTAATTATACATCTGCTGCCACGTAACACAGGAAGCAGCCCTTAGCACAGTGGTTCTCAATCTATGGGCCTCCAGATGTTTTGGACTTCATTTCTTAAAATCCCTGACCATTGGTCTGAGGCTTCTGGGAGGTGAAGTCCAAAACACCTAGAGGATCAAAGATTGAAAACCATTGCATTAAAACAAACTTTCATCTGCAGAGGGAGAAGTGCTGGATCTATTTCAATGTTTTGGGCTGAATCCTATTATACTAGTCTCAATGAAAGTAGACCCACTGAATCAATTACTGAATAGTGCGTCAGCAGTAACGTAAATCCCATTGATTAGGTTGGTCTTCCTTAAAAGGGAAAAACAATAGGATTGAGATCTGTGATTGTACCAGCACAAAGTTACAAAATAAGGCATTGACCACATGATTTGACTTCCTAACAAGAATTTTTACTTTCTAATGAGGAAGAAAGTTTCTAGTTCTTGTGACATTCAACACATGCATGAAAGCACGAGGATGATACTTGATGACATTTCAAGAGCCATGTGCATTTATTAAAGAGTTCTAGTGGTTGGACATGGGCCTGTGGACTAGGAAAGTAAATCCTGGACTATTTTGTCCTCTCTTGTGAGGACAAATAATTGCTGTGTTTTCTCCCCATTGCAAGAGAACTAAGTAATATTCCTCCACAGACTTCTCCCCATATTCAAACATCCTGAAGTGTTGTGGAGGAATTATTCTGCTGGAAAACTCATTTTCTGCACAGAGAATTGGGGTGGGGTGGAGTGGCGTGGTGTGGGTGGTAAAGATATGTCTTTCTCTGCAGATAAATTCCCCTGAAAAACTTCAGGAAGTTTGAATACCAGAAAACTGGGCAAAATTGTTGCTTTTCTATTACTCTTCCCAACAGGGTTTCCAAGCCATTGGCAAACCAGGTTTTTCAACCGGGAAATGAATAACTACAAATTCTTTTTCCCATCTCTACCACGTGCCCTGCACAGTTTTCCTGATATAACAAAGGACCACTTTCTAAAGGACAGGCATCTTCCTCTGGAGCACACCAGAATGTTCCAGCCATCATGAGAGGCCCTCCTCCTGATGGAGTAATTTAAGGACAAGGGTAGCCAGGATGTGCGTGTGTGTACGTGGGGGGAAACAACCTTCTCAGTTGTTGCATTTAAGAAACCTTTCCGCAGGGAAGGTCACTAGCAGCCAATTAAGTGTTGGCCCAAGACCAAGTTGAGTTGTGGCAGGGGTGAAGGAGGAGAAGTAGTTCCTTCTGATAGAATTTTAGAGTAAGTCTTCCTGATCAAGGAGCTGGTAAATATGAAAGCAACAGAAGTCCCGTCCTGTATTCAAGCTGGTAGCTCTACAAGTCCTCCACTCCACATGCAGAAGCAGACTGGGCTCACTGGCATAGCTGAATCTTACATCAGTGCTAATGACAGGACAGCACCCTCTGTGCCTTCTGAGAACAGCGAGCTAGCTGTGGTGGTACAGAGCAGCCTGCATGGGTACACACAGTTCATACATCAAACCTTTGGTAGCTGGTGGCCCTAGTATCAGTGGGGCAATGAATCTGTTCCAGGTTTTCATCTGCATTTTAAAGGAGATAAACAAGCCAATGGGCCTGTTTTGATCATAAGGTTCAGTACCTTGGCTAGATCCTTTAAAGTTTGGACTAAAACCCAGAGCAGATTCACTGCTCCACTGACATATGATCCAGCAGCCACTGCCATTTCTGAAAATGGGCTGCTGCTCTGTGACTGTCCACCAACTCAGTATCTGCCATCTTGAGGCCATTCTTCATTCTGCTTTATAGGAGGACTGGCCCAGACCCAAACTGGATGTTCTGCTACCAAGCGGATTTTTTTAGAAAAATGTTCAGGATTTTATTTATCAAGTTTTAGCATCATGGACAATTTTTATGGACACTGCTGGTTCTGGTTGTCTAAAACATATTTTTCTTTTGATTTAATTTTTTAAAAATATTTTCTCGTATCTTCCATTCCATGAGTTTTTAAACTAAATAATAAATAACAAATAAATAAAGAAATCTAGTAATAGAACAAAGTTAATTTTGCTTACTTTATATTTGCTACAGGTTGTAGAATCCAGTTTTTCTGCTGAAGAAATTGGCTATGTGGAATCAATTTAGGTTTTCACTGTAGAATTACCAGTGAGAAAGTAAGTAAGTACATGCCCCATATACTGATCTCCACCTCAAATTGGTTTGAGCTTTAAACATCCTGCACATAGCAGTGGATTCAATCAAATCCTTCTGTTCTATGATTTTGCTCCCCAGAATATCTTAAGGTGACTTACAATTTACAGTTACAATTAACACTACAGCTAAAAATATACATAAAGTGAACATTAAAATGGAATTAAACTATTCACAATATTAAAACAATTCAAACATACCCTTAAGATAACAAATAATTTAAAAAATAAAAAGGAACTAAAAACAGTTCAAATAAAAAAAAACCTTTTAAAAGCCTGTTCTTTAAAAACCTCTTATTTTTAAAAATAAGAAAAGAGAAAGGGAGGAAATTATTCCTAATTGTCTATTCTTTGTTAATGGCATATGTAAAAAAGACAGACATCTGTGCTTGTTTAACTCTGCTTATTCAAGAGTCTTGTTTCATTGTGAGACCCTCAGACAACATATGCACGCACCTTCTGTATCCATTTGGCAAAGTTATGTCCTTAACAGGTGACTTTTCATTACTCTTTAGCATGCCCAAGATTTATTCACTTCACAGGTACTTTTAAAAGGCACTTGCCTTATAACCAGCCTCCCTACTTAGGAGAGATTAGGAGATCATATTTCATGGCCTCTCCTGGATCCCACTTCTAAAGCCCTAATGAACTATGGTTGAGTGGGCACCGTAATCCAGCATTTGCAGGAGCTTGTTAAAGTCACTGATTCCATTATAATAGCCAGCTACATATGATCAGATTACTTATTGGAATAACGGCTCAGAGCAAGATGTTAGGGCCTGAACTTGCTGTCATAATGGTAAATGGGAGCTTTCCTGTTGCTTCAATGAGGTTCAGGCTCTCTTGGAAAACATGTGAGGTGATGAACAGGCACCATGTCCAAAGCCAAGAAGCAAAACAGGTCCTTTTCATTTGCTTTGCTTGGCTCTCCCACCTGGTGTCTGGTCAATGGAACTCCAGTGGATGGAATAAGACAAGCATTTCTCTGGCACATTAACTCTACTCCCTACTTGCAATTCATTCACTTTTTCCCCATTTTATCGCTGTAGTAAAACATGACCTTCCCAATAAATACAATACATTCACAATGCATAAACACAATACATTCATCGAAACTACATAAACAACTTAAAATAACTTGGTACAATGAGAAATTCTGGTAAGTATAATTACATGTTGTTATTTTTTTATTTAGAGGATAACATCTCCATTAAGATACTAATATGAGTGATTTTCATTATATTCATATAGACAAGTCATAAGTCAATAAGAAAGTATGCTCAAATGGAATGGACCATAATTTCATCAGTTGTTCTATCAGCTTGTATAGAGATGTGTCTGTATATGAAAATACAATAAATGGATATCAAATGGTCTCAAGGGTGTCGTTGTCCTTGAATTCATTAATAGTTTGATCAACAGAGAGCTCTGCAATTTGTTTTATTGTTGTTGCTTACTGTTAATTCACTGGAACTAGTCTACCAGGTCACGCTAATTCATTAGCAGTATTTTGATGAAGCAGACTTAGCTTATGACTGTTACTGCTACCTCTTTCTTTCAGTTAGGGCCTTTCCACTTTACACTGTTATAGTGCTATTATTCCTCTTTCAACATCCTATGGAGTCCTGGGTTTGCAGTTTAGGGAGGGGCATTTAGAGTTCTCAGCCAGAAAGCAATTTGACCTCAGTAAACTACGAACCCCAGAATTCCACAGGATGTTCAAAAGTAGAATAATAGCACTATAACAGTGTAGTGCGGAAGTCTCAAAGGTGCTACAAGGTGATTTGCACATGCGCACTGGTATTCTGTATAATTTCACAGTTTGTTTTTTATCAATGCTTCTTAGTTGGTTGCTGCTTTGTGCTGCCTTGGTGGAGATAAAATGGAATATATACTCTGTGTGTGTGTGTGTGTGTGTGTGTGTGGTGCGCCTTCAAGTCACCTGTCGACTTATGGTGACACCATGAATTTCCTAGGGTTTTCTTAGACAAGGAATACTCAGGTGATTTTGACCATTCCTTCCTCTGAAATATAGCCTATAGCACCTGGTATTCATTGGTGGTCTCCCATCCAAGTACTAACGAAAACTGACCCTGCTTAGCTTTCAGGATCAAACAGGAGCTAGTGCCTTTAGGGTATTTAGTCCTCAATATACTTTGTAGTAAATGATTAAAACTTTGTGGATACAGTGCACTTCACAGCACAAAACAGTTGACTAGCTTAGAGTCCTTAGCACAACAGAGGTGGAAGTCAGATTCTCGAAAAACAAAAACAAAACATGATAACCCAGATGAAAATAGGTAGTCCATTCTCATTAACAAACATGTTCAGACACTCCTTAACTGAGAGACATTTAAATATTTCTTGATGGTTGCTGGTATTGTTAACTACCTCGAATTCGTTGTCTGTTTTAAAAATCATTTCAGGGGGCATCATGTAACACCTTCAAGGCTCTTCACTTTCATGTTCTTGTGTCTTCCCTTTAAATAATCAATACAGAGGGTACTTGGCTGATTATATCAAATGATTATATATGGCCGGTTATCTCAAATCAGGCTGTACAGTTGGCTATTGTGTCTTGCAGCTGTAGACTGTGCGTAACCCTGTTCTGGCTGCAGAATGTACTGATTGTGCTTCATCCAGTCCCAATGTGGAACTGAAACCCAGTGATTATCACAAGGAATTAGGAGTACCTCATACCCTAGCTAAACTAGTAATTGCCAGCAAGTTTGCCTTTAATATGGATAGTTAAATTGTCAGTCACCATAGAAAACCAATGAAATGCATGAGTAGCGGCTGTGCTAGATACAGTGTTTCATGTGTAGAGTTCCCCCTGAAAACTTTTGATTCATGGCTGAACATTTCAGGAGATTTATACACATAGCCGCTGCTGAATAAGCTAAATCATCTCTGGTTTATGGCCTGAGATGGGTCCTATTAAATTTGGTGTAGGTCATGGCCTTAGCATGACTTAATCTTGCTCTGCACATTGTTAATGAGGATATTGTCAGAAGCTGCTGAGATTTGAACTGGTGTTGAACGTGTATGTGGCTGCCCAATGTGTTGAGTCACTGATGGTCTAGGTTCAAGGATTTGCCCGGACTGTGATGGATCCTCAGGTGTTAGACTCACTTCACCCCGCTAGGTTGGCCATTTTTGACTATGTGACAGGAGGACAAGATGACTTCCTGTTCCTGTTAGGCCTTGACTAAGCAACAGTCTTCTTAATATTTGGGTGTCCTTTGGCCTTGACTTCTGACTTGTTCTTTGTTCCTGCTTCTGTTTTGTCTTTTGATCTTTACTTGCTCTTTTTGTTCCTTCTGGTTCCTCCTGGTTTGTTCCTCCTGGTTCCTTCCTTCATTTCTGATCTCCTGGCAAAATGCTTGATTCCCAGTTTCATCTTAGACTGCTGCCTATGGTTCAGCCTTGTCAGATACCCGTGTGAATGTGCATTGCAATAGTTACTTATTTCAGCAGAAATAAGGATGTGTCCCATGCTGATGAGCACATGCATGCTGTGTTATTTATAGTACTAAATAGTATTATTCACCATATCTGACAAAGTAGTTCCACTATATCAGATGCCCAAAGGAAAGCATGCTCAGTGAAGAAAATCACACACGTGCTATCTCCTCAATTTCCACATAGATTGGATCACATTTATTTATAGAATTCTGCCCTGACTCTTTTGGTACTGAGAAACAGCTGAAAGTAGTTTTCCTTTCTTTGCTGCCTTCGCTATCCCTGAAAGCATACACAAAAACAGTTGCTTTGTCCAAGAAATCTTCAGAGAAAGATATTCCCTTTGAGAGAGGAAGAAAAAAAATGTGTTTGTAAGATTTGAACCTCTTCTGATCTGGACAATAACAGGCTCTGTCAAAGAGCAGTGAAATAATTCCCTAAAGGTACCACCCAAGTCTGGAGAATTATACTTCACTACTGTAATTAAGGATCTGCTACTGATAAGGCTGGTGACCTAAGCCACTTTCTGCTACAGGCCAGACACACAGAAAAGGCCAGTGAACTGAGTGTGCATTACCTTCTGCTGCTAATAGGATTTCCCTGTTGTGCTGAAATCGAAAGAGATGTAAATAAATGAAAATGTGTCACTGCCGTCCTTTCAGATTTTTAATCTGTGGGAACTAGAGATGATACCAATGGCAGATGGACTGTATAATTTTTCAGAATCATAGTTGTTAACATTTCTTCGGTCAGAATGGTAAAAATGGCAACATTTGCAAAGGAGGTAAGCTTTGCACAGCCCAGAACAGAGGATAAATAGAAATGCTTGCCTTTGGTTCTGCTGCTAGTCTGGTACAGAGCCTGGAAAAGTTACTTTAGGGCTTGAATCATATTATTAGTCTCTACTAGACTAGAAATATAGAATTGGGGGAACTACTTTTTTGTTGGTTTACCATGCAATAATTGGTTTAATGGGACTATCCAATAGGATTCAGGCCATTGACTGTAACTTCCAGAATCCCCAAGGCACCATGGCCCTTGGCTGGAGGATTCTGGAAGCTGTGGTCCAAAAACCTAACTTTTCCAAAGACTGTTTTTGTAAAGGCTGCAAACAACTCAGCAGTCAATTCCTACCTGACCAAGAACAGGAAACTCTGCAGACTTCCACAAATTGTTCAGTTGCAACTCCCAGCATTCTTGACCCTTGGCCATACTAATCAGGGATGCTGGGAGTTGCAGTTCAACAGTCTTATGCATATTTACTTGGATGCAAATTTCACTGAGTTCTATCGGGCTTCCAAGAAAGTGGGCAAAAATGTGGGCAAAAAAGCCTTGGTCTGCCTCAGACCCTTTTGGTTACCCCTGGTTTGACGGACTGGGGCTGGTTTAAGAAAAACAACCCCTGTATCCACCCACCCCCTCTATAGGGAATAATCCTGGTCCTTTGTCTTATGCCAGTTTTGATACCTAGAAAACCCACATGTTGTTTTGTGCCTTCAAGTCATTTTTTACTTATGGAAACCCTATGGTCCATGGGGTTTTCTGAGGGCTAAGAGTATCTGCTGAGTCCAAGCTCACCCAGAGGGTTTCCATGGCCAAGCAGGGAATTGAACCATGCTCTCCATGGTCATAGGCCATTTCCGCACTGGACTGTTATAGCACTATTATTCCACTTGCGACATCCTATGGAATCCTGGGGTTTGCAGTTTCAGGAGGGGCCTGCCTCCCGAGGGACAGCAGGCCCCTCCCGAAACTGCAAACCCCAGGATTCCATAGGATGTCGCAAGTGGAATAATAGCGCTATAACAGTCCAGTGCGGAAATGGCCATAGTTAACACTCACACTCCTACAGCATGCTGGCTCTAGAAAACCTACATACTATTTAATAATAATGAGATTCTGCATTCAGGTGCAGAAGTCCCTCCAATGATTTTTTAAGAAAATCCTAAAAATGTCTAGCATACAGAATGTGGTCTCAACAGTGAAAGAGTGATTTATGTGAGTCCTACAATCACTTGAAACAGATAAGGGGAAACTACCATATGACTCTTGCAAGCATGCAGGATTCTTGCACAATCCCATTGAAAGAAGGGGACAGAATTCTTTCCCTTTGCCTCTAACCTTTGGTTTCTGCATTTATCTGTATTTAAAGTATTTATCTGTTATCTACTTCCACCTCTCTCCTGTAACAATAATCAATCACCCCCACATCTCTTTTGTTGATTGAGAAGTCTGAGGCTAGCTATATGTGGAAGGCTCAGTTCAGACCTGTAGTATGCTTCATCATAACGCTCTGTTACTGACTTGCATGGCTCTGAATCAAACTGCACAATCCATAAGCTTGCCTTTGCAGTTGTGTTTTTCAGAGGAAAATAAGGGAGATGACATTTGGAGATGTTCTGCACCAGTGTTTCCCAAAGTGACCTTCCAGGTGTTTTGAACTTCAGCTCCCAGAGTCACTGGGACTTCTGCAAGCTGAAGTCCAAAATACCTGGAGGACTAGAGTATAGGAATCACTGTTCTACACTTTTCTAAGAGCTACTCAGTTACATTTGTGTAACTAAGTAATGTCTCCTGGCCTGACTCCTCCCAGCCCATCTTAAGAGCCAGCAACCACATCAGGCAAAGGAGCTCTGTTCAGCTTCCAATCTTCAACAAAGAGAATGGCACTTCCATTCACTCCCACCAGCAAGTGAGGCTGTGACATGCACTTGCTACAGGGATCCTGCTGCCGATTATCACAGCTTTACTAGTGGGAGGAGGTGGAAACATCATCCTCATTGTGCTACAATTGGAAGCTGAATGGATCTCCTTTGTTTGATTGGGCTGCTGGCTCTTAAGGTGGGCTTTTACACAGTTTTACAGTAAGACTGCATATTTAACTGAATGCAGAGCAGTTACAGATATGTAACTCTAGTTTATGAATTCATAACTGTAATACTGAATGCCAACCAATGAATCTCTCTGTAAGACATTCATTGTTAGATTCAATAAGAATTTGGCCAAGCTGCAGAGAGGACCCAGTCCCTGCAGCAGCTGCCCATCCCTGGTTTAGGTCCTCAGAGAGTCTTAAGCCAGACCTGCACACAGACAGATTCTCCTGTGAGAAATGTGAAAGATGTACCATGCTGCCTTCTGAAGTGTACATACCACACAAGTGAAGTCCCCGTAAAGACTCACTTTAGCTGAAGTGGGGCCAGAGTATTTATTCACAGAACTAGGCCATTTCCACACTAGACTGTTATAGTGCTATTATTTCACTTTCAATATCCTATGGAATCCTGGGGTTTGTAGTTTAGAGAGCCCTAGTCTAGTGCGGAAATGGCCTTAGATTCCATGCTAAACCACGCCTCCCTGCAAAATACAGTCAGCCCTCCACATTTGTGGGTTTCACTTTTGCAGATCTGATTATTCACGGATTATTTGCTGTCACCTCTGCTGCCCCCCTATGCCATTTTTAATAGGGACTGTAAGCCTTGTAAGACTGAGAAACTGCAAAAGAGGCTTGTAAGTCTTCATTGAAAATGGTGTGGAAAAGCAGTGGAGCTGGCAGTAAGCCCCACCAGCCACCCGCTTCTGTCTTGTGAAGGAACCCTGATGCCTCAAAGGCATCCATGATGGGTTGAATATGGTGATCACACTTTTTTTGTGTCTTAAATATGGTTTGGGAGGGCCTAGAGTTATTCACAGTTTTTCCACTTTCACAGGGGTCTTGTGCCCCTAACCCTAGCGAATGTGGAGGGATGACTGTACTGTGATTCCTAAGAAGCTGAACAAGAGATAAAACAATGGGCATGATCCAACCATTCACTGTGAAATCATTTTTTTTCCCAGTGGAAAAGATAACTACATGCTTATAAACAAATTGCAAGGGAAAAAACCCCCAAAATCTTGCCTTTTGGTGTTGCTTTTACTTCATGCAATAAAATGCTTGCACTTTTAAATTTTGCAAACAACAAATACTCAGTCCAAATCAGACCAATGAAGGCTGACATGTTAATGATCAAACAACACATCCTCAATACAAACCACTAATTAGATACAAAGATTTGATGTACTTGTGCAATTAATTATCAGTATCTTTGAAGTGTGTGTGTGTGTGTATACATGTTGTTCAGTGGTTTCTGTATGTCCACTTTTTGGATCCAGAAAAAAATACGTTTTGATTTTTTCAGAACTGTTTGTTCTCTACAAAAATCATTGAAGCACATTTTTCCCCATCTGTACTAAAAATGGTTCGGGATCTTACTGAAATGTTATCCTTCCCTCTTTTCCATTCAGCACCTCTGGGAATCAGCCCACAAAGCCAGTCATTGCAAGATATCCTCTCAAACAAGAAGGTGAGCTGGGAATGGAGGGAATACCTTGCCAAGCTCTTATCTGCTTGTACACTTAATTGTCCTCTTAAGAGGCAGCTACTTAATTACCCTGCTGTTCCAGTTGTACTGTTTAAAGCAAGGTTTCGGAAAGCTGTTCTTAGCGTGATCATTATCAAATCTTCCTCCTTCTGTCTCCCCCCCTCCTTGCTTAATCACCAGCCTGGTGCCAGGGCCTACTTCGCTGGCCTGCCAAGGGATCTGACAGGAGCCAACCGCCGGACTGATTTGGGCGGCGTTCCCCATTCCTCAGCCTTTCCCTGTCTCTTCCACTTCAGAGCTCCACCACTGAGAAAAAGCAGATATCCCCATTCCAACCCCCCCCCCCAGCCCTACCCAGCAAAGTGAGCGGCTGTCAAAGTGACACATGTTGACCTCCATGTTGCAATCCTGACAGGGAGAAAATGAGGCATGCAGGAGAAAGGAAGAGGAGCACCTTGAAAAGTAAGCCATTACGGCACCACTGTGGCATGAGGAGAACCCGTATTTCCTCACAGTGAGAGCAGTGAAGCCTGGGTGGGAGATAGTCACAACTTTAATTTGCTCACACAGCTTTAGCTCTTAAAAAATCTGCAACAACTGATTGTCAAAATGATCCACAGGGGGAAAAAGCCAATGGATTCAATGACCTTATTAGCATGGTAGTGCTAAGATGGAAGGGTCAGAAGATGTGTGAATGCAGTGGGGGGAGATTGCAGAAGAAAGGGGAGTTATGTGCAGACTGGATGAGAGACTAAACCCAGTAGGAGGGAGCCAGTTAACTTTTTTTTCACTATTTGAGTTAATAAGCTGTCAGGGAACCTACCATGTGTCTGGCTAGCTCTTGGAGAGCAACTCAGTTATATCGCTTTACTCTAAAAGCAGAGGTGGTTTCATTGACTTCAA
The DNA here is from genome assembly GCA_030412105.1 of Cyclura pinguis. Classification (NCBI taxonomy): domain Eukaryota; kingdom Metazoa; phylum Chordata; class Lepidosauria; order Squamata; family Iguanidae; genus Cyclura; species Cyclura pinguis. The sequence continues at coordinate 107,738,594 of CM059600.1, read as the reverse complement.
TGACACAGTCCTGGGATTTTTTTTTTAAATGTCTGGTGTTGCAATCAGAATTTATGACAAAATCTTTGAAATATGTTTCAGTGCTATTCCAAGTGAGGAAAAATCTGATCCCTTGACACGCTACATTAAATTTGCAGCATGCAACTTAAATTCACTATCTTTCTTACTCATAAGCAGGCATGTTGGGGGTCTGCTCTAGATCATGCAGATAGGGTCAAACCTTCTTCCCCTAAATTCTCTTCCCTCTTCACACACACATACTCAAAAGAAGGAAGGAAGGAAGGAAGGAAGGAAGGATAGACACATATATTTCAAGAGAATTGCCAAGGAAAAATTTTCTAAGGATTTTCTAAGCAATTTCTTTCTGCTTCAAAACATAGGTATCTTTCATTTTGCTTTAAGTAAACACCTACCTAGCCACCTAGCCACACAGTTTAGCAGTAGCACTTTGGATTTCCAAAGGTTTTTGACCTTCTACTGTCTCAGGAAAGATAATTTTAGGAGAAATAACAGGGAATTTTGGAAAGCATGAATAATTATTCAGAAATTGTATCCTCTACAGAACATGGAGCACAAACCATTTCTCTGTGGCTCCTGTCCACCTCTTTGGAATCCAGTGCTGCTCGGTTTCTTTCCCCAGAGCTTGACTGAAAGGCCGACTGGGTTTTGACACAGCATTTCCATTGGCCACCAAAGGATAGGGTTGCCAGATGTCGGGACCTTGCTGTGAGTTTACAGTGTTCATGGGTCACCTCCAGGTGGAAGACAAGGGTGCAAATTCTCCAGTGCTGGGATTCTCAGCTCTAGGCAATAGGAGAAGACACTGTGCAAATCTCTGGTTCAGCTGTTAAAGTGGCCGCTTGCCACAGTTTACAGCTTACCTGATTTGTTGCTGCAACTTGCAAAGACCCTCCAACGGGTCTATGCATTTACTTAGCTGCCCCCTTCTCTCCCAGTCCTCGTGGCGCCATGGCTCCTCCTCTGCTCTGCTCTGCATCCACCTTCTGGCTAGAAGCCAGTAGACCAGATTAAAGGGTTCCTCATCCTGACTCGCTAAGTAAATGGGAAGAAATAACCTCTTTGTTCCCCCTTTCTCTGGGAACAGACCCATTGGCTAAGATTTCTTTCTTAAGTCATTTCCGCACTAGACTGTTACAGCGCTATTTTTCCACTTGCAACACGCTATGGAATCCTGGGGTTTGCAGTTTCGGGAGGGGCGCTGGCCCCTCCCGAAACTGCAAACCCCAGGATTCCATAGCGTGTTGCAAGTGGAATAATAGCGCTGTAACAGTCTAGTGCGGAAATGGCCTTAATTTCTAAACAGGAAAATTGTGTGCATGTTTGACTGACAAGCTGTGAGCAACTGTGGTCGGTACTCATGAAAGAACAGTGTTTTATACAATTCTATTGACCTATATGGGTTTAATGGTGCTTTGATGTTGCCCTGCCTAAGGTATATTTGCAGGAGCTATGTTTAATTTCTTATAAAATACAAGGCGTTTGCAGAGAATGCAAAGCAAAATTGGTGATATACGTGATATAAGCCAGGCCTAGGAGTAAGAGGGTTTGGGGAACATGAGAACTAGAAGAAAGGTGTAAGTGGGCTAAAGCCTTGGAAAGAGAGCTGAAAGTACAGTTGAAGAAGAGAGAAGGCAGTTCAGGGAGACAAGTAGGCCGACAAGAAGTAACTCCAGAAAGCAGTCAGAAGCACAGAAATATCCACAGCATTAGGCTTGATATGTGAGAGAACAATTTTGGCAAAAAAGGTTTGCAGGAACCCTCTGCAGAGAACTGCTGGCCTGAAATTGAAGAGGAAGAGACAAGGAAGGGTGTTAAGATCTGCATTTCTTAGGGACTGTGTTTAGATTGGCTTAGAGGAATCTGTTTATTGTTTACATGTTTTTCTATTACTCATTTGGAGCATATGCTGACATAATTTTTTCTCCTTCATTTTAGGATCTAATTGTAATCTCTAACAAAAGAAAAGTTTTGTTGTTGTTTTCATATTAGATCAGTAAACCTTTTAAAAAGTTAATATTGCTGTGATTCACAGTTTTTGGTTGCCCTCCTCATGCCTGAAGCCTCATTGTAGTGTGCCTTCAAGTTGTTTCCAACTTAGGGTGACCCTAAGGCAAACCTATCATGGGATTTTCTGGGACTGAGAGTGTGTGACACACCCAAGGTCACCCAGTGGGTTTCCATGGTTTCCATGGCTGAGCAGGGAATGGAAACTTGGTCTCCAGGGTCATCGTCCAACATTCAAACCACTATATTACACCATGCTGGATCTCACCTAAAGCCTTACTCCCCTACCAAAAAGTGGGATCAATTAGTGGAATTAAAAGTTTGGGGCTGTGTTGTCCATGGAAAGAGCCTCACAGATAAATACATCCACCTAGTGGCAGTGGAAGACTTCCTGGGGCGCAGTAAGGGCTTTGTTGCAAAGGAAAGCGCACACTCTTTTTGGCCAGTCTCACTCCCCCACATGCAGGAGCAAGGGTAGGCCAGTTCATGACAACACTTAATCCACCCCCCTTATTGACATCACCAGTGGTGGTTCCTAGGTCTCAGATTTTGGCCCAGAAACCTCAAGACCTGAAAGGATCTTGAACTGGCAATCTTACCAGGGGATCATGCGGAACTTCGGCTGGGAATACTGGATGCCCCCTGTGTGGAGCGTTGCCATGGAGGAAAGGTGCTTTTCATCAGCTTTCACAAGCACTGTAGCATTTAACTGGGCCCTTAGCTGTTCAGTGATGTCACATAAATTAATAGCATACTTGCTAAGAGTGAGCTGTTAGCCAAGAATTCACTGGTTCAAATCTCACCTCAGTCATGAACTCATTAGGTAGAGTATAAGGCAAACTATTCTGTGCTTGGGCATATTTATTCCATCTGCTCTGCTGTTCGTTGATTATACTCTAGGATTATTCAGAATCCAGTCCTACATTGTGCTTGAAGTTGGTGAGTATGGAAGTCTTCCAAGGTTTTCCACTGACTCCAAAGACAGTATTCTAAGTTGTGCCGCCTATATCTCATGCTGGTGAAGGGTGCAGGACAACTTCGAGCAGTTCTGGAATAAACTATGCCTGTCCCTCTTTACCATATCAACACCCCATCTATTCCATGACACTGGTGGTGTTCCATCATACTGGTAGTATAGCCTTGGTTCATGGTAGTTTAATACCAGTCCCAAGATGTAATATAAGATGCAATGGAGATTCCCAAGCTGGTGTATCTTCTGTGTAAGCAACAGAGTATTGGGAGATGTAGGATTGGCCTGTGGTATTAGGCAACACATGACAAGACCACACAAATATAGCAGCTGTAATGGACAACTGGGTATTTTAAATAGCTTGTTTTTCAAAAAAGTAGTACCACTTCCAATCACTATTTGAAACAAAAAGGGGTGTTGGATTCTTTGTGATAAATCTCCCTATTTGAGAACTTGGCGAAACCCACTAGTATCAGTCCTCTGTGTAAATAACATAATAAATCCATATACAATAGTGCAAGAGAGGACAAATGTAGTCCCTTGGATATTTGTTTTACTGCAGATCTCACAATCCCTCATCATTGTCTGTGCTGGCTAGAACTGTTGGCATCTATAAACCAAACCCATTTGGTAATCCACATATAGACTAATGGAACAATCAGTTCCTGAGAGGAGGGATTCTCCTTGCCCTATAGGGTCTGGTAAGAATATAAACCACTTCTTCTGTTTAGAATGCTGGAAGGCAGAAGAAAGAGAAAGAAGCTGAAAGTGAGACCCAGAAGAGAGCAGCAAAGATGTAGAAGGGCCTGGAGCTCAAGTCCTATGAGGAAATAGTGAAGAAGATGGATCTACTTAGTTTAGAGAAAGTATGATTAAGAGAGGATACCAAGCTGTTGTTGTTAACTGCAGTCAAGTCAACTTCAACTTATAGCAAGACAATGAATAAGACCTCAAAGTCACCCTTTTATCAACCACCCTGCTCAAGTCTTGCAAATTCAGGGCTGTGGCTTTCTTGATTAAGTCTAGCCATCTATAACGCAGTCTTCCTTTTTTCCTATTGCCTTCTACCTTACCAGGCCTCACTGTTTTTTCCAGGGAGTCATGACTTCTCACGGACATATCATGAGTATACAGTGTAAGCATCTTCAAATATTCAGAGAGTAGTCACATAGATGATGGATCTCTTGCTCCAAGTCGAACCTGAACCAACAGGTATACATTGGAAGAATGGGCTTTCTACTAAACATTAGGAAATACTACCTGACAGTTTGATCTATTTGACAGTGGAACTGGCTGCCTTGGAGGGTGGTGAATTCTCTTTCATTTGAAGATTTCAGCCAGAGGCTGGCTGTTCAACAATTAGGGATGCTGTCACAATGGATTTTTTTTGTGTCCACAGGAGTTTAGATGAGATGACCAACAAAGTCCTGTCCAACTCTTGTGATTCTGTGATTTTTGGCTGTTGAAGATTTGAAATCAGGAACACATTAAAAAGCATGCATACACGTGCAAGGCATAAATAATAAGTATGTTGTGCCTTTAAACTTTAACTTTGGTTTCATGATTTATTGTTTTTTGTCCAAATTGTGAAAGATATGATGAATGTTTGAAACACAGGAAAGACCTTTTGATCATCCTCTATAGGACCTGCATAAAACACAAACATTATTAATCTGACCTGCCTCAGTCATGTTTGCAGCAAATCTCAGAATATCTAGTTGAGCCAGGGATCATCTATAGGAAAGTCATTGGGCTTTTATTTAAAGACTCTTACTTTAAATCCAGCCCAATAAAATAGTGAATCCCATGTTCCTTAGTAACATGAGCTATTGCTTGGATCAAATTGTTAGAAAAATCTGAGTTTTAATTCTCCTTGGAATTACATTATTTTAGGATTAGTGTCAGTCCTTACAATTCTTCCCTTTTAAGGAACTGCGTAAAGCACCAAGCTGCAAACAGTGTGGCTAGCAATGCATCCTAAGCTGAATTAAATATGTACAATTCTATCTTATGCTGTATTTCACGTGTAGTTGAGAAGCCTTGTCACAAATAAAACTTGTGCAGACCTTTAGGAAATGTTAAGCTTCATCACTGTAACCTCCTAATAATGAGAGAACGCTCACTGCCTGCATAATTAACTGCAGGGATATTTAATTTACATAGCTTAGTGGAATGTATGAAATGTTTAGTTGCAGGTTATTTTTAAACATTTGCTATATCAACAAGAATGGAATTATGGTATAAGGTTTGTGGCTGGTCTTCAGCTGTCATCAAGTATGCTTCTATATTATGCTGCCAAAGTTGTACAGTCAGCTCTCCACATTCGTGGGTTTCACTTTTGCAGATTTGATTATTATTACGGATTATTTGCTATCACCTCTGCTGCCTCCCTGTACCATTTTTAATAGGGACTGCAAGCCTCGAGAGACTGAAACTACAAAAGGGGCTTGTACGGCCCTGCTAAAAATGGTGTGGGGCAGCAGTGGAGGTGGCAGTAAGCCCCACCAGCCCCCCACTTCTGCCTTGTGAAGGAACCCTGATGCCTCAAAGGAATCCATGGTGGGTTGAATATGGTGATCATACCTTTTTGTGTGTTTAATATGGTTTGGGGGGGCTTAGAGTTATTCACGGTTTTTCCACTTTGACGGGGGTCCTGTGCCTCTAACCCTAGCGAATGTGGAGGGATTACACTACTTCAAAAAAGGAAGTTTCCCGGTAGCATTACCCCCCCCACACCTGAACTGTAATGGAAACAGGAAGATGCAAAATTCTCAACAAGAAAGATGTGGATTTTTATACTTGAAATTACATTTTACTGACATTACATTTTCCTAGAAAGATTTGTAGGTATGAATATTATTTAAGGAGTGTAAACTGGTGTTTTTTTTTTTTACTTTATAAAATTATGATACTGCTATAGCAGTAGGCAGTATACTGCTATGGCAGTATATGCAGTAGGAAAAACTGCATACTTGCCATGACCTAGAAAGTAAAGAACTTTTATTAGCCTCCTCTTATGTTACCTCTTAAGTGAAGTTTCTCAGCTAAAATAGCTAGCCTGGCATAGGACATCTATGCATGCACCTCTGCCAGGATCACTTACTAGGAACATTATCATCCTTTGCAGGGCTGGCCATGCCATTAGGCTGCATGAGATGATCTCAGACATCAGAGATACTGGGGACGTGCAGACCTTGTTGCAGAACAGAACTGAGTAAGCCTCATGGTCTCTCCTGAGCTTTCTAAATTAGCCGGTCTCAGGAGCAGTGAAATGTAATTCAAATGGCAGTCTAGTTTTCTTCTGTAATAGGGAATAGAGAAGGGGCACCAAATTGTGTCTTGCTTCAGGAAGCAAGAACTCTTCAGCCATCCTCGATCCCAATGGATACCAGCTGTAAGTGGCAAAGCAAAATACATTTATTCAGGTACAACGAAAGGAATGATGACATGTGCAAAAGAAGCAGTAACTCCTGAAGTCCTAGGGAGCATTTTCTGAAGATGAAGAGTAGACAGCCTGTGTCTTGAATTCTGCTTCCAGCAAGCCTGAACCATTGTTGCCAAAAGTACAGGGAGCCCTCAGAGTACAGGGAGCCCTCAGTTTGGTTCCAGGAACACCACCCCCACCCATGGATGCCAATATCCATTATATAAATGGTGTAGTAAAATTGTATCCCTCATGTAAAAGGGCAAACAACTCAAATGGGTGCTACAGAGAGCCTGAAGATCTGTGAAATGATGGGAGGCTACACTAGGGCATGCCTACACATTAGCATAGTGTTTGGAGCACAGCAAAATCAAAAGTTTGTTTTTTTATTTTTTGATTTTTTTTCAAATCTTTTCTCACACTGGTTAGTTGAATCCGTTGATGCAGAACCTGTGGTTATTGAGGGACAACTCCATTATGCCTTGCTCCTGGTGCAGCCTCCAAGTTCAGAGCATTGTCCTGGCAAATGTTGGGACCAGATAGCTTGTACTTCTCAAATTTCTTATTCTGTGCTTCTGCATTAAAATGCCTATACCTGTAGAAATTAAACTATTTTTTCTGTCCTTCTCAAAAAAAAAAGGGGGGGGGGCTTTCTTTAGTAAGAAAAAAAGATGGATGAGACACAGGCCCTTTTCACATCTCGGGGGGGGGGGAACGGGCAAAAACGTCCAAAAACGGAGCTTACCTCCAGCCGGGTAAGTCCGTCGCCGCGTGGAGCAGCGCGAGCTCGCTGCTCCACACTCCTCTGGCGTCGCAGATGGCAGCTTCCGGTTGGCGGAGGCTCTCCACCAACCGGAGAAGCTCGCCAGCCGGAAGCCCGCCCCCGGCAGATCTGCAGATCCACTTTAGAGCCGGGCGACGGAGCGGCACGGGGCTGCGCACTCCGTGCTTTTTAAAAACCTCTGAAAAGAGGTTTTTAAAAAACACGCAGCCAAGCTAGTTCCGGCTGCTCCTGAGTGGATTCTGGTGTGAAACTACTAAAAGTAGTCCACACCAGTCCACTCTACGGTGTAGACGACCTCCGTGGGAGGTCGCTCTACACCGTTTCCCCCCCCACATGTGAAAAGGGCCACAGAAAGGCATGATTACAAGCAGACAATGACAAAATGTAGATCCTCCCCCAGCCACTGGAAAATTGTTGTTTCTGTTCGCTGTGGAACAAAAAAACAAAAAATAAAAATAAAAAATAATGTTGTTTAAATCTTTTTTAAGTTTTATAAATTAACATTTCAGCTTGATCTTTATAAACTGTCATAAGCCTCCTTGAATCCCATCTTGGGGAAAAAGTGGGATATAAATTCAATAAATAAATATATAAACAAACTGTAGGCTGGTAATAAAATTCAATGTCCTAAGCCTCCTGGGATCTTGATACTTCAAAGACTGTTTCTCCCAATATATACCTACTGAAGAACTGATGTCTGCAGGAGAGCTTTCCTCTTTGTTTCACCAGTAAGAGTAATATGAGACAGGAGAATGTGGGAGAAAGCCTTCTTGACTGTGGCAGATCAACAGTAGAATAATATTTAGTAGTAGTACTAGTAATAGTAGTAGTAGTAGTAGTAGTAATGATGATGATGATGATGATAATAAATTACCCACCTGTCCCCAAGGCCTTCATTTTGTAGGTCTGATTGGTGCTAACCTTGGTCTCCTTCTGGCACCAGGCCCAAACATGGCTTTCTATTAAAGCCTTTGAGACCTAATTTACTTTTAAATGTGCAGGTACATGGTTTTATATTATTGTAGCCTTGTTAGTTGTTTCAACATGTTTATTCGTTCAGTATGGTTTTAGCCCATTGCATTAAATTGTTTATATAGTTTTATTTTATACACTGCTCCGGGATCCTACAATAAAGGGTGGAATACAAATATTAAGTAACTAAATAAATCCTTTATTCTGAGTATACATTTATAGGATTGCACTGTTAGTCCTGTTGATTTCACACATGAGGAACAAAGCAACTGAATGCCAGAAATATGTATCCTTCACTTTAGTGATATCCTGCCATTATACTGATGCAAAATAAAATACAATTGGAGAATGTGCTAAAAAAATACTCCCTCTTTTTTTTTTTTTTGCTTTTAAGTACATGCGGGGAAAAACACATTTTTATACACAGAGACTATTGTACATTTTATACATTCAGAGCTAAATCCAACCTGAGTTGACCCAGTACCTCATATTAAGTCTTGACTTATGTTCCCATTGATTCAATGGGTTTCTTCTTGTTGGGACTAATAATTCATAGCAGCCCTTATTGTTGCTTTTTTTCCTGTTGTGACACTGATATACTAATTCTGCTGTTGTTCTGTGACATCGACATATTTCTCTCCCACAACCCTTAACAAAAAGTTTGTACATTGGAGACTCAATGTGCAGGATACATAACCTGAATGTCCTTTGGGAAAGATGTCATAATAGCAGCCTAGAAGGAACGTGACCATTCAGTGCACACGTATGTGTTTATGTGCGTTGCCTCACTTGCCACAGAAGCCACTGCAGTCGTACTTTTACCTAATGTCCTTTCGCCGCTTATTATATAAATAATATAAATAACTCGTCTTCAGACTTCAAACATGCCACATCAGATGTATGGCAGGAGATTACAAAGTTTGTTAAGGCTCAGGTCTTCAATCATCTGGGCAGCTTAGAGGCTGTTAACAAAAATAGAGATCAATGCTTCAATTTTATGGGAAGCCTGTCCCATGTGACCAGGCCCAAATCTTTTAGTTTATGGCTTGCTTATACATTCTTGGTGAAAAAAACGGTTTACATTTTGGGGCTCAGCAGCTCTCCTAAATCAGCTGCCAGGTTTTTGCAGCTGGTAGTAAAGGGAAAGGCTGTCAGCAGGCTGCCCAGAGGTGAACAAATGAGCCGAGAGGAAGGTTAGTGACGGACCAAACGGGCACCAAACAGCTCCCCTCGGTGCAAGGAGCTGCTACTGAGCCCGCCACATGGATGCATAAAGGGGATTGTTGTCTAGCTTACATGCTAATGCTAGGCCTTCCCACCCTGGGCCATCACTCATTCTGCAGGGCCTGACTGAAACAACACTGACTTGGCCAATTCTCTTACCGAAGGCGGCAACCCTGAGCTATACAGGTGAACTGCTGCCTGTTTATCATCCCCTTGCTGAACCAGGGCTGCTTGTGATAGGATGGTGTTTTGGGGTTGTTGTTTTTTTTGCTAGGAGGAGATAGAACTGCACACTGCAGCCGGTTGAAAGCCCCTCGTTCAGCAAAGGCTCTTTGTAGTATCTAAAGCACATCTCAAAATCTTAAATTTTGAAATGGTTGATTAAAAACCGGGTGGGTGGTTAGATTCAAAAAAGGAAAATATTTTCAAAATGCACACAGGATGAGGAAACTTTTTTTAAAAAATGGTGTTATGGCACCATAAAGGCCACATTTTATTTGGCATGAGCTTTCTTGGACTGCAGCCACCTGCATCAGATGCAGTTGAGTTACTGCAGCCTATCAAAGTTTAAGCCAAATAAAAGTTTTTAAGGTGTCACAAGACTGTTTCCTGGTTTTCCAGCAGATGCTAACCTCTCAAAAGTGGTTTTTTTTGCCCCCCCCCTTTTTTGTTTCTGTTTTGAAAAAGGTCCACAAGGCCTGTTGAAACACAAATTTCTTTACTTTGCTTCTGAAGACCAGGAATGAGCCAGCAATGGAAGTAACTCCACTAAGTGAGAAGTTCCCAAAGAAAAATATCTACTCTGTGGATCCTAGTATTTCAGACAATGTTATAGCCCAAGGAAATTCCCATTAGATGGTGGAAGAGCCCAAGGACATTTTTACGACAGAAGGTAGCTTTTAAAGTGTCAGCCTGCGCCACTCTGCCCCCTCCCCAGCATGTATGGCTTTAAATGTTAATTCCAGGACTGTGACTTTGTTGCTGTTGTTGTGTGCCTCCAAGTCACTTCTGAGTTATTATGACCCTAAGGCAAGCCTATCATGGGGTTTTCTTGGCAGAATTTGTTCATTGGAGCATTGCCCTTGCCTTCCTCTGAGGTTGAGAGAGCGTATCTTGCCCAAGGTCATCTAATGGGTTTCCATGCCTGAGTGAGGATTCAAACCCTGGGGTCCCAGTGTTTTAGTCTAGCACTCAAACCACTAAACCTTGGCTAAGATTTTAGCATAGAAAAAATTGGGCAAAGCTACAGTCCTATATGCTTATGCCTAGAAGTAAGCCCCATTAAATTCAGTGGAAAATACTTCTGAGTAATGATGTAAATAAACATATTAAGATGATCATAATGATCTCCAAGGAGACAAAATGTGAAAACAAATGAATTCCTTCTTTATAAAGTTAAACCTCGCAGGAATCTGAATGTTACTGCATTGTTCTATTGTGTAAATTGACTTCTATCATAGCATGTGTTTGTTGCCAGGAAAGATACCAAGTAATCCTTTTATCTGTAAAGCTCCTCTACGAATGCCCTAAAAACTTGACATCTTGGATCCCTCTGAGGTTTCTGTTCAGCTAAATTTAGGCCATCTCCGCACTAGACTGTTATAGTGCTATTATTCCACTTTCGATGTCTTATGGAGTCCTGGGGTTTGCAGTTTAGGGAGGGGTCTTTGAAGTGGAAAAATAGCACTATAACAGTCTAGTGAGGAAATGGCCTTAGTCATACTTGAATGTCACTGAAAGCAAAAAGTTTAGTAAATTTGCAAATAACTCATCTCACCTATTTCAATCTGACTTGTTATTCTTGTGCATCTTCAAGTCATTTTCAGCTTCTGGCAACCATCATGCAAACTAGGTTTTCTTGGCAAGATTTGTTCAGAAGGGGGTTGCCTTTGCCTTCCTCTGGGGCTGAGAATGTGTGTCTTGCACAAGGCTCACCCAGTGGGTTTCCATGACCCAGTGGGGATTTGAATCCTGGCCTCGCAGTATCCTCATCTATCACTCACACTCCTACACCACCCTGACCTATCTCTCAATAAGACTTATCCACTTGCAATTCTATATGTTCTTACTAGGATGCACTGAACTCAACAGGACTAACTCCTGAACAAGCATGTTTAGAACTGCACTGTTACTAATGTTAGAAATAAGTAGCTCAAGTGAGAATTAATTCTATATAATATTTTGTACAGAGTGGAGACATTTCTACATTTTGTAAGTTTGAATAACTTGTTAAGGGGTTCAAAGTAAATGGGGATGATGCAGATTCATTAGAATTACATTGAAAAAAGACAGTTTTTAAGACAGGTGAAAGTATTTTGGGATGTACGGTTGCAAGGGAAAAACTGGGGATAGCTCCCCCCCACCCCCGTTATGTGATAAGAAATACCTGCTGAAATTGCCTGTGCTATTTCCTGTACAAGAGCCCTCACCAGTCCAGTTTGGCAACCCTATGCATAATCATTTTGGTACATAGTAGTCCATGAAATGTCAGTAGGTCTGAAACCTCAAAGGGCTCGCGGGTTGCCCTTGTTACTTGCACTGACAGGATGTGACATGAATTGGAGGAACTGGATAGGATAAGAAGACTAATTGATCTATAGGTTGTTGTGGGTTTTCTGGGCTTTGAGGCCGTGTTCTATTAGTATTTTCTCCTTGATCGATCTGTTTGCACCATTTTCCGCGAATTAACCAATGCATTAATGAAGGTATTCTCAGCAGCAGCATCATACCAGAAGATGTTTTCTCTTGCACTGAAGATTTGTGATCCTTTTATATGACCAAACAAACACCAGCACTAACATAAAGTGGAAAGAAGCTGTTTATAAAAAGAAATAACATATAGTTAATTCTACCTCCTAGAACTAGTTTATCAGCTTATACCAAGAGGGCCGTTTGCCAAAGATCTCTTGTATGAGGACAGGTAATTCTACTGAGACCAGAGCTTCCAGCATCAGCTAAATGGGGTTGGACTGAGGACAGTATCGCACCTGCTGGTTGTCTCACGCCAACAGGACTGTTTCTGCAAGCAAAAACATGCTGTTACGGAATCAATCCCTTCACAGCAATAGTGCTTTGGTACCATTTTAGTGTTGCATGTTTCCAGGGATTCACCTCCACCACTGCTCCCCTTGCCATGCCTTCCTGCCTGGAAATGTTGGTATCTGGCATATGTAGTGCAAGTGCATTTGACTTTATTTTTTACTTATATTTAATTTTTTTTTTTTTGCTTCTCAGCTCCTGCAGTTATGTAGTCTTTACTGCCTAAAATGGCTTTTATTCCCACAGTAGTGCAATTGCCCAATTGTACTGTTGCATAAAAAATTTTAAATGTAAAAACTTCATGGGGAATGGAATAAGAAGATTAGAATTGTTTCTTTATGAACAATGATATCCTCCTTGCTTGAGTACCAGAAGTGGAGTGGTATCACCCTGCTCTAGAACAGTGAGGAAGAGGAAAAGGGAACCGCAGTCACACAGAACCACCTGACCAGCTAATATTGGAGGGGCAGCAGAATGAGACATTTGCACCAGAGGCAATAGTTGGACAGTCGCATTATTAGAAGCCATTAATAGCTTTTTATCAGCAAGAAAAATAGTTGATTCCACAGTCATTTGACTGCAGTGCAGTTATGGGAAAGCTACAAAGTCATGGAATAAGAACCGCTCAAAGATGGAGCTAAGTTCGTGCAATTGCGTGCAATATTATTCTGAAACTCATGACATTTATGAGCACTTTGGACAACTTTTCTTGGAGCAGCTAAGAGCTGCCAGAAGATGACACCCTGCAATCAGAAGAAGGATTGTAAGAAGCAATGCTGTTGCAAAAAGGCCCAACTTCCATGCACCAGAGTGTTTTTCTCTAGAGGAGGAGGATGGTTTCAGCAAAGACATGATAGGCTTGACTGGAACAATCAACTTAGGCCATTTTCGCACTAGACTGTTAAAGTGCTTTTATTCCACTTTCAACATCCTATGGAATCCTGGAGTTTCCAGTTTAGGGAGGGGCCTCAAAAGAAAGTGGAATAATAGCACTGTAACAGTCTAGTGCAGGAATGGCCTTAGATGTGGATAAGGACACTACTATTGTGCTTATTTTTTAATTAAAACTTATTTAACTGACAAATATTAAAAAAAACAAATTTCAACTTTTTTAAAAAAGAGCACTTTTTAAAAATATGAAAACAAAAGAAATGAAGAGGGGAAAAGGGAAGGAAGACAAAAGAGGTGCAGTACTTAGGATGTGAACATAGCCAAGGTATATATATTAAGCAAAGCTAAGTATATGTTGGTATACTTTTTCTTGGAGTATGCATCTACATCATGAATGTTTTTGTGTAGCTAAAGCAGTAAAATTTTCAGATCATTATGGTAAATGATAAAGATTTATCTTTCCAGCCCCAAGTGATAAGTCTTTTTATCAACATTAGAAGTATGCAAGATCTGGCCACATTGACCAACAGCAATATAATTGCAAAGTACTTGTGTATCTATAAATGTCTTAAGATTTTTCTAATACAAATTAATATGTTGTGTTACGTCCAGAGAAAAATGTATACCCACAGTGAGCACATACCAATGTCAAAGTTAATGGAACTATGACAAAGACGCCTCTGTGCTGATTCATTTCAGTTTCATGCTTTTGAATTCCCTTTGATACAAGGACTGACAAATGATATGAATGTTCTCTGTATTGCTTGAAAGCACTTACAGTGTAAAACAGAAAAGGTATTAATTTTTAAAAAGGCAAGAGAGCACAGAAACTTAGATACTAGAATCAAAATCAGAGAGTTGGAAGCGAATGCAAGAGTCATTTAGTTTAAATCCTTACCTTGCAAAAATACACAACTAAAGCACTCCGTTTTTTACTCACTTTTAATGATAAGTAAAAGTGATATAAAGAGAACATAAACTTCACATTTATTAATGTACAGATTTATTGTACATCATACTGGCTAACATATTTTGGGGCAAAGTGTGGTACTGATTAATACTACCCAGGTGCTGTTCTGGGAGAAAGGTGGGATAGCAAACAAACAAATATGTAGCAAATAGGTTCAGCTTCATTTTCTCTTTTGATGCACCTTTATATGGCTGCCCATTTAAAAAAATGACTGCCAATGTCTTCAGGAGCCACAAACAATATTTAGTAGACATAGCAAGCTCTGTGCCAGGTTTCATGCTTTGATCACAAACAGCTCAATTCCTATATATTTTTCATCTAATCCACCTCACTGGATGGAAATGAGCTGCTCACTGATCAACAACAGGCCTAAACAGGTCTTCAAAAATTCTCCTTGTAACCTGACTTTCTTCAGTCTTTCTCTAATTCAGCTGGCAGTCTTATAAACTAGAGTGTCAGTTTTGTGGACCCAATTTGGAACTGGACCATTTCATGTCACTCCCACTGCTACAGGTAAGGCTCTAGTAACAGTATCATCCCAGAGCAGATGGACCTTCTGTTACGCTTTCTCACAGAGCAACGGGTTCTGGAAACTTCTGTTAGAAGATGGTAGGACAACCTACTGACTCTTCTTTTCCATTAGGACAGTTGGAATGGTTGGCCCCTGAGAAGTGGGAAGAGGTCCAGTATTACTAATGAAACCACAGGTGACAGAGAGCCTTTCCACACTACGCTGTTATAGTGCTATTACTCCACTTTCAACATCGTATTGTTACCCTGATTTCTGGGGGTCCCGGGAGGGACACCTAAATGTGCCCAAACAACGGGGAGGGAATTAGCACAGAGCACCAGTTTGCAATGCGAGAGGCAGGGTAATATAGCGAGATCTTGAGCCCTATGTCTACGGGGTCAGGCCGAGTCAATGATAAGGCAGAAGTTGAAAATAATAATAATTGTTTTATTGAAATACAGTCAAACACATGTATGCAACACACTCACACGAAGAACTATAGAAATAAAAGGTAGGAGTTGGATAGAGAGATTTTGAGAGGAGGTTTGGTATGGGAAATACTATACCTGTCCTGAAGCACGGTAAAAGCAAAGAAGCTGGGGAGCGTGGATTCTCAGCAGGTGGGACTGAGGGGAGGCTCGTCAAACGGAGAGACGGCAATTCGGGGGGCAAGTCACAAGCGATCCGATGAGACGCTCAAAGTCAGGGGCTCTTACAGGGAAAACTGTGGCCGCAGCTAGTCCGTACTTGGGGATGACAATGAGTTTTGGGCTGGAGACAAAGCCTCCGAAAGGTCAGTACTTTAGATGATTGAGTTATGACCAGATTGTCAGTAGAGTAGCCAGTATGCAAACGCGGAGTGCTTGAGAGTTGTATAGTCCACTCATCAAGCTGCCTGCGTGGGGCAGGGGATCTTTTGTAAGTAGCGTGCATACATAATGTGGTACTTGCCTTGAGGTCTCCTGAAGCTGCATTCGGCAATGACTGGCCTGCTTAGATTGGGATTTGAATGGTTCGGTTATTGTCGGCCGCATCGGTGTGCGTGCTTGTCCAGGGGCCTCGCAAGCATGTGGAGAGGAATGGGTACAGAAGGTCGAATTATTGATATCAAATGATATCTTAATATCCCACAAGCTCGGGCTAGAAAAGGCAGTTACAGTATGCAATCCTCATGTTTGCAGTTCAGGGAGGGGCATTTAGAATTCTCAGCCAGAGAGCTCTTTGGCTTCAGTAAACAACAAACCCCAGAATTCCACAGGATGTTGAAAGTGGAATAATAGCACTATAACAGTGTAGTGTGGAAAGGCCCAGAATTACTACCAGCACTTTAGAAGAAGGTGGAGGGAAGCATCTGGATTAGAGCCTTGATATCCCCTACGTTCTAGGAGATACAAGTGTAAAACAGAAAATGCCTTATATTTTATAACCATGAATGCATAGTGTTTAGACACAATTTTATAGGAGAAAAGATGTCAAGATGTGATGGACATTAATAAAGAATATTGAAGAAGAGAAGAAGCAGCAGGCAGTGAGGTTACCAGGAACACACATCATACAAAAAGAACGGTTTCATGCTATGGAGACAGAATCCAGCTAAACTCTGCCAAAAAAATCTAACAAAAATCTGCCAACAAATGCAGAAAACAAAACAATAGCCCATAGATTGGAAATGTTCAATATACTATGTATGCCAGTCCCCAATAAAGGGATTGTAGTAACCATTGGACCATTATATTCATCTCGTATGTGAGCTGATGTTTTGCTGTATATGGAGCAAGAAGTAACAGATGTCCAAGTTGGATTCAGAAAAGGAAGAGACGTTGGGATCATACAACAAACATATATTGGATAATGGAGCACATCAAGGAATTTTAGAAGAAAATCAGTCTGTGCTTTATACGTTATCGTAAAGCCTTTGTTTGTGTAGATCATGAAAAACCATGGATGGTTCTAAGTGAAATCAGTTGCCACAACTTTAGATTTCCCTAATGTATAACCAGAAGCAGCATGGTATAGTGGTGTGAGAGCACTGGAGTACGACCATGGAAACCAGGATTCAATTCCCCACTCTGCCATGGAAACCCACTGGGTGTCCTTGGGCATGTCACACACTCTCAGACCCCAGAAAACCCCATGATAGGTTCACCTTAGGGTCACCATTAGGCAAAAATGGCTTGAAGGTGCGCAGTAAGAAATGTATAACCTATAATGGATAAGGTGCCACTGTCAGGGCAGAAGTGGTTTGTAATCGACAATGGGGTGAGACAAAACTGCCTTTTATCACCCTGTTTAATTTAAACTAAGAATATGTCACAGGGAATACAATACACTTGAGGGAAGGAGGCATAGAAATTGGAGGAGAGAAGATCAGCAATTAAAGACATGAAGATGACAGCATATTACTATGAGAAAATAGACTTGTAGCAATTATTGATGAAAGTCAAGGAAGAAAGTGCAGGGCTGAAGTTGAACTTTAAGAAAACAAAAATAATGACCACAGCTGATTTACATAGCTTTAAAGTAGATGATGAAGACATTGAAATACAGTAGTTAAAGATTTTCTATATCTTGGTTCAGTGATAAATCAAAATAGAGACTATAATGAAGAAATTAGAAGACTAGGACTTGAAAGAGCAGTTATAAAGGAATTAGGCAAGATCCTCAAGTGTGAAGATACATCATTAAAAAGCAAAGCCAGGACTATCCATGTCATAGTATTTCCAGTTTCAACATACAGTTTTGAAAGATGAACAGTGAAAGCTGACAGCAAGAGAATTTACTCATTTGAAATGTGGTGCTAGAAGAGAGTTCTACCACATGAGTTCACAGCTCAAGTGAGTTTTGAGAAAGAAAGGCTTCTGGTATCTTTGTCCTTTGAGTAAATTAGCAGCTGAATTTGCAATCTTGTCAGTTCAGTCAGTGCCACTTAAAAGAATAATCTGCATTTCCTTCCTCCCCACAACTAACCAGACAAAGAATAGTTTCTCAGAGAGTTTCCATATACAAGTTAAAACTTGTCTCTCAGAACACAGTCTGGCAATTCCCTTTTCTCTGTTTAATTCTTATTCCTATTTTAATTTCTCAGAAGCGGCGCAGAATGTCAGGGTTTGGCAGGTACCTGTCTTCCTTCCTCTTTTCTTTGTGACTATTAATAATGTCCACATTCTGCCGTCCTCTAAAACCCAGCTAAGCATGAGACACTTTCCCTCTCCTTAGAGGTCAGTGTGAGTGGGAGCTAACTGGAGCCAAAGTGAGCATCTTGGGGGGAAACGGACCCATGTGCAGATTTGGTTTGTAGACTGGGGAGCTTGCTAACAAGTTACGGCAAACTCTTAAAAGAGAAGGAATGGTCATAAACTCTGGCGGCTTCAACTAGGTAAATGGTGCTGCTATAATATTTAAAAAGGCAACATTTGTGTGGAAAATATCGGAAACACATGTTTTCCCAGATGGCCCCCTTTAGCTTTTGATTTGCAAAAGTAGAATCTGAGATGTTTATTGGCTCACAGAATTCTCTTCAGGCTATTATTTTAAAAGGAGGCCTTCAAGCTGCTTAGACTGACAACCTCTGTAGAATAACATCTTCTGCTAGCCTGTGGAAAAAGATATGTCTGACAAGTTACTCTAATTATACTGCTCTGTTGACGAGAGACCCTGTAGCCCTTTTTCAGGTGGTGTGCCCTCACACGATTGCCGTTATGTAAAGACAAAGCCCTGTGATAAGTTCACCTTAGGGTCACCTTAAGTCGGAAAAAACTTGAAGGCGCAGGGATGTTGAGGGGGGAATACATGTTATGGCCCCACCACCACATCCCTGTTCCCCTTACATCCCATCAAAGCAACAGGGGAGGGATTTTATAGTTCTAAAATACATGCGGATGGCATGCAGGTACACAGAACAACCTTTACCCTTCAGGTGTGGGTGTCAGGGAGTGGAGCACAGGGATGAACAAAATCTTGTCAGTTTTCCTTTCAGTGCATTTGAATTTTTTTAAAAAATACAAATGCTTTCCATTCTAAATACGAAGAAATTCACACATTTTGGAAAACAAGGTGAAACAACTTCTCTCCCCATCTGTGCTGGCTAAATTCAGTTAAATGCAACTGCTCCCAAGAACCATCTTGCACTGAGCTTTTAAGCAACACCTGCTGACAAGCCTCCTTCCAGTGACCATTAAAAGGTAAAGGAGCCCTGTTTCACGTGGCAATCCTACCTGTCTGTCATTGCAGCTGTTGTTTCTGTAGCAAGTAATGGTGTATGAGAAAGCTACCAACAAGGTTTTCTTGGCAAGATTTGTTCGGGGGGGGGGGGGATGTCATTGCTGCTTTCTAAGGCTAAGAGAGTGTGACTTGCCCATGATTACCGTGTGGATTTCCATTGATTCGAGCCCTGCTCTTAGTCCAACACTCAAAACCACTACAACAGTCTCTTCATGTGTGCTATATAGGTGTTCAATATGAGGAGGAAAAAAGGAAAAAAATGGTAACCCTAAGTCAGACTCAAGATTGATAAATACATGGGAATTAAAATCCTAACTTTTAAGAATTAAGTGCTCAAAGCCCTGGGCGTGATGAATTCTGTCAACCACAATTGGGTGTGTTCTGCCACCAGGGAAAGGGCAATATCCTTGATATCAGTAGCATGAGTACCTTCTTGACATCATCTAGCCCACAGGGACATTAATGAAGGGAAGTATGGTCCTCCTCAACCCAAATCAGTTCACCACAGGGATTATACAGCATATCATTCCAGATGCCACAAGCATAGTGTTTGCACAACATTCTGGGCTCATGGATAGCAAATATGACCCTGTTTTTTCCACATCACATTGGTTTAGGTTTGAATTGAAATTTGGAGCAACCAGCGTACATTCTGTATATTATACTGTGGACACTGATTTAGGCTGCTTCTTTCAGAACTACGTTCAAAGACTGGCCACATTCTTTAAAGTTCACACCTTAGCGTTGCAGCCTGAGAAGACTCATTAGAAGGCAATTGGTGGAGGGTGACATGCCGGCCCCTTCCTTACACACACACACCCCTCAGCAGCCAATCAGGTTGCGTATCTTCAAATTGTCCTAATTTGGCAGGACCAAACAATCCTCTGCCTTTATACTTTTTCAGCTGCCTTTAAAATCTCCCAGTTTCTCCTCCCTCATTCTCCCTTTGTCCTCAGCCTACCTCAGTTGCTGAAAACTGAGTTCAAAGTGCAGAAATAACTTGGAGTCTATTAACTCAGTGGAATCCTGCCCTTGCCAGTAGACTCAGGTAAAGGCAGCAAAGTGCTTGTCTTGTGTGTTTTTCCTCATTAATAACTTTTTGACCACGTTCTGATGTTATTTGGCCACATATGTCCTAGTGTTCCTCTTTGAATTGTTGGATAGTATGGAATTCATCAAAGCCTCTTTAAAGGGCCATGATCACATCTTGATGGGATGAGATATGGGGGGCTGAGGGGGAAGAAGGATTGGGTTTCTTCATCTCCTAGACCAGAGGTGAGCAAATGCTGTCCTTAGGGCATATGTGGTCCTGCAAAGCTGTTTTTGTGACACCTGGCACCTCCAGAATCCCCAGAATGACCTTTTCTGGCCCAAAAGAAGGTGAATTGCTGCTTTTTTGCAAAGATTTCCTATACTGTTTTAACATTTTTAAGAATAAGAAGTGGAATTCCAACCATTTTTGTGTCTTTGTTTTACCTTTTCATAGACCATGGGCCCCCCAAAGGGTTGCAGATCATAAAAGTGGTCCCTGGACCTGTTAGAGCTGCCCACTCCTGTCCTAAACCATAGTCTGCTCCTTCTGGGAAGTTCCTGCAAACTTTTGAAAAAGTTTATAGCTACTGAAGGAAGAAGCAGGAAGGCAGAATCAACCCCACTCACTGCTTTTGTTGATTCTTCCCCAGCTCTGGCTGCATAAAATGCACTATTGATGTTTCGCACAGTAATTACAATGCCCTGAAGAAGGACTGAGTGGCGAACTCTGCTTTTCCTGAACTCCTTGCTCTATATTTGCCTTTTTTGCTGTCCACTCTAGCTTTGGTTCTCTGCACTGATGGATTCTAGCTGTAGATAAACATGTGATCTTTTCGAAGTGGAACCAATGCCCTGATCTGATTTCAGGCTTTTTGTAGCCTTTCTACTCCCTGAAATACAGTGTTCTAAGTGATTCCTTTCTCCGTGTTTACTTTGTAGAATGGACTGTTAGAGCTCAGAAATAAACAATCAAATGTAAACAATTGCCAATAGCATAGAGCCTTCTGTGTATAATAATGACTTTGTATTTACAGCATTTTCACTAAGTGCTTAATGCCTTGTGCATACATATCTCTGTGGCAGTCCTATAAGGCACGCCAGTGTTATCCTAGTACAGTTGTTACCCTGGTAGAACTGGGTAGTTCAAGCTGAGAACTTTGATTTTTTTAAAGGCCACCCAATGAATCAGTGAAGATTAGAGTCAAGACTTCCACTGCTCAGACATTTAGCCACAATACTACGTGAGCTCTATGAGCCTAGACCTTTAAGTATGTATGTTTCTAGAATGTACTTATTGGCTTGCTCATGCCTTTTTGAATATGTGGTAAGTGTCAACATTCACCGAATAACTTACAGTTAACAATACATATTACAATACAAAGAGAGTGTTTTCTACTGCATTTAAGCTTTTCCAAAAAAATTTACAGATTGGTAAAAGAAAGTGGAAATTTCAGCTGGTTGGGTTTTCTACATTTCCCTACCAGAAATAGAAAGATAATATGTGTGTGTGTGAGAGAGAGAGAGAGAGAGAGAGAGGGAGGGAAATGGTGATGGGGAAGATACCTCCATTTCTGTGCCATGTTGAGAAACAACCTGGGAGAGCTGCAGTTTGGTTAGTACAGTGACCCAGGTCTTATCAGGAAGACAAATGGCTGGCCAGTTTTTCTAATCCAACCACTTTGGAAAAATTGCTTGTTCTCATCCTGTTTGAAACAGCTTCAAAGTGACTCTAGTCTAGACTATGGCAAGATAAATTACAAACCTAAAAAGCTGATACAAACCACAGAGGAGAACATATTATTTTCATAAATATGATTGTAGTAGGAAAAATTTGTGTGTGTGTGTATACACACACACATGCACAGACACACACAAATGAGTATGAATTTTTAATACAGAGAAAAGAGAGGGAGAGAAAAAGTTGGTAAGAGGTTTTCGTGATTGTTTCAGATGTCTCTAATACGTTTTGTTTTGTTTGCAAAGACTGAAAAACATTATCCCTTCAAGAAGAGCTGGGTGTGGGAAGTTTTGGGAAGTCTTCAACACCCCCTCTCACACACAAATTAAACTTTTTCCCAGCGAATCAGAACATAGCAGCTGAACAAAGTGGCATGTCCATATGAAGAATAAAACAATTAGCTGTGTATAGAAAGAAGTACAATCAGCAGCTGATTATGGTTGGAATCCTATTGAGATGGTGTATAGGTGTGACTGTGCAGAATTGCAGAAGGAATGGAAGCAGTTGGACTGGTGGGGAGAGGGCAGACCTGTTCCCAGGCATCATCCTGGCAGCATCACAGATTGTTTGGCAATTCAGGGGGGAACATTTGTATAAGGAGGTTTCCAAGAACTCCTTATGCAAGCCAGTACAAAGCCTGATCATACAAACATAGAATCCCAACAGGACTTTAGTCTGTTTTTTTTCCCCCTCCAATCAAAATATACTATTTCTCATTCTCTCCCCAGATCTCTCTCTCTGTCCAAAAAAAAAAAAAAAAAAAGTGAACCACTTTAAAACAGAAGCATTCTTTATGCTCTGCCGGTGGTTCTCTATGCTTTCTGGACAGCACTGCATTTCACACTCCCAGATGCAGGTGGTGTTTCCAAGGAGAACAAGTGGACAAGAATGGAACGATTAATTCTCTCTCCCACCCACCCTTCTCTCTCTTTCTCTTCCCCAAATACCTACTAGCCCCAAACAATTTTCACCTGCAGTTTTCTGACTTCTGCTTGTAAAGGAGAAGGATGATAGATAAACCTCCTTAGAAGGCAGATATTTGCAGGGGAGATTTGGGTAGTAGAGTAAAATGTAGGCTCAATAAATTCTTCTCTTCACATGCTCCTTCCTTCTTACATTATGAGGCAAATGCTGCTGTCTTCAGACAGCACCTCCAGATGCTGAGATCCAAAGAAATGAACCTAGGGCCTTCTATGTATGAAGCATGAGCTGGATGGATTCTAGATTAAAGACTCTAGACCAGGAGTGGGCAAAGTGTGGTTCCTGACCCCCATGTGGTACCCCAGGGCCATTTTGTGGCCCCCAGGCCCGTGTTACTGCCCTGGCTAGCCTGAGCTTTGGGGATATAAAAGATATCCTTTGATATCTCAAATTCGGCTTCACATATCCCTTCCACGTGCTTGCGAGGCCCCCGGACAAGTACGCATACAGGCTCGGCCGATTATTGCCTTAATATTCCTAGACAATACAGGCAGGCCAGAAAATAGCCGACTCGCCGCTTTAGGAGACCTCAAGGCAAGTACTCTATTAGGTATGCACGCAACCTACCAAGGATTCTCTGCCCCGCGCTGGCAACTTGATGATCGAGCTATACAACGCTCAAGTATTCCATGTTTGCATACTGGCTACTCTATTGATAAATTCGGCTCTAATTCCATCATTCAAATTCTGACCTTTCGGAGGCTTTGTCTCCAACTCCAAATCTATTGTTTTCCCCTAAGTCCGACCTAGCCTACAGTCACAATTCTCCTTATGAAAACCCTTGATTCTGAGACCTTCCTCGGATCACTCCCGAGTTCCAGACCGCCTTGCTGCCGCTTTGCTTGGCACTGGGTTGCAAGATCCTGCTACGTTACCCTGCCTCTCGTTTGCCAACTTGTGTTCTGAACTATTTTCCCCAACTTATAGCAATTTGGTGTCCCTCCCGGGACCGCCAGAAAACAGGGTAACACCTGTCCAGAAGGGGAAAAAAAGGCCCAAAGTACACCGAAATGCCTTCTAGGAGGTGTGGGGGCACTTTTGCTACATTTTGCCTTCCCAGGCCTTTTAAAACAAAAAATGGAAATAAACCAGAAGCAACTTCTGACCACTTCTGGTTTTGAAAAAAAATCCTCTCCTGGGCCTAAAATGGCCCAAAGAAGCCTTAAAACATGATGGAAATGCCTCCACACACACCTTGGAGGGTATTGAGAGACATATGGGGTAACTTTTTTACAGTAGGAGTGCAGTCCCCCAGGTATCTTTGGGAACCCTGGTTTTGGTGGATTCTAGATTGCTTGTAGAAATTTCCCCATGTATAATAGAGACTTTCTTCTTCACACTGACACTCGCCATCTGAGAAGAATGGTGATGAACGATGAGGCTAGCACTCCCTCTTCCCCCACATTTTTATTTTAAATTCTCTTCTGAATCCCTAAAGAGGGCTAGGGTTGCTTTTCATGTGAGGAGGGACCATCAGAGATGCAAAGGTACAATACTGGGTACACGCTTACAATCTTCAGCTCAGGAAGGCCTGAAGAGAGCTTTGATGGTACTTTTAACTACTGCAGCATTATGTCCTTTCTGTTTAATTGAATGTCGTTTCACCTCATATTATAAGTCTCCTTGGGTCCCATATTGGGAGAAAAGTAAGATATAAATTAAATAATAAATAAAATACAGTTGGCCCTTCACACTTACTAGGGTTGTGGGGGCAGGACCCTCACAAAAGTGGACAAATCACAAATATCAAAGAGCGTGTGTGTGTGTGTCTGTCTGTATCTGTGGGAAGCGGGCTGAGGAACAGTGGAGAGAATGGACACCCAGGGTCCAAATCAGGTCAGGGAAAGGAGAGAGAAAGGGGCTGGGTTGGCATGGTGTCCCTATATTTTCTCTCTCTTGCCCATCCCCTTCCTTGGGTGTATGCGGGCATTGGCAGAGGGTTTGTGGTGCTGAAAAATAAGGCTATGAACTGTCCTTATCTGATCAGGCAGCTGCTGGTGGTAGAGGAGGAGGAGGACCAGAGGTGGGTTTTTAAAGGGCTGCATGGCCTGATAGGAGCTGCCAAGAGGGAAGATTGCCCCAGAAGAGAAGCACTTGAGGTAGGGGGGCAGGGGATGAAGAAACTTGCAAATAATCAAATCTGTGAAAGTCAGACCTGCAAATGGGGAGGGCTGACTGTATATTCAGACACTTTGAGTTTCCCAAGCAAATCAAAAGTCTCAATAACAAGTTTTTTGTTTTCATTTTGTGATGTGAAGAGGACTGGGCTACTCACTTTTTTTTTTTCCTGCTTGGGGCTGACAACAAAGAATAGCACTGGCAGATGAAGTATGTACTTTAGTCTTGAATCTGACTCCTCATGCCAACTACAATAGACCCACAGGAACAACACCATTTACCTACGAGTTGAGTCACCATTTTACAATAGATTCAGTGGGTTCAGTTGAACCTACTCTAGTCACTACCTGTGCTGCAAGAATATACAACATATGGGTGAAATTGACATTTGAAAAGAAGGTGGTGTCTTAGAGATCCCAATAATCTGAAATGAGATTGGTCAAGTCTTCAGAGTGCCAGCTGTCTTAGCTCCCTGCAGAATCTGTGAAGTACACATTACAAACCCTAAAGGCTAAAGAATTTCTCTCCTTCCTCCCCCGAAGCTTCCTTTGGCAATATCCTCCTATCAAACTCTTGATAGAGCCTCATGCGTTCCTAAGCCACATAAATTTAAAGCCCGCAGGCTTTGAAGTTCCCGATGAGGATGAGTTGTTTTTGTTTGTGGCATGGCTTATCACTCCCATGTGCTCTCCTTGTCTCCGTGAGGGCCACCTTTCCAAACCAAACCTAGTTGTTCTGTCCCAGCAGGCCTTTGCTGCCAGGGCCTGCAGCCCTGCCAGAAAGCACTGATAAGAATGATGGATGAGGAGGAGGCTGGCTCCACTAAGGCCCAATGGCTTCCTGGGAGCTCGAGACAGTCTCTCCCTTCCAAAGCCCACTGGAATGCTTGTTTAGAAGCTGGTAAGAGCAGCAAACGGAGGGGAACATGGGGAGAGGGAGGGGGTAGAAGAAAGATGCAGCTCTCTCCTGCTACAGATGAAACCCAGATGGATCCTCATCCTAGCTTTGATTGTAGATTTCAGCACCCTTCTGCTGCAATGATTTGCTTAGATATTGACAAGGTGACTTTTCAGCATAGTGGCCCACCCTCTGGTTACACTGCTTCTCCAGACTGACTAACCGTGTCTTGTTTGTTTCTCTACACAGAAACATAGTTGAACATAGTTCAGCAACAGGAACAACAACAACACCTAAGTGATGCATGTTGGTGTTGCTTTGTTGCATCATTTATTTCTGAACAAACCTCTGATCTGGAAGGAAAATCAATCAATCTCAGTTTCTGGTGTGTGTGTGTGTGTGTGTGTGTACATGCACATGCACAAAGAAACCAGAAGCGATTCCACCGTGGTATATCAAGGAATCAGATCAAGGGGTTGGAAAAGAGCAATAAAACAGATTATAAGCCCAGTAGAGGAAAGTATTTTGAAGCCCTGCTGATTTCAGTGGGAGAAATTTAGGCTCTGATCCACTGAAGAGCCAGTATGGTATAGTAATTTGAATGCTGAGGTTATGACTTTAGGAGACCTGGGTTCCAATCATGGAAACCCACTGAAGAGCCATGATGGTATAATGGTTTTAGTGTTAGACTAGATCCCTGGGAGATTTGGATTCAAATCCCAGCTCATCCATGGGTGACTTTGGACAAGTTACACTCTCTCAGTGTTGGGTGAAGGCATTGGCAAATCTCCAATGAATAAATCTTGCCAAGAAAGCCCAATGAGTCAACTTGAAGACGATGAACAACCACCACCATTTACCTGGCAATAAGTCCTACTGAATTCAAAAGGATCATACTATGAAGCACATACCTGTATAAATAAGTGACTAAGAGTGTCTGTATAAGCCACCCTGAGCTTATGAGGAAAATGAGGTAAAAGCAATTATATTAACAAAAGAAGACTATCAAGGCTATTCACCTTTTCCCCACTATAGTCTTATTTTATGTATGGTTCAACTGTTATTAGAAACTATATGAACAGGGTAGGCCAGCCACCCAGTACTAGGCAGCATATCTCTAGTATTTATAATATGGTATATTACTATGTGTTGCCAAAATCAAGTGCCAGTATGTGTGGCTAGGGTAGTATTGTTTACTTTTGTGTCCCTTAAGCCCATATTTCTGTAGGTAACTCAGGGGTACCAAGAATTCTGCTACCAAAAAGGTCCTGTGGTGATTTTTCTATCTGCTTCTATCATTTTGTGTTTCTTCAATTATGGGCTAATAAAATACGTACAAATCAAATCAAATAGATTAAAATCCACATGAATTAATAAAAGTGTCTTACCGTTAATTCCAGAGCTAAAAATGATAGTAGTTGGGTCAATACTGAAACAGGAAACTTTTGGTCCTTGAAATTGTTCTGAATGTTTGTTTTTAAGTGATTGTTCAGAGCATTTTTTAGTTTGTTATCTATGTCTTGTTTTAAATGTTTCAATCGATAGTACATTGAAGGCCTTGGCAGGCTGACAGGTGATACATAAATGCCTTGAATAAATAAATATACGGACAATAACAACATTGCTGTTTTAAAAATCAGTACCTTTCTTAGCTGACTGGCAATTGCCTCTCGGGTCCATGCTTGGGGTGGAGGGAGGATGGGAACATAATGAATCCCAGAGGCAGAACTGCAGTCCTTTGGTCTGAAATCATACAGCGCTTCTAGACCTGGTCTTGCCGTTCTTTCACGGCGGAATGGGGAAAGGCTGTGATGCCCATCAGCTGCTGCCTGTGACACGCTGCCAATTCCCAAGCTCCTGACAGGTAAGAGGTGTGTTGGTTGAGGTGACGACGTGTTGGCCCTGCAGTGCCTATCATTTTGCCTGATAGCTGAAGAGAGTGCAAGGCTATGTGTGGAGAGACTCACAGGCGCAGGACAACCCTTAACCTGTCATGTAGTGGATTTGAGGGAGCTTAATTGGCCAGCCTGCAGCTTATACTAAGGCTTGGTATTTTGAGCTCCACAGAGTTATCCTCACAGGGGCTCACTTCCCTAAAATTGCACCCACATGTGAGCTGGCTGTCTTGGAGGGCCAGAAAGTAACCACGTATTTGGAGCTGGTTTAGCCTATAGTTGACTTTCAGTGACTATTTTCATCCTTAACCTCCAGCTCCCTCCCCTCCCTGCTTGATTCTGCTAAGGCACATTTCTCAAATGTTCCAAACGCTTGTTTTAAATGGAGGGCACATGTACATAAAACGTCAGAAAACCCGTGACTGCACCTCTTGCAGTTATTTAAAGTGACAGATGAATCTATAGGAATGGAGGCAGTGCTGGGATCATGAATGAAGCACTGAGCAAGGCGGTTCATTCTTTTTTCTGCAAGTTCTTTTCCTGTTTAAAATCCTCCACCCCCAGCCTCCAAATGCTGCCGCTGGGTACAGAGATATACACTAGAGGCTGTTTAACACTGCTCAGTAATAGTGCTACAATTCCACTTTAACTACGTGGGCTGAATCCCGTGGAATCCTGAGATTAACAGTTTGTTCAGAGGCAGTAGAGTTTTCTGGTTGAGAATTCTGACTGCCTAAACTATGAAACCTAGGGTTGCACAGAATGGAACCATGGCAGTTAAAGTGAAATCACAGTACTATAATTCTGTAGTGTGAATTGGCCCCAGATCATTTGAAGGACTACTACATATTAATATAGAGGTGGGCAAAGTGTGGCCCTAGGGCCAAATGGGGTCCTCTGAGGCTGTTTTTGAATAACCTTTTTGACATCCCAGGAGGATTGAACTGACTCATGTGAAAGCCTCCAGGAGCAGGAATTCATCTTTAAAATAGGTAGCAGCAGCCCGTGCTCTGTTTTAACATATAAAAGCACCCTCTGTTTTTTCCAGACTAGAAGTGGATTTCTGCCTACCTCAAGTTTTGTTTCTTCTTTGGGAAGCATTTTTGGCAGTCCAGGCAGCCCTTGAAGAGTCTTAGGAGCAATATATTGGCCCATGGATCCAATGCAGCCCCACTCCCTGCAACATTAACACTAGATGAAGAGAATGGCTAGAGACCCGCTTGGTGGGTGATGCAGGCATAAGTTCCCCTATGGAAGTGGTTGGACATTTTTGTCTGATGTGTATTCAGTGAATTGTGAACTGAACATATGCATTCTGTTCAATATTGCTGAAGCATAGTTGCTTCAGGCATGCAGATGCATATGGGCACACATGTGCATTTGATTCCATAGTTAGGTGTGCATTCAAGTTGTGCAACTGCCATGGGACAAAGGGTTGCATAGTGCAATCAGTACATAACTCCATGTGTGGAGATTCATACTACACAACCCTGATGTAGGATATTGGACTATTTTTAATGCAGAAATAAAGATTTTCATTTTGATAACAAAATGTGGAGTCCTGCCTGCCTAGGATTCCAGCCATTCTGTTCTATTCCATGCCATCTCCCCTGTCCTTATCACTGCCCAGTACATTGCACTACATGGGAATGTACAGTCCTTTTTTTGGGGGGGGGGGGAGCTTTCCTTAGAAATTATTTTTCCTAAAGACATTTTTTGTACCACCGCAAAGCTGGAGGCCCACTGATGTCCTTCATCATCAGCATAGATTGTGTCCTCTGGGCTACATAAGGAATGGCATTCACATGGCAAGCAGATGGAACAAGAGTGACTGTGCAACAAAACATCGTCATGTTGAGTATTTTTTTATTCATGGTTGTCTCCATACTATCCAGCTTTGCTCCTTCATAGTTTTCTATTTCCATCCCAACAGTCAGCATTCTGTGCCCCTGAGCATCTCCAGTCTTCACTGAAATGCTCTGGGGATATTTTTACCACCTTGTTTTGTTTTCTTGAACAGATTTTTTTGGGGGAGGGGATAATTCTGAAAATATTGAGGTTCTCCTAAGTGTCCCACCTTAATTTTTCACCAGGAATATTATTTCTTTGTTCTAGTTAAACTTACAGCTCTTCCAGATTAGTTTAAAGAAGTGTGAGTTCTCCCACTACATATCCTTGGTTTTTGCGAGTTGTTGTTGCCTCTGCATCAGTGAATTCCATTCTTTTGGGGAACTGTTTGCAGTGATTTCTTTGATGAACTCTAGGTCTCTTCCAGTCTTTTTTAAACAACTAGGACATGGTTTCCTGAGGTGCATTTAGGGTATGAAGGACAAATTTTCTCCTCTCTGAATTTATCTATTTTTCTTAAAATTATGGTGCAAAACTGCCATTTCACTGATGCACTCATGCACTGTGTGTGCATGTGCCTTCAAGTTGTCTATTGACTTATAGTGACCTCATGACTTACATCACCATAAATATGTTTAAAAAACAACAACGTTTCCAACTTACTGGGACCACAGTTTGCAGTTCATGATGGTCAGTGGAGCTTGTTAGTCATTATGGTGTAACCCATGATGGATGACCCTGATCCTTTGACAGTGGGAGGGAAATATCTATTGGCTAATAACAGAATCTATCTCAGGAAAGAGAATCTTTTTGATGTCCGCTCAGCCGGAGGTTAGCCGGATGGAAATGCAGATATTCAGGTCCAAAGAACTGAACGCCCCCCCCCCCCGGTTTGTTGTAGGCCGGACCAACTAGCCCCAGTCACATATCTAGAGGAAGACCTCGGAAAAGGCATGTATACATTTCAAATGGGCCGACTGCAACTTTGACTGCAACTTGAGAGACTACGGGTCTCCTGATTGGTTAGCGATCACAAATCGCGGGAACTACAAAGCTGAGGCTCATCTGCATAATCCAGTTTCTATCCTTTCCCAGGAAAAGGGTCTCCTCACTGCCAGGGATGTGTTGCCCTATAATTGGGCTCTGTTTTTGAGTTTTGGCAGACTTTGTCTCATTTTCTTTCTGGGGCCCATTTGTACGTTTGTTCCTTCATTGGTTCTGTCGATCTGTCTCCTTGTTTGACAAGCTGTCCTGTGTTTTCCCGAAACAGCAGCCCTCAGGATCAGGTGCAGTATATTTGCTGTGTTCCCTCAATCTGTTTCCTTCTTAAGACTCTCAGCCTCGGCAGCCCTTGTGTGCTTGTGTGAGTTAATGCTGTGTGTGCGTGATTGAGGCACTTTGCCAATTTTGCCAAATAAAAGACCATTTAAAAGGACACTTGACTTTTCTCTTTCTCATGCAGTTTGGCCCCGTAAACATAGGATAAAAGATCTCGCTGTATTGCCCTGCCCTCCATTTTGCCAAGTTGTGCTCTGCTAATGTCTCCAACCTTTATAAAGTTCAAGCGTCCCCGCAGGGACCCCCAGAAGCCAGGGTAACAATGGGATGGTGCCGCTTTCCCTTCTTCTTCCCATAAGCTTTTGCATTTTCACAAGTTTGGGGAGGTACTGCAATTTCCAGTAACCTTTCAACATTTTACCTCATCTGGAGAAGACTTTGATTAATATTTTAAAACTGAGAAGCTGAAGGATTGACAGTCCTCTCACTCCATTCATGGGTTTGACTTCCATGAATTTGATTATTCAGGAAGTGCACGTGCCGCCACCCCCCCCCACTCTCCTCCTCCCATTCCCATGTGTTTTGCTGGGTGTGGAGAAGGAAGGCAAGGAAATGTGGGGGGAGGCATGTATGTACCTTTCTTCTCCCCTCCGGAGCTCCCCCCTCCCCTTCCCTTGCCTCTGGCTTCAGCACAAGTTCTCAGTGCCAGGGCTAGAGGTAAGGGACCGGGAGGGGGAAGGATTGTGTCAGCCCTCCTTCTCCCCTCCGGAGCCTCTCCCCATTCCCCTGCCTCTGGCCCTGGCCCTGAGAATTCGCACCAAGGCAATAGGCAAGGGAATGGAGAGGAAGGCTTGCTCAAACTTTCCTTCTCTCCTCCAGAGCTCTCCCTCCCATTTCCCTGCCGCCGCCCTGCCATACAAAAGGCAAGGGAATGGGAGGGGGAGCCCTAGAATGGAATGGGAGGTAGATTGCAGGAGGGGGGTGTTATTCCTGTTTTTTCCACTTTTGCGAGAGTTCTGCACCCCGAATCCATGTGGGAAAAAAAGTGGAAGACCCACTGTAATTTTATAATTGCAATTTTAATACTTTTGGAATGGAAGTGCTCACATGAAACATGGGGAATAGACCTTCTGGATCAGACCCAAGCCTATCTAGTTTCGTATCCTATTTGCTTCAGCCTCCAAATAGATCACTCCTCAAGCGGGACACAAAACCAACAGCACTATCTAATTGTTCTTTCCCTGCAGTTCTGCATTCATGATCATCTTCTTCATATAGCCGTCATGACTTTTAGCCGTTGATAGCGTATCTTAATGAATTTGTCCTGTTATCTTTTAATGCTGTTTATGCATGTGTTGATCAATAAAGGAATAAATTCTATAGTTCAGCTATGTGCTGCATGAAGACACATAAAATGTTTCTTCCGACTCTCCTGCTGTTTGGCTTCATTGGATGGCCTGGCTTCTAATGTTATGAGAAAAACAGGAAAATTCCCTCTCCGCAATAAAAAGCCTCCAGATGTTGCAACTTTTTCCTCATAGAAGACTGAACTCCAGTCTCGTGATCATTTGCTTGCCCCCTCTTTTCACCTTTTCCAATTCTTCAGTATTTGTCTAGAGATGTAGCAACCAGATTTGTAGACAGTATTCTAACCCCTTTTTCAGAGCAGCTGCACTGAACAACCTACCACATGCCCAAGATTCCTTTCCTGGTATGTTACTGCCAGCTCAAACCCCATATATGTGCCTGTAGGACTCTTTGCTCCAGTGCACATATCTGTAAACTTTTTTGCAATGTTCTGCAATTTCAGTTTTACTTTCTTATTCCTCCAATTTGGAGGTATTAACCAGGAAATTCTTTACAATTTCTTTCAGTTTTTTAATATCTTGAGTAACTCTGTCATCAGCAATTCTAGCCACTTCATTGCTCACATTGCATGTGTGAAGAGATTTTGGATGGAAAAACAGCATCCCTACAGTTGCTGCTACTCCTATCACCAATCACTTGCTATTTTTAGGTCAAGCATCTTGCATGACTCTCTGGAATTCACCCAACATTAAGATAGAGATCTGCTTACCTCAGCCAATCCAGAGCTTGGAAAATTTACTTTGGGAAACTATGGGTGGAACCCTGTTGGCTACTTCCAACTAGAACTGTGCTGTTATTAATTGCCATAAAGTTGATCTCAACTTATGACGGCCCCATAGTTGAGAGACCTCCACGTCCCCCTGTCATCAACAGCCCTGCTCAGGTCTTGCAGAGTCAGGGACCTCCTTGACTGAGTCTATTCATCTGTAATGTGGTCTTCCTCTTTTCCTGCTGCCTTCTACCCTGCCAAGCATTATTGTTATTCCTAGTGAGTCATGTCTTCTCCTCGTATGCCCAAAGTATGACAGCCTCAATTTAGACATCTTGGCTTCTAGGAAAAGTTCAGGCTTGATTTGCTCTAGAATCCATTCATTTGTCTTTTTAGTAGCCCATAGAACTCTCTCCAGCACCACATTTCAAATGAGTTGTTCTTCCTATCAGCTTTCTTCAATGAGCAGTTCCTGATTTTGAAAACACTACAGTTTCATCAGTCAGTCCCATCACTTATTTATGATACCTAGGTATCATCTTTCATTCAAGGTTTCTCATATTTCTATTCTCCAGTGATGTATTTAAGTCTTACTCCAAGTCTCAAGTCACGTCTCAAGTCTTTACCTTCAAGTCTTAATCGAGTCTCAAGTCCTTGCAAGATACTTTCAAATCAAGTCTCAAGTCAGGGAGCCAACTTTATACCCCAGCCTATACTCCAGAATTTCTGGACAGGGTCAAATAAAGTCAATTTTAACCATTTAAATAGAGTCCCCCCTCCAGATTTGCAATTTTGCAATCTGCAGCTTCAGAAGTGGTGAATAGGATCCTTCTCACTCCCTATTATTGAAGCTTCAAGAGCTTTAGAAGGAAGGATTCTTCTTCCTCAAGCCCATTGCCTAACACATTTGCTGTTCGCCTCTGAGAAATGTGTCCTGCACTCTGGGGTTAGTCTTGCCATCTTCTCTTAGGAAAAGTTTTAGAAGGCTCCTCTGATATGTAGCAGGGACAGGCTGCTGAGCAGACTTCAAACTCGCTCAAGTGCATTGCCTAACCTGTTCGCTTTTCCCCTCCAAGAAATGTGCCCACACTTTGGGCTTGAGACAGATTGTCATGTGACCAGTAGGCAAAAAGAAATGGAAGCATTGTTCAGAGTTGTAAGGTTTCTGGATGAATGTGTTACATTACTGAATCAAGGGCAGCAAGTCAGTCACTAAAAATATACAAGTCAGGTGTCAAGTCAAGTCAGTACCTCATTTATTGCAGAGTCAAATCCAAGTCGAGTCATTGAAGTGACTTAGGTCCAACTTGAGTCCCAGTCAATCAACTCAAGTCTACATCACTATCTTCCTCCTCCTCTTTTAACCAGGGTATGTAGCCAAATTCTAAACTTTTCCTGATCCAGGTCTGGTTTCCAAGTACTCAGAGACTGCCTACAGTCTTTCAATCTAGACGAACATACTACTGTGAATTCAAGAGTTTCTAGATCACGTGCTATAGGAACAGCATTTGGTCATTCCCTCCAAAACCTCAGCCTTTTTTCCCCTTCTTGGCAAGTACAAACATATCACAAATATTAATTGGAGACTCTCATTCAGACTGAGAAATTTCGATGGGTTTCCAGAGAGCTATAAATGTTTCTTTTTTAAAAGAATGTGGAAGTTATGTTTGTTATTACTAACTTGGCTCTCAGGGATCAGATGAAAGGGAGATTTTTTAAAATATATTAAAAACAATGCTTTTGGCAAGTATCCTGAATTTAGAGCAATTTGTGAATTTAAATGGTAGTGTTTTAAGTATGTAATCTTCCTTCAAACAGAATCAAATAAAGATGTGGACAATGTTGTGAAGGCAGACTATTCCTGTTTTCTTTTCAGGAAAAATAGCTACCTAATGGGGAAATAACCATGTTGTTAAATTTTAGGAAACAATTCTTAAGTATATACGATATCTATAGACTTGTAAATCCCAAAACTGGCACTCTTATTCGTAAGACTGTGGTGTTATTTCTGATTTTGTAGCTGAAGTGATATATTTCCAGATGTTTGTACATTCACATCTTAGTCCAGCAGTACCAGACCTTGTGTGGAAAGATGTCCCAAGAATAGCTCAGTTATAGCAACAAATTAACAAAATGAGGCTGTGCATTTATATAGTTAACTGTATCCAATGTACAACAGATCCATGCAAAGCTTTTTCTTGCAAGTGGAAATGCAGAAAGAACAGAACACTATTTTTCACATACAGTTCTTGCTCATTGACAAAATCTGGCTGGCCACTGTGGAAAATAGATTTCTGGACTAAATAGGCCTTTGGTCTGACCCAGCAGGGCATTCTTTTCTATACATTTTCAGTATGGAAGCACAGGTGAAAAGAGTTCAGAATGTCCTTGCTCTATTAATATACAGTGGGATGTATATGGAGGGGATCCAATAGGACAACTCAGGAAGCATCCTGAAGTTCCCAAAGAGGATGATGGAAAGGCTGCTGCATGTTGGGAGCTGTCTTCTAGTGGTGTAGCAGAGCCATGTTTCGGAAGATTTGAAGTACCAGGAATTTTTGATTAGCAGGGCCTGCGACCTCATTGTCCACTCCTCTTTGACCCCTATTGATTCTAAGTTTAGCTGCAATCCCTACAGTAGCTGGAAGGAAAATGGATCCCCCCCCCCCCAGCAATACTGTATTGTTATTTCTCCTATCATAGGATCACTGCTTTGGATCCCATGCTGGGCGAAAAGTGGGATATAAATTAAATGCATACATACATATATTATTGTGGTTGTGTGCCTTCAAGTCATTATGGTGCTCCTCAGGTGAACCTATCACAGGGTTTTCTGGGGCTGAGAGTGTGTGATATGCCCACTGAGTTTCCATGGCTGAGCAGGGAATCAAA
This sequence comes from Cyclura pinguis, assembly GCA_030412105.1. NCBI lineage: Eukaryota > Metazoa > Chordata > Lepidosauria > Squamata > Iguanidae > Cyclura > Cyclura pinguis. Next base: position 107,702,807 of record CM059600.1, on the reverse strand, counting down.
CCCTGATCTCTAGCATCATTGTTCAATGCTTAAACCACTACACCACACTGGCTTTCACATACATACATACAAGCTATTTTGGGGTAGTTTGGTCTTACATGGATAAGACCCATTAGCTTTACAAAAGAACTGCCTTTAATGGAGATGCAAAGTGATATAGTGCCCCTTCCTCATTTTTTTAAAAATATGAGTATTATCAAGATAAGGAGCTGCACTTCAGAATTTAATACTATAGCATTTCTACCTCCTCAGAAGATGGGAAAGAAAGTCCATTGGCAAGAAGTCTCCAGGGGGCAGTTACGGACAGCTGCCATGCCTCTAGTGCTCTAAGGACAGTGGCCCACAAATAAGACAGGTTTAGGTCATGTAAAGGAAGTAAAAGAACCCCAGGATCCTGAGGCCGCTCATCTCTTCCACAAGCATGCCCCTATTTTTTCTTCCCTAGGGAGCGAGGGAGGGAGGGCAGTCAGGCTTTGGATTTGATAATGGAATTGTCATTGTATTCTTCTTTCCAGCTTGTTACCATTTCTCTGTTGGTTTGGTGGAGAAAACATTTCTGTCCACAGACTTCAGCTATTCTAGAAGCAAAATAACAACAACAACAACAACAACTAAAAAGTCTGTAATCACATGGACACACGAAATTAACCTTGGGAAAGCATCTGGTGTTTCTTAATTCACAAGGCTCTTTGAACACACAGGAGGAAGATCACATTACGCACACCCGAAAAATCTAAAGGGATGTTCTCAATAGTGTTTTAGAAATTAGTTTTACTCACTGAGACAAACTGAGTGCTGACTGCTGTTAGTCATGCTAATTTGGCACATGGGGTTATGCTGGGCCTTGCTTCTTCTTGCTCTGATGGCAGACTAGGACCCAGCAAGCAAGAACTAGCAGTGCTGTCCAAAACAAAGAACGTCACACAAAAACCTTCCTCCTGCTGGTACAGCAAGTCTAAACTCTCTTTAGCATTGTTCTGCTGCTGTGTAACTTCACCCTCTCCCTCATACGTGCACTTAGTATTCCTTTCTTAGGACACTTAGGCCCTTTTCACATGTGGGGGGGGGGACGGGCGAAAACGCCCAAAAACAGAGCCCAAAACGCCCAAAAACAGCCGGGTAAGTCTGTCGCCGCGTGGAGCAGCGCGAGCTCGCTGCTCCACACTCCTCCGGCGTCGCAGATGGCAGCTTCTGGTTGGTGGAGGCTCTCCACCAACCGGAGAAGCTTGCCAGCCGGAAGTCCGCCCCCGGCAGATCTGCAGGCACGCACTTGCACGCGCCTGCAGATCCACTTTAGAGCCGGGCGACGGAGCGGCACGGGGCTGCGCGCTTCGTGCTTTTTAAAAACCTCGCAGCCTGGCTAGTTCCGGCAGCTTCTGAGTGGATTCTGGTGTGGAACTATGAAAAGTAGTCCACGCCAGTCCACTCTACGGTGTAGACGACCTCCGTGGAAGGTCGCTCTACACCGTCCCCCCCCCCACATGTGAAAAGGGCCTTAGGTGGCTCACCATATTCATGGGATTAACATTTACAGATCTGATTATTTGTGGGTTTCTTCAATCCCTTGTCCTCCACCTCAGGTGCCTCTTTTCCATGGGAAACCTTCCCTTTGAGCTGCTCCGATCAGGCTGTGAAACCCTTTAAAAAAATCACCTCTGATCCTCCTCCTCCTCCACCAGCCACTGTCTCACCAGCTAAGGACAGCTCACACCTCAGTTTCTCAGCACCACGAACGCTTCCCTGATGCCTCGCACACACACTAGGAAGATGTGCAAGAAAGAGGAAGTATAGGGCTGCTATGCCAAGCCAGCCCTTTCCCCTGTCCTTTCCATTACCTGATTTGGACCTTGGGTACCCACTTTCCCCACCACACCTCGGCCCCCTTCTCACAGACACACACATTTTGATCTTTGTGGTTTTTCGACTTTTACTGGGGTCCTGAGCCCATAACCCTAGTGAATGTGGAGGGCCAACTATTTCTAGCTACATTGATCCATTCCGTGTACTTCCTAACTCCAGCCTGGAATGTACCATCTGCCCTCTTCTAAAATGAAGCAGTGGAGAGAAGATGGAAGAAAGATGGAAGATGGAAGGAAATTATTCTCCCATAGGGCAGAACATTTATCCCCTGCCCCATCCCACATTCCCCATCCATTACCTAGGAGGAAAGAACAGAGCTCTCCTTTGCAAGTCAGGCTAGCACCAAAGTTAATTAGCATTACCTTTCTCACAACCAGTAATGTAGAAGGATAGAATGGGTAGCATTTGGCTGGACAGGGTCTGATATTGCTATCAAATATCAAAAAACATGTCTGAACAGATGCTACAAGTCAATCAGTAACATGACTGGACCATAGCAAATAATTTCCTGGACTACAGTAATCCATGCTGATTTCTTCAATGTCTTTTTTTCCCCCAAATCATGTGCTTATTGAGACAATATTTAAAAGTGGCTTAGTTTTCCTACCCTTTCCAGTTTGGGAATAAATATTTACACCCCTCTTGTGCAAAGAGAGGGCTGAACACAAAATGGATTACAAAGTGGCTTTCTTCTCTGGTGGTTAAAGAGTCCTCTTTTCTGCCCATAAATCCAGCCTGAGTGAGTTCTGTTTATGCTGTTTACTGCAATTACCTAACCTGTGAGAGCCAGTATATAAATCATGGAGAGCCATGATTTACGGACAAAGGCATCACCCCAGGGAACACGCACAATGCCCCCACACAGAAAGCTTTTATAGAAGCCATTTTCCTCTGGGGGAGAGGAGATAAGGATAGTGGGTGCTGTGCATCTCTCTGACATTTCTCAGCCTCTTAATAGCTCAGCACGACCAAGCACCATGATCTAGTTGGCAGAAAAACCTCAGCTTGCTTATTTCCCAAATGTAGCAGACAGTCCACAAACTGGAGTTGGCCTCACAAGTCTCCACTGTGGGCCACTTTGGCCACATATAACCTCAGAAGTGAACACACACTGCACAGTCCCAGAGGGCAATCTACACCCACATACCCTTCAACATTTCACAGGTGTAAATTGTGGCCAAACTACATCAGAGTGGGATCAAGATGGTAAAGAACAAGGAGGAACAGACAATAGAAGAATGGTGGCAGCAGTTTGCTTTTGCCTGAGCCTATGGGGTAGAACAAGATCCCATCCCCTCCTCTCCCTATTCCTGAGTTAACTGGGTACAAACAATGTTTGCACTTTGAACACCATTTGCAGCATTTGAAGTATGCTGAGGACAAAGAGGGAAGTGGGAGGAGTTACTGGGACATTTTAAAAGAAGCTGAGAAAATGGGATGACAGAGGATTAATCAGGACTCTCCCTGCCAAACTAGGATAGATGGAGGGTATGGTTCTATCTGGTGGGATCAGACATTCTCTTGTCAAATACTTGAGTTCGCAAAGGTAACACACACCCAGGGCAAAGGACTTTATGGGGGGAAATTGGAAGCTGGGAGAAGCAGGCATTTTATCCTTTCAGCTTTGTAGATCTCACTTCCTGAGAGCAGGCTGGCTTCCAGTTTCCACAATACATCTGTACTATCCTTGGTCAGGGAGTCCACTTGCAGGGCAAAACTGGTGGGTGGGGAAGAATTTAGAACCTTTGGGCTTCTTTTTAAATATTATCAATTGTTATAGTAAAGAGCAAGTGCATAAAGGTAAACAGAATAAAGTACACAACTGAATAAAATGCTTCAAAACAAAGAATATGGTGGCACCAAATACATTTTATTTGGCCTAAACTTTCATGGACTCTGGCTTATTTGGGCAACAAAGGCTCCCTGCCAGTTTTGCTACAACAGGTTTACATGGGCGTGCTCTGCTCTGAAAAATTCTCCATAGTATATTGTAAAGGGAATAACATTAGCCTGTATTTATCACACTTAATTGGGAGTTAGCTCTCTTGTATTCTTTGGAGCTTACTAGGTTAGGAGAGAGTGACTTGTCCAAGAGTTTCCATTACCATGTGGGACTCTGATCCTCCAGAGTCCTAGTCCAGCCCTCAAGCTACTAGGCCATGCTAGCTGATAAATAAATTTTGCTTAACAAACCTTGACATCAATACTCATACTAATACCAATAGATGCTATGAACAATATACGTACAGGAATTTCAGGAGTTACCCATGGTAGTCTGTTCCAGCAAAAACAAGAGTCTTCTGGCACCTTAGAGGTGAACCAGTTTTACTTACACCGATGCTATCAAAATGATTCTACCTTTACCAGATGCTGCCAGAAGTCACAGAGCACAGCAGAAGCCATACAATACAGTCTTCTCTTTCAGACTTCCTCGTATCTTGATGAAGAGATCTAGAGATCTCAAAAGCTTATCATATTTTGTTGCGCTTTTGATCGGCCTAATAAGTATGGCCATTTCCGCGCTAGACTGTTATAGTGGTATTATTCCACTTTCAACATCCTATGGAATCCTAGGGTTTGCAGTTTCAGGAGGGGCCTGAAAGTCTAGTGCAGACATGGCCTATGTTACATTAATATGGGTTTTGGAAGGTGAAAAGTAATACACTTTTACCACACCAAGCCAGAAATTAAACAGCTTATTCTCAGCTGAAGGACCATGGCCCAACCATCCCCAGCTGCAGGGGGTCAGAGTGGAAAGGTGGCTTTGGGACAGTGGGCTGGGGTGGGGCTGCAGTGAGCAGAGGCTTGGTCCTTCCCAGCCAGGCCAGTTAAGAACAAGGAGGAGAAGGAACTGGGGTAGGGATCATTTTGCCTATCAGTATGCTCAGCCCTGGTCTACACATTCAGAGTCCTGAAGTATAAAATAGACTATTTCGTATCAAATGCTAAATAAGAGACACTGTTTTTGAATGAATGCCTACCCACATAAAAGCCTGTGCAGAGGATCTTGTGATGATGACACAAAATCCATTGGATTCAATGAAACTTCTTTTGAAAAAAAATGAAGGCATTTGGGACGTGCTCTGGATTTAAAGTGAACTATGATAAAACTGTTGACCAAAAACATGACTTGAGATGAGCGAAATGAATTAACTGCTCTTTCCAGTTTTGAAGTGGAAACAAGGGGAGGATTAAATATCTGGGAGTTGCAATTGGAAAGAATAATTGTCCATTGTTTCAAAACAATTATGAAAAAGTCTGGAAAGAAATTAAAAGAGACTTGGGCCCTTTCCGCATGTGGGAGGGGGAACGCCCGAAAACGCCCGAAAATGGAATTTACCAGCGGCCGGGCGAGTCCGTCGCCAAGAGGAGCAGCGTGTAAGTTCACTGCTCCGCAGTCCTCCGGCGTCCCAAATGGCGTCTTCTGGTTGGTGGAGGCTCTCCACCAACCGGAGAAGCTCGCCAGCCGGAAGCCCGCCCCCAGCAGATCTGCAGGCACACACTTGCACGCGCCTGCAAATCTGCTTCGGAGCAGGATGACGGAGCGGCACGGGGTTGCGCACTCCGTGCTTTTTAAAAACCTCTGAAAAGAGGTTTTTAAAAAACACGCCACGCGACCAGTTCTGGTTGCTCCTGCATGGATTGAGGTGTGAAACTACAAAAAGTAGTCCACCCCAGTCCACTCTATGGTGCAGAAGACCTCCGTTGGAGGTCGCTCTGCACCATTTTAAAATACTAATGCGGAAATGGCTTTAGAACAATGAGGAAAGTTAGAGTTATCTGTTTTGGGGAGAAATGCAGTATTAAAAAGCAAATATGTTGCCAAGGTTTTTATTTTACTTCCAAACAATTCCTGTCATAAGAAATGGCCTTTCTGCTCTTGTGCAACAGCAGAAAGAAATTTCCAGATTTCTTTGGCAGGCAAGGAAACCTAGAATAAAACTTAAAACACTGTATGATGCTAAAGAAAGGGGTGGCCTGGGAATTCCTAATATCAAATTGTATTATGAGGCCTATTTTGTGTGGTTGAAGGAATGGCTATTGAAGGAATAGAACCTGAAGGTCATGATATAAGATTCAGGTAGCATGGGTAGTATTTGGATGAGAGAGATGACACAGACCTATATTTAGAGTGAGAGCTGGAGACCAGGGTTCATATCCCCTCCCGGCCATGGAAACCTACTGTGTGACCTTGAGCAAGTCATACTCTCTCAGCCTCAACAAACAAACAAACTCCCATGATAGGTTCAGAAACAACTGGAAGGCACACAACAAGAACAACAAAATTGAAGCCATTTCCACACTAGACTGTTATAGTGTTATTATTCTACTTTCAACATCCTGTGGAATTCTGGGGTTTGTAGTTTACTGAGGCCAAAGAGCTCTCTGGCTGAGAGGTCTAAAGGCTCCTCTCTAAACTGCAAACCCCAGGATTCCATAGGATGCTGAAAGTGGAATAAGAACACTAGAACAGTTTAGAGCAGAAATGGCCTGAGAGTAGTATGCGGGACAGGGAGGCCAACGAGATGTTTGAATGGCATCCCATTTTGATAGACCTGTTTCTGAGATTAAGAATGCACACCTATGTGCCCCTTGGCCCCAGCTGTTGGATTTATGTTGGTGTACTATGCCAGTGAAGCTACACCAGCATTGGCAAGGGTGGCAGGAAGAAAAAGGCCATGGGCATAGCTGCTGTTGGAGGAAAGAAGGCATTGGAGGAACAGACTTTTTTTTCTTCCTGCCTTCTTCCCTCTTCACTGCTACATGAATGCAGAAAAAGTGCAACCACTAGTGTAGTGCATCAGCAGGTTTCTAGGCAATGTGGCTTACTTCTGAAAGAAAGTGGCTACCTGTCACAGTGCTGTGTTTGGTTATTCAGAAGTTTTAAGTCCCACTGAGTTCATTGGGGCTTCTTCACAGCCAGCAAAAGACCACCTAGTACTGAAGCTTTAAATAGTTTTCATGGCCAGAATATATTGATAACATACATAAATGTAACATGGGGTTACAAACATCCTGCTCTGGATGTTATAGAAGAAGCTATTCAGTACCTCCTTGTACAATATTCCCACTAAACTGCTTCCACAGGGCTAGGATTGCCAGGTGTTCAAAACAGCAATAAGGGACAGTGCTGCCTGGCATGTGGTTGACAATTAGCCATCAGATTCAAGCAGTATGGTTATTGGATCCCAGAAATGGATGAGGAAACAAACATCAAATGCATTGACCAATTCGTAGCATCAGAATATAGAATTATTCCAACCCAATATGTACACTGGATTTCAAATTCTATTTTGTACTTCCTTAACATTGGCTGTTTTTTTTAAAGTAGTTTATAGAATTATTACAAGAATGAAAACAGGGGGAATGTTATTAAAACTGTTTTCCAGTAATCAATAAAACCCACCTGTCAATTAATATTTCTGCTTTGTAAAACTGAACCATTTTTTGTCACAGACCATTTAACAAAGAAAACAAACTGTATAAGAACTGCATATTAAATGTTAAAGCCATGTTAATCTGTTTCAACATCAAAAGAAATAAAGAAAACTAATATCACTTTGAGACTAATTAGGAAGAACTTTTTAGCACAAGTTACAAGCACTCAGTCCCCTTCATCAGAGCGTGTGGAGTGAAGCTTCTGTTGACAGACGTATGTACAAATAAGGGAGTGGGAAATGCAAAATGTAATGGAAGCACAAAACATGTTGGATGATGGTAAGCAGCAATGTAAAAGTGTTTAAAGGGATGAAGATGAGACACAGGTTTTTCATACAAGTTCAGATAAGCAGGTGAACATATTTAAGTGGAGGAGACGCTTTGCCTGGCTCATGGGCTTAGGTGCAGGTCCAGCAAAATACTGTTATAAAGTAGGCATGAGAAGCATCATTTTGTGTGTGCAATTCTTCTGAAAACTTTTTTTTAACATAAGTAGTATGGCAAATATGGACCCAACTAGGTGTGGTGGTCTGAGTGTTGGGCTAGATTCACATCCCAGGTCAGCCATGAAAAACCACTGGGTGACCAAGAACAAATCATACTCTCTCAGCCCAACTTCTCAAGTCAGATGTGTATATATTTATCCTCTGGTGTAGGGTGGTTTGAACAGAGACAATGGTTTTTTGGGGCACAATGCATTGGGGGCACACTCAAGCCTCTGTTCCTAATCCACCCCTAAATAAACATGTATTTGGCTTAAAATGAAATGGCTCTTAGAAGAACTTGATCAGTCTTTTTGAAAAAGTGGTGCCTTGCTTTCTCTTAAAAATGATTGTAAAAGCAGATTATTTCCCTCAGTCCTAATCCTTGCCTTTGAACATAATAATCTTTGGCTGCAGGGCTGCCTGCCCAAAGAAATTGACTGAGCCTCCAAATCAACACTCCTACAGCTCCATCTTAGTCAGACTCCAACATTTCAGATGAAAACTGGCACATGTGGGCTAAGCAAAAATGCAGCACTGGAAGCGGCAAGGGAAGGAATGGTAGCAGTAGCTTCTTCTTACTGGGCCCTTCTGAGCTCTTGCACACAGGCTCAGGAACTCCCTGCCCAGAGAAATTAGACTGGCACCCTCCCTACTTTCTTTTCACAGTAAGTGAAGTAAAGTAAAGACTTTACTATTCTAACAGGCATTTGATGAGTGACTATAAGGCTCATCTTACATGTTACACTAGATATTGCCAATTGTTTTGCTGGCATGGGTGTGGGTGCTAATGGTGTATGTTTCAATCTGGTTTTAATTTTTTTTGATTGTTTAATCTTGTTTTTAACCTTTGTCTCTTGTGGATTTTTAACAATGTCTTTCTTAATTACTGTAAGCTGCTTTGATTACTGATCTTAGAAAAAGGTGGGGATAGAAATAAATATGACCAGAGGTTGAAGCTTGGTGAAAAGAAGACTGGAGGATCACATGATTGCACTCATTAAATACTCACAGGGATGGCACAGATAGGAGGGTGCAAGTTTGTTCTCTACCAGAGAGTAGGACCGAGTCTAATGGCTTCAAGTTAAAGGAGGGTAGATTTTGATTGATTATTAGGAGGAGCTTCTTGACAGTTAAGAGTGGTTTCACAATGGAACCAATTGCCTAGAGAGGTGGTAGGGTTTCCTTCTCAGGACATCTTCATAAGAAGCTGGACACCTACCTGCTGGGGAAGCCTTAGCTGGAGATACTGCACTGAGCAGGGGGATGGACTTGATGGCCCATGAGACCTCCTTCCAACTCTATGATACCATGATTGAACTGACAAGAGACAACTTCTTGGCCATTTCACCCACCTTGAAATCAGCGGCTTTGTTTCAACTCCCTTTTGAGGAGACAAAATTATTACATGTAAGAAGAAAAACAGAACAGCTAACATCTGGTTTCCCCAAGAACATCCCATACTGATGTTTTTTTTTTAATGTTGGAAAATTTAAAATGTCTGCTGAGAAATAAAAGAGAAAAAAGTCTGCATCTTTTGTCACAGCTTGGAGATTGCCCTTATAGTAGACAGCAGCTGAATATCTTCAGGATGGAGAAACACTTTTATAGAGTGGGCAGATTATTTTTCCAGTAGCTGATTTTATTTAAGAGGTGGAGTAGAAACAGTAATGACTGGAGCTAGCTTGCTGAAAAATATGCATAGTGAGAGTGTCCTTCCATGCAATCCAATTTTGCATGGAAAATAAAACTTTTTATGTTTCTGAAGTTGTGCTATAGGGTTTTTTTATTAAAAAAAATAGCTGGATTTTTATTTTTCTTGTCAGTAAGAATGTCTTGCAAAAATCCCAGATATAACTTATTCTAAAGCAGACCCAAAGACTTCAAATGTGTCCCATGCTGTTTTGGAGATGGATATCTGATTAATGGGCTGACATTAATAATAATCTCAAATCAATAGGGCAATCCCTCACATGGCGTAATAGGCAGCCTATTTTTAATGGCAGGTTGTTAATCAGATAGATATTCCATTTCATTTAATGGGTCTTATGCTTTAACTAAATGTACTGAAAAATAGGCGTAATAGTTTAGAAAAACACAAACTGTGGGAAGGGCATTCTATGAAACTATTTCTCTTTGGGTTACCACAACAATTTCCTACATTGTTGATCAAATCACTGTTTTAATCCTCATCCCCAGCAAAAACTAAATGAATGGTCTTACTTAGGTCCAACTAATTGCCAGAATATTACACCTCTCTCCCACTGTCTTCCAGCTGCTATTCCACTAAGCTGAGGAGGAAAGGAGAGCTGGGCCCATCAGTCCTCCTCAGATGCCAGACTTAATCAGACTTTTGACTCCTCTCAGCTGTCTTCCAAAAGCCACTCCATTAGGCCAACAAACCTTGTAACATGAAGAACTTGTGCCTGAGTTTCTTTGTTTTTCTTTTTCCTTCCCATCTCCTTTCTTCTTGTGTTGTGCTTTTCTGGACTGTAAGTTTGAGGCCAGGGATGGCCTTGTCTGGATGTGTGTATGAACACACACTGCTCTTTGCTGCTGTTTCTTTGCCAGGAAACTAATGAAGAAAATATAGAATACTTGAGATGTTATGACCTTGGGCTAATAAACCATGATTTGTTATTGACCTTAGAATCAGCATATATCCACATACCCTCACCCTTGTTCCTCACACATCTAACTTTGTCACTGATGACATGGTGTTGTTGAAACCAGTGCTGCTTAAAGTGATGATCCATGGTGCTGGTCTGTGAGTTATTGGCAACCAGTTTACAGCAAGTTTCCAGAAAAGAAAGAGACAGTTGTAGCTAACAGGCACAAGAATGATACAGTCCCTAACCCATTAGGGAAGAAATCCTGCCAGTCCCCTATATCAGGCAGTTTAAGAAATGCTGACTTAAGCCATTGTCCCTTCTTACATCTAAACTACAAATCTGTTATTTAATCTCTGCTACAAAATAGGATATGAACTCAACATCAGATCCCATCAAGTCTTAAAAGTACTTAACTTTGGCTGGCTCCTACCCAAGGACTGGGAGTGGGAAGGCATCACATTATGACACCATCAATATGCAACTTTTATTCATAGGAAATCAATGTCCAGATCTCTGATGTGTTCCCTCCAGACAAGAAGGTGCCCAAACAGATAAGATCCCTTGATGATTTTGCTTTGAAGGCTCAGAGGATAAACAAACCTTTCTCACCTGATATCTGCTTCTTCCTATGAACTGAAACTGATAAGAGACATCTACTTCCAGACAACAGCAACCATCTGTTTCTTACTGTCTTCTTCAGCTTAGCAGGGAGTCTCCTGGCCAACAAACTTGAAAAAAATGTCTACAAATAGACGTGATGAAAAGGGTTGGCTAAGTGACACATATAAACACAAACCCAAAAGTATTTGTAACAGAAAGGACTGATTGGGCCTCCCAAGAAAAAAAAAATGACAGTGAGTTGTTCTTTGAAAATAATGCTAACTAAATTTTCTCCAAAAAGGCAATTATAAATATTGTTTATTTGAGATGAAAGTGCATTGTTAATACTATGAGATCCCAGGTATAAGCCAACACATCCAAGAAATATACTGTTTTTAAAAATGTCCATAATCTTTTGTGGATTGTGGATTGTGGATTTTGTTGTATTTTGTTACATGGTCAACATGGCTACCCCTGAATATATTTCAAAAGAGAAAACAATCTGGAAGAAGGCGAATGTGCAGCAACACATGAGGAGAGAGAGAAATTAAAGAAAATGGGGAAGAAGATGGAGTTGCTCTGGGAAATTGTTTGGAGAAAGGTAATGTAGAAATCTCCACAATAGAGAAATTGAAGTAACAGAATGTGAGTGAGTGAATAGCTAGTTTATTTAAACAGTAATCTGTCTGTATCTCTAAGAAGGGAGTTCCATAAATGCAGGATCATCACTCAAAAGGACCTGTTTCCAGCGCACACTGCTCTCACATCTTGCCATGATGGGCCCATGAGCAGAGCCGCTAATGCCGATCTTAAGGCCTGGACAGATTCATACAGGTGCAGACTGTTCTTTAAATAAGCTGATCTCAAACATGTAGCACTTCAGGGGCCTGGGAATGAACAGGTAACCAACCTATCTAAGACAATGATATGACATGATTTCTTGACATCCACAGACGCCTGAGGCACTGCATTCTATACCAACTTCTGCTGAAATAGAGACTGATCTGGAGAACATTATAGTAGACTCACCTGGATGCACTCAAGATAGTCTAACTGTGGAAAGGTCCAGTTTTGCTCGACAGAGTCATAGCTGATTGTTACATATGAATAAGTTTTGTTCCATTATGCCTAAGATCAGGGATAAAAGTTAAAAGTTTACTGCAGGAATGGAAAACTGCCAAAGACTGGGGGATGAATTGTCTGCCCAAAGAGCCTTGGAGGGCTGCTCTCCTGTGCTGTGCCCCCACTCCTGACAATTTTGAAACATCTGTTTAAGGGAAAAGTTAAATTCAAAATGCCCCTTCCCTTTCTGTGAGGCATAAAGATAAGTCATGCATGTTTCTGTTCCCTCCTGGGCTCTCGTAGGTCCAGGACAGGCTTTTGATAAAACCAAGAATTAAAACAGAAGTCAACTTCCACTTTACTTTCCTGTTTCAAAAAGCCTCATTCTCCTGGGAAAATAACCTGGGGAGGCCATGGCAACCCCACCTCAAGGATGCAAAGGAACAATTTTAACAAAACAAAACACACCTGCATCTCACAGGCAACACTTTGCTCACCTCTGGTTGACTGGAAGAAAATCTGAGTATTCCTCTCAGCTGTATGCATCATTTTATATCTGGGACCTGCCACTCTATTGTATGTTAGATATGGAGCTAGGTGAATTACTCATCTGACTCAAGAGCAGAAATCCTACATCGATGTCATGACCTGCTTCCAGATCATAGACTCTGAGTCTGAAACAGGGGGCATGCCAGAGTCTGAAACAGGGGTATACCAAGACCTGCTGTACAGGAAGAGGTTATAGTGCCACAAACAGAATAGGAGGCAGTGCCAGCTCCAGCAGAGGGTCCTGCCCCTTCCGGCACAGAGGATAACTTACCAGTACCTACCTTTGCTGAGAGCAGACAACAAAGATAGAGCCTATGGAGATAACTGGCAAGAATTACGCAGGCAACAGCTGGGTTAGGTGGCTGACCTATATAGCTGCTGCCCTCCCCCTCCAGGAGTTGTCAGAGCTTATCTGACCTCTCTGTTTGCTGGATATCTTGCTGAACTCTGTGCCTGATTTTGGCTTAATCTGATTGATGCTGGACTTGCTTGCTTTTGAATTCTATTGGACCTTTTTACCTTGTGCTTACTGAATAAAAGTAAGTAACAAGCTGGGAGCTATTCAGTTTGTTTTGTTTGAATTATCAGCTGTGCTGCTGGGACTGAGATAAGACAATCAAGCAGGCAGAGTGTGATGGCCTGCCCATACAGTTCCATGTCCTCCTCCTACTCCAAAGGCTATCAAACACCAGGAAGGGCCCCTGCTACCACTGCTGCTTACCAGAAGAGAAGGGAGAGGCAATTCAGATGACGAAAAAAGCAGCTGATCTCAGCTTGGAGGAGGAAGAAATGAGAAAGTGATCACAGAAGGAGTGCATTCCCCTTTCCCTTAGAACCCAGATCATGTGCAGCTTCTCCTCTGAATTGCTTTCCCCTCAGAGGCATATCTAGGGTGTGGCAAGTAACGCATGTACCCTGGGCACCAATGCCCGGGAGGTGAAAAAAGCCCTGCCAGAGGAGGAGGAGTGTTACCGCCATTGCTAGCCCGAGCTTGTGGGATATTAAGATATCATTTTGATATCAATAATTCGACCTTCTGTACCCATTCCTCTCCACGTGCTTGCGAGGCCCCCGGACAAGCACGCACATAGGCGCGGCCGACAATAGCCGAACCATTCATATCCCAATCTAAGCAGGCCAGTGTTACCCTGTGTACTGGGGTCCCCGGGAGGGATACCAAAATGTGATCTACTAAAGGTGGGGAAAATTAGCTCAGAGCACTGTTTAGCGTTACGAGAGACAGGGTAACATAGCGAGATCTTGAACCCTATGTCTACGGGGTCAGGTCGAGTCAAAGAGCACACAGAAGTTGAAACAATAAATGATGTTTTATTAAACACAAGCAAAACAGTGTATGCAACACATTCACACAAGATAACTAAAGAAATAAAGGTTGGAGTGGTATAGAGGGATTTTTAGAGGGGTTGCTGGTTTGGGTGATACTTCACCTGTCCTGAAGCCCGGAAAAATAGAGAGCGAGGCTGGGGTACGCTGTAACTCAGCACGTGGAGCTGAGGGGAGGCTCGCCAAGCAAAGCGGCAGCAAGGCGGGGTGAAACTTGGGAGCGATCCGAGGAAGGTCTCGGAATCAAGGGTTTTTATAAGGAGAATGTGACTGGAGGCTATGCTGTACGTGGGGGAAAACAATAGATTTGGAGTTGGAGACAAAGCCTCCGAAAGGTCAGAATCTGAATGATTGAGTTATCATAGCGGTTCTCAATAGAGTAGCCAGTATGCAAACGCAGAGTACTTGGGTATTGTATAGGTTACCCATCAAGCTGCCAGCGCGGGGCAGAGGCTCTTTTGTAAGTTGCGTGCATACCTAATTAGAGTACTTACCTGGAGGTCTCCTAAAGCAGCAAGTCAGCTATTTTCTGACCTGCCTGTATTGTTTAGGAATATTACGGCAATTAACAGCCGAGCTTGGTGGCGTGCTTGTCCGGTGGCCTCGCAAGCACCTGGACAGGAATAGAGAAGTGAAGCCGAATTATGATATCAAAAGGATATCTTTTAGTATCCCCAAAGCTCGGACTAGCCAGGGCAGTAAGAATAGTCATTGCCTAATGCAGCTTCAGGAGACCTCAAGGCAAGTACCACATTATGTATGCACGCAACTTACAAAAGATCTCCTGCCCCGCGCAGGCAGCTTGATGAGAGGACTATACAACGCTCAAGCACTCCGCGTTTGCATACTGGCTATTCTATGGACAATTTGGCTATAACTCAATCATTCAAAATACTGACCTTTCGGAAGCTTTGTCTCCAGCCCCAAACTCATTGTTTCCCCAAATACGGACTAGCCTGCGGCCACAATTTTCCCTATAAGAACCCCTGACTTTGAACGCTTCCTCGGATCGCTCTTGGCTTCCATCCCGCCTTGCTGTCGCTTTGTCCAGCAAGCCTTCCCCTCAGCTCCACGTGCTGAGAATCCACGGTCCCCAGCTTCTCTGCTTCTAACTGGGCTTCAGGACAGGTATAGTATTTCCCATACCAAACCTCCTCTAAAAATCCCGCTATCCGCTCCTACCTTTATTTCTATAGCCTCTTGTGTGAGTGTGCTGCATACATTTGTTTGATTGTGTTTCAATAAAATAATTATTATTAATTTCAACATCTGCCTCATCCTTGACTCGGCCTGACCCTGTAGACATAGGGTTCAAGATCTCACTACGTTACCCTGCCTCTCGCATTGCCAACTTGTGCTCTGTGCTAATTCCCTCCCCATTGTTGTGAGCACATTTAGGTGTCCCTCCCGGGACCCCCAGAAATCAGGGTAACAGGAGGAGGAGGAAAAGGAGGAGGAGGAGGCGGTGGCAGCCACGGCCGCGACCCTGGAAGGAGGAGCACAACTTCCATGCTTGCCCTAGGCACTGTTTATGCTAGATACACCTCTGCTCCCCTCCCTATCAGTAAGCAGCAGCAGAAACAACCCCTCTCAGGGCTTGACAGCTGCTGGAGGGTTGGTTGGGGCACAAAAGGTATATGTAAGCCATACTAATGCTCATGTAATTAACGGCATGCTGCCCAATATGTTTCTGATGACAGGAAGATTCCAGGATCTTTTATGTCATAATACTAAGCTATGTGACAGCTTAAAGCAGTAATGGATCCTGAGGTATATAGAAGGACAAAACTCATTTGTGAATTGCTTACTAGTGGTAGTAGTAGATACTGTTGTATGCCTTCAAGAAGTTTCCAAGTTATGGCAACCCTAAGGCAAACCCATCTTGGCAAGATTTGCTTGCTGGAGGTTGCCACTGCTTTCTTCTGAGGCTAAGAGAGTATATCTTACCCATAGTCACCCAGTGGGTTTCCATGGCTGAGTGAGGATTTGAACCCAGATCTTCCCAAGTATTAGCCCAACACTCAAGCAACTTCAATATACCTGCTGTCTGGATGGCTTAGACCTCTTGACAAAATGAAGACTGTAAAGTAACCTTAAGGATGAATCTGGAGGTGACAGGAGGACTCTGCAATCTTGGAATACCCTGCATCCAAGACAGCAACACATCTCATGTTCCACCAGGGCAAAGTACTATTGAACATGTATTTCACAGCACAGCAAGAAAAGTCTGCCTCTCCCTCTGTCTCTCAAAAAAAGCATCCTCTTGCCACCAAGCACACAAGTGTTACAAATTCCGCCCTCCCCACCCCCACCCCCACTCTCCAAGCCTTCATGGTTGTAAGTTGCTGCCAGTTTTGATGCAAACCATTGCATTCCTAAAAAAAGAAAGAAAATAACATACTCAGTTCTCCCCTGCCCCCCTCCCCTTGTTAGCAGGAATGCTGTCATGGTGATTTCTCTTTGATAGCCTGAGTTGTCTCCTTCTACAGCACTCGCTTCACACAAGAGAGAGAGAAAGAGAGAAAGATCAGACTAGGTCCCGGCTGTTTAGTCTACCAATCAGATTGGTGACAAGGAGTCTAGCGGCTGGCATGGAGCACTTTTGTCAGTCCACCTCTGGCAACCACCTTCTCATTCTTTCGTTGCCGGAATGATAGAGAATGAAGACTTTTAAAAAAATGTTAATGGGAGAGGCCAAAGAAGGTGAGCAGGAGAAAAAAAAAGAAAAATCCAGATTTAGGTCAAGTTAGCACAAACTAGTCACACATTCCAGAGCTGATGCTGGAGTGGCAGCTACAAGGACACTGAACCATGACGGAGAGAATCAAGAACTAGTATAATAGGTTAAAGAAATGAATTACCATCATTCATTGCATATCGTGATTATGAGTATGTGTTTCTATTCTATACTCCAATAAAATTTGTGTTTGAATTCAACAGATGCAGGTCATATTCTATGATGTCAACCCCACCCACTGTTCTTTGTAAATAAATAAAGACACTCCCTTTTTTCTTTTCACTGAAAACTGTAATGGATTTGCAATCCAGATGAAATCCTTACTCTGAATAGCACTTTTATCTATGTTAGCAGAAAGACTTTAGAGCTTGGGAAATTTTTTTAAAAAAATAATTAGTAACAGTTACAGTCCCAAGACCTGCGTAAAATAAATAAAATAAAAGTAGTTAATTACTGGCATATACAGTTTTTTTCAAAAAATGCTTGAATAATAAACAATTGAGAAATAACTGAAATAATTATTTTAGTTCCTTTTAACCAAAATATCAGACTGCTACATGCTCCTGGCTCATGGTACAAAACACATCTAACTAATGAGGACACACACTTATCTAACTATAAAAAATGCCTAGAAATAGTTACAGTTATTCTGAGAAAAGAGAGAAGTAATTTCATCACATTGCAATCATGGTATAGCATGTCTATGCCATAGGTGTGGCAAAAAAGGAATAATTTATGAATGACTCACTACCTGTAGTGAATTATTTTCATGCTCAGCCACTAATATATTGTATTAGCAGTTTGAGGACCACCAAGCTGAATATAGCATGTTGTTCTAATGTAGCAGTGGCCTGATCGCAATTCTTTACTTCTTGCCCTAAAATATATAAACGAAAAAGTAGTCAAGAGCTTGGAAAACCACAAAAACCAGCAGGTGGACTCTGTTTGATATGAAGGCAGGGTTGCAAGTTGTGGCAGGCTCAGGGATTCAGGAACAGTATTTAACCAATATTGTGGTTATGGATAGAGTCTGCTGAGTTTAAGACCAAAACATAGACATGTTGGAAGAGAAATAGCAATGATTAGGGCACCTTTCTCCCACCTAGGGCCGTTAGAGCATGATAATTCCACTTTAACTGTCATGGCAACAGCTTGTGGAATCCTGGGAGTTGCAATCTGGGGAGGCCCTTCGATAGCTCTGGCTGAGAATTTTAAATATCCCTCCGTACTGTGCAAATCCTAGGTTTCCACTGCACAGACCCATGGCCATTAAAGTGGAATAACAGTATTATAATTGTATAGCATGAAAAGGCCCGTAGTTCCCACTGGGTGTGTTTGACTATCAGCGGAGGCTTGTGGCTGTGATGCAAGTGGGTGGCTGAATTGGCTCTGGATTGTAATCCACACTTTAAAGAGCTGTCTGCGGTGCTGGGCCCTATCCACAAACACTGTAAGTCAGTCCATCCGCATGACTATGTATCAGCTGTGTGGAAAAAGGGCAGTCACAATCATGGGGACACATACTTCCTCTCTGGGTGCTCAAGATGTTTCACACTAAACTCTTCCCATCAGATGTGAACATGTTTACACACCTACATGGAGGAATTTTGTACTATGGTGAGGGCTAGTTCAGGCAATTTTCCCTCACATTCACAGAAGGTATCAGTATGTGCAGTGGATCTGTGTCGAGTAGCTCCTCCCTTCCCTCTGATGCATGCAGAGGCCACAGTCCTTACTATTCAAACATTCATACACAGAAGGGATGGCTACTCAATTCCTGGTTGGCTCAGGACCTACCCTAACATGGAGCCATTCTACACATGACTCTGTACATCTGTAGAGCCCCTTCTAATGAACACCAGAAGCAAAAACAGTGGGGGGAGTGGCCAGCTAATGTATCATTGGCAAGGACAAGGCTAGCGCATGCAGTCCATAGCCCCTTCATGCATGCTCTGAATGCCAGAAGGCATTGTCTGAACCCTTCTTAATTAGCCAGCCCCATAAGGTATTGACTTGCCCAAGATGTGATCAAGAGTAAGCAGGACCCTCTTCAAAGATGCTATTCTTGGAACAAGGAATAGATTATCCCAGCATTTCCTAGTATGTTCTAGGTTTGTTTGTTTTTTAAGGAAAACAACAGTTGCAGACATGCCCTAAAATTACAAATAGACCTTGTTAGGGGATTCAGCTTAACTGCTTATCTGTGTAAAATGTCAACCCTGCCATTTGGTTTAAAGGCCCCTCAAGAGAATTTCTTAGTAAGGTTGACAGATGTACCTCCTAGAAAATAAACTGCTCAGAAACCATCAAGTTGTCTGTATAAAAGTTATAAGTGATCAAAGAAACACAGAACAAAATACATGAAATAGGGTTGCCAGTTCAGGATCATCTCAGGCCCTGAGGCTTCTAGGCCAAAACCTGAGACGTAGAGACAACCCCAGATGATGTCATTAATTATTAGGCTTCAGGTACCAAACACAGGTGCTCATCTGCTTGGGGAGACAGGAACTGGCCTACTTGCTTCTAGCCAGAAGGTGGATACAGAGCAGGATGGAGGGTGAGCCCAGACACCACAAGGACTGTGAGAGAAGGAAGACGCTAACTAAGTAAATGCATAGCCCTGTCACAAAGAGTCTTTGGAAGCTGCATCAATCAATCTACGAAGTCACGTAATCTGTAGCAAACTGCTGCACTACCAGCTGAGCACCTAGTCCTTTCTTCTTACCTGGAGCTGAGCCCCCAAAATTGGAGAATTTACACCCTTGACCTGGAGATGGCCCATGAAAACTGGAGACTCAGTGTCAGGCCCTGCGATCTGAGAACATTAGCATGAAACAAGGACTATAATTAGCAAAGAGGAAGGCCAAACACACTTTGTGCATGGTGATGGAAGTTCCATTAATTCAGGACTCAGGAAAATGTGGTCCTCCAGAAGTTGTTGGATTATAATTTCCACCATCCCTCACCATTGGCTATGCTGGCAGTCCACCA
This sequence comes from Cyclura pinguis, assembly GCA_030412105.1. Lineage (NCBI taxonomy): Eukaryota > Metazoa > Chordata > Lepidosauria > Squamata > Iguanidae > Cyclura > Cyclura pinguis. Next base: position 107,683,131 of record CM059600.1, on the reverse strand, counting down.
ATGTCTGGTCAGATGGATGTTACCCATGTTTTTATTAATCCAATAGAAGCTCAAATGTGCTGTTGTTGGAGGTGCAGAACCAGGCACTGTCCTGTGTAATAAATGCCACAGCACGATTTCTGACAGAAAGCCTGGCAGGCCTTCTGCTGTGATGCTACAGCCATTGCTCAGTAGAATGAGTCTAGCATGTTTCACCCTGGTCCTGTGGCAGATTCATCAAGATGCTGCACAGCGGAGGAGTAAATATGGTAGAGCTATGGGGTACTGATACTTATGGGATACTTTTAGCAAAATAGCAACAACTCTGAAAAAAACTTTAAAGAGCAAGTGTCCATTGTAGTTTTCCTGACCCAGGTCTGAAAGACTGTGGCTTTAAGAAAAACACACGCAAAGAGAAAGAGGTTGATTCTTTTTTAAAAATTCTGAAATCCCTTACAGTTCTTGCCTATCCTTGACAACGGGATTTATACAGCCACAGTAATTTCTTTGGATAAGCGGAAATCACCCCTTAAACATTCAGCATGAATCAGCTCCATGTATTTGAACTATTTGAATCCTTTCTTCACATGAAAGCTTTTGTTCTGATGCCTGTATTTTTTAAAAAGAACTCTTAAGGCTTACAGATTTTCCTTGTTAAAATGAATGTGCTGCCCTTTTTATTGAAATGTGTATGAATGTGTGTGTGTGTGTGTGTGTTTCACCAGTAAAAATATTATGAATGGGTTTTGCTTTCTTCCCCAGTTCCCAACCATTTCGTTTGAACAAGCAATGAGAAGGAGGACGAGGACCTAAATTCCTGCATATTGTTAGATTAAATATTAATTTCAACATTTGCACTTCCTGCCTCTACACAGTTGTCATGGAATAAATGGGCAGCTGAAGTACAACTTTTACCAATTCGAGCTAGTGCATACTAATGCCTACAAGGGTATGCCAGTTGTTCTGACAGTATGCTGAGATCTAAGACAAAGATGGACAGACTTCAGCCTTTGAGGTATTTTTCTTTTTAATTGCTGGAAATATAAAATCAACCAACCAACCAGACCCAGATAGAAAATAGTGGCTAAGATGGATAGACATATGTCAAGCATTAAAGAAGAAGGTACCTCTAGCCAGAGTGAATGATCAGCCCAGGAAAGTGAGATCAGTGCAAGAACCAAGCTCCCAAACCTTTTACATAAAAATCCCACATTTTTTATATCCTAGATTCCTTTTGAGCATTTTTTGCACAACCTAGCCACAGTCCAAAAGAGTAACTTTTCTAAGCTCTGTTTTAAATATCACTAGACCAATCTGATCCAGAGTGCGCTCTTTGCCAAATTAGCTAAACCAACTTTCTTATTCTAGCAATACAAAATTTAGCTGCATTTAAGAGACTTACAAGCTATTTTATGGAAACTTTCCGAGTCTTGTTTTGTTCTGGTGCCTTTTGGCATTTCAAAAGTGGAGACAGAGAAGAAGAAATGCAGAAATGCTGAAGCTTATTAAAACCTGAAACTCAGCGGCTGCTGCAAAAGCAGAACTATTTCTTCTTCCAGTCTTAGCTTTTACAACTGAATTGTGCACATGTGATAAAAGAACTAATGTCTGAAAATTGTGGCTATCCTCATATCCAAACCTCATGTTTGTAGGCTCATTAACAATTTTTTCACTGCTCTTTGAGCCTGTGAATATAATTTTCAAACTGAGCAAAAAAATGTTAGCGTGCTTTGAACATTTGGTGAAACTTTTAAGCCAGGACTGGAGAACCTGTGATCCTCTGGATGCGGTTAGGTGCCTATTCCCATCAGGATGATGGGGGAAGATGGGTTCATACAAACTGGGAGGACAACAAACAGAACGGTCATATTTTAAGCAAAAATGAAAACTGTGATTACAATGAATGTTGTAGGTGTAGAATGTAGGTGATGGTGGTGAACACTGATTAACCTGAGCCTGATTAGCTAAATGGTTCAGGGCATGCCCTCCAGCTATCCCAACTTGGCAGGGACAGTCCTGATTAATCCTCTGTCATCCCACTTTTTCAGCTGCTTTTAAAATGTCCCAGTTTCTTTCTCCTCCCATTTTCCCTCTTTGCAGCAACTGAAATAAGCTGAGGGCAGACTGAGTTCAAAGTGCAAAAATAGTTTGTACTCACTTAACAGCAGTGGAAAGAGGAGAGAAGGAGGTGGAATCTTGCCCTTCTTAGCAGGCAAAAGCAGAGTGCTGCAGCCTCTCCTAGCTCAAGTGTTCCTCATCATCATCTTGACCACAGTCTGACATTGCTTGGCTACACATGTTCCAGTTTTCACCTGTGGAATGTTGGAGGGTATCTTAGGGTGAATTCCTCAGATCAATATCAGTACATGGAGAGTGAGAGTCAACAAGCTGGTGAATGGAGCCACAGCTGAATGACTTGGCTGTATATGCCAATAAATGTGAAGATCAGAAGGGAGAAACAGCATCATTGCACATCTGTGCAGGATTAGACACACTGACACATCTGGGTTGCAGCCTATCCATTTGTGGGATTTCAGCCCATGGTGGTCTCCTGCCCATCTGCAAGGCAGGCTAGGACAGTGCAGGATCCATGCCAGCCAGCCACACAATGCAAGCTGGTCAAAAGCAACAAAGTGTTCCCATAACACATCAATCATATTTTCTATGTTGAGGGACTTCTCCCAAACATTCTGCTTAAGATACCCAGAGCTTTGAAAAGCTACTTTTTTTTTTTTTACTAATCTTTCATAGTCGCCCAGCCAGCACAGCCAGAGGCCAAAAAATATCTTTCCAAAGCTGTGGATACAGCTAATGGCCATTAAGATATCACCAGCAATAGGTTATACACAATGGTACAGTTATATAAATTTAGACCTTGGACTTAATGGTCTTGGAGGGGGTAGCAGCAGGACTCTTTAGAAAGCCATGTGCATTATTTCAACTGTGAAGCACAGGACTAACATTTATCTTCTCCCCCTCCCAGAACTGACATTCCACACCTTGTAATGGCTTCTACATTCCTGATAGGTTAGTAAACAAACACCAAGACTGATTTTAAAAAATGAAATACTCTGGTCACAGGCAGTTTTGTAATTTAACCTCACTTATATCATGGCACCACGAAAAATGAAATACTTTGGTCACAGGCAGTTTTGTAATTTAATCTCACTTATATCATGGCACCACAGTTCATTCTACAGAAATAAAATGGAATTTGCTATTGATGATGATGCCTTCATGCCAAACATATTTACTTGGGAATAATAAGCACCATTTTGTTGTAGAAAAGAGATGTTATCTTTAAAGTAAAAGCAGTAAAATGTACACCTGTAGCTATCTGCATCCTGCTCAGCTGTTTTTAGAAATAATAAGAAAGAGAAGATGCTGCACTGAAGGGCCAATCTCAGCAGGATCCATTATGTTCACGTTTGGGCCATGTGATGGTGCTGACCTTATCTGCTGGTCACCCATCTCCCAAAACACTGTGGGACATCATTTGGAGTGGAAAGTACACCAACTGTTCTGATTTGGCGGGAAAAGTTCCAGTTAATCTTTTGTAGTCCCACTTTTTCAGCTGCTTTTAAAATATCCTAGCTCCTTTCTCCTCCTACCTTCTACTTCATCTTCTGCAAACTGAGTTGGAAGTACAAAAGTAGTTTATACTCGATTAACTCAGCAGGAGGGCAAGGACAGGAGAGGCTGGAAACTTGCCCTTCCCAGGAGGCTAAGATAAAAGCAAACCGTTGCAGCCTCTCCTGGCCTGTGTGTTCTTTCTCATTTGCCATTTTCACTACACACTGATGTTGCTTGGCTGCAAAAATCCTGTTTTTTATCTGTGAAATATTGGAGGATACTCAAAAAGCACCAGATCTCGTCTAATCTTGGAAGCTAGGAGGGCTCAGCCCTGCTTAGCATTTGGATAGGAGACCAGCCCAGTGGCAGAGCTCGGAGTGCATAGAGAGCGGGGCGGGTGGACAGGGGGCGTGGCAATGGGGCATGATGCTGGGGCTATGGTGCGTGGGATAGGGCTGTGGGACATGGGGGCATAACTATGGGGGCGGGGGGCATGGCTATGATGGATGGGGCGGGGCTACAATGGGCGGGGTGGAGCTCTGGGGCATGGGGGAGGGCAAGCAACGAGCTGCAGCACGCCAAAAAAATTGTCACCAGGGGCATACCGTCCCCATCACCCCCCCACCCCGACTGGAGACCACCAATGAATACCAAGTGCTACAGCCTTTATTTCAGAGGAATGAACTGGCAAAACCATCTCTGAGTATTCCTTGCCTAAGAAAACTATGAAATTCATAGAGTTCATAAGTTCATAAGCTGATAGATGGCTTGAAGATGCACACACATATGTGTACCTACACACACACACACATACCCTGACATCCAGTCCTAGCTGCACCACCAGTTTTGGTTACACAACAGTCCATACCAACCCAGAAAAAGATATAGGCTTGAATCTGCCTGTTAGTCTCAGACAGACTAATTAATCAATGTTCACACTATTAATTTAATGTGTATACTCTATTTGGGTTTAACAACTGGATTTAGACCAGTAATGGGCCTTCCAGATGTTTCTGGCCATACCAAAAGTAGCCGATGGTGAAGAATGCTGGGAGATGCAGTTCAACAATATCTGAAGGACTACACTTTGCACAGCCCTGATTTAGGTGATAGCCTTTATATACCTCAAATACTTTAAAGGTGTGAGATTTCACTGCTGCAGGAGGATTCTCCACTGAGGAAGACTGCAACTACTGCACACTGTTATTTGTGCTCATAAATTGCTGAGAGCAATTCATTACCTGGGTGTTAACTTTCTGGTGATGGAGCTAGCTAATTTGGTTATCAGTAGGAATGGGACAAATACAGAATTTTCCGAATCTGAATCCGGATCCAAATACCTGGAAGGTTCTGGGAATCCACGAATCTCATGAATCTCGATTTAAAAGGATTTAAAAAGCAAGGGAAAGAATAATAATCTTGGGTAAGACACACTCTCTCAGCCTTAGCAAAAGCCTAGGCAAAGGCAAACCTCCCTCTGAAGGAATCTGGCCAGGACAATTGTCATAGTTTTGCCTCAGGATCTCCCCAGATTGAAAATGATATGAAGGCCCTTTCTGCACAGGCAGGAAAATGTGGATTAATCTCATATTTTCCTGCCTGTGTAAACAAGGTCACATACTACAATACAGAGATAATCCAGGTCAAAACTAGATTTTCTTTGCATAGCTCCTTATGGCATTCTGGGATTTGTAGTTGGTGATGCAGCAGTACACTTTGGCAGAGAAGGCTGTGACAGCTTGTAAAACTACAAACCCCAGAATTGTGTATGAAAGAGCTTTGTAAGGGAGCTGCGCAAAGGAATCTTTCAGGTGTCCTTGAAATCTCAGGAAGACTGTACCTTCCAGCCAATCAGGCCTTTGGTGAGCCCCAGAGGCACCAATTTTTAAAAACAATTTTTCCTTTCTGCTACATGTGGTTTGTCATGTGGATCATGAGAAACCATGACAGGCATTTCACTTCTCATCCTATTCTAGCTATAGGTTTACAACCAGGCACTGGTCTTGTGGAAGGAAGTACACTGGCCTACAATTGGCAATCACTGAATGAGATTGTGTGACCTTGCCCTCTGCCCCACTACTTCTGCTAGGCATTAGACCCACTGACCCCAGCATTTATACGTGCCATTGATTTTCAGCACAGAAAATAGTGCTAAACTTAAATATTAAATGTTCAATTTAAATATATTAGAATACAACCCCAGATGTAATTTCTGAAATTATTAGCAAAGGCCATTATTACTCCATGGGAAAAACTCACCTACTTGCCATCTCCTCATGTGTGTCTGGTCTCCCAGGCTTTCAGGCGTCCCAGTCTCCAACAAACTATTTGGTTGGTGGATTTGAAAGATTCGGTTTGCCTATTTTAGCACAGGGATTCGGATTGAAGAATCTCGAATCCTTGCCGAGCATTCGAGGATTCGTGAATTCGCGGATTCGATTGGCCCATCCCTAGTTATCAGACATGCAGTTCACCGCTACTGCGGCCATGCTTGAAACCTAATTAGTTTAGCAGAAGCTGCCAAAACTTTAACTCCAGTGGCATATTGCTTTAAAGCCCTGGGTCGTTGCCACATCACAATAAGTTTCTGAAACAAGACTTTGAGGACAAGCCTTTAGATAACAGTGACCCTTACTGCACCATGTCCCAATAGTGTATTATTCCAGTGGGATCCCAGTGCTGCGTCAGGCACACTGTTCTTCCCTCTGCAGTACAGCATCAATGGTAAGTCCCTCTCCCCACTTTTTCCCCACCCCACGACTCGTGATTGGTTGGTTCCTGTGCTGTACTACAGAAGGAAGTGCGACCAAGTGCTTTGGCTCTTACTACACACCCACAGCTGAGGGGATCACAGGGGGAAAGGAGGACATTACTGGATTTTTTCCGGTAATGAAAAAGGGCAGGTTTCCCACAGATGGTGATATGACAGCAGCTGGTCCGCAACAACTTCATGCGATGGCATGGGTCCTCGACCTGGAGCAAAACGTTGCTCTGGCAGGATGACAACGTTATGCTGTAAGGGCCAATATGATACATACATACATAAAAACTGAAATGTTTCATCTACCTTATTTCAGTGAGAGCCAGCATGATGTGGTGGCTGTGTGTTGGACTAGGACTCTGGGAGACCAGGGTCTAAATGCCTGCTTAGGCATAGAATCCCACTGGACAAACTAGTGCAAGTCACACTCTCTCAGCCTAAGAGGAAGGCAAAAGTCCTCTGAATAAATCTTGCCAAGAAAACCCAGAGACAGACTCCACGTAAGTCGAAGTTGACTTGAAAGCATATAACAACAACAAACCTTAGGTAATGTCTACAAAAGCTAGCAGTCTCAAAGGTGCTACAAGATCTCTGATTCACAGTTTCAGTTGTTGTTGTTAACTGCCATCAGGTCAACCTTGACTTATGGTGACCCTATGGATAAGAAACTTCCAAGCCACTCTGTCATCAGTCACCTGCTCAGGTCATGCAGATTCAGCGAGGTGTCTTCCTTGACGGAGTCTATCCACCTGTACTGCAGGTTTCCTCTTTTCCTACTGCCTTCTACTTACTAAGTATTATTTTCTTTTCTAGTGAGTCACATCTTTTCATGATATGGCCAGCCTCAATTTAGTCATCTTGGCTTCCAGGGAGAGTTCAGGCTTGATTTGCTCTAGGACCCATTCATTTGTCTTTTTAGCCATCCAGGGTATCCATAGAACTCTAGAAGTTTCTGTGATAACTCTCACAGATTCTGCACTGAAGAGAATAGACTTTGGTGAAAATTTCATTTGGGCAATAAAGACAATATATTCTGTGCATAAAAGCTCAGATATTGCCAATGCAACAACACCTATTGAAATACAAAATGGAATCAGATAAGGTTACATTCTCTCACATTTGTTGTTTATGTTGGTATAGAAGCCTCTACTGAGAGAGACAAGATGACAGAATAAGTGGAATGAAGGTTAAAAAAACAATCAGTTGATCTTGTTGCATTATGCAGATGATCTTGTGATAATGATGCAAAATCCATTGGACTCACTGAAGGGTCTTTTGGAAAAAATTAAGATGTTTGGATCATTTCTAGATTTAAAGTGAATTGTGATAAAAAAAATTGTTGATGAAAAATATGACTTGGAAAGAAGAAAATGAATTAATCGCTCTTTCTGATTTTAAAGTGGAAAAACGAGGATTAACTATCTGGGATTTAAAGTCATGAAGAATAATAGTCTACTGTTTTAAAATGACTATGAAAAAGTCTAGAAAGATAGTAAAAGAGATTTAGAAAAATGGGGAAAATTAAATTAGAACTGCAGTGATAAAAGCAAATGTGCTGCCAAGACTTTTATTTTACTTCCAGTCAATCCCCATCATAAGGAATGGAACACTTTTTGTACGATGGCATAGAAAAATTTCCAGATTTCTGTGGCAGGCAAGAAAGCCCAGAATAAAACTTAAAACACTGTATAATGAAACAGAAAAAGGTAGTCTAGGGATGCCTAATATCAAATTGTATTATGAGTCTTGTTTTGTATTGTTGAAAGACTGGATATGATTAGAGATGAGAGGCTTTTGGTCATGATTTAAGATTTGAGTGGCTGCACTGTGAGAACCTCTTTTATTTTGAACAAGATAATTCCTTTAAAACAAGGGAGATGCTTCTTGAGGAAAGTAAAGGTCTTAGCTGATTTGCTTAAATTCTACTTAAAGATAGATTTAACTATGATAAGAGAGACCTTGTTCTTGAATTCAGAGAAAATGAGTTTTATTGCTATTGCTATTTAATGTGATCTCAAGATATAAATGTATAAATGGTGTATAATGATGATGTATAAATGGTATTTAACCCCAAACAATTTGTCAAAAATGTCTAAGAATGTTTCAAACCATTGCTGAGGATGTCAAGATAAGGAGGGCTCTTTTTTTCATAGAAGAGAAGATATTTGTCTAAGAGTTATATGCTAATTCAAAAAATTTTAAAGATAGATTGTGTAATGTTACCAGAAATGCTTCTGTAAGTATTAGTGGATACAAATTTGGCCAGTAAAATAGGAACTGCTTCTCACAGCTACAAGAATGTAGTTTGTTCAAACTTGGAAATAGCTGAAGCACCAATGACAGAAGATTGGATTAATGCTGCTGAACTATCCCAAATGGCCAAGGTAACATGGGCTTTAAGGAATAAGCCAACTGAAGATTTCTTGAAAGATTGGAGACTATTTATGGACTTTTTAAGCAATAAAAAAATCTAATTATACAATAATTTGTGGCTGTGGCTACTAATGGTTTGCTTAGGTGAATCTGTAATGGTAGAATAAATTTTTTCTGTCTTTTCTTATTTTCTCTCTCTCATTACAGTTTGCTTGTGGGGGATCAGAGCCCTTTGGTGGTTTTACTAAGTTAATGTTTGGTCAGTTAGTAAGTTAATGTTCTAATCAGTTAAGCTTAGTGTTTTATAGTTTCCTGTTTTAGATCTGTGTTTTAATTTTATTCTATTTTTTATGTTAAAAATGTTCGTGGGTGTCACACAAATAAAAAGATTGCAAATTTCAAAGGAATTTTATAATGGCCTAGAACCAGCATTCAAGATCCCTGCAGTGCAAGGATTTTGTTGTTAATTGCCGTCAAATGGACATATGGCAACCTATGAATGACAGGCACCAAATCATCTTGTTATCAACAGCCCTATCAGGTCTTGCAGACTCATAGCTGCAGCTTCCTTGATTGGGTCTATCCACCTGTAATGCCATCTCCTTTTTTTCCTACTCTCTTTTACCTTGCCAAGCATTGTTATCTTTTATAGTGAGTCGTATCTTCTCATGATATGGCCAAAGTATGTCATCTTGGCTTGTAGGGAGAGTTCAGGCTTGATTTGCTCTAGGACGCATGTATTTTTCTTTTGGCAATCCAGGGTGTTCACAGAACTCTCCTCCAGCACTACATTTTAAATGAGCTGATTCTCTTCCTATCAGCTTTCCTCACTGTCCAGCTTTAACTACTATATATAGAAACTGGAAGTACAGTGGCATGAACAATCCTAATTTTAATGCTCAACAATATATCTTTATACTTCCGGATCTTGTTCAGTTCCTTCATAACTGCCCTTCCATGTCCTAGTCTTCTTCTAATTTTTTGACTGCAGTCTTCATTTTGATTAAAGACTGAGCCAAGCCATAGAAAATCTTTGACTAGCTCACTGTCTTCATTGTTTACTTTAAAGTTACGTAAATCATCTGTCATCAGCTTGCCTTTGGACTTCCTTCCTTGATTTTCCTTCAGTAATCGTTCCAAGTTTTTGCTTTTGTCCCCTAGTAGTATGATATCATCTGCATATCTTAAATTGTTGATGTTCCTTCCTCCAACTTTCACACCTTCTTCCTCAGAGTCTCGTCCTACTTTATGTAGGATATATTCAGCATACAAGTTAAACAGATTGGGAGATAAAATGCAGCCTTGCCTGGCTCCCTTCCCAACTGGAAACCATTGTGTTTCTCCATATTCTGCGCTAACAGTGGCCTCTTGTCCTGAATACAAGTTTTGCATTAGGATAACCAAATGTTGTAGTATACCCATTTCTTTAAGACTGATGCTTCATTTTTCTTGATTGACACAATCAAATACTTTGCTATAATCTATAAAATACTTGTCAATAATATCCATGCCATTTACAAACAGAAAACACATATGTCCTCCCATCACCACCACCACTGCCACAGGTTTTGAGGTATAGAGACTACAAGAAACGCTTTCTCAACAGCTCCTGTGGTGTCTTGGAGGGCGGGGGGGGAGGCTAGAAATCTCAGGTCTCCTGAAAATCAGCACATTTATGAAGTACAGATTTATTAAACCTGTCCATACTTGCTTGAGCGTAAGATCCACTGAACATACTGGGCTGGCGTCTAGATTAACAAACCTTCAATTACACTGTCAAGGTATAGACTAAAAGTCAGTCCCATACCAGATAAGAATGGGCTTATTCACCCTATGCAAATATAGTGCTCTATTCCACCTTAATTCTCATGGCGGTATCCTACGGAATGCTGGGGCTTGTAGTTTGGTGAGCCGCTTCAATTCTCTGGCTGAGAATTCTAAATGCCCCTCCAAAAACTGCCAATCCCATGATTCCACTGAATGTTGCCATGGCAGTTAAAGTGGAAAATGGTGCTATAATTGTGTAGTGTAAATCAGTGATGTAGACTCGAGTTGACTGACTTGGACTCGAGTTGGACTTAAGTCACTTCAATGACTTGACTTGGGCCATTTCCGCACTAGGCTGTTATAGCACTATTATTCCACTTGCAACATCCTATGGAATCCTGGGGTTTGCAGTTTGAGGAGGGGCCAGGTGGTCCCTCCTGAAACTGCAGAGCCTAGGATTCCATAGGATGTTGCACGTGGAATAATAGCGCTATAACGGCCTAGTGCAGAAATGGCCTTGGACTCAACTCAGCAATAAATGATGCACTGACTCGACTCAATAATAATAATAATAATAATAATAATAATAATAATAATAATAATAATAATAATAAAAATTATTTCTATCCCGCCTCTCCACATGGATCAAGGCGGCGAACAACATTAAATACATTAATACATTAAAAACATTAAAAAACACACCCAATCCTCCCCACCCACCAATCCACCTAAAATCAAACCCCCTAAAACACACAACTCATGACTTGTATATTTTTAGTGACTGACTTCTCGTCCTTGGTTCAGTAACGTAGCACATTCCTCCAGAAGCCTTGCAACTTTGAACAACATTTCCATCTCGTTTTTCCTACTGGTCACATGGTGATCTGTCTCGAACCAAAAGTGTGGGTGTATTTTTTGAAGGGAAATAGCAAACACGTTAGGCAACAGGCTTGAGGCAGGGTTGAGGTCTGCTCAGCAGCCTGTTCCCGCTGCATATCAGAGGAGCCTTCTAAAACTTTTCCTAAGAGCAGAAGGCAAGGCTTGCCTCCAAAGCACAAAGTGCATTTCACAGAGGGGAACAGCAGATGTGTTAGGCAAAAGGCTTGAGGAAGCTTCTAAAGCTTTTGAAGCTTCAGTAATGAGGAGTAAGAAGGATCCTATTCTCCACTTCTGAAAAAGCCTCCAGCTTCAGCAATGGGAAGTAGGAAGGATCCCATTCCTTGCTTCAGAAGCTGCAGACTCTTTTATGCCCATTTCCCAAAAGCCTCCAGTTTGGAAAATGAGGAGTAAGAAGGATCCTATTCCCCACCCCAGAAGCTTACTTTCTTCACATCTTCTTGATGTTTTAGTTATTGAAACTTCACCCCTACACACACCCCACCACCCCTCCTTTTTCTTTCTGTTAAAGTTGGCTCCTAGATTTGAGAATTGATTGAAAGTATCTTGCAAGGACTTGAGATTTGACTTGAGACTTGAAGGTAGAGACTTGAGACTTGGAGTAAGAGACTTGAATACATCACTGGTGTAAATGGGCCCACTGATACTGTTGCAAACCCCCTCAGCTGTCCCAATTTGACAGAAACACTACTGATTAATTCTCTGTCGTGCCGCTTTTTTTTCAGCTGCTTTTAAAATGTCCTAGTTTCTCTTGCTTCCTCCCAACTTTTCCTTTTGCCCTTGATCTGTCTCAATTGCTGTAAACTAACTTCTAAGTGAAAAAGTAGTTTTCATTCAACTAACTTGGCAGGAGGGAGAGGAATCTTGCCCTTCCCAGTGGTCTCGGGCAAAAACAAAGTGCTCCAACTCCCCCAGCTTGTCTGTTCTTCCTCATCAACAACTTTTTCCTTCTTGACCACCCTCTGATGTTGCTTGGCCACATATGTCCTGGTTTTCATCTGTGAAACATTGAAGGATACACTTTTGAAAAACATGACTTCCTAACAAACTTCTTCTGAATTATTTGCTCCATATCGTAGTAGTACAGTAGATCCACTGATTCAGTTGTTGAGTGGTGAGTCAATATGTAGATAATTCCACTGATTCAATGGTCTGCTCTAGCTGGAACTAACAATAGGATTCAGGCTATTAATTATGTTCGTACACAAAGCTAAAAACGGCCTCCCTTTCCAGTAGCTGAGATCAACTGGAGAAAAGGAAAGGAAAGGAAAGGAAGAATAGGCCCGTCCAACTCTTATACATATTTGCTCTTGTGAAATAAAAATGCATTACTATCTATACAAAGCATAGGAAATCCTGAACTGATCTGATGTTTTAGGATCTAAACAGATCTGCAGCTTCAGAAGCTAAAAAATATTCTTTTCTCTGTAGCCCATTTGAAAAAAGTGCTTGCCCAGTCGATGGACTCTTCCAGTCTTTTGATTCTAGGTTATTATTATGCCAAACAGCTCAATGAAATGGTGGGCCACATCCCTGGTTTCCACAAGGACACAGCCCTAACTGATGAGTGGTAGCTGGGACATCCATTTTATGTGTATTTTTGAGCAGCCTGCCTCTCTCTCTCCTGATCCACCTCCTCAATTTCCCATGGAAATTCCCCATTTATCTCTCGCTCCCCTCCCCACATTGCCTAACTGCCCCTTTGTCCGCTATTCTCTATTGCATGCCTGCCAGCGCCTCATGAATAAAAAGTTTTATCTGCCAGAGTGGCAGGACTCTATAATCAAAGAACTGTGATAGGGGAGGCAGGATTAACCCTGGAGAAGGATGAAAATCCCCCTACAGACTCCTGTCAGATACATCAAACGCAACATACCAACCACTAATCTACTGTATAATGTGATGGTGAATCACAGGCGAACCATAACTGGACAGAGGAAAAGATCCCCTTGGCTAGCAAGCCCTGGGGACAGGACAGGAGGGGACAGGACAGTGTTACTCCTTAGAACACTTCCCTCTTGACAGTTGAGGTCTAAATGAAAGCAATGGCTGAATTTTTTTTTAAAAAAATCTCACTACCTAATCATGTATGGTCAAAAATATTTGCACATATGAATGAAAGAGCTGGTTGTATGTAAGTCAGAGTGAGGAAACACTAGCCCTCCAAGATATTTTGAATTGTAGCTCCTAGAAACCTCAGCCAGAATGGACAACAGTGAAAGATTATGAACCAGCATGGTTTAGTGGTTTGAGCATTGGAGTAGAAATCCAGGAGACCAGGGTTCAAATCCCAATTCAGCTGCAAAAACCCACACAGTGACCTTGAGCACGTCACACACTCTCAGTCTCAAAGGAAGGCAATGGCAAACCTTCTCTGAACAAATCTTGCCAAGACAAACTAAGATAGGGTCACCATACATGGGAGTCTACCTGAAAACACATAACAACAACAACAACAAGAAACTGTGGGAGTTGTGATCCTAAACATCTGGAGAGCCCAAGGTTCTCTAGCCCTGATGTCAATGAACAGCGTAAAAGCAGAAGCAACAGGATTTCTTTTCCCCATAAACCTTTAGGTTTTTTAATAATGATTTTTAAAATATGGAGGCTATGTATTTCCCCACTTCTGCCAGACAGTGTAACTGGCACAGGATCAGAGCTGGCAAGATTGCTGTGCAAAGAATAAAATGCACTTCAATCATGATTTGATTGCACAAAAGGGCCTGGGATAATTTTTCCTATTTTGAATTGCATTACAGTTGAGGAATAATCAACTTTTCTTGTACACTTCCTCTGAAGTACCTGAGATAAAGGCTTCGTTCTGTAGTGAAGCAATATGAATTATCTGTCCCGATAAAACATGGGGAGTGCAGCCAATCTTCTTTTTAAATAGGTTTTAAGTCATGCCAAAACTGGCCAATTGCGCCATCTGTTGGTACAGGGATGAAGCAACAATAACAGCTTCTCCCACTTCTGCCATCACCTCTCCAGCCCCTTGAAATTCAGGGATGTTTCACACACCACCACCGCATTCCGGCATGTGGAAATACTTTGGTAGAGGCATCTGGTACCATATGCATGCTTCTTGTTGATATTTGCCTTCAGGTTGTCTCTAACTTATGATGACTCTAAGGAGAACCTATCATGGGGTTGTCCCAGCAAAATTTGTTCAAAGGGAACTTTGCCTTCCTCTGAGGCTGACAGAGTGTGATTTGCCCAAGGTCACTCTGGGTTTCTGTGGCTGAGCAAGGATTTGAACTCTGGTCTCCAGGAGCCCTAGTCCAACACTCAAATCACTATACCACACTGACTCTCACAGTATGGCAGGCTATGGCAGTTCTGAAGGGTATCTGCATACATGCTCCATCACTTGGAGAGACATAGAGGCAGCGGAAGAGCTGCCTCTTCCATGTTGTTCAGGGGTAGGGCCTTTGGCCCTCCTGACATTTCTACCTACAATTCCCACTAGACACCACCAGCATGGCTAGTAGTGGGAGCTTATTAGAACTATGGCCAAAACCATTGAAAAGGCCAAAGGTTGTTCAGCCCTGATATATATACTGTTTAAAAAAGCCAAGAGATGAAGGTGGCAACCTTCATAACTGATATTTTTATTTTATTTTTTACAGTTTTTCCAACACTGCCTTTCCACCTAAGAAAAGAACCCACAGTAAACAGCTAACAAACTACTTAAAATATTAAAACAACAACAACAAGCCCTACCATAAAATCTTAGTCTGGCAATTGTAATATAAAATCATAATATCACAGAAGTCCATGTGCTTTGAGGAAAGAGTTTTGGCTTGATTGCAGGACTGGAGTGACCTGAGGTACTCCAAAAGTCAGCTATCAATACCCATCAGCCCTAGCCAGCATGATCAATGATAACCTGGGATCGGGGGAGGGTTTAGTTCAACAACATCTGGAGTGTCCCTGGTTGCTTACTCCTGCTTTACGTTCTGGCAAGAGACCAATAATGATGGAGCTGGGCCTGTTTTCCTCCATTAGGAGGAACGGCACTTGAGCATCAGGGCACTTTCCACAACGTCCAGTCATTTGGGACCACAGCTCTTAGCATTTCCAGCCAACAGCAAGAGGTAATGAAAGGTATAGCCCAACATTTGTGGAAGGTTGGAAGGATGGTATGTGGCATGTGTCTATTCATGAACTTGAACCAAAGTACAAGGGATATGAGAAGCAGGGTCAGCCCTACTATTAAGCAGAATACAGAGGCCACCTCATTAAGCAAAGCCGGTCATGAAAGACAACAGATTATGAGTTCTTTTACTATATTGATGTATTTTTATTGCTAGGAAAGGAAGAAATGCTAGTTAGATTTTCTGACCCAGATGTCAAAAATAACGTGGCTGGCCTTAGGCATTAAGTGGCTTGATCAGTGGAGGCAGGGAGGTGCCATTTGGTACTCTATCTTAGTTAAGAAAATGTCTTGGGCCAGTTCCTCTACAAAGCTGTACTTGAGACGATGGCTGTTGACTCAGTTTCAAGAGATGAGTCTGCTTCTCTTTCTCTTCTTCTCTTTACCCTTAACTCAACAGACAAGAATTTACTCATTGTTGCTGTTTGTCTGGCATGGATATGAAATGACAGAGAAGCTGCCACAACTATGAAATCTTATTTTATGGCTGCCTGAAGAAGCAGAGTCCCATCAGAAAAACAGAAGAAACAAGGGCCATTTCCAGAGGGTAGCATAGTAGAGTATTTGTCAAGGCTCCAAGACTAACCAAAGGCCCATTTGCACTAGCAGTGCTGTCATTTTCACTCCACAAAGTCCACCCAGAAAACCAGCCTAGGAGAACTTATAGGCCTAAATTATGGTGTTGGAATCATGCAGTGCTCCAGAGGTTAGTGGACTGCAAGTTCCAGAAGCCCTAAACAAGCAATGGTAAGGAATGCTGGGAGCAGCAATCCAAATCCCTGTGTACATTATGGGACTGAACTGATTTGATTCTTAGCCCCTTTGATACAATTCCTCCAACAGAGAACTCTTTGGTGTGAGGATGTGGGAAAGGACCTTCTCTGCTGTGACACTATAAGGCCTGATGGTGCTCCAGGGTGCCCCAGAAAACTTCCAGGGTTTTCTTAGGCAGGGAATATTCAGAAAGAGTTTTGCCAGTTCCTTCCTCCGAAATATAGCCTACAGCACATGATATTCATTGACACTTTCCCATCCAAGTACTAACTAGAGGTAACCTTGCTTAGCTTTGAAGATCAGATGGATCTGGTGCCTTTAGAGTGTTTAGTCATAGGCTGGGATATAAATATTTTCATAAATAAATTAAATTCTAAGTACTTCACCAAACTACAAATCCCCAAATAATATAAGATGGAGAAATGACAGTTAAAGTGGAATCAAACTGTTAAAATTGTGTAGTGTGGATACACTCCAACAACATCTGGAGGACCACATGATTCAAACTCCTGGCCTAGATCTAATTGTCAGTCCCAAGCAGAGTAGATCCACTGAAACAATGGAACTTACGTTGATTCATCCAGTTCACATTGATTCCATAGACCTATTCACTGATCTGACAGCTGTATTTAGACCTCAGTTTGTATTTCTTGTGTCCTCCAGGTTAGGGGGCTTCACGCAGGGTCTTTTGCCGAAGGGTCAACACAACCCTGAAGCCAGACTTGGGAGAAACTCCAAAATAGAACTGAGGTGAGGGAAGAGATTGCATTTTTGTTAACTGGCGACATGTATTTGTGCTTCTTTTTTTTCTTCTGCAAGGATGAAGAGCATAGCTTAAGAAGAGAAAAACCCATGAGACAGAGCTCTGAAATCAGGAGATGGAGATTGCTGAGGTAGGGGTCTCTTGTAAGATATGTAGAGAAGCCTGTTGGGGCATGTGAGAGGTAGAAATATATCTCACAAGCAGAGTAATTAGCATTTGCAGGCAGAGGGTGAGCAACAAACAGTCCCACACTGTTACACCCTCCACAAGGTCTAGTAGAGAAATAAAGTAAGCTTAGACATCTTTTAAAAACATATGAAGTAGGGTTACTTACAAATGCTAAAGGTTTCACTACATCTTATGGGGAAAACCTCTTTAACACATGCTCTTCAAACATGGAGAAGAGAGAGAAAGAGCTGCATAATATAAAATGGGGAACGAAGAAACCTGATTTAACTGATGTAAGAAGAGAGAGGTGGGGCTAAGACCAACAAACAGGTAATGACATGAATACAAGTTATGCCTGAACTCTTAGGCCATTTCCACACTACACTCTTATAGCGTGATTATTCCACTTTCAACATCCTATGGAATCCTGGGGTTTGCAGTTTAGGGAGGGGCCGCCTGGTCCCTCCCTAAACTGCAAACCCCAGGATTCCGTAGGATGTTGAAAGTGGAATAATTGCACTATAAGAGCGTAGTGCAGAAATGGCCTTAGACATGCAAACCGGCAACTACCTATAGGCATGCTAAGATTGCTACCTCTAACTAAGCCAACCAGACACAGAACCAAACTCCCTAGAAGCAGGAAGGGAGAATCTCTCAAGGATGGATTCAGAGAGGGAGGGAGAAGCAAGTATTTGAGTTGGATAACCTCAGTACTTTCCCTTCTACCTTTAATGACTGAAGTATATCTGGATTTAGTTTAGAGCAGCCGGAATCCTACCTTCCATTTTGAGAAATATTTTAATGGCTATTTATTTAACATTAGTGTTAAAACATGACCCTCCCTGAGCCTTTAGGTAAGTGCAACACAGCTGGATAATATAAAGCTAACATGGCAAAAGAAGCTTGGGCCTTCCTTTGTAATTCCCAACATCTTGTAGAGGAAATATAAGCATCTTATAGAGCTGTAAAGGTCAAAGAAACAATAGCTGGTGTTTGGGATTTTATTTAGTTATTTATTTACCATGTCCTTTTGGGAAAAAAAAAGATTCTAGTTTTCTTGATAACTTTAGTAGGACAAATCAGAACTGAAATTTCTCTAACAATGCAATTCTATTTTTTAAATAATGTTATTAAAAAGAATTTTAAAAAATACATTGAAAGTTACAAAAAGTTACAGAAGTATAGAAAAGAAAACCTAAAAAATAAAGAAAATAAAGAAAAAATAAAAAACAGAGAAAGATAATAAAAAAGAAGGCAGGGGAAGGAAAAAGTGACTTCTGATCTTCCTGTCAATGGTTTTGTACACATAGTCATACCTCTTACAACAAATTCACTTCTTAACAATGCAGCTCTAGAGGCATCTGCTCATACAATTCCCTTTCAGGTCAATGGGAATTATTTTCAAACAAGTAGATCAGCAATGGGTTTCTGAGGGCCTTTCCACACTAGACTGTTATAACGCTATTGTTCCACTTTCAACATCCTATAGAATCCTGAGTTTTGCAGTTTAAGGAGGGGTATTTAGAATTATCAGCCAGACAGCTCTTTGGCTTCAGTAAATGGCAAACCCCAGAATTCCACAGGATGTTGAAAGTGGAATAATAGCACTATAACAGTGTAGTGCAGAAAGGCCCTCAGTTAAGAAGATAGTCCTGCATAGATGATACATGGTTAACACTATTAATCTTCCACAATTGAGACTAGTTTAGCATGCTACAAGCACAGAACAAGAACTAGAAATATGCACAAAGCCTGAGGACATGGTCTCATGGACAGCCTACAAAATAAGTCACAAAGCTTATATGTGTATATGAATCCTATTATCAATGAATAAAGCATTTACAGAATGGGCAAAGTGTTCTAGCCAGGACCAGACCTTTCATGAATTTTACACAGTAAATCCCCCTGCTCGTTCCAGGCAGGCCTGCCACTATAACGTCCTTGAAGTGAGACGCATACCTTCCAATTATCCCAATTTGGGAGAAAGAGTCCCACTTAATCCTCTGCCATACCACTTTTTCAGTTGCTTTTAAAATGCCCCAGTTTCTTTCTCCTCCTTGCACTTTCCCCCTTTGTCCTCATCTTTACCTCCGTCAGTGTGAACTGAGTTCAAAATGCAAAAGTAAGTTCACACTCAGTTAAATCAAGAGCAGGGAGAAGAGGGGAGGAGGCAAAATCTTGCCCTTCACAGTAAGGCTCTGTGGAAAGCAAACCACTATGATATCTTCTGGCTCGTCTATTATTCTTCATCAGTAATTTTTGCCATCTTGATCAGATTCTGATGCTGCGTGGCCACACACGTCCCCGTTTTCATCCGTGAAGAGTATGGAGCTGGCATCGTAGCAGAACATGCTTCAGAGAACTCAGCGGATAGCCAGTGTGGCTGGCAAATGCCACAGTAGAAAAACGGCTGGTGGGGCTTCCTGGCCTTCCCCTGCGTCCTCTGGCTTGCTCTGAGGAGCCGCTCAGAATGAGTCAGAAAGCAGTCTTTCTGGAGCACGGCAGCAGCCAAAGAAAAAGGCCAGTGCTACTGTCCAGATAGCCCAGTTAGGCACAAACGCCTGCAGAGGTGCATCTAGGGTGGAGCAAGTAGGGCACATGCCCTGGGAACCAATGCCGGCGGGGGGGCGCAAAAAAGCCAAAGATTTAGCAGAGAAGGAGGAGGAGGAGGGGAGGCAGGCCGGGAGGTGGGGGCGCAACTTCCATGCTCGGGTTAGGTGCTGTTTACACTAGATGTGCCTCTGAATGCCTGGCTCTGAAGAAATCCTTCTTCTGAGCAAAGATTATAGGAGTAGTATGTAAGGAGACTGAGCAGAGACAGACAAAACTCTCGAGGCAGGTTTAAAGAGAGGAGGTGGAAGAGAAGGATAGGAGTCTTGTCCCCTTTGGCTCTGGCCAGTGTTGCCACGTGTATTCTCAGACATATAAACACATTACTAGACGACAGTATTTATTATGTACGCCACAAATCCTCTAAGGGTTGAGCTTGTCCTTTATGAGAGTTGAGCGTTACCTTTCTGCCCCTTACTCCCGTACAAATTTAGAGACAATTTGCTGCCGCCACCACCCAGAGAATACAGGCGGCCCTGCCCAGTTCTTCGCAGCGAGTCTTTCCGGGTTGCGCAAGAAATACATTCAGTCCAAAGTTGTTGTTTTTTTTCCTTCTTTTCAGTTCTCTCCCTCCCCCACCCCATCCTGTATGGGGAGAGGGATGGTTTTATCCTTGTAAAAGTAATTGTGAGCTGCGTGTTAGGCTTAAGCCACACGACTTATGATCCGTGTCGATAATAAGCAGCACCTCGGGTGCTTCTGAGCAGCGCCAAAGCAAACGGCACAGCAGTAGATGTGGGTAGTCCCTCAAAGAACTGGCAGGCCGCACCAGAGTTATCTGAGCAGACCATAGGCTTCAGGGGGGCCAAAGCTGCCTGAGCCACATTTGTAGACGGAAAAGCCTGGCTTTTCTTTTTCCCTTTTTTTTTTCTTTTGAGACCCCACCCTTTCCCTCCTTCCTTTCCCCTCCCGCCTTTATTTTATGGCCCTGCACATGGCTGCCCATACAGACGACGAGCCTTTGCATCTGGTTTCCATCCCCCTAGTGGGCCCTAATTGCCGACGATTCTTTTGAAGCCCTTCTCAATTGTAAAAATGAAACCGAGCCCTATAAAAAGAGGCAGCCCGCAGTGACAGACCCAGCAGTCAAATGATTTTATGAACTCGCTGGCTGTAAATTTTTCGCCAAACAAATCACGAGCTTTATATTTCTCCTTCAGCTTCCCCTATTTTGTAAACCCCCCCCCCCCGGGTCTCTCCCTGCCGCCCCTCACTCTGCCTCCCCCTTTGTTGTAGTTTCTGGCATTCCTTAGTGCTGGGATTGTTTTTCATGTGCTAATCAGTACAATTCAGGCCATGGCACATTATAATATAATGCCATACAGTTCTCTGCTGAGTGGTTGTGTGCACACTCAATTTTTCAACAGCACAAGAGCTCTTTAGTACCTGGGCAGGCACTGAGGAGGCTTTTAACCCGTTTTGAGGAGAAAGCCCTGCACTTGGCCAATGAGGAGCTAATGACCCAAATGAAAACCATCATGCTTGCCCTGGGATGGAATAGGAAACAATTATCCCAATTGTTTGCTTCATTTTGATTCCCCGTTTGCTGGGCGGCGACAGCAAACCTGGACTCAAATGGCCAACCACAGCAGTAGTAGGCAGAATTGGGGAAAGTTGCTTTTTTTTTTTTAACTACAGTTCCCAGAATCCACCAGCTACCACTGTCTGGGGGATTTTAAAAATTACAGTCAAAATAGGCAAGTTCTCAAAGTTCTGATGGTAGGGTGCCAAGGCATTTTTTTAAAATTCTGCCACTCACTATGTTGGGAAATGTGTGTGTGTGTGTGTGTGTGTGTGTGTGTGCCCGTTGATTTATGGCCACCCCATGAATTTTATAGGATTTTCTTCAGCAAGGAATACTCAGAGGCAGTTTGCCAGTTCCTTCCTCTGAAATATAGCCTACAGCCTCTGGTGTTCATTGGTGGTCTCCCATCCAAGGACTAACCAGGGCTAACCTGGCTTAGTTTCCAAGATCAGACAGGATCTGGTGCCTTTAGGGTATTTAGGTACAACATGTTGGATAATTCCTGTTTTTGCTGCATGTAGAGATGTGAAAACCTTGGTGGGAGAGAAAAAAATAAAAGATAACCCCTTTTCCCCCCATTCCCTAAAGACTTTTTTCCAGAAAAAATGGGAAAATATAGATTATGATGGGTTTTTTTTTAACAATAATGAATAAAATATGTAATGAAATAATACGTTTATTTCCCTCACATTATTTTTAAAAATAATGTAGCAGGCAGAATTTTTTAAAGACTATGTACAGTGTTTTACCTTCCTGACTCATTTTTTGTTCCCTTTTTTCACCTTTTTAGAGGAATGAGTGCTTTATGGCTGCGTGGTACTATGGAAGACTAGAGGAGATAAAATAATTTTCTTTGTTTTATTCATGTAGATGGTTTCTTTTGTTTTTATTGGCATGATCCTCATAAACTGGCAAAGCCAAAGAGGAACTGTATAGTTCAAATGTTTCTTACAGTTTAGGACCTTCTGCTCCATTTATTAAAAAAGGTAAATTCAGATAAGCAAGGTAAATTCAGTTTCTAATTTTTTTTAATAAACTGTATTTTTGATATATCAAACATAATCATTTTATGTCAAACCAAGTTATACATAATGCATTTTATTGTCCTAAAGTAACAAACTGCTTTTCAATGTATAAAGGATGCTAATATTGACTTTTTTAATTGTTGGAAAGTTCCAATTTCCCCAAAAAACACTCAGAAAAAAACCCACATTTCTCCCACGACTTCCAAATTTCCAGAAATTTTACATCTCTAGCTCTCTGCTTATCAAAATGCTTGCGCTCTCTCTCTTTTTCTCTCCCTGTCTCTCACACCCAAGCACACACACACAAACACATGCACAGAAAGAATGAGAGAGAGAGAAAATGCAAAAAGATGCTTTCTGTAAAGAACAGTGGTGGGCGAGGGTTTTTTATTGGATAAATGATTGGCTAAACTTTTGTATCATTCTGTCCATTTCTGAGCCAGCAAAACAAGCTGGAAAACATCTTATCAGGATCTCAGTATTTCATTTCTTTGTTACCATCAGTGATGCAGAATAGCCAACGCTCACTAGGTCAAAGCACCAGGAATTTTTAAACAGTAGGTATGATGACATCATCTGCCACCTCCACCACCTCCAGCTTCCCTGACCCCTCTGGGTTCAGCTGCAATTGTCAAAATAGCTGAGGGGCAATGTATTTTCCCAGTGATGATATATCGCTGCCAACTATCACTGCCACGATACAAAACATTCTGGAGGCATCTTGAGCAGGCCATATGGGTCAAAATCCTGTTGGGTTGGGTTTCCCTGACCCCAGTTACACTAGCGTAAGTGCTTTATTCAGCATTGTGCAAGGAGATATCCAGTACCTTCTCATGCAGCACTTTTGTCACTGGATGTGCAAGGGCAGCTGAATGGCTCCCCAGGTGCAGCTTTCCTCTCTAGTCTCCAATTATATAGTGATTGTCAATGGAAAGGCAAAGAGTACACCATCTTCCCCAGGTGCAGGAGGCTAGAGGGCCAATTCCTAGGCACAGCCCTTCACCACAGCCCTGGACTTGTACTCAGAAGCTACCCTTGTTCACCCAGAGAAGAAGGAGCTATTTTTGCTCCCAGCCAGCAAAGCCAGTATGCTGGTGGAGATACATGTTTCACTATTAGGATCATACTCTAAGACCCATAGACTTCCTGTTCCTGGTGGATATGAAAACTGCGGGACTCAGTTTGATCAATAACTGCTGAATTTGTAGAATCTCTATCAGGGTGTGGCTATGAGGACTGTCTTGATGAGTGCCTAAGCTTCAAAAGGCACCAGTACACAATTGAGCCCCATAATTAAGACCCACTTTTGTGAATTTTCTCTCCCTTTCACACATTCATATGTTGCCATCTGGTCATAGTTCTTTGTCCTTCTTTTGACATGGCCAATGACTCTGCAAGCTTTTCTTGGTTTTCTACTCTCTCCACTGTAATTTGACTTTAGCTCTTAACAGCATTGTTTCACAACTCACAAGGTTTACTTATTTAGGAACCTAAATACCCTGATTAGTACTTCAGTAGGAGACCATCAAGGAATAGCAGGCGCTGTAGTCCAGCTCTTTTTGGGCTGTATGATGTGGGAGACCAGTAAGGATTTTTTTTCCTCATGTGCAAGGACTAGCACTATATTTATGCCTGTGGTAGGCTAGTCTCTGACTATATCATACATATATATTTCATATAGCTCCATAGAGGAGCTTTCTTTTCTTTCCTTGTGCTTCCATCCCTGGTTATCCTAAGCACAGGCTGTTGTGGCCATTGGCTTCACTTTCCGTTGTTGCAAGGTCTTCTGAAGGTCTTTCTGAGCTACACTTGTAAGCCCATTTTAAAAACAGTTAATTCACGTGGTTGATGTTCCCCAGCCAAGGAGTGCTAGGAAGTATCAGTAGGTGAAAGAGGACAGTCAGCTTTTTCTTCAACAGAATCCTCAACACACTTTAGAGCGACTGTATATTCTTCCTTATAGAGGACAGTCCTCTGTTTGAAGGTCTCCTGCATTCGTCCAAATCCTGACTGGCTTCCTGACTGACCCAAATTTTATTTAAAGACCAATGAGAAGGGAGAACATGGTAAGACTTGGCCAGTAGACTGAGGAGTTACACAGGTCTGTGCTTCTGTGATGAGATGTATTCATTTCTGTCTAAATGAAGAGTGGGTAACTGGCCACAATTACTTGCCCAATGTGACAGGAAGTGATGCCACATCATTTCTTTTTTGGCTGATTTGCAGGCTTTCATTAGTTTCCAAAAAGGCTTGGGAGTATGTCGGGGTTTGGGGTGGGGGAAATATGGTAATGTGCACCCTTTCCAATTTTTGTGACCCCCCCCCCTCCATCTCCCAAACCCTCTTGAACATTCTGCTGGAGGAAAAAAAAGTGGTTCAAAAAAAAAAAGGAGAATTGCTATTCCTGGAAGCTTTCAGAAGAAGCAGTTTCCCTCTGAAACAAGTCTCTTATTCTCTCTCTCTCTCTCTCTCTCTCTCTCTCTCTGTGTGTGTGTGTGTGTGTGTGTTATTTTCCAAACCAGAAATGAACGCTTTTGGTCACTTCCAGATTTGGAAAGAAATACAGGAAATGCATGGATCTGGAAGTGGTACAGCCAATCGTAGATCATGGCAGGGGGTTGGAACTATCTCTTGGACTTGCTGGAGTTGCTCCCTCATAGCTTAAAGTATTATTTCTAAATAATGCATCTAAATTAACACATGAACATTTATGCACAATTATGTCCTCTTTTCTCCTTTTTTCTGTGATGATACATAAGTGGCTGTCCTACTATACTTCAGGACACTTTTGTAGACTATCAGATGGGGAGAAGAGACAGTTAAACCAATTTCAAATGGTATTACATTGATATCTTCTGTTTCCAGTTCTTATGCATACTCTCAGATGCAGCTAATATTCTTATTCTTCTATATCTATTATTTCTGTTCCATTCTATGCTCTATAACAATTTTATTGAGCTAATGAAAGGACAGAAAACATAGAACTGACCAGAGCAATAGAGAGTTCAGTCATTCACACAATGCCAAGTGAAAAACAGAACCTTCGGGAGAAATCACACGTATGTACATTGCAAAGTCCAAGCTTGAGAATTTTCTGAAAAACACAGACTCTCTCACACCTGAGCTTCGGATTATGCAACATGTTACTGAATTCCTACATAAAAGAACTTCCATGTCGGAATTAACATGAAAGCTACATATAAGATAGCTACATGCTGCAATTCTACACGCAGGTTTTCCCAGAGCTTGGAATGTTGGTCCTAGCAGCAAGTAATAAGTAGCAATACACATTTCCACTCATCTTTGGATAGGACATTGCCAATGCCATCACCATTCCCAAGGTGTGGGATATAATGCATTACATTACACATTAATATCATTACTGTTTGACCCCTTTAACATTGCGTTCTCCCACAAAACCCATCTGACCTCTTTGTTGATGCTTGCTGCTGTTGTTGTTCTAGTTGTTTGTTGGTATTAACTGCTTCTTTAAATCAAAATTGAAAGCCGTGGAGAACATGAGTGGCTTCTCAACAGGCTTACCGCACTTCAAGAACAGGCTTCTCCCAGAAATGCTAATCCTGTCACTTCTGTGAGTAGAAGAGTGCTCTAGCGCTGTAGGGATAGAGTTCCCTAGCACTACAGTGCCCTAGCAATAAAGAGCACTCTCAGAAAAGATACCACCAATGCTTCCAGGAATGCTACCCATCTATCAATAACATGAGTTCGACATGGTATTAAAAATGCATGTACCCTGTGCAGTTTTGATTCTGGTTTAAAGAGAAAATTAAGAACCACAAAGATCAGTTTTCAGAAGCAAGGCCAACCACACTCCACGAGGAATGACAGTAGGACTCCTCTTTTTATTGGAAGAGGTAGTAGTTTCTCTGGGTCCTTGTGTCATTGTTTAGGGGGACTAGTGGCATGTGGTGGCTGTTACTACAAAAAAGATTTACCTCCTCCAGGCTCTGGGTTTTCCACTGCATTTACACCAGATACAAAAAGTTGTTGTTGTTGTTGCTCTTGTTTGCCTTCAAGTCGTTTCTGGCTAATGGCAACCCTAAGGAGAACCTATCATAAGGTTTTCTCAGACTGAGGGTGTGTGATGCACCAACAATCACCCAATGGATTTTTATGACCAAACAGGGAATTGAACCCTGCTCTCCAGGGCTGTAGTCCCACAAAGCTATAGTCAATGGTAATTAAGTTCCCAATATGTATACATGCTGTGGAGATCTTGTAGCAGGAATGGGCAGTTGTGACCCTCCATATGGTTTTAGACTACAGCTTCCATTATCCCCACGGTTGGCTGTGTTGGCAAAGAATGATGGGTATTTTAGGACAAAAAGAGTTGCCCACCTCTCTTTTATAGGACTCTGGTCTGATGATGCATGTCCACAGTTTCATCTACATTCCTAAACAAAAGCACTTTCTAGAAAAAGATTGATACCAAGCAAGTTGGTTCTTAAACTGCCATGGCTTGCTCTAAGATGATTTGAAAGGGGCCAAAGAGGCCAGCGTTAGACAGGGTGTTTAAGCACAGATATGTATAACTGTGTCTTATAAGTATGGTTTAATTCATTTTAACCATTTTGGGGTTGTTGTTTTGATGTTTTATCTGCTTTGTTATTGCTGTAGTTTTTACTTTGTGTTCTGTTGTATCATGATTTTTCTAGATTTTATTGTATTTGCTGTATTGCCAATAGCTACTTTGGAAACCTTTTGGTGGAAAGACAGGAGATAGAGTTTTAAAGGATTGCCTTCTGTGTGAACTGTGGTCATTTCAGTAAGTCTCTTTCAATAAAGTATCTTGCCGAGCTGGATCTTTGCTTGCATTTGTTCCCTTCCTCACAAGCTTGCTTAGGAGGCCTGATTTTTTTTCAGGGGTCTTTTGATAGGAGAGAACTACAGAGAAGACAAACCACCCAGCTCACAGCTCAAGGGATGAGGCTTTGAGGTATTGCAAATCCCCTGCCAAAGCTTTCCTCCTAATAGGGAAGCATCAAATTAAATCTACCCCGTCTCTTCTGAAAGCTGTCGTGATTTCTGCCATCCTTCCTCTGTGTGAAGTAGTGTGCCAAAAAGCAAAGCCACCATCAGCCTCCCCATTAAACTTAACTGAAATGCAAATGTTAAATATGCCTAATATCAAACAGACAAGGCGGTCTGTCCTGTTAGAGGTTGCTTTGCATTGGCCACAGCTTTAGCCAATTAACATTCCTGAAGGGCTTTGGGGCACGCCCCTTCACTGTCACCTAGTAAATGTCAAAACTGGCAAGCTGAGCAAGCTATTACTATCCGGTAATCCCATCTGAAATCCACTGCTCCCTGCCTGAGGTATAACATTGCCTGCTTGCCTTTGCCTAGCGATCAGTCCAGCCCCAGGAAAGAGCTGGGGAGTGGGGAAGGGGCGGAGGAGAGGGGAGGGGAAGACAGATGTCAGCAAGGACAACCCACACGTGAATGTGCAGATTGTTTTGGCTAATCAGTGTCAAGTGCATGGTGGAAATATTTACAACTCCTGGCTTGTAACTTGAAGCTGTTGGCTTTATAGAGCCGAAGCTTAAGCCCAATAGGCTTGCCACAAATTCTTTGGGTTAGCTTGCTTCCTATTGTGGATTGATTTAGTGTCACTCAGGGGAGGAAGGACACTGAACCAAAGAGCGCAAATGACTGATGCTAGCAAGCCTTTCAGTGAATTAACAGAAATGCAGGCTCTGCCATTTCCTTTTTAAAAATTATTTCTACAGAAATTTTTGCCCTTTCAAAGAAGGACATTCCAAAGGAATTCAGATATTATATACTTGTGGTGCAAACTTTTGCCCATTTATTCCAAATAATGTCTATCTCTGTCCAATGGCAGTGACTTTCCTGTAAGTGAATGCAGTAGGTGGGTTTATCAAGGGTGGGCAAACCTCTGGCTTCAAGATCCATTGAGAAACTCAGGTGGTGGGTGGTGTATGTGTGTAGACACACATGCATGCACTTACATGCATATGTGAACCATTAGCAGCAAAGGAAAGGGCATCTGTATCAGGATTTCTGAAGGAGCAGGAGAGGCTTTAACCTTTCTTTTCTCCCAGTCATTCTGCATGCAGTTTGCTATTTTCTTGACGCTGTTAGATGCAAGGAAGCAAGTCTTTCTTCCCCAGCCACCAGTATCAGCTGAACCTGCAGGAAAAAAGTGGATAGATCCAAACCTCTGTCTCTTTGGGTCTCACAGAGAATTAGGAAGGATCACAGTATTTAATTTATGAAATTTTGGAGAGCTGTTATACTATAGATATCTTTCTAAAGAAACTGAATAAATTTTAAAAAATGTTCTTGGAAATCAGATCCCCCCCACCCCAAGTATACCTATGGTGGGGGTGAGAATTCTGCTTTCCCCCATAAATTTATTTATTATTTATTTACATCTTGTCCTTCTCCTTGCACAAGATCCAATTTTCCTTCAGTGCCCAAATTTCTACCATAGCAATGAGAGAAACGCTGGAAATCATTCACTCCTAGAACTCTTCTGTTTGCTGTGTTCACATTCAACTGGTCACTTTGCCTCCCTCTTTTCTTTGGATGCCCAAACTGTATTTCTAAAAGTTCATCTGAAATTTTAAGTTACTACACAGCTGGAAACTGGAAAATTTCACTGGAGGCAGAATTCCTGTTTGGGGAGTAATGCCCTCCTCCTCTCATAGTTGCTCCTCCACCACCCCACACATGTTCTCATGTTGGCCCTGCCAATTGAAGTCCCAATCGTCATTTTCGTTAGCAGGGTACACACACTGTCACAGCATCTTTGCAGAGAGTGAGACACTGAAAACCATTTGCACCCAGACCTCTTACATTTGCTATGTTCACATTTCCTTGGCAACCCTACCTGCCTAAACTGTATTTCTAAATGCTCAACCAAAGTTTTAATGTACTGCAATACTAGAAATTCGGGAGCTGAAGGAAAAATGCATTGGGAAAGCAGAATTCCTATTTTTTGAGAGAGGCAATGCCTTCATTTTGCATTCCCCCATAGCTACAGCCTTAGTGGGGAGAGAGGTTGGATGGTTGATGATGCAATTGGAGCACATGCTCTAGGACCCTTATTGGCTAGGCATGCGCGCGCACGCACACACACACACCTTTTATTGTGATGCCATTAAACAAAGAAATGCTTCTGATGAGAGGAGAAATCTACCCCACCACAAGAGTTGGCAGTATGTACTGCCCAATCCGATCCTATTTTAAAGCTGCAAAGTGAGTAAAGAGGCAGATAGAGGATTGTGGTTGCTGCCTCTGAGACTCCAGCCTTGATCATACCATCTAAGACAAATGCAAAGGGAAGGGGATACCCAGAGCTGCACTCTCCCTCTCAGCCTGGAGGAGATTGGCAGACTCCTATCGGGCTAGCCATATCACTGCAGCACAAAGCCAGCTCCTGCTCCCCACAAAGAGCTTGTAGATGTGCATAAAGGGCGTGGTGGTTTTGGAACTGCTCCAGGACTCCAGCTACCATAATCCACTGCTGGCAAGTAGAGGGGAGTAATTTGGTCACCTCCTGGCATGTTTTGCATTCTGGATTAAAGCGACTTGAAGAAAGTAAAGTGCATGTGGTTTCTGGCTTGTGTTGTGTTGAGATACTTCCCGCTGCTCTTAAGACTCAGGTAGGGCAAAAAGCCAAGCAAGTACTTACACTGCACAGGATACTGGTAAGTACTTAAACAGGCAAATCAGGCATAAAGTGCAGAATTGAAAAAAAAAAACTCCAGAGGATGTATGACTCTTTGGGCTATAGCACAGCAGTGAAATGTACCCAGAAAGATGCTGACCAAACCCGCCATGTCCGTATTACTTTGGGAAGATGCTCTAATTTTGCGTCTTGATATTTTTGCTTTCCTTTCCCCTTCCACTAATGCAATGGTGTCCAGCGTTATCTATGGCAGGGGGATGATCAGTCTATACTGGGTTTTATTCTGAAGCTATTCAAGAAGCTATCCAACGTGTTGAACTCTATCAACCGAATAGGTTAAACACCATAAGCACAGTTCCATTAATGTTCAAATGAAAACCTGGAGTGGATTGACTGCCCTATTAAGGTGAGAGCCAATGCACACACTGTACCAATGTCACTAAGAAGAATTTTTCTTGCTGTGGCTTCAGTGCCCATCAGTACTAAACATCTGCTGCCATCTCTGCCAGAGTTGATGTGGACTGTATAGACTAGCCTGTTTATAATCCAGTGAAAATTCCTTGGAAGCTCCAGCATTAAGAAGCACCACACTTCTCTCTGTACTTCAGTATTTCAGGCTAAAACGTGCAGTCGGTGAGTCAGGGAAAAAGACCTACTAGCTGCAGAGAAGGACAGTCAGGTAGACACATTGGGCTAAAGTAGTTTCCTCCTTTATTGCAGAGCTTTAAAAGTAGCCATAGTCATATTTAGAAATAGCAACACTAGCAACACTAAATTGATTTTGACTTATTGTGCCTTGCGTACAATAAGTAAAAGTAATTGTGATGGCCACAAGAAAAATATCTAAAATCCATATTAGTGTAAAACCTTTATAGTCTGTGTATATGCCTTCAGGTTGCCTGTTGAGTGATGGTGACTCCATGAATTTCATAGGGTTTTCTCAGGTAAGGAACATTCAGAGGTGGTTTTGCCAGTTTCTTCCTCTGAAGCTTACAGCACCTGATATTCATCGGCAGTCTCACATCCAAGTACTACCTGGGGCTGACCCTGCTTAGCTTTCAAGATCAGGTGGGATCTAGTGCCTTTAGGGTATTAGGCTCTAGGTCCTTGATTATGTCAACCCAGAAGGCCCTAAAATCCATGCAAGATCTCCAAATGTTCTCATTAGACAAGATGTTAAAACAAGTAAGTTGGGACAGAGGCAGAAAGAGAGAGTAAGATACCGACTTAATGGTGAAGGCACAGTGTCTGCATGATGTTGTGAGACCCAAATGAGGAGTTGTCTACAGATACTCAGATGAATATCCGAATTCTTATGAATTGTTGAATGAAGGTATCCAGACAGAGATGTAGAAAACAAAAACAGAAAAGGTTTTTTTTTGTATAACAAACAAAATAAACATCTAGGCTTAGGCTGGTTGCAGCAGTACAGAGTGACACCTCAGTTTCATACAAAGCAACAATTCTTTCTGAATTCTCTCCACATCCTCAGCTTCCACCAAATCCTCTCTCCCTAACTGCCTGTACCCCTACTTCTAATTGCCCCATTTCTATTGCAGGTTGTCCCCGTCTAACTGTTTAACAGACAAGCCCCCTTTTCCCTCATAGTCTCCCCACTTTCTCGACATTTCATGAATGTGTTTGGCTGCCTCTACCCATCTCACTCAGCTTCTCTCTCTTCTCTCTTCACAGGAAACATAACTCCCTTGCTGCAACAGCTCCACTGGCTTTCCAGAGAGGCACAATTCAAAGTACTGGCTATGACCTATAAAATCCCAATGATGTATTCTTTTACTCCAAGTCTCAAGTCAAGTCTCAAGTCCTTGAAGATACTTTCTAGTCATGACTCAAGTCTGGAAGCCAACTTTATATCCCAACAAAAATTCCAGAGTTATCGGATAGAGTGAAATAAGTTCAGTTTTAACAATTTAAGCAGAGTTGACTCTCCACATTTGCAATTTTGCCATCTGCAGCTTTGGAAGTGGGGAATAGGATCCTATCTTACTCCTCATTACTGAAGCTTCAAAAGCTTTAGAAGGATCCTTCCTCCTCAAGCCTGTTGTGTAACACATTTGCTGTTCCCCTTTGAGAAATGCTCCCTGCACTCTGGAGGCAAGTCTTGTCTTTTGCTCTTAGGAAACATTTTAGAAGGCTGCTCCGATTCGCAGCAGGGACAGGCTGCTGAGCAGACCTCAAGCCTGCCTCAAGCCCATTGCCTAACCTGCTTGCTGTTCCCCTCTGAGAAATGCGCCCACACTTTGGGCTTGAGAGAGATTGTCATGTGACCAGTAGGCAAAAAGAAATGGTGGCGTTGTTCAAAGTCATAAGGTTTCTGGATCAATGTGTTATGTTAACTGAACCAAGGGCATCAAGTCAGTCATTAAAGGCCCTTTTCACATGGGGGGGGGGAACGGGCGAAAACGCCCAAAAACGGAGCTTGCCTGAAACCGGGTAAGTCCGTCGCCATGTGGAGCAGCACAAGCTCACTGCTCCGCAGTCCTCCGGCGTCCCAAATGGCGGTTTCCGGTTGGTGGAGGCTCTCCACCAACCGGAGAAGCTCGCCAGCTGGAAGCCCCCCCCCCGGCAGATCTGCAGGCATGCACTTGCGCGCGCCTGCAAATCCACTTCGGAGCCGGGCGACGGAGCAGCACAGGGCTGCGCGCTCCGTGCTTTTTAAAAACCTCGAAAAAGAGGTTTTTAAAAAACACGCAGCGCGGCTAGTTCCGGCCGCTCCTGAGTGGATTCTGGTGTGGAACTACGAAAAGTAGTCCACGCCAGTCCACTCTAGGGTGTAGAAGACCTCCGTGAGAGGTCTCTCTGCACCATTTCAGAAGCCCGGTATGGAAATGGCCAAAAATATACAAGTCTCGAGTCAAGTCAGTGCCTCGTTTATGGCCAAGTCGAGTCCGAGTTGAGTCACTGAAGTGACTTAAGTCCGACTTGAGTCTGAGTCTATCAACTCGTGTCTACATCCGTTTGCGTCTACTCGCGTCTACTATATAGTTTGAATCCAAGGTATCTCAAGGGCTATGCATTTCCATACGGCCCTGCTCGAGCTCCTCTGTTTTTGGACAGAGGTCCTTCTCTTAATCCCACCACCTTGACAGGCACATTTGGTGGGAACAGCGGAGATGCCCTTCTCTATGGCTGCTCCCAGGCTCTGGCGCTCCCTTTCCAGAGAGGCTAGAATGGGTGCTTCTTTGCTGTCTGTGGCATGTGAAGACCTTTTATTCTAGTAGGCTCTTCAGGTCTGATTGCTTTATGAGAAAGAGTTTTTTTAGTGAGCTAAACTACTATTGTTCTTTATATTCAATTAGTGTTATTTGTTGTCTGTTTTAATCCCAACTTTTTGTATGTTTTAAACTATACATGCTTTCATTTGTAATTTGCTCTGTGTTGTGAACTGCCATGAATCCCATTTTGGGGAGAAGGCAGGATGTAAATATAGGGATGAATAGGTAGAGGGAGGGAGGGAGGGAGGGAGAGAAAGAAGGAAAGAAAGAAGGAAGGAAGGAAGGAAGGAAGGAAGGAAGGAAGGAAGGAAAGAAAGAAAGAAAGAAAGAAAGAAAGAAAGAAAGAAAGAAAGAAAGAAAGAAAGAAAGAGACTCTTTCCTGAAAAGACCCCAAAAAGCAACTGCATAGCAGAATAGACAAGACAGACCACGTGTCTGATGCTGAATAAGATGTAATAGTGTATGTTCCTATGAAATGTGAATATAGATAATTTAAAGAGGTATATGATTTTTAAAAAAGTGGGGTTCTGGAGCAATGCGTTCTGCAGACCTACAGCTGGAACTCTCTAAAACTAGCAGTCCTGATGTGCCACCTAGTGGGCAGCAGCAGCAGGACACAGTGTACATACTGGGCTCATCCAGATCGCTGTACCTGGTAACAAGGTGCACCTACTGATTCATAAAGCTGGGAATATTGCAGTATAACTAAATATGACAGCGGTAGGCCTGTGTTTGACAACAGGGGCGAGGGTTCTTCTTTCTGGCAAGACTTGCATTGCCCTCGTGGTCACCTTTTGAGAGGTCTGTATACTGATAGTAGGTGAGGCTGAAGTCAAAACTGGGTAAAGTTACCACTTTCCTTGCTCTCTTCCCTTCAGTCCCCTCTGTCTTTCTCTGACATTCCCTTTACTCCCTTTCACACTCCTTCTAACTGCCCAGCAGGCTGCTCTTACTAGCAGTCTGAATCAATCCTTTGCAGACGGCTTTTCTCTTCCCTGCTTCCCTGCTTCCCATGCCCTGAGTCTGTGAGGTGTGCACAGGGCTATTGATAACCAGAGTTCAGGCAGTTATGTCATTTTAGGGTCGCCATAGGCGAACGCTGAGTTGACGGCAAATAACAACAACACATTTGCACGTGCACTCCATTTTCTCATTTTACAAGGAACGCAGTGAGGACAAGGGAGAGAGTTATTCTGTGCGTGCAAGGAGTAATACTTGTTAGCTGATTTCAAAAGCTACACTTAAGGGCATTGTACAGAAATTTTTCAAATTTTATGTCATTCTTTTTTTTTCCCTCTCAGAAAAGTAATGGAAAAGAAAAGCGACAAGGAGAGCAACAACTAAAGTAAAACAAATTTCAGCACTACAGTGGGTAGTGACAATGGCAAATAAGAGGAGGGAGAGGCTTCTGTGGGTGTTTTTGTTTGTTTTTGGCTGTTTGCTCTCTCTAAGGGGGCAAGACTTCTGCTAAGTCACTGACTTGGTTGGTGGTGGAACTAGCAGCCACTAGCTCTGTATAGCTCCTGCCTCAGTTTTTGGAGCTCAGCAAATCAGGAGACAAAATAGGCAGTTTTATGACAATTTCATTAGAGAGAAGCATTGCCAAGAATCTGTCCTTTATGCACAGCAAATTCAAGCTGGTTGCCCTGCTGGAGGAGAAAATGCCGCAGTATCTACACTTTGTCTTATCAAAGGTTGGTGCTTTCTTCAAAAGAGTGCAGCAAATTCTTCTGAAAAGCAAAGTCTGGGGGATACATCAAGGAAGGGTGACAGTTCCAAAACACACAAGTAAGACGCTTGGAGGAATGTCACGCACAGAAGCAGAACTATCAAGAACCATGCTTCAAGCTTGGAGCTACATAATCAATTCCAAGTTTTCCCCCTAACCAGCGATTATGAGGCACGGAGAACAAGGATAAGAGCATCACACATCTGAAGTCAAGGAGGTGACTTTGGAGGGTTCTATGAATGGAAGAGCTACTATCAGTTCCCAGAGGAAGAAGAGACATGTTGTGGTACTAGGTGATCCCATGTTGTGAGGAACAGAAGCAGTGGTTTTGGGGTCTGATAAGCTGTTTCATGAAGTATGCTGTCTCCCAGGAGCAAAGACTCACCATGAACAAGATTCATCCAACCCACAGATGATTATCCCTTTCTTCTAATCCACATTGTAATAAATGGTACAGCAAGATACAGCCTTCAACAAATTGCAAAGAAGTACAAGACCCTGGGGAGGAAGCTAAAAGACTGTAGGCCACAGACTGTTATTTCATTGCTTCTTCCTGTAGAAGGACATGGACAATGGAGTCTTACAAATCTGATCAGGAGCCCTTTAAACTGAGTTACATGGCAGAGGGAAACATTATTATAGAAGGTAGAAGGATACCAAGTATTGGGGAGAATAGCCTTAATGACACAGGGGGAATTAGGCCAATAGTACAAGAGCACGACTATGGACAGAAAAAAAATCATCTGGGGGAGAATGAACCATGGTCTTCAATGTCTGTACACTAATGCACAAAGTATAGGGGGGAAAAAACAAGATGAACTTGAAGTCTTAACACAGAAAGGCAAACATGATTTAACCATCATCACTGAAACCTGGTGGGATGACTCTTATGACTTAAACATAGTAATGGAAGGATATGACTTATTCCAAAGAAATACATCAAGCAGGAAAAATATGGAAGTAGCATTATATGCCAAGGAACTGTCCACTTGTGAGGAGATTCATGACTTAGAGCATGGAAAACAGGTTGGGAGCTTTTGGATACAAATTAAAGGGGAAAGAAACAACAGTGATCTCACTGTGGGCATGTACTATAGTCCCCCAGCCAGACTGGATAGCTGGATGATGCCTTCCTAAAACAAATGACCAAATTTTAAAAACGAGAGATATAAAAACAATGGGAGACTTCAACCACCCTGATATTTTTTGGAAGTCATACACCATCAAGAGTGCAAGGTCCAACAAATTCCTCAGTAGCCTTGCAGGCAGTTTCATTATACAAAAGGAGGAGGAGACAACAAGAAGATCAATTATTTTGGATTTGATCCTAACCAACAGAGATTAATAGGGCAGTGGCGAAGGAATAGTGGAATGCCTGGGTGGAAGTGGCCATGTCCTCTTGGGATTTATTATTACGGAGGAAAGGGTAAGCCATATGTAATCAGATACACACTCTGGACTGTAAGAAAGCTGGTTTCAGTAAGTTTAGGGAAATACTGGGTGAGATCCTGTGTTGAGAAATGCTCAAAGGTATAGCAAAGCCTTTGATTGTGTAAATCATGAAAAACTGTACCTCGCTCTTAAAGAAATGGATGTGCCACAACATTTGATTGTCCTGATGTGTAACCTGTATGCAGGATTGGGACTGTTGGGACAGAATGCAGAGAAATGGAATGGTTTCCAATTGGCGGTGGGGTCAGGCAAGGCTGCCTTTTTTCATCCTATCTGTTTAACTTATATGCTGAACAGATCATATGTAAACAGGATTAGACTCAGAGGTAGGAAGTGTGAAAATTGGAAGAAAGAACATAAAAGAATATGATATGCAGATGACACCACATTACTATCAGAAAGCAGCAAAGATTTGGAATGATTACTGAAGAAAGACAAGGCATAAAGTGCAAAGGCAGGTCTACAGCTGAACATTAAGAAAACAAAAATAATGAGTACAGATGATTTACATAATCTCAAAGTAGATGATGAAGATATTGAAACAGTTCAAGATTTTCCATACCTTGGCTCAGTCATTAATCAGGTGAAGAGTGCAGTCAAGAAATGAGAAAAAGACTAGGACTTGGAAGGGCATCTATGAAGGAACTAGACATGATCCTGACGTATAAAGATATATCATTGAATATTAAAGTTAGGATTGTTATGCCATTGTATTTCCCATTTCTATGTATGGTTGTGAAAGCTTGACATTGAAGAAAGCTGATAGGAAGATTTGAAATATGGTACTGAAATATGCTAGGGTCCTAAAAATGTGGGCTCCTAAAAAGACAAATCAATGGGTCTTAGAGCAAATCAAGCCTGAACTCTTCCTAGAAGCCAAAATGACTAAACTAAAGCTGTCTTACTTTGGCCATATTATGAAAAGACTACTAGAAGGTAAAACTAGAACCATCAATGGATGATTGGAAGATAAAAATCATGGATATCACTGAAATGGAGAAGTTATCAAGCCTGATGAACGGGAACTCAAAGCAACAATTCAAAAGAGAACGGAGACAAATTATAGAATGGGTAAAAAGTAATAACTATAAGGTTGAAGAGAGAGAAAGATAGGACTTACAGACATAATTTTTATGCTAAGGATGGGATTAAAAATAGGAAATAAAGTTGAATTTTTATATTTATATTATGTAGGTCAAATATAGGTGTAAGAAATACCGCAACAAAAACAGATATTTCATAAAATGTAGGTTCTGATAGATGTGTTCAATAATCAGTATTGGATTTGAGGAAAACGCACAATAAGGATTGTAGGGTAGGTAAGCAAGATAGGGGAAATAAAGGGTGGGGTTGGGGGAAGTAAGTAGGGAAAATATAAAATGCAAATATACGTATAAGTAGAGTGGGAAGGTGGAGTGGAGGGAATACAAATTATTAAATGTGCATAAAAATATTGTGATGTATAGGCATCTTTTAATTTTTTATGTATTGGATGAAAGTTTGGTATAAAAATTATAAATAAGTAAATAAAACGGAAAAGATAATAATGCTTGGTAAGGTGAAAGGCTGTAGAAAAAGAGGAAGACCACATTACAGATGGATAGACTCAATCAAGGAAGACACATCCCTAAATATGCAAAACCTGAGCAGGGCAATTGAGGATAGAATGACTTGGAGATCTCTCATTTGTAGGGTCGTCCTAAGTCAAAGTCAACTTGACAGGAAGTTAACAACAACAAATGAGCTCATGATGCATGGGTGTTTCTTAAAGGTGAGCTATTGAAGGCACAATTGTAGGGAAGGGTCTAAAGAAACCAGGACAGATGTACAAAGAAGTCTTAGATGAGCTGGGATTCTAAAAAAAAAAAAAAAAAATATGCAAGAAATGGAAGAACAGAGAAATCACTGAAGAGGAATCATACAAATAGCCAGTACTTGTAGAAGAAAGTCATAATGAACTCAGTCTTGCAAGAAATAATTAAAAAACAAGGGAGTGGTTGTTATGTTTGGAGCAAGAAAAAGAACAAGAAAATGGTAGGGTCACTGTACAGAGAAGATGGTGAAATGCTAACAGGGGCAGAGAGAAGCCTGAACTGTTTAATACTGTATCTGCCTCAGTCTTTTCCCAAAAGAAATACAGTGCTCTTAGTGGTGGAAATAGAATAAATCATGCAGTAAGAGGACTACAACCTAGAATAGAATAAGAAAGTAAGTAAAGGAATACCTGGCTGCTTTAAATGAATTCAGGTCTCCAGAGTATTAAAGGAACTTGCATGTGTAATGTCAGAGCCACTGACATCTTTGAGAATTCTTGGAGGACAGGAGAGGTCCCAGCAGACTGGGGAAAAGCAAATGTCTCCATGTTCAGAAAGTGGCGGGGGTGGTGGGGAGAGGGAAGGATCTGAGTAATTATCAAGCAATCAGCTTGATGTCAATACCAGGGAAGGTTCTAGAAAAACTAATTAAACAGTTGATCTGTGCGTGATTGCTGGGAAGGAATGCTGTGATTATGAAGAACCAGCTTATGTTTTATGTTTTACGTTATGTTTTACAAAACTCACGCCAAACTAATCTTATCTCTTTTTTAAGTAGATTTAGTAGCTTGGTAGATCACGGAAGTGCTATGAATTTTAGTATATCTTGTTTACTTAAGGCTTTTGACAAGATTCCACATGAAATTGCTTGAAGGCAAGCTGTTGAACTGTGGGCTAATACAGAGTTACAGTTAGGTGAATCTGTAATTAGTTGACTAACCAAACCCAGAGATTTCTCACTAATGGTTGCTCTTCATTCTGGAAAGAAGTAACAAATGGGATGCCTCAAGGTTCTGTACTGAATCCAGCATTATTTAACATGTTTATGATACTAACTTCGATGATGCTATAAAAGGCATGCTTATCAAATTTGCAGACAACATCAAATTAGGGGGTTAACTAATATCCCAGAGGACAGGATCAAATTCAAATTTACCTTGGCAGATTGGAGAACTGGGACAAAACTAACAAAATGAATTTTAACCAGGATAAAGGTAAGGCACTACATCTAGACAGGAAAAATGAATGCACAAATGTATGATGGGTGACATCTGGCTTTGAAAGCAGTGATAAGGATCTAGGGGTCTTAGCAGACCACAAGCTAAACATTAGTCAACAGTGTGATGAAGCAGCCAAAAAACCCAATGCAATTCTGGACTTGATCAAAGCAGTATAGAGTCCAGATCAAGGGAAGTAGTAGGGCCACTCCTTTGGTCAGTGCTCACCTGGAATGCTGTGTCCAGTTCTGAGCACCAGTTCAAGCTGGAACATGTCCAGAGAAGGGTGGCTCAGGTGGTCAAAAGTCTGAAAACCAAGCTTTGTGAAGAACAATTTAGGGGGCTAGGTATATTTAGCTTAAAGAACAGAAGATGGAGAAGTGACATGATAGCTAATGTTAAATATCTGAAGGGATGTCAAGTAGAAGGAGCAAGCTCGTTTTCTGCTGTTCCAGAGACTAGAGCATGAACCAATGGATTCAAATTACAAGAAAAGAAATTCTACCTAAACATTAGGAAGAACTTTTTAGTAGCTGATTGACAGTGGAATACACTGCCTCAAAGGGTGTAGGACTCTCCTTTTGTGGAGATCTTTAAGTAGAGGTTGGATGGGCTGCTTTAGTTGTGTCTTCCTGCATGGCAGGAAGCTGGACTAGATGGCCCTTGTAGTCCCTTCCAACTCTAAGATTCTATGATTCTGTGAAACCATGGAACAGTAACAAATAAAAGAAAGAAATTGGTTTTAAAAGTAACTTTGCATGCTGTGTGCCTCCCCGGTACACTTTCTCCCTCCTGCTCTCCTTTCTTCACCCCTATGAAATTAGTCCAAGAATAGAGCTTGCTCATCTCTGTTTGACAACATGGATTGCTGTTGAAGTGGGGGACAGGATTGTGAGCAAGGGACGTTGGACCTTCCCCCAACTTTACTGCTCTGTTTTTCTCCTGCTTGGTCTTCAAGAACAAAGTCAAGCTACCACTGCAGGGAGATGAACTTAGAAAGATATCTTATACTACCAGGTCCAAGTGTTTATCCATCCGAGAACAGTGGCAGAGGTCTCTGTAATCCCTAGGAAACACATCCTTCTTTCTTTCCCTTTTGAAAAACAATAACAAGAGAGGAAAGGCAGAGATTGGATTTGAGATCTTCTGTAATGGAATGCCCACTTTCTTCCACTGAGTTATACTTCTTGCTGTTTTCAACTGGAGCAGTGCAGAGGTATTGGGACTGCTTCTTGACAAAGTTGCTTTTAAAGTGCTTTCCCCTCCATCCTTTGTATTTGTTTGGCAAAACCCAGATCCTGAGACACAGGCCATTTCCGTACTGTACTGTCATAGTGCTATTATTTTACTTTCATCATCCTATGGAATCCTGGGGTTTGCAATTTAGGGAGGGGCATTTAGAATTCTCATCCAGAGAGCTCTTTGGTCTCAGTAAACTACAAACCCCAGAATTCCACATGATGATGAAAGTGGAATAATAGCACTATAACAGTGTAGGGTGGAAATGGCCACAAACACTAAGAGCTACGTCCTCCCCCACCCTTGTGATTGTGTCTCTGTATTGGAAAACAGTTCCTGCAGGGTGCTTGGAGGGGCAGCTGCCTTTTGCTCAGGCAGTGGGGCGCTGAGGGCTGGAAATGTGCCACTCCCTATTTCTGCCACCACCATCGCCCCAGGAGAGAACATGTTGCTCTGGGGAGCTACTGTATCAACCACAGCACAGGCAATTTCCCTGCTCAGTGGTCCCAGGGTACCTTGGCTCAGAGGGTCCCTTGGAGCCAGTCATTACTAAATTAGCCGGCTCTAGGTAAAGCCAGAGTCTGGAAACAGTTGGGCAGTGTGCAGCCCCTGCTGCCTCCAATGCTGCTCCTTCTCTTTTGGGTGGTCTGACAGGACGTGGTCTTGCCACCACCTTCTCCTTTCCCGCGTTTATGATGTGGCAGGACAGGATGCAGAGGTGCCACTGTCTCCTATGGCTGGGGGACAGGTGCCCCCTCCAGTGTGGCACAGAAGGGCAGCCTGCATGCATGTTAGCTGAAACAAGCCATAGAGGGCAGTGGCCATGGGTGTTGGCTGCTATCCCTGCATGATGTGGGCAAGAGAACCACATCTCCCTTCCTACTTTAAGCATCAGGAAAGCTTTGGCCTCTGCTGCATAACACCATAAGAGTTCCTGTGGAATTCAGTTCTCTGATTCCTATTTTAAAAAGTTGCTTCTGTTGTTCTCAGCCCAGACTCACTGGGCATATTTGAAAAGGGAGGTAGGAAGGGGAGAGACAAATTTGTACAAATTTGTAGCATCTGAGACTGTCTAGGCCTCCAGACGTTGTTGGACTGCATCTCCCACTATTCTTCATCATAGGCTATCCTGGCTTGGCCACAGAGTGTGATTTGCAATCCGGCATCTGCATGGCCGCACAGTATCAGAATCATGAGAGACAAAAATTCTCTTTGCATCACCTCTAGCAAGCCATTCAAATGACAATAACTAGGCTGCACCCACCTGGCTTCATGCAGAAGCTGGGGAATGGAAGGAAGAAGTAAAGTAAGTGGTGTTATGTAGGGGGTGTTATGTAGGTTTCCTGTGGGTACTTTTGAAAATAGTAAAGCCATGATATTAAATAAATACAGCAGCTGAGTAATTAAAGGCACTGGACTCATTAGTCAGAGTTCAGTGGGTAGGTTCTGGACCTCTTACTGTTCATGTTATTCCTCTTTAGCTGTGGGGGACATGATCTGGTTAAAACTGGATCAAGTATAGGATGTATGGATTTTAACTAGGACTCTTTCCTTCCATCCCCTTTAGAGCCCTCACTGGCATTAAAATACATTGTAGCCCAGGTCTGGGTCCTGCTCACAGCACATGCATCTGTGCTCAAGTAAACAGGCTTGTATGTGTGGAATGCTTATTTAACACAAACACTTATTTTGGCACAGTAGGTACCTTTTCTACATTTTTATTACAAGTAAAGAAAACGTTGGGGAACATTTTATTCATTTGTGTTACTTTCAGGGGTACAGAAAAAAAAAGCAAACCACAGAAGCAGTAACCTTCTCTCTCAGCTTAATATTTTAGCATTCACCAACCCAGTGAAAATGTTTGTTTGAAAATGTATATTTGCATTTCTTTTGTTCAGCTGTAGCTAGAGTCTGAGATCTGCTTTGTGTTATGGGTAAGGTCAGTACTGTACAAAATCAGGGCATTTCAACCTGTACTGTGTGCCTCTATCTACACTGCTGAAGACAGGTTGCAGGTATCCTGGTGTGTTCTTTGTACTGAACCTTTTGTATTCAGGTTAAAAACCAAGCCACACTTAGGTTTAAAATCCAGTCTTTTGTTGTGCCAAGGTCATGTTGCTTGCTTTGTCCTCAAATCCCAAAAGAGGAAAGAAATCTACAGTGTTCTCAATGGTACACAATAACAAACAGGTCTGTAACTCCCCACTCCCAAACAGACATCTACTTGCATCTGCTCCCTCTGTTCTCCAGTCCCTGCTTTTTTTGTACAGTCATTACTTCCTCGGAAAATATTCACAAAAATGCTATGTCTCATTGCGGCCACGAGGTGGCAGCAAAACCAATCCCAAATTGGATTTCGCTGCGATCACCATGGTTGCTCCTTGTTATTGCTTCCTTATTGTTATGTGCTGTCACACTGGCCCTTACCTTATCATGACTGTCTGAATGAGAGAGAGCCAGTGTGGTGTAGAGATCAGAGTGTTGGAGTAGGGCTCCAGGAGACAAGAGATCAAAACCCTGCTCAGCCATGGAGACCCACTAGGTGACCTTGGGTGGATCACACTCGCTTAGTCTAAGAGGGACGTAGTGGCAAACCTAATCTGAATAAATCTTGCCGGGAAACCCCACAATAACATTGCCATACGTCAACATCAACTTGAAGACACAAAGCAAGAATCAGAGAGAGACCTCCAAGAGATCCTGTCAATAGCAGCCTTGCTTGATAGATCTTGCAGACTCGGGACTGTGGCTTCCTTTATGGAATCAGTCCCCTTGTAACTCAGTCTTCCTTTTGTCCTGCTGTATCTTTTCTAAGCATCATCGTTCTTTCCAGTCTGTGATGTTTTCTCATAATATGCCCAAAGGACGATAGCCTTGGTTTAGTCATTTTGGTGTTTTCTAAAACCTGATGCAAAACAGTGGTGTTGTAAGGCATGGTAATCGCATTCTGCAACTATTTCCACAGCTCAAGCAGAGTTTTCCAAGAGGCGGTTTTCCTGCTACTTAGAACAGTGTTTAAAGCAGAGCTTTCCAAACTCTTCATGTTGGTGAGACACTTTTTAGACATGCATCATTTCACAACACAGTAATTCAGTAAGTGGAAGCAACCTCTCCACGCAGGCCTGAGCTGCCGCTGCCCTCGCCAGGGTCTTCCTCGGCCCAGGGTGGTGGCGGCAGCAGCAGAGGCAGCCCCTTCACCTGGGCCTGGCCCACTGCAGTGGCAGAAGAAGCAGTCCCTCCACCGCGCGACACACCTAGACACTGCGGGTGACACACTAACATGTCGTGACACACAGTTTGGAAACTTCTGGTTTAAAGGAAAGTAGTCTCTTGACATTAAAACACCCATTGCACTGTTTTAAAAGCAACACCTTCCTTTTTTGTTGTTGTTTCTTTTCCATTACTCTTTTTTGTATTTGTTTTTAGAACTAATAAGACAATGGCATGAAACCTGAAAAATTCCACTCAGAGCACCTCTAAAAATATGCTAGAGAAATAACTAGAAAGCATTATTTGTCAGAGCAGGTGAGACTAGGAAATTTGGCCAGACAGTCTGACCTGGGCCATTTCTACACTAGACTG
Source organism: Cyclura pinguis (assembly GCA_030412105.1). Lineage (NCBI taxonomy): Eukaryota > Metazoa > Chordata > Lepidosauria > Squamata > Iguanidae > Cyclura > Cyclura pinguis. Next base: position 107,638,819 of record CM059600.1, on the reverse strand, counting down.
TTATAGTGCTATTATTCCACTTTCACCATCCTATGGAACCCTGGGGTTTCTGCAAATCCCAGGATTCCATAGGATATTGCAAGTGGAATAATAGCACTATAACAGTCTAGTGCGGAAATGGCCCTGGTCTAATTTACTGGTCCCAATTTACTGATACTTTTAATAGAATAAGCCAATAAATGAGTTTGTAACACAGCACGCCACCAAGCCTCAGAAGATCCACTTGAACTACACCACCACATCACTTTTACCACTTCATAGTGTGCTTTGGTTTAATGAGGATAACTTCAAATATAAGGGAAAGCCACAGAAATCAACTTTACCAAGGTTACTGAGATCTCTTGAAAGAAGGATGCTGCGTCCAGCAGATCTGGCACACCAAGTTCAATACCCATTTGTGTTACTGTGCCTGTTCACTCATCTGTTAATATGAATATGATGGCATGTCCCCAACAACATGGTATTTGTTGGAGTGGGAAAATAATGGGAAGTAACTGAGCCAACAGAGCTTATGCATCTGCAAACACCAGTAGTTGAGTTGTATGTTGTAATCATGTCATATATAAAAACAATTACTGACTTTCTAACAGAGTATAACCTACAAATAATTGTCCTCAGTGAATATGATAGAGACGTTACAGAACTGTGATGATTATGCACAATCATAGTATTTCCAAAGTGATTGCAATGGAGTATTGCAAACCTATAGAAAAACCAGATGTTTTGGACTACAAGTCCCATAATCTTTTACCATTGGCCATGCTGATTGAAACTGATAGACTTGTAGGCTAAATTATCTGGAGCAATAACTATTTCCCCCTATAAGAAACCATGAGGCTTGCTCATAAATCATGGGTTACTTCTCTTGTCATTTGATCTCAGGACAATATGGCTGGTTTATTTTTCAAAGCTTTCCCCGATGCCAGAATTCAGTATAGTCACAATCAGTTGGATTTCACCAGCTAGGGCCAAATATCTCTTATTACATCTTCAACTAAACTGTAGTCAGTGTAATTTCCTGCGCATTGTTGGAGGTAGGCCAGTCATAAAGGAAGAGTAAGGCCTGTCAGGATCTGCCTTCTGCTAGAGATATAGTATGTATTCTTTCTGACATAATCTCTGGTGTGCAGTTGTGATAACCCAAGTTTTCTTTTAATTAGATAATTTTTGGCTGTCTGATAGCTCTGCTCTAAGTGATGCATAGTCTTAAAAAAAAAGGCAAGAGATGCCCTTTACATACCTCTGTGACCCAATTCTTGTTTGTTTTTTTGTTTGTTTGTTTTAAATTTGTTTACCGGCAGCACTACCAGTACATGGCACCTTAGTTCTGACTGGGAAACAATGGTAGGTGCTGATCTGACAGTGGAAAGACCAATGTTGTAGAACTCGAATGGGCAATCAGTGGCCCTTCAGATATTGTTGGATTCCAACTCTCATCATCCCTAGCCAGCATGATCAAGGGTCAGTCATAACGTGAGTTGTAGCCCACCAAGATCTGGAGGAACATATGTTCCCTACTCCATCTTCCTCAAAACATATGCTAGAAGCAGCCCAGGGCACGTGTAAAGTTTGTTAAAGGAATATTTGATGATTCCTTGTATGGTCAAGCATTACCCTCAGAGCTACTGACATCATTGAAGGTCTTGGTAGAGCAACTGTGGACAAAGAGGAAGAAAGCCTCATTCACAAATATCCTCAGGGGTTCCCACCACGTGGAACAAGACCTCCCCCCTTTTTTTTGGTCAAGTCATAGATCCTTCCACAGTCTGGTGAGCCAGCTCTCATGGAAGCAAAAATCCTTCTGAAATTCAGATATCATAGGGTTTATGTGCTGGAGATGAGAGTAACAGATGAATGGGAGTTTGCCTTCAAAGGCGTGTTGAAACAAGAAGGTCTTCAGGTCTTCACCTACCTTTGGAAGGATAACAAGGAGAGTGCCAGTCTAACCTCTCTAGGAAGTGAGTTGCAAAGTCTGGGAACAGCCACCCAGAAGGCCTTCTGCCACATTCCCATGAAATGTATTTTTAACATTGGTGGGGCAGAGAGAAAGGCTACTCCAGAAGTTTTCAAAACCCAGGCAGGCTCATGCAGCAAAACAGGGTTCTTCAAATAAGTTGGGCCTGACCATGGGATAGTCTGGGTACAATTGGTTGCTTAGGGGCCTAGTTCAATCATTGGCTGTGAAGGGATGCTGGGCCCCAGCAGTGAAAGGACTGGCATGCTTCTCTGCTGTAGACTATTTGTTGTATCATTTACCAGCAGTAAAGCGTATCTTATAGCATTTAATGAGTGTCAGTGTTCAGTACCAAACAAAGCCTGAAAAAGCAACCCTTTCCAGCTTGGAACATTATTGTGCCATTACCAGGATTATTTTGTTGAACTCAGTCACAAAAAAATTATTATAATAATTAAAGGGAGTGGGGAACAACAGACAGCAACACAAAATTAAAGGACAGAAATTTACTAACAACAAGGACGTACCAAGCAAGCCACAGAAAAATCCCGTGTGAAACCCTCTTAAACAGCCCCTCTTTCAAATTAAGTAAGCTTAAATTGGCATGGGAGCCAATGTGGTATAGTAGTTTGGGTGGTCAACTTGTACTCTGGGATAACCTGGTTCAAACCCCCAATGAGACATGGAAACCCACTGGCTGGCCTTGGGCAAGTCACTCACCCTCAGCCTCCAAGGAAGGCAATGGGAACTCCTCTGAACAAATCTTGCCAAGAAAACCCATGACAGGTTCAACTTAGGGCTGCCGTAAGTCAGAAATGACATCAAGGCACAAAACAACAACAAGCTCAAGTGGCATAAGTATGCAAAGATCCGTTTAATATACCTCTAACAAACATTTGAACTTTCACAGGTTTCAGAATAGTTTGGCAAGAAGCTGAACACTGTCAATGGACGTAGATGCTATTAAAGAGAACCACAGCACTTGGAGAGAACTGAAACCCAAAAGTAGATGCACAAAGTCAGCATTACAATACTAGCTGTGTTTCGTTTTGTTTTTCTTTTCCCCTGTGTATTACTGTTTCTCTATGTACTCATCCTCCACTCTTTTGTGAATTTGCCTGCATGGACAACATCTAAATATTTGGAAAGCTATACTTTGTCTTTTTCTTGAAGCAAGTTATATCACACATGTTGGACTGTAGTTTCCACCATAACCAACCAAAAGGGATGATCAGTATATTAAATTAAATCACTCATTTATTAATGTATTTACTTAGCTACTAACCAACCTCTTCTGGGTTCTTAGTGGCTGTCCCCAAATTTTAGAACTCCTTCTCTAGGGAAGCTAGGATGGCTCCCTCCTGGGTTTCCTTTCGCCCCAAGTGAAAACTGTCTTATTCCAACAGGTTTTTAGAAATCGTCTGGAAAGGGCTTTTAAAGGTGTGTTGTTTTGATGTTTTTTATATCATATCTTTTAATGGATTTTCAAATGGTTTTGAAATCTGTCTTGAGTCCCAATATTGGGAAGAAAGTTGGTTATAGCAACAGCAGCAGCAGTGGTTATTATTTTCTTCCTTTATAGCATGCCTGCCTGCCGGCCTGCCTAGTTGCAGCCTCACACACAATGCCCCCCTCTAATTTACTGTATATGCTGTATATTCTCCTGAGTCTGTTGCTCGTAATTGGAACTGTCTGGAAAATCAAATGGATATTTCAAGGGCTTCTCCAGTGGCCCAGCTGGGCAAACGTCTCTTGCAGCCCACTTGCTGTTTGGCCCTGATGTTTCCCTTTTGTGGGATTCCACCCCGTAACAGTCTTCCAGTTGTCTGCACTGTCACTGTTCTCCTCCCAGCTCTGCCCTACTCTGGGCTATCTCTGAGGCATTGGATGCTTACTGTTTCTAGAACTCCACCCAGCCTGAGCCGCCTGAGCCGAAACAAACAAGTGCCTGCCCCAAACTGATTACATGCTTGGGTATGGCATTGTGTGGACAGCTGGCTCTTTATCACGGACAGAGTACTGCTGTCTCATTCATTCACTGGCAGTGGAACTCCTTTTGGGCCTTTTGGTAGCAAAACTAACAGCCCAGATCATTTTGCATGGTCCTTGGCCTTTTTAGAAGTGTGTGACTGAAAGCCTGTCCTGCAGATCAAAAGCACCCTTTTTCAGTTCCATAGATCAAGGTAGGACTCATGCGGTCTCCCAGACCTTGTTCATCTACAGCTCCCAACATATCTTGCCAATGTTTATGTCAGCTAAGGCTGATGGGCATGGCAATTCACCCACTTCTGAAGAGCCACACAATTCCCACCCCTGCTGTAGACTGATCACATCTTATACTTGCATGTGAAGGAGTAGAGTTTTTCTGAGTTTGATTCTCTACAGACGCATTCCAACATCTTTGAAATTGTAACATCTATAGAATTATCCAAATCTGAGAAGAAAATTATGCCTCTTCATGAATTAAACAACTTCTAGACTAAACAGATCTAATCCCCAAATAAATCCACTAAGAAACTTCAGGTACAACTACCTTGCCAGTAATTATGTTGCACATCTAATGCACCTCGTGTGATATGATTAGACATTTTGGGGTGTTTTTCAGATGACACAGAACTGACTACTGCCTCTGTTAGTGATACAGGCAAAGAAAGATTTTGTGAGCATTGAGGTGGAGAAGAAATGATGGGACAATGTCAGAGATGGAATGATAATACTATATATTTGGAGCTGATGGCTGAATCACCTATGTTAGCAATGCAAATATCACACATCAGCAGTGTGTGATACTTTGTTGTTGGTGGGACCTTAAGGCAAACCTATCATGGGGTTTTCTAGGGGCTGAGAGAATGTGATGTCCCCAAGATCACGCAGTGGGCTTCCATGGCTGACAGGGGAATTGAACGCTAGTCTCCAAGGTCATAGTCTACTGCTCAAACCACTACACCACACCAGCTCTGATGCATCACACAGAAGCTGGATCCAGCTGCACTCTTCCCGCTCACTTTGCAAATCAGAATTATCTTTGGAATACTTTGGCTTTCACTGCAGTGACGAAGCATGTTTAATGTAGTCTGGAAATTAGAATCCAACTCTGAGTTAAAAAACAGCTTGAGGGCCTGGAGTTTATCTGTTGGCAAGAAGGACAGATGTAGGTAACAATTGTCAAAGACAATAACCAACCATTTCAGCTGTGCTAAGCATTGTCTTCTCTGGATTTACAGCCCCCATCTGCAAGGAGAAAGTGGAAGACTTTACAGAGAAGGCAAGCAAGGCAGGGATGCAGTTTCCATGGTGAAATATTTGGAAAACACACTTTTGAAGAATACACAAGGACCTTTGAACAACTTTTAAGTTTTCATGGAACATCAGAATTACAAAAAGAATGGCTAAATTCTAGAAGGCTGGGTTCCCTTTAGCTCTTGCAAACAAATGGAACCTTATGGAGAGCAAAGAAGCTTTCAGAGGGTCATCCAGAGCAGTAAAATAGTGGGCAGGAAGGAAACAACCACCTCTCTTCACTTTTTGTGTTCCCAGTTGTTCCCTCTTAGAGCAGTACCTCCCAGAAAAAAAAAAAGAGATTCCCCCTGTTTAGTTAAAACCCTCCAAAACTTCATAGATGAAAACTGGGATACATGTGGACAAACAACTTCAGATTATGGTCAATATAGCACAGGTTATTAATGAGGAAGAACACAGAAGCTAGAAGAGGCTGCAGCAGTTTGCTTTTCCCTGAGCTTACTGGGAAGGGCAAGATTCTGCCTCTCCTCTCTTCTTCCAGTTGCTGATTTAATTGAGAGCAAACTACTTTTGCCCTTTAAACGCAGTTTGCAGCAACTGAAGTAAGGCAAGGACAAAGGGGGAAAGGAGGAGGAGGAGGAGGAAGAGAGAAAAACTGGGATATCTTCAAAGCTGCTGATAATGTGGCATGACAGGGAATTACTTGTGACTGTTAATGGAAAATCAGGACAGTTGGAAAGCTCATATCTGTGTGTGGTGGATGTACAGTGAGGCAAAGGACAGAGAGGATCTCTAAAAAGCAAACACAAACCTTGCTGTGTTGCTCTGAGTTGTTTCTAAGATGTCAAACACAACAGACACTGCAGTCTGTCTGTTTGTTGTCAAGGAGGTGAGAAGTTGAAAGGCAATGTTTGCAGTCCAAATTTCTGTTCCCCTGCCTCCCGTCATGGACAGGCTTACTGTTTGTTTGCCTACGCCAGCTTTCCCTGGTGCCTGGCCACATTCTGCTGTGATTAAGCACTATTGATGTCTATTTGTGTGCATTTACCTACTTCACAAACCAGATGTCCTTTGAGGTCATCATTGGCCTATCTACATACTCTACCAGACAGAAGAACTTTAAGGCTGAAACTATATGTGACACACAGTTATGTATATGCTGTCTTCAGTAGTTATTTTAAAACAGGGGTGTGGAACCTCAGGCTCTGGAGCCAAATCTGTACCTCCCCGGGGACCCCTTCTTGCTACACAATTACAGCACTGTGGCCATTTCCGCACTAGCCTGTTATAGCGCGATGATTCCACTTTCAACATCCTCTGGAATCCTGGGGTTTGCAGTTTCGGGAGGGGCCGCTTGGCCCCTCCCGAAACTGCAAACCCCAGGATTCCAGAGGATGTTGAAAGTGGAATCATCGCGCTATAACAGGCTAGTGCGGAAATGGCCTGTGATTCCACATTAACCGCCATGATAACATCCTCTAGAATCTTGGGGTTTGTAATTTTGTCAGAGGCACTAGAGGAGCTCTCTGGCAGAGAATCCTAAGTGCTCCTCCCTAAACTGCAAATCCTGGGATTTAATAGGATGGTGTCATGGCAATTAAAGTGGAATCATAATGCTATAATTTGTAGTGTGGGCACTTGTTTAGCATGGAAAAATCTAAACTGGAATTAGGTGGAAAGGAGTAATAGAGCTAGGTGTCATCTCCATATTAGTGACACCTGACTTCCTGACCCCCAAAACTCTGAACAACCTCTCCTAGATGTTTTATGTAATGTTATATATATATATATATATAGAGAGAGAGAGAGAGAGAGAGAGAGAGAGAGAGAGAGAATTAATATAATGTTATAATATAATATTAATATATAAAGGAGGTAGGGGCAAAGCAGACCCCTGAAGGACTCAGCAGGCCAGTGGCCAAGGAGTTGAATAGAAACCCTTCCAGCACCACCTTCTGAGTCTCTTCAAGGAAAGACCAGAGCCATTGTAAAACAGAGTATCTAAGTCATCCTGGCCATGTGTCCTAGGAGGACACCATGGTTGATGTTATCAAAAGCTGCAGAGAGGTCCAGAAGAAACAGCAGGGATACACTGTTCAATTCTTGGTGTAGGCCATCTTCTCAGGTGATCAAAGCCATCTCCATTCCATAACCAGGCCTGAAGCCAGATTGAATTGATTCTAGATAATCTGTTTCATCCAGGAACCCCTGAAGCCAAGTGAGCATGGCATGCTCAAAGATGCCTCCAAAATGGAATACTGGATCAAGGGAAGTCTCCTCCTCCATAGATGTCTTATAACAGCCCCCTTGAAGCCTGTTAGGGCTCTGCCTTCCTGTAAAGGGGTATTAATCACTCCCATAACACATTCATCTAGTTCCCACTGGCCTATCAGGAAGATCATATGGCTAGCATATGTGCAGTGGCTCTCACCTCTTCAAGGATCCTATCCACATCCTCAGGCTGCACAGATTGAAAAGTATCCAATAGCTCTGAAAAATATCCAATAATGCTGGACAGGCAGGAGCCAAGGTTACATCCACTGGATCCGTATGTATCAAGTGTAGCATCGACATCATAGCAAATCCAAATGATAGTACTGGCAAAGTGCTGGGCAAGTTCTTCACAGTGGGCTATCAAGTAGTCTTGGTTCTCCTGTGAACCAGATTGTAACAGATCCCTGACCACTTGAAACAGCTCCATTGGGCAGCTCATTACAGACCCAACAGGGGAAGGGAGAAAAAAAGAGTTTTTTGCTGTCTGTATTGCCACACCTTAGATATTCAAATAGACTCTAGACCATGTTTGGACAGACTCATTCCTAGTTTTCTGCCAATATCATTTTTCTAGGCTCTTACCAAAGCTAAAAAATACAGCTGATCTGGGGCTGCAAAAGATATATATTTGGGAATTATTTTTATTTTTGGTCTGTAATAACTTGCAGAAGGCATTGAAATAGGGTTCACTGATTAAATTGTATATGTCCATTTATCTCCACTGGTATCCAGAAATCAGAGTTGGATATCCATTTGGACATACAACTATTGTTTAAAAATATTTTGCTCCTCTGTACTGTTCCACTTTTAACACAGAGTACTGTGTTACATGGTACTGTAGAAAAAGAAAAAGGGGAGATTTAAAGGAAATGAAGGGCAGGAAACAGAGAAGGAGGATAGAATAGCTCAAGTTCCCAGCTTCCCTCTCTCAGTGGGAGCTCCATTGAGTTATGATGGAGAGTGCTGATGTGGAAACAACAAGGATAGCATATCCTTCAACTATCCACATTTGGCAGAGTCAATCTCAAGTAATCCTCTGTTGTCCCACTTTTCAGCTGCTTTTAAATTGTTCCAATTACTTTCTCCTTCTCTCACTTTCACCCTTAGTCCTCAGTTTACTTTGATATCTGCAAACTGTGTTCAAAGTGTAAAAGTAGTCTGTACTCAATTAACTTTGGGTCCAGGCAAGTAGAAGAGAGGAGAAGGCAGATCCTTGCCCTTCCCCGCAATAGTACTGGTAGACACAGGTGTAAAAGATCTCATAAGGTTACCCCTCTCTCACAGGCCTCCTCTTTGAGCTAATATTCCCCCTTGTTTCATGAACGCACTGGTATCGTGGTTGGACCCCTGAGTCACCCACATTTTGGGGTAACACTTTAGAGTTTGCTTGGTACATGTGTCCCAATTTTCAACTGTTAAATGTTGCAAGGTGGCTTAAATATTCTAAAGACACCAGATCCTATCTGATGTTGAATGCTAAGCAGGGTCAGCCGTGGTTAGTGCATGGATAGGAGACCACTAATAAATACAGGTGCTGTAGGCTCTATTTCAGAGGAAGGAACTGGCCAAACCACCTCTGAGTATCCCTTGCCTAAGAATACTGTGAAATTCATGGAGTCACCAGAAGGTGACAAGCAAATTGAAAGCACATGTATGCACACAGACACACAGACACACACGCACGGGATAGATGAGAAAGAACACTCTCAAAAGGTAACCAATTTTCTACATAGTAGGGGGAGGCACTAAACATATTCCATGCCCTATAATTAATTTAGCAGATACAGATTAGTTTTTCAGTTTTTCTTTAAAAAAATGACAATCATTGCATATCCAAGGGCAATATAAAAAAAATACAATTTTTGCCTTAGGGTGAAGCAATAAGAAGACTCAATAGAATAATATTTCTACTAAACATAAACTGATGAGTCAAACTTTTAGCTTGGGGGACCTGAGTCATTAACTAGGTTTCAGACTATATTTGTTTGGATGGCCAATTGCAAATCCTCTCCTCCACCCACTTCTAGAAGATTGTGATCTGACTTTAGAAAAGGCAAGACTGCACAAGCTGCTTATTATTATGGAGGTAAGAACCATTGTCTTGGGAAGCAAAACTGCAAATATTCCCATTGTTGAAATAAATACAGGCAAAAACTCTAAACCTAGCAGGACCAGAGTTTATTTCCCCATCATCATCAATCCTCCCCTTCACAAAAATCTACCACAGGGCAGCAAGGAACGCAAAAGAACAAGAAAAATTCACCTCTACCAGGATACCAAAAAACATGCGTCTGAAAACATCCCTTTGCGAAGTGCATACCACCATGCAGAGGCAATCACAGATACCAAATGTGTACTGCAATGAGGAAGTGTCGCAATGTGTACAGAAAATGCAACCACCTTACAAAAGTATGCTTCCAGCCAAGACAAATAGAGGGGAAAAGATATGATGAGAAGTGCAGGCAGATACTTCCTCACCGGAAAGCAAAAAGGCAGAATTCTCCATCAGTGTCTTGATAAGAAGAGACCAGGCCCCAGATGAGTGGGCCATTCCATTAGAAACAAGGGGGATTATATTAGAATACAGGTTGGACACTGGAGTCCAGGCACTCAGTGCAAACTCAGGTATAATAGTTCAACAGCTAAAAAGAAATTCTGGCAAGTTATGTCCAAAAATATAAAACTGAAGGTTTGCACAATGCTCCAATAATTCCACACTGAACTGCCTCTGTGTTAGAGTTTATATTCCCAGATTAAACACAGATTATTTTATTTGTGATACTATATGGAAACACAGAAGCTGTACTGGGAATAAAAACGCACGTGCTCTGGAACTGATTAAAAGACTGTACATGCTAAGCCAGGTGAAAGATCTACATGTCAAAGATACAGCCAGGCATTTTTCAGGGCACAGGTCAGGTGGACAAAATTATACTGAGAGAATCAACTAAACTATCATGATACATGCCTTCCTCAAATCTCCCTCGGGTCTGAAGGAAGAAATTTGGAAGAAGAGGTAGAACACCTGAAGTCTTTAACTATAAAAGTCAAGTAGCCACAGAATGGGTTCATTCTTTAGTACTAATGAAGGAGGTAAGAGGGTAGGTTGTGCCTGGTCACAAAAATGGTAAGCAGGAATATTGAAGGGGAACTTTCCCGGACATTTGAGATGGACAAAAGATCCCTCCATTTTAGGTGTCTGTGGAGGATTCTAGCAATAAGCATTCAAAGTCATATTTATGCATGTTGAATTTGTATGTAACATCAAAGTTGCCCCTAAGACCATGCAACGCATTTTTATGGAACAACTGGTACTAAGATACTGAGAGATAAAGGGTCCTCATTTGGCTGGTACTGTAAGATAGCTACTTCAGGTTTTAGAAAGAGCACAGTCCATACATGTGAAATCACAGAGGCCAAAGGAGGCCTTGGAACAGTGGAGAGAGGATCAAAAATGGATTGAGAGGGTACATACATACCCTGCAATTCTCCCAATTTGGCAGGGACAGTCCTGATTAATCCTCTGCTGCCTCGCATTTTCCAGCTGCTTTCAAAACCTCCCAGTGTCTTTTTTATCCCACTTCCTCCCTTTGTCCTTAGTTCATTTCAGTTGCTGCAAACTGAGTTCAAAGTGCATAAATAGCTTAGACTCAATTCAGCAGTGGGGAGGAGGGGGCTTGCCTTTCCCTGTAGGCTCAGACAAAAGCAAAATGCAGCAGCCTCTCCTAGCTTGTGTGTTCTTCCTCATTAGTAACTTTTGCCATCTTGACCACACTCTGATGCTGCTTGGCTATGTGTGTCCCAATTTTCATCTGTGAAATGTTGGAGAGTACATTCATGTGAGCCACGTGGCACATCTTGCCCATTCTTTAATAGACCTTAGGTCTGATCCACCATGCTTCTTTCTATCTACTGTATGTCTTGTGGCAGTGAAACTTGAACCAAGGACAACATGAATTATTTGTCTACCTGCCTTTTTGACTACTTGGGGATTAGTTATACCCTAACCAGTGATGCTACAGAAATGTATAATTAGCCCAGCCAAGCTATGAATCTAGCCTATTTATAATCTCTGCATTTGTAGCAAGTCTGAAATGTACCAAAACTGTGTATTTCTTAATTAATTTATTAATTTATCTCTCTCTTTCTCTCTGTCTCTTTTTTTCCTGGCACAATCTGTCTGGTTGTCATGATTAAACAGCGAAAGTCAGATAACATCCACCATCTTTCTAAAGGCAAGATGCTACCTACTTTAAGCCATTAGTTACTCCATGTCATTTTAGTCACTGCATAAACTAGGAAGTGACATGTCCAGTTTGTGGACCTAATTTTGTCCCCTGAAGAGTTTGAATTCAATCTGTTAGAGGTCAAGAGGGTACCCCTTCCCTCCCTAGAGCTCTGCCCCTTCCACAAGCTCCATCCCATCATCTAAGCCTCTTGCCTTCCAATGAGGAAGGCAGTGGAATTCTGCTGTTACCTCTAATCAGAAGTAGCAGCAGGATTGTGCCATTTGCATTTCCCGTTAGCAGCACAAGTGGTATGAGGAAGGACTCTCCTTAGAAATTGCAGATGGCAGTGCATTCTTTGTGCAGAGGATGGAACTCTGCCTGCCTCCCTCTCTTCCTTCTCTCTCTGTCTGAAGAAGAAATGGGAGGGGCAGGCCTGGATGACATCAGGTGAGGGGTGGGCTTGGGGAAGGGCAAGCTTGGTCTGGCAGGGGTCAATCCGTTCCCTTTGCTCCTCCAGGCCAATTTGCTGTCCCAATCCTGGAATAAACAAAACATATGAGACAATGGACAATCAGAGACTAATCAAGACTATCACACTAGATATGCCATATTCCCAATGTGCACTTAAAAAGTCAAGTCAGTATAGAAAGGTTAAAATACAGAACAGCTACCTTCTGAATTTTTATTTGACTGAGCTTGTAATTCAGAGTCATATTCACAAAGGACCAGTTTACCAATTCATAAGTTTAAGACCAGGTTTATACAAACTGTGACACACCAAGCAAAATATAATTTGTCAGGTTCTATATGAAATTCTTGTTCTTGCTTATATAAACATGGCAATCATAGTAGCCATCTTTCCTTTCCCAAAATAAGTGAGAAAGGGTGAGTAAGAAGGTATCCTCAAAGATACTCTAAAGGTGCAGATCCCACCTGATTTTGGAAGCTAAGCAGGGCCAGCCCTGGTTAATATTTGGATGGGAGACTGCCAAGTTACAGCAGGAGCTGTAAGCTATATTTCGGAGGAAGGAACTGGCAAAACTACCTCTGGGTATTCCATGCCTAAGAAAACCCTATGACATTCATGGAGCCACCATAAGTTGATAGACAATTTGAAGGCACATACACATATAGGTATAAGTAGGAAAGAAATTAGGCAGCATTATATTTTATGAAGTTGTGGCAAGGCTGTTTGTTCCAAGCCTGCCTGATACAAGCCACCTGCAACCTGCATCTCTCAAGAAGAATTTCAAATCTCTACTGTTTGTCACTCATTCCTCTCTCTCTCTCTCTCTCTCTCTCTCTCTCTCTTTTTTTTAAATCTCTTAGGGCCAAAATAGGGTTGCCAGACTTCATGGACTGGACCATCTTCTCCAGTCTACAAAATGAGCTAGAGGAATCTCAGGGTAAGAACACTGCCTTGTAAAGTATGTGTATCTATATTTTCCTCATTTGTTAGACTTGGCCTTTTTTATTTGCATGCAGTATTTTTTGTGCAACTATAGTTGATGCTTAAAATACCATGCTTATTGGCATAATCAGGGGCTGCCTCTTGTAACATTATCAGGATATTTCCTGTGACATCACAAGGGGACATCTCTACGGCCCTTTTCGCACTGCATTTGCCATGCAAAAGGGCCCCTGGAGCATCGCACAACTGCGAGGAGCAGTCCACACGATGCACTCGCAGTCACATGACGCTCCAGGGGCTGGCAGGCACCAATCGCGCACTTCTTCCTTTTCGGCTGTGAGCTGAAAATGGTGCACGATCACGCATTGCTCCGGGGCCCCACACACACTTGCCATGCGTGCAGAGCTCTGGAGCCACAGCGCTCGCACTTCCTGCTCCAGCACAGCCTGGGAAAATCCCAGGCTGCCCCGCGGAAGGAAGAGGAGGGGCTCTCGCGCAGGCAGGCAGCAGCTGCAGAGCTGAAGAAACCAGGACGCGAGAGCCTCTCACTAGAGGCTGCTCGCATGATCCCTGCATGCCAGCTCCGCAAAAAGGTGAGTTGCGGAAAGGGCCTAGGTCTCAGGTGTTGGCTCTGAAATCTCAGGACCTGGGACAGTCCTGCCCTGGCAATCCTAGGCTCAAACAGACCCATTAACAATGGGATGGAGATGGATGGGAGAATGCACCAAAAAATGTCCTTGTATCTTCCATTCTTTCTTCGGATTTGATGGTAAGCAGAGGTCTTGGGAGTGGTTCTTCCAGCAAAGTGAAAGCCATAAGTCAAGTCTGCAGAAGAAAATCCAGTAACAAACATATCTAATTTAATTATTTACCCACCAGCCTCAGAAAGTGTAAAACATTTTCAAGTAATGTCTTCTCATCAGAAGCAAATGACTATAAGAAACAAACACATGTCGTAAATAGTTAAAGATAATGGAAGATTGAGTCTACCAATGGAGATGGATGTGGCTGTTCTGTCTTGCTGAGCATAGCTCAGATTCAGATATACTTTTGTTAGAAGGATATCCCATCCTGCCCCCAAATCAGCTATATTTTGTGCTTGGAAAACTGTTGCCTTAGATAATGCCTCTATTAATATGGTGATACATGCATGGAATGTGCATGAAGTGCATCTGGTGGTTCCTGTCTATAACATTAGTGTTTTATCACCTCCCTCAGCCCCTCACCATGTATTTTGTGAGTTTTTAGGTTCTTATTCTCCATATTTAAATATTAAATATTATTGGTATCCTTTATGGCATAGCCCCACATTCAAGCAGCAAAGCCAATGTATTTAGCTTCAGTTTGGCCTTAATGACATAACCACATCGTAAATTCTGACTGGCTATGTGTCATGATACTGTTGTCATATTCACAGGATAACTCCAGATCAACTTAGATCTTGTTGGGAATAAGGAAACTTGTTAACATTGGGGGAAAAATTATACACCCCTCCTCATCTACTGAAGCCCTTTGTCCTCTAGAGACCTTTCACCCTGAAAAACCATATATGTGAAAATCTGGACCTAAATCCAACTGCCAAGGGTGAGAACAGGTGAAAGATGTGAGGTCATGTCCTGGACATTCTCTTGTCCATCTCCATCTCCATCTCGCTGTTAAAAGGTCTGCTTGGGCCTAGGGTTGCCAGATAAGGGCTATGTCAGATCCTGAAAACTTCATGGCCAAAACCAAACACTCAGCCCAATTAGAGAAGGCACATTGAATCAATGCGATTTACATATGTGTTGATTTGTCATTCAACAATTGATTCAATAGGTCTACTGTAGCTGGGATAAGTATTTGAATGTGCGTCTTTATGTCACCCTACTTTGCACCAAGATCGCTGTGATAATTATAAAATGTAATTGTAAAGTGCTTTGGGCACTCACATATGATGTAGATGTGCTGATTAATTTATTCTTCTTACATTTCCACTTCTTTGGGGATGGGTCAAAATCGAGACTTCCTTACCACACAGGCAGCAATTAAGTCTTGGTTTTAGTTGCTCAGATCATTGTAATTAGGTCAGCATCCACCCAGTTCTACTGAAAGCTGAACACTCTTCTGGGAAGAAGTATTAATATAGTATAAACATACTATATCAATACTTCTGATCTTATAATCATTCTGATCTTACAGTATTAGATCAGAATTCAAAATGACCCTAGTAGATTAGAGAGCTGGGCCAAAACTAACAAAATGAATTTCAACAGGGAGTAGTGTAAGATACTACACTTGGTCAGAAAAAATTAAATGCACAGATATAAGATGGGTGACACCTGGCTGGACAACAGTACTTGTGAAAAGGATCTAGGAGTCTTGATAGACCACAAGCAGAACATGACTCAGCAGTGTGATGCAGCAGCTAAAAAACCCAAAGCAATTCAGGGTTGCATCAATAGCAGCATAGTGTCTAGGTTAGGAGAAGTCATAGTACCACTCTATTCTGCTTTGGTCAGACTGCCCTACCCCCTGGAATAGTGTGTCCAGTTCTGAGTACCACAGTTCAGGAAAGATATTGACAAGGTAGAATGTGTCCAGAGGAGGGGGAGCAAACTGGTCGAAGGCCTGGAAACCATGCCCTATGGGGAGCAAATTAGAGAGCTGGGTATGTTCTCTGGAGAAGAGAAGGTGAAGAGGTGACATGACAGCTATGTTTAAATATTTGAAAGATTGTCATATGGAGGGTAGAGCAAACCTGTTTTCTGCTGCTCCAGAGACTAGGACACGAAGCAATTACTTCAAACCAAAGGAAAAGAGATTCCATCTGAACATTAGGAAGAACATCCTGACAGTAAGAGCAGTTCAACAGTGGAATGTGCTGCCTTGGAGTGTGATGGAGTCTCCTTCTTTGGAAGGTTTTAAACAGAGGCTGGATGGCCATCTGTCAGGAATGCTTTGATGGTGTATTCCTGCATGGCAGGGGATTAGATTCGATGGCTCTTGTGATCTCTTCCAACTCTATGATTCTATACTACAATTATAAGCAAACTGTATAATTTAAATAACAAAATTATTTTAATGCATTAGAAGAAGGTAGGAGAAATTCATTGTGGCCTAATTCTAGTTTCTGGTCCCAAACTAGAATTGAGCACATAGAACCTATTGCTGAATTGTTAGTCTGCTTATACATAAATTCCATTGCTTCAGTGCATCTGCTCTAGTTAGGAATGGCAATTGGATTTAGGCATTTAGGTATCTAGGTCTTTTTCACACATGCACCCTGGAAAAGAAGAAGAAATGAAATACCTGAGCAGCATCTTCCTAAGATGAGGAAACAAGAGATTTAGGATTCTTCTGAAGCTAAATTAATGGACTATATTTGCTGAAGGATTAAAGCAAGAAGCAGTTGTAACAACCAGTTTTGCTGAATTCAAAGTTGATGCTGCAGTGATATGATCACCATCATATGTCCCGAAGACATTTAGATTGGCTTTTATAAACATTAAATTTCCTGAAGGTACCAGATCTTTTTTGATCTTGGAAACTAAGCAGGACCAGACTTGGTTACAACTTGAAGAGGGACAACATAGGGTCACCATCGGTCAAAGCTGACTTAACAGAGAATAACAACAATCACTATAAGTCAACAGGTGATTTGAAGACACACACGCCCCACATACCACACTACACTACAGTACAATTTTGTGTTTTTTTCAGAAGTGTAAGAGCCAGTCAGTGCAGTCGGATTTACATCCTCATTGGTGTGAATAGGATTGCTGAAATTATTAAATAATGAATAAAGGCAAGTGATGAGAAGCAAATTATTCAAGCCAGAAAAGTGACTGCATCCATACAATAAATGACGCTCAGATTTAAATGTCTTTTGAGGAAATATCTACATACCTGTGAGAAGAACTAGAAATACTAGCCTGTATTTGAAAGATTTACTAATTGTAAGTAAGTGTGTGTGTGTGTGTGTGTGTGTGTGTGTGTGAAGGAGAGACCAAAACAGATCAAGACAGAGCTGGACAGACCACGCAATTCTTCATAAGGAAATAATATTGCAACTGGACAATGAAATTTGACTGTTAAACTAGGAGCAATACCCACTGCACATTTCAAAATTAGATTGAACTCTGGCACACATTCTTCCTCATATTTTCATTCTTTTTTTAGTGGTCTCATGTTTGCAAGTAAAGACATATTGGGGCCCCAGCGTTTCAGTGTGCACTTCAAGTTTGTTGTTCATTGTTGTTGTTCCACTGTGATGTAATTAAGCATGTAATTAAACATTGATCCCAGTCCCAGCCAAAGGAACCACTTCAAAACACTCATAGTGCAAGTCCAGCTGAAACTAGGCTGGACTTCTAAATTTTCATGTATTGACAAGAAGCATCTACAAAAGTCAGCCAAGAACATAGTTTGCATGGTAAGGAATGAATGGGACAACTTTGCAATACATTCGTAGTAGATTTCAGCTAATGAGGTTAGAAAAATCTACTGTATTGGGTTATGTAGTCAAACACTGTAAAAATTTCATACGAGCAGTACCAGAAAGCAAGCAAGGAACCAAGAAGCAGGAACTGTGCAAAGCTCCTTCTTAATATGCTAGAAGACACGAGGCAAGTCAGCCAGATGTGAAAGAAGGTAAGATGTCTGTTATTTTTTGGCTCTACAGAATGGGAACATTTTGGCAGGTTCCACTTGTCACACAGGTGTGAGAAATTCTGTGTACAGTCAAACTTACCCTTCAGAAAAACTGTTATGGATCACAGCACCTGCCCTCTTTACATTTGGACAGAATTATACATTGAGTATAATTCTTGTGTTCTTGTTCTTTAACAAGATACTATTTGGATCCAAATTTAATCATAATCAAAAATAGGCTTATTTAAATTAATGAGACCTGACGAACTTATATCCAATTGATTTCAATGAGTATTTTCTAGATATGTTTAGCTAAAGCCATTTCCACCCTACAGTGTTACAGTGCTATTATTCCACTTCTAACATCCTATGGAATCCTGGGGTTTGCAGTTTAGGGAGGAGCCTTTAGAATTCTCTGCCAGAGAGCTCTTTGGCCTCAGTAAACTACAAACCCCAGAATTCCACAGGATGGTAAAAGTGGAATAAGAACACTATAGCAGTGTAGTGCGGAAATGGCCTAAGAGTGCAATCCTAACTGTTAAAGATGGTCAAGGAGCAGTTGAGCTGACTCTAAGCTAGCTGAAGCTGTGCCAAATCCAAACTCACTCAGCCTAAAAATGCTGGAAACATTTCTCAGCTTTATAAAACTATCTTCACTGACCTAACTTTGTACCAGCATAGTGGCTGTTTCCTGGGCTGGAGATAGCTGGAGATAGCTTGGATCTGGTGTAACGTAGCTCCTGCCTCTTCTCTACCATCATCCACCCCCACTTTAGCTCTTCCAATGGCAAATCTTAGCCAACACAGCAGTTCTGCCAGTAGATCTCTCTGGAAGTTCTGCTAGGAAATCAGCCAACAGATGAGCGTTCTCCCAGTAGGACATGAAGAAAGTGTACGTGCCTTATCGTAATCCCCTACAACCAGTGCATCTTTGACTTATGATTACCCTACCCTTATGAATCCAATAACTCAAAGTTGCAAAGCAACACACGCAGGAAAAAAAATGGATGTTATATTCCATTCTTTTTGCATATGTTGCTCGTACTCCACAAGGAAGGACTATGTCTAGAATGCATTGGGACTGATATAAGCTGTTTTTTTCAGCACCTGAGATTGTTTCCTCCTCATCTAAGTCCAATCTAAACTATTATACTTTCCTTACCTGAAGCAGAATGCAGACTCTTCGAAGGAAAGGCTGGCATTTCTTCTGTATCTGGGAAGATCTAAGCACACTATAATCAGGAATAATGAGTGATGTAATGCTGGAATTTGTAATTACCTAATTCACTACATGAATTGGTCTGAACTCAAAATGCTTTGGCTGTATTGCAAATCAAGCTCCATTTCTCCTAAAACTTCCTTGTTGACTAAAAAGTCTTTCAATTTTGAGTCATATGCCTGTAGCTAGTCAGTGTTCAGTGCACCAAGTGCCCTGAGCTTTCTGCCCTATAGACACTTGGGTTCTTTAATAATAATCCTTTCCTCTCAGTGAAGTACATGGAGAAACAGTCACCACATGAACCTGGTAATCAGACTTGTGTCTGTATGGTTCTGAAAACAAACTTCTCCATCAGGCTCTGTTATATACATTTAACATCTGGGAAGTATTATACTGTAACAACATCTGTTTTCAGTAACAGTAACATATCTCTCAGTCAGGAAACAGCACTAGATCGTCTCATTCTTAGCAGTTTGTCCATCCTTTGCTTTATGTCTAAGTTGGGCTTTGGAGCTGTGGGATGTATGGGGACGGGAGGCTATCTACAACCATTCTGGTATCATTAGCTGGTTTTGCAGCATTCTGCCCATAGGCACTGCTGTGACCTTGGACGTCTCCTTTCATGACCAGCATGCTCTCTCTTGATATTTTAGAAAATGCATTTAACATTATGCAGTTTATTTTCAAAAAATGGAGAGACTGACATGCTGCAAGGCCAGTGCTACCTTCTAGCACCATCTTAATTTGGCATGATGCTTCTGAGTATCACATGAGCTCCAGGGTCATTTTTGAAGAATATAATAGTGGACAGTTGCTGTGTACTGTTTGATTTTTGAAGCACCAGAAAAGGTAAGCTGGTGCGAAGCTTCTCAAGGAGCAGAGTTTTGGCAGGGTAGGGCAGCCTATTTTCTCTATGTTGTATGCATTTTTTCCCCCAGATCTATGTGTATATGGGTATTTCTGTATTTCTCTGACCTTCATAGGTTTGCCCTCTGTAAAAGGGCTTCTGGTTGTACTTCATGAGGGGGATTATGTCATTTGGTACTAGGAGCTCAGAACCCACATTGGCCTTGCACTCATTTTCCTGGCCAGGTTACTTAACTCTGGGCTTTATCAAATTGCTTTCTGTGAAATGAGCAGTGGGCTGGAAAACCCACTGTGGACTAAAAACAATGAGCCTGGAGCTCATTCATCATCTTTGGATTGTCATTGACCCAACACTATCTGTAGATAGTTTCTACAGTGTAGAGTCTCCAGTTTTGGTGTTTTGTGAACCAGGATAGCGTGACTTCAGTTATCCATTTTCCACAACTAGATTACTGTAATAAATTATATGTGGGGCTGCCATAGGAGACAGTGTGGAAGCTGCAGCTGTTGTAAAACAGAGTCGCCAGGTAGTTAGAGCATGGAACCATGAAATATCAATCCTCAAATTATTAAAGCCATGGCCATTTTTTCAAGTACACTATTATAGTGCTGTTATTCCCCTTTCAACATCCTGTGGAATTCTGGGGTTTGTAGTTTCCTGAGGCCCAAGAGCTCTCTGGCTGAGAATTCTAAAGGCCCCTCCCTAAACTGCAAACCCCAGGATTCCATAGAATGTTGAAAGCGGAATAATAGCACTGTAACAGTGCAGTGCAAAAATGGCCCATCTTTGGTGTGTCACTAGCTGAGCAGCCTGCCTGGGGATTTGGATTCATCCAGTCCTGACTTTGCATCTGAGTAGGAAGCCTCTTGATTTATGCCAACTGCATGATTTCATATATTTAACATAGAAGAGAAGAAGCAGCTCTGCTTAACAGCACCTCATCAAAATATGAAAATGTCCTTGATTGCTGTATAAGCAACCTAGTGTTCTTCATAACATACGCCTAACGCTTCTTCCATTCTTCATCTGGAGATCAGTGATCAAACCACAGTGATCTGCCCTATTATTTCCCTGAGTTGTTTTCTAAGACAATTTAAGATCTTGATAGTTATGGAGTTTATCCTGTGTTCCTGGGTGGCTCCATTCCACTCCCTAACCCACAGACCAAGTCCTAGTCTGAGATTCAATAGCCTTGGCTAGCTAAAATAATGCTGTGCACCAGCCGGAGCAGAGCTTGGCTTTTATTGCAGATGACTTCATCAGTGCTAATGAATGTGTGAACCTGAATTCTTTTCCAGTGGACTGTTTGTATATGCAAGCATGCTGTTGACACAGATCTCTTAATCCCTTCTCTGTGTCCCCGGGACTGTGCTTGTACAATAGCGGGCCAGGGCCTATTGCTGGCATTGCATTTTACTTCACCGCTGAAACTCTTTTACCTCAGACTCGCTGACCAGTTGCTGACAGGGTGTTATTGGCAAGGGGAGGGGAGTGAGTTGTTTTGCCAGGCATGTGAACTGTGCAGAGCTGTGAAGAGTGAAAGCAACAGAAGAAGAAAAGTGTGTAGACTCTAAAACAGCACTGAGATATTCAGGAAAGTTTTTCAGAAGCTGACAGTTGACTTACCATGGTCTGAAAAAAAGGAATCAAACTCTCTCTCTTTCTGTGTGTGTGTGTGTGTGTGTGTGTGTGTGTTAATTCTCTGGGTTACACATGACTAAGTAACTCAGTTAGTTCCTTGTATTTTCACTCAGTGCTCTGTGTCTTTCTCAGCCTTGTTGTTATTTATAGTCAAGTTGACTTTGACTTATGGCAACCCTGTGACGGAGAGGGCTCCACAATCCCTGGTCATCAACTGCCTGGCTCAGGTCTCGCAAATTCAGAGCCTTGGCTTGTTCGATTAAATCAATCCACCTGTAGTATGGTCTCCCTCTTTTTCTACTGCTTTCCCAAGTGTTTTCATCTTTTCCAGTGAGTCATGTTGTCTCAAGGTATCTCCAAAGTACAACAAACTCTTGTTTAATCATCTTTCTTCTAGTGAGAGTTCACGCTTGATTTACTCTAAGATCCATTCATCTGTCTTTCAAAGCTATAGTACCTTTTAAAAAAACTTTCCCCTGGATAAACAGTACTAAAGCAATGTCCCCTCAGTATTTTTACAAGTTAGGAATCTGCTTGCTCCTTTTTCCAGACTCTGAGATGAAATATCACCAGCTGTTGAAATGTGCTGCACAAAGGTGCTGTGTGTCAGATACAGGGAGAGAAGGAGGGAGAGGGTTTGAAAGAGAGGAAGGGGAGGACACTGTGAGTATCTGGCCAGGATAAATGCTATGCTGATAAGTTGGGAGCGTCCCTTCATGGTAAAGTACTTCCCTTTTGCTGTGCAACCTATTCCTCTGGCTATGTACAGCTGGGATTATGCAATTCATAAAGCAAGCCAAGTCAAAGACTGTAACTAAAACTACATAGGAGAAATAATTTTGTTAGCTTAATAACTTGACCAGGTTGTTGTTATTAAATATATCCTAAATCAAAAATTCCTACCTGGAGCAGAGCACTCAGAACTATAAAGGCAGACATACAAAATATGCCTTTTCCCCAAACTCAGTTTATTTAGATGCTATGGTCCTGATAGTCGAGGTTATAACAACCATGAAAAATTCAAAACAGACTATCATCATCAAAATAATTTCTAGAATGAGATCATTAAAGCCAATCCTGTGCAGAAATAATCAGTAGCTTTACTCTTAAGAACATGTTGAAAGGGAATAACTTTTTTTAATCACTTGCAGTTATATTCTGCTCCAATGGAGGCAGCATATATGGCAGTCTTCTCCTCTTATTTTATCCCCACATAAACCATATGAGGTAGATGAGATTGAGTGAAAATGCCTGGGCCAAGTTCACCTAGTAGATGTTACAGGTCAGGGGAAAGTAAATTTTGATTTCCCAAGTCCTAATCTAAGGCCATTTCCGCACTACTATAGTGTTAGTATTCCACTTTCAACTTCCTATGGAATTCTGCGGTTTGCAGTTTAGGGAGGGACATTTAGAACTCTCAACCAGAGAGCAATCTGGCCTCAGGAAACTAAAAAAGCCAGAATTCCACAGGATGTTGAAAGGATGATGAAAGTGGAATAATAGCACTATAACAGTGTAGTGTGGAAATGGTAATGGACTTAACGATCTAACCACTATACTACAGTGTCACACTAGCAACGATTGGGAAGCTGGTCAATCTTACCTTCTTCCATATTCAGATGTTTTGAAAGCAGCAAGTTTTTCCATCCTGAATATGAAGAAATTTGTGAACTTTAGTAAATTATTCAAAAATCAACAAACTCTAAATTCACTCCTACTTGCACTTACCAGATTTGCTTGTTGTTGTTATGTGCCTTCAAGTCATTTCTGACTTACAACGCCCCTAAAGAGAACCTATCACAGGGTTTTCTGGGGCTGACAGTGTGTGACTCAACCAAAGTCACTCAGTGGGTTTCCACGGCCAAGTGGAGAACCAAACCCTGGTCTCCAGACTTGTTATCCAGCACTCAAACAACTCCACCACACTGGCTCTCTGCCCAGATTTGATAGACAAAACTTATTCTCAGTATGAAGAGGACCATCTTGTCCCTGGTTGTCTTCTGGATATTAAAAATGAGAGCCTCCCAGAAGAAAAAAGAGGTAGCAACCCTAATTCACTATTAACATACCTGAATATAGTAGGATTCAAACCCAGAGTTTTATGAGTCAGACTCTCAAAGCCTTGGGACTGGGTAGAGGCCGGTCTCTGAGTCTCCCACAGGTGAATTTCTGAAATCTCAAGTTCTTTCTACCCCAAATATGGAGATATATGCAAATTTTGGTCAATTCTCACATTATAAATAAAATAAAATAAAATATATTGCCTTTCTCCCAATATGAGACCCAAGGTGGCTTTACAGTGTAAGTTAAAATAAAATGTTGTTGGAACTATGTATAACGCAAAAGTTAAACAATTCAACAGAGAATTCAAACATTCTAAAAAGTTACAAACATATTCAAAGCACAGTGAAGTTAAAAAACAGAGAATGTTCCATTAAAAGAGCTTTCTGACTATCACTACCAATAAAAAGCTGAAGGCCTATTTAATTAAAAAGGTCCTTTCCTGCTGTTGAAAAGAGGGCAGAGAGGGAGCCAACCCAGCCACCTCTGGGATAGAAGTCCATAGTCTAGAAGCAGCCACAGAGAAGCCTCTCCCATTTCCTCATCAACCATACTTGTGACAGTGATGGGACCAAGAGACAGTACTCACCTGACCTACTTGGGTAGGTTTCCATAGGGAGAATAGGCCATTTCTGCACTAGACCATTATAGTGCTATTATTCCACTTTCAACATCCTGTGGAATTCTGAGGTTTGTAGTGTACTGAGGCCAACGAGATCTCTGGGTGAGAATTCTAACTGCCCCCCCTAAACCACAAACCCCAGGATTCCATAGGATGTTGAAAGTGGAATAATAGCTCTATATAAACAGTCTAGTGCAGAAATGGCCATAGTCTGTCAGTTAGCCAGTTGTAAGGTGTATAGAGCTTTATAGGTCATAATCAGCACTTTGAATTGTACCCAGAAACAAACCAATAGCCAGTGAAGCTGTCCCAACAACTTATACCTTCCTTGTAACTACTGCCAGTCTGCACTCTGGCTGCAGCATTTTGGATCTGCAGAAGTTTCCAAACAGTTTCCAAAGGCATTAGAGTGCATTAGAGAGTTCACGAAAGAGTGAAATGGTGCAGAAATGCAAACAGTTCTCAAATGGATGGGAAATTGCTTTGGTTGGAAGGTAAGAACTCCAGGAGTCTGGTAGATACTCTCCATCAGCCTGCCTGTGACTGTCATATTGAGAATTTTAGGAAAGTTGGTTAGCAACTGGGGTGGAAATCACATTTTTCTAACAACGAGACTGTGAGGCTTTAGTACTGGAAAAATACAACTGGCGTATTAGCTGAAGAAAGACATTGTTGGGCTTAGCTGAGATCCTTTGCAATAACTGACTGGTCTATTTTTCTTCAATAAACATCCAGAAAGTCTCTTCTTCTTTCTTCAGAAACTGAAAACTAACTTTACTTAATTGAAGTTGTTGTTAATCTTATGTAAAACTATTAACAGTATTAAGCTAAACCCAAAAGATATATGGCCACATTCTGAAAATTTCAGATTTAAATGACGTTTTATCACCTTTAGACAGAGCTGGGGTTCACAAAGTTCTCCCTCCAGATGTTGCTGAACTACAACACCCATCAGTCCTACACAACAAAGCTCATTGTAAGGAATTCTGGTAGCTGTAGTTCAGCAACATCTTGGGGGAGCATCCACTGCCCACCCCTGAAATAAATAAAACTTCTATGAGAAAAATGTTCTACAACTAAGACCAACCATCAATGGTATTCTTTATTATTATTTTATTTATTTGTATCCTACTTTTCCCCCCAAAACTGGGAATCAAAGCCTCTCACAATTTAAAAGATAAAAATTAAAAACAGTTCAGTTAAAACCATATAGCACCCCTAGCCTCTTCTTAAAAACCTTTCTATGTTAAAATCCTGTCAGAATAAAACAGAATGGGGGGCATTTTGGCATCCCTGGGAAAGCCAGATTCTAGGGGCAACCACTGAGAAGTTGTTCTCTCATGTCCCCACCAACTGTGCTTGTGATGGTGGTGGGACTCAGAAGGGCCTGTCCTGATGTTCCCAGGGCCTGGAGATGCGCATATAGGGAGATGTAATCTGCCATATGATCTGGACCTGACAGCTTTATAGGTTATAACCAGCACTTTGAATTATGTCTGGAAACAAACTGGTAGTCTGTCTGTTCCATGTGGTTTAAGGTGGTGTACAGATAGTGCCATCAGGATGCAGTTAACCATAATGGTGTAGATGGATTTTACTCAAAGTGGATGTCCGTGGACCCATACTGGTCCATGAACCATCAGCTATTGGTCCCTGGTGAGTTTCCAGGAAAGAACCAAACAATTGTAGGCAATGGGCCCAAATAGTGTATAAGTTTCTGGCACATTAGGGAAAAAAAAGTCGCTCCCAAACTGTTGCTGCAGACTATTAGGAGATGGGCCTCTCAGGACAGATATTTCAAACTCCCAGGGACTTTATAGAATACTGAATTGTGTCCTAGGGTCTCCTAGAAATAAAAGGAGATTATTCAATAGGAGCTGAATGTTTGGCCCTTTAGAAGTGGGATAACACATTCTGAACCAGCTGCATCTTCAGAGCAGATCTATATAAAGCACAATAGAAACAAGGATGCTGAATACTTCAGTTGTTAACGTGCTCTATTAGCTCTCTCAGGTTGAAGTAACATGGTCAAAATTCATGGGACAGATGAGCTTGAAAGACTCCCATAGCCTCCATAATTAGGTTGAGATGATATCTTCCATTGGACCAAACTGTTACTGGAGACAAAGACTGAAGCCTTGTCAACTTCACATAGCTCTTTGCTAAGTAAAATAATTAGGATAAAATACAAAGACGAAGAACTGTGCCAGGTTCTGTTGGTTAATTATTAGCACATCAAAAGTTTTGGAACAAAAGAAAACATTTTCAGTAAGAAGCAGTTGGTTTACCCAGATTAGATCAAGTGTCTAGGAGCATCATTGTCAGACAAGAAGGTCACAGTTTGTGCTTTTTACTAGAAGTAGAAAGGAACTGGGAAAACCCACCTCTGAGTATTCCTTGCCTAAGAAAACTCTAGAAAATTCATGGGGTTGTCATAAGTCAACAGCTGACTTGAAAGCACATGCACACATCAAGGTTTTTAACAGATGTCAGGACTCTAGATCTATATTGGATCCTTCAAGTATAAGTCTTGTTCCCCATCTTGTATTGCAATAGCAGAATTAAAAAGAACAAGTCCATTCAGGTGAATGTGTGTGCCATTTTTAATTCTGACCTAGACCTAACCAGAACACACCCATGGAATCAATTTCAGATTGATAAGTCAATTTTTGCATATATCCCATTTATTAAATGAGTCTTGCAGTTGGACGGATGCCTCTGAATCTGCTGTGGCTCAGAAGCCTTTGTTACAGTTATCTAAAGGCAATCGTATTGGATTTTCCTCGCAACAATGTTTTCAGAGACCCAGATGAGAGCAAGAATGTGGATCCACCACAAAAGTTTGCCAGCCTTTATTACTCTACAAAGAAATACAACAGCAGTTTAGCTGCAGCTTCGTGTATGCCTGGGCTAAACTTTCGAGAAAAGGATATCTGCCTTTGTGTACCTTGTTATATGCCAAACAGGTTTTGTGTGCTTTGCCTAGGTAAATGAAGTTGGAGCTCACTCAGGCAAGTTCCTTATGCAATTAAACACCTGTGAGACCTTACCTCTACCATGGTCATGCTGCCAAATGATGAGGCTTTACTGGAGGTTGCTTCATAGTGTTGGAGACCATTCTTCTGCGTCCCTATTTACATATAAGCCCTATCAGTGTTAATGGGACTTCCTTCCAGGCAAATGTAACATAAGATTGCATAAGATGAGACTCTACCAGCTGAGATACAAGTCAACAAAATATTTAGTTGGAAGGTTGTCTGGCCGGCAGGTTAAGATTGAAATCATGCATCCACAGAATATGCTCTATTGGAAATCAATGGGATCACAATTTTAGCAGCTTCTGTATCATGTGTGTGGTATGTATATTACATTTTTTATTATGCTTTTTTAAGTTTGTAAGCTGCTTTGAGTCCGCTCAGGGAGAAAAGCAGGATAGAAATAAAGATTAAGAAGAAGAAGAAGAAGAAGAAGAAGGATGCTCTCCAAGATGTCTGCTCACAAATTACTTTTTTTTTCTTTGCCCAATTGTTCCTTTAATTATTGAACCTCACCCTGAAACTTCCTCTATATGAAAATCTAGACAGATGACAATGTTTATAATATTACACCAATAAATACTATTTATTCTCAAAGCAATCTGGCAACATGCCATGAAAACTAAAGATGTAAGAACACAAAGTACATCAAATATATTAAGTGAAATCTAATTACAGTGCATATCTCTATGCATATCTGCATGTAACTTGGTGGCACCACCCATGCACAAGAGGGTGATATCAGCAGGTTTGGGAGAACTCCAAGGTTTGCAAAAGTACAAAGAACTGACAGACACACAAGGCGGGGGGGGGGTGTAGGCAGAGCAAAGCACTCAAAAGAAAACCAAAATAGCTCAGTGAAATAGTCACTGTGAGATTGGGGTGAGGAGCTCGGGGACGGGGCGGGGAGAGGGAAGGTTATATGGAGAGAAGTATCCTGAAAGAGAGTGTGGCTACTTGACTGAAACCTTGAACTGAAGAACCGCACACTGCAACATTTTTTCCTCTCCTTTTGCAGGTCTTGCTTGTCCTGTTCCTATCCCAAGCACTTAGAGCAGGGGTGGACATACTCCACAGCCTAGCAGGCTGCACCACCCTGTTTTCAGGTTGAGACCACTATTGTGAGCATCACTCTAGGTCATCTTTTAGGCCAATATTGAGTGGGTTTTTTTCCCCCTGTTTTGGACTGAGGGCCCTGAAATAGCAATTTAAAATCATTTAAATGTATTTTTAACCAAAGGTAACTGTGGGTTTTTTTCCCAGCTGAAAGGTCATTTTCTGCCCCAAGAAATGGGTATGTGCCAGGGGTTGGCTGTGGATTGGGACCCCGGTGACTCCATGTGCCCAACACAGTTCTCCTACCTGACTGAAGGAAATTAGAATGGACTTTAAGCATGCAAAATATTTAAATGATTAAAGTTTTACTGACACTGTTTTATTGATTTTGATGTTGTAATTCTACCAAATCTCAAGCCAAGGAATTTCCAAGATTAGGCTTCTTCCAGTCCAGAAAATGGCATGGAAGGGAGAATGTGGGAGATACTACCTATTAGCTGTCAGGTTAAGAAACAGAGGCTGGGCTAGCGCGTAGGTTGCTAGGCACCAAGAATGTGTTTGTGCTACAGCCTGGCCTTGTCTTTTGTCAGTGCAGTTTACCCGCAAAGAAGTTTACCCTGGGAATACTTCATTATTTATCACCATTTTTCTCTCTTAAAATAAGTAGTGGTACTTTTAAGTCAGCTTTTCTACTAAGAGTGCACGCTTACCAGAACAGAAATCAAAGTAAACACTGTGGGTTGGATCTAAATTTAATTGCAGGTAGTTCTTACAGAAATTAATGAGACTTCATTGGTAACAAAATTTGATACTGATTTCAATAGAATTTACAGCACAAACTAATACATTTTGATTTATTTTCCGTATTGTAGCTGGCGCGAAGGCTAACAACAGATTTGTGATCCCTTGAAACCGGTATTTTTGTAGGCAAGTCAACTACAAATGCTTCGTGATTCATAATTAAGCATTTGACAAGGTAAATAAAGAAAACCCAATTGTATAAAAGAGATAAAATAACAAGACTCAAATAGGTCCACAACTAATGTCTAGGTAAGTGATGCCAAAAATGAACTCGGCTGTATTTAAGGTGGTCTGAACAAAATATAAAAAAGAAGATTGATTTGGGGACCACCGCTCAATGACAAGAATTATTTGAGACATAGGGCATAATAAAATGTAACATTTGTTATCAAACATTTTTTTTTTGTAAATTTGGGTTGTAAAATATTATTTTATTTCTCAGAATTAAGAGATATACTGTAGGTGTTGTTCACTGTGACAGGATATAACTAAAGTTAATTATGGCCCTTTCGACATGTGGGGGGGAAACGGGCGAAAACGCCCAAAAACGGAGCTTACCGGCAACCGGGTAAGTCCGTCGCCACGTGGAGCAGCGCGAGCTCGCTGCTCCACACTCCTCCGGCGTCCCAAATGGCGGCTTCCGGTTGGTGGAGGCTCTCCACCAACCGGAGAAGCTCGCCAGCTGGAAGCCCGCCCCCGGCAGATCTGCAGGCACGCACTTGCGAGTGCCTGCCAATCCACTTCGGAGCCGGGCGACGGAGCGGCGCGGGGCTGCGCGCTCCGTGCTTTTTAAAAACCTCTAAAAAGAGGTTTTTAAAAAACACGCAGCGCGGCTAGTTCCGGCTGCTCCTGAGTGGATTCTGGTGTGGAACTACAAAAAGTAGCCCACGCCAGTCCACTCTAGGGTGTAGAAGACCTCCGTGAGAGGTCGCTCTGCACCATTTCAGAAGCCCGGTATGGAAATGGCCTAAGTTATCAAATATGTTAGAAATTTTCTAATCAAAGGGAACTACTTAAAATTATTTTTAACTTAATGTACTGACCTATATTTGAATGCCAACATTAACCTAATTCCAGGTTATTCTAATTCTAAGTTACTAAGGCCACTTCTGCATTACACTGTTACAGCGCTATTATTCCACTTTCAACTTCCTATGGAATCCTGGGATTTGCAGTTTAAGGAGAGACATTTAGAATTCTCAGCCAGAGAGCTCTTTCAGAATTCCACAGGATGTTGAAAGTGCAACAATAACACTATGGCCCTTTTTGCATGGTGTTTTTTAAGCGAAAGGGCCCCTTGAGCATCACGTAAATGTGAGGAGCTGCCCACACGACGCACTCACATTTACGCGACGCTCAAGAGCCTAACGTGGACCGCGCACGCATTTTTTTATTTTTGGCTTAAAGCTGAAAATGCTGCGCGGTCGCGCATCGCTCCGAGGCCCCGTGCGCACTTACCTGCCCTGCGGAGCCTCTGGAGCTGGGCCGGTCGTGCTTCCTGCCCCAGCGCAGCCTACAGCTACCAGGCTGCACTGCGGAAGGAAGGAGCAGGGTGGAAGCGGGGCATTTGCGTGACCGGTAAGCCAGCTGCGGCGACGAAGGAGCAGGGATGTGAGCACCTCGCGTAAGAGGCTGCTCGCGCGAGCGCCACACCCCACCTCTGCAAACAGGTAAGGTGCAGAAAGGGCCTATAACAGTGTAGTGCGGCAATGGCCACAGTTTTTTACATTTGGGCTACAATCACATGCACACTTTATTATTTGCCATATTAGGAGAAAGGAGAGATGCATACAAACAAACAAATATTCACAATAGACTTTTTGAAGCCCTTCAGAGTTCTGTGTAAAGGTTCATCTAGTGAAAGATTCTTGTACAATTATCAAGTACCCAAAATCTCAACACACAATCGTATATATCTACATGAATTTATATTCTAGTAAGTTACATCCAGATTAAGGTAGCAATCCTATATTCATTCCCTTATGAGAAAGCACCACGTCACTTAATGATGCTTACTTTAGAGTTATATACATATCATTCTTCAGTGTTATAAAGCTATAGCTCTGGCTGTAAACTCCAAAGGTATTTGAAAGGTACGTAAAGAGCAAGGTTTAAATTTTGAATTGTAAAGAACTGAGCTATACTTTGCATGCTTGAAACTTATTGCACTGGAGGCCATAGTGAAAGTGGGCCTTATGAGCAAACTGCTGGAGGCTGGGTAGAGAACAGCCACAGGCTGTCTTAGCCTTTCAGGATGGAAGATTCCTGCTTCTTCTTTACTAAATTTTGTAATGTTGTAATTTAGGTTGGGCTTGGAGTGCCTGGCTTTATGTTAGTGGACAGATGTGCACCATGACATCAAGGCCATTTCCGCACGAGACTATTATAGCGCTATGATTCTACTTTCAACATCCTATGGAATCCTGGGGTTTGCAGTTTCGGGAGGAGCCACTTGGCCCCTCCCGAAACTGCAAACCCCAGGATTCCATAGGATGTTGAAAGTGGAATCATAGTGCTATAACAGTCTGGTGCGGAAATGGTGCAAGTGAGGGAGTATAATAAATAACTTTGAGAAAAAGAAAACTCACAAAGAAATTAGGCACAGGATCAAATGAATCACATTTATTTTAAGTACTCATTCTGCAGAAGAGGGTGTCCATAGAACCCCAAGGGTTACAAGTCTATCAGAATCGCCTAAGAAGTTACATTTCCCCTTCCCCATATTTACAGTGTATGTGATCACACATTAATTATGCTTTTCCTTCGTGCCTCATGTTACATCCCAGGTGTCTTATCAGCAGTTTCAAAGTACCCCTTTTGTGCTCTGCCATGTCCCTATAAATCAGTTTACTCCTTACATAGGCCTTGTCTTGTCTTCCTGTGTTATCTTGAAATATACCAGTCACTCTTCAAGGTCTTGGGAGGCCCTCACTTGCTGACTGCTATCTAAAAATCTTCCTTCTTAGACTTATTGTATTACTGAAGCTCAAATACAAAATATACTAAAATATATGTGTAAATATGTCTAAAGTGTGTTATACTTACAAGCTAATACATATATGTTAGTAATACATGTTAATAATACTGCAGAAACTAAAATATATTTTATTTCTCTCAGGAGGGGGGGAGACACTGGACTTCTCTGTTGACAGCACAACTACACTGAAAAGTGTGAGTGGATCCGGAAACATCAGCATGGACTAGACAGCACTAACTAGGCAAAAGGGAGAGCAAAATATTGCGAAGGAAATCTTGACTGGACAGTAACGACAGTGAGGACTACCCTCTCAGTGTTCTAGGAATTTATTGAGATAATATCTTTCTCACTGTAAGAACAGTTATGTAGTGGAGCCAGGACTTATGGGGCAAAAGCTCCATGACTTTAGGATGAATGGGGTGACACAGTTAGACCCTCATATCCACAGGCTGTCCAATCAGAGATTCAACCGACCATAGCTAAAAAATATTAGAATATTAATCCAAAAAGCAGTCCTTAGCTTTGCGGTGTGCCAAGCACTATGCCAGTGTGTAGGCATAACCTGATGTAGCCTCTCACCATTACGCAGATCTTAAGGTTCTCTCTGGCACTCATTTGAGTTGTTCTCCATTTTATCTAAGGGACTTTGTTTTATTATGCCATTTTATAGAACGGGACTTGAGTATCCATAGATTTTGAGATACACAGAGAGGTCTTGGAACCAAACCCCAGCAGATACTGAGGGCTCACTGTATTGTCATTTGCCATCCCCCTTGGACTTCCCTCTTTCCTCACAATTTAGTCCCCACAGCAGTGGAGCTGATATGGATTTTTCCCAGCAACGACAGATTGTTATGAACTATTCCTTTTGCACACTAAGTATTTCGGAGTGGCTTGACCACAGCTTTACAAAAGACCAACAAAATTTCTGATGGAGATGGGATCTGCTAGAAACGTTTATAAACAGATCAACATAACTGCTTGCATTTTTGGAGTCTCCTTGGGGATGTTGCTCTATGGATTGTCATAATGAGGACCAGCACTTCAAAATTTACCCCTACATATTATGCAAGAGTAGGCTGTGCATCCAGTTTTAAACTAAGAAAAAATAGAAGTAAACTCTGCTATATAACCAGAAGTCTGGGGAGCACTGGGCTCAAGACCATTATCTTGGCTTTGTTTGTCTGATACGCACCTGCTTCAAGCCAAATTAGTTAAAGTTTCCTAAACTTCTGAAGAATCTCCCACAGAGCTCTCTCTGTGAGACATTTGCCAGTTCTCCTTGGTATGCCAATTGGGATGAAGAAGCTGTAGGTTGCTCTCCCAATGTTTTTATTCTCATTGTTCTCATTATATTTCTATGCTGATTTTCCACACAACTGTTTTCAATGTGTTTTGTATATTGTAAAAGTTAAAACATAATTGAAGAAACAAGAAACAATTTTTTAAAAAGTGAGATGACAGTAAGAAATTGAACGACTTCACCCTGTAAGTTCAGCCACATTGCATGACAGTTTGGGCAGTGTGAAGTCAGTTTAATTTTTTGATAAATGTGTCAGGAAGATCAAGGGAAACAGTCTGAAGAGGTTAGTAAAAATGTATATGTGTCTTGTCTAACCAGTCAAACTAGTTTACAGAGGACCACCAAGCCCTGAAATCTGGACGCAACTCATTTGGCTTTTCCTGTTAACTGTTTTATTATGCATGGCAATATGACCCTTGTGTAAACTTAATCAACTATATTACACAGGAGCCGAATATTTGTAGTTATTTATTTGTTCCGATTGTTGTCCCGTCTTTGTGTGTGAGATCCCATAGTTAGTCTACAGTCATTAAAAGTTATATTTGTTATCCTTTTCTATCACATCTGTATATAGGCTGCTGGTGGCTAATTCATACATCCCATCCAATTTTAATTAATCAAAAATGTGTGAAACAGTTGAGAACCAAATTTGATGAGAAGCTCAGAGATCTTTTATCCTGTTTGTTTGTTTAGTTTTTTTGTAGTTCGAAGCTTTCCTGGAAAGCTAAAACATAGGAAAATTGGATCACAGATACATCTTCCCCCTCCACCACCATTTCCACATTCTCACTGCTTTCCTCAGCAGCCAACTGCCCTGTAGAAGGAAATGTATAGTGCATGCCAGTTTTCTCCCACAGCTGTGGATGAGTTGATCAAATCACAAATGGGGAAAGGGTTACAATCTCCCCTATCCTGTGCTGCTCCCTGAATCCAGTGCTGGGGCATGCATGGTTGCTTTGAACTAAAAAGTGTGAGAGATCTGACCACAGATTCCTCTGTGTCTCACCTAGATTAGCCCTCAGTTGATTAAATATTTGAACTCCAGTTAGTGCTGCCAATTTACATGTCTATGCATAACAGGTCATACAGGGTATTCTTATCCTGAATGTGCTGCTGGAGCTGGAATACAGTTTGGAAGAGGTTTTTCGTTTTGTTTGTTTTCTTTCTTTTTTTTTCCTTCTTTTTTTGGCATTACAACTCTCATACTACAACTTCCATTGCCATGCCAGTTGGGAAACTGTGGGAGTTCTAGTCCAAAATGTAGTTTTTCCAAGCTTTGAGCTAGAATATATTTTATGAACTAAAGGAAAAATGTCACAGAGTAGTTTCTGCATGCTAATAAATATGGAAATAGTAAAGACATTAATTTCTTTGGCTGTCAAGTTTGCTTCAGGTTTTAGGGAAAACACAGGTAAGTGTAAATAAACACAGTTTAGGGAAAACACAGATAAGTATAAATAAAACTGACATGGGCTAGCAGCACATTGGACTGGAAAGATAAAGGCTTGAAAAGTTCCAGCTCTAAAGTTGACTGAGTGGCTTTGTGGTATTCACCGTCTCTCAGCCTTGTTGTGAAGTTAAAAATAGGAGGAAATTACCTGCTCTGTCCTGAGCTCCTAGGAAGCATGGTGGTGTACATATCCAATAAAGATATATGAAATGCAGCAATGTATAAACACCAGCAAAAGTAGGAGATTTTCCACTATGGAGTGAAGATCAGACAGTAAATGTACCCTGCATCTGCTTGCCCAGGGTGCACACTGTGTACAGTGTATGTGCTGTCAGAAATACACACAAATTAATTCTCATCCAAAATAATATAGCGTTATGGTTTCCAACATAGAATTTAGGTTCCTGTCACTCTTCAGTGCCATTTCAGGGGAAGAAACCCACCACAGCTTCTGCTTTGGAATGGGGTACCATTTTGTCTGGTGTCTCAGCCAGCCCAATTTCCTGAGACAGCCCTGCATTTTCAAACAGCAGGGATAGCAGACAGAAGCAGAGAAGCACTTTTCCGAGAACAGGAGCAGGAGTTTGCCCCAGGAGATATGATTCAGGCAATTCTTCTTCCACAAGAACTGCAGAGAACCAGACAGTCCTCTTATAAAGAATACAGAAAATACAGATGAAGAGTGTGGGGAGAGAGGCAGGAAGGGACAAGAAAGTTGTCAGCATGTACCTTAAAATTACCAAGACAGCTTTCTATGGAATAATTGTTCATATGGTGCAATATTCCTCAAGGAAATATCTTCCCAGAACCTCACATTGGCACAGAGAAGATTGTGAGTCACCTGGGATAGTGGCAAATATGAAACTGCAGTTCATGGAGGAGTATACTGTCTTGGGGCATGACATCTAATCATCACTCTAGTAGCTTTAGTTTTCAAAGAGTCTGCTTGTTCCATGATCATTACAAAGATGTCTTGATACTGGTATAACAAGCATTAAAATATGAGCTAAAAAAGCCCTCACTTTATTAGGAAAAGGCAACTTACAGAAGGATACAACAGAAGTCACAGGGTTCATTTCATGATGGGATTCATTCCATGGAGCCTGGAACACTTGAAGTCAAATGTGGACCAAACTGCATGTGATGCTGATTTGTAAATAGGGTTTTTTCCCCCACTGAAACTGATCATTGCAGTGATAAACTCACATACATTGTTTGTTGCCGTCTTCATTCTCTAGCGGTATAAAATGAATTAGCCCAGCTGACTTCAAAGGGAAGCTTTGAAGAATGAACAAGGATTGTAAGCACTTAACGTAGAGAAAGAGTGCTGTATACATGTAAGAATAAAACTGCCAAGCCTTTTTACTGGTTAGCGTTTAGTGTGCTTGTGTAATCAGGATACAAATAAAACGGCTTCATTCATTTTCCTACCAGATGTCTTGGATACAAGTCCTTTGGTGGAGCTTGGCGTGTGTGGATGGGGGGCGGGAGGGGGCTGGGGCGAGGGGGCGTGGCCACTGTGCGTGGGAGCATGGCCAGGGGCGTGGCCAAGGGCTGGGACGCCCCCGAAACATTGCTGCCCCGGGATGAATTGCTCCCCCACCCCCATGTCCCTACATGACTGTGTAAGTCCTATCATCCCCAGATAACAGAGTCATGCTGACCTGGGGTGCTGGGAGTTGTAGCCCACCACATGTAGAAGACATGAGCTTTGGAAGGCTGCTATATGGATAACTAGCAATGGAATAACAGTTGATCAGAATAGTGGACATCCAGCCCCATCCACAAACTGGACAGGCCAAAATACTTGCCTGACAATGTTGATTTTTCCTGCTTGTCTTAGGATCACCACAGTAATTATTGGGGCCCCACCATGACCCTTGCTTGGATTTGGCAAGGTCACAGGTAGATTGCAGAACAGTGGTGACGAGCCTCAAGCCCTGGGACCAAAATCAATCCCACTAGGATTCTCCAGATGACTGTGCACCCTCCCATTATATCATCATTTGGTACCTGTCCAACTTTTGTCTGGTTTGTTTTTTTGTTTTCCTATTCTGAGAAGGCTGGAATGATTCTGCTGAGTCTTTGTGACAGGAAGGAGCCTTTGGGGTTGGGGTCCCATCTACCACTGGAATATGCTCCTTCCATTTGGGAATTCCTTTGAA
Organism: Cyclura pinguis; assembly: GCA_030412105.1. NCBI lineage: Eukaryota > Metazoa > Chordata > Lepidosauria > Squamata > Iguanidae > Cyclura > Cyclura pinguis. The sequence goes on along the minus strand of CM059600.1, from coordinate 107,601,884 downwards.
ACTGAATTCAGCCTTTGGATAGAAAAAGGTTTTCTATCTTTGGTATAGAACTCACCATGGATGAAGCAAGATAGCGGTGCTCAGATTTTTCTGGCTGTTCATTTATGTACCATATAGGTAATATGGAAGCACTGTTGGATATGTAAATATCTTAACAGGTCATTCTGTCCTGCTGAATTTACTTTCTTAAAACCTGCTCTACATTAATTTCTATCACCTGTTATTTCCCATCCCCCCATTTTATAACCCCAAATAAGACCATAGCTTTCATTAAAGTAATTCAATGCCATTCCTGATAATTCAACACAGGGAAGACATATAAGAATACAAGCTGTTGTTACTGCCCTGGCTAGTCCGAGCTTTGGGGATATTAAAGATATCCTCTTGATATCATAATTCGGCTTCACTTCTCTATTCCTCTCCACGTGCTTGCGAGGCCACCGGACAAGCACGTAAACAAGCTCGGCAGCTAATAGCTGTAAGATTCAAACTACAATACAGGCAGGCCAGAAATAGCTGACTCACTGCTTTAGGAGACCTCCAGGCAAGTACTCTAATTAGATATGCACGCCACTTACAAAAGAGCCTCTGCCCCGCGATGGCAGCTTGGTGGGTTAACTATACAATACCCAAGTACTCTGCTTTTGCATACTGGCTACTCTATTGGGAACCGCTACGATAACTCAATCATTCAGATTCTGACCTTTCGGAGGCTTTGTCTCCAACTCCGAATCTATTGTTTTTCCCCAAGTACGGCATAGCCTGCAGTCACAATTCTCTTTATAAAAACCCTTGATTCCGCGACCTTCCTCGGATCGCTCCCGAGTTTCATCCCGCCTTGCTGCCGCTTTGCTTGGCGAGCCTCCCCTCAGCTCCACGTGCTGAGCTACGTCGCACCCCAGCTTCACTCTCTATTTTTCTGGGCTTCAGGACAGGTGAAGTATCACCCAAACCAGCGATCCCTCTAAAAATCCCTCTATACCACTCCAATCTTTATTTTCTTTAGTTATCTTGCGTGAGTGTGTCATATACACTGTTTTGCTTGTATTTAATAAACATCATTTATTATTTCAACTTCTGTGTGCTACTTGACTCGACCCGACCCTGTAGACATAGGGTTCAAGATCTCGCTACGTCACCCTGCCTCTCGTAACGCTAAGCAGTGCTCTGAGCTAATTTTCCCCACCTTTAGTTGAGCACATTTTGGTGTCCCTCCCGGGACCCCCAGTTCACAGGGTAACACTGTGCACAGGTTACATATATAGTCAGCCATCCACGCTTGCTGGTTTCACTTTTGCGGATTTGATTATTCATGGATTATTTGCTGTCACCTCTGCTGCCTCCCTATGCCATATTTTAATTTTTTAATTTTTTATTGATTATAAAGAAAAGAACAGAAAAAAAAAAGAAAAAAGAAAAACACCATGTGATACACATAACAGTGGAAAAAAGGAATTTCAACAAAAACAAGCTTACATTGTTATTTCTCTCCAATTCCATTACAATCATATACTTATTCAACATATTCTATGTCACACTGCTTATATACTTTGGTTACCTATATCTAGATCTCATTCTCATTATACTCATTATTATTTTAATAATTTCATTCTTAACTCTATACTTTTTAATTACATTTTATCTATTACTATTACTAAATATGATCTTATTACTAAACATATAAAACTATTCCTAAAAATAAACCCACCTCCCACAGCCAATTATGTTTCAACTTACTCCACCTTCCAGAATTGTAATTCTTCTTGTGGAGGTATGACACCTTCCTCTTTTATTAAAACCTTTTCCACGAAAATCTTCCATATTGCTTCAAAATAATTTCCCTTCATTATTCCTTTTTTGGCCTTAATTCGACTTATCATTAATTGCAATTTTCCACACTTCTTTATACCACTCCTCTGTTTGAAAATCTCCATGAATTTTCCATTTTCTTGATATAATTAACCTTGCTGCAGTTAATAAATTTGTAATTAAATCCTTCATTGCCTGGGTACAATTAACCTTATCAAATGTAGATAATAATGCTATACCTGGTTAAATTTGTAAATCAATTTCTGTTATCTCTTTTATCTCTTTAAACACCCTTTGCCAAAATTTCTGTACACCTTCACAATTCCACCACATATGAATATATGTACCAATCTCTTGATATCCCCTCCAACACAACCTTGAGTAATTCTTATCTATACAATTTAACCTTACTGGTGTTAGGTACCATCTCCAAACTAATTTATAATACTTCTCTTTTATCTTTACAGACAAGTTTTTTAGATGATGCTGATTCCAAATTTTTCTCCAGTCCTGAATATCTATTTTTCGTGCTAATTCTTCCACCCATATTTTTCTAAGATATTCATCTTCATCTTCTAATTTTGCAAGCATTTTGTATATTTCACTTGTGTTATCTTCAATATTTCATTTTCCTCCATACCTATTCTTTGTATAATCATTTGTTCAAATTTAGTATATTCTCTGAAACCTTTATTATTCCTTTTCTAATTCCTTGTCCACTGCTCTAGCTGTATATAATTAAACCATGATATCTTAGTACCCTGTAATCTCTCCTTTATTTTATCTTTATTCATCATTATGTTCATTCAATCTTTTAACTTATTTATTCTTTGCTTCTTTAATTCCTTCTCTACTTCAGCTCTCAAATTCATTGGAAATCTTGCCATCATCACTACATGAGTTAATGGTGAAGTAGCCGGCATTATTTTTTCTTCATTTTTCTTCCAAATTTCTAATATATTTTTCAAAAAGGGGTTTTCTATTTTTTCCATTTCTCTCTAGACAGGATTAAAAAAAATCTCTAATCTCTTCTCAATTTCTATTGTTCCCATCTCTAACCAATCTAAATCCCCTTTTCCTAGAACTCCATCTATAATATATCTCAATTGATTTGCATTATAATACCATTTTAGATTTGGTAGGTCCAATCCACCTTTTTTTTTTTTGAGATTTATACCAAAATTTCTTATTAATCCTTACTCTCTTGTTCCCATTACAAAAATTGTTCAATAATAACTGTCAATTTTTCATTTCTTCTTCTGATACTTTTATTGGTAACATCCTTAACAAAAAATTAATCTTAGGTAGTATTTCCATCTTTACTAATGCTATTCTTCCAAACCATGATAACTTAATATTAATATTCCTATGCTATTTTTAATAGGGATTGAAAGTCTTGTGAGACTGAGAACCTGGAACAAGGCTTGTAAGTCCCTATTAAAAATGGTGTGGGGCAGCAGTGCAGGTGGCAATGAGCCCCACCAGCCACCCGCCTCTGCCTTGTGAAGGAACCCTGATGCCTCAAAGGAGTCCACAGTGGTTGAATATGGTGATCATACTTTTTTGTGTTAAATATGGTTTGGGAAGGCCTAGAATTATTCACGGTTTTTCCACTTTCATGGGGGTCCTGTGCCCCTAACCCTAGCTAATGTGGAGGGATGATTGTATACCCACTTGCCATCATATCCTCTATTCATCTTGCCTAATATATAAGGTAAACACTCCCACAATGACAGCGAACAGTGATGACAATGGTAGGAATCCAGTCTTGTACAAGCCTGGCTCTGTGTTTCACTGAAGAGCTGAGCAACAAGAAATGGGTTAGGAGCTGGCTTGAGGCCATCTGCAAGCCCAAGAGGTGGTACTGATGTTAACAAAGCAACCAACTATTTCTGTTGTGGTTTCTACAAAATTCTATCCAGTGCTGTTCTTCTGAGTAATGACGCTTGGGGAGCAGGATTGCAGCCTGCAGTGATAACTTCCCATGGTTAATTGCTTCACTTCACTCAGTTTTTACCAAAGTTGGGTGTTACAGCACAATGACAGCCTGTACTGCAAGTGTCAAATACAACTGCTTATCCTGCCTGCTTGATCTTTCACTAGGCTAGCAGTTGGTGTTGTGAAGATGAGCCCTGATGGCTCATAATATAGTAGAGCTATTACTTTCCTTGACTTGGAAACTACACTTCTATTAATGCAGGCTAAAATATTGTCTTCTTTGCTGCAGCATCACACTGCTGGGTCACGTTCACTTTATGATCAACAATAACTCCAAGGTCATTTTACATGTACTACTGCTAAGCCCAGTATCCTCTGTCCTATGTCCATGCATTTAGTTTTTTGAGGCCAAAATGAAGAATTGTCTTTGTTAGTTTCAGTCCAATTTCTAGTATATCAAGCTGCTTTTGAATTCTGTTCTTATCTTGCAATGTGTCAGCTAGCCTTCCCAGTTTTGTATCATCTGCAAACTTGATAAGGATTTCTTCTACCTCACCATCTAAGCAACCAATAAAAATGTTGAAAAGTGACAGCTCTAGGACAGAACCCTGCATAAGGTACTTTCTTATACTGACATCCAGTTATATGTGTTTCCGTGACTAGGAACTGCCACTGCTGCCCTGAGCCACTGCTTGGACAAATGAATGAGATGAAGGTTGAAGATGAATCCAGTTAAGTTGGAAAGGATACTAGTGGGTCACATCTAAGCAATGTCATATATGAGTAGATGAGTTGGTGGTTTTCTTGTGACTGATAGATTTGTACTTTTGTAATTTTCCTATTGGAAAAGTATAGTCCCTTGGAATGTTACTGTATCCAACACTGATTTCTGATAAACAAATACATTAGCCAGAGGAGCATTTCACCAGCAGCATTTATCGTGCATCCTCCACTCTTCTTGAACAGAGCAGTTCTTTATCATACAATCAACTTCCAGGCTTAATTGCTTTGATGCACTCTGTTTTAAAGCACATGATGATGCCATTGAAAATAACCTAGAACCAGCAACAAAATGTGCATATTTAGCATATGCTATATCATCTGTATTGGCTGTCTTCATGCTTCAGGCCCTGTTCAAGATATTGGATTAAACCAGAGCTTTCCAAACTTTTCATGTTGGTGACACAGGTTTTAGACATGCATCATTTTGTGACACAGTCATTCAGTAAGTAATTCAGTAAGTGGAGGTAGCCCCTTCACCTGAGCCTAGCCCACTGCCACCCTCCCCACAGTCTTCCTTGGCCCGGGGTGGTGGTGGCGGCAGGAGATGCAGACCCTCCAGCCATTACGTTTTTGTGCACACCTACACACTGCACCCAACGCACTAACATGTCACAACACACAGTTTGGAAAGCTCTGGTTTAAACTATAAAAGCTCTTCACAGGTAGGGAACCTACACAGTTTTGAGATCACTTTTGACTGTGTGAAACCCATGCTAAACATATTTGTCAGATGAGGTCTTGTTTAATACTTCATGAAACCAGGATGGGCAACTGTGGTACTCCAGCTATTTTCAGCCTACAGTTTCATCAGCTTTAGCCATCATAGTCAATGGGAGTTGCAGTTCTAAAACATCTGGAGAGCCACAGTTTTCCATTTCTGCATTAAAGGAAGGGGAGAACTTTAAGTGCTAGAAGCAGAGCCTTTGGTGTTCTGCTGCTCTGGAACACTTTTACCCTTGAGGCACAAGATTTCAGCTTTTACTTGCTTATAGGAAAGGTTGCAAGAGTATTCTAGTTCCAGCTGGCTTCTGCCCTGTTTTGTTAAGGATCATGTGCTGAGCTGGACCTTGCTATCACCTATTCAATGCCAATATTGCTTTCTGTACAACAGTTTCCAAAATTCCCCAGGCACTATGGCCACACAAAATAAAATGTCCAAATTATGTATCTTCTGTTATCTCACGTAACCCATGTTTTTCTATTTTTCTGAGTGTTCTTCCCCAACTGTAAGTTATTTTGAGCTTGTGAGAAAATGGTCTGTAAGATTTAAACATACATGTCGCTTGTAGAATGGTAAATAATTTGACCAAATGTATTAGAACATCACCAAAGTTAATAACTCTTAATAATAAGTTATTAATAAGCAACAAAGTAGCACATGTACGATAAGTTCATATGTTGCTTGTCAATTACTCTGTACTAGGAAATAGTTGTTCGATGGTACCTCTTTTTCCCTGTGGGGATGGGTTTCCATGGGGCATAATTACTCAACATACAACTCACAGGTGATTCTTGTAACAGGACTAGGGGTGTTGTCAACATGACAGGTAACTATACATGTAGCATAGCAATTGACCCAGAAAGTAGCTGGAATAATTTGTAGAGGCTGCAGGCATTCTTTCATAGTTTGCAGTTATCTGACAGATGTCTTCAACAGGCTAGTTTTTATCTCAATCAGGTTTTGACAGATGAGCTATTTCTATCAGAATGTAAATGTTGTTATGTCAAGAAAGAAAACACATTTCTCTTTGAGACCATTCTACCTATTCCAAATATTCAACCCAGATGGTTTTACACAGAGTAGGCTGACACAGGGTTGCTTGGTTCATGTGCCTAGCAAAATCCAGGCTCTTATGTTTGCTCCACTTTTGCCTGTGCTAAGACATAACACAATATATCGTGCTGAATCTTTGTGATCTGCCTTATTGAAGCAGCTAACTGGTTAGGTTAGTATACTGGTCTTCAACTAGAGCCATGACTTCTGCTAGGTCTTATCATGTGAGGTGGGTCATACTGGTAGCACTATCACAATTTCCATTTTAAAATTATTATTATTTTCTGAGGGAAGGTAGAAAGGGAGACAGAACAGAGAAGGATAAAGAAAAGCATTCTCTATAAAAAAAAATTAGAAGCAAAAGCTACTGCTGTTGCAGATGTGGAACAAAGGGCACAAATCTGAAATGTTTATAATTTTTTAATTTTAATTTTATTGTAATTTTTTAAAAAAGTGAAAAACAGTACTGGAAAACAAGAAGTGACAAAGTGCATGACAGGCATACTTGGAGGCTCAGCATTCACCGAGGTAAAACTGTATTGTAAATTATCAGTATTTTAAAAAAAATATCTACTGCACATAGGTAAAAATGAATCTTGCTTAAGACTTTCTATTATTTCTTGATTTACACCTTCCTTTTCAGTTTTTCATCAACAAAGACTGGTTCTCGTCATTCATGAGCCATCCTGTGCGTTTGCTTGTTCTTATAAGTAAGAAAATGTAAAGTCATGCTCAGGCCTTGTTTGCGGTGATCAATGTTGCCCAGAAAACTTTACTTGTTAAGTGTTATCACAACTTGTTATGGCATCTGGAAGTGAAAAGTCCTGCTTTCATACTACACAGTCATAGTGCTACGATTCCACTTTAACGACCATGGTTCAGTCCTAGGGAATCCTGAGATATGCAGTTTTTTAAGGGAAGGGTATTTAGACTTCTCAGAGAGGTAGTGTGGTGTAGTGCTTTGAGCACTGGACTCTGACCCTGGAAACCAGGATTTGATTCCCTGCCTGGACATGAAAACGGAAACCCAGTGGGTGACCTTGGGCACATCACACACTCTCATCCTCCAGAAAACCTCGAGTTAGGTTTGCCTGAGGGTTGCTGTAACTTGGAACTGACTTGAAAGCACAGTGCAGTAACAATTTAGACTTCTCACCCAGAGAGCTTTAGTGTCTCTGGCAAGACTACAATTCCGAGCATTCCATACGATACAGCTGCGGCTATTGATATGGAATCATAATGCTATAACTGCATACTGTGAAAAGGCCTCAGGTCTGCTCCAGCATTTCTTCATTTTGGTAGAAAGGTGGAATAATAAATATATCCGCTACATCTGGGCTACCACTTCCAATTCTGCACTCCGCTCTTTTTTGGCAGATATATATGACTGGCAGAAATCCAACAATAATTTAAATGTCTTGCACATCTTGATACATTCCCATGTGTTCTTTCTGATATTTTTTACAGGCAATAACTATGTCAAGAAAAAAATACAATTGTACTACGTAACTTCTGTGAAAAGAAATACCTTAATAAAAAATATTAGAATAAATAAATGTATAGCATATACTTATGCTTTTAGTTAACTGGATCTACTCTCAGGTCTGTTTGATCTGAAATGTCTGCTGTTTGAACCCAACACCCATATCCATACTGTTGTGTACACAAGTTGTCAAAAACCACTCTTAGTTTCTAGTCAGCATTGTCTTGTATTAACTGGTTTCAATGTATTATGGACTTTCCTCCTCTCTCCCCAACCTTTGACAAGCTTCTTGGAAGTAGGGACCAGTCTTTGCAAAATGCCCTGTAAATTGATCATTATGGATAGAGGCAACATGGCCTAATGGTTAGGACTGGGGAGACCCACATTCAAATCCCATTCAGCCAGCATATATCTTCCCTCTTCATGTAATCTTCTCTCTTCAGGAAAAAAATATAGAATATACCAGATTCCCTCAGATCTTGGAAGCTAAGCTAGGTCAGTCCTCCCTTGGTATTTGGATGGGAGACCATCAATGAACACGAGGTATTGTAGGCTGTATTTTAAAAGAAGGAACTGGCAAAAACACCTGAGTTTTCCTTCATGGGGTTGTCATAAATCGACAGGCAAGCTGAAAACAGGTACACACAGAATATACATATCAATAAAAACGCAGGTTCAGGAAACCTTGTCTAGGTTTGCAAAGGCTAGGAAAGAATAAGTAAAGAGTATGGTACCAGTTATGAAGGAAGAGGTTAGGAAAGATTGGGTTTTAAAATTAAAAAAACAACAACTTCCTTTTCTTTTAACTTAGATAATGTTTTTAGGCAGCAATCCTAGGTACATTTACTAGGAAGGCAGGTCCAGGAAACCACAGTGACTTGCTTGGCGTAAACATGTTCTTTTTAAAAAATATTTTGTACTAGCAAGGCAACACAAAATTGGAGAGGGGAGAACTACTGAGTCGAAGGAACGAAGGCATTGCTCCTTCTTCTTCCCCTAAAAATAGCGTCTACTTGCTCAGAGAAAAGGGGATGCAACCCCTGAGCACATGTAAAAGGAAAAAAAAACCCCTCGAGGGGCCCGGCTATTTCCAACTAAGCAGGCATATGCTCGGGTTGCTCAGCGCGTTCAGCCCGACCTTGTCGATGTTTTTTATTAAGCAGTAAAATCCATATGCTCTCAAGCTCTGCTGGGCGATTTGTTCTAGCTTGAAATCGGTAGGCCCTCCTCCTTTCTCTTTCTCTCTCTCTCTCTCTCTCTCTTCCTCCCTCGGAATTGAGACTGGAAGCAAGCTCTCTCTGCTACAAGCCAGCACTTCGCACAAGGCCCTTCCTTTTGGCAGCGGTGAAGTTTAAGCCAGGGCTCCTCCTGCCTCTTGCCCGAGCGTCGCCGCTGCCCCTTTAAGGATCTTCTCGTCTAGCCGCGCGGCAGCCGAATTGCATCAGGCACGCGCACGGCCCCTGGGCTCCCCGCTCCCCTCCTTTCCGCTGGCGCGCGCGCTCGCTCCCTCGCAAGCGCGCGCACGCTCCCCGCCTCTAGCTGGCTGCCTGACTAAGGCGGAGCTGGCGGAGGAGCGCGCGCTCTCGCCGGCCAGTCGCGTGGTCTCCTTGCTTCTCCATATTGCTGCGGCTGCATTAGAGGAGACCGGGGGAGGGGGGACACGCCGGGGTTGGGTTTCAAGGGTGGGGGGGGAGGAAACCGGCGGCTCGGGCCCCCTGCTCGCCTCGGGGTGCGTACTTTGTCCGAGCGCCGGCGTTTGAAGGAGGAAAAGAAGGCCCGCGAGAAAGGAAGGCAGAGAGGGTGGAAATCTCTCGGCTTTCGGGCGAGGCGATCTTGGTAGGGGGAGAAAGGGGGAGTTGGCAAAGTTTGGGGCGGGCGCGTGTGGTCCGGGGAGAGCCTGGAGCCCCGGGAAGGAGTCGGCTGTGTGAGGACGGAGATGGCTACCCAGGTGGAGGCTCTCCTGCCCGCCAACTCTCTGCTGCCTTCGGAAGAGCACGGGCTCGTCATCAAGCCCCAGGAGAAGGGAGAGCGCCTCATGCACCAAGGGGAGAAGGCCAGCGCCGACGAGGGCAAGGGGGGCGGCCCCGACAGCTGCTGCGGCAAGGAAGGCGGCGGCGGCGGCGGCGGCGGCGTGGTGGGGGAGCATCTGCGCCGTAACGGGGCCCTCCTCAAGCCGCCCAGCATCAAGCAGCAGAAGGAGGACAGTAACCACCAGGAGAAGGAGAACCTCCTGCACCAGAGGGGCGGCGGCGGCGGCGGCGGCGGCGGCGGCGTGGAATCGAACCGGCTGCCCGGTGAGGTCAGCGGCGGCGGCGGCGGCGGCAGCAGCAGCAGCAGCGGCGGCGAGGAGGGCGGCGAGCAGGGAGGCGGCGGCGTAGGGCGCAAGGAGTTCATCGAGGCCCCTCCGCCCAAGGTGAACCCTTGGACTAAGAACGCCCCGGTGGCTTTGGTCACCCTCAACGGACAGTCGCCTCCAGGTGGGTGGGGAGGGGGTCCGGGGAGGGAGGCAGGCAGGCAGGCGGGAAGGAGGGAGGGACCAGTCGGTTGGGGGGTGGTCGGTGTGCCTGTGTGTGTGAATATGGAAGGGATGATCGTCTCGTTCCGATATGGCGAAATGAGAGCAGCCATTCGAGGTGGGGAGTCGCCTTCTCTGCAGTATGGTGACATTCTCTCGTCCACCCCCCCAACCACCTCCCACAAAACTCCACCCCGTCTTTGTCCATCTGCACCCACCCTCTTCTCCTTCACCCCACTCTCCTTCCTCCCCCTCTCGGTTTTTATTTCTTTTATTAAATGAACATCGTTTTACACACACACACACACACACACATCTGATCGGAAGGGGAGGCCAATGGAGGAGGTGGAAGAAAACGTATTGCCGGGGCTTCCATAGCCGAACGTGAGACGGACATCTTAAGACCTTTGCTCGGCGGGGGGAAAACACATGGATGAAAGGGCCTGACTTTAGCGGGTGCCGCCCCCGCAGGCCCCCCCCCGTTTTCCTCCGCGTGCCTGGGAGGGAACCGTCCTTTTCCTGTAAACTTGAGGCGGGCGTGTTAGCAAATGCCTCCCTCCCTCCCCCCCCCCCCCGGTAACTAACCCTCCTGCTGCTTCCCCCGTTCACACGCACCCTTCTTGAAATACATTTATCAGATTGCTCCAAAAAAAAAATAAAAAATAAAAAAAGACGTTTAATAAGCGTGGGGTTCTAATATGTCCCCTCCCTCCTCCGTGGCCACGCTGCTTCCTTTCTTAAATATAGCCCTAGTTAAATGGCGTGGGGTTGAGCTGAGGACTAAGAATACCCGGACGTCAGTGCAGCCGGGTCGGGGGAGACGAGCCGTAACGTCCTCGGCTCTCTCTCGCCCAGGGACAGGCGGGTGGGAGGGAGGGAGGGAGGGAGGGAGGGGAAGGAAGAAAAGAAAGCCGTGGAGTTCATTTTAAGTAAAACCACCCTTCAGTTTTTCCTGACGGAGATTAAGAATGCACGTTTTGACAGTATTTCTGGCTCTTTTTTTTTTTTTGAAACACGTCCCAGCGCTTTCAGCCCGTTTTATCCGGGGAGAACGGTGTGGGTCGGTAGGAGTCCCTTTGAGGGCGTAAGTGCGGCGCGGAGCCATGTGTCTGGCAGCGTGGGGTGGGGCGAAGCAGGCGGCCGTGGGCCCTCCTGCGGCGGCGCTGGGGCGGCGGCGGCAGCGGCGGCGGCGGCGAAGGATTCCTCCCCCCTCGCCCGCCCGCACCGTGGCGTTCTAGGCCCGGTGCCACCGCGTGCTGGCGACGGTTTGAGCGTTCCCTTTTCTCCCAACGTCCGCCGCCCAGCGGCTTTGTGTGTGTGTGTGGTGTGTGTAGGGTGCTCGCGCCGCGCCGCGTTCGGAGCGTCCTCCCTTTTTTTTTTCCCAGCATTCCACTGCAGTAAAGGCAACGTGGTTTTCTTTCGGCGTGACCATGTGATTACTCTGAGCTCGCGGTGGCGGCCTTCCTTGTTCTTTGGACCTCGTAGCCGCTTCTTTCTCTCTTTCTGGCCTGGGACGAGAGGAAGGGGGAAAATACCAGCCCTCTTTTGGGCCCCAGCCGCTGTTAGTCGAGACCCAGGGTGGCAGCAGACTCCACGTCAAAGGCGGGAGAGGGAGGGGAGGTTGAAAAGAAAATGGGTAGGCCTCTCAGTTCGCCTTGTAGTTAACGTTTCTCGTGTAGGCCGCCCTGTGCGAGCTGGAACGTAGTGCCATTTGTTTTACCGGGAGAGCAGTTCTTCCTCCCCATATCGGGACAGGCATTTTCTCTTTTTCCCTCCCTCCCCCCCCCTCTCTCTCACACACACACAAGCACGCACGCAGGCACGGGCATGCCACAGGAAGATCCCTGGGAGGATGAATGTGGGACAAAGGTCTTCCAAACGTCCACGTGGGCCTATTTCTGTGTAATTTAATACAGCAGGTCTTCTCTCTCTGTTTTTTGGATCAGTACCTTGATAGGTAGGACTTCAGCCCTTTCTTTCTGGCTAACGTGCTTAGTTGGTATTCATCTGGAGTGCTGCACCATTTGTGAGTGGCGGTGGTAAGAGGTGGAAGACATGTCCAGTTCACTGTGAATGTTGCAACAACTTCCTGCCCACCCTTTGTCCTTAAATTCAGCAGTGTGCTACTTGATGTCATGGTAATAGAAAGTTTAATTCTTGTAGGTGTAATGTTTTCATTTTTAACACAAGTTGTGGGTGAACTGTGGGAAGAGAGCCCAAATTCTTATATGAGAAGAGCTGAACATTGTAGGCAGTTTCATAGGTAACCTGCAGATGGGACCCCCCCCATTTTAGGGTGAGGAAAATGAGAAACTACGTAGAAATGGAGAATTCGCAACTGTCAGATTTGTGGGTTTTTAACTGTTTAGAATTGTTTAAATCATTTGCCAAACCTTACAATAGATTGCTGATGGCTATTCCTACTCTATTGTATGATGTAATACGATGAATCATCAAGTTTTACAGACTTCAGGAAAAAATACAGGCCTGCACCACCTGACTGTTTGCTGTCTTTCCCCTTTCAAAATGAGAGATTATACCTGATTGCAGATGCAACGACAGTAGAGAACTTGTAAATAACACTATCCTCTATGTTCAACAGTTTTTCATAGAGTGAAGTCTGATAATACATACTGGCTAGGACTCGCTCAAGAATAGGTGTTCTGGAGGTTAAAGTCGCGGTAGGTAGTTTCTAGAGTACAGTATTTTGAATAATAATTAGTGCATACTTGGGAGGTTTTGCACATTAAGTTGGATAAATTGACTGCTTTGCTTTATTAGCATGTAAGAAATATTAACAGAAATGTGATATAAATGTAGTTTTATTTGTTAATCTTTTTTGCAGCTAGGTGCATATTGCTAATACATATAACTGTTTCAATTCATAACAGTAGTAGGGTATCACTGTGGACTCTTCTTTTCCAGGATGGGTAATGTAGCCTTTGAATACATCTTTTGCTGAGTTCTTCAGATTCCTGGGAACAAGATAAGTCCTGTTAATTTCAGCATATTCTGTAGGTTCACAACAGGCCGTATTGACTTATGCAGCAACTTCATCCACAAACACAGCTTATTAGATTTCTGTCTTTTTTAACAATCCTGCTATCTTTGTGAATTTGTGTTGTATGACCAGACAGCATACCTCCCATGTTGCTATGTCATGTTTTGCTCTTTTTCTGATACAAGGTACTTGTGTTCCAAGTACTGCTAACTTAAATACTTGGAGAGGGAAGGCTGGTTTGAAAAATTTAGGAAGTGGTATGCTGACAGATGTTCTGTTTTCTCTACTGGCTTGTTTTCACATACAGACTGCAGTGACAATTAATTGTGCCCATGCTGTATTTTAGTTTTTTCATCTTTTCTGGACTGAAACAGGGGCAAGAATATTTTGGCTTTCCAGATCCTTTTGACTACCACTCCAGCAATCCCTTGTATTAACTGTGTGGAGCTGATGGAAGTTGCAGGGCAACATAGCTGAAGGGGAATGGGCTCCCCCCCTCCCAAAGCAAATGCTGCAAGCACTTCTGCAGCTTGGCAGCAGTGGGTATAAATCAAACAATGCTAGCTTTGGCAAATTATTCTGCTCTTTTGCTCCCGTGGCATTGCTTTCTCTGTTCCTTTTTTAAAAGGGCGTTTGTAACATAAACATGGCAGTTGGAGATTACCAAATTGAACTAAATGACTGAGATCTGTTGGATGAACTTTAGAGAAAATACGTTACTTGCATTTTTTTAAAAAGTTTGAGCTTTTATAACATATTCCACAAAGTTTAAGAAAGATTTTGCAGTGTTAGTGAAATCTGAGAATTTACAATGGTTTTATACACATATTGTATAGTCCAGGTAAAGAAGACCATGGAGCTGGAAAACCTAGTCAACCAGTATTACAATTTTGTCCTACAATTCATGGTGTGGATCAAAAGAGCTGTGCTTGCCCCTTGATTGAAATGAGCTTGAAGGGATTTCCTGGGGTCTGAGTTAGTGGCTAGAAGAAGGCCCAAAACAGACTTTCAGCCATAAGATGAGGCCCTAGTTGTGCTGTGCTGCCAGATCCCAGGGTAATCCTTACTTCTGCAAAATTGATTCTGTTAACCCTCTTTATAACCATTTCTCAAGCATTTAGATGTTATAAGCCTCTTTGTTTCATAGGTCTGTAGCAATTGGACACAGATCACTGGTTTATTCTTAAAAAGAATTTGGTTTCCCCCAATTGTACAGGCAGATTTTCTGTGTATCATAAAAGTGGAACTGCCGTATCAGGAACTTTGCCAGTGTGAAGCTGTAGCAACTACTGTAGTGCAATAATCAGAGAAACTTTGAGTAATTTCATATAAATATGTGAAAATCTCAAGAACTCAACATTAACTTGATAAATTCCCAGATGTGAATATGATTCAAGGTAGTGAGGTAATGGTTTGTTGTAGTCTGCACAGGCACAGGGTGAGCTGCTTAGTATCAGCAAAGTTGTAATAGTGTGTCCCTTTAGCTCATGCCTAAGGCTCTCTTTTGTACTTGCCCAGTTATTAAGATCTACTGGGTACTGTGCTAGTGCTTGATGGTACTGTGCTAGTTCTGGATTTGACATGTTGCAACCTGAGAGAGGCGTATCAGCTGTAGAATTCTGCCCCCTCCCCCCGAGTCTTATAAGCCTGTGGCATCACCTGAAGACCTAATTATTTATTCAGGCTTTGGGCTGAACATGTGTTGCTGTGCATTATCATTATTTAGCTGTATATGAGCTTTGTCCTCTTTTAGTATTTTTCATTGGTTACTGATATTGATTGCTTTCAGATTATTTTAATAATGACAAGCGGGTTGTAAATGTTATAAAGAATAACATCAAACCATTGCTTGATGCTATGAAGAAAAAAAGTTTTATGTTTAATGTTCTGTTCTTTTTGTGTGTTTTATATTCAGTGTACTTCCCCCTTAATCACAAATCAGTAACACAAACCTAAAATTAATCTTGCACCCTGTTTGAATATTGTGGCCTTCCTTAGCTTATCCTTGAATGAGGATGGAGTCTAAAGACTTCGTTAGCATTGCAGTCCTGTGGGGAATTAGATTGAGACAGTTACATCAGATTAAGGTTGTGATACCTTGCATATTTGAGAATAAGCTTCGCTGGCTGACTTTTGAATAAACATGCCTAGATAATATAGGAGAAGTATCCTTTGAATATTCAGGCTATTGAAGTGATAGATAGATGGTAGATCATTGGCAGATTTGGACATTTTAGTCTCTCGTGCTGAGATCTTTGAAAGGAATGCTGTACTTGGTAGACATTTGTCCAGGGTTTTGGGTAACCTGGTACTTTCTGTGTATTTGAGATTGCTTAATCTCATCAGCCCCAACCAGTATGTTCTGGAATTAGTCTGAAATGCCTTAAAGGGCATAAAGTTGGTTATATTTGGCAGTATTTGAACTTGTGAGTTTTTAAGCAAAGTTGCATAGGATCACTTGACATTCTGAGATAACATATAGAATCATAGAATCAAAAAGCTGGAGAGACCCCAGGGGCCATCCAGTTCAACCCCCTGCTATGCAGGAACACACAGCAAAGCACTCCTGACAGATAGTCATCCAGCCTCTGCTTAAAAATCTCCAAAGAAGGAGACTCCACTACACTCCGAGGCAGCATATCCCACTGCCGGACAGCTCTGACCATCAGGAAGTCCTTCCTGAGGTTCAGGTGGAATCTTCTTTCCCGCAGCTTGAATCCATTGCTCCTTGTCCTAGTCTCTGGAGCAGCGGAAAACAAACCCACTCCCTCCTTGACATGACATCCCTTCAAATATTTAAACATGGCTATCATATCCCCTCTTAACCTTCTCTTCTGCAGACTAAACGTTCCCAGCTCCCTAAGCCGCTCCTCATAGGGCGTGGCTTCCAGACCCTTCACCATTTTGGTTGCCCTCCTCTGGACGTGCTCCAGCTTGTCATTCCTTTTGAACTGAGGTGCCCAGAACTGGACACAGTATTCCAAATGAGGTCTAACCAAAGCAGAATATAGTAGTACCATTACCTCCCTTGATCTAGACACCATACTCCTGTTGATGCAACCAAGAATCGCATTGGGTTTTTTGGCTGCTGCATCACACTGCTGACTCATGATCAGCTTGTGATCTACCAAGACTCCTAGGTCCCTTTCACATGTACTGTTATCCAGCCACATGTCCCCCATCCTATATTTGTGCATTCCATCAGCTAAAAGATCAGCTAAAAGGTGGAATGATGCTTGTAAGATGGAATTCTCGTACTGAGGGGAATATACCATGCAAAGTTTAAACCATTCATTTGTTAGTCTAGAGAATGTTTAGGGATTCTCCCAACGCTTCTTTCCTCTTTTTTTCCCCTTCAAATCATAAATTTATGCAATTTACTAATGGTATAGTTGGTCTACGAAAGATACAATTTGAGATTTTTTGGTTTTTAGAAGAATCGCAGATACCTAACGATTCTGGATGTATGAATCTGTCATAGAAATTCAGTCAGACACAGATTTTAAAATAAGCCCATGTTTTTTATGTTTAAAAGCTTATTTTGCATGTCATGCCGTTATATGTTATTGTCAGAAGAATACTGATGTATACAGGGAGCTAAACTTTTCAATCATACTGGTTTTCTCAGGGATCTTGTAGGATAAGGTACCCTTGCACAAGGACATGTGTTTGTTCATTCTAAGCATTTCAGTCCCAGTTGTCTTCTGGAAAGGTTATTAAAATAACACATGACTCAGCTGACTCTGCCACAGATAAGTGAGAGCTGAAGTGCACTTCATTCAGTTCAACCCTGAAAGAAATCAAACCAGTTGTGTGAGAAACTGACAGAAGCCTGGGAATTCCTTAGCTGAGAGTTGCTCCATGCTAACTGTATTTCCATTCACTTTTCTTCAGTGTGTCATGCTATAACAGTGCTGTAGACATGATGCTAGATTAAACCTCTCAGCAGCAAATGTTGCATGCGTGCGTAACACATTCGTTCAGGTTATCTTGGGATTAGTACCAAGAGAAACAGAATCTCACTATTATCTTTTTTAGGGGGTGGCCATGTTCTAAAAAAATGGTTTTTGCTGTTTGGTTTGGACAGCTAAGTTTCATGTTTCGGGATGGTGTATCCCAAGTCTAGCTAGTATGGGATTTGTCCCTTGGTCCTCACTTTCCTGTGCAATACAGTTTTTCTGCAAAGGCTTGGGATACATGGAACAACCTGGTGTTGCCTGTTTTACATTTTCATAATTCACATTTTAGTGAATGTGAATTGGAGAGATGCAGTGATATTTAAGTAACGGAGCAACATTTACTTCCTTGCAGTCAGTAAAGATTGGAGATATAATTTGAGAGTATGTGTTGGTTGGTGGGGGGTTCAGAAGAACAGTGAGATAATTCACACTGAAGACTGTAAAAATAGAAAATCAGTGGTGTAATGCTGTGGTTCTTAACCTTGGGTCCATGGACCCTGAGGGTTAGAGGAGCCCTTACAGGAGGTCCACAAAGCTCTGCTGCTGGATACGAACAGTGCTGGCAGCAGCAGGAATGCGACAGTTCAGGAGGTGTTGGTGCCAGATCTGCTCCCTTGTTTGCAAATGAGGGAGCAGTTTGGGAACACACAAATGCCTGCCACCCCTGTCCCATTCATCAGGGACATGGGGGTGTGGGTGCTGAGAGAGACAGCAGCATGCGTATATGTGTGCCCAAATTCTTCTTTTCATTTACAAATGAGGGAGCAGTTTCAGCACCCACAACTCCTCCTACTGCCACATCACTGAAAAGGGACACAGTGGCAGGCGTGCGTGTGGCCAAACTATATCTCTGGAGACCAAAGTTTGAATCACTGCTTCGCCATGGAAACCCACTGGGTGATCTCAGGCAAGTCGCATTCTTTCAGCCCCAGAGAAGGGTGAAGGCAAAAAATCTTGCCAAGAAAGCCCGCATGATAGGTTCGCTTTAGGGTCACCATAAGTCAGTTCTAAAAGGGGAGAGACATGAGGGCTAGAAAGAACCTCCCCTTGTCAGCAGCACTTTGTTGTTGTGTGCCTTCAAGTCACTTCTGACTTATGACAACCCAAAGGTGAAACTATCACATTTTTTTTGCAAGATTTGTCATTTGCCTTTGCCTACTGCTGAGGCTGAGAGAATGTGACTTCCCTGAGGCCACCCAATGTCCGAGTGGGATTTGAATCTTAGTCTCCAGAAGCTTTTACTAAATATTTGAATATTTAAATCTAAATTTAATTATATAAATCTTGAGTTAGATCTTTTGCGTTTTTGGCAACAAATATATTTACAGGGGGTTCCCATCAAGAACCACTCCTGTAATGCGTTAACAGATGGTTACAGGCAGAATTGACCAATAAACCCAGCTCAAGAAATTCTCTTAGATATCTTCTCTTGCTTCTTCTGACATGTTTGGTAAACTGCGCTGTTTAATCTCTGTTTTGAAAGTCCTTTTATAAAAAGTATACTAGAATTTTGAATCAGGACTTGGGACACCAGGATTCAGGTCCGTACTTCCTTGGCCATGAAGCTTACTGGCAGGCATTGAGTCAGTTGCTGTCGTGACCTATCTTTCAGGGTTGTTGCAGGGACAGAAATGGAAAGATGGAGAATATACACCTCCAGGAATCTTTTGGAGTAAAGATAGATTGCAAATGTAATAAGTAGTTATGATCCACTTTTCATCTTTTCAATGCAAGGTGCAAGTAAGTTGGATGGAAGTTTTTCTTTTGAAGTGCATTTTCCTTCTTCACTCTGCCTGTGACCTCAATTTAATTTTAAACTTTTGCTCTATGGGGTGTTTGCTTGAGTGCTGCGAAATGTAGTGTTTGAGTGAAAACTGTTTCATTGCACTGTCTTTGGTCCTCCTTAGAAAAATGCTAAATTGAAAGCTACTGAAGGATTTATCTCCCCTACTCTCCTTACAACTCTACTTTGGTCTGTTTGTTTTGCTTTTTGGTGTTTGCTTTTTTTGACTCTGAAACTGTTTTGACATAGCATCGCAAGCTTAAATATATGTTCTTGGAAAGTGAATTTTGTTGATTTTAGTGGGACTCTCTTCTAATATAACTGGGTTTAGGATTGTAGTCCTTGAATTGATTCATTTGAAAATGACTTTTGTCCCAAAACATTGGACCAAACAAAGTTTTTATTTGGACAGAAAAGAAATGACTGTTTGAAACTTAAAGATTAATTTTTTAAAATTAATTTTTAGCGCAAACAATCTAATTTACAATCAAAATAGTATGCAATCAAAAAAGAAAGATATGCAGCTAATACACAGTCGGGCTCTTATCTCCCTCATTCTGATCATAATTAAAAGAAATAAAGAAAAAAATATTCAACCATTACAGATCCAACTAAATAATCATACTGAAATTAGTAGTAACCATGGCCACAAGTTAATACATTGTTCAGTTTCTTATTGCTCAAAAATGCATAAATGGTTTCCTGTCTTTCAAAAAATCTTCAGTTGGCTATTCTTCAGAATCCGCGTTAATTTGGATGTTTGGACTAACTCAGCAACCACTTTTCCACTGTTGGTGCTGCAGTTTGTTTCCAAGTTTGAGCCCATTAAAAGCTTTCAATATGTCAATTCTGAAATGACATTCACAGAAAGTTGTGAATTCTATAACCTCCTCCCAAATCCCAGACTTAATGTTTTTAATGGAAATTAATTGAGCAGATTGGTCACATGCCTTCTGTAAGTGGTTTTTTAAGAATTAACAGGATTTCTTTTTTTACATAACATGCCTTAATTGTGCAGTCTCTTCTCCCAAGGACAAGCATCCTTGATAGTTGTGTGTGGTGAAACTCATGATTAAATCCTAGTTCATACTGTACAGTTTGTGAGTATCTGTACTGTGCTCTATATATTCTTGCTTTAGTATGCTTTGTAACATAACCATAAGTTATACCAGTATCCCCATTTTGCAGTTGTGTGGTAAGAGCTGAGGGATGACTTTGCACAGGGCACTCACTGAATTCCTGTCTGAACTGAAACTTGAACCAGGAGGTGTTCTGCATGAGCTCATACTCTGTTCACCAGCTCTTTGAAATAGTGGGATGGTCCTGTGAATTGAATTTTACACTTCCACTCATTCGTCTGCTTATTAAGTGATCCTTGCTGGCATTCCAGAATCTGTGGAAGGCACATAATTGTGGCATTTGCACAAGGGTGAGTCTCCCGTTGCAGCTAAAGCATATGCTATCTAAGTTGAATTTGTGCACGTGTTGTTAAATTTCTCAACTTTATTTTCTAGTTAGTGGGATGACAATGTTATAATAATGTCATTTGAAGAATAACAAAGTGAACATATTTTCACTGATTTGCAAGCTAAATGCAATCATATAGTTGACTACTCAAAAGTAGATATTGATGTACCTATGTACACTTATACTCAGATAAGTTGTTATAGGATTACAGTCTAAAAGTAGTACAGGCATCATAGGAAATTTACAGTGTATCTGAAAAAAGCCTGAGGCCCAACACATTTCCCTTTCCTGATCATTCTGGTAAGACTGGCTCTACTAGAGGTTCTTTGTTATGTAGTTTTCTAGATTTTTATGTTGCTGTTATTAATTGCTGTCAAGTCAGCTTTAGTTTAAGGCAACACTGTGCATGAGAGCCCTCCCAAAAATGTTGTTATTAAAGCCCTGCTCAGGTCTTGCAGATTTAGGGCCTTAGCTTTCTTGATTGAGTCTGCTCTCCTGTACCTCAACCATCTTCTTTTCTTACTGCCAGTTTCATTATTTTGGCTTCTGTAGAGTATTAAGGCTTGCTTTGCTTGTAGTAGACCCATTTGTTTAACCTTTTTGCAGTCTGTGATATCCATCGAACTCTTTTCCAGAATCACATTTCAAATAAGTTGATTTTTTTCCCTGTCAGTTTTCTTCATTGTCCAGCTTTCATATCTGTATGTAGAAATCAAAAATACTGTGGAATGATTGATTTTGAAATTCAGTGATCTATCTTTACAGTTGAGCATGTTAGCTATTTGCGAATAACTGATGTTTTCATCCTTCTTTCCTCTGACTCTGATCTTGCTTTGCACATGATATATTCTGTGTGTCATTTCAACAGAAAGTTTGATAAAGTGCAGCTTTGTGTTGACCCCCTGTCAATAGAAAACAATTCTGTTTCTTCCCGTTCTGTCCTGACAGCGGCCTTGAGTATTGGTCATACATCAAGACAGTCAAATGTTGTAGCACACACACTTCTCTTAGAACTACTTGTAGTTTTTTATGATCCATGGAATCAGACTTTGGTGTAGTCTATAGAGCACAGGTTGGTTTTCTTCTGAAATTCTTTGGTGTCTCTGTTAATGAATATTTATTAGATGAACCTTACTGTATGGGTACAGGTATGTGCCTTCAAGTTGCCTGTTAACTTATGGTGACCCCATGAATTTCTTAGGGTTTTCTTAGAGAAGGAATACTCAGAGGTAGTTTTGCCAGTTCCTTCCTATAAAATATAGCCTATACCACTTCTATTCATTAGCAGTCCTACATCCAATTACTAACCAAACCTGACCTTGCTTAGTTTCCAAAATCAGACAAGATCCAGTACTTTTAGGGTATTTAGGCCGATAGAGTGTAAGCACATTTTTCACACCCTAAGCCAGTGATTCTCAAACTCCAGGTTTTAGACTTCAACTCCCAGAAGTCCCAGCTGCCTTGGCAAATGATTAGAGGTTCTGGGAGTTGAAGTCCAAAATCCCTGGAAGACCAGAGTTTGGGAAACACTGCTCTGAGCTGACTTCAGTGCCCATTCTACATATAGCCAAGAGACAACAAGAGCTTGACCCCTTTCTACATGTAATGCGATGGTTCTGATTCCAAAGACTGGTGACTGGCAACTAGAGTAGAAACTATTGTTCTCAGTTATCAGCTATAATCAGCTCCCTATTGGCCTTTGAAGCTATTAGATTAATAATATCTTACGTTGCCAGTGTACATAACTTCAGAGCAGTGCTACTCAAAGTGGTGTTCCCTGGACTGGTGACAGTCCTCAATCCATTGGCTACCAGTCCCCAGCAAGTTTCCAGGAAAGAAAAAATGTAGCCTGTAGGCCCAAATATGGTACAGATGCGTGACACACTGGGGAAAAAAAAGGCCAAGCTCCAACGTCAGATAACCTGAGAAGCACTGCTTTAGAATTCCGTGAGCAAAAATAGTCCCATAGACAGTTGCAATTGAAATTTCACCCCTGAGGAAGATGACCAGTATTAAGATCATGGGGAATGGACTAGAGTGGGCATGTATTGTTGTTGGTGTCCTGTCATCTTGTTAATTTGGGGCTGCTTATTGAGAAGTGAAGGAAAGAGCTTCACAGTAAAGATGGCCCTTGAGAAGGAAATTGAAGAGATTGTGGTAGGCAAAAGGATAGTAATGGACTGGGGTCACTTTGAAAGATAGGATGTCTTTAGTGTAGCTGCTGTCGTGAAGGTCAAAGGCCCTCCACATTTTCTGGTTTCACTTTTGTGGATCTGGTTATTCATGGATTATTTGCTGTTCCTGCTGCTGCCTCCCTATGCCATTTTTAATAGGGACTGCAAGCTTCGTGAGACTGAGAAACTGCAAGTGAGGCTTGTAAATTCCTATTAAAAATGATGTGGGGCAGCAATAGAGGTGGCAGTAAGCCCCGCTAGGCACTCACTTCTGCCTTGTAGAGGAACCCTAATGTCTCCAAGGAATCCGTGGTGGGTTGAACATGGTGATCATGCCTTTTTTGTGTGTTAAATATAGTTTTGGAGGACTTAAAGTTACTCATGGTTTTTTCACTTTCATGGGGGTCCTGTGCCCCTAACCCTGGTGAATGTGAAGGGATGACTGTATTCTTCCTGTTTCTTTTTTAATGGATTTTTTTTAAAACATGAAATATGCAACATTAGTGCCTTTTATTGTTGAAAGTCACCTTGTTATTTTAGGAACATAAAATACGTTATATACTGTTGGCTTGGCCTAAAATTACCATGTTTGATGTATGGAAAGTAGACTTCTACAAGGCTCTGAACTGTAAGGAACATATTTGGTTTTGCCATTTTGAAGAGCAGGCAGCTCCCCACCACACAAAAAACCAGAACAACCAGCAACATTAATAAAACAAGGAAAGGTATTTTCTCACCATTAGTTCTCCATCATGTCAGCCAGATGTAATGAAGTTCTTCCCATAAAAAACTGTAAAAAAAACAACACGTAGACCAGAAATTTTAATGATCTTTATTGCACATATTCTTACATAAAAGTCATCATCTTACGTAGTTTTTCAAAATAATTTTGGAGTAATGAACACTTTGTCTTAAATTTTTAATTGATTATTCTAAAAGAAAATACTCCATAATCGTTTTCTCCCTAATGTTTCTGGGGGAAAAGCTGTGGGAAAAATGCTTTTCCAATTTCTTTCAGACCTATACAGCTATCTTCTTAATCTAGCTTTGATACTTTGTCTCATGCAGGGGATGTCCGAATTTTGGACTTTTTGATTTGCAGTAGTTTGATTAGTTTCTTTGGTCTGTGAACTTGTATCAGTAGTTTGGGAATTTAATTGCTAGATTAGAAAACCTGTTGTATTATACAGCTGTTATAAACTGTGAAATAGTTGAATCTTGAATTCATCCATCTTCTGTGTTATAAATTATTGATATTGTGAGGATGCTGTTGCCTTCATGTACTGTTTGTGGTCTTCCTGTAGGGATTTGGTTGGCCGGTGTTGGAGCAGAATATTGGTCTGGATGAACTGTAAATCTGATTGAGTATAACTCTCCATGTTTTAGCACAGTAGGTTCCCATTGGCTACCTGTGTTGTGCTCCTGACGGCAGCCTTCTTCCTGCGTGCTGAATCCAGCAGCAGGTCTAGCTGTGCAGAGCCGTGCACTTCTCTTCTACCAAGGAAAGAGTGTCCATGTGCCTCTCTTAGCCAAGAAGGGAGGCTCCTTCCTTGGCTGAGAGAGGCACAGAAGATTCTGGATGTGTGGAGCTACATACCTGTCTTGGTTAAGGAAGATAAGAACTGAGAAGCAATTATAGGGTTTATTTGAATGGTTCACAGTTTTGTCTGTTTGGTTTTCTTCATAGACTGTAGATTTATGTTGCAGTTTGTTCAGCCTTAAATCCCTTCATGGATGTTGGTCTGCAATTTCCTTTTACTGTCGGCCCTCCACATTTGCAGGTTTGACTTTCACAGATTTGATTATTTGCAAGTTTCTCCAAACCTTGCCCCCTATACACCTCAAGCACTTCTTTTCTAGTGGAACGTTCCCTCTTGGCAGTTCTGATCAGGCTGCACAGCCCTTTAAAAACCCACCTCTGGTCGTCGTCTTCCACTACCAGCCCCTGCCTGGCCAGCTAAGGAAGGCTTGCAGCCCAATTTTTAAGCACCACAAACCCTTTCCTCCCCATACACACCCAAGGGAGGATATTGGTGAAAGAGAGGAAGTATAGGGCCATTATGCCAACCAAGACCTTTCCCTCTCCTTTCTCTGACCTCGTTTGGATCCTGGGTGGTCCACGCTACCTGTCATGCCTCATCTCCCTTCCCACAGACACACACATTTTGATATTTGTGATTTTTCCACTTTTGCAAGATTCCCATACTCCTAACTGTAGTGAGTGTGGAAAACCAGCTGTAGTAGCCGGCTATGGGCTGGCAGAGGAGGGAATGAAGAGCTGCGTTTCTCTGTTGGGTGTGAAGTAGAGGACTTTCTTCAGCTTGCTTGGTTCTCTGTTGGTTACAGAGGAGGAGTGGGCTACTCTTCCTCCTTTGTTAGACCGTTCATTCAAATGCATGGAATTTCAGATCACTAAATGAAATTACTGTGGTGCAGACAAGGAAACACTTTGATACAATTTTAAATGATTCATAACAATGAAGGATGTGCATCCAGCTTTCTCAAACCAGGTTCTAGTTATGCCATCCCACGTGTGCAGAATGTTGTAATATGCTGATCTTCTGTGGTGATAGAACTGCATGTCTTTAGCAGGGCTGGCTGGTCTTTACTAGTTACATTTGAGGCAGAGACTTGTCGCACATCATGAAAGCCTTATGTGTTTGGTTAGAATTTGATAGTATGAGAAGAAAGAAGGGGAACATTGATAAAAAGACTGCTGTTGCATAGATATGCTCTTTTCATAGATTAACTGTTCATGCAAATAATTTTGAACTGGGAGTATCCTGAAAAAGAGAGATGGCAGGTGGCTGTTCATGGACAATAGGGAAGATAAGTTGGTCCTAAAAGTTAAACTGTGGTTGACTTTTCCTGACTGCTACTTCTAAAAATGTGATGTACCAGTATGAATAAAAAGTAATTTACCTTTGCTTAGCTTAATTTATGAAGCACTAATTGTGTAGTCCTAAGAGGTTTTTTGTCTTAGCTCTTTACATACAGTGGTGTCAATAAAGCTGTAGGATTTAATTGTTTCAGAAATGCTGCTTATTTGAAACCTAAATGTTGAGGAGTTATTTACCTGTAAAATGCTTTGTACAAATGTTGTTTGCTTTACATGTAGCTTGTATGTGTTGATACCTTGTACCTAAAACAAACAACCCTCTTTGTGTGCAGCTACTCCAATGGAGGCCTTAAAGTTTTAGGAGAAAGGAAAATCTAAAGTAGTAGAACCAGAGGTGAATTCTCCCAATTGAGAGGTTCAGTGTGAGCGAAGGTGACTTGTGGCTTTCCACATATTGCCAGTCTCCTCTTTCCATTAGCTTGAGCCAGCATGACTGGTGATCAGGTCGGGTGGGAGTTGGAATGAGGAACATACAGAACCTTAGGATCAGAGTTTTTCCAGCTGTCTCCTGTAATTGGAGATGTGTTCCACATCAGAGATGATGATGATCCTCCTGCTCCTCTCACAGAGGGAGACAGAAGGAGAATGAGTTAGTAAGTAGGTAGTAGTCTGCATATGTGTGCCTGGCCCACAGAGTTTGTTTTCTTATGCCAGCCACAAAAATGTGTGATCAGCGTGGGGAGAGGGAGAGGGTCTTGTGATGCATCCTGCAATGAGATTGGGGATAACTCTGCTTAAGTGCATTCATCGCTGAAGAGGTGGCTGCCAGTTGTTTGAAGTCTTTTGGGTTAGAGTAGCATCTGTTTGTTGAAATTTTAGAAACTCGCATTCTTTCTGACAGAGTTAGATCTTGAAGCATTCTGTAGCTCAGCTTTGACAGCAGACTTGCCCTCCAGAGGTTGTCGGACTACAGCACCCAACATTCCTCATCGGTAGCTATGTTGAGTAGGCTGTGGGGACTTGCACTCCAACAGCACTTGGAAGGCAGCTTAATTCTCACCCTGCTGTACAAGTTGTTCTTAGAGTAAGTTGAGTCACTACTTATGTGTCTTACTCTCTTCTGTTTGTTTTTACTCTTCACACAATTTGTTTTCTCATCTACTTTCTCCAGGCACTTCTCATTGGACACTTTAGAGCCTTTTAAAGAAATGCATGCATTGTATTGTAAGTTCTGGCCTGCTAATGACATGAAATGCCTTTGAAAGAGGATCATAAATTATGTCTTATCACTATCAGCGCTTTATTTAAAGAAAGGCTGATGAAACTGTTTCTTGTGCCTTTAAGATCTACTGTTGGAAATGGTGCTGCAGGCTGCAGATACTCCCAATCAAGGCTAATCATGTTAGATATCTTCATAGCAGGTCAGTTCCTCCATTGTATTTGTTAATTGTGGACATATGGCCCAGTCATGTTGCAGCAGTGTGACCCACTTTGAATGTCTGATTGTGATCAGACCTGTCTTGATTGTCTTCTCTTCTGTAAGGTAGGAAGTTACTGAAACTGAGTGTATCCATATGAGAGAGATATATAGCTATAGTATCTTGTGAATTGATAACAAAGGTAAGGTTGAGTCCTAGACTTATGCATATATGGCAATGTACTTTGAATTCTATAAGTACCTTGTGAATGATGAGATCATCTCATTTGATTTTGAGTGTATTTGTTTTATCAGTTAATTAGCATTTTATAGAAAAACCATGGAAATAGCAAAGCTGAAAACCGCTTCAGCTTGCCATGATGATTCTATGGCTGTATTCATTGGTGTCACTTCACTATGATATGCATTAAAATACTGCCCACTTTAAACTACTTGGCAAACAAATGGGTATTAGAACATTAAACATCAAATGGGGCTAATTCTCCATTCTAGTTTTTTGTACTTCATCTTGGCTAGAATTGACTGGGGTAAGTACACCTTTTTGATTGGTTGATCTTTATTTTATGCTGCCCTACTATAACAGCTCGCAAGATAATATACAGTAAAACAGTAAAGAAGTAATCATATCCAGCTCTGCAAAAACAGAACAGCAGAAGCAGCAATTAACCCCCATAATATTCATCAGAGAATATAGCAGTGGTAGCTTAGATTACATGGTGATATGACTGACCGTATAAATGAAATGGCACTGAAAAGTTTGATGATTGATTCTGAGAAGGACGTTGTACAGATTGGCTGCCATGAACAGAAAGGCCCTCTCTCTGGCTGGGAACTGCCTAATTTCAGGTGGCAAGGGGAGATGGTACAGAAGAGGGCCTCAGATGTTGACTACAGTGTTGGGGCAAACTTGTTTCATGAAGTTGGCTTTTCATGTACTCTGTCGAATGCCACTAGGGATTCAAATCTGTTAAGAGCATTTTCGTTTCTGAAGTTTAGATATTGCAGAATGTGTGCATTATTTCTCAAAAATCTTCCAAATTAGGGGTTCCCAGACTATGATTTTTTCTTATTGTATGTGCTTTCCACCAGGCTTTTCCATTTCCCTGGCACCTAAGTGAGAAGGAGCTAACAAATGGAGCTAGTCCTCAAATTTCATAGTGGGCTTTTGAAGAAGAAAATACGTGCAGCTTGCTTGAAGTTGATCTGCCTCCTCTAAAGCTAGTATGAAGGAAGAGCCATTCCTCTTCTCAAAGCTTCCCCTCCCCCCCCCCCAATTCATAGAGAGAACTTGTTGGAGAGGTCTTGTGCTTGGCAAGCTGGCAAGGGGATTTGTGGAGCCTTGCTTCCACACAAATGTAACAGCACTTCCTGATTATGAATGGAGTCTTATGTAACATTGTTAAAGAGAAACCTTAACTGCTTGGTGAACCTCAGTCTAGTTATAGGAACATAATTCTGTAAAGAAAAAGAAGCTTATTTTGAAATCCTATAACTGTCCATACTTTCTCCTTCCAGTCCTGTAGTCTTATTCAGGCGACTGTGTTAGTAGTGACTGAATTGCATGAAATTGGTGCTTTTGTTAAAAAAAGATGGGCTGTAATGAATGTAACTTTGCTCATTTTATTAGCAGCCTTCAATGTGTTGTTTGAGAGGTCCTACAAAACAGAATTGTCTTTTGCAATAAGGGCTTGTATGTTAACTTATGGCTGTGCTGGGCTGATACAACAGTTATTTTTGTTAACAAGCAGACTTATAGAAATCGCTACTTCTCCTAAAAGAGGAAGAAGGTGTGTGATATACTGCTGTTGTATTGGCCTTCATCAGTGTAGACATGATTTGCCGTTAGCTGATCGAAACAGAAAAGGAGTCATTGACTTGTGTCATTGGGTTTGTATTTTTCCTGTTATAACTAAACTTGTTCCTCAGCATCCACATCTTAGGGCAGGGTTGACTGATTTGTCAGTAGTTTGTTAAATCATTAAGAAAACAACCAGGTATAGATTTCAGTAAATGATTAAAGCTGTGGTGCGGTTCCATGTACCTAGTAGCACACCCCCTGAACTCCGTGCGAGCTGCTTCCATGCAAGCACGTAAAGGATTCTTTTGTGGTCATTTTCAAATTTTTAAATAAGGACTGATACATACAGAGTTAATGTGGTGTAGTGGTTTGAATGTTGGATTATGACTCCAGAAACCAGGGTTCAAATCCTTGCTTAGCCATGGAAACCCACAGGGTGACATTGGGCAAGTCACACATTGGCCTCAGAGGAAGGCAACGGTAAACTCTATGAACAAATCTTGCCAAGAAAACCCTGTTATAACTTTGCTTAGAGTTGTCATAAGTTGGAAGTGACTTGAAGGCAAACAACACAAGAAAAGTTGCTTTAAATTTTTTTAAAAAAACTGAAGCCATGAAATGGAGCCTTTTAGTATACAGCATTCAAAACTTCTGACACTGACTGATGAATTTATATACGCTTTGTTGTGTGCCTTCAAGTAATTTCCAACTTAGGCTGAGCCTAAGGTGAACCTGTCTCAGGGTTTTGTGGGGCTGACACTGTGTGACACGCCCAAGATCACCCAGTGGGTTTCTGTGGCCGAGCAGAGAATTGAACTGTGGTGTCCAGTGTTGTAGTCCAGTGTTCAAACTTCTGTACTGCATTGGCTCTCTTAGGGAGTGTGAAATATTTTTTGTCATTCTGTATGTACAAGTAAGAACACTAAGCCAAAACCTACTCGAAGATATGGCTGTAGTCCTGAGGCAAATACGGGTAGTTGCTGAGCACAGCAGTGTTTTTGATGGCACAAACACTAAATACTGCGCAGTCATAAACATTGTATGTTGTATCATATGCATAATGTTTGACCTCAAATTGAATATATTCCCTTATAAAGGGAACTGTGTTTTAACAGTGTTTAATAGCCATGGATTAACCTTTAAGAAAGAAATCGTAATTATATTAAGTTGTTCTATTAAATGAGTCTTAATCTAATAGATTTCTAATTTTAAATTTCAATTTTAAATCTTTTTTTTTTTAAAAAAGAGTTCTATCCATCCTGCTTGGGAGCAATTGCATAATATCTGTGTCACCTTTGGGACATTCAGTGTGATTTTTTTTATAGTGTAGAAAGGGATAAAGTGTGCATATTAAAACTTGTGTGCCAGGTGCACCTGTTCCTTGAGCTGTCAGATCTGGCTACAGTGACACACACATGGATTACATCTTAGTTGGGCTATTGTAATACACTGTATGTGGGGCTGTCTTTGGAAACTGTTGAGAAACTTCAGTGGGTTCAAAGTGTGGCAGCAGAATGCTGACCAAGGCCGCTTACAGGGAGCTCGTAACTCCCTTGTTAAAACAGCTTCACTGGCTACCTGTTCATTTTTGAGCACAATTCAAGTGCTGGTCATGACCTATAAATCCCTTTATGGCTTAGGTCCAGACTATTTGAAAAACTGTATCTGCCTATATGAACCTGCCAGACCCCTGAGATCTGCAAGGGAAGGCTTTCTTTTGGTCCCGCTGCCATCCCAGGCTTGCGGGGTGAGGACACAGGAGAGAGCCTTTTCAGTGGCTGCTCCCATCCTGTTAAACTGTCTTCTGCAGGAGGCTAGATAGGCTGGCCCCCTCCCTGCTTTCCTTTTGTTGGCAGATAAAAACATTTCTTTTCAAGCAGGTCTTAAATGAATGAGCAGGAGAGTGTATTTATTTACTTATTTATTAGCGATTTTTAAAATGTATTGTTAGTTTATAATTTTATATGTTTTTAATTGTTTAAATGCTTTTAATTTTTTTTATCTTTGGAAGGTGACTTGGGTCACACTTTGGGAGAAAAGGCAGCATATAAATTTAAGAAGATGAATAAATATTTCATTGAAAGGCAGTGTGACTTTGGCATTTTCTTGATATCTTCACCACTGTTTCTCTGAAATTAGATTTGTTTTTGAACTGTTGATAATTCTAGAGCCAAAGCTGTGCACGTTTTGAAACATTTTGCCCAATGTCTACAGTGTAATTGAGACTTTGTAGAGAAAGGTATGTCTGAAGGTAGTAACGTTGGGTCTGTATTTTCTTGAGCATAATAGTATAACCAGATTGCACAGCAAAATGTTGCACTCAGGAAGTACAGTTCACCTTTTGGGCTCCCTACACTGCTTAACATTAAAAAAGTGTGTTTCTAAAAACAATGGACCTTGGACCACTTCTACTTTTGCCCTTTTTTTAATTATTTGGGAATTGGGGCCTCAGGAGATCCTAGGACCCCTGGATCCTCCAATGTTGGCAAGTCCTCCCTTCACAATTAAGAAGAAGAACCATATATGATTTGAGGTCATTGTATTGTGGAGAACAGTTAGGAGTGTGTTATATACATGAGCTGAGAAAGCTTATCTTTGCTTTTAACAGGATGTAGGGGAGAGGAAATTTTCTGCCAAGATGACTTTATGTAGTGATATAGGGTTGTGTTACTTTGTTTGCCCTCAGCAAATTGATCTTCTTTATAATTTGGTTCCAACTGCTGTAAAGTTTGTTAAGTTGTCTGGCTGTGCTATATAAGATTGTTGAATTGAGACTGTATTTAATTGTATTTGCTACTGGAATGATAAATGTTACTTAGCTGGAAAGATGCAACAGTGGTGCCATGCCCTTAGTCTGGCATTATCCTTAAATTTGTGAAGGCCTGTTGTATGTTGACTTGCTTGTCAAATTGTTAAATTGTAGGATGCTGCTTCTTGGACTGTATGCTCTCACTGTGTTAATAGAGAGAAAAAGTGGCTTATAAAAAGTGGCTTGTGTACTGTGTTTTAGCCTATGCCTCTTTCTCAGGGACTGCTAACATACTTACTGGAAGTTAGATGATACCAGTACTGTCTGCTGCTCTCTGTCTTGAAACCTCCGTAGTTGTGGAAAGAAAAGTCAGCTGTTAGACCTCTGTAGTTTACTCTTTTCTAGAACTGTTTAATAATTGGGATTTTGTTGGTTGCTGCATTTTGCCCATCGCAGCATATGGACTTTGATTGCATAGTTAGCCCTTTTATGCTAAAGCACATACAGCCTTGAGAGCCAGAGTGATGTAGTGGTTTGAGTATTGGACTAGGACTCCAGAGACCAGTGTGTGAATCCCTGCTCAGCCATGGAAACTCACTGGGTGGCATTGGGCAAGTTATACTCTCTTAGCCCCAGAGGAATAAATATTGCTGAGAAAACCCTGTCAGGGTCTGCCTTAGGATTGGCATAAGTTGGAAACACAATCTTTCCCTTAGTACCTTCAGACACCTGGTCATATATGGCAAGTTTTTATGTATTAACCAACTGCATTCATGTGCAAAATTTTGTCTCTTCATTTCAGTCCTTTCTGGAATAAGACAGGATGACTCTCTTAACCAGCAGAACTTTCTAGTGAGGTAGCTGTGCTAGTGTATTCCAATTTTCTGGTGTGATTATGGTACCTTCTTTTAAACTGAAATGACCAGCAAGGTTTGTGATTTAAACCAGAACTATTCAGAGTAGTGTTCTGTAGATTGGTGCTGGTCCACAAAATATCAGCTGCTGGTTTGTGGCAAATTTTTGGAAAAGAAAGAAAGAATCGTAGCCAAATATGGGCACAAATATGGTACCAGTCCCTGGCACATCAGTTTTTTAATGTTCCCCCTCATTCAGAAACACTGGTTTAAAGTGTCTGTCAAGCCTGCTTTGTTTTTATGTCCTGTAGGGTTTCTAGCCAGTCAGGCAGAGGCAGCATTGCAACTTACAAGCACCTTCTCTGTTTGGCTAAGCTCTGTGCCACTTCCCCCATGGCTCTGTGTTTCCCAACAGTATCACTTAAGGCTTACTGGTGATTAAAAGACAGAGCACAGGAGCTGGGTCACCAGCTGCTTTATGGGTTTGGTAATTGGACATGACTTCTCTCTTGCTCATTCCTAATCCATCTTATACTTTCTCTGAAGCTTTACAACTCTCAGCATTGACAGAGAGCACTTGGTCTTGTGGCACAAGCTAGAAGGATTTTGCTACTTAGCCAGTTCAAAGGACTTATCAAGAGAATGAGGGTTAAGATAGAGAATATCCTGTTCTCTGGGTATAGATAAATAACTGGGAAAAATAGCAGCTGTGACCTTTATGTTTATCTAAATGCATATATATGTTGCATCACAGTCACATATGTTGGAAGAATCCAGTTTGCTTCTGGATGTGAGAGCCAGGTTCAGTACTTTTGTTTGTGCTCTGGAAACTGTTGCATTTTAACAGCTGCCTGTTTTGATTATGCCTCTTAACTGTTTATAGACAAGTAACTTCTCTTTCAAAGCACAACCATAGCCACTGAGTCCCATTTTTTCAACCTGCCCATGTTTTCTTCAGCTGTTATCCAAAAATTGTGCGGACCACTCTTTCCATTGCAGAAAAGTGGGGAAGTGCCATGGCAAGAGAAAACATGGGAGTTCATAATATACATTCCACAGGCTTTTAACGCAGGAAAAAAGTGTGTAAAATGTGTTACAGAGGAGCAAAACTTCTTACCCAGTCATATAAGCTGAGCTGATTTGAGCAAGCAGTAGGAAAGGCTCTAAAGAACATTGAAGAATTTAAGGACAGTTGGTAAGACAAAGATCATGGTAATGTGAAGATCATATGGTTAAATTCCTGCTAAACTTCACAGTATAGATGTTGAGCCAATCAGCATAACAAGTTGTCAGTCTGTATAGGAACACCGGTTTTTCATGTACTTCTGATATATCCTTTTTTTGGATCGGTTGTTTGGTTGATTTTTCACACTAACAAACCAATTCACAAACAAAATAATATACATTCAGAAAAGGAAAAGAGAGAGAAGAAAAAGAAAAAAAAAATAGCTAAAACATGGTAGAGCTCTGGTCCCCTCCTATTCTAACTGTAATGAAAGAAAAATGTAAAAAGAAGGAAAATATATTATTCTAGCATTACAGATCCAACTGAATAATCCTACTAATAACTGTAACTGCAGATTATTACATGGTTAGATTTTATATTGGTCAAAAAATGGTTTCCAATCTTTCAGAAAGTCTTCAGATTGGCTTATCCTTTAGAATCCATGTTAATGTGTCAGTTTGGTTAATTCAGCAACTTCAGCAGTCCATTTTTGTGTCATTAGTGCTTCGGTCCGTTTCCAAGTTTGAGCAAACAGTATGCTTGCTGCTGTTGTCAACTAAAGAGAAAGTGATCCATATTTACTGCCCAATTCTTAATCAGTAGTGCCCAACAAAAACATTTCTGGTAACATTACAAAATCTACCTTTAAAATTTTTGGATTAATGTATAAATCTTAACCAGTTAACTTCTCGCCTTCTTTCAAGTCTACCACATGGAGAAAAAAAGAGCCCTCCTTATCTTGACATCCCCAACATCGGCTTGAAAGATTCTAGGATATTTTTGACAGCTTACTTGAGATTAGATATATGCACATCATCTAATTCAAGTTTTCTTTTAAATTACTGCACAGAGTAAATTATACCTTTGGACCACATTTTCCCCATATATCCACAAATATTATGCCCCTAGTTTCTGTCCCATTTTATCATGTACTCTTTCACAGGTTCATCTTCTGTCTCTAATTTCAAAAGCAATTTCTAGACTTTTTAAATTACATGGTCATCATCTTTACAAAACTGTACATGAAACATTTTCTCTAGCTTCTGTGGCTGTATTTCTTTTCTCTTGATTAAATCTGTCCTGAAATTGCATATTAGCAAGCCGATTAAGATCTTCACCTTCCTTAAAAAGCGTATTTTGATTTAAACTTCCAGTTGTCTTGTTCAGAGTACAAAAGATCATCATAGAACAATCATCTCCGATTTTTAACCCATACTTTCCTTAAAAAGGCTTCCTGCATTGAGGTGGGAAATATTATCATCAGAAAAAAAATTCTGGTTATATTTACACCAAACTCGTGGAGGAACCTTTCTAATACATTGATTTTTAAATTCAGTATGTATCATAACTTTCATCATCTTAAATCATGTCTTTCAAGTTCCATCAGTCTCTCAACTCGAAGCAAAATCCATTCCTTCAGTGATACAGAACAGCAGGCCTCATAATATAATTGAACATTAGGGACTCCCATGCCTTCCCTCTCCTTAGCTTTGTGCATTGTTTTAAGTTTAATTCTGGGTTTCCTTGTCTGCCAAACAAATCTAGAATCTCTTTCTGCCATTTCACAGAAGGTATGCCATTTCTTATAATAGGGATCATTTGAAAGAGATATAAAAGCCTTGGCAACACATTTGCTTTTGTAACTGCGATTCTACCCAGAAGGGATGCATTTAACTTTCCACATTTTTCTAAATCTCTTTTAATTTCTTTCCAAACATTTGCATATTTATTTAGAAATAATAAACTGTTGTTCTTCATCATTGTTGACTCCGTGATGTTTAATCTCCCTTTTTTCTATTTTCGAATTGGACAGAGCAGTAAGTCACAATTCAGTTTAAAGCCAGAGCGTGTCCCAAACACCTTGATTTTTTCCAGAAGAGTCTTCATTTGAAGCCAGTGGGAATTAGGTAATTATCACAAGATCATTTGTGTAAACTCTCAGCTTATAGTGTTCTTTTTTTACCCTCGCTTCATAAATTCTGTCACCTTGTTTGATATTTCTCAGTAGGGTCTCCAACACCAAAAATAAAAGGTAAAGGTGAGAGGGCACAACCTTGTTTAGTCCCCTTTTGTATTTCAGCCACTTTTATACTAAAGTCTGAGCCTTTTGAACTTAGTAAATTGTCTTGCTGAACAATATTTTCACCAAAGTCCATCCTTTCCAGTGCTTGAAATATGTCTAAAAATATCAAAACAGCCTTTTTGCCATTATAATGTTCCCAAAGTTCAGTAATATTAAGAACAGTTCTTACATTATTCCTTAACTGTCTTTTTGACAAAAAAGCACTTTGACCCTCATTAATACTCCCTTTTAAAATAAACCCCACAGGCCAATACTTGCATTTCTAATCAAAATCAAATGACTTCTTTTTGTAAACTGGGTATTAGTTTGTTTGTATTGTCTTACACTGTAAGAAGGAGGGATTTGGACCGTCCCTTTTATCTTTCTATTTTTAAAATTGAGGTCATGGACATGGGAGTGGTGGTGGCTGCAGCGCAGGGGATGATGGTGGGGAGTTGACAGAAGTTGGAGGACATGGGTCAGGGAGGACAGGGCTGGAGTCAGAGCTATGGAGAGCAGTAGGGGGCATGACAGAGATCTATGGGAGGCATGGGACAGGGAAATCATCTGTTTAGGAAACTGCAGAGGGGAATGGGGAAGCCCTCTACATGGATGTATAGTCTGGATGTGTGAGAGAGGTTTTTTGTTTTTGGTGAAGGAGTGATTGAGTGACAGTGCATAAACACTTTATGCTTGGGGTGTGGGAGGAGGGGGTGAAATTTGTGTGTACTCTTGAATAAGCAAGAGGACTATGATTTTTGTATCTTGAGTTTCAGTTGCTATTTTTGACTTATATTCATATTCTTGAGCAAGTTAAATGCCTTTGACACTCAGAAAGATTGCCTTTCAGTGAAATGGGTATTTTTGTGGCTGACTGTCCCTTTCACTGCAGCTATTCTTGAATGGGCCCCTTCCCTTGTTGGCAGCCATTTTGTGATGATGTCCATGAGTGTATTCTAGATGTAGTCATTGGCCCCAGAAGATTGGAAATCCCAGCTATAGGTGCTTCAGATGGCATGTAAGGAGAAGGGATTTGGTCGTGTTAGTAGTGACATGTTGTCCAGCTCTTCTTTTGCTTCTAAAATGATTCAGAGTTTTATATTTCATGGCTTTACGCCTACATGGAAAGGCTCACAAAAATGGTTTAGGGGGCAGCCTTATATTTAATTCCTGTTATATGCCTACTCTTTGCTTCTTTATGTTTGAAAGGGCTATTGCCTGGTTTTTGAATCTCAAGGAGTGTCACAAAGAAAATCTGTACTGTAATATGCATGAAGGAAGAATGGATGTAAAATGTTAGAAGGAAAACATTGAGTTTTGTGAAACAGGTCTCCTGTCTGAACAGTACTAAACGTTGTTGTTGTTAACTGCCATCAAGTTGATTTTGACTTCTGGTGACTCTGTGTATGAGAGACCTCCAAGTCATCCTATCACCAGCCACCCCGCTCGGGTCTTGCAGACTCAAGAATGTGTCTTCCTTGATGGAGTCTGTCTACCTGTAACGGGGTCTTCCTCTTTTCCTGCTGCCTTCTACCTTACCAAGCATTATTGTCTTTTCCTGAGATTCATGTCCTGTTGTGATATGGCTAAGGAACAACAGCCTCAATTTAGTCATCTCAGTTCTAGGGAGAGATCAGGCTTCGTTTGCTCTAGAACCCATTCATTTGTCTTTTTAGTGGTCAGGATATACATAGAACTCTTCTCCTGTACAGCATTTCAGATGAGTTGATTTTCTTCCTGTTAGCTTCCTTCACTGTCTGGCTTTCATAATCTTTCATAGAAATTGGAAATATAATGGCAAGGACAATCTTAACTTTAGTATTCAATGATACATCTTTACACTTGAAGATCTTGTCTAGTTCCTTCATAGCTACCCTTCCGAGTCCTAGTCTTTCTCTGATTTTTTGACTGTAGTCTCCATTCTGTTTCATGACTGAGCCAAGGCATGGAAAATCTTCAACTGTTTGAATGTCTTCATTGTCTGTTTTGAGATTATGTAAATCGTCTTTGGCCACTATTTTTGTTTTTGTAGTGTTAAGCTGCACACCTGCCTTTGCACTTTCTGCCTTGACATTCTTCAGTAATTGTTCCAACCTGTCCATTCCTTGAATGGCTGGCTTTTGGAGTTAGGAAGATTCCATGGAGGCTCCCCTCCCCTGAAAGCCAGATGTTTCAGCAGTGAGTGTCTGGGAGTTGGCAGCCTCCTCTAATTGCTCTTTCTTCTTTTCCCCACTCTAACCATTTCTCCTTTTTTTGTCTTCAGTTCCACCACTAGTGTTAGGTATGCTGGTGGAGTCAGTAAAATCTGAGCCAATGTACCAACATATTTTCTATTGTGTGTTGGATTGTCTCATGTTACCTTCATATACTCCATAAAGTATCCATCGTCAGGCTTTCTTCCATATATGCCAAACCCATTTTTCTTCTTTTTCATGGCTTAGTTTACAGGTGGAAATGTGTGACTAACCAGTTCCCGTTTACTTCCTGGTTCTTCTCTTGGACCTGAAATGGCCTGGGGTCCGAAAACATAACTTTTCTTATCACATTTTAAAAATCATATTTTGAAAATTCAAAGTTGAGGAGATGCGTGGCGTGGGTGACCCTCCATCCTCGGGCTGACAGGAGGATCAGTCCACAACGCCTGGGATTTTGATCCTCGTGCCAGCTGATGCAGGAGTCGTTCTCGAGCTTGATGTTAAAAGTCCGTTAAACTGACTCCCTGTCCCTCTCCCTCCAATTTTCCGTTTCTCCTGCGTGATAGTAGGATGCATCAGGGTCCCTCTCCCACAAGTAGGGTAGAACAACTTCAGAAAAATAATTTAGGCTTGTGGAGGTGGAGGAATTAGAGTGTAGAAATGGCTACTGAAAAAAATCTAAATGCAAAAACGACCATGACCGATGAAGTGATCCACAGCACCACGGACATGGGCTCGGTCACTGCGAAGCAATGTACCGTCCAGAAAACCGCTGCTAGGCAGGCTTCGGACGAAGTGGTCGGAGCTACGACACAGAAAAAAGTGCAGTGACTCTCTGAGGAGAAGCGCGCAGCGGAACTCCAAAAAATATTCCTGTCCTCTAGTGAAAACGAGGCGGATGAATTAAAATTAGCGGCCAATAGAAGGTCCACAGAAGGTAAAAAGACGTCGGATAAAAAGGTAGACAAGAAGATAAAAATTAAGGACAAGCAAGTGAGTAAAAAGATAACAAAAATAGCTACAGGAACACAATCACTTACCAGTGAGAGTTCCGGGCACCATCTTGGAAACAAGATGGTAAGACAAGTTTAGTCCCTCAAACTCTGCGGACGCCATGTTAGGTGTGGCAACACACGTGACTAGCAGCAGGGCTCCGAATGCAGCGGTGCCTGCGGAGGCGCACAAGGCTGCCACGCCTGTCATGGCGGAGCACAAGGCAGGTGACCACGCCGGTCCAACGTCTGAGTATTTGCCCTGGAGTGTTGAAATAAGGCAGTTTCTGGCCGGATGGCTATCAAATGCGCCACAGCGAAGGCCGGACCCGCAGCAAGATCCCAATCAGGTATACTGGGGCAGCCAAGCAGGGCAAAGGCAGTTGGTGTCTGATGATTTTCACAGCAAAGTGCATAATATGATAAAGGAGGCTGTTACTTCGCAGCTCCAAGCAATTTTAGCGGATCATTTTGATCCAATGAATGTAGAACCAACTGGGCAAAATGAACAAATGGTAAGACACAAAGCAATGAATTCATTCCAACAACGTGTATGGCAGCCACATTTAATTAATAATACTCCGTTGATTGACAATCAAATGAATTTAAATCATTTGGTGCCGGAGAGTAATGAGGAACACTTGGAGCAGCAGGCAAAGAAAAGGAGAATTGAATATGATGACAGACCAAACACTAGCACACTGGCAATGACACAAAATAAGGAAAAACAGGGTTCCACTAAGGGAAATTTATGTTTGAATGTTCCTAGGCATGCACAGATTTTGGCTAACATTGGTAACCAGTCAGAAATTTGTAGTTGTCAGACTGTACTCTTTCTTCCAGTGATGGAGGTCTTGTTCCTGTTGTTGAGCAGCATGTTCAAAAGCAAGTGCAAGAAAAGGGATAGTCTTGTCTCTTGTTCTAAGCATGGAATTGGGCTGGATGAGATAAGGGATTCTGTTATGTTAGATAATTCTTGCTGCCATGTTCATGGGAACAGTGTAGAAAGATGAACACAACTTCTGTTTTCAAGCATTTCCTCTCTATTGGTGTCAGTGTTTCTTGGAGAAGGGATGAGAAGCAAGTTGGCTTTGAAGCATCTAAATTGCTGCCAAGATCCTGATTGAGTAGGACTGCTGTGCTCTGTTGGAGTACAGCAAGAATATTACTAGTAATATGGGCAGGGTTAGTGTATTATTCAATTTTTCTGTGTATGATTATGAATTGTTGGCTTCATTGTTACTTGAATTCGTTGAAATGTATTGTCATGGCCTTCAAATGGGATGTTGCCTATTCTAGTTTATTAGAACAGTGCACTGTTTTGAATAAATCCCGAAATGAATCAAGCTGATTTTTTACCAATTTGTTTTGGGTCCAAAGCAAGCCAGATCAGCCCTTTGCAGATCTGAAGTGATCTGAACTCAAAAAAAGGTTGATGCTAAATGGTGTGTCTCCAATTGTACTATATAAGGAAAATATCATGGCAGGCTGGTGGAAAGGGGAAAGCTGGATTTTGCTGAGTGACACCAATAACTTGCAATCTGGGGTGAGAAGATTGCTAGTCCGCTTCAAGTTACAATGCTCAGGAAAGCAGGATTGTGTGAGATCATCAAATTGTATTTATTCAGTTCTTTCATGTAAGTTTGTGATGTTTTGATCAGTTTAGGTGACAAGAAACAGTTTTTAGCCTCTGTGCTTACCTGATGCCTACTTTGATGCCTCTCAGTACAGTACTTTACTTTCAATAATTATTTTTGGTCTTTGTGCAGCTGTGGTAGGCTTTGAATCTTGAGGATGCTGTTTAGTTGTCTTGCACATTGTGTCCAGTGTGCTTCTTCTCTTGTCTGCCTGTACTCATCTGTGTGTTTTTGTTCCTCTCTTGCTTGCTTGACAAGGAAAACACACAGATCACAAACACTAGAATCAGGAAGGCAGCATGAACTGACAGAGTTGAACAGTTTGACTGTAAAACTGTGTTTGTTTTTGTCTTTCCTCAAATAAGCAAATCTGAAAGGTAGCTATTAGAAAAATTCTTGGAGATGCTTATTTTCAATTCAGCAGGGGTTGCTGTATTTGAAGGGGACTACCGTGTCTCCAAATTTCATACACTTATATGAAAGGACAAAGCTGCTTTGGTTTCTGAGTCAGTGGAATACCCAGAGATTTGTGTTTTTGAGTCTTAATTTGGATTCAGTATTCAAATTGGGTTGCATTGTGTCGTAATCAGTCTGATTATGGGGTACACAATCTAAATTGACATATCAGACTTTGAACCAAATTGTAGGGACTCTTGCATAACCCTACAGTTTGTCTTACCTCTGTTTTGATCAATCTAATAGTCCAGGTCTGTGCTGCAAAAATTATAATAGGTATTTTTAAATGAAGCAACCTGGCCCCCAGCATGGAAGCAGAAGCATTCATGTTGCTCAGTAAATGTATAAAGAGAGTTTGAACTATGTTAAGAGGGATGGATAATATGGAAATCCAAAGTGTGATTCACTGTGAGAACAGAAAAGCCTTTTGCAGGCCTGGAATGCAAACAATTAAAACTTGATGCAATCATGTTGCAGCACTTGATGCCAGTAAAACAAAGAAACTGTGGACTCTTGCGTAAGAATGCTTCTGGTCTCCCAAAGCAATTTCCCTTAAAGTTTTTACATTGACTTTTCAGGAGCAGTTTTAACTTCCTCTTGATTTGCTTCTCTTCCAGCTGTAGTAGACATATCCAAAAGAGTACTATCTCATTTAAATTAAGTGTCTCTGTTGTTGGTACCTGGGAGTAGTTTTATAATCTTGTGTTTGCAGGGGCTCAGCTCATGAAGATGCATCCCAGCTGTTAATTATGAAAATAGTTCTTTGCATTTTCCCCAATTGT
This sequence comes from Cyclura pinguis, assembly GCA_030412105.1. Classification (NCBI taxonomy): domain Eukaryota; kingdom Metazoa; phylum Chordata; class Lepidosauria; order Squamata; family Iguanidae; genus Cyclura; species Cyclura pinguis. The sequence goes on along the minus strand of CM059600.1, from coordinate 107,560,171 downwards.
GTAAATAAATATTTCTTACTGACTGATAGAAGAGAACTAAACCCACAGTGGATCTCTTCTGAGAAAAAGAATTCTACTGAGCAGACCTGTTATTTTCTCCGACGTTTTCCCATCCATCCTTTCATAGGGTAGATGATTTTACATTTATGTGTCAATAATATCAGATATAGTTAGAGGCAGGAGTGGGAAGAAAATATCAAGAATTTAGATGTCCTTTGGACAGATTTGAATGATAGGCGTGATTGATTGCTGTAGGCTTGCTTGATACAGAGACCTTGCCCTTTTTAAAGTATTGCAAACTTAATAAAATACTTAATAAATTGTTCCATTCCTTGTTTTAGGTAAAACGAATGCCCCAAATATATGAACCAATGGCTCTCCATCTCTTTCTGTGTGTGTGTGTGTGTGTGTGTGTGTGAGAGAGAGAGAGAGAGAGAGAGAGAGGGAGGGAGGGAGGGAGGGAGGGAGGGAGGGAGGGAGATGGAAGGAAATGTAGGTAAACTAAATTTGTGTTATAGCAATAATCTTGAAATTGTAAAGTCAAAGGCTTTCACGGCCGGAATCCATAGGTTGTTGCGGGTTTTCTGGGCTTTGAGGCTGTGTTCAATTAGTATTTTCTCCTGATGTTTCGTCTGCATCTGTGGCTGGCATCTTCAGAGGATCCTCTGGCGTCCTTCAGAAAACCCACAACAATCGTGAAATTGCTTTTTGTTATTACTTTGCCAGCTTTTCAGAAGCTTTTAGCTGAATAGTCCTTGAACATACTTGATTTAGGCATGCTGAATGTTAACATCTTTTTAAAAAAGATAGAAATCCTGTTTACCAGTATATGGATTTTCTCATTATTTTGAATCCATTTTTTAGCCAAGATCAGCTTCACCAGGAAGCAAAATGACACAGGAAGAAGTATTGGCAGCAGACTTCCACAAGCAGTATAAGTGAAAGAGATATCTTCACATTTGTTAGCTGGTTGGTTGAGATCATAGTGGCCATCTTTCAGCTTGCGACAGTTCCATTAAGAAGTGCTGTTGGTGTAAGGAGAAAACAGAGAGCTTGTTTCTTTCATCTTCAGTTGAGCTTGTATTGGAAGGGCTGACTAGAATGTGCAGTTGTCACAAAAATGGCAGTAAAGTTGGGCATACCATTTTTTGTAATGTGATGCACCAGATGCAACAGTTTCTCTTTCTGCAGTTTGTTCCATAAAATGGGCTTCATGGTTCCTCTGTCCTGTCCCTTAGAGTGGCAAGTGAAGAAGGTGCCAAGATTGTTTGATTTCACAGTCACACTCAACAAATAAGCTTGGTGGGTTTTTGGTGGTCTTTAATGTTTTCTTAGTATTCATAAGTGATAGGAGTTGGGATCCTGCAATTCTCAAAATTTGTTTCTCACAGGGTTAGACTATAGAACTTCATTCTTGACCTCTAATAACTAGAATACACTAATTTTCTTATCTAAGCAAGTGCTCCAATTCCAACTTTTTGCTTCATCGAGAAGTATGTCCAGATTTTAAGGCTGTTTAAGGGGAATGTGTTTTCTTGACTGTGTTTTTTTTTCATGGCCAAATCCAGATTTGTCCATATGCAGTTTGCCTTGGCCTTGACTTTAAAACCAGGGGTGTTATCCAAGATGGTTGATGCCAGTGTCCTAAACGTATGAACTTTACAATTGCAGTGCTTCAAATGCGTTATTTTAAAGTTCAAGGACTAGTTAGTTCTGTGTTTTACACTTACCCAGTGCCTTTTGAAGCCTACATTCATAATTCGTTTTGGCACTAGACTAGGTTATGAAACTCTGTTACTTGTAGAGCATTGGATGACACACGGGGTAGAGCAGAGAGCACAACCTGTGGACTGTATGTGGCTCTCCATGACCTTACCGGCAGCCTCCCATGTATGTCATGACCTTCCTGCTATCAAATCCCTTCAGACTGATATACCACTTAACTACAGCTGCTGACACAGCCAGTTTTCACAATGATTGCCCTTCCCTTGATGGGATGAGTAAATTCATTAAATTCTATCAAAAGCAACAAAATTGGAAAAAAGGGAAAAAACTGCAAGGATGTGAATTTACAGTGGTAAAAGTTGAACTTTAGTTTGGCTCTGGACACCCCCCGCCATGGGCATGCAATTCCTGATTTGTTGCCCTTCACTGGTGTATAAGCTGAGAAGGTGTATATCTAAAAATCCAGAATCACTACATCTCAATTAAACCTGGAAAAATATGCATGATTCATATATTATATTACAGATACAGTATTTTCCCCACATCTGCATGATCTGTATATGTGATTTCACTTACCTGCTCTGAAATGTCCGAAAATAACAATTGGAATTCAATAGAAATTAAATCAAAATAGAAGTAATAAAGGGAAATACATACAGTATTACATGGAAAATGGAAGGGAATGGAATATTCCAGAAATGACACCCTGCTTGTTCGTGTTCTCATGCTGTCTCATGTTGTCCAAACTGTCTTGTATTTCCTCTCTGTATGTAATGTGGGCTATCTGGTCACTTAGTAAGCCTCTTGGGTATGTGATCTGATCGTGGTACAGTTCGGTTGTATAAAATTCTTGTGCTTGTGGAGTAAAGTGCTTGTGCTTACAAAGAGCTTCTGCATGTACAGTAAAGTGCTTTTGTTGTTAATAATGACCCCAATCCTGATAAGCCTAAGAGAATCTGTAAAATGTGTTTCCTTAAAGTGAGAAGGTGAAAGTTCGTTACTTCAGAAAGAAAAAAATATCATGCACCAAGGTTGCTAAGATCTATGGTAAGAATGAATCTTTTCATCTGTGAAATTGTGAAGAAAGAAAAAGAAATCCGTGCTAGTTTTGATGCCGCACCTTGGAACTGCAAAAGTTGCCTTCGCAGTGGAAACCTCCGCCATGGAAACAATACAAAACCTGTATACTTTGGTCATTGCAGCCACTTCTCTGAATGTTCTGCAAGTGTTCTTCTCCAGCAGAAACATGTGACATATCCATTCAAAGCAGATACGCAGCTAGCTGGAAGTCCTAAAAGAGTGCTCCTAAGCTCTGGATACTGTGACCCAGCGTAACAAGAGACAAGCTTATTCTGAACATTTGCAACATGTCTCCTTTCAAAAAGGTTGACACTTCGATGAAATTTGGAGTGTATTAAAGATACACTGAAACCTTGTTTGAGGCATTTTTATGCTGGCTGCTCATAAAGTCTAAATGCAGTTGGGAGTATTTTGTTTGAGAAGGAACAAAAGCCACACCAGTGATATACATGTTGGTATATGAAGCTGGTGTTTGCTTAAAGATGCTGATAAACTGGGGCTTCTGGGGCTGTTTCAGAAGGATCTCTGGCTCCCTGTAAATACGTTTCACCATGTTTTTTTGAATATCTTAAGGAAGGCTTTCACAGGTTTTATTACTCTTCACAAATGCTACTTTCACAACCACATTTTCAACAAAGAATATAGGGCAGGTTAAATTGCATTTGAACTAGGTGTTCTAATCTTGTTGCTTAACTCTTTCTGAAATAGGTTTTTCTTTCATTTTAAACAGTCTCAGAAGTTCATGTGTGTGGTCTTCATTTTTGTTTATTAAATATCTGTGTGCTTTCTTCAGGATGGTTGTGACCTATAAGGGTACATGTCTTAAGCCTCTCTTGCATATAAGGTCTTGGGTTCAGTTCTCTTGCATCTGTAATAAAATACATCTCTGTAAAAGAGCTCTTCTCTGCATTTAATGAAGTTGAGCTTCATATATACTTACTTTCAGAGATGGGACAATTTAGTCTTAAGGCATTAGTCATGCTGATGTCAAGATTGATGGGCATTTTCCTTCCCACATCTTTGTGTTTGTATGTGAGAGTTATTGCGAACTGTTCACACAGATACTTTATCCCAGAAGGGTGCTGATCAGTTGGAAAAGACTTGCATGATCTGAGCCACAACACTTAATGACAGAGAATCTCTGATAACATGGGATTATATTCACAGGGAAGCAGGTGCTTTCTGTGAGATGGATTATGTTGTTTTTTTCCTAGAAAGGGATGTTGAAGACTTTGTGGAATTGGGGGGGGGGGTATAGATGTTCCTGACTGATCAGTTTTGAAGCATGATAGAATTTTCCTTCACTTGATTGGTCCTTTGAGCTGGTGTTATTTGTATGACGAGTAAAAGATACAGTAATTTATATCATCAAAATACTTATGATTGATGAGATACTAGTCAACACCAGTTTGTTCTAAATATTATTTTTGTCTCTCCTGGCTCTCTTAAGTTCATTGCTCTTTTCTTGTCACATTGGTCATGTTAAAGCTGATTCTCTGACAAACATCTTTGACTTACATTTTCATGTACTGGAAAGAATTTGCAGTAGCTATCTTCAACATTATCTCTCTGGGTTCCTAATGAATAGTGCATTGTGAAATTTTGTTGATATCTACAAATCACTGAGTGATACATTATGAAAACAGTAGTTAAAATTTATTAGAAAGGGAAAGTGTGAGCATATCTTTCAAAATATTTGTACTAAGGGGTTTTGTTATTTGGAAAAAAAAAGTCAGAGTATTGGGAAAGATATGCTTCAGTAGATCTATTCCCACTTGGAAGCAAATGTTGCAAAGCCCCCTTTTTCCAGGTCAGATTTAAACAAACACTGCAAAGTTTATGTCTTGGTTTTGTGCCATAGGTAGGTTTTTGACCTGTTGTTAGTGTGCATGGAAAGAGACAAGCAGAATGCTGTAAAGTACCATGTGATTTCAGACTGCAAACAGAGGTAGAGGTTGACTCAGCAAGAAATGTGCAGGGTTCTCCTTCTACCAGCATTGTTCAAAAAAAATTTTGCTATATTTCTTCTGGTTATTAAACACACTGTTATATATTACTGACAAAACATATCTTAGGATAATCAGGTTTTAGAGCCATAGTCAGGTTAGTTAGTTTCTTGTGACAAAAGGAATAGTATCTTCTGGTACCTTAAAGGCTGACATCTCCAGAATCAGAGGCTGCATGCATCTGAGTATCATTTACTAAGCGACAACATAAGAGAGTGCATTTGCAGTCATGTCCTGCTTGTGGGCTTCCCACAGATACTTAGTTGGCTGCAGTGTTAACAGATTACTCGGCCAGATAGGCCTTTATTCTAATCCAGAATGGCCTTTCGTATATTCATAAAGACTATAATGGTGTAAGCATTTGTGGATTAGGTTCTATTTCATCAGATTCATGACATGATGGTCTAAACTAGCAGTTCTTAACCTGTGGTCTGGGGACCCCTGAAAGTCCACAATTCCCTCACAGGGGGTCTGCAAAGGCTTAAAGTTACTATTTTAAATTCCTATGGAATCATTCCAGTAAAAATATTACAATAAGAGTGTATGCGTATACTTATTTCTCTCTCCTCTCCAAATTTGAAGACCGTTCGTAAGCATCCTTTAAATAAATATTTGATACACTTGAGGGGTTTCAATCTTGAGTTAAGTTTTGGTGGTCCATGGCAACAAAAAAATATTTAAAGGGGATCCATGTTTAAGAAAAGTTTAAAGATTGCTGCCCTAAACTCCTCTTTCTTTGTATGTGTCTCTGTGTGTGTATGTTTTTGTGTCTTCAAGTTGCCTATCGAGCAATCCCGTGAATTTCCTAGGGTTCTCTTAGGCAAGGAATGCTCAGAGGTGGCTTTGCTAATTCCTTCTTCTGCCTTCAGGGTATTTGGGCCCTCCCCACAAAACTGACTGACAATAGTAATTAATATATTTAGTTTCTTATTTAATTCTGAGATTTTCTGCTCCTGAAATTGCTTCAAGATAATCTTACTTTAAATTGTACTGATAAAAAAAAATCCCTTGTGTTGAGTTTGAGATTCTTTAAATTGAACACTATGTGGAATTGAGACCAAATATCTGGATAAAATGATCTAGGTAACTGAATCTGTGTGTGTGTATGTGTATGTGTGTCTCCAAGTTGCCTGTTGATGTATGGCAACCCCATGAATTTCATAGGGTTTTCTTAAGCAAGGAATACTTAGAGGTGGTTTTGCCTGTTCCTTCCTCTGAAAGTCCTTGGTATTCATTGGCAGTCTTCCCATCCAGGTATTAACCAGGACTGACCCTGGTTAGCTTCCAAGGTCACACAGGAACTGGTTCCTTTTAGGGTATTTAGGCCCTAGGTGACTGATTAATTACTTCTAAATGTGTGCTCCTAATGTTACACCTTTGTATATTGGTTTTTCTGTAGATTATTTATATATATGTAGTACAAAAATAAAGCTATAATGCTCTATGAAACAGTAGGAATCCAAAACTTAAAAATACTTGGCATATTTTAGTATCGTGATGGAATAAAAGTTTTTGATCTGGCACCTAAAAGCCAGGGTATCACAACTGAAAATGGCCTCTCTTTAGTTGCTCATTGGCCACACTGGCAGAGATTGGTGGGAGCTGTAGTACAACATCTTGCATTCACTAGGTTGAGGAAAGCTGTATCCTGCTCAACTGTACGTAAGTGCTGCTGTTCTTGATAGTATCAGCCAGTTTCCAATTTTAAAATGAATCAAAAGTGAGCTTGAGAAAGATAATCCATCTCCAGTAAGTATCCAAACAGGATTGGCATTGTGCAGACAGTAACTAAGGATTGGGCAAACAGGAAGTGGATTTCACAACCTTTCAACAAACGTCTGCCTTAACAGCCAGAATTGTGGGATGCCGACGAAGGTGAATGGGAACATAACTCTCAATATGAAATATGTTAGAACAGGACTCCAAGGGTTCTTGGGTCTCTGGCTGGAATAGGTCAGTCTGAGCATGTCTCCAAGCCTTCTTCCATTGGTGCAGGCAGCAGGTTGATCAGTGTACCAACAGAATTCTTAACGTATCTCTACATTCTAGTACTAGTAAACCTGATAAGCATTGATGAGAGAGCTCTTTTTTCTAAGATTAACTCCTGAATAATGTTGCTGTTGTTTTTACAAGCTAACCAGGCCTACTTAATACTTGGAAGGGAAACCACCAGAGGATGTAAGGTGCTGTAGTTGATATTCAGAGGAAAGCAGTGACAAATTTCTGAATAAATCATGTCAAGAAAATCCTGTGATAAGTCACCATAGGAAAGGGTCAGCTTGAAGGCGCATAACAAAACATATTTAAGAGACAATGTATGCCATGGGTGGTGAACCTTTGGTGCAGCTGATAGAAATGTGTTCTTCACATGAGCAGGAGTTGAAGAGCTGACATACCTCTCTATTTCCCTCTCACCTGCTGTGTTGCCTCTGGTACAGTATGCTTTAGGGCAAAATTGCACTAAAACTTAAGAGGTCTCTGTGTGTACTTAAATCTCAGTAGAATAGCCTTGTCTTATTTATGCACTCGACTTACTAATCTTGACAAAATGGTTGGTGTCAGTGTTTTTATAGTTCGAGTGCTTAAAGCAAGAATTGAAGATGCTAGGTTTGTACAGTGAATGAGTGAGTGTATGTTAGCAGAAAATTATATGAAGTTCTCCAGACCCATATCAAAACCAACTATTCTCATTAGTCAAGACTCGGTTAATAATGTTGTTCATAATATCTTCTCCAGATTCTGTGGGGTGTGCCATTATAGTCTTGTGGAAGTGAGACACATTCAAATTTATTGTCTGTTCCAGTTGTCTTGTCTGTTGAAACTTGTTGGATAATGATGGCTTACTGTGAATACAAGTATCTGATTGGTTTATAGCTTTTGCAGGGAACTGGTTCAAATAATTTCATTTTAACATTTCAAGATTCATTTGTAATGCCAAATGAATTTCTGTTATTGCAGTGTATGTTTTTGCTTTTGCTTTACAGATAGGCGTGAAGAATAACCGGTTCATCAAATACATTTTAAGAAATGGTTGAATATTAATTTAGTTGCGCCTCAGCTGTAAATTGCTGGTATCATCTACCTTTATGCCAATGAGGAAAGATTCCTAAAACGATTCTTTTACATAGGGTAATGGAGATTCAGTTGCAACCCAAAATAATGTTTTTAGAGTTTTTTTTAATGGGGCTTGGGTCCCCTGCCCAGCTGAGTTTTAGTTGAAAGCAAAGAAAAGTTTGAGGAAAACCTGTGAAGAATCTTAACTGTTTTTATGTGAAGGAATGTGCTTCTTCCTTACGTGTTTACAAAATGAATATAGTATGCTTGAAGCTAGTAATGTGTATTCATAGTGGATTTTTCTGGAAAGAGTGTACTGCTAGTATTGGTTTAACTGATAAGCACACCAACTATACTTTCAGACTTTTTGCTCTCTTGGAGAAAAGTGCCTTGTTTATACAGGTGGGCTAGATCAATCAGCTGGCAGATTTTTTTTCTTTTTTTTTTTTAAGAAAGGCACCTTCCTGAGTTTGCCCCATTCCTCCACTATTCCTCATAGCCACCAATACAGTGGAGTAAACTGAATTTTGTATGATTTGGCATCATTGGTGGTCCCCCTTACGGCAAACTACAGAGCCATCTTAGAGAAGAAGAGGTCTTGATCAGAAATTGCCCATTGCAAGAACTCAAGAAGGAGAACTTGAGGAAAAATTTCTGTTGTGCCTTAGGAGTGCCTTGAAAGCTCTGCATGAAGCTGACACATTGGTATTTTAGAGGAAAAGTTAAAGTAGGGATAGACAAAGTGTGGCTTTCCAGATTGATGTTGGATTGCAACTCTGTCAGCCCTAGCCAGCATAGCCAGTAATGAGGTGTGCTAGGATTTTCAGTCTAACAGCAGGAGGGCTGCCCTTCTCTTTACCGAGTATAAAGGAAGGACTAAACAAAGATCTATAATCTTTGCATTGTATTATAAGCATGCATAAGGCCTCAGGGTCTGCACTTAAGCAGTCTCTCATGAAAGAGTTGCCAAAGACCTCAGGCTGAAACCGGTCAGATTACTGCTAGGTTAAACTGACTAAAGGTCTATCTTGATAAAAGGAAAGCACTTGGTATCGCAGTACATATGAGTTGCTTTGCAAGGACTGTCTTTGAACTAAGACATGGACACCAAATAGCAGAAAGGAGAGCAGTCACACAGGCTGTCTGAAGCTGTGAAGAGATTTACAGGCATTTCGAAGTAAGTTCTGGAATTGTTCTCCATGTCAGGGTGGTCTGCTACAGAACATGTTGCTCTAATTTTCATGGGTCAAGAAGTTGAATAGAGCATCCTGAATTACTAGATTGCAGTTTGTCACTCATACACATAGTCTGCTATTCTCTGCATAGTTGGATAAAAGCCAGTTACCTTGGCAGAGGATATGCAAGATGTTTAATGAGGGCAAGTTTTTTTCCCCTTGATTTGGAATAGAGTGACATGCCTTTTTGGGCTTCCAATAGGGAATGGGGGCTAGAGGTGGTGACATCATTTTTGCAGTAAATGTATTTTGACAGTGCTTTTACAGAGCAAGATTTGTGTCCTATGACAATTTCCCCTTTTTCTAGACTCCAAGATTATCCTGAGATTGTGTATCTGAATAGGTAATAATTAACTGTTAATCAGCTTTTTGTTAGAGGCCCGACTTCATGTATACACGGAAGCTAATTAACTGTTAATGAGCTTTTCGTTAGAGGCCCGACTGCATGTATACATGGAGGCTAAGCCAAGGCTCTGTGGAGGACATTGCTTTCATTCTGTCTCAGAAATAGACTTGCAGTGCTTCTAAAGTACAGTCTCCTCTTCTGTATATTCTACATCAGCCTTAACCACCTAGTTCCCTCTAGTTGTGTGGGACTGAAGTATCAATAATCCTAACTAATTGCCTTGTTGTTCAGATCTTACGGGAATTGTAATCTCAGTATCTAGAGGGCACCAGACTGGAGAAGGCTGCTATAGACTTTTATTTCCTGAGTAAATGGTACCAATTTAGTTATATCCATACTGCACATGTGCATTCTGTTCCTAGACAAAGACAGTCCTTCCCATCAAAAGGTTTTTCCTAAACTAAGGGACAAAACACACATAGAACATGCAGCAAGTCCCTGGTCCAACCCCTGACTTCTGCAGATTGCATTGGTAGAAAACTGCTACCTGAAAACATAGATAATCTGCTGTCAGTCAGTGCAGACCAACCCTTTATCGTGGTGTCCTCCAGATGTTTTTAACTGAGGCTCACTCATCATGACCAGTAGTCGGGTGAAGGAGTTCTCCTCTATATCATCTGGAGGGCTCCAGGTTGAGAAAAGCTTGTGTAAGCAGTGCCCAGTCAGATGGATTAGTGGCTCGACTCTGCACAAGGCAGCCTTGTTTCTTCTGTATTTCCTTGTAAGAGGTGCTTTTTATTTTTTGTGTGTAAAACAGAGTTTGACATCCATAGTTTTCAGGAACCTCCTCCCCTAAAGGCCAGTGACTTACTAAATTCCTGTGCCACTGACAAGAGATTGAGATACAGCTCTGGTGTTGTCCAGATGAGGGTAGTTCTGCAAGAGGAAGCATGCTTGTGTTTATAGAGGCTCACTGTGAAAGCTTAAAAAAAAAGTGCAGCTTTCCCCAGGAGTTGTCAGTTCCTGGCCTGAAGTGATGATAGACAGGCACAAATGAAAGGACTAACATGGCTTTCAGCTGGGATGCTCCTGGGTGTGACAGAAGTCCATTCCACTTCTCTGTCTCTTTCTTCTGTTTACAGTTAACTTGAATCTTGCTAGTAGTTTGCCAGTTTGGATTACAGACTTGGAATATAGTGAAAAATGTGTATTTCGGATTTACAACACTGCAAAGAGTTGCTAATTGATGAATACACCTTTGACTGTTTCAGGAAAGGCAGTCAACTGGTGGATTTATTCCAGAATCTTTTGCTACTAGTTTAACATGCAAGTGAGATGCTTTTATCAAAGTCGGGCCAAACTTTTCTTCTTTTTTCTTCATGCCCTCTTTTTCGAGCTTTATTGTCATGTTGACTTAGCTGTTTAAAAGAGAGTTGCCCTTTGAATTAGAATGGAGAACATAATTTTTTAAGTAAATTACCTTCAGCTTGTAAATGGTTGTCTTGCTCTTTCCCTCAGCCTTCTTAGAATGCATGTGTGTTGTCTCCAGATGCATGGGCACACAAAAAATAAGTGTTTGTTGCTAGCATGAAACTAGCAACTCTTTTTCAACCTGGGTTTTTGTAGTTATCCTGTTACTATCAGAGCTCTGCAGGAATGAAAAACATGGTTGTATGCATTATAGTATTCCATTGTTTCATGCTAGAAGGCCTACAAATGCGCTTTTTAAAAAAGAAATATATTTTTACAACAGGGTAGAATTTTGTAATACCCTTCATTTGAGTAATAATAGTGAAATGAAGCATATCACCAAAGTTATGATTATCGTGACATTTCCTTCCATACTGTGACCACTGAATGAAGGTTATAGAGCTAATAGGACAGAGAACAGATAGGTGATCTTTATTTCTGTGCATTATTTAGGCATAATGTATATGTTGAAACATCTGGAAAGACAAAGGTAACACTACGTGTCAGCTTTGCTACTTCGATTTAACCAAAAAAGAGCAGTCTTCATGATGTTTACACAGTTGTGACTTCAGTTACTCTTTTACTGTGTTTTAGTATGTTACGAGGTACCATGCTAGATAGCCTTCAGATAGTGTCGTTCTTAAAAGAAATGTCTGGATTTTGGGAGGGGGGGTCTTCAAGATGAACTGATTTGTTACAGTATGAGCTTTTGTGGATCTCAATCCACTGCTTCAGATGCCTTGGCAGAGAACAATATTCAAGCTACTAGTTTAAAGCACAGCTATTGAGGGTCAGCATGGTGCACTGGTTTCTTTTTAAAAAGAATATTATATCTTGAGTCTTGAGGATGGAGTCTTGTTTTCTCCTAATTCGCTTGGTTTTGCCACTTTGGCTAATACTGTAATTTTTTATTTCTTTTCATCTACACACTATGCTTTGAGGATTACTTTAACAGTGAAGTGTAACATTTCACTAGGAATGCAGTCAAAAGCTGCTCTTACAAAAAAATTTAAGGAAAAGATGGGCCCAGAAGTTCAGTAGGGATGGAGCTGACCTTACTTCTCTTCAGAAAGAGTTATTCAACTAAGGTTCCACCACTCAGAAAGCCCCGTTTCGTGTACTCACCAACCTAATCATACATCACTAACTGGTCTGGGTCACCCCTTCTCATCGTTTACTGAGATGTGACTTGCATGGTCCACTTCTGTGGTTGGATCTTTGGTCTCAAGTTCAACATAGATTTCACTTTATGACCAGCCCATCGTGTACTGCAGCTTACCACGACGCTCCTTGGAGACTCAAATATTTGCTACCCACCAGAGCATACTACATTAGATTCAAGAAAGGTGGGCCTGTCAGGTCCAGAGCTTGCTTGTACTCATGGCACACCTTTTGCATCTTCTGATAATTGGGCAGAACCACTACAGTGTGCATTTTTTCTATCTTGTAGCCTTTTGATGAAGAAATCTGAAAATCTCATTAGCTTGTGCACAATTTTGTAACATGCCTAATGCTCTAATATTGTTTTTTGATTAAACAGTTGCTAGTTGGGGTAATACCACAGTATAGATTTTGAGGCTTCCCAATCAAGACAAAATGTTTCCTCTCTCTTTGATAACCGATTAATGGGAGCTATACAATTATTCTGGGCATTGGAAGGAATTCCTAGGTTTCTTTCTTCAGTGCCCTCCATTAGTTTGACAAAACAGTCCTTAAGAGGAATCAATCATCCAGTTGCTGTCTCTGCTGCCTTCACCGCAAACAGCATGTCAATCCAGACTACACTAGAAAGATTGCCTGACAGTGTCCAATTTAGAAAATAAGGTATGGCACTGAAGCTAAAATGATTTTGGATGGTCTTGTTTCCAGCAGGAAAATACTATGCTTATAATGGGAGCCACATTCCTTACCAGATATTATAATGGAATGCTGTGTGCTGAACTGTGTAAGATAGCTCTTTTCTTTGTGTCTGCTATGTTTTGCCAACCCTATGGGATCAACTCTGAGGCTAGGACAGATGCAACATTTGACGGGGCCATTTCTCTTCTTCCTTGATGCTGTTTCATCTAAATCGCAGAGATCATGAGGAAGGAAGACGGGTTGCAACTGTAGTTCTGCAGGTGGTCACCCTTGAGCTCATACAGTTGGATCACATCCTCACTTGTATTGTTCATTGTGTGTCTTCAAGTCATTTCTAACTTATGGTGACCTTAGGGTCACCATAAGTTAGAAATGACTTGAAGACACACAATGAACAATAAACCTATGACCCTGTTACGGGGTTTTGTGGGTCTGAGAAAGTGTGACATCCCAAAGGTCACCTCTTCGGTTTCCATGGTTGAGTGGGGAATCAACCCCTGTCTCCAGGGTCGTGGTTAAACAATCAAACCACTACACCATGCTGGCTCTACTTTGGATGCCTCTTTTTGGTCTTTTATTGTGCTGTACTCAAAATTGAGTATATGTTCTTACCAATAACAGAATCTTGCCAGTTGCTGGTATCTTAGAGTGGACAAGGAGGATTAATGTTGCTAGGTTTCTGCTTTTGGAAGTGTCTGTCAAATTTGAAAGACGCTTATGACATCTAATATCTTAAGTATCTAAAGTCTGTGTATCTCAGAGCACTTCTTTAGTTTCTTGCTTGGTTTCAGTGGGAGCTCTCAGCAAACATTGGTATACTTTTTGTTTCCTGTTTTACTCTTGGAAAGAGAAACTGCACCCACTCTTACTACACTGTATGGACAAGGTGTTCTTGCAGTTTTGGCACAGATACGAGTGCGGAGGCACTTATTACTTGGTGAAAGAGGTATCCTTCCCTGACTTAAAAAAAAATTCTTAATTGAAATTGCTAAACTTCTGGTATTGTAGAAATACCTTCACTTTCCCTATTTAGGCAGATATTTACAAACAGAAATCCTACTGAGGGGTAAAAAACATTAATAGATGTTTTATTGACATCTTTTGTTCCTGTTATTAGCAGCTGCAGGTGTAGCTTTAGGCTAGTGCTAGTCAAGCTATAGTAGAGATTCTTTTGGGGTTTGAAGAATTCATGGAATCAAAAGCAAAGTTCCAGAGAGGAAAAACAATTTTCCAATTGACATCTACAGCTGATATTCTTCAAAATGTCCCTCGAAAAGCCTATTCCCTTCCTTAGAACAATGCAGTGCTTTTTTTCAAATCTGACAAGGAAAGGGAGCAGATATTTACATTAGCCATCTTCTCAAGCAGTGTTACTCAGAGTGGTGGCCTGAGGATCACCCATCAGCTGCTGCTCCATGGTAACCTTCCATGAAACATAAGATAATATGACACACATGCAGTACAGGTATCTTGAGAAGCACTGTGCTATAGCACATTAAATTCCTTTAAAGACTTCACTAGCAAGAGAAGGACCCCACTAGCCTCAGGAGGATCCTGTTCCTCCCTAGAGCTTTCTTGAAAACAAAAAGAAAAATAAAACCAGTATATTTTATTTATATACATTTCTTCTTTGTGGTCTCAGTGCTTCAAGGGTCTTCACTAGGTGTGGTGAAGTGCTCAGTGCTCCAAGGGTCTTCACTAAGTGTAGGTTGTGGTGATCTCCTTCCTCAGAACTCAGGGTTTCATAGCCTACCCTAACCTTGATGACTGGCTTCTGGTGGCATCCTGCAAGGACAAGTTATATCAAGACTTGCACCTTACTCTCTTCTTCAACAGTTGGGTCTCAACATCAACCCAAAGAAGTCTGTGTTGCAACCAGCTCGCCTCATAGATTTCACTGGGGCCATTCTGAACTCTAGCTTTTCTCTCAGCCCAGCAGGCTCTCACTTTACAGGATTTGACATCCATCTTTGACATCCTCCGTTGCCCAAGATGTTCAGCCCTTTGTATTCAGCATTTGTTGGGCCTCATAGTGGACACTATGACTGTTATTTGTGTGTCTTGTCTCAAGTTACAGCTGCTCCAACATTGGTTTCTCAGACACTTGGGGACACTTGGGTCCTCTTAGTAATAGTCAACACAAGAGGCTTATTGTCTCTCATGCCATTAAAGAATTGCTGCTTTGGTAGACTTCCCTTAGCAATCTATGGTCAGGCATGCCATTCACACCACCTCAACCCATGGTGATGATAATCACCAATGCATTCCTGACAGGTTGAGGCACACACTGTGGTACTATAACTGCAAAGGCCATTGGTCTCCTTGCAGATGGAATCTTCATTTCAATGCATTGGCGCTACTGGCTGTCCTCAAGGCACTTCAGTCATTTGAGAGACTCCTGTTGGGAAATGTGGTTCAGGTGGTTTCAGACAATACAATCACAGTTTGCTACAAGAGCCATCAACAGGGCACTCATTCTGCTACCCTACTGGCTCTAGCCATTCGCTTATGGGATTGGTGCACACAGAGAGCCATATACCCAGTAGTCATTCATCTTATGGCAACAAGCAGTGTCTTTGTGGACACCCCCAGTTGCAGTACTGTTCTCAAACACAAGTGGTCCCTGTGTCATCAAGTTTATCTGGTGATCATGACTGCTTGGGGAATTCCTCAGATAGACCTCTTGTGACAGCAGCCAACAACAATTGTCCTTGATTCTGTTCCAGAGCAGGCTCTGCCAAAGAGTCTCTAGGAGATAGGTTTCTTTTTCAATAGAAAGGCTGACTACTTTACATATTTCCACCTTTTCCCCTTCTGGGGAGGGTGATAGTCAAACTTGCCATGATTCGCTCCGGTGCCAGACAACCGTGGTTTGGTCCACTTCTGGAGATGTTACATCATTGCTGCATTCCTCTCTCTCGTTCTAGTAGCTGTGTTCTTCACTCAGAGGTCCCTGTACTATGCCTGTATGCATCAAAGGTAATCCATTAGGCTCTCCTAGTTTGCAAGTGGTTCTGCAAGCTTCTTGTAAGGACTCAGCAAGGAAGTCTTATCTCTACAAATGGAGAAAGTTTTGTGAGTTTGCAACTACCAGATCAAATCAGCATCACCGACTATGATATCAACAGTACTTCACTTTCTCTTGTCTCTGTAGAAGCAAGGTTTGTCCTTTTCATTAATTCATAGAATCATAGAGTTGGAAGAGACCCCAGGGGCCATTGAGTCCAACCTGCCGCTATACAGGAACACACATCAAAGCATTCCCAACAGATGGCCATCCAGCCTCTGCTTAAAAACCTCCAAAGAAGGAGACTCCACCACACTCGGAGGCAGCATATTCCACTGCCGGACAGCTCTGACCATCAGGAAGTTCTTGCTGAGGTTCAAGTGGAATCTCCTTTCCTGCAGCTTGAATCCATTGTTCCTTGTCCTAGTCTCTGGAATGGCTGAGAACAAGCCCACTCCCTCTTCAACATGACATCCCTTCAAATATTTAAACATGGCTGTCATGTCCCCTCTTAACCTTCTCTTCTGCAGACTAAACATACCCAGCTCCCTAAGGCGTTCTTCATAGGGCATGGCTTCCAGACCCTTCACCATTTTGGTCGCTCTCCTCTGGACAGCTTGTCGATATCCTTCTTGAATTGAGGTGCCAAGAACTGGACACAATATTCCAAAAGAGGCCTAACGAATGCAGAATAAAGTAGTACCGTTACCTCCCTCGATCTAGACACTATACTCCTATTGATGCAACCAAGAATCGTTTTGGCTTTCTTTGCTACCACATCACACTGCTGACTTATGTTCAGCTTGTGATCTACTAAGACTCCTAGGTCCCTTTCACATGTACTGCTATTCGCCACGCGTCCCCCATCCTATATTTGTGCATTCCATTTTTCCTGCCTAAGTGCAGGGCCTTACATTGAAATTCATTTTGTTAGCTTTGGCCCAGCTCTCCAATCTGTCAAGGTCATTTTGAATTTTGATCCTGTCCTCTGGTGTATTAGCAACCCCTCCCAATTTGGTATCATCTGCAGATTTGATCAGCATGCTCTCCGCTCCTTCATCCAAGTCATTGATGAAGATGTTGAATAGCACTGGGCCCAGGACAGAACCCTGTGGCACCCCACTAGTCGCTTCTCTCCAGGATGAAAAGCAGCCATTCATGATTACCCTTTGGGTTCGGTCGGTCAACCAGTTACAAATCCACCTAACAGTGGCCCTGTCCAAACCGCATTTTACTAGTTTCTTTGCAAGAACGTCATGGGGAACTTTGTCAGAGACCTTACTGAGGTCAAGATATGCTACATCTACAGCATTCCCTTCATCTATCAAGCTTGTAACCCTGTCATAAAAAGAGATAAGATTAGTCTGGCATGACTTATTTCTGAGAAATCCATGCTGGCTTTTAGTGATTAGTCTAGCATGCAGCAGTAATTGCCCATCCACTACTTGAATGTTCTCCACACACTTCTTTCAGAGATCCAGTGGTAAGGAAATAGTTAAAGGGTTTGGCACACCTCTGCCCTCTGGTCTTTCTACCTTTACTTCCTTGATCACTATTTTTGGGTTTGTTACAGTTCATTCGACATCCCTTTGAACCATTGGCAACTCTGGATGAGTGCTGACTCTCAAAACTGTGTTTATTGTTGCAATGACTTTGGCTTATCATTCTGGAGAATTAGCTACTTTGCGTTATGACAAGCCTTCCTTAGTGTGTTCCATAGCAACACAGTAGTTCCTGTGCCCTGACATACTGTTTCTTCTGAAGGTGGTCTCAGAGTTTCACCTGTTATATACTGGAAAGGTCATTACATTTGCTAAATGTGCAGAACACTCTGTCCTTTTATAAACAAAGGACTTCAGTGTCCTGCCAGTCCACCAGTCTTTTTGTATGCTGTGGTGGTCACCATAACACCACAAGGTGTCTTCTCAATACCTTTCAAAATGGGTTGTGGAGACCATTTGTCTTTCCTGTGAACTTACCGGTCAGCCAGTTCTGGCTTCTTTGGGAGCGTACTCTATATGAGCTGTCTCCTTCTGAGCTGCTGTTTTACAAGGGATTCCTTTACTGGACTTGTGCGGAGCTGCTGCCTGGTTACAACCTTCCATTTTTATTCAGCAGTACAAACTTGACTGTAGAGCCAGGGGGTATGCTTTCTTTGGACATGCAGTTTTGTCAGTGACCTTATCTTCCTTCCGCTGGCAAGCTTCGCAGTAATCTATTGTGTGAGGCACAGAGACCACGA
Source organism: Cyclura pinguis (assembly GCA_030412105.1). Classification (NCBI taxonomy): domain Eukaryota; kingdom Metazoa; phylum Chordata; class Lepidosauria; order Squamata; family Iguanidae; genus Cyclura; species Cyclura pinguis. The sequence goes on along the minus strand of CM059600.1, from coordinate 107,542,146 downwards.
AGAAGAATAACAGGTTGCTTACCCATACCTGTGGTTTTTGAGTGGTCATCTGTGCCCTCACACAATTCTGCCGACTTCTCCTCTTTCAGGTCCCTGTTCTTTTGGCAGACTTTGAAAGTGAGGGGAAGATAGCTTGGTGGGCTGCATCATGTATGATATGTGGAAGGGGGCAGGGTTTCCACCAAGCTATTCAGCTCTGGAACATTTCAACAGGTCTCTGTGCAGGCATGAAAACCTATTGTTTGAGGACACAGATGACCACTTGAAGAACCATAGTTACAGGTAAGGAACCTGTTCTTCTGTCTGTAAGTGCGTCTTCACTCTAGCTGGAAGAAAGGAGGTTAAACTAAGTTGGGAACATTTGTATAAAATGAATGCACTTTAATGCCTATTTTACCACCTTCACTTTATGTTCTGTGTGACTGGCTGGTTATATGGATGGTTATTGGGATTTGAAATAGTTTCTATATATGAAAATGGGCAGTGGTGAATGATGCATCGGGCATTGGAGAGTAGAAAACAATAATGTTATGTGTCTGGATTGCCTCCTGAATTTTACCACTCTGCATAGAATCCAGTCTTGGTACTGTTGTCTGAGTGTGTTAAAAAGTTCTTTCATCTGTTCTTTAGTGTTGTGATCATTGAGGTCATCTGTGCCCTCACACAATTCTGAAGGTGGTTTTTCTGCTTTGATTTGTAGTATATAAATCCTTCTAAGGCAATAACATTTGGAGGAATTTATGCGCTACGTGTTTGGTAGCACTAAGTTTAATCTGTTGGAACTCCCTGTTCCACTTAAAGTACGAGGATAGTACCAAAAATAATGCCTCTCAGGTCATGATTCCTTTATTAACAATGGGAGACGTAAGCATGTCTAAAGTAATTCTTTGTCTATAGCATGGTACTATTCAAAGTAGTCTCCATCAGCGGTGATGCACTTGTGCCATTTTGAACCCACTGATTAAATCTACTTTGGAAATACTCTTTTGGGCTCTCCTCAGCCCAGTGTCTGATAGCATGTTTCACTTTACCTACGTTATCAAAACACTATCCCCGAAGGCTTTCCTTCATCCGACTGAACAAGTGAAAGTCTGAGGGTGCCAGATCAGGGCTGTAAGGCTGATGTGACACCACTGACCATCCCATTTGTGCAAGAACCTGTGATATTGCCAGAGAAATGTGGGTTGTGCATTAATGTAGTGTAACTGGATTGCATTAAGCTGTGGTCTTTTCTTATAGATGACTTCCCAAAGTTTCTGGAGTGATGCAGTGTAGCATTCACTGTTCATTGTTGTCCTGTGCTCAAGGAAATCAAACAAAATTACCTCAGAAGACATTTACCGTAATCGTTTGTTCTGAGCACTGGCTTTTGAAAAATTTCTTTGGTTTGGAGGAGGTGGAGTGCTGCTACCCATGGACTGGTTCTTGGTCTTTGGGTCATACAGGTGTGGCCAGGTGTCATCAGTGCAAACGTTCCTGAGAAATGTGTCCTTGTGGGCTTCAGATGCCGCCAACAGTTTCGAACACAAGTGCAGTCTCTTCTCTTTCAAATCATTTGTTAAATGATGAGGAACCTGCATGGCACACACTGTATCCAATAATATATCCAGGATTGTGGATGATCTGCTCAACAGCACTGTGACCACAGCTAAGTTCCTCAACAGTCTCTCAGGTAGTCATGCACCAGTCTGCACAAATCATGTTGTCCACCCTGTTTTGGTTTTCTTCAGTGACTGCTGTCAATGGCCTTCTGCTGTATGGTTTGTTTCAGCACTGGTTTCACCTTCTTTAAACCTTTTTACTCATCTTTGCACATCATTGTCATCATTTGTCACCTTACTATTCACATTTCTGAGCCTCCTGTGGATGTCAGCAACAGTACATCATGTTTTGGCTAAGAACTTGGTGACTGTTTCTGCTTCATATCCATGATTATGCAACACTTAGAAATACAGAAATTATGTCAGTTTTGCAGTAAGAATTACTTCTATTTGGTAGTGTAATAGCATCATATTTGGATTAATAGTTTCCAAGAAGAGGTTAAAAGGGAATGGCACACAGGCATTTTCAGTATGACCTTTGCAGTTTTGCATCCTTTAAGCATTTCTTTAAAATGGCTAGCACAGTATGTGTGCTGATTTTTCCCTCATGGAACAGGGGTATTAATTTTCTCATTTCTAAAGGAAGGTAACTATCTGTTTAGGTCTCTTCATAGCATGTTTATTGAGAATTTTGGACTGGAAAACACTGAATGGCTTGATCCCAGTGATGAGGATTTCTCCATGTTTTGCTAAATAATGACATTTCATGTAAAAAGGAAGCTTAAGAAGAATTTCCCTCCTTTAAGTGTAACACATGTGAAACTACAAAAAGATTAATACAGTTCCGCTTTTTTATTTTTTTATTTTGGTTTAAACAATCAACTATTAGAAGCGTTGGGCACTGACTTGGCTATGAAGTCAGATTAGTTTATTTTTGGCTTACTGGGCTGGTTCAAATACGAGACTGAATCATGGTTGAGGGTATTACGCAGTTTGTTTTAAATCCACATCCTTGATGCCAGTGCAGCATAAAGCAAGGATTCTTTAAAACTAATACTGAATTCTGCAAGGGTCTGAGGAAATAGGGAGAATGTAATCTCCTTATTCTGCTTGAGGCGTAACACTAAACCATGCTTTAACATATGAATCAACCTCCTAAGTTCTGTACATTGGCAATTAGTATTGAGAGCAGTGTTCCAGGTTTCGAAAGTGGTACAAAGGGACACAGTCATATTTGATACAACAGTACTAGTGTGGCATTTGACCACTCCCTTTGTGGTCTTCTGCATAGTTTGATTTCAGCGCTTGTCTTCCATAAGTGTGAGGATGTGGCACAGACATGTCCTGCTAGCTCTCCGTTTGCCTGCCCATGTCATACTTGTGCAAGCTACTGTCTCCAGTTGCTTCTAGGGCCAGGCTTCTGCTGTTCTTCAGGCATAGTGACTGTTGTCATGTAAGAAGTGACAGTGGTTTCAAATATTAGGAAGAACTTTCTGATTGTAACAGCAGTTCAGCAGTGGAATATGCTGCTTCAGAGTGTGGAGGTTTTTAAACAGAGGCTGGGTGGCTGTCGTTGACTGTGTATTCCTACATTGCAAAGGATCAGACTGGTTGGCTCTTGTGGTCTCTTCTGGTCTATGGTTCTATGAAAACCATACATACTAAAACATAAAGCTAATTTCAGCTCTTTTAAACAGTGCTCTGTTTCCAGGCAACATAATAAAGGTGTTATACATATGGTGTTCTTTCTTTTAAATGGTTACTATTTGTGAAGTGTATTGCATTTGCCTTGACCTTCACAAAGGTGGAAAAACTACAAATATCAGCAGGGTGGCTGTCCCTAGCGGTGTGTGCATTTCCTTATTTGTTTGGGCGGGTGGGAGGGAGGGAGGGGTGAGGGTGGGGGTGGGGAATGGGAGAAGGGAGAAAGGGCACCCATCCTGTCTTCTGTATGAGTGAACAAACATGCACACCTTCCCTCATCCCCTCCTATCCACTTCCTTACTCCTGCTCAGGTGAGTAAGTGAACATGTTCACCATCCCCATCCAGACCCATTCCCTGCTGTGGGGGAGTGAGTGGACACATGCACAAGTGAGTGAACACCTGCACCTTCCCTTCTCACATCCCTTTTCTTCCTCAGCAGCGTGAGCAAATGAGCAAGCACATGTGCCCTGCCTCTGCTGTTCCATCACCTTCTCCATGCAATTCATGAATAATCAAATCGCAAATGCTTAACCTGCAGATATGGAGAACTGACAGTATTATTGTTAATATCAACAGTCTATAGAAAGTGTTTTCATGTCCACAAGTTACCTGTTAGGGTTCTTAGGTTAGCCACATGTGGAAGTGACTTTAGATTCAGCTTCTGGTGGGTAGCTAGCAGTATGTCAGGATGAAAACAGGAGACCTGTGAGGCCTTAAAGAGTAGCAGTTTTTTAAGCATAACTTTTCATGGACTGTAGTTCACTTCACTGTACCTAGTGTACAGTGAAGATGTACCTAATGAAGTGAGTGATACTTCAAATCTCATGCTGTAGTAAACAGTCCTTAAGACATTTGTTTTTGCACATTAGTCAACTGTGTCTGAAATTGCTTTCCTGTTATTTACTAATCCACAAGCAGTGCTGTACCTAGGAAGTATTTTTATTTAGGAGCAAAACTGTATGCCCATAAAGCATGTCGTTCTGTGTGCCCATGTACGATCTGTTATTGCTGTAAGTGTGCCGAGGGAATGCTTTTGAAGTTAGCAACAAAGTTAAGAGAATACTCTGTAACATCCTGTATGGTTGCCTTCTGGCTTATGGATGATTGAGATGCACTTATTTTGGGATCTTGGTTTGTAACAGGTGGACAGAGTGTCCCCCAACAGTTTTAGCCATATTGGGCTGCCTGCTTTCTGGCAGAAAAGGTGGTGGTGGTGGTGGTGGTGATGGGGGTAAACTGCTATTCCAGGAAGCTTTCAAGAGTTGTCACCTTTTAAGTAGATGGTGGGGCCTCATGTAAACTTTGATACTTTTTGAAAAAAAATCAGTTTTTTTTTTAAATTAGAAATAGACTTCCAGCTATCTCTGGGTCTTTTTCCCCTTGCAGTCTATACAGCCTCAATAGGGGCCTAATGGCAGAAAAATTGGCCCCAGGCCTGCCACAATTGCCCCAAGAATTTGTAATTAGTTCCAATGTATTTTATTTTAATATTCAGCATTTGTATGGAAATCCCTGTGTTTTAGCTCTCATTGATGTTTTTAGTAATGTAAAAGTGTCATTCTTCCCACTTTCTTTCACTGGTCCATACACTGGCAGGCTGGTTCTTCTCAAGAAAGATCCACGCAGGGGCTGGTCTATGTAACACCTCCCATTTATTCACGAAAGCCAGTAATTTCCAACTTTTGCATTTAATGGGTACAGGTTCACAGCCTGTCTTGTGGAGTGGGTTTTATCTAGTTTTATCCTCCTCTTCACACCAAGCTTGAAAATGTAGGTATTGCCCATTTCTAAACGGAGGGGGAGGGGAATTACTCAAGGACAAATCCTGTTAATATTCTATCTGAGAGCAAACAGAGGTTTTTCTGAGTACAGGCTTGCTTAAGCAGCATATGTTAAAACCCCTGGCTCCTCCTATTGAACATGAGTATCATGTTCCAATCTGCTGACCTTTCCAGTACTTCTGGAGTGCAAAGGAATGCTCCCAGTGGCTAGCCTAGTTAATTCTTAGGAGGCAGGCATGATGTTAAATGTGGTTGCGTGGAGTGGTACCATAGAGATGGAATGCTGCATTTTCTATACAGAACTGGTCTCTTTATTCAGCAGTCAACTTAACATACTAATGTTTGGTGTTTTCCCCTTCACCAGAACATTCAACTCCAGCCAAGGTGGTAAAAGCAGCTAACCCAAGGCAACGGAAAGGAAGCAAGGTATGTACTAACCTGTTTGTGAAAGATACATACATTGTGGGAAATTGTGCAAGAGGGTGGGGGCCATATTAATGTGGCACTTGCTGAATATAAAAATGAACATATGTGTGGGCCTTTTATTTATTGTAGCCCACATAAACTGGTGTCCTCAGAGCTACTCTATCATGTTTGTATTTGCAGGTAGAACTTGTATATTTAGTTGTTGCTGGTTTGTTTGTTTTTGCTTCCTTGCTAAATTTTCTGTCCTTTGCCTGTGATTGACTTCAGATATTCTTTTGACTGTTAGTACGTTTTACGACTCAGGTTTTCCTTGTTTCAGCTATCATCACTGTTTTTCTCCCTTTTCTGTATTTGTGATACCAGTAGTCCTCAAAGGGCACACTTTAATCTGTGTATTGCTGTTGGTGAGCGAATAATCCTAGCATGTGGCGGGAGGCTAGTGTGGAAGGCCTTAGGTTCAGCATTTTCACATCTGAATTACTTTGACTATTACTGCTATCAGAATAAGTATTACATAAAGCACCGAAGACTATAATTCTTTATCATCTGTCTGGATACTGGCTGGTTTCTTTAACCTTCTTATACTTTGCTGGTGTTGCATCTTGGTCTTCTTCTGCTACTGTTTGCTACCCATGGTGCAGTCTTGTCTGAGTAAAGCTTCTTCATTTGCAGTGCTGTACTAGCCAGCGTAATGTAGTGGCTTGAATGTTGGACTACAACCCTGGAGACTTGGGTTCAGTTCCCCACTCAACCTTGAAAACCTGCTGGGTAACTTTGGGTGCGTCACACACACACAGCCCCAGGAAACCCCATGATAGGCTCACCTTAGGATTCCCATAAGTCAGAGATGACTTGAAGGCACACAGCAACAACTAGCAGAAAATAGCAAAAACTTGGAAAGATTACTGAAGAAAGTGCAGTGACAGGTTTACAACTAACCATTAAAGAAAACAAAAATAATGACACAGATGATTTACATAACATGAACATAGGTGGTGAAGACATTGAAATAATGAAAGATTTTCTATACCTCGGCTCAGTTATACAGTAATGAGACTGCAGTCAGGAAATCAGAAGAAAACCAGCACTTGGAAGGGCAGCTATGAAGGAACTAAACAAAGCCTTCAAGTGTAAAGATGTATCATTGAATGTTAAAGGTTAGGAGTGTCCATTGTGTTTCGAATTTCTGTGGTTGGTTGTGAAACCTGGAGAGTGAAGAAAACTAATAGGAAGAAAATCAACTCATTTGAGATGTGGTGCTGGAGAAGAGTTCTGTGGATACTGTGGGCAGCTAAAAAAGTCAAATGAGTCCTAGAGCAAATTAATCCTGAACTCTTCTGAACTCCTGAACCCTAGGAGCCAAGATGACAGAGCTGAGACTGTTGTACTTTGGCCATATCATGAGAAAATGTGACTCACAAGAAAAATGACAATGCTTGGAAAAGAAGAAGGAATTAGGAATAGACTCAGATGGTTAGACTCCATTAAGGAAGCCATGGCCCTGAGTCTGCAAGACCTCAGCAGAGCTGCTGATGATAGGATGACTTGCAAGTCTCTCATTGATAGTGTCTCCATAAGTTGAAGTTAACTTGGTATCAGTTAACAACAAACAAGTTGAATGTCTTGTATTATCTTCTAGACCTCAAAAGAATGTTTGAATTTGTATTGTTTACCACAGAGATTTGCATCCCTTAATAATTAAGTACTTTCCTTTGTACATTCCCTTTGGAAAGTTGTTAACAACCTTTCATTATTAAATGAGTTAAAAACCTTTCTAACTGCGTGTTTTCACATTGTTCTTGTTCTCTTCCTTTCCTTTCCCGTATATGAGATATGGCACCTTGCATACAGATTTCTGATTCCATTATGGTTTTTTCATTGCAAGCTTTAGTGATCTGTTTTATTCGAAGAAAGGCAGTAAGTGAAGTATCAAGGGTTAGAAAAAGAAAACAACTGAAAGCAGGATGTGCCACTGATATAATCTGCAGTTACAGGGCTTGTTGCTGCAGGGCAAAGCTCAAGATGTGCTTGCAAATCAGAGGTTCTGCCAAGATGGACTCACTGCTCCATGGCAAAGTTCACTGGATGTAACACCTCCATGCCAGCTAGCATTCCTGGTTCTAAATGCACTAATGCTTATAATTTGAAAGCTTAATAGCTGTAAACCACTAGGAAAGCTGGGGCATAACTGAGGTGAGGTCTTGTGAAAGTTAACATTGTGCGCTCAAACCAGCAGAATAAAGGAAAGAAGGAATTTCATGTGTAAGGGCTAAAATCTTTCCGGAGAGAGTAGCATTTTCTGCAGTGTCATGGAACGTCGTTCCTTCTCGTTTGATCTTTTGTCCTAAAAGGTCTCTGCCAGTGATTGATCCTTCCCTTTTTATTTGGAAGGCAACATCTGCTGATAGCTGGTTCCACAGCCCATCCCATATAAAAGAGAGGAGCCAGACTTTCTGGTTGAGCAAATATTTTGAATAAGTAAATCACATCTTACTCTGGCCTTGCATATTGCAGAAAGTACAGAGAAGGAGATACACAAGTGATTGGAGATCCAGGTTTGGATCTTTTGAGGCAATTTGCCAAAGAAGGGGTTGCAGAAGTTCTGAATGTGTGCATGCATGTCTTTGACTTTTGTGTCCTAGCTAGAATGTTTGAACAGGTATGTGTGAGGCATTTGGTATCTGCTTTTGGGCATTTCCAGAAATGTGCAGAATTGTCCTGGCATTCCAAATTAATTTCTTGAGAACATATCCTTAGAAGGCAAGAAATATGATTTAAATCCAGTAGAACTTGCCTTTGAAATCCCCTTAACTTCCCTAATTTTGTTTTACAGTTTCAAGCACTTCGTGCTTCTAGTGTAAACTATCATGTTGTTCACTAGGTGGCACTGTATTTTGGAAAGTAGTGTTATACTTTTTAACCCTTGAATTGTAGCTCTTTTTTGCATTGTATTTTAAAGAGGAATAAATCAGTGGAGCTTCATAAGTCTATGAAAGCTACAGCTAGAGAGAAACAGTTTAAACGGATTGGAAGTTTGGGTAGTAGATAAGCTTTATATGCAGAAATATAAAGAAGACACTTTATTTTTTCTCACTTGTAAGCTGTGCTAGAACCCACACAGATACTTGAAAATAAAATAGTAAAATACCTTCTACAGTTTAAAAATTAATATGTTGATAATTTCCTGCCACTGGGTAACAAAGCTGAAGAATAACAGGATTCTAGAGCAGTTTATAAAAAAGGTTGTGCTGATGGCTGAGTGGATATCTAATTTGGTTTTTTATAGGCGCTTACAAAGTTCTCATGCTGGAAAAATATTTTACCAGCAAAGCAGCTGTTTCATGAATCTTATTTTGATTGGATGTCTCTGTTTATCATACTAGGTTGGTGACTTTGGGGATGCCACAAATTGGCCAACACCAGGAGAAATAGCTCACAAGAGTGTACAGGTAAAGCACACATTCTGATCTGAGGAAGAAGAAACTTTTTTTTTGGGTGTGTGTATATGTGTTTCGGTGTGGATGTGGATGCAAGTGGTTCCAGAAGGAAGAACATTCCAGCCAAAATAAGGCAGTTCTTTTGGTGCAGTTCTTTTGGTCTTCACAACTTCCTTGTTCAGTAAAGTGGCTTGCTATATAAAAACATAACAAAACTGCCTTACTGTCAGTCAGGCCATTTGTTCTTTCTAGCCCAGCGTTGTCAAGCCTTGACTGGTGACTCTCCAGGGTTTCAGGCAGGATTTTTCTCAGACCTACCTGGCAATCTCTGGTATTGCAGTGATGATCCCCATCATAATATTAACCAGGTCTCGCCCCTTCTTTGCTTCTGATGGTGTGAGTGATTAGTTAAGGGTGGGGTGGGTAGGTGGGTGGTTAACACTATCAACCTTGATTATTTACATCACAGTCCTATCTATATCTGCACAGAAGAAAGCCCTGTTGAGTTGACTTACTCCCAGGTAAGTATCTGTTGAATTGCATCCTAAGTTCGTAACTGTGTTATTATCCTTAGGCACGACTGCAAACATTATGACCAGTGTTCTAGCAGGTACAGAATACAGACAGATAAATAAATGACAGGTAACAATTCAGTACTACCAAGTGACTGCTTCTGCCTTGCATTGTGCAGTGGCAGCATAAAACTGCCTTTTTTTTTTTTTTTTGGTGACTTCGACGTATCCTACTAAAAGTTGCACTTGATATTTGCCAGCTATTTTCACAGTGCAGTTTCTGCTGTTGAGCAGATTCCTGAGCTGTGGTGGAACATGTGCAGTTTCCAGAAACCAGCACTTGGCCATTTTATATTAGATGCTGAAAACAGATTTGTCCTTGCCATAACTGTTTTTCACATATGTAACCACAGAATATGTAGATTCAATGTTTCTACTAGTTTTACCCTACTGGTTTTAGTAGAGATGTAAACTTTCCAGAGTTTTGGAGCGGGAATGAAATTTTGAGAAAAAATTAAATATATGCAGTAGTACCACATGCTGGAAATGTCATGAAGGGGTTGGGACCTTTTTCCACATCTGGTGGACGTGCAGGAAAGCCATGAAATACTGGTCAAGAATTCATAATAGGATAATGAAAATGTTCGTATACAAGTTTCCTGTGTCACTGAAATTCTTTCTTCTAAATGTGTTACATGAACTTGACCAGATAATGGCCAAAAACACATTGGAGAACATTGTTGTATTTGGCTACCGCCACCAGACTAATATTTGCTAAAAAAAAAAGGAAAAAGAGCAATGTCCCAGAGATAGAAGAGTGGCATTAAGAACTTCTAGAAATGAAATCTTTGGATATACTCATATAATTAAAGGGAAAGATGAGGAGAAAGTTAAAGAGGAATGGGCCCCAGTGATAGAGTGTCTTTTAGGAGTGGAGGAATAAAGGAACAGTTAGAAGAAAATAAATAATCAGCTAATTACTCAACCTGATAATTGATAAAGTATAACAAAGTATAATAAGTGCCAAGACAGATTAAGAGATCTCTGAGTGTTCAACAGAAATACACCTATGTGAACGTAGGCAACGTTATAGATATGCGAGTTGTACATGCAAACATACATATATATGGTTGTGTATATTTGAGTGTATTTGTGTATGTATACATGTATATGCTTGTGGTGATATGTATATATATATACATTCATCTGAAATGTGTGTGGACAAATCTGTGTGGTAGCCACTCTAAGAATGTGATTTTTGGTTACACTTCAGGAACAATACTAAAAACGTATCTTTATATCTTTATATATTTATATATACAGGAACAAAAGCTACTGGTACATATTACTATTGAATCGGGAAAAAAAAGTTCTAGGAAGGACTGAATCCTTTTTTTAAAAAATGGCATGATGTATATAACTGATTTGGTTATTCTGGTAGAATGCAAATGATTTCTGTGTTTAATGGAATATCACTTCACAACTGAAATATGTAGATATAATACTATCTTTGCTTTTGCATACCCTTCTCTCTTTTTTCTTTTTCTTCGTTTTTTTTTCTTTGACTCAATAGAAAATAAAAGAAATATATTGCAATAGCCATATCAAATTTTTCTCAAACTTATTTTTACTGCCTGAGTGACATAAAAGGGTTCATTCATAATTTAGTATTTAAAATTGTAGTATTTGGCATATTTGTGAAATCTAAAAATATAAAAGCCTTAGTTTTATACATAAAAAAATTGTGCTTATGTTAAAGAGAGAAGATATTTGGTACTTTAAACTTAACACATAAAGCATCTCTATGTTACTTGAGTTAGAAGAAAGACTTATGATCTTTACTAATTAAAAACTAGCCTTTGGGATCAAATCATTTTTTTTTATTTAAAAGAAAAGGATTTTGAGTTCATTCTAGTTAATCTGTGGATTGCGAAGACATTTTTACTTACTAATTGTTTTTCTCGTTTAAAAAACAGTAAATCATTTGCAAAATAGGTTAAATAATAACATTTTAGGCAAAGTGTCACTTTTTAATCCATTACTTGTTTCTGCTTCTGTCAAGTGAAGAAGGGAAAGCAAGCAAGTGTCCTTTGGTCAATACCGTGATAAAGCATTGCCAGATAGCTCTTCCTTATAAAATGAGTGCAGTTACAGCACTCTTTTTTTTATTCCGTATACCTCCAATTTTCTCCTCAGTTTTATGTTTCTGATCCTTTATTTAAGGTGGACTAATTTTCTACATTTTCCCTCCTTTTCCTTTGAACTTGTGGAAATCAGAAAGGGGACAGGATGCCAGTTCTATTTTGGTGATTGTGTTAATCCCATTTGTCCTGTAATAAGTGTGAACACAAAACTAATCTGTTATGTTCAAGATAGAGATCACTGTTAGAAGTTCTCTTCGTTTAGACAAGCTCCTATACATTAGGCTTTAATTTTTACATTGGTTGAGATTTTCTGGCAGTCATGTCCCAGCTGCTTGACAGTTCTTGTGGACTGTTTCCTTGGCGTAGGACCATCTCCACCCCTGTATCAGGCTATTTGAGTCCTGTGGGTTATAATAATATACTTCCTGCTTTTTTTCTTACTTTCTTTTGGCAGTATGTGTAGCCCCCAGAGAGATCCATAGCCAGAAGGTTGGCCCCCAGAACTACTGGTTTGTCCATATGTGCTTTAAATGATGGATAGATGGATGGATGGATGGATGGATGGATGGATGGATTGAATGAACTTCCTGACGGTCAGGGCTGTCCGGCAGTGGAATATGCTGCCTCGGAGTGTAGTGGAGTCTCCTTCCTTGAAGGTTTTTAAGCAGAGGCTGGATGGCCATCTGTCGGGAATGCTTTGAGGGTATTCCTGCATGGTAGGGGGTTGGACTGGATGGCCCGTGTGGGCTCTTCCAACTCTACATTTCTATGATTCTGTGATTCTGTGAATGAATGACTTGTGTGTCTATATACGTATGGGAAATTGTCTATTTTCAGTTAGAAATTAAAGTGAAGGAAGAAAAAGGCATAATTGCATCCATACACAGGCCTAAAAGTTAAATCCACATGCAGTTACAAAACGGAATTAAACGTTTGTGTTCTGTAACTAGTTTTTACGTGGGGTTATCACTCTTGTTCAGTATGTTCACGTGATGTACCACTTTGATATCAAAATAACAGGGATTATTATAGGAAAGGGGCCAGACATTCCTGTGAGTACTGTGTACAGGTATATGTGTGCATGAATATTTGTAGAGGATGTAGAAGCAACAATGTTGTTTCCTGGTCTGTTTTTTTTTTTTTTTGTATCACATGGCTAAGAGCCCAATCTGAGCAACACTTTTTGGGGGTGCTAAATCCCTGCTTAGGAGAAAGCCAGGAATAGCACATTACAGGTCCCAAGGCAGAGGATTTCCTTTTAGGGTTTCCCTGCCCACCATGCTGTCTAGCTCAGTGGTGCTATTCTGGGACAGCAGCCTGAAACCTAGTCTAAAATCTGCCCACAGAGAACTGCAGCAGAAAGAGGTAAATTAACCGAAGCATTTGTGCAAGACTAAGATGGCTGTGAAAAGGCCACGAAGGAGACAGAAGTGGTTAGAACTGAGCTCAGATTCTTAAACTAGTATCTTGCACTTGTATTGCTGCCTGCTGCAGGGCTTTAGTGTGGGTGATGTAACTACTCAGAGAGGAGCATAGATGAAGAAGTGCTTAAAGCACACTTCTATTTTGGGGCTTCCCTCCCCTTTGGCAGGAAGATTCCCAGCTTTGCAGTGGTCTCTTGTCAGTCTGCCCTGTCCCTGGTTTGGTATCTTACTCTTGTCTTCATTCACCAAATAGTGCCTTGTCAGGCTTCAGAATGATTCAGAAGTGACTGTGTTTCTGCAGTGCCTATGCCTCAGTTGCACACTTTTCGTCTTAACTTGACCAAAGTAGTGTTCATATCTCTCCTGCTTCGGGATGTGATACTTAACTGGGCAGTAACTGCTTACGTTTTCAAGCCTTATAGTATCCGGATGCTGTTTGTAAACTAAAGCTCTCCAGAAGATAACTACTGTTCTTGGCTTCCAAACGCCATCTCTTCTTAGGGTGGACAGATCACTGCAATTGTGAGTGCATCAGGGAACTAAATTACTTTGCTGAGACAGTTATACACATTTTCTCATCTGCCGTTGTGATCCTCCACCTCATGTGCCTTGTTTGTCCTTTTTAGCAGCTACCACAGAAATCCCAGACTCTCCGGAAGCTTCCTATTAAGAAAAACATGAAGGAGCAAGAGAAGGGGGAAGGAAGCGATGGCAAAGAGAACATAAAAACACGCTCAGATGAATCAGGGGAGGAAAAAAATGGAGATGATGACAACCAGAAATCAGCTCAAAAAAAGAAGGGTGAGAAGAGACTCTTTAAAGGGATGAAGCATGGATTTAGGATCTTGAGAATTTACAGTGTGATTTAGAACTGTGTTCCACTTGGAGAAGTTACTTGATACACTTCAATTGCCAGGATCCTGCAGCCAGCAGAGTCACATTCTGTGCCCAGGAATGCATGCTGGGTAGGGGATTTTAGGAGTTTTGGGATCCCCAAAAGTAATGTTTCTCCTCTTTGGCATAACAAACAGCAGCAGCTATTTTTTACTGTCAGCTAAGTGTCATATTGTAGATCATTTTTAATGTTATTGTTGTTACTACCTCATTGAGAAAATGGCAGAAGTCCTGTGGCCCCTGGAAAACAGGATTTTTTTCACTTCAAGTTGAGCTGCTCTTAAATAGCAGTAGTGAAGGCAATTCTCAGGAAGTCTCCAGAAGCAACTCATTACCTCTGGGTTTATATCTTCCCACTAGCTTTCAAGGCAGGAGATGAAAGTTCAAAAGGTGACATTGTTTTCTTGGAAGAATAATCTGCTGTGGCTCTATCCGCGTTGAATTTCATTGTTTGTCTTTTAGGCATGAGGGTATAACCAGGGATAGTCAGAGGCTATTTATGGATGCACTTGCTGTGAATGATGTATTTAAATCACTATACTTAATCAGGAAATCAGTTATTTGAGAAGAAGATACAATGTATATTAAAAAACAAAGCCCAGAATATTTTTTTCCAGAAAAAATACAATAGATAAATGAAGTTAAGGAAAATGCATGGAAGAATATGCATGGAAAACATACTTCATTTAATGAAAAAGTAAGATAGGGGAACAGCTTGGACTGCATAAGATGAAATGGCTCTTGGATCCAAGACTTATATAATTTACATTTGCCCTATGTCCCCTGACAGCCCCCTAATTAAAGTATGCAGTGTTCCCAGCTGGGAAGGAGTTTGGCCCAAACTTTACAAAAGAAAAACTTACAGCTACCTAATGCAGGAAGAAAGGACAGATCTGCGTGGCCTCAGAAATCAATCTGGTGTTAAGGATAGAAGATGTACAAAAAATTAATCTAGGTAAAGAAGGGGAGGGGAATTTTTTAAAAAACAGCTTTGTAGAGGGCTAAAGTGAAAACAGTTTTCTATATGCCAAGAAAAGTTAGCTGTATCTAAGTAGAAAGAATTGTCTTGATAAAGAAGCCATGCAGTCTTTAAAAATAGTTAAAGTAAATCAGAACTGTGGAAAATTCAGCAAAGAAAACCTAACTTATTGCAAATAAAAATGAATCTAAAGCCAAAGTCTGTTATCTCTGTATTTCTGAGAGAAATCATAGAACAGAATGCATCAGGAAAAGCCATATGAATGTGAAATAGTCAGTTCCTTTTCTTCCATGCTCCTTAAAAATAACATGTAGTTCTTGGAAGAACTTGGAAGATGGGGTAGAAGAGAGTTCATTAGATGACTTTTTATTGCCCAGAGAAGCTTCCTTTTTCTCTTGGAACAATTGGTGTGATCCTAGGTCTTGTAAGAGTAGACTATGGGAACAGAGCCATGGGAAGTGTCCAGTTTTGTTCCATCTTCATACTGGACCATTGTTTTGTGGGTTGGCTGTGGCCTGGTCACCACAGCAAGTATTTAACTGCCTTTTTCTCTCAGTAACCAAGGATCCAGGTGAAGAGAAATCTCTGCACATATAGTCAGGCATGCTTTTAAGCCATGAACTAGGATTCTCTTGGCTGAGGTTTTCCTTCTGTTCTGTTCCATAGTTGTGTAGGCATTGTCCCAGGACCCCTAAAATGCAACCTGAGTAACAGGTGTATCCAGTTCACGGTCAGTAGTCTTGCCACAATTTTCCAGTGACTGTAGAAGACTCAAGTTGTTCATTCCGATTCCATCTTTTTTAGAATTTCTAAATGGCTCTGATACCCAGTTCAGTTTTGGGCTTTAAAGGCTTAAGAATGCAATTTGTTTGGAACCAAGGCTCCCTTGAAACATCCCATACAGTTATTGGATCAAGTCAATTTTTGGTAGTGGAGAAAGGTTGAATATATTTGTAATTTCTTATGATACTAGCCAGATGTTTTTGATTTGCAGGCAGCAGACATAAATGGGTCCCTTTACAAATAGACATGAAGTCTGAAGTGCCAAGAGACAAAACTGCTTCCCGTAACAACAGACAAAATGAACAGCATCGACACCCTTCCAACAACAGAAGTGAATCAAAAGGTATGAGTGGGAATACCTTCAGCAACAGGTTTTTAAAATTTGAGTCTCATACTCTAAAGACACCAGATCCCATCTGGTCTCAGAAGCTGAGCAGGGTCAGCCCTGGTTAGTACTTACATGGGAGATCACCAGTGAATGAATACCAGGTGCTGTAGGCTATCTTTCTGAGGACAGAACTGGCAAAACCACCTCTG
The DNA here is from genome assembly GCA_030412105.1 of Cyclura pinguis. Classification (NCBI taxonomy): domain Eukaryota; kingdom Metazoa; phylum Chordata; class Lepidosauria; order Squamata; family Iguanidae; genus Cyclura; species Cyclura pinguis. The sequence goes on along the minus strand of CM059600.1, from coordinate 107,525,983 downwards.
AATTCTATGAAATTCATGGAGTAGCCATAAGTCGACAGGTGACTTGAAGGCACATACAATATTCAGGCTGTTAGTGACCCTTCGTTCGTCTACAGAATACTCCAGATTGGTCTGCAGCATAGTTTCAGATATTTGGCACTTTGGTGGGATATTCCATCAGATAACTTCTAATTGGTGGAAAGTGGCCATTTCTTACTGAAACAGTATGCCAGCTTTGTTGAGGGAATACTGAGTAATGTAGAAAAGAATAGCTTGTTTTTGACTGCCTTGTATTTTTGCCAGAGCTTCAGCCATTCTGTGTATGCTGTGTATGGAAGGAGGTGGTTTGCACCACATTCATGATGGATTGAAGATCTCCAAGCACACCCTTTTGTGGCTGTAAAAGTTGGGTTTAACTCTGACATTTTTTGTTCTTGCCTGATTCTGTTGCAGGTTGGCATCTGGATAACAAGCATGAACGGGGGAGTTGGCCTGACCATGATGAAACTTCCAGTGTCAAGAGCGAGGGGGCAGCTGTGCGTGGTGCCTTCAGGGGCAGAGGCCGTGGCCGGGGACGAGGGAGAGGGAGAGGAAGAGGAGGTACTCGCTGTACGTATAAGGCCATAATACATTTACAAGCAAGTTTCCATGCGCAAGATGTTGCTGATGCCACAGATAAAAAGCTGGCAGGCAGCAAACCTCTGCTCCCACTGGAATGTCAGAGGACTGTGGGATAGCTGATTTGTTTTGCTGGGCTGTGACTTAGTGTAGTATGAGTTGCTAAAAAGATATGTACCATTTAAGTAAATGAAGGAGCAGGAATGGGTACTGAAATGCACGTATAATGAAGCAGCAGGAAAAGGAGATTAGGCCACATGAGTTTATAGATGATTCAAATTTATTCTTTAAAAAGCTGAACATGTTTTGGCCTGTACATAAACTGATTGGCTGTCTTCAGGGTCGTAGAGCGAATCAATAGCAGAAATTTCTGGAGTCACTAATACACAGTTTTCATAAAGTGGACTGATAAACAATAAAAGATAAAAAAATAAAAAATATTGGAAACAATAGCTATAATTGTTATCAACTATTTCAGCAAAGAAGCTGCTGTGTGAATAAACATTTGAGGGAGAAACAGAATGTTACAAAATTCTGCGAGTGTGTAGCTTATATGCAATAATTATTCAAGAAACCAGGTAGTAAACGAAGTTAAAATAAATTATACTAAGTTAAAATAAAAATGCTTAGTTTAGCTTGATCCGTGCAATACCACACTTTCTTTGTAGGTGCTCTCATTTTCATTTCATTAAACTTTGGCTTGAATTATTCTCCTTCCACTTTAATTTCAGTAGAGCATTTCTCTGTTCTCCTAAATTAGATGTGTACTAATGTAATACCCTGTGAATGCAAAATGATCTTAGAAACATATAGGCTTCAAAGAATGTATTTTTGCTCTTTTCTTTCTGCAGCCCACTTTGATTATCATTATAGTTACCGGAAATTTGATGGTTCTGATAGCTCCCGTACTCAGAAGTACACCAGTAATATCACATATTACTTTGACAACATCAGCAGCACTGAGTTGTACAGTGTTGACCAAGAGTTGCTCAAGGACTACATCAAGCGGCAGATGTATGTATAGATTTTGATTTTAGAAGTAGCTTTCTGGGTAGTTTTGAAAGCCCACATAGGTTTCTGAAGAGTAAGTGGGTGGATAGAATCCAACACTTGTCATTTATCTGATAGAACTGTTTCTGTAAGTGGAGTGGTACCCATTCATGTGCCCTAAAAACATCTTCAGAGGCCTGGGGAAACTTTCTGGAGCTGGATTTTGGTAGGTGCAGAGGGCTGCAGGAAGGGAGAAGAGTCCTGTCTTGATAGCAGATGTGTAGCAGAAGCTGCATTTAGGTATATTCCTCTGACATGTTAATCTGGGAAGTCAGAAGAGTTCTTCTGATAAAGATGGTGGTATTCATGGCTACATCTTTACTCCAAAACATGATGTGTAAAAAAAAAAAAAAAGTAGTTAAAATGGAGGTTGTTGAACCATCAGTACAGCCCACAGATCCCACCAAAGTGGATCCATTGTTTACCAAAGGGGTGGGAGGGTGAGTGAAAGCACAAACCATTTTGGTTGACTCTTGAACTGAGGAGTCTTATTATTCTAGCCAGAGATGTGGGCAACCTCTGGAGGTTTCACTTTTACCTTCAGCACTAGCAAATTGTCCAGATACGGAGAGAAAGTGGTAGCCTCATCTTATTTTTCATATGGTGATCCTGGATAGCTTTAAGTTGTGGAGATGTAGCTGGACTGGAGATGGATTACTTGCTGTGTTGTCTTCTCAGAGTTACTGTTCATAGCCAGTCAGGGAAGCCTTGTGGTACCTGCATTCCTTGTTACCCATGCGTGAGCAGCAATATAGTGTTTCTTCCTCACCGTCCTATAAACTGTTTAAAGCTAAAGTGTTCAGTATCTGCTGGCTTTAAAAATAATCAGTCTCTGGTTTAGAGCAGTGCTTCTCTGTCTTTTTTCCTCTGTGGTTTGGGATTTCAACTCCCAGAATTCATTAGGAAGATTAAAGTGTGAATACCACAAGTGCAAGGGACAAGGATGCGATCTTGATTTGTCCTACTGAAATTAGTAGCACTGTTCTGGCACAGATAGATTTAGGATTGCAAAGTCCAAAATCCTAAGGACAAAAATGGACAAAGCACAGCCCTACAGGTGATGTTGGACTGCAACTTCCGTTAGTCTGAGTATCTGGATGGCCATACTTTGCCTGAGCAGATTTAGATACAAGTAGTTGGAATCCATTATCTGTGCAACTAGAGAGAGAGGGAGGGAGGGAACTAGGAGCATTTTGATTTGAATTAGTTCTAGGTGATAATAAAGAAGAAGGAAGCAGGAGAGTTTCTTTATGCCCAAATGGACATATACATCTTTCATGTTTTTGTTACCTGTTATAGAGAGTACTACTTCAGTGTTGACAATCTGGAACGAGACTTTTTTCTGAGACGGAAGATGGATTCAGAAGGCTTTCTTCCCATTAGTCTCATTGCTAGTTTCCATCGAGTACAGGCCCTTACTACAGATGTTGAGCTTATAGTTAAAGTAAGTAATTATCCTCTGTTTCTTTTGCTGTTTGCCTTTTGGATTGAAAGCTATGCTGTTATGTTGAAATGTTGTGTCCAACTTCTTAGACACACCCTGGTATCCCATTGTAGTGGACAAACTTTACCACAGTGGATTGCTGTGAGTACCTGTGTGATTCACAAAACCTTACTGAACATCCTAAAAATGGAGTTATTCTTAGAATAGTCAGCATTGCAGCTAGTCCCCGTTAAACTTTTCACTCTACCATGGCATTCCAGTGGGAAAAAAATGAAATCATACCTTTTTCTGTGGGAAAGAAGTGGGCTCCTACTCTGGGAGTGGAGGGGTCATGTTTTGATATAGTCACACAGGTTGACTGTTCTTGAAGCTTCTGAAAGGAGGAAGGAACTTCTTATAAATAGCTTCTTCACATTAGAGTTCTCTTTGTCTAGCTTTTTGGAGTACTCTTTGTAAACCGTGCTTGTGGCCACATTGGAGAGATAAACCCACACATATGGTGATCTCAAGATACACACACTTTGTGGTGATTGGATTTTTTTTATTACATATGCTGATCACTGATATTTTTACGCCATTTGCTTTATCTTAGCTTGATTGTACTCAGATCTGTTTGATGTGGTAGCCTTGACCAAGCCCTCAGAATCAATACACCCGCTGAAAATTCCTTTAGGAAAGAGACATATTGATGATCAGATTGAAGTTTTATGTTTTAGGCCCTGGAAAGGCTTTTAAAACGGTGCTCCTGTAGTCTCTGGAAAGATGTGTCAGAGGATATCCTTGGAATATTTCAGATTTACTCTTCTAATGGCAGACCTAGTAGAGGAAGATCCAAAACTGTTAAGTCTCCTTCATAACACTTCTGTTGTTAGGAAAGCATTCCATGGGCACACCATGTGGTACTGTGGATGCATAATTGTGTCATGCCATCAGCCTGCTCCTGAAATAAACATTTCTCTAGGCTTTGAAGTAGTACAGTTCTCTTTGAAGTAGTACAGTTATCTGTGGTTGGAGTCTGTAGGGGGGAAAGGTTTCTAAAAAGGTGGGGAAGTCACTGGAAATGGTAGAATGGGGGGGTGGATTGTGCCCTCCCTTCCATCTAATACAAGCTTACTCATCACTGGGAACTATCTTGGCTAGGATGGCTTTGTAAAAGTAGTGGGAGTGATTCATGGTTCTGTTTTTGTGTTCTTTACTTACTACTTACCTATTACCTCTTCCTATGGGAGCTTAATGTCATGTTGATGGCACAGAACAGATCTGCACAATCTGTGTATGGCAGCCTTTCAGACCTTGCCTCTGGTATTTTAGTGGTGACTGTTAAAAGTTTGTTTTCCAGGCACTGAAAGATAGCAAAGTTGTAGAAATTGTGGACCAGAAAATGAGGAGAAAGGAAGAACCAGAGAAATGGCCTTTACCTGGCCCTCCAGTGACAGATTATGCACAAACTGACTTCTCCCAACTAATCAACTGCCCAGAATTTGTACCCCGGCAGAGCTTCCAAAAGGAGACAGGTAAGTTCTGCTTGATGGAAGAGTCATTAGAAACCTCTTTGCCTTTCTGAAACCTCTTTGCCTTTTGCTGTTGCTACTGAATTAGAGACCAAGGTACTATTATTGGTCTTGTAGTTAATAGAATAGGAAATAGACTGTGCTGTTTTATCCAGAGTTTCAATTATTATATTTATGTGAGTATAAATAATGATGATTGTTATTTGCATAGTACTTATGTGTTATCATACAGTAATGCTACAAGGTAAAGTGAATGGCAGCTACTCATGAAGAACCCTGTAGTCTGCACTGGAATTACAGGCTGAATTTGTTGCTGATTGGACACTTTTGTATGCTTTCAGTCTGTCTTTGTTTCTCTATAAACCTGATTGTTGGCCCTGCTGCAAACTGCAGGTCCTGTGGAGATTGTGAATAGCAGGTACAAATGTGATGATCTTTCCATTCGTTTTCTGGGCGAGATGTATATCCTCTGAATGTTTCTTTGGTAGTATGAAATTCTCTTGAGTCCTGGTTTTGGGGAAAAGAAGGTTATAAATGAAGTTGCTGAATAATAATAACCGGACCTGCAAGCAGTCAGGAACAAACAGCTGGGGCTCTGTTCAAGGCAGGGCTGGAGAATCCTTTTCAGCTCGGGCCAAATTCCAATTTAGGAAGAGTCTTGGGACCTACATTGTAGTCGTGGGTACAATTTAGAGCATAGAGCAGGGCCAAGGAAAAAGTGGGAAAAGCAGAATCAAAATGAGATGCAGTTTTTACTCATTTCCCCATAAAAAAGTGACACTGCATCTATTATGTCTTCTCATGGGTAGGTCCCACTGCAGTAGCCTTCAGAGAACAGTGCATTTCAGAGCAACAGATTTCTGATCAGTGAAGTACTGCTTCATTTCATGCAATACCTTCTTAGCCTGCAAAGCATACCTTACTTTCTTGCAGAGTATTTTAAGGTCAAGGTACTTAAAATTTGAATACCTTTAGGTATCGTCTTATCTCAGGTCACTGATTGAACATACTCACCGGAGAAGCTTATGGGGAATTCTGTGGACTGGAGGTTTCCCATCTCTGATTTAGATCCACTCTTGGACAGTGGTGGCTGTCAGTGCAGTATGTTCACCAGCACAGCATTAGCCACTGGAACACTGTGTCATGGAAAATAAGTTAGTGAGGAGAAACCCTTAGCAGCCAGGATTGACCTGCTCGTAAAAATGCTTGCTGAGAACTAAACACTGAGGACAAGATTTATGGCTGTGACTGAGGTTTCTGCTTGTTGTATTTTGAGGGGATATTTTCTCATGATGTTGCTCTAAACAGGTTAGGTTCCTTAGAAGGTTGAGGCCACCCACTTGTGTTCTAGATCCATTTAAGCTTTGGCTAATTGAGAATGTCAGAGGGGCTAGCTTAGAACAGTGGAGACTGAAGTCCCCCTCTGATAAGAGCAGTGTTCCCATTCCATAGAAGTAGCAGGTTTTATTGAAAAAACCCTTCTTAGCAATTGTTAGCTGACTTCTAACTTAACACTTTTTGAGTGAGATGTTGGTGAGAGTGATGGCAATATTAGACAATTAAAATTATTCATTGTCTTTTCCGGTATGAGTTCAGGGCCAGTTTGTAAACCGAGAATGCTCCAGTGGCTTTGCTAATGATCTAACCTGGGAGCTAGACAGGGTGAGAGTGTCCCAAAAGATTCTTCTGGAAATCTCATTGGGTTTCCGTTCTTTTGGCCATGTTGTCCTTTTGGGTTGTCTGGCTAGTAGGGAGCTTGGGAGTACTGCTTTACTGTAGCTTCCGTCTGATTAGGCAGTCTTAGAAGATGGCACTGGAGGACTCTCGTTCAGTCCATGGCTAGTTGGCCTTCAGAATTCCTCACTGTTTCATTTTGTCCCTCATGTTTTTTAACATCTACTTAAAAGTACTGGGAGATGGCTTCTAGTGTTTGAGGTTAGGAGATCATCAGTGTGCTGATGATATCCCAGCCCTGTATCTTCTTTTCATTCTGTACTAGGGAGGCTGTGGAGATCCTGAGCTGTTGTCTAGAGAGTGATGGTTTAAAAAATGAGCTAAGGAGCTCAGGTTTAATTCAGACAGGACAGAAATAGAGTTGTTCAGGAGAAGTGCTGGCCCAAGCTTGGAAATAGCAGCTCTGGATGGGGATTCATAACCCATTAAGGAACAGGATTTGTGGTTTGCATCTGGTTGCAAAGTGGCTGGTTTGGTCAGTTTTAAGTACCATCCTTTTCTAAAGAAAGAAGTGACCATATTTATATGATATGTGGACTAGATACCTCTCAACTAGATTAGTGCAAAACACTCCGCGTGGAGCTCCTTGTCAAAATTGTTTGGAAGGTACAAGTGTAGGTTCTAGATTAATTTCTGGTGCTCATTGTACTAGCTGTGTTACGCTAGATTTCACTGGTTTTCAGTTTATTTCTGGGGTAAGTTCAGGGTGCTGGTTATAATTTATCAGCCCTAAATGGCATAGATCTAGGATATTTTGAAAGACTGTACCTTCGACATGAACCAGGCCATCAGTTGAGATAATCTTCAACAGCTCTAAGGATGCTTGGCTTGCCCCATTTATTGATAGGTAAAAGCCTCATTTTAGAATCAAAATGCAGTATAGAAATGTTTTGCAAATTTCTGTAGAAAGTAAAAACAATTCCTGCTTTCTTCACTGTAAAGAAGTAAAAGTTCTTCTTCGTGGTCTCTGTGCCTTACACAGTGCGATCTTCGTGCATGTGCAGCAGCGTTTCGGAAAATTCCAGAGCTGAGCAGCTTGGCGGGAACCCCTCCCCCATCCGGTACTGAGCATGCTCAGTCCTGCCAAGCTAACCGTCTCTCCTCAGTTTTTCTTCATCCACTGACCTGTTAGCAGCTCGGAAGGCTTCCTCGCTGAGCAGTTTTTCTGTTTCATTGGTTTCTTCATTTCTTCGACTCAGTTCTCGGTTTTTAGGACAAAAACTGTAAGAACTTTTCCCCTTTCTTATGTCGTCTTTGTTTAAATTGTGTGTATCTTGCGGTCACAAGGTTTCTCTTTCTGACTCCCACCTTGTTCTGCCTTGAGGAGGGCCATAACATTCGGGTCTATTCCATCTGTAAGGACTTCACGTCCCAGATGCTGAAGAATAGGGCTTCTCACTTGAAATCTTACTGTTGGGAGCAAGCCCTTTGTCTTAAAGAGCAGGCAACTTCCAGCACGGCCCTCTTCACCTCTTTGGTGACATCCACCGTGAGGCCCCTCGCTGTGGAAGGCCTCCACCACGGCTTCCTTGTCAACATCGACATCAACAGTTACGACCAGTCCTTCGGTACCGACAACTTCGGTATCAGTACCGACGCTAACGTCACCAGCCTTACCACCGGTGTCTTCCTTACCAAGGATTCCGAAGCTCTTGAAGATGCCTGCTGTCCGGTCTCCCAGCTCTGGAGACGCTTCCTTCAGCTTGTGGCAGGCTTCAGTCTCACAACTACGTAAGGTACCTATTTTGGCGGAGTGCAAGCGAGCTTCTTCGCACCATCCTTCTGTGTCTTCTAAGAAGAAGAAGGAGAAGCATTGCTCCCCTTCTCCTGCTACTCATCCGTCGGCTAACCGACTGTCTTCTCTGGGTTCTTTACCGACACCTCCTCCGATGCAGCCCACGATGTCTACTGCAGAGGAGGAAAAGGCTCGCAGTCTTTCGCCGGTGCAGGATCCTACCCAGCTCCTGGTGCTGTCTGTCTCGGTTGCTGTTGACCTCACGTCTGACTTAGACTGCCACCCTTCACCACCGGCTTTTCTGCCTGTTATGTCGGGCCAGTCCGAAGATGTATGCTCTCAGACTCCACTTCCTCCGACCCTCTCTTTTGGTTGACCCAAGACGGACTGTCTACTCACTTTGGATGCTCCTCAGGCTCCTTCCTGAGACTGGCCTTGAGTTAGTGTGGCTCGCTCTCCGGGACGTGGTGAAAAGGGTAGATCCCCACGTCGTCATGATTGTGGCTATCATCCTTCCCACAAGCCTTCACTTCTGAGAGTTGATTGGCCTTTCACATCAGCTTCTTATATAGCTTGATTCGATCACGAGCATCTTTGGAGGGAGCATCCTAGCTTTTATCACTCGTATTCACCTGCCTATCACGGCCGGTACCATCCTGACATGCCTCAGCATTCACACTCCCCATCGCTGTCTCCTCTGGGGTCCCGCTACCGACGTTCTCCTCAGTACCACCATTCTAGATCCCGTTCTCGATCTCAATCGACCTACTACTGGCATTCTCCATCTCGGCCTTGTCGCCGATCCCATGACCGATCACCTCACCATCAAGCTGTCTCACCACCTCCTCGGGTGACAGCGACGTTGTCCTGGCCTCCGCTGGATACTCCACCTGTGTCCACTCTGCCAACTACCACATCGGCCTCCCTACCGATGCAGTCTGTCATGGCACCGATCCTGACCGTTCTACCCATTTCGTCGGCACCAGCCTCAGTACTGGTTTCGATACTGGCCTCAGTACCGACCCTGTCTGTTCTTACGGTCTCTGCTCCCACTCCACCAGCTCTTCTTCCTGCACTGTTGGCTAGCCGGGCTCACCACTCGATCACCTTGATCATCTGCTTATTCTGGCTCTTATGACTCCGACGGTGATTCAACTGATTCTAGTTCTCAATCTCATACCTCCCTGCCTCTCACTTTTGGGGACCCAACTCCTGATTCAGCCTCAGAGGATGTCAAGCAGTTTTCTGACAGACTTGTCAGAACGGCTAATGCCTAAGGCCTTGATATCTCCAGCCCGGCTTCTACGGTATTCCATTATGTGGACACTCGGCCTCCATCAACGGCTCCAATTCTGTTTCTTCCTGTCTTGCAGGAGATGCTGAAGCATCCTTGGGTCCAACTGGCTTCCCTCCAGCCGATCCTTCACCATCTGGAGCACTTTTACCACACTCAGAAGAACGTTGACTTCCTCTTCAATCATCCAACTCCAAACTCAGTCATTGTGGAATCCTCCCAAACTAAAGGCGGCAAAAGGACTCACACAACTCCCCCTGATTGCGAGGGTTGTCGTTGAGATATCTTCGGGCATCGGTTTTATTCAGCCTCTTCATTGATCACCAGGATCTCCAACACTCAGGCCTGCCTGGCGGCCAATCAACATAACATTTGGGATAGATTCTTCCCTCTCCTTTCCCACCTGCTGGATGACCACAGAGCCACTGCTGTCCAATTTTATAATGAGTCTGTGGCTCTCTATAACCAACAGATCCAGCTTCCCAACATGCTGTGGAGGGTGCAGCGCAGGTGATGGTTGGTGAAATTGCACTTTGCCGATTCGTGTGGCTTCAGTCCACTGGGTTGACCAAGGATACCAGAAAAATAATTGAGGATCTGTCCTTTGACAACCAAGGATTCTTTCATGCTACTACAGATGATGCTGTGGACCATCTTATGAAAGGTCGTCTGATGGCTAAAAAGATGGGCCTTCACCCAGCAGCTCAACCTTAGAAGACCATCTTCATCTTGCTCCTCATGGAGATGCCCTTCCTACTCTTATAGGTTGCGTTCTCATTGCACATCTCACCAATCTTCTCTACTAACTTCCTTCCGCCGCTCCTTCAGGCACCGCCAACCATCATCAAAGAAGTCTTCTTCGACCACCAAGTCGTGTTTTTGACTTTGCAGGTCGCCACCTCTACCTTTCTTCTACCTTCCAAGCCACTTGTCCAAAACCCCAGCACTGGCTCACCACTTCAACACCTAGTGTGCCATCACTTCGGTCTTGGGGGTGTTAACTATCGTCCGTCTTGGTTACACCATCGAGTTTCAACATACTCCTCCTCTTAGTGTCTTCTATTCCACCTGTACCATCCTGCCCTTCTCAAGGAGGTTGAGACTCTCCTCCTCAAGGGAGCTATAGAGCAGCTGCCACCCTCAGCGGCTTCTTCTCCCGGTATTTCACGGTATCCAAGTCGGACGGCACTCTCCGACCCATTCTGGACCTCTGGGGGGTGAATTTCATCTCCCCTCGGAAATTCAAGATGGTCACTCTGTTCTCCATCCTGCCCTTCCTCAGGCATTGGGATTGGTTCATGTCCATAGACCTACAAGACACCTACTTCCACATTGCTATTCGCCCCCAGCACAGGAGCTACCTCTGGTTTGCAGTCGGCGGCATCTGTTACCAGTACAAGGTCCTGCCGTTCAGCCTGTCTACCACCCCCAGGGTCTTTACCAAATGCCTAGCCCCTGTAGTGTCTTACCTCCGTATGAAACACGTCATGGTGTACGCCTATCTAAATGATTGGCTACTGGTGGCGCCCTGCAAACAGAAGCTATACGAGGATGTTCATCTTGCCCTCTCCCTTCTCTCCGATCTTGGCCTCAGGGTGAATCCCAAGAAGTCCCACTTGGAACCCTTACGCACCCTAGATGTCATCAGGGCCACTCTGGACTCCACTTCCGCCATGGCATACCTGCTGATGAAACGCGCACAGACTTTGCGCCAAGCCGTGACTGCCGTCCTGCGCACTCCGTCTGTTTCTGCTCGCCAGATCCAACAGCTCCTCGGCTACATGGCAGCCACGACCACAGTCACCTACCTGTCTTGCCTCTGGGCTCACCCTCTTCAACACTGGTTCGTCCACCATTTCGATCCACTCCTCGACGATCAGTGTTGGATTCTGCAGGTCCCTTGGCCAGTCAGGGATTCTCTCCACTGGTGGCTGTTTCCACACCATCTACTGTCAGGAGAGCCATTTACTGAGCCCTGTCTTGTCACTTACCATCACCACCTACGTGTCCCTCCTCGGTTGGGGAGCCCACTGCGGTCGTTTCTCGATACAAGACCACTGGGCCAGCCTGGAAACTCATCTTCATATCAACGCGTTGGCGCTCCTGGCAATCCTCAAGGCTCTTCGGGCCTTTCGGAACTTTGTTGTTGGACGGACTGTTCAGGTTCTCTTGGACAATATGACAGCCATCTGCTACATGAACCGACAAGGAGGCACTCATTCTACCACCTTGCTTCATCTGGCTCTACGCATTTGGGACTGGTGCATCCTGTTGCGGATAAACCTCATCACAGTTCATTTAGCGGGACAGGACAATGTTACAGTGGACACGCTGAGCAGAGACACAGCGTACCACCACAAGTGGTCCCTCTCCAGTGCCGCTTTTTGCCAGATAGTGTCCAGATGGGGCACTCCAACCGTCAATCTCTTTGCGACCTACCAAAACAAGAAGTGTCCCTTTTATTGTTCCAGAGCCAGCCTGGGCGCCGGCTCTCTCAGGGATGCGTTCCAGTTAGCTTGAAACGAGGAGTTCCTTTACATCTTCCTGCCATTTCTTCTCTTGGGTCGAGTGGTGGCCAAGATTGTTGCGGACAGGGCAAACACCATCCTAGTAGCCCCCTATTGGCCGAGGCAACATTGGTTTGGTCCCCTCCTCACCATTGCTTTGGGCCGCAAGATGCGACTTCAGTGCACGCCAGACTTCCTCTCACACTCAGACAGTCGCGTGCTTCACCTGGACCTCCCTCTCCTCTGCCTGCATGCGTGGAGGATAATATTCTAGACTCTCCTGCTATCCAAGTTGTCCTTACGGCTGCTAGGAAGGAGTCTGCTCGTAGATCTTACGGCTGCAAGTGGTGGAAGTTTGTGACCTTTGTGAACACCCAAAATGAGGTATCTTCTCCAACTTCCCTGTCAACAGTGCTTCACTTCCTCTTGACTCTGCGGGAGCAAGGCTTAACCTGTTCCTCCCTTAAGGTTTATTTCTCTGCGATCGTAGCCCATCAGCCACATGGTTCTCCTTCTTCAACTCTTTTCAGGAAAGCTACGGTCAAGCAGTTTCCGAAAGGCCTATAACACCTCTACCCGCCTGTCTCTCCACCTCTTCCTCCATGGCTGCTATCGCTTGTCCTCTCCCAGCTTATGCGCTATCCCTTTGAACCCATGGCCACGTCGGATGACCGCCTCCTTACTATGAAGACGGCATTCTTGGTAGCTGTTATGTCAGCTAGGCGGGCAGATGAACTGACCGCATTATGCTCCGATGAACTGTTCCTGGTGTTTCATTGAGACAAGGTGGTCTTGCGTCCCAACCTTTAATTTCTTCCTAAAGTCGTCTCTGACTTCCATATGAACCAGGATTTGATTCTACCTACCTTCTATCCTGAGCCGGCTTCGCCTCTTGAGCGTTCTCTTCACTGTCTTGACGTGCATCGTGGCCTGGCCTTTTATCTGCGACAGACTTCGGCCTTCTGCCTTACTCCCCACCTTTTTGTGTGCTGTGGTTGGCTCCAGAAAGGTCACAAGGTATCCACTCAGTGCTTTTCCAAGTGGGTTGTCCAAACGATTCACCTTGTTTATGAACTTGCTGGGCAACCACCGCCAGCTCCACTTTGTGCCCGTTCCACTAGGGCGATGGCCTCTTCAGCGGCCCTTCTCAAGGGAGTTGACCTACAGGAACTTTGTCGTGTGGCTACATGGTCGCGACCTTTTACCTTCGTCCACCACTACCGCCTTGATTACAGAGCCTGGTGTGATGCGCCTTGTGCTCTTGCAGTGCTGTCTTCTATCGTCTTGGACTTGACCTGCTGTCCAATGGTAAGCTACTCAGTCTCCCACTGTATGAGGCACAGAGACCACAAAGAAGAAGAACAGGTTTCTTACCTGTAACTGTGGTTTTCGAGTGGTCATCTGTGCCCTCACACACACCTGCCCAGCCTCCCCTCTTCAGGTCCTTGCCTCGGCAGACTTCGAAACTAAGGAGAGACCGTTAGGTTGGCGGGACTAAGCATGCTCAGTACCGGATGGGGGAGGGGTTCCCACCAAGCTGCTCAGCTCTGGAATTTTCTGAAACGCTATTGTGCATGGGTGAAGCCCATTGTGTGAGGATGCAGATGACCACTCGAAGAACTACAGTTACAGGTAAGCAACCTGTTCTTTTAGTTATTGAAAGGAAATATATGAGTTATCATAAGGACTGGTTTTTTTGAAACGAAACAGTACAGAAGCCTTAGGTTTCAATTACATAGGGATTCCATAATAGAACTTGGGACCACTCGGAGGACCACAGTTTGTTCATGCTCTCATGCATTCTTAACTACAGATTAGTTGGAATTAACACATGTAAACAGCTAGATCTCTTGTGCTGTATCTTCAAAGGGGAAAATGTTGGACCTCTGTTTTGATAGATTCTGTCCATGGACACAATACATGCTCTTTTTCTGGTAGATTTTTGTCCATGAACCACAATAAAACCACAATATCTTTTATAGTTTGGGACTTACCCTTCTTGATATTTTGTAAATGGCTCTTGCCATGTACAGAAATTTACCGTCTGATAAAATACATGTTACAGAATCTGCTCCTGGTTCTCCCCGCACTGCTAGTCCTGTGCCAACTAAAACTGAAGAAGTTAGTAATCTCAAGACGATGCCCAAAGGCCTTTCTGCTAGCCTACCAGACCTGGACTCTGAGGCCTGGATTGAGGTGAAGAAGAGGCCAAGGCCTTCTCCTGTCAGACCCAAGGTAGCTGGTGAATTGTGCTTGCTGCATCTATATTCATGTTATGCCGGGTTTACTGGTTTTCCCTCAATTGTGTTAAGCATGGTAGGTGGAAAAGTCTTTCTGCCCTGGGTAAAATGGAATTGTATGCCTTTTTGACTGAGGCTACTGAATTATGGGATGTTTTATGATCGTTTCCCCCACAAAGAATGAGGAATACTTGGTTCAGAGAATGTAAATTCAGAACAGTGCATGGTTTGTGCATTTAGGTTATTTACTCTAGTTAGAGGACTTAGAAATGTAGTATTACAAAATACGTACTTGTCATGAGCTGGACTTCGTATAGTCAAATTTTGCTTCATTTGTCCAGATCTTCTTTTGAGGATAAACCTTAGATTTCCCTGTCTTTATCAGTATTGCAGTATCAGATCCCCAGTTAAATGTCTAAACAAAGCCTGTCTAAACAAAGCCTGTCTTAACTGTATTATTGATTTTGATACCAGAAACCAGAAGAATCTAAAACGCCACTGAAGCAAAAGGACCAGGATGAACCTGAGGAGCTGGATTTTCTATTTGATGAGGAGATGGAACAGATGGATGGCCGTAAAAACACTTTCACTGATTGGTCAGATGAAGATTCAGACTATGAGATTGATGACAGGGATGTGAACAAGATTTTGATTGTAACGCAAACACCCCCCTATCTACGGCGGCATCCAGGAGGAGACAGAACAGGCAACCACACATCTAGGGCAAAAATGAGCTCAGAGTTGGCCAAGGTGATCAATGATGGACTGTACTACTATGAACAAGACCTATGGACAGAGCAGTTTGAGCCGGAGTATTCTCAGATAAAGGTGAGAACTAGGGCACCAACTAGAGCAAGCAAATACAGGTTGTGATTTGAGATGACAGCAGGCAAGGGAGCATGTATACTGTTTATCAGTCATATTTCTGGTACAGCAGAGATGCGCAAATTATATATGCAGTTGTGAAATCGTTCACGAGCCTGTTTGTGTGTACCTGAATGTCTAGAGGGTATCCCATGTGGTAGATTTGGAACAGTACTGCATTTCCTTAGCACATAAACATCAAAGCTGCATAAAAGGTTGGTGGTATTGTTTCTAGCTTCTGGTATCAGATACTGAAATCTGCCTTCTATTTCTTGTACACCAGATAGGAGTAAAGTGTGGCTCTTTTAAGATGTTGTTGGACCTCAGTTTCCAGCATTACTCACTATTGACTATGATGGCTAGGCCTGGTGAGAGTTTTGTTTCAACAACATCTGGACATCTATTTTTTTTTCCAGTCCTTGCTGTGCATGTATATTGAGAATATAAGCACGGTGTTGTTCTGTAATTGTACAAGTTTCCTTGTTGCGTACTCTGGTGCCTTTGGTCCCCGCTGTGCTAATCAAGGGTTTTTCCCCCAAACATTTTCAGTGTTATATTTAAACATGCTCTTAGTTTTTGAGATTTGTGGGTTTCCTTTGAGCCTGGAATGTATTCTGACCTACAAATGCTCTCTCTCTTTCCTTTTTCCAACGTAGTTGCTTTTAAAGCTTCATTTTATTGCTATTACATTTCATGCTCTCAAAGTTGATGCTGTTATGTTTCATTCCCTCATAACTGGAGCATGACTTAAAGTACTACTTTGTAGACTCTTTGGGCTCTATATAGAAAGTTATATAATTGGGGCAAATCGCCTTGCTAAAAGAACTCCTCAATGTCTGGTTTCCTTTTGGAGAATGTTGGGGGCATAATTGCAGGCTGAAAGGATCACTTCCGTTTTCTAAAGGGCATACCTAGGAGTTAGCATGCCTACATTACCAACCTTATACATTAATTTATTTTCTGCAAAGAGGTCATGATTCACTTAAACGTTAGTTAACGTGATTTCAACATCTTTGCAAGGTAGCTTCCCCTTGGAAGAACATTGAATGGCTTGCCAGGTCCATATATCCCAGAGGGTGTCAAACATAAGATCTGAGATTATTAAGTCCTTTCAGAGATCCTTTATTTACTCCACGTAACCATCTTCAGGACCAGGACCTTAACTAGGACATATGGACTGCCTTTTGCTTGGTTAGCTTATTCCTTACTTCTTCTATTTGAATTAGAAAGAGGAGTATACTACTAATATAGGGAAGCAGAGAGTGTTCCCATTACGTGAGGAAAGAGTGAATTCAGTTGGAGTTGACTTTTTACTGT
This sequence comes from Cyclura pinguis, assembly GCA_030412105.1. Taxonomy (NCBI): domain Eukaryota; kingdom Metazoa; phylum Chordata; class Lepidosauria; order Squamata; family Iguanidae; genus Cyclura; species Cyclura pinguis. The sequence goes on along the minus strand of CM059600.1, from coordinate 107,509,690 downwards.
GTGTATAGTCCCAGCAAAGCAAAGAGGACCTTGAGTTTACAATAGGGTGTGGGAGTCAGTTGCCTCCTCCATATCATTGGACTGCAAGTCCCGTCAATTCTGGCCAGCCTAGGTTCCTACCTTGGGTTTATAAAAAGGTATTACCAGGAAGAACTTCATAACTTAATATATGAGTTTTTGACAGAAAGAAATGATCTCCATGGTGTGACTTTACTAGATTTTGTGGAATAGTTATAGTTTGCTGAAGGATGTCCTTTAAAGTGAAGCTTGAAATTATAAGTAGTAGTTCCCAAATTCACTCTTAATTGTTGTGTGCCTTCAAGTCATTTCCTACCCAGAGCATCCCTATCATAGGCTTCTGTTGGCAAGATTTGTTCAGAGCGGGTTTGTCTTGGCCTTCTACTCAGGCTGAGAGCGTATGATATCTCCAGGGTCACCCAGTAGGTTTCCATTGCTGAGCAGGGATGAGAACCCTGGTCTCCAGAGTTGTAGTCCAGGGCTCAAATCACTATACCACCCTGGCTCTAAACCGTCTCTAAATATGTGCTAATATCTGTGTATGCTCTTCTTAAATGCAGCAAGAAGTAGAAAACTTCAAGAAGGTTAATATGATTAGCCGAGAACAGTTTGACACTCTGACTCCTGAGCCTCCCGTTGATCCCAATCAGGAAGTCCCACCTGGACCACCCAGGTTCCAGCAAGGTAGGAGGTCAAACCATCTGCAGCATGCTGGCTTACCAAGATTCAGTAGAGTCCTGTGGCATTTTAAAATCTACCACATTTATGAGATCTTGAGCTTTTTAGGATTTTGGCCCACATTCTTAGATGTGTGAAGTATTAGCCCATTGTTGAGATATGTAGATGGTTGACCCATGGTTTGTGGTGCAGTTGTAAATGCTGAAGCGACACAGAAATGAAATGTGGAAAATAGTGACAGTGACAGTTTTGACCTTTGTCTGTTCACCATTTTTTTGATGATAATACAAACATTCTGGCAGTAGATAAGGCGATTAAGACACAAAGGATGGCATCCTGTTAGTGGCACATGGAGGTTTAGATCAGTATTATATCTGCGTATGTCTTTTTTTGGTCATTCCAGAAGTTGGTATTCCCTTCCTACCCCTGGCCTGACCAAAGCCTGGACCTGTGGTAGAACTGCTATAGCCCCCCTCCCCCAGCAGTTCTGTGCCTGGTGAAAGCAGTGGCAGATCCAGAGAAGCATGTGGCTATGTCTTCATGGCCAGATGTGAAATTGTTACATCATCTGCTGAGATCTTCAGAGGTCCCCAGCAGAGGATGCAATCCTTTTGCATTTGGCTATGCTTCATTGCCAGATACGTCTCTGATCCCACACTGTTTTTACTAGGCATGGAGAAGCCGGGCGGGGGTTGGGGTTGCACTGACTGCAGTAGGTTCGGTGGTTGGTGAATGGCCAGCTGTGACATAGTTCTGCATTTGGAACTGTTGTGTTGTACTGGACTGTCCTGAATGGTGGCCTAAGAAACCATTCTCTTAGTAGATAGTCTTAAGGCACTTCATGAAACTTCCTTAACTATCATCTTCCCTTGAAGACAGGCCAACAGATTGAATTGTAGCTCATTGTATTTTAGAGAGAAGAGTTTTGAGTGTTGCTTTTTTTACTCCATTGTAGTTCCTACAGATGCTCTGGCCAATAAGCTCTTTGGTGTGCCAGAGCCTTCAACTATTGCACGATCTTTGCCAACAACTGTGCCAGAATCCCCAAACTACCGCAATGCCAGGACCCCCCGAACTCCTCGCACACCTCAGCTGAAAGATCCAACGCAGACTCCTCGATTTTACCCAGTGGTTAAGGAAGGCAGGTTGATAGATGCCAAGGTAAGATCTGCATACTGGAGCTCTTGTCCTATGTATGTATGTTTACATTTGGTGGTGATCAGAGGTGTTTGTGACTCTTGAATTTCTTGCCCAGATATCTTGATTTGGGGCCTGTGAGAAACTTAAGATCATGAAGTAGAAAAGTCTCATCTGAACTACTCTTTCTTCTAGACACCCCGGAAGAGGAAGACACGGCACAGTTCAAATCCTCCAATGGAATGTCATGTTGGTTGGGTGATGGATTCCCGGGAGCACAGACCTCGAACTGCGTCGATCAGGTACTAGAAGAAGGTTTAATGACTTTCAGAGAAGCTGCAGAAGGGAGGATACAAAGGATTAAAACTGGAACCAGATAAAAACAGTTGGTTGTACTCATCTTCTGTTTGCTGGTAATGGAATCTTTCCATTCCTGTAGAATGATTCTCATCGGTTGTTGCGCTTTCTCAAAAATAGTGCACACCCATTAGAGGAAATCCCCCTTTGGAGCATAGTTGACAGTTCTCTTTTTTTTTCCTGTAAATTTGACTACTGTTGCTGACTCTATCACTGACATATGTTTCACTTTGCTCAGTTCCAGCCCCTCGGAAGGAACCCCAACTGTTGGCAGCTATGGATGCACCCCTCAGTCGTTGCCTAAATTCCAGCACCCTTCCCATGAACTTCTCAAGGAGAATGGCTTCACACAACACGTCTACCACAAGTATCGCCGGCGCTGCCTTAATGGTGAGTTGTGCGGCTATTGTTGAAGTTACTAGATACTTGGCCTTAATGCCAACCTGATTTGTACTGAATGTCTGTCAGTTTGGCTTCTTGGCACTGCTTCTTTTTACAAGCCATTATGTTTGGATTGTCTGTGGGCAGCATCAGCATACACTGGAATGGACATGAGTTCCACTGATCCAGTGATTTCCATCACTATGTATTCACCTAAGGCCACAAGCAAGAATGTGATTAGTCAGTTGTCTTGACAGATATGGGCACTTCTGCAAATCTAGTTTCCCTTTTGTCTTAAAGCTAAGCTACTTCTGTGAGGCATAGGATGGCATCTAAAGTTGCTAGTAACCCCTGGCTGCTGGATGGCTAGAATTGAAGGTCAGTGGAATTTATATAAATGTGGCTGCTATGTTGAAAACAACTGAGCATTTAGTGTGATAGATAGGTTGTTACTTTAAGACAAAGCTGGACCCTTGTAGTAAAGGCATGGGTGTTTCATGACATCCTCCTCTTGATTTCAGGACGTGATTCAGTATTTTAATGAATGTGTATCTTAAACTTAGTTTTTTTGGCTTTCTCTGTTTTTCCTTCTGAGCAGAGCGGAAGCGACTGGGCATTGGTCAATCCCAGGAGATGAATACGCTCTTCAGGTTTTGGTCATTTTTCCTTCGTGATCACTTTAACAAGAAAATGTATGAGGAGTTCAAACAGCTGGCCTTGGAAGATGCAAAAGAAGGGTACAGGTAGGTTTACGTTTTTAGGTTGGGAAGGTGGAATATGATGTGAACTGAGATCAAGGAATAGATTGCTGGACGAACTTGGCCCTTGAAGAAGTTTTTAGATGAGTCATTTATCATTCTGGACTTTTTATCAAGAGAAGGAATGCAGGTTGGAAGGCTTGGAGTGAGGCAAATGTGTGGTGCTGAGGTTGATGTTATGGTGTTGCAGGTATGGCTTGGAGTGCCTTTTCCGATATTACAGCTATGGACTGGAGAAGAAATTCCGACCTGACATATTTAAGGATTTCCAAGAAGAAACTATAAAGGATTATGAAGCTGGTAAGTGATTTTTGCTGGTTGCATGCAGTGTTTACAGTGCTCTCCTGTGTGACTTCCTGGTGCCAGTGAACTATGTACAGTTACACCATGATTCAAAGGTTATGTGCTCAAAGAGGACATTGTGATCACACCACTTAATACGGTGGAGGTTAATTTATGCTTTTTATGGAATGGGATAAGTAGTCTTGAGAATTGTCTGAAGAATATGTGAGAGCAATCTCTGCCTTGTGAGACTATGATTACCTTCAACTTTATATTTTAGTCATCTTTTCAGTAGAGGACTGGTCTCTTTCCTGTATCCTTGCTCCTGCCTCTCCTAGAAAAGCTTGTTAGAGAATACTACCATGCAGGAAATTGTAGTTATAAAATAGTGTGTTGTGTAGTTACATTGCCAGTGGTAGATCAATATACAACCTTTACTTGAGTTAAAGTTTTTTATTAAAAATTCTCCCTTCCTGTTTAAATGATGATTTGGGGAACAGTTTTGTAAGCAGGGCTGACTTTTGACTCTTTGTCTCTTGTTGCTATAGGGCAGCTTTATGGGCTTGAAAAGTTTTGGGCCTTCTTAAAATATTCCAAAGCCAAAAACTTGGACATTGACTGCAAACTGCAAGAATACCTCAGCAAATTTCGGCGCCTGGAAGACTTCAGAGTGGATGTGAGTAAACGAGCAGTTCTGTCCTTGTTAGATAAAAAGTGTTGTTCTAGGTATTTGTGATAGGTACATAATGTCCTGTTCATATGGCCAGATTATACATTCATGAGCATGGGTATGTGAGCAAATTCCATTGAAAACATTGTGCTTAAGTCAAATAATACATTTCTGTCTCATAAATATGAAAGTTGGCCTTGCAAATTGAGTCATTAGTTGAATGGGCTTGAGTAGAACCCATACGTTGTTTCTCCTCATGGTGTTCTAACACAGTGCACATGTGTTGAAGGAGGGAAGGTACAGTTCATTTGTAGGAGCCAGTATCTAGTTACTACAGTATCTTCATTAACATCTGAGCCAGATATGAGTGTTTCCCACTTCTTACCTCACATTGCTCTCTACTTCCTGATCCACTATAGCAGGACTTCAGCTAGTTCGTATGGTACAACAAACTAAGAATTAAGTATCATTCACCTTAAAACCAGAATTAGAAATTATGAAGCAGGTTAGCAGTTCCCTCTGTCTCAGTCTCTCTCAATCTGAAACTCTTTGCTTTAAAACATATAGTATTTAATCTTGACTTGTTGCATAGACTAATAATGTCATTCCTACTCCTATCCCATCTCCAAATGAAATGGAAAAAGAGGTGACTTAAAGTTGGTGTCACATGATGATTCTGGTACAGCACGAATCTGAGTTTTAATGTAAATCAGTCTGGGATACCAAATGGCTTATGTAAAGTTCTGGATTTTGAATGTAGCTGAGGGCTGATTTTCCAGGACCTCACTGGAGAGAGGGTTCCAATTGGAAGTGGTGCAGAACTTAAAGCATTAATAGAGGCTACTTACTGCTTGGAACTGGTGGAACTTAGCACTGGTTGTTCTCACCTCCAGTATCAACTACTTTCTCCTTGCCTTTCTTTGGCATCTTTTCTGTTGGGATGGAATGTAAAAATGCAAAAGCATATGTGTGTGTGCACACACACCTTCAGGTTGCCTGTCAACTTGGGGCAACATCCATGAATTTCACAGGGTTTTCTTAAGAAGGAATACTCAGTGACAGTTTTGCCAGTTACTTCCTGTGAAGTAATAGCCTACAGCACCTGGCGTTCATTGACTGTGTCTCATCCAAGTACTAACCAGGGCTGACCCTACTTAGCTTCTGAGATCTGACTGGGTCTCTTGCCTTTAGAGTATTTATGCTTAGAATGTGGAAGGTATCCCATAGGTAATTTATTCCATCCTGTTGCTGTAGTTAACAGCTAAAACATTCCTGATAGATGGCCATCCTGCTTCCATTTAAAAACCTTCAGCGACAAGGAGGCTTCCATTCTCTGACTGAAAACACAGTAAAGTGGAATGCTGCTAGTTGCCACAGTAAATTCTTAATATCCAAGAGACATAATTGTAGGCTTCATCACATTGTCTATGATTTAAAAAAATGGAACAGCTTTATTTAAGAAGCCACATGCTCTTCCACATGAAAAATTCTTTGAGTCTGGGTGCTCAAGGAGTGTATAATTCAACTTCCATGTTTTCTGTTTCAGCCCCCCATAGGGGAAGAAAGTAGCCACAAGAGATGTCCAACAGCACCAGGAGTAGAGGGAAGGAAGCGATACCCATCTCAGTCTTCCAGCAAACCAATCAGCCAGACCCCATCTAATCAAGCTTCTCTCTCATCTAGCCAAGTCGCCACCTCACCTGTGCAGGAGGATGCCAAAAACCTGAGCCAGCCACATGCAGTTTCCACAGCAACCGTGGAAACTCAAACAGTGGGGAATTAGACACACCAGGACTGGCAGTGGAAAGGGGGCAGGGGCGCATAAGGGAGTTGGAATGTGGGCGTTCAAGACCAGGCTGCTTTGTGGGAGGTAGGGAACTACAGCGCACATGATTACTCTTGTTGGCTGGAAAAACAAGATGATCCAAGTTGAATTCATCCTTTTCCTCGCTGTGATTTTACATCGATTGGAGCCAGATCCTCACATTTTCATATCTTAGCGCCTTTCAGGGTTAGGGTTGGGAAGGGGGAGATTTTTATAAATATATATATATATATATATATATTATATATATATCAAGTTTTAAATTATTGATAGAAGTTTGTTTGGATAAACCAAAATGATTCTGCATTGTGCAGCCACGCAATCCAGCTCCTCCTCATCCCACTGAACACGGATCAACTATGCAGCCCGCTTGGCAAGCTGGACGGGTAGGCCAAACAGTGTGGTTCCTTCTGGAAATTGGCCTGTGGCTTCCAGGCCCAATAGGCACCTCCCATTCTGGATATTACAGTGCACAAGGAGTCCCTCGGCCACCATCACAAGTATCACTTCTGTAATGGCTTCCTTCTGTGCTGCTCACCCTTTCCATCATAGACTTGACTATTGAAAGTCAACCAAAGGACCGTGGCCAAACTCTGGCCCACCTTTTCATTGGGGTTGCCTAGTTCTTTTTGCGTGAAGGGTAGAACATAAACTTGCACAGCGTCTCCCCTCGCATAGGAATGCTGAGACTTTTGCTAAAAACAGCTTTCTCTTTCCAAACAAAACAAAACAAATCACAAAAAAAAACTTGTTTTAGGGGAAAAAAACCTTGTTTCTTTGCTTCCTTCCTTGAAAATAATAAGTTGCCTTATTGTGGAGTTGGGAACTTGGAGGCATCCCTGACTTCTTGAGCAAATTTGGAGAATGGCATCTGTTTGGGACTTGGGCAGGCTGTGATGAATCTCTTTCCCTGTTCAGTGTGATTCCTGTCTGCTGTAGCTGGTGAATCTCACCTTTAATCCAGCTGTGCTCGCACCAGCTGGTGCATAAGTGACATCTGTGCAGATGTTGGTTCAGACTATGTGGACAGTGGTGTCTCTGAAGCAAGGGTACTGGGGCACTTCAATCTTAAGACTTCTGCTGTTGTGTAGTTGATGCTAATATATAAATGTATCGACTGTACTAGTGTCCTTCCTGCTATAGCAACTACACACCTCACTGGCCTCACTCAGACTGCCAGGTGCACTGCCATTTTCCTCCCTCTCCAACCTGGGCAGGACAGGTACTAGCCTGTTGATCACATGAATTCTTCCTATCCCAGGGCAGGCAGGCAGATGTGCCAGAAATGGGTTAATGCACAGAGAGGATCCACAGTTGCACATCCTTGTTCTTAACATATATGGTTGAAGAATGTGTGTACAGAAAACTCAGCTTTAAAGTAAAAAATTGGGAAAAGATGGGATTTTTTGGGTGGTAGTTTAAAATCAGAGGCAGCTTGCTAAGTATTACCTTTGCTATGCAGGCTTTCCTTTCTGTAAATTTTAATTACTGGTGTGCTGACCTGCCTTCCGTCCCTCGGTAGACCATGTGGTCAAGGAAGGCCTAGCTGTTTTAGACTTTTCCCTAGCTACAGGCATCTTGACTGTCCTGCCTCTTGAAATGAGTTCATTACATTGGAACTGTCTTACCCTGTGTCATAGAACTTTGTACAAAGCATCATGCTTGACTTGGCTGCTCTTGGGTTAACTACTGGAACTCAGTCCGAGACTGTCCACCGTGTGCACCCACATGGCTCTTAACATCTTAAAAGCAACTGGCACTGTAGGAATGAAAGTCAGAAGATGGAAGCATACACGTGCAGACAACTTGTTTCTGAAAACCTGCTTTGTTGTTTCCTGCATTTTGTTACTCCCTAGTGTACTTTTCCATGTTTAAGGTAGAAAATTCTATAGAAAAGGAAAGATTTGAGATTGCTTGGTCATTAATCCTGCACATACTGGTCATCTGACTCTGATAAGAGATACACGGTGGTGAAAAGTGTGCAGAACCATTTCTGTGGTCCTACATACCATTTATTGGTTACCACCACCAGTCTGGGACCTGGTAACACATGGGCAGAAGGCACTTTTATGCTGATGACTGATTCCTTCCTGCCTGCAGTCCTGGAACACCTTAAAAAAATAGATGATCGCATGACCTTTGGAAGGTATGAAGGGTGCTGCTAGTACAAAGGGTGAACAGGTCTAACCTTCTGCTGTTTTGGATTGAAGGCCATTGTTTTTCTCAGGGGCATTGGGGTGGGGAGAGATGTTTTCAGTAATGTATGTTTTGGGGTTCATGTTGCATGTTGCGGAGATCTTTAACATGCTGCAAAATGTGGCCCTGAGACCTGTGGAGCAGATTGTAGTATTTGAAGGATTCAGAGGATGTGATGATAGGACAGTTCACGGATTTAGCACACTATGTGTGTTTTTGATACTACCAGTGTAGATGTTATAAGGAGACCGAGCTTACTGCCTGGGGCCCTTCATCCAGCTAATATTATTACCCTTTAGCTGTGTCAAGCATACTGTTAACAGGATTTTGTTATGGAGCAGTCTTGAGTGACCATATAATTAAAGCACTCACTGTGGTTCTAAGTGTACCTGAATAGCAGCAAGGTGCTGAGTTTAATTTTTTTAATTTAATTTTTGCTGTGCCAGTTGTGCTCCTGTATTGTATCAAATCCTTACCCTGTCATTGTTGCACCATTAAAACTCATGAGTCAGAAGAATGAACATTCCACTATTTTCACCAGGTGTGGCACACGATATTGTGAGGTTGCTGAGTACATTACAACAGCAGACCCACGGTACCATAGAATTGCCAATTGGGACTTCCTGCTGCTGGCTTCTGATTTCTGTAGCTTTACAAACTGAAGTCCAAGTTCTTTTTTAAAACTTGTCAGGATTTCAGTTTGTAGAGACAGGCCAGATGGATTGGGATTGCTGGCCTATTATTTTCACAGTGTAGTAGGACATGAGACAGAGAATGTGTGGAATAGCTTTTGCTTGTGAGATGGAAATACAGGAAATGTTCAGTCTTTTAAAAACAGAGATTAACCCTGCACTTTTGTTTAAAGCTTTCCTTTTAATAACGAAGTCCTGTAACTTCACGTTACTGAGTTAATCATGAATTTTTGGGCTGACAGTGTATTTCAGTTTAAAGCATTTGGAGGAATACACTGCTTAAAGGGGGAAGGGAAGGGAAAGGAATGTTACTGTGATGTAGAAGAGCATTTTAGCAAAAGTGACAGATATAGAATCACAGTCCCAGTAAAAATGGCACATTACCACAAGGTCCTTCTTGGTTTGAAACAGGCTGATGATAGTAGCTACTGAAGGCAAAGCCTTTTAGAGACTTAGGGATCACAGAATTTCCTGTACTGTGTTGAGATGGTGTCAGTAGCATGAGTTTGTAGGCATGTCACTATTAGCATGGTTACCCAGTGCCTTGGCTGCCCAGTGCTTGAAGGTCGTGGCATGGTGAAATCACACCCTTACCCTTCTTTGTATATATACATATGTACACAGGTAAAAGATGATATCATTTCTGGCTTTGTACATTTTTTCAGTAGAGAAGATGGAGAGGGAGAAGAGACCTTAAAGGAATCCCTACATCGTAACAGTTCTGTGGCTTGGTTTTTACAGTGGTCCAAGTTCAACAGACACGAGTCCTCTGCTCTGACAACTGGTTGGTACCTCCACTGCTAAGAAGACTTTTCAGTTGTGTTGTGCTTAGGAAGTCACGTGCTGTTCCCTTGAGTCTCCTGTTAAAATCAGAGATTCTGTGTCTGTCCTATTGGGAACTCTGTTGTTTATCATCAGCAAAAGGTATTTTTTAAAAAGCTGTCATTCTTGGTTGTGGATCTCTTTTCTCTCTTCATGACCAGGGTCTGAAATCTTGCTTAGGATTGAAAGAAAGTAAGTGACCTTTATTCAGTGCTGGTGCTCTGTCTGTCCTGTTCCTTTTTATCCTTCTTACTCTCCTCCCACCTTTACAATTGTTTGAGTTCCTTCAAAACTCTGTACTTGCCCATCTTGCTTCCACTTGTTTGGTTGACTATACTATTAACACATGACAGAAACCTCAGTACTCTTGGTGTGTGTTAGTGTTGTTGTTTTTTTTAAAGAAAAAAATGGGATGGGAGTTGTGTATGCCTTGCTTATTTTTCTTTTGGTTAAGCAAAAACAATCAAATCTTTGTAACACAGCAAACTCCACCATGCTATTATTTCTCTGTATGGATCGTCTTCTGAAATGTGGATTTGTCAATGATTTTTTTTAAAAAATCAGCTAGAGTTTTAGAAGGGTTAGGTAGCTAAATGCATCAGTTATTTTATTTTTTTAAATCAGTTTCATGTATGAGTGGTTTTATTGGGGGTGGGTGGGAAATTTCATCTCAGCAACAGAGGTTTGGACAAATTTTCTTTTTTAAAAGTTACAAGGATAACATTTCTGTTAGTTTACATGTTCACTTTCTGAAGACACTTGAAAATAGGACCGATGTATCTGTGATGAGGACACCATATGGTTGGAAGCATGAAAAGGGCATGGGTTTAACCATTCCTTTGTGGTTTTTAACTTTGTTCTTCCAAGTCAGGCCTTCTGTTGACTTTAATTTCTTGATGGTATTGGTTCTTGCATCTATTTGTCCTCCTTCCCAGAACTGGTTGCTTCATCTATTTATCCTCCTTCCCAGAATATCTTGGTACAACAGGGTGGCCTGGGCACAGGCATCCTTTGGCTAGGGAAATTGATGCCCTCAGCAAGTTTTTGCCCATCAAAAGCCTTCCTGGTTTAGTTGCATTGTGAACGTGGTACAGGAATGGCTGATTCCTCCTCTCTCATGGTTGACTTTCACCCTGCAGCGGTGCACAACCTTGTTGGTTGGGATTCACAGCCTGTAAAACTGTGACTCAGAAGTCAACATGGAGCTTTACGATGGTGAGGGTTGGAGTTTCATTGGTGTGAAGTCTGTATTAAGCTGCTAAAAATGTTGGATGAGCAACATGCAAGAGATCCAATGATTGTTTTATATAGATGTCTGATAATTTGGTCATGTAGAAAAGAACATCTATTTGTTTCAGTATGCTTGCTCTTCCTGAGCAGGTTTATATATATGTATGTATGTGTGTGTGTGCTACAGCCTCACCCCTTTTGCTAGAATGAAATCTCAGAAGTGTTTGTAATCACCTTCAGCTGTATTTATTCTTGGGAAATTTTAAACCAACTGTTACCATGTATCACCTGGGAGGAAAAGATCTTGTTAATATGACCCACCATACACAATCCCATCTCTTGTTAATAGTATGTAATTCTTAACCCATGTGCTAGGATCATCACCACATTGGGGAATGGGGGAGGGGGAAGGAAGAGGAAAAAATGTAAAATACTTGAATGAAAGCCTGTATTATAAAACAGTAATATTATTCAAAATATCTGCTTTCTAGGCTGATGTGACTCATTATTCTAGTAGTGCTTTAGTCCTTTGTAATTTGTGGTAATTATGCTTTTTCCTTTTTAATACAAAAATGTATAAAAATAAAAACCTCAAAAGACTGTTCTTTGTAACTTTCATTTCTACTTTGAGGTTCTTTTCCATTAAACACACTGTGGAGCATACAGCAGAATAATGCATTAACAGTGACATAGCACAGGTAAGAACTTATCTGTACTAGCAAGGTAGGAATTCATACAGAACTGTCATTTTAGTAGAAGCTCAGTGTCAGATGTGATTTCAACAAAATTCTTGGTTGTCAGAGTAACTTAAAACTATTTTGTGACGAATGAGAGGAGAAACTAGACTTAAGTGCTTGTATCACTTCACAATGTAATTGGAAATGTTCAGGATTCAGTGGTCCCCTGTACATGAAAATTCCCTGCACAAACAAAACTACATATGAGGAAGCAGGGGTTCTAGCTTTCTGCCTGTCAGAATATTTTTTTTTGTTCCTACTTTTCTTCATGTTACCTCTCTTCTGCAATAATCCATTCAGTCCAATATGAAAACAAAATGCAAGCATAGTTTGGTGTCATCACCCAGTCTGTGGTTACAAAACAGCTACTTGCTCTGATTACACATTTCTCCTAGTTCAATGAAATCTATACCAAATTGCTCTGGCTATGCCAATTCTTTTCCTCTTTAGCAAAGTCAAAGAGAGAACTGGGAGAGAGGTCTGGCTTTCTGAAAGTTTCTATCCTTTCCCATTTTCTATGGTTTTGTGTTTTGTCAAGGGACTGTCTTGTTGCAAGCAATAAGCTTGATGTCTTGAAGTCTGTCTGGGTAGGACTCACTTCTCACTCCAGGGACAATATAGATTTCAAGCCCTTTGCATGCTTGCATGCTGTCTCAAGGCCAAGATAGCAGCTAGCTGCTTTCCTTAGAGACTGGCGGTAAATTTTCCAAAAACTGTTGTTCTTGCTTCTTTGTGTTGGGTCTGAGTGAACTGATGCACACTTTGGAATTCTGTGATAGTAATTCATTTCTTACCAGTTGTAAAGTACAGTCTGTCATCTCCAGCACAGTACTTCGATCATTCTTCCAGCTGTTTCACTGAGCAGTTGTAGCCATTTAACTGCTAGATACCATTTGTCTTCTGGAACTCTGCAGACATGAGTTTCATCTTGATAACTTTCATAGATCATAGCGTAAGTAGAGTTCTATCTCTTGCTCATGGTGATAGAATGCCTCACTAGAAAAATTTTTTTAATCCATTTCCTGATTGCTGTGATTAGATGATAACTAGATAGATAAAGCATACTTTACTTAAGGATGGGTCACTCTGATTTTTTTGGTGAGTCAGGAATGCTTTCTGTGAGTGGTGTGAAACTCAACAGGACAAAATGTCTCTCATAGGCCTTGGTTTGCCTGAACATTGTGTCTGTTCCATGCAGGCGATCCAGCACTCCCAGGACCCCATAGCACTGGTTGAATCTGGTGTGGGAGGAAAAACAGAAAAGTAGTTGTAGAAATTAGTGGCCAACATCACACCAAGCAGATCATAATGTCTGGCTGTATTCAACAAGATCACACAGTGTGTATTTATAGTTAGTAATACTAGAACCAGTGTGGCGTAGTCGTTTGAGCACTGGACTGTAACCTTGGAGACCAGGGTTCGATTCCCCACTTGGCCATGGAAACCCCCTACATGACCTTGGGTGCATCACACATTCTCAGCACCAGAAAACCCCATGGTAAGCTTGCTTTAAGGTTGTTGTAAGTTGGAAACTGCTTGAAGTTCACAACAACACTAGGCATAACAGGGCTGGAGAAACTGACTCGGAATGGAAGGAGTCGTTACGTAGCCAACTAAAAAGAAATTTGGCTCCTGTCAGATGGCATGCAGGGATAAACCCAGAAATAAAGAGGTTTGCTACTCCTGCCATCCCAGAATATTCATGATAAATACCAACCTCTCATTTGATCCACTTACTAATCTCTGAGAAAGCACAAACATTTGCAGAACAAATTTCACACTTGCATAGTGTCTTCATAGGATTGCAATCATAGTTTGGCTTTGTGTATTTTCATGTCTAAAAAGAGCTCTTTTAGACAGGGAACCAGAGGTAACTGGGAAGTTTTTCAAAATTGAATCCCACACCACCATCCTGGTAATTGCCCTCTTACAAAGCTGTTTTGTGTGGACAGGAAGCTATGCTTTTAGTCCTATGGTAGGAGATGTATAAATTACATAAATGAATAAGTACCAATGGCAGCTCTCTCACCAACAAAATTAATTTGGGTTTGTGGTTTTGTGAAAATCAATGAAACTGCTTTTTAAAGTAGCAAAATAAAGCAAACAAAGCTGAACATCAACACCTGTTAGGAAACGTTTTAACTTGAGAGTAGCATAGTTTGTGTGTATCATATTCAGTTCTGATAGCAGAAGGCCAGTTGGGAAAACAGTAGCCATTCTGTGTTACTCATAAGGCACACTACACAGTGGTGTACTGTTAATCCCTGAAAGAGTACTTTGCAGAAATGGTATGCCGAAGTATGTTAGGATATTGGTGTCTAAATTAAAAATGTGGGAACTAGAACTGATGGTCACATTCAGAGATGCTCTGGTTAAATTTTTTACTCTTGGAAGACTTGTTTTGGATTAATAGTTTTTTTTTCCTGTCAAGTGTTTATGAAACTCAAGTGTATATCCCACTTTTCTCCTGACGTGGGATCCAAGGGAGACGTAAATAGATGTGTCTTAACAGCACACGCAGCCCTTGCACTTAAGCAAGACAATACTGAATGTATAAAAAAAGCTGATTAGTTGAAACTGGTCCCAGTGATTGGTGCGTTTGCCACTCCAGCCCTTGCTGCTTCTTCCCCTTCCCAATTTTGTGAGTGGGTAAAAATTAAAGTCAAACTGAATTACTTGAGATGATGAAAGTCATGGAATTCCGGTGAGGGCAGGAAAGGCAAATGGTAGCCACAATGTGAGACTGAGGTAGCCAGAAGGGCAAGACAGAGCCACACTGTGGTTGAAGTAACATGAGATCCTAGGAGGAGCGGGCCAGTGATTACAGGCAGCATATTGGAAACCTGGAATAAAAAGAGAAACTCAGAATAACAAACACATTCCAAGTATAAGAGTGTGCTCTGCGCTAAGAGATGTCAGTTAAAGTACCACAGATAAGTTTACTGTGATATAAGCAGTGATTTTTGTGAGTAGATGTTCCCTTTCATCCTCAATCTTAAGTGAGATAATACATCTTGAATGGACATTAGATTTTTCATTTGCAGCCTCTGCTCCAAAAGGTCCCCAGTGTTATTCCACTTTTGTGCTGCTTTTATTCCCACCAGCTAATTTTCAGCTCACTATTACAGATCCAGTGAAAGACTGCTTTCTTCGTTGTGGTCTCTGTGCCTCACACATACGGGATTTTGTGCCTGGGCAGAGACCCATCTGTCACCTTGACAAACCTACTGAAAATGAAGGCCTCATCGGTACTGGCTACCACGTCAGTATCAACCTCAGTGACAGCCTCTGCACAGTATCAACAATAACTATTACTGTGGAGCCAACTGAGGCAACAACCTCTATGTTGGCATTGGACACCCAGGCCCAGGCAACACCGGGGGTGAAGGCAAAATAATGGGATAAGGTGGCTCACTCCAAGGCCATCCAAAAGAGATACGCTTCAGCCGACAGCTTGGCCCTGATTGGGCTGAAGAAAAAACCAAAGTACAAGCACTGGACCCACGGTAGTGGCTGTGGTTTCACCAACCCTTCCAGTGACTTCCATTCAGCCATCCTCTACCACACCAGCATCCAGGCAGCCTTTCACTGCCAATGAGCTGCCCTCCATGGCCAGGCAGGGAACCCCCACCATTTTGCCCTGGCTTCTATACAGTGCCTGAGAGGCACTGCCATTCTTTCTCATGTAGGGAAGACCATTTGCCATTCCAACATGAGCCCTCCCATGCATCTTATAGGGGCAATCGCTGCTACGGGGAGGATTCCACTTTCACCTTAGTTTCTACATTGAGCAATATCAGCACAAACACCTTTGCGGAGAATGTCTGGCCTCCTATCTCATATACACCATCATACTGAGACCGTTACCACTGCCACTACATCCCCCTCCAGTACTGGTACTCCTGGTTCATTGTTATTGCTCTGCTTCATGCTATCCTTACTGTGGAGCATCCCAACATGGCTTGCTGATGCCATGCCTACTCTCCACTTTCCTTGGTGGACAACACCTGGCAGCCTCAGCAATGGTATCAAGACCACCAACCTCACCAATATCTTTGTCTCCTACTCTCGTGCTACAAACAGTTAACCACATCTGCATCTGTCTCAACCTTCACCATAATGTCTCCTGTCTACACTGGCCACGTGTTGAGCATTTTGCCACCTACACTCCCTGGTGAGGTACAGACCGTTGTGACAGTTGCTATGCCAATACCAGAAAGCAGCGGCAGCACCAGTACTGACCAACATTGCTGCACCTTCTCCTGCCATTACTGCAGAGTCCTTGGAAGGAAAATATGAGTCTGACTAAGCTTTACTGGCATCCTCACTGGCCACACCTCCTTACTACTAGGGGAAATGGAGGAAACACCAGCTCTTCCACCAGAGACTGTCAAGATGTTCTCTGACATCATTCTCCAGATCACCAGATGCATCAGCCTCAATGTTACTTCCCCTCCTCCTAGCCCTGACAGATCTTAAAACTCTTGGAGACAAAGCCTCCCTCCCTCCTTCCCGCATCTTGTAGATTGGAATAGCTCTACAAGACCAAGCAAGACAGTGCTCTGTTCATCATCAATCATTTGCTTCCAAATTTCATTGTTCTAGGGGCATCCCAGTCCAGGGGTGGTGGATAGCAACACATCACCCCGGCTGGCAGGGAGGGCAGACACCTTGTCTTCAGGAGGTGCTGGTGCTTCTATTCTTCCTCAGCACTTTCCGTGAGGGTTGCAAGCCCTCAAGCCTGTGTAGCAATGTATTAGAGATTTTTCTGGGAGAAGATAGTTGCTTTCCCCCACACCTTCTAGAAGAAAACCATAACACTGCTCTTGCAAGAGGCACATGCCTTGACGACACAGCAAATCCAACCCATGAAACACTCCCTAGTGTACTGCATGGCCGAAGTCATGTCCGGTGCGTTCGCCCTCTGTCGGCAAGTGTAGCTTCACTCTGTGGATCCTCCTGATGACACCAGGCAGCAGACTGAGGGCCTCCCCTTCAACAGGGTGGGCCTCTTCAACTCGGGCATGGACGACATGGACCACATTGCCAAAGTGCATCTAATAGCCAAATGCATGGGATTCAAAGCCCTCCCACAACAGCCTGGCTCCCTGAAATTGTCATGGAGGCAGTTTACTGGGTCCCTCACATGCTCAAAAGTCCCCACTGCTATACTCCACCATCTGCCACAAGTGTCCAAGCAGCACCACTCTTGACATGTGCCTCCCAAGAAATGGGCAGACACACTAAGTTCACACCTTTGACTCAGCCCAGATAACACCTCAGCCAGTTATCTATCTACCAGACCAACAAAGCCCCTGAACACCACAGTTCTACTGCCATTACTTTACCTGGTGTAACATCTCCACAGATGCCCAGGTTCTCACAATTGTTCACCTCAGTTATGCCATAAAATTTTCAAGTACTCTTCCCACTGGCATCTTCTGGACTACCCCACCATTGGACGCTCTCTTGGGAGGAAATCTCTAGTCCCAGAAAGGGTCCACGGAGAAGACCCTGGAGTCTGGAAGGCAGGACGGTTAGTTGTCCTGCTACTTTATGATACTGAAGGATGGTGGCCTGCACCCAATCCTCAACCTCCAAAGGGTCAACAGATACATCAAAATGAGGAAGTTCAAGATGGTGACCCTCCAAACCATTCTTCACTTCCTTTGGCTGAGCGACTAGTTGGCATTCGTGGATCTACAGGTTACCTACTTCCACATAGCAATCTGACCTCAGCACCATCGATTCCTGTGGTTTGTTGTAGGGACAACCCTCTGCCTGTAGTGAGTACTCTCATTTGGACTTTCAACCACTCCAAGAGTCTTTGCCAAGGGTACAGTGGTGGTGGTCTCTTTCCTGAGGACCTGCGGCATCCTGGATGATTGGCTCCTAGTGTTGTCATCTGCTCTATGCTGGGACCATCCACCTCACCCTCCTTCATGATCTTGGCCTTGATGTGAACCTAAAGAAATTGGTCCTCAAGCCTGCCAAGGTAATCAACTTCATTGGTGCTATCCTGGACTCCCGATCAGCCTCAGCCTACTGGCCCCAAGAGCCCTTACTCTACACATCAGCATGAAAGAGCTCATCAGGCAGCCCCACTCTACTGCTTGCCACACCCAGAAAATCTTCAGCTTTATTGCTGTTATCTACCTATCCCACCTCTGATCCAGAGACTTACAATGCTGATTCCTCCGGCACTTTGAGCCCCTGCTGTTTCTTATTCTGTTGGTGGACCAAGGGTCAAAATACCCTAATGGGCATGCCTTTTCATCTCCCAGACCCAGACTGCATGATGACTACTGACACATCTTTGACCATGTGGGGAGTCCACTGTAACACCTTGAAGGTGCAGGGCCACTGGTCACTGAAGGAGGCTGCCCTTCATATCAACACTCTGGAACTTCTAGCAGTGACCAAAGCTTTTAGAGCTTTCAACAAATGGTTCCGTAGCAAGATACTACAGCACCATGGTCATCTGCTACATCAACTGGAAAGGAGGCACACATTTCACCACTCTTCTCCACCTAGCAATCTTCTTCTGGAATTGGTGTCTTTACAGAAGCAATACGCCCCATAACGGTACACGTGGCAGGAGCAGACAACACCCTAGCAGTCTCTCTCAGCCTATCCTAGGTCCTGCAGCACGAGCAGACACTCTCTGAGGAGGTGTACTACTGGTCATATCGCAATGGGGACACAAAACAATTGACCACTTTGCCTCCCCCTCCAGCACCATATGCAGATGCTTCTGCTCCAGGGCAGGCAGGAGCTGAGGATCCTTGAGTGATACCTTCCTCAAACCATGAACAGGTGGGCTGGTGTACCTTTTCCATCCCTTCCTGTTGCTCTCAAAGGTTGTACTTACACAGGCCAGGGATGGATCTGATGCTATCCTCATTGCACCGTTCTGGCCAAGGCAACTGTGGTTCACCCAGCTCCTCCACCTATTCCAGAGGAGATACATCAGCCTTCCGCAGAAACCCAGTCTCCTGTCCCACTCAAGCGGCCAGGTCCTTCGTTCTGATGTCAGGATGCTGTATCTTGTGGCTTGAAGGATAAGTCCCTGAACTTGCTGCACCCTGCTAAGATCTTCACAGCTTCTTGGGAGGAGTCCACAAGGTGGTCCTATGCCTACAAGTGTAGGAGAGTCACCGACTTCACTGCTTCTAGAAAGGAAAGTGCCTCTCTGATCACCTGTTCCATTGTGCTCCACTTCCTCCTCTAACTCTAGGAGGATCTACCTCAGTGTGAAAGTGGCCCACCAACGCAGGAACCCCTCTTCATCCTTGCTGTTCTCAGATCTGCTGATCAAGAGGTTCCTCTAGGGGCTCGACCACCTCTATTCTCTAGTAACATCTCCAACATCTGCATGGTCATTATCATTAGTTCTCTCTTAGCTCACCAAGAAGCCCTTTGAACTTATGGCAACCACTGACAACTGCTTTGTCTCGTGGAAGACAGTGTTTCTTCTCACTACCACTTCAGCCAGAAGAATCAGTGAACTCGTGGCACTATGCTGCAACTCCTCATACCTCATCTTCTATGGGGACAAAATAATCTTACAGTCTGATAGCACCTTCCTGCCTGAGGTGGTGTCAGACTTTCACCTCAATCAGGACACTGTCCTTCCAACATTCTACTCCCAACCCACCTTGCCACTAGAACAGATGCTACACTCCCTCAATGTCAGGAGAGCCCTTGCCTTCTACATGCAGAGGACAGCTGTGTGTTATCAAATGAATGGGCACTTTTGTCTGTTGTGGTGCCCACAGAAAAGGAAAACAGATCTCACAGTGCTTATCCAAGTGGGTCTACCACATGATCACCCTGGCATACGATCTGGTGAAGCAACTGCCACCTCAACATTTCAGGCCACGCTATACCAGAACAGTCACCATCTCTGCCACTCTGCTTTGAGACATCCCACTAGCAGAACTCTGCAGGGCTGCCACATTGTCACAGCCTTCCACCTTCATTCAGCACTACAGGCTCGATTGTAGGTCAGGAGCAGATGTTGAGTTTCAGTCGTGCTATCTTGTCATCTAACCGTCAGTGACCTCTTTAGCAACCTGTTCTTGTTGTGGTCTCTGTCTCACATGTATGACCCAGAGATCATGACAAGAACAGGTTGCTTACCTGTAAACGTGGTTCTTTGAGCGGTCATCTCTGCCCTCACACAATCTGAGAAGCAGCACGGCAGGCCGAGACATGCAAGGTACACAAGGGGGCAGAGGCTTCGCCAAGCTTCTCTGCATAGGTGCAAAACCCTGTATGTGTGAGGGCACAGATGACCAAAGAACCACAGTTACAGATAATCAATCTGTTGTTACTATGGTTTGCAGAGTAGGGGGAGGAAGCATGTTACATACAATCAGTGGAGAACCAGGGGAGCAGTAGACAAGTGTCCAGCTATTTTCCTGCAGCACAATACAAAGCAATGACATCAGCAGCAGGGACGTCTGGAGGTCCCTCTGGATGCCTGTTGCTGTGCATACAGCTGTAGGAAAATAGTGGGACACTTCTTTACTGATCTGCAGAAATGGTCAGGTTGCGGGGACAGGGTTGGATGGGAGACTATTGTACCTCAGTATGGGGAGAAAGGAGCACAGGAGAGTAGCAGGCCTATGTAAGTTTTCTTTTATATAATCATGTTATAGCTGAAATTATTGGTTAGGTTTTATCCTAAAAATGGTTAATACAAGTGCAGAGAAATTTGAGTGAGCTGATTCACTATGCAGTGAGTTATAATTTCCCCTTCTTTAGGAGAACTGGCACACAATAACTGACAACACCTTCAGACACTGCAATTTTTGATGCCTGGCTGAAAATCTTTTCAGCTTCATATCTAAATTCTCACTGCTGAAAAGTACCTCAGCCTGGGGATGACATCTGAGGAGGCACTAGCAAGAAGAAAAGAAAGCTATCCGCCTCTCACACTTTTTGTCTTAGCTTTGTGGAATCTCCAGAACTGTCCCCCCAACCCACTACTAAGCAGAGGATCAACTCTTACGAGTATCTGCCTGACTCAAGTACAAGGCGTGTGAACTCAAGTGGGCAAGCAAGTAAAGGCCAGCTTCTTCCCTGCTTTGCCCACCTTGCACGTGAATTTTGCACAGAATGAGCTCTTTGGTCACTGCACAAGGGTCATGCTAGTCTTGTCCTTCAAAATACCACAGCACTGCACAACTGCCATGCTGCCCACTCCACTTGTGCAATGATCCAGATGGTATAGCTACAATAATTTTCCCCTTCTGGGAACATCACTATTGTACAACACCGCAATTGCAAACTGCACCATCATAAGCTGGCTCATGACACTGTAAATTCCCAGCAAGATGTCAAACCATATTCTTGCAGAGTAATACTATCTTCTGTTCAGAAAATGCTGCTTTTGATACAAAAATACCTTTGCAAATTTTGCACAGAAGGAATAATAAACTGCAAATATCTCTGGAAGCTGTGCAGTTTTTGAAGAATTTCTCATACTGGGGAGAAAACTGCTGAAATTACTTGTTGCTCCTATTGAGAACAAAATTAGCAAAGAATTAAATCCCTGTTTCTTGCTGTAGGAGATAAAAGTTTGGTCTGACCCAAACTTTCTTAAATTGAGGTTCCATATTCAGGCAGCACTGATTAGTCATTTCTGTGGGCTATAAATCTTTTCCACATTTCCCATTCTGGTCTCTAAGCTAATCTTTCCACAAGTTGACTTGAACCATCATTTCCAAGAAAAAGCAACTCAGACGTTAACTGTAGTTTTTGTTCTCTCTCTCTTTCTCTCTCAGTAGTAAGCTGGACGACAATAGATACATTTATGCCTCTGTCCTGCTACCCCTTGAATTTATGCCTCCACAGGAAGAGAACCTACAACTATCTTGATTTACATAAACAAGGGATTACCCAGGTTTGGAGGCTTTTACTCTCTACCGCAGCTCTGTTAAGTCTATCCTTTAAGGAACAATTTAATGTGTAATGTTCCTCCCCTTCCTCATTTTTTATAATTTGAGAGTGGAGTGTGTATGGAGGGGGGAGAGAAAATTCTCTACCAGTAGGAGGGGAGAACTCTTCTTCTTCGTGGTCTCTGTGCCTCACACAATGGGTATCCTTGCGCATATGCAGTAGCGTTTTGGAAAGTTCCAGAGCTGAGCAGCTTGGCGGGAACCCCTCCCCCATTTGGTACTGAGCATGCTCAGTCCTGCCAAACTAACGGTCTCTCCTCAGTTTCTTTTCGTCTGCCAATCAGTTAGCAGCTTGGAAGGTTTCCTCACTGAGTAGTTTCTGTTCTTTGGATTTTCTTTGGGTTTCTGGTTTATTTCCTTCCAGGATAAAGACTGTAAGGACTCTTCCCCCCTCTTATGTCTTTTTTTTTTTTTCAAATTGTACGTTGCGGCAGCAGGTAAAGTTTCGCTGTCCAACGTCCACCCTGAGTGCTTGTTCTGCCTCGGGGAAGGCCATAATGTTTGGGCCTGTTCTATTTGCAAGGAGTTTACCTTGCAGATGCTTAAGAACAGGGCCTCCCATTTGAAATCTTACTGTTGGGAGCAGGCTCTTTGGTTAAAGGATCAGGCAGCTTCGGATATGGCTCTCTTTACTGCTTCTGTTTCAACACGGCCTTCGCGAGGTCCCTTGACGTCAAAATCTTCAACTACGGCCTCGCCTTCGACCACAATGTCAACAGTATTGACTACCTCCTCAGTATCGACAATCTCGGTATCGACATCAATATTGATTCTGTTGACTTTGCTGCCGATCTCTTCTTTCCCAAGGATTCCAAAGCTCTTGAAGATGCCTGTCATTCTGTTTTCTAGTTCTGAAGATGCCTCCTCCAGCTCACAACAGCCTCGCAAGGTACCTACCTTGGTGGAGCGGAAGAGCGTTTCCTCGCGCCAGTCTTCTGTGGCCCCAAAGAAGAAAAAGGAGAAGCACCGCTCTCCTTCGCTGGTTACCCATCCATTGGCCACTCGACCATCTTCTTTCGGTCTTCTACCGACGCCTTCAGCGATGCAGCCATAGGCTTCCACCATAGATGACGCTGAGGCTCTTGCTCTTTCGCTAGTGAGTGATTCAAACCAGCTTCCAGTGCTCTCTGTCCCAGCAACCATTGATCTTACATCCAACCCGGACTGTCAGCCTACGCTGATGGCTTCTCCACCCGTTACGTTGGGTCAGCCTGGAGAGGGATCCTCCCAGACTCTACTTCCTCCGGCTGTTTCTTCTGGCCACCCTGAGATGAACCATTCACCTATATCGGACGCTCCTCAGGCTTCTTCCCAAGACTGGCCTTGAACCAGAGTGGCCCGCTCTCCGGGACGTGGTGAAAGAGGTAGATCCCCTCATCGGGATCATGGCTACCGTGGTGCTCATGAGGTTGCATCAGCAACAGTGGATTCGCCTTTCTCCTCAGCATCCTATATAGCTCATTATGGCCATGAGCATCTCTGGAGAGAACAACCCAGTTCGTATTACTCTTCGTCGCCTGCTTATCGTGACCGATATCATCCTGACGTATGTCGCTGGTCCCCATATCTGCCTTGGCGTTCTTGTCTCCCATCGCGCTTTCCCTTGGGATTGCGCTACTGTTGTTCACCTCGGTACCATTACTCTCGATCCCAATTGGTCTACTACCAGCTGTCAAAGTCAGAGACCTGGGCGGCGAGCCAGCCCGGAGAAGAGAGTGGGAGAGCCAGCAAAGTCCAGCCGGGAGGAGACAAGGAAGCACTTACTCAAGGAAGTTCATTTACCAGAGCGCCAAGTGAAGCTGTAGTCAGAGTTCCAAAGCCAAGGGTCAAGAGTCCAAAGATCAATTCAAGGTATCAGGAACCAGGTGCTGGGAGCAAGGTACAGGCAAGAGGAGGGCTTGTAAGAAGTTTGCCACAAGTAGAGGGAAGCTTCCAGGCAGGCAGTTATATAGCCCCAGGCACAGGTGTGTCCAGTCACTGCTTCTTAAACTTAGCCAAGGAAGCCTCCCTTTGCACAGCCCTCGAGTCTCCGCTTTGATTGGGGGCTTATTGAACCAGGCTCCAGAGCCTCTTCAGAATCGGATCCCTGTTGCTCCAAAGGAGCAGGCAGAGGGATGTCCGCACTTGCTTGGTCCATGGCAGCAGGAGGAGCTCTTGAGCTGCAGGACTCACCTCCAGCCAGAGCCACAGGGACCAACAGCTGCTGCTCGTCATCTCCACCCTGAGCAACAGGGACCAACAGCTGCTGCTCATCAGCAGCACCTCTGACGGGCTTCAGTTATCACACCGGCGCTCTCCATCTTGTCCTCCTCAGTCCTGTGATCAATCCCCTCGTTCCTGGGCTGTCTCGCCCCCACCTTGGGTGACAGCAATGGTGTCTCAGCCTCTGCCGGACAGCCAGGCGGCATCTCTCCCTCCATCTACTTCATCAGCCCCGTTACCGACGCAGTCTGTCATTCCACCAATCCCATCTGTTCTACCACTATCGCTGGCACTGGCTCCAATACCAACTCCGTCTATTGTACCGGTCTCGGTCTCTGCTCCACCTGCTGTTCCTGGCACATCTTTGGCTACTCGAGCCCACTACTCTCAATCGCCTCCGTGTTCTCCATCCTCCAGCTCTTATGATTCCAATGAGGACTCCACAGACTCCACGGCACAGTCTCACACTTCTCCACTCACGTTCGGGGAACTGACCCCTGACTCGGCTCCAGAAGATGTAAAGCAGTTTTCCGGCATCCTTGTAAGGATAGCCAATGCTTTGGGCTTTGACATCTCTGCCCTGCTCCAAGAATACAGGACCCACTCTTCCATTATGTCAACATGTATCCTGTGTCAAGTGCTCTGATTCCTTTTCTTCCAGAGTTACAGGAGGTGCTTAAGCACCCATGGTCCCAGCCGGCCTTCCAGCTGATTCCTCATCGCTTGGAGCATCTCTCAATGGAAGGATGTTGACTTTCTCTTCATTTCTCCGACTCTAAACTCAATCGTCGTTGAGTTGAAACGAAAGGTGGTAAAAGAGCCCATACTACTGCCCCTGATTGTGAACGTCATTGTGTGGATATTTTTGGTCGGTTTTATTCGTCTTCTTCATTGATTGCCAGGATCTCCAACACTCAGGCTTGCCTAGCGGCGTAAACGGACCATACAGGATAGATTTTTTCTTCTCATATCCCACTTGCCGGACGACCACCAGGCTACTGCCATCCAGTTTTATAACGGGTCTGTGGCGCTCTCAAACCAGCAAGTCCTATCTTCTCAACACGCTGTTGAGGGTGCAGTGCGGGTGATGATGGGTATGATCGCCCTTCACCAGTTTGCATGGCTTCGGTCCACCAACCTGACCAAAGACAGCAGGAAGGAGGATTGAAGACTTCCCCTTCAATGGTCAGGGCCTCTTCCACACAACCACGGATGATGCTGTGGACCGTCTGATGGCGAAGAAGATAGGTCTTCATCCATCAGCCCAGGCTAAGAGACCCTCATTTCGCTCCTCGTGGAGATGCTCTTCCTACTCTTACAGGTCGCGTTCTCCACATCGCTCATCTCACCAATCTTCTTTGCCTGCTTCTTCATCTCATCACTCCTTCAGGCACCAGCAACCATTTTCGAAAAAGTCTTCTTGGCATCTTCTACTCCATGCCTTCCAGTCGTGCTCTTCTCAAGATTGACACCCTCCTTCACAAAATAGCCATAGAATGACTGACATCTTCTGCGAAATCCAACGGCTTCTTCTCCCAGTACTTCACTGTGTCGAAGTCAGACGGCACTCTCTGACCTATTCTGGACCTCAGCGCGGTCAACTCCTTCATTCCCCCCCCGGAATTTCAAGATGGTCACCCTGTCATCTATCCTGCCTCTCCTCAAGCACTGGGACTGGTTCACGTCCACAGATCTGCAAGACGCCTTCCATATTGCCATTCGCCCCCAGCACAGGAGCTATCTCCAGTTTGCGGTCGAGGGCGTGTGTTACCAATACAAGGTCCTTCTGTTCGGCCTGTCCACTGCCCCCAGGGTCTTCACCAAATGCTTAGCCCCTGTGGTGTCTTACCTCTGCATGAAACACGTCATGATGTACCCCTACCTGGACGATTGGTTACTGGTGGCACGCTGCAACCAGAAGTTATATGAGGACATTCATCTTGCGCTTTCTCTTCTCTCCAATCTCGGCCTCAGGGTGAATCCCAAGAAGTCCCACTTGGAACCTACACGCACCCTAGATTTCATCGAGGCCACTCTTGATTCTACTTCCGCCATGGCGTTCCTGTTGATGAAACACATACGGATATTGCGCTGCGCTACGGCAGCCATCCTGCACAGTCTGTCCGTTTCCGCTCGTCGGATTCAACGGCTCCTCGGCTATATGGCAGCTACAACTGCGGTCACTTACTTGTCTTGCCTCCATGCCCGCCCTCTTCAACACTGGTTCCTGAGACATTTCGACCCTCTCCTCAACAACCAGTGTCAGATTTTTTGGATCCCTTGTCCTGTCAGGTATACCCTCCACTGGTGGCTTTCCCCGCACCAGCTGTTGTCCGGAATGCCCTTTGCCGAACCCCATCTGTCCCTTACCATCACAACCGATGCATCCCTCCTCGGTCGGGGAGCCCACTGCAAATTTCTCTCTGTCCAGGACCACTGGACCAGCCTCGAGAGACATCTACATATCAACGAGTTGGAGCTCCTAGCAATCCTGAAGGCCCTTCAGGTCTTCCGGAACCTCATTGTTGGATGGACTGTCCAGATTCTGTCTGACAATACGACAGCTGTTTGTTATATCAACCAGCAGGAGGGCATCCACTCTTCCACCCTGCTCCATCTGGCTCTGCGCATATGGGATTGGTGCGTTCCACTGTGGATACACTCCACTGTAGTTCATCTAGTGGGATGGGACAACACTACAGCGGACATGCTGAGCCGAGATACAGTGTGCCACTGCGAGTGGTCCCGCTCCAGTGCTGCCTTTTGCCAGATAAGTGTCCCGATGGGGCACTCCATTCGTCAATCTCTTTGTGACCGAACGGAACAAGAAGTGCCCCTGCTACTGCTCCAGAGCCGGTGTGGGACGCCTCTCTCTCTCAGGGACACGTTCCAGTTTCCTTGGGTCAAAGCTGTTTCCTCTTCTGGGCTGAGTGGTGGCCAAGCTTGCCACGGACAGGGCAGATGCTGTCCTCATAGCCCCTTAGTTGCCGTGACAACATTGGTTTGGTCCCCTTCTCACCATCTCCGGGCGCCGCAGGATGCGACTTCCGTGCATGCCCGACTTCCTCTTGCACTCAGATGGTCACGCGCTTCACCCAGACCTTCCTCTCCTCTGCCTGCACGCGTGGAGGATAACTTTCTAGACTCTCCTGCTATCCAGGCAGTCCTCACGGCCACTAGGAAGGAATCCACTTGCAGGTCCTTCACGGATGCCCGTGGTGAGGCCCCTTCTCCAGCCTCCCTGTCAACAGTGCATTTCCTCCTGTGTCTACAGGAGCAAGGATTGGCCTTTTCCTCTCTCAAGGTCTGTCTGTCTGTGATTGTCGCTTACCATGTGGCTTTCCTTCCTCAGCCCATTTCAGGAATGCTACGGTCAAGCAGTTCCTCAAAGGCCTTCAACATCTATACTCTCCTGTCTCCCTGCCGCTTCCTCCACGGTCATTATCTCTTGTCCTCTCCCAGCTTATGCGCCATCTGTTTGAACCCATGGCCACATCTGACAACCGCCTCCTTACTCTGAAGACAGCATTCTTGGTCACTGTTACATCAGCTAGAAGGGTAGGCAGACTGACTGCGCTATGTTCAGATGAATCCTTCCTGGTGTTTCATAGGGACAAGGTGTTCCTGCGTCCAGACCTCTCCTTCCTTCCTAAAATTGTCTCTGACTTCCACCTGAATCAAGATATCATTTCGCCAACTTTCTATCCTGACCTGGCTTCCCCTCTTTAGTGTTCTCTCCACTCACTCAACACGCATCACGCCCTAGCTTTTTACTTGCAACGGACTTCGACCTTCCGCCATACTCCCCACCTTTTTGTCTGCTACGGTGGGTGCTGGAAAGGTCATAAACTATCCACCCAACATTTCTCTAAATGGGTTGTCCAGGTGATTCACCTTGCTTACAAACTTGCTGGGCAACCACCTCCATCTCCACTTCATGCCCATTCTACTAGGGCTATGGCCTCTTCGGCAGCCCTTCTCAGGGGAGGTGACGTACAGGAACTTTGTTGTGTGGCTATGTGGTCACGGCCTTCGACCTTTGTCCGCCACTACCGCCTTGATTGCAGAGCCCGGCGTGATGCCCGCTTTGGTTGTGCAGTGCTGTCCTCTATCATATAGGACCTGACACACCGTCCAGTGATAAGCTGCTTAATCTCCCACTGTGTGAGGCACAGAGACCACGAAGAAGAACAGGCTGCTTACCTGTAACTGTGGTTCTTCGAGTGGTCATCTGTGCCCTCACACACACCCACCCAGCCTCCCCTCTTTCAGGTTCCTGCTTCGGCGGACTTCAAAACTGAGGAGAGACCATTAGCTTGGTGGGACTGAGCATGCTCAGTACCAAATGGGGGAGGGGTTCCTGCCAAGCTGCTCAGCTCTGGAACTTTCTGAAACACTACTGCGCATGTGTGAAGATACCCACTGTGTGAGGGCACAGATGACCACTCGAAGAACCACAGTTACAGGTAAGCAACCTGTTCATCTCGGTTAACCGAATCGTCTCAAATGTCAGCTGGGCCTTTGTAACACCACTTACCACATGTTCCACTGGATGAGCATAGACAGATACTATACCAATAGGAGCAGTCCATTCATGATGCTTTTTATGTATGTGCTTATACAGGAAAGGATGGTGAACAAGCCTGCAAGGGAAGAAACAAAAGCAAAAGTCACTCAACTCTTACTTGTCAAGGTTCACTAGTAGGGGAAGAGAAATAGTATGAATGGTATTTTATGCCGCTTATGCTCAGCGGGCTGAGCATGCTCAGTGCAGGCAGAGGGGGAGGGGTTCCCGCCAAGCTACTAAGCTCTAGAATTTTCCGAACGGTACCGCGCATGCGCGAAAGCTCCTAGTGTGTGAGGCACAGAGACCACGAAGAAGAACACTGTTTTTATTTTGAAGGGGCATAATGGCCAATTTGAGGCTGACCAGTAAGATGCTGAGTATTACATAGCCACCACAGAAAACAAGTGAATTTACTGTCTTGGTGTAACATGAGCCTTACCGATGAGAGTAATAGAACAGAATTTCCTCTATTAGGGTAAAAGATGCCAGTTCAAGAAGAAACCAGTGGAACGTGGGCAACTGCAAATGGCACGGCTCACACCTCCATTTCATGATGGGAAACAGGAGGATCATCATGGGCAGAGAGATGAAAATCATATTGAACAGGACAGTACGGATGGCTTTGTGCAACTTTTCTCTGTCAACCTGGGAAGAAGCAAAGTGAACCTACGTCAAAATGTGGAACAGGATGGCCCAGACATGAAGGAAGTTTATGCAGTCCAAGAAGAAACGTGGCTACTGGTTACAAGCCTTAAAGTGGCATTTTCTTTCTCACAGCTAAATGACAGGACATATGTTTACATGTCACTTTCGGTCCCCAGCTGGGAGACGGGTGAGAGTAAATAAATATTTCTCAGCCTTTAGTCCTTGAGTGAGAACTGCCCACCCCTAGCCATTCTGTAGCCTGAGGCAAAGTACAAGATGGGCATGCTCTCCTCTCTAGTGTGGAGAAGTTCATTGGACTAGGAAGCTCACATCCAGGTTATCTGAGGGACTGTATTTTCCTTTGTGAAACCTGCCCATGTTTTGAGATCTGCTGGGGAGGCCCTTCTCTCTGTTCCACCAACTTCATAGGTGCATCTGGTGGGACCATGGCAGAAAGCCTTCTCAGTGGCTGCCTCAAGGCTCTGCAACTTCCTTCCTAGAGAGGTGAGACAGGCACCTTCCCTATTCTCTTTCCATAAACAGGTGAAGACCTCTCTGTTTTGACAGGCCTTGTACAACGTGCTGAATTGTCTATTTGTTGTTTTTGTTGTGCTGTTAATTTTTTTAATGGTTTATGTTTTCAGCTGGTTTTAATTCAATCACTTTTGTACTTTGAGAATTTCTACCTATTTTTTTAAAATCTCTTGTAAGCTGCTTTGATTCCCAAACTGGGAAAAAGGATATAAATAAAAATTATAACAACAACTCAAAATCCACAAAGACAGATATAACTCTGCAATTAAAATGAATCCTTCTATGACTTGTACTATGGAGAGGGTCTGGATTTAACATCTCTTTTGATGTCATCAGAGGCAAGAGCACAATCCTGATTTTTACATTAAAAAACCCCATGCTTTTGTTACTGTTCTACAGTGCAGAAGTAACTGGTTCTACTAACTGTCTACCAAATTCAGGTAAGAAAAGGATGTGTTTAATAAACCCCCAGGATCATATCTGTAGTGGTTTCAGGGTACATTGTTTCAAGGTCCAACACTGATGATAACCATGAGCTGCTTAAATACCCTAAAGCAGTGGTTCTCAAACCTAAGGCAGGGGTGCGACACACATCTGTACACACATACAGACAAAGTATATTGCACAAGACTCAGAGTTCATCTGCCCCTGGAAAGTAGTAGTATCAATCTGCACTTTGGGAGAAAAGGTGTCATATTTTTTTTAAAAAAATCACTTCTGCCGTTGATGGTAGAGTGACTTGGAAGTCCTTCATCCACAGGGTCACCATAAGTTGAAGTCAACTTGATGGCACGTAACAACAAAGCACCAATCTAGTTTATATATGCAATAGCAGCTGGAATAAAAACCAGGCATTTTTTACTTATTCTGTACTTTCCTTATTAAAGAAGAAAACTGCCCAGTATCCAGAAATGAAATGTTATTTTAGCATTGTAGTCATCTCTATTGCTTGTGGCTGGTAGTAAGGCACAGTTTCAGTAGAAGCAACGGCTGTCATATTTCTGTAAATATAGCCCTCATCACATTAGCTTTTTTCCATAGATGTGTACCTGCCCTTGCAAGTATTTGGAAGAATCCAACACTGTAAACCAAGTGTTAGCAACTGTGGGAGGTCAGGAGAGCTTGAAAAGCTATACTAGCCTATAAATAAGTAAATACACTTTTCTGTGCCATAAATATCCACTAGTGGGCAGGGGGAACATTTTTCCTTTTTTTTTTAGGGGGAGAGGCCTTTTTTAATAATAAGAAATGACTTTTGCTTTGAAAAAGACCTCTCTTGGGCCCAAAGTAGCCTGGGGAGGGGGGAAAAACATGGCAAAAAATGATCCCAAATCCCCTAGAGGGCATTTGGGACAAATCCTTCTGCAAAAATATTTATTGATCCCTTACAGGGCTGCATGTAGCCTGCAATATGCACTTTGCCTTCCCCTGCTAGAAACTAACCCATAAGTTATCTCAGGTTATGCACTCTGGTATTTAACTTGCTTCAGCCTGTTAGATATAGCAGATTACAGGGGCAGAGCAAAAGCAAGGGAGATCGAGCCAGCCCAACAAATGTTAAGGTGAAGCAGAAAAATGCAAGCTCATCCTTCCCGCCCCTGAGCATTCCCGACCAGGCAAGGTGCATACTGTCCAAGACCAACCAAGATTTTTTGGTAATTCAGGCAGAAAATCTCCCAGTCTCCCACACCTCTTCCAGTAAAAAAAAGTGTCTGCTTCCTCTTCAAGACACCAAAAATCTGCCATGTGAGGCAGTTACTTCACCTTGACAGATAGGGTCAGCCCTGAGGGCAAGCTGGATTCAAATCCCCATTTGTCCATAAAAGCTGCTCAGTGACCTTAGGCCACTCATTATTTCCTCAGTTTAACCCACTTTCCTGGACACTTACAAGGAAGGAAAGAATAAAAAAGAAATAAAGATGACAATGGAGATGATCCAAATTGACTGTATGTTATATTAAGTGTATTATTAATGGTAGAATCTATCCTCAGGTAGCAGCAGAAAGGCTATTAAGGCATGGAAAGAATCACTTTTTCACTAAAAAAAATTATCATATTCAATCCTAACAGTAAGCTACAGTGGAAAAATACTTACAGGATCATTCTTCCCCAACTGAATTCGGTACTGTGTAATGAAATGGGGCTTCCCAGTCACATCTGCTATCAGCAATATTCCATTAAAGGCCCAGAACACAAAGGCAGGAGTTAGGACAGGGCCTGCAGGGGAAGGAAAGAACAGGTAAAGAGAAAATATGAATGGGGATATAAGAAGTGCCCTCTCCACACACTTGACAGAGCAGGAGAGTCTTTGAAAGTGGTATACTGTGTTTTGAACTTGTATCTCTTCAACTATGTTTTAACTGTATTTTTCTCTAAGCTGTCCAAATTGGTGGCCACCACAGTATCATAGAGTGAATGGCATATGTGCCATTTCCCTCAGTGAAACAGACCCAAATGTTGCAAACTTTTCTCATAAAAGAATTTCTCCAATCTCTTGATCACCTTAGCTGCTCCTTCTACAACATTTTCAGTTCTCCAGCGTCCTGTCCAATATGTGGTGATATAAACTGAACCATAGATTTATATAATATTAGCATATTTACCCAGCATTGCCTGGGATTTTATTTTCCTTCTAAAAACTCACCAAACTGTCTTCTCCAATACCTGTAACTTTTCCCTGTATTTCCCAATGCAATCAACAATTCTATTAAAAAGGCTGACCCTGCTTAGCTTAGAGAAAATTCATGAAGATATAGCTATAAATAGCTACAAGATCACTATGGGAAACATGGGCTCTGGATGGGCTGGATGCTCATCTGGGTATTCTGCTGAGCTCAGCACTCTGGTATTTGTTGAACATACTCTCTGGACCTGGGACCACAGACCTAATGCAGGACAGTACTGTTAGCAAAGTAGTAAATTACTGTGAGAAAGCCCTGGAGCAATACAGTTAATCACACTGCTAGGTTGTGTAGTCCTGGACAAGTTAGTGACACTGTAAAAGTGACTGTGTTGGAGACATTTCCCACCCAGGGTACTAAGTATCTAGGTATCCAGGCACAGAGGTAGCATATCACAAAATACCAGTCTCTGAGAAATAACAGTAGAAATAACGCCAGTGCCCTCCTGTCTCCCCGTAGGCTTTTCATGGTTATCTGGATGGCTGCTGGGAGAAAGAAGATGCTGGGGTAGCTAAATGTTTGGCCTGTTCCAGCAAGAACTTAAACCTGCAGCTATTCATCCTTAACTCAGAGAGAGGCAAAAGTGAGATTTCTGTCTATTATAACTGTTAAGTGTCATACAGCATTTTCACAGAAAAGGTGGATTCTTTCTAGGCAGAGGTTGACCCAAATTAAAAAGAGATAAGACAAGCAGAAATGAAGTGGACAATTAAGACTATAGTCATGGATATGGCCTCTAATAGACAAAGCAGAAAAGACTGCCCCTCCCACCCTGACCCAAGGATAGATATTAATTACTGTAAGGGGTTCTTCATTTATATCTAGATTACATTTACCCTGGTTACATTTACCACTTGAGCAAGCAGCCATGACTGCCTAAATCATTAAGATCACTTCTTGTACTTTAGAGTCGGGGACTGGGGGATTTTTTTTTTGTCCCAGAGTCAAATTCAGGAAGGGTCTCAGGGAGGAGGGATATGTTCTAGCAGTGGGGGAAATAAGAGCACAGGGCCAGCAGTAATTCTCTTACCACTTTGGCCTGTCTGTCTGTTCACAAACTTAGTGCAACAGCTTTCCTCAGGCACACAAACCCAATTTCTGATGCTTTGTAACTATCAGTCTTAGAGCCAATCCTTGGAATTGCATCCAGTCAGTGGCCTACATAACAACAGAAGCAAAAACTGCTCATGCAGCACTATCAGCTATGGCACTGCAGTAGTTTGGGTAACAGTCCTCAATCTGTTCATCCTTTGCAAACATATCTGAATTACCATTAGTTTTTTAAAAAAAATCTAAAGTAGAATAAATACCATAAAGAAATACCAATATAGAAGCCCTGGTCCATGGGCTCATACTCTTAACAGTCACAATGTTGTTCTGGATGTCTGCTTGTTTTCTAAGGTGTGCTGGTGGGAACAACAGCGACAGCATGCTCTATGCAACATCCACTATGTGAAA
The DNA here is from genome assembly GCA_030412105.1 of Cyclura pinguis. Taxonomy (NCBI): domain Eukaryota; kingdom Metazoa; phylum Chordata; class Lepidosauria; order Squamata; family Iguanidae; genus Cyclura; species Cyclura pinguis. The sequence goes on along the minus strand of CM059600.1, from coordinate 107,475,855 downwards.
GCAAGCTCAACACCATACACTGACTTTATCTAGTAGAGAACAGGAGCTAATCATGGTAAATCCTTAATTAGTGGACTTATAATGTAGATAATTTCGGGTAAGGAAGGGAGAAACACTATTATTATATTTATATCCCCACCTTTTCCCAATGTGGTACTCAAGGTGGCTTACAACAGTTAAAACGAATATTCAGAAAGCTTTTCGGTTCACAGCAGTCTCCAGCTGGCATCCTGTTGATTAGCCCCAACTAGAATAAACTCGTGCAATCAATTGTGGAATGGTGAATCAATATGTAGGTACATCCCACTGATTTAATGGGTCTATTCTAGCCACAACTAAAAACAGGATTTAGGTCACGGTTTTGCTGTAGGAATTTGCTCTTTGTAAGCTGACTTTAGTTCAAAGTAACTCACCTAAAATGAAAATTACCCACTCATTTCCACCAAGGAAGTGGTACAGAGTCTCCCACTGTGTCTGCCAGAAGAAGCCAGAGGCTCCCCAGAAATTCTGTAGGTGCCTGTAAAACAAAGCAAGCCTTTTGAGTGGCTGTTCCAAATCTAGACCATTATATTGTGAGGGAATCGGATGGGCTTACCATGTGAGTGAATTTCTGAAAGCAACAAACATGAGCAGGCCAGAGCCCAGTATAAAGGCTGTTATCTTCATTGAGTCCCAGAATTTCCATGCCTGAAAACAACAAATAGAAACGGCTTTAAAGTCAATGAAAATAAACAAATAAAAAGAAAATGAAGTATATACACAGAAATACAGAAAATATAAAGACCAAAAATTAATTCTATAACTTCTCAAAAAAGTTGACACAATACCTCTCTGTTATTGAAAAGGCTCTCTGCTATTTACCTCATGACCTGGAAAGAACAGTGTGAAAAACAAGGAAGTGCTGTGTATACATCCTCCCCAGTGTCTAATGCACAGATGTGTAGTGTGGCCTATTACTTAAAAAGCTACCTCCTTGGATCTCACCAATTATTATTGGGAGAATTACTGGGCAGTTTCCAATATTCATTTTTGGGCAAGGTTCTGGAGCATGTGGTAGCCTCCCAGCCTCAGGAGTTTCAGGGTGAAACAGATTATCCAGATTCATTTCAATCTGGTTTAAGGCCTGGTTATGAGACAGAGACAATTTTGGTCAGCTTGGTGGATGACCTATGCCAGCAGCTAAGCAGGGGAGTGTGTCCATGTTGGTTCTGTTGGACCTCTCAGCAGCTTTGGATATGCTGATGAGACTCAACTCTATCTCTCCTTTCCATTTAATTTTAAGGAAGCTGTCTGTATGCTAAATCAATGCTGTTAGCAATGGACTGGATGAGGGCAAACAAACTGAAGTTTAATCCAGACAAGACAGAGGCACTTCTGGTCAGTTGAAAGGCAGATCAGGGAATAGGGATCTAGCCTGTGTTGGATGGGATTATAATATCCTTGAAATCTCAGGTTCTCAGTTTGGGCATACTTCTGCACTCAGACCTGAGCCTGGATGCTTAGGTTTCAGCAATGTCCAGGAGTGCATTTGCACAGCTAAAATGGGTATGCCAGCTGTACCCATTTCTTGAGATGTCAGATCTGGCTATGGTGACATATGCCTTGATTATATCCCAATTGGATCCCTGTAACACACCCAGGGTGGAGCTGCCTTTGGAAACTGTTCAGAAACGTCAGCAGGTCCAACCGTCTGTAGACTGGTTGCTGACTGGGGCATATTATAGGGACTATGTAACCTCTTTGCTGAAACAGCTCCACCAGCTGCCCATCAAAATTAAAAGTGCTGATTCTGAATTTTAAATCCTTACATGGCTTATGTTCATAATATCTGAAAGATCTTACCTCTCTCTGTGAGCCTTCCTAAGCTTTAAGATCTGCAAGGGAAGGGCTTTCTCTTAATCCCAGCACTTTCACAGGCATGTTTAGTGGGGACTTAGGAGAAAGGCTTCTCAGTGGCTGCTCCCAAGCTGTGGAAATCCCTTCCATGGGAGGTTTGATTGGCTCCCTCCTTGCTGTGTTTTCATCAGCAGAAAAAGACGTCTTTATTTAAGCAGGCATTTGGTTCTTAATTAGTTGCAGCAGATGGTGCTTTTAATGGGGGGTGTTGTGTTTCTATTTTATCATGTTTCAAGAGTGCTTTTTAAACTGCTTTTAACATGTGTTTTAAATAGAACTGCAGTTTAATTCTCTTTTAACTTTGATATTAATAGTTTTTAAATTGTACTATGTTTTAAATGGTTGTGAGCTCCCTTGAATCCCATTGCTGGGAGAAAGGTGGGATATAAATTCATTAATTATATAAAAAAATAAACCAGGATTTTGCTATTTTTTTATGGAATGCATTCTAGGCAAACATATCTAAGATTTCCAAGCAGTATAAAGTGGATCACAGTTAACTTTTTCCATATTCCGTGCACTTTCCAAAAGAAATAGAGGAAGCAAGATGGCCAATAAGAAAGGGGTAGATGAGGTGAGAGAGACTGAAAAGATGAGTATAGTAACACTGCATATAAAGCAGGGAGCCATCATGGTGTGGTAGTTTGAGTGTTAGAGGAGGACTGGGAGACTAGGTTTTCAATCCCCACTCAGCCATGGAAACTGACTGCATGACCTTGGGCAAGTCTCACTCTCTCAGTATCAGAGGAAGGCAATGGCAAACCTTATCAGAGTAAATCTTGCCAAGAATACCCTATGATAGCATTGCCAAAAGCTGGAGCTGACATGAAGACATGTAAAAACACATGGTGATTTGCACATTTTGTCAGCTGATGTGTTACAGTATAAGAAAAGGTTAATGTTCATCTATAGGACAAATACAGCTGTTAACACAGGAGTAATTTTAGTACCTTAGTTAGAAATCAGGGGATAAAGTACATCCTTGAATATTATGTCATTTGAGTACAACTGTGGATATGGTATATTGTGCTGTCAATATACTCTACTCTGATCTTTGAATCTGCCTTCCAACAAGACAGTCCATAAAAATGGATTTGATTATTTTTAAAACACCTTAAAATGTGCTACACTTTAAAAGTGATAATGTATATTTTACAACAGACAAGTGGCTGGTGCTACATTTAAATTATAGGCACAACAGTGTATTATTATATAAACAGTAAAATCTTTCAGCTAAAAACCTTTCCAGTACAGCATTCAACCACAGCCCTAAGCTAACTCAGGCCTAAATTCAATTGTTAGCCCCAGCTACTGTAGATCCACTGAATCAATAAAAGCAGGATTTTTCACCTGCATTCAAGTACGGTTTTTTGTTTTGTCTTTTAGCATAACATATATTTAAACATCAGGTTAGAATTAATAGAATTAAAAGGAATATCAATTTTTCCAATGCAGATAATCAACTCATGCTGTTCCTTATATATGATGCACACAAATTACGCAAGTAATAGTGTAGGTGCTGCTGCTAAGCCTGGAGTTAACAGGTATCAGAACTTTTAAAAAATGATACCACTGGAGCTTGTGGGAATGGTAACTTTACCTGTTTCAGATGGCTGCTAGGGCTTGGTGCAGGACATTTAGCAGTTTCATTAACCTGAAATATAGATTAATTACACAAATTAAAATTAAGACTGCAGATGAGGACTAATGACTCCTGTTGCATAATCTTACTGAGTTAGCTAACACCCCAGGACAGCCTTGTGTTCACTGAAATAGTGGCATCTTTACAAAGTCATTTTACTTATGCACTTATGGTATTTACTTGCTAAATTACCAATCAGCAATCCAGACTCTATACCCATTACAATAACAAGTGATACTAAAGAGGTATCTTTTGTCCACTTTGCTAATCAAATTTTTGATCAATTTTATCAGATTTGCTGTAGACTCTAAAAGACTTAACTCCAGAAACTGAATTACATAACATTAGCATTTATGCTAATAATACAGTTTTGATGTTCAGCTAACCTGTGAGCCCCTCAGCCACTTGCTGATTAAACTTGAGGATTCTACAAAATTAATTGGACTAAGGATTAATTTTCAAAAATCTAATAATCTTATGTGCTCTAATATTCCTTTCTACTACCCAAACAGTTATTTCCTAGATGTTAGGTATTCCTTTAACCAATGAATAATTTCATTATTTTGGAATGCAGGTACCTAATAAAGCCAGTAAATCTTTTGAGTAGTCTAGGAGAAGATACCAAAAGACCTGAAACAGTAGACTGGCTTAACATGGTCCTTATCAAGCCACATTGCCACCATAAATATGACAGTTCTTCCCAAGGCATCTTATTCATTTTAAGTATTTCCTATGGAGCTTTCTGACAGGACATTTAAAGCTTGGCAGCAAAGGCTTTTATTTTCAGTAACCACAGGCCCAGAATAGCCAATCTTACATTAAAGTCAATTCTGAAGGGTGCACCTATAAAACTTTATAGTGAAGATTTTCCATTGCACCACCTATTTCCTTTGATAAACAAAAAGCGAAATCATAATTGGGCAAAAATGGAAAAATTATTAATTAATTCTCAAATGATAGAACCAATTCTATTTTTGAGAAAGAAGTTGTTTAAATCAGCAAAATATACTCATTCAGCTCTATAGGCAGCTTTCCAAGTGTGGAAATATAGAAAAGGGGCTCTGATACATGGAATTTCACCATCAATCCTATGATATCCAGAATTTCATGTGGACAAAAATCAATCAAATGAAAACATTTTCAAGCAGTAGTAAAGCAATTTGTGTGATTTTTATAATTTTCATATTGCCCAGCCACTTCTAAGGGATTTGCAAAAGAACCAACTTAAAGATTTGACTATAGCATGGCTTGTGCATTATCAGGTGGGTAATTTCACTGGACAACTTTAAAAATAATAAAAAATAAGTCTTTATGAGAGCTTATCTCATTTGTTATTTTGTTCGATATAATGGACAGATCCAATGTTAAGGCATTTGTATCCTGTATATATATTAGTTTCATTGAGTCTGATATGGGTTGCTCAGAAGGCCAAAAAAGAGGGTGGAAGACTGACTGGGACATTGGCTTAGATGAGAAAAAAAATGGGATGCTATATGTTGCATAAGTTCCCCTTTAAAAGCATTTCTGTTTCAATAAGAGAGAACATGTTAAAAATTCTGCATAAGTAGCACTCAGCTCTAGTGTTATTTGTAATATATTGGGGTAGGCAACTGTAAAAGGCGAGAGGGGTGAATTAGCCCACCCCCCAGAAGCCTTGGAGGGCTACACTCCCTACAAAAAAATAAATTTCCCCCATTTCTCCCCAAATGTCTTCTAAAGGTGGTGTGTGTGGTATTGTTCACTTCCTGTTTCAAAAAAGTCCCAAGGCCCAAATTGGTCTGCTCCCACTCTAAGAAAACATGGTGAAAATGCTCCTATGTGTCCAAGAGGCCATTTTTGGACAAAAACAGTTTTGCAAAGCTGCAGTTTGCCCATCTTCGTCATAAACAGATCCATTCTCTTCCTTTTGGCTAGGTGCATTCCTTTGGTTAGGTGCAGGATATTTAGCAGTTTCATTAACTTGAAATATAGATCAATTATACAAATTAAAATTAAACTAAGATTGCAGATTAGGACTCATGACTCCTGTTGTGTAACTTCATTGAGATAAGATCTCTAGAGCGGCTTGCATTCCTCGAAACAACTGTGCCCTTTCAAAGGTCTTTTACTTATTTTATTCAATTACTTAAGGTATGTATATTTGCTACTCAGTAACACGGTTTTGTGGGTGGTTTGCGATGGTAATTTAATAACAGTTAGTATTTTACAAAATGTATATAAATAATTGCAACATAAAAGAGGCCAAACAAGAGAGATGCCATACCAAATTCACATTGTAATTACAAATGCCTAGTGGGTTAGATCCAGACTGAAGTCATGCTTATAGCACAGTCACTTAAAATGACTCTTTAAATGGTTATGACTATCTTAACTCCCACTGCATTGAACACATCCACTCTGAGCATGACTAACACTGCAATTCTTATACATGTCTACTCAGAAGCAAGTTCCACTGACTTAAATGGAGCTTACCTCCAGAAAAGTAAGTACGTGATTGCAGCACGACTTGGCACTCACCCAACATACAAGCGGTTAGGATAAACATTCAGATTTTTTAAAAACTTGGGACTTTTTTTTTAAAAAGAGGTCTTCATCTGATGCCAAAAGGACCATAAAGAGCCTGTCCAAGCAGTATTATATCAGTCCCAACATCCTCCTAAGCATGGTTGGTAGGTACAATGGAGAGGAGGGCTTTCTTGGTGTCTGCTCCCAGACTTTGGAACTCTGTTGATAGGGAGGCTAAGATGTCTCTCTCCTTCTGCTTGCTCTCAGCTCAGTTGTTGAAAAAAGAAATGAGGGAGCATTCGCAAGGTGCACCGGCCTTTTCTTTCCCCTGGGAACTCAGCAGGGGCTTGACAGCTACTGATTGGTTGGAGGTATTTGGACAGAATGCAAGAGGAAGTGAATAGCCCTCAGCACTCTATTCAAAATGGGACTTACACAGGTCTTAGCTGCACTTATGCACACGCAAGTCACTAAGGGAATACCAGCCAAAGTACCATGGGGATGTAACACTGGCCACATATACCAAAAGCAAATTAGAAACTGAAATAAACTGAACTGAACAAGAGTTAGATAAAAAATGTCTGCATTTTGGGCTAAATCCAGTTTTAGTCCCACCTAGAGAAGACCTAGTGAAACTTAAGTTTATTGCTTGTAATTAACATCATTTAGCCTTTTATTATTACAGCAGATAAACAGCCATGCTTCAAACTAGAGCCTTAAATGTGACAAGGCTGCTTCCAACTGGGGCTTCTTCCAACTGGAGACTGACACAGGCAACATGAAGCAAAACACTTTCATAGGACTCTAGCAACAATGAAAATTTTAAAAAATGGAAAAGATGCAGAAGGAAGATAGAAAGAGGGGGGAAAGTGATGCCAGCTTAGGGTTGGATTCAGTCATCACTAGAACCATCAAATCAAACAGACAAACTTTATAGCAAGAATAGGAATTGTGCTGGGACTTGTAGTCCACTAACACCTAGCAAGCTGCACAATTCCCACCCCCACTTTATAGTTTTGAGCTGTTTGATGAGAGTCTTCCCTGAACAAAAAGGCAGTTTTAGATAGGGAGGACTTTTGCTTCCCATCCTCTTTGGAATATCCAAAAACAAAACCTAGACTCCTTGCCTGTGTTGCTGAAGACTCCCTAGGTAAAACTGATCAGGTTCTGCTGATCCTTACCTTGGATGTGATGGGGTTCCACACACAAACCCTGTCTGGAAGCCTTTAAAGAACTGCTGGTGTTGTAACACCCTGGCTATAGGGCTTTCTTCCCATTTGGCAGGGCTCTGTCTTAGTTATATCAGGAAGTTCCATGGGTAGCTTTATTAGACTGGTTTATTAGGTTGATTAGAAAAGCATTTGCATCTTCAAGAGTTCCTGTATTTTAGCATACCAGCAAGGGCCACTTTTAATGATGTAATTAGACGAAAGCAAGCACTAATTGCAGTGTCTTCTGCCCTGATTGACCCCCAACCTCTTGCTTGGCCTTCCTGGCCAGTAGAGATTTTAGAAACAAACTTAAAAGGCAATAAGGTTCAGCCCCTTGGTAACATATACCATCTGTCTCACCAGAAGCTCAACAGATGCTGAGAGCCACATGCTACAGGTGAGTTATACAATAATGCACCGGGCAGCACCAAGAAGCCTTATTTATCATGAAACAGAAAGCAAATGTCTTGAAATTATGAATTATTCAAGAATGTTATGTTACCTTTATGCCCATATTCTTATCTAGCAGATTATTCTCACAAACCTGCAAAGAGAAGAAATAAACAATCAAGGCATTTGCTCAGAAATTAGTTTTTGGAGCTGAAATTTTAGAATGTCAACATACAGATTCAAGGCACAATATTCTGTGGCAAAGATTCAGTCTGGAGTCCACTTCATCAGATGTATTAAGCCCACAAGCTAACATGGTTTCCCTGGCCCAGAGGTGATTAGTTTAGAAGGTATAGCTTCTAGATCTTTAACAGATGTTCAGAAGGCAGCATAGAGATTCTGGATGTAGTTCAGTTCACCTGACATTTCAAGTGTAAGCTCGTTTTTAGCAAGCTTGATAGATCCACAACATCAGGAAATCTGCAACCTGCTGTCAACTTTCACCATGGGAAAAATACTGAAAGAGCATTGCAGGCAAGGAAAGTACCATGTTGTTTTTCACTTCTGAACTTTGCTCTCTGCACGATCAATTTGTATTTTTCAAATTGCAGGGATTATCACTTGCAATTATCTTGAAGAATTTTTTAAAAAGGGACATGGACTGTTAGTCTGAGAAAGTTTCTGATAAAGGCCAGCTTAGGTAGGCAAGATCCTGATCCTGTAGCTATGGTTTTCCTGATAAAATTATCTTTTATCTCCTTTTTCCAGGTCCCTTTGTATGTTATACTGTCTCTATCAACTTATATTGTACTGTTACGCCCCATGTTTATATTCCATGTTATCTCTCAGATACTACCACACTGCTTGCTTCAAGAAGAGCAAAATATCCTCATTTAGCAAATAACTTGAAAGTTAGGTATCTTGCTTAGCAGACTCATTTTGTTCTCTCATTAATCTCTCGAAGAACGGCAAGAATGACTTCATACTTGAGGATTGTTTATGGCAGGGGCAATTTGACAGATTCCTTTCAACCTGTCCATCTGGATTTAAAACATGAACAATAATCTTAGTGCAGTAAAATAATCCAAAGAGTAAAACCAACCTGTTGCTGCTAATAACTAGGTGGCCCAATTCATCAACAAAATCCTGAACAAAGCAGGAAATAAAGTTGCAGTTAGGCAGACCCAGAGAAGGCTATCTAGGATCTTCTATTATCAGGAGTAAAATTCCAGAAATATGAGTCCTCCACTGAAGAACTTAGAACATTACCAGGGTGTGGGGAACTAAGGCATTCAACTTCTTTTAGGTTGCATCATCTCTAGTGAACCAGCTGAAGCTGGTAAACCAATATCATCTGGGCCTCAAGAGACAGTACCATGTCCAGGAGGACCTCTAAACTATGTACTATGTACCTATGTACAGCTTGCAAAACCAATTGCCAGCCTCTATACAGAACAGCCATGTTCTCAACCTTGTCTGCTGGATGTTTTAGATGTCTTCCAGAAGTTTCACATACCTGTTGAAAAGATATAGTGGAATGTGAGGCATTCTATAAGCCAATGGCTACAAGGTGAAATAGACGTGCCTTGTTGTCACCTTCTAGATCTATCCCACTAGAAATGACCAGAGCCACTGTAATTCCAATGCCTCCAACCACAACCACAGGGAAACAGTGCAGTATGACGCATTACTGATAGCACTGAAAGCCACAAAGCAGTCAAGTGGAGCAAACAGGGCTGCATCGCCTCTGCATTTTCCACTGCAAGTCATCCACTGGGGAGACTTAAGGTAGTACATATTCCAAAACCAGGTAGAAAGCCAAACTGACATGGATCCACATAACTGTGTTGAGAAGAGATCCACCACTTTAGAATTCTGCTCAAAACAAAAGCAGATCTGGCACTGATCCAAAATATGGCCCAATATAATTGAGACAATCCCCTTGTTTCACAATGGCCCTGATCCAAATTGGTCACAGGAGGCTCCAAGTAATTCAATAGTTGCTTTCCTGAGCCTACCAAGGGGGTAAACACTTGCCTGAGATCAGACAGATTTCAAAAGACCTTAAAGGGCCATAGTCCCCAATTTTTTTGGGAGGGAGTTAATTTTTTTCTATAAAATGTCTCCAGTGCCCCTTGGCCCCTATAAGCGAATCACTACCATTCAAAAGAACTCTACCAACCAACACAATGCAGCCAGAATAGTGGTAAAGAACTCAGCTTACTTCCCTGACATTACTACTTCATCCTTTGCTTTAGAATTTTACATAATTAGTGTTCCACCATGGTTGTCCTGAGCCTTTTGCCATATGTGCTCTTTTTTTTTTTTGAGTTTGATAGGCAAGATTTTTTTTTCCTGTTTCCTATTATTTTCCATTATTTAGCTGGGGTAAGCATTTTACCTTTCAAGTCTCACAGACACATTCCATCTGAGATCAAAATACCCTTCAGAACTACAGTCTTCTAACTGGCACCTACAATGATTATAAATTCTAAGAACTAATTTGTAGCAAACAGTGATACAGAAGTAAATATAAATCACAGGTACTCATTGGGACTAGTCACACTGGCACATCCCAAGGAGAACCCAGAGATGTGGGAATCTGTGTTAATCTCTCCATATTTCAGGAGCGGGGCAGGTAGCCATATTAGCCTGTTGTAGCAAAAACACAAGTTAACAAGTTCTATATGCAATATGATTTTATGGGCTGCTATCCATGAAAGCTTATGTCAAATAGGGCTTGTTAGATTGCACAAGACTCTTAGTTGTTTGTGTATTGTATAATACACAGGCTTGCACCGGAATTTTCCAAGAGTGTTCTTGCAGGGATAAAAACTTTCTCAAAGTCAACAGGCTAGTTCCAAGAAGTCTTCCAGCCACTCAGCTCACTGTGAACAAGGATGTCTGAGAGGACGAGCAGATGGTATCACCTTCCCTGTTAATCAAAATGTATAGGGGCTTTCCTGGTTGCACCATATCACTGACAGGGAACAGTCCTGGGGACAAGGCATGTTGCCCCTGTGCTATCTCACTCCCCAAGTCCTGTGTCATCTCTGCATCCTAAAAAACACAGTGGAAGCCAAGCAAATACTCAAGACAATTACATGCAGAAGTAAATGTCACCAAAGCTGTACAATCCCCTTCATCTGTGATTAAGCTCCACTGAACCCTGAGCTTTGCTTCTGAGCAGGCGTGTAGACTACTGAATTTTTAGAAAGATGCACAACATAATTCTCTATAGGTTTACTTAAAAGTAAACTCCTGAGTTCATAGTTTGTTTCCAAATAAGCAAACATGTACGCGGAGCACTTCAATCATAATATCATTCACTATTTACAATCCATGGTAAGCACAGTTTCACTATAAATGATGAATGTTTCTCTCCAGATTGTCTATCAAACATGTAGTTTAATTTATTCTTAAAATCCTGGAAGTTAACAACAAAAGCAGGTATCTCAGCTGTGTTTTCTGTATGCAGTTTCCTGCTCACTTACTAGCTTTTTTTTTTTTTACCTGTTTTTGCTTGGCTGTAGCTGTAGAGAGTTCTCAGTATCTCCAGCAAGAAAGTGCAATCCAGAACATAGCTTCTGCCTTTCCTCCCTTCTCTTGTCACTGCATTCAGTAAGTTTACTACAGCTGCCCACAAGGCAGGAGGGGCGGGTCTACAAGGCAGAAGCAGATTAGTTGTGTTCCACAGACATCACGCATGAAGATACAGCGAAGGCCATAATTAGTGCTGGCAAGTATGTCATGAATAAACAGTGGACTATACAGGTAGATTACAGTAATATATGACAGACATTTAAATTAAAAAAAAACTAATGAGCTGCTTGTTAGAACTTTATCACGGCATCAATGAAGCAGCAGCAACCCACATTGTTCCAGTTTTGCTTAAAAATCCTTATGTCTGCAAAGGGATTTCATGAAGGCTTCTGCATTGTCACTATCCTACCCATACTTCACAGGTCAGAGGTTATCATGATGGCTAGAATTCTGTTGGTGAACTATGTCACCATAACAATTTCTTATGTTTTAGTGGGTTACTCTTCACAGGGTTTGTGCAGCTGCAGTGGGAAAGAAGCTGTCTTCACCTTTCTAGGACAGGTGATTTTCCAAATTGCAGTTTACTTTTCCAAGTTAGCAGAGAGCTGTTAGCTTTGAGGGCCAATCTGGAAACAGGCAGTACTGAAACAACTGGAGACATTTTTTCTCTCCTTTGCTGCCACTGTCTCTGTGGCTACCCATGTGCTGCCTGCTGCCACAGGATCTTGGCAGACCAACAGGAAATATGTTGGATGGGAGATCAACAGGAAATATCATGGGATCTCCAGGTGGGGCAAAGAAAGAATCCCACCAGAAAACCTGGAGAGCCTTCACTGCCTGTCAGAGGGACCAAAGATGTCTGACTCAGCATAAGGCATCTTCTTCTGTTCCTACAAATCAACAATGTCAAGGGATAAAGACAGCCAAACTAATCCCTTTCAGTCACCACCACTCAAAATTTGCAGCAGTAGTTTATCTCTAAAGGGACGGTGCTGCTGAGTTTGCATTATGTGCCAAATCACAGAGACATCTGTTCACCAGGATGCTGCTCTTTAGGGCAGCATTTTCTGTATGCGTCCACCATTCATGACAACCAGCATTTTTCTTTTATTATTTTTATTGTGGTCTTATAACCCACTTGAAGGGGAACAATACACTATTCGTTCAGAATCATTCACAGAGTAAAGGCAGGGGTGAGGGATGAAAATGTTGAAAGGGACAAGAAACAGAGAAAATCCACTCTCACTAGAGAGCCTTTCTTAGTACAATAATTAGGGAAGTTATTTCCTTTCTACTGACTCTGAACTTCAATGAGCACACTGGGGGGGCACATTAAATCCTCTGCCTTATCCTTTCTCCTTGCTATTATTTACTGGGTGTTCTTGGCCATGTTTTTAAACATCTTAGCTGGCATGTGGGAGGTTGCTAATCCAGTTTCCAAATCAAAATTCCTTCTTCTGGTGTGGCAGAGTGCAAGAGTTAAAAGCAGAGGTGCTACCAACACAGAACTCTAAACAAACCTGATCCCTGATTTTAGAAGCTGAGCAGGGTGTGCCCTACTTAGTACTTGGATGGGACACAACCAGGTAATACCAGGGATCTCCAGGCAGAATCACAGAGTTGGAAAGGGCTCTATGGGTCCAACCCCCTGCTCCCTGCAGGATCACCAGCTAGAGCAGGTAGCTATCCAGCCTATTTTGAAGATGTCCAGAGGAGGAGACCTCACCACCTCTGTAGGCAATTGGTTCAATTGCCAAACCACACTCATTGTCAACCTTCTATACTTTCAGACCACTAGACCTAGTTTTACCCTCTGAGGTATCAAGGAAAAAGCCTGCCCCCTCCTCTTTGTGGCAGCCCTTGAGCTATTTAAAGAATGTGATCATGTCACCCCCTCAATCCTCTCTTAACCAAGATGAACATGCCTAGCTCTTTCAACCTTTTCTTGTATGTTTTGTTCTCCATGCCCCTCATCCTCACTGCCCTTTCCTGAACTTATTCCAACTCATCTATTTCCTTCTTAAAATAAGATGCCCTAAACTTAACATAGTATTTTGGATGAGGCCTGACCAGCACTGATTTCCTCAACCTGGAAACTATGCTTCTATTAATGTAGGCTAACATACCATTTGTTCTCTGTGCTGCAGCACCACACTGCTGGTTCATGTTCAACTTATGATCAACAATAATCCTAAGGTCTTTTTCACAATTAGTACTGCTAAGCCATGTATCCTTCATCCAATACCTGTGCATTTGGTTTTTGTGGTCTAAATGGAGAATTTTGCATTTGTCTCTGTTAAATTTTATTTTAGTAATTTCAGCCTAATTTTCTAGTGTATCAAGGTCCTTTTGAATTCTGTTCCTATCATCCAGTGTCTTAGCTAACTCTGCCACTTTTATGTCATCTGCAAATTTGATAAGGATTTCTTTGACCTTATCTTAAATCATTAATGAAATTCTTGAAGAGTATCAGCCCTAGGACAGAACCCTGCAGCACTCCACTTGAGACCTCCTTCCAATTTGAAACACAACCATTACTAACAACTCTTTGCGCAGTTTTCCAATCAATCATGAATGGTATTTCTATCTATTCCATAGTTAATCAATCTACTAATCAGAATATCACGTGGGACCTTATGAAATGTGTTGCTGTAATTCAGATAAATGACATCTACAACATTCCTACCATCTAGTAAACTGGTGACTCAATTTAAAAAAAACAGATTCGTTTAGCAGGACTTGTTCTTAACAAGTCACACTGGCTCCTGCTAGTTAGTGCATTGTCATCAAGATAATTGCAAACAGATTCCTATACAATCTGTTCTAGTAATTTTCCTGGTACTGAGATCAGGACGACTGGTCTGCAGTTCCCTGGATCTTCTTTTTTTGCGTTTTTTGAATGCAGGGACAATATTTGCTTGTTTCCAGTCCTCTGGCACCTCACCCATTCACCAGGATTTCTCAAAAACGATGGCAAGTTGTTCTGTAAGTACACTAGTAAGTTCCTTCAATACTCTGGAATGCAGTTCATCTCTCCCTGAAATCTGAATTCACTTAAATTAACTATGTGATTCAGTACTAAGTCCTTATCAATCTTGATTTGCAATCCAGATTCTTTGCCAAGGTTTCTGCTGATGCATGGAAGCACAATGGCCTCTTTTTGAGAAAAACTGAAGCAAAATAGTTATTCAACAGTTCTGTCTTTTTGTTGTGATCTTTTAGCATTTTACGATTATTGTTGAGCAGTGATCTCACCATTCCCTTGGTCATTCTCTTGCTTCAAATATATTTGAAAAAACCCTTCTTGTTGCTTCCTGGTTCCCTAGCCAGTCTCAGCTCATTTTGAGCTTTAGCTTTTTTTATACTATTCCTGCAAGCTTGGGCTACACATCTGTACTCTTCCTTGGTGATTTGTCCTTCCTTCCATTCTTTATACATGTTTTCTTTTCACTTTTTGCTTCAGTGTAAAGCCACATCGGGTTTTTTCAAATGTTTTTCCATTGTTGTTCTTCCGTGGAATTGTTTGGGACTGTGCTTTTAGCAGTTCCTTCTTCATGAGCCCCAACTCATGCTGGCTGTATTTTTCCTTTAACATCTCTACTCATGGGATCCTACCCTGTACCCTAACCTTCCCTACCCTGGGTTTGATAATATCAGCTTTCCTGAAATCCAAGGTTTATGTCTGACTATACAGTTGACCCTCCACTTTTGTGGGAGTTAGGAGAACAAGACAGCTAAGAAAGTAGAAAAACCACTAATATAATTAAAAATCATGAAGATGATTTTTTTTAACCTAAAAGAACACTTCCTAAGAATCTCTAGGTCCCCTAGTGTGACTGTATGGTCAACTTCCATAGAAATTGTGCTGGAAGACCTAGAGATTCCTAGAGAGAACACAGTAATAAAATCTACAAATCAGCAAAAGGGAAATAACTGAATGTGGAAGGCCCACTGTACTCTTCTTCATCCTGTCCCACAGTCATAAATCCTAGTATTACGTGGTCACTGATCCCTAAAATACCAACTACTTTGATTCCAATGACTTACTCCTCCCTATTGGTTAGGATCTGGTCCAGGATTGCTGATCTCCTTGTTCCTTCCTCCACTTTTTGAAAGAGAAAATTATCTGCAAAGTGCATCAGGAACTTGCTGGAGAACCTATGTTCAGCAGAGCTAGCCTCCCAGCAGGTATCAAGATAGCTGAAGTCCCCCATAACTACCAGTTCATGCTTCTTGGAGATTTCTGGGCTTTGTTTCAGAAAAGCATCATCCACCACCTCATCTTGGTTTGGCGGCCAACAGTAAACTCCTACCACAGTGTTGTCTTTTTCTTTCTTTATTAATTTTTTACCCAAATGCTCTTCACTTTTCCAGTTTGATCACTTGTGCAGATTTCTGTACAAGTGAATTTATTTTTGACATATAATGCTACTCTCTCTCCTCTTTTGAAGAGGTTGAACAGATAGGGCAGGTAAAGAATCCCACCTGAAAACCTGAAGAGCCTTTATTGCCTGTCAGAGTTGACAGTAATGAGCTACAGGAATCAACAATCTCCAGCTCAGCATAAGACACCTTCTGTTTCTACATACCAACTATGTCCAGCAGTAAAGGTGCTCAGATTAGTATCCTCTGAATCCTCTTTGGCCACCACACCCTAATCTTGCTCTTGTTAAGTCCTTTGTCATATCCTTCCTCCTTGCCACTGTCTTCTCTTTTTTCTTAGCTGTTCTTGCTGGCAATCTGTGCCTCATTTTCATGGACCCACTTTCATACAGAAAAATGATAGACAAGACCCTATTTCCAGTTATCACTGAGACAGGCAGTGGTCTGAAGTAGCAGGTTCTGGAGAGAGTGGAAGCACCTACACATGTGCTTCCACTGTAATGACTGATACATAATCACATTATGTTCCCAAATCATATCACACATACTTTGGGAAACAGTAACGCTGATCTGAAGCACGGAATTCTATGACTTATAGTTTCTGTGCTTTCTCCACATCCTCCCATGAATATGCACATACATACACAGAGTACCAAACCGAACATTTTAATCACATGCCTGAGGAGTTGTCTTATTAACATTGTAAATCGTTTAGTATTTGATGTTCTAGTCAAAATGAGTTTAATTACCAATGACAGCTTGTTTAACTTAACACTAAATTAGTCAAATATTTATTAAGAGATCAACCCTTAACTATTCAACTCTTCTAATGAAACAAAACTTTTGAATTTTGCTGAAACAAGCAAATGCTGGGGCATTGGTGATAATTTTTTTTACAACATGACATGAGAAACTATCCATTTACTGTCCCATTTGTAGGTCAGCAGCACTTGCATTTAAGTCAGTTTGATTTTATTAAAATATACACTTTACAGACTAGTCCTACATATCTAGAACTGCAATACTTAGTTAATCAGACAGACAGGTTAAAGCCTTTTGCTCTATGAGCCTTGTTGTTATTGTTGTTATGTGCCTTCAGGTGGCTTCCAACTTATGGTGCCCCTAAGGTGAACCAGTCATTGGGTTTTCTTGGCCAGATTTATTCAGAAGAGGTTTGTCATTCTCTGAGACTGGGAGGGTGCAACTTGCCCAAGGCCACCCAGTGGATTTCCATGGGCAAGCAGAAACGTGAACCCCATTGTCCCAGAATAGTAGCCTTACAAAAACAATCCTTCTTCCATAGCCAGTCAACAAATCCACAGTGTAGTATTTCAAGCCTCTGTTCAGCTCTCAGCTGCAGGTTCCAGAAAGTAAAGTGCAGGTAAAATGTGCACAGGTAAGATGCACACAGTTATGGAGCAAAACAGCTAAATACAGTAGTCTTACACTCATACCACTATATCATGCTGGATCTCATTCTGTGATCATGAAGGCCTTCATATAAGGAAATATCCAAGATACATTAAATTATAAGGGAAAAATCTGGAAACTTATGATTGGATGGGGAAGAAGTGGCAGATACTGATTTAGGTGTCATCACTGTAGAAGCAGTACCAAAACCCATGGAATATATGATGAATTCACCCATGGCCAGTATGCAAAGCAGGGCTGGGCAACCTGTGTGCTTCCAGGCATTCCTGAACTCCTGTTACCAATAGTCCTTGCCTGAGCAGCAGAAGCTATGTATAATATGGGAATAGTAGTTTATCAACATCTGGAGAACTGAACATTCTCCATTCCTGATGTGGAGAAAGAACAGCAGAAGGCTAAGAACAGAAATGTGAGGAAATCAATTGAGGGGATGCAGTGGAAGAATTTCCTCCTGTAGAAATAACAAAATAGCAAAGAGGAAAAGAAACAACTGTGGGCATAATCCCAATGGCAAGGGGGCAAAACTGGAGTCAAGCAAAAGAAAAGCAATCAACTACTGCAACAGTGGCAGGGAGATCAAGAGATTATCAGTAACACTGGTAGAGCACATAACAATGCAGGATGGGTTTGTTGCCCATAAGAATGATTCCAAAATCCACACTAGTGTAATACCCTCATTAAGCCAATGAAACAAAACACTGAGGGCAAAAGCTAGTTTAGAGGAGTCCTAAAGCAGAGTTAACTGAAAAAGTCAAGAGAAGTAAGCAACATTCTTTCATCATGGTCATAAAGTGCAGGAGAAGAAATGGGTGGTCACTGGAGGAGGAGGATTTCTTTTGAAAATACAGGAAATAGTGATAAATGCAGAAGGAAAAGAGCCAATGGAAAATGATGGTATAATGATGAGTAGGAGGAATAGTTAATGGGGAGATAACTTCATTACATGGATCAAGGTGATTTATAATATACATAAAGCAAGGATTTTGGTTAATGGAGAGTTGAGCAAGCTATGTGATATTTTTTTAAAAAATCCACTTTCATCTTTATTATTTATCCTAGCTCTTGAAATGTTGAATAGAACAATAAGACAAGATGAAAGAATAAAAGATATAAGAATAAAAAAGGAAGTGTACAAGTTAAGAGCATTCACAGATTACTTATTTTAGAAAATCACGTTAACTGTATAGAAGTGTTCTTGGAAAGATCAAAGGAATTTGGATACATGGCTGGATTTAAGATAAGCAAAAAATGATGCTAAAAATATGAGAAAGGAAAAACAAGGACAATTAATGGATAAGCTGGGATTTAAAACTGAGAAAAAAGTGAAATATTTGGGTACTTCTTTGGCAAATATGAATTGTATCTTGTTGAAAAACAGTTGTATTCAAACATGGAACACAATTAAAAAAGATCTGCAAAGATGGGTGAAACTTAAACTATCACTATTGGGCAGAATTTCTGTGATCAAAATGAAGTTTTTTTTAGAGAATGCTGTTTTTGTTTCAGACTATACTGATTTCAATTAATGATGTCTTATTTAAACAATGGTATAGTAACATGTTGAAGATTATATAGCAAGAGAAGAAACTTAAAATACAATATAGAATTTTACAAGATGTTAAGCAAAGAGGGGGGATTGGGATTGCCAGTTTTCAAACTGTATTTCTCCGCATGTTGTTTGGTTTCGTTGAAAGACTGGATTGTGTTAACAGATAAGACACTGTTGAATTTAGAAGGGCATGCACTGAGGTTTGGGTGATGTGGGCATTTGTGGTATGATAAAGCTAAAATGAATGTATATTTTAACATTCACTATTTGGGAACAATTCTGTTAAGAATATGGGGCAGATATAAACAAAGGCTATGTCCTGAAACACCCTCGTAGGTGACAACACAAGAGGCTTTTTATAGGGAGGTGACAACAGCAAAGGAAAAATAGGCAACATATCAAGATCTTCTGGAATTTTACCAAGAACAACATAATCAAATTGACTGAAGAGTTAACATTGAAGGTTATAGTTTTCAATGTGCTCTTATAGAGAGATATAAAGCAGATAAAAAATTGTATGACGGAATTTGCTCAATCTGAGAAACAGTTATGCTTAATTGATGAACACTTGACTGACAAGATGTGTAAATCTTTATTAACGCTAGAGATAGAAAAATAATTGTTTACAGATTGTATGACAAAGTAAACATAACACGCTGGGCATAATATACAGATGGAATAATGGGAGAAAATATGGTAAGACAGAATTAAATTTAATACTCTGCTATGACCTTAAAGAGTACTTTCATACGATATTGTATTGATGGTATTTGAAACCATAAGAACTGGCCAATATGCATAAAGATGTTTCTAACAGATGCTGGAAATGCAAGCAACAAATGGAAACTTCTTACCACATGTGGTGGACTTATGAAAAGACAACACTTCTGGAATCAAACACATTCTGTGGTGTATAAAATTTTTGAAAGTTAATGCTCAATTAAAAGTAGAACTGTATTTGTTGGGGTCAGTAGAAGATCAGCTAGAGAAGTATGGCAAAATACTACAATATATGACCATGACAGCACAACTACTATATGAACAGAAGTAGAAGAATACAGAGATTCTAATGAAAGATGACTGGCTGATAAAAATTATTGGACTCAGCTGAAATAATGATATTGATAAGAGAAAAATCAGTGGCAACTTTTGCTAAAGACTGAGAACCTTTTTGCAAGAAAAAAAGAGTATAATATGCTGACTGTAGGATTAGACAGTTACTATTTTGGGAAAAGTAGCAATTAAAGTATTTGAATGGTATTTGAAATTAAAGAAGTTGTTTTTTTACCAGAGTAAAAAAAGTTATCAGAGAGTTATCACAGATTTATCTATAGTCTTCGATACAAAAGCTGAAAACCACTCTTTTAAATTTTTTTTAATTTAGTTAGTTATTAGTTTCCTTTTTTCTTTTGTTTTTCCTGTTTATTTCTTGTTTTAATTCACTGTTTCTTTTTTGTTGGTATGCACTGTGAAAACTTTTAATAAACGTATTTTAAAAAGGGGATAATTGCTGATGATATGGCGATCAAGGGAGAACATGATGACATAAATTGATGACAATAAAGTAACTCATCAACTGACATGAAAACAAGAGAATGGGGACAAGGCAGAACAGGGAACATGTGAGTGGCAAAACAATTAGAGTAGATGACTGTTGTGTTTAACTAGACAAAGTCATATGCAGAAAACAATGAGTGGAGAAGCAGGGAGCATGCCCATGGAGGAGATCAACACTGGAGAACAGACACTGAGATCAGAGTTTAGTAGTAGTGTTTGTACAGGAAAATGGCAGAAGAGAACAGAGCTTGGACAGTGATTTTTGAAAACGATTTTGTTATATAATTGGCTTTAACACTCCCAAAGGTATCATCATCATCATCATCATCACCACCACCACCACTACCACATTTCCATTTCCATCCTACCTTTTTTCCAGTTTGGGATGCAAAATGGCTTACAACAAAACTTTATCACCATATAAATGTTAACGCATTGTATTATTCATGATATTGCTTGATATTTTTCTGTTTCTTTAAAATGGACAGTGTTTCTTTTCAAAAGATAAAAGAGTAGAATAGAATCATAGAATCATAGAAATGTAGAGTTGGAAGAGACCACACGGGCCATCCAGTCCAACCCCCTGCCATGCAGGAACACCCTCAAAGCACTCCCGACAGATGGCCATCCAGCCTCTGCTTAAAAACCTCCAAAGAAGGAGACTCCACCACACTCCGAGGCAATAAAAGTTGGGCAATTCCATTCTAAAGTCCTGGGAAAAGGCAAATAAAAAGTACTGTTTAAAAATAAGAAAACGTTTCTCATTGCTTTTCTTCTTCTGGCAAATCAGCACCATTCTCATTCATTACATTTTTGAAAAGGTAACTTTGTTACATCCTCATTAAAAAAAAGAAAAAAAAGTAATGTGCTATGTGTAACTGTGTCATTTCTAATTCAAGAAGAGAAATAAGAGATGGTTTATTTATAGGGGAGATTATTATAGGGGAGATCATTTTTTTTGTTTTTGATTTGGTTTGTTCCTGAGGCATTCGGCTATACATGTAAAAGAATGGAACAAAGGAATGAAGGGAGAGTTGGGACTTGAAGCAAGAGGGCTGAGCACCGAGTTTGTTGACACCTAATAGTACCCAAGACTAATCTACCACAGGAGAGACCACAAGCAGGCAATGACAGAATACCATTAGTGGTCACATACAGCTCCCAGGTGAAACCACTCAAGCAACATTATCCATGAGCCACATCCTTCCCTCTCAGGAACTCTAGGTGGCAGGCCTTTATGTGCCTATGGACAGTCTCCTAATCTTAAACAATTTCCCACTCATAACACACACTCTCAGACCAAGAAAAGCCCGTTTTGAAGTTACAGGAGTATAGATTCTGACTGAATATTAGAAGGAACTTTTTGACAGTAAGAGCGGTTTGGCAATGGAATCAATTGCCTAGAGAGGTGGTGGGGTCTCCTTCTCTGGAAATCTTCAAAAAGAAGCTGGACAGCTGCCTGCCGGGGAAGCTTTAGCTTAGCTGGAGATCCTGTACTGAACAGGGGGATGGACCCTTCCAACTCTGTGATCATGGCTCCCTCAGGATTCATAGACCCCAGTTTAAGAGCTGCTGATCTATGGCACAAGGATGTAATTGTTCCTAGAGGAGAATATTATCTGTGTAAATATAACCTCTTGGGAATATATTTGTATTTTGGTGCACACCAGTTAAGGCTTAAGTTCCGCTAAACCATAAACAATTTACTTCCTAATAAAGGACTGGTTTTACAGACTGGCCATTTTAACCCAGAATCAAGTTCTCTTATTTTTAAAACGACATGCCTTTTAAAAAAGCAAAGGCTGCAATAACACTACCGAACTAACTGAGAATGAATTCCAACTGAGCATTCTGAAAGGCCACGGATGACGGTAGTTCAACAATTTCTGGTGATCCTCATGTCCCCCACCCTTGACACAGAGAACCAAGGCATAAAAAAAGAGCAAGGAAGGGGGAAATTAAAAATAAATAAATAAATAAACGTGGCAGAAGCTTTAAAACTGTTTTTTTTTCTTTTCACATGAGCTTTCATGAATATAAACCCACTTTTTATTATTATAAATTATTACTCTGTACAGGAATTTATTAATACTAATAAATTCATAATAATAAAAAGTGGGTTTATATTCATGAAAGCTCATGCGAAATAAAAAATAGCATTAAAGGTGCTGGCACATTTCTTCCTTTTTTCTTCCCTCCCCCTTCCTTCGTCCTTTTACACTACAAGTGATTAACTTGTACTACAAGTGATTATTCCTTAGAAAACCAAGTTACAAGTGAGCTTAATTCAGTCTCCGGACAGCCAGATACACTACTACGCGTGTTCAGTCTGAAAATACAAGGTTTACGCCTAGACTAGTGTACCCACGAATGAAGCTTTAAATGTTGCAACAGAGCTGACGAGCAAAAAGAACCAGATTCTTCTCCCAGCCCCCTCTCTTGACGCCTCCGTCGCCACTCCCTCGCTTTTTCCCTTCAACCTTGTTTCACAATACACCGACAGGATCCTCAAGTTTCCGAAACGAAAGCCAGAGAAGCATGCGCAGTAAGGAGGAGGGAGTCCCTTTCCACTCCGTCCCGCCACACGCATGCGCAACCACGTGTATTCCCTTGTGTTTCCGGTGCCCAACCTTGGGAGGGCCGTTGTTGCTTCTCAGGGCGCATGCGTGCGGAGAAGCGGCGACGGAGGAAGGAAAACAAACACGACAACAAAACATCCACATCAAACCATGGAGTGATGGAGCGGAGGTAGCCTAGAACGGCCTCCTCTTTCCCCCAACCCCACGCGTAGGCGAAGCGAGGGGGATAACGGCCCGGCGCCCGCCGCCTTCTCGTGGTAAGGAAGTGGCGGCGGCTTCCACATTCGCCTTCTCCCGAACGGGGAGGCCGGAAAATCTCTGAGGGCCTCGGACGGGGCGGGGCGCCTTTTCCCTCGCGGACCGGATTTCCTGGTTGTTATTATTATTATTTTCCTGGTCTGACTTTCCTTCTCCCAGAATCCCCTAAAACGTGGCCGGAGCGGCGGTTCTTTCGGGGAGGTGGAGGAAAAAACAACAACAAAAAAAACCCGGCAAACGTATTTGTTGGCGGCATCTTGTTTCTCCCTCCTCCTTCCAAAAAAAAAAATTAATAATAATAATAATCCAGAAGTGAAAACAGATGCTGTATTTAATCCGTGCCACTTTAGTTAAGAGGGGGAAATGTAATTGAATTAACAGAGGGGAAAAAATTTACCAGCGAATCCTTTTCTGCCGTGAGGAAGCGGAGAGAGAAAACTGTGGCTTTCCGCGCGGCAACGGGTAAGGGCTGGGGCGGGGCGGGGCGGCGCGGCGGGCGTCGCGTGCGCGGGCCGGGGCTGCCCGCGCGCCCTCCTCGCGCCGGCGGGGCTCGGCCTCTCGTGGCATTTCCCTCCGCCCCCTGAGAGCTCCTCGCGCGCGGGGAGAGGGTGTTCTTGCCGCTCGGTGGAAATCGAAGGAGAACGGGATGGGGAAGGAGGCAGCCCGCGCAAACGCCCGTCTGGCTTCTTTTCCTCGGGTGGGATTGTTCGGAGGCGGCCTGGGAGGAAAACGGTCGGGGAAGGCTGGGCGGGAGGGTGCCGGGAGCGGAGCGGCGGCGAGATGATTCTGGGGGAGGCACCGTTTACTGGGCAAGACGGCGAGTGGGGGGAAAAATTTCCCCTCCCGATGTTTTAAGCTGCATCTCCGGTGATCCCATAACGAAGTCCGTACGGGCTGGCATTTCTGGGAGCTGAAGTCCAACAATATCCGAACGGCTGGATGGTTTCCCTGCTTCTGATCTAGATGGATTTGGGAAACGAGTGAGGAAAGCTCTTCTTTCTTAATGAGAAAGATCGGGGGCGAGGAAGCTGCCTCTGATACCAGCCTCCTGGCTGCTTTCCTTGTGAGGAGGCAGTGTGAAGGCAGATTCAGATCAGAGTTCTGAAATCCTGCTGCTGTGCGGGATGCCATCGTGGAAAGTAAAACTCCTTTTGCTCAAGGAGAGGCACTTCGTTTCCTTTTTGTGATTGAAATGATGTTCAAAATGAAAACGGGCAATGTATTTCCCAGACGTTCAGGGTCCAAACTGTACCGTTGTGTTTTTTTGAAAGAACAATTATACATAAACTGAGGCATTATTTGCCTCAAAAGACAGTCCTCTCACTGGTAAAGCTTGGAGAAGTAAAACATCTGTATAACTTGAAGTTGGTGGGGGGGAAGAGCGTTGCAGGAATAGATATTTAGGTAAAATTCAGATACCTGCAAGGATTCTCTTAACAAGCTCCCAGTCATTTTACTCTTCTAACAGCTTATTAGCGATTGTTTATAATTTAGCATATGAGCTTACTACATTTTGAGAGCAATCCTTTTCATGTTTACTAAGAAAGAAGATCACATTTTTGAGTATAAAAGAATTATTAATGTATTAGTTTATAAATTTCAAATAGACCCCATATGAAAATGAGTGAGCTGCAAGCTGAAGGCCAGGTCAGAAGGACAGCAGGCAGACTGTTTGCTTCTGATGTATCTAAATGACTTCAGATGTCACAAGAAGAAAGCAAATTCTGTTTGTAAGCATGGAAGATTCACTGAGCTCCTTTCATAAAAATGGTTGCATTCTGGAGGTGTAGAAATACCTCTGAGAGTTTTTAAAAAATGTATATAGGAGACACAGAACTGTAGATTGCCTTACTTAAAAATAGTCAGTTTTCACATTTTGAATGATTAAAGCCTTGGCTAGAATCCTGTTGGAAAGTTATGAATTTGTAAGCACTGTCGTTACAGTGCTGCACAGTGAATCCCATCCCGCTCACCCTAATTCCCACTTGCTGGGCAGCAGCTGCTGCAGTTGAGGGGGTCTGTTCCCATGTTTATCCGAAGAAGTTTATCGCTGTTTATCTGATGTTCTTACTCCCCCATAAGTTATCTCCATTGTGACAAGCAGAAGTAGTGTGCCCGTCACAATTTCCCCTCATGCTAGAGATCGCTCAGGCAAGGGGGGTTGGGTGTGGCCATCCATCAGCTGCTCCTTCAACAAAAGAGCAACAGACCCTTGTAGGCTGAAGTAGCTGCTGCCTGGTAAGTGGGGATTGGGGGACTTGCATGTCCCCTGTGTATCTCCTAAACTAGCAGAAACCTTCTTGCTCCTTGTCTCTTGCCTGCCCACCTGAGTTCAAGGGAATGTATGCATGCACCTTTCCTCTTTCCATCCCCTTCTCCCCTGCCCACCTACCTGAGTGAGTGAGTCAGTGAGCAAGGGAAGGCGCATGCATGCTTTCTTTTCTCCCACTCCTTTGCCTCCCCTCATTTGTGAATGTGTGCACGAAGGAAGCAAAGGCAGCAGCAACTAATTTGCAAATAGTCAAATTCACAAAGATCAAACTTGCAAATGGGGATGGGCGACTGTAGTTTCTCCTTCTGCTTGGAGAGTGCGGTGTAGTGTTGGCCACTAATAATGGCTAGCTAGACGACCCAAATAAAAGCTTTGATTTATGGACACTTGGCTGTATGTATTTTAAGGAACAGAAAGTTCATGCATTGTCCTAATCTTGACAACTGAATATAAGTTAATGTGTTTATTTTGTTTAATTGGGACAGAATGGAAGGCAGGGACAAAGCAGAGACAAAGCAATCTGTGGAATATGGGCATTATATGTGAGGTTGACCTATTATAGCAAATTAACAATGTGGGTTTATTGGCTTGCAGTGAGCTGAGCCTTACCTTTACCCACATGGTTCCTTTTTAGCCCTGTGCATGGCTGTTGCCTAGGTCTTTGAAATATATTTCAAGGCTTTTTTAATGTATAAGGCTTATTGTAGGATACTGGAATTATTCCAAGTGATATTAGGATTGCACTTGATCTTCATATTGTCTTTTATTTTAACTTAATTGTTGTTTTGCCTTTGTGTGCTAAAGAAAAACCATAGCCACAAACAAAACACAGTTTATTCTTTTACTTCTCCTTCCAATTTCCAGCTATTTTGGAACCTTAATTAGATGAGTCTTATTTTATTGAACAGAATTTAAGTAGGTGTGTTAGTTGTTGCACAGAAACTAATTAAGTAATAGCATGGAAACCTGGCTAACAAATAGGGCGGAAACAAATATATCCTTCCCGAACAGTTCGTAAATCAAAGATGATGGTTGTGCCAAGGAGAACTTATTTCTTTATCTAGCTGTTAGGACATAATATGAAACATTAACGGTATTTGCCACCATTGGAAAACGTATGTCACCTCACATACTTCCTCTGAGGTTATCATTTAAAAAAATGCTGTTTTAAATTACAAATGTGTTTCATTTACCCTAAGTGTGCTTATATTTCATCTGTAGCCCCAAAAATATTTTTTTAAAAAAATTATACATTGGCTTTCCTTAAGTTACTTTCTTGGATTTTATTTATATTGCAAGAATACTGTACATGATGAAAGAGTAATGTGTTTATATTGGTCAGACATATTAATCAGACTTTATGGACTGAAGTATAAACATTGCACTAAATTACAACCTATGTCCCTTCAGAATACATCTTGTTAAAATCTCTGGGAATTCTGAGCAAACATGCATTAGATTGGGCTACTTGGTCTCATATGGTGATGCATGATGCTTTGGGATTGCAATGAACACTACTTTAGAATAAATAACTATACCTTTTCATGTTGGTTTGTTTATTTAGGGTGACTTATCTTGATATCTGGGAGCTCCCATCTTGCCATTGTAACTCTTGTGCAAATTCTTCAAGATGCCAGCAGCACTTGCAGAAAATAGTCAGGTGATCTGTGAAGTATGGGCAAACAATCTAGAAGAAGAGATGAGGAAAATTCGGGAAATTGTTCTCAGCTACAGCTACATTGCAATGGTAAACACGTACTTCAGTATTCAACTTAGAATCTAAATCTTGGATTTTGTTCTAGACAGTTGAGTCATTTTGATTGAAATCCATGAGTCTGATCCTAAATACCGAAGTTACTCAATGTTTTAGAGGAGGAGTTGTGTGCTCTTCCAAAAGCTTAAAAAAAATGCTGCAGACTCACCCTGGAAGTTGCTTCCAGTTTCCATTTTGTGGTTGGGTTGTAAGAGGATAGAAACTTGTCATCCCTGGAGGTCTTCAGAAGTGCCAGTTGACACTTTTGGGTGATATTTTTTCCCTCTGAGAAAATTTAATTGATGGGAGAAGGATGCAGGACATTAGAAAGGTTTATGGGGCTTGGGCCATAAAAACAGGAATGGTAGCACACATGGCCTATGACCTATGGGCCATGCTTTCCTGTCCCTGTCAGAGATACCTAAATGTCAGTGTTCTTTTAACACCTGTATTACAAAGTATTTCCTCTGGGTGGGTTATGAATCTCAAGACTGCAACTGTAGTACAAGTGCCTAATGTTATTCCCGTGTAGTATTCTGAAAGTACATTTTTCTGTCATTACTAGAACATTTGAAGTTTCTGTCGTAATATTTGGGACCCGAATTTCAATTTCATGTCATCTTTTTTTGGGGGGGGTGGTGGTTTGGAAGCAGCTGGTTGCTGCTGTTGGAAAATGCAGGCATAGATATATCTGGCAAAACAAGCTTGTGCTTGCAAATACGTTTAATTACAGAAAAATGGATTCTGATACGCTCTATGCAGTCACATACATATTATGGATTAATTGTTCTTTTTGTTTTTCTAATTTAGACTATGTTATTCCACAGACCTTTTTTCTCTGCAGCTTTCCATTGAATTATGAGGCAAGAGTGCATAAAAGTTTTCACTTTCCAAATTGTTAATGCTCTGAATGACACAGATGAGCTTCAAAGTATGTGTTGCTTGGTGGCTGCAACAGGCTGCTTCCAGTCCTTCAGTGTACCTCTGAATTCATGGGGAGGAGGAGCAATGTGGATGTAGTGATGGAGCCATTCTCCTCTATTTCTGCTTTGTACTGGCTTGGTGGGGGGCAGATGTTTCCATGAAGAAGTAGCAACAGTATACGCTTCACTTAATTGTATCATTAACATGAAAAGAAAAAGCAGGCAGCAGCAAATTTAGGGAATTATCATGGGCACATTCATGATAGCTTATCTGTTATTGTGTAGTGGAAAGAAGTATATTGTCCTTGTCAGCAAAAGTTCTGCTTTTCAGTCTGTTTCCTTGACAGCTCAGATAAGCCTGATGCATTCTTTTGGTACTATAGTTACATGTCACTATTAATAAAAAAAGTGTTGGTTTGGATTTTGCTCCTTCTTTCTTAGGATACAGAGTTTCCTGGAGTTGTTGTTCGACCGATAGGTGAATTTCGCAGTTCTATAGACTACCAGTATCAGCTGCTCCGATGTAATGTTGACCTCTTGAAGATCATCCAGCTAGGGCTGACCTTTACAAATGAGAAAGGAGAATATCCTGCTGGAATCAACACCTGGCAGTTCAACTTCAAGTTTAATCTTACGTAAGTCTTCACAATTGGGGGAAGAGTTTCTCTTTCCTCCTCCCACCCCCTAATAAAGACCCGTTGCAAAATAGAAAATGACTTCTTGGCATATCTATAAAAAGAAAAAATAATAATCCAGTGTGAAAAAAATGTTACAGGTCAATGTACCATCACAAAACCTGCTAATCAATGATTAGTCTTTCAGAAAAAAAAAAGTAAAATAGTTGTATGGTGGCAGTGAATATGGCCTGCTGTTTTCACATAGATGAAGCAGAAGGAGGTATATTCCTCCTGATTGTATAACACCATTTTGGGATATGCTAAGTATTGTTTGGTAGGTGTTGGTATATGCAACCTATGTATGTCAATGACATGATAACGGAATCTTCTCACCTTCTTTCTATGTTATGACAAATTTTATAGAAGACAAAAACAGAGTTGTGTCCCTTTTTAAAAAGGAAAATTTTGTGAACTGTGAATTGAAAGTATTTGTTGAATTATTGAGTGTTTAATTATGGCAACACTGGGAAACCAGGGATTCTTTATCCAGCCTGCCAGCTTTTTTCCAGGCCCTATCCTGTACCCAGGCGTTTCCACAGCCCAGCAACACAGAGAAGACTGCCATTTCTTTAGCACTGAAATATGAAATAAGACCTAAGGTTTCCTTAACGCATGCTGTGGAAAGGCAGCACTCATTTCCTTTGAGCTGAAAAATTGATAATATCAGGATATGACTTTGGGGAAGGGCATGTGAGGGTTCAGCCCAGATGTCATCCAGCCACAAAGGGGGTGTCCTAAGAGGCAATTTGTTGGTTAGAGCTGAGACAGCCTCCCAGCCCTGATTCAAGCACAGTGGAGATGGATGTCTTACATTTATTTGTCTCTCATCAGGGAAGATATGTATTCTCAGGATTCAATAGACCTTCTTGCAAGTTCCGGACTGCAGTTCCAGAAGCATGAGGAGGAAGGGATTGATACTTTGCATTTTGCAGAGCTACTTATGACTTCTGGTGTGGTGCTTTGTGACAATGTCAAGTGGCTTTCATTTCACAGGTTGGTCAGATATTCTTTTACTTCTAACAATGCTTATGTTTTAATAAACCCAATACTTAATTTAATAAGCTTAATTTGCCCTTTGGAGTTAAAGAGCATAAAGAATTGTAGCTGCAGTAATCTTGCTGATCTGGTAGAACTCTTGTGCTTTTAATGGTAAGACAATAAAGCTGAAAAACAGTTTGCAAAGTTACTGTTGAATTTATGGGCAAGCAAAAGGTTCAGTTCCTGAAAATAAGGTTATCAAGCAATTATTAGCATTGGGAATTCTTCAAGAAAAAAATGGCTACTTGAAATTATTTATGGCAGTAAAAGAGGGATAAATATAAGTTACATTTATTGTATTCAATAGAGACGATAGAAATTGACTGTTAGACTTTGAATGATGGCATTAACTTCATCAGTACAATAGTGTAAGAATTGTTCTGTAAGGTAGCAGTGGAGGCAGGACTGTAGGAGAAATTAAGACTTTGCTTTTTATAATCACAGCCAGGTCCTTGCTGGTTAATGGAGGTAACTTAGCCCATAACAAGTGGCAGTTTTCCATTTTTCAGTAAGTATGCCTCCTGTCTAGCTTTTCCTCCACATGTGTCACAAATCCGTGTAGCAGCAGATGAAAATTAAACAAACACTTCATATTCCAGTTTTAATCATGTTCTTCATCTTTTCATCTTTTGAGTATTTATTCAGCAATTATCTTGAAGATCTCTCAATAGTAGTAGTTACCAAGTAGATCACACAGCAGGGCCACGATCCTACATGGTGAAATGTAAATGTGTCAGTGGAGCTGTGTCATCATAGTTGTGTCTGATGGTGCCTTCCCAAAGAACCTGCCTTTCCTTCCAGGCTGAAGCCTACACAAGGGGTTACTGAGGTGCTGCAGGTGGGCGTGCTGAGAAGTGACCTCAGCAGCACTCTCCTGGTCATGGAACACATCAAGAACTGGCAGCTGGAGAAGTCTTTTGGTCCTGCTACAACTGTCTCTCCTAATGCATCCTCTGACTAGGAGAGTGCTGCAGATACCATTTCATTGTACCCTACAGTACTTTGGAACTTTCAGCTGGGGCACTGGTGGCTGAAAAGGTACATTTTGGGAGTCACATTCAGTTGTTAACAACCATAAATATGAATCCTCCAAGTTAGGAGACTGTAAGTCCAATTTATGATCTTGTAACTACTGAGCAGGATGTCAGCCATTATTTTTAAATAAGGAGGTTGAATGGTAAGCAGAATATTCTTCTGTAGTATATACTGATAGGAAGCATATGCTGACCTATCTTTGCACTATTTTTTCATCAGTGGTTATGACTTTGGTTATATGGTGAAACTGCTGACAGATTCAAGGCTTCCTGAAGAAGAACATGAGTTTTTTCATATCCTGAATCTCTTCTTTCCATCCATATATGATGTTAAGTACTTGATGAAGAGTTGCAAAAACCTGAAGGTACTTTTCTTAATTTTAACATTGTAATTACCAAACTTGAGATAAGTTGCTGGTTGCGTTGCGTATATTGAAAAAGATGAAGTGACCTAAAATCCAGACTGCTAGGTAAATTTATGATTTTTAAAAACAAACAGCATAATTACCATTTAAATTAATTTTATGCAAGCATCTTAGAATTGTTGTACATTTATTGTTTATTATTTTACTGTAGCCAAATGTTCCCAAGGCCAAATGCCATTGTGTAGGTGCCAGCCAAATTTTTTATTTCAGCTTTGTGTCTTCAGCTACCAGTGGCAAAGATATCTACTCCCCAGCTGTCCTGTCTTGACATCTTTTTCTATAACTTATTCCCTTTCCTGTTGAAGCTTGATAGCCTGTGCCAGTTAATTAATTGTAACCCATTTACAAACAGGAGTAGGAACATAAGATTCAAGAGTGAGTAGCATAAATCAAATATACAAGCTATTTTTGTTCAGGTCACAAGTGCATAGGAAGTAGGATTACCACAATCCATTACACTTCCATCTGAGATACATCTGAGCTTGGAAAAACAAAGGAACTGCACACTGGAGTTTTGTAGAAAAAGTTTTTTATAATTAGCATTAGCTGTTACTGTGCAAAAATGAATACTTTAATACATGATTATTTTATGGCTCTATAAGTGGTTGTATTCAGATTATGAGTATGATTTGTCTTGCATGCCAAATATTTATGAAACTTGCTGATGTGAGTCATCTGTTTTCATAGTAGTTGACTCTTTCAGTGTGTCCATTTCTCCTAGTTGGATAAAGTACAGTGCTGGTGGAATATAATCACTTCGTAATAAAGCCATTGTGCTTTCACTGGGATGTAATCACTGTGTTATTGTGCAAGGTTAAATTTAATTTCTTTTGAATTCTGGCAAGATTTTGGTCTCTCATTTGTTCCTTCTGCAGTGCACAGCTTGTCTTAGCAATGGGAAGATAAAGGAAACTTGGGAAAATTCAGGTCTCATATTTCTTCCTTGGTTGTAGGGAGGCCTCCAGGAAGTTGCTGACCAACTAGATCTGCAGCGGATTGGACGGCAGCACCAAGCTGGGTCAGACTCACTGCTCACAGGGATGGCGTTCTTCAGAATGAAAGAAGTATGTTCATATTGCCAGTTTCTAAAGTATTAGAGTGCACAGCAGTATATAGTCCGATTGACCTTCCTTGCATTTTAAACTAACAGCTTTCTGTCTGTTACATTATGCAGTTCTTACCACTGTAGCAATGATGTGGTTGAAGTCTAATTATGTGTCAAAGATGTATCGGATAAAAAGCATAACCTATTGTTTGTTTGTTTTTTTTTTTGGTAGTTGTTCTTTGAGGATACAATCGATGATGCAAAGTACTGTGGGAGACTATATGGCCTTGGCACAGGAGTAGCTCAAAAACAGAGCGAAGATGTAGAGACAGCCCAAGAAAAAATGAGTATTTTGGCTATTATCAACAATATGCAGCAGTGACAGCTGGGTGCCATTCAATGTGACATGGGTCCATGGAGGTAAACTCTATCCTTAAACACATCTCTAAAAGGAATGGTGGAACAACCAGTGTGTTTTTGCATAGGGCAAATCCTTTGAATCTTCATAGATTCTAATCAGGCAACTTCATAATGGCTGGTGGAGTGTTTTGCCCCTTTGTAAAGTACAATGTATATACCTCCTTTTTCTTTTAAACTTTACTGAATTTGCAAGGAGTAGATCATTTCAGAGCTTTCAGCAGAGCTGAGGTTCTCTCATGCACTTGCAAATTTAGCTTTTGAAAGCTTATTTTAAAGGTTTTTTTGCTCTCTGTGAGGGTGATTTGTTCATAAGCCCTCTGCTAGTTTTTACATTTTGTGTAAGTCAGCCTGTGAAAGTGTTCCACTCAGCCCTGGTGGTGGAGACAGTGCATGAACTCCTTAGTAGCAGCCATTATGGTGGTTCTGGCTAATATTACTGCTGGCTCCTCCTCCTTTTAGATTGCTGGGTCATGTATCGTATCAGTAAGTTTCATCTGAACTACTGTAGAATGGAGCAAAACTGTCTGCATGTTTGAGACTACAGTAATAGTTGGACCAAAAATGGTTTCACTTTAAGTGAAATACTTTACCCTTTTGCTAACAGAATGTTTGGAAATTTGACAGAATCACAAGTGCATCTACCCAGGAAAGGCTAATAAAGCTTTTAGATTTCTCTTTTATGCTGTTTTGAAAAGAAGCGCCTGATTGTTAAGTGGTTAGAAAAAAAGTATGTTTAATTGCAAGTCTCATCCAGTCCTGGCAAACCAAAATCCTGTTTAGGGAGAGAGAAAAAAATCCTGATAGTGTGGTATTTTAAACTCTCCATTAGGTAAAGTATTGCAAGCGGCTGTTAAAGTGCTTGTGTATATATAGCTGGTTCTTAATTTTGTAAAATAAAGAATTTTCTTAAGGCACGAGACTATGATTTTTAAGCTTCTTTTGAGAGGGTGTTAATGTTGTTCATCCAAAGAACTGAACAAAAGAAAAAAAACACTAGTTATCACAGGTAGGATTATAGAGCAGTTCTTTCATTCTTCTGGGTATGCCATCTGTTATCACAAGATTACAATCTCTGGATTTATTTTTGCTGGGTTAGAGACTTATTTTAATTGATTAAACCAGGATCATCGTTTGGTATCCCAGCTTGTTGACTAATTAGAAGAAAACATGGTGCCAAGTTCAAATGTTACAGAGCATTAGGGTCATTCCTATAATGACAAATTGTAAGTTTGCCAGCACATCTGAAGTGGGCCATCATAAAGTAGCAGTAATGCAAAGGTGTTACAGTACTGCTCTTGCGTTGAGAGTTTTACTGTACTTGTGGAATACTTACTCTACTCAGCCTAATGAACGCACAGTCCAGTGCTTCTGGGGCAAGAGGCTTAATTCTTCATCTTGAAAGAGGTGTGCCACAATACTTAAGTTTGCCATGGTTGAAGGAACAGAAGGTTCATCTGACTAACTCCCAGAAGGGAAACTTTCCTGTCATCTACAGGAATCTCCTGATATGTTAATATTCTGTTGTTGTTAACTGCTGTCAAGTCAGCTTTGACTAATGGTGACCCTGCTGTTTATACCACAAAAAATTAATTTTGTCATGAGGTCTTCTCCCTATTCCCACTCTTGTGTAAGACATAAATTCACAACAGCAATATCTAGTACAAGCCAAGTGGTCAACTTTGGTTTCTATCATTCCCACTGGCACTTTGTTTCTTTTTTAACAGTGAACCAAGGTCCAATTATTTGTTGCAATATATTATAAAAGATTAAAACTAGCTAGTAAAATCAGAGCTAGACAATGATGCTGTTAGGTGTATTTGTAATTGGTTGACTGGCCAAATCCAAAGGGTGCTCACCAATGGCTCTTCCTCATCCTGGAGAGAAGTGACTAGTGGGGTGCCACAGGGTTCTGTCCTGGGCCCAGTGCTATTCAAGATCTTCATCAGTGACTTGGATGAAGGAGTAGAGGGCATGCTGATCAGATTTGCAGATGACACCAAACTGGGAGGGGTAGCTAGAGAACTAGGGTCCCAGAGGACAGGATCAAAATTCAAAATGACCTTGACAGATTGGAGAGCTGCGACAAAACTCATGCAACAGGGACCAGTGTAAGGTACTACACCTGGGCAATGAAAATGAAATGCACAGATATAAGATGGGTGACTCTTGGCTTGACCACAGTACATGTGAAAGGGATCTAGGAGTCTTAGTAGACCACAAACTGAACATCAGTCAACAGCATGGTGCAGCAGCTGAAAAAAACCCCCAATGTGATTCTAAGCTACATCAATAGGAGTATAGTGTCTAAATCAAGGGAGGTAATAGTACCACTCTATTCTGCTTTGTTAAGACCTCACCAGCAACAATACAGTGTCCAGTTCTGGGCATCACAATTCAAGGATATTGACAATCTGGAACATTGTGCAGAGGGCAACCAAATGGTAAAAGACCTGGAAACTATGCCCTGTGAGGAACGCCTTAGGGAGCAAGGTATGTTTAGCTTGGAGAAGAGAAGATTAAGAGATGACATGATAGCCATACTTAAAAAATGGAAAGGATGTCTTATTGAAGATGGGCCCAGCTTGTTTTCTGCTGCTCCAGAGACTAGGACATAGGCCAATGGAATCAAACTATAGGAAAAGAGATCCCACCTAAACATTAGGAAGGACTTCCTGATGGTAAGAGCTGTTTGACAGTGCAATACACTGCCCTGGAGTGTGGTGAAGTCTCCTCTTTTGGAGATTTTTAAACAAAGGTTGGATGGCCATCTGTCAGAAGTGCTTTGACTGCGTACTCTTGCCAGGTAGGGGGTTAGACCAGATAGCCCTTGTGGTCTCTTCCAACTTTATGAGTCTATGAAAAATGAACACATTTCACTTTTAGAATATACACTTTTATTGCTTAGGTAACACAAACTCCCCACCTTGCAGGAGGAGGGATGTGTCAACACCCCATATAGTTTATGAACAATAGTCCCCTTCGTATCTTTCTTTCCAAATAGAAAATAAACTGACAGTGCTGAAAAACACTTGGTATTTTGGTTTTATCGTAACTTTGCATTACTTCATTATAGTCCATTAATCAACAGAACTGTATAACAGTAGTCTCCTGTTCATCCATCCAGAATGAAGCATACTTCAACTTAAAACAGTCCTTCACCATCCAGGGCGGAAAAACGGAAGGAGGGGATTCATGAAAAGAACTTTTTGCAAGCTTCTTTGCATATGTGAGTTCCTCCATATTTTTTAAGTAGGTCTAATGACAGTTGCTGTAATTCTGGAATGACAGACACATGGCCCTGGCTGCCCATGTGAAGAAAAACAAGACAGCACTCCATCACGTCAGGGAAACGGGAAGCCTGTGAAGAAAGTGATTTTTTTTTTTTGGACTATCAGAAACTGACACGCACAATCCAGGCAGAGATGTATCCTATCAGACTGTCCACTATTATATTTTTATATTTAATGCTCTATTTTGTATGTTTGTTCTGAAAAGGACAAAAATATATAAAATGAGAACTACTCATCTCAGTAAGATTTGTTTTTCAAGGGGAAATCTGATGACAAAGCCACAGCTCATAAGCCCTCTGGAAGGTTATAGAACATGTCTTCTCTAATGTTTGCAATACTAATCACTCAACTCTCCTTGTACGAACAGGAGTACAACCATGCCATGTTGTTTGACTTTCCCATAAAATGTTTTTACTAAATATAGGAACTATTTCATTTTTGAAACCTAAGGTTGTACTCCTGTTAGGAGAATAAGTGCTCTATTCTCTGCAAGCTAGGACTCTGACAACTCCAGATTCATTTGAGATCTTTCTAATTAAGGAGGGAGTGCTTGCTGTCCCACTCAAAAACAAAAGTGCTTGAAAGGATTAATCTTGTAAAAAAGCAATGACTTAATCAACAAGCCTTCAAAAGACCAGATTTCTCTTTGTCTCCATAAGTTACCTGGAGCCTCCTACTGCTCAGATAGACTCCTAGCCTCAAAACTGCTTTTGAAGTATTCTGCTCAATTTTAAATCTTACCTTTATAGACTCAGGAAACTCTGCTAGTTTTTTATTAGCTTCTGTAAGTTGTTTTGTCAGATCTGGTAGAGAAATGTGTTCATTCACTTGTTCTTTACTGTTAAAAAAAAAGGGAAGTTTGAGATTTTCTACAGATACATTAAAACAGTTAAACATTCCAAACCTGCCCCTTGTCAGTTAACTGTTGTAAAAGGAAAAAAAATAAAGACTAGTTTTAAAGCTGTGCCTTAGGTGAAACATTATTATATTAAACAATTTGAAGATTATTCTTCTACTAAATACAGTATTCCAGGTTAATTTGAAACCAGAAATTGAGATCATTGGCACTCTTTAAATGCTTTTCAGTGAATGTTATTCTTCAACGTCAACACACTTCCAGGCTGGAGACCACTGTAGATTAGGGAGCTAGGTTTTAATTCCCAAAATAGCAGTGAAGCTGGTCTGGATGTCCAACCCCCGTCACAGGGTCCTGTGATGATAATTTGAGGGGAGAAGGGAGCCACGTTTACTGCCTTGCAGTAAATGTATATAGAAATATTATACATTATCATGAGAAATCCACAAATCTATTTACCTGGGCCACAAGTTTTTAGACATCTGGTAAGAAAAAGGTCTCCTAACTTAATTGCACTACAGTCAAATGAATTTCCCTAATAAGAATATTTATATTCCCACCAGATACAGGCATCTCCTTTTAAAACAGTATCAGATGTTTTTGTCAGATCAAAGTGAAAGTAGATAGCTGATTGTTTATCTGTCACAGATACTTGATTCTTTTGTGTTGTTTTTGTGAGGGTAGGAAGGAATCAAGGTAGAGTGAAGAAGGAACAGTGTAAAGAATAGTTGTCTGCAGTATAGGTTTCTATACTCCCATACTTATGGCACACATGGGGTCATGGATAGATGAGAAATCCCACCCTACAGAAGGGTTGTGATTTCAGATGCCCCCATAGAAAGGGCCATTTCTTTAGCACTGGAGAGAAGCAGGTCAAGGGCACTGTGGGCAAAGAAGATGAAGCACTGGATCTGCAGAATCAGAAGCCTCACCCATGTTCCTAAATGGGATGAGACTGTAAGGCATCCTAGAGCTGACCTAAACTGATAGCTTCCTATTACTTGCAAAAGGAGAGAATTTGTTTTAAAAGGAAAAAAAAATAGCAGCTTGCACCCCATTCCTCTGAACAGGGCATTAGATATACTGATGCTTCAGTTTAACCCTAAAGCTGCCATATAAAGCTCAAACTGTCATGGATATTGCTTGCAGGAAAGATCCAATTACAGGAAGATATTGAATTCATTCCTCATGCCAGTAAACAAAAGAAAATGCAGAAAATCGACCCAGTATTATAATGAGTCGTAAGGCCTTGTTGTAAGAGTGAAACAACAATGTAAACAATACTCCATTTAGTTGTGGATTAACAAGGTTTAACTGTCACATTTGGAGCATTATTTATAAATGAATATACATGAAAAAATACCAGTGGGAAACTTATATCAGCAGTTTAAACTATCCTTTTTCCTTGCTTATATTAAGCCATCTTAATATCATTGTACCCTGGTTCAGACTAAAGAAATGTTTCTACCATCAGCAGAAGACCTAATATAGCACGTGTTCCCAGCTCCTTTAGTCACACTCTTATTTGGACTGAAAACTAGTCATTTGAAGTGTCTACACAGACTGGAAAAGAAGGTACCAAGAACATTCTGTGTGTTCAGAGCTCCACAGTATGGAAGTAAATATATGTCAGTTCTAACAGTGGCAGCCTCCCATGGAGGCCAAATTCATATTGCAGCTTGCACACATTGCTGTGATGCGAAAATTTGTTTAAAATTTTTAATTTAAAGTAGCAGAAGATAATTTAAATAATTGATTAAATTAATTTTATTGGGGAGATAGAAAACAGGATATATGTACTAAATTCCAACTGTGGGGGTGAGGGATGTTTTGTTTTTGTGACTTCCAAACTATGTGAGACAAATTAGAAACTGGGCCTTAGTCTGAACAAGATTAACTGTTCACCTTTGAAAATGATCATGATCAATTAAATGCATGTATAGTTACTTTTCCTTTCCTCAGCAAATCTTAATTTTTAATCTTACCTCTGAGTCTCTTCATCCTGTCCATTAGTGGCACATTGGTTCAATTTATTTTTCTGATGCTGGCAGATCATGTCTGCTAAAGTCTGCTGAACTCTAGAAATATCTCTCTGTATATTCTGGACTGCAGCATTTTCTTCAGAAAGGAGCACTCTACAGGCCCTTAGCCTCACTTCTCTTTCCACAAATAGGCTTGACTTGGCTGCTGAGTCTATTTCTGAGGTAGCACCATTACTCTTGGGAAATGGATCTGATTCACCCTTGATTTTGGTCTCAACTGCAGTTTCTTCAGATGAAGAGGTTTTCTTGATTTCCGTCTCTAATGCAGTTTCTTCAAGTGAAAAGTCCAATTTGGTATTGTTCTGGCCAAGAAAAGACTGCCCACGAGAGCAAGCCTCAGAAAGAAGTCCCAATTGCTCTGAGGCAGAAGCACCAGGTGGGTTCCACCACAGGTCGTACAGCTGCCCATAGGCCACAAATGCCTCTAAACTTTGGAAACTTGCCATGTTCTGCAAGTCTGCGTGGTCCACCTTATATCTCAGATGATCACACCCTACCAAACAAGATATAGATACAGTTGTGAACACAGGCATGCCAGTGTCTTTTCAAAAATCAAAATTCTATACCAGGAAGTCCAATTTTGATTCTTGATAAGTGAATCATGGCTGAGAATTTCATCACTATATATTATTTTGCCTCATTAAAGGCTGGAAAAATGTTCCTTAGTCACATGACTCAGTTATTTTAGTATCTGCTTTATAGTACATTCATCCCTTTTTCATTCAACTCATGACTGGAAGTAATTGCAAGCAACACCTAATCCAAACCCCTTCTAGTGCAGGAATTCACAGGTAAACCCTATGCTATGTTGACTTATGTTCTAGCAGTTTTCCTAAGATGACAAAACAGCTTTTAAGTGTAGTTAAGAAGAAGGAAAGAAAAGGGCTGATGCACTATGTTGCTAGTTTATATACTGGCTAGTTTATATACTGGCTTCACAAAGTGAAGAAAGAATTTTTCTAATCTTTGACCTTACTATGACAAGAATTGTCTTAAACACCTGTTGTATCTTTTAACAGATCAATTAATTTTACCAGCTGCCTTTTTGGAAGATAATAAAACTTAAGGTGGCACCATTTTTTAAAAGTAATAGATACTGCTCATTTTAGGAAAGAAACTCTGTCCTTAAATGATCTTGTTCATTCTCAAAAAGGCTAAAAGAGCAATCCACAATTCCCTGGGGTTTATACCCATGCTCCAGCTGGGCAAGGCAGGAGATGAATGTTCTGATCCGTTAATATTGTTGGAAAAACTCTCTCTCCTTCAGTGTTATCTCTCCTGCCTTGCCAGCTGGTTGAAGTTAATCCCTCAAGGTGCTTAACTAGATTTAGAGCCATTATTGTAGGTGGCAGAGTGTAATTTCATTAGGAGGCTAGATCTCATAATGGCATCTTCTGGAGACAAACTGAGAAAAAGGTGGAATAAGACAGAGGAACAAGTCAGGAAGGATCTCCATGCCTTACAAGCCAAAAAGAAAAAGTCAGTGGAAGAAGACAGTGCTTTAAAATTACACTCAAAAAGCTGCAGGTATGCAGGCTAAGGAGTGAGATAATGTGTCCTCAGAGGCAACTGCCAATCAAGTGGACCCGGACAGGTGACCAGCGATCAGGCTAACAACACTAATTCAGTTTTGAGGAAGATATTTTTGGTGTCCAGCAAAAGCAAAACTGGTAAGATCCCTGTATCGTGACCAATCAGGAATGGTAAGATTGAAAACTGCACTGACTAAAAAACATAAAGAAAGATGGGGAGAATAAAAAATACAAAGGAAAAGGTTTATTGGTGCTTTCTCTTCAGAGAAGAATGGTGTGCTGGGTTCAGGTGTTCTAGCTACTTCCAGTTGCCATCTTGAAAAGGGAAATGATCCCAGATGGGAAGAGTCAGAGCAAAGAAAACTGTATATCTGCAATCAGCAGGCAGTGCACAGCAGAACATGCTGGCACATGGCAGAGGAGACATGCTTCACACAGCAAGGGGGCCTTTCTTGCCCCAAAGGAGAAGAGAAAGTGCTTTTTAAATACAAGCTTTGGATGAGGGATTCAAGTGGACATGGCAACATTAGTAGTGCCACTGCTCCAAAATACAGAAGATAATGGCCATTTCCGCACGAGGCGAGGGAATTGCTCCGTGTCGTTACTCACTGGATCTTCTGGCTCCTCGGTCTGGTCCAGGGTGAATCAGAGCAGTGCGAGGTCTTAAATCCGCACTGCTCCAGCTTCCAAAATGGCGGCTTCCGGTTGGTCGTGGGTCCCGACCAACCACTGAAGCTCGCCACACCTAAAACCCGCCCTCTGTAGATCGCAGGCTCATACTGGCGCGAGCCTGCGAATCTGCACAAGGGAGCAGGTACACAATGGCGCACTCCGGAAAAATGAGAAACCTCTTTTTTCCGGTCTTTAAAAAGCGCACTGGAGGACCAGTTGTGGACATTTCGGTGCAGATCTCCGGTAAGTAGTCCGAACCTAGTCTGCTCCAAGGTGCAGACATCCTCCGTGGAGGACGCACTGCGCCGTTTCAATTCCCCCGTGCGGAAATGGCCAATGTCCAGAGTAGTGCAATGGCAGTGCAGAAAGAGGCTCAGCCCAGGGTTTCCCAGCAGAAGCAGAGCAACTTTGAATTAAAGGAAGTAGTAAGAGAGCTCATTAGTAAAGAACTGGAATTCTTTTGTTGCAGGAAGTGCTATGATGCTGCAGCATTCACGCCTAGGTAAGTAACAGCAACCATGGTAGGGCGGAGGGCCCTACGGTTGAAACACTGGGAAGCTGATTTTAAATCTAAGGCAAACTTGGCAATGTTCCATTCCAAGGAAAATTACTATTTGGGGAATCAGCCTTGCAAAAAGTTTTGGCAGAAGGGATAAAAGGCAAGTACTTTCATCATTACAAAGAAAGAAGATGGAAAGGAGGAATTTCATAGGAGAAAACTATTTCTTCCAAGGATGGAGACTTTTCCAGAAGCAAAGAGAATGCAGAGGACACAGGCACAATGGAACAGAAACATGTTTCAGTTCAAACAGCAAAACCAACAACAGGCAAAAAGATGATGAAATCAGCCAGCTAACACTGGAAAGCAACAGTATTGATTTAAGGAGCCTTCTGGTAGGGGGAAGGTTAATTCACTTTGGCCATCTTTGGAAAAGCGCAACCATAGATAAATGGGTACTGCAGATGGTGCAGAAAGATTATCAGCTTTCTCAAGCCAAAGGAAAAATACCTGCCTTCACCAGTGTGAAGAAACAGCAAGAAAAAAATAGTGCAGGAGGAAATACAACATTTATTAGACATAAAGGTAATAAAGCAGGCACCTTGGAAACAAAGCTTCCAATGGATTTACTCTGTATTCTTCACAGTTCTCAAGCACCATGGGGGAAAACTTCCCTCTGCTGCACTTGAAATTCCTACATTGCTTTGTGCAATATAAAAAAAATATTTCAAGATGAAGACTGTGTGAAGAACTTAGAATGGAACAACTATTTGATCTCTATAGATTTATGAGAAGCATATTTGCATTTTCTTTCACTATTGCACTATTCACAGGTATTTTCTTTCACTATTGCAGTATGCTAGATTAACATCTTCTGTCATCTCTACTGTAACCATGGGATCTTTTTATCAGATAATCCCAGGTTAAAAAAAAATCTCCTCAGAGGGGGTTGTAGTTCAGTGGTGTAGCACATGCTACATGCAAGAAGACCGAGGAGAAAACTGCCTTACATCCTGCATAAGGAGAAACGCAGTTTATAAACTGAATGAATGAATGAATGGTGTATCCAGTTTGCAGAAAAATGCAAAACTGACTAATAATCTGACAGTGATCACTGCATGATTCTAGTTGCATTTACATGTCACTGTGGATTGTTGTGACAAGCACATACTATGGCAAGT
The DNA here is from genome assembly GCA_030412105.1 of Cyclura pinguis. Taxonomy (NCBI): domain Eukaryota; kingdom Metazoa; phylum Chordata; class Lepidosauria; order Squamata; family Iguanidae; genus Cyclura; species Cyclura pinguis. The sequence goes on along the minus strand of CM059600.1, from coordinate 107,433,252 downwards.
TTTGGACTTGTTCTTTCTCTCTCACTTGAAAGGGAAGGAGCTCTAAGGCTTCCATTCAGTTTGGAACAAATCAATTTCCTGCTACATCCAAATACAGGAAATAGTCCTTTGCCAATCCATGTCAGTTAACAAGCTGAGGATATCATACCAGTCATGGCTCCAAACTACAGTTCTCTGTATTTGGGCAAAATGGGAGAATATGAAGCATTCCAAACAATGTAAAGTAATATTAATACATAATTGCTAATGTTTCTTTTTGGTAGTGTATGGAGAATCTCTGTGGATCTCAGCATGGATTAACTTATAAATTTTGATGATTTTATCTTAGAGCCTTTTGGTTCATGACAGATAGAAGAAAAACCAAGGTAGTAACAACAGGAAAACAGAGGAGAGACCCCTATCATGTGGCTGGCACTCACTATTTTGCAAGAAGCATGTGTGAAGTCTGGGAGAAGGAGAGGATAACAGCCACTCACTGCATGTAAGCTAGGGCAGGAGCTGGAGACTCTCTCTACGCTGATAAGAAGAAACTTTTGCAGTAACTAATCGTGTTCCTTTCTCTGTTGGTGTGGGAAATGAAAGGTCAGTGTAATAGACTGGCTGGGATAAATAGCTACTTCATTATAGAGTATGTTTTCAAACACTTTAATCCCGAAGGGTATCCATTTGCTGAGTATATGTGTTGTAACATGTACTGAAGATATTTGCCAGGGACTTGGCAGACTTCAAAAAGCTGGTTGCTTAAAAACTGCAATCAGTGCAACTCTGGCAGAACTAGCATAATCCTTGACTGATGAGAAGGAAAAATCTGGGACCCCCTGGAGGGCAACAGAACAGTTAGAACAGGGAATTTCTGCTGCCCTACAAAGGCTGGTAAGCTTGAGTGAAAAGATGTCCTCTGCTGGCCCCTGGTGGCATACGAGAACATTAACTTCATCTTGCACAGTTGTTGTGTCCTTCCTCAGATAGAAGACTGAGATAGGCACAGGAAGAATTCCATGTGTGAGTCTTTCGAGTGTCATCCCATCCAGTCACACAGCAAACAGAGGAAAATCTTGACTCTGCAGTAAGATCAATATCCTTGGAGATTCTCTATAGGCCAAGATGGGCCACTCTTCTGATTTGAATGTTGGTCTTTTCCTTCTCGAAAAACAACTGTCTGTCCTTATAGTTTCCTTTGCAGTTTGGTGAGCTGGAGGGGAAAGAGACTGTGGGTGCAAAATTTTTACGTTTTTTTCCTTTGACCCATGGTGCTTCGTTGAAGGAGTCCATGGAGCAAGAGTCCATGGACAAGATGGAAAAGAGAAGGTTAAAGTGAGGTTGCCATTTTTCAAGAGGGAAGATTTTTTGAGAGAGAGAGAAAGAGAAAAGAAGGCTTGTACAAGGGATCAAAGTTTAGAAAGACAGCAAGAGAATGCTAGTTCTCTCTAGCTTGTGTCTGACTTCTTAGTTAGACAGGGAAAGAGGAAGGGTTCCTTCTGGGAATCATTTTTAACATTATACCTGCCTCTTGAGCTAAGAGGAGCAATAAAGAAGAGGAGCAATAAAGCCCAATGTGGATGCCTTCACACATCAACATTTACATCTCTGCATCCCACGCATGGAGTAGGAATGGGTGCTACAAATGTACCATCTTTGTTTTCATAGCATTGGCCAACATCTGACCTACTAGGGAAAGCGAAGACTGTTCTTTCATTGAATAATGATGGTCATACCCAAGGGGGGAAAAAGAGCTATCAGATCATCTGTCCTAACTAGGTATTTTAGGAGACAGGATAGAGAAAGTGACAATTAGGAGACCCTGCAGCCCTTATCTCTTTCTATGTATCTTTTAAAATATTGAGACAAAGAAGGAATGAGGCTTTACCTGTGGGAAAGAGGAGGCTGCAGATATCTTGCATGAGACTGAAGTTTCCAGCATCATAGCTGCGGGTCACTGCTCTAAGAGCAGCTTTCACTGCCTCTTCCCAGGAAGCAGTCTGAAGGCTCAAAAGTGCTAGGGTCAGATCATGAGAAACATGGAACAGGAGCTAAATAAAGGAAAACAATAAAAAAGATGCAGGTTTCTTTAAGTCGCTAGGAAATTTAAAAGAAAAAAAAGAAATAAGTAAAAAAAATCCCCAAGATCATCTACAAACCAGTCAGCCTTAAGGCATACAGTGAGTGATTCAGTATTTACTCTGCCACTTTCAGCTATGATTATCACTATGTTACTGATATCACATAACTGCATGTTCCTCTTTAGACTGTAGGTTAAATCAAACTGCCAGTCTCCACTAGACCCATTTAATCAATTGATGAATAGTAAGTATGTAAACCTTATAGAGTCAGTGGCTCTACCTTAGGTGTGACTGGACTTGGGACATTAAAGCAACCTGTAAAAACTGACGGATGAATTACCTGCCTGGGATCAGTGTTGGTAGTTGTAGGAGGATACTCAACAGTTCTCAGCTGTTCAAATATGTTCTGTGACTGTTCCACAGAATTCACACCAAATATGCTCTGCCATACCCCAATCACCATTTCTGCAAAAGAGCCACCTTGTTGCACTGGCCAGTTGTGGTAGCAAGGAGTGGACAGACTTCGGCTTTCCACCAAATTCCTTTCATTCAGGCACTTGTGAAGCAATTCATTAAGACAAAATACCAATCTCTGCTCCTATAAATGAATAGGACACAATTAATCATTTGTTTTTTTGAAAAAGAAAAACTAAGTGAAACCTGATACGGAAACTCTTATTTCCCATAAAATCTGAGGTGCTGTATTCTGTGTGTTCGTACAGATGAAAGGGTAGGTGTAAAGTTAAAAAGGGAGAATCTTGGATATCCAAAATGTTTTTTAACATTACCAAGAAAAAAAGATTCTGATCAATTTTCTAATATATTTACTAAATAAATATGCTTACTAGTTAGATGGTACACATTTGCAGTAAACGGAGCCTTTATACTGCCCAGGAGTACAATCCTAAACCTCAAATTAACACAGCCCACACACATGCCTTTTGTACTACAGAATTATCATATATTTAGGGAAGCAATCATAAATTAACTGTAATCTTCTGAATGTTTTGTAAGTAGTAAGGAACATTATTCAGTAAGCCTTACCTTGTACAAATAGGACTGCAATCTATACATTTCTGTTTAACTCTTTCTATAAATATATGCACATATACTAAACAACAAAACTCACTTTTAAGAATAAGTTCCTAGAGCTAATCTACTAAAGGTAAATCACCAATGCTTTAGCAGAACTGTGCTTCCTTCTGAATTTGGAACCACATATTCATCCTCTATAGTTGACAGTATTGATTCTCATAACCTGCACAACCATAAAGACATGACTTTGTGTCATTCCTCCAATTGCTACCCTCAGAAGTTTTAACTCATCACCTGTTCTATGTGAAGAAAGTACCTTTCAAGATAGGACACAAATTGTTGTAAGAAATCATGAATGCAGACTTTAACATGTCCCTTGTGTTACACTCGTGTATCATTTTCAGCCATTTACAACATTTTTTGCTAACAATTACATCACTGTACTTTTTATCTTCCCACAGCAGAAATGATCATTTTGGATCTGTAACACTTAAGCACATCTTTCAAGATGCAGATTTCACTCTAAAATCCAATCTAAGGATTATGCAAATGACGGTATCACAGAAAACTATGTAGCAGATATAGTAGCTGTCATAGCAACTAATAATAAAGAAACAATAACTAAATAAAATCACACTGACCAATAAGCTCTCATGCCGCTGGAGGACCTCTTGTGCCCCAACCCAGTTCTTGGACGAGAGAAATTCCTGAGCGCATCTGAAGGAAAAGGTCACTGAGAGATCTCTCTCTCCTGCTATCAGAGCCACCTCAGCAGCAGCTTTAAGAGAAGCAGTATCTCCCTTTTTAGCCAGCACTTTGGCTGCATCATAGGGAGACGCAGCTCCCAGGTAACTAAAAAAAGAACCATTAAGACACAAGTGTTACTTTATTTCAAAATCACAGGGCATTTCTTTCAACATATCAATGCTATCAGAATAACTTGCTTCTCATATCAAAGCAAATTTTGCAGGTATTAGCTACCCTAAAAAGAAATCACTATATCACTGCTTTCAGTTCTCCAATCTTAAATTTTAAAACAAGTTCTAACATCATGCAACTGGACAGTTTGCATATACAGATAATTGGCAAAATACCATAACAACATAGTCTCCTTAGACCTTAGAGCAAGGCACATGTCATACAGAAAATTCAACGAACTGGTGCAGAGAAAAAGGAAACAGTCATCATGCCCTCTGCTACAACTAACAAAAAGCAAAGATCAGACACTACTTGTCTGAAATGAATTAATAAGGAGCCACATTCCCCAGCCATTGCAATATGGTCTTCCAAAGCTTTACAGTCTTCTGCACCATTTTTCAATCACCTCCTCCAGTGACTCCTGTTGGATACTGAAGAGAAGGATCACCCAGGATGAACTAATTCTTAAAGGATTCTTGGCTATTTCTTGGCTCTGTTAGAGCTTTACAAAGCTCTAACGGAATATCACTATCATCAGTACCATTTGGCTGCTGTGGAATAATGACCATCCTTCTCCAGCACTGCTGCCCAGCTGGTGTAGAGATCCTTCAGGACAGGATCTTCAGGCCGTAATCTAGCCTTGGCAATTACAATGGCTTCCCTGAGACAAATGAGAGAAGAGAAAAATAGATAAACCATACTATTTCAGTGACTACTCCAACACTGGAAGTTGACTCTGACTCAAGCACTGACTTCGAATTCTTCTCTAAACAACACACACAAGTTCACTGAGACTGCATCTGAGAATAACAGGCTAACCTGGCTTGAAGAGTGCAGCTTAAGAAGAGCATGGCTGCAGGCCACTTTTCTGAGCAAGTCTTATTAACATAGCTTCGGTCACATATGGGTGCAAATTAGCTACCTTCGTTACTTAACAAATTATTACTCTTTGCTGAATATGTGAATAACTTCCATTTGAAGGATTATGACTGAATAGATAATGGGTTATTTCAAAGCATCATCTGCGATGGACTCATGTATGCACTGCCCATGAATAGTACAAGCTGGGTGATGGATATGAATGTGTAAATTAGATCTGCATTCATGCAGAGTGAAGATGAAGAATTCTTACCATTAAATGATAGCAAACTCTGGAATTCAGACGTGTCTAAAGCTGCTGAAAGTGTGCAAAGTAACTGCATGAACTCCTTGTACAGTATTATCACAACTACTTATGATACCCTTATGCTAGCTAAAATAAAATCAAGTACGCAATGTGCATCTTTATGAGCTATCATTCTGAAACCACTCAAAGGCTTTAGATACCCACTCTGAAATACTCTGAATAAATAAATAAATAAATAAATCCACTCTGATGGATTTAATGTAACTACCAATTTTCCTACTTATTCAATATAATCCCCATATCTACCCCCACCCCAGCTTGTAGTAAGCTGATCCTGTATGACTGAAAATGTACTACAACAGAAGTAGAACTGAGGAGCAGGCAAAAGTAGGAAAAATAGAACTGAGGAGCAAGCAAAAGTAGGAAAAAATTATTGAATTTGATTTTAATAAAAAAATGTTAGAATAAAGAAATGAAAGAGCACATTAAGGAAAAAGCAACTACTCAGAAACACAGACACCCACAAGCTTAGTTTAATGTTAGCAATAAAAACTATTGGAAACAATAACTATGCTATTGTTATCTGTAAATTAAAACCCCCTAAAACAATAGGAGTGTACAGACCTGAACAAATTATGTGATTTCAACAGCTCCACGGCCTCATATACTTTATGGAGAGAGAGGAGATGGGAGGCAGCCTTGACATATTGCTCTTGAAAACAGAGCTGCTTGGCAAAGGCTTCCACGGTCCACACCCAAGTTTGATAGCCAGCTAAAAAATATAAACATGAACAACAGGAAATGATGCAGCAAGAAATCAAAACATGAAAACAGGCTATGTAGAAACAATTAAAACAAATTATCCTGCAGTGTAAAAGCACACAGAATTCTTAATTATTATGGGAGAAAGCAGTTCAGAACTGCCACAGGGGCTGAAAACACACCACTTTTACAAAATCATCCAGTGAGTTAATGACTGGACTACAGCCTCAAGACAGTCATTCCAAACCCCTATCCAGCAAGACAAAATAGGTAATCAGATTTTGCTATGTTGAAGCTCAGCCTGTTTCATAGCAAAGCAGCAGGATTTCTAGATATCAAGCATACCCATTGGTGAGATTGCCACTACTTGATCTGTTAGCTCCCCCCTTTCTGCAGCTGACTGGAGAGCACCTTTCAAGTCTCCTTTCCATAACATGAGCTGCTGAAATAACTCTGGATGTCCATTCTCTAGGTGGTTTTGTCCTGTTAGGAAACAAAAGAGGCCTCTTGGTTAATTAATTGCTTATTTAATTTGTATACCTTTCCCTTTTCTCTCCAGTACTGGAACGCAGGGCAGTTAACCACACAACATATCTACAATTGTGAAGATTTTTTTTAAAAAAGTCCTTGAAAACTACTTAAAATGCAATAAAAAAGCAGCAGTAAAAATCTCTTGGATTGAACAGAACACACTTATATTAAGGGCCATAAGCTTGAAGAAATACAAACAGCCTTTTTGTCTCTGAATGACTGGACCGGGGGGGGGGGGCTGACTTCATGTCACCCAGAAATGGCATTCAACCACCCTCCTAGCCTCTGGTATTGGTGAGATAATATGCATGGAGTCCACTGTTTATTGGTAGGGTAGGAATTTCTAGAAGAGGTGCTCCCTTAGGCATGTAGGTTTCAAGTCATTTAGCCTTTCAGCGCCTATAGCAGGACCCTGTATTGATCCTAGCAGGCAGCCAGTGCAGTTCTTTTAGGACAGACGCAGTAGTATAGTCACTTTTTTTGTACATCTCCTTTTCCAAAATATGTTGTGCTCAAACATGTAATTATAAAAGTAGATAACCACAGTTAGAATACGTAGCATTAACTCAATGACAATTCACTTAAAACATTTCAAAAGTGTAGATTAAAAAAAGTACACTGCAACATCAACATTACACTTGGATTACCCAATTCACTTCACAGTTCATTGTAAGAGATCTAAAAAAAAGACACGCCACTCACATCAAACTCAAGAATTATATGATCTTGTCTTAGATCTCTTTATAACAGTCTAGCATTTTGCACCCACTTCAGCTTCCAAATAATCTTCAAGGTCTGCCCTAAGTAACAGTGCATTTCAATAGTTATCCAGGGAAGCAAGGTTATCCATTCAGGAACAGCCACTGCTGGCAATTAAGCCAATGCTGGGTCCAGGCGCCCTTGCTGCAAAGGCCACGGGCCTCGAAGGAAATCTTTGAAGAAAGGAGCGCCACCAAGCTGTGCATCTGCTCTTCACAGGGCATACATCCAGAGTAGGCTGCCTCTTTAATTCCTGGACCTAAGATCCACCAGTCCATAGAATCTCCATCTCATTGAGATTCAGCCTCAATTTACTTCTTGACACCTGTCCAGTCTCTCCTAATTCAGATGAAATTGAGAGACTAAACTGGCAATCATCTGCACCCTGATGGGCCAAACCTCCCTAAGAGTGCTCAGAGGTTTCATACAGTTGTTAAAAGGCACGGGAGACAAAACGGAACCCTGCAGGATTCCACAACATACGGCCAAGTGACTGAGCAGTAGTCTCTCAGTGCTATCTTCTGGTAACAATTTGCAATTTGCAAAAGGGACTGAAACCATCAGACTGTTTCACCCTACCTCCACTTTACAGAGCTCCTGCTGTGGCCAATGGTATTGAATGCCATGGGAAGATTGAAAAAGATAGAACAGGGTTAGGTGGAAGTATCAAGAAAACCAAAGATAAAATCCTTATCAATCTGCATTTGAGAACAGTCTATATTGGCTAGTAACTGTCAGCTCCTTAGTTTAAAGCATTTATTATTCAGTGTGACTATACATACTCTGTCATCAATCTACTCCACAAATATAACTGCTTAACAGTAATGCTTTTCAGAATTCCCTTCTAACTCTGGAGCAGCTTCCATATAACGAAAGATTATAGGGGCTTTTCAGTTTATAAAGAAAGCAATTAAGGGAAGGGACATTAGGAGGAAGCAGAGTGGAGAAGTTTTTCTCTCGCTCCCATAATATTAAAACTTGGAGTTTCATTTAGTGAATCCAAATGGCATGAGGGAGGTTAAACCACATAAAAGCAAGTACTTGTTTTTACACAGCAAGTAGTCAGATTATTGGGGGGGAAAGGGAAGCCTGGAAGAAGTTCCAGACTATGGAATTTATCCAAGTTAGAGGATTAGGCAGATTTATTAAGGAGAAAGCTATCAATGGCTACTGGCCATGATGATTATATATTACCTCCAATATCACGGGCACTGTACTACTCAGTACCAGCTGCAGAGGAACACAAGTAAGGAGGGTGCTTTTGTTCTTCCAGAGGTATTTGATTGGTTGTTGTAGAAAAAGGAGGTGGGGCTAGGCAGGACTTTGGTCTGACCTGAGGTTGGGATGTATATTAGCTAATTTTTACAACTTTAATTTTAATTTTTTTATTCTAATAAACTTAAATTAACAACAATTTTAACCCTGATACAAAAAAGAGTTCCTTTTTCCTATACAGATAACATAATTTTATTTTTCTTCTTTTTCCCTATATGTCTCCCTTTTGCCCTCCCCTCCCCAAATCATGAAGTCATGTACCTTGTCCCTGTCAATCACAACAAACAGGAATTGTCTTCCAAATATTATGCATTGTTTATATATTCATCATAATCTTCAATACTCACTTTATCAAAGCCTCTCTGACCCAAGCTGGTTTAAATCCAGTTCTTCCTTGAGCAATAAATGGCTTCCCAGTAATCTCAAGCGTATCTTCTTTTATGTCTCCTCTTGTGTACTCTTACTTTTGAGTGTTAATTTTTCTGAAAGAGCTATGGACTATATCCTATTTAGCCACTTTTGCATCAGGAGATTTTCCTAATGTTTTGCATGCTTTACCTATTTCTACCCTTGCAATGCTTAAATTAAGTACTACAAGAACTTTACTTGGCAAGTTTTCATTTACATCTTTGAACAGAGAAATAATAGTGCCCCTCCAAAGTGGACTTTTTGGCCCAATATTTGGCTTATCCATCCTAATACATCCTCCCAGAAACTATGTTTTTTGGACAAGTTAGCAACTTAAGATTCCAATCAACTATTTTGTCATAGTGCTTCCAAAATAGTGTTGTCATTTCATTATTGATCTTATGGAGTTTGAGTGGATACTAAATACTAAATTTAATGTATTTTCTCTGATCAGGGCAGATACTTATTTATAGGATGGTGTTTTACAAATGGAGTCCCATTTTCTTTCCATTATTTTTATCCACAAATCTGACTTCCAAACAAGTCTCATCCCTTTAGATTTTCCAAACTTTGCCTCTTGTATTATTTAATATATTTTTAAAGTGTGTTTTTATTTTGTTTACGCTACCATTACAATATGGCCATTTCCACACTACACAGTTATAGTGCTATTATTCCACTGTTAACATCCTGTGGAATTCTGAGGTTTGTAGTTTACTGAGGCCAAAGAGCTCTCTGGCTGGGAATTCTAAAGGCCCCTCTCTAAAATACAAACCTCAGGATTCCATATGACCAGAGCAAAAAGGGGGTGGGAGTGAGGAGGCATAAAAAGACTCTGTAAAAAGGACTTTGTTTGTCAGAGGCTTTGTTAACTGAGGTATGCCTGTGTTGTGACTGACACTAAGAGCTGCCATGCTGCTGATAGTGATAGTGGTAGTAGTAGTCATAGTAACCACTACAATAATAACAGTAATACTAATAATAATAATACAATAATAATAATACTGATTTTAATAGAATAAAACCCTTAAAAATACCAGTTTCAAAACACAAGAGCAGAAAGCATAAAATTGCAACAACTCATTCTATTAAAATAGATAACAAACACTCATAAAAGAATATACAAAATGTACTAGAGCAGGTTGCAACTTTGTAGTTTTTGCTCTTCTGCTCTCCTTTAGTACTTTTTAATTTTTTTTAAAAAACTACTATTAAAATTGGCCTCTTGCTATTATGGACTTCTATATGTATTCCAATTTTCTGTGTCAATCAGATTATTTCTTGTTGGGATTTATTTCCCTTGTTTGCCATTTGATGTGCTTCATATTATACTGCTTTTATTATGAAGCTGCCTTTATGACTATCTACAAACTTCAGCAATTAAGTCTATGGTATTCTGTCAATGGAGCTGGATGGCTAGCAAAAACAAAGACTTACCTGTTGATTCATTAGATTCATTAGAAATATTTCACATTTTAGTGTGCAATTAAAGCCACAAAATGTTTAGCTACTGCCTCATGTTTCCCACCCATTTTACCCCGAAAGGAGGGTTAAAATATGTATTTAAGATTGGTCTAACCTTCTGCTTCCATCATCTTGTACAGGGCAGGTCTATCTGTGAATAGCCCCAAATGGACAGGATCTTTTGAAAGAGATGTTAGATCTTCTTTCAGATCTGAAAGTAAGGGGAGAAAAGATTACTGTTTCTGTATCTCCATACTCACCTCTTCTCCGCTCACAATCCATATGATAAAAAGATTGTGGATACTTTTTACAGCTTCTGATTACTCACAAACCATAACTAGTGTAAAGAGAGAAATCTGAAATGACTACCACTGAAAATAGTAATTACCAGAAAGAAAATGGTCCATTAAAAGATTTCCAAAACTACCACTCAGGTGGAGAGTCTTACATTTACAACATTTCTATATTCCGTTTCAAGTCTTTACATTTTCAAGTAGTTTTCCATTTAATCTCTGGACTGATGCTTCATCTTCATATATTTTGCCAAACATGAAATAAAGACACTATCAGTGTGGTTGTTTCTTTTGTTAAAATGCAAGGGACAGTTACCCTATAGTTTAAAGATAAACACAGAAGGCAGTATGCCCACCCATTGGGCAAAGTCACCATTTTACAAAATGTCAAATGGGCAAAAAAAAAAAAGAAAAAAAGAAAAAAAAAGAAATGTCTTAGAAAAAAACAGCCCCTTTCCCAAAAAGGGAGGAGGAGGAGGAGGAGGAGGAGGAGGAGGGAAAGGACAGCAAGAATTACAGTCTGAACTCAGTTGGCTCAGGCAACTAAGAGAAGGTTCCTTCTGACACCACCAGTATGTCATTTACAGAACAACAAAGTAGGAAAGCACAGTCATTCCCTTAGGTCACATGCAATGGACTTGAGTGGTGTTTCCTTCTGCTTCCTCCTTCCAAATTCTAGGTTTTAGCTCTAGAGTGTTTCAAAGATGATCTGTCCAGGCTTCCCTTATGTATGTGCTGACCCAAAGACCATGAATAAAGAATCCTCTCTGGTATGAAAACAGTAATGATGGTGTACTCCACTATAGCACTTTCCTTCCAAATCCTATACAACTACGCCAAAGTTTTAGTTTGCAACACAACATAACACCATTTAATGCAGCATCACAATCACTTCACCAATACATTCAATCTGAAACTCTGCAAGTCCCAGAATGAAACTGAAAGTCTACCAGTGTGCCTGTTATAAGAATTTATTTTAAAAAGTGTCAAGGCCTATACATCCTAAGTGGACAAAATGGAAGTATAGGGCATCACGAGAGTATTTTCTGCCTGCACCTTTTGCATGTAAGAAAGTTGCGACTCTTAAACAGTCCTGATGCAGTTCCTCTTTTGACCTGTGGTCCATAGATGTGCTGAGAGGCAGGATGGAGCGAGGCTTTTTCCTCTTCACAAAAGCCTCTGACCCTGTAGAGAGAGAAATTTCATAGTAGGTTACAAAATAAGGCTTTCCATCCATAAGCTTCAAGAAATACATTTTTAAATCATGCCATGGACCCAGCTGAATGAGTCCCAAACTGAGAAAAAAGCAGGATATAAATAACTAAGCACACTGATGCTGCTGCTGGTGGTAGTACTGGGAGGGGAAAAGTAGCCTCAACTCCAATTGCATCTGAAGTTAGATATCACTATTTAAAGTAGGTAAGAGTGGAGCAGCCGGTATGCAGCACATATTAAACAAGACAAAGGCAAAACATGTAAAAGCCAAAGAAAGGGGGAAAGAGAACAAAATAATCTGAATAATTCTTACTGCTGAAACATGAATAAAATGCATAGTTTGTCTCTTGTTTACTGTAGTTATTGCTGTTTCATTCTATTATATTTTGATTGGCATTTACTCCTCTGAATAACACCCCAGAATCCATCTGGATAAAGGGTAATACAGAAATATATTAGACAAAGAATAGTAAAGATGTGCCTATTATAAAATAGTGTTTGGGGTTTCTGTACATCAAGGACATTAATCTAGATATAGATGTTGCACTGAATCTCTTCTCTAGCTGTTTGGTTGCAATACAGCCCATGCTAAGCACTTCCATGTCCTATTCAGATGAATATGAGATATAAGCATACATACATATCTCTTCAAATGAAATAACTGGTCTTAAAAGTCTCCAAATCTGAGTTCATTTCCCCCAGAATATATTACCTATGGAATCATGCTTTAACACCTACCTAGCCCTCTTCGCTCTGTTCCTAAGTAAATCAGTGTATCCTTCTTTAAGCAGCAGTGCCAAATTAGAAATAGGAGATGCCTCTGCCTTTTAAAGCAAGGAAGGATCAATATATCCTCATTTTACAGATCTTTTCAGATACTGCTATTCTAATCAACAACGCATACCAACCTGGTTTTATGTGATCCTTCCGCACAAGCGGCGTTTTGAGGATTGTGGAAGATTTTGGAATGTCTGCTCCATAAACTGGTGGTGGACGTACAGGCAAATCCTTGTGAGCTACAGTGAAGAAAAGAACTATTTTTGTCTAATGCGCAACATAACTGATCACATTTACATAGGCTAAGAATAAAAGCAACCAGAAACCCAAAGAGGGCTTCGCAAATGTATCATCAAAAGTCATCTACTTCTTACAATATATTGAACATTTTATTACCTTTGGCTTTCAAAACTAGTTAAAAAACAGATGTACTGTAAAAGAAAAAAAAAAGCCCAATTTTTTTTTTACTGTTTAAACTAAAGAGTCTGTTTCACTTCAGAATCAAAGAGTGCAGTGATACAGCACACGATCTTGTACATTCCTTCATGTTTGATGCATCAGATGAAGATTTAATTTCTGATAATCTGAGAGCTAAAAGTTAAGAGCCAAGAGATTCTACTACATTATGAAAGTGAAGGGCTCATATTTCTAAAAGTGAGTAATACAGCAGCCAGCCAACTAGCCATTTCCCATAATTGCTATCACTTTCTGAAAGCTGAATGTGACGTGTGAAGCAAGTAAGAAAACAGTGATATTCGTTAATACATTTGCAGATTAGAAAGGGCTTTGTTTTCTCAATCAAGACCCAGGGAAATGTTTGGACGGTTATTCTGGGAAAACATACAAATGCAGCAAGAATCTAAATACCTTCCACAGATATTCTCTCAGCTGTCTCCTGTTCCTCCTTTTCTCCCTCTTGGTCTGACATCCCATTCTCCTCTAAGAGACACTCTTTCATGTTCTCTCCACCATTCACCCAATCACTCGCCTCCTGTGTTGAAGGTTGCTTTCCAGGTAGCTTCTTCTTTTTCTTAGCTTTTGCTTTGAGTTGACTGCTTCTCTTTTTCTCCAGCTCAATGTTCTTCTTACCTACTGAAGAGGTTCTGAAAATAGTTAGTTGCTCTCAAAATAAAACCTGTATTTGAAAGTAGGGAATCTCTCTTTCTCTCTCACACACACACCGAGTGAAATAATGTTTCTAAACACATCAGTAAAATACCAGATCCACATGGAACAATTAATTCTATGTGTAATGCTACCAACTCATTGGCCTCCTCAAGAGAAATGGAATAGGAATATACTGCTTCTTCCCTCTACCTTGTTCTTTGAATCTCTCTTCATAACGCAAAGAAAAGCAGTACCATATGAACCTGCTTGTTTTGATCACACTTCAGAAGTCTCAGGGTTCCATAGCTAGAGGTGCTACTAACAACTACATCTGAGAAAACACTGAACTAATGACAGGAAGAAAAGTCAGATTTTAGTATGCCCCTGCCTCCCACTTCCTGGTGTTCAAACATCTCAAACAGACACACCTGGGGGAGGGCGGATATGTTCCTGCTTTGTGGCTACCCATTTATGGAGACAAAAGTCATCAGCTCCAGTGTAGATGGTGTCTGTTTCAACAGGTGACCACTGCACACAAAGAAGTCGGCCCCGGTGTCCCCTGTAATTATGCAAAGGCTCTTCCTTTAGGACATCCCAAACCTGTGAACAAAACCTCTCATTAAAAAAAAGAACATTTTACAGAGCTTCCTCACCAAAATTTACTTTCTGTATTCAGAAGCTAATCTAGAGCAGTGACCTGAGTTCTAACACAGGGTTAAGAAAGCCTGATGGCCTCTCGATGCTTCAACTCCCACCCCTCTGGCTATTGGAATCTGGTAGTGGGAGTTTTAGCTGAAAATATCTGGAGGGCATTTGGCAACCTATTCACAATTTATAACATATTATAAAAAGTGGAAGCAGATAATTTGAAGGATACTAAATTTACCTGTTCCTTAGGCACACCACTGGAGGAAGAGGATTTTATACAACTATGTCCTAAAAACATCCTCTCTGTTACTCTGAATTTAAAAAAACAATAACAATAAACTGTTTGTGAATCCCCAAATTAGGAAGTGAACATAAATTCTGAAGAGTGGCTGTTTTTATTTATCTGCAGGAAGACTTAACATGAATGATATTGTGGGCTAATATTATCTGCTGAGAGAAATCCCCCAATAAACATCAGGTCTTCGGTTAGCAGATCTTCTACCACTTCCAGCCAGATAAAAATAATGCTTTCCACCATATTTCATACAGTGTTGACATTGTATTTTCCATATATGGTATTTTCCTAGTTTTCATATGCCATATGCTGGAAGAATGGGCATTCACCTGTGAACTCTGCCAGCTGCTTATCAGTTGTAAAAATTGTTCTTAAGAAGCTCAACACAGTTAACATGTCCTGCGAAGGAGGCAACTGAAAGCATCATTCTTGTTTCCTTACTGCCAAGCCTCCAATACCTGGTGAATACACAGAATCTTTCCAGTTTCATCATTGCTCTGAAGTGGCAGCACTCTGCAACTGGACACCATATCTCCTTAAACGGTAAACTCTAAGGTACACTTCTAGCTTTCATACTTTCAAGGGGCTTGCTCAGTTTGACTTTCATTTCATGCCCTCAACAGATATCGTATCTGTTTCATGGCTTATGTTGCAAAGAATGCTCTCTGTGAGTAGTTCAAACATTTCAAGCATTGTTTCTTGGTTTACATTCTTCTTTAGTGCTGGGTGTTTCCTGCTGATTTATGGTGAACTGCTTGCTTTACATATGCCCATGGTCCTTCCATTCCCGGCTTCTCATGACATAAGTATCTCCATTTTAGTCTTTCCTGAACAAGATTAAGTGACATTTCACTTGTTGACCCCCCATCTTTGACCAGAGGAACAACTGATTTCCATCTGAGTACTCACATCAGTTTCTCATAATCTTGTTTTAACAACCAAGAGACATGAGATATTTCTTGTCCCATATATTACATTGTATGGGACAAAAATATACCCCAGCGGCAAAATGGAATGATTTGTTGGGACAAAACACCTGTACATAGCAAAAGGCTGTTCAAAATGCTTCAGGTGAGTCCTGTGTAAAAATTCTGCAACCAAACGGGCCTCTGGAGTACTAAAATGCCCCTTTGAGTAGGATGAAGGATTTTTTTTCCTTTTTAAGAAAAGATTCCTAAATCCCTCATCTATTTGATGAATGGCAACAGTGAAAAAAAAAGTGAACGAGAACCTCAGGTGTTTTACATCTGTACCTGGGCAGTGCCATCATAGCAAGCTGATACCAGTCTTCCATCATGATGTGGACTCCAAGACAAGCTAGTGATCTTGGCTGTGTGCCCCACCAGAGTACGAAAGGGCTCAGTTATTGTCACAGGCCTCTCTGAAGAGCTTTCTAGAAACAGATTATATGATGTCAGAAGAAGTCAGACAAAATCTCACTAAATGCATGTCACTACAGAAGATGCAAGTTACTTGGCCACAGACCTGGGTTCCATTAGCATGGGTGCAATGCAGATACAGGGGAACAGTAAACCATACACAAGGGCATGTGGACAGAACACTTCTGTCACAACAGCCACTGCTTCATTCCTCAAAATGGACATCCTTCGTCTTGCTAAGCACTTTTAAAAGAATACACAGACAAATGTCTGACACAACCAGTTCTCACAAGACAGTTACCCTTATATACTTCTGTTTCAGATTTAGTGAAGTATTAAATCCATGTGGCATTACTCTGGTAACTTGACATTTAAAAAAGGATAAGATTTCTAAACTTCCTCCTTGACACTTTCATAACTCCACATCTATGTAATTATACAAATATATCCTTGTCCAGACAAATAAGATTGTGGAGAAAAAAACCCTCTCCTGTAGCATTTCAAGCTATAGAGAAGATAATGTGGCCAAGTAGGAAAAAAAAAAGTTTGAAATATAGAGATTGGAAAGGTTTAAAAGAACAAACAATAGTCACCTATGACAGTCTTGATATTATGCACATAAATGACAGCATTGTTTGAGCCAGAAGCTATCATGTAGCTCAGTTCTCGCTCTGTTCCATGGTCGTGATGCCAACGAATGGCATTGATGAGTTTGTGGTGCTGCTGGATGGTGCACAACAGTTTCAAATCAGGAGCACGAAATATTTCAATTGATCTGAAATGTAAAGAAGTGTGGGTGATCAAGTCAGAGTATGTATCATGTGGTAAATAAAAATATTCACCATGGATCTTCCCAAAATATTACACGTGACTCCAAAGGGATAGCCTACACTTTTGAGTAACTTAATACATTAATACAACCATTGTTGCATCTGAATATTAATAAACTAAGTGTGAGTTACTTATGTTCCTAAGATTTTTTTTGTAGACACAATTAGCATAAAATAGATTAAGCTAGTGATTATAAAGCCCTACAGAACTTTTTTTCCCAGAGCATTCTTACATACAAGTGTTATAGCATAGTACTGCCTACTCTAAAGTGAAGGAATATGAGGAATTAGCAAGTCAGATCTTGTTAGTTTGGAATCTTCTTACCAGTTGCATCACTTATACCCCCAAAAACAGAAATTTAAGAAACTGTCTCTTCATTCCAATCATAATATATTTTGACAGTGTTTAATTTATTGGCTCCAAGAAAGATGCTAGGCCTAATGTCGTCTATAATCTGTGTTTGTCTTGAAGGGAGATAGTGGCTTGGTTTGGATGCCATGCTAAATCAGCATGGGCTAAGTGTGTCCTCCTAAAGATGTCTGTGACTCTGTTTTTCAAAACTACAAGTGAAAACTGCAGCTGCTTTCATTTTTTGTGTTTTTTGTCATTTTTGGTAGTCCATGGAGCCCCTACAAATCCCAGGGCCAGAAATATAGACCCCGGATCCTTCCCACTGCCTATCACCACATTAAATTATAGCATGAGGAGAATCAGCTGCAGTAGGCCTCAGGCTTGTGTGCTCCCTGCTATATGCACAATCTAAACACTTTCATATCTTACTTAGATTAAGTGCCGCTTGTTTACCAGATGAACTGAGCAAACTTGTAACTTAACTGTAGGTTCTTTCAAGCAAGTGAACCTCAAGTCTTAGTTTCTTCAAGCAAACCATAGTTAACATTCACTATGGGTGTTTTATCTGTTACAAACCCATCTTAAAGCAAGACTGAATTACGAAAGAGGGGTAGGGATACTGCAACTCATTCTCATTATTAAAATGCAACTCTTATCTGCTTCAAAATGTTTCTATATTTCTGACTACAAATGATTCAGCCTCACATATACAGACGAGCTGTCTCAAAATGCTTTATGGCAGTTGAATTACCTGCCATTTGGAAAAAGCATTTTGTTCTGCTTACTTCGAATTTTCTAGTATTTAACAGAGAGACTCCTAGGCTACCTACAAACAAATTTCTTATTCTTTTTCCTTTCTGTGTATAATCACACACTCCCTTGGTTACCTACTAAAAGAACCCCACAGTACCTTCTATCTGTTGCTATTATATGGCCATAAAGCATTAATTTCTCCTTTCAGAATGATAACACAACTAAAGATCATTAACTAAAAATAAAATCAGAAAGGCAGTTTTAAGAAAACATATACTATTCTCATAATGTTGACCCTAAACCTGTGTACCAACTGCAAATATTGAGTTAGAACCAACTGAAATTTAAGCACATACCCATCTTCATTTCCAATAGCCAAGATACTGCCATCTGTTTTCCAACTGATCTCTGTGTGCACTGGTAATTTGTGCTAAAAGAAAGTAGGAAAAAAACCAATGAAATTTTGACAGTTCTGACCTATAGGACTGCAACCATCCACAACTCAAAAGCACTGTGCTACTATTCTATCCTTAATGGATTTTCTTCAGGCAGAAAAAAAGACAGGAAGATTGCAAATGTGAAGATAACATTGTTCTTCAGCTCCATGATTCAACCCACTGTTTTTTTTTTAAATCTCTGGTTTTCAGGATATGCTGTTTTTTTTAAAAAAATCCTATCTCATATGAACATGAAGACCCATGCTAGATCAGATCAGAGGCCTATCTAGTTGAGCATTCAGTTTCCAGAACAGTATACACACAAGCTGCTTATATCAAATAAAACCAAATCAAATCAAGTCTAGAAAGTCTTCTAGCTCCTCACCAGATCATTTTGCTTAACACCCTGCTCTATTTTCTTCCCTCATGGTATAGAATCATAGAATCATAGAAATGTAGAGTTGGAAGAGACCACACGGGCCATCCAGTCCAACCCCCTGCCATGCAGGAACATCCTCAAAGCACTCCTGACAGATGGCCATCCAGCCTCTGCTTAAAAACCTCCAAAGGAGGAGACTCCACCACACTCCGAGGCAGCAGATTCCACTGCCGGACAGCCCTGACTGTCAGGAAGTTCTTGCTGAGGTTCAGGTGGAATCTTCTTTCCTGCAGCTTGAATCCATTGCTCCTTGTTCTGGTCTCTGGAGCAGCAGAAAACAAGCCCTCTCCTTCCTCTACATGGCATCCCTTCAAATATTTAAACATGGCTATCATGTCCCCTCTTAACCTTCTCTTCTGCAGACTAAACATACCCAGCTCTCTAAGTCTATCCTCATAGGGTATGGCTTCCAGGCCCCTCACCATTTTGGTTGCCCTCCTCTGGACCTGCTCCAGCTTGACCATGTTCTTCTTGAACTGGGGTGCCCAGAACTGGACACAGTATTCAAGATGAGGTCTAACCAAAGCAGAGTAGAGTGGTACCAGTACCTCCCTCGATCTAGACACCATACTCCTATTGATGCAGCCGAGAATTGCGTTGGCTTTCTTGGGTGCCGCATCACATTGCTGACTCATGTTCAGCTTGTGGTCTATTAAAGCTCCTAGATCCCTTTCACACGTACTGCTATCCAGCCACGTGTCCCCCATCCTATATTTCTGTATTCCATTTTTTCTACCTAAGTGTAGGACCTTATACTTCTCTCTGTTGAATTTCATTTTGTTAGCTTTGGCCCAGCTCTCCAATCTGTCCAGGTCATTTTGAATTTTGATCCTGTCCTCTGGTGTATTAGCAACCCCTCCCAATTTGGTGTCATCTGCAAATTTGATCAGCATGCCCTCTATTCCTTCATCCAAGTCGTCGATGAAGATATTGAACAGCACTGGGCCCAGGACAGAACCCTGTGGCACCCCGCTAGTCACTTCTCTCCAGGATGAAAAGCAGCCATTCGTGATCACCCTTTGGGTTCGGTCGGTCAACCAATTACAAATCCAACTAACAGAAGCCCTGTCCAGCCCGTATTTTACTAGCTTCTTTGCAAGAATGTCATGTGGAACTTTGTCAAAGGCCTTACTGAAATCGAGAAATGCTACATCCACAGCATTCCCTTCATCTATCAAGCTAGTAACTCTATCATAAAAAGAGATAAGATTAGTCTGGCATGACTTATTTTTGAGAAATCCATGTTGACTTCTCGTGATTACCGCGTTGCTTTCTAAGTGATTAGAAACTGACTGCTTAATGATCTGCTCCAGAATCTTTCCGGGTACTGATGTCAGGCTGACTGGGCAATAATTATTTGGGTCCTCTTTTTTTCCCTTCTTGAAGATGGGGACAACATTTGCCCTCCTCCAGTCTGCTGGAACTTCTCCTGTCCTCCAAGATTTCTCAAAGATTATTGCAAGCGGTTCCGAAATGACCTTTGCCAGTTCTTTTAATATCCTAGGATGCAATTCATCTGACCCTGGAGACTTGAATTCATCCAGTGTAGCCAGGTATTCCTGTACCACCTCTCTACCTATTATGTGCCTCATTTCCCCTGCTTCCTCACCTGCCCCCCAACCACCAGGTTTAGTGCTTGTATCCTTCTGGGAAAAAACTGAGGCAAAGAAGGTGTTAAGTAGTTCTGCCTTTTCTCTTCCCGTTAGTAATTTGCCATCTTCTCTGCGCAGCGACCCTATCGTCTCCTTCTTTTTCCTTTTGCTACGGACATATTTAAAAAAGCCCTTTTTATTGTTTTTAATGTCTCTGGCCAGCCTAAGTTCGTTCTGTGCTTTAGCCTTTCTGACCTCCTCCCTACATCTCCTAGCTACTTGCTTAAATTCTTCTTTGGTGGTTTCCCCCTTCTTCCATTTCCTGTACATGTTTCTCTTAACACTTAGCTCAACTGAGAGTTCTTTAGTCAACCATTCTGGTTTCTTCAGATGCCTTCCATTTTTCCTCCTTATTGGTACAGTTTTAGACTGTGCCTTCAGTATCTCCCTTTTAAGGAACTCCCATGCCTCCTGAACTCCTTTCCCTTTCACTATTCTTGACCACGGAATTCCAGCCAGCAGCTCCCTAAGTTTACAGAAGTCCGCTTTTTTAAAATCTAAGATGAGTGTCTGGCTACACTTATCTTCTCCTTCCCACTGAATGCCAAATTCCAATAGGGCATGGTCACTCCCCCCTAAAGATCCAACCACTTCTACCTCCTTAACAAGGTCATCCCTATTGGTCAGGATCAGATCTAGAATATTTGATCCCCTTGTGGCCTCTTCCACCTTCTGGACCATGAAACTCTCTGCAAGACAAGCAAGAAACTTGCTGGACCTTGCTGTCTTGGCAGAGTTTGACTGCCAACATATATCCGGGTAATTGAAATCGCCTATTATTACTGTATCTCTCCTTTTTGAATGTGCAGTCATTTGGTTGAGGAAGGCATCATCAAAGTTCTCAGTCTGGGTTGGAGGTCTGTAGTAAACCCCCACCAGAATATCCCTATTGTTTCTCGCTCCCTTAATTCTTACCCAGATGCTCTCGACCTGGCTTTCTGGGTTTAAGTCACGGATCTTTTCACAGGTGAAAACATCCTTGACAAACAAGGC
The DNA here is from genome assembly GCA_030412105.1 of Cyclura pinguis. Taxonomy (NCBI): domain Eukaryota; kingdom Metazoa; phylum Chordata; class Lepidosauria; order Squamata; family Iguanidae; genus Cyclura; species Cyclura pinguis. Next base: position 107,411,744 of record CM059600.1, on the reverse strand, counting down.
TACTCCTCCTCCTTTCTTGTTTGGTCTATTTTTACAAAATAGGCTATACCCCTCTACTCCTACATTCCAATCCTGAGACTCATCCCACCAGGTCTCAGTGATGCCTATCAAATCATATTTACTTTGTTGTACTAGGAGTTCAAGTTCATCTTGCTTGTTTCCCATACCCTGTGCATTAGTGTAGAGACACTTAAGTCCCCGGGCCCTTCCTGCAAGTCCTGTACTATAGTTTCTATTCCTCCCACCACTGGCCGCTTGTACTACTTGTCCAATATCATTTGGGCCTTTTCCCCCTGCGCTTGCCGAGTCCTGGCCTTGAATAATATTGTCTCCCTCCCCAGCGGAACTTAGTTTAAAGACCTCTGAATCCTCCTTGTGAGATTGTTTGCGAAAACATTCCTGCCAAGTTTCGTGAGGTGCAGCTCATCCCTTGCCAGAAGCCCACGTTCATGGGAATTCAGGCCGTGTTCCAAAAACCCAAACTGTTGCTGGCGGCACCATGTGCGGAGCCAGTTGTTGACCTCTGCTACTGCCCTTTCCCTACGTGCGCCATATCCTTGAACAGGGAGGAGAGACGAAATAACCACCTGCACACCAAGGTTCTTAAGCTTCGTCCCCATAAGCCTGTAGTCCTTTGCAATGTGGTAAAAGCTGCTCCTCGCAGTGTCATTAGTTCTGACATGAACCAAAATGAGGGGCTTATGGTCAGTGGGCTTGACCAGCCTGGTTAGCCTCCGTTATGTGGTTGATCTTGGCCCCAGGAAGACAGCAGACCTCTCGATTGAGCTTGTCCGGTTTGCAAATTGCCGTTTTGGTTCCTCTGAGCAAGGAGTCCCCAACAACCAGAACTCGCCTCCTCTGAGGCTTCTCCAGGGTTCCTTGACGAGCATGTTCTTCTAGGACTGCCTGGGCATTCTGTTGAGACTGGGAGCGTTCCCGTTGCCAAAGTTGGATTCCTTCTCGTGGACATTCTGTTCCCTCCTCCTGGTGCTCCTCATCGTTTGTAAGGCCAAGAACTTTGAAGCGATTGTGTAGGTTGAGAGTCTCTGTTATCTTCCTGGACCTTCTGCTCCTACGTGTGACATTCCTCCAAGCCTCCGTTTCCTGGCACAGTGTGTTGACTTCCTGATCTGGCAGCTCCTCCGCGCATTCGGTCTTCCGGTACGTCTTCTCTGCCCTATCCTATACTATTCCTAATCCTAATGTTGACCTTAAACAGTGTGAAGCCTGCTTTGAAGCCCTACCCTTTCTCTCAGTTTCTGCTTCTTAGTGACTCTTTTTGAGCAGTTTTCCCTCTAGGCTCCTTATCTTTTAGCTTCCAAGCCTTCTAGTCCCTCTTTATAGCCTTGTTTGAACATTTTAATTTCAGACAAATTGAGAGCTTCTCATTTCTTTAGAAACTGCACTGCAAATAGAGCAGTAGCCTGTGCAGCTAAACATTCTGAACCACCACACCAGTTCAATCCATCAATGTCAAAGGTTTCACTACCACAACTGCAACGCTAAATAGATGGAAAAATTATGGCATGTAAATCCATGGCCTAAACATTCATACTTACTTTGATTGAATTAGTTTCTCGGATGAGTTTGTTGATGTCATGAGCTTCTCCACTAAGCTTCCAAGGGTTGTGCTGGAAGACAATTCCTTCTCCTGCACAGCTGTACAAAGTTACAGAAGGCCTGTCACCATCTCCTCCTGAAAAAGAATAATAAATCAGGCTAGCAATTTTTTTCTAAACAAGATGCACCTTGATAAGCAGCAAAAGAATGTAATGATCAGCTTTACAAGATATTTATGTTAGGTATGAAGCTTGATTTTTATTAGCAAGAAATATGGCTGCATCACCCTTTAGAAGCTTAAGGCAATTTTGCAAAATACAGTTTTAAGACACAAATCTTCTGATGTAACAGCTAGGGGGAGCAGTGGCCAACTGCAAACTCCCAAATGCTAGTAAGTATATAACAGAGTAGTTTCAAAACTTATTTTGTTGTACGTCTTAAGCCTTGCACATGCCTTCAGTAGCCTTGATGCACAACTAAACTCAGAACCTCTAATGAAAAAGTTTTGTTTCTTTGCATAGTAATAAAAAGGGGAAATGGCAAGAAGGTACTCTGAGAAGAAATGCAACGAGGAAAATGTAATATTCTTTTAATGTCTCCTTTGTTCAGTTGTGTTTCTTTCTTCTCTCCTATTCCTCTGTTCTTATTAGGACCCAGTCAGGATTTCTTATCTGGGTTAAGAGATGGACTGGCACCAAGGGGGAGTATACTGATACTGCCACACCAAAGAGCACAGAGAAGTTCTGAGAATGGAGCTTGCATATGGTATTGTTGTGCACCTTCAAGTCGTTTCTAACTTATGGTGACTCTGTGGCAAACTTATCACGCATTTTTTGGGGAGCTGAGAGTGTGTGACTAGATCACTCAGTGAGTTTTCATGGCTGAGCAGATACTCAAACCCTGGTCTCCAGGATCACAGTCCAAACTCAAACCACTATACCACCCAGTGTGCTTGCTGGCTGAGAAACCAGGATGCGAAAGGACCATAGACAAAAGGGCTCTGGAACAAATACCCAATCAATATGCTGTTTTAGGTGCTATTTCTTAGCCAGGATTGATGTTCCTATGACATCCTCTATGAAGAACACCTTCAAAAGAGCCACATAGTTTCTAAGTGCCCTGGTGGGGCAGTGGTTCAATGCCGGTACTGCAGCCACAAGGTTGTGAGTTCAATCCTGCTGGGCTCCAGGTTGACTCAGCCTTCCATCCTTCCACAGGTCGGTAAAATCAGCATCCAGCTTGTTGGGGGCAATTAGCTAACATTCTATAAACCGCTTAGAGAGCACTTAGCTAAGCAGTATAGAAATACACACGCTGTTGCTATTGCCTGACTAGTAAAATTTTGGCCATGTTTGTTGTTCTTGAACGTGTGGGTTTCATCCAAGCAGATGAAAAAGTGGAAGTGACTTCTGGGCATCTGGATCTTACCCTTGCGGCTGATGTACCTCTTAAGTGTTGCCAGGAAGTCATAAGTTCCTGGCATCCATAAGGACTGATCATGAAGATGGAAAGAAGATTAAAAAAACAAGGGAAAGGAAAGAAAAACGTGATGAAGGAAGAGGAGAAAAAGAAGAACTGTCAGAAAAGGAATGCTGCTGAGTACAAAGGCTCAATCAGATGCATGGAAGGTCACAGACTCCTAATCAAACTGCTGCTGCAGCAGATAAAAAGGAACTGAAGGTATCAATGGAATCCTGCTTAGAAATGGGGACTGCCTGGGCAAGGTGCCCACCAAACACAATATACTCAGCTACAGAAGTTTCAGATTAGTTCTATGGAAGTGCAGATCAATTCATGTGTGAGCCACTGGGACTGTGAAAAACATCAGGCTCCTCACAACCCATATCAGTAACATGAATAAGACTAAGAACAAATGTGTGCAAAGGTCAGATGTCACCTTTTTAGTAGGTCCAGAACAAAGATTTGGAAAAAACAAAACAAAAAATACACTCTAATATGAAACAACCTGAAATACAGAGCTATTTTAGGATGTCCAAACATTCAGCCAACATCTTTTACTCAGACTTGCAAGCATTAATAATTAACAATCAAAACAAGATCATTTAAGAAGCAGGAATTCACCGATTCACCTGGCTCACCATGAGAAGACCTTCTTGACTAAAAAGTAGCCCTGCATGGTGACATTTAGAGACAGAGACCACAAGGGGTTATTTTCAGCAAGGAAACAAACCTCAGGAGATTTTTTTACAGATTCAAAAAACGCTGCTTTTGAACACAGCAAGCCCAGATAACACAAGAGAAAGATTCCTTGAACATCGTATACTGAAATGTATTATTATTATAATATAATGTGTAGTTCTACCTTCAGGGCACTTTGATATTAAACCTTAATTCATAGCCCATTTAGATCAGAAATCACACATTTTCTTTACATAAAACAATAGCTCCAGCTTGTCCCAAGACTCCTATTCTTCACATTTAATTAACAGGGTAGAGAGAGGAGTTACAAGAGATTTGCCACTGCTTCATTTGAAGGGTGGCAGAGAAAAAGAAAACTGATTGCTTTAAAAGCAGTAGGTTATAAAGCCCCTTCTGTTAAAATCATTTTTTCCCAACTATCCATAAAAATTACTTTTCCTCTGTGCATACTTTATTTTTTGTCTGCCAGTGGGGCATTCCCATCCTTCTCTTACAGCATGCTCTACCTCAAGAACAAACTGGACAGAATACCTGGCTGTGCTTGCATCATTTACAATTTTCAAAGCATAAGTCTTCCATGGATACAGATTTTCATAGTGTACCTTAGTTAGTACTAGTCAGTAGCAGAGCAGACACTTTGTAAATGTCCTAGCTTCAATCTCTAAGTATGTCTTTGAAAGACACCTGTCTGAATTCTGACAAAGCCACTGGCTAATCAATGAAGTGACAATAACTAAGCAAATCAGGACAAATGGCCTGGGTCTTCTTATGGTCAGACATAATATAGTCAAGTAATATCATTTACATAATGGTATGAAAGTGTATGGCATCACATTGAGGAACATAAGGACCATATAGAGTACCATCCCCCAAACACATCAAGACCCTTCTAACTACAACCCCTTTTTTATTTTTGCCAGATCTAGAAACTACAAAAGCCTTTTACCCAAGTGTGATATGAAAAGGATGGCTTAATTTAGATCGGAGTAAGCAAATGGGAGAGGGGGAGGCCAGACTACCTTATGGCCAATCCTCCCACCTTTGCAAAACCCTTTTTCTTCTGGAGCCCTTCTCAAAATGGCAATAAAAATGACACTGCATCACCTCCTGCTGGTATTTTAAAGAAGGAATGTAATGAAAATGGAGGTATTTGCAGGACAGCAGAGGGTTCTGGGGGCTTTTGTGAATGGCAGGTGTTTTCATGTCTTCATGGATTTTGGTGGGCTTTCTATGCGGTTTTGGTCATCTGCTCCCAAATTATGCCATTTTTTTTAAAAAGCTGGGACGGTGGTTAGAAGGACAGGTGGTGGACTTCAGGGGCTACGGAAGTGCAGTTCGGTGCCCACTTCCCCCACTGCTGGTTTAGATCCACTTGAACAAAGCAGAAAGTCGTAATGGAGCATTTTACTCCAAACTATAGAACCTTTCTCTACCTACTCAAAGTGAAGGTCTTAACCTTTGAAGGCTTATACAACTTAAGACCCAAACACCTGTAGGATTGGTGTTTTCTCACATAAATCCATTCATCTGCTGACACAGTCATCTGAGTCTTTCCTCCAGGTGCATGGTAAATGCTAAATGCAAAGAGCACCTTTTTGGTGATGGTTCCTCGCCTTTCCCAGGATACCTTTCCCATGTAGGCACAGCCATCACTCTGTTACTAACATTTAGGTGCCAGACAAGAACTTAATTTTAGTGTTTAATGTGTATTGTAAATTTCTATTGTCTCTTTTAAGGTGGAGAACTGTACAGCTCCCCAGATGCTTTGAACTGTGACTAGATTTATCCTAGTCATCATTACCCACCACAACACTGCCTTTCCACAGTCATGGGACTGCGTGCTCCTGTAAGGCAAGAAGCTATGCTGATGGTAAAGTGCTGCTGGTAGTGTCTCGCACATCAGGCAAGTTTTAGCTGAGGAGCCAGACTAAATGTACTGAACAGCTACAGAGCAGCAGCAGTAGTGTGGATTGACACTTGCAGAGGATCTCTCAGAGGCAACAGCAGTGGCACCATAATTAACAACTGTTAGTAGTGCACAGGTGACAGCACCGGTAAAACACTTTTGAATGTTTTTTACCGTGGGAACCCTATGAGGAGACAATCGAAAATAGAACAAGAGACAGCGCCAGAAGATGAGACTCCCAGGTCAGAAGGCACTCAATGAGTTAATGGGGAGAACAGCAGGTAAGTACAGTCAGACCTCCACATCCGCAAGTTTAACTTTCCCAGATTTGATTATTTGTGAGTTTCTCCAACCCTGTCCTGCCTCTTACCTAGCCTGTTCGAAAACTTGATGGTTTAAAGCTTGTATGTTTTATTATTATCTGTTTTTACTGCATTTTACAACAATTATTACTTACTAAATAATTTCATGTCGAAAGCAAGTTATTTAAGTCAGACAAATGAACAAAAATATTTAGTTACTATGTGATGCCACCACATATCTTAAATGCGTAATTTGCTTCTCTTTCGACTCAGCCCAGTTTGAAAGTTCTTTGCAAACAATTGGGTCTACCTATCTCTGGCACAAGCTATTTATCCCTCCCCAAGTAAGGAGAACCAGTGTGATAGTATGGTTTGAACACTGGATTATGACCCTGGAGACCATGCTCAGCCATGGAAACCCACCGGGTGGCCTTGGGAGTGTCACACACACACTCAGCCCTAAAAAACGCCACTGTGATAAGTTTGCCTTAGAGTTGCCATAAGTCACAAATGACTTGAAGGCACACAGCAACAGCAACAACAAAAAGTAAGCCCTCTGGAAAGGAAGGAAGAGGGTGAAGTAAGGAAGGGGGTCTGAAAGGAAGAGAAAGGCAGCAAAAACATCTCTATCTAATACCAGCAAGCAGGCTTTGGCAAATTACCGCACACAATTACCCCCGCTGTCCATTAACAACACCAAAAGGCTCCTTATTCCTCTGGTGTAATGGTTTCACATGAGGGAAGTGAATGCAGTAACTGGGAACTACAGTCAAAGTAAAGGCATCATTTCATACCTGAAGGGACATTACTTTCTTTACTGTAGGGGGGTACTCTGAGATTTTCTGTTAAGTTGGTAAGTGGGCTGGATCATGTTATTTCTTCAACATAACTGAAAGATCTAGACCAGTGAACCTGCACCATCCCAACCACTGGAAGGCTACTTCAACTGTCATAAATAGATGCTCAGGACTCACCAAAAGACAGTGGAGGAAGAGGAGGTCCCCAGGCTAAAGTGTACACAGTTTTCTTATGGTAGGTGCTGGAGATCTGTGGAGGCCTAATGGGATGATAGGAAAGAACAGTGTCATTTCTAAAGGAAGAAAATTAGCCATGCATTTCGTAATGTAAAACACAAGCAAAAAATTTTTTTAAAAAAATTAGTAATACAAGCAACTGGGGAAATAGTTAAGCAAATAGATAACCAACAGGCAGAAGCTACAACAGTAGTATTTTTCACAATCCTTCTGCATTCCTCTACTATGTATGTACCTTCAAGTGTTCTGTCAACACAGGGCAACCCCATGAATTTAATAGGGTTTTCTTTGGTGGTTTTGCCAGTTCCTTCCTCTGAAAGCCTATAGCACCTGGTATTCATTGGTTGTCTCCCATCCAAGTACTAACTGGGGCTGATCTTACTAAGATTACAAGTTCAGGTACCTTTCGGTTTGGTGGGGAGATCTGCTAGTTTCACGCCAGATTGCAATCCACTTTTTATGTTTTAATTTCAAAAATTTAAATGCAGTGGAAACATGTTTGAAAACGAAATTTTGCTGGCAACAGCCAATAGCTACTGGAATGCATCTAGGAGAGGACATATTATGAACAGCTAATTAGCTAAGCTAAGTAGCTTCTTTATGACTGCTCTTCCACAATCAGGCTAACATATTAAGCCATTCACCATGGATATTGCTCTGACGCTATAAGAATCTTCCCCCTCTGTGTGCTGATGGTCAATGGAAAGTACACTGAAAAGTACACTGTTTCATTTCCATATTATTGCACTTATGATCAGACCCTTCACTCCCAAAACCAGAGTTATATCTTACTTGTTTGAATAGGTGTCATAGATGCCAACCTTCCCATCATCTGTTCCAAATGCTAAACAGCCTTCCTTTGTTGAGTGCCAGGACAACTACAAAGGAAAGAAAAAGCCATAGGCATTTCATTATTTTGTGGATGGTAGAATTAAATTATATCTACTGCTTTTCAGACTCAACAAGTTACCACAAGTTAAATATTTAAATGAAAAAGGAATAGTTGTTAATCCATGTTGCTATCTGGAAATAAAGACTTCTTGAGAATTTCAACTATCTCAAGCAACTGACTATTTTAGTTTAATTCGGTTAAATAGGCAGAGAAAAAAGATTTCCTTCGTTTTTTTTTAAAAAAAATGGAAACATGAGAAAAATAAGTGATCTTAATGGAGCTGGTATTTAGTGGTGACAAAAGAATGACCTGGCTCAATAAAAAATCTAAAACAAACATCTGTACAAATGCATATTAGGATTGCCATGCAAATCACGCATGGGCTTATTTGTGAAAAGCATCTTGCACATTATGGCAATATTATAACTTCTAGTTCCAATTTAAAAGAAGCAAGCTTGCATTCCCTCAGACTAGACTTTTCAGTGCAAACTCTTCTAGTCTAAGCCCCTGGTGTTTGAAACTAAAACCTTAGCCATCACCACCAAGAGCACAGTTAACTTACTGACTGTACAAGATAACTCTAAGCATCCTTGGTCACAGCCAGGTTAGAGTTCAAAATGATTTTGAGGAATGCTTTAACTTGTTGCATTGTGCTACCACATTATTCTCAAATAGCACCTTCCACTTTTGTTCATTATTCTTAAAAGAATTTCTGGTTGTCAGAATTTCGCTTTTCATCAGTTTAATTTGGGTAGAATCTGTAACCTCCTTATAGCAGTGACTTCTTGGGCAAGTGAAGTCTGTTTTTTCTTGCCACAAGTTCACAACATAAGCAGGATTTGTAGTACAGACAGCATGAAAAACATACCACTCAGGTCACCACCAATGTCAGTTTGGGAATCAAAACAGATTAAATACACTGAAAAAGTGAACCAACAGATTGCACACTTACTGCTGTTATTTTGGATTTAATACCCTGCCAGAAAGTTTTCACATCATAGTAGTTGTTTATTGATAAGGTGTTCCACACCCGGAGCATGCCGTCTCCAACCCCTACAGCAAGGCAGCCTGTATCCACAGGGGAAAAGGCCAGGCTGTAAACAAACCCCCCAAGAGAGGGCATTGTCCAGCAACAATTTAAAGCTGACAGGTCCCAACATTTTACCTAATGAGAAAAGAAAAAAATGCTGATGAAGCTTTAAGCAAGATACAGATAAAACAAGATGATATGTGGTTTGTGGATAGCCTCAGTCAAAGATGCCACAGCCCTCAGGTTGCAAGATCTCAGCTGGGCTGTTACAGACAGAGTGACCTGGAGGCCTCTCATTCATAGTGCTGATATGAGTTGAAGTTGACTTGACGATAGTTAACAACAACAACAAGTAGGGAGAAAACAATCCAAGTCTCCCCCTAGAAGCAGATGGTTTCCAAACTAAAGCAGAAGTAACAAGAGGTATCTGCTATATATGCTATAGAAGGAGCATATAAATCCCTTGTTAAAACAATCCCACTGGCTATTGGTTCATTTCTGGGCACAATTCAAAGTGCTCATTGTGATCATATAAGAGTTATGTCCAGACTATCTGAAAGCCCATGCAAATCTGCCAGAGTTTTAAGGTCTGCAGGGGAAGGCTTTGTCTCCTTCCTGCTACCATCACAAGATCGCTTGGCAAGGACATGGGAGAAAGACTTCTCAGTGGTTGTTCCCACCCTCTGAAACTCTCTTCCATGGCTGGAAGCAAGGTATGTTTTCCTGAGAACTAAAAAGCTGAAAGCTGAAGACAGTCAAGAGTAAAACAGATCTTGGGAAACCCAGAAATAGTAAAGGAAGGTGGAAGGTGAGACAAAATGATTTATGACTAGTAATCACAACCTGGCAGGCACATCTGTGGAACCCTGCAAAACAATATAATTTTGGAGTTTTAAAAGTGATGTGGTTCTTACATCCCTATCCATTGAAATGGAAAAGAGTAGCTCTCTGTCTTCTATTTGCAAGGAACACAAACTGAACACTATTCTGGAGTGATTCTGTCCTTCAGATGATGTTCCCAGAAGCTCCCACTTCCGTTTTCCAGGTTGGGTCAAATCCCACTGCAGCAATTCACCTCTATGAAGTGAATAATAGCAAGATATAGAAAAATACAAACACAGACACACACACAAAATTGTAATAGGAGTTTACATGAAATTCATTTTTTAAGGATTGGGGGAAAATACATTACACTGAGAAAAAACATACGTTTTCTATGTGAACCCAACAGTCTAGGAAAGCTGCCCCTTGAATTACTGTACATACTCATGTATAAGTCTAAAAATTTTAGTCAAAAAATCAACTAGAACAACAGGGTTGACTTATCCATAGGTCAACCTTAACTGTTATCAAAAACAATGAACCATCCCGTTCTCTGAGTACAGTGGCAAAATGCAAGAGCTTAGTCCATCTCAGGAGAACCTAAAAGAAGCATCAATCCCCTCTATTTTCTCTGTTGCAAAGCTGCTTCTGGCCTTTTGAATGCCTGGATGGGAAAATGGCAGCAGCATCTCTTTGATGCTTCCCCTCAAAAGAGTGCTGAGGGGAGGCATGCCCTTTTTTGATCAGAGTTAATATCCTACTTTAACTTTTATCAAAAGAAGAACCAGCTTATTTTTCTATTATGCTGCCATCAATTCAGACAAATCAATGAAATAAGCTACTTACCCAAAACAGCTAGATAAGATTTGTGTGGGATGACTTTGGGACCAGTGCAGTGTTAACCAGAGACGTTCTTTCACAGATAGTTCAACACCTCCACCTCTTCTTTTCAAAAAGGGCAACTTCAGAGTCATTATCACTACAGGCGGGGAAAGGCATTAAAGATTACTTGCCCAGAACACTAGAAATCATCAGGTTCCACTGACATCAGGACAAGAGAGAACAGAACATGAAAAAAAACTATAGTCTGTATAATGTATACAGTATAATCTGTACAGTATAATATAGTCTGTATAATGTATACAGTATAATCTATAGTATAATGAAAAAAATATAGTCTGTCCATGGATAATCAAGAAGTTTATGAACTATTCTGACTTCAATTTTTAGTCCAAATTTCTCATTTTTTACATCTCATAACAGAAGCCACGAGTTCTTAGGACTGGCTGGGACCTGACATGCCAAGGGTGAGGCAGCTCTTTTAGCCTAACAGCCAGATGTAATTTCAGAGAATTTCTCAGAGGTCTCATTTGAATGACAGGTGAGACAAAATGGTGACACTAACATATACTACCCTAAAACTTTTACTCTCAAAACATAAGCATTATGAAGAGCATTTCAACTGTTAAGGGTAAATGATCTGTACAGTTACATGCTTCTGATTGAATATGCCCAGTATTGCACATTTTATGTTTTGTTTTTTACGCCATATTTTAACAAGATAACTCTACCACCTTCCTAATTCACTTAGACTTTGATGCCACCATCACCAGACATTACAGGACAGCAGGAAATGTTTTGCTTTGGGACCAGAAATCTGTACTTTGGTGTCCTAATGGAGTTACAGTTTGTCATTACTATTCTGTACATAACTCAATGATGAAACAAAAACAGAGAAAAACACAAACACCCTAAGGGAATTTTCAAAGAAAAAAATATCAAAATTCTCTAGACGTACCTCTGCCTCTAGTACAACTCCACACACGAATCGTCTGATCTTTGCTTCCTGAAGCTAAGCAGTAGTCTTTTGTTCCAGCGGCTTCTTCTGATATACCTCCAGCACTGGTTTCCTCTTCAAAAAGCAGCATGAAATGAAGTTAAGAACAGCACTTCTTTCCTTCAAGTTGAAAGCTATATATTTCTTTGGGCTCACTTAGAACCCCTAACATGTATAAGAGGATTGCTGTAAAACTGCACATCATTCCTTTACCCCATCAACATGTAAACCTTTGTATATACCTTGGAACTCTTCTTGTTGACTGCATATATCTTTCTCACCAAGGACAGGGCACCATGCCAGGGAATGGATTTCATCATCATGACCTCTCAGGCGACGAACAACATCTCCCTTTCTACTGATGTCAATGATAACCACAATTCCATCTTTATACCTTAAAGTAAAAGGCCTATATTAAAGAAGACACTGGAATTCTCGGCTAATAACTAACATTCTAGTGAGTAACATATTCTTCTTCTTGTTTTGTATCGCCTGAGACCTTACTGCTCTCAAAAAGTAACATATGTCTAGGAACCCAAGCATGGAACAATTTATGCAGGCTGCCAGTTGAAAGAAACCAGAGATTCTAGCAAGTATGGATTCAAAGCATTTCATCATGTCTCCTAGAAGACAACTGTAACTGGAAGACATTTAAGAAACGTCTTAGTGTATTATCTTGCAATCATTTTTACATGAATTGAATGCATTTTAATTAACATCAAGAGTAAGTTGGCTTAGCTAATTGGAATATTTCCTGGCCTGCCAGGGAATATTTTCCAGCCTGCCAGGGAATATTTCCAGAACAGTTAATGCTACATAAAGCACAAAGCTGAAAATACATGCTTTCTATAGAAAAACAAGTGCTACTCAGTAACAAAAATTGGCTTGCTTGAACTTCCACCAGTTTGTGAAATTCAGAAGCTTGGACATATAGATAAAGTTGTTTCAGACAATATTGTTGAAACATACAATATTAACGTTTAAGAATGGCAGTGAATAGTTATTTCCAAAAAAAGCACTGTTTTCTTAGTTTGTATTAAAAATAAGTAAACACAAACACACTCTCCCCCCTCCCCCAGAGTCAAGTATGTATTTTATAAACTAGCAAACATAACCAGTTTCATATATAGGGGACTTCAAGGAAAGTTATGAAATTATCAGAGTTGGACACATTGGCAAAGATCCTACATCAAACAGGCCCACATACTTTTGCACCCCCGCATGCCCTGGAAGCTAACCAGCCCTAGGAAGGGACATTGCTGATGCTGACTGATGGTGAGGGAAGGAGCTGGGAGGCAATTCAAAGGATGAAGCAGCAGCTGGGCTCACTTTGGGGGGAGAGGTGTCAAGACACAATGGTGCACTTACGGATGGAATACAGCCTCCTATTCCTTCCTCTTAAGAGTCTGGAGCGGCTGTATCTTCAACATTTGAATTGCCTCCCTTTTCCATACACGTAAGCAACATCAGTCCTTCGACAGCTGTGGGAAGAAGGTTCTGGACTGGACACAAAGGACTAGAGAATAGCCCCTTGCACCCCATCAGAAAAGTAACATACATGTGACTAAGGCACACTTACATGGGGTATGGAACTAGGATATCATCCATGGTGCCCATCCCACCTCAGTGAAATCATAGCTGCTGGAATCCCTAGTGTGTCTACTGCAATGGTAAACCTCTATAGCTCTCTGGGAGTGGAATCTGCTGGAGCCAGAAAAGCCCCATCACAGAAAGAAGGTGGAAGTAGCGACAGCAGTCTCTCACTTGGGCTATTCCCCAGCTTCAAACTGTGAAACTATGCACTGATTAGGGATGTTTACCATATAATGACTGAAAATGGTACTGCTTCAAACACAAAAACCTATTTAAATTATTTAACACATTTAAAAAACAATGCTCCTATGGTTGTTTTACCATACTTGATAAAACACAAAATGTGTTCACAAATTGCACTACAAACTGTACTCCCAGAAGTCTCCTGGAATCTGTTTCTAGTTTTGACTTGGGAATCAGGCATATACTTTTTTAAAAAATATGCGATAATCCTGATTCTATTGGAAATGAAATACACAAGTCAATTTAAAAAGGAAAAATGCTTTTAGTCACCACTCTGACAAATTTGGCAGCAGCAGTTGTAGCATCCTATGGGTGTACGGGATGCCTAACTCCTGGATGTTGCCCCCCACCATCAACTGAGCTTCAGCTGCAACAATTTAAAATGTGAAATAAGTTCACCTCTCTCAGGCAAATGTATGTACTACCAAAATGAACTGCTGAGAGATTTGCTTGTGGAGTCAGTGAGATGCAGCGCTTGCCGGCTGGCATAGAATCCTTCTACAGAACAGAACACAAGTGTTCATCCAGTTAACTGCAGAGCCAACACTTCAGAGCTATTTATAGCTCTCATGTGGCATGCTGTCAAATATTTCCTTGGCCAAATCAGATTTTAATCTGATTTGCTTTCCTCTAAACATCAGAAGTCATAGTTCTTAATTAAATGCATAAAATGGGAGTTTGTATTTGCCATAATTACATATCAATTCCACTTCCTCAAAAACGCTATTTGATAATTTATCTTCCAACGGTCCTTCCTCCTTCAACTTTTCCCTCCACTACGTCAATACAGAATGTCTCATTATATCCCTCTTCTGAGTTAGCGAATGCTCAAAAAGCAGAACCCTTATGTTTACACACCTGATGATCACACTTAGCAAAACAGCCATCAGCTTGCATCAGGGTCAGTTGCATTCACCTGCCCCAGTGAAGACAGACTAGCAACCAGTCCAGCAAAAATATCATTTTATTTAATCTCTGTTTCACATTTTGTGAGTAGCAGTATACATCTCTGATCTAGTAAACCAATTCTACACATGATTACTCGGAAACAAGTATGACTGTGTCCAACTTCACATATTTCCAAGTAAGTATGTAGATGGGCAGCCTGTAACATCTATGTATTTCTTGCCTTCTTAAGAGTACTTACCCAATGGCTACCAGATTCTCATGGTGTGGAGAACAAGTGAGGCAGAATATGGTTCTGGGCTCTGGGAAGAACGTTTGGCTGTCATTTCGGTTATGCCAGTAACAAATTATTATTCCCTTCTCATCACCAGACACAACCAAATCTTTCACTTTCGGTGACCAATGCAAAGCAGAAATTGTATTCTGAAATCCAGCAATAATGAAAAGACAGGTTAGTCATGGATTCTCTTTGAAGTTTTATCTACAGACCTGTTGTGCATTGTAGGGAATCAGCAAGGAATGACCAAATGGCTAAATCCAGCTTCCTTGAGGAACACCAACTGGATCTCCATGTACTACAACTACAGGAACTGGCCATGCCACTTTTTAGCAAACTGCAATCAGAGATTGGGGCTGGGCTACTGGTTGTTCATCTCCCACTTACTACTTCAAGTACTAAGTAGTCCAGGGAAACTACAGCAAAGAATGAACTAGCACTAGTAGTTACAAAACCCAGAACAATCAGTGAAAATCCAAGAACATTTTATAATCTTCATGTATGCTAAGAAAATCAAGGTTAAGGACAGTTTATCCAGCTCAGATGAATAATTAATTTAGGTTTCCACTGCAATCCTCAGAAACTCATAAATTCTTTAAAAATACAAACTGATACATATCTGGTCTCTGAAGTCTCATGGAGATCAAGTTATGAGACTTATGACTGCATCCTTAATGACTATTTCGGTGTAAATGACATTCTGGTCTTTTCAATGTGGTGAAAAAGTCCAAACCACATAATATATGACAGTTACTATTAGGGCCAAAGGTTCATAACAGAGTAAGTTTCCTCAAATGTAATACTAACGCTTAAATTCAATTCTTAAATTCTATTAAATTCTATTGTTAGTCCACTATAGCAGAATCACTGAATCAATTGCATTTTGCTATGTGTTGACTCACCACACAGCAATTAACTGAATGGATTTACTCTAGTTAGGACTAACCAAAAGGATTCCAACCTCAGAGTCCACAACAGAACTAAGCCTCTCAGTCACTGCTGCCCAGATGGATTAAAAAGTAAAAAGGGAGATGTGTAAGCAGCTTGCACTTTAAGTTTGCTTTCAAGTAGCAGCTGCATTCTCTTCATACTGCTTTTGAAATACCACACATGAGCCTTTGTATTTTCTGCTCTTCCAATCATGCCCTACATTTCTCTGAGCCATGATATTATTCCCAAAACATTATTAAAAATAAACTCAACTGAAAAAGAATGTAAGTATCTTGTTGTGTCCCTTCAAGTCACTTCTGACTTTAGCTAGTCCTAAGACAAACCTATCACAGGGTTTTCTTGGCAAGATTTGTTCAGATAAGGGGTTGCCTTTGTCTTCCTCTAGGGCTGAGAGTGTGAATTGCTCAAGCTCACCCAGTGGGTTTCCACAGCTTAGTGGGGAGTCAAACTCTAGTCCCCAGAGCTGTAGCCCAATGCTCAAACCACTAAACCATACTAGTTCTATAAGTATCTACCAGACGTAAAGTTAGGCTTGGATCCAGGCCTAGTCAGAATAAACCCACTGAAATCAATGGAGTTTTGCATGATTTCTTTTTACCATTTAGATCAATGGATATACCCTAAGCATGGCTAAGTATGGATTCAACCCATGAAATCAAGGAAGGATACAGAAGACTAAGAGACTGCCTATGACACTGACTAAGAATAACTACCACCAATCTGGCATTTACTCAAGAATGCAGTCTATTA
Organism: Cyclura pinguis; assembly: GCA_030412105.1. Taxonomy (NCBI): domain Eukaryota; kingdom Metazoa; phylum Chordata; class Lepidosauria; order Squamata; family Iguanidae; genus Cyclura; species Cyclura pinguis. The sequence continues at coordinate 107,395,481 of CM059600.1, read as the reverse complement.
TGTTTACATGGAAGAAATCCATGTTAGTTTTGAAATCAAACTCTGTTGGTTTCTACGTTCCTCATATCTAACCATCATAAAAGAACTGCTGAGCTTGGTAATTTAGGGCCTTCAGACTGAGAAGTCTGTTACCAAAACACAGGAAGCCCAAATTTGTTCCCTAGGCTGTCACAGTTACAGCCAACTGTTTTACCTGATGCAACGTATGTTCCATCATGACTGTCAGGGTGCGTGTGTCCCAGACTTTGACAGTTCCATCATCAGAACTGCTGGCACAGAAGTAGCTTTGACCAGGATAGGGGCAAAAAGAGAAGCCAGAAACTCTTTCAGTGTGGCCAACCAGCTCCCCTATCATAAAAAAACAAAAACAAATCATAAGATAAGTAAGTCTTTGATTTCAAAGAATTTTAAAGAACACCATGAGCACAGGTTTATGGGATGCTACTTAAGAAACAGAAGTCATAGACTATACACTTTTAGCAGTACTTTCAAACTACATTGAAATCAGAAGTCAGAATTACAATAAACAATCAGACAGTACTGCAGATATTGCTGGACTAGAACTCCTCACTTTTAACTATGTTGGCTAGGTATACTGGGAGTTGCAGTCCAACATCTGGAGGGCCACCTTATTCCCACGCAGAATTTAAAACAATTTAAAACTCAAAACTACACTTCACTCCTCTCTCTTAATTTTGTTATAATTTTATGTGTGAAGAGTTACTGCATGTCCCATACTAAAGAAAATACAAGATTTTTGCTCCCCAGAACTCATTTAAGAGGAATCACTGATTTATCACTGAACATATTCTTACTATCTCCAAACTGGTTTAACTAATTCTAGTTCTACTCAAAACAAGGATCCTGTCTTACTAAAATATAATGGGAAATGGAGCTCATACATCCTTATGTGGAAGACTCACAGCTCAACGCTAGGAATACGTAGTGGTTGCAGAATATAATAACATTACCTTCTGCAAGTCTGAAATGGCAGTGATGTGAAAGATCCTCCTTCTAAGCCTAGTGCAATAAAAACGTATAGCCACTTACAAGAAGATAAGGATTTTTCCGTTGGATTAAATCCAGGGGCCAGCAAACAGTCAGGTTTGTTTTAAACTCACATATAGCGCCATTTCCACACTAGACTGTAATAGTGCTATTATTCCACTTTCAACACCCTATGGAATCCTGGGGCTTGCAGTTTAGGGAGGAGTCCCTCCCTAAACGACAAAGCCCAGGATTCCATAGGATGTTGAAAGTGGAATAATCGCGCTCTAACAGCCTAGCGCGGAAATGGCCAAAGGATACAAGGCCAGTCACCAGGAACACCCCCAACACCTGCTATACTGCCTCTGAACAAGGAGGCTCTTATTCCCACTACCACAGTCGCAGCCGTCGCTTTGAATTAACTCGGAGAGGCGGGAAAGCACGACGCTACTTTCCCTTACTCTGAAAGCACAGAGACAGCCCGACGCTTCGGAAAAGCGCGGGGCTGGACGAGAGGAGAGGTCGGGCTTGCAGACTCCGTACCGTAGAAGGCGGGCGCAGCCGGGCGGACCTCCAGCAGACACACGACGTTCCGAGCCGCGAAGCCGAAGAGGCTCCCGTCCTTGGACGTGTCGCTGCATCGGCTGCAGTACCAGTTGGGAGAGGCCGGCAAGATTCGCTCAGCGGCCCCGGCCGCCGCCGCCGCCGCCGCCGCGGCTTCCATCCTGCCTGCAACACGCCTTCCTCCTCACGCCTTGGCTTCTTCGGGCTCACAGCGCCGATCACCGCACGCCGCCGTAAAGCGCCGCCTCCACCTGCCCCACGTGTTGTCGCAACCAACCCAACCCTCAGTGGAAATACGGTGGCCGTTTTAGGACATCCTAAGCGCTTTAGCCGTAAAGATCTCTGGGTCCCGGGGGAAGGTTTCCAAGATGGCAGCGCTCACGGGTGAGTGTGGTGAAAGGGCCGGCGGTGGCGGCAGTACGTGTTATAGATATGGGTTCGGTTTTGGCTCCCCTGCAAGACTTCTTATCCTTAACGTTCCTCTTGTCCTTTCCAGCCCCAGCCCGAACGTGGAGCGTCAGCAGTTGGATCCGGGCTAGCAGGTGAGTCCGCTCTGTTGGCCGTAAAGGCTTAACTGGATTGTTGTGTGGCTGAGGCTCAACTTGCTGAGCTGGGCTCCGATGCCTGAAAGCGAAGGTCTCGGCGAATCTCTGGGTCTCTTAATAGCAGTAAGGGCCTTTCTCATATTTGCGACAGCGAACTGCCTATCCCGATGAAAGTGTTTGCGGAGTCGAGGCACGAATCAGCAGTCTTGGTTGACAATAGGAGAAGGTTATAACGGGGGTTTCCACCTGTCCTTTCCTCACTGGCTTTTGGCAAGTGCTCGTTTTCTACTTTTTTCCTATTTTTTCCCCATCTTTTTCTAGACTCACTGTTTAGACTTTGTGAATGGTCGTTAATTATTTCACACACTTTTAAGCTTTAGTGCATTTCTTGCATTTCATTTCTTGCATTTCATCTCTTTGTGCCCTGCTAACATTCCCCATTAAAAATTATGCGATGATATGTTTGCTAGTCCTTAGGCTCTAAAGTCTGGATTATCAAAAGACTCCTTATGTCTGGTGTCTAGATCGAGGGACGTAATGGTACCACTCTATTCTGCAGTGGTTAGGCCTCATTTGGAATACTGCGTCCAGTTCTGGGCATCTCAGTTCAAGAAGGATGTTGACAAGCTGGAACGTGTCCAGAGGAGGGCGACCAAAATGGTGAAGGGTCTGGAAGCCATGCCCTATGAGGAGCGGCTTAGGAAGCTGGGTATGTTTAGTCTGCAGAAGAGAAGGTTGAGAGGGGACATGATGGCCATGTTTAAGTATTTGAAGGGATGTCATGTTGAGGAGGGAATGGGGTTGTTCTCTGCCGCTCTGGAGACCGGGACAAGGAGCAACGGATTCAAGCGGCAGGAAAGGAGATTCCATTTGAACCTGAGGAAGAACTTCCTGACAGTCAGAGCTGTCCGGCAGTGGAATATGCTGCCTCGGAGTGTGGTGGCGTCTCCTTCTTTGGAGGTTTTTAAGCAGAGGCTGTATGGCCATCTGTTGGGAATGCTTTGATGGGTGTTCCTGCCCAGCAGGGCGTTGGACTTGATGGCCTCTGGGGTCTCTTCCAACTCTATGATTCTGGTAGCAGATTGGTGCAGCTACTCCTGTGAAAATTATTTGAGGTTTTGGTTGTCTTTGTGTGTTCATTTTGCATCCTAAAGTGAGGCAGATATGAGGATGAAGCATGAAGAAACCCAAACAAGTCTCAAAGGAGACCTCCTTGCCTAAAGTTATGATGGCTATAAAAAGCTGTCTGTTCTGCAGACTATTGCCACTAGTTTGCAGGGTGAGACCCAGCCACTTACTTCTCTGTAGAAAGAAACAATTGATATTTAATTTATTTTTAAAATTCATTTAAGGGAAAAAGTTTATGATGAATCAATTAAAATTCACCAATGAGTCACTAAATTCAGTCTACATACATTGCTTTAAGGTATGGGATCCTAGAACTGTATAAACATGCTCAAAAAACTAAGTGGGTGATGGGAGACTTAAATGTACACTGGACTCTTTGTATAAACAACTTCCACATCTGAGACTTCCAACTATCACAGAACATTGTGTCTTATACCTAAAGTGGTGGCGGTGTGAACACAGACATGCTGAAACGTCTGTGTGCGTGTTGCCACCATTTAATAATATGAGATGTGAGCATTCCCAGTTTTTGCCACCTGCAGGGTTCCTGGAATGGAACCCCTGCAAGTATGAAGGGTCCACTGTAATTGTAAACACCTTCCAGAACAATCAGCTTATATGTTTCTTAGCCTGTGCAATAAAGACAGTTGGGTACTTGGTGAGGGCTACAAAGATGGCAACACCAATGATGAGATCTTTGATAGAGGGAGCGATCGATATATATTATATACTTAACAAGCAAACAGATAAATAATGGTCTGAGTTCAGAGTGGTGAGGATGGAGGGAACAGCAAAGTGGAACAAAGATGTGACACTGGTCAGACTCTTCTTGGGCTTTTCAAAAAACAAACAAGCAGTGTCTAGATTGAACAAAAATCATGAAGCATCTTGGTACAGTGTATCAAAGGTTATGTAGTCTTCATGTTAGAGAATATTGTCCTTGCCACACAGTTGATAACCTGAAATAGTTTTGCTGACTGCTACTTTCCAGATGTAATGATGATGAAGAATGCATGTTTGCTGCCACCATCACGGTTTAATTTCCCAAATTGATTCTTCACTGGAACTTTTTTGTTATGTTAATAATATAGTCATTTTTCATTTTTTACTTTATGCATCTGATATACTCAAAAACCCAAGAAGACTGTTGCAGACAGAGTATCCAGGAGGCCCTGCATTAGTGATCACTAAAAGCAAGAAATAAATTTTGGAAAGATTTCTGAAACTTAGTTGGCCTCACCAGGCTCTGAATGTCAACTGCTAGATTTAGTACCACTACAGATTCTGTGGCTTGCCAAGTACTGACGTCTGGGGAGAGGGCAAGGCCGTGTGCCACCCAGGCCAAAGCCAAGCCTGGCCTCTGCATCTGCCTTTGCAGCCAGGGCAGAAGTTGAGTGATATTAACCATCACAACTACTAGGTCAATTGATCTGAAAAATATGTGATCTGGTAGAATTAATAGTAGCTTTCTCCCTTGGCTTCTGCCCATAAATTTCATCAAGCCAGTAGGGCAGTGGTGGGGGTGGGGAAAGTGTGGACAATCTGTAGCCTCTGGTTCTCTGGTGCCCTCTAGGAGGCTTCTGAAGTCCTCTGAGGCCAGCTAACTTTTAAAGGTTGATTTTTTTTCATCCAAAAATTGCATCTGAAACAACCAAACCACTTCAACAAAATGACGCTTTAGCTCCCATTATTCCAAAACCGCAAAAGAAAATGGCCCTTTTCAGCTGAAAACCAAAGTGATGTTAAATCATTTCAAGTCATTGATGGGGTAGGAGGTGATCCCTTCCCCCTTGACAATTGCTTCCCTCTACAGATTCAGAAATTGACAACGCCAATATGCTGTTAGGGTCATGAAAGAGTAGTAATCCAGGTTCTCCCAGTGCTGAGCAGTCTGATGCTTCAGATTGCTGGATGCTTCAATAAACTGACTCCATGAGGTATACAATAAACCTTGTTGATCTCTAAATCACACTTGGCTTGTATTCTCCCCTTGTATATACCTGTTGTCACACACACATTTTATGTTCCTTAAATAAGAAGCTGATTTATCCCATATCAGACTATTTGTCCATTCCATGTTGTCTTCTCTCAGGTAATAGCACCTTGCCCAGGAAGAGGACTTTCCCATCCCCTGCTTCCTGATTCTTTTTAATTGGGCACACCAGAGATTGAACCTAGAACTTTCCACATGCAAGGCATATGCTCTTACTACTTTAAGTATAGTCAATCTTATTCTATCTCTAGATTCCATGATTTCAAATTTAATGGAGCAGGTAGGAAATAGTTAATTCATTTAAACAGGCTGTTTTTGCTCTTGCCTTTGTTTGACTCATTCTTCTGTTCTTTTATCATTAATTATTATTGATATAATCATAATTCTCCATGACTGAGTTCGAGGTTACCATAGAATCTATCTGGATGAGTGGGGAACTGAGTCCAACCCTGGACTCCAGGGTTGTAGTCCAGTGCTCAAACCACTATACCTCACTGGCTCTTGTCGACATTTTTAGTCACCTTAAATCAAGGCTTTCAAAATAAGTGAGATTCTAATTAGCATCAGTGGTCAGTTTGCATTCCCTTAAGATAAAATATTCTTATATACACAAAATGCAGTGCTTTTACTGTTCTAGGGCTTGGGCTTGCTTTGGTCTGAAATATCACCACCTGCTGTCTCATTACTTCTTTGAATTTGTATGGGTCTTGTATTACTGTTTTCAAGTTACCCCACGAAGTTATCAAAGAACATTAATTGGCACTTGAAACAATGTCATTAATGAGCAGCTTAAGAAGCTTTGCTCTTAGGAACTATGACTAGACTTTTTTCATGCTATCTCTATTCCCTTCATTAATTAATGCTCACAGCCCTTGACCACAGAATTTTCAAGCCAACATCAAAGTTAAACACACAAAGCTATAACCATGTCAAGTGAGCTTCAGTTAAAAATTAACTTTGAATGAAGTGAAAACATATGTAAGAGGGCTAGTGTGTTCATATGTTGCAGCAAAAACATCTAAGAGGCTTGAGATACTCAATTTATTGTGGAATTATTTGTAGATTGCAGCCTACTTTTTTGACCAAACCCAGCTGAAATTGGTGTGAAAACCAGAGAAAAATGCAAACTTAGATTGCAGTCGAACAAAAAACCTCAGCTTGGTTGGACCCCTTCCTTAATAGATATGTATTCACCTGATGAAAACAATGGTGTTTGCAGACGCACAGTCTTGCATATAGATAGTGTTTGAATGAATGGGGGAATCCAGATCATGTCCTCACTTTCTAGCTGAGTGTATTGGATTCCAGTCCCTGGGACTACAACAAAGTGTTAAACACAGGGCTATCTTTGAAGATCAAAAATAAAATTTGAATATTAACATTAAATTAATTTACATGGTTCAGATATTTAAGCTGAGTCACAATACAGTTACCAGACTGAATGCTGGGACTAGGCAGTATAAGCATATTACACCAATGCTTTGTCAGTTGCATTGCTCTTGCATCATATCCAGGAGCATTTTAAAGCACTAATTTTGACTTCTAAAGTCCTTCATAGATAAGGCTTAGGATGCCTAAAAGATAAGAAAAAGACCTGTGCCTAAGATCTTCATTGGATGCCCCACTCTTAATTGCTCTCATCAGTTGAGGTTCAACACATGAAAACTGTGCATCTTTCATTACTCCCCCCCCCCCAAAAAAAACCCTCCAGCGGGGCCTGTGAGATTCAAAAGATTTGCAAGTGAAACTGACCCTGACCCAATTAACAGCATGGTAAAGTGTGGGATGGTGTTTCATCAGGTAACAGGGAAAGGCAGGCTTCTGCTGAGGCTCTTGGGTCTGTCTTACTTTCTCATTAAGGTATTTCTAAGGAAGGATGGAACTCTGAGCTCCATTAAGATAGAATGCCTCAGGGAAAAGTGGGGTAATGCACTCCAAGTATAGTCTTTGTGCAAGGGAGTGTTAAGGAGTTAGTTATTCACATCCTTAGTTGTCTCTTTGTCTCTAAGGTAATTTTAATGTGTGAGAGAAAATACCAACATACCACAACTTAATGGCAAACATAAGCAATATATTTCCAGTTGCTTCCTCTGGAGAAATAATTCTAGAACTCTTTGTTTGTTTGGGCACTACTGATACAAATCCAACCAAAGTGGCTCCATCCCTCTTGAGCTGCCACCTAACAGTATGAGCTTTGGTCCTTAAAACAGGGGTGGCTGTTCTGATTATTAATTATATGTGTATGTGCTTTAAAAAGCCCTTTAAAAATCTTTTTTAAAAAATATGATTTTAAAAGAAGTTTAAAGAATTTTCTGTTGTGTATTGCCTTAAGGCCATGGTGAGCTGAGATGCAAAAAATAAAAAAAAGTTTTTTACATTTTTTGAAACAGGAAGGAGACCAGAGTAGGTTTGTCCATGCTGCTAGTTCTAAGAAACAGAATCCTCAGAACTCGCACTTGGAGAGCTATTCTTTGGTACAAATACAGGTTATAAATGCAACAAATAAGAGCAAACTATCTCTTCATGTTCCTGTAATGATGTGAAGACCCAGAATATGATTGTACACAGTTGCATCTATTTAGACATCCCTCCAATTTAAAACAAAATCATAAAGAAAACACTGTAATCTTTGAGAGAGTTAGAAATATTTTTTTCCTGAAAAATATTTTATTTTCTCACAGGCAATAACAGGCTGCAATGTACTTACTTTAAAAGCTATCTTTGTCCCAAGGTCTCAGTTATTTTTGCAGTTATGAAAATATTTTATTTATATCTAGAAGGAATGTTCAGAAAACATTGACAGAAATAGATTATTTTTCTATCCTGCCTTTTTTCTTGTATTTGTATTACAACCAACATGGAGCACTAGAGGGTGCTATAATACAGAGTTTGTGATTTACAAACTTCCTTACTCATTGTAAACTCTCCTTGCCTGAAAATAGATTTTGGCATGAAAACAGTGGGCATGATCTTAGGAAACTGCAGTGCTCGACAGGACTATAAGCATGTGTTTCTCATATAGTAATTTGATTCCTTCCCCGTACCTTTATTTGAAACCAAAGGGTTGATGAAAAGTAATTTACAGTCATCCTTGAAGCCTACTTTTTGAGGGAAGTCACCCCCTTCCAGCTGGCAAAAGTTCTTCAGTAGCCTTTAAGTAGCAGTTTTGGTAAATAACTTTTGTGAGTGGATCAGCTAGATCTCTCTAAAGAATCACAGGGAGTTGTATCACTGGCCCCAGTAATATTCTGCTTGGTTTTGAGTCGTTCTTCTCTTTCAAGCGCCATGAGCTTTCAAGTTGCCTTGCCCTGGATACTTGGGTACAGTTAGCAGACATCAAGAACACAACATAGCAATGTTTCTGTGAAATATTGCAAGAACCTTTGAGTGTGATTTGAGAAAATGTCATACACATTTTAAATCATTGGTTGATGGGGTCGTGTGCATGATCATCTCAATTAAAAATATAAACTTAAACTTATTCCCTGTATTTTGATTTCAAGTCTTTCCACGTTTGTACAACTATTGCCAAAGACATGCCACCCATCCATAAGATGATGCAGGGGTTAGTGTAGCAGTCTTGAGATCTGAAGAGATACATTTCTCTCCTTGGGGAGAAAAAACTCCCATGGTGTAAGGAACCCCATAACAGCCCAAAATGTTGAGTACAGTGATGGAAAAAAAAAATAAAAGTAGGAGTTTGAATGGTATGGAGTGGTTTTTATAAAGGAGGACAGAGGAAGAAGGATACAGATACTTTAAAGGGTAGAAAAAGCAATCTTATTTCTTTGTTTACATTGAAAAGCTATTTTTAGCCTTCATCCAAGCAGTTGAGGTATTTTAGTATGCTAGAGTTGCATTTTGTTTCAGAATTCAGACAGAAGTAGACCTACAAGGTAAACATTTTGTGGTATTGCCTCCTGAAGAGCTTTAAACATTGTCTCCAAGTTCCTGCCACATACATTTTTTTCTTCATGGGCAAATAACAGTAAGGGCAAAAATTGCCCCAGTAAATTAGTTGCAAGTTTTTAAAATTGATCTGAATAAATGTTAAGTGAGTGGAAGTATGAGCTATCCACAGAAATCAGTAGAGGTAAGATTGTACAAGCATCCCCCAAGCCTCTACAATGAGCTATGAAACCACAAAGCTTCCAGTGAGGATTGAGAATGCTAGCTAGGCATAGGATATTGACTCAGAGAGCAAAAACACAGAAAAATGGTGTGAAAGGGGAATTAGAATGCTAGATATGACTGAGAACACACTCCCATACATATAGGTACTGTAGTAGCTATTTATTAAAGAATAATTCTATGAATCCTGCGCACAGGACTATTTTTGTTCACTTTCTAAATCTAGGCCCATGGCCCTTTAAACCAGCAGAGAGCCTGCACTGTGGGTACTGTCATAAAATCTGTACACATGGGTGATGTTTCCTTTTAATTTAAAATAGTAAGTTAGTTTCATGGCTGATGAAGGAGCCATGCATACAGTTGTCATATCTGTGCCATCCATAAGTGCAGAACAGCACTATGGTTGCTGCATGTGTGATTAATGGACTGGACGGGGGCAAACAAACTGAACCTTAGTCTAGACAAGACAGAAGTGTTCCTGGTGAGTCAAAAGGCGGATCAGGGAACAGGGGTTCACCTTGTGCTGGTTTAGGTTGTGCTCCATCTAAAATATTATCTTACCTCTTTTCTTTCAGGCTACTAGTATCTTCTGGTGCTCCTCTTTTCTGTAATATTCATACAAGTGCATCTCTTGGCAATATTGGAAGATGGGAAAAGAAGAACAGAATTCTGTATCCCCCACAGCAACCAGGAGAACCTCGACGACCCGCGGTAAGAATTTTTCTAGATCTATTTTTTTATGTTTCTAAACATTTGTTTTCTATAATCTACAACTGCAGAGCCGTTAGTTGTCACATGGTCCAATTTTGTATGTGGCAGTTTTAGAAAACGAGGTTGGAATGGTTTGCAGCACTACATTTGTGTCAGACACAAAGGCTTAAAACATTATTTGTCTCAGCATCTCTTTGACACAATAAATAAGTGAAAGCATATTAACCAGTGGGGCTTGTCAAAACACATTACCTTTTTACAGAGTGGCAGCCAAACACTCATGCCCTCTTCCATGGTAACGCCTGACCGTGCCCTTTCTCTTTTCCATATCACCAAAATAGCCAGTCGGTATTCTTGGCCACTGAGCACACTCAGTCCTTGTTGGGCTCATTGTGATTTTTTTCCCCCCGAAACAGGAATGGAGAAAGTGAAGCTTTTGTTTTTATTGGACTGCAACTGGAGTATTCCTTACCATTGTCTATGCTGGCAAGGAGCTGCTGAAAGTTGCACTCCAACATCTGGAAGGCACCTGTTTCCCACCCCTATTCTGAAACAACCAGAACCCTTAGCCTGAACCCTAATTAACACACTCAGCCCTCCAAATGTGAATATTTATGCAGCTACCTGTCATCATCCAAACACAAAAGGGAGCCCAGGCAAAACACCAAGGGGTAGAGGATTACAAAGCCATGTCAGTTTATTGTAGCAAGAGTAATAACTTAGGCAGCACCTTGAAGATGAACAAATTTGTAATAGCAGACACTTCATGTCTCAATGTATTTGTTAGGTTTTTAAGGAACCACAGGACTCCTTGTTCCTTCTACAATAGAACTGCATGGTTATCTGTTTTGAATGTTTTTCTTCTTTAACTTCTTAAATTGATTTTGTCTTACTTTATGTTATAAATGCTGCCCTCCCCCCAAAAAAGCCAGTGGTACTCAAGGTGACATTAGGCATTAAAGTATATAGCTATAATCCATAAAGATGTCAAACATGTTTCCTCTTACATGCAAGCAAAAGAACTTCAGTGCTTTTGGAAGTTCAGCATTGTCTTTTTTTTTCACTATATATTCAATAAAACACTGTACTCCCCCCCCCCCCACTGTATATTCAATAAAACAATCTCCTGTAGCCATTTGGAGTTTATTAGCTAACTTTGATTGAAAAGTTATTGCCACATGTTCATATACCAGGGTATCACAGATACCCGTTTAAATCTTTCCAGAATCAAGTAATGACTCACCTGGCAACTACTAATAAATAACAGATCAAGAGCTTATTAAATACCTTTGCATTATCTCCTTGAAAAACACCCGAAAGAGAATTCTATAGTCTTCGTAAGGTATTGATCAGTAATGCAATATATTTCAGGGAAAATCTGTATTCCAAAATTTAGATATTTTACTGCAATAGCCCCATAAATATCGAACCTTATAGCCTTGCTGGTAAAGAGAGAAGAGAGTGGGGCTTATGTATTACAGTGACACTGGAATCAAATGCAATTCATGTAAAAAGTTTATTGCCTTTTTTTTTCTTATTGAAGTAGTAGTACTTTTAAAGGAGAACTTGTCGAATGTACTCTATTTTTTTTCTTATCTGAACAAGTATCCCAGTTATTTTCCCATACCCTTCTGCAACCATCCAATGGGCACATCAGAATTTCAAATGGGATGAGCTCTTATAAAGTGTGTGTTTTAATATGTGGTTGCTTGATAAAATTACACGATGCCACATAACCTGTGGAACTGTTTTTCTAAATAACTCTTGTACTCCTGCAAGCCTTGGAGTTTCTGCAGCCATCTCTTAGGACATGTATGATGACATTTGGCTGAATAAGTTTTCACACTTGGAGGGTTGAGTGTGCTATTAGTATTAAGTATATGCGCTCTTGTCTGCTGCCGATGCTAACTGTCTGAGCATAGTGGCCTAAATCCAATTGCTAGTCCCAGCTAGAGTAGGCTTACTGATTCAGTTATGGACTGGTAAGTAATGGTAAGTATATCCCATTGGTTCAATGTGTCTGTACTAGTTGAGACTGGTAATTGGATTTAGGCGTGGGGCAGAATGTATAGGGACAAGGGCCAGTTTTCCTCCCCAAGGGCTTTACATCACTTCTGGTCACCATTTATGGCCATAACAAAGAATGCAAAGTCAAGCCACTGCTTGTGTTTCTTGTCGTGGTGATTTGAGGCAGCTTTGGGGTAAAAAAATCACTTGGAAAAAAATTGGAAGGGGGTCAGGGGCTCTGGGAAACTGACAGACAGGTAAGGTATGCAAAAAGTTGGTGGACCGCATGAAGCTTTAACAAATGCTATTCCTCTCCTTCTGTCTGCTAAGCATACTGAATCTTGAATTTAAGAGTATAAGAGATAAGAATCTAAGAGTATAACGCTGCTGTGGTCTTAAGCATGTAGAATGTGAACCTCTGCGTCCTAATAAGTTTTATTTTTTCTGGCCTGAATTCCACTGTGATCACATCCTTACTTCTCCTCCCCTCAGGCTGGTTTGTGGCTAAAACTATATTTAGATAACCATAACAGTAGCATCCCTTGTCAGCTTGTATTGTATGTGGAACTAGGAGAGAAACAAAATGTTAAAACAAAATATTCCCTGCCACTGCAGGGAAGAGCTGCTGCTTTCTAAATGGCTTGAAATCACTAGCCAATAGCATGATGTATGGAAAAGCCTGGGAGACTTGTAGGAAAACTCTTTCAAGTTTTCCTGTCAGATGTAGTAATCTTAGTCTTCCATATTTTTTACAACTTTTCTTTACCTTAAAATAATGAATTTACTGTCAGATAGTTTGGCTTGCTGCTAAGCTCAGCTAAAATGAAAAATGGCTATGCTGCAGACAAATATGGTATAATTTTAAAAAACGTTTCTCATTTTGTCTTCTGTGCACACTTATCGGCTCTGCTGGCAATATGATTTGAAGTATATATGCTCTATTTTTGAGCATCGAAGTGTGCATGAAACTTCAGTTATCAAATGATTAATGTTCCTCTGTGAATTTTTCTTCTCTTTTAAAAAGTGTTTGCTTTTTGTTTTGAATTTTAAATTGCATTGGTGGTCAGTAAGTATCCCTGATCCTTCCACTGTATGAGACAATAACAATGACCAAGGGCTTATTAATCACTTGTCTATGGAAGTCTTCTTCTGTATTGCCAAGTTTCATGGAATGTATCTCATCTGTGCTTTCTGAGAATGCTTGTAGTTTTTGAATTCCAGAACAGTGGGCCAATCACTAGCTTCTCCTTTCTCTCTTGATATAAAGAGGGCACTAATACTCATTGATTGCAAGACAAACAGAGCAATAGTGGGTTGGGAAGTGGATGTAAAATCCACATGCATATGTTTTGTTGCTGAACTGGATGGAGGTAGAATTTGAATCCTTTCCTTCCTTGACCAGTTGCAAAGACCAGCAGCCCTTCTTTTGTTGCTGTGTGCCTTAAAGTAGATTATAACTTAGAAGAACCCTGTCGTAGGATTGTCTTGGCAAGATTTATTCAAAGGAGGTTTGCTTCCTTCTTATACTGAGAGAGTGTGATTTGTCCAGTATCTTCAAGCAGGTTTCTGTGGCTGAATGGAAATTTGAAACCTGGGGTTTTCCAGAGAACTAACACCACACTCCAAATGACTATACTATACTGACTTTAGTCACCATCTGGCTCTGAACAGCCCTTTCAAGGAAAGGAAAAGCAGCACTGCTGTACAAACCTTAACTGGTACAACTGTGAAGGGGGGCAATGAAATAGCAGTGGTAGCAAGGAAGATGAGTGACAGTGCAGCTGAGAGGAGCAACATGAATGGACAACAGTTTCCTCTGTTCACTGCAAAGCTGCATTCAGTTTCACTGACTGTGTACAATCATACTGATCAGTTCTTGAGGGACCAGAGTTCAGTGGCAAAGTACATGCTTCTCATATAGTAGATCCCAGATCAAGTTTCTAACGTGTATAGTTAAATGAATGTCAGATAGAGGAAAGATTTGTTTTCGATATCCTACAGAGCTGCTGCCAACCAGGATAGACACTATTGAGGTAGACTGTCCAGTGGTCTGACCTGTTGCAAGGCAGTTAATATGTATGGTTTGCAAACCATGATGTCATAATTCTCTAGGTTTTAGGATTAGGTTCTCCACTTGGTGATCATAAAAGTGGCCACTTGAAATATACCAAGTGTTATTAGTTGTCAATGAAGCAAATAATGTATTGTAGTTGAGCTTCCACCCTTGCCTCTTCTCTTATGTATGTTACTGCACAATATTTTTTTAACTGATAATAATAACTGGTATGTTCAGTTCAGTGGTGTTCCATTGTATAAAATACTTTGTTCCTCTAATTATTGAACCCATTCTGCATGCAACTATAAGTAGGACATAAACTTCTTTCTTTCTAGGAAGTATATCACTGTCGAAGAGATATTAAATACAGCAAGGACAAGATGTGGTACCTGGCAAAATTGGTAAGAAGAGTAATTGTAATTTTCTTAGGCATGCATGCATGCATATATATATATATATATTTCCTGCAGTGTGTGTATATGCCAGTGGTCTTGTCCAGTGTAAATACCTTACAGAAGCCCAGGATAAAATATTACATAAGGCAGCTTTAAAGAACTATACTACAAGGAGGTCTTGCTTTTTTTCCCCCCTGAAGCAAAAATTAAGCCAGGATCACAGTTAGATAAGACAGACTTTCAGCTGGAATGAATGAAGTACCAAACATTCCAGGAATGTTGAATTGCTTAGATTTCCTCCTGAGGTAGAGCTGAATGCAAGGCAGGATCATCCAGTCAGGTTCCTTTCCCGGTTGTTGAGTATGGAGTACTTTCCTTGGTACAGGACAAAGTGCTGCTTATGTGCATGTAATATTCTTGGGATAGGTGAAGACCAGTCTCATTGGGGGGCTAATTCTTGGCTTTGTTTTGGCCTCAGAGTTCAGAGTTTCTCTCTCTCTGGACAAAGTTCTGTGCAATTGTTATGTGACTTCAAGTTGGTTTTGACTAATGGCATCCCTATCCTAGGATTATCTTGACAGGATTTATTCAGAAGAGGTTTGCCATTGCCTTCCTCTAAAGCTGAGAGAATGTATACAGTAACAGGTAAAACTGTACAGATTAGTGAGTAGCTAAGACCCAGTGCTTGATGCCTTTGTTATATTGAAGTATATTTATCATTGAACATGAGTAAATTGATGTTAACTGTGAATTTTGTGTCACTAAACAAATTCCACTTCCTCTCACTCCTGGCTGTTGGTTTTCATTTAAGATACAGGGAATGACCATTGATCAGGCACTAGCTCAGTTGGAATTCAGTGATAAGAAGGGAGCAAAAGTAATCAAAGAGGTATGGTGTCAATTCCTTCTAGAATTTTGTTTTTGTATTTCTGCTAAGCATGTGCATGAACTCTTCTGAAGTTTTATCATTTAATAAATATGAGTCTTTTTATTTCATATCATCCTCACATCTTTTCCTACTGTTGCACTTGTGTTTTAGAGATTTGTTTATTTATTAAAAATATATATTCCATCCTTCTGGTACAAAGGCACCCACCAGGGTAGTTCATAAAAAAAAATCAACTAAGGATCAGCAGTCAAAACTAAAATATAAAAACATAATTGTTCATATGCCACAGAAACCTATCATAATAAAAATAATTTTCTGGAACTGCTGGAAAACATTGAGGCAAGGGCGAATTGCACTTCGAAGGGGAAGGCCCTTTCTCTTGTCCCATCCAAATGTGTTCCTGCCTGGGAAGGGCCCCTCCTTATCTTAGAAAGCAGGCAGGATTACACGAAAGGAGGCAGCTTCTAGGGTATCCTGAGGCTGAGCCATTTAGCTTCTTAAAAATAAACACAACTATCTTGAATTCTACTAAGAAGCAGAATGGTAAACAGAGCAGCTGTTGCAGGCCAGAGTTCAGAAACTTACTTTTTGTTATTTATTTATTTATTTTGGTCATGCTGTTTGGGAGTTCTGGGAGTTCTGAGTCCAAAAAACCTAACATTTTCTGAGCTGTGTTGCAGGCTTGGTGTAACTTTTCCATTTTGTGTTGTGTTCTTTTTTTTTTTTATAGTGAGCTGACCTAGATGTCAAATACTATGTGTAAATTTAATCTTTATGACTGAAACTTGGATCTTTGCATCAAACAGTATACAAATAAACATTAAAACTGTATCTTGACAATTGTTTGGAAGATTTTATGAAGTAGAAGTAAAACTGATAAGAAAAGATAGCATGAGGGGACCAAACACTTTCTCCAAACAGATTTTGTACTTGGAAAATGTAGCTTCTGAGACAGTGTTGGCACAAAATGGGAAATAAATAGTTGGTGCTGCTCTGTGTAGGCAGAGAAAGGTCAGTTTGGCTAGGATGAAAACCTCACATGTGGGCAAAGTGAGGGCTAGGAAAAGATGCTTAGAGGCAGAGAAACAAAGGAACAGGAAACCATGAGGCAAGGAGGTTGAAGAAGGGGTGCAACCTAAGCAACTGAATATAAATAGTGACTTGATGGAGGAGACTGAACTGTGAGGGAATGACAGATGAAAGAACTGGGGCAACAGAAGCTAATCAGAAATTGATCTTTGAGGTAGAATAAACCTTACAACACATTTTACAATGTGAAAATGGTCAAGGAATAGGGTAGCCACAGAGAGTAGAAGAAATAATGAAGCTGCATGAAAAGTTTCTGCTTTTCATAGGTGGCAGAGATATGGAGCTGAAGCAAAGACAGGAGGAATGTGGCTGCTTATGTACTATTCTTCCTCAGCCTGACACCTTTCTGCTGTTTTGAACTGCAGCTCTCTTCATCCCTAGCTGACATAGTCACTGTTACGGATTATGTGAACAGAAATCCAAAACATGCATAACAGTGGTAGCTGAGTCATAGGTTGTGCAACACAGCGGGGATTTATAGAGAATCTATACTTTCTCTTGTTTATCTTTTTCTTATCAAGACTGAAATGGCACTCACTAGGTCTACTTTAGTTGGGAAATACAGTCATTGCATCTTTACCAGTAGTTGATGTGCGTCATCACTGCTCTAAGTTGGTGTGAATTGGTTCATAGAGTTTATCTTTTCACTCTTATTAGTGCTGCATTTGGTCTTTTGTTTTTTAAGGGGAGGAGGAGATATTTGTACTTTGAAAAGTGTAAATAAGGCAACAATCCTATATGTGCATTATCCTGAGAGAACAAAATGGGGCTTAGTTCTGTATAAATATGAGAAGTGCTGTGACAAAGAAAAATAGGTTTCTATATGCAGGTTCTTTCCCTAAGATTAATGCATTCCTTTGCTTCTTTATATAAATATGAGGAGCTGTTATAGAACTCTGAGATTAAAAACATGATATTATTGACTTGATATTATTTTTCATCTTTAATTATAGGTCCTTCTGGAAGCCCAAGAAATGGCAGTGAGAAAACATAATGTAGAGTTCAAATCCAACTTACACATTGGTAAATTGTTTGCTTATTGTTACAGAAAAACTGATTACAATCTAAAATACTTATAGTATGGGCCAATTTAGAATTTTAACTGATGTGCACAGTTTCTAAGCAGAATACAGTTGCCATGATCAATATCATTATCTACATACTAATCAGTAATGGCAACAGAATATTTTCTGTAATGGTAATTGCTCTTTTTTCCCCTTTTCCATTTCTAAAAGTGAAATATTTTCCAAAATTAACTATTAATGTAACGAGTAGCTATAATACCAGATAAACTGAGCAATTTCAAAGTTGTAATTAATTTTTCTCAGGTGACTATCCCTACAAGTCAAGTGTCCATATATAATTCTGTGCATACCACTTTCTGTCTGTCTGTCTGTCTGTCTGTCTGTCTGTCTTTCTAGAAATACGTATGCCCCACCCTATATCAAAGATTTCAGGGTGGCTTACAAAAAGCATTAAAACAAGTTATATAGAATCATAGAATCGTAGAGTTGGAAGAGACCTCAGGGACCATCGACTCCAACCCCTGCTATGCAGGAACACCCATCAAAGCATTCCCAACAGATGGCCGTCCAGCCTCTGCTTAAAAACCTTCAAAGAAGGAGACTCCACCACATTCCGAGGCAGCATATTCCACTGCCGGACAGCTCTGACCATCAGGAAGTTCTTCCTGAGGTTCAGGTGAAATCTCCTTCCCTCCTTAATTTACAACAATAAAAATAATTAAATAAACTAAAAACATATTAAACTTCAGCAGTAAGTTAAAAACAGATCTAAAAGATTTAAAAAGTTTTAAATTACATACACTATATTTGAGATAAGTTAATAAGGCCCAGAGGCTTTGATGAACAGCCAAATTTTAACATGGAACCTAAATAATATGAGTGTTGATGCCATTTGTGCCTTTAGGGGGAAGGCATTCCACAGTTGAGTTGCTGTGGCTGAGAAGACTCCCTCCCATGTCCCAACACAGTGTATTGATCTCACTGGTTGGACACAAAGGAGGACCACCCAGCAAATCTTAATCCTCAAGCAGATGCGATATGGGGAGAGGGCATTCCTTCTGCACTACACTAACCACACTAATCCCGCATTCCCATATCTGTATGTTAGTCCCATTGAAGTCAGCACATTTTTTTTTTCTGAGAAGGCTCGTTTACGATTGCTGTGTAAAGATGCTTCAGTGGATTTTCTCTAACCTGATACTTCTGTTTATTAGAAACACATTTGGGATATTTATGCAGCATGGAAAATCAACATGGCATACATTTAAAAAAAGTTCTTACTACTATTTTCAATTAACTGTATTGACTCAGGGCATTTCTGCACTACACTGTTATAGTGCTATTATTCCACTTTAAACATCCTGTTCTGGGGTTTTCAATTTAGGAAGGGGCATTTAGAATTCTCAGCCAGAGAGCTCTTTGGCCTCAGGAAACTGCAAACCCCAGAATTTCTCAGGATGTTGAAAGTGGAATAATAGCACTATAACAGTGTAGAGCAGAAAGGCCCTTAGATTCCGTTGATTTGGGGCATCACAAAAATTTTTTGATTACTTTTTCTGGAAAACTCACATAAGAAGGCATGGAGTTATCAAAAGATGTATGCATTCATGTAACTATCTGAGTACTATCTGTTGAGGTATTAAATACCAAGCTCCCAGAAATTCTAAAGTCAATTAAATCTCTCCTTTGAGTACAGGATGTCAGTCAGATTTGGCATGTAGATTGGGAGTGCCTGAGTATTTCAACTGGGCAAATGTTTCACATAAAGTATAATGTATTTTGATGCTATATAAATATGATGTCTCAAATGATACTGAATACAGCCAGTTTCAAAGAGAGCTGAGCATGCTATTTACCTTAAAGTTCAGCTTCACAGGTGGAATCTGTTCCATTGGCATATACTAGAGTTAACAGGATGACATGTCTGAAAGATTGGTAACTTGATCTTTAATCTCCTAGTAGTGTGAGCGATGACTGAAGCTGCTACATGTACTACTTAATTTACTGGTAGCTGCATAAAAAGCAAGGTTTATTATAAAAAGTAATTTAAGCTGCATGTTGTAACTTGAGACCTTTCAATTATGTTTGTTTTGACCTTATTTATCCCAGCAGTCATAAACATGAAAAATGTGTGTGTAATTCTCTATAAGACTTAAAAATAATAAACCCATTTTTCACCATTGGCCCATTTCGGTTGTTTTTAACTCATTTTGCTGTGGCAGGTTAGCCAGCAGTTTACACTTCACTTTCAAGCAAATTGTCATCTGTCAAGCTTTAATTGAGGTAAAAAGGTTCTAAATTAAGTGCATTTAGATCTGGCATTTAGGTACAGCCTTCTGACCTCCATAGCGAATTGATCCTTTTAACTTTCTGCTATATAGCTGCTGCCAGAAGAAGCTCATTTCTCTTTTAAACTTATGATGACAAAAAGCAGTGTAGAAATAGCTTCTACCAGAGGGGGAAATAAAACGTCACTTCACAATGATTTCATATCCCCTCAAGTGGACATTTTGGACAAAAGTGACTGACCAGCTTGGTGAATTATGTTTTCTGAGGAAGGGGAACTTGTGACCTTCTAGATGCTGTTTGACCACAACATCCATCATCCTTCACCATTGGCTATTTTTGTTAGGGTTGATGGAACTTGCAATCCAACAACCTCTGGAGGGCCACACATTGTCCTGTCCTGTCTTAGGTGATGCACTCATGTGTGGGATATTGAGGGATAATGGTAGTAACTTCCATTCTGCTGCTACCAGATTATGCATATCTTGTTTTGAGCCATAGTACACTTTACTTAAAACATTTCCATCATGCTGTTTCTCTGGAGAGGTCAAGGCAGCTAAAAACAAAGAAAACCATAGTTTAACAATATGAAAGCATCCTTGAAAGCAATGTAAAACATTTAAAACCAGTTCTGTAATACTTGATTCTTCTACATTATTTTAATTGGCTCTTTTCTTACAACAGTAATAGCCACTGTCTGGTCCAAGGCGCCCAATATTTTTAATGCTTACTGGAGACTAGAACCTGGATCTTGCAAATCCTAATTCAACACCACTACACCACACTAACATCATATGTGTCTTTTGCATACATCTACACACAACAGTTTCTAGATTTTGTAGTTTATTTGTTTATTGCTTGCAGTACATCTTACATTTTCATGTACGTCTTCCTAAAAATTAGAAGCAATAAGCATTTACTTGATAGTTGCTGCACAGAGGTTCCTTGAACATTTTACACCTGAAATAGGCTATCAGTGGTAACTTGTTCAAGCACAGTGATGCCAATGATAAACTCTTTTATAAAAGCCAGATAAGAAGCTCTTTTTTCTCCTGCTGGTTGCTGAGATCCAAGCTTACTCCTAAACAGAGATCTGTGCTTACTCATCTTTGGAATGTTGTGACATTGGGTTTTTCCTTTAAAAGTGGAAGCAGAGCTCTATGTATAACCTGACAAAAGCTGGTCATTGGGTGATCTGAAAGAAAGGCTAGATGAGATGGACTGTAGCTCAGCCATAGAATACATGCAGAAGGCCCCAGCATACCCAGGAGAAGTTCGGAAAGTTACCATGCTAAAACCGTGGAAAGCCACTGCTAATTGGTTGAAATGCTGAGCTAGATAAATCCGTCACCTGACAAAGTTCCTTTGTTTCAAGATACAGTATTTTTGATATAACAGTGTGTAAAGGATGGAAGAGATGAGGCAAGGTAACAGTGCCTTCTGAAAAGAGTCTGCTCCACATCTCGCTCTGTTGATTTAGAGTGCAGTGTTGAGGCTGTTCCATATTTGAAGACTTAATGATTGATCTTATCTCCTGTATCCACACTGTAACTTTGTCACATTTTAACCAAACACCATGTCAACAGGTTAGATAACTGACCTGGATCCTGAATCATTTGGGGTTTCAGTAAGAATGTCCACATAGCTCAAATGTATCCAGTGGGCTCAAGATTTTGCTAACAGATTGAAGATCCAGCCAGGATTCTAAATTTTGCGTTGTGATTTATGTCTTCTAGCTGAATCCTTCTCTGGAAAAGGCCACTACTTGAAAAGGATCCGCTATCATGGGAAAGGCTTTTTTGGCATTATGGACAAAGTCAAGTGTCATTACTTTGTGAAATTAGTAGAAGGCCCACCTCCACCTCCTGAACCACCAAAGACTGGCTTTGATCAAGCAAAGGAATATGTCCAGCAGCTTCGTAACCGAACCATTGTTAACTCACTTTAATATTTCCTGTTGTGTACATTTTTATTCTTTTTGAGAAACGTAAATAAAATACATTATAAGAATAATGTTGTAATTACACTCAGATTTCTGGATAGAAACCAAGTCTATATGGTGATTAGGGTAGAATGGCAGGCAGTGGACAACCATAGTGGTGTATACCATGTAGATGACACCTGAAAAGACTGTAGGAGCTAGTCCTACTGAGGAAACTATGTACCAATTTATGGAGGTACTTTCCCATTGCTACGTTTACTGAAGCTATTACCCATCTTAGTCTTGAAACTGCTAGTGTAGTTCAGCATATGCCGTGAATGCAGAACAAATAAATGGAATACCGAGTCTAAATGGTGCTTGTATTGACAGGACATTTTCATCACTGGCATGATGGCCATGAAATGGATTGATAGTTCATAGATTCTGGTATTTTGAATGTATAGTGATTTTAGATCACTGGTTTGTAACTAAGGTTGCCACACTGTAACACCATTACCTATCTCCATCATTAAAAGGTTCCCAGTGTGAAGAAAGCTAAAACTTGTGGTGAAGTATGCAACATGATCTAAAGGCGTGTAATACATCTGCCTTGCTGTTTGCAAGAAACTCGGGGGCTGGTTAGTGGCTTGATAGAAAGCCGTTATAAGACTGTTTTTGTATTTCCTTGAGGTCCCTTGTGGAAGAAAAGCAGAATAGAAACAAAGTAAGCCATTGTTTGTCAAACAAGCAAAATGCTCTCTGAGAATAGATATGCCTGCTATTAAGTCTACTTTTGCATCATTGTTCTTTCTTCCTCCTTGTTTGACATAATAAAACACATAATAAAACAGGAGATGGAAAGAGCAGTCACTTGTGTTCAGCTGGTAATAACATGTAGTTTCATTATGACTCTTGATATTGCGTAGAAGAAAAAATGCTCATCTGCAGTTGTATAGCACACAATGAGATGAATGTTCAGTTCAGTAAAATGTGACTGCAGGTGGCACTGCTGTTCATTTTCTGGTAGCATATAAAAAATATGGAATGTGTAACTCCTTAAACTTATTTCTTGGAATGTACAGTTCACTCCTTAGATGAACAAGCCAGCCAACCTTTGAGGAGGTGAAATGCTTTTTAACTGCAGAGCATGTGACTCCTAAAAAGAAAAGGTGCTGATTAAAGAGTCCTGTAGTTTTAATGGGGAACCATTTATTGTGCATGCATATAAAATCTACTTTTAGCTGTAAATTACAGAGCAGTCCTCCTTTTGTATACCAAAGTAGTACTAAGACCATTCAGTGGAGTTGATGGAATAAGCTACCTTCAGTTTGTCCTTTAAGCATAGCGGGTGGCTTATAGAAAATGAATGGTTGTAGGTACTGATGATTATTTGACCTTCTCATTAGCACTGTGGTGTGTTAACAGATTATTAATAGAGTCATAAAATTGATTGTTAGGTTTTCAGACACCTTTCTGGCTTACTAGTCTCCTAAAAGTGAAGAAGACGCTAGGCCAAAGCTTCTAAAGTAGCTAACAAAATAAAGAAAACAATTTTTAGAAATTACAGTTGAAAGACATTGAACATGCTAAAACAATCTAATAGAATAGTAGAAGCAGAAGTAACACTATCCATCAAACACTGTGGATTTTTTTTTAAAAAAATCATATGATACTGATAAAGGCCTTGCTGGTCACCTATGTCTGCAGACAGCATTTTATAACTGGAGTGCTGCCACTGAAAAGGCCCATTCTCTGGTGGCATTTGGAACAAAGATTACAATGCAGATCGTAACAAACTGGAATGTTCATATCGAATAGGTAGTCTTTCAGTTTTATAAAGATTTAACAATTAAAGATCAACATGTTGAATAGTATGTAGAAAGAAATTGGAAGTCAACAGAGGTCTTATAATACTGTCAATTTATGTTCTAGCCAACTAGCACTGACTAATAATCTGGTTGTCATATTCTGAAACAATTGAAACTACTTATTTAATAAATTTTGCCACCACTGGGTAGAAATAACATGAAAAGAATAAAGGTAGGTTCCTAGGCCACAATAAAGGTCAGTTCTACACATTTCAGCAAACTCACCCTGCTGCCCAACTAAAATTATGCACAAGTAAGATGAAAAAAACCAGGTCAGGTAAGCCTTGCATAAATAAATAAAAACATATTGAACTTTCTAGAGACCCCTTGAAGGCTTCTTGCAAAATTCATCTAAGATGACTTTTGTCTTTTACCAGCCTCCACTTTTCTGAACATCTAGACTTGTTTATTTCAACATGCTGGCAGTAGCTAGTGAGGTAGGCTTATCTGCTTTCCCCTTTTCTTTCTGTGTTGTTCTTTGTGCATTCTCAGTAATGGTTTTCTGTAGGTGGCTGCTGTTTACCTTGCTTATTGTAGGCAGGCACACACAGCTACATTAAGAACAGCTACAATAGAATCCCATTCTTTCCCAGCTCAAGCTAGGAAAACTTACTATGTTGTTTACTGATGCAACCACGCAGCAAAGCCTGTGTTACTCCAGGCCTTCTTCACCCTTGTCTAAGTGCCAATGCTGCTAAAAGCCTTCAAGCTAATAGAAGGCGAGGAGGAAAGAAATGGCTGGATGGGTGTAAAAAGCTTTTGTATAAAGGAGCTCCTTTAGCAGAAGCTTCATAACTGAGAAGGCCTGTAGTTTTTCAAGGACAGCCTGGTGTGCATTTCATTAATTTGCCATGGAGCTTACCAGGAGAAGGACAACCTTAAGAAGAGTTACTTCTGTTCATGGAACACCTGCCTGAGCTTGAAAGAAGCCATTTGTGTCATTGATGCCCATCTGGTATCCGGCAGCACTCTATACCTGATCTTAGGGGGAGTGTAGCTCCCACAAAAATATTCTGAGCGTACCTCACCACTCTGCCAGACCTTTCCCTAATGGTATGTTTGTCATGTTGATTTAGTTCCTTCAGTCTTAGTGACCCCAGGCCCCTATTCAGTATATCCATTACATCTGCTGAGCCCAGCTGCCTGTGCAGGAAGAAAAAAAGAACAGTAACAGCAACATGTCCAAGCAACATAGGGCAGCAGAGACATGCTAGTATTGGAGTTGAAGAAGATTGGGGAAATTATGCCATTCTTATAGTAAGAGGAGCCATCAGGTGGGAGATCTTTAGCTCCGCCCATCTTCTGATTTCTTGAAAAATGGTCCAGTAGGAACAAAGGTTTTCCTGTCAAACCTTCTTGTTTTCCTGTCGAAAGGATCCTCTATGTTGAGGAGCTTGGGCTTAGAAAATATGTACAGGGATGCCAGGGCTGTTTTAAAGGGAAGGGCAGATCAAGATTGGCAGGGAGGTCATAATGAATTTTGCCTACTTGCAGCTGTACTTTAAAAGGTAAAAGTATATGCAAGGGAGAAACACTAGCATAGTGGCTGGAGTGCTGGACCATGACTCGAGACCATGGCTCAAATCCACGCTCAGCCATGGAAACTCACTGGGTGATATGGAATACAGAAATATAGGATGGGGGACATGTGGCTGGATAGCAGTACGTGTGAAAGGGATCTAGGAGTTTTAATAGACCACAAGCTGAGCATGAGTCAGCAGTGTGATGCGGCAGCCAAGAAAGCCAACGCAATTCTCGGCTGCATCAATAGGAGTATGGTGTCTAGATCGAGGGAGGTACTGGTACCACTCTACTCTGCTTTGGTTAGACCTCATCTTGAATACTGTGTCCAGTTCTGGGCACCCCAATTCAAGAAGGACATGGTCAGGCTGGAGCAGGTCCAGAGGAGGGCAACCAAAATGGTGAGAGGCCTGGAAGCCATGCCCTATGAGGATAGACTTAGAGAGCTGGGTATGTTTAGTCTGCAGAAGAGAAGGTTAAGAGGGGACATGATAGCCATGTTTAAATATTTGAAGGGGTGCCATGTAGAGGAAGGAGAGGGCTTGTTTTCTGCTGCTCCAGAGACCAGAACAAGGAGCAATGGATTCAAGCTGCAGGAAAGGAGATTCCACATGAACCTCAGGAAGAACTTCCTGACAGTCAGGGCTGTTCGGCAGTGGAATAGGCTGCCTCGGAGTGTGGTGGAGTCTCCTTCTTTGGAGGTTTTTAAGCAGAGGCTGGATGGCCATCTGTCGGGAGTGCTTTGAGGGTGTTCCTGCATGGCAGGGGGTTCGACTGGATGGCCCGTGTGGTCTCTTCCAACTCTACATTTCTATGATTCTATGATACTGAGCAAATCACACACTCTCAGCCTGAGAGGAAGGCAAAGGTAAACCCCCTCTGAACAAATCTTTCCAAGAAACCTCCATGAGAGGTTTGCCTTAGAGTCACAATAAGTTGGAAATGACTTGAAAGCACACACAACACAACACACTACCTTAGATGGTATATTCTTTTATCTGCTTATTTCAGAAAAAGTGAAGTGTGTGTGTGTGTGTATTAATGTACAAACACATTTCTTCATTTGCCTACATCATGCTCTTCTACTCTAGGAAATTAAATTCTGCCTACCTAGCTCAGTTAAAAAGACTTTTGTGGAGTATAGATGTTTATTGAGGCCACTGAAAGCAGAAAGACAACTTCCTTCTGTGATCTAGAATCTCCAGTCTAGCCTTGTAGTTGCAATAACAATCACAGACCCAGTGGAGATGAAGTTATGAGGTTGAGCTAATTCTTCACTCTTTCAATTGGCATTCCGTTATTCTTGACCATGAATCTTCACAAGCATAATGGCTGCTTAGAAGCCCCTTCCTGTTCTGATCAGTGTTGCTTACTCCTAAATGCACACGAAATAGACTGTATTATTAGTCTGTATTAGGATTTTTTCTGGTCTCCTCTCCATTTATATCAGACAAAATAAATAAAAAAAAGATTTGATTAAGTAAATGTAAGGATGGTTCTAATATAAACCAAGCATATCCACCCCACCAACACACTATGAGAGCAAAAACTGTGAAAATAGTCTAATGGAATGCCAGATAATAGATACAATAGGCTTAGACAATATATGAAATAATTAAGCTATTAACTGAAATAGCTAACATTACGTATTAAACATCTACAAGTCGGAAACTACAGGTACAAAAGAAAGGCACTTCGTAGAGAAAATAAGCATTCATAAAGAAACTCTTCAAAGAATTGGCTTAGAACAACCCAGTTCTATTATTTTTCCTGCTGTCCTCTTTACTCATTCAAAGAAGTCATGTCTCTTGAGTTTGCAAAACATTAGCAAGGTTCTTAAAGAGTTTCTCAGAGGTATCTCATTCATTTGTTGTCAATTGCCATCAAGTCAATTTCAACTTATAGCAACCCTATGACTGAGAGATCTCTAAGTCACCCTGTTATCAACAGCCCTGCTCAGGTCTTGTATACTTAGGGATGAATCTTTCTTGATTGAGTTTATCCACCTGTGATGGGGTCTTCCTCTTTTCCTACTGCCTTCTAGCTTACCACGCGTCCTTGTCTTTTCTAGTGAGTCATGCCTTATCATATGTCTGAACTACAACGTTCTCAGTTTTGTCATCTTGGCTTCTAGGGATAGTTCAGGCTTGATTTGCTCTTGGATTCTTTTATTTGTCTTTTTTTTTTTAACAATCCATGGTATAGTTAGAACTCTCCTCTAGCATTATATTTCAAATGAGTTGCTTTTCTTTCTATAAGCTTTCTTCACTGTCCAACTTTCTCAACCATATATGGAAATCAGAAATACAATGGCACGGACAATCCTGATTTTAGTATTCAATTATATACCTTTATATTTGAATCTCATTCATAGATGATGCTATGAATGAGATTCAAGTGTAAAGATCTCATTCATAGGGTCACCATAAGTTGAAATCAACATAATAGGACCTAAAACCAACTGTCTTTCACTAGTCTTAATGTTTGTCCAAGAAATTTCAAATCAATTCTCCCAAAATTCACTCAGTGGTAAGTGCATACAGGCAGATCAGATATTCTCCAAAGAAAACACAAAACTTGTGTTTTTTCTACTATGCTTAAGCCATAGAGACTATTGATGCAAGTTGCACCAGGATGGCTCTGAGTCATGATGTTATAGTAAGCCTTCAGATTTTTATCTTCAGATTTTTCTTCAAGCATACAGTATAAAGACAGTTGCTGCAAATTCTCCCCCTTGGTCTCCTTCTGCAGGAAGTAAGCAATCTTCCCATTCAGTGAAACAACTTTGAAAAAATTAATAAATACATAACCTCTAACTGTCCCAATTTGGCAGCACTTTTTTCATCCAACTTTTTCAAAAGCTTTTAAAATGTCCCAGTTTCTCTTTCCTCCTCCCACTTTCCCCTTCATCCTCAGCTTATTTCAGTTGCTGCAAACCAAAGTGCAAAAGCAGTCTGTACTCAAGAGAGGAGAGGAGGGCACAGAATCTTGCAAGCTGCTGCTGTAGCCTGTCCTACCTCATCTATTCTTCCTAATTAATAACTTTTGCCATCTTGATCATGCATGTCCCGGTTTTCATCTGTGAATTGTTGGGAGAGTATGATAGATGTGTCTTATATCACTGAAGCAAGACAAGAGTCCCCTGCTGTAATCTGGAACTTCCAGTCAGTTCTTCAAAACAGCTGTCATAGTGACTGAGGGCACACTCATGAGAAGGGCAAGTTACTTTCCCATTCCCTTATCATTCAATCAACTTTGACTAAGAACCCTGTTACAAGCACAGTGTCTATTAAAAGTCCGCTCAATGTGTTCAGTGTAGCTTACTCCACAGTAAAAGTTCATTGGCATGATGGCATGCCTCCTTAGTTACTCCTTGGAGGGCCCCATAAGAATAGCCATTTTCATCTTGTTCATGCTTGTTCATTTAGTTAGTCCATTTCTGATTCACAATTCCTGATGGAGCTCAGCTATGCAGGAGGTTCAGTGATCCACTTTTGTCTGAGCTTTTCCAGAAGGCTTATTCCACCCAGTCTAGATTTAGACTAGGTCACTGAATATGTCCTTTCTCATTAATGTCCTCCCATTACTACCCTGAAAGCCAGTATGGTATAGCGGTTTGAGGGTTGGACTATGGGTCTGGAGACCAGGGTTTGTATCCCTGCTCAGCCATGTAAACCCACTAGGTGACCTTGGACAAATCATTCTCACAGCCTCAGAAGAAGCAAAGGCAAACCCTCTCTGAACTCTTGTTAAGAAAGCCCTGTAATAGATTCGTCCTAGGGTTGCCATAAGTTGGAAGTGACTTGAAGGCACACAACAACAATCATTACCCCACCAAAAGATATTTGGGTAGCAAACTACTTTTAACAGCAGTTTTGAGTGAAGAGGAAGAAGTCCTTTTGCCATGAAAACACGGACAGAATTGGACTTGAATGCATGTCCTTGGAATCCAGTCTTCCCTGCCTCCAGAGCAGCTCTTCCTTTACCACATGGGGCTGAGGGTAGTGGTATGCACCGTGCATTTTGACTGATCATCTGCCACTTGTAATCAGCAACAAATTTGACTGTGTCTTATTTACAGCAATTCTGCCAAAATATAAGGCAATCTGCATACATTTCCAGCACAAAAATACAAACAAGCTATGAGGATTCTCTATGAGTTTAAACATGTCTAAAACACACTGCTTGTTCTTATTTCCTGTGTTTTTTTAAGTAAGTGAGTAACAACGCTGGTCAAGAAGTACCTGTCAATATTTTCCTTTGATTGTCAACTATGTCAAAACTGTTACTTGAAGGTTGGTTTCACTCTGTTGTTTACATACATTGAGCAAGGGCAGTCATTATCTTCTGTAATACTTCTACTTCTGTCTGGGTGAAGTATAGAAATGCTACTGTATGATCATGATAGCTGCTTTCACTCAAGGAATGCTTAGTGCAGAGCCAGTAGGTGTAGTGGTTTGACCATTGGACTAGGACTCTGGAGACCAGGATTCAAATCCCTGCGTGGCCATGGAAACCCAATGAGAGACCTTGGACAAGTCACATACTCTCAGCCTCGGGGGCAAATGCCAAATCCTTTCTGGACAAAACCCCATGATAGTTTTGCTTTATGGTCACCATACGCTGGAAATGACTTGAAGGCAATAATAACAATGTGCTTGAATCTTATAGATGACTACCCATTCAACTCAACAGAACTTACTTCCAGGTAAGTATGTATAGAATTGCAACCTTAAACATGCAGTACTTTCACTCAGTGTCATCAGTTGACACTTGATAAGTCTAATTCTGGTTCTGCTTGCCTTTCACATTACATATATTAAAAATGGGAAATGGGACACTCCAACCTTCCTTGTGCTTGTTTGCGTTGCGCATGTATGTGCCTTCAGCTTGCCTGTAGACTAATGGCAACTGCATGAATAGGGTTCTCATGGGGTTTTCTTAGGCAAGGAATACTTCGAGGTGGTTTTGTCAGTTTTGTGGTGTGCCTTCAAGTCATTTCTGACTTATGGTGACCCTCAGATGAACCTATCATGAGGTTTTCTTGGCAGAATTTGCTTGAAGGGGATTGTCCCTGCCTCTTTCTGAGGCTGGGGAAGTGTGACTTGCCAGTGGGTTTCCATGGTCAAGTCACAATTTGAACTCTGGGCTCCCAGTGTCTCAGTCCAACGGTCACACCATTGTGCCATACTGGCTATACCATGTTTGCATTGCCATACTTTAAACCTCTGAGAAATTTCAGTGAGATGGCTTCAGAGGGACAGGATCACAACATATCAAATTGCTCAACTCATTTTGTTTACAACATTTCTTAACATGCTCTAGCCAAGAGAAGTAGTCTTTTAAATGCTTTTGGTTCCTCTAAAAACCACAGTTTGGGCAAAGAGACAAATACACTTTGAAGCATCAGTTAATAGCACTCAGTCAACTTACAATATAAGTGCTCAGTGTAGCCAAGGTTCGTGCTACACGGTTTTGTAAACTGCATGTAGTTGCACAATTATTATTTGCATTAATTAGGATTTCCATATTTTGAAAAGCAAGGAAGAAAAGCAAGAAAGTATTTACCAACTGAGTACTTGAAATCACTGATTGCTGTGATGACTCTCACTTTAAATACCCCTGCCATATAAGCTTTAATATTGCTTCTAGAATTATTTCTAAGCTTCATTGTGTTTAAATAACAACTTTGCTTTCCCTTTCTCACTTCCTTGCCTCTTCTGACAGCCGCTTCACCTGCCCTACCAAGCCAACCTGTTTCATTGCCTCTGCATGGCCTTGCTCAGCTAGCTCGCCTTCTTCCTCTGAGATTGTCTCCCTTGTCCCCCACACCCCCAAGTCACTGTCTCTCTCTGAGCGCCCCCCCCCCCACAGCCAGCCTTCTTCCCTTCTCCGAGCAGAACTCTTGATAGAGGCCATGAGACGACAATGAGGAGGCAGCATTGGTGGACAAGAAAAAGAGCAGCAGTGGGCATTTAAAAAATTGTTGGAGATTTAAAAAACCCTCCTAGACAGAAATGTTAGTTCTGAAAAAGAAGACATGTTTAGTGAAAGGAGTATGCACAGTAAACCAATACTGCATATACCTAGTTTATAAAAGGCTGATCAGTATTATAAAGGCTAGTATGCAAAGTAGCCCTGAGGTGATAATGAGGATGAATGTAATGCAGTTTGAGTAGTATATGGCTTTCAAAAAATTGGGAAAGCCTGACATGCTACCAATGAATGACGAGGTCTCTGTTTCGACCTGGCAGCAGAGGCACAGAGAGAAAAGACATCAGGTGGTTCTTAGCACATAGATAGGCTCAGATGGAAGTGTGATCCAGGGTTCCTTGTTGATTGTTAAGCAGAAGTTACTTTATTATCAACCATGTACCAGAATTTTGGTCCTGAGAAATTAAAGATTCTTGCACATATGTGGAATGCTTTACAAGATTATTGTCACCCTACTCTATAAAAATGCCTCCTTTTAACAATAAAGGGTCTTTCTCTTTGCTCTTGTGAGAAGTGGTTTTGGTAGTGTTCTTCCTGTGTGTGTGGAGGGTCCACTTGGTCAAAGTTGGAGACCTTTCCAGGCTGATTCGGGGCTGACCTGCAATCACATAGACTTCTCAGGGTAGTCAGTGCAGACCTAATATTTTGATCTGGCCCCATGTGTTTTTTGAGGGTTTGGGAGTAACCCTAACAGAAGCAGCTCTTCCTTCAAGTATTCTGGTCCCATGCTAAGGAGTGTAAGCATCAGCACTTTGAGCGGTGCAAAGAAACAGACCAGTAACTAACAAAAATGTTTAAGGATCTAGGATTCTCCTAACTAGTGCCAGAAATGTTTCATGTCTTAAGGATTACTTGTCTAGTCTTCCAAAGATCACTTCTTTTATCCATGTTCAAAGTGAAAGGTTGAACTATGTAATGTATTGGCTGTGATCTTGCAAAGCCAAGGCACAGCCAATTTAGCAGCACAGTCAAAATCCTGGTGAAGGAGAGTTTATGGTGAAGAAGTTACCCTGAATTGTGCACTGGAGGTTTCACTCCCTAAATATATTAAAGGCACTAGGTCCCATTTGATTTTGGAATGAATACCCAGTGCTGTACATTATATTTCAGAGGAAGGAACTGGCAAAGCGCCTCTTGGTATTCCTTGCCTGAGAAAATTCATGAGGTCACCATAATTTGACAGGCAACTTGAAGGCACATAACATACTCAGTAAAAAAACCCTACAGTATAGGCTGTAGACCCTGCAGTGCAGAGCACAGTGTAGAATAATACGTATTGGAACATATCCTCACTGTTCTGATTTCCCAGTCAGTCACATACCTGCATTTGAGTACTAATTATGGAACAAAATACTCTGTTAAGAATGGTAACAGACCTTTTAGCAAAGGGTGATCATTAGTGGTGTGACCTCCAATTAAGGAATTATTTTTGAGAGGGATCTCACTGGGGTCAGTATTTTGGGTCTCTCCTACCTACTAATTGTATTAATGGGATGCAAAGAACAATGTAGATTCAGCATTATCTATATCTGCTGATGATTCAAAAATTGAAGAGCATGCATGCATGAAGGGAGACATGAGGCACTGAGGAGGGACAGATTAAAGTGGTAGCCTGTGCTTTGTAGAATGTAGCTTAATGGGAGTAATAATGAAGAACAGTGAAACTTCCTTGCAAGTCTGCTACCAGTTTTTGAATACTTAAATCTTCCTGGTAGAAAATCCAAGGTGCTTTAGGCTGAAATCCTATATAGATACTTGGAATAGGCATTTATAGAATTCTACTTCATTGACATTTATAGGATTGTACTGCATATCCTCCAACTATCCTAATTTGGCAGAGACAGTCCCAATTAATCTTCAAACATCCCACCTTTTTAGCTGCTTTTAAAATGTCCCAGTTTCTCTCGTCTTCTCTTCCCACTTTTTCCTTTGTCCGCAGCTTACTTCAATCACTGCAAACTGAGTTCAAAGCGCAAAAGTAGTTTGCACTCAGTTAATACAATGTGGGGAGAGGAGGCAGAATCTTGCTCTTTCCTGTACACTCAGCCTCTCCTAACTGGTGTATTTTTCCTCACTAAAATCCTTTGCCATCTTGGTCACACTCTGATTTTGCTTGACCACAAATGTCCTGGTTTGCATCTGTGAAATGTTGGCGCGTATGGCACTATGAACCTCCTGTAACTGAAACATCCTTCAGTGATCACAATTTCATTCTCAATTGATTATCATTATTATTAATCTTATTAGTTAAGTCTCTGTTCTGAGTAGCTAAAGGTAGTCTCCATAAGAATTACCCTATTTTAATCTTACAACAGCCCAGTGGGTAGATTTGGCTGAAGATGTAATATTACATAAAACAATGGGGCTAGACCACCTAATGAGCTTCGCAGCTGAAGCAGAGCTTTGAAACTTCACTGTGCAAGAAATAGCTGAAAAGACTCATAAAACAATTTAGCACAGGGTCGGCTGAAGTATTAATATTTATTTAAAAGTACGTTTCTGCAGAAGCAGGTGCTCCCCAGAGAGAAGGACACCCCCAGTATTGAATACCTCATATTTTATCCCCTGTCCCCGTCGCAGATTTTCCCTCCCCTGGGATTCCATTGGATAGGACCCCAAAGGTTACAGCCTATCAGGATCGCCTAAAAAGTTACATTTCCCCTTCCCCATATTTACAGTATGAGTGCTCACGCACTGATCATGCATTTCCATTGTGTATCCTTAATTCTCATTAGCAGTTTCAAAATGCCCCTAACAGTTTCTAATTGCCCCTTTCCTAAACAATGCCAACCTTCTTTCGTATATTCCTTATCAACTAATTTACTCCTTATAGATGGCCTTGTTGTCAGTCAGACTGTCTTATCAGTCTGGTTTTCTGCTCTGGAGATTCAAGACCAAGAAGCCTCCTTCTGTTCTGTGGCCAATTTTAGAAAGCTGTTTCTTAGACTTATTGTACTACAGAAGCTAACTACATATATATATATATATTAAAAAAACTATATATATATAAAACTATATATATATATATATATATATATATATATATATATAAATTTATAAAACCTACACACACACACACACACACACACATACTGAAATATATGTGTAAATATATCTAGAATATGTGTTATACATATAAGCTAATATATTTGCTTCTAATACGTGTTATTAATACTGTATACCCAGTGCAGAAGCTAAAATAGATTTCACTTCTCTCAACTACATCTTCCAGAAACACTCAGCCAACATGGCCTCCTTCAGAGTTTTGTCTCTTCTCCCTCCTGGAAACACACCTTTTCCAAGCTCTGAGATGAAAAAGGCCTTCATTCTTCTTCTTTTAGAATTTTATTTATATATTTGGCATTATCACAACAAAAACAAATATCCAAAACAAGTATCCATAAACATCCATTGATAAAAAGTATACATATATAACTATATATATAACTATATACACACACACACACACACACAAATAATAAAGTTTTTTAGGTTGTCATTTAATCTATATCTCATCTATAACTGGTTTAATCCATATTTCTAAATACATACATCCTTTAAGTTCTACAAACAAAAGCTCAATTATATAATCTTATTTAGATATTAACATAGATTATTTTTACATATTTCTACTCAGTGTAACCAACATTTTGTATCCCGCTTTTAGTCTATAAGACTAGCTACCATTAGATCTCCCCATCTGCTTCTTTTATAGTTAATTATGAAAAAGGTCTTCCTTCTTGGATTCCAGCACTTAGATTGTTACACCTCACTGTTTTGGGGGTCAGGGGCTTGCTCTGTAATAAGACCAGATCTTGCTAAACTGTGGCACCTCTAAGTTTAAGGAAGAAAGTGCAGGGGAGATTTTGTGGCTTATTTAATACTGACAGATTGTAGCATAAGCTTTCATGGGTTTCAGTTCTCAGCTGAGGAAATGGACTTTAATTCATGATAAAAGAAATTTATTAGTTTTAAACATGCCACATGACTTCCCCTTCCTTTTATTCTTATTTATGGTGAAACAGAGAAACAGCGATTTTTGTTTATGGGGGGTTTGGAAATAGCTGGGTAGAACAGTAATTTCAAGTCAAAAGAAAAGGATTATTACTTATTGGCTTGGATCCATTGTTAGTTTTAAATACAGTAGCCTACTGAATAAATGGGATTTAACTATGTATTGACTCACTATTCAACAATTGATTCAGTAGGTCTACTCTAGTTAGGACTAACCAGCAAGATTAAATCTGTAATGTTTCTTGTATATATCCATCCATCCATCCATCCATCCATCCATCCATCCATCCATCCATCTATCTATCTATCTATCTATCTATCTATCCAGCTACCCATCCTTTCTCCAAGATGCTCATAGTTACATAGCTGGAGTTTTATTTATCTTTTCTTCCACAACAACTCCCTAAAATAGCAACCTGAAAGCTGCAGTGGAGTTTGGCTAAATATGAATCTGAACTTAATTCTTCACTAGTTGATTACACACCAGAATAATGTTCTTCAGATTGCCCTTTCTGGATCTCTTGCTTGGCATGGAGTCAACCCAAATAAACTGGATATAAGCAATATTCTGGAATCGACACCTGTTCAAATGAAGTCAAGGGCCAACATGCCCCATATTTGAAAACTGGGCTGGCTACAAAGAAAGCCCAAAGCACATTATTGCTCAGCACATGGCCAGATTGGTTTTCAGCTGGTAATGATACTGAATGTGTTTTCCTCACACTTCATCATGGGCTGGAAATCAATTTGGCCACACAAAGGGGTAATCAGATAGCCACTTGGCTGTGCAGAAAGCACTAATGCACACTGAACTCAGTTGCCAGACAGCACTGATTTTTTGGTTAAGTGAACTGGCCTTCAGAGTTGTCTTTGGCTTATTTGATTACAGCTCATCTTTGCAATAGTAGTTTGCAGAGATCCAAAAATACAAAGCATTAGTGCCTGGAAAGGAATAATGGAAACTCAGCCATGGAGAAAGGTCTTATATCTACCTTAACTATAATGTGTGGTTGCCAAAGATACAAAGATGGCAGCAGTAGCCCTGGTAGATCAAATGCAAATTCTTTTTCTAGGTATTAGTACACAGCTGTTAATATAAAAGGTCTCCTTTTTAAGTATAATTTGGAAAAGACCAAAATGTGATAGAAGATATGTACAAACGTGTATGTATAGCCAGGGTTAAAGGCATGTGTTTGTGCAGATCGTGGGGTTGGAGATAGAATGCACCACAGGGAAGTTGCACCTGACACTTAAACCACATGTAGATTACCTATTGAACACAGAATAAATCCTCACATTGATTGTGGGGTGGGGAGGGCAAGATAGATATCTCTAATGGATGAGAGTAGCAAGACCTTAGCAGACGCCCCTGTTATGTATTTTGGGGGTGTTAGGAACATTAGGTCTTTCAAAAACACACAGGCTAACTCTGTCCAATGCCAGTACATAGTTGGAAATGTCACTCTCAAGGGGATCTACACAAACACAGATATATATTCCCCCAGAGCTTCTTCAGGGAGAATAGGAAGCTAGTCAAGCAGCATTCTGATCCCTTTGAAGGACTCCTCTAAGCCTCCAGTTAGGTTCTTTCAGATCACATGCTGGCTGGCTGTATGTGTTGTGGTGGTGGTATGTGGGTATGGTCAGAGTGCAGAAGCATCTGGTAAACAAGGCTCAACTTCATAGTCTGCATAACCTTTCAGGTGTTCAATATTCATGGGTGCCAAATACTTCAATAAGTCTGTAACAGGGATAGGCTTGCTCCAGGGCTCAGAAAGTCATTTTTGGGTTTTCTGAAGGCATGGAGTACCATACCTCACTGGTGTGGCCACCATTCTGGGTAACTGGAAGTGACATTTGTTACTCCATCTTGTCCTTTTTCTTTTGAGCCCTTTTTCTCTTGGTTTTGGGGAGGGAGCACAGAATTTTTCAATAGAGTCTGGCCTTAGAGGATGAGAGTGGGGTTTTGCCACAAATTGGGCTTGGGCCTGAAATTTTGGCTATGTATATGATGTGGTTTGAGCAGTGTTGGTAGGAAGTCTGAAAGAACCACAGAGGGTCCCAAAGCTGCCTGATTTTTGGCCCTGATTTATAGTGGCTTATTCTGGAACTCCCCATCACAGTTTTCTTCAACCTAGTTCTCATATATGGACAAGGATGTGTCTGAAATTTCAGAATAATGAAATGGGGTAGAGGGCAGGGATGGGGTGCACAATTCTTCTAGCAAGTGCCATTTTTGTCCTTCATCTTGCCCCCCACAAATCTAGTTTTCCCTCCCATGAGCTTGAGATAAATATTTGGGAGGAAGCCCATAAGTCTTGAACCCTGCAAGTTAAAATCAGAGTGTGTGTATATGTACTGGGGAAGGGAATCTCAGAGAAAAGGTGGAGAGCAAGAGGAGGCTGAAAACTGTTTCTTATTCTGCTAGTAGGTCCCAAGCTATCTCCTTGTAAAGCTGTTTTTACTGGCTGTTGTGATGTTATATGAAATATGGAATTTTATCCAAGAGTGGCCCCTCCTGAAACTGAAAACCCCAGGATTCCATAGGATGTTGCAAGTGGAATAATAGCGCTGTAACAGTCTAGTGCAGAAACGGCCTGAGTTTAGCTCAGCCATATAGGAACTCACTATGCAATATGATGTTAAAAGTGCTGACTGTAAAGTCATCTGAGATTTTCTTTAATTTCATAGTAAGTGGGTGGTAGCGGATCCAGCCTGACTTGGGACTCCAGAGTGTGGTGAGGGGATGTTTAATCATTGTGATCCTGATGAACTCTGTGCTTTAATTAGGAACGGAAATAAAGCTCCTATTAGTGGAGCAAAGAACTTTCCCCCCATCACTAATAAATGTAGCATTGATTGTGTGTGCGCATGTGTGTATTATTTTTGCCAAGATTATGGAAGGAGAGAGAAAAATTAAACCTCTCACCCATGCACACACTGTTTCCATTTCCTATTCTTTTATAAACTCACATAGTGCTTCAAGCAATAAATTTAATACCATGTGCAATTTGGTTCTTAGCCCCATAATAAGGGGTGATAATAATAGCAGCTGATTATACATCAAAAGCGGAGAACAGTGTGATCTCTGGATATTTGGACTTCAGCTCCTAGAAGCCCCAGCCAGCATGGCCAATGTTATCTAGTTATCTGGAGGGCCAACGGCACCTCTCTCCTGCCTTTCAGGGTTCCTGTAATGTCAGTTCAGACACTATAAAGCACTAAATTGTTGTTGTGTGCCTTCAAGTCATTTCCAACCCTAAGGTGAACCTATCACTCGGTTTTCTAGTGCTGACAGTGCATGACACAAAGGCCCTTTCCGCACGCCTGGAGCGTTGCGCGATTGTGAGGAGCGATTTGCACAACGCACTCACAATTGCGTGACGCTCCAGGGGCTGGTGCGCAGTAACGCATTGCTCCCGGGAGCCGCATGCACTTACCTGGCTTGCGGAACCTCTGGAGCCACCCTGGTAACGCTTCCTGCCTCAGCGCAGCCTGGGAAATTCCCAGGCTGTGCTGCGGAAGCAAGAGACGGGGCTTTTGTGCGAGCAGGCAGTTTGTGTGGAGCTGAAGCAGCAGGGATGCAAGAGCCTCTCACTGGAGGCTGCTTGCACGATCCCCACATCCCAGCACTGGAAAAAGATAAAGTGTGACCCTAAGTTACCCAGTGGGTTGCCATGGCCATGGTCAAGTGGAGAATTGAACCCTGGTCTCCAGGATGGTAGTCCAATGCTCAAAACGCTAAACCATGGTGGGTCTCAATAAAGCACCACATAAAGTCTTTATCTCACTACAAATATCGAGATGTCTGATCTGAGATGTCCTTGTTTTAAGATAAGTAGAAAATGTTAACCCCCCTACAGTTTGAAACAGGGGTGGGCAAAGTATGGCCTGTGGGCTGCATGTGGACCCCCAGGTCTCCCAGGGGTAAAAAATTGTTTTGTTCCAGAATGCCCCCCAAACTGCTCCAGGGGCGTGGAGGGCATTTCCATCATATTTGGGGGGCTCCTGAGCCTCCCTGAATAAAACATTTTGGCAAAAAAAAAATCACCCTAATATTTTTTGCCCTGAAATGCCTCTAAATGGCCACTAGAGGGTGAGGGATGCATTTCTACTATGGCCTTTATCGCATGACGTTGCCATCCTCACATGGGAACACACAGCTCCTAGTCCAGGATGCGTGCTATTGTACAACATAATTGCTGAACAGGTGCTGTTGCATACCCATCCTTTATAAATGTGCCCTATAGCATTACCAGAAAAACATCTGGAAATGGTCCCCTTTCCCATGATGATCCCCTCAGCTACAGGCGTGTGGTAAGGGCCAGGGCACTCAATAACGTTGACTTCTGCAGTACAACGTAGGAAGAGGCGGGGAAAGGGACCCACGATTCACACTATACTGCAGAAGAAAGAAGAGTCTCCCTAACAACACCCATCCATCGGCATTTGACCGGGTGCAGTGGGAACATTCAGGTCCCAATCCCATTCCAGCAGTAGCACTGCCAGGATCCCACTGGGAAGAAGGGCTATGGCGCCATACTGCGGTAAGGGTGTACATTTTTGCAACCTCCCTGGGTCAATTCCTGGTTTTTGAATCAGGAAGTGAACAGGAAATTAATTCTGCTCATTTCTTGTAGTTAAAAAGGGCTCTCCTGGGTTTCAAATGGTGCAGGAGGGCCCCAAAACATGAGGAAAATGTCCCCATACTCCTGGGGGTGGGATGGCGAATTTTCTTTTTAAAAATAATTTCATGGGTGCTGGTGTAGTGAAGAGGTGTGTCCCTAAACAGTTTTGAGGGGAAAGCCAGTGTGGCCCCTTAGTCTTCCACAATTGCTTGCTCCTGCTTGGAAAGATGCATACAATACATACATGTTCATGGCATACAATTCACTTTTCATTCAATGCTTATTTATTAAATGTTTAGGTAAATGTATTAAAATATTTATATTCTACCTTTCAGCTCTTCACAAGGCCTCTAACATTTGATCTTTTGCTGTTATTTTTCCAATAATATGAAAGGTTCATCTGAATATGCTCAATGAACAGGAGAAATAAAATACAGTAGCCTTCACAATATATCCTCTAAGGCTTGCTAGAAATATTTCCCTGTAATGTTGGTCTGCTGAAGAACAAAATCCTGAACGCTGAGCCACATTAATCCAGCAGCACCCCACCTACATGTAATTTAAAATAATTACTAATTAAACAGAAATAAAAGTGAGCCTATAACATTGATAATCACTGCAGCTTTAGTTGCTACCCAAATCACTGTTTGCCACACTCTTTGTGCCCCCCAGGTCCCCCAGGGGTATATTTTCTTAAAAGAAGAGGAACAAAAAATTTGTAAATCTATGGAATTGGTGCCAAAGACTGATTTGTTGAACATTAACATACAAATACTAACCGGAAAATCTCAAGGGTGTGTGCTGCCTCAACAAGCCTAATTTTAAATTCTGTTGACAACATCAACAGTCTCTTGCTATTCCAAGAATTCAAGCCTAGA
The DNA here is from genome assembly GCA_030412105.1 of Cyclura pinguis. Classification (NCBI taxonomy): domain Eukaryota; kingdom Metazoa; phylum Chordata; class Lepidosauria; order Squamata; family Iguanidae; genus Cyclura; species Cyclura pinguis. The sequence goes on along the minus strand of CM059600.1, from coordinate 107,354,851 downwards.
TGCAAAGGGCAGACTGCCACAGAAAAGAACAGGCACAGGACGGCTGTGTCTTCTCCTCAGAGGTCTAAGTATGCCATCCACCTCAGATGTCTCACCGAGGAGAATAATCAGTGTTTAAGCACCTTGCTGCTGAGTTTTCCAGACTGGAAGCATCAATCAATGTGACTGAAAATGAAGTGGTCAAGAATGAAGAGTTTGTGTTTGTTTATATTATCTACTTATATGAATACTCCAAAGCTGCTTTTTGACCCAAGGGCCTCCAAAGCGGCCTTACACAGGTAAGTGATCCAGAACTCCTTAGTAAAAACATCAATCAAAGCATGGGCTCTCAGCTTACCAGGAGACCTTTGTGGATGAAGCAGAACAGAGACAACATGTTTCCTGTGAATAGCCGTGTGTCTTCTTCCCGTCAGCAACAGATTTGCCCCAAATACAGTCCTTCTGAAAATGGGTGGAAAGGCCAACCAGTGTGAAGGCTGGTTGGCTGGCTATAGGTGGGATTACTCAGGAGAGAAGGTGGAAGAGGAGGTTATCAGGGCCCCAGTGCTAGTCAACATCTTCATCAATGACTTGGATGAAGGAGTGGACGGCATGCTGATCAAATTTGCAGATGATACCAAACTGGGAGGGGTTGCTAATACACCAGAGGATAGGATCAAATTTCAATACGACCTTGACAGATTGGAGAGCTGGGCCAAAGCTAACAAAATGAATTTCAACAGAGAGAAATGTAGGGTCCTGCACTTGGGCAGAAAAAATGAAAGTCACAAGTATAGGATGGGGGACGTGTGGCTGGATAGCAGTACGTGTGAAAAGGATCTAGGAGTCTTGGTAGATCACAAGCTGAACATGAGTCAGCAGTGTGACGTGGCAGCCAAGAAAGCCAACGCAATTCTTGGTTGCATCGATAGGAGTACGGTGTCTAGACCGAGGGAGGTAATGGTACCACTCTATTCTGCATTGGTTAGGCCTCATTTGGAATACTGTGTCCAGTTCTGGGCACCTCAATTCAAGAAGGATGTCGACAAGCTGTCCAGAGGAGGGCGACCAAAATGGTGAAGGGTCTGGAAGCCATGCCCTATGAAGAACGCCTTAGGGAGCTGGGTATGTTTAGTCTGCAGAAGGGAAGGTTAAGAGGGGACATGATAGCTATGTTTAAAAATTTGAAGGGATGTCATGTTGAGGAGGGAGCAGGCTTGTTTTCTGCCGCTCCAGAGACCAGAACAAGGAGCAACGGATTCAAGCTGCAGGAAAGGAGATTCCACTTGAACCTCAGGAAGAACTTCCTGACGGTCAGAGCTGTCCGGCAGTGGAATATGCTGCCTCGGAGTGTGGTGGAGTCTCGTTCTTTGGAGGTTTTTAAGCAGAGGCTGTATGGCCATCTGTCGGGAATGCTTTGAGGGTGTTCTTGCATGGCAGGAGGTTGGACTGGATGGCCCCTGGGGTCTCTTCCAACTGTATGGTTCTATGATCAGAGTTAGTAGTCTTTGCATGCCTTTACTCATTAACTGCTAGGTTTAATCATGCTTGCTTGTTTTGCCACACTCTTCCCCTTCCTGCATCACTCTAACCTGAAGTCTTTTGCTTCTTCCATCTCTCTCCTCCCTATGGCCCATACCGTCCAAGATGAAAACAGATGGAAACTTGGACACATATGGCTAAGCAACTTCAGAGTGTGTTTAAGATGACAAAAGTTATTAATGAGGAAGAATGCATGCATGTGTGTGTATGTGGCTATGTGTGGGTATGCCTACTGTATATACTTGTATAAAAGCTGAGGGCAGGTTTTGGGGCTAAAATTATGGATTTTGACATGATCCATGGGTAAGTTGAGGATCATTTAACAGAGAGGTGAAAGTGCCGTCATGGCGTCAGGGGTCCGCCATCCCAGCTGCTGCTACTGCCACCATTTTCCCACACAGAAACGGCTTTTGCCACTCTACTCAGAGAAAGGGATTTTTTTTTTACTGAAATTGCTATACTTGAGTATATACAGTATGTGTGCGCACCTGTCTATGTCTTTGTGTATGAGTGTGCAAATGCGACCTGGGCATTGACATTGTCGTGGGGCACATGTCAACAATGAGGTGGTCCCTGACATGATTGCCCAGAGCCAATTCAGCCTTCCAGCTGAAAAAGCTCTTTCAATACAGCAAATATAAAGAGCAGTGCAGCACCCCTACGGCCTCTCATAATCACTTTTCCTCACTCTGTGCCTGCTTCCCAGTTTAATTTCCTGTTCCCTTCCCCCCTGCATTGTTTCCCCTCTACCAGGTAACTAGCCACACCCACTTCCATTCCCTACATCCTCCTTCTGGTCCTGTCATAACTCAACCCTTGGAGGACTCTGAGGAGGAGGAGGCGACAGAATGCCAAGAAGCTGCAGCTCCTTCCAAGTCTAAAGAGATGGGGGCTGGGGGCAATAAAGGATCTTGCTCCCCTGTATAACAAGCATACAATCTAGGTGTGATAACTGAAGCCCCTGTCAGAGCTGCTGATGACGAGCAGCAGCTGTTGGTCCCTGTGGCTCTGGCTGGAGATGAGTCCTGCAGCTCAAGAGCTCCCCCTGCTGCCATGGACCAAGCAGGCTCGGACGTTCCTCTGCCTGCTCCTTTAGGGCAACAGGGATCCGATTCTGAGGATGCTTGGGAGCCTGCGTCAATCAGCCCCCAATCAAGGCAGAGACTCAAGAGAGCTGTGCAAAGGAAGGCTTCCTTGGCTAAGTTTAAGAAGCGGTGACTGGACACACCTGTGTCTTGGGCTATATAACTGCCTGCTTGAAAGCTTCCCTTTGCTTGTGGTAAACTTCTTACAAGCTCTTTCCTTGCTTCCAGCACCCGGCTCCTGATACCTTGGATGGATCTCTTGGCTCCTGATCCCTGGCTTTTGGAACTCTGACCAGAGCTTTCGCTTGTTGCTCTGGCTTAGGTAAATGGACTCCTTTTGAGTAATTGCTTGCTTGACTTCTCCCGGTAGGACTCTGCTAGCTCTCCCACTCCCTTCTCTGGGCTGGCTCGCCGCCTGAGTCTCTGACCTCGACACTAGTACGTACTTTGCCTTTGTCTGTAAAAACAGAAATAAGTTGAAATATTTATGTAGGTCTATCATTTCTTTAAGCAGTCAAGGACAGACAAGAAAAAAAAGTAAAAGGTGATAGAAATAGAGTCAGAACCCTGCATGCAACTGTTCAACAACTTGTGTGCAGGGAGAAGGAGAACTACTATAACGCTCAATACAGAGAAACAGAAGGTGACAACAAAAAAAGGAAGAACAAGAGACCTCTTCCACAAGATATGGGAAATCAAATTTAAACCAAGAGTTGGGATGCTCTATAACCAGCAGGGGAACACATTACATGACCAAGTAGAAATAAAGAGATGATGGAAACAAGACACAAAAGAACTATATAAAGGAGATGACATGTTGACAGATTGATTAATGAAGAGCCATATGAAGACAAACCTTTAGTTTTAGAATGTGAAGTGAAAGCTGCACTCAGAGCACTTGGGAGAAATAGATCATTAGGAACAGATGGCATACCAATAGAGATGCTTCACTCTACAGAGATAGAATCTACTCTAATTCTAACTAAAATCTGTCAACAACCATGGAAAACAAAACAATGGACCACAGATTGGAAACATTCAATATTCATTCCAATTCCCAAGGAAAGGGATACCAGCGATTACAGTAGCTACAGGACTGTTGGATTAATTTCTCATACAAGCAAAGTCATGCTCAGAATTCTACCACATCAATGGAACTAGATATGGAACTAGAAAAGGCAGATGTCCAAACTGGTTCTCAAAAAGAAGAGCCACTAGGGGTCATATTGCAAACATATGTTGGATAATAGAGTGCACCAAAGAATTTCAAAAGAAAATCAGCTTGTGCTTGGTAGATTATAGATCATGAAAAACAATGGATCACTCTTAAAGAAATGGGTGAGCCACATCATTTGATTGTCCTGATGTGTAACCTGTACGCAGGAGAAGACGCTACTGATAGGACAGAATATGGAGAGCTAGAATGGTTTCCTATTGGGAAGAGAGTCAGGCAAGGCTACATTTTACCACCCTATCCATTTAACTTGTATGCTGAACATATCATAGATAAAGCAGGATTAGACTCAGGCCCTTTTCGCACCGCATTTGTCATGTGAAAGAGCTTCCGGAGCATTGTGTGATTGCGAGGAGCATTTCACATGACGTCCTCGCAATTGCTTGATGCTGCCAGGGCCAGCAGGTGCTGATCGCACAATATTTCATTTTTGGCTTTTGGCCAAAAATGATGCACGATCGCGCGATGTTCTAGGACCCCACACACACTTACCGTCCGTGCGGAGCCTCTGGAGCCGCAGCCCTCGTGCTTGCTCCCCAGCACAGCCTGGGAAAATACCCAGCTGTGTTGCGGAAGGAAGAGGCAGAGCTCTCATGCTGCCTGCCGGCCAGCAGACAGCTGCTGCAAAGACAGAGCAGAGGGGTGCGAGTGTCTCATGGAAGAAGCTGCTTGCATGATCCCCGTGCGACCGCGCTGGACAGGGATAAGCTGCGGAAAGGTCCTTAGAGTAAAGAGGCATGAAAATTGGGAGAAGGAACATCAATTTAAGGTATGCAAATGACACCAAACTACTAGCAGATAACAACAAAGACTTGGAACGTTTACTGAAGAAAGTTAAGGCAAAAAGTGCAAAGGCAGATTTACAGCTGAACATTAAGAAAACAAAAATAATGACCATAGATGGTTTATATAACCTTAAAGTAAAGGATGAGAGCATGGAAATAGTCCAAGATTTCCCATACCTTGGCTCTTTCATTAATCAGAATGGAGACTGCAGTCAAGATATCAGGAGAAGGCTACAGGCATTTCCGCACTAGACTGTTATAGCGCTATGATTCCGCTGTCAACATCCTATGGAGTGGCTGGCCGGCCGGCCCCTCCCTAAACTGCAAACCCCAGGATTCCGTAGGATGTTGAAAGTGGAATCATAGTGCCATAACAGTCTAGTGCAGAAATGGCCTAGGACTTGGAAAGGCAGCTATGAAGGAACCAGACAAGATCCTGAAGATATACATTGAATACTGAAGTTAGGATTGTTCATGCTATTGTATTTCTAATTTCTATATATGGTTGTGAAAGCTAGACAGTGAAAGTAGCCAATAGGAAGAAAACACTCTAGATTGCTAAAAAGACAAATGAATGGGTCCTAGAGCAAATCAAGCCTGAACGTTCCCTAGAAGCCAAGACGGCTAAGATAAGCCTGTCATACTTTGGCCTTATTGCATTCATTCCATACTACTGTAATGTATTACAATATTATATTACATTGCCTATTCAATATAAATGTGATATGGTGTGCTTGTGTGTGTGTTTTCAAACTTGTAGATCATTTTGAAATCTCCAGATTGAAACAGCTTATAAATATTCAAATACAGACAAATTGGGTGTAAATATAGTGTTTGAACTACCCATAAAACTAGATGGTAGACGTGCACATGTATGTTTCAGTTTATCTCTTCTTTCATGGGTAATATGAATATAGTACTGTTTGCTTGTTGTATTTTTAAAACATCATTGTAGATCACTTTGAAATTTCCAGATCAGAGCAATCTATAACTATTCATAAATAAACAAATAATTTAAGTAATGCTGGGTCTAAAAATAGGACAGAAACCATTCCAGGTACTTCTGCACCTGCACCATTAGTCCATCAGTGCAACACTTTCTCATTATTTATTTGCTTCCATGGATGGCAAGCGCAACCCCTTCTTTCAGTAAATGACTGTGTAAATAAAGACTGAATTAAATGAAAAATAGAATGGACTGAATGATCTATGACACAGGCCGTTAGAAGACTTCTATTCATAATTCACTGGTTAAGGTGTTCACACTTCTTGGGCCTCTTACTACTTTTTCTTTTTCTCCACAATCATTCCCCATAGTGCATTAAGATGAACGCTGTAGTTAGTAAATTTTCCCCAGCGCATTTTACAAGCTCAAGGTTATGGGTTAGGACAAGGGCTGTCACACCATAAATCAGGCATAATAGAACAGCTTGAAAGCATGAGCTATACAGCTTCACACTGTGCTAGAACTCTCAAAATGGAGTCGACATTAACAAGCATAGGTCTGATGCCCTTATGCTGCTGATAGGAATGTTCAGCCAAAAGCAGCTTTTGCACTTGCCGTGATGTGAGGACTAGTAGCTTTCATCTTTGTTCACCAGTGGATAAATGGTGGGTATTGTATCCGTGATGTCTTTATCTTAATATGCCTTGGGCTTTCTGAACAAAAATGAATAGCTTATTATTATGCCCATTTGTTCATGTACCGGTAAAGGATAATTATGCCTAGCTCTTGTCTACTTGCGATTATCTTGCACAGAGGTTAAACCCAACCTTGGGTTATTATTCTGCTTGTTAGTCATTCTGATAGCAATGCTCCATTACACATACTTTTTTAGAGGTAGATGGATGCATTTAAATAGTCCTAAATTACTTATTAGATTATCTGTTTGGAGGCAGACATACAGTTTTTAAGGGAGCTGAAGGCAATGTGACAGAACATTGGCCTTCTAACTCCTAACTCTTTTTAAGTCAGTCAGTTTATATTCACAGAAATCTCTGAACATATGAAGTTAAATCCATGTGTGTCACACACAATTCTGGATCAAGTTTCTAGGCCTTCAAATCATAAAGAGGACTGCTGAAGGCTTCAGGGCTTGGAGCCTGTTGTTCATTTACAATTACCAATCAAACCCACAATAAACTCCAAAGTTTGTAACAATACATTCTGAAGATTACTGTGGTGGCACACTCTCCAACTATCCTAATATGGCAAGGATAGGCCTGGTTAATCCTCAGCCATCCCACCTTTTCAACTACCTTTAAAATGTCCCACTTTCCCTCCACTCCTCCTACTTTCCCCCCTTTGCCTTAAGCTTCCTTCTCTGACTGCAAAGTGAGTTCAGAGTGCAAAAATAGTTTGCATTCAGCAGAATCTTGCTCTTCCCTGTAGATTCAAGGCAAAAACAAACTGCTAAAGTCTCTCCTAGCTTGTGTATTCTTCCTCATTAATAACTGTTGTCATTTTGACCACACACTGATGTTGCTCAGCCACATACGGTCCCAGTTTTTGTCTGTGAAACATCGGACAGTATGTGATGAAGCCATCACTACCTGTTGAAGTAGTAGGCAAATATTATTATTGCATACCACTCCCCATACACTGCAGTTTTTAAACGAAGTACAGCAACTAGCCAAACCAGAGACAATACTGATCCAAAGAATTTTTAACTCAGAGAAACCTTTCAAACTACAGAATTATAGTGCTATGATTTCATGTTAACTGTCATAGCAACATCCTATGGAATCCTGCAATTTGTAGTTTAGGGAGGAGTATTTAGAATTCTCAACCAGAGAGGTCTAGTGCTTCCACGCACTGCAGCCTCCCCGATTCTGTAGGATGTTGCTGGGCATTTAAAGTGAAATTATAGCACTATAATTCTACAGCAAGAAAGGCCCTCACTCTTCCAGTTCTGTCATGGCACTTCATCAGCTCTCTCAAACAAAACAATTATTTGTTACCAGTTCCAGGCCAAAAATTTGGTGGCCCAATTTATTTGTGCTTTGGGGTGTGCTTTTTTGTGCATCCCAAGTTCTTTGTAATCACCTTTCTCATAGCCTTAAGCTAGGCTGTACATTTTCATCTCAATGATGTCATATCCATGGAACTGCTACTACCACTTTTACTACTTTTACTTCCGATTTATTTTTTAGTGAATTACACTTAAAATTGGAAATTGCTGACTGTTTTCAACAGCAGTAATATAAGCGATTTTTTTCCTCCTCCACATTGTTCTTTTTAGGGATGGGCCAATCGAATCTTCGAATCCTGCGCCAAAATAGGCAAACTGAATCTTTCAAATCCACCAAGCAAATAGTTTGTTGGAGACTGAGATGCCTGAAAACATGGGAGACCAGACACATAAGGTGAGATGGCAAGTAGGTGAGTTTTTCCCTTGGAGTAATAATGGCCTTTGCTAACAATTTCAGAAATTGCATCTGGGGTTGTATTCTAATATATTTAAACTGAACATTTAATGTTTAAGTTCAGCACTATTTTCTGTGCTGAAAATCAATGGCATGTATAAATGCTGGGGTCAGTGGGTCTGACACCTAGCAGAAGTAGTGGGGCAGAGGGCAAGGTCACACAGTCTCATCCAGTGATTGCCACATGTAGGCCACTGTACGTCCTTCCACAAGACCAGTGCCTGCTTGTAAACCTATAGCTAGAACAGGATGAGAAGTTAAATGTCTGTCATGGGCCCTTTTCACATGGCATTTGCCATGCAAAAGGGTGCCTGGAGCGTCGCGCGATTGTGAGGAGCGATCTGCACAACGCACTCACAATCGCGCAATGCTCCAGGGTCTGGCAGATGCCACTTGCGCACTTTTTCATTTTCGGCTTTGAGCCGAAAATGGTGCATGATCGCACATTGCTCCAGGGCCCCACGTGCACTTGCCGTGCGTGCAGAGCCTCCGGAGCTGCGGCAGTCGCACTTCCTGCCTCAATGCAGCCTGGGAAACTCCCAGGCTGGGCTGTGGAAGGAAGAGGTGGGGTTCTTGCCCTACCTACTTGGGAGCAGGCAGCTTGTGCGGAGCTGAAGCAGCGGGGACGCGAGAGCCTCTTGCTGGAGGCTGCTCATGCGATCCCCGCACCCTAGCGCCAAAAAAAGGCAAGGTGCAGAAAGGGCCATGGTTTCTCATGGGCCACATGACAAACCACATGTATCAGAAAGGAAAAATTGTTTTTAAAAATTGGTGCTTTCAGGGGCTGCCAAAGGTCTGATTGGCTGGCGGTCCCCTGGGCACGCGAAAATCATGGCATAAAGCCCTGAGTGCATACCAGAGGTTGCCTGTGCCTGCTTGGGCTGCCTCCGTCTGCAAGGTAATAATCTCTATACTTTTGATTTGAGACTGGAGGGTAGGCGTTGGGAATTATTGAGACTGGACTAGAGATTTGACATGAAAGTCCCTTGCAGGACTTGAGAGTGGACTTGAGGGTAGAGAATTGAGACTGGACTAGAGGATGGTGTTGTTGGTTTTTTTAAGTGCCTTCCTTGTTGCAGGACTTGAGACTTGACTGGAAGGTACAGTCTTAAGATTTCAAGGACAGCTGAAAAATTCCTTTGCATAGCTCCGTTGCAAAGCTCTTTCATACACAATTCTGGGGTTTGTAGTTTTACAAGGTGTCACAGCCTTCTCTGCCAAAATATGCTGGTGCATCATCAGACTAAAAACCCCAGGATGCCATAAGGAGCTATGCAAAGAAAATCCAGTTTTGACCTGGATTATCTCTGTACTGTAGTATTGTAGCCCTGTTTACACAGGCAGGAAAATGTGGGATTAATCCACATTTTCCTGTCAGTGTTGAAAGCACCTTCATGTCATTTTCAGTCTAGGGAGATCCTGAGGCAAAACTATGACATCCTGGCCAGATTTCTTCAGAATAAGGTTTGCCTTTGCTCAGGCTTTTGCTAAGACTGAGAGAGTCTGTCTTGCCCAAGATTATCCTTCCTTCCCTTGCTTTTTAAACCCTTTTTAAAAAAGGATTTGAAAGATTCGAGATTTGTGAGATTTATGGATTCCCAGAACCTTCCAGAGATTCGGATCCAGATTTGGATTCAGAAAACTCTGGATTCGTCCCATTCCTAGTTCTTTTCTTTTGGAGCCTATCTGTTTTACATTGGGTCCTATATTTCTTTATTCTGTTGGTACAGCTGGATTTGAACAGATTGCTTTGTTTGTCTCTCTCCATCTGTTCTTTGCTTCTTAGGGGTCTTCTATGCATAGATTGGGAATACTTTTCCTGCTTCTCGTCAGCGTTGAGAGATTTATATTTTAATAAGTATTTCTTTTATCTATCACATGCTAGACTTATTTATTTGATAGCTGTAATCTCCTTGTGACCCAGGCAGCTTTTGCATGTTGCCTTGATAGAGTGTGCAAGGATTTTCATTCTTCTTGTAGCAAAGGGTTTTGATCAGATTTTTAGTGGAGATCAATCTGATTTGGCTCTGAATGCCCTGACAGTGGCAGGAGGTCACTGTAGAAATGTTTTAAATTAGGTACGCAGCATTCGTGGGGTTGTTTTTCCTTCATTCTGTGAAGAAGCATCTTAACAGATTGTGATGCAATCTATTGGCTTATCTTTGCTAGGTAAGGCCATTTTCACAAGTGGGGCTTTGATCAGTTTATAAGATGCACATATTAAAACCTATGCTGGGAATGATGTATATTCTTTTCATACTCTGACCTACACTGACAACATTATATATGGCAGTCCAAAGAGAGAATTGGCTCCTATTTTGCATCTTATATGAAAGAACACTTAGTTCTAGCAGCAATATTTCAGGTTACAGTAAATACAAATTACAGATTTCCAAAGGTTTCACAGTATCTTTGCTGTTTCTGGTTTGTAAACGACTTTTTATTTATTTATTATTATTTTGCTGGGTGTTTTGGTCACTTTATTGTACCTTGTTTGTTTGTGCGAGGAGATTAACTTCTTTCATACGATATTTTTGTTTTACTCTTATAGTATACAGCAGATACCCTGAGAGCTGAAAGGAGCAAAATGTCACATCAACATAAATATATTCTCAGCAAAATTAGAAAACCCAGCTCTGGAAGGATCTAAGACTACATTCTTGAATTTAATCCCCTTCCTATTGTTTCTTCTGTGTTGAATTGTGGATGGTAAGCCCACTGTATTGATGGCAACAGTAGCAAAAGCAACAACTAAAAAGCAATTTATTTTATAAGTATTGGATAGAGATACTTGTAAAATCTGTAATGACTGCAATGTAAAATTATTGACAAAGGTCACACAGGTCACATACTCAGTCTCCCTGTACTAAGCAAAAGGAATTGGTGGTTTTGACATAATGTTGCTCATTTGACAACAATAATATTCTTTACTATTTGATAACAATAGTATTCTTTGATAACAATGTTATTCTTTACTTCACAACCTATATCACAAAATCTCTAGTTGCCTATTGGAGCAGGTTAGAATTTGAGCGATGCCTCTCTGGTGAACATTTCAACTGGGAAGGGCAAGGTTGTGATCCCTCCTCTCCTCTCTCTGTTATCGAATTAACGGAGTACAAACTACTTTGAACTACTGTTGCACTTTGAATTTAGTTGGCAACAGTTGAAGCACGCTAAGGACAAAGGGGGAAAGATGTGGAGTAGAAGAGAGAAACTGGTGCATTTTAAAACTATCTGAAAAAACAAAGGATTAATAGAGACTATCCTTGCAAATTGAGAGAACTGAAGGGTATAGGCTTGTCAGCCTCCCAATGGAACGCTTACATGAGAGGCAGGTAACTGAGAGGTCCTTGAGAACTGCCTGTCCTCTGTTTCCATTTGACTCACATAATCCATCCTTCCTCAACTGAGAATGAAAAGGGCATTATCTTCCTAATTGAAGACTGTCCTCCTGTCTCACCCCCAGGCTGTCAGCAAGACGATCCAACGGACTACTTCCTTCCCGTGACAGAGATGAAGTGGTCATTAAATGAAAGAGAAACCATTCAGGTCTCTTTTCATTAGAAGTGTCATTCTTATCTTTCAAAAGAGTGATATCTTTATTAGCCGACCAAAAGGCAATAAATATATCATGCAAGCTTTCGAAGCTTCACTGGCTTCTTCATCAGGCAAAGATGTTGAAAACTGTACAAAAGAAGAGAAGTGATGTTAGAGTCACAGGCCTACCTTTTATCTTGGATGTTACTTCTGATTTAGAGCACATCTGTCAAACACAAGGCCCTCGGACCGAATCCTGCCTGCTAGGCCATTTAACGTGGCCCTCACAACTGCAGCACTCCCCTCGCCTGGTGAGCCCAATCCCCATATTGTGGAACCCTGGCTGCTGATATTCTGAATAGGGGCCCAGCAGCCAGCACTCGCAATCTACTTCTACTTCTGACTGCTCCTCTGCCCAAATCTCACTGTCAGAGCATTGCCGGGGGTTACCATGGCAACGCTCCATACAGGTCGCTAGAGTTGGACAGAGGAGCAGTTAGAAGTAGAAGGAGATTGCGAGTGCTGGCCGCTGGGCCCCTATTCAGAATACCAGCAGCTGGGGGCCTATAATGTGGGGAGTGGGCTCACCAGGTACAGAGAGGGGCAGGGAGGCAGAAAGAGGCACAGGGAAATAGGGAGCAGAAAGTTGCACACTTTGGATATACTGACCAATTCTATCTCACTTTACAGAGGTATAGGGACCATAAACTATGATAAATAGCCCAAAAATGTCCAAGAAAAGAAAAATTGATGCAAGGGGAAGGTGATTTAAAAACCAGTAATAACTGAATGCAGAGGCAATTATTTACTTTGATAAAAGAGTAGATACATTTATATAGTCTTACAGATACAACTGGCCCTTTGAGGAAAACCATAATGCTGATGTGGCCCAAGATGAAATTGAGTTTGACACCCCTGGTCTATAGGGATCTCAATGCATGTGCAGGCCACTCCCTTTCTTGGCCATGTGGGCAATTAAAGACAAGTAATAAAATTTCAACTCCATTAGCAAGAGAAAAGTAGCTTCCCTTTAGATCCAAGCTGTCTCATTGAGGGTGAAGTTAACTGCCCCCTTTTTAAACAGACAACATTGAATTTCTCAAGAATTTCCTGCACTGTTATATCTGGAAAAACTTTTAGGTGCTTTAGGTAAACCTTGCTATCCCTGAATATGTTTCCTGGATTTGAAGATCCAATTTTTTTCTGGGGAGATGTTAACAAGAGGGAGCTTGTGGACTGGAACTTAATTCTTTGAGGCTTTTGCCTCCAACAAAGATAAAACTCTTTCATTTGGACTATGACTGGCAAATTTAACCTATACAACATGTACACATTTTTGTTACTCTGACATATGGAAAATTGCTACAACTCTTACAATGCATTACATTTTGCAGTTCATTATATTAAACATTCATATGCCAACCAATCCTTTCTCTGCATTTAAATATGAAAGTTCCCCTCTGACAGTGACATAAATAACTCACTGAAATCCTATGCAGGTGTCCATCCCAATCAGTGCAGAGAGGTATATTGTAAAAGCCTCCTTTAGGTGGGACCAATGTGTCAAGAGGTCAGCGTAGCTGTTGCTGTAGTTCTTGGGTCTTAATAACATTGGAGTCGTCCTGACCTATATTCTGGCAATTCCCAACATTAGCTGCAACATGTTATTCTCACTTTCAAGTGAATTTCTTTTTAATTTTGAGAGATATTAGAACAAAAAAAATTCCTTATCCTTTTCTCCTTATTTATTTATCACAATTATAGGACTTTAGTGCATCAGTGAAGGGGAACTTTTGCACTATAACATTATAATTCTTTTTTTAAAAAAAATCCGGAGCCTAACATTTGTCCCTCTGACCATACTGCCACCTTAGCAAACCACATCCTGTTTTTAAAAGAGTGCTAGTGCCAGTTCAACAAATAATTACAAACAGTCCCCCACTAAGAATGAACAAGTGGAAATGAAAAACAAGTCAACAAAACCCAGAGGACTCCAAGAAGCTGTGTATCCAGAGAAGTCATGCTTGTTTAGACAAATCTGAATAAGTCCTTAGTAATTATAAAAGTAATTCATTATTTCTAACTAGTTAATTGCTACTAGATATTCCTACCCTCTGTTCTCATTCCTTCTAAACATCATATCTCAATGAACTGTCCTGTAGGAAACAGCAAAAATGACATCCTGCCCCAGCAACTAAATTAGGAAGTAAAAGATAAACCAGAGCAAAGCTATTCTGTCACAGTACAGAGACAATCTGTATTCACTATGAAGTAATTTTTTCGTTTGCATTTCTCCCTCAATATGTGCTGGAGTTACAACATGTTATCCTGATTCCTGGGGGTCCCGGGAGGGACACCTAAATGTGCTCTCACTTATATAAGTTGGGGAAATTAGCCAAGAGCACAGCCTAGCAATATGAGAGGCAGGGTAATGTAGCAAGATCTTGAACCCTATGTTTACGGGGTCAGGCCGAGTCAAGGGGCACACAGAAGTTGAAAAAATAAATGATGTTTTATTAAAACACAATCAAACAGTGTATGCAGCACACTCATGCAGATAACTAAGGAAATAAAGGTTGGAGTGGGATAGAGGGATTTGTAGAGGAGTTGTTGGTTTGGGTGATACTTCACCTGTCCTGAAGCCCGGTTAGAAGCGGAGAAGCTGGGGAGCGTGGATCTCAGCACGTGGAGCTGAGGGGAAGGCTCGCTGGACAAAGCCACAGCAAGGTGGGATGGAAGCCAAGAGCGATCCAAGGAAGCGCTCAAAGTCAGGGGTTCTTATAGGGAAAATTGTGACCGCAGGCTAGTTCGTACTTGGGGAAAACAGTGAGTTTGGGGTGGGAGACAAAGCCTCTGAAAGGTCAGAATTTGAATGATTGAGTTATAGCCAAATTGTCAATAGGGTAGCCAGTATGCAAACGCGGAGTGCTTGAGCGTTGTATAGCTCGATCATCAAGCAGAGGATCTTTTGAAAGTTGTGTGCATACATAATTGAGGTACCTGCCTTTGAGGTCTCCTGAAGCTGCAAGTCGGTTATTTCTGGCCTGCCTGTATTGTGTTGGAATATTACGGCGATTATCGGCGGAGCCTGTATGCGTGCTTGTCCGGGGGCCTCGCAAGCACGTGGAGGGGAATGGGTATGTGAGGCCGAATTACTGATATCAAGAGATATCTTTTTATATCCCCCAAGCTCGGGCTAGCTAGGGCAGTAACAAACATGATATGCAATCATCAAAATTGCTTCCTCCCCAAGGAATTTATTTAGGTGAAGAATGAGAACCACTCTTCACCTGGGAGCAGAAAAAGAACAATCCATGGGCTTCTTTGCCAAGCTCAAGCTGATTTTCTTGACCTCATCCTCCTTGGCTTTGCAGGCTGGCAAACTGTATTGGACAAAAGAAGGCAAGCACATAAAACAAACCATTTGTTCAAATTTAGAATCTGCTTACTTTCCTTTTGAACCTTTTCCAACAAACAAAAATGTCTGAACTCAAATATTTTGTTGTTGCTGTTCTAATATTAAGACGTTATCATTCCATGGGCTTCTGGCTGATGCTAGAGATGCAGAAAACCAGAAGCCGATTCTTGCGGAGATTTCCAACTTAGTTTTGCTGGCTAAAGCAGTTGGTGTATTTAGGTCATCTCTAGTCAGTAACAAATCACATTTTCCAAAGCTCTCACTATCTAAAATGATGACATGGCTGTAAATAGCACTCATTTCTCCCTCTAGCATTGTTCATACAAAGGTAAGGTGGGAGCGTGGCATGCTGCCAACTCGTCTCTAAAGCTACAGTTGGTGTAATGGTGGTGAATGTAGGAAACTAAACCAAAGTAAGGTATTGATAACAGGAATGAAATTACTCCACTGCTTCTATAGAGCATGTGGTCATGGGAAGCTACACAGTAAGAAGACAAATAGGTCATCTTCTGCCAATATAGCATGAATGAAACTTTATGAGCCACTGCAGCAATCAGTCTGTTCTTTTATAAAGAGCAAGCTCCATCAGCTCCAGATTAATGTCCTAAGACCTGGTGTCAAATGAGCTCTGCACACTGGGGAAAACAGACACAGCCTTGTTTTTCAGCCCCTACCACCACTGGAACTTCTACAGATAAAGGTAATGCTTTAGATCAAAAACATTCTCTTTTGAAACTGAATTACACTTCCAAGCAAATTAATTTAGGACTATATTGTGAAAGCTACACTGATAACTCCTCACCCACAGATGCACAAGGAAAGGCTATGCTAAAGAAGGGGATGACCCAGAGTTCCCTGTGATGAGGCAGAGGTCTCTTGTCCAGCTGTATGCAGGAGGGTCTTAGAATCACAGGATCATCAAGCTGGAAGAAACCACAAGGCCCGTCATGTCCAACCCCACCAATATATTTTACCAGACCAAAGTGGTATTGTCTACACCAGAGCTTTGGATGGGTTTTAATCTCTCTTAAACTTACCATGAAATGCTAGGAATTGATGCTAGAACCTTCTGCATTACTGAGCTTTTCCCCTTCCTTTCATGTGTGCTGGCAAAACTTCCTCTGGTCAGACCTGGCTAGCACTTCCTGCAGAGCAAAGTTTTTAAAGTAAGGGGCACTGGTCAAGTCATCACCATTTTCTACCTGCAATGGGGCTTTGAGAATCATACAATCCTAGGCCATTTCTGCATGATGAGGGCTCTTGCAAGTTGTCCAGTCGTAGTCCCGGCAGGGAAGGGAGCACGACAAGAATGCCCCCCTCTGCATAGGACTGGTTCCCTGTAGAAGGCAGCGCGATGGCCCTGCCTCTTCCTTCCACAGCCCAGCCAGGGATTTCCCAGGCTGTGCTGGGGAAGGAAACTTCGTCATTGTGCTTCCTGTTCTTCCATAGGACAGGTAGATACAGGAGCATTGTGCGATCATGGGCGCTAAACAGATTTTATCAGTTTAGCAAATATCCTGCGAGACCAACTCATGGGTATGGCATGGCAGTGGGCCGATGATGACGTTGTATGGAATCGTGACCAGCTGACCACTGCCTTTGTGTCCCCATAGCGGGACAGCCTAGTTGTGCAGAAATGGCCTTAGAGATGTAAAGGACTGCAGGAGAAATCTAGTCCCGCCCACTGCCTTGCTTGAATACACAAGTACTCCTGAAAGAGACAATGATGTATTTAAGTCCTTTACTCTAACTCACAGGTGAAGTCTCAAGTCTCTACCTTCAAGTTGAGTCTTGAGTCCTTGAAAGATACTTTCAAGTCAAGTCTCAAGTCAAGTATCAAATCTGGGAACCAAGTTTAGCAGAAAATAACAGGAGATGATGGTGTGTGTGTATGGGGGTGAAGTTTCAATAACTACAAAATCAGGAAAATGTGCACAAAGATGAGCCCTTCACATTTGCGAGATTGCCATATGTAGCTTCAGATGTGGGAAATAGGATCCTTCTTACTCCCCATTACTGAAGCTTTAAAAACTTTAGAAGGAAGGATCCTTTTTCCTCAAGTCTGCTGCCTAACATATTTGCTGTTCCCTTCTGAAAAACATGCTCTGTAGTCTAGGGGTGAGTTTTGGCTTCTGTCCTCAGGAAAAGATTTAGAAGACTCCTCCAATATGCAGCAGACATCAATTCTGCTTCAAGCCCTGTTGCCTAAAGTGTTTGCTGCTCCCCTCTGATGCCATTTCCGCACCCCACTGTTATAGTGATATTATTCCACTTTCAACCTCCAATGGAATCCTGGGGTTTGCAGTTTAGGGAGGGGCCTTTAGAATTCTCAGCCAGAGAGCTCTTTGGCCTCTGGAAACTACAAACCCCAGAATTCCACAGGGTGTTGAAAGTGGAATAATAGCACTATAACAGTGTAGTGCGAAAAGGCCCTGAGAAATGTGCCTGCACTTTGGGCTTGAGAAAGGTTACCACGTGACCAGTAGGCAAAAATTGATGGAAGCATTGTTCAAAGTCATAAGGTTTCTGGATGAATGTATTACGTTACTGAACCAAGGGCAGCAAGTTGGTCATTAAAAATATACAAGTTGCAAGTCAACTTGAGTCAGTGTACCATTTATTGCCAAGTCAAGTCCAAGTTGAGTCACTGAAGTGACTTTAATTTGACTTGAGTGTGAGTCAATCGACTCAAGTCTACCACCATTTCTACATGACGGCACTCTCTCACATTGTCCTGTTGCAATCCTGGCAGTGCCTTTGCTGGGAAGGGAGTATGAGACAAACACTCTCTTCTGCACCTGACCAGCTCCCTGCGGAAGGGAGACTGAGGGACACGCATCTGCCTACTGCAGCACAGCCAGGCACTTTCCCATCCTGTGTTGGGGGAGGAAGAGTTCCATCGCACTTCCTGCCCTTCCTCATGGCCAAGAAGGATGGGAGAGTCACACAATTGTGGGTGCTTAGTGGATTTTTTCCATTAAGGGAATATCCTGTCATGCGAAATCATGACTTGAGGACCACTGCCATCCCATCCCCATATGGGGACTGAGACACCATGTGGAAATGGCCTACATCACTGGAAAGAAGTCCAACCTCTGTTTAGAGACCTCCAAAGATGGAAAATCCATCATCTTCTGAGACAGGTTTTTTAACTGTTGAACAACACTTACACTAAAGAAGCTTCGGGGAGGGGGGATCTCTTTTCTTGTAATTTGAACCTGTTAGTTCGTGGTCTAATTTCTAGAGCAGCAGAAACCAAGCTCACTCCATCTTCTGTATCACACCTTTTCAGATATTTAAAGATGGTTTGCATATCACTTCTCAGTCTTCTCTTTGTCAAGCTAAACATGCCCAGCTCACTAAGCTGTTATTCATAAGGCTTGATTTTCAAGCCCTCGGTCATTGCGGCTACCCTTTTCTGACATGTTCCACCCTGTCAATATCCTTCCTGAACTCTGATCCCCGAAACTGGATGCAGTGTTCCTGGTGAGATTTGACCAAAGCAGAATGGAGTAGTACTGTTACTTCGCTTGATCTGGACACTGTACTCCCATTGAAGCAGTGTAGAATTGCATTGGTTTTTTTGGCTGCAACATCACACTATTGACTCATGCTTAGCTTATGATCTATTAAGATCCCTAGATCCTTTTGACATGTACAGCTTTAGAGCCAGGTGTCACTCACAGGTAAATCTGCCTTTGTATTATTTGAAAAGAACCCTTGGCCTGCCATTTGGTTGTTGCTGTAAGCTAGAGGCAGTCATGCTTCAATGGTCTGGGGACCATTTTCAACTATCCTGATCCTCAGTGAGCCACACCACTGCCATTTTCCTGGAATTGGAAATGATCTTTTGGCAGCTAGAAGGCACTTCCATGTGATTCTTGGGATGATTTTCTGTTGTTGTGGAGTGCCTCCTTAAAATAATCCCAAATTACACCTCTTGGAGCAATTTTTCAGCACCAAATTTGTCCCCCCCCCCCAGCTGAATTCTTAAAAGTTGATCACAGATGGGGATCCAGGCAGCCTCATAGGATCTCTCAAGCAAATCAATCAATAAGACTGGATGTTGAGGAGCTTCCTCCAAAAGGGAAGATTTATTTGTCGATAGATTTTTTTTAAAAAAAACTTAGGCCCTTTCCTCACTGTGTAGTCACTGCGTAGCCACGATGGCTTGAGGAGGCATGCATCCGCACAACGTCATCGCTGTTAAGTTGATGTTAAGTTGCTGGCATGCCTTTGCATGTTGCTAAAGCATCATATTTGAGCAATGGAAAAAATGTGTTTTCACTCCCTGAGACCGCTTCTACTATGTTTCTACAACTACATGTGGAACCATTGAAGCGCATTCTCTCAGGAATGGGTGGGTTCAGGGCGGGCCCAGCTCGGCAAACGTGATGTCATGTTTGCATAGGGACGTCCTTCCCAATTTTTTTTTTAAAAAACAGGTGCAATGAAATGGGCTGGGTTGGGCCATAGGTGGAACAGGGGACTGATGATGAACACTGTAGTGTGGAATGAGAAAGCAGTCTTCGCCGCCTCAAACGGAGGATGGTGCGGAATGCTATGTCACAGAAACATTACAGAAACGCAGTCATAAACTCTGCTCCTATGACGCCATGAGGCATTTCTGCCATCTCACGCAGAAAGGGCCCAAGAAAGGCTTCCTCTTCAAAAGCCTCCTTTAGATCCAAGGGATTTTAGGGCACCCAGGAGTTGATTTCTGGGTTCCATTTTTACTTGTGATGAATGACACATTCAAATAATGTACTGTTCATAATAGAAATAACTTAGTGCTTTTGTTTTGCACTCGGGTATCCAAGATAACACCAAATCCCAAAAGGTAACTCATGAAATGGGCTCCTCCGTCTCTTCTGCCCAACCACAAGTCTTAGCTTTCTGTTGATTATTTAACTTAACTTCAAGAGAAACTTGCTAAAATGCCCTCAGAAAGGTCTGTGTGATAGACACTGTTGAAATGGCAGGTATTGTGGCCTTTCTGTGTTGTAAATAGAATCTATTTTATGTAGCCCTGTGTCCTGTTGCACTCTAGTGATGCAGAACAACTCTTCATTCAAGGATGAAATTAACTGGGGAACTCACATTGGCCTATTTTATGAATGACGGGTATGTGCAGCTGGTTTGGATATTGTCATATACGTTTCTAACATGTCCCTTCATTACCTCAGTGAGATCCTGTCTAGAGGAGCAATAAATTTCACTCTCAGTAATTTGAATGAATGTTCTGGGATAATTTTAAAAGGATTGGAATATTTGACATCCAGTTTGGATTAAGGCTGGTATGCTGTTAGTGATCTATACAGATGTAAGTTTATCTTATGTCTGCATATATATATATATATATATATATTGCTTCTTGTGAGTGTTGGTATTTCCTTCCCGCATCTGCAAAAACCGAAACACCCCCCCCGCCCCATGGGGTAATTACTGCAGAGGCACTGCAGTCTCCTCTTACCATTCTATTTTTGGTGGAGAGCACAGAGGCAGGAGATGAAAGAGGCATTTGTCTATGTCCCTGTAGCCAGATACAAAATGATCTACCATCCATTGGGAGCCACCAGGCATAGTCAGTTGTCAACTTCTCAGCCTGGTCATATAACATTACAGTACAGAATATAATCTCATATCCTATAGAACATAGAGCATAAGAACTTGTTCAAGCAATTAGCTTTGTAAGAGTGTGTACCTTCATTACTCAGGATCATGAAAAATATGGTTTCACTTTTCAGTCTGGGAAAACTGCCAGATACTCACTGGAATGTAAACATGATAAAACAGAGCCTGTGCACTTGTAATCAAAAAAAGATGCTGTATATTACAATGAACCCTGAGGTTCAGCATGTTAAAAGATATCTGATGACAGGTAGTGGGAAGACTTCTAATGGCACAGTGACCACTAGACAGAAACCTCTAATGTACTGGACATACAGTTAAATCCTGGGTTTTAATTGGATTTCTTTTAAGCTGACTGTGTGCAAGGAGAGGATAAAAAGAGCTAAGTTAGAACCATAAATCAGGCTGCCTTCACATACCTCCATTGCAGAAGATGCTGTCTGACAGATAGCTGAGCTGAGCTGATATTTGACCCTGACATATTTGACCCTGACATACTGCCCTAAGAAGCTGAGCATGCTGGTACTGTTAAGATTATTCTAAAACAGATTTTTTTTAATACACATAAGTCCCATTATGTTTATAATGGATGCTCATTACCATGTTCACAGTAGCAAGTGCTGAGAAGAGATGCAGAGAGATCAAGGTTCAATCCTTAGGAAAGTCCCTATGGAAGTATAACATCTTGATGATCATATAGTATGGTGTAATGATGTCTGAGAATACAGTGTAATGAAATGTATTGAAACTATGCACCAGATATTTCCATGTTTGTGTTTCTCCCTAATGGGAATGTATATGCTATGTTTAATTAGCTATGGATGCATATAAATAGCCTAAAAAAGTACTAAAAGGACCCGCTCAGTTTTCATATAACTATCCTAAAATTCCAAGACTTAAAGAATGCGTAGGTGGAGCATTGATGTTTACTTGATCTGTCTAGTTTAATCACCATCATAAGTTGGGAACTCTGGTGACCACAAATTGATAATGGGGTCCCAGACAGAATCTAGATGGTTTGCATGATTGATTCATGTAAATGGACCTCGCCCCTGTAGGATTCTCCAAAGTTGGAGTTGCTCAACCTGGGGAAAACGCGGTAATCCCTTCAAGTTGCCTATTTGTGGCTGAGGACCCTTTGTTTGTGTGGACATGTCTAGCCTGAGGCCTCCTTGGGAAATGTGACTGGAGAATTTCCTGGCCTTGACTTACGTTCAGTTGTTTGCCTTATTTGTCTACGCACCCACCCAGGCAACTCTCTGGCATGGAAGTTATATTTGATATCAATTTTATATCCCACCAGGATGGGGTCTGCCACTGGGGTCTGCCACATCCAGCAAGGTAGCAGGTCAGATAAGCTCTGACAACTCCTGGAGGGGAAGGACGCCAGCTAAATAGACCCAAACCTAGCACAGCTGTGTCTTGATTGATTGTTCCTGGTTATAAATTCTGAGAGAGCAACACTGGGTCTCTCTTTGCTGCTTGTGCTATGCAAAGCTGGGTCTAGGTATTTACCTAGACATTTGTTCTTCTGTATCTGAAGAGGCAGGACTCTCTGTTGGATCTGGCACTATCCTCTGTTCTTTTTCCAGCACTGTAATCTCTCTCTGTACAGCAAACCTTGGTATGCCTTCTGTTTCAACGTCTGGCATGCCCTCTGTTTCAGACTCTGAGTCAAGAGTCCATGCTCTGGAAGCAGGGCATGACAGTTCTGCATGTGGAACTACTATGCTGTGCTGAGCCATCCAGGATTCTGGTCTAAAATTCCTATGATTCTCTAGTGATGGTCATGCTGTTTTTGGGAAGAGGGGTTACATAGTCCAGTACATCTGGAAGGCTGCTGACAAAGTTGTCACAAGTTTTAAGGTGGGTCTCATCCTACTGTACCTTAGGGAAACATGGTATTAAAAGATCAAGTATAAGGTATCACCTACATTGCAAATATTCAAACAGAGCCAGTTTGTGGGAAAACAGGAAGTATTGTCATGCAAACTGGCCAAATTAAAAAGTGAACAGGGTTTCTAATATTCATGCATACTTTTGATTATAATTATAGCATTTTTTAATTATAACTTAATATAGCAATTACACAGCAAAGAAACCTTAGCACTTAGAGGCAATTGTTGTGTATAAAGACATTGTTGATTAAACTCAGGCTGACTGGTTTAGAGTGTGAGTTTTAAAATTTTGAAAGAACTGAGAGTTCCTTTGGGTCAAATTCTATGACAAAAGCCAATAAAAGGTGAGGAAGCTAGGAAGTTTGAACCATAGACGAATGCCAATTCAGAACAAGAACACATTGATGAGTATTTTTTGTAACTTAACTTCCATCTGAAGTAAACAAGAGAAGTGTGCTCTAGCATAAACTCTGTACAAAGTGTGTGGGTATGAGTGTCTCTGGTTTAAAGCCAGATCTACATTTGTTTGATGGCAGTTCCCAGAGCAAGGAAATCTGGACCATATTTCACCATAACAGAGAAATTCTAAACATGGACACATTAATATACCCTGCTTCTGCCCAAAGTGAAGATGACACTGTCTGAAATTATGCGCCATAACATCTCATTTGTCATTATTTTAAAACTGGAGGAACTGGAATCATTTGACTTCCAGAGGACTGGGTTTGAATGGGGAAACACAATAATTAACACAGATTTCATTAGTCTTGTTGAACATATCACTGGACCTTGGGTTTTTCAAAGGAACATTTGACTGAGAAGACAAACCACTTACCATTAGAAACAGCTAGAAATGACAGGAAGGAAGGAAGCTTATGTCTAATAGTAAAATCCTATTTGCAAATTTCACCATCTTTCCAAGTGAAAAATTCTATGTATCTGGGACTCATTAAACACATTAAGGCTTTCTTCCCCAAAATAAAGATCAAGTGGACTGGAGTTGTAAAGACTGTGTGTATGTGTTCTATTATGCTGCAAAGCTGTTTGTAGATGTTCACATTATCAAAGCCTGTTTTTCTTTCAGCTCTACTAGATTAGTGACCCACTATTTAGCAAGTGAAGAAGACAAGCAGGATTATGCTCCAATGTTTACTTGGGGTGGAAATTAAAGTACAAAAAGGCCATGAATATGCCCACATTTTGAATATGGGAGGTGATCTGTGGTCCCACTTTCCTTGCTGGGGAGGGGGGTTAGATTTCCTAGCATAACATTTTGTTTTAAACCAAATACCTTCCCTTTTGAGGTATAATTCTCCATAAATAGTTTTTTAAACAGTGTGTTGGAAACAATTGATGCAAACTGATTGAAGAGAGAATCTAAGAAGGAAAAGAGTGGACAAAGAATACTACAAAATCATGCCTCTGGATTATAGCCAGTGTGCTGGTTATTTTTGAAGAACTGGATGCTGGAACTGAGGGAAAATGGAGGCTATTCCCAAAGTGTTTGTGTGGAAAGGTCAGGATAGAAAGATCACACCACTTGAGCTGATAAAAAGTTGTGAGCAGTTTTAATTAAGAGACTTGTATTGAAGCCTGGTGTGATGTACAAGAAAAGCAGAGTGAGGAAACATTGCTGAACAGGTGGTAGAATGTAGCAAAGCTGACAAGGGAGTAACAACTTCTCTGCATAAATGAGAAGCCCATATTGGAAAGAATATCTTAGCAGAGGAGTGGTTGTGGATGCTGAGAAATGTTTAAAAAAATGAAAAATTACTGTAGATAATAAATCCAGTTTGACTTGAATTTATTTGCTGCCTTAAAATATATCTGTATTGCCACTAAATGAAAATCACTGAATCCTCAGTCCACAGTGGGATGGTACAAATGTATGTATGTAAGTAGTTGTTCTAACCATCTTGGCTTATTACAGAAAGACAGGGGAAGCATACCAACAAAATAAATTTGTTAGAAAGTGAGATGTATGGATGTATTTATTTATTTATATTAGTTTTCTAATCTAACTTATGGTATTGTATTAGATCTCCATTGTTCTCTGCTCAGTTACTTCTTAAGGCATGGCAAATATATACACTTGATAAAATAAATACAAGACAGTATGCACGCTACAATCAAACCTCTATATTTACTAGGGTTAACAGTGCAGGACCCCCCCAAAAGTGAAAAAATCACGAATATCGAAATGTGTGTGTATGTCTGTGGGAAAGGGGACAAGGCATGGTGGGGAGAATGGACACTCAGAGTCCAAACCAGGTCAGGGAAAGACAGGGAAAGGACAGGCTGGCGTGGTAGCCCTATACTTCCTCTCTGTTGCCCATCTCCTTTCTTGGGTATGTGTGGGACAGCAGGAGAGAGTTTGTCATGTGAGAAATCAGGCTGTGATCTGTCCTTAGCTGACCAGGCAGTGGCTGGTGGAGGAGGAGGACCAGAGGTGAGTTTTAAAAGGGTTGCATAGCCTGATAAGAACCAACAAGAAGGAAAGTTCCTTTGGAAAAGAAGAGCCTGAGGTGGCAGTGGAGGGGTTGGAGAAACTCGCAAATAATTAAATCTGTGCAAGGCAAATTCACAAAATGTGGAGAGCCAATTGTATATTTGGTTATCATCCATACCATATTTGTGCCTATGTGTGGATGTGTGAAAGCTGGACAGTAAAAGAAGCTGACAGGAAAAAATCAGCTCCTTTGAAATGTGGTGCTGAAGAAGGGTTCTACAGGAGGGTTCTTTTTGGCATGATTTGCCAAAGAGACTAATGAATGGGTCCAGAAGGAAATAAATAGTCCAAGATGAAATCCATGTGTTCAAGAGTAAATCAATCCTGAGTTCTCACTAGAAGCCAAAATAATCAAACTGAGGCTATAATACTTTGGACACATCAGGAGATGACGTGCCTCATTGAAAAAGATGATATTAGATAAAGTAGAAGGCAACAGGAAAAGAGGAAGACCCAGTTACAAATTGTTGACTCAATCAAGGAAGCCATGGCCCTGAGTTGGCAAGACCTGAGCAGAGCTGTTAATAACAGAAGCTCTTTTTGCACGGCATCTGCCATGCGAAAGAGGGCCTGGAACCTCATGCGATTGTGAAGAGCGATCAGCATGATGCCCTCGCAATCGTGCAAGGCTCCAGGGGTTGGAAGGCAACGATCGCGCACCTTTGCATTTTCAGCTTTCACGCATTGCTCCCGGGCCCCGCACACACTTACCTGGCGTGCGGATCCTCAGGAGCCGGGTTGGTCGCGCTTCCTGTCTCAGTGCAGTTGGAAGGCCCCAGGCTGCACTGTGAAAGGAAGAGGTGGGGCTCTCGCACGAGCAGGAAGCTTGTGCGGAGTTGAAGAAGCAGGGAAGTGAGAGCCTCTCACAAGAGGCTGCTCGTGCGATCACCACAACCCGGCGCCGAGAAAAGGTAGGATGCAAAAAGGGCCAGAATCTCTTGGAGATCTCTTATCACCATAAGTTGAAGCCAACTTGATGGCCATGTTAATAACGTTTTTGTAAAATAAATAAAATAAAATAATCTGTAGCTGCATCCATTTTATAACAAAACTGATAAACAAAGAAATAATGATATCCTATCTCTCACTTTCTCCCTCCTTAATAAAAAAAGTTAGACACAGCAAATTCTATGAGAAGATATACTGTTACTTAGACTTTCTCTCCAGCTGCTGTGCTCCATTTGAGATCATGTAAGATTAAGCACTGTAATTCCTATGGCACCTGAGACAAGGGAAGAGGCTTACAGAGATGTTGTTGCATAGGTTGCTTCCAATTCATATAGTTAGCTCTGCAGTGGCCAATGTAAATATTAATTCCTTAGTTAATATTATTCCTTAGAAGAGTTCACATACGGTGCAGCAAGCTCACATCTCAGGTATTGGAAATTACTCCTAAGCAGAGACCTAAGGCTTTATTTTTGTGTGAAATTTTCAAGATGCACATTGTGCTTCCCTTATCTGGAAATCTGAAAACCTCCTAAACCCAAAACCTTTTGCCGGCAGCTGCCTGCTTCCACCTTTGAGACTGCAGCTGCAATGCTCTTCAGATCTGAGAGATGAATGAGCAGCAGCCTTGCAGCTGCTGTTCTGAAGGTGTACACAGGTGACTGGCAACAAAAAGAGAAAGACTGAGGACCTAAGAGACAAGCGAATAGGAGCACTGCAGCTGCTGTCACAAAGACAGAAGCGGTCAGCCAGTAGCAAAAAGTTCCAGGTTTTGGAGGGTTTAGGATTTAGGTTTCCAGATGATGGAGACTTAATGTATGTTACAAAATGGATAAAAATATGGAGCATTTCACAAAACCTTGTGATTTTGCACATGTGGTTTTCTAATGGGGACCCCAGGCCAGGCTAAACAGCTTTTCTTCCACAGCCTTCTCTTGGTGGGGAGTGGAGAAACACTTTGGCTTAGAAATGATAGTCCATTACTATGACTGATTTTCTTTCCAAGCCTCAGATTCTTAACATTCATAATTTAAATCTCTTCAGAAGAAAATGACAATTTGTCTTCTCAGAAGCAAAGGAGAAAATGGGATTTCATTAATTATGCCTTTTTAGCTGATGCCAGACAAATCTTGTGATGGCGTAAAAGTTTTAACACAGTAGATAAACAAAAGGCCATTGAAATCGGAATAGCCTGCCAGACAAGTATTTTTTTAATAAATGAGAGAACATTACTTTTTATTAATATCAAGTATGCTCTGGTCCGCCTTGAAAGAACAGACAGTATTTTTCAAGATCTTTTTTCAGTCTCTCGCCTCTTCTGAAAGATGCATTTGACAAGCATCTCTGTTACCAACAGTGTTTGAATGGGCTTGCTGGAGAAGGCGGGGACAGTCCTAGGAGCAGGAATCAAGCCATGGCTACGGAGGCGAGTGCTGTTACCTCCCCACTCCTGATAACAACTTTTTCTCTCTATTCATCTCATTTCAGAGGGGATGTGAGGGAGTAATTAGGTTTTGCTATTATTAAAAAACTATCAGATGCCAGAAATCCCTGCTGTATTTCACTCATCAAACCAGAAGAGAGTTTTATCACATTTTCATGGAAATACTCCCCCATGGCGTAGTGGTTTGAGTGTTGGCCTACGACTCTGGAGACCAGGATCTGGAACCCTGCTTGGCCACGGAAACCCAGTGGGTGACCTTTTGCCAGTCACATTCTCTCAGCATCAGAGGAAGGTAAACGCATCCCCCTCCCCGCAACAAATGTTGGGAAGAAAACCCTGTGATAGGTTCACCTTAAGGTTGTTGTAAGTCAGAAACAACTTGGTGGCACGCAGCAAAAACAACAACTCCTCCAACTAGTGAAAGAATTTTGTTGTCATAGCATGAGATTTGTCTCTTACATATCTTTCATTTAGCGTGCTTTATTTTGTGATTGGTTGTTGGAAGATAAACAGACTTAATTTGCCAGACTGATTGCTGAGGCATGCCTCTCTGAGAAAATCTCATTACAGGAGGGAAAACGGATTAATAATAGGGTGTATTTATTCCCCTACATTTAATCTGACTGTTAGATTTACCAGTAAACTCTGGTCAACCTTCTGCTCACTCATCCCCTGAAGCACCATTAAGATGAGTTTGGACCTCATCTTAATGATCAGACTCTCTATTCTGAGATCAAAAGAGAGGGATGGCCAGAGACACACGGTGTCCTGCTTCCTACTTAGAGTAGGACCAGACCTACCCCTAATTAGGTAAATACAAAGAAGAGGTTAAAAGGTTGCTTTAGCCCCCTCCAGTTCATGGACTGCTGAGTTGTGGCTCTAGTTTGTGTATGATATAATATCTTGTTTATATGGTATCTTGTCTCTTTAATGTGGGTGCAGGGATAAATAGTTTCATCACAAACTTTAGTGATTACCTTGCACTTGGGTTTCATTATTAAATAGTCAGATATCAGCTCTCAAAAGAACCTCAGAATTTATCTTGTCAAAAAGTGATGAATTATGACCTGTTTATATTCATGGAAAGAGACGTATATGCACAAGGGTTGTTTCTACATAGTTGAAGAATGTGGCTTGCTTCACCTCATCTTGTTCCTCAGTTTTGTCTGACTGGTTTCCTGTTCACCCCAGGCGCCGTTCTTTTGCTGCTGCAGTAAAAGCACCGCACAATCTTGTTTCTTCCTGAGTTAAGAAGCAAGCTGATCTGGATGTTTCATCTTTCCTGTATCAGTTTTATTTGGTACATTAACCTTTACCCAGTGCACTTATTTACTTTGTTTTTTTAAATAAGTAATAAGGTCACAATAAATTTTTAGTGTATGTAGCATTTTGAATGCTTATAGCAATAAATCACACTGTGTCTCATACTGCTTGCCTGGAAGCCCAGGAACTGAAGAAATTCCATTTGGTCTCTACCACAAAGGCTAAATAACAATGGGTATCAGTGTGAGAAAACTTTGATGTATGGCTCTGGAAGAAGCTCTGCGTTTCTTCTCTATAAAATTAACAACTATTTTGCAGTGCAGATGCACAACTGATGTTTGGAACAAATTCTACCTCTAGCCTTATTCCCTTTCCAGGCTCTTGATCTTCTTCTCCTCTGTATTTCTCTGGAAATCTAAACAGGAGAAACCTTCAAAATAATGTACATCTTGAGAAGAGTTGCAATATATTTCACAGAGAAAGAGGAAAAATAAAGCATGGCTAGTAAAAACTCCTGAAGTTACTAGTATCCAAAGGCTAGCCATCTAAAGAAAATGCAGCGTCCTGCATCAGCTGTACCCAACAAGGATAATTTTGGCTGCAGTCCTGAATTTTCATGGGAATAAGTGAATGTCTTCAGTACATGGTTAGATCTGTTGTTGCTGTTGTGTGTCTTCAGGTTGTTTCTGTCTTACAGCAACCCTAAGGTGACCCTATCACAGGGTTTTCTTGGCAAGATTTGTTCATAGGGGGTTTGTCTTCCTTTGTGGCTGAGACAGTGTGACTTACTCAAGGTCAGCCGGTGGGTTTCCATGGCTGATTATGGATTTGAACCCTGCTCTCTAGCGTTGTTGTCCAATGCTCAAACCTTCACACCACACTGGTTCTCTGTTGCATATCCTTTTCATGGATATGGTTCCATGTAAGTACTTCACCAAACCACAGATCTGAGGCTTAGTGAGAATGGAATCCTTTCTATCTAATCTTGTGATTTTCAGTTTGGTGGGGTACTTAGAATTCTTCAAGGACAGATGGTAGAAGGACAGATATCTTTAGGATATTATTTTAAGTGAAACTGATGCAATGGTCTTTAACAGTATAACTCAATGGGTCATATTTCTGAGTAAACTTGTTTAGAATGATACTGTTGTGACTAAGCTGTTTGAAGGCTAAAGTATACACTGTGTAGAAATGTGTGCAACAGTAGCTCAATTGATTTATTTTTGCTTGAAAAGCCACTTTAAGGACTGCATTAGAAGTGCAGAAGAAGCAGCCTAATCTGTTTCCTTTGGGTGGCAGGATGCAACTCGACTCAATTCAGCATGCTGTAGGAAGGGAAATCTTTCACTGTGCATGACTTGTTGACCTGTGACAAATAAGCACGTCTTAACACAGTGCAAAATAATAATGTGTACGTAGCTGAACAAGACAGGAAGTTGACCTTGCATGGTCCATCATGCTTCTGAGGATCTCCATGGCTTTCCTGTGTACAAGTGGCAGACAAACCAATGTAGAAGCCTGTTCCACAAATGACTCCATGATGCATGGTCACTGCATATAAAACACAGTTGCATCAGTATGTGAACAATGCTCTCGCCCTCTCTGCATGGGTCGATGTCATGCCCAAGTGTTTTGACTTCAGTGCTATTAGAAATGTTCACACTGCCTGGAAATCATTAGGCTAAGCTGTCCTGCATGATGAATTGATTGATTATCGCTTTTACTGACAGACCATATCCATAAAATCCTCTCTTGATATTACTGAATAAAAACTTTCCTTCAACCAGGCTAGCAAAAAAAGGCATTTGTTGAAAAAGAAGAAGAAAAACCCATATTTTAGCAAAGCACATTCTGACTTGCTTCAGGGCCAAACTAGACACAATGTTAAATGTGTCTCTAGGAATTTACTCTTTCTTGCTCTGCTGTGGTCCTTACGACAATCGTTCCACAGAAGCTGCTGTTAGCGCTGGAAGGAAATCCCTCACTTGAACAGGCCTGCTGCAATTCTGATAAATTATCAGCCCCCACAGCCAATCCATATATATATATATATATATAGAGAGAGAGAGAGAGAGAGAGAGAGAGAGAGAGAGGCTATGCATGTTAAATGCAAAGACACATTTAATATCACAAGTTAAAGCCCACAGTCAAGAGGCATTTAATAGAACTACTTCACTGACAGGTCAATGCATCTACCTTGTATTCTTACTGTCCAGTGATTCATTTCCAAACATTTTACCTTATTGTGGTAGGTCTTCTTAGATACTGATTTGTTATAGAGAAATTACAAATGGCTTATTTTGTTTATAGACTGCCCCTTTCAAACTCTCTCTTTATTAAGTGCAGTGTTACAGATGACATTCCAGTATCTTATGAAGCCTCAGGCACTAATATAACCTGCTTTTGGATATATGGTGGTATTAGCCTAGCAATATCATCTCCATCATCTGGTCACTTTTTTTTTTATTTGTTTCCAGTCTGTCTGTAGGAAGAACTGGGAGATTCTGTATATTTCATAAAGGTGATATTTTCTAGTCCTATTTCCTCACAGTTAGGACCTATAGAAGCCGAAGCAACTTGGGTCCATCTTGGCTGTTTGAGGGACCCAGTCTACCATATAATTCCTTGCTATCTTTTGGGACTGCTGATCCTCGGAGTGTAAGGGATGTGAGGGAGGGATGTCAGGAATGTGTCAGGGATGTGAGGGAGGATATGAGAGAGGGCCTCCTAAGCGGCGGCTCCAGGAATATTGAACTTCATTCCAAAATAAGGCTAGGCTGGCCCCTTGTGTGTTGCCTTTCTGTTGGCAGGAAATGGTCTCTTTATTCAGGTGGATTTTTAGCTAGCTACTGAGGGAGGGGATTTTATCAGGTTGGTGCTGTACTTTTTTAACTGACATTTTAAAATTGCTTCTAACCCACTTGTATTTTAATATTATAATTTGTTTAATTGTGTTTGTGCATTATGACTTCTTATCTGTACTGTTCTTTTAAATCTTGTTATGCTAAGATTCAGTTTGAGGAGAAATATGGAATATAAATAGAACAAATAAATGCAGTATTGACTTTGGATAACATGCTATGATTCATCTTCTAATTTCATTAAGTAGAACGTCAAGTCCAGATATTCCCAGCCTTGGATCCCCAAATTTGGATCAATATGAGACCTTGGTTGTGCCATTGATTGGTGCCAACACTGGTTTCTTTCCAGTGCCAAGCCAAAATATGGCTTTTATTAAAGCTTTTGGGGACTAACTTACTTTGAAATTTACATGTATGTGGCTGTAAACTGTTGTAGTTGTTAAAGTGGTTTTTAGTTGCTGTTGTCTTTACTGTTTTCATCTTGTTCATATTATTTATGATTTTAGTCTGGAAGTGTTTTAAATTGTTCATATTATATTCCATCCTGAGATCCCACAATAAAGGATATAATATTTTAGCAAAAAGAATAAACCGTATCATCCTGACAAGCATGACTAGTATTTGATTATTCCCAACAACATGATGGATCCCAGATAGAAAACAGCTAAGTTAAACATAGCTGCAAGCTGACATTACCTATCTAGACCCACCCCAATTTCAGTTTTTCATGACATGGACTAAATCATCAATGCACCAGCTTTGCTGAAGTTAAGCCACCCTCTGCCTGAATGGGAGTCTGCCTGGAACCCTAACCCTGTATTTGTACATGACCAAAGGAGGTTCCATATTTTAGTGGGCAGAGCTAAGCAAAATTGGGCCTGTGGGCTGCATAAGGAACCATAGTCTCTTGCTTAGGGGTATCCAAGCTCCCGTAAGACATCCAAAAATCTCTGGGCCCCCTTCCAATTTAGTTTTTCCCCCCAAACCTAGCTGTACTAAATAGTGTAAAATGGCCCTGGGTGGGCTAAAAACATGGTGAAATCCCCCCCCACACACACCATCTAGAGGGCATTTTGGACAAATAGTTTTTTGACCTCTGAGGACCCCTTGAAGTCCACAAAAATGTCCCTGGGGGCACATCTGGCTGCACTTTGCTCACCCCCACATCAAACAAAAATGCACCAAGATGTGGTGGCTTGTCTTATAAGCCCCCTAAGAGCCTCCTAAGGGTACCTCTCCCATGGAAAAAGGACAAAAAAGTGAAAAATAAAGCAAAATCAAAGCTGGAAGTGATGAAGATAACGCCAAATTAAAACTAGTTTCACTGATGATGGGGCATGGGGACATTCTTAAGCAGTAGAACACTTACTTTGTAGGCAGAAGATCTGATTTTCCGTCTGTGGCAACTGTCTTTAAAAGGTGCTCAGGCAGGAAGTGCCTAAGACTGTAGAAAGCTGTGGTTGCCTAGATAGACAAATAATCTGCCCTGGTATTATGCTTCCTGTGATCCTTTGGAAAGGGGGACAATACAAGTGTAATTATAAACAGAATGAAACTATTTGTGATGTTTACATTGTTCCTCTAATCTTATGATGAAATTGAGTTTTAAAAGTTATGTTTTGCTCTCGTTGTGCAGCTCCTGCAAAGCTCCTGTTCTTTAAGTATCTCACAATCATACTAAATAGTATGTAATCAAAGTTAAGCATATTTAATTCCAATTGAAGAGACTGAGGCCCTTTTCACATGTGGGGGGGGGGAACGGGTGAAAACACGCTAAAATGGAGCTTACCCGCAGCCGGGTAAGTCCGTCGCCACGCGGAGCAGTGCGAGCTCGCTGCTCCACACTCCTCCGGCGTCGCAGATGGCAGCTTCCGGTTGGTGGAGGCTCTCCACCAACCGGAGAAGCTCACCAGCCGGAAGCCCGCCCCCGGCAGATCTGCAGGCACGCACTTGCGGGCGCCTGCAAATCCACTTTAGAGCCGGGCGACGGAGTGGCGCAGGGCTGCACGCTGCGTGCTTTTTAAAAACATCGAAAAAGAGGTTTTTAAAAAACACGCAGCCCGGCTAGTTCCGGCCGCTCCTGAGTGGATTCTGGTGTGGAACTACGAAAAGTAGTCCATGCCAGTCCACTCTAGGGTGTAGACGACCTCCGTTAGAAGTTGCTCTACACCGTTTTAGAAGCCCGGTATGGAAATGGCCTGAATTTCTGTTGAAGAGATCTCTATTGACGAGATTTAAGTACATGTTTACTCTTCCCCTGAAACTAATGAAACTTGGAAATGTTTAGTAGCCGGTTAGGTGATGTCTACAAGTTGAAGAATCTCAGTGAAGTCATAAGACTAGCAACAGAAACAGAGAAAGAGATACGCATATGTCAGTGTGAAAGACTGGTATTAGCAATCTACTTTCCAAAAGAAGTTTTACCCAATTAATTGGTTTTCTTCTTTGAATGGGAAGATGATGGGAATCCTAAATGGGACAAACAGGATGTGTGCCTTTATAAAGGGGCCATAAATTTTCAGCCTAGAGAGTGGTGTTTTTTTCTAATTTTTTGGCACCATCTTTCCACATTAAAGAGACATCATTGAAATGAACACCATTTCAATGTTTCACTGTATTAGAAATGCAATTCCCTGTATCAAATGTAAGGAATTCAGAGTTCTAGTGAATGGTAAATCACTGCAAGCTCTTAAACCAAAGACAGATTTCCTTTCTCAAGGTGACTTTGTCAATCTGGATTTTATGGCCTCATACATCATCAGGAAAGACAGAAAGAAGCCAACAACTGCTGCATGTGGCCCTCATCAGGAAGCCCAGCAGGCTGTACTTATCTGTGAAACCAAATGCTTTCCATCTAGAATTAATTAAATTAGCTCCGAATCCATAAATAATATACTTGGATCCCACTGCATCTCCCAGGAGAAACAACTTCTGAGTGGAGTCTACCAAGAGACCATTTGTGGAAATTAGGCAATTATTAGTTTAACATAGTCATCAAATTAATTTTGCAGAAGCTGAAAAATGCCACACATTATAGGAAGGTACTACTGACATGGTACATGGCCTGTGAAATGATTTAAATTAATTGGACAGGAGCTTGGGGCTTAATGCCAAGATCCACCATGACATAATTTATTTGTCCTTTGGATCCAAAGAGAAGATCCAAGTGCTGTTGTTTGAAATGTTCCCATCACCAAGGTTGATCCCTGCATTAACTCTTGCTGCCCAAGCTCTTAATATATCAATGAGTGTTGTGTGTGAATTGTTTACAGTGGCTAAACACAATGAAAAGTGTATGTATATTGTGAATTCACAATGCATGTTCTTGAAAACCTTATTGTCACCACCATCATCACCACCACCTAACTTTAAATCTAAATCTAAATCTTATGCTTGGTATATTGCACAGAATTTCCTTCCTCTCCCTTTCCTTTCACTTCCTTAGGAATTTCTGGAAAACTGGTTCTAGAGGGTTTCCTAGATCTCTAGAGCAGGTTTTTGCTATGTATGGGGGAACTGCAATAAGAGAGGGAGAATACTCTCCTCCATTCATGCTGGATTCTGCTGTTGGGTTGAGTGGATGTCCAGAACTGTGTATAACCCCTTAACAATAAGAATAAAAACACCAGTGGCATGTCTTCATTCTTGTATCCCAGGGACAGGATTACCTGCTTTTGCCAACAAGGTGAAAAAGGTCTGCGTGGTACATGAGTCTTGGTCAATAAAGCCTGTTAAAATATTTGTTTCAATGTTCTGCTTTCTGAATTCCCCCACCACCACCCACCTTATAGGAAAATTAACAATTAAAAAGATCTGCCTCAGGCTAGATCAGCTGAGTGCTTAGTAGCACCCAGCATGAGGTTTTTCCTCAACAAGAGAAGCATCTGGCAGCTGTCTGCTGGGGTGAAGATGGGCAGGTGTCTCAGGTTCTGCTGAAAGGAAGCCTCTGACAGGTGAGTTGCCTTTCAAGCCTCATGACCCTTAGAAAATGTGAGGAGCACAAAAGAGGTGAAGCTTTTTCCATGTCTTTGTGAGCAAATGGGTTCTCCCACAGAATATCAGCTGAACAGTAGTTTCAGCCTTGCTTAGTGTTGAGTTTGTAATGACTAGATGAGACCTAATTTTTATAATGCACATTCTGAAGCAGGGGCTAGAAATTTCTAAAAGGTGGGAGAGTGCATCCACTGCACCTTCCCTGCCTACTGTTCCCTGTACCCTCACACCCTAAAAAAGTCTTTAGCCTAAAATGAGTTACTGCACCATCTAAAGGGCACAACTAAATATTTTCACTTCTTTTGATGCCCCTCCCAGCTGTTCCTGGCAGGGCCAGAAATTATTTCAAAAGAAGAAGTGACTGCATGGTCACTTTCAGTTTTGGAAAGAAGATGTTCCACAGGCTTAAGACAGAATGAGGGGGGACAGAGCGAACAGATGGAAGGGAGAAATAGGTCAAGCTAGCCTAGAGGGTGTGATTAGCCATTTCATGCTAATTTTGCAAGGAATATGTGAGAATGGGTTGGGTGAACTGAAGAAGATTTGTGAGGAACTAGTGACCACAGTGTGAAAATCTGATACAAAATGAGGAGGCACGTACAGGGTTAGGGTTAGGGTTAGACGTAGCATTAGCAGACAGTAATCTCAAAAAGCAGACTCTATGAGTCTCATGAGAACAGCAATTAGTTTGTTATTATTGCAATTTTACAAGAAGGCATGGCAGAGATCTTTTGGGAATTTTCTGCATCATATGCCAAATAAACTGTTCCGTTTGGGTTACTAAGAACAATGAACTTGGGAGGGGTGTTTTTGGCTGCTCTACCTCAGAACGGGCCTGCTCTTTTGGGGTAGAGGGCTACCTGAAATGGTTTGGGGTACCCCAATGGTTTGCTTCCATTGTGAAAAACAAAATCTTCATATTAAATCCAATTGTTCGTTCCAAGTAGAGTACACTCACTTAAACAGTGGAACATATATCAGTGTTGACTTATCAAAATTGTCTTTGATTCAATGGGTCTACTCTGGTTTGACTGAAGAATTGGATTTGGGCTCTTGTGCACAAGGCTACAGATGTTACAAATAACTTGGGCACTTGCATTTTCTGTTCTACTGCATTGTTTAACATCTCTGTAAAACAGAGGGCCAGCAACAGCAGCCTGACTATCAGTCCCATGATAACCAGCAATTGGCATTGTCTACAGGCAGTACTTCTACTTGAGTTTCAAGAAAACGAACAAGCATTGTTTATTCCCTGGGAGACTTTTGGAATATAGCTAGCTGTCTTTATGTGATGTCACCTTATTTGTTTGAAGTTCAGTTTGAAGTTACTTTGAAAAGGTAACCTTTTCTGTCTGTCACCTCCACCCAAGCTTGACGTCAAATGACACACAAAGGAGTGCTTAGTAGACAAATATTCTGCATCATGGTGGGGTGTCATTACCTGCCCACGTGAAAGCTATTAACAGTAATGGCAGCAGTTTGGTTGACTCCTTGTGCACCATCCTGTGTAAAAAGACCCCCTTGGGATGTTGAGAGGTGCCCTGAAATTCCCTCTTGGTTCTCCTGACATTGCAGTGATCATTTGCTTCTTGTATGTTATTGCCATAGAATCTGCTTCACTGCTCTTTTGCATCGGTCCTTCTTTATAATCCAAAATGCTTTGTTTTAAAGTCTGTGAATCATCATGTTTGCCCCCTGGTCACTATAAGTGAGTGTGGGCAAAACAGAATGGTTTCTGCACTCTGAGTGAACTTGAGAAACATGTACATAATAGAGATGCTCCTGGGCTGTTTGTGAAATGCAGAAAAATCCTTGAAGACTAAACAAGGTGGAAGATTTCATGCTTTTTTGAGGAAGGGGAAAAGGCCCCACATGATACAATAATGCCCTTGCTGTAAGAAAACTGGTCTTGTTAATGAGCTCTTGGAAAGTAGTAGGCATACTTAATGCAAAAAGCATTAAAGGTGAACCTTTAGATAAGTGTTCCATTCCACTTTGCATGCTTTTCAGTTTCTTTTAAAAATTAAGAAAAACCTTGTAGTAGTATACGGTATTTGAAGTAGTTTGATGGCTTAGGGGCCCAAACTGGGTGACAAGCAGGAGATGCATAATCTGACCTCTTTTCTTTTCTTTTCTTTTCTTTTCTTTTCTTTTCTTTTCTTTTCTTTTCTTTTCTTTTCTTTTCTTTTCTTTTCTTTTCTTTTCCTCTCCTCTCCTCTCCTCTCCTCTCCTCTCCTCTCCTCTCAACAAAGCAGTTGCAGAATTCAACTGTGACCACAATACTGGGAAATGTGAGATCAACCTTTTTCTCTGATCCATTTTCCAGATCTCCATTAAAGTTTCTTTTTATCTCACTGCTGATTTACATATTTCCATCCTGGCGTGGAAGAATTTTGACTGGAAAAATATCATAGAAGGAAACAAGGCCATTTTCCTTTCCCCAGTGTTAAGTACTAAAGCAAATGTTAGTCCTAGCCGGAGCAGAGCCACTGAAATAAATGAATGGGACTTCAATTTGTTGTGTTTTAACAACTTCTATCCTTTTCAGTGGGTCTACTTTAGGTAAGATGAATGTCAGCACAAACTGAACCAGTTTTGATGGCCCTTATGTGCTGGCTTTTTGACAAAATGGAATGTTAGGAGCCCTGGGGCTCTTTCACACTACACAATTATAGCACTATAATTTTACTTTAACTGTCATGGCTCCATCCTGGTTGCTGTAAGAATTAACTGATAAGACTCATAAAACAATTTAACACAGGATTGGCTGAAGCATCAGATGTTTATTAAAAAAAATGTGTCTCTGCAGAGCCGGGTGTCTCTCAGAGAGAGAAGACACTCCCACCATGGAATAGCTCACATTTTATCCCCCTGCCCGACGCAGGTTTCCCTCCCCTTGGACAGGACCCAAAAGTTACAGCTGCCCCTTTACTAAACAATGCCAACTTTCTGTCTTACATTTCTTATCAACTTAGTTTACTCCTTACAGCCTTGTTGACCTTCAGGCTTGCGGGTGCCTCCCAAGAGTCCCAAGAGAGGAGGACACCTCATCTTTATCTATCTGGTTCTCTGCACCTGGAGATTCAAGGTCTTCCTTCACTCAGCTGCCAGCTCTAAAAATCTGTTTTTAACAGAACAAAATAGTAGGCTGTTCACCTCAATGAGGGCTTTGCTGACACTGCTATCTAAAATCTTCCTTCTTATAAGCATGTCTAAAATGTGTTATACTTATAAGCTAATACATATATGTTAGTAATACATGTTAATAATAATACTGCAGAAACTAAAATATATTTTATTTCTCTCAGTTGCATAGACTGATAAGGCATTAGAACTCTCTGGCTGAGAATTTTAAATATTCCTTCCTAAACTGCACATCCATAGGATGATGTCATGTTGAAGTAGAATCATGGTGTTCTAATTCTGTAGCATCAAAGGGCCTCAATTAGAGATGTCCTATGTTTGATCTAGTTTGCTTTTCAAACGATCAATTATTGCAAGGTGTCTGGTGCAATAAAAGGCATGTTGGTTCTGCCCTCTGAAAAATAATGGTTTTGAACATAAGGAGCCTGAACTCAGCACTGTGACCTGAAAATAAGGGAAGGTGACTGGAAGTCACTGACAGAGCACATGGTTTGCATTCAAAAGATCCCAGGTTCAGCCACTGGCATCTTCAGATAGGTCTTGAGAAGACCACCTATCTGAAACCCTAGAAACTTGCCGTTAATCAGTGTGGATATGCATTTTGAAAAGGCATCCTGGGGTGGGAGTGCAGAGCAAGAACACATGCAGGGCAGTGAATTCCCATCTTCTAGGAATTTTATTCTAGCCTTCCTAGCTACGGTATCCTCAAGCTGCATTGGACTTCAGCTCCCATTACCTCCAGTCAGTATGACCACCAAGGAAGGCTGTTCTATTCAGGCACTGTTATAGGTCAAGATTTCAACAAGTGTTCCCTAAGGGCTGTTCTCAGATGGGTTGCTGCTGGAGGCAAACGACAAGATGGCAGCACCCAGTTCCCCATTTGTTCCATGCACAGAATGCAGTTGAATTTTACTTCAGCACTGGGGACAGGGTAGTGTCTGCCACCACATTTGAGGGCAGCAGGGTAGCTTCTGGTGTCGAAAGGTCACGTCGCAGAGGCAGCTTTGTCTTCTAACAGAGGGGAATGGCGAGCACCTTCAGGAGGAAAAGTTAAGGACCTGCTACAGATCTATCTCAATTACTTTATGCCTGGAGATACATAAATACAGAACATAAGGACTGCACATAGTATTCAGGGAGACATTATATGAGGGTCATACTGAAAGTGTTTATTTATTTATATTTGTTGTATTGTATTGTATTTATTGTATTCTCCCAAAGTGGGATCAAGGAGGCTTCCAATTTTTTTTTAAAATTAGAAACACTAAAAACAATGAAAAACATTAAAACGTATCAAATTATAAAAACTTAATTTTTTTAAAAAACTTAATAAATAAGGAAAAGCTCCCCTACTCACTTATTAAAAGCCTGCTTGAAAAGAAATGTTTTGGTCTGCCAGCAAAACGAGAGCAGGGAGGGGGCCAGCCTAGCCTCCTGCAGAAGAGAGTTCCACAGGATGGGAGCAGCCACTGAGAAGGCTCTCTCCCGTGTCCTCACCAGGCGACCCTGTGCTGGTAGCAGGACTGAGAGAAAGCCTTCCCCAGCAGATCTTAAAACTCTTGCAGGTTCACAGTAGTGCCTGTCAGGTCATAACTCCTTTATTAACAACAGGAGACATATGCAACCACATACATGTGTAAAATAGCTCTTTGCCTACAACATGGTACCATTCAAAACAACATCCACCAGTGGTGATGCATTTGTGCCACTTCTGAACGCATTCATCAAATCCACTTTGGAAAAACTCTTTCAGGCACTTCTTGGTCCAGTGTCTGATACTGTCTTCCACTTTGCTGATATTGAAGTGCTTTTCCCAAAGGCCTTTTTCTTCATCTAACCATACAAGTGGAAGTCTGAGGGTACCAGATCGGGGCTGCAAGGTGGATGTGGCACCACTGAATATCTCATTTGTGCAAAAACTTGTCATGTTGCCAAAGAAGTGTGGGTTTGTGCATTATTTTGGTGTAACTGGATTGCATTCAGTTGTGGTCTTTTCTTACCGATGGCTTCTCTCTCTCTCTCTTTTAATTTTTTTTTAATTATTAAATGAAAAAAGCACAATCCACAACTAGAAAACAATGACAAAAAATACATTGATACAAACATAAACAAACATCTGCGCATAACTAAAGCAAAGACTAACAAAATATAACTAAGATCGGTTTTGCCCTTGTTGCAACCTGTTCGTATTATTTAAACATTTACATCTAACTATTAAGTCATACATGTTATCTCACGATTATTAGTTATTGCTTATCATGTATCATTTTAATTACTTACTTAATTTCTCAAGTTCATAATTACTTATTAACTTACTCTTGACTATTTTACACTAACGATCATTTGTCTAAAAATAATAATCATCTATATAAAAACATTTTGAAACAACAGAATATATATTTTAAATCTACTTTTATGCTTCTCAGTTAATAATATTGATTTTAATTATCAATGCCTATTGCCATTAGATAGCCTTCTTTTCTCAGAACTCAATCAACCACTTGCATTCAGACAAAAAAAATCATTTTTTGTTCTGTGGTTTCCTTTGTATGTAAACTTATCCATTTTGACAATTCTCATCAGTTTGCTTAACCATTCATCCACTGTTGGTAATGCCATTTTTAACCCAGTACTTTGCATGCACTAGTCTTGGTGCTAACAACATATATTGTACTAGTTTATGTTGCTACTTACCCAGATTTCTAGCAGATGTAATTCAGGCTTTTTAGGTAATTGAGATTTTGAAAGCTTTTGCATCAGTTTTTTCACCTTCATCCAGAACTGTTTCCTTTATTGCATGCCCACCAAATATGTTGATAAATCAGTCCACTCAGTGGACTGATTCTTGGTCTCTGGCCCATACAGGTATGCCCAGATCTCATAATCAGTGCAAACATTATTGAAAAAGATGTCCTCATGGGCTTCATATGCTGCCATCAGTTCCGAATGCATGTGTAGGCTCTTGTCTTTCAAATCAGTTGTTAATTGATGAAGAACACACTTGGCACACACTTTCCTATAACCACAATTGTGGATAATCTGCTCGACAGCACTGTGATCACAGCCAAGTTCCTCAACAATTTCTCTGACAGTTATATACCGGTCTGCACGAATCATGTCATCCACCCTATTTTGATTTTTATTGGTGACTGCAGTCTATGGCTTCCACTACGTGGTTTGCCTTCAGCAGTGAATTTGCCTTCTTTAAACTTTTTCACCCATCTTCACACATTACTCTCATCAATTGTTGCCTCACCATACACATATCCGAGCCTTCTGTGGATGTTGGCAGCAGTACATCCTTCTTTGGTCAAGAACTTGGTGGCTGCTCTTCGTTTTTGTTTCATATCCATGGTTATACGACACTTAGAAATACAGAAATTATGTCAGTGCTGTAATAATGCCACATTTTGAATAATAGTTTCAGAGAAAATGGCACATAGGTATTATTTTCAGTACTGGAATAGATTATTTACTAGTATTGGAAATTTCTGTGTCTGAATTAAACAAATAAAAAGTCTTTTACTCATTTTTTTTTTTTTTTTGCTATACAGCAATAGTAGCAATATAGGACTGCAAAAAGTATTAAAATGCAGCTTGGAGACTTAGGCCATTTCTGCATGACGGGGCTGTACCGCTTCTAGGACAGAATGGCAGTGGTCAGCAGGTTGTGCTTGTGCACGACGTCATTGCTGGCCCGCTGCCATCTTGTCCCCAAGCGTTGCACTTGTACAGTTTTTGCAAAATGGAAAAAATCTGTTTTGTGCCTGCGATCACGCAGCACTCCTGTCATTCCTGGCTGTGCAGAAGCCGCGGAAGCACAACGGCAATGCTTCCTTCCACAGTGCAGCAATGGAAAGTGCCCGACTGCCCTGTGGAAGGAAAAGGTGGTGCCATGGTGCTCCCTTCCATACGGAGAGAGCAGGTGTGGAGGGGAGCATTGCTGACACATTCCCTTCCGGAGCTGAGATTGCAGTGCAATGACACGGAAGAGCATCATTGTGCAGAAATGGCCACAATAGAGTGTATTGCTAGACAAGTGAGTCACTTAAAAAAAAAAAAAGGAAACAACGCATGCAAAATTTTGATGAATTGAAAACTAGGCCAAATTGCTATCCTTCTCTGGGACATTTTGAAGCCAGTTCTTATGAGGAATTTCATTATGGAAAGGTCAAGGATTAAAACAAACAAACAAGCAAACAGAATTTGAATATAAAATTATGAAAAAAGATTGATGAACTTAAAAAAAGTTTATTAAAAAACAGGTAGAAAAAGAGTTTGGGCAGAGCTGTCCCAGAGAAGTGCAGATTTAGAATCCTTGGAAACTGAACAGTACTTTCTGGTTTGCCCCACTATAATTTTTGTAATAGAAAGACAAACTACTATGTAGTGCTCCTAAAAAAATTGACCATAAGATCTATCTGCCTGATTAAGGATAAAAATAGTAAATTGTTTAAAACTTCAAATGAAATTAAAAAAAAAGTTTTGAAGATTACTATGCTAATTTATATGGATGTCTGTGTATGGATATAGATATAGAGAAACTCTCAATTAACCTAATCCAAAATTCACATAAAGAGATTTTGAATCTTTAACCATAGATTTTTCAGCAAATATTTGCAGCCATAAGGGCACAGATAAGTGATTCCTCTAAATGAACATTGAGATTTTGAGGAACTTTGGTGGTCTTTTCCTTTCTTTGGTTCTGCAGAAATACACCGAGCAGCCCTGCTTCTGATCTCTTCATATTGCAACTGCATCCATATGGAGAGCAACCTAACAGCCACTGTTAGATTGTGAGATTGTGCTCCTAGAGCAATGTTAATATTATTGTTAATATTAATGTTAATAATACATAATGTAATATCATTATAATAATATAAAATTATATTATAATTTATATAATATTATACTATACTATAATATTATAGTATTATATATTATATAGTAATATATATTATACTATATTATATTATTATATAATATTATTATTATATTATGATAATATTATACTATAATATTATATTATCATAATGTAATAATAATATAATATAATATAATATAGTATAATATTATATTATTATTATTAATAATAATAATAATAATATCTGTGATGATAGGCTTTCATGCAAATACAGCTTCATAGACGGACAAAGCAATATATTGGTAATCTGAGAGTTTTCTTGTCTCCCAGTTAATCCAGTAATCACAATGGCTAGATTCATACATTCAAATTTAGAACTTACTAAATGAGTGTACCATAATGTAATT
Source organism: Cyclura pinguis (assembly GCA_030412105.1). NCBI lineage: Eukaryota > Metazoa > Chordata > Lepidosauria > Squamata > Iguanidae > Cyclura > Cyclura pinguis. Next base: position 107,310,883 of record CM059600.1, on the reverse strand, counting down.
CCTGCTGTGCTTATTCTCCTTAGGACTTATAAAGTTCTTAGGACTAGGCTTGGTATAGCCTGTGATTTGCTATAAAGAAATACATGAGATATTCAATTCATTTCCTCCTCCTCCTCCTCCTTCTCCTCTCCCCTATGCCAAAGGCATGCAGGAAATTCTATATGGAAATCTGGGAATATTCAACATTCAATACTTTTCTTGGACCACACTCATTCCATCTCTAACACAATAGAAATAGAAAATTGTACCAGAGCATCATTGCTGATTTAGAAGCATGATGGGCAGGGGAATGACTCTCAGGAAGGTTTAAGGTCTTAAGGTCTTAAAGTCTTAAGGTCTTCCTATCAGATAAGCTCAAGGCTGAAAGCCATGTATTTGCAATTGCTTTTTCTCCTCCACAGCTCCTACATCAGCACAGCGAAAGAACAGTTCCCTCTGCTGAGAGGAAAGGCATTTCTTCCTTGCCCATGCCACACAGGGCATTTACCATGCAACCCTATATAGGTCTGCTCATTAGGGAGCCTCTTTGAGTTCATATGACCTTTACACCAAGATAAATGCATACAGGAGTTGAAGATTTGTGGGGAGCTGGTGACTACGGTGTGAAAATCTGCTACAAAATGAAGAGACATGTGTAGGGTTAGGGTCAGGGTTAAAGTAAAGATTAGACCTAGGATTAGCAGTCATCTCAAAAATCAGAATCTATGAGTTCATGTGATGTTTACACCAAGATAAATGCATACAGGATTGGAGCCTTAGGCTGGAATCCCACTGGTGTCTTATGGCAGTGTAACAATCCCATATGCTGTCATAAGACATCTTTTTTTTTCTTTGAGTGGGGCATAGCAGCAGTGGGGGTAATTCAGAGAAAGCTATCTCAGGACTCCTCCAGACTAGGGAAAAGCCTCAGGATTTGGTGGGATGTTATGCACCTCCTGTCCTGGTCTGTTTCTTGTGAAACTAGCTGTGACTCTTAAAATCAGAGTAGTATGTGAGAGGGTATTTTTTCCCCCCAAGAGTTTTCAATAAAGATGGGTGTATAATCAGCCCTCCATATCTACACACTCTGTATCCATGGATTCAACCAACCACAGCTTGAAAATATTCTTTAAAAATAAAATTCTCAAAAGAAAACTTTGATTACTACACCATTGTACATAATGGGATTTGAACATCCACAAATTCTGGTATCCACAAGGCGGGGGGGAGGATCCTAGAACAAAGCCCTAGTGGATACCAAGGGCCCACTGTGCCCATTGTCTTGGTTCCTCCCCCTGCATTTCTGGGTGGTCCCATGATCTCATCTTCAATGGAGTGTTACCTTTGCCTCTGACCTTCCTTTCCTCATTGCATTTCTGGTTACCAGATGGATTTTTTCCCCCTTTCCTCCTTTTTGTTTTACAGTTACCTGTATAAGCTAAAGTACTGTATTAAACTTTAGCACTATGACTATAGCAAAAACATTTTAAAAATTAGATGTGTGAGACATCCAATGTGGATAAACAGAGGCCATTTCCGCACGCGGTGAGGGAATCGCCCCCTGCTGCTACTCATCGGATCTTCTGGCAGTCTGGTCCGGTCCGGTCCGGGGTGAGGAGGAGCAGTGCTTGGTCGTAGATCCGCACTGCTCTGGCATCCAAAATGGTGGCTTCCGGTGGGTCATGGGTCTCAACCAACCGCTGAAGCTCGCCAACCTAAAGCCCGCCCTCCGCAGATCGCAGGCTTGCATTGGTGCAAGCCTGCGAATCTGCATTGGAGAGCAGGCACGCAATGGCGCGCGCCGGCATTTTGAAAGACCAAAAAAATCAGGTCTTTCAAAAACATGCTGGAGGACCAATTGGGGTTGTTCTGGAGCAGACTGAGGTGCGGATCTACGGTAAGTAGTCTAGACCCAGTCCGCTCCAAGGTGCAGACGTCCTCCATGGAGGACGCACTGCACCGTTTTACTTACCCTGTGCGGAAATGGCCAGAGGCTGGATGGCCATCTGTCATAAGTGCTTTGATGGTATATTCCTGTATGGCAGGGGATTGGACTCAATAGCCCTTGTGGTCTCTTCCAGCTCTACAATTCTATGTTACAGCGTGGGAACTGTTGAGTTCATAGAGGGGATGGGGGGGGGGAGTGGAAAGTATCCACACCCACATCATAGTTAAACACACCTCAGGCAGGAAAAAAAGAGTTGACAAAATTCTAGTATATTTATGGTGAGACTGGATGAGAGAATGGGAACAAAGGTTACAAGGCACAAAATCTAGAAACAGAATAGCCCAATATTTATTAAAACAATTGGCCTACCTTGAGGAGTCCTCAGCTGGCACCCTGTTTCTCCTGACAGAAACAACTTTTGCTACAGTTCCCCTCCCCACCCTGTTCAGCACAGTGCCGACAGTCATTTTATACCTGTCCTCTCTGCCACTGTAGTCATGCTGGCCAAAAGAATGGCAGTCTTAATGACCTGCAGCAAAAGCTGGTGATTAATGTATAGAATAAGCAAACTGGCAGAAGAAACAGGCCCAAAGTGACGTGTATCCCCAACCTCCAGCTTGTACTTGTGAGTTAATAGGTCTGGCCTGATTTCATTTAGTGACTGAGAGGCTGTATAGAGATGAAGACAGACAAATTCTTTTGTTGCTAGTGCCTGTTGACTTTGATAGCAGCATCTGTAGTCTAGACTTCCAGAAGTCATCACGCTGCACCTCATGAAACAGTGGACTTTGCCTTTTGCCATCTGTACTCATTTGTGACCCAAATTAATTCTGACATCAAAAACAATACATTTAGCATGATATCATGATAGATTAATTGCTGTTGTTGTGTGCTTTTAAGTCATTTGAGACTTAGGGTGACCCTAAAGTGACCGTATCATTAGATTTTCTGGGAGCTGAGAGTGTATGGTGTGCCCAAGGTCTCCCAGTGGGTTTCCATGGCCAAGCAGGGAATCAAACCCTGGTCTCCAGGGTCATAGTTGACTGCTCAGACCACTACACCATGCTGGCTCAAATGCTATTTTGTTGCCTGTCTAAGCATGCTTACTTTTCTCCATCAGAAAATAACAACAACAACAAAGAGGTAGGAAAATTCCTTTCATTACTAGAAAGAGAACTCTGCAATAAAATTTGTCTGCTTGGGTGTACTAATTCCCTTTTGCAAAGGAGGAGCATATTGTTTTAATTAATCATATGAAAGCAAAATTAGCCTGATTATGTGAAAGGTGCTGTAAATCATTCTGATCCACATCACTGAACAAAGAGCATTTAGTTATTCCAGAGCTGTTAAAGATTTTATCTAACCAAGTGAAAATTCAATTAGCACTATCCCATCTTGTGTTTAAAAGAAGAAAAAAAAACCCCAAATACCCAAACCCAACAAAACTAAGGACTGCAAGGGGGAAGAAACATTCCATGCATGTGAGTCGCACCTTATGCCAGGATGATAAATTGCTGTAATTAACAGTATCCCATGCAAACTAAACAAAATTTACAGAATGGCTGTGAGAAAGAATGCCTGACACTCTTTGTTATGGCTGTTGTGCTGACATCTGTCTTGTAAGTTACTTCTCCGACTGTTATTTCCTGTTCTCCCTAATGGATGTTGTTTTTAAAGCAAGCTATTGTATGTATACGCATCAATGAATTTTTTAATGGTTCTCAAATAATGACCTGAAAATTATGAACAGAAAAGTGGGAATGCCTTGAAATGCTAGAACCCAAGTTTTTTTTTTTCAAATGTGTTGCATGCCACCTTTTGTCTATGATGAGACTTGATGCTGCATACACAACCCAGGAGTGCAGCTAAATGTAGATAAAATGAGGCATTGCCCTCAATAAGAATTCTGTCCCTCTTGAAACTTTCATTCAGTCCCCAAATTTCTGGCATTTAGGTGAGCCACTGAAGATAGTTTACATCTAGAACACATACATTTGTCGTGTTTCATGTTTCCCTGGGAACTTTGCCTGCCTATTTTTGGTGAATCCTGAAACTGTATTTCTAAATATTCAATGGAAGTTTTAAATTAGTTCAATGCTAGAAAATTGGGTAATGAAGGAAAATTTCATTATGAGGAGGCAGAATTCTTATCTGGAGGAGGGAATGCCTACATTTTGCTTCTTCTGCTGAGTTCCCAGGAGTTTTCCCATTCGAGCACTGAGCAGACATGCTTAAAGTCTCATGCCTTTTCTATGCCCTTCACAGTGTCAGGGCCTTAGGCAGCAGACACCATTTTAGTCCAGGAGAAACTGGTTTTAACAACAGGAACTGAGGAGAATTCATGTCCTCTTTTGGGACTCAGGAGTCTCTTTTGGGAGTCAGGGGTCAACAGACTGCTTGAAGCCACATGCTAACACATGTAACATATTCAGACCAATTCTTTCCAAAACGGGTTCTGCCCCTTGGATAGCCCCTTTAAAGCTCAGACTGAAATCTGGAGTGCAATCTGTGCTCCACAAACATTGGAACCACCATAGCAAAATGTTGCGTGTATATCAATTATTTTTTCCTGGCCTAAATCCATATGAATCAAGGCAAAAAGTCTCATATACCATTTCTTTTAGTTCTCAGATGAGAAGTCTAATGTCTCATCCTTGATTCATAGAGAAGAACATAAGCAAAGGCATTACTTAGGAAATTTCTGGCTCTTTCCCAGATTTGTAATGGTCTGGCTACCATCATTTGATTGCATTTTGATTGCATCCCAAGAACAAAATGTCCACACATCCAGTCAGTGTACTCTTCAGTTCGTGTACCAGCTGTGAGGATCTGGCCCTTGATTCAGAAGGTAAAAATAGAATCCAATGTTAAAAAAAAATATGATAGTAACAGGCAGCAAAAGGTACTGTTGGCAGCAGAGTCAGCCAATGTGGATTTGACATGTCGTATAGGGAGGGAAAGGGTTGCTAGAAAACATTTGTAGCAGCTGTCACTGTAATTTAGATTATTTAAGTGAAAAACATTTACCAAGAAAAAAAGGTTAAAGCCTTTGTCAGGCAGCTGAATAGTGCCTTTTGAGACACTAATGTAGAAGGGAAGCATTCTTCTTCTCCTACATGTATTTTTTAAAATAATTGTTGGCTGGGATATCATTTATAATCTGGCTGTTGCTTGAGGTTATTACAGCTCCCTCTTGACTTCTGGCTGTTCCTGAAGCTCCAGTCTCCTTTCTGTTTCATGAAGCACCTCTGCTTTTCATTAATTTTCTAGCCCACAAACTCTGCTGAATGCTTTAAAAGGATTCAAATGCATGAACCTGCTTTTTTTGAGGGTGTACACTTTGATCAACTGGTCACTTGTTGTTTGGACTAACTATAGTGCTGTAAGGCACCATGCACTGTAACAGTGTATGAGATGAATTTATAAATTCACTTCATGATGAATTTAAATTCCATGCCTGTGCAGGCTCACCATTTTAAGCTATATGGGTAAATGTGGGTCACGGCATTATTGATTTATTTCATTTGAGAAGGCTGAAGCTGAGGCTTTTTCATTTTCCTTTTTTTTTTTTAATTTTCAAAATTGTCCACAGCCCATATTCTGATAACAACGTGGAAATATTTTTAACATTCATATTCTGTAGAAAAGTTTTCCTAAACGTCGGTTTCCTAAGACTGCTGCTGAGGTACTAAGGAAGTTGTGGCACAGAAAAATCCTCTTGTGGCACATCAGTGTTAATCCTTGCCTTTCTCAAAACACCAGAAAGTTGGTTTGCAAGTATACAAATGGATTCTACATATAAACCACTTATGAAGGAATCCTATACACACTTATCTGGGAGTAAGTTTCAATGAATGCTTCTTTCTAAGAAGCTATTAGAGGATCACCCTGTTAGTCAACTCATCCAGAGTAAGTAGGAAATAAGAATCTAATGATACAAACAAAACCAACCAAATAAATCACATGAAGATCGTTCTTTCTTAGGCCTTTTCATCTCTTTCAGGTTTGACTTAAAAAAAAAAATCTCTGCCACACACTCCTAAACTGCTTTAATATGGTTTATTGATCTATTGTAATTTAAGCTCAACCTCTTTAAGGACTTTATAAATAGGGTTGCTGAGAAATAATACATGGAATAAACAAATGTAATACAAGACATGTGTGTAAATTAAGAGGGAAAGCTAGTACCCAGAGGATAGTTTCAAGATCCAAAATGAATTTAAGAAATTGGAGAGTTGGGTCAAAACTAACAAAACGAAATCCAACAGGGATAAATAGAAGGTACTACATTTAGCTAGGAAAAATGAAATGCACAAATACGGGATGGGTAACATTTCGCTTGATAACAATATGGGTGAAAAAGTCTAGGAGTCTTATTAGATCGCAAGTTAAAAGTGAGTCAGCAGCATGATTTGGCAGCCAAAAAAGTGTAATGTAATTCTAGTCTGCCTCAACAGGAGTATAGTATCCAGATTAAAGAAAGTAGTAGTGCCATTCTATTCTGCTTTATTCAGTCTTCACCGGGAATACTGTGTCCAGTTCTGGGCACCACATTCAAGAAGGATATTGACAACTTAGAACCTACCCTTAGAAGAAGGGCAACCAAGGTGATCAAACGTCTAGAAACCAGGCCTCATGAGGAACAACTTAAGTAGCTGGATATATTTAGCTAAGAAGAGAGAAGACTGTGAGGTAAAATGATAGCCATCTTTAAATACCTGAAGCGATGTTGTATAGAAGATGCTATGAACTTTTTTTTTTTTGCTGCTTTGTTGACTAGAACAGGAACCAATGGATTCAGATTACAAGAAAATTGATCCCACCTAAACCTTATGAAGAACTTGATTGTAAGAACTGTTCAGGGGTATTTGAGTCCCTGGACAGGTGATGGAATCTATTTATTTGGTGGTCTTTTAGCAGAGGTTGGATGGCTGTCTTTCAGGAGAGGTTTAGTTTTGTATTCCTGCATAGCAGTAGGTAGGTCTAGATGGTCCTGACAGTCCCTTCCAACTCTATGATCCTTTCATTCTATGATATGTCATTTCAGCTATTGTATTATATTATAATGTTTATGTTGTTGCTCATGAATTACGACCGGAACCCTTATTTGCTCTCTGGAAACCCCCTGTTCGGAATTTTGACTTGAAACTAGACACTGAAACTTGGATGACAACCAAATGCAATATGCCAAATGTTGAAGCGTCTACCTCAATTTCATGAAAAATTATGGACTTAGCTTATTTTTGCTTCTAGGAGACATGTCCTTCTCACTTGGGAATTTTTATCTGAATCAGCATTGCAACTTGGATGATCACCAACAATCTTTTGTTATTTTATTTCTTTTATTATAGATGATATGTCATCCTTGCTTGTACATACCCACCGTGAGTCTGTAGGTAGCCTGAAATCTGTTCATAATTTAAAAATACAAGTTTAGTCTTGTAAAATTTCATAGTGTTGCAATTTGTTACAAGACTTCTTTTTTTTTCACATCCTCTTATTTGCATGGAAATATTTTAAAGCCAGTACTTTTCAATGGATAGTGATAAGGAAAGAAGCATTTTATGTGGAGGGAAAATATCTTTATTCCCAAGAATGAAACTGATAGAGGAAATTTCATGGTTTCACAAATAAAATAAACTAAAAAATAAAAATAATCACAGGGCAAGTTCATGAATATTCTAAATCAGGGTTGGGCAGCTACTGAAAAGACCCTTTCCTGTGTTTCTAATAGGTATACTCCTGAGGGTTGTGGGAGAGGTGCACTGTTAATGAATAAGCCATAGTAAACTCAGTGAGGCTTATTTATGGTCAGAGAACTATACAGGTGGAAGGAAAATGCATGTTTTTCATTGTCCTAGCAACCTCCCCACCAAGTTAGTACACTTTGGAAGCATCTTAACAAATCATGCCCAGTGGATGGAGATAGTATTTCTCATTGAAATAAAGGTTTCTGTCAGAGTGAGAGGTTTTAAAAATTAGCTGGACCATTTGTTAAAACCTTCCGGTTATAGTTATGTCTGAGTTCCTTGGACAAGAAAGGTTGAAAGAGCTGAGAATCTGAGGTCAAATACAACTGTAACGGGCATTTTAATAAATGGCTCAGAGCATTTCATCTCAGAATGACTCATAGGGAGCAGCATGCATAGAGGAAGCAAGCAACTTTTGTCATTTGTCAAAAAGGAATGGTGCCAAGGATGAAAACGATGAAGGTGATACACCAAGAAAGTGCAGCGTGAATCATGTAGTGGAAAATGTAACACTGAATGAGATAAAGGCTCTTGGCTAATAGAGAATAGTGTACATCCTTTTTTGTTTCTTTCAGGGTCTAACATGCTGGATAAAAGCCCTTCTGGATAGTTCCAGTGTTCTGATTTCCACCCTAGACAATCTCCCCATTGACTTCAGGGAGGTAGATTTTTAAGACTTTTCCTTTTCTTAAAAGGATCCAGTTTCTGCTGAGATGGTTGGTTGACACCCTGCTGATCTGAATGACTCTTTGATGATCAGCATCACTACATAGTCTTTCACCTTCTCACTTTGACTCAGTAAAATTGTTGAATGGTGTGGGGATCACTGAAAGTATAAATCTCAGAGCAGCTGTGATGGGTTTGTGAACAGGGCAAACTTTTTGTCCCCAGAAACCTCTGTTGACCACACACACAAAAATGCTTAAAATGGGATGGTGAGCAAGATTAGAAGTGGTAATTTTTTAAAAAAGGGGTTATTTTAAAATGTTGATCTGTGCAAGGTGGGGCAGTGCAACTTATTAGAAAGGTGAACGGCTGCTATCGGAGGCTTCCAAGGGTCCTATCACGCTATACAATTAGAGCACTATGATTCCATGTTAACTGCCATGGCTACATCCTCTGGACTCCTGTGGTTTGTAGTTTGGTGAGACACCAGGGCTCTTTGGCTGAGAATGCTAAGTATCTCTCCCTATGCTGCCAGTCCCAGGATTCTGTAGGATGTTGCCATGGCAGTGAAAGTAGAATCATGGAACTATAATTATATAGCATTATGGTCTGGAATGGGGAGTTTATCCTTTTCTCAAATAGATAAAGGGCTGTCCAGAGACTCAGGAAGAGGGACAGGGCGCCACGAAAATAGACTTCTGAGGGAGTATATGTTGCCCCCTAGCCAGATTTTGTTCAATTGCGGTTATAAATGAATAAAGAACTGGCCTGTGGCAATCTCATGGGGGGTGGGGCGTGGGCAGAATATTTTTGTGTATCTCAGAATAGCTACCAGAAGTTCCCAATCTTGGAGCTCTTACCAGCCATACTGGATGGGTATGATGGGAATGATAATCTAACAAAGTGTGGAGACCCAAGACTGGGAACTAGAGAGTTGGATGGAAGTCAGTCTAGAGACCACAGAGCTTAGACCGTGTTCCTTTATTATTTATTGGTGTCACTAAGTTCATTTATTATTTATAGGTGCATTATTTATAGGCTTCTAGGATAAGAACAAGGCCTCTGAATGCCTCTCTATGACCCCCTTTTCCACTGACAAGTAAACAGCTGGGGGAGGGTGCTGCAGAAGTTAAAATGTGGGTTTGAAGGAATGAGGAAGGAGAGATACTGTAGTTCCACCTGACGGAAATTTATGGTACCTCTTCCTGGTCCTGGATCTAGTAATGAGCAGAACTACAGGTGCCCCATCCCTTATTCAGCCTGGCAACCCTATCAAAAAAGAAACCCATTCTGCAGGCTCATTCATTTATAGGAATATGGGAACAGAACTGCAAAAGTTAACAATAAGCTAGGGAAAAGCCACAAGGGAGCAGTCCTTCAGGAGGCTATTCAGTTAATTTTGAGGCAGCAAATATGGAGGCAGCTCCTTCCTGTTCCATCCTGGTACCAACTGCAGTTTGAGAAACTGTGAGAAGGTGAAAAAGGGGCAAAAGGGGTAGCCAGGCAGACCCTGTGAAGAGCTTGCTGAAGCTGCTCCAAAGCAGGCTGCAGGAGTGAAGACCAGCTGTGCACAGTTTGAAAAAATGTTTCAGGATAGTTTTTTGTTTCTTGTCCTACCATTGTTTCCCCTCATCCTGAGGATGAGAGAAGAGAGGGGCAAGCCTGAGACTCAGAGCTGGGCCTTAAAATCTGAAAATCCCAACCAAGACCATGATTTTCTTATTGCTACTAACAGCTGGAAAACAGCTGTTATGGAAGCCTGATTGTTCTGTTGGATTGTGTTGGAAAGAGGGTGACATGCTCCTGGTTCGGGAGCTGCGCAAGGAGTGGGAAGAGGCTATGAGTAGCCATAGGACTGCAGGTTGAATATCTCTGCTTTAGGCAATAGAGATAGACCTGTTCAAAGCAATAAGGCAGCAAAGAGTCAGCAAGCATGTATCTCAGTTTGGAAACTCAGTTCCATCCTGTTAGAAGTTTTTTTTTCCTTTTTAAATTTATTGCCCTTAGAAGGAGAAGTAGTAGAAGCAGTAGCAGCAAACATCATCATCATCATCATTGTCATCGTCGTCATCATCATCATCGGCTTCCTCTTCCTCCTCCAAGTTTATAATGGTAGCAGTAACAGCAAAAGGAAGTCAGAGCCTGCACATCTCCTGCTGAATTAGATATTAAGCTTTATGTTTCAGGATGGATACTATTCCATTCTGACCTCAGTCTACAGGGCATGAGAAAGACCTTGTGAAAGGGAAATTGTCTTTTCTTCTTGTTATCGGCTTCCTGTACCAGAAAGTGCAGACACTGCTTCATGAACAAAGTATAAGCTTTTCTTCATCTCTCTAAAATAGTATATAATCTTTTTGTTTTGTTTTTTTGAGATGTTGGTGGCTGAAAACATGAAAATGAATGCAATCCTACCTGCTAAAGTTCATGCACAGGTAAATTGCTCTGGCAACACTTCTGTTGCCTCAGTGCTATAAAGACAACAGCTGCTGCTACAAGAACAAACATTATGGTGGCTGCTGCTGCTGTCAGCTGGAGTCTGGTCAGTGACTGAAGACTTTGGTAGCCTAACAGCTCCCCCTCCATGCCAAATGCCAGACTAATCCTGTGTCCCAAACCTGTCCTAAATATGACATTAGTCTCTGTGATATCAACCTTACCATTGTGCATTTCTTCTGTTTTTACTCACAAATCTTCCCTCTTTCAAGGTCCTAGGGCAGGTTGCCTCCTAAAGTACACAAAAGTCAGTGGGAAAATATCCTGGGGCATTGATTTTATTTGTCAACAGAAGAATCATACAAATACAAGAAAGGTATCCTTCATTGGAGAGGGTACCAAAGATATTTTTAAAAATAAACTTTGAAATCTGAGAAACAATCAAGAATGTACAATTGTATTTGAATTAGGATGGGAATATATGCTGTGGACTGGTGTTAAAGCCCTCCGCAGATTATAGAATGCAAATCAGTGGAGTTTATGGTGTGGACCATTCTGTTTCCTTTCCTTAGGAGAACAAGCAGGAAGATTCAACACTGACAGACTGCTGTATAATAAATTTGGAAACTGTCATTTACGTTCCCTTGTACCATGTTAGGAAATGTTCTGCCATACAAGCACATGTTTCCCATTTCTGTCTAGCAGACAGATTATCTTCCATGCCTTAATGACATTTCATTGTCTCAAGGCTTCTTCCCTGCACATCCGGAACTAAAGGCAATATTTCACAATTTGGCCATGGATTAGATACTAGATATAAATTTGAAACTACTTGGATACTGGAAGTTGAAGGCTTCTGGTAACTGTAGTGGTTGGTCCACAACTATAAAGGCTGGTACCATGACTGTAGTGGTTGGCACACAGATGGCATCAAAAAGTCAACTGAAAGGGCCCACAGAACTGGAAGGAGATAGTTTGTATGGTCTGTAAAGCAAGACAAGCAGCCTGCAGGTTTTTGGAGCATCTTGTCATGAAGAGCATTGTTGCTCATGATGGGAAAGCTCTTCCTCACTATTACCAGTATCCATCCAGCCTGGGTATTTGAAAGGGCTTTGGCAGTGCAGTGCAAAAGAGCAGACTTCTTTTGAAACTATAGAAACTCCAAGGTGACCTCTTCAAGAAACACACAATTTTGACTGCATCTGAAATGAAAGATATTTCCTGGGTCGTTTAAACTTTCTATCAAACACGAGGACTAGAAGGCATGAACTAAATGTAAGACATTGTTTTGCCTTGCAGGGCTCATGGCAGATTTTTTTTTTCTTACTAAGGGAATGCTCAGTACAATATGAGAGAGGGATTTACAACAAATGGACTTGTGGAAGACATGCCTACAGGGGGACCACACTGGGGAGCGCTGGAATTGGAAGACAAGTACCTCAGTGCTGGCAATTTAATTTAAGACAAAGGATCAGCTAAGGGTGCTCCAGGGATCCTAACAATTTCTACTGTTCCCTGATATAAACTCTCTTTGTCTCTGTGTTTAGTGGGTGAAAAACAAAAACCTTATGGAATATGACTTTTGACGAAGAAATAGGCAGCTTTTAGGAAATGACAACTTTCAAGGAACATTTTCTACTGAGTGGACTGATGGATCACTATAAGGGAAGTCTCTGACTCTAGGTAGCAGGTGTGATTCTTGCATCTACAGGTATTTTGTTGATATTTTTTTGCAGCAAAGACATAACAATATATCTGCTTGTTGTTGTTGTTGTTGTATGCCTTCAAGTCATTTCCAAGGCCCTTTCCGCATAGCATTTGCCATGCGAAAGGGTGCCTGGAGCATTGCGCAATTGTGAGGAGTGATCTGCATGACGAACTCACAATTGCGTGATGCTGCAGGGGCCGGCAGGCGCCGATTGCGCACCTTTTCATTTTTGTCTAGAAGCTGAAAAGGGTGCACGATCGTGCATTGCTCCTGGGCCCCGCACACACTTACCTGATGTGCGGAGCCTCCAGAGCCACACTGGTTGCGCTTGCTGCCCCAGTGCAGCCTGGGAAATTCCCAGGCTGCGCTGTGGAAGGAAGAGGTGGGGCTCTCATGTGAGCAGGCAGCTCGTGTGCAGCTGAAGCAGCAGGGACGCGAGAGCCTCTCACCAGAGGCTGCTCGCACGATCCCCACACCCCAGCGCCGGAAAAAGGTAAGGTGTGGAAAGGGCCCAACTTATGGTGACCTTAAGGTGAACCTATCATGGGGTTTTCTGGGGGCTGTGTGTGTGTGACGCCTCCAAGGTCACCCAGTGGGGTTCCATGGTTAAGCGGGGAATTGAACCCTGTTCTCCAGGGTCGTAGTCCAGTGCTCAAACCACTATGCCACACTGGCTCTCTGTACCTTTACACATTCACAAATCAGTACTGACTTGCCTAGGTCCAGACAGGGCTCTGTACTTGTTTGCAAATGTTGAAAGACATGGAACTGTCATCCATATGCCATGTATTTTCTGCAGGAAAAAGTGCACAGCAATTGTGACTGCCACTTGAAGTATGGAGTGACCCTGTGCTAGTTCTGAAGTGCAAAGGTTCCCCACTCAATATTGCATAGTTTGGATTTGTGTTGCTCAGGGTGTATGAACGTTTCATAGTCTTTTTGGGGATGTATCTCATTGACTTCTGTGTTTAAAATAGTATTTTTGTACATTGAATTACGGTGGAATGACCAAGATAATAATTTGAATATTTGACCAATCCAATTGTTGTGCCTTTCAACATTTCTTGACAAACGTGCAGCAGTTTATATACAGAGAGAACACTGTCATGCTACCAATCAAATGTCAAATGATCCAAAAGCGTTCATTAGTTGTGTAGATGTTGTGAAACAAAGTATAGAGCAGAACACTGGAGAGCTCCATTGTTCAAATGCAAGATGGGTTCCTTTATACTATTGCAATGGGGACAGGAACAAGACAAGAGAAAAAAGTGGGACGAATTCTGATCCTCTCAAAAACATGGGCACTATATTTGGTGGTTCACCATCAAATATACTTCAGTCTCAGTCCAAAGTGTTTGCCAAAAGGCATCTTGTAAGTACTGCAAATACAAGATGGTCATGCCAAATGTAATACTAATGGAGACAATTGGTGCAGGGGTGGCCTGCCAGAAGTTGTTGAACTATAACTCCTATTATAACTCCTCACTGTTGCTTTTGGGGCTGATGGGACCTGCTGTACAACAACACCTGAGCAGCCACAAGTTGTCCAATCCTATTCTAGTGGATTACAGCTTGGTGTTGAATCAAAACTCTATGGAACAGCACAGAAAATTTAGGCCCTTTCCAGACGTCGGGGAGGAGCCGTGCAAAAGCGCTACTCACCGGATTTCTTGAGCGTCCGGGCGAGTCCGTCGGGACGAGGAGCAGTGCGAGCTCGTCGCTCCGCACTGCTCCAGCGTCCAAAATGGCAGCTTCTGGTTGGTGGAGGCTCTCCACCAACTGGAGAAGCTCGCCAGCCTAAAGCCTGCCCCCGGCAGAGCTGCAGGCATGCACTAGTGCGTGCCTGCAAATCTGCACTGGAGCGCAGCGACGGAGCGGCATGGAGTGGCGCGTTCCGTGCTTTTTAAAAACCTCTAAAAAGAGGTTTTTAAAAAGCATGCTGCGTGACCTGTTCTGGTCGCTTCGGAGCGGACTGAGGTGCGGAACTACAAAAAGTGGTCCGCCCCAGTCCACTCTACGGTGCAGAAGACCTCCGTCGGAGGTTGCTGTGCACCGTTTCAATTGCCCTGTGTGGAAAGGGCCTTAGAGAAGGAACAGAAAACATTGCCTTATGCTAAGTCTGACTCTTGCCAGAATTCTGCTGGAATACTATACTAGTGTAAAAATCATTATGCAAGCAGTTTCACTTTCTCAGCAGTGGTTTAAATGAGCTCCCTAGTGCAGCCACGCACACAAATGCACAAGAGGCCTTGCCCCCCTTCTTTACTTAATAGGTAAGAAAAAAAATGACCATATGGCTCAAGGCCAAGACACCCACTCCACAATTGGTTCTGCAACTGTGGGATCCAGCAAAGCTATGCTACAATATATTCATGCTGCTTTCAGTCAGCCTATTTGTCCATGTAGTCCACTATTGTCAATTGGCAAGAGCTCCCCATGATCTTTCTTACCAATTATCACCTGATTTCTTTTTAATGGAGCAGCCACAGGTTGAACCTGGAAATATCTCCACAGAAGGCAATACGCCCACTAAGCCAGTGGCCAAAATCCTCTTGTCACTTCCAACCAGGAGTATAATTTTTCACTAATTTTCTTCTAGAAGGAAGCAACAAGTAATTTTACCAATTTTGTTCTTGCTGCAAAAAAAAAGCAAGTGTGAAAACTGCAGTTTTCAAAGACCGTTTGCAGTTTGAGATCGCACATGATTGTTTTTGCACAAAATACAGCATCTTTGTGCATTTTTCCTGTGTCCTGTGCACAAAATTCTGTCTTCTATGAAAATTTTGCATAGAATAAAACCAGAACTGTGAAGATTCTTTTCAGTTCAGGATTCTTCTTGTCAGGCTTTCTTAACTCCCAAGAAATATATTTATCAACAATTTTTTTAAAAAAATTTGTGGAATATTTTTATTTTATTTTATTTATTTTAAATATATATTTGAATATTTTTAAATATTCTTCCCATAACTATGCCCAGCTAGAGTAGACCCACTGACTCAGTGCTAAATTGGTAAATCAACACTTGTGTAAGTTCTGTTGGTTTGATGAGTCTACTCCAATTGAAACTGACAGTAGAGTTCAGGTCAAAGGCCATTTCCATCCTACACTGTTACAGTGCTATTATTCCACTTCCCTCACCTTATGGAATTCTAGGCTTTGTAGTATACTGAGGCCAAAGAGCTCTCTGGCTGAGAATTCTGAATACCCATCGCTAAACTAAAAACCTCAGGATTTCATAGGATGTTGAAATTGGAATAACAGCACTGTAGGGTGGAAATGGCTATAGCATCATTCCCCTGAATACAGAGACTTGTCTTTGCATGGATATCACCAACATAGTAGGAAGCTAGTGGAAAATGATTAGGAGTTACTTCTATCTCACCATTTCCCCGACAGTTTAAGTGAAGTAGCCCAATTTTAAAAGGGACCATATTAGGTTTTCTTAACATGGAACTATGTAATGTTGCCTTAGGACATCATAACACATCTTTTGAGCTGTATCTAACCAGTTCATCTTTTGAGCTGCCTTTGCAAGAGCTGCTGAGTCACATCAAAAACCTGGAGCTGAGGCCCCCAAAAGGAGGTGTTTTCCATAAAGAAATGGTTTTGAAGCTGACGTCAGTTCTGGTTTTGTTAGCCATTGGTCAGGCATTATTTGGCTCCAGTCGCATCCAACTTTTTGTTCTTTCTACTCCTGCCACCTAAAGAACTGCTGGCAAAAAAATAGGAGAGGAAGAGGCTGGAAGCTGTCATTCCTGGCGATTGACAAAGGAAAGGGCATTTGTCCTTCTGCGTCACAGCATGATAAGCAAATGGTGGCTCTACTAGCACTCATTTGCATTCAGAGTGGACCATTTCATTAAGAATTTCATTAAGATGGTAATGTTTAATGTTTCCTTGGAAAAATTAGTTTTGCAGAGGTGGGGGGAATTGTTCAATTATATAATTAAAGTTAGGGAATTAAGGGAAGATTGCAAAGTACTTGCATAATGTTTAATGGTAAAACTTGTAAATAAGTTTAAAAGGAAATTAGGGCTTGGAAGTTCTCATGTGTATGTGCTACTTGACTTGAATTGAAGTTTCAACAACCTCAGGAGTATGGAGTCTAGCAGAAATACTGACAACAGTGGGCAGTCAAAACTGATTCCTATTTACCTGAGGATTTGGGTATGAGGAGACATGTGGACCTGGTTAAACTTAGAATTCTAGAAGTGTCCAGAGCTTAGAAACTTACTTTAAAAAAGCAATTTGTCATAGTTCCAAGTCCAATCCACCACCAGGTAGATACATTTTTTTAAAAAAAGTAACTTTTTTGACCCTTTTTTCTTTACTTTTCTTTACTTTTTTCGCTTTGCTTTGGTCCCTTTTAAAATTAACTAAATCAGTGGCTCCCAGGGTTTTTTCCCCACTTGTGTACCCCTTGGCAGCCCATTTTCATAAATTGCATCCCTAATATTAGAAAACTGTTTGTAATTAATATAATTGCTGTTGTTTCAAATTTATATGTTGTAACTGTAAATAAATAGCCCAATAACAGGATTAAAAAGGGGTGGTATAATAAGATGAACTGACAGTGCATATATATTTACATTCAAAACTCAAAAGATACAATGAATTCAAGAAAATAGCATCACAAATTACATTAAAAAACTAGTGTACATTAATTAATTATGTTTTGCTCTAAAGTGTTAGACATGTCCTGAGAATTTTTGGTGATTGGTCACTATCCAACTTATGTTTCACTTTTTTTTTTTTACAGTGATAGTTTTTAACCAGTGATCCATATCTGATAACACACAAATGGAAAAATTAATTTAAAACTTAAAACAATGACAAAGAGAAGAGATGGTAGAGAAGACCCAGAAGAACTAATTCATTGAACACTGCTCACAGAACTGACTGAAGTGTCTACTGCTAACAGTTCAGCTCTCCACTTTCTTCATGCACTCTGGCCATTTCCGCACTAGACTGTTGATAGCGCTATATTCCACTTTCAACATCCTATGGAATCCTGGGGTTTGCAGTTTCGGGAGGGGCCATTCACGTTCCGTTAGGCTTTCTGTGTTTCTCAACAATGGTCAATATCTTGCCGGAAGAACATTGTGTGTTTTTGTACTGGCCTCTGAGATGCAAAATTGCTGCACTGAGAACCTGAAAGTTCAAATGCAGTAAGAGAGCGTTGTATGTTCAAGTTAGAAGGTAGAAAATATGGCATTATGAGGGAAGCAGATAAAGAGGAATTGGAAAGTTATCTTTCACACTGGATTATAATCAAGGTTCTTTGACTTGAACTGGATGGATATAAATATCATCTGTTATGTGGACTTCATAAAGAAAATTTGTTTGTTTATTAGTTATTCAAAATTCTTCTATTCCTCCTTTTCATAAACCAGCCCCTAAGTTGGCTAACATAATAGTGTGAGTGTGCATTTATGTGAAATTCAGTCATAAAATATAAATTGGATTTAAAAAGCAAAAATAGACTATAATGCAATAAAAACAGTCAAGTGAAAAATGCTACATAAACAAAATGCCATGCTATCTCCAAAAGCTCATCTGAGTGAAAACTCAGTTTAATGGAGGAAGAAGTGCCACACAAATATTTCTGGACAGGGTTTAGCACAACTTGAGTGCCACCATTATGAGGGTCCTGTCTCTGGTAGACCTTTAAAGGCCATCCAGAACAGGGTCTCAGGGAACAATACCCTCATGAGGGGAGATATCAGTCCCTCAGTTATCCAGATCCTTGTATTATCATGTGGCTATCCAGATGCTGTTGTACTTAAGCTTCTAGCATGCCTCATCATTAGCTATGCTGTCTAAGGCTATGGGGCACTCATCTGGTGGGCCATGTGATTCCCACCCCAGATTTAGGCTATATGCTTTGAATTGTACCTGGAAACAAGCTTGAAACCCATAGGGATCTTTCAGAAATGCTAAAGTATGGCAAACCCATGTCAACTACTTAATCACAGCAACCTGAATCTCCTGTTTTCCAGCTTTTCACAGGCATTTGGAAGGAAAATTTCACTGGAGGACAGAATTTTTATTTAGGGGCAATGCCATTGTTTTGCCCTCTTACCCCCCCATAGCTACAGCCTTGGGCAAGAAGGCAAATTGAATGTTGAATGGGTGAGTGTCAGTTTCTTGATTTACTGTGTGATTGCAGTTCTGTAGCTGCAATTATAAGTCAAGATGGTGGTTGAAAATTCTGCCTACACTGCTTGACTTTAGTATGCTGTCACTTCCAACTGGAGTTAGACAATTGCCTTTGAAATATCCTGTCCAGCAATTTTTCAGTTGACTTCTAAGATTCATTTCAAAACAGGGATCCTTCACCTTTAAAAATTACATAGAAGAAGGCTTTTACTAGATGTGGCTTTCTCCTTGGGATTACTATAGTGGTTGAAGAAGCTGCATCAAATGAAAGTGCAACTCTCTTGCACAACTCTTAAAAGATAATAGGGTATCTCTCAGGGACATGACCTTCTTCCAACTGTGCCTTCTAGGAGACATTAGTGTAGCTTAGACTTGAGCTTCCAAACCTTATGTTGTCATAAAATTCCCTTACTACTAGGATTGAAAAAGGAACGTAAAACTGAATTTATTGGGAAAAGATTCTCAGCAGAAGTGTAATATCTGAAATAGAGATGTTGACCTACTCACACAGCTCTAATAAATTCTAGAATGTGATGCCACCAACAATTTACTTCCATCTTAGATAAACTGCTATTCCTTGTGCCTAGTAGTGATATAAATCTGATACCATGTTGTTGACTTAACCAAAATAAACACAACAACTTTTAAGAGGTCCTTGCCTCAAGGGCCATTATTCAGACTCTTTGAATGGAGAGTTTTTATTTAGCTTTCTTGGGTGAAGAGACGTTGGTAGATTTTTCTTCGATGTCTGTGAGTTCCCTTACTAAGTGAATCATGGGCATCTTTTGATCCACCAGATGTTGTTGGAGCACAGCTCCCATCAGACTTACTGAGTATAGTCAATGGTGAGGAATTCTTGGAGCAGTCCGACAACATCCAGGTGGCCACAAGATGCCAACCCCTGCTCTGAGTTCATGAAAACACACACTAGATTCAGATAGCTAGACTCACACTTTTGACCTTCTCTTTGATACTTTACTAATAATCACCATGCACACTGTGCTGGAATTTATTTGTTATTTGTTTGATTTATGTCCTGACTTTCTCTTGAGATTGGGACTCAAGGTGACTCAGAAGACATTTTAAAACCAGTAGAGTCAAAATCACAAGAAGGTATTACATTAAAGTAGGATTGAACACATTATGGTATTAATTATGGTACCATTATGGTATTATTGAATGAACAAGTGATTTAAAAATACATTGATAAACGTAAGTATAGCACCCATCTGTACTAAGTGAATTAATTTTTAGAATGTAGTTTAGAATAATTCATCCGAATACTTCTTGGGTTGTAGATTACGCAAGCCTCTCCCTCTGAGTACACAAAACAAGATCTGCTTTGATGAGACCCGCAAATGAAATGATGTGTTCATACTTCCTTAGGGAAGAATACAGATTCTTTTAATGGGCATGCTTTCAATTGATTTTAATTCTGTTGCTAGTTTAACTATATATATTTTTAATTTTTGTAAGTGGTTTTTGGTCTCAGGACTGGAGAAAAGGCTGAATAGTAATAGCAGCAACAACTGCAACAGGAGCAACAACACTTATTATTATTTGCCACAAGTATCCTCTGAATGTTTTCTCGTCATCAAAAATTCCAATGTGCCACATCTTCTAATCCTACCTACGGATGCCCTATCTGAGGATGACCGATAGAAATTACATATAAAATGCCTGCTGGAACAGGAATGTTTTTAGCTGTTTCCTGAAAGTAGGCAGGAGGGTGCCAATCTAATCTCTTTGGGCGGGGAGTTCCAGAGCCTGGGGGCAGCCACTGAGAAGGCCCTCTCCCATGTTCCCACGGAATGCATCTGTGAGGGTGGTGGGACTGAGAGAAGGGCCTCTCCCGCACAGAGCCTGCATTGGACATTGCATTGGGAATAGCCTGGGGTGTCCATGGTTAACGAAGAAGTTTAGGCTGAATGCCCATGGCAAGAGAAGAGTGTTTCAGATGAGATTTCTTGTAGGTAAAAGGCAATTCAGCTGTTCTTAGGATCAAATTAACTCTTGCCTTTAATAGGGAGCATGCGGCAATGTCTGCTCTAGAGTGGGGTTGTGGAACTTTAAGCCTTTGCTCCACATTATGGTTCTCATGCAGGTGGAAGCTATTCTGGCAATTCAATTTGCAGGTGCTGAGGGAGGGGGTGGGAGAGGGACAGAGGCAAATGAAAAAGGATTAAAGCTCCCTTTCCATGATAGTTTTTTTTCCTTGGGTAAGGAAAAAAAGCACAGCTGCAGCTGCAGGTTATGCATTAAAAAGAGGAGTGTTAGGAGAAATTGCAGTCCAATAACTTCTGAAGGGCTGCATGACATATCTAATTTCTATTATCATCCTTGTCATTTCACTTGCTGTTGCCTCCCATTTTTAATCTTGCAAGTAAAGAACTAATTCTTCAAATTGAGCTGTAATGTAAAGCTGTAATATATTTGTCTTTAATACAATTAGGAACACAGATATTTCTGTGCTTTGCAGTAGTACAAGACTTGTGCTAAGATATTTTTGACAATGAGTAATATCAGCTTAGTATAAGTTTTGGACAAGTACTCAGTAAACTATTTTCAAACATATTTAGCTATAAGACTAAGGCTTTGTTTGGAGTCAATTTCTCATTCTGACAGGCTTCTCTTTCTGATCTAGGCTGGGAGTTCGGATGGTTGAATACACCATTTTTTGCTCCCATAGATGCCACTTTAGATGAATAGCCCTTCAGAAATGGAAACAACATCCAGAACCTTCCTCCCAAGGTTCAGAACTATGCAATGATAACTGTTCTGGGTCCCCTTTTGAGCAAGTGGGAAGAGAGATGTCCTCAAAACATTTTAACTAACGGAAGATTACTTTTCTGTAGAGCTTAGAAAGTTCTTCCAAAGTCATAGAGTTGAGTCAGAGACTTTCCCTCCAATCTTGTTATTATGATACCAATGTAGGAAGCAGGTGTTTTGTTTTTTTTTTTGGACTGAAATTTATGGAGAAGACCTACAGCCATTTTAATTATGTACACATCCTGGTGCCTGCTTCACTTCACTTCACCTCATAATTGCAACTCTGACCTGTTTTATTTTGTGATTTAGGTGCCTCCTTTTAAGCATTGCTACAGAGTGTGATTTATAGGAAGAAGGCTCTGGAATGTAGGAAGTGTTCTTTTCCTATGTGATCTTGACCACCAGAGATAAAAATGTATACCACTATGTTCAGAGTTATGAATGGATGTTCTGCTCCTTATCCTGTGAAAGGAGTTGGATTTGAGCCTTTCCCCCCAGCCCCAGGACCAGATGTGAAAAGAGAATGGAAGAGAAATAGCAAGTCACAAGGAAAGATTCCCATGTCTCTATCACATAATTCTAAAGAAGCCTAAGAGTGACAGCTTTACTTCTTCTGATGTTTTTCTGGCAGACATGCAGCATCAAAGCCTAACAGAGGCATGCAAAGAGAGGTTAGCATATTCAGAATGTGATCAGTTGTCAGCACAGTATATTGCTTGGAGAGCAAAGATTTTAGGAGAATGTGGTAGGAGCATTAAAGATGCCACATAAACCCATTTCTTGTAAAACAAGGCAATATGGACATACAATGGCTACATCAGTGGAACTGGCTGTCTTGGCATGATTTCATTCTCTGAGTGACTTGCCAGCTTCTTGTGTCACTCTTACTTACTGACAGAGGTACCTGTCAGCCGTACAAGCTTTCTATGGGCTGTTGGGACCACAGTTGTCACCAGATGACATGATAGTAAGTGATTATCAAGGGGAAACATTGGCATGCTTGGAAGAGAAAAGCCAGTTTTGTTTCAATGTGAAACTGCTTTGTCTTCAAAGCTACTTCATACAGTCTGTCATTCCCCTCCAGCCCCAGATGCTGTGTCTGTAGCTAAAAGGTTACTGTATGCATTTATCTCCAAGGAAGACCCATTTAGTGACAGAGAAGGAGGAGCAAGACTTTATTTACTTTATTTAGCTGTCCCAACACTATATGTCCAGTGATTCTGAGATCTATTTGTTACATGTATGGGATATGCAGAGTCCAAAGCAGAAGATCACCTACAGTGTTTTCTATTGTCCTTTCGAGATAAACTGTTCCTTTCCTTTTTCATGTATGACCCTATAGAATACATCTCAAAATGTGAAGGAGTTTCAAATGCAGAGGCAAAACATAGATGCCAGTTCCTTCACTGGCAACTTTAGTTTTTTTTTTTTATTGTTTTTTTTTATTATAAAAAAAACTTTATTTTCTTAAAATAACAACTACAACACAAAACCTTATACTAATACAAAAATTAAATAAAAAAAAGACAAAATGTAACGTACAAACACTTAACAAAAATCATCATGACTTATACAAGACAAAACTCTCTCTTTCACATCCTAATACATACAATGCTTTCCCTTGCTCTTTCTTTATTGTTATTCCAACATACTTTAGACTTCGGCCTTAGAGATTGATTTATTTTATAGTTACCATTCTTGGTCTTACCAATTCTTCTGTATCTCTTCATCCTAATTCTTTTCAAAATTCTATCTTAACCATGTCATTGTCATACCATGAATTCCTAAAGTATTGTAATGTTTTTTCCCATTGTTTTATATATTTCTCTTTACTTTCCCCACTCAAGATACATGTTAGTTTATCCATGTGGATTACATCAAATAATTTCATTTCCCATTCTTCTATTGAAGGCATTCTATTTCCTTTCCATCTATACGCTAGAACCATTCTTGCTGCAGCTGTCATATAAAATAGTTGTCTACCCACTTTTTTTTCTAGATCTTTTTCCAACATTGATAACAAATATACTTTCGGGGTCATACTGAATCTTATATCTAATATCTTTTCAATTCGATTATGAACCTTTTTCCAAAACCCCTTCACTATTTTGCATGTCCACCACAAATGATAAAAAGAGCCTATCTCTTCCCCACATTTCCAACACTTGTTAGAATATCCGTTTGTCATCTTCGCCAATTTTTGGGGAGTAAAATACCACCGAAAATACATTTTGTAAAGATTTTCTCTGATATCCTGGCATGCTGTAAACTTTATAGTTTTTAACCAAAATTTTTCCCATTGTTCCATCGAGATAGAATGGGAGAAATTCTGGGCCCATTTTAGCATTGGTATTTTTACAGTTTCATCCTCTGTATGCCATTTTAATAAAATCTTATAGATAGAGGAGATAACTTTAGGTTTATCCGAACATAATATCATATTCAATTCCTCTTCTTTCTTTTGATAATCATTAAACTTAATATCATTCTTTAATTTTTCTCTTATCTGCCTAAATAAGAGCCAATGACATTTTATCCCCTTTTCCTCCATTTCTGCTTGTGTTTTGATTTCAATTTGTTCTCGTTGTATTTCCACCATATTCTCATATCTAATCCATTTATCAAACAAAATGTTTTCCTTTTTATAAAAAGCCTCATGCGGGGATACCCATTTCGGGGTTTTAATACAAGCTCTTTTACTGTATTTTCTCCATATTTTCATTAAGGCTGATCTTAAATAGTGTCGATTAAAATCTCTATTATTTTTCCCTTTATTAAACCATAAATAGTAATGCCAACCTGATCCTAATCCATCCCCTTCTATATTCAATAATTTCGTATTATCTAATTTAATCCATTCCTGAATCCAATTCAATCCAGAAGCATGATAATATAAAATTAAATTTGGTACAGTTAGACCACCTCTTTCTTTGGCATCCTCCAACAATTTCATTTTAACCCTTGGTTTTTTACCCCCCCATATAAATTTAACTATCTCTTTTTGGCAACTTTAGTTTTAAGCAGCAATCAGTCTTCTAGCTGGGTACATGGAGGAGAAGAGAGACTGTGTAACAGCAAGAGGTGGCTGATACTACTAGAACAGTAAATCCCTTAGGGGCTCTAGTGTGAAATTTAAGGGCACTATCCAAAGCGCTGAACCATATTCTCCAAATTTCCTCCAACTAATTCTCCAAATTAAAGTTAACACTAAACACCAGAGTAGATTCATGGCCCCATTGATATTGGAGCCACCAGCTTCCACTGAGATCATGCACACTGACCAGAGTAAAGATCAGCACAGAGCCAAAGGTCTGAACAGGAACTATCAATGCACACAACTCTACACCTAACAAGGCAAACTTTTCAGTGTTCCCGATTGTATGGAGAGAGGGTCAAATTACTTTTGATAAATTACTTACTTTCATATTTGGACTTACATAAATTTCGACTTGCACAGGTTATGTTTAGGTCTTTCATTCAACATTTGGTGGTTCATGACGAAAGGGCAATGGCAAAACTGTTTCCTGTGATTGGGATCCAAGAATAGGATTATAGCATTCTCAGGGAGCACCAGTTTCAAATATCCTTCTCTGTCTATAAAAATGAATGGCAGGATTATTGAATAAAATTATTGCTAATCGGTGCTTCATGGAAACACTTTGCTCTCCCTGCACCCCCCCCCAGCCGATCTTCTGTAATCTTTTTTTCCAGGCCAGCCTTTGCTATTTATTTCCACTTTATAGCAATATGTCCACTGCTTCTGTCAAACCAAGCTGCAAGCAAATGCCTTGCTCAAATCTTCTGGAATCAAATGATGGTGGAAATGGCAGGTTCTGAAAGCAAATGTGACACAAGCAGGCACATCAGCCAGATGGTGCCACTAGAGTCAAACGTGACAGTTACAAGGCATTCTCTCAGTTCTGCCTTCAAGCATCAGAGCCCCTGAGAACGTCTCAAGTGCAAAGGATGTTATGAATCATTGACTAATAAGTGAGTTTCTGCTGTAAGGATTACTACGAGCTTGATTTACGAAGTTCAGTTGTCTCCCAGCTTACTTTTCAGCACAGAATATGCACACAATCAGTAATAGTCATTGGTTATTAGACAGAGAAGATTTTGTCAGGCCTCATAGAAGCAATCTATTTCTCCTTAGTAGGGCCACAGCTAAACAGGGCATGGTTTCATAAAGTGGCTTCTAGATATTTCTTTCAAAATATTATGAACATTTTAGAATTTCTGTAACGGAGAGGTGGTGTGACAACATCTTTAGACTACCAGTGATTTCTAGAAGAAGTGGTGATGTAGCCTATTGTAGGAAAATCAACCAAAGAATCTCATGATACCTTACAGTTTAACATGTTTCCTCACATTGCTTCAAGGTAAATAGAACCTAAAGCTTTTTATAAACACAATCTTTATTAATATAATAGTAAAAGTATATGCATTACACAAGTCCAGTTCATCAGATGTATGAAGAATTGCCCAAAGTTTTTAGGTATCAGGACCCACACAAGACATTTTGTTGCCTGAGGAGGACCAACTAAATGGTACCCCCTATTCACTCAAGTTAAGGTTCATAGAACCAGAAACCAGCCAAATATTTTGGCATCTAAGACTAAAAATCCCTTGGGCACTTCTCCCCATCACTGTTATTAAAATTGCATAGCAAATAACCAACGGTTTGTCCCCTTTTTGTGGTATCCCGAATATGTTACTGGAGCTGATTGCCTCCCTACACCTTTGTGCCTGTGAGGGAGGGCACGTGTAACAACTGTCAAGAATAGAGGAACTGAAATTAAAAAGGCCACACTGTGAAATAGTCTGTGAGAGCTTAAAATGTATGGGAAATCATTATAACAACACTTCACAAATTAGTACCAGCAGCTGGAATACTGGAAAGACTTGAGGATGAGAACCAACAGCATATCACTGTTGCCCAATGGGGGTGCGGGAGGAGGAAGGTTGTCCCATGTTGCTTAAGGCTTTCAAAACTAACACCACAACTTTAAGCAAAGATGCAATATAATGTAAGTCAGTGGTATCTGTGGCTTCCATGGCAGTGGAGTACAGGCTGCAATTTAAAGGAAATGGGCAAGGTACTGGGCTTATTTGATGATATGGCTCAGACCATTAGATAGCTCCATTTAAGTGCATAGTAGATTCACCACCCCAATGCCATGAAAGTGACCACTGGTTTCAATAGGCTGCTCCAGTCATCAGCCTAGCAATCTGTACCAGCTACAGCTTAGTGACCAAGCTGAAAGGTGTATGTAGTACATCACAGTAGGCTAATTTCAAAGTTACCAGTGCACAGATCACTGTGCACAAATGATCCTGGTCCAGAAATGGGCATAGCTGGTGCAGCAGCTGAAGATATAAGACATGTTCCTGGTCAGCAAGGCCATCTGGATCTCCAGAGAGAAAGATGAAACAAGGAATCACCTCTGAGCTGTATGCCTGTACTCCTTCAGAAGGAGTACAACCACATCCAGAGCAGGTGGTTGGCTCCTTTCCCTCTTGCAGGTTGCCAAATGTGAGATCTATTTTTAAAATTATAAATCTCATCATTCTTCCCCGTTCGCTGACTCCCCCCTCCACTCTTGACAAGTACATTTTTCTTCTCTTCAGGACAAGAATTCTGCCTTTAATTTTTATTCGTCATCTTTTTCTGCTAGCATCCAGTCTCTCACTAAATCCTGACACTTCTCAGGATTCCCAGAATGGCATTCGTTTATCTCTTCTAATACTACCAAGAAGTAATTTATTCTTTCATTGAGTATTATCCTGAGAACTGAAAGTCTTTTCTTTTTGGCCTCAGTGCTTAAACTCTTTCTCTAGTTCTTAACTGCTTAAATTCTTTACCAGCTGTCAGACAGATTACATTTAGGGTTTTTTTTGAGTTGGGGGAGGGAGTTTTTTTTAAAAAATGTCCTCCCTGTGCCTTCTATGTTCACTTCCTAGTTTTAAAAAGGCTCCTCCTGGGTCTAAAACATTGAGTAGGAATAGCCTGCCCACCTAGAGGGCGGAGGGGAGACTATTCTGAGTTTTTAAAACTCAAATAAAATTGCATTTAAAAAGTAGCTTGTGTGTCCTGCCGAGATCCCAAGGGGGCAGTGCACGCCCTGCCACTTCTGGGTCTGATCCCTTCTCATGTACTTTTCATTCCACTGGTATCAGTTACCTTGTGAAGCATGAATTAGGGTGTCCATTTCTCATTTCCTCCCCCTTTTCTTTAGCTCTTCATTATCCACTGAAATCTCTTCAGTCAGACCTCCACCATAATGTAATGCATCTATAATCCAAGACATCTACAGGACACCAGATTGGAGGAGGACTGGTATCTAATTTGTTGTTGTTGCTATCCCATATTGTGATCTGCTTGCCACTGGTCCGAAAGAAATACCTCCAACTAAAGCATGAACCATAATAACAAACAGAACCCGTACAATTAGCATAAAAATGACAAGCCACCACAAGACACTCAATTCTGACAACAATAAAACTATTGGCCAGAATCCTTTATCATGGCATATGCTACATAACTTTACATATACTGAGTGATGTAGCAGAGGCACTAAGAAAAACTGTCAGTGAATTGCAAAGATGCATAATGGGACACCAGCAAGAGTGTCCCAATGTGCAATGGGCTCTACTGTATTGATGTGTGTTGGCTTTCCCCAGCAAGTATCCTGATGCACAACAGCACCAAACAGTGTTTCCATTGCGCACCAGCATTGGATCCAATGAGCATTGGTCATGTTGCCAGCTTACTTATGTAGTAACATAACAGCAGCCTTTATTGAATACAGACATTACAGAATTGCCCAGTTCTAATTTCTAAGTCCTCATACAAAGATGCATGTTCACAAAAGGATTCCAGCTATTGATAAGAACAGTCAACATAAATATCACTATCCCACTCTTTAATTCTTGCATGTTTGTGATTCTTAGTTTTCTGTGGTTGCTCAGGAACTTCTTCTCTTGATTAATAACTTCCATATTATTGGAATTATTGGTTCAGATGGGAATGACATTTACTATGGGCAATTTGCTTGTTTATTATGTGGACAGTCTGACTGAATGTTAACAAAAAACATATCCAGACATGCAGGAAAGTGTGCATTGGGGCACTGGAGAAAGTTCAGGCTAAACACATGATTTGCTCAAAGTTTTGGCAGAATTACTGAAGCTGTTGACTGAACCATTCCTAATACTGCTGATGACAAAGCATCTGTTTGGTTTGGAAACCTTGACAGGTGAGCATGACTAGCCAACAGTCCCAAAGCATTATTGACACTATTTTAGAAGGCTGGAATGTAAACTCAGCCAGATAATAAAACAGAGGGTTATGGATTTGGAGCGTATCACTTGGACAAGGTTTGAAGTTATGCAGGAATACTGAAGACAGCTGCTGCTTTGACATTGATTACCTAGCCATTAGGACATATCAGTCTTGTTTGCTAACGTAGCAGAGCATGTCATGGTCTTCCTTCTAGGACTAAACCAAATTTAATTTGGTTTTATGTGCTATAACATTTTTATTCTTTGCTGCTGACATTATCTTGGTTTTATATTCTGCTGTCTCTAGTAATTTTTTTTACTATTGTATTTTATTTTTTAATGTGGGGTTTTGCAGATGGTCTTTAAATGTGCATTTGTGTTGATTGGCTAATGGGAATTAACCCAGATTTTGGGAGGTGATCACACAACATTGTCTCTGTTTTGTCATTAAGTCAGCCTTTTGCCTGTCATCACTGATGTTTTTCCACAACACAAAATATGCATTAATTTTTCAGCAGCCTGTTACTTAACAAGTATGGAGACAAGATAGCTGCTTCTTAGGCAGCTTCTGAATGAAAGTGGTAGAAACATATGCTATGGAAGTGTTAGCATTCCACATCCCCAAGTGTCTTCCTTTATTCTCTCATTCTTATGGAACCCCTTCAGCTATCCCAGTTTTGGTGAACTGTTGCTCAGCTGATAAGAATTGAATTGCCAAAATTACTTTCATACATCCAAAAATGATAGAAAAAGCAAACTGCAAGTGGATAGATGGCTGTTTCCAGGTTTGAAGAATGGCTTCTGGATGTTGTTGTTGTTCATGTTAAACAGTGCAGTGAATTGGTGCTTCCAGAGGCAACCAGGAGAGCCACAAAGGATGCTTCAGAGAATCTGAAGGGTTCAAAGGCTGCAAAACAGTATTTATGGGCCACATAGAGCCCACCCTGTTCTTGCATGGGACTCGTTCCCACTGCACAACTATACTGCTATGATTCCACTTTTTAACTGCCATGGCTGCCTGTGGAATGCTGGAGCTTGTAGGAATCATAATACTAGAACTGCATAGTATGAAAGGGCCCAACTGGCTTTATCCAAGTTCCAGTCCTACCTGCCCCATTCTTCTCACATTCTAACACCACCTCCATTTTCATTCTTTCCACCAATTACCATCCAGATGCGAATACATTTCATCCAAAATTCTAGATCTGTCACTCAGGGCCTTTCCACACCACACAGTTTCAGCACAATGACCTCACTTTGCAAGCAATGGCGGCATCCTATGGAATCTTGATGTTTTGGCTATCAGGCAAGCCACCAGCCGAGGTGTCCATCTGAGAATTCTAAATGTCCCTCCCCAAACTCCAAATCCCAGGATTCCATTGCCATTGCAGTTACAGTGGAATCATGCTGCTATAAGAGTGCAGTGTGAAACAGCTGCTGACCTTTGCCATACCACAGAACAACTCCAATCCTGTGGCTTTGTCATTCTGTGCAGTTTGCCTCCAGTATAATATGCCAGACATGTTTGCCACAGTATACTTTCTGTGTTCTGGAACCAGACTTTTAGCTGTATGTTTTAGTCTACTTCAGAACATCAGGTGTCTCTGGACCTCTAGATCCTTACTTGACTAGCTGCATGTTTGAAGTGCAGTCAGCCCTCCACACTAGCAGGTTTGACTTTCACAGATTTGATTATTTGTGAGTTTCTTCAACTCTTGCTCCCACTCTCCACCACTTCAGGTGTTTCTTTTCTGTGGGAACATTCCCCCTTGGTGGCTCCAATTAGGCTGCAGAGTCCTTTAAAAACCTGCCTCTGGTCTTCCTCCTCCACCAACTGCTGCCTGGCCTGCTACAGCTTGCACAACAGTTTCTCAGCACCACTGAACCCTCTTCCAGTGCCCCCCCTACACCCAAGGAAAGAGATGGTTGAGAGAGAGGAAGTATATGGCCACCATGTTGGCCTATCCCCTTTCCTTTCCCTGACCTATTTTGGACCCTGGGTACCCATTCGCCCCATCATGCCTCAGCCCTTCTCCCACAGACACACAGACATACACACATATGTTGAAATTTGTGATTTTTCCACTGTTGTGGGTCCTGCACCCTTAACTCTAATGAACGTGGAGGGCCAAGCGTACTTCATTTGCCTCTGTTTAGGTGGGTCATGACATCCATCTACATAACGAAGTATGCAGGTATATACTCTATACATCTGGACAATGAAGGTTTTTATGCCTCTTTTTCCTCCTTATCTATGTGGAAGATTTTTCTTAGCAGTGTTAGCACTGAAAGGATGGAGAAGGAGGCCTGGGGCAAGATAGACTTTTGGTGTCAGGTTGCAGTAGTGTGTCTTCAGTAAACCTGAACTCAGAAAGAGTAGGATTCTGCTTTAGCCAATCCTCCCATAGCTGTGTGTGCCCACCTACAACTGGCAAGGCAAACAGCAGTTACCTCTGGAGTGTCTTCTTAGGCATGCCTGAACAACAAAACAGAGAGAAAAGGGGGAAACAGACCTTGGTTCCATTCTTTCTGATTTAATTGCTTTCATGGTAATATTTATGATTTTATTGACTGTCTTTTTATATTTGCAAACTGACCCAATGGCACTGTGAGTTAGGCACTATACATTTTAAATAAACAAACAGACTGACAGGTTCTTAATTCTCTAAGTTTTTCTACCACTGATTACTGTGCTGTATTCTGGACTTGTGCCTTTTTATTTACATATGGTAGTGTTTTGAATTTTCCTTTTCTTTTTTTAATGTATACTTTCCATTTTCCACTTGTGCTGTGAAGATACTCTTAACATTCTTTAACCTGAAGAACAGGGCATAAATCAACTACTGACAGACTTAGTTATTTTCAACAGCTAGTTGGCATTTTTCTTTTCCTTCCTTCATTAAAAAAACCATTTGTACATTAAAGGGCAAGTGAGAAAATAAAAACATTTAAATATAAATTAGAAAATCTGTTTGGGATTATTATGAATTGAACAGTTATGTCTTGCCTAGTCTTACTTTCCCCTGAAGATGGGCACTGTGGTATATTAAAAAAAGAATACGGTTAGAGCATGCTCAAGACTTCCTGTGACAAAGGACAAAATGTCTCTCTCCATTTCATGTACAGAAACAGACAGGACTGGAAAGTCAAATTTAATTCAGAACACTGGTAATGGAATAAGATTCTATACCACACCTAGACGGGGGTAGTCAAGATTATGAGGCAGATACAGGATCATCCTCCAAAATTGGGAAAAGACCAAGGAGTCAAAAGAAACTGCTGTAGAGGTAAGTGCCAGAGGTATCTCCATTAGCATCTGCCACCCCATACAGCTGCCTCACTTTGAGTTTATTGCTGTATTAGGTGCTCTGTGGTGCTTCAGTGATAGACCCATGTCCACATGGCATCTCTTTCCTCAATTGCACTACCGTCAACACAACACAATGCTGATGTTCCTAGATTAACACCCTTCTCACAAGTCAGAGTGGTGTAGCAGTTTGAGTATTGAACTACAACTCTGGAGACCGGGGTCCAAATCCCTGCGCAGCTATGGAAAAGCACGGGGGAACCTTGGGCACATCATACTCTTCCAGCCTCAGAAGAAGGCAAAGGCAAACCCCCTCTGAACAAATCTTGACAAGAAAACTGCATGATAGCTTTGCTTAGGGTCATCATAAATTGAAGACAACCTGAAGCCACACAACAACACTGCACATTCTAAACAGCCACTAAACCTCCTCCAGACTTGGGGCATGTAGGTTTTTATGTAGCTCCTTGAAATCTGAAAAAGATTTTACCTCAGGTCTCTTCAGGAGCTTGGTGACAATAGTTTTGGACTGGATCTCTCCTCTTTTAAGTAACCACAACAGCTATCCTCTTCTAAAATGCTGCACTGTATGGTTGAGAAGTGTTGTATTGATCCTAGGTGCAGAAAAACAGAATGACAGAATGCATGAACGTTTGTTCTGTGCTGGAACAAGGAGTAGTTTTCTGTTTGTCCTACGATGCCTTCACATTGTCAGCTTGCCGGCTGAGAGACACCAAATGAAATGCTAGTTTGATTATTCTGAATGGCACTTGAGTTATAACAGCAGCTTTTGTGACAGGAGAGAGAAAGTGAGCAAGCACACACAATGGCCACCCAGGGACAGGTTGAAATTGTCACTTCAGTCCTTAATGGAGACAGGGAATGTAATTAACAGCCAGTGTTGTGTACAAATTTGTATTTCATGGGGACGATGACTCATTTTGGCTTCAAGCAGAAAGGAGGAGAAAATTAAACTAAAGCCTGCTCTGCTGTCATGCTAGGTAGGCTTGGAGCAATAAAAATGTCTTCTCTACTTGGACTGGGTAGAGAAATAAGAAAATTTGAGGGAGTAGTGTGGCCAAAAGTATTCATGCTCTTTACAGTTTTTGCTGTAGGTAAGAGAGGAAAAAACAAAACAAAACAGGCACTGGTAGGTTGACCTGCCCATCTCTGGTGAGGATGTTTCTTGCCCTGTATTATAGTTTTCATGTCAGTGAAGGTATTTGGCTTCTGTTCTCCCTATGGACCATTCTCTGAATGGAATGGAATTTTGTTCAGAAAAATTTGCTTGGGGAGAGAGACAATCTTTGTGAATTCCTCCCTTCCCTTTGAAGCCACCTTCCATTCTGTTGTGGAGCAACATATTTCTTGGTCAGTGTTATTGAAGCCCAAGAGCCATTGAGGATATTGTTTACAGTGCTAAGGAGTGGAATGGAATCAATAATAGGCCTGGTTCTTAAACAGAAAGAATGTTTCCTGTTGAAAGAGAGGGCCAACATTTTTCTTGGCCTGAACTTTTGAATTCTGAAATAACAGCAAAATAGATAAATGGCTACCACAATGGTGGTAGGGCCTTGGGCAAGCTATAAAACAAATGGACCAGCATGGAGAAGCTGGAGAATCTCAACTGGGCATTCTAAATATGGATACTCTCAGTGGTTCTCTGCCCAGTGTTTACCCCAATAAGACTCCACAGACTTATTTGGCTAATAAGACCTCATAGTCTTGTTTGACCAGGAATACTGGGCTGCCAATTTAGCAGTTTGGGAATAAACCTATGAAGTAGAGTATAACCTATAGAACAGGGATGACCAAGCTGCACCTCATGAGCCACACCCAGTCCTTTCACATGCCATGTGCGATGTGTGGCGATGTGTTGGCTGAGCTCTTTTTTTGCATTGGAATTCAAATAAAAGATAACTAATTTTTTTTCAAGTTTATAATTATTTACCAGGTATAAACTGAGAGTATACTGGATTTAAAAGTAAGTTTAATGTCCTAGTGAGTAAATATATTTAAGAATTTTAATCTTAACTTTAATGCTAGATTTGAGTCAGGGATTAAAGAAATTTTGGATTAGCAAGGATTACAGCAGAATTGTACTGGGGAATCAATAATTGTACAAGTTACTGCTGATAACGTTAGTTTTAGTGAGTGTGGCTTGCGATCATAGCTGTTAGCAGTAGCAATAGCAGTTACCATTCTATACCGCATATCAGTCCTAAGCATTCCCTAAGCAGGTTACAATGTATTTAGCTAATTGCCCCCCAAAACCTGGGTACTCATTTTACTGACCTACGGAAAAATGGAAGGCTGAGTCAACCTGGAGCCCTGCAGGATCGAACTCACAATGCTGTGGCAGCAGTACCAGCATTTAACCACTGCACCACCAGGGCTCTTTAGGTGATTGAGGCATGTGTGACTGTGTTGCTGACAGTGAAATTAATGAGGTGTTAGTGTGATACTAGGGACTTAGAGTTTGGTCGTGCTGCACATGTTGGAGCTTATTGTTTCAAGATAGAGATTCACAAGATCTCTACTAGCAGTAACTGAACTGATCATTGTAGCAATGTCTTATCATAAAACGTTATGATAAGATTATAATTTTGTAAGGTGGCATCTGATTAAAATATCTCTAATTTTATTGGTGTACATATTTTTCTCCATGTTTTATTTACCAGGACAAATATAATTAAAAATATCTGTTTTTACTCCATTTATTTTTTATTTTTGGATATCTCATTTACTGTTAATGAGATGCATATTTGCATATTTTTATTAGATGTTTCCATAGTTCATTATTGTATTAAATACCTTCCATATAGTTAAAACACTAATCAATCAGGATTTTGAAAACATTTGGTGTATATATACCTTTATACTTAGTGATTATTGAAACTAATACAAATTAACAGTTTAAAAACCACATACATGAATAAAATTTATTATGTACCTGTATTTTTTAATATTTATTACAATTTTTTTGTAACAAAATGTGCATGCAACAATAACAACATGTGTGTAATATTTGTTCACGTCTTGTGACTTTCAAGCATCCGAAGTTTATTGTGCTTACCTTTTCTCATTAACCAGGTCTGGCCAACCCTGCTAGAGAATATAGCATGTAGAGTATAAGATATAATGCAGAAAACTAAATGCATTGAAATACATGTGTAAGTATCATTGAGAAACTTTGTTCTTAACTGCATCAAATTGACATCAACTCACGGTGTCTCTATAAATAAGAGACCTTCAGGTCATCATATCATCAACAGCCCTGCTCAGGTCTTGGAGGCTCAGGGCTGTGGCTTCCTTGACTGAGACTATCCATCTGTTATATGGTTTTCTTCTTTTCCTCCTAACTTCTACCTTACCAAGCATTATTGTCTTCTTATGATATGCCCACAGTAAAATAGTTTTAGTTTAGCCATCTTGGTTTGAAGGGACAGTTCAGGTTTGATTTGCTCCAGGACTGATTTATTTGCCTTTTTAGATGTCCACATTACCCTTGGAACTTTTCTCCAGCACCACATTTCACAGGAGTTGATGTTCTTCCTATCAGCTTCCTTCACTGTCCAGCTTTCATCACCATACATAGAAAATGGAAATAGGATGGCAGGGACAATCCTAACTTTAGTTTTCAGTGATATCTTGACACTTCAGGATCTTGTCTAGTTCCTTCATAGCTGCCTTTCTAGTCTTGATTTCTTGACTGCATTCTCCGTTCTGATTACTAACTGAGCCAAAGTACAGAAAATCTTGAACTAGTTCAATGTCTTCATAGTCTATTTTCAAGTGGTGTAAATCATTTGTGATGATTATTTTTGTTTTCTTTATGGTCAACTGTAAACTTGCCATTGCACTTTCTTTCTTGACTTTCTTCGTTAATTGTTCCAAATCATTGCTATTCTCTGCTAGTGTCATCTACACATCTTAAATTGTTGATGTTCCTTCTTCAATTTTTTCATGCCTTTTCCCTCTGAGTCTAATCCTACTTTACATGTGATATGTTGAACATATAAGTTAAACAGATGGGGTGATAAAATGAAGCCTTTCATCTGTCATCCACTGAAGCTTCTCTTTCTTTTTGTCTACAGATTGTGTCTTTTTGAATTCCTCCCTGGCAATGTCCCTAGCTCCAACCCAGAGTTCTTCTGGCTCCTGGTCAATTAGGCTTAATCGTGCAAAACTATTTTTTCATTATCTTTAAATTCTATAGAGATATTCTTCAGGTTGTATTGTGGCATAATATTTGGTTTAGTGTTCTTCTTTAGCTTTACTCTTCTTCTTTTTTTTTAAATTAACAGTTCATGGTCTGTGCTATAATCTGCTCCTGGTCTATTTTTGCAGAGAGACTGGAACCTCTCCATCTTCTGCTTTCAATTATGTAGTCTATTTGACTCCTACAATGGTCATCAGGTGATGTCCACATATACAGTCACTCCTTGAAGAATGTGTTTGCAATAAACAATAGTTGGCCTTGCAAAATTCAGTCATTTGCTCTCCTTCATTTCTTGATCCTATGCTAAATTTTACTAGTCTACAGATTCTGCTCTGTTTCCTCCTTTTGCATCCCAACTACTTAAGACTTAAGAACGCTCGAGTGGAATGTTGATGTTAACTCTGCCTGTCTAGTTTTTTGAATTGGGCATTATGAATTGGGCTCTCAGGAGATCAGGAGGTAATAATGGAATCATGGACAGAATCCAGGTTAGCCGATGTGACAAGGACTCTTAGGCCCTTTCTGCTCCACCCTCCTAACTCGCCATAGGGATGGGAGAAGGATAGGACCACAACACTCATGCACAACATTGTCGCTGTCCTGTCCTTCTCCTGTCCCCAGGCAGCACAATCACACCATAAATCATTGACGGGTTTTCCCCGTCAATGACTGGCGATTGCACCACCATTGTGGACTTACCTTGTCTACAGAGGCCCTGGAAGCACAATGGCTGCACTTCTGCCCCAGTGCAGCTTGAGAAACTAGCTGGCTGTGCTGCAGCAGGAAGAGAAGTGTCCATTGCACTTTCTAGAACATGGAGGCAGATGATGTGGAGGGCGGCACTCCTGTTGCAGTCTCCTCCTAGCAGAGCCAACACTGGGACCCACACCAGATGTCTCTGCAGCCAGGTAAGGTACAGAAAGGGCCCTAGTCCTTCAGTCTAAAGAAATAGAGGTGTGGAACCATGCCTGTTTCAATATGCTCCAAGATAAAGATATATTGTTTCTGAACAATAAAGAAAAGTGGTGTGATGGACTTCCCCTCCAATCTTTCATTTACAGGTTCTACAGAACCAAATTTTTGTTGTGGGAAGAAAAAAAAGGGTTATTTATTAATTATGCCACCTTTTTCTGACTTGAGATCCAATGAATGTATGTGAAACCAATCAGAAATCAGAAAGGGATGGTGTAGTGTTGTGGAACAGAAGGTTCAGTTCTTCACTAGATTTCATCTTAGCTTCAGTTCCTCTTTTTCACGTGGAGACAATATTCTCAGTTTGTTTCCTTGCTGAAACATTTCTTTCTTTTCTGAAACAAACAAAGATGGGTATTTTGATTTAGGTTTTTTTTTTTTTTTTTTGCTTCCAACACCTTTACAGCAGGTGAGGTTTCCCAGAACTGAGTCTTCCACATATCCTTTAAACTGGACTGATTAAACATGAATTAAGGAATAGTGATTCCAGTATCCTCTAATTAGATTTTTTCCCCCAGGAGTTTTCACAGAGAGGTAGTTTTTTCCCCAGGCTAGATTTTTTTTTCTAGACAGCTTTGAATAGATGTAGGTTCTCTAGATTTCCCTACCTTTCGCTTGCCTGTCTGCCTGCCTTCCTTCCTTCCTTCTTTCCTTCCTTCCTCTATTTCATCTTTTGGTGAGGCTTAGACTTCACTAGTTTATTTTACAGGGGGAGGAGAGGGTGTCCCCAGAGCAATGTTTGCATCTGGATATTGTTGTATATATGTTCCTTGAGAACTCTTCTTCAACCTGAATCCTTAGTGGCCTCCATTTTAGAAGAGGTAGTCTTTCTTCCTCAGCCTTCTGAAACTACTAGACATCTGGGAGCACAGTAAAGTTTGACTACAGGACTGATGCAAGATTAGGAACAAATTCCATGTTTTAAATGGCGAACTGTACCTAATTATGTATGTTTTAAGTTTTGTAAACCAACCTCACATTATGCTTTAATCCGATATGTTTTAATTTAATCTCTGCATTGTATTTTCTCTGAAATTCACTTATTTTCATCTGATTTCTTGTGTATTGTGACTTTATCACATAGATCTAGTTCTGTTTTATCTGCTGATTTAAATGAATCTTTCAAATTTATTACACAGTAAATAGTGTTTGGATACATTTTCTTACTTATTTGAGTAAACAAAGGACCTTGTTTTTAAACAGGCTTGGAAGGCTGGAAGTGGAGCAGTCCAACTACACTTTCACAAGCAGCTATGTGCCTATAGAGGGCAATAAAGATAGAGGCAGGTGGCTAGGGGTCCCTACTGTGTTTTCTGTGTTATTTATTTTGTTGCTTTTTTGCCCATAGGGTGACATCCACAGATCAGACTTCACTTCTTATCACATCTTTTCTTCTACTCTTTATCTTAGGTCCTTTTTGCAGGGTATTCACCATGCGAAAGGGCCTCTGGAGCATTGCGCAATTGTGAGGAGCCGTCCACATGACGTCCTCACAATTGTGCTATGCTGCGGGGGCTGGCAGGCACTGATCGCGCACTATTTCATTTTCGGCTTCTAGCCGAAAATGGTGGACAATTGCGCATCGCTCCAGGGCCCCATGCGCACTTACTGTGCGTGCAGAGCCTCCAGAGCTGCGGCGCTTGCACTTCCTGCCCCAGTGCAGCCTGGGAAAATCCCAGGCTGCACTGCAGAAGGAAGAGGAGGAGCCCTCACGCTGCCTGCTTGCTAGCAGGCAGCAGCTGCGGAGATGAAGCAGCTGGGACACAAGAACCTCTCGCAAGAGGCTGCTCGCGCGATCCCCGCACCCCAGTACCACAAAAAGGTAAGGTGCGAAAACAGCCTTAGTCATGGAGCTATAGCCAGCAGACCTATCTTTGTATGTCAAAGATGTGATTTCCTTAATAAATAATTATTCTTCAGATAAAATACTGATTTGAAGCAACCATATTCTACACACAGCCAACCTGGGGGAAAATAATCAACAAAGATCACTATCACCTTAATTCTGGTAGTAAAGCAGGGCAGGATGAGAGAAGCCCTTCCATTAGTAGAGCTTATTTTGAATCCACCTGACAATTTCTAATTTTCTGAGGTGGTTGATACCGAATTCTTTATGCACTATGACAATATACTAGATGTTTTGGATGCCAAAAACAGCTCTTCAATTGTACATATGATGACAACTTTTTGCTCAGACATGTGCAGAGGGACGCATAATGCTGGATTTCTCTTTCTGCTGCATGGCTGTTATTTGATGTCTGACAGTGTGCAAGCTTTGGTGTTTGATCAGCTTAAGGAAGAGCGTGTTTGTGTGATTTTCAGCCTCTCCTCTTGCATCTTTCGCCATGTGCACTGCTCATTTGTGCAAGGTATGCATGTCTTTTGGAATCTGTCAATCAGGAACAGACATTCACTTGAGTAAATCCAGGGCTTGTGAGGGATGCTATCAGAGGCAGAGCTGAAGGTGTCCAGTACAAGCTATGCCATCAGCATCTCAGTAGAAATGCAGGTATTAGAGAGATTGCTGCTTTGAAAGGCCTTTCCATGAAATGAAGGCCAAGCATCTGGATTAGGTGTGACTGATTATCAAGGTATATTGGGAGTATCACTCAGACTAAAGGAAATTGCTCCTAATTTCTGCCATTTTTCTCCTCTCTGTGCCCATATAGGAAGGAAATAAGTGATGGGCATAGTAGTTTGGAGTTTGAAATGTTGGGCTTGAAAACAGTGACTTTGTCAATGTTTCAGTTTTCAAAATTAAAGTAGCAGTGAGAAAATGTTTTCTTCCACAATGCAGTTCAAAATCAGTATTTCTGTTATTCATAGAATCATAGAACGGTAGAGTTGGAAGAGACCACAGGGGCCATCCAGTCCAACCCCCTGCTATGCAGGAACACACATCAAACACTCAAACACTCATTACATTACACATAAAAAGCAACAAAGAACAAACCAGTCTCATGTACTGAGCACCTTGCAAGATGAATTAAACTTTTAATTGTCCAAATAAAAGTGGGATGCATCAAAACTGTCATCATTATACAGTCATACTGGTTGAAATTCAAATCCTAAATAAATATTATTTATTTTTATTTATTGCATAGAAATTTAAAAAAATGTTTTTCCAGGTAAAAAACAAAGCAATATTGCAGTGCAGTAAAGATCTGCTTGCCACATTGCAGTTATCGTTATTATTACTTATGTAATATGTAAATGAACATCTCACTAAATATTAGGCATAATATATGCCAGTAAAGCTGATAAAGCTGAAATATATACAATTGTGATATTTTACAGTACTGAAAAACAGAACTGGATATGTGGATATATTGTATTAGCTCAGCAAAATACCATAAATTTGTCAATTTTTTATTTTTCAAATATGTAACACATTAACTTGGCCATGTTAGCAAAACACCGTATTTTACTTAATTATTCTTTAACAGAGTATAGCATTTGAAATTTCAATTTTTTAACGTAAAGTACATTTGTCAAAATTACCATATATGATGTTAACTCTTTATGCAGTTGATGATCAGTGGCTTGCAAATGGTATGAGAGATAAAACACAGAGTCATAAATTTCAGAAACCATTTCTCTCCAGTAAGTCTATTAATTATTCTTTAGTATTTATTTTTCATTGGATATTCCCACTGTATATGGCTGGAATGTTGCATGAATTCCTAAAGTTTCCAGCAATTAACTAGATAATTATTTATCACTGTATAACTATATATTACCTCACCTTTATTACTACATACTTATTTTCTTTGACTGATGTATTGAAAGAAATGTGATCATTACAGACTTCCACACATCTCAATTATGGCTTGTATTTATATCCCACTGATACTGCTCCATGAAGCCCTTAGGGCAGAAATCTATTTTATGAACAGCAATAAAATAAACAGAAAAATAAGACCAGTTTATGATACACAGGTAAGTAACTTATCCTTTAGAGAGTGTGAAAAGCATCAGTACAAAAAATCTCTAAAAGCCCATGTGACAGATTTTTCTAAAAAAGCAGCTATCTCTTCTTATTTTATCTATTAATTATACTTTTATCCTATCTTCTTTCCCCAGTGAACTCAAGCTAGCATGTTCGTACTTCTCCCTCTGTACTTTACTAAAAAAACAACCTTGTAAGAAAGGTCAGCCTGAGAGAGAGTTACTGACCCAGTCAGTCAATGAATCATAGAATCAGAGAGCTGGAAGAGACCACAAGGGCCATCAAGTACAACCCATTGGTGTGAAGGAATGAATTTTATGGCACACTAGAGCCCTGAATTTGGGTCTCCCATGTCCTAGTGCAGTATTCTAACCACAACATCAATTAGTTCCCATTGCCCATCACCAAACAAAATAATCTTACTTGTTATTATTTTTATGCTCCTCTAGATTTACTCTGACTTCTGGAACTCTGTAACAGGGTTTTCTTGGTAAAATTTATTCAAAGGACAGTGTCTTCTTCTGCGAGTGTGTGATTTGCTCAAGACCACCCAGTAGCTTTCCCTGGCTGGGGGGACTTTGAACCATAGTCTCCTAGTGTTTCAGTGCAGCCTTCAAACTGCTATGCTACAATGGCTCTGATCTTTCCTAACTTTTTGAAAATAAAAATTGAGGTGCTCTGATGGATGCCTTTTAGGAAGGAGCTCCACAATAAAGATACCACTACAGAAAACGCCCTGCTCCTCTTTATTTTCAGTGTCACCTCCATCAAAGAAAGTATTCAGAGACACTATTTTCTCAGAACATCTCAGTATAGCGTATAAGAGATGTCCTATACAGGAGAAGGCATCCTCTGAGATTAACTGGTCTAAGATATACATTATGAGTTTAGACAGTACTTTGAATGGGGCTCAGAAACCCGGTAGGAATCAGCCTAGGCATCTTAGCCCAGGTGATATACACTCCCAATGAATCACTATTGATAAGAACCCTGTTGTCATTTTTGGAACAATGAAAGTTTCCAAATACTTCTCAAACAGCACTTCTAGAGTAACCGGTCTGGGTGTTTCCAATACATTTATCAAGGTAGCCAAGTCATTCTTTTCTGGGAGCAGTCACAATCAGTGGAGCTTCTTCCACTTGTAATATCTATCTATCTGTCTGTCTGTCTGTCTGTCACTCATACTGTTTTGACAGCAATGAGAATGGAAACAGATTGTGGGGCCTAAATTAAAGGAGAGGTTAGAGAAGACAAGGACAAGCTTACACATGGGGCAACAGTCAGAGAACATTGTGAGGGAGTGATAAAAATGGAGCTTTCTTTTAAAAATGTACTTGGAACACATTTAACAAAAATGGAATGTGTGGACTTCATAAGCCACTTCGTAAGGAGATTTTCTGAGACACTGAAGGAAAAGCACAATGGGGCCAGCATAATTTTAATGTGTTGCTGTTCTTCAGAGCACCTCAACAACTTGCAGATCAATTGGAGCTCCCATTGGCAACATTTCTGTCTTGTCTGGATTCAGCTTCTTTCTGTTCGTCCTCACCAAACCCACCAATAGCCTCAGGCACCAGCTCAGGACATCTATCATTTTCCTGAGAAATAGAAATAGATTGGTATCCTACTGAAACCTCACTCAAACCTCTGGGCAACAATCTTCAGTAAAAGTTAAAATGGGCAGGAAATGAGGTAGCATTTTCTAGCATGCAAATGATAAATTCCAGGGGGTTGTGCAGCTGTTCTCCACTTACTTTCTGGTAAGAAACCCCCAGCACTACCACAATGTGGTTCTTTCAGTCAGTCAATAACTGTGTCAGCCAGTCATGAACCACATTGTGGCCAGTGGTCCTGAAATCAGCTTGAAGGTCCAAAAATTTTTAATAGGGCCGCACACTGCCTTTGTCTATGTCTTGATGTTTGTGGCTATCCATGCTAGGTTGACCAAGGCAGTTTCAGTTCTAAAACTATGCTTGTAAGCCAGAATTCTGTGGATCAAGATAATCTTTCTCATCCACCAACATAATCACTCAAAGCTTGTTTATTTTGTACTATACCAAGATTGCTGCTCATTCCACTTTGCCTTTAAACCACATTCACTCACTTACC
Source organism: Cyclura pinguis (assembly GCA_030412105.1). Lineage (NCBI taxonomy): Eukaryota > Metazoa > Chordata > Lepidosauria > Squamata > Iguanidae > Cyclura > Cyclura pinguis. The sequence goes on along the minus strand of CM059600.1, from coordinate 107,267,628 downwards.
TCACCCCACCCCACCCCACCCCCCAAAAAAGTGAGGACAAATGCAAGAAGAGCACCAGTATCTCCTGTGCCATGTATGTTTTGGTCTTTTTCTTCTATTTTTCTCAGATTCTCACATAAGCCCTTTGGTTTTCTAGACATTCTGTGTAAGTGTGTGTGTGTGTGTGTGTGTGTTAAAATGTGCATTTAGCCTAACAGACAGGGAGCATAACGTGGCAAAAGGATTTAGCTGTTGTGGGAGAACAATGATGTTATCTTTCTTCATGCAGTTACAAGAACACCTATTAACTAGTCATGAAATGGTCCAGTTTGCTGCTAATAAATTCCATCCATGTAGGCCTGGATCTCGATTATCCTTCCCTGTTGTCCAAATTGCCTCTTTGTGTCATGTTAGATGACACAGAGTCATGTCAAACTACAGAACATAGCAGAATGCACTTTGAATGAACAAACAGTCTTTCACTGAGGTGGAGACCTTTATGAACAGTTTGCCTTAGAAAATGTTTAATAGAGAGGCGGACAAGGAGAAGGAGGAGGAAGAAACACAGGCTGTGTTTGAAGAACAAGAATGTAGAGAATCTCTCTCTCTACATTACTGTGAGTGATACCCGAATAATCTGTATTCCTCTCTCATTGAAAAAATCAACAGGATTGTGAGTGATAACCGAGTAAGAATTTTTTGTTGAAGAGAGATGTAGAACTTAAAAGGTATGCCTCTGCATGTTCAGTCCAACCTATTAAAAGCCACTACTCACCTCACACTTATCTAACTCATCCTATCAGATCTGATTCAGAAGAGTCAGACCTCTGACTCCAGATGGTGACTGCCCACCAGAACCAGGGCAGCTGGGGCCAGATAAAGATGATAAAAATCTTCAGCAAGATGGGATCCTATGTAGGCTGAGAAGATGTTCCCATCATTAGCAATATATAAACAGGGAACAACAGCACTGGAATAGTTAGTGCCACTTGCTGAGGCTTCAGGCAGAATGTTGGGCAATTAACCAGCTGATACCTTAAGGTCAAGCAGCTATAAGTCTCCCAGAAACCATGCAAGATCTTGTTGCATGCAACCATTCATCTACCTGGCATATGCTGTCAGTGCTCTTGGATTTATTTAGATTCATAAACTCTGAACTTAGGATCCCAGAGCAGATAGTCATGATAAACAAAGTCATGTACTATTGACTTCTTGTAAATAATTTTAGAACAGTTGAGATATTGGTAGATTTGCTGCCTTCATCTGTGGGGACTCCCTAAACTATATGTATATGACGAGAGGTGGGTTGACTCATCCGTGACTGCTTACTTCTACTAAACTCTGCCTTTTCTGACACTTGTTGTGTTAATCACATTTAGGACATAGAGAGTTGTAGGTAGGGATGGGTGGAATATCTCTACCTTCCCAATCAAAAATGATTGTTCATCCCATATAAAATTAGTTTCCACATGATAAATTATATTGTATATAATTCACTTAATTGCCCCAGCACTTCAGATCCTGCAAGCTATTTTGCTGGATCCTAGAGAAGAAATATAGTCAGATATAAACACTGGTCACTGTCCCCAGTTCTAAAGTTAGTGCTGGTCATTTGGAGCATATATTTAAACTAACAAACGGATTAACAAGACCTTAGGGTCAATGATTTGCCATTATCTGATGATCCTTCCCTTCTTCATTTCCCATAAGTATTTCCTCATCCCTATAACAAAAGAAATGCCTGTTGGGAAGATGCCCCACAATGCATTAATGTAAGGCAAACATTTGCTATGCAAAGAAAACCTTGTTTAAAGAGTAGGGAGCATTAACTATCCTGTTCTTGCATGCAAGAATCAATTTTTTTCATAGTTTTCTCACTACTGCAGGAGAAAATGAATATTTTCACCCAGTTTTCACCCGGTATTTGTACATCCTAAAGTGTTTTGAGAAATTGTATGTTGAAATAAATTGGGGTGGGTGGGTTTTGCACAGAAATGGTGGAGTCTGTGTAAAAAAGACTATGTTTTGTACAAAATTACTGCTTCCAGAAACACATATGGATTTTTTGGTGAAAATTTTTTTTACACAAAAATAGTATTTTTTCAGAAAAACCACCATGTCTCTAGAAAGTGGGCTTTCTTGTACAAAATTATGCTTGGGAAAAGCCTCCTTTTTTCATGAAAAGCTATTTCCAGAAACATGGGGTTTTGTGTTCAAAAACTGTATTTTCTGCAGGAAAAATATTTTTGCATAAAAACATGTTTCCAGGCAAACTTTTTCTTCTATAAACCTGCCCCCTTGTGTTATTTCTGTGCATAATAATATTCCAAAACACTTTAGGACCTGCAAATATTAGGTAGAAAACCACACAAAATTTTCACCTCTGTGTTATTAATACCAGCTGGGTTTCCCAAATGCCAGGAAAGCCATTTTTTCAGATAAGAAATTAATAATGAAATATTCTTCCTCCTCCTCTGAGAAAGTTCCTGACTTATCTAAAATAGCTGCTTGGAATGATGAGAATAGGAAGAGTAGAAGAGTAGTGGGAACTGTAAAGAAATTAAAAAACTATTTTGAACTAAATGATATTGGAAATATGCAAAAGCATATTCTTTGGGATGCATTTCAGGCAGTGATAAGATTGAAATGTATATGTAGTAAGACTGGAATTAAAAAAATAAAAGTTTACATAAGCAAAACTTAATAAAAGAAGTGTAAATGTTACAAAAAGAATATAATAAATATAAAAGGATATGAATAAAGAAACAATGGGAAAGAAAAAAAGAAGAAATTAAAAAATTAGACCAAGCATCAACATTAAGAAATTTAGAGCATGGGATACTAAAAGCATGAAGAGCTGGGCTAGATTCTTGAGGGAAAAAAAGAGGGGGAAAGATGATTAGCAGAATAAAAGGGGACAATGGGGATGAGAAAATAAGAGAAACTATGGCTAAATTTTATTAAAAATTGTATAAAGAGAAAGAAGTGAGAGATCAGAAAATAGACAGGAAAACTAAATTATCAGATACTCAGAGAAATTATATAAATTCTCCCATAACAATAGAGGAAGTAGAAAGAGTAATAGAAGAATTAAAAGGGATTAAGCCTCCTGGCTGAGATGGATTGACATCAATTTTTTATAAGAAAGAGTTGAGTAGCCACATGGTTAAAGTTTATAATGAAATATTAGACAATAAAAATATTCCTGAAACATGGAAATTGTCAGAAATTATTTTAATCCTCAAACTGAACAAAGAACCAATTAATCCTTAATCTTATCGTCCCATTACATTAAGTAATCGAGATTGTAAAATTTTTACAGAAATTCTAACAAATAGATTAGAGAAATACTTACCTAAATTAATTAATGAAGATCATCATGGATTTATAAAAGGGAGGTATATTCAAGAACCAATCAGAAATGTGTTTAATGTAATATATCATGCCAAACAAAACAATAACAAGTTAGCATTAATAAAAGTAGATATATATAAGGGATTTGATCCCCTAAATCATTGTTATCTTCATAAAATTTGTAGAGAAGTTGGTTTAGGTGATAAATTTAGTAATATTATTAAGGAAATATATAAATATGCTGAATCAGAAATTATTGTAAATGGAGAGAAAGCTAGAAAAATCAAAATTAAGAGTGGAGTGAAATAAGGGTGCCCTCTCCCCCTCTTTTATTTACCTTGGCAATAGAGCCTTTTGTAACTGTAATTAGAGAGGACAAGGAGATACAGGTAAACAAAACAGGTAAACAAAACAGGTAAAGAGGAGCTGAAAATAAATTTATTTGCTGATGATGCCCTGATAACAATGCAGAAACCTCTTCAAACTCTAACTAAATTATAATAGAGATATTTCAAAATGTTTACAACTTATCAGGGTTTTTGTTTAATGTGAATAAATCAGAAATAATGTTTATGAATACAAATTGTTGAGACCAAAAAAAACCATTTCAGGACTGAAATTAGGGGTTAAAAATATGAGATACTTGGGTGTAAATTTGTCAACTAAATTAGACAAACATTGTACGAGGAAATTATCATCAATTATGGAGAAAAATAAGTAATCAGATTTCTAAATGGTCTAGTAAAAATTGGAAAATGTTAACAAAAATCAGAATGTTTAAAATGATGTTACTGCCAAAATTTTTATATCTCTTTCAAACTATCCCAGAAATAATCCCTATAAATGTTATAAGGAAATGGGATACTTCAATTTTAAGGTGGATTTCTGGAAACAAAAGGCCTAGATTACCTAAGGCATTGTTATATGGACATCAAACAGATGGAGGTTGGGGGGATTCCCTTTCTTCAACTATATTTTGATGCAAGTCAATTGCTAAGAAATTTAGAAATAGAATATGATCAACAAAAAAAGTGGGTTAAAATAGAAAGACAAAGCAATAAAATAGATTATACATCTATCTTTTAAATAGGGATAAGGAGTAAGAAGGATAAAGAAAAAATAATTGGACCTATGAGGGTGAATTTTAAAACATGGGATAAATGGAGTAAAAAATTAGGTATCAAAGATGGGAAATGCTTACCAATAAAATATTTAAATAGGAGTAATAGTGAAGAGTTTGGGAAAATATTAAAAAAATTAAATACAAATAGAATTAAAATTATTGGAGATTTATATGATAGGCCAGGGTAAACCAATAGGGGAGGAATTATTGATTTCATTGATCGGAGATCAGCACTGGATTCAGGTAAAAGGAATTATTAAATCTCTACAGGAAATAAGATTGAACATAGTAGAACAGAATATGTTTTTAGAGGAAGTAATTGTCAAGGTCAGAGACCTGGGCAGCGAGCCAGCCCGGAGAAGGGAGAGGGAGAGATAGCAGAGTCCCACCAGGAGGAGTCAAAGCAAGCAATTACTCATAGGCAGTCCATTTGCCTAAGCCACAAGCAAAAGCCATAGTCAGAGTCCAAAATCCAGGGGTCAGGAGCCAGGAGATCAATCCAAGGTATCAGGAGCCAGGTACTGAAAGCAAGGAACAGACAAAGAGAGGGCTTGTAAAAAGTTTGCCACAAGCAAAGGAAAGCTTCCAGGCAGGCAGTTATATAGCCCAGACACAGGTGTGGCCGGTCACCGACTCTTGAACTTAATCAAGGTAGCCTCACTTTGCTCAGCTTTCTTGAGTCTCCGCCTTGTTTGTGGGCTGATTGACGCAGGCTCCAGGGCGTCCTCGGGATCACAGCTGGATGCTTGTTGCCCTAAAGGAGCAGGCAGAGGAACATCCGCGCCTGCTTGGTCCATGGCAGCAGCGGGAGCTCTTGAGCTGCAGGACTCATCTCCAGCCAGAGCCACAGGGACCAACAGCTGCTGCTTGTCATCAGGAGCTCTGACAGGGGCTTCAGTTATCACAGTAATAAAAAGAAAAATAGAAGAAGAAAAAGGATTAATAAGGAAAATTTATAAAAAATTGTTAATGGCCCAGTATAGAATGATAAAGGGGTTGACCAATAGTTGGGGAAAAGATATATCAATAGATAGAAAACAAATTAAAATTTGGTTACGTGAAATTCCTAAAGTTAAAAATACAAATGTAAAAGAACAACAAATGAAAATGATTTGTAGATAGTACAGAACACCCCATCAAATGGTATATATAAATGGCAATTTCTCACCAAAATTTTGGCATGGATGTGGAGCTAAAGGTATTTATATACGTATGTGGTGGGAATGTGCATTTATTCAGGAGTTTTGGAAAGAGGTTAAGAAACAAATAAATATAATTATAGAGAGAGAAGTTCAATTAAGTAAAGAAAATTGTTTAACCCTCAACTTAGGGACAATAAGTTTAAATAAGAATGAAAGTTATGTAACAAAACATATTTTAAAAGTGGCTCATGCTGTTATTACTTTAGGATGGAAAAAGAAATCAATGTGGAATGAGTTTTACTTGATAAAATATATAAAAGAAGTTATATTATTTTACTTTCTTAGGGAAAGAAGGTTAAAGTGTAATGTTGTAAAGAATCATGGAGTGATAACTGGAAAATAATGATTGAGAAAATAAAAGAAAAATTGGGGTATGAAGTTGTGATTAATTTGATTAAGATTATGTCCCATATCTCTGAAAAAGCTTTCTGACATAAATTGATACAAAAGGGTCTGGATCCTCTGTTAGCTGTTTGGGGGGTGGAGGGTTTGGATAGGTTGAAAAGGCACTGCTGTGAAAAATTTTTTGCCTTGTAATAACATTGTAATATAATATATATTAATGTAAAAAAAAGTTGTTCTTCTTGGGCCACCTGGGCCCATCTGCTGCCATTACTTCCAATGTATTAGTCCTACACAGTCTCATGTAGGAAATGTAGTTCATGGGAGTAAACTAAAGCTCTTTAACAGACTCTAATGAAACTATAAATACCAGGACTCTTTAAGTTAGAGCCATGACAGTTACAGTAGAATCCCCAGCACTCTACTATGTAGTGCAGATACACTTTTCTTGCACCAAGCAGTATAGACAAAACCTTGGACCTGGAAATGTAATCATGACAGTTCCTCATTTCATGGCAAAGTTAGAGCTGCATCATTAACATGGGCCCTTTCACACTTCACAGTTATACCACTATGATCCTCCTTTAACTGCCATGGCAATATCTTATGGAAACCTGGGATCTGCAGTTTGGAGAGGCGCTAGAGCTCTCTGGATGAGAATGCTAAATGCCCCTCCTTGACTTTCCAATCTCAGGATTCCACAGGATGTTTCCATGACACCTGGTGGAATCATAGCACTATAACTGTGTGAAAGGACCCCAGCTGCAGATAGTACTACAGGCTAGAGAGAACCCAACTAGAAAGGATAAAACTGAGCAAAAGTCAGAACTGAAGAGAGCTGACTGTAACCGGCAGATAAGCAATTTCCTTGAAAAGGATCAGACTAGAGGAAGGAACAGAGCTTCAATTGTTTGGCAAGTGTGTTCTTTTCTATAAATCAGGAATGGGGAATGTATTGTTTTCAAATGTTGTTGGATTCAAGTTCCTATCAGTCCCAGTCAGCAAGGCCAATGGTGATGGACAATGAGACCTGCCGTTCAACAATGGCCATTTCCGCAATAGCATGTTATAGCGCGATGATTCCACTTTCAACATCCTCTGGAATCCTGGGGTTTGCAGTTTCGGGAGGGGCCGAGTGGCCCCTCTCAAAACTGCAAACCCCAGGATTCCAGAGGATGTTGAAAGTGGAATCATCGCACTATAACAGGCTAGTGCAGAAATGGCCATTGTCTGGAGGCGTACAGATTTGTGAGGCCATAACCATTGACTCTGCCTATAGCCACTAGCTATGAATGAACTGCACAGGTCTGAGGTTGCTCAATCACAAGGATGATTAGTATGTGTTCAACTGCAAATGAATTCTCTAAGGCAGTTTTGAAAAGTGGAAAGAAGACTTTCTAGAGCGATGTGCGCAGTTATTATCAAAGAAGGTATTTTAGATATTTTCAAAGGTTCTAGTCTCATGCAGCATTCATTTCCACATAGAAATGAATGCTACAGAGGAAGGGAGGAAGGAGAAGAATTGGCACCGTGCTACATGACTTCCACCTCTTGAAGGTGCAGCTAGTGCTGTGGTTTATGCTTGTACAGTCAAGTCAATTTAGGCTTCCTACACATGATCAGTCTCTTCTGCAGGGGACAGATTATGCATGGGAAACTTTTTGTATCTGTCCTCTTTCTGGAACACACACACACACACACACACACAAGTGAACTACACATGACCCATATCTTCAGTTAAAGGGGAAAAGTTTAATAATAGATATTCTAAGACTCTGATTTGAAAGTTTTGTTGCATATAACTAAGCAAGATCAAGATGTTACAAGTCGTAGAGACTATGACAAACAAAGTGAAATGATTCACAGCAACGTATTCATCATTCAGTGGCACGAATGGGTTCCATTTATTATCCTTGATGAGAAATGACAGCTGACAAAGTTATCCCATTAGAATGGCTCTGTTTTACGTCAAAGCTCCTCGGAACCTCATTCATTCCATATTCTTTTTTCTTTCTGTTCCATGAACATTAGATCCAACATCTGATTACTGTCTCTTCCTATGTTTATATCTGCCCACTGGTGCTCCAGTTTTAAAGAGGTGCAAGCAATTAGCAGACCTTCCACCGAAGCATTGATTTAGCTAAATATAACATGTTGCAAAGCCACAGGAGAGTGATAAGTGTGATGACCCCGTCAGTAAGAAGGGCCCTTATACGTTTAATAATTGCTTGGAAAAGTAGGTTTCAGCAGGTGAAACTTGCGTGACAGGCTACACCTGCTGAAATTTCCTCTTCTACAGAATTATTAAATGTATAGGAGCCTAGTTGTCATCATCTCCCTCTCCTCCCCCCCCTTCTCATGTGGCTATTTCAGTAACAGAAAACTCACTTTTCTACTAAAACTCAGGTCTAAGGATCTGAGCCTGTCTTTGGTTGATGCTTTTTCCAATCATCCATAAATCTGCTATAATACAGTTAGAGATGAACTGCTTCACTGTGCACCCCAAAGAAATAAACAGCTCTTGGCTCTACAATAGCAGTTAAACTTTGCTCCTGGTTTCTTTTCCATATCTATGCAACACTTGTTCACAGCTTGGATGCATTTTAAAAGGTGATACATGAATGGAATAGTCTTCCATCATTCTCTTTAGATTTATTTATTTATTACATTATCTGTAATGCATTCTTTTGCATTTTCATTTGTATATAAGAATCTGCTCTTTAAAAATTCTCAAAGATAGAAGCTGTGTGATTATATCTGCAAGCTCTCATATACCCTGTCATGCCTTGCCTCCAGAACATGGACTCTGATTCAGAGTCTGAAGCAAGGGGCATGCCAGAGGCTGAAACAGGGGGCATGCCAGCACCTGCTGTACAGAGAGAGGTTACAGTGCCACAAACAGAATAGGGGGCGGTGCCAGCTCCAACAGAGAGTCCTGCCTCTTCAGACATTGAAGAGCACTTACCTGTACCCAGCTTTGCAGAGTGCAGACAGCAAAGAGAGACCCAGCAGTGGTCTCTCAGAATTTTTAACCAGCAACAATGAATCAAACCACAGCTGCACTAGGCATCAGACCTATTTAGCTGACATCCTTCCCCTCCAGGAATTGTCAGAGCTTGTTTGACTTTCTATCCTGCAAGATATCTTGCTGAATACTCTGACTGACCTTGGGCACTCTTTGCCTTTGAACTATGTTGGACTTTATTTGTGACTCTGTGCTTACTGCCTGGAAGTAAGTAATGAGCTGGGAGTTATTCAGTTTGTTTGTTTGTTTGTTTTATCAGCTGTGCTGGGACTGAGATAGGATATATCCTCAGATGCAGTTTATCTTTATAAAGATATGAATATAAGATATAAAAGTATCTAGGTATCCCTGTACCACCTCTTCATCTAACTTGGGCTGGAGCTACCTAACCACATCATTTATTCTATTTTCCCCTGGTTGAGCACTGTTTTTCTTTTGGCAGAAAACACAGGCAAAGCAGGTGCTAAAGACTTTCCACCTTCTCCTCATCACCCATTATCATTCCACTGTCTTCTCTTAGCAGCAGACCTACCACTTCCATGTTCTTTCTCTTGCTCTGAATGTTGGCTGAAAACCCCCTTTTAATTATTTTTGACCCAAGCACACTTTCATCTAGTCCTCTTTCCAAGCTCTTAAAAATGAACAAGCATCCACATTTGTTTTTATTATCATTATTACTTGTTTATTTGAACTAATTCTTAAGCTGTGTTTTGAATGTTTACATTCAAACTCTCTCAAGGGATATTCCACTATGGAAATAAGCAATTCAAAACAATAAAATATAATAAAATTATTAATAGTTAATAAGAATAAACCAAATAGTAACAACATTTGTTTATGTATCTGGATATTTACATGCTACCTTTCAGTGTGTTTTATTTTCTCTTCCTAATTGCCTTTTCTGGAGCAACAAACCAAGCCTCATCCTCTTCTGGTACATTGTGATGGGGATATTTTAGCAAATGGCATTATCAGTGTCTGCAGCGTAAGTATTTTTTTCTTGTTAACAATCTACTTCCCTTGTGAGCAATGTCACCGTCAGTCCCAAAATGACAATCGAACAGAACTAGGTTTTTTGAATAATTCCAGAATGCAGTGAGCTTTGTGGATACCATCTTTGGGATCAAACCTTGGAGAGTTAGTTGCTAGAGCTTTGGACCAGAACTGGAAAACAAAAATGTACTGACATTCTTAATGAGGCACTCAAGCCATTCATGAATGAGCAAAATAGGATGATAAGTACCCCTATATTTTTTTAAAAAGTAATTATCCAAGTTCTGTTTTGTACATAGTACAAATCAAGGCCCTAACTTATGGAATAAACCCATTTGTATAGGTAGTATGGCTCAAGAGATGTGAGGGAATTGATGCAGTTTTCTCCAGAGAGGCTGGAGAAAAGCTTGTGTGCAGTTTTGCATGGCCATGGTTTCCTTCCTGGCAGTCAGGCTTGGGGAGACGGTCAGATTGATCAGGTAACAGACGTGTTATCTGAAACCTGGATCTATGCCTCACACCGTGCCAACACAACTCAGCTGTCTACAGTAGACTTGAGGCCTTTTCCTCTCCAAATGTGACTTGATTGTGATGCTTTTTGCTCCCCACCCTGCCTGAGCCAACATCTTGACACCAGGATGGCAAAAATGTATGATCTGAAATCACTGTTAGTAGAAGAGGCCCTGTCACATGTTCATTTCATGTTCACATGTCTGAAGACAGAAATATTTCTAGGATGGCTGTCACAGAACCAAGTAGCAAGCAACACCAACTGAAATCCTTCTTCTGCAGAAAATTAAAGGTACAGGAACTCTCAGTTTTCACTTTGGCAACCATATTTGTTGCTGTTTGTCAAGCCTAAAGAGAGTTCCTGGGAGCTAGCCAGGAAGTGCCTGGAGCAAGAAGTCTGCTCACTTTCTGGTTTAAAAAGCAACCTGTCTAAGGTGAAAGAGAGGCATTTAGAGGTCTAAAAAAGTGAGCAAACTCCCAGAATCTGAAAACTGGTGAAAGTGGTCAACAGGTGTCTCCTCAGGTTTAGGGAGAGCACCACTAGCCATTTGGGGACATGTTTTTTGCCCCCCCATTTTTTTTTATTTTTTTTTGGGGGGGGAGGATGGCGTGGGGTGACGTGATGTGAGAAATTCTGAGGGCTTTAAAAACACAGCCCTGAGGTCTGCAGGCTGCGTATTGAACCCCTTTTCATCACAAGGCAGGCATGGGATTAACCTGTGCTCACAGATTTTGTTAGACTGCAACTCCAATCATTTCTCACTGTTGGCTATTCTAGCAAGGGCTGTTGGGAGTCATACTATATCAATATATGGAGTGCTGGATAGTTCCCACACCTGCAGTAAGGAATCCAAACAGTATAGTGTCTGTACTACACATACTGCTTTCATCGTCATGGCCCCATCTTAAGAAATCCTGGGATTTGTAGTTTTGTGAGGAACTTAAAATTCTCTGTTAGAGAGCTCAAGTTCACTTCTCTGAGCTACACTTCTCTAGCAATCTAGATGCCTCTCTTTCCTACAGAATCAAACTCTCTTAATGTCCAGTCTGTCTCTTTGCAGGGTACCTTAATATATTCTAAGTTCCTTTCCAGTCTAAAAATCCCAGGATTCCTCAGGATGGAGTGATGACAAGTGATACAATACAAATATAATGATATACTGAAGATACATCATAAGACATTCCCATAAGACATTCCCATTGCAGTTCCAAAATGGGGCTGTAGAAAGGCAATTTTGGAGACATGAAGGTTTTTACAACCTATTAGTGTCTTCATTTTCAAATGAAGAAGTCAATATTCTGTTCCCCCAACTTCTAGACACTTCACAGGAATTTTATATAAGGAAAAACACATTTGGGAGGATATGGTAACTGCAGTAATGAGGGCTATAAAGCACCATGGACAGAGGAAGACAAGAAATAAAAAAAAAGTTACAGAGAATGTTTTATGAACTTGAGGACCCAGCTCTGAAACATAAAGTGGAGGAGAGCTCAAAACACAGAAGGATGAAAGTGGGCCCCTAGTTACACTGTCAGTGCTTTGCAGAGGGCAAGTTGCCATGGAGGGCTTGAAAGAAACCAGTTTGAGAAAAGGAAGGGACATTTTTAAATAAAGTTTCTCTAACTTGAATGAACTAAAAGCTGGGCTACAGTTTTATTGCAGTGAGATCAGAATTAGGATAACAGTGGCAGAAGGACAGAAAGGAAAGGTTACAGAACAAAGCCAGTGATGTTAAAAATAGCAGCTGAAGAGCTAACAGGTGGCCATAAGGAGAGGTTAGAGACTTCTGAGAAACACTGAATGGAAATATGATTGCATTTGTTAGGAAGTTTTTACAAAATATATATGCATATATAATAGAAAGATGATGTTAGGAGTAGTCTAAACCTTATAAAGGACTATTTAAAAGTGTTTTGTTCTTCAGAAACTGTAATCAGTCTGATATTCAGAAAGTTCTGTTTCAGTTGCTGGGCTCCCTTTCCCCTTTTGGCTTCCATTCTTCATTTTGACAAACTGGATAGTAGATGCTGAACTTGACCCTCTCTCCCCTTCCACAATCCCCAACTATGTGAAGCACCATTTAAAATCTTAACAACATTTTGTACTTCTACTTGACTATACATCGTTGTTGCCTATTTTTGTTGGTTGGTTCTCTGGAGACTTCCTTCTCTGGGAATTGAGTGTTTTCCTTGCATGGGTTTGAGGAAAACATCTCCTCTTCTCAGTGCTCACTGTCATCAGAACAGTGGGAAAGGGCATACTGTTCGCGTTGAAATCTAAAAGTAATGGGATGTGAGCGAACAAGCTGAGGCTCAGATCAAGCTAGGGGGAGGTTCTTTGAGTCACTAACAGGTCTATATAGAATTGGGAATATAATCTGTTCTGGACAGGTTATTTTAGAAAGATCATGCATGCAGCTTGCGGTTTCTGCTAGATTCAGCACTATTCCGGGATTGCTAGGCAGTGGCAGTTACTAGGAGTGGTTTGTTCAGCTGTGGTTTGTGTGGTAGTGACCTCTTTTCCTGGGAAAGACTCATCTGGACACAGGGATCCACGTCTTAATCACCACATTTTAGATTACTGTAACATGCTGTTATTGTACACAGAGGTGGTATAGTGGCCTGAGTGTTGGATTAGAATTTTGGGACACCAGGGTTTGAATTTCTGCTTGGACATGGTAACCCAGTGAATGACGTTAGGCAAGACACACTCTCTGAGCCTCAGAAGAAGGTAAAGGCAAAACCCTTTCTAAACAAATCTTGCAAGGAAAACCCTATTTCAGGTTTGCCTTAGGGCTGCCATAAATCAAAGATGACTTCAAGGGGCACAACAACATGCTGTATATGAGGCTGCTCTTGACAAGTGTCTGGAAACTTTAGCTATTGCAACACTCAGTTGCTAAATTAGTATAAGGTAGTTGCTTGATTGGTATATACAGAACACACGACACCAGCATTGAAAGAGCTACAATGGTTTCCACTTTGTTTCCAAGCTCACATGCAGACCTAAATTTTTGGACTTGTGAAATATAGCTTACAGCAGTGGGTATTCATTGGTGGTCTCCCATCCAAGTACTAACCTGGGCTGACCCTGCTTAGCCTCCAAGATTAAATAGGATATGGTACCTTTAGGTTAGGATACTGTAGCTCTATCTTTATTGTCCTTCTGTTAGCTGGTGAGAACAACGTTTTTCTGATGAGCTTTTAATATTTAATGCTGCTTACTTTTCATCACTGGTTTTATTGTATAAAAAGTCATTCAGGTCTCCGTAGTTTGTGTATTTTAAACTTTTTATTTTTACATTGCCTCAAGCATTCACTGAATGTGTGGACAATCCAAGCACATTCTGGAGAAACATTACAAAGAATACTAAAACTGCTATTAAATGATAACAAATATTTTCACAGCGATCAGGTCCATTAACAAATTGCATGCTTTCACCGAGGGTTTTGGGCATAACCTTCATTAATCAGGATTTCATTTCAAGGACAATGTTTACTTAGTTATTTAACAAGTATTTTAGCAAATTTTCTCCATACAGACTTACCTTTGTTTTTGATTTAAATTGTTGGGTTTTTTTTCCTCAAAAGACTGATTCAAAACGAAATTGTTGTGTATAGTCCTTAATTAGACTGTATATAGAGTAAGAGAGTGTGAGAAAGAATGCACAGGTACTGCCATGCCTCTTGCTCTCCCTGTCAAGCAGATCAGATATTTTGGTCTTCTGTTTGAAAGAAACACATTCATTTTGGACTTCTCCTGTATAGAGAATGATTCCTATCTGAACAAGCTTTCTAATTCTGGCTGACTTTGATTGATGTCATTTATTGTTTTAGGCGTTAACTAATTAAGCGGATTCTAACAGAGATCTATTTGCTTTGCCTCTCTCCTTCCCTCTCTTTCTCGTCTTTTGGTAAAGGTTACCTTAAGGCCATCTTTTCCTAGACTGCTCTTTCATTTTCTTGTCATAGCTATAGTGTATACAGACTCAAGTGAAAACAACTGTTTTTAGATATCAATAGATAGAAAAATAACATTGCTTTTTGGATATATGAACAAATGGCTGTCCAGTATGGGAACTACCTAGATAAGTTTTCTGTAATGGTGGTGTAGAAGTGAGACTTCGAAAGGAATTACACAGCACCTCAGCAAACTGGGATGGGGGTGGGGAACCCTGAAACCTTGAGAAGTCTCAGGTTTTGTTTCTGTCTGATCCAATTTTATTTTGGAGATGCTGGGATCATGCAGTTAGATTGCCTGTTGCTAAAGAACATTACAAATATGGCCACCGTTCGCACGGATCACAAAGTTTACAGATCAAGGATTTTATGAATCCTGCCACTAAACAGAAAATCCATTTAGAATCTTTTACTAATTGTAACTGGCATTATGTCATTTGTATTATTTGTCCGTGTTCAAAGATCTATATGAGACAAACTAGAAGACCTCTTAAATGCCATATAACTGAGCATAAAAGTAAAATTTGAAATGAGAATCTGCAAGCTCCATTAACTCAGCATTTCCCTTTCTATTTTATACTGTTGTATCACTGAACTTTTTTTACACTGAAATGTAGTGAATCCCATCCCTTCCAACGCAGGCCTTTACAAGAAGTGCTATTACAAAGGGAAGCTTTTTGGATTCATCTGCTAAATTCCTGTGCTCCTATAGGTTCAAACAGTAGACTAAATCTTATAAATTTATTTATCATAGTTTTTGTTTGATAATTTGTGAAATGTGTGTGTTTCCTTAAAATATTGTACTATGCCATGATGCCGTCCCTATAAAGAAATGTCCAGCTGCAGCAGAGGACTCTACATCAGTATTGAGTTGTTCATGTTTCGGGGGCCTCCTGATGAACAGAAGCCAGGACCTTAGATAGGGCTCTGGCAAATCTTACTAAAAAGTTTCAGTCTGAGAATGCACAAGCATTGTGCCTCAGAGTTCTTTGAACAGTTTCTGTAGTTGAACCTTATTGGCCATGCAAGTTCTGGTTTATGTGACTTGATGTTATGTGATGTGCATGAGTTTGGAGTGTGTTTGACTTTACTCTCTGATTCCCCTGCCTTGATTGCCTTTACCTGCCCTAGCTCATAGGAATAGTAGGACTCTGACTGACATTCATTTTGTCCTCCTGTCCTGTTTCCTGGATACCCTTGCCTGCTGTTTTTCCTTGTTATGTGGCACCTTGCTGGCATTGACCTTGGAGAGTCAGAGCCCTCTGCTTGGGCCTACCTACCCAAAAAGAGGACAACATTGGTTGGCAAGCATTTAGTCTGGTGTTTCTATTTCTGAAGATTTAGTTCTAGAAAACTTATGCCAACTGGCCCTTGCCCCATTAATGGGCGCAATTTCATTTGCGGAGGGTCTTAACGGAAGAAGAGAGGGAAATATGCCTTAAATTACAGAGAAAGAGGTTTGTTCTCTAGATGCAGAGAATACTCTGACCATTCCTGTAGTATGAATAGTAGTAAAAGAGGAAGCTGGCATTATGGGTGGATTGATTCAGCCAAGGAAGCCGTGGCCCTGAATTTACAAGACCTGATTAATGCAGTTCGTGGCCAGGGCTCCTGGAGGTGCTTATTGACAGGGTCACATTAAGTAGAAGTTGACCTGATGACAAACAACAAAAACTATGATGCAAATAGTAGAGATGAAAATAAAGTAAAAAGCACATGAAATTGCACAGTAAAGGCTGGTACAAAAACTGAGGTGAAAAAAACCCCCAAAAAACCTTGAGAAGCCCCAGATTTTGTTTCTGTCCAAACCAATTTTATTTTGGGGATCAATATGACATTTTCCTTGTATAGAACTGTTTCCTGGGGGGTCCTGGAATTATCAAAAATTTTTATTTTCATTCCCTTGGTTGATTTAAATCAATACTTTCCGAAAGAAAATGCTATCATTTTTGCTTGCTTCACGTGTTTCTACTGTCTTGGACTCAGTGAAGATGCCAGTCAAGCAAACACAACTTACTATTATTTCCAGGACATAGACTGAAGCAAGAGAAAGAGGCATGTGAGCACTAAAGCAAAATTAAGCTAAGGCTTAACCAGTACATTAATGCTAAAGCATTTTAGTGCTTTGACTATCACCATTTCCACACGACGATGCTCCTGTGTGTTGTCCTGTCACGGTCCTGGCACCGCCTCTGCCGTGAAGGGAGTGCGCCAGGAAGGCTCTCCTCCGCATCTCACCAGATCCCTGTGGAAGGGAGTACAGTGGCCCCACCTCTTCCTTTGGCAGCACAGCCAGGCAGCTTCTATTGCTGCTCCAAGGAAGGGAGCATCACAAGCTTGCTTCCAGCCTTTCAGCATGGCTGGGAAGGGTGAGAACACCATGCAATGGCAGGCGCAAAATGGATTTTTTTCCATTTTGCAAATACCGCTCACATGCGTTTTACTTGGGGCTGAGATGGGAGCAGGCAGGGTGACAACGTCATGCGGAAGCATGACCAGCCAACCACTGCCATCCTGGCCCCACAGTGGCACAGCCTCGTCATATGGAAATGGCCTTTAACTCACGAAACACCCAGTGGAAATGGGTGAAAATCAATTTCTGAAATGTTGCAGAAGACTAGATGTGATGCATGATTAGTGGGGTGGTGGAAGGGGAAGGACACAAGGAATGGGGCAGGGGGAGGGAAATTCAGAATATTTCAAGAGAGAAGACTCTTGCACAAAATGTGTCTCAGAACCCCCAGGGGTGTGCGAGGGCAATTTCTCAATGATTCCTCCTGTCTGGCCATTTTAGGCCCCTAAGAGGCTGGTGGAAGGAGGGGGGAGGAAGAGGAGAAGAAGCAGAAACAGCAGCAGCAGAAAACTGGAAGTCATGTCCTAATTTTTTTTTCTTTTTTAACAAACAGGCTTGTCCTGGGCCTAGAGCAGCCTGGGTGAGAACATAAATGATGAAATTGCCCCTTTGACAAAGTTCAGTCACTAGAGAACATTCTCATTCATATGCCCTACGGTTGTAACTTCTTTGGCACACATTAAAACGTGTAATAAAAATGGTGGTTATAATTATGAGCTTTTTAAAGCCATGATGCAGTTCAACCTTCTTCTTTTCCTTCTTTTTTAAAAAGGAGTCAAAGGATTTTGTCATCTCAAGGAGATATTATGAATCAAAATTAACAAAGGTAAGCTCTTCAATAATATTGTGTCAGTTAAATCCTTGAAACCGAGTATTGACATGAGGTACCAAATCCATAAGAGAGCCAGCGTGATTGGACTATAATCCTGGAGACCAGGGTTCAATTCCCTGCTTGGCCATGGAAACCCACTAGGTGACCTTGGATGCACCGCATATTTTCGGTTCCCAGAAAACCTCATGATAGGTTCACCTCAGAGTTGCCATAAGTCAGAAATGACTTGAAGGTACACAATAACAAACAGCAACAAAAGACATAGCTTAGAGCAATCTTTCAGTCAGACTGAGAATGGGTGTCATTTCCCCTTTTTATGATTGCATGCCTCTTCCAAAAAACTTTTCGGGTGGCTGAACTCTCGATTCACATCCGATGAACTATGAAAGTGAAAACTTTGATTTCCAACCTTGCTCCAAGAAGCCCAATAGAGGTTCAACTATAGTTCATTTCAAGTCCTGTCTGCGATTGGCCTGCCTGGTCTTTCAGGAGTGTTTTTGTTTTCTTGTGTATCTGTTATGTCAATGTCTGTTACCAAACAGCTTCTTTGATTTTAAAACAATAAAATAGGGGTGGAAATGTGCAGAAGAGAATGAAGTGACTGCTATCTTTTCATGAACAGCTGCCTCCATATCCTGAAATGAAAGCACTTAGAAAGCAGAGCAGATGTTGCATGTGTTTATTCCAAGTCATTCAATGATTTCAGGTGGCAAAGCCGTCATTGGAGAGGGAAATGTATGGAAAACCTAAAGCAGTATCTCTTTCCCATGCTGTTGTGGAGGGGGGAAGGTTGTAGCAGCGAGCTGTATTGTGTGAGCCAATAAATGAGGTTCCCAGCTCATGGAATAGATTCCATCCTATGCTTGTTTTCTCTTCCCATCTCAGTCAAAAATCTGTCATTGGCTAGGGGAAGACATATTCACCCATACAAAAGGAGGCTCTTTGGATTTCTCCTCAGTTGGATTTCTCCTCAGTTGGATTGGGGAGTTTCCCTGGGGCTCTCCTTGTGTATTAATTCATGGGCAGCATAGTTCTGTGAACACTTTTCAAAACAGCCTTTTGAGGCTTCCTGCTCACATGACTGTGAGCGGATTGGGCTGAATGCTAGGCACATAATAAAATACTGAGATTATAAGAAAGTGAAAAACATAAAGACAAAAATATGAATAGGTTTTGGTAACAGTGAAACGGAACCTAGCTGAATAATTTAGACTCAGCCCTAAATTGCAGACAAACACTTCCTATATACTTACCCTTTGGATTATGTGTGTTATGATCTTGAGGCCTCCCCATGCAAGGCCCAGACTTCTATGGTTTGCTCCTCAATTATGTATTCTGCAAACTTTATCCCGTTCTATCAAAGTGAATGGGAGGAGCAATCCCATTAGGGTGTTTCACTGCTGAAAATAAACTCATCACAGGGAAGGCTAACTTTTCTTTTTCCCTGTACAGTTTGACACATTAAATATATTTTATAGGCTGTGTGCTGCATACTTGTTCACCCTTTTTCAAAGATGAAGAAATGTAGACCTAGCACTGGAAGGTTGTATGTATGTGTGGAATATAGCCTTTAAAGAAACTCAAACAAAATGGCAAAATTTCTTTATTTGTTGAATTTTAGCCTACCTTTCCCTCATTTTAAAATATCAAGCTAAAATATTAATTTATAAAAGTTAAAGAATAAAATCACAATATTATTTTAAAAACTATTAAAAATAGTTAAAAATGTTTAAAACATAATTATGAGCAAAAAACATTAAAAGTACTGCACACCACTTTACCCACCTCCCCTGGTACTTCTCAATAATGAAATTTCAAAAGCTTTCTTCCTGACAAAAAAGGTCTTCGTCTGCTGATGGAAAGAGAGCAGGTAGAGGGACAACTGGACCTTGTGCAGGAGTTCCATAGCCAGGGCCATTTCCGCACTGGACTGTTATAGCGCTATTATTCCACTTGCAACATCCTATGGAATCCTGGGGTTTGCAGTTTCGGGAGGGGCCAGCCAGGTTTGCACTGGACTGTTATAGCGCTATTATTCCACTTGCAACATCCTATGGAATCGTGGGGTTTGCAGTTTCGGGAGGGGCCAGGCGACCCCTCCCGAAACTGCAAACCCCAGGATTCCATAGGATGTTGCAAGTGGAATAATAGCGCTATAACAGTCCAGTGCGGAATGGGTCCAGGGAGTAGGCATTGAGAATGCTGTCTCCCGAGTCTTCATCAAATGTGCCTGTGAAAGTGTTGGGACTGAGAAAGTGTTGGGACTTCACAGGTGTTAAAACTTGAATTGGGTTGTATAAGGAGATATGGTCTTTTGGATAGTCTGGACCCAAGACATATAGGGTGTTACAGGTCAAAGCCACCACTTTCAATTCTGCCTGGTAGCCAATGAAACTGTTTCAATGGAGAAGTCACATGGTCCCTGTAACCAGCCCTAGTCAACAGCCTGGCTACAGCATTTTGGACGTGCTTAAGTTTCCCAACACTTGCTAAAGGCAGACCCATATAATCCTGTTGTTGATGTTCACCGTCAAATCCTAAGGTGAACCTATCAGTGGTTTTTCTGGGACCCGACAGTGTGTGATGCACCCAAAGTTACCCAGTGGGTTTCCATGGCCAAGCAGCAACTTGAGCCTTGGTGTCCAGGCTCATAGTCCAATGCTCAAATCATTACACCACATTTGCTTGCATCTCATTTGGACTACTGAAACAGGTAAACCTGTTACAGTAGTCCAAATGGGATATAATCAAGGTATGTGTCACTACATCCAGATCTGATTTTTCAGTGAATGAGTGCAGCTTGCACACTAGTTTTAACTGTGCAAATGCACTCCTCGCCACCGCTGAAACCTGGGGATCCTGGCTCAGTTTTGAGTCCAGGAGTATGCTCAAGCTGCAAACCTGAGATTTCAGGAGGACTGTAATGCCACCTAGCACAGGCCAAATCCCTATTCCCTGATCTGTCTTTCAACTAACCAGGAGCACCTCTGTCTTCTCTGGATTAAGTTTCAATTTGTTCATGCTCATCCATTACTGAGAGGAGATGCTGGTCTAGTACAGACACAGCTCCCTTGGAACTGGATGGAAAGGAGAGATAAGAGTTCTGTGTCATCGGTGTACTGGTGACACTGAACCCCATAACTCCAGATGACCTCTCCCAGCAGTTCCATTTCAATATTAAACAACATGGGGGACAGAACCAAGCCCTGAGGGACACCACATCATGGTGTGGTGTTGATATGAGGATGAGAGGTAGCTTTAATCATGCGCAGATTTTTTAAAAAATACCATATAAATGTTGCAGGCAGGTCTTGATTCATTTCATGGTTGCCTTCCTGGACTTGTGATGTAAATTGAAGCTGATGTTAATCTGGAGTGGGGAAGCCAGTTCTGTACAGAATCATTGGAAAGCCAGGTGATGCACTCCAATGAAGCTGAAGTAGCCACAAAGTTAGTGATTTTAGTCAATCAACACCAATTTTAAAGTAGTTTAAATCATAAAACATCAGTGCTTCCATTTTCCAGGCTACAGAAGTGTGCAAATGCTCTCCAAAGGGACGAGAAGAAGCAGCAATTGTTAATCCCAAGGAGGCTTGGCTGGAGTGAGGTGGTTTGCTATTAGACAACAGTTCCTTTTCAGAGGAGCGCACAGGTAGAGAACAACTGGTAAGAACTGTGCTCCTTGGCTGTGCCTTCTCCAGGTGTGCCTTCTCCATGTGGAGAGGGCACAACATTTCCACTGTGCTCCCTCTAGCAAGCTTACCAGGGGAGGAAAGCAGATTGCAATTGATCATCCTCTACCTAAGCAAATATAGGAAATCTGTTCCAGCCTCAACAAAATTCCAAGATTCCGGTTTCTTTCTGCTCTTCATGTCCCTACCTTTTAAGCAGGGAAATGACTGCAATATTCAAGTTCATTCTTTCTTCTCATGCTCCCCCTTCTAATGAGGCACAGACATCCAGCAACCTCCAAACTGCAGTTGCATTGGGAGACTTTAGATTTTTATTCCCTCCCTCCCTCCCTCCCTCCCTCCTTCATTCTTTTTTGGACAAACTTTGTAAATTTGAAATGTTATAAACTGGGGAACTGCAGAATGACATTTGCCTGTACCATCATTGTCTGATATGTCAAGGAAATGCTCTAGTATTGTGTCAATCGTAGTAAAGTAAAGCAACGTACTATAGACACAAGGAATAAATGACATGTTGTGCAAGACTAAAGATGCCAAATGTAATCAAACATAGGTCTGTGACTCTTGCCAACTCATATTTCCACATCATACTCACAAATCCAGACAACCACAGTCTACTAGGAGTGGGAGAATGGTTGTATTTTCCCATCAGGACTGTCCTTGCCATTTCAGCACAGGTGCCGCTGCCTCAGGCAGAAGTGCTTAGGTGCTGTGAAAGGGCTGCAAATTGTTGATTTATGCTGGTTCCTTTTTTATTGCCTGCAAGGGAGAGGGGAGGCATGGTAAGATGGGAACTACAGCAAGTGCCAAAATAACTTGAGTGGTTGAGGGTATATGTGTCTTTATTTTGGAAAGTGGAGGCACCATTTACTGCTCTATCTTTGGCAACACAATGTCATGAGATAGCCCTGTTCCTCAGAGACAGAATGTTGCCTCTGGGAGCTGGGCAAAAACAATAGCCTTATATCCAAAACTCTGGAAAGCGTTTCAAAGAACAATATCCCCTGCAACAGTTGATTATGCAGAGAGAGAGAGAGAAAAACAGACAGAGCGAAATGTTCCATCTGGAGTGCCTTGAAGGAGAGAGGACATTTCTCCTGCTAGGGAAAAAAGAAAGCTCAAATCTAAACCAGAGATGTGTAGTATCCGTTCTGAGCACAATGATTAGTTTATAAAAAATTGCTTGCAGCAATGCAGTTAATAAAATGTTCACAAACAAGCTTTCCCGAGTGCTTTTCCTCTCAGGATAGAGGGCTTCTCTTTTTCCTTCTGCCAACTGCTAGAGGATATAATGGATCCTTCTACAAAGGCCGCCAAAGCCTTCTGCTTTCTTCCACCAAGCCAGCTGTCACCGGGGATGCCCAACAGAATCACTCATGGCATGTCTCAGTAATTGGTCTTTGTCAGGATAGAAGTAAATAAAAGGTGTCCAGTGAGAATTGCCCTATCGTGTAGATTTTCACAAACAGAAAGCGTATTAGCTTCTGACAGCTCCATTTCTCCACAGACAAAAGAAAAAACAAACAAGAACCTGCGATGTTTCCAGAAGCTGACTGGTTAAGCCACATGCTGTTTCTTTCACCATCAACTCTGAATGTAAGGAAATCCCTTAAGACTTGACTTCCCCCATTGTTTGCTGTCAACAACTCCTGTGCAAAGCCATTCTGAAAGGTTACTCCTCTGACTTGACTCTCACTTTGCATAGGTGGGCATGAAGTGAGCTGATGCTTCTGGAAGGGAAAACTTTGAACTTGCAAAAAGTTTCTGGTGGTTGCCAGCTTCTTGTTCAATATTTTCTTTCCTCAGTTGGTTTATATTTAATGATGTAATGGACATCTGTGCAAAGCAATTCTCAGATCAGTGGCAAATAACCTATGATCTCAAGGGAGAATTGCTGACAACTGTGTTATTCATCCCTTTTCTTGTATAGACAGGCTCTGGGTAGAGACACAAAACCCACATATATAAAAGCTGAAATTATCTCTGATGGTAATTGCCAGCCTGAGAGACTTCACAGATCTAAGGAGAGTGATGATAGGCCCCAGCAGTGAGTTTTGTTTATGGGTCTTTCCTCCAATGTAGTAGTTAACAACACAAAGGGAATGACAGGTCTTAACAATGCTACACGGTAAACATTTTCTTTTTTAAAAAAAGTCCTTCTACAGCCATTTTCAGATGTTTCATGGACTCAGGGAAACAGGGTTTCATTTATTTGTTGTATCTTGCCTTATCTCTGAAGAATTTTAAGCAGTTTGTAAGTTTACAGAGAGCCATCATGATGTAGTGGTGTGAGTGTTGGTCTAGACTCTGGGAGACCAGGGCTTGAAACCTGCTGGTTGACTCTGGGCAAGTCACACATTCACAGCCTTAGAGAACGTAGTGGCAAACCCTCTCTGAACAAATCCTGCCAAAAAAAACCCATGACAGGGTTGCTATAATTCAGAAATGACCTGAAGACACACTACTACTACAACAAGGAGTCTGCTAAATAACCACTGAAAACATACTTCCAATTTCCATAAAACATTGAAATAGCATCAGGAAAAAAACACACCTCCATAACACAACAGTAAAATATTTAAAAATTAGAGGCCAATTTTATGACTATCTCCTTAGATAGGCAGTCTCATACAGAAGAATGTGGTCCATCAGATATCTTCATTCTAAACCATTCAGGCCTTTCAAGGGTCGTCAGTGACCACTGGAAACCACACTGGAAGCCAGTGTAGCTGCTTCAACAAGAGAATGGTATATTAAACAAGCTGACTGCTGCATTTTGGACCAAGTTTAGGGAGTGGTCATACACAACTTGACAAAAATAATTAGATATTTATAAAGAATGCATCCTCCCAATAACTAGTACAACCAAGAATAGGTATAGGTACACTAATTCAAATTAATTTAAATTAAATTAAATTTAAATTAATTCTAAAATAATAAGGGATAACCTCATTCCTTTGATGAGTGTAATGATAACTTTTTAGTTATTTTTATCGTTGTGTCCTCTCTAGATGACAAGAGAATATCAGATGATTCTGGAGCCAGCTTGTCCTGTGCTGTGCCTCATTGTGGTTTTGCAGATGTGGAAGCAACAAAAAAGTAGCTGGGAGGAGAGTATGTTTTGTAGCACAGGCGAGGAGCTTATAGCATCTGAATTTTTTTGAAAAGATACTAAAAGTTTCTTTGGAGAAATAGCAAGTGGAGCTGCTTTTTTAAAATTGCAACTATGGGTCTTTCCACACTACACTGTCATGATGCTATTATTCCACTTTCACCATCCTGTGGAATTCTGGCGTTTGTAGTTTCCTAAGACCCAAGAGCTCTCCAGCTTAGAATTCTAAATGCCCCTCCCTAAATTGCAAACCCCAGGATTCCATAGGATGTTGAAAGTGGATTAATAGCATTATAACAGCGGAGTGCGGAAAGACCCTTTGTAACTACTTTGGGCGGCCTAGAATTGATAAGTGTAACTATCTATTTTCCCAAGCTCTGAATAGTTCTGAATACTTTTTAAAAACAGATCTTTGTAGAGGTCACTGTAATACTCCTGTATTGAGAGAGCCTTCACAGTGGCTGGTCCCACCCTCTGGAGCTTCTTTATGTGGGAGACTAGTCTGGCCTCTGCTTTCCTTTCCCCAGCAGGCAAAGTCCTTTTCATTTAAGCAGGTTGGAGCTTACTTAATTTTTTATTTTTTTAAAAAAATATTTAAATTAATCAAGCTGTTCAAAGAAGGGCAACCAAAGTGCTCAAAGGTCTGCAAATCAAACCTCATGAGCAGTGACTTAGGGAGGGGAAGTCTGTTTATTCTGGAGAAGACTGAGGCCCTTTTCACATGTCGGGGGGGAAACGGGCGAAAACGCCCAAAAACGGAGCTTACCTCCAGCCGGGTAAGTCCGTTGCCGCGTGGAGCAGCGCGAGCTCGCTGCTCCACACTCCTCCGGCGTCGCAGATGGCAGCTTCTGGTTGGTGGAGGCTCTCCACCAACCGGAGAAGCTCGCCAGCCAGAAGCCCGCCCCCGGCAGATCTGCAGGCACACACTTGCGCGCGCCTGCAGATCCACTTTAGAGCCAGGCAATGGAGCGGCGTGGGGCTGCGCACTCCGTGCTTTTTAAAAACCTCTAAAAAGAGTTTTTTAAAAAACACGCAGCCCGGCTAGTTCGGGCCGCTCCTGAGTGGATTCTGGTGTGAAGCTACGAAAAGTAGTCCACGCCAGTCCGCTCTACGGTGTAGATGACCTCCGTGAGAGGTCGCTCTACACCGTTCCCCCCCCCACATGTGAAAAGGGCCTGAGAGGTGACATTATGGTTCTCTTTAAATATATGAAGGCGTGGTGGCATACAGAAGATGGAGTGAGCTTGTTTTCTGCAGTTTCAGAGACTACAACATAAATGAATGGATTTCAATTACAAGAAAAGAGATTCCAGCTAAACTTAGGAAAAACATTACTGTAAGAACTGTTTGACAG
The DNA here is from genome assembly GCA_030412105.1 of Cyclura pinguis. Classification (NCBI taxonomy): domain Eukaryota; kingdom Metazoa; phylum Chordata; class Lepidosauria; order Squamata; family Iguanidae; genus Cyclura; species Cyclura pinguis. The sequence goes on along the minus strand of CM059600.1, from coordinate 107,241,797 downwards.
TGGAATAGAGTGCTTCAGAGGATGGTGAGCTCTCCTTTAGAGGTCTTCAAAAAAGAGGTTGGATGGGCATCTAACATGAGTGCTTCAGCTGTGTATTCCTACATGGCAGGGGGTTGGACTATATGGGCCTTGCAGCCTTTCCAGCTCTAAGAATCTATGAAAAGCATTTTATTTAAATAACCCATTCCAGCAAAGATGTTGAAGGCTCAAGAACAGGGGGCAACATTCTTTTTAAAAGAAAATCCAAGCAAATAATTAGTTCATTTCAAGAAGTTTTAGTTATTCCTTAAATACCCATAATGAAAAGCATTGAGAAATAAGGTGAGGAATAAGTGTTTTAAAATAAACATGATAGTGATAGATGATTAAAAGTTTCATATTATCACAAGAACCCATAAGGGTGCTCAAATCAACTGCAAAGCGTTTGGTCACAGAACCTAACTGGAGGTACATCCAGACTTTTTAAAAAGACCAGAAAGTCCTAGATTTGGTCCCTGTTTTGACCAATTTTGTTTTGGAGATCTGTATATGTTTTGTTTATCCCAGTGCATTTTTTATCAGCTCCCAATAGGATCAGAGAGTGTTTATACCAGCTTCACAGGTTTATTTCAAATTATTTTAACCCAATATGAAATTGGAAATAACAGGAACAAAATCTGAGAGTTTTCAGTCAGTCTGGATGCCCCTTAATCTGACATACAGATGGGAGCCAAGGGGGGAAAAAGATACGCAACTGAAATCTTGATAAGGTTGAGCCTTCTCTTTTTCTAGAAATCGACAAGATAGACAAAAGAAAAAAGAAACAAGTGATACTGAATATATATATATATATTGGCCGGGTCTGACATGTCACACTTTCTTGATGTGGTTGCCAATTTGGCATCTAAGAAAAAGACAAAGGTTACAGGGTAGAATATTAATTTAAGCTTACGTCCCACTGACATCAATTGAGCAAGCAAGTCATTATCATTTTGAATCTGAAACTGTAAGTTTTAATTTCTCTCACATTCAAATTTTTAAAATCTCAAGCCATCATCATCATGTTTGTGATGACACTTGTGAATCTGAGTAAAAACTACAATAAAAGAAAACCTAGATAGAATGAAATTGTTAACCCATCGGCACTGGCCCAGTTCAGTAGGTACAGCTGTTGCTGGTCATGTAGGTGTAAAAAAATGAAAAACCTGTTAGGAAAAAAGAGGTTGCAATTTTGACAGCACAAACAGAACTGAACACATAAGTTTGAAGCCAGGCTTTTAAGAGCTAAGAGTTCAAAGTCATTTCAGCTTTATCTTACATTAGAAATATTTTAAACTTAAGTTCTGCTTGTCACATTTAAAGAGGCATCCACAAATGCCAGAAAGTCCTTTTTCAAAGAAAATGAAATGAATGAAATTCTCATCCATCCCTGCAACACATAAGGGCCAGGAGGCTCACTGAGGAGTTCTGCCATCTCTGAAGGAAGCCAAGAAGGCACGGCCTCTTTAACTGTTTAACAGCATTTCCAAGCAAGCCAGCTAAGGACGAACAGCAGTTATCATTACTTTTTAATTCATATAAGAGTAACTTGAGTTTTTAAAATTATTTTTGCAAGTCACCTTGAAAAGTTTCTTAGCTGAAAAAACAACAAATAAATATATTTGACAAAAATATCAAGCATTTGGTCCTGCATCTGAGACATGCTTTTCTGCACAACCTCAAACCTTGCATCTGCCAGATACAAAAACATATGTATAGAGAAAGGGAGAGGTAATTGCCTCTGTTCTTTATTTGCTTAGTTATTATTTCTTAAGACACTTATAACAAGTGCCTCTCAGTGATAAGGTGGCTGTTTTGTTAATTCAGCAACAAAGAGTTTTAGCATAATTTGTGGTCTGTTCAGCATCCAGTTCCAAGAACGTAACTCTTCAAAGCACCAGGACAAGCTAACACACAGGGTTACCCTACTCCTCTTCTCTTGTTCAATATTAGTTTGAAATGTGCTGTACCATAACTTAATTTTTTCCAGTAACAAAAGTAAGTTATCAGTTGGTTGCCCTCTTGAGTTATGCAGCTCACAACATTAAAAGAGACAAAGATAACAAGGGAGTGAAACAAACACACTTCCGATTGTACTGTCATCTTCCTCCCATGTCCATTTATTAATTAAAGTACTTCTATCCTACCTTTTATCACAGGATCTCAAGGCAGTCGACAATATAAAAATGAATTTGAAACATTTCCAGATAAAAAAACACAAATAATTTGAACAAGATAAAACATATTAAACATTAAACATGTTAAACAGTTACACAGTTAAAACCACTCCTTTTAAAGAAAAGGAACAGTCAAAACCACTTCTAAAACTACAAGAAGTTAAAATTATGTCCATGTATACTTGAAATACATTAATCTCCAAAGGCTTTAAGAGAAAGCCATGCTTTTAGCTTAGTGGTAGAAACCAATCAAAATTGGCAGATGTCCAAAGGGAGGGCATTCCACAATTGGGGTCAGTTGCATAGGGACGAAGGGCGATGAGGGTGATTCACCCAGGGCGGCAATGTTTTGGGGGCATCCAGGCTCGTAGCCATGCTCCCGCATGCCCCGCCCACGCCCTGCAACCACACCCCTATGCCCCCATACCCTGTGGCCATGCCGCCATGCACAGTGGCCCCGCCCCCATGCCGCGGCCCCACCCCCCACACACTCCAAGCTCCACCACTGATTGGGGTGCTATCTCTCAACTGAGAAGGCCATCACTCAAGTCCTCCCAAAATAATCCACCTAGCTGCATTTCATAAAAAAAGGGTTTCCTTGGCCATGCTACTTGTTGCAATTAATTAATTAACTAATTAATTAAAATATTTATATCCAGGACCTTAGGGCAATGTATCTCTGTTAACCTCCGTTTACTCATTCAAAAGAGTGCTATGCTCAGATATGAACCGCTAAGGTACTAGTTTGGCAGAATGGCAGCACATTAGTCTCTTTTACAACACTCTGAAAGCACTGCTGTGACTGAAAATGTCCTTTTGTATCCACCTTCACTCCCTGAGATTGACCTTTCAAGTAAAACTGAAAGACTGAAGGAGAATGTTCAGTGCCTTCCAGAAGTAACCTCTGCCTTTGACTTTTCCACATTTAGCTGTGTTACAACCTGGAACTGAAATTGATTTAATTGTCATCCTCACCACTTGATGAACGCAAAGTACTCAGCACTATGAAGGTGTAAAATATTTTTATTGCGGCACAAAAGTTGTGTAAAGAAAAGCAAAGTAGTACTTGTTGGTTGCATAATTATTCAGAGCTCTGAATCAATATTTGGTAGAAGTACCTTTGGCAGCAATTACAGCTGCCGGTCTTTTTGAGTAAATTTCTATTAGCTTTTTGCGTCTGAATTTTGCAATCTCTGCCCATCCTTGGCAAAATTACCTGAGCTCTGTCAGGTTGGAGGGGGACCTTTGGTAAACCATAACTTTTAAGTCTTGCCACAGATTCTCAATCAGATAGAGAGCTGGACATTGACTGGACCATCCTAAAATATTTAGGCTCTTGTTTTTAAATCACTTCAGACTTACTTTGCATTTAAGTTTCCTGTACTGCTGGATGGTGAAACTCCATTCCATCTAAGTTGCAGAACTCTCCAGCTCCTTCAGAGTTACCATCAGTTGCTTCTTTGACTAATGCCCCTCTTACTTGGTCTTTGAGTTTTGGTGAATGGCCTTCTCTAGGAAGAGCTACAGTTGAACCATATTCTTTCCAGTTTTTAGTAATGGATTTAGCAGTACTCTGGAGGATGGTTATCATTTGGGATATCAACTTTGATTGACACTACAGTTCCACTTTATCCTAGACCTATTCATATAGGTTCTTGGTTGTGATGCGGTTCACTGAGGTATGCTCTGCAACAAATTATGGTGCTTTCCAGAAACAGATGTATTTAATTGGAGAGCAGGTGGCACTGGAACTGTACACAAATAGACAATCTCCCACTACCTGTGTGACTTCTAGAAGCAGGGGTTTCACCAGAACTTGTTTAGACATATAATAAATAATTCTGCAAAGCTAAGTATCTTTCCTACAGTTATCCCATTTCAGAGATGCATCTCTCAGTTGTCAAACTTCTAACTTTACTTTGCAATGACCAGTCACAAAACAAAGAAAGTTAATTGCAAGTTATGTAGGTGAGGAAAATCACATGCTAGGGCAAGCAAACATCTTTTGCTACCTCAGGGTTGGGGGGGGCAGGCGGGGAAAAATGCTGAACATATTATGTAGTTTGATCCTCAGTCATACCTCTCAAAACAAACAAACAAACAAAAATCCTCAGGTGGAGAAATGGCTCCATCACTGCTTGAACATTTGGAAGACTTCTATCTATTCTTCTTGTTCAGTGCGTTTATTTCAATATTCCAAGACAGGATCCCATTATTTTCATGGCATAGCTGCAGAAAGCATGATCTTTTCCAAAGATCAGACATTGATTTCACCAATTTATCTCTACAAAACTGCTCAAAGTACCAATTCTTTCCCTTCATACATTTGCCAGCTACAGCTGAGCATCCCATGTAAAATTCCAGCATCCGAAAGGTTAACAGCACTGGGACTACAATTCATTTTTTCTCAATATATGAAGTTACAGCACAGGGTAGAGAAGGAGAGAAAATACTGAGGCAATTTGTCATTCTTCTCTCCACCTCATCACCCGAGAAGTATGCTTATCAAATCTGTTCTGCAGCAACACCATCACATATGAGTGCAAAGTCTGCTGATAAAATCTGTTTTCCAGTAACGTTATCACATGCAACTGCCAAGAGATCATAATTCTGAAAACAAAATGATTGGAATAATGAAAAAGAAGCTCATTGCCTTACCTACCAAAGCACAGAGATGATCAGAAAAGGAAGTGTTATGCATAAATAAATAAATAACTTCTTACCTTGCAAAGATAACAGAGGTCTTGTGGCACTATAAACACTAACAGCTGGCATGCTATTAGTGAATTATGGTGGTATAAGTCAGAGTTATGCCATCACAGATCTCTTTTATGGTTACCGTGTAGGGCAGAATTCTATTCTGAACATGCAATGACCAAAATCCAACCCCCTCAACCTACCTTATAAGCAACAACCTCTGCAACACAGCTGTTTCCATGTTGTCAGAGAGCAGGGAGGATAAGCAGGGATGGTTCTTGTAACTGGACATGCTGCAAGGATGTCAGCCTGCAGTGCATCCAGCTGCAGGAAAATAGCTGTATCTGTCCTCCCTCATGCTCCCACTCTCTGACAACCTGGAAATGGCCAGGGTAGATTGTGTGGCTTACAAGGAAAGGTTTTTTTTGGGGGGGGGAGGGTACCATTGGGAGATGTAGCAATGTGATAGACATACATCTCCAGATGTAGGATATCAGCCTAATATGTTTTGTTTTCATTTACTGCAGCCCACTTCATCAGCTGCAATTTCTGCAAAAGGTGTTCCCAAACAAAGAAAAGACATTTGAAGTGCAGGGAACTTGGTCTATGGATATCAAGGGTGGCCCTTGGACCTATTGCCATGGGAGTACCAAATCCACTCACAGTTTTATGGGCTACTCTGGATTATACAGGAGTCATCCAAGTGCTAGATTGTATTCTTGACAATGGATAGCTCCCCTACAGTCCAAAGCAGCTGCAAGATAAGTGGTCATAAAATCCAGTATGGATCTCCACTGCCTGTAGGAACAGATCTAGTAAGCACTCCAAGTGATAGTTCCTGAGAGTAAGATTACACTGAATAAATACTCTTAGTACTTTCTTGAATCCAATCACTAGTCACTAGTCAGCTGCTGAATGGTGTTACTCTAAGAGATGGGGGACTTTGAGGTCCGCCCACAAAATGCCAGTTTCTCCTTAGAATTTGGGGAATTATAGCTCAAAGGAGGCCTGTGAGAGGAGAGTAACAGCAGGATCTTTTCACCTATGTATACCACCGTACTAACTGTAGAAAGAAATTCAGTTAAAAGTTAAACAGAGTATTTATTTGGATTGTCAAAACAGGCAAGAAATCAGACACTCACAAGAACCATACTAGCCTATTGGAAAGTGAGGCATAAAACACTGGATAGAGAGAGAGGGAGATTGAGTGGAAAGGAGGATAGTTACCAGTCCTGAAGAAGAAGATTGAAGCAGAGTGGCTCAGACAGAGTCTGAGCGTAGCAAGAACGAACAGATGTCTGAGCATCATGTATTACATCCAAGTACTACAGTTTGTTGGGGCCACAGCTGGGGTTTTTATACCCTATTTTCTACCCTGAAGGAGGCTGCATGGACAAAGTGGTAATGACTTTCTCATAGGATTGGCAAAGGAGTCCAGAATGGATTGATTGTCTTAACTCTAGGTGACAAAGCATTGATGGCAGGCATGACAATCTCTTAACGTCTTGGTCAGGTAGGGTGAATAGGGAAGGTCTCCATAGGATAAGATTGTAGGGTGGTCTCTGGGCAGTTTGTCTTTCATTGTTCTCAGAGTGCTCAGAGTCAGAGGTGTTGGAAGTATTATAACAAACCCATTAGCACTAGTTTTTCCCGCCTAATCCTCTCTGAACTTACGACCTGACCATGTCTGACCTGGCATCATGCTTCCAGGCAGCGCACTTTCAAATGTGTTTGTCAGCCACAAATATGTTTGATTATGAAAATAGCACATCCCACACAGTAGGGATACAGGATATGTTAACAACGGAAAGTCAACTGTTACGTAAACCCCACTGATTTGGTGTGTCTACTCAAGTTGTGACTAGTAATTGGATTTAGGTCACTATCTTCCTCTAAAAAAAAAGTTTAAAATATACGAAAGTCATTATTATGTTTCAGTGTATGTGGAGTGAAAGTTAGACAACTGTTTGGTGTAGAAAACCTGGTTTAAGACAGAGAGGAGAGAAATATGCCTCATGGCACGACTTCTCCCTCCACCCTGAATGTCTCTTTGAAAACCATGCCACAAAATTTTGGCAGCAAAGCACACAGCCAAATATTGATGACATCCAGGGAGAAAATTTAATGCAAGCATTTTGTGTGCTTTAAATGGCTTGTATTTCTTTGCCAGTGAATTTTGGCAGCAGACAGAAAAACCCATTTAAAGCAAGCAATTTCTGGTTGTCCATAAAATTTGATGGCACAATTTACTGCTGAATTTTTCATAGTGGCAAAAGAGATATTCCAAAAGCACCAGATCCTAGCTGATCTCGGAAGCTAAGCAGGGCCAGGCCTTGGTTAGTACTTGGAAGGGAGACTGCCCAGGAATTCCAGGTGCGGAAGACTCTATTCAGAGGAATGCATTGGCAAATTTCTGAAAAAAACTTGTCAAGAAAACGCTATGACGGGGTCACCACACGTCATGGTTGCCTTGGAGACATGTAACAACAACAAGAAGGAAATGCAACAAAGAGGCAAAAGTGGACTCAAAGAAGTTGCTCAACCCTGTTTACAAATAATATTACAATTGATAAAATTCAACATGGTAAGACCTAGCAAAGCATGTATTGGTTGTGCAGCTATCAGAGGGAAATAGCTCTCTCAGGTGATAAATGCTGTGGAGCAGCAGTGAGATGTAGAAAGGCAGAGGTTTTTGTATCATACTAGTCTGCCTTATGACCTGCCTCTTAGCTTAGCCTGCTGTTGTCAGATGCCATGGAAGATGCTATCCCCCATTACTGTTGTAAGTAAGATTCAACTGCTTCAAGTAGAATTTTTTATTTGATCTGGTGTCCTACTAGCTTTGTAATGGGCAGAACACTGTTGAGCAATCAAAAGCAGATGCTGAGGATATGGATCTTCTCCAGGAAAGTAGTTTTCTCAGCTGAACTTTGCAAAATTACTCCCAGAAATCCACCCACCCACCAGCATGTCCAGTGAGAGATTCATCAATATGTAATGTGATTTTGTGAACAATAGGGCAGTACATTTAATCCTAAACAGAAAAATTGCCTTGCTCATGGCACCTGCCTTTGAAGAGGAAGAAATATAGGACTTGTATTCCAATCTGATGTGAACAAAGCCCCCCGTGTACATTCCCAAACAGAAGTTGGCTCTTTATTGCACTTGAGCATGTCAAAGTGGCTTCTTGATCTGATATCTTTCACATTGCTCTGGGGAAATAAGGTACAAGAAAAATCCATCCAGGGAAACATATCCCATGGTTTCAGTTTAAATGGAATGTAATTACACGGATGCCCTAACTTAAGAGTGAATGTTTAACTCAGTGAGCTTTTGAGAATGAGCTTGACTCTCTCAAGAGGCTCCAGCTGACAAGATGACTGAGTCCAAAGCACACACTCTCTTTTTCTTCTCCCCTCTGCCCAGGCATTATGAGTTCATGAGGGCTTTCCATAGATAATGCCTTAGGCAAGATTCTGTTGTTAGCTGAGACCATTAAGAAGCCCAGGATTCCTTTGATGTGGAACTTCACTGATGGCTGACAAGGCCAGCTCCTGCTCTTACTGTAGCTAGCAAGCTCAGACTTGAAGGTTGGGGACACTAATAGTCAGCATCCATTTTTCCTATGGTCAGAGGCAAGTGAGTAGACAGGCTAGACAGGTAAGGCTGAAACTGTTGGGCTGCCAGGCAAACAGGGCCACTGGAAGCTGTTTCATCCCTGCCATGGAAGGGTGAAGAATGGAAAATGAAGAGCACAGGGCCTAAAGTTCTTGTGGCCTTTGCATGGTAAAGGCCACATTTCATCACTTTTCTCTTCCTATCCCCCTCCTTCTATGACAAGGAAGGTGCAGAGATAGAAATAGATGTCCTCATGTATGTTTGCATTTGGGAAAGGGGGCATTTGGGGAGATGTGACGTATATCTTTATATGTCCGTAATAATGGCCTCCATAATGGTTGCTTTAAAAAAAAAAGAGTGGACCTTAAAGCAGAGGGAATAGGAGCTGGTACACATTTCTAATTTTTGGCTTTGGCCACTGTCCACCTAAGCTTCACTGCTAATCAGAAGCTCTTAATGCTTGAGTCACCCAACAATATATTCTACAGATGCCAGATGCACGTAGCTATTGTTTTGGACCTACGGTCAGTTTATATTAGATTATATAATCAATTTACATTGAGAATTATAATTGCATTTACAGTTCTCCTTTTTCTTTTTTTCCCTTTATATTTTAAAAAATCTGATAAAAAAAGAAAAAAAGCTGCAAAGTAAGGATAGCTCAATGTATCAGCTAAGTTCTGAAGGAGCTGCCTCATCTCCTCTGCTCTCCAAACAAATGCAGGCAAGGCAACAGCGAAAGAACAGGTGAATGCTCAGTCTGTTGGTCTTTAGGGGCACCCCCACTGTCTTCTGGCATGTCAGGCTTTGTTGTGATCACAGTATTGTTGACTTCAGTTGCCAAGCAAGTGAGCATTTGTCAAGAAAGTCCAACAGGGTCACATTAGACTTCAGGAAATTGTACATTTTAAGAAACTTTTTTTAAACAAAAAATTTAAAAGAAAACCCTGCACCATCACTGGCACGTTTGTTGAGCATATTAGGGAAGGATTTCTCAGGCCATTTCCATACTGGGCTTCTGAAATGGTGCAGAGCAACCTCTGACAGAGGTCTTCTACACCCTAGAGTGGACTGGCGTGGACTACTTTTTGTAGTTCCACACCACAATCCACTCAGGAGCAGCTGGAACTAGCCGCGCTGCGTGTTTTTTAAAAACCTCTTTTTCGAGGTTTTTAAAAAGCATGGAGCACGCAGCCCCGCGCCACTCCGTCGCCCGGCTCCGAAGCGGATTTGCAGGCGCGTGCAAGTGCGTGCCTGCAGATCTGCCGGGGGCGGGCTTCCAGCTGGCGAGCTTCTCCGGTTGGTGGAGAGCCTCCACCAACCGGAAGCCGCCATTTGGGATGCTGGAGGACTGTGGAGCAGCGAGCTCGCAATGGACTATCCGGTTTCAGGTAAGCTCCGTTTTGGGGCGTTTTCACCAGTTTCCCCTCCCCCCACATGTGAAAAGGGCCTCAGTAGCTGCTCCTGGTCACACAGGAGGTTGGATTGGGCCCCTCTCAGCTTTCCTTCAGCCAGCAGACAATGAGTGGTTTATAGAACAGCTTTTCATCATTCACTGGTCTTTGTGGAAGAGATTTTTTTTTTTGAAGAGAGGTTACACATTTTTTCTTCACATATTTACTGTGTTTTAAATGTTTTTAAACTACTTCTAATTCTGTGGTGTTTTAACCTGTTTCTAGCATATTTCATGGAATCATAGAATTATAGAGTTGGACTCCAAGGGCCTTGTAGTTCGACCATGCAGGAATACACAGTCAAAGCACTCCTGACAGATAGTCATCCAGCCTCTGTTTAAAAACTTCCAAAAATGGCAACTCCCTCACATTCTGAGGCAGTGTATTTCTCTGTTAAACTGCTCTTGCCTTCAGGAAGTTCTTCCTAATGTTTAGGTAGAATCTCTTTTCCTATAGTTTGAATCCATTGCTCTGTGTCTTAGGCCATTTCCACACAGGGTGAGGGAATCGACCCGTGCCGCTACTTACCAGACTTCTTGGCTTCCCGGTCTGGTCCGCGCTGCTCCGGAGCAGTGCGTGCTCGTCGCTCCGCACTGCTCCGGGGATGAAAATGGCGGCTTCCAGTTGGTCGAGGGCCTCAACCAACCAATGAAGCTCGCCAGCCTAAAGCCCCCCCCGGCAGATCGCAGGCTCACACTGGTGCGAGCCTGCAAATCTGCACTGGAGAGCAGGCACAGAATGGCGTGCTCCATGCTTTTGAAAGACCTGTTTTAAGCAGTCTTTCAAAAGCACGCTTGACTACCACTTGGGGTCTTTCCAGAGCAGGCTGAGGTGCGGATCTATGTTAAGTAGGTCCAACCCAGTCCGCTCCCAGGTGCAGACGTCCTCCCTGGAAGACGCTCTGCACTGTTTCTATTAGCCTGTGTGGAAACGGCCTTAGTCTCTGGAGCAGCAGAAAACAAATTTACCCTATCTTCTGTATGACGTCCTTTCAAATATTTAAACATGGCTATGATGTCACCTCTTAATCATCTCTTCTCCAGGCTAAACATGTCCAGCCCCCTAACCTTCTCCTCATAGGGCATGGTTTCCAGTCTTTTATCATTTTGGCTTCCCTCCTCTGGACATATTTCAGCTCGTCAATATTTTTCTTGTATTGTGGTGCCTAGTATTCCAAGTGAGACCAAAGCAGAATAGAGTGGCATTATTACTTCTTTGGACCTAGACACTATACTCCTATTGATGCAGCCTGGAGATTCATTGGCTTTTTAAGCTGCTGCATCACACTGTTGACTTATGTTCAGCTTGTGGTCTACTAAGGCTCCTAGATTCTTTTCGCATATACTACGGGCAAGCCAGGTATCACCTATCGTTTATCTGCATTTCAATTTTTTCTGCCTAAATGTAGTACCTTACATTTCTCCCTATTGAAATTCATTTTGTTAGTTTTGGCCCAGTTCTCCAATCTGTCAAAACTGTTTTGAATTCTGATTCTGTCCTCTAACAGAATGTCCTCTGGGACATGAACTATCCCTCTTAATTTAGTGTTATCTGCAAATTTGATAAGCATGCCCTCTATTCTACCATCCAAGTCATTGATTAAGATGTTGAATAGCACTGGGCCCAGAACAGAACCCTGTGGCACCCCCCTAATCAGTTCTTTCCAGGATGAAGAGGAGCACCCCTTGGGTTTAGTCAGTTAACCATTAATTTTGAAAAAAAATTTTTTTCCCCATTATGCTTAACTTTAGATGTACAATCTATATTGTAAGCTTCCTTGGGTCCCACACTATGGGAAATGCAGGATACAAATTGCATTCTTCTTTTTTCCTCCCATTTTCAAAGCAAAGTTGCAGGAGGTGTCTAGAAGCTAGTGCAGGTGGCTTCATTTTTCAGCCCTCCAGGGTTAACTTTTAAAAAAATTAGGAGAAAGAGGGATAAGCAGGTATCACAGAAGGTGTCAAGGGTACTGTGGCGTCTCTAGGTACAGTATTGGGAACCTTAGCACTTAGAACCTTAGAATGATGTCTCATCATCCTCAGCATGATGGAGTATGAGATTGAAGAATGGAGAAATCTAATGAAGCTGTTGAAACAGTTAAAGATTTTCTCTAGCTTGATTCGGTCATTAGCCAAAATAGAGACTGTAGCCAAGAAATTTGAAGATGACTATGACTTGGACAAACTAGACAAGATCCTAAAGTGTGACGAAATATCTGTAATGCCAAAGTAAAACCATTCTTGCCATAGTATTTCTGGTTGCTATGTATGGGTATGAAGACCTGACAGTGAAGAAAGCTGACAGCAAGAAAAACAACTCATTCAAAATGTGGTGCGGGAGGAGAGTTCTGCAGATACCACGGATTGCTAAAAACACAAATAAATGGATCCTAGGGCAAATCGGGCCTGAACTCTCACTAGCAGCCATGATACTAAGCTGAGACTGTCATACTTTGGCCATATCATGGGATGAGCTCAGCCACCGGAAAAGACAATAATGCCTTTAAAGGAAGACCACATTACAGACGGATTGATGCATTCACTAAAGCCTTGGCCCTGAATTTGCAAGACTTGATCTGTGTAGTTGATGACTAAGGTTTTGGAAGTTTCTCTTTCATAGGGTCACTATAAGCCAGAATGAGCTTGATGATAAATACAACAGCACCACCAGCACCATTACCAGGGTATCCTTCTTGCTTCATAAAATACAGTCAAACTGAACCAGAATTCACCTAAACTCTACAGACATTCTTATTCGCATAATTTATGGCAGACATAGGATCTTTATTTCTGATTTGGATATTCCCTTTGGGGAAATGTTCACTTGGGAGGGAAATTGTGGTTCTTCTAGTTTAATGTTCTCTCAAAAGACAGGCTGTCTTGTGGATTGTTGACAGCTGTTAGAGTATGGTTCATCTGCCCTTAAACATGGACACTGATTCCCTTGAGAAACAGGTTTTCCAGACAACAAATAATTTACTACATCAGTGAAAAGGTCAGAACTCCAGTTAATTCTGCAGGCTGCAGTTTTTCATTGCCATTCCTTAAACAAGGAGTAGTAGTAGGTGTGGCTGGCCTTTTCATTTTCTGAGGCAGAGTTAAGAGTCTTTTCTTCTTCCTCTTTGTGTTGAAGACAGACAGTGGAAATGTGATATGTAAGAAATCCTTGCTGCTCCAGCTGGCTGGGCAGGAAATGGGCTAATGGTACTGTGACCTTTGAAAAAGAAATTATATCCATTACCTTAGCTCCAGAGTTAAACTTGCTATTCCCATTACAGATGCTGGTGACTAGAGGCCAAGGGGATGGTGATTCATTAAAAAAATCTGCTAGAAGAAAGGCTGTTTCTACAATATCCATTCCAAAAAGGCAATAAACTTTAGGCCAAACTAGATGATAAATTAAATCCACAATTGCTTTTGTCTGGTTTGGTGTTGTTTAAAATGTTGTGGAAGCCAGTCTCAATCAGAATGAAGACCAAAGTTTTAATCTGTCCTCCCACATATTTTTCCCAATGAAAGTCACCCTCCAGCAGATACCTGTTGTGGAGATGTGTGGGAACCTACTGGGAAGTAAGGCAGAAAATGTAATATAGGATATAAAATTTAGATACCCTTAAAATATTTTAATTTGTTTTATCAATATTTTACACAGAGATCCTTGTTTGGAGGAATAAAATACATGCATAACACAGGATTGTATTAAGCATGTTAGCAGAACATCCGATGAGGTAAAATACATCAAAAGTTCACATTTTAATAAAAATTGTGAACACCCTAAACAGACCACTACAAGTAGTACCACATTTTAAAATTTCACCTATTTGTTTTCTCAACACCCATTCCTTTAAGACATACTTGTGCTATTCTAGCACTCATGGTATACAACAGTCACCTTATCAATGCCACATAGCACACATGTAGTGCAGCATAGCGCATATATGGTCATTCTACAGTTTTAAGTATCTAAGCCCCAACAATGTAGTGTCAATCACCCTGTGATTTCACTCATTTGGTGGATGCACTGAAAATCAATTGGTACTTGAAAAATAATTGGGCAATAAAATAACTGCATACTTTGCCTCAAATCTCAGCTGGTACAGGCCTGGAGGCTTAAAAAAAAAATAACAGCTGAAAATCTGTCAGCTAATGGTATAAAACAGGTACCAGGCAGTTAGAATCCAAGTAAAACCTAGTTAACCAGGCCATATGGCAACTGTACATTTTACTTACTCCTTTTCGCCCCTGTTTTGCCATTATCTTATCTGCCCCTTCACCTGATTTCATTCAGGCCTTTCCTCTCATCCCTACTTATATCAAGCTGCAGGAGCATTCATTCATTCATTCAAATCCCACTCATATGTAGATAAACAAATACAAGTACAAGCATACTTAGAGTCAGAAATAAGGAAACTCATTAAGAAACTAGGTAACCCAACTGAAGTACTGCAGTTGTTCCAGACACAGAGCCCACCAGCATCCCACATGAAACCAGGTGCAAATATTTGAACCAAACCTCAAGACTTCCTGTTCCTGATAAATTTCCTGTTCCCAAGGAGTCCTCTTACTTCTAAGGACTCTGTCAGGATTTATCTAAGATATCCCTAGATTCCTCCTCTCAAGCCTTCAGTCAGTTACCCAGTGGCATTCTAGGTTCAACCTTAGAACAGTGGAGGAATGGATGGTGGAATAGAGTACCAGGGAATGTGACAGAGACAGAAAACACTCCAGTGGACCAGAGCTTTGTGGAGGATGCATTAGAACCAGATACATGGGCCAACCAATTTAGCAGTGCATTAAAAACTGCCCTAGAGGTTGGTGGTACCATCAAGAACTTGCTCAGTCATAAAGTGTCAACCAACACCTTGGCTGCATGCTGAGCTGTGGAGGGAATGAACTATTGTCTGCCAGCTGGAAAGGCAGTGGAGACAAAACCCATCAGATGAATCGTGTCAAAGACTGAGGAGGGCTTGTACAACTTATTACTCTCATGTTGATGAATTTCATCAATCTTACTTGTGGGAGAAGATTCAAGCTCAAGCCCATATGTCTCATCAGTTATTTGCCACCTTTAATACCCTACTGAGTCCAGCAGCTAGTTGTGATGAGGGTCCCTCATCTCAGGATCTTTCTGCAAGTGACTTGGCCTCTTTCTTTGATCAGAAGGTGACAACAATTGCTGATTCATTTTTGCTGGATGGATATCCACCTCCATTGCCATCAGTTGATCTACCACGGCCTTTGGCACAAGCCATGTCTCAGGCCATGTCTTCACCAGCCCGGGCAGAGTTTCACTTTTCCCCTATTACAGAGGCAGTCATAAGCCAGATTGTGAGATCTTCTTTCCCCTATCTCCTGCACTTCTGACCCTATCCCTTCCTTCCTTCACCCAATTCTTCTGCCTTTGCTTCTGCTTTATATAACCCAGTTGGTGAACTGTTCTGTCTTAAGGAGTATTTTCCCGGGCTGCTTTAAGCATGCTGTTTTACGTCCTCTGTTAAAGAAACCTTTTCTGGATCCTTCACTTTCTGCTAACTATCACCCTGTGTCTCTTTTCCCATTGCTTTCAAAATTTTTGGAGAGAGCTGCCCTTTCCCAGTTGATGCCATACTTGACTATACATGATTTTTTGACCCATTTCAATCAGGGTTCCAAACAGGTCATTCCACTGAAACAGCCTTGAATCATATAGTGAACAATATTCTAGTAGCAAAGGCACAGTGGTTAACTTCTGTGTTGATCCTGTTGTATCTTCCTGCAGCCTTTGACACTTTGAACCATCAGATCTTACTATTATGGCTGGCAGCACTAGGTATAACAGGGAATGCTCTGTCCTGGTTTAAATCCTCCTTGTGTGATCATTCCTTTTCTGTTTCATTTCAGGGACTTACCCTGTAATGATAGGGGTGCCACAAGGATTAGTCTTGGGCCCTCTTCTTTTTTCATTGTATACACTCCCCCTTGGATTTCTTATATCTGAATTGGCTTTTTAGTATCATATTCATGCAGATGACACTCAGATTTTTCAGAGTTTCAAATCAGTTGATACCACTGTGTGGAAATCAGTGACAGACTGTCTGTCCCGTGTTTCTTTATGGATGACTGCTCACCATCTTAAGCTGAATGTAGACAAAACAGATATTTTGGTGTTTCAGCCTGATCACCCAGTAGCCCCTCTCCCATGTCCCCAGCTGGATTTACAGGGTTGCACAGTGGCTCCTGTCTCAGTTGCCAAGAACTTTCGAATCCTGCTGGATGATCGCCTATCTCTACATCCCTTTATTGAGGTTACAGCAAAGGCATGCAACTTCCATCTTTCGAACATCAGCAGGATCCAGAGGTTCCTAACTTCCATCTGCTTGTCCAGGCCTTGGTTATTTCACACCTGAATTTTATTGTAACAGTTTACTGACAGATTTGCCTTCCTGTTTCCTTCTTCCTCTGGTTTTAATTCAGAACAATATTGTCTGGGTTCTTTTAAATCTTCCTAAATATTCAACTGTTTCTTCTCCCCATAGATCTCTTCACTGGCGACCAGTTTGGGCTAGGGCTTGTTTCAAACTTTTGCTCCTGGTATTTAAAGCTTTGTGTTTTAACCTCCTTCAGTACTTGCAGTTTGACTTGTTTGGTACATTCCATCCAGGAATTTGAGATCTGCAGGGAAAGGATTATTGTCTGTTCCACCAATGAGCACAGCCCTGTCAAGGCTGCAAGCCTTTCAAGACCTGGCTCCGCATTTGTGGAACAGCTTCATTTGGACCTCTGGCTGGAGGAGGATCTTATCCATTTTCGCAAACGGTTGAAGACCTTGCTCTTTGACTCTCCACTTTAAGTCAATGAGATGTGTTTAAGGTGCTGGAATGGGTAGCGACTGGTGAGGTGTTGGGGATTTCATGCCATGTATTCTTGTGGTTTTATGTTTCAGTGTCTTTGTCCCTGATTGTATTTGTTGTTGTTCCACCCTTTGGTGTAAAGGGCATTATAAATAAACGATGATGATTATATATTTTTTTATGAAAACAAAATAACCTGCTATGTCATCTTAGTATCCATGTCAAGTTTCAGATGTCTAGGTTTCACAGTTTTGAAACTACAGCAAAGACAAATACATATACTGTTGGGGGATGATAGGAGTTTCAGCCCCACAGAGATGCAGCGGAAAAACCAGAAGGCAGCGAGCCAACAGCAGCAGCCTTGTTCCCCAGTAAGGATACTCACACACGGAGGAGTTTCTTCCAAACAGGAGGCACTTTATCTTGTAGCAACGTTCCGTTATATACACAACATGGAACAGACGGACAAAGGCTTGCGCCAGACACCGGTTTGGTCAACAGACAAATTCATACTGGGGATTGCTTTCTTATATACATATTTACAACCAATCAGGTAGAGGTTTGCACACCTCCCTCTACCATCTGCACATGACCCCAGTTTCTGATGCAACCTTGCAATTATCCACAGCTGGGGCATGATGCAACATCTTTGCAGTGGGCTGATCATTTTCCCAGGGTTCCCTGCCTGGAATCCCTGACAATCCCCTCCAAAATGGTCAGGCCACTGTGTAGGACATTTTCACAATCCATACACGTCATGCAATACATGTTACATAATACATACATTCAAGGGTACAAATCATCTCCCACCTTACACTCTGGTGGCAAGGCCCAGTTTACCTGCCAGCTTCTCATGGCCTACTACTGGACGTGCCTTTGTGAGCAGATCCACAGATGGACAATACTGCAAGCACAAAATCCCATCCTGGATCATTTGCCTCACATTCTGATACTATACCCCAATGTAGTCCTACACTGTTAGTTTTCTGCTTCAGTCACACGGGACAACAAAACACCCTCCTCCTGACCTTTTAGGGATGAGCATAACTTTGCTTCCTGACTTAGCAAGTTGAGTACTTCCTGACCCACTTTTATTGGAACCACTTCTGGAACTAGTGCTGGCCTCAGTGCGAGGCTCTTGCTTGACCCTAAATGCAGGTTCAGCACTAGGTGGCGGCGTTGAGCTCTTTGGTGTGACATTGAGTGAGACTTCTGGCTTCTCCTCCTCAGTACTTTCCTCAGCACTTTCTTCTTCATCATCAGCCATCACCGCCCCTCCATCTTCAGAGCTTTCTAGTGTATCCGGGACACTGTCCTTTTCCTCATCAGACATCACTGCCCCTCCATTTTCAGGAATTTCGGGAACACTTTTCACACTTTTACCCAGGGGAATCAAAACCTCTTGGTTACAGTGCAGTCTATCCCATCCTGAATGGATTTCAAAATTTGCACTCCTGGAATACACTATTTTGCCAGCATGGTGTAGAAATCTATATTTGTTACCTTCATATCCCACAAAGCGTAACCGTCTAGATTTCTCCTCTCCAGACTTTCTGAAACATGGGGGAACATACACACTAGCAAACTGACCCCCAAACACGTAGATGCTTCAGGTTTGGCGCCCTACCATACAATAGGTAATATGGAGTTTGTTTCACACTTGAGCTCCACAACCTGTTTATGTGGTAGTTTGCTGTCACTATTGCTTCTCCCCAAAGTCCTGCTGGGGCTTGGGCATCCTCCATCATACAGTCCTGCATTTGTTTTAACAGCCCAGTTCTTCTTTCTGCAAGACCATCATCCCCGGGAGATGCGGGGTTGGTGGTTTTATGCCTTATGCCTTTCTTACGCATCCAGGCTTGCAGGCTATTGGACAGGAATTCTCCCCCTCTGTCTGACACAAGACTGGCCACTTTGTAAGGAAATTCCCTCTCAACAGCATTCACCCACTCTTGGAACTTCTCAGCTGCTTGGCTTTTCTCTTTCAGTCGATAGACATAGGAGTACCTGGTGTGTCTGTCTACAATTACCAGGACAAACCTATTTTGCCCTTCAGTTGGCTTGAATGGCCCAGCCAAATCTGCATGTACAACCTCAAAAGGACGTTGGGTGACACACTTGCTTTTCTTGGCAATGGGATAAGCCTTTACCTTAACTTTTTTGCATACAGAGCAATCTAGAAACTTAGGGCAATTTCTGACTTGTAACTCAGGGCATACCTTTGCCAACTCCTGCAAACTTTTGTAGCTGACATGTCCCATCACTCTGTGGAGATAATGTACACACTTATCATGTAGAGGTTTGTTACACAATGGGTTAACGTTTGCCACTTTTCCTTTGGGCAACATGTGGTACAACCCCTGCTTTTTCACCCCTTTTGCACAAAACACATCATTTTCAGTTATTGTACATTTCTCCCCTTCAAACACCACTTTGTAACCCTCACTGGTCAGTTGGGAGATACTCAAAATACAATTCTGCGGGTTGGTAACACACAACACATTATTGAATGATTTACCAAAGCATGGCACATATGCAGTATCCATCTTCTGCACCTTGCTTGGTGCCCCATCTGCAAGGGAAATTGCTGTTATATTTGCATTTGTTACGTCATTCAACAGCTTTAAATTGTTCACCATGTGGTGAGTTGCACCACTGTCTAGCAACCACACACCACTCTCAGACTGTTCTCTTGCCATAGACACATGGCCTTCAGCCTGTGATGACACGCCCCTCCGCTTCTGGGCTGTCTTCTTCCCTCTGCTCGGCGCTGGCATTCTGCAGTCCTTCTGGAGATGGCCGACCCTCTTGTATCTGTAGCAGCATCTGGCATAGCTGCACACTGCTCCTTCTTCCTCCGGAGCTGCCTCTCCCTCTGACTGCAGTCTGGAATCGAACTGCTTACGTTGGACTTCCTCCAGGATCCTCCCGGCTACCAGGTCTACAGTCAGCTCTTCCTCACGCACACCCTGCAGGCTGTACATCAAATAGTCCCACTCCTTAGTGAGGCTTCCCAGCAGAATAAAACTTCTCTGCGTTTCTTGAATTTTTACCCCCCTTTCGGCTGTCTCTTGGAAAAGCTGTTTCATCAGCATGAGGTGCTCTCTCACACAGCTTCCAGGACATAACTTTGTGTTATACAGTCTTTTCGTCCATAGCATTTTGGACAAACACGAGGAAGGTTGATTCACACGCTTCAAAGCCTGCCAGAGCTGATATGCTGTGTCTGCAGCAGCAGCGTGAATCAACTGGGAAGGACTTAAAGTAAGCAAAATAACTGCTTTGGCTTTTTCGTCTGCACCCCTGAATGCTACTATTTGGGCAGCAGTTGCTCCTTCTGGGGGCTGTCCCTCATTTTCCATAATGTGCCACAGGTTCTCCTTCGTCAAAGCGGCTCTCACATAAATTTGCCAGTTTTGATAATTAGTGTCGGTCAATTTCTCAAAACGCAGATAACCTCCCTCAGCCATGCTGCCGCCTTTGCAAGGAAAAATTCAACAAACAAAGCAGCTGGCTGCAGTGACCTTGATGAGCTCCGGACTGAAGATTAACTGTCTCTCTGCCAAAACTCAGACTCCCAAGGCACCGGAGAGTCAGGCAAACAGTCAAAAACAGTCCCAGTATCCAGGGGAAAACAACTACAGGTGCGCTGTGGATGCTGTGCACTGTGGTTCTGGGCCCATAACCACTGTTGGGGGATGATAGGAGTTTCAGCCCCACAGAGATGCAGCGGAAAAACCAGAAGGCAGCGAGCCAACAGCAGCAGCCTTGTTCCCCAGTAAGGATACTCACACACGGAGGAGTTTCTTCCAAACAGGAGGCACTTTATCTTGTAGCAACGTTCCGTTATATACACAACATGGAACAGATGGACAAAGGCTTGCGCCAGACACCGGTTTGGTCAACAGACAAATTCATACTGGGGATTGCTTTCTTATATACATATTTACAACCAATCAGGTAGAGGTTTGCACACCTCCCTCTACCATCTGCACACGAACCCAGTTTCTGATGCAACCTTGCAATTACCCACAGCTGGGGCATGATGCAACATCTTTGCAGTGGGCTGATCATTTTCCCAGGGTTCCCTGCCTGGAATCCCTGACATACACATACCATGGTATCTTTTACTATTATAGATTTATTTAACTAAAGTTCTAAAAAGTTCTAAAAGATGTGCTCCCAGTTTCAGAAACTTCCTATGTTGGGTGAGCCAATGTTCCTGGTTATTGGAGACATACTGCTTCTATTCTTGCTGTGGCATTGGTAGGGTATAGATTATAACTGATCACCTGTCTGTTAACCTGTCATAATGGCTTTCATTTTTTAGAATGCATTTTGCTAAGGAAATGTCTTTTGGCCCTATTTCATTCCACCATGAATCAGAGGAGAAGGACATTTTGGGCATATAAAGTACCACTTTATACCATCTGGTGGATATTGTGTTCTGTCATGCCCACAACAACAGACACAGTTCTCATCAAGTTCAACACCACATTTCTGACCCCCCCCTCCCCATGGTGTAGTTGCCATCTGGATGACAAAACTGTTCTATATTTAAATGCTACGTTTATTGTACATGAGGGAAAGGATGATTATTGTGGCAACATAACTCTAGCTAGGTTCTCTCCAGCTGTGTGTTGCACATAGTTAACTCAGGAATTATATGTTTCGTTGCCTCTTCCCCTCCCTATCAGGAACTTTCTGTCATATATGCAGTTCAGCTTAAAATTAAATCAGATGTCTCAGAGCAGCAAGCCTTTGCTCCTTCCAATTTTTCTTCAAGTTGGAGTGTGGCAATCTGAGTATTAATGTAAAAGCCCACTAGCTGCAGGGGTATCTGAATGAGAGGGATTATCTAGATCCATTTCAATCTAGCTTCAGTTCTGATTATGGGATGGAGACACCTTTGGTCACCTTACTGGGTGACCCACAGAGTACCAGAGTGGACAGAGGGAGGGTGTTCTTGTTGATTCTGCTGGACCTCTCAACAGTTTTTAATACCATTTTCCATAGTATCCTTCTGAGCCATTGCACTGGGGTGGGACTTGGATATATTGTTCTGCTGTAGTTCTAGTCCTGATTTGGGGGGGGGGCAAACACAGAAGGTGGTGCTGGGGGACTCCAGTTTGGCTATCTGGCCCTCTCTGAGGTTTCTCAGGGTTCTGCTCTGTCCTTTAACAGACTGTCTGGCTCCATCTCTTGTTTTGGAGTAGGAGAAGGGACTCCCAAAGACTCTCTAGCTGTTACCACCCACTAATTTACCCCACATGACTCAGTAACTTAGTAAGAAGTTACTGAGGGGTTTAACTTGAACCTTTCCACCTCTGCCTCTGCCAAGACTCTCTCTCCCCTTTCTGCGGGAGTTAAAAATCCTATGAGCATACATGCCCACACACTGAGCAAAGGCACATGAAGAGAGAATGGACAGAAAGAGATCTTGAAAGGAAAGCTTTTATTCTAAGCAGGAATCCTACATTAGCAAAAGGGTATCTTATACATGAAGGCACCTCCCTTTGGGTATTACTTAGGAGTACTTAAAAAGTTACAAAAACAGCCTAAGTCATATTCAGCTGAGGTTAAAAAGAAACATAAGCTGTAACAGAGCTAGATAAATGTCCCTGTTCTACTCATGATACAGATGGTGTTCTAGATCCTGGATGGTCACAGGAAGCTGGAAGTCTGGACTCCTTTGTCTAGTCTAGAACCAGACTTCCCTAGGGAAGGTGAGGCAGGCATCAGCCCTGCACATCTCTATTGGTTCCAAAGCCTCAATCACTTTGTCTCTCTCTGTGCTTGATGGTAACCTGAGTTTTTATAAGCTCTCACTTGGAAGCATCTCAGAGCTTCCATACTTCTCCTCAAACTGATCATTCTCATTGCTGACCCCCAATAAACATGGCAAACCAACACATCCTTACCTGTTTATGTGGAGGGGAGACTATATCCCCCAGCTGTATTGCCCAGATAACGGGAGAACCCATTGTCACAGTCCCTCATGCTGTTTAACATCTGCATGAAACTGTTCAGAGAGATCATCTGGATTTTGGGGGTTCAATGATAACACCCAACTCTACCTCTCCTTTCCATCTGATCCCAAGGATCAGATAGTACTGAACCATTGACTGCTGTCAGTAATGGACTGGATGAGCACAAACAAATTGAAGCTTAATCCAGACAAGACAGAGGTGCTCCTGGTCACTTGAAAGCCAGATCAAGGAATAGGGACTCCACCTGTGCTGGATGGGGTTACTCTCCCCCTGAAATCTCAGGTTCACAGCTTGGCTGTTGTCCTAAAGTTGGATGTCCTGATTTCAGCAGTGGCCAGGAGTGCTTTTGCACAG
The DNA here is from genome assembly GCA_030412105.1 of Cyclura pinguis. Classification (NCBI taxonomy): domain Eukaryota; kingdom Metazoa; phylum Chordata; class Lepidosauria; order Squamata; family Iguanidae; genus Cyclura; species Cyclura pinguis. The sequence continues at coordinate 107,218,660 of CM059600.1, read as the reverse complement.
ACAAAATTGGTGTCCCAGCTATGCCATTCCATGAAATGTCAGAGCTGTGTAGGATGACATGTGCCTTGTGTCTAGTCCCATTTGGACTATTGTAATGCCTTCAACATTGGGATACCTTTATAAACTGTTTGGAAACAGCAGGTCCAAAATGCTGCTGCCAGAGTCCTGACTGGGACCAGTTATTGGAAGCATACAACTCCCTAGTTAAAACAATTTCACTGGCTACTAGTTCATTGTCAGGCACAATTCAAAGTGCCGGTCATGACCTATAAAGCCCCATGTCGCTTAAGTCCATCAGAAAAACTGTATCTACCCATACAAACCCACCAGTTTTAAGATGTGCAGGGGAAGGCTTTCTCTCGGTCCTGCCACCATCACAGCCCATTTCCGGACTAGAGGCCATTAGCTCATTAAATTGTTATAATGGTTGTCATTTGCACTATGCCATTGGGTTAATGATGGTCTTTTCCTGCACCCTTCCCCCTTAAATGAGTGAGTAGCAGTATTGCTACTGGAGTTCTTTCTGCATTACAGAAATTTCTGCATTACAGTCTTGGCCACTCCTTCATCCTGCCCTATCACCCCTGATTGAGCAGTGATTTTTTTTTTTCTTGGAAGCTGTACTAACACAGCAATGTTGTAACAGCATGACATGCCAGTACACTATTGCACTTTTGCTCTATACTGATTAAAAATGTATTTAAAAAATAAAAAGTTTTAACTCAAAGGAGACATTTAAAATAAACAGGGAGAGGTGATAGGAAGTTACCACGCCATAACAGTTGCTGAGGGAGGGACGAGCTGGGCACGCCCACAGTCTGCCCACTGCTGGATCTACCATAACAGGAAGCACTATCAAGTGCTAAAAATGTACTGCACTATGACAGCTGATGGGATTGAAGTGCTATAGGAAGCTCTTAATGGATTTTTTTTTTTTTTTTGGCAATAGAATACAGCGATTGTGACACTTGGGGACGGGATAGCAGCTGGATAGTGACAACGTCATGCAGAACCGTGGCTGCTGGACCAGTAACAACCTACTGCTATAGTGTTATAGCAACATTGTGTGGAAATAGCCACAAGTTTGCTTGATGAAGACATAAGACAGTCTTTTCAGTGGCTGCTCTCACCCACTCGAATACCCTTCCATGTGAAGCTAGGCTGGCCCCCTCCTTGCTTTCCTTTCACCAGCAAGCAAAGACTTTTTTGTTTAAGCAGGCTTCTAATGTGTAAGCAAGGAAGCTTCTTCCTGGGATGTGTATTTTTTAAAAACCTTTCGTATGTCTTTTAAATGGTTTTATACTCTTTAATGTGGGAATTTTGTTTTTAAACTTTTATTGTCAAGGTTTTTAAATTAACTTTCTTTGGGAGCCATCTTGGGTCCGACTCTGGGAGAAAGGTGGCGTACAAATTAAACAAACAAACAAATAATATAGTTGTAACTTATTTTTTTTATACTTCACTACCATCAAATAGGATCTTATCCATTGTTAGCTTACAAAACTCAATGCAACTTCCCCTCTTTCTCTGAAAAAAAAGGTTGTGTGGTGGGGAGGAAAAATCTACTTCTGTAGTTTCCACTTTGCCCCCTTCCTCTGGCTAGAGGGATCAAAGAAGGATGATGAGCCATCTTCTTGGGCCATTTTTATGTAGTTTCTCATTTAAAAAGAGGTGCCTGACAACCTTGCCACTGGCTATTAAAAGAGTCTCTAGCAGTATATTTATGGTTACATTAGTGTTCTCCAGTCCAAAACCTCAATTTTGCAGAAAGTTACTTTTGCAAAGATTGATAAGATAAAATTCTCTAGATGCCCCTGCCCAATGAGCTGAGGCAGGTGGTTACTAAAGAAATGGTTTAATAGTAGTGCTACAGCTGTTGAAATTCTTTCCTGAGAGAGGCTAGCCCGGTGCTTACATTGTGGTGTTCTTAATTGATTGTTTCCTTTTTTTTCCCCAACGGAACCAGAGCTATCTGGTTCTGTTGGACAATTTTAATTCCTGATCACTTGTTTTGGTTTGGTTGTGTTCAGATTTTATTTGTATAATTTATAGAATCATAGAGTTGCAAGGGAGGGCCCTCTAATTCAACACTCTGTTGTGAAGGAATATACAGCACTTCCAAAACATGGCCTTTTAACCACTGTTTAAAAACTTCCAAAGAAGGAAGCCCATCACTTTCCAAAGCCCTCTGTTCCAATATCACACAGCTCTGACAGTAAAGAAGTTATTCCTAATGTTTAGGTGGATTTTCTCTCTCTCTCTCTCTCTCTCTCTTTGTAATTTGAATCCATTGGTTAATGTTCTGATTCTGCTCTCTGAAACAATGGGAAAAACACCCACTCCCTCCTCTACATGACATTCCATCAGGTATTTAAAGATAGCAATCATATGCCTTTTTACTCTTCTCTAACCTAAACATACCCAGCTGTTATAATTTACCTAAATCAACCAGACAATACATTGTAATGAGGGAGGTATTGTTACAAAGCACTGTAGACATACTGGTTGTCTCTTCCCCCAGAGTTGTGATTTACTTTTTGTTGACATTGTTCTGACACCTTGACTCAAGAATATGTTTTGTTGTGGAAAAAGAAGCAGAGCTGTTGGCATAGAAGGCTAAAGAACTGTTAGCAGAGTGAACTTGGAGCCATGTTAAGTGGATTTAGGTCCTTGATTTATTAAGATCCTTGGAGGAGCATCCTTTATCCTTCAAGCAGGAAAGCAAGAAAACTAGTATTTAGATAAAAAAAAGTTTTTGTTTGCCTGCCTGCCTGCCTGCCTGCCTGCCTGCCTGTTTCTTACTGCATCACAAGAAAATAGGTTGATGAATTTTAATCAAGTTTGGGGGAGATGTTACTGCCCTGGCTAGTCCGAGCTTTGGGGATATTAAAAGATATCCTCTTGATATCACAATTCGGCTTCACTTCTCTATTCCTCTCCACGTGCTTGCGAGGCCGCCAGACAAGCATGTAAACAAGCTCGACCGTTAATAGCCGGAATATTCAAACAACAATACAGGCAGGCCAGGAATAGCTGACTCAGCGCTTTAAGAGACCTCCCGGCAAGTACTCTAATTAAGTATGCACGCCACTTACTAAAGAGCCTCTGCCCCTCGATGCCAGCTTGATGGGTAAACTATGCAATACCCAAGTACTCTGCGTCTGCATACTGGCTACTCTATTGAGAAGTGCCACGATAACTCAATCATTCAGATTCTGACCTTTCGGAGGCTTTGTCTCCAACTCCAAATCTATTGTTTTCCCCCAAGTATGGCATAGCCTGCAGTCACAATTCTCCTTATAAAAACCCTTGAGTCCGAGACCTTCCTCGGATCGCTCCCGAGTTTCATCCCGCCTTGCTGCCACTTTGCTTGGCGAGCCTCCTCTCAGCTCCATGTGCTGAGCTACATCGCACCCCAGCTTCGCTCTCTATTTTTCTGGGCTTCAGGACAGGTGAAGTATCACCCAAACCAGCGTTCCCTCTAAAAATCCCTCCATACCACTCCAACCTTTATTTTCTTTAGTTATCTTGCGTGAGTGTGTTGCATACACTGTTTTGCTTGTATTTAATAAACATCATTTATTATTTCAACTTCGGTGTTCTCCTTGACTTGACCCGACCCCGTAGACATAGGGTTCAAGATCTCGCTAAGTTACCCTGTCTCTCGTAACGCTAAGCGGTGCTCTGAGCTAATTTTCCCCAACTTTAGTTGAGCACATTTTGGTGTCCCTCCCGGGACCCCCAGTTCACAGGATAACAGAGATGTTTGGAATTGTGGGACTTAAAATGTATGTCATACAGTGTATAAGAAATTCACTTTTTATGGCCCTCGTGAGCGCCCCAATTTTTATTCATATGAAGTAATGTGGCACATCATAAATTTTTACTGAATTCAATTAAAAAATTACCTTTTAAAAATCTGTTTTAGCTGTGTAGATGGAATCAAGTTCTGTTTGTTACTGAGTTACACATACATAGCTGTTTTCCACAAATTTGGAGGGGTTGTTTGAGATCATCTGCCTCATACCTCATGGTGTGTCTCATAGCATAAATCAAATTCACTTGGGCAGGGGGGCTGAGGACACAAAAGTTATTTTGTTATGTTCATACAAAGTTGTGTGCTTGTTGGACAATTGAGTGAAGTGTTCTCTTTTAAGGAGAGCTGGGAGTGATGTGCATTCTGAGGAACATTTGAGCATCCAAAGACATTGGCCGTCATCCTTTAGACCAGCTGAAACTTAATCAACTTAATCATTATTAACAATGGTTAAGGATACTTCCAAACAATGCTAATCACTATAGTTAGTTCCTATAATAGGTATAAGAAATGTACTGTGGTAGGAAAGATGATGGGACTCCTACTTCTGTCTAAGTAAAGCAGAGATACAGAGAACCATGTTTGCCCACAGCTTCTCCAGAACCATGGAGAGATGTCAAAGGAGAGAGGGTCCAGAGAGTGAAGGAGGAAGAAAAGGCATTAGCAAACCTAAAAGCAATAAGAATTGCCTAATAGAAAATGACTAATAAATACCAACTGAATTATGAATTAAGTTAGACATTTTCTAACAAAAAGGTGCAATTTAATGAAATTATTTCTTAAATTAAGTTGAAATTTAAGCATGAACTCAATTCCAGGATTAAGTTATTAATTACATTCTTGAATAATTAGATGAGTCACAGTGCTAAAGAGCCAACATCTTTTAAAGTTGTTTCTTTAGGTAAAGATCAGTTCTATTGAATTTTTGCGGAATGACCTTTTGATTTTTCTTTTTAATCCACTTGGGATACTAGGTTTGGGTCACAAGAGTCAAACCATCTACTCAAGAGCAATTCTAATAAGAAGAATTTGGTTAAAGGGTTTTTGAGGTCAGCAGTCTCAGTAATTGATCTTAATCCCACATCATTCTAAAAGTAATAAAAAAATAATAATGCAGAGTTCATGTTATTGAAACCAAATAATGATTTTTCTCTGTAAAATCCAGAGTTTAGACAGTTTTAAAAAAAACCAAAAACAAAACACTTCTTGTCATGGATAAGAAATAACTCCACTAGGCTTTGTGAAGATGGATAAAGATTTGTTGTTGTTTTGTGTTTCAGGTTGGTTCCAACTTATGGAGACCCTAAGATGAATCTATCCTGGGGTTTTCTTGGCAAGATTTGTTCAGATGGGGTTTTCCTTTGCCTTCCTTTGTGGCTGAGAGAATATGCTTTGCCCAAGGCTGAGCACAGATTTGCATCCTGGTCTCCAGAAGTCCTAGTCTTCCAATATAGGAGTCTCATCTTCTGGCACTCTCTTGTTTCATTTTGGATTATCTCATCATAGGGTTTCTATGGTGAAAAAAATTCAAAAGACGTTTTATTTACCCTGGCAAATTACAGTGAACATGATAGAATTGCTGCAAACCTGATTTCCTAAACCATAAAACAGGTGGTTATGATCTATAAAACTGAACTGTTTTACAACTTTGATTCTGAAATGCATTTATCTAGCGTAAAATAAAAGTATGGTTAGAGTGTTAAACTGGGATTGGAGAGATCCAGATTCAGGTTCACACTGAGCCCAGTTGTGTAGGGACGTGGGGGCGGGGGGGGCGATTTGCCCCAGGTGGCAATGTTTTTGGGGCATCCTGGCCAGTAGCCACACACCCCTTAGCCCTGCTCATGCCCTCACACACCGCAGCTGCACCTCCATGCACTGTGGCCGTGCCCTTGTGCTGTAGCTCCCCCCCCGCCCTCCTCCACACACTCCAAGCTCCGCCACTGACTGAGCCATGAAACTCACTGAATGATGCCTTGTTCACTCCCATTCAACCTGATCTACTTCACAAAAGTGTTGTGAGAATAAAATGATGAGGTGGAAAACCATGCAAGCAATTTTGAGCTCTTTGGAGAAAGATGGGGTATAAATGTAAATAATATACAAATTGATAAGTATTCTTCTTCAAAGAATGGTTGCCCTGCACCAAGTATTTGAGGATTCCAGTGCAGTAATCATTTTAGGTGCAGCCCTCTCCATTCAGATTAAAAATCCTGCAGATCCTTTAAGAAACTATGTATGTATGTATGCCTAATTATTAATTTCACCATCAGATATTTTATTAAATGCAAATGTTTATAGGCGTCGTTGTTCAATTAGAGTATGGCAGTCTAATTAATTCCAAGGTTAACAGATTTTAAGGCTATGAGTAGTAAGGACAGCTTGGAAGGTCAATGACTTTCTTTGCAAATGGTCTTCCCATGTTCTTCTCCAGACATGGCATAGATGCTCCTCATCTGTCTCAGGGAAAACCATATTTTGAAGTTTTTAATTCTGGGTCTTTTCCACACTAGAAATTATGGAAGAGTAATGAGGATTTTGGTGGCATAAATAAGAAATATGGCTTTAAAACATTCATGCAGCTGTTTCCTGCATTTCAAACATCCAACAGGGGTATGGGAAAGAATAAAATGGTGGTCAGGAGTTCTCGCCTTTATTTTAGTAAGGTTTTTAGTATAGGAGTAGCAATGTAAAATTACATTCTAATTTAAAATCTAGTTCATTTAATGTAAATGCTTTCATGGTAAATGTTTCTGGGAATTAAAAGTCAAATCATGTGGAGAACTGAATGCTGAAAATCCCTCGTTTAAGAATATCATTCCAGGATTGTAAGGAAGGTAGATAACAATAAATAACAAACAGTCCATGAGATGTGGTCTTTCTTCTTCCCTCTTTTCATTCCAGGGTATAGCATGCGTCACTTCTAACAGGACTAAGAATTGTTCCCCAGAAGATCGCAGACGGCCCATGGTTCAAACAGACTGGGATGTCTCATTCTGTCCTGCTCAGTGAGTGAGTGAGTGAGTGAGTTGTCCTCCTACTGAGACCACAGGTTCCCAGTGCAGACAGGCCAAAGCAATTAAGATGTGCAGTTAAGGGGATTGGGCTGGTGAGAATTTCACATGGGCTTCCAGATTTATAAACTAGCAAGCACATGAATACAGAGTAACTGATAGCAGTAGTTTAAGCGTATGATAGCAGAGAGTTTTAATTCATGGAACAGAACAAATGTTGAAGTCTAAAATAAAGGAAGTGGCAGCTAGGGGGAATCTGGAACTACGATTTTTCTGCCTAGCAAGAAGTGGTTCTGTCAGTTCCTTCTACAGTAGATGTAATTAAAACTATCCTCCTTCTGAGCAGATTCCAAACAGCATAGCAGTGTACAATACAATGATTTAGGTTGCTGCTTGTGCACTATTTCTTCTTGAACTGGCCTGTTGAAAGAGGTGATTTTTGTTTCTTCAAAATGCTGCACTTTAATTTCCGACTTCTTGTACACAAATTTAAAGCTGGTACATTTCAATTGTCTAGAAACGGCTCATAGTACTGATGTTCGACACTGCTTTTCAAGGTGCACCAAGAGCATTTCTACAACATTGCTTACATGTTATGTGTGCATTATCAAGTGATTGGTTTTGGGTACTAGTTTCTCTACAAGTGGATAAGCACAGGCCATTTTACTGGAGCTACTAAATATTTCAATTGATCTTGGGCTCTTTTTTAAAAAAACTCGCATGGAATTACTTCCAGCTCAGTGATTCCTGGTCCTACACTTTCTGCGAATGTATTTTCTGACACTGTAGGTTGTGAAAGGCCTAGCCAGAGTCTTAAACTTCTTAATGAGCCTGGCAAATAGCCAAGCACCTTCCTTTCTTAAGAAGATTTGCTTTAAAGAAGTCTAAAGAAATGGGCACAAACTCTTGAATTGTGGTGAAGGGGAGCATATATTGATCTGAAAGAGCTGGTGTTGTAGTTCATTCTTGTGCTTGTCCTTTCCATTTTACTGTGGAGAGAGGGCCATCAAGCCCTATATCTGTAAAGAAACTAGCAACTTTGGGGGAGAACTTCACCTAGAATCAGAAGGCTAAGTGTGAGATTTGTTACTGTATTTTGGGATGTTGGCTTGACTCCTGAGAATTCTGTTGGAGGAGCAATATCTATTTGGGTATTGGCAACTTCTTATATCAAACCTGTACACATGTGCTTAGAGAGGCAGATGAACTATGGTATTTGGGGTAGGGGCAAAATGAACAGGTTCTCACCTTCCAGATATTGTTTTTAAAGTAGTCTCAAAGGTATCTGGTACACATCTTTTCTAGACTGAGAGAAATAATGAAGCTTTACTGTTTGTGCTACAAAAAACCACTAGTACCTTAAGAGTCCACCCATAGTCCCGCGTCCTTTCCCCAGCACAATGTCATTCAAGTACTAACATTTAAAGGTTTTTCACAAAGGCCATCACTGAGAAAGCCTCTCTGATTCCACAGAGCCCTTTGTACACACTCTTCCTTTCCCTGCTGTGGGCTCAGGTCCAGAGCTCTGTGTGGTACCTGAGTGACAGAAATCTCTCCAAGTTCATTTAGAGTTCAAGGACTGCTATGAGGATGAAGCCCCTTCACTGCAGTAAGATTGTGGATAATGGGAGAGATGTGCGGATCGGGGGCGGGGGGGACAGGGTACTCTGGCTGTCAATCTCTGGGTGCAGCACTCAATGATTCATGGGTGAATCTGGACTTCTTAGCATTGCTGATTGCCTCTCCAGCAATCACAGCAGAAAGGTTTCTGAACATCCTCAAGGGGATTGGTTATAAATAACAGTATTTACACTTGGGTAAACCATAAATCTTGATGACCTTCCTGTGTTTAGAAGAATTTAAAGATGTGTTATTCCTTTAGCCTTCAGACAAGACTTTGATAAAACTGTCAGTAACCTTAAATCACCCACTGACTTCTAAACCTTTCATGTATAACGTTTGGCAGTACTTTTTTTGGATTTCTGCCTGCTGAGCTCAAAGGAAGCAGTCTTGGCTTGAGAGTACGTATATCATTTATCTATTTAATTATTTAAGATCGTCATTAAAAAAAAAAAAAAACTGGCTGCCAACCAGAGTCTGGTGAGTGGTATACAACACATTGGAAACATAGGTCATTTCCACAGCGGGCTTCTGAAATGGTGCAGAGCGATGGTCTTCTACACCATGGAGTGGACTGGCGTGGACTACTTTTTATAGTTCCACACCAGAATTCACTCAGGAGCGGCCGGAACTAGCCGCGCTGCATGTTTTTTAAAAACCTCTTTTTCGAGGTTTTAAAGAGCACGGAGCGTGCAGCCTCGCGCCACTCTGTCGCCCGGCTCCAAAGTGGATTTGCAGGCTTGTGCAGGTGTGTTTCTGCAGATCTGTCGGGGGCGGGCTTCCAGCTGGCGAGCTTCTCCGGTTGGTGGAGAGCCTCCACCAACCGGAAGCCGCCATCTGGTACACCAGAGGACTGCGGAGCAGCGAGCTTGCGCTGCTCCACGTGGCGACAGACTTACCCGGTTTCAGGTAAGCTCCGTTTTTGGGCGTTTTCGCCTGTTCCCCCACACACATGTGAAAAGGGCCATAAGATACAAACAATGCATTATGAGGTTTTCTCCATGAGGATTAAAGCCCAAGCCAGTCAGTCAATATGATAGTGTAGCCAGGAAGTTGTTAGCTGCTGCTACTCCTGTGAAGCACCCTTAGTGTATTTTTTAAAAATATATACCTTCTGATTCAGCTGTGCATAAAATATTAAAATAACACAGTATCTTCCAAAGTGACAGTTAAATGCACATAATTTCTGCTGAAATCTTCTAACTATACTGCAATTATATTGTGATCATACTGCTGTTGTTATTGTGTGTCTTCAAGTCGTTTCCAACTTATGGCAACCCGAAGGCAAACCTATCATGTGGTTTTCTGGGGCGAAGAGCATGTGATGTGCCCAAGGTCAGCCAGTATGTCTCCATGGCCAAGAGGGGAATCGAACCCTAGTCTCAAGAGTCATAGTTCAGTGCTCAAACCTGTTTAATTCACTTTCAAATTGGTTTGGATTCCTGTATCAGGCAAGGGTGAAATATTCTAGAGATTCCTGGCTTTGTGAGTAAAGTCTCTGCATCAGGCAAAAGAAGCCTATGTTGATCTCTTTAGTCAAGATACACTATCACTAACACTATCATGTTTATTTTATTTTAATCTTACCTTTAAGCATAGAATCCAAAGTGGCATACAATGTTTTAAATGCACAATACACTTAATACAATGATTTTATTTTATTCATATTATTTTATTTATACTCCACCTTTCATAAGAAAAGGCACACTCACTAATGTCAAATATGATTGTTCAGGTTCTGCTTAGGTTCCACAGTGCAGCCCTAGAAGTATCTTTTTGGATGTTTATAGTGGTACCTATTTGGCTGGTGGTGCTCTGTCATAGGGGAGGGATGTGAATCCATTTTCAATTTTAACATAATTCTTCCTGCAGCTGTTCCAAGTTGCAAAGGAGTGCTGCTGGTGCAGAACCTCTGACGAGATACAGGGTCCTTTCACACTACATGATCATAGCACTATGGTCCCACGTTAACTGTCCTGGCAATGCCCTCTGGAATCCTGCGAAAGGCAGTTTAGGGAGAAGCATTTAGAATTTTTGGTCAGAGAGTTCTAATATGTCTTCAAAATACAAAACCCAGGATTCCTTAGGATGGAATTATGGTAGTTAAAGTGGAATAATAGTGCTACAATTGTGTAATGTGAAAGGGCACAGGATCCAATACTGGGATTCCTTGCATTCAAATTGGATCAGCTGTCAGGGAAGTAGCAGTAATATAAAGAATGGTTTTGACACTCCTTCTCAAGGTGGCAGATTGACTTGCTTCCACCGGCGTGTTCCTTGAATGTCTTCTCCTTGTTTTATTTCCCCAAGACTTTGTACAAAACAACTTTTCTTCGTTTCCCAGAGGTGTCTAATAACAGTGCGTGCCTGTGTGTAGATGTTAATTAACAGACATGTATTTTAAAAATACATAGATATGACAAAGTGCATCCAAACATTAACATTTTAAGGATATTAGAACATTATGGCATGTAAGTAGACACCTTACTTATGTCTTCTTTAAATTATGCAGAGAAAATCTTTCATAAATAATTAAGCAGAAAACATTTACCTTCTGTAACAAGACCAAGGCACCTATTTGAAACAAATGTACACAGAGTTCTATTTAGGTGGTAATTTAACCAAATGAATATGATAGAAGCAGATGTTCTTAAGTGCTTTGTGATGCTCGAGCCTGCTGTAAATGGGGGAAAAAAAATACTGGCTTCCACCATCTTGAAAAGGAAGGAAGAATATGTGCTGAACCTGCTGTCTGATGAAAAACATGATAGTGGTAGGTGGATTACATAAAGGACAAGGACCTTCCTCTGTTCACCATGTAAACATGTATACCGAATACAAATACTACATCACTGAAGTCTTTTCCCCAATCCACAAAGAATGATGGAATTCAGTACTGGATCCACTAACAATGCTACTTTCAATTCCCTGGCTTCATCACAAAATCTGCTTTGGGTTCCACCCCCACCCCACGCTCCTTTTTAAAATCTATTGGTATTAATAGAATTGTAGAATTATAGATCTGGAAGGGACCACAAGGTTCACCTAGTCCAATCCCTATACATAGCTAAAGACTTCCCGAAAGGTGCCCATCCAGTCTCTGTTTAAAGACTTCCAAGAAAGAAGCATCCATCACCCCATGAGGCAATTTAGTCCACTGCCAAACAGTTCTTACAAAAAAAAAAAAAAATCTTCGTAAGTTTAGGTGGAATCTCTTTTCTTGTAATTTAAATCCATTGGTTTGTGCTCTAGGCTCTGGAGCAGCAGAAACAAGCTAGCTCCATCTTCTACATGACATCCCTTCAGATATAATAGCTCTTATGTCACCTATCAGTCCTCCTCTCTCCAAGCTAAACATAACCAGCTTCTTCAGTCATTCCTCACAAGGCTTAGCTTCCAGACCTTTTATCTTGTTGGTCACTCTTATCATGGCACATTCCAGCTTGTTCATATCCTTCTTAAACTGTGGTATCCAGCATTGGACATAGTAGTCCAGGTGAGGTTTGGCCAAAAGGGAATAGAATAGCACTATTATTTCCCCCGATCTGAACACTATACTCCTGTTGATGCACTCCGAATTCCGTTGGCTTTTTTGGCTACCAGTGGCATAGGGACAGGGGGGCGATAGGGGTGGTGTGCCCCTGGCGGTAATTTTGCGGGGGCACCGTGGCTCCTTGCTTGCCCTCCCCCATGTGCCTTCTGGCATTTTGGACACAAGGGAGAAATTCTGGATTTATATATTTAAGACCCTAACACGACACGACCTCAGAGTAGAAGATTTTACCATCATCCACAGAAGAAAGCTGAAAACAGAATGTTCTAAGCTGTGACCTTGGATGCAGCTCAGTTTCATCATTAGCGAAAGAAGAAGGAAACACCAAATGTTTTGCTCATTTTATATTTTTTTAGTTTGTTAATCACCCGCCCACACACTATGCCCCCCTTCCCTTTATGCCTTTCCCTCCACACATCAACCTACGGATTAAAATCAATTGAAGAATCTTCAATTGAGTCTTCTATTAGTGGGAGAAATTCGTTGTCTGAGGACATGGTTCTTCTCTGCTGTGGCACCCCAGTTTTGGAATGCCCTCTTCTTAGACTGGCACTAACACTGGTATTATTTAGCACTAAGTAAAAACATGACTTTTTACTAAAGTGTTTGGGGTCTAGTTAAATTCATCCAAATCTGCATCTGTGCATGGTTTTCACTGTTTTAAACTGTTTTAACTTATAATATTGTTTGGTTTTTTTAGTCTGTCTGAATTTTTATTTTTTGGTTGAGAGTGTTCTTCACCCAAAGGTCTGTATTTTTAATTCATCTGCCGATAAAAATAGTTCCCACTGTAGCCCATTTGATGTGGGCAAGATCCAATCTTTATTAGGGCTTATCCAGAAAGGAAGGTCCTGGAAGTGTTGAGACTTTCCAGTTCTTTCTGTTTTGATTTTATCTATTTATTCATGGTTTTGCATCCAAACTAATATCCCCAGTTGCCCTCATTTCCTCCTCCCTTGTGTTCTTCCTCTTCTCTCTCCTACTGATCACATGCCACAACTAGACTCAGGCAACATTTCAAAAATTGCCTTCCACCAATTGCCACTGAGGATGTTATCACACTATACTGTTATGGCACTATTATTCCACTTTAACTGCCACAGCAATATTGCATGGCATCATGGGATTTGCAGTTTAGGGAGAGATATTTAGAGTTCTCATCCAGAGAGCTCCAGTGCTTCACCAAACTACAAACCCTAGAATTCCACAGGTGCAGCTAAGGCAGTTCAAGTGGAATAATAGCACTATAACAGCGTAGTGTGATGGGGACCTGAGACTTAATTATTGTTCAGGGATTAGAGTCAAAGTGTTAAAGTGTTTCAGCAATATTACACTAGTTAAGCACTAGGACTGTTTTCTTTTATTGCTAGCATTCTCTTTTCCTTTCTTGATCTCTGTTGAATGTGCTATCCTGAGAACAGTCATCATGTTTCTTCGTGGCAGCCATTTTAGCCATATTTTGGGAAATACCGGGTTATTTTAAACTGACCCGGGGAGTGGGAATGAAAAGTCCTTATAAGTGTTGTGCTGGGAGTTCCCTGGGAATGCTTTGGGATGGCAAAATGTCATGTAGATCTTTTTTTTGAAAAGGGAACACACACACACACACACACACACACACACAGACAAAGAATGGGAAAAAAACCAGGGACTTTCTGGTTTTTCCAGTCTATCTAGGTGGGTCCTGTGTCAGATCTTCTCTTCTTTATGGAGGAACAGCCAGTTTCCTTGGCTGACTCAATGATAGCAACTGACTCAATGATAACAACTAACTAATTACTATTAAGTTATTAGTTGGAAATTTTACATATTTTTGGATTTTTTTATTAAGAATTTTAAACTACTGAATTACATAACAAAACTAAGCAAAAATAAACATTAAATTACAACCACTACTAACTATAAAAAAATCAACTATCAAACATTAAACCAAAAACCTACGAAACACTATATAATAATTAAAAAAACACACTAACAAAACAATACAAGTATTTTTAAAAATGCTTTCCAGCTTTTCCAAAGTAGACTCTAAGGCCCTTTCCGCACGTGGATGTTAAAACAGACCAAGGCATCTTGGCACAGAGGTCGTCCCCACCTTGGATTGGACTAGGTGCGGACTATTTAACCTAGTTCTGCACCTTAGTCCGATCCAAACCGCCCCCAAGTGGTCCTCCAGCGCGCTAAGTAAAGACTGGAAAAATCAGGTCTTTCAATTTTCTGGAATGCGCCATTGCGTTCCTGCTTACCTGTGCAGATGTGCAGACTCACACCAATGCGAGCCTGCGATCAGCGGAGGGCTGGCTGTGGGCGCAGCCAGCATCAGTGGTTGGTCCGCACCCACGAAGCTGCCATTTTCAGCTGGAAGCCACAGGAAGCCACCATTTTTAGCCGGAGCAGTGCAGATCTAAAGACCTTGTACTGCTGTGGTTCGCCCTGGACTAATGGAGGAGCCCTGCGGAAGGGCTCAAGGGAAAGTCTGCGTTACTTTGGACCCAAGAAGAACCGGTAAGTAACGCCACGGAGCGATTCACTCGCCTTGTGAGGAAAGGGCCTAAGTAACCTATAGAATAAAAAGTTCTGTAATTACACATAACCTTCATATACTTCCACTGCTACTCATCCAGATAGTAATTACTGAACCCTAAGGTCAACATGTTAATTTCTTTTTATTTCAAGAAACAAATTAACTGATCCTAATCTTCCATAAAAGTCTCCACAGTTTTTTCTCTTATCAGTATTGTTAATTTGTCCAATAGTTTAACTAACCAGCCCTCTTTGTTGTGATATCAACTGGAAATTTTCTAATAAGGAATTACATTTATTTTTATCTAAAAGGATTGAGTTAAGTTGAAATTTCAGGATGAACTTAATTCCAACATTAAGGTATGAATGAATGAATGAATGGAATGAGAAAGAGTGAGTTTCCTAGCAAGTTCTCTGCTTCTCTGGCTGAAAGAAATCCATAAACTTTTCTTGAAATTCACATGGCAATGAGTGAATTAAAGAAAGGGAGAGTTAAAGAGGTATGAATATAAGGGAGGTAAAAATGTGGGGTCTTTGTGGGGAGGGTGAGAGGTGGGGTTTTCATAAATTCTTGCATCTGTTCCCCTTCTCTCAAATTCAAATTAGAGTGAGAAGAAGAAAAGTCATTGATGGCATTTTTTCAATTATGGTTACATTTAAATAGCAATTTAACGTAAGCACAATAGTAAATCCCAGCCTCCCAATTTAAATGTAACTGAATTAGATTTTTTTCCTGATTAATCATTAAGTAATTGCATCAACCTGTTCCGCTGAATTTTCTATTTCTGGGCTGACTGCCATAGCAGATTTTGCCTATTTCACTTTTATGCGCATGCAGGGAGAAGGAAACTCCAAGTTAGAGGGTGACTACAAAATAATGAGGAATTCTGTCCATCAAATGTTTGCAGGAGGTCATGAAAGAGGTGAAGCTGTAAAAGTCAGAGAAAAAGGGAAAAACAGTGATGAATCATAGTGGGAAAGGCAAAGGAGGAGAAAATATTCCATATTTAGCCACAAATGCAGCTGTTTCTTTCCTTGTAAACTTGAGGTATAGAAAATAAATTAAAGGCAAATCATGGCTGAGCCCATAAGAATGGCCATTGGTCTACTGATTATGCTGTTGTGCTCTTTGTGTGTGCATATGTTTATGTTTCTTCCTACTTTGGGGTTTAAAAATCTGGGGGGTGGGTTTATTTCTAGGAATAGTTTGATATATTTAGTAATAGTAATAGATTAAATGTAATTGAAAAGTATAGAGTTAAGAATGAAATTATAATAATAATAATGAGTATAATGAGAATGAGATCTAGATATAGGTAACCAAAGTATATAAGCAGTGTGATATAGAATATGTTGAATAAGTATATGATTGTAATGGAATTGGAGGGAAATAACAATGTAAGCTGGTTTTTTTTAAATTCCTTATGTTATGTGTATCACGTGGTGTTTTTCTTTTTTCTTTTTGTTCTGTTATTTTCTTTATAATCAATAAAAAATTATAAAAAACATAAAAATTGTACCTTTTCTCATTTTCTATGGGAATTTGTTCTAGTTGGGCCACTGTTGTATCCTATTTCAAAAGTTCAGGGTAGGTGACAGTGCTCCTTAAAAAGCAGCATCCCTTTTAAAGCAATAGTTGTTTTTTGTTTTTTAAAAAACCGTACATTCTAGTATGGAGGAAGTTCTGAGATGTTGTAGGATATATTAGGCAAAATAAACATATTTATTAAAGGAGTGCATCAGTGTGCATACAGCATTTGCATTGAAGAATGCATCATAGAAAGCCAGGAAACAGATGTAATTGTGAGTCATATAAAACAGATGGAAGAAGAGGCAAGTGGAAGAAAATTGGAGCTTCAGAATGGTCAGAAAGAGAAAGCTTGTTCAGGCATCATCCTGAATACATAAAGGTACCATGTGTATATGGGGATGGCATCACATATGCTTGTCCCAACCCAGGCATCTCTGGGAATGCTAGCCTAGAGCCCGGGAAAGTTCTTTTTCGGACTGTAATTCCCAGAAGCCCCCAACCATCTGGGATAGTAATCCAAAAATCATCTTTCCCAAACTCTGTGCCAGCCCCTGCCTACTTCATTCCCAGATGTATCATGTTAAGTCTTGGACAAGGTGTGAAGGTGGCATTTTTCCAACTTCATCCACATGAATAGCAACATCTTTTTCTCTGGCTCACATCAAAGGGTTTGAAGCTTGTCCTTTCCGTTTCTGACAGCTGGAAGAATAGACATACACTATGCAAACACACTTTAATGGATTAATTACTTGAAAAGCTTTAATGAATGGCTGACAAGCAGGTAAATCTCCTAGCAAAGCGTGGCAGAAAATCCCAAGCTGGGATTGACCTGTGATGCATCCAAGCAAAAATCACTGATACTTAGTGTCAAATCATTCAAGTATAATTATTGTTGGAAGCGTCTGTGTCTCTGCATGAGAGTCTATGAGTATGTATGTGTTTGAATGCTGGCTCTCTTCCCTTCCTACTTAGACTATTGTTTCTTGGATAAAAGAGAATAACTCCTGTTGCTGCCAATGCTCCAGCTTTTCTTACTTTAGAGCTCAATAAACTTTTTATCAATATCATTGTGCAGTCTGTGGCCTAGATTGCATGGCATGCTATTTTTATTGGTGTATAGTGCTACCCAAGAGAGATGTTTGTTTGCTTTGACACAGTTTATATGCAGTAAAAGGTCATGGAACACAGGTAGCAGTCAAAAGAGGAGGGCAGCATGAATTTTACAGCAGGGCTCAACAAAGCCGGTGAATATATATGATGATGGACCTCAACAATAAAGAAAATGGCCAGCTCCAGAATTCAGGTCAAGGAAGGTTGCATCATCATTCTTCTGCAGTTGCATTTTGATGGCCTTTTCTGTAACAGTGAGTTGGTGCAGACTCCACTTGATTATAGCAATACTTTATTGGGATGACAAGACGTACCCTGGCTACATAGCCTCTGTAAGTGGGTTTTTCTGTTCTATCAGTTTAAAAAATTCTACTGACACTTTAGAAATCCAGCTGAGACAGCACATTGTTACAAAGAACCCCTAAATTATACTGTTCTAAGAACAGCAACCTGTACGAGGAAGAGAAACAGACTCACTTGTGGCCTTAGAAGGCAGACAGTCTGCCACTACCAAGATTCAAATGGAGTGTGATCTAAGGTGAGAGCTGTCTATGTGAAACAGATCTGGTTCAGTGGCAACTGATGACTCCCCTGTCAATGGAGCAGTGAATTTGCTCTAGGTTTTAGTTTTAGGTCATAGCTTTAAAGGGGATGCATCTGTGCTGAGCTTACTTTTGGAGACAAGGGTTGGCACTTCCGATAGCTCCTTCGAAAATCAGACTAAAACAGATTTACCTCAGTACTGATATTGCAGCCACCAATTACTACTGTTCTGGTGTGCACAGTGTTTCCCAACATTATCCCTGACCTCTTTGTATCTCTCCCTGGACATCTCTTGCAACATTAATATGAAGATCTTGGGTGCTTGTGGGCATCCACAATACTTTCAACAGCATGTTATTTTATTTTTTTTAAAAATCTTGTTTAATTGACAGAGAAAGAAGTAGATCAGTCAAACATATTTTAAACCTTCAAGCAGCTCTGCTTGAACATTCTGATGAGCCACTGGAAACAGTGTTTGATTTTGTTTACATTTCTCACACGTAAATCCAGGTTTTGACTATGATAGCCAAAACATTTGTCCTATATAGCCATGATCCTTTTGACCCCGAAAATACTCATATTTTTCCATATGAGAGAATTATTATGTAACCTCCTTCTCTGTCTTTTTGTCACTAGCAAGTACACTATTACTTCCACTGTCTAAGTTTAGCCAGAAATGAATCAAAGATATTGTATTTACAGGCATATGACTTACTTTTTCGCCTGAAAAATACTGTTTGAAAATGGGGTGCATCTTATATGCTGGTGTATCTCATATGTTGGCAAATAGTGTTTGCCAGTGTATAAATGGGGTGCGTCTTATACACAAATGCGTTTTGAGTGCTGGCAAATATGATAATTACTATACCACAGTATTACCCCACATATTCTTGGGAAATCTTTCAGATTTCTGAATCCTGTTGCATACTATGTCCTTTACTATCTCCATTTTTGATCCCCATATTCAGATATTGTTAAGTGTGTTTTCTGTCTTAGATTGAGCTTGGTATTGGCTCCAGTTTGCTAATCTTCATTGCCTTTTGATTAACCTTTCCATCCATTAATGACAGGGAGGTTCTAGGGTTTCCCTCTTTTGGATGTTTGAAAATTAGGGACCAAGTGGAGTTCTCCCTAATCCTTGGCTCTCAAGAATAAGTATGGTTGCCCTGAGGAACGGTGTGGGTAGCCAGTATGGCGAAGTGCTTTGAGTGTTGGACTCTGAAGACCAGGGTCTGTATCCTGGCTCAGCCACAGAAACCCACTGGGTGACCTTGGGCAAATCACATTCTCTTAGCCTCAGAGGAAACCAAAGGCAAAGCCCCTCTGAACAAATCTTGCCAAGAAAACTCCATGCTAGGTTCAGCACAGAGTCATCATCATTTGGAAATGACTTGAAGGCACACAACAACAACAACAAAACAACAACATGAGGAACATCACACCATTTGCTGAGTGCCCCAGTGAGCTCCTTCTTTCCTCAGATATCTCTCTTTACTGTGAGTTCGTTTTGCTTTTGCCCTCATCTGTGCTTTTCATTATGCTTCATCATCAGATATGGGATGCAAAGCAGCCAGAATCTTTTTTCTTCATCTGACAAGACACATTGATTTGAGCCCTGTGAACCAAGTCTTCCTTGCCTTGCCTGTTTTCAGCATGTCTGGCCAAGGATTTCCCCAGCTGGACTAGTTCTCAGTCCCCTGTTCAAGATTTGGAAAGATGCTTGGATTGGTCATGGAAAATGATAAAGAACCAGGCAGAGGCTGGGGAGCTATTCTTAAGAAGAATGAATGTAATTGTACACTGAGCAGTGATAGAATGTTACCCACTGCGTAGTTATGCATGGCTTCTGCTGCACCTGCCTTCCAAGTACTCTAAAACCCAATAAAGAATAAATAAATAAAGAATAACCCAGGCACCTCTCTGTCTTCCAGCACTTGAAAGAATCTTTCTTCCTTTCCCTTCATTGGGCCATGGCAGTATCCATTTGTCTCCCCAGACTCATTCCTCTTTCTCCTCCTAACACCATTAATACTTATTTAAGCTTCCCTCTTTCAGTAGCCTGTCTCCACACCCAGGACACCAGTTTCCTTTACCTCAGACTATGCCCCTATTCCTGCCAAGTTCTGCCTAATCCTTGCCAGACTTTCTTCCAGTTTCCACATTTGCAAATCACCCTCCTTCCCTTCCCTACAAGTGTCAGTCCTTGGTGCTGATTGGGTAAAAACTGATGAAGCACTGGCTGAAGGCTGTGGTAGTTACTTGTGCAACTGGCATGTCAGTTGCATTTATGTTCTTAATTTTTCTAAGTTTATGTATAAAAAAGAATGACTATCCAGATTTCTTATGCATTTTGAAGAACTATGTATAACAGTGGAGTTGCAATCTATGAGAGTTTCCCAAAAATCTAGAAAAATCTCATACAACTATCATATGACATGTGATCAGTGCTGAGAGTCTGGTGGAAACATGAATGGAATACTCAAATTTCTGAAATACAATGGGCAAGGCTATGGACCTTACCACCATTCAAATCTATTTCAGTATCAATTAGAGAACACTTTAAAACTCAATTGGCACTTCTTCCCAGTGAAACCTTCTAAAATGATCCACTCAATCTTGCGACAACATTGGAGAGTTGTAAGAATAAGGAATCTATGATTCATGTGTGGTTACAATGCGATAAGGTTACAATTTTTTGGAATGCTATTTTAATTTTTTTGTCAGACATGTTGAAACAATTCATTACTGCAAGGCTCTTCTTCTCATCTCTGTCTTCAAAAGACCTAATTCCTCTTTTAAATATAAAGACTTGATTTCAATTCTTTTGACAGTGGTGTGCTTGGAAATGGAAAGCACTGGACACTAACAAAAGAATCTCTTTCTCTTCCTAGATAAAGAAAGAGAAACAGGGTATATCCATCACTTTCGTGGAAAACCTGTAATATTAGATAAAAGAATCAATGGGATGAATTGATGGGGAAATTTTTGCTTCAATCTGATATCCATTTATCATACATACAAGATGTGAAACCACATTGTTCAAACTTCTGAAAGTACATTTGGACTTTAGGGTTAACCTATTTTAACCATTTATAATTAGGAAAAAGACATATAATTCATATATTCCGACCTACTGATACTGAGTTGATGTACAAATCTTGCAGTTAAGTTGATTGTTAATTTATTTTAGATTTTTATTTTTCTGCTTCTGGTTTTTTTTTTTTTTGTAGTTTTGTTACAAATTAAATTAAAATAAAAGGCTGCATTTATGTTCCCTACTTGATGTTTTTATCCATGCTCTGCTTGTAATGGATATTATGATTCATACCTAATAAAATATTTTACTTTGACTGGACAGGAACAAGATTCTAGTCATGACAACAGAGTATGCAACTTATTTATTTGTGCAGGTACATACATCCTCTCTCATGACCCCACTGGTCACAAAATACTGGTTTTATCCTGTTGTAGTGTGCAACAAGATCCACAGATTCTGCACCTGGCATCCAGATGGAAGGTATTTGTTAAATTTGCTTAAGGGTCTGGCTGACAGATGGGAAACTACACAAATGTGCTGTTCTGGTCCAGCAGCATAAAGCAGAGAAGTGTCATCGTTTGAAGTTCTTTTTTTCCTTGCTTTGAGTCTGTAGTTGGCTTAGTATTTCCCAGGAGGTAAGCGGTAAGGTTTATTCTCAATGAGACAGTGTTGGTTCAATTAAATGTAGAGGCAGTAGCTAGTCCTTTCAGAAAGCTAGTAACAAGTGAGTTCTAGTACATTAATTTTAACTTTGGAACATCAGTAGACACACTCAGAGCACTACATGGTACATTAGCCCAGGCCCATAAAGACTTTTCTACAACTAAAGTGGGTTTAATTGAATAAAATATAATACACTAGATCCTCTGCACTTCTAAATATCACAGTTTGAGGCACATAGACATGTTATTGATGTTTTCAGTGTTTCTGATGTGGAAGGCATGTCCCCTCAGCCTGTTCATGCACTGCAGTATGTGCCTGGTTTTGGAGATGTTGTTCATTTGGGTATGAACTAGAACTGTAATAGATCCAGGCCTTACAAGGTCCAAGTACTGCATACTTTAAAGAGACAATGATGACATCTGCCAGCTCTTCAGTCCCTCTGAGTTTAACTGTAATCTTCTAATTCTCACAGTGGCAGGAATGGGGTACAAAATATTTTGGGTCTTGGATATGCAGTTAGGCATCATTAACTTTAGCAAAGATCTGCTCCTGGTGGGAATGAGAACTACTAGAACTGTTTTGTTTTGCTTAGTTTAGATGGATCCACACATTTCCTGCATTTCTGGACTCTCCTTAGAGATGTGGCCACGGGAATTATCATGATGAGCGTCTATAGTTCAAAATGTACCATCACATTTTGGGTAATGACTCCTGGCTGCATATCGTTTCTGGCACCTGAGCCCAACACATCTTCACAAGTCCCATCATAGTAGCCAGCATGGCCTCACTTTCAATAAATGAATTTCAACAGTCTAAAGCTGTGCATCTCATAAAGAGAAATATATGTAGCAACTGGTGTATGAAACTTGCATATCACCATTCAGGTAATAAACACGAGTGTAATTTGTCAGATGTGCCTTGCAACTGAGGGTGGGTTTTTTTTGTTTTGTTTTGTTTTGTTTTTTGTGATGAGGAGGCATGATAGAGAAATACCCAGAAGGCAAGTGGTAATTAAATTGTCCTGGCTGGCTGAAAACTAGCTAGAATGGAGCCTTTACTCCAGGGCTGCTGCCAGGATTTTATGGGACGTGGCTTTCATATTCTCACATGTTGCCTAAGGGGCTCTTACTTTTTTGTGTGGTTATTTTGTTTTCTTTTCTTCTTACCAACTCTGTGCATATGACTACTTGAGCCCAAAGCCCTCATGCTAGCTTGCATTGTATCCCACTTCTAGTGAATGAATGGAGAAAATGGGTAACTCTGCACATCACGGCCATTGAAAAAGCCAGTTTGGAATTTTCATACTGTGAGAAAGTAACGTGAAGCACAACTGGGTACAGATGTGGAAGGGTTGTGGCACAGACCAGAAGCTCATCTTGGAGCCATTTAGAAATGCTATAGTATGGATTGCTTGTGCTTTGCTGCTGTCCTTGCCTCATTACATTTGCTGATGATTTGAGTCAATCCCTTAATTATATCAGCATAAAAACATGGAGTCCCAGAGAAATCAAGTGTGCTGCCAGAATTTTCTTTGCAAGCTATACGTGACCTAAAGTAGAGATGGGAGAGATTCACCTTTTTTTTTTTTGGGTAAAAAAATTCTCAAATTCTCAAATTTCTTAATGAATACAGTGAAAAGAATTTGAGGTTTTAAAATTCTGCATGTAGGAAAAATGATATTAACATAGGCATCCATCCAGAAAAGAGGACTTTGAATACTATGATTTGAATCACAGTGTATTCAACCATGTTTGTTGTGCTGAATTAGAACTGGCATGTTTTTTTAATTTCTGACAGATTCCTCATATGTCAGGCAGTGGCAATTTTATCCTGCCCATACTGTAAACTGCTTTACCTATGGACTTTGGCCAGGACAGAAAGTTCAGCATATGGCTCAATTGCATTTTGTAAAAGAACCTGTAAGGTTGCTGTCGTTATTTTATTCATTTATGTCCTACTTTCCCCCTATAGTTGCCGAAAAATTGCAAGTTTTTTCATAAATTTGATGGGAAGAGCTTGGGAAAAAGCAAGCCCATTCCCAGCTCACAGTACTAAATCTGCCATAAAATTTAACATAATGCAGTAAATGAACAAAACTCCTCAAGAAAACAACAGTTAGAAACAAAAATGTAGTGCTTGGCTGAAGTGATTAATAGTCTTGTACTTTTTAAAGAGAAAGTGCACTTAAACCATTATGCTGTAGATTCTTTTAAAACAAAAACATGACGCTGAGTGAAAAGAGTCATTAGGTAATGGTTCTGAGGAAAGCTGCTAAGACTTTCAGACATGAGAATATAGGTTTCATTGCAGTGATGCCAGTATTGCATCCAAGGGGAATATTTATTATTTTCCACACAATTCCACAATTTTTCACCACATTCTTCTTTTAGGAGGCTCATGGTGACTTAATAAAAAACCCGATCTCAGTGTAAGGTGAGATGATATTATCTGAAGTAATCTTTCTGCAATAAGAAAGATGATTGGGAAGTAACTGAGAACAAAGAGTAGATTTTTGTTGGGATGATACTGCTCCCTGTGGTGTGTCCACTTTTTTTTTTATTTCTCACTGTCTAATATTTTTATGTGCATAAAGAAGTGCATCATAACTCACACAAATATCCTGTCCAGGTAGGCACGTGTCTGGGACAGTGGTGTGTATCCAGTGGCAAATGGTGGCTTCCATATTAATGGGATGGTGAATCTGTTCCAGGAACTGTTACCCTGATTTCTGGGGTCCCTTGGGGGACACCTCAATGTTCTCCACGTGATGGGGAATGGAAACTAGCCAGAGCATGAGCAATAGCAATGCGAGAGGCAGGGTAACCTAGAGGGGTCTTTTTACCCAGTTTTTATGGGGTTAGGCCGAGCCAAAAACCAAACAAAGATGTCCAATAAAATGATTTTATTGAACGAAAGTGTCACACACCAACGCAATCACTCACACACTCACTCAAGACCTATTAAGAAGCAAAAGAGAGGAAACTGGATAGGGGAATATTGAAGGGGTTGTAGCTGGGGTAATACTGCACCTTTTCCTGAAGCCCTTGGTCCGAGAAAAACAGCGGAGAAGTGGGGCTCAGCACAGAGAGGGCTGAGGGGATTACTCAATGGATGGAGAAACGGCCTGCTGGGATGACCGGGAGTGATCCAAAGAACCATGCCAAAACTGGGACTATTTGTAGGGGAAAAAGTACCTGGAGGGCTAATCCTTTCCCAGGGAGAACAATGAATGTTGTAATGAGAAAGAAGCTCCACAATGGTAACTTCCTTTGCGTGATGAGATTACAAGGTGTTGCCAAAGTCTCAGGATCTTCGGCTGCACTGGGTTGTGGTGTGACTTCATGTAAATAGTCCTTGCCTGATAGGATTTTGCTCAACTTGGGGCAAACACGCTAATCCCCTCAAGTTGGCTTCTCAGGGGCTGAGGACCCTTTGTCTACTGTGAGTTTGCACAGTTTGAGGTGTCCTGGGGCTACGTGATGGGGGATTTTACGGTCCTGACCTGGTTTTCGATCGTTCAACCGTTGCTGCCTATGTGCCCATCCGAGTGACCTCTCAGGCACATGGAATCATATTTTAATATCAAAATTGTAGACCCTGGGACAGGGTTTTCCAGTGGGGTAACAGAACTACCCAAGGTGCTTAACTTATTTTGAGGAAAGTGCTCAGTACCTTAGAGCTCCTTCAAAGTTGAACTAAAGCCTAGAGTGGATTTGTTGCCCCACTGACATGGAAGCCACCAGTCACCCCTGGTGTGGCTGTTGCAAGTCTGTAGGTATTTTCAAGAGAGAACCACTACCAGCACTTTTGGAGGAAGAGCAGCACAGGAGCAATGTAGGAAAACATTCAATATAGTTCTGGCCCTATCATTGGGCATATTAAGGCATCTACCACAGACAATGAACCTTATAACTTATTTACTTTGCTATTATGATTTTTACTGCTGGCAATGGAGACAAGGTACTTTTTAGACTTTGCGCTTCAGGTGCAAAATAACTTGACAAGTTTTAGATAATGATTTGGGTAAGTTGTGTGTGTATGTGTGCATGTGCATGCATGCATCCTTGTATCTTGAATCAGCCCTGTCTGCCTTGGTAATATCACTTTCTGAGACAAGGAGCAAGATGCCCCTTTGTTCTTCACTGGCCACCTACGTCACAGGGAAAAAGTCACTCTGTAAAGATGCAAATACAAAACCATCTCACTCGGCCCTTTTTCATTTAATATGCTATTATTATGCTGCCTAATACACAACAAGATATGTGCGGGTGCAGAAGGTAGTGTTAAACTTATGAAGACAGCCCTTTGGTTTATCTTTGCCTGCAAATCCTACAGAATTAGACAAAAATAACCATGGGCAAAAAAGAGATGTATGTACACTATGGAAAATAATGGCTCAGTTCTACTGAATATTCTCGAGTTATCTACAGCTAGAGTGTATCTAGGTGGAGTGCCATTTGCTCACATACACCTAATATTATGGAGTAGAACTTCTAAGAAGGCTTCATTCCCTGCAGCTCGCAAAGATCTCAGTGAGTTTATCCTCCACTATGACATCAAAACAGAAGCTGAATAAATAGTAACACAATCATGGGACGAGTGAACTAGAGAATAAAATGATTCCTCATACCTATTAGGATCTTCTAAAATTGATTTTCCCATAATTGTGTTTACTTGTATGTTAGGTCTTTCCTGATCTAACTTTAGTGCAAATAACATGCAGAAAATAAGATTGAAACAGTAGAAATAAGTTCCTACAACACAAAAAACAAAACAAAAACAGTTGAACATGTTTAAATAAACTTTTTATTCAAAATTAACAATATGTACCTGTGAAATGAAACAAACCAGGTCAGATAAGCCTAGCTTAAATGAAGAAAAGAAAATCAGAACCTTCTAGAGACCATCTGAAGGCTTCTCAAATGCATCCAGAGATAGTGTTCTCTTTCACCAGCCTCCACCCTTGTTATGATTTCCATTTTGGTAGCCAAAGATACAGACCTATGCTTTTTTTTTTTAACATGCTGATGAAGCAGGTTTATCTGTTGTTGGCTTTTCTCTTTAATTTGCTGTTCATGCATGCTCAGTCAGAGATTCTGGAAGAAACTGTTTTTAACCTTGAATGTTTTAGGCAGACACACACAGCTCCGTTACAATTGGTTATCACAGAATCCTGCTCTTCTCCAGTTTTTTTGTTTGTTTGTTTATTGTATTGTTCACTGCAGACATGCTGTTGCAATCTGACACCAAAAATCTGTGTTTGTCCAGTCCTCCATCATCCTTCCAATGCTGATATTGCTTAAAATTTCCAGCTAGCCTGAGGTAGAGGAAGAGGAGGAAAAGGGAGTTTGACAGGGAGGAAAAAAAGCTACCAGAGAATTTAAAAACTGAGGCATACCTACGTTGCTTGGGGGGTGTGTGTGTGTCAATAATTCCGAAGGAAATGGTGTTACAATAAGACCCTGTTGGTTCTAGTTTAGCGATTAGATAGTCCTCCAACACAATTCATTAATTACTTAACTTGTTTATTATGTATCCCTCCTCTAGCCCAGATGTACACAGAGTTTCAGTTGGTCTTCTCAGGGGGTCAGCAGTCTGATCATGCCTCCCTATCCAGCCCTAAGAGAAGAAGTAAACCCTGCCTTTTCTGGATTTGGGGCAGTGATTCATGGGGGTACTGTGGCCACATGGCAACCACTACATTGACTTTCATAGATATGCTGTGGTTGTGGTTTCCATATTTAGATTTGTCATTTTCAAAATATGAAATTAATCACCAAACATTGATAAATGCTTCTTGGTGGCTAAAGAGAAGCTTTACGGATTTTTCCAACAAGTGTCCTTCGTAGAACATAAGATATCAGTTTCATTGCATTTTTTTTCTTTGTAAACTAAACTCTCAAGGCCAGTTATGCAATCCTGATTCCTGAAGGAGTAGTGGAAAACCACATTTTATGTGGATAGTTTGTCATTTTCTCTGTTTTCGTGTTCCTTGCATAAAAAGCAACCTGTTCCAAACTGAGAAAAAGACAAGGATGTCTTGTGCTAGTTGAGTTTTTTTCTTGTGAATTATGAGTCACACCAACATTTTGCTACTCTGCAGGGTGTACAATTCCCACTCTCAACCTGCAGCTTTCCATTGCACAGTTTTGCCAGAAGTCTACTCATTCTTTGCAGCATAGGTTACAACAGTACAGGTCTGTATAGGTGGAATGATGGAGGCTGCTTTTATCTAAATTCTGAAGGATACTCTTTGGTAGTCATTTGGGAAGATAAAAGTGGAATATAACCAATCATTTTCACCTAGGAATATAAATGGACTCTTGAGGTAGCTTTATATAGCTTCAGTATTGTTTGATATAGGGAAAATCATATGTCCAGGGCTGGGAATGGGTTTTTTGGATGACATCTCCCACAATCTCCCAATTGCCATGACCCCTGATGGTTCCCTGAAGGGCTAATGCCCTGTCAGTATAGGGGAGAAGAAACAGTGGAATTTGCTAGCCTGGCAGACTCAATTTGCCTGATGGGAAAGCTGGCCCCAGTTGTTGCAGCAGCCAGCAAAACACTTTGAAATGTGCTAGAAATCAACATTTTTAAATTAAATTACCTAGGATTTTCTCTCTCTTTCTCTGCCTATGTACTATGATGATACCACTATAAGGTAAGATGGTTAATGGCTAAACCTGCTATCTTTGATGGTTAACCCTGCTACCTTTGATTGGAAATAGAGAATGGAGCTGGTTTTTAGCCATTGATTTGAAATGAACAACAACAAACACTAGTGATACATGTGTGCTGCTTTAGCTGGTGAGCCTTTTCCTTATTCCTTTTCAAGGCACTGAACAGAACAAAACCATCTGCTTATGCAGTGTTTGACTGAGTAGCCTTTGACCTGTCACAGCTTTGCTCATTTTCAGTTCAGACACCTTCACAGTGAGACAGGAGAAAAAGTTGGGATCATACCTGTGGAAAATGAAAGTCGAGATCTTTCCAAAGTGATTATTTTTATCTCTCGCTTGCAACCAGCTAGGTCTTCACAGCTTTTATTCTTATATTCCCTTTATTTTGATGTAAATCATTTGAAATACATGCACAAGTCAGAGTTTACACAGCACTTCAAACTTATATCTTTGCCCTCTACTGTCTGTGCTCCAGGCGCTATGCCCTTGGCTATTGCTAAAATAGGATCTAATCCAATCAAAAACCCCAGAGGCCATGATTTAGAATTCCATTTCATGTTAAAAATGAAAAAAAGGTTGTGTTATCAACACTGATACTAGCTCAGTAAGGTGTAATACATGCTGAGGGAAACTGTGGTGGATCTAAAATATCTTCTCTATCTGTTAAAAAATTGTGATATTCCCATTTGGATTCAGAATAGTGTACTTTGAGAACATTTGAGGTGGCATCCTTAGAGTGTTTAACTGAAGAATGTGAACGAATATGAGTCTACAAGTTCTATCTTCCTGCTAGCAAGAATGCATTTCACTAGCTTTTCCCATCTTTCTCACACCCCATTTTTTTAAAAAAAGAAATCACAACAACCAGATTATTTTGTTTAAAAAAGTTTTTAAGTACCAACATCTGGTGCATTGCATTTCTCATAATATTTTGCACGCAAAGTTTGGAAAAATGATTTGCAAGCAGAACAGAACAAACTGGCAGAACAGCTTTCATACCAAAGCAAAAAGGCAATATGATCAGTGTGAGTACATCCTGCTCTACATCTAAGGCTGCCATAGCCAGCAAAATGGATGAACAATAATTGGAACAACAACAGAATTCCTGTCTCTGAAATGGGAGTGGGAAATCATGCAGCTCTTCTTATGTTTCTTGGACAGCTGGTCCTGGAAGTCCTACCCAGCATAGCCAGTAGTGAATAACGTGAAGAGTTCAACAGTATCTGAAGGGCCACAGAATTCCCACCCATTCTTTAGGGAGAATATTTTAATGGTGGCATCAAATTCAGAGAGAGTGTGAACCACTTGCCCTTACAGTACAATGTGAACTTGACACAGAAAGCCCCCAGGTACTCCAAAACTTTTTCAATAGGGTCAAGTTGTAATATCCTCTTCATACCCTAGAAGGGTGACTACTCAAGGATGCAGTGGAGGTGGAGAAATAAGATTGCTTGCTTGCTTGCCTGCCTGCCTGCCTCCTCCCTTGCTCCCTCCCTCCCTCCCTCCCTCCCTCTCTCCCTCAATCTCTCTCTCTCTCTCTTTTTAAATATCCTTGTTTTCCCCCAATTTGGGATGAAATACAGCACAGTGGACCCTTGGTATCTGCCAAGGGTTGATTCCAGGACCCCCGTCCCTGAATACCAAAATTCATGGATGCTCAAGTCCCCATTATGTACAATGGCATAGTAAAATGGCACCCCTTATTTAAAATGGCAAAACCAAGGCTTGCTTTTTGGATTTGTTTTTTAATATTTTCAAACCATGGTTGGTTGAATCCATGGATACAGAGTCCACAGATATGGAGGGCTGACTGTACTCTCCAGTTAAAAGAGCTTCTGCAACAGGCAGTTAACAATGAATGGCCAAGTAAACAGAAAGGTCTTTGTCTGCCAATGGAAAGAAATGAGGAGGCAGGGAGGGAATTCCTGTGGGAAAGCGTTCCACAGCCTGGGAGCAGCCACTAAAAAGGCTTGTTCCTATATCCTTACCAAATGTGGCTGTGAGAAAGGTGTGACCAAGAAAAAGTTCTCCCCTGAAGATCTTAAAACTTGGGCAAGCTCATAATGAAACACACAGTCTTTCAGACAGTTTTGTTGCCTTTGCTGCCATAAAGTAGGCATGATAACATGTTCTGAACTGTGTTTGGTTATAACCACCAGCTTTCACGCTGTGTTATACTTCACAGTTGCACTGTAAAAGAGAGAGGTCACTTTGGTTCTATAATATATATGACATTTGGTGTTATATCCAACCATTTCCTAGCAAAAGCAAGGTATCTCTGAGCTGGGACAGATATCTGCAACATGAATGGACATTGTCCACAGGTGTTCAGACAGAGAGTCAAGAGGTAGACCTCTTTGCTTCAGAGAACAATAAGAAATGCAACCAATACTGTTCAAGAGCAGGCAGAGTGAATGGTTCACTGGGGGAACGTGTTCCTTCTAAGCTGGTCTGAAGTACTCATGTACCTCTTTCTTCCATTTCCTTTGACAGCGAGAGCAGTAGTCAAAATAGGACAAGACAGAACCAATACAATTCTCTGTCACTCCATTCTGGCCAAGACAACTATGGTTTGCCTTACTCTGCCAGCTATCCTGGAACTATGTGATGCCACTTTGATTCTTTTGAGATTTACTGACCCACTCCAGAGAACAACTCTGCCATCCAGATCTCAAAATACTGAGACTGAAGACTTGGAGAATAGCATTTTGAATTTGCCACAATTATGCTCTGTACTAAGATCATCCAGAAAGTTATCAAAAATACATTCTTATAGGTGGAAAAGTTTTTGCGCCTTGACAGAATCTAAATCACAGCAACTGTTTCTGATGTCATTATCCACCAACCTACATTATTTGTTGCAGCTTCAGGAGCAAGGATTGCCCTTTTCTTCCCTTAAATTCCACTTTGCGGCTATTGTGCACATCAACCATTTACAGAATCTGCTCGTTCATTCTTCACAAACCCAGTAGTAAAAAGGTTTATGAAGGGACTACACCACCTATATCTGCCTGTATAGCTTCTGATACCGAAGTTGTCACTATCGCTAGTATTATTGCAGTTGAAGGGTAAAACCTTTGAGCCCTTGACCACCACAAGTGAAAGACTATTGACACTAAAAGTAGCATTTTTGGTGGCTATTATGAGTGCAAGCAGAGCTGGGGAATTAACAGTTTTAAGATGTGATGAACTGTTTGCCTCAGACAAGGTAGTGTTATGTCTAGATATTTCATTCCTACTAAAGGTGGTCTCTTAATTTCATTTAAATCAAGATATGATACCGCCTACATTTTTCCAGCAAAGGATCTCTTGGAGAGGCCTCTTCTTACACTAGATGTGTGTTGTGCGTTAGTGTATTATATGCTAAGTGCATTGTCTTTTAGTGATTCCAATAGACTTTTTGTATGCTATGGAGGCAGAAGGAAGGGCAAACCAGTTTCAACTCAGTGTTTCTTGAAATGGGTTGTAGAAGTGATAATGGTATGTTATGAGTTAGCTCACAGGCCTGTTCCTGAGGGACTTAGAGTGCATTCAACAAGAGCGACTGCTACCTCTATGGCCTTCATAAGCAGTTTTTCCTTGCCAGAACTTTGCAAGGCAGCAACATGGTAGCAACCATTTACTTTTATACAGCATTACTGTTTGGACACTAAAACAAGATCAGATGTGAGATTTGGCAGGGTGTTGTTGTCTTCTTTCCTACAGTGATCTTCCCACCATCCACAGTAAGCTTTACAGTCACCAGCTATATGAGGCACAGAGATCACAGAGAAACCAGGCTGCTTACCTGTAACTGTGGTTCTTTGATTGATCATCTGTCCCCTCACACA
Organism: Cyclura pinguis; assembly: GCA_030412105.1. Classification (NCBI taxonomy): domain Eukaryota; kingdom Metazoa; phylum Chordata; class Lepidosauria; order Squamata; family Iguanidae; genus Cyclura; species Cyclura pinguis. The sequence goes on along the minus strand of CM059600.1, from coordinate 107,186,736 downwards.
AACCTGCCCTACTGTCCCCATTTCCATGTTTCTGTAGTTTTAAGGCAGACTTTGAAACTGAGGTAACAGTGGAATTGGTGGGTTCGAGCATGCATGACAGTTGCAATGGGGGCGGGGACAGGGCCAAGCTACTCAGGTCTAAAAAGTTCTGAATCAGGCTTCTGCAAAGGAGCAAAACCCAACTGTGTGAGGGCACAGATGACCACTTGAAGAACCAGAGTAACAGGTAAGCAACCTGTTCTTTTACAAAGAAGACCAAGCTTGCTTCATTTTGTTCAAGACCCCATGTATCACCCTTGGTAGGCATCAGATTGGTTATTGCTCAGCTTCTGCCTTGTCAGTTTGATTATTCTGCTAGAGAGATCCACTACTATGATCCTTACCATGTTACACTGGAAGGTCCCAAGCCTGTTAGGACTTCCAGTTTCATTATAAGCACCTTGAATTCAGACTATAAGTGTTTGGCAGCCAGTGCAATTCTTTGCTGTTGTAATAAGCATGGCCACTACTGTGTCAGCTAAGTTACAAACCACCTTTGATGCACTCAGTTTTGGCTTTGCACTACCAGTCCTGTGGAATTCTGAGGTTTGTAGTCTAGCTTGTAGTTTAGTGAAGCCCAAGAGCTCTCTGGCTGAGAAATCTAAATGCTCCTACCCATAGGATGTTGTCATGGCAATTATAGTGCTATATTCCACAATGTAGTATGATAGGAAAGTTGGTTTCACATTTCCCAATATGAAGCAGTGGGACTTAGCTAAGTGTTAATTTGCTATACAGCAGTTGATTTAGGCCATGAACAGAAATTGTGCAGCTCTGTGGCTGTTGTTGGACTGCAGCTCCCACCACTCTTAGGCCCTTTCCGTACCAGGCAATTAGAATGGGGCAGTGCGTCCTCTCACGGAGGTCGTCTGCACCTTGGAGCAGACTAGGAGCGGACTACTTACCGGAGATCCACACCTCAGTCCGCTCCAAAACAACCCCAAGTGGTCCTCCAGCATGTTTTTGAAAGACTGGAAAAAACAGGTCTTTATTTTCCTGGAACGCGCCATTGCGTTCCTGCTCCCTTGTGCAGATTTGCAGGATCGCACCAATGCTAGCCTGTGATCTGCAGAGGGCGGGCTTTAGTCGTGGCAAGCTTCAGCAGTTGGTCGGGACCCACAACCAACCGGGAGCCGCCATTTTGGAAGCCGGAAGCTGCCATTTTGGAAGCTGGAGCCGTCATTTTGGAAGCTGGAAGCCGGAGCAGTGCAGATCTACAGACCTTGCACTGCTCCAATTCGCCCTGGACCAAGGAGGAGGCCAGCGGAAGGGCTTCAGGGACAGTCCACATTGCTTCGGACCCCAGAAGAAGCGGTAGGTAATGGCACGGAGCGATTCCCTCACCTCGTGCGGAATGCATAACCAATGGTAAGGAATGCAGGCAACTGCAGTTCAATAACATCTCGGAACTGACATAATTCCTAATTTGGGCCATAAATTACAGATTTCTCTCACTTTGTCCTGAAATTGTTCAGGTTTTCTGTATTTAAATAGAGCCTTTGACTTCATAAATCACTGTGTGTGTGTATATACATGCCTTCAGGTCATCTGTCAACAGTTGTTATTGGTACGTGAAACAGCCACTACTTCTAAAGCTGCTGTTAATACAATTTTGCTGTTCCAAAGAGATTGTTTATAAAAACTGTGTAAAATGCTTGTTTATTTGTTTAAATATTTTTATTCTGCCCGGCTTGATGAGATTTCAGAGCAGGGTACAAGTAATGTCAATATTTAATATTATATTAAAACAATTTTAATATTATATTTAAATAATTGAAGCAATAAAAATAATATAAATAGACTAAAACATATTAAAAATGCTAATAGTTAAAAATGGTTAAAAGTCTGTTTACAGTTTAAAACCATACAGATAAGCATTTTGAAGTAAATCAGTTAGGTCCAAAGGCTTTAGTAAATGGCCATTTCTTACATGATGCTTACATGACGCCACTAATCAGAACTCTAAGGGGAGGGTATTCTGCTGCCAGGGTGCCACACCAAAAAAGGTCCTCCTCCCCACCCTCACACAGTGTACTGACTGAACTTGTGTGACACAGAGGAGCCTCTCCTCAAAAGACCTCAATCCTCAAACAGCATATGGAGGAAGAGGTCCCAAGTCTTTTAGGGCTTCCAGTGTGATCACAAGCACCCTGAATTGTATTTTAGCAGCCAGTGCAATTCTTTGACATTTTAATGGGGAAGAAGATTGATCCTTTTCCTTGCTTTACAACAGCTGGTTAGGCAAGAGACTGTGGAAACCGGCAGCCATGCTGTGCCACAGGTACACAGTGTTAGTCTAGCAAGCCAACAGGCTGTCTGACTAACAGAGGAAGATGCTGGTCCACATCTCAGGGATTCCAAAAAGGGAAGGCAAAATGGGCAAGGTTACATGACTGGAGGTCCTCATGGAGATTCCGTGGCTGATTTTATCAGGCCTTTTGCACTGCATTCTGCTGACAGCCTTAGAGTTCCCAGAGTCTTGATTCATGGCTGCTCTGAGGCACATATATTAAATCAGTGGCCTTGCTGAGGGTAAGAAGAGAGTCAGGGAGATCCTATCTGTGCTCATCAAAGCTGAGGATAATTTAAATCAATGGGGTATAATATCCAGGAATAAAATATATTTCAGTGCCCCTATGACTGGTGTCACAGAAAGTGCATCCAACTCCTTTGCTCTTTTCCAGCCGCTATTCAAATCTGTTTCCATTCATCATCTTAAACTACCTTCCCTGACTTGCTCTACCATGGCCCAGTCAGCAGGTGGCATCCCACCACCAGCTCAGTAAACTCACCAGACCTGAGCATTGTCTGAATTTGCCCTAATTGGGAGGAATTTCCACATTTCCTTGTCAGAGCCCAAACAACTGAACTGTGTGATAATGAAAGACCAGCCTAGCATAATAGAATGTGTGAACCTCACTTTTCCTCCAGGCATATTGGTTTGCCTTGGAAATAAAGCCAAGCTACTTCTCATGAAAGGGGTGTATTTCTAAACTAATCTAATTTTGCATATCAATACCAGCTAGAAAACGAAGGGGTGGAAAGATCTTTGACTCACTTTGTGGCAGGGTACTGCCACAGTACCCAGGTACTACTGCGACACCCTATTCTCCCTCCTAGTTCATTTTCTGAACAGGTGTAGTGGTAGTGTGTGGCAGCAGTCTGCTACAAGGTGGGTACAAGATCTTTCCAAACTTCACTCTCTAGCAGAAACAGTGAGGAAAAGGAAGGGGGAGCAGTATCCTTTTCCCTGCTCTGGTACATTGTATAAATCAGGATTGGGGACCATAGGCTGTCCTGAAGCTGGATTTGTGGCCTCAATTCCTCCAGACTTCCCTGGAGTGGCAGTTCCCCTTCTATACAGGTTGCAGGAAACTTGTCCTATTCCTAAGGGCAGCAAGTGTCCAAACATTCTCTTCAGGGAAGCAGCTAAAGGGAAGTCAGTGCAGTCCACATTATGCACAGGTAATTCCAGAAGATGCAGGGAGGCACAGGAGCGATGTCACAGCCAATCCAAAGGGCTTTACACAAAACCAGTAGTCCAGATATCCAAAGCTAAAAAGAGAAGAAACAAAAAGCTGACAAGTGTAGCCAATCCAGGGGTCAAGAATGCCAGGAAACAGGAATACCAAGAGCACAACCAGTCAGAGAAGCTGAACAGTTGTTGAACAACAAGGATTCCTCATAGCTGCTGAGAAATTTCTTCAAGGCTGCATCAGGATGTCAGGTGCTCAGTGTCTTCTATTTAACAGATGGTTCCTATCAAGTTCCTCCTTCTCTCTTTGTTAGACTCCAAAAAGTGGAGGTGTCCCTTCAGCATTTACCAGGTCCTGTCGAGGATGGAGCCTGTCAGCTCTTCAGCCACCAGCTTGTCAGACTGGGACAGGGCATCATCTGGAGCCACAAACTCCTTTTGGTCTAACTTCACGGTGTTAGATTCTTTGGATTACAGAGGGTTTTACAACAGTGCCCCTGCGCTGTTGAACAGGAAAAAAACTGAATTTTTCAAACTGCATTTTTCTCCCCCCCCTCCCTTTTTTGACATTTTTGGCCTTCCTTGCCAAAAAGACAGCAGCTCGTCTTATATCTTCTCAAAGAGACAAGCTGACTGACCATTAGCTGTTGACCATAAGAGATGGTTTCCATTTGCCTTAAATGAGGAGAAACGGAGATCATAGTAGAACTAATTAAACTGCAAAATGCAAATTTCATGGGATAAACAAACATCCCTGTTCTCCCCCTGCAGTCCTATGACATACTTCTACTCTCCTTGAACTCTGACTGTATTTTTTCTCCCACGTTTCAAACATAGTCACATTTCTTTTCACATTTAATGCTTCTGCTATTTTTACATTGCCATGGTTCAGGGTATAATCTTCCTATTCAGACCAATTTGCATCACAGCTATCTTTTCTTTACAGCTATCTGTTTGAGGCTATGCCCACTCATTGCTTTTAGTCTTCAGACAAATGTTCAAAGTTGAAGCTAGAGTTTTACAAAGTTTGATTTTTTGGGAGCATAACTGGAAATTAAATCTTACCAGTAAAATGTAGTTTTCTACTTCTTCCCACACCCTAGGCATATTCTGCTATGCTTATGCTGAAGATAAAAGAGCATATTTTGAATAATGTTTATACCAATTGTGTGTTGGGAGACTGGAGTTTTCAGTTGAGGGGTCATATGGAAGATGAAATAAATGGTATTTTCTGTTAGCTTTTCTCCCTGTAAACAGCTTGTTGAGACTCCTTTTTAAGAATATGATAACACAAACATTCATAAAATACACAATAAAGTTATAGTAATAAACTGTGCTGCAAACTTCCTCCCAACATACTTTCATTTGAAATGTGGTGCTGGAAGAGAGTGCTACAGATACTGTGGACTGCTAAAAAGACAAATGAATGGGTCCTAAGAGCAAATCAAACCTGAAATGTCCCTAGAAGCCAAGATGACTAAACTGAGACTGTTGTTGTCATGGGAAAACATGACTCACTAGATCAAACAATAATGCTTGGTAAGATAGAATGATGATCAACTTAATCAAGGAAGGTCTTGAGTTTGCAGAGCAGTTCATGGCTGGGGCTCTTAGAGGTCTCACATTCCTTGGGATGTTGAAAGTCAGAATCAGCCTGATGGCAAATACAACAACAACAACAACAACAACAACAACAACAAATGATATAGCATACTCACTTTTAGTTTAACACTCAATTATTTCATATTAATTTAGGGCTGAAGATACACTATATCTCAGTTTACCAAAACATCAGTTACCTTGACATCAGACCAAGAGCCATACCTGTAGTTTGATGCACAAAGAAAAGTGAGAAAATATTATGGTAGCCTGAAGTAGAAGGATGTACAGGAAATGTTGTAAAATTTGGACAGATATGACTTGTCTAAAGCAGAGGAGATGGAGGAGCCAGTGACTAAAAGCATTGATCTCTACTATATAAAAGTCAAAGTTTGTGAGTGATCTTGTCTGTCTATGTCAGGCAGGCAAAGATCTCATATGATTGGCCATGTGAGGTGAGAAGACCTCATATGATTGGCTGGCTGTGAAGATTCTATGGAATCCTGGGGTTGGCAGTTCAGGGAGGGGCCTTTAGAATTCTGAACTAGAGAGCTCTGAGTAGGCAGGTTGCTATGGAGACAAGGTCTAGCAGCAACTCCCCTCAAAAACCCAACCTCTGTATGTTAAACAACTCTGAATACAGGTTGGATTGGGGAATGTGGGCAAAAGTTACAGGTACTGAACAACACATTTTGGGGAACTGGAGACACAGGAGCTCAAATCTGTGTATTTCAACCACATCTAACTTCTAAGGTAAGATAAGGTAAGGTAATTCTTAAGGCATTTCTAACAAGCGTTACCTATGAGAAGATAAAATCTCGGGCAATGCTGGGTAAATATGCTAGTTAAAGATAAATGGGGAAACTGAAAGGGGGAGGATAGAGCACAAGGGGAAAAGAGAATGTTGTAGAACTATGAGAAAACATGAAGACAGAAGAAAGCATGAGCGAAATAGGAAATGAATGTTGGTGTATACACTGATTTTTCTTTTCCTTTTTAGAGGAAGGAAAGAAAGAAGTACACAGGCCCTTTCCTCAATGCACCTTTTCGCGGAGCTGGGGTGCAGGGATCGCGTGAGCAGCCTCCGGCAAGAGACTCTCGCGTCCCGGTTCCTTCAGCTCCGCAGCTGCTGCCTGCTCATGCAAGAGGCCTGCCTCATCCTTCCGTAGTGCAGCCTGGGAGTTTCCCAGGCTGCACTGGGGCAGGAAGTGCGAGTGCCGCAACTCCAGAGCTCTGCATGCACGGCAAGTGCACGCGGGGCCCCGGAGCAATGCGTGATTGTGCACCATTTTCGGCTCAGAGCCGAAAATGAAAAAGTGCACGGTCGGCGCCTGCCAGCCCCTGGAGTGTTGTGCAACTGTGAGTGCATTGTGTGGACCACTCCTCACATTTATGCGACGCTTGAGGGGCTCTTTCGCATGGCAAATGCTGTGTAAAAAGGGCCACAGAGTATTGAGTCAAAGTCATTAAAACCACCTAGATGAGGGGTAAAAATTTCCAGAACGGTATAGCCATGTTAATCTGTTGTAGCGAAAACAGAATAATACCTCACAGTACCTTAAAGACAAGCAAATTGTGAAGTGTATTGAAATCTGTGAGAGATTATACCAAACAAAACTTGTTGGCCTTTCAGTTGCCAAATAATACTTTCTTTTTAAAATTCGTTTTCAATGGGAGGCAGCTGTGAAGCACTGTAGGAGAAAGAGAGTAAACTCATTTAGAGAAAATGGTTACTGGTTTTCATCCAAAGATATACAGCCAATGGAGATAGGGAGATGGTCAGCACTAAGTATGGGAAAAATTAAGAAAAGGAAAGGGGAAACAGGCAATAATGTGTTGTTGTTATTGTTGTTGTTTTGTGCCATCATGTCATTTCCAACACCTGGCAACCGTTAGGTGAACCTATCATATGGTTTTCCTGGCAAGAGGGGGTTTGCCTCTTGCCTTTCCCTACGTCTGAAAGATTGTGACTTGCCAAAGGTCACCCAGCAGCTTTCCCTGAGTAGGGAATCAAACCTGGATCTCCAGATCCACTATGTCATGCTGGCTGTCAATACACACACACACACACACACACACACACATACACACATACATACATGTACACACACAAAAAAGATATTTTAAAAAATGAAGGTGATGTACAATACAGAAACAAATGATTCTCTCCCATAGATAAAGAGGAAAAGAAGGTAAGAACATAACCATATATTTATGAAGTGTGCACTTCTACAAATACATGGTAGGTAGAGTGCAGGAGGGGTGTCAAATGTGTGAGGAGATTATGTGGAAATGTACAGAAATAGAAAAAATGGCCAGAAGACTGCAAAACCATTCTATTCATTAACCAGAGAGAGAGAAACACCACCCTCTTAACACTTTTTATGATGGATTTACAGTAATGAAAGAGTCTTTTTATAGCCCAGTGTGTTATTTTTCTTCAAGAGGGAAAATGATCAAGCATTTTTAAGACTAGCTCTTTATACTCACATTTAAGTAATTACACCTTTAATGTCTTTATTAAGAGTAATCAGATCCCTGCTGCAGTGGAACTCTCTTGAAGACCTGGCACCGACACTTTACTGCATTGTTATTAATGGAAGAGAACTTTATTGCTTGGGAAGAATAAATAAAATGGCACTTCTTTTAGCAATTTGCTGTGTGGAAACTGTGGTAATATACAGATATGTGTGCTGAAATTTGTATCGGATTTTTCTCGGCTGTGTCACTTAAAGACATGCACAACTATCCAGATACATGAGAAACAAACATTATTCACTGTGAGTATTCAGGGTGAAACCCTAAACCATTTCACATATCACTTTGCTACTTGCTGGAGGCAGGTAATATGTCCAGTCTCCTAGCATCAACTGACGCTCAGGCCCACTTCAGTCAGCTGAAATCTTTAATTGACTGAGCTAAAGGCAAGTATCAGTATTCTGTATCAGCAACTTATAGTAGTAGTAGTTGTTGATGGTGATGTTGTTGTGTGCATTCAAATTGTTTCTGATTTATGGTGATCATAAGGTGAACCTATCATAAGTTTTTCTGGTTCAGAGGGAGTTTGTCTTTGCCTTCCTCTGAGGCTGACAGAGTGTTACTTGCCCAAGGTCACCTATTGGGTTTCCGTGGCCAAGCAGGTAGTTAAACCCTGCTCTCCAAAGTCTTAGGCCATTTCTGCACTAGATTGTATAGCGCTATTATTCCATTTGCAACATTCTATGGAATCCTGAGGTTTGCAGTTTCGGGAGAGGCCGGGCAGCCTCTCCTGAAACTGCAAACCCCAGGATTCCATAGAATGTTGCAAGTGGAATAATAGCAGTATAACAGTCTGGCGCGGAAATGGCCATAGTCCAATGCTCTAATCACGACATCATGCTGGCTCTCATCAGCTACTTAGATAAGTCTATTTAACTAAGTAATCTCTAGTGGTCTGGCTTACCCAAAAGCAAACTCCAAACAGTAGGAGAACGGATCTCCTTCTCCTCATGCAGCTGATGCCTGGTAAAGTAGGTGGGGGAGTTATGATCACAGCAATAGTATCACAGATACAACTAGGTAGCAATTGTGAACATGAAACACTTACCTATATTTACTTATCCATAACTGTTCACAATCACCACTTATTCATAACTGTGACACTATTACTGTGAAAATACTACCTTCAACCAATTTTGCTGGGGGGAGAGCTGCATACAGCTTGGGCCCAGGTTATTTGAAGGACTGTTATCTCCCTTTATGAGCTCAGTAGCACTCTGTGCTTCTCTCTGTCCCACCATCTTCTCAGGCTCATTTGGTGGGAACAAGGGAGAGGGCCTTCCCGGTGACTGCTCCTAGATTTTGGAACTCCTTCTGTGATGAGGCTAGGATGGCCCCATCCATTACTCTCCTTCCGTTGTCAGGTCAAAACATTTTTGTGCCATTAGGCTTTTACAGACTGAATGGGCTTTTCATGCTGTGCAGTGCTGTTCTTAAGGTTTGTATACTCTTTTAATATATTCTACTATTTTAATGTGTGATGTTTTAACTTTATAAATTACTTGTTTTTAAATTTAGTTATACTTTTACGAATGTTCGCATTGTTTTTAATTTGTATTGTTTTAAACATGTTGTTAGCCATCTTGAGTCCCATTATCAGGAGAAAGAAAGGATATCCAGGAGAGGTACTTAGTTGCTTAACTTAGTTGCTACTTAGTTACTTAATTAAATTGCTACTTAACTAAGTAGTTGATATAATGCTCTTGCCAAAAACTCCATAACACTCTAGTGTTGTAACATTTTTTTTTTCTATAGAAGAAACACTGTAACTGGTGTCCTATTAATGACATACTTTTCCCTGTTAGTGGCATACTGATACTGAACTTTTTTTATTGCAGTGGAGGGAGGATTCACTATCTTCCTTGCACAATAACAAAAATCCCTATTGAATGACAAAACCCCTCCAGTACTTCCTGGGGAACCTTTACAGGCCCTGGAGAATGATTTCTTCATTATGTGTCTGACTATAGGGATATAGCTAGCTGCTTCTCCAACATCTCCCCACTCTCAACTGGCCACAATATGGCTGGGAGGAGGAAGGGATTTGGGAGGAAGGTGATTCTACACTTAGATGGAAGAGAGACACACTATAGTTCTGTCTGTATTGAACTTTATGATACATCCCCTGATGCAGGATCTTAGCCTTTGACAGTTACATTCTGGCTCTGCTGCTGTTTTAAGCACCATTCTTAGAAAGCAGGATTGTGCCTTTCAAGCAGGAATTTTTCAGTCTTTAAAAGCACAGTTCAATTCTTTCTTTAGGACCTCCATTCAGTTTGTCTCTTTAATTGGAATCTTGGCCACCGAGAAAATGTCATGTACTCCACACAACATCAGTATTTCCATACTACACTGTTATAATGCTATTATTCCACTCTCAGCATCCTATGGAATCCTGAGATTTGCAGTTTAGCGAGGGGCCTTTAGCATTCTCAGTCAGAGCTCTTTGACCTCAGTAAACCACAAACTCCAGAATTCCACAGGATGTTGAAAGTGGAATAACAGCCCATGACATTCCCCATGACATTCTTGCAAAGAAGCTTACAAAATGCAGGGTGGGCAGGGCTACTGTTAGGTGGATTTGTAACTGGTTGACCGACCGAACCCAAAGGGTGCTCACCAATGGCTGCTTTTCATCTTGGAGAGAAGTGACTAGTGGGGTGCCACAGGGCCCAATACTATTCAACATCTTCGTCAGTGACTTGGATGAAGGAATAAAGTGCATGCTGATCAAATTTGCAGATGACACCAAATTGGGAAAGGATGCTCCAGAGATCCACTGCTCCAGAGACCTGGACAAGGAGCAATGGATTCAGGCTGCAGGAAAGGAGATTCCACCTGAACCTCAGGAAGGACTTCCTGATGGTCACAGCTGTCCGGCAGTGGAATATGCTGCCTCAATGGAGTGTGGTGGCATCTCCTTCTTTGGAGGTTTTTAAGCAGAGGCTGGATGGCCATCTGTTGGGAATGCTTTGAGAGTGTTCCTTCACAGCAGGGGGTTGGACTGGATGACCCCTTGGTCTCTTCCAACTCCATGATTCTATAACAGTGTAGTGCAGAAAGGCCTATGTATGCCTGTCACAGTGAACAATCATAGCTGGAATTGTGGAAGGAGTGAAATGATGGATCATCTGTTTTTTTGCAGTTTGCCTGAAAAGGAGGTTGGGAGTTTACCAGGCATTTACAAACCAATGCATCTCCGTGAAACCACTGGGGAAGGGAGAGCATTATTCCTTTTGGGGGAAATGGAGTGGCTTTGGATGTAATAGTTCCAATCCCATTCCTGTCCCAGCCACTCAGGTGCATCAAGGGTTGCTTTATAAATGTGGCACTTCCTGTGGGCATATTGTGGGCCCCCAGCCACATTCTAACCACTCTTGAAGAGCTGTCTGACACAAATGACGTTCCTCTGTTTTTTTTCCCAAAAAACAAGATTTCTGTGTACCAGTTCAAGTGAGCATATGCAAAAATAAACAAAAATAAAAAGTAAAAAATCAGAGATGTAAGTGCAAAGTCTCAGAAGATTGCAGATAAGCTCTTCACTGGGTGATGCTAAATCCAGGCTTCTCCCCTTGAAAGGACCTTTCTAGGTCTATACTGTAAGGTCTATACCTGAAATATTTGTAATTCCTCATCTAGTGGGCTAAGTTTGGAAGATTGTTTCTACAACCTGTGCCCCTTAGCTGGATCATAGCGTGCAAGTTTCACTACACAGCTCTTAAATATGTCTATTGAAATCAAAATATCCAGGGTTTGTGTCTTTACCTCATTCTGCCAGGGTCTTAAAATCAATGCAATATGAGTGGTAATATCAAACCAAGTTTGCAGTAAGACCTACTCCTAAAATCTAACCATGTACAAGAAAAGCAAGAACAACAGAAAATCCCTCAGATTCAGCCCAAGAATCAAAGGTATTCCTAAGCAGCCCTGTACATGAAATATTTAACACCTCAGAAGAACTCAAGTTATGTACATTTCCTAGGAAGGGAAGTTCACAACTCTGGCAGCAGATAGCTAATAATAATTGAAGGGTAACTCTAAGTACTGACTGGTCATGAATGTTACAGTGAGTAATAGAAACTGTTTCATTGCTTCTGCAGGAATATTTGGTATCTATCAAGCAGAATGCAGCAAAGCCAGTGCAATGTGAGCTTGTGGTAGAAGCAGGAGAAAATATTCCGGGTAAAAAAGGGAAAAATCTTACATTTATTGTTTCAGGAAATCCATCTTGGGATAAGAAAGGAGATAAACAAAAGAAGATTACCTAAATCTACTATATAAAAGTCAATGTTGGTCTGTGAGTTTGCCCATTTGTATGCATCAAGCAGGCAAAGACCTCATATGATTGGCTGCATGAGGTGAGAAGACCTCATATGATTGGCTGGCTGTGAAGATTCTATGGAATCCTGGGGTTGGCAGTATAGGGAGGGGCCTTTCGAATTCTCAGCCAGAGAGCTCTTGGGCCTCAGGTCGGTTGCTATGGAGGTAGGGAAAAGTTACACATACTGGACGAGGCAGTTTGGGGAATTAGAGACACAGAATCTCAAATCTGTGTATTTCAACTGCATCTAATTCCTAACGAAAGGTAAGGTAATTCCTAAGGTATTTCTTACAAGTATTGGCTGGCTGTGAAGATTCTGTGGAATCCTGAGGTTTGCAGTTTAGGGAGCAGGTCTTTAGAATTCTCAGCCAGAGAACAGCTCAGTTGTTATGGAGATGAGGCCCAGCAGCAAAAAGGAGGAGGGCATTGTATTCTCTCAGGAACCCAGCTTCTGTATGTTAACAACTCTGAATACAGACTGGATTGAGGAATATGGGGAAAAGTTACAGGTACTAGAATAGGCGAGTCGCTATGGAGACAAGGCCTAGCACCAAAGAGGAGGACAGTGTATTCCCTCAGGAACCTAAACTGTGTATGTAAATAACTCTGAATACAGATTGCATTGGGAAATATGGGGAAAAGTTACAGGTACTGGAGAAGACAGTTTGTTGAGTTCTTAAGAGGAAAATAAAATCCTGGGCAATGCCGAGGAAATACGCTAGTGTCAATATAAAAGCACCTAAGACTGGCTCTCATGTGTGGATTTTGTCTAATGTTCATCTTGAGGCAGAAGGCTCATGAATGTTCCCTTCCCAGACAAAGGGAGGTGAAAGACTAACTAACATTTGGACGAAGGGGGATATGACTTCTGCAGCCAAGGAGGAAGCAAAAGGCTTGACTACATAGATCAAAGAAAGAAATAAAGAAGTGAAACAAAAGCGTTATGCATCCTTTCTAGAGCTTCCTTTCTCACTAATCACTTTACAAGCATGGATGCCTCTTTACTTCCAACAGCTTCTTGGGTTTTTACTGAAGTCCTCGGCCTGTGTGTAGGTGTGACATCTGCAGGAATCACACCACTACCATTCCACTTCCAGTTTTGACTGAAGACTATTTCAGGCCTCAAAAAAGCAGCAGTGGGAGAATAGCCTTTAAAAAGTCAATTGCCCCCACCACTAAAAACCTAGCTGCCTATTTTAGACTGATTTTTCTCCAGTGGGGATATTTCTAGGGAGTAGAAAGATTTGGGTGGTGGTAGATGCTTGACAGCTGCACTGGGACCCTGGTGAATTACCCAGTCCACACCCCTGCCCACTCCAATTCAGTGTGACAGTATTTCTGTACCATGATATGTTGTAAAGAATTTTGTTTTGGGTGGCTGCTGGAAGTATGAGTGCCAATAATAAAAAAAGGCATACAGGAACTATGTCACACCTGGATGAAAGTGGGAGGCACAAGAAGGGCTTCAGGTCCTGTCTGTGGCACAATGTCCAGTCTTTTCACAGAAGGTCGTGATGGCAGCAGAGCAGACAGCCTGTCCTGCATGTGTGACCAGCCGATCACAGCTCTTACAAAGGCTGAGAAGCAGAGATGCGGGGGCAGATAAAAGATAAGGCTCGGATTCAGTTTGGAATTTGGTTTGGTTTTGGAGAAGGATAAGGGAGGAACTTAGATGGGAGATTGCCAAGCAATACCAGGTGCTGTGGGCTATATTTCAAGGAAAGGCAATGGCAGGACACTAATGAATATTCTTTGCCTAAGAAAACCCTATGAAATTCATGAGGTCACCTGAAGTCAACAGGCAACTTGAAGACCCACACCTGCACACACAGAGGTCCTTTTCACATGGCTGTCCTATTGAGAAATGGCCTCGGGAGCGTCGTGTGATTATGAGGACCATTCCACATGACGTCCTCGTAATCACACAACACTCCTGAGGCCATCAGGTGGCAATCGCACATTATATCATTTTCGGCTCGTTGCCAAAAATGATGCGTGAGCGTGCATCCATCCCGTGCCCCACTTGCACTTACCTTGTGTGCGGAGGCTCCAGATGCATGGCCATCGTGCTTCCTCCCCCAGCACAGCCTGGGAAAGTACCTGGCTGCGCTGCGGAAGGAAAGGGCGGAGTGCTCACGCTTCCTTCTGGCCAGTACGGAGCTGGTGCGGAGGGGACACAACTGCCCCTCACAAGAGGCTTCTCGCGTGACCACCTCGTGATGACACTGGAGCGAGGCAAGGTGTGAAAAGGGCCAGAGTCTTAGGTAAAAAAGGGAAGAGTATGGTAGCTGGGAGCACAGAATATGTTAAATAAAGGTTGTTACTTTCAAATAAGTAGTGAACTAGCATATATGCCTGATGTTCTGAAACAGCCGTTGTTCAATAAACCACTTGTTATTGTTTTACCTTTGCCTAAAGTGAATATGTTACAAGTCAAAGGAGATAACTGGTCATGCATACACGAACTTGAAACTGAAGTGAACACTCACACTGTTTTATAGTGGGCCCCAATACATGTAGTAGACTCAAGCTATGGCTCAAGGGAAAGGGAAAAAGTGGGTGACAGCAGCCCTGGATTAGACCGTGTGTGAGTAAAGGGTCTTTTAACACTAAACAGTTATAGCACTTTGATTCCACCTTAACCATGGTTGCATCCTATAGAATTCTGAGATTTGTAGTTTGGTTAAGTACCAGAACTCTCTGACTAAGAATTCTAAATATCCCTTCTCTCAACTGCCAATCCCAGGATTCCACAGGATGCAGTCAAGGCAGTTAAAGTGGGAACATAGTGTTAGAATTGTCTAATGTGAAAGGAATAATGGTAGGGGCAATCCAACACAACGGCTTAGAAAACATACAGTAGGAGAGCTGGACAAGAAAATTATTTTTTCTCTTAAATATGGAAATAACACCAATGCCCTCTAGTCACTAAACCATATAATCACACGTGCACACAGGCCTGAATCGCTTCCCTCTTTCTAGATTAGTAGACTGTAGGCAAATGTGTACCACATCATGCCACAGTACATGACAGTACCTTTCTGTCATTTTCATGTGTATTTCATAGTAACTCCCATGTTCTAATTTCAATTAATGGTATAGACTCTTTCCGTATTTACATCAGTCAGGTATAAAGCAAAGATGTCCTCTTCTACTTTATTGTTGCTGCAGTAAAAGAACCAATTGGCTTATTTAGTAACATGGGACTCAGTACCAACAGTGGTATTTATGAATGGCCAAAAATGTCAGCTGAACCTCTCCCCAGTCAATGTAGCAGTTTCAGTTTCCAACCACATTTTAGAAGTTTCTACAGCATTGTTAAGGAATGTGTGCTGAAATCCTAGACCGGGAAACAGTGGAGAATTCTCCAGTTTTAAACCTATAACTGGACAAACTGCAGGAACACATCATCTGGGACTTCCTGGGGGTTTCTGGACATCCCAGAGGTTGACACCTGTGTGTTCAGCTACAGAAACATGGCAGGATGCTTCTTTTTCACACTCCCCCTCTCCATTGGCCAGTAAATTGATGTTTGGGGAGGGGGCCAGTGGCAGCTTAAAGGGGGTTTGGAGAAGGTTTGGTCATTGCATGAGGTTGACGGAAAAGTCCAACTTCTGCAAGAACGCATAAGGTGGATTTATAGTTGTGTAAGTCACTCAGAGAATGCCAGCTGGTGTCATTTCAGGCTTATCAATTAATGGCAGGGGAAAAAACCCTAAAATGTTGAGCTGCAATATGAGAATAGATGCCAGGTCATCACACAAAATTATAGGTATCCTAATCACAATAAATTCAGTAAAATATCTGACAGTCATAGTTCCAAGTTGAATAAGGTTGAGTTTCTTAATTACAATTCACTACAATACTTTATTAAACAAAAATTGATACTATGGGAAAAATTAAACAGAATATGGCTTGGTAAAACTGTAACTGTTAAAAAAATGTACACAATCAGAAATATGCTACCAATTCCAGATCTTGCCCATGAGATTAACAGATGCCCTTCTACATATGGACAACAGAATCATTCCTCTCTTATGGAGAAAAGGCAAAGAGAATCTAAAGTCACCACTGACTTAACTTTCACTGACAAAATTAGAGAGATTGAGATATTTCCAATACCAAATTACATTATACAGCATTTTTTTCTCAAAATCATAGATAACAATATTAGCATTATGGCAGCAATGTACTTGGCTGACATTAGAAATTGACAAAAGAAAGTTCCGTTTTGGCCAATCTATTCTTTAGAAACACTTATAGAAATGGTAAGATGGACAATAGAAATAGGTAACAATCCCATCACTCGTAAAACCATTTTAAGCCCATTTTTCCATGGTATTGATGAATGTGTTTGGTTATATTAAAAAGACCATGACCTTTCTAGGCTTTGAGATTTGTGTAATGGTTCTGTAACCAAATTGTTTTTTAAACTAATTTCTCAGCTCCTCTATTTTCTGATTACAAATTACTCAAATCCTAAACTTTTCAGTTCACCACTGAATGCACAGGAAGTTTATTTACTCGTTACTTTTGAAAAGCTGATTTTTCTACCAGCTTGTTTAGTTGACATGTACCGTTTTTAAGATACTAATAGCCAGCAACTGTGGCCAAGCTCTTGACTTAAAACTGATTCCTGAAATTGTCATATATTGGAAAACCCGTATGGCTGAGTGGAATGAGGAATGTTCTCAGTTTCAGCAAAGCTCAGGGAAGTATGAAGCTCATTTTTGATAGTACAGTAGGCCCCCTGAATCTGTGTGACCGGTATATGTGGGTTCACTTACCATGATCCCCCCCCCAAAAAAAATTCCTCTATGAGGAGGAGGCAGGAGGCTGTCAGGTTTTGGTGAACTGGAAAAGCAGATGGGCATAGCAAGGGAAGGAGGGGGTAGTGGCAGATGCCGAAGGAGGGGAAATGCAGGAGTGCACCTGGGAGCACACTGAAGGGCTCTGGACAGGCCTCCCCACTGGAGAAGCACTAGGGCAGCCAAGCGAGGTGGGTGCTACGCGGTGTCTCCTTCATGGTGTTGTGCATTGGAGCAGTGGGCAAGGATTAGGAGAGGGAGGAGGAGGTTGGGAAGGGGCCGGCTGCAGCCTGTGGCAACTCTTCGGCCCCGATCCCCTCTTCCTCCGATCCCTAAACCCCGCACCATTCAGCGCATGGCTTAGTGGCCATGTGAAAAAGTGCACCGCCATGGGCTCCAAGCTAAGTCCATCTGGAAGCGGCAGCTGGGAGGATGTGGCCAAGAAGGAACTGCTACACCTGCCACCCTGCCCGAGGTGGCAGAGAAAGAAGAAACGGCAACAGTGGAGCTCCAAAGCCCTGGCCGAGGAGCAAGAGCCGGGATGGCAGTGGAGGCAGTGAGCTGCATACGGCCAGGCAGATCCTTTAGGCCAGGTGGCATCTATTGTGCAAAGCAGGGGCTGGGGGTGGGGTGAGGGAGCAGCCCCCCGTCTTCTTCTTCATTGCCTTTGATGTGCTCTAAGTATGGTGGGTGGTCTGGCTGTGCGAGATCCAGGGTGTCCTGCACAAGTAATGTAGTGATGAGGCCTTGCACACCCTCTGCCTCCCCCGGAAGGTAAGCGCCCAGCACCAGTGGGGATGGAGGGGCCAATGGAGCGGGCTTGCTGGGAAGGCAGGCAGAAAAAAAGGAGCCAGGTGGTGGCACTGCCTTCCTCCCTCACCACCTGCCAGGTACAGAACACTCTAGTAATAATGTTCATGACTATCCGTATTTTTCACTTTCCACGCTAAGTCTGAAAACTTACCCCCGCGGATACTGGGGACCTACTCTATTGTACTTGAGCCAAACTAAATTCTGGAAACAGAGATATTAATGACAGATGTTTGGAAGCGTAACTCAGAAATAGGCACTGATCTGCATATCTTAGCTGTGCCCACAGATCATTTTTGAATAAATTTTTTCTGATTTTCTAATTTTCTAAATTAATAAGAATTATGAATAATTCCCTCCTGCATTGTTTTTCAGTGCTTAGCACAGAAACTGGAAAAATGGTAAAGAACTTTTCTAGCTCAGTGGCAGAACAGAGTCTTAGAATTGATGGAGAAACTTACATCTCACATTTGTCAGTTGGGAAATACAAAAAGCCACAGTAATTTTTTAACATCGTGTACCCATTTTTCAAACCCTGTTAAATCATCATCATCATAATTAATAATGTTTATATTCCACCATTGATACATAGCATTCTATGGAGAGATTTCTTTGATTTGAGATCCATTTGATCTAAATGGCTCTTCATTTTCAAAACCAACTTTGCCTTCTTCCTCCAATCAGTGTTATGCCACTTATCGGCAAAGATGCTATGCACTTCTAGCCGAGGTATGTGTACATCATGAGAACCAGTGTGTAGTGGTACGGGTGTTGAATGAGGTTTCCAGAAGACCAGGATTCAAACGCCCACTTGGCCATGAAAACTCATCGGGCAACCTCTCTGTCTGAGAGGAAGGCAATGACAAGGCCCCTCTGAATAGATCTTGCCAAGAAAACCTCATGATAGTTACATCTGATGATCACCATAACTCAGAAAACAACTTGAAGGCACAAGACAACACAAAATGTACACCAGTGTAGGTAACAGTGAATCCCACAGTTGTTCAGTTTTCCACAGGCATCATGACCTAGAGCTCATTCATTGTGCAATGACTGATTAGCTCTTCTCCCATCAAGTTAAAAGTATGAGAGAGAGCTACATGTGTATGCAAAATTATTGGTTGTACTGGGAACCATACTTACGTAACCTCTGAGAAAAGGCAACAGCTTGTACTACATTTTACACTAGTATAGTGACCCAGTAGGATTCTGACCACAGTGATTTACTGTGAGTTACTGATGAGTGTTTGTTTGTTGTAATACTAGGCTTATTTTTTAAAATAAAAAAAAATACAAAAAAGATGGAGATGGGCAAATATTTCATTTTGTCCATTTTTTTTTTAAAAAAATAAGAATGACCTAATTCCATTTTCTAGACATGTGCCAATCAAAATGCCATTATCTTTAGGTTTACACACTGTTAAGTTGCATTACAGTTTCTGGCTTTTAACAAAAAAGGTCGAAAATGCGTATTAAAGTGAATGTTTTGCTAAACAATGTCCTGAATCCTACTGTTAGTCCCGACTAGTATGGATCTATTGCATCAGTTGTAACTTTGGCACTTGCACAGTTAAAGCGTGTATGCCAGCTACCCCATTCCTTAAGTCGTCAGATATAGCCATGATGACACATTCCTTAGTTATATCTTCTTTGCATTATTGTAACACACTCCATGTGGGGCTTCCTTTGAAAAGGGTTTGGAACATTTAGGTCATTTCCCCACTACACTATTATAGTGCTATTATTCCACTTTCAACATCCTGTGGAATCCTGGGTTTTACAGTTTACAGTCTACAGCCTTGAGAATTCTCAGCCAGAGAGCATTTTGGCCTCAGCAAACTACAAACTCCAGAATTCCACAGGATGGTGAAAGTGGAATAGTAGCAATATAACTGTGTAGGGCAGAAATGGCTTTAGGTGGTCCAAAGAACTGCAGCCAGATTGTTAATGGGGGCTGGCTACAGGGAGCAACAATTTTCCTGTTGCAATAGTTCCACTGGCTGTAGGTCTGTTTTTGGGCAGAATTCAAAAAGCTGGTGATGACCTATAAAGCCTTGTGTAGTTCAGGTCAAGGTTATTGGAAAGGCTGTCCTGTCCTGTATGAGCCTGCGTGTATTTTGAAACCTGGGAATGCCCAACTCTCTGTCCCATCACCCTCAGAAATACATTTGGTGGCTACTGGAGAGAGAGCTTTCTCCAAGGCTGCTCCCAGGCTCTGGAACTCCCTTCTCAGAGAGGTTGGACTGGGACCCTCCTTACTCTCTTTCCACAAGTAGGTAAAAAAAGATTTATTCCATCAGGCCTTTTGAGAAACGATTTTTTTCAAGGGAAACGGGCCCTGAATAATATGGTGGACCTTAATTTGTTGATGTTGTTTTCTTAATTTGCTTTAACTGATTTTAATGTTGTGATGGTTCCATTTGTATGCTCTTAATTTTTATATTATGTTTGTTTAAAGTGTTGCAAGCTGTCTTGAGTCCCAGACTGGGGGAAAATGGAGATATAAATAACAAGAACAAGGACAACTTGGTAAACCAACACTTATATAAGTTCTATCAATTCAGTGAATCTAATATGGTTAGCCTAATAGCCAATAAGTGAATTTTGGGGTTTTTTTTTAAAGCAGAGTTTGATGTGGATGGTATGAAATCATTAATGAATACATGTGAAATTGATGAAGATCTGATATGTGGATCTATTATAGAATGCCCAAGCACTGTGATTCTTTTTATCCTGTAGATTTGATTTGTTGACTGCTTGCCTGAACCTCAGATACTAGCCACAACTTCATTACACCAGATACTCAGCTTTATGTTTTATTTAAAGTATTCTGAAATGGGAGACCTCTCTGCTTTACATTAATGATTTGTTGGAATGGCTACACTGAATAAGATGGGTTTCTTTTCCCCCTGACTCAGTTTGGAATAGCCTATACTTTTTCCATCCCAGTATATGAATGCTAGAATATCCAGTGTGACTCCAGCTAATAAAATAAACATGTAACACTGCTGCATTTATGAATGATTTATTCAAGAGTTCTAACTGCTCATCAGCAGCAATTGCAGATGCACTCAGCACATTGGTCATCTCCTTCTAAATGACTTTATTGAATCTGTTTAAGTCATTTGCAGCCCATTTGGCAATCCTGAAAAATAAAATCAATCCTAGACTATTGACAAATCTTTACTTTCCGGCAGTAGGAAAATGCTGCATCACATAAGAATGAAGGTTTTATGCATGTCAATGGTGTTATTGCAGTG
This sequence comes from Cyclura pinguis, assembly GCA_030412105.1. NCBI lineage: Eukaryota > Metazoa > Chordata > Lepidosauria > Squamata > Iguanidae > Cyclura > Cyclura pinguis. The sequence continues at coordinate 107,165,886 of CM059600.1, read as the reverse complement.
CCAAATGTTGAAAAGTCAATAATTATAAGTCCTTGAACATTCTTCTTTCTTCTTTGCATATAATGGAAGTGTATCATAATTCTAAATTCATATTCAGACCACTAGTGTAAGAACTGTTTATGCCAGTACTGGAGTTAAATGTTGATAGCTAATTTCAGTTTCCCGCTGGTTTTTATAAAATCATCATTAGCTGATGTCCTAAGCTGAGGACAAATAGTTGCGTCTAAGAATCTGTCCCTAAATCCTATTGTTCATCCCAACTACAATAGATTATTTAAGTTATATTGATTCAGTGGGTTTACTCTGGTAGGTCTAGCAGTAGAATAAAGGCCATTTTTAAAAACCTAGACATTTACCATTCACTGAAAAGATAATTCCTCTACAACTGAGATAAGACTCTTTTTGTCAGGCCATCTTTAATCCATGACCACAGTAATACACACACACACACACACACACACACACACACACACAATCAGAGATGAGTGTCTTTTAAATCAGTGCTTCTCAGGCTATCTCTTGTGGGGAATTGGCAAGTGTTTTTTTCTCAGTGAGCCAGGGATAGGCACCATATTTGTGCCAGTTGGCTACAATGGTTTCTTTCCTTCATGATAACTCACCAGGAACCAGCAGCCAACAGCATGGGGAACAATACTGGTTCAGGTACTACTACTTTGAGTAGTGCTATTCTGAATTGCTCACAATCTGAGACCTGAAGGGAGTAAAAGAGAGAAAGTAAAGATGAGCAGGAACTGATGCAACAAACTGGAACACTACAAAATATCCATTTATGCTATTTGTTTATTTTATTGTTCTCAATTTTTGTAAACTGTCTTAAAATATTTACATATAAAAGTGTATTAATTAAAACAAACAAAGATGACATCGGAAAAGTAATTCTGTTTTTTAAAATAGAGAGTTCCACTTTTGCTAGATTTTTAAAGACAGTTATCATCTAGAGATGGATACTAAATTAATAGCTTGTCACTCTTGTTCTGGCTTCCCTATCTTTTCTGTATAGCTCCCACATAGTATTCATGGACTGGATGAAAGAAAGTAAGGGGGAAATTGAATGACGTCCACCCACTGATAGAACAGATGCTGTTCTCAGTCTGGATTCCCTTTCCCCTTGCTTGCCCCCAACACCTACAGTGGAAAGTTGGAGGATTCTCTGGAACCTATCTGCAGATCAAAGTCCCGTCTGGAAGATGAGAGAAAAAGGAAGTTCTGTTGCAGAATACTTGCATAACATTGAGTAGAACCCTATATCTCCCTCTTACTATGGCAGGTACAGTTACTCTTTTGTTATTATATAAACTGGCTTATCCTCTCCTGAACAATCCTGCCTTTCTTTCCCACTAGATAAACATGCTACTTAACCCATAGCACTTAATTCTCCAATCCTGTGGCATTTTCACCTGTTGCTGTTTTGTTACCAGATATGTGTCTCTGATTGACAGAGGGAATAATCCATAACAACCATGTTTTCATAATTAGTCCCTCTGAGCTATCCGTGACAGCTTTTCTGCATAGGTAAACTACAGCTGGCTAGAATATGCTTTTATTCCCTGACAGCTACGTGCAAGGGAAGCATCACCCATGACGTTAAGAAAAGTTGTCAAGAATTGCATTCTTTTGTTTTATCTTCTGTAACTCAGCAACTGGTAGTCACAAGGGCAGAGTTCCTATCAAAGTTGGCACAAGCAGACACTCAGAAACCTTGATACTAATAACTGAGTGCCTGCAGATCCAAGCCCTGAAGCCATTTTGTCAAGTCCCTCTCATTCTTACCGAGATTTTTTTTTAAATCATGGTTTAATAAATAGTTTCCTCTTGTAAGGAAACGAGGATAGCATTTCATGAACATATTCTAAAAAAAGATGTAACACTGGAATGTGAAACAACTGTTTTGGAAGGGTGGAGTGTGTAAATGCACATATTTGTATGCAGTGTTCTCCCCAAATGCATGTATGTCATAATGATGAAGTTCTTACCGATACAAGGAGGCAACATTATTTTGTGCAACTGGACTATTTGTGTGTGTGTATGTGTTCTGATGGCTGGTGTTGGCTGTCTATGACACAAAACATACTGCCACCAACACTGTCTTGAGACAAAAATGGACTTTGCATGCAAAGAAGATGGCTGTCTCTGGAGTACAGTGTACCTATATGGGTGTGAGGGCTATTACCTGTTTTTGTATGATGCATTGGAGAAGAGGTCAAAAGCCCTTATGCAATAAATCTTCTCATCCAGTTTTTTGTTTTTTTCTGTTCTGTTCTGTTCTGCTCTGTTTTGTTTTGCAACCCTTTAAGTCCCTGTTGAAAGCTCATCATAAATAGGCAATTCTGTTTGTAGAGTTTACTCTGTTGTATCATCAGATATGGTTACTACTGAATGATGTGCCCTGACAGCCAACAATTCAGCTGGTGAGAGAGATATGACAATTATTCTCATTGTCTCTGTTCTATTTCCTCTCTGGAAAACCAGGAAAGGGGAGGGGGGAGTGCCCATTGCTTTAGGTGACCACTCATCACAGGGAAGGCCTTTGGGGAAGTGAAAGCTGAGCCGCTTGTATCCACAAATATACCAGCGCGTCTGTCCTCAAAGAAATAAATCGATATTAAATAACAAAGGTGACCACTGACATGTAATACAAGTGAAATGAAGTGTGCTGGGAAATAATGCAGCATGGCACATTGGTGTGTCAGAGGATTTTCAACAACACCTGCTTACAACTGCCACTTGACTGAGGTTAGAGAATGGATGGCAAAAGAAAGAAAACAAGAGAGAAACAATTTCACTAAATCATGAACATGCATTCCTGGGGTCAGAGAATGAAAGTAGCCAATAATTCTGGATATGTCCTATTCATAGGTTGTTTGCCTGCTTCCATTTCTCTAGCTCACAAACAGCAAACAAATAAAAGAAAAAAAGTATTACTACCTCATTAAAATTAGCTAGATAGAGAAACATCATCACCTGCTTACCTCATGGATTCTGTGAGTTGTAGTTTACAAAGTAACTTTTTCTAGATCTGCTTCTTACACTATGGGAACAAAGTCTGTATTAAATGTAGCATCCAAATCACTTAGGAGTTTAATTTCATCACACACAGAGAGACACACACAAAGGTCTTTCCATCCAGCTTGATCTCATAGATGTCTAGTTAGAAGTAAGTCCACGGAGCTGAACAGGACTCAGTCCAAGGTAAATGAGCATTGGATTACATCTTTGGATACTTACTTGGTGAACCTTAATGAAGAAGGGCTCCTTCTATTTCCACTTTATTTGATCAAGCAGAAAGGCACCCGTCTACTTAGTGACTTACTGTCACTGACGCAAAATGAACAGTCTGCAGTTTAATAGTGCAAAAGGGGATTGTTATTAGATGAACATCAATGTTAAAAGGATTCAGGGAAACAAACCAAAGTAATCTAGCTGGAAGTTTCCACAAACTGATAGTGGTGACCCGTCTCTCAGCCCTCTGTATTGCAGAAGAGATGTGAAGAAAAACAACAGCAGCAGACATCTAATTAGCTGTGTTATGTCATTTAAATTATTCTCTGAAAAATCAGGGAAGTAATTTTGGTGACCTATCCTCATTTGAAACATGCCTGGAATAGAACAGCAGTTTTCATGGGCATAATATCCTGGACCACAAGAAGAAAACTTTCTTGTAGGAAGGAGAAAGGCTTAATTGCCTAAGCAAAGTGAGTTTGAACTGGAGGAAAAAGAAGGCAACTTCATGAGTTAATGACAAGATAGGTGCCTTTTTTATTCAATATGCAGGATAAACTGCACACTGAATAACCTACTGCACTGAATAGATACAGACACGCACACCAGGGTACAAGTCCTATATTGGATTGCATTTATAGCAACAAATCCATGCCAGAAATAGAGCTTGTGTAAATCTTTAGGAGAGAATTGGAGAATATGTGGCCTTCCTAACGTTATTGGATTGAGACTCCATCAGCCTTAGCCAGCATAGGTAGTTCTGAGTATCAGTGGAAGCTGCAGTCCAACAACATCTGGAAGGCTATATGGTCCCAAGCCCTGATTTAGGAAATGGGCAATCTCCAAAATACTGGTTATTAGTGGGGGAAGGGGGTGGGATGGACAGACGTGGCAGAACTAGTAGCAGGGTCATTTACTCTGCACTGGTAGGTGGACTTATTTAGAGGTTTAGCTGTAGTGAGATGGTTAATGTGTAGAGGACCCCTAGCCAAATAGGCATTTCCTGATGTGAACAGTAGTCCCACACATCTGGAAGAAATAATATTGAGGAAAACTAGTGTGGGGAAAGTACAATGCATTGACATATTAAGCATTAAACTTTAGCTGTTATGGTTTCACTTTGGCTCCATATAAATCACTGGATGTAAACTTTGATAATGGCATGTACTGGATCAGAAATATAGTCCAAAGAAGTGATCACACATACGAGGATGTAGGGATAGTGTGGCCTTCCATTAGCTGTACTGACTGAGATTGCTGGGAGCAAATATTCAGCAATATTTTGGATACTCATCCTTGACATATATAAATAGGTCTTTGGCCTTAGAGTTAAGAAACTGGCTCAATCTGAGAGATGAGATTTGAACTGAAAAGTGAAAGTTGCTTAGTCCCTCAGAGACTTTTATCTGGAAAGCTTCAGTCACTTCTGAAAACAGGAACTAAAAAGTCTGAGTTTGCTGTCCTTTTCAGAGTTGAATAATGTCCCCATTGTCTTGGGGAGCTAACTCTGCCCTCCATCTACATAAAGGCAGAGCACTGTTACAGTACCAGAGGACTTCAGTCTACAGATGTGTCAGTCTTTTAGTTCAGGAGGTCAATGGGTCAATATTTGATGTAGCAGCATGACAACAGACACTATAGAGAAGTCAGGTTTTGTCTATAACCAGATCTGTGTGGGGCAACGGCAGTAAGGCTTCTCCAGTGGGGAAAGGTTATGCTCCCTTTTAATCAGGGTTGTGTCCCCTTTGTATGCTGTTTTCATCTGTAAGTGAATCTTCTGCAGCACAGTTGAACATTTACAATAGGTTTAACCCCATAGTGGCCACCGTTTTGACCCTAGATAGATGTCAGAGCTGGGAACTGAAGGATTAATTTAGTCACCATTAGTGATCATTCTGATATGCCCGTTCATCTGATCTAAGCAAAGAATCAAAGGATGATAGGGTTTTGCTTGTTTGCTTCTTTGGTGATGTTTACTAATGTAGTTGTCACCATCTGTGTAGAGCGTGGAGATGGAGAAAGATCATAATGTAATGTAAAATTTATTACAGTCTTAACACTACACAAAAACAGTGTTATGATTCCACTTTAAATCCCAGGGTGGAATCCTGGAATTTGGAGGTTGGGGAGGTATTAGAGTGCTCTGACTAAGAATTCTAAATGCCCCTCCCTAAAATGCAGACCCCTGAACACTATAAGATGGAACCAGAGCGGTTAAAGTGGAATTATAGCTGTGTATAACTGTGTAGCATGAAAGGGCCCTAAGACCTGTGTAGTTATTCTGTATTAAATTCTTGTACAGTGTAATCCTGTGCATGTTTAGCCTGCATTAAGCCCATTATGTTTAATGAGGCTTACTGCTGAGGAAGTATACATAGGGTTACAGCTTTTTTTATCAGTCATCATGGCCCTCATGATAACATAATCCCAAAATTTTGAGCATAATGTCCATATAGATGCTTGGGAAAAATGTGATCCAAAGTTATAAAATTTACTTTGTGCAGTATTTTTTTTATAAAAAAAACTTTGTAAGATGATGTATAGATGGTATATAAATTAAAATACGCTGTGGAAAATGTCTCAGAATGTTTCAAATCAATGTTAAGGATGTCAGGATAAGGAGAGTTTCTTTTTTCATATGTGGTAGAAGGCAAAAAGTTACTGGTCTAAGATTTATATGTTAATAAAAAAAAAATTAAAGGTAAATTTTGTAATGTCACCAGAAATGTTTCTGTTGGACATTATGGATAAAGAATTGGATAATAAATATAGATTACTTCTTCAATTTATGACAAGGGCAGCAAGAATATTATTTACTGAAAGTTGGAAATAAACTGATAGAAGCATGGATCATTAAGTTGGCTGAATTAGCCTAAATGGCCAAATTAACTCAGATTCAGTGGCGTATCTAGCATAACCAGCGCCTAGAGCAAGCTTGGAAGTTGCTCTCTTGCCTTCTTGCGCCTCCCCCTCCCCGCATGCACACTATTCCAATTCCATCTTTTCTTTTCTACTTACTTGATAAATACCATTACGACTCCAGAGTAAAGCAAAACAAAGCTTGATTTTTTAAGGTACTTAATTTTTTCTACGCACAAATTCCAATATTATTTTTCTTGCCTTCATTGCTGCCAACTTGTCTATGATGTCCTCAAAGTCCATTTTCACATGCCACATGTTCCTTCTTCTATACACCATAAATACTCAGTGTGGCATTTATGGTCATCATCCTCACCTCTGCAACAACAAGCTTATGAGGATGATCAGGATGAGAGATGGTGACTGCCCTAAGTTATGCTGTTGGCTTCTTAGCAGATCTGAACCCATGTTGTTGAACACAAGATGTAAAATCCTGACTAAAGGAAGTCTGAGAGCCACCATGTATAGGGGCTTAAGCATCAGACTACGACCCTGGAGATCATGGTGGAATTCCTGCTCAGCCTTGAAAACCTGACCTTGGTCAAGTCTAGGAGGTGACATGGTAGCCATGTTTAAATATTGGAAGGGATGCCATAGGGACAATGGAGCAAGCCTGTTTTCTGCTGCTCCAGATACTAGGACATGGCTTCAAGCTACAGGAAAAGAAATTCCACCTAAATATTAGGAAGAACTTGCTGGTGGTAGGAGCAATTTAACCGTGGAATACTCTGCCTGGGAGTTTGGTAGAGTCTCCTTCTTTGGAGATTTTAAAACAGAGGATGGATGGCCATCTGTCGGGAGAGCTTTGATGCCATATTCCTGCATGGCAGGTGGTAGGACTTGATGGCCATTGTAGTCTCTTCCAGCTTTATGATTCTATAAACAACAAGTCCCATCCTCCTTCTCCCCCTTCAAAGGAAGGCACTGGCAAACCCCCTTTGAACAAATCTTGCTAAGAAAACCCTGTGATAGGGTTGCCATTGGAAATAACTTGAAGGCATGCAGCAGCAGCAGCAGCAACAACAAGAAGAAGAAGACCCATTTTATGGAGAAGGAATGACGGCCACTAACATCAACAAGAGAGGAGGGCAATTACACTCATTCTCTTCCCATGAGCATTTTAACCATTTGAGTTTCTTCCCTTCCCCTGGATGTACTGCCTAAGTTTGTGTCCTACTCCTTCCAAGTACCCTACCCAGTTAGGCACCCAGGCTCACTCAGGGCAAGGTGAGCAATTGTGGCTCTCTAGATGTTTTTGGTTGGACACTTTCACAAATCCTCACCACTGGCTTCCATTCACTAGGGCTGATGGGAACTATTGGACAAGCCTCAATTGTCCACCCATCCTCCTGCCCAGCTTAAGCAAGGAGCTGCAGAAGTAGCCACAAGAAAACCATGAAAGTAAACCTGCCCTCTTCACTGCATCTGGGCGATGTAGCATCAAGGGTCTTTTGTGCCCTCTCTCCCCTCTGCTTTCTCATTGGGAGCAAGGCCTGAGTGTCATGAGCGAGGCTGAGCAGGCTGCCAACTAAGATGGGGACTCTGAGTTAGACTGGGAACCCCAGCCAGGGGTGGATCCCTGGGAGGCAGAGGGGGCTCCTGCAGGGACAAGGGAGGGGCCTGCCAGCGACCCCACAGCAGTCCCTAAACCAGTACCTGCAACAGATGAGACTAGTGCTTCGGGCTCAACAGAAGCGGCTGTTCCTGACTCCAACCCGGAGTTTGCTGCGGACCCTCCCCCCACGTTCCTCCAGAGGCGGCAAGAGAAGGAGGCGGGTCGCAGATCAAAGCGGCTGCAAGAGAAGCGTCTGAAGTCTGAGGGCCTCCAGCTGTGAGCTGGGCCAACGGACGTTTGACCAGCCCCAGCTGGGCTAGAGACTATGTACTTAAGGCAGACGCTGGGGGGAGTTGGGCATGGGGCAACAACCGTCTTCCATCCGGGAAATCTGCATTCTGTGCTGTCTGTTCCAGGACGACCCTAGCTGTTGAGTTTGCTACCTCTGTTCGTTTTGGGTGATGTAACACCTTGTTTACTTTATTACTTTCTTACTAAAAGCCATAAAACTCGGCTCCTGCCTCCGTTTTCTGCTTAAGCCGCCACCTGACATTGACATTGAGCATGGCAAGCCCAATGTTGCTTGTTGCACACCTAAAGGAAGAGCACAAGCAGCTGTCCCCAGAATGCTCCCTCACCACTTGGTCACCCATGCCATTGTCAATTGAGCAGCAGAGGCCGCCCTGAGGAGGAACACCATCTTCTGTTCTCTGTGGGAAAGTGTGCTACCCTGGATTGGGTCTGACATATCGTCCAGAGGGAGAAGGCAGCAAGGGAGTGAAAGTGCAGCTGCCGCCCTCTACCCCCTCTAGGCAGAGCTCCCAGGAAAAAGAGAGGAGGAAAGGGAGGGTGGCCTGGCTGCCTGATTGTGAGCTGCTAAGGGCTGGACTCCATGTTGGGGCAGACTGACAATGCCAACTCTGCTTGGAAAGGTGAGCCGTGGGCTGCTGGTGCCATGTCACATGGCCTCTGGGGCTCAGCAGGAAGTGAATTCTGGTTCCTGGGATCTCCCCTTCCCTCCTCCACCCCAGGTATTTTCACTTGACACTGAGGCTCCTGCTCTGGGACATCAGAATCTGTCCTCCGTTGGCAAGCAGCAGTGCCCTGAAGTGGCAAGCCGCCCCCGCCCATCTGTTATCCCACCTCTCTGGCATGATGAACTATATTTGATATTTAAACACTGTAGACCCCGGGATAGGGTGTACCAGTGGGGTAACACATCCACTCTTTTCATTCATTCATTTTGAATTGTAGCCCAGGAGGGACCTGGGGATGGAGACAGCAGGCGGGGGAGGGGGGAGATCCATGCCTGAGCTTGCAGCTGGAGTGGCCACAGAAAAGGTCCATGAACGACAACTTGCCCTTTCCTTTCCTCAAGTCTGTCTTTCCTCTACTCCTTCCCTGCCTCTCTCCTTCCTTTCACCCAAATCTGCTCTGCAAAGCAGGTTGGTGGGGACACAGCCCTGGTTTGGGGGAAAAAGTAGGCCAGGAAGAATTCAACTGCAGCTGCTCACCTTTGCAGATGCCACCCGTCACCTGCCACCACCTCAGTCTGCTGGATGAAATTTGGAGCCCTCTGGGAAGCACAGAGGACAAGGAAGAGACTTGGACCTGGACAGAAGGGGAAGGGAGTTCCCATACAAACAATGCTTGAGCTGCGTGGGCAAGAGCTGCTCCTGACCTGGGCTGGCCAGGATGTCCGTGTTTCACCTGACAGGCTGCATCTGGTTGGAGCAGTACTATGCTGGTCAGCTGGAGGAAGAGGTGGCAGCAGGGGCAGTGAGCTCTGACCGATGGGGGGGGGGTGTGAAATGGAGGAACGGTATCCATTGCCTGATGCTTCTGCCCCCAAACTGTGGCGGCGCTCTTCCTCCATCACCTCCACCGTCACCCTCGCCTCCTCTTCTTCTTCCTTCTCCTTCTCCACTGCTGCTAAATCTTTGGTGGGGCTTTTCTAAGCCCCCTGGCATTGGCGCCTAAGGCAGCTGCCCCTCTTGCCCCACCCTAGATATGCCTCTGCACAGATTCTAAAGGGTAAACCAACAAAGATTGGAAACTGTTTATGAATTTTTTTGAGCAATAAGAAATCTAACAAAATAATAATCTGTAGCTACGGTTATTAGTAATTTTAGCAGGATTATTTAGTTCGATCTGTACTGGGAGAATATTTTTTTTCTTTTTTAAATTTTCTTTTCATTATATTTAGGAAGTCCTGTTGTGTATTCATTGTATGTCTTTTTTTTCCTTTTATTTTCTTCTTTTTTCTGTTTCTTGATTTTTGATTGCATATTTCTTTGGTTGTAAATTAGACTGTTTGTGCCAAAAATTAATAAAAATTAATAAATAAACCAAAAGTCATCGTGGTCCTCCATGCCTTCATGTGAGACTGATTGTTTAGACTTGTGACAAGATTGCTTAGACCCCCCCCACCCCGCTGCCCCATCTTGGAAGCGTCCTGTACGAACAATACATCAAAGTCACTTAAGCTAGAATCATAACAGATTGATTTAGTATGACATTTTAAATTTTCTTCTGTAGTAAAGTATCTTCTTTACTGGCACATATAAACATGCTTTCAGACCTGGAGTTGATTTTATTCTGTTACTGGTGTTTGGTTTCATGTGTGGAGGTGTCAAGTGGGAATCATTGGGGGCAGCTCTTTTGTCTGTGTTATTTCTTTATGAACAGTGCATTGTATATCTGCAAGGGAAAAAACCTAACTATATGCTTTAAAAAGCTCTTGTTTTATGTGGATGGGTATTATCTTAGTTTCTTTGACTTGCATCCAGTTTTGTTTGCTGGAGTCTATAAGATAAATACTCTGTGAAAGGTGGTAGACTGTGGACATAAGTTTTATATTTTTACACATTAATCCTTTTGATTGGGGAAGCAGGGTTTTGTGTTGTCTGTCTCAGTTCAAATGCTAGATATTAATGGTTCTCACACACTGAAATTTTAGGTGGAATTTTGAAAGGTGCTAAGCATGCAGCTGTTGCCATTATGGGATTTCTAGAAGGATTCAGTGTGCTTCAACTATGAACGCTGTGGTATTTTTTTTTAAATTATATGTACATGAGTTATCCGTGTCAAGCTATTTTGAAATCTCCCCAGTATGTATCAGTGTACATTGTAGTATAATTTCTAGAGAGGCATAAATTCACAGGCACAGAGTAACATGTGATTGAGAGCACTTGCATGGCTAGAATATTTGCGCTTTCCTAGCCTAGTAAGTAGAACCAGCAGGTTATTTTGTCACTAAGACTGCCTTCCAGTGGGGTAGGTGCACACTGATTTGTTGTAGCAAAAGCTAAAGAGACCCCTGATACTTTTAATACCAGCAGACTTATTATGGCATTTCCATTAGGCAGAATAATCTGGCTACCTTAAATAGCAGATCTGGGATGTTGTGATGGGTCAAGAAATTGTTAGTTAGTTTCATTTTATCATTGCATTTTTACTCCTAGGGAGGAAAAAAGGTGTTTGTGGGATTTTCTGCCTCCTGCTCCCCACAAATTTGGCTTGGAGTGCTATGCACCTTGAGTTGGGCCATTTCCACACTACACTCTTACAGTGTGATTATTCCCCTTTCAACATCCTATGGAATCCTGGGGTTTGCAGTTTGGGGAGGGGCCGGCTGGTTCAGTGAGGAGTGCTATTTCCTGCTCCAACTCAGGCAGTGAAATTACTTGAACCAGTCCTGGGCATATGTGGACAAGAGTTTACAGTCACATTTTTGTGTTAAGCTTTTGTGGATTTGATTATTTCCAGATTACCGGAGGGAAGGCGATGGAATGGGAGATGGGCATGTGTGTTCTCTCACCTGCTCACTTGGGTGGACAGGAGGGGGAAGGGAATGGGACAGGGGAGAGGGTGTGTGCATTGACTCACTTGCTCACTTATGTGGGCAGGTGAGAGGGGGATTGGGCAAGAGGAAGGAGTGGCGAACACTGACTCACTCATGCAGGTAGAGGGGAGGGGAGGGGATGGAAGGGGGTCCCACATGTTCACTCACTGGCTCATTTGCACAGGCAGGAAGAGGGAAGGGGATAGTATGGGTGACCCCTTTATCCCTCCTCCTGCTCCCCCATTCCATTCCCTTCCCCCCTCCCACCCATGCACATGAGCGAGCAAGGGAACACATGCACAGCCAGGCCCAGCCACCCAGTTAAATACAGTTTGGGAGGTTTACAATAGTTATCATTTTTCCACTTTCATGTGGTCTTGAATCCCTAACTCCCATGAAAGTGGAGAGCTGACTGTGATTCATCACATATGTAGGTATGTGCCTTTAAGTTACTTATCGACTTATGGTGACCCTGTGAATTTCATAGGGCTTTCTTAGGCAAGGAATACTCAGGGGTGGTTTTGTCAGTTTCTTCCTCTGAAATATAGCCTAAAGCAGCTGGTATTCATTGACAGCCTCCCGTCCAAGTACTAACCGGAGCTGACCCCACATTGATTCCAAGCTCAGATGGGATCTGGTGTCTTTAGGGTATTCATAAAATCACAGAACTGAAAGAAACCACAAGGGCCATCCAGTAACACACAATCAAAGCACTCCTGACAGAGGACTATCCAGCCTCTGTGTAAAGACGTCCAAAGAAGGAGACTCCACCACACTCTGAGGCAGCGTATTCCATTGTCAAACAGCTCTTACTATTAGGGAGCTCTTCCTAATGTTTAGGTGGAATCTCTTTTCCTGTACTTTGAAGCCATTACTCTGTGTCCTAGTTTCTGGAGCAGCAAAAAACAAGGTTGTTCCACCCTCCATATGATATCCCTTCATATATTTAAAACATGGCTATCCTGTTACCTCTTAATCTACTCTTCTCCAGGTTAAACATACCCAGCTCTCTAAGCTGCTTCTTACAAAGCATGGTTTCCAGGCCTTCAACCATTGTGGTCGCCCTCCTCTGGACACATTCCAGCTTGTCCATATCAGTCTTGAACTGCAGTGCCTAGAATTGAGCACAATATTCTATGTGGAGGCTGACCAAAGCAAAATACAGTCTAGATACTATACTCCTATTGATGCAGCCTAGAATCGCATTGGATTTTTAGCTGCTGCATCACATTCATTGGATGCAGAAGGCAAATCAATGCCTCATCTCAAGATAAAGAGGACCAAACTTATATTATTCACAATGAATGAAATATGCCATCACCTGTGGACCCATGCCTCTCATATTCCACATCCACCGTGGTGGTGGTGTGTGCCTTCAAGTCATTTCCAACTTATGGTGACCCTAAGGCAAACATATGACCGGGTTTTCTTGGCAAGATTTGTACAGAGGGGGCTTGCCTTTATCTTTCTCTGAGAATGAGAGAGTGTGACTTGCCCAAGGTCACCCAGCACTCTGTGGCCATTTCCGCACTGGACTTTTATAGCACTATGATTCCACTTGCAACATCCTATGGAATCCTGGGGTTTGCCGTTTTGGGAGGGGCCACATGGCCCCTCCCAAAACTGCAAACCCCAGGATTCCATAGGATGTTGCAAGTGGAATCATAGCGCTATAACAGTCCAGTGCGGAAATGGTCTGTGTTAAATTAGCCTCCCCTCAGCAAATAAACAAACACTCCCCAGTGTTAAACTCCAATCGCAATTGTCAGTCCGAATGATTAATATAACACTGTGCATACTTATAGGGAGTAAGTCCCATTGGACTCGGTGGCACTTACTTCTCATTACACATATGTAAAGTTATCTTATTAATCAGAGTAGGTTTTATTTGGACTGTGTTTCTGCTCCCCTGGCGTGAGGAAAAATTCATGCTGGCCCACGTTCACTTCATTTGTTACATCCTTTCCCAACAGGGAACAAGATGTACACAGCAGGCCACTATCTGCAAAGATATATTTGTCATTGGGAAACATTTTTATGCTATTTGAGTGACATGGACTCCCACAGAATTCAGAAAAGATTGCTGGAAGGTGAAGGAAGGTTACAGTGAACTCTGGGATGCAGTTTTCCAAGGAGGTTAGACGACTGACAATTGGAAGACAAGTCATTATCCTGACACAACTCTGACACATGAGGAGGAGGACAAATGCATCTTTAAATAACGGAGTGACCCACTCCAATCTGTAATTCTAATGAAAAGAGTATGTTACCCTTTGAAAATAGATCAAAGAGATGTAAATTATTAAAAGGAAGCATTCATCAGATAGATTTAGCTCCGTTAGTTATTATATGTCTCAGTGGTTAAAGAACTAGAAGCAGCAACTTGTCTTTAATTCATTAAAAAAGCGGACGGTCATCACCATTGTTGTTTTCATTCTCTTAGCTGTAAAGAACACTGGCATACTGACTATCAAAGACTAATAAACAGCCATGCTGAAATAGCAACTGAAAGTTACCTCCACCTCTGACAGGGCTGTCCCTTTTTTGTTGAAATCCCCATCTTTTTTTTCTGTCTTCCTTGCAACCCATCCTCTTCAGTTATCATCCTCCCCAAACACTATGCCCATGGAGTGATGGAAGTTGAAGTCTCACACATCTGGAGGACACCAGGTTGATGAAGACTCCTTTATCCCTCTGAGCACACAGCAATCTTGGAAGTCTGACAATTTAAAACTCTTTCATCAGGATACCCTCCCATGCCTCCTAATCCACAAAGAACCATAATAGAAATATGTTCCTAAGTGATTTCAGCAGTGGGGAGGAAATATTCTGGCCATATTCTGGCTTTGAAGTGTAACCATGCCCAGGCTTGGATCTTCTTTATTCTGGAAAGGTACCACGGTCCAAGAGCCAGCGTAGTATTGTGGTGTGAGGATTGGACTACAATCCTGGAGACCAGGATTCAATTCCCCGTTCAGCCATAGAAAACCACTGGGTGACCTTGGATATATCACAGACTCTCATCCCCAGAAAACACTGTGATAGATTTGGCTTAGAGTCACCACAAGTCAGAAACGACTTGAAGGCAAACGACAATCACAACAACCTTGGCCCAGTTTCAGGGTTCCTTGTGCCTCTAGAACTTGGCTGTTAAGACCTGCAATGCCAAACTAGATTGTTTTCTGTACAGAAAAATCCTACATCTCTAGTGCTTACATCTGTCTAACTATACTAGCAGTCAGCAGGCCTGGTTGCTTTTTTTTTTAATTGCTGCTACTCAGCTGATATGGAGTAGAGCAACAAGCAGTAAAAACAGTCTAAACAAGAGTGAACATTTTGAATTTCGTCAGTAATGATCTTCATACTATAGAACCATTGTTGAATTTCCATAGCTTTTACTTATCACCATTTTAATAGGATCAAGCCAAGCGGTAACTCCCATTTTAGGCACTTAGTCTGTATACCCTCCAGCTCTCCGGATTCTCAATTAATCCTCTGTTATCCCACTTTTTCAGCTGCTCTTAAAATGTCTCACTTTCTTCCTTTGTCCTGAGCTTACTCCAGCTGCTTGCACTTAATTAACTTGGTGTGTGTGTGGGGGGGAGAGGACAGGGTGGGCACAAAATTCTGGTCTTCTCTGTAGAGTCAAGCAAAAGCAAAATGCTGCAGCCTCTTCTAGTTTTCTCCCTCATTAATAACATTTGATCCACAGGATTCAGATGGCATGTTTGCAGTACTGTACAAAGATTATATTTGTAAGCGTTATGACAACTTATAAATTAGATAAGTATCTATGGCTCAAACTTGTAGGTAATATTCTCCGTATCCTTAACAATGAAAAAGGAAAGTTCTAATTGGTGCAATAAAAGAGTGTACTTCAAACTCCTCTCACTCAGTCCCTTATAGTACAATCCTATCTGTAGTACAATCCTACCCTACTCAGAAGTAAACCCTATTACAGTAATGGGATTTTCCAGTAGATTTATATATAGCAGTACGTCCTTAGCTGTTTTGCTATACTAGTTTCTATCAGTCTGCAATTTTCTGATTGTTTAGATTTCTCTCACCTTGAGGCTTTGAACAGGGGAAAGGGGGTGTAGGAAAGGATGATTCTCCAATTCCCATTGGACCAGAATAGGTTGAGGTCTCCCCATTGCATTATGGGAATTACAGTGACTACTCAAAATCACCTTGTAGAGGACGGGAAGTAAGCATATGAATCAAACTATATTCTTCTGATTATTCAGATATTTTGGCTGTCCTCCAGAGCAACCAGACAAATGAGTTATACTATATTTATACTAACTTGGTCTGTGTCCATTGCACAATAAATCTTGCCATATTTTTTCAGCTTCCAATTTTTCCCCTTTCTGTGCTCTGGATTTGCTGTTGTTCCAAAGAACACCATCTCTCTATACTAGCAGTCAAAAAACCTGGTTGTTTTTGTTTTAATTTGCCTGTGAACAATGGTTGAGCTCTTCTGATGTGGTTGTGCAGCTATGTGATGAGAAGATAATCACTGAAGGCAAGTTCAGAAAAGTTGTTCTTATTGGAGGAACCACTGTAATAATAAGTCAATTTTTTTATGCAGCAGGACTGATGTCAGAGTAAACTTCAGTAGAGTCTTGTTAAACATTTGTGCACCTGAAAAATACTTGCACACAATGTCTAATGCAGATTTGCACCTTCTTCCAACCATAAATTTAGCATGGGCTTTGTTGGCATCTGTGCAGCACAATGGCAAAACAAAAGCTGGTATTTCCTGGAGCCAGATGAAAGCCCTATTCAGGTGTTGCTAGAGAGTATTAAACTGTATCATGTGCCAAATAACCCTGCCACTGCTGTCACATCATCATGGAATCATGGAATCAACAACAGGCCACTCTACCCCAAGAATCTATGCATAGAACATAATTGTCAGCCGTACAATTTCATGCGCAAAATTTTCCATGGGAGACAGAATCCTTCAGGTTTTGAAACTCTTTTTGGATAAATTGTTTTTGGATAAATTGTTTTTGTTCCTAAGTTGAATTTATCTAAATTTTTCCATTTTATCCCTTTGAAGTATATCCTTCAGTAGTATTTCTGTTGCATCACACATGAGAAATCTCTATGTAATTTAAAAATCTCTATGTATTTTTTTAAACTTTCATATTTCTTTGAATTTCCAGTTGTAGACAGTGGTCCATTCCAAACTACACTTTCAGTTTGTATTTTTGATTTTTGATTTTGATTTTTTTGTCTCTGAAGGGATTACTGAAACTCTTGTACAATCATTTATTATCCAAACTTAATTAGTAGAATGTTCTCTTTTTCTCCTCCTTTATCCCAAGGAAGCAGACAAATTTAGATGGCAAATCCCATCATCCCTAATCAGCATACCCAACAATGAGCAAGGGTAGGAGATGAAGACTAACAACAAAATCAAGAGGGCTATAGTTTGCCTGCTTTCATTCATTCCATCCAGACTGTTGGCATTGTTTATTCACATTAAAGCTCAGTTCTTTCCTTTAACCGGCTTTCTTTATTTTCCTTCTTTATCTTTGCACTGGCTTCCTTTCCCTTGCTTTGTGATATTCGTTTCAAAATCCTCTTCCTTACTTTTAATTCCCTGAACTTGTTCCTGCTTATCTTCCAATTTTAATTGCTGTTTATATGCTTTCTAACCCTTTGCATTTCTGCAGCCTAACAAAGAGACTGACACCAAAAGACAATATCCATTGTCTCCAAGCCACTGTCTTTCTTTCCTGGCACCACTCTGTATTTAGAAGCCATTGCCTCCAAACAGTCATATGACCCTACTCCTCTCCCTCTTTGAGAAGCACCTCAAGACTTTATTGTGCCCTAATTTATTGTCACCTAAGACTTAATTTGACTGCTAACTTTGCAATGGCATCTGGGCATAAAGATGCTTGAATGAGAGCCAACAAACTGAAAACGAATCCCAACAAGAAGTTCCTGGTGTGGGAACTGTGGAGGTTTCCTCTCCTAAATGGAAATGAATTGGACTCCTTCAGAAAGAACAGGTACATAGATTCACGATTGTTGTTAGAGGCTCAAGTGGTCTGAGGTGGGGAATTGCTGTTACCAGGCAGGTAGCCCAACGATGGCCCTTCCTGAATAGAGAAAATTGGGCTACTGTAGTTTTCTCACTGCTAATCTTGAATCTAGGTTGCCATAATGCACTCTGTGTGGGGGTACCCTAATGCTGGGTCCAGAAACTGCAGCCAGTGCAGAATGCAGTGGCCAGGATACTGAGTTGGCCACCTGGACATGCACTACTCCAATAGCAATAGCATGTGTATTTCTGTACCGCTTATCAGCTAAGTGCTCTCTAAGCGGTTTACAATGTGTTTAGCTAATTGCCTCCAAAAAGCTGGGTATTCATTTTACTGACCTGCGGAAGGATGGAAGGCTGAGTCAATCTGGAGCCTTGCAGGATTGAACTCACAACGTTGTGGCTGCAGTACCAGCATTTAACCACTGCACCACCAGGGCTCCCTACTCCACTTGTACAGGAGCCTGCACAATATCACCTGCCAGTCATGCAGAAGAAGGCCTTTTCTCTAGTGGCCATTCCACTGTTGGTGCTCTCTCCACTGCAGTATAGGAGATGCCAACTGTTTCTGTTCATAACTTATCCTTTTTATTCAGACCTTCCTTGTGAGTTTGTATTGCTTACTCTCCAAATTGCAATGTTTGTTTTGAATGATAAACTTTTGTATATATTATTGTGATATTTTATATTTTAATGGACACTTTGGATTCTTCACTTCTGTACTGTACATTTTGGACCATAAACTGCAGTTGCAAATTTCTGGATGTAGTAAGCAGTGTATGAATTAAATAAATGAATAAATAATTAATTTTTAATTTATAGATCATCTCAAGTGGAGCATAGTGGATGATGAGCTGATGTACCACAGCAGGAACCAGATTCTTGTCAGCATACAGCAGCTAGGGCAGGACACTCAGGGGCCATTTTACTTCTGATCCTTTTAATTGGGCTTCTTCTTCTTAATGCTTTATCTGACACTGAAATCAGTGGGAGGGAAAACATATGCACCGTCCTCAAACTAACGTTGGTAAATTCAGAGAGCTCACAAGGAACGGAGATCCTATTTTGGAGCCCACTGCTGCCTAACACCAAACGGGAACATTGGCAGTGGCTGATTCTACTTCTATAGAGGAGCACCTCTGCTACATCTTAACCTCTCCCAGAGCAGCTGTTGGTGCCTGTTAGGGCTTCATTGGTCATTTGTTGTAGTTGTGCACCTTCAAGTCATTTGCAACTTATAGCAATTCTGAAGAGAAACTTAAATGGGGCTTTCTTGGCAAGATATGTTCAGAAGCCTTCTTCTTAGGCTGAAAGAGTGTTGTAACCCCTACTGACAGACCCGTTCCCAAGGGAGTATAATATTTAATATCCAAGAGTATTAAGCCAGAGGTCGACTGGACAGGAATGTAGACATCCAGGTCTAAAACCGAGGCATTACTAGCAAGGTCAGACCAACGCTCCTCTAGTCACGTCTCCAAGAGGGAAATCTCAGAAGGCACGTATACACACACAGTGGACCATCAACAACAATGACACCTTGAGGGGACTATATGTCCTCCTGATGAGATTAATGCTTGCAACAGCGAGAAATACAAGGATGAGATCCATCTGCATGATTCAGCCATTGTCTTTTTCCAGGAAAACAGTCTGCCCCCAAGGCATGTTTTGCCCTAAAATTGAGTACCCTTTTGGAACTCTCTTCAGAGAACTCCCACACTTGACTAGTGCCCTGACATTCTGCTAGTCGAGAGCTCCCTTCAGCATTCTACCTCCGCTGAGCCACTTTTGCCTTACTTCTTCCTGCACCAGGATCAGGTGCAGTATCAACCGCTCTCTTTCCCTCCACTTTTCCTGATCTTCATATCTTTCTGACTCATTAGTCCTTGTGCGCTTGTGTGAGTGACTGCTTTGTTGTGTGTATGTGTGTGGATATTTTGCCAATTCTGCTAAATAAACTACTGATAATTGGGCATTTGGCCTGGCTCTCGTGCAGTCTGACTCCATAGACATAGAGTCCAAGATCTTGCTGTGTTACCCTGCCCTCCGCTTTGCTAAGCAGTGCTCTGCTAATTTCCCCAATCTTTGTATTTTTGGAGCAAATCCGGGTGTCCCTCAGGGACCACCAGAAGTCACTGTGACATGCCAGGGCCATCCAGTTGAGTTCCATGTCCATCAGGGATTTGAACTCTGCTCTTATACCACTACACCACACTACTTTCATTAGTCACTTGCATACTTTTAACCAATCAGAGAAACTATTTTTTAAAATATTTAGTTACAGATTCATACCTTTCTCACTTCTCAATATTCAATAGCAATTAAAATAAATACTTAAAAAACCCAGGAGGCTACAAGCCTCTAGCCTGAGGTAGAAAAACACCTAAATAGTGACATCATACTCCCTGTTTACTATAAAAGTTCACAGGGCTATCCATCCACCATTGTTACAGGTACCATTACACTGCAAAAGATGCAATGTTATCTCTCATTATATTGTATTGTTATGCCTTTTGTTCTTGCAAAAATTATTACTTATTATAACTAACTCCACAGCTTGTTCCCTCCTGCTATGAAGCAACATCCTTTTTCCTCCCTGGTCTCCCAAGTAACTAATTATATGTCCCTTGGTATTTGTAGCAAATTACTTCTAGGATTGGAGATAGACAGGAAGGCTAATAAAGGCTTCTTCTAGACTGAAAGTCAAATGTAAAGAGTCAGAACAAGGCCTTCCTGTTTTGGCAGTGCAGATGCATTGTTCAAACTGGTGCTGTTTTGAATTGAGAAAAACTACTTGAAAGTCTAAGTACAGCCACCTTTAAATGAGAGCCCTAGCTGGTTTATGTCAAATCAGGTTCTGAATTTGAGATATTGATCTTTAGCTGCAAGTTTCTGGCAGAACATAATCTTCAAGTGTAAAATCTTACATTTTGTAGTTCAGTTGGTTAAGCATCCACACGAATGGATCTACTGACACAGAGCCCCTCTGGCAAGTACTTATGCAATCGTACTGATGGACCTGCAGTATTAATATCCTGTGTCTCTTTTGGATATTGCTTCCAAGCAATACTAATGAAAAACTGCCAGGTGTGACAAGTTAAAAACCTTCACTTGTACTTCAGCATTCCCCTCTTCCCTTTTATAGCACTAAAGAGCACCACTGATATTCTCCTAGGTAAGTATAGCTTAACGTAATTCATGCATTTTAATTAGCAAAGAAGCCCATAGATAAGAATGAAACATTTGTCTTTCTCAGGAAAACCAGAGAAACATTGTGGGTAATGGACTTCTCTCAGGAAATTTATTATTTCTGTCTCATAGGCTAAACCTTAAGTACCTCTTCTTGATCTGCCAGAAATTAGGACTTGCAGCTGCCAGGTTTGTCTCTGAAGGCACCACAGGGCCACTGCTGGATGCTCCCAATGTCCCCCTCAAAAAAGTCCTGCTGAAAAATAAACCCAAAACTATCCCCAAATGCTGAAACCAACACAAAAACACAGGTATTGATGATAATGCATGATTTTAAGTTGTTTCTGACTTATGGTTACCCTGAGGTGAACCTATCAAGGGCTTTTCTGTGGCTGAGAGTGTGTGACATGTCCAAGGTCATCCAGTGGGTTTCTATGGCCAAGCAGGGAATCGAACCGCAGTCTCCAGAGCAGTGGAGGGTGGAGGGTTAACAGCACCCAGGGCAAGGGGGCGGAGTGATTGACGGGGTGCAGCAACCAGTAGATGGAAGTGGGTGGGGTGAGTGGAGGTGGGTGGGGCGAGTGGTGGGTAGAGGTGGGTGGGGCAAGCAGTGGAGTGGGCGGGGTGAGTGGGGCAGCCGAGGGAGGGGTGGTAGGAGGTAGGCAGGGTGAATGGCAGGTGGAACTGGGTGGGGCGAATGGCGGCAGCGGGTAGGCGGTGGATTCCTCTTTTTTGCACCCCCCAATGTTGGTGTCTGGAGCAGGTGTCCCAATGGCCTCACCCTAGATCTGCCTCTGCTCCAGGATCATAGTCTAACACCCAAACCACTATACCATGCTGGCTCTTGGGTCAAATCACCCCTACACTGTTTCCTCCCCCCAAAATGAGAAAAAAGCCCCCTTTTTTAAGAAAAATCCCTCAATGTTCAGTCACATCATGTCACTTCTGGGGCAGCACATCCATGTGGCCTGCTGGAAGGGTACAGGGCAAATACTGGCCCTCACCCCAGTGCTGCTAGCCACTTCAGTGATAATCAGTGAGTGACTCCTAAGCATCAGTTCAGGAATCATGCCTGTGATGCTGCTTCTTGATCGTAGGCCTAGTCCAAAATTTCAGAGAAGGAGTGGGGAGGCTTTTGGGCTGTCAACTGCCACATTTCCTCAGGGTTAATATGTTGGAGGCTACGTGCTGTTAGTGGGCAATGCTAACATCAAAAATGGGCAAAGTCCTCTTCTCTCTGTCCTTCAGCCACCATCTTTTCCCTGCATGCTGCCAGGGACCTGACATCTGAACTGATCCATTGCAAAGGGTTTTGGAAATTAGGTCAAGGGCTGCAGCTGATCTTCCATCCACAGGTTGTTCCCTCCTGCTGCAAAGCAACATCTTTTTTACTCCCTGGCTTGCCAAGCAATTTAGGCATTCTGTGGCTCTCTCCTTTCACATGAAAACGTTTAGTTCAGTCATATTTGTGGTCGTCTATATTTTAAATGACTTACAGAATTTCCCGAGGACCATTATATCACCTTTGTCTTTTAAATTAAGAAAACCTGAGGCTTATATGGCTGTACAAGAGACATAAATGGGAGGACTGGGACTGAACTGGAGTACGGAGGGAGAGGAAACCCCAGCCCACATTCCTTATTAAACACATGGTGAAAATGTTGTATAGAACAGTGGCAGCTGATGATTTCCATGTAAGTAGGGCTGTGAATCTGCTCTGTTCTTTAGTCCAAGTTTTAAAGAACATATGCAAGACATTGAACCTGTTTTGTAAGCTGTTTTGGATCCCATGCCAGGAGAAAGCCAGGTTGGAAACTACTTAATTATGTAAATAAATACATTTGGAGGTGGGGTTCAGAATGTTGGATAGCTCATTTAAAACTGGACTAAAATCTGGAGTGGATTCACTGCCCCACTGACATGGAAGCCACCAGCAGCCACTGGTTTATAGGACATGGGAGGGGCCATCTTAGGTCTTCTAAAACTTGCCATGAAAAAGAGATACTCTGGATCATTTCTAGGTTTCTTTTCCACTACATAATTACAGCTCTTCCACATCACTTTAATTGCCACAGCTGCATCCTATATAACCCTGGGATTTGTAGTATGTTGAAACACTGAAGTTCTGTGGAAAAGGATTCTCAGTATCCTACAAAATTACAAATCCCAGTATTCCCTAGGATGGAACCATGACAGTTTAAAATGGTATCAGTGCTACGACTGTGAAATTGCTCTCAGGATCTGACTGAGAGTACTGCTTATATAGTGAACTATTGCATATCTGAGATTCATAAAATGAACCTAGGAATCTTTCAGGCCAACATAAGGTAAAACTTTTTTGGGGAATTGAGAGATTTTTTAGTAATAAGTCTCTCAATCAGCAGAGTATTCTGTAATGCACAGACAGAAGCCGAACAAATCACCAGTCTCACTTCATCATCTCCACCCCAGACACATTTAATCTAGCTTAAAAGAAGCACAAACAGTTTGATTAAAAATATGTAAAAAGGATTTACTCACATAATCTTGTGCATAGTTTACACAGGTTCAATTCTTGAAGAAAGATAAGATGAAAATAAGAACTCACATGCTTACAAAAAAACATGCTTGCCAGAGAATTGGAGAGCATATGCCTGCAGGGAACCCAAAGAACAAAAAAGGGAAGAAGAAGAGAAGGTGCAAGGAGAAGTGGGTGCTGACCAAACAACAGAAAGCTTACTCTAGGCAGTCCCCTCTATGCCTACAATAAACATGCAAATGAACTAGCCAGTTAATTAAGCACACAAAGGTTGCCACTCCCAACAACCTTGACCCAATGGGAAAATGATTCTTTGTATTTGAAGTGCTTATTTTTAAAAAAGTAAATAGCAGCTGTTGGGGGCTTTATTTTTTCTTTCTTTCTTGCTATGGTCCTGATGTAAATTGCCTTGTTGCAAATGAAGAACTTCATCCAAATGCAAGTAGCAGCTTCAAAGCATTACTTTCTCCTCCCTGCAGTCTTAATCATTATCAGCTCTACCCCTAGCTGGTATTTGAAATTGTTTTAAAATGCACATCACATTTAACCCTCATGCCTAGTTTGACGAACTTCTACCTTCTAGCTGTCCCTCCTCCCCTCAAATTAAGTTCCATTTTTTTTGCACATAATATCCTTCCTCATCCCTCCTATCCTCTTTTGCCAGATTTAATTATTCATACTAAACAGGCAAGGATTTTCATCAGGAGTAATCATTTTTCTCCCCTCCCTAAAACTATTTGTACCTGTAGTTACATATGCACACAAGCAATCAAGAATGTGCATTTGGTTGTTTGCCTTAGGAAATGGTTTATTTTTTGTGCTCAGCATCTTTATGTAATTAGTGGGTTGGTTCATTCATATTCAGCCGGTTGACAAAGAATATTACTGATCTTGTCAACTTTCAATTGAGCATGCAAGGCTTTATTAGTTTCTTGTTTGCTCACGGGCCTTTCTGTCAACAACAGAGCCGGTGAGTAAATGCGGCACGTACACGCCCAGTTATTCTCTGTTTTGTTTCACTTATCAATAAGTAGCATACTTGTTACCAATAAATAAGAGCAGCAAGAGACCAGGCAATCCTTCAAAGCCTTTTCCAGCACTATTGACTTTTTGTGTGTGTGCTGTTGCTATGTATCAGTAGTTTCAGGCTGCAACAATGGGGATTGCAAACTATGGCCCTTTCTGCACAAGGTGCGTGAAGCGGTTCATGCTGTTTCTTACCATGTCTTATCAGCTCCAAATAACGCGGGCTTTCCCTCATTTGCTTCTGCACAGCTCCACTGTATGTTTCCTTTTGATTCGGAGGGGTGTGAGTTCATGCATCTGCACTACTTTGGCAGTGACCACTCCCACTACTCACTTCACCCCGCCCCATCGGCTGTGATTGGCTTTTTTTCTCTTTTGGGTTGGTATATTTGTATGTACCTATATACCTATGTAGGTACGTATTTGCCACTGTATAAGAGGCACTCCCCCCCAATGCCTTCTGAAAATGGGGTGCAAATATGGTAACTCCCCCCACCCAGGCAGATCACCTGGCAGAGCAAAGTTGGGAGAGCAATCTCATACTCCCCGCTCATCTCCACCCTGCTGCAGGCACGATCCTGCCCCAGAGAGGAATGGGGGGGGGAGGAGCTTCTTACACACATACAGCACATACATGCGCGCGCGCACACACTCCCTCCCTCCCTCCCCTTCCAACCTCAGCAGGAAAGTTTCCTCGTGAGGAAGAGAAGAATGGGGGGAAAGAACTTCTTACACACACACACACACACACACACACACACAGCCTCTTCTTTTTGCCTGGGCAGGGAGGTCCCCCCACCCAAGCAGATAGGACAGGAACTGGGAACAGAGTACTAAAATATTTTTTCCTAAATAATGTAGTCCAAAAATAGGGTGCTCTTATAGGGCAGTGTGTCTAATGCCGGCAAATACGGTAAAACATTTGCAAAATGGAAAACAGTTCTCTCCTTTTAACATGCCTGTGGCATGTTTTGTCCGGTTAGTCCATTTTCTAAAATTTGCTGAACAAAACAAAAAATGGCACCTGCCTGTCCTTTGGTGGGCAGGGACAGCTGGAGAAGGTGAGTTCGCCCACAGCTCCGCTGCCCACCAATTCACATTGGTGCGAATGTACGTATCTGCACCACTGCAAAAGTCCAAATCTGCTCGATCTTAAAAATTGTTTTGGATTTTTTCTGGTTTTCAAATAGCGCGCTTTCCCACCACATGGGGACGCATTAACTCGGAATTACATGCAGAACGATGGTAAATAAAGCGAACCTGATTTGCTCTCACGTGCAGAACAGCTCTGTGCCGAAACACATTGGCCCACGTTAATAACCTCGTGCAGAAAGGGCTTATGTTTTAAAGGTGTGACAAACTAGAGCAGAGGACCTTCCCTTGTCATAAGGATTTTGAGAGACTGGGGAAAGCTAACTTCCTCAAATTCTCAGAGAACAAGCAAGAGAAAGTCCTCTGCTAAAGTTCATGACAGATTTAAAGGTAAGTTGTAATCTGCACAGTGACTTTCCCAAGCTCACAGTCAGCCCTCCACATTTGCAGGTTTGATTTCCACAGATTTGATTATTAGTGAATTTCTCCAACCCCTGCCCTCCCCCCTCAGCTGCTTTTTTTGCAGGGGAACCTTCCTTCTTGGCAGCTCCAACCAGGCTGCACAGCCCTTTAAAAATCCACCTCTGGTGCTTTTCCTCCACTAGCTGCTGCCTCACCAGCTAAGGATGGCTCACATCCTGATTTCTCAGCACCACAAACCCTCTCTTGAGGCCCCCCAACACCCAAGGAAGGGTGCAGTGAGAGAGTGGAAGCTGGGGCCACCATGCTGACTCACCCCCTTTCAATCTCCCCAGGTGCCTGTTCTCTCCACCACGCACCAGCCCCCTTTCACAGACACAGACATACACATTTTGATATTTGCAATTTCCCCATTTTTGTGAGGGTCTTGTGCCCCTAATCCTAGTGAATTTGGAGGGCTCATTGTACTGGGGTGGAAAAGGCATGGGGAAGGTGTGGCTGTGGGCTGCATGCGGTTCCTGGACCCCACTTGGCAATCCCCAAAGCCCCACTGAGCTACCACTGAGAAGGGGGTGCAGGCTTGTTCTTTGCTGCCCCATAGAGTAGGTCCTGGTCTAATGATCTTAAGTTGTAGAAGAGTAGATTTTGATTGAACATTAGAAGGACATTCTTGATAGTAAGAGTGGCCCAGCAATGGGCCAATTGGCTAGAGAGGTGGTGGGGTCTCCTCTGATGTCTTCAAAAAGAGGCTAGATGGTTAAACCTGCTGGGGGATTTGTTGCTGGATTCCCTGCACTGAACAGGGAGGAGACATTGGACTCAATGGCCTACAGGGCTCTTTCCACTTCTATGATTCTCTGAGCCATGCCTTTTAAAAATGCGAAGTGGGAACTCCTAGTGAGAGGAGCCCCCCCGCCCCCTCCAGCACAGAGGGTCCTTGCTTGGAGGTCAAACACAGAGTCGTGGAGGATCCAGTAACCCAGATTTCATTCTATGTTCACACAGGTAGAGCTTAACAGCAAGCAGCTACATACATGGAACTTTTTGTATATAACCATGCATAAAACTATCCAGAACATGCCAGCAGAAACGTCCAGTAGTTGTCAGTCATAAACAAGTTCCAATCGAGGCAAGCAGGCCTTCAGTTCTGCCCAGCAACAACAACAATATATGGTTTCTCGCCAATTTTCAACTACTTCAGTCCTTTCAGACCTGTTCTGCTTCAAAGTGCTTCCTACACTTAGGTAGAAAAAATGGAATGCAGAAATATAGGATGGGGGACACGTGGCTGGATGGCAGTGCGTGTGAAAGGGATCTAGGAGTCTTGATAGACCACAAGCTGAACATGAGTCAGCAATGTGATGCGGCAGCCAAGAAAGCCAATGCAATTCTTGGCTGCATCAATAGGAATATGGTGTCTAGATCGAGGGAGGTACTGGTACCACTCTACTCTGCTTTGGTTAGACCTCATCTTGAATACTGTGTCCAGTTCTGGGCACCCCAATTCAAGAAGGACATGGTCAAGCTGGAGCAGGTCCAGAGGAGGGCGACCAAAATGGTGAAGGGCCTGGAAGCCAAGCCCTATGAGGATAGACTTAGAGAGCTGGGTATGTTTAGTCTGCAGAAGAGAAGGTTAAGAGGGGACATGATAGCTATGTTTAAATATTTGAAGGGATGCCATGTAGAGGAGGGAGAGAGCTTGTTTTCTGCTGCTCCAGAGACCAGGGCAAGGAGCAATGGATTCAAGCTGCAGGAAAGGAGATTCCACCTGAACCTCAGGAAGAACTTCCTGACGGTCAGGGCTGTCCGGCAGTGGAATATGCTGCCTCGGAGTGTGGTGGAGTCTCCTTCTTTGGAGGTTTTTAAGCAGAGGCTGGATGGCCATCTGTGGGGAGTGCTTTGAGGGTGTTCCTGCATGGCAGGGGGTTGGACTGGATGGCCCGTGTGGTCTCTTCCAACTCTACATTTCTATGATTCTATGATTCTATGAAAGTGGACACGATTTGAAGCTGAAAAAAATAGCCCTAAAATCACACCCAGGACCTGTCAGTGCATGCAAAATTGCAAAAACCCTTCCCAATTGCCCAACACTCTCAAAATCCCTATCCCCTCTTCAACACCTTCTTTTACCTCTATTTCCCCTTCAGCATGGTGATAGGAAGTGAGGTGACATCACATCTGGTCATCCTTTTCAAAGTGAAAGTGAGGAAAACCAGGTGGGGAAGTGACCTGCAAGGTGGTGAGGGGTAGAGATTGACCCTGAACAGTCACCCACCTCTGAGGTGGAAAGTAAATTGTGAATAGCTTTCTGGGTTATGACCTTTTGCAACAAACAAGGAAACTGGCATTATTAGGCAGAAGCAAAAGGCTAAGTGTCGCAAGTGTAAAATCAAAGAATGCTTAGCATTCAAAAGAAATGTCACTCTTTTGTTTCATCCAATAAATATTAGCAAAAAGGAGGAATTTTCATGGATAGGGAGCCAGTGTGGTGTAATGGTTTGAGTACTAGACTAGACTCTGGAGACCAGGGTTCAAATCCCCACTTGGCCATGAAAACCTACTGGTAACCTTGAACAAGTCACATTCTCTCAGCCTCAGAGGAAGGCATAGGCAAACCCCTCTGAACAAATCTTGCTAAGAGATCCCTGTGATAGAGTTGTCTTAGAGTTGCCGTAAGTTGGAAACAATTTGGAGGCACACAACATATTAGGGAACAGCATTATATTGGGTCAGGTGAGGCCTGTAGTCTGTCTAGCTTTGTAGCACCTACATTGATCAGCAGTGCATTTCCTGGACAGAACTCTTGCCCATTCTTACCTGGGGATTTTAACTGCCATGGGATGCCAAGAATGCAAAGTTATCTGGAACCTTTTTAATGCAAACCGTGAGATGTACCATTAACTATGGCCCTTCATCATTTCTTTTTTACAGGTACAATGCAGTCCTGAAATGCCTCCAAACCAGACAGAACCCAAAGTAGGGACTAGCTTGATCAGTCTGGAAAATTGGCTTTGCCTAAAAAGCTTATCCATAACTTGAAAATTTTGTAACACTAACGGTAACAACTGCACATTTCTTAATGTACAATCTCCGTTTATTGTGTATGACATTAAGGAAGATCTGTCTTCAGAGGCTAGGAACTTGTCATGCCCTGCCTCCAGAACATGGACTCTGACTCAGAATCTGAAACAGGGGATGTGCCAGAGGCTGAAGCAGGGGGCATGCCAGGACCTGCTGTACAGGAAGAGGCTAGAGTGCAACAAACAGAACAGGGGGCAGTGCCAGCTCCAGCAGAGAGTCCTGCCTCTTCAGACAAGAGCATTTACCTGTATCCAGCTTTGCAGAATGCAGATAGCAAAGAGACACCTGGCACCACTCTTGCAGAATTGATAACTGGCAACAATTAAGCAACAGCTGCGCTATGCTTCAGACCTATATAGCTGACATCCTTCCCCTCTCCCTTATCTGATCTTCTTCCCTGTTGGATACCTTGTTGAGCTCTGGAATACTCTGACTGACCTTGGATTCTCTTTCACCTTGGAACTCTGTTGAATTTTATTTATGCCCCTGTGTTTACTGCCTAGAAGTAAGTAACATGCTGGGAGCTATTCAGTTTGTTTGTTTGAATTATCAGCTGTACTGGGACTGAGATAGGACAAGACCCTACACTGGCTCAGGACCAATGCAGGCTTCTTCCTCTGGGAAAATAAACCTTAACTGACCAACATTTGTGTTTCCATGCAAGGCAATCTCTACTGTATGCATTCCTTTTATATACAATTTGAACAGATTTCACTCCTGCCAGGCAGACACAGAAAATGAACCTGCTATTATCTAGGGAGCAGAGCTAGCTGAGTATATTCTCAAAAAATCATTCACATATTCCATAAAACAGGTTCCAAATTCCTGAACCATACTGGAGTCTTTGCAGGATTCATTTCATATAAATGCATAGACAAAAAGCCAATGTTTAGGTAAAACTGAATCCCAAAAAGCCTGGTGGTAAACTTTCTTCTCAGCAAGTGTTTTCTCCATGGCCAGAAATTGCAAACCTGAGTATAATAACCAGCAGGACTATTTTTCATCAGTTTCAGATATGAAAGAAATAGGATTATGGAGACCCTTGTTGTGCTGAGACATCCAAGATGAATTTCTCAAAGTCAAGGCTGTTGGTGCCTCTGCATCCTCTAGAGGTGCAAAAAGGGATATTCAGGGGTGATTGTTTACTATTGCATAGAGGCTTCCCTCATCTAGGGAAAAAAATGTAATCTAATTCCTGCATTGATCTGTGGTTGCATATGCATTATTAAGGAGAAATGCAAACAGAATGATATCTCTGCTCCAAATATTCATAAGCAAACACGGCTTGTATCTCAGTTTTTGTTCAATGTCAGCTGCCTCATTTATGTGATGCTCAAAAGGCATAATGTAACATTTGGAAGCTCTA
The DNA here is from genome assembly GCA_030412105.1 of Cyclura pinguis. NCBI lineage: Eukaryota > Metazoa > Chordata > Lepidosauria > Squamata > Iguanidae > Cyclura > Cyclura pinguis. Next base: position 107,135,581 of record CM059600.1, on the reverse strand, counting down.
GCAGACCGAAGTCAGCCTCAAAGAAGGCACTGCTTGGGCTCCTGTGTCTCTATTACATCACTCCATACCTTTCTGGGCTGCATTCCAGCTCCATTTCCACCTACTTTCCTAGCAATTTATATTGTGATATAATGCTCTCCCACCTCTGTGACCTTTGGCATTTGTTCCAGCTATTCTGAAATGCTGAGGTTATGATATCAAAACCTTATGGATGCCTAAGATATTAAATTGTAGGCTTTAAAATATATCTCACCCTCCCTCACTCCCTCACTCTGTGTAGCCTCTCTCCTCTCCTCTCTCTCTCTCTCTCTCTCTCTCTCTTTCAATGGAAGAATAAGTGATCTTCATGGTTTCCATGCTAAAGTATTCAGTAGTATTTTGCTGATCTGCATCCCAGCTGCCCATATGTGTACATAAATGATTAAAGATTTATCTATGTAATTATCATGTGTATTTCTCCTCACGGCTGGACTAAAAGTATTATAAACAGGTTTCTGATCCACCTTTGCCTCCCAAAGTGACATGTAACAAAATTACAAGAGAAAAACAGAACAGAAACAAATATTCATTAACAGCAGACTAAAAACAATATTAGAAGCCAAAAATCTGACAGAATAATGCAGATTTGACTACCTGTACATGGAGTCAGCCTGACTTTTCTTGGGAAGGGTTGCCTACCTTTAAAGAGCAGCTGCAGGAAGGCTTTGGTCTTGTGTACCTCTTGGGTGGTAGAATGTGAAGCAAGGTCTTAAATTCAAGGCAGACTCACATTCAGTGGTGTGGCTACAGGGGACAGCCTATGGTCACGTTCCGTATTATGGCAACATGGATCAAGCCCCAGAGGATGAAAATATAGTCCCAGATGGGGTGGTGCTGGAAAGATAACTGGATGAAGGAAAGTGATGCAAAAGGTAAAGTTGGTGTGATCAGGAGGACTGAGAACTCAAACTTGGAGCAACAGTTACATATGGTCAGACAAATGTTCCCGTCCCTGATCAGGAATTTCTAAGGTCATCTGGCTCAGTCAAGTTCTGAAGCTATAGTACCTTCTTTGGCCATTGTATGACTGACATTGCAATACAGCACAGGCCAGTAATTTCTTTAGTGTGCAGGGCGGTTAATGGCAAAAGTGCCAGGACCCTTGTCCTCAGCACCAACCAGGACTTGGACACTGAAGGGAGCAAGCCAGTTGATTCTGTTTTCCTTGTAACTTCTCTAGCATAGCAGTGAGTCCCAATCCCTGAATTTGAGCTTAGGTCTGGCAGCCTGCAGTCTGAGACTTCTGAACTAGGGCCCACAGAGACATGTATTCCTAAACCTGATCCCTTTGAGTGGGATAGGTAAAGTGTGCCCCATGGGTGTTTTTACAGCCCCTGGCCTTCTCCCCCTGAAAAATGGGGAAAGGTCTTTTAAAGGACTAATAAGGGCAAAAGAGACAGCTGATTTGAAGCAACAATAATTTTAGTGGCTTCTTTAGCTCCCCCCTCTTCAAAACTATCTTCCAGATACTTTAAGTTGTTCCATGTACATCGTTTTAGATATCCTTCTAATTCATTTTAAAACCTGCTATAGAAGATGCTTTTGTCCTGATGATGATTCTGCTCAACAGCACTCTATGGTACATTACAATATTTCTTGCCACACAGTAGTAACATGAAATGAAATGACACAACACAACTGAAACAATGCCATTAAAGTCACTGAAGATTTATAATCTGTGCTGTTAAAGTGGATAAAGTGAAAGTTTTTTTTAAAAAAAAGATGTGAAGCTAAGATTGCTTTTTTGTTCATTCTAGTCTCTACTTCCAGTGTAGTATACGACTGGGTATGATGAATTCCGATTGAATCCATGAGTAGCTGTATGCATGTGACATTTCGTTGGCTGCACATAACTCAGCTTTTATTGTGTAGCTACAGGTAACTATTCTAGACCTTGGAAGTATTACTTTAAAAAGGAATACTATACTCCTTTAGGGATCTACTATGGTGTAGTGGTTTGAGCACGGGCTAGGAACCCTGAATACCAGGGTTGGAATCTGTGCTCAGCCATAAAACCCACTGGGTGACTTTGGGTAAGACACACGCTCTCAACCTCAGAGGAAGGCAAAGAAAAGCCTCCTGAACAAATCTTGTCAAGAACATCTCATAACAGGTTCACCCTAGGATCAGCATTACTGAGGTGTTACTGCTACCATTATTGTTTTTTTTCCTCACTAAATATGGCCAGTCCCATTCCAAGTAACATTTCTGTAATAATGATAAGCATTACTTGTTAGACCAAAGAGCGGTTGAATGGTTGCCTCAGTTTGTCCTATTCCTGTACCACAGTTACACAAAAGCAACTACAACTCCTTTTTACTCATGAGAAACCCCTACGGCAATTAATAAATGTCTGAAAATAACAAAACTCTTAAAAAAAAAGCAATAGAAAATTAGTACTTTTATTGGGAACACAGAGCAGATGAATTAAATAAAAGAAATGTTCCTTTAGATTTAAAAAAAAAAGGAGGAAAAAGATGCTGCCGTTATATGGCTCAACATTCTACTGGTTATAAAAATGACAGGAATTAATAACTTGAAATCTGGCATTACCAGTCTCCTTGATAAGGTTTATAAGTGTGCTATATTTTAAACCAATCCAGTGAAAATTGCCACTGGTACAGCAGGTTTATAAGTGTTGAAAACTGACCGATTTACTTACTCCAATTTTTGAAAAGGCTTAGAAAATTTTTCAGATTTTGGTGAAAACTAATGATCTAATTTATTCAGGCTTGTCCAGGGAGGGAATTCATCATTAGCAGGATGAAGTTCTGAGCAGCAATTCAAAAATTATTAAAGGTTTCCTGTTCCATTAAAGCCTGTAGCAACAATTGCTAGCCAAGTGATTTATTTCCTTATGATGATTCCTTATGAGGCTTTTCTTTGCCTTCCTCTGAGGTTGAGAGAGTGTGTCTTACCCAAAGTCACCCAGTGGGTCCCCAGTCCTCCTCTGCTTTCAGAAAGATTTTGTGCTGCAAATGTATGCTAGTGCATCTTCTTGTTTTAGTTATGAAATATGACTATTTGACAGGGATAAACAAATTGTGGCCCTCTGGATGTTGTTGGACTGCAACTTCTACAAAACAGAACCAGCATAAACGATAGTGAGGAATGCTGGGAGTTACCATCCAAAAACATCTGGAAGATCACAGATTCCCAAGTCCTGTTTTACAAAGTTAGATGACACAATGATCCATTATGCCCATCCTACACAGACTGAGACCCTAGAATGGACTAGACCCTGGTATAGCTTAGCCCTTTCCTCTCCATGGAACACATGGAGCAGAGCTCTTTTTGGTGCTGAACAGTTGCCAGGAGAGATTATGAGAAATCCCCCCCCCCCCCCGGATGATTATGATGTTGAAGTGAAATATTTGATTGCGGGAAAAGAGCACAGGAAAAATAGATGACTAAAAAGGAATTAGCTAGTGAAGGCAGTAGAAGAAAGAACTGAAGCCCACTATCCTCACTTAGCGTTTCTTCCAGGGACAGCTCTGAGGACGGACACTGACAGGCTGAGGCCTAAATCTGTGCAGCATTACACTCCGTCCTCCACTACTTTTTGGTCTGTTTTCTTTACAGACACAATTTAAATTGCCCTATTACCTGAACAGTTCCCATTACTATCTTCTTTCATTTAAATTATTTTAAAATTATTTTATTTTATTTTGTTTCCACCTTTATTCTTGTATAGGATCCAAAGTGGCTTACAGGAAATTAGAAACTGTGTACAGCTAAAAAATTATTTGTACAATTTTTTTAGAAAACAACAACTAAACAACAATTTAGTCAAAAACACAGAGTTAAAATAAAGCACAATTAAAACATAGCCCCGGTCAACAGTCTTTCTGCGGAATTTTGGACCTGCTGAAGTTTCTGAATAGCTATCAAAGGCAGCCCACCCCCACCCACCCACCCCCAGCAATAGAGTTTGTTGCAGGAAGGTAAGTGGTATGTAATCAAGACGTGTTACTGTGGCCAGCTCTGACATCTCAATGAATGGGCACAACTGGCACACCAGTTTTAAGTGTGCAAATACACTCCTGACCACTGGCAAAGCCTGGACATCCAGACTGAGATAGGAGTCCAGGAGTATACCTAAGTTGCAAACCTGAGATTTTGGGGGTAACTCCATTCAGCACAGGATGGGTTCTTGGTCCCTGATCAGCTTTCCCACTGGCCAGGAGTGCCTCTGTCTTGTCTGGATTAAGTGTCAATTTGTTTGCCTTCATCCAGTCCATTACTGACAACAAACACTGGTTTAGGACCAAGTCTTAGAGTTAGATACAAAAGAGAAATAGAATTGGGTGTCTTCTGTATACTGGTGAAACTAAACTCCAAAACTCTGGATGAGCTCTTCCAGCAGTTTCACATCAATATTATATAGCATGGGGGGGGGGCAAGCCCTGAGGTATCCCACAGACCAACAGTCAGGGGACAGAACAGGAATCCCCCCCCAAATCTTCTGAGTTGTCCCCTTGAAGTAGGACTGAATCCATGGGAGACCAGGGCCCCCGAGTCCCATATCAGACAAGTGGTCCAGAAGAATACCATGGCTGCATAATATAACTCCTCATTTAAAAATTAATGCATTTTTTATTTTCATTAACATTTTCATTCAAGTTTACAAAGTTTCTATTTTTGGTGAGTCAATTTTTCAAAGAATACTCACCTGGACCTGTGCAACGATAGCTGTTGCTGGGGAGGGTAAAAATTTGATGGTCTTCATGGAAGAGACCAGAGTGTGACTGTGATCGGTACGTGGTGCCAGACCACAACATGAGCTGGGGCAGGGCTAATGCTATTTGAAGTTAGTCCGCCCCTGGTCTTCTCTTCCTGGCTTGGATGGTCAACGCACCTTCCTGCCCTCATTATAGTATAAGTTTATCTGGTTGCTTCAGGGCTGGATAGGAATTTGCCCTCCTTTTGCAGGTTGGGTTTTTGTTTTTTGGCCTATTCCTACCCCATACTGTACTTGGGGTGGTGTATTAAATAGGTTTTTCTTTGACAGGTAGTGGAGGAGAATAAGACTTCAGTGTCCACCTCTTGGCACCCCTTTGGTCTGTATACAGTGTACATAGGCTATACACACTGAATATAGACTGTAAATACCATATATGAGTACAAATCAGATTCCACCTGAACCTCAGGAAGAACGTCCTGATGGTCAGGGCTGTCCGGCAGTGGAATATGCTGTTCCAGAGTGTGGAAGAGTCTCCTCCTTTGGAGGTTTTTAAGCAGAGGCTGGATGGCTGTCTGTCAGGAGCGCTTTGATGTGGGTTCATGCATGGCAACGGGCTGGACTGGATGGCCCCTGGGGTCTCTTCCAACTTAGCGATTCTATGATTCTGTGTCCATAGGCACAGAGATTAAATCTGCCTCCATATGTACATATAGTAAATAGAACATATGACCACCACTGCTTATTAAGTTTTTTTTCTGTACCATTAGGGTTGTAAAGAAAAACAGGGAGAGAATGAGAATCATAAGCCACCTCCAAAGTTTTCTCAAGGAGTTTTAATATGTGGGTAATTGGGATATTGTGTTTATACCTTTCTCACAATTGTTGGCTCATAATGAAGTCAAGCATGACCAGTTGGCTTTCCATTGCTCTGACAGCGATCTGGTAAAATCAGACATCTTTATATAGCAAAAGGGGAAGTAAACAGCACCTGTTGATTTGCCAACCTTTGGTTTTGGTATTTTAAGCATCCAACCATCATGATAATTACACTTACATAGGAGAATATAAAAATGAGCTGGTGTTTTGACTGATGTGTAGGAGTAAGAAGAAAAGAAAAAGAGCTAAGAAAGGTTGGATACATTTGGTTTTGTGAATAGCCAAAAAACAGGCTAAAATTTTCCTGCGATTAACTCAGTAATGTTGTAAAATTAGCTAATAAATGGCCCAGTCTATTCAAGGCAGTGAGATTTTCTTATCATATATGTCAAGCGTGCCTAGCAGATTTCTGCTGTCAGTATAGAGATCTTGAAGGAGAGGGGGCAGGAAAATACCATCTGAGACAACAGGGAAGTCATTTGGTGGACTGTGAAATCGAGTCACTCTGCCTGAGAGATTGTTGAATTGTTACTGTATTGTTGATTGTTGATTGTTACTGTATTGTTGAAAGAAGAGGCTGTACTTTACACCCCCCCTGCCCGCTTCATGTTCAAATGTCTTGAAGCATTATGGACGAATTATGCTGTGAAGAAAAACAGAAAGGGTTTGGGGAGAGATCTGGGGAGAAAGCCATGTGTTTTTCTCTGCAGAATAATTTCTCCATAACATTTTAGAACATTCAAATACTAGGAGAAAAGTATGCAAAATTCTTGTTTCTGTATCATTTTCCCTGATGTGTGAAACCCATTTTTTGACCCAGGAACAAATATTTGTGAATGTTCTTCCCACCCCTACTGAATAAGCTACTTGTGTCTATATCCTGAGCTTCTGATACATCCTATTCAGGTAGTTTTACAAAAAAATCTTGAATTACAATCCTATGCATGTCTATTGAGGAATAAGGCCCATTAGTTCAGTTGGACTTACTCATAAGCTAGTCATTCAGTTGGACTTTATCCCAAGAAGTGGATTGAAGTCTCAATATATGAAATGCTGATGACCTAACAATGTAAGATCTTCAGTGGCTACATTTAAGGGATAAAGATAATTCTATTGAAGATATTTTTTCCTGACATTTTCTTTTTTTGAAAAAATAGTGACATTGTGTTATACTTTCCTTGCTTCAAAAAGGGTATTTTTTGTGCATGTGTAGGGCCTTGTTTGAAAGTCTTTAGGCTATGTATCACAATTTCTCTCAGGGGCTGAAAAACATGGATAAGTGGTGAGGGAAATACTGTGAAACAGGTTTTTCTGTGTTAGACAGATAGTATGGCCAAAACATAGGGATACTGCTGCTATATAAAACTTAGCAGAACTGGCATCTATAGCACAGCAAGGAGTAGAAATGTCCTACAGCTGAAACATTTTTCAGCTTCCACATGAACAGAAATAATTAAAAAGTGTACACCTTTTTGAACTGAAACCATTGTTATTTTTCTTCCATTCCAGAACAGACGATCTGTGCCAATTCCTAAATGATCACAAACACTGTTTGGTTTTGTTCACAGTTTTGCTTTTTCTGCACACAGGGTTTTAGAATTTTATATTCTATGATTTATGAATATAGATTCATTGCATTTTGTATTGTCTGATGTGGGTCTTAAGGGTTGCACTGATGGGGGCTTGTTTTTACCCTTGATGATCCATTAGCATGTTGTTTCACCTGAAGCGGGTGAAGATTATTTTAGAGTCAGTATGTAGCTGAAGCTAGCAAATCATGCAGCAATTGTGTGCATCTTTATTTGGAAGTACACTATCCTGATTTCAGTTCAGGATCTATATATTTACACCAGGTAGACAGGACTATGGTCCTCCAGTTGTTTTAGGATTGCAACTCCTATAATGCCTCATCACTGGCAATACTGGCTAAGACTGATGGACACTGTGAACCAAACACTTTTGTAGGCCAAATACTATAGGGCCCCCGTTACCCCGTCTTACAGTGTTTCACATAGAACCATAGCCTGCAATTTAGGAAGCCTGGATTCAAATCCCTGCTCAGCCATGAGATATACCAAAAAGAGGATAAAACAAGAGAGCGTCAGGCTTTTATGCTGGGTAAAAATTACATTTATGATCATAAAATGAAAACAACAATCATGCCTGAAATTGTTTGAAGGATAAATAAGGCTTGGGAATTTCTTGACCCAGGGCAGTATTTTGCAGTATTTACCTCCACATTCCTACCAATTGACTGCCCACTGACCCATTTCTGGGCCCAACTCAAGATGTTGCTTATCACCCTTATGGCCCCATGTGGCTTAGGACAGCATTCTTCAACCTAGTGGACTCCAGATCCATTTGGGAGAACCATTTAGTGCCTATAGAAACAATACTTCAGGAACCTCTCAAAATATTCTCATTTCAAGAACCTAATGGTCTGACTGCTGGCTGATTTTCCTTCTTTTCTTTGGGCCCCTGAAAAAAAAAAGACAAATGGCTGGAGGTAAATTGGCTTTAATATACCCTAAAAAGAGTTTGTGATAACTGACAAAAAGTAAGGAACATGAGAATCAAATGAATCACTCTGAGAAGAGTGTGTACACTTCTCTTAGAGATGGGAGAAACAAAGGAGGGTGTGAAATGTGGAGTTATTTTTTTGAGCTGACTTATATTAAAGGAGGTAATACCTGATAGTCTTGTTTGACATCACTTTAGACCTTTAATAAAGGCTTAACTCAACACCTTTAATTGAGTCTGAAAACAAATTGGTAGTCACTCAGTGAAGTTGACATAAAAGTGGCATAATATGGTTGAAAGAGCTGAGCTGTTGAAACAGTGGCAAATAATGGATAACTATTAAGATCTAGGGTAATGGGCAAAATTGATTATTTTTTCTTGCAGGTCAGCATGAAGTGCATAGTGAAAGAAAGAGGCACAGTACTGAGGTAATGTCTGTAATAGATCCCTAGAATTGATTATGATTTTTATATTTACTGTGCTAGATGAGGATATTGGATTTCTCTTCAGTTTAAATGTATTTTAAAATATGGCAGGGATTTCACACCCCCATTCTTTGTATTCAGTGGAATTTCTTGAGCCAGGATTTCAGGATTCTTCTTTGAGTTAACAATGACTTCCCTTTATATTTATGTTAAAGGCCATTTCCACACCGGGCTTCTGTAACAGTGCAGAGCGACCTCTCACGGAGGTCTTCTACACCGTAGAGTGGACTGGCGTGGACTACTTTTTGTAGTTCCACACCAGAATCCACTCAGGAGTGGCCGGAACTAGCTGCGCTGCGTGTTTTTTAAAAACCTCTTTTTCGAGGTTTTTAAAAAGCACGGAGTGCGCTGCCCCGCACCGCTCCATCACCCGGCTCCGACGCGGATTTGCAGGCGCGCGCAAATGCGTGCCTGCAGATCTGCCGGGGGCGGGCTTCCTGCTGGCGAGCTTCTCCGGTTGGTGGAGAGCCTCCACCAACCGGAAGCCGCCATTTGGGATGCTGGAGGACTGTGGAGCAGTGAGCTCGCGCTGCTCCGCGTCGCAACGGACTTACCCGGCTGCTGGTAAGCTCCGTTTTTGGGCGTTTTCGCCCGTCCCCCCCCTCACATGTGGAAAGGCCCAAAGTCTTTTTGTCTTTTCTTTATTTTTAGTAGTTTTTCCTCACTCATAGCAGCTTATAAGCAGTTTGCTGTTTGGTAAAACTTTCCATAAAGGCAAATCTTAGCTCATTTCTGCACTGCACTGTGAGAATGCTATTATTCCATTTGCAACATCCTATGGAATTCTGGGGTTTGCAGTTTAGGGAGGGGAATTTAGAATTCTCAGCCAGAGAGTCTTTGGCTCCAGTAAACTACAATCCCCAAAATTCCACAGGATACTGAAAGTGGAATAATATCACTATAACAGTGTAGTGAGAAAATGGTCTTACTGTTCTCATTGCATATGCAGTTTGGGATCATGCCAATAGAAATTCCAAGCCAGAATTCTGGGACAGGAACCAGCATGATTATTTCTCTTCAAACATATTCCATACAAATGTGTTTAAAATTTGATGTGATTCACTTAAAAGTACCTAAGCAGGGCCTAAATCCAACTGCAGTCCCAACCAAAGTAGGCTCTTTGAATCTGGGAACTTCAGGAGTCAACACTTATTCAGTTCCATTAATTCAATTGCTGGTTGGAACAATTGGATTTAGGGCCATGTATTTGGTGTAGAGGCTACCTATAGGGACTAGTTACTCTCTGAATTTTTTATCTTGCTGCTAAGGTTGATTGATGACAATGCCTCTAAAAATGAAGTGGAATGATCTATTTGTTATATATCAGATTGAAGCTTCTTTCTATTTACAAATCACATTATTGTCCTGCATCACTGTGGGCCATCCTATATGTACAGATTAAAGGTATCTCAAGTGAATGGACTGATTCAGTATCACCCCCTGGACTGATCAGTGTGACAGCTAAGGGACTGACATCAAGATCCCCACAGCAGCAGATGGTGGATGTGGTGGCAAACAGGCCTGGTGTTAGCACCTGGGCTGCCATGGACATGCTGAGCCTCGTAGGACTGACACTACTACCACACTTTATAGCTGGAGGCTGGCTAGCCAGGTTTGTGCACAGTTACCCTGTATTATTTTTACTTTTACAATATGTTATGCTTTTCTACAAATAAACATTTCCTATTCCTAAGAAAATGTGAGCAGCAGCAGCAGCAGCAAGCGCCTCTTTATCCTGTAGATGCTGTGATTCAAGTGAGTTTAAAATGGAAAACTGTATGAGTTCAGAATATTTCATTTTGGACAGAGTTGGCAAACAGTCTTTTGTTTCTTTTGTTGCTCCAACTTATCAGGAATGCAGAAGCAGCTGTAAAGCATGGAATGGCAATTGGGCGAAGGAGAAAAGAAATCTTAGCTTTGCACAATACTTCTCTAATGAAATGTGAGAAGCATGACACTTTCTAGCCTAGATGCAAGTGGACAGCCAAAAGAGTAATTTCTCACTGCCTTCATGGGATAAGATCATAGAGGAAATGAGTAGGGTAGGACTGTCATATTCTACTGCCAAAATTCTGAGCATCTAATTCAAATATTATGCAAATTATTAGTATATGATGTAAATTATAGTAATTATGCAAATTGTTCCAGTGTGCATTCCAATCATGCAAAATATACATAATAATTGTTGCATTTCCCCCCACTATATTTCAAACTTCATACCAGTTTTTACAATTACGACTGACTCAAGAGAATCACTACTGAGTAATATTAAAGGTGCTGGACTCGTAACAGCAAAATGGAAGATCAAAGCTCTGCTTGGTCGTGGAATTTACCATGTACCCTTGGTGTACCATAACTCTCCTTCCCATTCGCTTGCCTCATCTCATTCCCTCACCACCCATCCTTCCCTTCCTTCTTGTTTTCTACCACCTTCACAGCTCACTCTTCCTTCCTTCTCCTTCCCTTGTTTCATCTCACTCCCTAGCAATGCATCCTAGCCTTGCTCCTTGCACTTGCCATGGCACTTCTCCCTCCGCTCCCTCCTTCCCTGCAGTCTCCCGGCATCCCTACCTGTCTCACCTAGATCATGCCCTTGCCTTGTGCCCCTTGCTTTGCCAGTTTGCCACTCTTACCCTTTACTCTCTGCCCCTACCCTCTCCCTCACCTCATCTGGTGTCCTCCCAGTGTGCCCCTCTGCTTTTTCCACCTCTCAGTCCCCACTGCTACCGCCTCCCTAACCTTGCCTCGCCTCACTTCACCCACTCTCTTACTTCTTGCGCTCTTCATTCTCCCTTCAATTTACTGCTCTACTTGCTTCACTTTGCTGTCCTGTATAGAAAGCCAGCCCCAGTTCACAGCCCTTACATAAAGTCTTTAGTAGCAGCCACAGTCAAGGTTTGCAGAAGCTTATCAGTCAGTTGCCATACTTGTTTCAGCAGTCTAGGTCTGCAATAAATTCATTGTGTTATTTCACAGGAGTACCCAGCAGTGTAATCTGTGTTACCAAGCTATCTGCTGCCCTAAACCTCATACTTAGTTCAACATACACTGGGAAAGTGAAATTTTACAGGAACTAAAGTGAGGGGTTAGAGAGGTGTTTGTGTGTTGCAGATCTGCACTTTCAGTACCCATGGTGTGTGTGTTTGTGGGGAGTATGTTTAACAGCCTCACAATTATCATACACAGAACCAGCTAACCCCATTTGTCCTGTATGAACTTACATTGAGAGTTCTAGTTGTACCTAATGGAATGCTACTTTGCCTTCTGTTGTGTTATTTTGATCCTCAAGATGTTATAATTGGAAGAGAAAGTAAAATGCAAAATAAATAAACAACAGCTTTCCCCTGGCATACATCACAATCCACAATGAGTTGAGGATCACAGATGGCGAATAAGAACAAACCCAGCAATCCAAAACCGGAGCCATGCTCACATTAAGGTGTTGTTTGGACTAATTCCCATCTAAATAGTGCATTGAGCCAGAAAAGAATAAAAATCAATGTTAGTCCTAGCTAGCAGTCAAAGGACAAAGTGCTGATCAGATGAAAACAAGCAAGGTAATCTTGACCAATTTCAAAATGTTCTAAACATTCCTTTTTGGCTTGACTAAGTAAGAGATGAAGTGCTAAACTACATGATATCTTAAACATGTAACATGTAAGCCAACTCTCCCTTTTTAAAAAGAAAAACTCACAACTTACAAGTCAACACTTGAGGATCCAGTTTAGATTGGGACTGTCCCATACAGTAAGAGACATTTAAAACTTTCGCTGTTTTCTGAAATTTGTTCCCTCTGTTCATGCCATTCTTCTTTTTCTATTGGCTCCCGAAAGACGAAGGCAAGATTTAAAAAAAAAAAAGGCAGCAGCTAAAGTGGGGTTTCACCTTTCCCTATATGCACAAAGTGATCGCAGTATGGAACAGGTCTCACATGCCTGCTTGTGAGTGAAACAGGGTCAAGCGCATACAATGTGTTTAACATATTATTTAATTTAACCCCAAATGCACCAGTCCCAGCCTTTTTATAAAGACTTTACTAACTGACTATCAACAAAATAATAATTTTAGCATTTGAATTAAGTTGGCATTTATTGCTCTCGATATGAACGCACTATTTTAACCTTTGTAGATCTCCAGGATGCTGCTTTTATGAGTCGTCTCCTTTAGCCACAGATTCTCCTTGCCCACAGAGATTCATTTAATAAATAGAAACTGACGTGAATATTTAGAGGGAATATATTTGAATTATTTGGTAATGGAAGTCACTTATATAAGGTATTTATAGCTTTTAAAGTAGTATGGACTGACTTGCTGAAACTCAGAGGTTGGCAGCTATGATTGTATGGTGTTTTCATGTCAGTGGGCCAGTGAATCTGATCTTTACTCTGACCTTTAAAAGGTCCAGAGCAGATTCACTGTCCCAGTGACATGGAAGGCATCAGGCTTTGGGCTAGTATTAATATTTTTCTAAAAGAGCAATAGTTCTACTTCAGAAAGGAAAAAAAAGGACATCCATCACGTTGGAAGCCATCAGGATCTGTAGAAAGAACTGGTTACTCTCAGTTCCAGATTTTATTCCTGTCAGTTTGTGTTGCACACTTATGGTTAGTTTGTTGTTTTTGCTTTAGCTCAGATTCACTCTATAGATTCTATTTCACCAAGGCCCAGCCTGCGGTCGATACAATCAAAAGAACTTGGTGTGAACCACCCCCACAGCACTGCCTGTTTGAATTGCTAATGGTACCCGAGTAATTTGCAAATATCCACGGTCAAATGAACAAATTAAGGATTATAGTAGCTTCTCACTGTCTGGGCTTTGCTTCTATCAAGAAAAGTGAATCGTGTAATAGCTTCCTGAAACAAAATTAAATGGTAATGCAAAAAGAACAGAGTCCAGCATCCGCTGTCAGAACCTAGACAAAAGCCATCACATTTTAAAGAAGCAGAGTCACATCAATAATAGCTCTTCTGCTGAGAACTTTATGTGTTTGTCAAAGTGTTTGTGTAGGGCTTTCCTTTGTATCTCAGCTTATCTGACAGGATTGGTTCACACAATTGGTTTTTATGGTGTGACTCGCCAATCAGCTCTAAGAGACAGCTTCTCTTCTGTGGTGATGCATTTCTTCTCCTGCCCCTTTTGATGCAGTGTAACAGGATTGCTGTTCATTCCATCACTAGTGGCCTATAAAGAACCAGTGTGGTGTATTGGTTTGAGTATTGGACTATGACTCTAGAGACCTGGGTTGGAATCCCCACTCAGCCACAGAAACCCACTGGGTGACCTTGGCCAAGTCACACTCTCCTAGCCTCAGAGGAAGGCAAAGGCAAACCTCCTCTGAACAAACCTGGCTGAGAAAACCCCACAATAGGGTCTCCTTGGGGTCATCATAAGTCAGAATGACTTGAAGGCACACAACAACAACAACAATAACAACAGCACCAGCAGCAACAACAACAACGGCCTGTAGTCTTATTGGGTAAGGGTATACCTTATCCCTCAATGATGCTCTGAAATATTTCAGTTCCCTGTAAATCTTTCTCTGGTTAGGCTTTCCTAGACAGAACATTCCAATCCTTGTAGATAAGCAAGACTTCAGGCGAGTTGCTAAGTGAGTCTTGGTAGAGTTCATTCTGGTAGACTTCACCAGTGGCACTACCTTTCCACAGTGGTGGGATTTTATGATCTGTGAGGCAAGAGGTTGTGCTGATAGCAGCTGTGCTGCTAGGAGAGTTGGACAGGCTTTTGCTGAGGAGCCAGACTAAATGTGTCAAACAGTTACTGGATGGCAACAGAAGCAAAGGGGGTGACACTGTCAGACGGTCTTTCAGAGACAAGGGCAGTGGCACCATTTGTTGTTGTTAACTGCTTTCAAATCAACTTCAACTTACGGTGACCCTATGGATGAGAGTCCTTGAAGTCACCCTGTCATCAGCTGCCCTGCTCTGGTCTGGTCTTGCAGATTCAGGGCTATGGCTTCCTTCCTTGACTAAGTCTATTCAACTGTAATGCAGTCTTCTTCTTTTCCTACTGTCTTCTGCCTGATGAAACATTATTGCCTTTTCTAGTGAGTTTTGTCTTCTCATGATATGGCCAAAGTATGACAGCCTCAGTTTAGTTATCCTGACTTCTCATTCATAGGGCTGCCATAAGTCAAAGTCAACTTGGCAGCAGTACACTTTCTTTCACAGTACACAATTGTAGTGCTATGATTCCATTGTAACTGCCGTGGCAACATCTTATGCAATCTTGGACTGGCAATTTATTTAGATATTTAGAATTCTCCAAAGCTCTAATTTTTCAACAAACTTGGATGCCACCATGGCAGTCAAAGTGGAATCATAAAGCTACAGCTGTACAGTGTGAAAGAGACCTTAATTTTTGTAAGTTTTTTTGAAAATGTATTCCCAATGCTGATAAATGTAGTGTGGTGATTTATGTTGCCTTGTAGTTCATGGATTTAATTACAGATCCTTTGCAAGTCATTGCTTAGTGTCATTTGAGCTATATGGTGATTAGTTGAGGTTTCCTTTTTTGTTTTGTTTTATTTTGGAACAAGACAAAGGCAATAGTTGGAGCGCAGGTGAAAAGGTAGCTGTTGGTGCATGCTGGAGAGCAGCAAAGTGCACTCTGGAAGTCAACGTTGGCCAAATGAGCTGTGTCACCTAATTATTTTCAATTACAATTATGATCTTTTCTTTAACGTTTTCCTGTGCTGATGCTTGCGTGCCTAATGTAGCCAACTCTGACTTTATGATCCCTATTGTTACAACGTGCTGTGCTTAATTGCTTCGTCGCTGTAACAAACAGACGTTCTGAACATTGGACGATAATATGAAAAGGAGGTAGGAGAATAGCTTGAGATGCTTTCATTTTAATTATGTTGATAGTGCCCCCTGTGGTTTCAAAAACAAGGCTGGAACACTGTTTATTTGCTTTGTCTCTCTGAACAACTTTAAATGGGAGCCAATATGGATTTTTATTTTTATGTAAAGAATGTTGTTGACCTATGTGAACCCCTTTTTAAAAAAAAATGAAAAAAACAATCTCTCAGATTTTGCTTATCCTGTTCTTAGTCTAGTATCAGCAGGGTATGTATTAAAGTGCTGAAATCCTGTTCCCTTAGGGGTAAGATAGAGATGATGGCAAATAAGCCATTAATTTAAACCAGTGTCTTGTCCCAACCATTTAAAAAGTTTGGAGATTGGGGAATCCACTTTTGCAGCCAAAAGGAAATATGTGTATGTAATAAATCCTTTCTTCACCTCCAGCTTATGTTTTACACACACACACACCATTTTTCTCCTGTGCCACATTATATTACCAGATAGGTTGTAGAAGAAAAAAATCAACTCTCTTTCCCCCTAACCTTGCTCTGTATTCTTCAACAATAATGCACATGGGATTCAGTTTGCCTCAGTGATGCTTTGCTGTCCTCTAAAATCAGTCCCAACACCTACCCATGTCTCTTTATATATGATTGGAACAATACTGGTTTTAATAGCAAATCACTGTCCCATTGTTACATATAGTTTGGCTTCTAAAATACATTTTAAGCTGATGTGACGGCAGCAAACCCAGGTGTTAGAACCAGTATTG
Source organism: Cyclura pinguis (assembly GCA_030412105.1). Taxonomy (NCBI): domain Eukaryota; kingdom Metazoa; phylum Chordata; class Lepidosauria; order Squamata; family Iguanidae; genus Cyclura; species Cyclura pinguis. Next base: position 107,119,380 of record CM059600.1, on the reverse strand, counting down.
CCCAGTTAGGAGCCTTCCAGGCATTGAGATTTCTTTGATGGAGGGGGAGGCACTGGTGCTGTCATTAAGCAATGTATTTTCCAACCTCTGCCTTTTATTGGCTGTACCATCCAGATCTCACACTCTGGATTCTGTGATTGGCTTAGATTAGAAGGTCACACCCCTCACTCTGTCTAAGATATCTGTTCTTCTTTGACTGCACTCACACAAACAACACACACTAAGGTAACTGCTTCTAACTATCAACGGATCTTTACTGTAACTTCTCAAATATGCTAAGCATACCTCTCTAAACTAATCAGTTGATGAGTTTAATTGAAGATGGATGTATTATTATAATTTTTTTTTTTAGTAAATGTTTTCTTTTAAATTTTGAAATCTGCTCACTTCCGGACTGACTATGACGCCATGACAAGGCTCCCCTTGAAGCTCCTCAAAGGGAGATCCTTTATCAGATGGCAGGAGAAGGTTGGAGATTATATCGAACCAACTGAAGTCCTCCTTGGTATAGGGAGAAGGAGAAGGGGCTCTGGAGATCAATAACGCACTTCTTTGCTTCCATCTAAGCGGAGAATTACGCAAAAGACGGCAGCGGATGGAGCGAGGGAGATCGGAGCAACCACTGCCATCTGGCAGTGCTTTGGCACAGAAGCGGTGCCCGCAGACTTTTTAATGAAACTTTGACCAAAGAACATCTACGAGGATCTAGATTTTCATTCCATGAAGAGATTTATACCCATCAAATCATTTAAAAGGGTAATTAATTCGGATACAGATTTACTTTATTTGAAAGTATTTGGAAAAGGGGAAGTGAGACAAATAAAGCGACACGCTAGCAGATAGGACAAGTGACTTGGGAGCCATATTTTTAAGCTAGCAAAAAAAATCTTCTGTAGCTCAACTTAGTCAACTTAGATGACAGACACGTCCCCGTATAGATTATATGTTTGGACATTTTTTTTGTAATATTTTTCTTTGCTACGGACATAAAGTTTTGGACTAAAAGACTTTTATTATTGGAATGGACGTTAACAATTGGAGTAAGGGAAGAAGAGGTATCTTTAGCAAGACAGAGATACAAAGACGAGTGAAGAGCAAAAGACGACGAGATACAGAGATTTTAATGGCAATCCCCATGAAGAGGATAGGACTATTATAAGACTGGACTGATCATATTTATACAGCTTTTTAAGTAATTAACTATTCATTAGCTTGATAAAACAAAGTTCATCCTAAGAAAATAAAAAGAGACACATTTGAGACCTGAGACTGTATACAATAAAGATGGACTTGCGACGACGGACAACAGACAGTGGCCATTTCCATACCGGGCTTCTGAAATGGTGCAGAGCGACCTCTCACGGAGGTCTTCTACACCGTAGAGTGGACTGGCATGGACTACTTTTTGTAGTTCCACACCAGAATCCACTCAGGAGCGGCCGGAACTAGCTGCGCTGCTTGTTTTTTAAAAGACTCTTTTTCGAGGTTTTTAAAAAGCACAGAGCATGCAGCCCCGTGCCACTCCGTCGCCCGGCTCCGAAGCGGATTTGCAGGCGCGCGCAAGTGCATGCCTGTAGATCTGCCGGGGGCAGGCTTCCCGCTGGCGAGCTCCTCCGGTTGGTGGAGAGCCTCCACCAACTGGAAGCCGCCATTTGGGACGCTGGAGGACTGTGGAGCAGTGAGCTCGCACTGCTCCGCGTGGCGATGGACTTACCCGGCTGCCGGTAAGCTCGGTTTTTGGGCGTTTTCACCCATTCCCCCCCCCCCACATGTGGAAAGGGCCAGTGAGAAGAAAAGGGAAATAGCGGCGGAGAGAAACGACAGAGAAGGAGACACGGAGTGTAACAGGACTTAATAAAATCATTGCTGGATAGTAAGAACTACAATCTCCAATAGTGGGTTAATATAAGCATCATTGTTTATATTATTTACTGATCACTGATTATTGATTATTTAATGAAATATATAATTGTTCATTGGTAATGAACTATTTTTTAAAGTGATTAATACAATAGATAGAAGATTAAGCTTGGGTTAATTAATTGCTAAATAATTGGATTGATTAAAGAAGCAGTATAAATAACTTTATATATTATTATTAGTAACTTCATAATTAATTAAATTTATAGATTGAATTAAGCATAATAAAATACAATATATAGTAATAAGAATTAGTTAAGATATCTAGTTTCACTTATAGTGGGTATAAAATGCATATAAGAACCCATAAGAAATTTTTAAAATTCAAACTAAGGATAAGATATAGCTGATGATCTTGATCTATTTTGGTCTGTTTTGAATTGATTTATTTTGGGCTGTACTGACTAATTTGGTCTGTTCTGAATTGAATCTGATCTATTTTGGTCTGCTTTGAATTGAAAAAATTATAGTAACTGAAGTATCTTAGATAATAAGTGATCTGATTTGACAAAGGAAAGATATCACCAAGAAATTAATTAATAAGAGAACAAAACCTATTTATGATAAAAGAACTCTTAAAACCTATCAATCTACCAATTTCTTCTATTTGGGAAAGCTTCATGGATACCAGGAAAATGACCAAAGTGGCAAAAATGACTACGCAAACTATCACTTCTACCCAACGTAAGTTATCTTTGGAACCAGTACCAAAATCAGAACAATCTAAGTCTGATCAATACCAATTTGCACTACTGGAAGAGATCAGAAATATTAAATTAGAAATAAGACAAGAAATGAAAGACCTTAGGAGTGAAATAAAACAAGATTTCAAGACAGAATTAAAAGGAATTAAAATCGCATTGGGAGGACTACAAGAAGAAGATTTAAGATTTAAAGATCACTCAAAATTGGGTGTCAACACTTGAAACCAAAATGAAAGAGACTGAAGAGACTATAGAAAACCTGACACGACAACAAGAACATCTTTTAGATGAGAAAGCATTATCTGATTTAAAAGCCAGAGAGAATTATATAAAAATAAGAGGCTTAGCTGAACGGAAAAAGGAAAACTTATATGAAAGGTTGATCTCTCCTCTAGCGGAATATCTAAACATATCTTGCAAAAAAATGGAATGGGAAATTGATGAAATGTATAGAATTGAATCAAGAATTGCTAAAGAAAGGAAATTACCACGCAATGTTATGATGTTATGATACAATTGGTATGAAAGAAAACTAGAGAGGAAATAATAAGCAGATAAGGAAAATTATCACAAACTATTATGCAATGCTATATAAGAAACAAGAGTTTAAAGACGGACTGGTAGAAGCATATATTTCGCATCAAAATTTAGAAATCTTATCAGAGGAACAGCGTGACAGTTTAAACAAGCCAATTACAATGGTAGAAGTGATAGATGCAATTCAAAAAGCAAAAAAAAGGGAAATCTCCAGGACCAGACAGATACACAGCATTATTCTACAAAACTTTTCAACAGGAAGTGGCACCCATACTACAAAGCATTATGAATGACGCACTACAAGGGACCATTCCAAATACATAGAAAGAGGTAGATATAATTTTGATCCACAAAGAGGGAATGTCAAAAATTACTGACCAGTTTCATTACTGAACACAGATTATAAGCTTTTCACTGCGATATTAGCTAATAGATTAAAGAAAGTTCTCAAAGATCTGATTTCAGAAGAACAAGCCGGGGAGACAAATAAAAGACAACATAAGGAATATAATTAATATCCTAGAACTTTGTGAGAATCACCCCTAGAGAAAATTGATTGCCTTCTTTTTAGATATTGAGAAGGCCTTTGATACAGTAAATTGGGAATTCCTAATCAGTATCTGCCAGAAAATGAATTTGGGTCCAAACTTCATAAATTGGATAAAGACCATCTATTCTACACAATATGCACAAATAATAGTTAATGGCCAAAAATCTGATAAATTTAAAATACAAAGAGGAACACATCAAGGATGTCCTTTATCCCCACTTGTTTTTACTTGTAATAGAAGTACTGATAATAAATATTGAAAACAATAATAAAATTAAAGGAGTTAAGTTACAAGGTAATGAATATAAAATACGTGCATTCACAGACGACCTGGTAGTTACCCTGGAAAATTCAAGTGAAAATCTAAATGTGTTGAAAGATATCTTTAGAGATTTTGGGAAGCACTCTGGTTTGAAAATTAATAATGAGAAAACTATAGTATGGACAAAAAATATTACGGAAGAGGAGAAAACTCGAATATCACAGATCACGGGTTATTCAATTGCCAAAAAAGCCAAATACTTAGGAATTACAATTACAAAAAAAATCTGATCTCTTCAAAAACAATTATGAAAAAACATGGAAAACTATTTGGAAGGATTTAAAGAACTGGAGTAATCTAAGAATATCATGGCTGGGAAAAATAGCCACAGTGAAGATGTCAATGTTTCCAAGAATTCTTTATCTATTTTCAACTATCCCCATTATTCAGAGTGATAAGATTATTAAGGTGTGGCAAAAAAAAAAAAAATCTAAATTTATATGGGGTGGAAGGAAGCCAAGGGTGAAAATGAAAATACTAGAAGATGCTAAAGAAAGAGGAGGATTAGCATTACCAAATTTGATGTTATATTACCATGCATGTTGTTTGAATTGGGTGCAAGATTGGATTAAGCTAGAAAATACTAAATTATTAAATATAGAAGGAGATGGGCTTTGGTTAGGGTGGCACTATTATCTTTGGTATAATAAAGGGAAAAGTAATAAAGAGTTTAATTGTCACTACTTAAGGAAAGCGTTATTAAATATATGGAGGAAATATACTATAAGAGCCTGTATGACAACTCCGCAATGGGTCTCCCCCATGAGGCTTTCTATAAAACAGAAAATATATTATTCGATAAATGGATAAAATATGAAGACATGGTGGAGAGACAAAAAGAGCAAATTAAAATTAAATCTCAACAAGAAATGAATGAATCTGCCATAAAATGTCATTGGCTCTTATATAGACAACTTAGAGAAAGAATTGATATTAGACTCAATGGATATCAAATAAAGGATGACGATCTAACTGCAATATTGTGTTCAGGAAAACCTAAACCTATCTCCTCTATCTATAAGGTTTTATTAAGATGGTCTACAGAAGAAGAAATCATCAAACCATCAATGGTAAAATGGGCTCAAAATTTCTCCCACTCAGTTTCGATTGAACAATGGGAGAAAATTTGGTCAAAAAGAATAAAATATACTGCATGCCAAGATATTTAAAGAAAATCTATATAAGGTGTATTTGCATTGGTATTTAACACCTGAAAGACTGACGAAAATGTCTAACAATTGTTCTAATAAATGTTGAAATGTGAGTCAGAAATAGGATCTTTTTACCATTCATGGGGGTCTTGTAAAATAGTAAAAGACTATTGGAAGTCTATTCGCATATGAATAGAAAAAATGTTAGGTATAAGGTTTCAAATGTTGCCAGAAATATATATGTTATCAATAATGGAAGAGGAATTGGAAAAAAAAGGAGGAAAACAATTATTTTATATGGCAGCAGCAGCAAGAATGGTTATAGCACAAAAACGGAAAATGAAAAAGATGCCATCAGTTGAAGAATGGGAAATGAAATTGTATGATATAATCCAGATGGACAGATTAACATATATATTAAGAGGAGAGAGTAAAGAAAGATTTATAAAACAATGGGATAATACAATAAGTTACTACAGGAATTCATGGAAGGATATTAAGATGTTGAATATAGATTTTTGAAAATAAGAATAGAGATTACAAAAGATTATAAGACCATAAAGGAGATAGATAAATGTTACACATGTTCTAAAGTCGAAGAGGGAAGTAATGATAAAAAGCTATTCTAATATGTATATATATGTAAGTAAGAAATTGATATGGAATTAGAATGATAAGACAATGTCAATGTAAAGCAAGCAAAGAATTTTTTGTGTCTTTTTTTGTTTTTGTATTTGTATATTTTGTTTTGTTTTGTTCTGTTTTTTGTATAATTTTAACAATTTTTTTTTAAAAAATTGAAATCTGCTGTCTGCTTTGTCTTCTTCAAGTCAGCTGCCATTTTAAGAAGCTATACCTAAACTGGGAAACACCTTTCTCTTCAACTCTGCTGATACAGAGTTATCATAGGACTAACCGCCTGGGTAACTCTCAACTCCCAACAGCGTGTATGTGTACACATCTTCAGGTCTCCTGTCCACTGATGGCAACCCCATGAATTTCATAGAGTTTTCTTAGACAAGGGATACTCACAGGTGAGTTTCATATACATACGAAATGAAGCATAGGAACTGACATTATTGCAAGGATGTTGCTATATTTATTATTAAAAAGGCTGTAAAATGCCCAGGATTGCACTGCTAGGGTCATCATCCAATCAGAGAAACCATAGATATAATTACAGATGGGCCAACCGAATCCGCAAATTCTTGAATCCTTGGGAAGGATTCAAGATTCGCTGATCCGAATCCCTGGGCCAAAACAGGCGAATCGAATCTTCCCAATCCCTGCATGCCCGGAGGCCTGAGCTGGTGCGAGAACCCCGAATCAGTCCCGCGGAGGCGTGCAGAGGTGGCGAGAGCCACTTTCCTGCCCGCCCAGAGGCCTGAGCTGGCGCGAGCATCCCAGATCAAGCTCGCTCCTGTTGCCTGCCCCTGTGGCTGCCTCCCTCTATTCTCTTCTTCCTATTCTTTTGACTTGAGACTGGAGGGTAGGGATTGGAACTGGACTAGAGGCTGCTGTTTGTTTTTGTTAAGTGCCTTTCTTGTTTTAGGACTTGAGACTGGACATCAGGGTAGAGAATTGAGACTGGGCTAGAGGCTGATGTTTTTGTTTTTTTTAAATGCCTTGCTTATTGCAGGACTTGAGACTTGACTGGCCAGATTTCTTCAGAGGCAGGTTTGCCCTTGCCTAGGCTTTTGCTAAGGCTGAGAGAGTGTGTCTTTCCCAAGATTATCCTTGCCCTTTTGTTTTGTTTTGTTTTGTAATAGTCAACCCAGGAGTCAACTCCAACATCTGGTTTTTGGCCCTGTTCTACACACACAGTTCCATTCCTCTGCCAAGAGACCAGTTTTTAATTCTGCTTCAGTTCTGCTTTCCACACCTCCTGAGTTGCTCCATCTCCCTGCTGTGAACTCTGCAGCCAAAGTGAATGAATCAAATGTGCCTGTTTGAATAGAGGGAAAGGGAAAGGGAGGAGGACTTTAAGTACTTTTGGGGTGAATGCCTCCTTTCTACCACCCTGTTTGTTTCCAAAGACAAGAAAAAAGACTCAGAAAACTGAGAAGCAACAACAACAGAAGTTTCTTAGGAGACACAGAGAAGGAAGCAACTAACAACAACTCAAAAGGGGAAGCAATTCTCTCTCACCCATCCACCAGCACAGAATACACCACAGCAATACTGTGAGATCTACTTTCATTATTCTAGCTAATAGTCACGAATAGGTCCCAACACAGCAGTTGGTAGCGGGAGCCCACTAAGTCAAGGGTAGGAATCTTGTGGCTCTCTGAACCTAAAACCTATTGGTAGTCCCAGCTACAGTAAACTCATTAAACCAATTGTTGGATGGTAAGTTAACCTTTTTGATTCAACTGACCTGTTTTAGTTGAAGCTACTAATAGTATTCAGGCCTATATGTTGTTTGATTGTAATTTCAAGCAGCTCTAGCCAGCACAGCCAGTAGTGAGAAAACAGGCAACTTTAGTCAGACATCTGTAGGGCCACACCTCTGCAGTAAGGCAAGTGACTCTCTGATGCTATATGTCATGTAATAATTTCATTATTATGTTGCATGGTTTCCCCTCCTTCATTGTTTTCCTCTGTATTGTACAGAGGTTCAGGCGTTGACAGTTCTATAACATACACCCTTTGTAGACTGTACAAATTTAGCAACATTCATAACAACAATTATATATAGAAACAATTGTGTTCAGAACCAGTTTGGTTACATAGAGAAATATTTTTTTCTGTTTAGTTCTTTTTTCTGCAAATGTTCTATTTTGTGTGAAATAAAGATTGATAATAAACAGCAAGTAACTCCACTTTTGTTTCATCTGGATGTATACATACTTATAAATTAGAGACTGCCATAGTTTGTTTCAACTTTTCAAAGGACTTTAGAACTGTAAATTTAGTACTATACAATTATTAAATCAGCTAAATGGGAACCAATTTTTCCCTTTCCTCCATTCCCCACTATTTATTTTGTCTTATCTTATTTTATTTATATCCCACTTTTCTGTCAAATGAGACTCAAGGAAGCTTATAATATATGTTAAACAGAACAGCTAAAAGAGTATAGAGTATAAAAGTTTTTTTTTAATAGGCATTAACCCATCAATTGCATCAAAACACTGCTTTTATAACATTAATAAAAAAAATTAAAACACTTGAAATATATATCCCATACTGAAAACACATCTTTACTCTGGTCAGTTAAAGCTGAAAGCAGACTTCAGCAGGAAGGTCTTTGCCTGCCAGTGAAAACAGAGAAGGGGCAGATCAAACCTACCTTTGGAACGACTTCCAAAGCCTAGGATTAGCTAGAAGGCTGTCTCTGCATCCTCACCAGCTGAGCCTGGGAGGGTGGTAGCATGGAGAAAAAGCCCTCGCCCAAAGATCGTGAGACTCAGGCAGGCTTACGTGGGCAGAGACAACCTTTTTGATAGTCTGCCATATAGAGCTTATAAGTCAGAATCACTGCTTTGAATTGTGCCTGGAAACAATTTCCCCTTATGTGGTGTCATTGCAGATTGTAATGCTTCAGTAGGAATTTGCCTTTCTTTACAGAATGAAATGGAATGTTATAAAACCTATTTCACACAGGACAGACCAAAGAAGCTCTCTCCTTTTCTCCTGCACCAATGCCCAGGCGTTTTTGTATGTGTGTTTCTGTTTCTCCTCTCTTTCACTTCTGCTGAACAGACAGATGACTCCACACGGCTCAGAATCAGAGGACATTTTTCCTCCTTTACTAATTCTTTTGCTGTTCCATACTACTTCAAGATCCCTTCCCTCCCTCTCTCCCTCCCTCCCTCTCAGCAGGTACCACCACTGCAGCCCAGAGCTCAAGCAAAGTGGGGAAAGGGAAATGCTCCTGGTGGCAGCATTTTTAGGCTGGTCATACAGTCACTGCCTGTCAGGCATATCTTGTAGTATGGCAAGGTGGGGCAGGAATTCTAGGGGAGGAAACAGGCAACAGTAGGCAGGAAGATTCTGTTCAAGGTTCTCTTTATCACCTCCTCCTCCCCAGGATGATACCTGTTCTAGCAAGATGGTTTTTTCCACTGTCTCCATCTTTTCCCTTGCTCAAACTCCCATTCTTGCTCCAACTCTCCCTCTCCTTCCCTCCACAGCTGAATGGAATCAGCTGTCCAGAATCTGAGGATGTCTCCTTCCTTTTGTCTCTAGTTTTTCTTCCCTTTGTTGCAGATCCGCTTTTTCTTACCTATGTCCTTTCTCTCTCAAGGTTGGTTGTTGCTATCAGAGCCCAAGCAAACATGGTTGGGGAAAAGGGAAATGGCGGTAGCAACACCACTCACACATGCTTTTATGCAGGCAGGCTGGCTCTGTGGAGTGAGAAGATGGAGAGCAAGGAGTGGGGTGGCATGATGATTGCCACAAAAGTGGGGAGATTTCTCCACCCTTCCCAGCGGCAATTATTGAATGGACCATAAGAGCTGAGCCTTGGCTTCAAATTCTGAAAAAACAGCACAGGAGTTTTTCTTTTCCCTGAAGAAAATCTTGGTAGTATGTTGTACTTCTCTCTGCAGCCAGATGGCTTTTGGAGTCCTTGTTGACATCCTGGCCAAATGTTGACAGCTGTCCAGTGGTATAGAAGTTGCCGATCAGTAGTAGTGACCTTATTAGATACTTTTTGTATTATCTTGGCAGTTTGGAGCTGGGCAAAGAAATGAAGGCTTACTCAAGGAGTAAGTTTTCCTCTGTTGACAACCTGGTTGCAAAGTTCTCATAGCTATGGGATAGGAGATGGATTGTGCTTGATTTTCTTTGTTTGCATCTGCACTATATAACCCTTGGAAGGCCATCATACCTCAACTTCACCTGGGAGGGAAGTGCACCCCAGACCAGGCTGTCCATGTAGCTGGCAATAGGGAATATAATCATCATCCAGCACTAGTATGGGTTGAATTATTTTGTGGGCCCAGATCATTGGTTGTGAGGAGATGCTGGATGCTATCAGTGAAGGGGCTGGAATGCTTCTTTGCTATATACCATTTGCTGCATCATTTACTACCAATAAAGCCTATGCTATAGCAGTCATGTGTGTCAGTGTTTGACCTTGAAAGAAATCTTGGAGAGGACTGACATTACATCTAGCTTTGGCACAGAACAGACTTGGAAGCAAAGTTCACCTTGAACACACTGTGTTCAAACGGTGCATGCTAAGCCTCACCAGAATTAACATCTTTCAAAGGTAGTCACTAGCTGGATGTCTGCTGTCTGCTCTGGATATATTTTTTGATTAGAAGGTGCAGTACTTAGGAAATTATTTGTAAAAATTACTTTGTTAACTTTGATTATTGAAAGGGGGGAAGAATTCATGGATTTTAATACTGAGGCAATGGGATCTATTTTGTTATCTTCATCTGTGATTACTTTATTAATTAAATCATGAGGTTTTGAGTTTCAGAAAATGGCATGTTTGGTTGTCACTAACATCTTGTTGGTACACTGTGCTAGCGGTTTCACTTTTCTCATGGTTGCACAGCAGTGGTGAGGAAAGACAGAAAAAAAATCTTCTGTCTCTTTAAATTTTCAGTTCATGAGAAGGCACAGCAGCTTAAGGCAAATTTCCAAACTACTATAAGCAAGGACTTCTTGTCTTTTTTTGACATAAAAGTTAATAACATCAAAAATTATTTATCCCAAGAGGTAAAGACAATGGTAATGTAATGTCCATATGGGTGTGTGTGTGAAAACCTCTCACTCCCCAGCTGCACCAAAGCTCATGATTGACTCCACAGCCCAGGATCTCCAGTATAGCTGCTCTGTTCCTGAAAGGACATCTGCAGGTCCCTGATCTCTTCTGGTCTGGAGATCTTTGGGATCCCTATATATCAGAAAGCCCTTTTACTTGACAGGAGGATCCCCTCCTGTCAAGAACAGTGCTTCAGGGTTTGTGATCATGTTCGTCTATTGGACAAATGCTAAATCACATCCTCCATTACCCTGGCCAGAAACCAGAAGCTCCTGCTATCAGTCTTGATTGGCTTATGTATCTTGACATTGTGCACCAGCAGAATTCTGGCCCATATCCCCATTTTGTTATTAACTCTTTCAAAATGTCCTTATTGTAGTTACTATTTTACCTTCTTCATTGTCAAAAGGTTAGCGTAGGGAGAAGGAGTTGCAAATCCATACCATCTAACTGTCCTGATTTGGTAGGGATAATCCCGATTAATCCTCTGCCATCCCAATTTCCAGCTGCTTTTAAAATGTCCCAGTTTCTTTCCCTACTTCCCATTTCCCCTCTTTGTCCTCTGCTTACTTTGATTGCTGCAAACTGAGTTCAAAGTGCACTCAATAAACTCAGGGGTAGGGAGATGAGAGAAGGCAGCAGAATCTTTCCCTTCCCAGTAGGCTCAGACAAAAGCAAACTATTGCAGCTTCTCCTAGCTTGTGTGTTATTTGTAATTAATAACTTTATTTGCTTGGGCACATGAGTCAGTTTTCATCTGAAAAATGTTGGAGGGTATGCAAATCTTTTCCATGTATTTCAACTAAAGAAATGTATATCTATAATTTAGGCAGAATAACCAAACCAATTAAGGGGGAAAGCAGCCAGGCAAATTTGAGGCAAATTTAAGAGAACTTTTTCCCTCAGCAAGAATTACCATTAAGCCTGTTAAGAAAGAAGAAACTAATCTGCATTTTAATAAATCTAACTCATTTTAACTAGTAAATTTAATTAGTTATTTCTACACCGCTAGGTAGTCTGGTTGATCAACAATTTAAATTGTTAGGTCTCACTGAAGGAAGTGGGTAGTAACTAGCACAAAACTACCTAATTTAACTAATAATACCAAAACTCTGGGAAGACAAAATGCCCAAATCTCATACCTATTTGTGATATATATTCCACATGCCACACTAGAGGTACCCCAAATTCTTTAACTTCCACAAAGTTTAGTAGTACTTATTCTTATCCCCACCCTTGGTAACTGGTCTGAGTGATGGAGACTGTATTCAGATTTAAAATGCCTGCTAAGAACATATCTATTTGAGACAGGTCTTATCCAAACAATGGTGAAAGTTGTGTCATATGTATCATTGTGGACTGTTTTAAAGTATTACCTTTTTCTTTTAAAATGTTTGGATTTTTTTTACATTGTATTAAATTCATATTTTAATGTAAAAACGTAGATGTTTTCATAATATCAAGCAGCATGCAAATACAGTAAGTATAGGACAGCAGTAATTTAAGATACGCAGATGATGCCATGCTTCTTGTAGAACACCGCAAAGACTTGAAACAACTACTGATCAAAGTTAAGGAAGAAACTGCAAAAACAGGTTACAGTTGAACATTAATAAGGTACAAATAATGTCCACAGATGTTTTACAAAACTTTAAAGTGGGTAACAAGAATGCTGAAATAGTTGGAAATAGAGATTGTAGTCAAGAAATGAGAATACTAGTTCCATTTCTGCACTCCACTATTATAATGCTATTATTCCACTTTCAACATCCTGTGGAATTTTGAGGTTTGTCGTTTACTGAGGCCAAAGAGCTCTCTGGCTGAGAATGCTAAATGCCCCTTCCTAAAATGCAAAGCTCAGGATTCCATAGGATGCTGAAAGTGGAATAGTAGCACTTTAACAGTATACTATGGAAATAGCCTAAGACTTGGAAAGCCAATCATGAATGAGCTAGGTAAGATCTTTAAGTATAAAGATATCATTAAATACCAAAGTCGAAATCTTCCAGGCTCTAGTATTTCTGATTTCTGTGTGTGGCTGTGAAAGCTAGAGGGAGAGGAAAGCTGAGAGGCAGAAAGTCAACACATCTAACATGTGGTTCTGGAGGAGTGTTCTAAGGATACTGCAGATTGTTAAAAAGACAAATGGATGAGTCTTTTAGCAAATCAAACCTGAACTCTGAATAGAAGCCAAGATGACTAATCTTGGAGACGTATTATGAGATGACATGACTAACTGGAAAAGATGACGGTGCTCGATAAAGTTGAGGGCAATAGGAAAAGAGGGAGCCCATACTACAGATGGATGGGTTCAATCAAAGAAACAGTGGCCTTGAGTTTCTAAGACCTAAGCAGAGTAGTTGATGACTGAGGCTCTTGGAGGAGTCTCTCATTCACTTGATGACAAATAACAACAACAACAGTGTCCGACCGCAACTGTAGTGCACCTATCTGAATTCCATGTGCCTGACTTCTAGGTAAGCGGGTACAATATTGCAGCTTGAACCACATCTTTATCTTTGCTGAATCACTGGCTGTATTGCATTTCAGAGGTGATTAAAAACAGGGAAATTTACTTCAGATTTTCTGAATAAAATTCTAATACATTCAGCTTGCTATTCCAGCTGCTGAGGGGTCCTTCCCGGAAGCATGCTTTGCTCCATCTTGCAAGGACGGATAGTAAATAGGAACAAAATAGGCAAAGTAACAAGGCTGTTTTTTCCCTTTCAAGTCAAATACATACAAGCATGGAAAGGATGCAACTGAGCTATCCTGACACTGATAGATAAAGCCTTGGTGCTGTGGATTGTGGGCACAGATGCCTACTTTGACTGCTTAAATCTTCACAATTACCAGTGTAATGGTAGGAAAAGCACTCTTAATAGCCCGCAACCCAGTGCGACATGCAAGGCAAACAAGGCAGCTCAGCTGCCACCAGCCTTTATTAATACAATTTGCATAGAATTACCATAATGCTTTACAGCTTTATTTGAAAAACTATTACTTTTGACAGGTTCCCTAACCTCAATTAGCATTTGTGGAGAATGGAAATCTTCCCTACCAAAAACAGTGCAGTGAGACCTGTAAAATAAAAGAAAAATACCCCCACCCCCTGGAAAAAAAAATAATGTAATGGGCAATTTCATACCTTCCTAGACATTATGAGAATAACTTGCCATCAGTGGAAGATATTCTGTTAAATTAAACAGCAATCTGAGCGCTTTGTTTTCATTTGCTTTGGCACAATTCTACTTAAAACTAGAAAGCAGCCTTTGTATAATGGGTTCTTCAAGCTGCCACCTTCAGAAGCAGCATAGCAGTAACACAGCTAAAGAGGATTTCTATTCAGCACCACCTGGATTAGGTGGCATCTGACTTGGAATCTGTCCATACAACTATAGGATGTGTCCGGCTACATTTTACAGAAGTAAAAGGACCTTTATGGAAGGCAAAATGCCATACAGGGAATTTCTGGACTGTTCCTTTTTCTAGCAACATTCTATATTCATAGATGTACTTAGTTCATTGACAGCCAGTATGCTGTAGTCATATCAGCACTGGACTACGACCCTGGAGAACAGGGTTCAATTCACCGCTCATGGAAAACTACGGGTGACCTTCAGTGCATCACACACTCTCAGTCCCAGAAAACCCCATGATAGTTTCGCCTTAGGGTCTCCATAAATTGGAATTGACTTGAAGGTACACAACAACAACTACCAAATCCATTTACTAGGTTGCTACCAGTTTGTATTCTTTCCTTATTAAGTCAGGAACTTTTACTTTCTCAGTTAAAGGCAGCACTTTACAGATCATCTTAGGCTTATTAGGATTGCCAGCATCACCTCTCTTGTTCTTTGGGGCCATTATTAACAATACAAGCACTTTACAAGCAGAAGCACTTTACTGTACAGTAGTGTACAAGCACAAGAATTTCACACAAGTGCACTGTACTGTCATCAGATCACATAACCAAGAATCCTACTAAGCAACTGGGTAGCATATGATACATGTATACAGTGCGAAATTGTGAGACAGCATGTGAGCATGAGCAAGTGGCATGCCATTGCTGAAATTTTCATTCCTTTCCATTTTCTGTGTAATACTGGGCAGGAATTTCTATTCTGCTGATGTAGGGTCCTTTATTACTTCAGTTTCTATTTTATTTCCATTAAGTTCAAATTAATATTTTTTGGACCACATTTCAGCATAGGTAAGTGAAATAGCTTATTCTGGTCACATGGATATGGGGAATACTGTAATTCTTTTTTTTTTTAATATTTTTATTAAACATATGCTTGTAATATAAAGCAACATATAAGGAAACAAACACACCAAGGCAATTACATATCCACTAACTAATCTAAACAAACAACTAACTAAACTATAGAGATCCTGGGGAGAAGGCTAAAACTAGGAGAAGTCAAGTAGAAATACAAGGTTGTAAATTATATTAAAAAACAAAAGCTTTCCTCAGCATCTGTTTCAAAGGTAAAATAGAGATTTCTATTACTTGGGATATCTTTAAAAGGAAGAGTCACAGTTAGATATGTGCTAATTTGAGGTGTTATAAGGGAACAGTGACCAAATACTGGTGGTGATAGTATCATGCCCTCCAACATTTGAGGACACATGAAGCCAAGCAACATCAGAGTGTGGTATGAGTGTGGCAAGACTTATTAATAAGGACTATAACACACAGGGTAGAAGAGGCTTCAGCAGTTTTCTTTGGCCTAAGCTAGTGGGAAGGATAAGATTTTACCCTCTATACTCCTCTCCACACTGTTGGGTTAACTGAATGCAAACTGCTTTTGCATTTTGAACTCCGTTTGTTGCAACTGAAGTAGAGTGAGAAAAAAGGAGGAAATTGGGAGGAGAAAGAAACTGGGCTAATTTAAAAGTTGTTGAAAAAGTGGGCTGACAGATGATTAATCAGGGCTATGTCTGCCAAATCAGAGCATTTGAAGGGTACATGGTATACAAAAGACAGCAGAATGAATACACATTCCACGCTAGGAAATTCCCAGATCACGTTCCCCCAACCCTGAAAAAAGCCTCAATTTAGCTTTGGTGTACAAAACAATGTACAGTGTTCTGATTAATTCACTCCCAGTTATTGTATCCCTGTTTTTTTAAAAATCCTTTGACCTGCCTACTCTGAAAAGAGCACTGCATTAAATAATTCCTTATTTGATGAAAATTTAGTCTTCTCAGCTGTAGTTTCTCCCAGCAGTACAGCAGTGAAATATATTTTAGAGTCTCTAGTCATTAAGGCAGGAGAGGAATTGTGTGGCCCTCCTTATCCTGTTGGGATTATAGCTCCCAGCAGCAATAGCAAGCATAGTCAATGACAAGGAATGCTGGGAACCTCAGTACAGCAATATCTAGAGAACTAAATGTTGGTCATCCAAGCAATAAAGAAAGTATCTTTCTTGATTTGACTTTATTCCCTTCCCAGGAATCCTGAACCAAAAAGGCCTTGATCACAAACTCCAGTCCTGTTTTAATTTACCTTTGTCAGACAGTAAAATGTCCCCACTTTCCAGATTCAAAGCTGCTTGCTGCTAAGTGCAAGATTTATCTGTCACTCAAAAATTATTTGCTATTGCCCAGATTCTTCAAGCTAGGCCTAAAATGAGTTGCTTCTCATATTATAAACCATTTATGGAAAATACCTGCAGGGTAATAACCCTGCAATGGTGGCTGTAAAGCCAAGTAATTCAGTCAGCTGTTATGATTTCTGCAATAAATGAGAAAGGGAAGTGGAAAGGGGGAAATGATGCCAAAAAAATAAAAAAATAAAATAAAAATCAAGAATCTCTTTTGAAAATGATGCCTGTTATTTAATTTGCCCTGATAGGGGTTTGTGTACCACATTAGCAGCCTTGAGTAGCGAAAGAGTTTTCTTTAACTTAAGCTCCCTTCTGTTTCAAATTGGAAAAAAAGGGAGGTACTGAGATGATAAATTAGAGAAATGGTAGAGTATGCATTAGGATTCAAAGTAATGGCCTATTCTGTGCTTGAAAGCACATATAAGAATGTATCATCTATCAGGTGACAATGCAGCCATGCATCAGACATGGGAAATACAAGGACTAGAAGGAGCAGGCCAGAACCCAAACAACTTCTTTTTCAGAGGAAAGTAGAACTGGCTACTAGAACCCTTTCATAGTCTGGCCTAAATCTTGTTATCAGTCCAGACTTGAGCAGACCCATTAAATCATTTGCCCATGTCTTGGCTCACCATTCAACAATTGATTCAACAGATCTATTTGAGTTGGAGTGCCAGTGGGATGCCAGCCAAACTCTTTTTGCAGCAGGTCCAACAATTAATAGTTAAAATGCTATGCCATTATGGGGCATTTTTAAAGGTAATAGATATGTATATACTTTAGACTATAATGCCCAAATCCCTTAGCAATCAGTAAGAGCTCCAGTTGTTGCTATTATTGTGTGTGTTCAAGTCACTTCTGACTTACAGTGGCTATTTCTGCACTAGAGTGTTATAGTGCTATTATTCCACTTTCAACATCTTATGGAATCCTGGGGTTTGCAGTTTAGGGAGGGACCAACCGGACCCTCCCTAAACTACAAACCCCAGGATTCCATAGGATGTTGGAAGCGGAATAATAGCAGTGTAACACTTTAGTGTGGAAATGGCCAGTGACCCTGATGGGAAGCTATCATGGGGTTTCCTTGACAGAATTTGTTCAGAGAGTGCTTGCTATTGCCTTCCTCTGAGGCTGAGAGACTATGATTTGTCCAAGGTCACCTAGTGGATTTTCATGGCCGAACAGAGATTTGAACCCTGATCTCCCAGTGTCTTAGTCCAACTCTCAACCACTATGCCATGGTGGCTCTGAGACTTCCACTGTGCTATTATATTCTATAGAACTTAGGAAATGTGGCTTTCAACTACAGTTCCCAGAACCACCAGTCAGTATAGCCAATGCCTAGGGGATTCTGGGATTTCTAGTCCAAAAAGTTTATTTTTCAAGCTCTGGCTGTACCTAGGGTTTACTTTCCTCTCAGTAAGGTCTCTGAAGGCTTAAACATTTTTCAACTATTTGTATTTATATGCAGATTGAGCAGAAGCTGGTGACTCACTGTATTGATCCTGTAATAGTCACTGCTTCTCCATTTGGTTTCTGTGGTGGGGGAATTACATGTTAAAGATGCTTGTGGAGCTCCACATAGTTGTCTGACCTTCCAGATTAATCTTGGCCCTTTCCACATGTGGGGGGGGGGAACGGGCGAAAACGCCCAAAAACGGAGCTTACCGGCAGCCGGGTAAGTCCGTCGCGATGCAGAGCAGCGCGAGCTCGCTGCTCCCCAGTCCTCTGGCATCCCAAATGGCGGCTTCCGGTTGGTGGAGGCTCTCCACCAACCGGAGAAGCTCGCCAGCTGGAAGCCCGCCCCCAGCAGATCTGCAGGCACGCATTTGCGCACGCCTGCAAATCTGCGTCGGAGCCGGGCGACGGAGAGGCGCGGGGCTGCGCGCTCCGTGCTTTTTAAAAACCTCGAGTTCCAGCCGCTCCTGAGTGGATTCTGGTGTGGAACTACAAAAAGTAGTCCATGCCAGTCCACTCTATGGTGTAGAAGACCTCCGTGAGTGGTCGCTCTGCACCGTTACAGAAGCCCGGTGTGGAAATGGCCCTTGTCTCAGTCTGTTCCTAGCATCAACTAACTAAACTCCTTTCTTCCATTGGTTTCTTTTTGCACTGACTGAATTAGCTCAGCTCATAGGGAGCTGGCAGAAGATAGGGGAAAGGAAAGCCCCGCTTAGACTGTCCATATTCACCTGAATCTCTGTAACACTAAGAATCTGCCAGAGTAAACCTGTCCAATTGGCGATACCTCTTTACCAATCTTTCTTCTTAAGTAGAAGACCTGCAGAGTTGGTAGCTTGTGCAGAGAATTCTTGAAAGATCTTTCAGACCAATTGTGGACCTTTTATTTCATCACCCATATCTCTTAGAACAAGCTGCATCAAAGCACCTACTTGTATTCCAGAAGCAGCATGCATTAGTTTGTGGTGGCTATTCATATGCCCTTTCAATCAGCTACACATAGATAGAGTAAATGTATTTGCAAACAACAGCAAAATGCACTCTATATCCCCTCAAGACCACAAGAATATCAAGACTAACTATAGGTTTTAATGCTCTGTGCATGGTTAAGGGAATAGAAATGGAATGCATGGCTAAAATAGAATAGAGGAAACTAGAAGATCATAATAACCCATAGTGGATCATTTCATTGTGCCACACATCTCTATGGAAAAGGATTTCGCTTTTGCACTCCAAACTGTAACACCAGCAGCAGGCATATTCCATTCAATTGAATCGAACTCTGTCAACTGAGCTACACTGGTATCACAAAACTGGGCTCCGTTATTCGTTGTAGAACTAGTAGTGTAGAAACTGATTCAAATGGAATGTGGTTGCATTACGAGAAGAGCATAAATGGCTAGAACTGAAAAACCTTGCACATGTATTTTTATCAGTTTATGTCTTTAAAATCTGTGCCTCCAATGCTTTTCTCTGTGTTACACAGCATTTTATGACCATGAGATGGGATAAATGTAACATCCTAAATCAAGATTTAATCTTGTATCTATCAGTGTTGTAAAAGAACTGTTCATCTTTAGTACCAAACCACACATAACAGTAAAGGTATCACTTGAGTTTTTTTTTATTATTAATATTAGGTCAGAATCAAGATCATGACATGTGAGGACATGTGATCTCACTCTTTAAAATTTTGGGGATGGCAGTTCCCATTGGTGCCAAGGGTTGGGAACTTCCCTCCCAAGACTAACAGCAGCTGTCTATGCGTGATTTTGAGAAGGACTACACAGACTCTTAAATCCTACCTTGGGCACCGTGGCTGTGAACCTTTTCAGGGCTTGAAAAAGCAATGGAACAACATGAAGGGATACATTTAAAGGGTAAACAGGATGGGAAAAGTTGAAAGGAAAGCTTTCATTCTTTCCTTCACCTCCAGTTAGGCTTGGTCCCATGTGGAGATATTCCAGTTTATCTTGGTGTTATCTCCAGGTGTAGGTGCCACGAGGGCCACCCTGTGATGCCAATACCTCTGTGCAAAAGTGGGGAATTAATTAGATCAAAATTAGCAGGCTAACGAGAAGGGGACAACTTAGCGAGACCTTTCTACCAATTTTTAGGGGCTCACACAAAAATTAAAAATGTGAACTGAAAATTCACTCACACACGCAACAATTAAAACATGCACACAATTGCACAGAGACTAGCCAAAGAGCAGGGAGGAGAGTAGGATAAAGACTGTGAGGGATTCAGGCAATAATTACCGTGTCCGGAGAGAAGCGAAGAAAAGCAGCGGTGTGGGTTAGGTAAAGAACCTACGGACAGTTCTCAGTCAGGAAATGGATGGACAGGGTGGTGTTTGGATCTGCAAGAAACTGCAGATCTCTGCTCGAAATGGGGACCTAATATATGCCAAAAATAGCCTGAGGGCTGGACTGATGCCTGCAATCCTAGGTGTGGAACAATGGGTGTTGTGGTACATACAATAAACTTCTAACTTGCTAATGTTCACAGTGCTTGGATGACAAAGATGTAATTGGTGTTGTAATAGCTGTCTATTGTGGGTGCTACAGGAAAAGAGGAAGAAGTCCAGGTGCAGAGGGGATGGGTCTGATTCACTCAGCAGCCTGGTGGGCTTCTAGCCTTTGTGTTCTCTGGGAAAATTCCAGCTTCTACTTAAGCTTATTATCCACAGGAACAGCATTTATCTCCCTGACAAATGACCTAGTCTTACCTGGAGGGTGTCTTAGGTTGACCAGCCTTTCCTTCTCATGTTCACAGTCAGAGTTTTCTCTCTGTCAGTTTGAGCTCTTGGTCACCTTCAGGTTTGATTTTGATATCAGTGCCAATTAACGCTTTGCCAATTAAACATGATGCCAATTGGATATGGTGCCCATCCAAACCATACCAGTACGGGTAGCCAGATGCGTGCCCTGACATTGGTTCTGAAACTACAATTGAGATGTGAAAACTAGAACAATGTTTTCTTCCGTTAAGTGGAAAGAGAAAAAAAACCCACCTAAATTTGATGAAGTTTGCTTGCATAGTAAGCCCTTTGGAGGGTTTTACTTCCCAAACTGCAGACCAATAGGTGCATGAGAGTTTGTACTAGACACCTTGGACATTTCACCTTAAGAAATATCTGATTACCAATAACCTCTTCAGTTGTTCTTCGAAAGAACTGTAAAGTTATTTGCAGGCAGGATTGCCTCTTTTTCTTTACAGTATCTGCTTTCTGATTACAAAAAGCAATAGTAGCTGTGTTGGCTGTAAGGAGAAAAAAAGTTGAAAAACCATATTAATTAAATACCTTTAATAGACCAAGTAAAGGTTACAAAAATAAGCATTAAGAAAGAAGGCTTATGGCACCTTTAAGACTTCTTCTTCTTCTCTACAGGTGGCCAAATATCATCTTAGCTTAAATTGTCTTGGTTATGCTTACTCTAAACAAAGATGCCGTGTGGTATCCAAACCGTGCTCTAAGAGTTTTCAGCTAAGTTCTTCCTACACTTTTTCCTTCCTTAAATGATAATCTGTAACGTCTGAATTTAACCAACTGGCCCCTCCCTAAACTACAAACCCCAGGATTCCATAGGATGTTGAAAGCAGAATAATAGCAGTATAACACTTTAGTGTGGAACTGGCCAGTGGCCTTGAGGCGAAGCTATCATGGGGTTTCCTTGACAGAATTTGTTCAGAGAGTGCTTGCTATTGCCTTCCTCTGAGGCTGAGAGACTATGATTTGTCCAAGGTTACCTCGTGGATTTTCATGGCTGAGCAGAGATTTGTGTCTTAGTCCAACTGAATTTGTAAAGGTAACACACACACACACACACACACACACACACACACAGGCCCTTTCTGTACCACCCTCGCAACCTGCCATCCTGATGGGAGAAGGACGGGACCATAACAACAGTCTTGCATGACATCATCATAGTCCTTCTCCCATTCCCAGGTAACACAGCCTTGGAGTAAATCATTGCTGGGTTTCCCCCCCATCACCATCAATGCCCCACGATTGCACCACCATTGCAGACTTACCTGTCATGCAGAAGCCCTGGAAGTGCAATGGCTGCGTTTCCTGCCTCAGCTGCAAAAAGGTAGGATGTGGAAAGTGCTATATCTATCTATCTATCTATCTATCTATCTATCTATCTATCTATCTATCTATCTATCTATCCATCCATCCATCCATCCATCCATCCATCCATCCATCCATCCATCATGAACTTTAGTGGATATACACGTTACATGGCAGTAGGGGTGTTGTGTTATTGAGACAATTTATTATTTAGGCTGGTCATAAACTTCCAAAGAGCACTGGGTTATGACCAGTGTTAATAGTACAATTAGTGTTTCCCATATCCTATTTCATTCTAATCCCATAGCTACCACCATATAACTGCTTGCATACACCTGAGCCACAAACATTGTGTCTCAAGCCTCTGAGGAAGGGGACTGTAATTTACAAAAACTTGTGATGAAATAAATCTGTTAATCTTCAAGTTGCCATAAGATTCTTTTAAAAAATGTATAAAGATACAGACTAACACAGACTTCTCTTTGAAATATATAAATGTGCATGTGTGCTTGTGTGTGTGTGTGTGTGTGTGCACGTGCACGTGCGTGTATACACATCAGGAAAGATATTACAAAAAGTGGATTTCAGAAGAGACAAAGAGGACTGGGGTGGGCTGACTGGCTCTTGAAATCATTAAAATGCAGTTGGGGAGGATGGCTCTACAGACATTCAAAGAAGGCTCTTGCAAACAATGTTGTTGTTTCAGCTATATTTGGACGTGTCCCAAGGACTGCTAGGAGAAAGAAAGTAAGAAATGTCTGATTTCCCACTCTTCAAATATAAAATCCCACTGTTCCCAAGAACATCACCTTTTGATTGTTCCTTATATCTCTGACCACCACTTCCTAGTCTCATTGAATTCCAATTTCTCATCTCCTTTGCTCTCTTTGGAGTCTTGTGTTGTTCTTATTGTTTTCTCCTTGGGGGCGCTTGGGATTTGTTCATTCATCCATTTTATTGCCTCCATTGACCATTATGATTCTCAGCTCTGTATTTTTGTTTCCAAGCACTTTCATTTCAGTCCCCCACGCTTTACAACCTTGCTGGCTTCTGCTTCCAGAATGACTTGTCTACCCCTCTCAGGACCCCCTTCCAGCTATATGTCATGATGCTCTGCCTTCTGTAGCTGAAACAGCTTCCCCACTCCATAAGAGAGAGATTGTTATCTCTCCTATCACCAAGTCCTGCTTTCTGTTCCTCCACAATACATATCCATACTTTAATAAAAATCTATCTTGTTAAAGGAGAAGCGAAGGCACTGAGTGTAAGATTAAGGCAAAATCTACTGAAGGGCATTGATGCCTGAATTTGCTTTTCCTTATATCACTATGTAATATGGATATGAAATGAACATTTGATGAAGATCAATGTAGATGCAAACTCTCCTCCATATTCTTTCCTATTTCACACAGAGCATAAAGAGTGTGATGGAAGCTCAGTTGTAATTTTTAGACTGCATCCCCTAAACACAGTAACCAGAAAATAAGGATCATTGAACACAGTAGGACTTTCTTCCTACTTTCTTTCTAGTAAGCATGCATAGGATAGCACTGTCCTAGCCCAGCACTTTACATGTTTAATTAGGAAAAAATCTGACTGTGTTCCCTGAAGCATATTCCCACATAGTGGTAATCCTATATAAAAGAGAAGTAAGTCTCACTGAAGTGACTTGAGTTTAGTTCCATGTGGAATATACCCTCCAACATTTCAGAAATGAAAAGTGGGACAAATGTGGCTAAGTAATATCAGAGTTTGGTCCAGATGGCTGAAGTTATTGATGAGGAAGAACACATGAATTAGGAGAGGCTGCAGCAGTTTGCTTTTGCAAGGTTACATTTCCCTCCCCTCTTTCCCCTCCTGCTCTGGGTTAATTGAGTTCAAACTACTTTTTTTTTTTGCACTTTAAACTCAATTTGCAGCTACTAATGTAAAGTTTAGCACACTGTCTCATGTAAACACAGGCCCTTTTCGCACACCGTTTCTAAAGCAAAAGGGCCCCTTGAGCGTCGCGTAAATGGGAGGAGCGGTCCGTACGACGCACTCCCATTTATGCGACGCTCAAGAGCCAGACGCAGAGTGGACACGCACCTTTTTATTTTCAGCTCTAAGCCGAAAATGGTGCGCAGTCGCACAATGCTCCTGGGGGCGCGCGCACTTACCTGCTGTGCGGTGCGTCGGGAACCAGGCCAGTCGCACTTCCTGCCTCAGCGCTAGCCTGCAATTCCCAGGTTGCGCTGTGGTAGGAAGGGCCAGGGCGTTTGCGCGATGTTTGCGCGACCAGGAAGCCGATGCAGAACTCAAGCAGCAGGGAAGCGGCAGTGTTTCTGCTGAGGCTTTTCGCGCGACCACCACCCCGTACCTCCGTGAAAAGGTAAGGTGCAGAAAGGCCCACAGTCTAGCATCACAGTCTTATACATGTTTACTGAGAAGTACATCCTGGTGAATTCAGTGTGGCTTACTCTTTTGTCAGTATCTCTGCTGACCAATCCGTAAAATAATGAGACTACATGCAAGAGCTTGGATTGAACTAAAACAGAAAAGGATGGGGGAGGGATCCCTAGATGATGGACCTAACAACAAGCTCGGCTGCAAGTGCAGTCCTGCTGAGCATAGCGACTGCCCAATTCACCACTTCTTCCAAAATAATACCCAGCTCCCTTGGTAGGCAGAGGCCACAGAACCACCTTGAATCCCCCCAGGCCAAAAGACCAAAGAAGCTAAAAGAAATTAAAAAACAACAAATGCTTAACTGCATGGCCAGCCAATGGCATGCTGCCCTGCTGTCCCACTGGCCCAGCTGGGCCCTAATGCATTCCCCTGACCAAGCCAAACCAGATGAACGTTGTCATTACATCAAATTAAATGACAACATAGAACAAAAATGGTTGGTGAGTGGATCTGCTCACTGGGCAGTGTACTAATCCTGCACTTCCTCAAAACTCGGCCCAGCCACCCTAGTATCCATATCACTGATCCATTCCACTGTTAGGGTTGCTTTGGTCTCTCAAGGACTCATTCTGGACTTGTCAATAGAAAGTGCCAAAAGAGGGAAAGCAGGGTTCAGCAAGGGATTATAATAGCCTACCCCTCACTCTCTTCATCATGGAACTCAGTGCCATGATGCATATTATCATGACTTCCTTTCATTGGAGGCCAGCATATGTGTCTCTCCCACTCCCCAATGCTGCACACTGTTTGGGGGGTCTGAATTACTGGTCTCAGTCATGGTTTCTTACATCAAAGTGTACTCAAAACTATTAAGCACAAAATATAAAATCTTAAAGGTTTAGGGATTGTGCCACATTGGGATTTACATGTGGCACATTGGTCCTTAAGGATCACAAGTAAGGTTACTTAAGGCAGATCACTTTTTAATCCAGCAATTAGTCATTTGAGCCCACATTGCAGATATCAGTGTTAGAGAGGCTGGCTATCTCTCCTTCAAGTGCTAACAAGTGTGGACCATTGATTTTTGATTCATTTCAGTGAGCATGAGAACAGAAGCTAGAGATGCTAATTATTCTACATTTGTTTTGCCAAAATTAAAAGGTATAATTATCTTTATAAGATTATAATGAGATACTCACAGATACACAAAAATAGGCCAATATATAAAATTATCAATGGTAAGTAGAAGTATGTGTGGGAAGTTTTACTGGAAGAGTTACTTCCCTAGGCATCATGGCCACTAGGAAGTGTATTCCAAGAAAGTAACTTTTCTCAAACTCTGGTTTTACTTTGCCTGTGTTTTCCCCAGCTGGCTATGAAGAAACCCTCACTAAGAAGGCACTTTATTTAAATGAGTACATAGAATCCCCCTAAAAATAACCGTGGTCCTTTAGTTTGGACTCTAGTTCCCTATTAAAGCAGGTAGGTTCTCTGCAAGATTTCAGTGCAACTAGTATTCGTGCCTGACAGGTGGGAGTTGACTGTCTTGTCATGGGAGACATGAACCAAAATATTCTTTAGCTGAGGAATTAAGGCACATCCAGCACCTCAGCAGGAATCATTTCCTTCCACCAGGCCTTCACAGCAGGAGAGTATTTATGTGTTTTTTCCCCAGCATATCTAGAAAGAAAATGACAGGCATGCAAATTTTTCATCTTCAGGAGCTTCCTAGGAAAAACACACATGTAATTTTGCATCAAAGTCTTTTTTGATAGGTTTATTTTAAACATGATTTTCCTTTCATTTAGACACTATTTTCTTTTCATTTAAAACTTGATGTCTCTAAAGTAGCTGCTCCATATAAATTACATATAAAATATTCAGTAAGATGACTGCATTGTCACCTCTGGTCAAGAATCCCAAAGAGGTTTGGGAAGGGTGACTTTGCAGTGAAGGTATTCCCAAATCCAGAGCCTACCACTAGCAGAGAGAAGACGGAAAGTGTACAGGGTGCTGGGGTGCTGGAGATGTGTCAGGATGAAGCTTTGGAATAATTAATTAATTAATTAATTTCATTTACTTGGTGAGAGAAATAAAATACATTTTAGTTTCTGCAAGTATTATTAACATGTATTACTCACATATATGTATTAGTTTATAAGTATTACACATTTTAGACATATTTACACATATATTTTAGTATATTTTGTATTTAAGCCCCAGTAATAAAATAAGTCTAACAAGGAAGATTTTAGAGATGGTAGGGCCTCCCAAAGACCTTGAAGGGAACTGGAATTTCTGAAGATAACATATAGGAGGACAAGGCAAGGCCTCAATAAGGAGGGCAAGGCAAGGCCTATGTAAGGAGTGATTTATGGGGATTTGGCAAAGCACAAAAGAAGTACTTTTGAAACTACTGCTAAGACACTTGGGATGTAACATGATGCACGAGGGAAATGCATGATCAAGTGCGTGATCACTCATACTGTAAATATGGGGAAGGGGAAATGTAACTTCTTAGGCGATCCTGATAGGCTGTAACCTTTAGGGTCCTGTCCAATGCAATCCCAGGGGAGGGAAAACCTGCCAGAGGGACAGGGGGATAAAACATGAGGTATTCCATAGTGGGGGTGTCCTTCTCTCTCGGGAGGCACCCGGCTCTGCAGAGACATATTTTAAACAAACATTTAATGCTTCAGCTGATCCTGTGCTAAATTGTGTTATGAGTCTTATCAGCAATTTCTTACACGTGGTACCTTTCTTCCGGAATGGGATTCAAGATGGCTTCTAGAGACAGACAATTAAAAACATTCACAATAAAAAGTAAGAACAATTAAAACTGACACACAAAACAGTACAAAATCATTTTAAAAACATACAAAAGCTAAAAAGGATAAATAAAACATCCCAATAAAAAGTTCTCTTGCTTACACATTAAAGGCCTGCTTAAACAAAAGTGTTTTTGCCTGCCAGTGAAAGGAAAGCATGGAGGGGACAAGCCTAGTCTCCCACAGAAGAGAATTTCAGAGGGTGGGAGCAGCCACAGAGAAGTCTCTCTCTCTCATGTCCACACCAAGTGAGCCTGTGATGGCAGCAGGACCGAGAGAAAACCTTGCTGTCCAAATCTTAAAACTCTGGCAGGTTCATATGGGGAGATATGGTCTTCCAGATAGTCTAGGCTCAAGTCATATAGGGCTTTATAGATCATGGCCAGCACTTTGAATTGTGCCCAGAAACAAACTGGTAGCCAGTGAAGCTGTTTGAACAAGAGAAAGCTGTTTTAACGTAGGACAGGCCCACAGCTGTCATGATGTGAAGTCCTGAGCTGCTCTTGACAGAGCAGTCTCCGCATGGTTGCTGAAGTCCCACAGTATAACAAGGCAAGGGGACTCTATGATTGCTGCCAAGACTAACTCAGCCAACTTAGGAAAGGAGACTGCT
Source organism: Cyclura pinguis (assembly GCA_030412105.1). Taxonomy (NCBI): domain Eukaryota; kingdom Metazoa; phylum Chordata; class Lepidosauria; order Squamata; family Iguanidae; genus Cyclura; species Cyclura pinguis. The sequence continues at coordinate 107,091,494 of CM059600.1, read as the reverse complement.
GAGCAACAGGGTAGGCAGTAAACCAATATACTCTCTATTCTGTTCTGGCCACCCACGTTCAAAAACACCCACTCAGACCCAGCAGACTGTGGGACAGGGTACCTGGTGAAGGAGACAGAATCCTGGTAGACCACTGCCACTCTGCTTTCTGCCCCCAGGCCTTGCCTGCTGCTATACAGAGAACCCAGATGGACAAAGCTGGGAGAAGTTACTAAATTGCAATCAGCTTATATCCACACATTCACTTGTAGGGGAAACTAACATGAAACGTATCTTTGTAGTTCTACTGGAATAAAAAGTATACATACAATGCTTTGCTTGAGCATGACATTCATAAGTGAGAAATCATTATGCAGATAAAGACGAAGGCTTTCACGGCCAGAATCCATAGGTTGTTGTGGGTTTTCCGGGTTTTGAGACCGTGTTCTATTAGTATTTTCTCCTGACGTTTTTGCCTGTCTCTGTGGCTGGCATCTTCAGAGGATCTGGTGGCATGGCAGAGTATATATACTTGTGTAGTCCCCAGGTGGGAGGGAGCGATTTGCATATGTTACAAATTGCTCAAAGGCCCTTTCCACATGAGGCTGGTGAATCGGCTTGTGCCATTTCTTACCGGATTTTCTGGTCTCGAAGGCTGACTTTCCCTTTTCCTTCTGCACAGCTACTGCGTATGTTCCATTCTGATTCAGAGGAGTGTGAGTTCATGAATCCACACTGCCTCTGCCGTGGCCACTCCCGCTACTCCCTTCACCCCGCCCCGTCGGCTGTGATTGACCCCCCCTTTTTTTGCATGGTTTAGTAGGTCATTGCGTACATGCGTATGTGCGAAAGTCCATACTACCCCCTGGCCCCTCCCATGAGCCCTCCCCTGACCACCAATTTGCACTGGTGTGAACGTATGTGTCTGCACCACTGTGAAAGTACGAATTGGATCGGAAAATTGGAAAACCAATTTCTTCCAGTTTTCAAATAGCACGCTTTACCACCACATGGGGGCGCATTTAGTCGGAATTATGTGTGGAACGAAGGTAAATAAACTGAACCTAGTCCGTTCCAACGTGCAGAAGACCTCCGTGGCAACATGCATTGGCCCGCCTTAATAACCGCATGCGGAAAGGGCCAAAGATTCAAAAATATGCCAATGAACATCACCCAGACTCTGGAGGTTCCTCCACGGGGAACAATACAATGGGTTGCTAATGTACTTAATGCACTGTTATGCATATCCCCTGACTAACAATACACCCTGGGGGATATCCCATTAACAATAGGCCATCACACAGGCCAACTGTAACACATGCAAATTGCTCCCTTCCACCCGTGGCTACACAAGTATATATGCTCTGTCTTACTTCCATGCCACCAGATCCTTTGAAGATGCCAGCCACAGATGCAGGCGAAACATCAGGAGAAAATACTAATAGAACACGGCCTCAAAGCCCGGAAAACCCACAACATCCTTATGCAGAGCTGGGAAGCAATTTATCTCATATTAATGTTGTTGGGAAGTAATGAAGATGTAGTGACTACAGTCAATCCTCCTCTCATGCAATCTCCACATGCACAAATGCAAGGTTGTGTGAAATGTTGCATCCCATTATTGTCAATGGATGCAGCAGAAGTGTGCCTTTGATGTTGCAAGTGCACACACATTGCATCTATTGACTATAATGGGATGCGATGCTTCATGTTTTTTGTTTTACATGGGGGTTCCAGGATCAGAAGCCCCACATATGCAGTGAGCACATTGTATTTTAGAAGAATATCATAAAAACTGCTGGCATCATCACATTCTCTTAGTATTATAGGCAACAGTTCTTAGTCTAAAAAGTTGCTTTCAAGGGATTTGAGGGCATTTTGTATTTTAAGTGCCTTTTTTTTTTAAATAATGCTTTAGTGATCAACGTCCAGGTCTTTAAGTAATGGTGTTAGCAGGTAATGAATTTTTTTTAAAGAATGTAATGTAAATGTAATTTATAAAAATAACATTTTAAGCTCCATTCTTATGCTAGATAGCACCAAGTGATGCTTATTATCAGGAGGATTAGTGTATGAAATAAAATATAATTAGGTCTCTTCCAGAGGATTGTCTGGATTTGGCCATCCTGGTATACAGTTATGTGTTTATGAGCTTCCTAAATGGCAACTATAGTTCTTTTATAGCTGTGGCATCTAATAGGCAGGATTTTTCCAGTTATCATAGTTGTACAATGTGAAAAATCTCACTGGTAGAAAAAAACATGCAAATAACATCAACATTGTCCACAAAATGTAAATTTGGGTGTATTTCAAATTCTGTGGTTGATTTTTTTTTTTTCTGGAAGGAAGGCTGGTTTGCTTCAGAGTCAGCCCACCATAACTACAGGTTCTGCTTTTGTGGATTCAACCAACCATGGCACAAAAATATTCAGATTTTTTTTTTTAAAAAAAGACCTTGATTTTGCTGCATGCCAAGCACTGTGCTGACGTCTAGTCATAGCCTGCCATTCTGCTATTCCTCCCTCCACTCCACAGATCCTAAGGCTCTCTCTGGCACTCATTTGAGTTGTTGCCATTTAATATAAGGGACACCATTTTGCTACACCATTTTATATAATGGGACTTGAGCATCCATGGATTTTAGTATCCATAGTGGGTCCTGGAACCAAATCCCAGTGGATACTGAGAGCCCACTGTACAGGCAAAGCAGCAGACATACAGTAAAACAGTTGGATTGAATTTATTTTTGAAGTACAATAATGGGACTAGAATTCTGAAGAACAGGATTTGAGTCCCCACTCAGCCATGGAAATCCACTGGATGACCTTGGGCAAGTCACTCTCTCAGCACGAGAAGAGGGCAATGGCAAGCCTCCTCTGAAGAAATCTTTCTAAGAATAACCTGTGATAGGTTTGCCTTGGTGTTGCCATAAATCAGAAGTGCTTGAAGGCACACAACAATAACAACAAAAAGTTATGCCAAAAGGTGGATGTACCAGGCAGAAAGATGTGTTGAAAACTGGATATGTGTCAGGTGGAAATTCTTGGTAAAAATTTCCCAGAACTGGAAATAAGCAGCCACAAATAACAATCGCAATTAATTCCTTTCCCAGTAAGACATGTATAACTGATTTTAATTTAACAAAATGACTGATCCTCTTTTCTATATTGTAACTTTTAACTTTTATTTACTTTTATCATTATGGAGATGTGGCCTCATTCAGTGGTAGAGGAGGATTATCACATGTGCTGGCTTGGGCTGTGCTGGGGGTGTTGACATGGCAGTGAGGTAGGTAAGCAGGGAAATGGGTTTTATACCACAGGATAAATGCTCATAGCTTTCATTAAAAAACAAATAGATGGCATTATAATATAACTAAATAGCTATATATGAAAAACAGAAGTGTAAAGAGCTATTTTGAAAAAAAAAATCACTCATTTCAAGCTTAACGCAACTGCAATTATAACTATTTACTTTAGTGAGCATTTGAACTACAAAAATTACTTTTTGAAATTACCTTTCAAGCAATGGAAGATGGATGCATTATTGCACTTTGGTGGAATATGAACAGTTCAGAAAGTTGGTAGGAGACCCAAAAGAAATGAAGGAATATCCAGAGTTTATATTTCTTTGGGAGGAGTCTGCTTGCTGGGTCTTGCAAAGGGAACAGTAGCAACAACTATGCAATTTTCCTGCAAGGTTTAAAATGCAGCACTGTATTTTAGCTCACATAAGTCTTGAGAGTGATTTTTTCCGCCTCTTCTTCTACAACATCCCACCATTCTGGAAAAGTTCCAGAGCATACGATATTAAAACCCAACTGTGTATTCATGAGATTTATTGCAAACAAATTTGCCTGAATATATTGCAAACTATTGATTTTTGTATTCAAAGGCTAATGAGGTTTGCTCTTTAATTCAACAATCAAATTCTTGAGGAGAATAATGCAATTGCCCGGAGATACAAACAATTCAATTAAGACATGAACAGACAAGACAAACATATATCACAGTAGTATTCTGGTAGCTTTACAGTTTTTATGTTTGAGAACAGATGCGACTTTTCAAGCTTTTATTGGTAATGAGTCAGGGTGATTTAAGGTAACGCTAATGCAAATAGGGCAAGCACTGGGCCAAGTCACTCGTAAGACCAACTTACACCTCATGCACGGTTCTTTGTAAGTGTACAGCAATATTGTTTTCCCCCCTTCGTGAGAAGTAGCTGTGGGGGGATGCAGTCTTAAATAGAAGCTCAGGGGATTGGAAGAAGGTGTGCAACCCTTTCATTACTGTCTTTTTTCCACTGAAGATGTACGCATCCCAAATTTATCTATGTCCACTGGTGTGTGTGTGTGTGGGGGGGGGACCCTCATTCAGAGCAGAGTTGCCAGAATGAAAACTGGAGAGGTCTTCTGTATCTTTAATAGTTGTATAGAAGACGAAATGACTACTAGAGCCACCATGGTGTAATCGTTTGAGTGTTGCACTATGATTCTGACAGTTAGGGTTTGCCTCCCTGCTTGGCCATGGAAACCCAACCTTGGGCAAATTACATTCTCTCAGCCTTAGAGAAAGGTAATCTTGTCAAGAAAACCCTGTGATGGGGTCATCTTGGTGTCACCGTAAGTCATAAATGAGTTGAAGGCACAAAGCAAGAAGAGAAGGGGAAATATCTGCAGGTGTTGCTTGTTAGCTAGTTGCTTAACAAGCAACAGCAGCTGAAATTCCCTGTTCCACACACCCATTAAAGATACAGGAGCTATCTCCAGTTTTCAAGCTGGCAATTCTCTTCTGAAGGAAACTGGCAGTCTGGGGCTGAAAGGTAAAGGCAAGCATTTGAGGATTAAGTGCTACCTGACAGCTTTTCCATTATGGATGCACCCTCCTGTGGCTTATTTCGTTCACCAAATGTTGGGTTAAAGTTATATGCGGCGATACATCACCAGTTGTTTAGTTTGGCCCTAAGTTTCAGTATGTGCAGAGAAGTGATGTAGAGCATCTATCAAGTCATTTTGCTCTTTGACATAGTTAAAGCCCTTGGTGTCTCACTGATAGAAATATGCTGAGAAAGAGGCAAAATTACAGACAGCAAGCTGGCAGAAGTAGATTGATTAGGCAACCAGGCTATAGAGAGAGATGATAGATACAGCTGGGACTGAGGCAACAACTAAGACCACAAGGATTCATTGCTTCCTTTGCCTTTTATTAGCTTGCTTTCAGGTACAGTAGTCAGAGTGACAAATCAGTGCACTTGAGGGTGAGGGGGTCATAAGCAGTGCCTGAAGGTATTTAAAATATGTAAAATCCCCTCTCTCTTAACCTATGCCCTTATATATACCATTTATGTTGTGTCCTGTTATGTTCTCTTATTTATTTCCTCTCCCACTTTTCTTGGGTCCCAAGATGGTTTACAGCAGCACCACTCAAAATAGTGGTCCTTGGATTGGGGCTGGTCCCTGATCCCCTGGCAAGTTTCTGGGAAAGAAAGAAACAACCGTACAGAGTGGGAACAAATATAGTGTTGGTCCCTGGCACATTGGGGTTGGGGGAAAACCCAGCTTACATACATATCTACATACATATATTTATTTCAGTCAATGACCAGCAGAACAATCAAGCAAACGGAAGGAACAAAATAGAGTAACAAAACCCAATGTGGTGCATTAAGAATAGAACACTAAATAAAACATTTCGAAGAATGTTAAATATAAAATATTTGAGTTACAGTAATTTGATAAAAAAAAAGGAACATAGAATGATAATATTGAGGGATGGGCCGAATCCTCGAATCCTGGGTAAGGATTCGAGATTCCCGAATCCGAATCCCTGTGTCAAAATAGGCAAACCGAATCTTTCAAATCCACCAATTAAATAGATTGTAGGAGACCGGGACTCCTGAAAACCTGGGAGACTATACATACAAGAGAAGATAGTAAGTAGGTGAGGTTTTCCTTTGGAGTAATAATGGCCTTTGCTAACAATTTCACAAATTACATCTGGGCTTGTATTCTAAGATATTTAAATTGAACATTTCATATTTAAGTTCAGCACTTGACTGGAAGCTACAGGCTTGAGATTTCAAGGACAGCTGAAACATTCCTTTGCATAGCTGCCTTGCAAACCTCTTTGCAAAACCCAGTTCTGGGGTTTGCAGTTTTACAAGGTGTCACAGCCTTCTCTGCCAAAGTGTACTGGTGCATCATCAAACTACAAATCCCAGGATGCCAGAAGGAGCTATGCAAAGAAAAGCCAGTTTTGACCTGGATTATCTCTCTACTGTAGTATGTGGCCCTGTTTACACAGGCAGGAAAATGTGGGATTAATCCACATTTTCTTGCCTGTGTAGAAAGGACCTTCATGTCATTTTCAATCTGGGGAGATCCCAAGGTAAAACTAGGACGATTGTCTTGGCCAGATTTCTTCAGAAGGAGGTTTGCCTTTGCCTAGGCTTTTGCTGAGGTTCAGAGAGTGTGTCTCGACCAAGATTATCCTTCTTTCCCTTGCTTTTTAAACTCTTTTTTTAAAAAAAAGGATTCGAAAGATTCGAGATTCATGGATTCCCAGAACCTTCCAGAGATTCAGATCCAGATTCGGATTTGGAAAATTCTGGATTCATCCCATCTTGAATAATATCTTTAACACTGGGATGGCATCCTACGCGGACAAGCTATTACTTGCAAAATCAGCTGGTCTGAGAAACACTGGTTTACAGCATAAAGAATATGGCTAAAATCAAACACTTTTTTTTTAAAATAAGCTATTATATTGAAAACAGCACTTAATTAAAAATAGCTTTAAAACATAACAAAATGTTACAATAAAACACATCAAATGAGAAGAAAGTGCTAACCTTCCCTATTTTTTTTTAAATCTTTCTGTATCAACCAAGACCGAAAGTTTGTCTAAATAGAAGGTCTTTGCCTAGTAGCGAAAGCAGCAGAGAGGAGGCCAAGTTAGCTTCCCATGAGAGACACTTTCACAATCTCAGAGAAAACACCAAGAAGGCTCTTTCTCTTCTACTCAACAACCATGCCTGTTAAAGTGATGAGGCTAAGAAAAAGTGTTGAAGATAATCAATTCTCAGTGAGACACATATAGGGAAATATGGTCTTTCAGCATACAATCCAGATCAAAAATACTACCCCTGTAGTGTTTAGGGCAGCCACTCAGACATAGCTAAAGAGAGCGTGAGGGCAGCGGGGAGGGATGAAGGGAGAAAATGGACTATCAACAAAAAAGAGCCATGCAAAATGTGTTTATGAATTTATATGCAAAAATGCAAATTAAGAAATCATTACTATAATGTATAAATAGAAAATCAATATATCTCACCGTAGCGAGAAAGAATTTGACCAATGATGGCCTGTGTAGGTGATAAATGCTAATGGGAAAATTTCAGATCTCTCAGTTTCTCCCTTTGAAGGCTTTGTAGAATCCTGTTGGTGCCTTATGTATGCCTGAGTTGCTCTATGGAAGTAGATGGACATTTTTGTCCAATCTTGAATCTCTGTATTGAGTCCAAGATTTCAGAAGCAGAGTTATACATGTGATGCCATTGCACTTGCTCATGCAGTGCATATTGATGCACAGTCAGTGGTTGTGCATCACACTGAATATGGATGTGTATTGCACATTGAGTTGTGCATTTTGTTGTGCAGCATCACAATTCACTAATGAGTTAGCATGCTATAACTGCAGTGTAGCACTGTGAACATACAGTTACACTCCAGCTCCTCAATACAGGTTCTTGGCCAGTATCTCTAAAGTAGATATAGGCCATTTCCTCACTAGACTGTTATAGCACTATTATTCCACTTGCAACATCCTATGGAATCCTGGGGTTTGCCATTTCAGGAGGGAAATTGCAAACCCCAAGATTTCATAGGATGTTGCAAGTAGAATAATAGCGCTATAACAGTCTGGTGTTGAATGGGTCACAGACTGCACAGCCTTTCAGATAGAGGACTCCTTCAAATAGGAATGGTTACCTTCTGTATAAGAGAGCATATCACTAGCTTAGCATGCCTGTATCTTTCTTACAGAAGATCATCCTTAATTTTTACATAAAATTTGAACCATTGCCAAAAAAAATCTGAAAGCTGATGTAAGGGGGAGCTGTATGACTGCAATCCTATGGATGTAGAAATCGTTCAGTAGTCATTTGCCAAATCCCACCTGCACTTCCTTCTTGCTTATCAAGTTCTAAGACCTTGTGTTTTCTTCTCACACTGCATGAAATATACACAATTTTTTAAACACATTTTCCCCTAACCTGTGCATTTATTTTCATAACTTATGTGATTTTCTCCATTTCCAAAAGTCTGGTTTCTGTGTGCCTTTTTTGATTGTACTTCTCAGCCATCCGTATCTTAAAATAAACACCTGCTTTGTATGTACTTTATTTCTTGTAAATGTCCTGAAAGTCTCCCAAATGAGTGAGTGCTTGAAGCAAGGTGCTAATTTTCTCACAACAAGTCTCAGGAAGTGTGAAAATGCTCCTTTTGTTGGCACTATCCTCTGCTACAAAAATGTCTCTCTGTCTCTATTCAAACTCTTGATTTATAAAGTGGCTTTCCCCCAAGCCAATACTGTGACTTGTTCAAGTGAGATGAGGAAACTTTATTCAAAACATACCAGTTAGTTACTGTTGGGAGTGGCAACCTTTGCATGCTTAATTAACTGGCTATTTTGTTTGCATGTTTATTGTAGGCATAGAGATAGCCTAGAGAAAACTTCCTGTTTGTTTTGGTCAGCACCTCTTCCTCCAGCATGTACACATTCTTTGGTCTTAAAAAGGTTCTCTTGCCATTTACTCCTTCCTTTTGTCCTCACCTTTTGTCCTGAAAGCATGCCCTGAGATCTTCTAACAGGGATTATTTTCAGCAAGCACGTGAGTGCTTAATTTTCTTCCTACCTTCTTCAAGAATTGAACCTGTGTAGACTATGCACAAGATTTTGTGAGTAAATTCTTTTATATTTTTAACCAAATTGTTTTTTGTGTTTATTTTGAGCTAGGTTAAGTGTGTTTGGGGTGGAGTGATAGAAGTGGGACTGGTAATCTGTTCAACTTCCGTTTTTGTGCAATTACTAAAATACTCTGCTGATTGAGAGTCTCATTGCCAAAAATCTCTCAATTCCCCAACAGTTACAATGTTAAGGGGGCAAACCTGGTAATTAATGAAGTGTGAAGATAGTACACTGGTGTGAGATATATGTACTCTTGTTTATAATGAATTGTGAAAAACTCCCTGTACACTGTTGTGGTCACTTCACTGCCAGGCTTTCCTGATGCTGCTTGTCTACCTCCTCCTTGCAAAAATTAAGGAAGAGTAGCTTTGACTCTTTTTAAGGAAGAATAACATTTACAATTCTGATAGAACCGGAAAGTGGTGTGCTCTGTAGCTGCAGTTATGAAACAAATAATAAGAAGGTCCCTTAGCTTATGGCAGACTGTTTGATTTCCCTTTTAGTTCCTAAGATGTGGGTTGGGATGGGCTTTCTTCTTAGACGTTGAAGAGATGTTGCCAATCAAAAAATGCAGTGCTGGTCTAAATGTATTAAAGACTCAGTGTAAGGCACCTTTGTATACACATGGGTCCCCCTGTTAATTACAAAGCAAGGTTGTACATGCTGGCATATATAGGGTTGTCTAGATGACAATTTGTTGTGGAATCTGTATGGATCACTCTAATGACTGTGATGTTTCTATCTAAAAGGAACTAGTTATATTACTCATTACTCTGATCACACAACAGATCATTACTTGTTACTGCTTCTGCTGTCTAGAAAGTAACTTACATTACTGTTACTACTGTGCTATTGAAAAATGCAGGAAATGTGCTCTCTGGTTTTCCTTATATCTGATCATAACTCTGAATGGATTACTCTGTCCACATTCATAGTACCATTACTCACCTCCAAAGGCACACAATAGCAAATCACACACAAATGTTGGGAGAGGGAGCTGCAGAAATCCCTTTCCCTTTCCTATCTTCCCCTTCCCCAGGCAACTGCTATAAATCTCATGCCTGAGTCAGCCTCAGGCATAAAGAGAAGATCCCTTCTTCTCTAACTTTTCTCTTACCACTCACAATAACCCAAATAGTTCAAATGCATGCCCTGGCCACTGTTTGGAGCAGCTAGCCCAGGGTAGGTAGTGCTCCTCCCATTTACTCACGCTGACTCTGGGCCTTTCCGCACTACACTGTTATAGTGCTATTATTCCACTTGCAACATCCTATGGAATCTTGGGGGTTTGCTGTTTAAGGAGGGGCATTTAGAATTCTCAACCAGAGAGCTCTTTGGCTTCAGTAAACTACAAACCCCAGAATTCTACAGGATGTTGAAAGTGGAGTAATAGCACCATAACAGTGTAGTGAGGAAAAACCCTCTGTATGTCTCACAGTGGCAGGAAGTCCCTTTCACTTCTATATAATGGAGGAAAGCAGATGATGCTGGCTAACTTTTTCATTTTTAAAAAAATCCTTACTAACCCAAGTCTGATGCAGCCCATGTTTTCCATGTGTCTATTCTTTTTCTCCTCCCTTCTTCTGTTTTTATTGTTTATTCCTCTGTTTCTCACCACAGGCTCTACAACCCACAAAGGGAATGCACAGGGCAGCCTCTTAAGTGACCCTTCCCTGTCTCCTTCCCATTGCTCATACTGAATCAGCACTGGAACAGCATATTATAGGCCTGGCTGTTACAAGGCTGTAGTTCCAGTTTATTAATCCGAAAAGGAACAAGCTGTCAAAATGATTCTTTAAAGCTAACGTGTTACTTCCAAGCAATTGTCTGTTCCTCAGATTCAAAGAAAGAGAAGTGCACATGATGTAATCATCCATTTGTAATCGTCTCTTGTTTTCTGTGTGCTGCTTCTATCTTTTTTCTTACCAGAACACATCTGATATTTTTTGCAAATGGATAATTAAATATGCATAAATGCAGCTGCCTGATCACTGTGCTTCTGTCTTTTACAGAGGGTGTGGTTTTGACATGGGGTGACATATTCAGAGCTTGGGAAAGTTACTTTTTCCTTTACAGATCCTAGGATCCCCCAGCTACCATGTTAGTTGTAGTCCAAAAAGTACCTTTTACAAGCTCCAGACGAAATGGGAACTTGTGTCACTCATCATAACTTGTCATATACTCAGTTTAACCATCGTGTTGTTGATGTTCTTAATTGCTGTCAAGTCAACTTCGAGGTATGTCAGCCCCATGAGTAAGAACACTCAAACACCACCTCTCATCAACAGCCCTGCTCAGATCCCGAAGATTCAAGGCTGTGGCTGCCTTCATTGAGTCTATCCTCCTATAAAACAGTCTTCGTTTCCTACTGCTTCCCACTTTAACCATTGTAGAAGGCATCATTTTTATCACCCCCTCAATTTTTTTTAATTTTAAGCAGTGGATCCAGCGCTTTGGATTCTGCCCAGAAATGGCTCTGCAGCCAGTGGAACTCTTCCACCAAGAGGGTTATGTGATCCCTACAACCTGCCATAGCCATCCACCTGGCTGCAGCACTTTGGGCCTGCTGGAGGTTCCAAGCTTTCAAAGGCAGCCCCACATAGAGCATGCTGCAGTAATCTAAATAGGATGTCATCAAGGCATGTGTCACTGTAGCCAGATCGGACATCTCCAAGAACAGGCACAGCTGGCGCACCAGCTTTAACTGTGCAAATGCACTCCTCACCACTACTGAAACCTAGGCATCCAGGTTCAGACCAAGTCCAGGAGTACACTGAAGCTGTGAACCTGATGTTTTGGGGGAAATTTTTGTCTCTACCACTCCACACTGGTAAAGTGATGAACTGTGATGAGTCAAAAGTCCTGTTAAAGCTTTATTATTAATCATTATTGTCAGTGTTTTACAATTAGCATTATTTATATCCTGCCTTTCTCCCAAATGCAATCAAAGGCAGCTTACAATAATGTAAATAATGTAAAAAGATCACTAAAATATTTAGGTTATAAAAGTTAAAAAGAAATTAAATATTCCAGTTATTAAAACATGCTTTAAAAATAGTTAAAACACTTAAAACATACCTAAAACATTATGTCAAAAAGGATTTAAAAATACAGCACACACACTATAGCTCCATAATTAAAATTCAAGATCCAAAAACCTCCTCACCTGCCAACTGGAAAGACCTGTTGTGCAAAACACCCTGCCTTCACACCCATGCTGTCCAGCTCAAAACCCAAAACAGAGCAGAAGGCACCGTACAAACCAGCACTTGAATCATGCGATGACATTCCTTCTGTACCATCTTGTGAGGGCACACTCCCTCATTAAAAAAAGTTTAGCTATAAGTTACAGCTTCTGTGAAAAAGGAATGTTATCCCTCATTAAGTTGCAATCATAATGAAATTTGCTATGATTTAGTTACTGTATAAATTAATGGCAACTAAGTAGTTATTTCTACTTGGCTGCTTCTAAGCTCTGCATATCAGTGATTTATTAGCAGTTGTTGTTGTTATGTGCCTTCAAGTTGACTCCAATTTATGATGACTCTTATCATATAGAGTGTTTTTAACAAGATTTATTCAGAGGAGGTTTGCCAGTGTCTTTCTGTAAGGCTGAGCAAGTGTAACTTGCCCAAAATTACCAAGTAGGTTTTCATGGCTGAGTGGAGATTCATAGTCCAGCACTCAAATCACTACCTGACATTGGCTCTCTTATTATCAACAGGTGCTACGATTCTGGAAAGACTAACTTAACATGTATAGTTTTAGATTCACTGGAGGAGATTCATTGAATCAATGGCAACACAGAAATTGAACACCTGTGTTAACGTCATTGATTGAGCAGGTCTAATCTAGTTGGTCTACTTTAGATGGGACTAACAATTGGATTTAGGCCCTAGTCAGTTCCTCCTTGCCTCTGATATGAGGCCCAGTGCAGGAGATGAGTTTCTTCCCCCAGCTCTCCAAAGAAATGTCAGCCATTTCCCATCTATATCAGCTGCAGCAGATTAAAAATTATTGTATGTTACATTTTATAAGGACTGCATGCAGAGTGTAAATTTGTGCTGCCAGTTTGAAAGTGGGAGAAACTAATCCATGACCTTCAAAGGCCCCCATGAGCGCAAGCATTTTTGCCCATACAGATTTTTAGAGAACTGTGGCTTAGGTGGCTTACCATGTAGGATAAGAGCTTTCTTGTGATGTCGTCAAACGTTCCTTTTTTAAGGGGAAAAAAAAAGTCTGTCAGTTTTTAAATTGGTTTCACATTTTATGCTCCAAGAACTAAGTGAAAAGAGCATCTTGCCCCAAGGTTATCCTTCTCTTTTCATCAGCATTTTGATTAAAGCTGGTCATGGTTTAGGTTTTTTTTCCCTTCAGTGGAACAGATTGTAGTCTTTTCAGACTGGACCCGATTTCCTAATAAGAACCAGCTTCTGCCAGATTTCCTCCCTCCTCTTCCCTCCCCACCCGCCGTCTTCTTTCTCTCTCTGTGGTATTTCCACTTTTGTGACAGCTTACTGCCTAGCAACCTACTCAGAGCATGACAGTATTGCTTTGTTGGACAATAAGCCCCAGAATCCTTCAGCCAGCATGGTCACTGGGAATTCTGGATCTCATAATACAAAAAAGGGTAATTGTTGCGTGTTCTGCTACACCTATGGATAGGATTTTCTCTCTGAACAATTACACATGTTAGCTAGCATTCCGTTAGTGCCTTCTTGTGTATGTATTTTTTTGGTTATTTTAGGGGTTGGTTTCCCCTTCCCCCCTCCACAATGATCAAAAACCGCCCCCCAGGACTCACCATATCAGTGACATTTGTCCCAGTAGCCACTGTTAGGGGATAGTGGAGGGAACTGGAGAGGTATTTGGCTATAGGACTATTGCCAGATGCAGACCAAGGACATCATCTGCTGAGATCTCCAGAGGGCCCTTGAGGATCTTGGTGGAAGATATCCTTAGTCCAGGTCTGAATATGGGAACATAGTAAATGTTTCTCTAGTCTCTCCACTCTCACCAGTCATGTCCATTGGAAGATTCCTATTGAAACACAGTGATTCCTGAAGGTGATTGTAGGAGAGCCACAGTGCAGTTCCATATGTGAAACTCCTGTGTGACACCCATGGAAGGACCCAGCCAGAGGGTTCCCCACATAAATCCAGACCAGCATACTTCATGCCAGTGCTTGCCTTTCAGATTACAACAGCTAGTTCCTTGGTGGCTTCAAGAGAGTCAGACTTTCTGGTGACACCAAACTACTCAGGGCAGTAAAAACAAAAGCGAATGTCACGAGTTCCATAAGAACCTCACTCCAAGCAGGGTGGATGTGTAAGCTCATGTATAGCAATGCACACTGGCCCAAAATCCCAACTGCACATGTATGCTGATAATGGATGTCTGTGTGCTATGTGAATGATCTTGATGTTTTGGGGAGAGTTTAAGGAAAATGATGACCCAGCACACAGGAGAAAGTGATGACCTGGTGCACCAGTGTGACAAAAGCAAATCCCATATTAGGCACCATTAGGAAAGGGACTGAAAATAAAATGGCCCCAGTGTCATACAAATATATGATGCATCCCGTCTAGAAATACCATAATGCCTACTAGACACGATGTTTACATTTTACCATCAGGACTAGAGACAGTTGCTTCTGGATGCCAGTTGCTACAGTCTGATAGTGGGGCAGAATTGTTGTCTATATGGATGCCTTATACCTCGTTAATGTAGCTATTTATTATATTTTCTTATGACTACTATAAGTTATAGGAACATTTGTTTCTTTGGCAGACACTCCAGTCTTTCTCTCTCTCTCCTCCTGACAGCCCTGTTGCTTGCTAACCCCTTGCTTTAAAGCTCATGGCTACACTTGGCTGCAGGAGGAGCACCCCTGGCCCTCTGAAGCTTGCCAGACCTTTTCCTATTCTGCTGATGTGGTAGTAAAACCTTCCCCAGGACATGAGCCTGCCTCAGGCTGGTGCCACTGTGTTTCCCAGTGCTGGAAACACTAGTCTTCTGGTCAATCCACATGATACATTCAGTACTTCTTTTCAGAAAAATTGTGCATGATTTTCCTCTTTAGTAGATTTTGTTGGTTGTTAGAAGGTAAATGAGCTTAATTTGCAAGTGTGATTACTGAGGCATACAGCTCTGAGGAACTGCCAGTGTCAGAGGGAAAATGGGTTAATCATTAGGTATATGCATCCCTGCTAGAGTCTGGCTTGATCCATAGTCTATCTTTGGTTTCATGGTTGCTTCTTGTAGCCTCAGAACATAACTGCTGCCCAGACAATGGCTGAAGAGGGATAGGAGTGGAATGGACTTAACTAGTCTGCCTTATCTTCCTCCCTGCCAGCCTCATAGAATCAGAAATGTAGAGTTGGAAGAGACCACACGGGCCATCCAGTCCAACACCCTGCCATGCAGGAACACCCTCAAAGCACTCCCGACAGATGGCCATCCAGCCTCTGCTTAAAAACCTTCAAAGAAGGAGACTCCACCACACTCCGAGGCAGCATATTCCACTGCCGGACAGCCCTGACTGTCAGGAAGTTCTTCCTGAGGTTCAGGTGGAATCTCCTTTCCTGCAGCTTGAATCCATTGCTCCTTGTCCTGGTCTCTGGAGCGGCAGAAAACAAGCCCTCTCCCTCCTCTACATGGCATCCCTTCAAATATTTAAACATAGCTATCATGTCCCCTCTTAACCTTCTCTTCCAGCTCTCTACCCAGGTATCTACCTTAGAGATACCCAGCTCTCTAAGTCTATCCTCATAGGGCTTGGCTTCCAGGCCCTTCACCACTTTGGTTACCCTCCTCTGGACCTGCTCCAGCTTGACCATGTCCTTCTTGAATTGGGGTGCCCAGAACTGGACACAGTATTCAAGATGAGGTCTAACCAAAGCAGAGTAGAGTGGTACCAGTACCTCCCTCGATCTATACACCATACTCCTATTGATCAGGATAGAATATATAAAATACTGCTTCCTGCATGTGTCTACCCCTATCCAAACTGGTCACAGCATTTCTCAGACCAAAATCTACATGGCTGGAAGAAGCAGTTTCTACACATGAGGCCAAATAACAGTAACTAGCTGGGTAGCAGAGGGTGACATTTAAAGCAAGCAAACCTTAAGCAGAAATGCACATAAATATAAGAAGGAGGAGGTTTCTGGGTGATTGTTACAACACTTGAAAATGCATGGATGATTTTGGCTTTCTCATTCACTGGATTTGAAAAGAGAACAGAAGCAGCTCTCCTGGTGACAGATTTTCCATTGCATTACAATGCTAATGTTGTAACAGAATGGAAGCTCACTAAGAAGTGCTGCAGAGGTTTGAGTGTGGCAAGAGAACTGGAAGTTCTAGGAGCATCTGGCTCATCTCACCCTTCTTGAACTTGGACGCAGTGGAATGAAACTCTTCTTGTTGAACCTAAAATTAGAAAACTTTTGACCCTTCCCCAGAAAAAAATGAGCCATACTCTAGAGCTGCTGAAGAGACTGTTCAAGTGCCCTCACTTCTGCTACTACATACGCCATTTCTTCCTACTCTAGCGTATTTAGAGTGGAAGATGGCTGTTTTCTTGTCATCAGGAAAATATTTACGGTCTCCTTCTATCAGTCTACAAGTTTTTTCCTCCATTGCACAGATCTTTGTTGATGGATTTCAGACATTAGGAGCTGTGTGCTGTGTTGCTTTCATAAACACAGTTTATATTTTCTCCCTTCTTTGTCAAGTTAAAGACACCTGTGCCCATAAAAGAGTCTCCAACCAAGCAATGTAAAAATGATTTGGAGTAGAGCTGACACTTTAAATATATACGAAAATCATAACAGTGCCTCCATTCCATTGTGTGACACATCAGAGAAAACAGGAAAGAAACCCAAATTCCTTAGCTGTCATATTGGTTGTTTGACTCTCTCACTTCAATTAGAGTCAAAAGTGAACTCTTGGAAAGTAACTATTGCTCCAGATTCACAGTCTTAGGCCATTTCTGCACTATGGCCCCATCCCAGCATGGGGACATGTTGAAGCCGGTCTGTGACATGTGCTAACGCACAGCATTGTTGTGGTCCCACTCCTTTCATGTCCCCAGCCGCTGTGATCATGTATTATACTATTTCTTGGAATAAATCTGGTAATAGGCCCCTTTCGTGTGATGATCCTGTCGGTTGGGACTGTGCGGGAAGGGCGGAAGTGCTATCAAGGTGTTGCCTTCCTCAGTGAAACACAGGAAGAGGTCGGCTGCACTGCAGAAGGAAGGAACTACCATCTGCTGGCATCTGGCCAGGTGCAGAGGGGAATGTTCGGAACATGCGCCTATCCCAGCAAAGACACTGCCAAGATGACGCTGGGACTCTGTACTAAGTCTGATTCTTTGAGCCACTGTTGTTGTTATTGTTGTTGTTGTTTTCAGACTGACTCTAAAGGTGAAATACGAAGCATGCCATGGAAATGTCCGGATAGGCCTGTGACTTTAACTTTCTGAGAAACAACCTCTCCTCTTCCTCTTTGAGTATGACTGTAAAGTTTAGTTACTCTTAGCATTTTAAAAGTGTGACCTAAATGCTGGAGAAGAAATACCATGTGATTCAAGGGCTAGTCTGTACTGCTGCCTCAGCTTCTGTTGACTGGTTCTGTTGCGCTTAGGCAGAAAAAATGAAATGCACAAATATAGGATGGGCGACGCATGGCTGGATAGCAGTATGTGTGAAAGGGATCTAGGAGTCTTGGTAGATCACAAGCTGAACATGAGTCAGCAGTGTGATGCGGCAGCCAAGAAAGCCAACACGATTCTTGGTTGCATCGATAGGAGTATGGTGTCTAGATTGAGGGAGGTAATGGTATCACTCTATTCTGCCTTGGTTAGGCCTCATTTGGAATACTGTGTTCAGTTCTGGGCACCTCAATTCAAGAAGGATGTCGACAAGCTGGAACGTGTCCAGAAGAGGGCAACCAAAATGGTGAAGGGTCTGGAAGCCATGCCTCATGAAGAATGGCTTAGGGAACTGGGTATGTTTAGTCTGCAGAAGAGAAGGTTAAGAGGAAACATGATAGCCATGTTTAAATATTTGAAGGGATATCATATGGAGAATGGAGAAAGCCTGTTTTTTGCTGCTCCAGAGACTAGAACAAGGAGCAATGGATTCAACCTGCAGGAAAGAAGATTCCGCTTGAACCTCAGGAAGAACTGCCTGATGGTCAGAGCTGTCCGGCAGTGGAATATGCTGCCTCGGAGTGTGGTAGAGTCTCCTTTTTTGGAGGTTTTTAAGCAGAGGCTGGATGGCCATCTGTTGGGAATGCTTTGATGTGTGTTCCTGCATAGCAGGGGGTTAGACTCGATGGCCCCCTGTGGTCTCTTCCAACTCTATGATTCTATGGCCCTTTCCGCACCTTACCTTCTTCCGGCGCTGGGGTGCGGGATCGCGCAAGCAGCCTCTGGCGAGAGGCGTCTGGGGTCCTTCGGCTCCGTATGAGCTGCCTGCTCGTGTGAAAGCCCCGCCTCTTCCTTCTGCAGCACAGCCTGGGAGTTTCCCAGGCTGCACTGGGGCAGGAAGCACGACCGGCATGGCTCCGAAGGCTCCGCGTGCCAGGTAAGTGCACGTGGGGCCTGGGAGCAATGCGCGATCGCACACCATTTTCAGCTTCTAGCCGAAAATGAAAAGGTGCGCGATCGGCGCCTGCCGGCCCCTGGAGCATCACACGATTGTGAGTGCATCGTGCAGATCACTCCTCACAGTCGTGTGATGCTCCAGGTGCCCTTTCGCATGGAAAATGCCGTGTTAAAAGGGCCTATGACTGTACTGATGAGTAGAAGTGAGGAGCATGTGTTCTGTATCACAAGATAGTGGCTTTTAGCATTCACATTTAAAAGCAACTAGAAAGTGACTATTATAGTCACTTTTGAGAAATGAGAAAGTAAAAAGTTTTTTTTTAAAAAAAATTCAACTATAATTGTAATCATCTAGAATTGGGAGTTATTGAACTATAATGGCAACTAATTAGTTTTTTTGAAAGTAATGACTCAACTTTGGGCTTCTCTTCTTACATGCACAGACATTAGTAACACCATTACACTGTGCTGAAAATAATTGGTAGTCTTTGCTTAACCTAATAGATTTGTTTAAAACCTTGCCAGGAAAAAAAAAATCTTTTTGATTATGCTTGAGTTAATAGTTTCAGCAACTCCCATTGCAACAGAGCTCTGGCTCCATACAAACAAAGTGTGACATTCTTATGCTAATGAAATGACTTTTCAGATTATAGCTCTTCTGCACAAAGGATGGCCCAGAGATCAGAAACATGACCAGAATTTCTCCCTAAGAAAACCACCCATCAAGCACAGCTCAGTTTGTGCAATATGTTCCTGAATGGACTTGCCAGCCAACACCCACATTTTGTTCTCTCTTCTGCTCCAGAGTCAGTAACCTTTCATCAGAAAAGTTCTTAGGTGGGCCATTAGAATTCTAGCACAGTGAGGATTGCCCCTCATCCAACCTACTACCCTTGATTTTCATCTGTGTACCTGACTGTGTGAGGAGGATATCCTAGGGAAATCAGTATGCGTATTCTAGGCTTCCAACAGCTATCCTTCATGCATATTATGAATGCTATTTAATAATCATGGAGATTAACCAAATGGAATAGAAAGGTCAAATACTAAAAAACAATTAAATGAGCAATTCTATTGACTAGTGGGAAAAATCAATTGAGAATGAAATGTGGTTTTCTGCTTCCATTACCCTCGAGTGTATCTGAATTTTTATCCCAGATGAGTTGAAAAGATACATTTTTTATTACTTAAAAAAAAGAAACCTAGAGATTTCCTTCCATAAAGTGCAGAACAGTCAGAACCGGCCTTACCGTGAGGCACACTGGGCCTCTAGCCACAAGATTTGGACTGAAGGTGGTGAAAAAATGAGCACACACATCCTGCCTGTCCACCTGTCCATAGGTGTATAACAGAATGAACACAGCTCAGCTACTGCCTCAGCTACAGGCTCTTCCTGGCTGCATACCCGAGAGCATGCTGGTACTGTGCTACCAGAGAGTCAATGCCACCTGGGCATTCCACCACTCTAGACAACTCTAACATCACTAATTTACTGCTAGGTCGGGAAGAGAAATGGAAGAGAAAGCAATAGTGACAGCTATGTAGTATGTTTTGTTTTTGTTTTTTTAATATTTTTATTAAAAACTCTGTCTATTTACACTTATATATCTTCATGTCTTATTCATTTTTTTTCCAGATCGTATAAAAAACATCAATTTGCTTATAATACAATTATCCATTTTACGTGTATTTCCATATTATAGTCCATTCAGGATCTTCCAGTTACATTTTTATAATCTAATTAAATTAATTAAGTCCATTCTACTCAAAAGAAATCCATCATATTTTGACACTTCATTTCCATCTATTCAAATCAATTTTCACTCATCAATTCATAAACATTCAGAAACTCTAATTCAGATCCTTATCTATATTTCTGTACCTTTTTAACTTCCTACTGTCTCTTGTTTGGATATTCTTCAGTTTTAATATCTGATGCCTCTTAAACTGTTCTGTTATTGTTGACTTGCCTTTTTTATAAGCATTCTTTACATTTAATTGTCTTATTAAGCTAACTGGTGCTCTTTTATTTCTCCTTAATTTTCAGACTTCATTGTCTTCTTGGCATAACCTTGTCCAATTACTCTCAATGTATTTCTTCACTGCTATCATTCCGCTTTCTTTCTTGCCTCATCTTTCTCCCTTCATGGCACAGGTTAAGTCATCCAAAATAACATATTCTTGTAATTTAGTCAACCATTCTTCCATTTCTGATGTTTCATTCTTTTTCCAATATTTCGCATATGTTATTCTGGCTGCTGTCACCATGTATAAAATCGTATCCTTATGTTTCATGTACTCTTTGTCCACTTGGTGCAGTATATTCAATAAAAAAATTTCCGGTGTTAATGGTATTTTTATTCGTAAAATCTCCATAATTATTTTATGAATCTTTTTCCAATATCTTCTTGCTTTTGTACATTGCCACCACATGTGATAAAAAGTGCCATTTTCTTCTTTACACTTCCAATATTTCTTCTCCGTGGTTTTGTATATCTTACTCAGCTTCTCTGGATCCAGATACCATCTATATAGCATTTTGAGATGGTTCTCCTTCAGATTTTACGCCAAAGTAAATTTTTGGGTGTTTTCCCAACTTTTCTCCCATTGTTCTAGCTTAATTTCCTGTCCAATATTCCGAGCCCAAACGATCATTGTATCTTTTATTACCTCAGTTTCTAGCTCTCGGTCTAACATAAACTTGTATAATTGTGATGTTTGATGCTCTTCTTTCTCAAATATTTTTTTCTCAAATTCATTTAGTTGTATATTTGTTTCCAAGCCTTCTAATTTTTGATCCATTTTTAGTCTTTCTTTCAACTGAATATACAAAAACCATTGACAGTTCCATCCCTCATTTGCTAGTTCTTCTCTTGTTTTGATTCTCTGAGTATCTTTTTCTTCATTTATGACTAGATCTCTGTAAGTTATCCATCTTTCTGTTGGGTCTTTCCATTTCCTGTATAGGGCCTCATGAGGTGAGACCCAAAGTGTTATTCTGGAATACAATTTCTGTTTCCATATCTTCCAGATTTCTAGTAAAGGTCATCTAATATAATGATTTAAGAAGTCTTTATCTACTTTTGCTTTGTTATAGCAAGCGTATCCATGCCAACGGAACCAGAGATCCGCGCCTTCTGAGTTTAATATTCTATCACTTCTCAACATTATCCAGTCCTTTATCCAAGTCACACCATTTGCGTAAAAGTACAGTTTCAAATCAGGTAGATCACAGCCTCCTCTTTCCTTTTTATCAGTCAATATTTTCCATTTTATTCTCGGCTTTTTTCCTCCCCAAATGAAATGTGATAAGTCCTTCTTCCAACCCTGAAAACATCTTGTATTAATAATTATCGGTAAGTTCTGAAATAAGTAATTCATCTTTGGTAATATCATCATCTTAATTGTTGCCATTCTTCCCAATAAAGATAAGTTCTGTTTTGTCTAGTTCTGTAAGTCTCTTTAATTTCCTTCCATTTTGCCGCATAATTATTTTCATATAGTTCATTATTCTGTTTAGTAATTACTATTCCCAGGTACTTAATTCTCTTCTCCTCTTTGAATCCTGTCATCTGAGTCAGTTCTTCAATTTCCTCCTTTCTCATGTTTTCAGTCAATATCTTTGTTTTTTCTTTGTTGATTTCGAAGCCAGCTAATTCTCCAAATTCATTACATACTTCTATCATTTTCTTTACACTTGTTTTGGGCTCTTCAAGAAAAATCACCAAGTCATCTGCATACGCTTTCAATTTGTACTTTTGTCCTTTTATTTTAATTCCTTTTATTGCGTCTTCTGTTCTTTTTATTCTTAGGAGAACTTCTAACGTTATTATAAAGAGTAGGGGTGACAGTGGGCAACCCTGACGGGTACCCTTTTTTATCTCTATAGGTGCCGTCTTCTCCCCATTTATTATTAATTGTACCTTGCAATTTTTATATATTTGTCTTATTCAGTTTACAAATTTGTGTCCACAGCCCATTCTCTCCAGTAGTGCGATCATAAATTCGTGTTCTATGTTGTCAAACGCCTTCTTTGCATCCACAAAGACCATTGCGCATTTTTTCTCGTCATGTTTCTCATAGTACTCAATCATGTTGGTCACTGTACGTATATTGTCTCTGATGTATCTTCTCGGCAAGAAACCGCTTTGGTCTTCATGGATATTTTTTGCAGTATTATCTTCATTCTTTCTGCAATTATACTTGTAAATATTTTGTAATCTATGTTTAATAATGAAATCGGTCTGTAATTATTTGGCTCCTTTGGATCTTTCCCTTCTTTTAATATCAAGGTTATATTCGCTTCATTCCATGAATTGGGAGTAAGGCCCTTTTTGACCTTTCCTTGTGTTGACCGTTGGTGATCAACCCACAGACTGAGGTTGTATCATGTGGATAAAGGTCTTGTATAAGCCTTCCTTAACTTGTCACCAAAGCTTAGGTACTCTAAACCCATTCCAACCTTGCTAAGAAGACTGATGGCTATGCTGACTAGGTAATTCTGGAAATTGTAGTCTTAAAAAAAAAAAAAAAGGAAAGGAAAGGAAACTTTTTCAAACTGTGATCTTCCCCAGCAATCTTCCATGAGTAAGTTAGAATTGGTTTGGAACTCTTTTCTGCAAATCTGACAAGACACAGAAGAATTAGTGACATTTTGTGATCAATGAAATCATGTGGCACCTTGGGAGTCTTGATACAAATCTTTCTTCTTTCACCTGCTGTATGTGGATGTGAGTGGTGGGGTGAATGCAGAGCAGTGAAAATGGTGGTTGGCAGTACTCTATGCCTCTCTGCTTCAAGGCTTGGACCACTCATGGATATACCTGTTTCTCAGCTTTCTCATAAATAAGCTTTTTACTGAGCATTCTCATCCAAAATAACATCATCCTCCTTTTGAGGCAGAAAGTCTCTGCATTTTGTCAGTTTTTAAGGATGCTCTATGGAATGAAGTCAAGAATATTATTGGCACAATCATTTGCATACTCCCATGGAAATAAGGGACAAACTACACAATCCATTGCAGCTGCATGGAACAAAGCCTGATCAGCTCTTTGTAAAACATCCTTAGGATGAAATGCTTTTTTCTTGGAGTAAGGAAGGAAATGCCAAACCCTTTTGTTGCAAGTAACTTTGCCTCTCAAAATCCCTCCCATCCCCCAGCTGCTTTTACCCCTTTCCCTGTTCCATACTCCAGCTCTCTGTCTCACATGATGGTCAGCCAGCTGCCTTTGGGAAGTACACCAAAAGGACATGATGGAGAGACCCATCTCCTGTTGCTTCCCCTGGCATCTGGTGATGATGCCTGCTGCTTATGAACACAGAGACTCCATTTGTCTATCTTGGCTAATTGCCATTGAACGAACTATCCTCCAGGAATTCATCAAATCCATTTAAAAAGCCATCTCAGCTGATGCTCTTTGCCACATTTTCTGGCAATGTTAATTAAGTGGCACATGAAAAACAAAACCTTCCTTTTGTTTGTCCTAATCCTGCTGCTCATCAATTCCATTGCCTGAGCCCGCCTCTGTTGCCAGAATTTTTTGAGAGATGGAAGATAATTTCTTTCTATCCACTCTGCCTTTATAGTTCTAATTTTGTCAATTTCTATTTGAGACAGAGCAACCAGAAGTGCATATAATATTCCGAATGTGCGATTTCTATCATAGCATTATGATACCTGCTGTTTTTATTTTCAGTACATATCCTAACAATGAAGTTTCCCCTTTTCACTGAAAGGGACTATGGACCAATATTTTCAACAAGCTTTCCCATAGGACTCTCAGTTTGTCTGCATCCAATTCAGACACCACTGAGTTCTGTGATGAAGTTGTACTTCACCATGTATCAGCAGGTGCCCGAATGTGCGTGACTATGGGCTTTGTGACCCTGAATCTTCTCTGCCATCCGGAGGTCCACTCATCCGTCCAGCATGAAGCATTCCTTCTGGAATTCTTCAGATCTACTTATGGCTGTGGCATGAGGACATTTGGTTGCCACATCCTGGAAAGTACAATCCTGGGGTCAGTGAGGTAGTTTTAGTCAAGCTGCTATCCTACAGCAACACATAGTACACTATTATATCACTGTGATATCACTTTAACTCCCATGGGTCAATCCTTTGGAATCTTGGGATTTGTAGTTTGGTGAGGTTCTTAGAATTCTCTAGTGCAGTTCTACAGCATTAGAGTTCTCTGCAGACAATTCTAAGTTCCTCGCTAAACTACAAATCCCAGGATTCCATGGGATGGAACCATAGCAGTTAAATGGCATCAAAGTGCTATAACTGTGCCCTGTGCAGTATAATGTGGAAACTGATCGCTTCTTCAATTAATCATACACTGCACCATTCCCTTCTGAATTTTTTTAAAAGTGATGTTATATTGACTCTTTCCCACACTTTTGCTGATTGACTTCAGTAATATAGTTAGTTTACTAACTCATCACTGGAATTATTTGCAATTATTGTGTAAAAGCCACACAGTCTAGCAATTTCTTTCTTCTGAGCTGTTGGATGATATTTGCTTTGTTATGACCTTTCTTTGAGATAATCCCCAGGAAAGAGAAAAAGATAGTATATATATTGATATTTCTCATATTGTAAACTATTGAATATCATTTTTTTGAAGATGTGCATTCAGTAATGAACCTGAACCACATTTCAGATCAGAAATTGGTTTATCCCCACCTCTAATCATTTTGACTTCCTATCTGTGACATTAAGAGGAAAAGTAGTCAATCAAGACAGCAAGTCAGTTCCTAGAACAGTTCACTCATCATTCCAGAAACAAGCCCCTGTTTGATGTAGCTTTGCTTGATTTTGTTATAATGACAACTTCTTCAGAGCTTTGATATTAAAATGAGTATAGATTACAGAGCGGGAGTGAATTGTTTGGCTTAGTAAAGGAATCCCCTTTTATGAGATTTCTGTCAATGTATAAGCTGAACAAACTGCCAGGCTTTACTAATAGCAGGTGAATACCTTATTGTGCCTGCATATAATTACACTGCAGAACAGCAGTGCAATAGACATGGATGCAGGGCATGTAACTGAAGACACTGGGAAAATTCTTTTGGGACTGGACAGCCCTTTGTTCAACAGTTTATCAGTTTAACCAAGGACTTGTCCACACAGATATGAACCGGAGTCCTTAAACTGCTTCCCTTTCAAAAGAGTAAAAAAAATTATGGTAAAATAATACTTTTAGGATTTGATGTTGCATAATATTCTTGCATATGGGTGAGCTGAGATTGCTTAGTTTTGCCCAGAATCAGATCTCAGTAATAAGGAAGGTGGTTGAAACAGTGGCTCCAGTCTCTGAGCTTCTCTGTCTTGTACCCGATAAATTTTGAAATAAAAATGTGAATCATTTCTAGCAGTTGTAGGTCTCCCATTTAAGTACTAGAATACAAGCCACATGTAAGTTGTGTGGCCATGGCTTTCAAGAGAACTTGTCAGCAGTGTAGAGAGAATGGCATCTGTACAGTTCAAACAGGTATGGATGGGGTTAATCGGCTTAGCATAGACATCAAGAAGGTGCTCTATTCACCTCTGCCTGGCATTTCAGTAGATAAAAACAAGAGATCTACAGCTCTCAGGTGTGAATTTCAAAAGCCCATAGTGCTCCCCGTTTTGGCTTATCTGTAGGTTTTACTATAACTGCTTGACTTCTCTATTCTCAAAACTTTCCAAGGGAGAGAAAAGCTCACTTTTGCACAGCAAGGTTTCCTTTGGGTAAACCTTGGCTATATAAACCTGTTGCTTGAGACTACACCTTCAAATTTTGCTCAAAGGGGAGTACTTATGCCAGATTAGAGAAGCTTTTTTGGGTTATAAAGTACATCCTATGTACTATGGGTGTCTGAAGATACAATCAGCTGTCAGAGGTCATCCCAGCTCCTCATCAGATCAAAGATGTGTGGACTTTCTTTGCTATGAAATACTTCCTGTGTCCATTAAACTCTAATAAAATCTTTCCACTAGTGGTGGTACTGGGCTTGATACTATACAAATGCCTTGAGGAGGCCTGGAGTGACTGACATCCTAGTTCTGAGTTCAATGGTTTCACAACAGTAGGCCTGGGAAAACCCTGTGATATATGGGGTCAGGTAACCCCACAAGACCCACCTGCTCTGCTCTTTCCCCTAAGAGCTCCTACAAGAGGTCGGACTGACAGAAATAATTTGAATAGATTTCCCCAGTCCTGCTCCTGATGTGGGGCTTCTGGCTGTGGAAAGTTCAGTTCAGGCTCCAAGGAAGTATCATTTCAACACTGCAATCATGGCTGGCCTCTGGTTGGTGTTTTATGCAAGCTAAGTTCCCTTATGTATGCAGTGTATGCAGTTTTACTTTTTCTGGCCTTTGTGTAACCTCCATATACCATTCATAGTTGTGTAAGTGGAGTTCTACAAGTGTAACTTTTGAACACACCCTTGCACATTCTTGGATGGTGTGTAACTACTCATCAGTGCCTTTAGTGTACTATGTGATTTATGGGGTTGCAGAATCAGCAACCACATTCAAACACACAACACTGGTTGCACAGTGATGGTACTGAGCAGATGGATGGTATAGTGAAACCACCGCTTAACTCCCTGAGTGTCTATTTATACTAAGCAAGCATGATGTAGGGTGCCTGTTATCAGTTTGAAAGAAACAATGCTACAGCATACTACTGATGCAAATTCACAATAATCAAGCATATGGAGCCTGCATGTTTTAATCAGGAACCATAGTTATAACTGACTAAATATACAGAAAACATATATATCAACCAAAGTAAAAAAGGCATACTATATTGTTCACACTTGTAGTACCCTGAAGTTCTTGTGTGTTTCAAACTTGGATGTTTCCTCTTTCTTGTGAAATGGACAAGTGAGTAAAACGCTACTATCTCTCTGAGTCTCCTTCAGATTAATAGGAGCTATTCAAGTTGGTGAATGGAAGAATATTCTTAACTGAAAAACAAACTCTTATAACCTCCTTTGCCTGTCCACATAGAATACCCAGGATTTTCACAGCATCCAGAAAACTTTCTGTAATTATCAGCCAGGGTATGGTGGCAAAAGTTTGGACTGTCTGTGTAAAATACTGAATGCTGGTCTGCCCTGAACTTAGAGGAATCCAAGGTTTATCCTGGGAATCCAATGCAGCTTAAGTTAACTGGTAGTTCCCTTGTGTTTCCTCTTATGATTCATGTTAGGAGATTAAGAGATACCTGGTACCTTTGGTCTCCAGTGCTTCAACAGAGGCTGGCCCTGCTAAGTCTGCTCTGAACTTCCCCCTGCTTGCTCAAATGGAGAGTGAAATCCTTCCTGTTACTGCTTGTGCAACACGAATCGTCTTTAAGAAAACAAAACATGCTTGACTAGAGCGAAACATAAGTGCCAGTGCAATTACATCCCATGGATATAAAACACAGATGCCAACCCCCCTAGTTAATTTGGGAGTTTGGTGCCATTTCCTTTTAAATAAAGGTGACACATCTTGCATTCACTGCGACAGCTGACCTTTCCTCAGATCACTACACCCCTCGTGGATCTCTTAACATAAGCAGCAATGACACATGACAAAACTCCTTATGAATCGGAAATCTTTACACAAATCGATATGATGTTATAGTTCATTGTCAGCTGCAATCTACTTCTGCTACCACCACTGGGAACTCTGAGCATTTCTTGAGGTGAAAGCAAGAATATGTCATCAAGATAGTTGCTTGCCGGGTGGTCAAAGCCGGCAATTGTGTCAAATTCATTCAGCTAAAGCGTATCTACTTCCTTGTATTGGAAGCGACAGCTGGAGAAGAATTCAGTGTCAGCAGCAAAGATCTACTTCATTTTCCTCTGACCTTTCATTTATGAATAGTTAATATGGGGTATAGTTCATTAAGTGTATATTATGCCACAGAAAATTGTGTAATTCTGGATGAATGAAATAAAAGAACATTTCTGTCTCTCTCTCTCTCCCCCCCCCCTCTCCCTCTCCCTCTCTCTCTCCCCTTCTCTGTGTATGTGTGTGTGTACAAAGAATAAAAGTTTTTGTCTTTGGCTTGAAAGTTGTCTTAATTTGTCATGGTTTTCACCAGCTGGGCATGAACTAATGAATTTTTCTCCTACTTTCTGTTGGCACTTGGGTATATATATTGAGAAGCTTCAAAAAGGACATGATTCCATGGCAGACCATTTAAGTAACGGATCATTTAAGTAAAATTCAGGAAATAAGGTAATTTTTTTAAAAAATATTTATTTCAATTTTTATGGGTTTAAACATCAATTATATTTTACATCCCTTTGAAAAGGCCTAGCAGAGCACGTAGAAGACCATTGTAAGCCTTCTTCCAGCCAAAATTAGTTGTTTGCCATACCTCTAACCCAATTCTACTAAGAGAAGGGCCTAGCGTACATTTATGACCTTCTGGATGTTTTAAAAATCTATCAGTTTCTCAATCATAATGCTCATTTTTACAGCTACGGAAATTAATTGTTTTATTTCCACTCAGCACAAAGGTTTTCACTTTACATTTTTCTCCTTCATTCCATTTTAAGATTCTAAGCATACTTTGTGACTTCAACATCCAACCAACTTGTTCGCCACCTTGCAATCTCTATTCTGAGCCAAGGAGATGGAGAATTCTGGAGAAGATGAAAACTGGTATATTTCCTTAGACCAGGCAGCTGAGTTCGGTCAGATCGGTGCTGTCCTAACACTTGAAAATTCTGGTTGGCCTGAAGAGATGTGGGATAGGGCAGAAGTCCTCCCCCATAGGCAAGCAGAATCTGTCCCATCTCTGTCCTATTTACACCTGGAGATAATTCTACTTGTATAAAGGTATCATCACTGTATTTTACAGTGTCTAGTTGTAGAAATGAAAACAACATGTTCCCGGAGATGTGGCAGGGACAGACAGGGAACCCTGAAGTCCAAGGTCCCTTCCATGTCTCAATGAGGCCTGTTGGACTGGGCCTGCTGATCTTCTTACCTCTTGAATCCAATGGGAGAGAATGTAAAAACTGAAGATGACTGACATCTCGCAGATGCTTAGGATTGCTGTACCTCAAACTAAGATGGAATCCTGAATACAAGGAAGAGTCCTAAACAATAAAGATTTGTGATTACATTTGCAGTTTTCCTCCTTTCTTTCTTTGTCTCAACTAAACAGAATATTAAAATGTATGAAGAGACTTCTCAGTGTCCAAAACAATAAAAAAAATAGCTGCAATTTCATTAGCAAGATAATTGTTTTATTCTTGGGATTGTCCCTTCAAGCCTCTCTAAAGCTTATAATTTCTGCTCTGATGGACAGAGATTACTTTTAATGTTCACTTTCAAACAATCTTTGTTTCTTTGGCAATTGATTAAATGACATTTTAACAAGGCTTATGATGTGAGTCTTCTTCTTCATTAAAATAACAAATGCCTAGGAAAGCAGCCTTCTGTCTTGCAAAAACCTAACGGCTTGAGTGGCCCATAATCCAGCTGGTAACTCATTGATAAAAAATGGTCAAGCTCCTCAGCTGTCGTTCTTCAAGACAGAACTGAGCAGAAGGCAGTTCTGCATCTACTTGTAGACTCCTGACTGATTTTTGGTAGGTTTTCAAGGATTCTCATCTCCTGTTTGTTTGTTTGTTTAAAAAAAAATAGTAATAAAGTGGTGCACAAGAGATGTAAACCTTCACTCATTTCATTATCACATACAATGAAAAAAATTCAAAAGTTTTCATTTTGCTGGGTAAAATTACAATAAAAGTTTGTGTGTGTGTGTTTTCAGTGATTTTTTGTGTTTGGGGCCTTCTGGAGAAATTGTAATTTAAAAAAAAATACTTGCATATTCTGCAAAAGCCAGTGTTAGTGCAACATCCCCCTCCTGCCCTGCCGCAAGCAGTGTTTCAGGTTGCAATAAGAACCAGAGCCCAGAAAAGTAATTCCAAGTAGCTCACAGAATGCCCCAGCCAGCTTGGCCAGAAAAGGTAACTTTCCCAAGGATTGCTCAGACAGATACTGGCTAATGTTCTCATATTGCAAATGCAGGCCACGATTCTAGAGTTGTAGTATAAGTATCCACTTAGAGTGTTGTGTTATGCTTCTATTATGCAACCCCTATGATGAATACCAATGTAGCATACCACCTGCAGATAAATAACCAATGAACATGGGTGACATCCCTCTGCACAGTTACATTGTGCAATATACATTTGTGAGCAATTCTTTGTATTTGATTGTATTGCTGCATGTAGTGCAGTTCTGTATGGGAAACTCCACATGCACTGCCACCAGCTGGATAGGACTAATGCACATTTTCTACAAAGTTCAGTCTGTGTGTATAGACTAAATAGTTACCCAGATTTTTTTTTCACTTGTAGGTGAAACATATAGTATAAGAGAACAAACATAAAGAGAAACACAACAATTTTAATATTGGCAAATCTGGACAATTAATGAATAGAAGGTCAATAGCAAGCCCACTTGCAGAACATGAGCACAACAGCTTTCTGCCTCTCATATTTCCTGGGAAGCATATGTAGCCATGTTGGCCGTGCAGCAAAATACAACAAAATCCAAAGTTTTCAGGGTCCTGCAGCTTCATAAAGGACAGAGACAACCTGGATCCCAAGATAAGTTAATTTATTGCTGCTAATTGAGTTTAAATTTTGTCTCAGTCCTCCACATGGCCAAAAAGAGGGGGTGGCCTCTGCCTGTATTGAGATTCTGGCAGAAGAACTGAGCTACAATAGAAACAACATCTGATACAAAATGTAGGCCTGTGACTCTACTATCATCACTTTTCTTCTCCTGTATGATTTTCAACATCTTTTGCCCAGTGAAGAAGCCAGTGGAGCTTGGAAAACTTTTATTTTGTGCATTTTGGTTGGCCAATAAAGATATTGCTGTTTTATGGGTTTGGAATTCTGTCATATTTCCCAGTAACTGGGATCCCAAAGCATGCTATTTTTGATGCTGGAGGTGATGCATAGTCATCATAATCAATGTTCCTAGATAACTGTGTATCCCTTGAAGGCAACACTATGTAATGAACAAGAAGCAGGGTCATTGTCCTGGTCACACCCCTGATATTGGCATGCCCACTGATGGATTGTCCAATGCTGGAGCAAAGTCAGTGACACAACTGTGCCCTTTGGAAACCCCTTCATATGATTAATATATGAAGAGGTTTCACACTTGCTATTTCAAAATACAGGGAGGCAGAAATTAATGCTTCTGTAGCACAAAATAATATTTTTGTCTTTGCTAGGACATTTTGCAAGCTTACCATTATATCAGCACTCCTACATCTCTTTGGTTTAATGGCACCCTCCAAACCTTAGAATTATGAATGTCAGAATTTCCCATTGACTTTTCCAGAGGCTTTTACAGCATAGAATAACCCAGATAAGAGCTATGTCTAATATTATCTGGTCCCAATGAAACACACACCATTTCTTTTCATGGGCTTTAATAACAGTGACAATATCAATGGAATTTTTAAAGAATGGCTGCTTGTTTATCCCTCAGATTAGTATCCTATTAGGCCCCCTATTTAGGTAGAGTGAGATAGCCACCTAACACAGCAGATTCTGGGGAGCAGGAATTGGCAGGCCAACCATTTGTCTTAAGTTCTCTAGCCAGTTGGCTGTTGTGGAGGAGAGAACTGCATGTGTGTGTCATATGTTCTGATCTGCACAGCCTAAACTAGGCTATGTTCTTAGGGATGGTAGAGGACATTGTTTTATGGTCAGTGAGGAAGTAAGAGTCAATAGACACTCTGGTGTGTTTCTCTTTATGGAGTTTGTGGTAGGTGAGGCATCTTGTTCTTTGCCTTGGACAGCAAAATGTCTTAAATTTATTGTCTCCCATGTTACTGGGATAGTCCTGCTTCAGGTGTTCATCTGAGCTTTAAAGGAACAATCCAAGCTGCTGAAGCTATTTTGGAGATAGAGTTCAGCACCTTGTATGGCTCCTTTAAAATTCAATCTAAAACCAAGGGCAGATTCACACACTGTCCCAATGACATGGAACTCACCAGCTGCTACTGTTCAGCCTTGTCTCTTATAAAGAAAAAGCACTGTGTGTTGGTCAGTGAACTAACATACTTCCCATATTTAGTTCTCTCAGATTTGCTTTCATGCACTAATGTGATTCTTTTCCTCTTGGGAGTGTTTCCAGATTCTACATTTTGAGCTAACACTATCACATAAAATTAGCAACAGCTGAAAACATCAGCTGGCATTCACTTGATTTTCTAGATGTTACATTTCTGACACTAAATTCATAATATCATAATAAAAGCAAAAGGCACCAGTCATTTGCTCTGAAAGTGTCATTATTCTTGTGTCCTTGTGACAATAATTATCACTTCAAGCCCTGCCAATATGCTTGAAGAAGATCATTCGTCTTTGTGTTTCATGTATTTCTTGAAGCAGTCCCATTTTTTTCCTAATGGTCTGCCTAGTTTTCATTTCCTTCAACCATATGGTGAAATAGTCATCCAAATAATATAATTTAGAAGAAGGATTTAATTTAAAATTATAAGAGGCCTGGGATCCATGGCAAATATGTTTACTGAAGAAACTCCACAGTCTCCCTCAGTAAGACCAACCATCTGGATAGAAATGGCTATCTTTCTGCACATGGTCAGCGTCCAGTTTAGATAGGGAAACAAGGAAACACCTAGATTTTGTCATATATGGAGTTTTACAAGTTCACACAGAATTAATCATCTCTGACTTTCTATCTTTCCCTTAAAATAAAACATAATACACCTCCCAAACAAGATCAGCCCTAATAGCAAGGGTGAAAATCATGATGCCATCCAGATGTTGTTGGACTGTACCTCTCAGCATTCTTTATCACCAGCTATATAGGCTAGGGCTACTGGGGCTTGTGGTCCAGCAACATCTTCAGGGCCACATGTTTCCCACCTCTGGCTTAGGGCCACATGGAAAAGTATGACACATGTATTGAGCGGGTGAAACTGTAACCTGTTCTCACAACCAGTTCAGTAGTGGTGGAGGTAGTGGACAGGCCATCCCTGACATTAGACAGAGTAAGGCAGTCATCTCAGTGACAGATGAGGAGGTGGCAATGAGAGGTTGGAAGAAAGGATTGTGTGTGTGCTATGGAGCTTGGCTTGTGCTCTCCCTCCTGCTAGCTGGTCTTCAGATGTGGTGGAGGACGTTGTTTCATCACAGCCATTGAAGTAAGATTCTGCTACTGCTCTGGTATGCCTCTGAACGTCAAGTGAGAAAGGTGACACTTTGACTTTTGCTCCAGGCAGAAGATTGGCCCTGGTAGGTCACAAGAAAAGCCATATCCATTGACATCAGACTACCAGACTATCTTGAACTGAACATGCAGATCAATAGGCACAGCCATTATTTGCTCTTTGTCACCACCACTGCAACACATCCCTTTAAGAAGCCATGATGACATTCCAATAATGAAGCTAGGCTAACTCATGTTCAAACTGCTAGATGCAAAGAACTGGCTAGACAGAAGCTATAGACCAGAATCCAGGTGGTGAAATATGCTGGTGTAACCTCACATTATACCAGTGTATGTAGTTTTTCCTTTGCTGCAGAAGGAATACTCAGGACAGTATATCCCTGTATCCGCCTAACCAATGTATGCAATTTCACTTACCCATGATCCAAAAAATATTCCCCATGAAGAAGAGGTAGGAGGGCATCCACTTTTGGTGATCTGGGAAAGCAGGGCAAGAACAGGGAGGTACCTCTCTCTTGGGCAGGCACAGTGGGGAAGGGAGAGCGACACCAGAGACAAGAAGAGGGGAGGCACAGGACTGTGCCTGGAAATGCGTGGGGGCTCTAGAGGGACCAAACTGCTAGAGAGGCACCTGGGTGATGAGGTATGGCTTGGCACAGCATCTTCTTGGCACTGCATGCTGGAGAAGCAGATAAGGAGGAGGAGAAGGCAGAGGAAGGCAGGGATGGGCTGGCTCCAGCCTGTAGCAATTTTGCAGCTCCAATCCCCTCCTCCTCCTCTGGCCCCAACCCCCTTTCTCCTGCTTCTCCATTCAGCCCATGGCTTAGTGGTCATGAGTAAAAGTGCACCGCTGTGGCCTCCAAGCTGAGCCAGGAGCAGCAGCCAGGAGCATGCGGCTGAGAAGGAGCTGTTGCCCCTGCCGCCCCTGCCACCCCTTCCAGTGGCGGTGGAGGAAGAAGAAGTAGTAGAAGAAGAAGAAGAACCAGAGCACCAAGTGCTTGCTGGGTTCACTCCTTCACATCACCTTGGTCAGGACTCAGGAAATGGGGCAGTGGGGGTGGTGATCCAGGAGCAGTCAAGGCAGACTCTGCTGGCCATAAAATGGGGTCAGCATTGGGGGTGAGGTAGGCAGCCCCCCATTTTCTCCTTGTCACATTCAGTGGCACCCTATGCATGGTGGATGGGCTGGCTGCACAGGATCCAGGGCATCCTGCAGGAACAGTGTGGTGATGAGACCTAGTGCACCCTCTGCCTCCTGTGCAAAGTGAGTGCCCAAGACCAATGACAATAGAGAGGGGTGATGCAGACAGGATGAAGAGGGGTACATGAGGAGCTTGCCAAACCTTGCTGGGAAGGAAGGCAGACAGGAGGAGCTGAGCAGTGGCACTGCCTCCCTCCCTTGCCACCTAGCCTGGTCCAGGGTTTCTTGGAGAAGGAAGGGAGGGAGGATGCTGTACAGAACACTATATTAACAGTATTGGCTCGTATTATCCACATTTTTTGTTATCCATAGTAAGTCTAGAAATGTATCCCCTGTGGATATAGGGAAAATATTGGACCTCTTTAGGTAATGATCACCTTCATATCTGTGAGCTTGCTGGGTGTATGTGTCTTCTAGGCATTATCTGGCAAGATTAAATATTTTCTGTCAAGGCTGAATAGGGAATGAAAGAGTTTTATGCAAATCAACTGTCTAAACACCCTAAACCTTGGGAATATATTCTTCATTTACATTTATTACATCTGAGCAGAATTTTAGAAAAAAATAAATTCCACTTACAGTCCAGTCCCATGCATGTCTTTTCAAGAGTAAGTCTCACTACATTTGGTGGGACTTACATCCAGGTGAGCATGCAGAGGTTTGCAGCCTCAATTTTTAAATTGAAAAGATCATCAGGATGATTACAGGAATACTGCTTAATCCCTGAAGCCTAGACAGATTGTCATGAGTGGCCAGGTGCAAAAGAGACCAGGCCTCCAACATGTTTATGCTTGTGTAAGAGGACCTTTGAACTAATGTAGTCTGTGTGAGAAGGTATATCTGATTGGATCCCTCTTCTATATAACTATTAAGAATCAGGAACCTGTGTTCATACATCCTTTGGGCACATAGAACTGCTCCTCCCATTAAAGTGAATAGGGATACTGGAGCCTATCTATTCTTTAAGCATCACTAGACTGAACAATTATGATGTGGAACAGATACGTATGAATTCAAAGACAAAGCCATGCTAGTCTGGTTCAGTATGCAAAGAGATCTTTTAGCACCTTTGAGACTAAGAGGAAGAAGTTGGCAGCAGAACCTTTGGTAGAGTTATGTCTCCTTCATCCAATAGTCTACGGAAGCTGATGTTACTAACTTTTTTTTGTCAGTCTCAAAGACACTACAAGATCCCTTTGAATAGGTGTGTATGGTAATTTTATTTGTGCATAACTCATACAAGCCATTTTAGCAGGAAACACTGTTCCTAGGGAGCAGTGGGTCTGCTCCCCATTCTTAATTCATTTTCCTCATCGTCAGAATGCTGAGTTTCATGGTCTTTTTACCTTGTTCAAATTATCCATTGTGTTCCAGGATTGCTTGTTTATCATCAGCTTTGCATTGCTAAGTGCCTTGGCAATACAAATTAAGACGACAGGATATATTGTCTGTAATCATTAAACTAATCCTACAATTTGAGTTTACTCTGCTGTGGAGAATATAATCAGAGCCCTCAGAAGTTGGTGAATTTATATATCGGACAAATTGATTAGGTCTCATTTCACTCAGTATGAGAAATAGACTGTACTTGTTGCTATGCAGTGAAAGAGCTAAATGTTTTTGTCTGAGCAGAGAATCTGTGTAATTGCTTAAGTAACACATCCTTATTTGGCCACTGGCAGTTATATAGTGTCATTTTGGTTGTGACGGTACACTATACAACACTGTTTGTCTCCTCCCCTCCTGAAAAGTCTGTTTTCATCAGCTCCTTAACAGGCAGAAATTCATCAGACAGAGCTTTTCTATCACAGAGATACAAAGATGGCAGGGCTGGGAGACATACATTGCACCCACTGAATTTATCTTCATTCAAAAATAAAGGTAGCAATTCGACTCTCACCTTCAATGTACAATGTACAATAGAGTGCTTAAGAAGACACATGGACCCTGGAAACATCACCCAGTTTCTTAGGTTGTTACTGTCACTGGTATCCAGTATCCACAGAGCCAGTTAGGAGTTTCAGCTACTCCGTCTGGGCCAATTGGTTGCCATCTCAGCTTCAGAGAGATGAAACAGACTGGGAAGAACTATTCAGGCAAGGAGGTATCAAATGCCTTCTTGAACAATCTTTCAAAAAAACAACCACAGGTAGTTGCATGAGCATAATGCCACCACTGGATCCTAGTGCATTTTGACCCCTGATGAGACATGAATATCAGTTCTGTACATATTTAAAATCTGAATGTCTGTAATGGAATGCTGAAATGTTTCTTTTTTGTACTTTGAATGTTGAGGGGATTTTTAAAATTCCAAGCCCCCAAATCTTAATTACTAGCTTGCTTATGCCATCACCAAATCTAACAGCTGCTATACTCAGGGGTATCAACACAAATAATTAGGGGAACATCAGTATGTGTCCTTTCAAGTGGCTGGAACCCTCAACCCCCCCAAAAAGTGCAATCCTTGTTCTTAGTTCTGTTGACAGTAAGACAACAGTGTAGCTGGGAACCTTAAACACAAATGATGATAAGAAGAATAACAATAATTCTTTTCCTTATTGCCAGAACTCCGTGAGTCTGTCATCGTATCACAGTGTGAGGAAGAAAATGACTAGAAATATGACTGTTGACCTGCCCTGTCAGTAATTACTGGCCTAGGGCTAAGCCAGTAGCAAGAAGAGCTGGAAAACAATCATTAACTAGCCAATTAAACAGCAACATGTCCTCAAATTTAGGAATGGCGCCTGTGTTAAATGTTACCGTAGAAAAGCAATGATATTCGGGAGAGCAATAAAGGATCATGTAGGAATATCTGCTTCTCTTCCCACCTGCCTTACATTACTCGTAGGTGTGCTGTTTTGAGAAACTGGGAGTTAAAGATGATTGTATGAAACAAACTTTAAAGAATAAGACCAAATGCTAATATACCAAGCCGAGCTTTTGAGTTCAGGCACAGGTAAGTATTGAAGTGTTTGTGTATGTGAGAGAGACAGAGAACAAAGTCAACACGGCTTTTCTTTCTACAGTTTATAAAGGGTTTTGGAAGTTTCTGAACCTGCCAAAAACTTGTGATTGGCTGCCAGTAATGGAATTATTTTCTCCACATCTGATTGCACAGTGACACAGGATATTAGAGAAAAACCTACGCAAAACTTTTTTTTTGGTAAACACTAGCACTTGGGAGAGTGGGGTTTTGACTTTAAATTAATCCCCCCAAGAGCATATGATTAGGTGCTGAGATAATAAAAATAATCTTAATTGGTCTTGAGGATGTAGTGGGGAAAAATGAAAGCACATTTGGGCATTATGGAGCAGCTTTCCAAGTATACCTGGACTAATTTTATGATTGAAATTGCAGGTGGAAATTAGGTAGGTATTATCTTGAGCTCCAACTGTGAAGCCGTTTGTTTACAATGTCCAACCATGAATTGAACAAAATTGCTTCATTAACAACCGTTCCTGCACAAAAGAAGAAATGGAATGGGATTCATTATGGACTTACATAACTTACAACAGAGAGAGTTAATCAAGGCAGGAAGTAGCAGTGGTTGACAACGTGTGGCTTTATTCTTGTGTTGCTATCAGTCACTTCTGAGGTATAACTCAGAACAAACAAAATTAAACTCCACATTCCCAGTATGTTTTTAATGAAGTTCAACCCTAGGATGCAAACCATTAAAATCAATAGAGCATAAAACATAGTTTGTGCCAATTAAAAGAAGAAAAAAACCAGGAAGGTTTGAAGGTAGGAACATGTGGCCCTCCAGATGTTGTCAAACTTCATCCCTTCTTATCTCTAGTCTGCACGGCCAGTGCTGAAGAAGTCTATCAACAACTGAGGAATGGGGATGTGTGTTACTCATCTTTAGTAAATGAACTCCAGAGTTAGGAGATTGTGGAGAACTAGGACCACCAGACCTGACAGTGCGAGCTGGGTCAAGCCAAGAATGCAGTTTGTGGAATAAATTCGACAAATGACTCAGAAAGATCCAGGCTTGAAAACCAGAAATTCAAATGCAGATTGATGCAATGTGTTCTGTTGATGTGTCATGTTTGTAATCCATTATTCATTCCTCCTCTAAGCAGCCCAGAGCATTTTCTAGCAGAAGACTGAGAAGTTCGAAGGCAAAATCTAGCCTTCAAGTAGAGAAGTGTGTGTGTGCATGTGCCCCTTCAAGTTGCCTACAAATGAATAAATGTAGAGTACTTTCAGTATTCCAGTTTCTCAACTGTAGGCACCTAATATGGCATAATTGGAAGCACATAATAGCAACAACAACAAATTTGATTAGTTTGCAAATTATTATAATTATGTATAATCAATTTTGCATTCTAATTATGCAAATTCAAGACATTAATTGTTCCATTTTTTTTCTACCACTATGTTTCAGGCTTGGTACCAGATCAGTTACCACTGATCTGAGAGAACCAACATAGAGTGATGCTTAAAGTGCTGGACTTGGGACAGGGAAACTCAAAAACAAACCATTATCTGGTTATGGAATTTACCATGTGACTTTGGGCCATCAGTACCTCTCAGCAAACTCACACTGTGGACTTGTTGTGGGGAGAGAATAGGGAGAGAAAAATCATTGAAAGTGGCCACATAGATTCCTGGTGCCATTACAAATAAAATAAAAGCAACAACATGCACTGTCACGGCCAGGGGCAATCTCACAAGACCACTGCCATCATTTTTTCATAGAGTGCAAAAGGCTCAGGAAGATCCTGAGAGTGACAGCTGAGGACAGTGCTAGACAGGGTGACTCACAGCAAACAGTGCGGAGTAAAGTAAGGACGAACAGCAATGATTGCGTGACAAACCACAATGTGTGACATACAGATGAAATATTTGATTAGATGTTTGAAAATAGTCTATATTAACTTTGTCCTATTTGATTTTTTCATCTCAGTGTATGTGCTCATTAGCTCATCTATGCCGCAATGTCTGTGCTAGCCCCCAGCTATTGTTTGCTAATGAGCAGCTAAACAAATAATTAATGTTTGTTTTTTTACAGTTTGAATTCCTCTCCCCTCACATGCATCCAACTATGTGTATGTAATTTAATACACTCCACTGCACTCTTGTCATTTATTTACTGGGTATAGGTGTAGAGTATCTTTTTAAAAGGAGAGCCGGAGAGGTGTAGTTGTTTGAGCCGTGGATTACCATCCTGGAGATCAGGGTTTGATTCCTCACTCAGTCACGAAAACCCGCTGGGTGATCTTGGGCAAGTCATGCTCTCAGCCGTCCCCCCAAGTTCAACTGACAGATGCCAGCAGTTGGAAACAACCTAAACGGCACTCAACAACAACAACAATGTTCTAAAAGAGGAAGCTTGGTTTTTTCACACTGATTCTAAGTTTCAAAATAATCATCTCATACTACAGTGTCTCGCTGCTTGTAACACACATTTTTAATTTGAGTCTGGCACCCTTACTCTGAACATTGTTCTCATTCTGTAATTCATAATGAGATATATTTGAGTGGATATCCTATTTATGGTT
Source organism: Cyclura pinguis (assembly GCA_030412105.1). Taxonomy (NCBI): domain Eukaryota; kingdom Metazoa; phylum Chordata; class Lepidosauria; order Squamata; family Iguanidae; genus Cyclura; species Cyclura pinguis. Next base: position 107,051,010 of record CM059600.1, on the reverse strand, counting down.
ATGGTTGGCATTTACCATGCTTGGCTGGTGGCCACATTTGGTGCAGGCTCAGAACTCAACTGTTTCACATGACTTGCTCTCAATGAGAAGTTGCTCTTTTTTCCCTGAGAGCTGTCATATGAATTAAGGCTTGGTATCCTCATTGCTGGGGTTTCTGCATCTCCTCCCCCCTTTCTTGCATACCTTTTTTTATAAAAACACATCAGACGTCCTAGAGATAATTAAAAACTTTAAAACTATGTGTATCACAAAGCAAGTGAACCTAGGATTTCTTCACAATCCAAATCCTACCTCCTGATTCCTTCTCCTTGCTGGGATTCAGCTCCATTTCCATGTGATGAAGAGGCAAATAGGGAGGTTGAATACAACTGAAATAAACACTGTGTTTAACGGAGGAACCCAGTTGAGCTGAGTAACTTGTGCCCTTTCCGCATGGACATAGCATCCTGGCATGGGGACGCGAGAGAAACAAGACCGCAACAATACTTCCACAAAAGGTTGTCTGGTTCTGTCCTTCTTGTGTTGTTAGCCAGCTTGATTGCAGGGTAAATCATTGACAGATTTTCTTCATCAGTGACCCCTAGTCACAGGATATTTCCACGCTTACCTGCCATGCGGAAGGCTTGGAAGTGTGATGGAGGTACTTCCTGCCTCATTTCAGCATGGGAAAGAGCCTGGCTGTGCTGTACAAGGAAGAGACATGTCCCTCACACTCCCTTCCACAGGGAACAGGTCTGGTGCGGAGGGGAGTATTCCCGTTGTGCACCCTTCCCGCCCAAGATTCTGCCAGGATTGCAACCAGAGGATGAAGGGATAAGGTAAGGTGCAGAAAAGGCCTTGGTGTTTGTTGAAAGCACTGTCCATAGTGAGCTAGGCACTGCATGAGTAAGTGTCTGGAATGGATTAGTTAGAAGTATCTCCAAAGCAGTCTGAGCCAAACTGGGCTGTTCAAATCAACGTTTGTGGCCTACGGATATCCTTAGTATTAATAAAGTACATGTGTGTAATTATTCAAATAAACAAAACTGTACAGTTGAAAGAGTAAAAGGGAGGGAGGGAGGGAGTACTGTCAACGGATCCTCCTGCCCATCTGGAATGCCTCATTTCACCACCAGTGATATAGTTGCTTACACAGCATCGCTGAGAAAACTAACATCAGTGCTACTGTCATATGTTGTCAAGCTATAGTAAGCATGAGAAGAAGTGCATTTTTCATTCTGAACTGTCTATTATGTTTTCTTCCATCTACAGTGTCGCTGAGGTTGACCAAGCATTATTACCATAATCGGGGGCATTTTCTAAACTTCTGTTAGAGCATAATAGGAGAAGCAGAGGAAATGTTTTGAAGTGCATGGGCTGGCTTTCTAAGTATGCGGTGGGTGGGACGTGACATAGAGAGATCTTAATGAAATAATCAGTGGAGCTTATTCCATTCGAGGTCTATTTTTGGATCATTATGTTGGCGCTGCATTTTCACAGTCTCATTACTGATAAGGCACTGAAATTAAGCAATCATTTATTCTATGTTTTAGGGTAAATGGAATCAGCAACATGCCTTTGGTGAAAGATGCACCAATGCAAAGCAGACCTTTTGGTTTCCAAACATTGTTTTCATGTATCTTAATTAAGCCTAACTGTTAAGTCAGTTTTTCAGTCCCTGTTCATCTCCCTCCCTCCCTCCCTCCCTCCCTCCCTCCTTCTTCATGTTCCAGGCATTTGTAGGGAGGCTTGTCAAAATATTATGGGATGAATCTAGGATCCCTCTCTGGATAGAGAAGCTTACTTCATTGAAAGTCGTCTACTAGACCTTTTGGCCTTTCTCCATATCACCTCTAACACCACTGCTCAGAATCATTCAGCCCTTTGTGTAATGTTTTAGAGGACTAATGGGGTTGTCACAGGGAAGAAGTGAGGTAATCCTGAATCTGGGTTCAACCCTATGAGTTGTGTTGATATTTTTCTGGCATGCCAATTGGTTAGCTGAACTACTCACTTTTTAAATGTATTTCTATCCCATGTTTTAGGGTGAACAGCAATATAATTTAAAAACAAAAACAAAGGAACAACATTAAGAGGATAGTCTGTGGGAAGTAAAGTGGCCTTTTACCCAGTGCTTGTCTGTCTGTCTTTTTTCCTCCCTGCCTCCCTCCCTGCCTCCCTGCCTCCCTCCCTGCCTGCCTCCCTGCCTCCCTGCCTCCCTGCCTGCCTCCCTCCCTCCCTCCCTCCCTCCCTTCCTTCCTTCCTTCCTTCCTTCCTTCCTTCCTTCCTTCCTTCCTTCCTTCCTTCCTTTTCTTTCCCAAATTCCCTCTAAACCAATGCAAGAGAGAAATCAGCCATACCAACTCTGAGCTGGTATTAGTGAGGATCTATCTAGTCCTGAGTTTTAGGCTTGAGGGATTGGAAGAGCTTGGGGTGCAGTAAATCCAAAGCTTATCCACTCTCTCAAAATGCCTTGTTTAGGAACATCAGCAGTGCTTGATTTATACTTCTAGAGTTGCTGCTGTTGTTGCTGTTGTGTGCTTTCAAGCTGACTCCAACTTATGGTGACTTTATCTTTGAATTATCATGGCAAGGTTAATTCAGAAGAGGTTTGTTATTGCCTCTTTGCCTAAGGTCACCTTGTAGGTTCCCACTGGCTGAGCAGGTGTTACCCTGTGAACTGGGGGTCCCGAGAGGGACACCAAAATGTGCTTAACTAAACGTGGGGAAAATTAGCTCAGAGCACTGCTTAACGTTACGAGAGGCAGGGTAACGTAGCGAGATCTTGAACCCTATGTCTACGGGGTCGGGTCGAGTCAAGGAGAACACAGAAGTTGAAATAATAAATAATGTTTATTAAATACAAGCAAAACAGTGTATGTGACACACTCATCCAAGATAACTAAAGAAAATAAAGGTTGGAGTGGTATAGAGGGATTTTTAGAGGGATTGTTGGTTTGGGTGATACTTCACCTTTCCTGAAGCCCAGAAAAATAGAGAGCGAAGCTGGGGTGCGATGTAGCTCAGCACGTGGCGCTGAGGGGAGGCTCGCCAAGCAAAGCGGCAGCAAGGCGGGATGAAACTCGGGAGCGTTCCGAGGAAGGTCTCGGAATCAAGGGTTTTTATAAGGAGAATGTGACTCCAGGCTATGCCGTACTTGGGGGAAAACAATAGATTTGGAGTTGGAGACAAAGCCTCCGAAAGGTCAGAATCTGAATGATTGAGTTATCGTAGTAGTTCTCAATAGAGTAGCCAGTATGCAAACGCAGAGTATTTGAGTATCGCATAGTTTACCCATCAAGCTGCCATCGCGGGACAGAGGCTCTTTTGTAAGTGGCATGCATACTTAATTAGAGTACTTGCCTGGAGGTCTCCTAAAGCAGTGAGTCAGCTATTTCTGGCCTGCCTGTATCGTAGTTTGAATATTCCGGCTATTAACGGCAGAGCTTGTTTACGTGCTTGTCCGGTGGCCTCGCAAGCATGTGGAAAGGAATAGAGAAGTGCAGCCGAATTGTGATATCAAGGGATATCTTTTAATATCCCCAAAGCTCGGACTAGCCAGGGCAGTAACAAGGTATTCAGACTCTGGTCTCCTGGAGTCCTAGACCAACAAGTAAGCCACTATTACTGGAGCCTTCAAGGTGGACATGGTGGCTTCTCCTCCACTAGTTGAGACACCTGTCTGCCACAGCCTAACTCTACCAGCCAAAAGTACTGGGGACATGATTGATCTTGAAGTTAGAGTAAAAGAGAAGCTTCATCACTTTTACGAGCAGGATATTTATTCCTGCTGAAAGTTTGGAGGTTCAGGTTTGATACTGTGAGTCATCTGACATATAAAAGTCAAAATTTGTTTGTCTGTGCCAGGTGAAGACCTCATTTGCTGCCTAAGAAGATCCTATGGAATCCTGGGGTTTGGAATTTAGGCCCTTTTCACACAGCGTTTTTTAAGTGAAAGGGCCCCTTGAGCATCGCGTAAATGTGAGGAGCGGTCTGCATGACACACTCACGTTTACGCGACGCTCAAGGGCCTGATGCAGAGCGTGCATAGATTTTTTCATTTTCAGCTCAAAGCCAAAAATGGTGCATGCTCGGGCCCTGCTCCGGCACCCCACGCGCACTTATCTGCTGTGCGAAGCCTCGGGAGCCGGTCCAGTCACATGTCCTTTCCTCAGTGCAGCCTGCGAGGTCCCAGGCTGCACTGCGAAAGGAAGAGGCAGGGCGCTCGCACCATGAGGAAGCAGCTGCAGACTCGAAGCAGCAGGGACGCGGCAGCGTTCCTCCCAAGCCTTCGTGCATGAGCCGAGCAGCCCAGCACCAGTAAAAGGTAAGGTGTGAAAAGGGTCTTAGAGAGGAGCCTTTAGAATTCTCAGCCAGAGAGCTGTTGGGACTCAGTCAACTGTGTTTGTCTTGAATAGACCAGCTACTATGGAGACGCAGCCTAGCAGCAAGGAGGAGGGCAGTGTATTCCCTCAGGAACCCAACCTCTCTATGTTAATAACTCTGAATACAGATTAGGTTGGGGAATATGGGGAAAAGTTACAGGTACTGAACAAGATAGTTTGGGAAACTAGAGACACAGGATCTCAAATCTTTCTAACAAGTATCACCTGTGAGAAAATAAAATCCTGGGCAAGGCCGGGTATATACGCTAGTTTACAATAAGAAAAATCTGTAATGTAAGTTATAATCTAATAAGAACAACAGCACCTGACTCACATGGCCATATATTTTGCATCAGCTGCTTGCCGAACTTTTCTTTGCCTTCATTTTATGTCGGTCTGTGCTAAGTCAGTGCAAACAGGACTACATCCGCTCCTTTTCACAAACCTTCCATTGTACAAGAGAGCAGGAAGGATAAAAATAAAGTACATAATTTATAAAGTGCCCAGCTCTAACTTTAAATCCAAGTTAGAAGTGCAGAAACCACTTCTCATTTTGCTTTATTCTTAATTTCTCTTTTTAAAAAATGTTCACAATTCTCTCTTGTACCCCATGCTGTAGTCATAGAAAATCGGTCATTAAATTGTTCCAATGTTTATTTTCATGGCAATAAGACAGAGCTGTGTTTATTCCCACAAAGGACCATCTTGTCATTTTCAGTGGATTATATTATTCCACATGCATATTATTTATTATAGTTACTTTGGGGAATCGAAGTCATTTGCCTAAACAATTGTTATCTTTAGTGAATCTAAATAAAAGGGGTTTTTGAAAAGCAACTCCCAGAGCACTATTCAGTTTATTCTTTACCGCCATTGTGGTTACTGAATACAGGCTTGTAAGCATAGCATTTGTTTGTTTTGTTTTGCTTGCCTGAAGACAAAAGTTGAAAAGAATACACAATATTTGCTGACATGGTCCAGCACTTAAATTTAGTATTGCTTGATAATGTCACCAGGGATGGTACGTCAACAGTAAATAACTATCTTATGTAACAGTAGCCATTTTCTTCATATTACCATACCATCTCATCTTACTGAAGTCGTAAAGATAGTTGTTAGCACATTCTTCTGATGTAATGAAATGTAGTGCCGTCACTCATATTGCTGTATGGACAATAATGACCTTCCCAGTGTGGCAAAGCGGTTTGCGTGTTGGACTACAACCCTAGAGAGCAGGGTTCGATTCCCCACTTGGCCATGGAAACCCACTGGGTGACCCTGGGCACATAACACACTCTCAGCTCCAGAAAACCCCCATGATAGGTTTGCTTTAGAGTCAGATATAACTTGAACACATGCAACAAGAACAATGGCATCACTCATATTGCCCCTTGGGCAACATTGAGTTTCCCATTGTTCTGTACATCAAGTTGTTTTTGCATTGTGTGTGTGTGTGTGTGTGTGTGTGTGTGTTTTAAAAACAAAGGACCAAAAGGCCCTTCTGTCAGGGCTTTATCACATTGTACTGTTATAGTGCTATCATTCCACTTTAACTGCCATGGCAATATCCTATGGAATCCTGGGGTTTGCAGTTTAGAGAGGGACATTTAGAATTCTCTACCTGATTGCTCTTGGACTTCAGTAAACTACTGTGGAAAACGTGAGTGCACCCCAGCCTTGCACTCAAGGCCTGCCCAGCCTGACACCTCTTTCTGTTCAGGTCTGAACAGCCGGGGAGATCTCCGGATCAAGCCAGGTTTGCTTCAGTTATCCTTTCCTGAGAACGCAGCACCTTCCTGACTCTTGTCCCCCCACCTTGGCTTCCTCCTTCCAGGGTTATCTCCCTTTACTGCTTTCCTTAAATCTGCCCCTCTCTAGATATAAGGACCAGCAGTGATTTAACTCTCCAATGACAGTGGTACCATTTGAACTATGGTGAAATGGCACTATTGGCAGCATGTATTCTGCAGGATGCAGAATAAGACTCTGTGAGACTGTTGTAAGGAAAACAGAAAGTCAAATGTTTATTGCAACACTGTTACTGAAACTTGTTTGTAACTAAATGTTTATGAAACAGCACACCCTTCTTCTCTCTCTCTCTTTCTCTCTCTCTGCTTAATTCATTGACAATCTCTCGTACACCCTATTTCTCAGGCCCTTTTCACACCTTACCTTTTACCGGTGCTGGGCTGGGGTCCTCGTGCAAAAAGGCTTGGGAGGAACGCTGTCGCATCCCTCCTGCTTCGGCTCCGCAGCTCCTTCCTCCTTGCGCGAACGCCCCGCCCCTTCCTTCCGCAGCGCAGCCTGGGAGTTAGAGGCTGCGCTGGGGCAGGAAGCGCGACCAGCGCGGCTCCGGAGGCTTTGCACGGCAGGTAAGTGCATGCGAGGCCCCAGAGCGAAGTGCGACCGTGCAACATTTTCGGAAAAAATCCTTGCGCAGTCCGCATCAGGCCCTTGCACGTCGTGTAAATGTGAGTACATCATGCAGACTGCTCCTCACATTTATGCAACACTCAAGGGGCCCCTTCGCTTCAAAAATGCCGTGCAAAAAGGCCATCAGTTCTCTCTAACACAGAGCTCTTCTAAACCTCTAAACTCTAAACTTCAATCAACTCAACAGTCAGTTAAATTCCATTATTCCTCCTCTCCACCAGCCCCTCCCCTGGGCTATCCAAGGTTCCATCTCAACAACCAATCAGTCTAAACAGTTGCTAAGGAGGCTCTGTTGTCAAGCCCCCCCCATCAGGTTCATCACAACTACAAACCCCAGAATTCCACAGAATGTTGCTAGAGCAGTTGAAATGGAATAATAGCACTATAACAGTGCAGTGTGACAGAGCGATTAGTCTTTACTGGTATGATTGATGGAGAGAGGAGTCTTCTTGAAGGCTGCCCCAGTCTCTGGAACTCCCTTGCTAGGGAGACTAAGGCCATTTTTGCACGAGACTGTTATAGCACTATTATTCCACTTTCAACATCCTATGGAATCCTGGGGTTTGCAGTTTAGGGAGGGGTCAGATGGCCCCTCCATAAAATGCAAACCCCAGGATTCCATAGGATGTTGAAAGTGGAATAATAGTGTTATAACAGTCTCGTGCAGAAATGGCCTAGAATGGTCCCCTCCTTGCTGTTCTTGTGTTGGCAGCTGATACTCTAATAGGCTTTTAGAACCTCTTTTTTTTTTTTTTTAAGGAAAGGGCTTTTAGGAGTATACTGGATTGCTTCAAACTGTATTTTATCCTTTTTAAATGTGTGTAGCTGAGTTATAATAAAATTTGTTAAGCATCATCATCACCACCACCACTATCATAATCCTTTGAATTCATGTTTATTTTCTTGACATGACTGTGTTCTTGTCCAAAGGAGAATTAACTCAAATTAGCCTTACGGAAAATCCAGGTAAAACCAATGACTCATCACCAAGCTTACCAAATTACGTTACAAGGTATTGTTGAGATCATCATGATTACTGCAGTGGGGTAGGAGAGCCAGGGTGTGCAATGTCAAAGTGCCAGGAATTTTTGATTAGCTCTGATAATATGTCATTGTGAGGCATTCCTGTTGTAATGTGAAGGATAGGATGGTTTGATCATGACAGTGCAGCTACTTTTACAAAAGATATGTAAACATAAGAGATGAAGGCTGGAATCCAGGTGATAAATTAAGCCAGTGTCACTGTCTGTTACACTGGTAATTGTCTATTACACTGGTGTAAGCACTTCCTTGAGTGGTGTATAGCACATGTGGAGAGGGAGATGTGAAAACCACCTCTCTGTCGGAGCTTGAAGCTTCTCTGCTGGCTCTGAGCTCCATGGGAGCCAGGACGGCAGCTTCCTCTCCCAACAGAGATGGCTTTTGCTGCCCCTCACTGGCCCTATTGCTGTAGCACCTCTGGCCAGGTTACCTCTGCTACTGAGCTTGCGCCTGTTCCTCTGCTAGCAAAATCACTCTGTCCAACAGGAACATGGCAGAAAAAACTGCCATTCCTGGGGCTTTGTACATTAGACCACTATGATTCCACTAACAGCCATGGCTCCTTCCTATGCAGTCCTGCAGTTTGCAGTTTAGGGAACAGCATTGAGATCCAGTTGGGTACAGTAGATAGAGTGTTAGACTACAACCCTGAAGAGTGGGGTTAGATTCCCCACTTGGCCATGAAAACTCACTGGGTGATCTTGGGAGTGTTACATACTCTCAGCTCCTAGAAAACCTCATGATAGTTTTGCCTTAGAGTTGCCATAAGTTCGAAATGACTTGAAGGCACACAACAACAACTTAGCATTTTTAGTCCAAGTGTCTCAACAAACTACAAGCTCTACATTTCACAGGATGGGACCAAGGCAACTGAAATGCAGTCATAGGCCATTTCCGCACGGGGTATTAGAAACGGTGCAGTCCGTCCTCCAGGGAGGACATCTGCACCTGGGAGCGGACTAGGTCTGGACTACTTAGTGTAGTTCTGCACCTCAGTCCGCTCCGGAATGACCCCAAGTGGTCGTCCAGCGTGCTTTTGAAAAACCTGTTTCTTGCAGTTTTTCAAAAGCACGGAGTGCGCCAGTGCGAGCCTGCTCCCTTGTGCAGATTTGCAGGCTCGCACCAATGTGAGCCTATGATCTGCCGGGGGCGGGCTTTAGGCTGGCAAGTTTCAGCGGTTGATCGAGACCCTTGACCAACCGGAAGCCGCCATTTTTGTCCCTGGAGCAGTGCAGAGCGACAAGCACGCACTCCTCCGGAGCAGCCTGGACCGGACTGAGGAGCCTAAAGAACTGGTAAGTAGCGTCACGGTGCAGTTCCCTCGCCCCGTGCGGAAATGGCCATAGTGCTATGATTGCATAGTCTGAAGGGGCCCTGGGGTTCGCTGACTTGGATCAGCACAGCTGCCAGCATTTGTCAAGTCACTGGGGCCCACAGCTGTGAGGACTGCTATTATATCTGCCTACACTTAAAATACTACAGCTACACTACTGATTTGTTATCTAGAGTGAATTAACTGCCTGACATTGGGTTAGTTGCGGAGTTAGTGGTCTGCATGATAACCATGGGAAAATTATTTAGCCCAATATCTGAGTCAATCAAATGCTATGATAAGTGAGGCCAACCAGAGGGTGATGCTATGATTGCATTACAATAGCCTCTTCTCCCCATTCTCCTGTGGCATTAAGGAAGGCTATGGCCATTTGCTCACTAGACTGTTATAGTGCTATTATTCCACTTTCAACAGGGTTCTGTTCTGGGCCCAGTGCTATTCAATATCTTCAATGACTTGGGTGAAGGAGTAGAGGGCATGCTGATCAAATTTGCAGATAACACCAAATTGGGAGGGGTTGCTAATGCCCGAGAGGACAGGATCAAATTTCAAAATTACTTGATAGATTGGAGAGCTGGGCCAAAGCTAACAAAATGAATTTAAACAGAGAGAAATGTAAGGTCCTACACTTAGGCAGAAAAAATGAAATACACAAATATAGGATGGGGGACACATGGCTGGATAGCAGTATGTGTGAAAGGGATCTAGGAGTCTTGGTAGATCACAAGCTGAACATGAGTCAGCAGTGTGATGCGGCAGCCAAGAAAGCCAGTGCAATTCTTGGTTGCATCAATAGGAGTATGGTGTCTAGATTGAGGGAGGTAATGGTACCACTGTATTCTGCATTGGTTAGGTCTCATTTGGAATACTGTGTCCAGTTCTGGGCACCTCAATTCAAGAAGGATATTGACGAGCTGGATCATTTCCAGAGGAGGGTGACCAAAATGGTGAAGGGTCTGGAAGCCATGCCCTATAAGGAACATCTTAGGGAGCTGGGTATGTTTAGTCTGCAGAAGAGAAGGTTAAGAGGGGACATGATAGACATGTTTAAATATTTGAAGGGATGTCATGTTGAGGAGGGAGCAGGTTTGTTTTCCGCTGCTCCAGAGACTAGGACAAGGACCAATGGATTCAAGCTGTGGGAAAGGAGATTCCATCTGAAACTCAGGAAGGACTTCCTGATGGTCAGAGCTGTCTGGCAGTGGAATATGCTGCCTCGGAGTGTGGTGGAGTCTCCTTCTTTGGAGGTTTTTAAGCAGAGGTTGGATAGCCATCTGTTGGGAATAAGTTTGTGTGTGTTCCTGCATAGAAAGGGGTTGGACTGGATAGTCCCTGTGGTCTCTTCCAACTCTAAGATTCTATGATTCTATGAACATCCTATGGAATCCTAGAGTTTGCAGTTTAGGGAAGGGCCTTTGAGGCCCCTCCCTAAACTGCAAACCCCAGGATTCCATAGGATGTTGAAAGTAGAATAATAGCACTATAATAGCCTAGTATAGAAATGGCCTAAGAGCTAGACATTAGACTGAATGGATGGTTGGCTTACTACAATATCAATAAACAAATTATAGTCAATTATTTTAGGAATGAATAATTGATAGTTTTTAAAAGACAACAGTGAAAGCTTAATGTGTATACCACAATGCTATAGATGGCAGTGATGAGCCTTGATAATGTACACTCTCTAACTGTTCTAATTTGGCAGAGACAGTCTTAATGAATCCTTTATCATCCCACATCTTCAGCTGCTTTTCAAATGTTCCAACTTATCTGCCCTCCTCCAACTGTCCTTCTTTATCTTCAGCTTGCTTTAATTGTTGCAAACCAAGTTCAGACTCCTAAAGCAGTTGTCAATTGTTGTCAATTGTCAAAAGTTGTCAGCAGGGAGAAGAAAGGAGTGGACAGGAGTCTGCTCTTCCCAGTCAGCTCAGGCAAAAACAAACTGCTTCAGCCTCTCCTATCTAGTCTTCCCTTTCTCGTTAATAATCTTTTCCATCTTGACCACACTGGGATGTTGCTTGGTCACATGTGTGCCAGTTTGCATTTGTGAAACGCTGGAGGACATGATAACACAAATAGTAGCAGGCCTCTTTTTTTTTTTTTTAATTTTTGAAAAGTGGACTATATTAATTGTTCTAGAAATCATCTAATACTTTTGTTTTGGGGCTGATATCAGTTGGTGAAAATATAATGACCTAAAGTTTTAGTTTGTATGTTTATTTTACCTGATTTTTGTTGACTATTTTATGTTATTTTAGAATTGCTATTCATTCTGAATCTCTAGGGCAGGATAGACATGTAGAGATGATAGACAGATATCTCTCTTCTCTCTTCTCTTCTCTCATCTCCTTCTCCCCAAGCCTCTTCCATGAAAATCAACAAGTAAATCAATCCATGTTTTCTTCCTGAAGATTCTAAGGATTTTATCTATTAAAAAAACTAAAATGAAATTCAGCTACTTTTTGCTTGTTTCTTGCTGCAGAACTAGGGTGACACATACGGATTTTGCATCAGTCCCTTCAAATAAAGTGTGAAGGAAACAATTGCAAAGAGTAGAGCTATCCTTTGCAACGTTCATCTATTTTTATTGTCACAGCATAGGTATTGGTTTCCTTCCAGCATAAGCAGAAATAGATTAATTTTTTTCCAGCTGTGTGCTTGTATAGGGACCACTGCTAGCTTTTATGTCCTAGGTTTTAATGCAGTAATCAGTCTTTTAAGGAACGTTCAACAATAAACAGCATGTGGTATCTGAAAGAAAGGGAAACTTAATACTACTCACAGTACAGTAACCATAAAAGAATGGAGGCAACTCTTTCAGAAAAGCCTAAAATGTAGTCTAGAGGTAAACAAAGGCTTTCTCCAATTGAAGGATTAATATCTTCCCCACTATGATAAACTTTCTTCATCAGTTAGAAATTACCACATCAGAGCATGTTTAGCACAAAATGTATTGTTTCCTGCTGCAAAAGGAAACGAGAAAAGCTGCCAGGCACCTTGCCAGTTGAAACTTTATTTGGCACCAAGGACATTGAAATGTCAGGTTGCCTACTCTGACTTTTCTCGCCATTTGTATCTAGCCTTTAACTGAGATGTTGGCTGCTTTTGAAAAGATTGTAGGGATGATTTCTCATAGCTGAGTGATAGAACATGGCTTGAATGTTCTAGATGTGTTTGCTGTCATATCCAAGTAGGCCTAGGGAAGAATCCTGGCTGACGTCTTGGAGAAATGAGGAAGGAGCCCTGGTGGCACAATGGTTAAATGATGGTACTGCATCCACAAGGTTGTGAGTGCAATCCTGCCGGGCTCCAGGTTGACTTCCATCCTTCCGTAGGTTGGTAAAATGAGTACCCAGCTTGTTGGGGGCAATTAGCTAACACATTATAAACGACTTAGAGAGCACTTAGCTGATAAACAGTATAGAAATATACATGCTCTTGCTATTGGTGAATGCTGCCACTCAGTGAGCCCTTCCAGACAAGCAAAAAAGTCTGTCTTCTAGGTTTTGTTCCTGTACAAACTGATTTTATACTGGGGATCCATATGACTTTTTCTTCATCCCAAAGTATTTCCTGGGAACTCTGGCTTTATACCAAGGACTTTTCATTCCTACTACCCCAATTTAAATTAACCCATTATATTCCAAAATTACAGTGTCTTTCTATTTTGATGTCTGTTTGTGTTACCCGAGAACTAGCTAGACTGCCAATGTCAGTAAACACAGCTACTCTTTCCAGGACACAGATACAAGGGAGATTAAGTGAGGGAAAGAGGATCACAAAATGATCCTACGGTTTAACTAATGTAACATTGCTAAAGCACTTTAGCACTTTGACCATAACTCCTGAATAATAATAAAGAAGGATTGAGTGGAAATTGGTGAAAATCAATTTCTGAAATGTTGCGAAAGTCTAGATGTGACACATAATTAGAGAGAGGGGAGGAGGAAGTACCTAAGGGGGTGAAGGAAACCTGGGATATTTCAAGAGCTTGGATATAAACCTGGTAATATGTAGGTAAAAGCAGAACAAAAAACTGGAAGCTCTCATGTCTTCCAGAGATACTTTTCCCTTCTGTATGAACCTCAGTTTAACAATACTGGGTTAGATGGATTGGACTCACTGGACTAAAGCAGCTTCCCATGTTTGTATTTACATTTACCATTTTAAGTATGTCTGTTTAATGATAAGAGTGGCCTAAAAGCACCAGATCATATCTGATCTTGGAAACTAAGCAGGGTCAGTTCTGATTAGTATTTGAATGGGAGACTACCAACAAATATCAGGTGCTGTGGGTTATATTTCAGAGGAAGGAACTGGCAGAATCACCTCTGAGTGTTCCTGGGCGAAGAAAACCCTGTGACATCATCCAGGCTGCCATAAGTCAACAGATGAACTGAAGGCCCATACATGCACATTTACTATGATCAAACGCAGTTGTGTGGTGTAGTGGGATGAAGACTTCCAAAATAAGACATTTACCTCTCAGAAATGAAACTTCTAAATCATATGCTGTGAAGGAACTCCTGCTCCAGTTCTGTGCCAAGTGAAGGGTTTTGTTTTGTTTTTAAAACCTGTTAGAACAACCTGGTGTGATATGGGAGAGTGCTAGTGTGCTAGTTTAACGTCTTCCAATTTAAACAGCTCTTAGATGCAAAGACTCAGACCCTTTCCGCACGTTACCTTATCGCGGAGGTGGGGGTGCCCTTCGCGAAAGCAGGCTCCTGCGTGAGGCGCTCTCTTCGCTGCTCCTTCGTCCCACAGCTGGCTTCCTGGTCGTGTGACCGTCGCGCGAGTGCCCTGCCCCTTCCTTCCACAGTGCAGCCTGGGAGCTGTAGGCTGCGCTGGGGGAGGAAGTGCGACCGGCGCACCTGGGACGACGTACCGCAGGGCAGGTAAGTGCGCGCGGGCCCCAGGAGCCTTGCGCGACCGTGCAGCATTTTCGGCTTGAAGCCGAAAATAAAAAAATGTGTGCGCAGTTCGCGTTAGGCTCATGAGGGTTCTGTAAATGGGAGTGCGTCGTACGGACCACCACTCCCATTTATGCGACGCTCAAGGGGCCCTCTCGCAAAAGAAACTGCGTGCAAAAAGGGCCATAAAAGTGGCATTCTTACCTTAGGATCCCATCTCACATACAATACCCCCGTTTTCCCTCATCTGATTCAAATGAATTCATGTAGACAAAATAATTGTAGACAGGAGCAGCTTGTTACATTTGTCCATAGGTGGCCATTTTCTTTCTGAGCTACTAGTATTGTTCATGAAAGGAAACCAGAGTACTTTGGAAAATGGACCTGGAAATTACAATTAAATAGCTTGGAGAATACAAGGGATAAGGACGAACTGAAATCTTACTTAGTTTCTTACAGCAACCACCATTTTTCCTTTCTGAATATTCCCTCTGTGCTTCACCTGGTTATTTCGCAATGACAAAATAATTGGAAGTTTTGATATGACATCATAACCTAAAAATAAATTTGTGAAATCAATATCACAGTGGTAAGATAAATTTTCCTTACTGTATCATAAAATGGATAGTCATCCAAACACAACACAGACACACAATTCAACTTGGACCAATTCATAGGCCACCTGATTTGAGCTGGGTCACAAGTCTGAATCTAAATTATAATTTAGATATAGTGTGTGTGTGTGTGTGTGTGTGTGTGTGTGTGTTTTAAAGGGAAAGATATTTCTGCAATTAGGGTGTGTGGAGAGTGGCCAATTATTATTATAATATCATATGGCACATAGGTGGCCCTAGTTAAGAAACCAGCAATATTTCAGAAGTGGTAGAGAGTTTTAGACAGAAGGAGAGTATTTAAACATGAGGGAAAGAAGTAATGGGAAGAGTTCACATATCCAACCCATATTTTAATTTACTACAAAAACTCATTCCCCATTCCCACTGATGGAGCAAACATGACCCCATCACATTCGCTTTGGCCATTTAACTTGGAATGATACCAATTTCCTTTTAAATTTTACTTCTGTTGTGCTGTAGAGGTGAACAAATAGTCTATAACCTCAGTAGCCTTGACCATTACCTTTTAAAAGATACACAAGTGTTAAAATAGGTTAATTTCAAAAGACATAATGGTAGCTAGCTTAATATAATTTATTAAATGATAGTTAATGTTATTTGATTTCTGTACAGTGCCACTATATAGGAATCCAATCACCAATTTCAGAATTGAATTTTTTACATCTTTGAATACATTTTCTTCAATTTAACAGGGATCAAATGTCATCTAACAGTAATTTTAGTTGGACCTGCTTCGTATTTGGACTCACAGAGCAAGCTGCAACCATATTTTAAAAGACACTGAAATCTCACCAGCTCATTCTATATTCAAGTCTTTTCCACAATATTCTTTATGAACCATTTTCAAAATTGATTTTGATACTAAAATACTAATACTACTAATAAATAATCCCATATAGCATGGTACCATTATTTTGTGCATGGTTCAGGATGAAGATCATTGTAAAACAAAAAGAGCTCTCTTAAAGGAACGTGGTAATGAAAGCTTTTTTTCTCATTGTTGAATAGAAATTGCTTTAGGATAATTAGGACATACTGTTCAAGGGACAGTTAGGCTATTCATTGCTAATCCACAATAATAAGAAGAAAAGTAGAATTTCAGTAAAAGTGGCCTAAATATTACCTTAAAGAAACCAGATCCTGTCTGACCTTGGAAGCTAAACAGAGTCAGCCCTGATTAGTACTGGGATGGGAGACACTAATGAATATGAGGTGCTGTAGACTACGGCCATTTCCGCACTAGACTGTTATAGCGCTATGATTCCACTTTCAACATCAACAGCCTGAGGCCCCTCCCTAAACTGCAAACCCCAGGATTCCATGGAATGCTGAAAGTAGAATCATAGCACTATAACAGTCTAATGTGGAAATGGCCTATATTTCAGCGGACAGAATTGTCAAAGCCACCTCTGAGTGTTGCTTGCCTAAGAAAACCCTATAAAATTCACGGGGTCAACAGACAACTTGAAGGCACATACACATACAATGCAAAGATTCTTTGATGTAGGGAATTTTACTTGGGAGTGAAATATAGATCGATCACAGCCACATTAGAAAGAAGTGCAGGCAGGTATTATATATTTGACCACTGTTATAGTATCATGTATTTGGTATATTTAGAGAGCCAACACAGTGTAGTGGTTTGAGTGCTGGACTAGAACACTGGGAGACCAGGGCTTGAATCTTCACTTGGCCAAGGAAACCTACTGGATGACTGGAAAGTCACACTGTCTCAGCCTTAGAGGAAGGCAAGGCAAATCCTCTCCGAACAAATTCAGCCAAGAAAACCCCATGACAGGGTCGCCTTAAAGTCACCAATAGTCAGAAATGAGGTGAAAGCACAGAACCACCACAATTATGTATTTCTGTGTTACATGCTGTGTAGGAACGCCATTGTAGTTCTAACTAATTATCAAAAAGCAATGCCTCAAGAACATTAAGATGCTCTAGTATAGAAATAGGCAAGGCAAAACATTTTTTTTCCCACTAAGATATTTGCCTAGCACTACCCAGGCTGATGTTGATGTTTCTGCCTATGATTAAATTGTCTTGGTTAATAATATTTAATATTTAAGTTATTAGTCTGTACCTCTATTTTACTTTAATTTTCTTCAGATGGAGTCTAATAATAACTTTGTTAAAGTTTCAATGGGAGCATATAAACATGCATAGTTCTGCAAGGAACACATCCTGATTTTTTCTCAGTCATCACAACAGATGCAAAAAAAAAAAAAGCTGCAAAAAAGGCCTTTATTTCATGAACTTTCAGTTGAAGCATGTCTTTGTTGCAATATCAATCTGCTTTAAACAAGGATTTATTTTTTAGAAAAACTCTCCAAACATACCTAAATTTCTGAAATGGGTCATTTAATAGCATGAGGGACTTTTGGCAAGTTAGTCAGAAAAAACAGAAGAGGAAAAAACTAAGATTTTGTACTACATCATCAACTTCTGAAAAATTGAATTTATTTATTTATTTTATTTTATTTTCATTTATATGCTACCTTTCTCCTGGAATGGGACCCAAAGTCGCTCACAAAAGAAATCCATTCAAACCTGACAATATGATTCTCAAAACAATTAAAACCATCACATTGAAAATGGTATAAAATTTGCCATCTGTTGGGAAGGTTAAAAGCATATAAAAGTTAAAAAAAAATACAGTCACATCACAATGAGAAAGCTCTCTGTGAATGATTACATATTAAAAGCCTGATTAAACCAAAAGGTGTAGTACAAGTTAAATTCAATCCAAGTCATTCTAGTCATATGACATGAAGGATTTTATTTATCTATTTCTTCCTTAACTTGCGGTGCTGCTCATTCCTCCGCAAAAACTGTGGAGGCCCTGATCTTTGAGAAGGGAAAACTAACAAGAAAAGAAAGTAAATTTTTTTCCAGATTGTGTTTGCTCACCACAGACTAATTCAAAGTGCATGAGCATCTTTCATCCCATATGGTCACAATACCCATTATCCAGTCTTCCCAGTGTAAAAAAGGATTGGTGTAGATCAGGCATATTTCTTGGAAAGATGTTGCAGTGGTAATTTTTGCTAGCAATTTAAGATTTCACCATTGACCGCTGGATATTGATCTTTATTCCATTTTTTTTCCTTCCTGCTAGCTTAAAGACAAGAACATAAGAAAGGCTCGTAATATAGGTCTGTCTCATTTATATTCTTCTTACTGGAGAATGTATGAGAGAGTAGTACATGCAGAGGTGACACAATAGCTATGTTTAAATATTTGAAGGGATGTCATATGGAAGATATTTTCTGCTGGTCCTGAGACTAGGACATGGAACAGTGGCTTCAAACCTCAGGAAAAGAGATTCCATCTAAACATTAGGAAGAACTTCTTGACTCTAAGAGGAGACTGGCAGTGGAATATGCTGCCTCAGAGTATGGTGGAGTCTCTTTCTTTGGAGATTTTTAAACAGAGGCTGGAAGACTATTTGTTGGGAATGATTTAATGGTATATTCCTGCATGGCCTTTGTGGCCTCTTCCAGCTCTATGATTCTACGACCTTGTGAATTAAATCAGGCTGAGTGATTGTGATTAGCCAAGGATTTCCTAGTGAGTTTTATTGTTGCAATCTGAGTTCAGGTTTTCACAATCCAAGTCCATCCCTTTTGCCACTATACTGTGCTAAATCTTGTCTTACATGAAGGGTTAGTGCCTTCACAGCACTTCTAATACTCTGCATGCTCCAGATGCACTATGTTCATTTACCCTGCAATAGATGATCCTGAACTGATTTAAAAGGATATTGAACAGATATATTCTTTGCACTGCACTCTCAGGATATATTGCATCTTATCCAGTTACCTAGCCACCCTAGACAAATCACTACTCCCCCAGAGTTTACAGTCAAATATAGACAGTGGGACAAGAGCAAGGGGAGAAAGGAGAGAAGAGACATGGGGTACAGAATGTGTATCAATATCATATTGCTCTGCAGGTACTTTAATGTTTAAGTTAACGGTACATCTGACAAATGTTAATTATCTGCCATTGGCCAGGCTGAGCATAGCATAAGCATGCCACTACAGCATCCTTGCCATCATTCAAGATTCACTGTTACACTGTAATAGTACCTTCCCTATAATGACATCGCATTCCTGTGGAAGGAGGCCTTCCACTGAGATCCACCAGGGTTCTCCACATGTCTCAGTGGATAATGTCATTATTCTGTGCCATTTTTCCCAAAGTGTCAATTCCTTACCTGGAGCATTTTTCACATGGGCAAGCATGATAAAACAGAATTCTCCCCTGCAGTTTCGTTATTTGTTTTTCTACACCAAGCCCAAGTGGGAGATTGGAGAGGACAGCAGACACTAATTTGAGAAAGAGTTCCCAAGTGGGCCACTTCATGCAGAAACTGGGATTTTAGCTCTTGGTCACAAGAAATGTGATAAATAAAATGGCATCTTTGCAGATGAGTTGGATGCATATAGGAACAGATTATAACCCATCTAGATTCAGCACTTTCTAAGGGAGTAGATGTGACTATGTGCTGGGCAGATCTGGATTCTAACACCCTTCATTATAAAAATCAAGCTTGTATTTGGTTGTATGTTGAGTTTCACAATCTTTGACCATTTTCACACTATACTGCTGTAGTGCTATTATTCCACTTTCAACATCTTGTGGAATTCTGGGGTTTGTAGTTTACTGAGGCCAAAGATGCCCTTCCCTAAACTGCAAACCCCAGGTTTCCATAGGATGTTGAAAGTGGAATAATAACACTATATACAGCGTAGTGTGGAAATGGTCTTTTTCTTCTACTACAAATACTTTAAAGTACTCAGTGAACTCCTAGTTAGCATGCATTAGACATACAGATGTGGCTTGTCATCACATAAAAGGGAGATACTTAGTGATTTATGATTTTAATCAGGTCAGATATTGCTGATGTGGGGGAAGAATCAGAAATAACTAGCTAGCTATTGTATATATACACACACACATAAACACAGAAATGCATTGCACCTAGCCTGTGACAGGCCACTTCCACGCCATTTCCAATGCCTCTGGCTTTTTGTGTTTGTATAGGATGTGTACCCCAATTTTTATTTATGTACTCATTTCTGCAACTGGAACCCTTTCTCATCTGTTACTGTCTTTCTCCCACCTCACAGATGGGCTGCTATTGCTAAAAAGTAGTGCAGTAAAGAAGTACGCTGTTAGAAAAAACAAGCATTTCAAGATATTAAAGCTGTAATTCTGTACACACTAACTAGAGAGTAAGTTTAGCTGAAGACAGTGGACTTACTTTGAAGTAGACTTGCATAGGCCCTCCCAGAGTGCCTTCCTCCCAGACATGTTGTTTCCTAGGAAACTCAGATTGAGTGCCCAAAGCAGATTTCTAAATATTAAGAAATAATTTCAAGGCTGAGCTCCAGCTTCACTTAATGATATAACACTAATATACACATAGGCTAAGAAACATTGTACAAGAACACATCTATTTAATTTACATGTTTGCATGCCACTGTAGTAAACTTATAACAACTAAATCAATACCATTCTTTAAAAAACATTATATCACAATATAACGCTAGAAGCTATTACCATAATCAGAAAGCTGACAAACAAACAAAACGGAAGTAGTTAGGAGACTGAAAAGAAGAGAGCAGCCACCAGTATTATAAAAAGTAGTGAAAATTATCGGAAGATGTACGTGGCAGAAATTAAAATAGCATTTCACAGATTATGTATTATGATGAATGAAATGCTGTAACCAGGCATTGTTTGAGGGTGTGGTAGGTAGCTCCTTAACATGTGTGACTGTGAATTTAATAACACTCAGAACAGAAATTATTAGTGAAAGGTTCAGTACTGTATGCACTTCCCTCAGAGTAAGGCCACTTCCGCACCACACTGTTATAGTGCTATTATTCCACTTTCAACATCCTGTGGAATTCTGGGCTTTGTAGTTTACTGAGGTCTGGCTGAGAATTCTAAAGACCCCTCCCTAAACTGCAAACTCCAGGATTCCATATGATGTTGAAAGTGGAATAATAGCACTATAACAGTGTAGCGCGGAAAGGCCCTAAGTCTCTTTGAACTTATTGGGGCTTCCTTCTGATCGGATCTCTGTGTGGGTCGTATGGCCATGGGTTCTTAATTTTCATGAAAGTGAGTCCAAAAGAAAATCAAATGCAATGCAAAATGGGAAACGCAAATGAACCAACATAAAGCCAACTGAAATCAATCAAATAAAATCAACGCTTATGTATGTGCTTTCATGTATGGCAAACACCTAGCTGGACCTGACATTAGTTAATCATTTAAATTTGACTCCAATATCTTATTGTTTTATCTGAACCATATTTTTGTTGATTGGTACTGAATCCTAACGTATGTATGTTTTCTGATAAAAGTGTTTTTCCTATTTGTTTATTACAACAGTTTATTTTCTACCTTTGTTCCTAGAACTTAAAATAGCATAGATGGGGTTCCCAAGGAGTCTTTCGTCCAGACACATAACAGATCTAGTTCTCAAGACAATGTCGTCAGATCACAGGTGCTGATCTTGTCATTTCCATTGCATTTCTATTGCTATTTTTCTACCTCTGTTGAAGAAGGAACATTTGTAATGGGAGGGCAGGCAAGCAGGCTATATTCATGTTGGCATTCAGCATGTTTTAGAACAATGTTTCCCAATCTATGGGTCCCCAGATGATGTTGGATCAACAGCTCCCAGAATCCCTGACTTGGCTATGATGGGTGAGGCCGAAATACATTGAGTACCAAAGGTTTGAAATGACTAGTTTCAAACCTTGATCATGCAGGTATACAGGCACAAGGTGTGCAGATCATCTACATAGAGCAGGCTCCCAATTGCAAACATTCATCCTCCAACAAGTTGCAGGCAACACTAATTCCAATGTCCTTATATTAAATTTTATTACTTAATGCATTTAACAAAACAGTAAGTTAATAAATTAGCGAAGTAGGAAGTTGATAAATTAATGACGTTCAAGTCCTTCTCCTGCTTCCCTTCCACATGAAAGCTGCAAATGTTTATTGTCTTTTCTGAGTATCCCAAAGTGTCTCAAAAGTATTAATTTATAAGACTAGTGATATCAGCTTTTTTCCTAGTCCTTTTGACTCTTTAATATCCTCGAGACGTAGTATTTCAATGAGAGCAAACCTTCACGCATTCTTCTTTCCTATTTTGTCCAGGATTCTGAACGCCACGGAACACGTTGCTTTTGGTAGATCAGAGTTTTTAAGTTTATTTTAGTCCTCTCAGTAAGGATCCGACCGGATTTAACTTACCCCAGCTGGCAATGTTATGCTTTTGATTCATACGAATCCAGAAGGCAAAAATTTAAACAGAACAGTGGTGATGCGGCTAAGCCTGTCAAGGCAACCCAGTGTGGTAATGGCGACTCCGCGATCCCGTCAGCTCTTTCCGTGAACAGGTCTCCTCTTTCTCGCCAACTCCTGTCCACTTTTAGCTGATTTCGGGCCCCCTTCAAGTCTCCTCCATGTCCCCCTTTACCAAGAGGTCATTTCTCCTCAGGTTGTCTATTTGAGGAGGGGATATCGACCTTACTGGGTCTTCGGAATTCACTAGCCCCGTGAATTCCATCCGATCGCTGCAATACCTCCACCGGAAGTCCTCCACTGGAAGTCATGTTGCAGGCAACACTAATGTGGGAAAGAGGAAGATGGCTGCATAGGACTGATGCGTTACCTTATATAAGGAGGAGGTCACTAAAATAGCTTTTTTGCTCTATGCAAATAACAGATTCCATAAATAATCTAGTTCAGAAACCACTTATGAATATTATCTCAGCTACAGTTTTTGTCCTTATCTTCAGTATACATGTCAATTAATGGGAGATGACTAGCATGTTTATGGAAGTCAGTAAAAAACAGAAGCTATGCTCAGCCCAGGGGAAGTTTCAATGTTTCAATGTTGTAGGGACATAATAAGGAATACATAGTTAGAAATAACTTAAAATGAACAAAGACAAGAAATAGTTCAGCTTTAAACAAGTCTGTTTAAGAGACATAATGAACTAACAGATGACCTTTCAAGCTCTGTCTGAATCACATTTCTTACAGGTATCCACAATACTTTCAGAGAGGTTAACTAACAATGTAATTGACAGAAAGTGTAGTCTATTAATAACGAAAGCAAAATCTCTCAGGCCTTCACTGAAAAAAAATCGATGTATAAGAGCAGTTATATGAATTGAATTTGACAAAGAATCCCCCAAAGAAATCTTTCTTTATAGTACAGTGTCTCAATTTCTCTCTCTCCTTTCCCACAACACCCTACACACACAGTGAAATCCAATGACAATTTTCTTGTAATGAAACTATTTCACTGCCTATGTGTGTGTGTGTTACCCCCTCCCTTTTCAACATGCTTTTCTGCTCCTACTTGCCATCTAAATTGTTCTGGAGATATGATGGAGCCTCCACAGCATATTTTTCAGGGGAAATGACAGGGTCTATAGGGGTAAGAGGGAGGACAAAACTCTTATTGTAGAAGTGGACTCCTACTCCTGCAGTATTAGCTTCCATTCTTCTGTATGTGTGTGTGCACATTTGTGTAAAACAGGCAATTGTAGTTGAAAAAGGGGTGCCACATATAGCCTCAGTGATACATTTTGTATCAGTTTGGAAGAGGCTAAACCACAGATTTAAATTTTAATGACATTGGAAGCCTATGCACCAAAATGTCTGCATGATTAGATCATGCTTGCATGTCCATTCCAGCTATTTTAAAATACAAGCACAGCTTAACTGCAAAAGTCACAACCCATATCAAGAAGTGTGTGCTCTGCGGGGCATGGGACCTAACAGCCATACAGATGTGAGCAGACCCCAAGATTAACAGCCTGAGGCATGAGAGAGCATCTGCACATCTGGATTTTTCAAAGGCTTCTCCACATCTCAGAACCCTTTTACACTACACAACTAATTGTTTTCTAAATTGCCATGGCTGCATCCTGTGCAGTCCTCAGATTTATAATTTGCTGAGGTCTCTGGCTGAGAATTCTTAATTGATTTCCCTAAACTTCAGATACCAGAACTCCATAATTTCATAGTGTGAAAGGGTTACTGTACTTCTATACACACATATATTCTGAGATGTACATACATAATGGACTTCTTCTCCCATGAGACCTGCACCAGTTTTTGAATGGAAAATCCCACAGAGGCCCTAGCTTCTCATGATTGTGTTGGATCTGTTAATTTAACCTTCAGTTATGAGAGAAAGAACCTTCATATGCACATCAGTAAAGAGGAGGAGCTGATTTGGCAGAACCGCGCTAATGAGAGTCTTCTGTCCATGAACCTGTTCACCGGACCTCAATGCTGATATATTTGCATTAATCCCAAGCACTCTTCATAGATCTTAATTTGCCCTGAGATCACTGCTAAATTCCTTTGTTAATCATTTTTCCCCACTCTCCATGAAGCAAAGTTCACTCTGTGAACAATATTGATGCAAGTAGGTTAATAACTATTGATGTAGCTATGTTAATAACCATCTTGCTGTCCATGGATCAGTGTCCTCCCCACTGCCCATAGAGTGGACACGGCCCACTTAATCATTGTTTCTCTGTGTCCATGGATCTCAATTCACCCTGTGAACTTCTAATCATTCTGAATAACTAATCACAGAAATTTTTCACTGTCCAAGGCTGCAGGCTCGCTCCATGCTCAGCTCTGGCGTCCTTGTTAATCATTTTAATCTCTCACTGCTCATGAACTGTGAAATGTGTTGACTGCTCTAATGCTTCGCCATCTAGGAACAGTGGTCTGAAATGTATGAGTATACATCCCATAAACTGGAGCTTGGGAGCAGTGGAGTCTTTGGTTTAGAAGCCCCTACCCTCAGCAACTTTTCAAAAGCATTGTGTCTACTAGTTTCAGGGCTCTTCTGCATACTAATCTATTGTACTTCCTCAGAATTTTTTTTTTAAAGAGAGATTTATGGCTTTCTTTTCCGATTTGGATAATCTGGGTTAATGTTCTAAATTACTTTGTTAATTCCATATTCTTGAAAATACTTACTAGTGGATTTACCTAAGTGTTACCATTCAGTTAGGAATTGATTCAGTATGTCTGCTTTGGTTGGAACTAGCAGTTGGGTTAGGCCAATAAGAGCCAGCATAATTTAGTGGTTTGGGCATTGGACTATGAGCATGTAGACCAGGATTCTATTCCCTCTTCAACCACTGGGTGACCACTCTAATTGCTCCAGAAAACCCCCCACTTTAGGGTTGCATATGTCAGAAATGACTTGAAGGCACACAACAACAACAAACTTCACTACCAAAACTGGGCCAATTTCCTGTTACCACAAGTACATCAGGTGTTTTTTTTTAAATCCTTTGGTTGCAATGCTTTTTACAGCATTCAGCTGGTGTTATCTGGGCAGGATCTTCTGTTTAAGGCTGGAAGCACTATTGGAGCAGAACAAACTGATTTCAGATGGGTTTCATGATATGCGCAGGACAGTTCAAACTAGATTGTGACATAATCTACCCAATGGTTGTCATTCTGTTAATCAGTCACAATGTTCTCAAGTAAATTTGCAACCACATAACTGTTTTCTATTGACTTTTACAATTGTAGCACCATTGCCACAATTATGGATGCCTCTAAAACTCACCCTAACAGTCAGTCTGAATGACAAAGTTCTGCAGCATTGGTGAAGAGGATGCAGCAGGATGGCATGACCAGCCTTCTCCCATCATAGAGCAAAGATGAGACAATGAATTGTGAGGCAACACGACCTCACAGGAGTCCCTGCTTTTCCATCTTGCATCGTTGTTCACTGGCAGAAAGGCGCTGGTCACATCATCTAGAAGCCTGCTTACCAGAGCTTCAGAACTCCATCATGTGCAATGGTTCACTGGTGTCAGAGGTTGGTTCAGGACATGGAGTATGGCTATAATATTGTCACTATACCTCTGATGCAGGTTCTTGGCCTCTATTTTTGGCAGACATGAATCAACTCATTCTACTTTCCACTGAAACATTTTTCTTTGAGTTTTTGTTCATTCCCAGGCGTAATAATTGTCAGCATTACTAACCGACTAATAACATCAATAAAATATATGTAACAATGATGCTGAATGATAGATCATAATAAATCTAAGTATTCAGCATTTTCGCTTGCATGACAACACTTTAAAATGTGATTTGAGGAACTAGTACTTGCCTGACTGAAAATGTTCAGTTCAATTTGTAGGGTAAAACCACAGTGCAGGTCTTGATTTGATAACCTGTAAAATCAAATACATGTTGAAGTGGAGTTCATACTGTTCCTTTCTGTTACTGTCAACAAGGACTTCAGTGCACTTAATGAACACTTTAAAGCTGTTAATGCCTCATTCCATAACATCCTGAATAATCATAAAAGAATATTCAATGAAGATGATCAAGACCCTTTCAGATCTTTTCCCTCTTTCCTCCTTCATGCAGCTGATGGACATAGCTACAGTTGAAGCTATTAAAAGAAAAATATAAGCATATTAAAAAAACCTTAGATGGCTTGCTCCCCATTTTGAAGCCTAGTTCAATACTGCTACCTTTCCTGATAGTAAATAGTTTGGTGTTCAGAGGAACAAAACAGTCGAACAAAGGACAAGGGGGAAAAAATCTTTCAGTGTTGCTGTCTCTTTCATTTGAATTTTTGAACCTCAAGCTTTTTCATCCCTGATATGAGGAAATTTGTGAGTTTGGCAAATTCTTCAGAAATGAAATGAAATCACACCTCATTTACACTAGACAAATTCAGTAGGTACAGCCGTTCTCAGCAAGGGGAGAATCTTGTTATCTGTCTTACAGGCCTTATAAATAAGGTGCAAACCCACCATACAAACCTGCCAGAGTTCTAAGATCTGCAGGGAAAGACTTTCACTCAGTCCATCACAGGCTTGCTTGGTGGGGACACAACAGAGAGCTTTCTCAATGGCTGTTCCCACTGTCTGGAACTCTCTTCTGCAGAAAGGTAAGCTGGCCCCCTTCCTGCTCTTCTTTCAGTGATAGGCAAAGACTGCTTTTGTTTAAGCAGGCTTTTACTGTATAACCAGGGAAGCTTTTGTTGGGATGCTTTATTTATCTTTCTTTAACCTTTGTATGACTTTTAAATGAATTTATATTGTTTTATGTGGGGATTTAACTTGTTTTCAAAATTTCATTCTTCAGGGTTTGTGTTGTTTTGTTTTTTGTTTTTTTGTTTTTCCTTTTTTAATTTAGCTCCTTCTGGAAGCTGCCTTGAGTCCCACTCTGGGAAAATGCAGCATACAGATTAAATAAATAAATAAATACATGGGAGCTTCTCAGGAAAAGATGTGAACTATCATTCCACACCAATGTGGCTGAATATAGAGTTAAGCAGTCAAAAGTTCTAGACCTAAATGAATGAATCTTCTGATTTTGGCTTCTCCCATGTTCAAGTGTTCTAACATCTTAACTAGCATCCTGTTAGTGAGTTACAATGGCCTATGCCCAGCTTACACTATCCTAACCCACTTTTTTGATTGTTGAGGAGAACAGGATTCTGTTGTAACCATGCAGCCTTCCAAATCCCCCCTCCAAGATTTGGAGTCCCTCCAAGATAGCCTTTTCTGTTTTGGGGGAGAGCAGGGGGAGCAGCAGAGATGTGCCCAGCTATTTTCCTTAATGTCCCTGAGAATGCCTGTTGTAGTGCGTCCACCTAAAGGAAAATAGCTGGATGGGAATCTGTTGCTCTCCCCGCTCCCCACTGACATGGAAGTGGCCATGCTGGGGGAGGGGGAGGCTGCAGCACAGAAAAGGTGGCATTGGTGTGGGATTGTATTGGGAGACAGTTTGTAGCTACATGCCAGAGATATGTCTCCTGATGCAGAATTCACCCCTCTAGTAATTTGCATCCTGAATATGGATTTGCTTTCTAAAAATTTTGATTAATTGTTTTTAAAAATAACCTCAAACCAAATCTTCACCCACCTCTAGCCAAAGGTCTTACATTCCCTCAAAAGTTGACAGAGTTATTATGGCACTAGGTTGTATGGAATAAAGTTCATCAGTTTGAAGCTTTTGCAATGACAGCATGCTTCATTGCCCTTTCTTTAACAGAGAGGAGCATGAATTGCCACTACCTTGCTTTTGCAGTTTGTGGATGAAGCAGGAAAGGATAAAAGTAACTCACTTGTTTTTGAAGTGACAGATCAAAGAGGCGTATCTCTAGTTGCTAGTCCCAATTGGAATGGGCTTGTTAAATCAGTTGGAACTTGGTCAGTCACACTTTTGTAACTTCCATTTAATGGGTCTACTCTAGTTGGGACTAGTATTTAAAAAAAACAACAACAACCTCAAGATAGACTCAGAGTGATGTTTCCCAGCAAGGAGAGACCACTGGGATTATGAGGGATTTTTATTACCTTTGGGTTGATTTACAAATACTGTATACAAATTGAGCACAGATAGAGGAAAAACTGTACCGCACTCCTACAAAGAGCCAGTCCACTGCCTGTCATGAGATCCTTAGAGATTGAGAGCCCAGCACTTCCAAGACATCTCCCCTCACCACAGTTTCAGCTATCACCCCAACTCTTCTGCTCAATCTTCTCAGTCTCCTTCATTCTGCTTTCATTTTTTAAAAATTTCTTTGGTTTGAATACATGTATAATTTTCCCATGACCAGAAGTACTCCTTCCATCAATAGGATAAATTCGATCCATCAGAGCTTTTCTGCTATGGAAGGAGCAGAAGAGGAGGAGGAGATTATGTCTAGTAATTCCTTTACTACAGTCATTATGCCTTCTAGAAATCTACTCTGGTGGCTGTAGGGAACTCTCCAGAACAGAGGGGTGAGGGTGCTATGATTTACAGGGAAGGAGAAATGGGCAAATTTGACCCTACCCTTCTCCTACCAGCAGGAGTATTCACTCTGCTCAGTGACTCTTCCATTAGTGGAATAAAACTTTGGAACAATCAAACAACCCTGAGAGCAACCAAACCCATCTAATATAAGAAGAAAGCAGGTTTAAGTGTGGGTAGGACAGGAGACCACACATGGAATGCTAGGATTCTCCAGTAAGACTAGGAAAGAATCCTGACTGAAACCCTAGAGATCTGTCACTGCAGTGAGCGTTGACAGTACTGGGTTAGGGCTGACTCAGCATAAGAGAGCGTCTTGTGTTCCATGATCCACACGTGTTCCCTGCCCCCTTCAGTCAATCAGGTTAAGTGTAAAGAAAGAAAGATGAAGCAGGTTTTCTGAAATGGCTCTCCTATTTCCAACAATATCATAGACATTTTGGACATTTACCTGTAATTTCCCAAAGAAGAAATGTGCTTTACATTCTCATTCTTTGGTCAGTAAGGAACTTGAAAAGTTAAAAAAAAAATCTGAAAACTTCAGTCTCTTCCATAGAAATCAGATTGTTGCAAATGATCCTTTTGAAAAACTAGTCCTTATGTAACTTGATGTACAGGAGGCTCTTTCAGACAAGACATCCAATATTCTGTCCACAGAGTCAGAACCTACAAATGCATGGTTTTTACCTAGGGAGGCACTGTTTGAAAGGTATAATGAGCAAGAAGGAAGGGAAGAGGAAGAAGAGGACATGGTTTGGATTTCCTATCCTTGCCTAGACCAAGAGAGATAAACTAGCAGAAAAGGGCAAAGGAAACTGCACAAAGGTAAAAGCTGAAACAATGAGGAAAAGCCAGCAATGGTGTGTTGAGGCCTAAAAGGATGCAAAGTATTTGTCTTCATCTTTTTAACCAGTAGAACCTCTTTTTGAAAAGAGGTATAATGTGATCAGACAGTTGGTTGTAAAAGTACTAAGGGAATATTTATCACTCCATGCCAACTCATTGACGATCAAAGAATGTTTCTGCTGTTTAAGACCACTGTCAATAACATTTTGGAATGAAAAGGAGGGAGTACAACCTCACACTGGTTGCTTAATTAATTTCTAAAATTGCTTTCCTATACAAAATGTTGGGATTCATTGAGTTTTATTAAACAATTTGGTATACTTGCTTTCAGGTTCACAGTTGCCTATTCTCATCCACAGGTTTTACATTGGTTTAAGAGTTCAGATTAATAGACAGGAAGCAGCTAGTTTGATTAAAACTGGCATACGTTCTGGAGGGATGAGCAGAACACAGCTGTAGCCTGGGAGTATTAACTTCTTCCAGTATCTGGGACAAAGTGAAATTATTTTCCAATTAAATGCAAGGAGTGTTTTCATACAGATTATTGCCTGCTTAAAAAATCATCCAAAAAAATGGCAGCCTAATGTGGCTGGAAAATCACCTCTTTGGAAAGAAAATAAAAAGGTGTTTGATAGTATGAAGATATATTGCCTGCTCTAGAGAGGGTTGAATTTCTACTTAAGAGTTAAAGCTTCAGGGTAAGAAAGCTAGTAAGAAAGGAGCTTGGTGTGACACTTCACTTTGTTTTACCAGCTGTGGTGCCTCCTGGAATAATATTATTTTTACAGATGTGTTTCTGGTGGGCATCCCTGTAGATCATTAACACCAACTGCATTCCAGGAGTACAATAAGCAGACACCAGGTCCATATATTTTTGGTAGGAATCTTCTAGACTGCCCTAAACGTCTGCAGTTTTAAAGGCACCATTGCTTGTGTGCTTAAGCATATTCAGTCATGAAAACATCATAAAAGATGTTTAATTTGTAGTGACTGGAACACAGAGCAAGAAGGAAGGAAGGAAGGAAGGAAGGAAGGAAGGAAGGAAGGAAGGAAGGAAGGTAGGTAGGTGAGGGTGAAGATACATTTAGAGTTTTGGTCACCAGAGGGGATATCATTCTTACCTATGAGTTGCAGCCACAGTAGTGAGAATACTTTGGAAACATACATTACTAAGTGTTAAAACTCTGATTGTTTATGAAGCTTAACGGTGAAACAGTCTAATTTTCAAATGGCTGAAATTTACATTCATTTCCATGTGAGAATTTGTGGCAAACCCCTAGTGGATGAATAAGCACACTGGTTATAATTGAACAAATTTTTATCACATTGTATCCATTCAGTAATGCCTGCTGGTCAGATTTCATGGTCAGTTGTAGCTGACTGCAAGAAGAAAGTACAGCAGAAGTGGGCAAAACATGGCTTTTCAGATATTGACACACTGCAATTCCCATGGGCCCTTACAAGCATAGCCAATGGTGAGGTATGATGGGATCTGCAGTCCAACAAATCTGGAGAGCTCATGAATCTGCACCCCTGGGAGCAGCAAATCAGAAGGGTCCATGAATTGCCCACCTTAGGCCACCTTGACAAGATGAATGTTCCACCAGGAAGAGAACTCACAACTTTTAAGATCGCTGTCAACTATGGGTATTCTTTTTGAAGAAGATGTGGAAGAAGAAGTAGAGGAGGAGGAGGAGGAAGAGGAGGAGGAGAAAAAAGAGCAGAAGAAAGAGAAGAAGGAAGAAACAAAGCGCTGCTGCAACCATCACCACCAGTAATATACCATTCTGGAATCCTGAATTCAGAGTTTCTTGTTGTTCTTACATCATCCTCCTGCGTTGTGAAATGAAATAGCCATTTCTGATATATCATTATTTTAGTAGGTAGAAGCTTTTGACAAACAAAGAAGAGAGGGTGCTATATGGGAGGTATAACTGGTAGAAGTAACAAAATTAAAATTCATTACACACACACACACACACACACACACACTTCCATTGAAGGAATTAGGCTAGTTTTCTAATATTTACAAAAATGACCCATGGGGCAGGGTGAAAACCACTGGTATCAATTGTGTCATTAGAGAGGACAACTGTGAAGTTCATGTTATAAAATTAGTGTTAATATATAGTTTAGTGCTTGGCAAAGTCAGCTGAGATAAACTATGGATTTGACATTATGATGGACATGGCCCTGGAGCTGCACATGCCACCAAGGTTGTTTTTGCAGTCCTTTCATCCTGGATACTGTCTTACCATCCTTTTTCTGGCCACCCTCACTCCCCAAAAGAGGTAAATTGATTCTCCTAAAAGCTTCCAGAAGTAGCAGTTCATCTATTAAACAAGTTGCAGGATCCCTATAGTATTTAACTTTAAAAAAATCTCTTCGGACTACTTTTGCTTTCGGGGGGGTGCTTTGGGTATTTTTAGTTGTCTGTGCAGCTCCTAGAGTGTTCCGGGGGCCAAATACTGGTCCTCAGAAACGCCGCAGTTGCCCACCTCCCCATTATGGAGTATGAGACTATGCATATAAACCTTTTAGGGGTTCGCTGTGCAAAATATGTGTCATTTTTTTTGTCAACTTATTTTGGCGAGGGTGGATGGTTGTTATCAACAGCTTAAGTGGGCAGTTTGTCAACAGAATGGACTTACAAATAGTTTGAAGAGAAAACCTTGGCATGTTGAAAAGTTAATGCTCCAGGCTTAAGGATAAAGCCCCAGTTGAGCTTAATCTGTTCCCAATTGCCATTTCCTGCTACAGTTTGGAACATCCTCAAATCAGGGGATAAAGCAGAAGAGTGGATCTTCTGATCTAAGAGACTGAAGAGCTTTTCTTCTTGTAAATCCATTGACTGCTTGAGTCTGCCCTAGGATTTGATACCACACGGTTGAGTTCCAATCCCTGTTTAAAAGAGGTGACTTGCTCGTTATCAAACTTTGGCATCTAAGTTCAGCTACCATTTTTTCTCTTCTCCCCCAAAAGACCAGGGGGGAGAAAATTATCTTGCAACTGTTGGCCTCAGTTTTTCGTAATAAAAGCATCTGGCTGTTGAATCTAGCCCAGATTTATTTTCAGAAAATTAAAAGAAATCATATGAATTTGTATATCACATAATTCAGTTTTTGAAGGGGCATTAAGCAAAGATGGTTATCCTTTCCCAGTGTGTCCAAACTTCCAAAGAACATATTCTTCATGGTGAACAAAGAATATCTTAGGGCCTAAATCCAGTTGCTAGTCCCAACTAGAGGATGCTAAGTATATAAAGAAGATGTGCAAAGCTTGTCTTTCTACTGTAAGGCACCCTGCTGAAAAATGTCCCCCAACACAAGATACTTAATATTTGGGACTTTTCATCAAAAAAGGGGGTGAGGAATGGAAAGAACATTTAAAAATTTTTGAAAAACATGTTTCATTGTTGAAACATGTTGTTGTTGTTGTTGCTGAAATACCCTAACAAGAAGAATCCTGAACTGATGAGTCTTTGCAGGCCAGGACTTGTTCTGTGCAAAATTTGCACCTGTACAGACAAGGTTGTCTCCTGTGCAGAAAATAGTGATCTATTCTATATCAAATTCACAGAGAATAGAAGAAGCTGCCTCATAATGAGTCAGAGCATCGGTTCTCCAACACCAGTATTGCCAATTCCGGCAGTGGCCCTCCAAAATTTCAGGCAGAATTGTTTCGTAGTCCTACCATCATGATCTTCAATACAGGTATTAATAAGAACTCACCCTATTTAGCTTCTAATATCAGATGTTGGATGTGCTCCGGGTAGTGTTATGACGTGTACAGTGTGCTTATACACTGTAACTAAAGATTTCTTTTACAAGTTAAATAATTAACGATAAAATAAGGAAGGGAGAAGAATGGGCATTGATTATCTAAAAGAAGCTTGTTTATACATTTAGATCAATATCTGACTCTCAACGCTTTTTATTTGAGATATTCTTATCCGTACTTCATCACGTAATAGACACACAAAAACCCAAGAAGCCATAGTGTGATACAAACAAAAATTCATAAAACAGTTGCAATAAAAAGAATCAAAAGCATAAAAATGTCTGAACAAACAAACAAATAAACAAACCAGCATTGTCCTGGACAAATAATAAAGTTTTTAAAATTCTTCACCAGTCAATCTGAAGCATGCCTCAAATACCCTTCCCAATGATGTTCTTAAAACATCAAGGCCATTTCTGCACTACACTCTTATAGTGTGATTATTCCACTTTATGGCCCCTCCCTAAACTGTAAACCCCAGGATTCCATAGGATGTTGAAAGTGGAATAATTGCGCTATAAGAGTGCAGTGCAGAAATGGCCCTAGTTGTTTGGCAATTCTAATGGTCATTTCTTTCCTGTAGTTTCAAGAGTAGGTAATTCCAAATTGTTACAACCCCTTCTTCTAGTAGAGAAGGAAGGAGTTCATGCATTGCATACCTAAATTTTCATTTTCAAACCTTTTTACATTTTTACCAACTTCACCTTCTTTTATGGCCTTCAACAACATTTTTGTTCACTTCAGATCATTGCCTGATTGGTTCCCTGTGGATTTAAAGAATGAGATCACAGACTGGGTATGACTGGACAGTCTCTTCTTCAGTGTAAAAGCCTCTAACAAAGAAGCTCCTTTTTAAACAGTCTCAGCACCTGGCTTTTCCTCCCTGTACTCTGCTAGATAGAAGTTAGCAGTACTATTAACATATGGAGGGTAGTGAAGGGAGGCTGAAGAAACACAGACTTTCAGTGTCAAGTGCAGCCATGTATCTGCAGTAAAGTTTTACCTGCAAAAGAATGGGATTCTACTCCAGCTGCATATGACTGCCCACAACAGGGAAAGTAAACAGTGGCTGCCTCCAGCATCCCCAGCTGAGTATATATAAACAGCATTGCAGAGGGAAAAGGAGAAACTGGATATGCTACCCCTTGCCTCGCAAGCTATCCCAGCATGTTAAAGTGAAAGCATAGATCTAGAAGTTTTGCCACTAAAATGGAATCATAAGATGCATTATCCTTGGCTGCATTTTAGAAGAAACCTTCAAGAGGTCTTTCGAAGGTCTAAAACACTTTTGTGTGCTGAGACAATGCTCACATGTCCTGATTGTTTCACACGTGCATATTGTCAGTTTTGAATAAAAAATTTGCTGAAACATATTGAGCTGCCTTCCTGCCTTCCTTCCTTTGTGGTGCAGGAAACTATCTCTGTTCTTTCCCTCTTACTTCTGCCACTGATAACAAATTTTCTGTTAAAGAAGTAATGCCAAGGAGTACGCTGCATCTTTAAATAAGTTATACATCTATTATTTACTGAAACACAGACATATTTTTGAAAGAGCTGCATAGCTTGTAAAGCTTACAGAAACAAGGAACTCTTGAAAAGAGGCTGTAGCAGGTGGTGAATCTGCTATGAATTTTATTTTAAAAAATGTTTATTAATTGGTTTCTAACACTAAAAATCTAATTCACACAGTAATATACATTCAAAAAAAGAAAGAAAGAAAGAAGGGAAAGACAAAAAGGAGAAATGAAAAAGTGAGTGAGTGAGTGAATGAGTGAGAGGACATATAATAAACCTCCCCGTTCTAACTATGTTATTCTACCAATACAGATCCAACAAAATAATCCTACTAATTACTAATAACCACAACCACAGATTATTACATCATTAGCCTTCTTATTGCTCGAAAAGTCTATAAATGGTTTCCAGTCTTTCAGAAAGTCTTCAATTATCTTTTAGAAACCATGCTAATTTGACCATTTGGGCTGACCTGCTGACATTAGCAATCCATTCCTCCACTGCTGGTACTTCACTCCATTTCCAAGTTTGAGCAAACAGTATTCTTGCTGCTGTTGACATGTATCAAAGAAGTGACCTATATTTACTGTCCAGTTCAATTCTTTATCCATAATGCCCAACAAAAACATTTCTGATAACATTGCAAAATCTACCTTTAAAATTAGCAAGATAAATTTTAGATCAGTAAACCTTTTGCTTTCTTACAAGTCTATCACATATGAAAAAATGAGCCCTCCTTATCTTGACCTCCCCAACACTGGTCTAAAATATTCTGAGATATTTTCAGCATCTTATTTGGGGTCAGATACCATCTACACATCATCTTATACAAGTTTCCTTTCAAACTGCTGCACAAAGTAATTTTATGTCTTTGGACCACATCTGTCCCATATATCCATCAGAACTTTATGCCCCATATTTTGGGCCCACGTTATCAAGTACTCATTCACAAGTTTGTCTTCTTGTCTTCTTTCTCTAAATCAGGTCTGCATATGGTCGGTGGGCTGCTTGCAGCCCACCAAAGGATTTCATGTGGCCCACAGACAGAAAGGGCTGTCCATCTTGGGTGGCAGCTTTTTGATGCCCTGAGAAACATTGACTGCTCTGGCAAGTTGTTCTGATTTCATTTGCCCGGACAATGTGTTCTAATCTCGGTTCAGTCCAGAAACACAGAGCAGTGCATGACCTCGGGAAGCTATGTTTTCCAACTCGTGTCTCTTTTGGAAGGGCTGCGCTGATTTATTTGTCTGTTGGTTCTTCTGGATGTTTTTACTGAACCTCATTGTCTGCTTGTTTTCCCCCAGGAAATGTTTGCAACACAACACGTCCACACCTGGTGGGAAAGGGGTTGAGGGGGCAAGAAAGAAATGCTGTGAAAAAGATTTCTTATACAACGAGATGGCTCTGGAGGCACACATCCCCTATCTCAAGCTCAGTCTCTGTCAAAACTTTGCATCCATCATTCACTTTTTCTCTTCCCCCCACCATCTCTTCCACTTTCCTTTGCTTTTGTCCCTCTCCTCCCCTTGGCTCGCCAGACGACAGGGCTGCTGAGAGCTCTGAGTTTCCTCTTCTTCCAAATTCTGTAGTAGGGGAAGGGAAACATTGCTATGGATGCCGTTCATATGCATATGCAGTAGGCTAGATATGCTGTATGCCGAGATAAGATCTTCATTGGAGATGGATGAGGACAAATGGCAAGAATGCTTGTTGACACAATGTGAGTTCTCTGAATGTCTGCAGGGAATAATGGGGGGCGTGAATGTTAGTTCACACATCTGGGCTCAGTTTGTAATTTAGGGTAGCTGCAGATAACACAAAGAATTGGGAGAGGGAGGGAAGGAGGGTGGCTGGTGAGAATGGTATGGGTCACAGGACCTAAAAAAAAAAAAAAAAAGAATTAGAAGAAGAAGGAAATGGGTCCTGTTCTTTATTTTACTATCTTAAATCTTGATTCTTTATTTTAGTATTTTAAATCTTGTTTCATTGTTATCATCTAGAAGATAATTGTATTTTGAAAGATAACTTTGTGCCTTTCTGCCTAACACTGTTATGGTGCTATTATTCCCCTTTCAACAGCCTGTGGACTCCTGGGGTTTTGCAGTTTAGGGAGGGGCCTTTGGAATTCTCTGCCAGAGAGCTCTTTGGCCTCAGTAAGAGAAGTGATGGGGTTGATAGAATACCCCCCCCAATACTCAATTTTGTAGTTATTTATTAGGGTGGTAAGAGGGGGAAGAGAGGGAAGAGAGAAGAGTGCTCTGCACATGCTTTGGGATCCTATCCCCTTAAAACTTATCTGTGGCCTTTAATTTCAGCCCTTACCTACTGCCAAATTGTGCAGGTCTGCTCTAACTCAAAAGTGATTTATACACTTTTTAAATCACATGGTCATTGTCTTTACACTACCATAAATAAAACTCATTTTGTGCTATCTTTGTGGCTGCATTTCTCTTACCTGATTAAAGCTGTCCTTAAGCTGCCTGTAAGCAAACCAGTTAAGAACTTTGCCTTTCTTAAAGAGCATCTCTCTTGATTTAAACTTCCTATTGTCTTGTTCAAAGTACAAAAGATCATCATAAGGCAACCACCTCCCATTTTTAATCCATTCTTTCCTTTAAAAAAGCTTCCTGTGGCAAGGGGGCTAATATTAGGTTAGGAAAAAATGTCTGCTTATATTTATACCGAACTCATAGAACAGCCTTTCTTCTTTCTTTTTAAATTCAGCATGTGCCTTAACTTTAGTATTCCAAAGATAACCATGCCTCCAAAATCTCAAATCATGACATTCAAGTTCCCAAAGTCTCTGATCTGTAAGCAATACCCTTTCTGCTCTGGATTTGTCAAAATTTAGAGTAACTATGAATGATGTGGAACCCTATCCACAAAGTAGGTTCAGCACCCTGAATAGCTCCTTTTGACAGATTCATTGTCCTACTGATCTAAACTGGATAGGTGCAAACCCCTTAATGCTTTCACATTTTTTCTATTAGCAGTTGTTTGCATGATCTGATCTGGTGGTCTTAGGACTAAAACAATCTCTAGTGATGCTAAGGAATGGCAGGCTTCCAATACCTGGAGCAATTAAAGTCCCTGAATTATTAGGTTGCTGGCCCTGCACCCATTTGTGGAAATTATTGTCTACTTATTAGATCCCATCTGCCCTTTCAAGGAGCAAACACAATAATAACAGTTTCATCTGGGACTATCAGGACCATTTGGTCCTTTCTCTAATTGCTATTTGAGCCCTGGAATAATAACAACATTCTCTTAATTATGTTGTGGGCTGCATGTTAAGAAGCATTAATGAAGGAATTGGGAAGGGTTTCATTTGTTCATGGCAAAGGACAGATTTCTAAAGTTCATAATTACAAGTCCAAGTTTCAAAGGGGATTTAGGAGAGATGATGTTCAAAAATGCTACCCAAGAATGTTCTCTTTTAGAAAGGAGGTAACTATACACAAATACTCTTCTGTATTTTTTTGTAGCTGAAAAGCAAAACTGACAAAATTTGTACACATATGGATTCTTCCCTTTTCTTTCATGAAGATACATGCACATGTGTGCACGTGCGCGCGCGCACACACACACACTCTCGTATCCTGTCCCTTGCAAGCTACTAGAGCTTGAAAAAAGTTACGTTTTAGGATCACAACTCCAGAACCCCAACCACCATGGCCACAATGTCTGGGGATTCTAGGAGCTATAGTTAAAAAAAAAAATAACTTTTCCAAGTTGTAGCAAAGAGCTACGTTCACTGAAACTTTATTTAAAATTTTACCTTGAGATGCTATAGAAATAAATTCAATGCTAGCTCCAAGTATAGTAGACACACTGATTCAATACTACTTTCATAAGTTTGGCTTAACAAGCTCCATTGATTCGTGAATCTATTCTAGTTAAGAATAATGGCTAGCATCCTGTTCAGCCATTACGATATTGTACGTTGGACTCACAATATCCTAACTGCTGGGAATTCATGAGAACAATCTAATGGGATCCTCAGAACCCCTTTTTGCAGCCTGACAGCACACAGACCAAAGTGTGTATGTCTGTATGTGTGTATCAGCTTTAACACCAAGTTATATGAACGTGAATTAATATTTTTAATACAGATATAAACTAAAATTAAAACAAATGCTAAAACAGTAAACTAAAAAAATACAAACCATTAAACGCTAATCCACTGCAACTTACTTACTAACTAAACAGTAATTTACTAAAACACAAAAGGGCTCTGATCACCCCAACTAAACCATAAGGAGAGAGAGAAAATAAGAAAAGACAGAAAAATATTATTCTACCATTACAGATCCACCTACGCGAACTACTAATAACCATATCCACAAATTGTTGAATTGTTTAATTTTTTATTGCTCAAAAAGTCCATTGACGGTTTTCAATCTTAACAAATAAAAACTTCGGTTGGATTATCCTTTAAAATCCACATTAGTTTGGCCATTTGGGATAGTTCAGCAGCTACCCCAACTTAACAATCCTATCTTCTGTCACTGGTGCTGCAGTCCATTTGCACATCTGAGCAAACAGTATTCCTGCAGCTGTTGTCACAAAATGAAGAAGCAGTCCATATTTACTATCTAAATAACATTTCTGACAACAAGATCTACCTTTAAAATTTTTTGAATTAATAACCAATGAGTTTTCACCATCTTATAAGTTCACCACATATAGAAAATGGAGCCCTCCTTATCTTGACATTCATGATATTCATTTGAAACATTATTAGACATTTTTGATAACTTATTTGGGGTCAGATACATTGTCTTATACATGTTTTCTTTTAAATTACTACACAAAGTGAATTTTATACCTTTAGACCACATTTTTTCTCATACATCCATCTGAGCATTGTGGCCAAAATTTTGAGCCCACCTTATCAAATACTCCTTAGATTCAATCTTTGCCTCTAATTTCAAAAGACATTTACACATTTTTTAATATTACATGGTCATCATATTTACACAACTATAGGTAAGCCTCATTTTCTCTGAACTCTGTAATAAGATATCTCTTACCATGGTTAAATCTGTCTTTAAGTTGCATATTAGCAAACCAACTAAAATCTGTATCTTCCTTAAGGAGCATCTGCTTTGTTTTAAGCTCCCAACCATCTTGTTCAAAATACAAGAGGTCTTCATAGCGGAGCCATCTCTGATTTTCAACCCATTCTTTCCAGGAGAAAGTTTCCTGTGCAAAGTGGCTAATATTATCTTAGGAAAAAAATGTTTATATTTATTCCACACTTGTAGAAAAGCCTTGCTAATACAATAATTCTTAAATTTACCACGTGTCTTGACTTTGTTATACCAGACATAACCATGACACCAAATCTTAAATCTTGACCTTCAAGTTGGAAAAGTCTCTCATCTTTAAGCATTACCCATTCCTTTATCTGTATAAAAAACAAGCCTCATAATACTATTTAATGTTAGGCATACCCAGACCCCCTCCTTCTTTCACGTGATACAATGTTTTAAGTTTTATTCTGGGTTTTCTTGCCTGCCATACAAATCAGGAAATTTCTCTCTGCCACTGTACATAGAATGTTCTATGTCTTATGATGGGGGTCATTTGAAAGTAAAATAAAAATCTTGGCAAAACATTTGTTTTTATTATCTCAATTCTCTCCCACAAGGATAAATTTATTTTTGCCCCATTTTTCTAAATCTCTTTTAATTTCTTTCCAGACCTTTTCATAGTTATTTTGAAACAGTAGACTATTATTCCTTGTCACTGTAACTCCCAGATGTTTAATCCTCTTTTTTCCACTTTAAAATTGCAAAGACTAATTAATTCATTTTCTTCCTCCAAAGTCATGTTTTTAGTCAACAACTTTGTTTTATCAAAATTCATTTTAAATCTGGAACATGATTCTTTTCAAAAGAATGTTCAATGAATCCAGCGGATTTTGAGTCATTATCACAAGATTGTCCACACAAGTCCTCAGCTTATATCTTTTTCCTTTTTTTTTTAAACCTTCACACCACTTATTCTGACATCTTATCAAACATCTCTCAATAAAGTGTTCAATACCAAAATAAACAACAAAGGTGTGAGGGAACAACCTTGTTTGGTTCCATTTTTGTACCTCGGTGGCGGTGTGTTCCCATTTGCCAAAATTTGGGAGTTTTGCACATATTGTCTTCATTGTCTAAATAAAATTTTCTCCAAAGTTCATTGTCTCCAGCACTTGAAATAAGAAATTCCAAGATATATTATCCAATGGTTTGTCTGGGTCTGAGCTGCCTTTTTATCATTGTGATATTCTAAATATTCAATGATATTAAGAACAGTTCTTATATAACTCAGTCCACATAGTCTTCCATGTCTGAAGTTTTTAGTTGCCTGTCTCATTTAACCTCTGTAGAACTCCTCAAAAGTTTTTTGTATTTTCAAATTATCTGTTACATACATTTCTTAATCTTTGTGACAGATTCCTTTGTCCTTTCTTGTCTCAGTTTATAAGAAAGTTACTTCTCAGTTTTATTTGCAAATTCAATATTCTTTTGTTTACAGTATTATAGTTTGGCATTCAATTCTTGGACTGCAAATGTTAGAACTGCTTTGAATTGACTAAAGCATTTCTGAGGCACTGCAGAACAGAGTGCTGGGAAATAGTATCTTCAGCATGCTCCCAGTCTTAGGGTGCTTGAGACAAGTAGTTGGGGCAGGACCCCAAGAAGTCTCTCCGGTTACCTATTCACAAGGCACCCCATGGCTGGGAAAGTGCTACAGATTTTATGACCTGGGCTGTGAAGGTAGGTTTTTTTTTGAGGGGGAGGCATCATCAGTTTTAACCACTATGATGGAGCCCAGGGTCTCAGTCAACAGTTGAATGATTAGTCTATAGCCCTTATATCTCCCCACAAATTTTGTAAGATAGTAAATATGAATTGTATAAGAAATGGTAGCACAATCATTAAGCTGAAGTGGAGGCAATTTTTTGTACAGGCAATAAAAACAAATGCATCTAGATTTCAGGTATATGAGTATAGCTGAAACAGTTTGTACTAAATAAGCAATGCTTCAGCAAGAACAAATTGAGATGATTTTTGTTACAGTGGACAGCATTCCAATCAATGTTTCCTCAAACATTTGTTATAAGCATGAGGAAATAATTGCAATTGTTCATCATTATTTCCTCCGTTGTGGTCATTTATGTAGAAAGATGTCAAACTTCTATATTCCATTTAAAAAAAAAAGCTCATATTCAGTCACTATGGTTTGCCTGGTCAAGTTTAATGGTCAGCTATCTGACCATTATGATGGATGTAGAGCAGAATTAAATAAGCAGGGAGGGTACAAATTATACCCCTCCACTTATTGACTAACTTTCATCAGCTCTAGCCAGGATAGACATTGGTTAAAGATGACAGAAATTGCAGTCTAACAATTCTGAAGGTCCATACGCTAGCCACATCCTGTGTGCTGAGCCCAGAGCTTAAGCAACTTTGATAAGAACAGAGACAGAAGGCTTAGAGCAACCAGAGCATCAACAGCCCACATCAATGCTATGCCTGCCTTTTTAAAAAGTACTAGTACTATATAAAAAGCCATTCTGGAATCCTGAATTCAGGATGTCTTGGTGCACTTCCTGATGCTTGTAAAATGAGATAGCAGTGCTGATAGATCTTTGCCTTAGCATGCGAGCACTTTTGATGAAAAGAAAAAAGGCATGGTATATAGGAAGTACAAGCAGTGGAAGAAATCAAATTGGAATTCTTTATTCTATATGGCTCATTAAGGACACGTCTTCAAAAATGCTCTGTCAACATCAGCACTATTTTCAATGAAGTTACTAATCCTCCATATATCCAAGAAAGAAAAAAAATTCTTGCTTTAAAAGGTCTCCCCATAAATCTGATGAATACAATCAATTTCATTGTCCCTGTGGATCTGGTAACTCTTCAGTCTCTTTTTTCTGGGGGCTGGGTGGAATCTACCAGTTCTCCACTGAGTCATACTATTCTACTTAATATATTTTTTCCTGAATGTATATAAACATTCAGGAAAAATACATAAAGTACAGCAGCATGAATCAGTGGAGAATTGGTAGATTCTCCTCAAAAAAATTTTTTAAAAAGAAAAAGCACTTGCAGGCCTAGTCATAGAGGGGTGGCATGGAGAAGAAACAAGGTAATAATAGACTGAACTTGGTTTGAAAACAATGAGGCCACAACTTTCTTATGTACTGATGTTTTAGGTTTGGCCTGGCCTGAAAGAGATACAAGCCTTGAACAACCTGCCTACTTTTCCATGTGCACCCAGCACCTACCAGTCTGCCTCCTGAGGTCCAACTTCAGAGTGACCAATATAGAATTCATGTGGGTTCAAGTCTCTGTGTGGTTTCTTTACAGTCCTTCAGCCCCACCCCCCCATCCCCAAGGTGGGACTAATCCTGTTAGACCCATTCCCAAAGTCCCTTAAGGGGATCCCAGAACAGGATGACTGCCACGCCTGGAGGCCTCATCTATCCTGAAACTAGATCTCAAAACTGGATCCACATCCTTACCATCCACCAAAGGTGTGACAAGGCAAATATGCTTCTTCAAGAAACAAGCAGAGAGAAGTTCAAAGATGGTCTGTTGCATTTAAAATATAGTGAAACATAGCTAATAAAAAGTTCTTTAATTCACCAAAGCAGCTTGCAGGCACAGGATACCAAGGTTTCTGAGGCAGAGTCTTGACTCTGCCTGCAATGAAAAGACAAGGAAATATTCTATTGAAAAGGCTGAGGCTGGACAACTCTCAGAAGAGGAAAGGTCTCATCATTATTTACTTGATCATGAGTCCTCTAGCTAATTCTTGTATGTACCTATTTAACATAAGGCAGAAACATGAAGGATAGAGAGAGAGTGAGTCACCCTGACATTTTGGGCTTATAGATCCTATTCATGTCTTGACAGGTCAAGGCATATTCTCTAACATTGACAAAAGTTTTTACCGGAAACAGTGGCTGCCATTCTGTTGAGCAGTTATGAATGTATAAACTAGACTAAATGCACTCATAACTGTGTAGTATTCATGTTTACAATCACAGCAATATTGCCACGATATTGTACCCCTCCAAATCTACCTTAACAGGCAATAACTCTACCAAGCAAAGGAGATCTGTTCTGCAGGTGATCAGGTGGCTGCAGAATGATGTTCCCAGCCGCCTCCAGCCAGCAAGTGAGACTGTGGGGAGCAGGACCCCCATCACGATTCCTTGTCATACGACAGATTGCTGGCAGGAGGGGGCTGGAAATTGCCAATTACCAGCAGAACAGACCTCCACCACTTGGTGCAGCTGCTGTTAAGGTAGGTTTGGGTGACAGGGTCAGGGAACAATATGTAGCTGCAAATTTGTAACTACTTTGGTGATGTAGGGTCAAAATCAATACTTTTAGGTTTATATACGTGATAATAGATAAATCTTTAGTTATCATAGGAGCATAACTACTGTTCTGATGGGTGAGCCACAACATGTTGACTTAGAATGAGATGAAACAAAATAATTTTTTAAAAAATACAGTCTACAATTTTCCCAGGTATGTTTGCACCTAGACACTTCCTTGCTGCTGAACCCACTATGGGTGTTAAATTACCAGGTCTGGATTTCAGGGAATCATAGGAAATATAGTTCCGTAATTATTTATATGTATACTAGGGACAC
Organism: Cyclura pinguis; assembly: GCA_030412105.1. NCBI lineage: Eukaryota > Metazoa > Chordata > Lepidosauria > Squamata > Iguanidae > Cyclura > Cyclura pinguis. Next base: position 107,006,635 of record CM059600.1, on the reverse strand, counting down.
TGAGGACCATGAAAACTACATTTCCCACAGCTTCTGGCCACAGTACAGAATGTGAGCAGTTCAAAAATTATTCCAATCTGCTATGTAATTTCATGGTGTGGGGTGTTTAATCCATCAATGGCTCACATATTACGAGCTGCACAAATTCATTAACCAAGGGGGGGGGCTTTTCCAGTATCAGCACCAATTTTAAACAGTTATTGGACCTGTGATGCCTATACTGCTGAAGTGAAAGTTTTGAATAAACGTTAAAGGACGCTAAATGAATGTTAAGGAGATCTGTGGTAGCAGTGGTGGGGAACAATGATGGGCCTTTCTCTAAGTTTTCTTGATTTTTTTTTTTTACCTAAAATGAGGTCTGAAAGAGATTTGGAGGACTTGATCAGATGCTAAACAACTGCAGGTCTTTGAAGAAGTGAAAATAAGGTGAGAAGCATTCTTCATAATGGCTTCAAAAACATCTGTCTGGAATATGTCACTTGACTATGCTGTCAGTGCACTGTAGAAAATGGAAGAAAGCCATTTTCAACCCAAATATTCCATGTTGATTTTTCTGTTGCTATGGGGGAAGTTCCAAAATCATTCATAGCATCTTCTAAAATCCTACAGCACCATTATGAACCTGTCAAGAGTTCAGTTAGCTATGTTACTGAGGAACTAATTTGCACAGCTGTCCTGGCCATGGCCAGTTCTAGGCTGTGGCAGCTGGTGGCTTCCACGTCAGTAAGCTGGTGAATCTGCCCTAGGTTTTACTCCAGACCTTACAGGAGCCGCCTGATATGCTGAATTGTATCATTAAGATAGGTTCAGCACTTTGGACAGCTCTTTGAAAGTTCAACATGAATTCACTGTCTCACTGACATAGAAGAAAACAGCTGCCACAAGTTTTATGAACTCCAGATGAAAACCTGTTTGATTTAAATAACAGAGATATTGCTAACTAATTGATTTTTCTGTTTAGGAAGGAGCCAAGAAATGTAGGAAATTTCTAAAATAATTCTGATTCTGGGTTGTTATCAAACTTAGAGAAAGTTTTTGATGCCGTTTCAGTTCATTTGCAGATCTTCTGAACCTGTTCCGCCTAAGTACATTTAATATTTATTCCTCACCTGCTACTTAGATGCTCTGAGAAAAGTAATGGCAACATTTATGCATAATTACTTGGTGAAGAATATTTTAAGAAATTTTCCTTTGCAGGCATTTTTAAAAAATGTGTCTGTGGTCTTCCTCTTCCTCCTCCTCTTCCTCTTTCTCCTCCTTCTTCTTCAAATAACTGTTGAAAAGAAGGAAGGGAGTGGAAAAAGAACACATCTTCAACCATCAGCCATTCCTTGCTCCCACTTTCCCCCTCTACATTTCTCTTCATACTTCTCTCCTCATTGTAGTATCTTTATCTTTAAAAGAAAGACAATCCACAGGGAGTGATTTCAGTGTCTGGGCAAGAGTTTTTCAATTATAAGCATCCAGTGGCTAGGACTGCAGAGACAAAAAAATTCAAACAGCTAAAAGCAAGAGACATCTGTGGGCATCACAGAAATTCACAGCTGGGTAAACAGAATGAATATTTCTACATGTGGTTTGATCATTTATCTTCCACCTTTTAAATCTTCCAGCTTTTGTGCGTGCGTGCGTGCGTGTGTGTGTGTGTGTGTGTGTGTGTGTTGAATGGCTTTATCAAGAAAGGCAGGCCTATTTGCAGTTGTTCTTTCTTTTAGGGGAGGATATAGGGCAGTACTGTCTGAAAGAAGTACAGCAATTTTTGTTGCCCTCATGGTTTTCGTTAGCCTACAAAACTAGGAATTTTCCAAACAGGAGTTCTAACAGCTGATGCAAAACAAAAACAAAAATAACATCTCTCTGGTAGGCAGCAGAATGTGTGAGTCCAAAAACAGGCTTGTTTCAGAGACTATTAGGCTAGAGGATCTGAATTATTCCAGCAGAACTGCTTTGAACTCATATTCAAAACATCAACTAACAATCACTTCTGGGAAAGTACACATGAAAAAGGAAAGCTACTAGATCTCCAGTTTGGTTTCTTTTTATTTTGTTGTTGTTGTTTGGTTTTCTTGCATTTCTGTGAAATTTTCAAGGGGGTCTCAGCTGAAATAACTGAACAAGCCAGATGTTGAATTCTATAAATGGACTAGTAAGGTAGCATAAAAACTTCTCGATTATGAATGGTTTGCTCTTTACTGGGGATATGTATCAGATTCAAATGAAGTGAGCACTTAAAAAACAGGTGGTTCAAACCAATTTTGGTGCTTCCTGAGGCATAAGTAGGTTTCCCTCTAAAGCAACCAGAACTAAAACTGTACCATGGATGATGTCTCTTGGGAGACTGAGGGTTTGAAAAGGCAGGAGTAAAAAAGAGCATCTTTGATATTTCATTTCTATGGAGACACATCAGTGGGGAAAGAACTGGAGGGGAGAAAATAGGTAGGTTCATCACTGGCAGATTTCCCTTCTAATTCTAGGATATGGTTTCTCAGATGCTTTCTAAGCACTGTGCTTTGTGATAAAACCCATGATTCTACCTTCCTTCCAGATTTTTGGGTAGAAAGCAGAGTGAGAAAGAGATTGAGTCTGCATCTGAGCTAAGGGTAATTGGCAGGTTATGTTCTATTCTTTGTGTCTTCTTTAAACTATTTCAGTTTTTTTCTCTTCTTCATGGTTGTTCCCCTCTTCCTGTCCTTTCTTTTGAGCCCACCGCCAACAAACCATTTCCCAAATATTCCTCTTGGAGTGCTTTTCTCTAATCCTTTCTATTAGCCTTCTTGTGTCTTCCTTTGTCTTAGATATTTACTACCGTCCCCGTTTTTTTTTCTAGAGCTAATAATAAAGATATCTTTAATATTTGACTCTGAATCTAAGGCCATTTCCACCCTACACTATTATAGTGCTATTATTCCACTTTCAAACTCCTGTGGAATTCTGGGGATTCTAGTTTACTGAGGCCAAAGAGCTCTCTGGCTGAGAATTCCAAATGCCCCTCCCTACACTGCAAACCCCAGGATTCCATCGGAGGTTGAAAGTGGAATAGTAGCACTGCAACAGTGTAGTGCAGAAATTGCCTAACCCTTCCTTGTCCTTCAGTCCCTGGTGTCTGCGTATACTTGTTTAAAGGAGAAGTACAATATTGTTTCTGTTTTTGTTTTCCTATAGTTTCCCCTTCTTTGTAAATTAATTAATTAATGTTATCTCCTACCACTCTTTAAGCAATTTAATTTTTTGTTTGTTTGTTTCTTATGTGGATGCCACAATAGTCAGGTTTTGTATTTTTATGTAGAGTGAGGGTGATAGGGCAGCAAAATCCTTTATAATATTTTTCAGGATTCCATTTCATTATTTCATCTTCTGTGTATTTCATACACAGGATACACATTTGTCACCACTGTGCTTTTGTAGTGTGCACTAGAGCATTATATAATATAGTTAGGACGCATGAAATACGCTCCCTGTGTGGTCAAGGAAGGCACATAGTGGAAACCTTATTTTTAAACAATATTTTATTAAAGAAAAAAAAATCAACACTCATCAATAAAATATGGGAACAAAATAACTATAAATTCATATACTTTTCACATTACATTTGGTCATTTATCACATTGGTCACACCTATTCTTAATAATATATTTCAAGAAAGACTCAGGTCCCCTTCCACTTCCCCAAACCAGCTTCCTTCTCTAAGGGTTATAGGTGCTACATTATTTTTAATCTAGCTTCCGCTTATTATCAACTTCTTTTTTTAGTAGTCATCTCTACTGGTATTTTAGTGATATGCACCCTTGTATTCCAATATTAAAGTTTTCTATTTATACAAAATTTCTCTCATGTAAACAAAGAAAGGAACCTCTCTTAAAACAGTTCCCCTACTCATAAACCGGAGTATTCATTTAACCTTCTAAAGCAGTAGTTTAAGTGTCAACTCAACACTTCTACTGTTGCCTGTTTCCCACATTGTCTTTCCCATGGGGGGTGGGTGGAACCCCATCTGCCAAGACTCTTGAAATTGTTTGTCCTTTTGATTTTATAGCATCGTTGTTAATTTGTCTAGTTCAGCTAAGTTGTATAATTTCAATAATCACGCCCCTACCATGGACATCATAGTTTATTTCCAGTGTTGAACTAGAGTTAGTTGTACTGCAGTTATCGTATATAATAAAACTTTCTTTTGATGTTTCTTTATTAGTTGAGTATATTGTATCTCTCCTATCATATTGAGCAGGTAGATCTGTGAACTCATTGGGTAGTTAATCTGCAGTATCTCTGCAATTTTATCATGTACTTGTTCCAATTTTTAAAATATATTTACAATTCCACCACATGTGCAAAATGATCCTTTTCATCACATTCCCAACAAATAGGTTTCATATTACTGGTCATTTTTGCAATTTGAGGAGAGAGATGCCATCTGTGCAGCACAGTAGAAACATTATTATGGGGGCGGTGGGAACAAGGGAGAAAGTAGAGCAGGGGTACACAGTTACCATGAAAACTTAGAGGGCCATACTTCCCCCATTTTTTTATTTTTAAAAAGTTTGTCAAAACTGGGTTCCCACACCCCCTTCAGGCAACATAAACCACATCTATTCAGGGCTTAAAGTGACTCAAGAGAAGCCAAAACATGGCAACATTGTTGTGTGGAGGCATTTTTGACCAAACATTTACTAATCTCCTTTCCCAATTTTTAGGGGTGCTGTGTGGCCCTTAAGGTTGTAAATCAGCTTGGGACCACCTGCAGCCTGTGGGCCACATGTTTCCCAATCCAGGAAAGAAGAACTAGAAGTGTTTTTGGTAATGATGCCTTTGCATGAGTATCACTCCCCCACCCAAGATGACAGCTGTTTTCCCAGCAACTTCAATCCCATATCTAAAGCTGCTGGCCCTATTAGGGAGCCAATCTAGCCATTCAAGAAGCATCTTTGTGAGGTGATTGTTCTCTTTCCCATGGCCTTTCTATAGTCTAGAATCCTCCTATTCATGGTTAATAGTCTTAGGGTCACAATCTGATAACCCTGGTGTCTATACTGCAGGTATCTAGAAATAGATATAAGAGAATGGAAGCTCCCTACCAGTGGAAAGCATAAACCAGAAAAAGTGAGCAGATAGTATTCTTGGCTCATGGATTTGTTTGTTTGTTTATAGTATTTATGTATTGTCTCTGAGGTCACAAGGGCTCCTGAGGACAAATGAAAAGTAATTAACACAAAGATTAAAACATTTTAAAAACATATTAAAATACTCTTTAAATAAAAGCAGTTTAAAACCAGTCCTAGAATCCACTTTTAAAGCAGTTGAAACAACAGTTTCAAACATGGGATGCCATGCAGAACAGCAGTTTTGGCTGCTTGTGGGAAGATAAGAGAAGATAGGCCCTGCCTATCTTCCTTGCATGGGGAGTCCTGCAGTCAAGGTGCTGCTTCAGAGAAAGCCCTTTTTTGATCTACCTATCAAGCCAACTTCATGAGGTGCTGGGATATGCAACAGCACTTCCTCTGAAGATCTCAGATTTCCAGCAGGCTTATATGGAAGGAGGCAGTTTTGCAGATATCCTGGCCTCAATTTTCTTAGGACTTTTTAGGTCAACACCAATACCTTGAATTGAGGTTGGAATCAAAGTGGAGGCCAGTGTAACTTAAGCAAGACAGGTGTTATATGGTTTCCAAAATGCATACCTGACATCAGTCTGGCTGCTGCATTTGGAACTAGCTGCAGCTTCCAAACAAGGACAGCCCCATGTAGAGTGCATTACAATAGTCCAATCAGGAGGTAACTAAAGCATGAACCACTGTAGTCAGATCTGCCTTTCCCAGCCTCAGTCCATTCAGCCCCATTCAATCCTTCACTGAATCCAGACAACAATTCAGTATTACCACAGCCTCCTTGGTATCAGTTGTGAAGGAGACATCGATCATTCAGCATTCATCAAAAAACTATACAGCTAGCTAGAAAGGCAATACAAGTCTGTGTCTGCAGACAACAAGTCTGCACTCTAGTGAGTTTACCTATAATTTGAAGTTAAATTCAATCCAAGTCATTCTAATCATATGACATGAAGGATTTTATTTATCAATTTCTTCCTTAACTTGTGGTGCTGCTCATTCCTCCGCAAAAACTGTGGAGGCCCTGATCTTTGAGAAGGGAAAACTAACAAGAAAAGAAAGTAATTTTTTTTCCAGATTGTGTTTGCTCACCACAGACTAATTCAAAGTGCATGAGCATCTTTCATCCCATATGGTCACAATACCCATTATCCAGTCTTCCCAGTGTAAAAAAGGATTGGTGTAGATCAGGCATATTTCTTGGAAAGATGTTGCAGTGGTAATTTTTGCTAGCAATTTAAGATTTCACCATTGACCGCTGGATATTGATCTTTATTCCATTTTTTTTCCTTCCTGCTAGCTTAAAGACAAGAACATAACAAAGGCTCGTAATATAGATCTGTCTCATTTATATTCTTCTTACTGGAGAATGTATGAGAGAGTAGTACATCTCATAAGCACAGCAATTAGTATTTACAAGCAGAATGTGAGCAATAACCAGTTTCACTACCACCCACCACCCACCCACCCACACATAGGGTCTAGCAGAGAAAATTTAGCAGTCTTGGTCTCTTTTGTTCAAACATGGTGAAGTATGTTTACTTACAGATACTGAAGGTTGTTTTACATCTCATGTTGAGAGGCTTTGCTAATGTGTGCTTTTTCAAACATGGAGTGGGGGGCAGAGAGAGATAAAGAGAGAGAAAATTACAGATTGCAAAATGGAAGACGACCAAATTTAGACTAACTGTAGACCAGCACAAGCCAGAAGAGAGTGGATGTGAATAAGACCAACAAACAGGAAATGACATGAATATAGTATGTTCAAATTTCAGAGAGACATCCAAACTAACATTAATGACATGGGCATGCTAAAGTTGCTGTCTCTAATACTTCTCTTATAGTGTCAATCAGATGCCCTTAGAAAACCCAGAACTCATTCAACAATGCAGTAGCACTCTCCTACTTACATAGGCTGTACCTCTGATACTGAAAGTAGAATATAACCATCATGGCTAGTAGCCACTAATCACGACATCCTCCATGAAATGATCTAATCCCCTTTGGAAAGCTGTCCAGGTTGGTGTATAACTTGTAGCAGTGAATTCCATAATTTGACAACACACTGAGGGAAGAACTTCCTCTTGTCTAATCTACAACTCCTACCCATGTGTTTCACTGAAAGAGTTCAAGTTCTAATGTTCTGAGACAGGGAGAAAAACAACCCCTAACTACATTCTTTATGCATGATTTTATACTTCACCAATTTGTCTTGTTTTTAAGCTAAAAAAAAACAGGCATCCGAGACATCCTGTTATTAACAATTCTACTCTGGTCTTACAGACTCGGTGGTGGCCTCCTTGTTTGAATCTATCCACTTATAATATGATCTTCCTCTTTTCTCACTACCTTCCACTTTAACAAGCATTATTGTCTGTTCTAGTGATTCATATCATCTTATGACACCTCCAAAGTATGATAATTATGGCTTCTAGGGAGAGCTCAGGCTCTGTTTTCTCTCTGACCCATTTACCTGGACCTATAGAATTCTCCTTCAGCACCACATTTCAAATGAGTTTATTTTCTGCCTGTCAGCTATCATTGTTACACAGCTTTCACAACTCTACATCGAAATCAGAAATGTTATGGCATAGGTGATCCCAGCTGTGGTATTTATTGAGATTCTTATCTAGTTCCTTCACACCTGTCCTTCCAAGTCCTAGGCCATTTCCGTACTACACTGTTATAGTGCTATTATTCCACTTTAGGGAGGGCCATTTAGAATTCTCAGTCAGAGAGCTTGCTGGCCTCGGTAAATTATAAACCGCAGAATTCCACAGGATGTTGAAAGTGGAATAATAGCACTATAAGAGTGTAGTGCAGAAATGGCCTTTGTCTTCTGATTTCTTAACTACAGTTTCCTTTTCATTAATGACTGGGCCAAGGTATAGAACATCTTTTGATATCGTCATCATCTACTTTAAAGTTATACAAATCATCTATGGTCTTTCTTTCTTTCTTTGTTTTCCTAATGCTCAAATCTAACCCTGCTTTTGCACATTCTTCCTTGACTTTCCTCAGTAGTCATTCCAAGGCTTTGCTATTGCTGTAAAGCATATGATCCTCAAAATCCTGTTTTGCATTCCTTATCATAAGCTTGGATCTTCATATTCATCTGTGAGCCTTTGTGTTCATCTCATTAGAGCAAAACTTCAATTATTCTTGACATTGCTTGTTAATTTTACTGGTGAATTTTTTTGGCTTAGTGATATTTTTTCTAACCAGTGCTATACCTATTAGTAGGGCATGTATTTATAGCTTTCAGTACCCTTCCAGTGTTCTGAAAACATGTGAACCTCTTGACCTACTGCGTCAACTCTCTTTTTACCAGCCTCCTAAGTTAATCTTTCTCATTGTTGGGTAATGCCTCTATGATGCATTACCATGCATCCCATTCTTTCTTCTCCCATTCTCTGCAATTCCTATGGCTTCAGTTTTGCACCTGCCTCCTGGTTTTATCTCATTTTCTTTCAATTCCTATTCTTTTCTTCCTTATAAGCTACATCATTTTTGGAGGTCCCACCTGAGTCGTGCTAATTACTATTTTGCTGTTTAAATGCTGCCACCACCTCTTCTCTCCGTAGTTCCTAAAAACAGAGAGAGGGAGGGAGGGGGAAGTTATTAGCTAAAAATACCTCATCCTTCAGCTTTGAACTTGAAGCCCATGTACTAAGCATTTTATACAGTTTTTAATAAATGAGGAATGAATAAGGAAGTAGCAAAGAAATGAAAATGGTCTCCTGAGAATGCAGCTGTCAAGAAGTTATGGCTGCTTTCTCATTCAGATAGTTAATGATGGTTCCTTCCCAAAGTGATCCTAGAATCCAACAGACACTTCAAGAAGTGGTATTTGAATATTAGAACATTTCTGAAAGAATTAAGTGGTATGAATAGAAGGTAACAAAGCTTTCACATTTGAGGGCTTAGTCATAGATATTGCTCAGGACTGTGCTTCTCAGATTCCTGATAATTTCAAACTTTTCCTCTTCTAAATTAAAATTAAAGACATCTTTCACTTACAAACTGTTACTTGAAAGAGAGACTGGTTTTTGGTCATTTCCATCTGCTAGAATTTGGAAATTTTATTTAAAAAAAAGCAATTTTCCCAAGCTCTGGAGTAAAGCATGTCAATCTAGTTCAATGTTGTCTACTACTTTGTCTACTACAAGCAAAAGAATCACTCCCATTACTCCTTAACTTTTCCTTTCGACTTCAGAATGCCCAAGATCTCTAGAAACCTCCTTATTTATCTTCATATCATTTCTAGAATGGAAAGGAGTACAGTTATTGCCATCATTACAGGGATCCACTGGAATCCCTTCAGACCATTCAGCGGGTGTTAAACCCAGGGCAGGGATCCAAATCCTGCCCTGTCCAAATTTACCACTTAACTATTACTTACTGCTCCACAAAAGAACCTTCACTGTACATCCTGCTTTATGCAGAGACATAAAGAAAGTCAGGTCTTTACTCTGGAGAAATTCCAGTCTAATTTTAGATAGAATGAACGCATTCTAGTTGGGTGCAGTGGTTTTAGACTGAACTGTATGAAACATATCCCCAAATAGGGGTTTTCAACACCTTGGATAGATCCTTTAAAGTTCAGACTAAAGTTCAGTCTGACATGGGAGCCACCAGTGGCCACTGGTTGGATGACAACAGTGTGGTGGGGGAAACAAACGAATCAAGGGATGGCTGCAAGCAAACACAGTGAGCTGTGCTTTCAGTTCACGGATCAGAGCAACCGTGAATCTGTAAATTCAAATCCCACTTGTAGGAACTGTTAGATGATTTACATTTTCCACTTTTGGATTAGAATTGGAATGAATTAAATTATATCCTTCCCTCCATAGTCATCCTCAAAAAGGGTCACATACAAAGGAGATCACAATAAATTGATATTGGTTGTTTGATATGAAACTTGTAAACCCATCCTATTCCTTCCACTTGTCACAATTCTGTTCCCAGGAATTGATGCATGGTACACTGTTTTCTTGTATTTTACTGTGCGTAGCAATGTCAGAATTTAAATGCATGTGTTCACCTTCTCATTCTCTCTCTCTTTCTCTCTCTGTGCCCTCTGAGAGATAAAAAGGAGTTGCTACTGACCTTTTCACTCGTTCTGTGTTTCAGCTCACCGGCTGATTCTATTCTCTCCTGTTTACAACTTCAGTAAGCTCAGGGAAGAAACAGATGGAATGCAGAAGGCAGAAGAAACAGGTGAACTAGATGGAGCAGAGGCCTCCTGAGAGGAATTCAGACAACTTGATGGGGCTTTCAGTGATTGTCAAAACACCTCCCCTTTTTTTTTTTCACAAGCTCCCTATTTTTTGTTTAATAGCTTGAAGCAATGAAATTTTGATAGCCCATTTCAACAGTGTTCAGACACTTTGTAAAAATAAAACGAAATAGTAAAATGTTTGATAATTTGTCTTTCTAAGGCAAATTTCCTTTCTCAGTGTAGTGGTTCAAGATTCCTCCAAGGAAGAACTTTTGATGATGGACCCACAATTTTAGAATGGCGAAGAGGCTCTCAAACCTCATGGGAGAAATAAATCACCAGGAACAGATGGCACACCACTAGATCTGTTTCCAGGTATAGCTTGAGAATTCATCCAAATGCTAATACAAATCTAACAATATATCTGGAAGAAAATGGTCCACAGACAGGAAACACTCAATATACATTCTGTCCTCAAGAAAGGGAAGGACAGTGGTAACTGCTGGACCACTGAATTAATCCCACATGCAAGCAAAGTAATACTGAAGACTTTTGCCATATAGAGAGTAGGATAATGCTCAGTTCCAAACTGAATTGAGGAAAAAGAAGAGGCACTACAGATTATATTGTGGACATACATTAGCTAATGGCCCACACCGAAGAATTTCAGAAGAAAATGGATTCCAACTACAGGAAAAGAGATTCTGTCTAAACATTAGGAAAAACTTCTTGATTGTGATAGCCATTCAACAATGGAATAAGCTGCCTCATAGTATGGTGGAGTCTCCTTTGGGGGTTTTTAAACAGAGGCCAGATGGCCCTCTGTTGGGAGTGGTCTGATTCCTGCATGGGAGGAGCTGGACTGGTTGGTCCTTATAGTCTATTCGTGTGCTCCAGTTCTTTGAGTCCATGATTCTAAAATCAGCCTCCTACACCTATTATGGCTGTTTGATTGCATAGATCCTGAAAAATTCTGGATTGTTGTAAAAGAAATGGGTGTGCCACATCTTTTGATTGACCTAATAAGTACAGTTTGGAAAAGAGGCCACTGTCAGGACAGAATATGGAGAAACAGAATGGTTTCTAATTTGGCAAAGGAAGCAGACATGACTTCATGTTATCACCCTATCCATTTATTTGCAGAACATATCATAAGGAAAGTGGAGATAGATGAAAGATGTGTGAAAATTGCAGGAACAAATATCAAAAATTTAGGATATGCAGATGATACCTTAATGTTGTTGTTGTGTGCTTTCAAAACATTTCCATCTTATGGTGACCCTAAAATTAACCTGTCATGAGATTTTGTTGGCAAGATTTGTTCAGAGGGAGTTTGCCTTTACCTTCTTCTGAGGGTGAAAGAGTGTGTCTTGCCCAACATCACCCAGTGAGTTTCCATGGCCAAGTGGAGATTTGAGCCCTGGTCTCCAGAGCTGAAGTCTAATGCTCAAACCACTATACCATGCTGGTTCTCATTGATTTCATGTTACCAGCAGAAAATGACAAAGACTTGGCAAAACTATTGATGAAAGTCCAGGAAGAAAGTGCAAAGGCAGAGATATAGCTGAATATTAAGAAAATAAAGATTATGATCACAGATGAAGACATCATCATAGTTGAAAATATTGTATGTCTTGAATCAGTGATTAATCAAAGTTGTCAAAATATCAGACAGACCTGAATGCCCAGCTATCAATGAAATGGACAAGATTTTCAAGTGTAAAGATAGATAATTAAATACCAAAGTCAGAATCATCCAAGCCATAATATTTCCAGTTTCTATGCAGGTTTGTGAAAGCTGAACAATGAAAAAGTTCACAGGAAGAAGGTCAACTCATCTGAAATGGGATGCTGGAGGAGAATTCCATAGATAGTATAGACTACCAAAAAAAGACAAATAAATGGGTCCTAAAGCAAATCAAGCCTGAACTCTTCCTAGAAGTCAAAATGATTCAATTTAGGATATCCTACTTTCAGAATATCACAAGATGACATGATTTACTTAAAAACATGAAAAAGCTTGGAAAAGAAGGAAAGAAAGAACACTGCATTATAAGTGGATGGACTCAATCAAGAACACCACAGTCTTGAGTTCTCTGGACCTGAACGGGGCGGTTGATAACTGGGCCTCTCAGAGGTCTCTCATTCACAGTGTCACCTTTAATCAAAACTGACATGAGGGCACATAACAGCACAACAAGAGCAGCAGTCTCTTGGCTAAAAGGATTCTCCCTGCCAAGCATTTTCCCTGATCTGAAACAATCTTGCTCCATTACCAACAGGCCAATTTATTCCTAGTTGTTTGTCTATATCTCTGCACTCCTTCTGATAGCCTCTTGATCCTCTTTGAAGCACAGGGGTGGGTAAGTGTGGGCATGGGGCTTCATGCTGCCTCTTTACTTGCATTTGGAGCCCTTGACCCCTCGAGACTCTTTCCCTTTTCCCTAAAAGCTGTCCTGCTTCTTTTGAAAGCCTCCAGGAGAAGGAATGTACCTTCTAAATAAGTTGCCCCCGTGTTATTTAACATATCCGTCCAATTTCTCAAAATCAGAAGTGGATTTTTGACCATTTTCAGCAAGTTGTTGTTACTGAAGTTTTTGGAGTGGCCCATAGGCAGAAAATTGGCCTTAAGTCCACAGTGGTTGCCTAGCCCTGCTATAGCACATTGAGGAAGGCAAAGGAAAACCATCTCTGAACAAATCTTACTGAGAAAATCTCATGATAGGTTTACCTTAGGGTCACCATAAATCAGAAGCAACTTGAAGGCAAACAAGAACAACAATAAAAAGGAATTTATGATGTTAGAATCATAGAATCATAGAGTTGGAAGAGATCCCAGGGGCCATCAAGTCCAACCCCCTGCTATGCAGGAACAGCCATCAAAGCATTCCCAACAGATGGCCATCTAGCCTCTGCTTAAAAACCTCCAAAGAAGGAGACTCAACCACACTCCGAGGCAGCGTATTCCACTGCCGGACAGCTCTGACCGTCAGGAAGTGCTTGAATTCCCCTTTGGTGGTTTCACCATTCTTCCATTTCCTGTATATGTTTCTTTTAACACTTAGCTCAGCTGAGAGTTCTTCAGTCAACCATTCCGGTTTCTTTAGACCCCTGCCACTTTTCCTTGTTACCTTGATTTCTGGGGGTCCCGGGAGGGACACCTAAATGTGCTCGAAACAATGGGGAGGGAATTAACAAAGAGCACTAGTTAGCAATGCGAGAGGCAGGGCAACATAGCAAGATCTTGAACCCTATGTCTACGGGGTCAGGCTGAGTCAATGATAAGGCAGAAGTTAATAATAATAAATGTTTTATTGAGATACAGTCAAACACGTGTATGCAACACACTCACACGAAGAACTATAGAAATAAAAGGTAGGAGTTGGATAGAGGGATTTTGAGAGAAGGTTTGGTATGGGAAATACTACACCTGTCCTAAAGCCCAGTAATAGCAAAGAAGCTGGGGAGCGTAGGTTCTCAGCACGGGGGGCTGAGGGGAGGCTCGTAGAACGGAGAGGCAGCAAGTCGGGAGGCAAGTCATGAGCGATCCGACGAGATGCTCAAAGTCAGGGGTTCTTATAGGGAAAATTGTGGCCGCAGGCTAGTCTGTACTTGGGGATAACAGTGAGTTTCGGGCTGGAGACAAAGCCTCCGAAAGGTCAATACTTTGCATGATTGAATGATGACATGGTTGTCAATGGAGTAGCCAGTATGCAAACGCGGAGTGCTTGAGAGTTGTATAGTCTGCTCATCAAGCTGCCTGCTCGGGGCAGGGGATCTTTTTGTAAGTAGCATGCATACATAATGTGGTACTTGCCTTGAGGTCTCCTAAAGCTGCATTCGGCAATGACTGGCCTGCCTGGATTGGGATTTGAATAGTTCGGCTATTGTCAGCCGCGCCTGTGTGCATGCTTGTCCAGGGGCCTCGCAAGCACATGGAGAGGAATGGGTGAAGAAGGCCAAATTATTGATATCAAATGATATCTTAATATCCCACAAGCTCGGGCTAGAAACAGCGGTAACATCCTCCTTATTGGCACAGTTTTCAATTGTGCCTTCAGTATCTCACTTTTAAGAAACTCCCATCCGTCCTGAGCTCCTTTCTCTTTTAGTATTCTTGTCCACAGGATTTCAGCAAGTAACTCCCTAAGTTTAAAGAAATCAGCTTTCTTAAAGTTTAGGACGCATGTCTGGCTACACTTGGCTTCTCTTTTGCACTGGATGACAAACTCCAAGAGAGCATGGTCACTCCCTCCTAAGGATGTTGCTGGAGTGCAAGTTCGAAGATCCTCCATTATCAGCTGTGCTGAACGGGGATGATGAAAGCTGCAATCCAAGAACACCTGGTTTCAAACCAGACTCTCTGGTTTGCTATTTCCTAGAATACAACTGACATATAGAAAATATTATTTTATTGGGGAGTTCATCTGCATGCATAATTACTTGCCTAAATCATAAATCCAATAACACATCTCTTCTGGAAAAAAATATGCTGGGAAAACACCATGCAGGGTGCTGTGAGAGCTGGGCTCATGTCCAGTGGCCATTTCAATCACAAATCTTCAAAACCAGAATGTTTAATATCTCTTCAAGCATACAGAAAACTGCTTTCTACAGACTAACTTCCACAGGCAAGAACACCAATATTCTTTTGTCTTCAAGATCACCCAGCTCACAAAAGAATGTGTGAATTCATCCCAGAAACATGAGTGAAGGTAAAGACAATTGCAGCACTTTGAATAATTCCTACATACATAGCTGGGCTATATTTGTTTTCAAGCAACAGAATGTGTGCCCAGTCTTCCTCCACTGCACATAAAATGTTATGTCTACCCTATATCTCAAGTGATGAACACATATAAAAGAGGAGAGCTATTTCAATGCAGGTTGCAATATATGCATGTTTGTTAGAAAAGCTGGAGAAAACCTGTATGACAAGTGGCCATATGCAGGTATCTCTGTGCGTAGTTTGGACTCCCTATTTTAAGTGGTTCCAAATCATATGGAAAAAAACTCCCTTCGCATAGATAGCTGTTTGTACTCTGTAGCAGTGGTGAATAACATCTGACCCTCCAAGATGCTTTAACGGTGGCATGTGGTTTGGCTCACTTACATGAGTCATCTTAAGTCAGCTGTCATTCACAAACAACAGAAAATCCCTAATGCTCTGAACTAAATGAGAATACCATGTAAGCCTTTGTTCCGTATGCAGGTATAAGGGAGCTGAGATATAAGGCTATGCAGAGAAGTGCCATCATGCTTTAGATCAGAATGGCATTCTTCCTCTGTGGAAGAACAAACCACCAAAATATGTGAGATACACTGCAAGTTGTGGTGGCTGCAATCACTTACAATGTTATTTCCAAAGCCTGTTTCTGAATCCAGTTGGTGCTCCACATTCTCTAGGGTTGGGGGCACAGGATGCCCACAAAAGTGGAAAAATGCAATTATCCAAATGTGTGTGTCTATGGGAAGGGGGCTGAGGCACGGTGGAAAGACCCAGGGTCCAAACCAGGTCAGGGAAAGAGGGGGAAAGGGGTGGGTCATCATGGTGGCCCTATACTTCCTCTCTCTTGTCCATCTCCTTCTTTCAGTGTGTGGAGGGCATCAGGAGAGGATTTTGGGTGCTGAGAAATTGTGAATCATCCTGAGCTGGCCAGGCAGCTGCTGGTGGTGGAGAAGGAGGACCAGAGGTGGGTCTTTTAAAGGGTGAGCAGTCTAATTGGAGCTGCCGAGCAGGATAGTTCCACTGGAAAAAAAGCACTTGGGGGTGGGGAGCACAGGGCTTGGAGAAACTCACAAATAATCAAATCCATGAAAGTGAAAACCACAAATGTAGAAGGCCAACTGTATAACCAAAAAGTTAGTCCAGGCTGAGTAGATATCATGCTAAAATACCATGAAACATTGGAAACAAACACTTGCTGTTTCTCCTTTTATTACAGGCATCATCCCCTGACAGTGGAAATTTCTAAGCTATGCTTGCACGATGAGGCTAAGTTGCTCTGGGGAGGACATACAGCCATTCTAAAAGGAAAGTAACACAGAGCTTTCTGAAAGGAATGAATCATCTTTGTTATATTTCTGCTAAGTAGAACCACTTCTTAGTTTTTCACCGGCAGTTTTAAAAGCACAGATTTAAGATCCATTAAACAGCACAATGTGAGAGAATTAGTCTAGCAACAGTACCATCAGAGATTGCCTTGAAAACCATAAAAACTTCAGGATAATAATTATTGTTTTCTAAGAAAGGAAGGAGCTTGTGCTGACTTTAAAATGTGCTGTTTCTACCACAAAAGAAAAGGAGGAGATGAGACAGAATAGGGAGGAAAATACCAACCAGTGTGAACCAGCTGGGAAATAAATAATGTAGGAGTATAGATTTCATTAGGGTTCTAACTGGGTGAACACAGTCTGTTTTGGACCACATCTTTTGGACATGGTACATAACAGTGG
This sequence comes from Cyclura pinguis, assembly GCA_030412105.1. Classification (NCBI taxonomy): domain Eukaryota; kingdom Metazoa; phylum Chordata; class Lepidosauria; order Squamata; family Iguanidae; genus Cyclura; species Cyclura pinguis. Next base: position 106,989,856 of record CM059600.1, on the reverse strand, counting down.
TTTGCCCTGGAGGAAACTCTAAAGCACCTCAAAGAGAGGAAATATAATGCATATTCTGCTCTCCTGACAAGTTTCTCAGTCATGGATTAATTCCCTTTGGCACCTCTGTCTTTAATTCCCACAGCCTACCTGTAAGTCTTTCATTTCACTAAGCCACCAAAACATTACTTATATCTGCTTCTTCCTTGAGCTATCTCAGGCTAAAGCAAAGGGAGGATATGTCAAAATGTTCTTTTTCTTCATCTAGCTGTTCTATTTCTCTCCTCCTCCTCCTCCTCTTTCTTCATCTTTGTTTCATAGGAAAGAACCTAATTGATCCTAAGAGGAAGTCCTGTCTCACGTAGAGATTGTGTCAATAGGTAACTCCCCTTTTATCTGTTTGTTAATTGCATGTAATTATGGAATGCAATCAACAAAATCAACACGAGAGTATGAATGTGTTCTCAGCCAAAAGGCAATGGTCATTTTTGGATCCAGGAAAATATGAAGATTAATATTCATAATAGTAAGAACTAATATTGAACCCATGCATTCTTCCCAATTGCCTTCCTTTAAATTTGGCTGTAGCACTGCAATTCTAGTTAAATTTGGGGGATGGGAATGGAGTATTCTGCTACTGTATCCTGATCAGCAAGGTGACATTAAACCATTCCTGTTTTTCATGTGATGGAAGTTGTGGTTTGAAGAGACCAGAATCCAAGCAATTATGCTGAAGCACAATGGGAAAAGGCAAAGGGGAAAAGAGAAGGCACAGATACAATCCGTGTTTATGGGTTAGTCAACCATGATTGATTAAGCCAAGAATGTTACCGGGAATCATTCCACTGTCTCAGTTTATCACTATTGTGAGGTATTAGCTTCTTTGCAACCACACGCAACTATGGCTAGTAAATTCCTTCTTTCTCGGAAACTATTTGCCCATCATTTAATAACATTGGACAATGACTGCTGTGCAGTGTAGCATTAGTCCATATTCCACTCCACAGCCACATCTGGAAACCAACAATTCACAGCAAGGTATATGCACATCAGTTGTGACGATAGGTGGTTCTTAGTAACTGAACAGCGAGCTCTCTATATGTTTGGTTGGTTGGTTGGTTCATTTTTTTTCAGAGTTGCATGAGGCTCTCCCACAGCAAGCTGTGCCCCAAGTGGCTCACAATAAACACCTCATCTCTTCTTCCCACATATGTTCCCTCAGATAGTAAACTGTAATTCTTCAGGGTACTAATTTTGTTTTGCGATTTCCTTCCAGTGTAAACTTGATTTGCCACAACTTTAGCAGTGTTGGAGTGGGGCCAGATCCAGTTTTGGGAGTGGAGGTTGGGCCTTTGTGGGCTTTGGAGAGACCAGTTTAGGCATCCTGGGAGTACAGGCAATATGAGTCATGCCCAGATGAGGGACTGATTGGTTCTGTGTCATTTCCAGGTGGCAAAGGAACCACACAGTGGCCCTCACTTGTGTCAAATCCCAGATCTCTCGTGCCAGGTTTGACCCACAAGCAGGCTGGAAGTTAACTGATGCCTGGACCCTTACTGGGCCAAGTCCCTTCAGCTGTAAAAGAAGAAAGTTGTGAGCTTTTCTGTTCCAATAAATGTTATCATTTTTATTAACCCAGGGGAACCATTCTCTTATCATTGAATCCTGAAACAGAGACTATTTCCACACTACACTGTTATAGTGCTCTTATTCCACTTTCAACATCCTGTGGAATTCTGGAGTTTGTAGTTTACTGAGAATTCTAAAGGCCTCTCCCTAAACTGCAAATCTCAAGACGCCATAGGATGTTCCAAATGGAATAATAGCACTATAACAGTATAGTGCAGAAATGGCCAAAAACAATGCAGTTAAAGGCATTACAATGAAATAAAGCCCAATATATACTAGAGATGTAATTCTTCATTACCTTTGTTCTTGTGGGAGGCAAAAAGTAATTTTGTTACTTTTCCTCTGGCTGCAAGAAAGTATTCAAAAACTGTATAGTTTTCAAAGATTATTCACATTTTAGGATAAAAATTCACATTTTTTTAAAAAAAACCAGCATTTTCTGCACAGAAAAGAGCATTCTCTGCACAGAAATTAATATTTTCTGTATGGAAATCTATTTTGAGTCCAAAATGCTGTTTCCCACACAGAAAATGTGGTAGTTGAATATGGTCTTTTGGGTGGATGAAACAGTATTTTCTACATAGGAAACAGTACATTTTGCATTGAAAATATGTGCTCTACCAAAAAAAATAAAATAAAAAAAATACTATTTTCTGTGCAAAAACCCTCCATATGTGAATTTTGCCCAGAATAATTCTTGTTGATCCAGGATTCTCCTTATCAGGAATTCCTGACTTCCAAGAAACACATTTTTCAACCATATTTAAAATATTATTTCCAGTCCTAGTACATAACAAGAAGCAAAGTCAAAATTAACAACAACAACAACAGAGAACAGAGATATATGCCTGTATTTCTAGTGTTAGGCCCTTTCCGCAGCTTACCTTCTTGTGGCAGCATCTACTGGTGATCCCGGCAGCAGTTCTACCTGGAAGGAAGTAGGACAGGAGCGCTTCCCTCCGCACGGGACTGACTCCCTGTGGAAGGGAGCGCCATGGACACATTGCTTTCTTCCACAGCACAGCCAGGTACTTTCCCAGGTTGCACTGGGGCATGAAGTGCCACCATCGCATTTCCTGCTCTTCTGCAGGACAGGCGAGTGTGGGATGGTGGCATGATCACACATCATTGATGGGGAAAACCCGTCAATGATTTAACTCGCGATCACACCACCTGGGGACTGGAGAGGAGTGGAACCACTATGATGTCATGCAGAAGCATTGCCACAGTCCTGTCCTCCTCCATCCGGGATAGGAGAATGCTGTGGAAAGGGCCTTACTCTCACTATACCCCAATGATCCTCAGCAACTTGTCTTAAATCACACCTTGGAAACATTATTTTTTTTTGCAGTGTGTGGTCCCCAGAATCCCTCATCCAGTATGGCCACTCTTCATGCTTACTGGGAGATTCAGGAAAGTGCATTTAAAAATCTCTTTCCATGTTCTGGCTTAAATAAAGTACAGAAAGGTTTTTCTCATCAGGCTAAGTAATTCAAAGCTGAGCCTTTCACATCTGCTCCTGAGGCAACTAAGAACAGCCAAAGGGAAATGCTGGAGAATGACAATGGAATACGTCCTCTCTTTACCTTCCTCAGCCTTCTGGGGCTGATGTAAAGGCCCCTCTAAAATGATAGATGGCCCCGTGCATGCATATACAGGTGATATTGAGAGATGTTTTAATTTAGTTCATTGTTAACGCTAGTGAACACTTCAAACACTATGGATACCAGCAAAATCTGCCATGGAATCCTTCACCACCAGATTTTCACTGTACCACAGGTAGGGATGGAAAGAATATTTAAAAATATTCAAAATGAGGTCAGAAATTACGTTTTTCAAGTATTGAGAAATGGTGACAAGAAGAATCCTGGACTGACAAGAATTTTTACAGTGTGGGGCTTATTCTGTGCAAAATTTGCACATGGTTTTTTGCAGAAATGTCCATACCTATGAAGAAAATGTGATTTTCAGAAGTGAAAATGAGGTAATTGATCATTTATTCTACATAAAAATTGCACAAGTGATTTGCATAGAAAAAGAAGCATTTTCTATGGAGAAAACAGCATTTCCTGTGGAAAAAAATTGCACTGAAATATTATTTTCCACATATAAAGTGTTGTTTTCTGTGCAAAACAACTACATGCACATTTTTCATGGAATAAATCCTGAAGTGCAAATAGCCTTCAAAAACTGTGTGGGTTTCTTAAGACTTTCTGACAGCAGGAAGAAAATGGTTAGAATTACTTATTTCTGCCTGTGAAAAGAAACTTTGACCGTTTCCTCACTATGTTGCTATAACACTATAGCAGCAGGTTGTTACCAGTCCAGGAGCCATGTGTCTGCACAGTGTTGTCACTGTCCAGTTGTAAGCACGTGGAGAGCAATGGGTACAGAAGGCCGAATTATTGATATCAAATGATATCTTAATATCCCACAAGCTCGGGCTAAAAACAGCGGTAACAATACCCTGGCTCAGTCCTAAGACGGAATCTCTGTGTGCAAATGAAATTACTTTTAGTGAGAATATTAGTTCTAGTTGGTGGGATTCCAAAAAGGTAAGTTTGCCAAGCTCTACCATAATAGATCACAATAACAGGGGGCTTTTTTTTGTAGCTATCTGGGAGGTAGCTATTGATTTTCACCCATGACCCAGAAGCAAGGTAGCTCTATTATGAGGCATAGTGAGGCAACTGCCTCAGAGAGCTGTTTCTGCGTGCCACAAAAGGAAAGCACAAGGTTAGTTAGTGAATTTGTTATTATCTTTTTCACTACCAGGCAAGGAGAAAGGTCCTTGTGGGATTTTCTGCCTCAAGAGCCATTGTGACTGGCTTTAGGTATTATTTACTTTGACCTGGGGAATGAGGGGGCACAATTTGCCTGTTTGTGTCAGGCAGCAAAATATCTTGGGTTGGCCCTGTCTGGAAGTGAAATTGCCTTTTATGGTGTGTTACTCTCAGACATCCTTGTTGTTGACTGATTCCTGAGCCTCAAAGTATTATTTATGCATTTGAGGTCCCAAAATCCAATTTCTGACCAGTTCTTGTGCGTCAGTCACAGCAGGAACACTCCCCTTCTCTGTCTGTCTCCCTCAATACATTTAAAACTGCGTGATCGGAAAAGTAACAAAAGAATACTGATGCCTATGGAGATGATCGCTCTGTCAAGTTTGGGTAAGATTATCCCCAGGAAAATAAAATTTATGATTTGTCAAAAAGGGGAGTTTTTGAATGAAAGAAATACAGCCCTTCTCTAGAATGCTTGGAAAATTACAATCTTAGCTAATTAAGCAGGGAGAAAAACCCAACCATTGTGCAGTTGTAATCTAGCAGTTGTGACAGTCAGCAAAGTATCTTGATGCTGCTTGTCATCTTTCCATGGAATTGTAGTATGGTCACATCTGTTACGCTGGATGTTGATGACTAGAAGGTGATGATCGTAATTAAAAAGAAATTATTCTCAATCACGGCAAGCACAGATTTGCTTGGCAGGTTTTTCTGGCTCTTCTGGAATCCCTGTGCAAGTGAGAGTTGAGCAGGATTTGCCATTTCAGTGGCAAATTTATTTGCAGAATGCATATGCACGTGACATGCTTCCATTACTTTTATGGGCAAAGACAAGCCTCTAGCTTTCCTAGTTGCAAAACCAAGTTTTAAAATTGCCAGTAGGTGTAGGTATACTAATAGCTGTGAAGATCTATGATCGGTCTAAAGGAGAGGGGTGGGAAAAATAGGTGATCAGAGATCTAACACAGTATCTTTAATATCATGAGGCCAATGTGTGCAAGCCACAGTCACACAACTGTTCTGTACAAGGAATAAGTTACTAAGCTGCAGGGAACTTTTTCAGAGTATAAGCTACTTCTTCTTTTTCTTTTTAAAATAATTTTTATTAAGAATTTTTTTAAAAAAATACATTAAAAGTTTTGAAGAGTTACAGAATTACAGGAAAGGAAGGAAGGAAGGAAGGAAGGAAGGAAGGAAGGAAGGAAGGAAGGAAGGAAGGAAGGTAGGTAGGTAGGTAACTTCCGTTCTTTTCGGCAGTTATATGCACCTACAGTTATGTGTACCTCTCTCTCTGAACTTACAACAAATTCCCTTCTTTCAGTAGTCTACTCTTTGTAATCATCAAAACCAAAAATTAGGTCCTGTCCTGTCCTGTCCTGTCCTGTCCTGTCCTGTCCTGTCCTGTCCTGTCCTTTCCTTTCCTTTCCTTTCCTTTCCTTTCCTTTCCTTTCCTTTCCTTTCCAACTGTATATGAATCAATCCCCCACAAAAAAAGTTCTGGCTTCAATTGAATATTAATCTTTAAAATCCAGTGCATTTCTGTGTGTATTGGAATCCGTCTTTCTAAGCTTTTACACATGCCCATCATACATGATAAAAGCCCTTTCAACTTCACACTTCCAACAAACTTTAGATATACCTTTCTACATTCAAGACAATTTCTCTGGTGCCATATACTAAAAAGACATCATTGTATCAAGATTCTCATAAAATATAATTTCAACTCCTTCATTCATATGATATTCCATTGATAGCCCTGCATATTATAATTAAAGGTCTTAGCCAATTTTATCATACACTCTTTAACTTGTTCTCCTTCCATGTCAAATTCCATCAAAAGTTTATACATTTCAGCAATTACATGCTCATCATTTGTACACAGTTGCATTTCAAAGTCTGACTTATTTTGTTCAAAATCTTAAGTCTTTTTATCCATTTTAAATCTTTTCTGATAACTGTAACTAAGAAAGCCATTGAAAAATATGCCCTTGTGCTACCACTTGCTTTCTTGGTTTAATTTTATATTTCCCTTGACAGTATGAGTTACTTCTGAGTGATTATTAAGAAATTATCTTAGCCACAGGAATGGCCATTGTTGGATGTTGTAGCACTATTATCAAGTACCATGTCAAATCATCATTTTAATTCCACTTCCCACTGATTGCAGAAAAACAGTCCCTCACCAGTCCTAAAGGGTCCTCATGTAGAAACAACCCGAGGCTAATTATAAACCTAAAATCTGTTGTTTCTAGTTCATTGTCCAGACTTGTCTTTGGACCCCGTGAGGTAAGTCATGAAGAAAAGAAGAACATCACCAGACATGTGCCATAAATCTATGAAGTAGCAACAGAGCCTCTGAACAAGGACAGGAGGTTTTACCTACATTTGTTGAATGGGTTCGAGAAAACAGGCCCAATTATTAAAGCATGCACCAAACGAACAAATTTACAAACTCTTATAACCACCGTGAAAGATGTATCTGGCTTCTTTTGCACAGATTGATACACCAGTTCAGAAAAAAGTCTTAATGGGTACAGCTCTTTGATGAACTGTTCTGGTTAACCAAAATGTTGTTTTTCTTATTCACACAGACACAAAAATATAGGTTTCTTATGTAAGTGCCATTGCTTGGAAAAATAAATTGGAAGGTGGCAGAAGACCCAAATTAGAAATGTGGAGCTGGATATAGTCAGACCAACATTTATTGCCCTGAATGTTCTCACACTATGGATTTATCTCAGTCTGGGATATATTGGTTGCTGTTTATTAATTTCTTTTGGGTCTAATTCTGTCCTGGATGGGGACTGACGTAAAGCTTGGGGATACTGAATAGAATCTTGCCCTCTACCTTCTTTTGGGCCTGAGGGAAAAGATGAGAAAATCACTGTCATTGTGTTGTTGTTGTTTTCCAATCCCAAGTCCCTAATGTCCAGAATAAGAGATTGACAAATTGATAAATTCTTCAAAAGCAAACTGAAATAAAATTCTTCTGCATTAGCATCAGCCATATTCAAAATGTACATCTGTTACTAGCATAGAGAGGATCATGCAGTATCCAACTGTGATACAGGTGTTAAACATGAGGACCCTTGCTGAAAAGAAGGGGTTTCAGGTCTAATTCACTGGCCTATTTACACTATAGAAATATAGCACCATTTCCACACGGAGCTTTTAAAATGGTGCAGAGTGTCCTCCAGGGAGGACGTCTGCACCTGGGAGCGGACTGGGTCGGACCTACTTAATGTAGATCCGCACCCCAGCCTGCTCCGGAACAACCCCAAGTGGTCGTCCAGCGTGCTTTTGAAAAACCTGTTTCTTGAGTTTTTTCAAAAGCACGGAGCGCGCCAGTGCGAGCCTGCTCCCTTATGCAGATTCGCAGGGTCACATTGGTGCGAGCCTGCGATCTGCCGGGGGCGGGCTTTAGGCTGGCAAGCTTCAGTGGTTGGTCAAGAGCCTCGACCAACCAGAAGCTGCCATTTTCATCCCCAGAGCAGTGCGGAGTGGCGGCCACGCACTGCTCCGGAGCAGCGTGGACCGGACCGGAGAGCCCAACAGTCCGGTGAGTAGCATCACAGAGCGATTCCCTCGCCCGTGCGGAAATGGCCTATGTTTCTACTTTGAGTGCTAGGACGGCATCCTGTGGAATTCCATGTTTTATAGTCCTGTGAAGCCCCACAGGCTCTCTCTGGCTGAGAAGTCTAATCCCTGCTCCCTAAGCTGCAAATCCCAGGACGTAGGATGTTGCCTGGCAGTTAAAGCAGAATAATAACATTATTTCAGTGTAGTGTGAAAGGGTCTGTAGAAGAATGTACTTGGAGATTCAAACCCACTTTTTAAAGATTTACATGCACACATCCCACAACAAATCTCTGTTTATTTCTCTCTCACCAAGTGTTTTAAAAAATTGTCGGTTCCTTGCATCCAGAATATGAAAAATTTTTTTTATAAATCTGGGTAATTTTTTAAAAAATGAACTGAGACAAAATTCTTACCCATCCCTCCCTATGCCATATCTCATTCTTCTATTTCCAAGAGAGGGTTCATTGTTGTGTGTGTTCAAGTCATTTCTGATTTATGGAAACCCTAAGGCAAACCTATCATGAGGTTTTATTGGCAGAATTTGTTCTGAAGGAGTTTACCCTCACCTTCCTCTAAGGATGAGAGAGTGTGACTACCCCAACGTCACCCAGTAGGTTTCCATGGCTGAGTGTCCTAGTCCTGTGCTCAAACCACTATATCACAGTGGTGTACACTACACCAAGGTGGGCCAAACTTATTGCATTTTCTTTTTTTGAACTGCAATTACCAAGAATTTCAACAAGAATGGCTACTAGCTATGTTGACTGGGAATTCTGGGAGTTGTTGTCCCGAAATGAACTTTTCTCAGATCTTTTCAGAGGTAGCTGCACAGCTATTGTGACAAATGATCTTCTGTCCATCTTTTTTTTTTTTTTTTTAGTAATATGAACTACATTAGTTCATCCTCCTTGCCAGGATTTGTCACTGTACCAAGAGTTACAAAGCCTGTAGCAGGAGAGGGGGGAGGCGAAAGAAAATTACTTGCAGCAGTTGATAATTTATGGCCTAATTAAATGCAGTTGTTCTGCTAAATTTTATTTGCACAGAATGGAGGCATGTTGATGAGCGATTGTTACTACCTAGATTTAAATTACAATTCTTCTTTTAATAGCATGTAATAGACGGAAATGGAAATTCAGTAGTAAGAAGCCTTTAGTGGGATGGGAAAGATGGTGCTTTATTTAGCAACAATTTGTTCAGTTTAATTAGAAAGCCTTCTGCATAGGCACAGATGTCAGCTCTCAGCACTTAAATTGCAGCTTCACATGCTCTGTATCCAGTTCTCTGGTAGCATCCCCCCACACGCAGGTATCAAATACCAGTTCATCAAAGCCACTCGGTGCCAAGTTGTCCTACTGACCAACCTTGGCTAAGAGAGCTCCTTAATTACTCAAGTACGCTGCAATTGAGAGTGGGATAGCAGAAATGGTAAAGACCCACCCTATTAATAACAGGCTTTCCATAAACGGCTTTATCTGCTCTGTTTCTGCAAAAGTAAGTAGCATTCATTCAGAACAGTGGCACGTCAGCCTACATAAGTATTTTAGTGGCTCTGGCCTTTAAAGAAATGGACAATCCATTCCTGTTCAGCAGGGCTTAGATGGAAGCACAACATGGACTAGCATGCAGTGTACAACTGTTGAACATTTGAAAGGATACTGGATAGAAAATCATGTTTCAAAATACCTCCTCAGCCTAGGACCACTGTGTGATATCAAAGAGGCCATCTCAAGATCTGTTTCCTTCTGTAAAATATTCTGTAACACACACACACACACACACACACAGCTTGAAACAGAGTTTACATTTACTAGCCATTTCATCTCCCAAATATTGGCTCCCATGGGTTGTCAGCTTGTGAATGAATGAATGAATGAATAAAAATATACATATACATACATACATACATACATACATACATACATATATATAAAATAAAAATAAAAATAATTGAATTTATATCTCACTTTTTACTCTTTTGAGACCCAAAGCAACTTACACTATATGTATGTATGAAATTATGTGGGGTACGATATTGTATCTCACCATGGCACTACCTTCCTGGAGTGGTAGGATTATGTGTTTCTGTAAGGCGATATGCTAACATATCGTAAATAAAGCAGAATTAGACCTGGAGGAAGAAGGCATAAAAATTGGAGGAAGGAATATCAACAATTTAAGATATGTACCACATAGTTTCATACTACTCTAATTTTTATGGCTCCAGTATAAAGAATCTTGGGATTTGTAGTTTACAGTTCTCTTCTATCTGGAGAGTCCAGGCCAGCTCCTCTGGATTACCATTCCCACAGTACCCTGGGTGTCTTGTCTACAATATAGAAAGAAACTGATTATTTCCTTCTATTCCTGGAGTACCCAGTCACTATTTAAGAACCCCATTAAACTACAAATCCCAGGATTCCTTTTGATAGAATCATGCCATTTAAAGTGATATGAAACTGACATAACTGATATAACAGCTACACCCTTAGAGCCAAAATGGGTGTAATAAGCAGGAGGTCTGCAATTGGGTCTCCTTCCCTTCTTAAAAGAAATTTAACCACAATTGGAGGAAATCTGATCAGGAGTATAACACAGGCGAAGAGAGCTTGATTCTTTCCCCATATTATTTTCCCAGTTAAAATCATCCCTTGAACTGGTCAGGGGGAAGAACACACACTGATACATACTGATGTTGGTACCCATAAGGAAGCTGTATATGTAATGCAAACAGTATCTGGGAGGAATAGTAGTAATTGGGAAAAATGGTGCAGAGGCAAATGTTAACCCTATCTCCTCCAAAACTGTGGTCCTAATTAGTTTGGCTCCCTGATTTCCACAGTTCTGTAGCTGCTATTAAATATTTGTAAAACAGTGGGCAATCCAACTGTAGATCTAACAAGGACACATCTAACTGTATCCTCTGTTATTACAAGAAGATACTGGTGAGAGAAATGGCTTCTGTAGAACCCAGTAATTAAGACTTCCACCAAAAACCTGCACCTTGAAGTCAGAGGCACCGAAAAATCCTTCCAACTACAGAAACATGTCTGATACATAATTCATTTTATCACATTCCTCTTCCTCACAGGGACCCCAGGCAGGATTTAAGGAATGATGGGAGCTTAACAAGCAGCATAAAATGTGTCTGATATTGCTAACATTAATGTGTCCTGTTTTCCACACTATTAAAAACAACAACAGGAGGTTAATGTTGTAATTATGTGTGACAGGAAAAAAAAAAAGGTCTATTATGTTTGAATAATTAATGGCATGGTGTTACCCAAATCTAAGGAATACAATATGCAGCCATGTGTGTAGCCATAGATTTCCCTCCCCTCTTTTTATGATAGTCAAGAAAGCAACAAACATATGATTGCCACAAGTTTTGGCTTAGAAATACGTGGGTTAATAGTCATGCCTCTATACAGCAAAAACTTTGTGTAGATTATTTTCTGTAGCATATACATATTACACACATCCACACTCACACAGGATGAAGCTGTTGCTATGGCAATAATCCTCCTTCAGTGCACAAGGCTGAACAACCTCCAGTTGTTAGACACACGCTAATTAACTTGGTATATGTTAGCATCTGGCTTTGCTGTGCAGTGATCTCATATCTATTGGCACATGCTGTAGTCGGAGAAGTGAGCCAGAACCCAATGTATCTAATTGTACTTGTGCATTTACAGTGATCACTGCCAAGGATAACCACAGTGTTATCTCACTGTTTCCTTGCTGGAAAATAAAAGGGGGAAATGTTCTTCATGGACTAGATTTTCTCTCTGTCCCTCCCTCCCTCCCTCCCTCCCTCAAAGCAAAAACAGAGACAGGTCTTATGGCACCTTCAGGACTATTAAATCTGTTGCAAAGGTGGGCATCAAAGATACAAGTTTTCTTTTATCTCTGCCGATGAAACAACTGAACCGACCACTAACTCCTAAAATGCCATATGCTACTTCTTCGCTAAATACCACTCTGTCCCGAAGTTTAAAAGTCTAACCTCATTTCACATGAGAACAAGATCATTTTTCCCCCTCAGGTGCTCAATTGTACTTTAGCTAGCTGTAGTTAGAAAGAAAGAGAAAATATAGAGTTTATGATATATAACGTTTAAGGGTTTGGATTATTAGAGTTGGCTAACTGGCTAATCCAATCCTGTGGGAGTGCAGTGGGCACCTTCAAGAGCACATGCTTTATATGCAACAGGTCCAGAGTCCAGATCCTGTCATGGTCAGGTGGACTAGGGAAAGACTTCTTTTTGAAACCCTGTAGAATCACTGCCAATTTATTGTGTTAGACAGGTCAGTGTATCCTACAGAGCTTCCTTCTAAATAAATGTGCATGGGAGTGTAGCCTTAATTTATTTTCTAATTTTAAAGGGGCACTGGGACTCAGGCTTACCGGGCAATGCCATCTGCTTCAGAAGCATTGCCATCTGCTCCTTCAGCCTCAATATGTGAAGACAGCCTATGGTTATGTAGTGGGTGGGTGTGCACACATGATCTGTTGCATAAGCTAAAGAAATAAACTCAGTGGTTGAAGTCCTGTTTTGGATAGGTGTGTGCTATTTTAGAATTAAAATAGTTGTGCAGGCAGTTGCACTTTTTCAGAGGTTGCATATGCGTACTGCCTATAACGTCACAAGCATGTGCACAGCCTTCCCTCACGCTTTTCACATGGTAGGTGAGAAATTAGTCGACCACTGAGCTACAGGTAAGCTCAAGACTGTTTTGTGGGATCTGATGTAACTACCTTGGCAAATATTTATGATAAACACTAAACATATATAGTATTTTGGCTTCTACTGTCATTCCAGTGATGACTGGATAAAAAAAAGCCATTCAGACAAAGGTAAAACTTCTGGTGGCCTTTTGTTCCCATGGTTTCACTTTCATTCCTTACATCTATAATAGCCACCTGAAAAGAAGGCTCCCGAATCCTTTCCACAGGATAAACACAGATGTATTGAGGTTGCTATGCTAGTTTAGTAGCTTTCCTTTCATGGGCAGTTCAGCCAATATCTACTGATATTTAATGCCCATTGATATTTAATGCCCACTCTGATACTCTGCGATAATCTCCTCAGACTCCCAAAGGAACAGTATTACCAAAGCAGTATTAATTGACTTATCATCAAGAATACCTCTGAACTACATGAGCAAGAAACAAGCTAAGAATCTTGAGAACTGAAACAAATAGTAACAGCAGAACCAAAAGGGGATATTTCTCTTTTCTTTTTCCTTTCCTTTCCTTTCCTTCCTTCCTTCCTTCCTTTTTTTGTTTGTTTGTAGCAAATTAAGATAATATAGATTTTCCTGATGTTGAAGCTATGCAGCAATCTAGCCTTCCTCAAACTAAACCCTGAATATGTTTTAGATAGCAAACCCCATCATTCTCAGCCAGTCGCATGCTGGCTAGGAATGATGGGATTTGGCACCCAACACATCTGAGGGCGACAAGTTGTAGAGTCTGAGAAACCAGTGGGTTGGATCTCAATTTACCCAACTAGATTGTTGGAATTAGGCATTTTTCCTTCTGTCACTTCACCATGACACCGTGAAAATGTTAGAGAGAGGTTGGGATAATATTAGGGGCTGATCTGAGTTGTTGGTGGATCTCCAAAAATCAGGTAGAAGTAACTCGCAGGAACAGATCTCTTCTGTCCACGTAAAATTATTTCCTAGATCCAAAACAGCATAATTATTTGTGAATCAATAGACTGGATAAAGTTAAAAGTGCAACTTATTATGATCAAGTGTACCCTTTTATTTCAGGAAGCCTTGTGTATTTTGTACTAATTTAGGATCACAGAATCATAGAATTGGAAAAGTCCACAATGACCATTTAGTCCAGCCCTCTGCTATGCAGGAACGAACAGCTGAAGTACTCCTGAAAGATACCCTTCCAACCTCTGTTTAAAACATCTAAAGAAGGATTGTTCCTCCACCCTCCAAGGCACTGTTTTGACAGCTCCTATAGTAAAAAAAAAAAATTCTTCCTGATTTTTAGGTAAAACCTGTGTGTGTGTGTGTGTGTGTGTGTGTGTGTGTAATGTAAACCCATTGGTTTTTGTTCTAATCTTTGGACCATCAGAAAACAAGTTTGCTCCATCTTCTCCATGACATCTTTTTAGATATTTAAAGATGGATATCATGTCACCTCTCAGTCTTCTCTTCTTCAGGTGAAATATACTGAGCTCTCTAAGTTGTTCCTCATATGGTTTGATTTCAAGGCCTTTGATTATCTTGGTTGCCATTCTCTGGATATATGCCAGTTTGTCAGTATCTTTCTTGAACTGTGGTGCACAGAATTAAGAACATTATTCCAGGGGGACCTGGAATGGTGGTACCAATCCATTCTGCCCAAAGCAGAATGGATTGGTACCACCATTTCTGCTGATCCAGATACCATACTCTTGTTGATGCAGCCTAGAATTGCATTGGCTTTTTTGGCTGCCACATTGCACTGTGGTCTACTAAGACCCGAGAGCTTTTTCACACATATTGCTCTCAAGCCAGGTGCTATCCATCCATATTTGTGTATTTCATTTTTTCTGTCTCAGGATACATTTACTGATGTTGAATTTTTTTTGTTAGTTTTGGCCCAGCTCTCCAATATGTCAAATTGATTTCAATTTTAATTAAATTTTAATCTTCTTCTCTGGAGTATTACCTACCCTTCCTAATTTGGTACCATCTGTAAATTTGATAAGCATGCTTTCTATGTTCTCCTCCAAGTCATTTATAAAGATGTTGCACAACACTGAGCCCAGGACAGAACCCTGAGGCACCTCACTATTCACTTCTCTACAGAGATGTAAGGGACCATTGGTGAGTACTTTTGGGGGATAGGGCATACATGAATTAAAAATCCACCAAAGAGTAGCAGCATCTATCTCACAGTTCACCAGTTTGCTTGCAGGAATTTCATGGGAGACCTTTTCAAAAGCCTGATGAAATCAAGATATACTACATCCACAGCACTCTGCTGATCTACAAAGCTTGTAATTCTATGTGGAAAAAAAAAGAGAGATTAGTCTGGTACGATTTGTTTCTGAGAAAGCTATGCTAGCTCTTAGTAATCATAGCACTCCTTTCTAAGTGTGCACAGACTAACTATTTAATTATCTGTTCTGGAACTTTTCTTGATGTTTTGTCAACTGGTTAGCAGCTGCTCAAGTGTTCTTCCCTCTGCCCTTTTCAAAGACACTTGACAGCATTTCCCCTCCTCCAGTCTGCTGGAACCTTGCCTATTCTCCAAGAATTCCTCAAAGTTGATCAGCAGCGGCACTAAGATTACATCTGCAAGTTCCTTTAGCAACATTGGATGCCATTCATCTATCTCTAGAGGCTTGAATTCATCTAGAGTAGCTAGGTATTCCTGTACTTTTTCTAGGCTACAGTCCTCTTATTGCATCATTTGTTCTATTTTCACCATTTAGAACATGGTTTTCCTTTTGGGCAAACAAGATATTGAACAATTTGGCCTTCTCTCTGTCCTTTGTTAGCAATTCACCATCTTCTTTACACAGAGGCCCTACTGTTTCCTTTAGTTCCTCCAAACATAGTCCACCCAAATCCTTTTTAAAACCTTGTTAGCAAGCCTAAGCTCATTTTAAGCTTTTGCTTTTCACATTTTCCCCCTGTATTTGTATTCTTCTTTGATGGTTTCTCCTTTTTGCCATTTCTTATGCATGGCAGTTGGAAATCTTGGCTCATCTGAGAGTTTATTCAACATCCACCTTGGTTTCTTTAAACCCTCCTGGCTTTTCTTCCTCATTGGAATAGTTTGCAATTCTGCCTTCAACATCTCACTTGTAAGAAACTCCCATGCATCATGAACTTCCTTCCCTTTGAGTATTTCTGACAGTGGATCTCACCCAGTATTTCTCTGTGTTGACTGAAATCAGCTCTTTTCAAGTTGTTTCTGACTACATTTGGGTCCCCCTTTCTTCTATCTAACAAATCCCATGATGGCATTTTTTAAAAAACTGGTTTAAATTTTATTGATAGTTTAATTACATTTTTAACTTTTAAATGAGGTAAATTTTAGCTATGTTTAACAGTTGTAAGCTGAAAATAGTAGGATAATAACAAGAGCATGGTCACTCACAATACTTCAACCTCAGTGACCAGTTCGTTCTCTGTTGATTAGGATCAAATCCACAATAGCTGATCCCCTTGTTGCTTCCTCTACTTTCTGGACAATGAAATTGTCTGCAAGGCTAGGGAAGAATTTTCTGGGCCTTACACTTTTGGCAAACTTTGACTTCTAGAAAATATTGGGATAAGTGAAGTCTCCTATTACTACTATATCTTTTTTTTTTTAATGTTTGGTCATTTGTTCTATGAAGGCACCCATCCAGAAGCGGATTCTTGTTTTGGGGGAAAGGTGTTTTCAAGCATTTAGTCTTTTATTTCTAAGCCCCCAAGCTATTTTAAACAAGCCATTCTGGGGGTTAAAAATTTCTGAATCCGTTTTGATTTGAATCCATTCTGTTGTACTGGTTCCTTGCAAACTGCTAACTCAGGGGCCTTTTCTGCATATTACCTGGTTCTGAAGCCATCGTATGGAGATCCAGTGAAAGCCTCTTCTGTCATGCTCCCCTCCGCACCGGCTGCCTGCTGGATAGGAGGAAGTGCTATGGCTCCACCTCTCCCTTTCGCAGCGAAGCCCAGCACTTTCCCAGGCTGTGCTGGGGGAGAAAGCACAGTCATTGTGCTTCCTGACATTCCACGACAGGTAAGTGTGGGAGGGAAGCAGGAAGACTGCTCAATCGCATGTCATTGGCCCTTTCTGCACGCTGTTTCTAAAGCGAAAGGGCCCCTTGAACGTCGTGTTAATGGGAGGAGCGGTCCATACGACGCACTCCCATTTACGCAACGCTCAAGAGCCAGACGCAGAGCTGACACGCACCTTTTTATTTTTGGCTCTAAGCCGAAAATGGTGCGCAGTCGCGCAATGCTCCTAGGGCCCGCGCGCACTTACCTGCTGTGCGGTGCGTTGGGAGCCAGGCCGGTCACGCTTCCTGCCTCAGTGCTAGCCTGCAATTCCCAGGTTGCGCTGCGGTAGGAAGGGCCGGGGCGTTCACGCGGTGCTCACGTGACTGGAAAGCCAGCTGCGGTAAGGAAGGAGAAGCGAAGTGAGCGCCTCGCACAAGAGGCTGCTCACGCGAGCGCCGCCCCCCACCTCCGCGAACAGGTAAGGTGCGGAAAGGGCCATTGTCGGGAGAAACTCAACAATGATTTAATCTGTGATTGCGACAGGTTGCCAGGGGATCGCCACATGATCATGACGACGTCATGGAGAAACATCACTGTGATCCCGTGGCGATCCCGTGGCCATTGGGTGTGGTGTGTGGAAAGGGCCCAAAAACTGTGTCTAGAGTCAGTGCCACAGATAATGCTAGAATGGTCACAAAGGCACTGTTCTCTAGACCTCACAACTTATTTTAAACAATTTTCACTCATTTTCTCTCTGTTAATTTAACACTGAAAGTTCTATAAATATGCTGATGCTTCAAATAAAATTTGTCTGTCTGACTAATCTCTTACTATATAACTTGGCCGAAAGCAGAGTTCATAGGATTGTTCCTTTTTTGCAAAAAAGGTTTTGTTTGTGTGTCACTCCTTCCTATCTGGACACAGGGCCCAATCCAGCTCCCTGCTTTACCTGGGAAGATGCAGTAGGACTGATATTTCATTCTAAACCAACATTGGGGTGGGGGGGTCTGGGGTTTGCAATACTGTGCTCCCTGTCTCTGGCTCCCACCTCATCTGAATGCAGGACAGCATGTAACAGCATGCAACTGCCTTCTTGTTTATTTGCCAAAGCCATTTCCAGTCCTTTCTGGAAGGGTGAGTAGGGGAGAAATCACATTTAGATTTTTTTAAATTGTTATATCCAGCTTTTCTCCAGTCCTAAAACTTAAAACAAACAAACAAACAATAAACATATTGTAGAGTAGAATCCTTCTCCCAGAACATGTTATTTAAAAAAAGATGTACGGAGGAACATTCTGTTATGTGAGGTCCCAGATGCAGTCTGAAGCAACTGTCCCAGTCTGGCAGGGACAATCCCAATTAATCCTTTGATATCCCACTTTTTCAACTGCTTTTAAAATGTCCCTGCTTCTCTCTCCTCCTCCCACTTCCCCCTTTGTTCTCAACTTACTTCACTTGCCCCAAACTCATTTCAAAATACAAAAGCAGTTTGTACCCCATTAACTCAAGAGGGGGGAAGGAGAGAAAGGGGCAGAATCTTGCCCTTCCTAGTCAGCTCAGGAAAAGCAAACTGCTGTAGCCTCTTCTAGCTCATGTGTTCTTCCTAATAAATAATGTTTACCATCTTGACTACACTGTAATGTTACTTGGCCACATATCCCTTTGTTTCCGCCTGGGAAATACCGGAGCATATATTTTTATCTTATAACTCCTCAGCTAGCACAGCCATGGATTCTAGCCAGGATATTCTGAAAGCTTTTCTGAGCTTCAGTCTTAGATACCACAGTCCCCCAGCACAGGTTTAATTCCCTGCAAGAATTAAATGAGAGCCAGTATGGTGTAGTGGTTTGAACGCTGGACTGTGATCCTGGAGACCATGGTTTGATTCCCTGCTCGGCCATGGAAATCTATTGGGTGAATCTGGCCACATCACAGACTCTCAGCTTCAGAAACCTCTGTGATAGATTCACCTTTGGCTCACCATAAGTTGGAAATTACCTCAAGACACCCAAGAAGGAGGAGGAGGAGGAGCAGGAGGAAAAGGTAGTGGTAGTCATGGTCATGACTTGCAGTCTTTGTATTATTAATTACTTATGGCCTTTATATTATTTCTTTATATTCTTTTTCTTGATGTTCTAGGTGAGATTGGTGGGTGGGAGTTCTGCTTACCATAATGCAGTCTAGTGAGGCTCATTTGGTTGTGATGTAAAGGAGAGGGTCTTCTCTGTTGTGGCTCCCACCATGTGAAACAGTCTTCCTGTTGAGAGGAGATGGGTTCCCAGAGGTGAATTAATTGCACAGGCCTGCAAAAGAACTCAGAATCACAGTAACAGAAGGCTAACACATATATTATATTATAAGTTTGCAGGAGCAAGGACTCTTCTTGGCAGGAAGAGAGATATCTTTGAAAGGGCATGAAAAAGAGGAGACATTAAAAAGAAATTAGCAATTAATAAGAAAAGCCATTAAAAAGAAATTAGTAATTCCTTTCCCACAAATTGTATCCCTTCCACATCTTCAGCATCACTGAGAGCTAGCTCTGGGCCAGGAGCAAGAGGCATGATCACCCCCCCTCCTCTAGACACAAAGGCCCTCCCTAGACGGCAAACCCCAGGATTCCACAGGATGTTGAAAGTGGAATAATAGCACTATAACAATCTAATGTGGAAAGGGCCATACTCACATTTACCAACAGCACTTATAACCACTCTCAAGTCTGCTGAGAATCCAAAATAAAATGTGTTATTTTTCATTGTCCAGGCACCCAGGGAGATTTTTCTCCCCAGCTTCTCCTGCCTTCTGCCCTACTAATCCTTTTCCTTGCAGAAAAGCAAAACTCTAACTCAATTTTCATTATTGGTAGCTGAAAACTGAACCCACTATTTTCGCTTAATAGTTGCACAGTGGCTTTCCACCTAGTATAAATTTGGCTTTTGAGACAGATTTGCAGACTTTGCCTTATATGGTGTCTCTATAGAATATAACAAAGAGACAGTAATAGTGTGACCAGTAACACTTCCACTGGAAGACAGGGTTTTGTTTTGCTTTAATCAGTGGTCAGGAACAATAGCTTCCTAATTACAGAATTCAGAGTGAGAATCAAATGGAATGAAAGACTATGTTGACTGCAAAACTGTATAGAATAAGAACAAAGGAATTATAAACTATGGAATCTGTGGCTCGATTCTGCCTGAGGGCCTTCAGAGAGCTTTTTATTTGATGTTATTTTTATGAAAGGTGTGTTTTAGAAGAGAAAAATATCTCAAACTACTATATGTCAAAAATGTAAGAAAAAAAGAAAGGAAGTAAGGAAGCAAAAAAAAAATGAAATGAAAATGTTGCTTAAAAATGTAATTGTAACAATAATTAAATATTTTTTGAAGCCTTGGAATACGAATAACGTTTCAGGATTTCAGAATAATTACTTTTGTACCGTTCCAGTACACTTGCTTAGTCCAACAGTTTCATTCAGCTAATTGCTTTTATGTATTTCTCTCCTTGGGAATAACGAATCCAATGGTATTGTTTCTGGGACAGAGAGGGCGCCTTAGTTTCTGATGTTGCTTTAACATTGTAAGGGGGAAAGTGGCAACTTCCTACCATCTTCCTGGCACACAGGAGTGTTCTTGTGGTTACTCTGCAGAGTTCATGAAACTGTTCTGCATGCTGCACAACAGAATTTTTATTTTATTTTAATACATTAAAACATAAAAGTTAATAGACACTTGTATCTTGTTTATACATCCATCCAATACATCAACATCATACATTCCATAGCATAACCTAATTTCTCATCAGGTTTCCATTATATTATACTTTATGTTACCAGATTCACCAGATCTCATCTTTATTTTAATTAAAGAGTAAGAGTTCCAAGAGTAAGTTCTAAGCAACCAATCTGGCTGCCTCCATTCATGAAATATTAATATAGATTTACTCTTGGGCAAGTAAGTTCATGTCTTTCATTGCTTTCAAGTTTTAAAAACCCTCTGTGAGGACACTATGGAGAAACATATCAAGTCACAGTGTTTAACTGTTATTGTTTGTATATGCCTTTAAGTCAGCTCCAATTTATGTCAACCCTATGCTCTAGTTCTAATTAACATCTGTTAGCAAGTAAGGGAAACAAAACAATGGTCCACAAATTGGAAATATTCAATCTACATTACAGTCTCCAAGAAAGGATACCAGAACTGCAGTAACCACAGGACTGCTGCATTAATCTCCCATGCAAGCAAAGTGATGCTCAAAATTCTATCACAAAGACTTTTACAATATACAGAGTGAGAAATGCTCGATGTCCAAGCTGGGTTTAGGAAAGGAAGAGATGCTAGAGATCATATTGCAAATATGCATTGGATAATGGGACACAGCAAAGAATTTCAGAAGGAAATCAGCCTGTGCTTCATAGATTATAGCAAAGCCTCTGATTGTGTAGATCATGAGCAACTATGGACCATTCTTGAAGAAATAGGTGTGCCACACCATTTGATTGCCCTGATGCATAACCTTTACATTGGATAAGGTGCTATCATTAGGACAGAATATGAAGAAATAGAATGGTTTCCAATTGGTAAGGGGGTCAGGCAGCATTGCATTTTATCACCCTCTTTAATTTGTACACTGAACATACCATACGTAAAGCAGGATTAGACTTGGAGAAAGGAGCATGAAAATTGGAGGAAATGTAAGATATGCAGATGACATCTTACTACTAGCAGAAAATAGCAAAGACTTGGAACAATTGCTGGAGAAGATCAAGGAAGAAAATGCCAAAAGCAGGTTTGTAGCTGAACAATAAGAAAACAAAAACAATGACCACATATGATTTTCATAACTTTAAAGCAGACAATGAAGACATCGAAAAAGATAAGAGATTTTCCATACCTTGCTTCAGTCATCAATCCAAATGGAGACTGCAGTCAAGAAATCAGAAGAAGACTAGGACTTGGAAGGGCAGCTATAAAGGCATTAACAAGATCCTGTAGTATCAAGATACAGCAGGCCCTCCACTCTTGCAAGGGTTTGTGGTGCAAGATCTTTGCATGAAAATCCATGAATATCTTCCCCACTCCTACCCTAGTGATGTGTCGTTCTTCCCCATGGTGTCCTCTCCCATTTCTTGTCATTTGCCCCCAAACAGGGAAGGAACACATGCATGCACCATCTCTCCCAGACTCCACATTTCCCTCCCCTTGTCATTTGCCCAAACATGAGGAGGGAAAGCAAACTCATGCCTCCTTCCCTATGCTCCCCCTCCCATTCTCTTGCCATTTGCCCAGTCCAGGAAGGGATGCATGCACACACCTTGTGAATAATCAAATTCCTGTGCGAACTTGCACATGTGGAGGGAGGACTGTATATCACTGAATACTAAAGTTAGGATTGCCCATGCAGGACAGTGAAGAAAGCTGATAGGAAGACATCAACTCAAATAAAATGTGGTGCTGGAAAAAAGTTCTACAGAAATCATGAACTGCTAAAAAAGACCATAAATGAGTCCTAGACAAAATCAAGCCTGAACTTTCTCTAGAAGCCAAGTTGACTAAACTGATTCTGTCATACCTGGCCCACATCTTAAAAAGACATGTCTCAGTAGGAAAGACAATAATGCTTAAGATGGAGGGCAGTGGGTAAAGTGGAAGACAGCATTACAGATGGATGGACTCAATCAAGGAAGCCACGGCCTGAGACCTGAGCAAGGCTGTTGACGACAAGGTGAACAGGGGATGTCTCTCATTAATAGTGTTGCCATAAGTTGGCATAAGTTGAAATCAACTTACAACAACAAAACTTTTCATCGGGTTTGGATCTCGATTTTGGTCTGTGCAGCTAGGCTGCAAGTGGGCATCCTTGCCATTTCTTTACCATGGCAAATCTGAAACTGTTGCAGGAAAGAGCTTTTGAAGTTGAAAATTATTTAAAAATTAACCACAGGAAGCCTTCTACTGGGATCATTAGTCTTATTATACACATGTCTCCTCTGTTCCCTTTTGTTGCTTCTCCAATTTCTCATCCAAAAAGCTCCAGTCAGCAAAACCAGGAGATTCAATCTGTAATCAGAATGGGTTAGCCACACCAAACAACTTCCGAAGTACTGAATAATTGGAATACTTTATGCTATACACAGAACAATTAATTTTTCTTGGAAATAGAATTTGGGTTTCACCCTATGCTCTGGAGAGACAGGTTCTGAAGCACATTGGCCACAGACTATCTCCCGTTAATTTCACTCTCCAAGGAGCATTCTATCATACAGTGACCAAGATCCCAGAAAAAGCTTGCATAGCAGAATTACCACCTGTGGCACTGGGTATCAGTTGTGCTATACAACTGCTACAGTGAATAGAAACAGTATGCATGCATTGGAGTATCTGGCAGGGGTTGCATGCTCTTGAAGCCACTGTGAAATAGCCAATGTACAATGGGACTGTATCCTAGGCCATTTCTGCACCATACCGTGATCCTGCAACATTCCCGCTGTTGGGAGTGGCAACCTTTGCATGCTTAATTAACTGGCTAGTTTGTTTGCATGTTTATTGTAGGCATAGAGAGATAGCCTAGAGAAAACTTCCTGTTTGTTTTGGTCAGCACCTCTTCCTCCAGCACGTACACATTCTTTGGTCTTAAAAAGGTTCTCTTGCCATTTACTCCTTCCTTTTGTCTTCGCCTTTTGTCCTGAAAGCATGCCCTGAGATCTCCTAACAGGGATTATTTTCAGCAAGCATGTGAGTGCTTAATTTTCTTCCTACCTTCTTCAAGAATTGAACCTGTGTAGACTATGCACAAGATTTTGTGAGTAAATTCTTTTATATTTTTAACCAAATTGTTTTTTGTGTTTATTCTGAGCTAGGTTAAGTGTGTTTGGGGTGGAGTGATAGAAGTGGGACTGGTAATCTGTGCAACTTCCGTTTTTGTGCAATTACTAAGATACTCTGCCAAAAATCTCTCAGTTCCCCAATACCCGCTTCATCCCAGCCATGCCACTGCTGGGATGGGAGCAGAACCAGACGTTCCCCTTTGCACCCAGCTGGCTGCCAGTGGATGGGTAGCATTCGGGACATCTCTTCCTGTGCTGCACTGAGGAAGGAAGTGCTTGATAGTGCTTCCACCCTTCCTGCACACCCACCAGCGACACGATTGTTGAATGAAGGGAGGCCATAACTGGATTTTTTCTTGTGATGGTATACTGCACAATCGTGATGGCTGGGGATGCGACAGGAGCAGGACTGCAATGACGTTGTGTGATGGCACGCATCACAGACCAGCTTCAATGCATTCCCAAGATGGCACCATTGTGCAGAAATGTAATCAAATGTATGCAAAGGATCATCACCTATGCATACCTGCTTGCAAGACCACAGAAAAGGGCACTACCTCCCTTGCTATACACCTCCTCTTTCTGGATATCACTTTTGCAATAATCTAACTCCTGTTCCTAATACTAGATGCTGCTGTACTGTTTAGATGTGAAATCATCCTTTTGACTTACTCACAGATGCCTGATCAGAGTCCACAGTAGATTCCACAGCAATCAATACAGCCCATTTCCAGAATGGCAAAAAATTACATACTATCCAAAAATGCACAAATATTGTGCATCTCTACTTCTGTGACCATAAACCGAAGGTGACTGTTGCACATTGGAGAAAAATGTACAACTGGAGAAAATTTTGAACGTGTAGAACACCAGTGGGATCTCAATATTTAGAGAATATTATTACATGCACTGGTTTGAGGTGCTTCTTACTTTTTCAGCTGTCATTAGCAAGCTTTTGTTACTGCCCTGGCTAGTCCAAGCTTTGGGGATATTAAAAGATATCCTTTTGATATCATAATTTGGCTTCACTTATCTATTCCCTTCCACGTGCTTGCAAGGCCCCTGGACAAGCACGCATACAGGCTCGGCCGATTATCGCCATAATATTCCTAGACAATACAGGCAGGCCAGAAAATAGCCGACTCGCCACTTTAGGAGACCTCCAGGCAAGTACTCTAATTAGGTATGCACGCAACCTACAAAAGATCCTCTGCCCCGCGCTGGCAGCTTGATGGGTAAACTATGCAATGCCCAAGTACTCTGCGTTTGCATACTGGCTACTCTACTGAGAACCTCTGCGATAACTCAATCATTCAGATTCTGACCTTTCGGAGGCTTTGTCTCCAACTGCAAATTTATTGTTTTCCCCCAAGTACGGCATAGCCTGCAGTCACATTCTCCTTATAAAAACCATTGATTCCGAGACCTTCCTCGGATCGCTCCCGAGTTTCACCCCGCCTTGCTGCCGCTTTGCTTGGCAAGCCTCCCCTCAGCGCCACGTGCTGAGCTACATCGCACCCGAGCCTCACTCTCTATTTTTCCAGGCTTCAGGACAGGTGAAGTATCACCCAAACCAGCAACTCTCTAAAAATCCCTCTATACCACTCAAACCTTTATTTCTTTAGTTATCTTGTGTGAGTGTGTCGCATACACTGTTTTGCTTGTGTTTGTAATAAAACATCATTTATTGTTTCAACTTCTGTGTGCTCCTTGACTCGGCCTGACCCCGTAGACATAGGGTTCAAGATCTCGCTACGTTACCCTGCCTCTCGTAACGCTAAGCAGTGCTCTGAGCTGATTTTCCCCACCTTTAATTGAGCACATTTTGGTGTCCCTCCCAGGACCCCAAGTACACAGGGTAACACGTTGCCTAAAAGATTTTATTCATTTATGCTGCAGTTCACTGTACATTTAAGATTTGCCTTAGGGTCACCAAAAATCAGAAGTGAGTTGAAGGAACACAACCACAATCACGTGGTGCCTAGTGCTTTCCCTGGAGCCTTCAGGTTGACAGAGATATATGGGTTTCCTTGGCAAGGTTTATCCAGAAGGGGTTTGCCATTGGCTTCCTCTTAGTCTGAGAGAGTAGGATTTGCCCAGGGTCATCCAGTGGGTTTCCATAGCTGAGTAGGGATTTGAACCTCAGTTTCTCAGAGTCTGTGTCCAACTCACAAACCATCATACCACACCAGTCCCCCACCACCATCACTTAGCTGAAGGAAAAGGAAATGTGACCTTAAACCTGATTGTCTGTATCATCTTTAAGTTTTAAAATTAAGAAGCCATTCTTTTGAATCTGACCTCCCAAATCATTGCTTACTTAAAACTCTTTCCGATGGTATTTACTACTGAGCCTATATAGTTACAATCCTCTCTTTTCTACACCTTGCTTGGATTTCTAGCTGTGAAACATAGACTGGAAAGAAGCTGAGGTCCCATCTGACAGAAATGTCAGCTTGGATTTATTCTGATCCCTTTTCCCTCGCTACCAGCCCTATATTTATTATTAAAGTACACACAGCCCATACGGTTTACTGGAATGAACTACCAACAACAAAAGTAGAATAATATATAATATGATATGCCATTGATTTATATAAATCCCTTGTCAGCAAGTGAATGAAGCAGAATGCATAACTGCTTT
Organism: Cyclura pinguis; assembly: GCA_030412105.1. Classification (NCBI taxonomy): domain Eukaryota; kingdom Metazoa; phylum Chordata; class Lepidosauria; order Squamata; family Iguanidae; genus Cyclura; species Cyclura pinguis. Next base: position 106,963,693 of record CM059600.1, on the reverse strand, counting down.
TTAGGTAGTCTACCTGACAAACTCATATAATACCTTCCAAATGATTGCTTTGCCATTATTATCTTTAAGAATTTCTTTGAAACAGTCCTGTGTTCAGAAAAGCCACTAAGTCTTAGGATGCAATTCTCTAAAGATATATCTGGGAGTAAGATAGGCTTAATAGACATGTAGAGAATTGTGGTTTAGGATCAAGGTAGTATAAATTAACATAAGAATACTATGTGGTTCATATTGCTAACTACAGTTTTGTTATCCCTATGTGCTCATGCATTAGTATCTTAAGAATAAAAGCCTGAGCCCTATTAGTTAGTCCCAACTAGAATAGACCTTTGAATTCATTGTTAAATGGTGAATCAACACACAAGTAAACCCATTTATTCAGTGGGTCTACTCTAGTTTGCAGTCACAACGGGATTGAAGCCAATCCGTATTCAAGAGATAATAGTTGGGCAGTGGATTTGGGGGCCAGACAAAAGGAACTGTTTCATACAATGCAGCCTAAATCCAACTTCTTGTCCCAGCTAGGTTAGACACATTAACTTAATTGTGGAATGATAAATAAATCCTTAAGCAAATCCCATTGATTCAATGGAACCACTCTACTTTGGGCTTGCATTTAAACATAAGTCTACATAATTAAGTTTTAGAATTTGCTGCCACAAGATGATGGGATGATGATGGTCTTTGTTGGCTTTCAAGGAGCATACCCAAATTCATGGAGAACAGGATTACTAATGTCTGTTGTCTGTGATACCTAAATGTAACATCCAGTTCAAACCAGCATACTTCTAAAAACCAGATGAGATCAGGGACACTGTGAAAGTGATGTTCTATTATAATTATGTAAAGTGTGTCTGCCCTAACTTTCAAACTAGGAGAAAACTGGTCCTTGTAAAGCAATCCCAAGACCAATTTCAACTTTAAAACAAAATAAAAACACATCGTAGTAACTATGGTCAGAATTACCCTGCCTCAAATATTAAATTTAATAAGAGTATAAAACAACAAAAGCAATTGGAAATCAAATTTAAATAACCAATAGCAATGACTGCATTGAGTAGAAAATTTCTGGAATAAAATGAAAAGCAAACAATTTCTGTGCCAGTATTAGTGAAAGAGATCTTTTCACTTGGTGTATAACCAGTTAAAGCATCTTTATATTTTCAGGGAAGATTTCCTAGAATCATCATTAAAGTCCTGGATTTCTTGGTAATAAGAGGCCGACAGAAGTTCAAGACTTCCATCTCCAGTCCTCCCTCCCACTGGAGGACTGCCTTCCCATGTCATCTGAATTAACAATTCCTTGTTATTGTTTCAGGATGGTGGAAAAGTTTGTAGATGACTCACATGCCCCTTCTCATCCAATGAAAGGAGTAGAAGGGACATCTCATTTTCCCACTATAATATATAATCTGCTCTATATATTGAGTATCCAGTATATGAAGTGTCCAGCACTGATGCAGTTCAAGTCAGGTGTTACCGTGATTTCTAGGGGTCCCGTGAGGGACACCTCAATGTGCTCAAAATAATGGGGAATGGGAATTAGCTAGAGCACCAGTTAGCAATGCGAGAGGCAGGGCAATGTAGCGAGATCTTTTACCCAGTGTCTACAGGGTCAGGCCGTGTCAATAATCAAACAGAAGTAACTAATAATTGTTTTCCTTTATTTATAAAGTCACAGCAAACGTATGCACTCACTCACTAGAAATTAAGAAATACTGCACAATTACGCAGTCATGCACACAGTCCTAAGAAAATAAAGAGAGGAAAATAGATAGGGAATTTTCAGGAGGATTTTCAGGGAAATACTACACCTGATCTTGTAGCCTGGTAGAAAGAAAGAAGCTTGGGAGTGTAGATTCTCAGCACGTGGAGGCTGAGGGGAGGCTCGTCAAATGGAGTGGCAGCAAGTCGGGAGGCAAGTCACGAGCGATCCGATGAGACGCTCAAACTCAGGGGAAAATGTGCCTGTAGGCCAGTCCGTTCCCAGGGAAAACAATGGGTTTCGGTCTGGAGACAAAGCCTCCGAAAGATCAGTACTTTAGATGATTGAATTATGACAGCATTGTCAATAGCATAGACAGTATGCAAACGCAGAGTGCTTGAGAGTTGGATAGTCCGCTTGTCAAGCTGCCTGCTCAGGGCAGGGGATCTTTTGTAAACTGCATGCATACATAATGTGATCTTAAGAAGGTACTTGCCTGGAGGTCTCCTAAAGCTGCAGTCTGGCAATTACTGGCCTGCCTGGATTTGTTCTTGAATATTCAGCTATTTCGGCTGCACCTGTGTGCGTGCTTGTCCGGGGGCCTCGCAAGCATGTGGAGAGGAATGGGTAGTGAAGGCCAAATTCTTGATGTCAAATGATATCTAATATACCTCAAGTTCGGACTAGAAACTACAGTAACACAGGGCTAGAATGAGCACTAAGAATTTCTCACTAAATTTAAAAATGAATGCTTCAAAATTGTGTAGACCTTATCAACAGATGGATTGCCACAAAGCAGAATTACATTCATCTGGAGAAGTTCATAATCTATACTGCCTGTTACATTAAATTCACACCATTAGTTTCACATCTAGGCTTGAACTTGTCCTAATATTTAATATTAATTTTTTTAAAAAAAAAAAATAAATAAACTGACTCAGCAGATACAGCTGCCCTTATTGTATTTCAAAGTCAGACAGAAAGGTTTTCACCCTAACCTGTCAACTTTACATGATGCTTGACCTTAAAACTGAGCCTTTATGTATTATTTCCCAAAATAAGCATCAATCAAGTTAGGGAGAATGCCTGAAGCAAGTCAAATTACAGCAGTTGGGAAGATGCTGTTTTTCAAAAAGTGTTGTTTAAAAAATGGCTTTATGGGTGAATCTCCTATCAATGTTAATGTTTCACATTTTCCCCTAAGTCTGAATGTTCTTTGAAGCAAGTTACCATCTTAATTGGGACTCTTTAATAAAATTTAATGCTATTTTTTAAATGAAGAAAGATGAAAAGTTGCCTAGAGGGAATCTTGAGCACAAGGTATTTAAAGACATTATACTTTGAGGATGCTGATTTCCACAATTCATTTAATGAAACAACATTAGCATTTCAATATTATGACTCCCCCACTGCCATCCATACTGTTCTCTCTTCACCCCCTCTTCCCTGCAGGGAAAAAAATGCAGAACTTAAATTGCAGCCTTGTCTCCTCTATGATGATGAATATTCCTCATTTCTTGTAAATGAAGGCTGCACATTCTCCCAGACAATTAGGCAGTTAACTTTTCCTAACATTTATTAATCCTAAGCGCTGGATTTTAAACAGTGCGACTTCAATAGTTCTGTATTTAATGTAAACTTGGGCATTTCTCTAATTGTGAACCATATTATATACTAGCTCCTTTAGGCTATAACCTGTAGTATGAGATGTTTTTTCTTCCCCAACCAAACAATGGGATGTTCAAAAGTCAATTCAAATCCTGTTGCCTGTGACAGCATTAATCAATGAATGACTTCACATTGGCTAGCTGGGTATGCAAATGAAAAAAGAAAAGAAACTTTCAGAAAAAGACCTACAGTGTGATTATTATTAACATTATTCTATGCAGGGCTGTGAATGAATGAGTCATTAGACAGATATAGTACCGGGCTGAAACAGAAAGAGAAAATTGGTTCACAAAGCTGTGTTTGGCAGGTCTTCATCTCTGTTTCCTTTGTTATTATTTGAACTATTTTGCTGGAACAAGTGTCCCTTCTCCCATTTCACACTTTCTCCCTTTAGCATCTGACAGTGAGTTTAGAGTGCGATGGAACTGCCTGGACAATTAAGGAGGTGTCCCTGCCAGGAGGGCTAGTTACAAGGGACTCCAGTTAAAATGTCTCTGAAACAGGTCTGACAACAAGATGATGACGACGACGACGACAACGACGACGATTATGGTGAAGTTGGTGACTTGTGGCTTCAGGTATTACCCTTTTTCACTGGAATAAAAAAAGCTACAATATTGTCAGAGGTTTCATGTATTCTGGTAAGTTCTAAAAGGGCCCCTTGTGTTATTGTTTTGTTCTACTATCCAGTGCATGTAGAAACTTGTCAGAGGGATGGTGGATGATGGTGGCTACACAAAAACCTCGGTAGCACCTCCGTCCAGCACTGAGCTCTGGCAGAAACAGCTTACCAGAGTCAAGTGTTTGAAAAACCACCATGTAGCAGAGTTTACTCACACAGCTTAGAAGCGTCCCAGCAGAGTAGCAGCAAAGCCCTGAAGCCAGGAAGAAAAAATACTCCCACGCAATGTTCTCTTCCAACAGGAGGCTTTTACTTTCCAGTTACGATACATACATATATACATTCCTCCAACAGAGTTTCAGCATAGCATGCGAAGATATGCATCCAACATAGCCTCCAGCCGCTCTATCAGACATTGAGAGGGCTCAGTTGGCTAGAACACACCCCTTGTACACATACATTTCTGATGCAACTCTAGCCAACCTTGCTAGATCCCTTGTATGATGCAACCTTCTTCCCTGGTTACACAACCCACTGACTCATGCAGGTATTACATGAGATTGCATCATGCATTGTCTTCCCAGGTGCAAATCTTAATGAACATCATATATATTTTACTTGGACTCAGGTTCTGTCCAACCTTTCCTGACATGTCCTAAAATGTCTCTGAAACAGGTCTGACAACAAGAGCAACAGTGATGATGATGATGACGACGACGACGACGATTATGGTGAAGTTGGTGACTTGTGGCTTCAGGTATAACCCTTTTTCACTGGAATCAAAAAAGCCACAATATTTTCAGAGGTTTTCATGTATTCTGATAAGTTCTAAAAGGGCCCCTTGTGTTCTACTATCCACTGCATGTAGAAACTAGCATCCATTTCTGCTGTCAGGGAGCTGCTAAAGACCCAGAGACCTTTTCTCAAAAGAAGGGTAGCGAGCACACTCATATCTGAACTATGACTGCAATGAAATAACTATTGCTTGCTGTCCAGCCTCAAATGTCTGGCATGTACCACTCACAATGCCTATACATGCTTTCAAGGAACCTCACAGTTTTGATACCCCTCTGGTTATCAGTTCTACATCATGGTTTGGTATTTATTGTGTATTACTCAGAATCAATAGATCACTTAAAATCAGTCATTTTCAGGCAACGATTCAAAGTGTTTTAAAGTCCTCAATAATTCAGACCGAGGATAAGTCACAGGACACCAACTTATTATCCTTAAGTTCAAGTGGGGTTGCGTGAGATGGGATATTCTCAGTGGTCACACCCATGTTATGTAAGTCCTTGCCCTACAGCAGGGACAGACAATTGCATTGGGGAAAGGAGTTAATTTTCACCTCTGCCCCCTCCCCAGTGAGTCAACACTGTGTTTTGGGTGACCAAGAGATGTCATCACTTCCCATTTTGATTTTGGTCAGTTTGTGGCTGATCTGAGGGTGGATTGAAGTGTTTAGGAGCAATGTATGTCATAAAACAAGCCAAAGTACCACATTTGGAGTGGACTCATAATGGTTTAAGCAATTAGGGGACAGTTTTTCAGCCAGAAAAAGACTGAGTTGGGCAGTTCAAGAGCTTTGAGGAGTCCTGGGATTAGAGAGCTGCATCAAAAAAGTTGGGACCACGCATGATCCGCGGGCTGTACTTTCCCCACTCTTGCTATGGGGATTTTGGTTGGCATCTTTCCTCTGTTTTCTGCTAGTTGTTGAAGATTTATTTTATTACAGTAGTCTTTATTTTTATCTGGCATTATCCAGTAGCATTGCAGGCAATATCCAATAGCCTGTTTCTGCTAGAGGCAGCTGCTTCAGTCACTGACAGTGCTCCCTCCCTCCAGCACAGTAAAAACTAGCCCAAGAGAAGGGAGAAATCCATGAAGTCACATTTTCAGCACTACAAAGCACATGGAAAGAAAGTTATAATGTTACCAGTAACATGACATTGGATTTAGTGCTCTGTTTTAGTTGTTTTAACTACTGACCTTTAACTACTCTTTGGTTAGTTGCTTTATATTTTTTTTTACAATTTTTTTTTTAAAATATTGCTCTTTTAACACAACTGTGATTTTCCCAAAATATCTTAAGTGGCCAAAGTGGTGCTTTTGCACCTGGAGAATGGGATATGGGATGAATATGAATGAATGAATGAAGTGTTGACAGATTATGCTTTTTAGCATATGTCTGTGCTGAATCCTCCTTCATTCATTAGTGGTTTGGATAGAATCATCTTTCCTCAACATAGTTTTCCATGCATGCATCCTTCCAAAATTAGACAACCAAAAGGTAGAATAAGTTCTGTAGTAACTATTGATAACAATCCACTGATAAACAGCAGGATAGACTAGGATGCTCTTCTGGCAGGAGTGTTGATCTTAAGAAACAGGATGACTTAATGGATTCTTCTCAATGGAAAGAGTTCTCATTGTATGTTCACCTTTGTCCTTCTAGTCTGCAAATTGATTTACCTTTTCTAGTGAAAAGAATTTTTCATCATATAGAATTTCTATAACTGGAGATGGATGTGGCACAAAGCCATTGACCCACATACTTTCAGGTTTATTGTTATTAGTCAATAATGAATGATAGAAATAATTTTGTTTAAAAAGATGACCTATTGGTCACTTGAGAGACTCTAGAAAAGGACAATGAATGTAGACTGTAGATGTCAGGGTTTTCTGAATGACCTTATCTAATATATAAAGAAAAAAAGTCTTATGCCATTCTTTGACTTTCCCATTTTTCCCCATTATCTTTCACTTTTGCATTGGCCTACATGTTTGATTAATTCTAACCATTTGGTGAAGTTCTAAAGGTCTTGTTAGGTAGAAATATTCAAGGAAATCTAATGACATTTAGAGAGTTCAGGTGTATTGTTCATGTCTATTTTGGGGGTTATTTCAAGATTGTTGTACAAGACATAGCGCATAATGCTGCCGCTTCCAAATAAAGGACTTCACAGTTGCAAAAGAGCACGAATATAATTACAGTTTCCTAGATGTCAGCACTTAAGACTTTTCCCCTTCTGCATTCAGAGTCTTTTCAATCAAGAAAGCTCATCTACAGCTCTCATTGAAATAGAAAGCCCTCTGTACTTGTCAGTATAGCTAGGACTAGCATTTGGATTTGGGCCTAGGTAACACCTCAGAGTTGTTGTCACTGTGTACCTTTAAATCAATTTCAACTTTTGATGACCCTAAGGCCTTCTGAATTTTCTTGGTAAGATGTATTCAGAGTAGGTTTGCTATTTTCTTCCTCTGAGGCTAAGAGAATGTGACTCGCCTAAGGTTACCCCATGGCTAAGTGGAGATTCAAACTCCCAGAATCCTAGTTGAACACTCAAACTACTGCATCACACTAGCTTTTTAAGGTAGTTGCATAATTCCCATTGGGAAAGATAAGGGAAAAGCAGACCCTTGATTTTAACCATTGTGCCTGGTTCTGAACCTAGTTGGGAATATGGTTCAGGACCTTGGACAATTCCCCCCAAATTCACAGGCACCAGCTCATACTGCCACAAGTGTGAAAAGCATCAACTCTCTGCAGGTTCCTTTTCATGCAGGATAAGGGTATCAGTGGACACTAGTCATGACTAGTTATGTATTGACCTCCAGTGTCAATGGCAGTAGGTTCCCCAATACAGATACTGGAAAGCATAAATAAGTTAGTGTTGTTTCAATCACTTCCTGTTTGTGGGCTTCCCATAGCTACTGTGGGAAATAAGGTGCTGGACAAGGTAGGTATTTGATTTCATTCAGCACAGTGCTTCTCATATGCTTATCTTATTAAGTGTATCCAGACCATCCCTTATTTTTGCACAACCTTTTTCCATTTTACGTTTTGTTTTATTCAACCAAGTTGCTCTTTAAGGGGCTTTCAGCTGGGTAGGTGCTATTACTTCCCTTAATGGCTATATTTTAAAATATACTCTTATCATTTTTAAAGTTGTATTTGGTCATATATTAACCGTCATGAGTGCTATTCTTTGGAAGAAATGTAAACATAAATGCAAAACAAACAAACAAACAAACAAGACTTTATTAAAAAAAACTTTTGGTATTCTAGCTCCCATAACTGCAGACCCAGCTTTTTATGCCCCACATACAAGCCTTATTATTGCATTTGTGTGTAGCACCCATTGTGTGTAGCACCCGTCTTAGCACCCATTGGTCAAGTGCACACTTGGCAATCACCAGCCAAGTACACACAAACACATCTTAAGGCAGCTTGTGGAAGGAGCAGGATGAGAAGCCTTGATACAAGAACACAAGTTACCTATGAATTAGCCCTGAGTAGGAAGCACTTTTTCTCATCTCAGTGTGATTGGACTGTATCATCTTCAAGTTTCTACAGAGACCCCACGATTTTATTTAAACCTGGCTCTAAGCCTGGCAACTCATAATACACTGGACATAGTACATTGGACATAGGCTGTCACTCTACTACTCAGCTTCTTATTCTTGTGCTACCCTCGGACCCCTAATCTGAGCCACATTGCTTTGTCTCTTCTCTTCAGGATAGGTAAATATTGCCCAGTTCACCCCACTTCTTGCTATCCAATGTCTTCTTCCTTTCCTTCAGTTAGCCTTGTGTGGTTGTGACACTGTTTGAATCTTGCAGGTGTTTGTGATTTCCTCCAATAAAACATGCTTTGAATGTCCAACTGGTATTCCTGCATTCATACCAGTATACAAAGGTGGAAAGATCCTGTCAGGTTACTCCACTCATAGAATCATAGAATCATAGAAATGTAGAGTTGGAAGAAACCACATGGGCCATCCAGTCCAACCCCCTGCCATGCAGGAACACCCTCAAAGCACTCCCGACAGATGGCCATCCAGCCTCTGCTTAAAAACCTCCAAAGAAGGAGACTCCACCACACTCCGAGGCAGCATATTCCACTGCCGGACAGCCCTGACTGTCAGGAAGTTCTTCCTGAGGTTCAGGTGGAATCTCCTTTCCTGCAGCTTGAATCCATTGCTCCTTGTCCTGGTCTCTGGAGCAGCAGAAAACAAGCCCTCTCCTTCCTCTACATGGCATCCCTTCAAATATTTAAACATGGCTATCATGTCACCTCTTAACCTTCTCTTCTGCAGACTAAACATACCCAGCTCTCTAAGTCTATCCTCATAGGGCATGTCTTCCAGGCCTCTCACCATTTTGGTTGCCCTCCTCTGGACCTGCTCCAGCCTGACCATGTCCTTCTTGAATTGGGGTGCCCAGAACTGGACACAGTATTCAAGATGAGGTCTAACCAAAGCAGAGTAGAGTGGTACCAGTACCTCCCTCGATCTAGACACCATACTCCTATTGATGCAGCCAAGAATTGCATTGGCTTTCTTGGCTGCCGCATCATACTGCTGACTCATGTTCAGCTTGTGGTCTATTAAGACTCCTAGATCCCTTTCACACGTACTGCTATCCAGCCACGTGTCCCCCAGCCTATATTTCTGTATTCCATTTTTTCTACCTAAGCGTAGGACCTTACATTTCTCTCTGTTGAATTTCATTTTGTTAGCTTTGGCCCAGCTCTTCAATCTATCCAGGTCATTTTGAATTTTGATCCTGTCCTCTGGCATATTAGCAACCCCTCCCAATTTGGTGTCATCTGCAAATTTGATGAGCATGCCCTCTATTCCTTCATCCAAGTCGTTGATGAAGATATTGAACAGCACTGGGCCCAGGACAGAACCCTGTGGCACCCCGCTAGTCACTTCTCTCCAGGATGAAAAGCAGCCATTCTTGACTCTCACAGGCCTCCCTTTTTGAGCTTTAATTCTCCACTATTCACAGATGCACTGGCACTGGGAATGGACCTCTGAGTCACCCATCTTTTGGGTTAACAGCAAAGTGTGGCCTGCTGTCCTTTCAGTTTTGAAAAAAGACTGACAAATCAGGTGGGGGAGAATGGAGTCAAATAGATGATTCCCTATGGGGGTGGTAAGGGTATGCAGGGAGATCAGAGAGAGAAATACAGGTCACTGAGCCCTAGGAATGCAATTTACAAAACCTTGCATGAACTGAGAGTGATTAAATAGTATTAAAATTAAGGCACATTGCAACAGAGGGGAATATTACTTGTTGTAACACATTTCTAAGTTGACATTTAATGTAAGCACAGTCAGACCACTGGAAGATTGCTTCCCTGAAACAAACCATAGCTGGCATCTTGTTAGTGACTTCCATGGGTGTAAGTGCAGTTTTTGTGTGGTGCAGAGGGCTATTCTCTTTCCTTTTTGCTCCATGCAAAAACCTCCCACCTCTTTGGTAATGCCCTGACTCCACTCAGATTTGCTTCCTTTTACTTTGTTTTGTCTTGGTGGCATAGGAATTACGTTGCTAGTATGTTGTAGAGGTCCAGGTACATTCATTAGTGCTGTGGAATTCAATTGGGATCCTATGTATAATTCATGAATGTGACCATTCCAATTGGTTTTTTTAAACAAATAAAATAAATAGACCAGTTAAGAAAAAGAGATTTAGCCCCCTTGGTTCCTGAATTCTTTTTTGACTTTGTATAACCAAATCTTACCTCCAAAGGATAGCTAGAAGAAAATATTAGAAATACAGAATATACAATAGTCTGTTATAGATGCCTACGCGCATCTTGCACTGCAAGCATGGTCACAGAATAATCGCCAAAACAGACAGTTCTTTATTCCCTTTTCCTGGAGATTCCTCCTCCCTCTTTCCCTCCTCCCTCTCTCCCCAAAAGGAGTCTTGAATGGGCAAGAATGAATATTGCCAGAAAGATAGTAAGAAAAGGAATGGTTAACTCTCCTTCTCCTTCTACATTCTTCTGCACCTGATCATACACTTCCACAGCTAAAAGGACATCCTATAGGACCACGAATCATCCATTGCTGAAACAGTTCTCTGTGTGCAATGGAGATGACTGCAGAGAAGTGAATCATGTAAGAGTTCCATGTATGTATCAGAGCACAGTCTTTTAAGACATTCTGACCAATTGTAGGTATTGAAGGCCAAGTGAAGTATCATAGGACCTGCAAGCCCAACCAGGACATGATGGAAGACCTGTCAGTGAAGGTCATTGTGGACAAACTATTGCTAATCAAAACTTGGATTCTGAAAATGTCATAATTCTCTCTTCCAGTCCTACCATCTCTTTCTCTTCTTTTCTGCTCATTGAAGCCTCCTAATTCAGTCTAGAAGATACAGCATCTTACCAGACATAATAGTTTCTTCTGCTAGTGGTATAGCTTCTGTCAGTGAAACTAGAAGGAGAGGGATTTCACATCCTCCCTGCAGCCAGACATGCAACTGTTAAAGCAACCCTTCTGGCAGGTTTTTAAGTGGTGTTGAGTTGCAGAAGGGAGAAGAGGGAAAAGAAAGCCCAACTGTGCTCTTGTGATGCTAGGTTGACAGCATTATGTCCACAGGTTTTTTAAAAAGCAAATTAGAATACCATGGAAGTGAAGAATGACATCGTTTTATGTGTTAATAAAATACCTCTATATTGGCAAACAGTGTACCTTCTTACCACAAATTCCAAATATCCTACTAAGTGTTTGTTTTGTTATTTATAGAAGAAAAGAATGACTGGAGATAAACAGTGCTTAGCTGTGCAGTGGTTTCCAGGTAGGGATTCTGATGTCATTATCAAGTTGTTGGATGTGGCCTGCCTCCTGAAAAGTGTCAGGTTCTAATAATTAAAATTGTCCATATTGTGTTCAACATTTATCCTTACACTCAATTTGGGATTCAAAATGGAAAGCTATCCAGAACACTGTGGCCATTTCCATACTCAACTATTATAGTGCTAGTATTCCATTCTCAACATCCTATGGAATCCTGGGGTTTGCACTTTAGGGAGGGGCCTCAAAGGCCCCTCCCTAAACTGCAAGGATGTTGAAAGTGGAATAATAGCACTGTAACAGTCTAGTGAGGAAATGACCTGTGTTTCATGTTGTTTATAGGCATTTATAGTTTTCTTTTTCTCTCCCTGCACCTAAACTGAAATGTTTATGTACTGATTGATCCATTCTGCCTTGTACTGATCAGCACTCCCTTCAGCAGGGCTGTTTTGTGTGAGAGAGCGTCTCTCTCTCTCTATCTAAACACTTTTGTGCAGTAGCCTAATTGATACTGATAGAACAGCATGGGGAATAGTATGATTTAGTTATGTGCTGCAGGAGTGTACAGGGGGGCATTTGTGGGGGAACTAATGCAATTAGACATTGCAGACTTTCTCTCTCATTTCATTTTAAAACAATTTTGGTTGGTGTTATGTGAGGAGCAATGGATCTTTTGTCACAGAGAGACGACAAGCTTGGGTTTTCACTTCCTGCACAGTGCAATTTTTCCCCCCACTCTGATTCAGCTTTATTATTGTAAGGGTTCAGGTCTGTGACTAAGTCCTTGCAGGATTCTGCCTGCAAAGATCCCGGCCTTGACCCTGTTTTTTGCAGAATCCTGCCCAGTACCTCAGACCCAGCTGGCTGCTTTGTTTCAGGACAGCTGAAGCAGCCAGCAGCCAGCTGTATAAGGGCTGGGGTTTCTCTGTGGCCTTTGCTACAGCAACATGGTTTCCCCCGTATTGTCTGTAGCCTTTCCTGACTTTCCAGTGTTTCTGATCCTGCTGACCCCCTGGACTTGGACCTTGGCCTGTTTTCTGGCCCTGCCTCTGGCCCTGTGGACTCTTGTTACCTGCCTTGAACCCTTGCTGTGCCCAGACCTTCTGCCTGTCTCTTGGAACTGCCTCTGGCCCTGTGTATGCCTGTTGCCTGGAAGGATCTTGTTGCCTTGGACTCTTATGTGCTCTGACCTCCTGCCTGTCTTCTGGACTCTTGCTACCTGGAGGACTGCTGCCATGGTTTCTTGTTGTGCCTTGACCCTTTGCTTCCTGACCTAGTGCCCACCCTTTGGCTCAGCCCTGGTGCCTGTACTGGTCAGCCCTTGCCACCCACAGTCTGGAACCTGACAATTACTATGGTCTTTGCACCTGCCTGGCATCAAGGTTTTGTTGTAATTATGTGCCTTCATGTTGACTCACAAGGTTTTCTTGGTTTTCTTCAGAAGAGGTGTGCCATTGCCCTCCTCTTGGGTTGAGAGAGTATGACTTGCCCAAGGTCACTCAGTGGGTTTCCATGCCTATGCAGGGATTCAAACCCTGTCCTCCTGGCATCCTAATTCAAAACTCAAGCCATTACACCATGTTGGCTCTTAATTAACAAGCATGTAATTTGTTGTAGTGATGCTCTTACGCATCACTACCCTAAATTTCAAACATTTCTTGTAATTTCTGCCTGATTTTGTACATTGCAGATTTTCTGGTGCCCAGGTACTGGTTGTACTCAGGTACAAAAAGAGGAAAGGGATCCTGTATCTTTAATACTTCTGTAAACGAGGAGATTTCTACCCATATCATATCCTAGTGGTATTCCTGATGACCTTAGATGAAACCTGAAGTGATTTGAATGTTCATTTTATCCCAGAGAACCTCTCCTGATGCCCCCCTCTTCAAAACATACCCTTGCAAAAATAGATCTAGTTTGCTTGTCTGTTTAGAGGTAACTCCCAAATCCCACTGAGTGCAATGAAGCTCACTTCTAGGTAAGCATGGATAACACTGCAGTCTTATTTTAGTCAGTCAGATATGCCTCGATTTGCTACCGAATCCCCAAAGTGGCAAGAAACAAACCCAGAAGTTTCCTACTTCTAGATAGTCCATCACTCTTTTTATTCATTGTGTTAGAGATATAAGTTCAGCTTCAGTTTTTGAAAAATGCATCCAAGCCCAAGAGGCAATATTTTTAAAGAATATGTTAGCAAAACCTCTGTTATTTTCTTTTTTTTAAGATTGATTGCATTTTCTTCTCTTTAGAAAAGCTGTTCTTTGCTCCTATAGGGGGATGGTGAATAGTTTCCAGTAACAACAATGAATCCAGTAGACATACACTTAAAATCTGGACAAAACCTTGACGATTACTGTGTTTGTTTTTCTTCTTTTTGGAAAAAAGAGCACATAGATTCACACTTGCAACTTGAATGACATTAATTCTGAGGCCATAGTAGAGCATATGACCTTTCCAATATCAATCTAAGAAACTTTCTACATCAAAGAAAGGCAAAAGCTCTAGTAAATTATGGCATATAGCATATGTAGATGCTAGAATAAGAGAATTGCTTGTGGCTGCTGTGAAGTTTAACAATGATTTTATCAAGACCTACACAGTTTCATAATGAATGTTATCATTCTTGATCTCCATAGGGAAACATCTTCCCAAGGTACAGAAAACTGAAAAAGGTTGCCAACATCCATGAAGTTCCCTTAAGCTTTTTCTTTAAAACTCATTTTTAAAATATTTTTATACAGAAATTGGCAATCTACTACCAAAAATAAATTGAAACTTGTTCTAAAAAAGTTTCAGTTCAGCTTTGTTATTAACTTTGTAGTATTAGACTAAACTAATAGCCCCTGCAGATAATATAGTTTATGCATCAATACACTTCAGGGCTAATCAGTGAATGAATATTAGTACACTTTGGATGTTCAGTACAGTTCAATACACTTCTGCACATGAAATACTTCAATACACTTAAATGATGATTGATCAACAAGTAAACACACTTTGGGGTTTGTTTAATCTCTTAGAAGACATGGGCATAGTAATTTAACATTCAGTGAATGCTGAGCAGAGATTTTGGTACTGGACAGAAGATTTCTTCTCTTCAAAGGAGAATGATGAAGACTGTACTATTCTAAGAGTTCTAAAATCGCTATAGTCTAGGATCTCTGGCAACCGTAATCTGTTCCTGTGTTGATATCAACCACACAGAACTATTTCTAGAGAAGGAGAAGCATCCCTTCAATCAGTGAAAAACCAAGATGAGAGGGAAACTCTTTGGAATTGCTTGTCTTGTCATCTTCAAGAAGAAGAATTATACTGTTCCTTAAATGTATGTGTCATTTGGCTATGTCAGGTATCTCCTGTGGCAGGACCCTGAACGTTAGTCAGCCCAGTAGGAAATAGAAACAAAGTGGTGTTGTTGTTGTTTCCAACTTATGGAAACCCTAAGGTGAACCTATCATGGGAATTTTCTGGGGCTGAGAGTGTGTGACATGCCCAAAGTCACCCAGTGGGTTTCTATGGCCTTTTCCACACCGGGCGAGAGAACCGCCCCACCCCGCTACTCACCGGACCTTTTGTCTCCCCGGTCTGGTCCATGGTGCTCTGGAGGAGTGCGTGCTCGTCAATACACACTCCTCCGGCGTCGCAAATGGCGGCGTCCGGTTGGTCGAGGATCTCGACCAACCGCTGAAGCTCACCAGCCTAAAGCCCACCCCTGGGCAGATCGCAGGCTCGCATTGGTGCGAGCCTGCGAATCTGCATAAGGGAGCAGGCTCGCACTAGTGCGCTGCGTACTTTTGAAAGACCGGAAAAATCAGGTCTTTCAAAAGTACGCTGGAGGACCACTTGGGGTTGTTCCGGACTGGACTGAAGTACAGATCTACATTAAATAGGTCCGACCCAGTCCGATCCGAAGTGCAGACTTCCTCCTTGGAGGACGAACTGCACCATTTCAAAAACCCCGTGTGGAAAAGGCCTATGATCAAGTGAGGAATGGAACCCTGGTCTTCAGAAGTTAGCTCCACTGAAATGGTAAGGCTAAATAGAGCATCACAGCTGTGTGTCAGGAGGAAAAATTTCAGGACTGTGGATAGCTGAATAGGTGCCACTTATATCTAGTCATTGTGCTGATATCTGCATTTTCAGGCATAAGAATTTGGGCTTTTCATGTTGTTCACCTCAAATAACAGGTTAAAATGTGGGCTGTTTCTTTCTTTGGCCTGGTTTTAATTATAAATCAGAGAGAACTCCCATTGCTCCCTCTTTGCAGCCAGCTCCTAGTCAAGAGTAGAGATTTCTCTGCCAATCTGCCTGGTTGCTCAATACTCACTGCAGTTGTGCTATGAAAATAGTTTCCCCATTGCTAGTGAATGCATCCCTTCTTCTTTTGCATTATTGTGAAAGCATCAGTAAAGGGAAAGGGTAGAGAGAAAATGAAGGGCACAGATAGGTGATTGGCTTTGTAGGCTCATTAGGATAGGGTAAGTGGATGGGAGAAATGTGGGACTTTATCGTGCATTCAGTTACATCATTAAGAGTACAATAAGGCCAAGAGAGGGGTTTGAATTAAGCTTTGGAGAGACCAAGTGATTTCCCAAGAGACTAGGAAATACGTGGTTCCTTTCAAAGCCAAATTCTGAGCCTAACTGGGTAAGTTCACCCCATCATTTCAGCCTCTGCTGTGCTGCAAATGAGATTTCAAAGAAACCTGATCAAACCTGGAATCTGTCCTAGAGCATTACCCCTGTCCTGTGTCCATAAGAAAAAAAATAGTTAACTTGGCTTGGAAGAACAATGATACCAATCAGTGACTTCCAATACTGTTTTTTCTCTCTTTGTAAAGAGAGACATCTAAAGAAGTAGGTAGCCCTGGCGGCTAACCTTGGGCTGATCTAGCAGTGGCCTTACATTCGACCTCCCTCACACAGGGCCTTAAAGATCTATGCAGATCTATGTAAGGCTGGGATTTTTCCACAGTGGGAAGAAACAGAGCAAAGGACACAGCAGTAAAGCTACCAGTGCTCCTGGAGTCTTGAAATATTAATGGCTGGAGACAAAACCCTTCCTGATAAACTTTTCCTCTAAAACTGGCATTGCTTCATCTACTCACGATAATTATGCTTCTTTTACTCTGGAGCTCCAAAACCTACTTTTCCTCAAAAAGAAAGAGTCTTGGCCGGGGGGGGGGGGGGATAAAGTCTTTTCCAGCTGCAAAACACCTCTTCTTTTTAGATCTCAATGTTTTCCATTTTTTCCTTGTTGTGAAGAAGATTTGATAAGAGTAATGATATTGTATTCTTCAATCACCAAGAAAAAGCTCCTTCTGAGGATCCAGCAGGACACTGAAATCAGTGGGAAGCCAGCATAAAATGGTCTTTTGGGTGTTCTGAATGTACAAGTCCTCAAATTTTTGCACAGATTTGAGCTACTGAAGTGAACCTTCTCCAGCCTGGTGCTCTCCAGATGTTTTTGGTTACAATTCCTATCACCCCCCCTGCAAAAAAAAAACAAAACCAGAATGGGATCCTATCAGGGATGGTGAGAGGTGGCACATAGTTGGGCAAGGCTGGCATAGGAGACTTCAGTTATTATTATTTTTAAATCTGATACAGGAAGTATCTAAACTATGTTTAGAACCTAGGTCAGTTACATTCACATTACTCTCTTAAGTATACAATTTCAGTTTCCAGTTTGTCATTCTGAGGGAAAATAGGACGTCACCTTTTATTTACGCCCTCCTTTCTCTTAGCCCAAACTGTTCCATTGCTATATTCAAAGCCAGAGATTTCTGCAAATGGATTTTAACTGGTTACTCCAAGTAACCTTCAAGTGACATTTGGAATTTTTCAGCATAATCTCAGCAGGTAGTCCACTTACTGCTTCCACAGCAATTTTGCATTAAGGGTCTCTGTCATTTTTGCATTAAACCCATTAGTAGGGAGCAAGGCGAGAGCAGAGACCTACAGATGAATGTGGCAGACTGAATATATTCACTGGCAATATATTTTATAACTAAATTAGAAGCAAAAGGTGATCAGTCAAAATATATGGGGCTCTCAATCTGAGAAGCCAGACATGACAATGTAGCACAATCTCCCCCTTTTTTGTTTTCAGCAGAGGTCACAGTTTTCACTTAAGTTCAACTTTATTAAAAACTAACTTAAGAGATTACTACTGAACACCAGCTTTTAAAAAACCACCACTTTCTATGTTCAGGTATCACCTTGTTTCATAAGGAGATAAGGATTCTAGAATGGTAGACTGCTGAAAACATTAGAAGGCTTTAGAGCCTGACAAGAATCATCTTAGCCCCATGAAGCTATTGTGTTAAATTTTGACTTGCTATTTAATTGTGCCTTATAGCAGGAGTGGGCAATTGCAACAGGGACAATTTTCAGCCCTTTCTCTAATGGTGGACAGCAGCTGTGTTTTTTTGCCTGAAGATCAGTATATTCCTGGTTCATATTTATAAGTTCTTTTTTTTTTTTTGGGTAAGATTTGGGGATGGAGGGTTGGGATTTTCTTTGAAGTCTAGCATAAGAGAACATTTCAGGACATTGAACGGATTTTTTTTCAGTTTTTAAATGGGGAGTTTGAGGTTTTGGGGGGTTCAAGTGAGACTTGGAAACCCCCCAAAAAGTTGGAGCCACAGTTGTTCCACCTCTACTTTACCGGGGGGGCGGGGCTCTATTGCAGCCTGAGGACGTAAAATGGAGACAAACACATCTTCATTTAGTTTAATGTCTTGAGAAGTTGTGATCTCTGACAATTTCAGTTGTGTTCTTTAATGAAGTGTATGCATCATTCACTTCTATGAATTTTGCTGTGCTATTCTGAAGTCAAACAGGCACTGTAAATCCATTTTTTATTGCCATATATTAATCAATATTTTCAAATTTCATGTCCAAATCTAGCTAGAACACTATTATTTGTTGTTATTGTTGTATACCTTCAAGTCATTTCCAACTCACAGTGAACCCAGCATTGGGTTTTCTGGGAGCTGAGAGTGCACAGTGCATCCAACGTTACTCAGTGGGTTTCCATAGTTGACCAGGAAATCAAACCCTGGCCTCCAGGGTCGTAGTCCAATGTTCAAATCACTACACTATGCTGGCACTAATATATACAGGGCTTTCTCTCCCACCTTTGGGAAGATTAGGTGTTGAACTAGATCCCACAGAATCAGCTATTTTTCATAATCTCAAGAAACAAGAGCCATGGGCCAAAAAAAAAAAAAAAAAAAAGGAGTCTCCTTGGGGTCTCCTTCTCTGGAGATGTCCTAAAAGTCTGGACAGCTACCTGCTGGGAGTGTTTTAGCTGAAGATCCTGCAGTGAGCAGTGCGTTGGACCTGATGGGCCATAGGGCCCCTGGTGAAGAGCTGCTGTTGCCAGGGCTAAGGGGTAGGTCCTTTTCTCCTTCAATAAGATTGTAGTACGACAGTGCCCCCTCCACTTTTGTGAGGGTTCAGGGTGCAGAACCCTTGTAAACATGGAAAAGAACTGTTAATAACCCCCCCACTCCCTCTTCCATTCTATTCCATTCCCGTGGGGGTCTCCCCCCATTCTCTTGCCTTTTCCCTTAGTGTGCATTCTCTGTACCAGGGCAAAATGCATGGCAATGGGAGGGAAAAGCTCTGGGGGGAGAAGGAAGGTGCATGTGTGCCTCACCCCCCAGTTCCCTTGCCTTTTGCTCTAGCACATGTTCTCCCACTGGGGCAAAATGTATGGGAATGGAAGGGGAAGCTCCAGAGGGAAGAACTTGCTCACGTACCTTCCACCCCCATTCCCTTCCCTTTTGCCTGGAAGTGCTTGCTGTCCTTCTCCGTTCCTGGCAAAATGCAAGAGAATGGGAGGAAGAGACGTGGGGAGGCATGCACATGCCTCGGAAATAATCAAATTCGTGAAGGTCAAACTCATGAATGCAGAGGGAGGACTGTAGTTTCACTTGTAGGGATCCAAAGTATTGTAGTGGTTTGAGAGTAGATTATGACCCTGGACTATGGTCCATTTCCCTGCTTGGCCATGAAAACTTATTGGGTGATTTCAGGTGCGTCACGTACTCTCAAGCCCAGAAAACTCCTTAGGGTCACTATAGGTCAGAAATTACTAGAAGGCACACAATAATAACAACAAGTTTCACTTGTATGTTTAGGAGGGAAACATTTAGGGCTTTAAGATTTGCATCCAAATACAACTAAGCAGCACAGGCAGAAGAGTCCTGCAGTCAGGTCCTGCACTAGCACTTCATTGGATGCTTGAAACTAGTGCACATTTGCCAATTTTTTTAAAAAAATATTTTTATTGAAGTTTCAGATGAAAATAAAAAAAACACCCTTCCCCACTTCCAAGCTTTTTTCTTTTTTCCAGTTGAGCCTGCTTGTTTACATTCCATTCATACATAGTTTCTGTTTAAAAGATAATCTTACATTGTTACATTGCTGCTTTGTTACATTGCCTTATTACATTATTGCCTTACTTTACATACAATCTTGCTTTATTCTTTTTTCTTTTTTTCCCTACTATTTATCCAATTCAAGACTTCTCTCCATTCCCTTTCAAAGTTCTGGATAGGCTTATTTTTCAATGAAAACGTTAGTTTTTCTATCTCTATCACATCCAGAACTTTTAATTTCCATTCTTTTATATCAACATAGTTCCTTTCTTTCCAGTATTGTGCATAAGTCAATCTTGCAGCAGTTATCAAATATAACAATATCTTCTGGTGACATCTTATCTCTCTTTGTTGCCCTAACCTATTTAACAAATAAAACTGTGGCTTCATTTCAAAATTTAAACTGTAAATTCTTTGAATTTCATCATGTATTTCCTTCCAAAATTTCCTTGCTATCTTACAGGTCCACCACATATGAAAAAATGACCCCACCTTTTCATGACATTTCCAACATCTTTCATTTCCATTTTTAGTTATTTTTTGCAACCCTTCAGGTGTCATATACCATCTATGCAGCATTTTATAAACTTTTTCTCTTAAATTTAAACTTGGTGTAAATTTTATATCTGTTTTCCATGCCTTTACCCATGTATCCAACTCAATTGGGTGTCCAATATTTTGTGCCCATCTAACCATATTATCTTTAACAGTCTCTGATTCCATTTCTTTTTGCAACAATAGTTTATAGAATTTAGAGATTCTCTTCTTTTGATCTTCCTTCATCAATACATCTAATTCATTTTCTTTTCTTTCAAATGCATATAGTTTTTGATCCATTTTAAATCTCTCTTTAAGTTGTCTCCATGGGAACCAATTAAATTCATGTCCCAAAACTTTTAGTTCTTCTTCTATACGCATTCTTGGCTTATCCCCTTCCCATTCTAACAAGTCTTGATAAGTTAATAAATTTCCTTGTTTGTTAGGGCGATTTTATGTGCTTCTTGAGGTGAGGTCCAAATCGGAAGTCTTCTATAAAATTTATGCTTTACTTGTAACCACACTTTCAATAATGTCTTTCGAATGCAATGATTATTAAACTCTTTATTCATTGTTATTTTATCATAGCATAAATATTCATGCCATCCAAACCTATTATTTATTCTTTCCAGTTCTTTACATGTTGTATTTTCTACATCTATCCAGTCTTTGATTAAATCTAAACAGCATGCTTGATAATAAATTTTTAATGATGGCACGTCAAATCCTCCTCTCTCTTTTGCATCTCGTAATATTTTAAACCTTATTCTTGTTTTTTTCTCTTGCCAAATAAATTTTCATAATTCTTTTTCCCATTCTTTAAAAATCTTTTCTCTTCCTATTATTGGTAGATTCTGAAAGAGAAACATAAGCTTTGGTAATAGAGACATTTTAAAAGCATTTATTCTTCCTAGGAAAGAGAAGTTAAAATCATCCATCTTTCCATATCACATTTAATCTCCTTCCATATCTTCAAATAATTCTTGATTTTTATTTGTAATTATGATACCTAAATATTTTGCTTTCTTAGTGATTTGATATCCTGATCTTCTCTCCAGGTCCACTTGTTCTTTTTTTGTCATATTTAATGTCATCATCATTGTCTTTTCTCTATTTATCTTATATCCTGCCATTTGTCTGTATTTTTGTAAGATGTCCATCAGCACCTGAATTGATTCTTGAGGTTCCTCCAGAAATATAATTACATCATCGGCAAAAGCTTTATATTTTATTTCCTTATTCTCTATTCTCAAGCCTCGTATCTGTGAATCTTCATTTATTGCAATCAGTAATGCCTCCAATACAGCTATGAATAGTATTGGTGAAAGGGCACCCTTGCCGTACCCCCTTGTTTATACCAAAGCTTATCGTTGTATCTCCATTTATGATTAGTTTCGCTGATTGATCCTGATAAATTCTTTCAATCCATTTACAAAAGGCTTCTCCCAGGCCATATTCTTTTAAGACTCGATGCATAAATTCCCAGGAAACATTATTAAAAGCTTTTTCTGCATCCAATAAAATAATAGCTATCTTCTTCCCTGAGTTTTTATCATAATATTCAATCAGATCCAATAATGTTCTCATATTATTCTTCATATATCTGCCTGGTAGAAAGCCTGTTTGACCTTCATGAATCTTATCCTGTATTACATTTCTCAGTCGTTTTGCCAATGTTGTTGCCAATATTTTATAATCTGTATTCAGCAAGGAGATTGGTCTGCAGTTTTTAACTTCTCTTTTATCTTTACCTTCTTTAGGTATCAATATTTGCTTCTCCCCAGGATTGTGGTTTCCCATAATTTTCTATTTCTTGATATGGATGGATTAGTTCTTTTACAAATCTTTTATAGTATAACGCGGTAAATCCATCTGGTCCTGGTACCTTGTCTGTTTAAGTCTTTTATAGCCTCTTCTATTTCGGTTAATGTTATTGACTTACTTAACTGTTCCTGTATCTCCAATGATATTTTTGGAATCTAGATTTTGGTAAAGAATTCTGTCCACTTTTTCTCATGTCAATACTGATGTTTTTTTTTTTCATAAAATAATTTTTCAAAGTATTCTTTAAACTTCTGTTTTATCTTCTCATGTTGCGTTATCATCTTCTTCCCATTTTTCAGTTCAGTTACTGTATTCCTCTCTTTCTTCTTCTTGAGTTTATATGCTAACCATTTCCCAATTTTATTAGCTTGTTCAAATTGAGTCAACTTCATCTGTTTCATCTTTTTTTTCCTATTTCCTCTGATATATTCAACATTATCTCTTTTTGTACATTCTTTATCTCCACTTGTAATGATTTCTTCAGTGGATTTTGTCTAAATTCTCTTTCTTTCTCTTGGAGTTTGGTCATTAACTCTTGATATTTCTCTCGCCTTTTCTTATTCTGTATTTGTCTTTTTTGTATAAAAAGCCTCTCATTACTGCCTTAGATGCATCCCAGACTGTCTTCATCTCCATATCATCTCTTATATTTTCTCTAAAGTAATTCTTCAAGACTTCTTTTGCTTGTTGTATTATCTCCTCATCATTTAGTAAACTGTCATTTAACTGCCACTGAAACTATTTTACAGTGTCCTGTATTTGCAACATTACTGGATGATGGTCTGAGATGATCTCAGGCAGTATTTCTATCTTCCTTGTCTCTGTTAACAAGTGATTAGAGGTAAAAATCATATCTATTGGAGACCATGATTGATGTACTTCCAAAAAGTAGGTAAAGTCCTTTACATTAGGAAAAAAGTTCTCCATGTGTACAAAGCTGATATTTCGTCGCACATCTCAAAAAAAATTTTTGGCAGTTTACCTCTCCTTCCCTGATCTTGCTTATTTGGAAGAACTGATTTATCCATTTTGACGTCCATGATTCCATTCCAATCTCCTGCTAAGATCCAATCTTCATATTCATATTCTGATAACTTTTCTCACAATTCTTTGTAAAATTTCCTCATATTTGCCAAATTTAACATATAAATTCTTTTGAGGGGCAGTGGTCTGAGCACTGGTCAAAGACTCTGGAGACCAGGCTTTGAATCCATGGAAACCTACTGGATGACCTTGGGCAAGTCACATTCTCTTAACGTCAGAAGAAGTCCATGGCAAATGTTCTCTTTAGAATTATTGCCAAGAAAACCCAATGATAGGTTTGACTTAGGGCTGCTTTAAGTCAGAACCAGCTTGAAAGGCACACAATACCAACAATAAACTGTTGTTAGAACTATATATATCAGGCCCTAAATTGGATTGTATTTGCAATATTAAATTATAGTTAGTCCAATAGAATCCAGAAAGCAGTATATAACTAACAACAGTTTCTACTTAGTTTCAAAAATTGCTTCATAAGAGCATATTTGAGGCATTTCTCACAGGAATTCTTCAGGTTTTATACTATTCCCATATCTAGGACAACAGGTTTGTTTAATCTCAAAAAAGTGACAGGAAGTAATAGAAAAGTAACAATAAGTGCCACAGGTACTGTAATAAGTTTATTTGTTCAATATTGTAATAAGTAAGGGCAACAGCTTATTTCCCATATAGTGTAGCGAGTAATCGGAATTCATTCCTTTTGAAAAGTTACTTTCCATCCTCTGCTATATTCAGATGTGAAATATGAATGGCTCTAACAGTACCTCCTCCAACAGAAAATGCCTTATATGTCCAAGATAGATAGATACAGAATTTCTGATATAACATTCCCAGATTGGGAAATAAGGAAATAAACAACAACATGAAGAACAATAACATTCAGCAAAGGCTTTCAAATGTGCTGAGGAACTACACAGCATGTAAATCTGTTCAAGTTCTATTTATGTGACCAGCTTCAGCTCATGGCTTTGGAATCCCATTGACAATGCCTTTGTCAATCCATGGTGTTCAGAGACTTCATTGCCATAAAAGTGTAGTATTCTTAGACAAGATGTCTACTGAATACCAGTGCACGGGAGCTTGGAAAAATTGCTTTTTGGACTAGAACTCCTAAAATCCCCAAGACAACCTGGCCAGACCCAAAATGTAATTTTTTTCCAAGTTCTAAAATGCACTAAAACATAAACAGACAGGGACTAATCTATGGCTCTTTATTCACCTTGGCATTTTCTTCTGGAGTTTAACTCCTTCCTCCCCTATTTGTGAACACTTTTTTGCCTGCAGGAAAACAAGAAGTTCTTTGAATTATATGGTCATTTGAGCTAACAAAAGATAGGGAGAGAAGGAGACTTTGTACAGTCCTCTTGAAATAAGTATCTTTCAGTGATGTGCTCTGACTATAGGGAGTTGCCAATATCTTTTCATCTGCCAACTTCTGCCTGAGTTCTTCACGTTTGATGGTTCACTGCTTTTAGATTTGTTTCTACCTGAATATCCACTCCAGTTCTCTTGTGGCTAATATATAGTCATGCAGCCCCAATGAGAATGTCAGCAATACGTTAGTGAACAGTGTACCAAGACACTGTGGGAATTATGAAACAGTCTTTTAAAATGAAAGGGAACTAAAGGTTAGATATAGGATGAGAATGCAGCCAGATGGAATATTTATGCAAAAAAGCCCAGGAGTGGGAGGGCTAATCCATGGCAAGGCCATAATAATTCTCTTTCCCAAGTGTTCTTAACTGCAGAATTTCTAATTTCTATTTCTTGCACGAAGGCAAAAACTTAGAATCTGTTTATCGAATAGTGCTTTCCCACAGCTACTGGCTCCATCAAACAAGAACAGAAAAGCCAAATCATGTAATCTTTTCAGTAATAACATTGATGTTGTTACAAATGGTAGTTTGAAAACAGAAACAGATGATCAGCATAAAGCCAACAATTAAATAAATAATTTAAATTAAAATAATCTTCACTGATCACCCAAACAAGGCAGCAGTGGAAGAAGGCACACATCTAGGGTGCCACAACCAAGATGGTCTTTTCCTCAAGTAACTGTGGCTCTTATCTTGAATAAGAGCAGGATTGAACAGAAAGTCTTTGATGAGAAACAGAGAAAGATTAGATGAGGTGAAGGAGTAGCTTGTTGTTTTTAAGATAGCCCTGGACCAAATGCATTTGCACAATCCTTCCAATTGTTCAAAGTACTTCTCAGTTTTACATTATCCCCACAACAGCCCTAAAAGACTTTGGCCCTTTCCGCACGAGGTGAGGGAATCGTTCCGTGCCGTTACCTACCACTTCTTCTGGGGACCCAAGCAACGCGGACTGTCCCTGAAGCCCTTCTGCAGGGCTCCTCCTTGGTCCAGGGCGAATCAGAGCAGTGCGAGGTCTGTGGATCTGCACTGCTCCGGCTTCCAAAATGGCGGCTTCCAGCTTCCAAAATGGCGGTTTCCGTCATCCAAAATGGTGGCTTCCGGTTGGTCGTGGGTCCCGACCAACCGCTGAGGCTCGTCACGCCTAAAGCCCACCCTCTGCAGATTGCAGGCTCGCATTGGTGCAAGCCTGCGAATCTGCACAAGGGAGCAGGAACGCAATGGCGCATTCCAGGAAAATAAAGACCTGTTTTTTGCGGTCTTTAGAAAACACGCTGGAGGATCACTTGGGGTCGTTTTGGAGCGGACTGAGGTGCGGATCTCCGGTAAGTAGTCCGCTCCTAGTCCACTCCAAGGTGCAGACGACCTCCGTGAGAGGACGCACTGCCCCGTTCTAATTGCCTGGTGCAGAAAGGGCCTTTGTTCTTGGCAAAAGGGAGGAAACGGGTGGTATGAAAAAAGAAGTAACACCATTGTTGTTCCAGATTCCACGTTGTGGGACTGAGGTTGAGATACCATTGGCTATGCTAACAAGGGGAAGCTGCTAGGTGCAGATTGCTGAGTATATTGCCAAAGTATTTAATTTGTTTGCTTTTTTCTTGAGCTAAAACCTACCAAAGGCAAGTATGGAAACAAACAGATTTCTTCTTCTAATAGTATGTGAATATCTTCACCTTTCAGCCTGATGCATTTAACCAGAATGCAGTTCTGATTTTCTTGAGGCCTCCCTTGTGAAAAAGTTGCTTTCTGGTCAAGTTATTTTAAAACACTCATCCATTATGCCTATTTAGAGGTAAAGTGCTGTGTCACATTCCTCAAGTTGAATGATCCTTCTAAAGATCTCCCATCGATAGAAAAAAAAAAAAAAAGAGTAAAATCAGGTTTTCAACCAGTTTCATGAAGACAGCTTCTCAGGGTTTTATATTCTTTTAAATGACAAAATAAATCTCCATTGAGTCGCTCCAGAGTCTACAAAGATACGCAAAAATCTTGTTCTTTGATTTAATAATGCACTTCTTGGCTGCATAGATATATCAGAAACAGGAGATTACATAGTTAAATCTGTCTGCTTTACTAATGAAGATTCTGTGATATAAGACCATTCCTATATGTAGATTTGCATGCTTAAGAAGAAAATAATCAAACCTCTTGCTTCAGAACCTGAAGTACGACCTCTGAGGGGATAAGAAACGAATGTTTCCTCTTGAGTACTACTGTGTAATTCATCATGCTAGAATCTTCTTGATATTCCCTGTTTAAACTTCACATAATAGTCACAGCAAGGATCAGGATATTTCACTTGAGAGATCAATAGTGTCATGTACTTGGATAATTTAAAGCCCAGTGTTCAAAGAGGCATCAGCACGGTCTTGAAATCTATCTATCTGCCCTGGTTAGCTTTGATTCTGTGTTTCTCAATTTTTGACACTGGTGGCTACAAATTTTTTTCCCCAGGTTTACCTATATCAAAAATGGTCTTAAAGAAAGCATTCTTTTTTAAAAACTCGGCTTTCTTCAGATTAGTTTGAGTCTGAAGACACAGGCCGTGGTATTAATTCTACTGGTCATCCCATCCCAATTAGAGTAGACCTATTGAATGAACTGTGGAAAACTTATTGAAATCCTTTATACTAGCTCTGCTCTAACTACGGGGCTAATAAAGGATTTAGATCTGTGTGCTTTGGCACATGGAAATGTATGATGAAAAAGGCCACTGAAAAACATTACATATGCATGGAATGGAAAACATGTAAAAATTTGAAATGATATTTTGATGCCTTCACCTTTATTCACAATTCTTTGCAATACCAATTCGGAGCGAACACCATTTCTAAACCAATGAATTATGAGCATTACACTAACAACCTGCACATTAGATGGAAATCCCATTGCTTTCAATAGGATCTATGTCCACATCATGTCTAAATATAGTCTATGGAAAAGTTGGTTTTCAAATAGCCATCGTGGTTGGCAGCTATTCTGGATGGAGTATTCTGCGAGTCGTAATCCAAAATGTAACTTTTTGAAGATTAGGATGCCACATTCATGGTGAACTGCTTCACAGCAGAATATCTTTATTTCTCAGGAAGTGAGGCACCTGAGAGTAGAAGAAGAGGCTAGTCCTAAGCATGCAATTCGATCATTGGGGGTATCTATGTGTGCAAATTCTAGACTGGCTCAGTTTTTACACCTCTAATACGCATCTCTTGGGGCCATTAAAACATGAGCTTTGTACAAGAATATTCAGTGGTTGTTTCACTGTCATTTTGCTTCAAGTTTGAAAATATTGTGAAACGGGGAAAAAACCACTGCCCTTCAGTGCCACCGAGTGCGAAAGGCACACCCTAGCCTTGTACTCAAGGCCTGCCCAGCCTGACACCTCTTTGTGATCAGAACTGAACAGCCAGGGAGATCTCTGAATCAAGGCAGGGCCAGGACAAACGGGTCTGCCTCAGTTCTCCCTCTCTGAGAACGCAGTCCCTTCCTCACTCTTGTCCCCCCTTGGCTTCTTCCTTTCAGGACTCTCCCCCTTTACTGCCTTCCCTAAATCCGCCCTTCTCCCAGATGTAAGGATCAGCAGCGATTTACATTTTCCAAGACTGTGGTACTGTTGGCACGAAGGTCAAGATGATATCATTGGTAGCGTGTATATTCCAGGATTCAAAATAAGACTCTGTGACACTGTTTTAAGGAACACAGAACTTCAAACATTTCTTGTAACTCTGTTGCTTTAAATGTGTTTTGTATCTAAATGTTTATAAACAGCACATCATTCTTCTCTCTCTCTCTCTCTTTCAATTCATTCACTATTTTTCGCACACCCAATTTCTCAGTTCTCTCCTCCACAGAGCTATTCAAATCTCCAACCCCCTCAAACACACCACAAATCACACTCCTCTTCAAACACACTCCAGGCAGTTACAATCCGTTATTTTCCTCTTTCCACCAGCCCCTCCCCTGGGCTATCCAAGGTTCCGTTTCTCCAGCCAATCAGCTTAAACACTCTCAGTTGCCAAGGAGACTCTGTTGTCAAGAGTCCCTCCCATCAGGTTCGTCACAGATATCTAAGGTCAGGACTAAAGAAGAAGAAGAAAAGGATGTGGGGAGTTGGATCTCCTGTCTACCATGGAGAGTTGGCTGCAATATTAATTCATTGTCTTTTACTAAGGGTACATGCAATGATATTTTCCACAAATAAATTTCCTTCCTATGATTTATGCAGTCTTTTTCACTGAAGATTGATCATTCTAATGGTGTCAGAAACAGACCCCAGCTTGGTTATATCAGTTTTTATGTCAGCAACTGAGAGCATGTTGCTGATCACATAGAAGTTAGAGTGTCAATCCTGAAATTAAGAAGGGAACAGGAAACTCTTGTAAGACTATTACTGATGGGTCACCCAGAAGAAGCAGGGCCAGAAACATGTCAGTCCTCCAGCCTCCTTGCCTCGAACTACAGGCTCAGAGTTTTCTCTTGTTTAGTGATCTTCAAAATGTCAAATATAGGAAGGGCTGCATACAACATCCTCAGTTTAGTGTAGAACCCAATTTGGTGATTCAGATCGGGGCCTGATTTGGTACAAATCAATGCAGACTCAAATCAATCCAATCTGAACATCAAATCCAAATTCAGACATCCAGAGTGCCAGTCCTTCCCTACTGACTTGTATTGGGAAACCAAAATTTTTACTTATGTTTTTTTTTTTTAATATATCTGCATTAATTTGGAGTCACGGTATACCCTAAAGAGGAGATTAACCCCTACAGATTTCTGAAGGCTGGCTTTCGGGCTTTCGGGCTAGGCACCCATAAAATTTGCTGTTTTTCACAAAACAGAACCAAACCATATTTAAAGCTGTTGACTGGTCAGTCTTGACATTTAAGTTCACTGTTTATGACACTTTAACCTCTGGCTTTGTGCCCCTAATATCTGGGGACCTTCCTGTAGCACCAAGAGGATCCCCACTTCTACAGCTATAGAACAGTATCGAGGGGGAAAAAAAAGAGAGGACAGGTATGTAGGTACCAGGTATATAGGTAGCAGCACCTGGCACAGGCAGACAGAGGGGGAGGCTGGAGGAGAGGGTCTTCTCAACACGTCTTTAGTCAGGATGGCAATGGTGTTAGCTTACTTAAGGACAGAATGCCATTGTTTTATAGTAAGGTTCTATGACATAGCCCTCAGGAAGGACGGGTTTGACCACTGCTTCACCAGCAATCCAAGTACAGTGGCCCCTCCACATTTGTCCTCACAGAAGGAGCACAGAATCCTTATGAAAGTAGAAAAAAATGTGAATAACTCCTCCCTCCACGATTCCCATCCCATTCCCTTCCAGAGCTTCCCCCTTCCACTCTTTTGCCTCTTTCTCAGCAGGGGGGAGAGAGAAAAAGACAACCTAAAAGGATTACTGGTGCTTCCCCCTCAGACAGAGAAGATGGGAGTTCTGGAGTTCTAATTACTTCTGGTGGCCATCTTTGTGGTGCTATTGCTGCTGGCTCCTGCCCACACAGAACCCTCTAGACCAGGGATGTCAAACTCAATTTCATCTTGGGCCGCATCAGCATTATGGCTGCCCTCAAAGGGCCAATCGTATCTGTAAGACTATATAAATGTATCTACTCTTTTATCATATTAAATAATTGCCTCTGCATTCGATTATTACTGGTTTTTAAACTGTCCTCCCTCTGCATAAACTTTATTTGTCTTGGACATTTGGGAACTATTTCATCGTAGTTATGGTCCCTGTACCTCTGTAAAGTAACACAGAATTGGTCAGTATATCCAAAGTGTGCCTCTTTCTGCCCCCAGGCTCGCCAAGCGGGGGGAAGTGCCACTGCTGCAGCAAAGGTGCAAGGGCCACATGAAATGGCCTGGTGGGCCAGATTTGGCCCGCGGGCCTTGTGTTTGACACCTGTGCTCCAGACAGTGGAAATAGATTTGTTCCCACTACCAGCACCCTGAGTGTCCTTATAAGTCTTAGGCCAGTTCTGCGCTAGACTGTTACAATGCTATTACTCCACTTTCAACATCCTGTGGAATTCTGGAGTTTGTAGTTTACTGAGGCAAAAAATGCCCCTCCCTAAACTGCAAACCCCAGGATTCCATAGGATGATGAAAGTGGAATAATAGCATTGTAACAGTGTAGTGCAGAAATGGCCTTACTGACGATGAAGCATTGCTGCCACCAAAACTACTAGTCCTTATTAGTCTTACTAGCAGTGAAGGCAAACAAGTCTACCTCCCTCTGTCCCTGGGGACATGCTGTGGATTTGTTTTACTGCTTCAGAGAGTAGTTAAAGGAGATACATCCTGGGATTTGAGTCAAATTAATAATCAGTGGTAATAGAAATAACAACTGCTAAAACTATAAGTGATTTTTTCCCCAAAGTTAGCCACACTGAGAAACCAAACGAAACACCTAAAACAACTAGGGGCAGCAGGGGCAAGAGCAGGGAGAATAAGTTATGCTTCCTAAAACACAGACACAGAAGCTCATGAAGAGATTGCTACTTGGATTAACAAATTAACAAGGCAAACAGAGGATTAACTAGGTTATTCTAAAAAAAAAAAACGGATGGGAAATTAAAAAAGACTCAAGAGACACAAAACCACCAACTTCCTTGCCACCTTGACTCCCAATTTCAGGAGAAAAGTGGGATGATGATGATGGGGTTTTTTTTGCACTACACTTCTGAGAATCCTCCAGTGGGAATTCTGGGAGATGAAGTTCAACTTTTCTAAGCTCTGCGTTTTACAGCTGTGCACGGGACAGATGAAACTCCGTTCATATATCCCCTATAGAAGCTTCTACATTGTTTGAAGGCATGCCTGTATAGCACAAAATTAAGTCACTGAATTTTGGCATATGTTAAATGGACATCATTTCATTTGTCCTGTTTTTTGTTTTCCCTAATTGTGTTGAAATTAAGCTTTTCTATGCTGAAAGATCCGTTCACAAATGATGGAAAGAAGTAGATCAATCACTGTATTTTGAGACTTCTGCCCAAAAATATAAAGCTGGCAGCTGTGAGAGAGCTTAAATTTAATGAAAGATTCTCTTATTTGTGCTACCAATCTTATGCAGATCAACTCTGCTGGGCTTGAATGAGGGTACCGGAAATCATTTTTGGTTTGTTCTTCATTCTATGGGAGTTTACTGTATGAAGAAGAATGGGATAAATCTTGCACAAGCCCAGTGGATTTGGAAGAAGACTGAAAATAAGACCTGGGCCCTTATAACAAGTGCCTTGAAGATATCTGTGCAGCAATACTATGGCTGTTTTACAGCTTGATTAATGCCACTACAAATGCCAAAATGTGATCAGAATAGGTTCGTTGGGCTTAGTGCTTCCAACAGCTCAATTTAATTACTATATTCTGCTACATTGTATCTTTAATTGAAGGTAAGTTATTAATTGTACATATCTTTAATAGTAGATATTAAAACACATATAAGAAAGAGGTCACATTCTTGCTGATTACTCTGTTCAACACATCTCTAAAGATACTGTAGAGCAAAGGGGGCTTATGGACCAAGCTGGGAGGGCACCTCATTATTTCAGGGTCAAGTTCCTTCTGCCAGCTAGGTCCACGAGTTCCCTCTGCTCTAAAGATCTCTTCAGTCATGTTTCCTCTTAACCCACACGTGCTATTTAGTACCTCCTTGTGGAATGCATACATATTTAACAAAGATGGTTTGTTGTTATGTGCCTTTAAGTCATTTCCAGCTTATGGAAGCCTTAAGGCAAACCCATCAAGGGGTTTTCTTGGCAAGATTTGCTCAGAGGCGGTTTGCCTTCATCTTCCCCTAAGGCTGAGAGGACGTGCCTTGCCCAAGGTCACCCAGTGGTTTCCATGGCGGCATGGGTGTTCAAACCCTGGTCTCCAGAGCCATAGTCCAATGCTCAAACCACTACATCATGCTCAGTCCCCCAAAGACAATACAAAGAAGGTATGAAGACAAAGAGTGTAGCTACACTTATTCACCTATACCCTTTAGATCTCAGAAACCATTCTGGATCCTGTTCACTATCACCCCTACAATCTTTACTACCAACTGCAGTGCCCCCTGTGTTCCTAAGAATGGAGAAGTTAACCACTTAGAAGTCTATCTTTGAATTAGTGCTATTATTATGTATACATGTTCCCCTATGCCATTCAAAACTAGAACAATACAGACATTTCATCTTCCCAAGACAACAAAAAGCACTACATGTCTTTTTGACATGCTTACTTTGCACTATTGGATACTCATGTGAATTACCTTTACTATGAGATATATGAAGCTCACACATCTGTCCATGAAGGAAACATTTGAGCTCCCACTTCAGATCTTTCAAAAGGAACAGAAGAACATGAAGTGAATATTTAACATTAAACGTTAATTTAAAGTTAGAGTGGGGACATGAGAAACCTGTGAATTTCTTCTCTCTCCTGAACCGATTGCCATGGAAGCTCTTAAGCAGCAGCATAAACATATTCCCTAAGATCCTATAACTGCCTTCTTGTTTAGGCATTTGGGATGGATCACCTTTTGGAGGTCTGGATTTCTTAGCCCTGCAAGCAACTTCCCATGTTCTTCCTCACTTGAAGACATTGTGTGTTCTGGAAGCATTGCATATGTTGATCTGTGCAGTGCAAACAGGCAAAATGATTTTGGCCCAGCTATTGAACTAGATGGTGTTATGATCCATTCCAACTCTTGGAATGGAATCCAACTCTGATTATTATTCCTCATGTATGTTGACACTGAGAAGCCCTTTGCGAATCGGAAAAAAAGTAGATTAGCTTTTGGAGAAGTCAAATGCCTTTATGTGGAAGATTATTTCTGTATCCTGATATGGATAACCATTGTTATTTCCCTGTGGGAACATGGCAGCCTTCCAATGCCTCTGCCAAGAGAGATCTAAAAGCTTTTTCATTATTGCATCATGAGTGTGGAGGCTGCTTAGAAAGCCCTCAGAATGCTAATGCTTATCTCCAGACTTGTTGATATCTCAAGCCTATGGTGGTTTCATCCCTTGAAGTGGCTGATGCCACTGATAACCTATAAATGAAGGAGCTGGGTATCTCTGTGTTCGTGGGTCTGATCACTTAGTTAATTGAGAATATAAGGATAATGCGGCTTATCACATTACTATCATTTCTGTGATCTGTCTAGTTTGCAGCCCTGTTTCCAAGACAATTTTTTTTTTTGTCTCCACCTCTTTTGTGATATATGTTTTTATCTCCTGTTCCCAATCTGGTATGAACAGAAGTAGCAAAAGGGTACAGGGCAATCTATTATGCCTTATCTTTTTTTCATACAGAAAAAGACCAGACTGGGTGGTGATATTCATGATTCCCATTGAACAGATTTTGTTAGTGTGAAATTACAGATCAATTTATAAACAAAGCAAATAGCGGAATACAAAAATTAATTAGTTAATCATTCTGAAGTTTCAATTCATAATTTGAAAAATATAAAAACAACTATCAAACTCAAAATACTCCATCCCATAGTGGATCTGTTGCATCTAATGCAGAGATAAAGAATGAGGAGATCCAAAGAGCAAACTGAGGCCATTTCCACACTACACTGTTATAGTG
This sequence comes from Cyclura pinguis, assembly GCA_030412105.1. Classification (NCBI taxonomy): domain Eukaryota; kingdom Metazoa; phylum Chordata; class Lepidosauria; order Squamata; family Iguanidae; genus Cyclura; species Cyclura pinguis. The sequence goes on along the minus strand of CM059600.1, from coordinate 106,929,344 downwards.
CTATTATCCCACTTTCAACATCCTGTGGAATTCTGGGGTTTGTAGTTTCCTGAGGCCAAAGAGCTCTCTGGCTGAGAATTCTAAAGGCCCCTCCCTAAACTGCAAACCCCAGGATTCCACAGGAGGTTGAAAGTGGAATAATAGCACTATATAACAGTGTAGTGTGGAAATGGCCCAAAGGTAAGGTGAATGAAATGGACTGGGTTTTAAGCTTCTAGTCTGCTTATATAACTTATATAATAGGAAAAAAAGCTGTTCTTAAAACTGTTTGCGGTTATTGTTCACTGTCTGAAATATAAAAATAAAATGTCATCAGAGAGTATTTGTGTGCAAATTCTTTTTGTGTGTGCTTGCTGATTTTCTTTTCTCTCTCTGTCTCTTTTTAAAAAATCAGCTAGGAAGAGCAGAAAAAAATAACTGGTTGGACTTTAACCTTGTCACTGAGCACAGTTTGTATCCCTTTAGTTTACAAAACAAGTTGGTTCTGTTGTTCATGGCTACATTATAACAACTGGAAAAAAATATGGCTCCTGTCATGTCATAAATATTTAAACAAAGCAATCTAAACTTTTGTGACAGTTCGGACAGAACTGCTGACAAGGCTACTGTATTTAATTAAAAAATGGTTCTGATTTTGTCCATCCTGCCCTCAAAGACTACAGTGTAATAAAACTTGAGTGAAACTCAATAGCAGGATGTTTTACAAGACTTGATGGAAAATGCTTCTCCAGTCACCAAAACCTAAATGACACATCAGGTTGGCTGCATATCATTTATGTGAGTTTTTTTCTTCCCTCTTTGCTGCATTTTGAGTGACTGTCAGCAGAGTAAATGAGGTGTGCCTGGTGAAGTATGGAGTTTTGGTCATGTACTTTGCTTTGCTCAGTGCCTCAGCTGAAATCATGCATGACTTTCTGAGTGATAGGAGGGTTGCACAGTTAGGGGGCCTTAGCATGAGAAAATTATCTGTTGCCAAGTCTCCTTTGAAACTATGGTTTGAGCTAAAGAAAAGAGCACATCCTTTTAAAAAATGCCTTATAGTTTTGAAAATAAAATAAAATAAAACCTTAAAGCAACCCTTTTATCAGGAGGAATTTATTCTGTAAAATGCAGAGTTGAAAGGAATAAGAAGCCAGGCAACTCCTTTAGCAAAATCCATGAGCAGAGCTTATAATAGCTGGGCCAGTGTTCTGTATCAGCTATTTAGTAAACTAAAATAACCTCTCATGGCCCACACCCCACCCTGCAAACTTGACAAAAAAGCATTCATCTGTGCTGTGATCACCAACGGAATAGACTTCCTTTTCCCCATTGCAATTGATGCCCGGTAAAGTAGGTTGGGGTTGGGGAGTCGGGTCAGGAAGTCATGGCAATAGCATCACAACGGTAGACACTAAGCAGCTTCTGTGAATACAGAACAGTTATGGATGAGTAAATCCAGATAAGTGTTCTATATTCATGACCACTACTTCATCATAGTAAGTTAAGCATATTTACAAAGAAGCTGGTTGTAACTTTTTAGTATCATAGTTCTTGGAATCCCCCAATTAGCACAAGCAATAATCATGCTAACTTAGACATTTAATTCCCAGGAAGAAAATATTCCAAGCTCTGCTCATGGGATAGAAATAGATTACAGAAGATCCACAGGGGCTGTTATGTTATGGTGTTTACCTGACTATATGTAATGGGTTGTTATATCTGTACTTAAATTAAATGGACGACTGCAAACTTTGCCTATGTATGATACCACCACTCAATACAGGTGGCAGGCCATATGTCTCCAGATAACATATTCTAACATGTGTGCCACATCTCTGATTATTTTATTAGGATACAATGCGTAAAGGAAGAGGTTCCACATAATAATTTGACAAAACTCCTAACTAAACCTCCTTTTAAAAGTTGCCAAATATGAATTGTTCGGAATGATGCCTTGTCTGAAACCTATCATTAAAGAAAATCTATCTGAGTTTAAGCAAACAGAAACCACCATTAAAGCAGAGGCACAGTTTGGCATGTACTTTTAATATTCTCCTTTGGAAAAGTCACCCCTCCCCCAAGAACACAAGTTTCTATGCAGAAGTTTATTTGGCTAAATAATCTGAGCTGGGAACTGTGGTTAATACCCCCCCCCCAAAAAAAAGTGCTAATATAAAGGTTCCTTCCAGAGTTGGAATCAAATTATTTGTGAGGTCTTTCATAAGGGGTGGGATAATCCTATCACCACTAGAAATGTCTTTATGTGTGTGTGTGTGTGTGTGTGTGTGTACACATGCGAGGGAGAGAGAGTGTTGCAATGAAGATGCCTTTGCCTCCCAGTGAAAAGGATTGTGCACTTCAGTTTTTATGCATGGTGCTTTTTAAAAAATTTGTACTGTCAGATCTACTTTAACTACCATAAAACCGCAAGCAAAGCTTGTGTTTTCCACTTCTGTCTAACATCCTTAATACAGATAATGATTCCACAGACCATAAAAGTGGCACACTTCCTACTCAAAGGACTTACCAAAGTACACTGCTGTGAGTTAGATTTTAAACACAGGGATGGACTACAGCTCCCATAATCTCCAATTATTGCCTATGTTTAGCGTAGCTTCACCATCCCTGCTATAAAAAGGAAAAGGCTGGTGATAGAATTTAAAACTGTGTGTTGTTGATTTTCTTCCCATATTTTTTTGAATGAGGGGGGATGGGGAGGGGAATTATAAGTGCCATTTTGATATGTTCTTTCTTTCTTTTATGAACATACACATGCATTTTTTAAAAAAAACTTAAACACAATTAGACATTTCCTATGACAAAATCAGTGCCATCTAAGATCTTTCTTTTACTTACACATGCATGTGTGCACGCATGCACACCCTTTTTAAAAACACACAATTGCACATTTTTTCTGGCGTTACAATCAATGTCATTGCATGAACATAAGTGACATTTTAAACCAAGGACTACAGGCCACTTGTATGAGGGAAAATCACCCAACAACATAGAAGATGGGAACTACCCAGAAATAGAGTTTCCAGGGTAGGTGATGGCCTTTTGGATCCTGGAAAATTGCAGAAGCAGTGTCTCATTTGTAGAATAATTTCTCCAAATTTGGTTGGAAGGGTTGAGATGCTGGTAAATTGGAATACATTCTGGCAAGAGGTCCTCACAATAATGTGTTGTGCTGCTGTGCATCCTGATGTGCCATTACAGGAACACAATCACTAGAATTACACACAGCAGTCAAGATACATTCATGTCCATTGTGTGTAAATGGCAAGAAGGAAGCTTTGCAGGGGAGCCCTTAAATTTCAAAGCAAGACTATAATTAGCTGTAATGGTACCCAAAGTAACTTTGCTGCTATCATTCTCAGCAGGCAAACAATTATACTGCAGCAGTATAACTAGACAGCCATGCTGTAAATACAAAACGACCATTGGAAATATATGCTCCATAATCTAAATCCATCTCAAATTAAACTAAACAATTTATTTTCTATTTGCTGTTCACAAGACAAATGCTAGAGGGCTTTTTTAAAAAAGCAGATGAATATAGCTCTGCTATCTTACTTGCTATGGTTAATGGGCCTTGCAGAGTCTAACAGGAATTTACACTGATTCTCCATGATTAACTTGAAGCATGATGCACAAGACATGGCAAGAGTTTTGTGACTGATCTAGCTGCTGGCCATGTTACTCTGGCAAGTGTCTTACTATCACATTTATAATGAGTACTACATAAACTTATTCATAGAATAATTAAGCCTTTTTGTCACAAACACGGCAAATATTGCAAAATCTTTAAAACATGAAAACAAAACATAGGCACTTAGAATGATTGAAACGTTACCACTTACTTCCAACAGTAAGTGGAAGTAAATCCTAGATTAAACAAGTGGTCATCTGCTGATACAATGGGATCTTCTTTTCCATTCTGTGCCACTGAAGCCCCCTTACACAATGTGCCCCAAAGAGGGCTGCCAACCCTCTAAGACAAATGTGAGGATGGTTTCAGAAGGTGAGGCAATACAACCGTAATTTATTTGATGGTATTCCATTTTTATTTCTTTAATTCATATGCTACCTACCTCTTGACATGGGACCCAAGGTAACTTAGAATAAGGATAAAACAAAATGCTACTAAAATCCTTCAAATGGTGTATCTTATACTGGAGTGCATTGTGGGATACAGCTTTATGTACGCTGCCAACAGCCACAGCAGATGGGCCCCATGACAGTGAGGCAGTGAATCCACAATAGGTTCTAGGGTGAACTTTAAATAAAGATATCTTTGCCTGTTCAAAAACCTATTTTGAAGAACCCTGGATAGCTCATTTAAAGTTCAAGCTAAAACCTGGAGCAGATACCATTACCACCTTTCTCAGACCAAATGTCTAGTTTATCCTCCCAGGCCAGTATTCTGCAATTACAGAGAAACCTGTTTGGCAACTGAACAAATATCTCCCAATATTTCACCCCTAGTTTTGGGGAGCATTTTGTGAAATCAGTCATTTGGCAACATTATTTGAATATAATCATGATTACCTGATGTTTTCACTGAATTTTATTTTGCAGGCTTGTACAATAATTATTTCAGAAGAAAGAACAGCAGCCACAATACAACAGTCTACAACCAATAGAAGAAATAGCAAACCACTAGCAGGCTGGCAGACAGATTTCACTATTCCGAATTTTTATGACTTTTCGTGAACAAAGAATATGTCTCAGCCCAAGGGAACACTGAACAAATCATTATGCAATTGTGGTGGGAAGTCTATTAATTTATTGTGGCTTGTGTTCTTAATAAGAGGAAATAATACATTATTGAAATTGTCTTGAGTCTCCTTTAAAAATTGCCTTAGTTTTTATGTCCATTGTTCCACTAAAGGTCCACCTCGCCATCACTGTCTTGGTAGGGTGATTCTAGCCCTCTGAATCTTCTTTTATGCTACAACAAAGTATAGTGTCCTCTCTAGTCATGTACACAAACTTTTTCACATTCTGCTCACAATACACACACATACGGAATATTCTAACCTTGACAGCAGTGTGACTTAGCAAACTTCTTCCAGTAAGTCACGCTCACACCAGTCTACTTCTCTGGGGAATATTAATTAGCACAGAAGAATCAAAATGTACACAGTGATCAACACTGGGAATTAGCAAACATAACTATATAAATTCTAATACAGAATTAATTAGCTCAAGTGCAGTGGACAATCCTATTCACAGCAGATGAACACTGCACAGAATTAAAAGAATAATTAAAAGAATTAAAAATCCATGCATAGACTGCTACATTGGAAGATCAGCTTTGAAAGAGTGTTTGTGGTTTAAAGTCAGGGCAATGAGGCCTGAAATATGATGTGTGGTAAAATGGGCCATGCAGGATTTCAGTTCCTCGTGAAGGCCTGAAGCAACCACATCAGGGCTCTAAAGCTTCTGGGGACAAATAAATATGAGAGGCAGTGGAGAAGAGAAAAGGAAAGGAGAATAAAAGGATTTCTGAAGAAGTTTGTATGAGCTCAGTTGGTATAGAGGAATATTGATGCCACAACAGTAGACATACTTCAGATGGTTTCAGTTCTAACTTTAGGATGTAAAGGGTTTAATTCAGATTTTCACTACGGGTCATAATACATAATCAATTTCAAATAATGTCATTATTTGGCATGGACAGATACCCTTTGATGTATTTCTTCAATTCAGCATGACATACTCTCCAACATTTCACAGATGAAAACCAGGTGATGTGTGAACCAGCAGCATCAGGATGTAGTCAAGATGGCCAGTTATACATGAGAAAGAACACATAAGCTAGAAAAGGCTGTAGCAGTTTGCTTCTGCCTGAGCCTACAGAGAAAGGAAAAGATTCTGCTCCATCCTCTCCTCTCTCTGCTACTGCTCTATGCTTCAATCAGGAAGAGTCCCAGGAAGCAAGTGGTTGAAAGGCAAGAGCTATTGGATAGTTAGGCCAGTCCAGGTCAGTCTTAGGCTATCCAGCAAGATGAAGGGAGAAGCAAGAGGGTGGTTGTCACCTGGTCCAAAAGGCACACAGCAAAACAGTAGTACAAATAAACAAAGCCAGCTAGGAGTAGGAAAGACCCTTTCTGCGGGACGGCATCCTCCCAGCGTGGGGACACGAGAGGAGTGGGACCACAACAATATTTCTGCATGACGTTGTCGCGGTCCCACCCATCTGGTATTGCCAGTCAGTGAGCTTGTGGGGTACATCATTAATGGAAAAACCTCATCAATGGCCCCAATCGCATGAGCCTTCTGTTACTGCCAGCCATACAGAAGGGCCGGAAGAGTGATCACATGCTTCCTTACCCACTGCAGCATGGAAAGAAGGCCGGCTGCAGTGCGGAAGGAAGGAGTATGTCCCTTGCACTCCCTTATGCAGGTAGCTGGCCAGATGTGGAGGGGAGTGTTGGTGACACACACCCATCCCGGTAGAGGCACTGCCAGGATTGCAACAGGATGATACAAGAGAGCATCATTGTGTGGAAATCGCCAAAGACTCAGAAATAGTAGCCAGTTGAAGATCCAGAGAACACAAAATGCCAAAGAATAGATTGCCAAATAGATTGTTGTAAGCCTTCAGCAAACTGGTGCAAATTTATAGCCAAGTATCTCAGAGAACCAGCTGGTATAATTAGTAAGTTTCTCTTATGTAAGAGTCTCTGAGACAGATGTAGCTTCACCTTATCCCTCCTACACTCAGAGAATGGCTACACCACATCTTCAACCTCCTACTTGGGCAGAGGGGCAGACCTCTGCCTCAGGAGTTGTAAATTCCTGGCATTCCTGGCACTCTGACTCTGTGTCTTTTGAACTCTGAATTCAGTTTACAGCAACTGAAATAAGCTGAGGGTGGAGGAATAGCAATAGCATGTGTATTTCTATACCGCTTATCAGCTAAGTGCTCTCTAAGCAGTTTACAATGTATTTTAGCTAATTGCCCCCAACAAGCTGGGTACTCATTTTACCAAACTGTGGATGGATGGAAGGCTGAGTCAACCTGGAGCTGGGCAGGATCGAACTCACAACCTTGTGGCTGCAGTACTGGCATTTAACCACTGCACCACCAGGAAGAAGATGAGAGGAAAACTGGGACATTTTGAAAGTTGCTGAAAAAGTGAGATGACAAAGGATTAACTGGGACTGCCCTTGGCAAAGTGGAACAGTTGAAAGGTGCAACAAGTTAATCTGACAGAAGTTCACAAACGTTGCAAAATACATCTTAGCCATGTGGGCCCTCTTGGCTTAGCATCTTAGCAAATGCACGCATGTGTGTGCGTCCGCGCGCGCGCACACACACACACAGAGTTGTTTTATTTCTAAATAGGTTTAAAATAAGGCAGTAAGATATGGCAGATTTGTGTCAGTAATATTTTTATCAATAATATTTCAAAACTAAGCATTATTTTCATTGAACAAAAGCTAGACACATGTAAATATACTCCCTTTTCATATATATTGACAGGGATACAAACACACACACACACACACACATTTTTGGAAAAAAATAGAATATGAGGGGGCTAGAAAAAGGAGAGGTCAGATGCAACTGCAACAATAGGGAGAAGTAAAACAGTCAGTGAAAAACATCGCAGCCCCACTTCCTGACCATGAATATTCCAGATAAAACTCCCTATTATTTTCAACAACTAAGAGAACTACAGTCATCCTTCCACACTTGCAAAGGTTAAGGGTGCAGGACCCCCACAAAGGTGGAGAAACCATGGATATCTATAACCCACAGGGGTGAGGAGCATGCCAGCTGCCCGATTTTACCTTTGAAGTGGTAGGGTTTCTTTGCAAGGCAGAAATGGGTGTGTCTGGTGGGGATTGCTGCCACCTCTGCTGCTGCCCTATACCAAGCCTTGCCTCACATTCACAGTCTCCTGCATGCTCCCTCAGTCTTGCAAAGCTTTCAGAGAGACTGCAAACATGAGATAAGACTTATGTTTAAAATGGCATAAGGCGGCAGCAGAAGTGATGGCAAATAGTCCACGTTTAATCAAATCCATGAACATTAAACCCACAGATGCGGAAACTTTAAAGGAATATTTAGATTCAAAAGATCACTAGAGTGAAGATTCCTTTGTCCTACTGATCACATCCTTGCATATTCTAATGCAAAGCTCATGTCTTGTGAACCACATATTCATAGGAAAATGTTTTTTCCTATGAGAACATCTGAAAGTGCACATCCTGTTGTTGTTGTTATTGTTGTGTTCCTTCAAGTCATTTCCGACTTATGGCAACCCAAAGTCAAACCTATCATTGGGTTTTTCCGGGGCTGAGTGTTTGTGATGTGCCCAATGTCACATAGTGGGTTTCCATGACTGAGCAGTGAATTGTACTGTCATCTTCAGGGTTGTAGTCCAACACTCAAACCACCACAGTATGCTGCCTCTACTGCAAATGTACATATGTGTGTAATATATCCCAAAATCATATCTGTGCATCACTTGATGTATGTATACTCTATTATGCACATCCACAGTCAAGATCAAACTTTTCATATATAGTTCCTTGAAATATATATAACACTGCATCTGACCTTTTCGTGTTTTATATAGTCTACTTTGATTTTTCAAAGTCATTAAATTGTTCTTGTAAGAGAATAAGTATAGAGACTGATTAGATCTATTTTTCCCTTGGCCATGGTCTCCAAGAAGTAGATTGTGGGACTGTAAGCATGCAGGTAAGTGTTTATTGTCACTTATAGAAGAAAGTCCATGTCTTGCTTTCTTGCACCACTGTTCAGGTATAAGCGTCAGATCAGTCTTAACTAATTCTTCTCGTGACAAGAACCCCAACTAAAAACTCATCCTAGTTGGCTTGTTTGGACAGCAATCTCTTTCTTACACAGCCAGTGTGATGTAGGGGCTTGAATTTTGGATTAAGACTGTGAGAGACCAGAGTTCATATCTCTACTCAGACATGGAATCCCACTGAGTGACCTTGGGTAAATTACACTCTCTCAGTCTCAGAAGGCAGCACTGGCAAACCCCCTCTGAACAGATGTAGTCTAAAAAGTAACATCTTTGGAAGATGTATTTCAAAAGGTAACATTTTCATGTTCTGACTGTAGGAACTGCTAGGATCTATTCATCCACGGGCCACTTTCTCCATTGTAAGACTCAAAAGTGTGAGTTGAGCAGTCAGTAGGTACACAGAATGGTGGTGGTTGGAGATGATGAATGTAGGAATGAATTGAAGGGAGAATTAACTGAATTATCTGGAAATCTTGTTTTGTATTATATAAATCTTTTCTTAGTGTTATTGTAAGCCACTGTTCTTTAGCTTTAGCATGGAGAAGTGCCATTTGAATGGAGGATAAGGATGAGGAAAGCAGTTGTCTTCTTTTTTTTAGTTTTTTAAAGAAGTTATAGGAAACACACATGCATATAAATGCACATAATTCTTGAAGCATGCAAACACGATTCACCAACCACAGGTGTTCTGATGCTCTGTTAGGCAGATTAGTAATTATATGGGGGGGGGGCTGTTCTCCTTATATGGCATCCCAAGGGAAGCTAAAAATAGTTTGCAGTCTTTTATGTGGAGTAAAACAAGTAGCAGGCTATGCACCAAGTTTCAGAAGGTAAGAAAAAGAGTTGGTTTCCATGTGACTTCTGTTTTAATGTATGAGGCTTGACTTAGCAGTTGATGGATAAATGTTAAATGGATTGGGATTGCAAATTTGGGGATGTCATGTGTTGTTTTCTGCTTGCTTTATTAGAACTGCTAGACAGAATGATCGGCTAGTAGAAGTCAATAGAATTCATGAGTAACTGCTGCTCAAGTAGGACTATGCATCTTAGTCAGAAAGGTGGGAGAAATGTCTTTGAACAAAAGTTTTAAAGCCATCAAGGGCAACGCAAATTTGAAAGGAACTTCTGTGACAAGCTTTTTTTCAATGTCTGTGGAATTTTGTTGTGAAAGAAGCTAAAAGAACATAGTTCTGAATCATTGCCAGTCCTCAGCATTCTTACTTTAAATCAGTGAACCTGTTACTGTAAATGTCTTTATGAGTGGGATATACACTTTTGAGTAAGTGGCCAATGCATAGCAAAGTATGCATGGAGAACTACATTGAAAATAAGTGCTTTAACATTTAAAAATCTGGTATGTTTGCAGTGGTTCTAAAATCAAGCATACAGCTATCAAAACTTAACCTCTCCCTTATTATGGACACAACTTGTGTCTGCTGCTACCGCAAGTCCTCATCTCTGCAGTACACATCTGTAAGGACAACACATCTATAAGAACAATCTTACATCTTTTGACACATCTTAGCTGTGCTAATATTCCACAATATTGTATTCTGGGACAGAATAAAATGATCTGCAGATCCCCAGATCTAATATAAAACCACTCATTAGCTCACAGGAGTCATTATGTCTTAAGCCATTTCTGCACTATACTGTTATAGTGCTACTAGTACATTTTCAATATCCTGTGCAATTCTAGGGTTTGTAGTTTACTGAGGCCAAAGAGCTCTCTGGCTGAGAATTCTAAATGCCCCTCCCTACACTGCAAACCTCAGGATTCCACAGGATGTTGAAAGTGGAATAATAGCACAGTAACAGTGTAGTGCAGAAATGGCCTCAGTCATACATTCTCCTAAATATATAATACAAAAATAATAACACTTTTCTCTTAAATAACATGCATGATAATGTGAAGAGTTCTCAGAACAGAAAATAGGTTATACAAGCACTACAATACATTTATATAATGCGACCTACATCCAAGTGTTAGTCTCAACTGAAGCAAACACCATTGAATCAATCAGGGCTTGTTAAGACATGCTTTCAAAAGTTGTATTGATTTAATAGACTGCTTCAGTTGGGACTATCTACTGGATTTAGATCAGACTGTATCTACTTATATTTTAAATGTATTTTGCCATGAGTATAATATATAAGATTATAATATTCATGACAAAAAAAAGAGCAAAATATCAAGTTGGGATTGGGCTGAAATGTAGAGACTTCTTTGTTATCTTCCTTTCATAACAAAATTCATTCCTCTGTTTTAAGGACATGGTGAATGAATACATGAAAGGACACACAGAATGAATACACTGCAATTGAAATAAAGAACTACATGAAGACTACGCAGATTTCATGGGAACAACTGTTTTTTTTCTCCTTTGTGAAAAAAAACAAAACTATAGATGATGGCTTAAGCCTGATTAAACAGATGTGGGTCAATACTGACAAGGATGGATCTGTTTACAGGGTTGGTTCTTTTACAATCTGTGTTGCAATAAGCAGTGGTTTCATTACTACTAAAAATGACAAGCCAGCTGTAAAAGTAAATCCATGGCTGTATCTACAAGGGAAAAGGAATGAGCTGTAAGTCTTTTCAAGATGCCAGGGATTCATACACAGGTTTGAGACAGAACAGGTGTGGAGAGAGGGAACTGTTTTGCAAGTATTTTTTCATTTCCTGTCATTTTTGTCAATTTTTCAAAAGGGGATTGAAAAGGGCATGGTAGTGTTTACAGCAGTAGAATGTGATGGATCTCTATTGCCAGGACAATGGAACAAATGCTCCTTATTTTGCTACATTAAAGAGAGTGCAGCAAAGTAATGGTTGTCCCATTCTTGAGGTATCTTAACTAACGCTCCTTCTTGTGCTGTGACTGCACTGCTAGCTATCAACCTGGCTTATATTCCAAAAAGTATGCAGACTTTGTCTGCTGTAATCATAAACAGTGCCTGAAAGAGGGAGACCTGGGTTCAAATTCTTGTGGCAGTCATATTTTCCACCCACCCAACATACCTCACAGCTTATTGTGAAGGTAAAGTGGGAGGAAAGAACTTTGGAAGCTCCTCCTTGAAAATGGACAGAGTTTTTAAAACATTTTATTGTTGGACCAAAATATTTAAACATACAGTCAGCTCTTCACATTTGCAGGTTTGACCTTCTCAAATTTGATTATTCAGGAATTTGAAGATCCTTGCCCCCCACCTTTGCTCAGCATCATCACTCCTCTCCTAGATTCTCAACCAGGCACACTTGACTTGGGTTTGGAGTCACCACCAGCAACTTCCAATCTTCCAATGCTTCCCCTCACGTCTCCTTCTGTCCATCCTCACACCTCTCTCCAGTACCAAAAACAGCAACCCCTAAATTAAACAGCATTTTAGCAAAATTATCACCCCCAATCATTCGGAATAGGGGTGAAGCTTCCAATGCGTGCAGGAAGAGAAGTGAGGAGTTGCTGATTTGAGGACTGGAGAAAGGCTTGATGAGCGTGAGGTGGGGAAAGAGGAGATTAAAACCCAGTTGAGTTTTCCTGGTCTAAGAATCTGGGAGAGGTGGGAAGCTTCTGGTGTGTGCAGGAAGAGAAGTGAAGGGTTGGTATTTTGGGTACTGGAGGGGGTGCTAGGAGGTGGGAAAGAGAAATGGGGGGAGGCACAAGATGATGGGAGGCTGCTGGGGACAGGGAGCAGGAGGGAGAGTAGGAGAATGGTAATGATGAGCTTGATTGGCCACTGCTGTGCTTCTAAAATCAGCTTCAGTTTATTTGTAACATTTTCACTTTTGCAGGGGTCCTGCCCCCCTAATTCTCATGAAAGTAGAGGGAGTAGTATAATCATTTTCTGCCAGATTGGGAAGGCAGTACATCTTTGTTTTCCCATAACAACATAAGTAATAGCCATGAAAGATTGGCTATGTAGCATTATGATGCTATCAGTATACAATCTCTCAGTCTCTAAGAAAGAAGGGAAGAAGAAAAAGGAATGGTGTCACAGAAATAAAAAAGTACATTTGTAAGCAGGGGTCATTTTGTGTTAACTTTAGCTCTTATTATCTCCACATGGGAAAATCTGGCTTTAATAGTGTTCATGCAAACATACTGGCTATTCTGTTATGGTTTCATCAGTATCTTGCCATGTAATACTCCCATTTCTTCCTGAATTGGGCTGTGTATTGATCAGAAGAACTAGATGATGATGATGATGATGATGATGATGATGATGATGAGGCTGGCTGAAGTTTATAATAGTGGGACTGCCTGATCCTGGTGGTTGCATTTTGATGTTCTGGCATTATTTTCTCCAGAGATGTAGCTGGAGATGACAGAAAACAAGTTAACTGGAAGGGTGTTTTTCCTGTTGTTACTGGAAATAAATTGTGACATGCCATCTTTAGCAATCCCCTGTGCATTTTTGGTTGGGTCCCCAAATCTAATTCAGAGTATTTCCTTGAAGCCTGACCTGTTTCTGATCAGTAGAGATTTAATCTTTCAACTTGTGAATACAAGCTGTTGACAAAATAACATTCTTGTATGTAGAAGCAAGGCCTAGCTATGAGAGGATATTTGAATAGTGTCATGAAGAATAATCAATTCTCCTTGAGGGCACAGATCAATCCTGGCTCTGAATAACCATTAAATGCAAAAGGCATAGTCACAGGATGGCATAAAAATGATAGGAAAGTTGTTCCAGATGGTATAGCAGAGTTGTGAGGTGTGAACTATTAGCTGAGAAGCTGTTATTTCAAATGCTACCTCAGGCATGCAGCCAGGTGGATGGGTAGAAGAATTCTTAGATAGGAGTCATCTGGTTTCTGAAAGTGTTTGAGGTACTTGATTCAAATATCAGGACTAATTGGTCATTTGAAGCTTTGGTTGGAATTACGACGAACTGTCCTTGTTACTCGGCACTCAGTGTGTGTGTGTGTGTATTTACTGCTATGTGCTTTCCAGTTGATTCTGATTTATTACTTAGCAAGATTTATTACTTAGAGGAGATTTGTCATTGCCTTCCTCTGAGGCTGAGAGAGTATGACTTGCCCAAGGTCACTCAGTGGCTTTCCATGGTTGAACAGGGATTCATACCATGTTTGCCAAGAGTCTCAGGCCATTTCCACACAACGTCACTCAGCCACTTCTGTGATGGGATGGCAGCGGTCAGCAGGTCAAGCTTCTGCATGATGCTGTCGCTGTGCCACTGCCATCCCATCACTAAGTGTCGCACTCACACAGTATTTGAAAAATGGAAAAAATCTGTTTTATACCTCCCATCATGCAGCACGCCCATACTTTCCATCATGAAAAGCCACAACAGCGTGATTGCAATGCTTCCTGCCCCAGCGCAGCAATAGCAAGTGCCCAGCTGCATTGCACAAGGAAAGGGAAGGCTATCCCGCTCCCTTCCGCAGGGAGGAGCAGGTGTGGAGGGGAGTGTTGCTGATGTGTTCCCTTTCAGACATAGATTTGCAGTGCAATGATGCAGAAGAGCATTATCATGCAACAGGGCCTTAGTTTAACACTCAAGCATGCCACTCTCACTATATGTGATTGATCCCAGAAAGATGCAGTTACTCTCTCTATATATATACATCACTTTGCTGATTTTATATTTTGAGTTTTTTGTTAATCACCTCTAACCTATTCTATCTATGATTAACAAAGTAAAAAAATATAAAATCAGCAAACTATTATAAATACATATGTATATATAAAAACTATACAACATATATTATCTCAACCAGTAGGTGGGACTTGCCATATCATTCCTCAGTGATGAGCTACTAGTAGCACCAAGACCGTTCAACATCATTTCTTAGTACTTTAATACTGTAGTGATGGCAGTTGTTATCAATATTATCATTGCAATTGTCATTTCATAACTATCACCTTCATAGCAATCACTACTATCTACATCAGCAATAATTGGGCAAGTCATCAGGATATGCATTTTGAAGCCATTTTGTTATCATTTTCATTCTATCCACGATGTAAAAAGTTCAGCTATAACTTTTGCTATTGTGGAAAGGCACATATACCTACAGCTTGAAAAACTTCCAGGAATGTATAATGTTAGATTATGTTAACACTGTGGAAAAAAGACATATAATGTTAGATTGTTAACATTGTGGAAACACAGACAAATCTGTTGTCCATTTGTTTCCTTGTAAGTTTTGCCAAAATATTTGTTTCAGCTCTGTTAACATTTGTAGTGTTCTTTTGTCTGCATAGGCTGTGCAGACAAATCTTTCTTGGGCTTGTAGCCACTGGCGGTTCTATTCAAAGGAAGCTGTCTTGCAGTTCCTTAAACTTGTTCATTACATTAAATCTACTCTCTTTCCATTTTGGAAGAGAAGAAACATAAGTACTTTCATAAATGGCACAGAGTCCCAACAATACTGTCTTCATTGCATCTGGTAGTCTGTTCAGGACGCATCAACTAGTGAGTCTGGTTTTTCCATTCCCATTCTGCAGGAGGAGCAGTTGGTTGGTATCAAGAAAATGAACTAACAAAAGTTTTAGTGCCCTCTTAGCAGAGCTGGATGTTTTTCATTGAATGTGAATTCTGAGTTATGAAAACCATTTTTTTAAAATAGCAAAGCCCAGAATTCTGCAGCCAGTATGGTTAGTGGTATATCCATGCTCTCAGTAATTCTGTGCTCTTTATTAGTTATCTGTTTCTTTGGTAGAAACAGTAGCAGAAATGCTTAAAAAAAAGATTTCTGGAACTGCCGCTTATGTTTTGCTTGTACAACTTTTTTCTACATTCCTCTGTCCCTTTACTCTTTGATTCCAGATCAGTCCTTTCTGAAAATCAAATTATTCTTGCATTACGCCTTTTTCTTTCTGTTGCTAAGTCTGTCACAAGTCCAATCTGTTCTATTAATTATAAGTAAATTGCTTCTCAGTTTTTCTGCCTGTTTCTCCCCCCAGCTTTCCGTACACATCAGTTCTGGCACTAAGAACACTTGGTTTAATTTCAGTGTTTCCCGTGTTACTTTAGGTCCTGGTGTGTCTGTAAGTACAGCATGTGTCTGATTCTGTGTTTTGTTGTTGTTGCTTTCTCTCCCTCTTTCTCTCTCATACACAAATACATACATCTTGTGTGAGCAAAGTTATGCTTCTACGACAGAGTTTTCCCTTCCTTTCTTCTAGAGCTCCCATGCTCCTCCCGTCTGGCCAATGGTCTCTGGAGGGGACCCTTCAGAGTTGGTTTCTGTCTCATTGGTAGCAGTGTTGAGTAAAATGCAGCACTAAGGTGTGCACCAAGCATACACTTTCATATATATGAATTAAAAGGTGTCATATTCTAGCTATCCACTAGGTCCTCTATTTGCTCTTAAATTTTCCTGGAAGCACACTTGGGGGCATTTCTGTATTGTCTGTAAGGCAAATTACCCAGAAAATCACTTAGAAGACAGGGAGTCAAACTCTCAGAACAATCTCAAAATTTAAAGGTAACCAGCCGAAAAGCTGTTGCATCTATTTATCCAAAAGCAGCATATGTGGAAGAAGACCGCACTAACCACGGTAGGCAATTACAATGGATCCAGGAACTAATTTGCTCTCCCTGGGACCCACCAGTGGCTGCATGGTCCATCATCATCATCATCATCATCATCATCATCATCATCTCTCACCCAAACTGCACAAATACACATTTCCAAAATGCCTAGAAATCCACTCGTTTTTTTTTAAATGTATTTTTAAAACGTTAAACAATCTAGAGGCCCTCTGCTATCTCCTAAAAATGAATAGTTAATCTTGAAGGCTCCCAGAAGAGGCAATTTTGATTTGATTTGTTTTTTTGTCCACAAAAAAGATGATCCAGGGAATCTGAAGCGGTTGATGGCTGCAAAAACAACTTGGGGGGAGGGAGTGTGTATGTGGTCCCAGGGCCACACTTTCCCCACCCTTCCTATAAAGCAAGGGTGGAGAACATGTGATCTTGCAGATGTTATTTTTGCTTTTCCATTAGATAATAACAGCAAGTCAAGGCCAACCATCAGTTGTTGGACTGCACCTCATTAACCAGTACTGCTAATGTTGCTAGATGATGGGAATTAGAATCTAGCAACATCTGGAAGGACACAGGCTCCCTTGTAAAGACTTAATTGCTTGTCAGGCAGTCTGCTGTGGTGAGACAACCAGTTCCCAATAAGCGCTCTTGCTGTCTTGCATCCATGTCTTTACTTATACAGTTGCTAGAGTGAAAACTGGAGATAGTTCCTGTTCCTTTAATGGTTGTGTAGAAAGAGGAATTTCAATAGGAGCTGTTTGTTACCTGGTTGTGTGGCAAGCAACAGCTGCTGAAATTCCCTCTCTGATAGAACCATTAAAGGGAAAGGAACTCTCTTCAGTTTTCAATCTGGCAACCCTTGCTTATCTGATATATTTTTACCCTGTTCTTCAGCCCCAAAAGGTTTCCAGAGTACCTGTGCATACTCAGTCTGGGCAGTTGGCCAAAGGCAGCTGATAAGGATTAGAGGCATGCGGCAAGTGGTTCTTGCGACAGAGTAATTCCTTATTTTACTCTAGTAAGGAAACAGTCTTATACAAATATGAAGCAAACAACAGTCCCAGAAATATCTATAAATCAAAGACAGTCAATATAATCATCAAGCCAGAGACAGGGAAAACAGGCAGAGGCACAGCAGGAGAAACAATCAGTTAATCACCCACAAGTTCTGGAGGGGAATGGCTCAGCTTTTATAGGTTTAGAGATCAGCACACCGGGCACTTGGTTAATTGTTGTTTCTTATAAATTTGCTGGGATTGGTGTAGGTGTTTCCTTTGGTGTCTATGCTAGATGAAGGTGGGTATTGGTAAATTATCTTCCATGTTAGAAGGAGCAGGGCTCTCTGCTGGGGCTGGCACTGCCCCCTGCTCTGTCTCTGGGGTGGGTGGTACTGTCTCCTCCTCAGCAGATTCTGCTGTTTCAGTCTCTGAGTCAGAGTCTATGCCTAGGTTCTGGGAGCAGGGCATGACAGTAGCCCCAGCTAAGCACACCAACTGAGACAACAGTTGCCTACATCAGAAACATAGAAAAATAGAACCTTAAAAACTGGGAATATATGTTTAAAAAACCCCGGAAAACCAGGGTCTGTTGAAAAACAGTGTTAGGGTACCTAGGCAAACAGTTAGATCTTCACCTGACACCACAAATATAACAAGTTAATGACAGGTGAACTTCTGCTAAAAATGGAATGCCACAACTCTGGAAGTATTGTCTTTCATCATTATCCATATTACCTTAGACTGAGGGGAGGGAGAAAGGTTCAAAAGGATTTCAGGTTTAAGAAGTCATGCTTATGAGACAGACTGCCAAAGTTGGAGATGTCAAGACACTTTTGCAACACGCTCCCTTAAACTCATAGATTATGTAGAAAGTAGAACAAGGCAATTGTATTAGAAAAGCCAAGTCTATGGCTGGAAATGGACACAATCAGAAAAGTGCAGAGGATAACACTCAGTTTGAAAAGTCTACACACGAGCAGAAATAAGAGTGACAGTGCTAAGAAATGCTGGGAGCCATCAGTAACTGACTTCAGATTCCTGACGTAAATGGCAGTACTGGTAAGCATATACAGCAGGGACTTTTATGTTTCTAGAAATACAAAGCTTTTTTTGTAGGGAAGGGTTGCTAATGAAAAAATTACAGCTGTAAATAACAGATGAGAATTTTAACTGTTCTTAGGGAATACAAGGTAAAGGAATAACTAATCATATTATATAACACAATACCATTTGTTGATTCTTGTTGCTCTTACTTGATCGCTTTCTTTCAAATCATATTTTTAACTAGTTGTAAGATATTAGCAGTCTGGTAGGGGCAAATGCATTCACAGAAGACTCACCAGGAAATCACAGCACAGTAATTTGTGTTAACTGGGACAGCAAGTCACTTGGGGGTGGTGGCACCAGCTGTTGTTATCACTGGCCCAGCAACTTTAAACAGTGTTTATTGCAGCCTCCATGTAGCTGTGCATTGTTGAAGCAAAATGAAACATGACAGAGCTAGATACAACTTCTGGAGACAATGTCCTGCCCACAGTTCTTCCTATTCAGGCATTGTATTTGAGACAAGATCTGGGGCATTTTAGTAAGAGCTATCATATCTTAATATATCAACCATATCACCTTTTTTATTTTCTTCTTTTATCTCTTCCTGATTTATCATTAACAAAACTGCTGACTGAAGTTCATGGAACAATGTTCAGAAGAGCCAGATACTTTAGAAGCTGATGTAATTGATGTTTCTAAAAACGCCCATTTGTTATTAGATCTTTGTAGAGACCGTATGTGCCAGGTTGCATTTTCCTTTCAAATCCATTCCTAAATATTTTGAGCACATTTTGTGGTGATGAAGTGTTTTGAATGTTTACAGCCACCCATCTGTGACACAGATGTGACACAGGCCACAAGTAAATGGCTTACCTGTGTAAATATTCTATGCATCTCCTGTCACACTGAAGGCACTTATGTTCATCCATTTAACCAATAACAAATTACTCATTTATTATGTTTATATTCTCTATTACAAAAACAAACAAACAAACACAAAACCCCTCCAATGTGTAATGTCAGTATGGTAACACAATACTTACACTTGGGCCTCTGATGGCCACTTGTGGGCTAACTCAGGGAAATATTAACAGGTGTGTGTGGATCATTTATACAAGTATTTCATTCACAGCATCACAGAATCAAGCCATTTCCACACTAGACAGTTATATTGTTATCATTCCACTTTCAACATCCTATGGAACCCTGGGGTTTGTGATTTAGTGAGGGACCTCATAGGATGTTGAAAGTGGAATAATGGCACTGCAACAGTCTTGTGCAGAAACGGTCACAGAATTTGAAGAGGGCCCATGAGCCTTAGCTTCAACCCCTTCTGCTCAAGGCAAGTTCCCTGGCAGAGAGCTGTCCAGCCTCTTTCTGAAGACTTTCAGAGAAAAAGACCTCACCACCTCTCTAGGTACTGCTGAACACTCTCACTGTCAAAAAGCTCCTTCTAAAGCTCAGTAGAAATGTACCTTCCTTTAACTTAAAAACCATTAGATCTAGACTCTACTATTTTTGGCAGCCCTTGAGGTGTTGACAAGGAGAACCTTCACGTCACCCCCTCAGTCTTTTCTTCACCGAGTTGAACATGCCCGGTCCCTTCATCCTTTCCTTCTACGTTCTGTTCTCCGTACCTCTGACCGTCCTCCTTGTCCGTCTCTGAACTCGCTCCAACTTGTCTCTGCCTTTCTTAAAACGATCTTGTGTTTTGGCTCCTACCTTACTTCGTGGAGGGAGAACTCCACCCCGGCCTCCCCGCCTATGTATCCATTGCCCACGCGTTCTCAGAAACGATTTTGAGAAGTGGCGAGCGGTTCGCTTACGAAGTCCGCTGTGACGCGCTAAGCGCTGTTAAGAACGGAGCGGAACGCCACGAGACTGCCATGTAAATGTCCGGGCGCCTCCGTGGGTGGAGGAGAGCTCTTATTATTTCCTCGCGTAGGAAGCACTGGGGCGGCCGGATGAATGAACGAGAGCGTAGCCGTGTGTTTGCTCTCCGCGTGTGGGTTGGCGGGGAAGCTGCTCGCACGGAGTCCCCGCGCTCTAAGGCGGCCTAGGCTTGCTCCTCCCGCCCGAGAGCTTGGGGGGCCAGGGCCGCGCGCCAGCCCCTCCTCCGCCTCAGCTGTTTCTCAAGGCTAGCGAAAGGCGAAGCGGGATTCCTGGAGTCGGCAGCTCGGGAAAGTCCCAGCTCCCCCAGTGAGCGCGCGGCGGCGCGCGAGGAAGCCTCCCGCTGCCCGCTCCCTGCTCGGTCTTCAAGCCAGCTGGAGCACGCGCAAGCGCGAGCACACACGCACACGCGCGCGCCCCCCCCCCCAGACAACACACATACATACGGAAGACGCGGCACGTGGAAACCTCTGAGGTGACTTCTTTTTTCCTTCCTTCCTTCCTTCCTTCCTTCCTTTTTTTTTAGGGGGGGGTTGCCTCTGCCCGTGAGGCGAGCCTGGTGTTAATGCTGCCGCTGTTGCCTTTGCCAACACCGTCTCCCTGGCGCTGGGCTGCGCCGGGAACCCCGCAAGCAGGAAGCGAGGAGGGAGCCGTTGAAGCGCAGGGAGGGGAGTGCGGCGCGTAAGGGGAAGCCCAGCAGCAGCAGCAGCAGCAGCAGCAGCAAGACCAAACGAGGAGGAGCAGGAGAAGGGACGAGGAGAGCGGCGCGGGCTAAAGGGACAAGCAGGAGAGCGGGAATTCCCCTCCATCCCTTCGGCTGCCGGCCGGCCAAGCAGCAACGGCGGCGCCGGCTCCATGCCTGCTCCCCAAAGGCAGCGGCAGCCAGCGGAGTCGGGCAGCATGCGCTGAGGGGAGGACGCGAGGGGAGCTCCGTGCATGCAGCACCGGGCGGCTGGCGTCGCGCTCCGGCAAGGATGCCCCGTCCTGAGTGTGCGTGAGGAAGAGGAGGAGGAGGAGGAGGACTTCTCCCAGGAGCTGCCAAGTGCTGGCAAGAGGAGCCGCGGCCGGCCTCGACAGCCCACCTCACCCGCTGCCCGCCGCCGCCGCCGCCGCCGGCTCCTCGGCAGGAGGCACCATGATCTCCTAACCGGCCGCCCCCCTCGGCTGGCTGGCGCTCGCTTCGCCCCCGCTCCCACCTTCACCCTCCTCACCTCTCTACCCCTCCCCAATGGAAGTACTCGCCAACGCCGGCTGGAAGGGCAGCTTCTGAACTCGTGTCGGTCGGCGAGCGCCGGCCCTCCGACGCCCCCCCCCCCGTCCCCCAGCGCGCGTTTCTTCCGCCCGGTCGGCTTGGGAGGAGGGCCAGCGACGGACCGCGCGAGCGGGGAGAGCCTCGGACGCCAGGGGTGGGGTGAGTAGCTCGGCGCCTGGCTGGGGCTTGACGGGAAATAAGGTGAGGGGGGTGGGGTCGGCTGGGCAGCCGCGCGGGGAAGGGCATCCCTTTCCCCGCTCCTCTCCCGCAATCAACGAGTTCTCTTCTTTTCCCGTTGCTGGATGGCAGCTCTGTCCAGCAGTATATCCCATGTTGCTCTTGGAGGACGCGAAGTTTTGGGGGGCTTGCAGCTTCTGTCGCTGTGCGTGTTCTGGCTTGGATGCCTCTACGCCTGGAGAGACCCAAGAGCTGCTTTCTCTCCATTTGGAGCCGTTCTTAAACCCGTGTGTGTGGGAGAGAGAGAGGAAGAGCGAGCCAGCCAGCCAGCCAGCCAGCAAGCCAGCCACCGGACCCGCGTGGCTTCCTGATTTGCATTCCAGGAGGGAGAAGCAGGTGTCTTAAGTGCACCGAGGGGATGCTGTAATACTCCTGTGGCCAAGGCAATCCCAAGGCATTTATTTGCAAGCACACTGGTTCTCTGCCTTGTCCAGGTTGCCTTTCAGACAGGGATCTGGAAAGAGTCTTTTCTGGCTGTTTGGTGACAGTGAGTGTGATAGAGTACAACAAGTTGCGTGGTTAGCAAGAGAGAAGGGAGGTCCCTGCAAGAAAGTCAAGGTACCAGCCTGTACAAATCCTTGTGTCTGGGTAAGATGGTAAATTAGCTAACATACTTGTCAGAGTAGCAGAAATGTTGATTGTTGTGACTGTTTTCAGACGCATACAAACAGATCTAGGCAGTGGGTCTGGCTGATACTGTCCATCAACAGGTGGTTTTTTTGGGAGGGGCGGAAGGAGAGGGAAGGGTGAGAAGGGCTTTCTTTTCCTTGATGTGCCTAGTTGAAAGCTTCATGTGGTATTCAGAAGGAGCAAACAGAAAAGCGTGACTTGCCATCCTTTTTAGACATGCTCGGATGTGTGCTGTCCATAGATGTCACTTTTCCTGATGGTGCACTGCTGAGAAACAGAGAACGTTCAGCTGAATCACTTTAATTGTCTTGGATGGATGACATAAACTTTGGGGCAGCCAAGATACCATTTAGATTGAAGGGATGGAAATTGCAGACCAGGGATTTCACACAAATGTGTGTTTCTCTGTGTGTGCTTCCCTTTGCTTTCAGGAAAAAAGTGTTATGCAGCAGCAACAATCCTTCTGGGAAAATAATAGTCTTTCAGTCACAAAATTGCTCAACCGTGAATGGTAAAACTTTGGATTGCTGGCCTTTTTGATAACACGCTTAATAATTTTCTGATGTTCTTCTGAAATTGTAGTTGACTCTAGAACATCTTATGTGAAGCGTGACATCAGGGAAGTGTTTCATAGCCTTTTTCTTTATTTTGTTTTGACAGAGTAAAGTAGTCAGAAGGAAAAGAACGTGACCAAATGTAGATTTGTAAAACAAAATTTCAAACAGTGGGAGTATAGACTAAAATCTGCTCAACCTGATTCAGTTTATCCTGGTGTTTCTTGGTTTTATTTTCCATTTTCCATCATTTAAAGGCACATAAAATTTTATGCTGAATTGTTTGGATTAAGTCTTACCAAATGGCTTAACAGGGATATCAGAGATATCCCCAAGCAGCAAAAGCACAGTCTGCTACAGTGATGGAATGAGACTACTCCTATGAACTACCTGACTTGATTCATCTGAAACGTCATATAAGTGGCTCTAGGAATCTTGTTGCAAGCTTTCCATCCCAAAGTGGCTATGTGACCTATTAAGGGAGCATCATTCCTCTTTTTTTGCATTGTTTTAATATTGCAGACTTTGAGTGCTGTACATGGAATTAAATAGTACATTCTAGGAGCTTTACTGATATTCAATAATGGATCTTGTGTCTTTCACAGCTTTTCTCCCCAATGGATCTTTGGAGATAAGCAGAAGTAAAAAAAACTGTTGAGAACTGAAGTGTCTCTTTGACTTTGAAATCAGAATTCAACAGGGGGAACTATCTCTTGTGCTCTTTTCCTGGCCTGATATAACCAAAGGCTCACATGTTCCTTCTCTTCTTTCAGGAAATCATTAACTAAAGGCTCAGTTCTTTAAATGTTGGTTTACAATTAAACTAGGAATTTAGGTACTAGTTTTGAAAAATGTTAAAGGTTTATATGGATATAAAATCAACATTGCCATCAAACTTATGTTTGTTTATTCGGTTGGAAGCCCCAACAATGCTTATTGTCAAATAGGTTTGCTCAAGATTATTAGTCATTACTGCTTTGTATTGCCATTATTTGTGGCAATTTCTCTTTTGGCTTCATGAATCATTTATCACTGTGAGATGTGTTTAGTCTGAAGTGCTACAGAATTCAGTGGGACTCATCATTAAATAATTGTATTTAGGGTTATTGTCTTAGGATAGCTTCAGCAGAATTGGACTATGTAATAATTTTGTTACTGGGCTGCAGTGAAATCTTGTCCTTGCTGCAGGACTGTGGTGGAAGTGAGTCCTTATGATTAGTTTCCAGGCAGACTATAGAACTGGGTAAATGGTACTGTGGTTCCTTTTTCATCCATCATCCCATGAACTCCATTCCGAAGACTCTGAGTTCTAAGGCTGTTGCAAAGCAGTCAGAATGGCAGTGGCCCATTCACAACATTAATGTAGGCTGTTTCTGTAGCAGTAGGAGAAGTGTCATATTCTTCTTCTTCATTCAGATGCCAATCTCAAGAGAAGGGTGGGATACAAATCTGATAAATAAATAAATGGAACTCAAGAATTCTGATCATTTGAATGTTGACTGGGAACTGTTTGAGACAGGTGTTGTTTAATGCATCCACTGCTTTCTGTAACTTAACAATAATACAGTGAGATGAAAAGTAAATGGATGAAAATTTACAAATTCGAGTAGTTATCACTTGCATTCTTTATATGATGATGCATGAGAGCTCATTCAAATGTCCATTCCCCCATCCCCACTAAGGAATGCAAGCCGGGATTTATTTATCTATTTGTTTATTCCTTGTGGATTTTGACATACTTTTTTTTGTTCATGCTCCAGAATAACTTTTGATAATGGTTTGCTGGATTGTGGAAGATTTTCTGAGATGAAATTGAACCACTGCACACCTGGAGAAATTGGATATCCGGATAATGTTACAAGCTTCTGAAGAAAGTTTGGTTCAGAAAGCTAGAACTAACTAAGACTGCAGCTTATGGCTCAGTTCCAGCCAGGCTCAGACCCTGTATGGTGATCAAGTGTTGAGAAAAATCAACCTTAAGTTAAAGGTGACTGGAAAGAGGAAACAGAATGTCTTGATAGAAAATATGAACTTTTGAATAGCAGAATGGTCTACAATTTAACTGATCAGAA
This sequence comes from Cyclura pinguis, assembly GCA_030412105.1. NCBI lineage: Eukaryota > Metazoa > Chordata > Lepidosauria > Squamata > Iguanidae > Cyclura > Cyclura pinguis. Next base: position 106,904,372 of record CM059600.1, on the reverse strand, counting down.
TCAAGTAGAGACCAGAGAAGGCTACACTAGACTAGATGAGGAATACAAGAAGCTGATCTGAGGAAATCCAAGATAATATATTTACAACTTGATGTGGGAATTAGGTGCCTAGAAACTGTCTGGCTTAGATCTTGGCTTCTCTCTCTGGCCCTTCCATTTGGCCAGGGTTGGTGGAATGGTTGGGAATTTGGGCCTGGTGTGCTGCAACTGTGAAACTGTTAATGAGCGACCTTGAAATGTTGCTACTGCGTTGTACTATGAATAACGTTGTTTTGTTCTTGTTCTTTGTTTTGTTCTTATTTTGAGTTGCTTTCAGCATGGTTTACCATACATATAAAAGAATTATGAAAGTGATGACAATGGGTTTGGTAGGCGTACAGTGAAGTATAGGATTTTAATGAATATGTAGAATTCATGTCAAAGTATTCTATACATCCTTATTGGGAATATTTCCCCATTAGAAAAGGATAAAGATATAGTAAGTTGGGAATATAGATACAATACTGCAGAAGCTCATTCAGCTTCTGCCTCAAATGTAAAACACTCTTTTTGGTACACTAGGGAAGACTACTGAACTTAGCAGAGTGGATCTTTAGACTCGCTAACAGTATTAAGAAGACCTTGTTTTCATCAAATACAGTGTGGATTCTTGTTATGTCATTTACTCCATTAACCATCAAATGTGGAGTTTTGTCACAACCCTTTTTGCATTGGTGCTTGATGTTATAGGTGACTTGAAGGACCGAAAAGAAATGAGGTTGATTTACCACTTCACCCACACCTGTAACTGGCTTGTGATTGCCCGGGTGGAAAGTAGTTGGGGCTGTTCTTTTCTTGTTCCAGTTTCCTGTTCTCTACCTCCAGAGTATTTGGGAAGAGTTTGAGTTGCAATGAGAGTGCATTTACCTATGCCAGGATCAATCTAATGTAATTGGGTTATCCAGTCTAGACTCTGCAGAGAGGCTTTGGATCCATGGGATCCAAGAATGACTCTGCCCTGCCTCATTTCAGGGCCTTAAGCTGCCAGTGAAGGATCTGGCAGCACTAGCTTTCCATGAGAACCTAGAAAAGTTTTCCCCCAAGTGTTTTTTTTTTTTACCATAATGATCTGAATTTCTACTGGGCTCTAAAAGTAACTCTTCCTAAGCTCTGTTTTGCACTTATTGAGCATGTGTGTGTGTGGGGGGGAGGGATCCATCATGGCAGACGCTTTTCCCTTTGCTCTGCCAGTATAGGCTATAGAGGGGCACCTTTTAAAGTCCTTTAATCCCCTTTGTCAGTCAGTATTTGGGAGAAGTGGTAAGACTGCTGGAAGTGACTGCTTAGAGTAGATGCTCTTGCTATAGTACAAGTTCCTGCTCGATCATAATCAGCCTATTGTTTTGTGACTGCTGGAAGGAACATGCTTGTCACTAGTTCTTATATGCTGTGGGCAATTTGTAACAAAAACCTGAAAAGACAGCAAGCCTCAACAGTGCCCAGTTTTAAAATGAAAAACACTTATTCTGGCATTATCAAAATAGTAACTGACAGGCTGTCTTGTTTTTTTTTTCTCTCTCTCTCATAAAAATCCCCCAGCCCTGTGACAGCATGTTACATTATAGAGTATTGGTGGAAAACTTTGCTTCACAGGATATCTGAAGATGGTTAAACTCATGGCAAACTTTGATTTATGCAATAATAGAAAATGGTTAAATTCTTATTTTTGAAATAAGTTCAAACTTTGGGCATCTCAATTATAGCAGATAAAAGTAAGAAGCAAATAATATATTCTTTATGTTTGTGAGACCTGAGTTTGAGATATAAAATGTTTACTTACCATAACTGTACATAAAAAATGTTTATGCATCTTTTTAAAAAGGGCTTCATCTATGCCTGCTGGTTATTGAGAAGAATACCTATTTAAGAATGAACCAGCAACCACAACAGCCACAATACTTCATGATGCAGTCTTGCCTTTTAAAAAATGTATAGATTTGTGAAGATGTTAAGCTGATTACCCCCACTACCATTACCTTTTACTGTGAACTTTGAGTTTATTTTCATTTTTTGCATTCAGGTAACTCAGATTTGATCATTCACCATGAAAAGACTGATGGGCATATCAGGTGTGGTGAGAGATAGTGCACAAATAATCAAATCTTTTGCTCAAGTTTAGTCAAAATGTTGCAAAAGCTCTCCGCACACAAGAGAGCTCTATCTATGTGTATTTGACTTGTATCCTGGTCTGCCAAATGAACTCAGAGCAACTTAATGCATTTCCTTGCTAAATGTTATATAAACAATATATATATTGTGAACCAAATTTTCCCTGATATAGATTATGTATCTTTGAGATGATGTTCCTGATTTAGTACTAATGACAATTATTAATTGCTTATTAGTGTTATTGTTTATTATGTTTATCTCACCTTTCTTCCAGGGAGCTTAAAGGGGGCATATGCCTCCCCCATTTTGTATTCTCAATGACACTATGTGTCGGGTAGCCCTCCATATTTCAGTTACGGGACATGTAGTAGGAGTTAATTAGCAGCTTGCTTGTAACAAGGTATGAAAACCAGAGACCGTTAGATAAACAAAGCTAGGAATGTAATGATAAGTGCTGCCAGGCTGAAACCAGAACTCCAAGGTCTCTTGCAAGTGGGATGGGAAACTCTTTGCTTTTAATGTTTTGGATTTTGCTAATCGCCTCGCTCACTGAAGTCCTGTACTATGTATCACGCTCGTAATAAATAGCGTATTTGCATTGTTATATTTGTGTGTGTGAATTTGGTTCCTGACACTATGAGGTAGGTTAGGCTGAAAGTTGGTGCCTGATTCAAGGTTATGAGGTTTTGGACTTGGCTTTTTGGACTCTGGACACACTACCTATGTAAAATATATTTAACTACTGTACTATATATTATAATACAAGGTACCTGCCCTGTGTGTGTGAGTTCCATTCCAGGTATTGCCACATAAAACAAAAAACACCAGCACCATGTCCCATTGTAGTCAATGGATGCAACATGAATGCTCCTGGAGCAGCATGGGCACACACCCACCGCATCCATTGACTATATAATGGGATACAATGCTTCACACAACCTTGCATTCATACATGCGCAGGTAATGCCAGAAGAGGATGCACTGTTACTAGAAATATATTTAGGATTTTTCTACTTCTTATAAGTAGATATATTTATAATTCTAAATATATATATAAATATAAATATATCTAATTAGCACAGTGGAAAGGGATGTTCCTTCACTGCAATACTTTCTTCTCTCCTGCTGTGCCTTGCTGTGCACTGCCTACTGCTGCTGCCATAGCTCCCCTAATGGATTAACATGTCCTGTTGTCAGGGACAGGAATCCACACATGAAGAATAGTACCAGATTAAATGTTTTATTTTCATGGTTTAATACACTGTAAAGACTTCAGTGCAGGAAGTCTTTACAGTGTATTAAACCATGAAAATAAAACATTTAAAGAGAATCAAAACTGAGTACTCTTATATCTAGAGAATTCCCCCTCAAATCCCCTGCCTCTCCTGGAGCCATGAGAACCAGGCATTCTTATCTCTACATTCCAAACTTCGTGCCAGCCAGAGTTGTTTACCTAACGATTTTCAGTAGCATCCTACAGCAGCTGCATACTACCTACTACAGACTACATATCTCATTAATATATTTATGGAGGCTAATTGGCTGTCTATCAGAAATAATACATGAGGGCAATCCTTGCAGCTTCCAGATTTGGGAAACAAACAGTTGAGCCAAATTTTCTGCTGTTGGTACCTTTTTAAGTGGTATGAAATGAGCTTGCTTGGAAAAATGTTCAGCTACAACCCAAATGACGGGATAAGTCTGGCTGGTGGGTAAACCGACAAATCCCAGGAAATGGTGTCCCAAGGGACAGAGGGAATCAGGAGGGGATGTAGAAATCCATGTTGTTTGAAGTTTGGCGATTTGCAGGTATTACAAGTAGAAAACTTGATTTACTCACAGATGCCCTTTGAAGGGCAGGCCAGTAGAAAGAGTGCCTGATGGCATGTAGGTTCTTTAGAAATCTGAAGTGTCCTGCAGATTTGAGGTTGTGGTGTCTGTGAAGAAATTTTTTCCTGCAAGGTGTAGGAACGTAGAGTTTAAGTCCAATGAAGGCTAGTCCATCATTCCAGGTGACTGAATCAGGGTGCGCTTTCAGCCAGTCGTCTGAGGCGTAGGCCGATTTCAATGGATTGAGAAATTCAATGTCGAGTGTTTGTAAAATAGTAGGTCTGAGTTTGGTTTGTGCACGTGTTGTATCTTCCAGTCCAAGTGATTCAGGTGGAAGCAGAGATTGAAGTTTAGGTGAATCGTTCTCATCAGCCTTGGTGTGATGAGGGAGGCATGAAAGAGGGTCCGCAAGGGTATTAGATTTGCCTGGTTTGAAAATATGGTGAATCTGAAGCGGAGAAAAAACTCAGCCTATCTCGCATGTTTGGGACTAAGTTTTCGAGGTGCTTTCAAAGCTTCAAGTTTGCGGTGATCTGTCCAAACTTCAAAAGGTAATCTGGCCCCCTCAAGCAAATGTCTTCATGTTGAGAGGGCATAGTGGATGGCAGCTGCTTCCTTTTCCCATGTTGGCCAATTACGTTGAGCAGAGGAAAACTTGCGTGAGATGAATCCGCAAGGCATCAAACGGTCCTCCGTGTTGTGTTGTAGGAGAACAGCTCCCATTGCAAAGTCAGAGGCATCTGTTTTAACAATGAACTTTTTGTCTGTGTCAGGGAAAAGCAGTAATGGCTTAGAAGTGAACATTCACTTCAGTTCATCAAATGCCTTTTAGCATTCAGGGGTCCAATGCAGTTGGTGAGGTCCCTGACATTTGTGCAGAGTTCAGGACGATGACGTTTTCAGTAAGTCTGTGACGGGCAGGGTGATGGAAGCAAAGTTGTCAATGACGTTTCTATAGAAGTTAGCAAATCCCAAGAACTGTTGCAGTTGTTTCCACATGCAAGGGACTGGCTATTTTAGGATAGTGTCAACTTTAGAAGAGTCCATGTTTAGAGTGTGATCAGAGATTCTGTATTCCAGGTAATCAAATGTCTGAGTGTGAAATTCACACTTTGACAATTTGACGAACAGTTAATTGTCAATAAGTCTTTGTAGTACATTACGTACAAGTTGAACATGTTCAAAGAGTGTTTGTGAATAGATCAGAATGTCATCTAAGTAAACAACCACCCTGTCATAAAGGAGGTCTTGCAGTACCAAGTTCAGGAACATTCGGAAAACAGCGGGCCCTGCTTGCAAACCAAAAGGGAGGTAAGTCCATTCGAAATTCCTGAGGGGTGTTGAGAAGGCAGTGAGCCATTTGCTGCCAGGCACAATGCAGATTCTGTGAAAAGCCTCTCGGAGGTCAAGCTTGATAAAATAGGTCCCTTTTACTAGTTGAGACAAGATTGTCAAAGTGAGAGGTATAGGATAGGCATTACGTGTGACTGCCGGGTTAATTTCATTGAAATTGACAATCAGCTGAGCCTCCCCCCCATCAAGTCTCTGACGAAAAAGCACTGGGCTAGCCGTGGGGGAAGAGGAGGGGCAAATAAATCCACGTTTCAGGTTCTTATTGAGGAACTCATGCAGTGTAGCGAGTTCCTGCTTGATCATAGGGTAACTTTTAGGTTTAGGGAGCTGGGCCCCCTCAATCAGGCTCAGTTTACAGTCATAGTCTCTGTGTGGGGGTATTTTGTCAGCTTCGCAAACTTCAAAAACTTTTTGCAGGTCCCAGTACTCTCAGGGGATTTTTTGCAGTCCTTCTTTGGTCAGCCCCATTGTTCTCATGTTGGGCTGTGAGGCTGGGGCGGGATTCTCCTGGGTCCTAATTCTCCCCCTCCTGGGTTTTACATTACATTTAGTCCAGTCAATTTTGGCATTGTGACATTTGAGCCAATCGAACCCAAGCACTACATGGAATCTAAGCTGCTTGGGAATTAGGAAATGTAGGGTACCTTGTATTTCGCCCACCTTAACAGATATAGGTTTGGTTCTGTGTTGTAGGCTGCCCCCCCCCATGGGAAAACCATCCATCTGAGTAAGATTAATAGCTTTCTTTAAGGGCTCTAGTTCCACTTGCAGTTCTGTGGCCACCAGGGGGTGTAAAAGGCTGGTAGTGCAACCTGAATCTACTAGAGCCTTGTAGGTTTTGAAATCTCCTTCCTGCCCTTGCAACCGTAGTATAACAAAGACATGTCAATTGTTCAGGGTACTTACATTGATGGAGTGCGGGTCCTCTCCTTCATTGCTGTCTGTATCTGGGGGTGGTAGTGGATGAGCTGTCGTCTTCTTCACAGGCATGGGCAAAAGCTCCATCCCCTGATCGCCTGGCTGTTTTGGTGTTTCCGCTCTGCAGGGTGCAGATTTAGTGGAGGAAGGCTTCTTTGTGTCAGCAGTTTTGCTTTTCATCGGGCATTCGGAAGCCAAATGGCCTCATTTCTTGCAGTTGAAACAAGCTCCCTCCCTCATTAATTGTCTGGTCTCCTCCCCTTTTGGGCCAGTAGGTTTTCTGTAGCTTGAGGGCTTGCAGGCCAATTCTTGTGCTTGTCTCTGGCACACGAGTTGCACACTTTCGAGCAAGCTTTCCGCCTCTCCAGCAAGTCTCATCCATTTGAGAAGGCTGGTGGGGTTCCCTTGTGAAAGGCACCTTTCCAGAATGGAGGTGTTCAGGCCATCTTGAAAAAATTGTTTAAGGATTTCATCATTCCATTCAGAGACTTTAACTGCAAGTCTCCTGAACTCTCGTGCATATTCAGCCACACTCCCCTTTCCCTGTCACAGTTTTCATAATTGAAACCTGGCTTTGTCTCCTAGGAAAGGATCCTCAAATCTCTCTCTAAGGCAGTTCATGAATAATTGCAGGTCCGCTGTTTCTTCAGCCCTGGCATCGAAAAGAGATGCTGCCCATTCAGCAGCTTCCCCTTGTAAAAACTGAGCCAGGTATCGAACTCGAGCAACATTATTTGCAAAGTTATTCCTATATTCTGCCATGTAGTTAGAGACTACATTGAGGAAATAGTTGAGAGTTGATCCTTCTCCATTATAGGTTGCTTTCATTTCTCTGAAAGGTCGAGGTTGCACTGGAAGGGGAGGATTCGTGGGCGGACTGGAAGCGAGTATCTGAGCAGCTTGTGTCACCACTGCTTAGGAGCCGCTTGGTGCATCTGGGATCACTCTGGAGAATGCTGCAGGGAGCGAGGCTCCTGACCAGGGTTTTAGACTGCGCCAGTCAGCCATCTCAGCTCTCATCCTAGCCATTTCCAGGCGAATCTCCTCTATTTCTTCTTCTTTGTCCACCAGCTGTGCAAGCAGAGAGGCTTCACCCATAGAGGCATCCCATCTGGTGGTGCAACGTTGTTCTCGTGTCATGGTATCCATTCGATCGCCCAAGCCTAAATCTGACCAGCGATGGGTGAATCTCCTGGATTCGCAAGGAGAAGTTTGGCTCTGACATCAGGAGTGGCCACAGGACTTTCTTTGCTGACTTCAGGTTCCTCAGCTCCTCCAGTGGTGCCTGCATCTGTTTGCTCTGGGTCTTAGGAGGAAGATTGAAACATGTCGAATTTTCAGTTGTTGAAGAAGTTAGGAGTTTCCTGCACTCTGTCAGGGACAGGAATCCACACATGAAGAATAGTAACAAATTAAATGTTTTATTTTCGTGGTTTAATACACTGTAAAGACTTTAGTGCAGGAAACTAAAGAGAATCAAAACTGAGTACTCTTATATCTAGAGAATTCCACCTCAAATCCCCTGCCTCTCCTGGAGCCATGAGAACCAGGCACTCTTATCTCTACATTCCAAACTTCGTGCCAGCCAGAGTTGTTTACCTAACGGTTTTCAGTAGCATCCTACAGCAGCTGCATACTACCTACTACAGACTACATATCCCATTAATATATTTATGGAGGCTATCCCGACACCTATGGTTATATTGTTCTTATTAATCTGATCATCATCATTGAAGAAACTCTTGATTTTTTTTGTTACAAAAATCTAATCAGCTACATAATGAATTACGTTATATGAAGTAACTTTTTGAGCTCTGTGTGTGCCTAGAACTTGAACCGTAACCAGTTTCAGAGATCTTGATGGGATAATAAAGAAAGGAATTAATTTTGGAAAATGTTGAATTCTCATATGTAATGTTTTAAATCCACAAAATCAAAAAGTGTTATGGTTTCAAAAACATTTTGAATAATTCTTTTTTTTTCCCATGAAGAAGGCAGCTGCTTCACTGCTTGTAGTCTCTTCAGACAATACTTCCTTCAGGCTATGTTGAAGAGAATTTTAAAGGAGATGTGGAGTTGGAAGGAAGAGCCTCTAAGTTTTGTATTCTTTGATGTGTACTTGCATCACTTTGATGCACGTGGATCATACACAGAACTTTGACAGTGGCTTGTCAGTTTAGACGACAAACAATGTGGAGTTACTGAAATGTAGATCTTTTCAGTATAGTAGTCAGGGCTGGGGAAAAACCTGGGAAACCTTTGGTACCTGGGAATCTGAAACATTCAGCCCTAAGATAGACTGATGTCTAAGAAAATTGCTACATTTATCAATTTTGAATATTTTCTTCTTATCTCTCTTGAGTTAATTCTATATATTTATTCATGGTATAGTCACATACAGATCTACTCTGAAGTTAAGTTCCATTGAGTGTAATGGGGCTTGCTACTTGGTAGTTGGTTATCAGATATTTATAGCATGCTTCAGAACAAATTTGTTGGGGAGGATCAGACCAAGAAATAAAACAATTCAAAATGCTAGGGTAATAACAACTTCAGAATAAGAACAGCTTAAAGCAAAGGCAGCTAAAGCTGTATAAAAAGCTAAAATTAGAGAATATATAAACGTGTCCATAGCTCTTGAATGATACCATTCCACATTTATACGTTTGCTCTTAATTTTTATATAGAGGATGAGCTATACAACAGACAAAGGGAAGATTCTGTACTATCTATTCAAACAGGTGCGAATCTTGTTTTCTAGAAAGAAAAGCAACTGCAAATGGTTTATCACACACAGTTGAGCAACAGTGAGCATTAAGACGTTACACAAATAGGATGGGAGTCACTCTCCCTGTCTTGCTTTCCACACTCTTAACAAAAGTATCTCATGTGAAACAGGGCATATGTAGAACAGCTAACCTAAACTAACTTGCATGGGAGTAAGCCACACTGAATTAGGTGAGTCCTGCTTCTGAATATAGGCTTGCGATAACTATTACATCAGTCTGTTTTCATAACTCGCTGGATTATTCCTTGGATTATTCCTTCAAGAGGTAGAAAATGGAATTATGGTTTGGAGGGAGACAACTAAATTATAGGACATTTGATAAATCCTATAACTTAAGAAACCCAAAACTGGAGGGTTTATATATACTATGTCTTTGCTCTAGGATCTGGAATAAATCACTAAATAATGATAGGAAATAAACTTTATGATATACTTGCAGTGCATGGAGCCAGCAAATATTATTTCTATTTCCAGGGAAGCTACCATTTATTTTCCCAAGCACATATTAAGCAAATAATACTGCCTATCTCTTTTCCCTGACTTTTGTTTTTCCCTTGGCACAAGTAATTTCTGTTTCTTACTAGGTATGCATTTACCAGACCCACCAGGATACAGATTTTGCCAGAAACATTTGCTACTACAGTCTGTGGTCTAGATAATTCAGACTGATAGTTGGTTAAGTGGACAGGAACAAAAAATGTGCCCATCTCTTACTATGGATTTTTATAAAAAATCTTCATTCAAGTATATGAAAGTGACATTATAATGTTTTATAGAAAATTGTATGAGCTACGGTGAGGGTAGAATTCTGGCACTATTCAGGGTTCCAAGAGAACCTCACCACAGTAGCTGGCAATTTCAGTGCTGCCTTTTCATTTCCATCTTCATCTAAAAATAAAACTGCCATATATACTGTTGTGAACTGAAGATAAACATATGGGGTTGGATCCATAGTTTGTAACCCTCTGAAATCAATAGTGTTTAAATTAGCTATGACTGGGTCTGAATCTAACACATAATGTTGATAAGAGAGCTGCAACATTTGAAAGCTTTCTTTCAGACCTTCATAAATAATCATAAAACATTATGTTTTATATTAGACATAAATGTATGAACACACTGTTTTCTTTCCTTCTTCTCAAATGCTATATAGTTTTAAATAAAAACAGTGAATTTGCTGTTGATAGACAAATGCATATTAATTTAATTACATTGTCAGAAGGCAGGCAGTGACTCTGAATGTATCCTAGGCTACAAGTTTCCTTCATTCTTCTTTGCATATATGATTATTCTTTGTTAGAAGCAAAAAGTGAGTGTTATCATATTGAAGTGATTATATTAATGGCAAGGGAAGCTCACTTCCATGATGTGTTGGCTTTATCACTGCTGGATAACAAGCTGTGTTTGGGTGAAGACTTTAGCTATCAATGTTTGAAGCACAGTGGAAAGTATAGATGAGGAGGCATTTCTGTAAACTTCATTTGGCCAAGAGCTAATTAAAGGAGAGCTCCTTTGAACTGTGGGCTCCTTTCCTGATAAAGAGCTTTTCATAAAAGTCTGTCCCACTTCAATAACTTCTGAAGTCTTTGAAAGACATGCATGGGAAGTGGTCTTTGCATTTTTCCCAGCTTTTCAAATAGGGTTTGCTACCAAATGTAAGACTTAAAGCTCCAACCAGAAAACTGTGGTCTTTATATGTACGGTAGAGAAAATTGTGAAAACAGGTCTTATAGCAAGAAAAACTGTAAAACCAGGTATGAAAGGCTTTGCCTAATTCAGAAAACAGAGTATAAGGGATTTTCCCATGTAGTATTTAAGTGAAAACATTTCTTGCATATTTAGTTTCATGGTGCAATACAAGTCTGTTCAAAGCTGCAGTACCTTGTTTAAACATTGTCTTTCTGATCCACATGGTGCTTTAGGACAGGCTCTGAAATCTGAGGAAAATCCTTACTCTTGTTAGCAGTGTGAGGAATTTGACAAGACTTATTTCTGTGGTTACTTATTTGCAGTTTTCCATGATAAAAATGAATTTGAATAAATCATTTCTCTTTCTGGGAACCTGGTTCAAAATTCCTTTTGAACATAATGTAATAGAGTATATCAAGCAGTGATTTTCTGTCTGCAAAGTGGGCATCATTGGTGGAGTGGATTCCCCCTGCTAGTCTGTCATGTTCCCCCAAATCTGCTTTGTAGGGTTGAGTGGGGAAAGCCACTGGGGAGTGGGGAAAACCAAAGGAAATTCTTTTGCATAGGCAGAAATTAACTCACACAGTGTTGGATGGAACCTGATCTGATTAATATGAAGTTTATTCCATGATCAGTAATGTCTGTATTAAAAATCCCTGATTATGACTACTGTTGTGTATAACATTATTTATTCTCATTTATGATTGATGGTATTGTTTTTAGAATGGTGGACTGGGATTTGGGAGATCAAGGTTCTAATACATTCTGAGCAATGAAGTTCATTAGGTAACACTGGCCCAGTCATTCTCTGTTTCTTTGCTACAGAGACACTCTTTCTTGTAGCCTGACATACCTGACAGGGTTGTTCGGGGTAGAAGTGAGTAGATAGCTGTGTATGCCACCTTCCACTCATTGAAGGAAAGGTGAGAAAGATAGAAAGGAACGGTAAGGTAAGAAGTGTAAAAATAATTGTGCTCTCTTTCATGAAAAAGTCTGTAGTAGAGGTTTAAATGGCACTTTTAGCAGTACAGTGGAATTTTGAAATAGATAAGGAAAGGAGGCATTGAGGTTTTCTGTTCAGGAAAACCCATTGGTAATTCATGTGCATTTTTTTTTTAAAAGACGGAACTTGTAGGAAAAACTAGCTTCTTCATAAGGCAGGACACCCAAGATATTCAATATGATAAACCTTTCAAAGGCCTAGTAAACATTTAACTACTTCATTCTTCCTGTTGTCAAGTTCCTTAGCATTCAATTTCAGTGGCCAAGGCTTGGGACTAGAGAATTAAACAAAATTATGGTGATTTAAAGTGTAAGTGCAAGAGTTTGTACCATCTACCATGTGTGTTAAATAATTTCCCACTCCAAAAAGATTTTTCTCTTGCATTTCATTCTATTTTATAATAAAAATAACTGAGATCACTGCAAGAGCTATCTGTTCAAACTAGTCTATCACTTAATGAGAATCATGGTTGAGACCACTTATGAAGCCCCACGTGAGATTCTGTTTTATGCACAACCTAAATCTTAAAATGATTTCTTCTTTCCATTTACAAATAAAAAGTCTCCTGTGCTTGTTTCTTCTTTCTCCCTGCTCCTTTGTCTCATTAACAGGTGTTTCTAAGAATGAAAGCCACAAAACCTAATGATAATCTCTTAGTTGGTAATATATTTCTTAGAACACTTTTGTTGAAATTTTAGAGCAGATTAATGCTGGTAAGTGGAGTCAGCTGGACTGAATCCAGTGACCCCATAGTTTTATGTCACTAAGGGATTTTTTTTTTAAAAAATCCATTTTGTATTAATATGTAAAATATCTGAGTATAAACACATGCCTGGGGCTACAGACTGAAAGTGGTTTTGAGGGGAGAAACAAAATTTCTTTATCAAAAAGAATTTGCGTCCTGTTTATAAATATGTTGTCAGTGAAGAAAGGAAATATATTTAGTACTCATAGCAAGAATGACAGAAAACAAATTTGTAGTCTCTTTTAGGGATTTGGTGATCTATATGAGAAGGCTGTTCCTATGTAGAATTACATTGCTGTGCCTGAGGCAAACTGATATATAAATGAAAGTATGTGTGCCTAAGTAAGAAGGGGAGAGATTCTGAAGAAGCATTGGACTTAGCTTTATACAATTACTCTCCAGAGACATTGGATGCCACAAACCAGCAGTCCATGATAATTGGTTATGCATGCTCCTTCATTTGCATAGCTGTGTTTATTGTTGATGCAGTAAGGCAGAGAAGGAACCGTGGACTTTACTTCATCGCTAAAGGTGAAACTGAACCCACATTGCACAGAAGTGAAATTAATGAAGCATTCCTGGACCGGTTAGTATACCAGTGATTAATAGGCACTGGTCTATGAAAACTACTCATGGTAGGGGATTGTGTGTGTTCCTGGCACCTTTCCAAGCTCAGATTCCAGTAGGTCCAGGTTCTACATCCTGTTTTGATCTTAGTGCAGTAGATGACAGTAGTTGCCAAGGGGAACTTTTATCAGTTCTACTTGTTGTATATGCTGTAGTATTCTCCAGGACTGAGGGCCAAGGTGAGTGAAACATTAAATGTGAGCAGATGCAAGGGAGAGAGTTTATATCTTTTCCTCCTGTAATTGAGACCAAAAGAAAATAATCTTCCTGGCCTACCTTCATGCTGCTGTTGCTTTTATCAAGAAGGAATGTTTGACACTGAATGTGGTAAAGCGCTGTGCATAGTGCTACATCTGAAGTCAACTGGAAGGCCGCAGGTTGTGCAAATATCATTGCTGCTCTTTTGACAACTTCTGGGAGGCATGAGCATATTTAGGTAGTATTTTGACATGTGCACATGCTGTCTGCTAGTTCTGGGCCTAGTTAAAGGTAATAGTACATATGCTTTCTTTCCTTTTTTTTAAAAAAGGTCTTTCGTGTCCTGGAATCCAGATGGTTTAGGAATCAATGGATGCTATTACATATGGTAGCATTGTGTAGCAATATTGTATATTTTAGGTTCTTAGTCCCGTTGAGGGATTTCGTTTTTCCATCATTGTAGTTTTTCTCAAATAAATATGCCTCTCCTTATGATGATAAGTAGTAGTAGCAGTTAATATGGAAAGCTGGAACTTATATGAGCTAGGCTTAGAGGAACTCTACCTACAGCTCCAATAAAAATCTTCATCACATTTATTAAATATCATTACTTCTGACACTAAGTTAGAATTAAGTAGTATTTTTTGTGTTAGAATGAAGAGGAAATAACTCAGAGGTAAAATTGGCATATATAGATTACATCATTTCACGTCACTGTTTGTTTGAATAACTAAATCTAATCTAATCTAATCTAAAGATGAACAATAGGGTGCTATAGTAAATTGGATCTTTGATCTGTGTGTCTTAGTAGTATCTTTACCAGAAGTGAGGAGTTTTTTCCCTTGTAACTCCAGAGCCCACCAGTTGGATACAAGTAGAAAATATAGAAATCCCCTCAAATCCTGTTTTTTCACCAGGGATGAACACTGCGTCCAGTGTCAATGGAGTGGTATTTCTGCTCTTACAGGAGCTGTCCGAAGTGCTGACCCTGTATTTTGGATGGCTGTTAAAGTCTGAACTAAACCCTTGAGCAGAACAATCGTTTGACTGATATTAGTTGCTATTGGATTTCATCCAATCCAGCAGTTAGGTGATGGCTTCTTTAAAAACAACTACATGTGAACCATACTTGTGTTTTTATGACTTCTTGAGCACTCAAGACTATTGTCTCAGTGGAGGAAGCAGGAACACCCTCCCAAATGAAAAAGTGAGATCTTCATTCTGCTTGGACTGTGAGCTACAATTTTTTGAGTGGTTTTGTCTAGAACAGAGGAAGCTAGAAATATGTTGCAAGTTTCAACATTTTGGAAAAAACCCCCAATGATTTCAAAAGAAGTAGAAACATCTGCATAGTTTTTGCATCTTAAAACTTAAGAATAGGAAGAGAAGAGAAGAACTGGGGGTGAAGGCAGTCATAAGGCTACCAGTTTCCTTAACTGTAATAGGAGATTAAGAGCACCTTGTGACCTCATGTAAAAAGAAGGAAGGATGAAAAAATTAATCATTTCTTATGACACCTTCAAGATTAACCAGTTTATTTCAGTATTTTTTTTTTTGGAGGGGGGGATTATGGCTTCATTTTTCAAAATCCAAGTGAAGAAGTGTTGGGCCAAGGGTTAATTTTCCCTTATGCCTCTGTGTATTTCTCCTTTTTTGCCCAAACGTGTTTATTGCTAATCATGTTATAGCAGCTGGTTAACTATAAACTCTATTTCAAATATCTTCTAGGTGTGTTTACACGTTGCAGTTAGAGGTGGCCATAGTTAGGGAAACAACATTTACTCTTCACTGTTATTAGGTGTAGAAATTAGGATATAGAGGATTTAATTGTGAGTGTGTTTCCAGGTGCCTAATCATAGTTAGATTGGACAGCATTATATCTGTGCTCTGTGGCCTTAGACATCACGCAATGCCGGAATTCAGGATATGTCTCGCTTATTTTGAACCAGACACAATGGCAGTCTCTTCTGTTTAGTCAATCCGGTTGCTAACAAAACCATAGATCTTTAGCCTCTGGTTTGTTTATTGTAATTCCAAGGGTGGTTCTTTGGCTAATTACCTGGAAGGGAAATAAGCCAACTCCCAGAAAGGTTGACATGTCACAAGAAACCCTGGTGGGGTTTTTTTGCTACTTCTGATGCAAGAAGGAACAGGTGAGCAGCATGTGCTTGTGCTTAATAAGTTATGGTTCCCACAGAGCTCTTGTTTATTGTAACATGTGAACATGGCCTACGTGTGTGTATCAAAACAGTATTTTTGCCTTTGCTCTTTTCTGAGAGATCTCTTTGTATTCTTTACAATACAAGGTAATATAGGTGTAATAAAGTAATATAGATTGAAATCCAGTAATTTAAAATGTTGAAGTGTTTGTCTTATAGAGTTTGTGGTATAATAGGCACTCCTTGTTTATAAACTCTTCGTGACCTTATGCTCCAACGCAAATAGAGCTATCTGACTTGTGTCTTATAAAAACATGGGACACTTAACTGAGTAACTATCTTTGTTTAAAAAAGGAGATAAAATTTCATATTGATGCCAGAAGCCATCATTGTAAATCAGTGCTTAATCCTCGATATTGTCACATCAAGGATTTTGCATGCATGCTTGGCAAGTGTGGTGAATTATAAAGAGCCATTGATTTGTTATGAGGTGAATTAAAAAGAACCATTGATTTGTTATGAAAGTGTATGCTGTGTCTTTATGGTGAAATGTGTATTTTCTTGGGGCTGCTGAGGTAAAGTTGGGTCATTTTATTTAAAATCCTTTTTCCACATGGGGTTTTTCTGTTTCTTATTTTAAACATAATGAAAAGGAAAGGCAGCAGGGCATTCGACCTGTCTCACAGAAAATTAGGTGATAATTTCCACTTTATTTCCTGTTTCTCACTCCTTTATTGTTTCTGACATTTACTGTACTGCTACTGCACAGCAGTGGCTAAAAGACAAACAATTGTCTCCTTCATAGGCCAGCTGCAGTCTCAAAAAGCATGAGCCATCTTGGCATCTAAGTGCCACAGAGAATAACTTTTATGCAATTCTAGTCAATATAGAATAGAGCTTCCAGACATGATTTTAATGTGACATGGCTTTGAAGTTGCTGGTATCAGCAGAATAGAATTTCCAGTTAATAATTCTGTTTTTCCTTAACACATATCTTACCTCATTGCATGACTTTTACACCATTGTTTTGATAAATTCATTTGGATTTAAGGCCAAGAGAGAGAGAAAGAAATTCCATTTAAAGCTTGTTCTACACATAATAAATGGGAATGCTTTTGTTCTGCATCAAAAACATGTGGGCTTTTACATAAGTTATTTAGTGAAGCTTTTTGTCAATTGCACCAAAAATGAGTTTAGGTTGAAGTCCTTTATGTGCTTACATGGTAGTTGGTGTTTTTGCTGTGTACTGTCAAGCTGACTTTGACTTATCGCAATCCTATCATAATGTTTTCTTGGAAAGTTTTCTTCAAAGGAGCCTTGCTCTTAGGTTTGAGAGAGTGTGACTTGCCCAAGGTCAGCCAGTGGGTTTCCATCACTACAGGAGGATTTGAAAGTGTATTCCCAGAGTCATACTCCAACACTCAAATTACTACATCATGATTATTTGGATGATATGGCTACTTTAGAATCTGTTAAATTGCCAGAATCCAATTACTTGTACCAACTGGAGTAGACATACTGGATCGATTGCTACATGGTAAGTCAACACTTAGGTAAATCCCATTGCTTCAGTGGCTCTACTCTATGTGGAATTAAACAATTGGATTGGACCTTCATTAAGTGATTCTGACTCACCAAGTTTTTTTTAAATAATTATTTAAAAGTATCAAGTATAAGCAAGTAGTCCAGGAAACATTCTGAGGGTTCAGAAGGCAGAGAATACATATACATATACATATACATATACATACATACGTGTATGTATGTGTGTGCGCGTGTATATGTATATGTGTGTGTGTGTGTGTGTGTGTGTGTGTGTGTAAAAGTTTTCCCCATACCCATTCAGATTAGAAATTAGATCTACATTCCTATATAATCCATTTGCTGATTCTTCAGTAAGCTTTGGAGGTGAGATAACAATTTCTTTCTTTCTTGTATTTTGCTGCCTCGGAAGATCTGACATTTTCTGACTGAAATAATCATTGAAATGATCAGTTCATTGAAATACTTAAAAATGGATCTAGTTTAGATAGTTTCATAGGTTTATCAAACTAGATCCTATGCATATTCACTCAGAAATTATACTAAGTTCAGTAAATCTGATTTCTACAGAGGTGAGAATAAGATTGCAGTATGAAATATTTAAAACTTATGCAGTTCACAGATTCATCATAACTGTGTTTCTTTCATGGGCCCCCAGTGTGGCCTTTTCTTTTCCACTCCACACTGGTTGAAATTCTTGAAAGAGTTTGCATATATTAAACATATGATCAAAAATGAATACATTGGAAGCAGGTGGAAGAGTAAATTGCCATCATGGGGAATGGAAAAATAAATAAATAAATAAATAAATAAATAAATAAAATAAAGATGGAACAGAACTTTGAAGGATCAATGTATTTTGATAATGTTCGCTTGCTTGTTCCTTGAGTATACATCATGGTCTTCTTTGTAGATAACCATCATTTTAAACTGTTTTTTGCAATAAATAAATGAATAAATGCCATGGCTAAAATATGCAGTTTTGGAGAACACTTTTGAAATATTATTAATTGGAGGGGAAATTTATTTTAACTACTGAAAATGTTCACAATATGAAAATTTATGTACTTAGTATCAGTGAAATTCATATAAGAGGGTCAAAACTTGGAGGCTTAGATTTCACAACCATATGCTATATGTTGTAATTCCCAGAACATCTGGGCAATAGCTCAAGATAGTCTAGAACAAAGTCTTAAGGGCAGTTATGGGTTTTTTTGTATTTTGCTACGTAAGTGAATATATAGTAAAAATGTGCAAAAAGATACAAATATTGATGGATCTGGGCACTGGATCCTGTTAAAAATTTTCAGGGGTAGCCATGATGGCCACGTAGCCAAAATCCACAGAACAACAATACCATTCCTGGGCTAAGCAAAATACACAAAACACATCATTCAAGCTTTTGAAGCTTCACTGGCTTCTTCATCAGGCGAAGATGTTAAGCATCATACAGGAGTAGGAAAATGATGATGTTACAGAGTCACAAGTCTACTTCTTGTTACTTCTGTTTTCAGTTAAGATAATCTAGAGGGATATCAATGCAAGCAACTCCCCTTCTTTGACGTGTGGGGATTGGAGACAGAAGGCAGTAAAACATAGGCAATAGAATTTCAAATCCGTTAATAGCAGTAAAGTACTTTCCACTGAGATTCACGCAAACTCTATTCTGTGAAAGGCTAACTGTCCCTTTCTTAGGCAGAGAACATTGATTTTCACGAGAAGTCTCTGTACTGTTAGATCTGGACAAATGTTTAGGTGCTGTTACTAGGTAAAACTTGCTGATTATAGTCCAAGCCTACCTGATTTATTTTGTGCATTTGGGTTGGCCCAGTAAAGGTATCCTTGGTTTGTAGATTATACCTGTTCCTGGTAAAGGAGCTGTCCAAGGTGATCAGCCATATGCCAAAAATAGATTCAGCAGCTTGGACAGGTCCTTGAAAGTTCCTGAAACTGACTCACTGTCCCACTGACACCAGAGCTGTCAGCCTCTGCTGGCAAACATTTTTGAAGCCAAATTTCTGTAGTTAGACTTCACATGTGAAGCAACCACTGAAGGTTTGTACACCTGAACAAGAGTGGTAATTGAATTTCCACGGGTAAAACTAAAATTCTTTTCCTGTACTGTCATTTCAATGAACTGTTTTATTCTTAGTGCAAAAGTCTTGTCCTCATAGTCAAGAATGACTTGAGAGTGCATCTTTCAGTTCATTAATGAGGTGGTAGAACTTTGATTTATATATCAAATGATAGCTTTCTATGGTATCCAAATTCAGCATTTCTCAGGAGTTGATTCAAATGAATTTGAATACTGCCTTTGGCAGTTCCCATGTAAATGTCACTTGAAGCAAGATTGCAATAAGTAATAGTTAGCAGTTTCATAGAAGTAGGTCACTGGACACTGTGATACATTGTGATCAGATTCTAATCTGCTGCTCTAATTTTTTTGTTGCCAAGGTGCACACAGAATACACAATATGTCCCAGGCAGTAGAAAGGATCATCAATTGCCTCAGGTTTCCCTGGGCTTCATGGAGTTGTATAAATAAAAAAAGCATTGCATTGGCTTTTCACACAGCAGGGCTGATATTGGCAGTGGCACCTTGTTAAAATGAAGGACTGTCTATCTTATTACAGATAATGTGAGACAAACTACATTTTCTGCTTTCTGACAATACACTCTCCAGAAGATAAGACCCACAGAGAGTTATGTGTGAGTTTACAGTCCCTTTAATTCTTTTTCTCGAAAGCTACTATATTTTAGCAATATTTCTGTTTGGGTAGGGAGAGGGCTGGCAAATGTGGAGCAGGCCTTTTCAAAACTGAGCTGCAGAGAGTGTTTTCATATGACAGATATTCTAAACAGAGGAGAAGGTTCTGTGAAATCTGTCTTCATGGGGAATAAATGTCAGCAGATTGATTTGCACTAGAAAAAAATGCCTCACAATTCCTATCTTTAATAGCTACTTTTATGAAAGCGACTTTATTCCAGAGCATTGTTGCTATTGAAAATTGTAGTTGCAATGCCTTTATTTTTTTATTGTAAAACAGTAAGTGATCACATGAGTTAGTCCAAAGACTGTGCTGACTGCCCTTAGGCTAGGTACCCACTTATTTAAGACATCTTTCCTGCCAGGCTTTAAACTTTATAATACAGAAAGGACAGGGAACTCTTTCTTTTTGGCTGTGAGAATCAGCTCTGAGAGGTTCAAAAGCATGATCTCGACTGCTCCTTTTTTGCTTGAGTTCCCTGAGTCACTAGCTTTGTGCCACCGATGGGAAAAAAAAGTGTACCTAGAAGTCATGTTGTGCTTCTCAGCTGGTGGCTGTGTTTCCAGCTATGCTTGGTATGCAGTTGAAGGCCTCACTGAAACAGCTGTCAGGGTCAAATACAGCTTTTGGCTAATAACTACCAGTGCTGCTGTTAAGATATTTCAGAAGTTCTGATTTGTATGTCTTCTACCATTCAATTATTATTTATGTGATTCAGATCCTCCCATTGTGCCCCTGTGGTTTAAGGGCTGCATCCCACCCCCAGCATCACTGTGAGGAGAGGCCAGTACGTGTGTCCTGGCACTGAACACCAGATAAAAGAGCATAGAGGGCAGAGCCAGAGCCCTTATGAGCTTATGCCATCCCCTCTTCTACCTCTTTTCCAACAAGCAATCAGGTTTTTGGTTGCTTCTGGGCTGGGTAGGATTTTTTTTTCTCTTTTCCACAGGTATATTTTATTCTATTCTATTCTATTCTTGGCCTACCTTACATTGTTAAACAGCCAGGGTGGTATAGTGGTTTGACTGTTGGAATATGGCCTGGAAACTAGGGATCAGTTCCCCATTCAGCCATGGAAATCCACTGGGTGACTTTGGGCATGTCCCCAGAAAACCCTGTGATAGATTCACCTGAGGGTCACCATAAGTTGGAAATTACTAAAGGCTCACAACAGCAACAACAAGCACTGCCTGAGGGGACTTGGAGAATTGGCTACTGGGTGGTGTGTTAAACAGGCAGTCACTTGGCAGGTCGTGGGGGAGAGAGAAGTCCGGTGAATTTCTATGGCACCCATTTGATGAAGGAGAAGGCTCTGGAGCTACCCCTAGATGTTCTGTGAACTGTGGGGAGGGGAAAAAAAGCTGTCCTTGGAGTTGACCTGAGGGTTTTGTCCTCACTTAGAGTCATGTCACTAGGAGGGGGATGTATCTTCAGGTCTGCCTTCCAATAAATGGCTGGCTGGGAAGCAACCCAACCCAGCTTGCTGGGTTCTCCTCAGAGAAGGGCTACATTAAGGTTTTCATAGGCCCTAGGAATTCTTGTATTTGACTCCGCACATTGGCTCAATGTATCACTAGTGATGAAATTATAACATATCATTATTTTGAAATTTTGTTTTCTTCCCAATTCCTGTAAATGTTTCTGTTAATCCTGGTTTCATAGGCCCTAAAATTTTCATAGGTCCTAGGCACTGTGCCTAAAGTGTCTAATGGATAAGGAGAACCTGCTTTGAGGCCAAGGTATCTTGTTCAGGGGAAATTGGGGAGGAGGTCTCAGTGAGATCATCTACCTCAGCTGCTTCCACACCCATTTTATACATCTCAGAGGATATACCTAATGTGATAACTGAAGCCCCTATCAGAGCTGCTGCTGATGAGCAGTAGCTGTTGGTCCCTGTGGCTCTGGCTGGAGATGAGTCCTGCAGCTCAAGAGCTCCCCCTGCTGCCATGGACCAAGCAGGCTCGGACGTTCCTCTGCCTGCTCCTTTAGGGCAACATGGATCCAATTCTGAAGATGCTTTGGCGCCTGTGTCAATCTGCCCACAAACAAGGCGGAGACTCAAGAGAGCTGAGCAAAGGGAGGCTTCCTTGATTAAGTTCAAGAAGCAGTGACTAGCCACACCTGTGCCTTGGGCTATATAACTGCCTGCCTGGAAGCTTTCCTTTGCTTGTGGCAAACTTCTTACAAGCTCTCCCCTTGCCTGCTCCTTGCTTCCAGCACCCGGCTCCTGATACCTTGGATTGATCTCTTGGCTCCAGACCCCTGGCTTTTGGAACTCTGACTATGGCTTTTGCTTGTCGCTCTGGCTTAGGTAAATGGACTTCCTTTGAGTAGTTGCTTGCTTGACTCCTCCTGGCAGGACTCTGCTAGCTCTCCCACTCCCTTCTCCGGGCTGGCTCGCTGCCTGGGTCTCTGACCTTGACACCTAAATAAGAATTGTTTAAATAGAGTGATCCATATTTCAACCCAAGCTTTGTTGTGTGGTCTTATGATTGCATGCGTTGATCAGCACACATTTTTATGCAGTCTTTTCTCAGACCATCCTTACACATTTCCTCCTAATTCTCATGAATGTAATACCTGTATTGCCAGGTAATGTTTTACCTGATAACTAAAGTGCTACTATTGTTCTATGGGTGTAGCTGCAAATAGTGTCTTCTTCATTTATGTATCAGATCAATAAAATATCTGTTTGGAATTCATATACTTAGTATTTTTCTGAAATCACTGATTCATAGAGCAGATATACAGAGCATTCACTGTTCCCACCTTGTAAGGTTTTTTTTTTTGAGGGGGTTGTGGGGGGAGATTGCACAACCCTTAAAGACTAAATTGAATATTGGAACATTCTTATTCATTCATCACTTCAGATTGTCTTCATAGCAATTAAGTCTTTACTGCATGGTTCTGTTCCAACAACGAGAATAACTGCTGCCTGCACAACACTTTCCAGCTTTTGGGACTGATTTGTACATGCCACTTTTCTGAGATTCAAATGTATCTCTGATCCCTGAATCATACATGCAACCTTTATTTATGCTTGTGCGTGTATCTGTTATGTTATGTTTTAGTTTATCCATGTGCTGTCTTTTGGTGAAAAATGCCTCCAAGGCAGCTCATGAAAAGATGGAACTATGATATAGTGATTGTCAAATACATTGTACAAGTTCAAAGAAAGCATTTGAATAAATACTTAAAACTAAAATTGCTCAGATTCAGGTATACCCTTATTCAGGACCCCAAACATTCAGCAAAAGTGAAATAACAAAGCAGCACCAAGCTGCAGTTCCACACCTTCTAACAAGGGTAAGTAGCCACAGGATGAGGGGCTGCACCTACCATGTTTTCCACTTCTGGACACTTATTATCTGCACTTTTGGTTTCATGGAGTATGGTTTGGGACATGAAACAACATGAAGGACTACATCGTGAGTCATGGTCCTTGAAGACTTTGAGAACTGCAATTTTCCATTTTTCTAAAAAATAAAATAGTAATGAGCTCTGTGGGAATCATGCAGATGTCTCCTAAAGGCTGCAAAATCTTCACCTCTGCCTTAGAAAGTCTTCAAACAGGTGGTAGGGATAATTTACAGTTGGTGGGATCAACAGTTTCTCCCCTGCATATGTGTGTGATTGCAAGTAAATTGGTATCTGTGGGGGAGTTACAGTTTGGAGTTAGCGGAGGTAGATTTCCCTGTAATTCCTTTCTTCTGCCCTTTTGTTTTTTCTTGTATGGATTTTGCTCTATGTTTAGCTACTCTATAGGTATTTGAAGAAGCTTCTCTATAGGCCGTCTCACATGTGATCAGAAGCCAAGAATATATTTTTATGTCTACTCCATTATGCATAGTATAGGTAGGTTTTATTTAGAACACAACTTCAAAGACAATGTAGTGGATATCAGGGCTGCCTTTTCGTGTGTTTTGTTGGCTTGCCAGGGTGTAGATCTGTGGCGGAGGCAATGTTCATGAAATCCTGCCATTTTGCTGAACACAGATTTAATTCCTTCGTGCTCCTAAACATACCTTCATCACTCTGAAGTGTTAGCTTAGGAGATGTCATCTTTAATTAACTCTTCTAGAGATTTCAATTAATAAGGCAAGGGAAGATGAAGGGAAAAGGAGGGAGAAGAAGAATCACTCATTTCTATGGCACTGTACCAAGAAATGACAGTAGATATTGACTCAGCTTTAGGTTAAAACCAGAATTACATCCAATTGATTATTTATTTTCTTTTTCAAAAACAGATGTCTTGCTTATTTCCAAAATGAACTAACAAATCAGAAACCATAATACAGTCAGCCCTCCACATTTACTACAGTTAGGCATGCAAGAACCACACGAAAATGGGAAAATTTCAAATATCAAAATGTGTCTGCGGGAAGGGGGAGAGGCATGGTGGGGAGAGTGGGCACCTGAGTCCAAGCCAGGGCAGGGAAGGGAGAAGGAAAGTGGGTGAGTCAGCATGGTGGCCTTATACTTCCTCTCTGTCTCCCATCTCTTTCCTTGGGTGTAGGGAGTATTGGGAAAAGGTTTGTGGTGCTGAGTAATTGGGCTGCAAGTCATCGTCAGAAGGCCTGGTGGAGGAGGAGGACCGGGGTGGGTTTTTAAAGGGCTACAGGGCCTGATTGGAGCTGTCAAGAGAGAATGTTCGCCCAGAAAAATAGCACTTGAGGTGGAGGGGCAGAAGTTGCAGAAACTCACAAATAACTAAATCTGTGAAAGTCAAGCTCACAAATATGGAGGGCCAACTGTATATAAAGAAATTGAGCACACCCAGTTGCTAGTAGGAACAACCATAAAGCCAGAAAATTAACATAACAAACTAACAACAGTAACAGTTCCTTAGGAGAGTTAGAGCAAATTAAAGCAGACCAACCTCCCTACAGGCTGTGTCTATGAATTCTCATTCAGAGGTCACCAAAGACAAAACTTGATACAGGACCACAGAAAATAAATGCTATTTTCAACAAATTGCCATGCAAGACACTGAGAATTTGGTGCCAGAGTAACATTTTATCCCCAGAAGGAGAAAGTTTTAATGGATGGGTAGCAAGAGTTCTGGGAGCACGATTTGTCCTTGTCCAGGAAATACACCAATACCTAAGTCCTGCAAGGCTTCTGTTGGGGATAGATTTGGACAGCAGGGTAAAGCCCTTAGCTATATAAAGATTTGAATCCCAACTGAATTCTCTTCTGATATGGACTGCTGAGCAGTCTATCTAAAATGATAATGACAATGATATTCTGAAAGTACAACCATTTATTAAGATGGTAATAGTCTGCTTTTTTTGAAATTTTACTTCTAAATTGTCTCTTGTTGACTAAACATTTGGAAATGGTGTTTCTAAATATATGTGTATGTGGGATATGAATGAATCATCTGAATCTCTTGAATAGAGCCATTTTGCTCAGCCCTTCTAATCAGGAAATATTACAGTATTGCCGATCTAGGAAAAAAACTGTTTTGAAAAACAGCCTAAGAGCATGAGAAGTAAATAGAAATGAATAAATGTTTTATCATTGGAATACCTTTTATTGTAAATAATTAATTTTTGAAATTCCTTCAAAAAGTGGTTGTGGTGAATGTTGCTGTTATTTTTCATGGTTGTGATAAAACTGTAAATGCGCAATCAAATATAAAGTATTTTTATTATGTTAGTATTTCATTTTTTTAATCTGGTCCAGATTTTTGCACATGTCTGCAAAAATTAGTTGCCAGTGTTAAATGTTGATCCTGTTTGTTCCATCTTCACAACTTAGAACCAACATATTGCTCTTGGCTTTCATTTTTTGCTCTTGAAACTGTATGAGTTATCCTTTTGCATTCAAATAGATGCATATACACATCTTAAAAAGGTTCACCAGAATCTAAGTTTTGCTACTTAGGCCATTTCTAGACTACACTGTTATAGTGCTATTATTCCACTTTCAACCTCCTGTGGAATCCTGCAGTTTGCAGTTTAGGGAGGGGTGTTCAGAATTCTCAGCCAGAATTGGCCTCAGTAAATTACAAACCCTAGAATTCCACAGGATGTTGAAAGTGTACTGATAGCACTATAACAGTGTAGTGTGGAAGTAGGGAAGAAGCCTCATTTGATGCATTGGGGTCTTCACCCAAGTAAGTAGGACTGAACTGTTGATTTCCTAAGTCAATTAGTGTGTGGGGAAAATTCCTGAATACTTCATTACAGTGAAGTCATTTTGTATTTAATTTCCAAAAGTCCTTGTTTTTATACATTATGCTTTGCACATATTGATGAGTCTTAGCATTAGTGCTAGAGAAGGAAATCTGTCAGTCATCTACTGCTGACAGTGCAAAGGAGAAAAGGGCTCCTGTCATTTACATGTATATCTTATTTCACAGTTATCTCAATTTTTTGAGCTAATTTTGCAAAACTCTACTTCAGGATAGATATTAAGCAGAGCATCAAAAAGCAGGCAAGGAGAAAAGCTTCGCATGATGAGAAAGTCCCAGAGCTTGCAGTTTTCAACAATCTGAAGATGGAGTACAAAATGTCTCATGTGCTGGAAGTCTCATGAAAACTTGTAGTATTTGTTATCAGTAGAGGTTCCTGAGATGTTAGCTCCTTTTACAGAAGGTGTTACCCCAAAATGTGGGAGACTTAGAGTTCCACCCATGATGCTAATGGCCCCATGAGACAGTGGGGAATATTAGCTCAAAGGCGAGGCCTGTGAGAGGGGGGTAATCTAGCAGGATCTTTTACACCTTTGTATACCAGCACTAATGGGAATCAGAGCAGCTGACTGATGACCTATATCCAGAGTCCTACAAACTATCTGGCTTTGAGTCAGGGTTTAAATACTCTTTTCCCACCTTGAGGGAGAAGATGTTAATGGCTCTCTGGTACACAGTGGGGTCTGGAATGAGTTAATGGCCTTAGCATTAGTTGACAAAGTACTGATGGGAATCATGATAGCTCCTTAACGGAGGGACAGGTAAGGGGACAAAAGGAGAGTTTCTGTAGACAGAGGAAGAGGGTCAAAGACAATCAGTTGTTCAGTGGAGGCAGTTTGAAGTGTCATTGTTTCTAAAGGTCAAGTTATTGAGGGACGTTTGCAAGTCCATTAACACTGGAACTTCCCTGACTATGACTTAGCCATTCCTTGAGGTCCTGATCTGACCTAGTTTTGCAATGCATGTGTGCAGCCAGTTCCTCTTTGCCAGCAGGCTTCTCAGCCATAGCAGGATATGATTTATATTTCATGCCAATTGGTATCTGCCAATTAAACCATATCATGGAGTGACCATGTACGACCTGGTAACAGTCAAAGCCAACTGGATTTTTTAAAAGGCATATTCCTTCAACAGAGCTTAAGCAATGAAGCATGCTGAACCTGGAGCATGTTCTATTAAGACTAGCTTTTCAAAAAACAAAAGGCAACCAAGTAGCATTTAAGTTTGTATTTGAAAAAGTTTATTTGTTGTATCTGAATATACATTTGAAATAGATGTTTCAGTTTTCCTAATTTGTAACTAATTAGGAGAAAGTGCCAAGCAGAGGAGCTCAGTAGTATTGTGACTCACCATGAGTTTGGTCAGAAGAGAGAGGAGCAGAATGTGAAAAGGAGAATGTGAAAAGGAAGAGGCTGTCTCTGTGTAACCACAGACACATAGGATCATCAGTGCTCATGCATTATAGTCTATTATTGAGCAAAGGGAAAGCTTGAAAGACAGTATTAAAAATGTTTACACACATGCAGGAGAACCTGTAGTTTCTAATCCAGAGCTTTCCAAACTTTTCATGTTGGTGACACACTTTTTTGACATGCATCATTTCGCGACATAGTAATTCAGCTTCACAGAGGTTCCAAGAAGCATATTTAGGGTGAGGAAAGGCACCCTCTCAATCCTGGCCTTCTGCCATCTCCCTCACCAGGAAAGGCTCCAGGAAGAGCAACGGCAGGGGGAAAGGCAGCCCCCTCCCACCCAGTCCTTGCCCACTGCTGTTGCTCTTACCAGGGAAAGGCCCCAGCGAGAGCGACGGCAGCAGGCCAGGCTTGTGGGGGATCCTTCTTGGCCAGGGAGGCGACACTCAACACACTACAGGTGACACACTAATGTGTCGCAACACACTATTTGGAAAGCCTTGGTCTAACCACTGTCGTTGGCTTAATACCCCCCCCCCCAAGGTCAGGAGCTTAAAGATAATGCTTGATTGCAGCAGTGCTTCTAACTGTGTGTAGTCCTATATATGTTTATTCAGAAGTAAGCTTATGATGTTCATTGGTGCTTTTCTAATTAGAGTGTGTAGGATCTCATATATAATTATATTAGATTATGCTGGTTCAAAACATATTTCAAGTTTTACAAAGGACTACAGGACAAAGAAATAGAAGTGACTATTTTCTATGGGTATTTGGGAGTAGAGTGAGGTGGGACTGTTACTGAGATGGTGGCTTTTGCCTCTTTACATATTCTGTGTCCAGGCATCTGCGGCAGGCTAAAGAAGGATATGCATAATTATTGTAATGAATTAACACGAGTACCTTCTTGGGGGGAAAAACCCCTTTACACTACACGTACGCCAGTTGTTTGTGTTGTTTTGAAATAATTTGGGTTTTAACTATAGTTTCTACTGTCAAGCATTTAAAAACTGAAAGGGTACTGATGATAGCAAAATTACTTCTTTGAAGAAACTGGTTGTCTTCAGAACTTTTTGACTATTTCCTACTGGACTTTTTTTTAAGTACTCCTGATCATTTTTACACAGCCTAGGATTACTTTGACAATAGGACAATCAGGAACTGCAGTGGATATGAAGTTTCATACATATTGATGTAGTTGTGGAGGGAAATGTTGTACATTTATCTGAATTATTGTCACAAGCCTCAAATGTTTTGTGATTTAGAACTGGCCTGTATGATAGGGGGTCATGTTGTAGAGATGCCATTCCTGTTTTGATTTTTTAAAAAATCTCTTACAACACTCCTGCTCATAGTGCTAGTCTCTGGACAAGTGCAGTACCCTGAGACATCTACTGCTGGTCTTTGAAGAGCTTTTGGGAGAGAGAGAGAGAGAGAGAGAAAGAAAGAAAGAAAGAAAGAAAGAAAGAAAGAAAGAAAGAAAGAGTTGTACCCAATGGACACAAATACAGTCCCTGGCACACTAGAAAAAATAATTTCTGGTTCTCCCACATCAGATAGCCTGAGAAGCACTGGTTTACAGCACAGGGAAAAATGATGTTGGAATGGAAGAAAATATTCTGGGATATATATATATATATAAACTTTCATTGCTGTTTTTGTTCTGCAGTTCCGAAACTAGAAATGAAGATTGGCTTACAAAGAACCAAAAATGACAGTTCATTATAAACATGCAACATTAAGAAAAACAAGGATTAGGAAGAAAAACAGCCATGAAAAGAAGAAATCCAAAAAAGCGGGGAAAGGACTAGATATTAGAAAACTGTTTAAATAAAATAATGTTTTCAATTTCTGAGTAGAAGGCCACAGAGAGAGGAGACCAGAATAAACAGACTACTTTGCATTTACTAAAACATTGCATATAAGACCACCTAAGTTACTGGCTCACATGACTGCACATGCTTGTGTTAATTATTTGGGACCTGAAGGTCATATGGGTTTCATTCTTAGTTGCAACGAGCAATACAAATGTTTTCTTATTCTGTTACTGCATGCAAGAATAAATAATTCCAGAAATTTCCGTACCACTAGGTGATGTCATGAAATGTTTTGCACATTTTTGGATGATTTTTCATGCTTTGAAACTGTGGTGTAAAAAATTCATTTCTGCAAACACTGTTTTTATGCAGAAAACTTATTTTTTGTGTAAACACAGCATGTAGAAATACATGTTCTTCTACCAAATACAATTGTTTGCACAATTTTTTTAACTGGAGAATTCAGATTTTTTTAAAAAAAAAACCCTCAGTGTGATAGACAGTTTTCTCAATAGGTTGTCTTAATGTGCCAAGACACTGTTTTGTGTTAAGGACAAGAAAATTTGTGAGTGTTATTTCACCTCCGTTTGCTACTTGTGGACAGGGAAGCTAGTGACAATTCTGATTTAACCTCTGAAATCTTGAGTAGTGCATTCATTCAGTTAAATTTTATAGTACACTGAGAGTGCTGAACAGTGCTGAACTTGGCCACAGTAATGTATGCCGTGGTCATCTCCATATTGATTATTACAATGCACTGTACATTAGGCTGGTCTTTAAGACAGTTTGGAAACTGCAACTCATGCAGAACCCAGCAGTGTAGGTGTGTTGAAAAACTCTGACATTATAAAAAAATTCCCATTTCTGTTTGGGATCTTGATTACATGAACCAATTCAATGTAAAAATGAGTTTAAAGACTTAAAATTCATGTATTGTTGGAAGTGATCTTTATGAGTCCCACCATATAAAGGTAAATTTGCCCTGCAAGAATTCTAATCTTTTGATTTTTACATGTAGGGAATTATAATGTAAATATACCTACATTATTGTCTCAGGGTAAAGATGATATGTGGAAGAATAAAGAATAATAACACCGAGGATTCCTAGGAATGAGAGAGAAGTTTGAGAAATTGCAATACTTTCTCCTACTATCTATCTCTAGCAGTGAAGGAGGAGGAGAAATAGTTTATCATAATCC
Organism: Cyclura pinguis; assembly: GCA_030412105.1. Taxonomy (NCBI): domain Eukaryota; kingdom Metazoa; phylum Chordata; class Lepidosauria; order Squamata; family Iguanidae; genus Cyclura; species Cyclura pinguis. The sequence continues at coordinate 106,873,980 of CM059600.1, read as the reverse complement.
GTTACAGTCCCACCCCCATTATTACTGAGAATCTGGTAATGACATATCAGTTTATGCACATTTCTGCTGCTAGGTAACTATCTCTGCCACCTGCCAGGGAACAGGTAACATTTAAATTGGGCAGTAAGTGATAGTAAGTAGTACCCTTCAAGACACTGATCCTTTCAAAGCCAACTTTGTGTCATGATTCAGAACATGACAATTGGATGAGATTAGAGTTGCAAACTGTGTGCCTTGAGAATAATGATGGAATATAAAATGATATGAAGGGAAACAGACTCTATTCCTCATTCTACTGGCTCTTTCCTTTTTGCTGTTTATTTTTGTTCAGTGCAAGAATTATTTTCCATGGATTTTATTCAAAAAAGCTTGGAAGGGGTCATGAAATACAGATTTTCCTCTGCGCTCTTACCTCTTGCCACTGCTGTAATGATGAATCTTTTGTTCCCAACCCCAGTTGCAACCAATGCCAAAATAGTCAGCAGGGAAGCTGGGTCCATGCTGCTTTCTTACTTTAATTTCTACAACTCGGCAGATGTATCGCCAGGAACACATTAGTGGGTTCTTTCTCATACTTTGCTCTGGTATTCTTTTTTTTCCTGTGAGCCTTTGGTCTGATGTGTTGTGGCTCTCAGTACAGACAGCAGGATGGCTCTGGGCAGTGTCTTCGGACAGAACCGGACCCTGATGTGTAGTTTAAATGGCCTGGGGATAATATTGGGGTTTCCTGTGGCTGTTGCTGGTGAATGGGATGGGAACCATGCAATTGCCAAAATGCCAAACAATGAGAGTGCCTGCACCTCTAGGTTTTCCTATCCCTGAGTACTCTGCGTGGGGAAAAGGAACATTTTGGAAACTATTACTGTATTGTGCTCTTCTGCACAGAGTGAAACTGTTCAGCAGCAAGTTTGCTTCAAGTAACTCTCCATGACTATTGATTTCACATTTTGTTGCAGGTGGTACTGAATGTAATGTACTGTGTAGCAATTCAGGGCTATGTTAAATGAAAGTTGCCTAAGCTGCTGTTAGAAATGTGCTCTTGTTAAATGCTCAGCTAAAGGAAAGGCTCGACCTCCCCTCCTCCCTTCAGTTATGGCAATTTTAGGAACTCCCCCCCCCCCCGTCAAACCATGCTCGTGAATGATGGGAGCAAAGAGCCTTTTTGCATTGTGACATTTAGCACAGAAAGTTTCTACTTTTGTCCTAAAAAACCTTATTTTGAATTGCCTTTCTTTTTTCTTGCTCGTGAGTTCTCTGTGTAGTATGCTCAGCTTGCTGCTGGATTCTGAGTAATGGAAGATACTGAGAAGCAGCAGCAGGAGGCCACCTTAGCCACTTGATTTGATGCTGCTCTCCCCTGTTAGGCCGATCCTTTTCTTCACCCTTTACAGAGGCTTGTTGAATTAACATCCCAGTGAGGAAGAGCAGCAGGGCCATTTGCTCTGATAGGGGTGGTGTCCGAGGTGGGCTCCCTGGTGGGAGTAACAAGAGGCCAGCACCGTTGTGACCCTCTTTACGTCTACATGCAGATGTCGCACCCACCAGCTCAATGTAGTATATTAATAAAAATACTTTGTTTGTTTCGTGTGTATTTTCATTCATACATTTATGTACTGTATTTGCCAGCATATTAAATGCACCAGAATATAAGACGCACCCTACTTTCAGACTGTATTCTTTAGGAAAAAAAATTCTTAGTACCACACAGAGGCAAAAAGGAAAAGAAAAATGGGTAGGGGGGGTGAAAGGAGGTCTTTTCTCCTCCTTGCCTGTCATTTTTGCCTGGGTGGGCAGAAGTCCCTGCCCAGGCAAAAAGGATAGGAAATCCCTTTTTGCCTTGGCACGGACTTGTCGCCAGCCAGTTACTTGTGCAAGCACTCCTTCCACCTCCCCCCTTCACTTTCCCCTGCCTTTGGGCCCAGCAGGAGTTACCATATTTGCCAGTGTGTAAGATGCACTTCATTTTCAGAAGGCATTTTTTGGGGGGGAAAAGTGCGTCTTATACACTGGTGAATACAGTATATTCATATTCTAACATTTTATGAGGAATAACATCTTTCAAATTAGAACAGTTTTATTTAATTTTTTTAACTAAATTGAGTACTTGACACAATCCTTTGTTTAATGTTTCCTAATGTAACTTTTCTCAAGTAATGTTTATACATAATGCTATGGATATGCTTGTCCCTCAGCTTCCCTCCCTACTCCCGATCTCCCATACCACACCCTTCCCCGATTCCTGCACAAGTGAGTGAGCGAGGGCCAACTGTAATAATTTAATGTCCCAAAATTTTCTTGCACCCCCTTGAGCAATTATCATGCTCCTCCCAGGAGTCTTGCTCCACAGTTTGAGAACCACTAGGCACGCAGTTTCCTGCAAAGCCCTCGAACGTTAAGGCCTCCTATTTGTCAAGCTAATGTCTAGTGACAGCTCTTTCCCTGTTCAACTTTGGCGTGATGAACTCTGAACTTCCTGTTTCTATACAAATGGAGTGCAATAAGAGTTTTGTAACCTGTTGCCTTAGTTGTTTTAATTTCCACTCCACAGCTCTTCTTTTTTTTTTTTTTTTGAGTTAATGAAACCTCCTATCGATAACTGGTTTGGTCCGGTGGGGGAGACCTTAAGGAAGGAGTCAGACTTGGATATTCTAATTCAGAAAAGCTGGAGAAGGAAAAAACAACCCTGTGGTTTGCCAGAGAATAAAAAAAGGGCCCTTGCTACCTTGAATTAAGTAACCAGGTTTTAATTTATGAGTGTAAGAGGCAATAGAGGGGTAAATTCCTTGTAGTGCCCCCCCATATATATCTTGTATTTTAATATAGGACTTTTAAGGTTTTTGATCTTCAAAAATCACTGACCTTCAGGAATTGAACTTTTCTACAAGCAAGTCTTGCACTAATGCCTTGTTGGATATGTAGAACTTTGGGAGATACACACATCATCCAAATATACATACATGCATATATCTACATGTGTGTGTGTGTGTGTGTGTGTATACACTTGTATTATTTTGTATAGTTGCTGTATTATTGAATTAAACCTGGAAATCCTTAAAAATCCTGTAATAGTATTCACAAAATTCATTAATAAAGTGACTTCATAGAACCCATGGGAGTTCAGATTGCAAAGCTGAGGTTAAAAATGTTCTCTCTCTTTTTAAACGGAATATTAAGCCCCTGTGGTCGAAGAGTAGAATAAAAATAAAAATAAAACAAATCAATAGAGCCCCGGTGGTGCAGTGGTTAAATGCCAGTACTGCAGCCACAATGTTGTGAGTTCAATCCTGCAGGGGTCCAGGTTGACTCAGCCTCCCATCCTTCTGTAGGTCGGTAAAATGAGTACCCAGTTTGTTGGGGGCAATTAGCTAAATACATTGTAAACCGCTTAGCGAGGACTTGGCTGATAAGCGGTATGGAAATGTAACTGCTATTGCTATTGCTAAATCAATAGTGATAAAAGTTGTTTTCTTGATTGCAGGCATATCTCCATTAACAAAGCCTCTGACAGAGAAGCTTTGTTTTATAAAGTCTTTTTATGCCTGGCCAGCCCTTCACATTTCCTCTTGGTCCTCCATCTATGTAGAAGTCTTTTTAGCTGCATCAGCAATGTGAGAGGATGATTAAAGAGTGAGCTTGGACAAATAGCCTTTGGTATTGGGTCAGAGCAGTGTGTCTGCAGTAATCAACGCAATAAAGGTTGAGCTGGAACTGAATGCATTCTGCTCTAGCCAGTCCTACTGTAGCTGTATGCGCCTGCCAACAGCAGACAAAGTAAGTAAGTAAGTAAATTTTTTTATTGTATTTGACTAAAAGCCATTACAAATATAGTTAAGAACCATAAAACCAATATAACAGTATATATACATACATCCATATAAATATTAAATCAAACAGTCCCCAGCACAGTCTATGGCAATCTCTTTCAAATAATTTGCACGAATGCTTTTAGCAGTTTTGGCAAATAAAGCTGTTTTATATATAACCAGTGAATCACAATCTAAGAGCAACCAGCAAAGTTTTATGTAGGGAGTCTCATCTTGCAAGGGGGCCAGAATATCAGCAGACAAGGTAAAAAGTATCTGCCTCTGGAATCCCTTAATGAAGGTGGGTGAACAGCAAAACAGAAAGAAGAGACCGGAGTTCCTTTCCAGGCACTCTCCACCATGTAAAAAAAGCATAGATCAATATGTTTGGCCACTAAAACAGAAATAAAAATAATAAAAAAAATGTGGAGAATGAGTAAAGCAAAAGTCTTCTCTGGGTACATTTTTGAAAAAGCCTTCAAGTGATCTTAAGAAGATTTAAAATGTGTTTATGTGTGCAAGGCTTATTGGATGTGGTTGTTTTAATTCACATGTGCATACTGTTAGTTTTGAATGAAAAGTTTGCTGAAACATGTTGAACTGTTCTTGCTTTTGTGTGGTGCAGGAACTGATCCCTTTTCTTTCCGTGTTATTTGTGCCTCTGGTACCAAAGTTTCTATTTAAAGAAGTAATACCCAGGAGCGCATCTACTTTGTTAATTGAATTATATCTGTTTTGTGTTACAATGGCAAATTGCTAAAGAGCTGCTCCACTTATTTTGTGTTTTCTCCCTTCTGCTTTCTGCAAATGATTGCAGCAATGAACTGCACTGGAGGTACTGGAATTTTAGTCTCCTGAGCCTAAATGATAGAATTCATTCTAAAACAAATGAAGCAATGAAAATGCCAATGTGACATTTAAAGGAAAAAACACTTGCTTGAGGTGAAGTTGGTGATAGATTATAAGATACTGTAGACTCTTCAGTGTCCTGATGTAAGAAAGGCTTTCAGGATGTCCATCTTATCCAATGCCTTCATAAATTCATATAATGAAAAATATATTAGCAACACTTGTTTTTCCAGTAAGCTGCAAATCATTGTTTCTATTAGTATTTATATAAAGTGAAGAATAGAACAGCAGAGGACAAGACCAGGGTGGCCATTTCCACACTACACTGTTATAGTGCTATTATTCCATTTTCAACATCCTATGGAATCCCAGGGTTTGCAATATTTTTGCAGTACTTAGCAACACACACATCCAGCATAACAGCTCACCCCTAATGGTTTACAATTAAATCAAGTGGCTTTTTGAGTTAGAAGCAACAATAAATTTGGAATCACCCATGCAGAACATATAGGTAGCTTCATCTAAGAATCTATTGAGTCAAAACCAGGAAGAAGTGGACCACGGCCGTTTCTGCACAACACTGCTATAATGCTATAGCAGCGGGTTGTTATTGGTCGAGGAACTGTGCTTCCATACAACATCATGCCTATCCAGCTGCTATCCTGTCCCCAAGCATCGCCAAATCACCATATTCGATTTTCAGGAAAAATCTGTTGAGCCTTCTATAGCTTCAATCCCGCTAGCCGTCATAATGCAGTACCATTGTTATGGTGGATCCAGCAGTGGGCGGGCTGGGGTGTGCCCAGCTCGTCCCTCCCTCAGCGATTCCCATGTTGTGATAATTTTCTGTCTCCTCTCCCTGTTTATTTTAAATGTCATCTTTGAGTCAATTTTAATTTTTAATTTTAATTTTTAAAAGAGTACTCTCTTTCATTTGGATTGAAACACTTTGCAAACAGACCAAGTTTCTATATTCAGTGGGTGGTGAATCTGTTTTCCTGATGACCTGTTCAATGGTATACTGAAGTATATATAGAAAACAGTTACCATTTCTTGCACAGCTTGTTCTGCATCATGGTATGGTTTATAGCATTTTGGTAGTTTTTCACGTTGGATAAAGGCACAGGTGAGTATTTTTTCCCTGATGCCTGCTTCTGCAGCTACACACTGCAAGACAGCAATTCACATTCCCAATGTGCATGTTCCCAATTCATGTTCCCAATGTGCATGAGTGTTGTCTCAGGTTTTTTTGAGAAGAAAACAACAATAATAAATTTGTAATTGACAGAATTTATAGTAACAATTTTTTAAGGAACCTGCACACATCCTATTCTTTTCTCTGGAAACCAGAGGTAGGGAACTTGTGTCCCTCCATACATCTGGCTGAATTCCCATTTAAGCAAATTCTCTTCTTCATGTCTTTAATTCATAGAAACTTTGAAGTGTTTGTTAATTAATTTTAATGACTCTTTGGCCATCAATTCCATTGGCTTGATCAGATGTTACTGCAACCTCTCTATGCCAAGCATAAACACATGTTAATGTTTTCATTTTAATTTGTGTCATAACCACTGGCATCACCTGAGCAGGTGAGACTTTTAACATTCATTTCCCAAATGAATGGTTTTCAGTCTTAATGACTGTAAGTTGAAAATACTGCATTCAAAAAAAAAATGCAAAAAAGATATACTGCATTCTTAAAGCATCACATAGTAAACACTTTCTCAGGATACACCAGTGCTCCCTGTTTCATTGTTACTGTATTGCTCTATAATAAATGTGACTGGGATTTATTTTATTAACAGTTACTTAACATGTGCTGTTGTTGTGTGCCTTCAAGTTGTTCCTTACTTATGGCAACCCTAAGGTGATCCTATCATGGGTTTTTCTGAGGCTGAGAGTGTGTGATGTGCCTAAGGTCACCCAGTGGGTTTGCAGGTCCGAATGGAGGTGGTTTTAGTCTAATTCTCAAACTATTACACCACACTGGCTCTCTACCAGTGTCAAAAAGAACAGAGTCATAGTGTGACATTACGTTGGAGCAACATAATGCTGTCCATCAGGTTTTCCAGGAACCTGAAATTCAAATAACCAGCATTGCCCACCCACCCATTTATCTGCTTTTTCACTACTTGGCAGACTTGCATATTTTATAAATAGCTTAGCTTGTGTGTGTAGATGCCCTAAGTCACCTGTTGAAGTATGGCGACCCCATGAATTTTGTAAGGTTTCCTTAGGCAAGGAATACTCAGAGGTGGTTTTGCCAGTTCCTTTCTGCAAAATATAGATGGCATTCATTGGCAGACTCCCATCCAAGTACTAACCAGGGCTGACCCTGCTTAGTTTCCAAGATCAAGTAGGATCTGGTGCCTTTAGAATATTAAGTGTTTATAAAAGCTTGACCTTGATTGGAAGCCTGTCAGAGGGCCAAACAACATATCACATGTGAGGGCTCATAGGGGATTCCCCTAGCATCTTCTTTTTCCTCCCTAAAAGCAGACAAAAGGAGAGAGCTGGATTAGGGACACAGCATGGATTGAAGGTGGGTTAACTCTTTTTCCATCTGTACCAACTCTGCAATGTATAGTAAATCATCTCCATTCCTCCTTTGGACAGCCTCTACATAGCTGCTTAGGAGGAAAAAATGGGATGTGTGAGTGACGCTGAGGAATCAGTCAGAGCTTGGAAATCTCTCCTACTTTTTTTTTTTAAACTGCAGTTTGCATAAATCCCCAGTCAGCATGGCCATTGGCTGCACTGGCCAAATACATAAATGTGGCACTAAAGACAGAGGGTTGGGCTTGTCTGTTTTCTTTCTGACAGGATAGAAGAGTGGGTTGGGGCTGCATGGATGGGAACAGTTTTTTAATTCTTTAATCTAGTGAATATTTTTTTTAAAAAAAACTTATCCTAAAGATAATACTCCAATTCAACCACTCCTACTCGTATCTTGCATGTACATTGGGCCCTCCATGTTGGTGGATTCTGTATCCATGCATTCAACCAACTATGGCTTGAAAATATTTTTAAAAACCTAAAACAAAACAAAAAAAAACCTTTGATTTTGCCATTTTATATAAGGAACACCATTTCTACCATACCACTGTACATAATGGGATTTGAGTATCCACAAATTTTGTTATCTGTAGGGGGGGTCCTGGAACCAAACCCTAGTAGATATTGAGGGTCACTGGAAATTATGTTTTGCCATTTGGGTGTGTGTTAAAGTTAGCAGATTCGTTATGTGGCTCTAAGGCTGGTTTAGAGACCCTTTACTTAATTTGGCCCTTAAGGGAAGTCTGAAGACTGCTACAGTTGTCAAAGAGGAGTTCAGTTTTATTTTTTCCTGGATTAGTATTTACTGTATGTTGTATTTTATGTCTGATTTTAAACTTTTGCATTTGTTTTGAGCCTTCGAGATAAAGTGAGTTATGAACATTGTAAATAAATGGAAAGATCTCTTATGACATCTTCGGATCATACCGTTTTGTATTTTAGACATCAGCTTCAAGTATGGTATATATGCTCAATTGGTGTTGGCTTCATGCAGTCCATGGAATAATCATGTTATACTTATAGCACTCGAACTATTGCTATACTTTCCCCTCTCTTGATAATGTAGTGAAGAGGCTCTGATGCTGATGAATATTATATTTCATTTGAGCTGTAGCTCATACTACTCTTATTTTTGTCCTTGCAGAAATTGTAGGCCAAACAGCATTTTTGTCTGTGGAAATAAAGCAATTAATATTATTTATATGCTGAAGTTGTAGTCACTTGTATTGCTTGCCTTAGTTTAGCTGATATTTGCCTTTGGCAAATATCTATGACGAAGCATAATATACAGCAAGAATCTTGCTGTTTGAAAATATTTCTCCCAGTTTTTTAGGCTTGTGTCTATGCATTCTTTAAAAGAAGAGAAAGTGGAAGAAAATATACAAAGATTTAGTTCAAAAATAACTATCATGCGATTTCCCAAAAAGGAAGATTTCTCTCAGTAATTCCTTTTCACTGTCTGTGTTTCAGTGATAAACACTATACACTGTGTGCCTGTGGGTATTAAGGGGCTGCTAATAAATCATTTAATTTAAAGATGTACTTTCCTATTTAGACATCTTAAGAAGACTTGGGTTCTGGGTTTTTGGAAACTCATTTTTGGGATGGAACAATGGCAACATTTAATTCTATGAGTACTAGAGTTTCAATCTTGGATTAAATGTCATCATGCTATGTGCCTGACTATCAGAAGAAATAAGTTGGAATGTTTTTACGACTTCAAATGACTTTACAGCCTTCTTTCACAGATCAGTTGTCAATTGTGTTATCTGCGCACATGGTTGAAGATTTTGCTTCTGAAGCAGAAACATAGGATTTTTGATGTTCCCAGAATGTCCATACTGGCATGTTTGTATGAAGAAATACAGTGCTGACTGAGTACAGTGGTAGTGGAATGAACTGAAGCACAAGGGATGGAGTAATTCTAATACATGGATGACAGGTGTGTGTCTTTCTGTGTCTATGTATGTTTATATGCTTAGGTGGATTTACTGCCTTCCTTCCTGATATGGCAATAGGATTCTTTTCTAATGTGAGAGAAATGCAATCAACAATAGTTTTTAAGAAGTATAGCATCTCCTCAAGCGTGTCTCCTATGAGAATGGGAGGATTCAGTTACATGAACACTGAACTCAATGAGGTATTGCAATTTTAATATATTTGGAAAGCTTTTAAAACCTTTCCTTGCAATGAATAGAAGGTATCATGCTCCAGAAACCTTAGGATAGAAGTATGAAGATGGGCTAAAACAGAGGGTGGAGATAAACTTGTGAAGCTAGATGTTCCCATTGCATAGCTCAGGCCGTGGGATGCCACTTACGAAATTTCAGCACAGAAAATTATATCCCCCTCCAATGTTCCAATTTGGTAGGGACAGTCTTGATTAATCCCTGTCATCCCATTTTTGTAGTTGCTTTTAAAACATCCCAGTTTCTTCCTCATCTTCCCACTTGCTCTTTGTGCTCTGCTTACTTCCACTGCTGCAAACTGAATTTAATACGCAAGAGTAGTGTTCACTTAAAATTCAGCAAGGAGGGGACGAGAGGACAAGGAAGAATCTTTTCCAGCAGTCTCAGGCAAAAGCAAACTGCTGCAGCCTCTCCAGGCTTGTCTGTTCTTCCTCATCAATAAGTTTTGCCATCTTGACCACAATCTGATTTTGCTTGGCCACTTATCCTACTTTTCATCTGTGAAATGTTGGAGAGTATGGAATATGGTAGAGAAAATATTACATGCTTGTTTCAGTCACCGGCCCTTTTCACATGGCATTTGCCATGTGAAAGGACCTCTGGAGCATCATACAATTGCGAGGAGCCATCCATATGACGTCCTAGCAATTGTGTGATGCTGCCAGGGCCGGCAGGCGCCAATCGCACACTATTTCATTTTCAACTTCTAGCCGAAAATAGTGCGTGATTATGCATTGCTCCAGGGCCCCATGCGCAATTACCATGCGTGCAGAACCTCCGGAGCCGCAGCGCTCACACTTCCTGCCTCAGCGCAGCCTGGGAAAATCCCAGGCTGCACTGCGGAAGGAAGAGGAGGAGGCCTCAAGCTGCCTGCTTGCTAGCAGGCAGCGGCTGCAGAGGCAAAGCAGTGGGGACGTGAGAGCCTCTTGCAAGAAGCTTCTTGCACGATCCCCACACTCCAGCACTGTGAAAGGTAAGGTGCGGAAAGGGCCATAGAATTCATCCAGTTCTGATTTAGAGATGTGAATTACATGTGCACCAAAAGGATGCATTATTTCTTTCCCCTCTAGCTTGTGGCATTGTCATCTGTTCTCTGGTTTTCTCTGATCATCCTTGAGAATGCTCAGCTTTTATGTTCAGTCTTCAATTTCCTTTATGTCATTCATCACACCAATTTCTACACACAGAGCTGTGATTTCTGAGCCAACTGAAGAGGTGCTGTTAAAGGGAGCCTGAGCTCAGTAAAAACTTTGCATAATGTTCTTTCTATTGAAGGATTAAGATGGGAAAGTCTTGCTGAGACTCCACAGCAGGTACTAGAAGTTTTGTCTTCACTCAGTATGTTTTAGAGCATATTGTTCTCCTGTTGGACATATGCTGGTCCTGGGAAGTGAACATTTCACACAGAAAAGTCAGAAGAAGCAGCTGTTTTTTACTCAGACATTTATTCCAGCTGTTGGCCATCTGCATACTGGTGTCTGAACAGCTGGTGCTCTAGTTTGTATTTGCAAAGAGCATAATTTGTAGCCTGATTTCACAGAGGAGAGTTGTCTTAAGTACATTTCAAGACATTGATTTCAGTTCTAGGTTTGTTTTTATAAAAATCATTATTTTAACTCAACAATCCATTCACACATTTTGGATTTAAAAGAGGGCTGGCAGACAATAAACTTGAAAGCATATGTTCAGTGAGTGTCTAACTCTAGATGAGACATGGAGGGTTGGACCATATTTACATGCACTCAAAGAAGCTATGGCCGTGAGTCTGGAAGATCTGGTCTGCTGATAATAGAGAGACCTGGAGGTCTCACATTCATGGGGTGCCATGAGTTGAAGTAGACTTTATGGCAGTTAACAGCAAGAAAGCAAGAGACAACAGGAAACCAAAGAGAAACTATACATTTAGAATGGACCAGCTAAAAATCAATAGCACTCAGTTTAGTAATGATATAGTGTACTGTTGATTTCAGTGGCTCTGATCAGAGCATGAGTAAGTCTTAATCCAGCTGTAGTTTTGAAATGCCAGTTGCTGAACTATTTTTTTTCCCTTAAATAAGATTGCAAAATGCATTTATCACCCAAGGTTGGACCAAGATAATAGGAAGATAGCTTTTATGTTTCGACACTGTCATTCGTTTTATTTATTTTCTTGCTAAACAGACTCCTTTTCTAGGATTGTGTGAAACTTCTGAAAGAATGTAAGCTTTCCTTATTTCTGTGGATGCTGCATTAGGTGTTACTTTCCATGTGTTCAGATTATACCTTTGTTCGTTGGTTCCCAGGATTTGCTCATTGTTGGCTATGATCTGCTACTAAATTACTGTATCTATAGCTACTGCTTAAGAGCATTTGAAGCTATTTACAAGTAAATGCTGAAATTATTCTGTTGATGAAGGTAAAATATTTATACACAGCTTGTACACTTTATCCATGTTTGCCTTGAAATCTAGGCTGCTCAGACAAAAGGACAAAGATACAATAAACTGGAACAGAATGATGTTGCACATATGCAAATACATATTTGATTTAACAGAGAGAATTTTCCATATTCTTTTAGATAAAAATGCATGGGCTCATTAATTTTTGCAGGTGGGCAGGTACCAGGATAATTGACAAAGGCCACAATTCAGTGCAGAGTTAATTGTGCTCAAGATCTTTTGAAATCAATTGGGGCTTAAGTCTATCCACCTGGATGATGGCCAAAGGAAGATTGCTTGATTGTCTACAGCAGTTTATATTTTAGATAGAATGAATTATGTAGACTATTTGCTCAGTACAGCATGTTACTGTTGGTGGGAGTGCTTTGATGCAGAAGTGAATATATAGACTAGGTTTATCGGGAAAGAAAGGATAAATCTACTAAATTGAGTGCTTAGTGTCCTACAGGTTCTATTGAACCCAAGGTACAGAATACTGAATGCTTTTAAATTAAATACTGAATACATAAATAGTATTGGTTTTTCTAAAGAACACAATGTACAGTTCTGAATTACGTACATGTCTGTATACACTATAAAGTAACAGACAGAATGCTAGCTATCATTTAGCACTATCCCTTTGCAATAATAACCTGTTGGGAACTGCTGATGGATACGATAAATGAAATTGTATGTGCCAGTTACTTAGGAAATGTAAGGAACTTTTCTATAATCATTGGGGAGTTTGTGATGAGCCATGCTCATGTGAAATCTCCTTGTCCTTTTGATGCAGCATCAGGAGGCTGTTGTGCCAATCTGAGTAGTTGCAGTGCACACTGGTCAGCACTTTTTGGGCGGCACCGCTGCTCCTTGCCTGCCCCCTCTGCACACTGTCGCCCCTTCCCCAATGCACTGTAGCCCCGCCCATACGTGCCATAGTCCCACCCACACCTTTCCATCCATGCTCACTCCCACCCCACTTGTGCCAAGCTACGTCACGTGTTTCAGCATTGGACTAGGACACTGAGAGACCAGGATTTGAATCCCTGCTCAGCCATTGAAATAACTGGCGACCTTGGGCAAGTCCCATTCTCTTAGCCTTAGAGGAAGGCAAGGGCAAATCCCCTCTGAACAAATCTTGCCAAGAAAATCCTGTGATAAGTTCACCTTAGGGTCACTGTAAGTCAGAAATGACTTGAAGGCACACAATAGCAACAACAAAGCTCTGGGGCTATCTATCTGACAGCAAGAAAATACTTCAGTAGATGAGTCTGGAGGGGGCATTTTCCTTTGAAATTCTGTAATTTATAGGCCTTGAGATACTTTGGGGTGGGGTGAAGCTGTCACCAAACTTTGAACTAGTGATCTAACACCAAGCATCTGTTTCAGTTATTGAGTTGTGACATTTTAGGACATGAAATAAAAACTTAGTTAATGTCTCTTTCACAATAACCTTGGATATGAAATATTCCCTGCAACAAGTGATTGGCACCTTGTTCTTCCACATCAAATTATGTGATATGATTTAACTTTTGCTTGAACTTTTCTGTCTGCTAAGGCCAATCTATGCCTATGTTGCCTTAATCATCATGTTTATGTATCAGTTACAACTTGGCACTAGAAAGTGAGGAATGAAATCTGTTGTGGGTGTGGAATAATTTGTGAGTACACATATGCTTTAAGAGTGGCAAAACTAAATCTTGTGTAGTACAGTCAGCCCTCTACATTTGCAGGTTTCACTTGTGAGACTGAGGCCCTTTTCGCACGGCAGTTTGCAAGCGAAAGGGCCCCTTGAGCGTCGCGTAAATGTGAGGAGTGGTCTGCATGATGCACTCCCATTTACGCGATGCTCAAGGCCCTCACGTGCAGCAAACACGCATTTTTTTATTTTCGGCTTTTAGCTGAAAATGACCCGCGCTTGCACAATGCTCACAGGCCTGGGCCGCACTCACCTGCCGTGCGGAGCCTCTGGAGAACAGGCCAGTCGCGCGTCTTCTCCTCAGTGCAGCCTCCAACTCCCAGGCTGCACTGTGGAAGGAAGGGGCGGGGTGCGGGCAGGGCTCTCGTGCGAGCAGGAAGGAGCTGTGGAGCTGAAGCAGGAGGCTTGCGAGAGCCTTCCTGCCCAGGCTTCTCACGCGAGGACCCCAACCCAGCGGCGTTAAAAGGTGAGGTGTGAAAAGGGCCTGAGAAACTGTGAATGAGGCTTGTAAGTCCCTAATAAAAATGGTGTGGAGCAGCAGTGGAGGTGGTAGTAAGCCCCACCAGCCGCCTACTTCTATCTTGTGACGAAACCTTGACGCCTCAAAGGAATCCACAGTGGATTTGTGTGTTAAATATTGTTTGGGAAGGCCTAGAGTTATTCACTTTTTTTTCACTTTCACGGGGGTCATGTGCCCCTAACCCTAGCGAATGTGGAGGGATGACTGCAATTACTGCATTTGAGGAAAAGGCATGAACTACTGGATCTTTAAGTTACATCAGGTTAGTCCAATACCTTGAAGAAGCATGATTTCATTGGGGTTGATAGTCTTTCTATCTATGCTGATCAGAATTATTTAATACTGTCATTACATTCATAGTTGTGGCAAGTTCATCATGGTGAGGCCGCCCTTCTGCTGATGAGCTTCTTTCTACTTAGCTATAAAAAAATCTGCCACTGGGGGCATATTCAAAGCTTGCCAAAGTTTGTGCACTGATGGCTAACCTTCAAGAGCCCAGAACCAACTCCATATCATATTTGGACAGAATTGTACAATTCTGAAAATTTGTGGTATTCTAGGAAGGGGTAGATCAAAACGCCAAGGTTGCATGACCTCTCAATCACACCCAGAGCCTCATTCGTAGGGATAAGTGTCTTCATTCTAAGTTTAGGGAGTCCTGAAAGAAGGAAAATGGCCAATGCACAGTGAAAATGGCTGCAAAATAAGCCTCAATGGTACACAGATAAGTTGATTCAGGATATAGACCTTGAGAGGATCCCAGTAAGTAGTTTTAAGATGGGTAACCAGGAAAGAATAGACTGGGAGGGTTGGAGTCCCAACAGCACAAACAAACCAACAGAGAGAAGGTGTTCATCAAGGCACAACAGGGTGCTTCATATCAGCTATCCCACGTCTTCTATCCCAAGTCAATTTTGTAGAGGGGATCATCTCCTAGCTCCTCCTAAGGCACTCCTGGTTTACAGTTCTCTTGGGTATTCTCCTAGCTCAGACAGCCATGAAAGGCCTCATCCTGGCTTCTGAACAAGTATTTCATTCCTCTGCATCTCAGGTCTAAAGGAGACATATGCAATCCTTCTCCTGTCTGGTAACTTCTGATCTCCAGCTCCCTAACTTCAGAGCTATTTAGTCCTTTTATTATCTTCTTTGCCCCACCCCACTGCAGAGGCTTTAACTGCCGGCATCAGCTGGTTCTCCTTCCCTTCTGAGGTCAGGGAGCTGGAACAGGCAAGGAGGTATCTCTACAGAGGCCTACATTTCCACAGCTCAAAATTGAGTAGCACAATCTTGGCCAGTGTGTGAAATTCATTTTGGAGATTTATCTATTGTTGTATCCTCTCCACAATAAATTTCAGAATATATCTTCTGCCTCATTTATTTAACAAATTTGATGGAAACAAATGGAAAATTTTGCAATTTGAGTTATACCTTTCCAGCCTCTTAATAGGTCTTCAGCTTTATGTGGTTATTGAATAAAACCAGATGTGCATCAAACACACCTTTCCATGAAGTTTATTGAACATTGTTTCTAAAACACACATGGCTTTGTGCAAAGGTGCCCCCCCCCCATAATTTTTACACAAAAACCATGTGGTTTTTTTTGGAAAAGGTGGCTTCTTTTGCATGAAACATGTATTTTTGTATGAAAGACCCATATTTTTTGCACAAAAGCAGAAGTAGCCATTTTAGGATGGGCAAATATTGCACAAAAACTGGGCAAATAGTGGGCAAAAACTGCAAAATTCTGAGCACTTCAAAACTTGTCTGAAGAAGCATGTATAACAGCTTCATTTTGCTGGGTATTGAAGTTGTCACTTCTGTGTCCATTCATGCCCTGTCAATGGGCTCTCATCTGTTGTGTTTTCAGACCAATTTGTTGGCTGGATATGGTGATTTCTTGGATGCCCACTAGATTTTTTTTTAACAACTGTATGTCTTTGTGGTTTGCTGAGGTCAGAACATTTTTTATTTTTTGTTATTTTTCTCAGAGCAATACTTGTGTGAATGGAACAGTGTTTCAGTACAAAAGTGCTAGTTCACTAATTCACTGATGCACTATTATGCTATAACTCTATATTCTAAAAAAAGAGAGAAAGAAAGAGGAAGGAAGAGGAGAAGAAAATGAAAGAATTGCCTTTACCTTTTCCAGTATCCATTTTGAAACCATCCAGCATGCAAATATTGCATCTTATCTCATGATAGAGGCAGTTGGGTGAGTGCCAAAAAACCTGAATCACACACAAAAAAGCACATTGATCTGATATGTCTCAGAATTTAAAAAAAAAAAAAATCAGCGGATGGGAATAAAAATTTGCTGCTGCCGCCAGATATTGCCAGCAAATAACCCAAAACAACAGAAATGTTGTCTGGTTGTTTAAAACAAAACTAAGAACTACAGCTACAAATGCTGTGACCTCAAGCATCGTTTGCCCTGTCTGGAGGACCTCTCTTCCTGGCTGAGTTTCCCAAATGTCAGAAAACCCCTGAATAATAATGAACATTTTCCCATCCCTAGCATCAAACACTGTTAGCTGATGATTATGAAGGGCATTTTTTTCCCCTTTGCTTTTCACTGCTGTCTTTCAGAGGATGAAAGACACCTTCCAGTCAGGGGCTGCTAGACTTTGAGAAGGTATACTGGGAAGAAAGGTCTTTCGCATAAATACCGTGGGGGAATAGTTCTAGCCTACAGGGGTGCTTAGCATGAATGTTCTTCTTCTGTAGATTTTTCCCTGTATTGGTGCACTTTCTTTTCCTTCCTTATAGAGTATTTAAATCAAATGAAAGGTAAGGGTGAAATTCCAGCTGACTTTTGACTTTTAAACCTGCTCCCTCATCGTTTTAAACTCTAAACTGCCCCCTAGGAAAGCAGTACTTTATTGTGTAGGCCAAGTGCAATCCTGTTTTCTATACAGGTAATAAATCTTCCCAGGGATTAGTGAAGTTTCCTTTTGAATTAAAATATTGCTTTGGGTGAAAGGCTGTTTCTCAAACTCCACTTGTTGCATAGTCAATATCTCTCTCTTTGCCCCTTTGCAGATCTTTTAAAAGCTATCTGGAGTGATGTGCCACAGAAACGTTAAGAAAATAAACAGAAGGAAAAAAAAAGATTAATAAGCTACTCTTAGTGACAGATGTGGCTTATCAAAATGACAGTGATTGAAAGCTGAAGAGTACTTCAGCTATTTGAACTATTAATGTACTAATTTTCAAACTTCCTTGAACTTTAAATAGTTTATTTGATATGTATGAACAATAAAGGTACATGTTAGAAATTCAGGACACAGATGCTTCTGTTCTTACAAAAGGCAGGCAGTGTTATCTCCCCATGAAGAGATCCAGAAACTGTTGAGCAATGGACGTGTGAGCTGCAGGGGGAAGGTCCCAGGAGGGCAGAACTGATTGTTTTTGCCAATTTTTTTCCTTTTCCACCTCATCTTCTCTTCCTTGCTACTTAGCAAGCAGAACTTGACAGTGTACTCCTCTGTGTATGTGTAAGAAGCCAGAGTTGTCCTCAGAATTTTATTTCCCAAGAGATTAAGTATCTCTTGCCAGAGACATCAAAAACAATAAAAAGGGCTTTTTTAGATATGTCCGCAGCAAAAGGAAAACAAGGAAATGATAGGATCACTACCTGGAGAAGGTGACCAATTAATAACGGGGGGGGGGGGGTGAGAAGGCAGAACTACTTAATACCTTCTTTGCCTCAGTTTTCTCCCAAAAGGATAGAAATACTCAACCTGGGGCGTGGGGAGCAGGTGAGGAAGCGAGGGAAATGCAGCACAGAATAAGTAGAGAAGTAGTACAGCAATATCTGGCTAAACTAGATGAATTCAAGTCCCCAGGACCAGATGAACTACATCCAAGGATATTAAAAGAACTGGCAGAAGTCATTTCTGAACCACTTGCAATAATCTTTCAGAACTCTTGGAGAACAAGAAAAGTCCCAGCAGACTGGAGGAGGGCAAATGTCATCCCCATCTTCAAGAAGGGGAAAAAAGAGGACCCTAATATTATCGCCCGGTAAGCCTGACATCAATACCAGGAAAGATCCTAGAGCAAATCATTAAACAGTCAGTTTGTAATTACTTAGAAAGTAATGCCGTAATCACTAAAAGCCAGCATGGATTTCTCAGAAATAAGTCATGCCAGACTAATCTGATCTCTTTTTATGATAGGGTTACAAGCTAGATAGACGAAGGGAATGCTGTAGACGTAGCATATCTTGACCTCAGTAAGGCCTTTGACAAAGTTCCCCATGACATTCTTGCAAAGAAGCTAGCAAAATGCGGTCTGGACAGGGCTACTGTTAGTTGGATTTGTAATTGGTTGACCGACCGCACTCAAAGAGTGATCACCAATGGCTGCTTTTCCTCCTGGAGAGAAGTGAGTAGTGGGGTGCCACAGGGTTCTGTCCTGGGCCCAGTGCTATTCAACATCTTCATCAATGACTTGGATGAAGGAGTGGAGGGCATGCTGATCAAATTTGCAGATGATACCAAACTGGGAAGGGTTGCGAACACACCAGAGGATAGGATAAAATTTCAATACGACCTTGACAGATTGGAGAGCTGG
Organism: Cyclura pinguis; assembly: GCA_030412105.1. Classification (NCBI taxonomy): domain Eukaryota; kingdom Metazoa; phylum Chordata; class Lepidosauria; order Squamata; family Iguanidae; genus Cyclura; species Cyclura pinguis. The sequence continues at coordinate 106,855,372 of CM059600.1, read as the reverse complement.
GCTAAAGCTAACAAAATGAATTTCAGCAGAGAGAAATGTAGGATCCTGCACTTGGGCAGAAAAAATGAAAGTCACAAGTATAGGATGGGGAACGTGTGGTTGGATAGCAGTATGTGTGAAAAGGATCTAGGAGTCTTGATAGATCAGAAGCTGAATGTGAGTCAGCAGTGTGATGCGGCAGCCAAGAAAGCCAACGCGATTCTTGGTTGCATCAATAGGAGTATGGTGTCTAGACTGAGGGAGGTAATGGTACCACTCTATTCTGCATTAGTTAGGCCTCATTTGGGATACTGTGTCCAGTTCTGGGCACCTCAATTCAAGAAGGATGTTGACAAGCTGGAACGTGTCCAGAGGAGGGAGACCAAAATGGTGAAGGGTCTGGAAGCCATGCCCTATGAAGAACGCCTTAGGGAGCTGGGTATGTTTAGTCTGCAGAAGGGAAGGTTAAGAGGGGACATGATAGCCATGTTTAAATATTTGAAGGGATGTCATATTGAGGAGAGAGCAGGCTTGTTCTCTACTGCTCCCGAGACTAGGACAAGGAGCAGTGGATTCAACCTGCAAGAAAGGAGATTCCACTTGAACCTCAGGAAGAACTTCCTGATGGTCAGAGCTGTCCGGCAGTGGAATAGGCTGCCTCGGAGTGTGGTGGAGTCTCCTTCTTTGGAGGTTTTTAAGCAGAGGCTGGATGGCCATCTGTTGGGAATACTTTGATGGGTGTTCCTGCATAGCAGGGGGTTGGACTGGATGGCCCCTGGGGTCTCTTTCAACTCTATGATTCTATTTTTGTGGGACAGACTGGATTGTTGGATAGATCTAGAGGAGGAATGGAAGATCAAGTGGGAATTAATTGAGTAAACCATATTCTTTTTCTTACTCTGCCTTTCCTTAGCTGCTGGTGTTTTACTGACTGTTGCAACTCAACCACTAATTCTGTTTTATCATCTTGTGTTGTACTTCTTTTGGCAGGTATTTCCAATGAGTCCCATAAGTGTTTGCACATTGTAGTCCAGGCAACCCTGGTATTGTGTTTTTTTTCTCAGAGGAAGCAAGAGTTCTACTTTTAATTTTTTTAAAAAAATATCTATTATATCATAACATATCATTTACTGCTTAGAATTCTATAGAGCTGTTGCTTCTTTCTGAACCAGGAAGGTAGTGAGAGTGTCCAGTCTCTGTCAATTCTTCCAATATTAACAAAATACATACAATAAGAGGCTTGGGCACTTTATTTATTTATTGTATTTATATATTACCTCCCAGCCCACAAGGGCTCCTAATGTGATGCACAATAAGAAACACATTTAAAAGAGTACAGAGCTTTTTTTAAAAAAAAATATTCCTTCTACATCCTTCTTCTTTTTTTTTTAAAGGCATGCTATTAATTTTTAGGAAGAATGTCAATACAGTGCATCCTTCATATATGTGGAGCAGTGGGTCCCGTTATAGTCAATGGACATGACGTGGGCGTACCTGCAGCAGCACAGGCGTATGGCTGATGTGTCCATTGACTATAATGGGATGTGATGCTTCACACAACTTCCCATTCATGCGTACAGAGGTCACATGAGAGGAGGCCTCACTGTATTGTTCAATAAGAGCTTCAATTCTGTGTATTTTGTTTAATTCACTTTTGTTTGACCCACCTCTAAAAGAATAATAAGATTAAACACTTTTCTGTTCTTCCATTCTTTCTTCTGCGAGAGGTTTTTCTGATTCAGTTTGTGTGTCCCCTTCTGCTTACTTCTTATCCTGTTCATCACTTTTGAGTCATTAACAAGTTGCAAATCTTTCCTGTTAAGTCAGTAACATGAGTTCTCGAGTCAGTCCGTTGAAAGATGACCTCCTGCAAAGCATGTGCTTTAGGAGACTAGGAATTCCCAGAGACAATGCGAACATTTGCCATTCAGTTCTAGTTCTCGCAGTACCCTTGCCCCTTTATCACAGGATAGTTTTTGTTTAAACTTGTTCACTCTTATGCTGGCACAGAACAAGTTCATGCCTAGATCATACTTCCACCAGCCTTGCTTGCAGCTTGTTATTAAACATTTCAGCAAGTGACAAACCACTTGTTAATGGAGGTGGTCAATGATACAATAAGGATCCCAGATAGGGAACTAGCTTTTCTTTAAGAGATCTTCATATAATTTTTGATCCAGTTTCCCTTGAACCTTTTAAACTGTGGAAGACCTCACATATACCTACTGTGCATCTAGGTCCAAAGCCATGCCTCACAGCTGCTGACCACTGGTCATTACTGTTTTTACATATTCACAGACAGCTCTCTCAATAGGTAAAGTGGACAGGACCTATCCCATCCCCATTTCTGTGCAGTAAATGGGGAAGTCCCATTTGCTGTTTGGACAAGGATATAGACAAGGGAAGTATGTGGCCTTATGGAGTGGTTGGAAAATGTTGGCAAGTGTGATAGAGAGGCCTTCCTGGCTTGATGTAGCTCAGGAGCTGTCAGTAGAGGTTTCTTCACCATTGTCTTAGCGTCACGGAACATAGCACTGTTCCATGAGAAGACAAAAGAGAGTTACAAAGACTTTACCCTCAAAGTTCATTGTGCCTCTGGTAATCCACTTTTCCTAGTTTCCAACATTTAATAATGTCACAGAATCATAGAATTGGACAAGACCACAAGAATCATCCAGTCCAATCCCCTGCCATGCAGGAATACACAGTCAAAGGAGTCCTAACACATGGGGACCCAGCCTCTGTTTAAAACCTTCCAAAGAAGGAGACTCTACCACACTCTGAGGCAGTGTATTTCACTGTTGAACAGCAATTACCATCAGGACGTTTTTCTTAATGTTTAGGTGGCATGTCATTTCCTGTAGTTTGAAGCTATTGATCCACATCCTTGTTTCTGGAGAAGCATAAAATTAGATTGCTCCATCCTCCATATGATATCCTTTCAAATATTTAAACATGGCTATTATGTCACTTTTAGCCTTCTCTTCCCCAGGCTAAACATACCCGAGTCTCTAAGCTACTCCTCATATGGCATGCCACAACTGATAGCCTGGCTTCTCTTTGGAGGAGTGAACTCAGAATCTGTCTGTTGATTTAATAATTTCCAGATAAGTTATTAGAAGCTGTGATTGCATAGCCAAATGAGAGGAGGAAAAAAGGAGCATTTCAGTTTATGGAGGTTTATTTTGTGTTATTAGATCTGACATGAATAGAGGGAGAGGAGACTTAATTAATCAGCAGGAAGATTAGGACTGCATTCCATGCTTATCATTTTGTTATTCCCTTGCACATTCTTTTGCTGATTAATGCCTTCGTCATTCAGAAACAATTTTTTCCTTAATTTCTTGTATCATATAATCTGTATCTCACTATTTTGAATGCGTTGAATGCATTTGTGACCGGCCTCATCTCTCAGTGGTAATCAGTCATCCTGCCTCTCCAAAAATAAAAAAGTGAAGTGATAGTTTCTTCTTTCCAAAAGTAAAATTATAATAATATATGCTATTGCGTTGCATAGACTTCATCAGTCAGAGAAAGGTGAATACTGTTATTTTTCAGCTTTCAAAAGAAAGATAGCACTGAATGATATAATTCAAAACATTGCGTATTTCCAGCCATCCGTACTCGTCTGGTAACTTACTGATATGGGGTCTTATCTCTGCTAGCAATCATATTTATTTACTTATTTTATATCTTGACTTTCTTCTAAATGAGACCCAAGGTGGCTGTACTCTTATAAATATGAACAAGGTACAGGAATTAAAATTTACTAAGAAAAAAGTTTAAAAAATTAAATATTCAACCATTTTAAAAGATCTACACCTAAAACTATGTAAAATAATTTAAAATAATAAAATATGCAGCACTTGCACCCACTTAAAGACCTTTCCAGATAGCTACTTAGGCACTAAATGTTTGTTCAGATGAAGAAGTCTTTACCTGGCAGTGCAATGGAAGTGAAGATGGGGCAGCACAGTCTCCTGTGGTACAGAGTTCCATAGCTTGGGAGCAGCTGCTGAGAAAAACTTTCTTCCAGCTATGCCTGTGGAGGTGGAGAGACTGAGACAAGTTCTTAAAGAGACAAGGATCTTAAAACCTGGGTAGTCTCACATTGACAGATATAGTCTTTCAGATCATGCGGATCTAAGCCATAGATGGATTTATTGGTCATAGCTAGTATTTTGAATTTTGTCCAGAAACAGGACAGCTGTTCCGCAGTTTAGTCAATGTGTCCATTTTAAGTTCAGTGCTGTTTGGCTATCTGTTGTGGATTTGAGGACAAAGCAATGGCAACGATGTATTTAAATCTTTTAACCCAAGTCTCAAGTCAAGTCTCAAGTCTCTACCTTCATGGCCATTTCCGCACTAGCCTGTTATAGTGCGATTATTCCACTTTCAACATCCTATGGAATCCTGGGGTTTCCAGTTTAGCGAGGGGATGTTGAAAGTAGAATAATTGCACTATAACAGGCTAGTGCGGAAATGGCTCAAGTCGAGTCTCAAGTCCTTGAAGATACTTTCAAGTCAAGTCTCAAGTCTGGGACACAACTTTATACCCCAACCTATATTCTAGAATTTCTGGACAGAGTCAAATAAAGTCAATTTTAACAATTTAAGTAGAGTCAGCCCTCCACTTTTGTGATTTTGTCATTTGCAGCTTTGGAAGTGGGGAATAGTATTCTTCTTAGTTCCCGTTTACAAAGCTTGCCTTCTGCTCTTAGGAAAAGTTTTAGAAAGCTCCTCCTATATGAAGCAAGGGCAGACCTCAACCCCACCTCAAGCCCATTTGCTGTTCCCATTGAGAAATGTGTCCGCATTTTGGGCGTGAGATAGATTGTCATGTGCCCAGTAAATTGTAAGGTTTCTGGAGGAATGTGTTATGTTACTGAACCAAGGGCAGCAAGTCAATCACTAAAAATATGCAAGTCTCAAGTTGAGTCAAGTCAGTGTATAATTTTTACCAAGTCAAGTCCGAATCAAGTCACTGAAGTGACTTAAGTCTGACTTGAGTCCAAGTCAATTGACTCGAGTCTACATCACTGCCTAATGGTATTCAAAGTAGAGACTTCAGAATGCCAAGTGGCCATATCATCTAGTGATGGCTTTACTCTCAGTGGGCCAAGAATTGGATCCATACTTCCTGAAAAGTGTAACCTACAGCAAAAACATGGTGTTACACTGAATGTTAGTGGTGGTGTTTACACTGAGGCAGCGGGAGCAAAGCTTGATAGAGAGACTGACAGAATGGGACATCCAAAAAAAATTTATGTATGGACTCGTATAGAAGTAAAACTTGTGAAGTGGCTTCCTATAATGGTAGCTGCTGAAAGGAAGAAGCAGCATGTTTATGCAGGGCAGTATAAGATGCACCAAATAGACACAGTTGGAGGGAGAAGTAGTGGAGCTCATTAGACTCAAAGTGCAGTTCCTCTGTAGCCAAATAGACAAACTTTAGACCCACAGTTCAGACGGGTGATGCGTTTCTACAAAAAAAGTTTTGTTTGTTTGCTAGAATGCTCAGTGACAACGTAGCTTACTGTGTGGTGTTACCACAGTTCCAACTGTTATGATTCATTGCTTTTGGTTTTTAAAAGTTCCACATAACAGTACCTCCTTATGTTAACAGTGCTGCTAATGCTAAAAATGAGGATCACTGTAGAGGAGTCTGTTCTTCATCTTCTCCAAATTCAGCCATTTCATATATATTCTCTTGCTTGCATATGGAACTGCATGGTACAGAATGGTACTTTGCTATAAGAGTCTAGCATTACTGTATTGCAGATTACTGTATTGCAGCCACTGTCTTGGGTACCAGAAGAAATCTTATGCTTCCTGATTTCTGAAATGAAAAAATATAGCCCGCTTGACTTCCAGTGCTGTCAAGTGGTTAGGCTGCTGTCTTCCTAGCATTTATTCAGGACACATTTTCTGTTCAGCGGGGAATGTTATTACTGAGTGATGAATAAGTCTGCATTCAGAGTACAGCAAGCGATTGACATTCAGAAAGTTAATCATGGAAACTTTTCATCCACAAGAAGCTGTTGCTGATGCTGATAGAGCATCTGATAACCATCAGAGACGAGTGGTGTGCACTGTCAGCTCAGGACAAGTGGTTATTAAAGTGGTGAGGAAGGAAGGCAGAGAGTGAGGGGATTGGGAGTACATCATATCTTTAAGTCACAGGACTTTCTTGGTAGAGAAATTAATAAACGGAGAAGCACTGCACTTTCTACCTGCTATTTAGTTCTGTTTTAGGGCCATCTAGGGGCATGGTACAATTTTAATATTTTACAAATAGTTTTGTAAAATATTAAAATTGTACTCTTTCAAGCAAAGATAATTTGTAGGAATAGTAGTCATGGAAGAAGGCCACAGGAGTCTGGTGGCTCTAATATCATGGGGTGATGACCTTTAGTTCAGAATTTCAAGGAAGTATTTGGGGGATAGTTTACTGGGATAACTCTCCTAAACTCTGGACTGAAACCCAAAGCAGATTATCTGTTTTCACTGATGTTGGAACTACCAGCCTTCAGTGATTATGGCACTTCTGTGATAGGTGCTTTATGTGCACCTAAACACAAGTTCAGCATGAGCTGAAAGCCCACACCGTGTATGTTCCAGCACAGTATTATTATTCATCATCAGATTTCTATACAAACCCACCAACAACAAGATTTCCTGCAAGGAGACAATGTAGCTCCTTGCCCCCTTTTCATAGCTCATCCAAGCATACACCACCCTGTTGCTCCTTACACCGATTTTACCTGCCCCCTCTTTTCATATTTTGACTTATGGGTTGCCATAAGTCAACAGGCAACTTGAGGACGTGTACACACACACACAAACACACAAAACCCTCCCCGTGTTATGGTGCCTTTCTGTAGAATTGCTGTATTTACAGTTATGTCAGCAAGAAAGCTTACAGTGTTATACTTGAGTGAATCCACTGAATGTAACTGTTAATCCCCAGATTGCAATGCTTCAGTAAGAGATTTGGTATTATGAAAGATAGAGCATTTTTAAAAAGTTTTATAAACAATTTATTAAACAAATGTCCAACAGTGCACAAGAAAGAATAGTTATGCAAAGTGTACAATATGTAATGTAATATCAAACATCACTATGAGGATACACTGGGGACCATTAAAAAAAGAAGCATAAGAAAGAAAGTAAAAGACTGAAGAGAGTACTCACAGATTTCAAATACAGAAGTGTTGCATAAAGACTCTGCAAGAGAAAATCAGGTAGTATTTTTGGTGGATTAAGTGAACTTGCTACTCCAGTCTTTATCACGTTTGTACTCAAATGTGTCCTCAGATCTGTCCCAGATGTAGATCACATTCCTAGACATACATCACTGCTTTATTAATTCCTTTTTACAGATAAGAAACTGAAGCTGAAATTTACCTGGAATAGGAATGTAATTCTTCAGTAAATTTCTTTTGCAAAAAAGCAACAACTAGTTTTAGCAGTTTTCTTCCTGCTCTGAGAAAGTCTTTGAAAAACATGCAGTATTTAAAGCTTATTTACAATTTGGTACTTATTCGCTGTAAAATTCATATGTGGTTGTTTCATTCAGGAAGCACAGAACAACACAGTATATTAACACAGAAATATTGTTTCTTTGTACTGGAAAAAAAGATGTTTCTTGGGCAGAAAGGTTTTGTGCAAAAAACCAAGAATTTTTGCTGCCCCAAGCTTTACTACATTTTTGCAAACAAAATGCTAAAAGAGAAGAAAAAGAAGAATGCGCATAAATTTTGATAATCTCACCCAGTGAAAACTTTTTAAGTTTTTACTCCTTGTGTGCAAGAGTGCAATAAGCAAAGACTGACATCCCAAATACTTGTGTCTACTCAAGTGTTCATTCTCTTCTACCACCTGATACTCTTTCTCTTTGTTCTTTGTCTTCTGTCTCCTCTTTTTTACTTTTTCTTTCTTCACCAGTCTTTCTCTCCCTCCGCTCCACTGTTCGTTTCAGCCTTTTTCTCAGCTTATTCTGTTGCCCTTGCTGAGCATTGGGACCTTTTCTCTCTCTATCAACTTTCTCAAGAGTTTTAAAAATGGGAGGCCTTGATGCACAAAGAGAAGTGGCTTTTCCTCCTATGCCTCTTGCCAATGTAAAACTGTCTAGTCCTCCGGAGAAAATAACATGTCAAGTCTGATTGCGGCTTTCTACTTGGTGGTCAAGGTTTCTTAATATCATTCTTTTTCGTATCAAATGTAAACACGACTGCTAAAGGTAGGGAAATAACACAAAAGCTGTTTAATTTTTTTGTATGACAGAGAGAGGGGAATCAGCCTAAGGTTGCTTCCCTGGTTTCCTCCTCCTGGTTTCTTCCTGCTGCTGAGGAGCCTTGTGCTCAGAAAAGCTTTAGAAAAGCAAAGAGGAAAGTGTGTGGGAGAAAGACACAGCAGCCAGGATTTGCATCAGGGGGACCCAGGGTGAGTTCAAGGCTGTTGCAAAGTGCTGGGGCTTGCTTTTGCTTTTACTCTTGAATAAAGCAGATGGTTTCAATTGCAAGCCTTGGCTAGCCTGCCTGGACTAAATCTCTTCTTCCCATGATGATTGTGTATACCTGTGGTGCGGGTGCATTTGAAAGCAAACAGGCTTGCTTTTAGTACTACTCTGGAACAAAGCTGGGTGCTTTCATTTTCAAATGTCTGCTAGTCTGCCTGAGCTTCTTCCTACCATGCTGGTTATTTAAATCCTGATTGCATTTCAAAATGGTGAGGTTTGCTTCTGCTGCTTTCAGATCCACTCAATCATGCCACAGGGATGGCTGCAGATAATCACTGTAGGGAGGAAGGACTCAGTCAGACTGGCAGATGTTTGAAACTGAAAATGCCTGGCTTTGCTGAAATAACTGGCAGAGTTGGGTGCCTGTAAGTTTCCAAGGAGCTGCCTGAGATGGAGTTCCTCCTTTCCATGCTGATTATTTACATCCATGCCCATGGTGTGAGAGAGTGCATTTGGAACCATGGCAAAGATATCTTGTTCCAGGGTCTTAGAATTTCCTTGAATTTATGATTGTGAAGAATGAAGGGACAGAGTGAATCTTTGGTGGGATGAGGTGGGGATTATATTGCAAAAAATTCAGGGAACTGTTTCCTTTTCCTCAAAATATGGATGGGGGACAAAGGATAAATCATGGATGATATTTTTCAGCTTCATTGTGACGAGGCTTTTACTGCAAGCTTTTCTGATATTTGTTTTATATGTCACCTTTCTCTTAGCATGGGACCCAGATAGGGTGATAAAATATAGTCTTGCCTGACCATCCCGTTTTTCCATATTGTATCCCGAAAGTGGCCTCTTGTCCACAGCATAGGTTCAAAGTCATGACAGTCAGACATTGTAGCACTGCAAACCATTATTTCTCATGGCCTACACAGTCGAAGGTTTTGCTGTAATCTATAAAACACTAACTGATTTCCTTCTGAAATTCTTTGGTGTGTTCCATTATCCTATGTGATATGATCCCTAGTGAATCTTCCTCTTCTGAACCCAGCTTGGACCTCTGCATTTCTTGCTCCATGTACAATAAAAGCCTTCCTTGTGAAACTTGAGCATTACTTTGCTTGCATAGGAGATCAGTGACATAGTTCAATGGTTACAGCAATCCATGGTGTCTGCTTTCTTGGGGATTGGAATGTAAATTGAACATTTCCAATCTATGGCCCTTGTTTTGTTTTCCATATTTGTTGGCATATTTTGTTAGAATTTGAATGGATTCTACCTCTACAGCTGGAAAGATTGGTATCCCATCTCTGTGTTACAACAGTCTAAATGAGGTATAATCAAGGCATGTTTCCTCATAGCCAAATCCGACTTTTCAAGGAATGGGTGCAGTTGGCACAGTAATCTTATCTGTGCATATGTATTCCTGGGCATCGAGGCTCAGGACTGAGCCCAGGGATACACTCAAGCTGTGGGCCTGAGATTTCAAGGAGAGTATAACCCCTTCCAGCATAGGATGAATCTCTGTTCCCTGATATCTCTTTCTACTGGCAAAGAGCACCTCTGTCTTTTCAGGATGAAGCTTAAGTTTGTTCAACCAGTCCAGTCCATTACTGATGCCAGACACCAGGTCAGTGTTGAAACAGTTTTCTTGAAATTGGATGGGAAGGAGAGGTCAAGTTGGATGTCATCACCATATTGATAGCACTGTACTCAAAATCTGGATAACCTTTCCTGCCAATTTCATGTGTATATTAAACAGCATGGGAGAGAGAATTGAGCCTTGAGGGACCCCAGAGGCCAGTGATTATTCCCTAGCTCGACCTTATGAGTTCATTGCTCCAGGAAAGACTGGAACTACTGTAAAACAGTGCCCCCTGTTGCATTCCAGCGAGGCAGCCCAGAAGGAATCTGTGCTTGATGGTGTTAAAAGCTGATTGAAATCCAGTAAAAGTTACAGGAACATATTCTCTTTCTTGAGTAGGTACTCACCAAAGAACCAAAGCTGTCTCCATCCCATAGTTAGTTCTGAAGCCGGATGAAATGGACCTGTATAAACCTACTTGATCCAGGAATCAGCCACAAGCTCTTGGAATTTGTACATGGAGGGATGTTGGAGACTACCCACTAATTCTCTGATATGCTGAGGTTAAATAGAAGTTCAGAATCCATTTACTACTTAACATTTTCCTCTTCTAACTTAAATGAATTTTCATTAGATTTTTTAAGCTTATTAATTATTAACTAAAATACATGAACCCCTTTCTATTAATTTTCTTACATCTACTGTAATTAATTCATTTAAAAATTTAAATAGCTCTGAGGTACACACCCCTAGGCTTTCCTTGGTATGCATGTCAAGTTTGAGGGGTGTTTAGATTCCTCAGAGTTAGAGCTATGGCATATATACACTACTTTTTTCTTATAGACTTGCAGGAAAAGGTCTGCTCTGAGTGCGTTAGAAATCCCTTAGTCTTCAGCTGGGGTCTTCTGTGTAATTAGGTATACTCCCCCCCCCATCCTGTGGTTTAGATGGTCTTCATCTCTTTTTGATCACAATTTGACCTATCTTTGTGTTTTTATTTGCCATTAAGTCAACTTTGACTTATGGCAACCTGATGAATGAAAGACTTTCAAGAACTCCGGGGCCCTTTCACACTACACAGTCATACTGCTATGATTTCACTTTAACTACCATGCCTGTATCCTGTGGAATCCCTGGGGTTTGTAGTTTGGGGAGACACAAGGCCTCTCTGACTGAGAATGCTAAATGCTCCTCCATAAGCTGCAAATCCCAGGATTCCACAGGATCTCCAGTGCTCTGGGCAGTGAAAGTAGAATCATTGTACTGTAATCATGTAGCGTAAAGGGCCCCCAGTCACCAACTGTCCTGATCACTCTTATAAACTCATTAAGTTGTCTGCCCCTTGTGGTCAATGTTCTTTTTCTTCCCCCTCCCCAACCCTTAAGTATTTAGGCGCTGTTTTTCTCTCCTCTCCCACTCCCTAATTTTTTCTCATCTACCCACCCATCAAGAGTACTTCATCTCTCCTCCATCCCTGGCATACATGCCAAGTTTCAGATGTCTAGATGTCTGTTAATATATATATATCTCTTAGGAGCCAGAAAGCATTTAGCTGCACTTTGTAAGGATTCAGACAGAATAGATTCCATGGGGAATACATTTTTGAGGTGCTATGCAAATCCAAATACTGTATCACATTGTTTCAGGCCCTAAGGTCCTACAAGCATGTTTCAAGGGGTAGTAGTTTCAAGAGGCCTACCGGCTGTCCCCTGCATATACCCAGTGTCGTGCTACCCAGTGAGCAGGTGCCCATTTGAATGTTGGTGTATGGGTTTAATTGTTCATGAAGTGTCCTCTTGAAGGCAGCAACAAGTAATTTTAGCAGTTTTCTTCCTGCTGTGAGAAAATTTTCAAAAACCATGCTGTTTCCAAAGTCAATTCACAGTTAGGGACTTATGTGAAAAAAATGCTCATGTTTGTTTTGCATGGACAAGAGCTTTTTGTGCACAGAAACATTATCTGTGCAGAAAATAATATTTCTATGCATAAGTTTTGTTTTCCCTGCAGGAAATGCAGTTTCCTGTGCAGGAAATACTGTTTTATGCACAAACCACCCATGTGAAAATTCTGTACACTGTAAATCCCCAATTATAAGATTTTTGACATAGGTAACAACTTTTTCTGTGAATTTTTTTAAAAAATATTTAAATATATATATATTTGTTCATAAAATGTTGTTTCCTGCAGAAAACAACCATATGCAAATTTTGTGCCAGATAAGATCCAAACTGCAAACTGTAGTCCAGGATTCTTCTTGTCAGGGGTTTTTGAAATTTGAAAAGCATGTTTTTGACAATTTTTTCAAATAATTTTGCTTAGTTTTTCCATCTTTACTTGATATCCCCATAAGAACACTGAATACCTTAATTTACGCACAAGTAATTACCCTAACTGCTTCCCAAGTTCTTGAGTTTTTAGACATATTCAGTTAGCAGCATTTTCTTGATGATGTCTGTTAAAAATGTAGATCACCAAAAACTAGACAATGAGTAAAAAATGTGTGTAATAAAAGAGAAGACTGATAGATAAATAAATAGAAGACTGATAAGATGTAAAAATTCTAAAAATAGCTCTTAAAATGCCTAGTAGAATGAAAATGTTTTCACCTGATGTTGAAAAACAAAAAATATAAGCATGACAGAAGTGTCTCTAGGGAGAGTATTTCACAGATACGATGTCATGTCACCTCTGAAAAGCTAAAGAGCATCTGGATTGCTGATTTGTCAACCCAAATGGCAAAATTTGTATTTGTAATTCAGCTCACATCTTGTAATTCTAGTATCAAGCGTCAGCCACCTTCTGGCTTCCCTATTTTGTTTAGCTAACTATTGGAGTCAGTGCATTTTTTTTTTGCAACATTAATGCAATTTCTAATGAATTAGTATGTATATACATGTTCATAGTCACTCTCTTGTTTTTATCTATGTAGTTAAATATTACCTGTGTTGTTTTTTGAAGCATAGCATTTTCTCAAGGTGATTTACAGTCATATTAAGAACACCTTAGACACAATGTGTAAGATAGTAAACCAATTTAGAATTTTTCCAGTTGATACATATAAAATTACAATTTAAAAGGAATGTATATCACCACTTCAGGTTTTCTGACATAAGTTGCATGAATATAGAAGACTGGAGCTATGCAACCTGTGCAGTGATCTTTCCTCTCTTAATCACTGAAGTTCTTTGTCATCAGTTTGATGAAATAAAAAAAGGGTGTTAAAGTGTTTTTTTTTTCCTTCTAATCCCTGGCAGACCAATCTTTGTGTGCAACAATTTGGTTGTGCTTTTTGTTTTTTAGTGTGCTCGCCCCTATCCACAGTGCTGGACACAATTTTTATCTCTGGCTTCTGTAATATACTCTAGGAAGGAGGAAATGCTTCTAAAAGAGCTTTTTTTGTGTTTTGTTTTCTTTGCTATAGTCAGAAACAATAGTGTTGTTGTTCTAGAGAACTGTATCTGCTACCAGTGTGATCACTCCCACACCACACCCTCCTGCAAAACAGCTGCATGGTCTGTGTTTTAACCTTCCGCTCGGACATGAGGTAGGAAAAATTCACTACAGTGGTTGCTTCTGATAAAATAAAAGTGGAAAACATAAGGCGAACATCCAAGTCTTTCCTATATCATACAATCTGACTTGATATGGAAGGCACAGGTCTTTACAGAAGCTAATATTTTATCTAGTGTCCTTATTTATTTACCATACAGAGCTAGTGTTCTCCAGAGGATTAGGGAAGTATCCTTTCCAAATTATTCTCCCTTTCTCTTTCTCTCTCTGGAATTGCTTCCTCTCGTTTATCCTTGACATCTTCCCATGTTGTGAGATGGCTTTACTTGGCAGCTTGCCCAACTTACTGTGCTGTACAGATAGCTCTGAAAAGAGCATGGAGAGAATAGCTTTTCACAAATTGTTGGCTGCAGACATTTCTCTCATTTAAAAAATATGCTTTATGTTTTGTAATAGAAGTCAAGTGTCTTGAATATGATTTTCCTTCAGATTTTCCTTCTGCTTTCAGTTTTTGTTGAATTTTTTGGATGTAAATCTTGTTTGTGCCAAATACAGGTTGATATGCAGATTTTTGATTCCATATTGACAGCAGTAGACCAGATGTTAAGTGACAAGTATGAACTTTAAAGCAATTAGTTAAAAGTTTACCAGATGCATTTGTTGTTTGTACATTCATTCTGCTTATTTCAGTTGTTTCTTTTAATTCTAAATTAAAGCCCTGAAAGCTAATGGGTTTAAGAACTACACAGTAAACCTTATTCTCTTTTCCTTCAATTTCACATTGTGTCTGGATTACTAGAAAATTGAGTTAATGTTTTATGGCATCACTCTGGCTGTGATTAGCATGAATATTGTACATTGTTGGTATGTATAAAAGGTTCAGTGAAATAAATTTACATATGTATTCTTTAAAAGTATGCCTGAATTTTGCGTATCAACATAGAACAAATAAATTTGTGCAGTATAGAATTTATCAGTCTAAATGTTCCACTTGGAGAACAAGGAAAACTGTTCCAATATACTGGCACCCTGTACAGCTATAATGTTTTGAAATTCAGTGCTTAGCCAGGGTTGTGGCAGAATAGTAAGATTTGTCACTGTCATTCCCACATAATAGGTTTTTCATACTGACACTGTCCTGGAACCAGCAGAGTAACTTACTGGCCTGGGCCAGAGGCTTCCATTCTGTGTAATGGATTGATCTGTTGTCACATAAGGATCCATTGTTTCAGACTATCAATATTTCCTTCACATCCCCTGTTGTTCCTATTTCTCCATTACTTCTCTAAGGACTAAGGAAACTTCTGCCCATGTACAAAGGTCATAAAAGCTCCTATGCATTGTAGAAGATAAAAAACAGTATGCCACTGAATCCTTGTAGGGAAAGACTTGCCTCTTGAGTTTGGCAAAGGCAGAACTGGGAGACTGACTAGGGAGTAAGCTCATATCCAGTACCACCCCATGGACTTGTTATAAGTAATGCAGTATGCAGGAGTGAGTTGGTTGGAGGTAGCTTGAGACAGTGGGGAGGACACTGCCCACTTGCCTTAATGGAGCAACCTCCACTGACTGGTGGAGTCAAGTGCCACTGTGTAAGAATGTGGAGTGCATATTTCATGGAAAGTGCACTGGTATAAATAACACTGCGTATAGCACAACACTATAAAACTGAAATTACTCTACATCAGAGGTAGGGAAACTGAAGTCCTCAGGATATTGGACTGAAAATCCTGTTACCTCTTACCATTGTCCATACTCACTTAAGCTGATAGGAAATGGAGTCCAACAACAGTTGCCTCACTTAAGGGAAAAAGATACATTAAAGTTTACATAGTGTAGTTCTCAGCACCAGGAAAATAAGTTTCTATCTCCCCTTAGCTTTGTAATCCCAGTATATCTCAGATAGAATCATAGAATCATAGAATCATAGAATTGGAAGAAACCCCAGGGGCCATCGAGTCCAACCCCCTGCTATGCAGGAACACCCATCAGAGCATTCCCAACAGATGGCCATCCAGCCTCTGCTTAAAAACCGCCAAAAAAGGAGACTCTACCACACTCCGAGGCAGCATATTCCACTGCTGGACAGCTCTGACCGTCAGGAGGTTCTTCCTGAGGTTCAAGTGGAATCTTCTTTCCTGCAGGTTGAATCCATTGCTCCTTGTCGTAGTCTCTGGAGCAGCAGAAAACAAGCCCACTCACTCCTCGATATGACATCCCTTCTAATATTTAAACATGGCTATCGTGTTCCCTCTTAACTTTCTCTTCTGCAGACTAAACATACCCAGCTCCTTAAGCTGTTCCTCATAGGGCATGGCTTCCAGACCCTTCAGCATTTTGGTCACCCTTCTCTGGACATGTTCCAGCTTGTTGATATCCTTCTTGAACTGAGGTGCCCAGAACTGGACACAGTATTCCAAATGAGGCCTAACCAATGCAGAAGAGAGTGATACCATTATCTCCCTCTATCTAGATACCATACTCCTATTGATGCTGTCAAGGTTATTGCCGGGAGGCAAGGTTTCCTCTGAGTGGACTGCAGAGGAAGAGGCGATGTGGCCAGATAAACAGGTGCAAGGTCAGCAGGATTGCTTAGGCTATGACTTGTGTACTAGAGAAGGCCACATGCCAGAGCACTGATTGGGTCACCCCACTTGTTTCAGGGTGACGAGGCATAAAAGGCTGGTGTTTGCCTTGACCAGCTGCCAGTTAGAATTGCTTAGCTGGACCTATCCTGCTGCTCACAGTTTATTTGCTGTAAGGGGGAGATGCTGCCCGTTTCATCTTCTGTTATCTCTTGTTATTCCTACTGCTTAATTGCTGTTGGAATATTTTGCCAAGTGCCTTTATCTTAGAGTGTGGCAATAAATTCTGCCTCTAAGTCCTACTTAATGAGCCCCTGGAATTCTTTCTCCTTCGCTGGGACCCTCTGCTGGGGCAAAGCCTTGCTGCACTGATTGCACTCTGCTCATGCTCAGAGGAGCCAGATCTCGCTAACCCTGACAGATGCAAGAAAGAATCACATTGGCTTTCTTGGCTGCCTCATCACACTGCTGATGTTCAGTAGATCATGTTCAGCTTGTGATCTACCAAGACTCCTAGATCCCTTTCACATGTACTGCTATCCAGCTACACGTCCCCCATCCTATATTTGTGCATTCCGTTTTTTCTGCCAAAGTGTAGGACTTTACATTCCTCTGTTGAAATTTATTTTGTTAGCTTCAGCCCAGCTGTGCAATCTGTCAAGGTCATTTTGAAATTTGATCCTATCCTCTGGGATATTAGCAACCCCTCCCAATTTGGTGTCATCTGCAAATTTGATCAGCATGCTCTCTGCTCCTTCATCCAAGTCATTGATGAAGATGTTGAATAGCACTGGGCCCAGGACGGAACCCTGTGGCACCCCACTAGTCACTTCTCTCCAGGATGAAATACAACCTTTCATGATCACCCTTTGGGTTTGGTCAGTCAATCAATTACCAATCCACCTAACAGCAGCCCTGTCCAGCCCACATTTTGCTAGCTTCTTTGCAAGAATGTCATGCGGAACTTTGTCAAAGGCCTTACTGAAGTCAAGATATGCCATGTCTAGAGCATTCGCTTCATCTATAAAGCTTGTAACCCTTTCATAAAAGGAGATAAGATTAGTCTGGCATGACTTATTTCTGAGAAATCCATCTTGACTTTTAGTGATTACAGCATTGCTTTCTAAGTAATTATAAACTGACTGTCCATTAAACAGTCATTAAATAAATCTGCTCTAGGATCTTTCCTGGTATTGATGTCAGGTTGATTGGGTGATAACTATTTGGATCCTCTTTTTTCCCCTTCTTGAAGATGGGGATAACATTTGCCCTCCTCCAGTGTGCTGGGACTTCTGTTCTTCAAGAGTTCTGAAAAATTATTGCAAGTGGTTCAGAAATGACTTCTGTCAGTTCTTTTAATATCCTTGGATGTAATTCATCTGGCCCTGGAGACTTGAATTCATCTAGTTTAGCCAAATATTCCTGTAGTACTTCTCTACTTATTCTGTGCTGCATTTTCCCCCCTTCCTCACCTGTTCCCCATTCCCCAGGTTGAGTATTTCTCTCCTTTTGGGAGAAAACTGAGGCAAAGAAGGTATTGAGTAGTTCTGCCTTCTATCTTCCTTCCGTTATTAGTAGGCCATCTTCTCCATGCAGGAACCCTATCATTTCCTTGTTTATCCTTTTGCTGCGGACATATCTAAAAAAGCCCTTTTTATTGTTTTTGATGTCTCTGGCAAGCCTGAGTTCATTCTGCACTTTAGCTTTTCTGACCTTCTCCCTACATATCCTGGCTATTTGCTTGAATTGCTCTTTGGTGGTTTAACCATTCTTCCATTTCCTGTACATGTTTCTTTTAACACTTAGCTCAGTTGAGAGTTCTTTAGTCAACCATTCCGGTTTCTTTAGACACCTGCCATTTTTCCTCCTTATTGGCACAGTTTTCAGTTGTGCCTTCAGTACCTCACTTTTAAGAAACTCCCATCCGTCATGAACTCCTTTCTCTTTTAGTATTCTTGACCATGGGATTTCAGCAAGTACCCCCTAAGTTTAGAGAAATCAGCTTTCTCAAAGTTTAGGATGTGTGTCTGGCTACACCTGGCTTCTCCTTCCCACTGAATGACAAACTCCAAAAGAGCATGGTCACTCCCCGCTAAGGATCCCACCATCTCCACCTCATCAACAAGGTCATCCCTGTTGGTCAGGATCAGATCTAAAATAGCCGATCCCCTTGTTGCCTCTTCCACCTTCTGTATCATGAAATTGTCTGCAAGGCAAGCGAGGAACCTGTTGGACCTTGCGGTCTTGGCAGAGTTTGACTGCCAACAAATATCAGGATAATTAAAATCTCCCATTAACACTGCATCTCTCCTTTTTGAATGTGTGATCATCCGCTCCAGGAAGCCTCGTCCAAGTCCTCAGGCTGGCCTGGAGGCTTATAGCTAACCCCCACAATCACACCCCTGTTGTTCCTCACTCCCTTACGTCTTACCCGGATGCTCTTCACTTGGCTTCCCAGAGTTAAGTCATGGATCTCTTCACAGGTGAAAACATCCTTGACATATAAGGCTACTCCTTCTCCTTTCTTGTTTGGTCTATTTCTGCGAAATAGGTTATACCCCCCCCCCATTCCTGCATTCCTATCATGAGATTCATCCCACCAGATTTCAGTGATGCCTGTTAAATCATATTTATTTTGTTGTGCTAAGAGTTGGAATTCATCTTGCTTATTGCCCATGCTCTGTGCATTAGTGTAGAGACACTTGAGACCATGTGCCCTTCTGTACTAAAGTTACTTTCCCTCCCCCTGTTGGTCTCCAGTTCTACTTGGCCGGCCCTATCTTATATCATTTGGGCTATTTTTCGCAGCACTCTCTGAATCCTTGCCCAGAATAATACTGTCTCCCTCCCCAGACAAACTCAGTTTAAAGACCTCCCGATCCGTTTTGCAAGACAGTTAGCAAAAATGTTCCAGGCAACGGTTGTGAGGTCCAGGCCATCCCTTGCCAGAAGACCATCTTTGTGGAAATGGAGGCCGTGATCCAAAACCCCGAATCACTCCCAGCAGTACCATCTTCCGAGCCAGTTGTTGATCTCCACTATTCTTCTTTCCCTTTGTGGGCCATGTCCTTTCACAGGGAGAGAGATGAAATGACAACCTGCGCATGAAGGTCCTTCAGCTTCCTACCCATAAGTTCGTAATCCTTCATGATGCAGTGAAAGCTGCACCTTGCCCTGTCGTTGGTTCTAACGTGAACCAAAAGGAGTGGGTTATGGTCAGTGGGCTTGACTAGTCTCGTTAGCCTCTCTGTTATGTCATTAATTTTGGCCCCAGGGAGACAGCACACCTCACGATTGATCTTGTCCGGGTTGCAAATGGTTGGTTCTGTTCCTCTCAGCAAGAAGTCCCCAACCACTAGAACTCATCTCCTCTGGGGCTTGTCCGGGTTACTTGATGAGCAGATTCTTTCATGGCCACCTGAACCTTCTGTTTGTGCTGAGACTGTTGGTGCTGCTGCTGTTGGATGTTGTTCTGCTGGTGTTGGGATTCCTGTTGCTGGTGTTGGATTTCCTCTTGATGACATTCCATTACCTCTTCCTGCTGTTCCACTTTCTCACTAATAAGGTCAAGAACTCAGAAGCGATTCTGTAGCTCAAGACTCTCTGTTTGGCACCTTGCCTTTCTACTCCTGCGTGTCACATAACTCCAAGCATCCATCTCCCGGTTTCGTGAACTGGCTTCCTCATCTGCTAGCTCCTCCGTACATTCCGTCTTCTAAAAGGTCCTCTCAGCCCTATCCAAGAACTCCTCTCCCTCCCTAATAATGCGAAGATCTGAAATGCATGCCTTCAGCTGTTGAACCTTCTCCTCCAAGAGGGCGACCAGATTTCATTTGCTGCAGGTGTACCCAACGACGTCTTGCGGCAGGAAGAGAAACATGCTGCAGCTGTGGCAGGTGACCGCAGCAGCTCCCTCACCCTCCATACTTGATAGTCTAGATAGTTGAATTGAAAAAGGTAAAACTAGGCTTTGCCTTCAAAGTCCCCTGGTAAAACCTATGTCAATTCCCCTGTCGTTCAACCTATCAAGAGAGAGGGTGCAAATCTATAGTGCTTATAATTACTCCCTCAAGGCGCCAAACCTACCTAAGATGGCAGATTGACTCTGGACGGCTTCAAGGAAGATCTGGATTTGGAAAATTCTGGATTCGTCCCATCCCTAACCATAAGAGCCATTTAATCTGGAGGATGGACAATACCTAGACAAGGCTGAAATGAAGCAACCAGTCACTTTATTCGTCATCTTTTCCCCAAGACTCAAAGTGGTTGAAATCTGCTGACAATTTATTCTTTTGTCCTGATTGGATAGTAACATACAGTGTGCCCTCTGTATGTGCGGGTGTTCTGTTTCAGGACCACCACCACCCCCAAGAATGGTGAACTTTGCAAACGCTTGGGTTCTGTTATATTCAATGGTGGTGACATGTGTGTGGATGCTGCTGTGTGTGCACAAACACACTGCCACCACTTTAAGCATAGGACACAACACAGTCTGGAGACTATGGGTAAGGAGGGCATACTATACTTATCTTCTGTCTAAAGTGAGGGTCTGGCGTTTTTCAAGTATTGAAAAGCAGCAGTACGGGGATACCATTTTCCCTTGTAAATCCTTTATTATTTTTTTTTAAACCAATATGGACAAACAGCAGCTTGGGGTATTTTGAATGGTAAAGTGGCATATGTGAAGCTGAAATGTTTTCTGCTCTCCTGCAGTTGCTTTTCATTGTTTTTAAAGGTATAACATGCAGTTTAGCACTGAAAAAAAGAACTTTTGTTTCATTTCATCATCCAGATGTTTTAATTAAGAGCGGTGTCACCAAGGTGGCTGCCAAAGAAATGGTATGAAAAGTCACACTAAATCAGTCCATGCTTTGTATATTTCTCTTTTCAGCATATGGACAATCCATGGCTTAAGAAGGGAATTTTTGTCTCTGGTATGTGGGAGAGGCAAATTATGGGAGGCATGGTTTATTATTTCCCAGAACATTTTATATAGCAAATGTCAAATAGTGGCACTTTATCAGATTGTAATGTTTGCCTCAACCCTGGATATTTTTTTGTAATTACTGTTTTATCTAAGCGCGTTAGCTTTTTTCAGTCATTCCATGTTCGGAACCAGCTTTTGTGCAATTGATAGGCTTAATACAAAATCATCCTATCTAATAACTATATCCAGCAAAATCCATCAAATGTTAGATTTAGGTGCAGGAGTGAGGGGCAGGAAGCTTCACTAATTTCTAGTTGGTTTCATCTTTGGTTTGCACATTTTTGGAAAAAAAATGTTATTCCTTCCGTGTTGCTTAAGAGCCTATGCAGATGTTGTTATCAGAAACTATTGCAAGTTAAAGACTCGTTCATACTTCAGTATAACAATGTAAGATATAGATGGCTGATTAATATCTCAGTTTTGGTTTTCCTAAATGATAAAGTTTAAAATCAATGATATACACAAGCAGTTTTAAACTTATTTCTGCAAGTAATTCTTGTTATTTGCTGTATTAAGTAAAAGATAATACCCAAAGTGCCCTATTTTCTCCCTTTTTCCCCATGTGTTTAATATGACGGCTAGTATGTCTAGCCTTGTTCTGTCCAGTCTGGCTGAGAGTGGCTCTCCAGGAACTCAAGCAGAGGTCTTTCCTGGCCCAGCTAACTCTAAATAGATGTAACTGGAAATGACTGATATTGAATCTGGAGTATTCTAGCATTTGATTATTGTACTGTCTCTTATTTAGATTATAAGAAGCCGTACAGTGTCACAGACATCTTGTATGTCATGCTTATGTATCATACTAAAAGAGCTGGAGTACTCACGTTTAGTCACAGGGATGTGTGAAACTTGTCTGACAAATTTCCCTAGAAATTCCTCTTGTGGCCTGCTAGAGGATTTATCAGAAATTTTGCTCTGGTGAATTTTACACTGTTATGTCAGATTTTATAAAAATAGTCCCAGAGACTAAAATGAATTGCCTCCCTCATAGATATCATTTTAAACATTCTTTACAATATTAAATGTAATTTAATACAATATTAAATTTAACATTAGGGCAAATCTGCTGGTGATCCAGGATGGTTTTGCTGAGCAGGAATGCCCAAAATTTTAAAATTTCACTGAAGGTGGAAAATGGAAGAACAGGGTATAGCCTGGCAAAATCTATCGGTTTGGAAAATGTTGGAGTCTTTCTAAACCTTTTGGAGTATATTTGGCACGATTTCCCTGGCTGTTCTTAAACATCATCAACCCTCTCTTTTACTACTTCTTCACTACCCCAGGCTTCCTTGCATCTTACAACCCATGTGTATGTCTGTGTACATTTTCACATGCTTCATGTATCTGGATATGCACATACATTCACATGGCAATGATTTAAGTTTCCAACTCAGCATTACTTAAAGATGCTGGAGACCTTTGGTAACCCCACACTGTGAATATGTGTGAATAAATCATCATCATCATCTGCCACCAAAAAGTTCCTCTTTAAACAGGAGCAGGAGCGGTCTAAAATCCAGGAACATCTGAAGCAATCTTTTGGTCTAACCTCATCTGTTTTTTTTAACATATCACCCAATATCATGTTGCTTTTGGGATAAAAATTTAAAGTGGAGGAAAGCAAAGAAGTTAAAACAGAGGGCCAGTGCTGGGTATTAAAAGCTCAGTAAAGAGATTAATCTCAGCTTCTTCTTGACTAATACACTTTTGAAATGAGTAATTTCTTTTTGACTCCTTCAGCAAACCGCACCCATTTATTTTTTTTTTAAAAATCCTCTATTCTGGCTCTAGGACAATGTGCGAAGTGATGAGTCTGGAAATATATATATATATATGTGTGTGTGTGTGCGCGCGCTGTTTTTAAAGGTTTACTATGCTGTAATTTGCAAACCTGTGTAAGAGAAAAACCAAGTGCTAATCAGTGAAGAACTTCAGGTCAATAGAGAAAAGTTTCTTTTCATACCCTAAAATATTATTGGATCCTAAGCATAAAATGGGGAGGTTCTCTGTATTATAGAAACATCAAAGTGCCCAAGTTTGTTCCCCAGGTGTAAAAAATGTGATCCCTTAATATTGCCACAAAATTTAGTTGGTAGTAATGTGCTTGCCCTCTTGCCCAGTCCTAAGATATGGGAGGAACAGAATGGATAGAATAGTACACTGTTAAAGATTTAACATCAAGAGCAGATTCACAATAATGCTCCTGACATTTCCTCTGAAATGTCAGGTGTTAAACTTCCTGAAATATCCAATTGTACGGTGAGTATGGTGCTGCATAAGAGAAACCAGAAGACAATTGACTAAGTCTATGTCTTTGACCTTTTACTGATTGTGCTTTATGTTTTCTTCTGTGTGGCACTGAGCAATGTCTTCTAATAAATAAAAATGCAGTTAACTGCCTTCTTTTTTTTTGTACAGTTGGAGAACCATAGGAAGCAATGATTAAGGGTTGCCATGTGGTCACCCTATTGGAATACTTGAATTAGTTTTTCATATGACAGTGGCAAAATCTGAAACTGTCCGTATGCACGATGATATTTGAATTCATCTATCCAGACTGCAAATCCAGCAAATCCTTGTATGTCATCTTTCGGTTATGGTCCTTCAGCTTGCACATTTGTCATAATATTTATGATCATCACATTGCATATTCACATATTGCATGAACTAATGTGAATTCCTGCTTCTGGGCAGATGATGTCATAGTGTGCATTTAAGGATTTTTTTGGTCAGAAAGAAAAATAACAAGAAAAGTTGAACTAGAATGAACCCTTGACTCATCTAAATTATGTCTCAAGCTGCTAAATTTCTTGTCACCATTATGGCAACTGTCCCATCAGCAGGTGGTTACACAAAACATTGCAGAATGTGGAGGAATATGCATCTTTACTCCAGAAGATAGATGATAGAATTGTCTGTGAACATCTTAGTAGAGAAAAAAGTCACTCATGCTGGGAGACTATAATGAGGTTGAAAACTTTATAAAGTACTATTTTACACTACACAATTATAACACTTAACTGCCAGTTTAATTTCCATAATTCCATAGTATGGAATTCTGGGATTTGTAGTTTTGTAAGGTTCTCTGCAGAGAATTATAGTGCCTCACCAAACTGCAGATCCCAGTATTCTGCAGGATATCTTCCATGACAATTAGAGTGGAATCATAGTGTTGTAATTATGTAGTGTGAAAGAAATGAAATAAGAAAAAATTATTGAACTAGTTATATGTGGGATTTCTTCAGTTTGTAGAGTTGGTGTAGGCCTGGAAATAATCAGGCTGGAATAATCTAATAATTGGCAAGGGTCCTGAATTGCCTTTTGTGAGTGGAAGGGCTCCTTACCTTCATAGACCCTGCCAGTAAAAATCCAGTTCTTTTCACAGGAACACATTTTTGGATAGCAAAGGAGTTTGCTTGGAAAACAGTGAACTGGTGAAACTGATTTCATGTAGAATATAAGGTTGATTTTGTCCAGCTGATGTGTTCATTACAAATAAACTGGATATATTTCATGTCTCTTTACACTTGTTTTCTTCTTATTTTAACTCTATTCCCCCTCCCTTAATGAAGGGGACTATCCTTTAGCTACCTAATCTAATTAAAGAAATGTAGCTCAGAGCCATCTTGGTGTAGTGGTTTGAGTGTTGGACTAGGATACTGGAAGACCAGGGTTCAAATCCCTGCTCAGCCATGGAAACCTGCTGGGTGACCTTGGGCAAGTCACACTCTTTCAGCCTCAGAGGAAGCCAAAGGCAACCCCTCCCCCTGAACAAACTCTGCCAAGAAAACCCCATGACTGGAAGGCATGCAACAAGATAGATCAAATCAGATGCCAGCAGCAGTGACTCTGGTTTCCTTGGCAAGTTGAGCCTGAGCTGCTGCACTTAAGCAGAGCTTGGAAAGTTACATATATAGAAGTAATTTCTTCCATTACTAGTTACAGTGTTTTAAAAGCAGCCTCTTGCCACTACTTATTACAGTGATGAAAGCAAATAGCTCCTATTTCATAGAATCATAGAGTTGGAAGAGACCACAGGGGCCATCCAGTCCAACCCCCTGCTATGCAGGAACACACATGAAAGGACTTCCAACAGATGGCCATCCAGCTTCTGCTTAAAAACCTCCAAAGAAGGAGACTCCAGCACACTCGAAGGCAGTCTATTCCACTGCTGGACAGCTCTGACCATCAGGAAGTTCTTCCTGAGGTTCAGGTAGAATCTCATTTCCTGTAGCTTGAATCCACTGCTCCTTGTCCTAGTCTCTGGAGCAGCGAAAAACTGAAGCACTGGAAAACTTACTACACTACTCATTATATTTTTGCTCTTTTGTTTTTTTTTGTTTTTTTACTGTGCTGAAAGAAGATAGCATAAAACTTGAAAAATTTCTATTAAAAATGCCAATGTCCTTAAAGTAACATTTAATAGTAACTAGAAACTGCTTCTCATTACATATAAATTAATTTTGCTCTTACTCATTTTTTGGTTTTTTTTAAATGTAGCTTTGTTACATCATCATGATCCCCCCCCCCCAATAACTAGTTACAGGTAACTGTGTTGCTTACTATTGTTGTTGTTATTTGTTTCTTACCATTTCCCCAAACTGGGACTCATGGAAGCTTGCAAAAACTAAAATTAATACTGATAAATTTACATACTAAAGCATGAATAAAAACATACAAAACACTATTATTAGAATGCAATTCAACTCTCCATAGAATTACAATTATTTGAAACATATATTAAAAGGCAGGATGTGAAATTCAGTGTTAACAGGTTTTTAAATCAACTCCTAAAAGCCTGTTGGAATGGAAAAGCTTCCACTTGTGAACAGAAGGACTGTAAAGAGGGAGGCAGCTTAGCTTCCTCAGGGAATGAGTTTAACAGCCTGGGAAGCCACTGAGAAGGACAGCTCCAGTGTTTCTACCATATGTGCCTGTGAAGGTAATGGGACTGAGGGAAAGACTGTGTCAGGTTTATGTAGGAAGAGATGGTCCTTCAGCAGAAGAGTATGGTAATTTTAAGTGATTCTTGACACATTATGAATACATTGGCGCATTGTATACACACCTTCCTGGGAGCAAGTCCCAGTTGGTCTCCTTGGGAGGTTGCAGAGTTTAATACTACACACTAGAGCCAATGTTAGAAAGCCATTTGCCATGGTATAATACACTTTTCATTGGCCATTTTGTTAGTGGCATCTGCTTCATCAGCCTGCTATTGCCTATGGTGGAGGGGAGGGTTTCTGGAGAAGGCAGTTTCAATTTACTATAATAATTGCAATTTTCACTCATGAAATTGCTTATTTAAGGTTGGCAATAGATGACACTTCTAATACATACAAGAGAAAAAGGATACACATTTCTAGATGCTAGAAAATGGTCTTTATTAGCTAATAATATCATCTTCTACCAATTTGAGACATGTCATCCTTTTCTTTTGTGGATCTTATTGGATGCCACTCTTTTTGTTCTTCTTAAATGCAGGCGTTTCATTTAAATGTAAGCAGTACTGAAATCAATAGGGATTATTTTCCAAAAGAAAGTTCAGGCTTTTGGTGTAGCAGTGTGGTGGATGCATGTACAATTTGTATCCCACAGCTATTCTTCCACCCTGCCCTTAAGTTTGTCAATCTGATCATCAATGAATGCAGGCAGTTCTGCTTCTTTCTACTGAATTACACCCCCCACCATCTATAAATAGTCTATAGGTACCACATAAAGCAGACATTTTTTTTCCATTGCACTGAAAATACGGTGATACAATGGTAATATGACTGCACAGAAAGAGATATGGTGGAAGAGAGAATAGAATAGACTAGGGATGGTAATTCTTGATTTTCCCCATTCCGATGGGTGTTGGGAAAAATCCATCCATTTTTCTTCTTGTGCTTTTGGAAGATGTGCAGCTTTCTCTGGAAACTGCACAGCTTTCATTGAGAAGTGCACAGCTGTTCCTGCTAACATGTACTGGGGTATTATTTTTCCACAACTTTCCCTCCCTTTACCCCCCCCCCAGTTCCAAAGTTGTGCAGAAATCACCAACTGTAAAAAGATGTTACAACTGTCAAACCAGCTGGTGGATGAGGGGGAGGAGGAAAGTTGCCAGAAAGTTGAACACTCTTGAGAGCTACAGCCTCTAACCAGGATTTCTGTGAAAGATTGGGGGTGGGGGGTGGGAGCTTGCAGAGCCATGTTGTGGATGGATGAAGTTGGGGATGTTTGGCAGCAATTCTTGGTTTTCTCACAACTTCTGTCCCCCAAACCCCTACCTTGATGAGAAACTGTGAAATGATGTTTCAGCTGTCAAACCAACTGTAGGGGAGGACAAAATGAAATGTCTCTTCACAGCGTTTAGTCAGGATTTCTGTGAAGGACCCCATTCAACATTACTTATATATTGTACATGGAAAAATACTTCTTCTCTTGCATGTGAAATAAGTAACTTTTAAACAAATGGACCATGACAGGTTCCAGTGCTGTGAAATAATTTGATCTGTATTCACATTTTTATTAATGTCTTAATTATTTCTTTTGCTGCAGTCGTCTTAGATTCTCAATCTCTAGTAAACGAGCTGGTTGCTGCTGCTGTCTGAAAACATCCTTGACTATGCAGTGGTTTTTTGCAAGAGGTATACCTTCTACTGGTTACTTTACAGAGTGAACCTCCTTCTCACAGAGCTTTTGCCAAACCAGAATCTGTCAAAGTTCTGTTCTCTAGATGTTTATTCAGAGGCAAACTCTCGTGAATTCAGTGCGAATTCCTACCCTGTAAGTGTATATAGGATTGAAGCCTGAATGAGCTATGACAATGTACCCTTTGATACAACTCCAGAGGTCTTGTAAAACCCTCACGGAATAGGTACAAAATCTGTCTTGGTGAAAACTGAGAAATGTTGCTGCACCAAGTTGTTTGGGGCCAAAATATGGCTGCATGCACAAATGTTCTTTTGGATCACTGTTGGGAGTGGTTGCAGTCTAGGAGATGTATTCTGATGTATCTTCCACAGTGAAAGTACAATGTCCTTGTTACACAGGGCCTGGAAGAAAAACTCAGTAAATGCAGACATGTATAAAAGAGCACAGATATTCAGCTTTTGCTATGGGATGGTTGGAAGAGACTTGATTGTGCAAGCTTTAGGCTACCTATGACTTTAAGGAATTTCTGATGAACTTTATTGTGTGGAATTATTAGAGCTTGGAAGTAATGATTCATAATGAGTTAGCAGGGAGGGAAGTGATAGGTAAGTTCCACTTCAAATGTAATGTGATAAACAGGAGCAAATTATCAGTTTATCAAGCAGCACTTTCTAATTACTTTGAAAGGTAGTTTTAAAGGGAATTTTAAGAAGCATTTAGACAGGTGTTTAGAATTTTATTCCATTCTCTTATTGGTACTAAGATTTTCTTCTTTTAAAGAAACAAAACGTAATGAAAATGAGGAATGCAGTGAGGAATGTAATGAATTCCTTTTTCAGCACTGCAACAAGAATGATGACAGATTATTTTTATAACTTGTAACAAAAGACTAATTACTCTTTAAAAACAAACTTTCTGAGCTCTGGCAATGGCTGTCTGCCTACTAGCCTTGGACTGTGCAACAGAATTGAAAGGGTGAAGATTGACTGTGTGCAATACCCTTCTTATGTTAGAAATTTTTCCCATGAGGTATATTCCTCCTGTGAAGCCACTCCTGGGTGTTCAGCCACTTAACTCATAATATAAGGTAAAGTAATTTAGCCAAGAGAGGAGAAAAAATTGAGAACTGAAAAGATATACTTAATGGTAAAATAGTCCTTAGTCATGCTGAATCATATTTAGTGCAACCATCTAATAACCAGTAGTCAGAGTAATTATGGCTAATATCTGTGTATGTGTATCTGGTTGGTGGTTTGCAGAAGTAACTCCAGATAGAAACAAGTTAGCTGACAAATGGCAATCCTCCTCCTCCTCGTCATCGTCATCACCATCACCATCACCACCATCATCATTTAAAGTCAACTAAATGTCAACAAAATCAGAATTAAAGTCAACATCCTCAGCAGCACCACATAGCATTGAGAACAATTTATTATTTGAATTTATTACATTTTTCTTTGACTATGGAGTTCAGGTGTACGTGAGTCTATCCACTACAAGCATTTTGTCTTCATAACCAACATATGATAGTTCAATATAAACATATATATATATATAAAGTATTTCAATTTGCTATTTTTTTAAATGACTACTTTACTGGTGTTACCATACAGTATACTCTGAGGTTTCAAAGCAGTTCATACAATTGCCTGAGTGCTCCTAACACATCTTGTAACGTGAATTAGTATTATGAACATACTGCAGTTGTGAGTTACTACTCTAAGTCAGAAAAACAAATTTGAATCAAGGACTTCCTGTTTTATATCTCAGACAAAAAGCAGGAGGCAAAAGAAATAACTGTATTTCTTAGCCTTAAAATGTCAAATCTACAGGTCTTGTCATTTATATTCTGAGATATATCGTACTTTTTGTAATATTTATCATCACCCAAGTGTAAATCAATGGTATGGTGACATTTGTAGATGTTTAGAATTGTCAGTCCTTCAAGTTACATAGCTGGGGGAAAAGGTTAAGTGGAGTATATTGGCTTTTAATTTGGTCCATGTTTTCGTCCAGCTATCTACTTTTGATTCTGTTTTGCTAAATTTTAGTGTCTGGGTATAAAAGACCCAATCTGTTTCACAAGATATCTGCTAATAGTTTTACTCAGATTAAAGCTATGGGGAAGTATGGTTGCTTCATTTGTAACAACATTGTTCATTTAATGTTTGATTGAGTTGTTGCATGCACCATTTTAAAGAAGGACATCTATCTACCAAGTGCTGCCTCATCAGGCAGCTTGTTTTGCATATCTCTTAATTGGTAATTCAACACTTGTGTGTGGAGTTAGTTAATGGTTTTATTTTCTTTTTTGTGCAATTCAACTTTGCTGACTTCACCCATTTATTCTTTCATGTCTGCAGGCTCTGATAAATTGAGGAGCTTAAGCAGACAGCTCTTTTTATCCAAGGGTTCTCACTGGACTGGTAATGTTGTTGAGATCTGCTTAGACTATAAAAGGCTCAGAAAAAAAGGGACAAGTGTTCTGCTGCTGGGGGAAATGAGAGTTGTTTTGACAGTGACCTCAAGGAAGGAAGTGGGGGAGGAGAATTGATTGGGACGTTATTGTATACCAGAGGAAGATCAAACATTTATGCATGCATTCACATGCTCTCTGGTTATACTTCAGGAAAGCAGAGGGAATTGGTGATGGTGAAAAGACACTGAATCAGTTGTTGAAAGCATTATGTAATTCCTATTGATTCAGTGGGTTTACTTTAAAGGGATTATTTATTTATTTTTAATTTTTTCAGGGATTCAGGTCATTGTTTTCTATTCTGTGCTTATTATATGTTTCATGTGAAATCTACTCTTACTGTCTTTATATGTGGCTTCTTTCTTTCGTGAAGGCCGTTACTGCTTGCAGTGACTCCAGTGGTTGTGACATATTCTTTCTTGCATACATGGGGTTCATAATTAATTTTGTCAATGTCAACACCTGTACTATCTTTGCCTGGTCAAGTAAGAAATGTTTGAAGAAGGATCTTGCTAAACCATAATAGGCAGTTACATTCTGGGATCTGTTTCCTGTAGATGCTTGTGATCTGTAAGATATGAGGGCTCAGAGGTTTCCATAAATTTAATCTTCCTAGGAACATCCCACCAGGGAGATGGGAGCAGAATGAAACATTGATGATTGGGTCAGAATCTCTGGTGTGTCTACAGGAAAATAAACCTATTGCTCTGAAAGCAACACCTTGCCAAACACCTGACTTTACATTACATACCTGAAGTCATTGATTTGGACATTTTGGAAACGATGATGAGAACATGATTTAAATGGAACTTGCAAGTACAGCTCAGTCCAAGATACTCTCACATCCACATTAAATTTTGTCCCTTTGGTGTTTTTTCATTGAATTTAAGTGGTTTCTGTGTGGGTTAGTTTCTTGGGGCTTCTCTTCTTCTGTGATTGCTAAAGCAAGAAGACATTGAAACAGGATAAATAAGTGAACCAATATAAAGTTCATTGCATGGTAGTTTAGCTTTCCAATTCAGGTCAGAGATATCCAGCCTGTCCAATAATTGCACTCCCAAGGGTTTTGCTGGTGATTGGTAATCAGTGTTACAGGGCTGAAGGTGCCTTCCAGCCAACCTTGACCCCTCTTTGCAGGGTAGATATGCACAGCATTCCACTTTCAACTCCATTTGAAACTGATGACTTTTGAAACTTCCTGAGGCTGTGTAGTTACTCAGGCACTGCATAATGTTGGATTCACTTGATGAATGGTCAAAGTATAAATCCAAAGGCTGCTGTTGGATTACACTCCCCCCCTCCCGCAAACATTACCTCCAATGCTTTTATTAATAAATCTAGTCATCTTGCATTAAGGAAAATGATGTAAATCAATTACAGGAAAACCTTTGAATATGTGCATGTATGGTGTGTGTGAGAGAGAGAATACAAAAAAAATTTGAAACAGGGGTGTCGAAAAGCTAGTAGACTGAAACAAAGAAGCAGACAAGTAGGAAAAAAACATTTAACAGAAGTATACTTAACAACATACTTGATTTTTCAAATTCTGAGTCTCAGAGGTATTGTTCACAGCAAAACATATACTTTGTTTATTATGACAGAATGGCTGGCAAAAGAAACATATCAAAACAAATAAAACAATTCCAGGATTTGATAGTTTTCTGCATTAAATTAATCTTTCACAATAGGAGTCAACTCTTAATTGGAACACCTTGGCTCTGCATATTAGGATGAAAGTAAGAACTTCAAGGATTTTTTCCCTATTTTAATACCGTTACTCTCCTATGAGGAACTGTATCCCACTGGTCAGTGGTGGGACTTATTATTGTGGTAGGTAGCTTCAGTGCCTTAGGTATTTTACAAACATTTAATGAAAAAAAATCAAAATTGCAGATAGCTAATATGTTCAAATTAACTTTCAAGCATGGCATGAAGGAAAATCCACAAGGGGAAAAAAATTCTAAAATCTGTCTTTTACAGGTGTTTATTGTAAGGAGCAATTCCCTACAAAAATGCAAGCTGAAAATTAGTCTACTAATGACAATAAATAATTAGTGGAACAGACAGAATTAATGAGGGAGTAACTTAATAGCAGTAGTAGGATGTGGAAGCAGTTATAAGAATGGAAGCCTGTTTTCTGTATTCCATATCAGACAATTCTTAAGCAGATTAATTAGATTTCTTAAAGGAACATATTTTCTAAATTGAATTAACATGCAGTGTAGAAACTGGCACAGCAATCTGTATGTGTGCATTAGTTATTTTAATGGTGTTATTGTATAATTTACTTTTAGTGATTATTTTAATGCTTTATTTTTAATTTTGTTTTTCATTGAAGTTGTTACCTGTCAAGTGCATTTATTTTTAGTGGAAAAGCAGGATAGAAGTATAATAATGAATAAGCAAACAAAAGGTATGAATAAATTTGATAGGAAGCAGTTTTCAGAATGCAGGAAAAAGTAATCTTGGATATGTTGTTCCTGAAGAATCATGGTTATTGTTGTTGTTGTTGTTGTATGCTTTCAAATTATTTGCAACTTGAGTCTGAGGGAAATCTAACATGAATCTTCCTTGGCCATATTTGTTCAAAGAGGATTTGCCATTGCCTTTTTTTGAGGCTTGAGAGACTGTGACTAGTCCAAGATCACCCAGTGGGTTTCCAGAGCCAGTAATCTATGTATGTGTACTCATGTATCTTTTGTCCTTGCGTGAATAACTAGTTTGGGGAGAAATAGTGGACCACATGAAATGTAATGCAAGTGCACTTGTGCACTGGGAGCAAGGAGTTAATTCATCATCCTTGAACCTCCTTAGTATACTCTACGAGGAAGGCTCTAAACCTCTGCAGAACCTACTTAATTCTTGGGAAGGATTGCACTTGTTCACTCTTCTACTGCACAGTCTAGTGTCTTATGTACTTTGAAAATCATTTACTTTTCCCTTTTTTCCCCCTAGAGGCACTGAGATCACATAGACGTTAAAGGGCTAAATCCAGTTGCTAAGACTCATTGAATCAATGGGATTTACATAACTGTTGACTTAACATTCAATGACTGATACAGTGAGTTTACTTTTAGTTATGACTAACAACTGGATTTTAGCCCAGAGCATCTGAAAATACAGTAAACAAATAATAACTAAATTTAAACAGGAGGGGGGAGAGTCTTTAAAAACAAAGAACAGAATTACCTTTAGACTCACTCCAGTGCCAGGCAGAACATGACAAGTTCATAGAACTGTAGAGCTGGAAGAGATGCAAGGGTCGTCAAGTGCAATGCTCTGCTATTCAAGAATACATAAAACATTCCAAACAGACGGCCATCCAGTCTCTGTTTAAAAACCTCCAGAGAAGGAGATTCCGGCACACCCTGAGGCAGTGTATTCCCCTGCCTAACTGCTCTTTATCATAAGAAAATTCTTCCTAATGTTTAGATTGAATCCCTTTTCCTGAAGTTTGGAGCCATTTTTCCATGTCTTAGTCTCTGGAGCAGCAGAAAACAAGCCTACTCCATCACATCCCTTCAAATATTTAAACATGACTATCATGTCTCCTCTTAAACTTCTCTTCTCCAAGCTAAACATACCCAACTCCCTAAATCTCTCCTTATAGGGCATGGTTTCCAGGCCTTTTACTGTTTTGTTTACTGTTCTCTGGACACATTCCAGCTTATCAATATTCTTGTTGAATTTTGTGCTGCTCAGAGCTGGATATAGGCCCTTTTCGCGCCTTACCTTTTTCCAGTGTCGGCGTGAGGGGATCATGCGAGAAGCCTCTTGCGAGAGGCACTCGTGTCCCCTCTGCTTCTCTTCCACACCAGCTCCGTGCTGGCTGGAAGGAAACGTGAGCACTCTGCTCCTTCCTTCTGCAGTGCAGCTGGGTACTTTCCCAGGCTGCGCTGGGGGAGGAAGCGCGATGGCTGTGCCTCTGGAGCCTTCATACACAAGGTAAGTGCGTGTGGGGCCTGAGAGGGATGTGCGATCGTGCATCATTTTCAGCAACAAGCCGAAAATGATATAATGTGTGATTGCTGCCTACTGGCCTTGGGAGCATCGCACGATTGCAAGGACGTCATGTGAAACGGTCCTTGCAATCGTGCGATACTCCCAAGGCCCTTTCATAACATGACTGATGTGCAAGAAGGGCCCTAGTATTCCAGGCTGGGTCTGACCAAAGCGTAATGATTAGTTCCCTTGACCTAGACACTATATTCCTATTGATGCAGTCTAGAATTGCATTTTCCTTTTTAGCTGCTGTATCACACTGTTGACTCATGTTCAGCTTGTGGTCTACTAAGACTCCTAGATCCCTTTCACAGGTACTGTAGTCAAGCCAAGTATACCTGTGCTTTTAATTTTTTCCATCCAAGTGTAATACCGTACATTTCTCCCTGCTGAAATTCATTTTGTTAGCTTTGGCCCAGCTCTCTAATCTGTTAAAGTCATTTTGGATTATGATCCTGTCCTCTGGGGTGTTAGCTACCTTCCTAATTTGGTGTCATATGCAAATTTGATAAGATTGTCTTCAGTTGTAATGACCTGCTTAAAGCTAAGAAACTGAAACAGTCTTTAGAACAAGGAAAGAAGGATCTTCCCTAATATCAATATACAGTGAAAATTTAGAACTCACTGCTGTAATATGAACCACTGGGCTTCCAAGTTGGGAGGCTTTAAAAGGAGGAGCACAAGACAAGATGGCTATTCATCTTTTCTTCCATTAGAAGCATGTGTGTCTATGTATCAGTTGTTGGACAGTGCAAGATGGAGAGTGCACTCATGTTTGGCTGACATGAGTTGCTTCCCATGCACACAGAGTGAGCAAAATGTTGAACTACAGCTATATTTGATATTTATTCTCCTGTGTCTAGGGGCAAGACAATCTTCAGAATATGCCGAAATAAGACACATATATTGGTTTACCGAGTACAACAATAAGAGAGCCAGTCAGTTTAAAAAAAGGTAGTGATATGGCCTATAATTTCCTTGTGATATAAAGGGGTTAACTAGCCTAATATATGTAAATGCATCAGGAGTTTGGTTGGCAGAATCAAGACAACCTGTTTTCCTTTTTCTCATGGAGCACAGAGTTTGTGCCTGGCTTTTTAAGACATGTTTCACTATCACATCTGCTTTCTAGAAATATTTTGAACCTTTCTAAAAGGTCAGTCTGTTCTGCCAGCCATAGCTTGTTATCTAATTTATAATATAATTCAGATGCAAATACAGCTTCTTGTACAGGATAAAAATGATTAGAAATTGGAGAGAATTATTTTGAAAAGTAGGCATTTTAAAATGGGACCCATCACAGTGAGCACTAGTTTGCAGAGTCATGTGTTGTATAAATAGCAGCTGATTTCCACTAAATATAAAAAAAAGATGTGATGCTGGAGGAGAGTTCCGTGGATAACCAGCATTGTCAAAAAACAAATAAATGGAATTTAGAGCAAATCAAGCCTGAACTCTGTTTAAAGCCAAGATAACTAAACAAAGTTTGCCATACTTTGGAAATATCATGAGAAGACATGACTCATTATAAAAAGATAGTAATGCTGTTCAAGGTAAAAGGCAGTAGGAAAAGAGAAAATTCTCATTACAGATGGATAGACTCAGTCAAGGAAACAACGGCCCTGAGTCTCCAAGACTCGAGCAGAGCTATATGAAAAACATCATCTAAAAATCTGATAACTAGTATTTTGGGTCATATTTTTATATTATTTTTTTTAAATTTTATTTTACATTTTGAGGAGGAGTGCAGTTGATCTCATGGAATTCCGTAAGTGGATAAATTCTAGGAACACCGATATATAACTTGATACAGAATTCAATAATTGAGAAATTGAAAGCAGGAGAGGAGTTACCTCTCTATATAGAAAACCTACAAATGCCAATAGATATTTAAGACCTTTTTTTTAAAATAAATTTTATTGAATTATAACTTACAAACATTAAAAACCACAAAAAAGAAAAAATTTCATAAATGCACAGATGAGATATATCAAACAATATCTATTATTCTTACTATATACCTACCTATAAATATATACCTACCTATAAATATATATTCATAGTCTCCTAATCATTATCATAATCTTATATTTATATAATCTCACTTTCATCTTTAAAGTACACTATTAAACATTACTAACATAAGTAACCATTAATATAGAACATAATTAACATAACTAGCCATTTAACAAACAATAGATAAAAAAGTATACATTAAACTTTAGACAATACACAATACGCAATCCATAAAAATACATACATACATAGATCATACATACAAATAGTGACTTCTTTCCTCTTCTCCATTGGGTAAAATACTCATATATATCTTTTAATCCTGACTTATTAGTATGTTTTCCCACAGTCTTTATTGCAATTTATGAACTCTGATCTAATCAGTTTATTTATCAATTGATTTATCAGTTATTTTATACTGTTCATTAACCTCTTTTATAAATTTGTCTCCTACATCTCTATATTGCTAGATCTCATATAACTATTTTATAAACTTACTTCTTACTTCTTAATGTTAATAAATATCGTATATCAAATCTTACTGAATTTATTCATAAAATTCTACCACTGCATAATCTTTTCTTTCTATAAAGCAGTTAAAATTTCTCATTCTTGTTTAAAGGTACTGTTAGTTTTATTTTCTAACATTAATGTCGGCTTATCCATTTTGGCCAGTTTATATAATTTCAGCATCCAATCTTCCAACGATGGTATATTTACATCTTTCCAGTTTTTTGCAAATATAATTCTAGCCGCATGTTATCATATAACATAATATTCTCGAATATTTTTTCCTTGCGATCAGATCTATCTTATCAAAAATATTTAATAAATATACCTCTGGTGACGTTGGAAACTTAATTTTTAAATATTTTGTTATCTGCTCATGTATTTGTAAGCAGTATTTTCTTGCTTTTTTACACCGCCACCAACTATGAAAGAAAGATCTAATTTCTTGACATTTCCAACATTTAGCAGACTTATTATTTTTGCTCATCTTTGAGATTTGTACTGGCATTAAATACCATCTATAGTACATTTTTAAAAAAATTTCCTTCAAATTATAACTTCTCGTAAATTCTTGATTTATTTTCCAAGCATTTGCCCCCAACAGGTATTTAAGACCTGACAGCTCACGTTCCAGATCATTTAGAGACACTCTCCTCTGTTCTTTAGATTAAAATGGAACTTTTCCAATTAAAGTGACTTCAGAAAAGAAGCCTTTATATTGAACTAATCAATTAATTGCCAGAGGGCATCCACACAATCTGGTGGTTGTAACGCATCTCACATTCTGAACTGCTAAAATAAAAAAGATATACCAATACATCTGTTTCAGTTGCACTCTAAATTTCAATCATATCACCAACAGTTTAGAGAGTTCCATCATAAAACACTAGCACATAATTCAGCACCTAATAGGTTATCAAGAAAATCGCCAAATTTAATTTAAAAGAACCAAAAACATCAGAGATATTTTGGCGAGCAGTAATTTCAGAGGGGAGAAAAATCAGTGAACACTCTGATGGGTGCAACCAGACACACAGGTCACAACCACTGTGGCCGTTATGTCTATTGCAGGTATACCTCCAAATTGATTGAATTTACACACCATACTAACAAATAGAGGTATGTTTTGTTCCACTTTACTACTTGCAATAGCATTTTCATCATATAATCCCATCCTGTGCAAGTGTCTAAAGATAAATATGAGAAGGACAAGACCTCTCAAAGAGATATAGGAGAACACCTTTCAAATATAAGAAGTAAAAAATAAATGCTGCCTTGGAAAGTCATTTCTTGGAATGCCATCACCATGCAACAAACTGTTACTGTGGTGCATAGTCCAAACCTGAGGTCTACTAAATATAATTTTATATCAAAGGATTGGCCATTCCAAATTGCTCCCCTCCACGTGCTTGTGAGGCCCCCAGACAAGCACGCACACGGACATTGCCGAACAAGCTGAAAAATACAAAAATCCAGGCAGGCCAGTAACTTTCCAGCACGCAGCTTCAGGAGACCTCTAGGCAAGTACACTTTAAACCTACATTAAGTATGCATGAGGCATACAAAAGATTCTCTGCCCCAAACAGGCAGCTTGACGAGGTTAGCGCTTCTGACTACTCAACTGTCAAGCACTCTCCATTTGCATACTGTCTGTGCTATTGACAGCGCCGTCAAAATCCAATCATGCTAAATACTGACCTTTCGGAGGCTTTGTCTCCAACCCGAAACCCATTGTTTTCCCCGGGAACAGACTGCCCTACAGGCACATTTTCCCCTATAAGAACCCTTGATTTTGAGCGCTTCTTCGGATCGCTCTTGGCTTCCATACTGCCTTGCTGCTGCTCCGTTCGCTGAGCCTTCCCCTCAGCTTCCACGTGCTGAGACTCTCCACTCCAACAGACTTTCTTCAGACTACCAGGGCTACAGGATCAGGTGTCGTATTTCCCCAAAAATCCTCCTTAAAATCCCCTATCTACTTTCCTCTTTTTATTTTCTTAGGTCTGTGTGTGTGAATACACATGTGCGCAGTATTTCTTAGTTCCGTGTGAGTGAGCACGCAAGTGCGCTGTGACTTTACAAATAAAAGAACAAAATTAGAACTTTATTGTGTCGTGGTCTTGACTTGGCCTGACCCCGAAAACATTGGGTAAAATATCTCGCTAGGTTACCCTGCCTCTTGTAGTGCTACAGCTTGTGCTCAGGCTAATTCCCATTCCCCATTATTTGGAGCACATTGAGGTGTCCCCCGCGGGACCCCAGAAATCAGGGTAAGAAAACCTCAAATTTTGGGCCATAGGGAGGAAAAAAGGAAATAATAATAATGAGAAGATTCTATTAAGAAAGGAAGCAGACTGGATTTTAAAATCAAAATTTTTTGTTCCTGGAGGACTAACTGAAGAACTTGGTCTCCTCCTACTTTTGTAAATTTGCTCAGAACTTTTTCTAGCCTGGTTCCATGATACATGCTTGAAGGCTATTTCACTTTCCCTTCTTGTTCCCTGCTTTATCATTGACTACCCGCCAAAATAATAATAATAATAATAATAATAATAATAATAATAATAATAATAGTAGTAGTAGTAGTAGTAGTAGTAGTAGTAGTAGTAGTAGTAGTAAAAAAAAAACTTGCACCTGTTTTACTTGTTTCTTTTTGGTCCAGCAAAATGGTGTGAGGTTTTCAGATCCAGATATTTCTG
This sequence comes from Cyclura pinguis, assembly GCA_030412105.1. Classification (NCBI taxonomy): domain Eukaryota; kingdom Metazoa; phylum Chordata; class Lepidosauria; order Squamata; family Iguanidae; genus Cyclura; species Cyclura pinguis. The sequence continues at coordinate 106,815,929 of CM059600.1, read as the reverse complement.
CAATTAGATTTCAAATTAGTATGTATAAGCTTAAAAGTTAAAATGTAGTATAAAAGTTAAAAAGTGTTATGATGCTTTATGTAAGTATTATTATATAATTATGTGTTTTCCTTTTGATTTTTAATGTTATGCTCATATTTGGATTTGTTTTCACATGTTTATGCAGCCCCTGAGGAAGGCCACTGAGATATATACATGGGCTGAAACACAATGGGCTTTTTCCAAAAACAAACAAACAAAACAGCCATCCACTGAAAACATGGAGATGTATCTCCCTTTTTTCCCTTGTGGATTTCTTTGGATCCAAAACCTCTTCATCTGGGAGTAGAAACCCCTTTATGCCAGCCTGAAGCTGATGTGAGACCTCCCTCCCAGTGCAAGGGATGAATAGTAATACCAAAGAACTGTGCAGGTCAAAAAAAGTTAAGTCTTCTCTCTGATGCTTCTCACCCTGGCCAAGCCTGAAGACCTTTGGAAACAGTTGGCAATCCAGCTCCTCATATGTAGGCTATACTGTTCAAGGCTGGGATTTAATTTTAAGTTAACCATTTTTCATTTTTTTTCTTGTTATGCATTTTTTAATCTGTAAAATTCATTTTTAGTCTATAAGATGTAGATTTTCTTTTCAGTGCAAGACTGCATCTGCTGTTCAGATTGCTTTTTTCCTCACTACAAAAATTAGCTAAATATGATTAAGTGATGAAGGGTTAAATTGTAGAAGTTGTTTGCTTGAGTAGAAAAATAGAAATAAGTCAGACAGCTGCACTTCCTATCTTATCAAAGGTTTAGGTATGTGGACTTGGCAATGCTTGGAATAAAGGGAGTTTGGGAGCCAATGCAACCAAGGGCGAATACTCCCTGTACTGAGATGCTTCATTTTGAAACTGTAATCTTGAACTATTGTAATTTGTACACGTTTCTTGTATGGTAATCATTTCCTGTATTTGTTGTTTAGAAAGTATAAAAGATATGCTGGAACCAAAAACGGGGCTCTCTCAGTCTTTTTGGAAGTTAATTCCACTGAGATCCCTGCACAGTAAAATAAACTCCTGTTTTCTGAAACTGCTGGTCTCAATTCTCTGGCTGCCCACAACATTTGCTGGTGCATTGGCCGGGAAACTGAGGGGCTTTTTTGCCCATTTTGGCGGACACTAGGGCGTTGGGACCATCGCCCCTTCCTGATACAATCCGGGGCGCCCTCGACTCTCTTTTGTCGAAAGGTTTGGTTCAGGGCAGGACGGCGGCTCTGGTGACGGCGCTCCAGCCAAGGGACCCGAAGACGGAGCAGAAAACAGGAACCTCCCACGATTGTTGGTGAGTCACCTCCCCGCAAACTCGGGGGGAAGAGGGGCCTGATCAACCCCTTTGAGCTTTGCCCTAGTACCCCACTGCTGTTGTGGGTGAAGCCGCAGAGCTTTTGGTTGTTTTTGGTTGTGGTATTGGAAGTGGGAGGCTTTTGGTTGTTTTTGGTTGTGGTATTGGAGGTGGGAGGTTGTGTGTTGGTGTGAAAGTGTGAGTGTTTGGCACCGCAGTTTCCAATTTAGACCGTTGATTTTCTGGCTGCTTGGGTCGGTGTGTATATGTGCCTTGTCTCTCCCTATTGTTCTGAGCTCTTGGGACCCCTCACCCACAGCTCAACCACCTCAACCTATTGTGTGTTGTCGTTTTGGGGAGGAATGGGAGGGGGCAGCAGCCAACAGACACTGGTTCAATTAGACTCTGCTTCGATGTATGTTGGAAAACTCCAAGAAAGGGTTAACTAGAGACGCACTTTTCAGCAATTTCTCGCCTGGTTTGAGGAAACAGACAAACACTGCTTTAATGCTTCAATGTATGTAGGGGAAAAAAAAAATTCCAAGGTTTGTGTGTAAGCAAAGCGGCATCTCGTCTGGTTTCTGGTTTCTCTCTGCTTTCTTTTTTTTCTGTTCCTCTCCTGTGCTCAGAGCCACCTTATCCCCCCCCCCCGCAGCCCCTCCTCCTCCTCAGGCTCTAAGATTCGGATTTAACCCTTAAAGGACCAACTCCCTAGCATTCAGTTCAATATTCAATAGGGGCTGATGTTGGAGAAAAACTGGGGACAGTTCTACCCAGGGAAAAAAGTAAAGATGAAAATTGCTGTTTTCAATGGACTAGCAAACCCATTTAAGCCACGAGGCTTGGCTATAACAGGAATTAAGTCAGTATGTTAATGAGAAAACAAACCTTTAGACCAGAGAAAAGGAAAAAAAAAAAGGAGGCTTGATCTTGAATAATGGGAGACATGCCTAAGGAACTGGGAAAGTTATAATGGATGTCTGGATGGTGCAAGAAGCAGCCCTTCAAAGAGCCCTTCAGAGGCATTGAAAAGGCACATCAGAGGAAGCATTAAATTATTAAAGAGTAGAAAATGCAAGATTAGGATCTTCCTACCTGGACACACGCATGTCTCCTCAAAAGCAAGTTTGATTTACTTGGCACATGTGCCTCCAAGTAAACCCCTCCCTGCTGGAGAGAGAAATAGAAAAAAGAAAAAGAAAAAGAATCTTGAAAGCCCGTTTAGACAAACAATGCCGTTTCCCCCCCTCTTCCTTGCTTGAGAGGGATTGAGTGAGAAGCCTGCCTTTGGTAATTTAACCCTTAACTCTCCAACTCGGATGATTGCGGTGGATTACACCTGGGACAAGCTATGATAGCAGGCAGAAGCTTGAATCCAAGAAACTTCAGTCGTCCCTTAAGTCCAGAGAACTATTACTATGTCAACAGGTTGTTAAAAACAGCACCACTAATTGCATTAATCAACTAGAAAGTAGCACCCAGTTCCATGCTGAAGGCTCCTTTAAAAAAAATCAAGTAACACTTGAAAAATTCATTTTAGCATAGAGGGAGCAGCTCATTTCAGCCTTCCTTGGCTGTCTTGCTGCCCCTAAGAGTAAGGGCGATCAGGGCTTCTGGCAGCCCTCTCCTGCCTCCCTGTTCTGCCTGCCTCCACCCATTTCTCTGCTTGGGAAGGTGCATTTTATAAGAAGAACATGGATAACCCTAAGAAACAGCCCTTAAAGGGTTCTGGTCAGTTCATACTGAGTAGAGAAGAGAAGGTGCCTCTGGCCCCCCTTATGTGTAAAGAGACATAATACAACCACAAAAGGATATTGTGTAACATCTAGAAAAAGGGTGAATCAGAGATACCCCATTCTGAGAAACAGCCAGCAGCAGGAGCAGCGGAGACTACCAGAGACAGCGGTAGGAGAGCAGCTGACAAGATGGGGCTATAGATGGGTGAGGCAAAGGGGGGACAGGCAGCAGGGTCCCCCCCCCTTGATGACAGCAAGCCGCTCGAAACCCCGCATAGCCATGGGCCCCAGCATGAGGGAGCTGCTAACCAAGACGGCAGAGACAAGTGTGGCAGAGAAGAAGCAAGAAGGAGGCTGCAAGTGGATGCATAGGAAAGTAGAGTTGTTAGCAGCCGCATTAAGCATACAGAATAAAGTACAGCATCTGGGGAAAGAGTCCATGGCCCCATAGCCCAGAAGCTTCAGTGGCAGCGGGCAAAGTTGTCCCCTGTTGCCAGAAGAGAAAAAGGCGAGCTGGAGTTGCTGGAAGAGAAAGTCTAAACAGCAGCTCCAGCAGAAACTGCAGGCTGAGCAAGTGAAGGAGGCGAAAGCAAAGCGGCTGGGAGGGAAGGAGAAGCGAGCCAGGGCGACTAGCCACAGAAAAGGCTGGCAAGGCAGCGCTGGAGATCCAGCTGCAAAGACCCCACCAATGAGCCACGTGTGGAGGTCTCTGGTCTCCAAGGAGAGGCAGCCAGAGTCCAGGAGGTGGTAAGGGAAAGAGGGAGCTGGAGGAATTCTGCTTGAAGAATGACTCTAGCAGCGAAGAGCTGAGAGACCTGCAAAAGACTGTCAGCATGCTGAAAAGGGAACTGGCTTCTGTGAAGGCACTGAAGGAGAGAGAAGCAGACAAATTAACCGTAGGTCAGAACTTGACAGTGACAGTCCCACACTCTGTATTGGCCCTGATGGCAGTTATTGGTTCACAAATAGCCGGATGTCCAAGTATCAAGGAATGTTATATGAGAATCCTAGAGTAAAGTTGGAAACATGTACCATTCTGAATTCCGCAACGTTGCTTCCTGTAGATTTTGAGATTACACAACATGATTGTCTTCAAATCATGGACAAAGTGTACTCAAGCAGACCGGACTTACGGGACACCCTGTGGCCTCATCCTGATGTTACTTATTATACAGATGGAAGCAGCTTTGTACGAGAAGGGAAGCGGAAGGCAGGATATGCAGTGGTCACAGCGGAGAAGATAATAGAGGCTAGAGCATTACCTGTTGGTACTTCAGCGTAGAAGGCAGAACTCATTGCCCTTATTAGAGCTTTGGAACTAGCTGAGGGACTCATTGTGAATATATACACAGATTCAAAGTATGCTTTTATTACCTTACATGCGCATGGGGCACTGTACAAAGAAAAAGGATTAATCAACTCATTGGGACAAGAGATCAAGTATGGAAGAGAAATAGAGCATCTATTAGAAGCCGTGTGGGCCCCTCGTAAAGTCGCTGTAATCCATTGCAGAGGACACCAGAAAGGATATAACCCAGTGGTTCGGGGAAACCGAAAGGCAGCTGCAGCTGCAAAGGAGGCTGCAGAGGGGAAATTGGGAAATGAGGTGGAAGATTTGTCCCAAGAATTGGTAACGCCATTCTTCCAAGTGTCACTGAGTGACCAGACCCCTAGGTACACCCAACAAGAAAACGAAAGGGCTGAAAAAGACCTGAAGGCTAAGTTGGACAAAGATGGCCGGTCGGTCTTGCTGGATGGAAGGAGGTATATACCCCAATCTATGGGATGGTCAGATGTGCAGAAAGCGCACGAAGCTACACATTTAGGAAAAATGGTGCTAGCTCAGCTATTGGAGAAAGATGTGTTCATAGATAGAATGGGTCAGTACACCACACTAGCATCGTTGCGATGTCAAATTTGTGCCCGGAATAATCCACGCCAAGGTCCAAGATTGGAGGGGGGAATACAACATCAAGGATCTACTCCTTTGAATCCCTAGTGGTGGACTTTACGGAGATGCCACGGACAGGATAGTTTCGATACATGCTGGTAATGGTATGTACTCACACTGGATGGGTTGAAGCATATCCTACCAGAACTGAGAAGGCGAAAGAGGTAGTACGAGCCTTACTTTGGGACATCATACCAAGGTATGGACTGCCCCTCCACATTGGGTCCGACAGTGGCCCAGCTTTCATACATGGAGTAATCAAGAATCTTGCAGAGACTTTGGAAATCACTTGGAAGTTACATTGTGCATATAGACCCCAAAGTTCTGGGAAGGTGGCAAGAATGAACAGAACATTGAAGACTCAGCTTGCGAAGTTGTGTCAGGAAATGAAACTTAAGTGGTTGGATGCACTCCCTATAGCACTTCTGAGGACAAGATGCACCCCCCATCGGACAACTGGGCTAACTCCATTTGAAATGCTATACAGAAGACCCCCGGCCATCCTAAAAGGACTAAGGGGGGATATTCGAGAATTGGGAAGTCTAGCCCTTCAAGAAGAGGTGCAGGCACTAGGAAAGGCTCTAGAGAAGGTTAAAGCTCATGCCTTAGAGGTTAGACGAGTTCCGTTCCTCACCGAAGTACATTCCTTTCAACCTGGGGATGAGGTGTGGGTTAAAGATTGGAAAGGAGAGCCCCTATTATCAGGGTGGAGGGGGCCATACCAAGTGTTGTTAGTTACCCCCACAGCAGTAAAGGTAGCGGGACTGAAACCCTGGATACATTATACTAGAGTGAAACGAGCATTTACTGATTGGGCTGTGATCTCATCACAAGAAAACCCTCTGAAATTGAAATTGTTCCGGCGGCGAGAGGGGAAAAAGATTCGGACGAGACTCTGCTGTGGTCATACCAGGGAATTGACCACTCTACGCACAGTCAGATCCGCAACAGGTGGATGAAAATCTAGGCTAGACCCTACTGCTGCCACACCTTTGGAGGCTGGTAGCTCCACGTACGGTCAGACCTAGCAACTGCGGAGGAAGGAAGCTGGGACTAGGCCTTGTTATAGTCACTCCGGAGGCTGACTATTCTACGCACGGCCAGATCCCCTACAGAGGATGATGAGCAATGAGTATTAGTGAAATAGTAACAATAGTAGTGTGTATACTCTTTGGAATTTTAGCTCTGATGTATTTCCTGTATATGTATAGAAGGTACTGGTGTGGGATAAGTAGGTTTGGACCTCTGTTTGGCTCAAAGAATGAAGTGGATAATGATCATAGGAGTGTGGGGCATGATGTGTGGAATGGTAGAGGCTAACTGGTTTAAACAACACGCCGCACATATGTTTCAACAACATGGGCCCCATGGCACTCTGATTTATGAACATCTGCAGACAGTGGCAGATTTTGGTTTTATGCCCTCCCTTATTAATGAACAGGGAGTGGTTGTAGGAGCCCTGCAGTCAGCATTAAAGGGAAATCCCAATATGTTTGCTAAAGTTGATGGTAGCCTAAACAGAACTCAGTTTAGGCGGCTGAAAATTTATACTTATTCCCCTGGAATGTGTTTTTGTTGTTATCATAGCGGAGACTGGAATACTAAGTGGAAAGGATATATACAACATTCCTCATTCTATGCTAAATTGGGAAATTATTCAGCTCGTAGAGATAGATTTTATTTGTATGGTTCATATAGCAAATCTTACCAATCTGAGACGGATTTAAACGAAACTAATTTTGGAGATTTGTACCCGGAATACCCTATGTTTACTCCTAATTATACAGAATCTGGCAGTATATGTTCTGGACTGATGGCTCGAGATCCAAATTTATGGTTTTATTTTAATGGATGGGCCACCAACTATCACCCAGGGACTTATCAGTGTGTGGGAATTGGGTATATGACTGTACCTGTTCAAGTTTTCCTTCCAGAACAACCAAAACGGGCTGTCAGAAGAAGAAGGAACCTGGTGGGACCACTGGGTAGCCAATGTGAAGATCTGATTATTGTAGGAAAGCAGTTGACTAAAACTGAGGCCAGTAGAGTAGGAGGTGGATTAAAAACGGGGTTTCTCACTTTGGGATCCTATCATAGCTCAAGAAAATCGTAAGAGTATATTAGGATTGACTTGTAGATTGGAGAAAACTGTAAATGCTACTGGGAAGTTGATACAAGCCCTTCAACAAGAAATTGAAGAGCTCAATCAGTTAATGTTGCAACATCGGATGGCTTTGGATTACCCATTAGCTAGAGAAGGGGGGTTTTGTTCTATAGTTAAAGGAGGATGCAAAGTCACTTTTCATGATTTGAACAAGACTATAGAGGATGAGATACAGCACCTACAAGGACTAATACAAAACAATGTTAGTGGCATCGGTAATCCTTGGGATTGGCTAACTTCCTGGTTACCAGATTTTGGCTGGCTGAAAACTTTGTTTCTAGGTATTATAGTATTGATTGTAGGAGGGTTTCTAATGATGATGTGTATTTCCTGTGCTATGAAATGTGTAAAAGCCTCTCTCTCTGAAGCTGTGGAGGGAAAGGCAGCTCATTGTGCTGTTATGGCTCAAAAGCAGGCTTAAGCAGATCTTGCTCAAATTGCAATAAATAGAATTTGGCAGAAAAGGGGGGAATGATGAAGGGTTAAATTGTAGAAGTTGTTTGCTTGAGTAGAAAAATAGAGAGAAATAAGTCAGACAGCTGCGCTTCCTATCTTATCAAAGGTTTAGGTATGTGAACTTGGCAATGCTTGGAATAAAGGGAGTTTGGGAGTCAATGCAACCAAGGGCGAATACTCCCTGTACTGAGATGCTTCATTTTGAAACTGTAATCTTGAACTATTGTAATTTGTACACTTTTCTTGTATGGTAATCATTTCCTGTATTTGTTGTTTAGAAAGTATAAAAGATATGCTGGAACCAAAAACGGGGCTCTCTCAGTCTTTTTGGAAGTTAATTCCACTGAGATCCCTGCACAGTAAAATAAACTCCTATTTTCTGAAACTGCTGGTCTCAATTCTCTGGCTGCCCACAACATAAGGATTATGCATATTCTGTCCTACATGTACATTATTAGTGATATTAAATGAGTAGCTTGTCTAGTTTTGGGCCTGTAAACACAATAATTTCACTTAAATAATATCACTCTTACTGACAAGTTAATGTTAATCATCACAACCACCATGTTTCTATGTAAGGAAAAGTGGTAGAAACTTCTAGATTCTGGCATTGTGTATGTTCGTATATGATATTACGCAGGAGCTAACACAAGTACATCTATGGTTTAGCAGAAATACTTTCTGTCACGCTTTCCCAATCTGGTGCTCTGTAAGCATGTTAAATGACATCTCCTATTGTCTTGAATAATAATAGCTACTGAGGATGGTGGAATAATGAGAATTATAGCTAATACATCTGGAAGGTACGAGGGTGGGCGAATCTCTCTACATTGAGTTATGGATTATTTTGGAGTTATGAGTTACTCATATGTATGCACGTGCACATACATAACCTATTGGTTGTTCCAGAGCATATTCAGCTACTTAAAGAAGAAATCATATAGCAAAGTCACTTGCTACTTTTCTGTTAGGGCTAAACTATATGAAACAAAATGCTTTATTAGCAATTACATCTTTTTTTTTTTAATATTCCAATATAAAATGTTCCGATATATATAATATATATATATATATATGGGACCTTGGTAGGACAGGTGAAGTCCTGTGGTTTCTTTTAGTACTTTTTCCCCTAGTATGACTGATAATAATGCTTTTGATGCTAAATAACTATTCTGCAAGCAGTCATAGTCTATAGAACCTATTATGTTGCATTTGGCTAGGCTTTCCATGTTTCTCCCCTATTTTGAAGGATTTTTCCATCTAATTTTAATCCTCCCCAAGTTACATGTAAGTTGGAATAATCAATTCTCCCCTCCCCTTTTTTCCCCTTCCCCTTCTCCTTTTACCAGAGACAGGGAGGCAGAGGTATTAACTATGCAATAAAGAGACTATTCTGCTCTACTTGTAAAATATACTCATATGGTAAATCTCTTTTCTGTATAAAGTCTATGCATTCTCCTCTTGATTATTTCAAGGAAGCAAATTGTGTGCTTTCTTTGAAATTCTGTACTCCTAGAAGCTACTTTTTTTTTCTTTATGTGACAGGCTTTCTGTCTTCTACATTTCACAGTACAGTGTTACCTGCCCAGTTACGCTGAATGACTGCAAAATGGAGTGAGTGGATGAATTCTCTTTTCTACTGTTTTATTTTGCTGTTTTTGCAAGCATAGTTTGGAACCTGGCTGCAGCCTTCAACAACATAGTTTCTTCCTTATTCTTTTCATCTGCTTGTGGTCACCCTGAAGCAAGAGAAGGATCATCATTTTTATCTCATCACCATCACCATCACCATCATCATTTATTTATATAGCACCATCAATGTACATAGTGCTTTACAAATAAAACATTCAAAAACAGTGGGTCCTGCCAAAAGTATGCAGTCTAAAATATATGTTTACACACACACAGGGAAGGAATGAATGATAAAACTATATCATACAATTTTAAAGCTAATTATCCAGATAAAATACAAAAAATACAATATAATAGAAAGCGAAATGCAAATACATGTACTCAAAATATATGAGATTATAAAACAATATCAAACTGAAATTCCAAAAGCTTTGGAAAACAGGAAAGTTTCTGATTGAGATTTTAAAACAATAAGGGAAGCAACAGTCCACAAATGTTCAGGGAGGCAAGTTTAAGAGTATGGAGCAGCGAGTGAAAAAGGACAAAAGGAAGAGGAAATCCTTGGCTAAAGTTCCTACAATTGCAGATCTCAAGCAGGCTAGTAAAAGGAAGTAAGCGCTTAAAGATGATGGGGAGCTAGGTTGTGTACGACTTCGAACATGAAAACAAGAAGCTTGTACTGAATCCTAGAAAGAATGGGTAACAAATGAAGAGATAACAAAAGTGGAGTAACATGATCAAAACAACTGGCCAAAAAGATAATTTTAGCAGCAGAATGTTGAATGGAAACCGGAGGACTAAGATGAGGTAATGGAAGCCCAGTCAAAAGAAGATTGCAATTATCAAGCCAGGAAATGACCAAGGCATGAACTAAGGTCTTAGCAGAGGAAGCAGAAAGAAAAGGTATGATTTTGGCAATGTTATAAAGAATAAATAGTCATGACTCCACCATAGCCTCAGTGTGAGGAACAAAAGACAAAGAGTCAGAAATAAAGCCAAGACTACATGCTTCCTTTACAGCATAAATGGGAACGTTATTAACACTAATAGAAAATATATATTGTGAAGAAGGTTTTGGAGGAAAAAGAGGTAGTTCTGTCTTTACCACATTAACTTATAGGTGATAATGAAGCAGCCATGCTGAGATAACCAAAAGACATGCTGTAATACAATGTCTGATGTGAGAAAGAGAGTTCTGGAGTGGAGAGTTACAGCTGAGTATCAGCATAAAGATGATATGGAAAACCATATAAACTAAGATTACCTAAAGATAGTGTATAAAGAGAAAACAATGAAAAAACAACAACAGCTGAATCCAAGGAACCGACAGAATTAAAGAAAGACTGAGAAGAGACCAAAGCTTGCAAAAAGGCCTCAGAATTAACAATATGAAGAATCTTGTAAGGAATGAGCAATAGAGTACTGAGAAAGTAGGTTATTAACAAGTGCAAAAGAAACAAGATGTTGATCAGACAAAGGAAATCTAGTAACTGAAAAAAAAATCTTAAGAACAAGATGAAGACAATGACCAAGGGAATGTGTAGGTGAATCAGAACAAAGTTTGCATGAAAAGAAGACAGTAAAGAAAGAAAATGTAGGACAGCAGGATTTTTGGAATCACCCACATGAAGATTAAAACTGCCCGTAACATGAGTAGGAATATCATCTGAGAGAAAGCCAACCAAAAATCAAAATCAGAAATGAAAATGGGCCTGGTGGACAGTAAATGACTGCAATCCGCAGCTGTAGAGGTAAAAAAAAGTCTCACAAAATGGACCTCAAAAGGAGAGTGTTAGTGGAAAGGAAGAAAGCTGAAATTATCTAGCATGAGCTAGATACGAGAAGACCCCCTTACCTCAAGGTAACTTATGTGGGAAAAAGAGAGCCCTCCGTAGGAGAGGGGAGCTGAAGTAGCACTGTCATGGGCAAGGAGCCAGGTTTCGGTGAGAGCAAGAAGTTGGTGAAAAAGTATGGAGAGAAATAAATCATGAACAGTAGCAACTTTAGGAGCAACTGAGCAACAGTTCCATAAGAAGCAAGAGAAAGGGAACTGGGACATGCCAGTCAAATCATCTTTATTGCAGTAGCCTTAAGTTTAATGAATAATTTTATTTTTAATCGTTTTAGCCCTCACTTCGTGAATTTCACTCTTTAAATATAATTTTAGATGTGCATTGATGGTAAAGCAAACAGGCAAAGGATTAAGTAGGGTTTAGATTCTTAAAATGAAGAACTGAAAAGGAACAGACAGTACTTAGCAAATTACAGACAGCAGACACATGCTATAGGAAAAAAAAGGCAAGTTATATAAGATTACTGAGGGACTGAATTAGATTATTGTTGTAGAGAGAGAGATCCAGCTAATGGACTGCATGTTCCTAAGTTAATTTTAATACCTACAGCATGCAGCATTTCTAAGAAGCCATGAGCACTAGCAGGAACATAATGGTTAATCTTCAGTAAGTAGTTGCTAGCAAAGTATGTGCAGTAAATATTAATGAACTGATTCTGCAGATTTTTAAACTGAGCCTTTCCAGTATTCAGCACACGGGCAGAAAGGCTACACTTTATCTGGGTCCAGAGATTAAGGATAGCTATGTCCCTGATCCCAACCAGTTACTGTACTGTAGGAAACATTGTGCTTGTGTTAGAGAGCCATGGAACTGGAGACAGGAGACAAAAAGCTAGTGCTCTCACTTGTTGTTCAACAGACTGCAAAAAAGTGAATAGGGAGAGGGTGGGGGAGGGAGGGAGGGAGAGAGAGAGATATGTTTCCTTATGTGACATCTTGTTATCAGTAAGTGCTAGTCCTGGACAGTACATAGTCGATAGGGAGGGATAGCTAGGGGTACGTGTGGTATGAATATATACCATACAATAAGAGAGATCCTATAGATACACCAGTACCTATGTACTTACGTAGACTAGAGATGGAAAGACTATTTGAAAATATTTTTAAAAATGGTTCATTGTGCAAAACACTGACATGGAGAATCCTAGATGGAAAAGAATCTTTGCAGCTTGTGACTTTTAGATGGAAAAATGCACATGTTTCCTGGATGGAAAAATAAGATTCTCATGCAGAAAACAGCTTTTTCTGTATAGAAATCTCAATCTCTATACAGCTGTTTTCTGTATAGAAAATGCCATTTTCTGAGCAAAAGTAACCCACATGCATTTGTGTGTGTGTGTGTGTGTGTGTGTGTGTGTGTAGAATAAATTTTGAAATGCAAATAGTATTTGAAAACTGAGCAGTTTTAAATGATTTTCTCACAGTAAGGAGGGGAGGGGACATTTTTTTACTTGCCTTACTTACAAATTGGGCAGCCAGAAACAGAAAGAGGTTAAGTGGAATCAAAAGAATCACAAGTCAGCTAGGTTTTTCAGTCTGTATGAACTTGCAGAAGAAATTTATTGGGGAGAGAATTCATGATTTAATGAAAAAAAAGGCCAGAAAAATAAAGTTTCAGAGTGAATTTGTTTGTTTTTAAATATTTGTAGCCGCATTAGTCCAGCAGAATTTAAACAAAAAATCAAAATATTCATCAGATAATACCACTGTTGAGAGGACTAAACAAACAAAAAATAGTCAACAAGATTTGTAGTACTTTCCTTTGGGCTGTAATGTTACACTAAATAAACAAACAAAAGCTCCAGTGTGGCAGTGGCGTATTTTTAAAAAGAGGATAAGTGGTAATTTATGAATTTTCTTTCACAATTTATGTGATCCTGTCAAGAAAACATTGGACCAAACCTGTGGAAAATACTTTGTGATGTGGGTCGTTAAGTGCACCTGTGGAGAGCCATGTGACTCTAGCTGAGTCATGCTGATGAGCAACCAGGGGAGAAGGTTGCATCAGGTATGGGGAGATTGCAAAGGCCAGCAGGATTGCATCAGCTAGTGTGAGTATAAATGAAGCTGAGAGCTAGCCAACAAGTTGCACATGGTGCCTGACGTGTCTGACAGAGGCTCTGTCAGAAAGAGCAAGCAGAGGGATGCTGGAATGCCTTCTGGAGATTCTTGTAAATATGTACACATTGTAACTCAAGAATAAATTGCCTCCTTGATGGAAGAGAACAATTGGCGTGGGTGAGTTTTTCTGGCTACAGTGCATTGCTGCTAAAGATATTCTCTGCTGCTGGGCACGCTTCCAAAGCTGTGGGTGCAATCTCTGCTATATTTTGGGTGTGACAGATCCTATGTTTTGGATGTATCTGGGCTACTTTCATATGAAGGGTTCTTTGTACTACCAGTTAAATAACACTATACTGCTATTCTGTCTTTTTCACCTTAATGGATTTATTGTGGGAGAAATAAATGTGGAAGCAGTGGGAAAACACAAGAGTAATGTGTATGGAAGAAAATGTGTTCTAGAACCACACCATGCCCTGTAAAAATGAAGGCGGCCTGGTGGTGGACCGGTTACGTGATAAAAGCCTTGTCTGGAAGTAGCCTAAGCTACCAACTGTGATTTGATGTATAGAATGAGCTACCCTGATACCCAGTCTCTTCCTGGGCAAAATTCAAAATGCTGGTTTTAACCTTTAAAGCTCTATATAGCTGAAGGATCATATACTCCTATGTGAGGTTGCCTGTGTTTTGAGATCTTCCAAGATATTCTTTCTGTCCCTCACCATCAAGGAAAATCGGGTGGGAATATGAAAGAGGGCTTTCACAATGGCTGCTCCCAGGCTCTGGGACTTCTTTCATAGAGAATTTAGATTGGCTTTTGAAGGCTGACTGCAGAGAGCGGAAAAGGTCTTTCAAAATGTGCTGGACTATTTAGTGATATTTCTTGTTTTTATTTTAGTGTTTGCTTTTAACTGCTTTTTATTCTATTGGGATTTTTTTTTCTACTTTTAACTTCTGTATGATGTAATTTTTTTAACAACATTTTTTGTGAGTTGCCTTGAGTTATAGATTGAGGAAAAGGTGAGATGTAAATAACAATGATAATGATAATCAAAAGAAGAATACTTTGGCAAGGGATCTGAATTAGAAATGTAACTCTTCGCTAAGTTTCTTCTGAAAGGTAGCAATGAGTAGTTCCAACAATTTCTTCCTGCTGCAAGAAAGTCATTAAAAACCACAGTTTTCAAAGACTATTTGCAGTTCAGAACTTATTCTGTGTGAAACTCATATGCAGGTTTTTGTTTTTTGCAGAGAAAACAGCATTTTCTGCCTGGAAATTAATATTTCAATGCAGAAAGTTGAATTACTGCTGTTTTCTGTACAAATCATCCTGTGTGATTTTTACATAGAGTAAATCCCCAATTACAGCATTTTCTGTGTGGTTTTTGGAGACTTTCCTGCCAGGAAGAATATTGCTGAAATTACTCATTGCTACTTGGGAGAAGCAACTTAGTGAAGAGTTATATTGCTAATCTGGATCCCTTGCCAAGGTCTTTGCTGATACATGAATGTACATTCCTCCTCCTCTTCCTCCTCCTTACCTTGTTAACCTAAACCAGTTCAGATCTTCAGATCTGGGATGAGCTACATCCCAGAGTACTGAAGGAACTTGCTTTTTGTGCTCTCTAAACCACTTGCCATAATTTTGGAAAAATCTTGTAGAACAGTGCGGGTACCAAAGGACCAGAGAAAGGCAAACATTGTCCCACTGTTCAAAAAGGGGGGAAGAAAAAATATGGGGTAATACAGACTCTTAAGAATGACTTCAGTGCCAAGAAAATAGAATGGAATAGATTGTAATGGAATCTTTTTGCAAGTTTCTAGATGACAATGCAGTGATAAGTAGGAGCCAGCATGGGTTTGTTCAAAACAAATCCTGCCAAACTAATCTCATGGCTTTTTCTTTTTATTGGGTCACTAGTTTAACAGATAGAGGAGTGATGTAAATGTTATTTATCTGGATTTCAGCAAAGCATTTGATAAAGTCTCTTATGATATTTTGAATAGCAAACTGATTAAATGTGGAATAGATGGGGACATTGTCAGATATATCCATAATTGGTTGGAAAAACATGTTCAAAGTATCACCAACAGCTGTGCTTAAGACTGAAGAGAAGTCTCAAGTGGCGTACTGCAGGGTTTTGTCCTGGGGCCACCACTCTGCAATATTTTTTATCAGTGACTTAGATAATGGGTTACAGGGAATCTTTAACTATTTTGCAGATGATAAAAAACTGGGAAGGGTAGGTTGGAAGATATGAACAGAAATCAAAAGAATCTTGATAAACTGGAAAATTAGGTTGAAACGGATAAGATGAAATCAGAGACAAATGCCAAATTCTACATTTAAGCCATAAAAACCAAATGAATACTTATCGGATGGGGGATACTTACCTTGGCACTAATACCTCTGAGAAGGAGCTCCTCTTCATCCTGGAGAGAAGTGACTAATGGGGTACCAGAGGATGCTGTCCTAGGCCCAGTGTTATTCAACATCTTTGTTAATGACTTGGATGAAGGAATAAAGGGCATTCTTATCAAATTTGGAAATTGATGGCTATTTAAATTAGGAGAGGTAGCTAATACCCCAGAGAACAGAATCAGAATTCAAAATGACCTTAACGCGTTAGAGAGCTGGACCAAAACTAACAAAATGAATTTCATCAGGGAGAAATGTAAGTCACTACACTTGGGCATTAAACATGAAAGACACAAATACAGGATGGGTGACACTTGCCTTGACCACAGTACACGTGAAAAGATCTAGAATCTTAGTAGACAACAAGCTGAACATGAGCCAGCAGTGTGATGCTGCAGCAAAGAAGGCAAATGATATTTTATCTTGCGTCAATAGAACCTGTAGTTTCCAAGACACAATATAGTGGGAAAAGTAATAGTCCCACTATATTCTGCACTAGTCAGGCCAAATCTGGAGTACTATGTTCAGTTCTGAGAACTGAATTTAGGAAGGATGAAGACAAGCTAGAACAGGTTCAGAGAAGGGCAACAAGGATAGTAAGAGGTATGAAGAACAAGCGTATGAATAGAGGTTTAGGGAGCTAGGCCCGTTCAGCCTCCTGAAGAGAAAACTGAGGGGCGACATGATTGCACTCTTAAGATACTGAAAGGTTGTGACAGAGAGGAGGGGGCAGGTGTTTCTTTGGTGTCTCAGTGGGTAGTACCAGGTCTAATGGTTTTGCGTTACAAGAGGATATATTTTGATTGAATTTTAGAAGGAGTGTTTTGACAGTAATAGCTATTTGACAGTTGAATGCATTACCTAGAAAGGTAGTGGGGTCTCTTTCACTGGAACTCTCCAAAAAGAGGCTAGACATCTACCTGTGGAGGAGGCTTCACCTGTATTTCCTGCATTAAGAAGGGGGTTAGACTTGATGGCTTATGGGGCCCATCCAGCTCGCTGATTCTATGATTTTAAGAAGTCTCAACATCCTTAGCTAGTATAACCAATGATGAGGTATGCAGAGAGCTGGTATCCAGTAATACCTGGAGAGCCACATGATTTCTACCTGTGCTTTTGTGAGTGAGAATCACAAAAACTTCCATAAAGAATATTTCAATAGGAGTAAGTGAGTGGCTTGAAATGGTTTCAGTTTTTTTTTTCAACTGTGTTTTGATTGTAAGTTGTCTTTTCGTCCTTCAGAATGGCAGATTGTCATTACATCTTGCATGATGGTATCTTTGATCAATATGGGTAACTGAAAATGGCCACCGAATTTAGCCACCACCCTGAACTACAGTATTCCCATTGAATAAATGAAATTTATGTAATTGTTAACTTATCATGCAGCAGTTGATTTAATAAGTCTAGTGTAGCTGGGACTAGCAATTGGATTTAGGCCAAAATCCACACTGAACTTAATGTGTAAATAATTTTAGATGCAAATAAAGTTGACGCTGTGAACAGTTTATTGATTTCCTCCTAACCAGATAGAATATTCTCTTCTCTGGCTTGAATTGTGTTTCCTTAAATCATATTTCCTTCTATATCTCCTGTTCATAGAATAAGATTCCCTCACATCCTTTTGTTTCATTTAGTCTTTTTTTATTCATTGAAATCTATAGATTTTATTGCATATAATAAAATATTCTTTGAGGATTACTATCAAAGGTCATTGGAAGTGAATAAGAAGAGTAAATTTATATGGCAGAGGTTAAGAACCTATGATATGTCTATTACATATGCTAACTTTCCCAAAAGGCTAAAATATTTCTTTACTCCTTGCTTTCTTCATACTTGTTGGTCTTTTGAAAAGAGGGTTTTTAGAGAAAAGGAAGAGAAAAATTGTTCACACACTTGGATTGTAATTTTTAAAAAAAGCATCCTTTTAAGTGCATTGGTCTGGCTCCCTAACTTGTTTGACGTCCTGGGAACAAGAGCAGATGGGACTTTGAACACTGCAGGAGGAAACTCAAGTAGCAGAAGAGAACCCAAATGGTCAGAAATTGCTCGGCAGAGAATTTGATTGAAAATTGCTTTTAGAACACTTTTAGTAGAGCTATATTTTCCTGCAACTTTTTATTTTATGTATCACATACATTTGATAACTGTATTTATATTACTGATGATAAGTTACTAGAGTAAATGCAATAAGAAAATGATGGTAAATCTGATAGTAAAATCTTCAGAAGTCAACAACAACCATGATCCCTGAAGTGGGAAGTTAATGATAGAGGGTTTTATGTTTATGTATTTGTTTTTAGTAGATAAATTATGTTAAGGTTTTTCTCTTCTTATGTTTGTGTTTTGTTAGTGATTGAATGCTTTGTAATGTACTGTTTTGTTTTGTTTTGTTTTTCTTTTTTAGTTTTCTACACTGTTTTTTTTATATGATACTAGCGTACATATCCGGTGTTGCCCAGGATTTTATTTTCTCATAGGTAATACTTGTTAGAGATACCTTAGGAATTACCTTACCTTACCTTAGGATTTAGATATGGTTGAAATACACAGATTTGAGATCGTGTGTCTCTAATTCCCCAAATTTTGTTGTCCAGTACCTGTAACATTTCTCCATAGTCCCTATTCCAATCTGTATTCAGAATTGTTAATATACAGAGGTTCGGTTTCTGAGGGAATATACTGGCCTTCTCCTTGCTGTTAGGCCTCGTTTCCATAGCAATGGCCCTAAGGCCCAAGAGCTCTTTGACTGAGGATTCTAAAGGCTCCTCCCTAAACTGCCAATCCCAGGATTCCATAGAATCTTCACAGGCAGCCAATCATATGAGGGCTTCTCACCTGACACAGCCAATCGTATAAGGTCTTTGCCTGCCTGACACAGACAAACTCACAGACAACCTTTGACTTGTATATATTAGATGTGATTTTTCTTTTTCCTTCCTTCCTTCCTTCCTTTCTTTTTTTGTTTGCTTGTCATCTTAATAATTTTTTTAAAAAATCAGCACTGTCATTCCAGGGAGTGCACTGTTCTAAGTTCTGGCAGTTACCACAAGTGAGACCTAGTCAGAATAGAGATCCTGCGGATTTAAATGAGGATCCATGATTGAACATTTGCTACAGTTACAGAGAAAATGAAACATAATAAGCTATGCTTTCTTATCTCCTTGAAAGAAAAGACTTAATCATCCTCCCTTCATTTCATCACTGTAAGGTTTGTGCTCTGTTCAGTGGATGGTCATCAGCAACTTAATACAGATTCATAACATTACCATTTTTGTCCTTAAATCTGCCTAATCCAGCCATGACATTTTATGTGGTCTCCAGTAATCTGATTTGCATGCAAATGCCCATTCTTCTATGCATGATGTTCCTTGGCTCACTAAATTCAGATTTTATGCTAACGCTGACACTGTATTTGAATGTTTTGGAGTAGACCTGGGACATTCTAGTTCAAAAATATTCAGACAGAAAAGGGTAAGGCAATGTGCGATTCATAGGTCACATCTTGTCCTGTAATGCCTTTCACCACGAAGAGCCTTTCCTCTCAGAAACACATGCTTCTGGCCAAGATCAGAGGAACAGCCTAGTTAGTGTGTTGCAGCAAAAGCAATGACGAGCCTTCTGGCCCCTGGAGAAGAAAATGAATTACAGGTACACTCCTGGGCTTCACTTCTTTAACAGAAACGTTGGTACCACAAGTAGAAATAGCATGAAAAGGTTCCTACAGTACAAAAAAGAACAGCAGTTCGACCTCTTTCAGGAAACTTTTTATTCAAACTCAAATTATGCACTTGTGAAGTGAAACAGCCAGGTCACATCAGCCTTATGTAAGTAAACAAAAACATTTTGAATTTTCTAGAGACCTGCTTGAAAGCTTCTGATGATTTATTTTTTCTTTTAACAGCCTCCAATTTTTTTATGATTCCATTTTGGTGGCAAAACTTCTAGGTCTGTGCTTTAGTTGGGTAGCTGGTGAGGTAGGCACATCTACTTTGCTTGCCATTTTCTATTTTGTACTTCACACATGCTCACGAAGTGATTCTGGAGGCAGCTTTTAACCTTGCCAATTGTATACAAGCACATACAACTACAGTAGGATCACCTAGAGCAGAATCCCATTCTTTACTCAGATCAGACTTTATTGCATTTTTTTTCTGTAGAAATACTGCTGCAACCCAACCTGAAAGTCTGTCCTTCACCAGCCCTGTTTCACCATCTTCCCAATGTCAGTGCTGCAAAAACCTTTGTTAGATAAAAGACAAGAAATGGGGGCAGGGGGACTTGGCTGGGCTGCTGTGAAAAGACTTTTTACAAGGAGGTTCTTTATCAGAAGCTAAAGGATGCATAAGTTGCCATGGACTAGATGTGCATTTGAAGAAAAGGCTTCATGTAACTTATGACATGCCTGGATTCAAGCCTATTCATTGTTGCTCAATAGTAAATTGACTTGTCTTTGTTGTTTTAGATCAGACAAGGTACATTAGTTGGCTGTCACTGCCAGTCAGACTATAAAAGCAGGTGGGCACTGGTTGCAGCAGCAGTTGGCAGTGCACAGCTTATGGGCCATGTGTGCCCCATCCTGGCCTTTACTGTGACCTACATCCACCCTGGAGGCCCCTGATTCTCACATTTGAGCCCACAGTGGGTTGAATCCACAGTGGGTGCTGGGGGAAAAATACTCCCCAACCCTGCCGGTGTTATCCACTCTTGTCCTTGACCTTGTTTTTAAGATGTTTATTTGGCCTTTCCTAGAGAGGCTTAAGTGATGTTGTAAAAACAATATTATATTTCTAAAACACAAATTAAAATGCAAAACTAAACAGCAGTGGCAAATCAGCATGAAAAACAAATATGCCCAGCTCACTTATGTTTCTCTTTTCTCTTTTTATTAAAAAGCAGCTTTGGCCACTGCAGCAAGAGTTGAAGAGTAGTAGAGGAGAAGGACCTGTGGAGCTGTTTCCCTTGCTGCTCATTGTCTACTTTAAATCATCCATCCCTCATCCACTTTCTGAACTCAAACACCATTTTATTCCTGCAGGGGAAGCAGCAGTGTTCAGAGAAGGATTTTTGAGTGAGATGAGAGTTAAGATTATCTCCCTACCCACCCACCCTTTAGAATAGAGGATTGCTTTAGAATAGAGGATCTCCGCACCCACCTACCCTTTAGAACAGAGGATTGCTGAGTCCACTTTTGATCAATCCGCTTTTACACACATATGCTCCAAAATATTACAGATGAAAATCAGAAGACATGTGGCCAAGCAACATTAGAGGGTGAGAAGGTTATTAATATGGAAGGACAGATGAACTAAGAGAAGCTTTATTAGTTTGCTTTTGCCTAAACCTACTGGGAAGGACAATATTCTGCCCTGCCCCTCCTCTCTTTTCCCTGTGTCACATTGGCCCCTCCACTTTTGCAAAGGTTTGAGGCATCGAGCCCTTGCAAAAGTTAAAAAAAGGTGAATAACTCCTGCCACCTGAGTGAGCATTCCTCCTCCCATTCCCTCTGGCACCCCCCCCCCCATTCCCTTGCCTTTTTCTGGGTGTGTATACCTTCCTTCCACTCATCTGTGCAAAAGGCAAGCAAATGGAAGAAGGCAGCCCTGTATATCTCCCCACTATTCTCCCCTTCATATTCCCTTTCCTTTTGTCTGGGTACCTGCCTTCTTCCCACCTTTTGCCAGGGAAAAAGGAAAAAAAAAGACAAAAAAAAAAAGAGGGAGGGGAAAAAAGGGAAAGAGGACAAGGTTGATTCACATTGAGGAAATCCACGATTTGACACAAAATGCAAACCAGCCCATTAGGTGCAGATTACAGGTTTACAGTTTTAAACTGTGTCCACCTATATACTTTCCCGTGACATTCTTTTAAGCCATGGGGTTATTATGATATAAATAAATAAATCTCAGCAATTTAGAAATAGACACACAGGAAAACAGAGGAATATTTAAATTAGTTTGTGTGTTTACATCTATATTAAATACAAATAAATGGCATTGTACATCCAGGACAAATATTCAGTTATCTTGCCAGTAACAAGAAAATATTATTTTGCCTGAGAAAGAAAGGAAGGAAGGAAGGAAGGAAGGAAGGAAGGAAGGAAGGAAGGAAGGAAGGAAAAGTCTAATTGCCATTTTCGTTAAGTGTTACATTTTTACGTCGAGAAACCTGAATATTTTTCACAGTAAATATTGTGAGACTTACCCTTTTATAGATGTGTGGAAGCAGTTGCTTACTTCCATTTATTTTTGTGTATCTATGTATTTTATGTATGCCCATCTACCTATGAGCCACCTTGGATTCCATTTGGGAGAAAGGCAAGATATAAATTCAATAAATAAATAAATAAGAGTAAGTCCCACAGAATTCACTGGGACTTACTTCTAAATATAGATTTTTGTTGTTGTTGTTGTTGTTACTCTAGCTATGCTGCAAACTACTGTTTTATCAAAGTTTTAATACTTAATAAGATAAAGTTTGCATATTTTTTCTTCTTGTTACTTTCATTAGTCATCTCTTTCTAATATAAAAGAACATAGTAAATTCTGTGTGTTCTGTTCTTTTCCTCTTCATAGTTAATGCTGATGTTGGGTATCACATTAATATATACACTATTTATTTTGAAAAGTAAATGCAAGCTCAAAATTGTGAAGTAAGTCAGGTGATCCAGCAAGTAAGATTAAATTATTTGGGTAGTTGTAAATATTTGATAGATATCAACCCAAGGCTTACCTTGGATTCTTAATAAGAAATCAATAGAAGGTAATTACATATTTTAAAAAATGGGTCAGAATCCAGTGGCAGACCTCTGCTGGTAAATATAGATTCCAGAGTGCTTGGAAACTTTTCAGAGAGATTTTTGAGAAATTGTGAAGGTCTCTAGTGTAGGAGAGGAGGGCAGAAGGATTTAGCCTTACCTAAAATGAAATTAAGTTTAGCTTTGAGGAAACAGCTGGATAATAGTGGACAGCATGTATTTCTGGGAAAATTCATAATTGTAGAATTAAAGTTGTGGGAAGCCTTATTCAAGTGTGCCTCATTACCCATCTTCTGAGATGATGACATTGGCTTTTAGTTCATGTATTGTACTTAGCGAGAGCCAATGTGGTATAGTGAGTTGAGTATTGAACTAGAAGTTGAGGAGACCAGAGTTTAATCCTTACTCAGCCATGGAAGCTCACTGGATGACCTTGTGCAAGTTGCATTCTCTGGGCCTCAGAGGAAGGCAGTGACAAATCTCCACTGAACAATCTAGGAGGAAACCCCGTGATAAACCAGAAAAATGTCAAGGTTTATGCAACAACAACAAATAGGATTTATGAGGGGCTGGTAATGTCAGATTATGGCACCTGGTATTCTGCTTTGGCACACCTGACAGTTAACTATCACTGTGTCTCTGCCTGTGATAACACATGCTTTGCTTACATTTCTGCAATGCTTGTTACACAGGGAGGCAATTGCAAAATCACCAGAAATTGTATTGTCTTCAAAAGATGGCAACCAAGCATTTGCCTGTAGTAGGGTAGTCTAAAACAACTGAATTGGATCTTCATTGTTACAAGTTTAGTTCAAAATGCATGCTATGGTTTAGGACCAGCATATCTGATGGATCATTATGGTATGTGATTTTACTGAAAAGTGTGTGTGCACACACGTGTGTGTGTTTGTGTGTGGTCCAAATTGGCATTTGATTGGAACAAGAGTGGAGGCTTTCTCTGTTCCCGCATCCAGACTTAGGACCTCCTTAATGAGTGTGGCTACTTTTGTGTCTGCAGTATTAAAACTTTTTTTGTTTTCATCCTTAGAGGATAGATTATATTATTTTACTTGCCATAATTTATAACAGAACCCTCCTGGGATTTATTGTGTTTTTACTGCTGATGGGTTTTTTTTTCCTGCCTTTTTGATGGACAGTTTTGTATGATACTGTTGGTAGTTGCCTTGAACTGTTATCAGGAGAGGCAGGATATAAATATTTTAAAATAGGTAAATGAATAAATGCATGAAATGGCTATGCTTAGATGAAATTATTCAGCTATGCTTTTAAAAGCAAATAAGTGATATAGGTGTTCAAGTTCAGCAAGATTCAAAATATTTTTACACTTGTTGGAAGAGTTCTTTGCCAGTGTTATACTGACAAAGTGTATTAGTGTATTTTGATGTGATGCCCTTGTTTTATTTGCAAAAATGTCACTCTGACATCCTTATAAAAATTGTTTGTAAAAGTCAACTAAGCTGACACCCATAAAAAAATTCTCAGCCATAGTACGTGGCATGCTTTCTCTTTTCAAACATGTGCTGATGTCAAGGTTAGAGGAAAGAGAGTATAGGAGAGGTAACTGTAGGCTATGCAGCAGGTGAACCACTTATATTGTTTCAAATATATTTTCAGGCATACTGTTTTTTGTTGTACTGAAACAGGTTGTGTTAAAACAGCATAGTAATCTTTCTGAAATATGGTCTGAAATAAGGTATGGTCTGGATGATGACCCTGCTAAAGATAAAGAGATTTTAGTCTGGTCACTGACTAGATTAGAGATTGTATAAGCTTCATCGAATTCCATTGAAGAAGAGCAGGGTTTGTTTGTTTTTTAAAAAAGAGGTTAAAGAAAATAAGTTGATATTTGGCACAATATAAATGAACTAATAAGTAATATTTCCAATATGAAAAATCCACTATGAATAGAAATGTTGGTTGAAAATGTGTTTCAGTACTCACCAGCAAATCAGACATACACACATGCATGCAGACATACATGCATGATACTATGTGGTTAGGGTGGTGTTACCCTGTGTACTGGGGGTCCCGGGAGGGACACCAAAATGTGCTCAACTAAAGGTGGGGAAAATCAGCTCAGAGCACTGCTTAGCATTACGAGAGGCAGGGTAACGTAGCGAGATCTTGAACCCTATGTCTACGAGGTCAGGCCGAGTCAAGGAGCACACAAAAGTTGAAACAATAAATGATATTTTATTAACACAAGCAAAACAGTGTATGCGACACACTCATACAAGATAACTAAAGAAAATAAAGGTTGGAGTGTTATAGAGGGATTTTTAGAGGGATTGCTAGTTTGGGTGATACTTCACCTGTCCTGAAGCCCAGAAAAATAGAGAGCAAGGCTGGGGTGCGATGTAGCTCAGCACGTGGAGCTGAGGGGAGGCTCGCCAAGCAAAGTGGCAGCAAGGCGGGATGAAACTCGGAAGCAATCCGAGGAAGGTCTCGGAATCAAGGGTTTTTATAAGGAAAATTGTGACTGCAGGCTATGCCGTACTTGGGGGAAAACAATAGATTTGGAGTTGGAGACAAAGCTTCCGAAAGGTCAGAATCTGAATGATTGAGTTATCGCAGAGGTAGCCAGTATGCAAACGCAGACTACTTAGGTACTGTATAGTTAACCCATCAAGCTGCCAGTGCAGGGCAGAGGCTCTTTCGTAGGTTGCGTGCATACCTAATTAGAGTACTTGCCTGGAGGTCTCCTAAAGCAACGAGTCAGCTATTTTCTGGCCTGCCTGTATTGTCTGGGAATATTATGGCAATTAACGGCCGAGCTTGTTTGTATGCTTGTCCGGTGGCCTCGCAAGCATGTGGAGGGGAATAGAGCAGTGAAGCCGAATTGTGATATCAAAAGGATATCTTTTAATATCCCCAAAGCTCGGACTAGCCAGGGCAGTAACAGTGGGGTGGGAAAATGTGACCTATAGGCAACATGTGACCCTAACCTTGCTTTCTCCCACCCAATCTCCCCTGGCTCCTAAGGAGAACAAATTTGGTGGTGTGAATTGTCTGTAGAAAATTAGCACCAATCTGGAACAGCTATCAATGCTTGGAAACATTTGTCCTTGCCTGTATAGCTGGGGGGAGGTCTAGCCCTCCTACCCTTCTCCAGCCTTGCTTGTTACCCTGTCCACATTGTGTGTAGCCTTGCTGCTTGGAGGAAGGATGGCTAACTGGGGCTCAGATCAGCTGTCCTTCCAGGCTTTTAGGGGATACATCATCAAGTGGAATTGCAGTGCTGGGGGCTGGGGGCGGCACCTGTGATAACTGAAGCCCCTGTCAGAGCTGCTGCTGCTGAGCAGCAGCTGTTGGTCCCTGTTGCTCAGGGTGGAGATGACGAGCAGCAGCTGCTGGTCCCTGTTACTCTGGCTGGAGATGAGTCCTGCAGCTCAAGAGCTCCCCCTGCTGCCATGGACCAAGCAGGCTCGGATGTTCCTCTGCCTGCTCCTTTAGAGCAACAGGGAGCCAGCTGTGATCCCGAGGATGCCTTGGAGCCTGCAGCAATCAGCCCACAAACAAGGTGGAGACTCAAGAGAGCTGAGGAAAGGGAGGCTTCCTTGATTAAGTTCAAGAAGCGGTGACTGGCAATACCTGTGCCTGAGCTATATAACTGCCTGCCTGGAAGCTTTCCTTTGCTTGTGGCAAACTTTCTACAAGCCCTCTCCTTGCTTCCAGCACCCGGCTCCTGATACCTTGGATTGATCTCCTGGCTCCTGACCCCTGGATTTTGGACTCTGACTATGGCTTTTGCTTGTTGCTCAGACTTAGGTAAATGGTCTGCCTATGAGTAATTGCTTGCTTTGACTCCTCTTGGTGGGACTCTGCTAGCTCTCCCTCTCCCTTCTCTGGGCTGGCTCGCCACCTGGGTCTCTGACCTGACAGCACCAGCTATAGGGGCAGGGATGGGGGGGGCATCAGCTATAGGGGCAGGGATGGTGAGTCAGGAATTGAGGAAGTAATTTGGGTGGCATCTGGTTGAGCAATCAAGAACAGAGACCCTCAACCTCATTTTTTTTCCTAGCAAGTCAGGCTTTGCTCAGGAAGATGCTGTGCTTAACTGATGCAACTTGAACTTAAGATGCTAACTCTTCTGCATTAGCTTCTCTTGGAAACAGATTTGGCAAGAGTTTTTGCTCATGGTGAGAACTCTGAAAGCCTTGGATCTTAGCCTCTTTATGTATCAAAAATAGTTCTGCGTAGCATTTCAGTAGTAAACTCCATTCCTGTTCACTGTATGTCTGCATACATATTTTCTGTATTTTAACAATGTGATTTTTTTTTTTTTTTTTGGGAAGAAAGAATAAAACACAAGCCAAACCAACAGGAAAGAAAATAAACAAACAAAAAGTGTTGCTCTCAAGGACCTTGCCTACATGAAAAGTGGCCTCTAGCCTAGTCAGACTTATCCAGCTCTGTTTTTGGGTGAGAAATATATGATAGCTTTGTTTCTTAATATTTAGTTTATAAAAAAGTGTCTGTTTTTTTAAAAAAAATTCAAGAAATTTTGCATATTTGTTCTAGTTACTGAATTAATAGGGAGAGACTTCATTACATCAGTAGTTGTTATAGACTGTGTGTCACATACATTCACATATACCGTATATTCATAAACAATTTATTTTAAAAAATATGAAGGATGGTATAGGAGGATCCCAAACTGTAAGCCTGTAGTTACTGGAGAATTCTTTTTCTTGTGTATAGCTGTCTGTGGTGATGAAGGACCTCCTGCATTCTGTTCTACAAGTGGAGAATGTTGATCGTTTGATTGCCCACTGTAAACAATTTGCATAGTGCTTTGCAGATAAAATTGCTTCAATATGATCTGACTTTGATGTTGTACTTGATACCATCCTAGTGAATGTAACTTTGCCCCCTGTTGGTTAGCAATAATATAATCTTTTTCAATTTGTACAGCTCAAATTGAGTTAAATAACCCTCTGTGAATTCCACTGTTATTGTTAAGTGCCACCAAGTTGACTTTGACTTATTGTAACCCTGTAACTGAGAAATCTCCAAGTCACCCTGCACAGGTCTTGCATATTCAGGGCTGTGGCTTCCTTGAGTCTATCCAGCTGTAACGCATTCTTTCTCTTTTTCCTACTGCCTTCTAACTTATCAAGCATTATTATCTTTTCTACTGAGTCAAGTCTTCTCATATGTCTAAAATATGACAGTCTCAGTTTAGTCATTTTGGCTTCCAGGCAGAGTTCAGGCTTGATTTGCTCTAAGACCCATTTGTTTGTCTTTTTAAGCAGTCCAGGGTATCTGCAGAACTCTTCTTCAGCATCACATTTCAAATGAGTTTTCTTCTTGTCAGCTTTCTTTACTGTCCCATTTTCACAACCACACATAGAAAAATGGGAAATATAATGGGATGGACAATCTTTAGTATTTATATATCTCTACGGTTGAGGACCCTGTCTAGTTCCTTCATAGCTGCCCTTTCAAATCCTAATCTTTTTCTGATTTCTTGACTGCAGCTTCCATTCTGATTATTGAGCCAAGGTGTGAAAAATCTTTACTATGAGTCTTAATTATATGGCAGTCTCCAAGATTCAATTCTTAGGGAACATCCCAGAGTATGAGCTGGCCTCTCAGTGAAAGAGGTTTCTGTGAGAGAGGGATTACCTTGATCCACTTCAGTCAGAAACAGGGCCTGATTAGGGAACAGAGACACTTTTGATCAGCTTGTTGTGTGACCCACTCTGGGAAATGGTTGGAGGAATATGTCCTGCTGGGACTCAATTGTTTTGATGCCGTTGACTATGATATTCTTTTGGGCCATCTTTCTGTAATGAGACTTGGTAGTACTGTTTTTTAGTGCTTTTATCCTTAGAAATGGGTTCATAAGGTTGTGTTGGGAATTCCTGTTTGGTGCCTAAGCTATTGGCCTGCAGGTTCAGTTTTGTTCTCCATGTTGTTTGAACTTACATATGAAATTGCTTAGCAAAGGTTGTCTGGAGATTTCAGATGTATCCTCCTGTCTAAACATGAGAGCTGGTTTTGTTCTAACCTGGTGCATGGTGACAATAGGCTGGATGATGATGAACAAAGTAAAATTTACTCCAGACAAGATTAATTGAAATGTGATCCAGACAAGATAGTGGTTCTTGTGGTTAGTCCAAAGGCACACCAGGGGATAGGGCTTAGTCTATGCTGTCTCTGGAATATGCCAGTTTACAGTTTAGATAGACTCCTAGATTTAGACCTGAACTTGGATGCCCAGGTTTCTGTTTTGGAGAGGGATACACAATTAAAGCTAGTGTACTACCTGTGTCAGATATGAGCATAGTGATTCTGTGTGTCATTGCATCCCATTTAGACTGCTTTAACATACTCAACATGAGGCTGCCTTTGAGGAATTTTCAGAAACTTCATATGGTCCAAAATGCCATATGTTTCCTGGGACTGGTTTCAGGGAGCACATAAGTCCCCTGTTATAAAAGTTCAACTGCTACTGATCTGTTTCCATGTGCAATTCAGAATGCTAGTTATGACTTATAAAGTCCCTTATGACTTTGGTCTAGGGTATTTCAAATATGATATTCTTCCATACAAGTCTGTCTAGGCTGTGAGATCTGCTGGGTATTCTCTTAGTCCCACCTCTTTCAAAGGTATGTTGTGTGAGGAAGTGGGAACTCCTTTCCAATGCAGGCTAAAGTAGTGCCCTGCTGCCCTGTAGGAAATGGCTGACCGACAGAGACAAGTTTAAATGAATGAGCTGGACTTTTCAGTATTTTAACTTTTGTTTACTACTAGCGTATATACCTGTGTTGCCCAGGATTTTATTTTCTCATAGTTAATACTTGTTAGAAATACCTTAGGAATTACCTTATCTTACCTTAGGAATTAGATGTGATTGAAATACACAGATTTGAGATCCTGTGTTTGTAATTACCCAAACTGCCTTGTCCAGTACCTGTAACTTTTCCCCATAGTCCCCAATTCAATCTGTATCCAGGGCTGTCAACATACAGAGGTTGGGGTTACTGAGGGAATATACTACCCTCCTCTTCCTTGCTACTAGGCTTTGCATCCATAGCAACCAGCCTATTCTCTGGCTGAGAATTCTAAAGGCACCTCCCTAAATTGCAAATCCCAGGATTTCATAGAATCTTTACAGGCAGCCAATCATATGAGGTCTTCACCTGCCTGACACAGACAAACTAACAGACAAACTTTGACTTCTATGTATTAGATTATCCGTGTTTTTAAAAGACCTTGATATTTAAGGAAGCTTTTGTCTTTTAGTGTAAGAAGCAGATACAGCTAGGAGTGTAGTGTTTTTATGTTATTATGTTTTAAGCATTTTTTAATGCTGTTTTTAACTTGTATTTTTGAAACAGAAATTTAATTCAATTGTCTTTTAACTTTTGCATGACAAGTTTTTTTTAAGTTGTATTGTGCTTTTAAAATTTCGTATGTCACCCTGGATCCTGTGTTGGGAAAAGGGCTCACACCAAACAGATCATTGACCTAATGAGTAGTTTACTAAAACTTCAATACAGGTATACTTCAGTTAACAAAATAGATGTGTTCCTAGAATTTAGTTCTTTAACAGAAAAATTGGTACCAGAGGCAGAAATGACATGGAAAAACAGAAATAGTTTTCTACAGTACAAAAAGAATAGCAGTTTAACATGCTTCAGCTGCTATTTTACTGAAGACTAATAACCACCTGTAAAATGAGCAACCACCTCATGTAAACTTTGCATAAATAAAGAAAAACATATTGAACTTTCTAGAAGTCACTTTTTAGGGCTTCTTCCAAAGTGCATTGAATGATGGCTTCTTCTTTCACAATCTTCCACTTTTCTTATGATTTGTTGTAGGCCAAACTTACAGTTGCTTTTTTAAAACAGGTAGGGGTAGCTGGCGAGGCAGCATTATCTCAATTTCCTTTACTGCTCTGTTTTGCTTGTTCATGTATTCACAATAAAGGATTTTTGTTGTAGGCAGGTATACGTGGCTACAGTTGGACTAACTATAGTAGAATCCCATTCTTTCACAGCTCATACTTTATTGTTTACTGGAGACATGGTGCTGCAACTGTAGGAAGAGTGGATTGAGTGGACTTAAAAAGACTTTGTAAAAAGGAAAATCTTTGTTAGAGGCCTTGTTAACTGATATGTGGCTGTAAAATAATATAATAGATAATATAATCTATTTTAACCTAGTGTTTTAATAATATGAACAGTTTAATTTGTTTTAATATGTATGATTGTTCTTTATAAGTAGCTATTTTCTTAATTATGTGGGAGGTCCTTGCATCCCAGCTATGGGACAATGGCTGGACATGAATATAACAACAACGAGAGTTTCTGTTTCTTGTCTAGCCAACCTCTGTTTGTATGGTTTCTAAGATATTTTTGGTATGCCACAATTTTTGGCTAGAGATGTAATGAATATTTGTCTGTTTTCTAATCCTTGAAGAAAAAGGGATTTCATAACCTGGCCAAGAAAAAGTAGATTTTTCTCAGTATAGGACTTTTTTGATACAAAATTCATCTGTAATTAAACATGAGTGAGAGTTGCATAAAAAAACCATGATTTATTGTGTGGGAAACATGTTATTTATGCAAAAAACAGAACTTGTCATACAGGAACTTGGAGAGTTAAGTCTTATCCTGCTATGTGCAAAATTCCATTTCTGGAAGGGAATCAATTTAAGATGATATTGACAATAACTTGAACCCCTGAATGAGCAAGTTTGGCCAATCTTCCCAAGGTTCTCCTCATAGTAAATTCTGGCAGTTTGTACCCAGAATTTGAACATACTGTTGCGCTTTATACTCCAAACAATGTTCCTAATTGTAACCATTTCAGTGGGCTGCAGCTACTAAGAAGTTCTTCTGCAGCTCACACATACCCTCCCAACATGAATTGATCATCTTGGATTGCTGCCTGAAGTGATGAGACACAGAGGGGCAGGGAAGAAGGAGCTAAAAATAGACACAAGCCAGGCACAGCAAGGAAAGAAAGAATTAAGATTGAGGGACTAAAGTGGCCTTAGTGGAGCTAAAAGGAACTGACAAACAGTAGCACTAAAGTGGCACAGTATCTGATGACTATGAGAAGTATGGGTTTTTGCAAGGGTATCACAAAGTCAGGTATGTAGTGGCTCAAATTGAGTAAGCTACTGAAAATTGTCACCTTAATTGGAAATGAATTTATAGCACCAGTCAGCTGCTTAGCTTCCTTAGTCCTACATTATGCTCCTTGTAAATCAAGCAGCTGAAGGAGCCAGGAGTTAACACCCATCCTGTGTTTTGCTACAGATATGGAATTAGATAAAGTACTTTGAGTTAGGAAATGGCAACACTGCTGCACATTAGCGCAGCAGCATCTGCTATAAGGTGTTGATTTTCCCTAAATTAGCACAGCACAGGCTGTCATCCTGACACTACTGTCTTGATGTGGCCAGCACAGAATCAATAGAGTTCACGTGGCAGCAGTGTCAACTTGCTGAAATGCACACAATCTCTGTTTACAGACACAAAAAGAGAGAATGTTATCTAGATTTGGCAAGCCCGCAGAAATGTCATTATTTTGGCAGCTTGCAAGTGTTACTTTAATTGGTATTAACAAGGCAGTTGAAAATGGGTGGCACAGAGCAATAGAGAAGATGGGGCAATAGGGAAGGGGGTACTCTTAGCAATTAGAGTTTGCTGTAAAGGTGTAAGAGTGATCGATGGAAGGAGAGAGCTTTTTCCAAAGCACCAGAAAATATCCTGTAGCACATGTGGGAACAGATACCTAAAATTAAAGTCCTTGTAGATGGAGTATGCAATACAGATTATGGAGGGATTTTACTCATCACATAAACAGCCAGTAGATACTGCAGCTGAACTTAACGGTGCAATCGGCATCTCTGACATTTGAACTGAATCTACTCTTTCACCAAGAAGATTTTGGATGTGGCAACTGAGCCAGCAGCTTTCTCTAAAACTCAGCTCCATCGTCCCAAATGCACATGACCCCTTGTGTTTCATTGAGGCATTCTCAGGCAGTTTCTGTACACGCTGCGTTGCTTTAGCAGGATATGCATTCAGATATGCATCTAGATATTCATCCCATTGAAACCACTGCAGACTTCTTTCTGAACTTATAGTTCCTGATCCAGCCTGTGGCATAGGAGTGTAAAGGCTGTTGCTGCATATAGATCTTCTTGGCTGGATGGATGAAGAAAGCAAGAGTGGAGAAGAGCTGCAGAGGAAAAGTAGCACCTTCCTCTGTACTCTTACCATTTCCTTCCCTCTCTGTTTTGTTTTTGTTTAAATTTTGTGACTCCATAGTTGTTTGGCTTCTCAGTGAATTAGTATGCAGCCTTCTGCCCGCTGAGTTTTCCAAAGTTTTAATGAAATATAAGTTGGAATTTTAAAAAGCACTTAAGCATCCAAAGGTGAAAGTAGATGAATCAATCTGCTTCATGAGAGCATTCAGTTTATGATTACTATATCATAGGCTTTGGCTAGTCAAGTGCTGCTAATTTAAGATCTGTTTCCATTCACTGCTGAGCTCACACACCTGCTGTCAAGCTGCCCTAAAGTGTTTCTGGCAGTCAGGAGGCGAAAAGGCATAAGTACAAACAGCTGATGCTAAATTATGAAAAGCTGGATATTTACCAAGGAAAAATCACATCAGCTATTTGCCATAGCAAACAGAAATATTTTTTTTTTATTTCAGTTAGAATTTGTGAGAATACCAGTACTTGCTTCTTGCAGTAACATATAGTGAGAATTGAGTCCCACCATGGACTAACAGGTTTTCTGTGGTTCTGGAAATGAAAAATCTGATTGCACTTTCTATTCTAGAGACAGCAGCTTCTTGTTCTGCTGCTGGTAATGATCACCTGGCTTCAAAGAGAAGAACATCAGGTAGAACTACATGTGGAAACAGGGTGTAGTTGTATAGTTTCTTTCCGTGTTCTCGTTTCCTTACCTGGACAATAAGGCAATGAGAGCCACAATACCAAGATAGTGAGTGGATATATTGCAGTGAGAAAAGACTGTGGCCTAAATCTACTAATCTGCGTGCTGATTTAACAAATTCCCATTGAGTTGGTAAATCTTTTCAAGTTGATAATTGGACTTAGCCCTGTATATTGGGTCCAGATGTCACCCTACTGGAGTTACAGTGTGGCAGACTGGGAATTTTCTCTGACTTTCCTGAAACTTCCTGGTCTGCTAGAATGACCACATGAAAAGCAGTACAGTTCTCCCCCCACATTTGCAGGTTTCGCTTTCATGGATTTGATTATTTGCAAAGTGCCCACTTGCCTCCCCCCCATTCTCCCCCTCCCGTTTCCTGGCCTTTTGGCCAGGTGCGGGGAGGGGGAAAGATCATCGCTTCTTTCTGCTCCCTCGCTGCCGCCCTCACGGGTGCTGTGGCAGCAGCAGTATCATACAGGGCTGGCGATCGCTCCTTCCCTGCATGCCCTGGCACCACTGCCCGTGTGGGCTCTCCAGTGGCAGGGGCAGGATCGTGCAGGGCAAACAATTGCCCCTTCCCAGCACGCCCTGGGGCCTCCGCCCGCATGGGCGCTCTGATAGCAGTGGCAGGATTGTGCATGCCCTGGGGCCTCTGTCCACTTGGAGGAATGTGCCAGGGGGCAATCGCCGATTCCCTGCACGCCCTGGGCTGCAGTGGGCACAGGTTGGCAGCTAGCAGG
The DNA here is from genome assembly GCA_030412105.1 of Cyclura pinguis. Taxonomy (NCBI): domain Eukaryota; kingdom Metazoa; phylum Chordata; class Lepidosauria; order Squamata; family Iguanidae; genus Cyclura; species Cyclura pinguis. The sequence continues at coordinate 106,781,895 of CM059600.1, read as the reverse complement.
AGCCTGGAGAGAGAGCGCCGGCAACAGAAATTATGCGTGATTTTTTGACATTCACGAGGGTTTTCTGTCCCTATCCTTCGCAAATGTGAAGGTCCTACTGTACATGCATACTTTACCTGCAAAAATTCCCACTTCCACACAACTACTAAAGGTGTAAATGTCATGTCTTCTTTTCCATCTGACCACATTTGGTTCCACACAAACACCATTGTTCTACTCTGAAGGACAAATTGAGGTGTGTGGGGGGAAATCACTACCCTATTCCAATATCTTTCTAGTTTACATTGCTTCTACTTTTGTCTTCTGGGTAGTATAAGAGGTTTATAAATACTGCCTCTCTAAATTTCACAATATGGATACCTGGATTAATCTTGAGCACTGTTTAACAACCTAGGGTCCACTGATGGAAGCTATTATATTCAACTAAAATAATGAAATTTCATTCATCCATCTGTAATAATATTTGCTTACAAGTTCAACAACAGCCAAACTGTGTGTGTGTGTGTGTGTGTGTGTGTGTGTGTCACCTTATTTGCTTTTGAACTAAGGAGATGCATTCCCCATACTGATGTCCTTCACATGTAATGAACTACATCTCACCATCCTCAGCCAGCATGGCCAGAGAAGATTAGGCTGAGGAGGGGTGGCAGCTAGTGCCAGGCATTGCAGAAATGTACTGGCAATCTTTACTAATAATTCTGGTCAAAGATGCTAATTTAGGATTATGGCTAGAAAATTCATTTATTAAATGTTGATCACTATAGTGGCTGCTCTTCTTGATCTTTTGAAGTTCATCAGCTGGGTTAACCTATCCTATTTCTTTCTGTATGTCTCCATGCCTCTGTCATCTCTGCTGGTAATGAAGAGATACTGTAGTTGCTGGAAATGCAGTGGAGATTTTTTCTCCATGTAAAAAGACCATCAGTGGCTGAAAAGTGGTAAACACTGCTGTCTCTGCATGGTAGAATGTGGAGAGTGAGAAAGGATGATGGATAGGTGGGCACAGGAGGAAGAGGGCTGGCTGCAGATTTGGATTACTGCAGGACAGAGGTAGTCAAGCATGTGGGTATATGTTTGGCAGCCACAGCTGAGAATAAATGGTAACATACAGTGTTTTTTTTCAAACAATGTATCTGGAAATAATCAAAGCAGCTCATCCAACAATCTTTTTATTTTTAAATAAATAGATATTTTTTCTCTCTTTCTCTCTCCTCTCCCCGTTCCAGGTGTGTGTCTGCATGCATGCTAATGCTAAAGCACACATGATATATAGCTAATCGTACATGAGCATATATGCATAGTAATTGTGATCTGTTACACAGACATAACTTGGTATAATGCTGAAAAAGTTTTATTCATTTTTGAGGTGAATAATTTTTTCAGATTCAAAAGTTAATCTGAGAGAAACAAAGGTGAACAATCTCATCATCTTTGTTTAAAGTTTTCTGAATATAGAAGTGGATTAACTGATAAAAAATCTAAAATTATTCAATAGAAATTTCCTTGAATCCCAAATATATTTATGAACATGAGAATTGTGATATTAATAGTTATTAAATACAGACTTGAGATATTAGTAGTTCCCAATGGTTAGAGATATTAATATTTATTTATGAACGTGAGAATTATGAGAATTGTGTTGCTAGGGAAAAGGGCAGAAACTTTTAGCATGTTTCTGCTATAGACTTTATTATTGACTCTTCTTGTCACTTTAAATTAAAAGATCGTAGTGATCCCTGTTTTCCTCTAAATAACAGTTTTTTGAAAATATATGAATGATCAATGCCTTGGTATCTTTGACATAGCAGTTTATATAGAGGGAAGCTCTTTGCTATGCATGTGAGCTAATTGTGTGTGCACTGGAAAATGTACATCTCATATACCTCCCCCTCTAAAAAAAAGTTTGTATCTTAAGTCATCTTACATTGAAAGTCTGGATGAAAAAAAAGAATGCCAGTAAAATCAAAATGTGACAATTGGAAGACATTTACGCACAGCTTTTGAATAAAATTGCTAAATATAAATCATTAGCTTGTTTCTCCAAAAGCTGCTTGGAAACTTCTCTCATTTCTGTCAATCAGCATACAGTTTTTATGGGTTGGCTCTGAGGAAGCTGTTCAATTAGATTTCCTTGTATAATCTCTAGATGAGCTTTATGACTCTGTCTATGGAATACAGATTTTTGCCTGCAACACAATGTAAGACAATTAGATGTGTGCTTTTTGGGTCTTTAACTGACTGTGGTGGCACCCGTTGCTAAGCTTTCAGGAAAGAACAAATAAATGTAGTTTCAACTATCTCATGTTGTTGCATTACATCACATAGATCAAATTCAGTTTTATTATTCATCTAATGTTACTACTTTAGCAGGGGTTTTTACACCATCCTTATTTGTTGTCAGTTGTGACTTGACTGCATAGTGAATAACTTGACTGGGGTCTGGTGAGGAGGTGTTCAGTACTTGGGAGATCTCTTTTAAATTCTAGAAAAAAGACCCGGAAGGGATTCATCACGTCTCCTGACAAGGAACATTGGCTAGTTCTGGAGTTGTAACCACAAAATGATAAAACCCATTTCAAGAGTAGGACTTTTATTCTGTTGGATAAACAAATGCGTAGAGCAGTGTCCAATGAAGGGTTTGTTGTTACTGGTGGAGTAATTATATTCCCTTTTTTTTTTTTTTAAATTAAACAGAGATGCCCTCCACCTGAGTTGAGATATCTGCAGCACTGGATGGCAGTGTCCCAGGTATGTGAAATGTTCAAAGCTTAATGTTACGAATCATGTGCTTTTTACCCTTCCCCACCTGCAGCTGATAGTACACCAAGAGAGTTCATCCATTGGTGAGGTTAATAGATGCCCCTTCGTCAAAAAGACAGCCTTTGAACAAATGATAGTTTTAAAAAAACTTTACTGCTTTTAGTATTTGTTTTAGCTGTTGCTGGATATTGCTGGTATTTGCTTGTTCTGGCTTCTATTTTCAAGGTCATAGTAAGGACCTACAAAAAAATCTTGCCTTTAGAGCACTGGAAAAGAGCATGTTTGGCAGCCACAGCCAGCGGCGTGCCCTGTTCCAAGTTATACCAATCCAAACTCTTGATTTATCTTGTTCTCCTCTCCATGGTACTAAACGTTCTTTGGGATGCTGAACATTTCCAGTCTTCCTTCAACTGATTTGTCTTTCTCACAGTCCAGAGATTCTTCTCCTAAATGCCTTTTGCGTTTCTTTCAACATTGATATTCTTTCAATCCTTCTGGCATCTTTCTTATGCTTGAAAAGTGGCCTTTTGGGGAACATTTGAATTCACATCTGGGGACTGGAGCCAGCTGGCCCCTCCCAAAACTGCAAACCCCAGGATTCCATAGGATGTTGAAAGTGGAATAATAGCGCTACAGCAGTCTAGTGCGGAAACGGCCTAGGTTTGCTCTTAGTTTAACATGTACTGAGTTTCTTTTAACCTTACAATGGTATCAGAAGGCTTTTATAATGTTGTGTTTTGTGAAATGAAGCCTTTGACTTCTAGGCGTTCTGTACTCCAAATTCCTTTAGCCACAGCTGGCACGGACAACAATAAGGGACTGTGCAAAATGTAGCCTTAACTATCTGGACAGCCTAAGATTTTGCACTCTGCATACTAGAGAATATATGTATTGTATATTAATTAAAGAACACATCTCTTAAGTAGCCCATGGACATGAGGTTTGATTTGGTTCATTTGTTGCTTTCATTGGGATTTGTTATTTGAAAGAAGCAATAGTACTACAGTCTTCTATATAATTTGCATGTAGCTATTCTGTCTGATTACCTCAGATATACCTTATTTGGTTGGCAGTGTTTTCACAAAGAGATCTTGTGTATTCAATATCATGGCTGTTAAGGTGCCAATATGCAAAGAGATTTCAACAGATTTTTGAGTGTACCAAATCAAGGAAAAGAAAACCTATCAAATGAATTTTTATAGGTTTGGTATAAAATCTTCAGAGTCCTTCATCACAAGAACATTTATATGACTGATCACATTTCCTCTGCTGAATGTTAGAGATTATGTTGGATTTAATGGACAGGACTACAAGGGAACTTTTACAGTCCTAAAATTTCATGTTCAGTCTCTTATTGGGAGGTACTAAATACACGAGTCAGTTGTTTTGCGTTGTTCCATTTGAAAACCAATTCTCTTGTATTTGGAAAGATAGTAGAATAGCAATGTACCCTTTTGCACCATCACTGCCTTTGTGCTTCACCGATGTTACTTCCTGTGTTGGCTTCCTCATACTTGAGATACAGCCATATAATTTATACCACCATTTGCTTCCCGTTCTCTTCCTCCTCCACCATGATGATTGGTAGGGATTTAAAAAAAGAAAGAAAGAAAAAAAAAACCCAGGAAGCTGTAATTGCACAAGTGATGCTATTATATAGAACTACCCCATACTTCCTACCCAGATCAGGAAATGTGATAATGGAGTCTTCTCCATTATCTAAACATTGAAGCTTTAGAAAGCTAGCTCTCTCTACTGCCCACAAGAGGTTGGGTTGCCCCGATTGGAGATCACATGATGTGGTTGGCCATTAAGGGGAAAGGACAGACAGAAGCTTCCAGAAGCTAGAAGAGTCTTGAGGGGAATGAGGGAAACCATCAAAGGCAGAGAAGGCTCTTCAGAGAAACACCAACTCAAAAAAATTAACTACTGTGAGTGGGGTAGAATGTACTGAGTTAGCTGCTCTTGAAATCTTCTATCCTGGACAGTTGGCTGATTTGAGAATGCATTTATGTTTATAACTGTTTGTAACTAAGAAGTATACCTGAGGGGGGGCGGAAAGCCCTTTCATGATTTTTTATTTCCTAGTTTGCCTTGCCTGTTTGAAATAAATTCTTTCCTGTAAAGACTCTGTTACTTCTCCATTCCTACACCTTCTTCCTCAGTACATGCTTGGTTAGGTTCCTCATACCTCACAAGGGGGAGGTGAGGAAAAAGAAGGATCGTGGGAGTTAGAGACTGTGAAAATCCCAAGCAACGTGCCACTGCATTGTGGTAGAGTGAGTTCAATCAGTGGGTGATGGCAGCAAAACTAAGAGAATTTGGGGGAAATTCCTAGCTCCTTTGTCAAGGCTGTAGGCAGCAGTGAGAAGGAGAAAGGCCCCCTTCTTCCCCCGAATCTCCACAGGAAGAGAAACACACCACACCACTTCCATAATTTTTCTATGCTTTTTTCCATAAATCTTGGTACTGCTTTTGTACATTACTCTTTAAACTTTAGTATATTAACTCTTCATTTACTCTTTAAACTTTTCCTGACATCCATAATTTATGTTGCTGGAATTGTTCTATTGTGCCATTCTCCTTAATAAAGCAATAATTTACGATAATGTAAAAAAATATGCCAGAAAATGAAGAGCAAATGTGTAGTGGTTTTCTGGGGAACTCTTGGGAGTCCTGGTGTCCTTGTGGGAATTCTACCTCAAACAGTCCTGAAGCTGCCACCAAGGTTTTCCAACCTTTATCCTGCCAACTGTGGGGTTTTCCACTTAGGGAATCCCACCAGTGCAACGTCCTGTGAGGGTTCCTCTCCGGCAGCCCCACTGTTGTTGCCAAATGTGACGTTTCTACCATTTAACCCACCAAATGTGAAGATTTCCACAGAGCTCACTGCACCAATGAAGAGTGAAGGCTTTTCCTGATCTCTACCTCTGCCACAATGCGAGGACTTCCTCCTGTCTCACCTATGTGACACCCACTGTAGGGACTGTCTAAATGTCTTCAAAGTATCTATGAGGATTTATTCAACTTCTGTGCTCAGTGGACACCACTTTTCTATATTCAGTGCTGCCATCACCGACATGTTGTCTGAATCTAAGCTCTTGGATGGATAGCATTTCCAGAGGCCAAAAATGAATAAAAACAAAGAGAAATCTTTATTTGCAGACATTAAACATATCAGAGCAGATGAAATATTTATTTCATTTTAAACACCACACACTCTCTCACATACTCCTCTGAAACTAACAGAGCAACCATACCAAATCCCCAACCAAACTGTCTTCTCTCACTCCAGTCCCAGTCTAACTCAAAACCCTTGTCTAATTGAATTCCTTTCAAACTGAACTCCCAGTAGTCATTCACAGCCTTACTGAAATCTCAGACAGACTACCAATCAGGATTCAGTCTAATATTTCATTCTTTCTCCCCTATCAACAGCTCCTTACCTTATATTCTAATATATAACCAATAAATCAAGCAACAGTTCCAGATACAAATCTGTGATATCACAGTCTTCCTAGCCCCATCATCAGAATTAATAGGAGGTTTTCCTGCTGAAGATTCACAAGGAATCCCAAAGGGAGGAGCAACAAACCACATCTCCATCGCACCTACTATAACTCTTAGTGTCTCGCTATCTCAACCAAGTATCCCAAGTTATTTCTCAGTGTCTCAACCAAGCAGAATGAGATGTTCATATCTAAAGTGTTCAGTAAATACACTACTGGGGGGTTAATAATGGGTTATTTCAAGTAGGGGAAGAGTTGATTTTCAAATGACTCAAGAGCAGTACAGCATGGCACAGCAGTGGGAGAGCCATATGGAAAACTCCTCAAGATATTGGAAGGTTGCTGTCAACTAGTATTAGATAATACTAAAGTTTAATTCTATAGATGCCTAATCAGAAGTAAGCACTTTTGAACTCAGTGAGACCTGCTTGAAGGTCAGCATGTGTACGACTGTATCCCAAATGGACTAATTATATGTCTATATGGCAGTGATCTCTGAAAAACTGTCCAAACAAACCTACTTTTTTAAAATCATGGCATCCAAATGCAGGCATTTTTTTCGATTTCAAACACCTAATGTATAACACTATTTAAATAAAGGCTGTACTTTCAAAGGTTAAGTGTTATTCCATGGATAAATTGTGAAAGGAAATAAACTAGCAAAGGTTAAGTGGGAATCTGTACTTGGTATATTTCAACCAAATGCTTTTTATCTCATATCTGATTTTTTAAAAAACCATTGCAAAGAATTATTACCCTTTAGAAGTGACTGTTTGTTTTGCTTTTTGGATGTGCTCCTGCAAAGTGTCTTATGCACTCTGAAGGCAATTTTCTCCTGTAATAGAAGGTTTTATATGTTATCATCCTTGGTTTGCTTGCTGGGATGCACTGGTTGTACTGAAAAAATAAACTTGGTATCCTAAACTCATTTTTTTAAAAAATATATTTTTAAAAAGCACTAAAGCTTTGGTAGTTGATGGACTATTTCCAATCACTGTTGATGTCTGGCACCTGTGGGTAGAAGATTTTTACTACAATGTCAGCTGGTGGTAGGGAACTTCTAATCATATGAAAAAGGACAGCACAACCTCAGCATATGTTTTATATTCCACAGCATATCAGCGATAATAAAACAATGGACTTCAGCTCTTGAAAACAGGGTTTGAATCACCACTCTGTGATGGAAACACAGTGAGTGACCTTGGGCAGGTCATACTCTCTCAGCCTGAGAGTTGAAAACATTAAGGTCAATAATAAACTGAATCCAGTTCTGTTCGGCAATTAAATACCTAAAGAGAACCTCCCTCTCCCAGTGCATCTTGAGAGCTCTTCTAAAAGACACAGCTGTGTCTGAAAGAAAGACAAAGTTGTGATAAAAACAACAGACATAAATATATACATTCATATTGATACAGAGAAGCCAAACTTTATCTTAATTTTTTTTTGCCTCCTATGAAGATATGTCTACAGCAACTTTCGAGACAAGCTAACAGAGGATGGGTTGGAAAATTAGTACTGGCATTTAGTAAACCTCAGTGGAAGCTTTCTTTAAATGAGCTAAAAGAGGGCAGAGAGGGAACTTTCTCATTCTACAGTGACCTCTTGACTTTCACAAGGGTTTGGGTTGCAGACCCCTCTTGAATGTCAAAAACCATGAATAACTCCCCGCCACCTACGTGAGCACTCCTCCTCTCATTCCCTCCTGACTCTCCCCCATTCTCCAGCCTGCGCACCCTGCCTTCTTTCTGCCTACGTGGGCAAAAGGAAAGTGAATGGAGGGGGAAACCCTTTCCCCAGCTCCATTTGCCCGCCTGCCAGCCGTACGCCCTGCCTTCTTTCTGAGTGCATGGCTGACAGGCAGGAGAATGGAGGAGGAAAGGCTTGCACGTGTGTGAACCTTTCCCTCTGCCATTCACTTGCCTTTTGCGAGAGTGCAGAGAAGGAAGGCAGTGTGCCTGGGCAAAAGGCCAGGGAATGGGAGAGAGAGACTAGGGGAGGTAAGTGAGCACCTTGTGAATAATCACATTTGTGAAAGTCAAACCTGTGGATTTGGAGGGAGAACTGTACTTCTGTCCCCCTGGCCCAGCCTTGGCAACTCATTCATCCAGTGCGGTTGTCTCCATCTTGCACTGTCATTAGGAGGGCAGCTACACTGACCAGGGACAAGAATTCTGCCCTTCCCCACTTCTTGTGGTCACCCACACAGCAGTACAAATAGGATTATGGGTAAGACGGAATCCAGGTCTACTGGTAAACAAAGGTTTTCAAAGCCTTTCAAAAGATGAGGAGAGAAGGGGCTTGCCTAGTGTCTTCTAGGAGAGAGTAGATAGCATTGAATAAAATGGACTAATGACCCAGCTAAATACATACCCACTATCACCTGGTATTGATCAGTCAAATAATCAAAAAGATGGACTAGTGAGTGGGACGTCTTTTGCAAGTTCTAGGGCTTGGACGTGTTTGTATGTGTATAGATGTGGCAGTCAAAGTAATTTGTAGAGGTCTGGGCCATACCACAGAAGTAATGTCCATATCATGACAAGTAAATTGTACCACTTTATTCTGCTGTCATCAGATCTCACCTAGAGTACTATGTCCCATTCTGGGCAGTGCTGTTACTGCCTCAAAAGTGAATTATAGTTATTGATCTTGTCCTTGTCCAAAGCCAATGCAGTTACTCACGTGTAGTTTTTATTGAAAAACTTGCCATGTTTATCTGTTTCAGCATAAAAATATATAAAGGAATCGTGTAGCACCTTTGAGACTGAGAAAAAGAAATTTCTAGTGTAAACTTTCACGAACTCCACTGCATGCATCTGAAAAAGTGAACTGGAGTCAAAGTAAGCTTATAATAGAAATTTATTTTTCTCAGTTTTCTTGTGGGATGGAAAGGAGAGTTACTCAGTGACAGAGGACATACAACTTTAAATGCAGAAAGTCTCAGATCTGGTTGCTTTTATCTCCAAGCAGGGCTGGGGATGCCCAGGTAGGGCTGCTAAAGCCTCAGCTATTCAGTGTCAACAGTATTTGCACGACATGTGCTAATGATCTGATTTGCTATAATGCAACTTCCCATGTTGAAGTAGACTCTGATTTCACAATTAGTTACCTTGGATTCCTACAATGACAAAGCCACCCATTGTTTTACCTGGATATTACTATCATTTTTTCTCCCACTTTACCAATCGATTTCCATTTCACATTTCATAGTCTCTTTAGTGTAGATTTATAGAGGCTGTTCACAAGTATTTGGCAGCTTCAAGATAACTCCTTATGGGTCTGTGGCCCTGTGAGTGTGTTTGTGCATTCATGTGAGTATGTGTGTGTGTCTGACAGAGATGTCGAGTGTTTAGATGTCAAAGTTACAAGTACAAAATATTATTTCAGAATGTTCCTTTCATTAATCTCCCGTCCAATGAGCCCCTAAAATCAAGGGTGGGAATCATGTGGCCCTTGAGTTGTTGATGGCCTGCAACTCCCTGCTGTTCTCAGTAGTGGCTGTACTAGGTACTGCTGGGATATAACCATAAGTCCTCATGATTCCCACCTCCTGCCTAAAATAGTCTTTTTAGTATCCTGGATTTAAAAAAAAGTTATTAGAGGATTCAGGTGTGAGAGCAGTTTAAATGGAAATTTCAGGTAAATTCCTGCATATGAATCTGGCAGATTCTCAGCTTCCCTTTATCCTACATTTGTGTCATCTATGTTACCACAATTTGAACTCAGTGGAACTAAAGAGCTCTTCAGGGTGCTCTGAAGTGGAACAGAACAGAAAAATATGCAGAAATTTAAATGCTTATGCTGCCTTGTGTCATTCTTCTTCTTCATTTAAAAAAAACTGTTTCCCACACTCTGTAACCATGTATCCTGGTATCCATATCTGGTTTGCTTTAGGATAATCAATTTCAAGAGAAAAGATAAATAATTCATGAACATTCATACTTGTTGCTATATTCTATTATCAGTGTGCCTCTTTGGAAGGGGAATAGTGGCCTAGGTAGGTCATTGGACCGACCCCTGTAAAGCTCTGTTTTTTGCTCAAAGCTCAGTTGAAATCATACCTCAAGAGTCTTGAACTAATACCAATAAATAAATAATGCATCATGGTCCTTAATAAAAACACATTAAATGGTTCTTAAATAGAGTACAGTTCTGCAAGGATACTGTATCAGTCAACCCTGAGGACATATGAAATACCTTTTCAGTCATCACTGCTGTCAGACTCTAGTATTAATTTGACTTGGATTTACCATTGAATCTTCTCACCTTTTTCTTTTCTTAAAAAAAGAAAAAGAAGTTGAGGGTGAAATATATGCTCTAAAGAAATATGTGAGCAGCTTCAAATTGTGTCAAATTGTGTCAGGAAACTTTCTGTCACTGAAGCACAGGATAGATGTGGGGCAAAAAAATATAAAGAAAACTCTAAGCATTAAATGCAGTTTATTTTGGGTGCAGTGCACATTAGAAGCTCATCAAGGTATTATATGAATAACTCTAGCTTCCTTTTGAAGCTTTTGGTGCAGTGACTTTGAAATGCCTACCTATAGTTCCAGCTAGTTAGAACATCTTTCTGTTTCCAAGATTTCTTGTTTAGAAGGGCTGGCATTCAACAGGAACTTTGATGGCCCTCACCTCACTTTCTGTTTCTGCCAACTGTGACTGACAAAAACTGTCCAAGGTTACTTGAATGCAGGTCTTTCTCAGTTCTATTGCTTAAAGGTCTTTAACTGGATTATGATGAATTGACCTGGAGCTACAGCCCTTTTTGTTGTTTCAGCTTGCAGCCACTTTCATCCAGCCTAAAGTGTCATATATATTCAATATTTACAGTCAGCCCTCAATTTTTGCAGAGGTTAGAGGATCAGAATTCCCATGGAAGTGGAAAAACCACAAATATCTCCAAGCCTCCCAAATATGCACGCTAGAGATTCTGCTGCGGCAAAAATCTCCTTCAGTGTTGTCAATCTTTTCCAGGAGAAGAAAGAGGAGGACAAAGACACTGAGATTTCTGCAGCAACTCCTCTCCATCTTCTTTTCCACCAACAGCTTCACCCAAGAAGACCTCTGTTGCCTCTACTGGTCTCCAGCTTTCCCCTAGAAAAGGCGTTAGATCCTCACACGGTTGGCTGCTGGTTGCAGCTGCAGTTTGTCCTCATTCTCTTCTCCTTTCCCACCAGGAAAACATGTGAGGCTCGCAGGTATCAAGACAACCTCACTCACCTATTTTGCTTCTCAGTGTACTGTGTGTCTCTGTGGAGCAGAATTATTGACTTCCATGTATACAAGTCCCTTTCTAAATGGTGTTTCATGATCCCTCTCTTCTGAGAAGCAGAGTATTGACTTTTATGTGCACAAGTTGCTTTTTAGACTGTGCTGTGTAATCCTTACTCCTGGGGAGCAGATAATAGAGTGAGGAAGTAGGTACCAGGCAAGGAGGACAAGCTGCAGGAGGAAGCTTCAGTGTGGTTGGGGGGAAGGCTTGGAGTGGGTGAACAGCAGCAGCAGGAGGAGAGAGGGAGGCAGAGCCATTGGCTTTCTCAGGAGCACCTCCCCATCATTGTAGTACAATATTGTCGTCACCTACACCTATAGCTACCTTGTTAGTTAAGTTAGTTAAGTAGCAGCTCTAAACTCACAAATAATCAAATTCGTGAAATTTAAACCCACAAAAGTTGATGTCTGACTGTACTTCTAAGATCAGAGTTGGATGGTCCTTTCATTGGCTCTTTAAAATAACCCCAAAATATGACCTTTCGAGTGTTCCAGAACTCTTCACCATGTTTATTTTAGCTTTCAAATAATGATTTGGTTAGTAACAAACTAACAAACTGAAGTCACAAATCGAAATCATATTTATGCACAATTCCATCAGTAGCTTTTGGTTTCAAAATACGACTCTGCTCAGTTGCACAGGAAGTTTTCCCCTTGGACATTTCCATTTGTTAAACCTCATCCCATAAGGGAAATATTCTTGTGCAGGATATTTTACATTTCAGTGGAATCCACAGGAAGAAGTGGACATTAAGCTTAACCATAACTTCTCTTTAAGCCAGTGTGACAATCGGAAGGAACAGCTCAATTGGACTCCCCTGTGGATTCTTTGTTAATAAGAACTTTACTTACAGTACTAGCAGCAGACATGGAAAATTGTGTCAAGCTTTGAATGACATATAATATTAGCTTTGGAGGCAATACTAAACGTCAGTACAAGAGCAGTGGGTTTCTTAAATGTGTCATATTTTAAGATGCCATGAATATAAATAAGATCAGAACCAAAAATCTTCAGCTTCAGCCTCAGCTGTAGCTAATATAACCACAACAGTAATTCACTAAGTGGGACACTTTTGATATCAAAGAAACCACCATCTTTTCACTGAAATCCCTTTAAAAATTCACTTGAGGGAAAGCTAGTAAATGCTGAATCAGTCAATATTTCTTGGTAGGCTTCTCTATTAAAGGATGAGCTAAGTTTTAGACTGATAGAGCTAGGATTACCATACATGGCTGCACTCTGCTGCTCATAGTTTATTAAATGGGGATGTCCAATGAAGAGGTAGAATCAACAGCAAAGAGGCTTCACAAAATTTTTAGACTGCAAAAATAAGTAAACCACTTAGAACAAAAATCAGAGTTTGTTCATGGTATAGTAACGAAATACCTCACTGAAATACAGAATTTGTCCGTTTAGTGTTTCCAGATGTTCTTTTATCTCTATTTAGTATTTACTGTATTTCTTTAATGCGGCTTTATTTATATGCTTCATTTCATCTTTAGCAATTTTATAATATAATCAAATTAAAACAATAAATGCAATGATGGAAATATCAACAAAAAAGCTGTAAAACACTCAGAATAGCAAGGGGATAAAATAGATGCAAAAAAAAACAACCTATTAACAAGAAGCACATGCTTACTTGTCTGTCTAAATGAGCCAACGATCTGAATCTTTGACTTTGAATAAAGTTCCGTAGATGAAGAGCTGCCCCTGAAAAGGCAGTACTTGTAATATCATTGCCTGCTTCTATGTATTAAGACCAAATCAAAACAGGATAATATTACAAATCCCAAAGACAGTAAAGGAATGCTTTGTAAATAAATAGAAGTATGTTGTGGTCAGCAATTCTCAACTGGAAACTTTCTAGACAACAGGCTTAACTTAAGGTAGTGCTTTCCAAATGTTGTGCCCTGACATGTTAGTGTGTCACCTGAAGTGTGTAGATGTGTCACCTACAATCTTGGAAATACATGTTATTATTTATAAATCATATATTTTTAAAAATATGTGAAAGGTTTTCATGAGATGTTGTGTCTGCATACATTTTGTTATTACAATTTATATGTGTGTCTGTATCTCTTGTAAGGCGTTAGTTTAACCTCTGGTTTGCTAGTAAAACTACTGTCATGAAATGATGCATGTGTGTGTCACCAACATGAAAAGTTTGGAAAGCTCTGCCTTAAGGTGATGGCTGAGCATATGTAGAATGATAGCATCAATGTGCCATTGGCTACATCCCAGCACATGCAGTGCTACGTTCCAGTCCTCCAAGGCTCACTTAAGCATGGACTTCCACAAAGCAGGTTCAGAACTCTATATGCCTAGGGTTCTTCTACAGGCACAGATGCATTTGACAAATGGCAATTTGGAGAAAAGATGCTCTGGGCCAGTGAGGCAGCCCTATGAATTTTCTATACAAGGAGCTCCCCCCCCCCCGTTTTTGTTGTCATGGGCTGTCAAGTTGATTTTGGCTTACGATGAGCCTGTGAGTGAGAGATCTGCGAAAGAGATCCTGTTATTAACAGCCTGATTTAGGTCTTGCAATCCTGTGACTGTAGCTTCCTTTATTGAGTCCATCCAACTGTAACGCCATCTTCCTCTTTTTCCTATTTCATTGTGAACCAGCATCAGATTGACTTTGCCTTATGGTAATCCTATGAATGAGAGACTTCCAAGTTACCCTATCATGATCAACACACCTATTCAAGACTTGCTATCTCAAGACCATGGCTTTCTTGATGGAATCTACCTATCTGCAATTGGGTCTTCTTCTTTTCCCACTGCCTTCGATCTTAACAAGCATTATTGTCTTTTCTAGTGAGCCATGTCTTCTCATGATATGGCCAAACTACAACAGCCACAGTTTGGTTGCCTTAGCTTTTAGGGAGAGTTGAAGATTGATTTTGCTCTAGGATCCATTCATTTGTCTTTTTTAGCAGTGCAGGGTATCCATAGAACTCTCCGTCAGCACCACATTTCCAATGAGTTGATTTTCTTCCTGTTGGCTTCCTTCACTGTCCAACTTTCACACCCATACACAAAAATTGGAAGCACAATGACATGGACTAGTTTTAGTATTCAGTTATATATCTTTACACTTGAGAACCTTATTTACCACAGTTACTTATCAGCTGTGTTTCCAGGTCCTAGTCTTCTGATTTCTTGACTGCAGGTAAGGTAACAAAAATTGTAAACTGTTTCAAAGTCTTCATCATATGTTTTATAATTATGTAAAACCATCAGTGGTCATTAGTTTTGTTTTCTATATGTTCAACTGTAATTCTCTCCTGATGGTAGCTTCTTGTTCTGAGTACAGGTTGTGCATCAGGACAATCAAATGTTGTGGCACACCCATTTCTCTAAAAGTGAGATCTTATTGTGTATTATGCATTGAAGGAGGGAGGGAGGGAGGGAATGGGGGTGGGTTCATTTGGAAAAACTGTTGCAATAGCAAGATTGTAATATTGCAATATTGCTTAATAAATGTAATATTAATAAAATAAACAGAAAACAACCCCATACCCTGGTGTCTCAGATTGGACACTGACGTTTCTATCTGAGTTACCTTCACCTGACTTGCTTGATCTATGACTGTAGAAAATTAGTCAAATAAGGTTCTCAGATATTCATGCAGACGTAAAAATCTTACTTCACCCTATTCTACTTAACAAAGAATGTATGGCTGATTAGTTGTGTGAGATAGGATTTCTCCACAGACATTTAATGTTCACAATTACAGTTGAATAAGACTCCAGAGACTGGGACAGAGCAGAGTTGGAATTTAATAAAACACAGAACTAGCTAAGTTAGCCAGTATTCTAAAATCCAACTAGTTTCCATTATCTAATATATAAATGTCAAAGCTTGTAAGTTTGTGAGTTTGTCAGTTTCAGGCAGGTGAAGACCCTATATGATTGACTGTGTCAGACAAGAAGACTTCATATGATTGGCTGCCTGTGAAGATTCTATGGAATCCTGGGATTGGTAGTTTAGGGAGGACCCTTTAGAATCCTCAGTCAGAGAGCTCTTGGCCCTCAGGGCCATTGCTATGAAAACGAGGCCTAGCAGCATGAAGGAGGAGGACAGTGTATTCCCTCAGAAACTGAACCTCTGTATGCTGACAACTCTGAATACAGATTAGATTGGGGACTGTGGAGAAAAGTTACAGGTATCGGACAACACAGTTTGGGAAATTAGAGACACAGGATCTCAAACCTGCGTATTTCAACCACATCTTAATTTCTGAAGTAAGGTTAAGGTAAGGTAATTCCTAAGGTATTTGTAACAAGTGTTACCTATGAGAAAATAAAATCCTGGGCAACACTGGGTAAATATGCTAGTAGCAACTAAAAGTCATCTAGTAATATCAGATAAGAAAAAGATCTAGGCATTTTTACTGTTGAATATGATTCAGCAGTGGTTTCCAAGTTGGAATTCATGTGAGCAATTTTATTTTGCCAACAAAATGCCACAGCAAGTCACTGATAGATCCAGTCAAGTCCCGTAATTACAGCTGGGACAGATTATAATAGGCCATACAGATCACTGTTTTATTCACCTGCACACAAGTATACAATGGTGGCAGAAAAACAAATAGGCTTCTCAGGTATCACTGGTTTTGAGTTAAGCTTTAAAAAGTGTATTAATCAGCCGTTGTTCAGACTGATCACAGAATTGTCCACATGGACTCCTCATTTGTTCACTTCTAATCATCATAACAGCAACCTCATTGGTAATGACTTCTCTGTAAGCCAAGAACAACCTCTACATCTACCAGCTGGAAATATTGCCAGGTTTTTTTTTTCCAAACACCCACCTACTGATGGCGATATAGTAGTACAGGTTTACTTTCAGTTAATGAATTAGATACATTCTTGAACATTACATCTTTAACTGAAAAACTGGTTCCAGAGACAGAAATAACACAGAAAGAATGAGGATAGGTTCCTAGGCCAGGAAAAAGAAGAGCAGTTCAACAGTGTTTCAGGGAACTTTTATTTAGAACTGAAAATATGTGCACATTACATGAAGCAGCCCTTTCAGGTAAACTCTGTATAAATAAAGGAAAGCATGTTGAATGTTATAGTAGTTTCTTTCCAAGAGGCTTTGTTAACTGAGCTATGGCTGTATGGATTTCTTGAAGAAGATCACACTGTAGATGTATTTGTTTTGTAGATTCTAACTGCAGCCTCTAAACAGCATACATATCTATCCACCAGGGAAATGATGCACTGAATGATCAGAATGTCGGCTGCCAGAATTGGAAACAGTTATTGCTTTATGGGATGTTTTAAAGATGCACAGCAGTGGTGGAAATCGTCTATCAGGCTTTGCTTATTTCATTCCTGCTTGTAAGAATGCATAATTTCAAAAGTTTTTTTTTTCCTCACTGGGAAAGATTTTGAGTGTTTGGGAATATTTTGGATGACTGCATTTCAGGACATTTTTTTTAAAGTATGTATTAAAAAAAACCCATTTGTTTTGTTCAAACCACCCCCTTTTGCTCAGAACACATGGTTTGTGTAGAAAATTTATAGTTGATTTTAGTTATAGAAAACTCTTTCTGATGATTTTTTTTTCAAGGACCCCCACCCTGCAAACCATTCACAGTTTTCTCCTAATTTTTTCCTGATTTGTTGAAATAGAGTCTGGAGCTCAGTCTCTGAGAAGACTTAAGATGCTGAACTCATATTTTTGCAATCAAGATTGCTTGCTGGTTGTACTGTTTGGAGACTTGTGTGAGTGCTTTTGTTTGTTTGAGGCTGTGTGCCCTCCCTTACCATATAGTCTAAGGATGTGGAACTTCTGCTGAGTTGGAGATGGAGCTAGCAGCTACTAGCAGCAAATTGCTACTGCCTCAAGTCTCTGGAGCTCAGCAAACAGGAAGAAAAAAAACCCAGGATTTTTTTGCTACGTGTTTTGTGGGGGACTTTGTTGAGGAGTCCTAGAGAGCTGTGCTGCTGCATCTGCAGGATATTAAACAATGGAAGAAAGGAGGAAATCATCACAGAGGAATACAAATGAATAGCCAGTGTTTGTAGGGGAAAAGTCATAAAAACTAAAGCTCAGAATGAGCTCAGGCTTGCTAGAGAGGCTAAAAATGATAAAAAAAAGGGGTTTGGCAGCTATTTTCTAAAGAAGAGGAAGAACAAGGAAAAGGTGGGGCCACAGTGTTCAGAAGATGGTAAAATGCTAACAGGGGATGGAGAGAAGACCAGACTGTTCAATGCCATATTTGCCACAGTCTTCTTTCAAAAGGACAACAGTTCTGTATCTAGTGAAAAAAGTAAAGGGACTGAGCCCAGAATAGGTAAAGAGAAAGTAAAATAACACTTGGCCATTCTAAATGAGTTCAGGTCTCCAGAGCCAGAAGAACTGCATCCAAGAATAATAAAGGAACTTGCAGATGTATTCTCAGAGATATTGTCAGTAATTGTGTATAATTCTTGGAGAACAGGAGAGGACCCAGCAAACTGGAGGAAGTCAAATGTTGTTCTCTAAAAATGGGAAAAAAGAAGACCCAAGCAACTACTTATCAGTCACCTTGATGCCGATACCAGAAAGGTTCTAGAACATATCATTAAAGAGTTAGTCTATGAACACTTAAAAAGGAATCTTGTGATAACTAAGAGCCTTTGTTGTTGTTGTTGTTGTTGTTGCTGTTGTCAAAATTACAAGTTTGGTAGATTGGGGAGTTCTGTAGATATGGTAGATCGTGATTTCAGTAAGGCTGTTCACATGGTCAGCCATGCTGTTTATGGAGGCATGCTGATGGACAGTGCTACTGTTAGGTTGATTTATAGTTTGTGATGGACCAGATCCAAAGAGTGCTCACCAATGGTTGCTTTTCATCCTGGAGAGAAGTGTCTAGTGGGGTACTCAGGGTTCTGTTTTGGGCTCAGTGTCCTTTAACAGCTTTATAAATGACTTTGATGATGGAATAGAAGGTGTCCCAAATAGAAACCATAGAAATAATGGGTTTAGGTGCAAAGAATAACAGAACATACTATATACAGACATACCTCAGTTGCTAGAGCTTATGACAGAAAAACTTCTCAGCCCCCTTTATCCTCCTTGTCCTCTGCCTAGTTGGATTCCAGCTGATCTTAGAACAAAGTAAACAGCAGCTGCCTCTGGAATCCCTTATTGAGCTTAGGAAAACAGTATGACAGGGGGGAAAAAAGGTAAAAATAAATCAGTCTTTCTCACTAGCCCCGCTCCTCACATGTTAAAAAAGCATAGAATTGTAAATTTGGCCAGCAAAAATGGAAATCAGAAGAAAAGTAGAGGCTGCTGAAAGGGGAAAAAAAAATCCGTGGAGCTATTTGGGAAGAGGCTTACAGGTAGTATCTAGAAAATTCAAAATGTTTCTATTTACTTATGCAATGCTTTCCTGACTTGGTTATTTCATTTGAAATGTGCATATTGGTAATTTTGAATAAAAGGTTGCTGAAACAAACCTTTTTTGCTGCTGCGGCTTCTCCTTGGGCTTCTCCTTCTCCTTCTGGTTGTTGTTGTCTTGGATAGAATCCCCATTCTTTCTCTATTATTTCTCCTTTGGTATCAAATTTTCTGTTAAAAAAGTAATGCTCAGGAACACATCATTAGCTGAGGTACATCTGTAGTTCAGTTAGATCTAAACAAATAAGATAGTTGTGATATGGCAGTCCTAGATAATGCTGGCATTAATTCAACACCATGCTTTCAGATTTCACAGTTCTAGGGCTGAAGATTTTTTTGATCTGTTGAGGTATTAAAATGCAAAACTTGTTACTGGGAAATTTGAGGGGAAACACTTGTTATAAATCCTCAAATCAGATAAGACAAGACAGATACCTGAAGGGAAGGCAATCAAAGCCACTATCAATCATTAGGCACACTAGACTGAACTGGCATCTTTGAGCATTTTTCTAGCCCTCTGAAAGGTCACTTATTTCTGGCACATTCCCCAAGTATCCTGCCAAGGCAATTTTACATATTTCCACTAGTGGGAAACTTTGATGGAAAGAAAACCCTACATGAAGTAAGGCCCGATTACCAAGTTGACTAGTTTTACTGTGTTACTCTTATAGAGTTGGAGTAAGGCAGAAAATTTGATAGGTATTATGGGTCAGGTTAAAAAAAAAGTCAAGTATTGCGAAGAGAATACACATTTATAATGTTTATTTTGGGTGGCTTTTCACATCCTTTAGAACATAGTTCAGCTAAGAAACTTGCTACCATAGGTCGATAGTGGTTGTTGCCAGTGTGGAGAATTTTTGAAATGGATTAGACAGATTCACAAAGCACAAGTTTATTATGACTACTAGTTATGATAATGACAATTTTATATTCAGTATTAGAAGCAATATGCCTCTGAACACCTGTGGAGCATAAATGGGAGGATGCTTTGTTTGTACAATCCTGTGGGCACTACTCTGGTAAATACAGATGTGAGGGCCTAAAAATGATAAAGAAAACAGGGAAAGAGGAAAAAATTCTTAACCATTTTTACCAAAGCACACATTTTCAGTTTTTCTGTTGGATTTTGGGGAAAGCCAACTAATGTAATATTTTCTCATTTGCAAAGTTGACTTTTTTGAAAAAAAAAAAGACAGTTCCATTCAGTCAGAAAACTTCATACAGTCGGCACCCCACATTTATGGGTTTGACTTTCATGGATTTGATTATTTGCAAGTTTTCTCAACCCCTGCCCCAACACTTCAGGCACTTCTGTTCCAGGGGAACCTTCCCTCTTGGCAGCTCCAATCAGGCTGTGCAGCCCTTTAAAAACCTGCCTCTGGTCCTCCTCCTCCTCCTCCTCCGCTTGCCACTGCCTGGCCAGCTAAGGACAACTCACAGCCCGATTTCTCAGCACCACAAACCCTCCCCTAATGCCCCCCATCCAAGTAAAAAGATGGATGTGAGAGAAAGTTAGGGCCACTATGCTGACCCACTCCCTTTTCCCTCTCCTTTCCTTGGCTTAGACTGGACCCTGGATATCTGTTCTCCCCATCATGCCTCAGCCTCCTTCCCCCTGCACATTTTGTTATTTGTGATTTTTCCACCTTTGTGGGAGTCCTTTGCCCCTAAACTTGGTGAACGTGGAGAGCTGACTGTAACATGAAGATCTGTTTGTAAGACAGTCTACAGAATTTGGTAATGACAGTTTGTGCAGATACCACATGTATTTCAGAAGCATACCATTTGTGTGTGTCAGGGAGAAGCTCATTGTGATAAAATTACATTGTTGAAGAGTTTATTAATGTCAATGTTGAGTTAAACTTTATACCCAGGGATGTTGCTGACCTTTTCCATTAGAGGAG
The DNA here is from genome assembly GCA_030412105.1 of Cyclura pinguis. Classification (NCBI taxonomy): domain Eukaryota; kingdom Metazoa; phylum Chordata; class Lepidosauria; order Squamata; family Iguanidae; genus Cyclura; species Cyclura pinguis. Next base: position 106,761,046 of record CM059600.1, on the reverse strand, counting down.
GATTAGCCCCATCCTCCCTGTTCAGATAAAATTCTTTTAGTTCTAATCAAATTCTTAACTATAGAAGCATGCTCATTAATTAAAAATGTATAAAATTTGTGTCCCTTAATTACAGTTTAATCCAGATTGATTTCAAATTATTTTTTTAACTGCTTTTGGCTTTATTTCCATTCATATTTATTAAGCTTTGCATCTAACTTCTTGATACAACTGGAAGAAAAGAAATAGTTATTTCAAAAGTTCTGTGTGAGGAGGAATGGAGGGCGCCAGCTCTACAGATGACAGAAGCTGACACTTCTGTCCCACTGGGCACCAATTGAAGCACTCCTGGTTGTACTGACAGTCCAGGCTGGGCAGCTCTGAAGGTGTGCATCAGGGCAGCTGACAGCTGGCCTGATTTGTGTGAGCAAGGAGTGTCTTCAAGGTGCACGTTGGGGCTCTTGTCAAAGCCCCGTTCTGTATCTTCAGATCCGTCCCTGCTGGCTCTGTCAGCATGAGCACAAAGTGCTTTCAAGTCACAGATTGAGGCACTTGACACCTGTCCTCAACTGCCTCTCCAAAGCACATCTTGCTGGCATAGTGTCCGAGCTTGGTTCTTCATACTGGAGTCTCAGCAATTTGAGACCAAAGAGTGGCTGTAGTTATGTAGGACATAGAAGCATAGGGCATTATTGTGAAGACAGTCCCAGATATGAGGTGATCTAATCAAGATCAGGAAGAAGAGGAAGAACTATAGCTAAGACCTACAACTACAACTGTCGAAAGAAGCCTACCAGAAGCTGTTGTTATAAAACCGAGAGATTTTATGCACGTGCAGCCATATCTCCCTCGGTCATCAGTCACCTGGGTTACAAGACGCAGCTGGTGCTTCCTCCTCTTGAGTGGGACCCATCATTCGGAAATGTCTCTGCAGCCAGGTGAGAACCCTCACCGCACCCCTGCTGATTCATTGTCTTCTACTGTGGTGCCTTTGGCTTAGCTTCTAGTGGCTAGAGAATGAAGTGTCTAGATTCAGGCTGTTGTGCTTAGATCCAGACTGTTTGAAGGACCGTATCTCCCTATACAAACCTGCTAGAGGAAGGCTTTCTCTTGCTCCTGCTACCATCCCAGGCTCACTTGGTGAGGACACTGGAGAGAGCCTTCTCAGTGGCTGCTCCCACCCTGTGGAACTCTCTTCCATGGAAGGCTAGGCTGACTCCCTCCCTGCTTTCCTTTTGCAAGCAGGCAAAAGCATTTCTTTTCAAGCAGGCTTTTGATGTGTGAGCAAGGGAGATTTTTATTTTTTTTAATTTCTCTTTATTTTAACATTTGTATGGTTTTATAATGATTTTATGCTGTTTTATATGGCTAATTTTAATTGTTTAAAATGTTATTGTAATTGTTCTGGAAGCCCCCTTGGGTCTCCCTCTGGGAGAAAGGTGGCATATAAATACAATCAATCAATCAATAAAATAAAATAAAATAAAATATGCAATGTATGCAATTTTGTACAGATTCTTATTTTTGTATGCATTTTGGAGACCTCTGTCTCAAAATTTGGAGAAACGTGAAAACCCAACACCAGTTATGTCATTCTACTTTGCATGTTAGTTCAAGAAATCAAAATAAAAATTAAGTTGAATCATATTAAAATGAAACTCAAACAGATTTCTTCCCTATCCCTACTTCATTTTTAGAAGAACCCTGATTTTAGTCTCCCTTGCATCCCCACGAATACTTTATGAGGACGTCTTACTTTCTTGACTATTGATCGCAGTTATGGATACTTGGCTCCCTTTGTGTTGATCAGAAGGTGTAGCTTGAATAAGCTTTACTATTAAGATAGAGGCCTTACCTTTTGGCAGAAGGAAGTGAAGATTTCATTGGGCATTGTTTCCTCTAGCACACATATGAACTAAATTTCCACAATCATTAATGTTCTGGAAAGATTTATTCCCTAAATGGAGAGAAGCAGTTGGCAGACTTATGCAGAAGATCGTGTCCTGAATGAATATGGTAAGAAATGTGGACCTTGTACTGTGTCCTGTTTATTTGTGAGGCTTTCCTATTAATACAGTAATAACTTGCATTAAATTCTCTATATCACACGTAGTTATAACCTGTCATTAATAAACAGCTTTTAAGAAGTACTACATTTATTTATTATTATAGAAGTACTCCATTATATTTTAAAGCTAATGTATCATTCATTTCATTTATTCTTGATTCAAAATTTTATTAAACAAAAATATTTGTTTTGTGGGAATGGAATGGTTAGGAGTGGATATTAATCAGAGGCATGTTTACATAGAGACTTTAATTTAATTTTTGTAATTAATAGTTAAGTGACAGATTTGAATAATTTCTTATTCTTATTCCAAAGCAGTTGTTCAGTTATTCAGCTTCAACTCATGGTCACACATGAATGGGAAATGTCAAGTATCCATGGTTATCAACCTCTCTGTTCAGGTCTTACAAACTCAGGGCCGTGGCTTCCTTGACTGATTCAATCTACCTGTAATGTAGTCTTCTTCTTTTCCTGTTTCCTTCCACTTTACCAAATATTATAATCTTTTCTAATTAGTCAAGTCACCTCATGAGATGTCCAAAATACAACACGCTCAGTTTAATCATTTTGGCTTTTAGGTAGAGTTCAGATTTGCTTTGCCCTCAGACCCATTCATCTGTCTTTTTAAGAGTCGTAGTATCTGTAGAACTCTTCTCTTAGTGCCTCATTCCAAGTGGGTTGATTTTCTTCCTGTCAGCTTTCTTTACTTTTCAGCTTTCACAGCCATAGAAATCAGAAACATTATGATCTGGATGATTCTGAGACGGGTATTAATTATATGTCTTTATACTTTAGGATCTTACCTTGTTCATGGCTGCCTTTCCAAGTCTTAGTGTTCTTCTGGTTTCTCTACTATCATGTCGATTTTGGTTAATGACTGAGCCAAGATTTAGGAAATCTTTTTCAATGTCTTTGTAACCCACTTTAAAGTTATGTAAGCCATCTGTGATCATTTTTTTTCTTGTTAATATTCATGTGCAACCCTGCTTTTGCACTGTCTTTCTTAACTTTCATAAATGAACTGTGTGTGTCTGTGTGTAGTCTCCTGCTGGCTTATGGTGACCCCATTCATGGGGGGAGGGTTAGGCAGGGAATACTCAGGGCATTTTTTGCCAGTTCCTTCGTCTGAAATATATCGTATAGCATTTGGTATTCACTGGTGGTCTCCTATCCAAATACTAACCAAGACTGACCCTGCTTAGCTTCCAAGATGAAATGGGTTCTGGTGCCTTTAGGGTATTTAGACCAGCTCAATAAACAGTAAAACATTACCTGTAAATAAATCTATACCATGAGTCGACGCCGTCTTGGTAAAGATGGAAATGAGAAAAGGCCTTAAAATACTGAACTCTAGTCAATATACAGTTGTGGAGACATAATAAAACAGAACCAGTTTCTTGGATTGTGCAAAGATGTTTTCAAATCACCAGACATATGTTGTGAAAGATGCTTGAAGCTGCTGAGAATGCACTGTACTTGGAGGTGGCCTATAAATTCTTGATTTATATATAGATGTTTGAGAATATGGTGTCAAAGCGTAAAAACCTTTCCTTCTTCCCCCAATATGTTGTATCTATAAAAAAAATCTTACTAAGAGCTGAAAATGTTTTACGGAAGTCCACAAAGCCTCCTGTATTAAATCCTCCTCTGTTCTATAGGAGGTACAGTCAGCAACCTTAAATATTCAGCTACCTTGAGCTGATTAAATATTTTTAAGCTATGTTGTTATGAAAAATTACTTATCAATTATAAATATGCTAAATTAGCATATTAATGTAACCATTATGGAAAAAAATTCTTTAATTTCACTCTGAAAATAATGACGTGAAACATCATATTTCTTTGTGAATATATCATATATCAGTATGACCTGTTTTTCCATTCTGCCATTTAGCTAACATTCTGGAATCAGTTTTAGAAATCACACAGAACAACCGTGAATCCCTGACCCACTGGCAGGAGTGGATTAGAATGGGCTAGAGGGTTCCACTGCTGACAAAATGGGCATATTCCCTCTCCCCCAGTGGCATCCAGTATGCCCATGAAAAGTTTCACAAGTTGTTCTGGAGATGGTACTGGTAGGACTAAGGGCTTTTCTGCACTATACTGTTATAGTGCTATTATTCCACTTTCAACATCCTACGGAATCCTAGGGTTTGCAGTTTAGAGAGGGGCATTTAGAATTTCAGCCAGAGAGCTCTTTGGCCTCAGTAAACTACAAACCCCAGAATTCCACAAGATGTTGGAAGTGAAATAATAGCACTATAACAGTGTAGTGTGGAAAGGCTCTAAAACTTCTTCCTAACTTTAGGTAATTCCAGGATCAGACTGTTCACCCTGTGCTAACCTGATCAAGTTTTAAAAAGTCGGGTTTTGGATTCAGTTTAATAGTCTGATAGCTGCAGGCAAACATTGCTCTTAAAATTGTTGTTGCCAAGCATGTTGTCTCCACTGTTATAGCCATTGCCCAGAAACATGACAGGGAACAGTTTTATGCGTTATATAGTAGTTGAAAGTGGATATTTTATTAAATTAACATGCCGTACTATTACCAGTAGAGAAACTGTAACAGTTTTCAGAAATCATGGAAGTCACAAGAGATGGGAAGGATCTTTGGTGATCCCTGGCTTTATTTTTGCTTTTGCTTGGTAAAAATGAGAGAACCACAAGATAAATAAGAAAAGTACTGCTCATGCATTCACGCTCTTCTAGGTGACTGAGTGCTGCGCTGGTCTGCATGGAGCCTCCAGCATGGATGAATTGGAAGAATCGCTGAATGTTAATGACAGTCTATATGGCTGTGACACTTAGAGCGCTTTATCAATCAAATGTGGCACATTCTGCCAGCCTGGCCACCTGTCCCACTCCATCAGTGTCAGAAAGTATTTCACAGAAGGCCACAGGTGCCAGCTGTCATTCTGAAAGAAGTATCAGGATGGCCCAGGATAAGTGTGTTAAGGAAATTTGCTCAGATTGATTTTTTTTTTGTCTCAACAGACTCGTTTGTTTTGTTTTTTATAGAAAGGACAACAAGCAGGCAAATTAGTGACTGATAGTATACTCCTATGCTTATCTATCAAGAAGCAGGGCTTGGCGGGGGGGGGATCTACTCCCTCTCCCCAGTTACAGCTTCCAGAATCCCTTCCATCAGCCTCATGGCAAAAATAGTAAATTTTGCAAGCTCTGAGCAGATGTAAATCTTACTTAATTAAATGAGACTTACTCCCAGTTAAATCATTTATCATTTATTCTTGTTAATATGATGAGTGTAAAGATTATTTATCTGACTTTAATGGATGTCAGAATTTTCAGTGATTTTATGAGCTACCATTAACCAGGAACCTGGGAAGAAGGTGAGCGAATCTTCCACCACTTTCTAAGCCTGGCCATCACACATAGGAGTTGGTATGGCTGGGCTCTCCTAGGCTTTTCGGTCTGAAAGTGTTTCTTCTTTCAGAATTTCCTCTCATTGAAAGCAGTGAGGGTAAGTTAGCTATGGCAGCTTCAGACAAGCGGAACTGAAGGGCCCAATCTTGGGTCCTCTTGAGAGAAGATTTGTATCCCAAAAAATGCCTACACCTCTCAGAACCCATGGAATGCCATCTTTCAGCTGTGACGGATCTACAATGGGTAAACTTTCCATAGCTGTGCTCTCCCCACTGAGAGAGAGGCATTACTATTTCATCAAAATACCACTCATTAATCCCTGTTCACATAATATCTGAAGGGATTAAGACTGAGTTCTAAGATGTTCATGATAACCATAAAAGGAGAATACAATTTATATGGAGCTCTTTTAGTCTCCTCATTTCTCAGTGGATTTTACTAGCTAAAAATACAATTTTTCACAAATCATAATGTGTGTGTGTGTGTGTGTGTGTGCATAGATATGTCAGTGGTGTTCATCGCAGCCCTGTTACCCCTTTTTGGTGGACTACAGTGCACTCTTTGTGCTGCAGAATCCTACCTCACTTTGAGGTAATCCAGTGTGTCCCCCTCCTGCCTAGGAAATTGAAAACTCCTGATATATACATTTTAAGGCTGGAGGCTGCCCATTCTGTTCTGTAATATGGCTTCTTCCACAGAGAACACTACCAAACAAACAAAGAAACAAAACAAAACAAAAACCCAAAAGAAAAAACAAAACAACAACTACAAACAATGAAACTATATAAGGAAAGGCAGCATATAAAGGCACCAAATTCATAGTGGGCTCAGTCCTAGGTCTCTTGTTTATTTTGAAGTCTTATAGATTAATGATAACTGTATTGAATAATAATTTTCTGCGGAATTTTGTCCTCAGTGTCCAGTAGCAGATCATTGCCATGAATCAAAGCCCTCTGCACAAATTTATCGTTGTTTGCTACAGAAAATGAATACGTTCAAAATGCTTGTGTGAATAATAGAAATCTTTTTCCATAGAAGACAACAGGTAATCCATTCACAAGAAAGAGTTCATGAACACTTTGGATCATGGCTCTGTCTTTAAGAAGAACATCCTTGTCCTGACATCATAGATGCCCAGTGATAAAAGAGGATTATTACCATGATTAGATGTGAGTAGTGAAGAAGTTTCTTTCAGGTCTGTTGAGCTATATCTTACATTCATTTATTACACATACCAGAAGTAGTAAGCTACTTCTCGTCTGTGTATTTCTGTTTAGCTCTCTTCATCCTACATATTCCCCTCCCCCAGTTTTATAATTTTCCATTTAAAGAAAGTATGTTTGGTTGTAGTTGGTGTGGCTTACAGATTTTTCTATAATTGAAGTTCTAAAATGAAAATTACTTTGCGTATAGCAAAGGACTAGCTATGCTTACACTACGATATCACAAAAGGATTTTCTATGTTTTATAAATCTACAATGGAACAGTAAGGGTTGAAAGCATTTTACATAGGGCTGAGCTAACCATTTTTTAAAATTTTGAGATTGTGTTCAAAAAATTCAGTTTTTGACACAAATTTCTCCCCCCCGCCATATTTGTTCTTTTCCATATGCATATTGGTTGCAAAATGTTGGATGGATAAATTTTGTCTCAGCTGTGTTCATCTCCAGTGATAAAGACACTGGTATTTATTTTCATTCTGGAAGATGTTTTAGTGTGCTCTTTCAAATTATGATGCTGCTTTCTAGAAAATACTTCTATTTCAGAACAAGCTGTGTTGAGTGGGGAAAGCATGACAATCCCATTCTAATATCTCATTCTTGCCTGCTTGGGGTAATATTACTAGGGTGCCCATTGGTGTGAGACAAAGACAAAAGAAAATATCCAGAAGAGCTGTCACCTCTAGGAATAGGAAATCATACTGAAGGAAAGCAAAATGCTGTAGGCACTCTCAATTATTTACTGGAGAATTAAGTGCCCTCTATGATTAAGGTGATGCTCTTCCATGGGGCAAAATAATATATAAAATAGCTTGTATCAAACTAGTCACATGATCATTCTTATTTTCACCTAAGGCATGCCTACTAATCAATCTTTTTCACTGATGCAACACCACTGTACTCCACTGAAACAAAATATATCCTTTTATTTAAGAATGCAGCAGGGGGCAGGAGGGGAAAGTTGGGTATAGGATATGCATATGGGCAGGGTTGTAGATAGGTATTCCATGGATACAAGGAGTGTTCATACAGAACTACTGTAGTTAAAACACCAGATTGCCACATGCAAGTGGTTAGGGTGTATCTGTTTCATCTTTTCATGGATAAATACATTTCTGTTCTATGTTCCTGCTTCTTGCAGGTTCCAAATACAGAATTACTGATATTAAACATCTCTCTTTTTGGCATAAAAGTATCTCTGGGTCAGGCCTTGAGAGTTCAGCACCCAACTTGCAGAAACAAGCCAGTGGTTTTGTCCATAGTTTGCCAGGCTGTTCCAGAATGTACATGAACCATCTGTTGCTTCAGTAGTACTGAGAAACAGAGCCATTCACATATGTGATGTGACTCCCCATAGTCTTTATTGCTTCAGCTAAATCTATCTAAGAGATTAGTAGCTCACTAAGGATGATTTTATAGACTGTGCAGCTGGCTTATTTAAAACTAGATTACTGTCGTAGAAGGAAATGTTTCATCAATGCATAAAAAAATTGACTAGATAGAATCATATTTTAAGAGATTTAACACAAACCAAAGAAGAAATAGATTTCTAACATTTACTATGTCATAATGTGAAAAACAGATGGGTAGAGAATTTTATTTTCTATAATCTGTTATAGGGTAGGGTTATTGTTTGATTGGCTATTTAATATTGTCATGATTTTGAAGATGAAAAATAAAATGGGCTGTTTCACTAAATCAAATTTGTAGTGGGTGGAAGAACTCCAGGATGGTTTCTCATAGAATAAGAATAAGTAATCTGCCTTCTCACATGTACACAATAATGACCAAGGAATGATGCTTGTTAATGAAATAGCATAATTCTGAGTGGCTTTGTGAGTACAATTTGGTGGGTACAGTGAGATGGTGCTCCCCCAAATCTTCATTTCTTGCAGTAGCAGAAAATGATGTTTTAAGAAGAAGCTAGCCATAGGAAGGAACTTGGTGCCACAGAGACCTGGTAAGCCCTCTCCTTTTCCAAAACTAATGAAATGTTTTGCTCTCCTTCTCACACAAACAACTTGGTGTCTCTGAAATTGAGGATTTTTATTCATCCTTCAGTACTTCTGCTTCCAGCTGCTTAAGTAATGTAATAGAGAAAGATGACACTCAGATATGAAGCCATGTTTGTCCATGTGTTGTTTGCTGTTGTTGTTGTTGTTGTTGTTGTTGTGTGCATTCAAGTTGTTTCCAACTTATGGCAACCCTAGGGTGAACCTATCATGGATTTTTCTGGGGCTGCAAGTATGTGACATGTCCAAGGTCACCCAGTGGGTTTCCATGGCAGAGCGGGGAAGTGCACCCTGGTCTCTGGAGCCATAATCCAGTGCTCAAACCACTACACCATGCTGGCTTGCTGTGTACAGAGGGCTAAAACCAATTGCTAAACTAACTTGGATAGAGCCATTGGATCAATCGGATTTACATAATCAGACTAATTTTGAAAATGTGATGAATTCCATGGTTCTGCTCTAGTCCAAACTAGAAATTGGATTTAGCTCACAGTTTTAGGAATTGCTCCAAACAATCTAACCTCATTTTCACATTGTGTTATGTTTCCTCATGAATGTTACATTGAACCACTACCCTATGGTGATTTCTCATTGATCTGATGCTAGTTAACGGCTGCCTAGTTTACATGTGAAGGCAGAGGTTAACCATATCTGTTCGGATTTCTCCTGGTGTTCATAACAAAATAAAAGGCCTTCCCTTATTGCTGCAGTAGTTTGTATCTTTACAGATTTATATCGTGTTATTCTTCACCACAGCAGAAGATCCATTTAAACTGAAAAAGTTGGATATGAACTATTTTAACGTATGTGGGTTTCAGATGCACTCAGAGACCTCTGCTCCTCATCTGGAGTTTCATATTTGTAATGGAGTGTGGCACAGAGTTAATTAATAGGTTATGGAAAGAGAGCACTGGTGGGTATATACTGTAGAACTTCAGATTACTAAGCCAGTAGTTTTCTATTGAATTTAAAGAACAGTTTCCATTCAGGTCTGAAGTAACCTGAAGGGGTTTTGGAATGAGCTAAATCAAATGCTAAGGGATGAAACAAAGCTTAATTGATTTTAATTTCTCTCTATGTTGGTCTTCACAAATGGATTTGATAGTGCAAATTTAATAACAGAGGTAAAAATGAAAGACCTTGAGTTCTGAAAAGAGGGACTGAGGACTGTTAGATAATTATTCATGTATATTGATGAACTGTTGAGGATTAGCTTCTGACATGCTACCTATTTAGTATTATTGGGAGTTTCATTAATGTCATACCTCAGTGTTACTGAAGTATAATAAAATTCCACATGCTATTAGTTGGATGTTTCCACATTTCAAAAGGCTTAATGATGTTAACCAGAATGAATTGTGAAGCAACTTCCAGCTTTACTTTTCAAAGGCAGTAGAAATAGTACATTTACAGCTTGAGGCAGGGGTCCTGCCAAGTCATGTGAATGCTACACCAGGATGAACAGTGGCATAATGTAGTGACAAGATCATGTGCTCAGACACCAATAGAGGCAACACCTCATTGGCACCTGTAGAAACAAAAGGCAATATAGCAGTACAAACAAAGAGGACCGTAGCAGCTTGGTGATGGTTCTGAATCTCTTTGATACAGGAGGCATAGGTTGCTTCTGTGGAACTGAGTACCTGTTATGAATTTGGACTGACATACCAGGTGTAATTCTATCTTGCCTGGCCTTGATCATCTACACTCTGGTAAACTCCAGATTACACAGCTGGGACTGTATCTGAAGATGGTTTAGTAACTCCTTGTTTGGCATGCAAAACTGATATTATTGGCTGGAATCAAGCATTACAGTGCCAATAATACAGGTATCACAATGGCTGTATGTCTGTTTCTGGGCCAAATTCAAAGTGTAGTATTAGTTTTATGCCACATGGAGCACCTGTATGATGGCAAAGCCTATTAGATTAGCATCTCTCTCTCCTTTCATTAGCTTTCTGAATTTCTTGTTCCTGTGTCTTCTCCCCCATGCAGCAGAGTTGTGAAAGATGGTTTCTATTAGTCTTTGTATTGCAAGAATGATCTCTAATGTAAAAAAAAAGTCAAAAAACAAAGAAGTTCTTTTTTTACAAGGTCTTTTATAGGGGAGCCCAACCCAGCCCCCACCCTTTTCTTGTCTTAAGTCTAACTGGAAGGTTTATATTTGTTGTTTTGTTTTGTTTTGCTTTGGTGGTGGTGGTGGGGAAACATTGGCATCGGGGAGATGTTGAAGGAGGGCTGGAGAAAGATAGACTTTTAGTGCAATAAACAATGCAATAAAGCTTGACCTGGGAAAGAATAGTAAACAGCTGCCTCCAGAGTCCCTTACTGAGAAAGCGTGAAGAGCAAAACAGAAAGAAAAAGGGAAAAAGGAAAGACTTACCTGCCCGCCTGGCATGATGATAAAGCACAGAACTGTAAGTTTCATCACCAAAATAGAAATCGTAAGGAAAGTGGAAGCTGTACAAAGAAAAAAAAGAAATCATCCTGGGATGCATTTTGGAAGAAGCTTTTGAGTGGTCTAGAATATTCAAAATGTTTTTGTTTACCTTTGAAAGGGTCACCTGATCTGATTGTTTAATTTCATGTGTGCATAACGATAGTTTTGAATCAAATGTTTGCTGAAACATGTTGAAGTAGTCTTCTTTTTGGGATGTAGGAACCTATCCCTATTCTTTCCATGTTATTTCTACCTCTGGTCCCAAAGTTTCTGTTAAAGAAGTAATGCCCAGGAACATGTCTGCTTTCTTAAGTGAGGTATGCAGCTTCATGTGTTCTCGAAACAATTTTTTTTTTCATGACAGTAGGCAAAAACAACATTCCCAATACAAAACTTAACCAATAGAGGGACATGGAAGTAACATACAGATTGGTTATTATTTACAGTCTTGGTCCATTTAAAGTTCACTTGTGTCTCAAGAGCCTGGCTTGCTAAGGGAAGAATTGTTACACTAAGATAAGTTTTTCTGTATTGTAACTGTGCTATGGAAACATGTTGTGAAACCAGCTGCCATGAAATTGAATTACAGGTGTTGTATTCTTCACTGATGAAATTGCTCCATTATATCGTGGGCCTTTTCATTTTGTTTTGAACAAATAACTGCAATTTTCTAGGATCCAAAGAAATCATGGAGCAAGTAGTTGAAGTTGTTTAAAGCTTCCATTACAACAGGAAATTATCAATGTTTCTCTGCTGTGTGGCTCCCTGCCTCCCATCCTTTCAATTGTGTATCGACTTGGAGAGAGTTAGCATGCTTGAGAATTTATTGTAAAATGTGTGCACCCAGTCTTTTAGATGTTTCTTTCAAGATACCTGTCAGTGAGGCTATTACAATTTATTTATGACTTTTAACAGTGCATGAAGTAAGGAAGTCTGCAAGGGGTTGTCTTTGCAAGAGGATGACTCAGTGTAACCTATTTTGTAAGCAAATCCATTCACAAATGTTTGTTGCAATGGAAAAAAAAAGCGAAAGACCAGACGAGTCCTACTGTTTACTGAATCAGAATATCTTAGATATATATTCTGTTGAGTTATTGGGTAGCTTAGTCTTCTCAGAGTTGCATGTCCAAAGCTTTCAAAAAGACCAAAAGGAGATGTGGGAGAGAACTTGTGCTGAGAAGAATGGTGTCAGTGAAGCCTGCGGGGAGTGGTTTGAAAATCTGGACATCTTCATTCATGCAGAACAACTTAGAAACAAAAAAATCTAGGTCTTTGCAAAAAGTTTCAGATCTGGGTTGAAACAATCTTGTTTCCTCATTATTATTATTTTTTAAACCCTATGGTCAATATGTCTTCTAGGTCCCACAGAAGCTTTTCCCAGTGCAGTGCATATTTTGGATATGACTCTGTTGTTCCCATAAGTTGGCCTTGCTGGTTAGAACTGATGGAAAGTGTAGTCTAAATAATCTCTGCAAAATAGGAAGTGAAGTGGGTTTTCCAGAAAAAAATAGACATTCAGCACATTAAATGTTATGTTCAAACACATTCAACACTCTGTGTAGAAACTGGAATGTTTCCATTGACATAAAAAGAATAGCATATACTTTTCTGATATTTAACAAGAAACAATTAAATATGGGAGAACAGAACTATTTTTTAGGACACCTACTTAAATGGCTGTGTATCTGACATATCTTATATCAAAAATTTAACTTTCTTTGTCTGGGATATAACTAGCACCTTCAGTTTTCACTCGCTTCAATTTGAATGTGAGAAAATGCTCATTTAGTACAACTAGGTGAACATTCTGTTTCGTTAAAGAAAGGATATGAGCTTGTAGGCACAGACAACATTTTATCTTGTACTTGTGACTGATTGGAAAGCCAAAAAATTTTCAAATAGAAATTAGCTTAGCCTTGTGTTCATTTGTTAGTCTCTTCCTCAGAGCACCAGGTTTTCTTAATTCTGTAAGTCTCCTAAGAAGAATAACTACATATTTATACCTTATATTTATCCCACCTAACATGATTGATTACAGTGCAACAGCCCAGATTGCTATGGATGTAGAGGTGTGTGTGTGTGTGTGTGTGTGTGTGTGTGTGGTGGAAGTTTTTCCACAGAAAAATACAGCCAGCATGCCACATCTCTAAAAATAGCTCTGCCTCTCAATGTACTGCTAGGAGCAACTTGGAACTGGTATCCTTATTCATGCTGCTCTTAACTATGTTGTCTACACAGTGACATAGAATTGGGCTGTATGGCAGAAAACACTCAGGTTAAAAATGCACTGAAGTTTGACTATTTGCCCTCATTCCTTGTGTCTGCTTTACAAATAATTGATTTCCTATATAGGAGCAACTTAAATATAGAGAATACGGAGCTTGAGAACATAATTTTTTGTGCTATCTAGCAAACTGCCCTAGCAAACATAGCCCACTGGATGTATGTGTGAGTAGATGATTAGATACGTGGAGATACATAGTATTATATGCAGCATTAAGCAACATTCAGTTCTGCAGTATACTTCATCCTGTTCTCCCTTTCATGTTGCAACTTCTGTTATCTCCTCTTCTCCTTTTTCTTTCCATTTTAATTTCCCCAGTGTTTATTGTATTGTAACCCTTGTATCATACACAAATAAGGTCTTGTTTTCTTCCCTATGCAGCCTCTAAATGTGCATACAGAGTGTGTGCAAAGCAGCACAATGAATGATAAAGGAGTACAGGAAGGTTGTAAGCGCTTTCATATTCTCATCCAGCTCTCTTCTTTATCTCAGTACTTGTCAGATAGAGTCAAAGAAGCTTTGTGAAGATATGCAAGACTGCTTTTTTGGGGGGGGGCTTTCAGTCTCCCCCTAAACACCATTTTCTGTCCTGGGGGAATCTTTTAGTTTATTTCATTTATTTCAGTATTTGTTCATCACCTTTCAGCCTGCCATGAATCTCTGGCAGCAAACAAAAAGAGATAAAAAGCATTCTTCAAAACAGACTGAATCAACCTTTTAAAAAGTTTTCAAAAGCACACGTGATAAAAACAATCAGAAAAGCCACTTCTAGTTTTGAGGACCAAAGCCACGCAAAACAATAAAATCATAATGTTGCAGTTGTCTCATTTGATGGGTCAGTTTCAGTCATATGCTTTCCGTGTAGGAAAGCTGTGGCATGGGAGATTGTTGGCCATTTAAAAGTGAAAATGAAAAAAGCCTGTAGAAATACCAAGTCAGAACATCAGATGACTGATGAATGTACATAGAATATGACATTTGTCCTGTAGAAACAATATGAATGGTTGTCACAATATTTTCCCCGTTTTCTTCTAGAGTGTATTTCCCTAGAATACCCAGCAGTTGCACTCAAAGTGATCTTAATTTGCCTGTCTTTCACTGTCAAGTAGTGTCAAGCTCCTTGTCCTGATTTATTTGTCCATCTGTTCTAGTGAGGATGCCCATGGCTTGTTTTCTCTCCGTTTTAAAAGACAGGCTTTTAAGGCATGTAGTAAGTCAGTAGATCAGACTCCTGCTCTTCTCATCCCACTGATTCTAGTGTCTCTTCTTCCTGGTTGCCAATATTCCTGTTTCTCCTTCTAAAAAGCAATGACATTATGCAGGTAACTAACTGTATCTTTTCATTTAGTACCTCTGTGAGGAACACAGGATTATTGGATTAATATTTTTCCCTTTCCAAGTTTCTCACCCAAATCTTTTTTTTTTTTTGGTTAAGTTTAAATTGGTTCATTCATAGCACAATGGAGCAATAATAACAGGTAAATGTAGGCACATCCCTGGAACAAACAAGTTGGAATGCCTAGTACCAACGCTGCCTGGATCCCCATAAAATGCAGGCGTGGTTACTTGCCATGGTTCAGGTCACAACCTAGAAAGGCTAGTTTTTTTAAAATGATAGCTACCAGCATTCAGCTGGGGGAATCTGGGAATGCCATCCAAAAAGTAACTTTTCCAAGCTGTGGTTGAGGCTTTTCAAGCAGCTGACTTATCTTTCCTCCCATCTTAAGCATATTTCTTCACATTCCCCAGAGAACTCTTTTTAAGATATATTTCTGGGCTTCTGATATCATGTGGATACTGGCCATGGTGCACTGAGGACTCCTTGTGGGACCTCAGGAGCATTGTGTTCCACAGCCCTCTCCCAATATCAGAGTGCAGGATGTGTATAACATGCTTTCTCCCCTATTGGTCTTTGAGTGTGCCTGACAGCTTATGTCTATTTATTTGTGTGTTTCCACAAGTGTATCCTTGGCCATTGCCTTTTCAATTAGTAATGGCTATCAAGGGAAGGAAGGAAAGAAATACCCCATGTAGATTTGAGCTAGCAGTCCTCTGTGTGGGTTTCTGCCTCCTTTGTAGGCTGCACCACAGGAATCCCTTGCTTGTAGCTGCTGCCTAGTTTTCTACACACCTTCTACTGTGGGTTGGAAGTTAGTGAAAACTTTACTTGCTGGAGGATGGGGTGGGGGGGGGACTTCAAACCATTTAAACTGGAACCTCAGCAAAAAGCACCCTGTGGTTCTCTTGGTTGTACCTGTGCTGGCTACTTAGTGCTCTGTGTTTGCGGTGAATGTGGCGGCAGACACAGACCTTGGCTGGCCTGTAGCTGTTTGGTTCTGACCTGTTTGCCATGGTGACATGGATTCATACAGTATGTCGTCTCTGTCACTGGCAGTTTGTTTCTATGATGTGTCTATCGTTCGTTTTTATGCTGTTTTTTATTTCTTGGTGTTGGGTTTCCCCCTCTCCTCTTTAGCAGAGGCTGTCTTGGATATGGTGGCTGTTTCACTGGCATACTCACAATATATCTCTAGTCCTGGTGTAATGGGGATTTATCATAGTTGGGTAATTCACAATAATGGATCAGACTCTTTTGGTAATAGCAACAACAGCAAGAACAACAACAATAACAAATTGTATTTGTTTTTTGCCTCTTCCCCAGGCTCAAGGTGGGGTACAATATAGATACAATTAAAAACAAATTATGACTAGAATACCCTAAAAACACAAAACATTTAAAATAAAGATATATCCTAGCTAACATATAACATAATTAAAAACTGCAATTAAAAGTACAATTAAAAGTATGCTTAAAAATAGACCGGGTGGGCCTGCTGGAAGAAATAGGTCTTTAGCACTTTTTTGAATTTGGACAGCATTTTCCAGCAGGTCATTCCACAGTCTAAGGGCAGCCAATGAGAAGATCCTCAGGGTGACTGTAACCAGTCTAGTCCTGGCTGGTTTAAGTAAATGGCCCCCAGAAGACCTGAGTGTATGGAGGGGGTTGTATGGGAGGTAATTTCACAGAGACAAACAACAGATTTCAGTAAACCTTTAAACCAATTGTTTTTCTGCAGTGCTGTATCTACTTACACTGAAATAACTCTTGTCAACACAATGGGATTTACTTCTCAGTAGGGATGCATAAGCTTGCAGTGTATCTTTGTCTCAGGTTCTTTATAAGTTTCTAGTTCTGAGATTTTGTTTGCATTGTTCTGCATATAATTTATTTATAGCAATGCTTGTATGTTGACAGAACTACATGGTTGCTTTAATGCGATACTAACTTTTGCATCTCATATCCACCACAGCATCCATGGAATGGTAATTCTAATCTCTATTTATCATTGTGAGTTTAAAATTAATCTTGCATACATAAATTTGTAAAGTTGTTATTCCAAACCTGTGTGTCTGACTTCCAAATTAACATTTTTAGGATTAGGTTGCCTTTCCAAGGTGAACACAAAATGATGTAGTGGGCATGACTTTTCCAGTGGTCATTCATCTATTTGGATTCATAGTTACACACACAGAGAGAAACACATACGGTACATACAATCAAATACCAGACAGTAGTAACCTTGTTTCCACACATATAAACCCAGTAGCATAACATCTGAAAGTTGTCACTTTGTTTCTGTAGGAAATGACAGCTTGTGAGTGCTATCAGTTACGGCTTCCTTGGAATAACTAGCAATGACTAGGGTGATTGTATAGCTTCACTGAAAATTAGGTAAGTGGCTGTGTATTTAATTGTGAAGACCATAAAGATATAACCAGTTGCTTTCCTGAGATATTTTTTGTGTGCGTTTATCTATAGCTGTCCAGTTCAGGAAGCCATCCAAGGTTCACAGTGATTAAACAGAGTCTCTAGTAGAAGCCATGGTCAGGTTTACCAAAGCTTATCCATCACACACTTACTGTTCTCCTTCTAGCAGTCCAGATCAGCAATAAATCCAATAAATCAGTTCAAGGGAGTATCCAGTAGCTTGGTCAGCACACAAACTGAGGTTCAAGGTCCTTCTAGGAACATGAGCCAGGAATCAAAAGATGAGCACGTTGTTTCCACCAGAAAGGGCAGTTGTCAGCAATGGACTTCTCACCACCAAGTCTGTGATATCTATAGGCCAGCAGCCTCCCTCAGCTGTCGCCTGATAGTCTTTCCTATATGAGTGACCTGAGCATCGCAGTGCTGGGCTGCAGTAGATATTGTCCTGTTCATATATCTGTGTTGTGGCTGTTGGGAAGAGTCACTATCTGTGTCAGCATCTGCACTTGGATCCTGGGATTAAGGCACAATAGCCTCCATGTGTATTGGATTACAATGCTCTTCATATACCTATTCGGTGTAGTCAGCCTAGAACTAGGGTGGGGAAAGTTAAGCTGCAGGTTTTAGTGAACTTATTTGTGTTATATTTATTCGTTATTACTCGTTTCACTAATCCAAATCAGCTGCTGGCATTTTCTACTGTGATGAAATGTATTTTACAGTTGGGAAAACTTATGCTGAAAAGAAGGAACTCATTTTACATAGACCACATAGGCATTGCAGTCCTATGAAATTCCTTTTTTTTCCTCTTTAAAAGTTGCTTCTTGTATTTTGTTTTGTTTTCAGAATATTTGCATGAGTTAAAGTCTACTGTTTGTGACAGTTGTTGCTGGAAAGTATGAGTCATTCTCTAATTACAGCAAAATAAATTGTCCTAGAACAGGTCAGACTAATGAAAGTGTCACACTTATAATGTTCCCAAGGTTAACATCACTTGGGCTATTTGAAGCACATGTTCTGGTCACACATTAGAAATGCTCTGAGAAAAGCATCAGAAAATAGCCCAATTTCTTCAGAAAATAAATGGACTAGATCTTTTCCACTGTGCTGTTTCCTATTTAAATATGTTATTTGCATCACTCTGACATTCTTCATAGCATTTTAAGTGCCCAGATTTTCAAGGTGGTCCTTCTCTTCTCCAAGTGGTTAGATTTGAAATCAATTAGAAATACCACCTGACCTGAATATAACATTCTTCCAACACATTTAAATTTTAAGGTCGGCCAGATTTTTTTTAAACAAATATTAAACATGTAAACACTCAGGTAAAAAGAAATGCAAATCAGTGTACTGGGCCCTGGCGCAGTGCTCATGCACAGAAAAAGTCCTCTAGACTGTGTCTTTTGAGACTGTTACTCTCTGCAAGATCCTTGCAAAAGAGGGGGATGGCAGGCCTCCTTCACCTTTTACTCATTGGGAGTGGTATTTGCCTTTCCAGACTTTCTGAGTCAGAAATTATAAAAATAGAATGCCATCTTTATTAAAATAACAAGCAGGGGAAAGGTTTTGGGGTTTATAAATATATACAGGCAAACTAGAATTTCCAAAATCTCTAACCAAATTGAACTCAATATTCTGGTATAAGGTTTTCAAACCCACTCAGACCTTTGGCTTCCCTTGCTCAAAGTCCTAATCCTTAAGTCAGGGTTTCACTTTCTAACCCACTCAGGAATAATTTGGTCTTTCCCCTGCCTCTCAGTAGGCCTCTAAGGAAAACAGACTCTCTCAATCACCAAGTCCTTCCCTCTCCCAGACGGAATCTGCCTCAAAATGCAAGTCATGTCCTTATACAGAGCTGCTTAACCAGAAACCTCAGCTCCTCCCATGCCCCAATGGGCTGAGTTCCTCTCTTACCCAGAAAGCTCAGCTCCTCTCATGCAGCAATGGACTGCATTCCTCTCTTACCCAGAACCTCTTGGGTCCCTTGGCAACCTGTTGCTAAGGCCAGCCTGCTTCTCAGGCCTACCACACTTCCAGGCTTTGTCACAATCCTATAACATGGGGCAGGAGTGATTCTTGTTGTTTAAGAGATACTATGTGTTCAGGTAATATGAACAATATTTCCTGATACATACCCACTTATGTTCTTATTACTCATCAACGGTTTGCGGTTAGAGTGTGCCTGGACATTGCTCTCTTCCAGTAGAATTCACAGGCATCACAAGATCAACATACATTTTGTAATATGCCTTCAAATCAATACCAATTTATGGTGACTCCCTCGTAGGGCTTTCTTGCCAAGATGTATTCAGAAGACATTTGCCATTATTTTTTTAAGAGCCTGAGAGAGTGTGTCTTGCCCATGTGGATTTCCATGGCTGAGCAGACATCTGAATCTTTCTCTCCCAGAGTTCTAGTTTAGTGGTCAAAACTCTATACCACTCTGGTTCTAACATGGAGATCTCAGTTTCTAAATTGTTTTGGGTCTGTTTAAAGGTCAATGATTTTCTGTTGCTGGGGAACCCCCCCCAAAGGTTTGCATTGGTTTGTAACTTTTTTTTTAAAACTGGGAACTGCTGCAAAACAGCTTTTTTGCTGAGAATCCCCAAGACTTCATTCAAGATTTCAATATTTTAAATGAGATTTAAATATTCAAATATTTATTTACATTTTCAAACATTTATTTATTTATTTATTTATTTATTTATTTATTTATTTATGTAAGTCTTTTAGAAACTAGGATTGAAATTCCTGCTCAGATACTGGGTGACCTTGGGTAAATCACATTCCCTCAGCCTTAGAGGAAGGCAAAGGCAAACCTCCTCTGAACAAATCTTGCCAGAAATACCCACCCCAGTGGTTCACTTTAGGGTTGAAGTGACATGAAGGCAAAGTATTGTTGAGATGGAGAGGTTCTTTTAAGCCATCGTGTTTCTTTCCTTTGAAAACTGACTTATGGTGACCCTAAAGTAAACGTACAATGGGAATTTATTGGCAAGATTTGTTGCCTTTGCCTTTCTCTAAGGCTGAGAGAATGTGACCTGCCTGACATCACCCAGTGGATTTCCATGGCTGAGTGGGGATTCTAACCCTTGTCTCCAGAGTCATAGTCTGGGTGCACACACATGCCTGCCGCACATGTCCCTTTCATCAGAGATGCAGCAGTGTGTGTGTGTGTGTGTGCGCGCACACCCAAACTGCTTCCTTGTTTGCAAACGAGGGAGCAGTTTGAGCACATGCAACCCTCCCTGCTGCCATGTCCCTGTTGCTACTGCTGCTGGTGGTGTCCAGCAGAAGAGTTTTGCGGACCCCACCCCCCGATCCCAGGTTAAGATCACTGGTCAAGTGGCATTTAAAGACTAAGAAGTTGTCTTTGGCATAATCTTTCATGCACTGTACCCCCCAATTCGTCAGATGCATGGAGCGTCATTTGAGTAAGCAGATGATAATACACATGTGTAGGTGGGAAGGGAATGTTGGGAAATAGAAATGCAAAAGGCATAAACATTGGTGATTGCCTTAATAGTAGTCATTTAATAAACTGTAGTAGATGGAAGATAAGGACATCCTAGCATACATAAGAAGGTGAATACATGTGTGATAGGGAATTGTGTTTGTCTAATGCAAGTGCAAGAGACAGTTTAACCATTAAATGAACTCCAGTGTTGACAGGATTGAATTCAGAAAGGCAGGAGAGTATAGCAATGCAAAAATCAAACATTATGAATTGTCTGAACAGTGGTCATTTAAGAAACAAAAACTGAGAACAGACAACTGCATAGATGCATACATATGTAGTGAGATAAGAAGTGTTTGTTCCTATTCAGTTCACAGCAGATAGAGTTGAACATCTTGATGAATTCTTATTCCCATTGCACTCTATTTTTCAGGTCCTTTTGTTCAAGGATTGGTCTGAATGCTTCAGTTGTCTGTTGGCTCAACCCTCTATTAGAAACTTTCTTTTGCTCTTTCCCTTTTCTGTTTGGATAGCTTTCACGCAGCATATGCACACCCGCATGCACACAAACACACTTCTTATGAGGAGCAAGGGGAGTTCATCCTTCTGCATTCTGAAAGATTGATGTACTACTTTCCTTGTTGTAGTAGTTTGCAATTCTGCTGCTAAAAAGATTTTCTTCTTTTTTGAAGGACAAAAGGAATTCACAGTAAAATCAATATAATTAAAGATCACATGCGATCCCTTCCAAAAGGAAAAGAAAAATAATAAGTATTTTTCCTCATGCTGCCATTGCAATTTAAAAGTTGCTAATGCAGTAGGAAATAGAAATGAGATATAAAATGAAGGCCACCCTGGAATTCTTATTCCATCTTCAAATTTTCTATCATCGTGGATGCAATACAGTTGAATGTCACTTGTTGAATATTATGTTGCATAGAGACTAGTCATTTGCACTTCAAATGAACTGGCCTAGGGTATTTAAGATTATGTTCTCCACAGCTGCCATGAATGGAAGAATGATGTTTGAATTACAGCTCTGTTTTCATGCATATGTACAATTCAAGGACCACTAGATGAGGAGACATATGACAAATGAGTGTCTTGACAAGCTCTGCCAATAGGATCTTTGAAAGATAGATGATGATGTCTGGTCACCTTGGAGAAGAAACTAAATGTCTAGATTAATCTGACAGTGGTTTTGTCTATATGTTTTTTCTTCATTTTTTTTTAAAGCTGGCCCAAGTGTGGATACTGAAAAAGAAAAGCATTTGTTATTTTTAAGTTGTAAGAAAAGTCTGTCTTGTAGCATTTGGAAGAGTTACATTTTTGAACAACAAAACTTAGTTTCTTGGAGTTGTAATCCAGAAGAAGCAACTTCTCCAAGCTTTGTATGTTTGCATAATGACAATAGATATCTCAGATGGATCTTAAAGTACTCAGTTGGGCATTGGAGCATTGGGACTGGATGAAATAAATCTGAAATGAGCCCTTCTCTGTCTGGCCTTGGCTAAAAGGGTGGTGAAGTAGAAGTAATGTGCTTAAGCTACATGCCCAGTGTCTCCCGATTCAATAATGTATCTTGCCACATTGGCTTGAATATGAATATACTTCTTTTGTTTCTGCTTTATCAAAAGTCCCAATCTCACAGAAGTAATTTTTTGTTGTTGTTGTTAATTGTTAAATAGGAACTTTCCAAAATTTGCAAACTTCTTCTTATATCAAAGAAAACAAAATCCTTACATTAAAAAAATGTTACTTGCACAGACCAATTCAAGATTGGGTCATAGTGTCTTTGACCACACCTAGAGGTGAAAATAAACACAGAGTGGCTGCCCCAAATAGCTCCTAATGGTCCAATTTCTTTCCTCACTCATATTTCATGGTGAAATCTGTTTTGTGTCCTGGAGGTGTTAAATTGTTGACAGCTCATACTGGAAAACATGGGACAAAAGAGTTAAGCCTCCTTCCACACCACTGTGCCCTGCATCAGTTTCTGTCTACTCATCAAAGCTGCTTTTACCTAGGGCAACAAACTCAGGATATTTAATCAAAAATCTCTCAGCATCCCATCAAGCTTGGCCTTGAGTTGTTCCTGTAATCAGCATTGGGGTGAGGGCAAGGTCAGTGCTTATTTGCCATATTTCTTTTGCTTCATCTTTTATTACCTTGGTTGTTTCATTTTCTTTCTTTTTTTTAATGTACAGATTGTGCTTCCATCCAATTGGAAGTTCAGTGTAATTGGCTAGTAGAGGATATATGGTATCACCCTTTTCATTACTTTTATTATCTCAGGCTAATCTTGTAATTTAGACCGTTTCTCACTTTAGGACCACTGTGTTATATTCATCATCAAACAAAGTAAAAAGTGTTGCATGCTTCTTTGTGGTGCTGATATAGCTTGATTTTTTGTAGAGTTCTTCATAGTTCTGGGTAAAGTCACCTTGTCAGACTGTGTAAATTGTTTACTATGGTTTACATTTATATGAAAGTTCACTATAATTATGAAATTTTGAAGTAACGCTCAGTTTAAGATGTCCCTGGCTGCAGCCATCTTTTCTTTCATACAGCTCCTGAAAACATCATCACATGAATATGTAGCTCTCTTTCTAGAGACAATTCTGACTCTGTCTTTGAAAGTGTATGGAAGGAGCCATGCTCTCAAGACTCTTGGAGAAAGTTTTATCTATAGACAAGTTAAAGGAAATATAGAATAAAGTGGTTTAAAAGCCCTCAGACCATGTCAGTTATATTTCTGTATATTTACCAGGAAGATCACACTGTCATCAGGACAAGCACAGGAAAAAAAATTCTGTTTCATTTATGAAAAATGTTGAAGTCTGTTGGATCTAAGGTAGGTCTCACTGTGCATTTGAGATTTCAGAACTTATAATCAACTAATTTCCAGTTTTGACATCCTCACTAGAACTCCGGCTAGGGCCCCAGAACAATGATCTTATCATTACAGTAATGGGCCTGAATCAGATTGTTCCTCACAACTAAGTCTGACCCACTGAATCAATGGAAACTTGATAAGTCACTGTCTTACATAAGATCTGTTGTTGCTCTTCTCTGGTTCACCACAAGCAACTAGACCTAGTACTTGGATTTTGCCCTTAAACTTTTACTTGAGAGAAAAATATAATAGTATAAATAGCTTAATAGTATTTATTTTAATTAGAACTCACCTCCAAACTAGAAATATTTTTGTGTGTACAGATTCAGCTAATTTCATTTAGATGTGCTTCAGGCAACCATTTGTCCTCTGCTATCTATCTGCACACATAACTCATTTCTTATTTATTTGTTTTTAATGTAATTTATGTTCCATCTTTTCTTTTCTTGAACCCAAGGTAGATCAGTCACATCATTAATTAAAATGATAAAATGTTTAAAATAGTTAAGCTATCATGTATAAGTATATATATAATCACACTACAAATGCTATTGCTGAGGCATTGGTACTTTAAAACAATATAAAATTATTTGAAAACATGACAGTACTAGTACAGAAAACAGCAAAGACTTGGAACGACTATTATAGAATGTCAAGGAAGAAAGTGAAAAGGCAGGTTTACAGTTCAACATTAAGAAAACAGTAATAATGACCATAGATGATTTATCTAACCTCAGAGTAGATGATGGAGACATTTACATAGTTAAAGATTTTCCATCCCTTGGCTCAGTCATTAATCAGAATGGAAAGTAAAGACATCAGAAAAAGTCTGGGAAGGGCAATTATGAAGAACTAGACAAAATCCTCAGATGTAAAGATATATCATTGAATACTAAAGCCAGGATTGTCCGTTCCATTGTATTTTCAATTCCTATGTATGGTTGTGAAAGCTGGAGAGTGAAAAAAAAAAAAGCCGATAGGAAGAAATACAACTCATTTGAAATGTGGTGCTGAAGGAGAGTTCTGTGGATACCATAGACTGCCAAAAAGACAAATAAATGAACAAATCAAGGCTGGACACTTTGAAGAAGAAAAGATGACTAAATTGAGACCATAATACTTTGAGCACATCATGAGAAGGCATAACTCATTAGAAAAGATAGTAATATTTGGTAAGGTAGAAAGCAAAAGGAAGAATGGAAGACCACATTACAGATGGATAGACTCAATCAAGGAAGCCACAGCTTTGAGTTTACAAGACCTAAGCAGGTCTGTTGATAACGAGGTGGCTTGGAGCTGTCTCAGTTATAAGATTGCCATAAGATTGCCAGGTTGACATCATGGCAATTAACAACAACAACAATGGTACAATACTGATACCAAATCAAAAATCCTTCCTGCACATCTGATTTGTCAACCAAATCGCTGCCCAATGTCAGTTGGCTGTTACGAATGCAGTGGAAAAATAAAAATAAAAAAGAGGGTAACTGCAAAAAGTTTTTGTCAGTGTTGAACTTTGTGTAGCAGTATATAAAGCTTGAGCTGCAGGCCATTTCCACATTACACTCTTATATTGCTATTTTTCTACTTTCAACATCCTGTGGAATTCTGGGGTTTGTAGTTTACTGTGGCCAAAGAGCTCTCTGGCTGAGAATTCTAAATACCTTTCCCTAAACTGCAAAACCCAGGATTCCATAGGATGTTGAAAGTGGAATAACAGCACTATAACAGTGTAGTGCAGAAACGGCTTCCACTTCATCCCACAGCATGATCAGTTCACAGTCTAGTCCATTACTTCTAGTTCATGATTTGAGGTCAAATAGATTCACAGAGCTTTTATTTGGTGAACTACTGATTTTATCAGCTAATGCCTTTGTGTTACACATCCCTGAAACAGACAAATTTTATACAGCTCGGCTGGTTCAGAAAAGGCCCCGAACGTAGATGTCAGACTTCAACATGATTGTTCTGTATCTAACAAGATACATTTTCAAGGTTCAGTAGTCTGCTTATCAGACAAGATAAAACAGTGGGCAGCTCTACAGCCCTAGTCAGGATTAGATCCATCTCTTCCATGTTCTGAAATCCTCATGGAGCATGTACAGATGACCCTTCACTGATACTGAAATGAGATAACATCAGTAGATCACCTCTGCAAACATATACTCATCTTTGGATATTATAAAAAAAGAAAGAAAGAAAAATTGAGATAGCCAGCGTAGCAAAGCATAACTTAATGTTCTCTAATATTTTCCTGCTCTCACTGAGAATTGAAACATTTTAACCTGCTCCAGAGCTTTGAAACTGGTTTTTGTTGCATTTAGAGCAGGAAACAGCAACATCCTAACATTTACACACCTCTGTATTCAAGAGCTTTCACTGAAGGCCTATATATAAATGTAGCTAATGAAATTGGGGACTGTATGGCCTCAAACCATTTAAAGTAATGGCATGAGCAATCTCACTCCATTACTTCTGAGTGGAAGCAATTCACACTAAAGCATCGGTTCCCTGAGGAGCAGGCTTTCTCAGACTGAATCTTATTTACAAAAAGGACAGAGGAGTTTGTTATATAGCACACAGCAAGTCATCTTCAGTGTAAACCACAGGTTCCAGGTTGATTTCAAGGGAGTTACATCTAGTTTCTTTCACAGAAGTGGCAAAATACAGCTATTTATTTGTTTATTTTAATTAATACCACCTTTCTTCCCAGTAGCTCAAGGTAGTATGCAGTTCTCTTTCTTTATTTTTAGAGTGTGTCTGTATGTTTGTATAGTAGGAATTAGATTTAGCTGTGATTCCATTTTCACAGCCAAGGACACATCAATATACCTAGGCCAGTTGACTTCATTCAAACCCCCATACCTTTGATTTCCACATCCTCAAAAAAATGAACAGCACAATCACTGTATAAATTAAGTCAGGGAGGAGCACAGTGGTACTTTGTGACAAAATTTAGAACAAGAAAAGGAAAGAAACCTGGCAAACTTGTAAAGACCTCCTACATTATCCACTGCAGTTTTCTGTTAGCAGATGATTCCCAGGCAGGAGTGATCATGCCCATTACTTCCCTTTACTGGCATAGCTTCACACTTTCACATCTGCAGTTCATGTGTGTTCTGACCACTGATTTTGTTTTTGCTGTACTCTTTTAATCCTATCTCTTTCCATTTGACAATACCTCTACTTCATGCCACGTAAATAACCTCCAGCATTTCACGGATGAAAACAAGGACATATAAGGCCGAGCAACATCAGATATATGATATGGACATAAGGTGGCTAGAGGGTTGGACTGATAACAGGTGTAGTAAGTTACAGGGCAAAGCCTAAAGAAAAGTAGAATAAGCAGAATGACTTACGCGGTACGAACTAAATCTGCCCGCAGAAGAACAGAACAGGAGGTCCCTTTTCATTCAATGGCTATCAAAAAGTGTGTTTTGAAGTAGCGGTGGCACATTGGTACCCTCCAGATGCTTGTCTCACAAACGCTATCAGCCTTAGCAGACCCACTGGTTAGAGACTGTGGGAATTGTAGTCCAAAACATATTAAAGCTACCAGGTTGCCTTCTCAAATTTTAAGGAAAGCCCACACATTGAAATTTTGTTGTCTGGTTATTGTGAAATTGAAGGAGTATTCAGTTTATGAAGTATATCAGTGAAGAATGGGTAGGATAATTCTTTGTGTGATTAAGTTAAAAGTTCTTTAATTATTGTCCAACCCCTCTTGTAAAAGCTCTCTCTCTCTCTAGTTTAGAGAGAATAAGTATGTGTATGCACTTCTTGCTTGTACGGTATTTGAGGGAAGTGATATCCGGGAGAAGGATTTTTAATAATTATTATGATTTGGAAAGAGTATGGTGAGCTATTTAAACTGAAATTTGACCAAAGACAGATTTTATGGATAGTAAAGAAAGGAATGTAATAAGAATGTAGGATTCAAGATTAAAATAAACCGAATTGTAATATTCCAGAGAGGATTATTGGAGCAGCTGAGACTGAGAGTTTTCTGGAAGTTTTTCTGATGATAAAATGAAGGAGAAAAAATCCTAATGGGAGAATTCTAGGAGTTCTCATGGGAAGGTAGAAGAGGTATTCAGGCCCATCATTGCAGGTATGATAATGTCTCCAAATTTTGGAACTGGGGATCAAGAAGTGATGTAATAGGCCAATCAAGAAGTGACTGATAAATCACCATGATTTGTTCAATTCTCTTCAGGAAATATAGCAGCTGGCAAACTACTCCAAGCTTGTAAAATGCATTCCTAGTTTCTGATATCTTCTGCATACCTTGAATCCAAGAGCACTTCAGTTATGCCATTATTCAGTCTCATTCACTGGATTTTACACACACACACACACACACACACACGCACGCAGAGAGCGAGAGAGAGCGAGAGCGAGAGAGAGATGAAATTGTTGCATAATACCTTCTAATGCTATCAAGAACAGTCTCATTCCTGGAAACATCTTAAAAGTCTTCAGGGGAAGCACAGTAGAGTCCAATGCACGTTAAATACCTTTCTCTGAATTTGATAATATATAAATCTATATACAGATGCATAAAGGAATTTTCATTCAATAGGTCTCAGTCATACATAATTAACACATTGTCTCCATGCCAGAAATATGGCTAGAACATTTTATACAGCTCAAAAACGACTGCCAAGATCCTGCATCAAACACATATCCAGGGTGTCATGGTTATGTGTCATCATGTCCCCATCCAACCCCCAAAACCCAGCTTAAAAGCCAGTCAGCCATCCTGCATGATGTGGTCTGTGCTGCTCATGAGCAGGGCATTGCAGAATGATGTGATCAGCCCCCTCCTTCCTGCATGTGATGCTGCAAGGAGGAAAAGCAGGTTTCTCTGCAGAGATCTGTGGCACCTCTTCATCACAGTGTTGCTTGCTGATGGGAGAGGGCTGATCATGTCATCCTGTGGGATTCTGCTCACCAACAGCAGAGACTGCCATCAGTCAGGATGTTGACTGGCTTTTAAGGTGGCTTTCAGGATCATCTGGAGTATTGGTAATAGTGCCACGATTGCAAATGAGAATACAGAGTAGTTACAGTTTTCTTCTAAGTCCAACTTACAACATCACTGTTGACTAACAGAATGCTGGCCATAACAATAAGCTCAACAACATAGCATTAGTTTTTAAAATGGCAGAGGTAACTTACATTGCTGTCATCTTGGGACGGCTGGGAAAGCATGTATTTCCCCTTAGATGTGAAATTAACTATACTGGAATCTTCCTGCTAGTCTATATTTTTCACGACATTATTGGTATAGAGTGCAGCCCCTATATCTGTAGGGGTTCTGTCCCAGGAACTCCTGCATAAAAGGAAAAATGCAAATGCTTTCGTCCCAGTGCATACACATGTCGCCACCATTTTAGGTGCAGTTGTTCAAATTTGCACATCTGGAGACCGCAGGTAAGGAAGGCGCACTGTATATGATATGAGGGAAGTTTCGGTTAGGGAAAAGGAACAAATGGCCAGAGCTTGGAAAAGTTACTCTTTGAACTACAGCTCTGTTAATCCCCCAGCTGTGGGAGTTTTAATTAAAAAATAATAATAATTTGAATGATTTTGAGAGCTATTGTAAAGAGCTTACTTATCCTACTGGAGTCTGAATAACACCCATTCAAATATATGCAAACAAATGCTTATAATTTTTTTTTCTAAAAAAATGAGTAGTACATAGAATAGTAATTAATTGCAGCTAAACAATATAAAAGCAAGCATGAAATTGCTTACTTTTTCTAAGATGAATTAAAGAAAAAAGTAAACTAATTGCACACTTTTCTTACCTTCCTGGTAGATGGAACCTTCAAAGGCATCACACCATTTTGTTTCCTTTTGAAAGCTTCTGTGTGCTTTTGAATTTAATTCCCATGCTTTCAGCCTGAAGTAAAGCATTTTTTGTAAGCATTTCAACAGACTTTTCACATTGAACCTAAAATTCTCCTCCTATTTGAATTAAATGCGTTTTAATTCAAGAACTTGCATTTAAGGAAGATATAAAGAGACCTTCCAAATAAGACACAGAAAGCCTCCAATATTCAATTTCTTTTTTAAAAAAGTTCCAACAGGGAAAAAAGACAAAACAAAAGTAATCATTTGAACCATAGTTCTGGACATCTGACACTGTTGCTTAAGCTGGGACATGCTAGGTGCTTCCCTTCCTCCCCCAATATAGGTAACACGGGTTTAGAATTGGTCTTGTGCTGGTGTTAACCAGTTGCTCTGAAGTTATCAGATTAGTACAACAGTATTGATTTCATGGAGAAGCTACTCAAAGCTTCTTGTTGTTAAGGCCATGATCTGGCTGAGTTCTCTGTGGTTTGTATTCTCTTCTAATCTCTCTTTATATTGATAAAGGAATCTTTAGGAAGGCATGTATATGGCTGATACGGCCCTATGATGAACCACAGATGGATAGCCTCATGAGGTAGAAAGTATTTTGCATAAAATTGAATTTGCTCCTGTATTTGGAATGATAGGTCTGCAAGAATTCTTCACTATCATTTCCTTAGAAGACCAGAAGAGTTGCCAAGAGAAAATAAATACAAAAATTAAAAAAAATCTGTGGGGCATCAATTTAGAAATACTTCCTATAGAAAGCATAGATGATTTCCTGAAATAGTAATATTGGTGTGTTGACCTAAAAGTATAAACAAGGTGAATGCGTATTTACCACTGCATTTGTGTATGTGAATTTTAAGTATTTATTGTATTTATTGCATTGTGTTTTATGCCACTCTGTTTTATGTGTTTCATATTTTATGTATTTTGCTCATGCTGGTCCATTACCATTATTATTATTATTATTATTATTATTATTATTATTAGTGTATGTGCCTTCAACTTGCCTGCTGACTTTGTGCAGAATTTCATAGGATTTTTTTAGACAAAGAATACTATGAGGTGGTTTTGCCAGCTATTTCTTCTGAAATATAGCCAACAACATCTGGTATAAATTGGCAGTCTCCCATCCAAGTACTGACCAGGGCTAACTCTGCTTAGATTCCAAAATCAGATGGCATCTAGCGCCTTCAGGGTATTTAGGCTACTAAAAATTTAATTACTTTAATACTATTATATATTTAATATTAATGGCATTTAATTAATTAACACTGCTTTTTAAAAATAAGCTTTTACTGTGATGTGTAATTTTAGATTTATGTTTTCAGTGTTCAGAAATCTTGACATATGTTCTGGCTTATGTATACATAGTATATGTTGGGAAAATATAATTTTCTTTTCCATATGTCTTTGACATGATGCATTCTTTAATTCAGCCTGGATTCTAACTTTGTATGAAAGAATGAGGCATTGGATACTACCAGTGGTAAAACTGAGGATTTTCATCAATTCTTCTGCAGTACCCTGTGGACTGTGAAAATTGGCTGAGGTGAAAGATAGTGCTGGAGCCTGCAGAGGAAGGTGGAAATTTCAAAAATTGTCTCTTTCTCTTTTTCTTCCAGTAGAGGTTTTTGTTCTAATGAAGTCCCTTCTGGAAATGGAAGGGTTTTCCAGTGTCCAGGAGATTGCAATAAAATTAAATATTTCTTTTTAAATGTTTAGAAGAACTTACTTCCCAGTAAGATTTTTAAAATTTCTTTATGATATTCCCTTATCCACTGGGAATTTACATTTGGTCCTAAGGAGGGTTTGCTCTGCTATCATGTGAAAGATCTAATCAGACTGGTTTCCCACAAGGAAACACTTCTACATTGACTGCTTGGCACTTTATATTAAGCTAGAATAACACTCAGTGGTCCAGTGCAATTAATGCTCATATATAGTACTGTGGCAGAAGTGCAGAAAAGGGATTCTAACATAGTACCAAAGCACCAGGTTATTAAATTTCACTACTGCTGTGAATTGTTTTGCTTTGGCTGAATCAAATTGCAGTTTGTAACTTTGACTTTGGTTTGACTGTTGAACCTAAAACTTTTACTTTGAATTTAGCAAAAAATCTGCTCCATGCTAGTGAATTTTGAGGGTGTTCCTGCATGGCAGGGGGTTGGACTGGATGGCCTGTGTGGTCTCTTCCAACTCTACATTTCTATGATTCTATGATTCTATAATTTTAATATTTTCACAATCGTTATCTATCCAAAACTGAACCAAAAAAAAAAGTTATGAAAGCATCATTTCTTGGGTATGGAATGTTGGATACATTTATGGACACAGAAGGTTGCTCTGCCAGTCTACCACATCTGAGCTTTAGTGCATCATTATAAAATGGGAATACAGCTGACTATTTCACAGAGCCCCTCTGAAACCAGGAAATGGTTGCTCAATGCTACACATATGAAAGAATTCATTTCCCATCACAAGTTAAGCCTTTTTAGACCTTGCAGAGAAAGCATTTTAAATCAGCATCTGTGCATTGAGACCATGTGCACTTTCTGGGCAGCGACCTGTGCTCAATGTGTGCTCAATGTCCAGGTTCTGCTATCTCTAGTGAAAAGTACCAGAGACAGATGATGAGAGAAACCTCTGCCTGGAACTATAGACCTACCAGCATTTGAGGAGACTTTACTGGAATGCCATATTTGCTGGCGTATAAGATGCACTCGTACATAAGATGCACCCCATTTATCCACTGGCAAATACTGTCTGCTGACATATAAGACACACAAGCATATAAAATGCACCGCATTTTCAAACAGCATTTTTCAGGGAAAAAAGTGAGTCTTCTACACCCGCAAATACAATATATAAATAGTTTAACTTGGAAAACCAGTGTGGTGTAGTTGTTTGAGTGTTGGATACCATTCTCAAGACCAGGTTTGAATCTCTGCTCAGCCATAGAAACTCACTGGGTGACCTTGGGCAAGTCTCAGCCTCAGAGGAAGGCAAAGGCAAAATCCCCTCTGAATAAATCTTGCCAAGAAAACCCTGTGATAGGTTTGCCTCAGGGTCACTATAAGTTGGAAACAACTTGAAGGCACACAACAACAAGTTTAACTTGATATAAAGCAGCTTCCTTTATTCTCAAATATTTAAAAAGATGTTGATATTGTGCTTTTATTTTATTTTATGTTTTGCACCATTCTTAGCTTTTTCAGTCTCAGTTCAGTTTAGAATCAACAATTATAAACATTAGGTGGCATGCTTGGAATAAGTTCCCTTTTCCATAGATTCAAAATCTGCTCGTAATTACTACTCTTGTGAGACCCTACAATCTCTCAGATAATATTGTGGCTGCCCTTGCCCCCTTCATTAACAAATTCAAGAGTAACAGCAAACATGTGTATAGGTGATCCATTTGACAGACTAGTGTAGGTGGACTTTCAAAGGGTTACTGACAAATGGTCTCACCAAATGTTCCTGAGCCAACTGAATTGTCATGGGTAATAGAAGCATCTTCAAGACCAGAGTTTTCTAAACTGTATGTCACAACATGTTAGTGTGTTGGCTGCAGTGTATAGGCGTGTCGCACAAACATAAGGGGTGGAGGGGCTGCCTCTCCCACCACCACTGCCCGTGACTGTGGAAGCAGTGGGTCAGGCTGCTTCTCCTGCCGCCACCACCCCAGGCCGAGGAAAACCCCAGTGAGGACAGTGGCAGTGGGCCAGACTCAGGGAGAAGGTCTACCTCTCCTGCCACTGCCACTGCCACCGCTGCCCCAGGCCAAAGAAGACCGCAGCAAGGGTGGCAACAGTGGCGGCAGGCTAGGCTCGGGTAGAGGAGCTGCCTCCACTTACTGAATTACTTACTGAATTACTGCGTTGCAAAATGATGCATGTCGAAAAAGTGTGTCACCAACATGAAAACTTTGGAAAGCTCTGTTCTAGGTGGATAACTGGTTAAAAAAACACAAAGCTGAAGGTTCTAAATGTGAAGTTCTTCCAGTGGAGGGGTGTGAGAAGTATATTCTGGGAAGACTAGGAACTGTAACTTTTGTATATCCTTTAACAGTAGGCAGTGAGATAGGCAGGTTTGCTGATGCCATCAAATTATTACTGGGATAAATAAAGCAAAACAAGGAAATAAAAAGAAAGGCGGTGTTGTGAAGAGCTCCAAAAGGATCTCTCCAGAGGTGAGTAGATCAATAAATAATATAAAGTATAAAATGGTTCATACTGAGGCAAAAAAAAAAAAATCCTAATAACACTAAATAATTTTCTAAATGGCTCTCCGGGTTTTCCTTTCACAAATCTGTTGCAGTTAGCAACCTTTGAATGCTTGTGATCACTGATTACTAGTTTGCATTCAGCTTTCTAGTTTGTTTGTTTTACCATTACTTCCCTCTTCCTGCATAGCTCTAATCTAACTCTAATCTGAAACAATTTTCTCCTCTGTTCTTCCATTAGACCCTGCATTTAAGTAAACACAAGTAATTTGTACTTACAGTCAGCCCTCCACATTTTCAGGTTTGAGTTTCACAGGTTTGATTCATTTGTGAGTTTCTCCAAATGCTACCCCCACCCCACTTCAGGTGTTTTCTTTCTGGGGGAATCTTTCTTCTTAGTGGCTCCAATAAGACTGTGCAGCCCTTTAAAAACCCGCCTCTGTTCTCTTCCTCCTCCTCCCAGCAGCTTCCTGGCCAGTTAAAGATGGCTTGCAGCCTGATTTCTCAGTACCACAAACCCTTTCCTGATACCCCGCCACCCCCACTCAAGGAAGGAGATGGGTGAGAGAGAGGAAGTATAGGCCATTATGCTGACCCACCCCTTTCCCTCTCCTTTGCCTGATTGGGTTTGGGTATTCATTCCGCACATGCAGTCTTGCCCCTCTTCCCACAGACACACACACACAGTTTGATATTTGTGATTTTTCCACATTTCCAGGGGT
The DNA here is from genome assembly GCA_030412105.1 of Cyclura pinguis. Taxonomy (NCBI): domain Eukaryota; kingdom Metazoa; phylum Chordata; class Lepidosauria; order Squamata; family Iguanidae; genus Cyclura; species Cyclura pinguis. The sequence continues at coordinate 106,726,719 of CM059600.1, read as the reverse complement.
CCTATAGTCTTAACCCGAGTGAATGTGGAGGACTGACTGTACAATTATATTTATATATTTTACAGAGGTCTAAGTTTGTTTATTTTCTCTGCTGGAGCCTGCGTGAGTGGGCATGGGACTGGTTGTTGCTTGGTTTCTGCTTTGCCAATATTATTACTCTGCTTGTGAATACTATCTCTCACTTTCCCCAGCCAAATCAATAGTAGACAGAGTGTCAAATGCAGAGGAGAGAAGACAAAGCTTCTAGATTGGGAAGCAGATAGGGAGGTGTAGGTGGTTTTCTCATCCCTGCATAGGAAGTGATATCTGCTCAAATTTCTCCATCCATTCAGCTGTTAAACTGATCAGTAGATCTTTATTTCCTCTCCTGTAGTAGCGGAGACAAAGGAAATTAAAAGTGTATACATGTATTTGTAAAAGTGGAGCGTGCATGAATGGCAAGATGATGGAAGCAGATTACTTACATTGCTGTTACTTCACCTCATTTACATTTTCAAGATGAAAGATATCTGAACATTTAATTATACTGGATTCACTTCTATTTTGTTATCAACAAAGAACAGATTTGCTTCCATGGACTTTTCGCTGGAGTATATAGTTGCTTTCAAACTTTTCAGGTTGTTATATAATTGTTTGAACTGGTGTCAGTTTATAAAGACAAAAAGATCTGTTTGTTTTTAAAATGGAAATAACATTTTTTCCCCATGCATTGAAAGACTGTTCACTGTGACTGTGTAATACATTCACATTTTAATTTTAGTTGAGCATTGTGCGTCGGTAGATGTATTCAACACACTACTGTTTGAAAGCATCATTTTAAATGCCTGCAAAGAATTCTTTATTTGTATTTTGGCAGGGCATCCATATTCACTCTTCTAATGGAACTATGATTGATCTCTTCCAGCTTGCATAGCCGAACATCTAGCTAACATGTTTTGCTAAGAGGTTTCTGACAAAGTTAAAAGTGTTGTAAAGTGATGTGGTCAGATCCGGTTATAAAAAAAAATGAATGTGCTTTCACAGCTTCTTCTCTTAAAAAAAATTTGTTTTTAATTATTCTTCAGAGTAAACATTCACACAGTACTTTAATTAATGAGTCTGCCTTTGAGATGTTTTGGGAAAACACAATTGTTTGAAAATTCCAGCTGGTGGGGCAGGTGCAGTTTAAAGTGGTAGTTTTGATATTTAAAGCCCTAGATGGACCCAGAACCAATTATCAGTTAGTTGGATGATGCAATTCATACTATTCTTCTATTCAGTTCACTGTGCCCATTAATGGGAATTTGAGGGTGATCACAGTTTTTTGAAAAATGAAATGCACAAGTAGATTTACTGGTGTATTATGGATGCGGCAGGTATTTACAGCTGAGAAGGTCCACCTTTCCATGCTGTTGTAACTGGACTTCATGGGCCATGAAGGAGAGTGCCGCTGAAGCAGATACGTTGCCAGGCACATGTGCAAACCTTCTACCTCAGGGTAAAGTCCTTTTGCTCCCAGACTGTATCCATCTCTGCCCATATTCTAAATGCTGCTCCAAGCACAGGATGAGAGAGAAGAGCTATTTTCTGTGTATCAGAAGGCATCAACATTTTAGCAAAGAGGTGAATTCTCCAGTTTCATCCCTAATTAATTCCTAATGAATGTGGACGCGCCAGCAAAATCATACAGAACTTCAAGGGTGTTTGCCTCTGCTTCTTTACATAACAGCTTAAGAATTGCTAACTATAAGCCTACATGCCGGGGTACCATTAGCCCACTCTGTGGGCTTAACATTTTCTTTATGTCAGATTGCTGTGTGATGCTGTTTTCTGTTAAGTGAAAGTACCCCCAATCCCCCTTCTTTGGTTTTGGGAGTCAAGCTCGCTGTGCCTGGGGATGAAGAAGCAGAAGAAGCTGGGAAGGTCCTTACTGAGCCATTACTACCTTAGAGGGACCCAGCTGATTCTCCCCCAAAGCTCCAGATAGGCAGCCTCACACAGCATTCCAGTATAGAGAAGCGTGCTTATTCCGCGGAAGGTAATCATGATGAGACAAAGCCATGGGGTACAAAAATAGATTTACTCATGTTTTATGGATACATCTGCAGATGTAAATTGCTGTCCTTTATGTATAACAGGAGAAGGGCACCCTTAGTCTTTTTGTGCTTGCCAAGCCCACCAGTCCTTCTGCATCCTCTGTCTAGCTGGAGGATTTCTGACAGCTTTGACATTGGGAGAATGTAAATGAGGGCTGGCAAACACATTTGGTGCTAGGTTGGAACAACATGTCTGCAGTAAACAGTGCAATAGAGCTTTAAGTGGGAAAGAATGGGATTCTACTCTAGCTGATTCTGCTATAGATGTGTGCCTGCCTACAACAGACAGAGTAAATAGTAGCTGGCTCCAGAATTCCTTACTGGGTATGCATAAACAGCAAAACTGAAAAAAGGGGAGAGCAGAGAAGTCTGCCTCACCAGCATGTTAAAAAAAAACAAACCAAACCATGAACCTATAAGTTAGACCACCAAAATGGAAACCAAAATGGAAAAGGTAGAGGTTGGTGAAAGGAGAATAAACATCTCTGGATGCATTTTGGAATAAGCTTTAAAGTGGGCTCCCAGAACGTTCAAAATGTTTTTCTTTACTTATGGCATGTGTGACTTGATTGTTTCACTTCAATATTGCTAATTTTGGACAAAGAGAGTACTGAAAAATGTTGAGCTGCTCTTCCTTTTGGTGGTGTAGGAACCTACCTCTATTGTTTCCATATTATTTCTGCCTCTGGTACCAAATTTTCTATTAAAGAAGTAATGCCCAGGAACATGTCTACTTTATTAATGGAGTTATTGCTGTAAACAAACACAGATTAAATCTCCCCAGGATATTTGCCTATGGCCAAGACTAACACAAACCACTGTAAAGTGGCACTATAAAAGAATGTGTTTTTTTAAAATGATGTTTAATGGGTGAAAATAGTGAATTACAGCAGAGAAAAGTTATCCCTCATCTCTGTCTCCCGTGTGGGGTTCCGTACCATGATGGAAACCCTTTTGAGGCTATGTTCTGTAGTCCATTAGGCCTATTCTGTGCCCTAAGATATACCCTCCAAGATTTGACAGATGCAAGCTGAGATGTATGTGGACAAACCACATCACAGTGGCAGAATGTATTAATAAGGAAGAGCAGACAAGCTGGGAGAGGCCACAGAAATTTGCTTTTGCCTGAGCCTACCAGGAAGAGCACAATTGTTATCCTCCTTTTTCCTTTCTCCTCTGCTGAATCAATAAAGTGCAAATCACTTTTCTACTCTAAACTCAGATTGCAGCAACTGAAGTAAGCTAAGGACAAATGTGGCGGGGTGTGTATGTGAGGGAATGTGAGAAACTGGAACATTTTAAAAGCAGATGAAAAAGTGGGAAAACAGAGGATTAATTGGGGCTGTCTCTGCCAAATTGGGATGGTTGGAGGGTATGCTAAGGACGGCCAAGGTGTTACTTTGATATGCCATACCAATAGTTTGCATTATATGCCATACAAATAGCTCAAGTGGAAAGAAGGCCTTCTCTTTCTAGCAGCTCCTAGAAGCAGAAAAGCTACAGCAGATGCTATCCCTGGTTTCTCATGGCTCAATTGTTGGGTAGTGGAGTACTTCCAATTAGAGCAGAATGTGTGTGTTGAGAGAAAAAGAAGGGGGGTGGAGAGAAGTGCTTTTTCTCTTGTCATATCAGGGTTAGTAAAAGTTCAGCATCTCAAGCTGTGCTCTGGTTATCTTATATGCATTAAAGGAAACCTTTAAGCCTCATGATAGACTGCATTGTGAACATATCCTTGTCTTTTACATGCCAGTTTGTCCTGCCTGTGCAATTATTACAGACGCCCATGTTCAATTCCTGGCCATTGAGGATGGTGCCAGGAAAGCCATATGAAGCTGGAGGTCTGGTCAATAGGTGGGCTGCACTGCAATGGATGCCTCTCCTTTGGCATAAGTAATACATGGCAACTCAAAACCTACTATATAAATGCCTGGTGCTACGATCAAATGTTACCAGGACCATAGTGAAGCTGCTTTCATGTTGCTTCTGGCTGATATAAATTGTGTCTAAAATAGGAAAATGACAGTGGTGCCTCTTAGGAGTAAGCTGTGGGGGGCCATAAAATCTTTTAAATTGTTAGAAGAAAGACATGATTTGGGTTCTTTATGGAAAGAATTCTCATACAAAACTGTGGGACTTCTGTTTAAAAAAATGTAGCACAGAAATGGACAGGTTTTGAAATAAAAATGCCTGCAGTACCCAGGCACATCCTTTTTCTGTGAAATACTGCTATTGAAGACACTGTGTTATAATTACAGTAGAAGCACATAAAATGTGGGAGACTTGATAGCTGGAATAGCTTCCATAAATTTACTTCTCTGTGTGGTAGCAGTAAGCCTGGAAAGCTTCATGTTATGATAATGATCACAAATGCTTAATAAAAAGTGATTGCAAGTTAAATGTCAATTGAATATTAAAATCGTATTATTGAAGAGAGATCAGCACGTACTCTTAGGCAGCTGTCTAAATATGTTTTAAATCAACTGTTATATAAACACACAGTACAGTACTTGAATGTGCTAATGTTAAGTCAATTTAATAATTTAAATTTTGTTCAGTTAAAATTGCTGCTCTGGCAACCTGCCATTCCAGATTTAATGCAGACATTTTAAGTTCCTTGAAGTAGATACAGGTATACTTCAGTTAACGAAGTAGCTGTATTCCTGGGCTTTACTTGTTTAACAAAAACTTTGGTACCAGAGGCAGAAACAACATGAAAAGGATAGGGATAGGTTCCTACACCACAAAAAAGAAGAGCAGTTCAACATGTTCCTGAAAACTTTTTTACCTAAACTACATTTGACCCTCCACTTTTGCAGGTTTGACTCTCACAGATTTGATTATTTGTGAGTTTTTTAACCCCTGCCCCCCACCCTCAGACACTTGCCTTCTGAGGGATCAGGCTGTACAGCCCTTTAAAAACTTGCCCCTGGTCCTCATCTTCTTCCACCAGCCACTGCCTGGCCAGCTAAGAATGCCTTGCAGACTGATTTCTCAGCCCCACAAGCCCTCTCCCAATGTCCCACACACAGCCAAGGAAGAAGATGGGAAGAAGATGAGCAAGAGAGAGGAGTATAGGGCCACCATGCTGAGCCACCCTCTTTCCCTCTCCTTTCCCTGACCTTTTGAATTTTTGCACGAGGCTGCTATAGCGCTATGATTCCCTTTTCAACATCCTATGGAATCCTGGGGTTTGCAGTTTCGGGAGGGGCCGACTGGCCCCTCCCGAAACTGCAAACCCCAGGGTACCATAGGATGTTGAAAGTGGAATCATAGCGCTACAACAGCCTCGTGCGGAAATGGCACTTGTTTGGACCCTGGATGCCCACTCTCCCAGTCATTCATCAGCCCCCTTCACACTCGCTTACTCATACACACACACACATTTTGATACTTGTGATTTTTCTACTTTTGTGAAGAGCCTGTGCCCCTAAACCTAGCAATTGTGAAGGGCCAACTATAATAATGCCAGTATATGAGATGAAACAAGCAGGTCGGGCAAGCCTTGCACAAGTAAGCAAAAACATTTTGAGCTTTTTAGAGACCACTTGATTTTTTCCAATATACACATTTTTTTCTCTTTTACCAAGTTCCATTGCTTTTGATTTTAGTGAATAAATTTTGAGAACTATGGTGTTTTTTAACATGTTGAGGCTAGCTTATGAGGCAGGCCTATCTGCTGTCTCATTTTTCTCTGTTTTGCTGTTCACACGTGTTCAGTAAGAGATTCTAGAGGGAGCTGCTCCTTACCTTTCCTGTTACAGGCAGGCACACACAGCTATTGTAGAATCAGCTAAAGCAGAAACGCATTCTTTCACAGCTCAAACTTTGCTTATTGCACTGTTTATTGTAAACATTCTACTGCAACCTGATACTAAAAGTCTGTGTTTCTCCAGTCTTCCTTAATTATTTCTCTTCATGCTGATGCTGCTAAAAACCTGCACCTAGACAGAAGAAAAGGAGAAAAAGTTAGGTTGGGCAGGCATAAAAGGACTTTTCAAAAAGGAGTTTCTTTGTCAGAGGCTTTGTTAATGGAGGTATGCCTGTATTCAGTTCTATAGGACTGACCATCATCACAGTTGTTACTTTCTTTTAATTTTGCTATTGCTTGATTCCAGTGGGCTGTAGTAAAGTAGATAACGAAGTTTGGGGTATATGATAATTGGCTTTCAAAGGCATCGAGAATGGTTGGGTACCTTTTGTCATATATTCAAGATAACAACATTATATGCCATATAATAATTACTTTGTCATTGGCTCCAGTCCAATAGTGCGTATGGAGCAGATTTCTGAAGAACCATATTTTTCAAAGTCAGCTTTATTTTCATAAGCATTTTTCCTCTAATTAACCCCAAACTAATTTTTCACCTGTAAAGAGATAAAAAGATATTTTGTGAGCTAGTTGAGAGCTGAGGGAATTGATAAATATGAAAAAAGAGCCCCAAGTGGCACTTCTTTATATATTCCTTTATTTACTGTATTTATACCATGGCCTTCAATGGTCAATTGACTTTCTCAGGGCAGATTTATGTTATAGAGCATTTAATTAAGTGACAATCGTTAATTTGTATTAGAATCAGCACAACCTGAAAATAACTAGTTACAAATAGTTGTTGTTTGTAAACTAAGCTGCATTGTAATTGGAACTTAGCAAGGGACAATTTCACTCCTGTTACACTCTTATTTAACTCTTTTAAGTTATTTTTATGGTTATGTGGGTGCATTATATGGTAGAGGAGGAATGTCACATAGTTCAAGTGCTGGCTATACTGTGCCCTGTTTGGATGTTGAAGTGATTATGGGGTGGCAGTGGGTAGGAGAGAATGGGGTCACAGTGGGTTGGGGAGAGTGCGCCTTTTGGTACCACAGAGCAGTGACATTTATCATTCAAATGCTTTTGGTGGAGGGAATAACAGAAGAGAAATAAGGAACACCTTTTAAGAATTTATAACTAGAATATTAGCCAACTCCTTGAGACTTGGAACTATAACTGTATCTAATAACTTTTTAGTGTTAACTTTTCAAATTGTGATTTTTTACTTCACTCTTAAGGATACATTGCTCTTTTGGATGAATGGAGTGGTCCTTGACATCCACAAGAAATTACTGGGTAACTTGAGAAATATTAGATGACTGACCAGAGTCCTCGTGATTTTCCAAATTTCGTATTATCCATTTTATCGAAAATAGCTCTGACAAAACAAATTAAGGGAAGACAGGATGGCAACAGGAGTGATTAACTTGAAAGGGTATCTTACATTTCTCACTTCAAATTTACCATCTGCGAGTTGTTCACAGAATCTTTTGGCACAGTCTTGATTGTTCCAACTGCTATTAAATCTCTGAATCTTTATCATGAGGGCCTACCTTTCTGTAGTGTGATATGAAGGGCATTTAAAATGCACATTGTTACTCCCATGGTGAGATGTGAAAGTGATTACTCTGTGGGAGGAATGTACTGAACATGTTTCCATTATGGAATTAGGGCTGTAAACTAATGTTGCACGGCAGTAGTCCTGAACCTTGCCTCAGATATACTTCTTTGGTGACAGGATTGAAATATTAATACATTATTCTCTGGCTCTCCACTCATCTTAGGTATATTAATGAACCTTTTTACTTAAACAGATGTCTTTTTAATATCATTTTTTAAAAATATTTTTTTTTCTTTTTAAGTTTCCAAAGATTCTTTCTGTAGACAATGTGTTTGTGTTAAATATGGCTAGTGGGCTGAATGATCCTCCCCCAACCAACCATTTTTGTGAGTTTTCAGGGCCTCCACCCTCCTCCTAGTTTAATCCTTTTGAATTTTTAAATTCAAAGTGGCAGCATGGGAGAACAATGCATTTGCCCTACCTGCCCTTCAGAACCAGAAGTCACTTCTAGTTCACTTCTTGGTTAGGAAAAAGGCCTCTACTAGGGCTAAAACAGTACTGAGTGAGGGAATATCTCCTGATACCTCATAAAAGATGCAAGTGGCATTTTGAGTTTCAAAAACTTGAAAGGTTTGCAAACTCTGGGAGAGGAATGAGGCATGACTAGTGTGCATAGTCCAAGGTTGGATGAGGGACATATAAACACCCTAGAGCATGAGTGGCTCTCTACCCCATTCCAGATGTTGACTCACTTACTCAAAGTACAGGCAACCCCAAAACAAGGGTAACGTTTCATGTCAATAAGGATTATTTCTCACCATAAAGTTTGATCTATAGATAAGTAAACACAGGGAAAGTGAAACTGGAAGTGGAATGGTGCAAACGATTTTTTTGTGCCTGCTTTAACCACAGCAGCACTTAATGCAAATACTGAATGTAGTAGACAACAGTATTGAAAGAAGAGGGGGTCCTTGAAAATAGGGTGGCTCTACCTTCCATCAGTGTTTGCATCTACAAGTGCACCTAAACCTTGTAGAAAAGAGTTCCATATATGCGTGGGGATTTATTTTAACATAAATATTTGCTATTCTATCCAAAGAGTCCACCAGCCATGACCATGTAGTAAACAAATGTTAAAAGAATAACATTTACCAACCGCCAATGTCAGCTAATTTAATTTCCAGTGAAACCCATCTCTAAACATTCCATTTCTTCAAAGGAACACAATTTTTATAAAGTCTAGTATTAGCAGAGGAGGACGGGAGGGAGAAAAATGAGAATCACATGGCCAACTGAAAAATTAAAAATAGTTATCCATGTAACCCAGTCACCATATTTTGCTGTTTGGATATACTCATAAATAGTAAGATAAGGCAGGAAAGAGCACGCAATTGAAGTTTTATCAGGATATATACCCTATGCTTTCCTGTATGTTTCAGGTGCCCTACAGAACCTGACATCTTAACTAGTCCAAGAACAGACTGGAATGAAGATAAGTGAGATCAGGGTCTCAGGTTCCCCCTCTCCCTCATATGGAGAAGAAGGGGAGAGCAGAAGAGTGCAACTGTAAGCCTCAGGATTACAGCCAAAGAAGAGGCCAGCTGTACTGTAGAAGGGAGCAGTCTGGAGATGAGATGGAGGAAGCCCTTCCTCCCCAGCCTCCAGGGACCCTGCAGTCCTGGAACTGAGAGGGGAAGGTTCTGATCACACTCCAGGTATCATGGGCACCATCTTGATTGTGATGCACACCAGAAATAAAAGGGTGATAAAGGCATCATTTGTGGAAATAAAAGGCCTAAGTCTCAGTCTCTGGATGAAATTCAGAAAGAATGAGGGAGAACTTTTGGAGTAGGATGTGGTTTCCTCACATGCTGAATGCTCTTCATTTAGGCTCTTACCGCACTATGCTATGATCCCGCATTGTCCCATAGCAATGGCTGAGAACCCATAGCAATGGCTGGGAACATGACAGCAGTGGGACCGCAACAATGTTGTGCAATGGCATGTATTGTGGACCGGCAGCAACACATCCCCATGCTAGGATAATGCCATGGTGCAGTAAGACTTACTTAAAAGACTTTTTAAAAAAACGGCTGAGGATGTCCTTTTTATCTACTGAACCACCAGCCCAACCTATTGATTCTGGCTTCCCTCTGCGATTGGAGAAGGTGTTTAAAAAGACATCTCATCACTTCCCTAATGAAGGTTTCATTCTCTAGTCATTTTACGGACCTGCTTAATGAGGAATGGTTTCAGCGTGCATTGTCGAGAGCTCTAGGATCTCAGATTGAGAAGTTTACACCCTATCTAGGAAAGTTATGTCTAAACTTCAGGTTCTCCAGTTGAAACCCCTGCATCTGCATTATTTTCCTTATCAGGCTATGTCATGGGGAGGAAACCCTGAAAGTACAGCAAAAAAAAGCAGGCAAAGTCAGTCCTCAAGAAAATGCACAGAATTACTTGATTGGCAATGGACATCTTCTGCAGCATCTATTATGACAAGAGCCTCATTTTTTTTATGGACAAAGGAGGTTTTTTCCCCGTAGATATTACCCTTGAGATCAAATTATGACAGAGTTTTAATAAATTAATCAAAGCTGCAACCTTAGCTACAGATGCTAACTTGGATGCCATTCAGTTTAATGCCAGATGCCAAGCAGCTGACAGTTCTCTGAGAAGGCACTTGGCAAACCAAAACAATCTCACCTATGTTCTTTTTGAGTATTCAGAATTATCTGGGAATTTCTTAAAATCTGTATTAATAGAGATGAAGGATAAAGAGAAGGGTCTGGAATCAGCTGCCAAGAAGAAGAATCAAAAAGTGATATACTCTGGTTCTTTCACTTACTTTCAACTCTGTCATTTTGATTTCAAGTGCAGAAACAGCAGGGGTCCTGGATCACAATGCAGGACATCCCACGCAGAGAAAAGATCAGGGTTTCAACAGGCTTCCTAATTCCAGTAATGCCAAGACCCAGCTGAAACACCAACTACAGGCATGATGCTAGGGATCCCCAAATGAACAGGAGACTGCAAGACTTCAATGAAATGTAAGTCCCCAGAGAGCAGATCAGTAGGTTTTATAGACATTGAAGGGAAGCACAAAATTGGTTTGTTTCAAATCTCTCACCACTGTTTAATTTCTTCCCTGAAAAACATGGTGCAACAGGTAGTGGATCATCAGTTAGGAGGAGGAGCCATCAGACCATTCCTATTTGCTGAAGGGCTTGTAGGTTTCTGCTTGTTCATCATGACAAAGAAGAATGGACAGTGGAGAGCAGTTCTAAATTTGAGAAGACTAAATTGTCTGGGTTGCAACAAGACATTCAGAAAGAAGACTTTCTGTACCATTCTAGAGGCTCTGAGTCCAGGAAACTTCCTTACCTACTGTTTGTTTCTATTCATTCAGGCCATAGACAGCTTTTTCAGGTTGCCTACAAAGGAAACAAACATAGAAATCCATTTTCAAAATAAGGCTTTTCCCTTCAACCTTTCCTCCTCACCAAGGGTATTCACATGGTGGCATTTCTTAAGTGGGGCTTTATTATAAAAAAATCACCTATAATAACTCTATAGATTTACTCTATGGGATCTTATCAAAACATTAAAAGCCCTTACATGATCTGAACCATTAAAATTAGTGTCTCTAAAATTCTTATAGCGGTAAGTCTTGTTTTTAGTCACAGTTAATGTTGGGGATGATAGGAGTTTCAGCCCCACGGAAACGTAGCGGAAAAACCAGAGTTCAGTGAGCCAACAGCAGCAGCCTTGTTCCCCAGTAAGGATACTCACACACAGAGGAGTTTCTTCCAAAACAGGAGGCACTTTATCTTGCAGCAAAGTTCCATTATATACAAAACATAGGACAGACGGACAAAAGCTTGCACCAGGTTTGGTCAACAGACAAATACATACTGGCATTGCTTTGTTATATACATATCTACAACCAATCAGGTAGAGGTTTGCACACCTCCCTCTACCATCTGCACACGACCCCAGTTTCTTATGCAACCTTGCAGTTACCCACAGCTGGGCCATGATGCAACATCTGTGCAGTGGGCTGATCATTTTCCCAGGGTTCCCTGCTCTGAATCCCTGACAGTTAATTCAGTGTGTCATGTTTCTGAGCTGGCAGCTCTGTCAGCCAGGTCAGGGCTTTGCAAATTCCACTCTGTTTTGGTGGAATTGATTCTCTAGCGTTCCTTTATACCTAAGATTAATTGAACTTTCTAGACAGCACAGGAAGTGATTCTTCCATCTTTCTGTCTGAAACAGGCTAAGCAATTGAAAAGGAGTGGCAGAAGCTAGATGTTAGGAGGGCCATTAAAATTTATTTATGGGGCACTCAGCCTTTGAATCATTATTTGTTTCTTTTCATTCATCTAGGCTGGTGGAAGAGATATCGATGATTACTCTAGTCTTATGGATTAAACCTTGTATTAAGTGTTGCTTGAAAACTTTGCCAAGTTAGCATCTGTGGCAATTATGCCACACTTTGCAATGAGTGCAGCCATTTCATTGGCCTTTGATATTAGTGTTCCTATAGTCAAGACTTGCCTGGAAGTCAATTTTCTCTGTCATTAGACATTACAAACTGGATGTATTTGCTTTGGCTGAGAGATCTTTTGGTAGGAGGCTACTCCAACAGATAGTAAGCTCCTGAACCCTCCTTTTTGGGAAAGTTCTTGTACAAGCTGCGCTCCCCACCACGCACATTCTGGCAGGAAAAAACAAACATGTCTCAAAGTGCTCCATAAATGGCTGCTTTATCATAGAGAAATCCCAATGTGTCTCAGGCCAGTATTTACAGTCCTCTTCAGGGGCTGTATAAAACACATAAAAATGAAAAGATAACACATACCTATGTGATAAAATATGCATAATATTACATAAGAAAAACCATTGTAATCTTTGCGTACCTAGGGCCTGTACATACTGATTTGAAATCTAACTTCAGAAATTTCTGAACCAGTGAATCTCATTCCATTTCCTGGACAAAAGGAAACGTGTAAACTTGGCTCAAAGTTTAATTCTGTTAGCAGAATGTCAGAAAAAAAAAGGGAGGGAGAGATAGATTGCATTTAGGGATATATCAGTACAACTAGGCAGAAAGGGAAGAGTACCTTCTAGGAACTCCGAAGGAATTTGAGAGAGTAGGAGGAGGTCAAGATGCCCATCTAGTCCTCTAGGAATCAAATATTTTAATTTTAAAATCCACTCTACCTCTTTCTTTAACAGAATCGTCTCATTAATATTAGTCACCTTTTCTGTAGCCCCAAATCTGAGGGCAATTGCAGGATGGTGGTATTCCAAGACATAACTTACTAAAGGGGCACTGTTTCATTGTTTTTTTATATTAAAAAGGGTGTTCTCCTATATGTTTTTAAGAGGTCTTGCTGTCTTCCTGACATAAACCTTTAAACACTTGTACTGCGTGGCATAAATGATGAATTGGTATGCACAGTCCCTAGTTAATATACAGAGATTAAACTGTTTTCTTATGCAATGGTATGTGTGTTTTATCATATAGTTATGTATCATCTTGTTATTTTTGTAGAGCCCCTGAAGAGGGCCATAAATATATATATATATAGGGCAAAAGGTGTTGGGCTTTCTCTATAATAAAGCAGCCGTCTATTGAACACTTTGAGATGCATCTCCAGTTTTTCCTGTGGATTTCATTGGGTGTTCTCTAGTCTTTGTCCCTTTTTTTATTCTTCTTAATGAACAGAGGGCATCCTGACTGTCTCTCCTGCATCATCCAGTGATTTTTCTTGGAAGAGAGAAGAGAGCTTGGTGAAGAGGAATCATCCCCCGCTCCCATATCACATTAATATGATTGCCCTGCTGGGGATTGCTTAGTGCTATTGGTGCTTGAGAGCTTGTGTGATACAGTGGTTTGAGTGTTGGACCAACAGTGTGGAGACCAGGGTTCAAATCCCTGCTTGTCCACTGTGCGACCTTGGGCAGGTCACACTCAGCCTCAGAGGGAGGCAAAGACAAACCTCTCCCTGAACAAATCTGGCCAAGAAAACCCTGTGATGCATTCATTGTAGGGTCGCCATAAATCACAAATGGTTTGAAGGCACACAACAACAAGGGGGGGGGGGATTTTTTTTTACTGTTGGTTGAGTCTTTTTTCTCAGGATCATTCACAGGGCTAGGGTTGAGAAGATTATCTTCCCACTCTAGAAGAAGAGTTTTGCTTGATAACAGTACCTGCCTATCAGAGCAACTGGGAGGAACAACCTACTAGTATAATGTCATCTGCTCACTATAGAGGATGATAGTCTCATGTTAAATGCAAATGATTCTATCTGTCTATCTTATTTGACCACTTCTTTTTTAGTTGTGAAGTACTAAGTGACAACAATGTTCTCTTTCATGGGTTAAGAAAAGACTGACAAGGAGTGAAGTTGAGTTCCGTAAGATCAAAAGTTGCACTGATCAGTTCTCCCAGTTGACTATAACCACCAGCTACTTCAGTGATTCTAGTTTGAGAAATTTCCTAATGCTGTTCCAGTTTGTAAAGTGGATATTTCAGGTCTTGTTGCCTTTGTTAATGTTTTAAAATAAAAAAATGATCAGATTATGAATTAATTTATTGAGTGTGTTGTGTGTTATACGTACCACCAGTTTATGCACATTTTAAAATATTTCTGATATCACTCTGAATTTGTTGGTGCCTCCAAATGCCTTTTTTTTTGTCAAAGGATCAATAAATGCTTGTGCAAATAAAACTTTTTCATGTCTTCAGTCTGCCACAGAACTCCTTATTGCAATGACATACAGTTTTTGTGGATTTTTCCCTGTGTAATTATGTTTTTTATGTAAGAAATTGGTAACATTTGGAATGCAATTCTTATAATTTTCTCTTCGTTTTGACAATATAATTATTCATGTGGGAAAAGCAAAGGCTAGCAGCATTTTATTGTATTCTTTCTCATCCAGAATTTAGGTTATATCTAGATTTTTCTTTTAAACATATAAGATAGGATTTCGGTATGTCCTTGTGAAGAATTTTCCCCCAAAAGCAATAATAGCAAATGTATGATTTCTCCTGATTCTATCTTCTCTGTAAACAGAACTCTCAGTTTATCAGCAGCACTGATGTTTCCTGTTCAAAGTAAACCTGAAGAAATGGCTCAGCTGTAAAGTGAGCAGCAACAGCTTCTCTGATATCTTGGATATTGTTTTTAGAGCATACCAAGAGATTTCAGTGGCAGTCAAAACAGCAGACACAGTGACTCACAGGCTTCTCCAGTTGAGTTATGACTGCTGGACTAATCTAGGGCTGCTGCACAGTGATGGTTCTTACACTTTGCCAGATTGCACTAGGAATATTCAATGCTGATGATGTAACTGCTATGCTTGTGACAACTGTCTGCAGAGGTGGTTAAAATGAGCAGACTTAAAGGCATGTCAGAAGAAAAGTAGATTTGATGCTTATGCTAATTGCTGCCTTACAAATCAGCGGTGTTCCATGTGCCATAGGAATCAACTTACACCCTATTTATAGAAGAACCATTTCTAATGCATGTGGGGAACAGTGCATTGGTGGCTGGCAATGGAATTGTTAGCATCTTTATAGAAGCTATTGTTCTTGTTACTATCTTGCTTTTTCCCCCCTGTTTATTATTATTTTTAACTTTGCTCTTTTAAGAATATGGGATCCTAGCTGCTTAATTTAGACCAAAGGATTTTCATGGCCTATTGCAATATACATGTTTCATGCATCCGTGCTTGAAAACAATATGTCATGGTGACTGAGTTCTTTTGATGAGAGCCACACAAAATAAGAATCATTGGAAACCAGCTACATCTTTCATTGGATGATTCCTAGCATTCTCATTGATTACATAAGAACACAATTATTTTCGACACCATATTTCCCTTGGATTTCCTGCAACGATGGAAAGAATAACAAAGCCATGAAATGGCATAAAAGTGCTCTCTTCCATAATGGAATGAAAATATAGAATAGAGAATTGCTTAGCCTTGAAAATATTTGTCTACATATGTTGCTGAAACATGAGAACTGGCAGGTTTTTTTAAAAAGGCTTTATTAGTTATATAGCAATGGAAACAAGGGCATGTTTTTAGTGAATATTGAGTTCAACATTGCTGAATCTTGTGCCAAATTCCAAGATATGCCTTCTGTTAAAGTAGTCACTTCCTTGGCACTTAAGAAGCAAAAGATAGGAGAGTGATGCTTTAAGATTTAAAGAGCTCATGGTTTTCAATTCAACATCTACTTTTAGGGTATTTAGATGTAGATGAACATTATTTGAAGGCTGTTGCTGTTTCATTATCAAAATGTTTTTACAGAAGTTTAGTTTATTTTGTTATCTGTTGGCAGGATATAGGTCTGTTTGTACAGCAAAGTTATTTTCACTATATCATAGAAAATGAACTCACTGCAGTGGGTAAAATCCATTGATAGTGCTACTTAAAGTACACTCATTAAACTCACTGGAACTTAATTTTGTTATGACTAAAGAATACTATTCATTTATGTTGCTCTGCTCCAAGAGGACTGATGTTACATTACTGGAAGCGTGGGAACTGAAGTCTGGATATTTTTGGATTGCATCTGCCAGCATTCCTGACAATTGATTGTGCTGGCTAGTACTGATGGGAGTTGCAGTCCAATAACATCTTGAGGGGTGCATAATTATGATTTCTGGCACAATTTCTAATATGTTCTTTGCAATGTGTAAGCATGGCAGCTTCTCTAAACTAAAGCTAAAATTCATTTGATAGTAGAAAGAAAGGGGCTGATGACTAATAGCAGAAGGCTCTTCTTTTTCCCTCCCCCACTCCTGCCTTATTTCATAGCAATTGCTACACCTTTTATGAAAGATTTTGCCACTTCAGACATATGGTTGGAAGTCGTCACAATGTCTGACAAATGGAACAGCACCTCAAAGTAAGTAAACCTGTAGAGTGCTGTGAACATGATTGCAGAATGACAGTTAAGAGAATTGCTTTTAGGTTTCACTTTGTTCCTGCTATTTTAATAACCCATGAGGCTTTTATTTCAAGATATACAGACAATGAAAATAATACTCATCATGTGTGAAATAATTGTCAGTGACACCTCCAAATGCCAAGTGTGACACGAGAAACCAAATCGGCCTATGAAAAGCAGGCAGAGTGCAGAAACAGCAAATTGTGTGAGACATAGAAAAGCAGCATCATTTTTAGGCTAATACAACTGCAGTCGGTATAAATGCTTCAGTTACAACCATAAGTCACTTTGTTGGTTGAATTACAGTATGGCTGTTTCAGTGGTAAATTCTGAATCATTGGCATTCATCCCACCTTTCACCACAGCTATGCCATAAGAAGAGTCCAAAAATATAGACAGCCATGTCAATTCATTTCAACAAACCGATTCCAGAAGTTTTTGTTTGTAACAGAGATAAGTTCCAGTTAGATGAAACCCATTGACTCAGTTGTTGAATGGTGAGTCAACACATAAATAAGACTCATCAATTCAGTTGGTCTGTTCTGGTTGGGATGAACAACAGGATTTAGCTTCTAGTATAATATGAAACCATTAGATTGAGGTTATAAAATGGAAAGGGTTAATGAGTGAGGGATGCTTATCTATATCCCTCCCCCCATATTTCTTATCTGATGGCATTCTATTCTCTTTCCTGGCATGTAAAGCTTTTTCTCATTATCTGAGTTCCCTTCCTTCTGTCTCTGTAAGTACTAATTATGGAAAGGTCAGAATGTTTGGATCCACTCCCAATAATAGCATAAAATTTTCATTTTAGCCTTGGCTGTAATCAGACATCTTCAAAGTAAGAGAAAAGAACGCATGAGAGATGTGTGCCCAGAGCAGACTTGTCAATGGTGCAGTTGGTGCTACTGCTCCAGACCCATCTTTGGCTCAGGGCCTCAGTGCTTAAGAGCAAAAAGATGCTGCTTCCTCCTTGCTCTTCTTCTCCAGTCACCTCTTGAATCTCCCAAGATTTCAGTTATCATCAACATTTTGTGTCATGTAGGAGATTAGGCTTTTGGTCTCATCCAAGCTGCCAACCTGGTAATGAGTTCACATTTTCATGCCGTAAAAATATTTGGGGGTTGGCCATGTGGCAAAATAAAACAAAATCCACAAAGTAACAATGTCTATCCACAAAGCAGATGGTACTCTGTTGTCAGTTGAGATGGTATTGAGAGATATCAGTGCAGACAAAGGCCACTCCCCTTCTTGGTCAAATGAAGTCTGGGGACAAAAGGCAGTGGAAGACAGGTAATAAAGTTTCAACTCCATTAGCAACAGAGAAGCAATTTCTTTTCAGATCCAGCTGTCCCTTTCCTGTGCAAAGCTAACAGCCCCTTTCTTAGGCAGAGAATATTGGATTGTCTTGTTGCTGTCATTGTGCGTTTTAATACTGCACTACCACTCCTAGAATAGTTGATATATGGGCACAAAGAGATACTATTTTGGGAACGGCTCTGGGGCCCCAGTCCTAACTTTATCCAGTGTTGCATATCACATTGTTCCCATATGATTTCTGTTAGCCAATTTGTCAGTTTTCTCCCACTGGTAGCTGTGACTGACCTTCAGCTGTCACAGAGCAAAGGACCCATAACTTCATTATTTTTCCTAGGAAGATGGAACAGCACACTAGGAGCTGTGCCTCATTATTAGACACTGGGGAAATTATAGATATTGTGTCCAAGACATAAGGAAGTGGCTAAGTGGCTCCAGCACTAAGGCTACAATGGTAATATCTTCAATGGCACTCCAATTGAAACCTACCCCAGATTAGGAATGTTATGAAACTTTTCTTTCAAGAATGGTTGGTTAATTGTCATCTCTGGATGAAAATCTATGATGGTGATCCTTTGTCTGCCTAAGTTGCTAGTACTGATCTGATGCCAACAAGCTTTTGTATTCATGTCTATCATAGGTAATGTGAAAGTCGTTCAGATTAAAATGTCCCCCCTCCCTCTCCCTACACTGTTGGCCAGAGGAAAAGGATGCCTGGAAACTGCTTTCATACCTCTGTCTTTGTGAGCTGTTTTCAGTAGATTAGCTTAATTAAGTGACTATTATATACCTGTATTTGTGTGGTTTTTAATAAGCAACTCTCCTTTAGCCTCCTCATTAATTATTGTTTTTTGATAACATTCCCTATACCATGTATTTACTGCTTAACATACGTTTTCCTAATCCCCATGTAGTTCTTAAAAAGGTGAATTCAAATATCCATATAGTTGTTAATAACAGTTTGATTGGACTTCTGGCTCATCTCTGAGGCTTAAAGTGGTTGTTGCTTATGCAACATAATCAAAAATAACAGATCCTCTCACAAGAATGAAGACCAATTAAGTGAGCCAGAAATTGTCAGTGATCCTGGTCTAACTACCAGAATATAAAATGTGGAGTTACTGTGAGTGAGCTTTTTGGTACAAAATAAAAATTTATCATGAAAGGAATTTACTACAGCAGACAGTCTTCTAATGTTAATTTTAGTGTTCATAAGTGAGGTAACTCTGAAAAGCATCTGTTCTGGTGTTTCTAGTCAACAAAATCATTACAGTGTGTCCATTAACACCATCTCATTTTTGTGCACACTTAATGGTACTGAGGACATTTGTACACACTGCATGATTGCTCCTCGTGTCAGTAGGAGCAGTTAAAAGACTAGGAAGTCACCATACTTCCTAGTTATTTAGCTGTTGCTACTGGCAGCAAAAACTTGGTGTTATATTTGAACCAAGATTCCTAGTTTGTTGCTTGCAAATTATCCATGAAACATAAATCAATAACAAAATTTGGCTTCAGATTCTGGCTTTGTAGGGGGCTAGTGTGAAACTTGGCTTGCTGCTGACTTCCTCATTCAGGCTCTAAGCAGAAGCAACTGGCCAACATGCACCAACATACCTGCACATTCCTGATACTGTCACTTGTGGCCACTGTATCATGTTGCTCCTGTTACTCTGTTCAATATCTGTGCTCCTGCACAAATGGATACAGCCTGGTTACTCTGCACACAGTTCTTTTCTTAGTGTAGAAATCAGTGTTGAATCATAGTGAAGGTGATGTGTGTACTTCTTAATTTGAGTGATGCTGAATATTGGGCAGACGTGCTGTGTAAGCATGAAGGAGAAAAATTGTTTTCCATGTCGTCTGAGTGATTCCCTGAGTAAATTCCCTTGGAACTGGAAACTGCTATTCTTTCAGAAAGATACTGACAGTTTGATAGATACTGTTTGTTACTACTGTTGTTCTAAGACTAGTGTGTCTCCGTAAATATAAATAACATAAGCTCCACTTAAAATGGAGGCTGGCATCACATTACCTGTTTCCTTTGGCTGGCAGGAGGCTCGTTACAGCATTCAATACCTGCTGCTCTAATCCAGGGTGAATGTAGCTTGCGTCTCTTCTTCAAACGGTCTGCAGAGGGCATATTTTGTTATAGCCAGCACTTAAAGAATGTGCCATGGCAATTTTATTAATTTCACTGCAGAGCTGTGGGAGGAAGGTCTAGGGCAAATTCATGTTGAATTGACTGTCATTAAGGACAGTGTTTGTTATGATAATGTTGGGAGAGGAGGACAGGCAGAGCAGAGCAAAGTAGGGAAGATAACTGTTTTAAGAGCCAGAGCTGTCTAGTGAGGGAGCTACTGTTGTTGAAGAAAGGAGGTACCAATAGCAAGGATAGCATTATAATCTATCTATTGCTCTAGCACAGTATGTGGGAGAATGAAGGCATTGATTCCTGAAGCCTTTCTTAGTGGAAAAAAATGTGGAAACCAGTACCACTGTTTTATCATAATCTCAGAACTCAGAAATGTTACTGTTGGTATATAGGTCCCAGAATCCTCCAGACAGCACAGCCATCCTGGCTAGGAGATATGACTTTTGAAGCTTTATACTCCCCATTGATAGAATAAGACCACACCCTTCTCTTTCTAAGCACAGGTCCCAGGAGAGACTGTGAGGTCCAGGCACTCCCTGGGGAGGAAGCAGGAATTCAAGAACTTAGGCTTTTGTGATCCATATTTTTTTTGTGTGTGTTTTTTGCATGCAGAACTGCTCCTGTGAGAAGCTATTTTACCCCCAAATATTTATTCTTCTGTTTTAATATAAATATGTCTAAACAGCACATTGTGAGAGACTCCATTGTGGTTTACAGAACAAGCAAAATTATTAAAAGAATATTACCAGAATTACAAGCAAGGATTAAGAACCCAGAAAAAGACTGAGAACTCAGTGTTGGCAATATTTCAGCACCACTGACAAGCAGAAATATTTTACTGCCAATTGTTGTTGTCAGCATTGACGGTGGTATCATCATCATCATCATCATCATCATGATCATCATCATCAGGGACAGAGCTACTGTAAGCTTTTGGGGAAGTGAATATCACAAATGAGATACTGCCATAGAAAAATGCCTGTCTTTTTTATCAGCTGAATCTTTTTAGGTGGTGAATATAAAACAGGTTCTGAAGATTATAGTAATCTACAAAGAAGCTCATATGGAAAGAAGCAATCCTTCAGATACCTATAAACCTTAAATGAGTTGAGAAAAAGGTAAGTGCTCTCTCCTTGACTTGTGCTCAAGAATCAGTCAGAAGCCAGTGCAAATGCAGGTTGAGCGTCCCTTATCAAAAATGCTTGAGATCAGAAATGTTTTGTAGTTCAGTTTCTTTTTTTAAAAAAGATTTTGGTGTACCTGTAGTTCCATATACATAAAATACAGTGCTGTACAGGACATCTCCAGGGAGCTCACAAATAAAACAAACAGGAGTGCTGCAGCTGCTGCCTTGAAGGCAGAAGCGGGGGACTGGCAGGATCCTTAGAAATCTCTTCTACAGTACACTTTATTTTATTTTATTTTATTTTATTTTTTGAATACAGGTATGAGGTCCCTTATATCCTCAGTCTTTTTCCAGCCCCATGTGAGGCTGGAGAGAGATATGAGGATCTGTGACATGGCAGGAGATGTGGATTCATCCTGAGCAATTTCCACCATTTTACAAATCCTCATGTTTCCCTGCAGCTTCATGTCTCATTCATTTATTTGCTGCTTGTGATGTGTATGAGACAGAGGCTAGGCAGAGACTGAGGGTCTGCAGAAACATAGCAGCCACTGCCTAAAAGCTGGAAGTGGGAGGCTAGTGACAAAAAGTTGCAGGTTTTGAAGGTTTTTGGATTTCTGGATTACAGATGCTCAACCTTCTATCAATAGTATGCTCCCCATTTTGCTAAGTAGTGAGAAGTTCTAGGGCTAGTATAGCAGGGTTTGTTTGTTTTTTAAAAAACTCCAAGAGGTTGAAGAGAGATTAAGAGAACATACTATTTCATCAGTGCCCCACCAGTGAAATGTAAGTCAATTTGTCTGGTTTATCAGAAAGCAAAAAATGTAACCTTACAGTGTTATTAATGCAAATGTGATGTTGTGGTTTGAGTACTGGATTAGTACTCCAGGATACCAGGGTTTGAATTCTGGCTTGGCCATGGAAGCCCACTTGGTGACCTTGGGCAATTCATGTTCTCTCAGCCTTAGAGGAAGGCAAAGGCAAGTCCCTTCTAAAGAAACCTGGCAAAGAAAGACGCATGATAGTTTTGCCTTAGAGTTGCCATAAGTCAGAAATGACTTGAAGGCACACTAAAGCATCAATCAACACAAGTATACTTTTTAGAAATAAATTCTGTCAATGGAATTTGGGACTTCTTATCACTTTGAAAATTGTGCCTTATAACAGGAAGAAAGAGTATCAAACATATCCCATTGCATTTTTTATTTATTGTATCATTAGAACTGCTTTTCACATGCTTCTTGTTTTGATTCCCAGCCCAATAATGGCTAAAATACTGCTTGGTCTCTGACCCTCTCCCTGCTTATAGTCCTTTTTCAAATAAAAACCTGTACAGGGCACATCAACATAACAGAATAAAAAAAAAACTTTTATGAAAAAGTGGCACAAGAGGTTATTTATTTAGAATGAGGCACACAATCTTTAATAATATTGATTCTGAAACTAGATAAAGATTTGACAGATCCAGGATCATATAGACCAATATCATTAATAAATCAAGATGCTAAGATACTGACAGCAATAAAGGCAAAAAGGATGAATAAGTTTATTTATAAATATTTGCTAAAAGATCAAAGTGGTTTTGTGCAAGGAAGGCAGATGTCAAATTTAATTGGTAGAGTATTGAATAAAACGAATATAATTGAGAGGATGAATTCAAGTCCCCAGGGCCAGATGAATTACATCCAAGGATATTAAAAGAGTTGGCAGAAGTCATTTCTGAACCACTTACAATAATCTTTGAGAACTCTTGGAGAACAGGAGAAATCCCAGCAGACTGGAGGAAAGCAAATGTCATCCCCACCTTCAAGAAGGGGAAAAAAGAGGATCGTAATAATTATCGCCTAGTCAGCCTGACATCAATTCCAGGAAAGATCCTAGAGCAAATCATTAAACAGTCAGTTTGTAATTACTTAGAAAGCAATGCCGTAATCACTAAAAGCAGCATGGATTTCTCAGAAATAAGTCATGCCAGACTAATCTTATCTCTTTTTATGATAGGGTTACAAGCTAGATAGACGAAGGGAATGCTGCAGATGTAGCGTATCTTGATCTCAGTAAGGCCTTTGGCAAAGTTCCCCATGACATTCTTGCAAAGAAGCTAGCAAAATGCGGGCTGGACAGGGCTACTATTAGTTGGATTTGTAATTGGTTGACCGACCGCACCCAAAGAGTGATCACCAATGGCTGCTTTTCCTCCTGGAGAGAAGTGACTAGTGGGGTGCCACAGGGTTCTGTCCTGGGCCCAGTGCTATTCAACATCTTCATCAGTGACTTGGATGAAGGCATGGAGGGCATGCTGATCAAATTTACAGCTTGTTGGCATCCTTCTTGACTGTGTCCAGTTCTGGGCACCTCAATTCAAGAAGGATGCCAACAAGCTGGAACGTGTCCAGAGGAGGGTCACCAAAATGGTGAAGGATCTGGAAGCCATGCCCTATGAAGAGTGGCTTAGGGAGCTGGGTATGTTTAGTCTGGAGAAGAGAAAGTTAAGAGGGGACATAATAGACATGTTTAAATATTTGAAGGGATGTCATGTTGAAGAGGGAGTGGACTTGTTCTCTGCCACTCCAGACACTAGGACAAGGAGCAATGGATTCAAGCTGCAGAAAAGGAGAATCCACTTGAACCTCAGGAAGAACTTACTGACGGTCAGAGCTGTCCACCAGTGGAATATGCTGCCTCAACGAAGTGTGGTGGAGTCTCCTTCTTTGGAGGATTTTAAGCAGAGGCTGGATGGCCATCTGTTGGGAATGCTTTGATGTGTGTTCCTTCATAGCAGGGGGTTGAACTCGATGGCCCCTGGGGTCTCTTCCCACTCTGTGATTCTATGATTCTATGAAACAAAAGGCAGGAATAATGGCATTGGATATATACAAGGCCTTTGACTGTGTGGCATAGCCGGCATTGAAAATAACATTAAAAACATTGAGATTGGGAGAAGAATTTAGGGGGTTGATAAATAAGTTATATTCATATAATAAAGCAGTAGTAATGGTGAACAATGGATTAACAAAGAAATTCAAATATCTAGAGGTACAAGACAAGGTTGTCCTCTGTCTCTGATTTTATTTGCAATTGTAATTGAAATTTTGGCAAATGTTATCAGAAATGATGAAAATTTGGAAGGAATTAGGACTAAGGAAAAGAATCAAGTAGGTCTGCTTGATGATGATACCTTGTTGACAATTAAAGATCTGATAAAGAAAATGGGTAGAGTAAATGAACATTTAAAGAATTTCGGGAAATGACACGGTTACAAATAAATTGGGCTAAATTGGAGTTAATATTGTTTAATTACACTAAACAAGATTTTTTAAAGGAAAGAAAAATAGATATTAAATTAAAGGAAGCAATCAAATATTTAGGAATAAATATCACAAAAAAATCTAAAATGATTAGAGGAAAGAAATTACAATAAATTAAGAAAAGAATTGAAATAGAAATTAGAGGAATATAAAATATTAAGTTATCATGGTTTGGAAGAATTGCATTAGTAAAAATGAAAATATTACCTAAGATTAATTTTTTATTTAGGATGCTACCAATAAAAATATCAGAAATAGAATTGAAAAATTAGCAATTACTAGTGAGAAATTTTTCTAATGGGAATAAGAAGGCGAGGATCAATAAGAAATTTTGGTACAAACCCCAAAAAGAAGGTGGATTGGGCTTCCCAAATTTAAAATGCTATTATAACGCAAATCAATTGAGATACAAGTATAGATGGAGTCTTGGGAAAAGGGGATTTAGAATGGTTAGAGATGAAAACAACAGAAATTGGGAGGAGATTAGAGCATATCCTTTTTTGGAACTTTGGTAAGAGAAAAATAGAAAAAATAGAAACCCCCTTTTTAAAAATATATTAGAAATTTGGGAGAAAAATAAGTAAAAATTAATGCTGGTTATTTCACCATTAACCCCAGTAGTGATGATGGAAAAATTTCCGAAGAAATTGAGAGATGAATTAGAGAAGGAATTAAAGAAGCATAGAATATATAAGTTAAAAAATTGGATGAATATAATGATGAATAAAGATAAAAGAGAGATTGCAGGGTACTCATATTGCAGGGTACTTATATTCAGTTAGAGTCGTGGACAAGGAATTGGAAAAGTAAAATATTAGAGAATACACTAGATTTGAACAAATGATTAAGCGAAGAGATGGAATGGAGGAGAATGAAATATTGAAGGGTAACACAGGTGAAATCTATAAAATATTGTCAATATATGAATATCTTAGAAAAATATGGGAGGAAGAACTAGCACAAAAAATAGATATTCAAGAATGGGGAAAGATTTGGAATCAGCGTCATTTAAAAAATTTATCCGTAAGGTAAAAGAGAATTATTATAAATTGGTCTGGAGATGGTACATAACACCAGTAAGGTTTAACCATATAGATAAGAAACACCCAAGGTTATGTTGGAGGGGTTGCCAAGAGATTGGCACATATATTCATATGTGGTGGAATTGTGAAGGTGTACAGAAATTTTGGCAAACTGTGTTTAAAGAGATAAAAGAGATAACAGGAATTGACTTACAAATATGTAAGTATTATCTTATTATAAGTATTATCTTATTATCATTATTATCTATATTTGGTAAGGTTAATTGTACCCAGGCAATGAAGGATTTAATTACAAATTTATTAACTGCAGCAAGGTTAATTATATCAAGAAAATGGAAAATGCAAGAAGATTTTCAAATAAAGGATTGGTATAAAGAAGTGTTGAAAATAGCAGTTAATGATAAGTTAACATGTCGAATTAAAGTGAAAAAAGGAATAATGAAAGGGAATGATTTTGAAGAAATATGGAAGATATTTGTGGAAAAACTCCTAATAAAAGAGGGAAGTGTCACACCTCCATAAGAAGAATTACGATTTTGGAAAGTAAAGCAAGCTGAAAGATAATTGGCTCAGGGGATGGGTTAACACTTAGTGTTAGGGCTTACATTTAAGGTTTCATTTAAGGTTACATTTAAGGTTATATGTAAGGTTACATTTAAAGTTAGAGGTAGTGTTAATATCTTCAGTAATAGAATCATATTTAGTAACAGCAATAGTTTAAATATAGTTGAAAAAGGATAGAGTTAAGAATGTATCAAAAATATATAAACAATATGATATATAACATGTAGAATACATATATGATGATAAAGGATCTGGAAAGAAATAACAATGTAAGCTATTTCGTTGTAATGTTTCCTTTTTCACTTTTATGGTAATCATGTGGTGTTATGTTTTGTTTGTTTTTTTTCTTTATAATTAATAAAAAATTTTAAAAAATTAAAAATAAGAATGAGGCACACAAGTCAATGGACTCCTGTCGCAGTAATAACTCCAGTTATTTTTAATATTTTTACTAGGTTCAGTTTCTGTTGTCAGTTGCTGCTTGGGATATTTATTGTCTTGTTTTCATTAAGTTCCTCTACAATAGAACTGTACCACTGCAGCATTATTATCCTGATTTCTGACTACTTACAATGTGAGAAGGGACTAATAATAATCCCTAGTCTAAATCTGGGGCCATTTCCGCACTAGACTGTTATAGCGCTATTATTCCACTTTCAACATCCTATGGAATCTTGGGGTTTGCAGTTTAGGGAGGGACCTTTGATATTTTTAAACATACACCTTTTTGAAGAAATACTCTTTATACGAAGCTCCCACTTTTTGATGCTCCATTATGTGATGACTCATTCTTTTGGTGCTTCCAAATTAAGAATAAGTTCCATTAAATTTGATGGAGGTTCTGCTCTTTCATCAGTTCTTCTTCCCTCTGGAGGCTCACCTGGAACCACTTGCACACACATGCTACTTGCAAAGTTAGCTGAGGGAGCAGAGGAGCTATGCTGGCTGGGAGTCTGAAAGCTGTGCGTGTATGTGGTCAGTCCTAAGTACGCCTCTGTAAGTCCTCCATTCTCTGTAAAGAATGGTACATGCATTACACTGTTCAAGCAATTCCATTCTGATGGTGCATTGGTCCCTAACCTCTCAGGTGAGTGAGGGAAGCCTATATCTCTAATATTCCAGTCTTTCAAGGAAGGAACTTCCCTATCTTGAACTTCTTAACATTAGAGAAAAAGGGAGGAGAGACCAAAGAGTATTTTAAACTGCTGCTCATGTGGAATTACCTTACTCTCCTTTTGTGCCTTAAAAGCCTTTCTTCTCCCCACTTTTTAGTTCATTGTCTTTTCCCTGAAGTGGCTTCAATAATAAGTAACTCGGGCTGCCATCCTATACCCACTTATGTGGGAATAAGCCCCATTGAACTCAGTGGGACTTAACTCTGTACAGACAGAACTGTAAACCATAAAAGAGCTCCCCCAGCTAAACAGTACCAAGCTTGGAATTGTATAGTTTAGCTAATTCTAACTGTAACAGCCAGAAAAGCCTTATGAGCTATAACCTATGAGATAAGGTATGAAAAAGAATTGACAGCTTTACAAATGTATTAAAAATTGTTGCTTGGCTAAGTGTTTAATCTTTATGAGGTTTTTTTCTCTCCCTCTTTGTGGTCCCTGCACCTCACATCACAGGAATGAGTCATGTGGTTAGCCTTTAATTCATCTTTTAAGCTCAGTTTTCTTGGCTTTGTAGCATTTGATTCACATAGAGGTTTTGGGGGGGGGGGTTGTTTTTTTTCTGCAGCAGTACCTTAGTGGAGCATCTGTGTCAATTGAAATTCCATGCCATTTTAGAATGGCAGACTGGAGTCAATAGGGGGCTCTTGTCAGCTTTCCTAATGTTAGCTTAGAGGCTGGTAGGACCAGTGCCAAAATTTGTGCTGTTTTTTCCTCAACCTTGGGTTCACATGGAATTGCTGAATGACATCTGTCTTTCATATACAGGAAAAGTGATGGATGGACAGCACCTAGATACTGGTTTTGGTATGTCACTCAGTGTGTGGCTGGGAACCACTGTTCTGAGACATCCTACCTGAATAATAGCTTTCGGCTCTAAAATTCAGGAAGTAAGCAGCTAATCATGTATGTAAAAGGCAGAAACATAAAACGACAGCAAGAAGAGTTTGTTAGCATGCACCAGTTTTTGAACAAAGCGTTAGAACTGTTTTGAAGCACAAATAAAATATAGTGTAAGTAGAGTGGTCAATACTGATACTAACAAAAGAAAAATGTTATCATGTGATTGTCCATTGTATTCCAGGTACCAAATGAGATTACTTTTATCCTTCGTCTTTCTAGTTCTAAGCATCTTCTCCCAGTGTGGATAACTGGATTCAGCACAAGATTGACAAAGTTTGCTTTATATGCAATATCACAATGCAACAAATTACCAGGATTCTCAGAGTGCCTCTGTATATTAATATATTTTATTACTAGAAGCAACATTTTTTAAAAATGCAACCCATTGTTTGCACGTAAACTGAGTTTTAGGAACAACCATTTCACATCGAATGTTTGTGCTGCTGGCAGGGTAAGGCTCAAAGGCATAATGTTGAATTTTGTTTAGTTCCCCTACTTTTCCAAACAGTGAGAGGTTTTAAAAGGGAAAAAAACTTGCCAGATTTTGGTGAGAAGCCACTAAAGGTTTTGGGGTCTTTTTAAAATAATACTTGCATTTATTTAAAGTGAGCATGGGGTGAGGCTCTTGGTCTAAACACTCTGACAGGCATGTTACCCTGATTTCTGGTGTCCCTTGGGGGACACCTCAATGTGCTCCACGTGATGGGGAATGGAAACTAGCCAGAGCACGAGCAATAGCAGTGTGAGGAGGCAGGGTAACCTAGCGGGGTCTTTTTACCCAGTTTTTATGGGGTCAGGCCAAGCCAAAAACCAAACGAAAATGTCTTAACAAATGATTTTATTGAATGAAAGTCTCACGCATCAACGCAATCACTCACACACTCCCTCAAGACCTATTAAGAAGCAAAAGAGAGGAAACTGGATAGGGGGAATATTGAAGGGATTGTAGCTGCAGTAATACTGCACCTTTTCCTGAAGTCCTTGGTCTGGGAAAGACAGTGAAGAAGTGGAGCTCAGCACAGAGAGGGCTGAGAGGATTACTCAACGGACGGAGAAACAGTCTGCTGGGATGGCTGGGAGTGATCCAAAGAACCGCTCAAAAACTGGGACTATTTGTAGGGGAAAAAGTACCTGGAGGGCTAATCCTTTCCCAGGGCAAACAATGGGTGTTGCAATGAGAAAGAAGCTCCACGATGGCAACTCCTTTTTACATGATGGGATTACAAGGTGTTGCCAGAGTTTCAGGATCTTGAGTTGCATTGGGTTGTGGTGTGAATTTATGTAGATGGTCCTTGCGTGATAGGATTTTATTGCTATTGGTGCTCAACTTGGGGCAAACACACTAATCACCTCAAGTCGGCTTCTCAGGGGCTGAGGACCTTTTGTCTACGGTGGGTTTGCACAGCTTGAGGTCTCCTGGGGCTATGTGACTGGGGATTTTACTGGCCTGACCTGGTTTTTGATCGTTCAACCATTGCTGCCTACATGCTCATCCGGGCGGCCTCTCAGGCACATTGAATCATATTTTAATATCAAAATAGTAGACCCCAGGACAGGGTTTAACAGTGAGGTAACAGGCAAAGTCCATTAATTTCATTCGAGATCTCCAGGAAGATAGCCAATACCTTAAGATGCAAACAGACCATAAAGTTCATCTGTTGTATGTCTTCGTCTGCTTCAAGCTGCAGTGTTATTTTGTTCTTATTTATGTACAGCAGACCTTGATTATTTCACCTTCATGAGGAACAAAGAAATCTGCCTACTTCTCCGACTAGTTTTCCCTTTTCAGAATGTTCCTGAATTGGTCCTGTGTCAAGGAAGAACTGACTGTCTAATTCTCATAGCAAAGTATCTCCCTATAGTTTACCTAACTAAGGGATGTGCTGGGAGAGATCTGCCTAGCAGGTTTTCCAGCCCCTACAAACAATATGTTCAAAATACACTTTAAATAAGGGAGAAATAAGAGAGGGCATTTTAATGGTTATTTTTACATTGTTCTACCTAGATAGATAGATAGAATGCTCGAATACATGCTGTCTAAAACACAGCAGGTGGGGCAAAGTCATTTGCTGAGGCTGTGTCAAATGGGAGCAACAGAAAAGCGATAATTTCCTAAGGGAGTAATAAATGTTCAAAGGTTGGAGCTATCTTCTTTCAGCTATAATTGTAAAATCCCAAGCAATAAGCAGAGTTAAATGTCTTGTTATGATTATCTTGTTATTGTTTCTGGTTTTTAGGCCAACTCCTAACTTGCCATAAGTTTTCTGTGTAGTGACTAGGAAATTCACCTCTCCTATGGGTTCCTGAATCATCTGTGGGACTATAATGCTTCCTTCCTTGTGAGCTCCTTCCTGAATTTTTTGCCACGTGAAAATCACATGTGTCTTCATGGATGGATCACCTGGGGAACTGCTTTATTTATCTGGGTGGTATGTTTACTTGGTATAGACCATCACATGAAGATCATCCATTTTCTCATCCCCATGTTCTTGCATGGCAAGCACCAGCACCCTTTTGACCAAGTTAAGTTTTCACATGTTGCCAAATCCACAATTGGAGCCACCTGTTTAGGTTCTCTCAAAAATCCCAATATGTACTGCATAGCTGCACACTTTTAGACATGTATCATGTCTGTATCTCTTATAAGGGGTTAGTTTAATCTCCAGTTTGCTAGTAACACTGAATTACTGGATACAGTAAAATAGCAGACCGGAGGTTAAGCTAACCCCTTATAAGAGATACAGACATATACATAAATTGTAGTAACAAAATGTATGGGGTCACAACATATCTCATGAAAACCCTTCATATATTTTTAAAAATATATGATTTATAAATAATAACATACATTTCCAAGATTGTAGGCAACATATCTACACACTTCAGATGACATACTAACATGTTGCGGCACACTATTTGGAAAGCCCTGATGTACTGGGTATCTTTGAATTAAGTTTAAAGGAAAACAAGTTACTTGCCAAGCTCTTGGGTAGGTCTTCTTCATTCAATATCCTTTCCCTTATTGCCATGTCTCCTTAATGCCACAAATTATCTCTAATCAGAGATGGAGGAGGTTTTCTAATATTCAGTTTTCAATTTGACCACAAGAAACAGAACATTTTCAATGAAGCATAGGAAGATAGGGAGACCCCGGAAACTGCATCCAGCCTACCACTCAAAGAATAGCATCTGTTGAATCTTCTCTCTGTCTCTCTGTTCCATCCTTTTCCTCCAGCATTGTCTCTAAACTACCCTACCGGTGTTAACTCTAAAGAAGGGTCTTTAAATTCCAATGAGCATTGCAGTGTATTTGGAAGGAAAGCATTCCTCTTTCTATGTAGTCACTCACTGGTATGTAGTGAGTGACTACATAGAAAGAGGAAGTAGAAAGAGCTCATGCTGGGATCAAATCAGCTTGTTCTTCTGTAGGAAGATTGGAACATAGCTTTGCCCTTTTCTCAAGCTGTGGGCTGAATAAGCACCCAGGGGTTGTGGAGTGAAGCATGTACCATGCAGTTACCTAGGAGGAAAACACTGGAAAACAAACAAGGTTAGCCCTGCTCAAAGAGTCTCTTATTGTACCCTCAGGCATTTCAGTACTTCCTGTTAGTTTGCTTCTGTCAACTAACATGGACACTCTTCAGAAATGTGGCTATCTTGTGATTTAGACTGTTGTCACTGGAATATTTGTTCCTTAAGCATTCAACAAGTAACTCCACTGAGATCATCTCAGGTTACCACTTTGAAGATCAGTTTACCCATTGTAATCACTACATGGAGCATACAGGGACCAGGATCTACATGGCTGCTGATATAATGTTTGTCATTCCACAACTACTCATTATGTGTTGTTTGCCCACATAGCATGGAACACCAGAGCCAGACACTGTTTAGTAATGTGTGGGACTAGTGGGGAAACTGTCTGTGTGCATCATATTTCAGATGATGTGATCAAAGACTGTAAGTTTGGCAAGAGGCAGTAGTCATGTAGATGCTGCTTCCAGTGTGCTTTGGACAGTGAAAAATAACATGCTGACTGCTCTGTTGTTGTGTGTCTTCAAGTCATTTCCAACTTATGGCAATACTAAAGTGAACCTATCATGGAGTTTTCTGGGGCTGAGAGAGTGTGAGGCACTCAGGGTCACCCACGGCTGAACAGGGAATTGAACTCTGGTCTTCAGGCTTGTACTCCAATACTCAAACCACTACAGCATGTTGGTTCTCAGATGATTAGGACTTAGAAGAGCAGCTATGAAGAAATTAGATAAGTTCTCCACCTATAAAGATACGTTGCTATTATTGTGTGCCTTCAAGTCATTTCTGACTTATGTAACCCTAAGGCAAACCTATCATGGTTTTTTTCCTGGGGCTGGGAATGTGTGATACTCCCCAGGTCATCCTGTGGGTTTTCACAGCCAAGTGGGGACCAAACCCTGTTTCTACCATCATTCTTTTCCCGACTCCTTTTCATGTACATTTGGCAATACCTTCTTTAAGACAGATGTGTACACTTGCTGTCTTGATATATATTGCAATTAGAGTTACATGTAATTGGGGTCATGTTGTGACTAGCAAAAAGGCTTCCTTTTTGTCACAGTCTTCTCAGTGCATGTACACCAGGGCAAACTGCTATCTTGCCTCTGTATCATATAAAAGCTGAGCAATTTAAGAGGGTTCTTTTCCAATTCACTTTTTGAATTCTTCACAGCAGGAACCCATAATGGGTCATCACCTTAAGGTGGATGGTAAATTTAAGTGGAGTTCATCATTCCATACTTTAGCATCTGCCTGAAAAAAACTAAATTCTCAATGGCCATTCATCTGGCATGAAACCAAGTATTTTTGATTTTGTGGCTTCCCACGTGACATGGTCTTTGTGCTTTTAACGAATTAGTAGAGCAGAGCACAATGAAGAAACACTTGATTTTTCAAGCAAACTGAGCTTGGACATAGGTATCCAGCTATGGCCATTTCTGTTCTCTCTTGATCATTAGCGGTAGATTTATCATCAGTAAGAGAGCCCAGTCTAGTATTAGTAAGCCACCGATGCAGACTTAGACTTGGTTGGTTCATTCTCCTTTGAATTGAGTCCAGAGCCATGTCATGCCTAAGCTAAACACTGAATGATCAAACACCGGATGTACTTTGCCTTGGGCTCCTGGTGTGCAGATTGCATTTAACATAGGGTGGTCCATAGAATGGAAGAAATAAACAGCTGCTTTGCCCTGTGACTATGTGCTGAAGGTCTTAGCTTCAAGTGTACAGGCACAGCAGTGGCTCATCCAACCCACTGGTGGCAGGAGATGGGTCATATGAAGAGTCATGCCTTTTTAGGGTATACCTCACTCCATTAATTAAATATTGAACTGCTGGAGCCATTTGGTCCAATTTTAATTTAACTTGCAGTGAGTGTGTTTCACTGCAAATGAGTTATTTTCCATAACTTGCATTCTGACACATTTGTACCATTCATGGTTTGTCTGGTTTATGTTTCCGTGCCATGTCATCCTCTGGCCCTCTGACACTCTGAGATATTGTGGAACAGCTTACACCAGCTTACTGCCTTGAACATTCTTAATCATCACTGATTTAGGAAGTGAAACAGGGTCAAACCATGTTAGTACATGGATGAAAGACCACCAGGGAACACCAGGGATCTCCAGGTGAGCTTAGGAAAGAATCCTGCTTGAAACCCTGGAGAGCTGCTGCTGTCAGTTAGAGCTGACAGTGCTGTGCTAGATGGACCAGTGGTCTGACTCAGTTATGACATATAAGCCCTTTCCGCAGGACAGCGTCCTCCTGGCATGGGGATGTGAGAGTAGTGGGACTGCGATGATGCTTCTGCATGATGTTGTTGCAGTCCTACCCTTCTCACATCACCAACTGGCACAATCATGGGGTATATCATTGACGGAAAAACTCCGTCAGTGACCCTCAATCACGTGAGCTTTCCATCACAGCCAGCCAGGCAGAAGAGCCAGAAGCATGATTGTGTGCTTCCTTCCCACTGCAGCATGGGAGGAAGGCTGGCTGCAGTGCGGAAGGAAGGGATATGTTCCTCGCTCTCCCTTCCGCAAGCAGCTGGTTGGTTGAAGAAAGGAATGCTGGGGACACTCTCCCATCTTGGCAGGGGTATTGCTGGGATTGCAACAGAACAATGTGTGAGAGTCTTGTCCTGTGGAAAGGACTATAACCTTCTGTGCATCACAAAGTGGTAGCTGCTCTCTCTCTTTTTGGTGGCAGATGCGGTTTTTCACCACAATTCCAGAATGTCAAAGTAGTTACTCTAGGAGTTAAATGAGTTTACATAGACAAACTAAAGAAAACAATTTTCCACACTGCTAGCTTCTTTCTGCTTCCCCCCCCGAGCCTTCTGTCAGTGTTTCTGCCTTTAGCTGATTGCAGTAGCTTTTCAAAGTCCAGACTTCAGACAGCAATCACAAAGTGTTGGAAAAAGCTAAATATTGCAGCCCAGATGCTGTTGGCAACCCTTTTATCAGCTCTGAGAGCAATTTCTCTCTGCTGATGGCACTTTCCCCTGCTAACTGATGCATGACTGCAAAAGCTTCTAGTTCCTTTTGTAACCTTTGGTAAAGCTGAACTGTTTGTAAAGACTTCCTTGTCTTGTTAATGTTGTTACAGATTCATCCTACCAGTTGCTTTCTTTCGTTCTTCCTTTTTTTCCCCCCAAAAAAATCATTTTTGCAGGGAGGATATAGGGAAGATTAATACATATTTTTCAAGAACTTGCTAAAAAGTTTGAACTCCAGTATTGCCTTTCTCCTGAACTGTTGCCGTATGCATGCATGCATGCATGCATGCATGCATGTGTGTATGTTTATTTATCTATTTGCTGGGACTTTGGATGGCATGATTCTGCAGTCCAGAGTGATGTCATCAGGAAGAATTAAATACCAGTACTGCAGCACAGTGAATCCATATGAACTGTCAGCTTTGGGAGTCGTACCTAGACAACAACCTTGAGTGCCTCCACATTAAGGGCTTGGTCTGGAATCCCTTTACTTAACACACACTTTTTCTGGAAAACCTTCTGTATTTTCATGGAGGTTCTGTCTTTTATCAGGCTGCAGAATAGCTTCTGAAGAATGTCAGAACTCAAAGGAGTGTTATCTACAGTGAATGTCCTTAGCACAGTTTTCCCATAGGTAAGGTATGGCCCACTGGACACATTCAGCCCCCCAAAAGCTATTTTTGTGATCTCCAAGATTCACCACAAATCTTTTGTCCCAAATTGGGGATGTTAAGTTGGCCATTTGGCCACATTTTCTAGTATTTAGGTCTCTCTCACCCTTTACAAGCTTGTAGAGGGCTTCCTTTGGCCTATAGAGGGCTTACTTCAAAAAGAAGGTGGCTGGAGTAGGATGTTTGAACAAAGGGCTTTAGAGGTCCTAAAAAGAAAATGTGGCAAAATGGCCAGTCACATCCCCAGACATTTTGTGGTGTTTGGGTCATTTGGAGGCATTTTTTCCCGGGCACCCAACATCTGGAGTGTGTTGTGGTCATATGTGACAATGAGAGGTTGAAATACTGCTAAATAACAAGAGTAATAACCTGTGACCTCCTTTTTTGGTATATCCTTATTGATGATCATTCTCAGTCCTAGCTATAAAAAGAAGCTAGCGTGTATGCCTCAGTCTTGGTGCCTTGCTTGTAAAAAGTGAGTGTTTCTGAACATAGTATTGATAAATATTGGATGACTGATTTAGTAAATCCAGTTGTCACTTGTTAAATGGTCTTTTTTTTTTTTTTTTTTGGAAACATTGCATACCACCAAAAGTAATTGTTCTACAAACAACTTGGGAAAATACTGCAAAGTAGATGCTAATATTTATCAGGCATTGTTTCTAGCAGTAAGAGCATGTGAATTCTGCTTACCCTACAGAAAAATGAGGAAGAGAAGTTTCTTTCTTGTTTCTGTTCCATGTAGCCAAATTATTAATTGCCCACATGAAGTACTTTACTCTTAAAAAGCAGTAGTCCTCTATAAATAACTGAATTCTAGCAAGACTACTACTTCAGATATTCCAGAATACCTGATATACCACTGTAATATTTGTAGTGCATCTCTACATGAGTATTCTCTTTTGAAATACTAAGCATACTGTTATTGTGTGCTTTCAAGTCATTTCTGCCTTACGGCAACCCTAAGGAAAACCTGTCATGGAATTTTCTGGGGCTGAGAATGTGGAAGTGCCCAATGTCACCCAGTGGTTTTCCTTGATTGAGTGGAGAATCAAACTCTGGTCTCCAAAGTTGTAGTCTAATACTCAGTCCACTACACCATGCTGGCTCTCACTAAGCATGATGCTTCAACATAAATAAGCCAGGTTAGATATATGAGCAGGAGCCGGTGATGGAGTTTTACTGGTACAGTGGCAGTTTTGAATGAAAATGGAAGGGGGTGATTCACTCACCCTGCTGTATCCCCTTGTGTATTGCCAGAACTGGCTCTAGACGGCCAAGATGCCTTCCAGAGCTCATTTAGAGAAGGTATGGAGGGCTGGAGGAAAGAGTTTGAGAGGCTTGAAAAGTTTTTAGATAACAACATTGAATTTATCCCTATGTCTTCTTTTTGATTCTACACCACAGATATTCAGTGTATTTGAATACAAGGATATGCTCTTGTGCATACTTTGACATGTATTAGCATGACTACGTTTGACTTTCTTTTTTGGAGTTGTTGACTGTTCACTTTAACAAGAGAGGCAGAATATCTGAGAAAAATAAAGGAATCTTGAGCTTCTGGAAGAGCAGGATGTTGCTATCATGAAAGAGGGTCAGAAGAGATGGTATTCATAATTCTTAAAACAGTTGTATAAGCACTCTTGTGAGAAGGAGGGAGCTGAGGTTTTACAGCTATTTTTTTAAAGCAGAACATATAAAATTATCCTACAAGGACACAAGTTGCTAGTGGTGGAGGAACTTTTGTGTACTGTTTCCACTAATGTCATAAGCAGCAATCAAGAGTGCTAGATATGGGAATGTATGGGATATGTATTTTCCACAACAACATCCACTTTTATGGTAAAGTTGTAATTTCCTTGTAGAGGAGGTATAAGAATAGGAAAACTGGTTTGGATAATTTGCAATAACTTTTCTTTTGCTTCTTCAGTTACTGATACTGTACAGATATTAGAGTTCATTGCCAGAGAGACTTTCAATATGGCATAGTAATTCTCCAGGTATATTTAGCTGAGTGTTCCTACCTGTTTTATTTTCAGAACTGAGGTAACTTTTCTGTTTGTGTTATCAGATAGTAGCTACATAAAGAATTTCTAGGTGTAGACTCAAATGTGCTCTCATTCCCCCTCATTTGCTTACCAAAAAATATAAGAGCATCGACTTCTGTATGAAGTTTGAAAAATACATAGCAATACCAGAGGAAGTTCTTTTCTGAATAAAGTACTCCAAAGCAACTTAATTCACATTGCTTAAATCTGATAATGGATAGATTAATAGATTAACAAAACCTTATTTTTCTGGCAATTTGAAAGATTACCTAAACTCTACATTTAGACATCAAAATAAATTAGGGATGAAGGAATTGTCATGTGGCCTCCAGCTCCTCCTCTGTGGGTCACCAACCTAAGACTCCCCTAACCCCCTTCCCAATTTAAAATAATACACAAAAACATTGATGCCAAAATGGCCACAAATTGCCCAAATCACCACAAACATATAATGGTATGGGACAGTTTGTCCTCCACTACCCCTCATGGCCCCCAACTTCTGTAGAAACCATAAATGGACTTTTTTGTCAGAAACCCTAACCAGAACCAGAAGCCCATTGAAGATTGGGAGCAAAAAATAGCCCCTGCTCCCACTGCAGTTGCCAACTCATAATGCATCCATGAGGAGTTTTTGGTTCTTTTTTAAACAATGATAAGCTTGTTTAATCTGAACCCAGCAAACTGTGTGTAATTGTAATAGCAGCTTGCCTCACAGTAGCCAACTCTAATCAATAGCCACAGTTAAAACTAAAAACAGTGTAAGATTCAGGTACCATGTAGAAATGCAAGCTTTTAAACTTACAACTGTGTTGCTGAAGAAGGGGGAAGTGGAGAGATGTGTGAACTGCACATATTGCCTAGGCCTGTTCTCCATCATGATAAACCTACTATATGCCTGTTTCCTGAAGAAAATTATTTTTACTCCCTTCTTCCAGTGAGGTTTTGACCACTGTTTCTCAGACTAACACCCTTACAACTTAGTACTGCATCCAGAAAGGTGGGTTTATAGCCACAAAAGCTCATGCAAAAATAAAAACTAGTTAGTCCTAAAGATGGTGCTGCATTTCTTTT
This sequence comes from Cyclura pinguis, assembly GCA_030412105.1. Taxonomy (NCBI): domain Eukaryota; kingdom Metazoa; phylum Chordata; class Lepidosauria; order Squamata; family Iguanidae; genus Cyclura; species Cyclura pinguis. The sequence continues at coordinate 106,688,391 of CM059600.1, read as the reverse complement.
TGCCCCTCCCCTTTCCTTCCTCCTTTTTATCCTAATCATTTACTTGTCTGATCACCAGTGTTTTAAGGTAATCTTGATAGAATGCCTGCCTCTCCATACATAAGCCCTTTCTGCACCGTACCTTCTTCTGGCGCTGGGGTGTGGGGGTCACGCAAGCAGCCTCCGGTGAGAGGCTCTTGTGTCCCTGCTGCTTCAGCTCTGCACGAGCTGCCTGCTCATGCAAGAGCCCCGCCTCTTCCTTCCGCAGTGCAGCCTGGGAGTTTCCCAGGCTGCGCTGGGGTAGGAAGTGTGACTGGCGCGGCTCCAGAGGCTCCGCATGCCAGATAAGTGCGCGTGGGGCCCGGGAGCAATGCGCGATCATGCACCATTTTTGGCTTCTAGCCGAAAATGAAAAAGTGTGCGATCGGCCCCTGCCGGCCCCTGGAGCGTCACACGATTGTGAGTGCATTGTGCAGATCGCTCCTCACAATCGCACGACACTCCAGGCGCCCTTTCGCATGGAAAATACCATGCGGAAAGGGCTTTAGACAAAGAACAGTGCCATCATCAACAACTGAAAGCAAATTACAGTAGCAGCTTGAGTGTTATTGTTATCTGCCTATATGACAAGTGCAGTACTTGATCTACCACTATTGATTTAAACACCCTGAACTCTTGTAAAGCTTTTTGATGTCAAATTAGTTGCCTCCAAAGTAATTCCTGAATGGAGTGTTATTTATATCAGCTGCCTTTGAATAAAGGAAATTATCTTACACCCACAAATTTTTGTTAAGCTATGTTGCTTTGTTATTTTTTTTAAATCATCCAGGATTAGTATAATTACAGGCATAGCTTTAAAGGGGTGATAAAAGGCCTTGAGGGGTGTACACTGTAAGTAAGGGTTAGGAAACTGGCCTTTAAATCCATTAGCAAGGCCAGGATTGGAGAGAGGTCAAAGCAGAAGCCTGTAAAATGCAAATTGTGAGATGGTATACTGATGACATGAAATTATTCAAGAAAGAAAGGGCTAAAAGCAAAGTGGGTGGTAAGAAACATGTTGGGGTTTTGACTGCCTGAAAAACATGATTGATGGAGATTTAAACCTCAAGGATGGCATTTTGGAATGGAGTTGAGACATGTAATTGGGTATGGGTATTATTCCCAGTGGAACGTGTGTCCTCATCAGTATCTTCTGTGAGAAAATATTCTGTGTAAGCATTATATTGTTTATTTTCAAATAATTATAGCAATTTTCAGAACAAGGACTTATTACATATCTGCCACTTTCCTCCCCATAAATGTGAGAACACAAATGTTCAGTGTACTTTTGATTCTTTCATCGTAGGGTTTTGCAGGTAGAAAACATGCAGAAGTGGTTTAGCACTTTATGTCCACTTTGAACATTCTGCCTTGGGTGATGCTGCTAAGAGTCTGTTTCCACTGGGCCCTGCTGGCTGAGCTCTAGAGACATGTTCTCTAGATGGGGCTGAGAGGTGAGGCCATCAGTGAGCTGAAGCTTTCCAGTCTGAGTAAAAATAATACAATCATAGAGCTGGAAGAGACCACAAGGGCCATTGAGTCAAAACCTCTGCCGTGGATGAATACACAATCGAAGCACTCCTGACAGATGGCCATCCTGCCTTTGTTTAAAAAATCTCCAAAGAAGGAGACTCCATCACATTCTGAGACAACATATTCTACTGTCAAACGGCTCTAACTATCAGGAAGTTCTTTCTTTCTAATGCTTAGGTGGAATCGTTTTTCCTGAAGTTTGAAGTTGTTGCTGTGTGTCTTAATCTCTGGAGCTGCAGAAAACAAGTTTGCTCCATCTCCTAGATGACATCTCTTCAATTATTTAAACATAGCTATCATGTCACTTCTTAATCAGCTCCCTAAACCACTCCTCCTAGGGCATGCTTTCAGGCCTTTACCATTTTAGTTGCCCTTCGCTGAACACGTTCCAGCTTGTCAACATCCTTCTTGAACTGTAGTGCCCAAAAACGGACACAGTATTCCAGGTGAGGTCTGACCAAAGCAGAATAGAGTGGTAGTATTACTTCCCTAGACCTAGACACTGTCCTCCCATTGATGCAGCTTATAATCTCCTTGGCTTTTTTTTAGTTGTTGCATCTCACTGCTAACTCATGTTCAGCTTGTGGCCTAATAAGACTTCTAGATCCTTTTCACATGTACTGGGCATCTCATTTTTTTCCCATGCTCAAGTATAACACCTTACATTCCTCCCTATTGAAATTCATTTTATTAGTTTTGGCCCAGGTCTCTAATCTTTTCAGGTCATTTTGAATTCTGATGCTGTCCTCCAGGGTTTTAGGGACCCTTCCTAATTTCGTGTCTTCTGCAGATTTGAAAGAATGCCCTCTATTTCCTCATCCGAGTCATTGAGAAAGATGTTGAATAGCACTGGGCCCAGGACAGAACCTTGTGGCACTCCACCAGTCACTTCTCTCCAGGATGAAGAGGAGGCACTGATGAGGAAAGTGAGGGAAAGAACTTGCTTGCTTCTGAGAGCTGGCTGTGCTGTCTTAGAAGGCTCGTGTCTTATTCTGCAAGCCCTGACTTCTGGAATCTGGGGTGTAAAGGAAGCAGAGGGGTCATATCTGTTGGACATGAGGAGATAATTTAATTGAAGTATCCTCTATTACCTCTTACCTGTTTCTTTCTCAAGGTAACAAGGGTTGGGGATGTCATGGTACTCACTGCTGTATGGTGTACAACAGAATTTTCCCTGTGTGATATAAATAAATAAATGACATATACACCAGGCCCTGAGTACTCTGATGTAGTTAAGATAGATATCACAATCAATTTATGCTGCTTTTGGATTAGACCCATACTTCATTTTAATGGTTCTCTCTCCTTCCACAAGATTGTTAACAGATAGCATGGAGATTCCTTTTAAAAAATCACTACAGTTGTAGTCTGCCAGTGAAACCTGTATGTGATACCGTGTATTATTGAATGGCTTGGTGTGCTGACTCATTAGGCAATTATTGTAATAATAATGATTTATTTAGCATTTATATTGAAGCATTTCCTGAAGGCTGAAATTAGTTGAGCAAGGCACAGTTTGAATGTATAATAAATGGCAGCCCTTGTCCCAGATAGCCAACACAGCGGTACTAATAAGAAAATTATTTATTTACACTTACTACACGTACTATAGCTCTTTTCTCAGATCAATAACAGATGTTGGACAATTACCCTTTGTTTGCTGTCCATTCTTGTGCATGGTATTTACCATGCAAGTGTATTTCTATAAACAGAAGCTATTGTGCCAACTCCTTGTTAAAGACCTCTTCCAAACCCCAATGAGTTTAGTACAAGGCAGGGGCTTTTGACAAGTTTTTAATTCCCCTGGGTTTTTTGTGATATTGAACATGTGAGCAAAATTGTAATATTAAATCGAAAAGAGGTGTGTGTGTCTGTGTCTGTGTCTGTGTTTGTGTTTGCATTAAGGAACAGCTGAAGGGCTGCTGTTAGAGCAAAGTGATACAGCATTCTTCTCTTTTGTAGTCCAGATGTGTTGGATTACAATACCATTATTTCAACCTGTTTACATTGCTGTTGCAACCATTTATTTATTTAGACATTTATAACCCCATCGTATATCAAAATGATGTTAGGGCGGCTTCCAAATAACATTAAAACAACAAGTTAAAGAATTTTGTTTTTTAAAAAAATGAAAATGACTTAAATAAGCTAAAAGCATATTAAACATTATAACGAGTTAAAAGCAGATTTTAGAGATTAGATTTTTAAAAAAATATATGTAACATTGGTATCTGAGATTAATTTACATGGCCCAAAGTCCTCAATGAACAATCAAAGTTTTGTTCACCACCTAAATGAAATGAGTGTTGACACCAATTGTATTTCTAAGGGGAGGGATTTCACAGTCAGTGTGCCACAACTGAGAAAGCCCTCTTCCAAATCTTCACACAGTGTGCTGACTTCATTGGTGGGACATGAAGGAGGGTCCCCCCAGCAGACTTTAATCTTCAGTTAACTGTTGTATTACAAGTCCGTAGTATCCAGTACCTCCCCCAATAACTGTTACTTGATCCTCTTTACAGTGAAGACTCCAGGAACCAAATTTGGAACCTTCTGCAGGTAAAGTGTGAAGTTTACCACAAAGCAGTGGTTCCTTGCCTTATCTCCACACTGGGATTTAGTGATAGGTATAAATACCCCAAAGGCACCAGATCCTGGAAGGTAAGCAGGGCCAGCCCTGTTTAGTACTTGGAGAAGAGAGTGAATACCAGGTACTGTTCCCTGTATTTCAGAGGAAAGAACTGGCAAAATGACCTGTGAGTATTCCTTGCCTAAAGAATACCCAATGAAATTCATGGGGTCACCTTAAGTCAACAGGCAACTTGAAACCATACACACATCTCCCCTTCATTGCTTCTGTGATTGGCCAAGCAGTAAACATTGTTGGCACTTTGGACCATGTGAAAAAGTTCATCACTTAACTGCCTATCACTTTTTATTTTGTACTTGCCACTTTACCAGCTGGCATAAATTAGTGTGTTTAGGAACTTGATATTGTGAAGACCTGAATGAGAGTCTTTGGATAATTTAAAATTAAATCTAGGCTTTTAAAAGTTTGTTCATTTAAATAGCTTCTTTAACAGTTCATTGTATTAATTTTGTGAGCAGACATAAAATGTGTTAGGGGTAGGCTGATAGGGGTAGCGTTCCAGATATTTGTGATCTATGACTCCAATTGGACCTAGCCACAATTGCTAATGGCAAAAAGGAGTGGCAGTCGAACCACTTCTAGATCATTTTTATTTCCATTGCATTAATAAAGCAGTTACTGAAGAAAACATTGTAATAGTGTGCACACACCATGGCCTGATTTCAGATATAATGTTGAACCATGGTTAACTATTATGAGAAAGGGTCACAGTTGTCATGGTCAGATCATTTTCTTGCAAGGTTTGGTTTGGTGGCAGCAGATGGCATTACATCACTAGGATTGCAACCTCAACCTCCCACCCAGTAGGATTATTTCAAATGGTGACGAGTCTTTTGGGTACAGGTGCTGAGAGTTCAGTTCTGCAACCCAGGGCCACCTGCTGGGGAAAAAATGTCTTGAGGTAAAAGTTGCTCATATTCACTTAGAACTTAACACCACACTTGTCACAGACTCTAGGGAGGTGTCCAGTGCATCATCTGGTGTGTGTTCATGGGATCAGTTTCAGTTACTGAGGCCTGGTGACGTGGACAAAACACTTGAAGCAGTTTGGCACACCACGTGTAAGATTGACCCTTGCCCATCTCGGCTGGTAAAATCTAGTGGGGTGGACTGACCAGGTGGGTCCAGGGGATGGTAAATGTCAGAGGGAGGCACTTGCTGCTGTGAATGAGGTGGTGGTGTACCATCTCCTGAAGAGAACTTCCTTGGATCCAGTGGTATATGACAAATACTGCCTGATTGCAAATATCCCCTTTTGAGACAAAGTGCTTGAGTGTGTGGTGGCTCAGCAACTTCAGGCATTCTTGGAGGAAACAGATTATCTGGAGCCATGTAAGTCTGGTTTCAGGCGAGGGTGTGGCACTGAAACAGCCTTAGTTGCTCTAATTGATGACCTACCCCTGGAGAAAGACAGGAGTGCTACCCTATTGATCTTCCTGGAGCTCTCAGCAGCTTTTGATACCATTGATCATGGTATCTTAATAGACTGGCTCTGTGGGAGGAGAGTAAAAGGCACTGTTCTGCAGTAGATTTGTTCCTATCTAGAGGGCCAGTTCCAGAAAGTAGCATTGGGGGATTGCTGTTCAGCCCCACGTCTATTAAGTTGCAGGGTGCCACAGGAATCCATCTTACTCTTCATGCTGTTCAATATCTACATGAAGCCTCTGGGGGAAGTCATATGGGGTTTGGAGTGGGATGCCATCAGGCTGCTGATGACACTCAGTTTTATTTCTCCTGGTCATCAGAGTCACTTGGAGTTGTGCAGGTGCTGGACCAGTGCCTGGATGTAGTAGTGGGCTGGATTGACAGCTAAAAAACTGACACTGAACCCCAATAAAAGAGAGTCCCTGTGGATTGATGTTCTCAGTTCTGGGGACTGGGTAGACAACATGTCCTAGATGGGATTGCACTCCCTTGAAGGAGCAGGTATATAACTTGGGTGTGCTCCTGGAACTATCCTTGCCACTGGAGGCCCAAGTGGACTTTGTGGCACAGAGCACTTGGCTCCAGTTTTTGACTAGTTCGCCAGCTACAGCTTTTCCTAGGCAGAGATAACCTAGGCACAGTAGTCCATGCTCTGGTAACCTCCTGATTAGACACTTGTGATGCACTCTACATGGGGCTGCCCTTGAAGAAGACTGGGGAGCTGCAGCTAGTGGAAAATGCAGCAACTCAGCTGCTAACTGGAATACCATATAGACAACATACCATACCAGTCTTAGAAAAATTGCACTGGCGTCCAGTACATTTCTGGTCTGAATTCAGTGTGCTTGGGATAACATTTAAAGCCCTAAATGGCTTGGGACCTCAATACTTGAGTGAACACCTTTCCCCATATTTGCCTCCCCGAGGATTAAGATCTGCTGGGGGGGGGGTCCTCTGTGTCCTACCAATGAGATCAATACCCTGTGTTGGAACTTGAGAAGGGGGTTTCTCAGCCATGGGACCCCAGTTGTAGAATGCCCTCCCCCTGGAAGCCACAGTGCCACAGAAGCTTACATTTTCCTGTGGTGTCCTGTGAAGTACTCTGTGGTTCTTACTCATCCCCTTCACCTGGTGTTCCACAGAGTCTCCCCAGAGCCTAAATTAAATGGGCTTTGAGTTGCTCCAACTTAACCATGGGGAAAAACCTATCCTAGAGAATCCTGGTATTTACTAATACTCTGTGGAATCCCTGAATGCTGCCTTTGGGCTTTTCAAATAAGAAGCTAACAGTGAAAACCAAAAAATTAAAAAGCAGGCACTGTTAAAATACCATTATTTTATCTCATCTTCTCTAGACTTCCCTAGTGTTCCCACACCTTGGTGGCATGGGAATGAATAGGTAGCACATGAATTTTTGTAGCTACAGTGTGTCCTCCTCCTATGTTATATAGTCTTTGGACAAAAAATCTTTCTTGATAACTGCTCCCAAAGCTGTAACTTTTTCTCACAGTAAAATAACTCTAATTCAATAAATACACAAATGCATTCAGTTTATTTTGTTTGTTGTTGAAACCACGGTTCTAGGTGCTTTAACCTCCAGTTAGTCCTAAATTAGACACAGTATACTGAGCCCTTCTGCGATTATGGGGGAAAGGTAGGCAGGACCCTGTATCAAAATTATAAGCCTCATGCCAGCTTTTGGTTTCAGCAAAAGCATACTTCTTGGGCTTTAAAATGAAGCTAAGAGAATCACAAAAGTAAATGTTATTTTTTAGGGGAGGGAACACAACACCTTATTAATCTGACACTGATTCTGAGATCATAGAATCATAGAATCATAGAAATGTAGAGTTGGAAGAGACCACACGGGCCATCCAGTCCAACCCCCTGCCATGCAGGAATACCCTCAAAGCACTCCTGACAGATGGCCATCCAGCCTCTGCTTGAAAACCTCCAAGGAAGGAGACTCCGCTACACTCCGAGGCAGCCTATTCCACTGCCAGACAGCCCTGACAGTCAGGAAGTTCTTCCTGAGGTTCAGGTGGAATCTCCTTTCCTGCAGCTTGAATCCATTGCTCCTTGTCCTGGTCTCTGGAGCAGCAGAAAACAAGCCCTCTCCCTCCTCTACATGGCATCCCTTCAAATATTTAAACATAGCTATCAAGTCCCCTCTCAACCTTCTCTTCTGCAGAGTAAACATACCCAGCTCTCTAAGTCTATCCTTATAGGGCTTGGCTTCCATGCCCCTCACCATTTAGGTCGCCCTCCTCTGGACCTGCTCCAGGTTGACCATATCCTTCTTGAATTGAGGTGCCCAGAACTGGAGACAGTATTCAAGATGAGGTCTAACCAAAGCAGAGTAGAGTGGTACCAGTACCTCCCTCGATCTAGACACCATATTCCTATTGATGCAGCCGAGAATTGCATTGGCTTTCTTGGCTGCCGCATCACACTGCTGACTCATGTTCAGCTTGTGGTCTATTAAGACTCCTAGATCCCTTTCACATGTACTACCATCCAGCGACATGTCCCCCATCCTATATTTCTGCATTCCATTTTTTCTACCTAAGTGTATGACCTTACACTTCTCTCTGTTGAATTTCATTTTGTTAGCCTTGGCCCAGCTCTCCAATCTTTCCAGGTCATTTTGAATTTTGATCCTGTCCTCTGGCGTATTAGCAACTCCTCCCAATTTGGTGTCATCTGCAAATTTGATCAGCATGCCCTCTATTCCTTCATCCAAGTCATTGATGAAGATATTGAACAGCACTGGGCCCAGGACAGAACCCTGTGGCACCCCGCTAGTCAGATCCTGTCCTCTGATCACTAAGCAGGTACTCATATTGATAAGTCCTTGGTATTCCTGTTATGATTTTCTTTTCTTTGCACTGGAGTGATTTATATTGTATTCCTCTTGAAGGAAAGCGGTAGTGTGAGAGACAATGCCAGAGTACTTTTATATGAAGTATGTCTGAGGCTCTCTGCTGAGATCTATTAAAATTCCCATAACGCAGAACATGATGGCTCAAGACAACGGAACAATGACCATGTTCCCAACTGTGATGAAATATTAAATACTGAGAATTTGCAAGACACGAGTAGCAAACCTACCTATTGCAGTAGGGTATGGGAACACCTAGTTAAGGACAGATTTTCAGGGTGATGGAGAAAATAGTGGGGGCAAATTTGATGTAGGAGACAAGGCTGTGAGTCCTGTGTGTTTAGCCTAGGACCCTACTGTATGGTAATCTGCCAATGTGTGTATCTTTTTTTTCCTGATGTGATTCCAAAATCCCTTTCTATTTTATTCTGTTCTGAGAGCAGGGTCTAGATGTCCAAATTTTTGTAGAAGTATAAGCTGTAATAAGCCTGGGTCTTCCTTAGTTTGGGCAAGAATTACATACAAACATTGTGAGAAATTGGCAAGCTTCTCCCATCTCTATGAAACTTTCAGTGTCTAGTGTTAGTCTCTTGCCACAGAAGCAAGAATCTTGTAGCACCTTAAAGATTATCAAGATTCTGTAGGACATTCCTGGGCTCTAAGGTGCTTAATCAGGTGCATTAAGTGTTTTCTTAGTTGGAAGTTTTACTATTCATTTGCTAGTGGAAGTGAATAGTTGGTGAGCTGCAGCTGTTTCAGTCAGATAGGAATGAAATACGAAAAGTATGAACAATGAAAATTACCATCGTAAAGGTTATTAACAATCAGCAGTTGTGTGGTACCAGACATCCCTGTATTGATGAAATGATGAACATGCTCAGTATGATGAAAAGCCTTTGACCCTATTGAAGTCACGGCAGATTATCAAACTAAACCTCTTGATGAATTCTAATTCCATTATTTCACTTTTGGAATCTGCCTTGAAATTCTTTGATTATCAAAAGGCCACCCTATAATCAAAAACATAGTGTCCTGGGAGACTGATCCACTTCCCCCACGGTTTTTAATATTTTTATCTCTGATGTCAGAAATTAGTATCCATTCATTCTTTTGCTGACCTCATTGTCTTCTGTAGAGTGACTGTGGAATAGGGGTGGTTGGTAGATCCACTGACACGGTGAAGGAGTATTCTTATTTGGTTTTACCATTATTCTTCCTTCAGTTGCTCCAAGTTGTACAGAAGCTCTTTTTGGTTCTGGAGCCTATCTCGTCAGAGGTTTGGCACTGGCAGAGCTCCCATACAACTCAGAGTGAAATTGCTCCCCACCTCCAGTGGTTGCCCCTGCCACAAAGGTCAGAATAACATATATTGATTTGCTCAGCAGTATAAGTTCACAATTTCTTTTTTTTTAAAAAAGTGTAGACGTTTCATCTGTAAAACATAAAACACATTGCACATTTCCTATAGATACCTGAGAGAAAACAAGACAGAAATTCTATAGAACTAAAGGCAACATTGTTAGTGGTATAGGTCAGTATTGTCCTGCTAACAAGGAAGTGGAAATAGTGTCTTATTATGGTACATTTTTTAAAAAACTCTAGGATTTATTTATTGCATTTTTTCCCCTCTCACCCATCTTCCAGTTCATCAGGTTGGTGTATACAAATATGTGAAATACTGACATATTGTGACAGACCAAACACCTCCTAGAGTCCATGGCTGTTGCTCTCCCAGGCTATGTTGCACATATCTGTATAATGGCTTTCGTTCTTCATGGAAACGCCAGTTTAAAGGAAAACACATTCATTTTATAGTGGGTTAAATCTAGTGGTAGTCTTACCTAGAGCAGGTCCATTTAAATCAGTGAGATTTAAATTCAGCCTAACAAGTCTCATTCATTTCAGTGCATCTAATCCAGGTACACTCAACATAACATTAGACTGAGCTCCCCACTTTGCTGTAATATCAGAAATTTTATGTTAACAAATTGACCAGTCATATTCAAGGGTTTAGTTTTCTCACTGAGCCACAAATGGGAATAGAGTGCTCTATCATTTGCTACATTTAAATACATGGACAAATGAAATGCAAATATCTTTTCGGACAATGTGCAAATTAGGTTTTCATCACATATTAATGCAACACTAATTGTTCTGTAGCCATTAATAATCTGATTTTATTGTTTTCAGCATGCCTGCATAAATACTCGTTGAACATTAGCTTAGCTACCCAACTTATGAAGAGTGAAAGCTAAAATATTAATGAAAACATTGCCCTCAGTTACAGTACAGTATTATTTTTTGAAATTACATCTGAGTGTTAATTACAAGGATTTCATAACAGACTCTTGAGGTCAGAGACAGACACTAATTGTTTGCAAGGCTGCTGTCACTTCAGTGCGTGTCATGGAAGCCACCTGGTTAAGAATTATTGTGTCACTGTGGTGACTGAAAATTAGTATCTCTCTGTAGATCTTTTAACAGGAAAGCAGGAAGCTTTCTTTCGCTGAGAAAACTTTTGATAGGCTCTCTCCTACAGCCTTGAGAATAAAATTGGACTTCATAAAACTAGAACCAAGTACATACTTACATCATCTTCTGATACCCTTACGCATCTCAGTGGTGAATTTGAGATAATTTTATTTATTCCTTTTACAGTCTACCTTTCCTCCAGTGAGCTCAAGGTGATATACCTTGGTCACCTGTTCCCCATTTTATCCTCACAACAATGTTGTGAGGTAGGTCAAGCTGAAAGATTCCTAAGAGACAGACAAGGAGAAACCAAGTTGAAGGAACATCATTTTATATCTATATCCTCCTTGATTACACTGCCAGAGTAGAAGGTGGGGCATGGGGAGCTTTTCTCCATTTTTGTTTGGCCATTTGGCAAGGGGTTTAAATTTTTCCATTCTCTTGTTTTCAGTGAGAGGAAAACATACTACATTACTCCCTATTTCTCCTGCTTTCCATAGGTATTTCTAGGGGACCTACTGATCTAAAGTATCCCTTTGCTATCTCTCCTGTTGAAAGAACACTGGCTGTGGATCATCCTGTGCCTCACTGGTGGTGGTGGTGATGGTGGTGGTGGTGGACTTTTGAGGTCAGACTTCCTTCTCTAAAGTGGACTTTTCACCCTTAAAAGGAAACGTCTGAGAAATTCTGAGGCTTTTGGGGTGCCATTCCAGGGACCACTGCATTGTGTCATTATTCAGTGAACAGCCCCATTCAGCGCTTGAGTAAGTTCTCTTTTGTAATACAGATCCCAGAGTTTGGCCATATTGGCTGGGAAATTCTGGGACTTGTAGCTGAAAATAGCTTTTCCAAGCTTTGGCCTTACTTGCATAGTGAGGTGTGCAGTCGGTAGCTTCTATGCCAGTGGGGCAATGAATCTGCTCCAGACTTTAAAAGAGCTATATAGAGTTCTCAGCCCTATCTCCAAAATAGGTTCAGCACCTTGGATAGCTCACTGACAATTCAAAATAAAGCCTAGAACTGATATACTACCCCGTGACAAAGAAGCTACCAGCCACTGACAAAAAAACCCAACAGCCGCCACTGACAGTAAGCAAAATGCAGGGAGCCAGCTGGAAGAAGCATTGCATAAGAAGGCAGTTTATTTTCCTTATATAAATCAGTTTATAGGCCTGTTTTTCAATTTTGTTTTTTGGGGGGAGACATAAGGAAGCTAATTAGCTGGGTAATATATATTCAGACTTAATGGGCAAATAAATAATTAATGGTATTGCCTTTGTAAATTTAACTTCTCAGTTATAAATTAACATAATTAAAAGAGGAGTATTTCACTATGCGTTCTTTTACTAGCCAAATTTAAAACAAGCAATTAAACTTTAGGTTTTCACATCAAATGAGCTTGGCTCATGATGGTGCCGACTGTGTAGATGTACATTTGTTTTTCATTCTCATTACAAAAACATGAAGCAAAAGACTCTGCTATAAATATAATCAAGTAATTTATTCCAGGAACTGACGATATATGAGTTTTAACTACTTAGCCAGTGTATGATCCTATACAGTGGATCGATCCATGACAAGCTTTTTTCTGCATGGCAAACATAATATTATCTGTTTCTTATTAGCCATTTGAATAGCACTTTTGCCGGGAATTTTATTCAGTTCCCATACAGGGTCTCTCCAACGTTTGCAATGTGTTTGTAAAACAGAGCAGTGAGTTTGTAAAACAGGGTAGTGGTTTGAGTGTTAGACTAAAACACTAGGAGTCCAAGGTTCAGATTCCCACTCAGCCATGGAAATCCAGTGGGTGACCTTGGGCAAGTCGCACTTTCTCAGCCTCAGAGGAAAGCAAGGGCAACTCCCTCCAAACAAATTCTGCCAAGAAATCCCTGTGATAGGGTCACTGTAAGTCTGAAATGATTTGAAAGCACACAACAACAAATTCCCACATTACGCATAGCGAGTTGAGACTGACAGTGGCTTGCCTGAGGCCCCTACTCAGTGCAAGGCCAAAGTGAAACTTGCATCAGGGATTTTCAAACTCACATGTCAAGCTTTTACTCTATACACTTCTTTCCCAGTAATACAGAAGTAGTGTGCATAATTGCTCAAGCACAACTGCTGTGCAATTTCTGCTTTTTCCATGTGTATGCAAAGGGACTTTTTGTATTTGTGTTGAAATATGCATATTTCAGATTATGTGACATTTACTACCGAGGTGAAACTTTGAAGTGAAATGATGCAGGTGGGAAAAAAATCCACAGTGTGTAGCCATAGATACAGATGCATTCATCACCTATACTATTAGTGATTTCAGGTGATTGATTATTTATCAATTTGAGAACAAAATAGGGACTCCAAAAATAAGATGATAGTTTATAAATATTTAGATGACTTTCCAAGTAAATTGAGAAGGACAAGAGGAGGATGAGGAGGAGAAGATAGAGACCAGAAAGAAAAATCCTTGGGCTACCATAGGCCTGTGTAAGGGGAGGAAGAAAACAGAAATTGCAAGGGTGGAAGGTGAATTGGCTTAATCAAACCCCTGGGGAGGCCTTTGCCAGGAGGTTGAAAATGCAATGTTGCAAGAGTGTTTTAGAATGCAAGAAAGGAGCAAAAAAAACCTCCCACCATTTTCCTTTGTCCTGCTCCCCAGGACTGTTCCCACTCTATTTTTTTTTTTTAAGTCCTAAATCTTTGGACCCAACAGTGACAAAACATGCATTCAGTGACATTTTGCACAAACTGCAGTTAACATGGCAATTTGGAAGAATTTTTATCCTCATGGGCATTTTTTCCCTGGCAGAAGTCCATGAAAACTTGCCTTTTAGATGAATTGGGATCAGTAAACTTCATTTCAACATTGTTCTGAATATCTGGAGTCATTGCTATGTACATACATGGCTATTCAAGGGTGAATGGCTAGGCGGAATCTAGTCTCTTGAGAAACTTTGGTAGTAACTACTGACACTGAAGCATGTAATGTTTTACAGCTGCACTGATCTTTCAAAACCTTTTTAAATATAAATTTAGACTTTATGTTTTAAAAGGAAATGCTCAGTCAAATCCTTCAAACATTAGCCAACATGGTTTTAACAAATAGGATTTGTACTTGTGTAGTGGAGGCTGCTTTGAGCACCAATAATGTTGACAGGTTTTCAAAACAACAGTAAGGGACAATCAAAATTCAGGACATGCTGGGTTGACAGTCAGGAAGTAGCTATTAACGGGTTAGTGATCTGCCTAAATACCAAATGCAAATATCAATTTTAGTTAATTTAGCTATTTGTTTCTTTTTAAACTTAACATACTGTGGATATTTAACTGTTTCATGACGTACATGTTTCTTTCTTCATGAAGGGTAACACACACACACACACACACACACACACACATTGTTTTGGCGGGGGCATCAGGCCGTATAAGAGGAAAAGCATTTCAGCCTTCAAAGAGGAGACATCTCTTAGAATAAGAGACATCAGCTGGTCCTATAAAGGACAAGCTTTTCCACCGTCAAATAAGGGTGAACATGGGTGGGCAACTGTGGAAAGTGAGGGGAGCTCACTGACCCTCTAAGAGAGCTTGGAGGGGTGTATCATCCTGCACCTGCTCCTGTTTAAAAAAAAATGAATAGTTTTGCACCCAGTGTACCTCTAGAGAACCTAGGGCATGCTTTTCTTTGGCAGGGGGTAAGTTCCTGGGTCCCTAAATGGTATTTTGTTGTTACCTTTGGGGGTCCAAGGGGGTTCCAAATGTGATGGAAATGCTCTTCCCACCTCCGGGGAAAATTTGGGAGCATTTTGTGGAAAAAATGCTATTTGTTGATCTCTGGGGTTGGGAGGGGTCTGCAAAAATGGCCTGGGGGCATTGCATGTTGCCTGCCGGCTGCAGTCTGCCAACCTCTGCTTTATAATAAGGGACACTTGGCAAGCGCTTACTGTTTTTCTTTAGTTTTATCTAAGAATAAACTTAGTAAGTGTTCCCAATTTTCTTTCATTGCTTATGCTCTGGAACTCTCTTCCCAGAGAAGTCAGACTGGCTTCCGTAATCAGATAAAGATTTTCTATTTAGACAGACATTCAATGTATGATTATATGTGACCTGTCCAATGGAAATGTGCTGGGTATTACACTCTTTGATTAATAGTTGAGTTGTAATTGTGTATTTTGTCATTGTTTTAATCCTTTCAATTGTTTAATTATGTTTTAACCTTTGTATTCTATGAGTTTTTAACTGTGTCTTTTTTAATCTGTAAGCCACTTGAAGTCCCAACCTGGGAAAAAAGCAGTATACAAATATACAAATATTTTTATCATCATCGTCATCATCATCATTGAATGTTGTAGAAGTTGGCTGCCTTATGAAGCATAATGATTGAAGCCATTCATTTACAGAAGTGTTTTAAGCTATACATTCTGAAGTTTGAAACAGCATGAAACACCAAGTATGACAAGGATGTGGTGGGGGATGCAATTATGGAAATCATAATTTTTGTGTCTCACCATTGGTTATCAATTGCAAACATATTGGTACTAATCAGCCATGAAATGCCGGCTGTGTTTTTCAGAAGAAATATTTCTCTCCTGCAGAAGTTCCAAATGCTGCTGTTTCTATGGATTAATGAATGCATTCTGTTCCTTTTTTAAAAATTATTTTTTTGCAGCATGTACTATATTCTGCCTTTAGGTTAACCTAAGTCAGAGTTTCTCAAGTGGGATTCCTCGAACCCTAGGGTTCTGCACGAGATTGTGACTGAAGGAAAAAAAACCCCACTTTTTTGGAGTTGTAGATATAATAATGTTTTGCATGGGTTCCCTAAGACCGAAAAATTATTTCAAGAGTTCCTCCAGGGTAAAAAAAGTTTGAGAAAGGCTCGTCTAAATTATGAACTCTTTAATAATTTTCAAAATATCTTGTAAGTTTGGAAGCCAAATGAAAACACTTTGGGGGACAAAATGAAGCCACAGTTTTACTACATTGAGCCTGTGTTGGCAGGAATCAGGCTGGTGCATTATGTTAGTGGTTTAAAGAGTTGTGTAGCAATGGGAAGGGAAGGCAGACAAAATTTGCCACCTTCAAGTAGCCTATTTCTCCAGTGCCTTTCTCCTACTCTACTTGTGGTCTTTTTTATACCTTATTTATTTATTAGTTTTAAAACAAACAAGCAGACAGTCAGATTCACAGTTAGAATCACAGTTATAGTCAAAGAAATATATGTTGAAAAAAGAAACTAAAACTGAACTAAAACCGTGAACACTGACTAATTAAAAAACTAACCTACTAAAAGACAGAAGGACTCTGAGCCCTTCCAGCCAAATGCTAATGAAAGAAAAAAATAAAAATATATTATTCTACTATTACAAATACAACTAAGTAATCCTACTAGAATTATCAATAACCATAGACACACATTATTGCACCGTTAGATTTCTTACTGTTCAAAAAATCCATAAATAGTTTCCAGTCTTTCAAAAAATCTTCAGTTGGCTTATCCTTTAAAACCCATTTTAGTTTAGCAGTTTGGGTTAACTCAGCAGACTTAATGATCCATTGTTCCGTTGCTGGTTCAAATTGATTTCCAAATTCGAATGAACAATATTCTTGCTGCTGTTATCATAAAATGAAGTAATCCATATTTACTATTCAAACTATATCTGTAATACCCCACAAAACATACCTTTAAAGTTCTATGGATTAGCATGTAAATCTTAGGCCAATAACTTTTCACCTTGTGTTTACAAGTTCATCCCATATGAAAAAAGAAGCCTTCCTTGCCTTGACATCCCCAACCTTGATCTGAAACATTCTTAAACATCTTTGATAGCTTATTTGGAATTAGGTAGTATCTCTACATCACCTTCTACGTATTTCTTTTTAAATCATTACACAAAGCAAATGTTATATCTTTTGAATCCCTTTTTCCCCATACATCCAGTTGAGCGCAGTGCCCAAAACTTTGAGCCCACTTTATTATATACTCTTTAATAGGTTCGTCCTCTGTCTCTGTTTTCAAAAGACATTTGTACACTTTTTTAATTATATAGTCATCATCTTAACATAGCTCTAAATAAAACTCATTTTCTCCAACCTCTGTGGCTATATCTCTCTTACCTTGATTAAATCTGTCCTTCAGTTCCATGTAAGCAAGCCAATTAAGATCTTTGCCTTCCTTAAGAAGCATCTCACTTGATTTTAACTCACAAGAAATTGTACTGTTCAAAATACAATAGGTCATCTTAAAACAGCCATCTCCTATTTTTAACTAATTCTTTCCCTGCCACTCCCCCCCCCCCCCGCTGTTTGTATTTATACCACACTGGTAGAAGAGCCTTTCTAATACAATGATTTTTGAATTAACCATGTGCCTTAACTTTGTCATGCCAAAAGAAACCATGCCCCCGAATCTTTAGTCATGACCTTCAAGGTCCAATAGTCTTATATCTCTAAACACTATCCATTCCTTCAACCATACAAAACAACAGGCCTTATAATACAATTTAACATTAGGAATTCCTTGACCACCTTTTTCTTTAGCATAATGAAATTTTTAAAATTTTATTCTGGGTCTCCTTGCCTGCCAAACAAATCTGAAAATTGTTTTCTGCCATTGTACAAAGGGTATTTTATTTCTTATGATGGGGAAGTAGAATAAAAGTCCTGGTAAAACATTTCTTCAATTCCACCCAGAAGTGATAAATTTAAGTTTCCCTATTTTTCTAAATCTTTTTATTTCTTTCCAGACTTTTTCATAATTGTATTGAAACAATATGTTGCTGTTCATCATAACTGTGACTTCCAGATATTTAACCTCATTTTTTCCACTTTAAAATTGAAAGAATAGTTAATTTTCCTCATGTTTTCCCAACAGTTTTGTTTTATCACAGTTCATTTTAAACCTGCAACATGACCCACTAGCCTTTTCCAAAAAAGGCTTTATTGAGTCCGATGGATTTTTGTGTCATTATCACAATAACAACTGTGTAAGCCCTCAGCTTATATTGTTCTTTTTTTTAACCTTCACACTATAAATTCTATCATCTTATCTATGCCTGTGACCTTTTTCATCTTGTCACCACTGCCTGCACTGCCATAGTTATGCTGGCCAGCAGGATTTGACCCTTTGTCACCCATGCTGTATTGAATACATGTTCATGCACGTGATATGTAGTTAACCATTTTTGTTGTATAGGAGTTTGGTGCTATTTCATAAATGGTGTTTTATTGGAACAATGATTTTGGTTGGTATTTATCAGTTTGTTACAGAGAGAACACTTGCTCTTAGATGACTAATAAATGGTGTAAGGTTAAGCAGATAAATAAAAAGAAGAGGCCTATTTCAGAAGTAATAACTAATCGTGCCTATAAAGGCTTTTCTACAAAAACAAGAGTGCCAGTGTAATTCTGTAAGGAGAAGAAAAGTCCAATCTACTAGTGCAGAGACTCTGCCTCCTTAAGTGCCAGTCATGGGAAGGAGTAAGCGGGGCCAGATTACTCATTGTTCAAATGATTCATTTGCTCCAGGCCCCAATATATTGAGGGGTCTATTGAAGGAATGTTGCAGGGGTGCTTATTATCAGATTTGGCTGATACACCAACTGTGTCCCTTCCTAGAATTGGAAGATGGTAGTAAACACACTGGTAACCTCAAAATTGGACTTCTGCAATGCAGTGTACATTGGGCTGCACTTGTACCAAGTTCAGATACTCCAGCTGGTCCAAAATATGGTAGCCAGATTGGTGACAGGTACATCAAGGAATGAGCATATCACACTAATATTATAATCACTCCACTGGCTGCCAGTTAGTTTCCAGACAAAGTACAAAGTGTTGGCTATTACCTTTAAAGCCCTACATGGTTTGGGTCCAAGTTACCTGCAGAATCACCTCCTCCTGTACAATCTGCTCCATACACTCAAGTCCATTGGGCATCATTTACTTAAAGCCAGCTTCGACTAGACTGACAACGGTCACCCAGAGAACTTTTTCATCAGCTGCCTCTAGATTGTGGAATGACCTGCCAGAAAGATTTGACAGCTAAACATGCTGTCTGAATTTTTCAAAGTAATAAAGAGCTATATCTTTCAGCAGGCCTATCCAGTCAATTTTTAACAATGAATTTTAAATTGGTGCATTTTAAATGGTTTTATCTGTTTTTAGTTGCATTTTAATCTATGTTGAACTCCGAGCCTTGGGGAGAGGCAGGTGAAAAATATAATGATGATGATGACGACGATGATGATGATGACGACGACTGTGGACATGAGTTGCCTCCACGACAACCACCAAGGACAAGGCTAGGAATCATGTGGGTCCCCTAGCCTTATTTTGTTATCCCCTCATATGTCACACCAAAAAATCCCTGTCAAAATTTTATCTCATTTTTCTCACTACCTTTTTTTGTGATATATTTTTTAGGGCTAGCCACAGCATCAACAATTAAGAACCCATTTTAATGAACAATAACTTAGCTTCTACAAATAGGAGGACAATATCATACATCAAATAAAGACGAAGACAGTGTGTTCTCTTCCCAAAAGTATTATTTATTTTCCATTTGCAAATCTCCAGGCCTCTCCTCTCTCCCATTATTCATCTCTTTCCCTGCCCACTTTTCTGCTTCTTCTGTACTGGAGTATGTTCTTTCCAAAGTCCTCCAGGGTTCTGTGATTTTGTTTGCCAGGTTTTTGGTTTGTTTCTGAACTCCTCCAGGGTTTTGGGAAGGCCAAATTACTTGCCCGGCTGTTCACAAGCCCTCTCACAGTCTTATGTGAATGAATTCATTTTAAGAATGAAATAAAAAGTACTTAGAGGGATCTTTAAAGTTGATGACGGCCATTTTCCTGACTGATCTGTAGCAAATGAATAAGAACTTATCTATTTTAAAGTGAGGAGTCATGAATGGAGGGATGATTTTTCTATAAATAATAGTATGGAATGTTTTCCATGGTTAATTATTTGAATCATTGAATCATAATGAATCATTTAATGAACTTTATAGTAAAAATAAGAAACTCTGATGGGAGGAATTATACACTGATAGAAATAAATTGATCGCTAAGTCTCATCCACTTAGTACAATGAGGCCTCCATATCTGTAGGGATTCAGTTCCAGGATCTCCCATGAATGGCAAAAAATGTGAATCACTACATCCCATATTATTAAGTGGCAGGAACGTGTGCATGGATGCTTCAGCACATTTGTTCACGTCATTACCATTTTATGTATACGACAAGACACTCTGCAGTCACTGGAAATTGCAGATTTGAAGGTTGCAGATATGGAGGATCACTGTACTCTTACAATTCTAGGTCTCTTTCATACAACACAATTATAGCACTATGAGTCCACTTTATGACAACATCTGTGGAATCACAAGGTTTGTAGTTTGGTCAGAGGCACCACAAGTCTCTAGCTGACAATTTTCAGTGCCCCACCCTGAATTGCAAATCTTAGGATTCAGTAAGGATAGAACTATGACAATTCAAGGGGTGTCAAAGTAATTCTGTTGTGTGAAAAAGACCTAGTCTGTGTGTTCTAACCTAATCATTTTTTCACATGCAGGCACAGAAGATGTGGGAAGAGGGAATGAAAATGATGTTCTTGCATCATATTTTGCAATTTGATTATGTTGTAACCATTTATTTAATTTCTTGACTACCCTCTTAACATAGATCTTACATATGCAGAAAGGGGACGTGGCTTTTGAAAAGGTCCAGGGCCCCATATTCCTTAATATGCCCCTGGAGACAGGGTATAAATAGAATAAAAAGAAACAAGTAAATAGAAATAAGTGGTTTGGGGCAAGGGGTGAGGAAATCATATCTGTAGCACTGAGCCCCTGGAGAACTGTGTGATAAAAATGTAAACAGTAATACTTTGCAACTTCTCATAAAGAGATGGTGGAAGAAAGAGGATCAACAGTTCTAAAAACTCAGATTCCAAGAGAAATACAGTTCAAGTTGAAACCTTTTACTCCACTCCCTATTGATTTTGTACATTGCAGGTGAGGGTTTCTTTGTAGTAAGGGAGATGAAACCCTTCAAACTCTGATTCTTATAATGACAGTGTTTCTCCCCTGTGAACCAACTACTGAGAAGTTTCAACAGATAGATTTAAATAGCTGTATGTATCTCTGAACAAGCGCATCAAGGCACAATGTCAGAAGACACCAATAAGGATACTACATGATGTCGGAACAGAGAGCATGACCTGGCATTATGAGGAAAAAATGCTATTCTTGACCATGTACAGAAATAGGACAGATATAGAGCAAGATTTTTAAAAGATCTTGATGCCCCACAGCTTCTCCATTGTGATAGCTTTTGGGCAGATCCTTGAAATGGTTTATCCCAAGCTGAGCCTTTTTTGGGACTCTGGCCAATAGCACCAGCTCTATCAGAACTACACAACAGAGGGGTTCTTTTTGATAACTTATCTGAATGCCTAGAAAGGGAATAGTAGTACTTTCACTTAATTTCTGTCATGGAATTTAAGGCCTCCAAATTGTTGCTGAGAGCATTTCAGTCCATGAAGGATTTGATTCCAGCCACAGGTGGGGATCCAAAAATCTTCTTAGACCAAGATCCTTTTGGACCCCTGATGGAGCATCAACCTGTGCTAGCATAGCTCTGGTAGTGGTATGGGAGGACAGCCAGATGCATCCCAAGTCACAGTGGTCAGGGGTAAAGCTATGCCATCTGGCTTCCCTTGCACTTTTAGGCAAAGAGTTTGCAAAAGGAAGTACCATATATCACTTTCTGCAACTGTCCTATCTCAATCCTAGCACAACTGATAAAACAAACAAAACAAACT
The DNA here is from genome assembly GCA_030412105.1 of Cyclura pinguis. Taxonomy (NCBI): domain Eukaryota; kingdom Metazoa; phylum Chordata; class Lepidosauria; order Squamata; family Iguanidae; genus Cyclura; species Cyclura pinguis. The sequence goes on along the minus strand of CM059600.1, from coordinate 106,666,599 downwards.
AAATAACTCCCAGCTTGTTACTTACTTTGAGACAGTCAGCACAGAGTCATAAATAAAGTCCAACATAAACAAAGTCCAGCAGGATTTCATGGCAAGGGAGTGTCCAAGTCAATCCAAGCATTCATCAAGGCATCCAGCAAGGTAGAAGGTCAGATAAGCTCTGACAACTCCTGGAGGGGAAGGACGGCAACTTAGTCTAGTGTCTAGACCCAAAGTCTAGTGCAGCTGTGCCTTGATTGATTGTTGCTGTTTATAAATTCTAAGAGAACGATGCTGGGTCTCTCTTTGCTGCCTGCGCTGTGTGAAGCTGGGTCTAGGTAAGTGTTCTTCTGTATCTGAAGAAGCAGACCTCTCTGTTGGACCTGGCACCACCCTCTGTTTTGTTTCTAGCACTGTAACCTCTCTCTGGACAGCAGGTCCTGGCATGCCCCCTGTTTCAGTCTCTGGCATGCCCTTTGCTTCAGACTCTGAGTCAGAGTCCATGCTCTGGAAGCAGGGCTTGACAGCAACACCCAACAAATCACTTATAAGTCAACAATAGGATTCTATCCTTAGTGTGTTGGAGACAGTTTGTTCTGAACTTTCATTCATGGCCAACAAATAATTCCAGATTCAGAAAAAATGCTTGAATCACTTCTGCCATGATCTCAAGAGCAGTTAAAAAACAGTCCATTGTGTTTGTAGACTTCTGCTCATCCAGAACCTGTTTATGGTGTATAGGAAACCTTTAGACTAGAAGGAAAGAGGCCTCATTATGAAGCCTTAAAGCTTAGGTTCAACTAAATAATCTATCACAACTTACCCCAGTCTCATGGGGAAAAGGGGCTGGAGAGAACAATACATCTCAACAAGAACTGCACACAACACAAGTGCTAGAGGGAGCCAGATAAGGCAAGCCTGAGAAATTTTACTGCCTCAGATGAAGCAGGAAATCACATGTGTCCCTTTCTTGTCAGGGTATATAGGGGGACTGGGAAAATTAGGGGGCCGCTGCAACATACTTTGGGACCATGGAGGGTCATATAGGCCCTAAACTCCTCATTCCTCTCATTTTTTGGGGGGGAGGGGGAGAATTTAGCCACTTACCCCACCAGAAGCTGTAGGCAGTGTAAAAGGTCATTCTGGTCCATGAGGGGCATCTCTTTAGGTTCAGGGAAGCTTTCCCCCTCAAAGAAAACCCAGAAGTACCTTTCAGGCTCCCAAGTCCAAAAATGAGTCTATGGACCCAATTGGCTAATTTCCTGACCATGGTATTAATTAGGAGTTGGGAGTGGGAACCCAGAGAGGGTAGGAGAAAAGGCGTTGACGGCTACATGCACCCCCAAGGTGCTTTTTTCCACCCATGCACTATAGTATCTGAGACTAGTCCAGCCACTGGATGATTGACCCGTGCAACACACATACGCACACACACCACGGTCCTACTGAGCGCACAGTGCCTTTTGCTTCCACATCCCCCATTCCACAAATTCCCAGCTTTCCTGCACTTTCATGGAAGTCAAAATCAGCTGTCTGATCTGGTCACTCTGCTCTGTCTAATGTCCAGTGCTGCAATTAAAGGAAGATGGGCTGTAGCAGTGTTGTTGTTTTCGTATGTGTGCATTCTTGCATATACATAAATAACATAATGTTGACAAAGTTCTGTCTTGCAATGAATACTTAGGTTTTTTTGCATTTATCAGGAGGTTAAGTGTATAGCAACATTTCACAAAGGCAAACTTTGGCACATCAAGCATATATTCAAAATGGAGCTGCAGCCAATCCTTGTTCCTTAGTGAATTCGTCTCCCTGTGTGTCCACAAATACATGAGAAGATTCTTTAACATTCATAGTTTACATTTTTATGTATATACCTGAAACAATGACGGTATATAAGTGGCCCTGTAACTGCACTCTTTTTTGGAACTAATTTGATTGCAGCAATTGCAAAGGTTTGATGTCCAAAGCAGTCATTGGATGGGCAAGTATTCTTTCTTTCTTTCTTTCTTTCTTTCTTTCTTTCTTTCTTTCTTTCTTTCTTTAATTTGGTAACAGGCCTTTCTATATTATGTAGAGACCACACCTATACATCTTCTTCTCAGGCTTAATTTGCAGTTAAACACCAGCAAACCTGATCCTCATTGGTGTGGGAGCATTTTCTCTTGGGAAGGCATTTCCGGGAAAGAGATGAGAATAAAATCAAATAATGAGCACAGTTAACCCATGTCTTTATTTTCATTTTATCCAGACACCTTTGGGGTACACTTAAATGACATAAAGAAAAAGGGGGAAAAAGTTGAGTTGCAGCATCTCATTAGGTTCATATCTGTAGTTCGGTGAACCTTCCTGTCATTTTCTCGCAGGGCAAAGTCATAATTTAATTAATTAGTTTTACAGAGGTCTGACCTGTCAAGCCATCATAGCCATCAAACTTTCCAATTTCTTGTTGCCAACTGTGTGGAGACTTTAATTATCTGCTTATCAGTGGGCCTAGAAGCCCACTGCTTCCTGCCATTCAGGTGCAGAGAAAGAGAAGATTTCACTGAAGAGCCAAGTGACACAGGCTCTTGCCTCTTGCCTTATTTATGTGTCATACTAATCCAGGGTCTTTAATAACATATGGCTGTGCAGTGTTCCTGATACAGTGCAACACCTTTCAATGTTACAGCTGTTTTTTAATTGCTACTTGGATTCAGCAGCTTGGAGCCTAAGATAATTGAGGAAAAGACGGAGAGTTTCCAGTCCTGTTCTTCCCTGCTGCATCCTTCTATACCTCCAGAAATCTTTTGAGAGGGAGTCAGGGCAATACGGGATCATGTTCAGATGCTGGAAACATTTTTGTTAACAAGAAACAATTCATGTAACTAGTAACTAGTATAGGCACAACGTGTGTGACTCATAAGAGAAATCTTTGGGAACAGGTTCACATAGCATGATTGCACTTTCTAATGAATAACTCTTCAACACCTCAGTGGCTTAATATGCAATGTAGCAGTAAAGAATAAAATCTTTAGTATTTGGCCAGGAGATATAGCAGCCATATATTTTCAAGCATCTTGATCTCTGAGCATTTAATCTTTCCAATGTCAAACTTTGTCTTCAGCCAGAAGCTCGGTTAGTAATCATTTTAAGAAAGATAACGAATCTTAATCAATATTTAAAGAAAGGGTAGCATTATTTTTTTCTTCGCATTCCTATTGTTACTCTCTGTATTTGTTAAAATCCATTTAACTGTGTGAGTGAATTCATTGTATTTTCAACAATCAACAGCTAATACATGATGGAATTGTAAGTTAACATTTTTTTAAAAAAAGAACAGTACAAGGCAATACAGTCTGATAAAAGTTCAGATTCTCTGTTTGCTGCAATATAAGCATTATTTTTCCTTCCCCCATTTATTGCTTTCCAGTTTGTCGACAGGTATACACTCAGACTAAATGCATGAATGCATGAATCTATGCATGAATTCATAGATGTTCTGAGTATACATGCCGGTAACCTTGTAATCTTGGCAGTAGTGCACCTTAGACAATCTGAAGGGAATAATTCACAACCACACAAAACTATGAACAAAGGGAATTATATCAAAACTCTCAAGAATCAAAATACATACAATAATTGCATTGGGAAATTAACATATACAAGTTGAACCTCCCTTATCCAAAATGCTTGGAACCAGAAGTATTCTGTATTTTTTATTATTTTTTTCCTTGGATTTTGGAATATAGTACCTTTTTTGGAATAGCCTCATGTCTTCTTCATTCACTACTTGTGTTGTGTGTGATGTGTGAGTCTGAAGAGAGACTGAGGATCTGTGAAATGGCAGGAATCAAAGTGTAGCATTTGGCACAGATCCAGTCTTCTTGTCATTTCACAGATCCTTAGTCTCTCACTTTTGGTTATGGCACTCCTCAGATCGGAGAGATTAATGAGCAGGAGCACTGGATCCACCGCTTCACAAGTGGAAGTGGGTAAATGCTACACTTTGATTCCTACCTGGTGGCAAAAAAAGAAAGACTGAGGATCTGAGAGACAAACAAACAGGTGCACTGCAGCCACCACCTCGAAGGCAGGAGTCAGGAGCTAGTGGTAAAAAGTGTCAGGTTTTGGGATTTCAGATTACCAGATAAGGGAGATTCAACCTGTATGGAGAATAGCATATATGGAGTAGAGCTCCACAAATCGCATAATTCATGCAGAATACAAATAACAGATGAGATCCTGCAACACAGCTACGATGTTGTAGCTATTCTTCCAATCTGACTCCCTAAAACCCATCTTCAAAGACAGGCAGCCATACTAGGTGAAGCAGTCTTGCAGCAATGATGCGTCCAGCCACTGCCACCAGTAAGTGGTGTCACAAGCAGAAGCAAGGAGCCTTGCAGGTCCTGTTGCAGCTTCTCATTGTAACACAGCTTGCTGGCATGAGGAGGCTGGACGCATCATTGCTTAGTGTCCTGTTTACCATCACCACAGAACATCTTTGCTCAGTACAGATGCCTGGCTTCTAAGATGGGTTGTAGGGGCATTTGCAGTCCTGCTATGGTGTCATGATTGTAAATGTGAACATGAAAAAGTGATGAGGCTATAAGTCTAGCTTTTGATATTGTAGCTGCCTAACAGGATGCCAGCCAAATAGACAATAGAACACAGTTGCTTCAAAATGGAGAAATGCTAAGTCGCAGAAGCAGATTCACAAGGCTAAGGGGGTTTGGGATTAAACAATCTGAAGTTCACGGGTTGCTAAAAGGAGGTGGAGAAGTGAGAAAGAGGCATTCAAAAAGTAGGAGTAATATAATGTTTTCCTTAACCCGCACAAAGGCATCAGAGAAAGAGGAGGAAGCTGGTGGGAGTTGCAATGTGCAGCGGAAGAAAAGATAAATGGGAAGGGGTGTCACAAAACTTCTCCTGGAAAGAAGCTGGGAAGCATTGCAGTAGTTGGAGTAGTGCAAAGAAGTGGAGGATAAGCTAATCAAGGACTTTAACCTAGACAAAGACTTTTAAGGATGAAAATTAATGGATTGAGGGGGCCCTGAGAAACTGACTTCAGCTTTAGAGGAGCAAGCCACAGACCTGGCCAGTGATTCACCAACAGCCCTCCAGAAGCAGGAAGGAAGCATGTTCTTCTTAAGAAGCAGAGCTCAGACCATTTCCACACTACATTGTTATAGTGCTATTATTCCACTTTCAACAGCCTATGGAATCCTGGGATTTACAGTTTAGAGAGGGGCCTTTAGAATTCTCAGCCAGAGAGCTCTTTGGCCTCAGTAAACTACAAACCCCAGAATTCCACAGGATGTTGAAAGTGGAATAATAGCACTATAACAGTGTAGTGCAAAAATGGCCTTAGTCATAGTTAGATGTTTCAAGTAGATGAAAGCTCCAGGATTCTTCAAGTGGATCCTTCCCTCAGAAGGCCTGTTGGTCAAAGATGGATGCTGAGATTTTCCCCAGAACCAACTATCTTTGGAATTGGGCTCTTTGTAAGGAATTTGAGGCATGCATTGTTTTAGGATATTATGTTATCTTGCTGTCTAAAGTTCACTTGAGAGAAATTATTAGTATATTTTGACTCATAAAGGGAAAGAAGTGTTGAATTGATTGCCATGAGTCCCATAGATAACCTTCCTTGCCAGATTGTGTTCTTGTTTATCCTCACCCATTTTGCCATCTGTAGAATGTAATACAGTGGGCCCTTGGTATTCCCCATGGTTTTTCCCAGGAACCCCTCCTCCACCATGGATACCAAAATTCATGAATCTTCAAGTCCTATTATGTACAATGCTCTAGTAAATATGGTGTCTCTTATATATAAAATGTCAAAATTAAGGTTTGTATTTTGGAAATTGATTGATTGATTGATTGGAGTAGGAGAAGAACTAGGAGTAGAACCTTGGTTTCAGTTGTATCCAATAATTTAAAAAGTATATTTGACAAAGCTGGTGGTAAAAGTTAATGGAGTCATATTCTTTCTGAGTGGATGCTGACTACAGAATTTGGCTACAAAGAGCTTCCCAGCTAACCCTAAGTCAGACAGTCAGATTACAAACACATGCACACATCTCTTGGGAAAGATGTTGTGATGTTGTGATGAACCTGATGGGAGGGACTCTTGACAACAGAGTCTCCTTGGCAACTGAGAGTGTTTAAGCTGATTGGCTGGAGAAATGGAACCTTGGATAGCCCAGGGGAGGGGCTGGTGGAAAGAGGAGAATAATGGATTATAACTGTCTGGTGTGTGTTTGAAGAGGAGTGTGATTTGTGGTGTGTTTGGGGAGGGTTGGAGAGTTGAAGAGCTCTGTGGGAGAGAGAACTGAGAAACTGGGTGTACGAGAGATAGTGAATGAATTGAGAGAGAGAGAGAGAGAGAAGAATGGTGTGCTGTTTATAAACATTGAGATACAGAACAAATTTAAGCAACGGTGTTTCAATAAATGTTTGAAGTTCTGGGTTCCTGAGAACAGTCTCCCAGAGTCTAATTCTGAATTCTGGAATACACATGCTACCAATAATATCATCTTGACCTTAGTGTCAACAGTGCCACAGTCTTGGAAAATATAAATCGCTGCTGATCCTTACATCTGGGAGAAGGGCAGATTTAGGGAAGGCAGTAAAGGGGGAGAGTCCTGAAAGGAAGAAGCCAAGGGGGGACAAGAGTGAGGAAGGGACTGCGTTCTCAGAGAGGGAGAACTGAAGCAGACCCGTTTGTCCTGGCCCTGGCCTGATTCATAGATCTCCCTGGCTGTTCAGACCTGAACACAAAGAGGTGTCAGGCTGGGCAGGCCTTGAGTGCGAGGCCTGGGTATGCCTTTTGCACTGGGCACTGACAGGTGGTGGTTTTCCCTGCTTGTTTTCACAGATGTGAATATGGGCGTCTTGGTTACAGCTTATTAGAATGTTGGAAGTCAAGTGAGCCTTATCATTGTATCACCAGTTGTAACTACAAGGTGAAAGTACTGGAAATGTCTGAGATGGCCAAGGAGATAGAAGTTGGAAGTCTAAGATTAAAACCACATGAATAGTAAAGATCATGTGTTTATACCTCTTCTATGGTATCATTCCAGGTTTCGGATGGATCATAGGCACAAGACTAAATGCTCACTCAAATAAGAAGTTCTAGTGTCGATCAAACTAGAGGGAAAAGATTTTAACCTACCCTTCTTTCTGATATGCTGGATTTCTTGACAGGCCACAGAATTACATTAGCGCACTACGGGGGTATGTGTAATTTTCCAGATTGCATACAAATTTTTACACAGTTCCCATTGACTGAGCCAGCATAGCCAGTGGTGTTGAAGATGCATTCCAGCACATTTGGTGAAGCACATTATTTCCTAACTCCCAATCAAGTGTATGCTTGAACAAAGGAAATTTGATTGATGCATCTCACTGACATTACATTTTGGAATAACTGTCAAATGGGCTAGACTGACCTGTTCCCTGTTGTCCTTCCATAAGTAGGCTAATGCTATTTTTATTCTGGAGGGCTTTCAGTAACTGGCTGACTGCCAAGGACAGGACTTTTAAAGGGTGGATTCTGTAGTATTTTTTTAAATTATTATTATTATAAATCATTTGCTTTTTGATCTGCTAATTCAGCTATGTTTTGATATTATGTTTAAATGCGTTCTCATACTATAATTTATCATCTGATAATGCAGGCAGGGTTTTTAAAAGGGTGGCTTTTAAACTTCATTGTAGTCTCTGAAATTTGCAAGTGTGTGATTGGAAAAAGAAATTTTAATTGATAGGTCTCAGTGAGCTAGCACATTTTGAGCTACAGTGGACTACATTGTTATCTGAAAAAGGAACTTTTTGAAGCTTTGACCTCGGGCTCTGAGAAAGTACAGGCTTAGGGAGATTACTAGGAAGTTGGCCCAATGAGTCTTAGCTTGATTTGTGATTCAGATCTGAAGGATTCAGTATCAAGGGATCAGCAACTGAAATTAAAAGCTGAACTTTTCACCAAGACAGAAAAGTAAAGAGAGGTCTGGGAAAGAGCAGAGAGGCTTTCAGCTTCTGGAGATGGCAAATGAGGTGGGGGAGAAGTGGCAGGAATAAAGACGTAGGCTCAAAGGTGGTGGTATCTGAGACGAAATGTGAGTTCCCACTGAAAGGGATAGACAGCCAATTCCAGTCATGCTGGAACACCCAGGAGCCTGGGAGGTCATGGCCAGAATGCTCTTACTCTTTGGTTGAAGAAGGTGGCCAGGAGGGGCTCCTTCTTCTAAATGTCTTTTCTCTCTAGCTATGGCCATTGTTGCTTTAGTAAAGCAAACTCATTATTAGACAGTTCCAGTCTTTCCATTTTCTCATCAAGCTGCAGTGCAGTATTAAATAGGAAGTATATATTTAGCCAAGGGTTAGAACAAAGCTTTATTTTATGTATCTTGTGTTTCATTGGCATCTGTAGATCAATTCGTTTCTTCTCTTTAGAGCTTTCACTAATTCACAGTTTATATGCTTTGGTAGTAAGTGATCAGAAATCGTAATTTCCTCCATTTATTGTTTATACAACAACTTACTGTATTAGTATTTGCACTTGCTTTTCAGTTTTCTTGTGAGCTGCACTGGGATCCAGTTCTGGGAGAACAAAGAACATTTAATTGATCAGTCTCACTGATAGAAGTCTGTGCACATTCGCAATGATGTGATTAAGGCAAAATGCCAAAATTGCCTTTGTGAAATGATTATCATTGGCAGATGATTGTTGGCAGAGATAAGCTTCCAAAAACACAGAGTTTGCCAGACTTCAGAGAATGCTTGTTTCCAGCCCTGGCATACAAGAGAAATCTAGTCATGTTAGTTTGTCTTCTAATTCAGCTACCCCCCCCTCCTTTGGGGTTGAGGATTTATAGTAGTCTTAAATGCACTGGTGGTTAATTGTAACAAGGAGCCAAGGGCAGGTGATATATTTTGGCCTTCAATAATACTGTATTATTCTCATCTTTCTTCTAGAATTTTCTTGCTGTTACAAAGCTACTTGTCTACACATCCCGCTTTTCTTCAAACTGGATGACTGCTATGAACAAGTAGTTCATTTTGTAAAACAGTGGCTCATTTTCTCAATTTAGCTCTTTGGTTGGTTTGTTTTTACCACATGGCAAGGCATTTCTGGATCCTGATGCTCTGAACTTACTAGGAAAATAGGCAAGAAAGACCTGAGCCCTGACATCTCTGATGGGAAAACTCTCCAGTTTCATTCGTAATTGGACTAGCAATTACCACTATTTTAGATCTCTCTCCCTCCCTCCCCCCCTCTCTCCCTCAACCCTCCACCCTTCTTGGATTCTAAATCAGTTTGTAATGTTGGCTGCGTCATACCACATTGCTCTTATAATATTTCATATTTTTTGTTCCTAAAAATATCTTAAAAGATATATTTTAATATACAATTTCTGATTTATGGAAACTCTAAAGCAAATCTTTCACAGGGTTCTCTGGGGCTGAAAATGTGTGTCCAAGGTCACCCAGTAGGTTTCTATGGCTGAGTGGGGAATCAAACCCTGGTCTCCATTGCACCATTCCGGTGTCTCTAATTACAAGCAAGGCAAATGTATACTCTAGTAATTACTACACTGCACAAAGATCCAGTGGTATACTTCTGCATCAAATGATGCACTTCTGTATCCTTGTGCTGATGGAATTGGGGCTTTATCTCTCTCTCCCTCCCTTTCCCAGTGCTCTGTGATATTCACATCTCTGCCAGAGAGTTCCTCAGCCTAGTAAAATATGAGTAGCTACTTAATTTTTTGCATTATAACAAGATAGTCTGAAAAACTTCTAAAAAGTCAACTTGGATAGTATTTTATATCCAGGTCAAAACAGTTGCATAGAAATCACAAACAGATTCTGAGGTTTTCTCTATCCCCTGTAAATCATATCTTGTTTTTTTCTTCTTCTTTTTTTCTTCACATTGCATTATGGCATTTTCTCTCAGCATTCAATTACAATGTTTTAAGTGCACAGTAATCCTCCTTGTCTATTCATCCTTATCCTTGTCTCAAGAAAGTTCTATTATTTGTATGCCTTTGGGATCAAGCAATCCACCACTGTCATAGTAGTCCATTTTCAATTGGTTATTTCTTTTTTTTTTGTTCTTTTTAAAAACATTTTTAATTAATTTTTTTTAATTAAAACCTACAAATTAAGCAAAGTGCGCCATTTTGCTTTGTTGATTTTCTTTAAGCTTCCTGTAGCAATATTAAGTTATAGTTAACAGCTCATATACAATAAAGCACATCTCAGCCTGTGTCCACTTCCTAATTTAGTGTCACAGAAAAATACCATAAAGCATGAATAGTTCTGTACCACAGTTCTGCTGAATTCAAAGATTGCCCCTGAAAAGGTACTATGTATGATGGACTGTCGGCAGCTTTATGTCCCTGCGTGACGTTTCATTTCCATTAGATGTTGTCTTATGTTCTATTTTGAATCAGCCAAACAAGTGACCCTAGAGTTTAATGCCACACCTTTTTTCTTTTCTCTCCTTCTCCCCCTTTTTTTTTCTACTATGGTTCTTAAAGAACTGGAGGGCAGGGAAAGATACATACATATACACAGAAAGCTAAGCCTGTGTGGAACTTGAAACTGACTTCTAAATTGGTGGCAACCTGAGGAACCTATCTTCACTCCAATGTTGCTCTGAGGAAAAGAAGAAGGAAAACCTGCATGAGAAACCAAACAATCAAGCTTGCCGAGGTATGTGTATCTGTTATCGTTAGCATTCCCCCCACCCCACCCCTTAACTCATTATTTAATAGAAAATTGTAAGAGTTCTTATCTATTAAGAATGTACTTGTGCTGAATGATTTTATAAGTTCTTTGTCTGAATGTCCCATGCTTATATTAAATTATCTGCTCTCTTAATTGGTGTGCAGTGGTTAAGTGATCTTGCATTGAGGAGCGTCTATAGCGTGAAAAACAGAATGTCTGGCCTTTTTAAAAAATATTTATAAAAGAGAAGGTCAGAGAACAGTACAGTCACAAGTTGTTATCTTAATCTTATTTCCTTCCTGACCTTGAATGAAATATCCTGTACTGTTCCATTACTGCTGTGATTTTAAGTATGAGAGACTTGACTGGTTTTGTGTGGCATATCAGGTATGACATAGAGCTATACCTTTTGACTTGCTGGGCAGAAAGAGATAAGGAAAAAGCACATTGTGTTTAATCATTTTTTGGGGGAACAGGAAATTGCAAAGCATAAGCAAAGCTGCTTATTTTATGAGATACAGAAAAACTTGCATGGTATAACAATTCCAGACCTTTGGTTTGGCTCAGGTTATTTCTAAAGGATAGTTTAGTCACTGGTTAGCTTTAACTCACTTGTCACTCAGTTTTGTTGAAGAATAAAGCAGTTATTTTGAATGCATCTGGGTCCTACTATCATGAATGTCTGATTAAAAGAAAGATTTGCTGCATAGTGTGTTAAAGCTCTGTGCAGTCAAGAACTGAAGGAACCCCAAAAGTCAGTGTCCTACAGTCTCCCAAAATATGATGTCATTAAGCATTAATATTTAGGCTCCAGGCCTGTGGCTCAGGGTCAATAGGAGTCTAACTGGGTATTCTCCAAAAAATGGGGAGGAGGGGCATGCTAGGGTGGCCTGGGGGCATACCTGAGTGGATATGCATAAGTCACAGCCCCGCTAGGCAGCATAAGTCACTCAAATTGCTGTGGAGGAGCTGTTGTAGATCTGTTCTCCCCCACTGAAATCAGTGAGAGGGAACTTATAATTTAAAGTGGGTTAGAGCTATGGGAGGAAAAGAAACACTTTGTCTTTTTTCCCCCCCCCTTCCATCCTTTTGGCATTGTGCCAGAAGGGATTTAGATTCTTTGGAGGTTCTGACAATGTACCTTTGAAGGTAAATCTACCTTTGGAAGCAAGATTGCTATGTTAGTCTTTTATTTTGAATGCCTTCTTTAATCAGTCAGGGAGAATAAAATGAGATATCAGGACACATTAATTCAGCAGCAGTAAATGAATAATAATATCTTTAGAGAAATGATTGGCTCCCATACGTCTGTACTTTTTAAAGAGAGCAAAGTGTATATGGAGCAGGTCATCTTTTTCACATCCATTCCATTTTCATTCATACAAAATAGTATCTAGTTTAATTAATAGAAAATCCTTCCTTCCTTCCTTCCTTCCTTCCTTCCTTCCTTCCTTCCTTCCTTCCTTCCTTCCTTCCTTAAAACTTGCTTTCACAGTTGAAGGAGTGTTTGTAACATTTGGTCCACTTTCTCCTACACTAACTTGTCACTTGGTCACTTCTATGCCGGATCTATGAGGCCGTCTATTTATTAAGACCTCATTACCCAATCTCAAAAGTGTTCCCCTTTGTTCAGCCGCAAGCAAAATCAGCTGAGCATTTGTTTCTGTAGTTTAAGGAAATTATAATAGATATAGGGCAAAGTCCACTAATAGCTCTTTGTAGTTAAGAGATGGATCAAAAGAAGGAATGGATCTATTATTAATTTTACTTCCTTTCTTGGGAATAAGCCAATTTAAGCAGATTTTTTAAAAATGCACTCTGGTTTGTTTGATTTGGCATCAACCTTTTTTTCCCCCCCACAGTTAAAATATCCTTTTTTTTCATTAATTCATTCATTAGTTTATTCATTTTTCCTTTATTAACATCATTTCTATGCCAAAAACACGAAGTAAATTTCTGAGTGGTACATAGCAGAAAATTAAAATGTATAAGAAAGAAGAATGAACATAAGCTTAAAACCAAATCTAAACTGTGTCAAAGCAAAAACCACAAGTTTCGTGAAAATCTGTTTAGGATTGTTACCAACAATTTTCCATATGGGAATTACATGATCACATCTTGAGTCTCTGAAATTTTACTGGCAATGTACTGTGGCTGCAACCAGATAACATTCCCATTCAAAGTAAAACTAATTCAAGGAAGAATTTCTAAGCAACAGAAAAGTTCCCGAAGTTTTATGAACTGCTAGTGCTAGCTCCCATATTAGCGTGAAGATAATCTTAGTACTTTTGTGGCATTATGGCATCAGAAATGGTAAATCAGATCATTTGACACTCAACAATGTACATTTGGAAAGACACTAGGTATTACTGTATCAGGCCTAGGAGTCCATAAGCCGATTTTATCAAATATATAATTGGACTTCATGCCTATCTCTGTTTTTATCTACCACTATAAGAAAAAGGTACAGGCTTCCCTCACTTATTTGACAGGTTAGGGGCTAGAGCATTGTCAGAAAATGGAATTGGTTAGAAAGCGGAACCCACGTAGTATATTGTAGGGAGCATGAAGGACTTATAGAGGCTCACTTAGGGCTGATTGCATGTGTGCTGCTTGCAAAGTCTCTGGGCTGGCTTAGCCCCTTCCCCCCCTTCTCAGTTTACTTTGCAAGCTACATGTGCGTGCGAGCAGTTCCAAGCAAGCCTCCATAGGCAAGAAGAATTGATGAAAAAGTGGAACCCCCATGTCAAATTAATGGAACTTGTCCTTAATTTGGAAGCATCAAAAGAGCGAGTCATCAGATAATGGGGTGTCAAAAGGTGGGGACTTCCTATAGGCATTATTTATCAAGCATTGAACAAATAATTGGAATAGTGACCTAGATTTCATAGTTGCCATGTTTCTAACAGCTCAGTGCATCACAGGGACATCTTACATGTGTTTTTTAGCAGATGAGCAAATTCAGCTGTCAACTTCCTAGTTAGGCATCCGAGTAATTTTCAATTACTGAATATGTAAGTAGATTTTAGCTTTTGGAATTGACTTTAAGGTCTTTTTCAGTCTAGCACCCTGTGTGCCACCAATTGGAGCCAGATGCAGCAAAGTAGTACAGTCAGCCCTCCACCTTTGCAGGTTTCACTTTTGCAGATTTGATTATTCATGGATTATTTGCTGTCACCTCTGCTGCCTCCCTATCCCATTTTTAATAGGGACTGCAAGCCTCGTGAGACTGAGGAACTGAAAACGAGGCTTGTAAGTCTTTATTAAAAATGGCATAGGGAGGCAGCAGTGGAGGTGGCAGTAAGCCCCATCAGCCACCCACTTCTGCCTTGTTTTTTGTGTGTTAAATATTGTTTGGGAGGGCCTAGAGTTATTCACAGTTTTTTCCTTTCATGGGAGTCCTGTGCCCTTAACCCTGGCGAATGTGGAGGGATGACTGTATTTCAGAAGGTAAACCAGATTCAAAATTCTGTGCCCTGACTACCGTACACTATGACTGCGTCTTGGTTACTACAGATCAGAGATGTTATCAGCCTGAATAAGTGGGTGGAAAGTCTCTCCTCCCCGCATCGTTAAGCAATTGTAAGACAGAAACCTGAGTAATCAATAGAAAATCAGCCCAAGATCTACCAATAGATCCCAAACTACTATTTGTTTGCACTTATATGACAGGAAAAAGCAAAGCTGCTATCATTTTATACAGGCACGCTTCAATTAACTAAGCTTCTGATAGAGAAAGCTCTTTTTAAGAAAGTCTTGTTTTTGTTTGCTTATATAAGGTTTATATAATCTGACGGTTTTATTTCATATGTACCTATTGTTTGTTTTGTATAAAGGGTTTGCTGAAGCATATTTAACTGCTCTTCTTTATTATGAGGTAGGAACCTATCTCTACTCTTTCCGTGTTATTTTGCCTGTGGTACAAAGTTTTCTGTTAAAGTCCAGAAACTGAGGTATTTTACACTGGACTATGTCCTTGTTGCTTTAAAGGTGGCAAGACATTTATCTGGGACCGTGTTAGGTCTTGTCACCCTAGATAATTATAGGACCAGTTTCCAACCTCCTTTTTCTGAACAATGTCCCACAAGGAATGATGGCAACTCAGCTCCACATTTTCTAGCATGAAGCTTATCATCTGGATCCTTACCAATCTGAGTTCAGGCTGGGTTTACAAAATGAAAGCGCCTCTTCTTCCAACCCCCCCCCCGCCTCCTCCATTGTCTTACACATTTCAGTGCTATAGTTATATTTGTTTGCTAAATAGTTGATTGCTTGGAATGTGTCTGTATTTAGACTTACATCTGTTCCCTGAATACTATGTGTATTTTGTAGATGATCTTGGAACCACAGAGTCA
The DNA here is from genome assembly GCA_030412105.1 of Cyclura pinguis. Taxonomy (NCBI): domain Eukaryota; kingdom Metazoa; phylum Chordata; class Lepidosauria; order Squamata; family Iguanidae; genus Cyclura; species Cyclura pinguis. The sequence continues at coordinate 106,651,549 of CM059600.1, read as the reverse complement.
TTTGGGATTTGTACTGATCTGTTGTCAGACTTAGGGGACTCCGACGTAGATTTCATGCAGCTTTGAGCAAATCTGTGTAGCTACTTAAGGTGGGGAGGCTCAAGAAAGACATTACAATGTATTGGTTTTCGGCTTCAGTTATTGGTTGTGTCACCTGGTTTTTTCGGTTGACAGTTATATGAGATATAATTTCAGATGCTATGGAAGCAAGTAGCAGTATCTTTGAGTTTCATGAAAATTCACCAACTTAACCTAAGCACCTCTGCTGGTTCTTCATTAAATTGAGAATTGTGCCCTTCTAATTATTTGCAAAACTTCAAAAAAAATAGCCATAATTTTTTAGGCAGTAGCTGTTAAAAACAATTAAAAACATTCAGAGGGTGTGGAATTGTTTTGCTTATTTAAACAAATGTACAAAAGGTCTGGACAAATAGGTTTGCCTCTTGTCTTTATGCTTTATGTTTGAGAAACTTAGAAATTCAAGCCATGAAGGGCTCGGACTGCTGGTTCAGATGTGTGAATCTGAATACAAAATAACATATATGTTAAATTAAAAATTAAATATGAAAAAAAAAGAAATAAAAAACAAATGTGTCTACTCTGCTGGAGTGACAATTGAGTTTCAGGGTCACATAATGGAAAAGCTATTATTGTCTCATGAACAAGACCACGTAATGTAAAGGTGGATAAAGTGTTTTTTTATTAGGATATTACATATATATTGAAAAAAATAGTTCATTAAGCTTATTTGTCTTTTCAACAAAATGTTTCTCTTTGTTTGTGTGTACAGATTTGTCTCTGGGCTCTCCCTCCTTTTTTAAATGGTAGCAAAAAGCTTCTTATATACAGTATTGTTTCAAAATGGATCTGAAGATAATGGGTATACTTTCTTCATTTCAAATGCTTATTCTTGCTGGGCATCAGAATTTGTTTTTTAAAGGAAACTTCCTTTAGTGATACACACATTCGGGCTTTTTTCCCCCCCAAACATACCCGTGAAATACGTTTACTTTATAAGCTTCAGTGAAGGAATGTGAGAGTTCATTTGATATGCTTTACAAATTTGATTGTAGTTAATTGTCTTTGGAAGATTGGTTCTTGGATATAGCTCATATTTCTCTTTAGCTTGAAGCGTTTTTGTAACTTTTTATGTTAGTTATACTTAACTATCACAGTTTCTAAAGCTACCTGCTGTATGTAGCATAATTATATGCTAGCTCTGAAACTGTCATTGCTTGTCATTTGTGAGATAAATACTTTTTTTCAAGCTGCGTTCATTTTAGATCTAGAAGTGGTTCTTACAGTGCTTTCAGAAGGCAAGGAATGATGCTAGAGGAGGCTCTTTGATTCAACATGTCATTCAAAGGCCACATGCTCTGTGGGGGATTCTGGTGGTGCCCACATGTACCAGTAGGTAGAGTCATAATCACTTCTTCCTCCCTTATCTTCATTAACCACCTCTCTCTCTCTCTCTCTCTCTCTCTCTCTTTTTCTTTCTCCACCAACATCCCCTCTGTTTCTTATCCACATGGTGGCTTGTCTATCTGTCCAGTCACACACATCCATAAGCATGACCTTCCCTGATCTTTCATCTCTTGCCACCTTATTTGCAGAAGCCGTTTTTCCCATTGCCAACTATTGGCCATAACACCAAGCTATTAATTTATTATCTGTAATTTTTTGTTTAATTAAATGTCTGAATGTGCACCAGACCCCAATGACAATATATCATTTTCAGTAACAAACCTAGCTTGTCTTAACTCTGATTTTTTGTAATACCTAAACCCAGAAACCTGACTTATCCCCCATTTGTTTCTGTACCAGCATCCTCTATTTGTTTCTGTACCTGCATGCCTGCTGTTCACCAAGCAAAAGAGGAGCAAGAGAGGGGCAGCTGGACAATGAAAATTTTCCACAGGCTAACCTGCTCTCAATGGTCCTTTCATTATAATTCATCAGTGTCACCATCAACAGGTTCCTATCTCTGCCTAGTTCCTCTCAGAACATACCTTGCTCACCAGTTATGCTGTTTATCTTTGCTACTACTTATTGAAGGCAGGGAGTTTTGAAGAAACAGCTGTCTGATCTATTATCTTCGAAGCAGACTTGAGCTAACCTGTTACTTACTAAAGAAAAAAAATGCCTTCTGCAAAAAAGCTATTAGTCCTTTAAAGGTTGGATGTACAATCATGGCAGCTGCTCCTGGGGTAGCTTATCTTAACTGCAGAATTGCTAGCTATGGTGCTGAATCCCACTCAGTGCTGTCCAGGGACCTGAAGCCATTTGGTTCCATTTGGTTCTGTCACACAGCTCCCGTTGTACCCAAATTCCTGAGGGGCAGCAGAATTCCCACTGGAGCAAGATAACAATTCCATTCTATGGCAACTTGGCAACTGTTCTCCGGATAGGAAAGATGTGAACAGTAGCAGGGGTTGGGAGTAGGAATCAATGTATCGTTGTCCTAACCAAATAGCTCAGTTGTCACCACTAAAGTAAACCTCATTGCTCATTCTTGGAACATCTCTCCAGGCTGCCTAGTTCCAAACACCACCTGTACCTACCACACTTATTGCTATGGCAACACTACCAATAGCAACCTTCTGCAAATTTCCAGGTCATCAGCAGTTGACAAAAAACGCCATTATCTGTTGCAAGAGAAAAACTAGTTCAGAAGTGCACATGCTACTCAGTGGCGGGGTCTGCCTTGCACAAGCATCCCCATACCTGTGCCAAGTGTCCAGAAACTTACTTCATGGAACCATGCCACTGCACAGCAGATAATGCTTAGTCATCACTCTGTGAAGGGTAAGCCCAAGGAAAAATGACCAAACACTAGTACTGGCTTCCTTAGTTTCTGAGAGCACTATGGTTGAGTCTCTTGGAATAGATCTGCTTGGAACACAAGCACATCTGCAGAGACGGAACTGGTAGTCTGGGAGTATTTTCAGAGGCAAGAACAAGAGATGGTCTGCTAGAGAAAAAAAAGAATGTTACCAATATGAATCTCTTGCACAGGGAAAAAAAAATCTCACTCAACTCATTGCTGTTGAGAAAGAGAGTGGAAGAGCTGAACAGTAGTAACAAGAGAACTGCAGAACTTTCATTTAAGTGGTACTCCTTCACTTTCTCCCTTCTTGAGGATAGAAACAGATCCACCATTTACAAGTTTCTGCAAGGCAGTCATGCAAATAAAAAAGTGCAATTCAGATGTTTCAGGGTAAGAGGGCCTTTATTAAGGACAGTAGTAATAGCAAAGTAGAGTAGTGCTCTGTGCTATCTTCCATTTTTCCCTGAAGACTGATTGATGTTTAATGAGCCCAAGATGAGAAGAGAATTGACTAATGATGAAAATAGAGAGAGCAAAGGAGTTTGATGCTGCCCTCCTCCAGGTACGTGGCTGGAAGGACCCTCCCCCCATCAGCTAAAGCACACCAGACTGTGGAATAAAAGAAGAAATGACTGGGTGTAGCTTTCAAAGAATTTAATTAAAGCAACTCAAAAGACAGGGGAGAGAATATGTAAAACTTTTTAACAGGGTTAATGTGAGGAAAGCACAGGCATCTTGATAGTATGGTCCCCCTTTTGGTACCTATTGGCTTGTTGAAGCACTCACTGGATCATGTGTATGGCCAAAAGTGGCAACAAGGAAGTCATTGTACACTTCCCAATGTTCCTGAGCACCCACATGAAATTTAGACTTTCATGTGCTGAGTGAAAATGTTTGAAGTAGCCTCGTTTACTGCTAATGGCTGGCAGTGGTTACAGAGTTCCTGTGAACAGGAGTCCTGGCCAGTCACATCCCTGTCCCCAGTTTTAGCCTTACACATGCTCTGGCAAGTGCCTGAACAGCCTACAGGGGCACAGAGGGGGTCTGGGCAAGATGTTACAATAAAACGAGTGTTAGGAAATCTGGTCAAACTACGGGAACTACCAAGAGGGAATCTGTTGATGTGCTGAAGGCACATGTAAGTACGGACTGCTGTGATGTGGAAGGAAACAGAGCTTTTGCCTTGCGTTGCTGAAACCATGGCTTTCCCCAAATCCCCCCTCTCACTCATTTGTTTTGAGGTGTATATGTGTGTGTGTGTGTGTGTGTGTATGTATCTCAAACTGTGGGACAGACATAACAACCACAGATGTGAATCTTATATCAACAGATACAAATGTTCCCCACCCCCCCACACCATTTCCCTCCATGACAAAAATTTCTCTCCTCTCTAAAGTAAAGCAGAGGAATTCCTTTGCCTGTTTGGGATTTTTGAGAAGTCAGCAATTGTGGGGGTGGAGGGGAGGAAGAGTTAGAGAAAACTAGTAGGAGGCATACTTGTTTGGTGATTGGAATGTTACCAATTTGTTCTGTTTGTGTGGTTAAAAAGCTTTCTTATTTTTGAGAATGTGCTTAAAGTTGATATGATAAGAAGGCCCATACAAAGGTTTGCAGCCATGAGCAGTCCATGCTTCTGTAGAATGAAAGCAATCAGTGATGTATTTGTTAAACCACACAGTTCTCAGCTCAAAAAAAAATGTTTACAAGAAATGTAATAGCTGAATTTAAGAGTACAGGAAAAATATTTCAGGGCTTCTGTTTGTGTTGCACAAACTTTTACAGTTAAAATATTTCCAATACAGATTGCTAAGTTCAGTCAGGAATCTATCTACATTCCTGCACTCAAAGCCAAAGACCAAGGAAGCTGTACACATGTGCTATGTTTTCCCTATCATATGCCTGTCTTCCTTCAGCACTTAAAGATCCCTCTTATTAATGCTACAGGGTGCATGTGTTAATTGTCACTATATTTTCTGGATGTAAAAATAGTTATGTGCTTATTGGATGACTGGGTTCTAATGCAAAGAAAAGTATTAGGTCAACTGGATTTGGAGAATACTCAGACATTCTTTTCACTGAGAGTACTGAGCTGCAGGTGGATAAACAAGTATAAATAAAAAATGACCAGAGCATGACAAGAAAATACAGTTTTCAGTTATGAATAGTCAGTGACCATTTCTTAAAATGAGGAATTCAGGATAAGTCTTGGTGCAAGATTTTACAATGACTGAGGCAGTGAGACTTTCCCTCTCCTTTCCCTGGGCTTTCTATTTTGGCACTGAACGATTGGTGACAGCGCAGGTAATTTCACCTACCAATGCCATATTCTGTGGAGAGGTTCCTCCTTTAGAAGAAGGCGTAATTTCAACATGCATACTTATTATGCTGGCATCTCAGCAAAGTGGTGACACAGCACAGTCAGTCACTAGGGCCGCTTTGCCCCATAGAATCTCACCTTCCTCAGAGAGAGACATGCAATGAACGTGTTGTCGAGCAGCAGGAAGCAGAAGTGTCCCATGCTGTGCAGGGTGATAGGTCGGTGACAACAACAGTGTTTGGTTACTAATCCAATCCAGGAATCACTGTGGCTGTGGTAGTAGTGGATTGTGGCAATGTAATCCACTTTCTTTTCAATCTGCTTCAAACGCCATGTGACTCAACCTGGTTCATGAGACGGCCAGTTGTGGCTAGAACAATTTTAAGGACGGAAAGCTTCATTTCCATTGTTTCCATATAGGTTAGTAAATATTAATTAAATTTATAAATGCATGGATGATCACATTTGAGAGGTTTTGTGTGGTTTTGTCAAGCAAGATGTGGTGCAGTTTTCTACGCACTTACTTCACCACAAAAGTTATGTCAAGTCGTAATATTGATATGAATTTTCTCAAATCCTTTTCAGGGCTTTGTGACCTGAATGTTGAAGTTATATCTTTCATATTTTCTCTGCCAAGTTGCAAGATCAGCAGACTTGTAGAGGTAACATATCAAATCTTGTGGTGGCACCACATTCACAACCCATTTCACCCAGCCTGTCTTGACAGAGCTTTCACTGAATCTATCACCTTGACATATACTAAAGCACCATCTCTGATAGCTAGTATCTGTGTGTGTGGAGGCTGGGGGGGAATATGATTGCATCAGCACAACTAGGTAGATATTCTTGGAAGGAAAATACCCTGAAATATAAAACTAACATAGGCATAAAATAGATCCAGCAAGGGCCAAATGACATAATGACAGTCCTTTTAGCCATTCCCTACAAATTCATCCAAGGTATGCTTAGTTCTTGATGATAGTTTATTATAGTGCAACCTCACCATCTCCCAAAATACCCAATGGGAGGAAAGAATTCCAGAAGAACATTCCAAACAGTATCTCATTTTTATGATATAAATTTGACAGCTCAGGTGAAACCCACATATAAAGAATGTGTAAGGTTGTAAGTATGCATCATGAAAATTGCTGAGGCTGAGCTAAATGTGAGTATGTGTGGGCAGATGTTTGTTGCATGCATTACTAAATGCTGAATGGCTGGTAGAATAGAGGACAATTTTGCTCTCTGCTTTTGGGGTGTAAGTTTTCTCCTTCAAGCTGATTTCTTATGCCATGTGTTTGTTTTAATAAATAGGTGACAAAATCAGCTGAAAGCGCTTCCTAACTGGGGTTGCTTTTATAATTATTAAAAATACGCATTAGTGATTCCTTTCTGTCATTTTCAAACATTTTTTTTAAAAAAGTTAACGTTTAATCATAGGTCAAGTCAAGCTAGCGGATTTTCTGAAGTTAGCTTTGGAGCAGAAAGAAAACTTTTGGGATAATATTTTTTTTTGACCGATAATGAGCTATAAAGCTAGCAACTGATGGCAAAACATAATTAAAATGCTTGACAGATACTGTGTAGTCTTTAAAATTTAATTACAGAAGTGAATGGATGTATCTCTGAATGAACCTGCTGTTTTAAGGATAACAAAAATAATTGCCAACCCTGTATTACTCTTAGGACCCTTCCAAGCTGCCTAATTACCTATATCATCACTGTATCCTTATTAGAAAACTAAATATTAGTGGAATGTTAATGTCATAATAGCAAAGTGATGGTTGTCTGTCGACATGTTGGCTTACAGAGCGGGCTACACTTTACTGGAGGGATTGTCCATGTATATTTTATAGGGTCTTTTTTAAATCACCCTCAAATATTAAATTGCATTGTGTGTATGTCTTTCAAGTAGTTATATAAATGCTCACGTTGTATATGTGTGACTTCCTGTGGAGGAATATACTATTACTGAAGCAGGATTTACTGTCGTTATCTCATGGGTTTTTAAATCAGAGTAGTACTGTATAGTGGTGAGCATAGTGAGCATTGGCCTGTGACCCAGGAGATCAGGGTTTGATTTCCCACTTGGCCATGGAAATCCATTGACACACTCAGCCCTAGAAAGCCCCATGATAGTTTCTCCTTAGAGTCAGAAGTCAGAAATGACTTGAAGGCACATAGCAACAATGACCCATGAGAAGTAAAGATTTTGACTCTCAGAGAAATCAAACACCAGTTTTACAGACACATTCATGCTTTTTGGTACAAACCTGCCGGCTTTCTGCAGTACACTTGGGGATTTCTGAAGATGCTTGTTCACTCTACGTGATTAAAGCACTGTGATTCTACTTCAACTGCCGTGGCAACGTCCTATGGAATCCTGAGGTTTATGGTCTGGGGAGACACTAGAGGAGGTCTCTGGGAGAGAATTCTAAATTACCCTCCCTAATCTGCCAATCTCAGGATTCCATGGGATGTTGCCATGGCAGTTGAAATGGAATCATAGTGCTATAAATGTGTGATATGAAAAGGTCCTGCATGCTTTTAATGAACATGGATCAGAAAATACAGTATTTACCAATGCAAAATTGTAAGCATGTGTAATAATGATTCTTGAAAAGAATTCATACTGGTAATTTCCTTCTTTTTACAGTCTTACCCTATGATTGTAGTCAAACTAACAGAAGTCAGAAGAGAAGAGTTAAAACAGATTGTTTTTTTAATAATAGCATGCCTTTTCCTGGTATATGTGTTTTTTAATAGTAGTATGCCTTGATAATATGTTTTTAATAATAGCACTCCTTTTCTTCCTCCACTCTTAAACAGTGAGATAAACGGCAAACAGGGACACATAAAAAAAATGGACTTATTTTGGTTTTCATATTTGGAAGAGACAAAGGCTTAAGAAGCTAGCAGTGTGTTGGCATTTTTAAAGTTATTTATTTACTTACTTACTTACTTACTTACTTACTTACTTATTTTGTTCATTGCTGTCAGCAATGCCTCTCTTAAACTGCTGGGAAAGGACTGGAGCCAATAGAATGCCATAGGCAGCTGCTTTATAAGCCCCGGTGGTGCAGTGGTTAAATGCCAGTACTTCAGTTTGTGAGTTCGATCCTGCTGGGCTCCAGGTTGACTCAGGCTTGCATCCTTCCACAGGTCAGTAAAATGAGTATCCAGCTTGTTGGGTGCAATTAGCTTACAATGTTGTAAACCGCTTAGAGAGCACTTAACTGATAAATAGTATAGAAATATGCATGCTATTGTTATAAGAGATGATTCAAGAATTCAGTGGGCAGAGTTTTGGTAGTAGCTTTGTTCTTTCCTTCCTGGCAGTTAATCTAAGTTCACAGCCAGTGTTGTCTGATTGGAAACTTACAACATCACTGTGTCTTTCTAAGCCCCATATGTGTTGTGGGAATGCCAGAAATCCATGCAAATGTAATAGCCATTTCCTTGGTCTTCTCTGAGCAGGTAATAGTACTGATTTATAGCCTCATATCCAATGAATGCTTATCTATGACTAAGTCATATTGTTGGCACATAGTAGAAGTTATTTGTGAATAAACATGCATAGGGGTGCAATGTCACACATTAAAAGAAGGGTGGGAATCATGCATCCATGTGCTTTTGAGCGAAAACTGCCAGCATTCTTCATCACTGGCTATGCTGTCTGGGGCTCCAGGGACTGGGAGGCTATGTGATTCCCATTGGGGGGGGGGGACATACTGCACTAAAGCTGAAACAAGATTGATCTGTTGGCCCTACTGTCCCTCTGCCAGGGTCCTAACAATGGGGGAGTACACAAAAGAGCGGGATACTCAGACAAGCAGTTCATGGGGTATTTTGCTTCCTGGCCATTTAATAGGTCAAAATGAGCACCATGAATTGGGCCTAGAAGCAAAGAAGTGACAAAGAACCAAATTTGCTTGGTAATGGAATTGTGTGATGTCATCCAGTCTATTGGCTCCAGTCAGAACCCTGCAATGGTGTTCTGAGCCAACTGTAACTTCTGGACTATGTTTCTATAAAGGTACTGTTATATGGTACAGTGCAGGAGTATAATTGTAAACAGGGGCCATTTCTGTACAACATTGCTGACCCGTGGTGGAGACACATTGCAGCTAGTCCAGGAATTGTGCTTTCATGCGACGTCATGGCAGTCCCACTGCCAATGTGTTTCCACCTATCGCGACTGCAGGCTATTCCATTACCGGAAAAAAAAATCTGATGATGGCCCCTAATCGTGCAACACTCTCACTGCTGTTGCAGAAAGGGAGGAAGCACAATCTAGGCACTTCCTTCCCCAGTGCAACATGGGAAGTGGCCAGCTGAACTGTGGAAGGAAGGTGCATGTTTCTCGAGTTACCCTTCCACAGGCAGCCGTCTGGGTGCAGAGGGGAGTGTTTGCATCACATTTCCATGCCAGCTGCTGGGATTGAGACGGGATGACAATGGAGATGGGTGAGGTGCAGAAATGGCCAGGGTTACCAGGTCCTTGCTGCTCTCGGGAATTCAAAAATATGTGAAGCTACTGATCCACTGAACTGTTCCTCAACCAGACCTTTCATGAAACCTCCTTATCTTTCTTTAAAAACAACAAAAAAAGGCAGGTTAAGCAAGCAAGTAGTGAAGCAGTAGCGTGCAAGTATAATGACAGTTTAGACTGTAGCTGTCTCAGAGTTGCTAGATGGAAATGGGCAAAGACTGTGCAATTAATTCAGGGTTGTGTGAAGAGAAATTGAGTGCACAGTAGTCTATTTCAGCCATTGTTGCTGTTGTTAATGTTTTTGTGTTGGTGACTGTTAAGGGACCATGATAAGGAAATACAATTAGGTAAACTATTAAAATATGAATGCAAGAGAGAAAACGGATTAGAAAAAATAAATTAGCCTGGCAGACTTCAGCCTATCTTAGTTCTCACAAAAATCAAAGTTGGGTAATGCCTTTATTAGGACCACTAAAATCGGACACATAAATGGAAAAAGCTTTTTTAATTTTTTGGAAATCATCAGGCATCGTGGTCCTCTGGAAAGATTGTATCACAATGAGAAGTTCAACTCGGACTACTAGGTAACACTTTCAGTTTAGCTTCAGCTATGTCTAATATCACTTAAATTTAATCTCCAGCAGTGCTGATACAGAGACTGCTGTGTTGCTCTCTGCCTCTGTTTCAAGCCACTCAATGGTCTGTGAGCATCAGAAAAAGGCAGGTAACAGTTCTAAAGGTATTAGCCAGCTGTCTAGTCTGTGGGGATGGAGAAAAACTGTTAATTATGCCTCCCAGCCAACTGAAAACTGTTATTTTAACTGGTCTTCACCTCTCTTCCTAAACCTGAAGAGAATGGAGTGTTTGCCATTGTGGAGGAAGAAGGATTGGCCTACTCTACTTTTTACTCATTGGGAGTGGTAGCTGCCTCCCCAGACTCTCTATAGCTCCCTGCCACCCTCTACCATTCTTATTCAGTCCTGCTTTCCTCCCCAAACCCACCACCCCAGTAGAAAAGAAATAAAGCTCTTCTGGTGTTATTCAAAAGGATTTCAATATCTGTGGTAGCATATCTGTATACCATTAGAACTGAAGAAAAGTACTCTGCTGAGTCAGAAATTATAAAAATAGAATGCCGTCTTTATTAAAATAACAAGCAGGAAAAAGGTGTTGGAGCTTATAAGTATATACAGACAAAACTAGAATTTCCAAAATGTCTAACCAAATTCTTCAGCTCCATTCAATATTCAGGTATAACATTTTCAAACCCACCCGGATCTTTGGCTTCCCTAGCTCAAAGTCTTAATCCTTAAGTCTGGGTTTCACTTTCTAACCTGCTCAGGAATAATTTGGTCTTTCCCCTGCCTCTCACTAACCCTCTAAGGAAACCAAACTCTCTAACACAACACATAACCTCCCTCCTTTCCTGAAGGAATCTGCCTCAAAAATGCAAGTCATGCCCTTCTATAGAGCTTCTTTTCCAGAAGGCTCAGCTGCTGCCATGCACTAATGGGCTGAGTTCCTCTCTTTACCCCAAAAGCTCAGTTCCCTTAGCAAACTGTTGCTGCAGCTGGCCTGCTTCTCAGGTCTACCACACTTCCAGGCTTTATCACACCCATCCTATACATGACTGGATTTTCCAGAAGTAGGTAAACAATGTAAAATGGATTCTTGTTTATCACACCTAAATTTAATTAGAAACCTGGCAAAATGGGCTCTTCCTGGGAGGATGTCTGCCAAAAACAAAAAAAAGGGGGCTTTTTAGTTTCTCTGGATAGGGTCAAAAAAGATGTCAAGGGAAGAGACTTTATGGCTCTTCTGGTGAACTGAAATTTTATGGCATTGTTTTACTGACTTTGTCCCTATTATTCCTCAGCCTCTCTTGAGGAGAAGGGACTCAACTTTCTCCCTGCATGAAAATGTTCTCCTTGTAACTTCCAAAACCAACAATGTAGATCTTTGTGACTTTAACAGTTTCACTTTTGTTTCCCCTTAATGGTGATTTTTTAAGTTATCTTTTCCTAATAAAGAAACCAGTGACCTTTGAAATGTAGTACAATGTTTTTTGTGCCTTGTGCTCAGTCTAATAAAGGTATCGCTGATGTGCGTTCTGGATTCTGGATTTTGTTCAGTCGTCAGAACACCCTATATTTCTGGGCCTGCACACAATTGTCAATCCAGCAGCCTGGATTTTTTTGTTTCTCCTCCAACCCCTAATTTTTGTACCATTGAGCCTGAGAGATAGCACTGGAGAACTGGAAAGCTTGCACCACTTATGTATCACTTTTGTAACATTGTAGTGGTCCTAATAAATGCATTAACCCAACTTTGATTCTAAAGTGGAAGTGCTGCTTTTTTTCTGATTGGTTCTTACAGGTGCTCACCCTTTTGTCATACACATGATAGACACACTGACTCTCTGCATGTGTTGTGAACATATAAAAGCAAAGCCAGTACAGACAAAGCAAACTTGTTAATACTCATGAAATGTATGTATCTGTTTTTAGTAAGTATAGCTGTGAAACACTGGGATGATGACTTTAAACTTTTGTGATGATGCAGTTACACTGAAAGTAAGTTTATCTGCACTGAAATTAATAAAACTATTCCAGAAGCATTTCTTTAGTTATGGTCCAAACAGAAGGGCCACTGCAACCCTTCAGTCAGCTGTTTGTTTTACTTTGTATCACCTGTTGAGAAACTCAATGTATTGTTGGGCAGTGTGTTAATTTATCCATAATTTCTGCACTGTTTTAGTCTCAGTTGGTAGTCAACATTAAACTGTGTAAATGTGGTGGGGTGCAGTGGGGATGAAGGATACAGAGCAAGCCTGATGTTTCTGTCAATGGTAAGAGAGAAGATAGAACATTATCTGCTGTGGAATGACACTTCGAGAGCACGATGATTGACTTTTTCTCCCTTGACCTTTATTTGCACTAAATGCAATTTTGTTAGCCAAAGATGTTAAGACATGGGGGAAACCTGTGATTCCTTCGATGTAGTTGGGTTCCCTATGATAAGGAATTAGGGGAGCAGTCATTCATTAGCATGTGGAGTGCTACAGGTTCTCACCTCCATTTCAAAATCTCAGTTTCAAACTGTGCCATCAGTTTTCCTGCCGTATACTTGTTTTTCTTGTTTCTGCTTCTGTAAAACCTGCGACATGGTTGCCCCTTTGGGTTACAACATTATTGCTATGTTTTCTCATCTTCATGTCTTTCTGTACCTCTTAGGTAAATAACTACCACTAAGTTGACCCCCTCCCCACATACCGTGGAAGTGAACAAGTTGACATCACAGGGTTATGTGAAATATAGATCCTGTTGAGAGCTTCAGGAAACACCCATAAGCTGAAGATTTGTTTAAAAAATTGCTTGTGATTTCAGAAATGAAAATGAACTGAAATGCCAGTGTACAGTGTACTCCTTGATAATATCCTTAATTCTTAACAGTCTGAAGAAGAACCACAAAAATAATTCATAATGACACTGGCCTATAGAAGATGAATATCTTGCTCAAAAGAGAGATTTCTGATAGTAGTTAGACCTTCAGGGCATTGTTGGAGCATATTGTCACAACTAGGGTCATGGAAGGGTGATAACAACATGTCAGTTGTGTTGCAAGATGAGGAAAAAGATATTCCAGATCGGGAAGGAGGGCGCATTTCAAGGAGCGAAGCACAATACCAAAATCAGTACTGCAAGTCATCTCGCTGTTTTGACAGAGACTGTAGGTTATAATTTTGAGGCTGTCTTGGAAATAACTTTCAAAACATATTGTAAGGGAACACCTTTTTTTGAGGGTTTTAATTATTACATGTTCTGTTGCTGCCATTCTCATTAAAGGTTCAGGTAAAAACTAAAGTGGGTGTTCTATAGATTTGCACTCTGACTGCTTTTTCTCCTGGAGGAATTTCTGGCTGCTGACAATTAACTCCACCATTCCTTGTCACAGAGAAGATGCTCATGGAGTAATAAATCTATAAAAGGCTAAAGGTGATGGTTGTTCAGTGCTGACAATTAGTTTGAGCCACAGGCTGTGTTTTCATTCGAATTTTTACAGCATTAACCTAGACCTTCTCAATTAAAAGTGAGACACATTTTGGTAAGAGACATCTTACACCAACCGTAACTGCAACATTGTTTTTGTTGTTGTTTCCTGGGCAGTTGTTCTCCTTTTCACATAGGGAGTGGTGTCAATAAACTACTCCTGTCACTGTGTCTTTTTTTTAAAAAAAATCAGAATTCCTTTAATAATATAATGCTAAAGAGAGTGTTTCTATGTGCATGAATGCATTTCTAAATGTGGCAACAATAAATAATGTGGATGTGGGTTGTTAGGCATTTTGAGTCTTTTGTGGAGCAAAAGCATGATAGTGATTTAATAAATAAATAAGTGATTCAGAAATCAGCCAGAAGTTACAAAGACAAACCTTGGATATTGTATTTTCCACTAAAAATATGTACAGCAGTGTTATTCAAAGCAAAGCAAAACAAAACACAACACAAAACTCCATTGCTGGCTGACCAGCAGTTTCTCATTTCCATGGTTCATTCTCACCAAACCCTCAAACTTCCAGGGGTCTCTGTTTCTCCTCTCTCCAGTTGATGCTTCCAGGAAGAAAGTAGGGCCAAATCCACTTATGTGATCACATAATCTGTGGAAGCCTTCCTTTTCACCCGTTTTTTTCTCTGGTAAGTAAAAGGACTGGCACTGTTATGCCACGCTGTGTGCCAACTCTGTCTCTCTCTCTGTTCACAAATAGATTTCTAACATACATAACTGTTTTCTAGTTAGCATTCCAGAAGTCAACATTCAATTCTAAGCTCACGTAACACTCCTAGAGGCTGAAGAAGAGTAATACATCAATCCAAAATGCTGCTACGTATGTACAAACAACTCCATAAAGGGCAGCAACTGAATTCCACTGTTAATCCTAATAAGAGTAATCCACCAAACTTCCATAACTGTTGATTTAACAGGTTCTCACTGAGCTAAAGCATCCTTGGGATACTATCAGTTGGGACTGATAATAGGATGCAGCCCTAAGGGCTTTTTGCTGTAGAGAGTAAGGTGTTACCACTACCACAAACCTGACACATTAATGCTACAGAAAAAAATACTTAAATAAATGTTGCACTCTGTTGATGTAAATCTCTCATCATGCAAAACTGTCACTTGAATCTGGCCAAACCTTACTTGTGTAAGGGCTAAGGCTAGATTCAACTAAACAATAGCAGATCATGTTTATTGTAGTGGGGTTATACCACCAAGTGGACACTCAGAGAGGTGTGCTTCTGAGTCTTTCTCTGTAGTAGTATTATATTACATGTTTCTCCATAAAAATCAGTAAGTACCTGAATTGAGTTAACATGTTTCAGTGGCTTGAGTGCTGGACTAGAACTGTGGTAGAACAGGGTTCAGATCCCCAGTCGTCCATGAAAACTCACTGAGTGACCTTGGGTAGGTCATACAGAATCACTCTAACAGGAAGATCATGGCAAACCTCATAATGATAAAACTTGCTGAAAAACCCTAGGATGTGGTCAGAGTCGACTTGAAGGCACATGACAACAACCTGAATTCACATATGTGACTCTGTCATGCACACACATTACATGCACATATTATTTACGACTTATATGCCTTCAGAGGAACACACAGCCTCTCCACAATAATGCTAAGCATATCCTCCCCTTTAAAACATTCACAGTTTTTCACATACATCCAGAAGTTGGTACATTCTAAAGGAGGTAAAGAAAGAAAATGAAGTATTTGTCCCATTAGATTTTGGGTATATTTGCAACTTTTGAGTAGTGATGGGCATGAGTGGAGGGACCACTTTTTGCCGTGTGACTCGTCCCTTCACTATGGACCACAGCAGCATGCCCAGGCTGAGTGGAGCAGATGTTACACAATTTCTAGACACTTTTTCTAGCGGATTTTGGTGGCGGCGGCAGTGGTGGCTCCTCCTCCTCCTCCTCCTTTCTTCTTGTTCTCTTTTTTTTTTGGCTAGGGTTTTTTTTTTTTTCAGAAGAAGGATTTGGATGGGATCTGGTGAAGATGAGAGGGGTAAAACCATTTGTATGTGTTTGGATGCATTTGGAAATGTTTTGAGGTGATCAAAATGACCAAAATGTTTCAACATTTTAAAAAGAGGGAGTGTTTCTGGGGCTGTGACTTGCGAGGCCGCAAAAGTGAGGCACAGAAGCCATGTGCAGTCCTTGGCCTGCATTTTCCCCACTTCTGCTCTAAAAGGGATAGTACAGGCCCCATTAGGGTGGAAAGGAAAATGTGTACTGCTCCTGCACATTTCCCCTGCTGTACCCCACTACTTTGTCTCAACAGTAAACATCTTAATAGCCCACTGGTTTCTTTATCCAGGCTGTTGTTATCTGTTCTGCTCTGAATCTTTGAAACTGAGCAAGCTTTTCATAGAAATGTTTCTGTGTCAAAATATTGTTAATAATTGCCTTGCTTCATCTCTGAGACAAGCACTATTGCCTGCTGTATCTCACTGACTGTGTTTGCCTGAAGAGCACATTTTATCCAAGCACAATCTAAAGTGTGTTTGGAAGGTAGGCATAGAGATCTCATGTGTGTTTATGCATATTTAATATGTTATAGGACCAATAAGCCTGCTGATCTATGTAAACACACACAGTGTACTCCTTAACAGTCCTTGCCATCTTTTAATTATATATTGACCTGGAGGCCACTGACTCTCAAGTTTCCTCTGTGAGTTGTATCTCTGCAGCCAGATGAAGTGCCCAGGTTTATAGCAGCTCATCTTTTCAAAGCCCTTGCCTTCTGTTTTGTGCTGATCTAGCAGTAGAAATGTACCCATTTTGGCAAAAAACCACACCAGAGTGGCTTTCAGGAAGCTCTCTTCAATAATCCTGTGCTGATTTCTGGAACACAGTTTGCTGATACAGTTTGTTACATCAAAAGAACTCTTTTACATTTCTGCATATCTGAACATTCTTACTGCCACTGAAGCCTTAATACACCTAACTTAACAGAGCTGACTCTAACCTGACTCAGCTCCTAGTCTGGATGAATTTAAATATTGACACGAAGATACCTGTAAGTGTAAATCCATATTTACTTTACATAGGATATCAAAATTATAATTTTTCCCCTTGATTGATTTTAGTGCTATGAAGAAAGATAAGTTTAACAGTCAAAGACTAGATATTATCATAATGTATTTAATTAATTCATATTTTACCTTTCTCATGATGTGTGACCCAAGATGGCTTAAAATATAGATATTTTATAAAAATACACTAAAAATCTGTTGGTAAAATGTAAAAGCAAGCCATTCTAATAAACATTACAATTTAAATCAGAATAAAAGCATTTAAAATAACAGTAAGAACAGAAGTACATTTCTCTCAAGAGTTCATATGTTTTTCTAAGCATTTTTATTTATTTTCATAGAATCATAGAATCATAGAGTTGGAAGACACCACAGAGGCCATCCAGTCCAACCCCCTGCTATGCAGGAACACACATCAAAGCATTCCCAACAGATGGTCATCCAGCCTCTGTTTAAAAACCTCCAAAGAAGGAGACTCCACCGCACTCCGAGGCAGCATATTCCACTGCTGGACAGCTCTGTATGTCAGGAAGTTCTTCCTGAGGTACAGGAAGAATCTCCTTTCCTGCAGCATGAATCCATTGCTCCTTGTTCTAGTCTCTGGAACAGCAGAAAACAAGCCTGCTCCCTTCTCGACATGACATCCCTTCAAATATTTAAACATGGCTATCATGTTCCCTTTTAACCTTCTCTTATGCAGACTAAACATCCCCAGCTCCCTAAGCCGTTCCTCATAGGGTATGGCTTCCAGACCCTTCACCATTTTGGTCACCCTCCTCTGGACACGTTCCAGCTTTTCGACATCCTTCTTGAATTGAGGTGCCCAGAACTGGACACAGTAGTCCAAATGAGGCCTAACCAATGCAGAATAGAGTGGTACCATTACCTCCCCTGATCTAGACACCATACTCCTATTGATGCAACCAAGAATTGCGTTGGCTTTCTTGGCTGCTCCATCACACTGCTGACTCATGTTCAGCTTGTGATCTACCAAGATTCCTAGATCCCTTTCACACGTACTGCTATCCAGCCACATCCTATATTTGTGCATTCCATTTTTTCTGCCAAAGTGTAGGACCGTATATTTTTCTCTGTTGAAATTCAGTTTGTTAGCTTTGGCCCAGCTCTCCAATCTGTCAAGGTCATTTTGAAATTTGATTCTGTTCTCTGGAGTATTAGCAACCTCTCCCAATTTGGTGTCATCTGCAAATTTGATCGGCATGCCCTGTACTCCTTCATCCAAGTCACTGATGAAGATGTTGAATAGCACTGGGCCCAGGATGGAATCCTGTGGCATCCCACTAGTCACTTCTCTCCAGGATGAAAAGTAGCCATTGGTGAGCACCCTTTGGGTTCGGTCGGTCAACCAGTTACAAATCCACCTAACAGTATCCCTGTCCAGCCTGCATTTTACTAGCTGCTTTGCAAGACTGTCACAGGGAACTTTGTCAAAGGCCTTACTGAAGTCAAGATATGCCACGTCTACAGCATTCCCTTCATCCATCAAGCTTGTAACCCTATCATAAAAAGAGATAAGATTAGTCTGGCATGACTTTCTGAGAAATCCATGTTGATTTTTAGTGGTTACGGCATTGCTTTCTAAGTAATTACAAACTGACTGTTTGATGATCTGCTCTAGGATCTTTCCTGGTGTTGATGTCAGGCTGACCAGGCGATAATTATTTGGGTCCTTTTTTGCCCCTTCTTGAAGATGAGGACATTTGCCCTCCTCCAGTCTGCTGGGACTTCTCCTGTTCTTCAAGAGTTCTGAAAGATTATTGCAAGTGGTTCAAAACTGGATAGAAAATCAGATAAGGAAATTAAGAAACCCCAAGGCAAATTACCAAAGAATTTTTTAAGTTATATTCAAGAATATACTTTAATCAAAGCATGGAGATACATGAAAGGAATGAAAAAGGATTTCACCTTCTTCTCAGAAGGACACAAATCATGGTCCAGAACTGATATGTTCTTTGTTTTGAAGGATCTTCTTAAAACACTTAAACAAACAGAAATTCTCACCCAAACTATTTTAGACCACAGCCCAGTTCTGTTAACCTTGACAAGAAACAAACCTGAAACTAATTGGAGAACCAATGATAATATGTTAAAGGATGAAGAGATAGTACAAAATATAAAACAACAAATAAATTGGTACTTTCAAGAAAATATGAACAAAGGCACATTCGTAAATATTGTTTGGGATGCCGCTAAAGTAGTTATTCGAGGTGCTTTCATAAACCATGAGTTCCAGTTGACGAAAAAACATCGAGAGAAAGAAAATCAAATTCTAAACACCCTAAATAAAACGGAAGAAGAGTTGAAAAAAGCCCCAAATAATACGAAAATTTTAAGAGAGATTAAGAATGTGCGTAAACAACATTCACTGCTCCTGGAGACCCAAATAGACAAAAAATTAAGATACGCACGTTTAAATCACTTTGAGCTGGCTAATAAACTGGGTAGGTGGCTCGCTTATAAACTACGAAAGGAAAGAGAAAAGCGAATAATAGCAGAATTAAGAATCAGGGATGAAATAATCAAAAAGCAAGAAGATATAAAACAGGCTTTCTACCAGCATTTTCAAGAACTTTATGCAAAAGAAAAACACCAAAGTATCCCCAAAATTGATGACTATCTAAAAATGGTAAACTTATCAGAAATATCAAACTAACAAAAGGATTATCTTAACCAACCTATAATGATAACAAAGGTGTTAGAGGCTATTAAAAGAATGAAACCTGGGAAAACCCCAGGTCCGGATGGCTTCTTGGCAACTTTTTACAAAACTTTTGCGCAAGAACTCTCATTTCCTCTCCGAGATATTATTAATCAACTTTTATCAGGAGAAGTACCTCAAACATGGAAATCAGCCAATATCACTTTAATTCCTAAAGAAGGAAAAGATATAACTCAACTTCAAAGCTACAGACCAATCTCTCTGCTCAATATGGACTATAAGATATTTACGTAGATCTTAGCAGAGAGGCTGAAGAAAGTCCTTAAAGGTTGGATTAAAGATGACCAAGTCGGTTTTCTCCCCAATTGACAATTAAAAGATAATATTAGAATTTTGAGGAATATAATCCAGTATTGTGAATCTGATAAAAATAAGAAATTAGGTCTGATCTTCCTTGATGCTGAGAAGTTGTTTGACAATGTTTCTTGGCAGTTTATGCTTCAAACCTTACAAAAAATAGAATGTGGTAATAACTTTTTGGGGTGGATAAAAGCAATATATTCAGAACAAGAAGCCCATATAATAATCAATTCGGAGAAGACTAAGTCATATGAAATTAGAAAAGGCACTAGACAAGGATGCCCACTTTCTCCTTTACTTTTTATTATGATTATCAAAGTTTTAATCGATAAGATAAGACAGGAAGATAGCGTAAAAGGTCTTAAATTAAAAAAAATGAATTTAAAAGTATGAGCATATGCGGATGACTTGGTTGTAGTTTTGGAAAACCCCACGGATTTGATGGAACCTTTAATCCAGATCTTAAAGGATTTTGGAGAGGTTGGAGGATTCAAAATGAATCATGAAAAAACTGCAATGTTAACTAAAAATATGTCATCAAGTGAGATGGAAGAATTGCAAAAGATATCTAATTTTAAAATTGAAAAGAAGATCAAATATTTAGGAGTTTGGATCACAAATAATAATCATGATTTATTTAAAAATAATTATTTACCTAAATGGAAAGAAATCAGAAATGATTTAGATACCTGGAATAAACTTAAACTTTCATTTTTAGGGAGAGTCTCAGCAATAAAAATGACATTATTGCCAAAGATTAATTTCCTCTTTCAAAACATTCCCTTGCCAATAAATAATGATGTATTTAATCAGTGGAAGAAAGACCTGACAAATTTTATTTGGGCTGGAAAGAAATCGAGAATCAGATGGGCTTCGTTGATTGATTTGAAGCAAAGAGGCAGCCTTGGACTACCAGATCTTAAATTATATGCCTATGCAAATAGCCTCGCTTGGATAATAGATTGGTTAAGACTGCAGAATAACAAATTACTGCTCTTGGAAGGGGCAGGTATGAAAAGCGGTTGGCACCTACATATGTGTTATATGAAAAAGCAATCTCAAAAGGAATTTTTTGAACACCCTCTAAGGAGATACTTATTTTCAGTTTGGTTAAAATATAAACATCAACTTTGTCCAAAACTTCCTCTTTGGGATTCCCCCCTAGAAGCCTTCCATTATGATGAAACCAAAAGACCACAACGGTGGTGGACCTACAGTGAACTGCTTAAATTCCAGGAAAATCAACCTAGTTTTAAAGAAAGGAAGGAATTGCTGGCAGAAGGGAAAGAATGTTCCTGGTATCAATACAAACAGCTATATGCTAGATTCAAACAAGACAACAAAGAGGAAATAATTAACAATGTGAAAACAGAATTTGATCTGGTTTTAGAATCAGGGAATAGGCCTCTAACCACAAAATTGTACAGATTACTATTAAAATAGGAAACAGAACAAGAAGTAGTAAAAAATAACGTGACTAAATGGGCACAATATATTGGCCACTCAATACAATTGCAAAACTGGGAACAGGCCTAGAAAAACCTAAAATTTACAAAATCTCAAGGGTTTAAAGAAAATTTTTATAAAGTGTTTTATATGTGGCATTTAACTCCAGCAAAATTGGCTAAGATATATAAAGGGGAAAATGATTAATGCTGAAAGTGCAAAATTGAAAAGGGAACCTTTTTTCATTGCTGGTGGCAATGCAAAAAGGTTAAAGCTCTTTTGGAAAAATATCCATTTGGAAATTACAAAAATTTTGAAAGTAAATTTCCCCATGCAACCAGAATGTTATTTGTTAAATATGGTTGAACTGATAGAGGGCTATATTGGGAAACAAAATAAAAAGATCTTTTTGTACTTGATAACCAAAGCAAGACTGCTATATGCCAAAGAATGGAAAAAAGAAGGGGTATCAACAATTGATGACTGGCTTTTGGGAATCTGTGACCTAATGCAGATTGATAAGTTGTCAATATTGTTTAAAGACAAATCTATGAAAAGGTTTAAGGAAGATTGGGTATGTGTATATAATTATTTGGAGAACATTTGGGGTCCTTCATCAACTATCATATGGAAAGACTAGCAATTTCTGACAGTCACTCAATCGTTCAGTTTTTTAAAGAAGACAAAATGATGTAAATCTGTATGTAAGTATGTATTTTAAATAAGTGTACTCATAAGCGTACTCATAATGTATATTATGTATATTGTATACCAAAACTAATAAAAAAAAGATTATTGCAAATGGTTCAGAAATGACTTCTGCCAGTTCTTTTAATATCCTTGGATGTAATTCATCTGGCCCTGGAGACCTGAATTCATCTAGTTTAGCCAGATATTCCTGTACTACTTCTCTACCTATTCTGTGCTGCATTTCCTCCCCTTCCTCCCCTGCTCCCCACCCCCCAGGTTGAGTACTTCTATCCTTTAAGGAGAAAACTGAGGCAAAGAAGGTGTTGAGTCACTCTGCCTTCTCTCTTCCCCCCATTATTAATTAGCCATCTTTTCCACGCAGTGACCCTATCATTTCCTTGTTTATCCTTTTGCTGCAACATATTTAAAAAAGCCCTTTTTATTGTTGTTGATGTCTCTGGCAAGCCTGAGTTCATTCTGCACTTTAGCTTTTCTGACCTTCTCTCTACATATCCTGTCTATTTGCTTGAATTCCTCTTTGATGGTTTCACCATTCTTCCACTTCCTGTACATGTTTCTTTTAACACTTAGCTCAGCTGAGAGTTCTTTAGTCAACCATTCCGGTTTCTTTAGACACCTGCCATTTTTCCTCCTTATTGGCACAGTTTTCAATTGTGCCTTCAGTATCTCACTTTTAAGAAACTCCCATCTGTCATGAACTCCTTTCTTTTTCAGTATTCTTGACCACGGGATTTCAGCAAGTAACTCCCTAAGTTTAGAGAAATCAGCTTTCTCAAAGTTTAGGATGCGTGTCTGGCTACACTTGGCTTCTCCTTCTCACTGAATGACAAACTCCAAAAGAGCATGGTCACTCCCCCCTAAGAATCCCACCATCTCCACCTCATCAACAAGGTCATCCCTGTTGGTCAGGATCAGATCTAAAATAGCCGATCCCCTTGTTGCCTCTTCCACCTTCTGTATCATGAAATTGTCTGCAAGGCAAGCGAGGAACCTGTTGGACCTTGCAGTCTTGGCAGAGTTTGACTGCCAACAAATATCAGGATAAATGAAATCTCCCATTAACACGGCATCTCTCTGTTTTGAATGTGTGTTCATCTGCTCCAGGAAGATCTCATCCAAGTCCTCAGGCTGACCCAGAGGCCTGTAGCAGACTCCCACAATCACATCCCTATTGTTTCTCGCTCCCTTAATTCTTACCCAGATGCTCTTGACTTGGCTTTCCAGATTTAAGTCATGGATCTCTTCACAGGTGAAAACATCCTTTTTGTTTATTTGTGTGTCAAACGCCCATCATTATAACACATAAAACACCTTTATGACAATATTTTGGATGCATTATTGTTCTCAGTGTCTAAATCAGAGCTTTCCAAACTTTTCATGTTGGTGACACACTTTTTAGACATGCATCATTTCGTGGCATAGTAATTTCAGTTTTACTAGCAAACCAGAAGTTAAACTAACCCCTTATAAGAGATACAGACACATGCATAAATAGTTATAATAAAATATATGGGGACATAACGTCTCGTGAAAACTTTTTATATATTTTTGAAAATATATGATTTATAAATAATAACATACTTTTCCAAGATTGTAGGGGACACACCTACATACTTCAGGTTACACACTAACGTGTTGCGGCACGCCATTTGGAAAGTCCTGGTCTAAATAGTAATTTCTTCAATGGAGTAGTCATAGAACATCAAGAGTCTTTTACTCCTCAATTTCTAAGATCTCTGAGAGGTACAAAAAAAAATCAAATTTCCTTTTGAAAGACAAGAAAATTCTGGGATCAAAATACTATATATTTAAGAAAAGAGGACATGTACAGATTAACTCATCTATTAAAACACATATTAATGATTTACTGATTGTATTTTATTTCACCAAATTTGTTCTGTGGTCTAATATTGTCTTGGCCATCTGAGCTTTCTCTTGGCTTTTTAGCTCAATCCCCGCAATCTACAGATTGAAAGAAATGCTATGCCTAGGACTTTCCTAGGACCTGAAATTAGGTGGCTTAAGACAGTCTCATTAGTGATGGTCTCAAGCTGAAAGTAGGTTCCTTGTTGAAGGCTGCAGTTAATGCAGATATATAAATGGAAGTGCTAACAGAACAACCACTGAATACTAGTTATACCAATATTTTAAAAAAGGCACAGGTTTACATTTTAATCAATAAACATCATGTACCCAAACTAGATTTGCAGAAAACCCAAACAAAACACAACAGAACACCTACATATGCATATCTCCATAAAATGCATTTAAGAACATTCAGCCAGAGAAAGTTACCAACATACTTGGTGGGAAAAACAATTGGTACATAATTACTTGATATTTTACACAAAAATAAACAGACAGAAATCCATGTTGCTGCCAGACTGAACCACAAATAAAAACCAACAACTGTGGTTAAAAAAGGTCTTGGGCCTGAAAAGCCTGACTTGCACTTGCTTTAGAGACAACTCAGAGAGGGATAGACCGGATAAGATACCCCACATACAGGTGGCAGTCATATGAAAGTCTCTTTCAGAGGAAAGAACAAGGACTGTTGCACATACATATCCTATCCCCCTGGGGGTGGGGTGGGGGTGGACTCAAATCTTTTGCTGTATTCTGTGGGTCTAATTTGGATTGTGTCCCCCTTAGTTTGCACTGGAAAGAAAGCTTCCATTTGTGCCAGTGGAAGCTGTTCTACTACTCTAGATGGCAGGATGCCTGCTTACTTTTTAAAAGCCAATAGCACAATTACTTGCATGAATAGAAACTCATTTAGTCTGGGCCTCAGTTACTTCCAAGTATAAGTTATGGAAGGCTACAGCCATCATTTCTTTATCAGGCTGAAAACTGCTTTGGTTTGTGTGGCTTCCATGTGATGATTAGTCTTTGTACTATATCAACTTCTACTGCTTCTTCTTCTTTTAATTCCATATTGGGTGTCTTCTCCTCCACCTATCCCTTACTACCTGCTGCTAAAGATAGTAGGATATTACCATCCCCAAACAGTTTAATGTCAGGATATTGGAAAGATCACATCCTTCCATACTTTCCCAAAGTTTCCTATCTTGATGTGATCCTCTGTCCCATCATTGGAAGAGGTTAGGCTATAAGAGACTGGGTAGTGAGGAACAGGGTCTTTTCTCTGACAGGATTGGCTTGTAAAATTCACTCCTTAGGGAGATTTTATTATGCCTTCCTTGCACAGTTTTCAGTGACCAGTGAAGAGACTTCTTCTACTCAGTGTTTGGTTTTTCATGATAGCTGGTTTTACTGTTTTACAGGTTTCATTTTTCTGTGTTTGTTTAAACTGCTGGAATGTTTGTTTAATGGATAGCTTTGACCGTCAAAAGGCTAATTATAAATAGTTAAAAAAATAATAAAACACATTTCAGTGTATTTTTTAGTGGCAAGAGCCCACATTTTCTTCTGTAAACAGATATGTCTGTCTTGATGGATGACTTCCCAAAGAGATCACATTTGATTCTGAACCTTGGAATATGGTAGACGACATTGCAAAGAGCTGCTCCACTTGTAGAAGAAAGAAACTCTGGGAATTCTATCATATTAATTTGATTTATGTGCAGATAAATCTAATTGATCTTTTCCTGCATTAACTTACCTCTGATAAAATGGAAATGAGACCACATCTTTATACAGTTGTTAAATGTCCAGCCTTTTCAACTTTGTATTTATGACAGTGCAAATGTGCCTGGTCTTCCTAAGGTTGATTTAGCTAGTTTGAGAAAAAGGGTTGTTAAGATTTGTCTACACTGTAAAATGTAGAACTAGAAATGTAAAACTAGAACTGTAAAAATGTTGTAATATATATAAGGCATTCTACTTTAAAAAAAATGTAGGGAGATTAATTGACATTACTTACAGGGAATTTGAAGACTATGATAAAGAGTTTGTAAGTTTGAGTTATACCTCAGGATTCAGTAGTGGAGCCAGCTTAGAAAATGCATCTTAGAAAATGCCCAATAAAACACATAAAAATAGACTTTTAATTTTTCATGTGAAATCTTTCCCGTGTCATTTACAACTAGATACGGTAATTGTTATTTTTACAATCAAGGAGTCAGAAAAGGCATTAAAACATATTTGAGCAAAACAAGTGAAATTATTGATTAAATGTATTGTGTTATATGTCTTTGTGCTAGGGATGTAAATTGTCATTTGTCTCTTTTCGTCATGTGAAAATGAAAAACTGCAAAATTTTGCTTCTTCTCTCATTTTGGAAGAAAGAATTCTTGTGGAGGCTGGTGATTTCTCAGCAGGCTGTCATGATGTGTCAAGACTGCCTCTCCTATCAAGAATGAGAAATATTGAAAATATTCTTCACATTTTTAGTCTATAAAGATAGTTTTGGACCCAGACTTTCCATTATACATGTACTTTTTGATCAATTTCTGATGACTGTGTTGGTTGTGGTGAGGATACCTTTGTGAACTGCTGTTCCCCAACAGTTAGCAGGTCCTCTCAGAAATTTGTTCCAGTATTTCATGATCCTTTCTAGAAACATGTGAGAGGCTGTTCTGGGGGTTATATGGGAAGGAAAAATCAGCAAAATCCCTGTCTCATTTCCATTCTGGGCAGAATGTCTCACTCAGGGAGTGTATCCACAGAGGGAGAACCCAGTTCCATTCATACTAAAACAGGCAAGAGAACTGTGCAGTGAATTATTTTATTTAATCTGTCGCAATTAGGCTGTACAAATTACAAGCACCAGCTTACTAAACTAGTAGGAAAGAAAAATAATCGGACAGATGTTTTTCTTCACCTGATATATTTTTATCTATTGTTTTATCTGATTGATGGCTATACTGTTGTTTCCTCCTCCCATGATGTCATTATATTTAAACATTTTCACATTATTTTTCTGTATCTTATGTCATTTTATCGACTGTAGTAAACTTCCTTGAGTGATAATATATCCTGACAGGAGGTTCAGAAATCCAATCAATCAATTATTTTAGTTGTGGAACCCTTTCTCAGGAAAGGCATAAAAGGAGTTGATGAGGATATAATGTTTATGCAGCAGTATAACAGAGGTTTTGAGAAGCATGCACTGATGGCTTTAAATCAATGGGATTGTGTTCTGAATTTTTTATTAAAAACATGGGGCTGCAAAAAGATAAGTCAGTCTAATATAGTACTCACCCTTGCAATTTGCAGTGCTATGTATCATTGTACGTATCATAATTATGATGACAGCTTGCAGCCATAGGCATTTATGAGCATGCTTCTTTTGGAAGTATATCTCTGAGTGATTTATGAGGTGGCATGCAGTTGAGATTGGATAACACCAAAGATTTGAAGAAGAGTGCCACTACTGCTGACCACAAACCTCAGTGTTGGTAGGAAGTGCCCTAAAACAGGGGGAGGAAATTTTACTAGCTCCCAAAATTCAAGATATGTATTACATGTAACTAAAAAAGTCTTTTAATGTTCACAAGCTGATTACTCAATTTTCTAGGCTACAGAAGTCAAACTATATTTTATTTCTTGATGATGAATTCTCATGTATTTTCTTGATGTGATGGAATTTTACATTTTAAATGTTAAAATAATCGATATTTTAAATGACTACCATATTGAAATCTACACATTTTCCAAGATGGCTCCATATCTGAAACTGAGATGCACAGACCCAAAAAGAAGGTGATCATTAGATGAATACAATATGCAAGGGATTTCTAGCAGTCAAATACAGATTGAGTATATTTGTCAGAAGTATCTTTTAGTTTGTCACTTAAGTCAGGTTTTTAAGAATCTTTATGGTGAAGAAATTACTCAAAAATGGCATGTCTGTAAAATGTTCCATCTTCTTGAATATCAACTATAGATCATGAATGGCTGCCTGATCTTCTTTGGGTTTTAGTATGTTCCTCACCTCTACACCCTTGAATAGGTTTAGCTTTTCTTTCATCTTTTTTGGTATGCCAGCTGCCTCTGTTGCCTTACAGGCTGCCCCTGAAAAGACAATTTTCTGGCCAAGGCATCTCTCCTAATTCTTAACTTTCCAGCAGCTTTCATTAGCCTCTGAAGCTTCAGTGGGCACAAATGGCCCATAGGATGGTTTTTTTTAAAAAATGGGCAAAATAATTGGAATAAATAATGCAAATCTGAGCAACATTGTGAAACGTAGCCACATTTGCATCCTTTTTATTGGTTTACATAATTTACTCTGTATATAATTTCTTAGCATGTACTTTAGATGTATTTATTCATGTACCAAAAGCAATCCACCCTGAGCAAATGGCTGAAAGGAATGCCAAACTAGTATTGAGGAGGTGGAACAAACATTTTAGAAGATAAATAAAAGTAAGATAATAACAATAAGCTGAAGATTCAGCCACATAGTTTTAATGAACAGGGTAGATGTCCCTTAACACAGGTGCCAAAAGCTGGTAGCTAAATTCTCTTCCAGCATTCTCTCTGCCTCAGCATCAAGATAAATAATACATCCCTAAATGCTAATTTTCTAGAAAGTTGTTCAGTACTAGGTTACTAGTTCTATTGGCCATACTCCTTAAGTCCAGTTTTAAACCAACATGGGAAACCTCTGTATCCCTGTGTTACTTCCAGGTCTGATAGTACATCTTCTCTGTATCCTACCTTCCAGCATTTCCAGTTCCTACTCCCCTCACATAATCCCACTGAAGCCAAACAATGTCCTTGTGATTTCATAGTGCTATTGTAGAATATAGAAAAGCCAAACATGATCTGCCCCATACCTCCATCCATGTTGAAATATTCACGCATATTATTACATCGGTCTGTCCAGGAAGCAGGCAATGTGTGTGCATCTACATGTGTGAAAGAGAGATGGGAAGGAGCACTGAGAGGGCAGGAATTGCTGAGGGTACCAGTTAGTAAAATTGGCAAATGGAGTAATCATAGAATCACAGAAGCATAAAATCATAAAATTGTGGGCCATAGGGACCTCATGGCCCATCGAGTTCAACCCCCTGCTCGTTGCAGGATCTCCAGCTGAAGCACCTTGAGCAGGTATCTGCCCAGCTTCTTTCTGAAGATGTCCAGAGAAGGAGATTCCATCATTGCTGAACTGCTCTTACTGTCAAAGGCACTGGAGTCTAGTGGAGTCCATTATTATAATCATATGGTTATTTTGGCAAGTAAGAAAGAAAAGATTCTGGTTTGTTTTTCCAGAATAACCTAATTCTCACTCTTTAGCAACTCCGTTCAGTGTGGTCAGGTCAATGGACCTAAATGGACCATAGAATTCCATGCGCAGAAGCAATACACTACACAGAGAGAGGAGGGGTTATAAAGGAGTAATAGTTATGTTAAGAGCTAGCATAGTGTAGTGATTTGAGTGTTGGACTATAATTCTGAAGACCCAAGTCCAAATCCCTGCTCAGCCATGGAAACCCACAGGGTGACCTTGGGCAAGGCACACTCTCTCAGCCTCAGAGGGAAGCAAAGGCAACTCCCCTCTGAATAAATCTTAACAAAAACAAAAACCAACCTGTGACAGGTTTGCCTCAGAGTAGCCATTAGTCAGATGTGACTTAAAGGCACATGACATAAAGTAGTTATGTTCTTGCTTCTTTATTATAATTTGGCGTAAATATCCATGTGCTTTTCTTCTAGAGAATTAAGTTTGCAGAATGAAACATTTCAGCACAGAAGAAGAGCCATTCTAGATCAAAAAATGCCCATATGATCCAGCCTTCTGTTCTCACGGTGGCCAGCTAAATGCTTCCAGGAAGCCCGTGTGCATCACTCTCTTATTGCCAAGGAACTGGCATTCAGAGGCATATTATCTCTGATAGTCTTCATAATTGGTTGCCATTGGTAGAGTTGGTCTTTGTGGACTTGTTTAACCTCTTAAAGATACCAAAGTTGCTAGCCATTGATACATCTTGTGAAAGTAAATACTGGAGACTTGTTTTTTTTTTTAATGATATGTGAAGAAGTACTTCCTTTTAACTATCCTGAATACCACTATTCATTTTCATTGACTGTACACCTCTTTTAATATTGGAACAGAGACTGAGGGATGGGGACGGGGTAGTGAGGGGACGTCTCTGTATTGTTTTTCTGCACACTGTGCATATTTATACTTACTGTGAATAAGTGGGGGCTTGTTGTGGGACACCTACTTAGGCTGGCAAGTTACCTTATGATAGAGGATGAAAACAAAGCAGGCTTTAGCTGGAGGGAGATGCCAGCACTGGCAGAAGCTGCACATGCTGAGTGCCTCATGTCCTTGCTTCCAGCTGCAGCATGGGACTTCTGGGAAAGTCAGATGAGGCTGGAGGAGTTATGAGTGAGGAGGCGAGGACGCCAAGGGCAAAAGGGCAGATAATGGTGAGGACAGAGAAGAAAGCAGCTACGGAGGAGGGGGAAGTATCACATAAGGCAGGAGGGAGCAAAGCTGTCAAGCTGGTTGACTAAACCCAAGCTAGGACCAAGACTGCCTGTGTGGTAGGTAAGGGAGCTGGAAACCAACACATTCCTGAGAAAGATGGACTGCCAGGCAGGTCAGGCGCCATGACTGTGGAAGATGTGATGGGTGAGAGTAGGGAAGCATAGGAGCTTTGCCAAGGGGAGGTTCAGACCCTCTGGGGTCCCATCCCAATTCCTTGGTTCACTGTGATCTCTGGTGGGAAGGGACTCAGCACATCATCTTTCAGTGTCCTGCTCACTAGTGCCACAGATCTCTGTCCCTTGGTGAAGCTGCTAGGATTTTAAGGTAGGTTTCAGGGACATTTATGATTGTGGCAGAGATAGTATAATCATAAATGTGAATAGGAAAGAGTTACTAGGTCATAAGTCTAACTTACAGCATGTTGAGTGACTAGCCAGACACTTAATTTTTTTTTGTTTTAAAATAATAATGTGATTAATAAAAAGAAATCTTAATTTTTAATTTTGTACTCAAGTTGTTTTAATTTGTATATTTGTTCTGGGTTGCAGTAGTCGGTCAATATCACTCAAATTAATTCCTGTGCCAATGATTTATTTTATAAGCCAATAAACCTACCTAATGTGAACTAGAATTACTAAAAAGATTACATCTGTCAATCAGGATGTGATTCTTGGATTTTCAAAGACAACAAGCAGCATTATTAATTAACAACACAGTGAAATTCTCAATGTGGAAATACTTCTTGAAAAAAAAATTCCTTCCAAACAGTATACTTCCTCATTTAAAACTTGCTACTCAAGGCAGATTATTTTCATTCTGATAGTACTTGGTAATCTTTTTGCAATTAAGATGGGAATTTATTGCATGAAGTCATGACAGAATCATCCTCCTGTAATTGTGCTATCTGTCTGTCAACAAATAAGCTGCCAATTTTCCTGGAGTTTCCAGAAGACTCTAATTTTCTGTGTGTGTGTGTGTGTGCGCGCACGTGTGTGTGTGTGTGTTAAACATTCCCTCGAGTTTCATTTTGCCTCTTGCACTGACAGCCTAGCCACCTACATAAAGCTAGGAGCTAAGATTAGAATTATGTGATTAGTGATGCTTTTGATGCTGCCATATCTTATCTTAATACTTATGATTATGTAAATAAAAATATTAATTCCATCTTTCATTGGCATCAGTGCTTGATAGAATCTTGTTAATAGTCCCCAAAGCCATGCCAATAATAAAGTAATATGTATTCTATTTGGTCTCATAACAACAAGGTTATTTCTGCAACAATTATGTACTGCTTTTCCAACTGTGTAGAGAGAAAATAAACCAGGAGGCAATTCTTCCCAAGATAAAGTACGAGGTGTGTTTTATATGTTTGAAGACAGCAATTTATTTAAATAGCAAAATATTGTAGGTGTGATGTAGTGAGGAAAAAATGCACAGGTGTGTTTTTAAAGATTTTCTGATTTACATAAACAGATATTGAAGTATGTGATGTGAACTAAAGTACAGTTTAGTGCAATGTACAAGGACATTTGCAGTGCAGCTTGGGCCACTGAGAAGTGGGCAGGATCAGGTCCTTTGACTTCCATTCTCAATTAATCTAGCTTCCGCTTGACAGGGGGTGGATGATGTGTATAGGGAGCACGAACTGATGATTCCAAGGCTCATATATACATTGCTGAAACATACTTCTGTGGAAGGATGGGCAAAATGTGACCCATGGGCAGCACAAAACCACTGAGTCATTACAGTCTCCAGGGCTTCCTAGGGATTTTTTTCCCAAAATGATTCCATGCTCCATAGAGGACATGTGGGGCAATTTTTGCTTTTTGTTTTTTTTTGCAGGGGGTGCATTGGAACACGCAGGCCTCCAAGAACTCCTGGAAGACTAGTGTAGCCCTCTAGTCATCTCCAGATGCCGACCCCTGCTTTAGAGTCACATCCAAACGAGGGCAGCATCATTTATAAATATATTTCATTTTATTCTGAATTATTTCCAAAATTTAGTAAGTGATGTTAGGATGCACTCTGAAGATTCTTGACTGCAAACCATTCCATTAAGAAGCACTGAGATCTTAAGTGTTTTTGTCTTTTCTTGGTATTATCCTACATATTGCTGGCTGAGTATACAGACATAAGCATCTGTATTGTAGGATTAAGACAATATAGGGAAGAATATTAGGGAAGAGCATAACTAACTAAATAAGGCTTAAATAAAAGATACCTGTCTGATCTTGGAAGCTCAGCAGGATCAATGTTAGTTAATACTTGGATGGGAGACTGCCAATGTATAGTAGGTGCTGTAGGCTATATTTCAGAGGAATCATAGAATCTTGGAGACCCCAGAGGCCATCCAGTCCAACCCCCTGCTATGCAAGAACACACATCAAAGCACTCCCAACAGATGGCCATCCAGCCTCTGCTTAAAAACCTCCAAAGAAGGAGACTCCGCCATGCTCTGAGACAGCATATTCCACTGCTGGAGAGCTCTGACTGTCAGGGAGCTCTTCCTGAGGTTCAGATGGAATTTCCTTTCCTGCAGCTTGAATCCATTGCTCCTTGTCCTAGTCTCTGGAGCAGTGGAGAACAAGCCCGCTCCATCCTCAACATGGCATCCCTTCAAATATTTAAAGGGATGGAAGGAACTAGGAAAATCACCCCTCAGTATTCCTTGACTTGAAAAAAACCCAGTGAAATTTATGGGATCACCATAAGCTGATATCTGGCTTGAAGGCATATACACACACTTGACTAATTACAAGTATTTCAAGTCTAAGAAAAAGACTTTTAAAAACTTCTACAGGTATAAGTAGAATTTATGAGATGATACTAAACAGTTGCAGTGTTTTGAATATTCTGTCAATAAAACAATAAAATTAAGTCAGAAAGAGAGGCGGATTATATAAAAAGTAAGTACAAACTTAAAATGTAAGAGGAAGGAAGCAGTAGTTTAAAAGGTAAGAGAATGGAATTTGTGAGGGATGTAGAAAAGACAACATGATGCATTAGAAAAGACAATAGTGCCTGGTAATGTGGAATGCAGTAGGGAAGGAGGAAGGCCAGATTATAGGTGGATAGACTCAAGCAAGGAAGTCATGACCCTGAGTTTGCAAGATCTGAGCAGGGCTGTCAAAAACACGGGGGTTTAGAAGTCTCCTGTGTGTAGGGTTGCTGTACATTAAAGCTGACTTGGCAGCAATTAACAACAAGTAGAAGAGAATCATAATATTGCAGTTGCTCTGTTGCTTCAAGGGAATGAATCCATGCTGGGTTTTGGGGGGTGGGGAAGGAGCTTCTTTGAGTTTCACGGCCATGTTTTGCAGGAGCTGAAACTCAGGCTACCATTGAAGAATTGGAAGAAGTCTTGTAGGCTGTCTAGTCTAAACTCAAGTTTGAAACAGTAAATCAGACTGAAAGGATCTCCAAGAGATGCTTGTGCAGCATCCTTTAGTGAGAAACCACCACCATCTCTGAAAGACAGTTGATTTTTGAAATGGATTTCTAGTCAAAGGTGAAGGGGTTGGAGTAGGACAGGTGAAAGGTCATAGAAGAAACTTACTTTAGCTGGATAACTGAACAGTAAGCCACAGCTTTCAATCAAAGAAGAACACATCCCTGAACTTGCAAGATCTGGTCAGGGTGGCTGATGGTAGAGTGGCTTGGAGATCTCCTATCCACTGGGTTGCCATAGGTTGCGGTCGGCCTGATGGCACTCAACAACAACAACAATAACAACAACAGAGCACACCTTTAGTGAAGGGTATGGAGGCCTGGGATAGATTTTAGCAGTGTTGAATTTGAGAAAGCAGCATTATTATTTTCTGAAATTTAAGGATGGTTCATTTTATTTAAAAGCGTGAAAATGGTTTCCTAATGATGTTGCAAATACTAACATAGCAGTCATTTTTATAACAAAAGGAGAAACCAGATAAAGAATTTTTGGAGGATTATACCCATAGTTTAGCAGCAACATAATTCAGCTTCTTTTTTACTTCTTTATGCAGTTGAAATCCAAATGGTTGACATCCCCTTCTCATGTAATACCTGTCTCCACCATTTCCCTGCCACTGCTTCCAAAAAGTTAGAGAGGGTCTTGGGAGAAGGAAAAGGGAAATTACCAACAAATAGGGAAGGGTGCTTTTTTACCATGTTTTGACTTGATTCTAAATTGCTTGTTTACCATGATGTAAAAAGCATTACTAAAATCACTCTTAACTTGGTTTGTATTGTATTGCCTTATTTTTTATATTTGTATTTGGACAGTTTGTTTTACAATTGTATTTCCTTCCTTTTTAAAAAAAATAGATTATATGCTTTTGGTGAAGTGGCTGCCTCTTATTATATTATTCTGTGAAGCGTCATGTTTATTGATGGAACTATATAGAAATGGTGCTGCTGGTGGTGTGATGATATCTTTAATTTTGTAAAACATGTAAGATTTTAAAAATTGAACCATTTTGGGGGCGAATGCAGGTTATATATGAAATAAATCAGCAAAATCAATAAATGATTCACAGAGTAGAATCAGGTCAAAAATGGGTGCAGAGCTGAACCTCAATTGGCATATGTTTAATTTCCCACTTTGAATGAGTCTAGAAGGTGTGGGTTAGTGCAGCACCTACTGAGAAAAGCCTGATTCTTCTGGGTGCAATATCTTCCTTTTGGGCTGATTGCATAAAGCAGGGCCACAGCCAGTCAACATCTTGCCTCATCATTTCTCCACCACCCACGGTCTTTCATAAAGCTCTCTCTGTGTGTCTACCAGACAGGCATATGCAAACATTAGCCTGCTCTGAAAGTCAAGGTCAAGAGAGCAGTATCTTCTCTTGTTCCAGTTACTCTTTTTTTTTTTTGTTTCAACCTATTATTAATTTTGATTGTATGAAATTACACAATGCTTAAGTAGTCTAGCATTCAAAGCACCAAATCAATTTGCATACCGAAGATTAATCCACATGCCTTACAGATCAATCCTATCTACAAATTGCACCTGCCAAGTGGGATAAGATCTCTCTGTGCTGGTGTAGAGGGGGGAAATCATGCTCTTTGTGGTGCTCTTGCATTGATAAGAGATAGTTCATTTCACTGACAGAAAAACTCTCACAACATTGGGAACCATAGTTGAGGTGTATGATAGAAGATTTGAAAGATGATTTGGAACCCACGCTCTCTTGAGGGTTGATCCTAACTCAGATGATGCCATCATGTTACACCTGAAAAAGAGGAACAGTTAGTAAAAACATGACTATCGAAGTCAGTAGAGAACCCCAGACTGTTTCCCACCACTGTTCCTCTCCACATCCATACTGGAATCTATACTGCATTCCAACTAATTTAGAATCAAGTCAAAGCATATAGACAGGGCTTTTGAAAACATGACATGTAAACACATACTACATATCAAGATGCAAAGCTCCACTGTGTCTCCCCTACCGTGTGTCTTAAATCAGTGAACACACAACTGTGGATTCTGGTAAAATGGCTGCATGCTCAAAAGGAGTGCTATGCACAAACAACAAGCACCCAACAGTCAGAGACAATGAAATGAATGACAGATAAATAATCCTTCGCTTCTCAGAACCCTTACAATTACTCTATTTCAAGACTGAACAGAAACACTTACCCAGGAACTTGGGGAGCACTGTTACAGATGATGGTATAGGATATCCTTTGCAGCCATAGAAAGAAGTAAAACCATGAATCAAAGCATGATTGTAACCCATCCATCCCAGGAGAAGAGATGGATGTGCCCATCTAAGCCCACACAGCCCAGAATGTCTTTTACCGTGCAGTGGTGGGATACTAGGTAAAAATCCTCCTATAGTAAACAGTTTGTTTTTTTTCGTTCCTTGAAAAATATATAAGAACTCTGTACTGTCTAGAAATGAGATGTCAGTTGCCAACATGCCCAAAAATATGTGAGTGCCTATTGTCCACTTCTTATGTTGGTGGGAAGCACAGCAATCTCTGCTGATGAACAGTAGAGGCTCCTTTACATGTTATTGTCCAAAAAGTCGTGACTTTTTCCATATAAAGAACCAGGGCAGTGGAGCAAAGTAAATAGCAACTGCAAACAGCATTCTGTTGCAGCTCCCCACAGTGACATGGTAAGCATGGCATGGGTGGCAAGACTATCTCCACCAAAAGGTGAATCCTTAATATAACTATCACCTGTGGGAGAATAGAAAGCCAAGGTGAGGAATGCAAAATTGGAGCAGACACAGAGACCAGGAGCCCATCAGGCACAAAAGAGAACCCCAAGCAAATTCTCTGAGCACAAGAGCTACCTAAACTGCTACAGCAGCTGCCTAATACTCTGCACAATACACGCGGCTTGCTGGTCCCCCTGCAGGCAATCAGGCAGCCACCCATCACACACAGAGAAAAGGATGTTCCCTTGTCTCAGTGCCATGCAGAACACAAAGGGAGCCTGCAACAATCTTCTGTGAGGTTGCTACTTTCTTATTTAAGAAGGACTTAAGGTTTCTGCTCTGAGGGCATGACAGATGGTAGTGTAAGAAGTGTGGCAATATTCATTAAGAAGACCAAAATAAAATAAGGTAAGTTGGTAGTTTTCCGTTCTTGCTCCTTCATCTGTCATGCACATTTCATGGATGAGGCACCAGTTTTCACTTATGTTGCCAGAATTCACTCCACAGCTATTCCTGTTCAACAAAAGCTGTTTCCAGCTGTGTCCCTGTTCTTGCAAAACTTAAGAAACAGTGAAGTCCTCCCACTACAGGCAAGGCCCTTTTCACTCAAGTGTACATCATTGCGCACCATTGTGGTTCATGTTGTCTGTGGCCTGTTGGCACAAGGAGATGAATAGCAAGGATGCAACAGTTTAATTTTGCCAACTCCCCCGCCCCCTCTAATGATGATTTGTTGGCATCATAAAGCCAACAAATTCAAATTGCCAGAGTGTAGAGGACAAAAAACAGAGATGAAAAATTAAGTATGCTAGGGAAATAACCAAAACTGAGACAGCATTTTGACATTCCCATTATCACTGAATACTGATTGGTGGATGATGCATATGTAGTGTAGAAACATCATTAGCAACCAACATCAAGATTGGTAGCTGGCAGAGTAGCTGTTGGAAGTGTCCAGCTATGTCTTTACATTAGTATTCTGATGTTGATTTGTTGCAGTGAATACAAAGTTTTGCAACTACGTTATGCTGACACTAGTCTTGCTGTTATCATGGGAATGTGTAGGGTAAGCATGGGAAGGGGCAGTTGCTTCAGTTGAGCCATAATCACCAGTTTTCTTTTTTAAAAACTCTCTAGATCTTATAGAGCGAACCTAATCTGCCCATTCATTTGAGGAGAAGTCCAGACTGCTTCTGCCATTCGTAGTTCTTAGCCAACATATGAAGTTGTGTCATGTAGACCACTGCTTCTTAAACTAGCTGATGTGGTAGACCAGCGGCCCCCACCCAGTGTGCCAGGGACCAGGACCATATTTGCCCCTATTGGTTGCTACCACTTCTTTTTTTGGGGGGAAGCTTGATGTGGATCAGCAGCTTTGAGTAGCACTGGTCTACAGAAGGAGTTTCCATATTCATTCCAAGATCAGGGTGTGCATCTCCAGGATTTTAGTGTAGGTGTGGATGCAGTTGTATGCCTGCTCTCAGACAAAATGTAGCAGCAGTCAGGAGCTCATGATCTTTATAGTTCATTTTTAATTTTCTTTAAAAATGACTTTTTTCCCCTGACTTCACAAAACTTTAATTATCATGGCAGCACATACAGATAAAGTTTTTAATATCTGTAGTCATATTGGAGGAGACAGTGGGTACTAACTTTGTTGCCTACACAAGATGTCTTTCAGCTAAGGACTTGTGCCTCACTCAAGACAAAGTATTTTGGAGTGTTGAGTATAAGCAGAAGAATCAGGCAGATGTTAC
Source organism: Cyclura pinguis (assembly GCA_030412105.1). NCBI lineage: Eukaryota > Metazoa > Chordata > Lepidosauria > Squamata > Iguanidae > Cyclura > Cyclura pinguis. The sequence continues at coordinate 106,613,307 of CM059600.1, read as the reverse complement.
TCCACATTACAAATGTCTTCTAAATCATGTCAGCTTGAGTATGAGATGTTTTTAATCAGCCTCTCAATGGTCCCTCTTCTATGGAATTACACAAATAGAGCAGCTGGCAAGCTCACTTCTCTAATGTAGCATCTTGATCAGTTTTTTTTTCTTTTGGCTTTGACCATGCTTGCATCCAGTTTCTCAAAAATAATAGCAACAAGCTGAGTGAACAAAAGGTGAAATACAGAGAGAAATGCTTTGTTTTAAAGAATACATACTATTTTTTTCTTTGCTATCCACTGATTATAATATTTCTTATTCTGCTTCTAAAGCATCCAAAAGATTTTTTTTTTTGCTTCAGGCGTTTTCCAACAGATATCTTTCCCAGTATGAATACTGCTATGTGGGAAAGACAATCCATTTTCCATGAGATTTCACCATTATAGACAAAATCTACATGAAATTGCACAATGCCACTACATGGGGCTGGCCACCTCATTGTTAACTGGAGGTGGTCTCTTGCAGGTGGAAGACTGTAAGGGGTGTTGATTTCCCTGCTTCCTCCAGCCTCACCACTCTGGATTGCTACTGCTGTTTCTTGTAGCTATTTGGGCTTACCATTCTTTTTGCCATCACTTTCAGAAATGGAAGCAGGAACTACAATTCTTGGTCTCCCTGGGGATCCCAGCGGTGCCTTGCTGGAGCAGTTGGCTTTTGAATTTGGCCTGGGCTTAGCTCCAGCAGCTGCCTATATCCCACTCTTCCTAGGCACAACATGTAGATTTGGGGCTGCCATGCAAAAAGAGAGCCTCTGCACTGCAGAGGATGCTGCCAACTGGGGACTGCCTGTTGTGAAGGGCTGCTGAATGATGCTTGTGCTCCTTTACTATGGTGGGACAGAAAATGAAGCCTAGGCCTGCAAGCTCCCTCCGTTTAGCCCAGCTCCCCTTGTTTGGCAGAACAGCAGCTACTAGTGCTAACTAGTTCATCACCTACCTCTATATTCTTGAATGAGCATGTTCCTTAGCCACTCATTAATGGGCTTCTCCTTCTGCTTTCTTAGGCCTGTGGGCCTCTTAAGTACTAGAAGATTGGAAGATCACAAGCCAAGTCAGGATGGCTTGTGATCAAGCACAATAGGAGCTGTAAGCTAACAAAAGGTAGGGGACACTGGTAGACTCATCCTTGCTTGAGTTTAATCCAGCAAGGTTCTATTGTTGTTCACCTTTTAGGTCTCCTATATCCATATTCAGTTCCCTTCTCTGCCCCCTTTGCCTTTCCACCAGACTGTTCTTCCTTTTCAGAGTGGAGGGTATCATATACTACAGAATTATAGTGCTACTAGCGTATATATCCAATGTTGCCTGGGATTTTATTTTCTCATAGGTAATACTTGTTAGAAAGATTAGAGATCCTGTGTCTCTAATTCCCCAAACTGTCTTGTCCAGTACCTGTAACTTTTCTCCCTATTCCTCAATCCAACCTGTATTTAGAGTTATTAACATACAGATGTTGGGTTCTTGAGGGAATACACTGCCTTCCTCCTTGCTGCTAGGCCTCATCTCCATAGCAACAGGCCTGTTCAAGACAAACACAGTTGACTGAGACCCAAGAAGTCTCTGGCTGACGATTCTAAAGGCCCCTCCCTAAACTGCAAAACCCAGGATTCCATAGATTCTTCTTAGGCAACCAATCATATGAGGACTTCGCCTCACACAGCCAATCACATGAGGTCTTCCCCTGACACAGAGAAACAAACATTGACTTTTATATATTAGATTATTCTGCTTCAACTGTCATGGTTCCATCTTATGGCATTCTGGGTTTGCAGTCTGGCTGAGAATTCTAAATCCCCTTACCGAATCTGCCAATTCCAAGATTCTATAGGAAGTTTTCATGGTATTTACCACATGTTATGTGAAAGAGACCCAGGTTTATGGGAACAATCTGGCAGAATGCTACTATTATTGAACAAACAGGATTAGTACTATCAGTGAGGCATATGGAGGCAACCACTGCAAATCCCAGATGTTTTTTGTGGGAGCAGTGGCAGCTGCACAGCCATTGCTTCTGAGCCCTTGGTCTTCCTTTGCCACTGGGAGAGGCCAGTGCTGTATGTGGCACATGGCTTGCCATGCAGCCCCTTGTGGTACCTTGCTGCGGTCAGCTTGGTAGAGGATTCTATTCCATTGCAAGTGGTAAAGTAAGGATCAACCACCCATCCAGTTGTCCTCTGTATGTGGAAGGGAGTGGACACCATCTTGTCATTTGCTTGAAGCACAAAAATGTCTTGAGCTTCCCTCAGCAGATATATGTTGAGATAAGTTTATTTTTCTTCTATGCAGGCTCTAACCATGTGAGGCACTAGTTATGACCTCTTTCCATGCTTGTTTACATGGAAGAACAGAGGTTTCTGACAACTCATTACACAAATAATTATCCGTACTCATTGTACCCACTTCTCCCTTTATACTTACAGAATTTACTGCTGCTTATGCTAATGTGTCATACAGCTAAAACATCTGTTTTTGTCAGCAACTCTTTGACTTTAAAATTGAACCTCTGTTGTCCATTTCAGTATAACTGGATGGAGAACTAGCTCATAATGTCAAACTCATGTTGACTTATGTTGAAAGTGACTGAAGTAGATAATACAGTTACATAGTAGATGGTTGCTGAATCAGTCAGAAAATCTCTTTGTGTTATCTTCTTAACTCACAGTGTCATTGTACCAGTTGGTTGTGTGATTTTACTCAGTCATAACTTTTCAAGACTGCAGTCTTAATGCTTGTTATTTGATAAAGCATTGCATCTCAAGGTCAAGCACAGACAGCAATTGCATGATCCCTGACTATAGTAATGAAGGTGTAAGTTTGCATTCTGTCCTTAAGGTTCTGCAAAGGAAGACTACATGACCATATAGAATTATTATATTCTAATTATGTGCAGATTTCCTATTGCTTTTTCTCTATGGTTCTCTTCTTGAATTATGATGAATATTCAGAGAAAAGATTATGACTGCAATTTCTATCCTACATCCTTTCCATTCATTTAGCGTAACTGGTGAAAGAACCTATGCATGTACACTTTGTACATAGGCTCTGTCTATGCAGTTAGAGATACAGCCTTTCTTTGTCCATTTCACTGCTGTCAAGAAAGCCATGGGGAACCTCAGTGATTATCAGTCCCCAGGAACCTTTTCCATAATCATACTGGGAAGGGGGGCACACAGAGTAAGGCAGACAGGAATTACTCTTCTTGCTTGCTGCTTTTGCTATATTCCCTTCAATTCAAAATTTCCAAGCAAGGGGGATTCCAATAGCACAGCAGATCATTTACAGCAGTAAAAAAGCAGCGTTAAAAACAACCAAATCAGATATATAAGAGACATAAAAGCCTCAGAAAATAAAAAGGAGAATGTGTAAAAGAATGTTAAAGAATACTGTTGTAGGTACAGAGTGAGCCTCCCTGGTGAGAAATCCCTCTCTCTTATAGCCACCCACCTGCATGCAGATGGGGGGGCACCTGAAGGACATGTTAGTATATATGCTGATTAGAAATGGAGAAGACATTCCTTAAAGTATCTAGATCCCAAGCTGTGTAAATCTTCAAAGGTTAGCACCAACTCTTTGAATTATTCTCAGAAATGGACCACAAGTTAGTGGAATACTTGAACCAATGGGAAACTATCTTTATAATGTCAAACTATGGTTAGTTGCCCAAAGGCTGTATTTTGATCAAATAGCACTTTCCAGAAGTGACTAGGTATGAAAATTTAACAGGGCTTTCAATTTGTCTATGACTTTTAGCAACATTGTGTTAATCTCTGTGGTATCTTTAGTTAGATGTCATACAGATTAGTTTTACATCACATGTACTAGAATTGCCAGCTGAAAAATGGAATACACCTTCTGCAACTTCAATGGTTGTGCAGAAAACAGAAACAGTGGAGCTTGCATGAATAGCAATCCCTGCTGAAATCCTCTCTTCTACGCATCTTTAAAGGTACAGGAGTCCTGTTTTTCAGCTGGCAAACCTACATGTGGCCCTTGTGCCTTTGAGTGTTTGCACTGTCTATAGAGCAGAGCTTTCCAAACTTTTCATGTTTGTGATACACTTTTTTAGACATGCATCATTTCGTGACACAATAATTCAGTTTTACTAGCAAACCAGAGGTTAAACTAACCCCTTATAAGAAGGGTACATACATAAATTGTAGGTACATACATAAATTGAAATACGAAAATGTACGGGGACACAGCATATCTCATGAAAACCTTTCATATATTTTTAAAAATATATGATTTATAAATAACATACATTTCCAAGATTGTAGGCGACACACCTACACACTTCAGCCGACACGCTAATGTGTCACGGCACACCATTTGGAAAGCCCTGCTGTAGAGCAAAGTTATGACTCCTGCTCATCCAAACCACTTAAACTCTACTTAAGGCTTACATCAACTATGCATCCAGATGCAGGGCCCCACATCCTCTGTATGCCTTTAAAGGATGTATCAAAATCACTATTGTCTCCATACATGATAAGGATATTGTCTGTGTTGAGTGATCTGTCATTGTATTTAACAGACCATTTCTCCTTTCCTCTCCGTGCTGTGTCAAACGCTAACTTAAAGTTAGTAATAAGTGAAAATAAATAATTTTCTGCATTGATAAAAATGGGGAGGATTCAGCGCAGTGGACATGTCTAAAGTGAGAACACAAAGGACATGGCATATAAAACAGTGTATAATGAATACAGCAGTCAGTTAAGAAAAAGATTATTCAACATGCAGTCTGATTGAAGTCAGGAAACTTCACTTACTGCAAAGAACACTGAGAGAACGAATGTCCATCGAGTATGTGATAAGTCAAATGAGCTTTCTAACAGAACAGAGCAGAACGAAAGGGGAGCAGAGGGAGGGAAGAGGGCTTATTTCTTTGTCAGAAATAAAACACGGCTTGGGGAAGTTTGGGGAAAAGATCTTGTCTCTAAATGTCTTCTGAGCTGATTTATGCCTTGCAATTTTTATGAGCATACAAACATCTTTAAAATGGAGGGGCTGTTCACTCACATTATCGCACAGTTCTTTGAGCAGGGCATTAGGTAAATCCATGCTAAATGAGGAAATAACTGTTGGAGTCTAAATGTAATGGATGGAATTTGGCCATCCCAGATGAGAATCTATTTACTCAGACAATGTTTTACAACAGCTCCTTTCCCATTTAGCTAACTTGAAAATTTTCTAAAGTGCCGAGGAGGAAGAAGCTCCCATTTTATTGTTACCTGTGCTCATCACATCAGGGGAGAAATAGAAGGGCTGGAGGCTGATGTTTTACTTGTCTAAAAGCCTTGTACTTAGAGCCAAGAATTTCTGTCAAGTGTACAGGAAGTCCATTGATGTTAGTGAAATTAACTCTGAATACAGACTGTTATTGTTGGGACAATGGAGACACTTCTATACATGTGAGATTTCGATTTTGTGGAAAGGGAAGAAGAAGACAAGATATAGTAGTTTGCTCTTTTCTGTACTAAATATTGAACTGGAAAAAAAAGTGTATTTTAAGAACATGTACATTTTTTGATATCTTTCAAAGGTCTCTTGCAACCCATGGTGTTTGAGAATGCCTTTGTCTAGCTTTGGTTGACTCACCAGCTATGACTATTCTTAGACAGGGATATCCTTGCCATACTAAATCCTCTCACTATGGCATACACCACCTGGAACTGCTCTTGAGGACATGTAAACTGCAACTAGTGCAAAATCCGGCAGCTATATTACTCTCAACGATATCTAGAAACCATACTACAGCACATTTAAAGAAATTGTACTGCCTGCTGCTGGGTTTCTTTTCTGAATTTAGGGTGTTAGTGAGGGTATTCTAAGTCGTAAATGGCTTGGGTGCTTGATACTTAAGTAGAGACTCTCATAATAAAACACCTTCTCTAGTATTAACATCTGTAAAGAAGAATGTCCTCTGCCTCCCACCACTGGAAATGTGAGCCAGGGCCTCCTCAGTGTCAACATGTTTTTACTGTTTGTTTTCTGCCTGGAAATCCATTGATGGGATTGAAGGGATAGAAATATTTCAGCAAATAAATACAATAACTAAATAAGTAAAATAATGTTCCCAACACAAATACAGGGTTATTTCCTTCCAAAAAAATCATTTACAGTAGCCCCTCCGTATTTGTGAGGGTTTGAGGTGCAGAACCCTCATGAAAATGGAAAAACTGTGAATAACTCCCCCCTGTGATCTCCCTCCCATTCCTTTGCCTCTGGCCCTCGGGGTTTGGGTGGAGGGAGAAAAAAGACAAAGTAAAAGGCTTACTGGTACTTTCTCCCTAGACACAGAAGGGTGTAGTTCTGGGGTTCTAGCTACTTCTGGTCACCATCTTGAGAAAGGAGCAAAGAGAAGACCTGACCAGTCAGCAGCCATTACACAGCCGAATGTGCAGCCACATGAGAGAGAGAACATGCCTTCAGCAGTGTGAAGGGGCTTTGCTGTCCCAGGAGGAAGAAAAATGTCTATTTTAAACACAAGCCTCACAAGCCTTGAGTGAGGGATGAAAGGGAATGGGAGAAGGAAAATAGGGTAGGAGGCAAGCATGTGCCTCACAGATAATCAAATTCACAAAGGTCAAACCTGCAAACGTGGAAGGAGAGCGGTACAAGTGCCTTTGTTTATTTATATCAATAGCCAACATGTATGACCATGCATGATCTGAAACATGAGGGTTGGGAGGATGACTGCTGCTCCCCAGCTTCCCTGTATGATACTCCTAGAATAGTCGTATCATATTTAGCCACTGTGCCCCCCTTCCTGCCCCTGGACATGGCATCTCTTCCATGTCATATTCACTATTCATAGGCCTGAATGCTTATTGCCCATCCAGCTGGAATAAAGAGACAGACAAAATGTGTGGTTAAACTAAAGGGCACTTTATTAAGTATTTAATTCTGATCTGCAGTAGGGCGGCTTATTGCACTGTATGCTGAAGTAGGTAAAATCTTGCCTCCGTTCCAGCATGGCAAGAGTGAAGCACCCTGACCCCAGAGGCAAGCCAATCAATCCTGCTTTTCCCTGGCTGGTCTATTTCCAGAAAGCCTGAACATGCCCCTGAAGCCCTAACAGAGAAAAGCGATTAAGTCTAATCCCAAAGGTTCTTCCTTTTCCTACCCTCAGTCCCATGACACAATGGAGAAGTCCACAGAATTCTCACAGAAAAGTGCCTGTGGGTGCTCGCTGATCATTGACTAAGATTTCACTTTCCACAGTAACCTAATTAAAGTGACCTAATAATATTACAATTATATGTTAATTTCAGTGTATAAATAACTTTAAATATAAGCTATTATATTATATTATATATAATTATATTCAAGACAGCATCTTTTTTTTTTTAATTAGAGGAGCAGCCAAAATCAGTTTTCCCATAGTTCCCATAGTACCATGGTGAATCAGTACAAGTTAGGCGAAACACCTTCTGCCGCCGTGAAGACCAGTGGAGAAGCAAAATTCCTACCTGGCCCCAAAATGGTGACCAGCCAAAGTCTGTACTAAAGTCCATTGGGGAGGGTGGGCTGAGAAATGTTGAAAGAGAGTGGCAGTGGGATAGAGCAGGGATTTTTAACCTCTCTTGCTCTGTCCCCCTCCCCTTCCTTCTCATATCTCAGTGTCACAGCTGGTAACCTTGTTTCTCTCTCTCTCTCTCCCCCCTCCTCTCCTTCCAGGAGGGCAAATGATATCCCTCCCCCAAGTGTTTGCTGTTCCAGGTGATACAAGGCAAGGGGCTGGATTTCTTCTTCATAAAAAGAATTTATATTATTTATTCTTGTCCATTTTACAGTAACATCAATATACATGGCATTTTACAGATCTGTATAGAGAGCCAGCATGGTGTAGTGGTTTGCACATTGTTCCAGAACTCTGGAGAACAGGGTTTGAATCCCTGATCAGCCATAGAAACCCACTGGCTGAACTTGGGAAAGTCACACATTCTCAGCCTCAGAGAAAGGCAGAGGCAAATCCTCTCTGAACAAATCTTGCCAAAAAAACCTCCATGATAGGGGCTTGCTATAATTTGGAAATGACTTGAAGACATACAACAAGAACAACCACAACAGATCTGGATATACATTACAGAACATGCACCCTAGCACTGCCCTCCAAGGGTTAGGTATGTCAGGGACAGACTTATCAATGCAATGAAATTTAGCATATGCTCTGTCCCAAAAAGCTTATTCTCAGAACGGTTTTGTCTTCTGCTGTGAAATGAAATCTTCAGTTCCTGCCTATAACATTGATGTAACGGATCCAGATTTGTTTGATTATTTAATGCATTTTTCAATTGTCTTTCCAACCCACATTCCTTTCCATGTTGCTGTTCTCCATCTAGTCAATGCACCTGAAAAAGTTGTTTTTGCAATTGCACTGAGGGGTCTTCTACTTGCAGTCCAAGAAAACACAAGTTGAACTTTTCTAACGAGGCCATTCAACTCAGTATCGTTGGAGACTGAATGCTGTAAATAACTCAATGCCTATAATTACAAAAGAACAATAACAATGCAATATCCTTCACCTTCTCTCTCCCCCACAGGTCTATGGTGCATGAAATCATTGTTATTGTTAAATGGCAAGCACTGTTGATGGAATCTGCATGGTGCAGAATGTCACAGAGTAATCACTAGTTATAGACAGGCTGTCTTGTGTGATTATTTATAACTCGTGATGGATTTCTTCATTTCAGACACATCCAAGGAATCCAGTGGTGGCTCTTTTTTTAACTGTCATGCAGTTGTAACAATGTATTTATATATGCATCAGGGTGTGGAGGTCCCGCTTCTGCACTTGGATTTCCCTTGCTGGATTGAGAGACAGTAGTTTTCTGATTGTCAGTGTGATGGTATTTCGCTCTTAATAGTACACCTGCTCCGCTTTACAGGCATTTCCATTGAGACAGCCACGGAGTCCTTTAATAGCATGCTTCAAGCTGATTACAAAATCCTTTTTGTTGAAATGCAGCTTTAGTTCCATACTGTAGGGCAAGAAAGAAACAAATACAAGCGCCGCTCACTATCCTAGGCATCTGTTTAGAAAGCTATCCAAACAGCATTGCCCTGCTCGAACCTTTACTTGAAAGCTGTATTCATTCTAATTGTGACTGTTGCTATTTTGAAGTTGCAAGCCAGTTGGTTAATATTCTGTTTTGATCTTTTATACTGTTTTTCTAATAAGTGGCAGGTTGCCTGTTCTGAAAAGCCATTACCAGTTGCCGTACAGAGGGCTATTCATTAGTGTTAGCACATGCTTCCATATGGCACACATTAATCATTATTTAACTGTGTAAACAAGATTTTCCATTCTGTTCTTGATACAGTTTCACTGATTACTGTGAATGAAGAGTTTCGTCTTAGTAAGTCATACCAGTGCATGCAAAACTAGGAAAAGTAAGTAGCAAAAAACCCTAATCAGACTCTGATGATCTGTTTATGCCAGACTGAAGCTTTCTTATCTTCTTTAATATTGAATGTTTTCTGTTGAATGAAACAAAACCTTGCTATTTCATTGTACTAAGAAATTGTTGTTCCTGTAGAATTATGTCTGTCACCTTGTTCTAGGTTTATTGTTTAAAGAGCATTCAGTTTCAAACAACTTGCATTTGATAGCTATGTTTCCACTGATTTCCCCCCCAATGCATGATAGGACCAACTTTTTTTAAAAGGGAGAGTGAGATTATTGAAGTCTAAAGCAGTATGGGTTGTTAGTGTAGATTTTATGTATGTGAAAAACTCTGAGAAGAAAACCTTCAGTCTCTTTGCTTTCATCTGTTTTAATGATTTTTTAAAAACTTTTCCAGATTTCCTTTGATTTGTCAGTTTGCTGCTTATTTACTGCTGGTGCAATAACAGTATATTTGCTTACATATTTATGCATGATTCATAATAATAATATTTGTTTAGATATTTATACATGATGAGGAATAACTTGGCATTAATCTTTTGCTGGAGAATCTATGAAACAGCAGTAAAGAAAGAATTTGGAATGCATCTGTTTTTAATGCCATTCCATTTAAGGAGAAATGTCCCACTGCATTCAGTAGGACTCCAAGGTGGCAGGAACCTTTGTGTCAGGGGTGGCTATACCCTGGATCTTGGAGGGCAGAACTGGCTGAATTTTAAGTCTTGCAGGCAGAGGCTGGAAGTGTTGTCACATCAGGAGCATCCCAGGGGCGTGAGATTTGTAGGTGAAAACCTGAGTCTTAGGAATGGCCCCTAGTGATGTGTGGGTGGGGTCTGGTGATGTCATTAAGCACCAACCAGAGTTGCTCACAGCTTGTCATTCAAATATGCACACAGGCAGAACATATTTTCCCAGTTGGAAATTAAGTGCATTTGCAAATTGCAGCACTTGATGTGCAACATACAGCACATTTTACAGCCAGCTGTAAGGCTCTCTATCAGATCATTGGTTTGCATGCAGGCTTGTCTCTTGGCTAGATGTGATTCCATGAAAATTGGAAAATTTGAATGCCTACTTGTCACCTGGGTCTGAGCCACCAAAACTGGGAGCACCAGGCAGTACCTTAAGATCTGGCAAACCTAGTCACAGGTGTCATGACCTCATCCCAGGACACAGACAGAACCCTTCCCAACAGCCACAACACAGGGACATGAACGGGACAATACTTATGGTAGCCAGCAAAGTGAAAAAGGGAGAGCCCATGAAACTTGGAGCATTTATATGATAAGGACACATCAATTAGGCAGACAGCTGGGGGAGGCTGTTAGCCTATATAAGCAGTGAAAGGGGTGGGGAGAGCCCATTGCAGACAACTGATCTTATCAGTGGAAGCAGCAGATCTCATGTTTGGATCCCTTGCTCGTGTTCCTGGAAACCTTGACTCTTGCCTTGTGTACGGATTTTGCTGCTGGACTGTCACTCCAAATTTACTACAGATTTCAATTGTGAAAACAATGACCGGTAACTGGCTAATAAACTGTTATAAACTTTGCTGGTGGCTGCTGATAAAAGACTCTAATTGGAGACTTGAAAACCTTGGCTAGCTGCCAGCAAAGGACAAGAGGTGCCATTTTGGTAAACCATATGTAACATTTCATTCCTGGTGACTGTTTTTTGGCATGGGGTGAGATATTGCTATTTCAGGGTGGGGGAGTACCCTATACAGCTTACTTTAACATTTTTAAAGGATTTGAAGATTTTTTTTTCCTAGCTGAAACATTTCTCTAGGGTGGCTAAAAAAATAGTGGACTGGGCAACTACAGAGATTATAGCCAAAGATAATTAGCCTGAAAGAGAGGTGATTGTGGATGTACTCAAAGCCACAAATACTGAGCTTTTAAAGGGATTGTAAACTGAAATAAACAAAGTTCTAGATATTTTGAATCCATTCTTTTTCCCATTTTTGCTCGTGGTACCTTGTGATTCCCACAATTGTGGAGTGGTGAATCCACTCTAGATTTTAGCCCAGATTTTAAATGGGCTATCCAAAGTGCTGAAACTATTTGGAGAACACGGTTTGACACCTTCTCAGAAGGGGTTCAGCAAACCATGACATGTAAATCACTAGCTTTCCCTGGTAGTTGCTTATACTTATTGAAGTTTATGGTCAGAGCTGAATGCATAAGGTGAAATAGTGACATAGTCTTTTATTTTAACAGAGTTAACATATATAAAATATTAAGCCATGTCTGTGAAAAACAGTTAAGGATACTTTCCCGCTAATGATACCAAGCTAATAGCTTTTTGAGACATCGTTTTTGCATCTGGAATTTAATGTTATACATAATTTATTTGCATTTTAAGAAGTACTATTAAACCAAAAAAAAAAAAGCATGTCATGTAAACTACAAGTGAGACAAACCTCTAGCAAAAAACACAAATTAACAGTAAAATGTGTTGTGTGAAAGGGGCCCGTATGTTTATAGCCTTACTTTCACGGGAAAGCAGAAGGTCCCAGACTCAGCTCCCTGATTCTCCAGTTATGTGATCTCTGGAAGGCTGTGAAGGATTCCTCTTTCAAAATCCTGCAGAGCCACTGCAAGAGAAATAGTGTTAGGCTGGATTGGCAAATTGCCTGAGTCATTCTGAGGCAGCTTTATGTCTTCAACTAATCCTTAAAGCATTTCTCTGCTTCTACTCCAAGTTGTTAAGCTGTTAGTACTTATGCACTAATATGTAAATTTAGCCATTTAAATGCAACTAAAGAAGTCTCTTTTTTCTTGAGAGGAAGACTAAAAGATTAAAAAGATAAGCCATGAGCTAAAGCAAGAGTGGGCAAATGAGCTGCCTCCAGGGGCCAGGTTCCTGCCTCCTTGTCCTCCAGGGGACCTACAGCCTGTCAAAAATGCCAACCTCCCCCTAAAAAAGAATGTTGGCTGAATCACTTGTTGTTTTTTGTTTTTGTTTTAAATAGGATATTTTTGGAAAAAAACAGTGGTGGGAGATCTTGCAACTTGTTTACAAGGTGAATTGCTACTCCTGAGAGATTCCAGAAGAGACAACATGTCCTCCCTTTTGACCAACAAAGCATGGCCCAGGGGATCATGGGAAACAAAGCCTTGAGGTTCATTTTGCTTTACCTTGAGCTAAGGTGAGGCTGGCAATAGAGGCTTGGAAGAGAGTCTCAGGGTGACTTGACTTACAGACCAGTGAGTAGAAGCCCCTGACTGCAGCTTAGCAGCCAGGAGAGTTTTCATGGTAAAAATGACAGACCCAGGGGTCTTTGGCTGGAATATTACTCCTTCTTGATAAAGGGGAAGCAGAGGATTACCTATTTGGGTCTGGAATTCCCATTACATGCATTTACTTGTTAGTAAACATGTTGTGCATGGGAAGAACAAGGGAGTAACAACTGGCCCTTGCCGTGAAACACAGCTGTTTAGATCAGTTCTGATGGCCCTGTGTCAGCAACCTTTTTAAGAGGACTTGTAAATCTTTCAAGTCATTAAAATGAAAAATCCTTCTGATTAAGATGGAACAGTGGAGCCTTTGCAGTTATCTTCTTTCTGTAATCAAGAACTGAGTAAGTCCGTTTGCCCATAAGAGAGGCACAGATGAATTAGAAAATTGGGGGTTGACATGTTACAACAGAATAATTAAGGATTTCAGTGCATACACATTGTGAATAGACTGGATTGCAATTTATTCATAAGAGGGAACTGGATGTTAATAACGAGAAATTGCAGTGTGAGAAAGTACAGATGTTATCAATTGGATGTTGATAACATTGCCTTGTTGGCAGCTTTTGGTGAGACACAAGGGAAGTGACTTGCTAGCTCTGTGACTGCTAGATTAACTGAAACATGGAACCTTCCCTGGAACAGTTACAGGATGTTTTACAAAGGGCTATGGAGGACATACATGGAGAATTCCTAAATTGGAACACAATAGAGACCACAAGGAAAGAGTTCAAGAAACTGTTGCAAGACTTAAGAGTGAGACACAGAACCTGTTACGGACGTGAAAGAAGTTGAAAACCAGATGGAGAGGCAAACTCAAGCCGAGTGAATGGAGGGAGTTCCTGGCTTGGGGAAGAATTGTGTCCCAGAAGTTTTAGTTTGTGAAAGGGAGATTATACTCCAAAGGGGAGAGAAGGGGGAGATGAACTTAAAATTCATCTGTGAGCAAACTGTTTTGATGGCTGAATGAAATCAAGTTGTTTTAGCTTGCATAACTGAAGGTGGTGGTGACAAACATGTCAAAAATAAGGGTGCTCTCTCAGGACCTTGATTCTAAAATGTGATATGAGAAGCAATCATGGAAAAGATTACTACAAGGAAAGAGGGTAGTTAAATTCAAAATGAAAAAATCAGTCTAAATTAAAGTTAGGTAACAGCTTCAGACTTAAAATAATAAGTGGATTGAGTCCATGCATTCTGTAATAGATTTTAGAATATAAACTGGTATTGAAGTATCTGTATTTAATGATATCATAAAACATGTATTAGATTTATAGTTTTAACTAGTGAACATATAATGTAATTAAGTCACAGACGTAGGATGATAATACTGGACTGAATCTATAAAATAGTATCGATATATCTGGATGTAGAGAGGTCATTAAATATGTAATAGATCCATACTATTAACTGGTGAAAGAAGTATGTAATTAAGTCAGTAATCAGCATTTAGTTAAAATTAGTAGCATTAAGGTTATTTAGTACTATTAGTGTTATTCATCATGTAATGTCATTTATAACGTAAGCAAATTGTAATAGGATGTAATAGAAAGTATAAGGAGATATCCTTAATATGTTAAACTTTGGCAGAAAAAAGTTCATATGCTTTTTTTTTTTGAATGCATGAACTAGGGGAGGAGGAGGAGGAAGAGAAATGGAGAAATGTTGGATCTTATTTTTAGAGAGTTGAATAGTCCATTCAAGGGTGGGAGAGAAGTCCCCCCCCCCTTTTTCTCTCTTTTACTCTAACTTTTAATTCATACGTTTTTATGTTTTCTTGGATGTTGAACTTTTTCTTTAATGTATCCTTTTATGCATTTGTAGTGTTTTAGTATTGTTTGCAAAATGTTAATCATCATCATAACAACAAATACAATAACAAATATAACAATAATAGGACAGACTCTCAGGGATAAGTGCTAAGTCTGCTGATGTGCCAAGGTGTTCTGTCACCAATGGACCATGTCTAGTGCTCTCACCTTGCTATATGGTGCCTGGGAGAGTTGTATAAAAAAACATGTTAGCTCACCTACCTACACCGCAATTGTAATGCTATGATTCCACATCAGCTGCCATGGCAGTGTCTTGTGGAATCCTGGGTTTTGTAGTTGGTGAACACTAGAGGAGCTTTCCAGCTAAAATTTCTAGATGCCCCTCCCTGAAATACAAATCCCAAGATTTCGTAGGATGTTGCCATGACCATTAAGGTAGAATTGTAGGGCTATAATTAAATAGTGTGGAAGAGCTTCACGAAATAGTTGGTTCCACAGGTTATCATCCAGGTGCATTATCAGTTTGTGAATCTAAGATCTCATTCATTCCTGCATTTTTTGTCAAATTATACAAAGTGATCACATAACTCAAAGAAGTATTTTTGATCAAGGATGAACATGCAGAAGGGGAAGCTGGGAACAGAGTACAGTAGATGCAAATGAGTGTTTTGCTTGTTTTTTTTTTCTTGAACCTGTCATCTTTGCTCACCACTACGTTTGCCAGACATGACATAGACATCATATCATTGTACCACTGAGATGCAATAAGCACAGAGAACACTTGGAGCAAATCATCCCTGTTTAAATTTGAATTTGAAGTTTTAAATAGTTTAAATAGTTATCTGTGAGAACCCTGACTACATCTTATAGATGAGAAGTCTTTCTTCTGCTTTCAAATTATGCAAATTCACCTCATTCTTTTTACCTTCCAGTTGAATTTGTTCAGTTAGTATGTGTAGCATTATAGATACCACTTCATTTTGCATGAGTGGGGAAATGGACATTGCAATGGCATGGATGATTCCATCTATAGCGCTCAATTGTGAAAAAGAAAAAGACAAATGACCAATCTTCCACAACCACCATCACCTTCTTGAAAATGAGCCAGCGAAACACAACCAGCATCACTACAAAAGCAGTGCATATGTGGCTTTGAATTTTATGCATTCCACCCATTTAGTTATATAACATTTATTTCTTTTTCTAAATCTGCTCAGTAACTAATAGGGTGTGACACTCTTTCCCATATGCTGACCTCTCCATCTGTTCTCCCCATGCACACATCATGTGAGAGCTGAATGAATGGTGTGTGGAAAATCCATTTTTTGCTCTCTGAAACAGTCTTTCAGTTACTTAAACTGCAGACAGAGAAAGGTCATTATCTGCGTTCCTCCTTTATATGTATTCTATAGGCTAGCAAAAGAAAAAACATCTTTTAATGGAAGGCAGGTACTCCAACAGGCAAGAGGAAATGTTCTCTACATGACTGTTGAAGCATTCTCATTAGAATTTCCTCCTCTGCCTTGGGGTAGCTGGGGAGCTATGCTTGTGCAAGCCGTATGCTGTCTCAGTTCCTGGGTTCTTTGGAATATTTTTCTTACAGATATAATCTACAATGGAATGACCCCTTGCCACAGATGTAGTGGTTTTGGATTGCGCAGTTGTAGAGCCAGTAGTGGTATAGTGGTTTGAGTGTTGGACTATGACTCTGAAGACCAGGTTTCAGATCCCTGCTCTGCCATGGAAACCTAGTGAATGACCTTGAGCAAGTCATATTCTCCGCCTCAAAGGAAGGCAAAGGCAAACCCACTCTGAACCAATCTTGCCAAGAAAACCCCATTATAGATTCACCTGAGAGTCAACATAAATTAGAAAAGACTTGAATGTCCATGACAACAAGCATCAGAGCAGGGAGAGGGGTTGACTGAGAATCAAGCTGCTGTATATTAAAAAAAAAAAAAAAAATCTGCCCACTGCAGAAAATTTCTCAGCCGGAAGAAGAGTTTTATGATAGTTCTACAATGATCACAACTTCCCAGATGATGTACTGGTTTTGGTCCAAGGACCAATCTAAGACCCTTTTCGCACCTTACCCTTTCACGGTGCTGGGGTGTGGGGCTCGCACGAGTAGCCTCCGGAGTCCTTCGGCTCTGCACGAGCTTCCTGCTCACGCGAGAGCCCCGCCTCTTCCTTTCGCAGTGCAGCCTGGGACAGGAAGCGCAACCAGCCTGGCTTCCGAGGCGCCGCACGCAAGGTAAGTGCATGCAGGGGCCCGGAGCGATGCGCAACTGTGCAGCATTTTCGGCTTCAAGCCGAAAATGAAAAAATGTGTGCGTGGTTCGCGTCAGGCCTTTGAGCGTCGTGCAAATGTGAGTGCATCGTGTGGACCGCTCCTCACATTTACGCGATGCTCAAGGGGCCCTTTTGCATCAGAAATACCGTGCGAAAAGGGCCTAAGACAATTTCTTGGGGACTTCTAGTCTCTACTGCTGCTGTAGTCTGTGTGACTGGGCTAAAAAAGGCTAGGATTACTGTTTGTTTCTTTTTAGTAGGGGGAGACAGAGTAGAGGATAGAGGGATACCTAGCTTTCTGTAACTCTGTCTTGTGTAGACCGTGACAGTCGGTTGAGGCAGCAGCTTAAACAGAAACCTCTTGCTGTATGTTAGCTTCCCTCATTCTCTTCTCTCCTTTGAGCAGACATACAAAGTACGCCAGCTGGGCTTTATATCTACTCCAAATAGGGTTATAAATCTGATATTCATAAAAGCCCAAATTGGAAATACATTTTTCAAAAAAAAATATATCAAGGAATCAATGAAATGCAATATCAATGGAATAATGTGCAAGTGAGGACTGAGTCTAGTCTTCAGAATTATACCAGACTGTGACATGATAGCTATGTTTAAATATTCGAAGGGATGTCATATGGAAGATGGAGCAAGCTTGTTTTCTGCTGCTCCAGGGACTAGGACACAGAGCAATGTCTTCAAATTTCAGGAAAAGAGATTCTACCTAACCATTAGGAAGAACTTCCTGATGGTGAGGGCAGTTTGATAGTAGAATACGCTGCCTTTGAGTATGATGAGGTCTCCTTCTCTGGTGGGGTCTCCTTCTTTGGAGTTTTTTTAACAGAGTCTGGATGGCCATCTGTTGGGAATACTTTGATGTTGTATTCCTGTAAGATAGGGGGCTGGACTGGATGGCTCTTCTGGTCTCTTCCAGCTCTATGATTCTAAGACTCTGTGTGCCCCAAAAAGAATGACAAAAGAAATGCCTAAGTAGGCAGGTGACAGAGAAATAATAGTTTTGACCCAGACTGAATAAAATCATACCAAACCAACAAATCAGCGCATCTTTACAAAAATGAAACTTGCAAGGCCTGCTGATATTTTTCTTCTTTTGTAGTCTTTTTCGGTTGTGCTGCTGGCTCCAAACCCCAAACTTGCAATAAAAGTCCCGCCTCCCATTCCTTTATTTCTTGCACTCATGACAATGAGTATCTTGTTTTTCGTTATTTACTTCCTGACACCAGCCTCTAGACCCGTAGGAGGGCAGAGGTCAGAGACAGGACTTAGCTAACTAACTGATATTCCATTAAATATCAGTTGGAAATTTTCTAAGAAGAGGAAGTTAATTTATTTTAATTGAAGTAGGAATTTCAACATTAAATTATTAATTTAATGAAAAACTGCCCTAAAAAGACAACAGATTTTACATTGGCCAGCCATTTCTTTACTCAAACCTTAATTCCCTGGGATTTTTACAAAACTACTGCCTGGCTTTTAATATTCCCACAGCCTTAGTGGATTATAAGATTTAGGTTATGAAATCCTAAAAATGATTTTTAAAAAGGGAGGGCCTAAGAGGATGATATCATAAAGGAGTAAAAAAAAGGAAAACGTGTGGGAGGATGTTGGTGGGGTGTATGAGAAATGGAGTGTGTAAAACTTCAAGCAGCTGCTTCCTTCTCTTTCAAATTTGAAAGAAGATGAGCAAATAGGAGCAAAATCATGCACTGCATTTTTAAAGCTTCATTCTAGTAAGGCGTTAAGTATAGACATTTAAGTTAAATTTAGGTGACATAAATGTAATAGTTAATTTTCTCTCTTCTAACATAAAGGCAATAGAATGTGATTTTAAAAACATATACTAACAATTAACTGAATACTGTGCATTAATCCATTTCTACTGTCTCTGGAAGAACTCCTGCACGACCAAGGCAAAGGGACTCTGACTGGCTGAGGCTGAATGACAGGCAGTTCTGCAAACCATGCTCACAGACCATACCCAGTTGCTTTTCTGGATGGCAGCTCACAGAATTCCCCTGTGGCTATACATTCTGGGGGACTCAAGAAGTTGTTATCCAAAAATTAACTGTCCAATCTGAGTTCCTATATCAGACTGAGGGCCTTTCTGCACTACACTGTTATAGTGCTATTGTTCCACTTTCAACACCCCATGGAATCCTGGGGTTTGCAATTTAGGGAGGGGCCTTTAGAATTCTCGGCCAGAGAGCTCTTTGGCCTCAGTACACTACAAACCCCAGAATTCTGCAGGATATTGAAAGTGGAATAATAGCACTATAACCGCATAGCGTGGAATGGCCCTGAGTCACATCATAGTCCTCCCATTCCATTCAAGTGTTCTCTTAGGCCATTTCCACACTGGCTTAAAGAAATGGCGCAGAGCATCCTCCAGGAGGACGTCTGCACCTGGGAGCGGACTGGGTTGGACCTACTTACTGTAGTTCCGCCCCTCAGCCTGCTCCCGAACGACCCGAAGTGGTCGTCCAGCATGCTTTTGAAAGACCGCTTAAAACAGGTCTTTCAAAAGCACGGAGCACACCACTCCGTTCCTACACTCCGGTGCAGATTTGCAGGCTCGCACCAGTGCGAGCCTGCGATCTGCCGGGGGTGGGCTTTAGGCTGGCAAGCTTCAGTGGTTGGTCGAGACCCTCGACCAACCAGAAGCCGCCATTTTCATCCCTGGAGCAGTGCGGAGCGACGAGCAGGCACTGCTCCGGAGCACCGCGGACCCGATCGGGGAGCCAAGAAGTCCGGTAAGTACCGGCACGGGGTGATTCCCTCGCCCTGTGCGGAAATGGCCTTAGACTACTTATGTTGGGCCAGCTCTTCCTCCAGTCATCACTGGTGCTGTCCCCCTCTACTGACCTTGACCATGGGACTGTTAGTCACTTGCAATAACTACAAGGATGTTGACAGTCCATAGCTGGGCACACAAGCAGAGAATGTGGCTACTGGTACAATGCACTGCTGTCATGCCACCATGGACATTCCAAGCAGTTGCACTGGCGCTAAAGGAGAGCAGCATATAATACAGTTGGCTACAACACTCCTTTTAGAGAGTTGGCTGGCTTCACTTCCTTCCTGTTGTCCTCCTCCTAAAAGTACCTTTCCATTCATGCAGGCTTTTGGCAAATGACTGGCAGATGAGGAAAGGGTTCTGCACTCTTTAATTGGAGTGTTTTTAAATTGCTTTTTAATTCTAAGTATATGTGTGCGTGCTTGTGCTTTCATGTTGCCTGTTGACTTGAGGCAACCCCATTAATTTAATAGGGTTTTTTTAGGCAAGGAGTATTCAGAGGGGATTTTGCAAGTTCTTTCCTCAGAAATATAGCCTACAGCACCTGGTATTTATTGGCAGTCTCCCGTCCAAGTACTAACCAGAACTGACTTGGTTTAGCTTAGCTTCCAAGATCGGGTAGGATTTGATGCCGTTAGGGAGTTCAGGCGCTGTTTTCATTCAATGGTGTTTGAAGATTATGAGCTGTGTAATTGCATTGTAACAGAACACAACGTAGTAACTTCTTGGGATATTTAACTGTACTTGCTTTTAATTTTGTCGTGAACTGCCTTGAATCTGAGTTTTGGGGAAAAGGCGGTATATAAACCTTACAGCCCAGAGTCTCTGCTCCTGGGGGAGGCTCTGATGCAACCCTTCTGGCTGTGGCACTGATCCCCAAGTGCATATCTAATAAGAACACAGTACCCACTTGCAACCTCATAAGCTCAGGATGTTTCAGAGTTATTATGAAATTTGAAAGAATGTTAAGTTTTTGATCTTGTCAAGACTGAAAGTACTTTATAAATGTCAGAGCTGGGTAGTGAAAATCTGGGACACTGCTTTGCTGCTTAGCTTGTGAGAGATCAGTTAATGAGGCCACAGGAGAGCAACTGCTGAGCAAAACAGTGCATTGGGCCTGACTCAGACGAGTGCACACTTTCTAACTCCTTTTATAGACTGATAAAACTTGCCTGAGAAACTGCAAACAAACCGTCAACCATAATTATTCTGTTCTGCTTCTATTTTTAGTCATTTTTTGTTGTTTACTACACATGGACTGCTTGCTTAGAGAGACCATTTAAATGAATATTTCAAAGGCGTTCCAATCACCAAGCTTAGATCTGAGAATATATACAGAAAGCAATGTTGCTGCTTGAATGGCTGATGCTGCTATAAATGAGCATTTTTAGGAATGGCTGGATGGGTGGGGGCAGTATTTGGCTTTAAATATGATGCCGACAGCAGGAGTATATTAGAAACATTAACTTTTCAAAGCTTGTTTACACAAGGGAGAATACAGGGGATCTCTCACAAGCTTAGATTTCAGACTGTTAGTGTAAATCAGCAACTCACCTTGTGGTCATATGGAAAGCTGTTAGCCAGCCAAATATAAAGTTATCATATGAGAATTCCCACTGCCTTATGACATTTTGGGAAGGGGTACTGAGAGAACCATTGGCATGGATCATCAGCTGACATTTTCACACAAACATCTGGCTGACAGACTAGATGGGGTCTCTTTGACTTTTTGGGTATGTGTTCACCTGTATACTCTTTCTTTTATCTCTGTTCACTCCATCACCCCTTCGTTTTGCATTTTTAGGGCTATAGAGAGTTAACTATACTTACCTGTAGTTACTGTCAAAATCAAGTAGAACTTCTACATAGCCATGGGCTATTTCTCTTACCTTTAAATGACTGCAGTTTAATAATTGCCCTTTGATGGTATAACCCTATTTGAAAGTGTAATAAGGTTAACCGTCATTTGAGGTTAACAGTCATATGGACAAGGAAAACCGTACTGGGTTATCAAAACCAATCTGATCCAAGAAGTCAAGAAATGATCAGATTTGTAAGGTAAATTAGCCCATTTCTATCTTCCTTCCACAAATTTAGAACAACTCACAGGGGATTCTTACAGCACTTCATTTTTTTTCAAGCAATTTTTCAGAATCAATTCAACAGGACTCAAAATGCTATTATAGCTAATTTTATCAACTGTCAGTCACTTGCCCAAATGGCTGGTTTTAATATGTATTTTGACTTCAGAAGCTCTACTATGAAGGTGTTTTGTAGGGATAATGTCTTTCATCTTCATTGGTGGCTCCACAGATTACAGTCTGAGTTTTTTAAACTTCTGTAGGACAACTTTGTAAAATTACAAACTGTACACCTATGTTCTCTTTCTTAATAATACTTACAGCATAAAACATGCAACATTAGCCTGATGGTGCTGCTGAAACTTTAAACTGATGCCATTTTGCTTTGCCCATTAGATCTAACAGAAGGAAATATGTTTTTTCAAGGGTATTCTGTACCCATGTCCCTTTTGGATGTTGTTGCTTGAACCTATGGACTGAGTGAAGACTGTACAATTTATTTTAATCCCTAATGTCATCATGCACTGTTCCTGACTCCGCTCCACTGAAGTGGAAAATTTGAGTGGGATTCTCTCCATGTTTGCCTGAATATGTGAAGTATTTTCTCCATGATCAGGAACTCTTCACCATTGAGAGTCCTCAGCTTCCAGGAGGCTTCCAATAACATTGTGGTGAGCACATGCAGGATTCCCAGTTAGGCCTTCCCAGTTAGTACAGGAAGGCCAGGGTGCAGCTGTGCATATGAGTTGTTGGGAGTGAACCAGCATAGGTACAGGCAATAACACCCAAGGACAGTTAAGCTTACATTCATAACATAACAGGCAGTATATTTCAGGGGGATAGACATTTCATGTGTTTTCATCATAAAAGGAAAAGGAAGGAGGGGATCTAGCAGCACCTTTGAGAAGGATAAATTTCATCATAAGCATTGATGGACTCCAGCCCACTTCACCAGAAGCAAGTGCACTGTACATAGTACTCTGTATAGCATGAGTTTAACTTCAAATAATATAAGAGATAATTTATTTAGCCTAAATCCAGTTGCTAGTCCCAACCATAGTTCACCAGTTTGAGTCAATCAGCAGAGGAGACAAATTGAATTAATGAAATTTATGTAAGTGTTGATTCACTGTTCAGTAAGTGGGTATAGTACAGTTAGGGACTGCCAGCAGGATTAAGCTTATGATACGCATAGCTACTTGGTGCTTTTGTACATGGCTGTATGTGTGAATGGTGTACTCATGCTTGTACATAAATGGGTTCTAGATCCTTCCTATCACTCTCAGGACCTGAAGGACTCATTAGGCTGAAGGACCAGCCATCACCCCACTCAGGAAGAGGAAGGAAGCCTCAAGTGGGCTTTTGATCTGCTTAGTAGCTCTGTTTGAGGAAGGGGCTGGATTATCAGGTACTCTGTAAAAATCGTACAGCTCTAGCTGCTCTGTAGCAATGTGTTACCTACAGCAGACAGTTCATTAATGTCCATTAGATTTGTCTCCTCTGTACATTTTTTAAAAAAATCTAGTTGGGAAAAGGCAATGTCACAGCCTCCATCCCAGACTGAAATCTAAGACATCTCCCCACCTCCACCACTCAGCATTTACCAACATTCACACTGACAGAGCATCCTGCAGTAACATTTCTCTTCTACTTCCAGCATCCTCACCATGTGTTAAGAAATCACCAGACTCACATCCACCTTGCCAGACAAAATAACTTTCTGCTTTCCCCCAAAGGAACTCTGATGTATGTCTCCTTTCCTGAGAATTGCATGCCTGCCACAGCATCCAACTCCTCATAGTCATCCACTTTGCATTCTAGGTGTGTGACGGGGTGTTGGAATATCAAGGTATTAAGCCCTGCATCTTCCCACCCAGTCTGACATACGACACTTGCAGCTACCTTTACAAATGAGCCATGATGTGCTCTAGGAGCAGCTAACTTAAGAAAGCACTTTCTGGTGCCATCCATTCTGTCAGCAGCTGCTCGTAGAGACCTGCTGGTGAAGAGGGGGGTGGGGGACTTCCAAAGAGAGTATGAATTTGGCTGAAGTCTGCATCAAGATGTGGTGCAACTGAGATAAGCCCCATTCAAGTCAGAGGAAGTTATTCTTGAATGAACACCTCATCAAATTGAAACTGAAACCTTGCTCGGACATTATTTACACCTGAATGGGGGAAATGCCAAACCACGTAGGGAATTTGGGGCTGTACGTATCAACCTTGAACCCAGCATCCTTGATCTCACCGTTCTTAGCCGTCCTTGTCAGACCACTAGGGTCTGAAAGGGCCTCCTTGGCACAGATTGCTGCTTCCTGTTCAGACATAAATAAGGTTTGAGGAGTGGGAATACAACAGATACCCACAAACAGCCAGTCATTATTATTATAGCCAATGACCTGCATTGAAGAATATCCGCTAGTTTTCTCAGCTACACCAAAAAAGGGTATCTGAACAGGGCTTAAACCTCAGGCTCTTTTGGTATGTTTTCTACCTCCGGTTCTTTATTCTCCAGCTGCTGCATATAGTGCTCAAGAGGATCTACTGACAACGCATAGGCTGTAAACATGAGCAAATGAGGACATTATAAGGTAGGGGGTGGGTGGATGGGTGGGAAGAGGGTTTTGCCAGAGACTGGGGAAGCTGAGTGTGAGCTAAAGCTGAAACGTTTCAGCATGACATTGCACTGCACTCAGGCAATGGACTTTGCAGCACCTTTAATTCTCCCACAGCTGTTTCACAGCCTCCCTGATTATTTTGGACAAGTCATTTAGTTCTCTCTGCCTGTATGTAAGCACTTCATTACTTCAAGGGGATGCTACAGGGATGCATTAAAGTATTTGTGGCATCAGATACTATGTTAATGGGTCTATATAACTAGGAGAGAGAGAGGGAGGGCTTGGTGAATGAGTTAGCGGAAGCCACGGGAAGAATAAAGCATCTGCCTCAAACTGTTGGCTTTTCCTGCTTAAAGTCTCAATAAAAATGGAAGGCTTATTTTGCACTCCTCAGAACAAATAAATAAATCCTGTGTTTATCAGAAAAGTCTTCCTCCTGTATCAAGAGAACAAAAGGCATTAGGGTAGAATTAAATGGGGAAGGCAAGTCTATGTATGGAGAACAGAAATGGTTGGTGAAAAATACCGCTCTACTACTCACAGAGAATATTCTCTTGGTGTGAATTTACAGTTTCACATGATAGATTTCCCCAGCTAAGCACTTAAAGAAAGTGTGGACTCCTCATGAGGGTGAAAGACACACTGGGTGAACCAGCTGTTATATAATTAAAATAGAGCTTTAGAAAGTTACCTTTTTTTTTTTTTTGAGTGACGACTCCAGAATCCTCCAGCCTCCATGACTAGTGGTGATGTTCGCTGTGGGATTCTGAGAGTGGTAGTCAAAAACAGGAACATTTCCAAGCTTGATATTGTATGAACCATAAGAATGACATCTTTAAGACTGAAAGTGTTAGAGGCTCCAACATGTT
Organism: Cyclura pinguis; assembly: GCA_030412105.1. Lineage (NCBI taxonomy): Eukaryota > Metazoa > Chordata > Lepidosauria > Squamata > Iguanidae > Cyclura > Cyclura pinguis. Next base: position 106,588,175 of record CM059600.1, on the reverse strand, counting down.
GTTCACTTGATGAGGAAAATTTAAAGCTTCGATTCAAGGTTGAGGAACTTTTTGCCCTGCAGATTTTACCATGATTGGGAAATATATATTTGGCCCACAATCCCCAGAATTCTTCAGTAAGCATGGCAGCAGATTCCTCAACCCTGGGTTCATGAATTGGGCACCTGTACAAACAATACACATAATTCATGTAAGAATACATATATAAACAAGTAATATCATTTTTGTTTTCAGCTGTGTGTCACCGTGGGCATCAGCTAAAACTCTGGGGGTTTTACATAGCAAATTAAAATGTTTTTTTCTGCGGGCTTGTCTTTTATCCAAATTAAAACAAATGTAAAATAAATGAATTCTGTAGTTGAACATAGTCGTGTTATTAAGCATTATTTAAAGGAGCTATATAGCACTGATCAATGTGATACCAGCTCTCTTGGAATCAACTTGGACATAAGAGTGAAACAACAAGGTTTCAGGTCTTGGTGCTGATGATACTAGTGAGGAGTTACATCTTGTGGCTAGAGAATGGGAGAAGCAAGAGGCAATCCTGTGTTTCCAGGTACTGGGTTCACATCTCCTTGATAGCCTATTTATTATTCCTGTCTGGCTATAAATATTCCCACGGAAGTTCTGGTTTTTGCCTAAGCATTGCGTGTTTGGCTCTTTGGTTATGCTAGTCTTCCAGTTCCTCCTTTAGAACCTGCTATTTTATTAACTTTGACCTTCACCCTGCTGTTCCTTCATATCCTCTTTCTATCGTTCAACTGACCACCTAATCTGTGACTCTTGTGTGTAATTGATCCTATCCCTGTGTTGATCCTGACTAGAATAATGCAATAAATGTAGCAAAGTGAAAAGTAAAACAGCACAACCCAAACCTGAAGCTAGTAGGTATATGTCTGTAGCAATGCTTGAATTACAGGGTAGGAGCAGAATGCATAAAGCTTCTTTACATTATGTGTCAGACTGCTCAGCACTTGGTGTCACACTCTGCTGAAGGATGTGTGAGATAAAGATTTGGCAAAAACTAGATAGAGGCAGGAGCTGTAGCTTGAAAATTTCATAATAAGCACACGGCCCTCAATAATACCTCAGCGTACCCGTGTCTGACTTAAGACTAAATGCTGGTCAAATTTCTCTGCTGTTGCAAAATTCCTTTTTTTTTTCTTGGAAAAAAATTATGTACTGGTCCACACCTCATTACCCACCTCTTGCTTCTTCTTATATGCAAAATATCCAGGATGAAGATGGTTCTCTTTGGGATTCATGTCTGGCACTATCTCTGGTTCTTAATACTGAGACAGAAAGAAAAAAAAAACCTTGGTCTCAGACAGTTCTTTTTGCAGCTGGTATTCGCATGATGAACTCCTGTGAGCAGTTCTTAGACATTATGTTCTTGGGCTGTAATGGAAATGTTTAAACTTGCATGTTTGGCTACACCTATGAAGCATTGTGAGAAATACTGTGAGAATAATTACAGATATTTTCTAGGGCATGCTTGGGATCATGTAGTTATTACAGTTAGCCTACATGAGAACATAGTTCCACACAGTGCTATCCTTATGGAAGAATTGGATAACCTATTCTAGGACTTTACATGAAGCCAGCACTGTGATCTATGTTGATGGATTTCCAGGGTACAGTATGTGCAGTCACGCATCCATAGTAGGGGCCTAAATCCCCTAAAAGCATCAGATCCTATCTAATCTTGGAAGCTAGGCAGGGCCATCCCTGTTAAAACTTAGATGGGAAACCACCAATGAATACCAGTTACTGTGGGCTGTATTTCGTTGGAAGGGACTGAGAAAATCATCTCTGACAGCATTTCCGCACTACACTCTTATGGTGCTATTATTCAAATTTCAACATCCTATGGAATTCTGGGGTTTGCAGTTTAGGGAGGGGGCTTAGGATTCCATAGGATGTTGAAAGTGGAATAATAGCACCATAAGAGTGTGCTGCAGAAATGGCCTGAGTATTCCTTGCCTGAGAAAACTGTATGGGGTTGCTGTAAGTCAATTGGTGATTTGAAGGCACATACACACGTTGTAAAGTAATAGTGTTGCCTGTGTCTACTTCTGTGTCCACTTCATTTGCTTGAAGAATCCAATTTTTTTTCCAGTAATGCACTTCTGTGTAGGATAGGAGCAATGCAGAAAGAAAAAGAGACATTTCTGTATGGAAAGCAGATGTTGTTCCCCTCAACCCATCCCCTCTTAGGTGTTTTTTTTTTTTTGGTCCCAGATGCTTCACACATATTGTAACTATCAAGGTGATTTAGGAGTTTTGCAAAGAATGTTTCTTGTTTTATTTGTTATTTGCTAAGCAAGGCTTTGACTTTATAGATATGTATTTCAGGACTTTTATCTGCCAGAGAACCATTTTTCTTCAAGATTTCGATCTGTACTTCGGAGACACAGCAGTACACCTTGGGAGTTCTCCTGTTTTTGTTGTTGTTTTGCCATTAACCCATTCAGATATTGATTTTGCAGACTACTTTCATGCAGTTAGAGGTGGTGGGAAATGTCATAATAATTCTACATAATTAATGTTTGTTAATATGACAAGTGCAGAGTGACTTCCTAGTAGTATCCTTCAGACAGAAATAATTCTAATGTGACTGTGATTTAAGTTTGGTTTATTCATCTTTGGACACTCTGTACATTCACTAAAATTGAAGGAATGTGTGATGTGGAACATTCTTTTCCTTCTGATCTACTATATAAAAATCAAAGTTCCTGGGTTTGTCTGTTTGTCTGCGTTAGACCTCATACGATTGGCTGTATGAGGCGAGAAGCCCTCATGTGATTGGCTGGCTGTGAAGATTCTATGGAATCCTGGGGTTGGCAGTTCAGGGAAGAGCCTTTAGAATTCTCATCCAGAGAGCTCTGAATAGGCCAGTTTCCGTGGAGATGAGGCCTAGCAGCAAGTCCCCTCATGAACCCAGCCTCTATATGTTAACAACTCTGAATACAGACTGGATGGGGAATATGGGCAAAAGTTACAGGTACTGAACAACACAGTTTGGGGAATTAGAGACACAGGAGCTCAAATCTGTGTATTTCAACCGCATCTAACTCCTAAGGTAACGTAAGGTAACTCCTAAGGTGTTTCTAACAAGTGTTACCTATGAGAAGATAAAATCCCGAGCAATGCCGGGTAAATACGCTAGTAAATATTATAAAAGAATCCTTCCTAGAGGGAACATTTCAAAGAGAGTTGTTGTTGTGAGCCTTCAGGTGATTTCCAACTTATGGTGATCCTAAGCAAAACTTCTCATGGGGTTTTCTGGGGCTGAGTGTGTATATCACACCCAAGATCACCCTGTGGGTTTTCATGGCTGAGCAGGGAATCAAACTCTGGTCTCCAGGGCCATAGTGCAATGCTCAAACCACTACACCATGCTGGCATGATACTTCTTTATTCACTGTGGTTTAATTTGGCTTCAGCGTCACCCAGACCTCATATTCAACTGTAACAGGAATGCCAGAAAGCACCGCTTACTGGCACACCATTGGCCCATCCAGCTCCACAGTGTCTGTGCTGACAAGCAGCACCAGGTTATCTGATAGGAGAGGAAGAGATTGAGCCTGGGAGCTTTTCCATGCAAAGCTTGTGGTCATTGTTTTCCTAATGGTAACATGTAGGTATAAGTTATATGGGAAGGATTTGATATGCACCATTAATGTATCTAATACATTATAGCACTGGAATTTTAGCCCATAGTAGTTCAATGCTGCCTGTAAGCTTGGTTTGTTATGAACCCGTAGAGAAGGCATGGCTTACATTATCATATCCTCCATCATTTCACCGATGAAAACTGGGGAATATGTGGCCAAGCAACATTAAGATGGGGTCAAGGTGGCAAAAGGGAGAACAGACAAGCTAGGAGAGGCCGCAGCAGTATGCCTTTGTCTGAGTCTACATGGAAGGGTTCCCCCTTTTCCTCTCCACTCCCCACTGCTGAGTTAAGTTTAGGCAAGGAACAATAAAACACAAGGGGGAAAAAAATCAGCAATAGTTAAACAGAAAATTATATTGTCTCCTCTAGTCTTCCATAGTGTCAAGCAGAAATAACGCATTCGTTCCCGTCAAAACAACAGAGGATACCAAGAGCAGAATTGCAATGATTAGATATTTCGTGTTGTCTTATATAATTGTTTCCTGTTATCTAGTTTTAGAAACAATTTTTGAGGAAGAAATATATCAACACCTTGTCATAAATATTTCTTTCATTATCTCAAAATCCATTTTTTTCCAATATTTTTCCTGTTTTCACCTCCCCTAAATTTCTTCAGAGAAAAAGACTTTTCACTCTGAATTTTTCCACTCCCCCCACCCCCCAAAGCTTTCCCATCTTCAGGATGGAGGCAAGATGTTGGAATACAGTGCTGTGTTTGTGCTATGTCCTCTCCCAGCTACTCTGCTGTCTCAGGCAGAAGACGTTGGACGACATTGTCCAATCATCAGTGTAGCAGTAAAATTCAACTGCCAGCCTAGTCAGCTTCTGAATCTGAAATGGGGAGGGACACCATTTTGTTTTTCACCCCAGGCTTCCAAATATTTTTGTCTAGCCCTGTGTTTTTGTTTGTTTGTTTGTGGTGAGAAACAGAATACTTTTTATATATTTGAAGATAATGCAGTATCCTGTGAGGCTTTCTATTAGAATTAACTCTGTGCCAAATAATGAAATGACCTCATGCAACATGTTTGGTTTTTAAGTGTAAATAGATGGATATATATATGAAAAAAATAGCTGTACTTATGTTCTTGGGAATAAGCTCATTAAGCAAGAACTGTACAGAATTTGACTTGTATAATTTGAAAAGGATGCAGTTTATTGTCTTTAGGGCTACTCCCATTGGGAGGATGTTAATACTGTCAGCATGATTTGTACTAAAAGCACCAAAAGGAAGAAAGGAAATATTCTAATTAATTCAGCCTATTGTCATCATAGAGAAGCAAACATTTATAGCTGAACTAGGGAGTTCAGCTATAAGTACATTAAAAAAAAGACACCATTTATAGTTATCTGGAAAACTTGTAGATGCCTCTCAAAGAGTGAGGGTTAATCGTATGTTGAAACTATGTTATAATTGCTTTAATGCTGTGCAAAAATTCAACTGAAGAATCTGTTGCTTTCTTCTTCCAGCCCTGCTCTGCCATATAAAAACATCCTGGGCAATGTTTTAAACTGAAGAAAAGAATATGTAGAGTCTTATAGCCAGGCAGTTTCCCCAATACTGAATAATGCACAGAGATTAGAAAGTTATCTTTTAAAGGTAATTTCAAATGTAAATCATGACAAATTGCATACCCCCAGCTACTCGTTCCCATCATGGTTGTAATTTAGGCAACTCACAGTGTTATTTTTTATATTACTTGTTGCTTTGGGGAGTGGTGAACTGGTTAAAAAAACCACAGGATTTAGAAATAAAAAATCCTTCATTCATATTGTGGTAATATATTTCTTTGGACCAAAAAAAAAAAAAAAAGACATAAAAACCTGTACAAGCCCCCAAGAGGAGCATGATTTTAAAGACTTGATCTTAAAGTCAGGTAGCCCATACATTTTATTAAGATGTTAAGAAATGAAGAACTCACAGACATTCAAAAAGAGCTGGGAGTCAGATTTCACTCTGAATCGCCCTTAGATTTGCTTGGAACAAGGAAAGCAATAAAAGGCAACATCCTTTGGCCTATAGCAGCAAGTACATAGTCAACTGCATATATACGTCAAAAGCAGCATCCAGAATTTTTCCAGAAACATTGGCTCCTGAAAGACTGTTTGAACACTTTAGTCAGTTCTTTGTAGGGATCTAGCTGCTGCATATAGCTAGGCCAAATCAAGCCAATCTATTTTTCTGTCCCTTCTTTTGGACAGTCTGAATCCCAAGATGATGCTCTGGAAGTTCTGGAACAACTCTTTTAGACAAAACTGTCTCAATTCACATGTCTAGAGGTGTGTGTGTGTGTGTGTGTGCGCGCGCGTGTCTGTATAATCCCAACATTATTTTACATACAATGTGTTGATATCTTTCACTTGGTGTCAGTTGTGTTGTTTTTTCTACATATATTGCTTTCATTTAATTTTATGAATCATACTTAATTCTCTCTGTTTCAGAAGGGCTTTTAATGAATCAAAACTATGAAGAGTCTTATGACTCCTTAAAGGCTCATGATTTTTATTATGGCATAAGCATTCTTGAGCTACAGCCTCCTTCATCAGATTCTTGAAGCACTGTGTGGGTTGGCAGATTTCATACACAACAGGCTTGGATGCATGAGCAGACAGAGAATTATAACCATTAGAGTATAGGGTGGAAATGAAATGGTGAAAATATCCACAGTGATCATTACCTTAGCATCAGCCATTAGGTTCCAGAAGACGGTCACATCAATGGTGGACAGAATCTAGCTAGCTCTGCTAGATCACAGTCCCCAGAAGTGTTGTGCCTGGCAGGGCTCCCCTGCCAGACAATTCATGGGGAGTCTGAAGACTGTCTTGAGCCAGGATGAGGCCTGGCAGTGTGTCCGCTCAGGAATGGAGCGGCCAAATTGAGTGCTTCGGTGGAGTCCAGGAATGAGCATGTCACCTCCCATATGGACATTAAATTCTCTGTGTCCAGACCTCTTGTTAAATATATAATTTGATGTTTTAGTGCTTACACTTATAGAAGACAAGAAGCCCTTTGTGTGCTACAGTGTGAACTTGCCTATAACTCTAAATATTTCTTGTATAACATTTAAAGGGATAGTACCTCTGTTACCCTGTGTACTGGGGGTCCCAGGAGGGACACCAAAATGTGCTCAACTAAAGGTGGGGAAAATTACCTCAGAGCACTGCTTAGCGCTACGAGAGGCAGGGTAACGTAGCGAGATCTTGAACCCTATGTCTACGGGGTCGGGTCGAGTCAAGGAGCCCACAGAAGTTGAAACAAGAAATGATGTTTTATTAAATACACAAGCAAAACAGTGTATGCGACACACTCACACAAGATAACTAAAGAAAATAAAGGTTGGAGTGGTATAGAGGGATTTTTAGAGGGATTGCTGGTTTGGGTGATACTTCACCTGTCCTGATGCCCGGAAAAATGGAGAGCGAGGCTGGGGTGCGATGTAGCTCAGCACGTGGAGCTGAGGGGAGGCTCGCCAAGCAAAGCGGCAGCAAGGCGGGATGAAACTCGGGAGTGAGCCGAGGAAGGTCACGGAATCAAGGGTCTTTATAAGGAGAATGTGACTGCATGCTATGCCATACTTAGGGGAAAACAATAGATTTGGAGTTGGAGACAAAGCCTCTGAAAGGTCAGAATCTGAATGATTGAGTTATCGTAGAGGTTCTCAGTAGAGTAGCCAGTATGCAAATGCAGAGTACTTGGGTATTGTATAGTTTATCCATCAAGCTGCCAGCACGGGGCAGAGACTCTTTTGTAAGTTGTGTGCATACCTAATTAGAGTACTTGCCTGGAGGTCTCCTAAAGCAGCGAGTCAGCTATTTTCTGACCTGCCTGTATTGTCTGGGAATATTACGGCGATTAACGGCTGAGCTTGTTTGTGTGCTTGTCCGGTGGCCTCGCAAGCACGTGGAGGGGAATAGAGAAGTGAAGCCAAATTATGATATCAAAAGGATATCTTTTAATATCCCCTAAGCTTGGACTAGCCAGGGCAGTAACACTTCTTTTTGGATTGCTATGAGAGCCAAATATGATTTAAGTTTAAGTGCTCAATCCTTTTTCTTTATTTTATGCTTTATTTGTTACTGTTAACCTGGGACCTAATTGCTCCTTTTTTTTTTACATGCTGAGATGTGGATGTGGATTTTGAACTTTCTCTTTTTTTGGATTTTTAAAGGATTGACTGCTTGCTTTTGATGCTGGACCACTTGTGCTGTTTGGCTATTAAATGACTTTGCTTCTGCCTTTGATTTGAACTACATTTGTACCTGATTAACATCAATAATGGATAAGGCTTTATTTCTACCATTAAGATAATCATGTTGGATATTATGAAGTTGGAATCTATAATGTTATTTGCCCAGTTGATTTCCTCTGTAGTGCTGTACTAACTTTAGTATCTGTGGGAAAGTTTACAATGAGATCTCATGTTACTTAATGTTTTGGGAACACAGCCTTACTGTATAAGAAACACAGGAAATATTGAATAGAATCTATCATGGCTTTTGTTGTGGATTGATGACATTCAAACGAAAAAGGTCCTAGAAAGGTCTGAGGATGTACCTGAATATTTTTTGCATTTGTTTTTTTGCTGAGTTTAGACAAGATAACATACTTAGGAAAAATTTGAAGTGCTTACAGAACAACTGTCATAACTGTCACAAGAGCTTATAGATGGATTTGATGAATCACAACAAATGGCTGAAATGGCATGTTGACAATCAGAGTAAAAAGAAGATGCAACACAATTGCTACAAGAGTTGACCTGCGACTTGGAAATTATGCTTCAAGGTGAGATAAATACACAAGAGATGGAGAGAGCCAATTGGTTGGTAATAGAGACATTATTTCACAGACCATCTAAAAAATACAGTTAGGGTGATCAAATTCCTTTGTCCCTATATAAGCCATAGGAGATAGAAGTGTACTTTTTGATGAATTCTTCTTCAAGTGATTTATGTTGGAATCTGACTTGCTTTACCCTCCTCCCTAAATGGCTAATGTGTGATTAGACACAGCATGTCTAGAGAGACTGAAGTGTTTCCCGACTAGTTTTTGAATCTTGACATTTCTGATATCATTTTTTTGCTTCTACTTTGTATAAAGACTGGTCTGTTTTCCATATGGGCATTCAGATGGCCCTAAGATACAATATTGTCATAGAATTTTGTTATTTTCTGTTATCTATCTTTTCAATAGACCAGAACTATTCAGAAACAGCTAGTTGCCTTAGTGGGGTGAGTGCATATTAGTCTGTGTTGCACCAATTAAAGATTTTTTTTAAAAAAGTGAAGCTGTAAGATAGTAATATTGTTTTTCTTCTTCACATAAAACATAATCAGAAAATGCGCTAACAAAACAGTAATAACTGTCTGACAAAGCAATAATTCATTGGCATTTATTTCTTTTTTCCCATAATATCACTGCTCACAATATCAGGTTATTTTGCTTTTGTCACTCAGTGTTCCTTATGTGGATAAGAAGTAAGGATTTTCCATAATTACTGGAATGAATAGTAAACTGGATGATAGTGGCTATAATGTTGTAGTTGTGATAATGTAGTGGCTAAGTGACTATAATATGGTTCTGGATGCTCCCAATTAAAATCTCATTTGATCCATAAACTTACTAGATGATGACTTTATGCTGATTGCTAGGCCTTGGCCTCTTCAGCCACCTTCAGTACGGAGGTGAAAATACTGACAGATCATGAAGGATTAGTAATGCTTGCTCATTCGTTATTTACTTTAATATCCTGTCTTTCCACCGTTAGTCTCAAGATGGTATACATGGCTCTTCTCTCTATATATCACATCTGCCATAGGATGTAGTGATTGGCTTAAAATTACCCAAGTTTCATGTTTGAGTGAAGACATAAATATGGAATTCTTAAATCCCTCACTAGCCATAATGTTTGAATACTAAAAAAGTATATAAATACCAATCATTAGAAAACAGAAAAGAAAATGTTATTGAAATGTTATTTTGATACAAACAGCAACATCTCCATGACATAAAGCATTGTGCCCTTTATTTGGCTTAGATAAGGGAAACAATGAAAATTTAAATGACAAGAGCTGTGATAATTTTGGAACACATTGGAAAGATACAGAGATTAATTTGAGAAGAAAACTGAATATTGGAAAGTTTGACTAGCCGTTGTGTTGCAAAAGGTATGCTCTGAAAGGAAAACATCCTTGGAAAAAATGCTGCAATTCACAAACTCACCTCCCCAGCCAAAAAAGGCCAGTGCAATCAGATTAATTTTCCTTCAGATTTGAAAGACTCATTGTGCTTTTGTAATATTTGATTCCTTTACCAACATTCGGGGAGAGCTTAAGTGCAGCTAAACAGCATTCTTTCAAGGCTCCTCAGTTCAGGTTATCGTCTGAAGGCACAAACTGCTTTGCTTTATTTCAACAAATTTCAGTTAAAATCTCATAGTACCCTCATGTTTTTGCCCATCCAAACTGCACACTAATGTGGTTCACACATGGTGTGTCAAACATTCATCTCAGGTTGCCACAAGTTCAGGTGAATTGCCCATTTGGGGAATATCTACAGAAAACAAAGAGCATTATTAAGAATTGGCAGCAGCTGTTGGGTTCCATATCACTAAGGTGGTGGATCTGCTTGGAGTTGTCCAAAGTACTGACCCCCTCCCCAGAATAGGTTCTGCACCTTGAATAACTCATTTACAGTTTAGAGGAAATCCCGAGTGACTCACAGTCCCAAGTAAATGAAAGCCATCAGACACCATTGTTTAAGATTCCTTTGGGTCAAATCGCTGACACTCCTATCTGGCCTTTCTTTAACCAAAACAGCAGTGACAGATGCACAAAGTAATCAAAAGGCCAATCCATAACTACAGTATACCTGAAACATTTTGGTTGTAATTTAACCATAGCTGGTAACTTTTGCTGTAGATGGTAACCATAGATGACGTTAGATAATGATGTGGACATAATCCAAGGACACATTTACAAATGAAAAGAACCTCTAGAAAACGAATTAAATGATCGCTTTTTTCATTGCTTTTAATTCTGTAACACTAGCAAATTGCACCAAAACGACAGGAAAATTAATATAGGCTATGCCCAGAGGCTATAGGAAGTGCCAGCATGTATTTCCGGCTCTGTCAAGATGAAGGCATACATTTTCACATCTCTGAAGGAGCTTCTGCCTTCAAAATAAATGGCAATAAAATGAAGTAATTAAAAGTCAGGTTCTCAAAGATTCTCTCTCTCTCACTCTTTCTCTCTCTCCCTAAAAACACTCTAATCAAGCAGCACAAGGGGAACATTGTGTTTTTAATTTATCCTCCCTCTTTAAGAAAGGCATTATACTGCTCAGCACTGGGCTGAGCTGTGTGATCTATCAGAGGCTGGCATTAAACTGCAGAATTCAGACATTACTGTCTTCCAGCTTAGCTTAGCACCTTTTATTATAATCCATTCCAGATACTTTCCAAGCAGCTGGGTTTTTTTTGGGGGGGGGGGGTATCTGTTTTTTTAAGATGTACTGCATTTCTAGAACTAATACACACTACACAGACAATCTGGCTAATTTAAAATTATTAACTTTATCAATTAGTTGAATATTGTTGTTCCTTCCTTCCCTTATTTAAGGTATTTCTGTTTCATGTTGCAGCCTACAAGAGCTCTTGAGACAATGGACAATGATAGCAATTAAAATAGTACAAAGATTTTTAAAAATTCAACACAATCTGATGCTCTCTAAAAACTTTTGAAAATAGTCTTCAAAACAATCCTAAAACACAATTTTAAAACAGTTAATACTGAGGACCATGGAGAACAGTAGTGTTTTATTGCCTGGCAGCTCAAAAGCAATGGAGTGAGCCTAACTTCTTTGGATAGGGAGTAGTGATGTAGACTTGAGTCGATTGACTCAGACTCAAGTCAGACTTAAGTTGCTTCAATGACTCAGCTTGGACTTGACTCAGCAAAAATTACACTCTGACTCAACTCGACTTGAGACTTGCATATATTTAGTGACTGACTTGCTGTACTTGGCCCAGTAACATAACACATTCATCCAGAAACCTTACAACTTACTGGTCACGTGATGATCTGCCTCAAGCCCAAAGTGTGGACATGTTTCTCAGAGGGAACAGCAAATGGATTAGACAATTGGCTTGAGGTGGGGTTCAGCTCTGTTCAGCAGCCTGTCCCCACTAAATACAGAGAGAGCTTTCTAAAACTTTTCCTAAGAGCAGAAGGCAAGACTCATGTCCAAAGTGCAGGGTGCATATCTCAGAGGGGAACAGAAACTGTGTTAGGCAATGGGCTTGAAGAGGAAGGATCTTTCCTTCTAAAGCTCTTGAAGCTGCAGTAATGGGGAATAAGAAGGATCCAATTCCCCACTTCTGAAAAAGCCTCCAGCTTTGCAAATGGGAACTAAGAAGGATCCTATTCCCCACTTCCGAAGCTGCAGATGGCAAAATCACCAAAGTAGAGGTCTGACTCTACTTGAATTGTTAAAACTGACTTTATTTGACTATCCAGAAATTCTGGAATACAGCTTGGGGTATAAAGTTCGTTCTCAGACTTGTGACTTGACTCAAGACTTGACTTGAAAGTATCTTGCAAGGACTTGAGACTCAGTGAGACTTGAAGGACAAGACTTGAGACTTGACTTGAGACTTGGAGTAAAAGACTTAAATACATCACTGGTAGGGAGTTCCAGGATTAAGGTGTTGCCACAGAGAAAGCTCTGTTAAATGTACAGACCAAACCAAATTTACAAGATGTTGGGACATGCAACAGGACCTCCTCTGAGGATTTCATAGGGGAAGAGCTAATCTTTCAGATATCCTGGCCCCAAGCCATTTCAGTGGACTCCATTTCTCGTCTGCTTCCCTGGCTGGTACCTCTTCTTGGAACTGCTGATGGGCAGATGCCATGACACCAGCTATCTTTCATGGGTATTTTGGAAAAGAAGCAAATGCTTCTGCAGGAATAATGGATACCAGTGATGCACACCCACTAATCCCACTGGGAGATTAACTGACATAACCGTTCAAATGTTTTGGGAATGCATTTTGGCTTCCATCTTCTTTAGCTACTCAAAATAAAAGTAAGCTATATCCAAGGTAGTAGATATGTAGAAAATGGAGTATTCCAGTGTGGCTTATGATTCTATGTTTTCCTCCATACTGAGACCTCATGGCATTAAGGTTTTATATCTGTAAACCCAGAAGCATTTGTAATAGATGGCACTTCAGTTCCAAACACTGACAAATCAGAAAGGCTGTTGTGCTCTAAGTTAAAATGTCTAGCCACTGCTTGTTTCAGCTTCTTGATCAGTACTTCAGACATGTGATCCCTGAAACATATATATAGATCCATTAGTCTTTTCCCTAGGTTCTGCATGTGGAGAAACATTTACATAGTTTGTTTGCATGGTTCTGTTCATTAAGTTTAAAAAGACTCATTGGTTAGTCAACTGTAATAGATACCTATTGTTAGTGAATCACTTCATGCTTATGGGATACAGAACACATTTCTCAGAAGTTCTGTTTGTTTTTTAATCATCTCTCCCCCCCCCCGCCCTGCCTCAGAACTTATTGGTCCTTTTTCATTCAAGTAAATCATTTTTTCAAGGCTACCTTTTCATTGGGTATACCCAAATGCTTATAGGCTTGCTATACCTGAAGTGACCTCCATTATTGCAGTGTGATGGTCATGCATAAACTCCAGTGGAAACAGAACTTTGAAAGGGTGGAATTTGGGCACTAAGATATCAGGTACAATCCTAATCCACATCTGTGCTTGTATACTTGATGACTACAGTACTACAGAATTTCATTTTCAGACAAGTCATATATTATATCAGCAGGTCTGATCATAAACGTTGCATAATCACATCATATATATATATATATATGTATATGTATATATGTACATGTATGTATATGCGTGTGCATACACACATACACATAGAAGTAATATATGGAAAAGCAGTTATTATATGTTTACACTGCTTTAAGAATTGGTGACATTTCAAGTTGTACAGCAGAGATCCTAATCAAAATTTTCATATAAAATATATACACTGCAAGACATGCAATAAACCTCCACTTGATATTTCCTGGAGAGATAAATATTTGATGGTGTTTATGCTGCCCCCCCCCCCGACTCTTTATTTCTGAAGGGCTCTCTAGTCAGCTGCAGCTGCCTGATGGAAGAACATGTTTCTCTCAGCTTTATGGTAAAATCAGATGGACAAGAAATTCTGTGTATCATGAAAAACAGGAATAATGAAGTTTATTTTACTGCTAGTGAAAATTGTGATCCTTGTAAATGCCCTACTCAGGGGAAGAAAGGAAAGTGGGTTATTCATTTCATCAGTGGAAATAACAGGCTACATAAAAACAGGTATTTAGGGTTACAATCTTACACTTCTTATTTATTATTGTTTGTATTTGTGTCTGAAACCAAAATGAATGAATCAGATAAGAATTCAACTTGTAAAATACCTAGTGAATGAATAACAAGATAATTAATTCTTGGAATTCTTGGGGCATATATTCTCTACATTTTTATAGTGATGATGCTGAATCAAGATGTACTAAGAAATGTAGAGCCACTGAATTAACTGTGCTAATAGAGACTTTTTCCTATGTTATGTGGGTTCCTATATTATATGGGTTTCATTTAGTCTGACCTGCACTGAGATTTCTATACACAGTCCAGGATAGATTACGTGATTTATGTGTAAATATGAGCCAGTACTTAGTTTACTAAGAATGTAAATTGTAAGTGAAAATATAATTGTGATAATTCCATTGTTGGTCACTAAGAGTACTAGCAAAGTTATTAATGATTGCAGATTATTGCATACCCTGACCATTTAGCTGTGGTAGATTTATCTTCACTTGCCCATGCCAGTGCCTTTGGGAAATGTTTCATATTTTTAATAGCATTACACTATTGTGTAGAAACCAGTGTAGTTCAAACTCGACTATGCAGGACTTGCAATCCTCCCCCAAGCCCTGGTTTTAAGCTCTGGATAAAACCTCCGTGCAGCAGGAGCACACACAACTCATGACGATGCTTCATATATCTTAATAGCAATCCGTCACAACAAGAAACATACAATTAATCTTCTAGCACCAAATATTTCCATTAAGAAATATTGCTAAGTAACATTTCAACAGCATTCTTAATTAGAAAATACAAGTGATTCACCATTCAATTGCACCACTCAGCTTCTGTAGGAGGTAGTGTATTTTTTTTAATAAACACTTATAGCACTTCATAAATAATTTTAGAGAATGGATATCATGATGACGATAATAATAATTACGCCAGCTTGTATTACATTTACAGTCTGCTTCCATATTTTTTTTTAAAGTTTCTGTTAGCAGAGGCGCTCACATAACTGCTAAGCATAATCTACTGGTGCTCTTAGCTGTACTTCAAAGGGAGAGAGAGAAAAGCATTTGCATGCCTATTAGTCAGTGAAACAAGTAAGGCTCACCACATTTTTGTGAGATAAATTATCATGCCTATTTCGCCATTTGAAATTCTGATCTGTCACTTAGGAACTGTGAGATGGATTTTTTTTTCCCAGTTAAACTTTCTGTAAATATTTATAAAGAGTACTTCTGATGAGTAAGATGAAGAAGCCAACAATAATTAACATCTAAGTTTCTGTTAATTAGAACATGTTTCTGCCATTATAACCATCACGATCATCATCATCATCATCCTATTATCATTATTATCATTACTACTACTACTACCTTGTTAACAGTAGAGATCAAACAACTAAGAATACTGTCTTGCTAACTACAGACAATACTTCAAAGGTACACAGAAAAGCACATTGTGGAGAACACTAATGAATTGGTTAAATAACCCTTGAAATGCTTTGGTGAGTTAATGCAATATGTTGTTTTGTGAATATGGGAAGTGTCCTCCATCATAAGATAAGTATCTCAAAAGTACCTACATGATTTAGGAGCCCATATCCGATCTTCCATTCTATCCACTCATCACTTTATTCATATTCTGCCTTTCTCATAGACTGGAACTCAAGGCAAAAAGGCAAAAAATACAATAAAAACACATAAAGTTAAAAAATGTACAAAATTAAGATTAAAACAGTGTTAATTAGCAGAATTAAAACTATTAAACCATTTAAAATCTTATTTTAAAACAAAGATTAAAAGCAGTACAGCACGTAAAGAAGCCCTTTTCATGTTTTCATGTGCCCCCAGAGCCTAGAACACATAGTGGATCTGCTGCTCATGGTTCAACATAGAAAGGACTTTTTGAGGGTAAAACTAGGTTCCATTTCATTTCATTTCATTTCATTTTGTTTGTGTGCCTCAAGTATATTATTAAACATATTAAAAATTATTATTATTCAATAGATGATGATGATGATGATGATGATGATGGCACCCAATGAGGGACAGTGCCGATTGTCAGAATTGCGCTAAGAAATGTTTTCCTTTTCCCCACTTAACTCTGGTCAAGGAAACACTTTCCCCTGAATCTGATGTTTTCATTGGTAGGAATTCCGTCATTAATTCAAAGAAATCATGGATTCAGGAATTTCAGTCCCTAGTGCCAGTCGGGTTGTAGATGGCTGGTTAGATTGCTTAGGTCACCCAACAGAAATTGTTGGCCTATTTCTGTTTTCAGGCATTTTCTTTTCTTCTTACCGTATATGTTTCAAAACTATACAATGTTGCAAATGATTTTGAAACCCACTGTGGTGTGCTAGACTACAGAACCTCACCAATGCAGTTTTGGTGATGTTTCAGTTTTAAATCCAGCCCACTTCTCACAGCTTTAAATCTCAAAAACCTCCCGCAACAGTTTGAAGAATCAGAGAACAATTCCTTGTCTGAGAAACCACTACTTAAAAAGAGAGCCAACTTCATACATATATAACCTTGGCAAAAGTAGCTCCTCAACAAAGAACAAATCACCAATTGGGCTCATTGTAGTATTTCTTAAATATACTATAAATAAATACAATGCTTTATAGCAGCAAAGTTCTCATTCATTGTGGAAGTCTCAATTTGTTGGGCTCAAAAGAAAAGAAACACAGATTCCTTTGAGACAAAGTATTTGCTCATTTTTCTAACCCTGAAGTCATTGTTCCCCACCTTTCTCATAGACTAACATGTTAGAAATGATCCCTCCTAGAGAATATTTGCAAGGGCTATTATTTTTTCATCCTCACTTGACAAAAAAATGGAGTGTTACGAGATGTTTCACCCTTGCACAAGAGCGAAAGGAACAGTGATCTACAGTTCAATGCAAGAAGCCTTTGAGCAAAACTAGTCTCCTTCTCTCTTTCCTAAACAAATCACACACACACTATAACAGGCAGAGAAAGACAGAATTATTGATCAAAAACAGACATAACAATCCTTCTACTTTTAAGAAGAAAGAAGCAGCAATAATATTTTCTTCATCAAAACCCTATACTTCACACACAGAAATATTGTGGTCTGCACAAAAATATTTCACAAAATCTGCACACACACACACAAAAATCCCCATAGTTCCAACCCTGCCCCCACAGCACTTCTAATATGCTCTCAATATGTCATAATCTTGTTTAGTGGGGAGAAAACTTTTGAATGCTTTTCTTATCACGAGTGAGGGTGAAATAAGTGGATATTTGCATTCCTGCTTTCAGGCAGCCCTGCACCTTCTGCCTTCTGTGTATTAAAATACTCATGTCACACAATTAAATATTTCCCACTTTAAAAAAGGAAACCAAGTGTCTTGGTTTTGTCTTGGAGAAATAAGTCTCTGCATTCCTGTTAGAATTTTACAATATGGGAGGTGAATGTGGCATCAAATTTGCTATGATGTAGTTCATTTATCTCCCATTATTTTGCAGTTACCGGTCTTTTAGCCAGGACCTATCACACAGAGAGTGTCAGGTCCATAAAAAAAAACATGTCAGCTGAACCATCTGTTCCCTGGAAGTCTGTAGTCTTTTTGCCTTTTTTTCCCCCCAAAATTTTTTTTAGAACAGTGCTCATAAAACATGTTAGCTCCAAAATAATAAAGCACTGGTAAATCAGAACTTCATCTTTTAAAAGTGGGTTTAGGAATATTCCTTGAATCAAGACAGAGAGGCTGGACACCCAATTATGAGATACGTGTGGATAATCACAACTTTATTACACAGCAAATTAAGATAAATCAAAATACTGGTCAATCAGTGGTGGGGAGAGAGTAAAACATTAATCACTAGATAACCCAGCCCAGTGCCTGTCCAAGCAGGCCAGGAAGCAATTGGTGCAAATATCTGATCCTGCTTGCTCAGATGTGACAATCTGTGGAATGACAAGAAAAGTCCAACAGAGGTGTGCAAAAACAGAGGTTGGTTTCCCAGTCATCTATCAAAGCCTCAGGGGACCATGAGGCAAAAGAACAAAGACATCAACCAGAAGAGGCATATCACCTGTTGCAGGTAGGCCTAGCCAGGCCTCGCCTCCCAGCTCTGCCTCTGCCTACCATCTCAGCACCTGATCAGCAATGTGAGTAGCTAGGATGTTTCTTAGATAGTCACGCTGGGATTTCTGTTCTTTTGAAAGCTCTGACTGAAATGATGTAACCATCTGTAACTTTGTAACTACTAAGCGAACCTGGGGGAAGGAGCTCCCAGGTATAGTGATAGCTTCTGTTATTTACATTGTCTGTTCCTCGAATAAATGCTTTCCTTTAAAGAACTCCCTGCTCTCTCTATTTCCAAATGCTTGCCAGCGACATGCATAGATAGGATTCCTTTCTCCCAGAGAAGGTGGGGGGAGGAAAGGAATCTCTAAGCTTAAAGATTGTTGGCTCCCTTGTGGCATCCCACTGTGCTACTAAGACAGGGTGGTGGCAGTGTTTAATTAAGGGAACCAAAGGAGTTTCTATCTCCTGTTCAAGGGCAGCCAGCAGTTAGCATTGAGTGGAAGAAGGGGCCCGGGTCCATGACACCATGTCATACATTCTACCAGTTCCCAGGTGATGTAGGGGTCCAGGTAGGAATCCTTCATCCTAGCAGCTCTTTCCATATATATTATATGCTAGAAAAGAATTCTGCAGGCATGTTATGCTAGCCAATAAACATTGCTGGCCAGAATGAGAGGAGGGGAGAGAAACTGGAATATTTTAAAAGGAGATTTTTAAAAAGTTGGAAAAATAGAATCATAGAATCATAGAAATGTAGAGTTGGAAGAGACCACACAGGCCACCCAGTCCAACCCCCTGCCATGCAGGAACACCCTCAAAGCACTCCCGACAGATGGCCATCCAGCCTCTGCTTAAAAACCTCCAAGGAAGGAGACTCCACTACACTCCGAGGCAGCATATTCCACTGCCGGAAGCTTAATCAATTGGAGGATATGATGTTGTAATAAGTCTACATGTCTTTTGGCATTGTTTTAAGATGGAGTACACTAATACAAAGTCTACTGCCCAGAAGAAGAGGGAAGAGAGTGAGAAAAAGATGGAAAAGCAGGTTAAAAAGGCAGGTTTATTCAGCCTGGGCTATTTCAGAATCACCATGTGGTGATGAGGGAGATAATGAAAGCTGGTCACCACATTCTCAAACATTATTATTGGAAGAAAAAGCCAAAGAGGAGTCTACTGTGGTAGAAGAACAGGAGTGTGAGTTAAACCTAAAAGAGTTATAAGTTTGTTTAAGAAGGCAGCAACTTTGTGGGAAGATTTAGAAAAGAAACCCAATCATGCATCTTGCCAGGGATGAAAAGAATATTTGCTATTATTTGTTTACTGATGGAACAATGGCTTGAACAACGCTCAGGAAATTTAGTTGAGAAGATTAACACAATGGTGAGAATCTTGTGTGGGTTTCACCTTTTATTAGTGTATTCCAAAACATTTCAGGAAGTTACTCTGTGCAGAAATACACATTGTGTGTGTGCATGTGTGAGAAAACTGTATTGTGGATTTTGTGCAAAACACAGCAGTGTTGAACAAAAAAAAGTGGTTATTTGGAAACAGTATTCCCCACCCCCCCATCTCCGCAAATTTTCTTGCAACCTCCCCCAAAACCACTTGTGTATTTCTGTACAGAATATTTTCTCAAAACACTTCAGCATGTGTGAACACTGGATGAAACTGCATAGAAATAAAAATGTGGAAATTATTCATCCTCATACACCAGGACAAAATAGTGAAATATTTCCATCCCTACATCTTGTGTGTGTGCCTTCAAGTCTCCTGTCAACTTATGGTGACCCTATGAATTTCATAGGATTTTCTTAGTCAAGGAATACTCAGAGGAGGTTTTGTGAGTTCTTTCCTCTCAAATGTAACCTACGGACCTGGTATTTGTTGGTGGTCCACCATCCAAGTACCAATCAGGGCTGACCCTGCTTAGGTTCACATGGCATCTCTTGCCTTCCAGTGCTGAATATCTAACTCTGATGGTTTAAAAGTTATAAATGCCCTACTTCTCATGAAAATATAAATTAGAAGACCAGAAAGCAGTGTGTATTAAAAAAAAATTGAACTTCGTTACCAGTTGAGGTAAAATTTAATATAACTAACAGTCATTCAAAAATCCTATCAAAATGTAGCGCTTCCTAACAGAAGAGCTATCCTATTTAAAGAATTGCTACACTAAGAGCTAATGCAGATATAAGAAATAAACAGAAAGTATCAGTCAATATATAATCATGCAACTTTGTCTGCCCTTCAGATCAATTTGTGCGTTGTATACTAAATCTCATATTCTCCAATACCACCTAATAAGTATAAAGAAGATTATTTTGCTGTTGTTGTTATTAACTGCTGCCAAATTGACTTTGAGTTTGAATGAAAGAAATCTAAGTCATCCTGCTCAGGCTTTGCAAACTCAGGCCTAAGGCTTCCTTGATTGAATCTCTCCATCTACAGTGTGGTCTTCTTCTCTTCCTACCATCTTTTCTAATGAGTCCTGACTTCTCATGATATATCCAAAGTATGATAGTCTTAGCATAGTCATCTGGGCTTCTAGGGAGAACTCAGGCCTGATTTGCTCTAAAACTCCTTCATTGGTCTTTTTAACAGTATGTGGTAGTCTTAGATCTTTCCTCCAGCATAATATTTCAAATGAGTTTATTCTTTTGCTATCAGCAGATTATTACTTTTCTATTTATAAGCAGTTTCAGAATGTGCTGCCAGAATCAAAAACAAAAAAGGCCCAGTCATTGTAAGGTGAGTTTTTATGAACCTCATAAAAAATTCCAAGTAAGGAGAACTTCAAAATTAACTTATCATGTTTAATTTTACTCATGTAAGCATAAACCCAGAACTTTTTCTTTTTAAAAAAATCACAGTTCAATCACATATAATAATATAACTTTATAATAATGCAATCTGGTATATTTATAGTCTCTCCAAAAAAAGAGAGATATTTGTGGGAAGGTTTAAAGATAGTAAGTGCTTTCTATATAAAATAGTATCATTGAATGTTCCCATTTCTTAGCTAAAATAATGTAAAATGTTCAGTTATTCTAGACATGAGTTATTAGTAAAAAATTAGAAATGGTAGAACGGATTCTAAGGGCCACATGCAACCTGCAGACCACATTTACCCAACACCAGCTTACAGGATTGTTATGTACGTCTTTGTATACCATGTTCCTTCCATATCTTAAATTAGATGTCTTAAATCTGTGCCATGTGATATACAAGAAATTCATGGGTTGGTGGTGGAGGGTATCTTTTTTTAAAAAAAAATCATGTAGACAAATATGGCCCACCTTAAAGATTTTGACAGCTTGAGTTCAAAATATTACATAACATTTTTTTAAAAAAGTTTTGCTATAGCTGTATAAATAAAACTAAGGTACTGAGTTTCATATGTAAACAACTGGGTGGATATTCCCCAAATTTGGAGGGAGTGTTTTTAGGTGTTCTGACGTAACATGTAGGCTGGATGGAGTATATAACATTCACTTTGATGGGCACTTGGGGACACTCTAATTTATTCATTCATTGCAGAGTAATATGTTAGGCAGCCAGTTTGGAGAGGCATCCTTTTGCAGGAGCAACGGAGACTGATGCTTGATGTGAGGAATGTTTGAATACCCAAAGTAATAGGCACTCATCCCCCAGAGCAGCTGAAACTGAATGAAACCATTAGTAAGGGTTAATTTGTTCTTCCAAGAAACTCTGGGCACTACAGCCAGTACATAGATAAATGAGAAGGTTATTATAAGTAAACCAGATTTCTGTTTACTTCTTACCTGTGTGTGTTGCATCGATGCACACATTTCCTCACGTGAAGCTATAACACACACACACACACACACGGTCCTCTGAAACTATTGAATTGTGTGTGACTAGTGGGAGATTTTACTTCCTCCTGTGTAATCGGAAAGACTAGAATAGAATGCTTTTCTTCCTCTTCTTTGCTCTCAAATATAGTAGCTGAGCCAATTTATGTTGCTAGCTGGAAGGAAGAAGGGTCGGGTACTTTTCAAGAGTGATTTGTGTCACAGAAAAAAAAACACGAAATTACAAAAATGGTAGTTAACTCATTGAGGAACCTGAGGTGAGATAAGTGATAGCTTAAAGACTAGAGATAGTCCCAGAGGATTTGAGGACTCTTGGGAGTTATCTGCTAATACATATTTTTCAACAGAATGAACATATTTTTCAACAGAATGAGAGAGCCAGGCTGAAATAAGATATGATTACAACCTTTAACAGCTGATATATTTATGCAAGACAGGTGTATTCTTAGATAGTATGTTAATTTTGCCTGCAAAGCATAAGAGGTGGGAGGTCTACATCTTACAACTGAAAGATATGGTTAGAAGAATATGGCACACAGAACATTTCAGACATGGAAAAGAAAATGGTGTGGCACAATAAGGAAACATACTACTCCATCTGCCCTGATATTTCCATAGATGACATTGTGTGTGTGTGTGTTCAGTGAACTGAAACATTGACTTTCAACAATTAGCATGAATGCAGTCTCATTTTAAAAAACAAAACAAAAATATTTTTGTATTGTGGTTGCCTCCTATAATGAACAACTTTTACATCAACATATCAGGAAATTTAATAATGGCCAGAATTTCTATATAGATTAAAATGTCCATGAACTGTAAGCTGTCATATATATTTTTATGAGAGCTCTTTCCCTTTCCTTTCATAAGCAGGTAACTCCAAGACATTAAGTAGCTAGCTAGTCAAATTAGAGTTCATAAACATGTTTTCACAACAGGTTTTTTAAAAAAAAAAAAAAAATTAGAAAAATACTACTGTTTCAGTACTGAAATGCTGAAAAGGTTGAAATCAGATCTGGTGTTGGTTTTGAAGACAGCCATATTAGCTTGCCAAACAATTTGAAAGCTTTTTCCACATAGTTTCCCTGACAGTCTGCCTTTCCCCACTCACCAGTTACTTAATTCTCTGTATAGCAGCTTAGGGACCTGGAGGGGCTGCCATGGGGAGACAGGAGTGGACAAACTGGCTTCTCCCAGCTGCACATTAGACACTTACATCTGGATTCAAACCGATAACATGGCTTTCCTATGCTAATGCCTGTCTCAGCAAACTATAGCATAGCCATTGAGAGAATAATTAAAACAAAGACATGATGCACTACAAATTCTATGGTTCAAGTCTCATTAGTTGTGAATTCACTGGGTGATCCCTAATATTCCAGCCTGTAATATCCTAGCCTGTTGTTGTTGCTGTTGTTATATCCCATTTTGCTCTCAAAATTGGGACTCAAGATGGCTTACAATCTAAAATGTACACATGTATTAATTAATATATGTAAACAGATCTATAGAAGTTCCCTTATATTATATTTATCATATATTAACCTGTGCACATAATATTCTCTCCCTGTGTGTGTAATATTATTGTTAAATGTAGAATATATTATTACAGAATATATTGATTGATTGATTGATTGATTGATTGATGACAGTGATATATTTCCATCTGATAATATTACTTTACTTTTATTTTCCACAAAGGAAAAGCCTTGTATGTATGGCTTTAGCATGTAAGAAATGCTCTTTTTGCTGCAGTGTTGATCAGCAGGATGCTGTTATCATTTGCCCGATCGCCACTTGTTATTCTAGAAAAAATCTTGTGCAGCAAACACATCCCTCTCCTTATGTAGAGAATATGATTGCCATGATTATAGCGTTCAGCTGTGAGCTAGTATATAGTAAACTGCATGTTCAGACATTTGGAACAGGGGGCACTATGCTTTTACTGGAAACACCCTTAATAAATAATTATCTTAACATTTCGTCTGCTATTCATGATAATAGAATAGATCTTTTAATAACTTGAACATCCAAATCAAAGAGACAGAATGATGACCAAATAGCATACCACTGAAGAAGTGGGAATAGACAATCTAAGAGCTGCAAATGATGCAGTGTGGAATTTTTGTCATTAGTTTTCCATTCTTCCTTCTATGATTTCCTTCTGCGTACTTCATTCCAATTCCCTTCTACCCAGTTTTAGATGCCTCCATCTCTGCAACAGCAAGGTAGCATTCTGTGGCCACCAAGTGTACTCATTTGCCACCGGGCTCTCCTCCTTTGCGCCCCCCCTCCAAAGATGCTTTGTATTTCTGCAGATCTCAGGTTTAACTGTGCTGACATCTTGAACTTGTGCTTGAATGGTTCTGGCAATGGCTGTTGTCTGAGAATAACATTGGGAGACTTTTTCTCAGTACCGTCATAGCTGAACTGTGGATTTCCACAAGATTCCTTCTGCAGTGCTGACAACCCAATCTGGAAATCAGCCCTCTAGAAAAGGTTGTTAAATCTTTTAGGGCATGAGGGGGTCTGCAAGCTGGATGAGGGATTGTGCACAGAGATACTTCAACCCTATTAGTTGGTCCCAACTAGAGTAAACCCACTGAATCAATTGTTGAATGGTGAACAAACACATAGGTAAATCCCACTGATTCTGTGGATTTACTCTAATGGGCACTACCAAAGAGACTGCAACCAGAAGATGTGTTTCCAAGCACTGGATACCAGTATCTCCAGAACGAATGTACCATAATGTCATTTGAGCTCTGAGCACACCAGCTTTTCCGTTCCTAAACTATCTCAAGATGGGATCTGTAGGCCCTCCTATGAGGACTCCACAGAACATAGGAACAATGTGTTACAAGTATCAGAATTTCCTACAGTTAGCTGCAAGGATGTAAAAAAGTTATATAGCAAAAGCAGTGTAAAAAGTGAGAACCCAGCTGGGAAAAATGGGAGTGTTAAAATAACATTTACTAGTAATTTTTAGAAGTTACCTCTTAAAGGCATTTTATAGGCATTTAAGTAGTATGTTTCAAGTTTTATGCTTGTCAACTCATAATCCTCTTAAAGGCAGAGGGAATGAAAATACAATAGAAAAATAACAATGTAACAAACAAAGTGAGTTGCAAAGCGTTTCCTCAATAATGGTAGCTCATTCATTTCTAGACATTATACTGAGTTGCATAATGAATTATTCTTAAATAAGTTTCCCTGCTCTGGTCCCTCCCTCGGCCATTGCCCCCAGATCCAAAGCTGCTTGGCTTTCGTATGTGTGGCTTTATCATATGCCTTCAGACAGTGGCTCTAGAACAATGCATTCATTTTGTATTGTGGGCCATTTCCGCACTAGCCTGTTATAGCACTATTATTCCACTTTCAACATCCTATGGAATCCTGGGTTTTTCAGTTTCGAGAGGGGCTGGCGGGCCCCTCCCTAAACTGCAAACCCCAGGATTCCATAAGATGTTGAAAGTGGAATAATAGTGCTATAACAGGCTTGTGCGGAAATGGCTGTGGTCAAAATGGCATAAAGTTGAGCCTTGATCTGCTGAATGTCTCAGATTTTTCAGGATGCTATGTCAATTTCATAAGCAGAGAAGCAAGCAGTGTTACATGAACAGAGGAACACTGCACACATCTAAGCTTAGCCTAGGCACATAGTGAGTTTTAGAAAATCTTCCCTAGAATATTCAAAACCAGTTTGAAATCTTTCTATTCTGTCACTTGATTTTTTTTCCGCTCAAGCCCTTAAGGGTTGGGTGGTTATACTGTCATGATTTTAACCTCTGGAGTGAAGCTCCAGTTGAAATCCACTGAAGTGTCACACTGATGTTCTCTGAATATTTACTGGGAAAGGAACTGTCATTTGTTCACCAAGGGAAAGCCCCATCTGACTCACACCTGAGAATCACTGATTCCCTTTGAATTATAACTATTTGCATGCAATTTTTAAAACAGCTCTTACTTGTTATGGAGAAGCTAGTTTAAATTCACAATTTTTTTTTCAATACATATGTGTATTTTGGTACCTATTTGCACAAATCTGATTTTTCACCAAGTGTAATAAATGCAAATAAATAAACATGAAGTATACTCTATCTTGTTATTTGAATCTCACCTAAGAGGTTCTTCAACAGATATTCCTGTTTTATATCTCATGTAAGGTGGCCCATATAAATAGAACTATTTTATAAATTTTACCCACTAGCTTTTTCCTACTAGCACATCTACTACTTGACTGAGTTCTGTTCTGGGCTCTTTCTGATCTGTCTTCTGTTTCTTCTCCTTAACTCACTTACTCTTCCAAAATATTGTTTCATGTTACAACTCATCAAGTACTTTTAAAAATGCAAAAAAGCAAGAAACACATTTCATTGAGAGTGGGACTGTACAAAATGTTTAAGGTGGTATGGTGTAGTGGTTGAAGCCGACAAAGAGCAGCCCAGGCTAGTCCTGTAATTACAGAGAGAAAAGAGAAGCTGGAGGCAGCCACAATAGACTCACAGCTATTCCTCCTGTGGCATTGGAAGAGCCTACCCTATCACCTGATTGGGTGACTCAACCTCCAGTCCAGTTGGCATATAATAATGGAAACAAAGACCAAGTGCACATGGAGAGGGGTTGCTACCTTGTCTTTAACATCTTGGTGCCTACCTATTGAAAAATGAAAGGAGAAATAGAAAACACAGAGAAAGGGAAAGGAGGGAAATCTTAGTTTGGACCCAGACATAGGGTTTGGGGTGGGGAACCCTCATGAAAGTGGAAAGACTGTGAATAATTCCCCCCCCATGATTCCCTTCCAGAGCTCCCCCTCCCATTCCTTTGCTTTTGGCCTTGACGTTCCCAGGGGGAATAAAAAAGACAGGGCTTACTGGTAGCTTCCCCTCAGGGAGAGAAGAGCAGAGTTCTGGCATTCTAGCTACTTCTGGAGGCCATCTCAAGCAAAGAGAGCACCTGACCAATCAGCAGCCATTACATTAAAATATGCAGCCACATGGCAGAGAGGACATGCCTCCAGCAGTGGGGGGGGGGTTTGCTCACCCAAAGGGGAAAAAAGATGTCCATTTTAAACACAAGCCTCACAAGCCTGGGGTGAAGAATGCAAGGGAATGAGGGGAGGAAAATGGAGGGAGGAGGCCAGGACGGACATCACGAATAATCAAATTCATGAAAGTAAAACATGTGAATGTGGAGAGAGGACTGTACTGATTCTACTTATAGCTTTACATTTTCTGATGGGAAGGGAAACACTGAAAATAATGGTGTCTAGGTGCATTATGAAAAAGTGGTGAATCAATTTCACTATGCATACGTTGGAATTTATAAGTATGATTACATTACTATGGGATGTTGTGATTTGATAAGCACTGAGAAAAAAGGGTGTCTCCATTCAGAGTGGAGATTTAAAAAAAAATGCAGCAGAAGCATTTTCTCTACTTTATGAAATACTCAAAACAGTTAAGATGACACCTTGAGAAGGCATAATTTAATTACCTAAGTATGCTACCAAAACCTTGTCACACTTTCTGTCACAAGGCATCTGTCTTTTTCCTTGAACCTCTTTTCAAATAGGTTAGAGCTCATAGCTACTGACCTTTGAAGTTTCCTTGCTCTTCTCTTTTGCAAACAACCTATGAAATTAAATGCATAAAATTATGTTAATATGACATTCTGCCAGTGCACAGACTCTGTGTATGTAGAATCAACTCTATTGGAGGCAAGGTTCCTAGGTTTTTTTTTCCCATGAGGAACCACCACAGGGACTTTATTGTTGTTGTTTTTTAAAAAAACGAAGTCTACCTCATCACCAGAACACATCGTCTTGCTCTATCCTCAGTATTAATCATGGAATGTCAGAAGCTGAATGAACATTAAAAACAATAGATGTAGTCTCCTTCTAATAGTGCCAGTTCTTTACATGGTTGCCAGTGGAGAAGTGAGTCCATTCCTTGTTTTAGTCCAAACTCTAAATGAGCTAACCAGGTTTTGGAGTTTCTGTTGAGTTTAGCACCTGGAATAGCTCATTTCAAGTTTAGACTAAAACCCAGAATGGTTCCCCAGGCCACTGGCCTGGAAGCCATAGGCCGAAACAGCCTTCTGTTCCAGAATTCCAAACTGCAGTAGTCAAAATGTCCTCCACAGTGCCATTCAGGAAAGCTGTGTTTCAACAGCAGTGATGGGAAAGAAGAAGAAGGAGGTGAAGGTGGGTTGGATTGTGTATGTGTGCATGGGCATTTGCATGTGTATATGAGAAAGAAGAGAAAGTCAAGAAGAGCCTGCTGCTTGACCTGAAAGTCCTTTGAAAGGTGATAAACTCTTCTCCACCCTGACGTTGAAGCTCAGTGTTGATGGTTCAGGCTACATTGGTATTTATAAGGGAAGGACTTGTTTTCCTTTATTTATGTTTACCATCTGTCCAGAATTTCATCCTGGAGGCCCAGTACTATGATTTCTGTAGAGTCATTTCCTCTGTGCTTCTTGGTGTACTGTCATCAGCAGACTGCATTCTGTTTAGAGGCTTTGAAGCTATTCACACAATACTCTTTGCAGGAAAAACAGAAAAAAATATTCTTCAATCTTTAGAACTTCAAATAAATGGTTTAGAACTAAATATTATCTTTGTTAGCCCCTTTGCTAGTACATTTAGAGAGTCAGTCTTATGGAAGTGCTGCCCACGCTTGGTAATAATGTCAGTTGTCAAGTATATTTATAAGGTAATTTGAGCACTGATAACCTTACTAGCAATTCAGGTGAAGGGTGACATCTTCTCTGTTCCCTTTTCCTCTCTCTTCTTTCCTGAAGGGGTGGCAAAGTTTGCACAGTGACCTGGGAACAATGATACTAGTGGCAGATATTTATGGAGGTTTACCTAGAATCTATTGTTTAGTCAACCGCTAGTGAGCTCAAAAAGTCTAATTTGGTTAGGTTTTATTTGGAGAGGACATATTTTTAATAATTATATTGATGTTTTGATACCATTTCAGTTTAAGGTAGGTGACTACAATAAAAGTACTATAGAAACATCATTCATGAGTTTCCCTTCCTCCCTCATCCATCCCTGCTGTGTACTAGAGAAAGAAGGAAACAAATACGTAAGTTTTTCTTGAAAGTAAATTCTCACCCCACCAAAAGATCTTCTCTTGCTTTCCTTCTCTTTCTCTCTTACAATCTCACCTCCTTGTTGTTGTGTGCCGTCAAGTCGTTTCTGACTTATGGCAACCCTAAGGTGAACCTATCAGGGGTTTTTCTGGGGCTGAGAGTGTGTGACAAACCCAAAGTCACCTAGTGGGTTTCCATGGCCAAACTCAAGGGAATCAAACTGTCGTCCCCAGGGTCATAGTCCAACAGTCAAACTGCACTATGTTCTCTTTTTAGCTTAGTGATTCACACATGGATCCTAGCCAGGTCTCCACTCTCATTTGTTCCACAATTGCCAACACACACAAAACCATGACTGGGCTGAGGACTGCAAAACATGTGACCCTCTCTCTCACCTTCTCAGACTCAGGTCACTGGGGCCGGGGGGGGGGGATTGAGCCTGCTGGCAGCCTCTGCTTTTCTAGCTCTGCTAACTGTCAGAGAAGTGAGTCACAGCAGAGGTTTCCAAACTGTGTGTCGTGACACAGTATTGTGTCAGCTGCAGTGTCTAGGTGTGTCATGCAAATGTTAAGAGTGGAGGGGCTGCCTCTCCCACTGCTGTGGTGGGCCAGACCTGGGTGAAGGGGTTGCCTCTGCCACCACTGCCCCGGGCCAAGGAAGACCCCAGTGAGGGTGGTGGAGGAGCTCCCTCTGCTACCGCCAGCACCCTGGGCTGAGGAAGACCCCGGTGAGGGCAGCAGTGGCAGGCCAGGCCTGGATGGAAGGGCTGCCTCCACTTACTGAATTACTTACTGAATTACTGTGTCGTGAAATGATGCATGTCTAAAAAGTGTGTCACCTACATGAAAAGTTTGGAAAGCTCTACAGTGGATGGAAGGAACTTTACAACCATCACCACTGCTACTTCTCTAGGTCAACTACTGAAATTCCTACGTATTGTACACTGTTAATATATCCTGTTTGTGTGTACTTTTATATCAATCATGTATACTTTCATATCAGTTCATGTTGTCATGACCTACTTGCTTTTGATATGCTATCTGCAAAATGAGCTTTTTACAGTTGTGGATAGGCTCAATCAAAGAAGTCGCAACCCTAAGTTTGCAAGATCTGAGCTGAGCTGTTGATAAACAGGGTGGCTTGGAGGCCTCACATTCATAGGGTTGTCATAAGTTAAAGTTGAGGTGATGCCAGTTAACAACAACAATACATCCATTAAATTTGACTGGCTCCTGCCCCCAGAAGCCAAATAAGTTGGTTAAACTGTTTGTTAGAATCATAGAGTTGGAAGAGACCCCAGGGGCCATCCAGTCCAACCCCTCGCCATGCAGGAACACATATCAAAGCACTCCCAACAGATGGCCATCCAGCCTCTGTTTAAAAACCTCCAAAGAAGGAGACTCCACCACATTCCAAGGCAGCATATTCCACTACTGGACAGCGCTGAGAGTCAGGAAGTTCTTCCTGAGGTTCAAGTGGAATCTCCTTTCCTGCAGCTTGAATCCATTGCTCCTTGTCCTAGTCTCTAGAGCGGTAGAAAACAAGCCTGCTCCCTTCTCAACATGACATTCCTTCAAATATTTAAACATGGCTATCATAGCCCCTCTTAACCTTCTCTTCTGCAAACTAAACATATCCAGCTCCCTAAGCCACTCCTCATAGGTCATGGCATCCAGACTCTTCACCATTTTGGTCGCCCCCCTCTGGACATGCTCCAGTTTGTCAATATCCTTCTTGAATTGAGGTGCCCAGAACTGGACGTAGTATTCCAAATGAGGTCTAACCAATGCAGAATACAGTGGTACCATTACTTCCCCCCGATCTAGATACCATACTCCTATTGATACAACCAAGAATTGCATTGGCTTTCTTGGCTGCCACATCACACTGCTGACTCATGTTCAGCTTGTGATCTGCCAACACTCCTAGATCCCTTTCACACGTACTGCTATCCAGCCACATGTCCCCCATTCTATACTTGTGCATTCCATTTTTTCTGCCAAAGTGTAGGACCTTATATTTGAACCTGTTGAAATTCATTTTGTTAGCTTTGGCCCAGCTCTCCAATCTGTCAAGGTCATTTTGAATTTTAATCCTGTCCTCTGGGGTATTAGCAACCCTTCCCAATTTGGTGTCATCTGCAAATTTGATCAGCATGCCCTCCACTCCTTCATCCAAGTTGTTGATGAAGATATTGAATAGCACTGGGCCCAGGACAGAACCCTGTGGCACCCACTAGTCACTTCTCTCCAGGAAGAAAGGCAGCCATTGGTGAGCATCCTTTGGGTTCAATCAGTCAACCAATTACAAATCCACGTAACAGTAGCCCTGTCCAACCCACATTTTACTAGCTTCTTTGCAAGAATGTCATGGGGAACTTTGTCAAAGGCCTTACTGAAATCATGGTATGCTACATTCACTAATTGTTAACTTCCCAGTTCTGGGTTCAGTACCCCATCGCTCACAGTCTGAGTGTAGATACAATATTGTAGATACAATAACATTTTCTATTGAAACTATTAAAGCTTCATGTTCCCGCACTGCAAAGAATGAATTTAAGTTTGTGTTTCTGGTGATATAAATAGTCAGTATTATGCATAACTGGATGATTTGGTATCATACATTTTTATCCACCTAACATCCCACTGTTCATCTTTTTTTTTTATGAGTGCCTTTGTGCTGTTAGACTGGCAGTTTTGTGTCATGAAATGGAACCCCAGTTGAGTTTAAAAGCTCATTCCCCCTTTATGTGTACTGTTGTATCAATTCATCTCATCATGACCTACTTGCTTTTGATACACTATCTGCAAAATCAGCTTTCAGGAGAAACTGTTGGGTTCACTGTATAATTAATTTCTACCTATGTTTTAATTAATAGTGCTTTGTATCTCCTTTTTAAAAATTATCCTAGCATGGGCTTCCACAGAAACAAAAGTTTAAACAAGCTACTGGAGTTCTTTGCATTACCACTGCTTGCTCTGAAAACATTCCTTTTGTATAAATTATTCCACTGAAATCATTATAATTGAAAAATACATGGATACCAGTTTTAGCATACAAAGCATAAAAACCTATAACCAGACAGATGAATATGATGCACAGCAAAGGTCAAATATTTAAAGTAGTAACATCTGCCATTCATCTCTGTGTTGGTTGCTAATGCGAGGTTTGTCAGGCTTTTAAAAAGAAAGCAAAAGAAACCGGAAATGTCTCATAAAAACTAGATTTAAATGAGAGACATGGTCGCTGGCTGTTTTTTAAAAAGGAGATTTTATTTCAAGGAATAGCCAAACACATTTCAACCAAGTAATATTTGAAAATTGAGATTTTATAGCCCAAGATATTTCAACCAAGTAATTTGAAAATTGGGATTTTAAAAAGACATGCTTCCTGATCTTGCCAATAACAACTGATAATCACAATTTTATAGCTTTTCTTAATGAAACTAACTTTAATATTCACTTTTGGTACAATTTAATATAGATTTGCTATATTTGGTATAAAGTGGTGCACGGATTTGACATACTCATGATTTACTGTTCATTTAAGAGCTCTGAAGTAGGCAGGAATTCAGAAGAATTCTTTCAATGTTCAGTTGCCATAAAGTTGACCATTGGCCCAGTACTTGTGTTCTCGGTGCTGACGGATGCTGCCAGGAACACACAGACTGAGAACTGGAAGAGAAAAACCACAGCTTTATTGGCTATTGTTGCCAACAGAGTTGGAGTATGCATGGGTCGAGATATGGGCATCGACAAACCCAACTGTTAATTGATGAGCCCAACCTTCCAGCCTTCCACTAGAACCGATATGATGATTGGAGAGGCACCCCTTCCAGGGGAGAAGTCCCCAAACCAAAACCACACTTTGCCTCCCTGGAACCAAATGGCCATATCGAGGGCCCATTCTACTGGCACTAACAAGTTGTGACAAATAACAGCCATTACATGCATATCTGTACATAATGCAATACTATGCCCATGTAAGGGCACTTCCTAACCTCATCTCCCTCCATTATGCTGCTGCCCCCATGTACAAGGGAAACCCCATAGACATATGGGTAGGTGGGTGGTTGGATGACAGTGAACAACAGAGTGGCCAGGGAGCTGGGAGCTCAGGGTAATAAATACCTTGCCACCCAACCAGAGTGAAGATTTCCCATCTGGGCACTCAGGTTGGATCCGGCTCCTCTCCAACCAATGAATTCAAACTGGTGGTTTGAATTCATAGCTGGCAAGCTCCTTCCCTCCCAAGAGGCTGTGCAGTGGTTCAGCATGGCTGGATGACCCATGGCAGCAGGCCCACACCAAGCTGCAACCTGTCCACTTGGTAAGTCAGGTGGCTGCCTTACTAATGGACAGCAGCTCTCCAAAATTACAAGAAGAGTTCTTTCTGAAGCTTGTTCACCTTAAAAGCAGGTACTAAGAACTAAACTGAACCTGTCCCTAGGGATATAAATCTTCACAAATTTCATTCTTGCAGGCAAGAATGAATATTTTTTTATCATTTTTCTCCTTGCTACAAGAGACTCTACATTTTCCAAAGACGATTTGTAGTTTGAAACTTATTCTGTACGAAAGTTACATTTTTATACAAAACCAGCATTTTCTGTGCAGAAAACAAGAGTTCTGTGGATTCTGTTTTCTGTGAAGGAAGTACTGGGTTGTGTGTGTGTGTGTGTGTGTGTGTGTGTGTGAAGAAGAATAGGAGGAGGAGGAGGAGGAGGAGGAGGAGGAAGAAGAAGAAGAAGAAGAAGAAGAAGAAGAAGAAGAAGAAGAAGAAGCAGCAGCAGCAGCAGCAGCAGCAGCAGCAGCAGCAGCAGTCTCAAACTGAAAAGAATCTCTATTCTCTATTTTCATCCCCTTGTGGCTTGCTTACTGTTAATTGCTTTCAAGTCAATATGGACTTACAGGTGACTCAATGAATGAAAAATCTCCAAGAGCCCCAGTTATTAAATACCGAGCTCAGGGCTGTGGCTTCCTTGGTTGAGTCAATCCGCCAGTAATGCAGTCTCATTCTTTCCCTTTTGCCTGCCACTTTCATGGCTTTATTTTATTTTCCAAGGAGTCATTATGTGTCCAAAGTGTTGTAGCTTCTGTTTAGTTATTTTGGCTGCTAGGAAGACTTCAGCCTTCGTTTGCTCTTGGACCCATTTATTTGTCTTTTTGAACGTCCATGCAGAACTCTCAACCACACCACATTTCAAACAAAGTAAATTTCTTCTCTCCTTATTTCATTTTCTTTTTCTTTCTTCTTTCTATCCCTAGCATTATGTGCTTTGGAAAGTAACATTACTGGCCATGCTGGTTGGGGGCTGCTGCAAATTACAACCCAAAAAAGTTACATTCCTAATGTCTGCCTTATATGTGCATACCCTTGCTACTGAGCTGTATTACCCAGCCCTAGTCCTGGATTTGTTTGTTTCACTGGCTCTAAATGAACAGAATTCCAAAAGTGAATGGATTTCACCAACTCTGTCAGCAGTCTCCAATACAGGAAATAACGAATGTGGCTGTTTATGTGAGTCACTGGGGAATGGGCAGCAGTGCCACAGGCAGAGTGTCTATATTTGAGAGCTTATCTTCTTTCTTTAAAACTTGCCATGGAAATGAGAGAAAGCAAGCTAGTTAGCAAACAGAGAAGCAGTGGCTAGGGTTTGAGAAGGTGTCCTGAGTTGTCTAAGTTAAATCCTGAGTTTGCCTCTTGTATTTCTTTTGTAGAGAATGAATGGCATGAAAGATTTTGACATGATCTGCTGCTCCCATCATATTCCTAGTCCATAGAATATTCCATAGAATGGCTGCTCTTAAAAAAAAAGAAAGAAAGAAAAGGGAGGGAGGGAGGGAGGGAGGGAGGGAGCAAAAAAGAAAGTGACACAGACCCAATATTACAGAGAGAGACTCTTTTTTCAGAGTCAAGCCCAGGCAGGTTCTCTTTAGGGACTTTCACTGAATTTTGTTTTTATGACAAAAGGTAAAAATCTGGATCACAATCTTAGCATGTGGTGAAATTGGATAGCATCTTTCAGCCCTCCCGGGACACGACTCTGAAGCTCCAGGATCCTTGAATTTTTTCCCCATCTGTCCTTCTAGTAAAGGTGCAAAAGCTTCTCCTCACATTTGCACTGGAAAGTCATTTTAGCACTTTTTCTGAACTTGAAGAAGGTAGGAACATCTTGCCTACAGCAAAGGCTGTGGAGTACGTGTGTAGAGCCCCCAGTGGTTGGAGCCCAGAAAAATATTCTTAAAAGCAACAAAGCAGCCCTGGTGTAAGATTTTCTTTTGTAGCACAGAATGGGGCCTTTGCTTCAGCTCCTGATAATCAAGATTGTAACATGCATGATAACTTAGTCAAACCTGGTTAGTGAAATACAGGACCATACAAGTTAAGAATCCAGCCTGCAGCTACAAACAGTCCCTGACAGATGTAAAGTCGAAGGCTTTCTCAGCCAGAATCCATAGGTTGTTGTGGGTTTTCCGGGCTTTGAGGCTGTGTTCTATTAGTATTTGCTCCTGATGTTTTGCCTGCATCTGTGCTGGCGTCTTCAGAGGATCTGGTGGCATGGAAATGAGACAGAGTATATTTACTTGTGTAGTCCCCGGGTGGGAGGAAGCAATTTGCGTATGTTACAGTAGGCCTGTGTGATGGCCTATTGTTAAATGGGATATCCCCCAGGGTAGTATTGTTAGTCAGGGGATATGTATAATAGTGCATTAAGTACATTAGCAATCTATTGTATTGTTTCCTGTAGAGGGACCTCCAGAGTCTGGGTGGTGTTCACTGGCATATTTTTGAGTCTTGATTTTAGTGTTCTTCAGTACTGTTAGCCAAATTTTGTTTACTTTCCAAGTTTCTTCTTTCCTGTTGAAATTGTCCATGTGTTTATGGATTTCAATGGCCTCCCTGTGTAGTTTGACATAGTAGTTGTCAGAATGGTCCAGAATTTCTGTGCTTTCAAAAAGCATTCTGTGTCCAAGTGGATTTATAACATGTTCTGCTATGGCTGATTTTTCTGGCTGGATCAGTCTGCAGTATCTTTCATGTTCTTTAATTCATGTTTGGATGTTGCATTTTGCAGTCCCTATGTAGACCTGTCCACAGCTGCAAGGTATGCAGTAAATTCCAGCAGAAGTTAGAGAATCCCTCCTGTCCTTTGCTGAACATAGCATTTGTTGAATTTTCTTGGTCGGTCTGTAGATTGTTTAAATAGTCCCTGATAGGTTGTTGATATGTGATTGTATGTGTGTACGCACACATGGAGTGAAGTGGAACAGCCATTCCTGTTATGTTGGCATCCTTTGCCTGTGGAGGCAAGTAGGTTGAAAACAAACAAACAACTGTCATCATCAGAGAACTTTGGCTGTTCTTCAGCAAAGCGTAACTGGGGATGGAAAGAATATTTGAGTATATTTGCAAAACACATTTCTCAAGTGTCAGGAAACACTGACAAGAGAATCCTGGATTGATGAGAATCTTTACATGTTGGAACTGATTTTGTGCAAAATTCAAAGTTGGAATATTTGCACAGAAAACAGCTTTTTCTATGTAGAAAATGCTGTTTCCTATACAAGAAAGCATAGACAATTAAGTTCTGAACTGCAAATAATCTTAAAAAAAAAAGTTCAGTTTTCAAAGACTTTCTGAAAGAGGGCGGAAAAGTGGTAAAATTACTTGTTGCCTACACAAAGAAGGAAATGGGAGAATTACATCCCTAGACTTGAAACTAAAGCTTATCTTTGTTAACCTTTTCTTCTCAAACTCCCATCCCACCTGAACAGAAGTCCTTCTTGCTGTTGCCACTCCTTCAGATTGTTTTCCTGAATACTTCTCTGGTGAGTAAGATGAAGAGCAGGTACTTTAAATAATGAAGTAGATGGAGTATTGGAGAAACAGAATTTAGTAGCAAAGAAAAGGGTGGTGATACCTGGATTGGCCTTTATATCAACCTGCAATTAAATATCTTCAGCTGCTTACATTTCCTGTGATGTGATTTTATCATTGTGTATCCTTTGTTAAACATGAATAAAAACATGCTTGTCAACAAGGAGATATTTTTAAAAGGTAAGATATGTGTATGTGCTCCTTCAAGTTGCCTGATGACTCAGGTGTACCCGATGAATTTCATAGGGTTTTCTTAGCCAAGGAATACTCAAAGGTCTGTAGAAATATCAGTGAGAGTCTCTTAGCTGTGTGATTTGTTTCATTTTCCAGCTGACTTTCTTTCATGTTTCTGTAGCTTGGTGGGTTGTAAGGGCAGAGCTACAAAATAAACTAGAAGTCAGCTGGAATAGTGAATTCAGATGTACAGTCATCCCTCCACATTTGCTAGGGTTAGGGGCACAGGACCCCCTGTGAAAGTGGAAAAACGATGAATAACTCTAGGCCCTCCCAAACCATATTTAACACACAAAAAAGTGTGATTACCATATTCAACCCACCATGGATTCCTTTGAGGCATCAGGGTTCCTTCACAAGGCAGAAGTGGGTGGCTGATGAAGCTTACTGCCACCTCCACTGCTGCCCCACACCAGTTTTAATAGGGACTTACTAGCCTTGTTTGCAGTTTCTCAGTCTCACGAGGCTTGCAATCCCTATTAAAAATGAAATAGGGAGACAGCAGAGGTGACAGCAAAGAATCCATGAATAATCAAATCCACAAAAGTGAAACCCACAGATGTCGAGGGCTGACTGTAATGACAAATTACAGTTAACTGCAAACTCATTTCAAAAGCCAACTTCAAAGCTTCTTGGATTATGGTTTGGTGAATACTAACAGCCATGTAGTTCTGTAGCTGGCAACCTCATGCTCTCCAGAAAGGTCAAATTATAACCCCCCATAGTCACTGACCATTGGCCATGAATAGTAAGAGCCATCAATAATGGGGTGGCAACCTGGTGCTTTTCAGATGTGTGAGATGATATCCCCGTAATCACTGACCATTGGCCATGCCCATCAAGCCTTACAGGAATTGTAGCCCAAAAGATCTGGAGAGTACTAGATTGCCTTGTCCTGATCAAACAAGAGGTTCTTATTATGGTGAAGCCAGTTTTATTGTGCCCAGTGCTTATGAGAATGTTACCCTTCCCATGGCTGATAAAACTGCTCTCACAACTTTTCAGACTGTTACATTTGGCCACCCGTATTCATGGAATAGTAAGGCATAGAATGGTCTTAATATACCGTCATCCATGTAATGGATATGTTTTCCCATAGCAGCACACAGTTTCTATATAGATGCTTATCCTGAATTTATCAGTGTTCTTCACTATGTTATTTCTTTTGTCTGTTCCTTTCCCGTTTTACTGTGGCCTACTGTTATTAATGACAGGCCAACTGCAGTGCAGTTCTATTATTGTTTCTTCCTGGGCCTTTGTCATATTTTATACAGTTACTGAGATATTGGTGATTGCATACAGGTATAAAAATAGCACACTTGTAATGTAGATCATTAAAATTCATAGACTGTAGCAAGACTTGGTTCCTGTGTTTTCTGGACAGAGGTTTCTGTTAACCTTTCAAAGATTTACAGAGGCATTTCTACAGTGTAATAATAAAAATAGGCAAGTCAAGCAGGCTACAGGGCAAGGAGAGCTGGAGAGGATATATGTGTCAGACAACGGACCTATAAGAGGTTCACCAGAAAATATTCTGAATTTAAATTCTCTGCTTCATTTCTTCTTTTTAAAAAGTCCACTGCTGTCTGCACTATTTCTGTGGGGACGTGGAAAATTTTGCACTTCTTCTTTGTCAAAGTAATACTGCTTCAGCCTCTCTGGGGTCTTTAATGCTCTCTGAGCATTTTTAAATTTATTGTAATACCATGATATATTTGTTGAGGCGGTGAATAGCTGGAAAGGCAGTTGAGCAAGAATTTCTGTTCAGTGCTCCTGATGTGAGGGCTCTTTTCAAGAAGTGGTTACGTTTGTCATTCGCGACAGACAGGTTTGTGTGAAATTCTCAACCTCTGGCCTTTACAGTGCCTATATGGTGGGACAGGCATCTGCCATTTTGACTATATATGACAAATCCAGATCTTTTAAAAAAGATTTATATAACCTAGCCGTTTAGTAGTGTACAATATTTAGGACTATTAAGTCTTTGATGGGATTATTTTCCTAAGGAATTCTATAATTTACAGAATCCATTTAATTATATCACTGGATAAGAAAGAATAAGGTAGAGCCAAGCTATGATGTTCCTAAATCCTAGGATCAGTCGAAATAGAATGTTAATTAGACCACCAAAAACTTTTCTCCTCTACCAGTACCGGATGCTAGGATGGAACAGGAGGAAAAGAATTAGAGTCATGGCTTATCGCTAACTGTATTTCACTCCATGTGGCCCATGGACTTTGCCCATACTTGGTATATAGGTTGCCAGATTCCTCTCACAACTCAACTGAAAAGCATTTCTTTCCAAAACTAAATTTACTGAGATAATATAATTACAATTAGGGCATTTTATAGTTATCTTTGTATGGACAGGACTACAAGAATATGAACTTCATGCTAGATATATTTTTGTGTTGCATTTATTTCCCCATGTTGAAATAAATACTGAGCAACTGGAAGTGTTGAGAACCATCATTTAGGCTGTATGACATCCTATGCTGTGATTAGCTCCAGGTTCATCACTATCTTGGTCTTGGATGGCTGTTAGTAACAGAGTGATGGACACAGATTTTTCTGTGCACTAGTGTGAACACATGGAGTCCATCCAACTGAAGCAACCATTTTGCCTTGCAAGTACCTATTAGCAACCAAAACCTCGCAGATGTTATGACAGAACTGGAAGGGACTTTGGAAGTTGTCTTGTCCAACCACCTACCAGAGATTTAGCATTTTAAGGCACCTTTTCATTTATCCTGTTAATGGAGAACTTGGTTACCTGTAATGACTGTCTGCTCAGAGGAAGCTGGAATTAAATATGAGAAGCTAAGTGGGGGAAAAAGGAAGAACTATCACAATTAAAAAAAAAAAGTCAAACATCATTCAGAGAAGTAAAAATTTACTTCCAGTATCTATAGTCTTATATCTATGGGTGACTAATTTATTAACTGAAAAATAAAAAGTCGACAGATCTGATTAAGATGTCAAAGGGAATCCACAAATTATCTGGAAAAGGCCCAAATAGATTCTGCTGTTAAAAAAAACATAAAGGGGAATGGAAGGCAAAACTCTGGAGATCATTCTTTTAGCTCCTTTGAATACTGACAATATAGAGCTGGATATGAAGAGGCCATGTAACCAGTTAGTGGAAAGAAAAAGAAAGAGTTTAATGTACAAAAAGAGAGATTTGGCTCTCTTTCACACCACACAATTATAGTACTTGATATTACTGTAACTTCCATGGCAGCATCCTGTGGGATCCTGAGACCAGTTCTTTGGGAAGGTACTAGAGCTCTTGGGTAGAAAATTCTAAATACCTCAGAAAACAGATAAATCTGTTGGGCTTGGAAAGTTATTTTAAAAAGTAATTAGTTATAGTTCTAACTCATAGCAAAAAGAATTAGCTA
The DNA here is from genome assembly GCA_030412105.1 of Cyclura pinguis. Lineage (NCBI taxonomy): Eukaryota > Metazoa > Chordata > Lepidosauria > Squamata > Iguanidae > Cyclura > Cyclura pinguis. Next base: position 106,547,595 of record CM059600.1, on the reverse strand, counting down.
CTATTATAATCATAATTTTATAAAGTAACTTTTTTGGTTTATCTTTTTTTTAAAAAAACTCTATGGGCTAGTGCCCAACAATACAAAATACATTCTTCTTCTGTCCAACTCACCTTCAGTTCACCGCCAACAACAGAGCACAAGTTACATCAGCACAGTCCCACACTTGAAACTCTTGTTAAGTTACCATCAGAGTGTAATGTAGTTAGCACTTTGTTAATGGATAAGGGAATTCATTACAGGTTACTTGTTAGTGATTACAGATTGTTGACAAGCTAAGGTTGAGCATAAGCCATTGCACCTACTGCTTTTCTCTCCCCCCAAAAAAGTTTTTGACTGTAGTGGTGAAATATGATTCATCTGGCTCCCCTTAACAAAAGGTCTTAGTAATCCCCTTATAATGAAATGAAAAGTACCCTTTCCTTGCTGTTTTCATAAGATGCAGCCAACAGTTCATTAGGATACTGTATAGTCATCAGATGGTGTCTGTGGACTAATATCATGCCTCTCTGCTTTGTCTGTTTAGTTATGTACTGTGCTTACAAGTAGTCTGGTAATTATCATACTAAAATAACTCTCTGATATGTACATATGGGCTCAGTTCAGATGTTTCTGATAGTATTACATCTGCTCATTTAAAACAAAAGAACACATGCCACTAATTGAAAAAAAAAAAACACTGTCTTTTCCATCCTAAAAAAAATTAAATAAGATAACAAGGAATTGTCGAACAACGTCCATCATTAATTTAGCATAGGGAAGATGCCATTTTTGTTTTATGGTATAACATCAGAGTGCAAACAGCGCAAAAGCTGCACCTTCTGCCCCTGACAAAGCATTATTCGAGACTGAGGTGATGATTTCTATTCATCAGGGCAATATATTAGGATGAAGCTTGTAGGACAGCAGCATGCATTTAACCTACATTGTGAGTGAACAAAAGGAAGGGTTGCTCAGATAAGGGTAACAAATGTGGAGATCATTAAGATATAATGGAGAATTCATTTCTGTCCTTGCCAAAGGAATACTGGTTCTCACATCTGTATAATATATACACATTTTCTCCACATGTTTTATTTCTGTTGCTTTAAGGCAGTCCCTGTTTGGAATAAAGATCTGCGTGAAACCATTTAAATCACAAATCACCTTTTCTCTCAGTAAAGACCTTTCATATTGCATATGACTTTTTTTCCCCCCAGAATGGAAGATAACGGTAATGTGGCCTCAGAAATTACATCCCAGATAGTTTAAAAGTCATTCAAGGTAGTTAACATTAAGTTTGCCTGAGAAATGAAAAGGAACAATTTTTATTTTACCTAATCACAAGCTCGGCTAGCTGGAAGCCTGGAATTATTTCCAAGGAGAGCCTGCGGATGATAGAAACCATCAGGCTAATTAAGATGGTAAAGGCTGAAGTTGGCAGGGGTGGAGCACATTTGGCTGAAAGGTCAGCTCCTGGTACTGCTTCTGTGGGAAATGTTACAGGGTAGAACTTTTTATAGAACAAGTTTAGATAAATCTTACCTTTGCAGAGAACTTATTCATAGTAAGTGGAAATTACCCCGTGATTGGCAGTAAGTGGTACCATTTCTTTACCTTCTTATGAATCACAATGAGCTCGGTCCCACTGATAGGGTTAGTGAGGCACTGTATACTACAAGGATATGCTACAACAAGCCCAGTCGCGTAGGAACATGGGGACGGGGAGGCGATTTGCCCCAGGCGGCAATGTTTTGGGGGCGTCCCGGCCTATAGCCATGCCCCCGTGCACCCTGTCCATGCCCCTAAGCACAGTGGCCACACCCCCGTGCACAGTGGGCCCACCTCTCATGCTGTAGCCCCCCTTCACACACTCCAAGCTCTGCCACTGAACAAACCTGTGTTCTGAATATACCACACAGTGACACGGTAACAATACCTGATTGTTCTCATTAGTCCATAGAAGAAGTTTTTTTGTCTTTTTTTAGCAGTGACAGAGAAGCACTATTCATTTAATTACATCTAGGGATGGAAAGAATGTTTGAAAATAGTAAAGATGTGTGTGTGTGTGTGTGTGTGTGTGTGTGTGTTCCAAGTGTTGAGAAACTCTGACAAGAAGAATCCTGGTTGATAATCTTTGTAGTTTGGCACATATTCTCTACAAAATCCGCACATGGTTGTTCTGCATAGAAAACAGTATTTTCTGCACAGAATACAGTGTATACAGTGTTTTCTGCACAAGAAATATTTTAACTGAGAAACATTATTCCCTGTGCAGAAATTGCTGAAAATGGTGATTTATTCTACATAAAATTTGCACATAGTTGATATGCATAGAGAACAGCATTTCCTACTCAGAAAATACTGTTTTCTGCACAAAACAACCATGTGCAAATTTTGCACAGAAAAAGTCCCAAATTGCAAATAGTCTTCTATATTGCCTGGTTTTCAAAGACTTTCAAAGGCAGAAAATTTCTGAAACTACATGAAATTTCAAGAAGAAACTTAGTGAAGCATCCTACATTCTACACCTACATTTTACACCTACTTACATCCTACACATTAACTTCCAGATATATTCCAGCTGTCATGTTCTGGCTTTCCAGTGTTTTTCACTCAATGTCATCATACAGCACAGTTCAAACACAAGTAATTTCAATATGATTTTAAATAGGAGAGGACAAAATAAAGTGGCCCTTAGTTAACCCAACTTTGTGTCTGGTCTCTTTATTCCATAGTTGAACATCAAACATTTATATAAATGCAGGCTTCTGGAGTACCTGCTTTGCAAAGCCTAGTTTCATTAATCAAATATTTTAAATATCTCATAAATTACCAGTAATCTCTTTCCTCCTGTCTGTGATCCTTAATTTCGGGTAAATTTTAGTATGTGCTAATAGCATGCTGGTAAGCATCTATATCTATGAAGTTGATTGTATTCAAGTTTTCTTTTTGTTTTCTTTTGTTTGAAATAGTCTAGCAAGCAAACAGAATCTATAAATATATGCATTAAAATTGTCAGCAACTCAGCTGGGTATTTAAAGATATCTGAGCCTAAACTGCATTGCAGCTTTGTCATTAAGAGTGTATCATCACAATGACTTGTGAGCTAAGTCATTTTGCCTAAGTTGCTTATGTCTCCTCTTATTCATCTCTGCTTGTTAGCAACATTTTCAGTGGTCAGTATGCCTCAATTTAATGTCCATTAGAAACATGTTTATATATTAGACAGGTATTATTCATACAGTTTCCACTCCTGATACACTATATGAAGTGAACAGCTACCATATCTGGAGTTTATATTGACATCACTATCTGCATAAATATTACTTAAAGAAAAAAAAAAAACAGCTGGAAGCACAATGGAAGTCAAAAATGCTGTGGGACTTAATTTTTTTGCCAGTATTAAACTACACATAGATTAGTATTGTGTTGCCTTGAGGATATAGAAAAGGCCCAAGATCAAAATTAAAAATCAGTTATATATCACAGAATCACAGAATCACAGAAATGTAGAGTTGGAAGAGACCACACGGGCCATCCAGTCCAACCCCCTGCCATGCAGGAACACCCTCAAAGCACTCCCGACAGATGGCCATCCAACCTCTGCTTAAAAACCTCCAAAGAAGGAGACTCCACCACACTCCGAGGCAGCATATTCCACTGCCGGACAGCCCTGACCGTCAGGAAGTTCTTCCTGAGGTTCAGGTGGAATCTCCTTTCCCGCAGCTTGAATCCATTGCTCCTTGTTCTGGTCTCTGGAGCAGCAGAAAACAAGCCCTCTCCTTCCTCTACATGGCATCCCTTCAAATATTTAAACATAGCTATCATGTCCCCTCTTAACCTTCTCTTCTGCAGACTGAACATACCCAGCTCTCCAAGTCTATCCTCATAGGGCATGGCTTCCAGGCCCCTCACCATTTTGGTCGCCCTCCTCTGGACCTGCTCCAGCTTGACCATGTCCTTCTTGAATTGGGGTGCCCAGAACTGGACACAGTATTCAAGATGAGGTCTAACCAAAGCAGAGTAGAGTGGTACCAGTACCTCCCTCGATCTAGACACCATACTCCTATTGATGCAGCCGAGAATTGCATTGGCTTTCTTGGCTGCCGCATCACATTGCTGACTCATGTTCAGCTTGTGGTCTATTAAGACTCCTAGATCCCTTTCACACGTACTGCCATCCAGCCACGTGTCCCCCATCCTATATTTCTGCATTCCATTTTTTCTACCTAAGTGTAGGACCTTACACTTCTCTCTGTTGAATTTCATTTTGTTAGCTTTGGCCCAGCTCTCCAATCTATCCAGGTCATTTTGAATTCTGATCCTGTCCTCTGGTGTATTAGCAACCCCTCCCAATTTGGTGTCATCTGCAAATTTGATGAGCATGCCCTCTATTCCTTCATCCAAATTGTTGATGAAAATATTGAACAGCACTGGGCCCAGGACAGAACCCTGTGGCACCCCGCTAGTCACTTTTCTCCAGGATGAAAAGCAGCCATTGGTGAGCACCCTTTGGGAACGGTCAGTCAACCAGTCAATTATATCAAGTTGTGTTTATATAATTATTATTTGGATTATAAGGATGGCAAAAGTACCATATAGTAGTAAGAGTGTGCCATTTGATTAATTTAGATTTATTGAAAAGATTGCCAGGTCACCAGCATTTCAGACATAGTATTAAAGAGCAACTGCAGCACACTGCCTAAATTTGAGGCCTGATAATTAAGAGCAGCAGCACCACCCCTTTCATTGTTGCCATGTGCCATGCAGGTGACTTTACAGAAGTTACTATCTTTCATCCACTGCTCTCAGTGCATAACATGAGAACTATTGTTTGCTACTTGACTATTGATGGCAGTCTTTAATAGTACCTCAGTCTCTTTAAGCCAGAGCTCTGTGGGGATATAGTAAGGCAACAGTTAGGCCATTTGTTCTTCAAAAGGATACTTTCTTGGGCAGTAATTTGGACCTGTCCTTTCAGGAATCTTCTACATATTGCTGGATTAAGATTAAGTGATGTCTTTGCAGATGGAACTAAACATTATCTGCCAACTTCTGTTTTTTTAAAAAATATTTTTTTGGAACACACATTTTAAATACATAGAACAGCATATAAGGGAATACAAAAACAAACAAGAAACAAACTAAAAAACTAAACCGCTAACAAAACTGAAACTAAATAAACTAAACTGAACCAAAATAAAGGGGGGCTGGAAATATATATCAGTGACTTCTAACTCCCTGGCTATTGGTTATATGATAACTATATACTTCTTCCAACTTATAATGTTTTCACATACTTCTGCTAATTAATCATAGCTATTGATCTATTCTTCAATGCCAAACGTTAACTTTCTCCCCCAAAAGACTCTTAAATATTCATCCAACTTGTCCCAGTCTTCCTGAAACTTACAGGCAGAAACTTACAGTGAGTTGGGTAGCTATAGCAGAAAATTGTTCTCCTAATTATGCTTCATAGTTGAGAATTCAGGCAACACCTCATGCTTCTGGCCTTAGAAACAATAATGATGACTTGACTTTACTGTGCCATTTTTGGAAAAGGTAGTGTTTAGTTTTGTATTTGTTGTACACATCTCTAGAGAATGAGTATTCAATTAAGGACTACTTATTTTCAAATCAGTTGACTTGCACATTTACTATAATGGATAATCAATTTTTGCAAAATGGCTCTGTGTGAAAAAAAAAATTGAGGGTCTGATCCTGTGTGTTTAGTTTGGAAAGGATGGAACTAAAGTATTTTTTTCTCTCTGATACAGTAAATTACAAATGCAAAGGGTCTTATAGCACCTTTGAGACTAACTGGGAGAAAGAAGTAGGTAGCATAAGCTTTCACAGACTTAAGCTGACTTCATCAAGTGCAAATTACATCAAATTACAAAATGTTCTTGTTTGGGGTCAGCCTTGATACACAAAAATATCACCAGCCAAGCCTGATGGATCTAGTGCATTAGCACTCAATTTTTAGAAGGTTATTTTTTCTACCTGTTTAAGATTACTTTACAGTTGTCTGATCTTGGAAGCTAAGCAGGATCAGCCTTGTTTAGTGTTTGGATGGGAAACAGCTAACAAATCCCAAGTGTTGTAGGCTATATTTTCAAAGAAGGAACTGGCAAAACCACCTCTGAGTATTCTTTCCTAAGAAAACCCTTTGAAATTCATGGGGTCTCCATAAGTCAACAGGTGACTCGAAGGCATATACATGCATAGGAAATGAGGTGATAGTGTTGTGGCCTACTGTGAGCCTTGCTGCAGACTAGTGCCACTGCAAACACTTTGAAAATATTTCTTGAGCCCTCCAAGTTTATTCAGAAAACTAGTTCAACAGTTTCCTTGTCCATCTGAAGTGACACAAAAAATACTCATTTCAGAAGGATGGCAGGGGGTGTCCAGAGTGGTTGTGTGAATTCACCTGCTGAATGGAAACAATGGGAAACTGAAAGCGGTTACACTCCATTGCAGACTACACCCTTTCAAGCTGCAAATGGAAGTCCATATGTTCAGTAGTTACTTACATAGAAAATGAGAAGTATTAAAAAGTGCCATCTGCTACATTTAAGAATGATATAGAAACTATCTTTGTGATCCAGAACATGTAATCAGCAAGTGTGCTCTGTGGTGAGTGGAGTCCGTATGTGGTAGCCAAATGGTCAAAAGATTTTGCACCACGAGCATAACACAGGTGCTTCATCCATGTGACTGCAATATGTTGACTGGATAACTAAGACTAGCAGGGCTCATTATTACACACTGAGCATCATTACTGAGCAGTCACTGAGCATTTGCATATGGTGGATGAATCGTCTTCACTGCTGAAGTTTAAATTATCTTTTATGTTCTCTCTTCGTTCACTGTAATCTGATAGCTTGAAAGTCAAGAATTGAAATAGCGATTGAATTTGGGTCAACTTAATCAGAAAGAGAAAAGTGGAAGTGAATGGAACAATGGTTTTCAAGGGGCAGCCAGACTGTGAAGAACCTGAATGGGTGACATGCAGATCCTTGGGTGGTACAACACACACAACGAGAGAGAAAGCAGTAGTTAATGGCAGTTGGTAGAAACACAAAGAAGGCAATGGGAGGGGTCAAAAAGGAAATAGAACGTAGCATGCTGTGTATTAAAAGTATTTAGAAGTAAAGGGAAGATTGGGTAAAAGGGTTTCAGAGAGGCCATAGCTCTAGAATAGAGCATGTACTTTGCATGTAGAAGACCCAGTGTTGAAATTACTGGCATTTTCATATAGGGCTAAAAGGGACCACCTCTCTGAAACTTTGAGGCCAATTTCTATCCCAGCTATTATATAGGCTTCCTGCACTTATCAGATTAGGGACCAGAGCACTCTCAGAAAATTGAACTGTTTGAAAAGTGGAACCTATATAATGTACTGTAGGGACCATGAAGGAATTATGGAGGCTCACCTGGGACCAGCTGTGTGCACGTTGCTTGCAAAGTCTCTCAGCTGGCTTAGCTCATTTTTCCCTCTCTCAGCGCTTTATAAGCAATACACACATGTGAATGGTTCCAAGCAAGCCTTTATAGGCAAGAAGAACTTCTGAAAGGTGGACCTCCCCTAAATTAATGGAACTTGTCCTTAATTTGGAAGCATCAAAAGAGTGAGTCATCAGAGAACAGGGCACCAAAAGGTGGGGGCTTCCTGTAAACAAGGGTGGGCCAGTTGGAACTGTGATTTGACTTCATGTAAAGATATGTTGTATAAGGTTCATTCAGTCATAGAGAAAAAGAGAAAATTTATCAGAATCTCTTCTTGAAGAATATGAAACAATATAATGATCCCTCGACATTTACTAGGGTTAGGGGCACAGGACCCCTGTGAAAGTGAAAAAAATGTGAATAACTCTAGGCCCTCCCAAACCGTATTTAACACAGACACACAAAGTATGATCGCTATATTCAACCCACTGTGGATTCCTTTGAGGCATCAGGGTTCCTTCACAAGGCAGAAGTGGCAGTCCCTCACAAAGCTTGCAGTCCCTATTAAAACTGGCACAGGGAGGCATCAGAGGTGACAACAAATAATCCATGAATAATCAAATCCACAAAAGTGAAACCCACAAATGTGGAGGGCTGACTGTATTTTGCATTAAGACTGGAGGGTGGAAGTGAAAGGGAGCACTTTGAGAGTAAGTAGAGGTTAGAATAGTAAGCATAGCAGTTTATATCAAGGAGGAAAACAGAAGTGAAGCCAGGCTGAGTGAAGTGTCCCATTCACCCTTTTTTTTCCTCAACATGTTTTTTTTTCCTTAAAACTCCTTGAATTCCTTTAAGTACAATGAGGACAAGCATGTTGTACACATGTCTTTAGGGATAAAATGACTTGCTGTATCCTAGCTGATGTGAGTATGTCCATGCTGTGGAAGAGCAACCCTTGTTCAAGAAACCAGTAGGGCATATTCTCAATGATGTTTTCAATCTTAGCGTTCAGGGAGGGCAGAATGAAAAGGGCAGGTGTAAAACACATGCATATCACATTGGCGGAAGTAAACAATACCTATAGTGCAGGCTTCTCCTCATCCCTGAAGCTCTGTGCTCTAGACATGCCAAGCAAGCATCTGATTGGCTGGCTGGTTGACACCCTTCTCTTAAGACCAACTCTGAACCAGTCCTGATGCTAAACTTCTGCTGATGCTGAGCTGACACTAAGGCCATTTCTGCACGGGGCGAGGGAATCGGCCCGTGCCGCTACTTACCAGGTCTTATGGCTCCCCGGTCCGGTCCAGGCGGCTCTGGAGCAGTGCGTACTCGTCGCTCCGCACTGCTCCGGCGTCGAAAATGGTGGCTTCCGGTTGGCCGAGGGTCTCGACCAACTGCTGAAGCTCGCCAACCTAAAGCCTGCCCCCGGCAGATCGCAGGCTCGCATTGGTGCGAGCCTGTGATTCTGCACAAGGGAGCAGGCTCACACTGGCGCGCTCCGTGCTTTTGAAAGACCGAAAGAAACGGGTTTTTCAAAAGCACGCTGGACGACCACTTGGAGTTGTTCCGGAGCAGGCTAAGGTGCGGATCTATGTTAAATAGTCCGGACCCAGTCCGCTCCCAGGTGCAGACTTCCTCCCTGGAGGACGGACTGCACTGTTTCAAATACCCCATGCGGAAATGGCGTAACTCTACACAAACTCCAAGCAGATGCTGATTCCAAAGCAATACCAACCCAAAGCCAATATGGGGTAACGAAGGGAAAGAAGAAATGAGCTCTATCTGTCTCCTAGGAGCACAAAAGGAAAAATGGATTAAAATGGGCTCTCCGAAATTTTTTTTCCTATGTTGGTACCTTGACAGCTCTGCTATAATCCCCCTCCCCTCCCGTTCATTCTATGTTTCCTATTCCTGCATGAACACGTCTCAAGTTCAGGGCATCTTAAACAGCAAATCGTCCATCATCATCATCATCATCATCATCTATTGTTCATCTTGATCCATGATGTCTTCTGAAATATGTCAAGAACTGGGACCCATTTGGCTAAAAAATACAGTATACATCCCCCCACAACTGTCTTCCTCCCTTTACTCAAGCTAAGATAGATATTGCCTATATTTCAAATATGAAAACCTTTTAAAAATACTGACATGATTTTTGTAGGGGACTGTCAGGATACGAAGACTGAGAGAGTTCAGACATTATTGTAGTATTTTTAGCATCTGCAGCTTACAGTCGTGCTTGTCAAGATTGGAATACAGCAGCAATGTGCTGAGCAGAGTCTGGAGATTCTAAAAATAAGCTTCCCCTTTACGCAACTGAAATTAAAACGAGACAGAAGCATAGGTAAACGGAGGGTGGCACTGAATAAAAAGTTGAATTCTTAGCCTTCTCAAGTCTGGCAAGGCTGAGAAAGTGGCTTAACAGTAGAAAGGTTACTTGGAAGCTTTAGTACAAAACTGAAGGAAAGACAAGGAATCTACGACACTGAAGAGAAAATTTTGATAACTCTTTTTTCAGGAATGATTTGGTTTACAGTGCTAAATGCAAAACATACCAAGCCCCTGTGCTTGAAGTGGAGACATGTTTCTATGAGGGGGAAGGGGCTCACTAATGCAAAACACATGTGTTTTCCGTTGATATCTGGAGCCAGACCAGTAGCTGTAACTTGGTCTGACAAAGCCTTATTGAAGTAAAAGACAGAGTGTGGTTTCAAAGCAGTTAGAAAAAGAACGGGAATGCTGTTCGGGAAATTCTTCAGGCATGGGCAGGGACTTGGCTGGAGTTCTGATGTTGGAAAATCTGACAGGGGCAGCTTCTGAACGCAGGGTAGGCCTCGTGCAGCTCTGAAAGCAACACTGCCTCTCCCACACCCCACCCCTATTTGAGCATACTCTGGAACTGTACTTTCATCTGGCTTGGGAAAAAGAGAGGTAAGAGCCTATTGTTCTTTCTCCATATGGGTTTCTTGGCATTGTTCTCCTTTTGTTCTGATGTGAGGGTTTGTTTGCATTCAGTTAAATGGTTTAAAAGGAGGACAAAGTTGGAAATCTCTCACTCTGTGTGCGAAGCGATTGCCTTAGGAGTTTGCTGCCTTTCTGATTTTTATTTAAGTCCTGGTCTAGCAGGGAAGAGGAGTACTTTTGGCTTTCTTTTCATACAAACAACATGCTTACCAACTTTTTCCTCTTTTCATGGAAGTGGTGAGAGCAGGGAAGTAACACTTTTTGAAGTTTATCTGTGGCTATATAAGGACAAAGAACTGAAGAAAAGTTCACTGTAATGTAGTGGACGTATAATATATACTTTCTATGTATTGCTGTTCTAAATGCAAATAGAATTCACAAATGTATATACTGCTATTTTTCAGAGAAAAGATTGAGGCTATCACTGAATAGTTTCGAGGCACTTTTGACTATGTACCTTGCTGTGCAGGTTTCAAAATCACAAGGAACATTTGTTGCTGCTATGTTACTATGTTTGTTTCTGCATAGTTCTCTTGGCTCCAAACGCTCAGAAACACATTGTAATATTCTTTTTAAAACTCTCAGTATTAGTTTTTTGAAAAGCAGCACTTGAGTCCCACATGCTGTCTCTCTTCTAATGAGGTGTTTTGTTTTGTTCTTGCCCAAATAATTAACTCTAAGAAAGCTTTGCTCAAAATGTTGAGTGGGGGATCTGTCTCGAGAGAGACTACTCACTATATATCTTATTATGGTATACTCTAATGAGTGGGATTTCCATTAGCAGTGACCAGTGAACCTTACTTGGCAGACTTGTGCAGTGTCTGAAAGTAACTGCACTGCAGTTTAGTCAAGATATGAAAATGAGTCAGAATTAGCACTCAAGTTCTTACATCTTCAGACAGCTTCTTATCTGTCTTCTATTTGGCTTGCCTTGCATTAATGCAAAAGTTTATTTTTCTCAAATATGTTCAATACTGTCCTGAGTGTTCTGATTGTCCCTCTAAATGGAAGGCAATAGTAAATGCAAAAGCTGAGTTAAGAAAACTATGTGTAGGTGAAGGAAGGATCTCATATTGCTGACTACTAGAAATGAGGTCAGGAGGACACACTGGAAGTCTACAGCTGCTCTCCATGTCCAGTTTAGATGTTGATACTTTCCATCGTGATTTATGAGCAAAATTGCAATCCATGGAAGAGTTAGGGTGGGAAGGTTGTTTCTGTTTATTTTTTTTTTTAACAGATTATCAAGTATGAGGCAAACTGTTAAAATAAGTAGACAAAGAAATAGAACCAACCACCAAGCAAAAGAGTTATGCCTCCCTAAGGAGCAAGGCAAAGAGACAATAAGCCACCTGGATAGGAATCAAGGCTGACTATTGGCTATTGATTATGTTTGTGGTATCCATTCTGGCTTCATTTTAAAGGGGCTGAATTAGAGTAAATGTCTAGCAAAACAGTGAGAAAATTGGAAGTTAGGGGGCAAGAGATATGACAGGGAAAGTTGCATTGGGCTAGTGTGGGAGGAAAAGCAGAATATCCAGCAGCTCATGAGCAGAATTTCCAAAAATGTGTTTCCATGAGAGCTTAAGACTCTCCAGCACACCGTGGCAAGGTTTAAAACTTGGTCTAGCAATATTCAAAGCCCAAGCTATACTCCAAGTGCCAGGAAAGAATGCCATAATGACCAAGAACTCAACCTCTTGCCTAGAAATACCCTGGCTGTAGTCTTCTTGTGATGGCATCAGGCAAACAATTCCAACTATAGCTCAAATGATAACAGGCCATCAAAGCTAAAATGTACATGCTGTAGAGTATCCAAGGGTGCTGTTCCCCTTTTCAACATGACCAGAATCTCTTCTGCTTCAGCCCCCTAACACAGATAGTTGAGCAAGCTACAGGTTAGATAAAGAGGGAGGGTCCTGTCTGTACCAACAGAGCATAGGTGTTAAATGGTCTTCAGGCTTCTTTTATCATCAAGCATGCAACTGAGCTTTCCCAGAATTAATTAGTAATAAAGCCGGTCCAGAGTTGAGGGGGAGATTCTTGCCCATCATTTATATCCACTGTATATACATCTTTTCCTTTACTGGATTTTATTTTGTATTCAGTGAAAGATGAAAAAAAAAAGGCTTCTGTGTGATATTGAGGATATTTTCATCACAGTACCTTTCCTTCAAGCAAACACATGTTGATTCACAGCTGTAGCTGGCAGTCTTTTCCTTCCTTTTTCCATTTTTACTACACATTTTCCCTGACTGGTGTCTTTCCATGCAGAAGGATACATTGTGAGTTCCACTTACCTGTCTCTCTGCTAGGTAAGCATGTGACAAGGGATGTGTTTTTATTGTTTCGCAGAGCGTTCTTCTTGCCCTCTTCCCTCCCATAGTCTCCTTGATCTCTGTCCTTGATGCCTACTCTATCTCCCAAGGTGTCCTTGGATTAGATACTTTGGTGTCACAGAAGGATCAATCAATCTTGAACTAGTTAGAGGAGTGCCAAATGTGACTTTGAAGCTTAGAATGTGAATTCCAGAGTCCTTGAACAGCTTTTAATACATTAAACGTCTGCTTTTCTTTCAGTAATTCTTGGGCTTTCTGTGGGAACCTTGTCTCCTTTTCTCTCAATAATTCTTGGGTTTTCCATGTGTACTTTGTTGATATAGATTAGCTAAGTGGTGCCTGCTGCTGGTTCTTGGGGTGGGGAACACAGAGGGAGATACTTGCTGCTTGTATTTGATGTTGCTGCCTCATAAAGATTTCAGTATTGTGTCACAAGAGTAAAGAGTTCATACATTTCCTCCACTCCTGGATAAGATGAGAATTTTTGCATGGTTTTGGGGTGGGTTTTTTTTTCTTTTTGTATTGTGAATTTTGTGTGTGTATGCGTGAAAAGTATGAAAAAAGAGGTTTCCCTCTGCAGATAATGCATTTGTACAGAAAGCAGTGTCTTATTCCATGAAAGATGTTGCATTCTGTAGGAAAATGTTGGGGTTTTTGTACAGCTAAATCTTTCACAATAAAGTCTTGCAATGTCAAAAAGGTTGCAATGACTGGCATCCTTTTTTTTTCCCCAATGGGATGTCTCAATGTGTCAGAATACTCTTCTTTATTGAAGAGGAAAAATATGTGTACAGTAGGCCTTTTGTTCCAAGACCCCTCGCAAATATTAAAAATCATACATTTTCAAGTCCCTATGAAAAAAACGGTGCAGGGCAGCAGCACTTACCACTGCCATGTCCCTACTGAATGCTCAGGGCAGCCAGCAGCTCCTGGCTGAAGCTCTCCACTGCCCTGCAATTGTTGGCAGTGGCAGCAGTCCCGATCCTGGTCACTCATTTGAGACTACTGCTGCAGCCAGCAATCACAGGATGTCAGGGAGCTTTGCTGAAGGGCTGCCTCCATGGCAAGCCCTTTTCCTGATGCCCTGCCTCTGGGCAGCACATGAGATGCCTACTTTGCAGGGCACCTGGGCCTTGCCACCACCTCCCCTGCCCCAGGACTACTTCTGTAATGGATGTCAGGTAATGTAATTTTTAAAGTATTTTTCCAGTTTTCACTTCGCTTAGGAGTAAATTTGAGAATGCTGAGCTCATGAATGCCCTGGGCCCACTGTATTCTTTACATCCTTATCCACAATTTTTCTAAGGTGTTTTCACATAGAGTGCATTACAGTAGTCTGATTGTCATACATCCAAGCTGTGTGTCACTTTGCTTAAGTCCATTCAACTCAGAAATGGATGTAGTTGGTGTGCCAGCCGGAGATGAGACTCAACAAAAGGCTGCTCAGGAGTGAGCCTTTTCTGTCATAGCTCCCATTGTTACATATTCTCCCCAGAGAGGCCCGTACAGCATCTACTTTGCTGATTTTTCAGCACCAGGCAAATACCTTTTTATTACCCCAAGACTGTTTTTAAAAGCTTTCTACAGACATTACTGCCTATCTGTATCTTAAAGATGGATTTTTAAAAAATCAGTGTTCGTTACCTTGATTGTTTAACTTTTTGCTATTTTAGATTGTGCTTGTGGTTATTCTTTAGTTCTGATTGTATCTAACTGTGTTCTATTGTATTTTATTTTCTGTTTACACAAAAAGCTTCAGCTACAGGGAAATTTATAAGTTACACGAATGAACCAACAAACTGGGCAAAACCCTCACCACACCCACCAAGACAGTTGACTGGGCTCCAGACTGAGATTCTTACAGTTCAAGGTTGTTTTAATGTGTTTTTCATCCATTATGATTTTAACTGTGTTAAAGTGAAGAAGTAGCACAGCCCCCCTTTTGTAACCAGTACATCAGTAAGCACAGTACTACAACCACAGCAGGGACCTTTAATTATTTACAGGCATTCCGTTGAAGAGTGGAATCAGGTGAGAAATAAGACTCAGAGAAATACCAGTTCATGGAAAATAGTACAGATGAGGTCCAAGGACACGGACTGAATTTCAGTTGTTGAGATCTTATGAACCTCACAAGTCTACTAGCGACTGTGAAGGGGGGAAATGAGGAAAATCTCAGGCAACTACTTACATGTGTGCCCCAGAATCTGGCAAACAGACAAGGATACATTTCATGTGGAGTACCTTTCAAGGAGTAAAAGTCTCTTGAAGTCTGAATAATTATTCTTTTTTCATAAAACAAAGATTCTGGCCATTTCTGCACTAGACTGTTATAGCGCTATTATTCTAGTTTCAACATCTCTTGGAATCCTGGGGTTTGCAGTTTCGGGAGGGGCATTTAGAATTCTCAGCCAGATTGCTCTTTGACCCCAGTAAACAACAAACCCCAGAATTTCACAGGATGTTCAAAGTGGAATAATAGCACTATAGCAGTCTAAATGGCCTCTGTATTATATTTTTTTCATTATATTTTTCTCACACTCTTCTTTCAAGTTAGATAACACACATGGTTCTTCCTCTAGCCATTTTGTCCTGGTAACAGTCCCATGAGGTAGGTAAAACTGAGTCAGAGGGAATTTTGAACTGGGTCTCTCTACTGTGACACTTCAGCTACTACACTACATTTGTTTTTCCATAATATATATCAGTTGTCCAAATTTGAGATGAGGGACAGAAAGTTTGCTTGTTCTCATACCATCTCAGCTGAAAACATTGTGTTTTCGGGTTTCAGACTCTTATAGTTAGTGTAAACAGAGCAGTAGTGAAGAAATCACAAACGTGTATTTTCTCCTCTGTGTGCTCCTTCCCCAAACTAATTATTATTCCTGTCTTGGATGGAAGGTACATCTATACTGATTTTAAGTGCATTTAAAGCCAACCAGGTTTGTGGCTTAGCCAGGATTGTTAATCAGAAGTTGAACGTGGTCAACAGTAGTTACTAGGCATGAGTAAAGAACCTCATTAGGCCAGACTGTGTTTGAGAAGAGAGGTGAGCAATTACTCTGGGAGAACAAGAGGATTAAGCAAGAGAGAATATATAATCAATCCTGCTTTTTCAAATATAATTGATACATTACATGTATTTTAATATTCTGCATGCATTATGTGGGTACAAACATAGTGGACACAAACAGGTATTTACAATGTTTGTACACATTGCAGCAAGCCAGAGTTAGTCCTGGATCACTGGTATGTCATCACTAATGCAAAACAGAAATGGCTCTGAATGTTAGCTTCCATGTACACATGATGTAACTTTAGAGGGCATATGAAGTATTTGTGCTTATCTATAAAATGTTTGTGCATGAATAAGCCTCACAAGCATACCAATGTCAGAAACATGTCAGTCATGAGTAAAAAACAAAATTAACTATATGGCCCCTAAGTAAAAACAAAACCAAGGAGCAGCTGTATCTTTTATTGGGGCATTCACATCTAGAAACGTGGCATGTACATTGCAGAAGCTTTCAGGTGTTCAGAAATTCTAATCAGACATGATACTGTAGGGAAGATAAAGGGTACTAGAGAGCTCAGAAGCGCACACCCTTTAAGGACCAGTTTTGCAACACTTTCTTATGATTTAGTAACTGTGGAAAAAAGTGTCACCCATCTCTGTAATAGTAAATGTTTATCTCAATCTGCTATACAGAACAGAAATACAGCAACCTTAACTACTTTCACTGTCTGTTTGTAACTCTCTTCCTCACTGTAGAGAAGTGAGGTTTTGTTCAACCAGTTAAATCCAACATAGCACTAGCAGAAGTCCAACAGCTCTCTTCTTCAGGCATGTAGTCAGGCTGGTCTGGAGAAGGCATGATTCCTGGACCTCCAGATGCTTCACCCTTTGCCCCTGCCGTGGGCAGGGAGTGATGATGATGATGATGATGATGATTTAATAATAAATGGTAGCAACTGCTCTTGTGGCTCTCATACTGAAAGAAAAGGACTTTTATTTTCTTTGTCTGCAGGTGCAATAGCTATTAGCAGTGGCGGAGTTTGGAGCGTGTGGAGGGGGGGTGGGAAGGGGGCAGGCTACAGTGCAAGGGGCATGGCCACTGTGCATGGGGGCGTGGCTACAGTATGTGTGGCTGTGGCTGCAGTGTGTGGGGGCATGGCCAGGGTGCACGGGGACGTGGTTACAGGCCAGGACACTCCAAAAACATTGCTGCCTGGGGCAAACCGATCTCCTGACCCCCCCATCCCTACGCAACTGGCTATTAGAATTGCTTCTGCTACCACCATCTTCCCCATTTCCTCTGTCCATGGCCGGGAGGCTGCAGAACTATGTGTTCATGTATATATGTGCATACACACAGTTTTGTGGCTCTGTGTGTGACAGGACTGAAGCGGAACTGTATTGGCTGCTTTTTAAAACAGAGATGGCCCTTCTGGGATGGGAACAGTATAAAGGTGGAATTTCTACCCTCTTGTCCCTGGGCTGCTCTTCTTTTGCCTTGTTATACCAGAAAATGCATTCCAAGGGATTTCTAAGCACACTGGATCAGATTTTGAGAGTAAGGATTTTCATCAGTGGGGAGATAATCCCCCCCCCCCAGTTGCTTCATCAGTTGAACACGACCATTGCATCCTATGTTAATGTTTTCTTTTCTTACCTATAAATGTTTTGCCTTCTAGATTTTAGTAGGAAATTTCCTAATAGCTATTTTGCAGGGAAATTAATGCCACATCTGTTGTTGCTCCCATTTTTTGTTGTTGTTGCTGTTAACTGAAGATACACTTGTTCAGTAAATTGATAGTGCAGATACTGCACTATCAAAATAATTTCACTCTCCTGAAACACGAAATCAAGATGTTGTTTCCATGAAAGTAGAGGTTGATAACAAGAAGAAGAACAGAGAGCTTGAGAGGCAATATGCTCTGAAGTAACTAATGGAAAGTATCTGGCTTTATGGAATTGTTTTTTAATTTAAAAATGGTTATATCTTCCAAATAAGTTCAACTTGTGAGAGACATGACAACCTCTTATGGGAGTAAATTCAGATAGCCCAAATGTGATGATGGTGTGTAACAATAGGGAGTTTGTGTAAATGTGAAAAGCAAATCTAGATACTCCAGTGATGACAAGGCCTTGTGAATATTGAGAAATAGGGAGTACATTGTACTTCAGTGCCAGCTGGACTGATGGCTAGTTCAGATATTGTATATTAATTATAGTACAACAGGATTGTATATTAATATCTGCTCAGGTCTGAACACTCTGATCATAGGTTTCAAGGTTAAAGGCTAAAGGAATTGTTTATCATTGCAACTTTCGGCATAGTACTGGGTCATTAGGGTTAGCTGTGCTAGCATTGCTATTGTCTCTGAGACATCCTCACCAGTGTCACCCTCCAATACTGCTGCTGCCCAGTAGCTGTTTGACACATTTAGTCTGGCCCCTCATCAAAAGCCAGCCTGACATAGTTATTATAACAATTTTATCTACCCTACCAGCCACAGTGCTGGTATCAGCATAGCCTCTTGCCTTGCAGAGCCTACAATCTCACAGTGCCAAGGTGGGATACCCAAAGACATATTGCTGGCTGCTCTTAGATGCCAAATCTGGGCCCAAGAGTTTCAGCTACAATTTAGTAGCTCAAAGTCTTAAGTTTTTATGTAACATTGTGGTCAATTTCATATATACAAAGTGTGAAATCAACAGGTATGATAACCATACATATGTTGTGACTGCTGTAGAAGAGTTATTTCCTGGTGTCTCTTCATGCTTAGAAGTCATCATGGCTGGTCAGATTATATGGAATAGTCATATTTAATTATCTATACTATATTTCTTGCTGCTTACATCATACTATTTTTTCTTGTAGGAGAAGCAAAATGTTTGAAGTGACCATTTTATTATTTCAAAAATAGAAAATAATTACCCTATTACAACTCATATAGAATTGCTTTCTGCAATAGGAAAGCATTTCTGCATATACTCAGCACAACTGAGATACATTGCCATCCCAGACAGGTACACCACATTTTACAAGTGCAACATGTCTTTTTCATCTTCAATGATCGAAGTAAGGTACCTATAGCCTACAGGTCTTGATGAACTACCATTCTTATCACACTCTACCATTGACCAGATGGCAACTGGAGTTCAACAACTTCTAGAATACCACAGATTTGCTTGCTTTAAGGTTGCTTTCAAGCCAAACTTAAATCTCTTAAAGGCAAGCGATTTTCTTCTTTAAACCCAGTTTTTCTTTTCTTTCTTTCTTTTTTTAAACTATTTAGTATTTATATATGCACCTAACTTCTAGAAACTCAGGAGACTCTTCTATTGCATTTGTTCTCATCTCATCTTTAGCACTTTTCTTCTAACACTGACTTTTCAGTGAGTAACATTCCATGAGATTGTCACACAATATTTTTTGTTGAAATAACGGTACATGTCAGAATTATTATCATTCAAAGGAGGAGGGTAGAAATCTAAAAACAGATAACAGTTTAAATAAATTTTCAAGATAATATAGTCCCTGCATGCATAGCTTCCTGTTGAAATGTGAGAAAAATGGTAAAATGTAGACTAATGTTTCCCTTCCTATTTTGAGGAAATGACAGATAACAGCAACATCTTGCGTTTTTACTGTCTGTTAACAGTCCTGCATAGCCTTTTGTTTTTCTCAGTAAAAGAACAACCATTATTCCTCTTCCTGTAGAGAACTGGGGGAAGGTGAGAGAGGGTCTAAGAAAGAAAAATACACCATTTAAACTCCACCCAGTATCTCATCACTGTAAATTGCAGGCTATGCCCTCATAGATCTGAATCATTCACTAAATTAGTTTTCTTGTGCATCTTGCAGTTTTCTTTTCTACTGCTTAGAGCAGAACTGCTGTTGCTTTCATTCTTTGCACTCTTCTGATTATAAGTCTTTTTGTGTTGCAAATTCTTTGCCTAAGTTGGGCATGGCATTTTGCTTCTAGACTCGGAGCTGGAGAAGTAAAAAGGGAAGGGCAGGGAAATATTATCCCAGGCACATGTAGATAGTTACTAACTGAAGCTCTTTAAAATGGTGTATGGCTGGCTGTGATTTTACCATTTGATAGGTGAACTATAAAAGCAGTAATTGTGAGGTTTCCAAGGAATAATAATAATAATATTATAATAAATTTGTGTTTCTTGCCCGCCTCTCCCCATGGCTTGGTACATCATAAATTACAATACAGCAAAAACTCATAAAACCATTTAAAATACACTAAGGAAAGTTCCTTTATATGGTTCAAGGGCTATAATTGTACTCTAAAATTAGAATAAAGAGTAATTCAAGTCACCTGTCAACTTATGGGAACCCCATGAATTTCATAGTGTTCTCTTAAGGCAAGGAATACTCGAAGGTAATTTACCAGCTCCTTCCTCTGAAATATAGTCTACAGCACCTGGCATTCATTGACTGTCTCCCATTCAAGTAGTAACCAGGGCTAACCTTGCTTCCAAGATCAGGTGCCTAAAGGGTATATAGGTCAGAATAAATGTTACACCAAATTATTTTATTTATCAGTCACATTTATATCTTGCCTTTATCCAGGTGAGCTCAAGACAGGGTAAATAAGTTGTCCTCTTTTCCATCTTCACAGTAACCCTACGAGGTAGATTTGTGTTGAAGAGTGGTAGAAAGGCCCAGGATGATTCTAGGAACATTTCTCCCAAGACTCAAGTCAAAACTTTAACCCCATATTGTGCTTCTTCTGAAACTCCTAGAAGCTGTTGACAGTATGAATGCACCTTTTAAAGAGATTGCAGGTCTATGTGCATATTTCAAAAAATACCTGAGGTTTTTTTTCAAACCCAGAAAAACTCAGCCACTTCTTACGGTTTTTGTTCTTTGAAGGGCATTTCTGGCAGACCATATGGCCCTGGAAGGTCCTAGGTGCAGAAAACGTCACCCTGGATCTGCTAGACTCACTTACCTTTGCTCTAACTACTGCAACATGCTGGCTCTCAGTAACGTCTGCATTTCCTTGATGTCTCATTCTTTTAAAGATAGGTTATATTTTTATGCAGAGATAGCTAACTAGCAGGCCACATGACATATAAAGCCCCCCATCATCAACCTAAACTGCAGCAGGAAGAACAGCATTCTACTGTGGAGAGTATCCAGGAACACTTCCCCTCCCATCACCAAGTTCTGCTCAGGAAGTGGAACCAGCAATGCCAGCAGAAGCTTGTGACAGGCATGTTCTCTAATGGCTGTCTCTCTCGGATAGGAACAAATCAGTGCAGAAACTTCTGTGGTGATGAAGGGGCACTGCAAGGTTCTTTAGCACATTGGACTGAGGGAGGAATGAGGTTACCTCCCTAGACAATATTATTTCACTGGGTCTTTGTCCCTCCCCCAGCTGAGGAAAATGACCATCTCTAGTTTTGTTTATGTGTGTTCATGCATGTGCCTTCAAATCACCTGTCAATTTGTTGATGACCTCATGAATTTCATAAGATTTTATTTGGCAAGGAACATTCAGAGATTGTTTTGCCAGTTTCTTCCTCTGAAATACAGCCTACAGCAGCTGCTATTCATTAGCAGTCTCCCATCCAAGTACTAAGCATGGCTGACCCTGCTTAGTTTCCAAGTTGCTAATAAATTGTGGAGAGCAAGCCAGTTCATATTTTTTTGTAAAAGCTGAACATCTACCTTATGCAGATTATAACATCATGTGTAGTGAGATAACGATCATTTAGAAAAGGGAGAAGGAGAGACTCTGAATACCAGAATCTTGGCTCTTTTACACTACACACTTATAGCACTATGATTCCATGTTAGCTTCCATAATTCCATTCTATGGAAACTTGAGATTTGCAGATTAAGGAGATGCATTTAGAATTTTCAGTAGTTTCTCAAACAAACTACAAATGCCAGAATTCTTCAGGATGAAGTCATGATAGTTAAAGCGGAATCCCAGGGCTGTATTTGTGTAGTGTGAAAGGGTCCCAGTGATTTGATGATATCTAAGAAACATTTGGTTTTTGAAGGGGAGGGTTGAGCAAAGAAAAATCAGCCAGATTAAAATACACTCATGGTAGCTGGCAGAGTGCAGTCCATAAAACTTCTCTGTCATTGCTTGCCACTGTCCTTTGTTAACTTTGGGGCATATGATCTCATGACTTAACGATCTCATGGCGTCAGCAAAATCTAGTTTGTGCTGAAAGAGTGTTGTAAAGCTTGTAGCATTGGAAACACTGGCCTTTGTCCTTCATCTAATAGTTTTGTAGCTTAAAAGTTTCAAGCCAAGGGTGATTTTCTGTGCTGGATCGTCCCCTTTTAAAATAAGGTTTCCTCAAAATAATTGAAGTAGGCTGCCACCACAGCCTGAAGAAACTCACCAGAATCTTCTAGCTGCTTAAACACTTTATAAGCTCTGCTGTGTGGACCCGTCTCTAGCTCTAGAATAGTAAAATAAATGGGGATGGCACTCTGAATTTGCCTTCCCAAAGCTCTGAGAAACATTCTGTGAAATCTTACAGAAATTTGTGAGCTATCTACCTCAGATCCTGCATAAGGGGAAAGGTGGGAATTAAATAAATAAGCAAACAAATGTCCTTGAAACAGATATTTTAGTGCCTGAGCCACTTTAGCACATGAGTAACATTTTAGTGAAAAATTCCAGATTGATCAGTTATAAACAGGAAAGCCATATCTCTGTATACAGAAAGGAATTTGTCTAGAGGAGATAAAAGAGAAGAAAGGGCCATCACACACACAAGCTTACAAATTAAAAAGAATTGTAAAGCCAACCTAACTTAGCTAAATACATGTTTGCCTGTTGAGCAGAGTCCTGGGTTTTCGAGCATGTTACAGAATTCTTTTAGGAGAGGATGGTCTGAAAGATATCTTGTTAGGATGCTTGATTAGCTGTTTCCAAGAAGCCAGTATCCAGAGATCATTCTTCTTCTTTTAATGGGAATCTGAGGTTAGAGAAAGCCAACCTTTCAAACAGATTACTGACTGGGACTTGTTGATCAGAAAATAGCTCAATACTGTTGAACAAAAATCTTCACCTCTAGGGCCTGATCCGCCCTTAGGGCTGGTCAGACTGGATCTGAAGGTAATAATGGTGAAACAAGGCTACTTGTGTGGAAGAATAACACAAAGTATTATTATTATTACTACTACTACTGTTATCATCATCATCATCATCATCATCATCATCATCTACAGTGATGGAAGTGCATGCAGATTATAAGGCAATAATGGAAAACTTGTACATGTTCCTAAATCATGGTTGTAATGATTCCAAGATGTGCCTCCACAGGCTGACCCTGAGCAAGTGGCACACCCTTCCTTTCCTAAGAAGAAAGCACACCATGGATTTTACGCAAATCTCTCCCCAATTCTTCAAAAGTGTCAACAATTGCCAACTGGGAACTCCCCCCCCCCAAAAAAAAAGATAAATCCCTGCAATAGGATGAATGATAAGAAGGTTAGTTTTCAGGATAGAATATAAGCTCCCTCCACCCAGAATGAAGCAAGAGTTAAGAAGTTAATGGCAACTGGTATCTGTTAATATGTTGTTCAAAGGAGGTCTGTCCCTTCTTTATGCTGTGTTCAGGAAGAAAATTATTTTGTGGCTGAAATCACAGTCTTCCTATGGATAGTTCAGTAGATGTCTTCACCAGTCCTCTGCTACTGAACCCTGGTGCAATAGGCTTCCAAGTTTTTTCTGAAATATTTATTTATTTGTAATTTTATTGTTGTTTCATAGGGATTTCTGTTGAATTTTTTTAATAAAAATGTTGCATTTGAAATCTAGTGTTTTCATTTGACTGTTTTACCTCTTTTTTTTCCCTCTGTTTTGAGAGTTTTATTAAAAGTGGGATATAGAAATGGGTAAATGGACAAATGTTTTTTTTCCAGAAGCTTTTGCCAGTCCATTTGGGAAAGAATCAAGTGCAAGAATGGAAATGAGGACTTGTACAACTGCAGGAGTTTGATAAATTAGGCACTGGGAGGGTTTGGTAATTTCAGCTCATGAGCACAGCCTGGAGAAAGTTCAAATATTACAAGTTTGCACTACGTGAGGTAGAGACGGGTGTTCCTCTCACTCCTTGTATGAGCTGCCAGTATTCATCTGGGTAACAGCTTGTCCTTAATTCCAGTTATCACAATGCTTAACAATTAATGTCTGCCTCTATTTCCACACTTCACACTTCCAGAGGACAGGATCAATGTCATTTGTTACAGATGCAACAGCTCCAATGTAGCCTTTATATATGAGATGTTGTTCTGATCGCTTCGCTGTTACAATGGGATGAATTTATTACTTCCTGATGTTCAGCCTGTTCCATCAGCTTAGGCAACCACGTTGGTATGTGCTTATTAGGCAGAATAGTAGCAATGGTGCTTGTTTGGAGGTTTTAGCAGGAGAGCGCAGCTATTGTATACCCTTTACCGAAGAACGGTTAATGGTGCAGTTGGGTGATTTTAGACCACACCTAAGTCTTGTGATGGGGCAACTCCTTAGATTGCAACATATGTTACTTCAGCAGTCATAGATGGTCCTCTCATATTCTTTAGGTGGTAACATATTTTATTTTACACACACTGAGTAAGCTGGATTTTATTTTACTCCCAGAGGAAGAAAAAAAAACATGGTGTACTGATTTGAACGGGCCCCTGGAAACCAGGGTTCAATTCTCCACTTGGCCGTGGAAACCCGGTGGGTTACTCTAAGCCTCAGAAAACCTCATAAGTCAGAAGTGACTTGAAGACACACAGCAGCATCAACAAAATAATAGTACTTTTATCTTTCTCCCAGTACATGAGCTGTTGCTCATTCTTCTGAATAGAGCCCAAAGTCCTCTACAGATGGCACCACATGACAGTGGTAATTATATGTGAGCAGTAAACTAATTGTAAAATCAGCCCGAAGTTCACATGTTTGCCTCAGGCAGATTACTATCACCCCCCCTCCCCTTTATCCTTCCTCTTCCTCCTCTTTGTGTGCCTTCAAGTCATTTCTGGTTTATTGTGACCCTACAATGAACCTATCATGAGGTCTTCTTGGCAAGATTTGTTTGGAGGGGTTTATCCTTTGACTTCCTTTAAGGCTGAGAGAGTGTGATGTGCCCAAGCTCACCCAGTGTGTTTTCATAACTGAGTAGGGATTCAAACCCTTATTTCCAGAATCACAGTTCAATGCTCAAACCACTACATCATGCTGATTATCTCCTAGCCTTCTCTTATTTTAGACATAGGAACACTGGCCAACTGTATAGACATACCATATAGGTTTGTTTTAAGGATTACAGATGTAAAATCCATTGAGTGCTTAAGCATTTAGGCAAACTGTGTTGAATCTAATTCTTTTTATTCTGAGTTACTGTGAACGTCAGTGGTTGACAAATATTGACAAATATGCTTGTTAACCTGAGCAAACACCAAAACATAGCAAGTCTGTATTCACCTAATATTGTATAGCCTCCTGAAATTAACTGTTGGAAGCCCTCAGTCTGGTGAAAAGCAGACAGAATAACAGATCTGCATGAATATTCCTCTTGCCGTCCATTTGCGAAAGGAAGGGTGGGAGAAGAGCCCATTATACAAAATGAAAGACTGAAAAAATTAAACCATTTTGAAAAAAAGTTGATTAACTTGCCTAATTTTTCACCAGTGAGAGGATTAGCAGTGTGAGTACACACATAAAACCCTACAGAACTTTAAATATGCAGTTCAAGGATTCTGAATAAAGACACAAAACATTATGAAATAAAATTAATTGTTACATAAGAAATTCTGGGGCCCTTCCCTATTAGAGGTTCTGCCCCACAGTCCAGCCCTATGCTTTGGACTCCCAAAACTTTATAGAGCAGCAACAACAAAAAAATGTTGTGCTGCCATCTCCCCCCTGCTGCCAGCAATAGACATCCCCAAACTCACAGTAGCGCATATGAAATACCAGCTATTTTTATTCTGTGTACCTCTCACATTAAAAATGTCTATTTTTGGCAATTTCATTTGAGTCAAATGCACCAAATCAAAGAATCAACCTTTCCCAGCCCTTTAGGTACATTACCTGACATTAGACAGGCTACTTGCAAGGTGTTTCTTAAAAACTGATCATAGCAGGGGCTTGAAACAACTTTGTTTCTCCAGACCTGCTTTCAGAGAAATTGCATGAAATTGTTATGTACTGATTAGAAGATTTTAGTGCTGTAATCATTCTGTTCAGCAATCATTCTGATCTTTCGTTAATTAAATTATAACACAGAATGAGTAAGATCTAGCAAGCAAGCAGCTGTACCTTGTTATTGATTCAAAGGAGCAATGATATGCAAATAGTAGCATTGCTTCCCTGCTCCCTCTTCTGGATTAGGAGGGTATCTCATACCGTATTATTCAGAGTTTATAGTGCCATCAGTCTCCTGATTTTCACCAAAGAATTTTGATATCTGTAATTTAATAAATGCAGAGAATTCTATTTGAATTCCCAGCTTCGTCCTCATTCCAAAGACTTCCTGAAAAACAAGAATAATGTTGAAGAGATATAGGCAGATATTCTTCAAAAATGAAACAATTTCATTATAGCTGATGTTACCTAATATTATTTCATCATTACATGATGCCTTGTCTTTATGTCAGTTATAACCTTCTATGTAACCACAGTATTCATATCAAACGGAGTATTTCTAACACAGTGTGTCAGTGTGATCTTTTCTCGTAGTCTTGGAAAGTATCCGAAGAGTAATTTAGTCCAGTCTCCTGCTTGTGCAAGAATCTTTATCAGATGGTCTTTCAGTTTCAACTTCTCTTTAAAGACTTTAATTGAAGAAATGTTCTTCACCTTCCATGGGTCTCCACTCCAATGTAAGGAAGTTCTTTCTGAAGTTTTCTTGGAATCTCTTTTCTTGTAATTGGAATCTATCAGCCGCATACTCTGGTGCTCCAACAAAAACAAGTTTGCTTTATTTTTTACATGACAGTCCACTAAGTGTTTTAAGATGGCTGTCAATCGTTTCTTAATCTTCCCCAGGCAAAACACATCCAACCTCCTCAACTGTTCTTCACAGGGCTTTATTTTCTGACCATTTGCCATCTTGATCAGCCTTCTCTGGAAACATTTCAGCTCGTCAATATCCTTCTTGAATTTCGGTGGCTAAAACTGAGTACAGTTCTCCAGCTGAAGTATGACTGAAGCCAAGCTATTCTTTCCATTGATCTGGACAATATACTGCTGTTGACACAGGCTATGTTTTCATTGGCATTTGCTTGTTTGCTTATATGCTTGTTTGTTTGCTTGCTTTTTGAACATTGCATCACACTATTGACTCATGCTTAACCTGCAGTTTACCAAAACCCCTAGATCCTTTTCACATGTACTGACTTCAAGGCAGTTGTCATTCATTCTGTATTTGTGCATCTGATTTTTCCTGCTTAAAAGCGGTGCCTTAATGTTTATCCTTGTTGAAATACATTTTGTTAGTTTGGGCCCAGTTCTCCAATCTGTTATGGTCATTTTGAAATCTGATTCTGATCTTGATTAGGAATTTGTTAGCATATTTATGTATATTCTGTTATGGTCATTTTGAAACCTGATTCTGATCTTGGTTAGTGATTTGTGATCATATTCATGCAGGAAAACACTCATGAACTGTTGCTATATAGACTGTTCAGTACGTTGGCGGCAGTACAAAAATAGTAATCATTTAGAATTTATGTAATATTTTAAAGTGATCAAAGTGCTTCATACATTATCTCAGTGGTACCTATAAGAGTCCTATAAGGTAGGTTAGTAATGGTGGCCAGGATGCTATGGGGACTTTCCAGTAGCATAGGCGGCAGTGGATGACTTCTTACACATGGTTTGATTGATTGGTCGGTTGATTTTTTTAACACTAACAATCTAATATACAATCAAAATAATATACATTCAAAAAAAGAAACAGAATGTAAAGGAAAGGAGGAAGAAAGGAAGAAGACATATATTTAAAACACAGTGAAACTCAGATCCACCCCCTAGTCCTGGCTGTAAAGAAAAATAAAGAGAAAAAAAATATTCTACTACTACAGATCCTGCTAAATAATCCTACTAAAATTACTAATAACCATAACCACAGATTATTACATTATTTGTTTTCTCATTTCTCACATAATCCATAAACATTTCCCAGTCTTTCAAAAAAAAAATACTTCAGTTGGCTTATCCTTCAAAACACACATTAATCTGCCCTTCCGGTCGCATGGCGGGCGCGAGTGGCAGCTCGGAATGAAGCTGCGCAATGGCGCGGCTCCGAGCAGCCACCCGCTGGATTCCAGCCGCTTCTTTTACCATCGTAGAGGCGGCTAAACACCCCTCTGGTACAAGGGGTGCGGAACGGGTCCGAAGGGGACCCCACAACCGGCGTTTGGCTCTGCCTGGCTGGGGGAGCGGAAAGCGCCAGGGGGGTCGAAGGACCATGACGGAGCCAGCGGGATCGCCGCTTGAGCGGCACAAGCACCGCCGTCGGCTTTTAAAACAAGAAATCAAGTAACAACTAAGAATTTAACAAGAAATCATGTAACCTGTTCTGGTCCCTATTCCGGGAATATCGCAGCAGTTCTGGCAGGCAACGGAGCGCAGGAGCGAAGGTGGAGGGGACCCAGAAGGAAAGTGAGTTCGTTATGGCTGAAAGTTCCTCTTAAAGGGGCGGTGTGAATTTAAAGAAAAAGCTAGTTGGATTTTCTGCTTTCTCACGGGGATTGAATTTAATACTTTTTAATGAATAAAGAAAGATTTTTGGATTTATAATTTGGACTTATACTATTAGATGTCAAATGACTGAACATATGGACTGATGGATTATATAAGAGTTATAATCTCCATTTGGATATTGAAATCTTTATACTATATTACTTTAATATTTTGGTGGAGCTGAGAAGATTGGGTATTTGGCTTATTGACTGGATTTTGGAATTTTGAGGAATACTTCGGGAGAAAAAGTTATGGAGTTGCATGTTTCCTTTTTTTTTACTCTTGTGGTGAGATTCTTGTTTCCTGACTTCTTTGGATTGTTGAGACTGCTGAGACTGTGCTGCAAGGTTATCTGAGCTAAACATCCTCATTCCCAAGGATGGAGCAGCTTGGAATTTAAGCGACTATGAGAGTACAGTGAATCTTCAGAAATGAACTCCGGGCAGCTCCAAGAGGGGAGGGGGGAAGAGAAGGCGGATAAAGGCACAGGGCTCTAAATTTGACAAGGGAAATGTACTTCAGCAATGTCAATTAAGCTTACTATTAGATTGATATATTGTCATTAATATAATCAATGTGATGTCAAGGGTTGGAGGGGACTATGAGACTGGGGCGCCTGTGATGGAAGTGATTTGACTAGAAGACCCCCACCCGCCATGGACTGAGCGCTTGGATCTTAAGCGACGATGAGAATACAGACAATCTTCAGATAGATTCTGGGCAGCAAAGTCCAGGATGGGAGGGGGGTGGAAGGGATAAGCATAGGTGAATGTCAGTAGTCTTAAGAGTGTTATATGGAGACTGTGAGATTGCGATGGAAGATAGTTAAGTAAATACCCTCACTCTTTTGGACAGAGCAGCTCGGAATTAAAGTGACTTTGAGAATACAGGAAACTTTCAGAAATGGATCCCGGGCAGCAAAGTCCAAGAGGGGAGGGGGGAACAGGAGGTGGATATAGTCACAGGACTCTGATTTGACAAGTGAATAAATATTGGGATACTGTTTAAGGGGGGTGTGCCTGTGAGGGAGATTATTCAGGTAAAATACCCTCAATCTTAGGGATGGAGCAGCTGGGAATATAAGCGACTATAAGAATACAGAGAATTTTCAAATGAATTTCCAGGCTGCAAAGCCCCTAATGAGAGAGGGGGACGGGTTGTGGATGAAAACACAGGGCTCTGAACTATATAAATTGATCTTTACTTTGGCATTGTCAATTAAGTTTGCAATTGATGATATATCGATCTATTTTTATGAACATGAACATTGAGATATTGTTGAAGGGATGACGGGGATTGAATAGGACTAAAATAGAAGAGGGAAACAAGACATTTTAATATAATTGAATTTAAGGGTAAGAAGATGAGGGATCGTTGCAGTAACAATAGCTCAGACTGCCAGATATACAGTGACAGATATATTTAAAAATTATAAGATTTTGGGGCACAAGTAATGGAGAGTTAAAAAATAAATGAGGAGATAGTAGAAGTTTAAAGAGATAAGATAAACGAGAATATTTTGAAACAAGATGATTTGAGTAAAAGCGGAAGGGAGTGATGGCTGGGAACTGACTAGTTAGAACGACTTTATTATGATTGTGTAGGAGAGGGAAATGTCTGTTTGAACAGTTGAGAAAATCATTGTATTGTGATGCATTAATGTAATATGTGGAGTAAACTGCGGGAAAAGTCGACCAGAACAGTATGGAAGATCAGAAATAATTCATATAATAAGTACAAGTTAAAGAATTCTTTTTTTATTTGTGAAATTTAATAAAATTATATTAAAAAACACACACACACATTAATCTGGCAATTTGGGCCAATGTAGCAACTTTAGCAATCCATTCTTCTATTGGTCAGTCAATTTCCAAGTTTGAGCAAACAATATTATTGATGCTGTTGATATATATGAAAGAAGTAATCCATACTTACTATCTAGTTCTTTGTCTGTAATGTTCAGCAAAAACTTTCTGGTAATATAAAATTTACCCTTTTTTTTATTAACACATAGATCTTAGACCAGTAACTTATTATGAATTAACTTGCATTTAAAAAAAAAATCATTCCATTGTGTACAAGCGACTGGAGAAGCACTGCGTATTATGATTGCTTTGGAAAAAGAATCCCAAGTGCCACTTTTCCTTGGTAGGCAGGAATAAGTTTATTTGAGATGATTTTAGGAGGGTGGGTGAATTAAAACCTTAGAGAAATAATACTGCATCCTCAAAACTAAGTGCTGAACACAACTTATTTTGCAAAACATGTACAAAATGTTACCCTTAGGATTCAGGGGGCCTCTGAGTGCCTGCCTTGCAAAAACCTGGAGCTGATATGAGAAACATTTTACGTTACACTTTATGGGAAATGTGTATTTGCAAAAATGTATGCAGAATACCTGCATTATGATTGATTGGTATGTATAAAATAAACAGAGGATCAAGACAGCAGCAAACCAGAGGAGGCCTGGTCTAGTGTGTGTTTTTCAAAATGTTCTACCGTGTGTTGAGTGTTGTCTGTTTCTGGTTGTTTGGTTTTTCCCCTGCAGTTTAACCTGTGCGTTTTTATGTCTGGTTGCGTTTATTCCAGATGCCTCAGGAGCAGTACACGCATAGGAGCGCCATGCAGAGCTCAGAAGGGCCCCATGTGTACAAAGTGGGGATTTATGGCTGGCGGAAGAGGTGCCTCTATTTCTTTGTGCTACTCCTAATGATTTTAATCCTGGTGAACCTTGCTATGACCATCTGGATTCTCAAGGTTATGAACTTCACAATTGTAAGTATTGTAAGAATACGTAGGTTGCATGTGGTTCCACTTTGCAGTGGGGGAGCTTTGCTGTGTGACAGAACTTTTACAGGCTTTCTTAGGACATAGAGCTGCAGAGGAGACCTTTTATCCCACCTATGTACATAGCAAGAGCACCTTGTAGAAAATTCCAGGAAACCCCCTTATTTCTTTTGGAAGAATTTAACATTAAGATGAGAGGTGGGGTGCAGATGAGAGGTGGGGATAGGGCTGCAGAAGTGCAGAAGTGTTTCGGTATGCAAAGGTTTTCATTTTTATTTTAATTTAACTCTCACCTTGTCAACATAGTAAACATTAACTATTGCCGGAACAAAACTGCATTGCTAATTTCAGAGGCAATGTAATAAGTTTGAAGAAAGGCACTTTGTTGGTATAATGATCAATATTTTCTAGTTACTTTCAAAAGTCAATGTTAAAGAACATTTTCAAGCATTTTTAGCAGCATTTTGATGAGAAGTTTTCAAATTTTGTGCCAGCCTCAGATCAGTCCTAATGTAAATTAACTAAAAAGTTATGAGCAGAACAAGGAGCGATATAATGACTTAACTGTTTAAACTGCAAAGAGTAATGGTAGCAAATTCCTTGTCCAAACACTAATATGAATAT
Organism: Cyclura pinguis; assembly: GCA_030412105.1. Taxonomy (NCBI): domain Eukaryota; kingdom Metazoa; phylum Chordata; class Lepidosauria; order Squamata; family Iguanidae; genus Cyclura; species Cyclura pinguis. The sequence goes on along the minus strand of CM059600.1, from coordinate 106,515,715 downwards.
TGGTCTTTAAAAACAACTTTCCAGACTCTGGGAAAATTATTCTGTCTGTTCATAAGTCAAAGCTTATTGCATAGAAGAAGGGTAATGCACATTCTACAAATGAATCAGGTTCCACTTTTTTTTTCTTTAAGAGTACAAAGTTGAACTAACAAGTTTATTTTTATTGAAAGAAAGCATCTTTTAAGAAATGCTTCTATTCCTTAAGAAAGCTGCCTGTGTGTCTGTGTAGTGAAACAGAACAGATTCCACGTACTATACCCCATTCCCTAGGGGATAAAGCAATAAAACCGTGTTGGACTGAGAATGAAGCTTCTCCAAGGGAAAAAAAATGTCTGAAAAATATAGCCCTATGACAAAACTGTAAAGGTGGCTTCCATTGGCTGTTTTATGAGAAGAAACTGGTTTTATTTTTGTTTTGGTTTTGTGTCTTGGTAGAAGGCCCTCATGTGAATAGCTGTATTATCTGGCTCCCATTCACTTTCCCTATCGTCTATCCAGTGAGGTCAGATCAGACCACCTATCTTGTTGTGCAAACCATGAAGAGATTGCTTAAATGATATATTGTACGTTATTTTTATTCAAGAGATAAAAACGACTGCTGCCTGCTGTAATACACAGAGATCTTATGAAGCCGGGCAGTAAAGACAACATGCTGGAACTGAATTATTGTTCTGAATTATATTTTGGATCTAATACATAACAGTCTCCAAACAGTAAACTGTATGCCTGCATATTTTTAAGCCAGATTTTACTGGTCATTCCAGATGTTTTTAATTTATTTCTTTTTTATTTTAAACAGTGATTATATTATTGCTGTGCAGGACCAAGGTGTCTGTGTATGTTTGCATTTCTGGTACAGAAGATACTGCATTTACCCTCCATTTTCAAAATTCTCTAGTTGGAAAACAACAAAGTGATCTCCCTTTTTTGAAAGCCATCAATTGCCAAGAATGAATGTAAAGTGATATGTAGTTGCATGTCACTGGCATCTGTTAGAGAATGCCCATGGCATCACTGGTGACGAGTGATACAGAAATACCTGGGGCCATTTTGTCAAGTTTCTCAAAAGATTGAATTTTAAGCAAACAAACAGCTTAGGACTGCATAACAGGAACAATTATTTGCATTTTATTAATGTTAATTGCCCTGAGTATAAGTTTGTGACATAAAGAAAGTAAGATATAAAACAAACAATACATCCATACTCTGTCACAACTGTGACTGGTAGGAATCTCCAAAATATCACTTCATGTCCTCTGAAAGGTTGTGATCTGCACCAGCAGTTGTTTCATTAGTGACCTTGGTGTTAGTTATTTCAAGGCAGTGCTGCTTGTGCTGACTAGGAGGGCATTGTCACAGAGTTCAAAAGAAAGGATGTAAAAAAAGAAAATTTACAATGTGCACAGCTATATTTCTTGCTGCCATGTGATTTTTGGAGGCTTGATTTAGGAATTCTTACTATGTAAAGCTGAAGTTACTTAACACAACAAAGGAAGCATCTTCTGCTTTAGAAAATGGCACTTTTTCTAAACTACCTTTTTTCCCTTTTTTGTTTTGCCTGTTATCAGCTTTCATTACACCCCTGAGTTTTTTCCCAGCAGCATGTTTGTTGTGTTCATTAAAATACAATGAGCACTTACTGGATATAATGAGCACTCATTGTATTTTAATGAGCGGCACCACTGTCCTGTGGTGCTGAACTCATCCAGGATTTCTGGAGTAGCTTCAGGAATGGGAAAGGAATACTGGGATGGCTGTACTTTGAAAAGCTAGTGAGACTCTCTAGTTTTACCTGCTTCTAGAATGGCTGCCCAACCATTCACCCATTCCACCTTGTAAGGGCATTCATTAGTTTGGAGCTGTGGCTGATCCCCTGCCGATATTCCCTTCCCTACAGTGGTCTTTAGTCCCATATCAGGTTTGAACATATGAACATCACAACTTATGGGATTCAGGTGTGGGAGTAGGTATTTAGAGGTAGTGAGACTTATCACTCATAGAATCACATCTCTCGGTAAAAAAAAAAATGATTGGTTTCTTCTTGTCATGCATCATTGTACATTTGAGTACTTTGGATAAAATAGCTTCTTAATATGAAGCCCTTTCCCATAAATATGGGATTCCTTTGCAGAAAAGGAGAAATGGTGATGTGCAGCTCATTTTTATTAGATGCTTTAGTCTCATTTTCCCACTTAGCATTACATGACTTACTGTAGAACTGTGGTAGCTGGCTTTCTTAAAAATATGGATAGATGCTCACCGTACATTTGAATCCATAGGTACTACATCTTCATTGGCTGAGGATCCCATTGGAAATGACAGAGTAGTACAGGGCTTCTTTATGCTGGCCAAATAAGCCATTAGACTCTGCTGTTGTTGTTTTTGGCTTCCTGGTGCACTGTTTTTAGTAGTGATAGGGTTATTTAGTGCCTGAATATTTTCTTTATTGCTTTGTGCCCCCGTGGGTTTATGCTTCAGTTCTAGACTTTTGGCATCTGTTCTAATGAATTCCGACTGTTTTTGAAATGGTTCTGATTAACAATTATTGTAAATACAAAATTAAATGTCATATTTATGCTCTAGAGGAAAGAAAGAACACATTCAGTTTTGCATTTTTACATAACATAGAGTCAAATAGTTTCTTGTAATAAAGATCACAAATCTCCTCCATTTATGCTATAAGATGCCAGTTAAAACACACAGTGAAGCAAAAATATTATTGTTCCACATAGATTTTGCTACATAAAGCAGGGCACTTGAACTGGATCAATAGTAGTGGCTACTACAAATACATTAGTGAATTTCAACTACAAAACGGTTTATTGCTCCATTTCATATTCCACTTTTCTCCCAAATGGGGTTCAAAACAGCTTGAAGTATAAATTAAAACAGAGCAGTTAAAACAATAGGAAGCGCAAAAGTTAAGAAAGAATTAAATAAAACTTTTTTTAAAATATTAAAATTTAAAACATTAAAACACTTAAAATATACAAAAACAGCACACCAGTCAGTCAAGGCTGAAGGCCTGTTTAAACAAAACAAAACAAAACGTCTTTGCCTGCTGGCAAAAAGGCAACAGCAAACCTCCCTTGGGATGGAGTTCCAAAGCTTAAAAGCAGCCACCTAGACTTTGTTACTCTGTCTTCTGGGTGTCTCTTAGGCGGATTCCTGAAGCTCATCAGAATTATCAGTTCTGGGTAAAGCTAGCTAAACTCTACTGTAGCAATGCGAAGAGGGCAGGGTATCTCAATGGGATCTTGAGCTCAGCTTTATGGAGTCAAATCACAGAGAATTAAGCTAACTGTTCAACTTTCAGTATTTTATTGGAAAAGATGTTAAAATCCACACAACCACACTGTTACATTTACTCACACAAGCATACAAGGACTGTAGAAATTTAAAAAGAGGTGAAAATTAAGAGAGGCATAAGGGTTTGGAGTAATACTACCTGACAAGAAATCCTGAAGACATGAGTTGAAACCAACTCAGTGCAACAACTGAGGGGAACTCTTCAGAAAAACGGACAGCATGAGGATCTCTCTCTCTCTGGGGGCTCTCAAGAGCAATTCAGACAGGGGTCTCTTATATGCAAAATGTGTCTCAGAGGCATACCCTGTTTCCTGGGAAAGACCAGATGGCCAAATTTTATGAAGATAGATTTCAGCTTTGTAGTATAGAGAAAATACAGCCAGACATCTTTGTAGTTCCTACAAGATTACTATCTCATCTGGGTGTGCAGGCATAGCATTCCTGGCTGTTTGAAATGTTAACATGATCCCAGAGACCTCTCGTCTCCTGTTAGTGCTATTATTGCTGAAAGTCCATTTAAATGGTCTGTGTGAACCATTTCCGAAATTCATCAAGGATACGTGACAGGAACCAGTGCTAATTTTAACCTTTGATCTGTTTCCCATAGCTCAGCTGCCCACATGTCCCTCCAGTAGACCTCTATGGCTCACTATATTTAATATTAAGAATTATGCTCCTCGGAGTGGGGTCTGCAAGGTGGGGTAGTAAATGTTTATTTATTTTATTTATTTATTAAGGGATGAAATGAAATGTTGTTAGTTTTGACAACAGATGAATCCACACATGGATATATACTTCCTGTAATTGTGCATGTTATAGCAGTTTTAAAAACCATTTCATATTAAATTGATCTAAGTATTAATATCAAGTCTCAAAAAAAGTTCCCATTTTTCCCTCAATATATAGTCTTTCATATGCTCATTCAACTATTTCAGTTTTGTCAAAGTGGAAGTGGTTAAGAGCATAAATAATCCTTTCTGCTAACTCAGAAGTGTGCCACTTTTAACTGTTATCTGTTCCTTTTCACCAAATTGTCATGACATCTAAGCTGTATTATGGTTTCTTCAGCTGATGTAACCCTTGTTTAGGATAAACTTTTTTTTTATTTGCATATATCTCTGTTAAACTTCACTGGTGCTTTCACTGCATGGTCACAGAGGGTGCACTTTCCTTCAGTGAGAGGGGAGGAACATGCATTTGACCAACTATAGCAAAGCTGGGCAGGATTAAAACTGCTTACCCTGTCCTTCTCTGCCAACACAAATGATCCAATAAAGAGCATCATGTGAAACATTCTAGATTCACACACACGTGTTTCACACAACAGAAAGAAGGGAGAGGGCCCAAGATCCATGCGAGGAGCACCTAGGAGTTCCTGCTTGGCTAGACTTTCCCTCTTTCTTTAGGTAATCCTTCCTCCTGAGAAACAAAATGGGATGAACTTCCCATTTCCAAATCTGCAGTTAAGGAACCCATTTCCCCTCCTCTTCCATGGGAGCAACTTGCATCCATAGTTTCAGTGAGCATTTCAGCCAAGTTATCTTGTAGCACAACCTCTCCCCCACCCATTCCTCAAATGATGTGAGTTAGGTCCAAAAGCCATCTGGTTGGAGATAAACAAAATGGGGCTGCTGTCCCTCCTCTGCTACTTTCCTACCACTACCCCCTTCCTCAAGAAAGAGAGAGGGAACGGCTTAAGGTAGCAGGAGGGTGGCCAAAGACAGGCCTATGGCTTGCTTGCTGGAATGCAACTTTTGTGCTCTGTGTGTCATTCCAGAGCAGAGGATATCTGTAGGGCCTCTCCAGTCATCTCTTTCCATTCCCTGTTCAAAAGCCCAACTAATTTTCACAGAGAGCTGGAGATGAGACTATTTGGCATGATGGATTTCAGTCATACAGTCTAGAATGTTTCACATGATACTCTTTATTGGATCATTTGTGTTGGCAGAGAAGGACAGGGTAAGCAGTTTTAATCCTGCCCAGCTTTGCTATAGTTGGTCAAATTGGAAGGTGTCCTCTGATCCACTTTGTAATGCTAAGACTAATTTGCTTCTATGGTATTTAAGCAAATGAATGGGTTTGAGTGTTGAATACAGTTTTTAACCAAACTTTAAAATTGAAAGGGTCTGATGAGCTAGGCAAAAAAAGAAAACAAAAGATGGAAGCTGCAATCCTAAGCACAGCTTAAGGGAGCCTTAAGCCCCATTGACTTCATTGGGATTCACTCCAAATAAATACCTACTTGAATAGGGTGTGATTTCTGCATTACAGTTGAAATGTAGATTTAAGTATTCTTAAAGAAAGTGCTGGAATTGCACTATTTAAATGGCAGCCAGCATTATCATCCTGGTTTGTTTTGTAGGACAAAATAAACTTTTTAAAGTTAGTTAGGAAGTTTTATTTTTAATACAATTACTCCCTCTTGTGTGTAAACTACCTGCCACATTTTAATTATGCAAGACAGCGGGCAGATAGCACAGCAGTAAAGATGGATTAGAAATTAAAAACTTCATCCAGCTCACATTCTGTAATTATTTAAAGTAATGGGTTTGTTTTAATTATTTTTTTCATTAAAATTTCCTTTGGGATAAAATATGATAATAGCAGCATTGCTCCCTTGTTAATTATTCCTCTCAGGACACCTTAAGCTTAAAGAAGATTTTCCCTCTGAAACCACTACCAGAAAGGAAAAAGACTTTCAGCCTTTGGCTTAAAGCTCTGCTCTCCTTTATGACATCTAGAATGAACTGGTTAATATTAGTTAGCTGATGCTGCACACTGAGATTTGAATTGTTTCATCTTCATCACTGCAAGAATCAGACATGATAGTTTTGTGCAGTAGACATTGTCCAAGCCTACATGAGAAAAAAAATTCTTAAGGTTTTTTGTTTCTCCAAGTATCCTCTTCTGTACACAGAAAGAAAACTGCTTCTTCCAGTGGTGCTGGGTTCAAGGCAGTTTGGGAATCCCATTCTCTGATTAGCTTGCTCCTATTCACCCTATGCAGAAGAAGCATCTACATAATTACATGCATTTGTCTGTCACTCTGAAATATCAGATTGGTTTGAACATGTTCTTTTAAGGAGACCTGAATCCATTCATGCTTCAAGTACATTTATGCCTGAGAATTAGGACTTTTTGTCCTATGTCACTTGGAGGCACGCTCTCTGCTCTCATCCAGCCTGAGCACAGTATAGGTGTAATGCTTTAAAGTACCTGCTCTCAGGTTCCAGCCTAGATCAGGTCCAGTGCATTTACTGTACTCTAAAGGCACCAGATCCCATTTGATTTTGGAAACTAAGCAAGTTCAGCCCTGGTTAGTACTTGGATAGGACACCACCACAACTACTGGGTGTTATAAGCTATATTTCAGAGGAAAGAACTGGCAAAAAACACCTATGAGTGTTCCTTGCCCAAGAAGACTCAATGAAATACATGGGCTCATCATAAGTCAGTAGGCAACTTGAAGGCACACGTACACACAAGGAAAGCCCCAGCTGCACATAATGTGTTAAAGTCAATATAGTTCCAGAGGAGAGTCCCTCACCTGGAAATTATGATTTGAAGTCTTTGTGCCGTAGTACTGGCCAACTTTGGAATTTTGTGTCAGCATTCATGACCTGTAGTAATTCAGACAGAGACATATACTTGTTTATGCAAATTATCCCACTAAGGCTTGTGAACTAATGTGGAGCATGAAGAGGAGCATCTAGTGCTGCAACTTTGTACACTCTTACCTAGGAGTAAGTCCTATTGAACTCAGTAGTGCTTACTTTTGAGTACAATTCAGTCCCAGCCTGCCCCTCCTTTTTTGGTTTGTTTGTTTGTTCACATTGTTCTTGTAGAGCTGTATTTGAGACATTGATAACTTCTTTCAGGATGATCTTGTTTTACTTAGTATATCTTTAACCAGACAAAGCAGCTCCCACATAAGTGAAACACAGCCAGTTGTAAATGAACTTTAAAAGTGTGTAGGAGCTTCCTTTAATATATCTCATGGGATTTGGCAGTGATTTTTTTGGCATTAGAACTGGATGACTATGGTTACGTTCCTGTTTTTGTCTGTAAAATGTATAAGACTACTGCTTCTCATAGATCCACCTGAAAAATTTCACTTGTAAATGACCAAGTCCAGGATAAAAGGCTGCAAGATTAAGACCATTATTCTCTTCAAAAGATTCTTGTGAGGAAAAGATCTCTTTGGAAGAGGACCTTTAATGGAGTGTTTCCTCTTCTCAAGGGCTGGCGCCACTGTGTAATATATAGATCAGCTGTTCAGTGCTAGGAGACGGGAGCAAATAATAGCTCAAATTACATCTATAACATTTTGTACATTCTGCTGTGTCACTTGAAGCAGTTCTACAACACGTAGCAGGCCTCCAAGCTCCACACAAGAAGGCTTGGATTAGAGTGTGGTAGTCTGGAAATGTGATTTTCAACCTGGGATAAAAGGAATTTTGAAAAATGCTTCACGGTTTATTTTCTTAATTAACTAGAAAGGTGAAAAGGAAGCAGCGTACCTCATTGGAAAAAGAAATGGCTTTCAAAATGATTATGTTAACATGTTTTGGCAGAGTGGGTGTGATAGGTTTGCCAGAGGGAAAACTAGAAATGGCTTCTGTATCTTTAATGGTTGTACAGAAGTTGTCTGTTCTACACAGCCACTAAGGGTATAAGAGCCCTCTCCAGTTCTTACTCTAGTAAACCTATGTGTGTATGTATAGGTGTTTGGGTGGAAGTCCAAATGTCATATGTTACAGTTTCAACAGGGAAATCTCAGCCAAAAAAAAAAAAAGTCAATTAAAGCACAAGATTTAAATCTCTTCCTTGGAAACCAATAGGACTGGAAAGAAGTTAATACAGGAGGACCTGTGTCTGGCAAATTTTGTATACTCCTCCTGCCTACATTTAAAAGTACTCAAACTGCTCCTTTACTGTTGTACGTATTTTAATCATTTTTACTTGTCAGTTTCTTAAGAAGCGCTTAACAGTCAATCTAGGAATCAGGATGGCCTAGATCCTGGATCAGAGGAATTTAAACTGCAGACAAAGGCATATGCTTGTGTGTGGGCATGTGCTCTCTGCAGTTATGTGGCACACTGCCTCTTTCACTGGCGTCTCTCCCCTGGCATGGTGCACTGTGTGGAGCATTCCTATTTAACACGCAGCCGTTCCCTGAGCTGGCTTTCTTCTCTCTAATCTATAGTGATAGCCAAGGGCAAAGCACCACCTGGAAAGCCATCCCTTCTATGCGAGAAGATCAGTCTTTTGATCAGTCTTCCCTTCCTGCTGCGCTTTTGTACTTTGGGGGAAGACAGAGCCTGAAAAAAGGCGGGGGAAGGGAGGAAAATCACAGGAAAGCAATGGGGATGATTTAGAAGAAACAAGGATGAGAACAATTACTCTTCTTTGTGGTCTCTTTGTACTGTTACACATGAGGTCTGTATCTAAACGAAGATACTTTGGAAGTATTCTAGTTCTATAGCAGAGTTTTTTAAAGTTGTTGTTGTTGTTGTTGCTGTTGTTGTTATTATTATTTTACAAAAACTTCCAGACTCTCCTAAGGGATTTGGGGAATCAGAATCTGGAGCCAGAATCCTCTTGGGTTTTAGGTTGTAATGACCAAGCAGTTGTGCTGACATAACTGCTTTTCCTCACACCGGGTAAAGAGGCATCTAATGTCTTCTAATGCAAGTTTTGCCAGTCTGGGCAACAGCTGCTAAACAGCAACTGGGCACAGCCCCTGCCACCAACCCCTATGGCCCCTGAGGAGCACTGGAGCAACCTCCTGCTGCCATCTTGCTGACTGCCTTTGCCCTCCTTCAAATTACAAGAAGAGAGATTCCATCTAAACGCTAGGAAGAACAGTAAGGGATGTTCAGCCATGGAATAGATTGGTTGGATGGACATCAGAAGTTGGATGGACATCTTCCAGGAGTGCTTTACTTGTGCATTTTTGCATGCCAAGAGATTGGACTTGGTAACCCTTGTGGTTCCCCACAAATCTAAGATTCTGTGATTCCTCATCTTTGTGCTCTTCCAGCTTCAAATAGGTTCACAGGCATACACACAACCCAAAAAAGCATTTCTTTAAACACATGGTTAACAGCAATCTTACTGAAATGTAACTTCAGGAGACCCTGTTTATGCCAGGACTTAATATGGGCATGGTATTTATTTCTCAGTTTGTCTTGCCAAATTCTTTCTGGCATGCAGATTGTAGGCATGGATGGGAATATGGATTGGGACCACAGCAACTAAAAGTCTCACATGCTAGGATCTTGATCACTGTTGACTACCCTGCACTTACCTTTGAGTAAAAGGGGGGAAATGTAGTGGCTAGCTTCATTTTTAATGTGTAATTTGGCTGCAAGGAACAATAAAGTGTCACCACAACAGTACATCCTTTAGCAGTACAGTACATCAGTGTACCTTCTGACACCCAAGTTATATCCGCCTTCTCACAGAATGAGATTGGAGACACAATCCCTTTTGAATTCTTTCTTACTATTGTCAGTTCACTCACCTATATTTCCCCACAGTTATCTTTACCACACTACTACTAACTTAAAAATATGCTCAGGACACTAAGCATTGCAATCATAGAGTGGATTCTGAGGAAGTATAGTTCTTCTCTTCCTGTATAGATATACCTTTATTTCTACATCATACATCCTTTACTGAGATGAGTTCAAAGCATTCCATCTTAACGGTGAAAGATACCTCATTGCTCTAAGCCACTCAGTCTCCACTTGAGATCTTTGGATCTCTTCAATTATATTGCCAACTACTTGTGATTACCCTTCTCTGAATAACTACTGTGTTATCTAGCTTTCTTTTGTTGCAATGGTTTAGAGTTCTTTGTGATTTCTGCATTCATCCTCATTCTTTCCAAACAGGACATGCTCGTTAAAGAGAATTATTGTGCAATAATGTTGATATAATAGTCATTGACATTGACACAATAGATTTTCTGTGTGGGCTTCTTTATGTTTTACTTGTAATTATACGCTGATCTCTAATGATTTGTTTTCCATTGAGTCCTCCATAAATTATTTTCTGGGTCTTTGTTTGTTTGTTTATTTGGTTGGTTTAATTTGTGTCACATAGCATGTCAGTAATAGGTGACCTACCCCTCTCTCCTTGTATGCCTCGAGTAGGTACCCATTATGCCTAATTCTAGTGAAGGAGTTGTTTTGTTTTGTTTCCATTTGATTGTTCTCTCCTTCCATTTATGGGAAGAGAGTAATCAGAGACTGTAAAGGCAATCTTACTGATACATAAAAATCCTATATTCCATCAGAATGGAACTGACTGGAAGAATGGGGAAGAAGTGAGCTGGATGTGGGATAAATAAGAGTCTGTAGTTCAGTTTGAAGATACATATCTCAACAGTGCATAAAATGGGTAAGGGACTGATAATGTTCCATGCACTGTTGTCAAGAATTGGGAGATTAATCCAGTTACATGCAAGACAGAAGGAGAAAGACAGGATAGGATGGGGAGATTTGAGTCTAATCTTATTCCACTTATGGTGGCATAAGTGGGAACTAATTCCATAGGATTCTGTTAATTCATAATGATGTAAAACAAAAGAGAAGTCAGACTTGAATCCCCGTCCCATCTAAATCTCTACTGTGTTCACTTTAAGAACTTTGCACATGGAACTGTAGTTCTACCAGTTCAGAAGTGCAAGTATTCATAGAATCATGGAATCATAGAGTTGAAGGGGTCTTGGCTTTTTGAAATTCATTTTTAGTTGGGATAGTGATAAAGGGGGCAGCAAGATCTAGAAGAGTATGGCTTTAATATCAACACAAAATAGAACAGCGAAAGGTCAGCTCTTTAAATATGTGCTTGCCTGGAACCTCTTGTGCCAAAGAATAATTTGAAATAGCCTGCTCTTTTGTTATTTTTCTTCCAGAAGAGGTTAGTTCCTATCTGTGTCAGAGGTTTAAGGAGTCAGCCTGTGGCATCATAATTTACAGTAGTAATATACGGGTGGAAACTCACAGTAAATTGTGTCAATAAAGTGACAATTAGTTGATTGTATATAAACATAAGGTGTAAGGACCTTAAAATACTGTAAGCAGGAATTAAGTTCATGTACTATCCATGAAACACAATTTCTGCTTCACCATTGCTTTGTGCCATAATACGCTAATCTACTATATAAAAGTCAAAGTTTGTGAGTGAGTTTGTCTGTATGTCTGTGTTTGGCAGGCGAAGACTTCGTATGATTGGCTTTGTGAGACAAGAAGACCTTATATGATTGGCTGCCTGTGAAGATTCTATGGAATCCTCAGGTTGGCAGTTCAGGGAGGGGCCTTTAGAATTCTCAGCCAGAGAGCTCCTGGGCCTGGCCAGTTGCTATGGAGACAAGGCCTAGCAGTAAGAAGGAGGGCAGTGTATTCCCTCAGGAACCCAAGCACTGTATGTTAATAACTCTGAATACAGATTGGATTGGGGAATATGGGGAAAGTCACAGCTACTGGACAAGGCAGTTTGGGGAATTAGAGACATAGGATCTCAAATCTTTCTAAGAAGTATTACCTATGAGAAAATAAAATCCTGGGCAACACTGGGTAAATATGCTAGTATTGTATAAAAGAGAGAAATTGCAAGGAAGTAGAGGGTCCTGTTAAACAGAGGCATACCAGAGCCATACCTCCCAGGAGATTAGCAAAACTATTTTGGTTGCATCTTGATCTTCCCAGAATGTTTCACTTTTCCACACACTTATGAGAACAGCATGGGAGAGAGCTGCATAGGTATACCATACATAAATAATGTATGAACCAAGTTGACCATAAAACTAGTATGGGAACTGTACAATATGGCCTTGGCTGGACATCTTTTTCTGGAGAGTTAATCACAATTCTCACTTCATTCTCCCTAAATTCTACAGATAAATATGGCTAATACATTGCCATGTTAAGGAGTTGTATCAGCTTCACGTGGAATGCCTATGTGGGTTAGGCATTTGGAGCCTGCTACACACACTGATGAAAAATATATTAGTGGAAAAAATACATACAGTGAGAAGGAGTTTTACCTCCACCAAACATTAAAAATAGAAATTATTAACACTCTTTATAGCTATATTTAATAGTAAAATTAACATATTGCTTGCAATGTTTTCATCTACCAGACTTCAAGCCATATAGATTTAAGGCCATATAAGGGGAGGGAGACAGTATTCTTAAGGACAGGAGTTCACTCATGTGCTGGAGATAATAGTCCAAATCTTACTGGGAGAACTGGGCAGACAGTACAGGAACCCAACAGTGGGAGGGAAGGAAAATTAAATAATCAGCTAGGAGAAATGACCCGTGGTTTCAGATGCCTCTACACTAATGCACAGAGCATGGGAAGTAAAGAGGATGAACTCAAAACTTGTAGCACAGCCAAGTAACTATGATATGATAGTATCACTGAAACCTGGTGGGATGATTCTCATGATTGGAATGCAGCAATAGAGGAATATAACCTATTTCAGAGAAGTAGACCAAAGAGGAAAGGAGGTGGAGGAGTAGCACTAGATGACAAGGATATTTAAATCTTTGAAGAGATCTATGACTTAAATCCTGGAAGCCAGGTTGAGAACATCTGGGTAAAAATGAAGGCGGAGAAAAATGACAGTGATGTCATTGTGAGTGTCTACTACAGATCCCAAAGCCAGACTGAGGACTTGAATGATGCCTTAGAAGAGATGAGCAAACATTGAGAAAGGAGAGATATAATAGTAATGGGAGATTTCAACTATCCTGATCCTTGTTGGAAGTCAAACTCTGCCAAAAGTATCAGGTCCAACAAATTTCTTAGACAATTACAGACAATTCCATAGTCCAGAAAGTGGAAGAGGGAACCAGGGGAATATTGTATTTGTCAGCATATAAGATGCACCAGTGTGTAAGACAGATCTCATTCATACAATGGCAAATGTTATTTGCTGATGTATAAGACACACCAGCATGTAAGACACACTCCCTTTTCAAACAGTATTTTTTGGGGAAAAAAGTGAGTCCTATATGCCAGCAAATACAGTAACTATTTTAGATCTGAGCCTAACTGCCAATAATGACCTGGTTAATGAGGGAAAGTGGCATTATCCTCAGGTGGAAGTGACCATGTTCTCCTGGAGTTTATAGTATAGTAGAAGAGGGAAAGCAAGCATAGTCAGACACCCATTCTAGACTTTAAGAAAACTGATTTCAGTAAATTCAGGGAAATATTGGGAGTGATTTCATGGTCAGGAATAGTAAAAGAGAAAGAGAGTTCAGGATGGATGGGGGTTTCTTAAAACTGAGATATTGAAGGCACAATTTCAAACAGTTCCAATGAGGAGGGGGGAAAAAAGGGAGGTGTCTAAAGAATCTGGGATGAATATCAAAAGAACTTTCAATGGAGCCAAAATTTAAAAGGGACATGTACAAGAAATAGGAAAAAGAGAGGAATCACTAAAGAATCCAAACAAATAGCCAGCAAGTGTAGGGAGTAAGTCAGAAAAACTGATGCAGGATGAACTCAGGCTTGCTAGAGACAAATCACTGGACAAATCACTCCTAGGATACCATTCAGAAGATTTTGTACATCTAATCTGTCTTTCCCTGTTCAAGAATATGTGTGTGTATTGTTAAAAAAATGGAAGAAGCAATGGAAAAATCTCAAGAGTGTTACAAGTGGAAGATAACATTTTCTAAACCTGCTGTGAAGTTTTGTGAATGTGGCAGGGCAATTTCACAATACTGTCCTCTTCTGGAAGGACTTCTTGAGGTCAAAATGTTGTACATCTCAGTATGCATGTCAGCTAGGTAGAATGTCAATGAGCAGAGATGCTGCAGCAATTTAAAGGGATTGCAAGCCTAGAAAGATGGCTGTAGCAATATACCCAGATGTTTCACAAGTATGTTTATGATCTACTTAAGGTCTACTTCAATTTATTCAAATGAATTTTCTCTCTGTTACTAATAACATACTTATCCAGGTTGTGAGCCATTATTTGAGGGCCACCCTTACGGCATGGGAAAATAATTGCACAGGCATTTGATCTCTCTATTGTCAACAATTATTCCATTCTCAATTCATCCATTACTTTATAGAGAAGTAGACACAATATAGGGAATCAATCATTTATATAGATTATGTGATTTATATATGGTTGTTGCTGTTGTTGTTGTTGTTGTTGTTGTTGTTGTGTGCCTTCAAGTCATTTCCAACTTATGGCAACCCTGAGGGAGACCTATCATGGGGTTTGCTGGGGCCAAGAGAGTGTGACATGCCCAAGGTCACCCAGTGCATTTCCCTGGCTGTAGAGTCTTAGTCCAACTCTCAAACCACTATACCATGCTGGCCCAATTTATAGTTGGACCATGACCTAAATCTGTGCTACAAATTCATATTCAATTAAAAGTTCAATGGCTTCAGATTCTTCAGATGACCTGTTACATTTCTAATCAGTTAGGGAATGTGGTATAAAGTCACCAGCCGCCTTTGAGGAGCTTATTATTACCTCAGTGAATACTGTTCAAGGCTAAACACCTAAAATCTATGACTTGCTGATCAAATTCACCTATAGTTATCATGGGGATGTTAAAATAGTATACGAGATGGATTTAAACATCAATAAAAGTGAACAAATGTGGAAAGAATGGAATGAAAACCCAATGCATTCTGTCTCAGCTTATATAAGGGAACATATGTTTAAGCTCATTCACAGATGGTATTATACCCCAGGGCAGTTAAGTCATGTTTCAAAATATTTAAACTCAAAATGCTGAAGATGTCAGGAAAACCTGTATATGTGGTGGGTTTGTCCCTTGATTGAACAATTTGGCAAGCTGTATTTAAAAAGATATGTACTATTACTAATGACAAGATGAAGGTCATCCAGCAACAGGTGTTTCTGCACTGTTTTTAGGATCAAATGAACCTATCCTATATAAAGAACTAATTGTTTCTTTCTGACTAATAGCAAGATTAGAAGTAACATATCACTAGAAAGATGCAGTGAATCTGTCCTTTTGTAGTTGGAAAAGGGACTCTGGTCTCTGGCCCTTATGGAAAAGCTGAGTACACACACACACACACACACACACACACACACATATATGAATAAAAAAGTGAGAACTAAATAAATAAATTATGCTGTGTAATATGAGCCCCGTTTATTATTTATTCTAACCACAATAATGGACACTTGTTTCAAGCAGTAATATATAGAAGGAATGTGTACTCCCATGGATAAGGAATGCAGAAGCACACTTGCTTTTCAATAAACTGACAAGACCTTAAGCATACTTGATGAACATCAGCCAATATTGTTAGTGCCATCTTTCCAGTCTTGTGATTAGTCTGTGTAGCTGGAGTTATTATGTTTCAGTGATGTCATTGACAGTTTTTCCTAACTTCCCTACTCCTCTCAGACTTGTAAGGACAACTACTGATGAAAAAAGAAGAAATTAGTCTGGACAGAGGATGCTTTTGCACACTGGCCCTTTGTACATTTTTGTTCCTCTGTTTTAACTTGACCTAATCCTAGTATAAGATAGTAGTGTGTTCCTGGAAGGTGTTGTGAATGGCTATAGAGTCTCACTCTCAAAAGAAGTTGCCCTGGAGGGCTCAGTGGAAAGTGAAAGCTCTACTGCAGAGAAGGTGACAAGGGGGTTGTGATGGTGTATGCTAGCTGGCATTCCCGTGACATCTCCAGGCCAAGGCCAAGTAAAAGGACAGGTATTTATAATGGCCCACTGTGCAAACATTCCATCGTCTTTTGACTGAGATGGTTCTTGTCTTGAGATTGCTGCTATAGATTTAGGACAGAATTAGTTCTTTCTCCAGTAAGCTGGTAGAAGGAACTGTCATTTAGCTCAATTAATAAATAGGGTTGTGTTTTAGATAGTGAATGTTAAGTAGATATTCCAGAAATACTTTGTTTGAAGAGATACTCCTAATTCAAAGTATTATCCCACATTCTAAGACATTACAGACCTCATACATCTGGACACCCTATATATATAAAAGTATCTCTTTAGTACCCTATGAGCAGACTGCAGCTCCATTAACTCTGTGGCTTTTTGGGCTACAGGAGGGGCAGGGCTGGCTTTGCACAAGCCAGAAGACAAGATGGGACACAAAGTGCTACTATGATGCAACCAACACTGGGGTAGATCTAAGCAGGTCCTAAGGCCTCAGCTCACCCTAGCTTTCGACTTTTTTTTCCTTTCAGTTGTTTGCCCCACCCTCCCACTGTGTGGGTCACTGCAGACTGTGGTTGGTCACTTTTGGAGACCAGGTAGAAAATTTAGGCTCTGGCACCTGATTGATAGTATTAGAAAAGAGTGGCAGGGAAGTTTTTGCCTACCCTGCAGTCATGGGCTATGGGATCGATGGGAAGCATTGGCCAGATGGAAGCTGCCACAGTATAGTCATTTGAGTATCAGACTATGATATTGGAGATACTTAAAAAAAAAAACCTTGCTAAATGAGAGAGCCAGTGTGGTATAACAGTTTGAGCATTGGACTATGACTCTAGGGAGCAGGATTTGATTCTCTGCCTGGGCATGGAATCCCGCTGGGTCACCTTGGGCAAGTCACATCCTCTTAACCTCAGAGGAGGGCAAAGGCAAAAGCAAACCCCCATACAGACAAATCTTGCCAAGAAAATCCTCTGATAGGTTCACATTAGACAGGAGCAGGAATAAATACTGGAAAGCACATGTAATGAATCAGCAGAAAAGGAGACTAGGCTTTTAATTTTATTAAAAGAATAAAATTTGGTCCATCTGTAAGCACCTGGAGCCTAGTCTCCTTCTACAAGTTCACACTGGAGTCATGATGAGTTGGGAAAAATATGAAGGCACCCAACAACAACAATAAGAACAAAGCTGGTTAAATAGGTCATACTAGCAGGAGTGTGGAAAACTAGGGCTGGTGAGCACCAGAACTGGCATTGTTTGGGTGAAGAGATGGCTTCTGGACTGGCACATGGAATTATATAAGGCTGAAGTTCTAGGAAGAGAACGGCTGTTGTAGCTGGTCCTTTGCCACACCTCCCCTTAAAGATTGGGGCAAATTGGGATTGAGTAGGCCTCCAGAGTAGCAGTGTTAGCCACTGCCAGATTGTGAATCAGCAGACTGGCAGCAGGACCTGAGAAGGTCATGCTGGACCCCTGACCATGACCACAGTTTCCACACTTAGGGAGGCTCCACTACCAACCAGGAGCGTGGCCCAGTTTCATACCACATCATGTACATCTTGCCTCTTTATTCTGAGAGGATGTGCAATAGTAGTGCCAAATGAACCACTTTTCCATGCATTCATCCAGTGGTCATCTGAACTATATAGGCAAAGCAAATTATTCACCCCCTTATATCAAAACTGTTGTCAAATTCAGGAGTAATAACGTTTCAAGGCTGATATAAGAGGTAGTCAGTTGTTGATTGTATGGTAAATGCTGCCAAAAGGAAGCTGGTTCATCTACATGGCTATTTAAAAGCTGAGTCCAGTTGAGACCTTAAGAGCTACCATTCTTCTGTTTTTGCAGTGATATGTATGAGATTACTATGATAGTTACCTTTTTTAATTCTGGGTTGATGCTCACAGTTTCACTTACAATTTGAATTAAACACAACGTTAACTCCTACAACTGGCAGTCTTTAAAATGTGTTTCAGAACAAGTTCCATGCAAAATGGACTATGCAGTTTTTGAGTTTGCTGATCATTCAGAAGTTGCACAAAATTTGGGGGGGATCTCTAAATATGAAGTTGGATGAAAATCAGTTCATAAATGTGCATTCTGGACCAAAAATACAATAGGTATGTATAGTTTTCTAATAGGATGGTAACCAAGTTTGGTGACTCATTGATCAAGCAGGGGATTTGTATCAGCTGGAGTCCTTAAATTTTATTATGGATAGCAAATGGTTTGTATAAAGTTTCTGTCTGACATGACTAAAGGTCTCTGTATGGCCTGTTGTGGAAAAATTTTTTAAAATATTTTAAATTTTTTATTTCTGTTTTCATGTTATTTTTAGAAGTACATGCATTGAGCATTTTTCTTCCTTTATGCTTGAGCTGAGACAAATCCTGCAAGTGTTCAACTGGCCCAGCCATACCAACTGAAGCATTCAGATGTTCATGTAGAACAACCCTTCACTGCCGTGAATTTATTTTTTTTAATTTTTTTTATTAATATTCTATAAAAACTAAAATTTATATATCACATGTTGTTTACATTGTTATATATTGTACACCATTCTTACATAACTTTACTATTATTATTAATATTTTCTGTACAATATTAAATATTCCTTAATATATTGTTTGGTCAACCCCTCCTCCCCCCTCCCTCTCTATCCCCCCCCCCCCCCCCCATATTAGCAATACTGTGAATGCTGTGAATTTGCTTGTCAGCAAATGGATCACCAGTGTGGTCAGTTTTCCCACCTTTAGCTTTTCCCCATCATCTTCCACAAGTTCTGTCAATTCTTTGTTATAGTAATCTCTTTTGGAGCCACCAGCTGAACTTATTCTTTTTTTTCTTTTTTTTTTTAAGACGGTGTATTGCTTCCATTCAAGGGACCCAGCTACAGGGTGTTTTCCTTCCTAGTAGCACTGGCTGTAATAAGAGATGCAAGCAATAATGTTGTGGGGGCAGGGAAAGCAAAGAGAGTGTCTGGCAGCAGCCATGTTCTTCTTTTTTACTGTTTTAGCTTGCCTGTCCTGTAGCCACCTTTTTCTGCTGCTTCCATCAACACATATGACTTTTGCTGCTAGCAAAATCAGTGTGTCTGAGATGCAGCTTCTCATCTCAGCAAGGCACCTGGGTCCCTCAGCAAGCAGGAAGGACTGAGATAATGACAGCAATAGAACAATTAACCCAGTAAGGACACACATTTCCTAGAGCTTGGTTAATATATCACAACCACATATACGTACATTAAAAATAGAGCTTAAAGCATTGCTAGCACTCTTTTAAAGTATTTTTGGGAGCACTCCATGAATACCTCTCCAGGGAAACTGTAGAAATATACTCCATATACAGTGGCAGATAATGACTTCCATATTATCAGGGCAGTGAATTCATTCTTGGTTTTAGCCCATACTTGAAAAGTGCTCTCCAATTTATCATATAATATGAAAAGCAGAATTACATGCAGAGGAATCAGGCATGGAAACTGGAGGAAGAAACACCAACAGTTTATGATGTGCAGATGACATTGTATTCCTAGCAGAAAAAAGCAAAGATTTGGAACCACTATTACTGATGAAAATTAAGGGAGAAAGTGCAACAGCAGGATTAATGTTGAACATTAGGAAGACAAAAATAATAACTACAGATGATGTACATAAGTTTCAAGTGGGTAATGAAGGTCTGAAATAGTTAAATGTTTCCTATACGTTGGCCCAGTCATTAATTAAAATGGAGAGTCTAATCAGGAAATCAAAAGAAAACTAAGACTTGGAAAGGCAACCATGAAGGAACTTGATAAGCTCCTCAAATGTAAAGGTGTTATCATTAAATGCCAAAGTCAGAATCATCCAGGCTATAATATTTCTGATTTCTGTCTATGGTTGTGAAAGCTGAACAGTGAAAAAAAATCTGACAGGAAGAAAGTCAACTCATTTGAAATGTGGTGCTGGAGGAGAATTCTACAGTTATCATGGACTGCTAAAAAGATCAATGAATAGGTCCAAGAGCAAATCAAGACTGAATTCTAACTATAAATGAAGATGACTAAAATGGGGCTGTCATACTTTGGGTACATCATGAGATGATCTGACTCACTGGAAAAGATGATGATGCTTGTAGGTAGATAAACTCAATCAAGGAAGCCATGACCCTGCAAGACCTGAGCAGGGCACCTGATGACTGGGTCCCTTGGACATCCCTTGTTCCTTGAGTACCCATAAGTCAAAGACAATGACAACAATAACAATAACAATAGCAGCAACAGAAAACTGGGGTGTTAAACCTTATGCCATAAATAGGTTCAGCATCTGGGGTAGCTCCTTTAAAATCCAGACTAAAACCCATAAAGGATTTACTGCCTCGCTAATATGGAAGCCACAAGCCAACTGCACTGTTGCCTCTAGGCTGCTCTTTTCTAAGCACCTATTAGCCAGAAATCCTGTCTGCAGCATCACAAGAATTCCTTTCTGCCTTTCCCGTTTAGCTCAGGTGGTGTGGAAGTGCTACTGAACAGAATGGCTAAATTATACTTGCATCAGTGCACTTTCCCCAGTGTTTATGAGTTTGCAAAAATAAAGAAGGGAAAATATTTTGCAGTGCCATGTTTTTACAAGGTTCATTAGTGTCCACTATTGTATTTAACAAGAAAATCAACAATAACATGCTATGGTTGCCAGTCTTATTAGCATGCAGGTAATAATAATTTTCTGCATAAAATCAACCACATGGAATATGTACTAGAATCGTCTGTTCGCTGAAGGTGACTAAGAGCTGTAAACTAATAGCGTGAAACTGTATGTGTAGAAAGCTATTGGGTTTTTTGGCTTCAGCTTTAGGCCATTTAAAAAGTGATATTACTGAAGTTGGAAAGATACTTGATATGAGTTTATTTCTTTTTATTAGTTCCTATAATTCAAAGAGTAATACTGCCAGGATTTTTTTAATTCCTCATTGAACTTTCCACCTTATAAAGGCACACTGTTATATATCAAGTGGGATGTTGACATTGATATTGTCTTGTTGTAGATGAACTAATTAACTTTGCAAGTTCAGGACAATGTCTACACACTGTCATCTGTCAATCTGTACAGTGATCTTGCTCAAATGACAGCAGAGTAATTATCTTTTCCTCCTACAGGCCTATTGTTGTCAGTGAATGGGTGAAAGGCAATGTATCTCTGTGTGGCTCAGTGCACTGTGCTTTCAGTTCCCAGAAATACCAGCCAATAATTTGAGATCTTATCTAGGAAGAAAAACAACTATAAAATCTCCTTCAGCCATTGCTCTTTTGCATAGTTTAAGTCAGTTGTATGTGGTAGTTCAAAATAATATATTTGTATGACAGCCAGCATGATGTAGTTATTTGGATGTTGGACCGAGAATCTGGAGACCAGAATTTGAATCCCCTTTCAGCCATGGAAACCTCTAGGTGACCTTGGACAAGTCATATACTCTCAGCCTCAGAGGCAGGGCAAAGGCAAACTCCCTCTGAATAAACATCGCTAAGAAAACTCCGTAATAGATTTGCCTTAGGGCCATCGTAAGTTGGAAATGACTTGAAAGTATGCAGCAACAACATCAAAGATTAAAGGCTGGGCCAGGAGAGGACCTACTTGTCCAAATCATACTTCCTTATTTCCCATCACTAACAATTCTCCATGTGTAAAAATATCTATACATTAATGCTGAAGATGACAGGCCTGAATACGTACATGTACACACAATGCACAGTGAGGATTTTAACTGGTTAGCCTGCACAAGACAGGAGAGATGGGGCAGGATTTAATATCATTCCCTCCTCCCATTTCATCAGTTCTGCACAGAATCACTGGGATGGTTAGGACTGAAGCTGTGACTACTTTGAGACGACTGAAAGAAGAGAAAGCAAAAGCTTTCTCTCCTTCCTCACAAACCCACTGGACAATACTTCTTTGGTGCTGCCATTAGCAGTAGCAGTACTGGCTGCTTTGGACTTGCTCCAGTTGAGAAGGAATCTCTCCCTCTCAAGTGACCATGATCGATGTTCACTGCTGACAGAGGAATACAATGCACACCACAGGCATCTGAGGGCTGTGTGTGTTCTGTGGGCTGAGTACTCTTGTTCTACAGGCTGAGAACATCCACAGCTAAGTCTGAACGAGGGATTTAAAACATGCTGAGTAAGCTGTAATGTCGTGTCGCAGCTATGTTGCAGTTGCTGCTGTGGCATACTTTTGCGGGGATGCCTTTATGTGATACTTAAATTGGACATCTTTAAAACTTCTCACGGGTCAGAACAAAGTAGATCCTTAGTTAAAATTTGGAAGAACTGTAACTAAGGAAAAGTCATACATATAACATCAAAGTACCTGAATGAACACATAGCAAACAGTATTCAAATGTAGTAATTTATTGAGATCCTTCTCAAAGGACAGCTGCAAAAGTTTTACTGAACAAGTATGTTTTCACTTGGCACTGGAATGACAACAACATTATTGCTAATCTGACCACCAAAGAGAGACTGTTTCCTAAATCAGTTGCCACAGTACCTAAGTTATGGAAAGTGGTGAGGTGCCTATTTTTGATGTATACAGGTTATTGTGATTGAACCTGCAATACAGGATTAGACCCCCATTACACACAGTGAGGCAGCTGTTTTAGAGAATGGTCGAATATGGTGTAGACCGGAAGAAGACAAAGCTGTGTATGTGATACAGACTGACCTATATCTCCCTAAGGAAGCCAGATACCCTGTGGGCTCATTGATGATTGTTTTCCACTGTCAGTGTTGAAGTAAAATTCAGCTGCCAATCTGATTGGCTCGCCATCTTGCTGTTCACCCCGGACAGTGAAAGAACTTCCATCAGGCCATGCCCCAGTATAAAATTTAATCTGATCCTGATGGACATCCCAATTCACTGGGCTTGATTTCACAATTGATTAGTTGGGCTAGTCTGTCTCTTTGACCCCTTTTAGCTTTAAAATTATGGAATCTGTGAGTGGCTTTGCTTCAGTACATTTTTGAATGAAACTGGGGATACACCAGGGCACTGGATATGTTTAGAGAAAGGGAGAAAGCGGAAAGCTCCTCGTCTTGTATGCATATTTGCATCACTTAGCATACTGAAAGTCTAAGTGTAGTTGTAGAGGTGGAAACCTGAGAAGCTAGTGTGGATATATTTTCATTTCCTCTCAGAAATTAGAATATAAATTGTCTGTGTTGCTAGCTAGTTTATGTTTATTTTTAGGCAACTTCAGCTTGCAAGGTTTGGGTCCTTTAAGGCCACAATATAGGGTTATCTGGAAAGTATCTATCATTCGTAACCCAGACTATTTTGGATGGCTGAAACTATGATATATAACATAATATATTCCTTTATAACATAAAAGGAAGAGAAGAGCAGAAGCATCTGTTTGCTTTTCAGGCGAATTCCATTCAGAATGATGAATCATGTCTGAATTGAACCAAATGTTCATAATGACTCTAGTCATAAGGCCTATTACAAGATGTCTAACTTGGTTAAATTCCTTTCTGCTTTAAATTGTTAATCACTAAGCATTTTATAGCTAAAGTGATGTGCATTTAAAGGACACTTTGTTTAAAAGTTAGTCACATGGAGAAAGGAAGAGGATTGGGTTTTATGAATAACCTTTATCCTGGGGAGCTTTTAAAAGGTGTATAGCCCTCTTAGAAGAGTTGCACTTAGGTAAATAGTGTAAGTTCACCTGCACAGGTAGCCCTTTAATGATCTGTGGGAAGGTGGTGGAGAGAAAGGAGAGAATTAGCCTGTTTCTATTTTTTTTAAAAAAAAGAAAGAAAAGAAAAGAGTGATACAGTGATTTACATTTAGATCACAATTTCATTATGAAGTCTGGATAATTTTAAAGTAACAATTAAACAATGATATAGAGCAACTTGTCCAGAAAAACAACAACCAATGATTTGGATTCAAATTGTGCAGGAAAAGCTCTGTTTATAAAGAGGTTTTTTTCCCTTCCTCCCTTCTGTAGCCAGATGCAGCCACCAAAAAGCTGTTCTCAAGAGAATCAAGGGTTCTTGTTTCAAGAACAAAGCAGGATGGAGCTCAGGGTGGTTAGGGAAGGGGTAAAAACAGAGTTGAGGAACCTTGTATCCAATTCCCACTGCATTCACCCAAGCCCCTCTTCACGCTTCCAGAGGTCTCATCTTTAGCTTTGAGGAAGCAGGGCATAAGGGTCTGTAGTAGGGAGGAGAAGATGATTTAATCTTGGATTCAGATCTTATGATCTCATGTTGATTGGTTTTCCTTTTGTGCTGCACCTGTGCAAAGGATTTGGGGCAATTTTGCAGCTGTAAAATAATTTGTCTAATGTGTGTACACTCTAGTTTTTACTCTAGTCTAGTTTTCACTCTAGTCTTGTGGAATATGCCAATGTCTGTTAATTCTGTGTATTATTTAATTGCATTTTAATAATAATCTTAAATCTTAAATGTTTTACTTCTTCTTTTTAACTTTCTGAAATTGTATTTAATCTTTGTACGCTGCCTGGGGTCCCTCAATTGGGAAAAGGGCAGGATATAAATAAGTTGTCATTAATAACAGCATCAGCAAGAACAACAACAACTTTTTTCAGGTTTATGCTGTTACACATTACTATTGGGTATGAAATATAAACTGTGGAGAGAAGGAAGAGGGGCGCATCAGGTTATGGTATATAGATGACACTTCCTAAGTCATTCCTGGTAGATGACTTTTCCTTAACTTTCCTAGGTAGTTTCTTGTAGGTATTCAGTGCTGTAGACACTCTACATCATCTATTTTGTAACTTTTTTAAAATATGCATTTATATTTCTTCACTAACAGTGCTCCTGGTAATGCAGGTGCCCATTGGGACATCTGAGAATATTTCATTTCCAGTTTATTTGGCATGCCATCAATATATATGTCTAGTTTAACATTTTGCAGACATCTGGTTCCTTTACAGAATTCCTAGTGTGCCACTTTTACTTTGATTTCTGATTAGCCGGCATGTTGTTAATTGGCTATTCCTATAACCAGGGAGTGCTGATTGCTGGAGTTTGATTGCCTTCACCATTAGATCCTGCATGAAAATGATCCAAGTTTAGATTATTATGGGGGAGTCTCCCATGAGTTTCTGTTAATTTTGGATTATATACAGAAAGTCTTCCTCAACTAAGTGAAAAATAGCAGACATGCTTCTCTCTTCCACAAAATGAGCACATCATTAGGTTACTTACTGTTCATGTTAAGAATTGATACCACAGCTTCTTCATTACTAAAATTCAAAAGATATTGTGGTATCAGCGCTCACTGGGCTTTTCAGCCTGGAAAAGGTACCTTTTTCGTATGAACTGATCTAAAAAATGAAATCCATTCTGCAGCTGGATCTCTCTACTCATCTGTCCCATTAGTCTGAAATAAATTATGAAAAGTTAGTCCACTTTGTGCAAAATTAATTTTGAAGTGCACAGTTAATAATTTTAAGAATCTGGAGGGGGGGGAGGTCTGGTTGAGCAGATCACTAGCAACCCTCCAGTTTTCCAAGATGATTATCTCTAGGATTGTTCACTGTTTGTAAAGACAATAGAATATGACATGCAAATTGAATTTGACCACTTATTAGCAGGTTAAAGTGACTTCCCTAGACTATGAGTTAGATATTATTTATTTATTTAAACTAAAAAGGAAATGCCTCTTAGCACCTTTATTGGGTGCTAAGCTAGCCTTTCATCTTGGGACCTGCTTAAACTTCTGTGACAACAGCTGTTTAGTGCCAAAGAACATGTATATGACAGGATACCATGACCTTAGAAGCGGGTGACATAGTTGACTGGTATATCAAGAGGGGGAAAAACATTGCCATGACAACTTTCCAGAGACAACTAAAGACATTCTTATTTCGGCAGGCATTTAATATGTGATAATTGTGAATAAAGTTGATAGTTATTTTAATTGTGATTGGTTTGTTGTTTTTAATGTGTATTTTAATTTTGTTTTAATTAATACTGTTTTTAATATGTGTTTTAACTTTTAAATGTTATCGTCTTAACTGTGTTTTCTTTTCAAACTATTGTAACCCACTTTGGGTCCTTTCAAGGGGAAAAGTAGGATATAAGTAAAGATGATGATGATGATGATCATCATCATCATCATCATGACATTGTAAGGCAACAGAACCCATCCACTAGTGCTGCAGAAGTGCAATAAAGCAAATTATTCTTTTGAGTTAAAAGCAAAAGGATGAGGAGGGAGAATGAGAAATATTCTGTTCAGTTAAAAGTGTAGGTTACTTGTATGAAATATTTTCATATATTGAAAAGATGCACCTGATAAATTGGTTGGCAGATCAAAAAACAAGCCAGTTATTCTAATACATTACAAAAACTGCAGACAGGAATCATGATCTTAGAAAGAGATTTCTTCCTGTATATGAGAGAGGCAGTACTCTTTCTAAAATCTACAGCAGCTGATCCACTGCCCTGTGTGGGAAGCTACAGAACTAGAGCCTCTCTGTGAAGAATTTTTCAACTAACTGTACCTGCCCACGTTGGCCACTGGCAGGACGGAACATAAAAGAGCCTTTGTCTTAGTGGGACTGCACTGGTCTATGTGAGCTCTGTTCTCTTGAGTATTTTCTGGTTCTTCCTTCCGTCATGACTCCTGGCTTTTTCTTTGCTTCAGTCTTCTGATGTATCTGCTAAACCCTGATTGATCCTTGACCAAGTGTGCTCTTTGGTAGTATCTCCAGGTTCCTGGCTCACCTCAGATCATACCAACATGCAAGCCCTAAATGTAGTTTATTTTTTCCTGTAAAACAGGAATGTAGTTTCTAAAAGCATGAAGGGGGTTGAGTGTTGGACAAGGTTTCCAAGAGACCAGTGTTTGAATCCCAACTTGGCCATGGAAACCCACTGGGTGACCTTTGGCAAGTCACATTCTCTCAGTCTCAGAGGAAGGCAATGACAAATTTCTTCTGAACAAACCTTGCGAAGATGACCCTGTGATAGGCTCACCTTAGGGTTACCGGAAGTTGAAAATGACCTGAAGGCATACAAAACATGTACACACAAACCATACTTTTATCTTATGTAAATGCATGCAGAATTAATTACCTAATTGATTAGTTGACTACAACTTGTACAATATAACTACTAAAGAAGTGACCGATCATATGATGACCATAAATTTTATATTAAACCTGGCTTCTTGATTTTCTGCATATTTGGGATTACTATCATTATATACATTCTTTCCACCATCAGTGCTAATTAATTTTAATGTTACTTGACTGACTGTTTCTGCTATAGAAAGACTACAAACTATATTACCTTCAATTATCTACATGCAATAAAGCATTCAAATCTTGTTCCAAGTGTCGCAGTTTTGAATACATTACTGCTCAATGTTTTAATAAGATTTTGCTCCGGCAGTGTATCATACAACAAGTATTTTTGTCATCTTGGAAAAAGGAAGCAGTGTGAGATTATTTGAAAATAATGAAGCAACTTGAAATTAACTGTGTGGGTAAAAAGAATCAAATGCAATTGACTATCCATGCAGTGCTTACCTGGAAAAATTTATTATTACGGTTCCAATTTGCTTTGTGCATTTTAAAGTGTTAGTCAGCTTCAGTGTTTTTAGTTTTAATGTCAGGCAGATTCAGTGATGTTGACATTGATGTTTGCAATGCCCTTTTAGATTGTTTTCAAATTACTTTTTCAACAAAGCAATAAGGAAGTCTTCCTTCTTTTAATGTTGTCTTTCAGTACAATACAAAAATCCAGATATAACCAGCATCCCACCCTTTAGCTACTCTGTGCCTCCCATAGTATATAATAAGTTCACAGCCCACTGAAAATACACTTGGGGAGTGGCATTTCAGCTAGATTCTCTTTAGCTTGCCTTTTCATTGATTTGGTTATTTATACTCCTATGTTCTCCTACGACCAAATCTTTACTTCTATCATCTACTGTTTCTTTGCCAGATACATATCCCATATTTGATTTAACTGTTCACCTTATCAGACATCTGTAGAGAGGATAGCTGTTTAAAAATATTTTGTTATTATTAAATATTTTTATTATTATTTTATTAAAACACTTCTGCCTTGAACAAAATAAAAACAAATTAAAACCTAACAGTTAAAACCACTTTAAAAGCAACAGTGAAAATACTCTAAAAATTATACTGGTTTAAAACTGCGTACATCTATACTTTAAAGACACTGGACACAAAACAACATTGGCCCTGGGCAGATATCCAGGGGGAAGACATTCCACAATCAGGGTACTGCCGGGAAGAAGACCTCTCCTGTATTCTCCCACTTTGTATTGTCTCCACTAGTGGGAGAAAAAGGAAGCCCACTCCTGCAGAACTCAGTTCTTAGACAGGTAAATATAGGGAGAGGTGCTCATCCAGGTATCACGATCACAATCCATTGGGTAGCTTAAGATCAGTGTTATATTTTGTCTATGTTCTACAGATAAACCATAACATAATATATCTGGTTAACAATCTTGTTGCTACAGCTCGAACTGGCTGTAGCTTCTGTATCATCTTCAAGGGCAGGCCTTGTAATGGACTCTGGCCCTGTTTTCCGTTCTCTGACCCACAAAGACTATCTACCTGCTACCACCACTGTTTCAGCCCTCGTGACTCAATAACCTAGTCAGAGTTATTGAGCAGTTTAACTTGCACTTTTTCCACCTTTGATTGGTAGAGACTTTCCTTCCTCCCCTCTGAGAGATGAGAATCCTGTATGCATATGCTCATGCTCAATGAGCAAAGGAGTGTGGAGAGAGCATGGAAAAAAAGGTAAGCTTTTATTCTAAGGAAGCAATCTTACATTACCAAAAGGGTATCTTGTACGTGAAGGCACCTTCCTTTAGGTGCTACTTAGGGATTGTCATAAAGCTACAAAAACAACCCAAGTCATATTCAGCCAGTGTTGGAGAAAACTTAAGCCCTAATGGGACTAGCTGAACATCCCTATCTACTCACAAGACAGAGGGTGTTGGTGGGTCATGGATGTTCACAGGAATCTGGGAATTTGGACACCTTTGCCCAGCCTACAACCAATCTTCCATAGAGGAGGTGAGGGAGGCAGCATTCCCCTTACCACTCTACATGAATCCCAGAGTCTCAGTCCTTTATTTCTCTCCATGCCTCATGGCACCCCAAGTTTTTATAACCTCTCACTTGGAAGCATCTTGAAGTGTCTGCTTCTGGTTTTCTCCCCAAGCTGGTCATCTTCACTAGGCAATTGTCTCTCATGGTCGATGTCGCTCTCCTTAATGCTGACCTCCAATAAATGTAACTTAAAACAACCACATCATTAACCTTTTGTCTGTCTGGGGGAGAGATTATACTTCTCAGCTGTGTTGCCCAGGCAACAGGAAAGCCCATTATGACAGGTCTACATAGAGTGCTTTTTGGTAGTCTGGGAGTTAGCTAATGTGTACCCATGTCCAGGGAAGCCCATAGCTGGTGCACCAGCCAAATCTGGTGCCAAGCATGCTATAGGGGCAGCTTGAGCCTCCAGATGACAAATAAGGATCCAAGAGTACTTCCAAGCTACATATCTATTCCTTCAGGGGAAGTGCAGTTCCATCCAGATGAGGTTGCTTACCTGGACTCAAGAATGACCCATCCATAGAGCCCCTGTCTTATTTGAGATTATCTTCAGTTTACTGGACCTCATCCAGCCCATTACAGCATCCAGGCAATGATCCAGCACCCGCAAAACCTGAGATGTCTCCAGTGACAAGGACAAGTAGAGCTAGGTGTCATCAGCATATGGATGGCATCCCCCCCCCAAACCCATCATGAGCTTCCCCAGCAGCTTAATATAGATCTTGAACAGCATGGGGGACAAGAAGGAGCCCTAAGGCACCACACTGCTTAACTGACATCAAGCTGAATAGGAATTCTATAATGCTACTCTCTGGAAGCATTATAGAAGACTAGCTACTGTAACACAGTGCCTCCTACTCCCATCTGATAAAGCCAGTCCAGTAAGATACTATGATCAATGGTATCGAAAGCTGTTGCGAGACCTAGAAAGATCAACAGGATAGCACTTTCCTCATCTTTCACCTAGGTAGCGAATCAGAACACTAAGGCCAATTCGGTACTATGCCCTGCACTGAAACCAGACTGAAATTGGTCCAGATAATGCATTCCTTGTCACAGAAGTAACTGAGGGCTCCATTGCTGGTTTCCCAATGGTCTCCTCGCCCCTTGGAAACACTCTGTTGAGGGGGCAAGTTGTGGAGTCATAGTATGAATTTTTGTCAAACTCACTGCCACATAACAAGCACAACAAAGTGTTTGTTGATCCTCAGTCATACTTGCCTCATGACTTATGCCACCTGCACTCTGCTTCTGGGCACTTAGGCATGATTGCATCAATAGTCTTTTCAATTTCATAGTTCCATAATGCCACTGGGACCTCAACTGAATTGTCAGCACATCAGCTGAAAATCCCCCAGAGCATTCAGGTTCCATTAGTCTCCATAGGGTGACCATCTTAATTGGTGCCCTCTCCTGCAGAGAGAACCCATTACTGCCAAATGAAACATCACAGGAAAATGATCTGACCACAATAACAAGATTACTGACCCCACCCCCACCCCCCAAAAAACCTGGATTATCCTCCATACACTCAACTGCAAAAACCAGGACAAGAGTATGCCCTGCCATATAGGACCAATGATGTCATGGTTGTCATGGCAACCATGAAGTCCTAAGCTAGACTCATCAGAACAGCTTGAGTCTTGGTTGGTGCTGCCCCAGATATCCAGGTGGACAAAACTGGGGCAGTTTGACTCCACCCAATTCATCCACATAGGTTTCTGTAATGCATATCAGGTTGGCTTCTTCATCCACAGTGAAATCATGAACGGTTTGTTTGTTTGTTTGTTTTATGGACTAGCAGCAGCAGCACCAGACCAGAGGGCAGGCTGATGAGCCAATGTGGAGCTTGAGGATGGGGGAAGGACCAGTTTTAAGCACCAGCTCTTAAATGTCAGACAGTATTATTTTCTCAGTATTATTTTCTCAGAAATTTACTTAAGTAATTTCAGAACCATTGACAATAATCTTTGAGAATTCTTGGAGAACAGGAGAAGTCCCAGCTGACCGGACAAGGGCCAATGTTGTCCCCATCTTCAAAAAGGGAAAAAAGGAGGACCCAAATAATTATTGCCCTGTCAGCCTGATATCAATACCTGGAAAGATTCTAGAGGAGATCATTAAACAGTCAGTTTGTAATTACTAAGGCCCTTTTCATGTGTCGGGGGGGAAACAGGCGAAAACGCCCAAAAACGGAGCTTACCTGCAGCCGGGTAAGTCCGTCGCCGCGTGGAGCAGCGCGAGCTCGCTGCTCCACACTCCTCCGGCGTCGCAGATGGCAGCTTCCGGTTGGTGGAGGCTCTCCACCAACCGGAGAAGCTCGCCAGCCGGAAGCCCGCCCCCGGCAGATCTGCAGGCACGCACTTGCGCGCGCCTGCAGATTCACTTTAGAGCCAGGCGACGGAGCGGCACGGGGCTGCGCACTCCATACTTTTTAAAAACCTCTAAAAAGAGGTTTTTAAAAAACACGCAGCCTGGCTAGTTCCAGCCGCTCGTGAGTGGATTCTGGTGTGAAACTACTAAAAGTAGTCCACGCCAGTCCACTCTACGGTGTAGACGACCTCCATGGGAGGTCGCTCTACACCGTCCCCCCCCCCACATGTGAAAAGGGCCTAAGAAAGCAAAGCGGTGATCCCTAAAAGTCAACATGGGTTTCTGAAAAACAAATTATGCCAAACTAATCTTATCTCTTTTTTATGATAGAGTTAGAAGCTTGATAGATGAAGGTAATGCTGTGAATGTAGCGTATCTTGATTTCAGTAAGGCCTTTGACAAAGTCCCCCATGATATTCTAGTAAAATGCGGGCTAGACAGTGCTACCGTTAGGTGGATTTGTAATTGGTTGACTGACCGAACCCAAAGGGTGCTCACCAATGGCTGCTTTTCATCCTGGAGAGAAGTGACTAGTGGGATGCCACAGGGTTCTGTCCTGGGCCCAGTGCTATTCAACATCTTCATCAATGACTTTGATGAAGGAGTACAGGGCATGCTAATCAAATTTGCAGATGACACCAAATTGGGTGGGGTTGCTAATACGCCAGACGACAGGATCAGAATTCAAAATGACCTTAACAGATTGGAGAGCTGGGCCAAAGTTAACAAAACGAATTTCAGCAGAGAAAAATATAAGGTCGTACACTTTGGCAGAAAAAATGGAATGCACAAATATAGGATAGGGGACACGTGGCTGGACAACCGTACATGTGAAAGGGATTTAGGAGTCTTGGTGGACTGCAAGCTGAACATGAGTTAGCAGTGTGATGTGGCAGCCAAGAAAGCTAGCACAATTCTTGGTTGCATCAATAGGAGTATGATGTCTTGATCAAGGGAGGTAATAGTGTTACCCTGATTTCTGGGGGTCCCTTGGGGGACCCCTCGATTTGCTCCAGGTTATAAAGGTTGGGGAAATTAACGGAGCACAAGCAATAGCAAAACAAGAGACAGGGTAACCTAGCAGGATCTTTTACCCAACTTTTACAGGGTCAGGCCAAGCCAAGAACCAGACAAACATATCAAATAAATGGATTTTATTGGATGAAAATGTTCTCACGCGCCAATGCACTCACTCACACATGCACACAAGTCCTTATTGAAAAGCAAAAGAGTTGAAAAATGGATAGGGGATATAGAAAAGGAATTGTAGATGGGGTGATAGTGCACCTATCCTGAAGTCCTTGGTCCAGGATGCAGCAAGCACAACGGAACTCAGCAAAGAAGCAGCTGAGGGGATTGCTCAGCTAACAGAGTGACGGTCTGCTACCATGGTGGGGAGTTCTCCAGAGAAATTCTCAAAAACTGGGGCTACTTGTAGGGCAGAACGTACCTCGAGGGCAGATCCTCTCCCGGGGAGGACAGTAGTCATAGCACAAGAAAGAATGTTCAACAAAGGAAATTTGGTTTGCATGATGGTTTTATGATGTGTTGCCAATGTTTCAGGATCTTCAGTTGCAACAGGTTGTAGTGTAAATTTACGTAGCTGGACCTCACCTTGTAGGATTTTTCCAGAGTCACAGGTGCTCAGCCTGGGAAAACATGCTAATCCCTTCAAGTTGGCTCCTCTTTCACTGAGGATCCTTAGTTTTTCATGGGTATGCACAGCTTGAGGTCTCCTTGGGCTACGTGACTAGGGATTTTACTGGCCTAACCTAGTTCTTGATCTTTCAACCATTTTGCCTACATGCCCATCCAGGCAACCTCCCTGGCATGGCGAGCATATTTGATGTAAAAATTGTAGTCCCTGGGATAGAGTGTGCCAATGAGGTAACAATTGTGCCACTCTATTCGGCTTTGGTTAGACCTCATCTGGAATACTGTGTCCAGTACTGGGCACCTCATTTCAAAGAGGATATTCACAAGCTGGAGTGTGTCCAGAGGAGGGAAACCAAAATGGTGAAGGGTCTGGAAGTCATGGCCTATGAGGAATGGCTTAGGGAGCTGGATATGTTTAGTCTACAGAAGAAAAGTTTAAGAGAAGGACATGATAGCCATGTTTAAATATTTAAAGGGATGTCATGTTGAGGAGGAAGCAGGCTTGTTTTTTGCTGCTCCAGAGACTAGGACAAAGAGCAATGGATTCTACGGGAAAATTCTACAGGAAATCTACAGGAAAAGAGATTCCACCTAAACCTCAGAGATAACTTCCTGTCAGTCAGAGCTGTCCGGCAGTGGAATATGCTGCGTCGGAGTATGGCGGAGCCTCCTTCTTTGGAGGTTTTTAAGCAGAGGCTGAATGGCCATCTGTTAGGAGTGCTTTGATATGTGTTCCTGCATTGCAGGGGGTTGGACTAGATGGCGTCTGGGATCTCTTCCAACTCTATGATTGTATGATTATAGTTGAAAAATAGGAAACAACAAAATATTTGATGCCATTACAGCATTTTAGTCAGTCTTGGACCTTCTTGATATCTTAGAAAGATTGTACCAGAAACTCCCTACATCTTCTTTCTAGATAGCAGTATTCTCTAATGTGTGTCTGTGACATCATGAACATCTTTTATTTTAGTAAAAGGCATGAGGTTCAGCTTATTAATACAGTTTATAGGAGAATAGCTCAGGTCATAATGAGTAGTGCCTATTTTAGAATGTATTTGAAAGCAACTTTACTTAGCAAAGAACAAAATCTCAATTGCATGTGTGGCAGAGATATAAGACCTATCCTGTTAGCATTATTAATCTTCTTTTCTGAGAGTGGCTGACTGTGTTCATCCTTAGAAGGCAGTATGATTCCTGTGCCTAGACAATGATGAAAAATCTCCTTCTGGATGAAGTTTGCTGTAGAAGGTGTTATTCAAAGAATGGTCAGCAAAAGTACTAATTGTTGGGGGAAACTGTAGTTCTCTTAAGAGTGACCAGATCTTTCAGTTCGAAGTCCATCTTAAAATGAAATAAAACACACACATACACACACACACACACACACGAATAAAGAAAAATCCTATATGGTCTATAACTAAAAACAAAAATCAGAGATGCATTATATTTTGCATTAAGACCACTAAAGTAAAACATAAATGATATGAGTTTTTATGTTCTCCAGAACTCTGCCAGGCATTATGATACAAAAATTAGAGGAAAGCAGCACCAGCTAAGTTCTATTATTCTAAGAGCAGCACTTTAGAGAGGCTAAAAAAGTGTCTGCCTCTGAATTTTTTTCATCTCAGATACAAATATCAGTCTTACTCTCTGTCAGACTTTCTCAGTTCAGTTCTCTATTTTAAAAATAAAAATAGATATCCTGTGACATCCATTTGAAGAGTCACTTGTAGATCACTTGTGACATCAATTTCAAGGCTCACTTTATATCAGGAAAGGTATAATGATGCTTTGTTTTGATAATGCTGTGGTTTGATCCTTTGTAGAACATTGGGATCTCTCCTTTTTTGAGAGGATTAGGAATATAGGCCGTGGGACCTGGACATGTGAGGGAGTGCCTCTCCCTATACGTGCCTGCCCAAGGACTGAGATCTGCTGGTGGCCCTCCTTTGTGTCCCACCAGTGAGGTCAATGTACTATGTGAGGGTGTAAAAGAGGGCCTTCTCAGCCACAACACTCCAGTTGTGAAATGGTCTCCCCTTGGAGGCCCAACTCGTACTGACACTGGTTTCATTTAGGCATCAGATAAAAATATGGGTGTTTATTGAAACCTTTGTGTCTGACTGATTTCTTTCTTTTTTTTTTCTTTTTTCTTTTTTTGTATAATTTTTATTGAAAGTTTATCTCGAAAATACCCCCCCCCCCACTTCCCATGCTTGAATGTTCCAGTTGAAATTGCTTATTTCCATTCCATTACAAACATAATTTCCATCTTACAGAGCGAAGAACAGTTACATTATTTCTTCTTTGGTTTCTCATACATTTATATCCTTACCCAATCCAATACTCTTTCCATTCTTTCTCAAAGTTCTGGATAGATTTATTCTTCAAAGAAAATGCTAACTTTTCCATCTCTATCATATCCAGAACTTTGAACTTCCATTCTTCTATATCAATATGTTCCTTTTCTTTCCAGTGCTGCACATATGTCAACCTTGCCACAGTTATTAGATATAATGATATCTTCTGATGACTTCTTATTTCCCTTTGTTGCCCTAGCATATTTGACAAATAAACCTCCGGTTTCATTTCAAAATTCAGCTTACAAATTCTTTCGATATCGTCATGTACCCCCTTCCAAAATTTTTTTGTTATCTTACATGTCCACCACATATGGAAAAAAGACCCCGTCTTTTCATCACACTTCCAACAATTTGAATTCCCATTTTTTCTTATTTTTTGTAATCTTTCTGAGGTCATGTACCATCTGTAAAACATTTTATAAACGTTTTCTCTTAAATTTAAATTTGGTGTAAATTTTATATCTATTTTCCACACTCTTTCCCAAGTTTCTAATTCAATTGAATGTCCCAAATTCTGTGCCCATCTAACCATTGTATCTTTGACTACTTCTGATTCCATTTCTCTTTTCAACAGTAATTTATAAAATTTGGAAATTCTTTTCTTTTGGTTATCTTTCATCTGTACATGTAATTCATTCTCTTTTTTCTCAAATCCGTATAGTTTTTGGTCCATTCTAAGTCTTTCTCTGAGTTGTCTCCGTGGAAACCAATTTAGTTCATGCCCTTCAGCCTTTAATTCTTCTTCTGTACACATTCTTGGTTTGTCGCCCTCCCATTTCAATAACTCTTGATATGTTAGTAAATTTCCTTGTTTTGTTGGGGCGATTTTATAAACTTCTTGTGGTGAGGTCCATACTCATAGTTTTGTATAAAATTTTTGCTTTATTTGTGACCAAACCTTCAACAATGTCTTTCGAATGCAATGATTTTTAAACTCTTTATTCACTGTAGATCTATCATAACATAGATATACACGCCATCCAAATCTATTGTTTATTTCTTCTAAGTTTTTAGTGGTTGTGTTCTCTAATTGAATCCAGTCTTTGATCCAATCTAAACAACATGTGTGGTAATAGATTTTTAATGATGGTAAGTCAAGTCCTCCTCTCTCTTTTGCATCTTTAAGTATTTTAAATCTAATTCTTGTTTTTTAACCTTGCTAAATCAATTTGTGTAGGGATTTTTCCCATTTCTTAAATATCTTCTCTTTCCCTATTATTGGTAAGTTTTGAAAGAGGAACATAAGCTTTGGGTAGTAAAGACATTTTAAAAGCATTTATCCTACCCAAGAAGGATAAATTTAAATTTTGCCGTTTCTCCATATCACATTTAATTTCTTTCCATGTTCTTGAATAATTGTTTTCAAATAGTTCTTGATTCTTTTTTATCATAGTTATCCACAGATATTTTGTTTTCTTGTTCAGTTGATATCCGGATCTTCTCTCCAATTCCGCTTGCGCTTTTTTTGTCATATTAAGAGTTGTCATCATTGTTTTTTCTCTATTTATCTTATAACCTGCTTTTAGTCCATATCTTTGTAAAGTTTCCATCAGCACCTGAATTGATTCTTGTGGATCCTCCAAAACTATAATTACATCATCTGCAAACGCTTTTAGTTTCAGTTCTTTTTCCCTTAATTTCAAACCTCCTATCTGTGGCTCTTCAATTATTATTATCAGCAGAATCTCCAAAACAGCTATGACTAATAATGGTGATAACAGGCACCCCTGTCCTGACTGATTTATTTCAAATGCTGTTGTTGTTCTTGTGTGCCTTCAAGTTGTTTTTGACTTACAGTGATCCTAAGGCAAACCTATCATGGGGTTTTATTGGCATGGTTTGTTCAGAGAGGGTTTGTTTTTGTCTTCTTCTGAGACTGAGAGAGTATGGCTTGGCCAAGGTCATCTACTGAGTTTCCATGGCTGAGCAGGGATTTGAACCCTGATCTCTAGAATCCTAGTCCAACACTCAAACCAGTATTCCCTTACTGGTTCTTCCCCCTCACCACCACAGGTTTTAATTTTTTAAACTTGTTTTCACTTGTTAATGCGTTTAACATATATTTTAGCCAATTTGAATTATTTACATTGTTTTAAATTATTTTACTCTGTTAGTATTGATTTTACCTGTATGCCACTCTGAGATTTTTTTTTTTTTTTTTTTGGGATACGGAAAGACATAGATATATTTTAGTTAACAAAATAAAATAAATATATTGATTGCTACTTACTATCTTGTGTTCTTGTGAAGGCTCACAATTTGTTAATGCTCAAAAGCTGACATTTTGCTGTATTAAGGTAAAAAGGAATCCTAAAGTTTTATCCTACATGAATCAAAATGATTTTTATGCATTCAGAGTAGAACCATGTCGAGGCATGTTTTATAAAATAGGCAAAGAAAGAAAACAAAACCAGCCTGTAACTGAACATGGTTTCTTCCTGGATTGGCTGGCCAGGATGGTTATTGATGGCACTATGCTCTATTGATTCTGCTTCTGCCTGGCAGACAAATTCTTAAAGATGGTGCATGGAGGGTTATTGCTACACATCATGGCCTTTATGCTGTAATGTTGTTCAACGCTCTCTTCCCCTTGGTGTGCTTTCCAGTGTGCTTGTGTCCATGTGTCTTGTAGTCATGTGATATAGTGGTTTTCACTGATGGCGGTTTCTGTTATTTAGTTTATGTTGAAATTGTATCCAGAATTTTATTCTGTTAGCATAACAGAATTTTATCTTATAATGTACTAGGAAACTTTCCTTGTGTTGTATGGGTTGATGATGATGATTTTGCTTATGGTTTGAATCATAAAGCAGATATTTGTTTGTTAGGACCTACAAACCTTAAAATTCCACACCAAGTTCTATGCAAAATGGACCCCAAAAAGCAGTTTTCCAAAAATAGAGGTATAGTTTGTTAATTGACTTCATGAAAAAAAGTTTAAGAGATCAAGCTAAGTCTAAATATTAAGTTCGGTCAAAGTCTGTTCATAAATTGCGTTCTAGAGCAAAAAACACCAAAATTAGAAGAAATCTGGATCAGGAAATTCTGTTCATTTTCAAAATGAGAGGAAGTTTCATATACATCACAGGTATGAATCATGTACTGCAAGTCCCAGCAGTCCTAACCAGCAGGACATGGTAAGGAATTGTGAGAGCTGCAGCCGAATAAAATTTAGCAGCTTGCCTGATTCCCATCCCAGTATACAGTCTTATAATGTATAATATCATAACTATTTTATACATACACGTTATTTATTGAATGTAACAGTTATGAAATGTACTTAAAATCAGCATCATCAGAAAGCCAAACTTGGTCTTGAAATTTTTATGAGATTAGTTCAAATAAATAGCGTCAGTAGAAACTTCATCATAAGTGAACAGGCTTGTATTTGAAGATATGATGTATCAGAGAATAAAAGCCTGTGAGAGTATGCTAGCACATGAAACCATTTCTTTGTGTTTTTTTCTGCATCTTTTTGTTTGTTTAAATGTGTGCCCCTGCCCTTGTAAAAGCTTGGTTTCCCTAGAAGTGTTGGTGTTTATTTAGAGAACAGAGAAAAGATGATGATGTAAAGTATAAGTGAGTGAGTTGTATTGTGTTACCTTTGCATTTAAATTTCACAGAGGTCAAATGGAATACGTAGCAGTGCATCATCACAGCCATCCCTTTCAAACTGATGAATGGTACTTTCAGCAAGCGCCCATAAAACCATTTCTTTTCTTCTAAGCATGCTGGCCTCAGCTCTGATGAATGGGCACTGGGGTTTAATATCAAACCAGACTGAACTGGAAATTGGTGACAAAAGTAAATGTAACCTAGTTTGAAAGTGCATTACATACAGGGTCTCACTTAAAATAGTTCAGTAAGTCAAGAACAGATGTACAGGTCCACTTTCTGCCCAGCTCCCCATTGCAGAAAAGGAAAAAAACAGCATTCTCAGTTAGCTCCCACCCTTAGTTTTGGTTTGAAAGAGAAAAGGGGACATTTTCAGATATGCTGAGCACACAGAATTTGATTTTTAAAAAGAATGATTGGAATGACTGGACTGTCAAAGTCATGAACAAATAATGGATGGCCAAATGAATGACAAATTGAAAAAAGTACTTGGTGGAATAATTACTGCCGGTCAACCTGTGCCTGGCTGTAAAATATTAATAGGCTGCTGGATCAGCCTTCACAAAATCCTTGCTCATTTGCACAGAGCCTGACAAATCCCATACTGAATTGCAGTTCTAGCACTGAACTTTGCCACTTGCAGCACATTTCTGAGGGAGACCATGTGGAACAACCAACACAAATGCATTGTGAAAGAGGGAGGAGGGGGAAAGACTGAGATCAAAAATGGCAAGAGACAGAGCAGGGATGGAAAAAGCGTCATGGAAGGGGAAGGGGAATATGAAATAAGAAAAAGAGAAAAAACAATGTGATTGCAGAAAAAAATGAGTCAGGGCACATCCAGACCAATTGAAAAGTCCCAGATTTTGTTCCTATTCTTCCCAGTTTTACATTGGGTTAAAATAAACTGACCTGGAGAGCTAGTCTAAAAAGTCTCCAATCATACTGGGAGCTGACAGAAAATATTCTGGGATAAAGACAATGTGTATGAACTGTCAAAATAGAAGCAGAAAGAACAGGAACAAAATTTGGGGCCTTTTGGTCTTTTTAATCGGTCTGGCTGCACCCTGAGACAGGCAGCAGAGGGACCAAGGGTGCCTTTCTAGGTAGTAAGCTCAGCTTGTTCTGGAGAGGGTTGCATTCTCTGAAGGGAATTAACTTCTGCAATACAAAGGACTTCTACCAGGCTGCTATGCCAGTTATGACTGTATTCATCCTGAGGCAGCTTAGTCTTTGATGCCCCTTTCTAAGCAAAGCTTATCCCAATGTGTACTTCCCTACCTCCCCAGACACCCATCAAATGTATCTGAGGATGCTAAAGCAGCAGTGGCAGTCCACCTCCTCAGAAGAATGTCCCTTCCCACCAAGATGAGGGCTTGTAGTCTCAGAGCAATGGCTGGAAATCTGACAGTATTTGCATTAATTACAGAGATATTACAGACAAAGCATGTGGTGAGCACATAAGAACATCAAATGCATTCCAACTTTTACTCTATCCAGTAGCTGACTGGTGGGTTCTTCCCTCAAATTGAAAGAAGCTGAAGGTGTATTCTGTGGGTGGGAAATGTGGTACCCTCCAAATGTCAGCCCTGGACACGATAGCCAGTAGCGCGGCGTAATGAAGTTGCAGTCCAACAACATCTAGAAAGCAACACATTCCCCATTTGCCTTGGCAATCTTACCTAGCAGCTAGGCCTTCATTTTCCCTCTCTCTGTTGTTCCACTGTATCTATAACAGAGATGGTGTTCCCTCTTGATGTTCAGGGCTCCTCAATGTGAACCATTCCTATTCCCATTGTAGAGTTCATGTTTATGTGTGTAGAAGGAAGGAGAATCAAACTCTGGCAAGGAATGAGCTCTATTTCCCTCATACCAAGCTTCATTTCTCAATCCTGAATGAGAAGGCTGTTGTATCTAACTCAGTAGTTGCAAAATATTACAACAATCATCTGAGTGATTCTGGTGTTCCACAACCAGAAGAAACCAGTTTACTCACCTACCTCGGTTCACAGGCCAGTGATTAAGAAAGACATTAATTTGGGCAAAATAAATTGCCTTCTGAAAGGGAAAGGGAAATGATAGTGGTCTCTAGTGTAGCTGAGTTACAGTTTTCTCTTCAAACAGCATTTTCTATTTGCTAAGGATTTCAAAGCCATTCTGGCTGTTGATTCATCCTTTTTTAATTTCCAAGCAAAATGCAAATGGACATTGCAAACATCTGTTCACTGTCATAGGAGGCTTACAGCATCAGCATGTGTCAAAGTGAAATGTCATTATGCTTAAGTCAAATTTTGTGCAAGCCACATGGAGCCGAGAAACTTAAAATATCCTCTCAGCAATAAAACCAGTATTAGCATTTAGTAAGAGCAAGGATGTCCAGTGGGAATGCTAAGCAAGTTGTCAATGGCTTATATTTCTACTGTCAAGTAGAGAAAAGCCAAAACAGAAAACCAGGAGAAATCCCAGCCACAATGAAGGAATCTCTGCTTGCACAGAATGAAGCTTAGTGGGCAGAATTCAACCATACTGACAAGAATGGCATCAAAAATCTGGAAGTGGTTGAAGTTCTCTGAATCGTTTCTGGATCCTTTCCTTTTATTCCCTTCCCCTAGCTCTTGTTCTGCATTCATAGGATTGCCTTACATGAGAAATGAATGGAGGAGAGAAGAAGTTTGGAGCAGTTTGTGTTACCAGGCAATGAGAGGGAGCAAGGGTTCTTATTTTTCTACTGAGGTAAAGCAGATGTATGTCATGGTCCTATAATGGAAACAAAATTAGACCAAGTTTCAAAACACTGAAAAACATTTACTTTAGATGACCTTCTCCAATGAACTAATAGTCTGTAGAAGCTATTGAAATACATGTCTCAAAATGATGCTTAGCAACTTTAAAAACAAATAAATGAAAGTTTTAAAGAAGAAAAATCACCATCAATTTCAATACCACTCATACAATCATATTTACATTATATTTATATATTAACATTATAAAAACACTGGATATAACAACACTGGAGGCTGAATCTACATTATGTGTTTAGAAAAAAATGTACATTTCTGCTTGATATCAGCTGTGATATAATTAAACCATTTGTGAAGAGGCACAGTCTAACTTATTGGAACACCAACCCTGTGATTCTGTTAGGAGGGACATCCACGTTCAATAGAGTTTGTATGGGTCAAGTAGGCATCCATAGAAGAAATCAGCCACGCACTGTGTCAATCCTATGAAGTCCTAGTATATAGGAAAGTGCCTTATTCTGAGTGAGACTATTGGTTCATTCTGCACAATATTTTCTGGATTCAGTAGTTTCTGGATTCCAACAAAGTTTCTTTCCTGGAGGGGCACAGTATTTAACCTAGAATCTTCTGCAATCTAGACATATGCTCTTCCACTGAGCTTTGACCAAATAATAATTGCTCCCATCCAAGGCCAATGAAGACAATACCCAAACAAGGCTTAACTTTATGTAATTAAAGCAATCTGCAACAAGGAAATAATTACCAAAGCTAACTGCAAATAGTGTGGGCTTAGTGGTCATTCCAAGAGTGCTACATAAGGGCCAAACATCTCAATTCTAAGGCACATATCAGGTTGTGTGTTATTATATCTTATCTCAGCCAAATGAGTATATAGAAGGGTTGGGGGTAGACAGGTAGGCCATATCAGGATTACCTAGCCTTTAATGTGTTTCACCTATCCGATTTCAAAGCCATACACCTTCAGGAGGCTGTTCAGTGGATGGCCGTGAGTTCACTCCTGGATAAATAATTCTTTTATCCAGTGGTGCCTAAAGGAGACATCACAGGATGTGCAGCAAAAAGTCCAAATGTGTATAATCCTCCCTTGCTCTCATCCTAACATCTTAGCATGAAGAATTGGCTAATTTACAAAGACAAAAAGCTGGACTCATTGAATGACCATCCAAATGCCAGTTCTGACCAATAAGACCATTCATTCCAGGTCTAGCATAAAGTAGGGAGGAAAGAGGTGATGTTCTGCCAGGCTCCATCAAACATTCCTATTTGACTTCAAATACAGAGACTGACTAACCCATGCTAAAAGAGAGTGGTGCCATCATGTTCCCTTAGTTAAGAACAGAGGAAAGTAGAATACTGTCAATGCTTGAAAAGTTACTTTTAGGAATAATAGATATAATGATTTACTGAAACCCCGCAAAACTGAGCAGTGAAGGGATGTTCCTCTGAGTCTCAGGGCATCATCCTACCACTGCCCAGTTCTGGGTGGTTTCATCATGTTATTGTATTTATTATTCTCACTAAGTCCTGTCAAATCTTTCTAAAAAATTGTTTGGAATAAATGCAGTAGTAAGAGTCTCAGATCCTGTTTAAGTACAAGCAAGGGTGAAACATAAGACAGGATACTGATGCTAGGCTTTCACTGTTATTGGCTGAATGATTCCCAGTTGCAGGTTATCAGGTGGAAGCAGCTGCCCAGCACTAGCTGCACAATTAGAGGAGAGGAGGTGAGGAGTTTCTGGAATCTATCCAGCTGCAGCCATGGAGCCTAGAAAAAGGAACAGTGATTGACCTCTGTCAGCATCTTCACTGGAGATTTGGGAGCATGGCGGCTGCTGCTAGATCGTACCCATGGGTTCTCTGTCTCCTCTGTCCTCTATCACAGATTGGCCATAAAAGTCCCAGCACCTTCAGGTTGGGGTTGTACATGAGAAGGAGGTATAAGCAGGGAAATACTGGATACCACCTACCACGAGAACTGAATAAGGGCATAAATGAGTGTAAAGGGAGATTACGTCAGCATATGTCAGCAACAGATTCCATCCAGAATTACTTTGATTGCACATAACACTAAAGTATTTTGAAGATGGGTGGTAGTGAATGTCTTACAGGGATGAGATGAGAATTTTTTGCTTCCATTTTGGACTGAACATAGTTCACTGTTACATCCACAAACTTAATTGTGGCTTCTTGAAACTGACAAGGTGACTTAGTTCATAGCAAACATATATAGAATTCCACTAATGGGGTCTTCAGTAAGGTTCTTTCTTGCTTCGTGCGTCTTTGCAATGTTATCTGTATTCAATTTTAATAAAGAATCTAATAAATAATAAATAAATGTGAGCTTTAATGCAAGGATAATTCTTCTTTGTCAGGTTTTTCTACTTATCTTTCTTCCCCAGAAAGGATAAGTAGAGGGTGAAATATGAGTAGTTCTTTGAAAAATAGGATATCCAGTTCTATAACACATAGTAAAGACCTACAGGAGCCACATGTCTCTCTCTGTCTCTCTGAGCAGCAATGATTTAGAAGAGTTTTATCTTGCAGACTTGCAGAGAATTGTACATAATGCAGTAAGCTCTCCATGGTGTCAAAGCCCAGAAATTTTCTTCTGTGGTTAGTTTTACTAATTATCACTCTATTTCAAATAAACCTAGTTAGTGTAAATCGTTTATAAAGAGTCTGTCTGTGGCCTTCACTTCTATAAACAGAATTTGCTTCATGAAGAAGACCAATGATTTGTCTCCATAGGCTGGTAGAAGAGGATCCAAAACAACAGTGTTTGGATAAG
Organism: Cyclura pinguis; assembly: GCA_030412105.1. Lineage (NCBI taxonomy): Eukaryota > Metazoa > Chordata > Lepidosauria > Squamata > Iguanidae > Cyclura > Cyclura pinguis. The sequence continues at coordinate 106,471,038 of CM059600.1, read as the reverse complement.
TGTTGTTTATCCAAGATTATAACAATCTCTTTGGACAGGGCTGAAGCTCAAAGTTCAGGACACATGCCCGTCCTGATGGCATTTAATATTTCAGTAGACATATGGTCCTATGCATGCTTACATGAGAGTAAATCTCATTAAACAAAGTGGGACTTGCACCCAGGTAAACAGCATACAATTGTGCTGCATGTTATCAGTGAACATACAATATAATATATAATTAGTTTATTTATTTAAGCTTACCATACATAAGGATACAGGAAGAAATATTAAATATGTGCTCAAGTGTCCCACTAAAACAAAATAAAAGGTAGTTGAAGGAAGGCTACATCCCTAGGCGTGGTGGTGGTTTGGAAGTAACTCCATTGAACAAAATAGGTTTTATGAGTATTAGGCTCCATAATATAATTAAAATATTCAACCCTCTGCCCGCTTATTCCTATTCTTCCTGAAAGCCTCTCTTACAATATTTCCAAAAGCGTGCTGCTTTATAGTACTTTAAAGAGATCCAAGTCTACTACAACATGAGCTTAAACTTTAGATAAAGAATGAAATGTTGTCTTCATTGTTCAATTCCATGGCATAAGATTAATACACCTTTAGATAAAATAACTGGAAAGGATGGTGCCTGAGGGAATGCTTAACATTTTAATTGCTATATAAATATGTCACTGCCTTCCCAATTTAAGTAATACATGGGAGCTTACATAATGTTGAAGGACTTACGATCATAATGTATTGCACCTGTTAGTGGAGTTGGACTGCTGGAAGAGCACAGTGAAAGCTAAAAAATACATTGCCAGTGATATGCTAGTAGCTACATGTCAAACTTGAAAAGAAACATACTGAAATGCATCATGAAGTTGAGAACCATAAGTAATTTGCATATTGAGTATGCAATTACAATAATTTCCATATGGTTTAATAAGAAGTGGCAAGGTTCAGTCTAAAGCTGGTGAACTAGATTTAGACTGAACATTAGCTATATATGATTAATAAGACGTATTTTGTTATGCTATTTAAATAACAGCCGGATTATTCAGTTTGGTGAAATACTAGCATTAGAATTGGCAAACTTTTCCTATGGCTGATTGTGCCCAGTTACGATACTTCAAACAAATTGCCTTTTTACCAACTGAACATCTTCCAGCCTTATGAACTCTGCCTTGGGTATGAACAAGAAGCAATTAAGGGACTGCTATTTTGGTCAGATTCAAGAAAGGACCTACAAGCAATTAGGATCTCAACATTCTCTCCATGGTTCTCCTTTTTGAAAACTGAACATTTTGGAGTCAGATATTTGATCAAACAAGCCATCTTCTTACAAATTACCTTCACTGAACTGCAATTTTAAGTAATGTCAACTACAGTTTTAGATGGATGCTACAATAAGGTGCTATTTGAAAACAGATTATGTATTTTTGGCCAATGGCACTTGGAAAACATTGTGCATTACATGCTAACTTGTCCCTTGTATAGCAACCCCAGAGACAGATTTCTGATACCCTTGCTGACAAATGGGAACAAAAGTGAGAACTCTCTTGTAGAATCAGTCCAATTTCTCTTGAGTGATAACCAGTGACTATGTAAGTCTTAAAGTGGCCCTTTTTGCTTTGGCTGCAAAAAAGATTAGAAAGAGAGAGGTAGATAAAATTACCACAAATTGCCATGGAGACTCAAAGTACTAACATAATTTTCATATTGGCAGCTTAGAAATGTACCTGGAATTTGAATTATTTTAACGCTTTATACCAGTTTAGTATTAATTTTGGTTATGGCATATAAAATTATGATGTACTTTTTGCACTTGCTACTTCTGGACTTTTTATCTCAAATGTTATTTTAAAGATCTTTGTGATGGCCTTTGGCTAGCACAATAAAAAATATTGAACCAGTTTTCCAGTAGATAAGTGTTTTTGGCACTCTCCCAAGAAGGGAACACGCAGGTCATTAGTACAGCAAGTGTGTCTTCAGCTCTTTTGTACCAAGTCTGTTTTTTTCAAAATCTGTAAGTGGTTAATATCATGGCAAGTACATCTGATTTTTCTAACCCCTTAGTACACTGGACTGCCTCTGTACTGGAAAATGAAACAGCTTGTGTTGATATTTCCACAGAGGCTTAACAATCCAGGTTAATTTCCTACAACTTGTACACTGGTCTGGCACTAGCTTTTAATGAACCATCACAAGATTCAATCCAAACTTCATTTTGGAAAGTTGGAAAGCAGACCAAAAGCACTATGATTGGAAGTAAATCAGAGAGATTTCCTAGAGCTGCTCTCTAGTCAGAAGCTAAACTGTCACTCACAAAATTATGTCCACCTCTCCCTCCCCTTCTCTATTATTTTTTGGTATTTATTTATTTGGCACCATCAATGTATAAGGTGCTCTCTGTCCAGCATGGTATTTTCTTTTATGTCCTGTTCTCTTTAAGATTGCAGGAAATAAATCAGTCAAACTGCCTTGGATCTGTATCATGCACAAATTACTTGGTAAAATTACGAAGGGCACAGATTGGCTTCAGAAAGATTTTGAGGACCTTTCCTTCAGTTTAGAAAACAGTAGAAGCCACACTTGTTTATAAAAAGGCTATATCTAGTTTTCAAAAATAACAACAACAACTGAACAGTTTGGTTTTTATTTTAGGACCACAGCAAATGTACCGTCAAGTGGTATTTGTCAATTCAACTCAGCAATTGTAATTCATATAAAAACAATGCACCCAACACCCCGCTCTGTATTGCTTATCTTATTCGGGCTTCAATTGTTCTGGGAGTTTTTTGAGCCCCAATGTACCTGTTCCGTAGGGGGCCTTAAAGCCATCACATCCTGTCTAATATTGGAAGCTAAGCAGGGTCAGCCCTGGATTGTACTTAGATAGGAGACCACAAACAAATAGAAGGTGCTGTAGGCTATATTTCTGAGGAAGGAACTGGCAAAACCACCTCTGAGTATTCTTTGCTTAAGAAAACCCTATGGAATTCAGAGGGTTGCCACAAAGTGATAAGCAACTTGAAGGCACATACATGCACACACGTATTTTATGCTACCTGGTGATATAGTCAAGTTCGAGTAGACCAATAGGTGTCCTCTTCCAGGAAAGTGGCTACTAGAGAAAGAGAAAAGAGCTTTTTCATTGGTGGTGTCCTGTTTATGGAACATCATCCCAGATAAACCCACTGGGCATGATCACCATTATCTCTTCAGCATTTTATTCTCCTAGATATTTTGATGTATTATTTTAACATCCTTTATTTTAAAGGCTTAAATCCTATCTTCAATCCTAACTAGAGTAGTGTTACTGAATAAGCTGGATTTACCTATGAGTTGACTTACCACTCAACAGTTGAATGAATAGCTCTTCTCTAGTTGGGAGTCACCAACAGGATTCTAGGCCTTACACTCTATTGTCTATTTTATCTTGTTTCTATAAACCACTGTAGAAACATATTTCAAAGGTGGGACATAAAACTTTAAATAAAATCGAATAAATAAATGCTTTATGGACATTCAATTAAGTGATAATCAGCTGAACCCTGAGTATGGAAAATTTGCCGTTTCCTGAGATCAGGAGGGTTGGTAATTACTATAAAATGTGTATTCTTCTGTAATTAAATTGTGAAGTTTTCTTTCAGGGTTAGTTACACTGCTACAAATGAGGCTTTGAATCAGCTGAGATGAAATTTGTTCAGTCCTTGTTCTTTTTCTTTCTTTTTCTCTCCCCCTCCCCCTACCACTTAGAAGCTATTTTGGAGCAAGTTCAGATGTATTCTGCTTCGGGAGAGGGAGGGCTGTGGTTAAAGTGGATGCCGTTTTTTCTGCACAGTAGTCTAAAGTGATACCAGGCCTGGAGCATTTGAAGGGAGGAGGCTGCAAAACGGCACTCAGGTTGTGTATGCTGTTTTTGTTTCTGCTGTCTTGTTCACATGAAAAGCATTGGAAATTTTCTGTTCTTACCAAAAGGTTATTTGATGAGGTGATTTCTGCAGGAGCCTAAAAACAGGGTAAAAAATGTTAGGTGGCATTTGTGCCTTCAACTGGTTTGAGTAATGTGTTGCATCTATTAAACTACTTAGTATATACCTTTATCTTTCCTCCTATGTCTGTACAACAGTAATATGTTATCTGTGTTTTGGTTTGTAGAAGTAGGCTACTATCAGTTGCTAAGAACGTGCCCATGTAATTTAGTTGAAGAAAACAGAGTAGTGATTTCTATTGGACCATTAAAATCTAAGTGTGCTTTCGACATTCTTACGGATGCAATTCAAGAATTTCACAGACTAGAGGCTCCTATAAGTTACCGAGCACATAGAATTCAGAAGTTTAAATTGCTTGCTTTTTAAGAGAACCTAGTGAAGTGGTTCAGTTGAATTAGTTTTTCTGTTTCCCTCGTTTCCAGATATTTTTCATAATAGCCTACAGATGGAGACTTTTACACCATTAAATTTGAAATTCAAGCAGTTCAACAATGGGTTTTTCTTTAGTACATGTAATAAAAGAGAATCCTTAAACTCACAAAATGCCAAAACAGGCAATTTATGTGACACGACACATAGATCTGTCTTATATAAAGGAGAGGTCCTAATTCTTAATTCTGGAAACCATTATACAAGGAATGGTTGAAGGAGCTCAGCCTGTTTGGTGTGGAGAAGAGAAGATTAAGGGAGGGTGTTATAGCTGTTTTCAAATGTGTGAAGGTCTGTCATGCAGAACATAAGGATGATATACACTGTTGTTGCAGAGGACAGAACAAGAACTAATGAGTTGAAATTGCAAGGAAGCAAAGGTGAAAAATATTAATGGTAAGAGTTGCTTGATTGTGGAACTGACTGATTTGGGGGTAGTGGGCTCTTCTGCATTGAGCGTATTTAAGCAAAAACTGAACAGTCATCCCTAAGTAGTACACTTAGGCCATTTCTGCACTACACTGCTATAGTGCTATTATTCCACTTTCAACAGCCTATGGAATCCTGGGGTTTGCAGTTTAGGGAGGGGCCTTTGGAATTCTCAGCCAGAGAGCTCTTTGGCCTCAGTAAACCACAAACCCCAGAATTTCACAGGATGTTCAAAGTGCAATAATAGCACTATAGCAGTGTAGTGCAGACATGGCCTTACATTCAGCATATTTTTATCCTACAGTGAGTAGAGCAGAGAGTTAAACTAGAAGACTGCCAAGGTCCTTGCAGCTCTCTGATTATTGCTACTTCTTGACACCTTGATACTAGATTTGTTTTGTTTCTAATTTCATACAATTCAGTTTCATGCCAATATAAACTTAAGAAAAAGAGTCTTAATTCTAACATTAAAACAGTGAACTACAGTGGCACCTTGACTTTCACAAGGATTTTGGGTACAGACCCCTGACAAAAGTAAAAAAAAAAACACTAATAACTCCCCCCATTGGAGTGAGCTCTCCCCCTCTCATTCCCTCCCAGGACTCCCCCCTCCATTCGCTTGCCTGTTGCCCACGTGGGCAGAAAGAAGGCAAAGACCGTGAGTGACAGGCAAGCGAATGGAGTGGGAAACATTCAATCCCCCACGCTCCATTCCATTGCCTGTTGCCTCCACACCCTGACTTCTTTCTGCCCACGCAGGCGACGGGCAAGCAAATGGAGGGGAAAACACTTCCTCCCCATGCTCCATTCACTGACCTGTTGCCCACGTGCCCTGCCTTCATGCCTAGGCAAAAGACCAGGAAATGGGAGGGGGGAATGGAGGGGAGGAAAGCGGGCACCTTGTGAATAATCAAATTTGCGAAGGTGAAATCCATGAATGTGGAAGGAGAACTGTACATGTCTTTTATGTCTCCAAAGTCCTTGTTCCTCTCAGTTTAAAAATTCTGGAAGTAAACTTTATTTACACTGTATTAAATGCTTGGAACATTGACTTTAAGGATTTTCTCCCCCAGAAGTTTGTTTTCTATTATGTTTTTCTCTTCCTAGCAGCATTAGAGAAATGTAAAATAAAGGTTTTGGCCCGGAGGGACGGGAATCTGAGTTTAATAAGCAGAAGTCATAGAGTGGAATTGTTGCAGGGGAAGAAAAGATTAATGTTGGTATACTGTGGAACAACCTAAACTATATTCATGATCTTTGTTAGCATTACATATCTAGTGGTTATTTATTCTATGTACTGAAGAATTTACTGTGGTAACTTGCTCAGAACTTCACAGTGATAGTCTTCAGAGCCACCATTTACCTACTAAATATTGTTTTATTAAAATGATGAAAGCATATTTGCATAATTAGGACATTACTACTGTTTTGTTATCATTGAAATATAGAAACACAGCATATACCCTCCAAGCTTGTCTCTCCACCCAAAACCAGTAGCCATTTTCTTATTTTTGGTTCTAACTGTGACTCACTTAAACACACTTTAAGTTCCTCTCTTCTAAATCATCAGTTGAGAAACCCAGGAGCACAGGAGTGATGACAATTACTAAGAACATACGCCTTATAGTTATGCTTTACCTTATCTCCTGTGTGTTAAAAGATTTTTATCAATTTATTTAGTAAAATGTATGTGCTGTGTTTCAAGCACATAGTTGGAACAATTACAGTAAAATATTTTAAACATAATATACAACTAATGTATCAAAATATTTAAAAAGACCTTTTTTAAAAAATGCATGAAAATAAAGTATTGCCAGGATAAAACAGATCAATAAGAATTTAAAAGCAATGGAAAATAAAAGGTATTTTTTTCTGCTGCTGCAAATATATCAGATCAAGCACCATGTAAACCTCTAGGGAATGTGTGCTGAAGCCTGGATATGACCACTGAAAATCATCCTCCTTATACACTTCAAGTGTCCATGATACATTGACAGTTAGTTAACTAGCAGTTAAGTGCTCTTTCCATCTTGGAATTTTTTTGTTTAATTTATAGCAGTGGTGGGTTTGGAATTACTAGATGTCCAGGTAAAAAATTCGTGAGTTCAAGTACGGACTTCCTCCACTTACCAGACAGATCACAGACCGGAGCACTGTCAGAAAGTAGAACTGGTCAAAAAGTGGAGCCCATATAGGGAATGAGAGAATTACAGAGGCTCACTTGGTACTGACTGCATGTGCACACTGCTTGCAAAGTCTGTCAGTTGATTTGGCATATTTTCCTCCCCTCAGCTTGCTTTGCAAGCAGCACACATGTGTGAATGGTCCTAAGCAAGCCTCAGTAGGCAAGAAGGCAAGAACTGATGAAAGTCTGATGTTTTGACACTTGCAAATAACAGACAAGTTCCATTAATTTAACAAGGGCTCTCCTCTTTCCAGGATAGGTAAGACTTAGAGATAAGTTCCATTAATTCCATGAGGGATCCGCTCTTTCTGTAGGCAAGACTTGAGACTGCATGTGTGTATGTGAGCAGTCTCAAGCAAGGCAAAAAGAACTGAGGAAAAACTAGACCCCTCACCAAATTAATGGAACTTGTCTGTAATTTGCAACCATTGAATTAGTGGGAGGTTAAAGAAAAAAGTTGATGAAAAGCAGGGGATGCCTGTGGCTACATGGAACACGGGGAAACTTGCATCTGTCAAATCCTTCAGTGCAAGTGAGATAATTCAAAGAAGTAGCCGTGTTAGTCTCTTGCAACATTAAAAAGGAAGAAGGAAAGGTGAAGAAAAAAAGAATTGTGGTTGCACCTTTAAGACTAAGTAGTTTTTATTTTAGCATGAGCTTTTGTGTGTATAAACTCACTTTTTCAGATGTAGTACAGTGATATCCAGGCCTCCTGATAGTCATTCTGTAAGGCATCTGAAGAAGTCAGTTTGTGTTCACAAAAATACTTGTGCTAAAATAAAAGCTAGTTGATCTTAAAGGTGCTGCTGCTTTCCTTTTCTCCCTTTCCTTCCCCACCTCCGTCTATGTGCCAGATTTGCCTAAAGGAGCCTGAAGAAGAAGAAAAAGCAGAAGAAGAAATAGTACTTTGTGATACTACTTGGGGTAGTGGAACCAGAATAATCTTATTATTTTCTATGAACTGTGTTTCATTTCCCTTCTGTGATTATTGTGTTCTGGATGATAGACAATTATAGCATTGAGGATTCAAACAGAAACTTTCAATTCTGTTAAATCAGACATCAGCAAACAGTAATCTGCTATCATTTAAGTGGAAACAATAGTTTCTCTTGATCGGATATATTATTTTCTTTAAATAAAATGTTTAGTTCAGCGGGCCCTGAAAATGAAACCATACTAGACATGGTCTCAGCGGACACTTCACAGGAAAAAATATCAACCACTTTTAAGTGGAATACAAATGAGATATCCATATTTGTCTAGAGGCTATCCAGTGATAATAAACAGAGATGTTTATGGCGTGTCTACATAGCTACAAAGATATGGGGGGGGGCAACTAGAAAAAAATCAGAGAGCCCTGTTGAAAGCACAGGAAGATGTTAAGAAAGGCTTAAAACAAACTGATTTGTACTTGGGCATCAGACACCAAGAAATATTTATTAGCTAATTATTGTTTTCTATCTTTTCTTTGATGAGCTCAAGGCAGAGTACATGGCTCTCCTCCTCCTTCATAGAACACTATGAAATTGCTCACTTTTTCTAAGGAAATAATTGCAACTCTTTTAGATAATAAGATTGTGTTTTCCCATTCATGAATGGTATCCTAAAATAAATATGATATTTCTAACTTATTCCACAAACATATTTCTCCCATCCCGCTAGTGTCTCTCCCACCCTTCCCAGAATCATCTCTGTGCTATCCTTTCTCTCTCTTTTACAGCAAGAGTGTCCTGAATGAAAGTGTACCAAGAAGGTGCTGGTAAAAACAATTCATGATCCAACCAGTACACATTACTTTATTTGTAAATGCCTAGAGTTAGCTACTTCTTCTTACTGTATCCTTTATTTGTATACACCTTTGATGAGTTGATTTGTGTATGCCTTTAATATGCCAGTTTTAAGCCATCTGGATGGAGCTGAAATAAATTCAAATAAACACATGGTCATTGTTGCCTGCATGGTGTGAAAAATAATGCCCACAGGGTGGTTCATAGGCATTACGCTTGATAAACTAAAAGCAAAGAAGAGTGCACAGCTGTGCCAAATATTCTTTGCTCCTGAAAGGACTGATCAAGGCATCTCATATTCTGGACCAACAAACATTGGTAGGCTGAGGAATGCTGTATTTCCTGTTATGTTTTCTCTTCTCCCAATCCTCCTCCACCCTCTTCTCATTCTCTCAAACTTCACACAAATGCTTCCTGGCTTGTTGAACCATCATTTATGATGTCTGAATGAAAAATTAGTGTCCAGGCTAAGATGGTGTTTTGCAATCCTGGCTTGTAAGGAACTTTCAAACAGTTTTCCTCCATAAGCATCATGGCAAACTGTAGCTTAATTGTTTCTAAGAAAAAGTAAAATAAGTTCTGCACTGAAGTGGGTGTGGAAAAGTGAGGTGAGAGCGTGCTGCTCCTGTAGTACACACAAGCACATCACATATCTCCCAGTTTTGATGGATTCAGAGTATGACATCTAAGTGTGCTTTTGTGTAGGGTAGTTTCCTACAGTCTGGCAACAGGTTATTATTGGTATGGGCACATGTATTGCATGGGCAAAGATCTTAAACCAGGAAATAGTGATCTGAAATCTGCACTACTGCCAGGGACTCATTTGAGGATCCTTAACAAGTTATTTTCATTTGTTTAGCCTCCATCCTTCATTTCTGATTTTGGGTGATACCACAGATCTATGTTACTGGGTCTTTGTGAGTATTACTGAGATAATTGTTTTTCAATGCTAATAAAAACATCCAAGCTGCAGTATTATATTCTGATGAAGGCGAGGCTGGTTATTTATTGACATCTTCAATCTGAAGTTATTGTTACAAAAGATATCAGCTAAAGTCGTTGTCCCACTTGCTGTTGTTACTGTTCTTGTAGAACCAAATTACGATTGCGTTCTGTTCTCTCAAGTCTTCTGGAACGCAATATGAACCCGTCACATTCTTACCACTCTCTTGACTGGTATGCCTTGTACTCACCAAAGAAACATTGTTCCCCTCTAAGTTAAGTGCCTTTTGAAACTTGAATAGATTCATATGTCAGGGTGAAGTTGCCTATTTCCTTTCTACAGTGGGCAAGATAGGATATTTATAATGCATGTGTAAGTGTTCCATTGACTTAAGGGGCTTTTGTCTAATTATCTACACTTTGAAGCATGAGAGTTTCTGGTAAACCTTGTTTTTAGTGGCAGCTGTCTACCCAACTGCATCTGTTCATTATGTCTAGTTTGATTTTGTTAACCGATGTACATTAATGAGGCATTAAGCAACTTATCCTTATGTCACCAGGCAGGTAATGGCATAGATTCCTGGTGACTGTACCTATTAAAGCATCAAGTATAGGTAAACAGATTTTTATTTATAATTCTGATTAGCCATTGCCTCAAGTGTATTGGTAGAAAAGAGGAACCAAAGAAGCTATCCGGTCTGCTTAATTACGAGTAGTTCCAGTTTCATATCCCTGTGCCACACGAGCTTGGCCAACCATATTGATGAAAGCTAATGTGTGCATCTGCATGATTAAAACATCTGTCTCTGTCCTAAAGGGTCAATTCAGAGGCAAGATTGGCATAGTGATAGCCAAGGAAAGCCAAATTAACCAAACTTAATATTCTTCTTATCATTAGCCCATTGAGTTGACAATGATGGGTAGCAAGTATGCACCAGTGAACAGTAATGAAGCTGCTCCTGGATCAGTTCAGCATAGGTTTTTTTCCCCAGGCTAATTAGGTAGACAAAAATGTTAATTTAATCAGAGGAGCATGTATTCATTAAAGAAGGTGCGTAAGAGAGCTGATTGCTGAAGTAGAAAATTAGCTCAGTCAAGAGGTAAAATATAGCCACTGACTAAATTGTCCAGATTTTCAAGATCACATGTTTATGGGATAGATTTTCATCTCTGTCTCCCCCTCGCTCTCATTCTTTCTCTGCACACAGATTGAGAAAAAGAGGGAAGGAGACTAAGAGAGACAGCAATACTGGCTAATTAAATTCTGAAGTGTATCACAAATAATGTGCTTGTGCCCTATATAATGCATTTTTTCCAATTTTGTTTTCTTTTTGCATACTCATCTAAGTATGCATCTCTGGCAAGAGCCAAAGATATAGTGTTATGGAAGCTACAAAAGAACATTTTCTTCACATAGTTGGATGATGTGGCTGATATTGATGCTTTACCATAAAACATACTATGATAATTATAGTGCTTCAGATCCAATAGAGTATGTATATCTGTATTTCCTGGTCTAAATTCCCTTGATGTTTATGATGGATTTTTATTTTATTTTTTTGGGGGGGGGAGGAGCGAATACCGTCAACAATGGATTGGAGGAGAGGGGGGGAAAGTCCCATCATTACTGCTAGACCTCTGCTAGCATGATTGGAAATTGAGCCATAATTTGGTGAGGCTTAGAAGTGGGAGCATTGATGTCATCTAAGATTCCACTTTCAAAATGTGCTTTGGTAGTTTGTGCACAAATAATTTTGTCACGTGCTTTCTCCTTTTACCTTCTGATTAGGGAGGGTTTTAGGTTCAGAAGTAGTAGCAGTATTTGATTTACTGCAGTGTACTTTGCTATTAAATTTTACATTGACTTTTTGCTGCAATGGCTGTCTCAAAATTTGACAATCATTCCTAACCATTGCTTATCAGAATTGCTGAATTTTGCAACACATGGGCTTTGACCATGCTATCTTTCTTATTCAACCAAGACCCATAAAATGAAAGTTGATTTGAAATGTGAAAGATATCTTATTGATTATTTAATGAGAATGCCTGTGGATAAACAGCAGGAAACATACGCTTCTACTCTCTTGAAAGAAGCAAGAAAGAATCATCCATACGTAAAACAACAGCAAGGCTTTGGGCTTTGTTTTCTTGTAAGCATAGATACAAAGATAAAGAAAAAGTACTGGGTTTGCAATTTCTTTGTGATGACTGAAAATCTGTACATATCACAGTAGAAATGAGTTATGGATCAGCAAACATGAGAAAGAGCAGTGCTCAACAACTTTGAAAAGGAACATCATAGTTAGAATGCTATCAAAACTGTTAAGCAATAATTTAAATGAAATGGAAATCATACTTACGCATGGCTGAACTGAAACAAGAGAAGTGAAGTAGTATAGTATATTTTTGTCAAATACCTCACCATTGGGTGATTTTCAAGGGTACCATGAAAGTGTGTGCATGGTGGGGGATGTTTGCTGTATGATCCTTTCTAGTCAGTTTGGAAACACTCCGACAAATGCTTGTGAGCACTTCATTACCTTCTTTAAACAGTTTGCGAATGCTTGCCAATTGAAAGGAAGTCATGTACACCACTATGCAGTGTGATTCCCAACCCCTAGTCAGTTTGCCAAAGGAGGGGAAAGGACAGCATTTCATACAGTGGTGCAAATAATCTCCTTTAAACTGGCAAAGTATTTGTGCAGTGAAACTTCATGGGAGATGATTCACAGGTTGATTCCTCTGTCTTATCAGTCTGCAAGGAGCTGAGAGTAAGAGATTGGTGAAAACAACTCAGGTGAAGAGGATTAAGATTGCTTAAGACAACTCATGTGAGCAGACTCATGCTAATTCAAGGATATTCCACACCTATTTTTGTCTTTATTAGCTGGATATACTGCAGAAAGAAGGTATCGGACTAATAAAAATGTTCCCAGTGCAACAGAAACCCAGGAAACAATAGCGTCATTGTAGAAACAATGAAGCCTCTTGAAAGCACAAGGTTTTCCTTGAAAATTTTCATGAACAAACCTCTGGCGTAGCTCCTATAATTTTGTCTCAGTATAAAAATTATTAGGGAAAAGCAGCATATTTGAATTTCTGTAGAAAATACAGATTACAGAAAGTACTATCTGTAGAAAGTACTACAGGTTTATCACCAAACTATAAAGAAAGTTCAAACTGCAATGGTCTGATTCCTATTGGTAGTCTCAACTAGAGCAGACATTTGAGTTAGTGGGATTTTCACAAATGTTGACTCACCAAACAAATAGCATTTCTATGGATCTACTCTACTCAGAAGTACTGGGAGCATTCAGGCCAGTGTGTGTAGCTAAAGTACCATCATCTGTGATGGTGAACCTTACATGTAAGCCTTACGTGCAGACAGACATATTTACAGCATAATCCTATACTTGCTTGCTCATAAGAAAAGCTAATTGAATTCATTGGGACATACTTTCTGATGATAGCGATGAGGCTTGACACAACTTCAGTGCAATCATAAAAGTTTCATTTGTTTTGCAGATTTAATTTTTTAATACTAGGTGACACTTGGAAGCCCTACACAGACCACCAAGCAAGGAGAGAATTACTATATTTTCTGGTTGGGTGAGTTTTACGTGAGTTCTATCCATAACACAATGTGCCCATTTCTACACTTTTAAAAAGTCAAGCTTTTGTCCATAGCAAAACAAGAGTGAAAATATGTAGACACTGTATTTCTGAATCAATATCTGAGTAGTCTATTCCTTACTTTCAGTGAGAGGAATCTTATACTTGGGTACAGATCAGGAATGAACACAATGGTAGATACTTCCAGAAATATTTGAACCTACGTCTATACAATGTGAAGGGTCTGGAAGCCATGCCCTATGAGGAGTGGCTTAGGTAGCTGGCTATGTTTAGTCTGCAGAAAAGAAGGTTAAGAGGGGACATGATAGCCATGTTTAAATATTTGAAAGGATGTCATGTGAAGGAGGCAGCAAGCTTGTTTTCCACTGCTCCAGAGACTAGGACAAGGAGCAAGGGATTCAAGCTGCAGGAAAGGTTCCACCTGAACCTCAGGAAGAACTTCCTGACAGTCAGAGCTGTCCAACAGTGAAATATGCTGCCTCAATGGAGTGTGGTGGAGTCTCCTTCTTTGGAGGTTTTTAAGCAAAGCTGGATGGCCATCTGTCGGGAGTGCTTTGATGTGTGTTCCTGCATGGCAGGGGGTTGGACTGGATGGCCCCTGTGGTCTCTTCCAATTCTATGATTCTATGAACACATGTACAGGGTAGCTTGACCAACCCTAAAAGGCAATTAGGACTGTGCAACTGATTCAGCAGAATCCAAAATAGTGAAGTAGTTCACATTGATTTGGACTGATATTCTGATTTCCTGACTTCATGTGGTCCTGATCAGCCAGATTTGTTTTGTTATTCAGGATTTAGCTAAGTTGGTTACAAACTTAGTGTAAAGCCGTTTATAGAAATTTGCACCTTCTTTTGGCCTCTTTTCTTACCAGTGCATGAGCAACCATGATAAAGAGGAGGTACACATAAGAGAAGATACCTTTTCAAATATTTTAAACAGCCTTCAAAGCATGGAATGTTTCTCTGTAAAGTAGAAACACATTGGCTAGAATTATTTTGTGACTTTATTCAGGTACAGAAGCCGTTATGCAGGTACTTGTACTTTTCTGTATATCACACATGTATGGAATCATAGTCAGTGTTAAATGGGCCCTGTTACACCATTCTAACCTGTGTAAATTGTTGCACAGATGGCCATGATGGCTAGGAAGTCCTCTAATTGCAATCCCTAGTAGTGAGTAGGGATTTGGATTGACTGTTACACAAACAATGACTGCATATCCATATTGCCTCACTTACGGCTAGAGCACCTACAGTCAGCAGGAACTGGAAGAGGAAAACCAGGCCAGTCCCAAGGCTTGCACGGGGTTACAAATGGAAGCAGAAGCATGGTCCAGGCAGCCTAGAGTCTGAATGGAGAAAGCAGTCCTGAACTGAGTCCAGAACCAAGAAGGAAGCTGCAAGAAATATTAGTCCAGGGTAGATGCCAAAAGTCAGATATCTACAAAGCCAGAAATATCAGCAAGGGTTGTAAGGAAGTGTTTGTCTGCAATAATGAAATGGCCTTGGCTGAGCTAATTTATAGTGAGCAGTAAATCAGCCCATCTGGCCTCATTAGCTCAGTTTCCTATATTTAAAATGGAATAGGGCATTTCCTGACCCTTTGTTCCTGCTGTTTTATTTTACAAGGGAAGTGTTTCTGTATCCTCCTCCTGATCTTCCACTGTTGCCTAGGATGAACTAGGCTTTCCTTTTGCTGGTGCCATGTTGGGTAGTCACAGTTATGATGGTCACATCATGTATGATCATCCATTTTATAAATTAAGAAGTCCACTCAACACTTGGAAAGTGCCCCATTTTCTAGCTCTGGACTAGCTAGACCATCTTCTTCCACTGGATAACACAGGAACAAATTGCCACAGGACTTGGGCGCATCTAAATTCTTGCAAAGGCCTGTTTTGCTGTAGGTCCATACCCACTGAAAGCTGAGGTAGGCTGAATTCAGGCACAGGGAAGATCTTGAGCAATCTGCCTTTGAGTTAATGCTCCAGTCTCTCTCATAACTGGGTTTTCCATTGTACCCTTCAAAATGTCAGTCTCTTGAAAGCAGGTCATTCAGGAAGGCTCTGTCACATACCATATTTGCCAGCATATAAGACACACCAGTGTATAAGACACACCCCATTTATATGTCAGCAAATACTATTTGCCAGTGTATAAGACATACTGGTGTATAAGGTGCACCCCATTTTCAAAGAGTATTTTTTGGGGGGAAAGTGAGTCTTATATGCCAGCAGATAGGTTATTCCTCTACCAAATGAGGTTGAGATCCTTAAGTGTACTCTTTCTATATCTTCACTTGGGCCTTGGAGCTTTTCTAAGGATGGCCAACTGTCTATATCATTCAGTGTTTGAAAGACAACTAAAAACACATTTGGTTCAGCACATTTTCTCTGGACTTTCGCACTTACTATTTTTCTGCTCTTGGATTATTTTAAAAAAGTCTTATTGGAAATGTATTGATTTGTACTGATGTTGTTTTTACTTTTAAAGTATTATCTCTTTTCTAAACAAATTAGCAGTAGTAGTGTATTTATTTCTATCCTGCCTTTCTCCCAAAATTGGAACTTACAACTGAGATCTCTGTACTGGTGACAGCATAAAATTATGCAAGTGTAGCAGTGCCGTAGTCTCAGATGGAGTTGCAGTGCATCTGGTCACATAATAGTGGTACAGCCATACATTCACCCACAGTGATTTGCCACCTAGGACCACACTTAACAGAATCTTCCTGGCAGTAATCTTGGCTTGTGCAAGGGTATACTTTAGCATGCACAGTCCTGAAAAGGACATCGCCCTTGTACAATCTCTGAAGAAGTACAACAGTGTTTATGCTAGTAGAGCCTCAACAGCATTCTGGCCTACCTCTCGTGACAGTTCTTTGGTTCAGCAAAAGAATGAAAAGTGGTGGGGGAATAAGTACACATGCAAGCCTCTGTGCATATGCCTAGGTGTACCTGGTTTTGGGTGGGTAGCTTGCTGCACACCAAAAGCACCAGTTGCAATTGTCTTTAATATTCTCAACCAAGGAGCACCCAGCACTGATTCATAGTAATCCCAAGCATGACCAACTGGACAAATTGGCATCATTATGAACTTTTATGAATGTCTCTAGATATGTATGGGGGAATGTTTGTAGCTCAAAAAGTTTTATCTTGAATGGGTATGCTGTGGTGCTGTAACGTCTCCTCATTAAAACTGATTAATCATATGTGAAGTGGCCCTAAGAAGTGCTTTCATTTTTAGCCACTTTGAGATAGCACCATTGGACGGCTTTCAGCAAATAGCTCTATTGTCCATGTGGATGTGAACCAATTTTTATTCTCTGTGATCAATTTCATTATGAAACTAGGAGATCAGTGTAGCTTTGTGATACAGTTTAATTGGATCTTTCCTACTGTTCATGATGTCTGTGGAGTTTTATGTTAAATACTGGTTATCAAGAAAACAGAATGTTGAACCTATACCTTTTGCTTCATTTGATTGGATTTTTACCACTTCCATAAGATGGGGTTCCGTAAGTACATTTTTTTACTTTATTTTAATGTGGACATTCATAAGAACTTAAATGGCAGTATCTGGAGGGTTTATGCCTAAATTCTAGTTTTCATCTGGAGCTTATTATGAACACTTTCTTGCCCTGATTCAACCTGGACTGTTAAGTCTCCTCTAGCTACCTACAAAATTATTGAATTGGGTTAGGTCTACTATAGTAAATGAAATGGAATTAGGAATGTGGCTAAAACACAAAAGGAAAAAAAAAGAAGGAAAAAATACTGCTGGACAAGACAATTAATGGTCACCTCAGATTTTCTTTCTCAAGATGACTGATCTAAGCAGTTGCCATTCAACTTAGCATATTTTTACTCATTCATCTTAAGTAGCATTTTAAACTCTAACCTTAAGTAGTATTTCTACTGCTTATGGTGCTTTTTAAAAAAGTGATCTTTGCAAATGCCAAATGTTAAGCTGTGATATTTTTTGGATATTTTGGCAAGGAGGGAGAATTTGTTTGCACTTGCAACTGAAAATTCCAACTGCACTCTCTACAGTAGAGAAGGACAAACTGCAGCTCCTCAAATGTTCAACTGCAATTCCTATCAACCCTATCCAGGATAACACATTATGAGGGATTCTGGGTATTGCAGTCCAACAGCTTCTGGAGGACCACACTTTGACAACATCTGCTCTACAGCTAAGCCTCTATGTCCAAGCCTGTGCTATGAAGACATACCCTCCAAGAGGGGCTCTGTAGTCACATGGTTACATGCAGGCCCATATCCACATTCCCACTTTAATTTCACTTGTCAGCTGATGAACATCTGCAAAGGCCCATGTTTGCTGATTGCTCCAGATGTTCTTTCTAGGTGTTATCAAAATGACTGATTTTCAGTGAGCCCCTCTTACAATGGTTTGGCAAGATTTGTTCTGATGTGGTGTGCCATTGCTGAAAATGTGTGACTTACCAGTGGACGTCCACAGCTGAGTGAGAGGCCATTTCTGCGCTAGACTATACTGCTGTTGTTCCACTTTCAACATCCTATGGAATCCTGGGGTTTGCAGTTTAGGTAGCAGCCTCAGTGGAATAATAGCACTATAACCGCCTAGTGCAGAAATGGCCAGGATTTGAATAATGGTCTCCCAGAGTCCTAGTCCAATACTTTAACCCCTTATACCAAACATCTTTCCATGGCAGATATTAGTGCCATTAAGTTGCTGAAATTCCATTGTATTGACCAGAGTCTATTTTATCTGTCTGTGCCTAAAGACCGTAAAGGCACCAGATCCTGCCTGATCTTGGAGGCTAAGTGGGGTCAGCCCTAGTTAATACTGGAATGGGAGACTGCCAATGAATGCCAGATACTGTAGGCTATATTTCAGAGGAAGGAACTGGCAAAACGCCTCTCAGTATTCCGTGTTGGGGATGATAGGAGTTTCAGCCCCACAGAAACGCAGCGGAAAAACCAGAGTTCAGCGAGCCAACAGCACAGCCTTGTTCCCCAGTAAGGATACTCACACACAGAGGAGTTTCTTCCAAAACAGGAGGCACTTGATCTTGCAGCAAAGTTCCGTTATATGCAAAACATAGGACAGACGGACAAAAGCTTGCGCCAGGCACCAGGTTTGGTCAACAGACAAATACGTACTGGCGTTGCTTTGTTATATACATATCTACAACCAATCAGGTAGAGGTTTGCACACCTCCCTCTACCATCTGCACACCACCCCAGTTTCTTATGCAACCTTGCAATTATCCACAGCTGGGGCATGACGCAACATCTTTGCAGTGGGCTGATCATTTTCCCAGGGTTCCCTGCCTGGAATCCCTGACAATCCCCTCCAAAATGGTCAGGCCACTGTATAGGACATTTTCACAATCCATACATGTCATACAATACATGTTACATAATACATACAGTACATACATTCAAGGGTACAACTCATCTTCCACTGGGCAAGGCCCCGTTTACCTGCCAACTTCTCATGGCCTACTACTGGAAGGGCCTTTGTGAGCAGATCCGCAGATGGACAATACCGCAAGCACAAAATCCCATCTTGGACCATTTGCCTCACATTTTGATACCATACCCTAATGTAGTCCCACATTCAAATTTTCTGCCTCAGTCACACGGGACAACAAAATACCCTCCTCCTGATCTTTTAGGGATAAGCATAACTTTACTTCCTGACTCAGCAAGTTGAGTACTTCCTGACCCGCTTTCACTAGAACCACTGCTGGAACTAGTGCTGACCTCAGTGCGAGGCTCTCTCTTGACCGTAAATGCAGGTTCAGCACTAGGTGGCGGTGTTGAACTCTTTGGTGTGACGTTGAGTGAGATTTTTGGCTTTTCCTCCTCAGTACTTTCCTCAGCACTTTCTTCTTCATCATCAGCCATCACCGCCCCTCCATCTTCAGAGCTTTCAAGTGTATCTGGGACACTGTCCTTTTCCTCATCAGACATCACTGCCCCTCCATTCTCAGGAATTTCGAGAACACTTTTCACACTTTTACCCAGGGGAATCAAAACCTCTTGGTTACAATGCAGTCTATCCCATCCTGAATGGATTTCGAAGTTTGCACTCCTGGAATACACTATTTTGCCAGCATGGTGTAGAAATCTATATTTGTTACCTTCATATCCCACAAAGCATAACCGTCTAGATTTCTCCTCTCCAGACTTTCTGAAACTTGGAGGAACATACACACTAGCAAACTAACCCCAAACATGTAGATGCTGCAGGTTTGGCGCTCTACCATACAATAGGTAATATGGAGTTTGCTTCACACTTGAACACCACATCCTGTTTAAGTGGTAGTTTGCTGTCACTATTGCTTCTCCCCAAAGTCCTGCTGGGGCTTGGACATCCTCTATCATACAGTCCTTTATTTGTTTTAACAGCCCAATTCTTCTTTCTGCAAGACCATCCTCCCCGGGAGATGCGGGGTTGGTGGTTTTATGCCTTATGCCTTTCTTACACATCCAGGCTTGCAGGCTATTAGACAGGAATTCTCCGCCTTGATCTGACACAAGACTGGCCACTTTATAAGGAAATTCCCTCTCAACAGCATTCACCCACTCTTTGAACTTATCTGCTGCTTGGCTCTTCTCTTTCAGTAGATAGACAAAGGAGAACCTGGTGTGTCTGTCTACAATTACCAGGACATACCTATTTTGTCCTTCAGTTGGCTTGAATGGCCCAGCCAAATCTGCATGTACAACCTCAAAAGGCCGTTGGGTGACACACTTGCTTTTCTTGGCAATGGGGTAAGCCTTTACCTTAATCTTTTTGCATACAGAGCACTCTAGGAACTTAGGGCAATTTCTGACCTGTAACCCAGGGCATATCTTTGCCAACTCTTGCAAACTTTTGTTGCTGGCATGTCCCATCACTCTGTGGAGATAATGTACACACTTTTCATGTAGAGGTTTGTTACACAAAGGGTTAACGTTTGCCACTTTTCTTTTGGGCAACATGTGGTACAACCACTGCTTTTTCACCCCTTTTGCACAAAAAACACCATTTGCAGTAATTATACGTTTCTCCCCTTCAAACACCACTTTGTAACCCTCACTGGCCAGTTGGGAGACACTCAAAATACAGTTCTGCAAATTTGTCACGCACAATACATTATTAAACGATTTCCCAAAACATGGCACATGTGCAGTACCCATCTTCTGCACCTTGCTGGGTGCCCCATCCGCAAGGGAAATTGCTGTTATATTCACATTTGTAACATTACTCAACAGCTTTAAATTGTTCACCATGTGGTGAGTTGCACCACTGTCTAGCAACCACACACCACTCTCAGACTGTTCTTTTGCCACAAACACATGGCCTTCAGCCTGTGACGACACGCCCCTTCGCTTCTGGGCTGTCTTCTTCCCTCTGCTCGGCGCTGGCATTCTGCAGTCCTTCTGGAGATGGCCGACTCTCTTACATCTGTAGCAGCGTCTGGCAAAGCTGCACACGCCTTCTTCCTCCTGGCGACTGGCTGTTCTCCCCTCCGACTGCAGTCTGGAATCGAACTGCTTACGTTCGACTTCCTCCAATATCCTCCCGGCTACCAAATCTACAGTCAGCTCTTCCTCACGAACATCCTGGAGGCTGTACATCAAAAAGTCACACTCCTTAGTGAGGCTTCCCAGCAAAATAAAACTTTTCTGCATTTCTGGTATATTTACCCGTCTGTTGGCTGCCTCTTGAAATAACTGTTTCATCAGCATGAGGTGCTCTCTTACACAGCTTCCGGGACATAACTTTGTGTTATACAGTCTTTTCGTCCATAGCATTTTGGACAAACACGAGGAAGATTGATGCAGACGCTTCAGAGCCTCCCAGAGCTGATATGCTGTGTCTGCAGCAGCCGCGTGAATCAACTGGGAAGGACTTAAAGTAAGCAAAGTAACTGCTTTGGCTTTTTCGTCAGCAACCCTGAATGCTGCTATTTGAGCAGCAGCTCCTCCTTCTGAGGGCTGTCCTTCATTTTCCAAAACATGCCACAAGTTTTCCTTCATCAAAGTGGCTCTCACATAAATTTGCCAGCTTTGATAATTAGCATCGGTGAACTTTTCAAAATGCAGATAACCTCCCTCAGCCATGCTGCTGCCTTTGTAAGAAAAATTCAGCAAACAAAGCAGCTGACTGCAGTGACCTTGATGAGCTCCGAACTGAAGATTAACTGTCTCTCTGCGAAAACACAGACTCTTGAAGCACCGGAGAGCCAGGCAAACAGTCCAAAACAGTCCCAGTATCCAGGGGAAAAACAACTACAGGTGCGCTGTGGATGCTGTGCACTCTGGGCCTGGGCCCATAACCACTGTTGGGGATGATAGGAGTTTCAGCCCCACGGAAACGCAGCGGAAAAACCAGAGTTCAGCGAGCCAACAGCACAGCCTTGTTCCCCAGTAAGGATACTCACACACAGAGGAGTTTCTTCCAAAACAGGAGGCACTTGATCTTGCAGCAAAGTTCCGTTATATACAAAACATAGGACAGACAGACAAAAGCTTGCGCCAGGCACCAGGTTTGGTCAACAGACAAATACGTACTGGCGTTGCTTTGTTATATACATATCTACAACCAATCAGGTAGAGGTTTGCACACCTCCCTCTACCATCTGCACACCACCCCAGTTTCTTATGCAACCTTGCAATTACCCACAGCTGGGGCGTGACGCAACATCTTTGCAGTGGGCTGATCATTTTCCCAGGGTTCCCTGCCTGGAATCCCTGACATTCTGTGCCTAAGAACACTCTATAAAATTCATAAGTCAACAGGTGACAAGAAGATACAAATATGCACTGTCCAGCTTGTCCATCCTTCTCTCTCTTTTTCTTTCTTTCACATTGTTACTCTGCTCAAGAACTCAAATATCTTCTTTCCTTCTTATATGTTCCTTTTTAAAATCATCATCATCATCATCATCATCATCATCGTCATCATCTTAGGTCACGTCTCTTGATTTGGGAATTAGGTCCTTGACTACAATAAAGCCGCATGGTTTTTTTAGTTTGCAATTTGCTCTGAGTAGCAGGGGTTGATCATAAATTATACTTTTTGGCTTCAATAATAATTCTTTTGACATTTGTTTATGGAGAACCAGAAAGCAATATAGCCATACCTATTCATTTGCGGGCAAGTGCGTATGTGCCTCATTTCTATGCTGTTCCTGGAGCCAGTCTGCTAACAACAATGTCATAGACTCAATGTAGATAACTCTGGGAGACAGTTTAAATTATTTTTCAGTATATTCTGATAGCAAAGGAACTACATCATATATTTTTGTGACAAATGCTGCTATAAAAATTCAGTAGTGGTTCCTTAAAGAAAAACACTTGAGTTGCTTCTTGAGACAGGGAAATCTGATTTTAAAGTAAGTTGCTTCCCAAGTGAACTCTTCCAAATCAATAATTTCAGAGGGATCTACTAGACATCCATAAACATCATGTTCCATTCATTCTTCCTTCCACTGGAGTCCAAAATATTCAACACCCAGCTACGCTTGGGAAATATGAAAATGATGAAAAATCATGACTGGAATACAACTGGACCATCTCATTTATTTGACTCCCCCTTTCCTCTCCCTCAGAAGTAGTAAATGTTTTCAGGTTTTTGTTTTTTACTGTGAGTGAAAAACAGTTAAAATGGAATACTGTCTTTTCATCTGAATTTCTGTTATTTTATTTTTTTAAAAAAAAATACTAACAGATCACAGTCAAGAGGCAGAACTACTAGGTACCTATTTTGCTTCAGGTTTTTTTTATTTTTCCCAAAAAAGAGAACTGTGCACTTCCATGTACCAGCAGAGAGCCTGGCAAGGGATTTGGATTGCAAATGAAGATTGATAGGAATTGATAGAGAATCACCTGGCTAAGCTAAACCAGTTTGCATCCCAAAGTACTGAAGGAACTTGCTGATGCACTCTCTGAACCCCTTGCCATCACTGTTGAGAAATTTGGAGAACTGGGGTGGTGCCAAGGGACTGGAGAAGGACAAGCATTATCCCTGTCTTTAAAAAAAAGAAAAAAGATTCAGGAAGCTGCAAACTAGTCAGCCTAATCTCAGTAACATGAGAAATATTAGAATGGATTATACAGGGATCACTCTGCAAGGATGACTGTAATTATTTTTGTGACTAGTTCAATGGCAGCCAATATCTAATCAAGATTTCAAGACAATATATTTAACATACTACATCACAGGCACATACAGTCTCAAAACCATGAAACACTCCCAAATGATTGCTATCCAATCTCTTTTTAAAGACTTCCAGATAAAGGAGAATCCACCACCTTACTAAGCACTCTGTTCAACCATTAATCAATTCTTACCACCAGGAAGTTCTTCCTAATGGTTAGATAGAATCTCTTTTCTTGCAATTTGAATTCATTGGTTTGTTTCCCAGTTTTTCAAACATGTCAGTGCCATAGTATAAGCCTTGACAAGTTCTCTACCAAAGTGAGAATTTTTATTTTTCCTTGATTATATAGCTAATTTGCCTGTATATCTCTTTGTTTAAATCGAGGGTGAGAAGTTGCCAAAGGTTTAGAGGCCATTCTTCTGCTCCTGGATTCTCCATGAGCTGCACAGACTGTCAAAAATGTCCCACCAAACCCTGGAAGACACCTTGTGTTTTTGAATAATAGGTATTTCTTAAGCAGTGCAGGGAACTTGTGTGACTTGCCCCCAGTTTAAAAAGTCACTTTTGGCCAGAAAGAAGCAGTCCAAGGAGTTTGGAAGTTCATTAAAAATAAAAGCCCTGGGGGCCACATGTAGCCTGATGGCTGCATTTTGCCAACCCCAGTTTAAACTTGAGAGTTCGTTCTGAGTTTCTCAAGCCTGAAAATCTCATTCATGCAGATACCTCAAAAGCATTCTGTAGTACGAATGAGTTAAATGTCTGCTGAATTCACATTTTAATGAAATTTCTAATTTCTACTTCCTGAATCTGTATATATACCATAACATAACTATGTTTAGGTATTTGTATTTCTCTGTTGTGATGTGGTTCTCTGAGTGTATAAAGGGTATAAAAATGCAAGTATTGAGGCATCTATTCAAGCATCTAGTAAAGAAAAGAAAATTAAGTATTAAGTTAGAGAAAGATGAATGCAAAAATGTGTATTCTAGGCTAAATACATTGTTGTTGTTGTTGCTTGCCATCAAGTTGGCTTCAACCTATGTCACTATGAATGAGAAACCACCAAGAGCCTCAGTCATCAACACACCTGTATGGGTTTTGGAAACTCAGGTCTGTGGCTTCATTTACTAAATTAATTGATCTGTAATATGGTCCTCCTCTTTGAATCATAGACTTGCAGAGTGTGATGGAACCACAAGCTCCCTCTAGTCCAACATTCTAACATATAGGAATACACAAGTAAAGCATCCCCAAAAGACAGCCATCCAGTCTCTGTTTAAAGACTTACAAATGAGGAAAGTCTACCACCTGCAACAGCAGTCTGTTCCACTATAGAAAAGCTCTTACCATCAAGATATTCTTTAGGTGAAATCTCTTGCCTTCTAAAACAGTTTTTCTGGACCTTATATCTGGCCGTCTGCCTACCCACTTGACTTTTTTCCAAAGCAGTATCATCTTGTTCAACCAGTCATGTTGTTTCATGGTATGTCCAGATTATGATAGTCTCAGTTTATTCATTTTGGCCTCTAGTGAGAGGCCAAACCTGATTTGTTCTAGGACACATTTATCTGCCTTTTTGGCAGTCCATGGCATCTGTAGAACTCTCCCTGAGCAGCACATTTCAAATGAATTGATTTTCTGCCTGTCAGAGTTCTTTACTGCCCATCTTTCACATCCATGCATAGAAATTAGCATAATATGGCACAGATGATTCTGACTTTGGCATCTATTGACAGTCTTATCTAGGTTCTTCATAACTTTCCTTCAAAGTCCTTTTCTTCTGATTTCTTCACTACAGTCTCCACTTTGATTTATGACTGAGCCAAGGTACAGAATGTCTTTGATTATTTCAATGTCTTCATCATCTGCTTTAAAGTTATGTAAATTATCTGTGGCAATTTCTTTTTTTTTTTCCTTTAATGTTCAGCTGTAACCGTGCCTTTTCATTTTCTTAACTTAACTCAGTAGTCATTCCAAATTGTTGCTATTTTTCTGCTAGTAAAATGTCATCTGTGTATCTGAAATTATTGATTTTCCCTGCTGCAATCTTTTCACCCCTTTCTCTGTGTCATATCCAGCCTTCCATTTGATTAGTTCTGCAGATAAATGGAACAGAAAGGATGATAGAATACATGCTCATCTGACCTTGCTCCTGCTCCAATGGGAAACCATCTTGTTTCTTCATTTTGTGCCCTGACAGAGTACAGATTGCACATATTACAAACTAAGTGTTGTGGTGTAGCTATTTGTTTTAGGGTGATCCATAGTTTTTCATGATCTATGTAGTCGTAGAATTTTGACTAATATATAAAGCAAAGGCTGATTTTTTTCCCTGAAATTCTTTGACGCGCTCCATTAAACAATGTATGTTTTCAATAAGATCTCTAGTGACTCTTCCTTTTCTGAATCCCCCTAGGATGTCTGGCATTTCTTGCTTCATCTATCATAAAAGTCTTTGTTGTAAAAATGTATTAGAAGAAATGTACTGAAAAATGCAGAGACATTTTCACATGGGCTTAAAAGTGCAAATTGATATGGAAATGGGAAGAAATGTATAACGTGTTTATTCAACCTTATATTGGAGACTGGCAAGAGCTTCTTGGGCTGCAACAGTAAGGTTGTGGGGGCTACACAAGGCCTGCAGGATGCACTGTCCTCATCCCTACTGTAAAACATTCCAGAGACTAAAGTTGTCTACACAGAAGGTGGGAGATACCAGTGTAAAGGTGCTAAGAATGACTTGTATCTCTCCTTTGTATAATAAACTCCCTGGATAGGATCTAGGCTTATTTATTATGGCTGGACCTATTGAAATCAATGGACTTGTATTCTGGCCAAGATGGCCAACTGTTAGCAGCACAATTCATGTATTGTTCTAGCTTCGCAGGATTTGTTATAATTAAGCATTATAAAGACAGGAAAGGATTCCACAAGGGCAGAAACACAGTCTCCTGGATAATGAAGCAGCTTAGGAGTGGGCTGGGGAGCCAACTAGTAAAGACACACACTCTAGAAATTACAAAATTCCCCACAGCAAAGGTGAAGAATCACAAAAATTCAATAAGATTGGCTAGACAGAAGCTTCTCCAAATAAAGATTTACAATATTATCAAAAGACCTTGGATGGACCATGTTGAACAGGGGAGAAGACCCCCCCCATTTGGAGATTTGTTGTATTTGAGTGGGTACAAACAATTCCTAAATATTTGAAGTGCAGTCTCTACTGAAAATAGTATTGGAAATTGAAACTTAGGCCCTTTCCGCAGCTTACCTGCTGCCAAATCCATTCCGTGGGGGATCCAGGGAAAGCGTCTCCTGGAAGGGGATTACGACAGAAGCGCTCCCCTCCGCACTAGCTGCCTGCTCGACAGGAGGAAGTGCAGTGGCCCCACCCCTCTCTTCCACAGTGCAGCCCGGCTGTTTCCCAGGCTGCACTGGGGAAGGAAGAGCAGCCATTGCACTTCCTCCCATTCTGCATGACAGGTAAGTGTGGGAGAGAGGTGGGAGGAATGCACAATCGTGTGTTATTGTCAGGAGAAACCCGGCAATGATTTAATCTGTGATTGCAATGGGTTGCTATGGGATTGCCACGAGATAGAACTGTTGTCGCAATCCTGTGGCGATCCTGTGGCCATTGCAGGTTGGAGGTAGTGTGCGAAAAGGGCCTAAGAGTCAAGAGAGATGGGTTGCATAGTGCTCAAAAGATGAAGACTAAACTAAGTGGCAATTTGAACTGTAAACAGGAAATAGATTTAGTGGCTTGAATATTTAGACAGTTAAAAGGTCTATATGGAAGCCATGTTCCAGTAAGGCTAAGAGATGAGCCAGAAGAGCTGACTTATTTGAAACAGCTAATTTCAAAACTGTGGAGGATCTTATGGGTAGTTCTGGTGAAAATTTTGACAAGTAGATTAAAGCAGAATGTAGGCAAAACTCTGCTTATGAACAAAGGAAAAAACTTCGAAGAGATGTGATAACTCATTTCACATATAAAAGCATCAGTGATAAAATACAGTGGACCCTCCACTTATGTGAGAGTTTAGGGTGCAGGATGCTTGTGAAAGTGGAAAAACCGAAATACCTTCCCCACCCCAACCCAAATGAGAAAGCATGTCTTCTCTCCCTTCACTCCCTGTCCTATTCCCTTACTATTTCCCCAACCAGGAGGGAATGCATGCCAGTGCCTTCTCTCTTCATGCTCTTCCCTCTTCTCCCCTGGTCATTTGCCTAATGCAGGGAGGGAAAGCATGTCCATGCCATCCCTCTCCACATTCTCCCTCCCGTTCCCTTGTCATTTGCCCAGCCAGGAGGGAAGGCGTGCTTGTGCCTTGCAAATAATCAGATTTGCAAAGGTCAAATTCACAAATGTTGGAGAAGGACAGTATTGAGAGCACACTTCAAGAAAATGCTCAAAATAAATGAGAATGAAATAATTATTTTTAAAGAAATTCCTGAAATAATGGTGAAGAAACATAGAGAGTATAAATTCTTTGTGGTGGTGCTCAGTGGGGGAAAAAAACAGTCTAAGCTTCCACTGGATAGTTCCAAAGGGTTTGATAACCACTTATGCAGGTACAAATATATGATAAATTCTTTGGAGAGAGTAAGATGTTTGTTCAAAAAGCTGAAGGAAGAGGCCCTAGAAGGAGTCATCCAAATGCTTGGCAGTCATTAAGAAGAAATAATATTAACAAAATATAATAGGTCCCCCATATCTGTGAGGAATACATTCCCAGATTTAATGCAGATGGGAAAAGAAAAAAAAATGGATAAAACCAGCTGGTACATTCTGATCCCCAGGCCAGGCAAAGTGATGGAGAGGGGAAGCAACTCCACCACCTGGCTCCTTCCTTCCTTCCTGAACATTTATCAACTTGGTAGTCCCGTTGCTTATGGAGCATGAGCCATCAAGTGCTAAAAGAAAGAGAGGAGAGTAATGCAGGAATTAACTGTGTGTGATTCCCCTTCTTCAGTTACTCTTCTGCTTTGTTTGTCAGGTTCTGCAAATTACGTACTTTTTAGACAATGTGTCTTGGAAACTGTGCTGTCTGAGGAATAATGTACTTAAAGTGCACTAATTTTGTCATGTTCCAGTTGCATCAAAGGCTTTATGCTACTGAGTAGAAAAAAATGTATATTTCAACACTAATTTGTTTCTGTATATTTGATTTGCAAGGAGTTGCATTATGAATACACTTATTCCAACAGATTCCTTTTCCAGAAAAAAAAAAAACACTGTTCCTTATTTCACTTTAACAACAGTGAGACATTTATAACTCACTGCTATTATAAGTAATAAGTTTTTAGATCTTTATTCATTTCTGCATTTTGGAACAGCTTGATTAAGTGTTGGTATTAAAACACTTCTCAGTAATAAAACTGTGCAAATCTAACAATTAATAGGTTGAATTCCTGTATAGTTATATATGTATAAACAAAACAGGAGACAAAGCTAAACAGATTGCAAATTTAATATGTGCAATGTGAATTATTTTTATAGCATATAGTTTGGTACCTAGTGTTGGGAATGTGGCAATAACACAGAAAGTGCTTTCAAGAAAATCAACTGTTTTGAAGAGAGCAGTGCCTCTGTAAGAGAATGATAAATTGGTAACTCCTCCTTGGGAGTCTTGACATAGTGGAAAGGCAAGATATAAAGTTTAAAATTAACATATAAAATTTGCTGCTGTTATTCTAAAGGGGAGGTTTACAATGTATATTCTATTATTAATTACATGTTTACCACCAAATATATTCTTGAGAAGAGATTTTGTAAGCAGTTTTCAAAATTAAAAAGACAAATTTAATTGAATGGAAGTTAATTAACTGTTTTTGAGTTCGTAATTGGCATCAGAGTATGACAGTGGTTAGTCTTTTTGCCACAAAACATGTGCTTAAAGTGAGTGAGACTTACTAAATAAAGATGATAATAATCATAATCATAATCATAATCTGGTATGCCAGCATACATCTGAACCCAGAAGCTACTCCCAAACTGAGCAGACCTGCTGAATCAGTGGAGGTTTGGTAACTCAGCCTTTAAGTAGGTTCCATTGATTAATTTGGCTCTGTTCTGGTTGGAATTAACAATTGGATTTAGACCCATAAGTATTATGCAATATATCACATTTCTGACTGGGAAGTAATTTCTAAAAGAAATTAATAATTGCTTTTACTATCCATCAGAGGACTGTAATATAATATGCTCTTTTGCAGGGTGGAGGAAAGAGCAGCTAAAAGAGTAAAATATTTGCTTATTCAGGTGCTTGCTCAGGTTGCCTTCAAAAAATGAATTTGCCAGTGGCAAGTTAATTGAAAAATTAACTGGAAATCACATTTTACACTTGTGCTTTCTTTGCTCAAGGAATTATTCCATATTCATTGAATGGCTTGCTAGAACTCCTGCTAAGGTGAACAGAAGGACTATCATTGACTCAAATAGAAGCTGAATCCAGCCATAAGCTGACTGTAACACTAAAGGGGAAAAAAGCCAATTGATTTTACATGAGAACAGCTTCAGCCCCGGGAAAATAATGACGAGAACAGACTATAAATCAAAATGGAGTTTATCCTGATCTCTTTGGCTTATACCTTAATGATTAGAGAAGAAAGCCCTGGGTCTCTTAATACGAGAGACACAGACATGGACTAGAAATGTTGAAAAGCTAATGCACTGTGGTTAACAGGAATCTCCAAGGTGAACACTGGTCTGACCAAATTCAGTTTTCTGTTTGTTTCTGTCCAGATCTTCCTCCCTTTCTATCACCTGGTTTGATGTAACTGTCTATGGCAAGAAATGTTTTAAAATACTAACATCAGTTTTGCTTAGGAAAGTGCCTGTGAAATGATTGTTCCTTAGCACCAGATATGAAGAATATTCTTGTCTAACAAGTCAGCACTGTAAAGTAAGCTTTAGTACGTGGGACAGAAAGGAACCCTTCAATAATGTTTAGTCAACACAATAGCAAAATATTAAAAGCAAATACGTAAAGCATGTACAAGCAGTTTCTGCAGTGCCTGGTTCTGTTTCTGAGAGGCCCCAGGACAGCAGGTTTGGCTGATTTGAGCTATGTTTGTTTATGGTTGATTGCTGCACCTTCAGCAGTTATTCAGTTATCTCAGTAGCTTGTACAGGATCCCTCTGATAGTTTATTTCACTTGCCTGTTGGTCTTCGGTTATTCCAAGTGAATTTTGTTTTTATTAAAATTATCTTTGGATGTTTATGCGTAAATTATTTCAGGCTGGCCACAAGAAATGCTTTTAGTGAAATATTTCCCTCAGTGTGGAATCCAGGTTGTCTTCACTGATTTTTCAGGAGAATTTTGCAGCTGGCAGGTAGAGGACATTGGGTTATGGTCGTGAGTTCCTCCTGCATTACTCACTTCAGCTGTAGCCATACTTGTAACTTCTGTGCCAAGGGAGAGACTATGCTATGGAGGACATTGTCATCATTTGGAACTGATTGCCATTCCAAGCAAGAAGACCTATTTGTGTGTAGTTGGATGTAGGAGTGAATAATGTCAGTGCAACTGGATGAGAGACATAATCTGTCTGTGAAACAGGTAGGTACTGGAACTAGCCCCTTTGCCTCTTTGAAAAGTACTAAATGTGTTTTTAAGTGAACATTCGCTCCCCTAAAAATATTCAGATATTCCATTGTGAATCCAAGCATCATAAGAATTGTCAGGGGCTGTTCACATCTGGTTGAGGTAACATTTGATCAGTTCTCAGAAGGCACTCATATATGTAAGGAATTCTTGACAGCATGTCAGCTACCTATCTACGTTTGCCTCACCAGTAGGCATGTGTCTTTTCAGTATTACTATTTGGAGAACACCAAATAGATCCAAAAGGTTGGATCTCTCCGTTTAAGTTTAAATCTAGTGGTTTCCTGCTTAGAGTAAAATTGGACTTTTCAATCACAACTGACTTAAGCAACTTTGATTTCAGTGGTGCTGCTATAAGTAGAAGCAATGTTAGCTTTAACTGGTAAAAAAAAGATATCAATATTTATTTATTAATAAATTAGTGGTGTATATCTCTCAATAAAATGATAATATCTGAAGGCTTCCTTAGCATTCCTTTTACATTTCATGGCCTGGTGTCTTTATTCCTCTGAAAGGAACATAGAGATCAAAATGTCATAACCTTTACTGTGCATATTCTAAGAACTTTTTTCAATGAATTGACAGGGAGTCAGTTCTGACAACACACTGGAAGCCAACAAGCAAACACAGAGAGAGGCTGGGAGAGTTCATATGCATTCTGATATTTCTTTTTACAAAAGAAAGTAACTGTTTGTGCATTTGTGCCTCCTGTTAGGGTGTGATGAACATTCAGAAAATTTCTCATTCTCAACAAGGCAGGATAAATCAACAAGCTCCATGAGATTTCTCACTTCCTGTGGAAGAGTGAGACAAAGAAACTCTTTCTTTTTCAATAGGGTTTATATAATTTGAACAAAATGCCTCTGTATAAAACTAGTCTCTTTTTCCTTTGTGAAGGAAAGCAAAATACCCCAAACAGAGCAAGCAGACTCAGAGAGACTAGCTGACTAATTAATAGGAAGCAAACAGCCCACACAGTTCATGCAACAAGATCACAATAATAGTTTGCACAAAAATCATTCCAGAAATTTATGCAAAAACATTTTTTTACCAATGCATATACTCTGACTAAAAATGTACAAAACCCCCTTTTGCCATCTCACAGTTCTGAAATGTCATATTCTCATTCATGAGAACAAGACATGTAAACATTTATGTCCGTCTTGTGAATACAAGCTACTGGTCTATTGTTGGGATCCACTCCACATTTTTAGTTTTGTCTTGTGTTTGAATTCCAGTTAAAGCAAACAGTAAGTAAGTACCAGCAGTCTTCTCTATACCCTCCAACTGTCCTGAACCGGCAAGGATAGTCCCAATTAATCTTCTGTCATCCTACTTTTTCAGCTGCTATTAAAATGTCCCATTTCCTTCTCCTCTCACTTCCCCATTGGTCCTCAGTTTACTTAATCTGATGCCAGGTGATTTCAAAGTACAAAAGTAGTTTATGCTCAGTTCAGCAGGGAAGGGAGGAAAGGAGAAGACAGGGTAGAGAAGGACAGGACAAGACAGAATCCTGCCCTTCCTGGTGGGCTCGGGCAAAAGCAGACAGCTTGTAGCCTATCCTAACTTGTGTGTCAGTAACTTTTGCCATCTTAATCACACTCTGATGTAGCTTGACCATACAAGGCCCCATTTTCATCTGTGAATTGCTGGAGGGTATGCTGCTCATCACCAAGTTCACATAATAAATGTTAAAAATCATATGAAAAGATTAAAATCTAAGATTTTTAAGTGTGAGGACTGCAAGGCAAATTATAAACTCATAAATTTTGGCAATGCAGTGGTGCTCACCATGTCTGTAAGTATATAAGATAGGTTTACATAATCACAAT
Organism: Cyclura pinguis; assembly: GCA_030412105.1. Taxonomy (NCBI): domain Eukaryota; kingdom Metazoa; phylum Chordata; class Lepidosauria; order Squamata; family Iguanidae; genus Cyclura; species Cyclura pinguis. The sequence goes on along the minus strand of CM059600.1, from coordinate 106,438,070 downwards.
TTTGCTGGCTACACTTACTTGGTCAACATGTGTGAGCAGTAAGTGGATTTAGCTACATGTAGCTGCATTTGCCTGTGATAAAAGAAGACACCATGCATGCACTTAATCCACAATGTGTGTAGGAGCCCACAGGGAGACATATGCAAACTGCTTCTGCCCGCTTTCCCTTTCTTTCCATAGGCAATTACCTAACTTCTAATCAGCTAGTAACCTACAAGTATATCATAAGATAGAGAAAGGAAGAAGGATGAAGAAGGTTGCATTTTCATTATTTCCAATCATTGTAATTCAGAACAGTCTTAATTCTCTTCCAACCTGGATCCAAAACTCACAGCAAAAGTGTTAAGAACTTTTCCATATGTTTATTGCCATGATAAATCAGAAAGCCTGGATTGTTGCAATGACTATGAGTCATGAAATAAGAAAGAGCCTTGTGGTACACTTATAAACTCTGAGTGGAGATGGAAGAAGCATCTAGGCCATCATCAACTGTGCAGCAATCAAAAGCCCTCTTCTGCTCTCCCTTCCCAGCCTGTTTGGGGGTTGTCTTATCCACATGTGGTGCTCTTTCCAGCATGGACACTTTTCTGGGCATAACAGATATTGTTTCCAGTAGTTCTTAACAGCAAGGAGGTGTTTGCTTTGCTTATGCAAAGCGTGAATTCATTTACCTGCTGTGTGTGCAATGTCTCTACTCTTGACTCTGCAGAGAATTCACCTGTATCCATGGGCTGTCTTCTTTCCTGGAGGTTTTGAGTGTGTTCTGCTTGCTGCCTGGCAGTGGAAGGCATGCTAGAGTGCATTAGAGAAATGTCTTGCTCCCTGGCAAGTGAGGAGTATAGCCCAGTTTAGGAGCTCCTGGCAAAGCAGTTTGATGTGCTTGGAGCAGAATGAGGAATGGTTGTCTTTCTGCTGATGTGGCTACCTTTGAGATTGCTGAGAAAACTGCCTCTTTGGGGGGCATTTTGTACAGTTGCACTTGGCAATCCTTGACTTGCATGTGCCACTCCAACCATGCTGCTCCACATGATGAGTTAATCTAACAGGTTGTGTGGATTATTTCCTTTCTCTGACAGCCTCAGGATACTTCAGACAGGGATCATATCTTAAAGGAATCCCCACCCCAGCCAGTCTGGTGGTGCTTCTCCATGCTCTTTATGACTGTAAGGGCAGAGAAAAAGGCAACTGAACACTGAGGTTTGTCTAGAATTGCAGAGGGTTCTTTCAGAGGAGCATTTCTGAAGTTTCCCATTGCCTTCTCCATGCTGTCTCATTGTCCCAGTTTGCCAGGAATAGTCCCAGTTAATCCTCTGTCATCTCACATTTTCAGCTGCTATTAAAATGTCCTAAAGGCACCAGATCTCATTTGATCTTGGAAACTAAGCACAGTCAGCCCTAGTTAGTACTTAGATGGGAGTCTGCCAATGAATACCATGTGCTATAGGCTATATTTCAGAGGAAAGATCTGGCAAAGCCACATCTTAGTATACCTTACTTAAGAAAACACTATATGTTCATGGGGTTGCCATAAGTTAGCAGGCAACTTGAAGGCACATATATACACACATGTTAAAATATCCCAGTTTCTCTCTCCTTCCACATGTCCCCTTGGTCCTCAACTTATTTCAATTCTTACAAAAGTAGTTTGCACTCAAGTTAACTTAGCAGGGAGAAGAGAGAAAGGGGGAAAATCTTGCCCTTCCCAGTAGGCTTTGGCAAAAGCAGACTGCTGCAGTCTCTCCTAGCATATTTTCTCTTCTTCAATAACAACTTTTGACGTCTTGACCACACTTGTATGTTGCTTGGCCACACATCCCACCTTTCATCTGTGAAGTGTTGCAGGGTTGCTTTTGGTGGCTGTTTCTGGCCAATAGGAAGGTATCATCAATCTCTTTTTCTTCAGTGCAAAGTAGACGTAGTACTGATATTAACTCTTCGTCTTTGCCGTAATTAGTTGTTAAACTGATCTTGTTTCCAAGCAAATAAAAAATCTTCTCTCGTTCAGCAACAACGAGATGACAGTTTCATAAACCAGAGCATTATCATCACAGTCCCTTTCCTGACACACCACAGTCAGAAGCAGCATATAAATTTTTATTCCTCTCTGTTATGCAGAACTGAATAAAATGAAAGGTAGCGCAAATGATAAAACTGCTGTGTAAGTTTTCATCTTTATTCAGGAAAGAATAATTTAAGGTAAGACAGTACTCTAAAGCTCTTATTGCTAACTTCAGTTTTTCAAGGCGGGGGGCAGGCTGGCTATGTTAAGTTTTAATAGGCAGCCTTTGTTCAGGGCAATCCTCACCGTTGTGAGGATTTAATATTTTCAGGGAAACATTAAAAACCCATGGGAACGCAGTCACTAAATCAGATTCTTTAAAAAGCTACCAGCTTCTGGGGTCCTGATCTTGTAAGTGAAATGCTTCGTAGATGTGTCAGCATAAAACGTCTCAGAGAGACAAAGCAGAATTAAATATGCTTTATTTTGTCTCTTTTAAAATAAGGAAGACTATATGGTTCCTCTAGTAAATGGCTTAGCTTTGTTCATGGCCCATACTGACCCTCGATGCAAATTATACACAGAGTCCAGTGAAGAAATATTTCTTGTGTATCTTCAGGCAAAAGTGTTGCTCTGCACAGAGAGTATTTAATATATATTATGAAGTACACAGTGGCTTTCCCGTATATGGATAATGTTGAATAGTATGCTGTGCTAATGAACAGGCTTTGGAAATAGCTCAATAGAAATTATTTTAATACTTACAATTTGTTCCTTTCTCCAACAGGAAAAGTGTAGCTACCAGAACTGTAAGTTCACTGCTTTGGGATTTTTTTAAAAAATAATTATTATTACTGGGATGTGGTCTTAGTGAAAAGTGAAGGAAGAATATTGGATGGTTTGAATGCTAGCTTCTCCTGTGCCTTGCATAGCAGTTTTGAGTGCTGAGGTAACAACAAGATGGACAAAGGAGAGTGTGTCTTGCACTATAGGCCAATGAACTGCAGCACTGGTGATGATGGTGATGATGATGGTTGAGAAAAGCAGCAACTGTATTTATTTTTGAGAAGGGGAAAACAATTTTTTTTATTATATTTATTCCACCACCAATCTCCATAAACAAATAAAATAACATCTCTCCATCTTCAATAATACAGAAATATAAAATCCCATCACATATATCCATTCTCCCTTTGTTTTCATATATTATATCGTCTATGTATTTAATACCTCATTATTCCTCCCGTATTACTTCGTTAGTTCCCCTAGATTCAATTCTTTCTTGTTGCTCTCAAGCTTCTCTTTCAATACCAACCCTTCTCAATCTTGCCTGCCGTCTCTATACCATCTCATACATAGCTTTTTGGAGAGCCTCTTTCAGGGTATGCAATGATCTGGATGAGCCAGTGATCCCTCTCTTAAGAGAGAGGACAGCAACTATGCCATCCTCTTGAGGTGTGGGCATCACTCGTAGATAGACTGAACAAGTTTCCATAGTTGCTCCATAACCTAAATGAGATCAGTGGCCATACTTGATTGCCCTTGAGAAACCACAGAGGCACTTATTATGTTATGGCAAACAGCAGTGCTTAGTTTTGAGGATTAAGATGTCTCTCAGATAGCTGTCTTCAGGGCAGAGCCCGTGGCCTCCAGTCTCTCTCAGACTGGAATTGTTCCAGCAGTGAACATCTCACTGTGGCTCAGCAACAGCAGCCTAAATTCTGACTGGATGGGAGAAGCCCCACTGCTGTCCACTGTCTTACAGATGTCCCTAAATGCTTCCACTTCCTCATTGACTCCCTGTTCTTTAAAATATTTAAATAATATAAAATATTATTGACCAGATACTTCCAGTGCTGTGTAAAGACATGCCATTTACTTGGAGTGCTTGGCACAGGGGTGGGGCTGAAGTAAGAGACAGCTGGGTGAAGGAGTTGGAACCATCCCCATGTAGCCAAGCAGAGGGAAAGAAATAGAGAGGCCAGCCTGGCTGGGAAACAGAATTTAGGCAACCATGAGCTTGTTCCTTGTTACTCTACTGGCTTGTTATCTGAGACAGAAAACTCATTCCACTTACAGATAGTTCTAGTCCTTTTAGGAATCCTTGGATGGGAAATGATAAAACTAGTGGAAAAATTCCCCTCAATGTGAGATGAGACAGTGGGATTTTTTGTTGTTATTGGTCAAGGAGAAAATTTTCACACTATGTTTTATACATTTCTGTTTACTACATAGTTTTGGAAAGTGCAGTAATTGCTGACAGAATTGTTGTTATGTGCCTTCAAGTCATTTTCAACTTATGGTGATGCTAAGTTAAACTTATCATGGGATTTCCTTGGAAAGATATTTTTTTTTCAGAGAGGTTTTGCCTTTTGCCTCCCTCTGAGGCTAAGACAGTGTGGCTTGCCTGAGGCCACCCACTGGGTTTCCATAGCTGAGCCGGGACTTGAACCCTGTCCTCCAGAATAATATTCCGACTCTCAAAGCACTACAGTATGTTGGCTCCCTTTCCAAAAATGTTGAAGGAACATATCTTTAGGATCAATCAGCCTGCCCTGTTGTGTTAGCTTTCCCTCTGTCTCTCTCTCTCTGTGTATGTGTGTGTACTTTGGTTCCAAAAAGGAAAAAGGCACTCATCTTGTGCAGAGATAAGCTCTGAGCAAAATGTGGGAAACATGATGGTGGGGAGAACACATTTGTCATCTTGGTCTCATGCTGGAGGCAAGATCTTTCCTTGGATTGAAGAATTCTCAGTAGGCTCCCTTGCTGTGCCAAGCCCCCAGTCTTGACAGTGGTGAGATTTTTTTCACATCACTAGATCCTATACTGTACATCATACAGTGTACTTAGTCATGTGAGAGAGTCTGCATTATCTCCAGTCTGTAGAATTTTCACTGAGAATAGTATTTGTATTGATATAGCACAGGCAAAGGAAAGACTCTGAAGGGGTTTGCTGTTCTTGTTTTGTTTTTCTACAAGTTTTTTATTTGTTCATGCTATGTTATTTCTTGCTATGATGCTGGGGAGGGGGTACTTTTTCTGATGGAATCCTTCTGGTGATTGTTGTTTTAATTCTTCAAAGCTGTCAGCCACTTGGGATTTCATTTAAAAAAGAAGACAAGATAAATATTTTCAAAATAAATTATAAGCAGACAGTTTCAAAAAAACAAAACAAAACTCACAACTGCAACATAAAAATAATTCTGAGAGCAGTCTTAATTCCCACAGAGTTCAGTATGCTCCACTGAGTTCAGCTGGACTTAATTTCCCAAATCTATTCATCTAAATAGGCTAATCACTTCTGAATGATTAGTAGATACAAGGTGACTGGAGGCTTTTAACAATGCCCCTGGGACAAATGCAGAGCTCCCATGCAAGGCAGCTAAAGGGGCCACTATGTCCTGCAACTCTCTCTGTTCATTAGCAGACAGGAAGATATGTGGGTTTGTGGTGCCAAGCTCTGCCACTATCGTTGAGCCTCTGGTACTTTGAAAGCAGTTGATCCCATGAGGCATGTTGGAAATGTGTTGAAGGAAGTTATGGATCTGCATGATCTTAAGCCCCCTCACTCCCTAAACGTATTATTAAAACTACTTCATGACTATCAGTTCATTTCCAGGCAGAATTCAAAGTGCTGGCCATGACCTATAAGACCTCATATGGGCTAGGTCCAGGCTGTCTGAAAGACTGTATCTCCCTATACAAACCTGCTAGAGTCTTAAGATCCTCAAGAGAGGGCTTTATCTTGGTCCCACCACAACTGCAGGTTTACAGGGCACAAGGGACAGTATTCTCAGGGTCTGCTCCCACCCTCTGGGATTCTCGTCTGTGGAAGGCTAGGCTGGCGCCTCCCTGCTCACCTTTTGCCAGCAAGCAAAAGACCTTTTGGTTCCAGCAGGCTTTTACTGACTAAGTAGTCTTTTTACCTGGTGGGGTGTTGCATTATTGTAACTTTTGTATGCTTTTTAATGATTTTATAGGGCATACAATATATTGTTTTAATGTGATTTCTAATTGTGTTTAAAATTTTATCAGGTTTAGCTGATTCTTCCTGTAAGCTGCCTTGGGTCCCAGTCCAGGAGAAAGGTGGCATATTAGTGAGACAGAGAATGAGAGAGAGAGAGAGAGAGATGATATTCTCCGATCACCACAAAGATACCCCTGTAAACTATATCAGTGCCAGTGCTAGCATAGATGATTCAGATTAGAATGAAGAAGAAAATGAAGGAAAGATAAGGAATGCCATCACCTGCTAAATACCTTCTTCCTTGGCCAAAGCAAGGTGGAAGGAATCCCACCTCCGTCCCTTCATCCCATTAGATATTTTTTGCTTTAAATCAAGAACCAGAGGAATTAAAATATCCATACCCCTGGGATGGTTTCCGTAGGGGGGAAAAAGTGTAAAAAGGTTCTTGGAATGGGTGTAGAGTGGTGTTTGGATTTAAAATTAATTTTCTGATAAGATTCCAGAGATCCTAGCACCATGTTATTATGGTAATTTAAGCAAATATTATCAGAATTCTTACAGGTGGGTGGTACTACAAGTTATTGGCTGAAAGATAATGTTTCCTTGGCATCTGAAGTTTTTTAATAAAAGTTTAGAAGTTGGTTAACACTTCAAAGAACCAAATGTCCTGTTAAAATAATTGGAGATTAGGCGTCTATTTATATTCAACCATAATTCTGAAACTGCTTAAAACAGTGATATCCCAGGGGGAGAGGGAAGAAAATTGTTAATTTATTGAAATCCATTTCGCCAAGGACCAAAGAGATATACTTTGTGATACTTCCCAGTCAGCAGCATGAGGTGAGTTTGGATTCATAGGTGATGAGTGTTGCAAAATTGTCCAAAAAGTGTTTCCTATCACAGTTATAAATGGGGTATAACATGTTCAGACTCAGTAGATTGTGGAGTCCTTCAGGGTCTGCTATGCCTGAAATTTAGGCATCATTTGGAGTTTTTCTTACTATTCAGTCTTCGACCTTTCAATATCAGCGTATACTTTATGATTTCCCCCCCACTAAAGGCTATAAGGCTGGCTATGCTGTTAAGGGTCATTGATGAAGGTTTTTAGATTTGTCGTGGATATCGCTCTTAAGGGCATGCGTCATGCTCTTGGAACCTTCTAAGACTACATGTTTTTAAAAAATAATTTTAAATTCTTCAGACATACACTGAGTGACCTGGATTTCAAAAAGGTTTTAAAACCATGTAATTTTGGAATTAACAGAGGATTATACAGCAGTGACTAATGCCATCGTGAGCAGTAAGAATAGCTTTTCTTATCACCTTATAAAGAGTCTATCCCTGTCATGCAGCATGTGTTCAACTCCATTTGTGGTGGCAGTGGTAGTACTGCTGCCATGGCTCCTCTTTCCTTTGAGGGAGGTTGGAGAAGAAAAGCTAGAGGCTGGTGTCAGAAGCTGAACTTACTCTTTCCAGTCTTCATAACAAAGACAGCAGTTGCTGCTTGCCTCTTCTTTGTAGCATTCCTATTGTACTAAGTGCTACAGAAAGAACAGAACAAAATCCCTTTTCTCTGCTTATGCCCAGCATGAAACACCAAATTCTGCTTTTCAAACAAACAAACAAACAAAACCACTGACGAAGTTAAGTAGTTGTTCTCGGTTTGTGCCATTAAAACAGTTTAGCCAGTGTCACCTGGGGAATAGCTTCTTAGGATTCAGAGATATTATTTTTGGACTACAATTGCCAGAATTCCCCAGGCTGCATCCTTACTGGAAAAGTTTTTGAATTATTGTTTCCAGAATTCCAAAGCTAGCATATTCATAGTCAGCCACTGTGAGCTGTAGATCAAAAAGTTACTTTTTCAAGTTTCTGGGGTCTCAACTAATGACCTTTCCTGGTTATTCTAGCAGAGGTTCTTAGTAAATGTACAATGGACCTTCATATATAGGGCATTTTTCTTTCTTTTTACGAGATGTTTTAAGAACTTGCACAACTGGGAGGTCACTGTGAATAGAATAAATCATGCAAATTACACAAAATATGCAAAGTTGAAAATAATCCAATTTAATACAGGAAAGAGCAAACCTATCACAGAGTTTTCTTGACAAGCTTTGTTCAGAGGAGGTTTGCCCTTGCCTTTCTCTGAGGCTAAGGGAGTGTGACTTGTCCAAGGCCACCTGGTGGATTTCTCTGGCTGAGCAGGGATTCAAACCCTGATCTCCACAGTCGTAGTCCAACGTTCAAACCACCACACTACGCTGGCTCAACTGCTGGTTGATAAACTCTAATCTTATTAAGAAATTGGACTGCAGTGAGTCAGTGGCATGGGAGATACTGGCAGGCAGATGGAGAAAGGAAAGTTGAGAGAGTTGAGGAAGAGTGGCAAGATGTCATGAGGGGAAGAGACCAGTCATTGTGGCAGTAGCAGTCATTGTCAGGGTTCTGAACAACTAGAGCAGTGACCCTTCATGGGTCATGCACATTATGATGTGCAACAGAATTTTGTTCTTTTATGTTTACTGGGGAAAGTGCAGCTGGTGAACTGTGGATAAAATTAGGTGGCAGGTAATGTTTATAATATGGTAGGATAGCATATGAGCAGACTATCTCATGACAAAAATAGAAAGAAAGCTGGGAAGAAAATCAACTTATATGTAATGTGGTTGAGGAGAGCAGCGATGGAGAGTAGTGCTTTTGAGTTCATAGACTGCCAAAAAGGCAAATGAATGGTCCTAGATCAAATTAATCCTGAACTCTCACTAGAAGCCAAAATGACTAAACTGAAGCTGTCATACTTTGGACAATAGCATAAGGTGACCTGATTAATTAGAAAAGGCAATAATACTTGTTAAAGTGGAAGGAAGCAGGGAAAGAAGACCCCATTCAGATAGATTGACTCAGTCAAGGAACCCATGGCCTTGAGCCTGCAAGATCCAAGCAGGACTGGTGATGACCAGAGCTTTCAGAAGTCTATCATTCATAGGATCACCATATGTTCAAGTTTACTTGATGGTGAATTAGAACAACAAAATAATGTGAATTTGGGACTTCTGACATTGGCTCCAGATCATGGAAGGTGGGCATTGGCAATCATGATGAGGAGAAAGTGGGAGAACTGATGAAGGCCACCGGTCATCTTGCCCAAGGACCCCACTTCCTGAACCCCAAAATGAAGAGCTACCGTTGACTGTATCTCTTTAGCTAGTCATGTTAAGAGGTGAGCAGGAGGTAGTTCCTTTTTTAGGAGGCCGTTCTCTCAGATCTTGAATGGAATTAGTTTGCTTCACTTGCGGTTTGGCTAGATGGAATCATAGCAATGCCAACTGTGTGAGCACCCTGGAGTCCCATGACCTTCCTGACAATTTCAGGACAAGCTTTTCCTATCTTACAGGAACTTTGACAGTTCTGTTTTGTATACCAGGTTTATAAACATCTGAAATAATTCTTCATGCCAGAATAGCAAATGAGACCACTGTGGGAATGTAAGCTAAATTGCTTGGTGCTTCCCTAATCACATTTTTATTCCTTTCTTTTTATGTTTCAGCTACTGCTGACTGCAATCTGACCAGAATACATAAGACAGTGTTTTTCAGCTGATAGTGTAACAATTTGCTCTTTATTACCCATCTCTTATTGTGCTGTCCTTTCTAAAAGTCAATATAGTTTGTGGGATGCATTTCACTTGAAATGTTGCTTACCATCACCTTTTCCATACAAGCTCTCCCCACTTATCTGACAGGTTAGAGACCAGAGCACAGTCAAGAAAATGTAATTGGTTGAAAAGTGGAATCCATGTACTGTGCTGTAATGTACTGTACTATAGGGAGCATGAAGGACTTATGGAGGCTCATTTGAAACCTACTGTGCTTCCGCTGCTTGTAAAATCTCTCAGCTGACTGGCACCTTTTTTTCCCCCTCATAAGCAGTCCCAAGTGAGCCTCCATAGGCAAGAAGAACCGATGAAAGAGCAGAAGCCCCATTGAATTAATGGAACTTCTCCTTAATTTAAAAGTGTCAAAAGAGTGAGTCATCAGACAATGGAGCATTGAAAGGCAGGGGATTCCTGTAATGTATGATAGTATTAATTCTCACGCCTCTGAGGCCAAAATTCGTCTTCGCTTGTATGGTTCTGTTAACTGCTAGCCTTCTGCAGCCACCTATGGCTAATAACAAGGTTAACAACTCAACCAGAAAAACTAAGTTGTTTGCGGTGACATCTCATTAGTCCATTCCCAAGATGGGGTCTCCTTAGCATTTTTCTGTAATAATTCATATCCCCTTGAGAGATTTTTTTTCTTTTTATCAAAAACTGTAGTTGAGTATCCAAACAAGATGTTTTCACCCATAGACAAAGGAAGGAATGTATCAATTATCGTTTGGGGAAATCTGTGGTTTTATTCAAAAACAGAATGCGTTTGATTTGTATTTTGTCATTTCAGTGTTTTTAATCATAAGTGCAAGGATTCTAGGTTTTCTGTAACAATCAAATTAGGTTAATTTTCAGAATTCTACAAATAATCTTGTCTTGTTTGTGTATTGCTGGAACTATAGATAATCTCTGCATATCAACCGCCAGCAAGTCCAATGCGCTGCCTCTTATGTCAGGGAGTTGGTGTTACTCGGGTGGTTATAAGAGCTGTCTCATCAGTGAAAGCTGAAAATATTTAGAGACAGCAGGAGCCTCCTGTAGATCAGAACACAAGATGTGACTATTTGGAAGGTAGAGCCAGGATCCAATGTATTTCAGCTCATAGAAGCAGAAATACTTCTGTGGGTGTGGAAGATATGATTCTTTCTTCCCCCTGCAGTGTCAATATATCCCCAGTCTGCTCCAGAGTGCTGCAAGTTTCTCCAGAGAAGATCTTCAGGTGCCACAGAAAGGGAAGGAACAATAGTCCCTTCAGGGACTTCTGCCAAGCATTGTGCTGTTCATACAGTTTTTATTGTATCACTGCATACAGGGGTCAATGGTGTTGCTGTATTTGATGGCCCCAGGGCAAGTTGTTGCCTGGGGGATCCCCACACTGCCACCTCTCCCCATTCAGTGTCCTTCCGCATGCTGGGACTAAGCTTCATGCTTTCACTGCACATGGAAAGGAAAAGGGCCCTATTTGTTCTCAGGATGCCACTTTGTAAATCAGAAGCGGTGGGGATGAAATAAACCTGTTCCTTTCTTTCAACAAAATGGGACCAATTCACATTCCTCTCCCGCAGTACATCTTGTACTGTTCCTCTTCAGGGCTGCCTTTGAAGAATGTTCAGAAACTTCCATTGGTCCAAAAAGCTGAAGAAGATTTTAATTGGGGATAATTGTAGGGGGCTCATTACTTCTCTGCTATGACAGCAGTACTGGCTACCAATCTGTAATGGGGCACAACTCAAAGTGCTTGTTGTATAAAGCACTATGAGGCTCAGATCCAATCTTTTAGAAGGAGAGTATTCTAAACATATAAGCCTATTTCAGTGCTGTGGTTTTCAAGGGAGATATATCTGGTGGGATACAGGAGAGGGCCTTCTCTGTAGCTGCCCAGAGTCTGGAACTCCTAACTGGCTTCCTCATTGTTGTCTCTATTTCAGAAGGCGAACACTTTTTTTCCCCAACAAGTTTTTAAAGACTGATTACAATAAATGGTTATGGGGTTTTTTTATACCCGCCTTTTAATGTATCCATTACTGGCTTTAATTTTATATGTAGTTTAACTACATTTTAACTATTTTTGTATCTGCTTGTGTTTTTGTTTACACTTGTTTTAGTCCCAATTCTGCAGAAAAGGCAGGAGAGAAATGAATAAAATGAAGAGGAGAAGGGCTGGATGGAGGGAGAAGAACAGGAAGAGGAGGAGGAGGAGGAGGAAGAAGAAGAAGAAACAAATAACACGTCAACCCTGTAGTCCAAATTTATGCTTCCTGGAGGAAGCGTATGTGTATGCAGCAAAGGCTCCTTCACAAACATGTTTCTCGGTATCATAATCCTTTTTTTACTACGATAGTGTATTTTGTGCTTCCCCTAAAAATACACTATACTACTAAAAAAAAGGATTATGATACTGAGAAACATGTTTGTAAAGGAGCCTTTCCTGCATACACATAAGCTTCCTCCAGGATAGGAAACTATATATAGGTTCAGCAGGCTCCTCTGCTGGCATGGGCACCTTCTGAGGGGAAACAACTTGGGGAAAATGGCAATGCCATTCTAATTCACATTTGCTGATCTATGGAAGGAGAATGGGTTATAACTCTGGCTGCGCCTGAAAAATACTTTAGATGTATAGATGCAAAATGGTCTTCCTTGACTTCAAGAAATATTAGAGATCACATGTTAGTGTTCAGTATCCTAAACATCATAATCAAATTAACAACCTCTGCTTCTATACTAGTTCTTTTTTCAGGAATTGCCATGTTTGTTTATTCCCTTTTCACAAGGAATCACCATTAAATCGACATTGAAACACAGTGTACTGCTGTGTTTTTCTCCTATATTTTTCGCAGACCTTATTTGTGGTAACATGACCAGTGCAGCCAGGCAAAGTACTGTTAGGGGTTTAAGGGGAAATATTCTTTTAAATTGAAATCTTCCATTCAGGCCTGCTTAGCTTGATTATGGCCTGCATGGTCAGCATGACTGGGGAGAATTACAACTGAATTTCTCTTTATTTAGTCAGCTTTTGTTCAGTGACTGTGTGTGGCTGGGGGAATATTACATTATTGAGTTTCTTTTTGTTCCTCTTTTTTCTTTCCATTATAATGAAACAGCACTGTTTTGTAGAGTCCTTTCAAAATGACCATTCTTTAAAAAGTTGAAGTGGAAATATGGCAGGTGAGTGGATCAAAGATGAAGCAAGGGAAAAGGCCCCAAGAACATTATTCAAAGGTGTTAATTCCTAAATGATAGGAAAGAGGTTATCGAAAGGTGGTGCTGCAGTGATTCAGGAAAGGTTGCAGAGGGCAAAGGTGTTTCAACTGCCAATTGGAAGGCAGGTGGTTTGATGTAATGTGGAAACCTTTAGAGGTGAATGTGGTAAGAGAGAGAATAAAGGGACGAAAACCAATGGCATACTTACCTGGAATGCTTGGAGCTTGGAATGCTGATTCTAAAAAGTAATTTATTACCTTACTCATTAAAGGAACAGTCAATGTGTTATCATTATAGGGGTTCCCTCAAGTAACAGCCTGTTATGTTGCACATTAATTTGCTTATTATTTTGCTTCAGGTGGGCTATTGCTACTTATCTTACATGGTAGGCCAGTGGGGCTGTGACTCTACGTTTTTTATATACTTTTAACAAGCGTACTGTACCCCTTACAAAGCAGATGAACATAGTTTCTGCTGCAGGTCTACTTAAAAGAAGTTGCTTTACGAGTTCACTTCATTCTCAGGATCACAGTGGAGTGAGCAACATGAAGCATCTTTCCACGTCAAATGTGATTATCGGGTATTTCAGGCTTCCTGTGGACCAGTGCTTCATATTGCTCTCTAAGGCCATACCAACATGTGGGGATATAGTGAGAAATATGCAAATGTGTCTTAGTTATAGTCATGTCCTGTCTTTTATCCAGTAAGCACAATGCTGCATACATGTGACTCCTCTTTTCTACCTTATGTGTACAACAATCCTGTGATGTAAATGTGGCTGAGACGGAATGGGGCAAGGTCATTAGTAATTTTCATGTTTCAACTTGAAGTTCCCAGCTTCAGTGTACCACCTTACCACTACTCCATACCACTAACCACTATACTATCCATTAAACAGTATACTGCAACTGCCTGCACAGGCAGACTCTTATCAGAGGCAGATATCACAGAGAGCCTTAAGATTATGAGCTTTGGGCATTGGCTGTTCTAACAGGACTTGGAAAACACATTTCTGAAGTTGCTTCAATATCGTTAGCTCCATTTTTTCTTTATGTTCTTCATCCCAATTGTTCTGCAGTTTAGAAATGTCACTTGGCATTGTACAGTTCTTTGATTTCTGCAGTAATAACTGTGCCTTTGCATCTGTACCTCCCACATGCATGCATAATGATTCTAACTGCATCTTTGACTAGATCAGAATGCCTAGTTTAACAGGCTGACATGATTTTCAAATATTAAATGTATATTGTGGGTACGTTTTGCTTGCCTATATAGATTTACATTATTGAAAATAAACGATGGGGTGGGTGGAGGTATAAAGATATTAATTCAATATTTGGCAAACTGCTATTCAGCATTTGGACAAAAATCTTTATTATTCAGTATAGAGTTTTGGGATACTCATGTGAACAAACAGGATTTCTGGAGAGTTGTTTGTTTTTAGGAAACTGGAATTATTCTTGTTCAAAGTAAAATGCTGAATTAATTGTGCAGAGAGGGAAGGAAAGAGGAATAGAAAGATAATTCAAACTGCAGGGTGCTTAGATTTTATAGGTGCACATAACTGCAGGCTGCCCATTTGAAAGAGACTGTTGTGAAAGCAGATTCATCTTTTGTATTCTGAATGAAAACTTGACATAAATGAGGGACGATATCAATATAAATGTTGAAACCTGGCCATGTTACAGGGAATGGCTGTGTGTTAACATTCAGTGCCACCCTACCATCTTTCCTTTTCTCATGTCCCTCTCCCCTAGATGACAAGCTGAAGGGTATCTTTCACCTGAATAAATGGCTTACCAGGGGGCATTTCAGATCACTTGAAACACATTTCTTCCCACAAAGACTGAGCCAAAAGGATGATTGCGTTGTGCTCTACCTCCCAGTGTTTTACATGGTGTTCTTTCCCAAGAAATACATTTCTTACAGCCTAGTGTTTATGAAATCATGGTTAATGGGGGGCACCTTTTCTGTATTTCAGGATGGAATGGGGAACCTAAGAATCACAGAAAAAGGTTTAAAGCTAGAAGGAGATTCAGAATTCTTGAAACCTCTCTACGCCAAAGAAATCCGGTCCAGGACAGTAAGTTTACAAGAATGTTTTTTTAAAAAAAAATACTGTCTTTCTGTTATTGAAAACATGTCACTACTAGCACAGTCAGCTTCTACGATAATTGTATATTAGGTAGGCTGCTCTACAGGAGGATAATTACCAGCTCTGACTATATTTCTATGGGGAGCAAATAAAAATTAGCAGTCCTGTAGGTGAAACAGATATGAAGCTTCCAGAGTTTCTTATATTTTTCATTTTTTTTAGAAAATGCCTTCCTTGATTTTTTTTAAAGAATCCGACTAGTCCAATAGCACTCTGATTTCACCCACAATGGTTATATGAGGTACAAAACTAAGCAAATGGTTACACCTGACAGTATTTCATTGCTAGCCTCTGTTTGGTGTCTGGTCTCTTACCAGTATCCACTGCAGCTTGAGACTACGAATATGAAAAGAATAATATTGCTCATTACCTCTAGTCTGATATGGGTATAATAGTGACTTTTAAATGTGAAGATTGCCTGTTACTATATTGTTTATGGGTTGTTCCAAACTACACTGTGACAGTGTTATTATTCCACTATCAATATCTTGTCAAATTCTGGGATTTGTAGTTTATTGAGGATCTCTGGCCCCTCCCTAAACTGCAAACCCCAGGACTCTACAGAATGTTGAAAGTGGAATAATAGCACTATAACAATGTGGTGTGGAAAGGCCCTGTCTTTATTTGGCAGATTGGGCAGAAAAGCGGGGTACCGTTTTCCATATGTTTGTGTGAGAAATTCTAGCTTTAACCTTGCTAGATCACTGCCAAAGACAGATGCACAGTTTCAGTGCCTTTGGAATTGTCCTGTATTGGGGATTTCACCTTTATCTGCTCTAAAAATACATTGAACTGCTCGTTTTTAAGTTTTGTGGCTGTACAGTTGCCTGTATGAATTGTAAAGGGTGTGTGAAATTCATTATTTGCTTTTTTATCGTCCAGCTTGACAGTTGTCTGGATAGGTCTTACCTTGGAGTGTCCACTGACAGCCCGTGGCTTCCATATCAGTGGTATGGTGAATCCCCTCTGTTTTTAGCTTGAGATTTAGTGGAGCTATCCGAAGTACTGAACACTATTTCCAAATAAGTTTGGCACCTTGGATAGCTCCTTGAAAGTTTCAACTAAACCTCAAATTAGGGCATGTCACTGCCTAATGACATGAAAGGTAACAGCCACCAGGGGAGTATCCAAATGAACAAATATCTATTCAATTTCCCCTCCTCCCCTCCTCCTGAACAGCGAAAGCTCAGTATATAGACTGGCACATTTTCATTGCCATTCCTGTCAGAAAGGCTAGGAGGCGCTTTCCTTGTAGTGAGACAGAAAGGTGGCACTTGGCAGCCATAATTTTTGGCTAAGCCTAGTAATTTCCTGGTTTGGGGATGGAATTCATGGCAGTAATAAAACACAGCATATTCTGAACTTTAGTGTAGTTTACTGAGAAAATGGTACGTGAAGGGAAATGTAGCAGATAACTCCTGGTAGGTGTGTATACAGGTTTCATAAAACTGAGGCATTAATTTCCAATAAAAGCCCAAGTAGTCGGGACTGGTTCTCAGTGCTACAGATGGCTGCACAACTCTTACTTTCATTTCTCTTTTCATAGTTACTATACTCTGGACTGTTAAAAAGAGAAATGAATGGGTCCTAGGGCAAATCTAGCCTGAACTCTCTCTAGAAACCAAGATGGCTAAACTGAGACTGCCATGCTTGATGAGAAGATATGACTCACTAGAAAAGACAATAATGCTTGCTAAGATAGAAGGCAGTACGAAAAGTGGAAGACCACACTACATACAGATGGGTAGACTCAATCAAGAAGAACGCATCCTTGGATCTTCAAGATCTGAGCAGGGCGGTTGGTGAAACTGGTGAGACTCAGCGGTCTCTGATGTATAGGATCACCATAAGTCTCAGTTGACTTGACGGCAGTTAACAATGACAACGAATAACTACAGAGTTCAACTTTTTCAGCATGAGGTGTTGAATGCAACTCAGAAGAATTTTAACTATTCCTCTTCCATAACAGCCTGTGCCCTTTGTAAAAGAACAAGTAAATTAGAGCATTCCTATGAAATTTAGCAACAGAATTAGTAATATTTTAAATTCAAATCAAGAATGGTTAAAAATGACACAACTGGCATCTTTGCATGTAATTGAGATTGTTTCCTTTGTACATATTCATTTTATTCAAACTATCTGTAAAAATCTTTGTATCTGTGTGTGTATGGGTGGGTGTGAGCAGGGGCAGACAGTGTGTTAGTTTTCTATTGAGAGTGTATGGAATGGGTCACAGTTCCTAGTTCATCTTCAGAAATATTTATTTTACTCATATAGTAACATCTCACCATGATCTAATAACAGATCCCTAATTGAATAACCTTAAGATCCTTTAACTCAGATTTCATTTGTCTTACAAGAATTAAGTTCTTTAGACTACTCAATGCAACATTCAATATAAAATAACATTTCATTATTGGAGGTTATAACCTTTGTAAATTAGTTTCAGATTAGTCTGAGAAGAAACAAATAATTTCGAGGAAGAGTTAATGAGTAAATCTTTACATATATACATGTTTTCTTATGGGAATGAGTGAAGCCCTGTTTTCTGTAACATGTCATTCACTGTGAAGTAGTGAATAGAAGTTAAAATTTATGTCAGTGTTTGTGTAGGCAGATCACTAATGTTGCTAAATGGCATGTTCGTTTTTATTAGAATGGAAAGTGGATTTTTTCCTAAATTATAATGAATGTTTTAGGCTATGAAAATATTGGGTTTGCTTCTTTTTCATAACTACAACAATGAAAGAGAATAGTGTGAAGACAACATTCATGATATGAGCATGCTGTCTTGCTCCTTCAGTGCTGTTGAAGTAATTAGAATGCTTCAGCTAATGTCATGGGGAAAAGATTCATCACAGAGTAATTCTAAGGTAGAAGCAAGAAGTCTGTGAGAGAGGAACCATACCTTCCTCAACTCTCAGGGCAGATTGATGGGCACTATTCCCCTTGCCTCCAAAAGGAAGCAATTTATTCCACTAGTTCCCTTTGAGGGTCAACACCAGGAGACGAAGAGAACCTAGGAGTCTCTGAATCCTTAGCTACTAAGTCAGACCAGAAAATTGCCCCATGCTCAGCCTCACCACTGGCCAGGTTTGAGAAGGACAAGATCTCTTCTGTGGCTGACCTTCTCTTCATAGAAAGTAAAGTCTACCACATTTGTAAGGTCATCAGCAGCCCTCTCAAAAACAAACAAACAAACAAACAAACAAAAACCATACGGTTGCTCACCAAATGAGTGTAAAGACAACCAGGACAGGGTTCAGTGTGTTCTACAAAGAGGTTCTACTCAAAGTGATGGTCCACAGAGTGGTGTCAGTCCACAAGGCATCAGCTGCTGGTCCCTAGAAAGTTTCTAGGGGAAAAAAATGAAGCAGATGTAGCCAATGGCCACAATTGTACTACTGGTCTCTGACACATTGAGTGGAAAAAGTTGCTGGTCTCCCACATTAGATAGCCTGAGGAGCACTGCCATGAAGGAACACTTCTTCATATTTACAAGAAGTAAATGTCTGTTTTAGAGGTCCAAGAAGCTCACAGTTCCCAAAAGCTGCTTTCAGTGAGTGAAAGGGGGGAGGGACTGTATTGTGCTGGCAGGGGAATGGGTAGAATACTCCAGGTTTGTGTATAAGGAGTCATTACAGTGATTTCTAGATAGAATTCTAGAAAGAAGTCAACAAAAGAAAATCTGTGGGAATGTTTCTGTTGTTTTTTCTTTCCTTCGCACCTGAAATCTACTTGGGAATGGATAAATCCTGCATGTACATTCAGCAATTTCTGTGTAAAGGAAGTAGGAACTGTCTGATTGTCTATGAAGAAAGGGCATATTTTCTTCTGATTTTGTTACATTAATATTGTTGCATGGAGCATTATTTTAGCATATCAATTTTGTTGTGGGATAGATGACATTATAATCCCTTAATTCCTATATATTTATAGTTACACTGAATTTGGACTTATTCATGAACTGAAGGAATATGGTACCAGTTTTTATTAACTTGTTTTAATCTGGAGTAAATATGGCATTTCACTAATGTATCCACAGGCAGATTGATGGCAAACAAAAAATTGCAATAATATGAAATCATTACACACAGCAAGAATGTGTTAATGTGATGGATACTGTTGGGTAATAGAGTATTAAACAAGCTAGATAGCATTGTACATTTTTCTAGCATTGATGCTGCTTTGTCTTATGGTAGGACTGCAGATGCAAATTATATTTATAGTAGATGAAGCACAATAAAACATGGAATTAAATTTAATTATGTCTTCATCTACAGTAATAAAGTTACACCATGAGTTCAGCATTTTGTGTATAATAATGTTGCCATAACTTCTGTGTGAAAGAGAGAAAGAAAGAAAGAAAGAAAGAAAGAAAGAAAGAAAGAAAGAAAAAGTATTGCGTATGACTACATTGGATTGATGCCTGTTAGGCACCCAAATAGACTCCCATCCTCCACTCAGTTTGTGTGCTGGATAGGGAAGGGAATCTTACACATACTTAGATGAATAAAGTGTGTGATTGGCTGTGTCTGTGGACTGGTTCTGTCTAGTGTTATGGATAGCCCCATAGAATATCATTACCTTTGCAACTTGGGGGTTCATTTCAAGCAATAAAAGATCTGCAATGGGTTGGATCCAAGATCTGCCTGCTGGAGACAGAAGGGATTTGTTCATGGAATGTCTCTGTGCCAAATTTGGAGGATTCTCTCTCAGCTGGAGGAGCATTTTCAGAGGATTGGGGAGTAAAGGGCAAGAGAGGCAGAGAAGCTATGAAAGTGGTGAATTTCATGTTAGAGATCATTAAGGGAAAAAAGTATGCATAGCAGTTGTTATGCAGTATGAATGGGAAGGTGCGTTCACACTCAAGACCTGATGGTGTATATCACATAGCCAGCTGGTTGGCTGATTTTGTGGATAGAATGTTGGACTTGATCTGATCCAGCATGGCTCTTCTTATATTCTTAGTTTTCTGAAGGAATTTTGTAGAGGAGGGGAACATTTGACATAAACCCACATTGGGTATCTGCCTCTGGAAGGATTCTGATCTTGAAGAGAATTCTCCATTCAAAAAGAGTTTTCTGAATGCACCAATAAGCAGAGGACAGATCTGAATAGAAAACTGGATAACTCCTGGGGGAAGGCCTTGTAGGTAACAGATTATTATTTTTTTATTATTGATTTATTGATTTATTTTACTTACATCCTGCCTTTCTTCCAGCATGGGACCCAAGGCAGCGTACAACATTTTAGAAGCACAGTACAGTTAAAAAGCTCTTAATACAAATGTTGAAACACAAATAAAATTTCTGTTTTTAAAACACAAGTTAAAAGCCTTATCTGCCACAACACACTAAAGAGCAAATGCTTCCTTAAATAAAAAAGTCTTTACCTGCCAGCCCTCTTGTAATGGGAAGAAAGAAGAGAGGCTTTTGCAGTAGACAATTAAGAGAAATAGGTAAAACCCAGTCTGAAAGTGTTTAACTCCCATTTCACATAGGAGATAGGACTGCATCTGCCCACAGCTGCCCAATTTAAAGTGAAGTGTTGAAACTCTCAGAATGGAATCTCTTGAGCAAATATTTGAAGGGCCAATATACATTCTTATTGATTTAGCTGGGGAGGTACTGGTTTTCATTTCCTGAAGCACAAACCCCTTACACACCAAGATGCCACACGCAATATCCATAAAACAATTCTAAATGCAACACTGGAGTTGAGGGTTCCTGTGGAGAAAAAGAAAAGAAAGTCCTCCCTGTTTTGGATGCTGAATCTTCTATTCTGATGAACCTCACTTTTTCCTTATAAACACTGTTTTCCCAAGAGAGCACCCGTGAGATAGTCAAGTTATCTCTTTGTATTAAGTCTTATGTGTGCCTGTTCAACAGGTCTCAATATTATGCATATTAAGATCTGTATGATTCTTACCAAGTTTGACAGCTGGCTCAAGGGAAGAGTTAAGTAAAATTTTTAAAAATACTGGGTGGTGGAGAGCAGTTAACCATATTTATTTTTTCTTTTATCAAAACTTTATTTTTTGTAGATGAATATCAAATTAATCATGAACTAACAATAGAAATAACACAAGGAGAAAACAAATCCAGATCCAATTCACTTGCTATCGGTATATAGTAGAACAAAGAGTGCAACCTTTTCAGCTAGAAGGAACTTCAGCAACAACAGTTAGCCATGTTCATCTGTTGCAATACACTTTAAAGACATGTTAAAGACTGATAAGTTTTCTTTGGCATAGGTTGTTCATTGGGGCCTAGAAAGGAATTAAGTATCACACTTAAACATATCAGATAAGACCGCCATGTAGATTTCTGTATTTTTTCGTTCAGGCATTGCCCAGCTACAGAATTTACAAATAAGAGAGCCTTTTTTTTTTAAATCAAAACCTCTTTATAGGCAGTTGATCATACTTGGCCAGATACTGCAGTATTACAAGCAGCTGAATGAGACCAAATTAGCTGAGGGGTAGCCAGGATATCACTGGCTTCACAGCGATTGAATGGATTTTTAGATGTGTTTTAAGGGGTAGTGATAAATGCATCAAGTTCTCCAGAAGCAAGTGGAGTATCCAAAACTCCCAGCTGAACATATTGTGCACTAAACATTCTTTTCCATACCACTTGCATGGAACATGAGCATCTTGCTGTCTTTAATTAAGAAGTTAACTGGACCATGAAGCATTGCTTGAGTAAATAGAAGTGATTTGTGCTTTCTCAAGAAGGTGCATTAGGCATCTTTGCATTTCTCGCCTATACATAAATTATGGAGATTATTAAAAACTGGAAGGGTCATCCGTAAGCCCATCTGTAGCTCAGATTCTTTGCTGTTCTTGGTACATAACTGTCTTTCTAACTGTTGTAATTTATTGTGTACTATTGTGTAACATCTGCTTGCTGTTATGAACTGCATGAACAAAGTCTGACTGAAAGTTGCACACAACAGCACAATTGTTAATTTTATGTGACGGGAAATGGTGATAATACTTCTGTCATCCCCAATATATATGCACTGCTATCGCTGCTTAGAATTAAGGGAGCAATTTTATGGCCTAAGGGTCTGTTTTCCTGAATTTTCTTGTGTTTTAAATTATACTGTATCTAAGTCTTCCAACAACTGCTGGGAAGAACAGAGAGTTTGTTATGCAAATGTGGGAAGCTTCTGTCTTGATCCCAGTGATAAATCAAAGCTATTAACCTGATTCGCTATTGACGCCCTGCGAGGTCCTTGAAGTTTTTTGGAGATCTTTAGCCCTCTGGAGACCAGGATTTGAATTCCCACTCAGCCATGGGAAAACACTGGGTAACCTTGGGCAAGTCACACTCTCTCAGCCTCAGAGGAAGGCAAAGACAAATCCCCTCTGTACAAATCTTACTAACAAAACCCCATGATAGATTGATCTTAGAGTTCCCATAAATCAGACTTGGAGGCACACAACAAGAACTAGTACCCCTTGCTTCACTTCCAACTTCCCAAAACCAAGTAAATTATTTTAAGACATGAGGCAGAAATTTTGCACACATATCATCTCTAGGAATGACAGTAAAAATATAAAACAAAATAGTTTATAAGTAACAGTTTGTTGCCCTTTTAGAGCACATGGAATGTGATGTATGAGTTAATCATCTCTTTCTCCCTAGTGGAAGAGCCAACCTTGCTCCTTATTATTCAGTAAGCAAATCCTTGCATGCCGAAAACTAGCATTTCAGGAAAAATATGTTAGGAAATTTGGTATTTAGTCTAATGTGTATACAGTTTCTTCTGAGTTCTCTTTTCCTGGTATGGAACAGCATTGAGCCCATACCTCTGGTGTGACGGGATACAACTCAGTTCTTGTGACCTTGGGCAGAAATAGGTCTTCTGCTGGAATAATCTGCAGGACAAGTAACACCAGCTGCCGCTCAGTTTGTTCGTGAAACATGAAACTCCACTTGTTTGTGAACCGTAAAACAACCATTAGGCCAAAAGGGTATTTATTCAATTGCATCATAAAGTCACTGGAAAAAGGCAATTCAGCTTCAGAATTAGTTCCTTGCTTAGCAAGCTTACAGCCACTAAATTGGACCAATTTCAGTTTCTCAATATCTGACATTTCCAACATGAAATAGGTTTCTTTGTTGTGGGAAAGGAAAAATGGGAAGTCAGCCTCTCTGGTTAAAGTGATCTACCTCAGTGTTCTGACATGTTTGGACATTCAACTGTTTTTGACTTCAACTCCCAGAAGTCTTAGCCACTGTAGAGAATGGTTGTGAATTCTAGGAGGTGAGATCCCAAGTATCTGCAGGACCAGTCTGAGAACCACGCTGTTCAACATGGCACTGAAGTAACATGGATGAAGAGTAAAGGGGGTTGTGGCTTGATGTGCGTCATTGCATTGCATTGCAATCAGTGGAAATTTTGTTATGCCTCAGCTGGAATCCTGTTGGCTCAGAATGTCAGTGTAATTGCACCTGTGTAAGCAATAGTGGCAGGAGGAAAAAGGTCTTGGGTACAGTGGCTGTAAAGAAAGTAAAGCATTAAAGAAAGAGTCTGTCTTCTCTGACAACCACTATGTTACTCTGGGGAAAAAAATACAAGTGCTAGCTTAGTGCCCAGCAAAAATCTGGCCCTTGATTTAGTTGAAGCGGACCAGTAATGTACATGAAAAGAAAGTAGGTAGCATGTATAAACTCAGTGTATACATGAAGCACTAAATCAATTGCGGAATTCACCCCGTAAACATTTATTTCTCTTAGTCTGTCAGTATTCAATAAATTGATCTTGACCTCTAATACATATATAAATTATTCTGGACTGCAATAGTTGTTAAGAATGCACCCTCTTCTTATTTGACCCCATTGTGAGTGGGATCCTTGCTGCAGCATGGCACCCAACTCTGAAAAAACATAGCAGGGAGGAATGGGGCCAAATAAGAAGGAATGGGGGTTCCACTGCAGCAGGTGCCACCCCCTGGTAAGACATTGGAAGCTGGAGCAGGAGATCACCTTTGGCAAAATAAGCCACCACTCAGTTTAGAGCAGGCAACATGACAGGCAGCCGGCCAACCTGTCTTCCTGCCTCCTTTTGCCTTGGTTCCTGCCATGTCACCACTCCGTTGTGGGGGAGGAGATGGGCTGAGCAGCTTTTAAGCTTGGAGTGTGTGGAGGGGGTGGGGCTACAGTGCAAGGGGCGTGGCCACTGTGTGCGGGGGGATGGCTGTGGTGCGTGGGGGCATGGCCAGGGCATGCGGGGGCGTGGCTACAGGCCGGGATGCCCCAAAAACATTGCCACCGGGGGCAAATCCCCCCCCACTCCCACGTCCCTATGTGATTGCCTTACAGGCTTTCAGAGATCCCCTTTGACAGCACGGTAGAGCTCAGGTTAAGAACCACTGCTTTACTGCATTTCTGTTTCTATGAAAGTGCCTGCTTTTGTTAGTACACGTTCTCTCTTTTAGGCTACTATTAGCATGGTACGTGGAATACAGGAAGCTTCATAATACAGAAAAATGATTATTTTTGCAAAAGCAATTATCTCATATTGTTAAAAAATTGTTGGAGAAAGGTTTTTCATATTGGAACTACTCCATAATACTGGTTATTATATTTGTTAATTTGGTCCTGGGGGTGTACCTCTCCTAAAGCAGTTTTAGAGCCATATTTCACATATTGCTAAACATTAAAATTGGATTAAACAATGATACCCAAACCAGCTATATAGCCCAAATCAGTGTACACTTACAATGGATAAAAGATGCATATAGAGGGAAAGCAAATCCATTCAATAATCTATCTGGGAAATCAGATTCGATCAGATTCACACATGTATAGTGGAGGTGGTGGTGATAGTAGTAGTAGTGGTAATAGTAATAATAATATCCTGCCTTTTTCCCAGCCTGCAATTCAAGCTAGCTTACAAAATTTAACATAGATATAGCTTTTAAAAAGGCATCATTCAAAAGTTGAAAATTTAATTAAACTGTCAATCGAATGGAAAGCAGTTAAAAACATGACTATTAAAAAGAAAAAAAACTAATATAAACAACACTGTACCTTATGAAGAGTGCTTTTCCCCTGAGCACTTAGCCTTCAAAGGCCTACCAAAACAAATACATCTTCACCTGCCTATGGAAGGCTAGCAAGGAGAGTTCCAGTCTGACCTCTCTAGGAAGCCTGGGAGTTTCAGCTCCCAAGAGGGCCTTCTCCTATCTTCCCACCAAATGTGCTTCTCAGGTGGTGAGACAAGAGAAGAGCCTCTCCAGATGAACTCAAAACATGGGCAAGCTCAGACATCCTTCAGTCAACCTAGTCCTGAACTGTACAGGGCTGTATAGGTCATAACTAGCACTTTGGAAACAAGACAGTCTTACATATGAATATATGAGTGACTGACGAAGGTTATCCCCTTCTCTCACATACCGACAAGACTTGGACCAGGATGGAGATACATTTCGTAATTTGATGAAGATCTATATCTATAGGATAGCCAGTTTTACTGAATAATAAAGCAAAATCAAATGTCATCTGACTCATCCCTTTCCCACCAAAATGCATTCCTCAAGTACAGTCTCCAGAAACAAGACAGCTCCTTGCATTATCTTGTTCGTACTTTAATTGCGACAGTACTGACATTTTGAATCAAGCAGCATTTGGACTGCAGTGTTCTATTAGATTCAGTTATTTTAGTCTCACAAGGCTATGGTTCTACAAAGATTGAAGATTTATGCCACGTTCTACCACTGCAGTCACTTAAAAAGATTCTTGTTTAATCATGCCCACTGTTTACTGCCCTCCAGATGTTTTGCGATTTGTCTACAGCCATATTGTCTAGGATTGATGGGCACTGTAGTTTAAAAAATTTGGCAGGCACTAGATTGGGGGAGTCTGTTTGGTAGTATGATTTCTATGGTGCATTATTGCATTAGGCAATAAAGGTCGTGCTTTGAAGCATGAAAGAGTTCAGCTGAATTGGACCAAAGTAGCGGTTAACTATGGAACCATGTCTGCTTAGTGTTTTCAATTACATTCAAGCAACAGATGCTGCTAAATATTATTTTAAAATGCTATTTACTTAACAAAACAACAAGCTACTAATTAGCAGCTGCTGACTAAATAAGTAAATGTTTCACACAGCCGCATCTAGCCGCCCACTCACTAAAGCTTTACAACGTCTGCTGCTTCTGTGCTTCAAGTCTATGTTGTTGGTTCCCTTGTAGCAGAGAATTTCCTTTGTCGGAAATGTTCCTAATGTTTCTTTTGGTTTTATCTCAGGATCTTACTTTGCCTCTAGCCAAGTATAAACAACAAGGTAAGGAGCAGGCAACCAGAAGAATAAACAAGGCAGAGTGAGACCATTAATGTAGCAATAGTTCCAGTTGCAAGAAATGTCAAATAAACGTAAGCATCACAAGTTGATGGGAAATCGTTTTTGGCATTTTGTAAGGCAGAGGTGGAAGTCTTCAGGCAGAAACCAGTGGGATTTTAAGTACACATGCATGATTTCCAACAAATGTGTTCGTTTCTTTCCTTTTTTTCCTTCCTTCCTTGCTTCTTTCCTTCCTTCCTAGAAGTAATATCTACAGTATCTTGGAAACTTGGATAGTACACATTTCTGATGGAAGTTTGATGAAAATCAAACTCATGTAAATTTTTAAAAGAAAAACTTTATTAGGATTAATGCAGTAAAAGACTTTCATCTGTATTTCAGTTGCTTGATCTCATAGGTATATTTCCTACATTCTTGGATTACCATTCTTGGACTACCTTTTTAAAGCTTTGAATTAATTTCTCACAAGTAGGGGTCTCCTTTAGCCACTATTTCAGATCTACTGAGATCCCCAACAACAATACCAAAACCTGCTGTTCCAGAGAAATGTCCTGCATTGCTGCAAAACTCACTGTTCCTTAATTCCTCTATAATAAGAAGTATAATTTAATTTTGCTACCTGATGGATGTATTATAGGAAGACATGGAAAAAAACTCAACTAGGCTTCCTGTTTGAGCTGTAATAGATGTTTACTTTTGCCTTGTGTGCAGACAAGATAGCAAATAGAATCTTTGCATAAATATATTTTATTTTTTCCTGTATCCTCAAAGTGCCATCACAACAGAATCCTCACTGGCAATAAGATGAAAGGCCGAAAGAAATTCATTTGGTAGTTAATTCATTGTTTAAAATATATCTGGGTCCTGAGGGAGAAGAAGGGAGAAATTCTTGCAGTAAACAAACTTTCTGAAAATAATTTCATAAGTAACATTCTGAAAATGCAATCTCATTGAAGCTGCCTATAGCATATTGAAAAGAATTTCATTAAATGTTGCTAACATGTCATAAACTCCCTTAAATGGAAGGGTAATGGCTCATAACATTTGTAAGCTTTTTAATTTCATGCAATATGAGCAGCATAATCAGCACCTATTAAAATCAATCAGCTGTGCCAAGTGGGCCTACCTGCTTTGGATTCTGTCTATATTTTCATAGTGGGCTCACCTGTAGAGTGACTCTGAAAACAACATGTTTGTACCTTTGTATGTGGTATCTGGGGCAACATATCAGACAATTGGAGAGCTGTCACAATACAAACACAGCGCAAACATGTCCAGAGGGTTGTGTTGGAGAAAGCTTTCAGTTTGTAATAAATAGATTTTCCTTTGAGTCCATAGATGAAATCCACAATTCTTTGGTCTCCCCAGAAGTAAAATATGAAGGGAAATGAACTGAAGGGGTGACTGGCAATCACTCTGTTGCTGGGGTTTGACAGTAGCATCCAGGTTTGGCACTAGTAGATCCGGGGAGCAAGCATTTGTAAAGCTTATGGGAGTACTTAAATTAGCACCCTCTTTGTACCCTGTACTGGTGTTATTCAAAGTCTGTGGATGATGATAATGATATCTATTTACGTCCCTCTTTTTTCTCAAAATTGGGACTCAAAGCAGCTCCTCGGCCACCAACCACTGGATGCTAGTTTCCAGAGAAATGAAACAGTTGTAGCCAATGGACAGAAATATGGTATTGGGCTTGGTAGCACAAGGGGGAAAATGCCTTTTCATCAAATCAGATAACCTAAGAAGCACTGTCTTGTATTAGTGTAATAGCCTATTATGCTAACTTAGTGCGTGTTTGCCTAGATTGAATAGTGTGGCGAAGGAAGGAAGAAAATATTTTGTGGTCTTCTGGGGTCCTTTCACACCACGCAATTATAGCACTATGGTCCCACTTTAACTGCCATAGCCACATCCTATGGACTCCTGGGATTAGAAGTTTAGAGGGGGTGGAAGAATTCTCAGCTAAAGAGTTCTATGGTCTCAACAAACTACAAATCCCAGGAACCCATACAGCCATGGCAGTTAAAGTGGAATGATATCAATGTAATTATGTAGTGTGAAAGGGCCCAAGGAAAAGCCTGCCTGTTTCTCCAGTGCCAGCCTCCATGGGATAGATTTCCTCTGAGATTAAAAAAAAAAAATGAGAAGGCTATCTTGCAACTTCCAACCTGTACCACTTCCAGCCTCCTTTGCTGCTAAAACAGCATAAATCCTACTGCTATATAATCCAACTGCATGGTGAAATTTGTCTTCTCTTTACTCCAAAGGTTATACCATTGTGTCATATCCTCCAATGTTTCACAGATGAAAAGTGGAACATGTGACCAAGTGACATCAAAGTGTGGTTAAGATGGTACTCTTTTCTGATGTTACTGTGAGCTACTTTCAGTACGGTTTTATTATGGAAAAGCAGCAAACAAATAAGCATGATGCTGATGCTCTTCATTTGAACAGTTGGGAAATTGTAAACGTTTCAAGAAAGATCCTACAAGTTGTGAAATCCCTGTTCCTAGAAAAGCTATACCTGATGAATATCCATCTCCCCTGCAGTTCTTAAAGGCACAAGGAGCTTTGTGAGGAGAAATACAAGAAAGAAAAGGGACTACAGAGAGCCAAACAAACAAACAAACAAAAAACCTTGGGCTGCCAGCTTTGTACACTTGCATTTGTTGTTGTTATTTGCCATCGGGTTGACTCAGATTTATGCAGACCCAATGAATGAGAGAACTCCATGATCCTTGGTCATCAACTCCCTACTCAGGTTCTACAAATTCAAGGCTGTAGCTTCTTTGACTGAGGCAATTCACCTGTAGTGGAGTCTTTCTTTTTGCCTACTATCTTCTACTTTATCATCTTGTTCAATGAGTCGTGTCTTCTCATGATAACACCCAAAGCATAAGAGCCTCAGTTTAGTCATCTTTGTTTCTCGGGAGGCACTTTTGTGTAAAACAGAAAGGTTTTAAGTAAATTACTCCTCCTATTTTCTAATTGTAAAACAACTTTTTAAAGAAGAGCTCTGGCGGCGCAGTGGTTGAATGCTGGTACTGCAGCCACAAAGTTGTGAGTTCAATCCTTCGGGGCTTCGGGATGACTCAGCCTTCCATCCTTCTGTAGATCGGTAAAAAGTACCCAGCTTGTTGGGGGCAATTAGCTAAATACATTGTAAACTGCTTAGGGAGTGCTTTGCACTCATGAGTGGTATAGAAATGTAACTGCTATTACTATAAAGGAGTCTTCCTTCATGGGAAATTAGGAGTGTGTGTGAATGTTGGTAAGCCCTTTTCAAGACTCATCCCACAGCTTGTGCAATATGGAAATGTGGCTGCCCATTTTGGGGAAGTAGAACATGACAACCAGAGAGAGAGAGAGATGGCTGATTCTGATTAAAGTAGGGAGGAGAGATGGAAAGGCTGAACAAGTGCCAGATAAGAGGAGGAAAGAGTGCTATAAGAAGGAAAAACAAGCCTGGGAGAAGAAAAGAGAAACATCATTGGGGTAAGCAGGACCAAGCTGACTTGAGTGGTGCAAGATGATGTTTCCAATCGCCTCCTACCAGTGAGCTGCAGTGTGAGTTGTGACAAGCGTCTTGCTGCTGATGTTGCACTGCAGGTTGCTGGCAATGGGCCTGGAAACCACACACAGCTGTACCTCAGTCACTGCCAAAACAGAGCCCTGTCACTTGGAGGAGCTTCTGGCTGTTGAGATGGGGAGACATTTGCAATTGTGCCAATAGTCCTTGAATACCAACAGTTACAAATGCATAAGGCTAGCTTATGCATTCAAACTGCTTAACAGAATGCCACTCAGGCTGTCTTGCCACTGAGGATGAGCTAATTTGTGAGTATTCCATGCATCCTTATTTGGAAGTAAGTCCCACTGGACCCATATACTTATGATTGTACTGACTAGATATTTAGCTATAAAACTATTGCTGTTTGTTGGGCAGTCCTGGAGAGTGAATTCCACATCTGCAGCCCCATTAGAGAGGAAGAAGTTCCTACATTAAGCACTTATTAGTTTATCATTTTTGAGATCTGGTCTTAAAAAGGAATGAATCATGTATATTAGAAAACAACCTCTAGAACGGAGATGGGAACTATATGGCCCTCCAGATGTTTTTAGCTGGAAGTCTTAGCAGCCCTAGGCAGCACATCCAGTAGTGAGGAATGTTGGGAATTGCAGTCTAACAAAATCTGGAGTACCACATGCTTCCCATCCCTTTCCTAAAGTATTTAAACTCAGAACTTGAAAAGTAAACAAACAAGTTGATGGAAGCAGGACCAAGCAAGTGTCACCTTGCTGCACAGGCAACTATAGTTAGGCATTCAGGAGGACATTTACATATTGTTTGCCAGACCTTGAATTACAACTTCCTGAATCGCTAACCAGCTTAGAGATTCTGGGAGTTGTAGTCTCCAAATTTAACTTTTCAAAGCTTTGTTGCTTTCATACATCTGTTTCCAGTCTTAACAATACTTAACAATACTTTGTGCCAAGCTGGAAATTGTAACTATTGGTAAAAGCAGGTTTGCAAACCTTGGTTTGGGCTCATCATGGTTTATATTTTAGCATTGTTGCAGATGTCATGCTAACTACAATTAGCTCCAAATCTGAGAGGGAAGGATAATGGCACACTTGAGAAGAAGGAAGAATACACAGCCATGAAAGGAGAAGGATGAGGGGAAAGAGGGGAAAGTGTGGGATTCTATAGGATGTTTCTGATTGCCTAATCATAGATAATCAGAAGCATGACTGCACCAAACCATTACGGATAGCGCTCCTTAAAAAGAAAAGAAAAAGAAAAAAAACCCATCAAGGATAGCTGATAAAGGGCTCTCAGAAAACCTGCTCTCAGAAATAATAGTCCTGAATGAGGACCTTCAGTGGCAGTGTTATTATATCCATTTTGAATCATGTTCACTGTGCTTCTAAGGGAGTCTGTCTGCTTGGACCTATATCAGGTGAGAAGCTGCATTAGAAACACAACAGAAACCCCTGCTGGGAGACCTGGCAGAGTTCCGCTTGATTGGGAATGGTGAAATCTTTTTGAATTGTTCCTTTTTTCCTTTCCCTTGAGCCAGGCTCCTTCTTACAGATCTGCTATCTAAATACTAAGCAGGTTGAGTCCTCATTTGATGAGATCTGACAAGATCACAGCCTGAGGTAGTAACAGCCAAAGAACGTGATGTGCTTTTGCCTTGTAAAACATCAATACCTCAAAGGAGAGAAATAAATAAAATTACCCACAATCAGGCTGATTGGGGGATAAGACAGGGTCATTTGTCTGATGCAACCATTTTGCTTTTCTGTCGGCAGACTCCTGTTCACTGTGCACTTTGATTATGCCTCAAGGACTGTTCGCTTATGCATATCTTTGCTGGGATTCCCTCCCCCCTCGGTTTGTGTCTGTGTGCTTTTCTCCCTTTCACAGTGTCAAAGCTCTCCATTCTCCTAAAGTGACACAAGCCATTGTTGCACTTGAGGGCAAACTAGATTTGACATGCTCAATTTGCCTTTGCATTTAAAGTGAAGGGGGAGGGGATTTGGAGGGGAACGCAGATTGCACCCACTGAGTTATCGTTAATGGGATTAAAAGAGAGGGGAAAGGGAAAGGTAACTCTTTGCTCTCTTGCTGTTTATCAAAGGAAAATCCATGCTCTGAAGCTTAGTATTTACTTGTGGGTGGTAGGGGACTGTTGATGTTATCATGATTGGACTTCTCTGTGTGGGATTCCATGAATGTCAGGATTTCATTAAGATGCCACAGAGCCAATTCTAGGATAGTGTATATGGTTTGTTCACTTTGGGAATCAGACTTTTTTCAAAGCCATTAAACTCTTTATATGACATGTGGGAAACCATGGTTCCACTTTCTTCCCTGTAAGTCACTGGAATGCCAGTGATCCAGGTATACAAACACAGTTTGGTCATGCAGGGCTTATCAACTGTCTTAAACAGCTCAGCTATTAGAGTAAGATAAGACAGTATATTCATATGGCTATGATAACTAAGAAGCATCACTTTATCTTTAGAATTGTATGCCATTCAAGAATCATAATGCTATCTACCCTAAAGCCACCAGATCCTGTCTGATCTTGGAAGATAAGGCGCTGTAGGCTATGTTTCAGAGGAATAAAGTGGCAAAATGACCTCTGAGTATTCCTTGACTAAGAAAACCCTGTGAAATTCATGGATTCACCACAAGTCGACAGGCGATTTGAAAGTGCACGCACACACACAGACACACACGAATCATAGCTATTCGCACAATACTAACAATATTGTAAAGCATTGTAAAATGCATTTAAAATTAATCAGTCAATCACTTTATTTATATCCCACCTTTTTCCCACAATAAAAAGAGATACAAGTAAAGCCGCATGTACCTTAAATTATACAAAATGTCAGTGGTTTCATTGAGCTAGTTCACACCAGTTCACCTGACCCAACTGTTAAAGTTGTTAAAATACGTGGAGGGCTAGAGAGGTCAAAAAGGGAGCCAAGAGTTGTGAAAGGGGAGAAGAAGAAGAGACTGGAGTGGACAAGGAGGACAGAAAGATGAGAGGATCAAAGGAGGGCGAAGGACTTTATCCTCCAAACACAGATGTACACAGATGTGCTGAGCACTTCACTGGCCAATATGGCTGCTGCTGAGGAGCTGGAAGAAACACCAGCCAGGCACAGAGCTGGGGGAGCAATATCACCAGCTCCTGGGATGCCAGCAGGGAGGTAGCAGAGGTCCCCAGTTGAAGAGAGACTTGCAAGACACATATGCAGAGGTAGGCAAAGAAAAGAAATTAGAATCGGTTGATAATTATTTTTAATCACACTACTGCAAAAATTTGAGATTAGAACAATATTAAGCTATTTGTAGAATTTTTAAAAAATATGAGTCATGAAATCAAGGACATAGATTAAAACCAGTATGGCGCTAAAACCAAAAACATATCGTATAAAATATCCAGTTCCAAAACTTATGCTGAAATCATCAATAACTTAATCACAGCATAGCTTCTTAAAACCAGCACATCAACATTAATACCAACAAAGAAAAATCAAATGAGGGGATTGCAGAGAATGGATATCGTCACCAATTACTCCTGTATCTCATTGAAGAAGGTGGCAATGTCTAAAGCAGCCATTCTGGACTAACGAAATTTTCAATGATTTTCAAGAGCAGGAGAACAGAGTATAGAGCCAAAGAAGCTTGACAGGGCAATATTCTTAATCTCCAGAACCTGGGCAGTCAAAAGCTGGAAGCCACAGCACACACCTAAGACCAATGCCAGAACGCAGGACCTTGCCAGTCTACATAACTGCTCCTTAAGCAGGAGTATGGCTGCCACTGAGAACTGGCTTGTCCTTCATATTCAGATGAATGGGTCACTCTATTATAAGTGTATCTATGTTGCCTGGAATAAGCTTCAGTTAATTCACCCACATCCTTTCTGTTAATGACTTCAGATAATTATTCTCAGGGGATTCTGTCACACTTGATGACTAGCTGACACATGGAATTGGATAAAATTTGTCAACACACCTTTGCAATCCAAAATGGTCAGGGAATTAAATGGGCATGAAATATGGCTTGAATCATTAGGCAGTAAAAACAGAAAAACATCCAGTGAGATCTAGATGCCTGTGCTGCAAACCAGCCATTCTTAACCTGTGATCTGTACACTTCTGGGGGGCTGTGATGTCCTCACGGAAGGTCCAAGAAGACTTGAAAAAATGTTATGAGCTTTTGCAGTTAAGAAAGAAGAAAGGAAGAAAGAAAGATGTTTAAAAAGTTTTTATCTTAAAAATAAGTATAGAAACCATTTGGAAAATGTACAGTCAAAACTCAGAATACAAGTTTCATTTATTAAGCCTGATATAACGAAAGTTCATCAGTAAATTGCACCACCATTAAAATTAACAAGTAATATTATGCCATGGTCCAATGTTCAGGTTTTATTGTTGTCATTTTAAATTTGTATGGAATCATTCAAATGAAATTATTATAATTGGAATGTTTGCATTTACTTATTTCTCCCTTCTTTCCAAATTTGAAGATCCTTGATGAGCAACTTTAAAAAAAATTTTGATGCACTTTAGAGTTTTAAATCTTGAGTTAAGTCATGATGATCTGTGGCAACAAAAGATATTTAAAGGGGGTCCATGGTAGAGAAAAGGTTAAGAACCACTGCCTTCAAAGATGATTGCCAAAAAAGGAAGCCCTTGCCATAACATACCTGAACAATTTTATTCACAAAGCACTTACCGTATCTGTCATACTCTTCTATGTTGACTTTCAGATAATTACTCGACTGTAGCGATTTCATCACCACACAAAGAGGACACAAAGGGGAAAGACCATGACTCAGTGGTAGAGGCTATATAGTTTATGTGCAAAAAGGATTTGAGATCAATTCCTGTCCTCTTCCGTTAAGACTGAGGAAGACCCAAATCCTAGGAGAGGTGATCTGGAGCAGATCATTAAGCAGTCAGTTTCTGATCACTTAGAAAGCAACGCGGTAATCACGAGAAGTCAACATGGATTTCTCAAAAATAAGTCATGCCAGACTAATCTTATCTCTTTTTATGATAGAGTTACTAGCTTGATAGATGAAGGGAATGCTGTGGATGTAGCATATCTCGATTTCAGTAAGGCCTTTGACAAAGTTCCCCATGACATTCTTGCAAAGAAGCTAGTAAAATGCGGGCTGGACAGGGCTACTGTCAGGTGGATCTGTAACTGGTTGACTGACCGTTCCCAAAGGGTGCTCACCAATGGCTGCTTTTCATCCTGGAGAGAAGTGACTAGCGGGGTGCCACAGGGTTCTGTCCTGGGCCCAGTGCTGTTCAATATTTTCATCAACGACTTGGATGAAGGAATAGAGGGCATGCTCATCAAATTTGCAGATGACACCAAATTGGGAGGGGTTGCTAATACGCCAGAGGACAGGATCAAAATTCAAAATGACCTGGATAGATTGGAGAGCTGGGCCAAGGCTAACAAAATGAAATTCAACAGAAAGAAGTGTAAGGTCCTACACTTAGGTAGAAAAAATGGAATGCAGAAATATAGGATGGGGGACACGTGGCTGGATGGCAGTACGTGTGAAAGGGATCTAGGAGTCCTAACAGACCACAAGCTGAACATGAGTCAGCAGTGTGATGCGGCAACCAAGAAAGCCAATGCAATTCTCGGCTGCATCAATAGGAGTATGGTGTCTAGATCGAGGGAGGTACTGGTACCACTCTACTCTGCTTTGGTTAGACCTCATCTTGAATACTGTGTCCAGTTCTGGGCACCCCAATTCAAGAAGGACATGGGCAAGCTGGAGCAGGTCCAGAGGAGGGCGACCAAAATGGTGAAGGGCCTGGAAGCCAAGCCCTATGAGGATAGACTTAGAGAGCTGGGTATGTTCAGTCTGCAGAAGAGAAGGTTAAGAGGGGACATGATAGCTATGTTTAAATATTTGAAGGGATGCCATGTAGAGGAGGGAAAGGGCTTGTTTTCTGCTGCTCCAGAGACCAGGACAAGGAGCAATGGATTCAAGCTGCAGGAAAGGAGATTCCACCTGAACCTCAGGAAGAACTTCCTGACAGTCAGGGCTCTCCGGCAGTGGAATATGCTGCCTCGGAGTGTGGTGGAGTCTCCTTCTTTGGAGGTTTTTAAGCAGAGGCTGGATGGCCATCTGTCGGGAGTGCTTTGAGGGTGTTCCTGCATGGCAGGGGGTTGGACTGGATGGCCCGTGTGGTCTCTTCCAACTCTACATTTCTATGATTCTATGAAGACTGAGTTGTGTCCCAGATGTTGTTGCGTACAGCTAACAGCATTTCTCACTATTGGGTATGATGGCTAAAATTGCTGCTAGTTGCACTCCAACAGCTTCTGAAGGGCTACATGATTACCATCTATGCCCTAGAGAATTGTCACCAGTCACTATACACTAGGGCCTAGAACCTGCCCAAGGTTGGTAGGGAAGAGCCCCCAGCCAAGCTTGGAGGTTGCACCTGCTGTATGCCTTTCCCTAATTTTTTCCTTGTGGATTTTTTTTCCCTGAAAGTAATCCCCTACCCCTCGTGGTGGCTCTGGGGTCAATTTCTCCATATATTTGCCCTCCCCAGGCCACAGGAGAAGCCTTTTTCTAACAAGAAAGTAAACTAGTGTCAGAAAGCATTTTTAACAAATAGGAGGCTCTTTGGGCCTCAGAAGTTACCTTGGGCTGTAGTTTCCCTCATCCTGTTGTGGAAAATACTGAGCTAGATGAACCAGTGATCCCACTCAGTATAAAACAGCTTTTGTGTTAAATGTGGTGCTAAACTGAAATTAATACCACGGGAGGCTCCATCAGCTCAAAAAGGAGTTGAAGTGGCTGTGAAGGCAAGGAGGAGAAGACATGAGCGTGTGGGTGCAGTGGCAGTGGCGAAGTGAAATACTTTTGATAACATCACTACCACAAAGTGGACCTTTGTCTTTTCTCAGACTAGTGCTTTCCTTCCAAATGACTTCTGAAGTAAAATCCTTACTGCATTTTTTTTCTCTTTGACCTGTAATTTTCTCCTCTTTGTGACCAGGCAGTTAATCTTTTATTGGCGTGTGTGGCTTCTGCTAACAGTTTGGAGGATCCTGCACAAAGTGCACTTGACCTTCCACTTGCAGGAAACCTGAGAGCCAGCTAATCTTCGTCCACTCCTGGCAAAGCACTATCTAAAGCACCCTTAAGCTGGGTTCATCCTGGATCGCCAGTGAACACTGGAAACACAAGTCAGTTGATTTTAAGGGGAATTACTTTTGAGTAAGGATTGAAGGTGGGGGAGAGAAACTAACAGACTGGAAATTTCCAAGCTTCGTGAGTGTGATGAATAATACATTCAAATGGAAAGCGTATTTGGAAAGGATTTTTCATCCTTCATCTGCAAAATCCAGCCAGAAAAGGTGTTATCATTACCCATCTTTTATATATAATCATTCCGTTTGAAAGATTTGCTGCCGAACTGAACTCTGAACTGAAAGTGATGCAGCTTTCATTCCTTGCAGTTTCTAAGCAGAGAAGACTTTGCTTTTCATAAATCTAACATGGCACTTCATCAGCTCTCTGATTTGTGCCTGATCTGTTCTCACTGGGCATTGCTGTCATAGCACACAGGCATAATAAAGTCTCTTGTGTTTCTGCTCAGATCATGGCAGCTACTTGAAATTGCTTGCTAACTCCCATGAAGGCCATTGAGCAAACAGTCTTCATTTTTGTGGTGTATCATCATGTCTCAGAGATTAGACAGAAGGCTTTTAAAACAGCTGGATTAAGAATGTATGCTTCTTGATTGTGTGGGTGAACAGTCCTTGTGTGGTTGTCACCAGAAATTAACCTTTAGGGAGATATTGGGCTGAACATCTGTTCTGAATCTAAATTCTTTAAGTCTTTTGCTAGTTAATCTATTTTTCTACGTCAGAGTTCAAATCTCAGAAAGAAGTTATTCAATTAATATAATGCAAAATTTCATGATGACACCCTTTAGAACAGGAAGGTCACATAGGGTATAATTACTTGGCCAATTTTATGTTAAGTCTTCACAGAGAACCATTTAAAAAAGGAATCGAGCAAAATTTAATACTGAGATCTAGCCTATAGAACCAGTGTCTTCTGGCAGATCATTCTTGATTAAAATCTCTCCTCAGTAATGGATTAGTGATTTGTCTGGCCTCAGTAATCAATGGTTTGTTCCTGGCCTCTCACCACACTGGTGTTTCTGCAAGTTGTAACTATAGGATAGTGAAAGACTTGTGGCAGGTTTAAAACCACTTTAAAAAAACAAGAAGAAGAAGCAAAATATCAGTGTAGAAGCAGGCAAGAGAATATGTGTAAGTGCATGCTGTGGAGAGTATCTTACTGTGGTCCCAACAGTGGTGACTTGTGAATTGGGGAAGGCATGGAGGCTCTCCTCTTGTTTGATCCACAAGCCATCCCAGAACCCCTGTATGCTGTATGTTGCAGTGGGAAACTTCAGTGGATCTAGAAGACACATTTCTGTCTCAGAACTATCTGCGGTCCTTGTTGAACAGTCCAAAAGTGGAGAGGGAGGCAGAAGAGGCATGGACCTCACTTTTCTTTTTGAAACAGTGAAGAGAACTGCTATCTAAGAAGTGAGTGGCTGCTTCTGGAACTTTCCAGGGGAAGAAACTCATAACATTTTTTTTTTCCAGAAAGAAATGCAGTCTGGGGAAATCAGACTGTTTGGGGATTGCCCAAAAGGGGTGCATTTTGCTCATCTTACCTAGAAAATCTTGTCTCTGAATCTTTTTTTGCTCATTGCCATTTTCTTCTGGCCATAGTGATTCTATTGAATTATAGCGCGTTAACATGTCTATTATAAGACCAAAGTACTCACCTCTCCCATATAAATTTATTGTTGGAAGTTGCCTTGCTTCCCGTTTAGGAAGAAAGGCAGCATTAAAATAAAATAAAATAAAATAAAATAAAATAAAATAAAATAAAATAAAGATAGACAGACAGACAGACAGATAGATGATTCAGAATTTTCAGGATGGGTGAGATCAGGAGATTCTTGCTATGAAATAGGGAGTGCCCCATATACCTCTCCCAAAATCTGGAGTAGCTTTCCAAACAGCAATGGAGGTCATAAAATCATGTCCCCCTACTCTCCAAATTGGATACACACTATGTGTTAACCAAATTTATTTTTGTTTCTGGATATATCTCTAATTTTCAATCCACTGGGAATAAAAACTAGAGATATACCTCACCTATTCCATCTTGAGCAGAGTGAAACGTTCCAGTCAAATAACTAAAAAAATCTGGTCACCATGTCTACTGTCACTATATGCAGCCCCTTTGTGTTTTGCCCTTAATACATACCCAATGAATGCTGACTAAAATAAGAAGTGTGTAACCAACAGGTCCTCTCTTCAGCTGCACAGAAAATCTATTGTTAGAGCAGAGATAAGCAACTGTGTCCCTCCAGATTTTATCATAGCTCCCTGTGTTTATATGTTCTGTTTTGTGGTCACAAACCATTAAAACACAGGATATCCATCACATAAAATGTAACACAGAAAATAAATAGTATGAAATAAACAGAACAAGTAGGGGAAAAACTGTTATTTAAGATCTTATAATAAATATAGTGCATTTTTTAAAAAAGGAAGATATTCAAATATTATACATGTGTTTGTATAATAGTTTTGTGAAGCTTACCAGCAAAGGAACTTTGCAACTATTCCTGTTAAACATTTGTTAGCACTCACAAATAAATCAAATACTAGTCAGAAGATCTTCCAGGGAATTTGTCTGAGAGGAATGTAGTACATCTTAATCACTCATCTCTGTACAAACTATAAAAGAAACATGCATGAGGTAGAGACTCTACTGATCCACTGCCACAGAGAGAAATATTTTTTTCAAAAAAAAAAAGATTTCCCTGGAAGCAGCCACCCAAAACAGCAGGAGCTGACTCAAGATTTTGTAAAAATTATACAGTATTCAAGGATAATCAGGTTTCCAAGGTGGTTTTCATTCTTTTTAGTATTAAATGAAAGACCTAGATAAATTGCAAAGCAGGTGGTATGAGCAGTGGATGAAAAGTACTGAGTATATCTTTAATTTGGAGAGCAAAGGTAAATTATGCCTGTTCACTTTTGGCTATGCTTGTTAGAACTGCTGGAAGCTTTTGGTCCAAGATCATATGGAGGGCTACACTTTGCCCACCTTTTTAAAAAGAAATTGTAGATTCATTCTGCACTGCAAATGGGGAAGTAGGATAGAAGGCCCGCTTTGATTTGAGCAAAATTTGAAAGGAAACTTGACTGATGGCGATTGAAGCTACTGTATTAGAAAAGCTGAAGTCTGATTTTCAAGCTTTCCTCTTGAAGTTTGGCCATGGGCACCACTTTAGTACCCAGTCTTTTTCTACTTTGGATATTATCACTCAGAAGATACAAAGAAATGGGCGAACATCCTTTTATATCGCTAGAAGCTCAAATATGAGACATATAGATAGGTGTAGGAGTTTTTTGGTAATGTTTATTTGCTTGATTCCCTCTTATGAAAGCAGTTTGGAAGCTGACAATTTTCAGCATGCTGCATGAATGCTGTGTTCATCTGCATCTTTTCAAGATGGTGTGATCCCATAGCAACACCATCTGCTTGCTGGAAATGTGGATTCTCTGAAATGAAAGATGTGAAGTGTACATCATAATTAGGCAGGTTGCATGCTGTGACTTATGATTGATTCTATTTCACTTGTCACATACTCTACCTATTACTGTTTCCCCAAAAGTATTGCTTACATGTCAACATATGGGTGCAGATAAATTTGGACACTAATGAATTATTTTCTCTTTTCTGAGCATATGGGGATGTTTTCTAGTATTATGATTACTTACAGTATTGGAACAACATACAGAAATCTCAGGCAGCCTGCAAATCTCTTATTGCTACATGTGAGGAAATACATAAGATATTACACCCAGCTGAGAAAAGATTAAATTGTAATTTAACAAAAACAAACAGCAGCTGGTCTGTTACACATCATGTTCCTCTTTGTACAGTAGAAGGTTTCGCCCCCTACTGGCTTCTGTTAAGGGCAATGCATGTAACCTTTTCTGCTATACAACATATTTTTTGGCCTGAACTATAGTCTGACCGTGATTAAGGGAGCTCATGAACTTATTTAGGGTGCCTTTGAAACCCAACTGCTTCCAAGGATACACCGCTACATGCAACCCACAGGGCCTAGATCCAACATTAGACTGGCAGATCTTCCCTCTTTCCCCACTCGAGCTCTTGATGCTGCCTGAAAACAAAGCTTTTCAGAGTTAAGTTTGGCAGGGAGCTGCAATCAGGAGGGAATCCTGTTTCCACTGAATCCCTTTCTTCCACTAGCAGAAGTCCACAACTGGATACCACTCTGTGTCTCAGCTCTTTGAAGCTAGCTGTGCCAAATGTTGAGAAGAACAGGAGATGAGAATCTATGAACTTAGCATTTGCCACTTACAGACAGCAAATCAGAGGGCATGACAGACCAGATGTGCTGTATTCTTGATTGGACCATTCTATGAAGGTCTGATTGATGAAGTGGGGCAGCTAGCTGTGAACTGCGAACTGTTTATTATCCCTGTGTTTGAGGGTTCCTCAGCGTTTGGTAGAGAAGAGACTGAACTAGCAGTGAATGTTGACAATAATAAACGCTGATAACCCCTGCTTTTGAGTATGAGGAATTACCTTTGGGGAGTTCTGATGAAACTTTGATAAAGCCTGAGAACAAAGACGAAAGAAGAGCCCAAACAGCTGCTGCCTACAACAATTTGGATGCAGACCTGAGTTCAAGACATGCACTTTGGGTTCTATATGCTACCCAGCCTATTTGCTTCAGGATTGTAAAATTGAACTGCACTGCCTTCTTTGTGAAAACAGTATTTTTTTAGACTCCATTTCTTTTTTTGTGTGTGTCTTTTAGACTTTCAGGCATATATTGATCATATGTTTCTATTTTTATAGTCATATATATGTATATGTATATGTATATGTATATATCTGTTTAGCTATTTAATTATTTAGTTATGTAATTATTTAGTTAATTAAGTATTATTTACTTAATTCAGTTTTTTTTCTTTTAATTTCTAGTGGAAAGCCAATTAATATGACTTCCAGAAAGAGAGTTCGGGGAAGTCCTACTTATTCTTCTCCCCCTAAATTTAAGCAGCCCAAGATTGATGAGTTTTTTAAACCTGATAGGCAGCCATTAGATGTTTTTAAACTTGCAATTCCTACCTCTAATAGGTTTGATGTTCTAGAAGAGGAAAGCTTAGAGCCCCAGTATTTACAAGGCAGAAACAATATAATTAAAAGCAACCTAGTAGATGGGAGTAGACATGATGACTTTCAGGAGATTATTTCTTCTTCTAATGATAGGATGCTTTTAGAAAAACAATATAATCTGGTGGCGGTAACTGTAAAAAGTATTTATGGTGAATTAAGAAATATCACAGACAAACTAGACTGCCTTACCTCCACTATAAAAAGGGAAAGTCATACATTTCCTTCAAAAATGACCACTAAGAAGCAGGATGGTATTAAAGTTACAAATACCATTCCTACAAGCCAGCTTCCTTCACTCCCTGTAGCTAAGAGCTTTCTAAAGGATATGAATCTCTCCCTTCAGGTTAATCAGGTTGCTTTAAGTATATTCTCTTATAGACAATCTATTCCTCGGTGGAATACAATGAGCTGTGCTAGGAAGCATATCAGTACTATATTACATTTACCAATTAAGGCAGTTGATCTTTCATCTATCAATTTTTTATATGCCCCTTCTCAAATGCAAAAATTTATCTTAGTATTTAGGTCAGCTAGAATACCTTCCCTCTTTATGAAGAGGAAAGTTTTTGTTTCTAGGTTGGGTGTGGTACCTACCCGAGTGTTTCTGGATATAGTGAGGAAACCTTTATTATCCCATTCAGTAGTGAATAATTCCAAGGTTTGAGGAGAGCATGGGGCTAAATCAACTTTTAAGTTTGGAAATTGTAGTCTAAAAGTTTCACCCTTGCTCTCTCCAAATAAAGAATTCCACTGTATGCAGCAACACCCTGTATTGACAAACTCTTTTGAGAAAGACTGCCCACAAGACCCATTTAATATCTCTAGGGTCAGTGAAGAAGAGCAGTTAATAGACTC
The DNA here is from genome assembly GCA_030412105.1 of Cyclura pinguis. Taxonomy (NCBI): domain Eukaryota; kingdom Metazoa; phylum Chordata; class Lepidosauria; order Squamata; family Iguanidae; genus Cyclura; species Cyclura pinguis. The sequence continues at coordinate 106,395,092 of CM059600.1, read as the reverse complement.
TTATAAATCTTTACCCCTGACTGAAAAAAAAGCGATTATAACAAGATTGGGCATTTTAAGAGAAAGGCTAACTGTGATGAGTAGGGAAGAATTGGATTTAGGTGCAGCTCCTATGGAACAGAATGATTTGATAATGTTTGAATCCCCCCCCCCCCCCCCAGTAATAGAAATATCATCTCTAGTCAAGCACGTCAAACAACAGCGAATTGGTTAGAGATGAGGAAATTGGAGTCTCATGAATTAGATGAAAGGAAGACTAAAAACAAAGATACTATATTTGCAGATATACATCAAGTACATTGTAACCCTTATTCACAAATAAATGGGTCAGTGGTAATTTCAGAGGAAACCAATGAAATCCAGGTTTTGACACAACAATGACAATCAATATATTCGACATCTGGACTTTCCTGTTTGTCCTGGAATTTAGCAGGCTGGAGGAACAAACTAGAGGATTGTGACTTTCTAGATTATATAAAGCAGTTTCAGGTTCTGCTGTTCCAAGAAACCTGGCTAAAGCATGATATTTGGCTTCCTGGATATGTGGCCTACTCAAATACCGCACATTCTTCTTCTAAAGGTGGTAGACCAAGTGGTGGCCTGGCTATATTGATATCCATTTCTCTTTCAGTTTCAATTATTCCTCTTAAAGGATTAGCTTCATGCGCCATGGCCATTTTTATTAAAAACGTACACCACTCTTATATTTTTGTTAAGATTTATGTTCCCCCCCGCACCTCACCATATTATGATCCAAATTACTGGTATAAATTAGAAGAATATCTATGCGAGTTAGAGTATGAATTCCCTTTAGTTCCAGTGGTAATTGTCGGTGATTTTAATGCACGCATAGGTTCATCTAACCAAGATATTGCCAGGGCTTTAGGAGGCCCAACTGAGTTGTGGGAAGGTTTGGAAATTCGAAAGTCTAAAGATAAGAAGATTAATGATTTTGGCCGCATTTTTTTCACTTTACTGACAAAATTAAATCTAGCTTTAATAAATAGTTCCCATCTTGATAATTCTAAGGGAGAGTTTACTTTTATAAATAACTCTAGAGCAAGTACAGTTGACTGTGTGTTAATTTCACATGAGCATCGATCCTTGTTTCTCTCTTTTACAGTTGATCCAGTTGCTGGTAGTGATCACCAGCCACTTAGATTTTCCTTGCAGTGGTTTAACAGTACTATTATAAATACTGCTCACCACCTTAATTCTGAACAAGCCCAATTAACTTCTGATAAAAGGATCAAATGGAATCCCCTGTTGCAATCAGATTTGCAACAGAGACTTTACTCTGAGGAATTTATGAAATTAAGGAAAGATCTGATTCAAGCATCCAATGTCGAGTCTGCAAATCAGTTGTATACACAATTAACAAACTCCCTCAGACCCCTTTTTATAAAAAAAGGTATCCCACTCAGAAAATTGCCAAACCAAAAGCAATAATGCTTGGTTTGACAAAGATTGCAGGAATCTAAAAAGGCAAATGGGAAAAGTCATCAAATTATATCGATCCACTAACTCCACTGAAATTCTCTCATATTTTTATGATCTTCGTAAAAAATATAAAAGATTAATTAGGGAGGGAACAGTGGAAGGAACTAAGCCTAGCACTCCTGCAAAAGAATCCGTCGAAATTCTGGGATACAATTGCAAAGCTTGAAAAAAGGTCATCTCCAATTTTAGAAGGAACTATTTCTAAAAACAACTGGGAAAGCTATTTTGGAAAGCTATTTAATGATCCAGACCATCTTAAGATTATTCCCCCGGACTATACTGGACCTAGATGGGAATATAGCTGGGAAAATATTTCTATAGATAGGGCTAAGGCATTAATACTAAGACAAAAGAAAGGTAAAGCACCTGGTGAAGACAGCTTTCCATCAGACTTTTATATTGCATTTTCAGACTGGTGGGCTCCAATTTTTGCTTCATTATTTTCTTTAATTAATAAGGTAGGAGTTACACCACCTAATTGGTCATCTGCTATTGTAGTTCCAATCTACAAAAAAGGTCCTAGAAATGATCCAGGAAATTATAGGCCCATTAGTCTCTTGGATGTTTCTGGGAAAATCTATGCCAGGTCTCTTTTAGACACATTGGAGGATTGGGTGGAAGAGCATGCATTGCTGGCTCCAGAACAGGCTGGCTTCCGTTCAGGCAGGTCAACTTTGGATAATTGTTTTATGTTGAAATACGTTATTGATAAATACTTGGCAGGAATTGTAAAGCATATTTTTGTAGCATTCATTGATTTGAAGGCTGCTTTTGACTCTATTTCACGGGAACGTCTTTGGGTTAAATTACAAACTATGGGTATTGATAAGAATCTTCTAAAATGTATAATATCCCTTTATTCAAATACATCCTTGAAAGTCAGAGTTGATGATACACACCTATCAGACTCGATACCTGTCTCTGAAGGAGTAAGACAAGGGTGTCTTGCTTGCTCCCCTTCTTTTCAATTTGTTTATAAACAATGTAGTTGAGTTCTTAAAAGGTGACCGATTCTTCCCAGTTAAAATTGGAAATAGGAAATATTCGATCCTATTGTATGCAGATGATGCTATCCTGATTTCCTATACTCAAGTAGGCCTGCGTAGATTGTTGAATCAGTTTAGTTTATATTGTAAGAATGAACAGCTTTCCATCAACTACCAAAAAACAAAAGTGATGGTATTCGGCAGATCCAAAAAAATTTGTAATTGGCTACTTGACGGGAATAAATTGGAACAAGTTCTCTCCTTTAAATATCTTGGTGTGGTCTTTCAATGGACTGGTAATTGGTCTTCACAGGTTCAGTCAAGTACCCTGTTAGCTGAAAGAACATTAAATGGATTATTAAGATTCTATCGCACAAAAGGGGGCAATATGATCCAACCCACTTTGGAACTCTATAGGCTCAGAGTCCTGCCTAAACTGCTGTTTGGAGCACCGCTGTGGGCTCTGGCCAATTTAGATATGTTAGAAAGAGCACAAAATAAATTTCTGTGCAGACTTGTGGCAGTTCCCATTTCCACAAAATTAGCATTGCTCCCTGCAGAGTTAGGTATAATGCCAATTAAAACAGAGGCTTTTAGATTAGCCCTCCTTTTTTGGTTGAAAATTATTTTTAAGCGGGTATCTGAGCTCCTTTTGATGTCCTTTGAAGAGCCTGGTCGAAATTCATGGATGCATAAAATGCAATTGGCTGTCATGAAGTTGGGGTTCTCTGTTCCTTTTTTTCTGACTCAAGGGTATGATAAAGCAAAATTACTTATTCTCCAAAGACTTAAGGATATAGCAATGCAATCCCAGATGACAGAGATTAAGTCCTGCCAATCTAATAAATTTTTTGTTTCTTATGTTCCACTGAATTCACCTCTTCCTCATTATCTGGTTGATCTTCCAACTTATAAAATGAAGTTAGCCTTTCTGCATGCTAGATTGAATGTTCTCGCACTGGCAATTCGGATGGGCAGGTACAATAATGTTCCTATGAAGGACAGAGTATGTGCTTGCAACCCTGTTTTAATAGAAGATTTCATTCATGTTCTACTTGAGTGCCCTATTTATAATGATCTTAGGAACAAGTATATTTTTCCTTTATTGAAGTCTTCTAAGGGAAAATCCTCCTTCGCGAAAGTTTGTTTTCTGCTATCTGATACTGTGAAATATGTGTCTTTCAGAACATCTAAATTTCTTGTTAGGACCTTACAATTACGTGCTATAAAGAACAAGGAGGGGTATGGAAAGTGATTCATTTATTGCTGATTATGTGTTACATGTAATTGGCTGGATTATCCTTTCTCATTTTATCTTACTTTATTTTTTCATTTTTGTGCAGTGGCTGGCTGCTAAAATACAATAAACTTGAGCATTCATTCAAATTCATTCTTGATTGCCAAGGGTTCTAGTGATAGTAAACTCGGAGCAAAAAACACATGGGCATGGGTACCACACTGCTTACCCCTGAACTCAGCAGGGAAGCACCAACCAAATTTGCCACCCTTCCACGAAAAAAAATTAATTCCCTTTGAAGTGTTATAAAGAATAAACTTATCTTTCCAGGTGGTGACGCAGTGGTCCAAGTACTGGAAGGGGGCATAAAAAAATGGACCATATGCACCCTGCAGGCTTTGTGTTATGCAGTAAACTAAGTCAAACACAGATAATAATTTGGTAACAATTGCTAGAGCTTTTAGCATAGGTGCAGAATAGCTGTACTAAAACAGACCAACTCTATGTTCTCCACTTTCTGCTGTAGCAGTGTCCTAGTATGCTATATTTCATCTTAATTCCTGTAAGAAAAGTAAATGGTAGATTCTCTTTGTAATTGTTCTGAATAAACTGTACTGGAAATATTTGAAACATGATAATTTTATTCCAAACCAATTTAGACATACCACTTTTTTATTCCTAAAGCAGTAAAGTGACTTTCAATTTGTAAAGGGAACCAATATTACATTTTTTTCTGAAAATTTCTAGTCCCCCCCCCCTTGGAGGAAAAACAAACAAACAAAAGAAAACAATTTTTTTTCTGCCATGGCTTCAAACTCCTCAGAAATTTTACTTCGGTATTCATAGGACTTGGTTTGCAGACCTTTGATCAGCTTGGTCGCCCTCCTCTAGACACAACCTAGCTTTTCAATATCCTTCCTGAACTCATGTACCAAGAAATGGAAACTTTATGCCAGATGAGATCTGACCAAAGCAGAATAGAGTGGCACCACTATTGCCCCTTACATGGACACTGTCCTCCTATTGATGCAGCCGAGAATTTCACTGCAGTTACTGCATCACACTGACTCGTGATTATTTTGTGGTCTACTAAGATGTCTACATCCCTTTCACATGTACTGTTGTCAAACCAGGTGCCACCCATATCATTTTCCCAAAATGAGAAAACTCTTATAGTAATTGACCGTCACTTTTGTGGGGTGGGGGATGGGTGGAGTGTCTGGATGGTTGAGACATCCTTTCCCATCAAGGATGAGAAAATTCATGAATATTCGTTTTATCCCTGATATTCCCAGAATCTCCAATCTCACAGTAATTATGTGAGATCACAGAGTTTAAAAAAAAAACACAAGGGCCATCTAGTCCAATGTCTTGTCATTCAGGAATACAAAATCAAAATACTCATGACAGATGGCCATCGTGCCTCTCCAAAGAAGGAGACTCCATCACACTCGAAGGCATTGTATTCTACTGTCAAACAGCTCTTGCCATCAGGAAATCCTTCCTAATATTTAGATGGAATCTCTTTTCCATTGGCCTGTGCCCCAGTCTTTGGAGCAGCAAAAAACAAGCTTGCTCCATCTTCAATATGATATCCTTTCAAACATTTAAACATTACTATCATAATCTCCTGTTCTCCAGGCTAAATATACCCAGCTCCCTAAGCTGCTCCTCAGAGGGCATAGTTTCCAGATCACCCTCCTCTGGACATGTTACAGCTTGTTAATATCCTTCTTGAACTGTGGTGCCCAGAACTGGACACCATGTTCCAAGTGAGGCCTGACCAAAGCAGAATATTACTTCTCTTCACCTAGACATAAACTCTTATTGTTGCAGCCTAGAATCACATTGGCTTTTTTTAGCTGCCACATCACACTGTTGACTCATGTTCAGCTTGTAGTCTACTAAGACTCCTAGATCCCTTTCACATGCGTTGTGATCAAGCCAGATATCACCCAACCTGTACCTGTGTATTTCCTTTACTTAACGCCTACATGTAGTACCTACAATTTCTCTCTATTGAAATTCATTTGGTTCGTTTTGGCCCAACTCTCTAATTTGTTAAGGTCATTCTGAATTCTGATCCTGTCTGAGGTATTAACTATCCATCCTAATTTGGTGTAGTTTAATTACCTTCTGTAGAATCTTTCCTGGCATTGATGTCAGCTGACTGGACAATAATTGTTGGCCCTCTTTTTTTCCCTTTTGAAGATGGTGACAATATTTGCCCTCCTCCAGTCTGCTGGGACTTCTCCTGTTCTCCAGGAATTCTCAAAGATTATTGCCAGTGGTTCTGATATTACTTCTACCAGTTCTTTCAATATCCTTGAATGTAGTTCTTCTGCTACTGGAGACTTGTATTCATTTCAAGTAGCCAGGTATTACTGTATTGTCTCTTTACCTCTATTGCATCATCTGTTCCATTTTCCCAAGGCTGAGCATTTTGGAAGAAGACTGAGGCAAAGAAGATGATGAGTAGTTATGCTTTTCTCTGACACTGTTTGCATTTTGCCATCTTCTCCTTTTTCCCCCCTTGCTTCTAACCTCTTTAACAAGCCTGAGCTCAATCTGCACTTTAACTTTTCCAACTTTCTCCCAACATGTGCTGACCATTCACTTGAATTCCTCTTTGGTGATTTACCTCTTTTTCCATTTCTTGTACATGCCCCTTTTAAATCTTAGCTCGGTTGAAAGTTCTTTAGACATCTGTCCTGGTTTCTTTAGACATCTCCCATTTTTCTTCCTCTTTGGAACTGTTTGAAATTGTGCCTTCAGTATCTCACTTTTAAGAAACTTCCATCCATCATGAATTCCGTTCTTTTTTAGAATTCCAGATCACACCCAGTATTTCCCCAAGTCTAAAATGGGTATCTGATTACACTTGGCTTCACCTTTCCACTGTATAACAAAATCCAGGAGAACATGGTCACTTCCACTTAAAGATTCTGCCACTTCTACCCTATTAACCAGATCATTGCTGTTGGTCAGGAGTGGATCTAAAAAAGCTGACCCCCTTGTTGCCTCTTCTACCTTTTGCACAATGAAATTGTCTGCAAGGCAAGTGAGGAATTTGTAGGACCTTATATTGGTAGCAGAGTTTGATTTCCAACAAATATCATAGTAGTTGAAATCTCTCATTACTATACATTTCTCCTTCCTGAATATTTGGTCATCTGTTCCAGGAAGGCATCATCTAAGTTCTCAGTCTGGCATAGAAGTCTGTAGTAGATCCACACAATGACATCATTGTTGTTTCTTTCCCTCTTAATTTTTACACAGATGTTCTCAAACTGGATTAAATTTTTAAGGAGCTAGTCACAGATATAAACATCTTTGACATATAATGCTACTCTTCCTTCTTTCCTAGTTGCTCTGTTTCTTTGAAATAGGTTATAACCCTCTGTTACTACATTTTAATCATGAGACTCATCCCAACAGGTTTCAGTGGTACCTGTTATATCATATTTGCTTTGCTGTGTTAAGAACTGTGGATGTAGCATATCTCGATTTCAGTAAGGCCTTTGACAAAGTTCCCCATGACATTCTTGCAAAGAAGCTAGTAAAATGCGGGCTGGACAGGGCTTCTGTTAGTTGGATTTGTAATTGGTTGACTGACCGAACCCAAAGGGTGATCACGAATGGCTGCTTTTCATCCTGGAGAGAAGTGACTAGCGGGGTGCCACAGAGTTCTGTTCTGGGCCCAGTGCTGTTCAATATTTTTATCAACGACTTGGATGAAGGAATAAAGGGCATGCTCATCAAATTTGCAGATGACACCAAATTGGGAGGGGTTGCTAATACGCCAGAGGACAGGATCAAAATTCAAAATGACCTGGATAGATTGGAGAGCTGGGCCAAAGCTAACAAAATGAAATTCAACAGAGAAAAGTGTAAGGTCCTACACTTAGGTAGAAAAAATGGAATACATAAATATAGGATGGGGGACACGTGGCTGGATAGCAGTACGTGTGAAAGGGATCCAGGAGTCTTAATAGACCACAAGCTGAACATGAGTCAGCAGTGTGATGGGCAGCCAAGAAAGCCAACGCAATTCTCGGCTGCATCAATAGGAGTATGGTGTCTAGATCGAGGGAGGTACTGGTACCACTCTACTCTGCTTTGGTTAGACCTCATCTTGAATACTGTGACCAGTTCTGGGCACCCCAATTCAAGAAGGACATGCTCAGGCTGGAGCAGGTCCAGAGGAGGGCGACCAAAATGGTGAGAGGCCTGGAAGCCATGCCCTATGAGGATAGACTTAGAGAGCTGGGTATGTTTAGTCTGCAGAAGAGAAGGTTAAGAGGGGACTTGATAGCCATGTTTAAATATTTGAAGGGATGCCATGTAGAGGAGGGAGAGGGCTTGTTTTCTGCTGCTCCAGAGACCAGGACAAGGAGCAATGGATTCAAGCTGCAGGAAAGGAGATTCCACCTGAACCTGAGGAAGAACTTCCTGAAAGTCAGGGCTGTCCGGCAGTGGAATATGCTGCCTCGGAGTGTGGTGGAGTCTCCTACTTTGGAGGTTTTTAAGCAGAGGCTGGATGGCCATCTGTCGGGAGTGCTTTGAGGGTGTTCCTGCATGGCAGGGGGTTGGACTGGATGGCCTGTGTGGTCTCTTCCAACTTTACATTTCTATGATTCTGTGATTCTATGAACTGTGCTAATGTTCTAGCCCATGGAACCTCTAGTCTTAGCAGTATATCAAGACAGTGATTGCATAACTAGGTATGTGGGAAAGCTAACAGCAAACAAGCAAGGGGAAAGGGTAGATAACCCAGCTTAGACACAGGATAGGTAGGGCGTGAAAAGATTTGAAGCAGAGAAAGCAAGGTATAGCTGAAGGCACAGCAGCTCTGAGACAGACACAATGAGGTTGCTCCAAGAAGATGACCATCTGCCAGCAGTTTCTTTTGCAGTAACCACAGAAATAGGTTTATGAAGTCCTTCTGGAAATGTCAAATCAAATTCTTCTTGCTATCTCTGAAATACCATTTACCTGGGGACAAGAACATGAAAATGCTATTTCCTTTGTTTCCTGATTGTGAGCTTCAATAAGTACCTGGCTCCCTACCGTGGGAAGCCAGATTCTGGACTAGAGAGACCTTTGGTGTCACCCAGTAGCACTCCCAGCTCCCACCAGTCTATTTTTCCAGTGCCTTATTTCCTCCACAGTCACTAAGCCTTTGGCCTTTTTCTGCCTCCTGCTGCCACAGCCTGTGCTAGCATAGTTAACATCAGTATGATGCACCAACAGGATTGTGGCTTCTATTCCCTGTAGTGCTCTATTTTAATTAAAAACATGTTCAATAAAAATCAGTAGGACATGCCTTCAAGCAAATGGATTTTGGATTGAAATCTGTATTCCTCCTGAAGAGTATAGCTGGTAACAGTTCTGAGAATTGCAGCAGGATGGAGAAAACACACTTTGCATTTGTATAATCAAGAGTCAATGAATCCTATTTCAATCTTGTTTTCTTAGTACTAGTAGGATTCAGCTGTCTGTCTGTCTGTCTATTGGTCTATACATCTAGCTGTTTGAGGGCCATGACGGCTATCAATGCCACAATGCAAAAAAATCATATCTGAAATAAATGTATTTGTTGTTAACTGCCATCAAGTCGACTTCAATTTATGTTGACCCTATGAATAGGAAACTTTCAAGTCACTCTATCATCAGTAGCCCTGCTCAGTACTTTCAGATTCAGGGCTGTGGATTCCAAGATTGAGGTTATCCACTTGTAAATCAGTCTTCCTCTTTTTCTACAGCCTTCTACCTTACTAAGCATTATTGTCTTTTCTAGTAAGTCATGTCTTCTCATGATAAGTCATGAGATATGTCATAATCAGTCATGTGATTTCTAGGGTGTTTGGACTTGATTTGCTTTAGGACCCATTGCTTTGTCTTTTTAGCAGTCCATGGTATCTGTAGAACTCTTCTCCAGAACCACATTTCAAACAAGTTGATTTTCTTTCTTCTTCCTATCAGCTTTCTTCACTGTCCAGTATTCACAACTATATATAGAAACTGGAAATATGATGGCATGGACAATCCTAACTTTAGTATCCCATGATATATCTTTGCGCTTCAGGATCTTGTCTAGTTCCTTCATAGCTGCTCCTCTGTCCTAATCTTCTGATTTATTGACTGCAATTCTCCATTCTGATTAGTGACTGAGCCAAGGTATGAAAAATCTTGAACTATTTAAATGTCTTCATTGTCTACTTTAAAGTTATGTAAATCACCTATGGTCATTTGTTTTTGTTTTCTTAATGTTCAGCTGTAAACCAGTTTTGTACTTTCTTCTTTCTGCAGTAATCGCTTTATGATTTTATGATATGGTATCATCTGCATATCTTAAATTATTGGTGTTCCTTTTCTCCAGTTTTCACACCTCCTTCTTTGGGATCTAATCCTGCTGTACATGATATGTTCAGCATACAGGATAAACAGATAGGCTGATAAAATGTAGCATCTGGCATTTCTCATTGCATATATGGTAGAAGTCTTTGTTGTAGAATCTTGACCATCACTTTGCCTGCATATGGGATTAATGCAGTGGTTCAGTGGTTGCTGCAATCCCTAGTGTCTCCTTTCTTAGGCAATAGAGTGTATATTGAGCATTTCCAATCTGTGGGCCATTTTTTTATTTTCCATATTTGTTCACAGATTTTAGTTAGAACTACAGTAGATTCTGTTTCTGTAGCTTGAAGCAGCTCTACTGGTATGTTATCTGTTCCTGATTATTTATTTCTCTCAAGTGCTCAGATTGCAGCTTCCACTTCACTTTCTAAGACTGTAAGCTCACCTTCAAATGAATGAATCTGTCCCCCCTTCACCTCTTTTATATAGTTCTTCAGTGTATTGTTTCCATCATCCTTTTTATTTCTATTTGGCCACATAGCATGCTGACTCTTGGGTTAAAATTCCCTTTGATTTCTTGGCTTTCGTGGAAGAGTTCCCTTGTTCTTTGTTTTCTGTTGTCATCCCCTATGTCTCTGTATTAATTATTATAATAATTCTCCTTGTCCCTCTGGACAGGTCACTGAACGGTTGCATTCAAGATTGCCACTCTATTTCTGTCACCTTTTCCTTTTGCTTCTTATGTGTCCCTAACTGCTTGTGTGTGATCCATTAAGGCTTCTGCTTCTTTTTGGCTACAGATAGTGTCTTTTTGCATTTTTCCCTGAAAATCTTCCTGGGTTCAGTCCAGAGTTCTCTGGCTCCCAGTCAGTTAGGCTTAATAGTGCTTTTTTTTGCATTATTTTAAAATTCTGTATGGATGTTCTTGAGGTTGTATTTTAGCACAATGGTTGGTTTAATGTTCTTCTATAGCTTTACTCTGATTTTGATATTAGCAGTTCATGGTCTGTGCCACCATCTCCTCCTGATCTTGTTTTTGCTGAGAGAATAGAGCTTCTCCATCTTATGCTTCTAGTTATATAATCTATTTGATTTCTATATTGGCCATCAGGTGATGTCCATGTATACAGTCACCTCTTCTCTTGCTTGAAGAATGTGTTTGCAATGAAGAAACTGTTGGCCTCACAAAATTGTAAGTTGGTCTATTGTTTCATTTCTTGATCCTATGCCAGATTTTCCTACCATCTCAAATTCTGCTGTTTCCTACTTTTGCATTTCAACCACATATGGTTAACAAGAAGTCCTGTTTTGCTATGTGATCAATTTCCTTCTGGACTCCTGCATGGAATCTTTTGATTTCTTCTTCTTCCGCCTCTGTAGTTAGAACATAAACTTGGATTATGGGCATATTGATGAGTTTTCCCTTTAGTCCTATTGACATGATTCGGACATTGCATTGTACCCTTTGATTGCCCTTACTGTATTTCTCCTCACCATAAATACCACCCCATTTCTTCTTAGATTTTCATTTCCTAAGCAGAACACTGTGTAGTTCTCTAACTCAAAATGTCCCACTGCTGTCCTTTTGCTCGCTCCCCCAAAATATTGCAATGTTTATTTCATTTCATATTCTAACATGCGTAGCTTCCCCTGGATATACTAAGTGTATTACTAAGAGAGGCTAAAAAGATGTGTTCACAACCCTGGTGTTACTGAGCTAGAATTCTGACACAAATAGTTGCATAATTTTGGAAGCTGTATTTCTATCAATTTCTTCTTGACATATGGAGTCTTCTACTAATTATAAACCAATTAGGTAAAGAATATGGCAAAGAAGCTGAGCCAGACATAACAAGGTAGCTTTTTGAAAGAAAAAGAAGAAGAAGCTTACAAACATAATGTAATTTAATTTTTAGACAAACTCAGCTGCAGAGCAGCTGATGAGGCAGCCTGAAGGAAGAGAAACTTCTGTTTACTCTAAGCAATTTGTGATATAACACTGCAGTTTCTATATTGAATATAAAAATATCCAAGCAGCAGAAAATGCCAGCTCTAAGGAGAAAAGCCTTTCTGCTAGATTCTGACTGAACAGCAGTTTAGGCCCAACGTCATCAGTCTTTCTCTCTCTCTCTCTCTTTTTTTTGTTCAAGAAAATATTTGCAAAAGAAAATTATATATTTAGTTTTGTTTATACAGCAGTTAAAATTGTTCTCTTATGCATGTAATTACTAGGCAAAAATCAAGAAATGGATAGGGTATTATTAGCGGGCATAAAACTATATATTTAACAAGAAGATTGATATGCCATGTGTACAATAACGTTGTCTCACCAGTTTTAATGGATTCCAGGAATCTTTCTTCTTACTAGCTGTCTTCATTTATGTTAATGTTTATTGATTGAAAAGATTAGTGCAGATACTAGGAATCATGGTTGATTAACAAAAGAAAGCTGATAATATTTTTACTATGTTCCTGGATAGAAATAGAATATATATCTTTTGAGTATGATAAACTATGTATGTTCTGTTATTATATATTTTCATTTTCTCTTAGCAGAGATGACCAGAGAGTTTCTTCAGTGGCTTTCATATAGCATTGCTATACAGGCATAAGCGTGATCTTGTCTCAAACCGTCCACTGTACATTAGCTTCCAGCCCCATTACTTGTACTACTTGCACTATAGTCAGATCTGAGAAGGAGAACCATTGGTATACTAACTAAGGTGGGTGAAAGGCAATCCTGCCCACACAACCACCTTGCCTTTCAGGAATAGTGTTAGTTTGCTAGGACCAAGACTTCACCCAAGAGACGAACCTGATCTTTCAAAAGCAGTTTTCCTACTGGCATACAGGATTTCCTTATGTCTAGATTGCCCAGATTGATCCTCAGTTTATTCACCTACATTCAGTCTTTCATTGCATCCAGACAACAATTCAAGGTTTTCTGACTCCTTAGCATCCATTGCAAAAGAGAAATAGAACTGGATATCATGAGCACAGCAGTAGCTTTCAAGGAAGTGGCTGTGTTAGTCCCTTGCAACATAAAAAGGAGGAAGGGAAGGGAAAAAATGTGATAGCACCTTTAAGACTAAATGGCTTTTATTTTCTCAAGAGCTTTTGTAGATATAAACCCACTTCTTCAGATGCTGTACTGAGTGGTATTAATTAATGCTCATTCCGTACCAAGTGGTATTAAGGCCTCAGGCATAAAATGTATTTATACAGGATTGAGAGTGGGAAAGAATGTAATAAGATTCAGAAAGATACAAATCATGACTCCTGCCCTAAATTTTTAAAGGATTGTATAAGATCATACAAATCTTTACAATGGTCAGTTGGTGTTAATTTGTGAAAGCAATGAATCTGCTTTCCCAAGATTCAAAACTCTCTCTGAGAATATTTATTTTGGTGTATGTACAGTAGGAAGGGTTCTTGTGTTTATATATGTTGTGTGCTATGGAGCCATTGTCTTTGTTCTTACCTCTGCTAATGGATTGGAATTTGTGAATATAATTCAATTCAGCAGTTTGTCTGTCTTGTCTACCTTTGCACTTTCATTGTTCAAGAACTGCAACCTATAAACCCCTTACTATATGTCCATAAAGGTTGAAATGTCCTGCAACCGTTTTGTGGGTATTGCCATTTTTAATGCCAGATTTGTGTCCATTAATCCTCTTGCATAGAGACTGTCCTGTTTGTCTAATGTAGAGTATAGAGGGGCATTCCTGGCGTTGGATGGCATATATCATATTGGAAGAAGAGCAACTAATGTTGCGAGTAATGTTATTGGCCCCTGTGATATTGCTCCTGGAGTAGATGTGGGGACAGAGTTGGCATATGGGTTTGTGGCAGGGTTGTCCCTGTATTACTGTCCATGTTATGTATCCTATTGTAAATGAGTAGTTGTTTAAGATTTGTAGGTACTCTGTACACAGCCTTTTGAAAATTAAGGGCAAGGGTCATGATTTGCGTCTTTCTGGATCCTGTCTCACTCCCACAACTGTATAAATATGTTTTATGCATGAGGCCTTAATACCATTCAGCATAGTAGTATATGATTAATTGTAATTGTAATTGTTATTGTAATCTGTGTTTCCCAACCATTGGAGAAAGGCAGGATATAAAGCTAATAAATCAAATCTAATCTAATAAAAATTAATGAATAAACATATAAATCCTTTCTGCAATGATTAATGCACAATTAACTTACTGTACCTGCAAAATACTATACTTATTTAATATGATACTGTGCATATTTACTCAGAGATGAAACCCAATTTGTCCAATAATGCTTATTCTCAGGTTTAAGTCCAAGTGTATGTTTATGGGCAAGAGTCAGCATGGTATAGTGTCTTGAGCATTAACTATGACTTTGGATACCAAAGTTCAAATCCCTGCTTGGCCATGGAAACCCACTGGGTGACTGTGAGCAAGTCATACTCTCTCAGCCTCAGAGGAAGGCAAAGGCAAGCCCCCTCTGAACAAATCTTGCTAAGAAAATCCCATAATTGGCTTACTAAGGTCACCATAAGTTGGAAATGACTTGAAGGCACACAGCAACAAACAACTTATGTCTATGTCCAATGACCTTGGTTATCCATTTATTTTTGGATGAAAAATAGAAAAGTCCCTGTTTCTGCCTTCAATTGTTTATAGTCCACTGCTTTGTTTTATTCACTTGTTTATGTTGTTCACACTAGGACTGTAGAGCTATCAGGCAGGCAAGGACCTTTAAATTTTATACCTGAACTTAATAACAGAATGCATTATTTTAAAATTGAAGTAGGATTCCACATTTCTCAAAAGTCACAACAGTGCAGATTGCCTTAAGCTTTGAACCAAAGGAATTGCTGGTGGGGTGGACAGCCAAGGGACCTGTTAACTTACCTGGTTTTAGTGCTTGAAATAAACATCTACACTATATATTCCTGGAAGATTCGTAAACAGTAAGGATCTCTGACCAGTCTTCTTTAAAGGGAAAATGAAAATACTGACAGTTCTGCTTCTCTTGTATGTTTCTTTGTTGCCATATTATTAACTGTTGCCTTCAGAATTTCATGGCAACTTCCATTTTAATTAGTTTAGAATGTTCTTTTATGAGCATCTCTGTACATTTCATGTCTACGTACCTATTCATTTACAGCTGTCCAACTCATTTATTTCTCAGTCTTTTATAGCGTTTGTGATATTCTATGAAATGTTGTTAGGAACAGAGACCAATATAGAAGTTTCTTTATGCACTTGACACCATGGGTTTTTGTCCTTATCCGGATTTGGCAGGGTTGCTTTGTTTATTGTCCATTGACTTACGGTGGCCCCATGAATTTCATCAGGTTTTCTTAGGCAACGAATCCTCAGCACTGGTTTGCCATTCCCTTCCTCTGAAATACAGCCTACAGTGCCTGATATTTCTTGGCAATCCCCTACTCAAGTGCTAATCAGCCCTGACCCTGCTTAGCTTCCAAGATCAGACAGGATCTGGTATCTTCAAGGACTGTAGTTTTAGATAAGCTATATTTGTTCAACTGAGGCCATTTCCATACCGGGCTTCTAAAACGGTGTAGAGCGACCTCTAACGGAGGTCTTCTACACCGTAGAGTGGACTGGCGTGGACTACTTTTCGTAGTTCCACACCAGAATCCACTCAGGAGCAGCCGGAACTAGCCGGGCTGCGTGTTTTTTAAAAACCTCTTTTTCGAGGTTTTTAAAAAGCACAGAGCACGCAGCCCCGTGCCGCTCCGTCGCCCGGCTCTAAAGTGGACTTGCAGGCGTGCGCAAGTGCGTGCCTGCAGATCTGCCGGGGGCGGGCTTCCGGCTGGCGAGCTTCTCCGGTTGGTGGAGAGCCTCCACCAACCGGAAGCTGCCATCTGGGACGCCGGAGGAGTGTGGAGCAGTGAGCTCGTGCTGCTCCACGTGGCGACGGACTTACCTGGCTGCGGGTAAGCTCCATTTTAGTGTGTTTTCACCCGTTCCCCCCCCCACATGTGAAAAGGTCCTGAGTTTCCGTTCCAGTTCTGTGCACATACTTCTTTCCCAGGCTGTTTCCAGAACCCAGGATCTCTGTTGGTGGAAGAAAGGAATTGCTCTTTCTGAGGCAACGGACATGCCCTTTTCCTTTTTGCCCACACTCTTATAGTGCATATAATTTCCCCATTGCTCTTGATGGAGCCTTGGTGGTGCAGTAGTTAAATGCTGGTACTGCAGTCACAAGGCTGTGAGTTCAATCCTGCAGGGCTCCAGGTTGACTCAGCCTTCCATCCTTCCACAGGTTGGTAAAATGAGTACCCAGCTTGTTGGGGACAGTTAGCTAACACATTGTAAACCGCTTAGGGAGCGGTTAGCTGATAAACAGTATAGAAATACACATGCTATTGCTATTGCTCCCCAGAGGAACCCTGGGGACAGAATTCCTATTTGGGGCTACAATTCTTACAATCTGCTATATGATATTGCAGGGGTCATTCTGACCAGGAGATTTTGCAGCCCAGAGTACCCCAAAACAGTAACTTTCCCAAGCTGTTCCCTTAGGTCTACATGAAGTCACCATTTCCTCTGAAGATGCTATCTAAACCCTCAGAAATAGTTATTTAGCCCTGCTGGTGCAGTGGCTAAATGCCAGTACTGCAGTCACAACGTTGTGAGTTTGATCCTGCAGGGCCCCAGTTTGACTCAACCTTCCATCCTTCCATAGGTTGGTAAAATGAGTACCCAGCTTGTCGGGGGCAATTAGCTTAAATGTATGTAAACCACTTAGGGGGTGCTTCGCACTGATAAGCGGTATAGAAATGCAACTGCTATTGCTATATAATTCCTATATTGCTATATAATTCCTATAATGTTTCTACAGGCACATTTCACCATCTTGCTCTGACCAGTAGGTGGTGGCTTGTCTTTCTGGTTGTAAAAAAAGAAATAGAGGAAGCCATTTGCTTCAACCAGAGTTCTAATGATTTCAAATCTTTCACTTGGAGAGCAAAGAAAGCCAGCTTATTGTATCAAAATGGCAAGTCCACAAAGGCTCCTGTCACAATGAGGCCAAAATGAATGAGGGATAAATTATGCTAACTTAAAAAAGCATTTTTAAAATGTGAAAATAACAGCATTTTGTAATGCTCTGGGGGGAAGTGCTTATACTGAAAAATGGTTATGACAAGGTAACAGCCAATCAAATAGTATTTGAGTACCAGTTCCCACGACCTTGAAAGTGAGTTGGTGTGTGAAATGAAAAAACCCAGTGTGAATCTAAGCAGGCAGCAACAGAACTGTGTGGCTACTTCAGTGCACGCCTAACCCCAAATCTTCTAGTACTGGCTGATATTTTAACTTTCCCCTGAAAGTTCTTAAAACTTAACCACATACATAATGTTAATCTCAGGAGAGACACGCTATCTATTCTGCAGTCCCTGCTTCTTGTTGTTGAAGAGGCTATGCAATAAAATGGCATGGCATAGCTAAAAAGCCTGTAGACTGTTGCTAACCCAGTCCCTGAGATGGATCCTGCTTTTTGTTGTTGTTCTCTGCCTTCAAGCCATTTCTGACTTATGGTGACCATAAGACAACCCTAATACAGGTTTTTCTTGGTAACATTTGTCATAGAGGGTTTACCTTGACAGAGAGTGACTCACCCAATGTCAGCTGGTAGGATTCCATGGCAGAGCGCGCCTTCAAACCCTGTTCTCCAAAATCATAGTCCAGTGCTCAAATCGCTACACAACACTGGCACAAAATGCTTAACTAAGCTGGTATAACTGGGCCTCTTTACCCTTTACTCCTCCAGCAGCATCTCCAGCCCCTTAAATGCTGAGAGGCAGGTGGAAGCATTGCAGAATGGAGTCTAGCACCCTATTTGTTGCTGTTGTATTAGCATTGGAACCAAGATATCACTGGGATACAGGGATATTATTCTTCACTGGTTTTGTTCTTAAAGGATGGAACGAGTAATTTTAGCAATTTTCTTCCCCACTGTGCAATTTGTTTGGGACTTTGTGCAAAAAAAATTCAAATGGTTATTTTGCACCCAAACATGCCAAAACAAAAATGCAGAATTTTTCACAGAATAAGACCCAAACTTTGAAGAGTCTCATCAGCCCAGGATTCTCCTTATGCAAATGTCCTGACACTCAAGAAATACATTTTTAAATTGTTTTTCGAATATTTTTTAAAATATTCTTTCCATCCCTACTGAGAACAATGTGTCATATTGGAATGGGTGGTGAACCAGCAGAAGAACAAAATGAAAAGCAACAAAATGCAGGTTGAGATTCTGTTCTACTATATATGAGCATGTTGCCATTCAAACTGTAATATGGAGTTATCTCCTACCAAAGGTCTGCAACCAAAGTTTTGAGAACTTGCCCTTCCCTATTAACTTCTCATCAGCCATGAAGTCTCATCAAATCGTACTGAGTAACTGATGAGTGCCACTTGATCCAAAAAACTGAACAAATGTGAAGGAGGTACCTGATGTGAAATCCAGACTGCATTGGGGTCAGGTGCACTTGTGAAATTACTGATTTGATAGGTATTTAGAGTAAGAGATAAGCGTGTGTGTTTCAGACTTTTTAAAAATGGGAGATTATTCGAAAAAATAGCAGTGCAACAGCATGCAGACACAGGCAGCCTGTTACAGATTCCTCCCTCCAAAAGGTCAGAAGGATTTAAAGATGACAACATTGTTTACCAACCAGCGCTGGTATCAAATCCTTACTGATCAGTATTGCATTATTTGATTCATTCTGTGTGCAAGTGATTTGTTTACTGAAATGCAGAGAAAAAACAACCACCCAGAGGATATTCTACCTCTGCACTAAAAGTCATTGTCTCGTTTTTAAAGGCAATCATCTTTACAAATGAATATCGCATGTACTGGAGAGCAGCACTGTGTTTGTTTTTAATATGCCTTCATTATCAATTCCGTTCACAGATTGTGCTCGTTCTTCTCTGAAGGCTTATATTGTCAGGTTATATGTCTTCTAAAGAAAAGAGGTTTAGTTACAGGAACACCATGTCTGACTGCTTCAGAGGTCAATATCAAGAACAGAAGAAGATAAAAAAAAGTATATTCAGGAAATAGTATTATAATCCCTTTTTTTTTTTCTTCCACAGAATGAAGGCTGATTTAGTCACAGCGTTCTGTTGTAGGACCATATCATTGTATTGGCAAAATTCTTCTGTTCTTTCATTAGATTCACAAGATTAATGCTAGGCATTGGCCTTATATAATAGGAAGGTGTATCTTCTAGGCCCTTTCCGCACCTTACCTTTTTCCAGCGCTGAGGTGCGGGGATCATGCGAGCAGCCTCCGGCGAGAGGCTCTCGCATCCCTGCTGCTTCAGCTCCGCAAGAGCTGCCTGCTCTCACAAGAGCCCCACCTCTTCCTTCCACAGTCCAGCCTGGGACTTTCCCAGCCTGCGCTGGGGCAGAAAGCGCGACCGGCGTGGCCCCAGAGGCTCCGCACACAAGGTGAGTGCGCGCAGGGCCTGGGAGCAGTGCTTCCAGCCGAAAATGAAAAAGTGTGCTATCGGCTCGTGCTGGCCCCTGGAGCGTCACGCGACTTATCAATCACCATCAGGTTACAAGCCAGCAAAAAGTGCTGCACAGTCCTTATCCACTCTGGTAGGACACTAATGGCCAATGGTTTGAGGGCAGCTCTCCCCAGAGTAGTACGGTGAAGCATGCACCATACCCTCTAACTATCCCAGTTTGTCAGGGACAGTCCTGATTAACTCTCTGTCATCCCCTATTTTCAGCTTACTTTAAAATGTCACAGTTTCTCGCTCTTCCTCCCCCTTTTCCCCTTTGTTCTTGGCTTACTTCAAATGCTGCAATCTGAGTTCAAAGTGCAAAAATAGTTTTTACTCCATTAACTCACTTGGAGGAGGTAGAAGAAAGGGCAGAATCTTGCCTGTCCTGTTAAGCTCAGGCAAAGGCAAATTGTAGCAGCCTCTCCTAGCCTGTGTGTTCCCCCTAGGGATGAAACAAATTCACCAGTTTCCCAACAGGGATTGGATTTGGAGTTCTTGATCCTGTGAGAAAAATGGGGGAAGAAAAACCAGATTTTTTGTCTTGCTTTGTTTGTTTGTTGTTCCTGGCACCACATAAGCTGTGCAGTTTTTGAAAACCACACAGGAGTTTGAGAAACTGAATAGCTTTGAAGTAAAAAACCCTTTTCACAGCATTTTCACTACTCACAGAAAACTGCAAAGCTTTCTGAGAAAAAAAGAACTTACCTGCCTACCTCGTTTTTTCTATGTACTTTTTAAATACGCACAAAATGCAAAACTATAGTGTGCAGTATATTCCTATACAAACAACATGGTAAAAGGTTGACATCACAGCTGTAGCCTTTGCTGATTTGAATGTTGTGTTACTCAAATTTTAGGTGAATATTACACAGTACTTTCCATGCTGAAAGCTGCACAGTTTATTGGAAAACAATGCAGTTTTCTAGACAGACTGCATAGATTTCATAGAAAATATCTGCAGTTTCCCATCCTAATGGGGGGAAAGTTCCCGAGTGCCTGGAAGAAAGAACTATTTCACTTTTTCCCCCCAACATCTACTGGGAATCAGAAGAATCAAGATTTACTGCTGCTAGTTCTTGCCCATCAGTAACTTTTGCCATCTTAATCATACTCTGATGTTGCTTGGCCACATGTGTTCTGGTTTTCATTTGTGAAATGTTGGAGGATGTCACACACACATGCACGCACACACTTTCCCACAGGCTGCCAGTAATGGGGTTTAGGGAAAGATCATTGTCTGAGTAGCTTGTTCTAATTTAATCTGCCCTCTGAGTCTGTTTGACTGTTTGATATTCTCTTAAAACTTGTTCTCCTAGATCATGCTCCTGAAAATAATTACTTTTCTTTATCATTTTTTAGGTAGTTTGTCATTTATTTAATGTCACAACAGCCAAACAACATACTTAAATACATTTCAGTTCTTTCCTATCTATGACATCTGGCATTCTCTTATAGACACACACACGCACACACATAGAGAGAGGGGGGGAGGGAGGGAGGGGGGAGGGAGAGACTTCCTAGATGGATAGATGGGACACAAATAGAAAAATTTGCAGGACAAATGGGCTGACCTTATGGGCCAGACCGAAGAGAAGTGGAATGTCAGCTAACAGTGTGAGAGTGTGCCCTTACAGAGCAGTAATAAGCACATTTGCTAACTTTTGAACATTTGGCATTTGAAAACAAGAGAAGTAAGGAAGTTTCAGTGTTTTGCTGAAAACAAAATGGTTAGGAGGCATTGTCATAATGAAGATAAATAACACTCTTAGCTTGAACTAAATGAGGCAATTCCAAAGAGAAACATGAAAATATTAGTGCCACTGTATCAGGCTTTTGACAAAGAAAACTGTTGAGCTAACTGCATGTGGAGACAGTAGACCTGTGTGTTACAAGGCAAGTCATTTGCCAAATTTCTACAAAGTAAAAGGAGATTTAAAACAGGTAAATTGTGGGTGGGAAGACCTCTGGAGGAGACAAACTTTGATTTAAAAATATCTGCTTATTTCCGCTACATTTGGTTCTGGGTTGGGAATCTAGTCAAAGATGAAGCACACCCTATTTTTGTTTTATGGTATTTATTACTAGGACTGCAAAGGTTTTGTTTAAAAAACGTAAAAGTGTTTTGAAAGCTAAATTTATTAATAATTTTTATTAAGTTTCACAAATAAAAAAAAATCTCAAATTGTACTTTTACATGTAATGTTTTTGTTCTGCCACTCTGATCTAGTTTTCATTTTCTAGATATCTACTCACATATAAAAAATTATGCCTCACAATTCCATGTTCATCTTACGTGTTTGATCTTGCATTTCTCTCATCAACTCCTGTTATGTTACAGTTATTCTCCTTTAATTTCAACCATAATTCAGACATTTTCACTTGGCAGTTCCCAGCAATTACCCATTACAATTTGCCGTTCTGCTTTTATCTGATCGTCCGATTTCCCCTTTAATCTTTGTGAAACAATATCCGCATTTCTATTCTCAATAAATGCCCCCCACCATTGTTCGATTGTGGGTATTTGCTGAGACTTCCACAATTTGGCATATTCAGTTCGCGCTGTCGTTATCATGTACAATATTAATCTCCAATGCCTCTTAATATTAGTATTCTCAAGAATATTTGTCATGTTTAACAAATAAAATTCAGGGTTTTTTACAAATTGAACCTTCAATATTTCACACATCTTTTTATGTATTTCACTCCAATATTTCTTTGCCTTGGGACATGACCACCACATATGAAATATTGTTCCCACCTCTTTCTGACATTTCCAACACATTCCCGTACCTGTATTGTAAATCTTTTTTAACTTTTCTGGTGTCATGTACCTTCTACGAAACTTTTAAAAATAGTTCTCTTTGAGATTCTAAGCCATTGTAAATTTTTGTGTCCTTTTCCAGCTCTGTTCCCATTCATCTAATTGAATTGAATGCCCAATTTTAAAGCTAAATTTATGAACTAAGATCCATATGATATAGTGCAATTCTGATTACCCACTGGAAGCTCAATAGGGTTAGAGCCAGTCTCATGTCCTCCAACTGTTCTGATTTGGTAGGAACAGTTCTGATTAACCCCTGTCACCTCACTTTTTCAGCTACATTTAAAATGTCCCAGTTCATCTCTCCTCACCACATCTTCTTTGTCCTTGGTTTACTTCAGTAGCTGCAAACTGAGTTCAAAGTGCAACTGGGGGAGAGAAGAAGGTGGAATCTTGCCCTTCCCAGTAGGCTCAGGAAAAAGCAAACTGCTGCAGCCTCTCCTAACTGGTGTGTTCTTCATCATTAATAACTTTTGCCATCTTGGTCATATTCTGGTGTTGCTTGGCCAAATGACCGAGCTTTCATCTGTGAAATTTTGGAGGGGAAATTTATGCAGTCTGACCTCCCTAGGGAAGGGGTTTCCCAGTTAATGGGCTGCTAGAGATAAAACCCTGTCTTGTAGACTCACCTATATACTATCTGGATGGGTGGACCTGCAATAGGACACTCTCAAGCTGACAACCTGATCTTTTCAAATGAATGGATCCCCATCTAAAATACACTGTAATCCTAATTTTGGGCAGTCTTTCTTAGCAGCTTGTGCTAACCTTACCAGATGTGTCACATCCATTTTTGTTGCATTCTAGTAACAAAGCAGGATGGCAGTAAAGGTAACCATGGCCATCCAAGCAG
This sequence comes from Cyclura pinguis, assembly GCA_030412105.1. Classification (NCBI taxonomy): domain Eukaryota; kingdom Metazoa; phylum Chordata; class Lepidosauria; order Squamata; family Iguanidae; genus Cyclura; species Cyclura pinguis. The sequence goes on along the minus strand of CM059600.1, from coordinate 106,371,811 downwards.
GATGCATTATACACTAGATGAAAAACGTGGCCTATCCACCCAGTACCATTTACTTTGTGTGGCATCCACTTTCTAAGGCCCCAGTTCTTGCCAGCTCTGTTGTCTGAGATACTTTTACTTAGAGCTGTAGGGAACTGAATCTTTGACCTACAACTTAGCTTACTGTCCTTCTCCAAAGCAAATTTGTGTCTCCCATCATTTCTAGAAGTAGGGGGGCTATTTCTCAGAAGGTGAAAAGAAACCACTCCTGGTGGTCTGATTTTTTTAAAATTTGTTTTTATCAAATACTGCTTCCCTTCCCTTTGCTTTTTTTTATCTTTCTTTCTTTCTGCCCTCTGCATGTATATATTGTGAGATATTATATTAAATTAAATTAATATTTAAACTTCAACATTCTTAGTAATCTTTCCATTCTTCTGCCCCATGCACTTTCCCGAGAGTAAGTCAGTGTAGTCCGTCTAAAATATTGATTGATTGATTGTATTTGTAGGCCACCTTTCTCCCAGAATTGGGACCCAAGATGGCTTCCATAAATAAATGCACATTAAAACACATTAATAACATTAAATATATTAAAAACAATTAAAACAGTTAAAAACATTAAATATAAAATCATAAAAACACTTAATTATATTCTGATTACAACAAGTTAATAAATAAAGCTACCAGGCTTATGTAAAAGCCTGTTTGAAAAGAAAAGTTTTCGCATGCCAGCAAAAGGAGAGCAGGGAGGGGCATGCCTAGCCTCCTGTGGATTACATAGAGCTACATAAGAGTCATTGCATTTTCACCAATGTCATCTTTGACTTAGAAAATTTTACCATTTATTGGTAAGTAAAGTAGCAGAGAGGACTGAGACAAGCTGTGGCTCATTTTACTATGTGAGTATAGCTTGAGCATAGTGACTTATCTGTCACTAGTGGGATTTTTTCATTGTTTTTCCCCAAACACAGACCCACTTCACATTCTGCTGGGTAGCTTTCTGATTAGTTAAGAAACAGGCTGTATTGTATTGACATATTGGCTGAACCTTTCAAATGCTATTTTCTTCAGCATAAATCACATACTTTAATGAATTCAGTATCTGGGACAACAAATACAAGTACATGTCCAGGGACATAGCATTATTATGAAGCCACATAGGGAGCTCAAACTGAAGAGGTGAAAAAATGGATTAAAAGAATGTGTTTTCCATTGTTTTACAAAAGTACTTTCCAGATGTTTGCAATGAAGGAGAAGTTGGTTTTGTACACTGAGAATGGATTTAAATCATGTTCCCTGGCCAGCTCTGAGAATTAGTCTGTGTTGATACACACAGTCAATCTGTGTAAATATTGAATGGAGACACACATTCAGATTAGAGTCCCATTCCAACAGCGGTGGAGAAATGTTCACTGTGAGCCAAACTGGACACAATACTATTCAAACCGTTAGAGTTTATGCAGATGGCTTTTTGAAAGTAAATGATTGGTGGCCTGTGCCTACTATTCACACTAGAAGAAAAGCTCCCATTTACTCCAGTGGGAGCTTTATGTCAAGTACAAATAGCAAACATGGAGAGAGGACTGATCAATAACAGGGCCACAGCAGGGTTTCAGTTTGGCTTCAGATGCCCGTGTATGCAATTTTTCTTTTTCGTTTCTTTTTTCTTTTCATTTTCTTCTCTTTTAAGCTAGTAACATGGATGGCTATTTATCTAGCTTGTAAGTAATAAACTTACAGAGTCAGCAAATAAGTATAACTATAGATAGATAGGTAATATCAAGTAAACTGAAAAGCTTATTTTCCTGTAAATCCACATAAACCATTAATAATAAATATTAAATTACATATTCCATACAGTTTTGTAACTCTACAGATACAAAAGCTGTGAAAGTCTGTTGGGCATGATTTTTTTCACTGATAGACAATTAATGATCATTGCTGTAAACAAAGCAACATTAGAATGAAGGGCAGAAGTGTTTCTGCACTACTATCTTCATCAGTTTGTTTTTATGTGCCTTCAAGTCATTTCTGACTTATGGTGACCTAAGGTGAGCCTTTCATGGGGTTTTCTGGAGCTGAGTATGTGTGATATGCCCACAGTCACCCAGTGGGCTTCCACCTGGGCCATTTCCGCACTAGACTGTTATAGCGCTATTATTCCACTTGCGACATCCTATGGAATCCTGGGGTTTGCAGTTTCGGGAGGGTCTGGGCAGCCCCTCCCAAAACTGCAAACCCTAGGATTCCATAGGATATCGCAAGTGGAATAATAGCGCTATAACAGTCTAGTGCGGAAATGGCCCAGGTCTCAAGGGTTGTAGACCAACACTCAAACCGTTACACACACTACCTCTTTTCATCAGTAGCCCATACTAAAGTCCTTAAAACCTCATTATCTTCTAATTTTTCCACCAGTCAGAGCTAAATGTGTTGGTGTGGAATACCTCACATATTAAGAACAGAAGTGCATAGTAAGAATAGGAAGCTATAGCTGGGGATGGCAAGAGGCCCTTTTGTTTTTATCAGTTCTTGTCACAGAATCATCAAGTTGGAAGTGGCTGCATGGACCGTCAAGTCCAACCCCCTGCTCAGTGCAGGATCTCCAGCTAAAGCATAAAGCAGTTTTATGAGTCGAGTCCTACATTTCCTTTTTTCTCTTGTATGTCTCGCTTGACCCTAAACTCCACTGTCAAAGAGGAAGAGTTTCAAGAGCAAGATGGGTAGGAAAGATATTTAACTGTTCACTATTGTGCACTTAGTATTTATTCCTCCTTTGAATCCACAGATTATTATGTTTCTGTACCTGCGATTCTTCCACATGGTTCACTATGCTTTCAAGACAATGCAGCTTTGGTTGAGGTGTCTCCAAAAATTCAAAGCCAGTTTCTCTGGCTTAGGTTACTCTCCAAATGCTTCAGACTGCAATTCCAATCAGCCTCAGCCGTCATGGCCAGGGTGAGGGGTGATGTGAGTAGTAGGTTGGTATTGGTTGAGTTACAGTCCTGCTCTTATGTGGGACACTAGCTTTAAGAAAATGGTAATTTAAGAACATCATATAGGACCTGATAGGGCAGAGGAGGCTTGAGACTCTTTTATCTAAATGGTTTATAGAAGGAAAATTTCTTGTGCCAGGTCTGGTACAGTACCTGCAGTCATCTCAGCTGATAATTGCTGAGAGTCAGTGTACCACCTGATTAAAAATATTGGTTATTATTCACTTAATTCATATCCTGCCTGTTTTCCAATAGAGGATCCAAGATAGCTTACAGTATAAGTTAAAACCAAATATAGTCAGCCCTCCACATTTGTGGGTTTGACTTTCATGGATTTGTTTATTTTCAAGTTTCTCCAACTCCTGCCTCCCCACCTTAGCCGTTTCTTTACTAGGGGAAACTTCCCTCTCAGCAGCTCCAATCAGGCTGTGCAGCCCTTTAAAAACCTGCAAATAGTCCTCCTTCTCCTCCACCAGTAGCTGCCTGGCCAACTAAGGACAGCTAGTAGTCCAATTTCTCAGCACCACAAACCCTCACCTGATGCCCCGCCCCTTCCAAGGGAGCAGATGAGCAAGAGAGAAGAAGTATAGGGCCACCATGCTGATCCATATCCTTTCCTTGATCTGGTTTGGACCTTGGGTGCCTGTTCTCCCCACCATGCCTTTCCCCCTTTCCACGCACACACACACATTTTGATATTTGTGATTTTTCCACTTTTGCAGGAGTCCTGTGCCCCTAACCCTAGCAAATGTGGAGGGGTGACTGAACATCTAAGGCAGTGTATAGTACAAATGTTTTAACTATTAAATAGTCAATATGTTAAAACATTTGAAACAGAATCTTAAGCCATTTTAAAACATAAAGATCAGGGCAGTTTTAAATGTTCCTTTTGGGGGCAGAATTCTGGAGTGTGTGGTAGCCTCTCAGCTCCAGAAATAAATGCACATGCATATGCATGCATGCACACACACACACACACACACACACACTTAAAAAAAGTCAGGTAGCTGGGCTTGGTGCAAAATTTCTCATGCCCTTGTCATGTACCTTTCATTTTCCCAGAATTCTCCTGGGCCATTTGTGTTGCTCATGTCTCTGTCCCGCTTTAACTGTGTCAGCCAGCCATTCCACTAACTTACCTTCACCATCAGAACAAGTATTCTGTACAAGTACGGATATTCTGCTGGCTCAGCTACCCCCTCTCTAGTAGGGTTTCTGTCAGATCCTGTGGTCCCTGAGCTGGTGGATCTCAAGTCACCCAGTAGATTACAACTGGGTTTTGTGTCATTTCTCATTCTTTTTATCTATACTTATGATCAAAAAAATATTCCACAGAAAGCTTTCACTAAAAATGGGAGGGGGAGAGATTTCTAATTTAGGGAGAGGGGGAAGTCATCAACTATTTTTCTGGATTTAATCAATGAGTGTACAAAATGTTCCAAATCATGGATTTTCAGTTAATTGTGGTTAATTTTCAGCTTATTTTCAACAAAACTGGTTCTTTCTTACCCTCTTTATTGCAAGTTAAAATCCATTCTGTAATACTGCTGTGCTTGTTTATAGCTGTCCAAGAGGCGTTTCATTTTGTGTAGGATGAAGAATTGGTGAAAATCCATGGCGTGTTTGCAAACACTCAGATGTTGCTAAGGTGTTAAAAGGAAGTGCTAAAGTCTTCTGTTGGTGATAATGATGTGTCAACCAAAATATGAGTGACATCTTTGCTCCATTTAAGTAAATAGCAGGACAACAGAAAATATTACAGAGATCAGAATCCCATTGTAATTTTATTTGATATACACTTACATCAAATATACACTTACATCAAATAAAATTACAATGGGATTCTGGTTTCTGTAATATTTGACAAATAACCTATGGAATAATGTTGTAGCATAATATTGAGAACAACCCCTGTTTTGCCACACTGCTTGAACTCAGTGTGATGATCCATGATTGTATGAACCTGTAGGATAAATCCAACTTTACTCTTATCTAGTGTAGACCCATTAAAATGAGTGGAGTTTGTTAGGCACAGCTAAGTTTAACTCCCATTTATGTCAAAGGATCTATGCTATGGAGTAGACATTGGATTTAGCCTTATAGTTCCACATGGTCTGTGGTCAAACAGGTATGCAGAAGGTATATTGTGCATAACCATGGTAAGTGGGCATAGTGCCACCATAATTGCACATAATTGTCCCTGCACATAAAGATCCTGGCTTGTACAACCAACATCTCCAGAAATCTACGTCATGAGCTGTCCAGGAGCCCTATTTATTCCTGCAAACGTCCTTCTCACTGCATTTTGAGGAGAGAAAGCAACACTCATAGTTCCTTCAACACAGTGCTTTACATACTGGTTTAAAAGACTGAGAGTTAGAAAAGAAAAGTGTCCTTGGCTGCTTTAGCATAAGGCAACACTGGATGCCATAGCTGTGCAGTGCCTCTCAGGGAATGATAAATCCTGGTTGTTAGGTTGCTTTTAGCCTTTAATGGAATGAGTTATGAGAAATTAAGTGGGCAGCCTCCTAAGTGCTTGAACAATTTTCTCCTAGCAGACTAACGCAGCAATCACTCTTCCATCAGGCAAATTTAGTTCTCTGAAAACCACAAGAAGCAAAGGTCTGAATATGTAAATGAAATGACTGAAAGAAGAGGCAGCAATTATACATGTTTTTAAAAGGTACTGTGGCTGCTCTGAGGGTGGGTATGTCCCCCTTGCTTCTCTAAGGTTATTTTTTAAAGAGTATAGTCTCATTTTATGCAAATCTGTAATACAAACTGGAGTTTTGCCCCCTGCTTCCCCTGCCCCATTGCAGGGAGTAATGGAGTCTGAAAGTCTACTGACCTTTCCAGGAAGGTTCATATAATTAAAGACAAGCTGTACCAGTCACAAAGCTTAAGCACCTGCGGAGGTTAGAGGATTGTGTGATTTCTAAAATGAGATCTATTCAGAGGATACAAAGGAGAGGGACTCCTTTTGTAGAGACAAATAATATTGGAGCAATTATGCCTAAATAATAATATTGGAATCAGTTATGCTTAAAATATGCCTAAATAATGTTTTTCAGTGAATGGAGAACTGCATGACAGACTCCAGTGATACCTGCTGCTAGACATTGCTCCACACTTGTTCTTCTTTCATTATTTGAAGCTGAAAGTGTGCTGCTTCCTTGTCTGCAGTTCCTGTTTTTTGGTTTGATTTAAAGCTACTGTTCCACTCAAAAATAATAAATGGGATTGGAGAGTCTGCCCTCTAAAATGCCTTGGACCAAACCTTATCGTTCATTGATTCAACTGGCAGACTCTCTGCCCTGTGGAGTGTCTTACTGGCATGTCTAGCCCAAAGCTTGATTTCAGTGCACAGCAGACCATCCCCTGGGAAAATTTTTCTGCAAAACTCTGAAAATTAGTTTCTGTACCCCAAACTAAGTACCTAAGGCTAAGGGCCCTTTCATCCTACACAATTATGGTGGTATTTTTCCACTGTAATCACCACAGTTCCATCCTATGGAATCATAGTACCTGCAGTTTGTTGTTGTGTCCAACTTAACAGCAACCATAAGATTAACTTATCATGGGGTTTTCTTGGCAAGATTTGTCCAGAGAGGGTTTGCCTTTGCCTTCCTGTGAGGATGAGAGGGTATGACTTGCCTAAGGTAACCAGTGGGTTTCCATGGCTGAGCAGGGATTTGAAACCTGGTCTCCCAGTGCATTCACCCAACACTCAAGCATTGCACCATGCTAGGTCTCATTTGCAGTGTAGGGAGGGACATTTAGAATTCTCAGCCAGAGAACTCTGACACCACAACAAATTACAGACCCCAGGATTCCACAGGATGCAGCCATGGCAGTCGTAACACATTTCATGTGGTGGAGGAGAACAGCATAGGTGAGCTTGTGTCCACTGGGTTAAGCCTACCAAGCCCCAAAGGGTCTTTTGGAAGAGTTTGTTGGGTTAAACTTGTTGTGTCTGTTGGGGTAAGGCTGCTTGTTTGTGTGAGCTGAGTGGAGGCTTGCTTCTGTGCTCATTACTAATTTATTATTCCATTGTGTTTTGGTGACTTGTGTCTGTTGGGTCAAGACTGACTGTGTGTCTGTTGGGTCAAGGCTGATTGGTGTCCTCATTAGTGCTCTGCTGTTTTATTGTGTTTTGGTTACTGTGTGTCTGTTGGGTTAAGGCTGATTGTGTGAGATGAGTTCTGGTATTGTGTCTAGGTCAAAGAAAGTACCATTCTGTTGTGCTTTGGTCAGACCTACCTGAAATACTGTGCCCAGTTCTGGGGACTACAATTCAAGAAAGATATTGAAAAACTGGAAAGTGTTGAGAGGAGGGCAACCAGAATTGGTGAAAAGCCTGGAAACCATGGCTGTGTAGAGCAACTTAGGGAGCTGGGTATATTTAGCCTGGGAAAAAAGAAGGTTAAGAGTTAACACGACAGCCATTTTTAAATTTCTGGTCTCCTCCAACTGTATGATTCTATGATAGTGTGATTACAATGATATAGTTGTACAGTGTGAAAAGACCCGAGGTTTTGTCACACTCCAACCTATGTCACCAGGATGCTAGGACTAATGGAGGCTCATAGCATTACACGAAGAAACCTCCCAAGCTAGTAATCCCAAGCACACTTGATGTGTACCTGCAAATAAGAAACTTGAGCTTAAGACCTCTCACAGAGGGGGCAAACTGTGCTTTATGAGGTTCTACATCAGCACCTCTGATCCAGAGTATTCTCCCACATGGGTGTATAGCAATGGTGGGAGACATGCAATTCTCCAGATATTATTGGACTAGGCTGGATAGCCAGTGGTGAGGCATGATGAGGTCTATAGTTCAGGATATGGAGGGCTGCACAATTCTAATCTCTGCCATATAATTTTTACTGGCTTATTCAGTGAAGAGTATAGGCCCCTCGTTGCTTGCACATTGTCAATGTAAAGCAGACTACAGTGGGCGTGTAGAACAGCGTTCGTGACAGTATTTTGTGCTTTAGGCTAAATTCTGCTTTGGCAGTATGTAGGGCACAGTCTGCTTATGGCAACGGTGTAAGGTCTGGAGTAGCGAAATGCTTATATTGGGTGCCAGTAATGCTGATATTCTAGTTATTCATTCCAACTGTGTCTGGACTTTCACATTAAATAAGAACTACAATTTGCAAATTCTTTAATAACCTTTTTTTTTTTTTTGCTCCTTCATATCAAATGGTAACCACAAATGGAAAATACTTCAGCCTTCTAACAAGAACTGCATTATTTTCTGCTTTAGTTTGCATCTCAACATTAAAGTAAGTCACTGACATGACATCAGATCAAGCAGTGTCAATGAAAGATTAAATATGGTTTTCAGACTCTGAACATAATACTTCCATCTGTTTTGATGAAAGATTAGCTTGTTTTCTGTGCAGACACAATCCCACAATAAGTATGGTAACATTTATTTGTATTTATAAACCTATTTTGTGTATAACTGTAAGAATCACTCAGAACACATGTGTTGTTTGAATAAAAGCTCCTTGTAAAGGCCTTAAATCATATATACTCACATGCTGCAGTGCCCCCGCTCCTCTTGGTTATGTGAAAGTACCTCTACCAAACAGTGTTCTTAGTCCCAGTAGCACTGAACATCTGTGAAGAGGTTACTGGATTCAATGTCAGCAATCAAAAAGGGACCATTATTCAGTGGCCGAACTTGTAGTCCAGGTTTAAACCCCTGGCATCTCTGTGTCACACACTGCAAAGCAGTAATGCTGGATCACTGCTGAAGACCTTGGAGACTCAGTGTATCAGGCTGCATTGAGCAATAGACTTGGCACTGAATAAGATATTTTTGTATGTTCAAATAGGCATATACTGGCAATTCATGAGTACTATACTGAAGAAGTGCAAGGTAATGAATGCATTCATTTACAAATATAGGTCAAGTTCATATAGGTCAAGTTCTGAATGATAATTGTGTACCAGTTGATAAGGGCATATCTCAACATCATAACGTCTACTGAGACATCAAGAGATTTTTTTAAAATTGTTTGGCTAAATAGTATGACCTCTTTGGATTCACTCTCTCATTTGCATTCTTTGGAGGAGATCGATTCATTTAAAATGTGCTAATTCTGTTGAATGATATTTGGTACACATGTTCGGGCCATATTTCTGTTTCATGTTTGAATACTGGATCCCAGCCCACATCAAGTAGGTAAAAAGAAGAAGGAAATGCAATGCAAAACACAATACAATATATGCTGTAGAGACTTGAGATATATAAATAAAAGTTGCTGTGCAATTTCAGAGGCAAGCTGCAAGCTTAACTGTTACGTGCCTTTTTGACAAATGGTCAGTGCTTATTAAACACTATATTTTACAGAATTTACTCTCTTGACTTAGTGGAATTGTGTAGTAACATCTTTCTTTGAAATCATTGGCCCTAGTTTTACCTGATTTAGCTAATTGTTAATTTTTTTTAGTGCTTTAGAATACTATAACATATGTTCTTATGTCATCATGAGAGGTAGCAGTTCAGGTGTAGGACAAAAGTGTCTGATAAGAATCATCCAGTCAGACAGGCAGAAATAATTCGGAGTATGAGACAGTATCAAATCATTCAAGATATTTACAATGTAAGTACCATTCAGCAACTCCACATCTTCTTTCTTACCTGCTTAGATCATACTTTCCTGTTCCCTGTATCTGACTTCCAACATACCCTCCAATACTTCACAGATGAAAACTAGTAGCAGAGCACCTTCAGAGTGTGGTCAAAAGGGTGTTACCAGGCAATAAGTGTCCCAAGAACAAGGGGAAAAATAAAGAAAAGCCAGCCAAGAAAAACTCTATACAGATAAGCAGAGATAGCTCCGCATAGCTGTCAAAGCATGCCAAGCTGCAGAGAACACCTTTAGCAGCAAATGCACTAAGCCAGTAACACTCATCCACTCAGCTTGTAATCTTCCAACATGGAGGCTCTTTATTCTTTGTTACACAATCTATACAATCTATACAAAGTCCAGATGGCAATCCAGCCTTTCTAGCTTGCTCTTTCCAGCAGAGCCTCCAGTGACATGCATCAAGCAACATGTGCACTTGTTGGCTGGGATTGTGCTACCTTTATACAGACACCTAGCCAATCCTGGCCAACCCTTGTATTGTCTGCACCTGGTGCTCATCAGCATGACTCAGCATAAACTAGCTCAAGTCACATTCCTTTCCACAGGTGCACTTAACAATTAAAGCAACATGACATTTATGCTTACATCACAAAGCATTTTCTTGAGGTTTGGTCCAACCTTTTCTGACAATAAGAGGGCCAAAGGTTTTACTAAGAAAAAACATGCAAAACTACTATTTTAAACATAGAAACCTTAGAATTTATATATAGTGGTCTTTCCACTTATCGAAAATGAAAAGTGAAAAAAAATTGTGAATAACTCCGCCCCCACCGCTCTCTCATTCCCTTCAGAGCCTCCTCTCCCCATTCCCTTGCCTTTTGCCTCAGCATATGATCTCAGCACCGGGTGAAAGGCAAGGGAATGGGAGGAGGAGCACCAGAGGGCAGAAGGAAGTCATGCACACACCTTCCCTTCATCCCATTCCTTTCCTTTTGCCTTGGCATGTGATCTCAGAGCTGGGCAAAAGGCAAGGGAATGATAGGGAGCACTGGAGGGCAGAAGGAAGGTGCTCATGTACCTTCTGCCCACCACATTCCCTTGCCTTTTGCCTAGACTCGTGATCTCAGTACTAGACAAAAGTGAATGGGAGGGGGAGCACTGGAGGGGGGAAAAAAGGAACGCACATGCCTTTTCCCCACACTATTCCTTTGCCTTTTGCTTTGGCACACTATTCCAGTGCTGGGCAAAAGGAAAGGGAGTGGGAGGGGGGGCACTGGATTCAGAAAAGGGAGGCGTGAGTGTGCTTCTCTCCTGCCCATTCCCTTGCCTTTTGCTTGGGCACTCTTGCCTTCCTTCTCTGTGCCATGCAAAATACAAGGGAATAGGAGGAGGAGAATTGGGGGGGAGGAGAGGAGGCATACACACACACACACCTCTCAAATAATCGAATTCATGAAAGTCAAACCTGCTACAATACTTTTAGCTCCAGAAGATAAATAGAATGAAACTGGTTAAGAAAGCTACAGTTGAAAAAAAAAAAACACAAATGTGATAAAGAAATTCATGCATTCCAATGGCCTGTTAGAATACATCAAACTAAAATCATGTACACATATTCCTAGGAGTAAGTCTCACTGAAATCATTGGGGATTACATCTGAAAATGTAAATGTATGGATGCATTGTTAGTGTAAATGGAGTATCGTTCTACAGAAAAAATATTTCTCTCAAAGTAAATAGACTACAAAATCTCTTCCAGTATTGGACCACAAGTTACAATTTCTTTCCTGTGGCATTATGCAGTCCTGGCACTCACAGGGAGGATTGGTAAATCAAAAGAAGAGCAGTAAAGCTGAGCCTTAATATATAAAGCTTATGTGAATCTCAAAAATAAACAAAACCAAAACTGAAAGGAATAGAAAATATTATCATGAGCCAGGCTGAGCGTGCTGCCGATTCAGACTTGGACTCCGATTTAGACTTGGACTCCCAGCCAGGGGAGGATCCCTTGAAGGGGCCTTCGGGAGAGGGGGCTCCTTCAGAGTCTAGGGAGGAGTCTGCCAGCGACCCCACAGCTGTCCCGGGCACGGATCCCGAGCCAGTACCTGCAGCAGATGTTTGTGCTCCAGAGGCAGAGGCTAGTGCTTCTGACTCGACAGAGGCTGGTGTTTCCAACTCCAGCCCGGAGTTTGCAGCAGACCCTTCCCCCACGTTCCTCCAGAGGCGGCTGGAGAAGGGGGCGGTTTGGAGGTCTCAGTGGCTGTGGGAGAAGTGTCTGATGGATCGGCCCTGAAGTCTTGAGGGGCTCCAGCTGTGAGCTGGGCCAACGGACATTTGATCAGCCCCAGCTGGGCTAAAGACTGTGTATTTAAGACAGACGCTGTTGGAGTTGGGCACGGGGCAATAACTGTCTACCAACTGGGGATCTGCATCCTGGGCTTTCTGTTCCAGGCTAAACCTTGCTGTTTGAGTTTGCTGCCCCTGGGACTTGGATGTTTGTTTTGGTGATGTAACCTCTTGATTTATTTATTACTAAAGCCATAAACTCAGCTCCTGCCTCTATGTCTGCTTAGCCGCTGCCTGACATTGACAAATATATTTTCAAATCAAGAATACTTCTCTGTAATGCTGATCCTTTTTTAGGGAAATTAGAGCTAGAGAGAATCAGTGTGTCTCTGAGAAAAAGAGATTGAGGCCATTTCTGCACTAGACTGTTATAGTGCTATTATTCCACTTTCAACATCCTATGGAATCCTGGGGTTTGTCTCACCCCTCACTAAACTGCAAATCGCAGGATTCCATAGAATGTTGAAAGTGGAATAATAGCACTATGACAGTCTAGTGCAGAAATGTCCTGAGAGAGTACTTGATGCACAGTTCCTATGGTGTCATAACTCAGAGGAGATCTCCTCAAGAAAAGTCTTTTTTAACTGGAAGGATACTCCCCTTCCCCTGCTTTTTACCAAGTATATTTATTTCCTTTGCTTAACCTCAAGAATGCGTTTAGAGTCACGCAGCATAGGTTCAGTTGCAAAACTAGAAGCTGAAGCAGTTTTTTTGTTTTTTTGTTTTTTGCATTTACCAGACCCTATTTAGAATGGCAAGAGTCTGTCCCTCCTGCAGAATTAATTGGATATAAACTACTTTTGCACTTTGAACTCAGTTTACAACAATTGAAGGAAGTCAGGACAAATGATGAAATTGGGGGGAAGAGAAAGAGAAACTGGGGCATTCTAAAAGCAGCTGAAAAAACAGGAAGGCAGAAGATTAATTGTAGGTGTTCCACCTGAAGTGGGACAGTTGTAGGCTATGCTATTTACACCTTAAGCCATGCTTTCAAAAGTTTACCACCAGGAGCAAATCCCAGTGGCCATTTGCTGTGTGTGATTTTAGCTGTGTTTCCTAATTACTGTCCTATTAGAGAAACAAGGCTGTGGAAACATATAAGCAGATTTCTGAAGTTACAGACCTTTTATTTAATGGTCAAAGAGAAGCCAAAAGAAAAAAAATAAAGCGATGAACAGGGATGTGGACATGGGCAGTCACATCCTCTGAAGGTTTGTGAGAGCACAGTACATTGGCTGATGAAAGGTGATGTGCCCCTCTCACTAATTTTCTCTTGTGCTCTTGTTGTAGGGCAACCCGCTGTACTTCCAGTCTGCTCGGAATGTTTCAGTGAACATTCTCAATGAGGAGAGAAAAGTTCTTACACGTCTGGTAACAGGTAAGGTGAAGGGAATGCTGGAGGAAGCGATAAAGAAGAGAAGGGAGGCACTCTGAGGGGATATTGTGCAATCATTAGCCCAGGGAGTAATCATTACTAACTGACCTAGTACAATACAAGCCATGACCCAGCTTTCCCCTGCAGGAATCACTGTTAAGAGTGTCAGAAATTAAAGAAAAAATTATTTTTCGTTTGAAAGCAAATCCTGAGACAAAAGGTCACTTGTACAAGCACAAGTTCAGGAAGAGGACTGGCATTTTGATGTTGCATTTGTAACAGGCACAAGGACATCCCTGGACTCTTTAAACTTGCCCAAGACGACCGGCGCAGTGCTGATAAATATTCACAGCACAGGAACACTCTTGTCTTTTAAAGATTTCTGTTCTTAAAAAAAGCTTTTCAAAAAATCCCTTGTGCCGATAAGTACCATTTATGTTCATGAAATGGTGCACTTTATGTTTGACAAGGAAAATAGATGCTTTGGAAAATCCCCAGCAGATGGGTTGCCTTTGAGCACCCGTCTGCTTTTTGCAGTGAGAAGGGCCTGGCACAAAGGCAGGAAGGCAGGAAGGCACGCAGGCAGACAGGCAGCCTGGTAAGGGGGAGCGTCAGTGCCGCTGCACCGGCAATCCATAAACATGCTGCTCTGTGTGAAATTAGATTGCCTGCCGTGCTTATATAACACCTGGCCTCCAGTCAGCAGGCTAAATAATTAAATAAACAGTTTCAGTCAGCAATTATTTTTAGTTGCATGTGTGAAAATTGCCTGGAGGAGAGGAAATAAATTCACCACCTGAATTCAATCCCAGATACTCACATTCAAAAGAAGCTTGTTTCGCTAGCGGATCATTTGCCATTTACAGGCAGGAAACGTGGAACACTCTAATGGTTGCGTTGCTGAATAGGATTTAGAGGCAGTGGCAGCTCTGCAATCACAAAGATGATGTTCTGTGTGTGTATTTGTGTGTGTGTGTGTACATGCACACACACACAGCTGGTTAGTCTGGAAACTGCTATACTGACAAGATGCTCCCATGAGATTCAAGTTTTGTCTTTAAGCATTGCTACACAGTTATCTTGGCACAAGAATGATAAGCGTAACATGATTATTTAGGAGATACAAAATAGATAAGGCCACATCTAGTATAAGAACCTGTAAGCTTTTCAACTGCACAGAGTTCTTCAACAGGGCCCATTATGAAAGCAACTAGGTCTCAGCTGTAGAGACAGCTTTGATCATTCCAACTGCAAATATTTTAGCTACTTGCACAGAACTTATGTAATCATATATAACTATGTGTTCTCCTTGTCATCGTGTGAAATATTTCCATAATGATGCGTTGTAGGAGGCAGAAGGGAAATTATAACTGTGTTTGTTCTTTTTCAGTAGAAAACCATTCTGTTTTTGCTGTTAGGGAGACAGCTATAAAATGTCCAGATCTGGAGACTGGATATGAGAACGCTGTGGACTGAGAGGAAGTAGACATGGGAGGAAATTAATAATGCTTTAACATATAGAATTCATAGCTGTTTTATGATACATGATACAAAACGCTGTGATTATTTTCAACCATATAGGCAGCTCGTTTGTACAATGTATGTTGAAGCAAAATGCATTTGAGTTCTTTCAAATAGAAAGGTTGGTTTCCCTTAGAATCCTTTCATATACGCTTGCACAGCACAATGGCACCTTAAGTAAAACTCAGTTAGGCTAAAAATCAGTAGTGTGAACTTTGCAGGTGATACTGGAACAAGTTTTTCTACAATATGTATCATTTTAGTATCTCATCTGACTAAGCTGTTGTCAGCCCATACTTCTTCCTGAGGAAAAACACTGGCTAGTGTTCAATCAATTGTTGAATGCTGAGTCAGCACATAGGTAAATCAGTGGGTCCACCCTAGTTATGATTAACAATGCGATTTAGGCCAGTGTTGCTGGAGATTATAGCATTTTCCTGAAATTATACTGATCAGAACATCTGCCATAATAAATACTGGTAATAATATTGCATACAGAATTTGGCTGTGAATTGCTTAATCATTGCCTCTCCATAATCATTGTTTCTAATTGTGAGAACTCTGCAACCAGATTGTGTTCTTCAGCTCTGTACAAGTAAGAGTATATACTTTCTCTTATTGGAAATCATTACAATGGTTAATCTCTGAGTGATGTTGATCTGCTTGGAGTGTTTTGAAGTAGATGTTGGCAAAAGTGCACCTTCCGCCAAGCAATGAAAGAGTTATCTGTTTGTACGGCTGAGCTACAGATTTCTGTAACTGTTGTAATGAAAGGCGCTAACACATTTTAATATTTGAGGTGGAGAAGCCATTGTTTAAATAAGCCAAAGGGAAATCATTGGAAAGTACACATCAAAAAAGGATGTCACTGTATTGTTCCTTCCAAGAACATAAGAAGAGATGGGACCAAAATCTAGTCCAGCTTTTTCTTCCCACAGTGGGTAACCATATACTTATGAGAAGCTTACCAGCAAGACATGAGTGCAACTTCACCCCGACAGCTGGTATTCAGAGGCAGGAATCCACAGCTAAAGTACCTTTGGGAGTTAGCCATTCAATCTCTACATAAAAACTTCAGCAAAGGCCATCACATGGTTCTGTCATTATATGGAAGTTTTAAAAAAAAAAGGAAGAAAAAGACAGGTTTGATCTAGACTTGGAGATTCTTAAAGAAGAGTTGTGGAGACAGGGTGTTTTCCACTTTTGCAGTCTTTTCCAGAGCTTGTTTTGCTAGCAAATTGAACTCATTTTTTAAAATAAAAGAAAGGAGCAGTATAGTGATTAGGATGTTATGTTGGCACTTAAGGGATCCAGATTCAAGTACCCCCTAGGCCATAAAACTCAGTGGGTGGATTTAGGCCAGTCAGTTTCTCCCAGCCTAGCATAAATCACAGAGTTCTAATCACAGAATCATAGAGTTGGAATAGCATTGCTTCCTACCTCTTCATGACGGTAGTGATGATATAGATGCTCTAAGAGAATCAGGAGCACTGCATACTAAAGAAGGAATCAATGTAACTGACAACCACAGCAAGAAGAAAGATACTGATGGGTGGAGACCCATTGTTCAAGGGTATAGAGGAACCTGTGTGCCAGCCTGAGGAAATGAGTTAGGAATGTCCTATCTTCCTGGTGTGCCTATCTGGGATATCACTGACAACTTGCCCAAACTCATCAAGAACACAAATCAGTGTCCCTTTCTCCTTATTCATGTGAGCACCGATACTGCCAAGAAAACCTTTTAGCGGATCATCTTGAACTACGAAACTCTGGGCAGGAAGCTGAAGAGTCTAGAGACACAGTTGGTATTGTTGCCAGTTCTGCTAGTGAAAGATAGAGGGGATCATTATCAAATTTGTGGGTAATACAAAACTAACACATTAGAAGATAGAGATAGAATTCAAAGGGCTTTGATAAACTAGAAAATTGGGCTTCAGCTGATAGAATGAAATTCAGTGAAGACAAATGCAAAATTCTATATTTAGGCCATGGAAACCAAATGCATAGGTATAGATAGGGTGTACTTAGCAGTATATGTGAAAAGGACCTTGAAATTATTGTTGATCATAAGTTGAACCTAACTCAGCAGTGTGATGCTGCAGCAAAGGAGGCAACTAATATTCTAGTTTTTATTAATATTTATTATGTTAATTTTATTAACATAGTTTCTAAGTTGAGAGAAGTAATAATCTCACTACATTCTGCTTTAGTCAAGTGTTATGTAAAGTATAATATTTATTTCTAGGCCCTCTATTCTTAAGAGATTAAGAGGGGACATGATAGCCATGTTTAAATATTTGAAGGGATGTCATGTCAAGGAGGGAGCGAGCTTGTTTTCCGCTGCTCCAGAGACTAGGACAAGGAGCAATGGATTCAAGCTACGGGAAAGGAGATTCCACCTGAACCTCAGGAAGAAATTCCTGATGGTCAGAGCTGTCTGACCATGAAATATGCTGCCTCAGAGTGTGGTGGAATCTCCTTCTTTGGAGGTTTTTAAGCAGAGACTGGATGGCCATCTGTCGGGAATGCTTTGATGTGTGTTCCTGCATGGCATGGGGTTGGACTGGATGGCCCCTGCGGTCTCTTCCAACTCTATGATTCTATGATTCTATTCTAGGAAGGACATAGACAAGTTGAAGCATTTTCAGAGAAGGACAGCAAGGATGATAAGAGGTACTGAGAACAAAACATATGAAGGAGCTGGGCATTTTCAGCCTGGTGAAAGAAGACTGAGGGGAGATATGATGGCACTCTTTAAGCACTCTTTAAGGGCTGTCAGAGAAGAGGATGCAGGTTTGGTCTCTGCTACCCCATAGGGTAGGACCAGGTCTAGTGGTTTTAAGTTGTAGGAGGGTAGATTTCCGTTGAAAACTAGAAGGAACTTCTTGATGGTAGGAGCAATTTGGCATTGAAACCGATTACCCAGAGAGGTAGTGGGGTCTGGATGTCTTCAGAAAGACGCTGGACAAGTACTTGCTGAGGATGCTTTAGCTGAAGTTCCTGCGCTCAGCAAGGTGTTGGATTTGGTGGCTTATGGGGCTCTGTCCAGCTCTGTGATTCTATGATTCTGACTCTGGCAAAATAAGCTACTACATGGTCAGTACATTAAGTATATGAGGATATATTTTCATTACTTAAAATTCCTCTCAGAAGTCATTTCAAATATAATTGTTTTCACATGGAAGCTTCTGGATTTCATAGAGTCTCCATGGCTCCTAGTGTTATCTTAGACCCAGGGTTTTATTACTTTGTGAAATGTTAATATAGCATAAAATTTGCTCCATCAGACTCCATTCCTAAAAATTCTCAGTTTATGTACTCCCATAGTGAAGACAGATATAAAAAAATTGGTTCAGCAGTTTGCAATCTCCTTATCATCCTCTCCCAAATCTTTCATCCACTTTGTCACACAATAGTCCAATTATCTTTCTAGAGCAGTGGATTTCAACCTTTGCCCATACAAGTGCTTTAGATTTCAGCTTCAAGGTCCTGTCATCATTGCTCATGCTGGTGAAGGCTTCTAGAAGCAGAAGTACAAAATAGCTGGAGGATCAAAGGTTAAGAACCCCTCTTCTAGATAGTTTCCTGGGTCAGCCATAGTTAAATAATTTATTATTTTGGTCAGTATTTTTAGTGGCATGCTATTCAAACACATTCAATATCTTCTCATCCTAACCCAAATCTCCTAATCATGGAGACAATGGCAAGCAAGATGTTAAAGTCTATTCAGCAGGTAACCTCATACTTCATGTGACATTATACTCATTCAATTCAACTCCTGCTCATATCCTCCCACCGTCTACTGCTGTGTAACACTATAGCCTGTCTGCCCACCCAGATACTTTTCTGCTGTCTCATTTGTCACTCTTTTTAGCATTCTGGAAAACATGGTAGTTTACGTGTGAGAACAGGAACTCGTCTTCCACTGACAGGAGTGGTATGTTTTTAAGTTGGCTCTAAATTGATAGCCATTGGGAGGAGTTGTTGATGGCGATAAGGAAGTGCCATCCATATGAAAACACAGAGGATATGTGGCAACTTTGTTCCCAATCTCTAAAGATCTTGTAAATTATATGTGTAATATAGTTCACTTGTCTATTCACTGGCCTAATTGACTTCTAATATTTAGGGCTGAGAAGTAACAATATCTTATCTCCTGTTGCTCTACTTGTTTGCAGTTTAGATTTTCCCTGTGGTTTGGCTTGAGCAGATTCGATTGATTCGCTAAATTGCTTGAACAAGGCAATTGTCTTTATCTTGGGGTATCTCACTCTCCTTCCATTTTATGCTTGTAAGAGTTTGCTCAAGATACTAATGTACAAGAGATAAAAAGATTAATGTATGGCATGTCAGTTGGAGGCAAAGGTTACTTCTTGTATGATAATATGCTTTGCATATGCTTAAATATATCAACTTCTGGAAGACGTATTCTAGCAGAGGCATTCAGCATGAGATTAAGGACATAGCTTTAAAGAGATTTTGCTGCTAGTTAAATCTACATATGGAAAGTTGATAGATGAATACAGGCAGTTGCTAATTTTTTATAGAGGGTCTTTTAATAGAGTATGGAATCATTTCTTCTTGTCTTCAGTAAATACTGAAGCTGGGACAATGGCATCCCTATGATCTTAAAATCACTGTTCTAAGAAAAACTTCATAATGCTCAAGATAATCACATTTGTTTAAAATCTCTTCTTACATCTGTGGATCCTGTAGCTTTTTCATAAGTCTAATTCTCTGTCAAATCCTTTTTCTGATCAGACTCAGCAAAAATAACACTTTTTATATTTTATATTGGGATTCTCTATGTGGATCTACATTAAACATGGCTTATTCTCCAACTGTCCCAATTTGGCAGGGACAGTCCTAATTAATCATACATCATCCAGCTTTTTCAGCTGCTTTTAAAATGCCCCAATTTTTTTCCTCCTCCTTCCATTTTCCTCCTCTGTCCTTGGCTTACTTCAAGTGCTGCAAACCAAGTTCGAAGTGCAATTAATTCAGCAAGTGGAAGAGGCCAAGAGAGGGCAGATTCTTGACTTTCCCATTAAACTCTGGCAAAAAAGAAAAAGAAAAGAAACCTACTGCAACCTCTCCCAGCTTTTTGTTTGTTTGTTCTTCCTCATTAATAATTTTTCCATCTTAACTGAAATCTATGTCACAGTTTTCATCTGTGAAATATTGCTGGTATGGCATGGTCATTGTCTGGGTGTTGTTGAGGAAGCCTAATTCATGAAAGGAAAGCACTTCTTTCCGAGAAACTCTTGAACAACAAAGGATGAGGTACTAGGATATGCAGGTTGAGAGAGAACAGTAAAATTTCCCTTAATCTACACCTGCCTCTATAAATGAGGTCTTCCTTCAGGATCAGAAGTTCACAGTGTGCAAAAGGGACTCTTCCTTGGAGAAGGTGAGGTTTACACCCAAATCATAAGGCAGAAATGAGCAAGTTTCAGAGGTTCCAGGGTTGCACTTATCTTCCCAGATGCCTTCATCCCTTGATACCCCCATTTTTATTTTTCTTAAAACTTGTGCCCTAGGGAGAGTTGTTTCAATATGATTTGCCCCCTGATCTATTACAGCCCTTCTGGGGGGAACTCATTTCAAAACAAGAAGTGAACAGAAGTCACCAACAGTTTTGAGGTTTGGAGGATGTGGCAAAATTGTTCATTGTTCATCCCTAGAACTGTTTTGTTCAACATTTTTACCCTAGAAGAACCCTAGTATCTTGTGGAACGCTAGGTTTCTTGGGCACTCTGTTTGAGCAACCCTACCCTAGAGTAGGCGGTGACTTTTCTATGTCGAACAGAAACACTTTGGGGGTGCTAGAGGAATGCAGCCTATACTTTGCCTATCCCTGATGTAAGGTTTGTTTTTGGGATTTGTATCTGTGCTGCAAATACAGTTGTGTGCAAAAGCTATGTGGCTAGATTTCTTCCAAAGAATGCACAGTTTTACCTGTATTGTCAGATCCAATACCAGGTGGGTCAAGAGGTGATGTATAATTACCTCAAATAAATAATATACATATTCCATTGCACATACAAATCACCTACATGGAATTGTTACACTTTTGTTTGAGAAGTTGTGTAGGAAAGAACCACAATCTTGAGTGCATATTTGAGATCTGTGGAATGTTGGCTGGGGCCAAGGCTCATTTCCAGTTCCACTACGTGTTGTTTTACATACTGTGTCAGTGCATTGATCAGACCTTTGTCCCATTGAAGTTTGTACTGTTTAAAAGTCCATAAACACATATTAAACTTAACTCTACCAAGGTACTGGGGGTATTTGCAAAGACCTTAAGTAACGGGTATGTTTGCAAACCAGCGTTCAGTAGAAAAATCTGGCTTGTTGTGAACAAACAAAATGCTGCTGCGCTGCTCAATTGCTCCCGTTTGCAGTGCAAAGCCTAAACAAACCATGGAGCATTGGTCCGCAGTGGATTTATTACTTCATCCAGAAATAGGCAGCTTCCTGTCTCTGGTTTGTTCCTTCCTAGCATATCAGGAAAAATCCATGGTTTATTCTTGGCTCTATTATTTGTTTTGTTTAGAGATCACATATCAGAGAGGGGGAAAACCACCTGCTATCGGACAGTACAGTAGCTCCATGGTTTGTTTAACCACTTCCACAGCAAGTGGGAGCAATTGAGCAAGAGGCTGCCAGCACACAGTTCATCCATGACTACCTTTTATCCTCCTTTGAGACATTTCTGCTACACTTGTGCAAGGAACCCTTACAGACATAGACTACTTTCCTCTCTCTATTTCCCTATCCTGCCCTGTACATCACAGAAAGAAGATAAACTCTGGATTCTAAAATATGGAAGTAGGCTGTAACTCATTTCCATAATATAATCCAATAACATAATTAGGTTTGATGGCAGGGAATACCCAAAATTTTAGTGATCTTTGACATACAGCTAACTCTAGGTAATAGATATCATGTAAATAAATTTTTAAAGAGTCATTAACAGGAAATACAGGAAAGTATTTTCACCTCAAAGGGCTTCCCTGATATTTAATTAGAAGAAGTACTGAAGAAGAAAGGAGTCATATATATTAGTCTCTCAGTGGCATGATCTATGCAAAATTATTAGTGTAGCGTCCTTCCTGCATTTCAGTGTGTCAAATTTGGTAAAGATTTTCAGCAGAATAGCAGTAAAAAAAAACACTACTACTAAATTTTCTCTCTTCTTTTTAGGTCCTAAAGCAGTGGAAGCATACAGCCAAAAATTTCAAGTACTAACCACCTCGGGGGACTTGTTGTTTTCTGCGGATGAAAATGAAGTTGTAGTTGGAGCAGAAAGACTGAAAGTTTTAGGTAAATAGACTTGACAAAGCTTTTCTCACTATATGCATACTTATTTATTGGAAGCATTTTAGGTGCCTGATCTCCTTTATGGCACTTGTGGAAAGTTTCCCATTTGACTTCCAAGAAGAATTGGTCAGATGTTTTTGATTATTCATGGGATTTGCCGCTGTATTATCCCATGACCTTCAGAACTGGCACAAATCCCTACAAGACTGGAAGGCACACAAACAGTCAGTATCATGATTACTTGCGTTATTAGAAAGAAGGCACCTCCTTAACATGAGATGCATAGTGACTAGTGTATTGTAGATTTTTTTTATGCCTGTAGTTGTCTGATCATATTTTTTAATTGATAAGCACTTTGAAGAGGAAGTGGGTGTGATGAAAAGAGGTAGAGCTACTTTTCTTTGCTTCCCTTTGACCAGCTAAAATTGTGTGTTCCCTCACAAAACAACTTTCTCTTCTCCATAGAGAATACATCTCTGATGCCCTGTGTGGTGACTGGATGGAATGAGCACTTGACATTACACCTAAGCCTCACTTCAAGTGCAGTCACAACCAAGCGTTTGCAGTTTCTAGTTTCTTTCATGTGGCTGCCTTCATGTCTGTGCATCAGGGACTTCTAGTATTTATGGCTGGTTAAACAGTAGAAATCTACAATCTTAGCATAATTTTTCTTCTGCTACAAGCAATAACTAAAAATCATTCAGCTTGCTTTCACTCATAGACCACAAGGCAGAAAGGGATGGAGAGTTATATTTAATACCTTTCCTGAGAGTTTGGCAAAGGTGTATTGTTTCTTTTAGCACTTGTTTTTACCACTTCCAAAGTGGAGTAATCCATAAATTGCAATTGCTTTGCCTTCAGCCTATGCTGATCAGTGAGATTTGTCTCTTGTTTAGTTAAATTGCTCTTCTGTAAATAGTGGTGTTTTGGAAACATATATTTATATGATTATTTTATGCCACCTTTTAGTCTCTGGAACATAAAAGAAGAGGATGTTTCCATAGTTCTTCTGCCATTTTTATTTATGCATGCAATAGAATGTCTCTCTCAAGGTTTTATCTTTCTTAAACAAAGATATCGTAGTAGAAAAGAGACAGTGACATCAGAAGTGAAGTTATGTGGGGGTTTTAGTAGCTCTTAGAGGAAACATTTGTAGTCTCCTTGATGCTTGGTATGTGTCATATTTCGTCTTGTCTTGGTGTCCACATAGTCCAATTCGTGCAGAAAAAAATGCACAATTCTGCTAATCACTTTGTTTTAGCATTGGCAAAGTCCAGGTGCCACTGTTTGTTCTCTGTGTAAACAATCTTGACCTGTTCTTGTTATTCCCTTATGTGTCCTTGTTGCAACAAAGGAAGTGTGAGACTGCAATATGGCATAAAAGTTCGTATGAAGAGGTTGGAGCAGCAGTTATTGGGCACGTGGAAGGCTTTTAATCTTGTTAATGATAATGACTGCCTTCCCTTTGTACTTCTTCAAAGCTTGATCAGAAAGTTTGTTCTCTAAAGCAGCTCTGGAACCTTAAAGTGACAAAAGCAATAAGGCTGGCTCTTTTTCCTTTGAATTCTTAAAGACTTTTCCAGCACTCACAGCAAGTCACAAGGAGCATGAAGGAAAACATTGTTTAGGAGATCTGAAGATAAGAACTTTAAAAAAAAACATGAAGAAGTAAGGCATAGCTTGCTTTTCAAGCTGCCATCTGTGCATAGAATTTAAAAAAAAGTCTTATCCTTCTGTGGGGAGAGGGTGCACTTAGGAAAATATTTGGGATATAAGCCACATGCTATAATGGTTGATAGGAAAGCACCACAGACTTTAATCATGTTATAGGTATAACCCATTTCACAGTCACTTACTCTTGTGTAGAACTGAAACCTTAAGGATCTGAAATATCTGAGTGCTAGTGCTGATTTTTTTTTTAATTAAAAAAGATGAACATGTTGAAAATATGTTTAGCTCTTTCTAATGAAAGTTGTTGTGATATGCCTCTTGCTAGGTTTAGCTATTTTGTCTGTTTACCAGAACACATCAGCGTTAGAGCACGTGTAGTGCAGAGCTTAGAAAGTTATTTTTAAAAAGTAATTTGTTCCTGTTAATTTTACCATATTTGAGGACATGCACACCTGGTTCTGTTAATCATTAAAATGCTTGGGAAAAATGTAACTTGCATTGTTATTTATTGAGGTGCTTGTTGATTTTTGATTACTTTCCATTACTTTTTATGAAGAGAAAAAAACCCTTTACGATTGCTTACAGAATTGCATAGCACTTCCAAACTCCTGCCTCTTAAAATGTCCTTAAAAGTAATGTTTGAAAGTATTCAGAAACTGTATCTCATTATACCAATAAAGAATTTTCACTGTTACTTATTGTATTCTGAAGTGTAAATTTATTATACCCTCATCAACACTTCTCCCCAGTAGCTAGATACAGGTGACTACATTGCTGTAACTCATTATTTCCAAGCTGTGCTGGGGTTCTGCAAATTGCATTGTATGTATATGTGCCTTTAAGTTTCCTGTTGGCTTATGGTGACTTATAGGGTTTTCTTAGGCAAGGAATACTTACGTAAATGTGGTTTTGCCACTTCCTTCCTCTGAAATATAGCCTACAGCACCTGGTATTGGTTGGCAGTCTCCCACCCAAGTACTAACTAGGATTGACCCTGCTTAACTTCCAAGATAAGATGGGATCTGGTGTCCTTAGGACAGAGAGGAGGGAGGGACGTTAACCCTCACTATTGGTGAGGCAAATCCCATTATCCCTCACTACTGTGGCAGTGTCTAGGGCTGATGGGCTTTCTCTTCCTATTGGCATGGGAAGGAGAAGGAGGGAGCTCCAGAGCGGGGAAAGAAAGATTCGCGGGAGCTTTCCTCCACCCCCTATTCCGTTCCATTTTGGCTCAGGGTGAATTCTTTGTGCTGGGGCAAAATGCAAGGGAATGGGAGGAGGAGAAGTGGGGGGGAGGCAAGCACTCTTGGAAATAATCAAATTTGCAAACATCAAACCCATGAATGTGGAAGGAGAACTGTACTGCTCAAAAAAGTCTTCCTTCAGCCTTAATTCATTGGTTACATTTATCGAGCTGGCTAATCAAAAAAAGGCTAATGGAGATAGCTAAAGACTTGACATTTCACTTGTAGTTTTGAAATCCCTGTATATTCATAGAAAATTTAACTGTATTAAGCAGTAGGTTAATAGAATTAATTGTTTAATCCATTAAGTATAGATTTTAAAATAGAAAATTTAATCAGACGTCTGTTTTAATTGTATAAAGTCTGTTAGGAGGTAATGGCACTCTTGTAAATTATCCAGATATAACTGTCAATTCAGACCATCACTGCCTTCCTGTGGTTTTGAGGTCCCATAGATTTTTGTGGAACTCAGATTCATCTGGATGTTCAGTGATTGTGGTTAAAATTGTTTTTCAGAACAGTCAATCGCTTGTCAGCAACCAGAATAAACAAATATCATTTGTGAAAGTGTTTATGTGCTTGATTGTTTTATTAGCCCAAAACAAGACAGGTAGAAATAAAATAAAATAAAACAAAATCCTTCACTGATTGTCCAAGCTGTCTAAAATACGTGAGCATAGGTGTTTAAAGACTCATGTATTTAGCTCCAGATGTTTTGGGGCTGTGTTTGCTCTCATCTGCTTGGTGCAGAAAATATCAGTGTGTCTTCTGGACTTCCAATGTTTGTGTGTAACACTGCTCCAACCCATTCAAGCTTTCATGAGGAAGGATAGGACTATACTAAATGAAGAACAATGACCTCTATAAACTGGTGGTACCCAAGTCAGATGGGCATTAAATCTATTCTGGATAGTAGTCCAAATTGTAAAGGAGCTGTCCAAGGCGCTGAAAATTTGGAGAGATAGGTTTCAGCAGTGTGTGTGTGTGTGTGTGTGTGTGTTCGTTCATGTACCTTCAAGTCATTTATTGATTTACAGCAACCTCATAAATTTCATAGGCTTTTCTTTGGCAAGGACTATTCAGAGGTGGGTTTGCCATTTTCTTCCTCTGAAATATAGCCTACACAACCTCGTATTCATTGGTGGCCTCCCATCCGAGTACTAACCAGGGTTGACCCTGCTTAGCTTCTAAGATCAGATAGCATCTGATGTCTGTAGGGTATTTAGGTCCCCTAGCAGCACTATGTATAGCTCTTTTAAAATTTGGAGAGATAGGGTTCAGACAAGAGGTAGCACAGTTCAGTGTATGTCATCTGTCTATATCAGTACTAACTGTAGGACACCAGTTTGGAGTCAAAAGAATATTGTTATTGGGAGAAAAATCACATGCACACAAGGAAAGAAGCAGTCTCACAAATCATATAGTGCAAGCAGAAGGAAAGAAGGTAAAGGTTTAATAGTGGAGATTTTGGGATGAGGAGAGTGATCGTTACTGTGCCTGAAGCAGAAGAGGATCGAAGCAAGATGTCCCAGACTGGATGTGGGATCTGAGGGCAGTACAATAAACCGGAATCTGGCCGCCCTCATGCAGCATAACATGCCAGTGTGTGTCCGAAGTACTAGCAAAAAGCCATGCTCTGAGCCAAGGTTTAAATACCCTTTTTCTGTCCTAAAAGGAAATGTGTTAATTGCTCCCTGGCAGAGCCAACAGAGGAGTCTGGAAAGTTCTGATTGTCTTTGCAGCAGGTGACAAAGCAATGAAGAAAATCACGATAGCCTCTTAATAACTGGAAAGGTGAGGGAACAAAAGGACTATTTCCATGGGAAGAGGTAACAGGATGTTGGCATTTTGAATGGTCCTTCTAGCAGCTTCATTCACTATTGTTTCATAGGCTTGAGTACTTCAGAGGACCATCTAAAACTCATCAGGTCAAGCTGCTAGAATGATCCTTCTGAACTTATGACCTGGCCATGCTAACATTCTTTGTTCTAGCTTTGAAGTTTCTACTCAGAGTCCCTTTTCTTTCCACATAGCTTTCAGTCATAAGTATAAAATCTATATTTATTTCATACCAATTAAACAGTATTTATAGCCAATCATACTGTATCACAGATTGGGGGTGTACGGTATGGTAATAATCCCATGGTAGGTTTGCCTTAATGTTTCCGTAAGTCAGAAATGACTTGGAGGCATAGAAAAACACAACAAAGGATTCAACAGCTTGGACAGCTTCTTTAAAGTTAAGGTTATGAGCCTGTCCCAAAGACTTGTAAGCCATTAGCTGCCACCGATGGCAACTGCTGCTTCTACTGCAAATGACGTAGTAACTCTAACACCACAGAGTTAGCTTTGCTCTACTGCATGTTGAATGATAGGTTCTGCCCCCACCCTCATAACCTAGATAAGCATTATTGAGCAACTGTGTCTTGGTTTTAGAATGGAAAACAGATTTCTGAGTGGTGATGTTCTCCTGATGACATTTCTCAGTCATATCATAGATAAAGCCATCTTCTGCTTATCTTGTTTAAAATCCGTGGAAATGAAACACATGTAGATCATCTGGAGTAAAAGTTGTATCCACAATATGCTATAATAAAAGAAATGAGGAAAATAACTTTGATATACATTAATTACCAACTTCGTTTAGTGAAACATTATATGTGAACATTATAGCACTTATAAACAAAGCAGAATCATAAAGCATTATTCTAGCTACTAATTAGCTCTATTTATTCTCCAGATTAGTTTTTAAATATGCCCTCTAGATGCCACTTGATACCAATTACCAGAGTTACATTATTATCACTATACAAAAGCATTTTAATTAAATGTAAAGCAATTTAAATTAGCATGAATTTCTTGAGAAATTAAACTGTCGTCAAATGCTTAATTTAGCCTTTTTAGATGACTGCAGCCAACACGCTACCATCACTATTCCCAAGAGTTGTAACATGATGACCATGAATGAAAGAAGAGATATTTATGCTCAGAAACTATCATAGCTCAGCTACAGCATTATCTGCTTTGTTCTGCATAACAGAACCCACAGGTAAATAGGCAAGCTGCTTTCTAAGTTGAACATCAACTGATCTCTTCATCAGTGCACCAAAAATGGGAAAAAACATTCCTTTCAAATCAAGTTGTTTGACCCTGGACTGTATTTAGATCTAGTGAAATCAGGCATTGATTTATTTTTGTATATTAATAGTTGTCTATAGTTACTAGATAATAATTTGATGATATTGATAATGCTATATTAAAATACTAATATTTTAAATAACTACGTCCAACCTGCTGTCGTTAGGATGGATAAACAAACCACACCTCACCGTATCCCCAGGTGGACACGGAGCTGACTTGAACCACCAAACACAGGGTAGGAAGGTAGAAAAGAGAAGGAAAAAAATAAATACACACCCTAATACTGTGAATTGAGGGATGGGCAGGTTACTGCTATCAAGGTGGAAGAGCTGCTAAGACATCACTGTGGGGAAAAATATGAGAAAATGAGAGAGAGAGACTGAGACTGTTCTGTGACTGAGGAAATACCCAGTGGTGGAGCTTGGAGTGTGGGGAGGAGGGGAGGGAGGGGGCGAGGCTACGGCATGAGGGGCATGATCACCGTTCATAGGGGTGTGGCCAGGGCATGTTGGGGGCGTGGCCAGGGTGCATGGAGGCATGGCTATGGGCTGGG
Source organism: Cyclura pinguis (assembly GCA_030412105.1). Taxonomy (NCBI): domain Eukaryota; kingdom Metazoa; phylum Chordata; class Lepidosauria; order Squamata; family Iguanidae; genus Cyclura; species Cyclura pinguis. Next base: position 106,343,055 of record CM059600.1, on the reverse strand, counting down.
ACGCCCCAAAAACGTTGCTGCCTGGGGCAAACTGCCCCCCATCCCTATGTGACTGGAAATACTCCTCATCTTCCCAGCACAGCACAGCTTAATTCTAACATTATTTCTAACATTATGCTAAGACTTGACAGAAGGCATAAGGAACAGTTAGATGAAACCAAAGCTGTGAGACTAATCTTTGTGCTACTGTAAAGAGAATGCATCTCTTGGTTACTCTTAAGGTTGAACAGAAATCAGCTAAAAAAAAGATAAGTAAAAAAAAAATCTGTTTTAGGGCACTACCCCAGTTTGGAGGGGGAAAGCATCTAAAAGTGACGAACCATGACTTCCAGTTATTCGAAATATCACTCCCAGTTGCCACTGCCCCCTTTGTTACCATCAAGGGTAACAAGATACCAGAAACAACATCTCAAACCTTGGTACATGCCTATCTGTGGTATACATAAAGTGTGGACAGCTGTTGAGAGTTAGGGGGTCACATTGGTCTGACTTGAAGAGTCCCACCCCATATCATACCCTTCCCCCCCAGATTTTGAAATTTTCTTTTACACCAATGCCTCCCAACAACTCTGGTGGTGTAGTTTCCCCACATTTTGGTCCTATTGGACCATTTTAAGCTTGGAAGATACCTTCTTTTCCAGCAAGAGGTGACCTGGAAATCTTACTCTGTTGGAAAATGGCTGATTCTGGGGAAAACAGCATTTCCTGAGCATAAAACAAAGACCCTCAAAATATGGCAGAATTGGTCCCAGATGATATTTAGGGACATTTGGGGGTAAAACAATTCAAAAATTATTACCTCCAATTTTTTTCCAAAAAATTGAGGGCCACAAAAATAGCTCTGGGGGCTTCATGAAGCCTGTGTGGTGCCCTTTCTCCAATCCTTGTCTAAAGCAATAGCAATAGCAGTTACATTTCTACACTGCTTATCAGTGCTAAGCACTCCCTAAGCAGTTTATAATGTATTTTAAAGGAAAATAGCATTCTAATACTTCCTAAAGCATGTTGCAAGAAGATGTGCCCATCATCTGAAGCAATCATATATTTGCATGGGTTCCATGGTTGTTTGCAGGAAAATACTGTAGACAGGGAAAAAATACACATTTAAAAAATAGATTTTCTATTGACATTAATTGTATTTTGCACACATTAAATAGAATAAAGTGCATTTTAAAAAATTATTTCGTTCATAATTTATTTAGAATGGCTAAAATGCATATAATTGAAAAAAATATGCCACAACACAATTTAGTCCATTGGAAAAAGTTGTGGAAGTTGTGGTAATTGGACAAATAAATGCAAAATTAGGGGTGTGACAATGAGGTACAAGTGTGGTGTGGTTTCTTATAGTCTGATTTTCTTGATAGTGAAATTTATCTGTGAATTAGGGTGATACATTTCGATGATGGGCATTGAACCATAAGCATGGTTCTTCATTTGTAATGTTAGTGCAGTGGCTCATTGGTACCCACTATGGTTTGGTTCCTGGACCCCATGGATTAAAAAAAACCAAATCATACATGCTCAAATCCCATTATGTATAATGGTGTAGTAAAATGGTATCCCTTATATAAAAGGGGAAAATCGTAGTTTGCTTTTTGGATTGATTGATTGATTGATTGATTGATTGATTGATTTATAATATTTTCAAACCATAGTTGGTTGAATCCGTGGATGCAGAATCCATGGATATGACTGGCTGACTGTAACGACCTCCATCATAAACTGTATCAGCCCAAACCTTTGCGGCATTGCAACCTACCTTTAAATCAATGGGACTTGTGTTTAGAATAAGATAGTTTTGAAAAGTCATCTCACTACTGCATTATTAAACATTGTATGAATTAAATCCCCATGGCTTTAGCACTGTGTGGCCAATGTTATTTGTCACAAGGGTCTGCATGTATATTACTTCTAAAATATTTTGCCTATCCATATCCCTACAATTATGGGCATCCTGCTCTGTAGACCAAGAGAAGAGATTATTACATGCCTTGCCCAAGAGGTATTCAGTTTGTGTGGATCTGATGCTTAACTGAGGTGTGGGACAGGAGAGAGATGAAAATACGTCTTGTGTAAACACTGTAATTGTAAACCTCTATGAATCCAAAATAGAGAAGTATCCCATCATTAGATGTATTTCTTGAGAAAGGAGAATAACTGTAGATATTTCCCCAAGGGAATGTACAGGGGAAGGTCAACTACCAATTTAAAAGTCTTAACAGCTGGAGCTTTGAATGTACAAAGCAGAAGGTTTGCGGCAGTCTCAAGAAAACATAATGATTGACAGTTACTAGATTTCAAAGGATGTTCTCAGTTTATAAATTGGTAATCTGTAGATCTATAGTAGATGTTCTTGGCTTGTTAGTAGGTGATTTGTTGGCTGAAAACAAGATTATTTGAATGGATCCTTGCAGAATAATGTACTTGGATTTATTTGTATACTGATATGCTACCTTGCAAATCTTTGATAACAATGTATATCCCATTCAGATTTCACCTAAATGACTATTTACCTGAAGCTGGATAGCAGTAGAGTCCTGTAAATTATAAAGACTTTAATTTTCAAATAATCAGTCTGTAAAGACAAAGGCATGATTAAGGTCACATCCCAGCGGGGGCTGGGAGCTGTCTGTTGCATAGAACAATTTTATCATATTTATGTTTATCTGCTGCAGGGCAGATGTCATCATGGGTCCATGCTTGGTGCAATGTACTCAAGGCACTTACAGAACAAGTCGGTTTTCTCGAAGCCGAAGTAGCTGGTATCAAATACAGAAAAGATATAGAAGTATATAGATAAGATCTGCAGGAAAGCTGTAGCTATCTTCTATCCATAGACCCTTCAGGTAGAATGTCCCATAGGTGAGCATCCCTGCTGGATTCTTTTTAACAGAACTGAGTGGGGTCGCAGAGTCAGTTTTGCTCTCTCCCACATGAACAATCTTCTGCTGTCTGTTACCCATAATTCTAAAGTTGAGTATGACCTTAGTGGTCAGGATAACGTAGCAGGCAACAGCACCTTCAGTGCTAGAAGAGGCCCAATTATCTTTCTCCTGTGGTTTTTTTATTTTGTTATTTTTAGAGGGTTTAAGCAAAAAGCACAGTGGCATTGGCAGTATCCTTTTTCTGACAGAGATTGTGGTGGTTTGAATTACGGCCTCCATAATCCCCTGCGGAAATTGCCTGCTGCTTAACATTTAATTGGCCATATTTCTAGATGATACCAAGATAGTGAAAACACAAGTAGTTTGCAAAGAGTTTTTTTTTGTTTTGCTTTATTTTTCAAAGAACTATCCGGATTGGAAGAAAGGGCAACAAAACTACAATTGAGGTTGAGCGTAAGTGCAAAATGCTGCGAAATGAGGCAGAAAAAAAATCTCAATATCAAATGAATGCTAATGAAGTCAGGCTAAGGGAGAAGGAACCGTGGGTGACTGATAAAAGAAAGAGGTTTTGAGGTCATGGTAGATACCTCATTGGTAGGGTTGCCAGGTTAGAGTTCTTGTAACATTAATTGTAAACAGATTGAGAAGTAAGACAGAGTAAAAATCCATCAAATTAGACCAAGACACCTGTATTTCCTTACCTTTCAAACTCAAACTTTCAGCTGCATATGTCCTCTCCTAATATGATTATTGCCTTCCCAGTGGAGAGTAGGGAAAGAAGGGGCAGAAAGCACCAAGCTCTGTTCTTTTTTACTGGCTTTTGAAAGTTATGGGAAGACAGGTAGCCTCACAGGGATTAATAGATTGTCCCGGTGCCTTGTTCTGCTTCTCAGTCTGTGCAGGATTAAAGTTATAAGAGCCTCATCCTGTATCCAACCTGGCAACCCTACTTATTAGGGAAGAACTGTAAAGAAGGAAAACTCTCTACTAGTATAAATGGATTAAAAATAAGGTTCTTAAACATACCTGTGGTGCAGAACAATCTGTACAGTTTTGGTCAATCCATCTCAAAGACAATATCATGCAGCAGGATAAGAAATAGAAAGAGTAACCCAAATAATTATGGGTTGGAAGGCTACAACAGCAGCAACAAAAAATTTGGCTAAAGCATTAGTGCTTCTTAGAATAGACAGATGAATGAGAAAGGACAAGAGAGATGTTTATCAAATCATTGTTGCAAGGGCAAATTAGAGAATGAATTTTTCTCCTTTTCTCGTAATACTTTAAGTCCAGTGAAACAAATTGACAGGAGATTTTGCTTTCCTGATGGCTAATAGATTAGAGGGCTTTCAGGCAAGTTTAGACAAATTAATGGTAAGTATATCTCTCAACAGCTAATAGTTATATGGCCTATGTACAAACTACAGCTTTTGGAAATGTTATGCTATTAAATGTTACCTTATACCTTCATACTTTGCTTGTTAGCTTCATGGAAGCATCTCATTGGCCACTTGTAGGGCACTGACTTCTTGGATTTTTACTCTCATCCAGCTCTTTACTATGTCCATGGCAAGAAAATAAGGAAAATAGAGGGGAAAGACAGCAATGGAGTTATGGACCAATTTTAAGCATATATAAAATCATAGGCAAATTTTGTGGTAATTCTGATTTTTTTAAAAGAGAGAGAGAGAACATGCAAGCATGATGAGGCAGAACACTTGGATACCTGAAAAATCTGGTACTTTGAGAACTCTTCCACACTGCGCAATAATAGAACTATGATTCCGCTTTAACTGCCATGGCTGCATTTTATAGAATCTTGGGATTTGTAATTTAATCAGAGGCACTAGAATTCTCTGGCTGAGAATTCTAAATATTTCATGAAAGTACAAATCCCGAGATTCCATAATATGGAGCCATAGCATTTAAAAGTGATATCACGTTGTTGTAACTGATAGTTTGAAAGAAGTCTCAGTCTAACAAGGAGCCACAGACATACCAACAGGAATGCCAGCTGCTGAATCTTTTTTGCATGAAGTTAGTGCTATCTTTCCTATGTGTGAAAATCCTTTATAAATATATTTACAGGGTTTAGAAAAAGGAAAGAGCCAGAACACCTGAAATGTAATATAGTACAGTATCCCTGTGGAATTTTAAATCCAGTAGGGCTTAGTCCCAAAGGAGTGTGCATAGAACAGAAGAATATTGCTTTAAGCCAATAATACTCGTGTTTTCTCCCTTCTCCTCACCCATCCTCCCTCCCCTGTTTGTTTTTGCAACCTTGTGTTCACAGAAGCTTCATGATCCTTCCTGAGGGAGAAAAATAATTTGTGTTGCCCTTGGTGCTTTTCAGCTTAGTTTGGGAAAGGACATGATTTAATATGAATGTGATGAGCTGATATCTCTGTCTTTGTATAAATCATCCTTGCTGCCACAATGCTTTACATACACAGACATTTTTGTCCCAGTTTTGTGTTACATTCTTATGTGAGGAATGGATTGGGGGAAGACATATTCCTGTATACTTATCAACCCGATTCAGGCATCCAATAGACACTCTCTGTAATTATTATTTTAACTGTATGAAATGCAGTATGTACTTACATGTCTGTTATATCATTGGCTTAGTGTAATGCATCACTGATAGGAACCTAAGCAGTGTATATAAGTTGTGTATTTATGATGCATCCTACAAATCTGTATTAAGACAGCAAGCAAAAATGAGGCAAGGGTGGAGAACCTTTGGCCTTCCAGATTTTGGTGACCTACGGCTGTCATCTCACCACCACTGCCCAGGCTGGCTGAGGCTGATGACAGCTGGAGTCCAACAACATCTGGAGGGCCACTGGCACACCAACCCTAAATAGAAAGGTGTCTACTTTGTCATCTTGCTTATACTGTTTTAGTCATATTTTCTGTTTATAAAAGTACTCAGAAGTACTGTTTATAAAATGTCCAAGCAAGAGCTTCAGTGGAACAAAGGGTTTTATGTAGGGTGGGTTGAATCTCATTTGGCAATAGTAAAGTAATGTTTCCAAATCAAATGCATAAACAATTTCCAACCTGTGTGAAACACTGTTGATCAATGTAAAACCAAAGGATATTGCTATATAAAAACAAACCCAGTGAGGATGAAATTCAGAAATGATCTTTAGTTCAAGTTCTTTTATAGAAGAAAAATGGAAAGAGCCCTGATGTGGTGATCTAATATATCCCATTGGAATTTATTTGCAGGGTGCATATCTGTTTCATTCATAAAATAAGAGGAAGGGTTTTTTTTGTTTGTTTTTTGTTTTAAAAGGCTGCATATGGTGAAGGCAGAAGTAAGTTCGTTGTACGGTGGAATGCAAGAAGCTTCGTATTTAGGTGATTCTCATGAGAAAAGTTCATTTACCAGATAGTGTACATATTTTTCTCCCAGCTGTGATCACAAAAGTGAGAGAGATAGAGGACTAGTTCCAGGCTACATTATCCATGCTTTAGCCCCATTGGAATCCATGAAACCTTTTAGTCCTTTTGTTTCAAGGGAAATAAAACATGCCTAATCTAGCTTGAACCCAGACATTAATTTTTAATAAATATTATAAATATAGAGCGGTCAAAGTCTGCTGGGCACCATAATACCAATACTATCTAAATTAGAAATCTGAAACATAGTATGGATGCTAAGGAGCTGTGCACATCGGGGGTTTTTTTTTAATTAATTCATTTTAGTTTGTTTAAATTTGTCTGGAGCATGCAATTCCATTTTCAGTCATTAGATGACAGACATCCCTAGTAAGGAGGGGAGAACCTGCAATCAAGCGTGGAAGGTATATTTTATTAGAGGGCTTCTAGGAAGTTTTATATGGGCCAAGGGCTGATATTTCCATTTCCAGGGCCCTAAAAGTCTTCTAAACATTAAGAGAAAAACAGGGAAAGAAATTCCTGTTACCCTTTTTTCTAGTCAGGGCAGTAAGCAGAGAGCAAGAAGATAAGCTGAAAGGCTGAATGAACATGGGTGAAGAAAGAGTGAGAAAGTTTGAATGAGCACTGAGGGTAGAGGAGAAAAATTGAGAAAGGGTTAAATGAGGAAAGAGAAGGGAAAAGAGAGAGAGGGAACTTGGGAAGGAAAGATGAGGAAGGGAGAGAAAATGATGAGGGAGACAGGAGAAGAAAAAGATCTTCTGCTCACTAAGGAGAGAGAAAGATTATTTGTGCCCATGGGAGTGAAAGAGCACCAGGTTTGATGAAGTGAAAGAAAAGTACTTGAGCTTTTAGGTGGGTGGGTTGCATATTTCTGATAGTAAGTAAACAGCCACTTTAAGAACAGGAGTTCTTGTGGAGGTTTTGTTTCAGAATAGCAAACAAGTATAGGATGTAAAGTAGAAAACTGAGAAGTAGAGAGGATAAACTTGAACGCCAACTCTTTGCCCCCTCTTTAATTCCATGACCTTTACTCTTTCTTCTTCAATGAAAAGAAGGATGGCCTTATAATAAACTTACTGAATAATAAGATTATTATAATAAAATTACTGAATAAGCTTGACTGCAGGGCAGCAAAGGCAAAACAGGCTGGAAATAATAGGCCAAAGCACCTGCAACAACCAGAAGTTGTTCCTTCTCTTTCTTTGCCCCTCCTGAAGCACTTTCTTGTGTATATTTGCAGTACAAGCAAATTGTATTATAACCATAACTTTACAGAGAGCTTGATAAGAGGTAAGGGACGATGTGATCCTCGCCCTGACTTGCTTCATTGTTATTAGTTTTCTGACAAATGTGTCTCGACGAAAGGAGGACATTCAATGTCCCAATGGTAATTGAATGGGCATACTAAAGAAAGATAATTGAGAATATTGAAGCTTTGCATATTGGTGTCTCGTAAGCCCATTTTAACTTCTGTCTCCCTTTTTTTAAAAGCAGAAATGAACTTTTCATTGAAGAGGAGAAAACAAACTTTTATTCCTATCCCACCCACAACCATTTCTATCTTTGTAAGATTAATCTGCTTAGCCATGGAAACCCACTGCGTGACCCTGGACACATGACACACACTCCCAGAAAACCCCATGATAGGTTCACCTTAGGGAAACCATCAGTTGGAAACAACTTGAAGACACTCATCAACAACAAGACTGACCCAATCCAAGCAAAACCACCATCTTGCTTTGGTTTACACTGTAAAATGTGAGGATTCCATTATGCACACAACATAGATCAGAGTAGGCAGATTGATGCCCTCTGGTTTTTGATGGACTGCAACTACGATGACCCCAGCTAACAGAGGAAGTGGGAAAATAGTGTGGATGTTGTACTCTAAATCATCTGGATAGCACCAGATTGCCTACCCTGATGTAGAGGAAACATACACAGGTGGGGTTTTTTCATTCAGTTAGCCACACTGTTCTTCTAAGACACAAATGATATTTTTCTGTGGTTTTCCTATGGGGGGAATGCTGTTTTGGGGCTGTTCTCTTTCTTTTCACAATGTCCTGCTTTCCATGATCCACACTGGTCACTGCTTCTTTTTATTTGTCTCTTTTGGTCAACACAAGCTTCTCCCTCTGTCCTGATGGCTACTCACTGCTCAATATGAAACTGCTTTCTGACTTCTCCCTGCCTCCCCCACACCCTGCCACTGTGGAGATCTTTCTGCTTCTGAACAAGTGAAGGTGTCCCTGATAAAAAGAAATGAGAAGTCAGAAATGTACCAGCACAAAATGGGGATAGTGGTAGGGAAAATGAGGAGGATCAACTTGGCCCTTCTTGATCATCCTACTTAGATGACTACTTGTCCCAGTATTGCAACATTGGACTGTTGTTTTATTTTTCAAAATCATTTTGTAGGCCACAATGCTATTATTTTGCACTTTCTTCATGCCCACATAAAATATAGTATTTAGATCTATCCTGAAAAACTGCTATACCTTCCTTCCATCCCATGTGCTTAAATGACCTTACTAAAGTGTTTTCAAATTTCCAGAACCCTTGTGTGTTCATTTACTTAATGGTGCGAAGTTGGATGGTAGAATGTGGTGAATGTATGATGGGATGTATGATGGGATGTCATTCCTGCTAGGGAAGCACGAATCATAGTGCTAAATGAAAGAAAGAGAAGGGGAAAGGTGTGGTGAACAAGGAGGTAGACACCCACAGTCACCTTGGCATCAGACACATCCCTTCCCATGAAGGCAATATTTGTCCACTGGAGAAAATACATGGATAAACAGCACTGCATCCATCTGTGTTGTTTTCAGTTCTTGAGTTTATCGCAGCATGAAGAAAACACAATCAATCTCCAAAAATGAGGCTGAACAGGATCAGGAGTGCATTGTTTGGATTGCCAGTAAGAGTGTGTGTTGTCCTGTGTTGTAACAAGCTTTGAAAGCATGCGTCTGATTCCCTCCCTCCCCCGGACAGTGCAGAACTAGTAATGAGGTAATCATTAAGTTTTGTGTTGCTCACAACCATTATACATGCATTAATGGAACAATTAAAGCTAGATCTCTTTCTCTTGGAATAACCACTGCTAGTTATCATTATAAATAGAATCTTCTAAAGGGTTTCAAATTATCTGTTGCTGAAAGCAAAGCAACAACAATAATGGTTCCCTTGTACAAAAGTCCACCTATAAAGTAGTTGTATGCATGCTTTGGAGGTAAAGACTGAAAAACTACATCACTGAGCATAGCATAAAGATTACATAGGAAGAAATACACTATGGCTTCCCTCAGTCCACACACAGAACTCTTTTTTTTCTGTGATAGTCCCTCCCAGTCCATTTAGTAGTCAGTACAGAACAGGTAGCAATCAAATGACATCATTCACTGATATCTGCTGGAGTCCTCTGGAAGTCTCAGAATGTGATGTCATCATTCTGCATCTGGTGATGAGAACATAACCCAACACTTCTCTGATCCCCACACCATTGTTCCTCAGCCACTGAACAGCTATGGAGAAGGACTATCACAGCTAAAAATGAGTTTGAGTAAGGGGCTTCTGTGACTTTGAAAGCAAGAAAAGAATGCCAGCCCCCACAGTGACCGAAGAATAGGGAGAGAAATCCAAACACTGTTCCCCGTTTTCCTTGTGAGTTTTAAAAGGAATTTACCACTGGCAACTGCCATTTGAAGAGGGAAGGAGTTAGCATATGTTGGACTTTATGCTTATGTGGGCCACCATTGGGATGCTGGGCACAGTGTATTTCTTCTAAGTGCATCAGATATTACCCACTTTTCCCTCTAGTTTCAGTGACACCATGAAAATGGTGTCTTCATCTATGTGGGTCTACCTTTGCTGTTTTCATGGAAAAAAGTGTTAACTTTTTTTTTTCATTTTAAGCTATAAAGTCTGTGATTTCACTGCTACCTAAGCATTTAGATTATCTTTTTCCTCCTTCCTGTCACTGACTTAGCTAGCTGTAGGTACTGAGTCTCTTTACTACCTGTAAATGATAACTGAAGAATCATAATAAGACTGCAAATTGCCACCTGGTCAGAACACATGTTAACACTCTTTTGAGTTTTCTTGGGAACTGTTGTCTTTAGCAATGAGACTAATTTTTAAAGTGAGGCAGTTTAATTATTGAACATGAATAGCTTCTTAAGAGTTGCATTAAAAAAATCAACCAGTCCTAAGACTACGTCAAGGTCCTGACAGAGACATACGGCCCAGAGATATTTCTAGTGTCATTTATGTAAGGATTTGAAAATATAGCTGAGAAGATGAAAAGGAGTAAGATCAAGGCACCACACATAGGATTTAAGGGTGATCTCTCTCTCTTCTCTCTCTCTCTCTCTCTCTCTCTCTCTCTCTCTCTCTCTCTCTCTCACACACACACACACACACACACACACACAGCATGTCTAAAGTTTAGATTGTGTAAACCTTAATCCTATTTGAGAAAGAAGAAGAATCGACTGAGATCAGATTAATAATTATTTGTTGCCATAAGGATTAGCAAAGGAACACACAGTACAGTTTCCAAATTGAACTGCAAGTTAAATTTATTCTATATTCCTTTGCCTTTCCTTGAAAGTCTTCATACCAGCCCCTCTGAAACATAATCTGTTTTCAGAGAGCAGTATGTTCTACTTGGTAGCTTTTTTTGCATGGACTATTTATGGTTTTGTGTATGCTCATGCAACTTGGTCATTCAAAACTGGCAGCAGGAACAAATATAGCTGTGGGGAAGAGATAGTTCATGGAAGCCCATAGGGGGAATACTGGGAAGCTGGTCTGGAAAATGATATTCAAACAGGTTGGGATCAAAATATATGGAGACTTACCACCACTTTTAGGGTGGGGGTGAAGCTATTATCATGGCACAGAGCTTTCTGTTCAGCATCGTTGTTCTTATATTTCATGAGAGATAGTTAAATCATGAGACATGATGTTGAAGCTGTGCCTTCATGTCCATGGATTCAGTATCCGTTCGTTCTCTTTTGGTCCATAAGTTTTCAGTCTTATTATTTTTAATGAGGTGGACCATAAGTACCTCCGGTTGCCCCTTTCTTTCCAAAGCCAATAAAGCTAAAGTTGACAGAAATGCTGGTTATTACTGATGATTTTTGTTGGCTGCTCCAGTGCTCTTAAAATGTATGTGTGTGTGTGTCTATGTCCTATTTTTTTTTCCTGTGAGTTGCCTCCAGTAGAACAGGGAGACAAGGACAAACATACAACACTGTTCCCCATTTTCTTTGTGAATTTTAAAAAGAGTTTACTGTGGGCAGTTGTCATTTGAGAAGGGAAGGGGTTAATTTCTAGTGGTCTGATGCAGGAATACACAGATGTGGCTTGTTTCTGAGCTTACATTTTTCAGATTGTGGGTTATACTTGTGAGCAGCTTCTGACTTTGTAGTCTGTCTGTGTGTCTGGTACACATACACACAAACTTTCTATCAGTAACTAATCAATGTGGTTCCTCTGCTGCAATCTGACTTAAGAAAGTTTTAAATGCTAGATAGACGTTCTTCATCAGCCCTTTGGACACTCAGCCCTGTGTGTTTTTCATTTTTAAAATATGATCATAAGGTGCAGGGGTGAAGTATTCAATATTGCATTTGGACTGAAATCACCTCTGATAGTGAGCATCAAGACATGGGAAACAAAAAAATGAGAAGGACTACCTGAATTGATAGTAAAGCCTTGAGAATGCTGTTTGGAAATAGTATCATTCATGTTCCTGTTGCTTCTTCCTGTCTGCAGTGGAAATATATTGCCATGCAACGGTCACTATAATTCCCATTTTACAAATGCTGAGCAGAATCTGTGATTATAAGACTTACCAAAGTTTACTGGGTATGGGACAGACATAGTAATAGCAGCATTTGAATCTTTCACACTGGGCTTAGACTTTCTTGCTGATCTTCCATTTATGGGTCTTAGCTACATGTTTTGACAGAGTTATCACCATCAATAAATAGTTCCAAGCGCAAGCAAGCTCAGAACTGGCAGCTCAACTCAAATCAGTGCCATTGCTTCCCATTCATTCTCAGCGGATTATACATGAGTCTGTTTGCAAGTATCTTGATGGCAATACAATAATTAGTAAGAGCCAACATGAGTTTGTCAGGAACAAATCCTGCCAAACTTACCTTTTTTTTTTTTTTAATTGGGTCTTTAGTTTAGCAGATGGTGGGAATGCTGTGGATGTCATTTGTGTCTATTTCAGCAAAGCATCTGATGACAGAACTCATGATATTTTGATTAATAAACTAAGTATGGAAAGGATGGAAATACCATCAGATGGATCTATGATTAGTTGGAAGACTGTGCTCAAAGAGATTTTATTAGTGGCTGTGCTTCAGACTAGAAGGAGGTCTCAAGTGGAGTGCCACAGTGGGACTGATACTCTTCAATATTTGTATCAGTGATTTAGATGATGGGATGGAGGGAATCTTTATCAAATTTTCAGGTGATACAAAATTGAGAGGGTTAGCTAACACATTAGAAGATAGGAACAGAATTCAAAAGGACCTTGGTAAACTAGAAATTAAACAGAGACAAAGGCAACATTTTTCATTTAGGCCACAAAAAACAAATGCACTGATATAGGGTAGGGGATACTTGTCTCAGCCGTACTACATTGAAAAAGACCTTGGGATTATTGTTGATCACAAGTTGAACATGAGCCTGCAGCAAACAAACCAAGTGCTGCCTTAGCTGCATTAATATAAGCACAGTTTCCAAGTCTGTAGTGTAGTGGTTTGAGCGTTGATTGATTCCCTTCTTAGCCATGGAAACCCACTGGGTGACTTTGGGTACATCACATACTCTCAATCCCAGAAAGCCCTGTGATAGGCTCATCTTAGGGTCACCATAAGCTGGAAACTACTTGAAGGCACCATAACAACAAAGTTTTCAAGTCAAGGGAGGAAATAGTTCCACTGTATTCTGCACCAGTTAGGGCTTATGTGGAATATTTCATTTACTTCTGGGCATGAGAGGTATGGAGAGCAAAACTTATGAGGAAAGGTTGAAGAGCTGAGCTTGTTCAGCTTGGTGAAGAAAAGACTGAAGGGTGACATGGTTGTGCTTTTTAAATACCTCAAGGGGTGCCAAGAGCTTCTTCTCTGATGCCCATAGGTATCAGGGATTCCAGGCAGGGAACCCTGGGAAAATGATCAGCCCACTGTAAAGATGTTGCATCATGGCCCAGCTGTGGGTAATTGCAAGGTTGCATAAGAAACTGGGGTCGTGTGCAGATGGTAGAGGGAGGTGTGCAAACCTCTACCTGATTGGTTGTAAATATGTATATAAGAAAGCAATCCCCAGTATGTATTTGTCTGTTGACCAAACCGGTGTCTGGCGCAAGCCTTTGTCCTTCTGTCCTATGTTTTGTACATAACGGAACTTTGCTGCAAGATAAAGTGCCTCCTGTTTGGAAGAAACTCCTCTGTGTGTGAGTATTCTTACTGGGGAATAAGGCTGCTGCTGTTGGCTCGCTGAGCTCTGGGTTTTCCGCTGCATTTCTGTGGGGCTGAAATGCCTATCATCCCCCAACAGTGGTTATGGGCCCAGACCCAGAGTGCACAGCATCCACAGCGCACCTGTAGTTGTTTTCCCCTGGATACTGGGACTGTTTTTGACTGTTTGCCTGGCTCTCTGGTGCTTCGGGAGTCTGTGTTTTGGCAGAGAGACAGTTATTTTTTAGTCTGGTGCTGTTCAAGGACACTTTGGATCATAGAATCATAGAATCATAGAAATGTAGAGTTGGAAGAGACCACACGGGCCATCCAGTCCAACCCCCTGCCATGCAGGAACACCCTCAAAGCACTTGGAGGAGGAAGCCAGCCAGCTGCGTTCCTGTGTTTTGTTTTTACAAAGGCAGCAGAATGGCTGAAACAAGCTTTGTGCGTTTTGAAAGACTAAATGACACAAATTATCAAAGCTGGCGAATTTATGTGAAAGCATCTCTGATAAAGGAGAACCTGTGGCACGTTTTGGAGAGCAAGAGTCAGCCGCCTGCCAGTGCGTCGGCTGCTGACATAGCAGCATATCGTGTTGCTGACAAAAAAACCAAAGCAGTTATTTTGCTAACTTTAAGTCCTTCCCAGTTGATTCACGCTGCTGCTGCTGCAGACATAGCATATCAGCTCTGGGAGGCTCTGAAGCGTGTGCATCAATCTTCCTTGTGTTTGTCCAAAATGCTATGGACAAAAAGACTGTATAACACAAAGTTATGTCCCGGAAGCTGTGTAAGAGAGCACCTCATGCTGATGAAACAGTTATTTCGAGAGGCAGCTCAGGAGGAGGCATCTGACTTGGAAGAAGGAGTGTGCAGCTATGCCAGACGCTGCTACAGGTGCAAGAGGCCATCTCCAGAAGGACTGCAGAATGCCAGCGCTGAGCAGAGGGAAGAAGACAGCCCAGAAGCGGAGGGTCGTGTCGTCACCGGCTGAAGGCCATGTGTTTGTGGCAAAAGAACAGTCTGAGAGTGGTGTGTGGTTGCTAGACAGTGGTGCAACTCACCACATGGTGAACAATTTAAAGCTGTTGAATGATGTTACAAATGCAAATATAACAGCAATTTGCCTTGCGGATGGGGCACCCAGGAAGGTGCAGAAGATGGGTACTGCACATGTGCCATGCTTTGGTAAATCATTTGGTAATGTGTTGTGTGTTACCAACTTGCAGAACTGTATTATGAGTGTCTCCCAACTGACCAGTGAGGGTTACAAAGTGGTGTTTGAAGAGGAGAAATGTACAGTTACTGCAAATGGTGTTTTTTGTGCAAAAGGGGTGAAAAAGCAGGGGTTGTACCACATGTTGCCCAAAGGAAAAGTGGCAAACGTTAACCCTATGTGTAACAAACCTTTACATGAAAAGTGTGTACATTATCTCCACAGAGTGATGGGACATGCCAGCTACAAAAGTTTGCAGGAGTTGGCAAAGGTATGCCCTGGGTTACAAGTCAGAAATTGCCCTAAGTTTCTAGATTGCTCTGTATGCAAAAAGGTTAAGGTAAAGGCTTACCCTATTGCCAAGAAAAGCAAGTGTGTCATCCAACGGCCTTTTGAGGTTGTACATGCAGATTTGGCTGGGCCATTCAAGCCAACTGAAGGGCAAAATAGGTTTTTCCTGGTAATTGTAGACAGACACACCAGGTACTCCTATGTCTATCTGCTGAAAGAGAAAAGTCAAGCAGCTGAAAAGTTCCAAGAGTGGGTGAATGCTGTTGAGAGGGAATTTCCTTATAAAGTGGCCAGTCTTGTGTCAGATCGAGGCGGAGAATTCCTGTCTAATAGCCTGCAAGCCTGGATGCGTAGGAAAGGCATAAGGCATAAAACCACCAACCCCGCATCTCCCGGGGAGGATGGTCTTGCAGAAAGAAGAATTGGGCTGTTAAAACAAATGAAGGACTGTATGATGGAGGATGCCCAAGCCCCAGCAAGACTTTGGGGAGAAGCAATAGTGACAGCAAACTACCACATAAACAGGAAGAGGAATTCAAGTGTGAAGCAAACTCCATATTACCTATTGTATGGTAGAGCGCCAAACCTGCAGCATCTACGTGTTTGGGGGCAGTTTGCTAGTATGTATATTCCCCGAAGTTTCAGAAAGTCTGGAGAGGAGAAGTCTAGATGGTTAGGCTTTGTGGGATATGAAGGTAACAAATATAGATTTCTACACCATACTGGCAAAATAGTGTATTCTAGGAGTGCAAACTTTGAAGTCCATTCAGGTTGGGATAGACTGCACTGTAACCAAGAGGTCTTGATTTCCCTGGGTAAAAGTGTGAAAAGACTGCACTGTAATCAAAGGTTTTGATTCCCCTGGGTAAAAGTGACAAAAGTGTTCCTGAGAATGGAGGGGCAGTGATGTCTGATGAGGAAAAGGACAGTGTCCCAGATACACTTGAAAGCTCTGAAGATGGAGGGGCGGTGATGGCTGATGATGAAGAAGAAAGTACTGAGGAAAGTACTGAGGAGGAGAAGCCAGAAGCCTCACTCCACGTCACACCAAAGAGTTCAACACCGCCACCTAGTGCTGAACCTGCAAGCAAGAGCCTCACACTGAGGTCAGCACTAGTTCCAGAAATGGTTCCAGTAAAAGTGGGTCAGGAAGTACCCAACTTGCTGAGTCAGGACGTAAAGTTATGCTTATCCCTAAAAGGTCAGGAGGAGGGTATTTTGTTGTCCCGTGTGACTGAAGCAGAAAAACTTACAGTGTAGAACTAAATACATTGGGGTATGATATCAAAATGTGAGGCAAATGATCCAGGATGGGATTTTGTGCTTGCAGTATTGTCCATCTGTGGATTTGCTCACAAAGGCCCTTCCAGTAGTAGGCCATGAGAAGTTGGCAGGTGAACTGGCCCTTGCCACCAGGGTGTAAGGTGGAAGATGAGTTGTACCCTTGAATGTATGTAATGTATGTATGGTATAACATGTATTGTATGATATGTATGGATTGTGAAAATGTCCTACACAGTGGCCTGACCATTTTGGAGGAGATTGTCAGGGATTCCAGGCAGGGAACCCTGGGAAAATGATCAGCCCACTGCACAGATGTTGCATCATGCCCCAGCTGTGGGTAATTGCAAGGTTGCATAAGAAACTGGGGTCATGTGCAGATGGTAGAGGGAGGTGTGCAAACCTCTACCTGATTGGTTGTAAATATGTACATAAGAAAGCAATCCCCAGTATGTATTTGTCTGTTGACCAAACCGGTGTCTGGCGCAAGCCTTTGTCCTTCTGTCCTATGTTTGGTACGTAACGGAACTTTGCTGCAAGATAAAGTGCCTCCTGTTTGGAAGAAACTCCTCTGTGTGTGAGTATCCTTACTGGGGAATAAGGCTGCTGCTGATGGCTCGCTGAACTCTGGTTTTTCCGCTGCATTTCTGTGGGGCTGAAACTCCTATCATCCCCCTACAATAGGGACTCTTCCAGCTATGTGATTCCGTGATTCTATGATTCTACAATTCTATAATCTCCTCATTCTTACAAGATTCTTATTTGCTTGTGAAAGAACAGTGACTCAGACTCACAACCTAGAATGAAGTGTCCCAACTTCTCTGTTCTGATCTGTGGCCTCTCTTTCTTATTGTTCAGATCCTGAAATGAGCAGGATGACAAACTAATCGCTATTGTTTAGGATTATTATAGCAGTCCAGGTAATCTAGTTTGTAGTAGAGTTGTAATGGGATTTTTATTCTGCAAGAGCAGGTGTTTTATAACTTGTTTGATGTTTGGGATTAGATGTTTAGGTGTTACTGATGGTTTTCACTGTTTATAAAGATATGCTTTATTTACAGGTTTGTAGTGTTTCAAGAAGATAAATTGAGTAAGGTTTTGAAAGCTTGTAATTAACAGAAGGAATCACAGATGGCTAGTGGTGTTATCAATTAGATTTATGTCATTAGAAACACCAGGCACTGTCTTCTGAGAACATTCTAAAAAACCTGACCCACAGGTGGTAACTGAGGTATATAAACTTATTCAAAATAAATAGACTAAAACAAGGCCCTTTCCACATGGGCTGGGGGAAACGGGCGAAAACGCCCAAAAACAGAGCTTACCGGCAGCCAGGTAAGTCCGTCGCGACGTGGAGCAGCGCAAACTCGCTGCTCCACAGTCCTCCGGTGTCCCAAATGGCGGCTTCCGGTTGGTGGAGGCTCTCTGCCAACCGGAGAAGCTCGCCAGCTGGAAGCCCACCCCCGGCAGATCTGCAGGCACGCATTTGCGCGCGCCTGCAAATCCGCTTCGGAACCGGGCGACTGAGCGGCGCGGGGCTGCGAGCTCCGTGCTTTTTAAAAACCTCGAAAAAGAGGTTTTTAAAAAACACGCAGCGCGGCTAGTTCCGGCCGCTTCTGAGTGGATTCTGGTGTGGAACTACAAAAAGTATCCACGCCAGTCCACTCTACGATGTAGAAGATCTCCGTGGGAGGTCACTCTGCACCGTTTTAATACCCCGGTGTGGAAATGGCCCAAGAAAGGAGAAGGAGGAGCATTATATGCAAAAAGTGTGTTCATCTGTAAAGAAATCACAAACTTGGGAGAGGGAAGGTGATTTGAGAGAATTTAAGTAGAAATTATAGGAGAAGGAAATGAGACAACTTTATAGGGGTCTGCTGTAGACCTCCAAGCCAGGTTGAAAATGTGGATGACCAAATTACCAAACCTTCAAAAGAAGGAGAAAGGCATTGACTTCAACTACCTTGAGATCTGTTGGAAGTCAAACTCTGCCAAAAGTTTAAGGACCACCTTATTTCTCTCTTGTTTTGCCAATAATTTCATTTTAGTTAGGGTGATGTGGGTGTCTAGGGGCTGTGTAAAACTGAGGATTATATGCACCTTCTCAGCAGTCCGCTAGGCTGTGAGATGCAGTTAAACCTCTGCCTGGAAAAGATGAGCTTGCTCCATTCAAAAGACATTTACAGTGGGAGAAGGCATTTTTAAAAAAAAAGTTCAAAAAGGGGAATACTAAAACTGATCAGTCACCTTTTTCCTAGTTGACTCTTAATGGAACCAAGGGATTTAAAGATCCCCTCTATGTAGCAATAGATATAAGAAGTAAGCCAGCAGAGTGGATTAATCAAATTGTTATTACCTTTATGTAGATTAGTATCAAGGTCTTTGCTCTCAGCACATGTGTCTGAGAAAGTCTGCAGTACGTATCTCTTTAATATAGAAGCTTTTCTTGTTTCTACTGCTGTAACTGAATGCACATGAGGGATTTTTGACAAGTTTATTTTCCCAATAGTTACCAGTATAGGAAGAGGGGGGGGATAAAAGAACGGAGCGAATCATTACAGTAATTCAAAACACTTTAGATAGTTCCTGTCACAAGCTTTATAAATTCCTGATTGATTGTATGGAATTAAGTTATTGGGCAGAAAGCCAGTAAATGGAACACACATTGATGAAATCATTTTTGAGGGGCATTAAATGGAACTTAAAATAAAGCTGAAATAGCTTTATGGATTTTCCACTCAAAGTGTTTATGAACATTTATTGCTGGTAAATTACACAGTGTCACAAGAAAGATTTGCTAGGGTTGGGTTTTAATCAAACTTTTTTTTATGGATAATAAAAGAGGAGAATAATTTATTTCCATGGAACATACCATAGGTGTAAATACACATGACATCCTAGCTGTCGTCTATCTTTATCTAGTACATTGTAGATGTGTAAGGATACATCTCTGAAATCGATTGCTTCATGGAAAACAATACTTTCTGGATTTTCCAAAGAAACAAGCTTTTCCTTTTCAAGTTGTTCACAACAGATGGAGAAATGTTTTCAATGGCAAAAGAGATAACAATTGTTGATTTAACAATTGAGTTTTCTTTTCTGCCCGAAAAAGATCAAAGAGTAATAATAAAATAATTTCTTGGTTTCTTTGCTCACTGCCAGACACCCCCCCCCCCCAAAAAAAAGAAAAATTCTATATTAAGTATCTTATGGCCTGATGTGCTATTCGGTCTTGAATATTTTATAGTTTGTATAACAATAGCAGAGCACATGATCTGCAAGGGATGCAGCTATGAACTTTATTTGTAGTTTATCTGGCCCACCCATGTATCATAGTGAGCAAGGGCAATGTTGAGGCTTCCAGAAGGCAAATAGGATTCATCTCTACAGTTCAGGAAAGTGAGGCAATATATTTTGGGGCCTCAATAAGAATAAATCAAGAGCACATAAAACCAATACCTAGGGAAACAACTGTATGTTGGGGCTTGCTAAAACACCAGGGATAGGCCTACGTTAGGGAGAGTGAGATAGTTTCTTCAGGCAACAGATTTTATGTGTCACAAAAAGGCATAAAATGGTTAGCCATCAAACGGGGATCATTATCATATGGTGGAATCCCATTGCAGATTTGTGCTAACATACCTGCAAATTATGTCTGTGAATCTGCTTTTTATCAGAGCCTTCAGATCATTACAGCATTGTGTCGGATGCTGTCCAGTGCCTTTTCACACAAGAGGTTTGCTCAGTAGTGCAACAGCTGCTATATGGTGCCCAAGTGTAGCTCCATACACCCCTAGTCCAAAAAAAGGCAGTGTTGGCCCTGAGGGGGTATCAAGAGAGTTGTCTGGTGCTGCTGCCAGGCTGGGTCCCTCCATTCCCCTTTCTTACATTGACTCTACTTAGGTAGTGACCGAACTTTACCCTCCACCAGGTTTATACAGGATCATGGCTATAACCTTTCACTGCCATCGAAAGTAGGAAGGGTGCTGATAGAATTTTCTGCCTCAGATGCTAAAATAATTTGAGTGGGTGTGGCACTGTCTAGTTCATTTGAAGGGGAAAACACTGTTTGCTGCTCAATGTCTGCTGAAAATTGCCTCAGGTTGGCATTCAAAGGGGTTATGGGGACAGAGGAGCAAGAAGGAGCTGAGGAAGGGAATAATGTCAAAGTGTTGGAGGACAGAGCTGTGTAAGCCATGTGGCATGGCCTGCCTGAGCCCGGTGAGTTAGTCCACTGTCCTCACATGGGATTGGAGGATGGGGTCCCACTGTCAGTGCTGGTAAGTTGTTAGTTGTTAGTCCACCTGGCTTCTGTCCGTAGAATGATGGAAGGCATCATCTTGTTCTTTCCCCCAAGCAGCAAAATATCTTAGGCCAGCCGTAGCAAGCTTTTCAACACCTTGCAGAAAGGATAAAAGGTTACCTTTGAGACTTCTGTTCTCTGAGGCAGAAATAGTAAGGGATAGTATTCTATGGTTATTGTAATCATGGTCAAAGATTGTATTTGTGTGAGGAATTTGTTTCTTTTTAGATTGCTTGTATGTACAAAGATTAAACCCTGTAATGTCTCTAGCAGTGCAAAATTGCTACAGTTTTCCAGTTCCACATTCCAAAAGAAAAGCTTTCAAATGGGTAGTCAAATTAGAGCTCTTAAATTGTCTCTGCCTGTTTGCTAAACAAAAGTCAAATTGCACCATAATATAAGAATTTAAATTTCCCCACATAAACTAGTTCATACCTGGTTGAAAGGTTTCCTGAACCTTGCTTAAGTCTTGCTGTGGAATTACCTTTAAAATTTCAGTTGTTCTGGAACTGAATCCAGAACCAACTTTTGAACAGGAACAATGTATAAGAATCAATTAATAACAGAAGAAGAGTGTATCTGATGTAACGGAGTACACATTTAGGCACAATCACTCTTCTCCAAGGCAAAGGAATGCATGCTAGTGCCTCCTATATTTCTTTTTCATTAAAGTATATCCTGTGAACCTTACCATGTCTTATTTAGGCCTGAAGCAGATACCCATAGGGCTCATGGCATGCCAGATGGTGTGCCATCAAGAAGAATGCCAGTTGACCTTGCTGTGACAAGAGCAGATTGAAGTCTTAAATATTCCAGTCCTAAAGCTATCTCCAGATGCCCCTTCTTAATCAAGTGGTAAGCCAATAAGCATGTTAGATATGACAATGAGAGCTCTGGGTCCCCTCACCAATATGTTTTTAATGACAGTGTAAAAATCCCCTTTGAAACAAAGCACAGGATAATAAAGTGGAGTTATCTTGAGAAAAGAATGAGTGACCAGGTCAAAAGGTTAAGCTTACACACCATCACCACTCCTTTTCTCCTCATGAGTTCTCCCCTTCTGCAGCAGTTTTGTGTTAATGCTGTAGTACTTCTGGTAGAGGTATGTGCATGTAGTGGATAGACAGGGCCCCCAGTCATGGTTGTGACCTATCTCCTAAAACAATTCTCAGAGCCACAGAGCATTTGATATGACAGTTCTACTCATATCTGCAGGGCCAGTTTCAGAAAGTCGCATTCTGGGTGATTTCTGTTCAGTCCTTTGGCCTCTGCAGATTCAGTAAGCTTTAATCTTTGCTGTTAGCTGTTGTCAAATCAATTTTGACTTATTGTGACTTTATGAAATGAGAGACCACCAAGTCACCCTATCATCATTGCTCAGGTTTTGCAGACTCAAGGCTGTGGCTTTCTTGATGGAGTCTATCCATTTGTAATGGGGTCTTTCTCTTTTCCTACTTCCTTCTACCTCACTGAGCATTATTGCCTTTTCTAATAAGTCATGTCTTCTCATGATGTGTCCAAAGTATGACAACTTTAATTTAGCCATCTTGGCTTCTAAGGAGAGTTCATGCTTGATTTGCTTTAGGACTTATTTGTCTTTTTAGCAATTCATAGTATCTGTAGAACTCTTTTCCAGCACCACATTTCATTTATATTGTTTGTCTTCCTATCAGCTTTCTTCACTGTCTAGCTTTCACATACATAGAAAATGGAAATACAGTGGCATGGACAATCCTAACTTTCATATTCAATGGTATATCTTGACTCTTGAGAATCTTGTCTAGTTCCTTCATTGTTGCCCCTCCAAGTTCTAGTCTTCTGATTTCTTGACTGCATTCTGCATTCTGATTAACAACTGGAACCAAGGAATGGAAAATCTTTTACTATTTCAATGTCTTCACCATTTGCTTTAAAGTTATGTAAATCATCTGTGGTCATTATTTTTGTTTTCTTATTGTTCAACTTAAACCTGCCTTTGTACTTTTTTCCTTTATTTTCTTTAGTAATTGTTCCAAATCTTCACTATTTACTGTGGTAGTATGGTGCCATCTGCATATCTTAAATTGTTTATGTTCCTTTCTCCAGTTTTCATTCTCCTTCCTCAGAGGCTAATCCTGCTTTATGTACAATATGTTCAGGATACAAGTTAACGAGACAGGGTGATAAAAAGCAGCCTTGCCTGGCCCTCCTGCCAATGGGAAACCACCCTATTTCTCTGTATTCTGCCTTGATATTCTGCCCTCTTGTCCTGAATACAGGTTACACATCACGGCAGTCAAATATGACACACCCATTTCTTTAAGAGAAATCCATAGTTCTTCATGATCTACACAGTCAAAGACTTTGCTATATTCTATAAAGAACAGGCTAATTTTCTTCTGAAATTCTTTGGTGCACCCCATTATCCACTGTATATTTTCAATATGGTCCCTAGTGCCTTTTCCTTTCCTCAACCCTTGGAATTTTTCAATCCATATATATAAAAGTTTTTGTTGTAGAATGTTGAGCATCACTTTGCTAGTGTGGGACATTAATGCGATGATCCACTGGTTACTGCAATCCCTGGTCTCCCCTTTCTTGGAGATTGGATTGTATATTGAACATTTCAAATCTGTGGGCCATTTTTCCCCCCATTTTTGTTGACAGATTTTAGTTAGAACTAAGTGGAACTAAACAACTGTAGCTTGAAGCAGCTTCACTGATATGCAAACTGTTCCTGGTCGTTTATTTCTCCCAAGTGCCCTAAATGCATCTCCTTCACTTTCTAAAACTATAGGTTCATCTTGAAATGATTCTTCCTTGAATGAATCTGTCAACCTTTCATTTACATATAGAGAGAGAAAGAGAGGGAGAGAGAGCAAGAGAAAGAGGGAGGGAGGGAGGGAGGGAGGGAGGGAGGGAGCTTCACTGTATTGTTTCCCTCTTCTTTTTATTTCTGCTTGGTCATATAATGTGTTCTCCTGCTAGTCCTAAAGCACCCCCACTCTGGATTTAAATTTCCCTTTGATTTCTTGGATCTTGTGGAAGAGGACTCTTGTTCTTCCTTATTTGTTGTCATCTTCTGTTTCTCTGCATTGCTTAATATAACAGTTCTCTTTGCCGCTGTGCACAAGTTGCTGAACAGTTGCATTTATGAATCCAACCCTATTTCTGTACCTTTTTACTTTTGCTTGTCATCTGTCCTTAACTGCTGTTAGAGTTTCATCTGTCATCCACTTTGTTTGTTTGTTTGTTTGTTGAATTAATATGGCACCTTTTCTCCCAAGGTGGAACCCAAAGAGGTTTCTATTTCTTTTAGTCTGCATTCTTCCCTGGCATTCTTCCCTGACAATGCCCCTGGCTTCAGTACAAAGTTCTTCTGGGTTCTGGCCAATTAGGCTTATAGTGCAAATCTACTTTTATATTATCTTTAGATTCTATGAGGATGTTTTTCTGGTTGTGTTTTGGCATGATAGTTGGTTTAGTCTTCCTCTTTAGCTTTACTCTAATTTTTGATTAAAGTAGTTTATGGTCTGTGCCACAATCTACTCCTGGTTTTGTTTTTGCAGAGAGAATGGAGTTTTTCCATCTTCTGTTTCCAATTTTGTAGTTTTATCTGATTTCTGTATTAGCCATCAGGTGATGTCCATGTATACAGTCATCTCTTTTATTGCTTGAAGAATGTGTTTGCAGTGAGGAAACTGTTGGCCTTTCAAAATTCAATCAGTTATTCTCCTGTTTCATTTCTTGATTCTAGGCCAAATTTTCCTACCATCTTTGCTTCTGCTCTGTCACCTACTTTTGTATTCCAATCACATATGATTAACAAGAAGTCCTGTTTTGGTGTGTGATCAATTTCCTCCTGGACTTCTACATAGAATCTTTCAATTTCTTCTTCTTGTGCTTCTGTAGCTGAGGCGTAATCTTAAATTGTGATTATACTGATCTCCCTAAAGTCTTATTGATATTTTTCAGTCAGACTTTGCATTGTATCCCTTGGCTGCTTTTGCTATATCCTTCCTCACAATTTATACCACCATATTTCTTAGATTTTCATTTCCCATGTAAATTACACTGTGTAATTTATCTGATTCGAAATGTCCCATTCCTGTCTACTTTAGCTCACTCACCCCAAGGATTGCAATATTTATATCTTCCATTTCTTGTTTTACCATGTCTAGCTTCCTCTTACTCATGCTTCTTATATTCCATGTTCCTATAATATATGCTGTGCAGCTTCGGACTTTTCTTTCAACTCTAAGTACATCAACTGCTGAACCTCCTTTTAGCTTGAGTCCAATCATGATGTTAGCCACAGTGCTACTCATAGTTGTCCTCTGCTGTACCCCAGTAGCTCACTGAATGCCTTCTAACCTGAGAGTTTCAGCTTCTGGCACTGTCTCTTGTTTCATTTTGGATTGTCTCATCATATGGTTTTCATGATAAAAGACATTCAAAAGAGATTTATTGGTATCTCCTTCTGAGCAATATAACAAGTATTAGATATGGTGCCACTACCATTGTCCCTGAAAGTTTTTCCACCAGTGTCACTCCCCACTACTACTGCTGCTGAGTAGCTGTTCAGCTTATTTTCCCTTTAGTCCTGTTTATTACCAGAATCAGGTAGCACCGTGGAAGTTGTGAAACGTTGTATAGATGCAGTAATCAGTGAAATCTAATAAACTGAGGTTGAATCTTGACCAGACAGAATGAATGTGGGTGCTAAGGCCTGGCAGATCAACAGGTTTGCATTGCACCTCAATTTAGGGAAGGTTTACACTACACCTGAAGGAACAAGTATCAAATGTTGGGGTGATCCTTGTCATGAGAGACCCAGGTTCCTTCAGTGGCATGGAGTTTCTTTTACCAACTCTTCACTAGTTTATCCATTCCTAGATAGGATTAGCCTGACCAGTGTTCCATGCTCTGATAGCTTCCTGGTTAGATTGCTGTAATATGTTGTGTGTGGGACTGTCCTTGAAGATGATTCTGAGACTTCAGTTAGTTCAGAATTCAGTAGCTAGAATTCTGACTTAGTTTACTGGAGCGATAGTACACCAATGTTTAATGAATTACATTGGGTTTCTTTAAAGCCCAATTCAAGATACTAGGATTTACTTTTAAAGCCTAAACAGCTTGGGGGCACCCACTCCCATACAGTTCTGCATGTTTATTAAGAACATCAGATGAGGCATTTCTTTGAATATCCTCATTTGCTGAGGTAATGGTGTACATGGTGCATACAACAGGAGAGGGACTTTTCTGAGATGGCACCTCAACTTTGGAAGGCCGTCTGTGAGGAAGTTGGAGTAGCATTGATGCTACAATCTTTTCAGCCTGAAATCAAGATTCTGTTTTCATCAAGCCTTTTAAATTTGTTGTAGTAGTTCTGCCTGCTAGTTTTATGGCTTTGTGAAATGTTTGTCTTACTGTTGTTTGGTATGTTGTATAGTTTTATTATATTCTATTTTTATTGGACATCCCTTTGGAATCTGTTAGGTTGCAAGTTAAAACATATAAAATAAATCAATAAATGTCTTAGGGGGTTCCTTTTCTCTATATACGCACACATATATTTTTAAAAACCAAACATGCACACAACAGAATATTAAGCAGAATAGATTTTCTCCTCCTGATACTGCTTTATTTCAACTTCTCAAATGATTGCTCAGTATTTCTTGATTCTAGGCCAAATTTTCCTATTATCTTTGGGTCTGCTCTGTTTCCTACTGAGCATTGCTCAGTATTTTGTGTCAGAGAATGTACTAATGCAACTGAAAAAGTTTGTTAGGGATATAAAGAATATTGGCAAATTTTCTTACCATGGGGAAGAAAAGGTGTCTGAACAGACCAAGATACTCCATTGAGTAAATGGTCAATTGCAGTCTTCTAATTTCAAGATTTCTTGGCAAAAATTAATTTCTGGAAAGCTTTGTTCGCTGTGTATTCTGTGCACTGTGTTTAGAGCAAAACTATGGTTAAATGAGCAATTTTTTCCCCAAAAAAATCCTGAAATGCAAATGCAGGTAAAAAAAAATATACAAAATGTGGGGGGGGGGGGGCTTTTAAAAGTTTGTCCAGTAGGGAGAAAACTTTTGAAATTATTCATTTTTATGTGAAGAACAAAATAAATTTCCATTCCTAGTTCCAAATATAATGATAATAGTGGCTACATATCCTTTTGAGCTAAGTAAATAGGAAGACATCTTTCTCTATGTTTTAATATTCATGTTCAGCGATCCAGAACATTTTGTAAGTTCCCATCAAGATAACACTTTTTTTTGTTCTGAAAACAAAATGATTGGTACACTTTCCTTTTATCCTCATCACAGCACCTATGAATCAAATGGTGATCCAGACCAACTGACATTGCATTAGTAAAGATGCCAGAGGAGAGTGAGAGTCAAATGAACCAGCTGGCTGAAGGTGGACTTACACTCAGTGAGCTGAGTGTAATGACTACCCCATTCTTAGCTTCTGTTCTCATAGCTGGAAGGAATCACCTATGAGCTCACATATTAGGATTGAGGAGGCAATTGTGCATGGGGCAAATTTTGGAGAGAGTAAGTAAAAATAGATGCTCTGCTTGCTTCTACCAAAAAATTTGCCCGCTTCCCCTTCTGGTATAGCAGGGAAATAATAACCAAGACTGACTGGAGGATAACTTATTATAATTTAGTTTTAGTGTCCCCCCCCCCCACCTCCGCCGACACACATGTAGGTGCATATACAAGATCAGGTTTTGGGGTGGAAAAACTGTTTTGACTTGAACAGCTGACACCATAGGAGATCTTTTCCTCACTTTGGGAGAATCACTTTGCAGGAGGAACAAGGGTAAGGTGCACCCCCTTAACAATTTCACTGGAATGTTTTCCTGTTCTTTGGGAATAATCATTGGGATCAGCTTGTGACCTGCACTGCAATCATATGGAGAGCTTGAAAATATTACTTTTTTGGACTGCAACTCCTAGGATGCCCCACTCAGCATGGTTTTACCCCTTGCAAACAAAAAAACTGTTCCCTCATTGAAAAGTTGGCCAGCTATATTGAGGACATGGGGCTCACTAGTCTTACTCAGGATATCAATAAGAATATAACATGTGTTAAGGGCTGCCGTTTGATCAGTGGTAAAATATGTCACATTGTGATTTGAGCACCATTCCCCTTCTAACAGTTTATAATATCTACAATTTGTGTTTCTGTTTTGTGATTTCAGGAGCAGAAGGCACAGTGTTCCCTAAATCCATAGAAACTCCCAATGTCAGGGCAGACCCCTTCAAGGAACTAAGGTAAACTTTGAAATGTAATTTCAGTGTTACTCAAAGGTAGATTTCATGCATTCTGCATTCTGATTGGTGATATTTCACCTTGTAAACAAAGCAGGGGACAGATTCTTTTGTATCTGCCAGGGAATGGCAACAAGGCTGTTATGCTTCCCCTATTCTTCTGCAACTGATTTTTTATTTAAAGGAAATTTTAAGAGCAAAATTGAAAACTCTGATTTGGGCTACGTGATAGAAGTTCCAGGGACCATAATGAATGACAGTATGGCAGAAGGCAACAGAATGATGCAGTGGTTGAATTACATTCTGTACAGATGTAATAACATGGTTCATGTGTTATCTGAGCCGAGCTGGTTCATAAATCACTGATAACACAACCTTCCACGGTGATGGAGGAGGCTAACACCCATCCACATGGAATTCCAGCATATGCACCCTTCATACACTTTCTTCTCCCTTTTGCAAATAAAAGTGGTCACATGAGAAGAGGGTGGAGATCTGTGGAGCCTCTAGATCAAGGATGGACTCTCTGGAGTCCCAAACTGTGTTCCTTTTGGGGAGGGGGCAGTGTTCATTGGCTTTTCTAGAAATAGTACTAGAAATAGACTGTACTATTTCTTCTTTTTTTCAAAACCAGAATGGTTTGATTTTTTTCAACACTTTTGGAAGTCCGGAGGGGCTCAGGGACAGAAAATTGGGCTCCATACCCACTGTAGTCACTTGCCACTGCTCTATATCAGTTCTAGCTCTAGCCCTTGGGTGTCTGTGATGGAGGGTAGCTGCTCTTCCATGTTAAAGGTTGCCAGATTGGGTGTGTGGGCAGCATTTGAATTATGCACTGAAAACAACCTTCTTGACATTGCAAAACACTACACTTTCAGCCCTGGAGGGTCATTTCTTCTTGATAATTATAAGCAACTGCATGATCGGTTTAGTGAAAATGCGGAAAAAAAATGCTTCCTAAGATCAAACATTTGTTTTGAATATGGAATAGACCAGATTTAGTCAAAAAAGGTACTTAGAAAATTTCTTCTAAATGTACTCAATAACTCCCTACTTGTCCCCCCCCCCATGTGATTTTAAAATAGGAGAAAGATGACTAGATGGAACATTTATTTAAGAGGTCACAGATGGGTACCATTCATGCTGTAGAGACAGGTTTGAAATAGCTTCCATTGGTATGGTGATGGTAATGACCAGCATTCTGTTACTGGCTCACACAAGCATAAATTAACCTTTTGCCTGCATATCTGTATTTATGGTTGCTGGGGAGGTTGGTGTTCCCTTCCTCAGCAATCAGTATCCCTACTCCCACCACAGATTCTCTGAAGCCCTGCTTCAGCTATTCTATGCCTAGTGCAGAACTGAGGGGAGGGATTGTGGAATAACGTCTCCGTAACCAAATGTGAAATGATTACATCAGATTCTGAGAGCGCTGGGGACCCTAGTGGACCTCAGTGGATGATGCAATCACCTTACACCTGGCTGGAAGAACACAACCAGATGCTTCTGTGATCCTTCTCTCACTCTCCGCCAGGCACAGAATGGCCACAGGGGCTTCAGTAGCTCTATGGTATGTCCAGGGGATTGGTAAATAGCACAAAGTACTACAGTTCTACATGAGGACCTACTATACTATACTATACTATACTATACTGCACTATGCCATACTGAGCCATGGAGGATTGTAGACACTTGTTACCCTGATTTCTGGGGTCCTTTGGGGGACACCTCAATGTGCTCCATGCGATGGGGAATGGAAACTAACCAGAGCACAAGCAATAGCAATGCGAGAGACAGGGTAACCTAGTGGGGTCCTTTAACCCCGTTTTTACAGGATCAGGCCAAGCCAAAAACCAAACAAAAATGTCCAATAAATGATTTTATTAAATGAAAATCTCACGCAGCAACGCAATCACTCACACACTCACTCAAGACCTATTAAGAAGCAAAAGAGAGGAAACTGCATAGGGGAATATTGAAGAGGTGTAGCTGGGGTGATACTGCACCTTTTCCTGAAGTCCTGGGTCCGGGAAGGCAGCGGAGAAGTGAGGCTCAGCACGGAGAGGGCTGAGGGGATCGCTCAACAGATGGAGAAATGGTCTGCTGGGATGACTGGAAGTGATCCAAAGAACCACTCAAAAACTGGGACTATTTTGTAGGGGGAAAGGTACCTGGAGGAATAATCCTTTCCTGGGGAGAACAATGGGTGTTGCAGTGGGCACGAAGCTCCACACTGGTAATTTCCTTTGTGTGATGGGATTGCCAGGTGTTGCCAAAGTCTCAGGATCTTTGGCTGTGTTAGTTTGCGGTGTGACTTCATGTAAATAGTCCTTGCCTGATGGAATATTTGCTCAACTTGGGGCAGACATGCCAATCCCCTCAAGTCAACTTCTCAGGGCTGAGGACCCTTTGTTTATTGTGGGTTTACACATCTTGAGGTTTCCTGGGGCTACATGACTGGGGATTTTACTGGCCTGACCTGGTTTTCGATCTTTGACCATTGCTGCCTACATGCCCATCCGGTGACCTCTCAGGCACATTGAATCATATTTTGATATCAAAGTTGTAGACCCCGGGATAGGGTTTCTCCAGTGGAGTAACAGTCCCCCCCTCCGAAAATGGATGATGGGTACACGATATCGGACATTTTCCAGTTAAAAACAAAAATAATTTTAGAGCCAAATTGAGTAAAAGAAAAATGAGTGTCAACTAAAAGGAGTTCTCATCAGAATGCAGTACAAAAGCAAGGGAATTGAAAGTATGGCAACTTCACTTAACAGAGGAAAGAGAAAGACCTGAACTTCACACATAGAATGATTTCTAGGCACACTCACACTTATACACAAGTACAACAGTATATAAATGAAAGCAGCAACTGATTATAGCAATTATCTCCAACAATTGGAGCATAAGAAATATATATACAAAATTCTTAGATCTGTCTAACATAAACTTCTATTCTATGGTGTGATGTCTTCTTTAATAATGATAGCTGTAGACAGGAGAAAATAACAAAACACATCACACACACACACACACCCGATACAAAAAGAGCCAGGGTGGTGTTCAAATTCACAGTACAAACAACAATATGCAAACAATTCAGAAAAATAACAATGATCAGTTGGAAATTGATACAAGTATAGGGAAAGTTCAACTTAGGCAAGCCTAACAAACCTATGAGTTCTGAGTTCAAATCCTACCACATTCAGTCTATATGTATACCACTTTTCTACAAATCCTGTAAAGTTGCTCTTGAAATACATGAAAAGGAAAGAAAGAGAGACAGAAAGCAGAACATCACACAAACATTACACTCACCCACAGAGTTTATAACAATTGAAGCAGAAATTACTAAAAGTATATATCATATGCATATATAACAACAATTAAAGACAAATAATCAGCAATTAAAGGCAATGATATGGCTATCAAGAATTTGAATGAAGGCAGTAGTTCAATTGACTGGCAGCAGTTACAAAATGAGAGTTCCAATACATTGGGTGGTTCATCAAAAACAGTTTTGTTGTTGTGTTTCGGATTTGTATAAATGGAGTGAGGAATTCACACACACCCAGTGTCTAAAAAGTCAGTGTGGTTGATTGAGAAAGCTTCTGCAATAAAAGCTGGGGGAAAAAGTCCAGTTTTATGATATATACTGCATAGCCCATCAGGCTTTTCAGTGCACAGAGTTTCATGTCTTTGAGTAGAAGGTGTATCTTCTTCCCTGAAGTCTTTGAGAGGGAATCTATTCAGGAAGGTGTATCAAAAGGGTAGTCAGGATGCTTTGGGGTACAAAAAGCGGTGCCCTATGTTCAATAGTAAGTGTCTGGATCAGTTGGGTGTCATTCTCGACATATAGAATAATTAGCTGCCATCAAAGGGTTGAATAGATCAGGATACCTGCATCAAAAGGAAACTCAAGAGAAAGGTTAATAGAAAATCCGACCCAGCAAGGCTGGGGGGCGCCATGCCATGCAGCAGGGCTGGCGGCTTTAGTGGTTGTTGTTCGGTCCCTGGTAAGGAAAAAGAAGAAGAACAAAACAAAAACAACGGTGGGGGTGTGATTTAGAAACTGGTATATTGGGGCAGAATTGTTTATTGGCTGTGCAACAAATAACAACTGGCCAGCCAAGGTAAATGATGGAGAGAGCATCAGGTAGCAGTACTTGACAGAGTGCTTCTGCACCGTAGACCACTGGCACAATTTGGAATGCCAAAATTAAAATCACATGAGAGAGAAGGATTGATCACATGAGAGGCTATTGCCATCTTTTATAATGGTTTGCAAAAATGGTGTTGCAGGCTGAAACAAAAGTTCTTAATTCTTGGGGGTTTTTTTCTGAGTGGAAAAAGGAAAGAAAAAACTTCCTCAGAATCTCATGTGTTGGAACAGACTTTCTCAATTGGTTGGCAGTTTTCTTTTGACGTGAAAACTTCTTTCTTTTGACATGACATGAAAAATTTCTATATTTTGGGTGAAATTTAAAACGAGGTTTGTCTCAAGATCCCCCCTTTCCAAACCAAAAGATATCAAGTGAACTGTTGAAGGGTCATTGCCTTGCCTCATAGTTATGCTATTACTCAGGAACTGGCAAGAAAAAAACCCTAATCTTAACAGTAAGACAAAAAGATTTGTAGCAAGAGGAGTCAGCTTTTAAAAAAACTAAATGTTTCCCAAGCTGAGACTTTCTGTAGGTGTTTTAAAACATTTCTCTGGGAGTCAAAGAAAAGAAAATGCAGAATCAAAAAAGAGAAGCCATATAATGCTATGTTCATTCATGGAGGTTTCCAATTAGACTTTAGTTTCTTCACAGGAAAGGGAGCTGGCTCATTTTTTTCAAAGGGATTTTGCCCCAAATCCACGTTTCCTTTGCTTTCCCTTGAGAGAGGCCACAGAGAGGAAAGGGCTGTCTCTGCTAATGAAATCCTGGGAGGGCTGAGGCTGTCTAGCTGGGCCCTCTGGGAGGGAACAACTTTGAGGACTAGAAACTTTGAGGTAACTTTTTAAAAGGACAGTTTCCTTTTCCTGTAATCTTTGTGTTAATTCTGCAATTTTCTTATTGCAATCCTCATGGCTAACATGTTGTTTTGTCTGGCTAGCATGTTGTGTTTTGGCATGTTCTTCCTCTCGAGTGGCTAGTCTACTCTGAAGTATTTGGATTTGCACTGAGGCTTCCTCAAATTTGGCATGGGGTTCCTGTACCGCAGATGAAAGAGCCAATTTGTCTGCTTGTAGGGTGCTATTTTGTGCCCCCAATTGCTCCAATTCTTGGGCCTGCCTCTCAGCCTTTTGGGTGAGCTCCTGCATGTTCAGGGGTTCTCTGGAGTCAACTAAAAGAATGGCCAAGGTTGCATCCTCAGGCAGATTTCTCTGAGGGTGGCAATGGGAAGGGAAGGAGGAAACTCAGGGCAAACAACAGAAATGACTGCCTACCAGGCTGGAACTCCCTCTCAAGCTCTTCTATCTTTTTGTGACGTGCTGCATGACTAACTAGCTCTTGGTGTTCTCTAAATTGTTTTGCCATGAATTTGGCAGCAGCTTTGGATTGGGCCAGCTCTTCCTCTAAGGATTCGGCCCGTTCTTTCCATGGTCATTTGGATGGTCATTTCACTCAATTTCTGGCTGGTGATTTGTGCGATGGATGCAAAAGTTACTTTATCCGCTTGCAAGGTTTCATTCTCGGCTTGAAGCTGGGCATTCTCTTTATTTAACTCTTCAATTTGGGCTCTGGCTGCTAGCAGGGCGCTTGAAGCGTCCTTTGCTGCTAGCCAAAGTCCCCACACTGCCAGGGCGCCCATAGAAGGCCCAAAAAGGGTCTTCTCTGTTCTTGCTTTTAAGTAAGCCTCCCTTAAGGTGGTGAAGGGATCTGGTGTTTGAAAGCTAGAGTCTTTCCAGTGGCATTTCCCTTTTCTAAGGACCCAGCGCTCTAACTGTCCTGTAACTTTCTCCTCCTGCAGGAGATTTTTCACCTCCATTTCTATTTTCCACACTCTCTCTCACTGACACACTCAAACTCAAGTGGGACCAGGACTGTAGTGACGGGAAGGATCACCGGGACCCCTGGGAGATACTAGGGAGATGAACTCTACAGAACTTGCTTCAGGAAAGAGGGTTTAGGAACCTATCTACAGTCCACCCAAAATGTCTCTTTTGCTGGTCTAAGCCCGGCCTTCCACCTCAACAGCTTAAGGCAAAAGGACAAGGATATGATTCAGGGACTGGGAGGATCGCCTTGATCCTGGGGGAAAACCTCCACCTAGACTCCACCTAGCAATGAAGGGGGAACACGAACTCAACGGAACTTACAGTGCCACCTGGCCAAGCAGCAGGGGAAGAGGGAGAGGAATCAAACTGAATCGTCCCTTAACTAGTTTTTTGGGTGAGAGGCGCCTTCCTCTACCTCGGGGAAACTGCTTAAACCCTGATCTAGGTCGGGAATCACCACCCACACCTAGCTTTATTGCAGTCCAGGACACACCCGTGTTCCTGCTGAATGAGACACACCTGTGTTACTTTGGGGAATCCCCCCTGTGGTAGCGTGTGCCTACACTACCGTGTGTGTGCGAGCTGAACCTGGCCTAGCACCTAGCATTCAGGATTCCAACCCACGTGTTTCCTAGTTTTTAGGGGTGCCACCACCCGTGTTTTCTCTTACTTTCTTATCCTAACTCTCTAAAAATTTGCAGGCAAAGGGACTGTGGGTTGGGGATTATGAGCTGTGTTGTGGTGAGTTTTCCTGAACCTATCCACTAGTGCTCAGGATCCCACCCACTATAGCCCCAAGTTAAGGATGTGATTCCCAGGACAGTTACGTGTACAGCCCTTGCGTTCCATCCTTAAGATAGGGGCGGCTGCCATACACGGACCAAGATAGAAAGGGGGAGAGATTTCCAACTCCAATAGTACAGCTCTAAGGCTCAGACACACAGATTTACATACACTCAAGTTCCTAACACTCCAGGAGTTTGGTTGGCTGTTCCCTACGTCAGCACCAACCTGATCTGAGTGGGTTGCGACTTCCACTCAAATTAGGGGTGCAGGAGTTGCCCGCATTCTCCACCAATCTGTTACCCTGATTTTTGGGGTCCCCTGGGGGACACCTCAATGTACTCCATGCGATGGGGAATGGAAACTAGCCAGAGCACAAGCAATAGCAATGTGAGAGGAAGGGTAACCTAGCGGGGTCTTTTACCCAGTTTTTACGGGATCAGGCCAAGCCAAAAACCAAACAAAAATGTCCAATAAATTATTTTATTGAATGAAAATCTCACGCAGCAACAAAATCACTCACACACTCACTCAAGACCTATTAAGAAGCAAAAGAGAGGAAACTGCATAGGGGAATATTGAAGGGGTGTAGCTGGGGTGATACTGCACCTTTTTCTGAAGTCTTGGGTCCAGGAAGGCAGCGGAGAAGTGGGGCTCAGCACAGAGAGGGCTGAGAGGATCACTCAACAGATGGAGAAATGGTCTGCTGGGATGACTGGAAGTGATCCAAAGAACCACTCAAAAACTGGGACTATTTGTAGGGGGAACTAATCCTTTCCCGGGGAGAACAATGGGTGTTGCAGTGGGCATGAAGCTCCACACTGGTAATTTCCTTTGTGTGATGGGATTGCCAGGTGTTGCCAAAGTCTCAGGATCTTTGGCTGTGTTAGTTTGTGGTGTGACTTCATGTAAACAGTCCTTGCCTGATGGAATATTTGCTCAACTTGGGGCAGACATGCCAATCCCCTCAAGTCAACTTCTCGGGGCTGAGGACCCTTTGTTTATTGTGGGTTTACACATCTTGAGGTTTCCTGGGGCTACATGACTGGGGATTTTACTGGCTTGACCTGGTTTTCGATCTTTGACCATTGCTGCCTACGTGCCCATCCGGTGACCTCTCAGGCACATTGAATCATATTTTAAGATCAAAATTGTAGACCCCAGGATAGGGTTTCTCCAGTGGAGTAACACGCTATATAGAGCATCTTAACACATAGGTCACTCCCTCATACGGAAAGGTTCACTAGCACAAGAATATTTGGTCCTGGGCTGGAAGCTTTTTGTTAGATGGAAGTGGACTACTGTACATTTTAGAACCTCTTACAGGAACTTAAGTGAATTACCTGAAATCTTGCTCTTTTCTATCATTTCTGCTAACTGCTGAAGGTCAGTAACATGTTCATTTGTCTGTGTTCCAACCTAACAATTAATGTCTAATCAAACACTCATTCTCTCTTTGTATCATCATTGTATTATACATTCAATGATTCGATGCCTTAGGCACTTATAATATTTTGCTGTGTGCGCCTCCAAATGCACATGTACCACAAACCCTGGGCTCAGTTTCTTTTTCCTTCTACTTCTTCCTTTCTGTTACCTTCATCAATGTCTTGTCTGTCATCAAGAATGATGAGTTCCAAATGATTACACAGCCATCACTCTCCACAGACTTCCTATCATCCTCTTTCTGACAAATGGTTTTGGATCACTGGCTGCTTTACAAGTGCAGGATCACCTTTTCTGAAATCAGACATTGTACTGTGCTTGCTGGAGTGGCATCGGCTCTTGGCTGTCATATTTTTGTCTTGTCTTTTCTTTATACATCTTTGCCTTGTGGTGGTAGCTTGGTGAATTAGTTTAAAGGTGGGGTAGCATTTGTAATAATGCCTCTTAGATATTAGACCCAAGGATGTCACATTTGTCATTTCATAAAAAGAAGTAGGATGACTTATAACAGCTTTTGTCTTGTTTGGTCTGAACCACTTCTATACCAGTTATCCATGCTTGGCTTATGAATTTCTTATTGTCATAGAAGAAAATACAATGATAAAAACGTTCAGTCTTTTTTTTTTTTGGCCCCTGGAGGGAGAACAGAAGGGTCAAGAATACACTAAATAGCAATTCAACAGAGGTCACAGTATGACAATATGTAGTCTAATATACATTTTCTGGAATCTGCTTCATTTCTGTAGCATGCCAGTGGCCACAATGTACTTGTTCGTATGCCTAGCACTGGAGTTCATGTTCATGAGGATTCCCATCATCTCTTCCAAACAGATAGAAAGAAATGAGAATACTAATCACAATTAATGTTCAGAAAGAAAAATAAGATTCAATCTGTGTACGGCGAAGCAAAGGCATTCATTTTGACTGCAGAGTAAGCAGTGACAGAGATCATTGTGCTAGGCATGTCTTTATGGGATGCTTGGGTGGACTTAGTTCAGCAAACTCTGGGGATTTCATGTATTTGTTTGTTTATTTTACACCCTGTCTTTCTCTTGCTATGGGACCTAATTGTGCTAGATAGTGGGAGTGGAAGTTTACCCATACAGCACGTTGACAGGCGGTTCGAGGTGCCCAAAGCTGAGAACAAAAATTCAGTCTTAAGTTGAGGTTTTTTTTAAAAAAAAAAAAAAGGAAAAGGAGAAGGAGTCTTGCTAGAGTATGGGATGTTGTAATGCCAAGAGAATCTGCTTGACTGATACCAGTGTGCTCTCAACTCTGGGTTTTACAACTACTTTGGATTGTTTCTCATCTGAACTCTTAATAATAAGACATAATCCTGGTGCTCTTAAAGGTATAACTAGTACAGAAGAAAACCCAACTTTTGCTAATACCTATGTGATATCTATAAATGCATAGTAAAGGCAACTAATTTATGCTGGCAATAATCTCAATTTATCTAGAAGAATTTCTTGTTGAAACTGCTGCTACTGCTGTCATTCTCATTCATATAGGATGTGAACTGTATCCTGCTGTATAAAGAAAAGTAAATCCTGGATAGGAGAGGACAAGAGACCTGAAAAGTTTTTATTTGTTAAATAAAAATAGAAGAAAAATGATAAAGTTAGAACTGTAAGGTGATAAAATTCAGATGATACAGATAAAGAGAAGAATTGTAATCCTTCAGCTGGCTGGGAGTTATAATCCAAACAAATGTTTTCCTTCCAAAATCTGATAAATCTGATTAATTTGACAGGAGCTTTAGTCTCAAGAAGGCAACAAGGGTGACAATTAATGCTAGCTCACAGGGCAATCCTATGCATAGCTACTAAAAGTTAAGTCCTATTGAGTAAACTGAAATCGATTTGTAAAGTCGAAGGCTTTCACAGCCGGAATCCATAGGTTGTTGTGGGTTTTCTGGGCTTTGAGGCCATGTTCTATTAGTATTTTCTCCTGATGTTTCGCCTGCAGCATATCCTCTGAAGATGCCAGCCACAGAGGCAGGTGAAACATCAGAAGAAAATACTAATAGAACATGGCCTCAAAGCCCAGAAAACCCACAACAACCTTTCAAATCTATTTATTGGTAAGTTCCTTTCAACACAGCGAAATTTCTCAATAAACATCCATAGGACAGCAAATTAAATGAATGAACTTTATATTTTAACTCACTACAGTGTTTTGGAACAAAAGTTCAGTGTTCTGCATAGCATGTCATTAAATGGTGAGTAAAAAGGAAAATGTGGTCAAGGTTAAAACATATACCAAAATAAAGTCAGTCTTGTTTTAACCATTCATGCCAGTGAATCTGGGTGAAATGATACCATAAAGTCACTACAGTATTACTATGATGCTATCTTTTGTGACAATTAGCTGTTGATACCATATATTGAGAATTTCTAAGTCATTCCAGTATATGTAAAGATTAACCTCTAAAATGTTTTATTTCTGCAAGCAAGGGAAATAAATTATGTCGGAATGATTTGTAAAGCAAATAATGTTACAGGAATCACTTATGCTGTATCTCATACCTAATTCTGACCAACAGCCACAGCAAAACTACCAAATGGGGAAAAGCCTTAGAAGAAATATAGCAAAGTGGGATGCAAGAATGTAGTAAACTTCAGAGAGGAAGTAATATTCACAAAGAAAACTAAAGAGAAATGCTAAAAAGGAAAGCCAATGCTGTACAGTATAATTTTGCATAACTAAGTATGTAGAGCTTGTAAAATTGTTATAGACAGTTATGTTCCATCTGGCAAACTTGCTCGACAAGGAAGTGATCCTTACCTATGACTGCCTGATTTTTGATCTTAGTATCTCTTCAGCTAAAAAGTGAGATCACTCTATGATATTGTTACTACTGGACCACAGATCAAAGTCCAGTAACCCACAACCTCAGGTCCTCAGATGATGATGCCAGGGACAGTGCCAATCCATCAGCAACAATAATCTGACATACATTTCAAGGCAAAGCACTTTGATAGGTCTGCATTCTCACTGATTGTGGATGGAAAGAGATTTTGTTGGACTCAAGAACCTCAGTGAAAGTAGCAGTGTTTTTTTTTTTAACTTCTCAGGACTTGATATGAGAAAATTTTCGTGAACATTAGCACATTTATGAAGCTTGCAGGCTATTTCAGAGACATAAATTCTGCAAGAAATAATTCACGTGTTAAAAATTGGAAAATTGTGCCAAAATATGTTTCTTTCAGGGATACAATTGAACAAATTAAGTGAATTAGGTATATAAATATTTAAATTAAGTATAATGTGTAAAGAGATGGCATAAATTTTGTTTAGTTACTAAAGAAAATAGGGCAAGAAGAGAATGCAGGTAGGATTCAGAAGAAAAAAATAATCAATGAAATGGAGACTGAGAGCTTTGCCTACCCCTGTCACTGAACCCAGGACGACACCATTGTGCCTTGACACCAGCAGCTGAGGAAAGGCCCTCCCTGGATGATGTTCTGGCCTTTGTGGGAGAGAGTAGCAGCCAGTGTTCTCTTGATTTAATCCCTTCCCTCACTGCCCTTTTCCTTGTGTCAGATTAACAATTTGAAAACTACTCTGTGAGAGCCAGTGTGGTTTAGTGGTTTGAGCATTGGACTGTGACCCTGGAGATCAAGGTTTGGTTCCCCACTTGGCTGTGCAAACCCACTGGGCAGCCTTGGGTGTGTTATACACTCTCAGCTTCAGAAAACCCCACAATAGGTTTGCCTTAGGGTTACCGTAAGTCAGAAATGACTTGTAGGCACACAACAACAAGCTGCTCTGGGAGCTTTTTTGGCTGAAGAACAGGGTATAAATGCTCTAAACAAACAAACAAACAAACAAACACAAACAAACAAACAAATGCAGTTAGCAGTGGAGTCTATTTGGCTTCACTTGCTGCCATTCTTCCAGATCAGGTTGCTGGTTGAAATATCAGTGGGGCTCCTTTACCAGTAATATTGGTGCAGAAGAGTGAATTTCAACAGGTTTCATGTGGCACTCTTACTTCCGGACTGGGAGATGTACTTTAGATTAAAGTGGTGTATCACTTCAGCCTTGATCTGGATGTCACAACACTTTACTTGGCAGTCCATACCAGCTGCAAGGGTAAAGGACAAGGCAAGGAAGAAGGAGAAAGGGGGATGTGAGAGAAGGAGAGAACTATGGTGGCAGGAGGAAGGGAGCAAACAGCAGCTTGGGAGATTTTTGTCTGCAACAATGGCAGGAGCAGAAGGGTTAACATTCCTCATCCCCCTCAGTTTCAAGCATGTTCAGCCCACTGTGGCAGCTATTTGGATTTCTACACAGTTTCATGTGTCTTTTTACAAAGCTTATCTGAAGAGCCACACATAGTTTGTCCCTAGTTTTCATGTGGTGAAGCATTTGTCTGAAGCATGCTGTCTGAAGCATGCGCAGAATAGGTTTTGTTAATTCCCCTCTCCCTGACTGTCAGACAATTTCACACCAAATTAAGATATGGGGTTAAAAAGAATTGTGTCACCTTCAGGCAGGAAAAACTGAAAGTTGACAGGTGATTCCTCTTCCCTCTTGCCTACTCCCATCCAAATTGTTCTTACCTATTTCTATGCAAGACCTGTTAAATGGGGGGGGGGGGGCCTCCCAGTGTTGGGAGAAAAAAAAAAGGAAGCCAATATGATTATGCATGGAAAGTATCAAGTGGCAGATGAAATGTGCTTGGCGGAGAAGTATTCTCATGCACCATGTAGAGCATTAAGCTACCTAAATAGTCCAAGTGAGACCTGTTCTTCCAGGCAATGATTTCAAGGCCATATTCAACTAATATAGGAAGCTCATTTTGCAAAATGATAATTCTGAGGCAAGCAGTACTTCTTGTCATCATGTGCTGCAAAGAGATGATGATAAAGAAAAAGAAGAGGAAGAAAAGCAGAAGAAGAACTCCTCCTCCTCCTCCTCCTCCTCTGAGGACAAATAACTGCTCATTGTACTCATAAATATTAACATGGAAAAATTGAATGTACCAAAAAATGAATAGTGCTGAAAGAGGAAAAATGACCAGAAAATTAAAATTGTTTGTCAATCTAAGGTCACAAATACTTCTAGCCGGTGTAGTGGGGTGTGTGTGTGTGTGTGTGTGTGTGTGTGTGTGTGTATTAAAAGATTATACGTTTGTAATATTGGAACTAGATTTAGGCATGTGTAACTGGTCTGGCTGGAGCAGATTTCC
The DNA here is from genome assembly GCA_030412105.1 of Cyclura pinguis. Classification (NCBI taxonomy): domain Eukaryota; kingdom Metazoa; phylum Chordata; class Lepidosauria; order Squamata; family Iguanidae; genus Cyclura; species Cyclura pinguis. The sequence goes on along the minus strand of CM059600.1, from coordinate 106,301,508 downwards.
CCAAATCTTCCTCTTGGCAACCCAGCTGCTGCATCAAATGCTACACAGAGGATTGGTGGATCCTGCGGAGTAGGGCATGCCCCCTGCGTCAAGTGAGGGGGAAATCTCAAAAAACTTGGTGGAGGCCCATGGGGTACTCATCCAGCAGTTGCTATGATCTTGTGAAGCATTTTTCAGGAACCAGAGGGACAGCCGTAGGGAATTTGGGACAGGGAAGTCTGCTTGAACCATCCCTGTTACATATATCTAAATCTGAATCCAGCCCGCTGAGGACATCTACTGATTGTGTTGGTTGGGGCAAAGATGTAAAGGTCCAACCCCCCTCCCCCCAGGGGGAGACAGAAAAAAGGACAGGTTTTTTTTCTTCTTCGGTTTGTTTTAAAATCCTTCCTTTCTGGAAAAGAAAAAGAAAAATTTTAAAAAAATAGATTTGGGAGCATTTTCTTTTAGAATGATGAATGCAATCTTTGAAACAAGCTATTAATCTATTTACTACCACAAAATTATTTCTCAAAGTTATTTAACAGAAAGACATAGCAATTCCTGGTCTTGGTATCATTTTTTCAGTTCTTTTTATAGAAATTAATGCTTTATGTCTGAATGACAGTATGGAAGACTAGAGGATTAAAAATAAATTCCACAGCACTCTTGCATCCTTAATCCTGATCTGTACATTTCTGAAATTTCTCTGAAATAAGAAGTCAAGTCGCTTAGATAATGTGGAATGACTGGAAATTGCATGATGGAGGCATATGGCATGATGATGACAACTAATTGCTGGAGTATTATTCACACTTGTGTGCCATAGGTGTGGATTTCTTGCCTCTGTTTTTAAATCTGAATGTCTCTAAGCTATAATGTTAACTGTTGTTGTTTTTTTTTAAATGCCTGAAATTAAGTGGACCAGGTTTTCACTGCCTTCTGTCCACTAAGTACAAATCAAGGCCCTGATCTCTTTCCAGCTGATAGTAATAGATTTTTTTTTCACACAGAAGAAAAACTGTAATCTCCTTTCACAACATCTATAAACAGTGAAGACAGGGACTCTGCAAGGAAGGAGTTTTAAAGTAATGGCAAGCAAAGTACAGCTTCTTTTGAGGGCGAGGGGAACTGCAAGTGCAAAGTAAGGGAAGCAAAAATGATCTGATAATAAAATGAATTAAGTTGCATACTTTCAGGTCCATCGGGAATTCAGAAATCCCAAACTTCTGGAGTCATAAATCTGACACTAGAGAAGAAGTGACTGCAAAATCCAGCTCTTGCAGCAACACTAGATCAACAATGATAGTAGACTCATAGAGCTGGAAGGGGACTTACGGCAGTGGCATATCTAGCCTCAACAGTGCCTAGGGCAAGCGTAGAAGTTGTGCCTCTAGGTGCTGCTTCTTCTGCCGCCGCTGCCCCGGACTGAGGATGGCTCGGCGAGGGTGGCGGCAGCAGCGGTGGGCCAGGCCCAGGTGGAGGGGGCTGCCTCTCCTGTGGCTGCCACCACTCTGGGCTGAGGAAGACCCCGGCGAGGGGAGCAGCAGCGGCAGGCCAGGCATGGGTGGAGGGGCTGGCTCTTCTGCTGCCACCAGTGCCACCCCAGACTGAGAACAAACCCAGCAAGGGCAGCAGTGACAACAGCAGGGAACGCTGCTGCTTTCAGGGTGTGCTGCTGGGCCAGCTGTCCCAAGCAACAGGGCTGCGGGCACACCTTTTTTGCAGCCCCTTGGCATTGGCGCCCAATTGGCACACGCCCTGCTTGCCGCACTCTAGATACACCTCTGGTCTATGGGCCATCAGATTTAACCCCTGCTCAGTACAGGATCTCCCGGTGGAGCATCCCCAGCAGGGATAGTAGAAAAGTGTTAGAAAAGAGACCCATGTGGCCAATAAAGAGAAACCAGTTTACTGGACAGATACATTATGTCTAATCTCCAGGCCGCAAGGAGCAACACTCTTTTAGCAGCCTGCCAGAAGAGATGGAGCCGACCTACCTTCCCTTGCTAGAGAGTTTCATAGTCAGGGTGCAGCTGCAGAGAAAGCCCTCCTGCCTGTACCCACCAACTTAGCCTCACAATGTATTGGGACAAGCGACAGAACCTCCGCTGCCGTTTCAATATAGAAAGAAAGAAATAGGTTCCATAATATAACTGCACAGGAAGGTTTCTCTTTAAACCATTCTATCTGTACTCTGCTAACCTTGAGTAGAAAAATAGATGCTAATAAATGCAGTACTTTGAAAATATTAATAATAGTCATTTTATACTCTATGGCAGATTCATACAGTGAAAAGGCTTAATGCTTAATTACAGTGCTCATCCTTCCCTCAAGTGCACATGACACGCTGCAGACAAATTTTTACAATGACATCTGTGGGAGAATGAGTGGCAAAGTTATTTAGTTGTTCATTGGAGAATCTAGTATGCCAATGGAGTACTGATTGAGAGGAAGCTGGGATGCTTATCCCCAGCAGTCCATATTGGTCTGAGGTCTGCTTTCTGAGGCAATGAGATGTCTGTGGTGGAGGCTGGAAAACTTCTAGGGAATAATAAAAAAAAATGCCTTTTAGCTTCTGTAGTATATACATAATGAAAATATTCTTGCAAATATTTCTTTCACTTGATATTATGCTATATGTCTGAGCTGACCACAGCAAATAACAGTAGGTCTTCAGTGTGGATTCTGGCTCTTAGAAGATTTTAGCATAGTTTCTATTGCATTGTTCATTAATGGGTTATGCAGGTTAATCAGAGATAAAAGGAGGGGATGGAAGTCACTGTTACAGTGAAAATTTGAATAAAACTGATTGACTGATGTGCTACATTTCAAAATTACCCCACTCAAGGGTATTAACTCAAACATATTTTGATCTATAACAACGTATTCAATATGTATGATATATTCAATTAAACCAAGCAAACCACCTTTTCCAGTTTAACAAATGTTAAGTGCTTTCCATATGCATTCAAGTTCTAAAATGCTTGGAAATAGCAGGTTGTAAGGGCCATGCCCTTCAGAGGGGATTTATTTGGGCATTGTGTGGACAGTTTGGACTCCTTATGTTGTGGTTAGTTCCAGCTTCACCACTATCTTGGAGGGGGATGGCTGAAAGTGGAGGAGCCTACTATAGGGGAATAGAGGAAAAGAAGCCCTATCTCTTGGTTCTGTACAGCTGAAGCTGTCATGCTGTTTTCCCTTTGTATGATAAGATTATAAATTTAAATTTGCTCACACATCAAGAACTATCATAGCAATAACTATTTAAGAGATATCAGTGCTGGGTTCATAGATAGAAAAGATCCCGTTCCTAGTGCCCATCAATCTAGAACTATTTGATGGTGGACAAACAGGCAGACAGCAATCTGATGACCCGGGGACTCACAAAGAGACAGTAGATCCTTCAGATAACTTGATTATAAGTAATTTAGGAGATTTTATTATGTTTAAAAATGCATTTAACCTGTTTTTTACACTTGTGTTTTTAAGCAGAATTGTTTTTTTATTTGTGAACTTTTGTATTAATAATTTTTTTTCTTTAGCTGTACTTCATTTTAACTTGTTGTAAGCCACCTTGATAAATTAAATTAAAAGAAGGAAGGAAGGTAAATTGTCCACAATTGAACTGGCATCTGATACAAAATAGATGCTATATGCTCTGACAGCTTGGCTCTCACAAACAATTAGTCAGCCATGTTCTGCACCACACTATTTTCAATGTTAATACCCATGGAGTGTGCTACAGTAGTCTAGTTTGGATGCAGCAATGTTATATATGACTGTGATGACTTCTGCTTACTTTTGGAAGATAACAGCTGGCAAATCTACCTAAGCTAACGAAAGGCACTCCAAGCTACCGATGTATTTTGCTTCTCCGTTGACGACACCAGGTACAGGAGACCCCTCAAGTTATTTTTTTTTTATAAAGACTGAACAAGGAGTTTATTTTTAATATACAAATAAAACAAATATTTAAAGAGTCAGGCTGTTACCTTTTATTCCTCTGAAAGTACTTGCTAAGAAAAGTAATTACTTTAAAATTTATTCTAAAAAATGGAAAAAATTCAAATAGGATAACCAAGGGAGAAAAAAAATACAGTAATACACAAAAGTATACAATGCAATGGAGACCCCTCAAGTTTTGAGCTCAATCTTCCTGGAAAAATGTAGCCCTGTCTAAAGCTAGTTGTCCACCTCCATCCACAGCAGTATGTTTATCAACCTGTAGCGCTTCTCTCTTATCAGAATAAAGTTTCAGCTTCTTTGCCTCCAGGCACCTCTTTAGAGTTTCCATAGATTTCCTGGGATTAGTCAGTGGAAAAATGAGCTGCTTATCATCTGCACACTGCTGACATTTTAGCTCACAGCTTACAAGGACTTCTCTCAGCCATTTCATGTAGATATTAGTCAGCATGGTAGAATAGATAGAATGGAGAGTGGCTAACGGTTAGAGGATAGAACATTATTTCATTATATTCTGTGTCCTCCCCTCCAAAAAGACCACCATCTCTGTAACACTGAGCTTCGAGTTCATAATGAAGTCAACTACCATGATCAGTAATGTGGAAAGCCAATCAGAGGCACAGGAGAACTACCAAGGTATCACTTTCCAGCCTCATGCACTCCTTTGCATAAGTCAGTTGTCTGAAAAGCCAAAATTGGTTCCCATAACCTGGCTAGAAGATGGATTAGAATGCATCCAAATGACCAGTGCCACCCAAGCCTACCTGAAGTTGCAGATGCTGGAATTATGACTCCCTGGGGTTACAAAACGTACCGTAACTTCTAAGAAAACTCCATAGAACTCAGCAAACAGCTTTTTTATACACAATTTCTCTACTCTTTAATTGCTAGGTACGGGGTTTTAAAATGTTTTTTTTTTTTTCTGTTTAAAGGATGACAATAGAAGAAAGAAGATCACACCTCCTCACTGCTTTATTTAAGTCAGGCATACCAAATATTACATCTTAAGCAAGATTTTCAGCCCTGGCGTATGTCATATTAACCCTCCCCCATCCATAAAACTGCTTCTTAAGAACAAGTATACCTCAGTTACAAGAGGTAGCATATTGTAGTTTGAGTATTGGACTAGGACACTGGGAGACCAGGGTTCAAATCCCCACTCAGCCATTTTACTGCAAGAGGGGAAGGAACAATGACAGAGAGGGTTACACCCAAAGAGGGAAGCTAGGTTGCATGCTTTCCTTTCTCCCCAAGGGCTTGCCCAAGGTCATCCACTGGATATTCTTTCCGTGAAAATAAAACTGAAATATCCCCTACTGTACATACAGAAATATCAAGAATAAAGTGTCCCAGAAAAGTGTAAAGGAGAAAAGACAATACCAGTCAGAAATAGCCGTTTCATACCTCTTTTACCTCAATGTCAGCACAGATGATCTTCTGACTGATCTCTCCTACAGTGCCATGTTTCAGATCAATCTTTTGAAACATTTTCTGAGTATAAACCAATGAAACTTCTCCAGCCTCACTCCCAATTTCTCAATTAGATTGTAGGATATGATCTGTGTGACTCATCGTTAAAATATGGTTGTGACTCATCTTTAATGTATAGCTGTGACAGCAACACTGTAATACATACATAAATATTGTGCCCTCAAGCTGTTGTAGAACCGCAAATCCCAGCAGCCCCAGACAACACGTTGCCCATGTTAAGGAATGTTGGGGGTTGTACTTCCATGATGCCTGCTGTGATGTGATGCCCAAAACTTAACTCAAGATTTAAATATTTAAATTTAGACTGAAATATTCAAGTATTTATTTAAATATTCAGATATTTATTAAAAGTTTCTGGAGACTAAGAGTCACATCCCTACTCAGATACTTGGTGACATTCTCTCAGCCTCAGAGGAAGGCAGAGGCAACCCCCCCTGAACAAATCTTGCAAACTGCCCCCCTCACACACACACACACACACAACCCTGTGGTTTTTAGGATTGCTATAAATCAGAAGTGACCTGAAGGCAGACAACAACCAAGTGCCTCTGTCAGCAGAGGTTCTTTCTAGCCATCATGTCTCTCCCCTTTGAAAACTGACTTATGGTGACCCTAAGGTGATCCTGTCGTGGGGGTTTTCTTGGCAAGATTGTTGCCATTGCCTTTCTCTGAGGCTGAGAGAAGATGCTTGGCTGTGGTCACTCAGTGCGTTTCTAACCCTGCTCTCCAGAGTCATACTTTGGGTGCATGCACACACCTGCTGCTGTGTCCCTTTTATCAGGGCCATGGCAGTGAGGGAGGGGTGCAGACGTTGCAGGTGGCCCAGGGTCCCTTCATTTCCAAGCTAACCAGGAGAGAGGAGATGCAGGTGGTGACTTTTTCTCACGAGAGAAGACGGGATTCAGCATGGTGTGCGTGGGATGATTTTGCCTTGGAGACATAGAAGCTGGGCCTCCTCATGGTGGCAGCACCGGCACCTTATTCCATTTGGCCTCAGCTGGCCCTCAAAAGTTTCTCTGGTGGGCCCTCGCTCTTGTAGGCATTTGTGGTCCTCTTCTTACCCTCCTTTTTCTCCCCAGGGTCTTTTTAGATTGTAAGCCTGACTGCAGGACTCACTTCTCCTGTTGGTATTGCTACGCAGGCCTTGTTTGCAAGTGAGGGAGTAGTTTCAGCACCTGCACACACACACACCACTACCGCATCTCAGTTGCGGCCACCGCTGGTGGTGTTCAGCAGCAGGGCTTTGCGGCCAACCTGTGAGGGCTTCACAGACCCCCAGGTTAAGAACTAAGGGCCTAAGTCAGTGTACGGCAGCTTCCCATGTTTCTACACCATTTTTCCTGCTTCTCCTGGTAGTATAATCCCATAAACTTGACTGCTGGTGTTTCTGCATAGAGGGGACACCTAGATCTGTTGCTAGTTTCCCACTTTAAAGGGAAGTTGTATTCATGGACATTACATGTGAGCCTATTTCTGCTTATTTTGTGTCCTGCCAGATGTACTGGCTTAGGGCAGTCCTCCTCTGATTTGTTCACCATAAAGAAGCCATGATGTTCTGGAGTATGAAGGAGAGGCTTCCTGCTTGTTGTTCTGAAATTTGCCAAGGCAGGTACCTTCAAACATTACATCTAAAATATCACACCTGTATAAAATTGTGTATTCCAGGTGCCTTGGACAATATAAATTATTTTACCTTTATACGCAGTTGTAGTATCTGGCGTCATCCACAGCATATAGAAGACTGGAGGGATCACTGCCTCTTCCCAGCCCATGCACAGGCATGGCAGTTCAGTAGGACTCTTTTTCCTGGAGAAGAAAAGGGTAACATCATACTTCAGCAGGAAAGTTGGGAATTCACCTCAGAGATTACCTCTCTTTCACACTACACAGTTATGGCACTTTGGCATCTCTTTAGTTACCAGAGCTGCTTTCCCCCTACAAAATTCTGGGATTTGTTGTCTGATAGGGGATTTGTTGTTCTGGCAAAGCAGATCTCATGTATCTGTAGATCTCAGGATTCCACAGAATTGACTGACAGTATTTCTGTGAAAGAGCACCTGTTTTTTCCATAGTATAATACTTCTTGATTGGATTTAAAGGTATGGTGAAAAACATCCAAGTGAGGAAAAGGTTCAGCATTATTTCATAGAACTGTTGCCTTCTCATTCTCAGGGCTTGCTCACTTGGCCATTTATTTATAGATGATGGGGTATTATCGGTTAAGAGATGATGGTTTAACTGAAGCTTGTCTGCATGCTCATGTCCTGATTTATAAAACTTTGAAAGTTGGACTGAATGGTGAACTGGGGTTACACAGTAACATAATCATTTTCTCTTTTCACTGCTTCCTTGCCATGTACCTTTAAGACAAGCTGGTGAAAAAGCTCAGTTCATCCTTTCGATCCATGCTCACCTTTGACCAGTTGTGCTAGCCTGTGTCTATAAGCTTTCATCAGCAGGAAATATGCAAAAGACAGCAGCAGTTTAGGGGAAAAATATTTTTGAACTTTTACCAGCAAGAACAAATTTCAAGCTTCTTTTGTAAAGTTGAGGCTTCATACCCTGTAAAATCTTCGGCTCATATTCTTTGTTTGACTATTTAAAGCAGAACTGAACCTTCTGTATCAAGCATACATATATACGTAAAGCTATCTGCATTGTGAAGAAAGAGGAGTGTGTATGTGTAAATAAACATGAAATATAGAATAGACATTTAAGTCGTCCAAAAATTCTTGGAGATTGTCCCAAATGTTTAAATAATTAGAGCTTTGGCAAAAAGGGAGTGTTATTTACTGTGATGCATGTCTGCAGATAGTGCCCGGTGAGCTTTAAACTGGGTGGTTCAAATAATTGAGGGTTGCATAATGGGCAGGGGGTTGCTATATAATTTAAACTAAGCTTTTTGGCTGTTGGTTCACTGTTGTTATAACAACAAACACTCTGCTCCAGACATTCCATCTGTTGACTGCAGTTGGAAATCAATAGCTATAACAATGTAAAAGCCAGAAAGAAATAGGTATTCTTTTGAAGTATAATGGGTTTTTTTTAGTGTTTCAAAATACAATATTTTCTAAAGTTATGTTGAGAGCTCATAAATATATGTGTGTGTGTGTGTGTTGGTGAAGTCTTTACCCTTAAATTATACATAGCATGAATTATAGCTGTTTTCCTCTAAGCTTACACAAAAGTAGCCACATTTCTTCCCAATGATTTAGAATGATTTTATCTTTTAATGACAGGTTGCTGCCACTGAGCTGTTCTTCATGTGTATAATTCTGTGCAGATTCAAACCAAAGGGCATTATAGCTGACTGAGTTTCATTTTTAAAAGAACATTATATACAGTGGTATCCATAGTATGTTAGAGCCACCCGTGATTTTGTGAAAGCGATCTAATTCCATCTCTTTTAAGAAGACAGAGATCTTTTACCTGACAGCAAAGGGTCCAAACAGCTAATGAGGGCTGATTTCTCAGTATGAATTTGATTTAAAATTGAGGGCCACAGAACTTTGGGAAAATAGAGTACCTTTTTGCTTTCTACCCATAACCTTATCCTTTCACTGTCAAAAGTGCATGCTTTGTTGCCAGTAGCTTTGGATGAAACATGTTAAATGTGAAGCTGTCACTTCCGTGTATAAACTGAATATTCTGTTTTATAAAAATCACGATAGTATTCCCTGAGGTTTGAACCATAAGTGACTGGGATTTGGTTAGGAAAGATAGATTCTTTTTCTTCTTTTTCTCATGGTTAGATTTCAAAGATGATATAAAGCAGAGAAACAAGGCTCTGAAATGCCTAAATTTTGGAAATGTTATTACCTTCTTTCTAATGTCATTTTTTTAAAACAGACCTTCAACAAAGTTCAGGTCTGTGCTTCTTCCTTTTTTCAGTGAGCTACAGGTCTTGTGCAAAATGGAGAATTTCTCTTTAGGTATCAATTAAATAGGATTGGCTCTTCTCAATAGTGGATGACATATTGGTAATATTTTAATCATTTCTAGCCCAAGTCCATGTACAAAGTTTTTTCAGATATTATTGTTTCTCCTGGGCATTTGCTAAAACAAAGCAAGTAATCAACTGGAGTTGATCAAAAAGCAGAAGTTAGGTGAGCAACTAGAATGAATGCATACGCTATTTATTGTACCTCAAATGTGATAAATTCATGAACAACCATTGTCATTTTCCAAAAATTGGACATGAAGAATATCTTTGGGATTCATTGTTCTTCATTCATTGGTAAGATCATCTCCAGTCACTCAGTCTCCAATTGCTTCCCTCTATCTTATTTCTCCATAGCATGCTTAATGTTGCACACTGCTGTCATGCCTCCTCTTATTTACTATTTAAAAACAGTCTCAAATGTTGCCACAAAATGTTGCACACTTTACTCATAGAGGAATTGCCCCAGTCTCTTGATCACCCAAGGTTGTCTTTTTTCTGCACCTCTTCTAGCTCAGTAACACTAGTCTTTTGACTGACACCAAATAGTTCCCTCTCTGCCCATCCTCCCAAGACTGTTTGCCCTGTCGGGGCAAAATGGAAAAATGCTTCTGCAGACTGTAGTGGCAATTTTTAAAAAGCTGGTAGCTGTGCAGATGAAAAGAAGGAAGGGCAAAGAGGCTGACTGCAAGTGACTGAAGTGGGCAGGCCCCGTCCATCACCCTTTGTGTTTTCCATGATTTCTGGATGGAACATGGAGCCATGAAAAAAAGGTAGAAACAGAGGTGGTAATAATGGGTCACCTCAACTGCTCCCTCTTCAGCCTCTACACTTCCTTCCCTCATCTTAGTGTTTTCAGTTTAGAAAAAAAAAGTTTAAAGCTTAGAGGAAGTTTCTTAAGGGGCAAAGAGAACATCAGAAGCATATACCTGCCTAGGCACAAAAATTAAACAGTCCTAACGACATAGATAAAAGAGAGGGGATCAGAATAAATTCAGAAGACTCTAATAGTGAGGCAAATCTCTTCACATCCAGTGGTCTGGAAGTGAAAAACTCCATTATCATGTAGATGAACCACCCTGGCTGTCCATAGATCAATAGCGCATGCCCAGACAGAAGGAAGAGGACAATACCTCTACAGCAGAGGCAGCTGGTGGTTCTGATGTCAGCGGGCCAATGGATTCACTCTTAGTTTTAGCCTAAACTTTCAAGGAGTTGTCCCAGGTGCTGAACCTGTTTTGAGGATAGTTTGGCTCCTTTAAAGTTCACACTAAACCACAGAAAGAATTTATTGACCTAATGACATCAAAACCACCGGCAAGCACTACCATTGAGTTACAGCCCTTTTTCCTGCAGTCTGGGCATGAAACCAGAAACTCTATCCCAACAAACCTCTGTTGTTACCACCCTTACTGAAGTGCTTAGAGTATAGTGTGTTTTGAGGCAAAGCCATCTAAACCTAAATAACAGAAGACTTCTTGTTTTGTAATTGCTATTCCATATATAGTTATCAGGTAGTCAGTCATATAGTTGGCCAAGCACTGCATTGGGAAATATAGGCTATGTGAGTACAGCTGTACCAGCATACCTACTCTGGACTCCTGCTCATGTCCTCCAGCACAAGGTAACTTAACAGAGTGGGAGCACACTCTCACAGCCAATCAGTGGCTGGAGAGGGCAACGGACACACAGGCATCTTCTGCCTGTAGCTGTACCAACAGGAGACAGAAACAGTTATTGTTGTACAGACTCCACATTCTCCTGGCCTCTAATTAGCAAGGCCATCAAGTTGTGGTTGCATTGGTGATTGAACCTGCCCAAAAATGTCCCCAAAAGAATAGACACTGGCATAATCCTCAGTTATGCTAGGCTGTGTACACCTACACTATTCTGGCCATACTGTCCCAAAAGCACAAGTAAAAGTATACATATTTATACTTTTATTAAGTCATTGAGAACAATTTCCTGCTATTAGCTTGTGGAAGTGCTTGTTATGCCATGCAAAGGGCAGGAAAACTCATCTTAGTTAGCAGTGTAAAAACAGCTTTTAAGCACTGAACTTCATTCATCTCCAAAGAAAAAGTGGCAGCAGCTGCTTCTCCCGTCATCTGAAGTAGCTGTTAGAAATGCATGTATAAATACAGACGTGAAAGGTCTTGTTGGCAAGTAAAATAATGCAGTCATTTTCATTTCAGCTACATGAGGACAATGTGTCCTTGGACAGAATGAGGCAAGTGACAATTATAGGAACGTATTTCAGACAGTGTCACATGACTTGAGGGTGAAGTAGAAAATGTGGAGGCAGAAATTGGATTACTACAGAAGTAGGATGAAAACAACTGAATGGTTCCAGAAAAACATAACAATCACATACTGAAGGGGAACTAGGTCTTCCAGGGACATGGGGTAAAGATTCTTTTTTCTTTTTTCCTTTTTTTTCTCAGAAGGTTGGCACAATGTCAGGATATGAACTGCTCAAGGAAAAAGAAGCAATGGAACCAGCTGATCTTTCCGTAGCTAAGTTCTCTCAGTTAGATTGTTATTTATTTGTTCCCTGCACTGTCAAAATTAAAAGAGAAAGGAAGGGGCCATATTCAGACCTCCCTCCTGAGAAGCTCCCAGCCATATATATGCAGGAATTTTTCTTAGTCAAACACTGAGTTCTTCTCCTGTACTTTGAAATGATTCAGCTCAGTGACGGATACTTCATGCAAGACTGTTGATTGCATCTAGAAGACTATCATTCTCCTTTTTCCTTTGCTTTCCCTCAGAGATCAGAAATGTTATATTTTTGTTGTACACCTCCCAGAAACTCTTAGTCATACTTACTGATAGATTCTGGAAGCCATTGCCCCCCAATTAGTAATGTCTTCCAGCTCTGTTTTCTGTCATGTGCTTTATACATGTGTATTAAGACATTTTGCTGGTTTGGCAGGGACAAAAGCAGTAAGCAAAGTTTAAAGATATTTTAAATAATGGGGACAAAGAAATCAGGTGAGGAGAAGTGATGCCACTAATAGTCATGAATGTAGGATCAATAACTTGTATACCTTACATGAGCCATGCACTTGCCCACTTATATGTGTGTCCGCACAGAAAAGTATGGAAGAAGAGTGGATAGACTTCCACTGGATATACAGCCTGCCTGTTCTGTTCTCAGCCTGTGCTGTTCCCCTTGTGAGCTTAGACAACACAGAAGGAGCAACACTGCTAACACAAGCAGCAGTATTTCTGTACCATGCTTGCTCATCATCCTGGAGCAGAAATATTGTTGCACTGCAACTTCCGTTAAACCCAGCCAGCACAACTATTGGTGAGAGATCACAAGATGTGTCCTTTGCTAATGCCATGAGAACCATGGTTCCCACCTCTTTCGTATTGGAATCAGCTTTTGCTGCCTGGCCTTTAGCAATGGAAACTATTGGCCACAGTCAGATCGTAGAATAAGCCAGGGAACCACAGGAACCCTGGCTTATCTGTTGTAAGCGGTGCATACTACTGCGTGCAGCTTGAGCACTCTCACTTACAGTGGGAGCAGCTAAAGAAACCATATTGCTGTGCTCCATGGTTTGTTCAGCACAGGAGGCAGGCAATGCACTGTGGTTAGGGGCCCTTTTTTGTACCCACTCTCAGCAGACTGCACCATTTCATGCAGTAAACAAGGAAAACAATGGGATGTCAGTTTATTTTTATTTTAAACAATTTTTCAGTCTTTTCTCAGCTTTTTGCATGGTTGAGAGGGTAGAGGAGCAAAAATGCTGCATTTTGCAGCCATTTGGTTTCCTTTTGGAGTTAAAAACCATCTGGGAATTTTAAAAAATGATTTTAGGGTTCTGGCGGTTTGTGGGGTGTCTTGAGCATGCCAAGGTCCCTAGAAAGAGATTTGGGGTCCCATGCAGCCTGTGGGCCACATTTTTCTCACCATGGGTTTGGCATGTCGTCTGAGCACAGATGTTTTCCCTTGTCCAGTTTCTTGGTGGGAAAAGCAAGCAAGAGAAGAGAAAGCGACCATGTTCAGTTGACACGATAAAGCCAGAGAGTGGTTTGTTTAGCCATTCCCAATGCATGTCATACAAGATAAGCCATGGTTCCTTTGGTTCCAACATTTCACAGAGGAAAACTGGGACTGCCACCTTCCTTCCTTCCTGAAGTGTGCTGTTGCTCTTTCCACTGTGTGCCTGTATCTGCCACTGCTGCCATCACTCCACCCCTCTGCCTCCAAGCCCTGCCGAAGCACTAGTTGTTGCGCCTTAACCGCCCAGTCATTTGGCTGGGGGAACAAACATAGGACTGGGCTGGGTTTGGATGTAGCAGAAACACCACCTGCTTGGGCAGCAGCTCCTCCTGAGGTGCTGCCACTTGGCATGGTTAGTGACAACTCAGATAGGCCAGATGGAGAAAGCGGCAAAGACAAGTTGGTAAGTAGTGACTCATCTCTTAGCAAGAGCAGTTCCTGGTCAAGTGGAGGAAGTGGAAGCTATAAAGGACAGCTGCTTGACCCTTATGGGCCTCTTGTTGGTAATGCACAACAGTGGCTGTGATGATGGAGGCTGCCTCTTTGTCCTTCTTATGTGGGATGTGAGGCAAGCCTGAGTCCAGTTGATAGCAATGATGCTGCCGCCACCACTACCACTGCCACAATACTTCTTGACTCAGTGCTAGTTCCAAGCCAAGAAGTGAGTAACCATGGAACTAACTTCTCTTGAGGCTGAGCCAAGGGGAACAAAGATGGGGATAGCAGTGGTGGCTGCCCTGCTAGCAGCAGGGCCCAAGCTACCCCTGTGTTGCCCTGCACCCCAGGAGCTGGAAGAAGAACTGGCAGCTTCCATCATCACACTTTCTGCTGTGCACTGTCAACATGACCCTAAGGACAGAGTCACTGTCCTCTTCCTCATCTTCACTGCTGTTTCCTCCACCCAGAAAGGTTCCTTGAGAGCTGAGTCACTGCCTTCCTCCTTTTCTTTGCTTCTACTTCTTCCTCGCAGCCTTTGTTGGCCATACCAAGAAGCAGGGCTTCACCTTTGCCTCAGGAGAGGATTCCTGAGCTGGTGGTGCTGTAGAAATGTAGTCTTGTAACTGTGCTTCTTGCCAGGTAGGTAACCATGGCTGTACCACTTAAAGCAGGACAGTTGCAGGGCATGGTCTCACTTTGTCATCTGAAACCACCCATAGAGAAGTCCCTTTTGCCTCATAAGGAATTATCTTTCCCATCTACCCATGCAATAGATATCAGAGAGGGAGGAGGAGTAAACCCTGGGATTCTGTTCATATCATGGATTTAACTATTTAAAATATTTCTGTATCACCCTTCTCTTCAAATTTTCCAGAGAAATCCTGGGGAAAATGTGAGCAAAAGACAGCTTTGAAACTACAATATGTGTATTGTCTTGATATCAGTAGCACTGTTGTTCTTGTGTGTCTTCTATTCGATTCCAATTTATGGCGACCCTAAGTCAAACCTATCATGGGGTTTTCTGGGACTGAGAGTATGTGATGTGCCCAAAGTCACCCAATGGGTTTCCATGGATCATAATCCAATCCTCAAACCACTATACCATGTTGGCTGTCATCAGTAGTGTAGCTATTCCAAATTGTACATTTCTCAGCTGAGTCAAAGGACAAATGCCTCCTGGGACTATACTTGGGAGAGTGCTAAGAAACCTATGCCAATACACTTGGAAACCATTTCAGAAAAACAAACTATTTCTACACACTGCAAGCAAGAGGCCGCAAGCAGACAACATATAGAAGCTGACCAGTATGTTTTCATTCTGCCTACTGCAAATGTATACATTCACTGGGGTTCCTATAGGTATTTAAAGTACCCATCCTTTAGGTATACATCTTTCATGGAAGAAAAATGATGCTATTAAATATGTTTGCCAGATGTTTTTCAAAAGCTGAAACTCACTTGACCAACCCAGTATGTAACCCTGTGAGCTCCTTTAAAAGGGCGTTGCTTTTCACGTTCAGTTAGATAATAGATTTTCTTCTGAAAGATCCTCTCTGTTTCACTAAAAAAATAATAAAAACTAAAAAAAGGTGAGTCTTTTACCTCTAATGAAAATTGTGGGCAGCCACATTTCACCAGGTCACCCAAGGGGCACTGGGAATTGAGTTAAGAAAGTAAACAAAGCAAAAAATATCTGAACTGGTCAGATTCAGCCTGAAATGAGGTCATAAAGAAAGAAAAGGGAAATGGCCTCCCAGCAGGTTTTAGTACAGCAGAAAAGTCAGGGCAGTGAAGAGGACACTGCAGCTAAAGTGTAATGTTCCCTTCCAGTGAGCTTAATGAAAATCTGCTTACATTTGATGTAATAAGGGCAAAAAGCAAGAGGCAACACTTTCTGCCTGTGGCGCTGAAATCTGCCTGTGGTGGAGGATAAACTGTAGCATGTCTTGGCTCCTTAGGTATTAGCATTTTAAGAGACAAGAAATGGAATGGCATATATTGAAAATTATCTTCCCTTTTTATTAATAAGGATTTGGTGTTCTTCTACCTTTAATGAAAGCGTAATAAATATAAATGGTTATTAATGGTGGGGTATTAAAATTGCTCAGTTTGATAGATAAAATACAGTATCTCCTTGTAATATGTCAGAGGTTAAAGATTATTGCTGTTTCATAAGGCTCTTGAAATGAAATTCTCTGCATTATGACCATCAAAGTATTATGGAAGAGTATATCTTCCAAATGACTTGTAATATATTCAAATTGCAATCAGCATGGTCTTTTAATGTAACCAGGTTTCTTATAGGAATAGGAATATGCCCCATGGAATATTCACATTTGTTTGCTTGGAGAGTATGTATACCTCCAAATAAAATGAGAGGGGCAGAAGATAGAATCCTAATTCAGGATTACTTCAAACAGATTGTAGAACTAGGCCAAAATTCACAAAAAGGATTTCAGAAAAGATAAATATAAGGGACCAAATATGGGATAGGAAAAAAACCCATATGGACAATATGGTATGGGTGACTTCAAGTATGATAGCAGTATGTTTAAAAAGAGTCTAGAGGTCTTAGTATGTGGAGGGAAGGTGGATGATGGGACTTAGGCAGACCACACTAAATCTTCCCTCATAATGCTGCACTCTGACCAACGTGGCTCAGAGGCAAGCAAAACAAACATACAGCAGAGTTGAAAAATACAGCAACAAGAAGCGTGTGCAGCAGAATATATCATGCAGCACTGCTCTGACCCCAAAAGCTGCCCACTAAGAACACTAGCACACAGTGTTGTCATCCAAAAATATACCTGGAGGCTTATCTGTACAGGTTTGCAGATCCTTCAACACAGGTTCAACATTTCATCACCATATCAGGTAGAGATATGCTCCAGCAAAGCCTCTGGCCAGAATCGGGGAGACCGAGAGAAAGAACCTGCCAGAGCCCACCTCATTATATACCCAGAGACTAGCTGATGTAACCCCAGCCTGAATTACATGTCACCATGGCTGATGAAACCCCTTGCCCAGGTTTCATATCACTATGACTCAGCCTTATTGTCACATGGGAATTACCTCATGCTTGCACAGTCATTCCCCAGGTGCTTTCCACATGCACATCATAGTATTTTTAATTGGAACAAAGGTCACAGCAACCTTTTTCCAACATAGTAGACCACAAGCCAAACATGAGTCCACAGTATAATGCAGCAACAGAAAAGAAAAGAGAGAGAGAGAGAGAGAAGAAAAGCTAATGCTGTTCCAGCATACTGTACAGAAGCAAGGGTATCTAGATCAAGGGAAGTAGTAGTACCATTATGTTATGCTTTGATCAGACCTCAGCTGGGGTACTGTGTCTAGCTCTTGACTAGGGAGGAAAAGAATATTCAAAAATATTTGGAAAATGATTTTTTAAAAGCATGTTTTTCAAGTTCTGGATGAGAAGAATTCTTGAATCCTGTGCAGAAAGTAATATTTTTACTCAAATATACTATATTCTATGTAGAAAAAGCCATTTCTTGCATAGAAGATGCTGTGAATGGGGACTTATTTCTGCAAAATTCCTATGTGGTTGCTTTGCATAGAAAACAGCATTTCTTGTAATGGAAACAGCTTTTTCTGCACTGAAATTAATATTTTTGCACAAAACAGAAATGAACAGAAAAAGATGTTTCCTGCACAGGAAAAGTTGTTCATATGTGAAACAACTACATGTGAATTTTGCATAAGATGAGTCTCAAATTGTGAATAAGCTTTGAAAATGGAGTGGTTTTCAAAGAGTTTCTCACAGCAGGAAAATAATTGCTAAAATTAAAAATTGCTTAAATTAAAATTTAGAAAAAATTGATTCTTTTGAAAAGAAAATTACTGAAGAATTGCATCCCTGTTCTTGGAACCACAGTTTAAGAATGTATTGACCAGGTCAAACACATACAAAGGAAGGTAACTAAAATGGTGAAAATCTGGAAAGCCAAACTCAATGAAAAATTATTGAGGGAGTTGGGTACATTTAGTGTGGACAAGGTTGAGGGCCTTATCACAGCAGTGTGTCATACTGCCAGAGCAATGCTGGTTCAGACCAATCCTATCATACACCGTCATTGCTCGCCAACAGCTATTGCATTGCAATCCATTTGAAATGTGCCCTTTTTCATGATCTGTTAATGACTCTTTCCCACAACAATACAGTTAACTGTGGGAGTACAGTTTCCTCATAGCACATCCTTCCACAGCTGATCCTGTAGTGGCTGTGGTATGGGCATTCCTAAGTTGTCCTTCCCTCAGCTACTTCCAAAGCGATCTCTTCCCAGCAGATCAATTATGAGGTGTGGGGCAGGGGAAAGGACTTAGCAATTACACTGTAATGCAGAGGGAAAAACAGTGCAAATGACACTACTCATCCACAGATGTCAGAAGGGTGCGATAGAGAGCATTTACCTGATACAATCACAGGAATGGCTATAATGGGATTCCCATGGAACAACATTGTGTTAAGGTATGTTTTGACAAGGCTATGAGAGATGATAACCATCTCTAAATAGCTGAAGGGCTGTCACATGGAGCAAGCTTCTTTTGTGCTGTTCTAGAGGGTAAGAACCAAACTAATGGCTTCTGATTACAGGAAAGGAGATTCTCCATAAACAAAACCCTTTGACGGTAATGGATTTTGGTCTCTCTGTTTTTGGATTTTTGTTAACATAGGTTGGATGTGCATTTGTAAGGAATACCCTATTTGCTGACTTATAAGATTCACTTTTTTCTCTGAAAAATACTGTTTGAAAATGGGGTGCATCTTATACACCAGTGTGTCTTATACACCGGCAAATGGTATTTGCTGATGTATAAATGGGTTGCGTCTTATACACTGGTGCATCTTACACACTGGCAAATACGGTACTTTAATTTCCTGTTTTGCAGGGGGGCTGGACCAGATGACCCTCAGAATCATTTTTGCACTCTATAATTTTGTGATTTTATGGGTATTCTCCTTTATCTAGTTTAATCAGTAGTTAAGGAGAGACAGCTTGTGACAGGTCCTTATTTTAGCTCAGATTGGCTTTGCAGTTCTGACTAATAAGGTGCTCTGACATTTATACGTAGCCCTGACTCCACCCTTTAAACACCACCCTGGTGTAAAAGGGCTAGGGTCTTAAGTATTCCCTCAGAACCAAACAGAGTATTTGTGGTAGTATTCTTTATTATCAGTGACTTTTGACAACTCAGGCTGACTTAGTAGTTATAAAATAAACAATATATTTTATTATAGTAATATTAGAAATAAAGTATCTTGTTAAGGTTCATATAGAGTACAATGTTGTTACATTAACCAGTTTCAACTTCTTCTTTTTTTCTTTATTTTTTTTTAAAAATAGAATAAATAGAAAAGAAAAAAATACATGCTAGAATGGGAGAAATCTCTACAGACAAGGCCTAGGAATGATACAATATAATCATAGGAGTATAATAGTATTACATGACATATAACATAATTATACATACCTAAGACATACCTAACACACATTCATACTTCCTAACTTCGGTTCCAATCATTCCTCATCCTCTCTGGCTTCTCGACTAGGTTGTCCTCAGGATAATAAATTAACTAGAAAAGTGAGGATCTATTTCTTTCCTTTAAATACATCAGGGCTCTACTAATATTACCTCTTTTGTAACTTTAAGTCTTAACATAAATACTATGTAGAGATAGTTTTATATTACAGATAAATAAAATGAACTGAGTAAAATTCAACCATATCTCTCTCTTCAATCAACAAAGCTCGCTATTGTCAAGTCTCCCTACTTGCTTTTAAAGAATGTTATAAATGGATTCCATTTCTTAACAAACTTTCCAAGAGGGATCCCTCTTATTAACGTCATCAGCTTATCTATAAGTGCCATATCAAATAATTTTATTTCACAATCTTCTACATTTGGCATGTCTGATTTTTTCCAATTTTTAGTATAATTGATTCTTGCAGAGACTGTCATATAAAATAAGATTTCACCATATTTCTTTTCCAATTCATCTTCGGGCATACCTAGTAGATACATTTGTGGTGACATGTGAAAGTGAATACCTAGAATTTTTTCAATCTTCAAATTTATTTGCTTTCAATACTTCCTTGCTTTTGAACATGTCCACCACATGTGGTAGAAAGTGCCCTTCTCGCTTCCGCACTTCCAACATTTATCACTACAGTTATATATCTTTGCCAGTCTCTCAGGAGGGAGATACCACTGTAAATGCATTTTATAAATATTTTCTTATAAGTTTTAGCAAGCTGTAAATTTCAGTCTTCTCTTCCAAGTCTCCCAGTTTGCTGTGTCAATTGAATGCCCCAAATTTTGAGCCCAGCGTATCATTGGCTCTTTAACAACCTCCTCTTCAGTGTCTAATCTTAACAAAATTTTCTATATTTCAGATATGATCTGGGATTCCTTCTCAAAAATTATCTCATCAAAGGCTGTCTTTTCTATTTGAAAACCATTTATTTTCATCTCAATTTTAAGCTTCTCATTTAACTGTCTATATAATAACCAGTGACAGTTGATACCCTCTTTTCTTAATTCTTCCTGTGATTTTATTGTAGCAGAGTCACTGTGAGTTTTTGTTAAATCTTTATGTGTTATCCATTTGTCTTGTAAAATATTTTCTCTTTTATAAAAGGCTTCTTGTGGTGAAAGCCATAGAGGTATTTTTGAGTATATCCTTAATCTATATTTTTTTCCAAGTTTTCAGTATTGGTCGTTTTATAAAGTGGTTGTTAAAGTCACTATGAACTATATCTTTGTTATATCCAATATAAGTGTGCCAGCCAAAAGCTAAGTCGATACCTTCTAAAGCCAGAAGTCTACTATGCGATAGCCTTGCCCATTCTCGAAACCATTCTAAGCAGTTAACCAGTTTCAACTTGTGACAGTCTATGCCAATAACTCCCAACCTTCAATGCCACTTCTCTATATCTTTTCTTCAGCTGCTTCAACATAACACAACCACCTTCTCTGGCCAAGATCTCACTGAAGGCTCTCAATTCAAACTGACTCTCTGCCTGATGTATAATTCTTCTTATAGATAAGATAAGCTCCTCCCATGCACACCACTGTGCTGGGTTTCACTCCTAAGGTACTATTCTGTTGCCTACCAATCCACCATCAAGTTAGATGGAAATAGATGACCTCCAAAGCAACTTCATCACACAGCCCTATAGCTTTGTATAGGGGGGACACTATGTTGTGTCCCCCCCCCATACATTCATGTTTTTGTTTTTGCAGCATCTGCAAATAAATAATCAATAATACTAGTTTCTACTTAATAACCCTAGAACTACTAGCACAAATAATACTTTCCATAGTACTTCAGAGTTTTCAAAGTGTCTTGCGTACAACAATCCAGCAGGTTAGGTGTAAAGGGTTATTTGTAAAAATTGGACATAACAGAGAAATAAAAAGATATAAAGGAATTTTATAGCGCTTTTGAGACTGACTGACAAAAAGAAAGTTATAGCATAAGCTTTCATGGAGTGCAGTCCACTTTATCAAATGCAGTCAGGATTCCTTATATATGATATGATATATGATATGATATGATATGATATTTAGAGAGAGAGAGAGAGAGACACTAACGCTGCAGACTAACAAGGCTATATATGTGAATATGATTAGAAAATGTTATTCTTTCCAGTAATAAAGAAACTTCATCCCCATGTTATGTTATTTTTGAAATGTAACTTCATCCAAGGCCAAAAAAATTGTGGGCGGTGAAAGAGAGAGGATATGTGCGTTCAAGTTGCCTGCTTATTAGCAGCAACCCAATGAATGTCATGGGTTTTTCTTAGGAATACTCTGTTGAGATGGTTTTGCCAGTTCCTTCCCATGAAATATAACCTGTAGCACCTGGCATTTGTTGATCTCCCATCTAGATACAAATCAGGGCTAACCAGCTTCCGGATGGGGTCTGGTGCCTTTAGGGTATTTAGGCCCTATAGAGGCACCTCACTGCAATTACTCAAATTACTTTTCCCTTATTCATTCCAAGCTCTGGGTCAATGTTTTTATCCCCATGTTGCAAATGAAATACTGAAGGCGAGATTTGGGGCAAGGACAGTTCGTGTTCTTAACCCTCACCCTTAGAGGGCGGATGCTTTTTCTTGCTTCTTAGTTTAAATTACAACTTTAGAGAACACCTCTGTAGTCAAATTTTTGTTCATATCTGCATAGAGTAGGAAAGAGTAAAAGGCAGGCCCACCATGAAGTAGTCAGGTGGCTCATTTCATCTAATATAGGCCACTGAACAGCAGCTGTCAGCTGTAATGATTTTCAGTCTGTGGCTACCCACCTGGTTTGGATTCATACCAGCAGTGACCTAGGGATGAAAGGCCTCTGTGCCACTGAGACACAGATCCTGTGAGCCAGGATCCATTCCATAACTAGTCTCCTCACCCATCAAATATACACCCTATATGTGGAATCAAGGATTCAAGGGAACAGAAACAGGATTCAGATTCTTTGATCTTCCACTCACAGCTTGAGTCCACACCAGGTAGGCAGTTGCCAAAGCTCCAGATGCCATAGATTTCTAAATGGTCTTGTTCCACATCCGAGTGGGCAGATACCTGTTTTTTAACATCACCTTTTTCAGTTGGCAGGATTGTTTATTCTGATATGAAAGCTCAATTGTAAAAGAAAGTTGAAAATTGAAAGGTATACTCCTGGCAAGGTTAGTGTTCTTTTCTAAACAGCTGGGAGAAATTCAAATGCAGGATTCTTCACTAGTCTGTGGAACACATAAAAGTATTTAGCTCTTAATAAGGAACATTTTAAATGCATCCTCCTAATAACATTTACTCTAGTAGCTCCAGACAGTTTAAAAACAGTCTAGTTTTACAATTGTTCAACTAGGACCAGCTAGAATTTATTGCCAGGGCTAGGTAGAGGTTACAGCATTTGGGAAAGTCTGGTTACACTGTGTTCAAAGGTCCACACTTTATAAGCTGATTTCTTCTTTCCTTTTGCAAAGGAAGATCTGTCACATATTAAGGACTGTGTCAGTAATTTACTGACATATTCTGTCTGTTCTTTTATGTCCCTTATTTTGCAGCGGAATGTTTTTTGAATACCGGTTTGTGTGTGAACTGTCTGTTAGACACATCCGGTAGCAAATTTTTATCAGCTTGACAGAGAAGTTCACAAACAGAAATGGTGTGGTATTTATTTTTAAGAAAAGCTTTTAAAGAAACATATATCAACACTTTACCACTCTTTTTTGCAGGTTTTGCGATTGTGATATTTGGAGAAAATGTATTTGATTCATTTAGGACTAGAATAAGCAACTACCTGAGTTCTGGGACCATAAATCTGTTTTACTTTTTCAGACTGCAAATCCCAGAATCACCCAGCAAGCATAACCAGTGGAGAGATTTATTTACAGAATTTTCCTAAACTTGCTGGGCATTTTAAAGAATAAAAGAGATATTTTGAGATCTGTCTTTCTTTCCTGGCTTCTGCTTGCTGTGTTTCAAGTGCCTCTCCCTGACTCCCCCCCCCCCATCTCAGAGACAAGCAGAGGGAAAAAATCCAAAATGTAAAAAGTACAAAGCAATCAATGAAAAAGGGGGATAGGTGGATGGGTTAAAGGGGTGTTACAATTTAGTTGACTCCATACACTTTTGTTGCTCTCACCACAACCATGGCAATACAAAAGGCTCAGTTCTGAAGCAAGTGTAGTTTGCAGGAAAAATTAATGCTAGGATTGTCACCAACAAAAGTCATCTTAAAAAGCCTGTATAATAATATGCCAAGTTTCTGTCCAACAGAACTTGGAATCATGTCTTCCACTTGTGCTGATAATGATCAGGTTATAAATGTCCTCAATAAATTACAGTTGTCCAGATAATCCTATTTTCAAAAGTGCCTGCCAGAGTGGCTCATCATCATATAATGGCAGTGGTATAGTCCACTTCACTTTTACCTTTAATTAAAAATGGAATGAGGAAGCAAATGGATTCAGAATGGATTGCTGTGAAATAAAATAATACCATCCATCCTGGCAATGGATTTCTATTTATTTATTTTGTCTAAGACATTATGCTGAAGGTGAAAAGGAGAACAGTGTGTTGCTCTGAGAGCTACATTGCTTTGGGCCAGAATATGTTCCTATGAAAGTCGAATGTCTGTTCTGGAGATATTTTGAGGGGACATTTAAAAAAAGAAGAAAAAGAAAAGAAAGAAAAGAAATGTGGGTGCCAATGAAATCATGGTGTGATTCTCCTATTTCCAAACAAAAGAGGAACCAAGCATATCAGCATTTGTAAGTGTCTTAATCAAACTTAATGTGGCATCACTGTGGGACTGGAGCAATCAGAATTATTGGGAAGATATTTGCCAATAGAAGCAGAGAGAACAAAGAATCCATGATCAGTAAATCCATGTCAATATAAGTGTTCTTCTTTTATCAGCTGCAGTGTTGTTAGTGTGGTATAACATAGGCATTGTACTGTAAACTGCATACATAGTATTTGATACAGCCAACTAGTTTAAATGACAACAGCTTCTGCAGCCTCTACAAACAATACATTTTTTCATACTTTTTATTTTATAATTGCAGTGAGACTGGCTCATCAATTTTACACAATGACAAATATCCTGCAAAGGTCAGTTCCAGAATTACATAACTTTTTATAGGCGTAGAAGGTGGATTTTTTCCCCCTGCAATTCAGCTTTATATTGCAATCAGAAAGGACACAGATGAGATCCAAAAGAGATACACTTCAAAATAAGTGGAATGAACAACAGAGACACGTGTTCTGATCTGGGCCACTCAAGTTACTGTACTAAAAAAAAAAACAGTAGTGTTACAGCTGCAGGAGAAGAAAGCGTCTTGCTATGTGTTTGTTGTTGCTATGTACCTTTAAGTAATTTCTGACTTATAGCAAGCTTAAGGCATTAAGGAATACGGTTTTCTTGGCAAGAATGGTTTGGAGGTGGTTTTCCCTTGCCTTCCTCTGAGGCTGAGAGAGTATGACTTGCCCAAGACCATCCAATGAGTTTCCACAACCAAGAGGGGATTCAAACTCTATCTTCAGCATTGCAGTCCAGCCATTAAATCATACTCACTCTCTCTTGCTACAAGTAGCAATGTTTGTTTGTTTGTTTTTGGCTTTCATTACTGCATGTTTGAAACTAGCCAATGTGATACACTGACAATTCAAAAATTAAAATAGTTGTTAAAAACCTACATATTTAAACATAACAGCATCATTAATAACATAACAATAATTTTAAAAACTGAGTTTAAAGGATGCTCTTGACATGATATTTATTAGTTGTTGATCCTTTCCAAGTCAGGCATCCTCCAGGTTTGTTGGACTGCAACTTCCATCAATATCCTTTCCCAGGAAAAGTGTTACAAACAAACTAGCACAGCCAAGACAATATAGGTTATATTCCATGCAAAGAAATAAGAGTGAACATTAAATACAGTCCATACATAAAAGGAATGACTCACATTTAAGAAGGGAAAAAAAACCCCTAGATTGCTCCTCAAAGAAGTGAAAGGATAATACCTTGAGTTCGGTACAACACGGGAAAACATGTTGTATCTGAAATAGGAAGTGAAACCCACTGCTGGAATTTGAGGGAAACCAATAAAAATGTTCTCAGCCATTTATGCATGTTCCCCAACTCTCAGATACTGTTGTAAGTAAACAGATATTACTGAATAGAAGCTTATGCAGCTTACAGTGAGCATAATGTATTTGTTAGCCTCTGGGCTGCTACACTACTCCCTGTTGTTGTCGACGTGTGAACAATTCAATTAAAATTTGACTATTGTATTTGTTCATTTAAGAGCTTCACTATAGAGACAGAGCATGACAATAAGAAGAACATCAACCTGGTGTCTCCAGCCAAAGCCTTGCCTCCCTTTGATTGATTGCCAGTTCTAAAACAGCAGTAAATTAAAACCACTGTGCAAAAGAATAATGCTAATAACACTATGCTGAAAGAAATGGCTGAGGTACTGTGTGAGCTGCTGAGAATTACCAACTTCCCTTCTATTTTTTATTTACTGTGTCGCATCTCACTGTGACCCTGTCCTGTAAGAACTCTAATTGCATCACTTCACCGCCTGCTGGGTAACTACTGAATAGTTTACCGAGAAAGGCAAAATTCTAGTTTTGCCTTGGAAAGAGGCAAATCTGGTAATAGCAGTGAGTGAAACTCATCAGTGAGCACTGTGCAAGAAGAGATTTTGCTGCAAAACAATTCATATGGGCCTTCCTCTTGATGTCTCTTATGATTTAAAATTATACTTTTCTGAAATGTGCCCACATTTATAATAAGAAGGAGTACAACTGCTTTGTCAGGAAGTGCTGCAATAGAAATAAGTCATTCATCAAACCATTTCATTCATCAAACATCATTCTCTTATAAATGATGCATTTTCTACTAACCTACCTTGATTCAGAATAAACCATCCTCTGACCTACTTCTTGTGTATTGCTAAGTTTCAAAACAATTTTTTTTTGGTTGAGGAGAGATATAAGTTATAGTGCCTACTGTTGCCCAATTTCTGGCTGTAACATGATTCATCCAATCACCCCTTAAGATTTGGTAAAAATTGTGGCCCAGTCATATCCTGTACATTCATTTCTTTCTAGTGTCATTTTCTCTCTTTTAAAAATTGCAAAAGCAGTATACATTTCTGATGTGTATGCATTTCTGATTAGAAAAACAATCATGCCCTTCCTAATGACCTGTTACTGACAGCTACAGAAAGGGCTTAGTGGAATGGAAAAAAATGACATTTAGTAAATATCTCTTCCACCCTTCATTTTCCCAGGAATGCAACATGAAGTAATCTGTGGGTCTCAAACAAAAATGTTTGGTCACTTGAAATACTGAATGCTTCTTGTCTCATTACTGAAGTTAATTAAAAGAGGAGCAACAAGCCAAAGCCCTAGTAAATAAGATGGTTAGTGAAGGCTTAATTTAGTTGAATCATTACCAATTGAGTTTGCACGAATGAGTATGCCACAGGTGTATCACTGTGTCAGAAAGTCTTTAAAGTGTTCTTCAAATATCTGGGCAATTTATCACGCTAGGAGAGCTTTTCAAATTGAATTAACATGATTGCTGAGTCCCCATGTTTATGGTGAAATTCATACATGCTCTCTCTCTCTCTCTCTCTCTCTCTCTCTCTCTCTCTCTCTCTCTCTCTCTCTCTCTCTCTCCCATCTTCTATATACATGTGTGTATGTACATGTGTGTGCACACGCATGGGAGAGAAAGAGAGATCTATATTATATGGCTTAAATTTGATGGATCCATATTTAGATACACTGTGCATCAGTGTGGCAGTCAGAAATCCCCAGTGAGACCAATTTACAAACACATATTTCAACCTGTATTTCCAGTATCATGCTAGGCAAGTCACCTGTTCTCATTCTCAGTTTCTTAATAGGTAAAACTGAAATGATTATAGGAGGGGGATATGGAGATCACACAACACTTTGAACCCATCAAGTGCAGTATAAATGAGTTGAGCCTGAATGGTGGATGTCCCTGTAGGAAGAGCACTGATTTGCATTGCACCATTTCAACTCGCTGCTATATCCTCCTGGGAAACAATGCAATGACAGGCTTCCAGGGCTGGCACAGTGCCTTGTTCATTTGTAGATTTCCATAGCTTTCATCATATGTGTGCATTCAGGCCTGAACAGTTACCCAGAGGCTGCTTTTTAGTGGTTGTCATCTTCATTCTTTTTATCAGTTTTCAATGTTAAGAGTAAATATGAAATCTCACTATTAAACCGCAGGACAAGGTTATGCTCAATTCCACTGTACTTTCAATCCAGTGTTGTTACTTGCTGTGAATGAATTGGATATTGGTACAGAATGGAGCATTTACCTGTTTCTTTTCTCCCTGTCTTAGCCCAGTATCAGGATGGCAAGGCATTGGCTGAGTCTGCCAACCTTTTCCTTGCTGTAGGTTAACATAGTATCTTTTTTTTTTTCTGTACTGTGCCTACCTACGTTGAAGAATTTAAACAAGTTGGTCTTTGTTTCTGGTAGAACGAGTGCTATTCAGATAATTGTGTAAAATAAAATTTAAAAAGCTTAATATGGGGAGTTAACCCAATTTCCAAATTGCTAAGGGGGAAAAAAAAGATTGAAAGATGAATAAAGAACCTTGTGTCAACCCGTAACTGTTTTATACCATTAGTAATAGTGCAGAGATGGAACCAGTGATCTAAATCAATTATTGTTACTATCTGAGTCATGAAATGTGATTTCAATCAGTGATATCAACATTGAGAAAATACATCTTTTTCTGTTTCTTTCTCAAACTTTCTAACCAAAGCTGGATTCTACCTTTGAAAAAAGAGTTTTCTGTCAGAAACCCATGGCTTCGTATTTCAAGGCTTTAGGAATTTTTAATGTATGATAACAAATCGTAGTCTGGCATTCACTGAGTACTTGTGAAGCTTGTGTAGCAATCCATCTTCTCAGCTTCATTGCCTGTACAGCCAGTGGATTTCCCTCTTTTTAAGAATGGCTGATGATGGTGGTCTGTCCCAGTTACTCAGAGAGATCTGTCATAACTCACCCAAACTCTCCACACTATTCTATGGCTCTTTCCACATGGACATGGTATCTCGGCATGAGGACAAAAGAGAAGCAGGACTGCAATGAGACTTCTGCAAGACATCATCATGGCCCTGATCTTCACATGTCACCAGCTAGGACAATCACAGGATAAATCGTTGACGGATTTTCTCCATCAGTGACCCCCAATCACATGATGCTCCCACATTTACCTGTCCTGTGGAAGGCCTGGAAGCTCAGTGGAGGTGCTTCCTGCCCCAGTGCAGCATGAGAAAGAGCCGGCTGTGCTGCAGAAATAAGAAGCCTGTCCCTCAAGCTCCCTTCTACATGGAATACAAGAAAGTGAGAAGTGAAGGAAATAGGATATTTTAAGAAAGAGTTTGGATGCAAACCCATGAATATGCAGGTAAAGTCAAAACAAAAAGAACTAGGAAGTGTCAATACTTCCAGGGACCTTTTTCCCTGCTGGATAAGCTGTTAGATTGCTTTTGTAGTGTTGTTTTTGTAGTGTTGTAACTACTAATAATGCCTGAAGAAAAATGCCTTTGGGTACAATCTATTGCTAATTTGCTTAGATGGAAAGCTTTCCTTAAAGGAGCTCCTCTTGTCCACTCTTTCTCTATATGCCTTTGCTCAGTTTGTGCATGTGTGTATATAGGATTCTCATCTCCCATAGAAGGGGGAGGGATGACAGCATCCTGGCATGGGAACTTGAGAAGAGTGGGACCGCAATGACACTTCGGCATGACATCATCACAGTCCTGCCCTTCTCATCGCCAGCCATTGCAATCACAGGCTGTATCATTGATGGAGAGAAACTCCATCAATGACCCCCAATCACATAAGCATTCCATTGCAGCCAGCCATACAGAAGGGCTAGAAGGGCAATCTGCATGCTCCCTTCTCTATTGCAGTATGGGAAGAAGGCCAGCTGCGATCTGCAAGGATGGAGCATGTCCCTCGTGCTCCCTTCTGCAGCCAGACAGTTATGTGCAGAGAGGAGCACTGGGAACTCATTCCCATCCCAACAAAGGCACTGCTGGGATTGTGGCAGGGCAATGCAAGAAGAGTATCGCCATGTGGAAAAGGCCTGAATGTCTGCAGACTCCTCTCACATCCTTCTTTAATTTTAAATTTGCCTTTTGGTAGAGATTGTCCTTCCAAAACCATTTACAGTAATCAGCAGAACAAACGAATAAGATTACATAAAAGCATTAAATATGACTAATTGCAGACTCTGTGGTTTCAATATCAACCAGATTTTTTTTTCTCCTCCACCTTTCCCCACTTTACTTTGTTTACTGTCTAGCCTATTTCTTGGCTTTTTGGAGCCAATTATAAATGTACGCTGCAAACACAATTGCAGTGGTTCAAACAGCCTGCAAATTTAAATCAAATATTAAATTTAACTGCAACTGTACAACATATTCTGTAGTGAAACTAGCACATATACAGTGTCCCAAAGTTCTGTGCACCCCACAAAGCATCAGTGCAAGACCTGCATGTGGACATCTTGTTGTTTATTGGTTATTGTAGGCAATCTCAACATCTAAAGTGAAAATCCAAAAGAGATGCAAACAAATAATACAAAGTCCACTATAGGGAATTTACTACCCTATTATTTTCTCAATCCATACATTAAAATCATATTACTTAAGTCAAGTCGACAAGCATCTAATTCTTATTCCGGGCAAATACACCTCCTGCCCCTCTGCTGATTTCTCTTCAAATTTAACTGATACGTACAGCCCTTCCATAGGGTTTTCCCAGCCAATGGGCCAGGCCAAAACTTCATAGGGGTTACAAAGACATTATGGAGAAGCTTGCACACTATTTTCTCACTTTGGAGTTGGCCTAATAAAAGCATTGCCAACTATGGACAAACGATGGCTAGCATTTGAGGAGCCAACACATAGGAAATGGAGCAAAACTGTTTTCTGCTGCTGCAGAGGCTCATATCTCAACCAGTGGGTTCAAATTAATGAAAATGAGCTTACGGTTTAATGATGGGAAGTATTTCCTGATGGTAAGAGCTGTTTAACAGTGGATAGGCCTGATTAGGAAAGTTGTAGACTCTCTTTCATTGTTTCTTTTTAAGCAGAGGCTAGATGGTCACCTGTTGGGAACGTAATAGTAGTAACAGCAGCAGCAGCAGCAGCAGCACATTTTCTGAATTGGAAGGGTTTTGACTAAATGATTCTTGAGGCGGCTTCCAGCCCTAAGTTCTATAATGTTATGGTGAAGAGCAGGAAGGAGAAGTGCATTGTTGATCAGAAGTGCTGTGGAAATCTTCCATCCTTCAAGGGATAAAAGGTACCATTTCTCTCTTCCTCTTCCACTATTGTTATCTTAGTAAAACACTCACCACATCCATACTTTAAACATGAGCCTGAATTTTCATTTATTATATCTCTTGTGTATACACAAATACTTTCCATACAGACCATCTGAGCACTTTCTGGTTTAAAGTTACAGATTCCTGATTCATTTGGAGGATGCCTAGTATTGTACAACCCTTTCAAGCCTTACTGTTTCTGTTTTAATCATGACATTGTGGTATATTATCCTTTTCAGTGGACATCTGTGATAGATTTTCCTTTATCATGCACAAGAAGGCTAAAACCAGGAAATATTAGCAGGCTTTAAAAGAATATGAGTGGGGAGTGATGATCTAATATCTAGAAAAGGAAGTTGAAAATATTCTTTTTCTTGAAAAGGAATTGTACATAATTTCAGATACCAGATCACAGTAACCACGTTTAGAAATTAGCTGCCCCTAATTCCTCAGTTTTGTTATAGATCTTCAGCATAATTGGTGGAAACCGCATGGTGATTAAGATTGTCAAACAGAGGAGCATGTTACACTAAACCCCAGGATTTATCACTGGATACCAAGATAATAATGTCTCTTTGTTTACATCTACAATTAATGCTGTTGAAGGAAGTATGCTGAAAAACTTGTGTAAGCAAGATTTATCTCTGTTGAATGAGATTACCATTGTATGTCACTGTTCAAACAGTAATTGGTGCATTTCATTAGAACATAATTGAAAACAAGATTGATGTTAATACCATGCAATAAATAATCCTGATAAATATTTTATTGTAAGCCATGATATTCAGGGAATGTTTACAAAGCACCTGGTTGTATTCTCATTTTTATAGAGCACTGTGCAGTTCTTGAGCTGCAGTGATGAAGAAAGGTTTTACTTAATGACTATCAGTTCTTTCCTTTTATGACACAGTCACAGCTGAAAGGCAAGCTCTGTATAGATAGGCCTGAACTTCTTTTGAAATTTTTGAAATAAGCAAGACTTAAAAGATGGTTTCTTTACAATAGCTTAAAGTTTCATGCTTTCCTCCACTAAGAAATCACTAAAGAGTGCCCACGTGTTTGTTATGCTTCTTAGTCTGGACTAGGGATGTAAATCTTTGACTGTTTCTTCTCACTGCAGGAGAAATGGAATATATCTCCTTGCAGTTTTTACTTGGTATTCACAGGTCCCAGGTGCTTCATAAAATATTTCGGCACAGAAATACTCAGGGGTTTTGTGAGAAGAAATGTGAAGCCTTTTTGCAAAAACATGGTTCCAAGAAATACACATGGGCTTGGAGGGTTTTGAGGGATTTGCAAAATCATGGAATCAGTATCCTTGGAGTCCCTTGTTAAAACTGGATCCTATCAGTGTTTAAAAACCGACACAAATATCTGCTCTGTTTGCAGTCCAGCTCTGTGCCTATTTGCTTAGAAGCAATTCTCTACTCTTTCAGTGGAACTTCATTTCCCAAAACACTTAAGGACGTGCAAATATCAGGCAAAAACTGTGCAGAATTCTTGCCATTGCCTTCCCAAGTGTCAGGAAACTCATTTTTCAGCCAAGAAATGAATAATGGTGAAAATTCCTTCCATCTCTAAGGCCATTTCCATACCGGGCTTCTGAAACGGTGCACAGCGACCTGTCACTGAGGTCTTCTACACCGTAGAGTAGACTGGCGTGGACTACTCTTCGTAGTTCCACACCAGAATCCACTCAGGAGCGGCCAGAACTAGCTGGGCTGTGTGTTTTTTAAAAACCTCTTTTTCGAGGTTTTTAAAAAGAACGGAGCGCGCAGCCCAGTGCCGCTCCGTCGCCCGGCTCCAAAGAGGATTTGCAGGTGCGCGCAAGTGCGTGCCTGCAGATCTGCCGGGGGCGGGCTTCCGGCTGGCGAGCTTCTCCGGTTGGTGGAGAGCCTCCACCAACTGGAAGCTGCCATCTGGGACGCCGGAGGAGTGTGGAGCAGCAAGCTCGCGCTGCTCCGCGTGGCAACGGCTTACCTGGCTGCGGGTAAGCTCTGTTTTAGTGTGTTTTCGCCCGTCCCGCCCCCCACATGTGAAAAGGGCCTAAGTCCCAGACCCTTAGGTGAAACATACAGATTCCTTGGTATATGTAAGACAGAAGTAGATTAAACCTACAATTTATATTATTCTGGGCAAGGTATAAATTATTGCTTGTTCCATTTAAAGCCCTGCATGATTTGGGTCCCAGTTACCTATGGGATTACAGTCTTCTTTATAATCCACCCCATACACTCAGGGCCTTTCTGCACTACACTATTACAGTGCTGTTATTCCACTTTCAACATCCTGTGGAATTCAGGGATTTGTAGTTTACTGAGGCCAAAGAGCTCTCTGGCTGAGAATTCTAAATGCCCCTCCCTACACTGCAAACCCCAGGATTCCATAGGATGTTGAAAGTGGGATAATCGCACTATAACAGTGTAGTGTGGAAAGGCCCTCAGTCTTCTGGGGGACCGTTTACTTCGGTTAGCCAGCGCTAGACTGGCAACTGTTACCCAGAGGGCTTTTTTTTAAGCCTCCCCCAAATTGTGGAATGGCCTTGCTGGAAGAGATTCAATAGCTGGATGATACATTGAGTTTAAAATCAATCTCTTCCAGCAAGTCTGTCCAGAAGATTTTTTACATTATGCGTTTTTAAATTTTTAATTGATTATTTTTAATATGTACTATATGCTCTTTTAACAGATGTTATGCTCTTTTAACTAATTATATATTTTTAATTAGGGTTATATATTTTAACTGATGTTATACATCCATTTGTTGTTCTATTTTAATCTATTGTTCCTCATTTCAATCCAGAGAGGTAGGGACGACGACGACGACGACGATGATTTGTAGTAGTTTTAAAAATTCAATAGAATGCAACTTTAATGAGATTTAATCCCAGTTGACAACATATCTTACAACAGGTTGGGTGGGGCACATTTTTCCTAATTTGTCTTAAAATATTTGTTGTTAGTAGTGTTAAATGATGGTAACATATATAGTTTAAGTCACTGGCATTTTGATCTGAATGTCAATGACTGCATGATTAATGGGCACTTTTAGGACCACGCAGCCACCATACACGTAGACGATACAGAAAGGCTTGCCACTCTAAAGACCACCACCTAGCTTTTCCACATTGCTTCCCACACATGATTGGGCGACTTCATACTGTTCAGTAGTAATATAAGAGGCACAAGGCAAAGGTCAGCTTCTGATCCTATGCAGCCTCACAGAAAAGATAATTAGATTGGAATTACACAATGCTGCTGTGGAGACAGACAGCTCACAGACACAAATTGACCCTAAGACCTTAATGGCTACTTTTGTTGAGCAGCAAAAACTCCCTGTAAGAAGATGGATGCCAGTTCTCTGTGTTCCATGCTGCTAGCTGTTCGACATTGTTGATCTTCTGCCCCACCTCTCTTCCATTTATATGCCTTTTTAAAACATGATTTTATGGATGTGCTGTATAGGTACTCCAACACAGAAATGCAGGCCAAACTAGAGGTACTGCTTAAACAATATGCTACTGACAATTCTGCTCTGCTCTAACATGTTATTCTGCTCTTCCTGAGGCCGTTGCTGAGTTTAATTTTTATCTTATTTAAAAGCATGAGATGGAACATAGCTTCTGAAAACCATCTCATTTGAATCTGTAGCCTTTGGCAGTCTTTCCCTTAAATGCATTGGATGAGATTGGCTGCACTATTCAGTCTGCATTTTTGGCTACTGAATGGTTTAAATTACATCAGTGGACAGGAGTTTGTAGTCTTCCAGACATTGTGATACCACAATTCCGATCAATTCCCAGGTGTGGAAATGAAGATTTATGAGGAATGGTTGAGGAAGCTACCTACATTTACTGTGAAGAAGTCTGGGAAGTGATATGATAGCTGATGAGTTTGTTTTCTGCTGCTCTAGAGGTTAGAACCCAAAGCAATGGATTCAAATCACAAGAAATGTAATTCTGACTAAACTAAAGAGATGTTTTACTACCTTGGAAAGCAGAAGAATAGAACAGCCTGTCTTGAAGGTGACTTCTTTGGAGGTTTTTAAACAGAGGTTAGGTGGACATCTCTTAAGGTTGCTTCTTTCCTGCACTGGCATGAACTACACTAGATAGGCCCTGGGGTCCCTTCCAACTCTATGACTCTGAATCTGACCAGTGGTTTGATGGTACTTGCAATCCAACATCTAGAAGATCATATAGCCCCCAACATTAGATGCTAGAATTAAGTGAAATTTCCATTATGAACTATCTCTGTGTCTCAAGCCAATAAGCTTTCCAGACAGGATATACATGCATATCCTACTAGGGAAATTTATTGCACTAACAGCGAGCCCAAATATCAAAATGAAAATGCATTTATGGCTGTGATTTCTTCAAACCAAAGGCATGTAGGTTAATTAACTTTTGGTCAATGGCTAAAATTATTGCATTTTCTTTGAGTAAGGGTGGAAGGAATAATTGGTTCTTTGGAAGAGGAAACATAAATATCAGAAACCTGTCAGTCTGAAAAGGATGCCCATTGATTTTAACAAAACAAAGATCATTTTTCTAAGATAGTAGTTGATTGCTAGAAAATGGATTTGGCTCTAGGAGTGTTTGACATGGTTATTTACCAATTAAGGTGAAACATAGATGGTAATGATGCCTAATTGCATGCCCGACATGAACTGTTTTAG
The DNA here is from genome assembly GCA_030412105.1 of Cyclura pinguis. Classification (NCBI taxonomy): domain Eukaryota; kingdom Metazoa; phylum Chordata; class Lepidosauria; order Squamata; family Iguanidae; genus Cyclura; species Cyclura pinguis. Next base: position 106,266,066 of record CM059600.1, on the reverse strand, counting down.
TGGTTAAGAGAATGCCATAGGAAATAATTGGGGCCATAAGAAATAATAGCCCACAGTTGCAGCAGCACACCGTGCAGGTTGAATGCACAGGGTTTGACGAGACAGTAAATAAACCCCTACAGGCACATCACTATAAGCTGATGAGCAGTTTAGAGAGAAATAATCCTCTGCTGGTGCAGTGAATGAAAATAGTTCCATATGCTAAATAATAACGAGTTGGACAGGAAACAGAAAACACCATAACACTAACACATTGCCTGTGACGGTTTACTAAGACGATTAAAAATACTGGGATGTTTGGTTAGCCTCCTCTTCACAGTGTTACGTCCCAATGGTTTTTTAAAAATGTTATCACAGTTTAACCCTAGATTTACAATACTGCTTACAAAATAATAAAATGTTGTTTCTTTTAAGCAAAGAATAATAAAAGGAAAATAAAACTGTTAAAGCTCATGAATAAAACAAAACCAGCATATCACCATTAAACATGCCATAGGAAAGCAGCTCTAAATTTGATAGAAAGTCTGCCCAAATGACAAACGGTCTTAACATGGTACCCAAAACTCTTCAAACTAAATGCCAGGAGAACATAGTATGGTTTGGATACCACACCATCTCTAGGCTACCTACCACCTAGGCTAGTTATCTAGTTCTTCATGGTGGGCACACCCATTTAAGGGTCCCTGAAGCTTATCTTAATGCACAGAAGCAGGCAGAGTTGGCTCAAGACATTAATAGTGGGTAATAGTAAAGGTCAACTTTGACAAAACAATTTCTTCTTCTCCCCCACCTTCCCCTCCTCTTCCTCCTCCTCCTAACAGAAGACTCCTCTATTCCTTTCCAGTGTGCCTGACTCCTCACTTCATAACATAACATATTTTCCTATCAGCATAAGCGAACTTAGATAGTATATGCCTTTTGTCGCTCTTTTTCAGCAGAAGGTACTAGCCTGCAGAACCCCTTTAAGCCCCTTTGCCACAAAGTTGATAATCTGGTTCTGCCTGGATCATAGGCCTTGTCATTACTATGGTATGGTATGATTTGAAAATGTAATAATACTATTTGAAAAATGCATAGCTGCATATTAGCACCTGATGGAAAATATACAATGAGAATTAGTATTTGAAGGTTAAGAGCTTATAAAATTTCATCTTGAAGCCTGGTAAATTAACTACCATTATGACAAACAATCAGGATGATTGCTTAGACGCACAAATCTGAACTACTTGTATTTTAATTTTACACAATCAAGAATGCGAGTTCAAAATTGTTTGCAAATTCTCCCTTTCAAAATGTGTCTGGCCAAATTGAAAAGTCTGGCAAATGCTGAATATTTACAAATGTTCACTTCAGTTCTACTCAGAAGTGAAGAAAGCACCAGAGTCTGTTCCATTGGAGGCTGCAGAGAAATATGATCTCAGCTGCTGTCCTCGTTTTGAAGTGATTAATGAGGCAGGAAATGAAAAGGAGAAATCTGGATAAGTTATGTCTGCTCAGGAGAATGAATTCCTCTGAAACTACAGAACAAACTGATATGCTGACCTCCAATAAATTACTCTGGGAGTTTTCAAACAAACCAAGAAAATAAAGTTTTGCTCTTTCTTGATGCATGCTTCTGCAGTGTTTCAGTGACACCCTGAAGGCACCTAATTGGGAGGTGTATACAGTTGCTGTTTTGATTGAAGGCTGGAATGTCCTCAAGATGGGTTTGAAGGAAGATATAGCACAGTGCTTTTAAGATTGGTCATAGGAATGGTCAAAAAAGAGTAAGGCAAGGAAGCAAACAATTTATGTGTTCTAGTTCACTGATCTTCATTTGGTAAATCAAAGATACATGAACCAGTCAAGGTTAGGAAGCAATGCTGGGTCCACAGCAGCCAGGATCACTGTTGTTCCCCTTTCCTTTCCTTTCCTTTCCTTTCCTTTCCTTTCCTGCATACTTCTGTTTATTTTATTTCTTTTAGAAAAGAGAGGAACAGGTAGGAGAATTGGCCAAAGATGGTGGGAAAAAAGAAGAAATATAAAAGGCTTTTTTTCCCTCCAGATTGGGGAAAACAGCTAATTTAGATAGTACAGTCATCCCTCCACATTTGCTAGGGTTAGGGGCACAGGGCCCCAGTGAAAGTGGAAAAACCATGAACAACTCTAGGCCCTCCCAAACCATATTTAACACACAAAAAGGTATGATCACCACATTCAACCCACCATGGATTCCTTTGAGATATCAGGGGTCCTTCACAAGGCAGAAGTGGGTGGAGGGCTTACTGCCACCTCTGCTGCTGCCCCACACCATTTTTAATAGGGACTTACAAGCTTCGTTCACAATTTCTCAGTCTCACAAGGCTTGCAGTCCTTATTAAAAATGGCATAGGGAGGCAGCAGAGGTGACAGTAAATAATCCATGAATAATCAAATCCACAAAAGCGAAACCCGCAAATGTGGAAGGCTGACTTTAGTGGCTGGTAACTCCAAGGCCATTTCCGCACTAGACTGTTATATTGCACCTCCCTAAACTGCAAACCCCAGGACTCCGTAGGATGTTGCAAGTGGAATAATAGCACTATAACGGTCTAGTGTGGAAATTGCCCAAATCTGAACTTTAATGGGACTAACAAAATCACTGAACTTGTTTGGGGGATAAGGGCTCAGCAATGTGATTAACTCCCTAAAAGTTAGGATGAAACCTTGATCTGTTTTGGAACCAGCAACTCACCTTGGATTTAAAGCAATGGTGGGCAGCTATGGGAGTGGGGTTGGAGACCAGTTTTCTGTTTTCAGTATTTGAGCAGTACATGTTGTAGGCAGGGGGAGCAGTCTTCTTGGGCTTTTAATTAATTAATTAATATTTTAGTCATAATACATAAAATGTAGCTACATACATTTCTAAATTCATTAAACTGCCCTTGCTCATTATGAACGGATGAAATGAGCCTCATCTACTTGACTAGCTATTGTCACACACATATATATTTGTATATAAATAAGTATATGAAATATCCTTTGATTGACTTTAAAAAGTGTAATATTGATATAATATCAATTATTGATATGATATTAACTACTGATATTGTAGGAAGAGGAAATAAATTGGTCATGATATATACATGGTATAGTGGCTATCTCTTTGACTGCAGCGTTGGAGGTTGGTGGCTTCTGGGAATCTGTCCTGGGTTTTAGTCCAGACATTAGAGGAGCTACCCAAGGGGCTGAACCCTATCCCCCAAAATGGAGATTTTGCCACTCCAGTGACATGGGAGCCGCCAGCCACCACTGGACTATAGTGCATTTAGGTCTTGCTCCCATTCACCATGTGCACACAAATATGTATACATAGATGCATAAGCTGTTTGAAGGACTATATCTCCCTGTCTCTCTATATGAGACTGTTTGAACACTTTGAGATGTTTGAGCTCTAACATCTTCAGAAGAATGCCTTCTCCCTATCCTACTTCCTTCCCAGGCGTGTTTGGTGGGAACAAGGGAGAGGGCCTTCTCAGTGGCTGCCGCCAGATTTTGAAACTCTTTCCCTAGAAAGGCTGAGATGGTTCCCCTTGCTCCCCTTTCAGTGGCAAGTGAAAACATTACTATCCCATCAGGCGTTTAGGAGCTGACTGCAATGGGTTTTTAATGGTGTGCCCTTTTTATTAACTTTTATGTTCTGTCTTTTAACGAAATTTAAAGGGTTTTAACTGTGTAGATTGTTTATGCACACATATATGTATAATTCTCATGTTTTTGTGTCTTTTTAATCTGCATTGATTTTAATAATTCCTAAGCCACCTTGGGTCCCAGTGTTGGGGAAAACAGAAGATATGAATGATGATAATGATGCTAATAACAACAGTAGTCATAATCATCATCATCATCGTCGTCGTCATCATCATCATCATCATCATACCTAGAATTCATAATTTCCATAGCTACAAGTGGTGCTTTTTGATTGCCACTGTTCTGTAATTCAAGTAAAGGCTGAATTGCAAAGCTGGTAATCAAAAAATTACCACTGTAGCCATGGAAATTAAATTGTTTTAAATTATTTCAAGATTACTATAGTTTAATTCTATTTTAATGTTGATTTTGTGTCTGTTTACAATTACGCTGTAATCATTTTAATTTCCCCAGAAATATTCACTTGGGGCTGTTAGTACCCCAACTTGTGACCCAGATATCCTTGTATATCACCCTGTGTCTACTGTAATTCAAACTCATAAAGGGAGGACAGTCTGTCAGAGTGCCTGGACGTGAGCTGTAGAGGGCTTTATAACCAGCACTTTGAACTGTGCCTGGAAACAAACTGGCAGCCAGTGGAACTGTGGGAGTAGAGTTGTATAATCTCTGTAACCAGCTGCAGAGGACAGGCTGTATGTAGTTCTTTGTTCCAAGCAAAGCCTTCAAAGGAAACCGAATAAAAATCACATTATCCTGCACTGACCAGGGGTTGGACTTGGTGGCCCCTTCCACCTCTAAGATTCTATTAATTACTACTGTACTATGTGACTGTGGTCAGATAGGGTATCTCCAGGATCAAGAAGAATCAGTGCACTAGCTTTTAAATGTGCAAAAATACTGCTGGCCACTGCAGAAACCAAGGACCCCAAGTTCAAGGCTGGGTCCAGGACTACACACAACCTGCAAAAATGCATCCTCAGAGAGAATGTAACCCCTGATTGACTGACTTGGAGCACCTCTATCTTGTCTTGAGCTCCAGTTTGTTTACTTTCATCCAACCCATTACTGATGCCAGACCCTGGTTTAGAACCAGAAGAGCTTCCTTGGAAATAGAATAGATGCAGTTTAGTAGTGGGCTAGACTAAGGACAAAACAGATGGAGCCAAAATAAAGTGGGCTGGTCTGATTGAAATTTTCACTAGTCTGAGCATTTTCCCACCAAGTCATCAACGCATGGGTCTCTTCAGTTCTACTCAGGCATAAACTCCAATTGACTCACTCTCTTGCCTGCAAAGCACAGCTTGCTTCCACTGCCAGACAACTACTGGGTAGGTCTCCTGTCTGCAACACACAGTTATTTGAAATGTATATTGTAACTTCTATTTTGACAAGTATCATTATCAAAATATAAACTATTTGGGGCTGCTTTTTAGAAGAGAGACTGGGGTACAAACATTGCATTAAAGAGAGAAGTAGAATACTCTTTGTTCTAACTTGAATCCCTGGATAATTTGCTAGGTTTTTTTTTTCCTGCTGTGTGCTCACAGTTTTGGCTTTGTTGTCTTTTTAAAATTTCTTTTAGGGTAGGAGCCTATTTGACTGGAAACTAAGAACTGACTATTTCAAACTGGCTCTTCTTTGTCTCTTTTGCTCATGACCTGTCTAAGGCCATTTCCGCACTAGACTGTTATAGCACTAATATTCCCATTTCAACACCCTATGGAATCCTGGGGTTTGCAGTTTTGGGAGGGGCCAGCCGAAACTGCAAACCCTAGGATTCCATAGGATGTTGAAAGGAGAATGACAGCGCTATAACAGTCTAGTGCAGAAATGGCCTAACATTCGTATGATTTATTTTGTCTGTGGGTAGAAGAGACACAGGACTAGGAAGTACATGAATGGATTGAGACAGCCAAGGCATCAGAGAAGATTAGCATGAGAGTCTTGTAGCACCTTAACAAATTTATTGTGGTGTAAGCTTTTACAGACCGGAGTCCATTTCATCAGATGTGTGAAATATTATCCTGAGTAAGATGGTTCACATGCATCTGTTGCTCGTGGGAATCTTCCCCCTACCCAGTAGTTGTCTGGCAGCCTGTTGAAGCAATAGGGAAAGTCTGAATGTTCTTCCAGAGACTTTGAAAACAAATACATGACCTAAACATAAATGTTGCTTTTTAAAAATCACCAAATGCTGTATTCATGATTTGGATGTGCATTATCTCTGTGTGCAATACTCTCTAGTACCCTGAAGCAATAATTTCACATGAACCAGACACTTTCCTTGGGGTGAGGGAAAGCTCCTGTCCTGAAGTATTTATAGCACAACTGATGCTTCAGACACAGGGACACCAATTCTTGTACCATTCCAATTAAAATATCACTTATTTGTACTCAAATTTGTATTACTAGCCCAGCAGACACTTTGAGTAAGTTATTTGTATTCCACTGCATTGTGAGAGAAATCAGAGTATGTAAGTCAGAGGATCTTCCATTTTTGCAAGAGAAACTGAAAAATAACTTGGGAGTTAACCTCTCACTTTCTGACACATGAAGGGCTTTATACCACTCCATCATCTCAGAGAGAAAGGTAGCAACTCTAATTTACAGGTATCTTTTTACTCTAAAGGCATTTGTCAAGACTGTTTCCTCCTAGCATCTTTTCCAGTTCCTGCTGAAGACATGCTTGAGATGAGAGAGAAAAAAAGTATGTTGTAAATATTCAGGAAAAGACAAAGGCATTTTTGATATTAGGAGCATGGACATTGTCTCTTGTCAATTATCTGAAATGTGGCTTGGGAGGATCTGGCACTTGTATTCCAGGTTTTTTTTTTAATGCAGTTGAGAAATCAATAATTTAGTATATGTGTTTCTGAGGAAGAAATGTACACTAAAAAATCTTCATTCTGTCAGAGAGAGCCATCTTTGTGAGTTCCGATCCATGAACCTTTTCCAGGTCTTGGTTCTTTGTTTAGGCCTGTTTCTTCTTCTGTAGCAAGCACAAGTGGACTTCACATTTTATTTACCCATGGACAAAAAGGGTGCCCCTCAACAAAACCAGATGTCATTAGTACACATTATAGGTCTATGGATTGGCCCGGCTGCCTTTTGTAAAATAGGTGGCTCAGAAGCAAAGCCAGGTGCAGAAACTTACCCTTACATTGATATATGCACATCTCTTCAGCCAATACAAAATTTTTACTAAGGGATGGGTGAGAATGTTTGTGGTGGACCTGTTCCTTCCACTCTCAACCTTCCCATGTGTGTGAAGAAATCTGACCCAGAAAAAATAATTTTGTTCAACCAAATGTGGCTACAGTGCTCCAAGAAGTTGGAAGCCCAATGAATGGCACTCTGCCAAATGGATATGGCATTGCCAATTCAGACCTTCCTCATAAACATGTAACAGTCAAGAGTGCAGGAGATAGGAATACAGCACATAGGCTTGTCACCTACCACACTTAGCCTTGAAAAACACCTGAAAGGGATCCTGTATTAGAAAAGAGAGTAGCTCAGTCTGAGATTATCATGGACTTATGATGATCATCAGGTTGTTGTAAAATGCCATTATGTCAGAATGATAGTCCTTCCAAGCACTTCAATGGGCATATACACCCCTAATGAGGTATATTAAATTCAGGGTAATGCATTTATCCCTAAATTTCCAAACAAGTTCTTTCTCCAGCACTCTTTTCTCCCACCTCATTAAATCAGCAAGTGACCTGAGCTCCTATTGATGTTACAGACTTGAATCACCCACACGCTCTTTGGTGATGGAAGCTCCCAAGGGAGTTATCATTGATGCTGAAGCTGGCAACCTGGAAGCCACATGTAGGACAGAACTCAAGCTGGAATCCAAAGATGGAGAGGTAAGTAGAAAGTGAAGTCAGCATCAAAGCTAAGATTAAAAAGACTTAAGATCTGGGCCCTTCAGGAAAGTCCATGCAGTTTTAATTTATTGTTCTACAGTGCCCATTATCTTTTAACAATTTGAAGATTAAAAAGTAGAATGATGTTTACTGAACAATTATATTTAGTATTGTGGCTTTAAAAAGCAGCAGGAGAGGTTTAGGCAGTATGTTAGAGCTCCTAGTAGGGAAGACAGAATTCCTTGTATGCAAACTACACTTCTTCCATACAAAGCAGCAAAATGATTCATTAGTTTTAAAGTGATGGGATAATAGCATTGGTTGTGTGAAACAGATTTATGCAGCTGTAAAAATGTGCAGTACCACTAAATTCTCTTTTCTCTTGTCACTTTAAACTGAGATTTACTTGACTAGCATAATTAAATCTTATATCATCCATTTTTGCAATGAGGAGAGCTTAACTCACCTGTATTGATCTGTAAAGCTAGGCATCACTTCTCTATCTCAAGAGAAGGAAGATGCTCAAAGAAACCTTTTCGGCTGCTGGAGTCTGTAGGCTTTAGAGTCTGAGACAACAGCCCAACCATTGACTCTGAGCTGAACATCTCACTTACTAAGTGTCTTACAGTCTTTTGTAAATCCGTTTTTGGGTACTTTATCAATAGTTGCACTGTAATCTGAATCAAACAGTGGTTGCAGTCCTGTTGGTTAGTTCCCCACTACAGTAGATCTATTGAACAAAGTATTGAATGGTGAGTCAGAATTTAGGTAAGTCCTATTGTTTGGGTCCATTGCTGCTCTGGGTGTACTCTAGTCAGGAGTAGCCAAGGGATTTGGGCTAATATTTTATTATTTAACTTTCATTGCTAATCCACTTGGAATGTAAAAAGCAGGATACTATCTGACTTCATTTTAGAGTCTGAGATTTTCACCTGGTCTAAGGCAATACCAAGCAGGAGGAACACATCCCAACATTTAGGGAGAGGTTGCTTCCCAACAAGGGTTAGGAAACATGACACCCTCCAAAACTTCCTGAATTGCAGCCCCCATCAGTCCTAGCCAGCATAGCCAATGGTAAGGGAAGCTGCTATTGAGCAGCATCTGGAAGGAGGGCAACACATCCCTACCCATTCTAAGTAGTTGTCCCTCAGTTTCACCTTCATTATTTTCCCCATTCTGTTTTACCTTCAGTATACATCCTTTTCGTCCCCACTGCCTGCTTTTCCTTTTATAATGTCCACTCCTAAGATTGCCCAGGGCTGTTGGAGGAACAGAGTACTTTGTTAAGTTCAACCCTCTGGTTTTGTGGCCCCTTTCAAACCAGGAGTATGCAGCTCTTCATCCTCAGATGGTCCGCAATGATTGCCCTCCGTGTATCCTGACAGAACACGTTAGAAAGACCATATAGCTAAGTCAGAAAAAGAATCGGCATGTTTTTCTAACCCTTTCTCCTTTCTGTGCATTCTTCCCCCTAGTATTTTTCTAGGCATCTGATAGGACCCACTGTCTACTAAATGGAGCAGCCCATCTCCCTTCTGTCCTCCCTTCACATGTATGAAATGCTTGATTTTTAAAATTAAATCAACTGGGCAAAGACTTCCTTGAGTTTTTTGCCTGTAATGTTGTGGCCCCTAATTCCATGATTGGAATCCTTTTAGTGACATAAGCAGCAGGTATAAATCCAACACAGCCTACATGTGCATTTTTGTTGGTCAAGGCAGAGAGTGGAAGTCAGCCCCATTGTTCACGGTAATCCCCTGCAACCCGTGTTACTCTCCTGATGCCAGGGCACCTCACTCCACCTCCATGCATGCATTCAGTTGAAAGGGGACGATAGGGGACAGCCAGGCCATGGCTGGTTGTGCTTAGGTGGCCAGCTGCAGGATGACCAAGGCGTCCTTCTGGCCATCTCTCTTCATCCCCTTGCCACCGAATGGACAGTGATCAAGGACATCCCAGCACCAGCAAAGTAAGGTAAGGATGCAGGGAAGGCACTTAGCTTTTCATGCCGCCAGTGTGATGCAGGATCTCAGTGGGAGCTCGACGCAAGTACTCAACAGCCAATGCTTTACTTTATGCTGTTCTTCTCCCAGACATAAATAATTTCAAAGAACAGCTCAGTGTAAAGTTTGTGACTGTGCACACATACATGTGTACCTAGCAACAGACTAGATCTGCATGTAATTCAGAAGTGCCCAAATGAACAAGATGATACAACAGACCTAGGTATTTCTGTGGAAAAATAAGTACAAACAGCTATTTCTTCTTGGCTCTGGGCATCTGCTTATCGGAGATCTGAATTTCAGAGTCAGTTTGGATTGAAGGTGTTAAAATCTGACAACCTAAATAAACAAATAACACATTTCACTGTGTATACCCTTTTAGTTATTTATTTTCTCTCTCTTCCCCTTCAGATAACATTGGAGGCTGGAAATATCAAACTACCTAGATTGCCTCAGGGATCCTACTCCCCTACCGGATCTGGGCAAAAAGCCTACGAGTTGTGTGTGTGTCCCAATGGGAGGTTGTTCCTGACTCAGGCGGGATCTAGTTCCACCTGCCAGATAAAGACAAGCGTCTGCCTTTGAGAGAGACTCTTTGTGGCAGGCAGAGCTGGGGGTGGCGTGGCCCCTGCTTGAGCTCTCCAACTATTTTTACTAGAACACAGAAAGCCTATCAAAGACTTTTGTGTGTGGGTGTGCGTGGGCGTGGGTGTGTGCGCGTGTGGGTGTGAATATATAAATATATAGATATATATAGATATAAATAGATATATATATATATATATCCTTTGTGTAAAATGAGGTTTCAGTACAAGAAATCCCAGGGTGACCCTCTTTGTGTAGCATACATCGCTTCCACACCAGAATTTGTAAGCTGTGCACAAATTGGATCTGGGACCTTCCAAATAGTGGCGGTGGGTGGTTCCCATGGGTTTTAGTCTGACCGTTAAAGATGCTGAACTCAATCACCTAAACAGGTTCAGCGTCTTGGGTGATTCCTTTAAAATTTAGACTAAAATATAGAATGAATTCTTGACCCCACTCACCTACCCCCACTGACTTTGGAGAGCCCTGCTTCCAAGAGCATTAAAAATGTGTTGAAGTCTCCATAGAGAAAGGTAATGTTTTCAAGCCTCTCCAAATTTCGTTAAAAACCCCCTTACACATGACATTCTGCCTACACGGGTGTAAGGAGAAACAACACCATGTGATGTGGTTGCACCCGTGTTTTATCTGCCACATGTACAGAAAACAGGATCTGTAACTGTGGCCTTCCAGTATGTCCATCTCAGATGGGTGTCAGCGCCTTCGCATAAGATGGTATGCAGATATTCCCATATGGTTTAGTTTTCTTTGCCCATGTATACCTGAGTAGGTGGAGTGTCCTGTGTGAAGCATCCCTAAGATATAACTGTCACACACAATAAAGGGCAACACAACTTGTAGCAATCCTTCTCAGCTCAGTTCTGAAGGTAGAGTAAAACAAAAGAAAGGAAGGTTATCAGGGCTACGTCGACAGTTTTCCATTGAGTGGAGTTGTTTGGAAACAAACAGTAACCAGGATTGTTAAATGCTTCAACGATTGGATGAATTAGGAAGAGATACATTTCATTGATATGTCACCCTTTTATCTCAAAAGTCTCAAAAACGTTAAGTAGATAAATGTTTTACCTACTGCCTTTCCTTTCTTCAGGTGGCTTGCCTTGCATTTTGAGAGCCATGTTTAAGATGTAAATGTGATTCCCTGGCTATTTGCTAGCTCATCAAAGCAAAGTGTAAACTGTCTGTTGAAAAGCAGCATAATGAGACAAGCATCTCTGATTCTTATTACACTGTGAAAACCCATCAGGTGAGATGATCAGGCTTCCCACTGCTTAGGGTGATCCAAGACACCTGTGGTTAAATTACTTATAGCTCACTTCTAATTATAAATATATATCCTGAGACACATCTATCCATGGGCCTAATTTGGCTAGCTGATATCTCATTAAGAAGTGGCACAAAAGGCCTCATCAAAATGTTATCCATTAAAAAGAACTCAGGCCAAAAGGGGAGTGGTGCCACACAGCTGGTCCTTCCCCTGACATCATGACTCTCCTCTCAGCTCTGCTTGTGCCCTTAGTGTGCTCAGTGATAGTCTAAAGAGGACACTGACTTTACTCCTGGAGGATTTTCCACTCATTTGGGACCTCCATTCAATCAGGATGCTTAATCACACAGAGGAGCCCTCCCTGCCTCATCTTCCACAGTCCAGCTCCCTTTAAATGACATGGATCCATCTTCATGGTGATTGACATGGAAAGACTGGATTAAGGTTCCTTTTTTTCCCCCAGTATGACCTATAAAACCCACACAAGACATCAGATATGGGACACTGGGAGAAAATGAATAAACATGTGGAGGAAAAGCATCAAGGTCTATTCTCATACCTTTGCTGAGATTTACCTTGGGGTTCCTGCCTTGTTCCTGTAACAGAAGGATGCAGCTCATAGGCGTCTCTTCGGGAGTAACGGGGAATAATGATTCTCTGTCTTGATAGGGAGTAGGAAAAGACTTTCCCATGAAAGTGAGAAAATGACAAAGGGAGAGAGAACCTTGGGCTGATTATTCTGTCATGTCAGCTATGCCAAACATGCTTTTTCAGGGTCATTACTGTCTGTAGTACAGATGACCATGGAGCCTGCGCAAATTGCTTATAGTGCAATGCACATTTGACCCCTCCAAAAACAAAAACTGCAAAAGTGAGGAGATATTTTTCGTATAGTAAAAGACAGTCTGGTTTTCACTGCAAGGTAAAAATGTCTGTTGTACATAGAAAAGTATAGGAAATTCATAACCATAGGTGTTTGAGTCACCCTTTGCTGTCAACATTTGAGGCTTTCGGTTTCTAAAAATGTTTCCTTTATTCCAGTAGAAATTCAGAAGAACTGTGTGGGAAAACATTTGCTGGATCTTGGCATGGTGAGATAAAAAATGTAAAGGACAATAATTCCTCTGCCATAATTGGGCTAGAAGAATAGGATATAAATTTTGGGGGAAAAAAGTGATTCCTCTATCTAGAATGTTATAGAGATCGCTAAGAGTAGTCAATGTTACAAGTTGTGGACACTTCAAATATAAGAGATGCTAATTTTGAAGCAGAAGATTCTTGTGGTTTGCATTCATTGTGACAGAACTGGTTCATTGAAAAGGAATGCAGGAGTTTCTTTTAACAGTGAATCCAAGATAATCTTCCCTGCAGGAACAGTAAGATGGATTGCCATGTTAGGCCATTTCAGCACTAGACTGTTATAGTGCTATTATTCTACTTTCAACATCCTATGGAATCCTGGGGTTTGCAGTTTAGGGAGAGGCCTCAAACATCCTATGCAAGCCCCAGGATTCTATAGGATGTTGAAAGGGGAATAATAGCACTATAGCAGTCTAGTGCAGAAAGAGCCTTAGTCTGTCTTAGCCAAAGCAACAAAGAATCTTGGGACACTTAAAGCTTGCAAGTACCCTACAATGCATGCTGTCATAGATCATTTTGTTGTGTTTCTCTGCAGGAATCATCTATGAAATGGAAGTAATAACATTACAGATCTGACACATCAGTAAAGAGCACAGCACTTTTAAATTTGGTTCCATAAATGACTGCCAGATGCATTTCCGTAATCCATGAAAAGCATAACAAATATTTTGAGACTCATTCATATCCCCAAGCTTTATTGAAAATAGATGGATAATTACAATTTTAGCAACCTGGAAACAGAAATGGAGGTATTCTTTTCAAGCCATTTTCTGTGATTTCTCGTAGGCTAGAGAGCACCAAGAACTTGGTTGACAAGTGACAGTGTCAACTTGGAAAGCACCCCCATTGATTTCAGTGGAGTTTGGATTAAGCCATTTCTAAATACTGTACTTTGGTGCTTCAGCTTGATGGTAAAGAAGGCTTGAAGACACCAGTGAAGTGCACTTTTGGTGGACAGTAAATGAGCAGCTCCACATTACATTTTATAGCACAATCCTATGCATGTTTACTCAGAAGGAAGTTTCAACATGTTCAGTGGAGCATACTTCTGGGTAAATATGTTTAAGATTGCAGCCTTCATGACACTGTTAGGACTTTAAAGCATTTGCAGATTGAATGGCTCCTCTCATCACTTCTTTTTCAAGCTGACACTTCAATGCAAGGGGGTCACCCAGGATAGCAATTGTATTGGGACACAGGACTATACACCATCTCTGTTCAAAGAGGGAGACGTGCCTATGCCTTAAGTCAATGCACTCAGCAAGGAGAAGCACATCATATTTATCTTATTATTGAGTTCATTTATTTGGAGTGTTGGACTGCAGGTTGGAGAGAATGGTGGTTGCAGTGTTTGAGAGTTGAGTGATGGCTTGTGGAGTAGACTTGCTAGAAATTCACAAAGACTGTAGGGCATCTGGAACAAATGAAAATCTCTGTCATGTTCTGCCCTGAGCACTGAACGTCTGAGCTTGTCCCGGAGATCCAGCTTCACATCTTCAGAAATGTTTGTATACTGTGGTAATGTTTTGTTTCTTTTCCATTTCATTTTGAACATTAGTCACATATAAGGGCAATTTCATTAAGGAATACTTGTCAGCCTGCACAAGATGATAAATGAGCTGGACACTGCGAAGAAAATATACATATTACAATGTAACAGAGTGGTTTGATCTTTTCTTCCCCTATTAATTTTACTGATAATGGAAGAGGACATTGAAATGAGTTTTCTTCAGAGGAACCATCGGAGTACATACCATTGGTTTATGTGTGTGTGTGTGCGTTTGTATCAGAATGGCTTCTCTTTTTCTTTGCTCAGCTTTTATGTTAATCTGGTTCCTGATCTTTAAAGTTACATATCTAGTTATTAACTATATTGCCTGAAATCAAAATATTAATATGCTTAGAGAGGAGGTAGAGTGTTGAAAACAATGCCATCAAGTTACTTCACAACAGTCTTCAAATATTCTTCAGTGAATTTGCTTAGTTATTTGTGCAGATGTACCTTCTAGTATGGGAGATCTTTGCAGCCTACCAATTCCAAATGTCATTCTTCTCACCAGGAAAGGTTAAATGTTAGTTATTTAAACTCTTCTTTGCTGCTTCTGCATATGCACACTTGTTTTAAATATTGCCCAAGCCCCATGTGGAAAACACAAGGTTTTTAAGTAGAAGTATATATTGTTTGGATAGCTTTCCTCTTTCCACCAACATTTTTTTCTCTGGCAAGAGTAACGTATGAAAACTATAGGCTACTGAACGTTTTAATTTAGGGCTTATATTGGCTATGGAAATTTTCTAGGTAGTTTTCTCCACATTGCTAAGAGCAATAGCTTGGTGTGGCAAAAAGCCATACTTTTCAGAACTGAGCTCTGTACATGTGAGCTCAAGATAACCTAAATCTTTTAGGCACTTTTAGGCATAGTGCAATCCTATGGTTACTGAAAAATCCTGCTCTGAGTTCAGAGGCAATACTCTTACCCAGGAAGAATCTCCCCCACCCCAAAAAAGATCTCCATCCCTCACCACGCCAGTGTCACAGCTTCAGCACTGGGGATTAGAGAGGAGATCAGAGGCCTGGTGTAGACAAAGCAGGAGCAGCTCTGAAGCTGCAGAATTCAAAGCATTCCATACCTTAGTCTTCGACCACATCTCCAACACAAATGACTATTGAATTTAACTCTGGGTCTGGACTATGTTATGTCTCTCTCAGCACCCAAACCCCAGAGCACTGTAACATAACAATAAGATTGCACTGCCACCCATCTTTTCAAGGGAAACTTTAAAGAATGTCCATGACATTTGCAAAACTGTGCCCCTGCATTCTCTCAGAAATGTAGAGCCTAACCAAAACATCTTCCCCATCATGATCTATATTGCCTTTGTTTATTAAAAACAAAACAAAAAAAACAAAAAACAAAAATATGATATACCATTTTTAGAGTATTAGATTATACAGTCCAGAATCCCAGAGCGGACTTCTGCTGATAGAACAAGGGATTCAAACAAAACTGGCTGGATTGAACAAAACTGGCCCATGATGAATTTTGAGAGCCAGCATGGTATAGTGATCTGAGTGTTGGACTAGGACACTGGAAGATTGGGTTTGAATCCCCGCTCAGTCACAGAAACCCACTGGGTGACCTTGTGCAAGTCACATACTCTCAGTCTCAGAGGAAGGCAAGAGGAAAGCCCCTCTGAACAAACTCTGCCAAGAAGATCCCATAATAGGTTCACCTTAGGGGTGCCTTAAGTCAGAAGTGACTTGAAGGCACAAGACAACAACAACAATAAATATTCCTCCTTGCCCTCTCTAGAATGGACGTATAAGATGCAGTAGGCTGGAAGGGGGAGACAAGGGGAGACAAGTTCCAGAAATTTTGCCAACAGAACTTCAGATTTATCCCATGGTATCAAAATAATAAGTCACTGTTTTTTACTATTGTTACAAGCATTCGTAGAACATATAGGGATGAATTCTTATTATATAACTTGATTTGCTTATTTCTTTATTTTAAAAAAGGTCACAGATATGTTGCCAGCATCAATCATTTTGCACATCCTTGATTTTGATTAATCACTCATGTATTCTTATATAAAAACAGGGAGAAAATTTTTAACAGTTTATTGACTGTAAAAAAAAAGTATTATATACCAGTAACTAAGATCTGTATGTTATATGAATGCATTTTACAATGGGGTGTTATTCTGATACAATATTGGATTCATGTTCTGTCTTTTTTCCACTTATAAGAAACAATTTCATGAAATAATCTTATTTTAAAAGGACATTTGGCCTATGAAGAAACTTCACATTTTTTCCCATTTAATTAAGAAAGTGTGCATTTTTTGCATTTTTTAAAAACTGTGCAGGTTCTTTCTTTGCATTTGAGGAACACTGTGTGTTGTACAACCTAGTCTGCAGCAGTCTTGCTTTACACTTTTCTTTGGCTTCATGATTATTTTCACAGCATATGTTGTTTGTATACTTTCTTCACTTAGATCCAGTAACACCTATTGTTCAGGTTTGTTCCACACCAGGATTTCTCCCAGATGGCAGTTTATCTCTAGTTGCCAAGGAGAAACACAGGTGGATGCTGAGCCTGCTCATATTGAAGTCAATGTAAGAAAACTCAGGAGCTTAAATGCCTCCAGTAGACATCCTAGGGATTTTTTTTACATCAAAATTTAGGACTTATTCTTGGCCTGAGCTTTACCAGTTCAAGTCAATGGAAATTTTATCAGTGACTTCTAGTAGCTGAAGCATCACACCTCTTGGAATAAGACTGCTTTTTATCTAAAATACTTAACATGATATTCAGCAAAGCTTAAGTTTTTGTGAATGCTGTGGCTAAACAGAAATGTTTCTAATTACTGTGTCAGTTAGCATTGTAGATCTTTCAGAACATGTTAGAATTGTTTTTACACATAGGATATATTGTGGAAAGCTGTTGTTATCAGTTGCCTGTACACTAGTAACATACGAAAATGTATTGAAAATAGATTGTATCACCTTTTTTTGGTTTGGTTTGATTCAGCAGTCAGCATAACAATGATGTCAACCATTCAGATGAGAAGTTGCCATTAATGAAAAGTTCATAAAGAGACAACAGGCCAGGATTCTGAATCAAGAGGCATAGCTATAACAATGGAGCTGTCATTGTAGCTGTAACTCCTGATGAGACCTCCAAAACCTCACTTGTCAGACAGGACCACCAGCATAGGACTTTCTGAAACACCAAGGAGACACCTCTCTCAGCAGTGAGGTGCTTTCTGACAGGCACTTGCAGGGAACCCTGTGGGGTCCTGTCGCAACTGCTTGTTGGAAAGTACCTCATTGCTAAGAGAGGAGTAGACACTTTTTCACGAGCCACTCCACTCCTCAGCACCTCAGAAATACCTGTTGGTGGTGCTGCCCTGGCTTCTAAGATGGATTTTGGCAGGAACTCTCAGTCCTTACACAAGTGCAACAACCATAAATATGAATTCAAAAAATTATGTCATAAGTCTGCCTTAATAGGATGCCAGCCATTAGTCTTTCAATGGTGTGAGAATGCTGTATAAATATTGGTTTTATGTGGTTGTGCACATCTGATGTCCCAGTGTGTTGCTTTTATTGCTTTTTTAAACATTAGTTGATCACATGGAAGCTCCTGGGTACAGCTTTGAGAAAGGTGGGTCTGCCTAAGCTTGCAGTCTAATACATACCTATCTTGATATAGGCCTCTAAGGTCTATCTGGCCTATCTCTGAACAGACATGTACATTACGGTATTGTACTGATTTCAAAAACATAGCTCCATTTTTCTTTAGACTGCGCTAAAGATGAAACCTTCTATTTGTTCCGATGCTGTGGATGGCAGCGTGCATTAAAAATCAATTCACACACATAAGATTATCAACTTGTGATTTGGTTGAGTGAAAATGATTATCCCACATACCGCCTTTAATGTAATTCCCTCAAAGGAATTACATTAAAGCATACTACCTGATTGTCATAGTCTCCACTGATTGTGTAAATTGGTTCTCAGATACATTCTTCCCTGTTTAGATTCTGAGTTGTCTTTCATTTGGCATACCAGTCACCCTATGTGTGGCAGTGATCGGTGAAGTCCATGTTAAAAAGGTGAATCCACTTGGGTTTTTACACTCAACTTTAATGGAGGTATCCAAGATACTGAATCTTATCCCCAAAAACATATCCAGTATCTTGGAGTGTTCATTTAGAGTTCATAGTAATGCCTGCAGCAAATTTATCTTTCTGCCAACGTGGAAACTACCAGCCTCTGTGGATAGGAGAAGAGAAGTTTCAGTAACCACTAATGTGAGCAATTAGTTGTCTGATTATTATTTATTCTGATGGAGAGAGAGAAAGAGACTAATGTTGTAAGAATAATGTCTGCTAAGCACAAACCCATGCTTCTGCTCTTACTAGACACCAAACAAGATATACTGTCTGCACTGACAGCATACACGTGTGGCTACAGTGTTAATGTGTCCATTGTGCTAGGTGAATTCCATGCATCTTCATTAAATACATATCATTTGTCATGGGACAGTTCACTTCAATATATGTCCATCTCCACAAGAGGCTGGAACAAAGAATTCATGACCAAAATCCAGTTTTTCCAACCAGAATTGACTCATAGTATCTATGGAATTTACACAAGTGTTGCTTTACCAAGTTTCCACTGATTCTGTGGGTATATTCTAGGTGTGGCTGACAAATGTATTTGGGTTTGTGTGTTTTCAGACAGTGATCCAGTGTAAGTTCCTATTTTTTCTCTGTGTGACTGGTAGGAGTCTATGCCCCTCATAAACATTTCTCTAGTAATCTTTCCCCTCCTTGAGTGCTGGAGCTTGTAAGTGAAATTGATGTGTGTATCTATTTATAATTTCCTCTTGCAGATTTAAGTTTCCCTTCAAAAATAGCAGTGGGGGGGCGGATTTCAAGCCAGTGCACTGATTTAACATATTTAGCTTCAGCATGCGCTGGCAGTTCAGTCACAGAGTTCATGGCGTTAAAGCATGTTGGAAAAAGCCTGTAACTTGTCTTCCTAATGAAGAAAGAATAGTGTCGTATATTTAGGGGCATATAAAAGACAAAAAAAATGACTTGAAAATTTGAGAGAAGACATGTAGCCCTCCTGAGACTTGTTAAAACATTTCTGAGAGAGAAGAAATTCAATGTTGTCAGCAAGTTCACAGTTTCCCTTTGATATGTGTGGAATTCCATGACTCTGTTGCTGAGAGAGGACCACCAAAACCATTTTCATCATCTTGTCTAAAGCAGAGAGACTTAGACTGTAGTTCTTATATTAAAGTAGAAGGTCACTTCAAATTTCTACATGGTTTGCTACAGTAGAGTGTGCCATGTTTTTAAAACATAAAATAAGATGCCTCTCTAAAAGGCATATGTAAGCTGCAATCTTGTGTGAATCTGAATCAGTGGGAGTTACTTCTGAGGAGTCTTTTAGAGGAGTAGAATAGGTGCCTACCCATATCCCTGAGCGATGCATTCCCAGACTTAATGCAGATGACTTAAAAACATGAATAATACCAATCCCTATATTTTGACCCCCAGGCTGGGCAAGGTAGTGAGGGAAAGAGGCAGCAACACCTCCTGGCTTCTCCGTCCTTCCTACCTTCCTTGCCAATGGGGCTTGTGAACAGCCTCCTCCCTGGAAGCCAAATCTGGTGGGAGCCATGTGCCTCTCTCAGCTGAGGAAGCAGTGTCAGTTTTTTCCTCAGCTGAGAAAGGCATCAGGGGAGGCATGCACCTCTCTCAGAGCCAGGGAAGGAAGGAGAATCCTTCCTCTGCAAAGAGAAGCACAGGAAGCCCAACCATGCCTCACTGTGTACCTCTCTTGTCTGGGGATGGAGAGAGACCCTTTCATCAGCCAAGAGAGGCACAGGAAATGCAAAACAAGGACCCTGGCCAGTGGCAGCAGTCATGACCCTGGAACAGATTTCAGATAAATGAAACCGTAGATACTGACCTAGCAGATATTGGGAACATACTGTACACTGTTAATTCTCCTACATTTTAACGCTAAGCCCTGAATCCTCCTGGCTAGTCCCAACTAGAGTAGGTAGACTTATTGAATCCATTGAATGGATTGTTCAATGATGAGTCAATGCATAAGCAAATCCCATTGATTAAATGGGTTTACTCTAATTGGGGCTAAAAATAGGATTCAGACCTAATTCTGCTGTTCCTCAGACACTTTTTCTTGGGTAGAGCTAGAATGTGCTAGTGGCATCACAAATTCTGAAATACAGAATATAGAAATATAGAGTATAGAAATAAATGAACCATATAAAATGCTTCAGAGCTCAAAGGCGCTATCAAATAATCTCTTCTGTAGTAGGAAGTGTGGTCTTGGTAGCTGCTTCTTTTTCATAGCAGACTGTAACTCACCACTTATGGTTAGCTATGTTTCTTCTCATTCAGCAATATAACCTAACAAGGACCACAGATTATAAAAACATATCCAATGGGAGAAAGTGGAACATATTTGCTCATTAATGTTACTATGTTCATCTGATTATACTTCCAGGCTAATCCACAACCCAATTTTGCAGAGCTGTTTAGATGTCAGATTGACAGAACTCAGTGGGCCGGCATCCTCAAAATCTCTCTGCTTCAATGGATTGTGGAAGTGAGCTATTTATATGTTGAAATATCAACAATTCTGTGCATGGGTACTTTAGATATTTGTTTGATTTTGTACTTTGGCACTCAAAATTGACAACAGTTCTGCTTGAAGAAGATTCCTTATAGTTTTTATATAAGAACAAGAAACTGATCTGTCTCTCTCTCTCTCTCTCTCTCTCTCTCTCTCTCTCTTTTTTGTCTGATTCCATCTTAGAAATCTAATTCAAACTTGGATGAGCTCAGTGCCATCCTATGTATGTCTGCCCACCAGAAACTTCCATTAAGTTCTGTGGGGCTAGGATTGTAGTGTTATGCCATTTTTGGAAGTTCTTATTCCTACAGCTTTAGGAATTTCTTGAGGAGTAGTCACAGCCAGAATGGTGTAGTGGTCTGAACATTGGACTATGACCCTGGAGACCCTGGTTTGATTCCCAACTCAGCCATGGAAACCCACTGGGTGACCTTGGGCACATCACACACTCCCAGTCCCAGAAAGCCTCTTGGGGTTGCTGTAAGTCAGAAACAACTGGAAGGGACACAACAACAGTCAGATTCCACAAAAGGTATCGATGTTTATTTATTTTACTGGAAGAGGAGGCTATTGTAATGCCGCAGGCATGGATACCCAAATGAAGGCGCACAGGTATACTGAAATCTCTCCTGCCAATCTGGCAAAGCCATGGGGAGGCAAAATTCCTCGGAAATTAATTTGACTAGTACAGATGGTATTCTGCTAGGAAAGCCCAGCAGCATTGCCATTTGCTGGAAAGGTTTCCTTTTCTTTTATTGAAGCCTCCTGTCTTCCTTTGCCTCACATTTTCCTGGCTTGTGCAATTGTTTCACAGCAGTATGCCACCTATGGAGATGAGAGATCAGGCGTCTCTTAAGATCTCTTTGAAAAAGGTGGGCTGTTGATCACTTAATGACCTATTTTGGGAGCTTTTTTGGCTGAGAAAGGTCCACCACTGAGGAATTTGAAGTAGTTTATTTGTCTTTCTGTTATATCTGCTCTGTCTCTCTGCCAGAGATTGTAGGCAGCAAGAGGAAAGATTTGTACAGAAATGTTACATTTGCATAGTTCCTTCTTGCCAAATACTTGAAATAAAGACATGCCACCTTAGAAAATAGGCTTTTCCCTCACCATTTTTTTCCCCTCTTTTTAAAAGATTCTTTAGGACCTATCACCCTCAGGATAAACTATTTCTAAATCTCATAGAAGAGTAAACTTGCTTTGCAGCGTGCCTCAGGTGCATATTTGTGTTGTTCAAGAAATTTATTCTATATTTATGGAAGTGGGTTTTGTTTACTTTCCTTATTCCAAACTGATGCTCACTGATAAGAGCTAAAACAGTCTAAAGGCTTCTGCTGCTTGAATGCATTATTATTTTTTAAAGTAATGTTATTTCTTTCAGCTTTTAGAATTTCTATCACAGAAACCCCTGTAACACCTTTGAGTAGTTTTGAATGTTTTTTAAAAAAATAACAGTGCATTTCACAAATAACTGTGTGGGATTATATTTTTCATACAAAATAGGATGACAAGGCCTGAATCATATACGTGACGTACGCTGGCATAAACCCCACTTATCCCGAACTAAGTCTTTTTTTTTTTTTTTAATTGTGAAAAGAGGTATCTAGTACCTCCTCACACAGTGCTTTGGCTCTTGGTCCGAAAGGATGGCCATTACCACTGATGTGGCTAGGCAGGCACACAAGCAGTCCAACAGGGTCTTGGCCAGAGAATCTACAGAGAAAATACTGCTCTCTTTACAGTTTAATTAAATATACCAAAGAAAGAAAGAAAGAAAGAAAGAAAGAAAGAAAGAAAGAAAGAAAGAAAGAAAGAAAGAAAGAAAGAAAGAAGGTTTTCCATGTTTGTCTAAGAAAGAGGCATTACTTGGATCCTCCTTCAAGTTTGCCATTGCCAGCTCCAGCTAATTATAGTCTCTTCTATTGATGCAAGAGATAATTGGTGGTTTGGTGATATATTAACGATGTCTCTAAGTAGCCTAAATGATATGAATAGCCAAGCCAATTACTATTCAGTGTTCTCTGCCATCTTGTACCCATCAAGAAGGTATCACGGTGAAAGTAGGAGAGTCTTATTAAGGTGAGCACCAATATGTGTTAATGCAGTCTGCATTCACATGTGCAAAAAAAAAAAAAAGATGTAAGCTTTTGAACAAGGAGACTAGTAGTCTAAATTATGACTGCTCTCTATGCTGCAGAGGCTAAGAGCATCATTTTTTAAAGAACAAGTATTGGGTTCTGAGGTGTGTTTGTTATAATTAGTTTTACCATGGTTCAAGTGCTGTTCAAAAATGTGTTGCATTAATAGCAGTAGTGAGAAATTCTCCCCTGTTCCCGCTTTCATCCATATAAATCATGACATGTTGACATCGGTTAGACCAAAACACATGATACAGATCTGTGACCAGTTTTCCCATTGCTTTTTTCTCTCTGTTTCTGACTCTTTATCACTGCTATTGCTATACTGTTACTGCTGTTACTACTCATTAAGTTACAAAGATGAGACTTCTGATTTTGATAATGGTAATGGTACCATTGTTGCTGTTTTGCATGTCAGATCTGGAATGCCAGTGTAAGTCCCATGTTGGTCAAAATGAACAATTAACTGAAACATGACTGGGCTTAAAATTCTGCACTGATAACTTTCAACACATGCATACCAACACCGCCAGAGGGGTTCACACATACTATTAGATGTGTGTTTGGAAATATGCTCAGGCTCTTAGCTGAAGTTGTGAAATAAAAATTCACAAATGGTTGACACAGAGCCCTGCTGAATCAAACCAAAGTTCCATCATATAAAGTATTCACTTCCCAACAGCATCCACTCACATGCTTTCCCCATCCCACGCCCAAGGAGTGCCACTGAATCACAAAGTCCCTTCCCCTTATGGTCTACATCCCTACCGTTCCATAGTCAAAGGACTGCTTTTGGGGGCTGCTTTGAACTGAGGTTGCTGAAGCTCAGAGCAACCAGTGGGTTGGATCCAGACTTAGTCATGTTTAGAGTAAACCATTTGGATCTGGATTCTGGGACATGCTATGGCACTGAGGGAGCTGGACTTTCTGAACCCTGCCTGCCCACGGCAGCTTCAAATGCTACATGAAAAGGTAGGACATTTGTGTATGGGATAAGCAGTAGAGGAAATGGAAGGAAAAAAAATTGGCCAGAGGTACTTCTGAAGTGTAGATTCTGAAAGGCAGGCCTTGGATCAAGCCATAGAAATATAATGGGATTTTGGGTGCAGCTCCTTTCTTCTGTTGATATCAATGGATCTACTCTAAGCATGACTAATTCCAAGTCTACCACTTCTGAGCAAGAATGATTTAGGGCTCACAGTCCTAAGCAAGTAACCTACTATGTTTAATGGGTTCTATTTCCAGGTAAGTTTGCTTGCAGGTGAAAGTACTGAAGTCAGATTCCTGAGCATAGCTACTGCTTATTATAATAACTTGCCTTTTCTGCCTTGCCTGGACACTGGTGCTTGACACATCAGATAATTGCCAGTGTTGATCCTCTAAAATGCTGTGCATACAAAACACTGAAAGCAGAAGACGTTTTCTGTGGGTATAAAGCAATGAAACTGAAACTGTCAGACTCCTCTCTCTCTAGGAATGTAGCATAAAAGCAAAGCCTGTGTGCCATCCCAGTTTTCCATCTCTAAGTAAAATACTTAATCTTGACACAGAGGTCTTTATCATGTAAACAGGACAAATGTTAAATCATGTTTTCTTATGAAGAAGTTCACATTTTGTTTCGCTCTTTCTTTTTTAATTTATGTATGTGTATGATTGTGTGAGACAAAAACAAAGCTTTTTTTAAAAATCAAGTAACATCAATCCTTGCACACTCTATGCAAAATTTTGTAAGCATTGCAATAATGCTATGAATTACACAAGGAACTATTTTAACTTTATTACACTTTCTGTATAAAAAAGATTTGTATTTAAAATTATTTCAACTGCGATCTTGTAAAATATATTAATAAAATAATGATTGTTAAGAAAGGAACTGTGGCTTCTTTTTAAAAAAAAACAATTATAAGAGCAAACATGTCATACCAACTTACTATCAAATATTTAAAAATTATGATAATTGCTATACATATTCAACCCATTCAAAGATATTCACCTTGATCTAATGTTCATCCATGTATAAGCAAATGCGTTCACACATTTTGCCTGCTGAGAGTCCCTGTTCATTTCAGGGGAAGAACAAGAAGCCTACATGTATAAAAGAAAGCATGGATGATTCTCTTCACTGAAATGAATAGAGAAAGAATCCTACACAACAATCTCTGTGTGTGTTTACAGAAGTTCTTGTCCATATTTCTAGAGCAAGGTGGAGACAAAGGATGGCAGGGACAGAATCCACAACAGAAGGACTATCAGTTCCTAGGTTGTGCCAGTTCAAGCCCGTCAAGGGAAAGTAAGTGGGGTCATTTGTTTCTCCCCTCAACCATGGTCTCAGTTAAACATTTCCTAATTTTTCATTTCCAGGGACTCCAAACGGAAGGAAAATCAGTGCATAAGTTTTCAGGGCTTGTTTCTATTTTCCATTTTGTCAGCACAACAAACAGGACTTGGATCCAAGGAACCCTTTCTCCACTCTTACTGTTGGTGAAACATGACAGGTGGTGTAGCTATATCATATGAGGGGCTCCTGCAGCGGGTGGGAAAGGGAGCATGGAAGTGCTACTGGCAGTGTGGCACTTCTGCAAAAAAAATTCCTACCTATCAGTGGCATCCCATATCCCTGTGCCAAGAAAAACTGTTCTTAAAGACATTAGCACCAGCAACATAGCAACTATATCAAAATTACCATTTTCAAATGGCTTCATATTTGCCATATTCTTAATGATCTAATTCTCATTACAGCAGGCCTTAATGAAGTGGCATTTTACAGTTTACAATAAAATTGTTGTTATGCTTTAAAGCTATTGCAATAGTTGATATTAGAGCCAGCATGGGCATCATGCCCCAGTGCCAGGACTTAGGTGCCAGCATGGACAGGATCCTCCCCAACAGCAACAACACAGAGACATGAACCAGACAACACTTACTGCAGCCCAGCAGAAAGGGAGAGCCTACAAGATTCAGTGGATTTATATAGAGAACATACGTTAACTAAGCAAACAGCTGTTGGCTAATAAATACAAGGGATGGAGTAGGGAGAAGTTGGTTGCAGACAACCGGCATTTCTGGTGGAAGCAACACATTCTTCATTTGGATCCTTGGCTCGTGTTCCTGGAAAAACTTGACCCTCACTTTGTGTGCTGACTGTGCTGCTGAATACTCCCTCAAACTGCCCATATGACCTACACTAAGCTCAGCCATATACGATGCTGCTGGACTGTCCATACAGCCTCCAAATTCCACACACACACACCCAGCATGGCCATTCTTTATCTTGTGGAGATTGGGCAGGATTCCCTCACAGTCCTTTGGAGTGCTTCAGAGGCTGTATAGCAGATTGAGCAGCGGGGAGCTTTCAGCACTCTGGAGGGAGAGAGGGGAGAACCAACTTCCATAGTCTCCAAGGACAGTTGCCCAAGAACAAATGCACATGTAAATGAAACATCCCTGTGCATATGCCACTAACAGGATGCCAGCCATTGATGACTATGGCTAGCATCCTGATCAGTATTTATGAGATTCTACACCAGGTTTACAATCTCGTAACTTCTGGGATTAATGGGGCTAATGACTGAACATGACCTCCAAATGTCCCTCTTAAGCCAGCCAGCACCCCAACCAAAAGGGTTTCCAAGGCAGTGCAGACTGGGCCACTGGAAAATGATGTCTGCAGCACCTTCCCAGTTGCAGGATGCACTGAGGCAATCAGCCGCAACATGATCCCACAGTGTTCTCTGCCTGCCTACTGCAGTCAGCATTTCCAGCCCCCTGATCTGCAGTGCAGGAAAGGCTTTGTTTGGAGTGCTGCCTGGCTTAAGATGGAGGGGAGATGGCATAATCAGAACTAGAAACAACTAGATACAATGACAGATGCTCCATTGTTGCAGCTGCGTCTGATGAAGCAGGATCTTGGGCTTAGCATCCCATTTGTAAAATTACAATTGGTCACTGGGTCTCAAATGTAACTAGATAAGAATTGAGAGCTGCATTGCAATATTGGGCTTTAAAGTTCTACCCAGAGTATGTAAGTCTCATTTCCACTCCTACATATTTTCTGGCTGGTCACCCCCTCCGTGGTTATGCATTGGCTTGCGGAGGGTTAGATGAGGGACAACAAAGGACAGCCAGGCGACCGGGCAACAGTTAGGAAGATCATGTCATCCTCCTGAACCTACAGAGGACCATCAGGAGGTCCAGGAGGTTGGCTTTTTCACCCTATGGACGGCTGCAGTAACAGATCCAGCTAGCTACCAGGCTGTCCCTTGTCCTCTCCCCATCTTCCCCTGGCTATTGAATGGCTGTGGAGAGGGGCACCCAACCAGATACAGGTAGGTAGCTCAGTAAGGAAATTATAGCAGATAGAGGTGCTGAATTCCTCCAACCATCCTGGCCAAAAGAAGTTACATATGCAGGTGTAACTTTCTGTTATGAGTGACTATGTTACTAATAAGATGCCAGCCATGGTTGAGTTTAATATAAAATGAAGGCAAAGAAAGGGGCAGAATGATTGTGTGGCAATTGCCTATCCTATATTTGAAAATGTGCAGTTCATTTACTCTCTTTTCTTCTTATTTTAAGAATAATAATAACTAGATAAATTGCACTGTGGTACAAAGAAAACCATATGATGTTGTTCATAGAAGTATCAATATCTTTTTAAAATTTCAGGCTTCAGTGCTGCTGATAGTATTTTGTCAGCAGTTGTGTGTTTCTGTGTACTCACAGAAATACTTGTTTCCTCTGCAAGGCCTTTTGTTTTCATCTTACAAGAAAATAACACCCGTGTAGTCAGAAAATGCCAACTGTTGTGTTAGGACAGAATGTGTTGGAACCATCTGCTCTTTTTTATTAAACAAGGATGATGGGTGCGGAAATAATGAGAATGCATCAAATATTTAATGTCAAATATATCATTGGAGGCACTGACTTTTGATGGGAAAAGCAGAAACTTGTTGCAGCTAAACAGAACCAAACACTGAGACTTAACAAAAGCTGCAGATGCTTCCAGACAAAGGCTGTTGTCAGATGTCTAAGCTCTAAAGTGACTGACACATCATTTCAAACTGCTTATCACATGCAAACCACATAGGATTTCACAGGTATGGGTTGGAGGATGACTAATTTGCCTAAGCATAACTGAAAACATGACTGAGTGGCAGAGCACATGCTTTGCAAGAAGAAGGTTTAACCCTTTATAAAGGATGAGGCAGCAAGGGACTGTGTCATGAATCCCTGGGAATCTTATTCCAGTTAAACCATCTAAGATGCTATTCCAACCAAAGAACTTTGAAAAACAGCATACCATTGCAAAACTCTTTCACAGTTCTAACAGCAAGCAATTTTGCATGCATATTCACATTCACATATCACATATGCACCAATTCCACCTGGCACAGAGGTCTATTCTCTTGTCCCTGTGCTTTACCCAGATACCTTCCATCATTCAGCAACTGTCAAGCAGGGCTAATGTTCCTTCTTCTTACCAGGGGGCATGGGGGAGGAAATTCAGACTAGGAAGCTCCAGCTGCTCTAAGCTCTTTGGGGAAGAAAAATATGAGTGTACTACATTTCCCTCTGCCACCAAGCTGATACCAGCTGCTTTCCATGGTCTGAGTAAAATCCTCCTCTTTCCTTTCCCCACCAGTAACAATGTTGGTGGGCAGAAGGAGGGCATGGAATTGTGTATGCAGAGCTGTGCACGGATCTCAGCTATTGTGTGCAACCTGACGGATGTCTAGGTAGATGGGATGTCTTCAACATGCAATGGATTTTCCAGAATCTCTTACATTTCATATTCTTGGCTACTAGCAGTCCCTTATCCTTTTGTTTCTTACCAGCTGGATGGATTGTTGTTTGAAACTATATGGACTGTAGCCAATCATAATAGACAATGCTGGGGTAAACAGAAATAAAAATGCATTTATTAGGCCAATCAAAGAGGCACAAAATTCTCTGTGCAGGCTGTCAAAACTCACACGTTTCTTCATCAGACAAAGATGGTTTTGAAGAAAGCATGGAAGAGACAAGTGGGGGAGTGGTGATGTTAGTGTGACACATGGTTATGGCTTATGTATGTGTAAGCATGGCTTTCATGCACACATGTCTCTTTTTGGATGGGTCACAGGGCTATCTGTCTTATCCTTTACACCCTGTCCAAAACCTCCTGCTCCACAGCTGTCAGGACCCAGAAGGGGCCATTGCAGCTGATGTGCGGCAGGGGCAATTCAACTGATCTTTGGCCATTTCCACACTACACTGTTACACTGTTACAGTGCTATTATTCCACTTTCAACATCCTGTGGAAATCTGGACTTTGTAGTTTACTGAGGCTAAAGAACTCTCTGGCTAAGAATTCTAAATGCCCCTCCCTACACTGCAAACCCTAAGATTCCATAGGATGTTAAAAGTGGAATAATAGCACTATAACAGTGTAGTGTGGAAATGGCCTGAGTTCTGAAGTGAAGGAGGATAGTGGATTCCAGCTAGGTCTACTGACTAGGCACATTAGGAAACACTCCTCAATAGACCTGAACTTATTGGGAGTAACAAAGCCAATAAAAAAAGAGCTATAAAATGTGTTCCTCCATTTGAAAATACACAAACACAAAAACCCTTGAAAAATAAAACCAGTATGTAGCTCTCTGCCCCCTTTGTAGGATAAGAGCAATGAATTCGTCAGGACTTTGCTGCCTTGGATTTTATTTGTAAATGGGCTGTGTGATAGCATAAGGCTGCTGCTTCTGTTCCTAATGGAACACTTCTTTTCTTCCCACTGAAGAAAATACCCCATGTACCATGCCAGTCTTAGCACATTTCCCCAAATTTCCTTAACTTAGGCAAGGAATAGACAGCTGGTAGACTAAGAAAAATGTATAAGAAAGATATGCTACTGCTGAAGTTTATGAGAACACTCCAAAGCCTTTCCCTGTGAGGGGGAAAAAATCCTGTAAATAGTTAATGAGGAGGATGGATTGTGCCTCCACTGAGGTCACATTCCTTGACATTCCATAGGTAGAAACTGGGGGCTACAGGCCACACACACAGGAGTACCATGCAGGCTATGCCCAGATCCACAGAGTAGTTCCATGGAAGCGGAGTCACTGTGCACAATAACATTTACCACTCCATAGCTGGCATCTTGTTCGTGGTATAGGCACACATAAGTTTCCCTTACGCCTGCATATGTCCTTTCTAGGGAACTGTGGAGGTTGGTATTTTCCTCCTCCCTTTCACAGTTCACAAGCACCCCCCACACACACACACAAATTGTCATACAGCCATTCCATGCCACATGGGAAGTAGGTAGGATTAGAGAAGCTTCTATCTAGAGACTAGGACAAGGAACAATGGATTCAAGGTGCAGGAAAGGAGATTCCACCTGGACCTCAGGAAGAACTGCCTGATGGTCAGAGCTGTCCGGCAGTGGAATATGCTGCCTCGGAGTGTGGTGGAGTCTCCTTCTTTGGAGGTTTTTCAGCAGAGGCTGGATGGCCATCTGTTGGGAGTGCTTTGATGTGGGTTCTTGCATAGCAGGGGGTTGGACTGGATGGCCCCTGGGGTCTCTTCCAACTTTATGATTCCATGATTCTATGTCCTCATACACTGGGGAGAGCAAAGTGCAGCCTTTGGCCTGATGCAGTCTCTCAAGGACATTTTTGTGGTTCCCAGGGGTCCAGTTTTTTGTCTTTTTTTTTTCAGAAAAAAAATCTTACTCCAAAGTGCCTTCTAGGGAGTTTGGGAGGGATTTCTGCCACATTTTTATGCCTCCTGGACACTTTTAGGCCTGGTGAGGCCTTTCTAACAACCAGAAATAAACTAAAAGTGACCTCCAGTCACTTCCTATTTTACAAAAAGGCCTCTCCTGGCCCCCATACCCTCTAGAGGACAGTGGAGAGCATTTGAGGACCTTTTTTTTCAGTTTTTGGTGTGGGAGTGAGGCTCTTCTAGGTCTTCTGAAGGGCTAATGGAGCCCCCTAGCTTCTCACAATTGCCTATCCCTGATATAGACAGATGTCAAATAACTATAGAAGCATCGAGACCTCTGGAAGACCCCAGCAATTCTCAGCAATGATGACGGCATAGATAGATGCTTCTCCAATCTTGCCCACTTCCCTGAGGCACAGAATGGCCATGGGGAGGGATGCCAGAACCTGTACAATGACTCAGCTAACATGGGTTCTCATGAGCAATTACTGCACTGTGCTGAATGGCCCCTGTGTTCAAAACTGAAGCAGACACAGGCCATTTCCACACTATGCTGTTATAGTGCTATTATTCCACTTTTAACATCTTGTAGAATTCTGGGGTTTGTTGTTTACTGATGCCAAAGAGCTCTCTGGCTCAGAATTCTAAATGCACCACCCTAAACTGAAGGCCCCAGTATTCCATAAGATGTTGAAAGTGGAACAATAGCACTATAACAGTGTAGTGTGCAAATGGCCACAGATTTAAACAAAGACACCTTTCCTCCCCAGACATTTCCACTGTGCTCCAAAGTATGGCCATTTCTAATGATCTCTAGTATGGCTCAAAGCAAACACAATGAGCTGTCATTCCAAGAGGATGAAACCAAGTTTTAATGGTGAACAACAGTAAAACTTTTTATTTTCTGTGCGTGAGTATGGTATACATTTAAAGGTGTTTGAGAGCAACTAAGAAGGGCTTGGGACTTTTTATTTATTTTGTTTAGACAAAAATAAAAAGATGATTAAAGTTTCAAAGTCCCCAGAAACTCCGCATTTATGGTTCAAATGTGTTCATTAATAGAATAACCTCAGACCTTGCCACTGCCCCATTGGTTGGTTCCCACTCTGCACTCAAGTGTGTAATGGGAAAAAAGTACAGGATGCTAAGCAGGGCATCAATTAGGGAAAACAAAAGGTGATGGGACAATCACCCTATGAAATCACCCTGATTTGATGTAAGGAACTAAGTATTTTTTTGAGGTTTATACAATGTACCACTGGCTAAAATGGGAAGGCACTTTTCCATTTATGCTAGCAAAGACTCATGTAAACATCAAAAATTTACGTCATAGAATGTTAGACTATAGAATGTTATAGAAGGTTACACTAAGTTAGACTGCCTCACTGAGCCATCACGCACCTTGACAAAGCTCATAGTAAAGAGCTATGCCATTGTTTTAGCCTAAGATCTGGTAAACCATGCAGCAGATTTGCACCAGCAACATGGGAAAACAAAGGCTGTTATGAGGCAATTGACCTGTCTCATTAACTGATTTTAATGGGGAGAGGATGTTGCCTTACATTTATAAGCAGTGGTTGGCATCCTGTTAAGTAGTTACAAATGTATAAACTAGATTTGTTGATCATGGTGGCACTATTTACATGATCACATATGCCCTCAAAAATTACTTTTAACAGCCAGGAGTATTGGCATGTGATGGAGGTCTGTTTTCCTGGTGATTGGAGCAATGCAGGATGATACTTCCACCATCTTCACCACCAGGGACCCGCAGTGCAACAATCAGAAGGGGGACCCCTGTTACAGAAGCAAGTGTCTTGTCCCACCACAGATTGCTAGAGGGAGGGAACTGAAAACATCTTCCTGCTGCACCCTGATCACTAGAAGAAAAGACTTCCATCACTCAGTGCAGCTGTAAGGTAGCTTTCGAAGGTCAGGTCAGAGGAGTTCAGTCTTCCTAACTTTGTGATGTAGACTCTTGACCAGTACTTTTTAACACACACACACACCCATACACACACACATCCATTGAGAAGGGAAAGATGGGAGAACTACAAAATGCCTTTTATCTGGTAGGACTGAGGAAGAATGTGGAAAAAGAAACAAAGTAATGTAGAATTTCTACTTGCAACATCAAGAATGTGCAGTCACAGAATGGTCTATTGTTTATTGTAGTATGTAGAGTATCCAATTAGATTTATACAATGCATCTTGTGCTATAAACGTACATGATAACACTGTACCAAAGAATGTATAAATTGTTGTGAATTTATGGGGGCGGGGCTCTCGGTCTTTGGAAGCAATTCCACCGAGACCCAGCCGGCTGAATAAACTTTGAATTTCCACTCCGTGGGTCTCAATCTCTATTTTCTGCAACAGGATTATGAGTCTGAGATCCAGTGTCGTATAGTGATTTGAGTGTTGGACTATGACTCTGCAGACCAGCGTTTGAATCCCCACTCAGCTGTGGAAACCCACTGGGTGGTTTTAGGCAAATCATACTCTCTTAGCCTCAGAGGAGAGGGGAAAAATCCTGCCTGAGCAAATCTTGCCAAGAAAATCCCTTGGTAGGTTTGCCTTAAGTCAGAAATGACCTAAAGGCACACAACAACAATGACAACAACAACAGCAGCAACAGCAGCAAGTAA
The DNA here is from genome assembly GCA_030412105.1 of Cyclura pinguis. Classification (NCBI taxonomy): domain Eukaryota; kingdom Metazoa; phylum Chordata; class Lepidosauria; order Squamata; family Iguanidae; genus Cyclura; species Cyclura pinguis. The sequence goes on along the minus strand of CM059600.1, from coordinate 106,232,843 downwards.
TTTTTTGTTTGGGCAACCCAACAGATAAGATTCATAAAACTAGAAAGGTGCTGTTTATTACTTCTGTGATGGGCCTGAGAATAATCAGCCCAAATGACAATGGCACACAAAGCATATAGCTACCAATTTAAGCCAGGAACTTAACAAGTTTCCAAATCAAAGGACTTCCTATTTCTTTTCGGGAGACACTTTTTTTGCCCCTGACAGTTTCAGTAGCTCCATACAAGAACATTGACATGCCAGATTTGTGGATCTCTTATATCTGAAGGAAATTTAAAATGATATCAAGAAAGGAAGAGAACCTGTGAGGAACATTATTCTCAGTCTCATCCGTTAGAGGGCAATTTTTAAAAAATGGGACAAAGCAACACACTTTCAGCTATGATTAATGAGCTTCTTCTGGGCTATCTATTCCCTCTGAAATGTCCTCATGACATCTAACCAATGTTTTAATTTCATCTGTGGACACTTCTGCTTAGGTAAAGCAACAGGTTATTTCTGACAACTGTGACTGTTTCTAGAACCTCGAGCACAATGACTTCACTAAGGTCCTTTAGTTATGAAGTCTATTTCCGTTGATAAACTCAGTCCAATATGACATAGCTCAAATAATAAGTTGTACATTTAAATAGACATTCACAGGAATTTTTGACAATTCTAGACAATTCTGTGACCATGGCTACACAGGTATGAAGGTGTTAATGATGGGACTACTTCACTTTCATTTTTATCCCATACCATAAAGGAAACACTGGCCGATGATCCAGCACTCCCTGTTTGACAAATGTAACTCCATATCCATCATTGGTGAATTATTGTCTCTACTTTTGCCTTGAAGAGATATTTTGAGATTCTTTTGCAGCAAGTATCCATAATGTGCACTAGAATCATCTATGTTTAGGTACACAGACACAAAGGGTAAAAACTTAGCATCAAAACAGAAGCCTTGTGATATTGTTCTATTTACAGAGACGTAAATGCAACAAGCACACCATTACAGTGCATAGTTCAACAGGCCTAATTATATCTTCTGCCACCCCCGACGTGCTTGGCCAATCTGTTTTCTGGCTGAGTGCCTCTCTCTACAGCCTTTCAGAGGCCAGGAAAGGATGCCGGTAGATCAAAGGACAGCTGGGTAGCCAGGCAATATAGGAAAGTGATGCCATACCCGTGGACCTAGATCCCATTTTCTTGCTGCAAGGTACTGCCCCTTGTCCTTCCCTCTCATCTTTCTCTGGTCATTGTGTGCCCTATGCCTAGGGCCACAAGTGCTCAAGGGAAAGATTCACTTATGGAGAGCCACTACACGGAAATCAATCCAGTCCAGGGCCATTTCCACATGGCATTGCTGTCCCACTATGGGGACGGGATGGCAGCAGCCTGCAGGTCGTGCTTTCACATGATGTCATTGCAGTCCCACTGCTATCCTGTCCTCATGTATCGTGGTCACAGGACATTCGCTTAATGGATTAAATCCGTTAATGCCCATGATTGCACAATGCTCCCATACTTACCTGCCATGTGGAAGGGCAGGAAGTGCAATAGAGGCACTTCCTTCCCCAGCACAGCATGGGAAAGAGCCCAGCTGCACTGCGGAAGGCAGAAACTTGTCCCTCGCTCTCTGTGCTGCAAGGAGCCGGCCGGATGCTGAGGGGGGCGTTCCTGTCACTTTATAAAATTGTAGGTTCATCTTCAAATGGTTCTTCCTTGTCTTCATTTCCTTGTCATCATTTCATCTCTTTTATATAGTTTTTCAATGTATTTGTTTTCATTGTCTTTTTACTTCTAGTTGGTCATGTAATATGTTTTGCTTCTGGTTGTAGAGCATCCTGACTCTTGGTTTAAATTTCTGTTTGATTCCCTTTTTGTTGTCATCCTCTGTTTCTCTGCATTGGTTCTTATAGTTCTTCTTGTCCCTACATACAAGTCACTAAACAGTTTCATTCAGGCTTCTAACTCTATTTTTTTCACCATTTCCTCTTTGTGTCTTTTTGCATTCCCCCCTGCTAATGTCTCTGGCTTCAGTCCAGAGTTCCTCTGCTTCCCAGTCAATAAGGGCTTAATAATTTAATTTTTTTATATTATATTTAAATTCTACAGGGATGTTCTTCAGGTTGTGTTTGCAGTGAACAAACTGTTGGCCTCACAAAAATCAGCCATTCGGTTTCCTGCCTCCTTTCTTGATCATAGGCCAAATTTTCCTATAATCTTTGATTCTGCTCAGTTTCTTGCTTTTGCATTCCTGTTACCTATAATTGTAAAAGTACTGGCTGAAAAATGAGATAGAGACTCATATTCCAGCACTAGCTAACAAAAAGACCTTGATCCCACAGTAGGCTTCTGTCCAGAATATTGTATTGCTTAAGAATAAATTGGTCACGTTGGATTAGTTCAGCAGGCCCAGAATGGCCTACTTCAACCAGCTAAACTCTTCTGTTATCAAAATCATAGCCCGACCAGACTGAAAGAATTCTTCAAGACATAGGGCCTTTCTACACTACACTGTAATAGTGCTATTATTCCACTTTCAACATCCTATGGAATCCTGGGGTTTGGAGTTTAGGGAGGGGCCTTTAGAATTCTTATCCAGAGAGCAATTTGGTCTCAGTAAACTACAAAGCCCAGAATTCCATGGGATGTTGAAAGTGGAATGATAGCACTATAACAGTGTAGGATGGAATGGTCCATTATTACCCAAGCTTGAGTAAGTCTGGCCTTCCAGATGATTTTGGACAGCAATTCCCAAAATCTGATATTTTTGGCTATGCTGGTTTAAGGCTGATGGGAATTGTAAGTGTGATAATGGGGCTTCCCATTATCTAGACTTAGCTGAAGGAGGATACTTCCCTCTTCAGGTAAACCAAGGGTTAATGGGGTGTTGGGATTAGGTTACACTTTTTATTGTGGGTCAGCCTCACAGGTCATGGGGAGAGAATTGCCAAATCAAAGGGGGAAAGGTGAGCATCTTTGAGATGCTTCGATGGAGAAGTTATAAAAATCCTTGAGAGACCATGAGAGAGAGCGAGACAACAAAGAAGCATCCTGGAGATTAAACCTGTGCCAGTAGTAGGCTGCAGACCCTGGGCCTCGCCTCCTGGCCTCACTCTTAGATCATCTAAGCCTGTGAACCCGAATGTGAGTCACTAGGATATTAGGCAATTAGTCACATTAGAGTTTTTATTATTTTGGAGGTTGGCTGATCTTGAGAATGTGTCTGTTTTTATAACTACTTGTAACTTAAGCACACCTGAGAGGGGGAGCCTGTCATGAGTATTATTGTCTTGTTTACTTGCATGCCTTAAAATACTTGCATGCCTTAAAATAAATACTTTTCAGTAGAACCTCTGTTTCCTCTCCATTCCCACGCCATTCTTCGGCACATGCTTAGATAGGACTTTTCTCACTCAGAAGGGGGAGGTGAGGGAAGGGAAAAGTCCTTAAGCATAGAGTATGGCAATCCACTGAGCAGGGTCCCACTGTGCTGTTCAGTTAATTCAGGATTCAGTGAGTGGTGGCAGTAGGAGGAATTAATAAACGCTGGGGAACTTCCTGCTCCTATTCGAGGGCAGAAGTCAGTCTTGGGGGCTAGTGAGTTAAACCCAGTATGACAATAGGCCAAAAATCTGAAGGTTCACAGTAGTTTGGAGCTCAAGACCAGCTCCAATCTCATTACAGTAAATGAACTCGGGATCTTTCTGCTCTTCCTTATACAAAGCAACACCAGCAAGATGACAACATAATGTCTGAATCACTAGACTTACCCCAATATACTCCAGACTTCTTAATGCCTCCTTCCTAAACACACAGAGATACGCAAAAACACGAATACAGAATTTTCAGCCCATTTGAGCAGGTAATCAATAACCCACAGGAAAGGCTGACTTATCTCAAAACACATTTTTCCACCAAAATATTGTCTCCTCTGTAAATAAGAGATTATTACCTCCTTAGGACAGGAAGCAGAGTATTAACCTAGTCTAGTAAATATGTGGGAATATGGTGATATCTGTTCCATATTTCTTAAAACTCAATTAAAAAAACTAGTTTGGCCTTGTATATGAGGCACCTGAATTACTGCCATTATACTCGAAAACTATGAAGCATTTCTTTTTCAATACGGTTAGTTCAGGGATGACAGATGCTAATAAATGCACTTCTATGAAAGGTCAACAACTATTGCATATTAGAATGGAGGTAGTCCTACTTTGTATTGTTTGCCGCTCCTTCAACATTAGCACAAGAGGCCTTGAGTTCCCAGTTTGGCAAATTAGTAGTTTCCACTCATGAGTAGAAACAACTTCACTAGACTCAGGAGGGAGAACATCTTCTTCCCAATAGGATTAGAAATATAACTAAGAACACCAGCACAGACTGTTGCACTTGAAGGAAGGAAAAGGCAGGGAGAGGGAACCCCATTTCCTCTGTGAGTGAATGCAACGTGGATTTTGATATAAGCACTCAAAAGGAGCCTCAACAGCTATGAAAAAGACAAGCCTGGAATTTTAAAAGGTTTTCACATAAGTTACAGTGAATTATTTGCAATTAAATAACATTTATGATCTGTTAAATGCAGTTAACGTTGCAGAGCCTTATAAAGTGAGCCCCAATTGCATATTAAAGGACTGCCTTGCTATTTTTCCCACAGCATAAAAACTAATTAGCTGAAGAGCACATTGCTTGAACTGGACAGCCATTTGGGCTCCAGGCAGCGAGCTGAAAACTATTATAGACACATTATGGTGCCTTTGGCTTCCACTGTTGTGGTAGCCAGTCCTGCTTTTTTATGAGCTGATTTTGTTAAAAAAAAAATCCACACTTTGCTTTCATTTTCATATTTCCAAAGATTTTCTTATAATATCTTTATTGAAGAATCACAGCATTGAAATGTTATTTGGACGTCATTACCTCTAGCCTCTAGCTCAGGGCAAAAACAGCGACAGCATCTCTGGCATATGGCCTTTCTATCTTCCAGCAATGACCACTAGCAGAAAAACTGCCAAGAGAAATCTGATTGAGAAAACTGCAGAAGTAAAATATCTTAAATAAAATATGTTAAGTTGTCAAGTGCTGGCATGATTTGCAGACTTTTTTTTTTAAAGGCTTTACTGTGACCCTTCCTTTCTCAGTAAAATAATATATAAATATCAGGGTGATCATTCATGCAGAGACTCTCCACATGTTGAAAAGTCTCTCGCCCTCAGACTGTTGGTCTCCACAAGTGGAGAGTGATAATGGGGCAAGACTCCTCCACTCTAACTCCATTCTGAGTGTTCTAACAGGGTGCCTTATTTCCCATTACACAAGCACTGTGTCTCTGTTAATGCAGCCAAAGATTTTATTAATTTTTCTTAGTACAGTCAGCCTTCCACATTTGCAGGTTTCACTTTTATGGATTTGATTATTCACCGATGATTTGCTGTCACCTCTACTGCTTCCCTATGCCATTTTTAATAGGAACTGCAACCCTCATGTGAGACTGAGAAACGGTGAATGAGGCTTGTAAGTCCCTGTTAAAAATGGTGTGGGGCAGCAGTGGAGGTGACAGTAAGCCCCCAGCCACTCACTTCTGCCTTGTGAAGGAACCCTGATGCCTCAAAGGAATCCACAGTGGGCTGAATATGGTGATCATATTTTTTTGTGTGTGTGTTAAATATGGTTTGGGAGGGCCTAGAGTTATTTACAGTTTTTTCCACTTTCGGGGGGTCCTGTGCCCCTAACCCTAGATAATGTGGAGGGATGACTGTAGTTTCATTGCATTACTTGGTCAGATTGGAGGAAATGCAATTGCTACTCCAAACTAGAGTAAACCCATTAAACTAATAGAACTTAACATAAGTGTTGACTTATCAAGTTCTCATTAGCTCTTACCACACATTACCAGATGCTGGCAACACCCCGCAGAGATCCAGGTAGAACCTCTCCCAGGAGGAGAAAGTGACAGGAGCACTCTTCTCCACACCAGCTGCCTGTGGGAATGGAGGAGGTCCAATGGCCATGCCTCTTCCTTCCACAGCACAGCCAGGCACTGTCCCAGGCTGCACTGGGGCAGGAAGCATGGCCATCAGGCTTCCTGACCCTCTGCAGCTCAGGTATGTGTGGGGGGCGTGAGAGGGCTGTGTGATTGCTGGTCATTGACAGTAAAACCTGCCAATGATTTGTGGTGCAATTGCACCACCTGGGGACAGGAGAATGATGGGACAAAGTTGACATGCATAAGCCTTATCCAGGTCCCATCCTTCTCCTGTCCCCAGTGCGGGACAATGATGTCCTGAGGAAAGGGCCATTGTTTACTCTAGTTGGGACTAGCAATTGGGTTTAGCTTGTGATCAAGTAGGAGACCTAGATCCTTTCCCCATGTACTTTTGCCAAGCCAGATCTTTCCTGTCTTATACAGCCTTTGAGCTTGTCATTCCCTCATCTTCCCTCAGTCTTCAATTCCCCCACCCCATTCCTCAATGCAGTACTTTATAGCTGGAATTCTGTTAGGGACATCCATATGCATAAGTTTCCCTTATACATGCAGATGTTCTTTTTTCAGGCACGGTGTGTATTGGTATTCACTTTCTCTGGCCACAGCACCAAAAGCCCCCTCTCTAACTTACTGAAAGGCCCATGAAGCCACTCTGCATGGCCATTCTGTACTTCACAGTGAACAGGCAGGATCAGAGAAGGGTCTGGGTATATCCCCAGAGTCAGACACAAAATTATGACATCAGCACTGAGATCTACTGGAGTCCACTAGAGGTTTCAGTATTGCTGTGATTATTTCACATGTGGCTATGGGGATGCAGTCATATGCTACTGTGATGCTTTCTGGTCACTCCAAAGCATGGACTGGCCAGGAGGGGAAGCTTCAGGGACTTATCAGTGAGCTGGGGACTGGGTATATGGCTTAGTGTAGCACAGGTCAACAAGTAGATATTTATGCTATGCTGAGGTGACCTAGATTCACATATTCTGCAGAAGCTCAGCTAATGGGGCAAGACCAACAGGTCTTTTATGTAGGTATTTAGTCAGGGAGTGTTGAAGAGGAGATCTGGAGTTCTGTTTCAGTGCCTGCTTAAGACTACTCAATACAAATGGTGAGGGAACTGCTGCAATCACCTGCAGCTGCTATGGTATCTTTGTGTTCTTGCCAGGGGCTGTGACTAGCTACACCTGCAGCAAGTACAAGTTGGTTGCCCTGTTGATATAGAAGGTCTAGCAACTTGAGGCCCATGCGTCTAATGTTTAGTGTATTAGGGAGCATGAAGTTTTCTCAAAAGAGCACATAAGACTATCCTGGATGAGGAACACATAATGGATGTCTCTGAGGAGGAGGTCAGTTCTCAAATTCAGGAAGTAGACATTTGGAAGAAGGTGACACATAGAAGCAGAAAGGCCAGGAATCATTCTGTAAGTTTGGAGCTACAGAATTGGTTTGAAGATCTCTCCTTTATCAGTCATAACAAAGAATGACTTTTCTCCCAAATATCTATGATGTAATAGAACAGCAGACAAGACTCACTGAGCCCACTGATCATTATTCTTTCCTTTTGGTCATTGTGGAAGCCAATGAAACTGAAACAAATAAATTTAAGGATATCACTTGGCTTTATGAGGTTCTCAGTAGGAAACTGAAGGACTTTGATGCACAAATTGGGTTTTTTTTCTCCTCCCATTAAAGGACAAGATCCAGGAAGGGAGAGAATAGTGGAGGTGAACAACTGGCTCCACAGATGGTGCCACAGGGAACAGTTTGGCTTCTTGGACCATGGTGTGCAGTTTCATGAAGATGGACTTCTGGCAAATGAGGAGTTGCACAAACTTGACAAGCAAAGCTTTAACCTGAGTTATGTAGGGGAAGGAGATAGTATTCTTGAGGACAGGAGTTAAACAAGTGCTGGAGATAATAGTCAAAATATTATAGGAAAATAAAGGTGATTTGATAGCCATTTTTAACTATTTGAAGGGATATCATGTGGAGCATGCAGCAACCTTGTTTTTGGCTACTGCATAGACTATGACATGGAGTAATGGCTTCAAACTACAGGAAAAGAGATTCCGCCTAAACATCAGGAAGAACTTACTGATGGTAAGAGCTGTTTGACAGTGGAATGTACTGCCTTGGAGTGTGGTGGAATCTCCTTTGAAGGTTTTTAAACAGAGGCTGGATAGCAATCTGTCAGAAGTGCTTTGATTGTGTATTTCTTTATGACAGGGGTGGGACTTGATGGCCCTTGTGGTCTCTTCCAATTCTATGATTCTATGATATATTTATCACTTTTGATTTTCATCTTTGTTCCAATCCACAGTTCTGGTGTCTCAAGACAATTTTAATCTGAATTGCTTTCTATAATATTAGCATCATATCATTGTGTGAATTTGATAAGCGTCCTCGCCATGCCATCATCCAGCTGCTATATAAGTATGTTGAACTACACAAGGTCTATAATAAAGACTGGTAACTTTCTGCTTAAGATCTCTCTTGAGTTTGATTAAAAGACTTTAACAAGATTTACTGGAGGAATGGAAGGTATTTCCTAGCTATTCCAAGTATTTCCTAGCTATTCAAAAGACATAAAATCTTCTGACATTAGTTCCATAGACACATCACACAGTATCAATACACCTTTTTTAAGTCCAAGATTCTGACCATGTGTTGCCTGAAGACATCCCACACTTATGACAGTACTAATAGAAATCTGATAGAAAATGCATAACAATGCCATTTTCTCAACCATTTGCTTATCCAGCAGTCTCCTGTACAGTTAAACAGATGGCAAGAAAAACATACCACCTATTTTTATACCCTTAACAGAAAAATGGTACACTCTGGAATGTACACATCTGGAATGGTCATCCTGTTATGTATTTCTTGAGTTCTGGGGTGTGTTTTATTTCAGTTCACAAAATGTAAAGTTGGCTGTTTGGAAATTTCAGAATCTCAAAGAGAGAAATATTATTGTATAGATAAAACGTGCATTGAATGGCCTATCAACCTAGAAACATTCTGGCATAAAGACAAAAGCTCCAGAGTATATTTATACAAGTGTAAGCCCCACAGTGCACGGTAGGACTTCGTTCTAGACAAACATGGATAAGGCTGAGCTGCAAGATACGTAACTTGAACACTGAGACTTATGAATTCAGACCAGAGCTTGGGAAAATTGATTTTTGGACTACAACTACCAGAATCCCCCTTCCAGCATAATATGCCATAAGCAATAGGTACATATTGCTACCTATGATCTCACACACAAACCTTAAGAGGAGGGGCTATGCTTCCTTTTTATTTTTAGAAAGGAAAGAAAAAAAAACATGGAAAGTGATTTTTTGTTTAATGGTAAAGAAACAAAAACTATGCCTCAAACATCATCATTAAACATGTCCTTCCAAAAATGAACACATGCAATGCCTTGCTCAGGTGCAGTGCTTTTTAATGAAATCACATCACACATTCAGCTGCAAATAATCCTGCCATGTGTAAGCCAGCCCTTTTCCCTCAAGTGTTAGGTTCTTCATTTACACATTTCCAACACAACACGTTTCTACCTAACATCACTGGGAGCTTACTGTATGCCAGAAAGCAGGATTAAAAGATAACAAGTAAAAAAAAAAGAAGTAAGTGCACAACTAGTGCCTACCAATAACCAACCTAATTCTCTGAAGGTATCAAGAGTGCCGTGTCAAAGTCACTGCTTTGCCAACGCAGGTGAGAATGAATCTGTGGCAGGCTGGTACTCTAGATCAGCAAGCATCAGACTGAGGAGACAGCAGCAACATTCAGAGTGAACAAAAGCCCAGTCCCCAGTGTCAAAACATATTCAGGAAACCAATAAAAAAGAAGGAAGCGTTGTTAAAACAAGGGCAGAGGAGCTAGTACTGTGGAGAAAACTTTTCTGTTCAGTGCCTGCTTAATGACTACATGGTTATCCATTGTTTATCCATTGTTTAGAAAAGAATTGTCTTATTTTCTAAGATAGTGGTTCTCAACCCTTTCTTTACTGGGGTCCCCAAGACTTAACTCTAAATCTTGAGTTAAGTCTTGGGGACCCCAGTAAAGAAAAGGTTGAGAACCACTATCTTAGAATTTAGATAGAAATATTCAAATATTTATTCATTTGTTTAAGGCTTCTAGAGACTAGGGCCATTTCCTCACTATACTGTTAAAGTGCTGTTATTCCACTTTCAACCTGCTGTGGAATCCTGGGGTTTGCAGTTTAGGGAGGCACATTGAGAATTCTCGGCCAGAGAGCACTTTAACAGTGTAGTGTGGAAATGGCCTTGGATTCAAATCCCTGCTCAGACATTGGGTGACCTCAGGCAAGCCACATTCTCTCAGCCTCAGAGGAAGACGAGGGCAAACTCCAGCTTTCTACTGCCACAGAGGCACCAAGAAGCCTATGGGAAGCCCAAAAGCTGGTAATGTATCACCAGAATTCCTAGACGCCATTCATAGATTCTTTCCTCATAGAGTTTTGGAACATAGAAGCACAGCAGCTGCCTTCTACTCAGTCTGGCCCAGTATTGTTGACAGTCATTGCCAGCGGCTGTCCAGAGTTACAAGCAGAATGCTTTCGTAGCCCTAAGAAAAGATGGTGAGGCTTGAACTTGGAGCTTCCTGTATGTATATTGAGTGCTATGGCCCCTCCTTTGCAGTCATTAGGGAAGAAGTTTTTTTCCTACAATGATCTCAGGACTTCCAACAGAATTTTAAGGCAGGTAACTGTTGGGCAAACTGCCAAATGTGAAGAAAGCGTGAACTCTCTGTGCCAAACAAGGAAATGCCTGTAAATTATAAGCTATGGCTACACTACTCTCTCTAAAAAAAGAATTGTAAATGGGAAATAGTACCCTTCAGAAAGAACTGTTTAACTCAAAGCACATTTTCACAACATTAAAAAAAAAATAAAGCCAATCTTTCACCACACCTCAAAATTACATTTATAGTACAGAAGGAGTTTGGCAGACACCAAGATACAACTGCTGTTGTTTCACACAGGCTACAGGGAAGGTGAGACAGAGGTCTTTTTCGCACTTGGCGAAGAAATCGCCCCGTGCCAGTACTCACCAGACCGGAGTGCTCCATTGGCGGGTCCAGGCTCATCCGGAGCAGTGCGTGGCTGCACTCTACACTGCTCCGGGGATGAAAATGGTGGCTTCCGGTTGGTAGAAGCTCTCCACCAACTGGTGAAGCTCGCCAACCTAAAGCCCACCCCCGGAAGATCTGCAGGCTCACACTGGTGCGAGCCTGCAAATCTGCACCGGAGCGCGGCCACAAAGTGGCACGCTCCATGCTTTTGAAAGACCTGTTTTAAGCGGTCTATCAAAAGCATGGAGAACAATCACCTTGGGTCTTTCCGGAGCGGGCTAAAGTCCGGAACTACACAAAGTAGTCTGGACCCAGTCCACTCCCAAGTCCAAACGTCCTCCCCGGAGGACGCTCTGCACCGTTCTAAAAACAAAGTGCAGAAAAGGCCAGAGACTAGAGCGTGACTGACTATGGCCACTTCGGCACTGGACTGTTATAGTGCTATTATTCCACTTTCAACATCCTATGGAATCCTGGGGTTTGCAGTTTAGGGAGAGGCATGACACCATGTCCTGATGGCCTTGAAGCATCATGAGCAAGAAGGTATTTTTGCATTGGTTTCACTGTAGACAAATGTTCAGTGCTTTGGATGGACCCCAAGGACATCTTTCCATGCCTCAGTAATGTTTGGCTTTTAAAGTTCGTATATTGTCTCTTAATGAATTTTAATATTTTAAATGTTTACTGTTTTAACTTTCTAATTTCTTTTTTTTTAAAAAAAAAAAAGTCATATACAGTGGACCTCAACATTTTCAGGTTTTACTTTCAGATTTGATTATGTGTGAGTTTTTCTAATTCTTGCCCTCTGTCCCAAGTGCTTCTATTCTGGGAGAATCTTCCCTCTCAGTGGCTCCAATCAGCCCATGCAGCCTTTTAAAAACCTGGCTCTGATTTTTCTTCTCCTCCACCAGCTGCTACTTGGCCAGCTAAAGATGGCTTGCAGCCTGATTTCTCAGCACTGCAAACCTTCCTCCAATCCCTCCCTCCCATATCCAAGGAAGGAGATGGGCAAGAGAAGGGAAGTAGAGGGCTGCCATCCAGACTCAACCCTCTCCCCCTCATCTGACTTGGACCCTGAGTGTCCATTCTCCCCACTGTGCCTCGGTTCCCTTTCCACACACACACATTTTGATATTTGCATTTTTTCCACTTTTTCAGGGGCTATGAAATGTCCATGAATAGCTACCAGATTCATATCAAACTGTGTAGACTCAAAGGCCACATCTCTTTCACACTACACAATTATAGTAGTTCAATACCACTTTATCTCCCATGGTTCTGTCCTCTGAAATCCTAGGAACTGTAGTTTAGGAAGTAGTATTTAGAATACTTAGGGCCTTTTCACTTTATACTGTTATAGTGCTATTATTCCACTTTCAGCATCCTTATGGAATCCTTCGATTTGCAGTTTAAGGAGGGACATTTAGAATTCTCAGCCAGAGAGCCCTTTGGCCTCAGTAAGCTACAAACCCCAGAATTCCACAGGATGTCGAAAGTGGAATAACAGCACTATAACGGTGTCATGTGGAAAGGCCCTTAGCCAGAGAGCAACAGTGCCTCCCCAAACTGTAACTCCCAAGATCCCATAGGCTGCAGCTAGGCATTTTCAGTGCTACAGATGGTCTATAACTACATAGTGTGAAAGAAATTCTATTCCCAGTTTTTACCACTCTGGTTCACTCCTATTAAGTTAATGAGTGGAATCCAATGTTGTCACAGTGGATTTCCACTTGCAGAATGGGACTTTCCCTTTGTGCCCCATTGGCCTCCCTCATCAACACCACTGAGAGCAAATGGGAGATGGAACAGGGGAAGAAGACTCCCTCTCACTATGTTCTGCTAATAGGAGTTTTTCCATTACCAGGCAGGGTTAATTGGATATCACCCAGTGTAATTATTTCTAGATGGGTGTTTTTATATATAGTAGTGCATGCCCATTTTAAACAAATCTACATTTTTGGCAATGCTTAAGTGGCCACCCTACTTCTCAATCATGTGAAGGGCTGTCAGCGAATTCATTTGGATTCTAAGGGCCATCATCTATAATTGCAGCATGGCAATATTTGAAAACACACTGCTAGAATGACAGGCACTCTGGGAAATGGGAAGGCTCTTATTCCAGTTTGCAAGTTCCAAAGGTAGTATTTAGCCATTAACAGAACAAGAAGTTGGCACAGGCAGTCTCTGAAATGTGGATACTTCTTTGGAAGCAGTTTTCTCTATGGAGGCTCTGGAAGCAGAGATGCTGGAGTCACATCTCATCTTTTATTGGTGGCATTCAGAAAACATGTCAGAAGCAGCTCTTCATTTGTACATTGGGGGCTTGCAACTAATCACCAATGAGAAATTTCTAAGAGGATTTAAATAATTCTCCTAATTACAATTTCTATCATATTTTTGGAAGGTACAAGTCACATACCTGTTTTAAGATGCCTGAATGTGTTCCCTTCCCACATTTCATTGGATTTATATTGCATTCTTTCTCCCAAAAGGTGTATGTATGTGTGTGTGTGTATGTGTATACACACACACACACACACGTACGTATATATATATATATATTTTCTTTCCCAGTTATCTTACCCTCACAACAAGCTGGAGAAATAAGGCAGAAAGGGAGTATGTCAGTGGCCTATGATCCTCCAAGGAATGTCATGTCTCAATAGGAATTCAAAAATGTGTCTCCTCAGTTTTCATCTCATGCATATCTATTATCAAGAATTATATAAACACTAAACATTTGAAATCAAATCCACATACAATGTGCATTCTCTCTCTCTCTCTCTTTTTTAGCAAAAGCAATTTGTTTATTCTCGGATTACATACACTAACAAAAAGGTAAAAAAAACGCATTATATACAGAGAAGCCAATACCACCTAATAGAGTAATAGAATACCAGAAGTACAAAAGTTACATACAATTATCAATTTCTCCTTGATGAATATCCCCAATACCAATATTAAATGAATAAAGTAAGGTGAAATAGAATAGAGTCTATGATCCTGATTTGAAAGTGATAGCTATCCGTAATCTCTCAGAGTGATTACTGACAGAGCCCCCCATCTCTTTTCTAAGCAGTTACAGACATCTTCCCATTCCTCTCAGTATCTGTTCAGAGATCTATCTTTCAACAATATAGTAAGTTTATCTATTTGCATCAAATCATATATCCCATACAACCATTCATCTATTTCTGGCACTTTCTTTTTTTTCCAGTCTCTGGCAAATAATAATCTGGTTTTGGTTATCAAATATAAAAAGATTTTTCTATTTTGCTTCCCAATATATCTTTCAATTGGCTCAACCATATTTAGCAAGTAACATTCAGGTAACATGGGGAAATTTGTATTTAACATTTTTGAGATTTCTATATGGATGTTTTTCCAGTATGTTGTTATCCTGCTTGCTGGGGGTCTCTTAGAGGGGTTCCCAATGCCTGTCAAAATTATTATTTGTAGAGAAAATTAGCTATGAGCACTGCTTTAGCAATGCAAAGAGGGCAGGGTAATTAAGGATCTTTTACCCAATGTTTACAGGGTCAGGCTCAGTCAGAAATCACACAGAAAAGTCCAATGAATGACTTTATTGAATAGTAATAGTTCACACTAACTCAAACATGCACACAGGCATCCAAGGGCTATTAGAAATAAAGAGTGGAAATAAGATAGAGGGATTGTTGAGGGATTAGCAACTTTGGTAATACTGCACCTCTCTTGAAGTCCTTTGGTCCGGGAAGCAGCGATCGAACAGCAGCTCAGTGAAGAGACGCTGAGGAGGGAGGGGGACTGGTCAGTTGGTGTAAACAGGAGGCATCATCTTTGCCTCACCTTTCTCTCCTTGCCTAACCAGCCCAAAAACAGGGACTATTTGTAGGAAAAAATTACTTTGAAGGCAAATCCTTTCCCAGGGAAAACAAACAGGGAAAGAATAAGAAAAACAACTCCACACCTGGCATTTCTCAGAAGATAACAAAGTGTCATATCTTCCTCCGCTTTGAGGCTGTGGTGTGAGTTTCTGGAGATGGATTTGATAAGGTTTTATTGCTTCCAGTGCCCAATTTTCCGGGAACACTTTTACTACCTTCAAGTGGACTCCTTAAATGTTAAGGACCTTTTGTCCACCATGGGTTACCACAACATGAGGTCTCCTGTGGCTATGTGACTGGGGATTTTACTGGTCTGATCTGGTTCGTTCAATTGTACGACTGTTATTGCCTATGTGCACATTTGAGTGACCTCTCCGGTGGGTTAGATTAATTTTATATCAAAGTTGTGGACCCTGGGACAGGGTTTACCAAGGGGGCAACAATCTTTTGGCTTTTTTACAGTCCCACCAATAATGAAAGAATGTCCCTCTTTCAACCTTACATTTCCAACATTTGTCATTATTTCCTTTATAAATCTTTGCTAGTTTTGTTGGTGTCAAATAGCATCTATTAAACATTTTATAATAATTTTCTTTAAAAGTTTGACATCTTGTGAAGTTCAATTTTTTCCATGTTTGTTCTCAGTTTTGTAATTCAATTGGATGCCAAACATTCTGAGCCCATCTAACCATCGTATTTTTGATCACCTTCTGCTCAAGATCCCATTTTAATAATAGTTTATAAAATTTTGAAGTTAACTGTTTATCTCCTCCATCCAAAATAACATCCAAATCTGTTTTTTCATCATTTATCTCCCCTTCCCTAACAATGTGCATTCTCTCAAAACTACATGATGGTCTTGTGGGTGAGGAGCCACCTTATTTTCATGTTTCTTAAGTCTGAAGTGTGCGAGAAACAGCCTTAGTGGTAGGTTCTTCTAAACATAACTGTCATGCAATATTAAACAAGCTGACTTTATGTCCAACCTGAATGAATTAACCGTTTTAAAATACAGTGTTGATTTAAGCATGTGTTTAAGTATCTCCCTATATAAACAGGACTTAGCTTAAATAGTATAAATGGGATTTAGGCCATTTCTGCACTATACTGTTATAGTGCTATTATTCCACTTTCAGCATCCTGTGGAATTCTGGAGTTTGTAGTTTACTGAGGCCAAAGAGCAATCTGGCTGAGAATTCTAAAGGCCCCTCCCAAAACTGCAAACCCCAGAGTTCCACAGGATGTTAAAAGTGGAATAATAGCACTATAACAGTGTAGTGCAGAAATGGCCTTAGAAGTCAGTGATACCATTGCAGATCATATTAAATGCATGGAGGCAGAAGGTGTTCGCAGGAAGTTTCAAAAAGGTTCTTGGATACATTAAATACTGAATTACAGAAAAGCAGAGTAGAGCCGTTAGAAGCAGTGGTTTGGTTCCTTAAAAAAAAAAGTAGCAGTTCAGATGACAAAAGTCAATCAATTTCTTTTTCTTTAAACCTGAGGTGTGCAAAGTGTGGCCTCTGGGCCACATGCTACCCTTGAAACCCCCAAGTAAAGCCCACAGACTATTTTTTTTTTTAAAAAAAGCAGCTAATTTTCAGGCATTTTTGCCTCCAAACCACCCAAAATGTGCCCAAACCACAAAGGTTTGCTTCCCTTGACCCTTCAAATTACCCTAAACTTCCCAAAAACTCAAAATAAATCTAAAAGATAAGCCAAAAATTGATGAAAATCGTGGCCAGAAATGACATTGCTTCACTTCAGGCACAATGAAACATGTTGGCGCAGCCTGCCTAGTGGGCTCACAGTGGAAAAATGACCCCCACCCCCCTGACCAATTGCCCACTCCTGCTTTAAAGAAAGGAATGTTTATGTCTTTAGTTTACATGTGGGCGCATGGGCCTTCAAGTTGCCGATTGATTTATGCCAACCTGATGAATTTCAGAGGGTTTTCTTAGACAAGGAATACTCATAGGTAGTTTTGCCAGTTTCTCCATCTGAAATACTGTCTATGGCACCCGGCCTCAGCTTAAATCCGACACAAGCATGTTTAAACCCTTTCAAACTGCATTGGATTTAGGCCCTAGTACACAAGTCCTACTAATTGTCTCTACACGGACTTTATACCAATTGCTTTTCCTTCAGCAGAACCAGAGACCTGAGCAGAATTACAGACCCAGTGTCCATGTCTTATAGTTCTTAACTTGGACTAGACAATAAGCTCTTTCCATTGTATGGACTGCATTTGTGAAAGCTTATGGGATTTCCTGGTCCGATGAGAAATGTAAGAGGCAAATACTGGAGAATACTCAATAGAACCTGTGATAAAAGAAGGAGATATATCTTTAAGTGATCAGTGGACGGTTTTAATACTATTATGCTATCTAGTGGGCTTATTCTGAAATTAAAAAAAATGAATAAATAAACACCATCCACAAAGCACTCACAGATGAGTCTTCCCCTTTTCCCCTTGGATTCTGATGAAAAACATGCATGTCATACAGAATTATCTTTTCACACCCGGTTTCATTTATAAAAAAAAGGATGCAATGTGTCAATAGCATGTTGTTCACACTTTGCTCCTAAAATAATGAGCAATTAGTAATGCATGATTTTCTTTACTAAGAAAATAAGGCCCTTATCACATGACAGCGCCATTCCAGCATGTCCGCAATGTTGTTGCGGTCCCACTGCTGTTGCATTCCCCAACTGTTGTGATCGTGCTGCATACCATTACTGGAAATAATCCAGTAATGCCTCCCTTCACACAGTGATCCCATCAGCTGTGGGCATGTGGGAAGGGAGGAAGTGCTATTAAGCACTTCCTTCCTCGGTACAGTGCAGGAAGAAGCTGGCTGTACTGAGGAAGGAAGGAGCATGCCCTGAACACTACCCATCTGCTGGCAGCTGACCTATGCGGTGGAGAGCATTCAGATCCCGATCCCATCTTAGCAATGGTATTGCTGGGATTGTGGCAGGATAACGTGGGATCGCAGCATAGTGCAATAAGGGCCTACGTTTTTTTACTTTAACACTACACATTGTTTTTCAGCTAAAAGCTTTTCTGCCAAGGACCTATTGAAGTCCTTTTTGATGAATGACATGGGAAGTGATATCTGCTACTTTCCATATCCATAGAGCAGTGAATCTGTTCATCCACCCAGAAATATGAAAGCCACAAGTTGCTTCTGATTGCTTCTTTTGGGTCTCAAAACTTTACTAGAAACTATTTACTTTGTCCGGCGCTTCCGTGAACAGGATTATACTGGATCAGTTTCAGTTAGTGAGTACCGAGGACGTAGACAAGCTCCTTGGAAATACAAGAAAGACAACTTGTCCTCTTGATCCCTGCCCTTCATGGCTGGTCATCCAGGGAGGAGTTGCAATTAAGACTTATTTAAGATACATTATTAATGCATCCCTTAGGGAGGGCAATTTTCCAGCTTGTTTAAAAGAAGTGATTATACGGTCGTTCCTAAAAAAGCCCTCCATAGATCCCCTGGATATGAATAATTATAGACCAGTCTCCCATCTTCTATTTTTAAGCAAGGTGATCGAGAGGGATGTTGGTCTTCAGCTCCAAGCTGTCTTGGATGAAACAGATTATCTAGATCCATTTCAAACTGGCTTCAGGGAAGGATATGGAGTCGAGACTGCCATGGTCACCTTAGCGGATGATCTTTGCCTAGGTATCGACAGGGGAAATGGGACCCTGCTGGTACTCTTGGACCTCTCAGCAGCTTTCGATACCATAGACCATGGTATCCTTCTGGAACGCCTGAGAGGGTTGGGGATCGGGGGTACCGAGCTTAAGTGGTTCCAGTCCTATCTCTCAGGTAGATACCAGATGGTGATGCTTGGGGACAGTTGCTCCTCGAAAAAGGAGCTTAAATCTGGCGTCCCTCAGGGCGCTGTCCTGTCCCCAATGCTATTTAACATCTACATGAAACCGCTGGGAGAGATCGTCAGGAGGCATGGAGCAAGGTGCTATCAGTATGCTGATGACACCCAGATATATCTCTCCATGCCTCAGATAATAGCATCAACTAAGGGTGGCATCTCGCCTCTGAATGAATGTCTTGAAGCAGTAATGGACTGGATGAGGAAAAACAGACTGAAGCTGAATCCAGATAACACGGAGGTACTCGCTGTTAGGGGCCCTAGCCCAGACATGGAGATTTGTCAGCCAGTCCTAGACGGGGTCACACTTCCCCTGAAAGACTGTGTTCGCAGCTTGGGGGTACTCCTGGACTCACCACTTCAGATGACAGCTCAAATAGATGCGGCGGCCAGAAGTGCCTGCTATCAGCTTCGGCTGATACACCAGCTGCGCCCCTTTCTGGAGCTGGAGCACCTAAAAACAGTGATGCATGCGCTGGTAACTTTGCAGCTTGACTTCTGCAATGCGCTCTACATAGGGCTACCCTTGTGCTTAGTCCGGAAACTTCAATTAGTTCAGAATATGGCAGCCAGGTTGGTCACCGGTAGACCTAAAACTGACCATATAACACCAATTTTAAAATCTCTTCATTGGCTGCCTATTAGTTTCCGGGCACAGTACAAGGTGTTGGTTATTACCTTTAAAGCCCTTCATGGCTTGGGGCCAGCCTACCTGCGGGATCGCCTTCTCCCATACAATCCACCCCGCACATTAAGGTCCTCTGGGAGGAATTTACTGCAGCCAGTTAGAACTAGGTTGGCTGCAGTTACCCAGAGGACCTTTTCTTCTATCGCTCCCAAGTTATGGAATGGCCTGCCGGAGGAGACTCGGCGTGTTACCAGTCTGGACTGCTTTAAAAAGCGGTCAAGACTGATCTCTTCCGACAGGCCTTCCAAGACTAGCATTTCCATCGCCTCCCATCAATTGTCTTCTTGTTTTGTTAATAGTCAACTGATTGACTGTTAATTGTTCTGTGTTTTAAGGGGTTGGTTTAGGTGGGTTGGTGGTTGGTGAGGATTGGGTATGTTTTTAATCTCTTTTAATATATTTAATGTATTTTATGTTGTTCAGCGCCTCGATCCTTGTGGAGAGGCGGGATAGAAATAAATATTATTATTATTATTATTATTATTACTATTATTATTATTACTTTTTAAGTTCCTACCTGTCTGTACATCCAATCTGAAATACAGAAAAAGAGTGTAGACCACAGATTTTTGCCATTCTGACAATTGCTACAGAGCTCCCTCTGTGGTTGTTGCATAGTGGTACCATGCTACATAGTAAATAAGCCCTCTGTGTGGACCAGTGCTGTAAGGAGATCTGGAAGAATGTACATTCCAATGAAGAATTTCATTCTATTCTTTGCCTATCCATATACCTCAATATGTTTATACACAAACCCTCACTGATTCAATGTGCACAATCAGGCTGTGAGATGCACTGAATACTCAACAATGACAAGTATTCTTTCAAGTTCTCTGTTTCGAGCAAGTATTTACTCAGCAAATAACTGTACATAAACACAAGGGAGAAAGCAAGAAAGATCCACCCGCATTCTTCAGACACATTTCTTTTAAAATAGCCAAAGCCTAGATGCCGTGATCCATCTCCAATATCTACCTCCACCCATTCTGAAAGTAGCCATGGTCACCATGGCATTTCCATTTACAATCTCAAAGTCAGCAGCACAACGGCTGTGGAGTGTCCTGCCATAAGAGGATACACACAGTCTGATTGTTCTATTGTCTTTCAGGGAGGAACGCAAGGTATGGATTTGATTTTGATGATTGAAGACTGTTGGCTCTGTTTTTCCTCCAAAGTTCTTCAGCTGGTATCTCACAAAGGTTGAGAGTCCTCTACTTTGTAACTCTACTTATTGACCATGGGCAAAGCTTCTGTTGAATTCCAGTAACAATTAATTGTATACTTGTTTAGTCTCCTGAGTAGTGCACTCACTTCAGATTAATTATTAGTTTACAAATCTACAGAAAATGACTGTGTCCTTGCTAATGACTCTTCTTCATTTCCCCCGCAACCATCATTTGCAGGAAAGGTTAAAATATTCATTATTTTTTTAAAAAATAAATTAGGATAAAATTTTGTTGCTTTTAAACATTAGACTTTAAAGCATCACTAGGTTACACAAAGTGGTTAAGCATCCAACACAACTAGAGGTACTAACATACGCCTCATTAGTGTTTTAACCCAGCAAAATTGTTATGCCTGTATTGAGCTAAGTACTGGAGCACTGGGCTTTTTATAGTGTGGCCTATGAGCCAGTTAACTGCCTATTATTACTGCTTCCTTTATTACTGCTTCTAACATTTATGTACAGGAAGTAGTAGTCATAAATTCTCCTCCATAAGGCTTATAAAGTAAAACAACAGTGAAGAAGATTAATGAGATGGGAAAGAATGGACAGATTCTAAGTCAGAGGTGGGGAACCTCTGAAACATCCTCCAGATGTTTCAGACTTCACTTCTAGAATCCCAAGCCAGCAAGATCAATGGTAGGGCATTATGGGAGCTGTACTTTGGCAAATCAAAGCCCCCCGCCCCAATCCATGCTTTGAGCTGTATAAAATATGCAGGACTATGATGTAAAATCCTTCTTGTTTAGGGCTGATCTGCATACATACAAGCCTCACATGAGCTGTCAACACTTGAGTACCAACCACATGATGCCTCTGAGCCAAAAGTGTGAGCTGTTGCCAGTGGAACCCCACTGTACTTTAGGTAATGTGAAGTCACATGAAAGGAGCTCCCACTGTGGTTCAAGCTCTGTGGTGGTTTTGTTTTGTTTACATATAACATCTACCATACAATGACCTCCTTTGTAAAAGAAACACTTTCTATATGGTGTCCCACCAGGAGAACAATAGAAGAAGAATGAGGTACAGTGATAAGTTCCAGCCAAGACACTATTATCCTGTTGCAGGTGTGATTTACCTGCTTTGTGTGATAAAGCCCTTAGTGAATTGAATTGGGTTTACATTTAAGGCCTACATTTCTGTGGTTATTTATCCTTTTTCTCTTGTTATTTGCATGACCTGTTGGTAGTTACACATTTTATACTTATTTGTAATAAAATATATTGTTTTTATCATTTGTTTCAGATTGTTCTAGTATTTATTATGATCTTGTTTGGTATGACTTTAATCTTAAGTAGTCATGTTTAGATTCACACTACCGTTGAGGAAGTAAAAGTGTTTGTGGCCATTACTTCTTCAACAGAAAAACTGGTACCAGAGGTAGAAATAACATGGAAATAATAGTGATAGGTTCCTACACAGAAGAAAAAGAAAGAAAGGAAGGAAGAAAGGAAGAGAAGCTTTTCATTCAAAACTAGTAATATGCACATGCACATGGGAACCAAACTAGGTTAGGTAAAACTTGCATAAGTAAACAAAAACATTTTGAACCTCCTGGAGATGGTTTGAAGTCTTCTTCCAAAATATATTCAGGATTACTTTTTCTTTTACCAACCTCAACTTTTTTATGATTTCCATTTTAGTGGCCAAATTTTACAGATCTATGCTCTTAACATGCTTGGGGATCTAGTAAAACAGGCTTATTCAGTCTCTCTGTTTTGTTGTTCCTACATGCTTGGCAAGAGATTCTGGAGGCAGCTGTTGTTAACCTTGTGTGTTTTTTGCCACATGCACCTGGCTACAGTAGGATCAGCTAAAGTAGAATCTTCTTCTAACCCAGCTCAAAGTTTAGTGCACTGTTTAGTGCAGACATGCTGTGGCAACTTGACACCAAAAGTCTGTGGGCCTTTCTGCATTACATTATTATGGTGCTATTATTCCATTTTCAACATCTTATGGAATCCTGGGGTTTGCAGTTTAGTGAGTGGCATTTAGAATTTTCAGCCAGAGAGCTCTTTGGCCTCAGTAACCTACAAACCCCAGAATTCCACAGGATGTTGAAAGTGGAATAATAGCATTATAGCAGTGTAGTGTGGAAATAGCCAATAGTAGTGTAGGGCAGAAAGTGCCTATGTCTCTCCAGGCTTCCTTTGCCATTCTCCCAATCCCAATGCTTTTACAAAACTGCCAGCTAGGGCACAGAACAAGGAAGAAAAGCAGGGTTTAGATGGGCATATAAAGATTTTGTAAAAAAAGGAACTCCTTTGTCAGGCTCTTCATTAGCTAAGGTATGCCTATATCAATCAAGTTTTGTTGGTTTATTTTCTAATTTAAGATGAATAGTTTTATACACTGAAGAAACACTTCTAAGAATGTCTCATTCTGATTTTGGCCACACTTGAACATGATTACTGGAAGACAGTGAATGAAAGAGAAACCTAATGCACAATTCTGCCAGGAAAAGTTTTCTCTTTGCATCACCAGCTAATTTAATGTAATCTCCACCTGTGACAATGCTCTAGAAGCTAAATGGTTTCTTGCTGGTGGAGAAAGAAAAGGCCAAGAGATGGATGCACCTGCTTCTTCTCAAACTTTATAACCTATTTGCAAGGCAATTACAGAACAATGTGCCTGCCCCAGTGCTTCTGATCCACCTCCACACTGAGGTTCAACAATAGATTAATTCACACCAGGTCTGGGTAGCCCGAGAAAACAGCTTGATGGAGGAGAAGCTATCAAAGACTGGGATTTTCCTCAGCTCTTGAAGACAGTTTTACTATACAGGTTAGAGTGCAAGCCTGCCTGGACAATGAGCTTTTCTACATGTCCAACTGCCAAAGTCATTCAGCCTGACCATGCTCCCCTACAGCAAGGCGAATGCATTAGGCAAAGTCTTTATGTCGAGGGAGTTGCTGTGATGAAAGAAATCAGCAGCCCATTCGCCAGCCTGAAAGTGCATGGAAAACCTCCATCTGTTTCTTGCTGTCCTATGCACATACACTGAGCAAGGCAAGAAGAAGCCACGGCTAATAACTCAAGCCTATAGATTGTGCACACATGTTTTGTCCAAAATAAATCCTGTACAAGTTCTGCTTTCTTTGCTTTTATGGGACTAGCTATTAAAACAAGTGTAGCTACAGGGAGCAAAGTGAGGTCCTTGTCCCTCAAATAAGAATTCTGCCCTTCCTGTGAAATTTTCCTTCAGTTACCAAACTTCTAGCATTGCAGAAAGTGAGATCTTGAAAATAGTTCACACCTAAAACTCATTCTTTGCTGCGTTTGCATTCCCCTGGTAATTTTGCGTACCCCTTTATTTCTAAATACTCAACTAAAGTGTTAATTTGCTGCAGTGCTAGACATTTGATGGCTGAAGGCAAATTCCATGGGGTGTAGAATTCTTATTTTGGAGGGCAATGACCTTATTTCGCCACCTCATTCTGGGTAGCTACACCTCTGGCAAGCACAAACACAAGTGCCAAGATTTGCATTTTAAAACCAGGTAACAAAAACAGCCACAACAAATACAAATAAATCTTCAACTCAATATACATACATATACATACACGGCCCCTGGGATCTATGCACCAATACACCTACAATGCAGGATTCAATTCCTAAAAGTCCCTTTGCTCCAGAATCAAGGAAAACTGTCCCTCAGAGTCATCCTTTGTACAGTGCAAGAGACAAAGTCCCATAGTTCCAATAAATAAAATCTTAAATCCCTAAAACAAAATCATATATATAATAATACATAATCCATAACATCACTAGGAGAATTATTTGCTGTATATAAAGAACATGATGTTACATCATGCAAGTGGAGGGTAATGCTCTTGCTGTGCATTTTTATATGTTTCCTTCTGTCCAACTCCCAGCCCCTGCTAGAAGGCAACTTCAAAACGCTAGAGTACACTTCTGTAAGCTTTTGTATCTGAGTAGGGCAGGAGGCATCCCAGCAGCATCTGACTGCAGCACTACATCTGAGAGAAATGAGTTGGCATCACCCTTCTGCCTCTCCAGTCAGGACACTCCAACCCTTTGAAACTGGGTATACCATGCGAGGAGGTACTGAGTACCTCATTCCATGACATCTCAATAAAAACATAAACTTTCAAATGTTCCCCCAAAGGCATGCGCTCATCTAACTCTACAAGCATGAGTCACCAATAAAATTTCAGCAATAAAGTGAAATCTGTGAAAGGAAATCAAGGGGCATAGGGCTTAAACTCTTGCTTCCTGTAGAAGAGGAACACCATTGCTCTGCAGCTTTTTCATTTTCTAAACTAAAACTTTCTTAGACCCTTCCTTTAGTATTTCCCATTCATGGGGCAAAACCAAACAGTCTGTAGGTGTTGCAGATATACGAGCATGTAGATGAACTTCAGGAAACTTTGGAGAGTGCATTTTCACCAGAATCCACATATCCTGTGACAAATTCTTTGGCTTCTGCACCTCCCACATACCCAGTGATATATGAGAGCTATTTCCTAATTCCAGAGGATTATCCAGGTTAGTCTGTTACCCCAAAATGTGGGTGACTCAGGATTCCACTCATGATGCCAGTACCTCCATGAGACAATGGGGAATTAATTAGCTCAAAAATAAGAGGCCTGCAAGGCGGGGGGGGGGGAGGGAAACTTACCACTTATGTTCATGGGGTCCTTGCAGGAAAGAACCAACCAGAGATTCCAAATGTGAAATAAAATGTGTTTTATTGAGAGAAATTCACACAAGCACACAAAAGATCCAAACACTCACACACACAAACAAGGACTAGCCAAGAGGGAGGAAAGTATGTATAGAGGACTTTGAGGGTTGAGGCAATATTTACCAGTCCAGAGAGCAGCGAGGAAAGCAGAGACGTGGCCTAGGTAGGCACCTAAGAACAGTTCTAGTGCAGGAATAAAACATACAGTGTGGCGTTCAGGAAGCTGAGAAACTGCACTCAACTGCTCAAAATTGGGGGTTCTTATATCCGAAAAATATCCTTCATGTATGGATGTGTATTGCTCTCCCAGCCAAGCAGACAATGGGAGTTGCAACACAAACAATGAAGTCTGGACAGAGTTAATAGTTTTAGTGACAACAGGATAATGACAACAGTTTTAGTGACAACAGGATAATGGCTGTTGTAATAGCCTAGTATTGTGGAGAGATTGGGAAAACACAGGGAAATAGCCAGGTGTGCGAGATCAGGGTTAAGACAATCACAATTTGGTGGAGATTTCCCCTTTCTGCTCTGAGATATCTGGCTCTTTAGCATAAGCCTATTGTCTCAAGAGTGGCTGCACTATTAGCCTGACAATGACTTTGGTGTTTGCCTAGGAGGTAGGTGTAGCTGACCTGCCTTGCTATCTCACGTTTATAGTCAGCAATCTGCCTCTTCCAGCTTGACCTTTCCGTTACCTCAGATTTTATTTATATCAGTGCCAATTAATATAGAGCCAATTAAATAATATTGCCAATTAAACTATGCCAATTGTGGGGGTGTGCGGGGCTGTAACAAGTCTGTCACAGCAAAAGCAACAAGGAAGAGTTGATGCTATAAAGACAAGTTTCATTTAGCAAAAGCTTTAGCGGACTGCAGCTACCTTCATCCGATGAATGGAGAATAGCTTCAGTTGGTACATAAACTCATCCATGCTTGGGTGGGAGAGGGATATAGGAGGGATTGAAATTCAAAAAGTACAAACACTGGCAAATATCTCAACATTAAATTTTTCCGCCACATCCAATGATGCAGCCACAATAGGCATGGAAGCAGCACTACTTACAGTTTCCCAGGAAGAAATGTTACCCCAAAACATAAGTGCCACAAGCGCCACCCTGTGATACCAGTGCCTCCTTGCAAAGGCGGGGAATGAATTAGCTCAAAGAGGAGGCTTGCGAGAGGGGGGCAACTTAGCAAGATCTTTCCTACCAGTGTTTACGGGCATACGCAGGAAAAGAACCAGCCAAAGATTAAAAGTAAGCTAAAAATGTGTTTTTACTGGAGAGAATTTATTCATGCATGCACACAAGATACACACAATCACACAGTCACACAAGAGCTAGCCAAAAGAGAAAGGGAGTAAAAATTATAGAGCGGCTGAGGGGTTTGAGGGGATTTATAATTACCAGTCCAGAAGAGTAGTGAAGAACAGAAATGCATTTTGGCTTAGGTAGGACCTAAGGACAGTTCTCATTTAGGAGCCAGGTGGACAGAGTGACGAGTAGACCTTCAAGAGACTGCATTGGGCATCCTGAAATCAGGGGTATTTGTACCCTGAAAATAGCCTGTGGCAGTGAAATGTCCAGATGCAAGACAAAGGGAACCTGTTGTGGACAATGGGTCTTTCACCTGTTGATGGGCTTAGTCCTTTGATTGACAAAGACATGATGGGTGTTGTAATAGCTGTCTGTTGTGGGTGCTGTGAGGAAAGAGGAAGGAATCCAGGTGTACAAGGGATGGAAATCTGTCAATCAGTGTCCTGGTGGGCTCCTCACAGTTGGATTCCCTGGAAAATTTCAGCTTCTATTTAAGCCTATTATCCGCAGGAATGGTGTGTGTTTGCCTGACAAATGACTCAGTCTTACCTGGAGGAAGTTTTGAGTCGACCTACCTTTCTCACATTTACAGTCAAATTCTTTCCCTCGCTCAGTTTGACCTCTCTATCACCTCTCAGGCTTGAATTTGATATCAGAGCCAACAGAATATGTTGCCAATGACATTTGATGCCAATTAGGTATGGTGTCCATCCAAACCATACTAATATCAGGGACCCCCAAAGCAGAGCCTTACGGAAAATACTGCAATATTTTCTTCAGGGAAAGCCCCGTTGTGCTTTCATAACCATTGTGGACTGCTGTATGAAACGATAGTCACTATGGCCATTTCCGCATTAGTATTTTAAAATGGTGCAGAGCGACCTCCAATGGAGGTCTTCTGCACCATAGAGTGGACTGGGTGGACTACTTTTTGTAGTTCCACACCTCAATCCAGGCAGGAGCGACCGGAACTGGTCGTGTGGCATGTTTTTTAAAAACCTCTTTTTAGAGGTTTTTAAAAAGCACGGAGCGCGCAACCCCGTGCCGCTCCGTCGCCGGGCTCCGAAGCAGATTTGCAGGCGCACGCAAGTGCGTGCCTGCAGATCTGCCGGAGGTGGGCTTCCGGCTGGCGAGCTTCTCCGGTTGGTGGAGAGCCTCCACCAACCGGAAGCCGCCATTTGGGATACCGGAGGACTGCGGAGCAGCGAACTCGAGCTGCTCCTCGTGGCGACCGACTCGCCCGGCTGCTGGTAAGCTCCGTTTTCGGGTGTTTTCGGGCGTCCCCCCCCCCCACATGTGGAAAGGGCCTATATTAAATCAGGCAGATTTTCCTGGCATCAAAAGATCAGTTTTGCTGGAAACTGCACTGATAATGCACAACCATTTGAGAGCTCTGTATGTGCATGTTAGAAATGAACAGTGATGGACAACCCCTTTATATGTTGTGTCCCTTGGTCTCACAGATTATAGGCTTTTCTAAACATGAGATGATTGTGTTTGATGAAAGTGTCGCCCAATCCTGAGATCTTATCTTATCACAAACTTGAATATGTATGAAACTTCTCATCTTGTACTGCAGAAGTATCAGTTCATGTTCATGGAGAAAAAAAACCCCTGATCCACAAAATCCTCAACTTTGAAGGCTCACACAGGTGTCAGTTTTCTGCTGTGAAACGCCATGCAGCTGTGCAGTGTCATCTTATTACACACACAACAGCTGTAGATCATTACATTTTCCAGAGAATCAGGAAAGCAGCAAAGCATCTAATTGAGGGGTGAAACTAAGAAGCAAAATAAAAATTGACAAGGGAAAGAAGATTAGCTTTGTCTTCTCCCCCCACCCCACCCGGCCATTGAGGGAAAATAAAAACCCTTTAATATGTCTTCTTACAGAAAAGAGATAAAGACTTACACCTACACCACACCGACACTTTTCAACCCCTTTGAAGTGTGATTCTAAATGCACTTTGTCTTGGCTTCCTCTGTTCTTCAATTACTGTAACTTGAAAATAAAGGCAATTTCTATCTAGCAGAACAATAAGGCAGCAACGGTCAAAGGATATTGGAATATCAAGGCTTTCAAACTAGGAAGAACTGTCATAACACGGTGGTGTGGCTGTCAGGTAGAGCAAAGTCTATGACACTCTGCAGAGCATGGCATTAAAATGGCTTTTAATCCATTGAGCTCAATTTCTGATTAAAATTACTGCTCTTTTCCTTTCAAGCTGTACTTTTCAACCTTTAATGCCAACCTGTAATACGGCTCCTGCTTTTCATTTGTTTACCACACATGACTAGCTTTCTCTCTGTTGTTTCCCTGTCTGTTTTCTTCCATTAAAAAAACGTAAAAGAATAACATATGAATAACAGCTTTGCATTTATCTGTCAAAGAGGCTGGATTCTGGCTAGAAAGGCAATAAAGATCAATCAGTTAATAGCATCAAATCCAAACAGTTTAATAGGTATAAAAAATTAGGCTGAGCCTTGTTCTAGAAATGATGAGAAAGCAGGATGACACTTAACATTATGCTTTGAAGATAGGGCACAAATCCTTGCTGAGCGTCCAGTATTTCTGTGCTAAAACAGAGAGCTGTGTTCAGTGTAACATGTCAGGGTTCTGTTAATCCATATCTGCTTTCCATCTTTGCTATACATCCATCTGTCATCATGCCCATGGCTCATCTTTGTTCTCTCTGTGCTGCACTTCTAGGGTGACAGTTTTTTTCCTGTTTCCTCCCTGTCTGCTGATGAACCAAGTGCAAAGCAGACCCTGTGGCTTCTTCTTCCAATTTTCTCTTTCACATACATCAAGGATGGACAAGTTGTGGCCCTCTAGATTTTAGTGGACTGCAAATCCAGTCCTCCCTTTCCAGTTGCTATGCTGGCTAGGTCTGATGGGAGTTGTAGTTCAGCAACCTATGGAAGGCCCATCACTCTCCAATGTGTTGTGCAATACAGCTGCCCAAGGTACTACATCCTATTCATGAATATAAAATAATGCTCACAAAATGTGGCAGAAACCTATCAGTAAATGTTATTTGAGAAACACTGGGATTTCTTGTGGAGGAAGGACAGATATAAATCCTGTCTTCATAGTCAAGTAAGTGCCACTTTCACTGCAAGGATCTCCCATCCTCAGAACAGATAGGAACTGGCTTGAGTTTCCCAGAGAGAGTCATTACTGCATGTAGATTTGAACCTGGGTCTCTGAGTCCCAGGGCCTAATCCAACAATATAATCCTCTATGTACTGTCACTATGACCCTAGGTCATCTCAATTTTTGTTCTTGTTACGTGCCTTCAAATTGACACCAGTTGAGGAGTTTTGTCATTGCCTTTCTATGAGGCTGAGAGAGTGTGAGCTGCCCAAGGTCATGTAATGAGTTTCGATGACTGAAGAAGGATTCAAATCCTTGTCTCCTAGAGTCTTAGTCCAACACTTGATTCACTACACCATGCTCAATCTCAGATTTCAGTTTTTTAAACGCATGGAAATCCTGGTGGGCATGCAATAATGTTTTTTTTTTCCCTTCTCCTTTTCAGTAACAGTCCCACAGGACCAGCAAGTTTCATATATTTCTAACATTTCTTTGTATGTTGCATATGGAGAGCAAACAGTGCTGAGAAGGAAGGGAAAGCAAGGGAAAGCAAGGCAAGGCAGGGCTGCACTTGGGTCTGAATTTATCATCATTTGCCACTGGATGGAGGCCAGGCTTACTCTGGGCTGAGATTCTGCATCAGTGTGCTGGGCACAATGCTTTGTGTGTGCAGCTCCATTCTTCTTCTCCCCTTGCTGTTGGAAGACATCTATCAAGCCTCAAAGGCACTCTCATGTCCATTTGTTGGTTGTGGTTGCAGGGGAGCTGCAACTTGCTGGAGATGTGAAAGACTGACTTCGTTTCCCTTCCCCCAGCTGTGTAAGTTCCTCTGGGATAAGTAATGACTGGTTGCCTCTCTGCTCATCTTCCAGGCCACTCTGAGTCCCATTTGAGAGAAAAGTGGGATATAAATCAAATGAATGGATTAAATAAAGAAATGATGACAGTTGTATACCAGGGCTTGACATTTTCTGGGGGCAGGGGTAGGGGTCCAGTGTGGACACTGAGTGAGTAGCTCTAGAAGAACACATTGTGCACATTGTGAGGGATAAGACTCTGCACAACTCTTTCACCATTGGCTTGTGGAGTCCCAATTTCATCTCCTATGCGAAATCACTGGGAGAGGTTGTCTGGAGTTTTGAGGTCAGGTGTCACCTATATGCTGATGTTACTCAGTGCTATTATTCCTTTCCACCTAGTTCCAAAGAAGCTCTTTCTGTGTCAAACCAGTGCCTGGTGGCTGTAATGGACTCAAGGAGGGCAAAGAAATGGAAGCTTAATCCAAACAAGATAGAGGTGCTCCTGGTCAGTCAAAAAGGCATATCTGAGTATAGGGATTCTATCTGTGTTAGATGGGGCTACATTTCTCCTGAAAACACAGATTCACAGTTTGGGGATACTCCTAGAGCCTTTCCACCCTACACTATTATAGTGCTATTGATCTACTTTCAACATCCTATGTATTCCTGGGGTTTGCAGTTTAGGAAGGGGCTTTTAGAATTCTCAGCCAGAGAGCTCTTGGGCCTCAGTAAACTACAAATCCCAGAATTCCACAGGAGGTTGAAAGTGGAATAGCAGCACTGTAACAGTGTAGGGTGGAAAGACCCCTAGATTCTGCTCTGAACCTAGAGGGCCAGGTTTCAGCAGTGGCCAAGGATGCTTTTGCACAGTTAGAGCCAGTGTCCTTACTGTGCTCATTCCTGAAGAAGTCAAATGTGGCCATGGTGGTATGTGCCTTGGTTACATCTCATTTAGATTACTGTAATGCGTTCTACATAGGGCTGCCTTTGAAAAGTGCCCAGAAACTTCAGTTGGCCCAAAGAGCTATAGCCAGGTTGCTACAACAGCTCCACTTGCTGCTCTACTGGCTACTGGTCCATTTCTGGGCTGCTTGCTGCTGGTTTTAACCTTAAAAGCTCTGTATGGCTTGGGCCCAGAATATTTGAAGACCCATATCTTCCTTTATGAGCCCAATAGAGCTCATCTGGAGAGGCCCATCTTGCTGTCTCATCACCCTCTCAGGCTTGTTTGGTGAGAACAAGGGAGGGGGCCTTGTTGGTGTCTGTTTCCAGACTTTGAAACTCTCTCCCTAGAGAGAACAGGTTGGCCCCATCCTTGTTCTCCTTCCATCTGCGGGTCAGAACATTTTTGTACCTTCAGGGTTTTATAAACTAAGGTCGGGCTTTTAATGCTGCATGGTTCTGTTTTTAAGGTTTGTATAGTCTTTTAATGCATTTTAATATTTTTAATGTATAATATTCTTAACTTCATAAATTGTTTAATTTTTAAAAAATCTTATATTTATACCTTTATGAATGTTATGAATGTATTGCTTTTAATTTGTATAGTTTTAAATATGTTGTTAGGCACCTTGAGTCCCATTATTAGGGGAAGTTAAATTACGCTATAAATGAATAATAGTAATAGTGGTGTGATGATATTGATGATGAAATAAATAATAATAATAATAATAGTAATGGGTAATTCCAAAAACAGCCATGCACTCACATGCTCCAGGTCAGGTTATATTGGCTACCTTTCCCCAACATGACCTAAGGATTCACCCTTGAAAAGCAGTTCATGCTTGAGTCAACTAATGTTATAGGACTACAGCTTCCAGAATGCCTCCCCACTGGCCATGCTGCTTTGTCTTCTGGAGGCTGAAGTCCCACAATATCTCAGGACCCAAAGCTGGGAGCCACTGTCTTAGAATATGGAACCCTCACCTGTGAATGCACTTTGCAGAAGTAGCTTAACAGTGAGAGTGAATCCATGCAGGGGAAGCAATGCATCTTTTCGTCAATCACTCCTATAACTGTACCTAGAGAAAAATCACTTGTTTAAGAGTTTGGCAAGCTCGTATTCTCCATACATAAGGGGGGATTCTGTAAGCCATTGCCTCTGTTGTCACTTTCCGCATATCAGAATGAGATTTCTAAAGAGGAGAGCCTGTTGCATTTGTGGAAAGTGTCTGTGTAAATCGGAATGCAGAAAAATCAGTGATCTGGCTTGTGTGGAGATACAACATAGATCTGCTATCCTTGTTTTCAGGCATTGATGGAGGAGGTATCCTCTTTTGATAAGGAGTGCACATGCTTATTAGTGGCTAGTGATGGTTTCCATCTCAATGGGGTAGTGAGGTTTCAAATTGTAAAGGAGCTATCCAGTATCCTGAATCCTATCCATGCAATACATTCAACACCCTGGATAATGCCTTTAAAGTTCACACTTAGCTCCAGAATGGGTTCACTCCCCCATAGAAAGCACCAGCTTCAAATGATACTTAATGCTTGAATAGGGTTCTTGTGCTAATTGCATCAATGTGCGCTTTGGGAAAGATGAGGAACTGTTTACGTACTGTTGAGAACCCTCTTTTCGCAGATAGTTACATGTCATTTTTCCCATAAAGTTCTGCTTCCCATCAGACCAAAAGTGAAGAACCTTGGAGGTGAACTTCATGACAGGTGCCCCCATAAGCTGACCCAGGCTCATCATGGTGCCAGCTTCTTCTGTGCTCTGAGCCATGTGTTCTCAAGCTTTCCAAAAGTCCAGCTGTAACTGACATATCAGTGTAACCATCTGAAGAGTTTCCTACTGTGTAATATACAGGAAACAAGTTCATTAATTAGGACAATGAGACTTAGTTTCTAAGATGAAAAACACAACTGGAAGCTTTGTTGAGTCAGTTTAACAAACCAACATGTTTCTTAATAGGCCAGCACTGGGAATAGCTGCAGCAGGGCAGATCTGCAGCTGTTCACAAGGTAGCTAGCAAATGTTTATTCTTCTTTCTTTCACCAGGGACAGGGAAACTTATAGTAGCTTGCCTCTAAAATGATATGGGTTTTGCAAGCACTGTTTGCAGCTACATAGCGAGGCTTCAATACTGACAAAGAATGCTTGCAAATCCTAGACATGGATAGAACCCTGTAAAATGGAGGCTTTCAAGCTTTGGTCCTCCAGATGTTTTAGACTACAGCTCCCAGGAGCCCTAGCCAGCATAGCCAGTGGTATGGGATTGTGGGAGCTGAAGTCCCAAAATCTCTGGACAAAATGTTAGGAGCTGTCAAGAGCTATCTTTGAGTGCTTTGGCTACATGGAGCGTGTACATGTAAGCTGGGCTCATGTTGCGCTCATGTTTCATTGTCTTAAACTGTAGATAATGGAGGGTGGAGTGTGTAAGCTCAATTTTATTTAGAGCAACCTGGAAGGAGCTTGAACCAAAATTGAATTGGGGCTGCCTTCTGGGGAAGGAGAGGTATAATCTGCAGTTTGACTTCACTTATTTCAACCTTCTCTACCAACTGGTTTCAGAATGTCCTTATTTCCATTCCCACTCACTCCTTTAATTCAAAGGTAATGTTTTAAATACAGTTTGCCCTCTACATCCACAGGTTCTGCATCCATGGATTCAACCAAACACAACTTGAAAATATTTTGAAATAAAAAATCCAGTAAGTGAACTTTGATTTTGCTGCATGCCGAGCACTACGCTGATGTGTAGGCATACCCTGCTGTCACCTCCTGCTGACTTGAATCCTGTTCTGGGAGAAGGGAAACATATAAATATAAGAAACAAAGAAATTTCACAGATCGTCATGCTCTCTCTGCCACTTGTTGGAGTTGTTTGCCATTTTAATAAGGGATGTCATTTTACTACACTATCGTATATAATGAGACTTGGATATCCATGGATTTTGGCATCTATGGGGGTCCAGAAATCAAACCCAGTGGGCCCCACTGCTTATGTTTGCTTTTTCCCTATCAGGAGAAATCTGTATACGGTATACATCTGTATACAGCTGTATCTATATACAGCTTTTATATGACTTGTCTTTCAGCATGCTCCTGATGCTCCAAAGTTTTGCTTTTTCCTTTTGCTAATGCAATCACATTTTAAAATGCTTTGTTGAATGAGTGCTATATCACTTACAATGTTGCTGCAGAACTATAAAGTGGATGTATTTTTGCCATGTCATAGCTGGCAATTTCCATATAATTAATAAGTCATTGTTAAGAAGGCTAACTTTCATTCTTTTCTTCATTGTCCATCATAAACAAGTCCACTAGCCGTTATGCGGGCATTAGAGTTCAGCTGAAAAAGAAATTCAGGTGGTTTTGACACTTATGCCCCTCACCTAAATTCAACTTCTACTCTTTCCTTTTGGGATCATACTAAAAGTGTACTTGTGTAAGAGCCTTTTTAAAGAAAAGGAAGCTCCACAAGATTCCTCAGAAAGTCTTGGCAAACTGGCTTTTCTTGCTACAGCTATCACTACTGTATTGGTGAGACAGAGAGGGAAGGAGAGTTCTAGATTTCTATACTATATCTTGGTATTGTTGGGAGTGGCAACCTTTGCATGCTTAATTAACTGGCTAGTTAGTTTGCATGTTTATTGTAGGCATAGAGAGATAGCCTAGAGAAAACTTCCTGTTTGTTTTGGTCAACATCTCTTCCTCCAGCACCTACGCATTCTTTGTTCTTAAAAAGGTTGTCTTGCCGTTTACGTCCTTCCTTTTGTCTTCGCCTTTTGTCCTGAAAGCATGCTCTGAGATCTCCTAACAGGGATTATTTTCAGCAAGCATGTGAGTGCTTAATTTCTTCCTACTTTCTTCAAGAATTGAACCTGTGTAGACTATGCACAAGATTTTGTGAGCAAACTCTTTTATATTTTAACCAAACTGTTTTTGTGTTTATTTTGAGCTAGATTAAGTGTTTTTGGGGTGGAGTGATAGAAATGGGACTGGTAATCTGTTCAACTTCCCTTTTTGTGCAGTTACTAAAATCTCTGCTGATTGAGAGTCTCATTACCAAAATCTCTCAATTCCCCAACAGGTATCATGTCAATATTATTCAAGATTTTCATGTAAATACATTTCAATAAAGTTCCACCATTTCTTAAACTTTTGATATAAATTCCCTCTTTATTGTCTCTGTCAGAACCCAAAAGAATAGATTCTTCTTTTATAGGATGTTTCTTACTAATTACTTGAACAACTTAATGTGGCATAAATACCAGGGGTATAAACCTGTGTCTTAGTGGAAAGAAACATGACATGGGCAGTTTATTTATTTTTTTCAAAAAGTGTGAACTGAGAAATATCTTAAACTTATTTGAAGCTCCTTTTCCTTCTTATCTGCCTCCAGCATCTTTCTGTTACTATTCTCCTTTGCTAGAGTACAGAGACATACTTCAAAGGAAAGAGGAGGATGTCAAAGAGCAAGATGGCTGTGCCTCCCAGGGTCTCCAAGTCTGTACTGAAACAGCAAGACCATTCCCACAGCTCCTCTGCTTTTTGTTTCTGCACCTAATGCAGACAAAACAAAGAATAAACAGGTGGCCATTTGCCAGGAAGGATCCCATTTTAGGCAATCAATTACTTAGTTCTCAGTCTTAAGGAGCCATTAACAACATTATCATTTGAGTAACTTGAACAAATTTTAAAAACTTTATTGGTATAAATGGCAGAAAATGAGCAGGAGAACAAAATGCAGAATTTTGTATTAGGAAATAATGTTCCAATTAGATACTCTCCATTTAGTCTTAACAGTATACAAAGGCACACTCTGAGGGATTATTTCCAAGGCTTGTTCTCAGCATTCATCTTTTATATCTTTGCTCTCTCATTCTCTTGCACCTAGGATGTTGAACACTGAAACTTGGCTGCCTTCCATTTGCATAATGGATTGGAGTGGCATCTATTTGGGATACTTGGTTAAAATGAAGCACTTCATGCACTGTATCTGCATGAAAACAAAATCTGTTCTTTTTGATACAGTTCCCATACCCTCCAACATTTCACTGATGAAAATGAGGACATGTGTCCAAGCAACATCAGAGTGTGGTAAAAATGGCAGAAGATATTAACGGGAAAGAACACACAAGTTAGGAGAGGCTGCAGCAGTTTTTTTTTGTCCAAACCTACTGGGAAGAGAAAGATTCCTTACCTTTTGTCTCCTCTTCCTTGTGTTAACTGAGTACAAGCTACTTTTGCATTTTGAATTCAGTTTGCAGTAACTGAAGTAAGTGGAGGACAAAAGAAGGTGTGAGGGAGAAATTTAAAAGCAGCTGAAAATGTAGGACAGCAAAGACTTAGGCCATATCCACACTACACTGTTATAGTGCTATTATGCTACTTTCAACATCCCGTGGAATCCTGGAGTTTGCAGTTTAGGGAGGGGCATTTAGAATTCTCAGCCAGAGAGTTCTTTGGCCTCAGTAAACCACAAACCTCTGAATTCCAAGGGATGTCGAAAGTAGAATAATAGCACTATAACAGTATAGTGCGGAAATGGCCTAAATCAGGACTGTCCCTGCCAAACTGGGGAAGTTGGAGGGCACAAGAACCATGTTTGTAACATAAGCTTTCATAGACAAAGTAGACCTAGCCCACATAAGCTCATGCTACAAGTTTCTTTCTTCCAGTCTCCAAGGTGCAACACAATCCTTTTGCATACTGATTCAGGCTATGTCTTTGAATACTATTACTGTTGGAGTCATGAGCCTGCTTCTTGTTTTATTAGATGTTAAGGAGAACAGAAGTTTAGGGCCTGCCTCCCCCTGCCCCTCAAAATGAGACTGTGAAGTCCCTGGAAATGGAAAGATATATCATTTCTCCATTTTGTACCTACAAAGTCTCTTCCCTTATGATTTGTATCTGTCACTGTCCTTTCTGAAGCCGTGGGTCCCTATGTTGGCAGAGTGCAGGGATCATTCAGGAAGATGCTGTGTTGTCACAATAGAAGCATGCATCTCTCTCTCTCTCTCTGCATATTAATATTACCATAACATCATTCAATTATAAATGATCTCATATGGCAGCCTTCCTCAAGGTAGTGCCTTCCAGATGTGTTTGACTACAACCCTTACCATCTCCAGTGTCCAGGCTAAATATATCCAATTACATACAGAATTCATGGAACTGTACTCTCCCAGTAAACTACACTCAGAGTGATTCAAATGTTTTGCATTCCTAAGATTCAACTGGATTTATGAAGCAGCTGGTTTTAGCATCTGTAGAGGGAAAATCTTAGCAAAGTAAATGAGCAAGGTGTCTGTATGGATGACAAACAAGTGCTGTGTTGCACATTCCTAATAACAGAAAAAAGCAGCAAGCTTCAATAACAGAGTAAAGAAGGAGTAATGGCCAAGAAGGACTAAAGCTGAGGGAACATTTGTATCTCTTTACTAGATGGCTTTTTTAAAAAAAAGCCTTTATACTTAGTGACCTTGTCTGTAGTATGGAAGATAAACTATTGCTTGCCATACACAGTTATTTCCAGATTACAACTAAATACATACAATGTGGCATGAGCAATGGGAAAAACTCTACAAATGTTCCATGCAATGATGATGTACAAACTTTTCGGTGAAATACCTAGATGAAGAAAGATACATCAGGAAAAAAGAGTTTGTAAGATTAAGTCCCTTACCGATGAAATTTTCGAAAATATAATAGATATAGAGAAACAGCCTGGTTTTGAGAGTATCCTCTCAACAAAGTTCCACTTATAAAGATGCTTTTGGTGGCAGAATGGGGGAACCATTTTTGCAAAACCCTTTCTTTTCTCAGAACCCCTCATACACCCAGATTCTGCTCCAGAGGCTTGAGTTAATATGTGGAACTGTCACTGCAGTATAAAGATACAATGGAATCTTGTAGCAAAGGAATCCTTTGAAGCTAACTAAAGAAAGAAAAGGAAAAGAGAGGAGAGGAGAGGAGAGGAGAGGAGAGGAGAGGAGAGGAGAGGAGAGGAGAGGAGAGGAGAGGAGAGGAGAGGAGAGGAGAGGCATTTCTAGCACATGCTTTCATGGGTTCCAGCCCACTTCATCAGGTGCATGGAATGAAAACTCTCTGAACAGACAAATGTGCAAACGGGTCAGGAGAGAAAGGAGAGTGTGAACGTAAAACATGATGGTATGCTGATGGGGTGACAAGTTCAGTCTTGACGACAGGTCATAAAGAATAGTTAAAGATAGAAGACAAGTTTAACACACAAGCCAAGATAAGCATGAATAGTGGAGAAGGTTGAAGTGCATTAGTGTGGGTTCAGATCCAGCAAAATGTTGTAATAAAGCAGGCATGAAGATCCTACTTAGTAGATCTGATGACTGTTAGTATTTTAATACATATAGTGGGCCAAGAAGGCATAACATCACTGCCAATGAACTGGAGTTTGTGGTAATATTCTAATCAGTTATTTCTTTTCTCAGTTGTCATGTGTGTGTGTATTTGTTGCTGCTAGGAAGTCCAAGATAGAATGTCCAGAAAGTCTCAAGGGCATTCTCATTTGTAATGTCTGATTTGTGTCCATTTTTCCTCTATCACAGAGACTGCCTGGCTTGTCCTTGTCATAGGGGTGAAAGAGAACAGCAATGGAGAAGCAGAATGCTAGAAACTACCACCTCCAACCAAAACCCCCCCACACTTTCTCCAACATAGGCTTCTCTGGATTGGACTCTCATCTATGTTCTGTTCCATCCATAGAATGTTAATTAGAAATCAAGCATATGTGTGAAACTACCAGTCTAAAGTCACTTTTCAAAATTTTGCCTCCCACAAAATTTTGCCTTGAAACTTGTTGGCCTCTATGAATCATTGACTTTTACTGATCAGGCAAAATTCAGTTCCTAGTCTTCTCTTTCCTGTCTTAGTTGCTGTGGTGATGACAAGAAAATTACAGTTAAACACTCCCACCAAAAGGTTTCAATAATTTTAATTCTATACTCCCTCCCGTTTGCTTTATACTAGAAATAGTCATTCTTTCTACACAGGTCACATTTTCATCACTGATGTTCTCGCATTTGCTGACACAAATAAATAAAGAGCAAGTCTGCTTGCTTCAGTTTTAGAATTCCCATTACTGTGAGAATCTGAAAGCTTTTACAATTGCATCTCCTCAAAAAGAAATACCATTTACCAGAAGGAACGCTATGCAAGAGTGATGTCCCATCATCCTTCTTTCCCTGGAAAGCCAGGAAGTAAAATGGAGAATAACCAAGGGAGAAAAGCAGAACCAAATATAATGGTTCAATGGACTACTCAAGAGCAATATATTGATGACCAGAAAAGTTTATCTAAATTATTCCTTGTAGCAACAAAATTCCATGACATCATGCTTTAAGCATCTAAGGAGGAATTGTGAGGTAAGGATGCTTTAAAAATATATTGGTTGGAGATTTTGCATGATTAACATAATATTGGTTCTGTTGATGAAACTGATTGCCTACTCCTGGTTGCCCCTTCCTCATACATATGAATCCCAAAGAAAACATGATTTGCAGGACTTGGAAAACTTCCAGAGCCAGCTTTTGAGCAGCAGGGAGGGTTGCAGATGGGGAGGGAAGAGAAGACATTTCCATCCTGCTATTGCTCAAGTACTAGTGTGACTTTGGATTTAGTCTTTTGGATTCCTTTTCTTCATAGACCTATTAAAGCAGACTCATGGGCTCTCCAGACAGTGTTGGCACACAATTCCAGTAGCCCTAAGACAGTATAGTATAAGACAGCATAGTGAGGAATGTTGAGAGTTGTAGCTGAAGAACATCTTGAGGGCTAGACAATTCCCACCCTGTGTTAATAACAAAGTCCTGTAATGGGGAAAAGTGTCTTTCTTGTCATGATGTGGTCACCCTTGTGGAAATGGGTCTCCAGACATACATCTCTGTGGATCTTGTTGTGTCCCTTCATTTCCAACTCATGGAGACCCTAAGGTGACGCTATCAAGGGGTTTGCTGAGGCTGAAAGTGTGCGGGTGAAGAGGGCTGAAGAGGGAATCAAACCTCATTGCTGTGTATGCCTGTTTAAAAGAGATAGATAGATAGAGACAGACAGACAGACAGACAGACAGACAGACACACACACACACACACACACACAGGCAGACACTGTGTGCATAAGATGCAGAACTATTACTCCACCACTGCCTCTCCATTTTATTAAGATTTATTCAAATGTCCTGGAAAGTTCTTTATCTGGTCATCTATTAATCTTAATTCTATCTTTATTATCTTGTAGGACACTGAGACAGCAATGGAAAAAGGTCACCATGAGAAACAGATCAAGGTTAGTCACCATTTAGCCAGGACCTTCACCTACCAGGTGCTTCATCACTTCCCTGGCTTCCTTAGAAGACCGGGGGAGCCAGTCACTGACCTTCAAGGAGGGAAAATTGATCATCACCTGGGAGCTCATTTAGAAAAAAAAGGCAGAAATGAGGAGTTTTCTCTCTCCTTCCCAGCTAATATATATTGGAAGTCCCCACATTAAGATTCAGAAGTAGGGCATAGTCTGACAAAGAATAGATGTTTTTAGTTTCTCAGCATATTGGATGACTTCTAGTCAGAGGGCTTGCTGCCTAACCAGCATTACATTATTCAATATAATAAACTATTTGCACATTTTATTATAATCCCAACTGATGCTCAGGGAACAATTAAATGACAGTAAGGAGCAGGATCAGATCCAAACATATTACCAAGTCAGTTGTACAAAACAAAGTTACACTGGTTTAGGGCTGAGATGGGGAATATGTCTCTCCAGCTGTTACTGGACTGCAGTTCCCATCTTTCCTCACTA
This sequence comes from Cyclura pinguis, assembly GCA_030412105.1. Taxonomy (NCBI): domain Eukaryota; kingdom Metazoa; phylum Chordata; class Lepidosauria; order Squamata; family Iguanidae; genus Cyclura; species Cyclura pinguis. Next base: position 106,191,386 of record CM059600.1, on the reverse strand, counting down.
TTGGTTTTGCTGCCTAAGGCTGATGGGAGCTGTCATCTAGCAATCTCTGGAGCTGTAGTCTAACAACACCTTCAACAAAGGTAAAACTCTTCCATTGGGCTACAATTTTGGACTAAAGTTTGGTATGTTTTACCTATATAGCACCTAAAAGCTTTTCCAGATGCTACAGTACAGAGACTCCTTGAGAAATTCAGTGTTCTCTGCCTAAAAAAGGAGCTGTTAGTTTTGTGTAGGACAGAGACAATCTGGACCTCAAGGGAAATTACTTTTCTGTTGCTAATGGAATTGAAATTGTATTACCTGTCTTTTATTGCTCTTTCTGTCTAGTCCTCAAATGGCCAGTAAGGTGAGTGGTTTCTGCCTGCATTGAAATCCTCAATTCCATTTTAACTGACAACATCTCAGACAGAATGTAGGCCTGTGACTCTAACATTGTCACCATTCTTCTCCTATATGACTTTTTAACGTCTTTGCCTGATGAAGAAGCCAGTGGAGCTTCGAAAGTTTGCAAAGTGTATTTTATGCTTTGGAGTTGGCCCAGTAGAGATATCTCTGCTTGTCGATTTTGGATTTTGTTATATTTTGCTGCATGCTAACACAGCTGCCCCTGAACATCTGAAAACTGTGCATTGCTAATCCTCGGTCTAGAGTGTGTTGCAATGTAAAATAAAACAAAAAAATTTGAGCCAATCACTTAACATGATACCCTACATTTCCACCCACCTTCTTTTCACACATCCCAGCTTGTCTGACAACACTGTCAGGTGCAATGACTGTCATTTTCTAACTGAAAAATTCCCATTTTAAACCTGTCTCGGAGCTGCTTTCTGGAAGGAACTAATGGAGAAACCAAGTCTTATGAGGAATGAGCTAGGAGCTAAGTTTATTTAACTTAGAAAGAGAAGACTGAGAGGTGATATGATAACTATTTTTAAGTATCTGAAGGAATGTCATGAATAATATGGAGCAAGCTTGTTTTCTGCTGCTCCAGAGATGAAAACATGAACCAATGGATTCAAATTACAAGAAAAGAGATTTCACTTGAACATTAGGAAGAATTTCTTTACTGTAAGAGCAGTTTGACGTGGAGCTGTGGAAAGACTGCCTCAAAGAAGATTGGTCTTTCCTTTTCCTTCTTTGAGCACAGGGGGAGCTTTAAACAGAGGATATATGTACGTCTTTCAGGAGTATTCAAGGCATAGGCCAGCAATCTGGCTAGCTGGTTATCAGGAACCCATCACAATCTAGCTGCACATGAGTACATGTAAGTGATCAATGTGGGCCACACCAGCCATCCAGATTCTAGCCTCAGCATCTTCATCCTGTCGCTCTCCGGGGGTACTATGTTCCCAAGACTTCTCCTGTATCTAACAGGTATCACCACATTCAGTCCTTCACTATGCCACACTCCATTTAGCCCCCAGTGTGGCCCACCTCTTTGCAAAAAGGAGCTGGATCTGTTAAGGCATAAATGTGGGGACAACCATACAGAGAAAAGTGGAGATGAGCCAGCCAAGCAGCATGCAAAGACAGGTCGAGAGGGGAGAGAAAGAAATGTTAGAGTTGGACCTGGGATTAGAGGGCCCTCCATGCCTTGGCTAAGGCTACACTGGCATGGTTCCAAGAGACTATTCACCCCTCTTTTATCATTAATACTTCTGTTCTGTCTTGATCCGTTGTAGAAAAAAGAGGACTAGACATAGCTAATTATGAAACTAGGGGCCTTTCTGCACTATACTGTTATAGTGCTATTGTTCCACTTTCAATATCCTATAGAATCCTGGGGTTTGCAGTTTTGGGAGGGGCCAGAGGCCATAGGATCTTAAAAGTGGAATAATAGCACTATAACAGTGTAGTGCGGAAATGGCCAAGATGAGGCTCAATTTTCATTTCAGGAACTCTAGACAAAACACAGTTTCAGACCTTTTTCACACAACACATTTATAGTGCTATGATTTCACCATAACTGTTGTGGTTCCATCCTATGAAATCCTGGGATTGGTAGTTTAGGGAGGGGCATTTAGAATTCTCAGCCAGAGAGCTAGTACCTCACCAAACTACAAACCCCAGGATTCCATAAGATGCACCCATCACAGTTAGAGTGAAATCATAGCACTATACCTGTATAGTGTGGAAAGGCCTTTAGTCCCAGAGAGAGCTGGATAGCCCTGTCTTTGCTTTCCTTCTATTGGCAGGTCAAAACATTTTTGTGCCATCAGGCTTTTACAAACTGACTAGGGTTGTGCTTTTAATATTGTGCACTGTTGTTTTTAAGGTTTATGTATAGTCTTTCATACATTTCAATATGTTTTAACTTTATAAATTGTTTAATTGCTTTTAAATGTTATATTTATACTTTTATTAATATTCTCATATTGTTTTTAATTTGTCTTGTTTTAAGTATATTGTTAGCTGCCTTGAGACCCATTATTGTGCGAAAGGTAGGATATAAATGAATTAAATCAATAAATAGTTGTGTATTCCTGCATAGCATAATACTACTACTACTACTAATAACAACAACTATATTTGTTGCCTACTTCTCCCCAAGGCTTGAAGTGGATAAAAATAAATTAAAATACAATTAAAAACACATTGTGGTTAAAATACACTAAAAACGCATAAAACCATTTAAAATACAAATATATCATAATTAAAATACATCAGAATTAAAAATAGATCAGGTAGGCCTGCTGGAAGAGGTAGGTCTTTAGTACTTTTTTGAATTTGGACAGCATATTTTGCTGCCAGATCTCTTCTGGCAGATCATTCCAGAGTCTAGGGGCGGTGGACAAGAAGATCCTCTCAGTGACCATTGCCAGTCTAGTCCTGGCTAGTTTAAATAGATGGCCCCTCGAAGATCTGAGTGTATGGGACGGATTGTATGGAAGGAGGCAATCCTGCAGGTAACTTGGACCCAAACCATGTAAGGCTTTAAAGGCAATAACCAACACTTTGAACTTTGCCCAGAAACTGGTTGGCAGTCAGTGGATTGATTTTAATATTGGTGTGATATGCTCACTCCTCACTGTACCTGTAACCAATCTGGCTGCCATATTTTGGACCAGCTGGAATTTCCGAACTTGGCACAAAGGTAGCTCAATGTACAATGCATTGCAGAAATCCAACCTTGAGGTTACCAGCATGTGCACTATCATATTCAATTCTAGGAAGGGGCACAGCTGGCATTTCAACCGAATGAGATATTAGGCACTCCTGATTGTCACATCTATTTGAGCTGACATTTGGAGGAGTGGATCTAGGAGCACCCCCAAACTGTGAACACAATCCTTCAGGGGGAATGTGACCCCATCCAGAGCTGGTTGATATACCTCCAACCCCAGATTAGGACCCTTAATAGTAAGCACCTCTGTCTTGTCTGGATTCAGTTTCAATTTGTTTTTCTCCATCCAGCCATTATCTCTTCCTATAAGATTCAATGATTTTATGAACTCATCTCTAAACACAGCAGCTACAGCTACCGTTCTTTTTTAACCACCAAATAACAGAATTTTATGGTTGCAAATCAACTTCTTCCTAGTCATTTTAATAAACCAATAACTGTGTCATTTAAAGGACTGAAACCACCAAGCACCCCAGAAGCTGATGAAAGGAATGTACTATATTTGAAAAACTCATTGACAGAGTTGTCAAAAATTACAAGAAAAGAGCAAAGATGTAGACAGAGCTAATGTTAGACAAAACTCACAAATCTAATGGAATCGAAATGATTGTGCACCAATGCCTGTATTTTACTTATGAGGCCATAGACTCTGAGTTCGTATTTGCCAAGAATGAAGGACTTTAAATCTTATCCTCATCTCCCTATAAACTAAACCTAGAATTCTCATAGTGACTTAACTGGTGTAAATTTACATCAGCAATTGCACTTTCTAGGACTTTCAGTAAGGATAATATTCCAATCTGAATAGTATCAGCACTGTTGTACCAACATAAAACTTGTGCCGTCAGTTGCATTTTCCAGATTTCATTTGGTGGTTGGGAAGTACTCAGCAACAGGCAAGTGTGAGGCATTATTACACACTGAATCATCAGCTGAATTAACAGTGCAATGTCCAATATTAACACAAAGATAGCACCATGCTGGTGTAGTTACACTGGCATAAGCTTACACCATGCAACCACTGAATGGGCCTTCACCTTCATAGCTCATTCAAGGTCCTGGAGAAAACAATGCTTCATGGAACATTAGGTTCTAAATCATCATTGTTAGTCCCAACTACAGTAGGCCCACAGAAATATGGGATTTAGCTATGTGTTAATCCACCATTCAACAATTGATTCAATAGATTTACTCCAACTGGGCTGAATGGCCAGCATTTCAGTGTAGAAGTTCAAGCTAAAGAGAAAGGTGCCTCTCCCTTCACCCTTGCCTGTACTTGGATTATGGATCTTTTATCCTTATTGCATAATGTATAATTGTATACTGATTTATTTTGATAAAACTGAAATATTTTGCATGATTACATGGCTGTTAACATTCGCTGTGCCTATGGCAACAGTTCCAATTTAGCACAATGAATTCATTTCTTCTAGTAATTCATCAGTGTGCTGTATACCAAGCAGAATGCTTCCGCTGCGGTTGCCTAGCTGTCATCCTTGTACTAAGGCATTAGGCATTCAAAATGTGCTCCTCCTTAAATTGTTACTCTAGCAAAAGAAAAACCCAGCTTTAAAAATAATAACAATAATTAGGCAAATATCCATGTTCTCACTTTCCAGGCACATTCCAGCTGTTCACAAGACAAGATTAGAGTATTTCTTTTAAAAATATTCTTAAAATTCTTACAGAAAACATGGCTTTAGTGCTTTAAATGCAGAAACTGTAATGGCATTTTGATTAGATTTAATAAGGCAGTAAATTTTTGTTAATGAGATACCTGGTTCATTGCTAAAATGACTTTCTCTGTCAGCTAGAACAGGATGTAGCAGAAACCTTTGGGTTCAAACCATTTCCTTCTCAAAATAGATGAAATTTGGACATCAATACCACCAACATTATGCAGAGCGTGGACACCCCAGCATCAAAGAGCCAGGCACTGTTTTGAAGATTTTTGACAATAAAGCTTCCATTTTCAAAGCAGTGCTGTTCGTTTTTCTAAAAGAATGCACTATGGGTCAACATATAAATCAATAGGCAATTTTTACTCTAACTGTGTTTCATTTTAAATTCATCTACCCTGTAATCTGTATGTCAAAGAAACCATGTTGGTTAAGATTAGAGGAACTGACGATTATTTATATACACACACCCCTCTGTATTTTTAAGACTATGATTCCATCACTCTGTCAAAGATTGTCATGGTATTACATACACATTGGGCCCTTAGATGTTAAAATTACATTGCATGTAATTTTACATGTACAAACCTGCACAAAATACGTAGTTAAACACACACTGTGGCAATATCAACAGGAAAATATGGTCAACAGCAAAATATAAACAACAGTGGTAACCCATGCAGCCAAATGCCTTTTAAAGAAAGGAAGATGTAATTGGCTTTCCTATTTTTAAAAAATCTGATTTTTCTAAGCAAACTGTTTTTTCTGAGCAAACATTCCATAAACAGGCGCTACCACAGAAGAGGTCCTAACATTATCTGCCATATATCTGACATCTATGCTATATGGAGCTGTGCTTTCCCAGCATACCTCTTAAGTGTGAGTGTGGAATGCATGGGAGAAGATGATCCTTCTTCAGAATAATAATAAAACATTAAATTTTCTCTCTCATTTGCACACATTCTAAGTCAGTTGATAATCAGAAAAGGAACCACAATGAAATTCAAAACAATAGCCAGCAAATATAATCTAAAGGTCCAACAATATATTTGCTCTCAAAGACTGTCATGCTTTTTGTTAAAGTTCAAAATCCACAAAACAGTGATAACTTTATTGGCCAGTCAATATTCACAAAATATATCATGCAAGCTTTCAAAGCTCTGCATTCAACTTCATCAGGTGAAAGGTGTTAAAAAATCATACAGGTGAAGAAAAGTGACAATGTTAGGGTCACTGGCCTACATTTTGTTGCTTCTGTTGTTGTTCAGTTGCTGTCAGGGATCTCAGTGCAGGCAAAGGCCACTCCCCTACTTCAGCATGTGGGAACTAGGGACAAAGGGAATAAAATATGGATAACATGCTCTCAGCCCCATAAGTAGGAAATGACTTGAAGGCACACAACAACAATATTTCAACACCATGAACAACAGAAATGTAACTTATCTTGCATGATGTATTTTGTGCATTTTGGTTGGCTGATAAAGGTATCCATTCTAATGGATTTTGGATTGTGTTATATTTTACCGCATTGCCAATCTAGCTACCCCGGGTATGTTTCCATATTTTTGTTGTTTCTCTGTGAATTAGACCTATGCTTGAGATACAGTCATAGCAAAATGGGCTGACAGTGGTGCAACGTGATGACAATGAGTTACTGAGATGACATTCACAGTAACAACATTTCCTGACATCAAGAAAGCATGGGAGAGAAAATTAACATCTACTCTGAACATATGGACACCTGTGGTAGATGGAACTCAACTTGATGAATCTCAGACATTTAGTAATTTGCTCCTTAGTTACATCTGCATAACTAAGTAACATTTCCTGGCCTGACACCCACCCACCGACCCATCAGCCCATCTTAAAACCCAGATATCAGATTAGGCAAAGGTGATTTGTTCAGTTTCCAACAGGCACAAGAAAGATAACATTTTGATCTTGTCTGTCATCAGTGAATGAAGCTATGACAGGCACTTGTAATAGGGATCCTGCCTCTGCTTGCTGCAGTCTTGCTCACTGGCAGAAGGGGTGGAAATATCATCTGCCTTGAGCCTTGATTGGAAGCTGAACTGACCTTTTTCACCTGATCCAGTGGATGGCTCTTAAGATGTACTGAGGGATCATTTATGTAGGTTTCCAGTAGGACTATGTAGTCTTAATGAGTACAGACTACTGTAGTTATGAATCTGTAACTCTAGGTTATGAATCCATACCTGCAACACTGAATACCAGGTTTATTTTTTTAATTGGAAGAAGCCTGTATAACAAATCAATGTGGGGTTGAAGACTGCTTAATAGATGCTTGTTTCTACACTTAATATTTAGAAGTTCCATATTGATACCTCAAAGGGAAGATTAGTGGACCACTTCTGACTAATTATTTTATATCGGAAAAACTGTTCCATTGCTCCCTTGTTTGTTTTCCATCTTCTAATATAGAAGCGCTTTTGATGCTATTAGCTTGGGTGTTATTGTTGTTATATTCCATCCTTCACCTATTCTCAAGGTGGTTTGGAGAAGTTTAAAAAAATACAGCTAAAAAAATAAGATCATAGAAAAATTAAACATGTGTGCCAGAATACCATATCACATTTTACATAACATACTTTACATTTACTTAGCTAAGTAACAGATATGCTAAGAAACTTTATTAGTGATTTGTGAAGATGTATATCTGGACACTGGCAGGAGTGTCCAATGTGCACTGAGACTGATGCACATTGGTCCCATTGTACATCGATCCTGTTGTCCATCAGTCCCCTTGCATCATGGTCACCTTACGTAGCTGGCTGTGCTACGTAGTAATATAACAGGAGCCTTCTATTGGACATGGACATTACAAAACTGCCCAATTATAATTCCTGCAGACATTAGTCCACTTAAGAAGAAGTAACTTCCATACGAGATTCCAGCCATAATTCAGCAGAACAAAGCACTTAACAGCAATACATGCTATACAGCAGCCTGCAGCCTGCAAGAAAAGATTTCCTCTTTCCTTTGGGAGAGATTCCCATCTGACCATCATATGACATATTGTCCTGACAACATAAAAACACATAGATTTTGTTCTCCTCACCCCTGGTGAGACCTCATTGCATTCCTGATAGTAGCATATTACTCGCACAGAGAGAGACAGCACACCATATTTCCACAGCGAGTCAAGGGTTACAAGATCTTTTCCTTGTGAAGCTCACAATTAAAGTCTGAAGATCTTCACTTCATCCTCCTACATTTCCCACATGTTTTATATGTGCCTTGCTTTTGTTCTAATTATTGAGAATGGGCAGGAAGGGTGAGAAAGCCACTTGCATATATCACATTTTGCCCACAATCTTTTTTCATGCCCGTCTGATTTAGTTTCATTTGGTCAAGCTTTTCGGCTGCCCTTTGAACCACAGCAAATAACTCACAGCCTCAGGCAAGGTAACATTTAGAATTAAAGGAACTGTAGTGCCACCTTCAGGTTTAAAAATGAATACTGTAAATACCTGTTTAGGCTTTCTTTGCTAGACTACACTAGAATGCCCATCAGAACCTTGTGTGCACTGGGGCAATGGCTTCAAGCAGAGACTGGAAAAGAATTCTGAGTTTTTAAAAAACTAATATTATTTGCTCATACAATAGCAAGATAGGGGAATGTGACAACTGCAGTTCATATGGGCAGCCAGCTAGTATTCTTGTCCACAAACTGGCTGCTCAAAGACACAAACTTAGTCTGTATTTTTTAAAAACCTGAAGAAACAGCCCAAACAGGCATGATAAATCTTCAAAACCACTGCACACTTTCTCTGCTGACCCTCATTTCTGCTAAGAATCCTCCTTGCTAAGATACAAGGAAGATACAGGGATTACATCTCTGTCCTTATAAATGAAAAAAACAATTTAGGCCATTTCTGCACTAGACTGTTATAGTGCTATTATTCCACTTTCAACATCCTATGGAATCCTGGGGTTTGCAGTTTAGGGAGGGGCCCACCAGCCCCTCCTGAAACTGCAAACCCCAGGATTCCACAGGATGTTGAAAGTGGAATAATAGCTCTACAACAGTCTAGTGTGGAAACGGCCTTAGAGAAGACTGAAAAATTACTATTCCTGTTTTAGTCAGACTGCTCTAGGATGCTCTGTGTTTAAAAAAAGAACTAGGTTGGAGGATAAAAATCACCTAACGCTGCTTAACATGTACCTTGAACCTTGATACCCTGCCTCAATGGAACAGAGGAAATTTTGTGCCAGTTGTGACACAGGAGCTTATGTAATTTCATAAATACAGTGGTGGTCATTTGCTTGGCTTACGTTGAGCAGCAGTATGAGTCATGTGGTACTGCTTGACATAGTCTGTTATTGAAAACTAGGGCCATTTCCACACTAGACTGTTATAGCGCTATTATTCCACTTTCAACATCCTATGAAATCCTGGGGTTTGCAGCTTAGGGAGGAGCCTTTAGAATTCTCAGCCAGAGAGCTCTTTGGCCTCAGTAAACTACAAACCCCAGAATGGGACAGGAGCTGCACATACATCTGTACCCCATACATATCCCCTCCCCTGCCACATCCGCATATGTCCACATATCACTGAACAGAGGTGGTAAGGCTTAAGCTTTTCCTCATTATCCAGCAAGTGCTAGCAGTGGCAGGTGTAGTAGGGGTGGTAGTGAAATCCTATTTCATTCTCAAGTAACTGCCACTGAGACCAGTGTTTCTCCATCATTGGTAGCATCAGGAAAACAGCAATCCGGGAAGCCAGGAAACAGTGCCTCCCCGCAACAATCCAGCTACATTGCAGGGGGTGGGCAGGGTCTCACTGACTTCGTGTACCACACAGGGAATGGCTGGGGGTCACAGGCTCTGCAACCCTACTCTAAGTCACTTACTCAATCCTTATCCTACAACCACAGAAGATGCTGAAAAAGCTGCCAGTTTGATTTCATAAGGCAGTGACAACTGTATGTTAAAAACTAGTCTGTGATGATGTCCGGAATCCTCTTGTTGACATATGTACACATAATTACATACACATATTTCTTTCTTTGAAAAAATGTTGGGCAAAGAGCTATTAACTAACTCCTCATCAGCATCTCTCATGGCAGTTTCAAAGCCTCGGAGGCACGTCTGTGACCATTTACTGGCCAGGAGCAAGAAGAGGCAGCAACGGGCAATGACCAATCCAACTTCAGTTCTGCAGATATGAAGTCACTCCCGCAGATTTCCTCTGGGTCCTCATTTGTTTTGTCCCAGATGCAGAAGTGCAGTCAAGGCAGGCATTAGCTGTTTGCCTACTCCTTTGTTCCACCTCCTCCCGTTCAGTAGAAGGCCCTGGCAATGCCCTCAGGGCTTGATAGTTGTCTTCCAGGGGCTGGGGGACCATAAAGCTGCATGCGTGGAGCGTTACGTTTCACATGCTCCGAGGCAAGTCTAACAGTATGTAAAATGTATATAGGAAAATTCAGCTTCAAAATAATTGAATTTTTAGTGAAACAGTCAATACAAACCTAGGAAAAAACCCAGAGCTAAGCTAAGTTCCAACATTCCTTCTTTTATTTTAAATTTTGTATCCAAAACAACTATGCCATGCTCAAGAAGGAAATATCATCCCTGTCAGGTGCTGGGAAACCCAAAAGTTTTCACCCAGAAAGGACACAAGGTGCAGGTCAGTCAGGACTAAAGTTTTTTGGGGGCAAATCTTGAATGACGAGAGAGAGATGAGAAATTTGGTAACGGTGAAAATGAAATGCAGCACCAGGGATGATTGGCAAGGACAGCGAACAATGTCATTCTCTGCCAGAGTATTCAGATTGTGTTTGTATATTGTAAGATGGTGTGGGCAACTGTGTAAGGGTGAGGCGACAATAGCCAACCAAGAGATCTTGGAGGGCTGCACATCCCTGAAAAAAAAATTGCCCCAAATAGCCTTGAGGGAGCCATTTTTGACATGTTTTTAGCTCTTCTCTTGTGTCATTTTAGGTCCAAGAGAGGCCATTTTTGTAGTAATAGCAGGTGACTGGAAGTTACTTCTTATTCACTTCCTGTTTTTTTTTTTAAAAGGCTTCTTCAGGCCTAAAATGACCCAGAAGAACCCCTCCCCCCCCCAAAAAAAATGCTGCAAATGTCTCCACACCACTGGAGCAATTTGAAAGCATTTTCAGGCAAAGTATTGAAGCCCCTGAGAGGTGCTGGTGCCTGAGTGTGGCCTGTGGGCTGCTCATTGTCCAGTCCTACTTTAAGAGTAAACTATGAGTCAATGCTCTATTCCATATGAAAAAGTACTTATATTTAGAGCTGCCCACAAAACCTTGCCCTAGACCAGAGAGAGGGAATGTGTAGCCCTCCAGATATTATTAGAGTGCAAACTTCATGCCCTCCAGTGAAGAAATTTGTGATCCCACATCCACACTCTCTGGTGCTGAACTCAAGGGGGCTTAAATTACAGAACTGTACAGAGGCTTTGTAAGATATCTTACTCTCCTGTAATTTTCAGGGCTTCAAGATACATACGCACAACATTTTTCTCACAAAGGTTTCCCCATTCACTTGAACAGAGGATGCAACCTTCAAAGAGTATGCAGGTGATGCCCATTTCTGAAGTAATTGATCTTCCCTGCTCTATCTATTCCTAAGTGGAGCATTCTGAAGAGATCGCCTATGCAGAAAGTCTAAAATTTAATCAGCTGCAGAGCTTGGAGTGCATGGAGAGGAGGCGGGAGGGGGGCAGGGCCACGGCCACGGTGCAGGGGATGTGGTTGTGGTGCATGGGGCGTGGCCGCGGTGCACAGGGATGTGGCTACCAGCTGGGATGCCCCAAAAACATTGCCGCCTGGGGCAAACTGTCTTCATCGGCCCCCCATCCCTATGCAACTGAATTTAAGGCATTCACAGCAACTGTCTCAGGAAAAGTAGTTTTCAGCTAAAGAGAGTTAACAAGGTAAGGGTTAAGCGACCTGTGTGTATCTCATTCCCATCTGAGCCCCTGCACACAGACCAGAAATGAACAGTAAGAAGATGTAAGCATAGTAGAAATGTACTCACAACAATGTTGCGTCCCTTTCCAATTTCTGGCCTTGTTGTTCTCTTTCAGTTATTTAAATTAAGCTTCCAGGGTTCATACCACTTTTTATCAGAAAGGCGATATGCACCATATAAAACCACTCCTGTTTTACTGGAGAAATAGGGGACACATGGCTCTTCAGATGCCGTTGAACTGCAACTCCCATCATTCCAGTCAATATACCTGGTGATGAAGGATAATAGAAGTTCCAGTTCAGCAAAATTGGGAGGGTGATCCATTTCCCATTCCTGTTTCAGCAGAATGACCCTTTGACCTCTAAGGACATTTCTCATAATATCCCTACTTTATTTTTATTTTTATTTTTTTTGGAAAATTTTTATCATCTTAACCCACAGTACGAGTAACTTGAATAGCAGCAGTTAGCTGAACAATGGAGACAGTAAAGTGGTAGAACAGTGATAGCATGCAACTTCCATTTCAAAAGAAATAAGAAACACCAACCTAAACAAAATAGCCCAGCAGAAATCAAATTTATATCCCTCACCTCTGTCAGGTTTAATTATCGTGATGCTATTTAAAATAAAGCCCCATCAGGATGGGATCAGCGGCTCTCTATTGGGAACCTATTGCTAATTTAGCCATTGTTCACTTCTTGCTGAGTGCAAATTACAGGAGGAACAATAATGTTCTCCCACATGCTGGACCCCTGACTCATGGTACACTGCTCAGAGTTCCACACTTCAGCAGTTTGCAATTGATTAAAGCATTGAACACCGGCTGCTTTCCAAACTAATTACAAAAAGGGTTCCAGGGTCCAAGAGTATTTGCATATTATTCAAGAGCAAAGGTGGCCTCCATAATAAAGAAATACATGAATAAATGAAGGATGTTAAAAAGCATTCCATCCATAAGAGAGAACGGTGTTTTGAGGAATATCATAAGCCACCCATAAAGCTCCTGTCTGTTTGATGTATTGATTTTTTTCTCTCAGTGTGGCAGCATTATGAACCAAGGATAAACACAATGGTGTACAAAGCTACTCACAATCAAGCAGCACCTCTCTATGACCTGTTGTGGGATATATATTTTTGTATATTTTTGTTCACTCACCTCTTCCTTGGGCTCAGAGTTTTTTTTCCGAAGCTGTTTTCTTCCCCTTTCCACTTCTTCCTGCTGTTGAAAAAGAAATCATCCTTAGAGATAGAGAAAGGAGATATTATACCGTTTGGAAAGTATTTTCTTTTTAAAAAAATAACTCCCCTTTATTCATTTAAAAAGATTGAGAGTAAAGTTAATGTCCCATTAGTGACATATGCAGGCACAGCTGAACATCATGGCTGCATGTTAAACTTTTTTGGTTGTTGCAGAGGAAAAAAATTGCTACTTTTCTTGTACAACACTCAAAAACCTTGCAAGAGTTACTTTCTTCCTGAGCCCCCACCCCCATCATTTAGTAACTGGTATAAATCAGGGGACATCAGACAAGCATCTGGGTAAGTCCTTATAGACAAACACAGATCTCCTGGGCATCCTCCAGACATCCTGGAGGACGGTATCCTTGTTGTACATCTGGTTATAGGCAAATAGGTAGATATTTCTCCAATCTCTCCAATTTCCACTTGCTAGTAAATGGACAGGATGGGGCACAGGTGAAAGGTGAGTCCTGTGAGAGGGAAGATGTACCACAGTTTTGCTCAAATGGAGCTTTACAATCTATCTCCTAATGCAAGAGCTCAGCCACAGCAAAGTTGGGAAGGTAACTTATGTCATACCTGTTGCACTGCTTGTTACTATTGATTCCTGTCAAAACGCTTCTAAAATACCTTTTTAAAAGGCACTTTTGAAACTAATTAGAAAACATTACTCATTATACCAATAAAATAACTTCCTTCTTGCTCATTGCATTATTTGCATCTTCTTTTACTACTACCCCACAACTAGTTACAAGTAATGACACTGCTTGTAGTTCTTCCTTCCCCTTTCTGTATTATACTCTTCTTGGCTCTTCTTTACCTATGAACACACCAATGGTTTTTATTGGTGGTATTATGAAGTTAGCAATATCACAACAGCCAGAAAGGAAAAACAAATGCTTATTCCCTTCCAGATAACTTTTGAAGGGATGGTTCTTTTTCTCTTGTTCTGACTTCCCTATTATATCTTGAACTTTCTCCCTCATCCCACTACCCCACCTCACCTATAAGAGAAGCTGGGACAGAAAGCTACTAGTCTCCCATCTCTTCTCTATTTTCCCAACTGCCAAAACTGTGCTTATGTGAAGGAGAAATGTGCGGGGAAGAAACCAACCAGTTGGAGGCTAATTTCATTTCCTGGAGGCTAGAGAAGAGCATCTCTAGGATGCTGATTTTCATCAGGATCATGTTTGTGATAGAGGCTTAGCCTTGTTATAAACTATGGTCCTTGCCCTGCTCCACCCCCCCGCAACACCTGTTTACATTTGTGTAAAACTGTATACAGTGTCTGAGATTCTATATCAAATTGATGGGCATAATATACCTTCAGCATACTTCTACCCACCTTCCCATTATGCCCAGTGCAACCTATCTTGTTGATACTGCAGCATGCCTCCGTGATCATTTGGTGGCCTACGTAGGACAGGGCCATCTGAGCAGCGTCCAGCTCAAGAAAAGATAAGATGATATCCCCCCAGATGTCCAGTGTGTACTCTTATGTATTCACTGGAGGTCCAGAAGGAGGATGTCTTTTTCCCAGCTGCAGAACTGAATCTGAATGCTGCCCTAGGCACACACACAAACCTACAACCTGGCACTGCATTTGGCCATGCAGATACTCTCTAGCATTAAAACAGTCAGTTGCATTGGAGAGGGGTTATTGCCCAAGACAGTGCTGAATACTTGCTTGCATAACAAAAATAAAACCACATAACCTACTGCAACAGGAAGTTACTCTAGCACATGCCACCATCAGATTATCAGCCACTACTTGCCTCTATGCAATGTGCAGCTAATTACAAAGCTGGTATAAATATACCTCTAGCACCATTGACGCAAAGGGTGATATTTATCCTGAGATGTTGAAATGTACTGATTTCAATGGTACCAATTCTAGATTGGTGTGCCTGTTTATCTGTCTATCAATCCTTCAATCAATCAATCAATCAATCAATCAATCAATCATCTCTCTCTCTGTCTCCCTCTTTAGAGGGATTGGCATGCGGTTGGACTCAATGGCCCATGTGATTTCTTCCAACACTATGATTTGATCTGTCTGACTGTCTGTCTGTCTGTCTCATAGTCCTTCCTACCAAGAAGGTGATCTGCCCAGTAATGCTAACATTTAAAAGACAGAAGCTAAGTGTGGTGTAGTGGTTTGAGCATGGGACCACAACTGGAGACCAAGATTCAAATCTCCACTTAGTCATCAAAACCAACAGGGTGACTTTAGGCAAGTCACATTCTTTCAGCCTCTGAGGAAGGCAAAAGCAAATCTCCTCTGAACAAATCTTATCAAGGAAAACTCATGATAGATTCCCATAAGTTTGGAACAACTTGAAGGCATAAAACAACAACAGGTAATGACTGATTTATCTTGTTGAATTTGGTCCAGGTATAATTTAACACACCAAAGGCTACCCATAAATGTCAGTGTATAAGAACATAAAAAAGGTGTCATATCCTGAATCAAACTATTAGCCTATCTTGCTCAGTTACTTCTGACACTGACTGGCAGCGACACTTCAGGTTTCAGGTAGTAATTTTTTTCAGCCAAACCTGAAATACAGTTTAGATTTTTACTTCGACTGAGATGAGAAGAGGATGGTGGGGGTGAAATTCAGTCATCCCTGAGCAAGCATTTCCTCTTTTAAAAAAGGAAGCTGTTATCACAAACATGTAATATTGTGATGAGGATGTCCATGTGCTATTATTTATGCTGTCACTTATGTGACAAGAAAGTGGCAACAAGCAAAATGATAAACTGACATACTGCTTTTTGATCTAAATGGAATTACAGGAAAATGGGAAAATAGTGGCACCCACTGGCCAGATGATACACTGATGTTCAAAATGTTTCCTTGACATATATGACACTTCAGAGGGGCTCAGGTGTTCTATTCCTTTGATACAACAAAACCATGCAGATTAGAATATATTTAAGGACCTCTAAATTTAAGCACACATTCTCCACATTTACTAGAGATAAATCAGCACATCTGTTTTGTATTTCAGAGAGGCCAGGGAATGAACATGAGGGACATCTCTTTGAGTAGAATGTGGAGAAAACGGGTACTAATGATAACCATGGCTGGAATCTTGTTAGTGTCTTACAAATCTGTAGGTTCCCTATGGAAGCGTATGAAATATTTGTCCAGTGCAGAATGGCCACATTCAGTTCATGGTTGTAGGAACAGAGTTACAGGCTATGGCCTCAACAGTTCATCTCCTCAGACTAGCATAAATATGTATATGTGGACATGCACTGCACTGAGCAGCATAGCTTCTCCCTTACTGATTTATAAGTCCTTTAAGCCATGTGGCCACTCCATTTCTTGACAGTGCACAGACAGACTGAGTAAAGAGACTGTGTACATCTCCATAGCCAGAAGCACAATAATTGCAGCAGTGCTGAGACCCACTGGAGGATCCTGATGGATCTCAGTATTGATATCATCGTTTCGTGTCTGGCTATGGGGATGTAGTCAGATGCTTCTCCAAGCCTGCCTGCTTGTGACAAAGTGTGGAATGGCTAAGCAGGACAGATTTTTCACTTAATATAGGTCTCAATTTCTCCACCTTTGATATCACACCCAACAAATTTGTGGTGATCATATGCAATACTACAAAGTAGCTTATGTGTCCACCTTTAGCTGATATACCACAGAAAGGAGAAAACATAGCAATTTTCCATATGCCAATCTGATTTTGGGCTAGAAAATCTTCCCGACCACTAATACAGTTTCATCCTCATCCCCAGCATGTATGGTGTAAATTACAATTCCAGAGTGTGATCAGCGTGGCTGTCAGATAGTGCAGCCCTCCTGCAAACAACAAAATCCACTGCCCCTTCCATCACATTTCTAAAGAGAGTGTCCCAAAGATACCTCCTCCTTGCCCATTTAGCTCACATTCAACTCTCTTCTGCTTCCCTCTATCTACTTTCTCTGCTCCAGGTTTTAATGTGAACTCTAAAGGAGCTATTCAAGGTGCTGAATACTTCTCTGCAAATAAATCCAGCACTTTAGGCAACTCCTTTGAAGTTTGGACAAAAGTCTACAACAGATTGATTTCTCCACTGGCAGGGCAACTACCAGGTGCCACTGCTTCAAGAGAAAGCCACAGGGCTATCTTTGCTGTTGCTGCTGCTGTTGCTGCTGTTGTGAGTCTTCAAATCATTTCTGACTTATGGTGATTATAATGTGAACCTATTACAGGGTTTTCTGGGCCAGATTTGTTCAAAAGGGGGTTGCCTGTACCTTCCTCTGAGACTGAAAGAGTGTGACTTGTTCAAGACCACCCAGTGGGTTTCCATGGCCAAGTAGGGATTCAAACTCTGCTCTCTAAAGTCTTAGTCTAAGATAAACCACTACACCACACTGCTCCTGCTTGTCCAGCCAAATGCCCCAGGGTATCTGGAGTAAAGAGCTATATTTACTCACACTAATTGGATAATGTCCCTTTATGTTATAACCATGAGACCAACCATGTTACAACCATGACAACCAACCTTGGTATTTAAAATAGAAATGAAATGCAAACACATTTGGTGGTCATAGGCAGATCTCCTGACTTGTAGCATGATTCCCTGTGAAACACATTTCTGAATACCCCGACTGTAGATGAAAAAGTACTGAAACAATCCCAGTTCTGTTCTGCTCAGTTATTGCAGGTAAAATGCAACACAATTTCTCTAAGGACTGTGAAATGCCACATTTGCTTTAAAGCTGGTTTTAGGTCATCCCTTTTTCACTTGGGTCTCATATCTCCTTGTCAACATCTCCTATGATCAAGTTGGAAAGTACAGGAAAGGTTAGTAGAGACTGATTGCATCCTTCCCATGTGGGATTCTTGATAATAGTCACCTTTTCTTTACAACCATCCATAAGGAATACCCACCCCAAAAGAGATATTCATTGTGAACAAGTTTTAGGCATATAAATTCCATGAACATTTTCCAAAAGGCCAACATGGTGCCTCCGTATCAAAAAATTAAATTACTAACTCTAGTGGATTATTTAGAAAACTCTCAGATGAAAAGTAAGGAGCTTTTTAAATTATTATTCAGTCATTCATAAGAAAACTAGGTCCCAACAGTCTGTATACCACAATTCTACTGAAATCTAATATTGAGTTTGCTTAGTCCAAGGTAGTTGAAGTCACTGTCTTGGCTCTTGTGAATAACTATTAACGAAAGCAAATGTAACATGCACCATCAAGTCCCTTTTTATTTAATGGTGACATTTCAACGACTTCAACTGACTTCAGGAAAGATCTCAGAAATAAATTTTCTACCTAGTAGAGCCCATTTCTCATCTTAACACTCTGAAACTTTGGGCAGTTCTCCTAGGCCACACTCTGAGTTACTTTAGGAAGGCAAGCTATGACCATTATGAACCCTTGTGAGTTAATAACTCAAAAATAAATTTGATTTATTTGCATGGATTCTGGAAGCACTTATTCAATAGATACAGTACCTATTTTATTATTATGACCCATTTGGCTAATTCAGTGGACAGCAAACCTCAAGCTTGTGGGATCAATTTTTTAATTTCAAATCACATGATCCGCCAATGGGGGCCAGAACAAAACTGATAATTCAAGGGGACAAAGGCAGCTACTTCCTACATCCTATGAGCTTTACTATGAATGACCTCCATAGACAAATGCAAATCTACAACTAAGTTTTGTATAGATCAGGCTTCTAACATTATAATCTAGAAGAACAACTTGATGTTGTTACATAGGAAACTGAAGCCAGAGATCTACCAGTAGATTCTGCAAACCTGATCCACTTTCTATCCATGTCTAGGCTAGTGATATCTGTTTGTCTGGTGTTCAATTATCTGTAACTTTCTGCTGAAGTATTTTACAGTGCTGCATACAAAGGAAATGAGCTGTGCATTGAGCTACAAGCCTCCCTCTACCAAATTAATTTATTTCACATGCCCAACTCTGTTTTTTGCACTCTTTTCCCAAGGCAAATCAAGAGAGGTTACTTCACATCCAGAGTGCTCCACTGGAAATGTTGGGACGTGTAAGGTTAAAGGCAAAGCAATCTATCTTTATGAGAATGGGAAATAGCCCTCCTGTGTTCTAAGGCCATTTCTGCCCTACACTGTTATAGTGCTATTATCCCACTTTCAACATCCTCTGGAATTCTAGTGTTTGTACATTATTGAACTCAAAGAGCTCTCTGGCTGAGAATTCTAAACGTCCCTCCCTAGAATGCAAACCTCAGGATCCCACAGAATGTTGAAAGTGGAATAATAGCAGCGTAGTGAAGAAATGGCCTAAGCACCTATGCATGGGATGTATGTGAAAGTCATGCTCTCATATGCTGCTATATATATATTAGTGTACACACTTTCCCGAAGGCATTTTGCTGGCCAGAGGTAGGAGCAGAACACTTGAAGAGACAGGTCCTTGGGCTTAATTTATGAGCTTCCCAGAGGCATCTGAGGCCTTGGACCTGATAGGTGAGGGTGGGAGAGGTTGTTGGACAGCAAATTCCATCAGCTGGAATCACTGACGGACGGGGATGATCGGATGGCAGGAGTTTTAGTCCACCAATATCTGAAAGGTCACAGCTCTCTCACTTCTAGACAAACTAATATCAAGGCTCGGTCTTCCATGTGCTTAAAAATAGAAGAGGCATTCTTAGGACAAAACTAAGAGAAATAATAGATAGCAATTATGGAAAGAAAAATAAGAATGATAGCCCATTCATGCCTACAAATCCCTGTTCTGTAATATCCCTTAAAAGCCCTGCCTGGTTATTATTCACAGCAGTGTCTCTTCCTCAGATGTCCAAGTGTCACCGCTCAAGAATGTTTTATTTAGTCTTTGCTCTTGAGACACATCTCTCAGCTCATTTATCATTTCATTAATGTGCCGTGCATTTGAGATGGTGTATATAAAATTAATCCCATTAGGCTACACAAGGGAAAATTCAAGTGTTCTCCTTCCTCACAGCCTTTAGAGCACGTATCCAACAGAACTTCCCTTTATAAATTAAAATAATATGCTGTTCTAAAACCTTAATTAACTATATTTGTACAGCATCTCAATTTCATCATAAAATTTAATGTTTAATGTTCACCTGCCTTTCCATGAACGAGATGGATGAAATAACTTCTGATTAATTTTTCCATTAGTTCTCCGTTAATTTGAATCATGAAGACAAGTGAGAGAGGAAATGTACTTGATGACCACACCTGAAAAGATGAATTGTTTTCTAGACCCCCTCCATACCTACTCTCCCTTTTTCCCACTAGCAGATGTATTTTCTGCCATCAAAAAATGGGTCAAATTTTAAACATTATTTGCTCTATGGGTCATGCGTGGTCACAGTTATACATCCAAATATTTCCTAGTAAACCAGCAACTCCATACGGATTTTGGAGTTGGTAAAACTAATAGCAAAGCTTTTGAAATCTCTTCCAAACTTGAAGATTAGTTAATGTCTTTTGTGGTTCTTTCTCTCAACAGTGGGAGTAACACAAAAGCCATTGTTGTTGTTGTATGCCTTCAAGTCATTTCCAACTTATGTGATCCTAAGATCCCCTGGCAAATCCCCTAGCATATCATGGGGATTTCTGGAGCTGAGAGTATGTGATGTGCCCCAGGCCACCCAGTGGGTTTCCATGGCTGAAGGGGGAATCAAACTCTGGTCTCCAGGTTTACTGTCCAAGGGTCAAACCACTACACCAAGCCATAGACAGTCAAATATTGGAAATATTGTGTTTTAACAGATAAGCTGTCATATACTGTTTAGTTCTATTTATATCGCACCACTTAGAGCAATCCCAGGACAGCTAACCACAAAGTTAAAACAAGAAACACATTGTACTTCATTCTACAATGAATAAACATCTAATAAAAATAGCAGAGAGAGAAAATAGACAACAGCTGATTGAGCTGTGTGCGTTGCAGTGGACAGCTAACTTTTCATAAATGCTTGGGTAGATAAACGGGATTTAGCCTCACATGAGAATGTCAATAAAGTTGATCAAAATGTTCCTCTTGGGAGAAGACTCTGAAACACATTTATCCCTAGCATATACAGGCATGTTGAAACACAAGGCCAGACATCCTTAAATACATAGGGTTGCCAGATCTCAGGGCCTGGCCCTAAATCTCCAGGCTGTGAGAGGGTTAAGTGGTTTCCAGTGACCCAAAGTCTCCTTGCCTTTTATCCGTTTATCCCATTATCTCTGAGATGTAAAAGCTTTCCACCTCTTCTCTTCCCACCCCTCCCATTCTCTCTCTTCCCCTGAAGTGAAACCAGCATTCTAAGGAAAGATTTTTGTTCTTCTTACAATAAAGTCTTGATTTGTTTCTTTAGCCATTGGTTTCTTTGCTCCTTAGTTGGAATTGCTAGCCATTGTACATATGTATTCTCCATCAAAAAGCAGGTACTTTACCAAATGGTGGAAGCAGGTAGTGCTGACTGCAAGCAAATCCAGCATGCAGTGCTGTTTTGTGTAAAAGCTTGAGTCTGTTGAGAAAAAAAATGGTGCTTGGGATGCTTGTGCCTTCCTGACAGCCAGCTTCAAGGATATGAGTGTTGCATGCCACTCTGAGACAGGTCGCTCTGAGCACCAGTGGCCCTTGGAGGACAGGGACCATAGATCAGGTGAGAAAAAGATGCAGAAAACTACAAGGTACGAAGAGAAGAATGAAGTAGTTGAACTATTCTCATGTACTTGCTATAGAGATACTATGCTGAATAACTGCAGGCTAGAAATCACAAATAAGATAGCTCATTTTCCATGGGCAAGATCTCTGCTAAATTGTGGTTTAGTAGTTTCTATTGCCTTGGAGAGTAGAAATTGAAAGCAGTGCTAGAAAGAGTCCTGTGGTCTCCTGTTAATCAGAATCCTTATTACAATATATCCCATCTGTAGCAGATCTCTGCTACAGATGAGATATATTGCAATATATTGCAATGCTCTCAAATCCTATACCTAGTTCTCCTTTTGTCACCCGCTGGCTGGAGTTCTTATTACAATGGACTCATCTGTTACTTCTGGACATATTGAAATGTTCTTAAACTGAAGCCTTTTGAAAATATATGTGAGCCCCTTGCACACTACATCACTGGACTAACTATGAGTAAGCACATCCCCTGGCAAATCCCCTAGCATATCTAGATCAGGGATAGAGTGGGAAGTATAGATCTAAAATATAGCATCCAGAATCCTGTTGGTGAGATTCAAACACATAAGAACCATACTTACAGCACTACAAAGTGACTCCCATGCCAATCCTCCCCCCCATTCCCACTTAGCAGGCAGCAGCTGCTGCAATTGATAGGAGTCTGTTCCTCTGTTGATCGGGAAGCTGCTGACATTTCTGTCTCCTCCCATGAGTGATCTCCATTGGAACAGGCAGAAATGGTGTCCCTATTGCAATTCCTCTTCATGCCAAAGACCTCTCAAATGACAGGGATGAGAGCATCAGCCAGCTGTTTTCTGAGGGACAGGGGAAACAGACTTCTATCACTCACAGTGGTTGCTTGGAACGGGGGGCTTTCATAATTCCTATGTATACCCTAAACTTGGGGCTCTATAAGGATCATCAATACACAAATCTATTGGTACGTAAATGTCCAAAAGGATTCTAGTCAGCATTTTTTATTTTCTCCCCCCCCTCCCCCTCCCCTCTCTTTTGTCAACTATTCAGACATCCAGACAGAGAGCTCAGTTTCCTGCATGGGGACAGCTTGTCCCAAAACCACAATATAAACAAAGAAGAATCTCTATATACTTGCTTCATCCCTGAGTTCTGTCCCAAAGGTACAAGACTGTATTCTGCTCTAATACTGCTTCAGATTGACTTTTGCAAATCTCACATGAACTAGACAATTGTCATTGCCATCAAGTCGACTTGTGGTGACCTTAGGGACAAAAGACCTCTGAGTCATCCTATCATCAATAGCCCTGCTCAGGTATTGCATGTTCAGGGTCATGTCTTCCTTCCTAGAGACAATAGGTACATAGATAAAGGGAAACGAGTTTTTGTAGGGAAAAAATAGAGAGGAAATGGGTTAAATTGTAGCTTAAGCTTATGAATCTATAAGGATGATCCATAATTCTATCTATCCCCTCCTGAGACTACAGGGGCAGGAGGAACCAGCAGAAATTATTGGGGCTGGCAGTCCAGAAGGAGTCTGGAACCTGACTATGCTGCATATGTTTTTGTCTTTCTTGTTAATACCATTACGATTTTTTTTTGCTATCCATTGTAAAATGGATGGATTTTGTAGAAAACAAAAATGAAATACAATATTTGAATCTTTTGTAAAGATTTTTAGCTAGTCCTTCAGGAGTATGCCAGGGAAGGAAGCCAGACTCCTCAGGAGTCACTCCTACAGCCACCAAATGAAGCATCCTGACTGTGGGAGAAAAGGAAGACAGTCCTCCCACATCCAGCCAAGCCATGCTCCAGCATGCTTCAGGTGCCGGACACTTTCTTGCATTTCACCTCTTCCCATCACACCAAGTGGCCATCCCACTTTCCTCCTCACTCTGCCTGCCTGCCTGCTCATTGCCCTTGTTGCTGAGAATGCTGCAATTGTGCCACTAGGAGGTTTCCCGAACAAGAAGTCTCCGGAGTCAGAAAGGAGGTAGGTAGGCAGGAGCTGGAGAAAAGTCCCTGAGAAGAGTCACTTCCTTGAATCCCGCCACTTCAAGCACAGCTAGGAGCTCCTTTCCTACTGAGCTCCAAACTACCACCTTGGCCCAGCCAGCCTGCAGACACTGACTGGCAGCTTCTGCCCCTTGGTTGAGTAAGCATCTGTTGCTGGCAAACAGCTGGGGAGAATCTGTTCTCCCCACCTCTGGAAATCAAACCACGATTGCCACCCTTGCCACGTGGCAACCCCACATTCTCAGATCTCAAGGACTCAGATGGGAGAAATCATCTCATGCTTCATGTTTGCTGGGGACAAGAAGGGTAAGAATAATTGTTTTCCTTCAAATGTACCACTAAATGGTAGATGCATAATTTCAGCTAAAATCAAATCTGGGAAAGGAATGGATTTGGAAATCTTTGTGGTAAGCCAGTAGATGATGGCATATTTACCCTTTTTTGTTTTCTTCTTTCCTTCTCTCCCCTGTTGTTTTCATTTTTTTTTTTTTTTTGAAATTTGGACAGCAAGTTTCTTGTGGTAGGGACTGGGGTTCTTGTTTTATACTTCACTGTAAAGTACTATATAATAAAAAAGCACTGAGCTCCTACATCTCACAAGTAGTTACAAATGTGTAGCTACATCTTCTCTTCCCAACAGACTCCCTAAACCAGCCTTAACAGCCAGCAGCCCCATCAAGCAATAGAAGTCTGTTCTACGGGAATCAGCAGAATGATGTTTCCAGAACCCACCTGCCAGCAACCTGCAGTGAGACAAAGACTTGCAGCAGGGATCCTGCTTCTGATTGTGGCATCACAAATCACTGGTGGAAAGGGGCTGGAAACATCACCCTGCTGTGTCCTGATCACAAGCAGAATAGACCTTCATTGCTCAGTCCAGCTACTGGCTGTTCAGGTAGGTTTGAGGGAGTATTTGTGACAACGGTAATAGGGTTACAATAGTGAATATGGAATGTGGCTGAATACAGACCTGTAACTCTAGATTGAAAATGTGTAACTGCAGTACAGGACGCCAACCAACACTGACAACAATAATCATTGTAAATGACTAGTTAAAAAATACTATATTACTAAATCATGTTCACTCTTTTATAGGTATAGGAAGGAAACATTACTAACTGTGGTAAATGTGATAGCACTTAGGTCATTAGTAGGGGAAAAGCAAAATGCAAGAAGGGAAAAGTTTCAGCAAAACTAAAGGCTAAAACTAAGATAAGTGACAGCAGAGTTCTTCATAGCAGCAAACTATTTTAGAACACAGTGACCTCATTTTCATTCTGATTAGGGATAATATAACCAAAGAGAATATACTTGATGAGCTGGAAAATAGAGGGAAATTAAATAACTTGCGGATCCATGCTGCTCTTGAAGAGCACAGTAGATTATCTTACAGGATTTTCATTTGTAATTAAAAACATAAAGAGCATGGAGGTATCTGTGGCAAACAGACATTTTAGAGGTAGCAAAAGTCTTTTGTGAAACTACTCTGAAATACTCACTTTCCTACAACCTAACGTCCTGCAGCTCTGGAAATGATATTAACATTTGTTGCTGTTGTCCGTTGATATCTGCACTATAAAAAACAGAGAAGAATTATTCCTAAGTATTACACCCTTCATTAAAAATTAAGATTCGTCATTGGTTGCAAATAATTCTACACAGTATTTCATTTCTTGTACAATTGGGGCAACATAACTCACCAAGACAGAGGAGGATGAAGAGACAGCTAATGGCCACCATATAATATTTCAACATAAAGAGAAAATATGATAGCCTGGCCTTCTCCCTCAATCCCCATCCTTTGTTTCTCAGAGTCATTTGGCCTGAACGTATATCTGGCTGGATTAGGGTTGCCTGAGTAAAAACTGGAAATGACTCTTGTATCTTGTTGTATAAAATGGTTGTATAAAAGAGGGAACGTGATCAGGTGTTGCTTGTTACATGCTTGTACGACAACCAACACCTGCTCAGATTCCCTCCTCTACACGACCATTTAAGGTACAGGAGCTTT
The DNA here is from genome assembly GCA_030412105.1 of Cyclura pinguis. NCBI lineage: Eukaryota > Metazoa > Chordata > Lepidosauria > Squamata > Iguanidae > Cyclura > Cyclura pinguis. The sequence goes on along the minus strand of CM059600.1, from coordinate 106,165,720 downwards.
CACCAGTTTTCACACTGGCAACTCCAGGCTGAATTCTCTTCTGAAAACTGCCTTCCTTTACTCTTTGTCGCTGACGTTTTTCTGAACATTATCTTATGAACTGGAAGAAATTTGTGATACGCTCAGACAGCAATGACCCACAAACCAGTTGGGTGACATGTCACAGAAATCAAAGTTTGTCCCAGGACCATGGGAGACTGTAGCGTGCAGTCTGCATCAATCTGTGATGGTCAGCTACCAAGCCTGCATCAAGGCATTAATACAAGCAATCAAATGTAGACAGTCTTAAAACATTTTGACCAAAATTACCTTTCATCAGGAGGTAAAATCTTCTAAAGGTCATCCTTGAAGTGGGAACAAATGGACAAGATTTTTTTTTCTCCTGATGAGAAGTTATTTTGGCTTGAACTGTGCTTGTACCTGCAGTTTAGCTTTGATTGCGTGCACTAAAGTATTGAGGTAGTACAAAGAGCACCATCTCAGATGGGGGGCATTTTTCAGCAAGGTCCAATGGTTTACCCTTGAATACCTTCACTGTTGCAGAAAATAATCAATGTAAAGCATTGGTTTTACACTGCTGGTGAAACACACAAATAACTTGTGCTTTGTTTTGTCATCTTACATGGAATTGGTCCAGAAAGGTAGTACTAAGGTAGTATAAGGATTTGAATAAATGACAGTAAATAAACAATACCTGTCAAAGAAATCAGTTCACAGATTCATAAAGTATAAGTAACAAGTTTTAGAGAAATCAATGGTATCCATAAATGGCCTAAATCTAATTGTTTGTCCCAGCGAGACTAAATCATTGAGCTGCTGAATGTTAACTGACCAAGTTTGCACTGATTGAGTGAGTCCATTCTAGTTGGGAGAAACAGATGTATATAGGCCAAGGAACGAACCCTTCCTGCCTTATCTCTCAAACAGATCTGGCTGGTATGCCGTAACATCAGGAGAAGTAGCCTGTGTTCAAGAAAACAAGGACGGGAATCATGGAGTATTCAAGAGGTTAATAGTCTGCAGCTCTCAGCACTCCTCACCAACAGCTCTGCTGGCTGGGGTGACTGGGACTTGTAGTCCATCAACATCTGGTAGGCTGCACGTTTTCACTCCTGTTCTAAGAGATATTGTTTTCCATTAATGGGAAGGCAGAAGATAGCGGCATTTGCCAGTGACACTTACTGATGGCCCGAAATGCACAAGAAAGCCTGCTTTGGATTCAGACATAATGTGACTGCTTAATGGATGACTGGTACGTAAGAGCCGTTAAGGGAAAATAAAGATGTCATTAAATAAGTAGACAGAAGGGAGTCAACTGTGCTAATGGATGGTCACAGAATACCAAAGGGAAGCAAGAGGGAATCAACTGTGCTAATGGATGGTCACAGAATACTAAAGGGAAGCAAGAGACAACTGACTAATATATTGTGAAAGAAGAAATGCACGGGGGTCCCAAAGCTACAGTATAAAATGGAGATGAATCGATAGGGTGTAATGGGGAAGAATTATATGTGGATTGGTGAGGCTTCTAGTGGTGCTTTTTAGAGTCCAGCTGCTTCCCCCAAAGACTACTGCAGCTCCCCAAGAAATATAAATCTTTAATCAGCTTTTCAATGTTTTCTTCCATTCTTGGCACAAACTCTCTGACTCCCACCATTTATGGATTTTCTCTTGCTTTTGTTAAAAGAAAACAGGCTTATCTGAGAACACAACAGACATATGAGATCAATACTATATCAAATAGCAGTATTCTTTATTTCTGCATAACTGATTCCCTCAGATTCAGAAGATCTGTGCTCTTGACAATAGATTGGAATATTTGGTGGTGCCTTATATGACTCTGGAGACTGTGGAAAGGAAACAATGGCCATAGTAGAAAATTGCAATGACATGAATGTCCAGTAAGTATTTTTTAAAAAATCCTAAAAACTTCTGCATGGACATCATAGCTCTGCTCAGAGCTGCTCAGAGGCCCTCCTACATCTTAAATAGGTGGCCATAAACCCTCTTCACATATAGACCCTCTTCACACCTATGGAAGAAAACCTCTCTCAGAACTGCTCTCGAAAATATCAGAAAAGAATGAGCAGAAATTGAATCTAGCCTCTGACAATGGATTCCATGTTGGAGTTCACGTCTTTGACTTACCCCAACAATGTCCCAAGTGGCAGCTACTTCACTCTGTCCTACATAAGACTTCTACCAGTTTTTATGGGACATGGTAACCAGGGGCCACTTCACACAAGACAATTATAGTGCTATAATTCTACTTTAATTACCATAGCAACATTTTATGGAATCCTGGAATGTGTAGGTTTGGGAGACACTATTGCTCTGTATCTGAGATTTCCAAATGCCTCGCTCTAAACAACAAATAGAGCCAGCATGGTGTAGTCATTTAACTGTTGGGCTATGGCTGTGGGATACTAGGGTTTAAATACCCACTTGGCCATGGATATCCAGTGGGTGACCTTGGTCAATTCACACTCTCTCAGTCTCAGGAAAAGGTAATGGCAAACTCCTTCTGAATAAATCTTGTTGAGAAACCTCCATGATAGGGTTGCCTTAGGGTTGCCATAAGTCAAAAATAATTGGAGGGCACACAACAACAAAAAACCACAGATCCCAGAATTCCACAGAGTGAAACCGTGGCCATTTCCACCCTACACTGTTATAGTGCTGTTATTCCACTTTCAACATCCTGTGGAATTCTGCGGTTTGTAGTTTACTGGGGCCCAAGAGCTCTGTGGCTGAGAATTCTAAATGTTCCTCCCTGAACTGCAAACCCCAGGATTCTACAGGATGTTGAAAGTGGAATAATAGCACTATAAAAGTGTAGGGCGGAAATGGCCCATGGCAGTTAAAGTGGAACCATAGCATTATGACTGTATAGTGTGAGAGGGCCCCAAGTTAAAGTTTTGGGCCTAACTGAAATGAATAAATTTTAAAAAGTCCCTGTTTCCACTTTCCTGGGCTTATCAATGCCAGAGAGTAAGACAAATTTTCACTCTTCTCCTTTGACTGTCTTTCTTAATATAGATTTTTTTTCTTTCCTCTGTAGCAGGGCTAAAGAAACTGTGGTTCTCTAGAAGTTGCTGGAATACACCCCATCATCCCTAGCCAGCAAAGTTAGTGGCAACAGATGTAAAGGTTGTTGCACTCCAATAACATGAGAAGAAATACACATTCCCACCCAGGTCCTATAGTGCCCATGTAACTAAAAAAAATTACAATTCAGTTATAGGAAAGGTTTGCCTCCCCAAAACACTAGCGAGCCAAGTGTCTGAAGATGGTATATGTCTCTCTCATTCTTCTACTTCAACCCCTTTATTTAGCCCATGTAAGTGCATGTCTAGCCTCTGGCCTCCAACACTGAGTAGCTAGATTCCAAGCACAGAATTATAAAATTGGAAGGGACATCATACAAGAATGCACAATGAAAGCACTCTTGAGATGGCCATTCAACCTCTCTTTAAAGCTCTCCAGAGTAGAAGAGACCACTAGCCTCTGTCATAGCTTATTCCACTGTAGAACAGCTCTTCTGAACATCTAGGTGGAAACTGTTCAGGCATTAAAGTTTAGAGGAGAACAGCCTATGTGTGTTTGTCATCCTGATGACCATGATAATGGATGTTTTTACCTGTTTGACTCTGAATGTTAAAACTGAACCTCAAACTATCAAAGAAGCGTATTTAGGGGCTTTGCAGGACTGTGGGGCAAACTGTTAAATTGAAATGCTGAAGCTATTTACTTGAGAGTTGCTCTGTTTGTTGTGAAACACTGTTTATGAGACTTTGGTTTGAGAATCAATACAGACCTCTGCGGGATTTCTTAGGCCTGCTAATCTAGTCTTGGCTCCTACAAATTGAGTGATGCCCATGAAGAAATTGATTTCAGATGCAGTGGTATATATCACTAAAGGGGAAAAACATCAACAAAAATAAATGAGAAATAAGTTCCACACTCAAAGCATGAACAATACAGCAGTCCAATGGTTTGTGGGGATTATTGACTCAAAGCCAAGCCACACAAACACCTAAGTTGATATAAGTTAGCAACGCAGCTGCTCACAAAGTTCAAAAATGGTCAACAGAACATGGATGGTTGAGTTCTAGCCTTCAAAAACCCTTCTCCACACTATTGGCTATCTCCGGGTACATTAGAGAAGAATATGTGTAGAAGCTATGGTGATTATTGTGAAAAATTAGTATGCGTATGCTCTCTTCCCCACTGATGGACGCAACATATTTTCACTGTTTTACAAATTTTGTAATTAGTTACCCTTTTAAGTCAATTTTATTCTAAGCCACCCTGAGATCTTCAAACTCTTCAAATAAAAGGCAGGATATAAATAGATAGATAGATAGATAGATAGATAGATAGATAGATAGATGATAGATGCAGAAATGTGATAGAGAAAATTATATGACATCAGTGCAACCATTATCATATGAGAAACAGAAGTTAATGAATGTTTCTGTATTGTTTGGTTTTAACTTACATAGTGAGCCACTTTGGGTCCCATGCTGGTAGAAAGGTGGAATATCAAATCAATCAGTCAATAAATATATGTGTAATTTGGGTGCTAAGAGGTGAAAGGAGAATCTGAAACTGCACACACAGATTATAGGAACATGGAAAGCAAGGAGCATGAATCAGGGGAAGATAGACATTGTAAAACAAGAAATGGAGCTTATGGATATTGCAGTATTTAGGGTGAGTGAGTGAGTGAAAGTGGTCAGGAATGGGACGTTCGGAGTCAGATAATTACACTGTGTTTTATTCAGGAAATGAAAATCTAAGAAGAAATAGGGTGGTACTAATAGTGGGGAGAGATGTAGCAAAAGCAGTCAAATGACACAATGCAGTCTGACTGAATAATATCCATAAGATTTCAGGGAAAACCTATCAATATAACCATAATCCAAGTTTATCCTCTAACTACAGAGACAGAAAAAAGAAGAAATTGAAAAATTCTATGCAGGAATCCAGGAGGAAATTGAAGTCCAAAACAAGACTTCTTGCTAACCATAGACAACTGGAATGCAAAAGCAGGAAACAGAGCAGAATCCCAGATTGTAGGAAAAAATGGCCTACGATCAAGAAAGGAAGCAGGAGACCAACTGAGTGAATTTTGCTGAATTTTACTAGCAGAAAATATCAAAGACTTGGAACAATTACTGAAGAAAGTCAAGGAAGAAAGTTCAAAGGCGAATTTACAGTTAAGCATTAAGAAAACAAAAAATAGTGACCACAGATGATTTGCATAACTTTAAAGTAGATGATGAAAACACTGAGATATTTGAAGATTTTTCATACCTTGGCTTAGTCAATAATAGAACAGAGACTGCAGTGAAGAAATCAGAAGAAGACTAGGACTTGGAAGGACAACAATCAAGGAACTACACAAGTTCCTCTAGTATCAAGATATATCATTAAATACTAAAATTAGGATTATCCATGCCATCATATTTCCAATTTCTGTGTATTATTATGAAAGCTGGACTATGAAGAAAGCAGACAGGAAGAAAATCAACTCTTCTGAAATGTGGTGCTAGAGAAGAGTTCTATAGATCCTAGGACTACTAAAAAGATAAATCAATGGGTCCTAGAGCAAATCAAGCCTGAACTCTCCCTAGAAGCCAAGATGACTAAACTGACTCTGTCGTACTTTGGCCATATCATGAGAATACATGATTCACTAGAAAAGACAATAATGCTTGGCAAGGTGGAAGGCAGTGGGAAAAGGGGAAGACTGCATTACAGATGGTTAGACTCAATCAAGAAAACGATGGCCTGAGTCTGCAAGACCTGAGCAGCGCTGTTGATCATAGGGTGTCTGTCATTCATAGGTTGCCATAAGTCAAAGTCAACTTGATGGCAGTTTACAACAATGACAACAACTTGGGGTTCATTGAGCTAATTTTTCCTTTTTTTCTGAGAGATGAATACTCATGGTCTCTGATAGTTAGGGCCTGATCTATAGGTGTTCCAGATTATTTCTATATTTTTTGTGGAAGCAGTGCTCTTATTACAGGAAATTTTCATTGACTCAGGCTTCAAAACATAAGCTGTGATCCTTTTGGCTGGCATAACTATGCCAGTGTAGGTGGCAGTAGCGGCATAAACACAGATGGTAGCATAGAGAGAGGAGTAAAATGGCTGCAGGTGCTACAATGAAAGAGTGGGATGGAGAGCAGTGAAAACCATCTCTGCCAGAAGAGAAAGATCTCTTACTAGCTCCCAGGCAGTTCGGAAACTGGCAGTGTAGCTTTCTTTGGTGATACAGAAGGTTTTTCACTTCCTTGGGATGTAATTCTTCATTAATTTTGTTCTTGAAGGAAACAAACAGTAATTTCAGCAATATTCTTTTTGCTGTGAGAATGTCTCCTACAACTGTGCCATGTTTGAAGATTGCTTGCAGTTCAGGACTTACTGTGTGCAAAATTTACACACAGGATTCTTGCACAGAAAACAGCATTTTGTGCACAGGAGATTACCCTTTCTACAAAGAAAATAATATTGCTATGAAGAAACCAATATTTTCTGTGCAGACAATAGTGTTATTTGTACAGAAAATGTCATTGGTGACACATTCTGCACAAAATGTGTATATTTTATTTTCGGTCAGGTGACAGTGTTTCCTGTGCAGGAAATAATATATTTGCACAGAAATGCTATTTTCTGTGCACAAAATGCTGAGCTCTTGTTCTATGCAAGTGGTGTTTCTACACACAAAACAGAATTTTTTTGAAAAAGAAGCATTTTCTGTGCAGAAAATTGTATTTCTGTACAGAACTATTACTTCCTGCATAGAAAATGTTATTTCCTACATAGAATATGCTGTTTTCTGCACAAAAATGTCATGTGCAAATTTTGTGCAGAATTAAGTGCCGGGCTGTGAAGATTCTTATTAATCTGGGATTCTTCTAACCAAGATTTCCCAGAACTTGATAAACATACTTCGTGACCATTTTCTGAATATTTTCAAGTATCCTTTCCATCCCCCCTGCCTCAAACCATTCTGAAAAGTACTTTACCCCATAGTAATGGACCGTTACACTAACAAATTGCACCAACAAAATGCTAGCCATAGTTACTTCTTTTTTTCAGTGGAGCTCAAATTTCCATGTTTGTCATATTTTTAGCCATCCACCCACTCAGATGAAAAGGAAAAAAAACATGAACAGGTGTGATATATGTTACTTGAAATACATAATGTTGCACATTTGCATTTGTCTGCTTTTTATCAAACTGTTCTTCCCAACAAGGCCCCTCTAGCATAGTGCAAGATATTCATATTTGGTCATTGCTTTTTGAATGTTTCTATCTGTACATTGTAGTGTGAATGTTGGAATATGACTCTGAAGACCAAGTTCACAGATTTGCCTTAGGGTTGCCATATGTTGGAAACAACTTGAGGATACACAGCAACAACAATCTGTATGATGATTCATTTACTTCATTTTTCAAAAACTCTCTGGTATGAATGTTTAGACTTTAAGGAAGGGCCATAACTAGGGTTGCCTTATTCCACTTCCTCAGTTCCAGGCACATAATTTGCAAATTGTGCCACAAAAAAACCACACTGGCATATTCTCCAAATTATTCTAATTATGCAAATTATAATTATGCAAATTGAGCACTTTAATTATTGCATATCTCTTTCCTTATGTTTTAAACTATCCACCATTTTTACAGTTATAACTGAACTGAGAGAACCAATATACAGTAAAATTTAAAATGCTAGACTTGGAAAAGGGAGAGCCAAGTTCAAATCTCTGCTTGGTCATGGATTTTACCATGTGGTCTCTGGCCACCACTACTTCCCAGAAGACCTACCTTACACATTCTTCCTTTGCATTCTACCAGTTACATCACTCATTCTCCCTTCCCTTTTATTCTCTCCCTCAGATCACTTCACACCCTCACAATGCAACCTTCTCGTGCTTCCTGACCTCCAGTGCTAGCACTGCCCACTCTCCCTTCCCTCTCTCTTGCCTCACCTCAGGCCCTCATGATGAGTTCTGCCTTTGCTCCTTCCACCCTGCCACTGTACCTTCTCACTCTCCTTTTCTTTCTTACCCCTCCCTCCTTCCCCGCACTCTTCCTTCTCTCCTACCTGCCTTACCTCACTTTGTCACAGTGTGCTCCTCCTTTGCTTCTTGCACTCTGCCACTCACACCAGTCAGCCTCTTTTTCCTCCTACTGCCTCTCTCCCTCACCCCTCACAATATGCTCCTCACTTGCTTCCTGTACTTCACCTATTGTACCACTCTCTTTCCCTTCCCTCTGTCCCTTCACCTTGCCTCTATGCAGTGTGCCCCTCACTTGCTTCCTGCCCACCCTTGCTTGAGCAGCTTGCTTTCCCTCCCTCTTACTCCTTTCTTCATCTCACTTTGTGCCCTCCACTGCTTGCACAGCTTATTCTTTTTTCCCTCCTGCCCGAAAGGCCCAGATGGATTTGTTTCTTGTAATTTCACAGAAGACATTGCTTACACATTTCACTCCGTATCTGGGCTTCTACAAATGGGCTTACCTTTCTCAAACCATACCTCTTTAAAAATGAAAGTATGTACTCTGGGCCAGCTGACCGTCTAAAGCAGCAATGGGTGGCTTGCCCAGAATCTGGGTAAAACCCAGCCAAACTGAGATTATGACAACCCTAGCCACAATAACTCAGAAATGAGCATATACACATATATGTGTGAGGTCTCCAAAACCAGTCCCAAGCATCTTTAAATAAGGGTATATTCTCCATCTTTGCTGGGACTCTAAGGGCTTTTCCGCACTACACTGTTATAGTGCTTTATTCCACTTTCAACATCCTGTGGAATTCTGGGATTTGTAGTTTACTGAGGCCAAAGAGCTCTCTGGCTGATACTTCTAAAGGCCCCTCCCTAAACTGCAAGCCACAGGATTCCAGAGGATGTTGAAAGTAGAATAATAGCACTATAACAATATAGTGCAGAAGAGAGAGCTCTTGGAGAGCTCCTGCCAGTCACATTTGCAAAAGTACAGAACAGACCAAGAGCAATTTCTTGTAGCTGCATGTTCATTCATGTCCACATCATTCATCATTCACATCCATATCATTCATGTTCTCTTCTCCCCATCCACTGGCCCTGCAGAGTGTGGGAGTTGTGGTCCAAGCATAACTTTCTCTAACTCTTGGGAACTTCATAAAATGATATCTTTGCTTAGACCAGCATCTCCTGGTGAGTACATTATGATTATCAGAGCTCACCCACACTCACCTTCTCATTATCCACTCCTTTAGATAGCCCACTTTAATCTGCCCAAAGACCTCACTGAATTTTATATAACTTTTATCTTCCCGACTTTTCAACTGTTTAACAGCCCTTATCAGCAAATAAAAACCTCCTGCAACAGATGAGCAGAGTGATCGAGAAAGCCATAAACACAGAAAGCAAGGAGACATCTATAGTTAAACCAAGCCTGAATGCCTGATTGCTGCCAACATCCTTCGTAAATACAGAGGTCTAACAGGTTTATTATCCTCCCTTTGATTGTATGTCATTATAACTGCATTGTTTTCAAAAACACCAATTCCTCCTTAGTGCATACTTTGCAATAAAACATGCAGATCTGGGTTCCTCTAAAAGATTCATAGACACAGCTCTCCTCAGATTCTAAACTTGCAAAATGACTAGATACGACATTTCAAATTCCAAGTATATGTTTGCAGAATTGATCTGCATTACTAGGTATCAGGGTTGGACTAGTCACTTTTCTTTTTTGCTTCTTTTTCTGTTTTCTGAGGAAACAAAATAAGATGGAATTTGAATTCATGAAAAAATAACAGTGGTGGTGGGGGAGGAGGTAGCTTCTTTTTAGAGGTACTCTACAAGACCCCAGTTTGTGTACACTGTGCATGCACAGTGGAATACAAAAACAACCAGTGGGCTCTTGTGCCATGAAGATAGTATGAGCGTGGTTCCCTTGGCCACCTGCATCCACACATTCTCACATGAGTATATCCCACCCCATCGATAAAGTCTGTCCACTGAAAAGGGAGGAGGAGGAGGAGGAGGAAGCAGCTTGTGTAGAGTTGAGTCTTAGATTAACACTGTTTGACTTTTGGCCAAATATCTCACAAACTAAAGAAAAAAATGTGTCCCACTAAGATGTATGGAGAGGAAACAAGATTCCCAGTTCTCCCAGTCCTGCCCCTGAGTCTCAGGTTCTGGCCCTCTTCTCCAGTCCCCAGGTGCATGGAAGGAATCTCCAGATGAGAACAGTGCCTTGAAAAATGTGTGTATTTATATTTTCCTCATTTGCTAGATTTTTTTCTTAATTTTCATGACATACTCTGTAGAATTTTGGCTAATGCTTAATGTACCGCGCTTAATGGTATCATGAAGAGCTGTCCCTAGGTCTTATGTTTTGGCCCTGAAACCTGGCAGCCCTATCATCTATATCATTCTGAATTCCGTGGAAAAGAGGTGCAGTAAAAATACCGTAAAATAAATAAGGAATAGTCATGTGATAGCTAAGTATACCCAATGTACATCTGAAGTTGTGTAGGCTGTTGAGCATGCAGCATATTCTATAGTACCTTGAAGTATCTTTCTGTATGCTAAATGTAGTCCATTCACAGGAAATCAGACTCTGCCTTAGTAAGTAACAGGAAGACAAGGGACAGGGGAGAAGCAGAGGGAGCACCAAGGACTCAGTTTGTAGCTAGAGAACTTAAACTACATCAGTCGCCTGATATTATGACATCATTTATGTCAACCATTTTGCCATGTCATCTAAGGATAGATATTTGCAGACTTTGAACCTTTGCTGTGACCTTCACAAAACACACACACATAGTTATAGTCTCTGTAAGTTATTGAGTGAGGGCCTTAGAACCCTGAAGAGCTGGATCACTTTCAGAAAAGACATCTGGGGTTTACTTCCAAAGTATCTCCCAAATCTGTATCCAATTTGCTCTGCGTGAAGTTTGTCCCCATCATCATTAGTGGAAATGGTTCTGGAGAACTTTGAGGATTACGGATCAGCAAGTCAACAAATGGACCTTGTGAAGTATTAGTGCTTTGTGGATCTCGCCCATTGCTTCTGGGGAAGTGATTCAAAACAGAAAATCCCAGCAGAAGTTTTTCTCTGCCTGGAATCTTGATTTTTTTTTCCCCTGTAGCTGATCAGATTTAGTATTTCTTGCTGTGCTCCTGCTTCCTCTTGACTGCTTCTTTGTTCATAAGGCCCTCATGTTTTCTAATCAAGCAGACATGTGTGTAATTTATTATTTGGGCAGAATTAATCGACAGCTGGAAGTATAGTGTTACATTTCTTCTCTTATCTTACAGTTTTCAGTAGCATTCTATATGATAGATCAGGAATTAAATCTGTCCTATAAATCCATTATTTTGTCATGTTATGCATTGTATTGTTGGGCTTCCAGGAAAACAAATAGCTCTTAATAGCTTTTGTTTTATGTGTGCTGCCAAAACAGACCCAAAGATGGTTTCTTTTATAAAAATGTTGATGCTTAATGAGCATCTCTCTTTTTTAATAGGGTTCAGAGTATAATTCAAATTACGGGTCTGAGAAGAGATCTGAGATACAGAATATCAATGCACATCCTCTTACTAAGGATAGTAATATATATTCTCTTGGTATGCAATTCATTGAGAAAGGTTCTCCTTGTCTCTTAAGATATTCCTCCTCCCTTCTCCCTTGGCTTCTGAAAATGCATAATATGGGAACATTTTATAGTGGCAAATTTTCCAAAGAATTCATTCATTCAGAATATGGTTCTGGAATTGAATAGAAAAGTGGAAAAGCAGTCATGTGTTGTTAATTTTTTTTTTTAACTGGGTGGGTGAGTGGCTGGTATAATTTGAGAAATTCCATTTTCCAAGACAGAGTCCATACTCTTTTGATGTCTAGGAAAATGCAGAATTCTTTCAACAACATTATTTCACTAGCATAGGACATCTGCATCATCCATTATGTTAGACCACATGTCCATATTCATGACTCAGAACAAAAATAGTCCACACAAATTCAGACAGACACTAAGATTTAAAAAGAGAGAGAGAATCCATCTTTAAGAACATGTATAATGATCATGTGCATTAAGAGTTTCGTTATGTTCTTTCCTGGGGATATTATGCAATTGGATTTATGTTTGCACGAAGCACTCTGAGAACTTGAAATGACAAAATATGAAGTGTTCTGCCTAAATTTGAAAACAAAGGAGAAGTAGAAAATAGAGCACAAAGGCAGATAGAGCAGTGCAGGGGGCTTGGCCCAGTGGAAATGTTGCAGAGTTGGATAAGTTCACAGCAATGAATGGTTGATGAGATACTCCAGCATTCCTGCTCTGCTGGGAAGCAGCTTGTTGAAAAGAAATGGCAAAAGATAAATGTTAGGTGGGTGAGAAGTTAGATGGCTCAGTCATTTTGCTAGGGCAAACACAGTACAGAACGTCAGAGACTGAATTTAGAAAAAGGGCACATGGGTATATGCCACATTCACATCACAAAAGAATAGGAAGATTACATCATCTGGGCCTGCCAAAGCATCTTGGGGGATAAAGTTACACACAGGCCTGTGATTTTATGATAATTTTGGATAGTGTCAGTCTTCCTAGATTTTCTGTGGAGAAAAGCATAGCTCAAAGGAAAGAGGTTGACCTATAAGAGCTTACATGGTTGAGGCTCTGGATACTTCAGGGTCTGCCTTCTCCCTCACAAAGCTACATATCAGTTTAAGGTCATCTTCTGAAGCTCTCTTCTGATGAGTATATCTCTTTCAGAAGTTAGGTAGGTCTCTGCTGGCAACATATCTCTCATCATACTATAGTATGGATCATATAATGAAACTAAATGAGAGATTCAGGACACATGAAAGAAAGCGTTCCTATACACAGTGACAAGGAAGTACTTCTTCACTGTACCACAACATGGTCACCAACTTGGATGGCTTTAAAGAACATAAGAGAAATGAAGGGTGTGCCTCTGAATACAGTTTTCTGTGGACAGTGGGGAAATTTGTACAGCTTTATGTGCTCTGCATATTCTTGAATGCTCCTGCTACCAATTTTTGTGCCATTTAAACTTGTTTTAAATCACCCATACTTACTCTTCAGACACTTCTCTTCCCCATTCTTCTCCATCCTTCTTTTACTCCATCTTGATGTCACACTGCCTTGCACACATGCTACATCATAACATATCACCATCAGGTGGAGCACCACACTGTCAGCCACTCAGCAGACACTAGGTGGAATCTCTCAGACTGTTAACACAGTGTGGATTCCAAGGAGCAATCATTGCAACCCACCTGCCCCTATTCCCTTTCTAAGATTTGTAGCTTGTTGCAAAGACTGGATGTAGCCTTCATATATTTAGAATCATAGAGTGCATTGATGAACCTTGGCACTGTTCTTATAGAAACAAAAAATGATTCACTGAAAACCTGTTGGTGACACACATGGACAAAACTTGGGCTTACACAAAAGTATGCCATTTTATGGAGGTATAGCAGGAGGTGTCCCTTTGTAGCTCCCCCTGGCAGGCAGCCCCCTGAAAGAGGTGTTGTGCACCCCATGGTAACTTATTGGTATGGGAAGATAGTGGGTGCTAGAGCAGTGGCTATCTGCACTTTCAAAGCCAGGCAGCAAAGAAAGTTGTCACTTCTCCAGATCTCCACAGAGTACATGCATATTTGGTGGGGATCTAAGAAAGTGATCTCTCTCCTTAGTGAAAACTATAGCCAGCCACCGTTCTGGTGCCCTCACATCCTTCCTTAAGCACTACTTTGCCATGGGTACAAACTCTCTTGCTGAGGATATGGTCTTCCTCAGGACTGGAAGACAGGCTAGTGTAAATGCACGGGGAGAGCATGTAGTAGTTTGTTGTGCACATTGCTCTGCCAATTATGGAGGAGGCTGGAATTATTTTCCACTGTGGTCTTCAGGAGCATCCATTGCAGCTATAGCTGGATTCCCTTTCAGCAAGAAGACCAGAACTCACATAATTAACTAACCAACCAGAAATCAGGTGAAAGGACAGAAGGAAAGGGGAGTTGGAAATGAGTTGATGCCCATACCACCATGACATCTCAGTGAGTGTCAGGGGAACATAGCACATGTTTACAATACAAGGAAACCCACATAAACAAGAAAGGACTGAAGTTGAACTTAAATTTTTACCTTTATCACAAAATAAGATAAAGTGCTGGTGATGCCAGTAATGGTTACTGCATTGTTTGGATTGGTAAATGTATCACGTGAATCAAACATAAGAAGGCAGGAACAACTACATACAGCCAGCAACTCTTCCAATAATATTCACTCCATCTGAATCCACCCAATTAATGTCAGGATGCTGTAGTACTCTGTGTTGTGCCTATAGGTTTTCCAGAGGCATCTGCCTCAGTACTGTGAGAACAGAATACTAGATTAGAGAGGCATGTGATATGAACCAGCAGGAGTTATATGTTCTCAGGGAATGTCTTGCATGGACATATTTGATAGTGTATTTTAAGTTCAAAGTAAAACTGATCTTTTGTATCAGGAAAGGGGAAGGAATTAAACATTTACTGACCTGTTTGCTTATTTATTCTGTTTATTCTATGGTTTGTTTATTCCATGGTTTTCCACAAATGGAACTGAAGGTGGCTCACAATTCGTTAAAACACATACGGTAAAAACATAAAGGCCAAAATTTAACTGTTAGTTCCAACCAAGGTACACCCATTAAATCACTGGAGATTCTGGCCATAATCCAACATCCTTTCAGTGTTGCATAAATAGCCATGTGTAGAGATATGCTTTGTGAGCACTGTGGAACTCCCATGCAAGATAACAGAATTGAACAACATGTGACAGTGACTATGTGCTGTGGAACAATGCACATCCACAATCACAATGCACAACTGCAACACATAATACACAATGCACAACTACAAATTGCAAACACAAGGCACAGAAGAACAGGCCATCCGTACAACTCCACTTCTGCTGCTATCAGAAGAATACATCCGTAGCACTAGAGTGATGTTTTGGCCCTGCATGCATAGCGTGACTTAAGAATGTGTATTTACCTAAGTGGATGCTGCCAATGGTAAGCTAACACATATGTGAGATCCACTGATCCAGCTAGTGTATTCTAGCTAGGAATAGAATTTAGGTGGATATGACATAGGGCTACCCTTGCGCTTAGTCCGGAAGCTTCAATTAGTTCAGAATATGGCAGCCAGGATGGTCACCGGAAGACCTAAAACTGACCATATAACACCAATTCTAAAGTCTCTCCATTGGCTGCCTATTAGTTTCCAGGCATAGTACAAGGTGTTGGTCATTACCTTTAAAGTCCTACATGGCTTGGGGCCAGCCTACCTGCGGGATCGCCTTCTCCCATACAATCCGCCCCGCACATTAAGGTCCTCTAGGAGGAATTTACTGCAGCCAGTCAGAACTAGGCTGGCTGCAGTTACCCAGAGGAGCTTCTCTTCTATCGCTCCCAAGTTATGGAATGGCCTACCGGAAGAGACCCCACATATTACCAGTCTGGACTGCTTTAAAAGAGCAGTCAAGACTGATCTCTTCCAACAGGCCTTCCAAGACTAGCATTTCCATCACCTCCCATCAATTGTCTTGCTGTTCTTTTAATAGTTGATTGATTGTAGTGTGTTTTAGGGGGTTGCTCTTAGGTGGATTGGTGGGTGGGGAGGATTGGGTACGTTTTTTAATGTTTTTAATGTATTAATGTATTTAATGTTGTTCGCCGCCTCGATCCATGTGGAGAGGGGGGATAAAAATAAATTTTATTATTATAATTATTATTATGAATAAATTCATTACAAAATGTGGCACAATTTCAAAATACTCCATAGAAATAACATACAGCGTACCCACCCAGAGTGGGATGAGCAAGAAAGTAGCAGGATATTCACAAGAAGGTAGTTTTCTTTTTCCTTTTCAAATTTGTTGATGATTACAAGAATAATAATCTTTGTTGATATTTTCAGGGCAACTCTAAAGTTTCTATTGTAGTTAAAAGTTATAAATGCTCCCAAGTGCTTCTTCAGGGCAACCTGGATAGTTCTGAACTAATGACATATGTGAGAGTGGTGTCACTCCAACATCTATCACCAGGGTTGATTTGGTTGAATTAATGGTGATAGTGTGGAAATATAGCTATAATGGAGATATATGGGGCGGGGGGCAAATAGCATACAAAAATAAGGCAGATGCTATTTTCACCTGAATTAACGCAAACATAGTTTCCAAGTTGGGAAAAAAATAGTCCCACTACATTCTGTGCTGATTGGGCCTCATCTGGAGTGCTTCACTCAGTTCTGCGTGCCTCATTTTAAGAATGATATAGACAAGTTGGAACAGGCTCAGTGAATGGCAATGAAAATAATAGAGGCATAGAGAACAAAACATATTGGGAAAGGTTGAAATAGTTGAGTTTATCAAGCTTGGTGAAGAGAAGACTGGAGGGTGGCATGATTGCACTCATTAAATACCTCAAGGGCAGTCATAGAAAGGAGGGGGTAGGTCTGTTCTCTGCTTCCCCAGAGGGCAAGACAAGTCTAAAGGTTTGAAATTACAGGATAGTAGATTTTGGTTGAACATTAGAGGGAACGGTTCAGCAATTGAACGGTTCCATTGTAAGAGCAACTCAGCAATGGAACCAATTTCCCAGGCTCTTTTTGCATGGCATTTGCCATGCGAAAGGGCCTCTGGAGCGTCGTGCGATTGCAAGGAGCCGTCCATATGATGTCCTTGCAATTGTGCAATGCTGCTGGGGCCGGCAGGCACCGACCACGCACTATTTCATTTTCGGCTTGTAGCTGATAATGGTGCACGATCGCGCATTGCTCCAGGGTCTGCGTGCACTTACTGTGCGTGTGGAGCCTCCGGAGCTGTGGTGCTTGTGCTTCCTGCCCAAGCACAGCCTGGGAAAATCCCAGGCTGCGCTGTGGAAGGAAGAGGCGGAGCCCTCACATTGCCTGCCAGCCAGCAGGCAACAGCTGCAGACCCAAAGCAGCAGGGACGCGAGAGCTTCTTGCAAGAGGCTGCTCACGCGATTCCAGCGCTGAGAAAAGGTAAGTTGTGGAAAGGGCCCTAGAAAAGTAGCGGGGTCTCTTTTTCTGGACATCTTCAAAAAGAGGCTGGACAGTTACCTTCTTGGGATGCTTTAGCTGGAAATCCTGCACCCAGTGAGGGGTTGGACCTAATGGCCCATGGGGCCTCTTTCATGACTCTCTGACTCTGTCCATAGATATGCAACATTGACATGACATTGAGTTGCATTTTTGAAATGCACAGAAGTGGCCAAAGAAACCAGCTAAAGTCTGGAAGATAGTGAGTCAACAATGAGATTCAAATCCTCCAAGATGTCCAAGGGCTTATCTGTCCTATTCTTTCTCATAGCTATAACATTACAAAGATACTTATCTTTTTCTATTTTCAGATAACTTTAATGTCAGCAGTAAAACACAAAAGTGAAGATACTGCATATAATGGGGGAAACAGTCCTTGTACACTTGAACTCAGAAGCAATTGCAAAAATGCATACACAAACTTAAGAAACAATTTGTTCCAGTATATTCCCCAACCGTGAGACACCAAATTTAACTGTCCCTGCTGGAGCAGGGTAAGTACTCTGGATTTTTCGTTGCTCCTCTCGCAACCGCTTGGAGTTGAACAGGAGCTCTGATGTTTCAGAAGCCTAGTCTGGCACTGATACACTTCCCACTTAATTCAGAGAAGCTGCAACAGGCAGAGCAGTGCTAAAATCCAGAACAGATTCACCACTACTATGGCACTGGATCATCTGCCATTCTTGATTAGATGTCCTCTTCTAGATAATTATACTGTAGTGGAGGATCTGGAAATCTTGCACACTACACATAGCACTGTGATTTTATTTTAACTGCTGCGGATGCATTCTATAGAATCTTGGGGATTTGGACTCTAGGAAGGCACTAGAGCTCTCTGCATAAAAATTCGAAATACCCCTCCCTAAAGTACAAACTCTAGGATTCCATAGGATACAGCCCTGGAAGCAAAAGTTAAATCATAGTACTATAATTCTGAAAGGGACCATGTTTAGGTCAGAAAATGATGGAAAACCTTTGACTTTTAACATGTTTTGGATTTTACTTCCCAGAAGTCTTAACCAGCATAGTAAAGGACTATGGGTGTTGTAGTCCAAAATATACAGAGGGATAAAGACTCTCAACTAGTGCTATATAGCTATAGCAAAGATAGCATAAACTCTGTCTGCTTTTGAGCTAAAATGAGGATATTTAACTTAGTAGTAGTAGTAGTGTATTCATTTATATCCCACCCTTCTCACTAATGAGAGTCAAGGTAGCTAGCAACATATTGAAAACAATACAGATTAAAACAATACAAAAACTTCAATAAAAGAATAAAAATTAAAATCTAAAAAACAAATAATTGATAATGTTAAAAACATTAAACATAAAAAATGTAACAATTCATAAAAAGGCACCATTGTTGCTGTGTGCCTCGAAGTCATTTCTGACTTGTGGCGATCCTAAGGCAAACCTATCACATGGTTTTCTTGGGAAGATTTCTTCAGAGGCCTTAGCCTTCTTCTGAGGCTGAGAATGTTTGACTTGCCCAAGGCCTCTTAGGGAGTTTCCATATCTTATTGGGGTTCAAAGACTGGTCTCTAGAGTCATTGTCCGACAATCATACCCCTACACAATGCTGGCTCTGAAAGACAATATACATACCTTAAAAGCCCAGCTCACTCAGTCCCTAAAAGCCTGACATCATAAAAATGTCTTAATTTGGTCACAGAAAGACCAAAGATGAGGCCATTCTGGTCTCACTTGAAAGGGAATTCCAAAGATTGGGAACAGCTACAGAAAAGGCTTTCTCCCTTGCTCTCATCAAACAAGCCTGGGAAGGGAGACAGAAAGAAGGGCCTCTGGAAATGATCCTAGAGCTCTAATGGAGGGAGATACAGTCCTTCAAATAGCCTGGACCTAAGCAGCATAGGTCCTCCCAATACATATACAAATAATAGAGAAATTACATGTGCCACCAAGCAGAAAGAAAAACTTTTAACCTAACATAGAGCCATTCAATTCAAACCGTGTTAATTATTTATCCTATTTAAAAGCAAGATAGTTGAATGATTTTTGTTTGGTAGGTTGTAATATCAGGAGGGATGGGGGAGATTTCAAATTAAATTAATTCAGCATCAGGCACATGATCACCCAATTCAATAAATAATTCATCTGAGCAACATACACCACACTGCAGTAGTGCCTGTGATGCAGATTTTATCAAGCCAGGAGGGGCTCGCTTTGTGTAAAGACATCTTAATTCAGTGCATTAAGAATAGTCCAAACCCCCATAAATGATTCATTATGGGACTAAGCACTGTGGATTTTTCCATAGACATATTTTGTGGCGCATTCAGTGTGCATGGAGCTTTCTGTCATGTATATTTAGTAAAAAAAAGAAAAGGAAAAGAAAGGAAATTCTCAGTTATGGAAAAAAGATGCCTGTTTCATCTCAGGCGCAGATTTCAGCTTGAGAAAAAGGACTGCTCAACATGAGAAGGAAAACAAGCTATCTACCTGCAGCTGTTGCAGTAAAGCACAAATGTGTGAGATTTCATGAGAATATGTTCATTTCAGATTCAGTAAAGAAGATGGCAAAGGGAGACAAATGCACAAGATGAGTGAACCTGTTGTCTATGTAGGAAACTCCCTAAACTTTCTGAAGATTTTTAAATTCCTTCCTCCAGTCAGCACAGAAAAATTGGCAGTGGCAAGCACTTTGCAAAGAATAATTTATAACTCTGCCAACACCTCATCCAGCCTTGTGAGACCAAGGGAAATGGGTCTGAGAAGGATACTCTTGGATCATGTTGTGAGCACTGGTTTTCATCATACAATCCAGAGCTGGTTTTACGTTTTTAACTGTTTCAAATAGGTTTATGTCCTTAATTCTATCTATTTTTATGTGCATGTCAGAGCTAAAAGAGGTGTCTGTGTGTATGAGTGTGTTTAATTTCTTCTGTATGATTTTAAAGCATTTCAAGGCCAAACTATCCAGGTTGCAATCAGCTGTGTGGGAAACATTGTTAGAGCCTTCGGCAGAAGTTGTTTTGACTGCCTTTGATGGGCTTTTCACATGCAAGCTGTAGACCTGCTTGAACTTTTGTTTCACTGCCTTTTGTCGGTCCTCAACTGTATTCATCAGATGGAAATGGCTACAGAGAAGTGTGGACTGGCATCCCTTGTAACGACAGTGCATGATATTATATTGAGACCTGTATGTGAGGCTCTAGTAAGAAAAAGAGACCAAGAGACCAGTCAGAGTCTCCAACATTCTCAAATCCCAAACAATTTAATAATGATAGTTTTCCATTCAGTCACTCAGGCCCTGGCAGCATTTTTTTCATCTGCCTCCAGTTGCTATTCAGTCCTGGCAACCCATTTGGTGGAAGAAAATGAGGAGAGCCAAGAGAGAAGGAATAAAGAGAGGATGGGGGATTTTGGATCTCAGCCTGAAGATAAGAACAATCCACTCACTGATGCTCTGGCAGAACAATGCCTGCTAATTGCAGAGACTCTTGCCACTCATTTGGAGATCCTAGGAGCTCAAAATGGGGGAAAAAACTTTTATCACTAGATATGTAGGTAAGCTCAAAGAGATTATACAGCTTCTCACAAATTTGAAAGCCAGAGTTAATCAAGAAGATGAGCTACCTTCAGGTCTTATATCGCTACCTCCTGTGGCCCGCCCTATCGAATGCCAGCTTTCAAAGCTTCTGAGGCCTGTTGACCATGGAGAAATAGGAGAATCAAAAGATTAGGATTCTAAAGGGAACATAGTTCTAATCCCAGATCAGGTGGCTGTTGAAATGTCCCCATTGCTGAAAGGAGAGCTGCCAAGCCAGTGAGGGGAAAACAGAATTGTGTGTAATTAGAATGAGCTGGTAAATTTAAGGATCCACTGAAGAAATCTCAAAACTGTCCATGCTCTTCCAGTTCCTCTATATTTAAAGAGATGTATAATAACAACATACTTTGGACATATCATGAAAAAACAAGACTCATTAGAAAAGACGATAATGCTTGGTAAGGTAGAAGGCAGTAGGAAAAGAAGAGTGCATTACAGATGGAAAGACTCAATCAAGGAAGAAACGTCCCTGAATCTGCAAGACCTGTGCAGAGCAGCTGAGAATAGAGTGGCTTGGGGGGGTCTCTCATCCAGAGGGCCATCATAAATGGAGATTGACTTGATGGCAGTTAACAACAACAATAACATTTGAGTCACTTGCTTTGGTGAGAAATCTTTGCTGTTGGCTCTGGCTGGGAAAATATGGAATCAGTGTCAGAAAGTTCTTTAGGATACTGTTACTGACTCTAATACTAATAAGAATCTACTGAGAAACCCCCTCAGGCTAGCAGTTTCATAATGCCTAAGGATGTTCTAATCATAGAATGCTTATTGGTTTTATACCCCGGGTGGCTTAAATCAGGACTGCAAAACCTCTGATTTGGACTCACAGGAATCAAATTCTTAGAAACAGGATAGTAATGGAGAGGGGTTTTTTTTTCCAACAGAAACCACAATCACACATATACATTCCAAAAACGATTGTTGTTTTATTATTTTCATTTTAATCAGTTATTTTCCCAATAACAGGACTCCAGGTGGTTTAAAATCGTAAAACCAACACAGGTTAAAAATATAGCAAAACATCAATAAATGTATGTTTGTGTTATTTAAAAAAAAAACAGTTAAACAATCTATACTGTAGAACCATTTAAGAATCATTAAAGACAGAATATAAAAAGCCTGATGGCTGTAATGAGCCCAGGACCCAGCATTTGCAGAGCTGGTATTCCTGTTCAGAGACCTACCCACGTAGTGTGGTGCATTTGGATCCTCTGACAGATCAAACTGTGCTAAATGGCTCTTCTTGACAGAATGGGACGCCAGGGAATTCACTTAAATGTGTCACCTGGAAGGTTTCTGACTGGTCCAACAAAAAGATAAGATTATTAATTTAATATATAACTCAAATCTTTTGATTTGTTCCTTCAGGAAATGGGAGCTGGTGAAGTTCTCCTGAATGATTATAAAAGTTGTGTAACCCCTGAAAATTCTTCTAGAGGTATGGGATCTCTTGGGTGGATTAGCCTGCTGCAAAGTGGCCTCACTGAAAATTGAAAATTGTTTAATAAGCAGTTTACAATCTTGGACTTTGGCTATACTCTTAAAGTTGGATTCAGTATCTTATATTATGGAAAACATTGGTATTCCCTCCTGGAAATCAAATCATTATTGTGACAATGTTGTGCCAATGTCTAGGATAATGTGTTGGCGTATTTGCTTAACCTGGAGTTTCAGTTTTCCAAAGCCTATTGGATTATAATGGGAATATTTAATGTCCATATTGGCCCAAATTAAAATTTCTTAGAACAATTCACACACCTCCTTCTGGTGAAATACAGAAAATTAAGGCCCGTACCAAAAACATCCTAAGGAATCTTTTTACCCAGATTATTTTGCAGGCTGGACTCCTCCTGAATGACACTCTGCCAGGGTATATAACAACGGAATTTATTTTTGTCAACTATCTGAGTGCCTGTGGTGCATTATACATTTTATCTCCACTCGTGATTAAATCGATCACACTTTTTAGAGCAGATTCATATCCCAACAGTGTTTCAGCAGCCACTGATCATTCCATTGGAGTGCATTGAAAATAACCAGACAAACCAACAAAGTCTAATCTTACAATCAAATCCACAAGTAACTGTTTCATATTGTGAAGGGACAAAAGTGAACTTCAGGGATCTGGAGTGTCATTCTAAGAATTTACAGCCAGGATCCTGGATCAGGAGATGCATTGTAAAGTTCCAAACAGGCAGAACTACAACGCCAATTCCTCTTACTCCCAATCCACGCCTTAAGCTGCTGCAACCTACCCACAGAGGCCACGAAAGACCAGGGACAATGGCAAAGCAGCATCTAGCTCTGTTCCTATCTTTGGGGGCACAACTATAGGTATCCTCTGGTATGTGCTGGGGTCCTCCAAAGGTCCCTGAGGATGATATCTCTGCAGTTCTCCAACTCCCACTGGCCATATTTGGACCTGCAATAGCCTAGCCAATGGTTTGGGGGGAACTGGCATGAGATTAGTATATAATTCTGATCTTCACAATGATTCCCCAGCAAGTGAGTTATTAGGCATAAATTGGTCTTAGGACTTTTCAAATCATTAACAAGATGCAAGCCTATCTGTTTTGGAGGAGTATTCTGGCTACTTTGAATGCTCTCAAGTCTTACTAGATTGTTATGACTCAGATTACAACAACTTCCCAACATTCCCTGGTGGTGCAGTGGTGAAATGCCGGTGCTGCAGCCACAATGTTGTGAGTTCAATCCTGCAGGGTTCCAGGTTGACTCAGCCCTCCATCCTTCTTAGGTCAACAAAATGAGTACCCAGCTTGTTGGGGGCAATTAGCTAAACACGTTGTAAACCGCTTAGGGAGTGCTTAGCACTGATAAGCAGTATAGAAATGAAACTGCTACTGCTATTTGTCTTTTTGGGGAAACTCAAACTGGGATAACCACAGGTTTGACAATGACTGCATAAAACTTTACAGGGAAATTACAAGGTAACACAAACTCATAAGGGACAACAGTGTAGTCCTTTTACCTCATTCCCTTTTGGTACTGCAAAAAGCTTATCCAAGAAAAGGACCCAGGGTATGCTGTGCCATATTGGTCTGAATTAGAATCAGCATTTAAAAGTAATGATAGATCTCATTTCTGATCTCAGCCTCAGGCAGGATTGATGAACTCTAGATTGGAATTTTTATATCTGCAAGTTAGGAAAAACTCTTTTATGATGACGTGATCTGCATGAACCTCTATAGGTGGACATCCAAGATCTACCTTGCTGGAACTTTTCTTTATTTGTAGCTTAGAAATAACAAATTAGAACTGACAATAGTAGATAACAACATTATTTTTGTGAAGTTATGTAATGACTGATATGGCACTTACTTCTTATGGTATGTATCTATAAATCAAGTAACTTTGATATGTAACTTCTGAAATGATTTGAGGAGGCTGCTGCGTGTGTGGAATTTGGGACATTTTCCTTTTATTTTTATTTTTTTGGTAGTATTTTTCTTTTAAAAAGAAACATAACATCACTGTGCTACCCACATGGTATTCTTAAAATAACAAGTAAAAATAATTAGACACTTTTAAAACAGCTAAATATCCATGCCTTACAAGCAATGAAAAAGCCAGTAAAAGCAGACTAAGCAAAACCTATTAAAAACCTATTAAATGTTTGATTCTGATAAGGCATACCTCAGTTAACAATCTGAGAAACAACCTCCTTTTTAGACAAACTTTTATGCTTGCCCAGGTCCCCCTTTCTTCCTTGTCTTCTGTCAATCTAGAAGTTTTTAGCAGCATCAGCATCAAAAGAATAGTAAAGGGGGGGCTGGAGAAACAGACTTTTAGTATCATGTTGCAGCATTGTGTGTGCAGTAAACAATCCAAAAAAGCTTGAGCTGAGAAGTCGTGGGATTCTGCTCTAGCCGATTCTACTGTAACCCTGTATACCTGCCTACAATGAGCAAGCCAAAAAATCCCTTACCCATGCATGAACAGC
Organism: Cyclura pinguis; assembly: GCA_030412105.1. Taxonomy (NCBI): domain Eukaryota; kingdom Metazoa; phylum Chordata; class Lepidosauria; order Squamata; family Iguanidae; genus Cyclura; species Cyclura pinguis. Next base: position 106,141,037 of record CM059600.1, on the reverse strand, counting down.
AAAACAAAGAGAAATGGGGAAATCAGATAGACCTCTCTAACTGGGTCTTCTCTCCCTCGTGTTAAAAAAAAAAGCGTAGCTCTGACCATCAAAATGGAAATCATGAAAAAAAGTAGAGGCTGGTGAGTGAAATATTACCCTGGATGAATTTTGGAAGAAGCACATCTTGGGAGAAGCTGATTTTGGAAGCTGATCTCTAGAAGGTTCAAAATGCTTTCATTTACTTATGCAGGAGTTACTTTCCCTGGATGTTCCATTTCACATGCTCCTAATAAAAACGTTGCCTGAAACATGCTAAACTGCTCTTCTTTTTTGTCCAACTCATCCCATATTATTTCTGCCACTGATACTAGATGTTCTGTGAAGAAGTAAACCAAAGGAACACATCTAGTTGGTTAACTGGAGTATATCTGCATTTTAAAAATCTAGCCCAAACAAACAGAAAAATGTTAGAATTTTTATTTTCTACATTTGTAACCTCCTTTCTTCAAAGGGGAGAAAAAAATACAGCCCCCATTTACTAATGTAGAACATTACCAGAGCTGAGAGAGAAAAACCAATGTAGGGGACTGACATCCATCCATTCCATGGCAAGGCTCTTCAGAACAGTTTTCTGCACTTTGAGGTGGATGAGGTAGAAATAGTTGCCCATGGCTACAAATGAATTGTAAGCTAGTCATCTTGCTAGCTAATATAGGGGTGGCAGGCTGGGGAGTGGTTGGCCATTTCTGCACTAGACTGTTATAGCACTATGATTCCACTTTCAACATCCTATGGAATCCTGGGGTTTGCAGGAAACCCCAGGATTCCATAGGATGTTGAAAGTGGAATCGTAGTGCTGTAACAGTCTAGTGTGGAAATGGCTGTAATTTGGAACCTCAAGCAACTGTGTCTGCTTTACAGTCTCCTGGAGACCACTCAAGGTGTCCTTACTCTGCCTTTGGATTATGTCCGCTGAATCTAGGTTTAGCACAGGAGTGTTTCACTGAAAAGACATTTTCCAAAGACAAAAACCACGCAAAGACAGTCCACAGAAAGGGGCTGACATACATATATGACTTACATTGCCCAAATTAGTGAAGGCAACTAACAGGGGAAGGGAACATGGTAGGGACTGCTAGTATTGCTGCTCTTCTTCAGGAAAAGATCAGTAAAAAATAATTTCACAAAAAACCTTTCTGATCCAGTTCTTATATTTACAAAGCTCCTTTATGCCATCTTCTGTCACACCAGTGAAATCGCATTTTCTTTGGACCTGATTAATAGAAGAGAGCATTTTCATTTGTTTCATTCAATCCTCTTGTGTTCTTCTGTCACTCCTTGTTTTTCAAATTTAAAACATTTTGGAAAAAAACCCCTTCTAACTTTTTGCTAGTGTGGCTTTGGGCAAATACTTTTTTATATGCGGTTTTCATACTGAAGAAAAATAGCTAATTCACACACACACACACACACACACACACACACACACCAAATGCTCCAACCTCATTTATATTCAACAAAGTTTTTAGAAAAAGTTTTAGAAAAGCCGTACGACTTTGAAATGAATCCAGAGAAGTAATGGAACAAGAAAGAAATGGCTGGTAAGAAGCATCTGCCACAATGAGGTCTATTAAGAAAGTCACAGTGGTCTTCTATTAATCTTGAAATAATCTTTAAATTCCCTCTTCTTAGCGGATTTGCATTCCTATTTCAGACACTCGTTGGCTTTACTGTAGTTTTCTTTTGTGGTTCCTTATTATCCAATACATGTTCCAAAATAGCCATATCTCCATTTTTAATTGCTTTTCTCCACCTTCTCTATATTAATCAGTCTACTTAGGTCATTATCTTCTCTCTTCAGACCTTTTTGAGCCAATTTATTGGTCATTTTAGTGCTGACAATTTTCCCCAAGCATCAGGTATAGGTCTATACAAAATTACTTCACAGACCTAAGCTAAATCTTCAATTTAATTACCACATTGCTTCATCAACCAAAGCTGCTGTCCCTTTGGATTCTCCATGTGTAATATCATTAAGTCCTGACATTGAATCTGAACGAATTAAAAGCCACTTGGGCCAAGGAACTGCTACTCCATGTGCTGTAGTAATTGCAATAAATTGAGCAGTATGGGTTATCAAGGGTACATTAAACTGGACAGATTTTCCTTCCCCATTATAAATATAGTTCCTTCAAAAGCCTCATGTGATAATGAAAGTCATCACGACACATGGAAATGGGATGGCAAACTGTTTTTGCTCTCAGATGGATGGGATGCAGAAAATCTCAAAGGTCCATAGTTGAAAGGCTTATATATACCTCAACTAGTTCATTCACTTGAATTGTAGCCATCTCTCTCTCTCCCTCTCTCTCTCTCTCTCTCTCTCTCTCTCTCTCTCTGTGTGTGTGTAAGAGGAGGGAGGGAGGGAAGGGACAGACAGTAATTTATACAGTTGAAAGAAAAAAATATACAGTCATCTGTATACATGGAATCATAGAATTGGAAGAGACCCCAGGGGCCATTAAGTCCAACCCCCTGCTATGCAGGAACACCCATCAAAGTATTGCCAACAGATGGCCATCCAGCCTCTGCTGAAAAACCTCCAAAGAAGGAGACTCTACCACACACTCAGGCAGCATATTCCAGTGCCAGACAGCTCTGATTTGTCAGGAAGTTCTTCCTGAGGTTCAGGTGGAATATCCTTTCTGCAGCTTGAATCCATTGTTCCTTGTCCTAGTCTCTGGAGCAGCAGGAAACAAGCCCACTCCCTCCTAAACATGACATCCCTTCAAATATTTAAACATGGTTATCATGTCCCCTCTTAACCTTCTCTTCCACAGACTAAACATTCCCAGCTCCCTAAGCCCTTCCTCATAGGGCATGGCTTCCAGACCCTTCACCATTTTGGTCGCCCTCCTCTAGACATACTCCAGCTTGTCGATATCCTTCTTGAATTGAGGCGCCCAGAACTGGACACAGTATTCCAAATGAGGCCTAAACAATTCAAAATAGAGTGGTACCATTATTTCCCTCGATCTAGATACCATACTCCTATTGATGCAACCAAGAATTGCATTGGCTTTCTTGGCTGCCTGATCACACTGCTGATTCATGTTCAGCTTGTGATCTACCAAGAGTCCTAGATCTGATTCACATGTACTGCTATCCAGCCATGTGTCCCCATCCTATATTTGTGCATTCCATTTTTTCTGCCAAAGTCTAGGACTTTACATTTCTCTCTGCTGAAATTCATTTTCTTAGCTTTGGCCCAGCTCTCCAATCTATCAAAGTCATTTTGAAATTTGATCCTGTCCTCTGGGGTATTAGTATCCCCTCTCAATTAGGTGTTATCTGCAAATTTGATCAGCATGCCTTCCACTCCTTCATCCAAATCATTGATGAAGATTTTGAATAGCACTGGGCTCAGGACAAAACTCTGTGGCACCCCACTAGTCACTTCTCTCAAGATGAAAAGCAGCCATTGGTGAGTACCCTTTGGGTTCAGTCGGTCAACCAGTTACCAATCCACCTAACAGCAGCGCTGTCCAGCCTGCATTTTACTAGCTTCTTTGCAAGAATGTCAAGGGGAACTTTGTCAAAGGCCTTACTGACGTCAAGATATGCTACGTCTACAGCATTCCATGTCTACGGCATTCCCTTCATCTATCAAGCTTTTAACTCTATCGTAAAAAGAGATAAGATTAGTCTGGCATGACTTATTTATGAGAAATCCGTGTTGACTTTTAGTGATTACGGCATTGCTTTCTAAGTAATTACAAACTGACTGTTTAATGATCTGCTCTAGGATCTTTCCTGGAATTGATGTCAGGCTGACCAGGCAATAATTATTTGAGTCCTCTTTTTTCCCCTTCTTGAAGATGGGGATGACATTTGCCCTCCTCCAGTCTGCTGGGACTTCTCCTGTTCTCCAAGAGTTCTGAAAGATTATTGCAAGTGGTTCAGAAATGACTTCTGCCAGTTCTTTTAATATCCTTAGATGTAATTCATCTGGCCCTGGAGACTTGAATTCATCTAGTTTAGCCAAATATTCCTCTATGACTTCTCTACTTATTCTGTGCTACATCCCCCTCCCCTCATCTGCTCCCCATCCCCCAGGTTGAGTACTTCTATCCTTTTGGGAGAAAACTGAGGCAAAGAAGATGTTGAGTAGTTCTGCCTTCTCTCTCCTTCCATTATTAATTGGCCATTTTCTCCACGCAGTGACCCTATCATTTCCTTGTTTTTCCTTTTGCTGCGGACATATCTACAAAAAGCCCTTTTTATTGTTTTTAATGTCTCTGGCAAGCCTGAGTTCATTCTGCTCTTTAGGTTTTCTGACCTTCTCCCTACATATCCTGGCTATTTCCTTGAATTGCTCTTTGGTGGTTTCACCATTCTTCCATTTCCTGTATATGTTTTTTTTAACACTTAGCTCATCTGAGAGGTCTTTAATTAACCTTTCTGGTTTCTTTAGACACCTGCCATTTTTCCTTCTTTTTGGCATAATTTTCAATTGTTCCTTCAGTATCTCACTTTTAAGAAGCTCCCATCTGCCATGAACTCCTTTCTCTTTTAGTATTCTTGACCACGGGATTTCAGCAAGTAACTCCCTAATTTTACAGAAATCAGTTTTCTTAAAGTTTAGGAGGCATGTCTGGCTACACTTGGCTTCTCCTTCCCACTGAATGACAAATTCCAAAAGTTTGCAAAAGTTTGTCTGCAAGGCAAGTGAGGAACCTGTTGGACCTTGCAGTCTTGGCAGAGTTTGACTGCCAACAAATATCAGGATAGTTGAAATCTTCCATTAACACTACATCTCTCCTTTTTGAATGTGTAGTCATTTCCTCCAGGAAAGCCTCATCCAAGTCCTCAGGCTGGCCCAAAGGCTTGTAGCAAACCCCCACAATCATATCCCTATTGTGTCTCACTCCCTTAATTCTTACCTAGATGCTCTCATCTTGGCTCCCCAGATTTAAGTCATGGATCTCTTCACAGGTGAGAACATCCTTGACATATAAAGCTACTCCTCCTCCTTTCTTGTTTGGTTTATTTCTGCGAAATAGGTTATACCTCCCTATTCCTACATTCCAGTCATGAGATTCATCCCACCAGGTTTCAGCGATGCCTATTAAATCATATTTATTTTGTTGTACTAAGAGTTGGAGTTCATCTTGTTTATTTCTCATGCTCTGTGCATTAGCGTAGAGACACTTGAGACCATGTGTCCTTCCTGGAAGTCCTGTACTAAAGTTACTTTCCCTCCCCTTGTTGATCTCTAGTTCTATTTGGCCTGCCCTATCTATATCATTTGGGCTATTTTTTGCAGCACTTACTGAATCCTTGCCCAGAATAATACTGTTCCCCCTCCCCAGTCAAACTCAGTTTAAAGACCTCCTGATCTGTTTTGCGAGACTGTTATCAAAAACATTCCTGCCAACAGTTGTGAGGTGCAGGCCATCCCTTGTCAGAAGACCATCTTTGTGGAAATGGCGGCTGTGATCCAAAAACCTGAACCGCTCCCAGCAGCACCATCTTCGGAGCCAGTTGTTGATCTCCACTATTCTTCTTTCCCTTCATGGGAAAGAAGGGAAGGAGGAGAGGAGGAGGGAGGAGAGACAAAACAACAACCTGCGCACAAAGGTCCTTCAGTTTCCTATCCATAAGCTCATAATCTTTTGTGATGCAGTGAAAGCTGCACCTCGCCGTGTCATTGGTTCCAATGTGAACCAAAAGGAGGGGGTTATGGTCAGTGATCTTGACTAGTCTTGTTAGACTCTCTGTTATGTCATTGATTTTGGCCCCAGGGAGACAGCATACCTCACGATTGATCCTGTCTGGGTTGCAAATCATTGGTTCTGTTCCTCTCAGCAAGGAGTCCCCAACCACTAGAACTCTTCTCCTCTGAGGTTTGTCCGGGGTTACTCAACAAGCAGATTCTGTCATGGCTGCCTGAACCTTCTGTTTGTGCTGAGACTGTTGGTGGTGCTGCTGCTGCTGTTAGATTTCATTCTGCTGGTATTGGGGTTCCTGTTGCTGATGTTGGATTTCCTTTTGGTGACACTGTATTATGTCTCCCTGCTGTTCCACTTCATCATTAATAAGGTCGAGAACTTGGAAGTGATTCTGTAGTTCGAGAGTCTCTGTTTTGCACCTTGCCTTTTGACTCCTGTGTGTCACATTTCTCCAAGCATCCATCTCCCAGTTTCGTGAACCAACTTCCTCATCCACTAGCTTTTCTGTGCACTCCGTCTTCCAAAAGGTCCTCTCAGGCCTATCCTCTCCCTCCCTAATAATGCAAAGATTCAAAACACATGCCTCCAGCTGTTGAACCTTCTCTTTCAAGAAGGTGACCAGCTTGCATTTGCTGCAGGTGTACCCAGTGATGTCTTGTGGCAGGAAAAGAAACATGCCACAGCTGTGGGAGGTGACCACAGCAGCTCCCTCACCCTCCATACTTGATAGTCTAGATAGTTGAATTGGAAAGGGTAAAACTGGGCTTTGCCTTCAAAGTCCCCTATGTCAACACCCCTGTTTGCCAAGTTCTTATTGTCAAGCTATCAAGAGAGAGGGTGCAATTCTATAGTACTTATAGTTACTCCCTCAAGGAGACACCCCTACCTAGATGTTGTGGACAGGCAGGTTGACTCTGGAGGCTTCAAGGAAGAAGGAATTAAGTCTTGCTAAGCTTTGGTAGTAAAAGAGCGTGTGCCGAAGGCAATTGCCTCTGGGAGCAAATATAAAGAGCTGCTAGCTCCTCCCCCTAGCTCGTCAGTTAGACCATGTGCTCAGGGACAGTACATGGCCAGAGAAAACAGAAAACAAACAAACATAGCCCCAGAAGCCTGTAAAAGATTTAGGTCTGTATCTTTTTCCTCAATCTTAAGAGTTTCATTTCACAGATATCATTATTTCAGCATTGCCAGTCCCCTCAACTCCATTCTCTACCTCCCTCAAACCAGCTTTTAGTTATATTTTGCTTCACTAAGGCCCTTTCCGCACCAGGCAATTAGAACAGGGCAGTGCATCCTCTCACGGAGGTCGTCTGCACCTTGGAGCAGACTAGGAGTGGACTACTTACCAGAGATCCGCACCTCAGTCTGCTCCAAAACGACCCCAATTGGTCCTCCAGTATGTTTTCTAAAGACTGCAAAAAAAGGTCTTTATTTTCCTGGAACGTGTCATGAGCCAAGCTGACCTTGCTTCCGATTCAGACTTGGACTCCGAGCCCAGGGTGAGTCCTGGGGAGGGGCCTCCTGGAGGGGGGTCTGCTTCAGAGTCTAAGGAGGAGCCTGCCTGTGACTCCCCAGCTGTCCCTGGCACGGAGCCCGGGCCAGCACCTGCAGCAGACATTTGTGCTCCAGAGGCAGAGGCCGGGGTTTCTGACTCCACTCCAGAGTTTGCAGCAGACCCTCCCCCCCATGTTCCTCCAGAGGCGGCTGGAGAAGGGGCGGTCTGGAGGTCTCAGCGACTGCGGGAGAAGTGCTTGATGAAGCAGCTCTGAACTCTTGAGAGGCTCCAGCTGTGAGTGGGGCCAATGGACAGTTGACCGGCCTCAGCTGGGCTGAAAACTGAGTACTTAAGTCAGACGCTGTTGGGGGTGGGCACGGGGCAACAACCGTCTACCGAATCTGCGTTCCGTGTCGTGAGCTCTCTGCCCCAGTCGGGCCTTGCTGCCTGAGTCTGCCGCTCCTGGGACTTTGTCGCTTGTGTATACTTTCTTTTGGTGATGTAACTGCTTTGCTTTATTTACGACTAAAGCCATAAAACTCAGCTCCTGCCTCTGTGCCTGCTTAGCTGCCGGCTGGACATTGACAGAATGTGCCATTGCGTTCCTGCTCCCTTGTGCAGATTCACAGGCTAGTACCAATGTGAGCCTGTGATCTGCGGAGGGTGGGCTTTAGGCATGGTGAGCTTCAGCAGTTGGTTGGGACCCACGACCAACCGGAAGCCACCATTTTGGAAGCCGGAAGCCACCATTTTGGAAGCCGGAAGCCACCATTTTGGAAGCTGGAGCAGTGCGGATCTACAGAGCTCACACTGCTCCGATTTGCCCTGGACCAAGGAGGAGCCCTGCAGAAGGGCTTCAGGGGCAGTCCGCGTTGCTTGAGACCTTAGAAGAAGTGGTAGGTAATGGCACAGAGCGATTCCCTTGCCTCGTGCGGAGAGGGCCTAAGTCATGTGGAAATCTCAAAAGCTTGTACATAATTTTGTGTAAGTTAAATTGGTCCATCAGAGGAAGCCTATATGGCTGGATTAGCAGCCCAGGAGGAGGGATGAATTTGGCTCCAGACTCTAAGGTTCCACATCTGTGTAGAAGAGCCTAATACAGGTAGATTGGTGCCTCTTCCTCCACTCCATTTGAAGACACTGACAACATAGACCATGGTTTAACATCAAACCAACTTCACTCTCATCTTCCACCTCTCCCCTCCCACAACACTTTCTTTAGCACAGAGGTGGGAATCGTGCAGCCCTATGGATGTTATTGGACTACATCCCCAAGAAGCCCTAGTCAGCACAGCCAGTGGTGAGGAATACTGGGAGATGCGGCTCAGCATCATCTGGAATGCCACATGATTCCCACTCCTCCAGATAAGACAACTAGAGCTGCCTATAGTTTTGCCTGACTATAGATTTTGCAAAATTCCTTACCATTTTTGATTAAAATACCCTGTACTCCCACTGCTCCAATAACACGCATAGAGAATATACAGAATGCACAATATACATAACAAGGGCATTGTAATGTTCAATGAGCAGTTTGAAGAAAGAGTATCATATGACAAACACCATATGCCCAAGATGCATTTTGGAGACATATGTTTGCAAAAAAGCCAGAGGTGCTTTGAAAGACTGTAAGGCAAGAGAGCTTTTGTCTGTGTTTGTAATGTTTACAACTTAGCTGCTGGACTTCAAATAGTAACATGGCCAGTTTACCCATCTCTGTTCAAAACTGAGCTTTTCTTTCACACGTGGGAACATGTTAACAGACCTTAGTGGCCTATCTTTGGAAATGGTCTCTCTGTTATGAGAGTTACTGACTTTCCTGCAACCCAGGATTCCACTTCTCTGTTTCCTTTAATAGAATACACTTCTCTCTTGGTTGCCTCTCAAAAAGATCTCTTTAACCTTTCATTAAATGTGCTGACAGCTGGTATCAGTTCCTCATGAATTAATTTGGTGCGTTTCCATTTAAATATGTCCCAACAGGATTCATTAGAGTTCCGTGCAGGTTCCTGTCCTCTGATTTCCTTTGTAAATTCAAACATGAGCCAGAGTAAATAATTGGAAGAGTGATGCAGAGAACAAGGCAGAAAGCAGGAATGCTCAGGTACCTGCATTGCTTCTGATTTGCATTTCCAGGGCAAGGTCTCCACAAGGCAGATTGATTGAAACTGGCTTTGTTATTAAACCCCTCTCAGCAATGTGTACATATGACACCCTGTAATGTTTGGAATGATACATCAGAAATATTGAGGACATTTTGTTTGAATCCAGTCCTGTCCAGTTGTTAGATAAAGGGGGCATTTCTTCCCAATAACACCTTTACAATGGTGTTATTCATTTTGCTTTTGCGTGTTTCTAAGAATCCTACAGCAGTTATTCCCTGTCTTATTTCACTATTTCTAAGGCCATTTCCACCTTACACAGTTATTGTGCTATTCTTCCATTTTCAACATCCTGTGGAATTCTGGGGTTTGTAGTTTACTGAGGCCCAAGAGCTCTCTGGCGGAGAATTCTAAATGCCCCTCCCTAAACTACAAATCCCCGGATGCCATAGGACGTTGAAGGTGGAATAATAGCCCTATAACAATGTAGAGCGGAAATGATCTAAGAGAAATAGCAACAAGCAAGTATAACATGATTGTCTTCCTGTCTTCAAGACTACGAGTCTAAATATTTTATTGTTTCATTCTTGCATGCAAGGACAAATAACTTCTGCAGTTTTTTAACCACTACAGGAGGAAAATAGCATTTCTGCACAGCTTTTGTACAGTATTCAAATATTCTGAAATATTTCTGAAAATTAATTTCAGTTTTTTTACATAGAAATCATAGGAGATTGTGGGAAAAAATCATTTTTTATGACAGAAAAAAAATCCTCCAAACATTTTCTAGGACACATGGAGTGAGGAGGATTTGTTTTGTTTTGTTTTTTGCACAAAATTATTTGGTTTGTTCAAAAACCAGCAATTTTGCACCAAAAACTCAAGTGTGTTTCTGGAAATAGTGTTTTGTTTTGTTTTTCCTGAAGAGAATGTGGGCTTTTCTGAATGCTTGAAAAATTTGTTCCTACCTGAAACTGGGAGTGAAGAGATGCAACACAAACAGAGGGAGAAGGGGAACTTCAATGTGCAGGATTTTTCCATGAGCAAATATGGTTAATTCCTTGGACACAGTCTACACAAGGCACACATTTGAACAATTATATTGTTCTAGAGGCCATTATCCTTATGGGATTAAATTGTTTTGGAGCACTAGAACAATACTTCCACTTTAGATATCAACCACTAACATGATTTAAAGTTCCTACTTGGACCAAGATTTACATATCTAAGCCAAAGAGTCTGGAATTCAAGGAAGAAAGTGATGGCTAAATTCACACACACACACACACACACACACACACACACGAACAACCACCTTAGCTAATAACATTGGAGGCTATGGAAATAGCAAAGAAAAAAAATCTAATAGGAAACATATGAACATGAATCACTAGTTGGTCTGATTTATATCACTGCTATACAGCTACTGTTGCCATTACAGATACAACTAATATCAGAAGAAGTATTGGTATTTAGAACCAAAGCTGTTCCAATACATTTTGCTGCATGTCTCTTCCCGTTTCAAGTTTCATAGTACCAAAAGCCAGCCACATGGTGCTTGTGGGAGTCAGAAAGTCCCAAAAGCTCCACTCCCCCAGCAATTAAAAGAAGAGGAAGAGGAAGAAGAAGAAAAAGAACAATGACAACAACATCAACAAGTAGAACAACTCGAACTTGCTGCAGTTTCATATTACAAATCTGGTGCCAAAGGTGGCAACGTCCCCCTGCCTAATGGTACGGTCATCTTGGTTCACAACTTATTCTCATGTTGATAATTTCCTCAGCGCAGGATGCAGAAATTACATATTCTTTGCCCAGAATTCTTCAAGACAGAGGTGAAAGTAAAAAAGATAACCCAGTAAAAGGATAGTGACAAATCTATGTATTTGTTAAATATGCTAGGGCAACAAAGGGAAATAAGAAGTCATCAGAAGATATTATTATATCTAACAACTGAAGCAATGTTGACATATGCGCAGCACTGGAAAGAAAAGAAGTATATTGATATAGAAGAATGGAAGTTAAAAGTTCTGGATATGATAGAGATGGAAAAGTTAGCATTTTCTTTGAAGAATAAATCTATCCAGAACTTTGAGAAAGAATCAAATAGAGTATTGGGTTTGGTAAGGATATAAATGTATAAGAAATTGGACTTCCGGTCCAATGGCGGAGCTAATGGCCACCTAGGGAAATTGCTGTCTCTAAGTTGCTGCCGCGAGCGACTATTTCAGGCATTTTTTTGATCCAAGAGGGAAACAGACGATCTAAAATAGGATCATCAGTTTCTCAGCAAGCCTGGACAAGAACTCCCCTGGTAAAGGGAGTCCAGAAGGGGTTCGTTGGGGACCTGTGTCTGCTAGCCTGTAAGCCAGAGGTGCTTGTCACCGGAATGGCAGGCGGGCGAAAGCAGGAGGTTGGAGAATTTCCACGGCCGCTCGACGTGTGCTTCTGAAGGGGACTTCAGTTAAGCACAGCCTGGACCTTTTAAAAATTTTTGTAAGTAAATAAGACGTTTCTATTTAATTAAATTCCAAATTGCCATCTACCAGGATTTAGAGGGAGAATTCCAACGTCAAGACTGAGTACGCGGCAGTGAAAGTAAATGACAACGAATAGCTTTCCATAAGATAGTGGACAATATATTTTCCTATTTAAAACAAAGATCCGTCTTTGTTATGATATTGGTTTTGAACCTTTTACAAGTTTTTCTAAATTGTAGGACTGGCAATCCTTTAATGAATTGGACATTTTTATAAGGAGCAAAGATATCGAAGACCTGTTGAAAATATTTTTGGGACTAATACAGGACTAATTTGCGAAAGGCTTTATCTATCTTTTTTGGATTTGCTTTTTTGTTGCCACCCGAGGAAACATTAGAAACATTATTTCTACTTCAGACTCAATTTCTCTGGCTTAGAACTTGCACCATGGATTTCTATTTACACTGACTGCACCGATGCAGCTAATTTTTCTTTTTTCTTTTCTACACATTTTCCTCAACACGTTCGGACATAAATTTATGTTAGGGGAATTATAAATAGACGATTGGTAATAAATAAGAGGATAAGTTACAAGACTACATAAACTTTACTGTTTTAAATTGATTTAAGACTGATTTAAAGACTGATTTAAGACTGATAACACTGTGAGATTGGGACTTTGAGCTTCAGAGTAAGAGGAATCCACAATATATTTGAAAAGACATCTAAAGGACCAATAACAAGTTCAACAAGAAGACCGAGAACAGGAACAGAAAGGAGCGACAAGAGATCAACAAAATAGCATAACTGAGTATAAATTGAATATAAATTGTGATTGTAAATATAATTGAGTATAAATTGTTTTCTTAAGAATATTGTGTATTATAATAAGCTTGAATGAACTAAGTTTGGGGATATTGATCAAGAATTATAATTTGCTATAATAAGAGTTTGATAAGTTTTATTAATTAAGTTGAAGGAAAATTGATTATACAAGGGGTAGGCATAAAAATCTTTTGTTAAAATGATTTAGTTAAAAGTGACATTTTAAAAGTTACTTAGTTGTGTATACTATGAGTTAATAATATTATAAAAACTATAAATTCTGAAAGAGTAATTTTATAAACAATAGAGTATAACTTTAAAAATAGTAGAGCAAAATTTCAAGTTCTTAAGTTGTAAAACTCTGGTAGGTGTCTGGTATTGTCTTATGAAAACTAATTTTGGTGAAGTGACCTTGAGCTGGAGAGCCACTGATAACCATTTCACACAGCTGTGCTAAAGGAAAGAAGGATAAACAAAAGATATAATTTAAACAAGATAGCTAAAGCTTGGAACAAATGTTAATGTGGCTCAACAGCACCACCTGGTGACATTTTTGAATATTGCCTGAATTGTCAATTTAATAGAATAAACTTAGTGAATTGAATTGAGATGGCAAGAGGTACCAGAAGAGCCCAGACAAAATTGACAATGAGTCAAACATCAACACAACAGATGAGAAGATCTTCTACAGATATGTCTACAGCTTCAGCAGACACAAATTTAATCTTAGAAGAACTGTGTAGATCCAAAAATGAAATGAGACAAGAAATAAGACAAGATATAAAAGAGACAAGAGCAGAAATTAAAGCTGACATTAAAAAAGAAATAGAGGGTCTAAGTAAGAAAATGGATCAGATGTCTAAAGAAATACATACAATAAAAACAGACATGTCGGCATTACAGGAAAAAACTAAACAGGTGGAAGAAAGAACACATCAGATAAAAGAAAAACAACTGATAGAAGAAATGAGATTGAATAGAATGGATAAAAGGTACAGAGAATGCTGTTTGAAGTTGAGAGGCGTAATTGATCAAGGTCAGGAGAACATATACGATAAAATAGTACATGCATTGACATCATACACCGAATTACCAGAAGAAAGATTGCATGTCAGTATTGAAAGAATTTTTAGAATTAATTCCAGAGTTGCAAAAGAAAGAAACCAACCACGAGACATAGTGGTTTCTTTCACAAACCTGAGAACAAAAGATATAATACTTCAGAAAAGTTATCAAGAAAAACTGTACATAGATTCTCAAGAGATAAGAACATATAAAGATATACCAGCACAAGCATTAAACAAACGACAAGAATACAGATTCCTGACAAAATTACTATTAAGAAACAACATTAATTACACCTGGAACAGAGCAGAGGGTGCAGTCTTTGATTATAAGCAGAAAAGATATAGAGTAAATAATATAGAGAAAGCAAAAGAAGTTGCAGAAAAATTAAGAAGAGACTTGGAAAAAGCAGGAAGAAAAGACAAAATGGGCTACTCCCCCTGGAAAGCAGAGAACAGGAAGAAGTGGAAGAAGCTGAGGGGGCAGAAGGGGAAGACCATAGACTAAAAGAATCAGATTCATCAGAGGACCTTGATGAACAAGAAAGAAGTCTTGAAAAAGAGGAGGGGGAATGCCAACCAGAAAGTGAAATAGACTACGTAGAAGAAAACTAATAAACAGAGAAATGGCATCTAAAGATCTTAAAGTATTATCGTGGAACATTAAAGGACTTAACTCGCAAGTTAAAAGAAGACATGTCTTCCATTATTTGGAAAAACAAAAGCTTGACATAATTTGTTTACAAGAGATACGTATGGCACAAAAAGATATACAATATTTTAAAAATCCAAAATTGGGTCAATGTTACACTGCCTCTTACCAAAAGAAAAAAAGAGGTGTGGTAATATATGTAAATAACAAATATATGGCCCAAGAAATCTTTGTAGACCCCGCTGGACATTATTTAATCATTGAAGTTAATCTACAAGGGTTAACATTACTAATAGTTGGAATCTATTAACCAATTGATAATAAAGAAAAAATTTATACTAAAATTAGGAAGCAAATTTCCAGCTTTATGAATGAACACCATCAAGAAAATGTACTAATTTGGGGGGATATGAACGGGGTCTTAAATCCATTGGAGGATAGAACATCAGAAAAACCAATTAAGAAAAACCAGGGAAAACTGCCACAAACCTTTTTTCAGATGATGGATGAACTAGCTTTATTTGATATTTGGACATTCAAACATGGATCTGAAAAGGGATATACTTTCTACTCAGACAGACACAAATCCATGTCAAGAATAGATCTTTTTTTGATATCCAAAACACTACATTCACAAGTGCAGGACATGGAGATTCTACCGAAATTGACATCTGACCATAATCCAATTCTTTTATACCTCAAGTCAAAACAAATCAAAGAATTTAATTGGAGATTAAATGATATGTTACTTAGAGATACTGAACAAGTTAAAAAACTGAAAGAAATTATCCAAAAATATTTTGAAGAAAACATTTCCTATGAGAACAATTTGGAACGCGGGCAAAGCAGTCATAAGAGGCCATTTGATACAAATGGGAGCGCAAAAAAAGAAAGACAGAGAACAACATTTACAGCAATTTTGGGAGACATTAAAAATAAAAGAGAAAGAGCTTAGATAAAATATTACAAATTACAAGTTGAGATCGGAAGTAAAACTTCTTCAAGATCAAATAGCAGCCATGAATATGGTTGAAGTGGAAAGAAAAATAAAATATTGCCGTTTAAATTACTTTGAACATTCGAACAAACCAGGCAAATGGTTAGCTTACAAACTCAGGTGAAAAAGAGAAAAAAGAAGAATATTTAAAATGAATAAAGCGCAAAAAGAGATTACAGATCAAGAAGAAATTAAGAAAATTTTCCAAAACTACTATATGAATTTGTACCAAAAAGACTTGCCACAAGAAATAGAAATTAAGAAGACTAAGAAATAAACAAGAAATTCCTAAAATATCAGAAGAACAGAAAAAGATGCTAAATGCAGATTTTACAACATTAGAAGTTGCACGAGAGATAAAAAGATTAAAAATATCCAAAGCTCCTGGCCCAGATGGTTATACAGGGAACATCTATAAAGATTTTGAAACAGAAATATTAAAACCTCTAACAGACATCTTACATGAAATAAGGCAAGAAGGTCTCCCAACTACATGGAAGTATGCAAATATAACATTACTACCAAAACAGGGGAAAGATCGGACACAACCTGAGAATTATAGACCGATATCTCTTCTGAACATTGATTATAAATTTTTTACCAATATCTTAGCAGAGAGATTCAAAATTTTTTTGCAGGACTTGATACATCTCGATCAAAATGGATTTTTGCCCAACCGACAGTTGAAAAATAACATAAGGACTCTTTTAAATGTTATAGAATACTTTTGACAAGAGGAATGAAAAGAAATTGGCTATTCTTTTTCTAGAAGCGGAAAAAGCATTTGACAGAGTTAGATGGACATTTTTGATAGATGTGTTAAAAAGAATGAATTGTGGAGATAACTTCGTCAGATGGATTGAGCAAATTTATAAAGAACAAAAAGCCAAACTTATCATCAGTGGTGAACGAACAAAAGAGATAAATATATACAAAGGAACAAGACAAGGTTGCCCGTTGTCACCACTTTTATTTATATCCATATTAGAAATACTAAACAACAACATTCGATCGAGATCTGATAGAAAAGGGATTAATATAAAAGACCAACAATTCAAGCTTAGAGCATTTGCAGATGACCTTGTATTTTTTACAGAAGACCCGGTAATTGGAATTGAAAAATTAAATCAGGAGTTAAAAAGATTTGGAGAAGCAGCAGGTTTAAAAATAAACAAAAACAAATCTTATATAATGGTGAAGAACATAAGACAACAGGAGAGATTTCAACAAAGACAGGATTCAAAATTGAGAAAAAAATAAAATATCTGGGAATATGGCTTACAGAAAATAATAAAGATCTATTTGATAATAACTACACCAAAATATGGAAAGAAATATCCAAAGAGTTGAAAAGATGGTCCAATTTAAATTTGTCTTTATTGGGAAGAGTAGCGATGATAAAAATGAATGTTCTCCCGAAATTAAATTTCTTATTTCAAAATACACCAATTATTACAAATGATAAACCTATCTGTCAATGGGAAAAAGAATTATCAAGATTTATATGGTTGGGCAAAAAACCAAGAATCAAATGGAAACTCTTGACAGAACAAAAGATGAAAGGGGGTTGTGATCTGCCTGATCTAAAATTATACTATTATGCCAGTGCAATGGTTTGGATACAGGATTGGATTACCCTGAAAGATAAAAGTTTATTAACTTTGGAAGGGTCAAATATGAGATTCGGGTTCCATGCTTATTTATGGTATGGGAAAGAAAAAATAGACAAAGATTTTAACAATCATTTTGTGAGAAAAGCACTGCTAAAAATTTGGAAGAATGTGAAGAGGATTACTTATAATAAAATACCTACATGGTATCTACATGGTACATAATAAAATACCTACATGGTTTTCACCTCAAGAGGCACTATATGGGCAATGGAAGGACCCAAATCAAAACTGGCTACGGTACAAAGATCTGGTGAGTGTGGACAAACAAGAAGGAATTAAAATGCGAACCCGTGAAGAACTCAGCCAACAAAATAGGAAATCAATTGGTTCCCATACCTTCAATTAAAGGAGCGATTTAAAATGGACATAAAATTAGAAGGCATATCAACTCAAAGAACATATAATGAACTAGAAACCATAATATTTTTGAAAACCAAACAGAAGATTTTGCATTTTTATAAATACTTCTTAACACACAAATTGGAAGATGAAATAGTAAAAGACTCAATGATAAAATGGGCACAGAACATCCAACATGCAATTCCCTTAGAATACTGGGAAACGACATGGAAAAATACAAAGGAATTTATTTGTGCTCAGGACCTAAAAGAAAACTTCATAAAAATGATGTACAGGTATCACCTTACACCAGCTAAAATAGGTAAAATGTACCAATCAGGTAACAATAAGTGTTGGAAATGTAAAGCCATAAAAGAAATATTTAAGGTACCAGTTCCAATGCAACCAGAGTTTTTTTACTGAATATCACACATATGTTTGACAAAAAATTTTTGTATCAGAACAAACGTGTACTGCTATACTTAATAACAGCAGCAAGAATGTTGTTTGCAGGGTCCTGGAAATCATCTCATGTCCCAAATATTGAACAGTGGAAGTTAAAAATAACTGAGATGAAACAGTATGATATATTTTCACATTATTTAAAAGGGAAACGAACCGACAAATTAGAAAAAATATGGCAGCCAGTTATAACTTATGTAAAAGGATATGGTTAGTAGACAAATAAATATGTGGTATATACAACTTAAAAGGTACAAAGAATCATTGAGATTTAGAATAACTTATATATTTTAAGAAGATGGATGTACATGTAAATAATGTAAATTATGGAATACGGTGAGATATATAGGTTTAGACAAGTATGGGTTTTCTTTACCCATTTGTTAAAATCAAACAAGTAATTAGTCATGTTCTTTTTGGTGTAAAGAAGCAACAGGAACTTTTTTTAAATGAGGAAAAATAAGGGAATTTCATAAGTAAAAGGGATAGCATGTTGATATTATTCTAGGTATCTGGCAAAGGAAGTCAGAATGATAAAATTTATTGTTTAACATCGATAGTTCAAAATTAAATATGTTTATATATATTGGAATATGTAAAACACAAGATAATCGTGAAATGATATTATTTATTTTATATGTTTTTTTCTTTTCTTTTCTTTTAATTATAATGATTGTCTTTTTAATAAAAATAATAATAAAAAATAAATGTATAAGAAATCAAAGAAGAAATAATGTAACTGTTCTTCTCTCTGTAAGATGGAAATTATGTTTGTAATGAAATGGAAATAAGCAATTTCAACTGGAAGATTTAAGCATGGAAGTGGGGGGGGTATTTTTGAGTCAAACTCTCAATAAAAATTATAAAAAAATAAAAAAAAGAATAGTGACAAATCTAAATGGTTAGTTGTCAAGTGAGAAGCAATAAGTGCCAGGCATCATTTCCAGAATATACTGCTAAGGGATGTTTTTGTTTTGAAATGCTTCTTTTCACAGAAGGTATAGTTGTGTGGCTAGAGCTGATTGCTACAGCGGGAAAAGTCCATTTTCTCCTTCTGTTCCAGTAGGTGTTTGTTCAGGTTCTTCTTGCTTGTTCAAGCTGTAAGGACAAGTACAACTCTTTTAATGACTGTAGTAAATAAAGAGAACAGCTGTTTTGTTTTGTGGTGTAACATTTTCTAATGCCTCTCCCCCATATATTAATATTAATGACAGTTAAAAGAAATACAACCTGACTGGATACGATCCATGAGCCCTTTCACACTGCGCAATCATAGCACCTTGGTTTACTTTAACTGCTTTGGATGCATCCTGTGAAATTTGGGGAAATTTGTAATTTGGGAGGCAATAGAGGAGCTCTCTGGTTGAGAATTTAAACGAAAATTCCAAGAATTGTCCCTGAACTGAAAATCCCAGGATTCTATAGGATGTTGACATGATGATCAAGGTGGAATCATAGTGCTAAAACTGTGTAGCATGCCAGGGTTCCAGTGTTAAAACTCATGGTCATCTCCCTCAAATTTGCATCTAAAGCCCATTGGATAGGCATAAAAATTATTATAGCCCCATTAGCTAATCTCTCCTACACACTCATGAACAGAATAAACCTTGTCTTCATCATCGTTCTTAGATATAATACAGTAACTAAGAAGACAATCCTAAGGCTCAGAGGATGAGGTCCACATCAAGAGGTGGGGTGCCAGCTGTCCCTCCTTATGCCTTTGGGGGAACAGAATTTACTATATTCTCCCCAGCATATGTAGTTTTTGAAAGCCAGCATGGTATAGTGGTTTGAGCATTGGACTATGACCCTGGAGACCAGGGTTTGAGTCCTGCTTGTCCATGGAAAACCACTGGGTGACCTTAGGTGCACCACACACACACTCTCATCCACAGAAAATTCCAACCTTAGGGTTGTCTTAAGTTGGAAATGACTTGAAGGCACACAGCAACAATATGTAGTCATCAGCTCTGTTTTGGGATCATATCTGAGGAACAAGTGGTCTAAAGGTCTTTCAAGCAGTCCATCCTGCCAAACCCTTCATTTTCTGTCAACACCCCCAGCAGAAGACTGCCACTGAGATAGCCACAGCAAAGTAAAGCCTCAACATTCACCAGGGAGAATCTCCCTGAGTTGCTCATTCTCTTCCCTTCCCTCACCCACTGTAGGATGCTGTTCATAGGGTCCATATGATTGCAACCTGTGTGCTGACAAAAAATAAAATAAAAAGAGAGAGAAGACCTTCCCATACATTTACAACTTAAAAAAGACAATGCATTTAAGAAAAAACGAATGAATGCAAAACTGAGTGAGGGTGAGAGTCAGAAATACAATCCATAGCATGACAAAATTAATTTGCCTCTTTTTCTGCAAACTAACCATTTCATTTTGTCCAGTTCATATTTTCTCATCTTTTTACCTGGAGAAGAAACAATACTTGGTTCAATTTAATTTGAACATCCAGGTCCATGACACAAAATGCAGCGAGATTAGAAAGGTTGAAATGAAATGGATCAAACTCTTCCAAAAAAGAAAAGAAAACATATGTCCTAAATCATCATAAAATCAAAAAATTAATAAAAATTTAATGACCTCCTGGTATTAAAAAAAGTCAAATCACATATATATGAACAGAACATAGCAAAGAAAATACAATTTTTTTAAAAAAAGCACTTTTCTGTACATAGTACTTCTTCATGTCCTCTACAGCTATATCCAACAGAAACATGAAAATAACCATTCTCCTCTCTATGTACACACGCTAATGCAGTTTTCACATATTCTCTGATGCTATTTAAAGCAGAAAAGTACAAGTGACAATAGTCTTTCTTCCCTAACAATGACAGGAGATAAGGGTAGCAATGGTGGAGAAAAAGAGTGCACAACTTTTCAAAGAGAAGCTAAAAGAGAAGAAAGGCCTGTGAAATTGTGGAACATTGCTAGTGCTATGTTCATCATTACGATGTTTCAAAAGTGAGCAGTTCATTTGACAAGCAGGATTCCATCTTATTTTTATACTAGCATTCTGTTTTGCGGTTTGACAGATGAAATTTAAGGTGAAAATGGGCAGGTCTATGAAAGCTCAGCTTGGCAGAAGGCCTGTGGTTCTTCCTCTCTCTTCAATTGTCTTCAATGGGAGGAAATTTATTATGCCAATGCTTAGACTGGTAATGTTTCTGGCCAGAGCTTGGAAAGTTCTCTTTAAGAAGAAAGGCTATCATGACATGCTGAAGCCATCCATAACTGAGCAGTTGGAGGGGGAATGCTCTGTGTCTCAGTGGCATCATCAGGGACTCTTTTAAACTACACAGTTACAGCATTGTGATTCCACTTTAGCTACCATGGCTTCATCCTACAGAATTCTAGGGTTTGTGGTGTGAGGTGGTACCAAAGGTCTCTGGTTGAGAATTCTAAATGGCTCTCCCTCAATTGCCAATCCCAGGATTCCATAGGATGTTGCCATGGCACTTAACATGGAATCATGGGCCCTTTCCACAGGACATTGTCATCTCGCAATGGGGATGGGAGAAGGATGGGACTGCAACAACAGGTATGCATGACATCATCATCATCCCATCCTTTTCCCATCCCCAGGCTGTGCAATCATGGATTAAATCATTGACAGGTTTTCCCCGTCAATGACTCAGAATCACACCACCATTGTGGAATTATCTGATCTTTGGAGGGTCCAGAAGTATAATGGCTGTGCTTCCTGTCCCTGTGCAGCCTGGGAAAGTACCCAGCTGCACTGCGGAAGGAAGAGGTAAGACCACCATGCTTCATCCATGGAAGCAGCCAGTGCAGAGAGGAATGCTCCTGTTGCACTCCCCTCCCAGCAGAGCTGTTCCTGAGACCTCCACGGGAGGATGTCAGAAGAAGGTATAGTGCAGAAAGGGTCATAGTGTTGCAATTGTGTAGTGTTAAAGGGACCCCATATTTGCCTAGGTATAGATGTTTCATCACCTTATTCATTCACCTTGAAGCACCTTTCTAAGCTCCTTTCCTCGTTTCCAGGGTGTATCTTGCAGGTTTCCAGTTATCCTAACACCTCTGCCACCACCAGCCACATACAACTTCGTTGCCAGTTAAACAACTGGTTGATTTTCATAGGAAGCAAAGTGCAATGTCATCTAGGAAGGACACCCATGGATGTGTCTGCCTTTCCACAGATAGTCTTATCTCTCTCCATGTGGAAAGACAGATCTGCAATATCACATGGCACTTTGGACACCTGTCTATTGAATGGAGATTGCAAACTCAGGCCTAAATCCTATTGCCAGTATTGAACAGAGTAGAGCTATTAAACCAATGGGATTTAGCTATGTGTCAGCTCTCCAATCAACAGTTGATTCAGTGGATCTACTCTCCTTGGGACTAACTCAAATTATTCTAGCTTCGGTGTCATTTTTACATACATACATACATACATACATACGTACATACATACATGCACAGTCACAAAGAGACATACATTGATCTTACACTGATATTTTTTAAATCCTGCTTGTACAAATTAAATCATATTGAGAAAGAAAGAAAGAAAGAAAGAAAGAAAGAAAGAAAGAAAGAAAGAAAGAAAGAAAGAAAGAGATGGAGGGAGGAAGGAAGGAAGGATCTCCAGTGAAAAACAGTTCACATTGAACACTATAACAGTTTTCTTTTACTTTTCTTTTAGAAAAGAACACTTTTCTTTTAGAAAGTACAAACATTTAGAAATATAGAATGTAATCATAGAACATATGACACTCATGTGTTGGAATTATGTAGGAGTTGAATAAAATATTAATGATACTCTTCAGATATACTGGCAATGCAATATAAAATGGAAGAAAAGGGTTTAAAATATAAATCTTTATGAACTCTAATAAGATATATGCAGTAAAGAGGATGGCAGGAATAAATTTCCAAATACTTTATTATAAACTTCAATAATGTTAATAAATTCAATATAAAATACAGAATTGTGTTGGAAGAGTTGTTGGAAGAAAGATAGTGAGTGGTTTAACAAAAAAGAGATATGAAATCCATTGTCTTTGATTATAAATTTCATATTAAATGACAGATAATAATAAATTTCTAAACTACAGCCACTCCATCTAGTTTTCCAAGGCCATAAATCACAAGAGTATCCTTACACCATTGAGATTGCTCTTTAACTCAAGACAACATTGTTTGGTGCTATAGATTACTGAAACATGAACATCTGTGCACAAGTCAGCTTGTGAACCAGCCTTACTACTCACACTCTTCAGGGACTTCCTGGAATTCTGATTCTGGCTGATGGAGAATTTGTGTGTGCAGCAGCTAGCAGTTCTGATTACAGAGCAAAGACATTGGCCCTCTCCACATGTGGGGGGGGGAACGGGTGAAAAAGCCCAAAAACGGAGCTTACCGGCAGCCGGGTAAGTCCTTCGCTACGCGGAGCAGTGCGAGCTTGCTGCTCTGCAGTCCTCCAGCGTCCCAAATGGCGGCTTCCGGTTGGTGGAGCCTCTCCACCAACCAGAGAAGCTTGCCAGCTGGAAGCCCGCCCCCGGCAGATCTGCAGGCACGCACTTGCGCGCTCCTGCAAATCCACTTTGGAGCCGGGCGACAGAGCGGCGCGGGGCTGCACACTCCGTGCTTTTTAAAAACCTCGAAAAAGAGGTTTTTAAAAAACATGCAGCGCAGCTAGTTCTGGCCGCTCCTGAGTGGATTCTGGTGTGGAACTACAAAAAGTAGTCCACGCCAGTCCACTCTATGGTGTAGAAGACCTCCGTGAGAAGTCGCTGTGCACCATTTCAGAAGCCCGGTATGGAAATGGCCATTGATGTCGAAAGAAAGCTCTCTAAGGATGTTAAACTAACTCTGAGCTAAGCTAGTTCACTTTTGGTAGAAGTGAGAGAATGAGGAGGCAGGAAGAGATGAGGGGAAAGATCCCTAAGTGTACCAGTATATATTTCAGAGAGATTAGGATAAGTGGATAAGTGATAGGAAGGTATAGGTTCTTGAAAACTATCACCCTATCACTGCTGGTCTATCTAAGATATCTTCAACTCTTTAAGTGCTGAATATTGGCAGTTTCCACATTAGACTGTTATACTGCTGTTATTCCACTTTGAACATCCTATGGAATCCTGGAGCTTGCAGGTTAGGAAGGGGCCTCAAAGGATTCCATAGGATGTTGGAAGTGGAATAATAGCACTATAACAGTCTAGTGCGGAAATGGCCATTGTTGCATTTCCAACACAAGTCTCTTCCTTTAATAGCCCAGAATCCACTTGTGGTTCGCTGCTCGTCTCTTGATCTATAACTTGGCTCTCCTTTTAAATTTTTAAACTTTTGTCCAGCGCTAGAGAGGCTGCACACTCTTCCAAAATAAATATATATAAACTAAAGAAAAGGAAGGAGAACAAGGAGAGAAAGCATATGAAATATCATAGGCCCTTTCCGCACCTCACCGTCTTCCAGTGCTGGGGTGCGGGGATTGCACAAGCAGCCTCCAGCAAGAGGCAGTCGCATCCGAGGTCCTTCGGCTCTGCACGAGCTGCCTGCTCACTTGAGAGCCCCACCTCTTCCTTCTGCAGTGCAGCCTGGGAGTTTCCCAGGCTGCACTGGGGCAGGAAGCATGACCAGCGCAGCTCTGGAGGTGCCGAACGCCAGGTAAGTGCACACGGGGCCTGGGAGCAATGCGCAATCGCGCAGCATTTTCGGCCTCTAGCCGAAAATGAAAAGGTGCGTGATCGCTGCCTGCCGGTCCCTGGAGCATCATGCGATTATGAGTGCGTCATGCGGATCGCTTCTCACAATTGCGTGATGCTCCAGGCCCTCTTTCACATTGCAAATGCCATGCGAAAAGGGCCATAGTCATTGCTGTAAGCAGTGTAAGGGGAGGGCGTGTGTTCAAGGCCTAGATGTTAGGGCAGGGGTAGACCTCCAGTGTAGACCTCCAAAAGCTGCTGGAGTTGCTAACAGAAAGATAAAATTTTCTTTCCTTGCCCCAGATATTGGACTTATCTGTGGCCCTTTTTGCATGGTGTTTTGGAAGCGAAAGGGCCCCTTGAGCATCGTGTAAATGTGAGGAGCGGTCTGCATGACGCACTCACATTTACGCAACGCTCAAGAGCGTGATGTGCATCGCATACACACCTTTTTATTTTCGGCTTTTAGCCGAAAATGGTGCGTGCTTGTGCACTGGTCAGGGGCCTGGGGCAAACTTACCTGCCCTACGGAGCCTCTGGAGCCGGGCCGGTCGTGCTTCCTGACCCAGCGCAGCCTACAGCTCCCAGGCTGTACTGCAGAAGGAAGGGGAGAGGTGTGGGAGAGGCGCTCATGCGACCAGGAAGCTGCTGCGGAGCCCAAGCAGCAGGGACGTGAAAGCCTTCCTCCGAAGGCTTCTCGCACAAGCGCCGCCCCTCACCTCCGCAAAAAGGTAAGGTACGTAAAGGGCCTGTGTCAAGAAAAGGGACAAACTTCAACTCCTCTTCCTTTATTGTGTTTTTAAATGCAGAATGTTTACTTTCTTCTATAGAGACGGCCAGAGAATGTGTGGCTCTCCAGATTCAGTTGGACTGCAAATTTTGTCAACATTTGTCAGTATAACTAATGGTGCGGAATGACAAAACCTGCAGTCCCATGATATCTGCAAGACCACAAATTGTTCACCACTGATTCTGTGGAAAGTTCAAAAAACCTTATTTGATAAAATTCATTTTTAAAAAAGCAGAGCGCACATCACATATCCCATACTTACGTTTCATTTGTCGTAATACTAGTATCAAGGGGAGAACGCAGATCACAAGAGCACAGGGAATCAGCACTGGATAATACTGAGGAGACAAAGACAGAGATTTTTAAAGCTTTTATAACTCAGATTCAACTTGTTAACCAACATGTGCAGGATACCTTCCAACCTTTCATAGCTGAAACCAGGCCATGTGTGGCCAACAACATTGGAATGTGGTCCAGATGGCAAAAGGTATTAATAAGGAAGACCACACAAAGCAGGAGAGGCTGCAGCAGTTTTTTTGCTTGGGCCTATTGGGAAGGGCAAGATTCCTCCCTCTCTTCTCCTCTTCCCTTTCCAATTGAGTGCAAACAACATTTGCATTTTGAACATAGTTTGAAACAGCTGAAGTAAATGGGAGACAAAGTGGAGAAAGTGGGAGGAGGAGACAGAAATTGGAACATTTTAAAAGCAGCTGAAAAGGTGAGGCAATAAGAGGATTAATGAAGACTGTTCCTGCCAAACCAGGACAGTTGGAGAATGTGGCACAGCTCTGAATTCAGTGAACTAGGACTCAAGATGGTTGCACTGAGGTAAAGCAAAGATGGGAAGCCTGCAGATGCCTTAGGACACCAAGTCCTATTGTTCCTGACCATTGGCCATTTTGACTAGCGCTGATGGTTTTCAGGTATATCTTCCAGGTGACAAGGTCCCCACCTCAATCTAAAAGAAGACCATGAATCATACGGCCTTGGTGACCATGACCAAGCTACTCTAACTTCCAACCTTTTTTTTTAAATCTCTGACAGGAAATCTCAGAGCTGGATCACTCATCCCTGGGCTTAGAATGAGGTTCCATTTAGCCTGAATCAAGGTGTAGTTTCCAAGGGATGAAGCCATATAGCCTGCCTCATTTTCCAGACAGAGGCAGTAAGCCTCCCCCTACTCCAGGGGCATAGCTACATGGGAAGGCAAAATAGAGGCATTGCCTCCCTCATAAGAATTCTGCCACCCAAATTAAAATTTCCTTCAGTCCCCAAATTTCTAGCATTTCACTAACTTAAAAATTCACTTGATTATTTACTAATACAATTTAGACCTCCAGAGAAACACAGCAAGCAAAGTGACCAAGGAAAAGCAAACACAGCATACGCAAGATTTCTAGATGTAGACAGTTCTCAGTGTGTCACTCTTCGCAATGTTAACAATTTGGAAGTTGAATTAAAAATTCACTGACGGACAGAATTTATATATGGGTGAGGCAATGCCCTCCCTCACATAGCTCATCCTGCTCTCTTTTCTTTAAACATTGTTACTTGCGCCACTGGTGGTTTCTGTGGCCATTTCCACACTACATTCTTATAGCGCGATTATTCCACTTTCAACATCCTATGGAATCCTGGGGTTTGCAGTTTAGGGAGGGGCCAGCCGCCCCACTGGTTAACCTTCCTGCTCCAAATTTTCTGTTTATTCTTGTGTGTATGTATTTGA
The DNA here is from genome assembly GCA_030412105.1 of Cyclura pinguis. Taxonomy (NCBI): domain Eukaryota; kingdom Metazoa; phylum Chordata; class Lepidosauria; order Squamata; family Iguanidae; genus Cyclura; species Cyclura pinguis. Next base: position 106,114,041 of record CM059600.1, on the reverse strand, counting down.
AGAACCTGAATACAGAAGCATACCCTTCAACTGCCCCAATTTGGCAAGGAGAGTCCCAAATAATCTCCTGCCATCCCACTTTTTCAGCTGCTTTTAAAATGTCTGAGTTTCTCGCTCCTCCTCCCACCTTTCTCTTTTGTTCTCAGCTTAATTCAGTTGCTGCAAATTGACTTCAAAGTACAAAGATAATGTGCACTCAGTTCACTTAGTAGGAAGGAGAGGAGTGGGTTAAGTCTTTTCCTTCCCTGTAAACTCAAGCAAAAACAAGCTGCCACACCCTCTCCTAGCTTGTGTGTATTTCCTTATTAATAACTTTTGCCACCTTGACCACATTATGATGTGGCTTGGCCACATGGGTCCTGGGTTTCATCTGTGAAACATTAGAGAGGGTGCAGAAGGCCAGAGTCTCTATACAGGTAAGCCATCATTGGGCAGAGTGAGGCAGTTGCCTCAGGTAGCAAGATAAGGGGCTTATGAAAGGGCAGCAAATTGTTAAACTGTTTGCTATGCCTGTATTTGTACTGCCAGAATGGTGAGGAGGATCTTAAGGCTCCCACTTCTGGGATTTTCTGCCTCCTGTGCAAAATAACTTGACTGGCTTTGGATACTGTTCACCTTGGCTTGAGGATGGAGGGCAGCATTTGCTACTTTTCCTCAGGCAGCAAAATAAAAGCAGCTGAAACTGCAGATAGCACATATTTCAGTTTTTAGGAAACGTGCATAACTGAGAGTTATTTGGAAAGCTGTCAGTTTTGCAATACCTTTTTGAAAAACTCCAGAAGGGGTTGGCCTAAAGAAAAGAAAGAAAACTATCATCACAAATCATAAGACTACATCTTTTAGGAATACTTTTCTTGACTGATAGCTTCAGGGGCATCTTTTACCCTCTTGTCCTTTTCTCATATTTACCCAGAGCTTGATTTCTGGGAGTCAAGTACCTTGGATAAAAGTTATATTTAAACTAGTATTTTTCACAGGATCCCCATATGTTCATGTCATACCTGACACAAAGATTGCCAACAATCAACCAAGGAAAGAAAACCCAAATAGAGATAGCTTTTTAAAAAACTTATTTTCTTTTTTAAATAATCCCACGAACAAACCAATATTCACAAGTACAGCATCTCACCAAAGGAACAGAAGGTTGCATCCCTGATAATAGAAGCAATATGTCTATAATATAAAACTATACCTCCTTCAAGAATAAAAAATCATAGGACTAATTAACTGAAAATTGAATTGATCAATTGCACCTGTTCAAATGCCTGGGAAACACTTTCGCCTGGTACCAAAGGGATGATAATGTCAAGGTCAGGAAGCTATATCTGGGAAGATAGAGACCATTTCTGAAAACGCCCGTGCCATCATCTTCCACAGCTCTCTTGGAAAAGGAGCTTGTAGGAAAGTCTATAATATATGGTGTTACCCTGATTTCTGGGGGTGCCGGGGGGACACCTAAATGTGCTCAAACGATGCGGAGGGAATTAGCACAGAGCACAAGTTGGCAATGCGAGAGGCAGGGTAACGTAGCAAGATCTTGAACCCTATGTCTACAGGGTCAGGCCGAGTCAATGATAAGGCAGATGTTGAAATAATAATAATTGTTTTATTGAAACACAATCAAACACGTGTATGCAACGCACTCACACAAGAACTATAGAAATAAAGGTAGGAGTAGGATAGAGGGATTTTGAGAGCAGGTTTGATATGGGAAATACTATACCTGTCCTGAAACCCAGTAAAAGCAAAGAATCTGGGGAGCGTGGATTCTCAGCACGTGGGGCTGAGGTGAAGGCTCGCTGGACAAAGCGACAGCAAGGCAGGATGGAAGCCAAGAGCGATCCGAGGAAGCGCTAAAAGTCAGGGGTTCTCATAGGGAAAATTGTGGCCGCAGGCTAGTCCGTATTTGGGGAAAACAATGAGTTTGGGGCTGGAGACAAAGCCTCCGAAAGGTCAGTACTTTAGACTATTGAGTTAGAGCCAGATTGTCAATAGAGTAGCTAGTATGCAAACGCGGAGTGCTTGAGAGTTGTATAATCCGCTCATCAAGCTGCCTGCACGGGGCAGGGGATCTTTTGTAAGTAGCGTGCATGCATAATGTGGTACTTGCCTTGAGGTCTCCTGAAGCTGCATTCGGCAATGACTGGCCTGCCTAGATCGGGATGTGAATGGTTCGGCTATTGTCGGCTGCGCCTGTGTGCGTGCTTGTCCGGGCTCCTCGCAAGCACGTGGAGAGGAATGGGTACAGAAGGCCGAATTCTTGATATCAAATGATATCTTAATATCCCACAAGCTTGGGCTAGAAACAGCGGTAACAATGGCCTCCCACAGATTAGTTTAGAGGAATGTGGTCGTTGACTGGGGAAGGGAGAGTTCCCCCACTTATGGTGTATAGCAGAAGTCATGGCAGAATTATTTCAGAATGTAGTTTTAACTGCCATTATCAAAAGATGTGTACAGGACCGAGCATAACTCAGGCGGTATGGCATCATTGACTGACTTACCCTTGGGGAATGATAAATGGTGGCTCAAATGATATTCCCCTGGTGTCTTCTTTGGTACTACCTCTAGAGGGGAACCCTGAGGTCCCTGACTGGGGGCAATGCAAAAGAGCCCCAAACCCTGCCCTCATTGACTTCCTTCCTGATCTTCTCCCTGACAATGGCCTCCAAGCCAACAACAGATCTTAAGTTCTTAGCAAAGTATGCTTTCCAGACCCCTTGAAAAGGGATACGGAAACCAAACCTGAAGCCTTCCCCCAAATACTCAGCCACTGCTCTGTTGGGATATTGGAGGAGCAGCACCTTCAGTCTGCCTACATCAATTGGGCTGGGGCCCCTTTGGCAGAGCTTGGCCGGCTTGGCCTTGCTTGCCCCCTTGCTGCTCCCCCTGCTGCTCCTTGGGACCTCCTGCACCTCTCCCCTTTGGGCATCTACGAAAGGAATGCTGACACCCACAAACCAAGCAGGCATGCCGATAATTACACTGGCGCCAGTTGCATGAACTCTGAGTCCCAAATTCCCAGCACATGTTATTCTGAGTGCCTGCCTGACCGGGTGCAGATAGCTTACCCATGTTGCCTGCCTGCACCCACTGCACCATATGGCCACTATGAGATCTCTCACCCTGAATTGGCCTGGCAGGGGTCATGAGGTTGACCCGAAGCTGTGGTTGGACCTGGTCCCATCTCAAGACCAGATTAGCAGCTGCCCTCATCCTAAAAGCCTTGTCATATAGCAACCAAGCAGGGCCCGCAAAGTCAACATAGGCTCTGTAAATGATATCTAAATAATGAATGAGGGCATATGCCCTGAAAGGCTGCACCCTAACTATGATGCCAGCATAAATGCAAAAGCCTGACAACCAGTTACGCCAAGTTCTCTCAACTTTCCTCTTCCTAACCTTCTTCCTCTCTTTGCCATCCAACTCCTTCCATTCCTTCTTCTCTGGTTCTCTAAAAAGTAGTGAGAAGACATCAACAAATTCCCCTTTGTGGATCTTTTCAACAGTGGCATGGGATTGGTGGTCACCCAAAGGTACATCTGTGTCTGCAAAAGGAATAGCACTGTATGGTACCCGCCCCATTCCCATGGTGGTGGTCTGCTGTGACCATCCCTGCCATTGTTGCCCCCTGCAGGCCAAAAATTCAAAAGGGAAGGTGGTTGATAAACTGCCACATCGCTTCCACCACTAGAGCTGCTCCCCATCTGGATATTACACCCCCCATGGCCAACCCTGACCTTGAGAAGCACCGCTCTCACTTGCCTCATCTCTGTTAGCCACAAAATGATCCGACTCACCCAGTTGTGCTGAAGGGCTGTCCGAAGTACCCAGGCCGGTGAGGTCGACTGAGGTTGATGGCTCGCCTTCCATACTCGCTCCTTCCTTACCACCCTGAAGCTGCTTTTCTAATGCCTCTAGGCGAGCTAAGATCATCCGATTAAAGGAGTCTGCAGCACCCTTATGAGCCCTGCCGATTCTCTTGCAATTGGCCTTGCGCCTTTCAAGCTCCTCCAATTTAGACAGAATGGACACCCTTACCACTCTCTCCTCCTCCTTGTCTAACGACGCCGTTGACATCAACAGAAGACGCTTACAAGGAGGCTTCCTGGCAGGGGCTTTTCCTTTTGATACACCAGTTCTCTTTTTGGGTGGCATGGCCTCATGTTGCGAGTAACTCTCAGCAACCAAAATTATATGCCTGAAATCCAATTGATTAACTATGTGTGTGTGTGTGTATTTCTAACTGATTAATGCTGATTTGAATTCCATTTAACTCTTCAATCCGTTTAAAATTGTTTGGATCATGATAAATTTGATAAATTTAATTAAATTTGATTAAAATTTGATTGAAAATGGAGGAGATTAATTTATCAAATTCCTTAAGATTATATAAAATTGCCTTGCCAATCAAATTGTGGCCAAACAATTAATTTGATTAAAAGCCTTTACAATGTGTAAAATTGATTGAACTTACTTAAAATTGATTGCTGATTAATTTAGTGCCCTAACAGCCAATTAATGCCTCAAAATTGATTGAATTAAAATTTAGATTATTATGATTAGCAAATTAACTAATTAGCAAATTAATTCTTGCCTTATTAATTCAATTTGATGCCCCAAATTGATTGAAATGGATTAAAATGACTGAAATTAATTGAATAATTCAGACTGATGTGGTTCCTGGGCTCAATTTGATGTCCTAAGCTTGCCGCAGCATGTGCTTCCTCTTATACCCTGTAAATGTTTATATTTATGTAGTGTGGGTGGGTGGGTGTTGCTCGTGACCACTGGTGAAGAGGATAAATAGATCGCCATCCTATGGAGGCCAAGGAAACTTGTCCTGCTGCCACGTAGGAGCTGCTGGTATCAAGCATCCAACGCAGGCAAGCCCGCAGCCCCTCCAGGAAAAAGCAGGAGAAGTGAGAAGACCTCACAATCCCTGCCCCCCGGGCCACTGATGTGAAAGCAAGGGAGTGCAAGAAAGAGGCAGCAGTCGCTCGTAGAGACCCCTCCTTGTTCTTCAAGAGGAAAGCGCAGGCAGCAGATCAAGTGGAGAAGAAAAAAGGCACGCGGCAGACGGCCCCTGCAAAAATGAGCCAGTGGGATCGGCAGCAGGTACAGAGGAGCAAACAAACAAGCCTCAGGCGAGTGGCAGGCAGCCCTGGCAGAAGGAGCCGGCAGTTGCCACGGAGGGCAAGTGGCAAGCCACCCAACGCGAGGTGTGAGAGGGCCTTCCACAGTCCACCCAACCCCAACAGCACAGCCAAGCTTCAAAAATGCAATGGGCAAACAGTGCTCCACCAGCCCTCAACAATCGCAGGTAGGCTGGACAAATTAAGCGGGGGGGAATGCGCTGGGGTCCAAACGATGGAGGTAAATGAGGTGGAAGGGGGACGCAGAGAAGAGATGGGAAAGTCCAGCTACCATCCAGCAGCACCGACAGCCGGAACCTAACCACTGCCCCGCAAGCCTGACCATCCTCGCGGTTAGACTCAAAGGCAAACCGTTCGCAGATCAAACCGTGCTGGGAATCCCAAGAGATGATCTCGTGTAGAAGATCCAAAGAGGCCACGTGTGAGGTGAGCCAGGGTTAAATAGGCCTTAGCCCCACCTCCATCACATGGTACAGCCTGGTACCACCTGTGCCATCTGCCATTGGTGGACTTCTCTGGGGAGGGCATCAAATCCCTCCCTTCCAGGCAGCGAAGGCTGCGCATGGTCAGGGAGGCCTAGTGAAAGTCATGGCAGAATTATTTCAAAACATAGTTTTAAAAGTTATGTTATTGCATTGTGCTAAAATCTATTCAGAAAGACCCTTGGAGTGAAGTGGTATAGACATTTTGAAAATCTAATAAATTATAAAGTGTTCTACACATTCTGGGGAGTGTTACTTCTCCCCATCCACAGGAGACAAATGTTTCAAAGACTGCATTCATCCGCAAGTCTTTTCCTGGACTAATAGGATTGCAATATACCATTTGGCACAGGGAATCTGTTGTGTGCACAGACACACTCTCAGGTCATCCATTTAGAGACCTGCAGCATCTATATGCATAGGTGTTTCCATGCTTTCTGAGGAAAAAACAACAACACTGTCACCAAAATGAGCAGAAGGAATGGAATTTTGAAAGAGAGAGAGAAATGATCCCAATAGAAAGAGAGGTATAAACAAGCCATTCTCATTACCTTTCTAAACAGGCATGCAAACCAAGATTTGAAACCAATTGCTTTGGCAAGCTGTATGGGAAACAAAGAAGCTCTAGAGCAGAAGAAAAGGATATCACCAGCAGTAGGAATCATTGAGGAATTTCTTCAGTTCACACACCACACATTTGAGAGGAGAAATGTGATTTCAGCATCTGTGTTGCAGAGGGCCCTTGAGTGACCTCTGGAAAATGTGCCATGTTAAGCAGTTCTGAATTTGAGTTTGGTAATAGTGACCCCTGTTCGCCAGAATCCTAGATCAATGCTCAAACCGCTATACTGTGCCGACAATACTGAACTAAAAGCCAAGTTAATTGAGATCCAGTTTTCGTCTTGTTATGGTGAAGTAGCTACACATTGCACAGCTAACACATTTAACTGCTGGTCATATGAGTTACTCAAAGTCAAACTAGAGTGGCTAAGATCCTCCATGGTTAGACGTACTTACAGTGACAGAGCTCCATATTCATTGCTATGTCTCCTAATTCAATACCCTGGAATTCACTCTCAGTGTTGCTTTTCGCAACACTCCTTGCTAGTGGGAAGGAATGCACATGTCATTGTCCAGCACCCTGTTTTCCACTGCTTCAGGACTACTTTGTTTGGTGCAGCTCCCTGGCTTTGAAGAGGGGTGGGGGATTTTTATGTCATGATTGTAAATGTGAATTGTAATATTTATGATGTCATATGTCTGGCTTATGACATCATAAATACTGAACATGATGCCAGCCAATATGTTTAGCATGAGATTTTCTTTCCTTTTCAGAAGTGCTCTCCAAACAGTACTGAAAGATATTCATTTGTCATACCACATAACTTTCCTCACCTATGTATTTAGCATTCAAAATGTTTTGATTACAGATTGCTCATTAAAAATAAAGCTTAATTTGAAAGTCTGATTGATGAAGAATGCATCTCTGAGTAAATCCCATTGTGGAAGATGAAATGGCTTAATTCCCCTTATGTCCAGTTCAACTGTGAGATAGTTCAGCTTAATCAACAATTGCAACAGCAATAATGAGATAAAGTACCGCTGACTTGCATAAAACTAAAAGGAAAGTGATGACTTCTGCTTTGTATCTGTACTTGTTGCAGAACGAGTAGCTTCTGCTGCAAGGAAACAACAACCATTCTCAGAATGCTTGATACTGGCTACTAGATGAGAAGTTGTTGGGTTGGAAGTAGAATACAAAAAAAATAAAGAGTAGTTATTATGGGAGAAATAGTAGTTGTTAGAGGGCCTCCTATAAATGCAGTAATCTTATGAAATGCATGGAGTAGACTTCTGCATGAAGTGCTTGCTCTAGCACAACAAAATTATATATCAGAATCATATACTGATACGCTCATGCATTTATAGCAGAAAGAAAAACTTGCCAACGGAAACCCAATAAAACAATATATTTTCAAACAGACATGCCCAGAGGAACACTTTTTATAAAGTGAGCCAAGTTTCTGCCACTCAGAGAACTTTGTGTATTGGGTACTCTGAAAATAGTTTTCTGGGCAATGAGAGTTAAATAATATAGCCATTTCTGCACTAGACTGTCATAGCACTATTATTCTATTTGCAACATCCTATGGAATCCTGGGGTTTGCAGTTTTGGGAGGGACCAGGAAAGGAAATAAAGATATTTACAATAAACAGCTATGGTTCTTAATGAACCATTTAGGCTACATCAATCATAAATAAGTGATTGTTTGCAATTAGATATCACATTGTACCTGTAGCAGTCTCTATGGTAACATAGTCATTTTTTATCAACTCCTTCTGAGAACTAGTTGGTGATGATTTGGTGTTTACTAATGGAGTAGTAGGTACAAAAAAGGCAATGGCTGTTGGTCCAGAAGCTGTGGGCAGTGTTAGGCCATCAGTAGCAGAAGAGGTTACAGAAAGGGTTGCTGTGAAAGTAGGTTTAGTTGTTAAGAAAAAAGAAGGAGTTGTAGCAGCAACTGAAATGGCTGTTGACATAGAAGATGTGGACAGTGTTAGACCACCCGTAGCAGAAGGGGTCACTGTGGAAACAGGTTTAGTTGTTAAGAAAAAAGAGGGAATTGTAGTACCAACTGGAATGGCTGTTGGCACAGAAGATGTGGGCAGTGTTAGACTATCACCAGCAGTACGAATCATTGAGGAAGCAGATTCAGTTGTCAAGAGAGAAGGAGGAGCTTGGGTGGAAACTGCAATGGCTGTTGGCATAGAAGATGTGGGCAGTGTTAAAGCACTAGTAGCAGTAGAAGTTGTTGAGAAAGCAGGTTTAGTTGTTAACAGAAAAGTAGGAGGTATTGGGGGGATGGTTGTTAAAGAGGTAGTGGTCAGTGTGGTGGTACTCGTCTGAGATGTGGTGGTTATAGTTGTGGTGGAGACGGTGGTTGTTGCTGTAACAAAACAACAAAATGATATATCAATATGATACCTATGCATTTGGAACAAAACAAATCAAAAAGAAAAAGACCCATTCAACCAAAGATATTCAACCAGAGAAACTATTTAGAACAGAGTCTCTAGGATGTATCAAACAACACACACACATATGTACACTAAAGATGAATTTTGCAGCTACCTTGACCTTCATATATTTCACATCATGGGGTATAAATCTAATCTGTCATAATGGGCAGATAGTACTACATCACAATAAGCTTCTGCTCAATCCTTCTGAAGACACATTTCGCTAAGTACTCATATCTATTAAAAGGAGAGCCAGTGTACTGTAGTGGTTTGAGTGCTGGATTAGATCTCCAGGAGACCAAAGTTCAAATCCCTATTAGACCATAAAAATTCATTGGGCAACCTTGACCAAGTCATATTCTCTCAGCCTCACAGAAAGGCAATGACAAAGCCCATATTAAAAAAAAAAATAATAAAACTTGCAAGGAAAACCCTGTAATAAGGTCACCTTAGGGTCACCATTTGTGAGGAAGGACTTGGAGGCTCACAACGATAACAACGATAACAAGGAGTTATTTGGTAGCCATCATCAGAGATAGTCAAAATATAGTTCATTTAGATTGTTTCCATCTTGTTTTGAAATAACTTTAAATTTGAGGTTTCCAGAAACAAGCAAACAAATAATAACAACTATCAAGTGAGTTAACTCTCCCATTTCATCAGTGGGTTTAAGATGGCTTTTACATCGTATATACAATGGAGTTCAGAAATTCTTTAACTTGGCTCGATCTTTTCTAAAACACAATAAAATTACTGCACTATACTACACTGTGAATGAACTGGGTTCACACCATATAATTTTGGGCTACATTCCTCCAGATCCCATTGAACTCAATAGATAAAGTGTACATATCTTAAATGTGTAAGAATGTAGTATAAGGCTGCAATTCTATGCAAAATTATCTTGAAGTAAGTCCAGTTGAACTCAGTGTGGTTTCTTTCTGAACATGTATGCTTAGGATTGTGTTGGAAGTATTTTTTCTATAATCTGCACTTCTACTTATTTTGGTGTTTTCCTCTGCGTGTATGTATCTCCTTTCCTCCAGGGAGCTGAAGCTAACATACCCAGTCCTTTCCCCATTTTTATCTTCACAATACAAACCGGCAAGGTAGGCTAATTTGAAAAATCATGACTGGACCAAAGTGAGCGTCATAGAGATCTAAACCTGGTTTCCCAAGTCCTAGTCCAGTAATCTAACCACTGACAGCCAGTGTGGTGTAGCGGTTTGGGTGAAGGTCTAGGGTCCAAATCCCTGCTCGACCGTGGAAACCCACTGAGTGACCTTGGGCGAGTTACACTCTCTCAGCCTCTGGGGAAGATAAAGGCAAACCCCCTCTGTATGAATGTTGCCAAGATCTCCTGTGATAGGCTTGCCTTAGGGTGAGCATAAACCTGAAACAACTTCAAGGCAAACAACAACAACAATCTAACCACTACATCATACTGGTTCTCTGCTTTATTGCTCCCAAAATAGCTCACAAAAAAAGGATGACAAGTCAGTAACAACAACAAACACATAAATTGATCAACCATGTGTCACCGTTCTTTATGTTCATCAAAGGGTAGATTTTTGTTTTGTTTTGTTTTGACACCTCACATTTTAAACTATTTCAAAGATGGGATCTCAGTGAAGAGTATGATTTTTCCCTATCTCCATTTTTTTTTCTTTCAGATGTTGAGTCTAATCCTATGTTATTATATAATACTTAATTTCATTGTCTCTGGGGAGCTTTTCAACTGCAAGATTCCTTTGGAAATTAGATATTTCTCTGCATTGTACTTTGCTCAATGCAACGTCCTAAATTTTCTTTCTTATCTTGAAATCTTACAGAGAAACCAACACTTCCAGTTTTGTGAACCATGCAGTTCAATGACCTCTTGGTGTCAATTAGTGCAGTTGTACGAGAGAAACTCTACAACACACACACACACACATAAAGAGAAAGAAAGTCCACCGAGTATATATTCATTTTCTGTCCGAAGGAATGAACAGAGACAAAAAAGAAAGCACAAGGACAGAAATTGGCCCTTTTTTCTAAATATCCAAGAAATGAGGTTAGCTTTAAACTTCTGTTTCCACACATTTTCAGATAGGACCCTAGAAGAGACACTTCTTTTTAAAGCAGTTGCAATTAAAACATACAATGCAGCATACTCTGGTTTCAAAATGTTCTAAGATACAACTGGAATGTGCAACCTTTGGCCCTCTCAATATGATTGGAGTGTAAGTACCATCAGTCCATGCCACCACAGCCAATGGTGAGGGGTGCAGGCCAATAATATTTGGAAAGCCACACATTCCCCATTCTGGGTCTAGATTCTGTCCACCAAGTCAGCTTCATCTAAGCAGGTTGGATCCACACTCTACTGGCAGTGCAGACTATGGCCTTGTGTCTATATTTAGAGTCTTCACAGGATAGGGAGAACAGACAATGGACCATAATTCCACTCACCTCTCTCAACTTGTAGATTCAGGTTCTTTTTAATGTCATTGAACCAGCCTCTGATTTCAACACGACAACAGTACACTCCTTTGTCTCGTTCATTCAGATTTTCAATAGTCAGTGACACATCTCCTCTAGTCACATATTCATTTAAGTGGTACCTATGTGACTTTTTTGATGTCACCCTCCGTCCATCTGTGCGGAGAATTTCATTACTGCATTTGGAATTCGGGCAACTGCCTCAGCCCCAGCACATGTTGGTAAGATCACTTCGTGATCGGACACGGTAGGTGCACGGCAAAGTGACAGCTTGGCCCACCACCCCTCTTACTGTGTTTTGGGATAAGGTGCCCACTGAGAAGAAAGAAAGAAACAGAGAAAAAAGTCAGTAACATCTTAACTTCACAATATGTAATCTGCTTTTTTAAAAAATGAAGGAATACATTTCACTGAAAACCTAACTTGTATGATGTTTCTCACACTAAAGTTGAGATGGCTATCATGAGACAGTATGACCATAAATGTTTCAACTGGACAGATGACACATATGTCAAGTTGACAGTTCTGCTACTTCAGAGAAAAACGATTATTATGTGCTTTTATTGGAATTAAAAGTATACAAATGTCACATGACATTTCTGTTTTAGCTTCTATCACTTCTGCACAACTATGAACTGTTAATGCTAAGTGGGGGCCGGAGAATTGAGAAATATGGGATGTGAATGAAATTCACATACTGAGGAGGTCTAACCAACCAATTAATTGGCTACACACTATTAAAAATCACTGCTGTATTTATTTATGACTTTAATTTGTTCAGATGAATTAATTGAACAGTTTTCTGTAAAATGTATAGAAAACAATTTACATGAAAGTATAATCACCCTTTAACATTTAAAATGGATTTAAAAAACTTCCTAACCAAGCCCCTTTTCTATAATGGTAAGGAACAATATAAAAATACAGTTAAAATAAAGTAACTAACACAAAATGTCAATGGCTTGCTGTCCCTGTCCCTTCCTCTGGCTAACATCCAAAACCAACTGAAAACAAAAATGGAATTGACACATCACTTAATCTGCTATTATGTGATTCCACCACACACACCCAGTCACACTGGGTTGATGGGGAAAGTAGGGGTAATGGTGAGTTAGAATTCAGCAAAGCCTTCCACAGTTCCATTGGGATCCACTGATTCAACTGCGGGAGATCTTTACCAATTTCCCCCTCCCCTTTCAGTAGGGGGACTCATAGAACAGTAGATGGGGTGGCAATGGGACCTTCAGAACAAGAAGAAAATAAATTTAAAAAATTGCCTTCTTCCACACCCCACTTCCATTTGCACCAATGAGACCGTTGTGAATGGAACTCCACTAGGCATACTCTCACAGGCAGAATAAATGCTTTGGATCCAACCCAGTGCTTGACTAGCCATTGTAGTGAGTCCCATTTATTAACTCTGTACTATAAATCTGAAAACCACAATGTCACTCCTGGAATCCATCCAGCCTGTTCTGTTTGTCTGATCTTATCTGTTCACTCTTAGCTTTCCTAGTCCTCCTGGAATACCCTTTAGCCACCTCAGCCACATAGGCAGTCTACACTATCAGTTTACACTGGAGCTATGACTTATGTGACTATAACAAAGGCATCCTCTCTTCTGGTGGGAAGCCAGGGCTCCTTTTGTAACACTGGCCTTTCCATACTCAGCATTTTGCTGAAGCCCCTCTAATAAAAAGAAAGTCAAGTGAGGTGGAACAGATTTCCTGCTTAAATCCATTGCTTTCACCAGGGTCAAAGAAGCCAAGGATTTGCAACATTCTGTCACTACCATTTTCTTACAACCTTCCCTCCCTTTGAGTTCAACTATTTAGAATCCATATTTTTTTCCTGCCCTCTGTATGAAGTAATGTCTAACTTTTTGCTGAGTGGAGGGCATATGGGTCAGCACACAATGCTCATGGCTGCTCAAATTACACAGAGCACCTCTGTTCCTAGACCTGCTTGTTGGAGTGGCAAAATAACCCTCTGTGATTCTGATCCCTGTCCAGCTAAGTAATCCCAAAGAGAGCCACGGGCATCAAATGTGCTGGCCTTGATTCTGCTGAGTGGCTCTTCTCTGGAGTTCTGTGAATGTCATTTCCTCTTGGCAGGATTCCCAGGTAATACGCAGAGACTCCTCTGAAAAGGTCCACATAATTTTCATGCAACATTCCCCAGGTAACATTAGCCATGGCACTGTTTTGCTGTAGGATATGTCATTGGGATGATATTCCCATTTTTTTTATTGCCTTTGCCATTGCCCCTTGAGATGTACAAATTTCACTAATCCCTCATTACTATACAGGCAGAATAATTACTTGGGTGGCCATGGGTGTTAAAGTAGCAGGTAATGGAATGGAAAGCAAGGTCACTGGCTCATCATTACAGAGCTGATGTTCACCAACAAGCATTTCCTTTGTGGGATGTACGTTAAGGAATTAGTAACCAGTGTGTTACTGTGATAAAACGTGTAATGCCACTATGAAGAATTCTGTTTTCTGTGTTATGATTGTATCACAAAGCCATTCATTGAAGTCTGTGACTACTGAAATCAAAGTGAATGGCAGGGGAAAAAACATAATTAGGTCTACAGGTGAAATATCCAAAGTTGAATCACTATACTTTGTTAGAGCTCGAAGAAAAAAAAAGTAATTTTTTAAACTGAAGCTCTGAACCCTTCCACTGTGTGACCCCTGGCTGAAGAATTCATGGAAGTTATAATAAAAAAGTAATTTTCCCAGCTCTACTTTGACTGGAAGAAATATGAGAAGTATATACCAGCACCAAATAATAGCAACGGCACTAAATTCTTTTTAAAACATTTGAAAAATCTAATTCTCCACTTTAAATAGGTTTCAGTCTTGCATTGCTTTTCACTTCCGTACTGGCATTCTTTAGCTCTTTTCTTGTATTGCTCTTCTGCAAAGCAATACATGTCAAGTGAACCAAAAACAAGCAAACAAACAAACAACAAAAAAGCTGTTAATTTCCAAGGAAGGACAAGAGGAAAAAGGGACCTTTCTTTTGCTAACAAATAGGGTACATTGGCAGCAAACAGTGTTTAGAATTTCTTACTATGGATAAGAAGGGTAACAAAAGGTCATTGTCCAATGAAGAAAAGAACTGGGAGATAAGCATGATCACCTGGGCTGTGGTGGGTTTTTTTTTTTTTAATTTGATTTTTGTTTTTTGTTTTTAAGCAGAGGGAGTCTTGAATCTAAATATTCAGTTGGTCTGAATTTCCACAGATCAATTTATTTATTTGATTTATATCTCATCTTTATCCCAATGCTAGGACTTGAGGCATCTGACAATAAGATACAAAATGTAGTTCAAAACACAAAGAGCACAGTCCTGCATAGGGAGATGTAGAACAAAGTTCTATCAAAATGCACCCATTCTCCTCTCTCTCCATGCATAAGACTCACCATCCTGCTGCTGGGAACCTCCCAACATAGCCAGATAGTGGTCAGAGAAGAGTAGAGGAGACAGCTGATAAGTATTTGGCCATGTTTTGATAGCTGGTTGCACAACAACAGCAATAACAGTTTTCAGGAAACCCCAAAGGACACCCAGGAGGTCTTGAAGGAGGACTTTATTTTTGTGTGTCCAGTATCACAGTATAACTTGAGAGTTCTTGGCTACCATACCTCATTTTCTGCATAGGCATGTTGGGAGAGGGAGGCAACAGAAAGACAGTGAGTCCAGTGCTTATGGGGTTGTTACACAGGGGCGCTAGTGAATTCCTCTCTCTGTATGGTCATAAACAGACATATGCAGATATAAGTTGGACTTACACCTGCATATGTCACTAACAGGATGCCAGTCATAGGGTTTTTTTGTTGAAAGACAACTACGTCAAATAAAATATTAAATATAATGGAATTAAAAAACTAATTTAAAACAGATTAATAAAACAAGTATTGCATCCATTCACTAAAATAGCCCAGTTTGTGAATTTCTATATGGACTGTTATGTTACTTTTGTAACATTACTTTGGTCATGGAAATTCACTCAGAGACAACAGGGCTGAGAGACAGGTCAACTCTTACATTTAAAATACATTTCAAGCAATAATGTGTTATCACTGAAAAATGTTATTCTTCCCCCAGATGCCTAAATAATTTGGTGGTGGTAGCAGTGGTGACTAAACACTAGCAAAGTGACAGACTCCTTTCCCTGTGGTACAGCCTCTACAAAGTGAATTTACGATTTTCTGGTACGTGGAAGCTCTCTCTTCTTTTAACATCATGCCTACATAAAAGGGTTTCTATGAGGCTACAGGTCCTTCATGGGAAGAGAAGACATAAATGTAACATGGCTGCAATCCTATTTATGGCTACTCAGAAGTTAGCTCCACTGAGTTGTGTTTATATGGGATGGGAATTATGCAGTTCTCCAGTTGTTGCTGGGCTGAAACTCCTAGCAACGATAGCCAGCATACCCAATAGTGAGGAATGCCAGAAGCTGAAGTTCCAGCATAAATAGTGATCCACATAATTCTCATCCTGGTATACACTAGGTCCACGTACTTTCAAGTGAATTTCATTGAACTTGAGAAGTAAAGACTTCATACTCCCCCAACTATCCTGATTTGGCAAGAATGGTCCCAGTTAATCCTCTGTCTTCCCATTTTTTTCAGCTGCTTTTCAAACATCCCAGTTTCTCTCCCTTCCCCCCATTTTCCCCTTCAACTTCAGTTGCTGCAACCTGAGTTCAAAGTGCAAAAGTACTTTTCACTCAATTCACTCGGAGAGGAAAGAAGTAGGCTCAGGCAAAAGCAAACTGGGTGTATCTTCTGTGGGCTTGTGTTTTCCTCCTTGTTAAAAGTTGTTGCCATCTTGACCACACTCTGATATTGCTTGGCCACCTGTGTCCTGGTTTGCCCTTGTTAAGGGTATGAGACTCTTTGGTAATAAATTCATTTTTCCTACTTTTATTATGGGTTGACCAGTGCAGATTAGATACTCTCCGGTATCAAAATGGTTCTTTGCAATACAACTGTTTCAATGGATGGATTCGATCCAATCATTTATTTAAGTAGAAATGTAGTCAAATCACTGCTAAGCACCTGTGAATGTGAAACTTTATATCAGCAGGAGGTTATAACTGACAGTAAGCATTTAAAATATATGTAAAAATCGATGGAGACACTCATAACAAATCTGCATTATTTACCAAAACAGATCATTGGAAACATTTTTAAAATTCCCTGAAAACTGAAATCCAGAATTTCAAGAATTTATTCTCATTAATATATGGTGCTTTTGTTTGTTTGTTTTTTAAAAAAACGTACCAAAAATGACATACTGTTGGGATACATTCTTCTTTTATAAGCTGCATGGGGAGGAAAATAGTATCTGTTCTGTAAAATAGCATCTGTTCTGTTGCATGTTAAATAATGAAACCTATCTCCAATTCTTCTGAGGACAATGAAAAATAGCTACTCACCTATACAAATATGAAGTACGATCCAATGAAACAGTAATATGTGCATCATGCTTACACTTCACAGATTCCTGGAGAGTTCTGTAACTGAGGAGTGCTCAGGTCTTATCCAGTCTGGAAGTGCTGAGTGAGCCTTGCCTTTTCTTCATTTCTCTATTTTGAGTTAAATTTTGAGTTCCTTTCTCTGTTTTGAGTCAACGTATCTTAACTCCAGTCACTTTATGCTTCTAAGAGTCAAACCGATGTGATGCAAGAAATCCAGAGCTGAATCTCTTGAGATATATAGGGAGTAAAAAGCAGGAAATGTACTTTTTATTTTAATAATGACACAGAGACTCTTTGACTTCTATTTCATGGCACATTGAATTTGCAGTTAGTCCTGCTAACAGAGGTAGTTCTACATTAGAAGTTGTTGTGCTGACAATTTGAGTAGATTCCTTAAACATTTTTTTAAAAAAATCCTTAAAATATTCCTTAAAACATCCTTCAGATGTTACTGGATTGAAAATCCATTAGCCCTAGCCAAGATAGCCAACAGTGAAGGATGATGGAAGGTACAGTCCAATAACACCTAGAAGGCCACGAGTTGCCCACTTCTGCAGCAGATAGAGGACAACAACTTATGAAAGTAGTCAATGCCCATTTTGGATTTCTTTTACGAAGACCGAAGCAACACCATCTTGGTAGGATTGCCTTGTTCAGAATGCCTATTTGGGTTTGGAAAGAAGAGCTCATGAAACTGGTCCTTTGCATACTTGGAGAGCTGGGTTCCACCCACCCACCCACCGATATTCAGAATGACTGGGGTGCACTGGAGATGAGTGGGGCAGTGTTCTTTGGCTTTTGGGGTTTTCCAGGATCAGCGGTCGCCTTGCATGTTGAATCAGCATACGCCTGTGGCTGGCTGTCTCTGCATGGTTGGTAGACCAGGCCAATATCTTTTGGGTGGATCGGGGTTTGAGATGTAGCTGAAAGGATTCCTGTATTTTCAAGGAAGAAGCTGAGAGAAAGGTTAGTAGTAGGGCCCTCCAGCTGTAGCTGGGGGCTATGTGGTGCAGATGCACTCAAGTTTTATGGGGATCAGTGTTGCTCTGTCTTATGGGTATGCAACACAAAGAGAAAGAGAAAAACCAGTTTCACAGACTAAAGAAAAGATTGAGCCTTGGCTGGCTTAGCAAATTCACCAAGAGCTCTCTATTTTAGGAGCTGGAAGCTCATCCAATATGCCAAACCAGCAAGGCAGAAAGGTAACAAAATTTGAAATGCCAGAATGACACCCTGTTGTCCAAGGTTGGTGCCATGTTGTCTTGGTTGCTATAAGGGAGAAGTTTAAAATCTATAACAACTAACATTAGCAAGAGCTATGTAAACAAAAGGGGAAACTTTATTGAAGTGTCTCTCCTCAAGGTGGCTGCCATCGAATGAAGGGAGTGAGAGCGGTTGCCTCGCTTCTCTTCTGCTCCACAGAAGAGAGGACTGCCCAGTCTGGGGGCTTGCTCTTCCAGTCTTTTGGAGCTGCCTGCCAGTGTGTTTTAGAAGGTTCTGGCATGAGAGATCATGCCCACCCAGTATTCAGTACCATTGTTGCCAAATTGGAGGGGAGGCTGGTGTCTGTCCCAAATGCCTCCTGAAGTAATGTCTTTCTTTGCAGGATGGTGACTGAGACAGAGCTGCAGACTGTGTTGGCTCTTCTCAAGATCACCAGGGTAAAAATGTATTGATTGCCACAGAACATGAATGCAACTTGGCACCAGAATAGCTCTGTGGAGGGGAAGGCAGTAGCCACATCCTCCTTGCTGTACTGTTTGGTACCTATAGCTATGTCCATGAAGATTTCCCCTGATGGAAAGTATGTCGGTGGGAGTGTGTGCTGTCTTGTCTGGGTGCTCCATTGTGGGTGCTTGTGCCAGGCTGTGTTCTAATTCTGTAAAGGCACACTGATTTCTGGGTCCCCAGTCTCATGGGAAATTCTCTTGAAAGAGGGCATGGAGAGGGCGTACTCCCTCTGCTAAGGATTCTTCCTGGCTGTCACACACATTGGTGGTGTCATGTCTCTTGTCTCTGCTGGTAGGGGTTTCTTCCCAAACCTTAGCTTGGTGTGAGTCTTCCTCATGCTCTGAAAGCACCATGGTTTTGGTGGTTGGCTTCGCACTTGTGGCTAGGTCAGGGTGAGGGACATTTTGGGTCATCCCCATGTCCACCAGGAGCCTAGCAGGGGATTCTACTTGTGAGGTCAGGATGCCCACTTTGACCATCTTTCTTCCCCAGATGTTGGGCTTTGTGTAAGCTGCAACTCTTTGGGGAAGCACTTTAGACCTCAGGCATGTCTAATATATGAAGTCTGTGTTGTTGGGTGTGTTGGGTGGTCATAGGCTGCTCAATAGGAGCAGAGCTGCTGTGCAGCTTCAGAAGCACATCAATCAACTCAGTTGTCAGACGCATGTGGAACTGGGACATATCAGCTCCTGCCTTCTTTAGCAGCTACCATACACGCCTTCATTCCTTTCCATACACCAGCCCTGAGGATCATAGCTTTCTGACTGATGTCTAGGGTTTGAGGTCTGGCTCACGTTTCCTAATCCTTGCTGTTACATAGGAGCAGAGGAAGCATTGTCTTGGCCATGGCTGTTGCCAAGAATGGACCTACCATGCTGGTCTCTCCAGTTCTGACTACTGGTGCCATCCCTGGAGCATTCATGCTCCCCCTCCTCTGCTACCACAAGGAACTGGGTTTCTTGCAGTGCCTGCTCTGTTGTACTGTGGGGGGGGGGCATGATTGCTGTATGTTACTGACTGAACAGGCTTCCAAGACCTGGATTCCATGTTCATCTGGGGGATGAACTGGGAATCCCATGTTCATTGGGATTCCTAATGGTCCCTGATTCCCTGAGGAGATCTGCCACCCTATGTATTTGCTCTGATAAAGTGGCCCATGTGAGTGTTTCAGTATCCACAGGACTTGGAGCCATTTTAGTTTGGGAGTTCAAACTTCCATAAAAGAGCAATTTGAACTCTGTAGTGTTGAAATCGTGAGTTCTCTGCTCCATGGAAAACTGGACCTTCTCAGCCAGGATAGCAAGAAACTTTTTCCTGACTATGTAGGCCTCTGGATTCTCCCCCAGAGCCTGGCACTCCACTACATACAGTGTGTTGACTGTCTGATCTGGCCAAAGGATCTGTACAATCTCTTTCATCCAAGGGTGTTTCTCCAGCCTGACCAGATTGTGAGCGGCCACTGCTGACTCTAGGGTTGGCAGATCTGATGGGGACATGCAGAGCATAGCCAGTGTGAGGTCCTGTCCATTTGCTGTGGGATACTGTCACGCCCTGCTTCCAGAGCACAGACTCTGACTCAAGAGTCTGAAGCAGAGGGCACGCCAGAGACTGAAACAGGGGGCATGCCAGGACCTGCTGTACAGAGAGAGGTTACAGAGCCAGAAACAGAACAGAGGGTGGTGCCAGCTCCAACAGAGAGTTCTGCCTCTTCAGATACAGAAGAACACTTACCTAGACTGAGCTTCATACAGCACAGGCAGCAAAGAGAGAGCTAGCATCACTCTCTCAGAATTTATAACCGGCAACAATTAATCAAGGCACAGCTGCGCTAGGCTTTGGGTCTATTTAGCTGGCATCCTTTCCCTCCAAGAGTTGTCAGAGCTTATCTGACCTGCTATCTTGTTGGATGCCTTGACGAATGCTCGGATGGGCCTTGGACACTCCCTTGCTGTGAAACCCTGCTGGACCTTGTTTATGTTGGATCTTATTTGTGACTCTTTGCTTACTGCCTGGAAGTAACAAGCTGGGATATATTTAGTTTGTTTGATTTATCAGCTGTACCAGGACTGAGATAGGACAGATATGAGTGGGCAATTAGCATTGAGCCACATGATGCCTGTGTCCTTGTTGAGGGGGTCCACGTCTTGACCTCTTGGACCTCTTCTACTTCATTGGAGGTGTCTGCTTTCCATCTGGTGACTGACCAGGTCTCAGCAGGGTTCAGCAGCACTGGCTGTTCTCAGTCAGGGTTGTATGGAGTGTAGGGGTATGTGTCCTCTGGAAGAGACTCCTCCAGAGAGTGCACCCGGAAAGGGGGCAAAACCTCAGGACAGCCTGTAGCAATTACAGCCTCTCTGGTGGCTAGTTTTTGGCTTAGTTCCGCAATCCTGCGATTGCAAACCTCATGGCTTACATTTTCATGCTGGACATTTGCCTGACTGTCCAAAGACTGAGTAGCATGTTGCACCTTAGCATGCTCCTTCTCAAGCATGGTCACTCTGTCCTGGAGTGCCTGAATTTGCAATGAGGCATTTTCTAATTTGGATTGGGCCTCCTGCGCAGCAGACGAAAACACCAGTTTGTCTGCCAGCAGGGTCCTGTTTTGCACCTGAAGTGAGCCTAATTCCTTGGCCTGCTCTCAGCCTTTTACTGAGCTCCTGGAAAGCTCCTCAAAGCCTCACTTAGGGCCATCCAGAACTCTCAAGCGGCCATCGTTTCTTTGGAGGGGCCAAAAATGGACCTGTTCTTACACTGTGTGCAATAGGCATTACACAGGGTGCCAAAGGGACCTGAGGTTTTAAAGCATCCTTCCTTCCATGAATTGCTTCCTTTCCCAACAACCCATTTCTGCAATTTGTCCATTTTGCTTTGTTCCTTGAACATGGTACCAAATTGGATTGCCAATTAGAAATTCAACTGTTACTAAGATGCGAGGGTGCATTCGTAGCACACTCACATGCACACACAAATGCCTTCTGCAGGTTTTCTCTGATTAGGTCAAGGATGCCCACACACATTTCCTTGAGTTCCACCAGCGAGAACACACCCTTGAAACCAGGGAAAGATCATCAGGCGATCAAGGAAAGAAAGACCACAGAGATCCTTTGGGGGAATTCTTGTTGTGCCCTGCCTAGGAGACCCTGACAGTGAGGAGGAGGGTTCTGAATTTGAGGCAGAATTTTGCCCAGAAGTTTGTTCAGTGGAAAATAACCACTAACAGCAGGGGCCTGAGCAAGAGGAACAAGTATCAGAAGATGAAACAACACAGACTGTTACCTTGTGGGAGAGACGACGCCAGAATGAAGGTCTCAGGCATTCCACTCATAACAAATGGACTTTAATGAGGGAACACCTGTGGCAACACCATTAGCTGTAAAAGGCAAAAGCTGGTTTATTTCCTCAGGGTCGACAATTGATCTTCCCAGTGGTTGAAGCCCTGTGCCATGTTTTCCTAAATCCTGACTCGCTTGGACCTCTGCTTGTTTGACACTGATTCAGATTTGCGTTTGTGGATTTGTTTGCTTTGGAATGTTTGCATTTCTGACTTTCACTTTGCTTGGACCATTCCTGCTCTTGCTGTTGTGAGTAAGCTCTGCCTTGCCGATTACTAGTTGTCTGCCTGGTCTACCTGGGACATGACAATTCCCTGGCATCTGCCACACACAGAGTCACTAAGAGGAGAAACAAACCCTAAGGGCATTTAATACTGCTTGGCTGAGCAAGAGGGGAATGAGAGAACAGGATCCTGTGTTACCCTGTATTCTGGGGGTCCCGGGAGGGACACCTAAATAACCTTGCAATTACACAAACTGGGGAAATTAGTCAAGAGCACTGGTTGGCAGAATGAGAGGCAGGGCAACGTAGCGGAATCTTGTAACCCAGTGTTTACGGGGTCAGGCCAAGTCAAGAAGCAGACCGATTTGAAACTAATGAATGATCTTTATTAAAAACAAGCACACAATGTAAGCAACACACGCACACAGATAACTAAGGAAAATAAAGGTGTAAGTAAGATAGCGGGATTTTCAGAGGGATAGTTGATTTGGGTGATACGAAACCTGTCCTGAAGTCCGGAAGAAGATGGAGAGAGAGGCTGGGGTTCGATGTATCTCAGCATGTGGAGCTGAGGGGAAGCTCGCCAAGTGATGCGGCAGCAAGGCGGTCTGGAACTCGGGAGCAATCCGAGGAAGCGCTCAAAGTCAGGGGTTTTTATAAGGAGAATTGTGACCGCAGGCTAGGTTGGACTTTGGGAAAACAATAATTTGGGGCTGGAGACAAAGCCCCCGAAAGGTCAGACTTTGAATGATTGAGTTACAGCCAAATTATGAATAGGATAGCCGGTATGCAAACGCGGAGTACTTGAGCGTTGTATAGTCAGATCATCAATCTGCCAGCGCGGGGCAGAGGATCTTTTGAAAGTTGCTTGCATACCTAATGGAGGTACTTGCCTTGAGGTCTCCTAAAGCGGCGAGTCAGCTGTTTCTGGCCTGCCTGTATTGTTTCGGAATATTACGGCGATTATCGGCCGAGCCTGTATGCGTGCTTGTCCGGGGGCCTCACAAGTACATGGAAGGGATATATGAAGCCGAATTATTGATATCAAAGGTATCTTTTTATATCCCCCAAAGCTCGGGCTAGCCGGGGCAGTAACACCTGACTGAGTCCTGTCTTACTGCTGCTTTTTCAGACTGAGGGGTGCCTCCAGGGCAGGGCAAAAAGCTTAGACCCAGGGCCAGCTGCTACCACACACAGCGCACACTGCCCAAACTATTGGTCGCCACCACACACAATGCACAAAGCATGAGTCTCTCAGAGAGTTACCAGGCAGACCTACATACAAGAGGGCTCAGGGCTTCCTACCTGTCCTAACAAAAGGTACACTGACCTAACACAAAGTGGCACACAACCCACACAAAATGGAAGTTAGGAGGTTCTATTCTTTACTTTCCTCTGTAACCTTAAGTGCTTGAGAATTTTGGTGTGTGTGTTCCTAATTGTGTATTCTGCCCGAACTCTCTGGATCCCACACCACAATAGACCCAAGTTAGGGATTGATTCCCACAGACAATGCGCATGGTCAGATAGGTGCAGCTGCCAATACACGAATCAAGACAGAAAGGGGAGACAGATTCTCAACCCACAGTAGCCCTTTGCCTCAAATGCACAGACACATACTCACACATATTCCTAACTTGACTAGGATTCCTACAAATTCCCTGTGTCTGTTTTCTTGAGCCATATGTGTTGACTTATGGGACAGAAAAACAGGGTGTTGCCCATGTTGCTCCACCAATCTTGTTACTCCAAAACATAGGTGACTCAGGGATCCACCTATGATGCCAGTACCTCCACATGATAGAGGGAAATTAATTCGCTCAAAATTAGGAGGCCTGTAAGGGAGGGGTAACTTAACAAGATCTTTCCACCAATATTTATAGGGTCACATAGGAGAGAACCAGCCAGAGATTGTAAAATAAGCTAAAATGTGTTTTACTGAAGGAACTACACATGCACACAAACAATTCAAGCACTCACACACTCATGCAAGAGCTTACCAAAGGCTAAAGTTGTGCACAGAGGAATTTTAGAGTTTGGGTGATAATTACCAGTCCAGAGAGCAGTGAAGAAAGCAGCGGTGTGGTTTAGACAAACATCTCAGGACAATACTCTTTCGGGAATCAGAGTGACAGCGTGGTGACCAGGAAGTGAAGTACTGCATCACACTGCTCAAAACCAATATACTTTATTTCCCTCCCTGAAGGGCTGTGAGTTAATTGCTTTCTGGTGGAGTTAAAAAAAGGGGTCTGGAATGGACTGATTGTTTCAATGTCATGGTCAGGTACCATGATTGGGGAAGGTTTCAGTAGGAAATGTGCACAGCAGGGGTGCTTGCCTGCTCCTGGGCTTGACTATTGTTTTCTGAGGTTGGGCAGTTGAGAGGATTAGCTTAGAGCCATTAAGTCAGGCTTTCCCAGCTAATCCACAGTGAATTTATGACCTGGGCATACTGAGGTCACTTCTGACCAGACAATGTCCCTTCTCCACATGGCCTTTCAACCATAAGTGTATATAACTTAATTTCATGCCAATTAATATTTGCCAATTAGATCATATCAAAGCATGGGGGTGTATGACTGCTAACAGGGGAGGAGTACAACAGCTTCACAGTGGTCATGTCATGGTCAGAGAGTTATCTAAATAAAAACATCTTTACCTGTTGGTGGAAGGAAGAGCAAGGGGAGCAGAAGTCTCACCTCCTATCTATGAGATTTCAACAGTTGAGAAGTACCTGGCAAGAGCCTCTTTTCATGTCCTCACCAAATATGCCTGTGAGTGTGGTGGTGGGAACACTGTCAACCCATTGACTTGTAGGGCACTCTAGTTTCTCCAAAAGGAAGTGATGAGCAATGGCAGGACTTTTTCTTTTTCTTTTCTTTTCTTTTCTTTTCTTTTCTTTCTTTCTTTTTTTTTTTTTTGCAGGTCAAAGCATATCACTGCAAGGAGAATATATAAGAGCAATGTTCTGAGGAACTTCGTCAGACAAATGAGTTCACCTCTGGAGTGGGCATAAGAAAATAAGGATCCGGGCTTGGATGAGAAACCCTTTCAATTGTGAAGCACCTGTATGCCAGCACTTTTTTCCCAAGCCCAATTGCTGCTAAGTAGGCACACGTTAGTAAATGCAACAGAAGCCACTGTGTTTTTAATGGGGTGCCACACAGCAATAGTGCACAGTGTTGTAATTGCAGGAGTACGACAAGTTTGAAAAGTCACGTGAGCAGGGTCGTATCACTTTCCAACGTGAATTTCTTCCACATGTCAAGTCATAGTATTTCTTCTGCCCTAGAAGTGGGGGAAACAAGATAAGCCTAGCTGCCCTTCAGGATTTATTTTCATTTGATTTTGTTTAATGCATTACCAGCAAAGGTCTATATTACTCCAGCCAGAGTCAAGTCTGAAATATCTTCAGGCAACTGCATAAAATCTGTCTTATGGTTGTCTTTACTCCCTCCATCAAAAAAACCTTCTTGAGCTTCTTCGGTAAACTGACACCAAAGCCTATCATCCTCTCCCGTGCTACTCCCATTAGTTTTTGCCTCAAGACAGTTTCTTCTTTCTCATGAGGAAGCAACACAGAAGTCTGAACCAAAATACATATCATTGCATTCTCTGCTAGTAGTTTACTGAGGCAACAAAATAAAAGAAGTCAGTTAGGAAACGAAAAAAAATGAATTGAGAAGGCTTAAAAAATCAGAAGCTTTTTTTCCCCAGTAGAAGTATGGATGTTGGGGAAAAAGCATTTATTTCATTTTCCATGTCATTGGGCAAGGCAGAGGAGGAAAGAAGAGTGGGAAGGTGGAAGTGGGAAATGTATTGAGCAAAGCTCATCACTCTCCATTCCTTCCTCACAGCTGCTGGTGTTTTTTGCTCCTGCTTGTCAATGGGGGCATGGTCAGTAGCTCTTTTTTTTAATTCACACTTACAAAGTTTCACAATAGAGAAAAAACATGTGATACCACACTAGCAAAGTTCTGTATAAAGGTACATTGCCCAGTACTGAGTGATGCTTGAGACCTGGGGACCATTCATACTCCATTACAATTCCAACTTAACTGCCTGCCATAGCTGCATCCTATAGAATCCTGGAATTTTAACTTTGAGGAGGGTTATTTATAACTCCCAGCCAGAGAGCTCTAGTGCTTCTTCAAACTGCATACCCAAGAACTCCATAGAGTGCAGCCATGGCTGTTGAAATGGAATCATAATGCTATAATTGTGCATTGTGAATGGGCCCAAGACTGAAGTTGCTATGACATTAGAAATCTAGACATAGGCCTTTCCGGTGCGGAAAGTGCTTACCTGGTCATGGAGACATCTGGTGGGGGTCCTAGCGTTGGCTCTGCCAGGAGGGGAGTGCTACAGGAACACTCCTCTCCACACTGGCTGCCTCCATGTTCCAGGAAGTATGGTGGCCACGTCTCTTCCTGCTGCAGTGCAATCAGGTAGTTTTCATGGCTGTGCTGGGGCAGGAAGCATAGCCATTACGCTTCCAGGGGCTCTGCAGATATGGTAAGTCTGCAATGGTGGTGCAATTACCGGTCATTGACGGGGAAAACTGGAGAGGGACAGGACTGTGACAACATCATATACAAGCGTCATCACGGTCCCATCTTTCTCCCGTCCCTATAGTGGGTTGGAAGGTGGAGTGGAAGGGGCCCAAGCTGAAAGTTTGCACAACTATTTTGAGATTAGTCTTTCTTACTGCCCAGGGAAGAGTGGCATATATTAAACTATGAATGCCTAAAGAAGTTTCAAAATGCCTGGGAGGGGTTCCTGGGAACTTTTCAAAACTAAACATTTTTGGGGTGGAGATGTACATTGAGATAGTGAAACCAAACATATGCCATACAGAATTATCACATGGGTCAGCTCTCACTGACTGGTTTCTTGGGTAGCTTCTCAAACAATATAGTTCTCACCTTTTCTCTGGAAAGAAGTAACATAGTGGAGACCTGCCTAAAGTTCCAGACTGACATATTCCTCTATTTTTTTCCGCATTTAACAAAGTGTTGTGTGGAAGAGAGGAAAGAGCAGTGATACAACACTGTAATTCTTTAAACACTATTTGGGTTCCTGATACCGACATGATCTATACACAGTCTCTCTGTCCCAGATAAAGCTGTTAGTTACAAACACCAGAAGAAAAGGTAAACCCCAGCTGAAGCTTCTGATTTGGTTTCGGGATACAGTTTCATTTGTACAGCAGTGCAGGAAGTTGCCTTGAACTGGGACAGAATGTAAACTTCAAAGCAATAAATACAGTATAAGGAGTGCTTTGAGTGCCCTCTAGTGAGCTGTGGTCAAAGTAGATTTAGAGACTGTTCCTAATCTCTGCTTTGCACTGTTAACAAAGATAATGGTGCAGAATAGAAAAGCTGAAGATCCTACCAGTCAGAACAAGGGGCAAAAGATACTTAAAAGAACAGGATGCTGCTGAATCTACTGCTGGTTCCCCCAACCGGTTCCTTTTTCCTAAGGCCAATTTAGGTGCTGTTGGTTTAGATGAAAAAGGGGGAGTCAAAAATTCTTATTCTATTTTCAACACCTTATGGAATCCTGGGGTTTGCAGTTTAGGGAGCGGCCTTTAAAATTCTCAGCCAGAGAGCTCTTTGGCCTTAGTAAACTACAAACCCCAGAATTCCACAGGATGTTGAAAGTGAAATAATAGCACTATAACAGTGTAGGGCAGAAAGGCCCACAGTCAGCCTTACTAACTTACAAAAAAATTCATGTAGCATCCTCACAATTGCCCTGTAAATATGTGAGTGAATCTATTTCTCTTAATGGAATGGGAAAGCTGTATCTCTACACTTATCCTTTCAAGTTTCAGACAGCCACCCTTATACATACACATAATAGAATTTTACTGTTCATACCAAATATATATGGGTCTATCAGGCACCTGAAGAATTGACATACAGAAAGAAAAGATGTAATCTCAGATGGCTCACAGCCCTTTTCATACTAAACAATCATAACATTATGGTTCCACTTTAACTGCCATGGTTCCATCCTGTGGGTTCCCGGGGTTTATAGTCTGATTAGACATCAGAGCACTCCAGTTGAGAATTCTAAAAGTTTTTTTTCCCTAAATGCCCCTCCCTAAACTGTAAATTCCAGAATTCCATAAGATGGAACCATGGCAGTTAAAGTGGAATAATAGTGCTATCGCTGTGTAGTGTGGAAAAGCCACAAGACTGAATTGGCTTTGGGAGGATAGATTTTAATTGAACTTTGGGAGAATAGCATTTATAGTAAGAATAGTTTGAAAAAACAGCCAGTTATCCAGAATGTTATTGGTCGATTTCAGAGAGGGTTTGTGCATGTATAGCCCCATTTAAGAGGAAGGAAGGAAGGAAGGAAGGAAGGAAGGAAGGACAGACTAAGTTTTTGAACCTCTATAAGAAAGTGATATCCTTGGAAGGAGTCTCCAAAAAAAAAACAAAAACAAAACAAAACCTCCAAACTTCTGAAAGAAATATTTACAGAATTCTGCCAAAATTAATCCAGTTGATGATATACTTCAAATGCACACTGTTTTGTCAAAGCAAATGCAAAGAGTATACTGTACATTCTTTAAAACTTCTCAGAACTGTTCAGCCCAACGAATTCCTACACTGTTCCTGACATTTCTGCAATTAATTGAACACTTGTATGGACAAATATAAATAGCAAGTCTTTTTTAAAACAAACAAACAAACAAACAATTTCTTCACAACATTTGCTAAACGTTTTAAATACGGTTCTTTATTTAATTGATTTTTAACTTTTGCATTTTTCATTATTTTAACTGTATTTGGTTTTAACTTACAGTGTAAGCTGCCTTGGGTCCAATATTAGGGGAAAGGTGAGATATAAATTGAAAAAAATATGAACATAAAAATAAAGAAAACTTTTTACTTGAAGTAAGGACAGATTGATCAACTCCAAAACAGAAGGGGATGTAGTGCTGGGAATGAAAAAGTAAGTAAAAAGAAGAGTCTTGATGGTCAGAGATCCCAGCAGCACCACTGTAGAAATCATACTCAGTGCTCTTGGAGTTGTAGCAAATGGCCCATGCAACACTGTGTGCTGTTGCAAAGCTATAAGAAATGCAATAAGA
This sequence comes from Cyclura pinguis, assembly GCA_030412105.1. NCBI lineage: Eukaryota > Metazoa > Chordata > Lepidosauria > Squamata > Iguanidae > Cyclura > Cyclura pinguis. The sequence goes on along the minus strand of CM059600.1, from coordinate 106,085,007 downwards.
TTATTTGCAGGGCTCATTAAAGTGTTTAAGAATGTTTCAGATAGTGCAGCAATAATGTCTCTCTACATTTAATCTAAAACTCATATTAGGTTTTCTGATAGGATGTACTGGGATATTCTGTATTAGGTAATTATTTCACATGGTTAGCTTATGTTGTAGTTACTGTGTGCCTTCAAATCGCTTCTGATTTATGACAAACCACCACTGTTCATGTTTGTTGTTTACTGATATCCTTTTGATAATTGGTCTTCTCCTGTGTATCAACTGTTCTTTTAACGCCATTCAAATGAGATAAAGTGAGCAATATAAATGATGCTTCAGTTGAACTCATAAACATTTTCCGGTGCACGGACACCAGCTTCCAGAACATGCTGCATGCCTCCAGTATCTCAGTTTGAAAATGCCACTTGACTGTAAAAAGCAAACAGGAACAAACATGTAAAGTTGTAATGAGATACTATTATTAAAGTAACACATTGACTGCTGTATGTACCCGTGTATATACCTCATGTATACCTCACGTATAAGTCAAGGGCAGGTTTTGGGACCAAAATTATGAATTTTGCTATAACCTGTGGATAAATCAAGTGTAATTCCATAGAGATGAAAATGCAGCCTCAGGATGCCAGCTGCCCCTTCTTGCTGCTGCCATTTTCCTGCCCAGGCATTCAGAAAGGCCTTTGCCACTCTATTCAGAGAAAGGGATGATTTATAAATACACATGTACCCCCCCCACACACACATGTCAAACCATAATATTAAGTTGTTTTTTTTTAAAAGGGAACCATCTCCTTCTCTGGCTATTTCCGCCCTACACTGCTATAGTGCTATTGTTCCACTATCAACATCCTGTGGAATTCTGGAGTTTGTAGTTTCCTGAGGCCAAAGAGCTCTCTGGCTAAGAATCCTAAATATTCCTCCCTAAACTGCAAATCCCAGGATTCCATAGGAAGTTGAAAGGGGAATAATAGCACTATAACTGTGTAGTGTGGAAATGGTCTCTGAGTAGTGAAAGGTGAAAGCTTGGTCCATCCCAGGACAACGTAAAAAAAACACCAACCCTACCCTCACAGCACTCCTTTGAGGGAAGTGCCAAGAGCCACCACCGCCACTGCCATTTTCCCACCTAAGCATTCAAAAAGGCCATAAGGAGCATTGCTGTGGAGAGAGTAGAGTGAGTTGGTGCCTCTTTTAGGTTCTCCCAGGGGAGATGAAGCTCTTGGTTTTTGCCACTCTACTCCAGAGAAGGGGATGGTTCCTTTTTGAACAAATAAGAGTTAAGGTACAAAACTTACATTGACCTATGGATAAGTCGGCCCAGGTTTTTTGGGTCAATTTTCTGACTAAATTTTTTAGACTTACACATGAGTAAATATAGTAATCTAGGAAGATTTCTGTTTATGCTAAGTGTAAGCATTCCCATGATTTAGCATGTTGCTACTCAACTCAGTTTAATTTTCTACTCTTTTCACATGTTCATATCTATAATATCATTTGCCACCTGTAATAATATTCAAAGAGATAGCCTTGTTAGTCATTTTTAGTTTCAAGGAATTCAATGGCACTTTTCAGAGTAATGGAAGAAAAAAATACTAGCCCTTTTGTGGATACAATCCTGTGACTACATTATCAAGTCTTTCATTTACCATCTTCTTTTTTCACAAGGATTCTGATTGGATATCATAGAATCATAGAATCATAGAGTTGGAAGAGACCACAGAGGCCATCCAGTCCAACCCCCTTCTATGCAGGAACATCCATCAAAGCATTCCCAACAGATGGCCATCCAGCCTCTGCTTAAAAACCTCCAAAGAAGGAGACTCTACCACACTCCAAGGCAGCATATCCCACTGCTGGACAGCCCTGACCATCAGGAAATTCTTCCTGAGGTTCAAGTGGAATCTCCTTTCCTGCAGCTTGAATCCATTGCTCCTTGTCCTGGTCTCTGCAGCAGCAGAAAAAAGCCTGCTCCCTCCTCGACATGACATCCCTTCTAATATTTAAACATGACTATCATGTCCCCTCTTAATTTTCTCGTCTGCAGACTAAACATACCCAGCTCCCTAAGCCATTCCTCATAGGGCATGGCTTCCAGACCCTTCACCATTTTGGTCGCCCTCCTCTGGACACGTTCCAGCTTGTCGATATCCTTCTTGAATTGAGGTGCCCAGAACCGGACACAGTATTCCAAATGAGGTCTAACCAATGCAGAATAGAGTGGTACCATTACCTCCCTCAATCTAAACTCCATACTCTTATTGATGCAACCGATAATCGCGTTGGCTTTCTTGGCTGCCTCATCACACTGCTGACTCATGTTCAGCTTGTGATCCACCAAGACTCCTAGATCCCTTTCACATGTACTGCTATCCAGCCATGCATCCCCCATCCTATATCGTTGTTGTTCTTGTTGTTCTTGTTGCTGTATGCCTTCAACTCATTTCTAACTTATGGGAACCCTAAGGCAAACCTCTCATGGTGTTTTCTTGGCATGATTTGTTCAGTGATTTGCTTTTACCTTCCTCAGAGGTGAAGAGAGTGTGACTTGCTCAAGATCACTCAGTGGGTTCCCATGACTGAGTGGAAATTGAAACCCTGGTCTCCCAGTGTCCAACTCGAGTGCTCACACCCCTATGCCCCACTGGCTCTCTCAACTGGAAACAAAGAGGTGTCTTTATAGCCCTCACACCCAGGCACAGCATACCTCAGGGGACAGACCTAGGCATACTCACAGTCTCCAAAATGTTGCATATCATATTTTCAGTGCTAAAACACCTTGAAGTGGGTTACAGATTGGGACAAAATATGTTATTCAGCGCAGACTACGCAAGTACATCTGACAAAGTGGACTGTGTCCGATGAAAGCTCATAGCAGAAATTTCTTCTTCTTGGTTAATTTCAAGAGTGCTGTTGGATTCCTTTGTGACTTTCCATCTGTGTCTGCATAGTAGCAACTACTCCTGAAGCTCTCGTCAGGCATTCACTTCGAAATGTGTGAAAGGTCAATAAGACATTGTGGAGACAGATTTGCTCCTTTGATGGGGCCTTCAGTGTTGTCTGTGCTCTTGAGTTGACACATGGTTGGCTGAGTTTGAACCTTCTTTACGCAGGAGTAGCGTTTCCAGCAAATGTCACATTAGCAAAATGAGAAGTACTATGAGAACACCCAGCAACATCTAGGCCGTAAGCCTTAGCCCAGTGTTACTGTGGTGGGGTCAGTCTAGATGACCTCTAGGTATGGGGAAAAACAGTTATTTCTCTCTGAGTTTGTAAAGAACTGTGGGAATGCAATGGAACCTTGAGAGCTTGAAATGTTGGCAGCTCGCCTCTGCTTGGCAAGCTCACTTCTGCTAGGTCTCGATACATTAAGAATTGCAACATTAGAGAATGGTCTATTGTGCCGGTGGGAACCTTTGTATGCATCTGTTTCCTTTCTTGAACATGTGATGACTGTACTGGAGAATGTATAAATTGCTGTGAATATGAAGAGGAGGGGCTCGGTTTCTTTTGGGAGATATCCCAGCCGAGGCTTGCCGGCAAAATAAAATCTTTTTTCCTAACCGAAAGGGTCTTATCTCTGGTCGCTGCTTCATTACCTCCATGTCACTTTCTCCCTTCTGAAAATTTCAGGAGTGGACAAAGGGGGCAGCTTGTGGAACCATTCCAAAAGGTATCTAAATTCTGAAACGACTAGGTCTCATTAGCATGGGCTGAGGAGAATTTGTTTCCTGAACCCCCAAAACTGAACTTGCAAGACCAGCATAATCACTAGACATAGCTCAGGGCAGCAGTTTTGCAATTGTACCACAGCTATTTCAGGAAGCTGACAATCGCCTTCCCCTTTCCTTTCCTCCACCCTTGCAATGTAATTCCTTACTACTGCTGGTTTTTATACAAACGAAACATGTGTACAAAATAAGTCCCCAATTACAGTATCTTCTGTGCAGGAATCAGCATTTTTCCGCATAGAAAATAATACTTCTACATAGAAAATAATACTTCTACACAGAAAACAATATTTTCTGAATAAAGCAACCATATGTGAATTTTATGCAGAATAAATCCTGAACTGTGAAGATTCTAGGTAGAACAGTCTTCCTGTTGGGATTTCTCAACACACACATACACCATGATTTTTTGAATTATTATTCAAATAGTTTTGAAATATTCATTGCATCCTTACTCCATCCCCATAATTACTTAGGAATGAGATAACATCATTTTAGGGGACATCTGGAAGATAAAAATGGCTGTAGGGAAGAGCTCCAAATAACAATGGGATTCCTCCACCCCCACCCCCTTTCTAACAGCATTTATTCCATATCACAGTTGTCTTCCAAGCTTCCCATCTTTTTTTATATTTTTAAAATCAGGCTTATATTCCTGTCTGTTTTTCATATTCAGCCTGATGTGGTATGGGGTAAGAGATTGCTGTTTGAGACATGTATAATTTGTTTTTATAAAGATGCAGAAACCTTACTGGTATGTCAAAATTGGCATAGGTTGATGCGTGTATTGTCTGATGTATACAGTAATAACGGTTTCATTAGCTGCTCTGTCACATTCAATGTACCAAAAGGAAGTTTTGAAATGACTGTAGTGCCTATGATTCTTAAAACCCAAGGGAAAAAAAGAGTGGGTCATAATTACCTTACAGAATTAGTCATCTTCTGTTTTCTGAGTAAATACCCTGCAGGATATACAAGATAATAACCATCTTAACACAACATTGAAAATAAAAGGCAATCAACTGAATTAGATTGAGAAGAATGTAAAAGAAGTTGCAGGTATTACTTTTTTAAAAAAATTGGTTCCCTTTGGGATGTCTTATCATACCTTTAATTGGCCTCCTTTTTTGCTTGTTTCTAGGCAGTACCTAAATCATACTAGTGTTGTTAGTGAAAGATAATTTGACAATCTAGACCACAGCATTCTTTTTTTTTTCCAAAATACCTTTCAGGGAAATTATAGACTTATATCCCTACATTCCAAAAGTTTTCTTGCGTAGGGATAGAAATCTTCATAAATTTCATTCTCTCATGCGACAATGAATCATTTTGCTATTTTTCTCCCTTGCTGTGAGAAAATCCACAAAAACAATGTTGTTTCCAAGGACGATGTGCATTTGAGGACTTACTCTCTGCAAAATGAAAACTAAAATAATAGTAGTAGTAGTAGTAGTAGTAGTAGTAGTAATGATGATGATGATGATGATGATCTTTGTGCAGAAAACTGTATTTTTTCCCATGGAAAATCATTTCCTGAACAAAGGAAAAACACATTTTCTGTACATAAAATTGCATTATTGTACGGCAAATGCCATTTTTTGTGCCATAAAGCCCCACATGCATTGTCTTATGCAGAAAAGTCTGGAACTGTGAAAATTCTTATCAATGAATTCTCCCCATTGGAGTTTCCTGCCAGTTAAAAAAACTCTTTTTCATTGGTTGATTGGACATTTTTTTTATATTCTTTCAATTTCTGCTTGAATATAACTGATGTTATATGTAATGTAACATAAGGAACTATGAGGTGCTTTTGCTTCAGCTGTTGTTAAGGGTATAAGATATAAGGTAAGGGCAAATTAGAGAAAAAGAAAAAAAGAAAGAGTAGACAAGGGAGGCTTTTCACTGCTGCTCCCAAACCTACCACGTGCACGAGGACATGAACTCACATTGTTAATTGCGTGAATGAATGGTATCATGCCTTCTTTTCCCTGTAAGCTGGCCTGTAGTTTATTTAACTCTTTATCAAAGTGAAGATTCAAAAGAAGGTGGAGAAAGAATACCAATTGATGGGAAGAAGTTAGAAAATTTTACTGGTTTAGCCATGCATGAATGTGCATTGTATAGATGTCAATTGTATACACTGTATAGATGTTAGCAAGTGGGGGAGTTCGTGAAGAAGGAGCTGTGAAAAGCACAATCATCAGCAATCCCATGGAAGAAGTAAAACGGCAAAGATATGAAAAAGCCAAAGTAGCTGCACAGCAAACTCAAGGAGGAAGCAAACAAAAAAGAACATGTACAAAGAATGGACCAAAGGATGAATCACCAAGGAAGAATACAGACATGTACCCCAAACATGAGAAATAGTATACAGGCAGTTAAAGCTCAGAACAAGCTGATGCTGGCTAGGCAAGAAAGGAGCAACAAAAGGAAGTGGTTGAGATACATTCAAAGCAAGAGAATGAACAAGGAAATGGTGGGGCTCAGTCAGAATGGTAAAATACAACAGATCACAACGAAAAGGCAGAAGTCCTCAATACGTATTTTGCTTTGTTCTGTTTTTTTCCACCCAAAAAGAGAAGAACATGCTTCCTTGCATCAGCAGAGACAAGAGAGGTGGACGACAAATGAAGATTGATAAGGAGTTAGTCAGGAATTACCTAGTTAACCTAAACAAGTTCAGATCTGCAGGATCAGATGAACCGCCTCCAGAGTACTGAAGGAACTTGCTGGTGCATTCTCTGAACTGCCTGCCATCTTTTTTTAGAGAAATCATGGAAAACAGGTAACATGCCAGATGACTTGAGAAGGGTAAACATTGTCCTTCCCTTCAGAAAAGGCAAAAAGGAATAGCCAGGGAACTATAGACCAGTCAGCCAGATCTCAATACTAGGAAGAATATTAGAAAAGATTATAAAGGAATCTGTTTGCAAGTATCTAGATGACAATGCAGTGATTAGTAGGAGCCACCATGGGCCTGTCAAGAACAAATCCTGCCTAAATAAACATATATCTTTTTTTGATTATGTCACTGGTTTAGTAGACGCTGTAGATATTGTTACCTGGACTTCAGCAATCCACTGTGATCAATTTCCCACATAATATTTTGATTAGCAAACTGATTAAATATGGAGTAGATGGGAACATTGTTAGATAGGTTCATAATTGGTTGGAAAACTGTGTGCCAAGAGTCTTCATCAATGGCTGTACTTCAAACCAGAGGGACAGCTTGAGTGGAGTGCCGCAGGCTCCTGTCCTAAGTCTGACACTCTTCAAAATTTTTATCAGTGACTTTGCTGATGGGTTGGAGGGAATCTTCATCAAGTTTGCAGATGACATAAAACTGGAAAGGGTGGCCAACACATTGGAAGATAGGAACAGAATTCAAAATGATCATGATACACTAGGAAAGTGGGCTCAAATTGATAGAATGAAATTCAACAAAGACAAGTGCAAAATTCTACATGTAGGCAACAAAAACCAACTGCACACTTATATGGGAGATTTGTGTTAACAGCATTGAATGTGAAAAGGGCCTTGGGATTGTTGTTGATTATAAATTGAAAATGAGCCAGCAGCGTGATGCTGCAGCAAGGAAGGCAGATAATATTTTAGCCTACATTAATAGAACTGTAGTTTCCAAAACAAGGGAAGCAATAGTTGCACTATATTCTGCATTAGTCAGACCTCATCTGCAGTATTGCATTCAGTTCTGGGCACCTCATTTTAGGAAGGATATAAATAAGTTGAAGCAGATTCAGAGAAGGGCAACAAGGATGATAAGGAGTATGGGGAACAAAACATATGAGGAAAGGTTGAGGGAGCTGGGCATGAAATATATATTTCTATTTATTATTTCTATTTATTATTCTATATTCTATTAAATATATTATACATTACATTTTTTGTTTTCACACGATCTTTATATTTTCTTTTTTCTTAATTTTTTAAAAATCATACCTTAAAATCAAGATTTTTTTTTTAAAAAAAGGAAGTAACGCTCCCTGTACATTATCATGAGGATGGTAATGATTAGAAGCAACATGACAGCTAAATCAAACAGATTAACAAATGCAAAGCTCCAGTATAGCCTTGATTCAGTTTTCTGTATCATCAGGTTTCTGTGGGCCAGCCATGTTGTTTCCGTACCTCTTATATCCAATTCTATCTAACAGTATTATGGCTTTTTTGTCAATATATGTTGATGTATGTTCCTAAATTTTAATAAATAGAGGTGGCACTATTGGCTTCAATGTCAGCGGGGTAGTGAGTCCACTCTGGTTTTCAACTGAACTTTAAAGAAGCTACCCAAAAGGCTGAAGTCTACCCCTAAAATATATTCAAAACCTTGGATGACTGTTTTAAAGTTTGGACTGAAACCTGGAGAAAATTCATCACTTCACTGGCATAGAAGCCACCAGCCAACAAGGGCTGTTGGTTTAAGACAGCTACGTGTAGTGCCATATAAAGGCAGCACTTCATCTTGTGGGAGATGCCATCAGTTCTCTTTCTGGGTCAAACAGAAAAATGTCAAACTGGCCTTGACAGAATTCCATCTAGAATGTCTAATAACAACACACAACCTATCATCAAACTTTAGTAAGTATGTCTGACATGGGAGGTTCTTTTGTATCTTTGCCTGGGCTGAAAAACACAAAGAGAAAAGTTTTGCTGTAGCAAACCGATACTTACACATTAGTAGCACCAGACATACAATGGCTAGGAACACTGAAGAAACTCCAATGCCAACATATAAGCCTGTCCAAGAAGGTTCTTTTTTCCTTTGTTCTTTCATCAGTGTGAAGAAATGTAAAGAAATGTTCTGAAAAAGCAAGTAGAAATGGCAAAGCAGCTATATAAACAGTCTACGCTAATGTAAACATTTGCTCTTTCATATTAAACATTGCATTTTGAGCGAGCCATTCAACAGAAGTTAATTCAAAATGCAATTAATAATTTTTAAAACCAAACTACACAACACAGTCAAATTTTTAGGTTTTTCGAAAATACTAACTCAGACTAAAACTTACGCAAAACCACTTACTTTCAGGTTCAGAGTTAGTTTTATTATTGCCAATAGCTAAATAATCATGGGAATCTCACTGCTAGCACTATCAGAAAGCATAGTGAAGTAAATGCCTCAGGCCTCTCATGCCAATAGACATGGGATACATAGTATAACCTCCAACTGTCCCAGTCTGGTAGGGACATTACCAGTTAATCCTCTGTCATCCCACTTTTTCAGCATACTTTAATTGCTTAAAATTAGTAATTTGCACTCAGTTAACTCAGTCAGGGGAGAGGAGGTGAGAAGAAAGGGCAGAATCTTGCCCCTCCCAGTAGGCTCAGGCAAAAGCAAGCTACTGCAGCCTCTCTTAGCTTTTGCGTTCTTCCTCATTAATACCTTTTGCCATCTTGACCACCCTCTGATGTTGCTTGGCCACACAAATCCCAATTTTCATCTACGTGATGTTGAAGGGCATAGGATAAAGCTATGTGTGGAAGGTGCTGCATCATTTCCAGTGTTGAAATAAGATTATGTTGCCAGTGCTGTCAGGTTTTCTATCTGGAATTGGGTTGTTGCATGGGGAAGGTGGTACTATCTTGTCCTTTGCCTAAGGCAGAAAAATGTTTTGTGTCAGCTTGGGGAAGACGAACCCTACTGAATGCTGGGCACCAATAGTCCCATTTTCCTTTCCTGCAGTTTCCATTTCCACCCCTTCTTCATCTTATTTGGGAACTGAACAGACCCATGTAATGCTCTACTCCCAGTAATATTAGTTTGATTTCATGATTTCCAGCTGAGCCCAGTGGAAAAAAAAAAGTGGGCCCCATCTGGGGATTATATGGATTAATCTGTTTTAGGGAATCTAGGGTAGCTCCCTAGCTCACCATTACCTAAAACATACTTTCCCACAAACTAGGATCAAACGTTGAATACATTACCACTGTGAAAAGGACAGAAAAGTGTGAGTCCTTTAACACTGCACAGTTACGCGAGAACTATGACTCAGCTTTAACTGCCAGGGCTGCATCCTATGAAATCCTGGAGTTTGAAGCACTAGAGGAACTCTCTGGTACAGAATTCTAAATGTTCCTCCATATGGTGCAAATCCCAGGATTCCACAGGATGTTGCTATGGAAGTTAAAGTGGAATCAAACCTCTATAACTGTTCAGTGTGAAAGGGCTCTATGTTTCACCTTTTCGTTCCAAACATATGGTACATATACGGGAATATGAAAAGTAAAGGGTCTTCCTGTGTGTTTTATTAGAAACTACAGTCTGCTGAGTTCTGGGAAAATATAAAGGCATGGTTTGCTGCTACCTTAGGAACTGAAATAGTTGTGGGGGGGGGGGCGGTGAAGGAAGAGTGCTCACCAAGTAGCAAAAGAGGCGAAACCACGACAGCCCAAGGCTCATAATGTTACACCGTAGTTTAATGTTATGTCCGAATAGCCTCACATACCCTTTGTGTTGGGGCTTATATTATGGAAGCAGGGGGTTGGCTACAGAATTCACAGTCCTGATATATAGATACAGATATAAATATATGGACATATAGAGAGTCTTCTTTGATAAATGATAACAGGTGCAAGAATGGAAACAGACTGAAGCACCAATGACAGAAGAGTGGGTTGTTAAAACAGCTGATCTTGCCCAAGTTGCTGAATTGATGTGGATTTTGAAAGAGAGATCAATTTAAGATTTTTTGAAAGACTGAAAACTGTGTATGGGTTTTTTGAGTAATAAGAAATCTAATGATGTAATAATCTTTGGTTATGATTATTAGTAATACTAATGCACATAGATCTGTATTGGTAGAATAAGACATGGGATATTAATCAATTTTTCCTTTTCATTACAGTTTTTATAGAGGGTAGTGTTGTTTGTGCTTTAGTTAGTTAGTGTGGTTAGGGCATGTTTAGTGTAACCAATTAGTTTTCTAGGAATGGGTTTTATTATTATATCTTTGTCTTAGTTTAGTTCAATTTAGTTTAGGTTACTTTCAGTTATACAGATATATTATTTATGTATAGTTTGTTCCTTTTTCTTTTCTTCTCTTTTTTCTGTAGTTCTGTGTGAATCAGTTTGTTTTACCTCTGCACTACTAAAATTAATAAATTTTAAATCCCCCCCCAAAAAAGAATAAAAGAGAGAGAGAAAATGTGTGTGTATAAGAAAGAGAGAGAGAGAGAGAGAATGGTATCAGTACTTATGGGAATGGGGGATGATATAAAAGACTATAATTTGCCTACTGAAATCTTGGGAGCCAAAAAGAGTATTGAATATGATTTTAGTGGCTGGAGGAGGGAATATATTCATCTTCTCCACAGCCTCACTTTCTAATACACCCCCATGGCTAGCAGAAGCAAAATACACTATGACAGCTAACCAACCATGGATCAATTTGTTTAATCTCATGCAGTTTCATATTTGCGTGCTTAAACAGAGGGAATAACTAATTTGAACTGGATAATCTGGATGTGATAGGCTAATCCATTAAAGGTAAGAATATTTGAATATCTTTACCCCATATATATCCAATCTGATGAGTTTATTTGAATTGTAACAATAACAATGACAGTGATGACCACAATGATTACAATGCTTTAGAGAACCACCAGTCGGTATGTGTACCAGAGCACTTTATCTTGCCTATTGTGTATTATAGGCTGAAATTCAATGCAGGGAAGACAACAGGAAAAGATAAGGTTAATTGTAACGAATAGTCCTGACATTTTCACATCAATATGCAAAAGGCAATGGAAATACAATACTTACTTCTGGTGGAGGTTCTGTACTAGGTATCCATCTTGGTTCCAGAGCAAAGTAAGAGTCAGTGAAGTCTCTTGTAGTTGGACGCACAGGTGCTAAAGCAACATATTCATTAGTACAATTTAGAATATTGTTTCTATAATCTTTGAACATACAAAATAAATGAATGATAAAGTACTGTATCATTCCTATTGGTGGTACAGCCTTCTAGACGTCACAGGATTTAAAGTCTAAGCATTCCTGTTTATTGACTGAACTGGCTAGGGTTAATGGGAACTGCAGTCCAATGACATCTGGATGGCTACACTTTGCTTCATGCTGAATATATGAATGCAAATTAATTACTAACTACATGTATATACAAAAGTCCTCCAATGAACTCAACACAACCTACACAGTTCTTCTCCTCTCATGTTCATTCTCACAACAATCTTATGAGGAAGGCCAGAGAGTGTGTAAGAAAGAGTGAGTTGCCCAAAGTCATCCAGTTTGTTTCATGGCTCACTGGGGACTAGACCCTAGGGCATCAAAGTCCTAGCACAACCCTCTAACCACTCATCACCCTTGTTCCATTGTTCTAACACTTTTGACTGAAAAGAGGGAATTAAGTCAATTAACCAGGTATAACAGTGTATTTTAAATAATTTATATATCTCTTATTGTTATTTTTCTTTTAGATTGGCTATCTGCCAGCCCCTTCAGTGCTAAGCTCACTTATTTCTTACTGTTCAGTGTTGCACAGAATGCTGTTTACAGTGAAGCTGAAGGCCAGAATCCTGTTCGTTCATTGGCCAGTTACCCAAGATAGTACACTTTATTTCAGGACTGTGCAGCAGAGGCAGAAAAGGCAGAGGAAGCCTTCTGTATCACCACTAGGAGAGAAAACTGTCAGCTCTTGAGCAGTTAATTCCCACAGTTCCTGGTATCTTGAGGGGAGGGGTCATCAAAACTAAAAGCACTCTGAAAAGGTTGCTTTGGAAAATCATTTGTCCTGCTCAGATATTTTTCCAAGGCAGCCTTCCCAGAGCACCTTAAGCTCCAAAAACCAGTCCAGAGCCAAACATTGTAGAAATGGTCTTCTCAGGAATTAGCAGCTTTCTTTCCAGCCAGAACTGGCTTTCTCTTCCTTTCCCCTGCCACTGTGTACACAGCCTTTTTACTTGTTCAACACTTCACTCCGGCCACAAGCACCTTTACTGGTGTAATTGTGCCAGCCGATAGGACTTCGGCCTAAATCAGCTCTTCAGGGAACCAACTATTTTGTTCCAAGACAGTAGATTATACAACTTGAGTACACATGGGCTGGTTCCAGTTTGAGTTATTCTTATGAGTTGTTGTTGTGGTGGTGGTGGTGGTGGTGTGCCTTTAAGTCATTTCTGACTTATGCTGACCCTAAGGCAAACCTATCACAAGGTTTTCTGGGGCTGAGAGTGTACGATGTGTCCAGTGTTATCCAGTGGGCATCCATTGCTGAGTGGGAAATAAAACACTGATCTCCAGGGCCATAATCCAACATTCAAACCATTGCACCACACTGGGTCTCAGATTACAGTAGGTCTTCTCTTCCTGTTCACTGCTATCAGGTTGACTTTGGCTTATGGTGACACTGTAAATGAGAAACTTCCACATCATCCTGTCACCAACCGCCCTGCTCAGGTCTTGCAGACTCATGACTGTGTCTTCTTTAATTGAGTCTATCCATCTGTAATGCAGTCTTCCTCTTTCCCCACTGCCTTCTACCTTAGCAACCATTACTGTTTTTTTGTTTTGTTTTGCTATTTTCTAGTGAGTCATGTCTTCTCATGACGTGACAGTCTCAGTTTAGTCATCCTGGCATCTAGGGATTGTTCAGGCTTGATTTGATCTAGGATCCATTCATTTGTCTTTTCAGGCTTGATTTACTCTAGGATCCTTTCATTTGTCTTCATTTGTCTTCATCTGTCCATAGAACCTTCTCCCAGCACCACATTTAAAAGGAGTTTTCTTCCTATCTGCTATTTTCACTGTCCAGCCTTCACAACCATACATAAAAAGTGAAAATATGATGGCATAGACAATCCTAACTTTAGTATCCCACGATATATCTTTACACTTCAGGGTCTTGTCTAGTTCCTTCATAGCTGCCCTTCCAAGCCCTAGTCTTTTTCTGGTTTCTTGACCACAGTCTTCCATTCTGATTAATGAAAGAGCCAAGGTATGGAAAATCTTGAACTATTCCATTGTCTTCGTCATCTACTTTGTTCTTTTCTGAAGTTAAGTTCTTCTTCAAGCATGACTAAATCTGAAACCAACTCCTTATTTCAAAAGAAACCTAGGCCACCTTTCTCTCCCCATAATATAACATAATATAACATTGCCCATCTGGCTACACCAGTCCAGAAAATGACCAAAGATATGGTAAATCAATTCAGATTTCCATTTGTGCAGTTTTGTTTGATAGTGAGCCTCACTGAAGTCAATAGCTCTGCTTCACTTCTGTGTAAAAGTGCATAGTGTTCGGCTATACCCACAGGAACCAAGATGAATCATACATTATATATGACTAGATAATTGCCTGAGTGACACCACTTGCAATGATGTGGCTTTACTTCTGCCCTTCTTCAAGCTCAACAGATTTATCCATAATAAGGGGCTGAGAAACTGTATTTCACCCATGATCATGAATGCACGGGACCCTTTGTTTGTTACTGCAAGCTGATAATCAATACTTATAGTAAAATAGGAGAACACCAAGACAGAACCTTATGACTTGCAAGTGTCATATGCTTCAGTGCAATACACTTCTGAGGACAACTTATCCTTCAGTCACATCTGAGGACAACTTGTGCCACTGGCTTTAAAATAGAAACTTTAAAAAGATTTTACTTCCTTGCGTAAAGAGAAGTGTACCTCAGTATCTGCAATGACTTCTTAGATGTCAGGCATATGAAATTAATCTGAAAGTACAACTAATAATGTCACAAATCAAACTTTAATTATCAAAGGTATTTCTATTTTGCCATTTTGAAATCAACAAGGTGGTGGACAGGCAGTTCAGAAAATAAAACAGTTATCAGATAAAACATACCAAAACAGCTAAAGCATGATTACTAGTATTTTAAAGAGATAAGTTTCAAGATGTATCTTGATATCATGAATCCTGAAAAAGTAGATATCTATCACAACTCCAAAGGGACTGCATCCAAAGACTGGAACGCAACGCAAGACAAAGCCCTTTCCCACAAATTCTTTAAGAGTTCTCCTTGATCAAACTATAAAATAAGATTTAAAGATTAGACAAGGTGAGATTCCAAAAAATAATACTCTTACCCCTGTGAGACTGGATGTGTTTACAGAGGAACTGAAGTTGCAAAAAAGGGAAGTTTAAATCTGGTTATGAAGATATTTTAATATTTTTCAACAAAAGAATAAAAGTACCATAAAATAAGCCATTGGAATGTAGTGGTTGGAGTCAAACAGAGCCTTGTCAGATCCAAGGTTCCAAGCCCTAAAATGTATTGGTTGAGCTTGGAACAGCCCTTCTTTCTCACTTGATAAGCAGGAAAGATTGGTGGCTCTCATGAGTGAATCACATCTGGGTTCTAGTCTGAACTTTAAAGAAGCTGTCCAAGGTGCTGAGCCTATTTTGGGAATAAGGTAGGCACCTTGGAAAGCTCGTTTAAAGTTTAAAGTTCATTTAAGACAAAGACCAGGAGTGGATTCACTACCATTCTGAAATGGGAGCACCAGCCACCATTGAAGGTAAGTTTCTGTAAGGAAGTGTGGAAAAAGTAAGTCAAGTATTCATTCCATTCCATTCATTGGATAAAAAGGAGATTAATTTTTTTAAAAAATGTAATAACAATAACAGTGAGATGGAAGCAACATGGCTGCTAATACAAAGTAACCAACATGTAGCTGCAACATCATATGGAGTCAGTGGGTCAACTATGTAGAGCTGTAGTTCAAAAAAGTAACTTTTCTGGGGTCTGGATATATTCAGGCATTTTAGCCACTACTCACAACATATGACTATTTTGTGGCAAACTCAAAGCCATGCCCTGGTTAAAATGTCTGGTCCTCAAACAGGTTGTGTTCAGTTGATAAAACCTATGTAAAATAAATCCTGCCTGATATAAAAGTAAAATTAAGCAGATTGTGAAGACTTCCCTTCAAACTCTTGGGTAAGTGAATATTTTGGAATATTCCAAAGATGGATATCCTATCAGTAAATTACACATTCTACAGAAACCCTCTGTGTGGCCATCCATATGAGTACAATAAGCAACTATGTAATTTTTTTAATGGATACAGCTGTAACTAGCCATCAGAAACATGCAGATGGTGTTCAACAGTGAGACCTTCTGCTTCAGGTAACAAAGAGATAATCTATACTCATACCTGTTACGACAGATGAAGGTGGACTTGACTTTCCTGGAAAAGAAATTGTGGAGAGTCATTTATACCAAAACATATGTAGCAGCTGCCATGTAGCTTTGCTATATTAACTTTGGATACATACCCCCAAAACAACAATAATGCTTTGCAATCTTTATTAGTGGCTTTTGGAATGGTGCCAAAAGATAATATGGCACCAAATACTGGTGAATTATATAACTGAACGTCAAAATCAGGATTGTTCATGCTATAGCATTTCTTATTTCTATCTCTAGTCATGAAAGCTGAACAGTGAAACAGTTGGGAGGAGGAAAATCGATTCATCCAAAATGTGCTGCTGGAGGAGAGTTTTAAAGATAGTATGGAGTGACAAAAAGACAAATAAATGTGTTTCAGAGCAAGTCAAGCCTGAACTTTCTCTTGAAGAAATTATTAAACTGAGGCCATCATACTCTGGATCTATCATGGGACACATGGCTCACTAGAAAAGACAAGAATGCTTGATAAAGTAGAATGCAGCAGGAAAAGAGGAAGACCACATTACAGGGGGAATGATTCAATCCAGGAAGCCATAGCCATGAGTTTGTGGGACCTAAGCAGCACTGTTGATAACAAGGTCTCTCAGAGATTTCTCATTCATAAGGTCATCATAAGCCAATGCTGATGATGGTAATTAATAACAACAAAAGATAATATGGCAGCAAATGATAGAAAACACCCAGTGCTCATTGAGAAACCAGAGAGAAAAGTAAAACTATGGATATGGACGTCTAACAAGAAGAAGCCAAGATGATTCTCTCTATATCTTCTGGTCTCTTTCTACCTTCCCCTGCATGCTAGTTGAGTGTCCGTACGTATGTATTTATGTATCAGTGCTGCCATCAAGAGGGTCGTCTCGTATGTCAAACATGGCCAGTGATGGTGGTTGGGGAGAAAGCTTTCCCCCAAGAATTTGATAACTTGGCCGGCTCATATAGGAAGATAAGTCTAAGATATATAATCACTAGGTCTTTACTTTTATGAAGAATTCAGGAATATTGTAAAGTAAATACCTGTCCTACTGGAGCAAAACAAATGCTAATCAAGTAAAGAAGTGGTTGTGTGTTGTTCTGTTGTTCTGTGTATCATTCACCTATGATAATTAATGTTTAGGGATGAGCCAACCAAATCCTCGAATCCTTGGCAGGGATTCGAGATTCGGCAATCCTAATCCCTGTGCCAAAATAGGCAAACCAAATCTTTCGAATCTGCCACCCAAACAGTTTGTTGGAGACCGGGACGCCTGAAAACTTGGGAGACTAGACATACAATGGGAGATGGCAAGTAGGTGCATTTTTCTCTTGGAGTGATAATGGCCTTTGCTAACAATTTCACAAATTACATCTGGGCTTGTATTCTAAGATATTTAAATTGAACATTTCATATTTAAGTTCAGCACTTGACTGGAAGCTACAGGCTTGAGATTTCAAGGACAGCTGAAAGACTCCTTTGCATAACTCACTTGCAAAACTCTTTCAGATACAATTCTGGGGTTTGTAGTTTTACAAGTTGTCACAACCTTCTCTGCCAAACTGTGCTGGTGCATCATCAGACTACAAACCCCAGGATGCCAGAAGGAGCTATGCAAAGAAAAGCCAGTTTTGACTCTCTACTGTAGTGGAGGTCCTTCATGACATTTTCAATCTAGGGAGATCCTGAGGCAAAACTATGGCAATTGCCCTGGCCAGATTTCTTCAGAGGGAGGTTTGCCTTTGCCTGGGCTTTTACTAAGGCTGAGAGAGTGTGTTTTGCCCAAGATTATCCTTCTTTCTCTTGCTTTTTAAACCCTTTTTAGAAAAAGGATTAGAAAGATTCGAGATTCATGGATTCCCAGAACCTTCTAGGGATTCGGATCCAGAAAATTCTGGATTCGTCCCATTCCTAATAATGTTTGTGTTACAGCCATTATCTGCCAATAAGTTCAACCATTTTTGAAAGCACAAGTGTTGGCAAGGAGGAGAAATGTGACTTGGGAAATGCTATGTGGAACTGCTAGTTCATAGAGCAGAAGTTCTCAGTGTGGTTCCTGATATGTTATATATAAAGGATGCATTTTTAGAAAATGTTTTCCAAACTTAAAAAAATGCAGTTCACTACAAAATATATTCCTGTGTAGTATAACACACTGGCAAATGTAATATACTAGTAGACAATATAGTATAACAAACTGGCTCACCTTTCTCAATCTCTATTTGAATATTGATCTTCTGATCGTTGAACAAGCCTGGTATTTCCACACGGCAACAGTAGCTACCTGCATCTTTTTCTGTGACATTCTGAATAGTTAGAGACACATCACCATGACGAATATCTCCCTTCAAACGGTAGTTGCTGGCTTGCTGGTCTATTTCCTGATATCCATTAATCCAAATAATTGGGTCAGAACACCAATTTAAAGGACAACTGCCTCGCCCCCAACACATGGTTGTGGTCCCATATTCAGCCACAGAATAACGACAGGACAAGGTGATGTCCTGACCCACTCTCCCTTGTACTAACTTCTCAGCATCTGTTGCCAAGAAACCTGTGCAGAAAAATGCTTCAGTTAACAAAAAGGAATGATTTTACAGCAAGTAGTAAAGCAGCTGAATATTTTTACAGAGATTCCCATCTCAACCATTTCCCTCAATCCTGAAGGTAAATTTGCCATTTACAAATATGGTGCATACAGCCACATCCTGAAGCACAACTGTCTGACAGGCAGAAAAGGAAAGGAAAACAGGTTTAAGCAAGGGATACAAAACTGAGGGGTGCCAGGGGCTGCCCGAGAGAAAAAAAATTGAGAGGGCTCTTGTACTTTTAATGGTTATGTGGAAGAGAGAATTTCAGCAGACATTGCTTTTTACCTGTTTATGTGATAAGCAACTCCTGCTGAAATTCCCTCTTTTACACAACCCTTAAAGGTATAGAAGGCATCTCCAGTTTTCACTTTGGCAAGCCTATAAATGGATATACAGGGTGTTCTTTTTTTGCTTGCCCAAACATCAGTCATTTTTTGTTAAGAATCACAAGGCCTAACTTTCCAGTAGCAAATTTCACTTGATCTGCTTCTGCAATATTTAGTATGATTTTTAGTAAATAATATCTGAAAGGCCAGTGATTCTCAAATATTTTACCTCTGTGACCCCCTTTACGTCTACATGAGGATGTTGCACCTCTTGCTCTATGCACCCCTTGTATCTTACACCTTACATCTTATACCTCTTTCTCTCACACACACACTCTCTCTCACTCTCACTCTCTCTCTCACACACACACACACCTCACGCCATACACACCTTCCATCTTAATGCTGAATAATCATGATCGCTAAGGGACATGCGCCTGTTGAGCCAATGATGCAACATTTGGAGAAGTTGAATGCGGAAAGCATTAAAAAGGGGAAGTCAATTTTTGCTATGTCTGAGTTTGGAGAGAGGTATAATGAGGAAGATGCTTTGTGTCGCTCTTTTGCAGAGACGAGTCAATCCTCATTGGTGTATGTGTATGCGTGGACACACGCACATAAAGGCTTGCCCTTCTTTTTCATATTTGCTGTACCTGCAAGCTCAGTCTTCTTGTGCCCCAACCTCGAGCAACTATCACACACACCCGTCAGTCTCCCACCCCACAGGCTGAGAACCACCATGTAAGACCATATCTTCACACATGAGCTTGCCCAAGTCTTATAATCTTCAGAACAGGATTTTCTGTCCATCCCACCACCCTTAGAGGCTTGGCTGGTGAGGACATCGGAGATAATCTTCTCAGTGGCTGCTCCTAGGCTTCTGAACTCCCTTCCATGGAGATTCAATCTGCTCCCTCTCTGCTCCTTTTTCATGGGCAGGCAAAGGCCTTGCCGATTAAACTGGCCTCCAGCCTTAACTGACCAGCATAGAAGGATCTGCAATTAGGTGTACTGTTTTTTGTACATAATATGAATTTTAGGTATTTTAATAGTTTCTTTGTTAATGTCTCAAAAATGGCATTTTAATTGGGGGTGTGGCTTAACACTCTTAACTTTCATACTCCATGCTGTTTTAGATGTTCTGGTTTAATACGTATTGTAAACTATTCTGAGATGCATTTAGGAGAAAAGT
Organism: Cyclura pinguis; assembly: GCA_030412105.1. NCBI lineage: Eukaryota > Metazoa > Chordata > Lepidosauria > Squamata > Iguanidae > Cyclura > Cyclura pinguis. The sequence continues at coordinate 106,065,007 of CM059600.1, read as the reverse complement.
GGAATATAAATCAACCAGACAAATAAAATATAGTATGATAATGTCTGGTACTCTTTTTTTTGTTTTGTTTTTTAGAAGCTATACTGAAAAGGGTCCACTGGTGACAGGAATCCAGTTTCCATGCGAACAATCTCTGAGAGCTCTGATGATAGAATTTGTTCTTTAGTGTGGATACCATGTAAACTATGAATTTTCTACCAGTCTTATACTATAAGAAACAGCCACCATATTGTAGCGGCTTGAGTACTGAACTAGAACCCTGGAGACCAGGGTTTGAATCCCCACTCAGCCACAGAAACCTGTTACTGCCCTGGCTAGTCCGAGCTTTGGGGATATTAAAAGATATCCCTTGATATCACAATTCAGCTGTACTTCTCTATTCCTCTACACGTGCTTGCGAGGCCACCGGACAAGCACGTAAACAAGCTCGGCCGTTAATAGCCGTAATATTCAAACTACAATACAGGCAGGCCAGAAATAGCTGACTCACTGCTTTAGGAGACCTCCAGGCAAGTACTCTAATTAGGTATGCACGCCACTTACAAAAGAGCCTCTGCCCCGCGATGGCAGCCTGATGGGTAAACTATGCAATACCCAAGTACTCTGCATCTGCATACTGGCTACTCTATTGAGAACCGCTACGATAACTCAATCATTCAGATTCTGACCTTTCGGGGGCCTTGTCTCCAACTCCAAATCTATTGTTTTCCCCCAAGTACGGCATAGCCTGCAGTCACAATTCTCCTTATAAAGACCCTTGATTCCGAGACCTTCCTCGGATCGCTCCCGAGTTTCATCCCGCCTTGCTGCCGCTTTGCTTGGCGAGCCTCCCCTCAGCTCCACGTGCTGAGCTACATCGCACCCCAGCTTCGCTATCTATTTTTTTCCTGGGCTTCAGGACAGGTGAAGTATCACCCAAACCAGCAATCCCTCTAGAAATCCTTCTATACCACTCCAACATTTATTTTGTTTAGTTATCTTGTATGAGTGTGTTGCATACACTGTTTTGCTTGTATTTAATAAACATCATTTATTATTTCAATTTCGGTGTTCTCCTTGACTCGACCCGACCCCGTAGACATAGGGTTCAAGATCTCGCTAAGTTACCCTGCCTCTCGTAACGCTAAGCAGTGCTCTGAGCTAATTTTCCCCAACTTTAGTTGAGCACATTTTGGTGTCCCTCCCGGGACCCCCAGTTCACAGGGTAACAAACCCACTGGGTGACCTTGGGCAAGTCATGCTCTCTCAGCCTCAGAGCAAGGCAATGGAAAACTAACTCTGAACAATCTTGCCAGAAAAAAAAAAAATCCCATAATAGGTTCACCTTAGGTTCACCATAAATCAGACATAACTTAAGGGCACACAACAAGAGCAACAAATCCTCTCTGAACAGAAAACAGTAAGAGGGAGAACTGTGAGAAGATGAGTAATAAGTTCTCAAGAGTCAAAGCATTTAAAACAGAATCTGCTTGAAAGCATGATAACAGACACCTGTGCAATTAGACCACAGCCCTCAACCACCAAGGGGTTTCCCACCAATGCAAATACCATGGGGTTATGTGCTTCCATCTCAGGGTGATCTTTTGCTAAGAAAGCAGGGTCACTTATTTTGGTTGTTCCCCACAAAAGATCTTCTGAGAAGCAAATGCAAAAAATGGTGCAAAGTTTTGGGCTTTCAGATATTGCTAGACTTCAGTGTCGTGTCCATGGACATCCTTAATCATTGACTGTGCTTGTGGGAGGGCTATAGATTGTGTATCTTTGAATCATATCTAGGTCCCAATTCTGTGGATAGCCCCAGGGAAGTAGCACTATTTATACTGGTTCTAGTTGGATAAAATTGGCACTGGTTCTTGGTGGATAAATTTTTGTGGCATTTATGTTTCTATGCTTTCAACCAAAGGGAAAAGACAAAAGTTCTGTGGAAAGTTTTCAGACTAGTCACCTGTCATTTCATGAATTTTCCATTGGCATAAGTAAATTAGAAAGTATAGCACAAACCATAATGTTGACTTAACGCTATAGGTACTGGTTCTCGTCAGATAATACTGATTCTCATTGGATAGAATATTGTAACAGTTATGTTTCTACACTTGGATTTTTTTAAAAAAAGTATGTCCGTAGTTACTATAACCTGCCCATAGGTACAATATTGCAGAAATGCATACATTCTGTAACACAGGGCTTTCCAAACAGTGTGCTGTGACACATCAGTGTGTCACCTAAAGTGTGTAGGTGTGTTGCCTACAATCTTGGAAATGCACGTTATTATTTATAAATCACATATTTTTAAAAATATATGAAAAGTTTTCATGAGATATGTTGTGTCCCCATACATTTTGTTATTACAATTTATGTATGTGTCTGTATCTCTATAAGGGGTTAGTTTAACCTCCAGTTTACTAGTAAAACTGAATTACTGTGTCGCAAAATGATGCACGTCTAAAAAGTGTGTCATCAACATGAAAAGTTTGGAAAGCTCTGCTGTAACTGAAAAAAAAATCCATACAAAAACCTTTGTTAAAAGGAAGAATTCTGTTGAATTTAATGCTACCTTGTTTTGTTTTTTAATTCTTTTATCAAACAGCTTTGTTGGCCAAAGTTATCCCAGACAATTTATACTAAATGCTGATTTTCTATAGAGATTGTTTCACAGAAATGAGGAATACCCAAGATACTGAACTGAGCACCAATCTAAACACATTACAAATCTTACAAAGTCAACATTTTTTATCTGATTCTTTCTCATAATAAAAATATTAATGTATCCTATCAAAAAGTCAATCATGTAATATCAATATTAATTAAAAATCTAATTATAGCACACTTTTAATGCTAATTTAATGCCAGACTCTGATACTATATTAATTTTGTCTGATCTTGAAAATAGCATTCCGCATGTAAATAACAGCAGTATATTATAATGTATCAAATCTTACTTGGAAGTAAGGAATCAGAACTTGCTACAGCATTTGTTATTCCAGCATTAAGAGAAAAGATCAGAAATCAAAATCATTTGCTGGATGTCCTTAAAATACTGAGCATCTGTTTTTTTAATATTGGACAATTACACTATGCAAGCATGAAGCACTGATTTATCATACACTTTTTTCTTAGTTCTTCTTAGTTCACTACAGAATTTAATAGACTGGTTTTTCTTCCTTGCATGCAACAAACATTGCTCTCAACAAAACTAACTTTCCAGAAAGCAGAATGTGTTGCTTTCACATTTCAGAGATAGCAATGGCCTATGAGACCTGTGTCTTAGCTTCCAGATGCCAGAATGTTTATACTAAAATAGCTCTTTGATGGTTTATGACCACTATTAGAATTGTCTTTATTCTGTAACCCATTTCTGATGCCACAGCTATGTAATATTATTCCACCAATGCATCTCAGGAAGAAAACTGTAATCCATGAAAGCCAATGCTTTAAAAATCATTTAGTCTTAAAGATGTTATAGAATTGAATTTTCCTTATTTTCCTCCTTCCTCACCTGCTGTTTTAAATATATATATATAGAGAGAGAGAGAGAGAGAGACTGACTAACATAGATATCACTCTGAACTTCATTTTCAATATTATTAGCATTTGGTTACCTGCAAAAGCCAGCAGTAGGGTCTGTCTCAGGGACAAACAAGGCAACTTGGTACAGGCAGAGAGGGCAGAGCATTGCATAGTTCCTATCTTGAGTATGTATTTAACATAATACTCATTTCCAAACATAGTTTCTGGCTTCTCCAATTTCTGATCTATGTCATGCGTGACATCAGTCACAGACTGCAGACCAGCTTTCCTCTTCCTGTGGGTTGATGCACTGTGCTCCAGACTGCCCAGTGCTGGTGGGTGGTAATGAGTAGAGTGGAGATCTCTGATAAAGTTGTGAAACCAACTGAAAATGTTCTGCGCTGCTTCACAAGATGAGTTCTGCATTGTACTTCCCTAATTTTCAGAAAGATCCAAATGTGAAAAAAAGTTCCTGCAATCATTCTTTTGTCTACAGTTCTTCTATATGGTCAAGAACACTCATGAAATTAGGTTGGTGTTTAAGGCTATTCTGACATTATGACAGGGATATGATCCGGGGGTGGGATGAAGGCATTGTCCCTCTAAAGAAGAATTCTGCTCCCCTGCAAGATATTTCCCTTTAGGTCCCAAATTTCTAGCATTGCAGAGACTGAGACAGTAGAATATTTTCTGTGTTCACATTCCCTTGGCTATATTGCTTGCCCCTTTTCTTTCAATGCTTAAACTGTATCTCTCAGTTCTCAACTGAAGTTTTAAAGTACTGAAACGCTAGAAATTTGGAGACTGAAGAAAAATTTGATTTGGAGAGTAGAATTATTATTTGGGACTTAGTGCTCTCATTTTGCCCCTTCTCTATGGCTATACCTCTGCATTTTGGGTAAACAGCTTGCACAAAAACAATTAACATGTTAAAATGAATATAAGATATGTATCTTCACAGTGCCTTTAAAATTTAACATCATTAATGTGAAGGCTTACCAATCTAAAAATAAACTAGGTTTTATAATCCGTGCAAACACATTACTCTTAATTGTAAGACTCAAGATGGTGTAGTGACAAGAGTATCAGACTGGACATTGGGAAATTCAGGCCATTTCCACACTATACACCATTAGTGCATTGCACTGTTACAGTCCTGTTATAGCCATTCACGCAATGCCATTGGGTTAGGAATGTTCTTTTCCACACCCTTCTACCTTAAGCAGATGAGTAGTGGCATTGCCACCAGTGTTGCTTTCACACTACAGCATCCTTGGTCACTCCCTTTCCCCACTTTCAGCCCACCCCACCATCCCTTATTTGTCAGGGATTTTTTGGAAGCTGTACTAGCACAGTAATGTTATAACAACATGACACGCCAGTACACATGGTAACGACATGACATGCAATGTCAGTGCACTTTTGTCAATTGCTAGCTTTGTGCTATAATGCTTAAAAACATATTTTAAAAAAAAAAGGTTTAACTCAAAGGAGAAATTTAAAATAAACACCGAGAGGTGATAGATTTCAAAGCTACCATACTGTGGGAGTAGCTGAGGGAGGCACAAGCTGGGCACGCCCACACCCCACCCACTCCTGGATCCAGGAGGACAGGAAGCACTATCAAGTGCTATTACAGTGCCGCATTGAGCCAGCTCAATGAATGATTGAAGCACTAAAGGAGGCTCTTAAGAAATTTTTTTCTGGAAATAATATAAAGCGGTTTTGTAATGCTTGGGGACAGGATAGAAGCTGGATAGTGATGACGCTGTGCAGTAGCACAGCTCCTGGACCAGAAACAACCCACTGCTGTTGCTATAGTGACGTTGCATGGAAATGGCATCATGTTTTTTCTCCCACTAAGCCATGCCCTTGGGCCTGTCTCCTTCTCTCAGCCTGATCTACCTCACAGTGCTGTTGTGGTGATAAAGTAGAGAGGAAAAGAGTCAGGTATGCTATGCTGAGTTCTTCAGAGAAAAAGTAGAATATAAATGTTACCAGCTAACTAGTTAAAAGTATCAGCATGCTGTAGTGGTTTTGAGCATTGGACTGCAACTCTCAGCCATGGAAACGCGCTGAGTGACCTTGGGCAAGTCACGCTCTCGGCCACGGAGGAAGACAAAGGCAAACCCCTTCTGAACAAATCTTGCCAAGAAAATCCTGTGATAGGTTCACCTTAGGATGGTGATAAGTTGGAAATGACTTGAAGGAACACAACAACAAGAACAACAACTGCTTAAAATTCAAACAATGATGTACCCTCAGAATCCCATATATAGGCTGTATTCTTTGAGAGCACATGAAGTGTCTGTATGTCAGCAAGGCTTTCATTCCCTGTGACAAATGACAAATGTTCAGTTGTGTTTCAGGAATTAGGACTACAGAGTACATACTTCACACATTTTGTTTCAGTGTCGGGGCTGTGCAACACTTACAAAGATATCTCCTACATAGAAATAGAGAATTTCTTGCTTGGCAGAAGTATTATCCTAAAATGTAGGTGCCATGAGGACCACCCTGCAATGTCGGTATCTCCTTGCAAAAGTGGAGAATGAAGTAGCTCAAAATCAGGAGGCTAATGAGAGCGAAGCAACTTAGCAAGACCTTATGCCAATGTTTATGGGCTCACACAGGAAAGAACCAACCAGATTCAAAAGTAAACTAAAAATGTGTTTTATCGAGGGGAATTCACTCATGCATGCACACAAGTTTCATACAGTCACCCATTCACACAAGAGCTACTGAAGGATAAAGGGAGGAAAAATTATGGATAGAGAGACTGAGGGTTTGGGGTTATAATTACCAGTCCAGAAGAGTAGTGAAGATGCTGAAATGTGGCTTAGACTTATGTCAAATGACAGACCAGATCAGGATTCAGGGCAACATAGTGGACTCCGGCATTTCATCTGACTGCATCTGACTTCTCAAAACTAAGGGTTTATATACTCTATTTCCCACCATAAAGGGGTGTGAGTTAATTGCTCTCCCAGCCTGGTAGACAATGGGAGTTGCAACACAGACAATGGGGTCTGGATGGTTATAATGGTTTCAATGTCTTGGTTGAATGGGGGTTCTGGATCAGGTTTAGGTAGGATATGCAGGTAGGTTGCTTCCCTCTGCACCTGGGCACCTTGTTGTTTTCTGAGGTTGGCAGTTGATAGAATTAGCAAAGAGATATTAAGTCATGCTTTCTTCGCTAATTTCAGTGACCTTTTGACCTGGCCACACTGGGGTTACCTTTTGGCCTGTTTTTCAGCAAGGGTCCTTTCTTCCACATGGCTTCCAGTCAGCATATATCTATTATGGGGATAAGTTACAGGTACTGGAATAGGCTGATTGCTATGGAGACAAGGCCTAGCAGCAAAGAAGAGGGCCGTGTATTCCAACAGGAACCCAACCTCTGTATGTTAACAACTCTGAATACAGATTGGATTGAAGAATATGGGGATAAGTTGCAGGTACTGGAATAGGCTGGTTGCTATGGAGATGAAGCCTAGCAGCAAGAAGGAGGACAGTGTTTTCCCTCAGGAATCCAAATTGTGTATGTAAATCACTCTGACTACAGATTGCATTGGGAAATATGGGGGAAAGTTACAGGTACTAGAGAAGACAGTTTGATGAGTTCTTCAGAGGAAAATAAAATCCAGGGCAACGCTGGGTGAAATACGCAAGTAGTTTATATTTTATTCCAACACATCTGCCAATTAATATATTTTGCCAATTAGACCATATCAAAGCGTGGAGGTATACGGCCTGGTAACAGAAGTTCCACATACATTGAAGACTTCACAGAGTTTCATGTTGCATTACGGGGGGAAAATCCTCAAATTCTGGCTAGGTTGTTTGAGTATAATAACCAATCAATGATCAAAGCAAATAGTGGGTTCCAAGAGTGGTGGTGGTGGAGTTTATATCACCTTAAGGTAGCACTTTATTTTCAGAGGAAACATGCTGACCAGCTAAGGGGAAAGCAACTCAGGTTGGCTTCTGTTGACTTACTTTGCAAAGTTCAAAGTGTAAATTCATCTCTAGCTTTGACTGTATGGAGATTATCTGGGAAGTCTGCAGAGCATAATTGACTAGATAATCTTATTGTAGCCAAGCCATTGTTTTTAGCACTCAGTACTGGTTTTTTCTGTATTTTCTGTGTGGTAAAATAACTTTACTGAAAAGAAGTACCAGATGTTAGTTATGATTATGTTCCTTTCAGCTTCTTCCTCCTGCGCTTGATGATTCCATCAAGAATGTTACTTGTCTGAAAGAGGCTGCTACAGGTTGCTGGCAGCTTAAAAAATCGGTGTTGGTATGGCAAGGCAAATGGAAATTTCAAATTCCTAATCACTATTGGCAATCGTAACAATAGCATTCTAACGCACAATAAAATGTTATATTTCTTCCTGACAATGTTTCTTCCTGACAATGAAGGTAGATGTTTTAAAGAAGGGAAGGCTGATCAGGTGAATGTCTAAGTCCCATGAGAGGAACAGATGGCCTACAGACAACATACACCATCCCTGTTCAGTTTTTTAGCCTCCAGAAATCATTTGAGAAGGATTGATTTGTTAAGGCATCTTCCCCCACCCCCCAAAGCAAAAGGCTGTGTCTTATACATCTTGGTTTCAGACAGATTTGCGCTCCCAGTAGCCTCTTGGAACTGCTGAACTGCTTATAAACACAGCACATGAGGTACATGAGCTTAATTGTAAAGAAAAAAAAGTACTCCAACAGCCTTTTTTTTTTCCCCGAGCAGGGAAGCAAAGGATGGTCGCCTTCAGGGGGTTTGAGCGAAGACAATGCATGTCTATAACGCTAAAAGTCTGACCTCTGAAAATCACCCACTCCCGATCTAGACCTCAGTGACACCTTGCACCAATCTTGAATATTGGGCTCCATCTAGATAATATTGGAGTGATATTTTATGAAGACACCACTTTCTCAGCTGAACAGCTCCACAAAAACTTTCCTGAAAGCAGCAAATGTGTGCAACAGAGCACTCCCAGCCACACCCATTTGACCACCCACCACCACATACATATAAATGAAATAACAAGTGCAGGATATTGAATACGTGATTTGCTTAGGTTTTTTTAGTAAGAATGGCTTTTTCATAACCAAAAGCAAAGAAAAATCAGCATAAGGCATATATAATTTTGCAAGACAAATTAAAATCATGTTTGTTCATGCAATTTTTCTGTGGTATTTGTTCACTGAACAGTCCCTCCATAAGTAGTTAATATTCCACTGAGGCTAATTATCACAAGCCCCTTCACACAGAGCTGCCTTGAATCATTTACATTCATTTGTGTATAGCTTTCTCAGGCTGCTGAAACCACTTCCCACACCAAAGAAATAAAAAAGGAACCTGGACATCGCTGATTGCAAGAGAAGAGTCATATTTATACTTCTGCTGATTCAGCCCTCGGCAAAATATTGTCACCATCCAAATGACAGAAATAAATAACTGCTATTACAAGAGATAGATAGTAGAGAGTGACATAAAAGGAACTAGCTTTATACAATGAAAAGACTTTACCAATGCACTTTTTTCCTGAAAATGCACCCCAGGGTCACCAGATATATGAAGCGTGGGCACCTATGAGAGGGTAGGGAGGCTGGGTTAGGCCCCAAAAGATATTGGGGGCCGCACACACTCCACCATACCTGCTACCAAAAAAAAAAAAATCCCCCCATAGACCTTCTATGGGCATAGGAGGAATGTTGGCCATGTTTTTGGGGCTCCTGTACTTTTTTGGAAACAGAAGAGGCCCTCTTGGCAACTGCGAATGACTGAAAGTCACTTCTTGTTCAATTCTTGTTTTAGAAAAATACATCTCCTGGAATTAAAATGATCTGAGGGAAAATTTTGACTGCTGGCAGGGGGGAACAAGGCCACACAAAAGCCACATGCAACCCACAGGCCATGCTTTGCCCATCTCTGAAATAGATGTCGGGTCTCTACCCTAAGAAATGTCACCATCCTTCAGACACCATAGTGGATCCCAGCAGTAGTGGTGAAGGAGTTTATATCATGTTAAGGTGGCATCCTGAAAGTATCAGGAGAGTTGGGGCATGTAAAATAAAGAGCACTTAAAAACACATGCTTCATGAAAGCAGGCAGGGAGAGAGAGGTGTGACTAGATGAGACCCCAGAGAACAAAGGAAGTGCTTGAGGATGCAGGAAGCGAGTGGGTGAGAACCAATACACAAACAAACAGGAAGTATTCATAAGCATGCGCTGCCTAAACTCCCAGAGAGGGACATACAATCTTACCAGTGAGGACATGCAGTCTTACCAGTGAATATAGGCCTGCAAAGATCGCAAACTCCAACATTAATTTTAAGTCGATTCAGATTGGCCTCCAGTGACTTGATTTCTTCTATGAGATTCAAAGTGTCAATTCATTTCCAGCCTTGACTATCCACAGCCTGCCTGAGAAATCTGCTGCAAGCTTTGAACTGGATATTTATCATTTATTTAAAGTACTTATATACTATCTCTCAGCCCACCAGGGCTCCCAAGGCAATATACGACACATAAAAGCATATGAAACAGTACAGAGATTTCAATAAATGTTTCAAACACTTGAAAATACCTTTTAAAAACTGTCTAAAAACAATCCCTAAATAAGATTTAAAAGAAAAACAAACAATTCAAACCAAGCAATTTCAAATATCAAATACCAAACAATACTCTCTTAACTGCCCACCAGATGCTCAACTTCCTTGGCAGCAGGCATTCAAGGATAGTGATAGGTTTGTGTGCGTAAGGGGCCCTTTTCTGCACTTGAAAAGGAAAACCAATGTATATGGCTCTGCTCTTACTGCCTTTCTTCTTCTCGGTGAGCCCAGAGCCATTGGGAGGCGGAGCCTAATTTGACAGTCCACATCCGTTTCCTCTCACACTACTGAAGGATGATGCATAGGCTGCATTAATCTATTACCATCTTGACTGCATGTTTTTTTTAAATAAAACAACAACAACTTTGCCCAGTGAGGAAACTTTGGTTTTGAAAGGTAGCATCAAGATGTATCTGCATCTTTGGTCAGCCTAACAATGTTTATACTACGTTGTGGACTGGGGAATGCATTTTTATGACACGTAGAAACATTTGTGGGTAGCTCCATGTGGGCATGGGTGGAGAATGGGTGCGCCAAGAGCATATGAAACTATTGTATCCCAACCAGGTATCCAAACCAACCCCTCTATGGACTGTATTCTTCAGCTCTGGAGATCACATCCTTCCCACTAGTTTCGAGGGTAAGAAACTAGAGGGCATGCTCATCAAATTTGCAGATGACACCAAATTGGGAGGGGTTGCTAATACGCCAGAGGACAGGATCAAAATTCAAAATGACCTGGATGGATTGGAGAGCTGGGCCAAAGCTAACAAAATGAAATTCAACGGAGAGAAGTGTAAGGTCCTACACTTAGGTAGAAAAATGGAATACAGAAATATAGGATGGGGGACACGTGGCTGGATAGCAGTACATGTGAAAGGGATCTAGGAGTTTTAATAGACCACAAGCTGAACATGAGTCAGCAGTGTGATGCGGCAGCCAAGAAAGCCAACGCAATTCTTGGCTGCATCAATAGGAGTATGGTGTCTAGATCGAGGGAGGTACTGGTACCACTCTACTCTGCTTTGGTTAGACCTCATCTTGAATACTGTGTCCAGTTCTGGGCACCCCAATTCAAGAAGGACATGGTCAGGCTGGAGCAGGTCCAGAGGAGGGCAACCAAAATGGTGAGAGGCCTGGAAGCCATGCCCTATGAGGATAGACTTAGAGAGCTGGGTATGTTCAGTCTGCAGAAGAGAAGGTTAAGAGGGGACATGATAGCCATGTTTAAATATTTGAAGGGATGCCATGTAGAGAAAGGAGAGGGCTTGTTTTCTGCTGCTCCAGAGACCAGAACAAGGAGCAATGGATTCAAGCTGCAGGAAAGGAGATTCCACCTGAACCTCAGGAAGAACTTCCTGACGGTCAGGGTTGTCCGGCAGTGGAATATGCTGCCTCGGAGTGTGGTGGAGTCTCCTTCTTTGGAGGTTTTTAAGCAGAGGCTGGATGGCCATCTGTCAGGAGTCCTTTGAGGGTATTCCTGCATGGCAGGGGGTTGGACTGAATGGCCCGTGTGGTCTCTTCCAACTCTACATTTCTATGATTCTATGATTCTATGAAACACAAAATAAATGTGGTCAAAGTGGGAGGGAAAAAGCCCCACAAAGTGACATGTCCCATTATAGTCAATGGATGCAACGGATGCACACCTATGCTGCTGCAGGTGCATGCACGTTGCATCCATTGACTGCAATGGGACACACTTGTGTCTTTTGTTTTATGTGGATGTTCCTGAAACAGAACCCCCACATTTAGGGCTGGCACACCATTATGTTCTCATTGTTGTATTACTATCCTTGCTTATATTTAAATTTTTCTTCCACAAAGTATTATTATTATTTTTTTTAATACTGAGAATAGAAAATTATTCTGCAACAATAATCAGCACAGATTTCAGATGAACAACTTAATGGATTGTGGATCTCCAAACCACCAAGATCCACAATCTATATGCAAACTTGATAGTTTACTTTTTGTTATATGCAAACTCAATAGTTCACGTTTGTTTTATTTAAAACATTTCTAGACTGATTCTGTATTAGAAGTAACATGCAAAAGAGTACTCACAGCTCTCTTTTCTACTATTTCCTTATTTTTAGAGCTGCTTTAAGTAAGATATTTAGACTCTGAAGTACTGCGTGAAGTTTTCTCATAGATGCAAAAGACTGGAGGAAGTATCACAACATCTCTTGGCATTTTATTTACAGTGCATTTTAAAACCTAACAGGAAATTTCATTTCCCCAGTTGGAAGTATTCTCAAAGTTCACCAGAAATCCCCTGGATATTTTAATTTCTTCCACTTCTTCATCTAGTTTTTCAAGTAAATGAATAGCATCCACCCACTACTCTGTATCAATTGTATATTGGCAAACATATTTTGTTCCTCCTAGCATGCACTGTGATACATATTATCTCCCTGTCCAAATGTCCACCTGAGAGTATTTTTTAAATCAATAGAGTAGCAGCACATTTCACTTCTTTTTCCAGCCTGAAAGGGCATTTGATGGGTGACTACAAAAGGCCCATTATACACAATGAGCTGGACACTGCTAATTGCTGTGCTGGAGTGTGTGTGTGTGTGTGTGTGTGTGTCTTTAATTACTGTATTTGCTTGGATATAAGACTCACTTTTTTCCCCAAAAAATACTGTTCCAAAATGGGGTGTGTCTTATACACTGATGCATATACACTATACGCTGGCAAATTTGGTATATGTGTTTTAACCTAGCTTTACTTTTTTATTGTTTAATCTTGTTTTAGCTTTTACATCTTCTGAAATTTTAATAATCTCTTTTTTAATTGTTATAAGATACTTTGAGTCCTGATCTGGTAAAAAAAATCAGTGCTGGTGCCGGCACTAGTGTCCAGTTCATGACATGGGCTGTGACACTAGATGTGGAAGTGTCCAAATACCTCACCTTTGTTTTCAGATTGTTGTTGCAATCTTCACACATCCTTCTGCTGTTTGTCACGCACTGCTCATTACACTGTACCGGAGGTATAGCGCTAAAATGTCAAATAGATATAACACTGTTGCTGAGTTCATTTCCTCAAAAAGATCACTCTGCTTTTCTCTCGCACGCACATTTACACACACCAAAAATAGTTTTGTTACTGCCCTGGCTAGTCCGAGCTTTGGGGATATTAAAAGATATCCTTTTGATATCACAATTCGGCTTCACTTCTCTACTTCCTTCCACATGCTTGCGAGGCCACCAGATAAGCACGTAAACAAGCTCGGCCGTTAATTGCCGTAATATTCAAACAACAATACAGGCAGGCCAGGAATAGCTGACTCACTGCTTTAGGAGACCTCCAGGCAAGTACTCTAATTAGGTATGCTCGCAACCTACAAAAGAGCCTCTGCTCCGCACTGGCAGCTTGATGGGTTAACTATACAATACCCAAGTACTCTGCGTTTGCATACTGGCTACTCTATTGAGAACCTCTGCGATAACTCAATCATTCAGATTTTGACCTTTCGGAGGCTTTGTCTCCAACTCCAAATCTATCATGTTCCCCCAAGTACGGCATAGCCTGCAGTCACATTCTCCTTATAAAAACCCTTGATTCCGAGACCTTCCTCGGATCGCTCCTGAGTTTCATCCCGCCTTGCTGCCGCTTTGCTTGGCGAGCCTCCCCTCAGCTCCGTGTGCTGAGCTACATCGCACCCCAGCTTCGCTCTCTATTTTTCCGGGCTTCAGGACAGGTGAAGTATCACCCAAACCAGCAACCCTTCTAAATTCCCTCTATACCACTCCAACCTTTATTTTCTTTACTTATCTTGTATGAGTGTGTCACATACACTGTTTTGCTTGTGTTTGTTTAATAAAACATTTATTGCTTCAACTTTTGTGTGCTACTTGACTCGACCCGAACCCCGTAGACATAGGGTTCAAGATCTCGCTACATTACCCTGCCTCTCGTAACGCTAAGCAGTGCTCTGAGCTAATTTTCCCCACCTTTTGTTGAGCACATTTTGGTGTCCTTCCCGGGACCCCCAGTACGCGGGGTAACAATTTCCTCCGATTCTCAACCCTCATGGGAGGCTAGGAACTTGCTCCAAGAAAATAATTATAGGAACTGCAGTAAAATCTAGTCTCTTAGTGCAAAAGTGGTAGGTTTGTGTGCTTGTAAAGATGACACAGTCAATCTGACAGCCTCAAGTTGAGGAAATCTTTCAGTGATGATCTCCTTTCCTCCAATCTTTCAGTTTCAATTCAAGTACGTGTTTGTGGGTGATATTTCTAAGTACAAGAGCCACTGTTTATCACCAGGACTTTAGAGAGAGTTTCTGGGGTTTTTTATTTGTTTTTGTTTTTTAATGGAAGAATTAAAAGGAGGCATGGAGGTTGTTGTTTGTTGTTGTTGTTGTTGTGTGTTTTCAAGTTGTTTCTTACTTATGGAGGTCCTAAGAAGAACCTGTCATAAGGAGTTTTTGGCAAGATTTATTCAGAACAGGTTTGCCATTGCCTTCCTCTGAGGCTAAGTGTGTGACTTGCCCAAGGTCACCCAAGTGGGTTTCCATGGATAAGCAGAGATTTCAACTCCGGTCTACAAAGCCATAGTTCACTGTTCAGACCACTACACCATACTGGCTCTAGGCATGGAGAGGAAGAAGGGAAACAGGGAAGTATCCAGAATTGTCCTGAAAATACAGAAGGGGTATAGGATTGGACACACCCATTTTTACAGTTACAATCCACATGATGAGCAACTGTACTTTAAAAAAAAACTTGCTGTTCAGTTAGGAAGAAAATACTTTGGAATACTGTTGAAAAAAATGAGAAGTAATCCATACCATGATGTAATTGGCAAAACATTCTTGGGAAATTTCAATTTCAGTCACTTTCCTTAAATCAAGGAGAACGTGCAGCAACATGTCTACCTCCTGATACATTTTCCCATCTTTTTTAATGCAGTGACAGAAATATACCTCAAAGAAAGAGTGGGAATCATGCAGTTTTTCAGATCTGTTTGGACTACAATGCCCAGCATTCCTCATCACTGGCTACACTGGCTAAGGTTGCTAGGAATTTAAGTCCAAAAACACCTGGAGAGACACATGAGTCCCTTCCCTACGCTAAGGTTATCCTCGCAAGCATAAAAATCACATTTCAGCAAACATACACACGGACACAAATATGGAGAGTTGGATAGAAAGGACAGGCTTGCATTTTAAACATACACTTTCTAAAACTGTATGAATTTTATAAAAGAAAATTATAAAAAAAATTATGAAAACAGATCAATGTTAATAAAATATATTTTTGATAATAGAATGTAACTTTTTGTCAACATGTAGGTTATCTAACAATTCTGTATTGCCAAATACCTTTTACAGAATACCTATTTCCCATTTTTTCTTCTCAGCTAGTTATATAATTCTTCACTAATTTTGTTCTCAAAGGAAGCACTGAATAATTTTAGCAATTTTAAACCCACTGCACACAAAAAAAGTCTTCAAAAACTGCACAGTTTTCAAGGACTATTTGGAGTTTGGGGCTTATTTTGTGAAAAATTCACAAGTGATATTTTTGGACATACTTATTCTGTGCAAAATTCTGCCCCAAAACAGCATTTTCTGCACATAAAAATGCTGTTTTCTGCACAAAAGAAAATATGAATTTTGCACACAATAGGACTTGAACTACGAAAATTCTTGTCAGTCCAAGATTCTTCTCATCAGAGTTTCTTGATGCATGAGAAACATGGATTTTGACCATTTTTCAAGTATTTTAAAATACTCTTTCCATCTCTATTCTTAACTTGAGCAGGGATTAATGATATGGGTGGAGAGGAGGAGAGGGCATGTCATCCCAAATTGTATTCACAGTCTCTGTTTCGTTCTGCAAGACCCTTCTCTCCATACATCACAAGCTCTTTTCTTATCTGTTTTCACATTGTGAGACCACACCGAGTAAAAGATGCCAAGGGGAACTGATTAGAGAAGAAGGCACTGAAGAGATTGGAACTAGGAACCAGAATGAGCTTGTTCCTCTTGCTGTTCCTCTTGTCCCACTAGCACACCTTACACCATCCCTCAACCAGCTATTTCATTCTCTGCCACACATTGTTTCCATTCATCTGTGTGGACAGACTTTGCAGGGGAGAGAGAAACAGGCAGCATCTAAGGGATCTTTATGACTTAGGCTATAATGAAATTCCCCCAGCCATGGCTATCCTTGCTGCCCTCCTATCTCTAGGTCTTCTGTCTCTTAGACAACCATAGCCACTGGCCCCACCTGTTTCACATGCACCCAGAACCATTTCCAGAGGCTGCATGTCCAATGCTTTTGTTCAACAAATGTTGTGAAGGAATTTTGGCCACAATCCTCTATGATCTAGTGTAGCACAGTAGCTCCACATGCAAAACTCCATAACAGATGGCCATTCACCAACCCCTGGACCTATCATAGAACCACTACAGGGTCTCCCAACTATTATGAGTCTGAGAGTGGTGTGGGATGGAGGATACAAGAAACCTCTGGCTCTGTCCCATAGCCAGATGCTAAATGATTACATCCTCTACTAAAGTTCTCCAGAGATCTCAGTGGAAAATATAATCATTTTGCATCTGGCTGCAAGGATATAATCAGATGCTTTTTCAGTCCCTCACCAATCTCTATCAGGTATGGAATAGCTGGGGGGGGGGGGTATTTTTTTTAAAAAAAAGAACCTTTCTGAACAAACATCTTGCAATCTTAGTGAGCAATGGATTATTCTGTGCAGGTGGTGAAATTTCAAATTGCAGCCATCTTCCAGATTATTTCTGTTTCAGAGGGAGAGTGTTTTTGAGCATTACTACTTAATTAGCTGTACCTATTTTAACTTTTGTAATCCCCCTTGAGTCACAGACTGGGGAAAAAGTGGGATAAACTGTCTCTATTGCTTATTATTAATTTGACAGGCCCGTACTTCTGTATTCTGATCATATCTCATCCATATGGCATGGTAAATTGTAAAATGATCATAACATCTGCTCCTCCTAAAATAAAGTACCTTGTATGCAGGCATTGCAAAATATTCAGAAAAACAACGAAAATTAACGAAAATAAAAGGCAATCGATTTCATTTAGACTAAGAGTCAGACACACACAGAGGGAAGTACCAAACAGTACTTCCTCATACTACTTCTCTTCAGAAAGTTTCATTGTCTGATTAATCTGCCCTATATCTTTGTTTGCTTTTCTGCAGCACTTAAATCACATTGATGTTGCTAGTGCAGCATTAATTGAATTTGTCCACTGTTCAGATTATGCTTTTCATTGGTCCAAAATACATTTATTATGTGTATATTAAAATACTGGATCATTAGGATCACAACAGGTGAAATCTTAAGAATTAAACACATCATTGAACAGGTGCCCAGTGGCTGAAGGGGATAATGTCTCATTGCTCAGTGTCTTGGGCATGGACAAGGTCTTACAGACTGTTGGGCCTTTTATGCCTGAAAAGAAGGTATTCTGCTCCCTCCCCATGATCCTGTATGAAAAGGTATTTGGAATGTTTTTTTTGGGGGGGGGGGTGCATTGTGATTTTCTTCAGTAACTTCTCTATTTTTTATTCTCTAGCCTGATTTCTGTTGTATATTATTGTATAATATATATTATAATATTACTTCAAGCAGCAAATACTATTTGAGATGAGCTGCAATGACCTACATTGCAGTTTCTTAGTGTATTATAAAGCTAAGCTCCTGGTAATTAAGTAAAAAGTTTTCCTCAAACATATCCCTCATTTCTTTCTCTTTTGGCTTCTTTTCACCCCTCCCATTCCGCTTGTTACTCATACTCCCTTCCTCATCAACGTTCTTACCCGCTCCCTTTTAATTTTATAGTTGAGGTAAGCTGCGTGCAGAAATATCTGTTTACTAAAACTGTAGATGCCACAAGTTGTATTTGAAATTCTTGCTTCTGCATGCAAAACCTCTTGTCTACTGCTGGTACATTTCTTGGTTAAGAGTAGAGAGGCAAAAAAAATGGAATGATTCAGTGATGCAGGAAAATATTCAGTATATGCTCAGGGACTCCCCAACATTTCAGTTTAAGAATTCTCTAATCTTGATTTACTGACCACATTTGCAGGTACCCAATCTATTATTACTGTACTTGTGATTGATTAGTGCCTCCTAAATGAAATCACTCCATATTTAACAAACAGTGCATTTAAAGAAGGGGTGAAGTGTACCTCTCTGGGGAGATAGAAAGAAAAGAGAGATGCCAGTGAGTTAACAGTTGAGTTGAAGTTTCAATGTGAGATTCTATGCTTTGGGGCAGCCTTCACCAACCTGCCATTTCCCAGATGTGTTGGACTCCCATCATTCCCACGCAACAACTTATTACAAGCTTTGTAGTCCATTTGAAAAGAAATTCCAAGTTGGAAGCAAGTTTAAAAGGGAAAAAGAAATACCTTTTCAAGGAGCCTATAACAACATGTGATCTCCTAAAGTGACAGCTTCCATGCCATTCTCTAAGTCCCATGGTCTGGCCCACACTAAGGGTCTAATCCATAAATTAACAATAGCTTTTCAAATTAAAATATTTCAATGCTAATGAATTTATTTTCCAGTCTCTAATGTTTAACACTATTGAATTAATTTTCAATGTAACATTCCAAATTCTGATTATTTATACAGCCCTCAAGATCTCTGATGAGGCAAGAGAAACTGATGAAACTTCCTTCTGCCATTTGTGCAAATATAGATCTGGAGCTCTTGCTTGGAAACTGGAATTAAGCATAAGTAGCAGTGGTTGGTTTCCTTATGGGTTTACTAATATATTATATTTAATTTGACTGTTCACTGTATTCTCTCATCTCCAAACATTGTTTCTTTGTGCTGCCAAGATCATATATTCGTTTGAATTGTTCAGAAGTTTGGAATTACTTTAGTGATTTCACTCTGCTCTGAGAACCTCAGATATAAGACAGGAGAGAAATATTTTAACAGATGAATTAATAAGGTATTTCTTACTGTCCAGTGTTAGATGGAGTGACATTTATAGTGCAGCTTAATATTCATTCATAATATTCATGCGTGCAGATGAAAAAAAAGTTCCATTCTGAATATTCAGTACAGGCACATATGATCCCAGTCAGAAGTACTGCTGTCTGAAGGCCAGGAGAAAGGAAGAACATACCCAAGAAAATGTGAATGCTAGTGCCCCCACAGGAAGTGTCTTTCTTCCTATCATAATGTTCTGTGATTTTATCACTCTCATAATGCTTAACTTTTTGTCTGTATGACTAACTTCCATAAAAATTAACTTTTTTGGTAAAAATCTTATGTTTCGCTATATTGTCTTCCTTTGAAATGCTTAACATATCACTTGACAATGTGGATCACATAATTCTTTCAGGATTCACTTTAGAGTTCCTCCGCATAATTTAAAGAGTATCGTAGGGAAAGAAGGCCAACATGATGCAGTGGTCTGAATGTTGGACTATGATTCTTGAGACCAGGATTTGAGTCTGCATTCAGCCATGGAAACCCACTGGCTGACCTTGGGCAAGTCATACTGTCTCAGACTCAAAGGAAGGCAAGAAACACCCCTCTTCCCAGAAAAAAAAAAATTGCCAAGAAAGCCCCACAACAGGTTCACATTTGGATTGCCGTAAGTCAGAAGTGACTTGAAGGTAAACAACAACAGTCTTGGGAAAGCAAGCAAGCTAAACAACCTTTTCTTGGCTAAAGGAAAGATTTTCTACCAGAACTGGAAGAGCACAAACTTGAAAGAGTTACTTGGCCTTGTCAAAAACCCCTAGTGGTAACTGCTGAAGTCTGATTACATAGATTCTGGTTGTCATATTTTATTTTAGATGCTTAACTGTATCTTGAAAACATGCCATTCATAGCCTCACAAACCATGCTGTCAATATCTATCGAGTGCTGATTACTTTATATCTGTCCATGTGTTTCAAGTCTGCAGTGCCATCTTCTGTTGTTAGGTTAATTCCTTAACCAGCACATAGGTTTGCAGTTATGCAATTGAGCACAGTGGGAACAGTGTATGTACAAAGTTACAAGGGTTTTCTGTCTGCTACTGCTTTGGGCAGATCTTTCCCTCAGGCACTTACATGGTGTACCATAGTCACAGGGTGCGTCCAGTGGTCCTGGCAACCACACCTTCCCTCAGATGGGCCAAGTCAATAGGTCCTACTTTGACAGCTGTGTGATTTGGCTTGGAGGTGTCACTGTGGAAAACTAAGGTCTACTCCAACTCTTTGAAAGCCAAAACCCTTCGGCTAGAGCTGAATAAAATAATGTAAAGACCGTTGATTCTCAGATACTTACAATACAGGATGAATTCTGATCACAGAGTTCCTCGCATAGAAGCTGGATTCTGCCATCATAGGACCCTTTCATTAAACCAGGTACTCTAGAAATCCAGAATGCATATGGGATTTATAGTTTCACACAGTTACAGAAAGAATCTCATGCAAGTAAGAGAAGTCAGAAGACAGAGGTTAGCACAAATATCAGTCTTCAAGGCAGGGGATGAATTCTCCCCAGCTTTCCCTCTCACTGTGTAGGAACAGGACCATGGTTTTTACTGCACGGTGAAAGATTACATTTTTCTAAACTTATTTTAGCCTTATTACCTCTTATCTCATGAATTTAGTACCAGAAACAAAATCAGAAACATCATCAATGTTATAGATTATCAATGTATCAATAAATTACAACACAACTTACAAACAAAGTTCATGGCAGAACATTGATATTGAAGTAAGGCTAGACATTACTTCTATCTTAGTTCCCTATGATCTCATAAACGATGCAGTATATACAAATAATTGGTATGTTAACTAAAAAGAATGAATGAATGAAATGAGTTATGCTTTTATCCCAACTTTTCTCCAAGATGTTTAAAGTGGCATACATGTTCTTCCTCCCCATTTTTAAAAATCTGTTAGGAGTTAAAGTTTCCCAGGGTGTTAGCCCTATGTAAAATTCCATTAGCCTTCTTTTAGCAGAGTTGCAGAAAAAAGCTTGTCCCAATCTCTCTGTGGCTTCCCTGAACTGGAGGCTGACTTGAAAGCAAAACAAGGCAGGCAGGTTCAGGTTCCAAACTTAAAAGATTTACTACTAAACTTTGCAATTACACATGAATTGGAGAAACTAGACCCTAACTAACAAAAGGATTAGGGAAGATAGCTTCATTCTTAACTCACCAACTTCTTGGTGGAGAGAGCTAGCATAGCAAAGAGAAAATGCTAGAAGCAAGATTGCAAAAAGGCAATGAGGGGGCATGGTCTTCTACGTAAAGGCCAATAACTGATTCTAGGGTGTATCCTGGGTCACATGGTCTGGATTCCACAGCCAATCATTTTAAATAACACAAAGCAACAGTTGAGACTTTAGGCATGCTTTTACATGTAAAGGAAAATTAACCCTCTGCTAGCTAAACCCCATTTGTCCTGGAACAAGAGTGGGGGGGGGCAGAGAATGCTAGAATTTCCCAACAAAATCACTCAGACATCTCAGTCCTGTTCATATGTAACCCAATGGAGCTTCCTTCTCACCATATTCATTTAGTAAGGCAATCTTAAGATATTACCCCAGGAAACACAATCACTTGTCTAGCCTTGATAGTCTGTTTATAGCTACTTTGTACTACTTTTCCACAAGAGCTACCAAGGTGGCATGCAACATACAAACCCCATCTGAACAAATATTACCAAGAAAACCCCAGGTTCATCTTAGTGGCTCCATAAGTTGGAGATAAGAACAAACAACAACATTCACTGTTACCAAACTCAAATTCAGAACTGTTTAGCATGGCATTTTCCAGAGGCCACTCAAGGGTACTCTGCAATAAAGATATTGAAATCACCTTTCCCATCTCAGATGGGTGGCATGTGAACTGAAGAAATTAGGCACTATATCCTTTTCTTCTGCTCTTGAGCTTCTTTGTTTCCCATACAACTTGCCAAAGCAATTGGTTTCAAATCCTCGTTTTGCATATCTACCTAGAAAGGACTGCTTTGTTTATATCTCGCTTTCTGATGGGGTCATTTCCCTTTTTCAAAATTCCACTCCTTCTGTTCATTTTAATGATAGTGTGGTTGTTTTCCTCAGAAAACATGCAAACACCTTATGTATAGATACTGCAACTCTCTAAACAGATGACCTCAGAGGATGTCCATGCACACAACAAATTCTGTATACCAAATGATAAATTGCAACCCTATTAATGCAAAGACCAATGCAGTCTTTGAAATGTTTGTCTCCTGTGGATGGGCACAAGTAACATTTCCCAGAATGTGTAGAACACTTTATTTATTCATTTTTTTAAAAAAAATATCTATAGAGCTCCACTCCAAGGGGATTTCTGAATAGATTTCAGCAGAATGCAAAGTCACATCCTTTCAGCCTTAGAAGAAGACAAAGTCACCCCTCCAAAAAACAATTTTTGCCAAGAAAACTGTGATAGATTTGCCTTAGGGTCACCATAAGTTGGAAATAACTTAAAGGCACACAACACAACCTGTAAAAGACAACAGTAAGATCCGTTTCAGGGATGAACGAGGAAGCATCGTGTGTGCTGAAAAACTGAGAATTAGCTGTCACTTATTGTGAGTGTGTATTTAATAGAATACTCATTTCTAAAGGAAACCTTATTTTGTGGTTTCTAAAATGCATCATACATGACATTTATTATACTGGCAAGTACTTCTAGTCAACCTTTCATCTGCTTGCGGTCAATTCAGTGTATTCTAGTCTGCCACAGAACACACATGGTGAACACTGGTGCAGTCTATATTAAAATACAATAAGATGTCACAGCAATGACAAAATGCCTTACTTTATTATTATTCTAATTGTTTATATCTCACCTTCTCCAAATAATAGGACTCATGGTAGCTAACATTTAAAACATACACAAAAGCTTCATTAAAAGTATATATTAAAATGCTCTTTGAAAAAAAGTAATCTATAAAGTTGAAAAATTAAATGTCAAAGGACACTCGAAGTTATTAAAAGATTGTACACAAACCTTAAAAACAGCATCACACAGCATTAAAAGCCAACCCCCGACAGTTTCTAAAAGCCTGACAGAATAAAAATGTAACTTGCTGATGGAAGGAAAGTAAAAATAGGACCTCCTTCCAATTTTCAGAAATTCACTTCCAAAGGCCATACCAGCAAATTGGGTTGTACAGTCAGTTCTCCACATTTGTAGGTTTGATGTTCGCCGGTTTGATTATTTGCAAGTTTCTCCAACCCCTGCCACCTCCAACCTCACACACTTTTTTTCTGGAGGAAACTTCCCTCTTGGTAGTTCTGATCAGCCTGCACAGCCCTTAAAAACCACCTCTGGTCCTCCTACTTCACCCCCAGTAGCTGCCCAGCCAAATAAGGATAGCTCACAGCCCGATTTTCCAGCACCACAAATCCTCTCCCAATACTCCCCACATACCCAAGGAAGGAGATGGGCAAAAGAGAGGAAGTATAGGGTCATCATACTTCTTTGACCCCCCCCCCTTCCCTTTCCTTTCTCTGATGTGAGTTTGGACCCTGGGTGACTGTTCAGCCCCTTTTTCACAGACACATTTTGATATCCACAGTTTTTCCACTTTTGCAGGGTTTCCTTACCCCTAATCCACTAATGTGGAGGGCTGACTGTATCGCACATAAGCTTTAGAGCATGGGTGCAATTCACCCTATGGGTCAATTGGGTGAATTGCAATGGGTGCATAGGGTGAATTGCAATGCACAGCATTCCTCACCACTGGTTATACCAACTCAGCCAACGGAATTTAAGCTGCTGAATTCCTATTCTTAGTTTACATGTTAATATTCAAACTAATAGCCCCAGAACCTAAAGTGGTAGAACTTGTGAATTTTTATAAGGTACACATGCTGTATTTTTTGAGCACATAAAATCTGCCCAAGTCAACAAGGGCTCCCCTCACTTTCACTGGCTGTTAACAGAAGTTTATGTCTTCATGCAACCCATTGTAGTGTGATTACAATGTGCCTAACTCATAATATTCACTTCAGCAGCAGGGATAGCTAAATAAATACCTACACTGACCCAGAGAATTTGTTCCTTGTTAGAAAGCTGTGAGCATATTGCAAATTGTCATGATTTTTTTTTTATTGAATTCTCAATTTGGACTAGGTTTGAGAGCCAACCATCATTTCTAGAAGGCAACAATACTAACCTTTGCTGAGCTTACTGCCTGGGGTAAGGGGAAAGCAGGCATAAAGACAGGTTGGACTTTCTTCGCAAGCCATCAACTCTCCGTTGCAGCTTGGCAGACATTTGGCCTCCCTATGATACTGACAATTTTTTTAAAAAAATATCACTCCTAAAGCAAAGTATGCTGAACGTTTTTAATTTGTGGAAACCAGTGTACAAAGAAATCCACCGTAAGTGAGGATGATGCTGATTTCTGGTAATGAAGTTAGGTGCTTTAAAGAACTCTAAAGCTTCATCATGATAAACATTTAAATCAAGGGTGGAAATCACATGGCTACATGCAAGGCAGTTCCCAGCATTCCTCACCACTGGCTGTGTTGGCTAGGGCTCATAGGAGTTGGAGTTCAACAATATCCAAAGGGCTACACGATTCCCATCCCAATCCAAATAAACCACAAGTGGGATTTGCAACAATAACTATTCACTAATGTCAGATAAATTTGTAAATATGATTGATCTAGATTTTGTTTAAACTAAACACCAAAGCCCTTCATTTATTAGCAACAGATTTACTTTTATTCTAGATAAAAAGTAATGACATCACCAATAAACTGCATGTTTATATATAACTGATGAAAGCATAGATCATTTCCTCATTCATATGACTGTCAGGTGACAGGGCAGCTCCCCTGCAAATTTTCCTCAGCTCTTAACTGTTCCTGCAGATGTTCTTCCGCTGTCAGACAACTGGAAATATTAAATGGTGTTGGATTGTTCCACCCTTCTCAACAATGGAATGGGGAGCAGAAAAGCTCTTTTCAGTATTTTCAATAAGGTAATTGTTTTCTTTTTCTTGTTCAAGAGTTGGTAAAATAATGGTGTCTGCTCTCCAAAATGAGAATTCCCTGCTCTGATAAGTCACTTCAACAATTTTTAATGAAATCCTAATGAAATAAACTACAAGCTATAGTCTACTAAAGCTAAGAGCCAAGTCCTTGTTGTTTTCATTTTGACCTCCATTCACTACAGTCTACCTTAAGCAACCCATATTCTCTCACCCCCAATCTTATTGCAAAGGTAGGGATAATTACTGACTTACAGCAATTACTGAAATTTCATTTAAAACATGTATAAATTTATTCAAAACTAAATGGGTATTTCTCTCATCTAATTCCACAGGTTATCCGGAATTTGACATTTTTCTGCCTATCAGAAACAGTTTGTGTCCTTCCGGTCGCATGGCGGGCGCGAGTGGCAGCTCGGAAAGAAGCTGCACAATGGCGCGGCTCCGAGCAGCCACCCGCTGGATTCCAGCTGCCTCTTTTAAGATCTAGAGGCGGCTAAACACCCCTACGGTACTAGGGTTGCGGAAAGGGTCCGAAGAGGACCCCACAACTGGCGCGTGGCTCTACCCGGCTGGGGGAGCAGGAAACGCCAGGGGGTCGAAGGACCATGACGGAGCCAGCGGGCTCGTCGCTTGAGTGGCACAAGCGCCGCCGTCGACTTTTACTAAAGAAATCAAGGTACAAGCAGAAATGAATAAGAAAACATGTAACCTGTTCCGGTCTTCTTTTCGGGACTATCACAACAGAGATGGCTTGCAACGCTGTGCAGGAGCGAAGTAATGGAGGGACCCAGGAGAAAAGTGAGTGCGAAATGGCTGAGCTTTCATCTTAAAGGGGCGGTTGCATTTAAAGAAAAGTCTGCGAGGTTTATCTGCTTTCTCACGAGGATTGATGCTGTCATGGTTAAAAGTCTTTTGATTTGACTTTGATTTGGAATATGGACTTACAGTTAAAAATGTCAACAATCGAGCAGTTGGTAAATGTCCTAAAGGCAAAAATTGGATTGCATAAAATTTATTAATCTCCATATGGACATTCTTTTTTTTTTATATTTCTAAATTAATATTTTGGTTGGACTGAGACGAGCGGATTATTGGTTCTTTTGCACTGGATTCTGGACTTTAGAAGAATACTTGGGATGAAAGACTATGGAGATGTCTGGTTTCCTTTTTCTTTTTTAATTCCTGTTTAGGAACTCTTGTTTCCCGTCTTCTATTTGGACTTGGGATTGTTGAGACTGGAGAGACTGTGCTGGAAGGTCATTTAAACAAAACAACCTCACTCCCATGGACGAAGCAGCCTGGAATTTAAGCGACTATGAGAATACAGATAATCTACAGAAATAACTCCGGGCAGCAAAGTCCAAGAAGGGAGGGGGGAATAGACAGCGGATGGTGGCACAGGGCTCTAAATATGACAAGTTGTAATGCAACTCAGCAATGTCAGTTAAAAATGCGTATGTGATTGATATATTTTCAGTGGATAAAACTGTGATATTGTCAAAGGATTGAAAGGGGCAAAGATTGGTAAGTTTGTCATGGAAGTTGTTGAAGCTAATATCCTTACACCCATGGACTGAGCAGCTCGAGATTAAGCGTCTATAATAATACAGTGAATTTTCAGAAATAAACTTCGGGCTGCAAAGTCTAAGATGGGAGGAAAGGAGTATTGAGATATGGAAGATATTTAAATAAATACCCTCACATCTACGATTTGAGCAGCTCGGAATTGAAGCGACTATGAGAATATAGAAAAATTTCAGAAATAAATTCTGGGCTGTAAAGTTTAAGATGGGAGGGGGTTGGTGAGGGAAAATATTTAAGCTAAATACCCTCACTCACAGGGACAGAGCAGCTTGGAGTATTAGTGACTATGAGAGTATGGAGAGCTTTCAGAAATCTATTCCAGGCTGCAAAGTCCCAGATGAGAGAGGGGTATGGGAAGAGGTGGGGAACAAGATATTTCAATCTAATGGAATCCAGGGAAAGAAGATGAATGAATGTTACAGTAATAATATCTCAGACTTCCAGATATACACTGACAGACTTTTTGGAACTGTAAGATTTTAGGTAAGTGAAATGGAGAATTAGAAGAAAAAATACAAGATGATAGCAGAAGCTTAAAGGGGATAAGTTGAGAAAAGAAAATAGATTGGAATATGATGATCTGAGAAAAGCAGAACGAGGGGATAGCTGGGGACTGACAAGATGAAATGCTTTATTATGGGTGTATAGGAGAGGGAAACGCTTGTTCAAACTGTTGAGAAAATCATTATATTGTGATAGTATTGTAATATGGAGAGTGATTTGCGAGAAATGAAGACCTGAACAGAGTGGAAGATCAGAATTATTGCATGTAAAACTACGATCCAAAAAATTCCTTGTTTTTAATTTGTGAAATTCAATAAAATTATTTTAAAAAAAAAGAAAAAAAAAGAAACAGTTTGTATTCACTCTTGCCATTTCTTCAGCCCTCTTCAGCCACAATTTCTGTCTTGAGAAAAAAATGGAAAACATGTAATTTCCTCCATTCCCAGGACTTCATTCATTGTGGTCATCCTCCAGGAAGACACTTGTTTTCAGTTCCTTACCACCAGTTATATTTTTCTACATAAATCTCCACTGGTATACTAAACTCAAATGCTTTCTCTCCATGACCTCTTCTCACCCCATCTCAGTTCATTTGTTCACGCATGTTAATTACCAACCTATCATTGAAAAGGTTTCCTGTTGTAGTGTAAGACTTTATTTTCAATAAAGACAAGCTTTTAATAGTTAGCAATAAAGTAACTTACAGAAACATGTTTTAAAACTGTCTGATTATAAAAATTGTTTGATTAAAACAGTGGACTGTTTCTCTGGAAGCTTTTTGTTCTATAACTTTGATTAGGCTGACCACTCCATAAGCTCAAATGGTCCTATAGGAATGAAGCAACAAAAATGTCCACAGTAAAGAAGACATGAAAAGTTAAATAGTAAATCTCTTGCTGACAAAGTCAGGTCTCCATTAACATTTGTTGTGACCGTAGGTTTTTCCCTCTTCATTCTTTTCTTTCTCTGCTTAATTTCTTATACATCATTCTCTACTTGGACCATAAATAAATTTCATAAATTCAATTTAATCTTCATCTGATGATGTGGAGCGGGTTCATGGAAATTTACACCATAAATCTGTTATCTCAAAAAGGTCTTAAGAAGACTCTTAACAGTTTTAAAAAGGAACTGTTCTTCTTAGGTGATAGTCCTATACAATCCTGGCTAGAAGTCCTGTCAAAGTAATTGATTCAGAGTAGATATGCACAGGACTTCATTGTTAGTAAAATATATTTCTTCAGCTATTATTATTATTATTATTATTATTGCCAAAGAATTATTATTACCAAAAGAGAATTTGGCATCATGCTCAGGATAATCTGAATTTGCAATTCAACTGATGTCATTTCCAATAATCTTAAACATTTTAAGATATATACTTGCAAAGCACCATGCACATCAATGGCATTCTATAAATAAACAATGGTGATAATGATGATTCCATATTATTATTATACTATATATTGTTGGTTAAAATTATTGTTTTGGTCAAGCCATTATTCCCTCAAATTTAAGAAAGAAACATGATTTTAACCTTTGTGGCTACTGCTAGACATCAACAGAAATGCAATGCAACATTAACACTAACCCTACGGAACTGAGTATCAGAAACAAACTATCAGAAAGGCAAAAGGAGAAAACATTGAAAGCACATGTCAGATCCCTGCCACACTAGTGATCAGTATGCCTTTGATCCATTTCCTAAGGAGTTACAGATGTATACCTATATCTAGTTGTTTATAAATGCATTTGAGAGCAGAGATGTAGTTTTTAACCTATTTTTAAGTATTTGCTACTATACACATACACACACACTATATTATATATTACTACCAAACTAAAGTACAACACACATTTAGTTTACTTACATCTCTAATGTACAGCAATCCTGATCTTCTACTTGACTGTTTTTACCCACATCTATGAGAAAATTCATAATAATTTTCCAGAGAACTCCTGTGTTCTTTTACCACTTCAGAGAACAAAAATCACTGCAGTAAGGTACTGCAAACACTAAGGTCCTTTCCGCATGAGGAAGTTAAAACGGGCCGAGGCGTCCTGTCACAGAGGTTGTCCGCACCTTGGATCGGACTAGGATCGGACTATTTACCTTAGTTTCGCACCTTAGTCCGATCCAAAATGCCCCCAAGTGGTCCTCCAGCGTGCTAAGTGAAGACCGGAAAAATCCAGTCTTTCAATCTTCTGGAGCACGCCATTTCGTTCCTGCTCAGTTGTGTAGATACGCAGGCCCGCACCAATGTGAGCCTATGATCAGCGGAGGGTGGGCTGTGGGCGTGGTCAGCGTCAGTGGTTGGTCCGGACCGACGAAGAACAGGAAGCCGCCATTTTCAGCCTCAGCGGCGCAGATCTACGGACCTCACACTGCTCCGATTCGCCCTGCAACAAACAGAGGAGCCCTGCAGAAGGGCTTAAGGAAAAGTCCGCGTTGCTTCAAAGAGAGAAGAACCGGTCAGTAACGGCACGGAGCAATTCACTCGCCTCGTGCGGAAAGGGCCTAATACTCTTTATTGGCACAAGAATGGCAAGTAAGAAGAGAGAATACACACTGATTTGTAGAAATGTGTTTGTTTAATGCATACTCACTCCAAATTCCTTGCCTGAAATGAAAAACACAGTGTTTCCTAAATTCATGATACAACACAGCAAAAATAAATACACACACAAAAAACCCTGAATCCAATATATAGGATGAAAATGCACAGCATGCTAGAAAAAAAGACACAGGAAATTCTAGTGACAAAATTCCAAAAAGTTCATACGAGGCAGTAGCCGTTGCGCAGAATGAAGTACGGACCTACATCTTGATGAAAACAAGCATCATCATTCTTTTCAGATGCAACAAAGTGAACTACCCATTACACACAAAACTAACTATAACCAAAAGACTGCCACTCATTTGTGGCTGTTACCTTAATGTTCCACTTCCTGCATGCAAGATTCATTTGCTTTAACTTGTGTAAGTGCATTAGCAGGAATTACTTACACTCATGCATGTAAGGATATCCAACTTCCACACCCCTATAAAACTTTTCTTGATGGTTATGTCTTGACGGGACATAACACAAAGGGACGCACTAGGTGATGATGGCATACTTTCCATGAATACTACTTTCCTCTTGTGCAAAGCCACCACTGACAGCAACCCACCATGATTACGCTTAACTCAGACCATCAAGCCTAAGAGGAAGCCAAGCCACAAGGTCAATGCGTTATAGCACAACAGAACTTTGCACTGCAGTCAAGAAAGATAATCAGGTTTGCCCCGTAAGATGCACAGTTAGTGTTAAACAGCTCTGAGTAAAACAGAACTATTTAGGGAGTACACTGATCTCCACAGCCAGGTGGAATTCAAGCATTAATTCTTTTACAAGCCAATATATATTCATATTCCATCCAGAGACTGTTATACACCTAGTTAAAATGAATATCAATATGATTTGGGCAGTGACCAAATGCAAAGGTAACATATTACAGAACAGAAATTGTCTATTCACTTTTCTTTAAAGTCAAGTCTACTGAACATAATTAATTCTTGCAGAATCTGTTCCATGATTGTTTATTTAAGAAACAGCATCAAACATAAGCACAGAAAAAAATCTCAAATCTACCAAATTCTTTAGTTTCAGTTTTGATTCCTGAGAACTCTTTTGGTAGCACAAAGAGAATCTCAAATGGCCCTTGCTTCATGTCATTTCATCAATAATGCCACTGATGGTAGCATCTTTATCCAGAATCTGATCCTTTCTGACACTAGAGCAAGTTCTCTGCTGCTCATTCTGTCCAATGCAATTTATGCCATCTTCAAGGTCCATGGGTTCAGTTTTTATCCTCATTGCTTCATCTGAGTGAGGCAAATCATCAGGCAGAGATGCCAGGCAGTTCTGGATCATTTCAACAACCCGTTCCAAATGCTTCTGAAACCTCTCAGCAGTCTCCAAACGTTGACGCTTCTGGACTTCCATCATGACTCTCAGGGTCTCCCTCGCTTGGTGAGGTCGATATTCATTTATAAGATGATGCATGTGAACAAAAAGCAATTTTAAGTCTTCTAGCTTCTCTTCCCGTTTTATGCTGCCTGGACTTCTTATCAATATATCCAAAAGGTCCAAGAAATTTACTAAAATAGACATGTTGAGCTTCCTTAGTTCCTTCTTATGATCAAACTGTATGGGATGCAATCGTTCAATACCTTGGCTTTCCAATGGCCGAATAATTAGATCATCACATTGAAACTGGTTTCCAAACATCATGTAGCTATCTTTAATAGGTGGTGGAGGCTTGGGGGCAATACCCTTCCGAATATTTTCATCTGTATATTCTTTAATATACTGCATTGGAGGTGGGGGGAGAGCACTCACTTGCTGAGGTTCACCCATTATGGCAGATCAAACTGCTAGAACAAAAGTTTAAAATAAAGATTTAGAATAATAGATCTACAGCAAATATAGACAGAATACTACTATTTTAATGTCAGTGGCTAAGTAACAAAGCATGCATCAGCTAAAAAACTAGTTACTTTTCCCTTCTGTAACACCTGCGCGAGAAAGTGAACTCATTTGCCAAGCTGGTTTTAAAAACAAATTAGACAGGGACTAAAAA
The DNA here is from genome assembly GCA_030412105.1 of Cyclura pinguis. Taxonomy (NCBI): domain Eukaryota; kingdom Metazoa; phylum Chordata; class Lepidosauria; order Squamata; family Iguanidae; genus Cyclura; species Cyclura pinguis. Next base: position 106,033,173 of record CM059600.1, on the reverse strand, counting down.
GGCACCAGATCCCATCTGATCTTGAAAGCTAGGCAGAGTCAGCCCTGGTTAATACTTGGATGGCAGACTGCCAAGGAATACCAGATGCTATAGGTTCTACTTCAAAAGAAGCAACTGACAAAACCACCTCTTTCTCTAATAAACATTCCTCCTCTATTAAAACCATATGAAATTCATGGGGCTTCCCTAAGTCAACAAGCACCTTAAAGGCACACAAAATAAATTTTTCACATGATTTATGCCATCAAACCTATATGACAAGGACAGTGAGACAAGTGGCTTAGACAGCCCCTTTTGCTACACGGAAGCCAGCATTTACTTGGCACAATAGCTGATGTCTTTTACAGAAATACCAGGAATGTACAATACAGTCCTATAAACTCCAGTGTAGTTTCTACAATGTCCAATTGGGCTTCCTTCCAGGTAAGTGGAGATAGGATTGCAACCCTAGTTGTTCATGCAAGAGCTTTTTAATAGCTTTTTAAGTTGGCCTCCCTTTGCTGTCAACAAATCTGACTGCCACAGTACACATTACTTCAAGATGAAGGTAGTATGATTGTATGCACTGTATGCACTGATATGTATGCACAGAGCATTTGCTCAGGAACAGAAGTATAGCAGTGTGGGGAGGGCAAGAGGTTGGTCTGTACACTATCTGTATTAAATACAAAAGTTATACTGAAACCCAAAGGCAACTAATGACATGACTGAAGAAAAATACATTGTTAAAAAGTTGTAATACTAGAATACAATTAAGCATCTCCTACAAAGAACTGAATTAAAAGCAATTTAAAAATCACTGCAACAAAATTCATTGTAACAACTTCTTACAAGTGCTTTGGAAACTCTCTGTGGGGAAGATTAACTTCTCCCTCCATCTCTTCTGAGATCAGCCCCCAATTCTCCTATTTGGATTACACTCAAAAAGATTCACTGGCTCTCCCAATAGAGTGTTACTACATGTGTGGGGAAAATACAAAGAAACTTTGGTGTTAGAATCCCTGTTGGATATCTCCACAAGAAGCTTTCCATAGAAGGGAATTAGGAAGCTTACAAAGGTGGATTAGGTATTTGGATTTATTATTGGTTGAATAAGGAAACTGGAAATTTTAAAAAATATATAAATTGGGGGGAAAAGATATTAAAATACAGCAGTTTACTTATTCCCAATTAAAGAGAAAGATTTAGGGAAATAAATTTAAATTTGATTTTGAAAGTAATGTATCAGAATTGGAGAAGTCAATTGGTAAAGAGAATACTCATTCACAGAAGTCTGAGAGCGGAATAATAACACCATGGCCATTAAGGTACTAGACTGTTATAGCGCTACTGTTCCACTTTCAACATCCTATGGAATCCTGGGGTTTGCAGTTTAGGGAGGGGCCAACTGCAAACCCCAGGATGCCACAGGATATTGAAAGTGGAATAATAGCGCTATAACAATCTAGTGCGGAAATGGCCTTCGAAGCGCCCTACCCGACACATGGGCGCCCCCGAAGGGAGCGGAGCCCTCCCAACAAGGAGCAATTTACAGAAGAGCGGCCGTGCTTCTGGGCTTCCAATGAAGTGAGCAGCTGCTGCTGCAACCAAATGTGTCGGCTTTTAAGGCACCACAGGGCCCTTCGCGGCTCTTCCAGGCCACACTCTCGCCCGGGGAGAAAACGAACCGCGGCGGAAGAGGAACATCTTTCAGAGAACGACAGCGGCAGAGCCTCATGAAACTGATACTCACTCATGGAAGGAAGCCGGTATGACCTTCCGGCAACTGAACAGGACGGGATGTTCCCCCCTTGTCGACTTCGCTTCTGCGCCGCGGGGGAAGAGACGACCGCGCCAAAAACACTCTGGCCGGAATCCCCACGACTGCGCCTTCTTTCCTCCCCCCCCCAACTAATGACGCAGGGCCACTTCCGGCGTGCTCCCGCTCCCCCCGCCCAGTGTTCCTATTGGCTTAAGTCGGACGACGGGGGGGGTGGCGCTCGCGTAGGCGAGAGCACCTCAGAGGGGGAAAAATGGAGGGAAGCGAGCGACCATGAGCCTCAATCACAGGAAGAGAAGCAGCTCCTTTCTGATTGGCTGCTTCCGGCGTCAATCACGAGACCAGCAGTGCTTCCGCCTCCAGCTGAGTCGGGCTGATTTCAGGGGGTTTACAGACATGGTGGAGTCTGCTTAAGGTGGCGGGGAGGCTCTCGTCGCACGCGCTTTTTTTTTCCCTTTAGCAAGAGGGGGGAATATACCTGTGACAATTTGCAGACAGGATTTCCGGGTTCTGTAGAAGAGGGTAACAGGCCGCATCTGCTGAAATTCTCTCTTCCATACAACCGTTAAAGGAATAGGAACCGTGTCCAGGGCCATTTCCGCACTAGACTGTTATAGCGCTATTATTCCACTTTCTACATCCCATGGAATCCTGGGGTTTGCAGTTTAAGCTTCAAAGCCCAGGATTCCTTGGGGTGTTGAATAAGAGCACTCTGCAGAAATGGTGCAGTTTTCACCCTGGCCACTCTATAGATAATATTTGCAGAGACTTTTTCACGACGAAAAATATTTTGAATTTCTTGGGGCGGGGGTGCATCTTCGGTGCCCTGTTCCCTTCATCACACCAAGCAGACTTGAGGAACAGTGTTCTTTCTCCCACCTTCCCTAATTCTGTCAAGTTTTTCCGCTGCTAAGAACAGGAGCAATAAACTACACATGGGATGGGCTCGAGGGTGGAGAAAGCCACATTGCAGCCTGTGCATAGTCCGGAGTTTTTCTGAAATGGCAGGGGAGGTGAGAGGAGGCTGAGTATGGCCATGGTTTGGATCAGTGCTGCACTGTATGCACTCCCACATTTCACAGATGTAAAGTGGGACACATGTGGCTCAGAAGCCTCAGAGTGTGGTCAAGATGGACATTTATTAAATGAGAGACAACACCCAGGCTAGGAGAGGCTGCAGCGTTTTGCTTTTACCTGAGCCTACTGGGAAGGACAAGATTGTGCCTCTTCTTTGCCTCTCCTTCCTGCTAAATGGCGTGCAAATGACTTTCTCAGTTTGTATGCAGTTTGCGGCAATTACATTAACCTGAGAACAGAGGGGGGAAATGGGAGGAGGGGAGAGAAACTAGAACATTTTAAAAGCAGCTGAAAAAGTGGGATGACAGGATTAACCAGGACAGTTGCAGTGTGTGGTGCTATTCAAAGTGGCGGTCTCGGGACTGATGCTAGTCCCTGAACAATTGCTTGCAGGTCCCTGGTGAGTTCCCAGGAAAGAAAGAAATAGTTGTAGCCAACAGGCACAAATATTGTGCCAGTACCTGATACCCGCCCCCACCCCGCCTGCATCTCAGATAGCTTGAGAGGCACTGGTTTGCACAGAGACCCTACAAGATCATCCAGTCTTTTTATTCCTATAATGCAAGTAGCTTTTACATGAGGAAGTCTGAGATATCAGTTTCCAGTCAGCTTGTTAGGTAACCCAGTGTTAAGAACAGAAACATAGAATCATGGAGTTGGAAGAGACCCCAGGGGCCATCCAGTCCAACACATCAGAGCACTCCCAACAGATGGCCTCTGCTTAAAATACTCCAAACGGATCCCACCTTCATTCTCCATTGTAGAATGCAGTGGGTTTTGCAAAGACTTTATAGGGCAATGAACTTCACATTTTGGAGTACAGCTGAGGTTGATGCGGGTTTCCAACAGTTTTCTAGTAACTGACTAGATTATTTTCAGTGTTACAAAATTTTCATATAGGTTTCCACTGCAATGCATCACAGGGGTATGTTGCTAAGATTTAAACAATTATTAGGGCATTATTTACCTTATTATTTACCTTGTTAAAAGGTATTTACCTTGTTAATCTACCTCACATGAAGATACTTAAACCTTTCTTTTTGTCGTTGTCGTTTTTACTGTTTAAATTGTTTTAACTGCCTACCAGTTTTCTTAGGGACTATTTTTAGCGGACAGGCCCAATGTACATATCTTAATAAATACAAAAATAAATAATATGAAAACAAAAGTAAATGTTTGTAAATCAGAAGGGGCTTTTTCTTTCTAAATTAAATTCTAATTACTTCTAAATTAAACTACACACTAGTTTTATGCAATATTCATTTTTTAGAGTACTACATTTCCACAAGAAGAATAAGAAGGTATTGTCTGTTGTTCCTTGACATAGTATGAAGATTGTAAATTACATAGAAGATGTATATTAGTGTAATAATAGTAGGAAAAATGTTTTAGGCCAGGTCTTGCGCAAGAAAGTTTAAAATGCTAAATATTTATACTTAGAAATTCTGCTAGGTGCTGTTACTGTCTTAATAACAGTAAAATAAAATAATGCTCTTATGTTATGCCTCCTTTAGGCAGCAGAGAGCAGCAATGATCTTATTTCGAGAGTGGTCTTCTTCTCTTGGTTTTGTGAAAGGAAATTGATGAAAAAACACTGACAATATCCTTTCAGATTAAAAAGTACAAACATCAGCATATGCATATGGACTTTTCGTGTACTTAAGGAATGGATAACTTTGTGCCTCTCTTGTTTCTGTGGGGGAACATAATGGTCTCCGAGGACATAGACCTGAGAAAATGTGACGAAAGCATAAATGAGACCAATTCCAAATGCCACTTTTCAGATCAAATACTCATCCATAGCTGCTATAAAATTTAAATTTTTTTTTATTGATTTTCGAGATCCAGTCACTGTTTTCCCACATCATATAGTGTGATCTTTTGCTTTAAGTCTGAATTTTTTTTCTTTAATTTTTGGCCACATTTCAATGTAAGCCAGAAAGGAAATCTGTCTGAGTGATGCTTTGTCGTTACAGATTTTGCTCATTTTTGTTTGTCCATTTTAGTGTACTTAGCGTGTGGTAAATTGTAATATTGTAGTTAATATGTAGTTCATACACGGTAATCTCTTGGTAGACAATCATAAACAGCATCAAGAACATCCAAATAGCAGGGGAAGCATAGCTCAGATATCAGGATATAAGCATGTTGCTCCCATTTACTGGTCTGGGTGTAAATCTAGAGATAGAAATGTGAGGCAACCTCACCATCCTCACTGTTTAGGAATGGTGGCAACAGTGTCCTCAGCAGAGAGAGCAGGTGGTAAATATGCATTTGTGCAATAGGAAATCTGTGCAGTCCATGGATATTAGCAGGAGAGAAATGGTAAGTGAATACTGCAAAAATTCCTGCCATTAGTATTACTATTTCTCCATTCAAGAACAAAGATGTTTAATAAGCAACAAATGAATGAATAACTGGAATGAGGCCACAATTTTCCAATGAAAGAAACTGAATAGCCTGCAACAATACCATTGGTGAACAAATTACTGTGAACAACCCAACTCTCTAAGAATAATATTGGGAGAAGACAAGCTGATCATATATGTGGTAAGGGTGCTTCTGGACAGTGCTTTGTTTTGTCTTTTTTTTTTTAATTATTGCAGAAAGGATGGTGGCTACCCAGAAAATACCATCTTCTATTTTAACCTTGTGTTTTACATTGATCTCTCTGGTGGTTTTTATTATTGTCAAGGATGGAAAGAGGGAACAGTTCTGAGTAGTAGCACTGGAATAATAGCACTATAACTGCATAGCTCTGAAAGGCCCTATGGCTAATGTTTCAAATGATTCTACCCCATCTCTTATTCCCAGTGGTAATCAGTCTGCAGCACTTTGGATTGTTGCGATATGGGCTGGATTGATCTATTATACTTGGCATTTTGTGTAAGCAGGCTTGGTATTTTTTATAAGTGTGAATTAATTTCAAGATTTTTAAGGTGTATTGTTGTTAGGAACTGGGATATAAAAACACTAACCAAGTATTTTTTCATGTTCATTGCCATGAGCACAGTCAAGAGAAAGTTAGGGACACTTAAATCTTCATGAGGCTAATGGTGCCAAGATTGTGTGGCAATAAAATGAACTGATTCCCAGTCTCAACAACCAGTATTATATTTAGGACAACCCAAAAGTCAAAAAGGTTTTGAATTCAGAACTCTTCTTCAGTCTGGATGTTAAATGTAAAAACAAGATGTGAGGAGTGGGGATGAGGGAGGAAAGATCAGTGAGAGAGGTGATGAAAAGTCTACATTTGTAGTTTGTCTTCAAATGGAACAGAGAGAGTAGTATGAAGATTTAATTAGGTTAGACCATAATTTGTGCAATAAACAAATAAAATCCTACGTTGTACTCACAGGGCATGCTGGATGATAGAACAATGGCTCTCCCTTTGAAACCATCAGACGCAAGAATTATTGGAACCTATTTCTAGCTATAAAGAAACCACAGATACTTTCATGAGGTACAGGTGGCTAAGCACGGCCTTGGAGTTGCATGTGGCCTCCTAGAGCTGTTTTTGTGGCCCTTGATCCTCTTTCAGGGTTACTTGCCTCTCTGGGAGCTTCCAGCAGTAGCAGTTCACTTTTTAAATAGGTTGTAGGGCCCACACCTTTCAATATTTCACAGGTGAAAACTGGGACAGAAAGGGCCAAGTTCAGAGCTATCAGAATCATCCCAGGCCTTGAGGTTTCCAGGCCAAAAGATGAGACCTACCTAGGGATGACCCCTTCTGATGTGAAGAAGGTGCTTTTCATTCAGCTTACTTGCTTGTAGCCACTTTGTGGATACAGAGCAGAAGGTAAGACCTGGCACATAACAACTGGGAAGAAAGGAAGAAGCTCTCTAGGTAAATACATAGACCTCTTGGTGAATCTTTCCAACTTGCAACCACAAATGAATTAAGCCTTGCAGATTGTGGCGAGCTGCTGCTCTATTAGCTGAGCTGGAGGTTTGTATGCAGGCTTTTTCTCTTGCCTGGAGCTGAACTCACCAAAACTGAAAGAATTTGCCCTCTTGTCTTCTACCTGGTGATTACTTACAAAAACATTACTTACAAAAACTGGAGACTCAGGGCCAGGCTCTGAGAACTGGCAACCCAAGCCGAGCAACATCACAACATAATCAAGAGGGAGAACTTATCAGTGAGGAAGAACACACAAGCTAGGAGCAGCTACAGCAGTTTACTTTTGTCTGATTCTTCTGAGAAGATCAAGATTCTGCCTCCTCATCTCCCCCTGCTGAGTTAATTGAATGCTGTAGCACAGGGCTTTCCAAACTGCGTGCCACGACACATTTGTGTGTCGCCTGAAGTGTGTAGGTGTGTCGCCTACAATCTTGGAAATGTATGTCATTATTTATAAATCATATATTTTTAAAAATATATGAAAGGTTTATATGAGATGTGTCCCCATACATTTTGTTATTACAGTTTGTGTGTGTCTATATCTTATTTTTTAATTTTTTTTATTGACTTTTCCACTAAAACACTGTTACATTACTTCCCAGCTATCTCTTCATCTTTTATACGTACACAACATGACAATGTTACATACATAAGACATGCATAAGACATAAGACATACTTTACAAATAACCCTAACAACCCCTTTCTGTACAACTAAGGGTAAAAAAACACAAACAGGCATGTGACTTCCTTTGTGTATTTGAAGTTCTCTTATCGACATTATTACCTATAACCTATCTTTAATTTTCTTAGCACCTTTAGTTCATTCCATCCTTCTAATCGATATCCTGCTTTTTCTTTACCACCTTATTAACTTAAAATTCCGTACGATTCTATTTGTCGCTCCAGGGCTAAAAGTAAAAATTAATTCTTTAAATGCTTAATGTTTTGTGGACTTTAATATACACGCTTGGATTTAGATCTATATGATTATCTGAACTTATCTGGATTTATCCTTTATCGACTACCCTGCTATCTTTTTGTCTGCTATTTGTCTTTTTGACTCTCTTTTTTTTCTCCATCTTATTCTCTCATAGCAATACTTGCTATTTGTCCCCACTTGTTTTCCAAGGTCATTATTATGGGGTTCCAGGTTAATCGAAACAACTTTAAATCCTTACCCCTCAACAAGAGCGATAACCTATCTATTTCCATCAAATCGTATATCTTAACTAACCACTCCTGGAGGGTCGGTGGATTTCGTTGTTTCCATGTTTTCGCATATACCATCCTTCCTGCTGTTATGATATACAGTAACAGTTTTTGTTGTGTTGGAGTCAGATTTGGAATTTGGTCTATCATATTAAGTAAGTATATCTCCGGCAACATATCAGATTTCTTTTCCAATACCTTCTCTATCTGTCTATGTATTTTTTTCCAATAATTTTGGGCTTGGGAACAGCTCCACCATAGGTGGAATAATGTCCCTTTATGATCACATTTCCAGCATTTATGATCTGAGCTTTTAGTCATCTTACCAATTTTAACTGGGGTGTAGTACCATCTATTATAGATCTTATAATAACTTTCTTTCAACTGAGTAGCTTTTAACCATTTATTTGTTTTATGCCATGAAATTTCCCATGTTTCAAGCTGTATCGGGTGGCCTATATCTTGTGCCCATTTGATCATGTTTGATTTTATTACTTCCTGTTCTAAATCCAATTCCAATAGTATCTTATAGATCTTTCCAATACAGCGACCAGCTCCTTTTTTAAGAATGGTATCAAATTCATTTTCGGTTAACATAATGCCTATACTATTTATATCTACCTTTGCTTTTTCCATGAGTTGAGTCATCAATAGCCAGTGTGTTGACAGTCCAATTTCTATCAGCTCGTCTCTATTCTTACAGTTCACATTCCTATTTTCAATCTTAAGTAAATCCCTATATGTAATCCATTTTCCTAATCTGGGACGATCCCTTCTATAGAAGGCTTCGTGTACAGATACCCATAATGGGATTCTGATATATAACTTCTTTTTATATTGTAGCCAGATTTTTAGTAATGATTTTCTAATTATATGGTTATTGAAGTCTTTATTCACCTTCACCTTATCATAGAATAGATATGCATGCCACCCCCAAGCAAGATCAGCCCGTTCCAACGTTAATAGCCTCTCATTTTCAAGCCTCAACCACTCGCAAACCCAGGAAAGGGCACAAGCCTGGTAGTATAACTTCAAACCAGGCAGCCCCATTCCACCTTTTTCCACCTTTTCTTTTAAATTTCTCATTTTGATACGGGGCTTTTTCCCATTCCAGATGAATTTTGCTAAGTCCTTATTCCATGTATTGAAGATTACATTATTTGTGAGTATTGGCAAGCTACTAAACAGAAAAATCATCTTTGGCAAAACGTTCATCTTAATGGTGGCTACTTTCCCCAATAATGACAAATCTAATTTAGTCCATCTCTCTAAATCTCTTTTAATTGCTTGCCAGGTTACTTTTGAACAGATCATTGTTAGTTTTAGAAAGTTCTATTCCTAGATATTTTACCTTCTTTGCCACCTTGAATCCTGAGTGCTGAGACAATATTTTTTCTTCATGGTGGGTTATATTTTTTGTGAGGAATACTGTTTTATCTTGATTTATTTTAAAGCTGGATAGAGATCCGTATTCATCCAAAATCTGTTTCAATTTTCCCACCCCTTGGTTCGGTTCCTGTAATATTACTATAAGGTCATCTGCAAATGCTCTTATTTTCAAGATTTGATTTTTCAGTTGGATACCTTTAATCTCTGTATCCTTCCTTATCTTTATACAAAGCACCTCTATAATTATCAAAAAGATGAGCGAGGATAGGGGGCAACCCTGTCTCGTCCCTTTGCTTATAGATAGCTGTTCTGTCTTCTCTCCATGGATAAGAATTTTCGCACTTTGGTCTCTATAAATTTGAGATACCCAATTTAAAAATCTATCTCCCACTTTTATCTTTCTCAAAAGTATTTCCATAAATGTCCAGTTAACATTGTCAAATACCTTTTCGGCATTGAGAAATAACATCCCTAGCTTTATCTCGTTGTGTATATGACAATGTTCCAAGATATCTACAATTACTCTTATGTTTTCCTTTATAGATCTTCCTGGGAGGAAACCATTCTGATCATTTTTTATCCATTCACTTAAGACCTTTTTCAACCTTTCTGCCAATGTCATCGCTAGCAACTTGTAATCATTATTGAGAAGCGATATTGATCTATAATTCTTTGGTTCTAACCGGTCTTTATCCTCCGTGGGTATCATAATTACCATTTCTCCCCACAAAGTTGGCCTACCCCCTCTGTCCAATTCACTTATGACTTCATGCAGATAATCAACTATTTCTTCCTGAAAAACCTTGTAGAAAGTTGCTGTGAAGCCGTCTGGCCCTGGCGCCTTACCTACTTTCAACTTTTTGATGGCATCTCTAATTTCTTGTTTTGTAATTTGTTTGTTTAGGATCTGAGTTTGGTACTCATCTAGGCCTGTTATATTCAGTTCATCTAGGTACTTGTCAGTTTTATCAATCAACTGGTCTGCCTGCTTCTGCTCCCTAAATAGCTCTTGGAAATATTTCTTAAAAGTTTCCTTGATTTTATTCTGCGTTCGATGGATTATCTCTCCTTCTTTAATTTCACATATAAGCTTCCTCTCGGCCTCTTTTTTTAACTTGTAGGCAAACCATTTTCCAGTTTTATTTGAGTTTTCAAAGTATCTAAGCTTCGTCTGATTTAATTTCCTTTGCAATTCATCTGTATCCAGTAAACTTAATTGTTTTTGGAGAATTTCCAATTCTTGTTTAATCGTTTTGTTGCTCGGGGATTGTTTTAGCTCCCCCTCTTTTTTAGTTATATTGTTCAAGATTTCTGATCTTTTTTTGTTCCTTTTTCTTTTCATATAAGCCTCTTGTTGAATAAGTATCCCTCTTATCACTGATTTTCCTGCCTCCCATGCCACCTGTGGTGTTACCTCTTTGCTCCAATTTTCACGAAAAAAGAATACAGTTTCCTTTTTCAATTTTTCTACCACTTGTTCATCTTTCAACATATTATCTTTCATAGTCCAATTGTATTCTTTTTTCCGGAAACCTAGTGTCATTTGAATCGGACAATGATCTGAGATACGTCTTGGCATAATTTCTACTCCCTTCAGCTCTTTGGTTAGCCCCCTGGATACCAGGACCATGTCGATCCTTGACCACATGCTATGGACCTCTGAGTAAAAAGTATACTCTTTCGCATCTTTATATAAAAAAATGCCAGGCATCCACTAATGTTAATGAATCCATCATTTCAAAAAAGCTTTTTGGCAATTTTCCTTGTGTCGAGTAGACCTTCTGCTCAGAAAATTTGTCTATCTTTGGGTTAATTACTCCATTAAAATCACCAAGGATCAACACGTCCCGGTAATCCAAGAAGCTAATTTTACTACAAAGGTATTCATAGAAACCTGTTTTATTTGACAGGGAGGCATATACACCTACCACTAAAATTTTATATTGGGTTAGACGTACCTCTACTCTCACCATCGAGGCCTCTTCATCCTTAAATATCTCGGTTGCCTCATATTTAGAATTAACATATATTGAAACTCCTTTTTTCTTTTTCTCATATAATGACGAGGAGACATCTTCTAATCTTTTATTAATCAAATACCTTGAGTCTTTCATTCTTATATTGGTCTCTTGGAGGCATACCACATCTGATTTCATTTTTTCTAATTGATGGAATATTTGCTTTTGTTTTATCGGTGCGTTCATACCCCTTACGTTCCAAGAAACAATTTTCAGTGCTCCCTAGACCATTTTAAAATAAATTTTATTTTCGAGTTTATTTTCAATCAAATCTTAATTTAATCCCCTTTTTTCAACCCGCTTTCACTATGTTCTTTAGTCTATAATTTCTTTCCTTGTCTGTTCTGCTTCCTCTTCTAACCGTATTCCCTTTTCTTCTATAACCACTTTGCCCCCTGGGTCGTCACCTCTCTGATCCTCTTCATCTAAGTCCTCTCCTTGTTCCTCTTCTTCCTCTATTTGGCCCTCTTCTCTACTTTCTCTCTCAACCTTCGGGGCCTCTAGTTCTTCCTCTTGTGTCACGTTTAGTTGTCTTTCCCCTCTAAACTTCCCTCTAAACTCACTATCACTTTCTGCCTGTTCTGTTGACTCTTTTCTTTCTGTATATTGCCCTTCTTGTTTTGAAAATTTCCCTTTTTCCTTATCTATCTTAACTGCTTTCTCATCAGCTCTCTTCTTTCCATTAGCTTCATTAGCACTTCCATTTTCTTTTATCTGATTTTTCAGCTCCTCTCGATGACTCTTCATGAACTCCTGGGCCTTCATCGGAGAGTTAATTGTATGTTTCTTTGTTTGGAAGGTGAAGATCACCCCTTCCGTTTTTGCCCATCTGTATTTAATACCTAATGTTTTAAGTTGGGCAGTAAGAGAGGAGTAATCCTGTCTCTTCCTTAAGATCTGGGCCAGGACATCTTTAAATATCGTCAATTCATTCCCTTCTATGATTAATTTTTCCAAGTAACTTTGCTGTAATATTAATTCCTTCGCCCGATCTCGGAGGAAATAAATCACAACATCACGTGGAACTTTCCTCTTTTTTGCGATAAAGGAGTTGACTCTGAAAAGTTTATCCACTTCCAGGTCAAGTTGTTCTGGGCTCCAGTCAGTGAATTTAGCTAGCGGGGGTATCAAGCTGGTTGCTAAATCCTCCTCGTTTTCTTCCACTAAGCCTCTTATCTTGAGGCATCGTTCTCTTAATTTAACCTCCACATTTCTAATTTGATCTTCAGTTCCTACTATCCATTTTTCAAGCTCTGGAGTTATCTTTTCTAATTTGTCAGTCCTTTCCTGGAGGCCCTCGATCTTAGTATTCATCTCCGTCATTTCCTTAGTTATGTTCTCTAATTGGCTACCTGTATTACCCATTTCTCTCTTAACTTCCTTCAGATCTCCCAATACTTTCCTGATCTCTTTCTTAAAATCCTCTCTTAGCCGCCTCATCTCCTCTAAGATGGAGACCCCAAATTCCGTCATTCTCGTTTGATCTTCAACTGTTGTTTGTTTAAGAAGAACCGCCTTTCTCGTGCCTGCCGCCATTATGCTCAGAATGCTCTAATAATTGTATATTAATAAATCTCAGTTTATCAGACAGGAAGTGATAGTAATCTATAGTTATTGTCAGTATTTTTAAACAAAATATATCCGACTATGACTTTTCAACAAATTTACAACACGGGGCCCACCTGAATATTTACATGCCAAAAGGGACCGGGAGCTCCAGTACTTGTGAGGCCTAGACCCATAATATTCCCTTAGAGTTTACAGATCATCTTTGATCCCAGTTCATATATTTCCTATAATTCTATTACAACACTAATCAATTTATAATCAATGTAGATTAATGTCTCTTACACACGAGCTTTCAGTCACCTCTTGGTCTCTTCTCACGCTCCTTCGTTTTCTCTCTATCACCTTATAACATCTCTTCCATTCTCCAACTTTCTTTGGGTTCTTTCCTTCGTCTTCCATTGTTTCTCTCTACCTCCTAGGTGCGTTGTTCGTTTCAGTCTCCTACGTTTTCAGCACTTGACCAGTCCCATCCACAGGGTTTCTCTCTTATTCACTAAGTTCCCTTCCTTGGAAATGTAGTCCTTTTCTTCTAGTCGATTCCACCACTGAGAGGGCAAAGAAGGGAAAGAGTATCCCGGGGCACTTTTTCCTATGTATCTGCCCACTTGCTCTATCTCTGCAGCTTGTCTCTTGGAGCCCCTGTACTCTCTCCTCTCTCTTCTTTAATTTTTATCTTTCTTTAAATAATATGGGTAGCCAAATTCAGTTTAATTTAATACTTCCAAGAGCTAACGAGTAACGCCCGCACCAACCGCTTCCCCCAATTTATTGTCCACCACTTTTCCAGATTTGAATAGTCTGGGAACTATATTACTGGCTGCAGGTCTTTCTGCCTAAGATTCTTCCGAAGTTAGCGTCATCCCAGACGCTCAGCCTGCAGTTTGTTCCTAGTTCACCTCAGTTCCCAACTTGTAAGCCGCTCCCTTACTCTGTCCTGAGCTGCCTAATAAACAACCACACCCTCTTCTTAAAGGCACAGGTCCCCTATATGGGGCAATGACGAAAACCAAAATCCACAGGATATATAGTGCTAGGTATTTTCTTAATGTCTTAAGATCAGTGGCTTAAACAATCAAACAGAGAAGCTTTGTCAGTGTCAGCCAGGATGACTCCTTTCGGCGCGGTAGGGAGATATCGGCTTGTCTGAATGTCTTTGTGGGCGTTCCCTGCCCTACGCGTTTGGTCTTCCTCTCCTTCTTCTCTGCTGGCGTCGCAGCTCTTTTCTTCTTCCTTTCCCTCCTGTTCTTTCTCATGCCGGCTTCCCCAATACACCCTTCAGACGCCTTCAGCCCCCCCTTTCCCAGGGAGGTTCCTCCTCATTTCTTGGTTACTTCCAAGACTGAGACTGTCCCCCCCGGAGTTCACTCTCTTGCAGCTCCACAAGCGTGTGACCAGTCTCCTTGGCGGAAACACCGGAAGTCCCTCGTGTCTATATCTCTTATAACGGTTAGTTTAACCTCCAGTTTGCTAGTAAAACTGAATTACTGTGTCGTGAAATGATGCATGTCTAAAAGGTGTGTCACCAACATGAAAAGTTTTGAAAGCTCTGCTGTAGCACTTTGAACCTCTGCTGAGGTTGAATTGACCTTAGCTGAGGACAAGGGACATGGGAAGAGGAGAGGAAAAAAATGGGACATTTTAAAAGCAGCAGGAAACAAAAAAGCAGTATGACAGAGGACTAATACAAACTGCCAGATTCAGACAGTTGGAAAACAGGTTTGGCTAATGGGGTAAGACCAAAAGGCATTTTGTGTGGGCATAGTGGGAGAGACAGCATCAGTTGACCTTGTATATGTTGGGTTAAACCTCCCCAGCCTTGGAGAGTCTTTTGGGAGAATTTGTTGGGTTAAGGCTATTGTGTCTGTTGAAGTATGGCTGCCTGTTGTGTGAGCTGAGATGGGCTTATTTGTGTGCTTGTTAGTGCTCTGCTGTTCTGTTGTGTGTAGGCCCACAGAGGAAATGAATCAGAGCCTTGGTTGGGGGAGAACCTAGCACCCACTAGCTGCCTATGTAACTGCATCCCTGGAGCTCGACAAACAGGGGCAAAGCTAACATGTATTTTTCATGGGCATTTATTTGGGGTGTTGTAGGGGGGTCCCAGGGGGGTCCCAGTGTTCTGTTTCAGTGCCTACTCGGGATTGCTGAATATGGATGCTGAGGAGGCTGCTGTAGTCACCTGCAGCAGCTGTGACATGCTTATATTTTTGCCAGAGGATGTTGGTACTATACACCTGCATTAAGTGCCAATTGATTGCCCTGTTAGAAGAGAAGGTCCAGCAACTTCAGGTCTATGTGTCCACTCTTCAGCATATTAGAGAGCATGAGGTTTTCTTAGACAGAGTAGAAAAGACTGGATGAGAAACGCACAAGGGATGTCTGAGGAGGAGGTCAGCTCCCAAACATGGGAGATAGACATTTGGAAGAATGTGACACTTTGAAGTATTGTTTGTTTGTTTGTAGAGAGAACTGGGGTGAATAGGAGATTTTAACTGTCTTCATATTTGTTGATACAATATATATATACCTGTTAATACTTCTTAATACAATATACACATAGCAATAATCACTACACACACACACACACACACACACACACACACGCATACATACATACATATATATATATATATGCGCATGCGCACACACACATGCACACACACACACATTGCAATAATCAGAAAAATGTAAAGAGGCAACAAGGAAAAAAGATGATAGAAAAAGAAAAAAAAGAACATTCATATAGCATGGTAAACAATTACATACTTTCTGCATGCTTAGTGTAATAGTCTCCTTTATCTCCATATAACCCACCCTCTGTTAATATTAAAAACAAATAACTGATATGTTATTGATTTTATCTTTAAAAAAAAACAAAACTTCCCAGTCCTTCACAAATGACCCCAAAGATTTTTCCCTTAAAAGAATAGTCAATTTATCTATCTTTACTAAGTCCATCAACTTTAATATCCATTCTTCTGTAGTTGGGGTCTCATTGCTTTTCCACATCTTCAGGTGTATTATTCTAACGGCCACTGTCACATATCACAAAATTTTGCCAAATTTCTTCTCCAGTGTAATGTCCATCTACCTTAATAGGTAAAGTTCTGGTTCTTTCTGAAAACTTAATTTTAGAATGTCAAATTAACGTGTGAATTTGGTTCCAAAATGTCTTGGTCTCATTACAGGTCCACCACATGTGGTAAAAGGTTTAGTGCTTATTTGGGGCACCATTGTACATCTTTGCCAATTTTGCTGGTGTCATGTACCACCTATACATCTTTTTGTAGAAATTCTACAAGTGATAACAATAAGGTACATTTTAACCCTTCTAACCACATTTTCTCCCATTGTTGCAATGATATGTTATGACCCACATTTTGTGCCCATGGCACCATAGTTTTTCCATCACCTCTTGTTCCATTTCTACTTTTAACAACAGTTTGTGCATTTTTCCAATCAAATGTTGCTCATTTCACCATAATTGCTTTTCAAGTTCACTTTCAGTTATTTCAAAATTGTATAGCTTTTTATTTTCGTTGTATTTTGCCACTATTTGTCTGTATGAAAACCGTTGGAAGCCGAATCCTTCTTGAGTTTGCTATTATAAGGGTTTAATAAGTAAGGCAATAAGTAACTCATCTTTCCTTGGGATCCTTCTCTTTCCTATAAAAGGCTTTGTGGGGTGGTACCCACAATGGCATTTTCATTCACAGTTTTGTTTTATACCTGTTCTAGATTCTCAGCAGGGACCTCCTCACATAATGGTGATTAAATGTTGCATTTACTTTACTTTACTTTTCTCATATCATAGGTATTCATGCCATCCAAACCTCAGTTCATGCCCCTCCAATGCTAATATTTTATTATCTATTATCTTAATCCAATGTTTAATCCAAACCAAAGTATATGCAACATAGAATACTTTCAAATCCAGAAGCCCCAGTGCTCCTCTTCATTTTGCATCTTGTGTTACCTTCAATTCAAACTTCCTTTCTTTATCAAACAAATTGTCTCAGTAATGCATTGCTTGTCAAAACCAGTGTCATCTGGAATAAATACATCATTCTAGGTAAGACATTCATTTTAATCACTGAGGTTCTACCCACTTATGATAGTTTTAATTATTCCCATCTTTGCAGGCCTTTCTTAATCTCATTCCATGCTTGCATATAATTATTCTACAACAACATGCAGTTCATATTTGTCAATAATATACCCAAACACTTCAATTTTTTCTTGATTTTGAAATTAGATTTTCTTTGAAAATGTCTGGATAACAGGAGAAGTCTCAGCTGACTGGAGGAGGGGAAATGTTGTCCCCATCTTCAAAGAGGGGTAAAAAGAAGACACAAACAATTACTGACCAGTCAGCCTGATATCAATACCAGGAAAGGTGCTAGAGCACATCATTAAACAGACAGTCTGCAAGCACTTAGAAAAGAACGCTATGATTACTAAAAGTTAACATGGGATTCTCAAAAACATCTCAGGTCAAACTAATCTTACTTTTTTTTTTTTGATAGAGTTACAAGCTTGGAAATAAAGGGAATGCTGTGAAGATAGCATATCCTGATTTCAGTAAGGATTTTCACAAGAGCCCCCCCCCCATATATTCTTGCGAATGAGCTAGTAAAATGTGGTCTACACAATACCACTGTTAGGTGAATTTGTAATTGGTTGACTGACAGAACCCAAAGGGTGCTCACCAATGGCTCCTTATCATCCTGGAGAGAAATGGCTAGAGGGGTGCCAAATGGTTCTATCCTGGGCCCAGTGCTATTCAACATCTTTATCAATGACTTGCATGATGGAATAGAGGTCATACTTATGAAATTCTCAGGTAACACCTAATTAGGAAGTATAGCTAATAACCCAGAGGACAGGGTCAGAATTCAAAATTACCTTAACAGATTAGAGAGCTGGGCCAAAACTGACAAAATGAATTTCAACAGTGAGAAATATAAGATACCACACTTAGATGGAAAAAAAATGAAATACACATGGAAGGGATCTAGGGAGTCTTAGGCCATTTCTGCACTACACTGTTATAGTGCTATTATTCCACTTTCAACATCCTATGGAATCCTAGGGTTTGCAGTTTAGGGAGGGGTATTTGGAGTTCTCAGCGAGAGAGCTCTTTGGCCTCAGTAAACTACAAACTCCAGAATTCCACAGGATGTTGTAAGTGGAATAATAGCATTGTAACGGTGTAGTGCAGAAATGGCCTTAGTAGACCACAAGCTGAACATGAGTCAAAAGTATGATGCAACAGCCAGAAAAGTCAATGCAATACTAGACTGCCTAGGCTGCTGACTAAGTTGGAGGAAGTAATTGTAGAAGTCTATTCTGCTTTGGTCAGACCACATCTGGAATACTGTGTCTAGTTCTGGGCACTACAGTTCCAGAAGGATATTGACAAATTGGAGCATGTCCAGAAGAGGGTAATCAAATGGTAAAAGGCCCGGAAACCATGCCCTATGAGGAGCGGCTTAGTGAGCTGGTATGTTTAGCTTGGAGAAGAGACAGTTGGTTACATGATAGCTGTGTTTAAATGTTTTTAAGGATAACGTATGAAAGATGAGGCAAGCTTGTTTTCTGCTGCTCCAGAGACTAATGCCCTTTCTGCAGCTTACCGTTTTTCATCATTGCCCTGTTGGAATCCCAGCAGTCACGCTGCTTGGATAGGAGTGCAATTTGAATGCTCCCCTCCACACCTGGTCGACTGCCTGTGGGAGGCTAGCATGAGGGACATGCCCCTTCCTTCCCCGGCTTCAGCCGGCACGTCCTGTGCTGCGCCAGGGAAAGAAGCACCTAGATCATGCTTCCACCCTTTCCACTTGGCTGCTGGCGAGGAGAGTGTCACATGACCAGGGGCCATTAGTGGATTTTTTTTGTAGTAATAGAATGTCCCATGATTGCAAAAGCTAGGGATATGTGGGCAGTGGAACCACAGCAACATCATGTGAAAGCACAACTCATGGACCGGCAGCAATTCCAGGACAGTGTCGTCATGTGGAAATGGCCTAAGACATGGAACAGTGGTTTCATACAACAGGAAAAGAGATTCGATCTAAACATTAGCAAAGAACTTCCAGATGGTAAGATCAATTTGAGAGTGGAGTATGCTTATTCAATGTGTGGTGTACTTTCCTTCTCTGGAGGTTTTTTTTAACATAGGCTGGATTGCTGTCTATCAGAATTGCTTTGATTGTGTATTTCTGTATGGCTGGGTGTTGGACTGAAGGCTCTTGTGGTCTCTTCCAGCTCCATGATTCTGTGAGAATGTATTACAACTCTGGATTCACTTAACCAGGCCTGAAGCTATCCCTAAATTAGGATAGCTGGAGGATATGAGGGCCCCCTGTAGCATTTAGTGTAACCGCCCCCCCCCGAAAGAAACAACCATATTGACTTTCAGTACCAAGTGGGCTTCTAACCAGTTCTGGGATTTTCCCCCATATTTTTGGTAGTACATATGACCCTCAAAGAATCCCACGGATGCAGAAAGATGCATGCAACTTTTCACAGTTGCACACATAAAGAAAAAAATGGGATTAGTTTTTATATTGCAGATCAATTTGATACTTAGAAAAAATATTGCTTGGATACTCATTAAGGGATAAGAAAAAAGTTTTTTCAGGGAAGAAATGTTTTTGCCATCCAGGTTTTAACCATATACAAGTTTTATCCAACAGGGAAGTGTCAGATTCCTTTAAGTTGAGTAAATGAGAATGCAAATCATTTTGTTGTTGGTCCATTTAATCACTTAGAAAACTAAACTCTCAAAAGCACCAGTCACATAATGTCTGATGAAGAATTTTCATGAACTCAAAACTCTGCTACTTTGTGATTGTCCTGATTCTCAAGCTCACCAGAAATCAACTTCAGGAGGGAAAAAACACACGCGCGCGCGCACACACACACCCATATACAAAAAGGGTGTGTTGAGAAGGCAATAACAGTTACTCCCTGGGGTGGGGCTTGATTTGCTATACTGGGATGCTGAGGATTACCGTGGAACTGCTACAGTTGGCTATAGAGAATCATGCTCTCTCTGTAGCTAAACCTCTTTAAAAATTGGAATGGGGAGAGAGAAATTTTGAAATGCTGAACAAACACATGACGTATCCTAACCAAAAGCAAGAAGGAATATAACATACTGCCTAATCTTATTATAGTATTCAGAAATGAGACTAACTGGGTTTAGTAGGCTTCTGCCCAAAAAAGTAATAGTTAGAAGCTAAGTAACTGTTGTATGTTGAGCCAGTTAATAATTTGAGTGTTGAACGTGGACTCTGAGACACCAGAGTTCAAATCAGCCATTTAAATCTACTGGGCCACCCTGGTCAAGTTGTACTCTCTCAACCTAAGAGGAAGAAAATGGCAAAACCTCCTCAGAACAGATTTTTCTATGAAAACCCCATGGTGGAGTCATTATAAATCTGAATCAATTTGGTTATCACGTTAGCCATATTGAGTATCACTCCTTTTTTTAAGAATAAAATGTTTCACTAGATCAGGCATCTCACTCTTTGTCCCTCTAGATGTTTTGGACGGCTTCTCAGAATCCCCAACGTTTGCTTATGCAATCTGCAGATTGTGGGAGTTGAAGTACAAAATATCTGGAGGATTAAAGTTTGAGAACCAATGCAATAGATGACCTTTAGGTACTTTGGACTTTGGATAAAGGAAATGCCGGGTGAAATGCTGCTATAATTATGTATATGCCTCCATCCTGTGAAGTTGAGATGTCAACCTCTGTTGGAATGGTAGAAATTTTCCCCATAAATAAAAACACACCCTTTCCGTTTTCATAGTTAGCTACATCAGAGGTACCTTTATTACATTTTAATTAAGTGAATGAAACGTGACAGATTACTTGAGTTGCTAATTGGCAGTCTGCCTATGTAAGGAAATTAAGTACCTGACCTACTTTCTAGAGCAGAGGTGGGAGTCATAAGGCCCCACAACTTCCAACAGCCCTAGCCAGCATATCCAGTGGAAAGGAATGCTGGGAACTACAGTCCGGCAGTATCTAGGAGACCACATGACTCCCACTGCTGTCCAAGAGAATACTCTTGCAGATGTATGTTTGCATTTACTATGGCTTTAAGACTAAATTTATAAACTAAATAATGTATCTTTCAGCTTTTTCTTCTTTTCAGGTGCTTGAATTACCTTTCAGTTTTCAGTTTTCTTCTTCTCCTCAAGCTACCTTTTAGCATTTTTCCTCTGTGTGAACATTCACCGTATACCATAATGTAGTGCACGCTTTTCATACAACAGTGTTTAAAAGGATGTGGTTATGGTTTTTTACATCAGAAAGGAAGCTAGCTAAACTGTACCGTCTGGATGACAGATGGAAAGATAAAGCACCTACGCAGCTTTTTGAATGTACTTTTGTAAAAGTCCACCCGGCCTTGTCTCCTGATATCTCTTTCCTGAGCTCATGTGTGGCATTCGGGTAGTGAGGCAGATGCTTTCCTGTCCTGGAGTAAGGCAATTACTTGTTGGATGATGGACAACTGCATTCTGCTTGAAGAAGAACTGATCAAAAGATCACAGCAAAAGCGAAGGACCTCTCCCTCCAACTTTAAAGTTCGATTCTTCGTTTTAACAAAATCAAGGCTGACATATTTTGAACATCGTCCTGGGGTATGTGTGCTATCTCACATATCTTTTTCAAACCTTATTATCAAAGGGTAAAGAATGTTATTGGGATGAGCTGGGCAAAGTTTTGGCTCTCATGGATTATTTCTGCAGAGTCAGGATTCAGACTTGGGGTTGTTTTTATTCATTTGAATATGCAATGTGCTGTATAATGTGCCTGATGGCTGTCCTGTGAGATAGGCAAAAGCAAATGATTCATATAACCTGTCTGGTGAATTTTATCTCTTCAACAAAATCTTACTAGAAGCAAGTCTGCACTCTCTTCCTTGAACTTGGGGGACTTATATAGGAGACACCTCATACTAAGGCCGTGAGTCCATTCTCAGCATTCTCAACTCTGATTAGCATCAGCAATCTAGCATTTCAGGCAGAATTCCTTCTTAGTTCTATCTGAAGACTTCTGATATTCTCCTGGTTGTCTCCCATTCAAGTACTAGCCTTCTTAGCTTACAAAAACCATACAAGCTTGGACGGATTCAGGCTCGTCTGGTGATTTGGCTCACAGAAGAGTACAATGATTCAGATGCAATTTCAGGGCAGTTGCAGCCTTGCCTTCTATGTATTGTATTGTATGTCTGTATTGTATGTCATTGGATTATAAATGCTGGGACAGGTGAGCAGATGAGTGATCTATGTATGTCTGTATGATGGGAACATTGGTCCTTAGTGGTTTGGCAGTCATAGTGAAGGGTTCTTGAGGCAGTCCCTTGAGAACAAGGTGCAAGCTTTATCAGAGTCCTTTTAAGAAAACAAAATTGAGTCAAGTTCCACAGAGTTAGACAGGGCATTTGTCTTGTGCGACTTACAGGCACGCTGCCAAATACAAACCTCATACAAAGTCACATTGTGGATGTCACAGACAAGGGATGAATATGGATTGTGCTGGTCTGTTGCCATAGTAAAATAACAAGTTGCCTATATTTATTTACAATTTTTGCTAAGGATGGTCATAATGGCCAACCCCCCGTATAGATTTTACTTTCATGTATGCTTGTGTTTTTTAAATGAGTTTGATGTCCATTGTTGAATTGTGTTGTAGTTGATGTTTTTAGTATTGTAAGGTTGGTATATGTCTGTGCCACTCAGAACTGCTTCTATCTTGTTTCAGTTGTCCGTCACTCTCAGCAGTCTTGCAAATGCTTTGATAACTATTTTAGGAAGACAGGTCAACACAGGGTGAGGTTGGTAAGGTTAGGTTTCTTTAGCATAGCCATTGGATGCTTCCACTTGGGACTATAACTACCAGTACTCTCCATGCTCTTGAGGGAACTCTGTTTCCCAAGCTCTTTGTATAGGTTGGTTGACAAGATCATGACAGGAATTTGCAACGGGAAGAACAGCTATCATTTCCTTTGCTTCAACTGCAGATGTAACAGGCAATGTCCAGGGTCTGTGGCATCATCTCTTGAGAGCCACAACTAAGATGCTGTCACAGTATTAGACATAAGATGGTTCATTCAGTTCTTGAGATTGTACGGGTTCTGAAAGGATTTAACTGAATATCATTTTTGGAGTTCCTAGTTCAATCAGTCAAAAGACATTTTATGGTTATTCCATCCTCAATGGAATTTTTCTGGTAATAAAAAAAAGATTACAAATGGAAGAATAAATCATCAAATGTTTGTAGAGATGTGGTAGTCTGTTCATTTGCACCAGGGGCTGTTAGTGGACTTGTTGCTTTGTGGACAGGGAATCCATTCTTGATTTAACAGCAGTTGTTACCACAGGTTGTACAGGTGCTTTTGTTGTGTGCCTTCAAGTAATTTCCAACTTATGGAGACCCTCAACAAGATTTATTCAGAGCGGGCTTTTCTTTGCATTCCACTGAGGCTGAGACAGTGTAACTTGCTCAAGGTCACCAAGTGGATTTCCATGGCTAAGTGGGAATTTGAACCCTGGTCTCCAGAGTTATAGTCCAATGCTTAAACCACTGCACCATGCTGGGTCTCACTGCCAAATCTCTGTCAGGAATCGGATGTAGCATTTGGATGGCTTCTGTACAACCTGGAGTGGCTGAGGGAGGAATGGAAGACCATCCTCCAGGAGTGCTGTAGTTGCACATTCCTGCACAGCAGGGAGTTGGACTAGATGGCCCTTGTAGTCCCATCCGCCTCTTGTGATTCTGTGACCATAAATCCTACAGTGGATTCACCACAGCAACAGATTCATCAGCTGCCCTGGATTTACACAACATATTTAATAGCAGAATTCAGCATTTAGTGGTATAAAGTTTGAGTGATCTTTGTGATTAAACTTTACAGATCGAGTGGGGGGGGATATCACACAATGGATAGCAAGGTCTGAGATACAAATCCCTCTTTTAGTTTGGCTGCTGTTCTGTATTTTGTAATTGACAGTAAATACCATGAAGATACCAGATCGCGTTTGACCTTGGAAGCTATGCAGGATCAGACCTGGTTAGTGCTTGGATGAGAGCCAAGGAGTACTCGTTGCTATAGGCTGTGCAATATTTCAGAGGATGACAGTGGCAAACTATCTCTTGAGTATTCCTTGCTTAAGAAAACTCATGAAATTCATGGAATTGCCATAACTTAAAAAGTGACTTAAAGGCACATACACACACAATGATGGATTCTATGCTGGCTTGAGTGCGACTTTTAGAAAAGTGGGGGGGGGGTTAAAGATAAAAAATACAAAGTAAAATGGCTTGAGTTACTAGTACATTTGTAGTTCACATGAGAATCTTTGTTCACAGACAGACTCTTATTGTCCATCAGACTACTTGGTCTATGTGTAGTTAGGATACAGACGTCAATATATATGAGATCAGTCTATGAGCAAAAAGAGTTTTGTCTGTAGCTATAATCTACATGTTTTAATAAGGAAACCGATTATATTATACTGACAGACTTAGGCAGAGAGGCGAGCTTGGAAACACATATCTATTATGAGCACTTTACTTCATGGTAAGATGGCCTCTCATTGTGTACTGTGTAATGAAATTCAGAAGACACAGATCCTTACTGTTGCTAGACCTTCTAGGGTTCATTCTTTCCCTGATGTATGTACAAACCTTCCATTAATGTTAATGGCCATGGCATACCAAACATAAGAGGAGAAAGAGCTTTCTGTGCCAGAGTTTAGAATTCTGGTTTGCAAAGTCATGGCCAAGCTTGCCTTCATGAAGATTGCAATTCTGTCACCGGTGATGAAATTATTCTGTGAAAAACCATTTGAACAGGAGAATTTTTTGTCTTAATGAAAGAAAATAGATGAAAGTAATAAAACAATATCGGTGGAGTTTGGCAGGGAGGGGAGAAGTTGTTGCAATATTCTAAATTTTCTGAATTGTAAGAGTACAGTAGCTTCTGTTCAGATCGCATAAAAGAATAGACAACTACATTAGTCCAGTATTGCTCCTAGATAGCGTAAGCATTTCTCTGAGCTTCAGGATGCTGAGCTGGGCATGCTGGCAGCCTTTGAATCAATCTTACTGGAGTTTGCTTTGGAGCCTGTAAAACCCCACTTGGGTTGGTTCCAGTTTTTCTGAAGGACTGTATTCTCCCATATGAGCCTCTCCAGGCTCTGAGTCCTTTTCTCACTCAGGCTGTGAGTCTCTGAAACCTGAATCTGAAGGGTTAATTTGTGCTTGTTAGGATGGGAGGGAGCCTCTTGAGAATTTCCCCACCTCTGTGTGGTCACACTACCTTTTATTTTCCCAGCAGTGCTCTGTGAATAGCGCTTGTTTCCTCCATGTTGTAGCTATGTTTTCTTTTAACCCTGGCAAAGATTACTGGGGGCCTAAATGGCACTGGATCCCATTTGATCTTGGAAGCTAGGAGGGGTCAGCTCTCATTAGTGCTTGGATGGGGGTAAGGCAAGTGAGGGCCTTCTCAGTGGCTGCTTCCAAGGTTACTAAGTTAGATTGGGCCTCTCCTTTTTAAACAAATGCTTCACATTGTTTTTCAAGATAAAGTTTAATTTTAATTACAATATTTTGGATGTTTTCTGTGTGTGTGCGTGCCTTCAAGTCACCTGTCAACTTACATCAACCCCATGAATTTCATAAGGTTTTCTTAGATAAGCAGTACTCACAGATGGTTTTGCCAGTACTTCCTTCCTGTAAAATATAGCCTGCAGCACCTGATTTCTGTTGGTGGTCATCCATCCAAGTACTAACCAGAGCTGACCCTGTTTAGCTTCCAAGAACAGATGAGATCTGGTGTCTTTTAGGGTATTTAGGCATGTTTTCTATCCATGTTGTATTTGTTTTTAATTCTGTAAGGCACTTTGAGTCCCACTTTGAGTTTCTTGTGGTAGAAAAGGTGTAATATAAAATAAATAAATAAATAAATAAATATTTCTACAGATTTAGGAGGGTTTGGACAGCATATAGCTTCGAAGCAGGTACAGCTGCCACCAAAAAGAAAAAAGAAAAAAAAAGAGCATGTAAAAATTGCAAGTGTGACAGTGGGCAGAGACAATAATGCACAGTGTAGATGTTCGGAGAGGCAGACACAGAATAGCTGGATCTAACACTATTATTTATTGCTGGTTCTTTGTCCTATACGAGATTGGATGTCACATGGGATTTGGAGATGCTACTTCAAAATGTTTCATTGAGTTCTCTTTGTTATAATATGTGCTACAGAACAGCATGGAGCATGATGTCACCAAAGTGACCCTCCCTGTCCACACAGCTTCTCCCAATGAAATTAGGCTGAGAGATACCCAGCAATGATATCTGTTGTATTTGGGTTTCACTAAGCCATTAAGAAGAAGTAGACAGGCAGCAGAAGCAGGTTCATATTTTCTTTTAATGTCTGGTTAAGATTTTAATTTATTTTTGTCAGGACTTGGACTTCTGGATTAGAAATGTTGCTGTGTGGCACTGTCCATTAGTGAATCCTACTGAGGGACAAGGCACTGGATGTAGTAGGAGCCAGTCTAGGAGAGAGACTGGAATTGTCTGCCAGGTATGGGAGGCTCAGAGGATTGCCCCTGTAGTCCAAATTCCTGATCTGAGCACCAGAGACACTTGGAAAGAGTCTCTGGAAATGCAGAAGGTGGAAGTGAAAGAATTTTTGGAGAAATATGGAAAGAAATTTCCATAAAGATAGAGGAAGAACTCAGATCAAAGGGGAAAAAAGCAATGAAGAAGAGAAAAATAGATATGCTCAGGCCCAGACAAATGTGGATATGGACTCTGGTGATGATGAGGCCTAAAAATGGCTTTGAAACTTCTGTCTTGGAGGATAAGAGGGGCTAACTAATCTGGTAAAAGGAGAAAAAAAAATTGTCTGGAAAGACAAAAAGTAGACTTGATTACGAGAAACACTTATAAGGAAAAATGATAATAAATAGTTGTTAAACCCCAAATTGGGTAAAAAATTTACTTCATATCATAACAAGAACACAAGAAGTGTGGTGATTTATGTGGATTCAAAACTGAATCCAAAAAACCCTTTGAGGATGCAGATGACTGTTATGTAGGAGTGGAAATACAAATTCAAGGGCAAAAATTTTTGGCTGTGGGGGTTTATGTTCCCACAGAGAATAAATGTTACCCTGTGTACTGGGGGTCCCAGGAGAGACACCAAAATGTGCTCAACAAAAGGTGGGGGAAATTAGCTCAGAGCACTGCTTAGCGTTACGAGAGGCAGGGTAACGTAGCGAGATCTTGAACCCTATGTCTACGGGGTCGGGTCGAATCAAGTAGCACACAGAAGTTGAAACAATAAATGATGTTTTATTAAACACAAACAAAACAGTGTATGCGACACACTCATACAAGATAACTAAAGAAAATAAAGGTTGGAGTGGTATAGAGGGATTTTTAGAGGGATTGCTGGTTTGGGTGATACTTCACCTGTCCTGAAGCCCGGAAAAATGGAGAGCGAGGCTTGGGTGCGATGTAGCTCAGCACGTGGAGCTGAGGGGAGGCTCGCCAAGCAAAGCGGCAGCAAGGCGGGATGAAACTTGGGAGCGTTCCGAGGAAGGTCTCGGAATCAAGGGTTTTTATAAAGAGAATGTGACTGCAGGCTATGCCGTACTTGGGGGAAAACAATAGATTTGGAGTTGGAGACAAAGCCCCCGAAAGGTCAGAATCTGAATGATTGAGTTAACGTAGCGGTTCTCAATAGAGTAGCCAGTATGCAAACGCAGAGTACTTGGGTATTGTATAGGTTACCCATCAAGCTGCCATCGCGGGGCAGAGGCTCTTTTGTAAGTTGCGTGCATACCTAATTAGAGTACTTGCCTGGAGGTCTCCTAAAGCAGTGAGTCAGCTATTTCTGGCCTGCCTGAATTATCCAGGAATATTACGGCAATTAACGGCCGAGCTTGTATGCGTGCTTGTCCGGTGACCTCGCAAGCACGTGGAGGGGAATAGAGAAGTGAAGCCAAATTGTGATATCAAAAGGATATCTTTTAATATCCTCAAGGCTCGAACTAGCCAAGGCAGTAACAATCCCCCCCCCCCGAAAATGGGTGATGTTGGGGACAATATCGGACATTTTCCAATCAAAAATCAAAAATCAATTTAGAGCCGAACAGGGGCTTGCAGGTTGGTAACCGTATCATTCTTCAGGAAAGGGAATTTTTGGGAAAGCAAAAGATTACTATCTTATAAAGGCAGTCCTAACTAAAACCTAAACCTAAACACAAGCACACAAATGGCAATAACGCAATAATAAACAATTAAACAATAAACAATGTCCAATGCCCCATCAATAGGGAACCTCCGAAGAATGAGCAATGGTAGTAAATAGCAAATGCAATTAATGAAATAATCAATGAAATACGGTAAATCCAATGCATGGTAATCCAATGAGCAAACAGTTCAATGTGGGATGAAAGTTCGTAGTCTGGGGGAGGTGAGGTGCAAGCAGAAGTCTTGGCACACACACCCCCTTGCAACAGGAGAAGTCTTTTAGCTAGAGCTGGTGAGCAAAGCATAAGTCCATCCAGGTGACGGAGCAGGAACAACAACAAAATGTCCAAGTCAGTGCAGCTTGGCTTGCTGCAAGTTCAGGAGCAAAGAGTCTTTGCAGAATTTGGAGCCTGGAATAGTCCATAGGTTTCAGCAAACGGTAGCAGGAATGGCAAAAAGTTTGTGGCACACGGAAGGCTGCATGGTCACCTTCCCTCACAGTCATGGGTGTCGTCGAAGAACCAGGAATCTCCAAGTGTTGGCCATCAGATGGAGCGGCAACTTTCTTCGTCACCCCCCCCATGGTACTCGGGGGCAATGGTACGACCTCGGGATCTTCCCAACCTTCTGGATTAATTGACCTATTAGAGTTCAACAGAAGAACTGACATGATTATTATCCAGTGTGTACCATAAATGCAAATGGCCGGCTCAAAGCCTACTGGGAATTCGAACTGAAACTGGGTCATCATGACTGAAAAGACTAAGAGTCCACGGGGATATAAATAGCTATTGCGAGTAAAGGAATATTGGCCAGAGGGGGGCCGTTGGCCAGGACAGTGAGGCTGCTGGTTCGGATCCCCCATCGGCTCATGGGTCTAGAGATGCCCATGTTAACATCCCAGCGGCACGAGAGGAACCTCCAGCTATGAAGGTCCCATTCGCACTCCGATCCATATAACATGGACTTGCACGCTCGCACCCTCCTAGCTCAGACCGAAGCTGAAGCTCCAAGCCTGATGATGTTAACGAGGGCTTGGGGCGGCTGACAACCTAATACCGATGGTTCGCTGCTGGCCCCGAACAAGCAGTATCACCATCCACAGATATAGCTGAATTCCAAAGGCAGACCTGAAAGATGGTCGCCTTCAGATAGGCTTTTGGAACGAAACGGGACATTCAATTTCAAAAACAATTCACAACAAAAATAACACTACTATTACAACTACTTACATAGCGGAACTATTTACAGTAACTGGGAGCACAGAGGGGTCGCCACTCCACCTCTATTCCCTTCAGACATGGGTCGTTCACCCATTGTCGAATGCCTCGTAAATGGAGGCAAACGCCTCAGACAAATTAATAGTTGGTACTTGCTTGTGATTTAAGGAAGTCTGCCAAATTACTGAGCACACGTTGGGCTTTTTGGCGCTTGGATCGTCTGGCTCGGGGATGACCACAGAGGCGGGATCAACAGGCTGACCTTTCCATTCCTTTCAAAAGGTCTCCGGAATTACCGGCAGGAGTGGCAGCGCCCGCTCCTGGGTTGGGACCCCTTTCTCCAAGTCAAGGAGGAGGCTGGTCTTGGACCCGTATGCCTTCTGGAAAACTGCCTCTCCAGGTATGATGGTGACCAAGATGGAGCCATAAACTAGCTTGGCCCCGCTCATAATCACCAGTGTCACAATGAATTGGGTGCCTTGAAGCGTGAAGACACGCTGGCACCAAAGCAGCCGTGCGGAGGGGAAGGCAGTAGCCATTTCTGCCTCCGTGTGGCATTTGGGACTCACCGTTGTTGAAATCTCCCCAGGTGGACTGCAGCAAAGGGAGTATGTATGGTCACATCAGGGTGTGCCAGTGTGCGTGCCTTTGCTAGCCTGTGCTCTGGCTGGGCAGGAACCTCTTGCTGCTTAAATCCCCAGTCTCCTTTGAGATTCCCCTGAAAGATGGCATGGAGAGGAAGGACTCTCCTAGCCAAGGCTTCAAGGAAATCTCGGGGGAAACTGCTGGGTTCCAGCTGGAGGCTCAGAGCAGGGACAATGGAGAGCTTAGGAAGCGTGGGGCTGGCTTCCCCTTGCTGTGTGTCCTCCCTTTCCTAGCTCTCACACATGCTGGCAACGTCCTGCATCTTGTCAGATTCTGTGGGGGCTTCCTCGTCTCCCAATTGAAAGAATGGTGCTTCCTCCTGAACCTTAGCCTGGTGCGATCCTTCTATGTGCTCTGAAAGCACCACTCTCAGAGATGGTTGGACTTGCACGTGGGGCTGTGTCATGAGGAGGGGTAATCTGTCTCTTTCTAGTGCGCCCTGAGCGCTTGTGTTCTTTGGAGGGCTTAGGTTGGGTTCCCCCCCCCCACCATCTCCGGTCAAGCGGATAGCGTCAGGGGTGGGCTCACCCTGTCTTCTCAGGTTAGGGAGCAGCACCTGTAGCACTGCTCTGGAGTCTGCAGGAGGGGTGGCAGGGATCTTTTCCCTATCGGTCCTTATGCCTGCCTTCACCCAGAACCTTCCCCACCTGTCTGGCTTCAACCTAGCCACAACGTTGTGGGGAAGCTTCCTGGACCGAGGGCACCCCTATGCTTGCAGGTCCAGGTTAGGGTAGTATCCAGCCGGAGGTGGGCCATCGGTTACCTCATTCACAGGCTGGCTATTTCTCAGCTGGACCTGCCTGTGCAGTGCATCCAGGAGCTCGGATGTGGGTCTCCCATCGAACTGGCTCATGTCCAGCCCGAACCTTCTGAGCATGCCCCAAACTCTTACTCTATCCGAGGAGTACGTCTGGGCCGTTGGATCATACCCACCAGGCGTCTCCCAAGGAGAACCCGAGTCAGAGAGCTGTTTGGGGGCAGTGGGCTGCTGTGGGGGACTTCCTGCCTTGCCGGGCTGGCTGCGGAAGTCTCTTCCCTGCCACTGCCTATTGTCCTGTCTGGGAGCTGGGCGCGGATTCCAGTTCCCCTTGGGAACCGAATTTGGCGCAGTTTTCCTGCGTTGGGAATGGGGCCCATAATTCGAGTACGTGACCTCGGATATGGGTTCCAAATTCCCGGGTTCCTTCCTGTGTGTCTTAGTGGGAAGTTTGAGGGATTCTGCCTCGCGCAGCAGGTCGGAGACCCGCCGGAGGTTGTTCCAAAATTCCTCCCAGTTAGTGGTGGCTGGATCAACCAAACCTAAAGCCATCTTGGTCTCGTGATTAAGACCTCCGTACAAGAGCGTCTTAAACTTGAGGCCATTAAAATCATATCCACGGGGCATCAAGGGGACCTTCTCGGCCAGAATGGCGAGGAGCTGCTTCCATGCCACGTAAGCCTCCGGGTTCTCACGAGGACCCTGTTGCTCCATGACATAGAGCACACCTGCACTCTGTCTGGGCCACAAAATCCTTACTACCTCTCTCATCCAATCGTGGGCCTCGAGCCTAACCAGGCCTCGAGCCACCACAGCTGACTCAAGAGTAGGGAGCTCGGAAGGGGACATGCAAAGCCGGGCCAGTTGGGTCAGGTCCTGACCATTGGCTGTCAGGTGAGAGTGAATCACCGTGTTCAGCCACATGATGCCAGTGGACCGATTTAATGGACCCAATTGGTCCGCAATTGCTTTGGCCTCACTAGCACACCAGGGGACCCTAGTCTCGGTGACCTGCATCTCCTGCGTCTCTTGCCTCTCAGAACTGCCTTCTCCAAGGGGGGTGGTCCGTCTCGTCATGGACTGTGTCTCTACCGGGTGGACTGGGACCTTAGGGTCACTCCAGTCTGGATTGTGGGGAACGGTTGCCTGAGCATCCTCGGGCAGTGCCTCCCCAGAAAAGTCCTCTACAAACGTTGGGAGCAGCTCTGGGCACACAGCCGAAATTAAGGCTTTGTGCGTTTGGAACTGGCTCTCCAGCGCAGCAATCTGTTTCTGGCAAGCTACATGGCTAACAGCCTCCTGCTGTTCTCTCACTTGCCCCACCATGAACTTGGCCGCAGACCGGGCATGATCCAGCTCGGCCTCTAAGGCGTGGACCTTCTCCCAAGTTTGCGCCACTAGCTGGATGTTGTTAAGCTTCTGTGCTGACGCCTGCGCTACGGACGCAAAAGTTACTTTGTCCACACGCAGCGTCTCGACCTCGGCCTGAAGCCGGGCATTTTCTTTTTCTATACTCGCTAACTTCTCTCTGGTCTCTACCAGGGCACTACTAGCATCTCTGGCCGTAAGCCAAAGTCCCCAAGCGGCCAAAGCGTCCTTAGACGGCCCGAATGAGTTCTTTGCTTTACGCACCAGGGTATACGCTTCCAGGAGTGTGGCAAAGGGATCGGCCGTCTGGAAGATGTAGTCCTTCCAGGGGCATTTCCCCTTACTCAACACCCATCTTTCTAGTTTACCTCAGACCTCTTCCTCCAACATGAGGTCCTTGATGGTGACCTTGCTATTCTCTGCCATTTTTCACACAAACCACAATTCATTCTAACACAAACTACAAACTGCAAACTACAAACTACAAACGGGACTAGGAACTGGAGTGACGGGAAGGATCACCTAGACCTCTGGGGGACTGTAGGGAAACGAACTCTGCGGAACTTCTCTAGGAAAGAGGGACGGGAACCTATCTCCAGCCTGCCCAGACAAAGTCACTTTCGTACTCCCAAGCCTGGTTTTCCACCTCAACAGCACTGGGGACCAAAGGACGAGGAAACGGATCAGGGACAGGGAGGTCACCTAGACCCAGGGAACCCTCAGGAGTACTCCGCCTGCCTGAAGGGGGGAAACGAACACTAAGGAACTTACTACGCCGCCTGCCCAAGCAGCTGGGGAAAAGGGCAAGGA
This sequence comes from Cyclura pinguis, assembly GCA_030412105.1. NCBI lineage: Eukaryota > Metazoa > Chordata > Lepidosauria > Squamata > Iguanidae > Cyclura > Cyclura pinguis. The sequence continues at coordinate 106,000,163 of CM059600.1, read as the reverse complement.
GCTAAAACCAAACTGTCCCTAACTGGTTTTCTGGGTGAGGGATACCTTCCTCTACCACGGGCTAAACCTCCAAACCCTAGGCCAGGTTGGGACTCACCACCTGCACCTAGTTGGCTAGCCAATCAGGACACACCCGAAACTACACAGCGGGATGCACCTACGCTTTTCACAACTACTAGCGGGACACACCTGCGTTCTCTAACTCCTAACAAGGACGGGACGCACCCGTATACTACTCTCTGGGGGGCGAATTTCTTTCCTAAGTGCTATTTTGCCTTACTGCTATGGTGTTGGATGAGTGTAGACTGTTCCTACCGTGCTAACACTCTAACACTTCGGATCCCAGCCCATGATAGACCCCAAGTTAGGGATGTGATTCCCAGGACAGCTTGTGCACACCCCTTGCTATCGGACGATGGTTCACCGCCTAGTGCTAGTGACCACGCCGGGGCGGCTCACATACACAAACCAAGCAAGAAAGGGGAACAGATTTCCACCCAGATAGAATAGCTCTAGAGCTCAAATGCACAGAATTCTCACACACACATGTTCCTGCCTGACTGTGCTCTAACGACTTGACCGACTGTCACCTAAGTCAGTACCAGCCCAATTTGAGGAGATTCGCGACTCCTTCTCAAATTAGGGGTCCTGGGGCTGCCCGCTTTGCTCCACCACTCTGTTACCCTGTGTACTGGGGGCCCCAGGAGGGACACCAAAATGTGCTCAACAAAAGGTGGGGAAAATTAGCTCAGAGCACTGCTTAGCGTTACGAGAGGCAGGGTAACGTAGCGAGATCTTGAACCCTATGTCTACGGGGTCGGGTCGAATCAAGTAGCACACAGAAGTTGAAACAATAAATGATGTTTTATTAAACACAAACAAAACAGTGTATGCGACACACTCATACAAGATAACTAAAGAAAATAAAGGTTGGAGTGGTATAGAGGGATTTTTAGAGGGATTGCTGGTTTGGGTGATACTTCACCTGTCCTGAAGCCCGGAAAAATGGAGAGCGAGGCTTGGGTGCGATGTAGCTCAGCACGTGGAGCTGAGGGGAGGCTCGCCAAGCAAAGCGGCAGCAAGGCGGGATGAAACTTGGGAGCGTTCCGAGGAAGGTCTCGGAATCAAGGGTTTTTATAAGGAGAATGTGACTGCAGGCTATGCCGTACTTGGGGAAAAACAATAGATTTGGAGTTGGAGACAAAGCCTCCGAAAGGTCAGAATCTGAATGACTGAGTTAATGTAGCGGTTCTCAATAGAGTAGCCAGTATGCAAACGCAGAGTACTTGGGTATTGTATAGGTTACCCATCAAGCTGCCATCGCGGGGCAGAGGCTCTTTTGTAAGTTGCGTGCATACCTAATTAGAGTACTTGCCTGGAGGTCTCCTAAAGCAGTGAGTCAGCTATTTCTGGCCTGCCTGAATTATCCAGGAATATTACGGCAATTAACGGCCGAGCTTGTATGCGTGCTTGTCCGGTGACCTCGCAAGCACGTGGAGGGGAATAGAGAAGTGAAGCCGAATTGTGATATCAAAAGGATATCTTTTAATATCCCCAAGGCTCGGACTAGCCAGGGCAGTAACATAAAGCTCCTTTTTTGAAAAGTTATTGCAAGAAGTTTTAGAATTTTCCTATGAAACGTGGATTAGAGGTGAGACTGGAATGGCATAATTCAGCCCAGAATTGATAGGTTGGCTAAAAAAGAATTAAAACATGATCAACGAAAACTCCCAAAGTCTGTTTTTTAAGTTTTCTGTGCAATTTGGAACTATTTGACACTTGGAGGCTGAAATATGAAGAAGCATGAGAAAAACATGCATCTTTTTCTAGAACTGATTTTTTAACATCTAAATCACTGACTAGTATTGTTAAAGATATGGAGATATTACCGAAGACCTTTACAACCCAATGTTAACTCTTAAAAAGAGAAATAATGAATTTAATTTGAGGGTGAATGAAAGCCTGCTGGAAAAATAAAATGAAGATGTACTGGACAAAGCTAAACAGACTTTAAAAAAAAATTTAGGACAATATGACTAAAGGTACAGATATTAGATTAGCTTGAGATGCAAGTAAAGCAGTTACGAGGGCTTTTATACAACAGAATGTGGAATTAAAAAGGAAAAGACAACAGAAGAACCAAATCATTTTGGATGAGATCAAGAAAAAAGAAGAATTTAAGAGTAATCCATCTAAATCATTGCTCCTGGAAAAAAATAAAGATTTTGCTAAAACAAATACCCGTGAATATGGTTTGTGAGAAAAAAATGAGATAAACCAAACAAAAAATATTCTGAATTGTCAAATAAACCAGGAAAATGGCTTGCTTACAAGTTAGAAAAGAGAGGACAGAAATTGATTTTAAAGATTAAGGATGGAAAGAAACGGACTTTTCTTAACTTTTTTCCAACTGTTTATAAAGTAGAGAAGACAATAAGGCAGAAGTTTGAAAAATATCTGGACTTAAAGAACTCCAGAAAATCAGAGACTAAATCTAAATGTGACTATAACTGTGGCATAAGTTGTTGAGGCCCAGGAACCAGGTTGTTTTTCAGCTAATAAAGTCTGTAAAAATAATTGTAATTTCCACTTTAACAATTGATGAATTCAGTTATACACACAGGTAAAATACCAAACAGTTGATGTCAAGCAAATATAATATTGATAGCAGAGGAAAAACATCATGAGACATATCCCAAGAATTACAAACCTGTTTCTCTTTTGAACAACATTCTAAGATCTTTAAACTAATTTTGGCAGAAAGAATGAAGAAGATTCTTAAAGAGATAATACCTGAAGATCAATGTAGATTTTTGCCGAAGGGGCTAATGCAAGGTAATGGAAGATGTGTGACAGATACAATAGAACATCTAAAGACTAATAGTGAGAAACATGTGGTCTTACTGATATTTTTTTTTATGTGAAAGCCTTTGACAACACGAATTGGTCACTTATGATCAAGATTTTTAAAAAAGATTTCCTCTGGATATAATTTTATTACAGAGAGAGAGACAACAAAAGGATGTGATATACAAAGAAGGACTAGACACAGCTGTCCCCTCTCACCATTACTTTTTATATTGACTGTAGATGTCTTGAACAGAGTTATTAGACAAGAAGGAAAAAATAAAAAATGTAGTAATAAAGGAACACTTAAACTGACTGTGATTTTCTTATAGGATCCCCTTACTGTGATTTTCTTATAGGATCCCCTCAATTCTGTAAATATATTGCTCAAGATTTTAAATGATTTGGGGAATTTGGCTGGATTTAAAATAAGATACGCTGACTAAAAAATATGACAAAAGATCAAAAGTTTTGACAGGAAAGCAGAATTTAAGGTTATTAAGAAAGTGAAATATTTAGGGTTGTGTTTTTTTTGGAAAACAAAATTATTAAGTTAAAGTATGGAATGAGCTCAAGCAAGAGTTACAAAGATGGTCTAAGTTGAAACTTTCTTTGTTAGGTAGTATTTCAACTGTAAAAATGAATGTCTTACTTATGCTGTTTTTATTTCAAACAGTTCCTAGTATGATTAATATTGTGCCATTTAAACAATAGCACAAAGATATTTCTAATTTAATCTGGCAGGGGAAGAAACTGAGAGTGAGATTTAAGATTCTGCAAAATGAGAACTGAAGAGGAGGACTCAGTCTTTCAGATATATTGTCATGCTTGCTGTTTGGTTTGGCTTCAGGACTGGATTACTTGGAAAAGGGGAAGAGTTGTACAACTAGAAAGGATTAACTTGAGGTTTGGATGGCATCATTTTCTATGGCATGACAAATTTAAAGTAAATATGAACTTTAACAATCATCATGTTAGACTCGCTATATTCAGAGTTTGGAATAAATACAAAATAAGAATACATCCTGAAATGACTTTACGGGTTTCACCACATGAAGCTTTGTTCAAGACAGAAATAACTTTTAAAGCTAGCTGGTGCACATACAGGGATTTATTAGTGATGACAAAAGGGCAATTTAGAATGAAATCAAATGAAGAATTAATTCAGGAATGTAATGATATATATTGGCTTTCCTATGGACAACTTACTGAATGTTTTAAAATGGATCAGAATTTATTTGGTTTTAAAAAGTTTAAATCTAAGTTTGAAGAACAATTATGTACTGATGGTAAACATTTGATTGCTAAAATGTATAAATGTTGAAAATTGAAACAGAGTATGAGCAAGTAAAAGACTTTAAGATTAAATGGGCACAAAATGTGGGTAATCATATACAGATGAAAAAGTGGGGAAGATGTGGACAAGATGTTTAAAATTTACAAGAAGTTATGAGAGAACTTCTATAAAATATGTATAGAATGTATAAAGGTTCTTCTAATGTTTGTTGGAAATGTGGGCAGAAAGAATGGGCTCTTTTTTACATGTGGTGGATGTGTGAGAAAGCAAAGAAATTTTGGGTGATAAATCATAGATCGAGAGAAGGCATTTTGAAGATAAAGATCCAACTGAAACATGAACTTTTCCTACTGGGACTGATGGAAGAGGTATATTTAGTATTTTATGATATAACCAGCAGCTGGGAAATTGGAAGTCATTTGTGTATATTATAGCCCCTTTTAGATTTGTTTTGTTTTGTTTTGTTGTTTGTAGTTAGTTATTAGTTTAGATTTTGTTTGTTTATTGTCTGTCCTTTGTACTCCTCTATACGTTTTATACAGTCAAAATGAGTGTCTTAAATAAATATAGTTTAAAAAGATATTGTTGTAGCTGCTAGTGAGTAATATAAGAGCATGTTAACATAGTAACATAGCACATTGATGTTGAAACCACAACCGTAATAAGCGGATTTGATTAACATTCAAATACTAAGATGACTTGATTTGTTCCCTGCTACCTGTCCTATTGCCAAGGTCAGCATTGTAACTGGGGACAGGTACTATATGTGGATCATAAGTTTGAGGGGATCAGGACAATCTCAATTTTAAAAAAAGTCATTTTAAGACACAATTCAAAATGTATCCAGTGATTATAGAGGTATTGCTGACAATCCTGCTGCCATCAGTTCTTCATTTCCTCAATAAAGCTTCATTGTAAATGGACTGCTGCAAGCCAGAAGTGTGCATGTAACATAACAACCCTAAGGGTCAGTTATGAGAATTTTAATCTAGTTAGAGCCTCCGAATGTTAAATGCAGTTAACTGAATTGTCATTTTTTTGTTGGTCGGCTTGTTGCAAAAATATATTAAAAAACCAAATGGAGACATGTTATATTTTGCCGTTACACAAAAAATAATCTGATAGTTATAATAAGGACATGGTTAATTAGAGTATGTTTATACTTTGAGAATTGTCAAGTGCCTAAGACTACACTGACAAGTATCTAGTGTTTGGAAGTGCTGGAATAATCATCATCATAAAAAGAAAATACACACTACTGGAACTCTCATTTTGTTTGTCCATGCTGTTCAGTCAGATGCTCTTGAACCAACTTCAAAAACTTATTTTTTTTTTTAAAAAAAATAAAACTCTTAATCATAAACAAAACAGCCAACAATCTGTTCACTGGCATTACTGATATAGAGGTGAGTCAATAAATATTATTGGGAAATGCCAAAAGGGAGCAGAATAAAACTCCCAGCCTCCTTAGAGACACTGTTTGATATTTTTAAAAGATTTCAGATGACACTGAAACAATAACAGAGAAACAGATATTCATTGCTGGAAGCATCATAATATTCTTCTGAATATTTCTTCTTTCCTCTCATTGCTGATAGAACTCACCCACATGCTACTTTTGCCAGGGAAAAGCAACAACTTTTGTAAGAAGAAAACGGCATCAGATAAAATGTTACAACAATGTTTATTAAATAGTACATTGTATTTAAAACAACATACACTGTAGCCAGTAACAGGACTACAGAAACAAGGAGACATTGTCTATTTCTGTAAACTTTTCTCTGTCTGCACCAGACTCCTACTATTCCTTGGACTTCCTTCTTCCTTAACAAGAAAGTGCATTTTAATTACATTGTGATTGTTTTAATAACATTTTAATTATTTTCAAAATTGGCATATAACTCCCTAACTTCTTTTTCTTTAAAATTTCTTTCTTTCTTTCTTCCCTCCCCTCCCCTCCCCCCTCTCTCCGTCCCTCCTCTGATGGTGCTTCATTCAGTGGAATCTCTTCAGTTCTGGGAACCACATATTATTTATACTGTGGGTAATTGTTGCACCTTGATGTGTGTGGATCAAAAATAATATAGAGTGTGACTGTACTTGGAGAAGTGACTATGTAAAATGTCACCTTGCTATTTAAAGGGTCTTCTCCCTGTGTGCATTCAGTTCTCATTTGCTGGCTTAACTGGCAAAAATAATTGTTTTCTTCTTTCGGTTTTGTTAGCTCTGGAGAGCTAAGCTTTCTCCTTGTATATCATTGGTAGATTGCTTTATTACTTTGCATTCATGTCTGGTTGTGTAAATCTATGTTTACATAGGTCTCAGGGTATGGATCCCTCCTGGGTTCTCAATCATGCCTTCTGGAGTTCCCTAGATGACCACGTATCTTTTCCCATGACACCAAGCTTTGTAGTTTCTTAAGTTTTTTCCCCCATTCCAAAAGGCTGGGATGCCTCTCCTAAGGCTTACCTGCTCCTTTAAGTTAATGTATGCCAATAGTTTCCATCTCAGTCTCGGCTTTAATTCCCCCATACCCCTGGAATGTGGCCCTCAGGCACTTCTGTGTAATTGACGTGGGCCCTTTGGCTAAGAGAGGTTCCCACCCCTTGACAAAGATTCAAGATTCTGAATACAACAAAATCAAAAATCCACAAGTAGGGATATCTTGTTTGGGACAGCTCCAAAGCATAAAAGACATTATTGCAAGCTTTTGAGGCTTCACTGGCTTCTTCATCAGACAAAGATATTAAAAATCATACAGGAGAAAAATGGTGCCTACATTCTGTCTTAGATGTCGGTTAAGATGGTGTTGAGTGACTTCAGTGTGGGCAGAGGCCACTCACCTTACTGACCATGTGAGGGCTAGAGACAAAGAGCAGTAAGAGACAGGTCACTGCTACCACTGCTACCACAATTTTGTATGCATGCTTGCATGCATGTGAATAGATGCCTGTTCAGAAATACACTGAGTCTCAGGTCACCAGTTCTTCTAGCTAAGGGGTGGAGAAATATGACAGCTTGTTGGGCTTCAAATACTATCAATGTTTAATATGCTACTTTGAGGTATATGCAAAGCCAAGGCCAACAAGATCTGGAGGGCCCCATGTGTCCCAGCCCTAATCTATACGGTATTGTCTTTTCTGTTAAGTGGTCTCTTCTAGGAGAACACTTCTTCATCCTTCTGATCGGAGGTCCTTTTTTTAAAAAAACAAAGATGTCAGGAAATGAACCTCAAACTTTTGGCATACAGACTACTTGTAGTACCACCTATGGCCTTGCCAGTCTTTTTTTTTTTTTCCCCTCAACACTTTTTGTGTGCTACTTAACTAGCCAGAAACCAGAGTAACAAGCAACTCACACCAACCCTTTTATAGTGATCTGGGCTTCTGCCACTAGGCAGATGGGTTTGGAAGTCCTTGTTAGCGTCATGGCCAAACATGAACAGATGTCCAGTGGCATGAAGGAGTTCATTTGTATTAGTTACGTTGTTGAATGGACAGTTTCTTTGCATTCACTTTGCAGTCTGAGGGAAGGAAAAGATATGAAAACTGAGAACAGACTAGGGAGTGAACTGTCCTCTGTTGCTAAGTTGCTTGTACAGTCCTAATAGCTGTTGGAGGTAGATGGGTGCTTTGTTTTTCATTGTTTGCTTCTGTACTATATAACCCTTGGGAATCCATCTTCCATCAGCCTGAGCTGGCGGAGGGTACCTCCATCCAAGGGCTTCCCTTATACCCAGTGATTTGGATTTGATTGCCAATCATGTGATAAGTGTGAATAGAATTTATTTGGGGGCCCAGTTGTACCACTGGATTTCAGGAGATGCTAGACCTTCTCAGCAAAATGGCTGGCATCTTTTTCTGCTATTTACCATCTGCTTCATCATTTACCATCAATAAAGCTTATGCTATAGCAGTTAACATGTGTTGCTATCTGGCTCTGAAAGAACCCTTGAAGTGGCCTGAGATATCTTTCTTTGCCCATATGTGTCTTTCTGCCATTGGGTTAATGGACATTGCTATGAACCAACAGAAATTTAAGGGGATGGTGCTTGCACGTACACTCAGTTCTCATATCTGCACATGAGGTGATGGTGCCCATGAATGCTGGAATTTTGGTCAGGTGTCTCCGAAGCAGCAAATAAAATTACCAAAAAAAAAAAAAAAATTGCTGACAGAGCTAGCCCCATTGTTCCTATACATTAGGAAGGAGGGATTGGAAGTTACAGCATCAGAATCTTGAGGAGCTGAACATGAATTCAAAAGTTCAATCAAAAAATGATTGTTTATGGTCACTGGTGCTCATGGACAAATTAGAAATCAGAAAAAGAGCCAAAAGATCAAATTAGTTAAAGGATGGTTTCCATGGCTGAGAGTTCCTGTTCATTATACCATTCTAGTTGCAAGGAAAATGATACACATCTTCCAAGTACTCAGGGTGACTTTTTGGGGGGTGGGATCTGCTTAGATAATTTGGTCTAATAAATTTTGTATGAATTGCACTGACAATTTATATAACATTTTGACCCATGAGTGCTGCACCTGATGTGCCTTTGGTCACAACCAGAAAAATGGATATTGAATCTGATACATAATCTATTCTGTTATTTGGATTGATTATTGATATTTAATTTTGTAATTCTTTTAAAAAATGGATATTAATCTTTTTTTAAAAAAAATTGGGTTTGAAATTTTTGTTTGAGAATAATCTCTTGGCAGTTTTAGGATTTCATTCATTAACAAGTCTTGAGTTTCATCTTTTCTGCTAATTCCCACACATCATCATCATCATCATCATCATCATCATCATCATCATGTATTTATATAGGACCATCAGTACACATGGCACTTTGCAAATAAAACAACAACAAAAAACCAGCCATGCCTGGTAAAGCTGTGCAATCCAATATGCACACATGCGCACATGCACACATTTGGGAAGAAGAGTAATACAAATATAAAACAGTGCAATACAATTGTAAAATAAATTATCCAGATAAAAATAGAGAATAGAAACCAACGCAATGTATAGAAACTTATCCAACATAATATAAAACAAACTGACAAATACGTAATCAAAATATACAAGATTATAAAACAGTGCTAAACTAAAATTCTAAAAGCTCTGGGGAAAAGGAAAGTTTTTCATACCTCGGCCCAGGACTAAGAACAAAAGTATGATAGCTTGGCCCTGTACATTTGTATCAGCATTAAATCAGATGCTGATTGAGGTAATGCTCCTTGTTCAGTCTGGTCGTTTGCTGAAGTGCTGTAACAACTTCCAAAAGAGTGATCAGATTAGTTTGTCACAGCCAAGTCAACAAAGGGTATAAGCTTCCATGGAAACAAAACTCATTGCTGATGTTGTTTTATGAGACTCTGCTTCAAGCATTCCAATCAGCTGTGGGTGCTGAACAGCAGTTCAGATTGGCACGTAGGAGGGCTGGATGAGATGAGCTATGACTCACAGCTGTGGGAAGAACAGGAGGTCCAGAGGGGTGTACACGTCCCAGAGGGGGAGCACCATCAAGTGCGTTGGGAAGGGGAAAGATAATGGCGTTTTTTAAATTTTGATTTTATGTATTAAAATATTTATTTCCCACCCTATCTCATGAAATATCAAGCTGGGTTTCAGATATCATTGATTTAAAACAGTTTAGAAGAATTTAAAATTTAATACAGATAAAAGAATGTGAACAGCCTAAAGGCATATCAAACAATCTAGTAACAGTTTAAAAGTCATGTATTTATACAGATGTGGGCAAGCTCATTGGGCTTCTGTGATAAGAAGCTATGTTTTTAACTTGGCACTGGATTGAAGCTAGCGTCAGGAAGAATGAGGCCTACAAAAATAGAGCCCCGCAGCAGGGAAAGCTTTTTCCCACTCCCTGACACAGTATATTGCTCCCGCTGGTGAGAGAAGTAGGAGAGTCAGTTTCCAGCAGGTCTGAATCATCATGCAGGCATGCAGATAGAAAATTGCCCCTTTAAGGTAATAAATAAGGTGATCAGAGACTATTCTTCGATCTTACCCTACGGAGATCTTCCGTATATACCCTACCTGACTAAACATTAAGAAATTGTCATGAATCTCGTCAATGTTTTGTCACTCTGGACTTAAAGCAGTCAGCCCATTCTGGACCCCTTTGTTAGTCCCATGGAAAAGCCATTACGGTTTTGACAATGCAGCCCTTCAGGGTATGAAATAGACTATCAAAATCCTAGTCTCGACCCCAGTACATTGAATGTAGTCCAGATGGCTGCTTCCCTGTGCCACCCTCAGATGCTGTCTGAGCCCCTCCACTGCAACCTCCTTCTTCAAGACTGGCAACTACCACCCTCTCTCTCTATCCAGCATTTCCGTCCTCACTTTCTGATAGCCTTGTATGATTCTCAAAAGTGTCTGATTTCTCATATGTTTGTCAATTCAAATAAAATACTTTGTGTAACTTCAACTGGAGTCCTCTCTACATACCAGTTAGTACTGGTACACATAGGTGAAAAGATCCTGCTGTTACCCCCCTCTCAGAGGCCTCTTTTGAGCTACTGTTCCCCCCAAATTCTAAGGAGGCTCTGGCGTTGCGAGTGAACCCCAACATCTCCCACCTCTTAGGTAACATAACCTAATAACAATTTATCATCTTTATTCATTAGTGGGTAAAACTGAAAATAATATGTTGGATGTCCTGTACTGATAGTAGCAACCGATTAGATAGTTGGCATTTGTCAGAGGAATTCACATCATTTGTCGTGGAAGAGGTAAATGTTTCATCTGATGAAATATGTCCAGATAATTCAGAGGTATTATGATTCTAAACCTCCATCTAGATAGGGCTGGATTCTGAGTAGACTTGTATAGATTGCACTGTTAGAATATTTTCATATGAGAGGCTCATATTACCCTTGTGACTAAGGCTCACTCCTTTTCATACTTACCTGGAGTAAAACCCATTGAAATTGTGGAGACTTGGTTTGCAGTTGGCATGCAGAGAATTGTGCTGTCACATTTATGATTTGCAAGTGCATGCTGCTCAGGATATGTAGTTACATATCGACAGGGCAAATGTGTCAGGAGGTTGCTGGAGGTTGCAGTGTTTGTTGCTATAATTCTCTGGCCTTTTTTTTTTTTTTAAAAAAAATCTAATTTAATTTCTATTGTCTCAGTCTGTTTTCTGGCAATAACCTAGCACCATCCACAATTGTGTTTTTTTTCTTAGTTCTGAAACATATGGAAAGAAAAAAGTCTGCTCTTTTCCTCCTTTCTTTTCTTTCTTCTTTCTTTTTTCAAAGTTAGAGTTATAGTGCCATAGCGCATCACTGAAATGGAACTTTTGCACGATAACGCTAACATTTTTTTAAATTTATGATTCCTATTTTTTAATTTTAATACAAATTCAGAAGAGAAAAAAAAAGAGAAAAAGAAAAACTATACGTAAACAATATAGATATACAACTAAAGCTAAAAGTAAGCTAAACTAGAGCTAAGACACAATACTGAAACACATTACTAAAACACTAGTCTATTTCTTTAAATACAACCTAACCATATTAACTAACTGAAACACAAAAGAACTCTAACCCCCTATACAAGCTATAATTAAAAGGGAAAGCCAATTAATAGAAAGTGTCATATTCTATCATTATAGATTTGATTAAATTTAACTTAAGGGGTTACTGATAACCATAACCACAGATTGTTACATTGTCGTGTTTCTTACTGCTCTAATAATCCATAAAAAGTTCACAGTATTTCAGGAAATCTTCAACTGGTTTACCTTTTAAAACCCGCCTCAGTTTGACAACTTAGGTAAAGTCTAGAGCTTTAACACCCATCATCGATGCTTCAGTCTGTTTCAAAACTTGGACAAACAACATTCTTGCAGCAGTTATATGTTAAAGTAGTCCTTATTTACTGTTTAATCTTGTACATTGAAGGTTTTATATCTTTAGTCCACATTTTTCCCATGACTCCATTTGTACATTGTGCCCCTAATTTTGGGTCCACTTTATCATAAACTCTTTTTAAGGCTCATCTTCCCTCTCTGATTTCAAAAAACGTTTACACACTAACAACACTAACACTAACACTAATAACACTAACAATTATACTGACACTAATAACTAGGAATGGGACGAATCTAGAATTTTCCAAATCCCAATCCCTAGAATATTCTAGGAATCCACGAATCTCATGAATCTCGAGTCTTTCACATCCTTTTTTAAAAAACGGTTTAAAAAGCAAGGGAAAGAAGGATAATCTTGGGCAAGACACACTCTCTCAGCCTTAGCAAAAGCCTAGGCAAAGGCAAACCTCCCTCTGAAGAAATGTGGCCAGGACAATTGTCCTAGTTTTGCCTCAGGATCTCCCCAGACTAAAAATGACATAAAGGCCCTTTGTACACAGGCAGGAAAACGTGGATTAATCCCACATTTTCCTGCCTGTGTAAACAGGGCCAAATACTACAGTACAGAGCTAACCCAAGTCAAAACTGGCTTTTCTTTGTATAGCTCCTTCTGGCATCCTGGGGTTTGTAGTTTGATCATGCACCAGCACACTTTGCCAGAGAATGCTGTGACACCCTGTAAAACTAGAAACCCCAGAACTGAGTCTGAAAGAGCTTTGCAAGGAAGCTATGCAAAGGAATCTTTCAGCTGTCCTTGAAATCGCAATCCTGTACCTTCCAGTCAAGTGCTGAACTTAACTATGAAATGTTCAATTTAAATATCTTAGAATACAACCACAGATGTAATTTCTGAAGTTGTTAGCAAAGGCCATTATTACTACAAAGGAAAAACTCACCTACTTGCCATCTCCCCTTGTGTGTCTGGTCTCCCTGGTTTTCAGGTATCCCGGTCCCCTAGGTTTTGTTTTCTTTTTTAAAATTTTTTTATTAAGTGTGAAAGAAAAAGAACAAAACATAACACCACGTGATTATCATAAAAGTGAAAAAGAAAACATTACAACAAAATAGCTTACATTATTATTTCTTTCCAGATCCTTTATCATCATATGCTTATTCCATATGTTATATATATATCATATTGCTTATATATTTTTGTTACATTCTTAACTCTATCCTTTTCAACTATATTTAACCTATTGTTGTTACTGAATATGATCTTATTTCTAAACATATTAATACTAACCCTAATCTTAAATATAACCTTAAAATATAACCTTAAAGGTAAGCCCTAACACTAAGTGTTAACCCATCCCCCAAGCCAATTATCTTTCAAGTTACTCTACTTTTCAAAATTGTAATTCTTCTTGTGGAGGTGGGACACTTCCCTCTTTTATTAGAACTTTTTCCACAAATATCTTCCGTATTTCTTCGAAATTATTCCTTTTCATTATTCCTTTTGTCACTTTAATTCAACATGTTAGATTATCATTAACCGCTATTTTCCACACTTCTTTATACCAATCGTTTATTTGAAAATCTTCTTGCATTTTCCATTTTCTTGATATAATTAACCTTTCTGCAGTTAATAAATTTGTAATGAAATCCTTCATTGCCTGGGTACAATTAACCTTATCAAATATAGATAATAATGTTATATTCGGACATATTTGTAAGTCAGTTCCTGTTATCTCTTTTATCTCTTTAAACACAATTTGCCAAAATTTCTGTACACCTTCACAATTCCAGCACATATGAATATATGTGCCAATCTCTTGGCAACCCCTCCAACACAACCTTGGGTGTTTCTTATCTATATAGTTTAATCTGGTGTTAGGTACCATCTCCAGACCAATTTATTATAATTCTCTTTTATCCTTACGGATCAATTTTTTAAATGAAGCTGATTCCAAATCTTTCCCCATTCTTGAATATCTATTTTGTGTGCTAGTTTTTCATCCCATATTTTTCTAAGATGTTCATCTTCATCTTCATATATTGACAATATTTTATATATTTAACTTGTGGTACCCTTCAATATTTCATTTTCCTCCATTCCATCTCTTTGCTTAATCATTTGTTCAAATCTAGTGTATTCTCTAATATCTTTATTATTACTTTTCCAATTCCTTGTCCCACTGCTCTAACAGAGTATAATTAAACCATGACGTCTTAGTACCCTGCAATCTCTCTTTTATTTTATCTTTATTCATCATTATATTCATCCAATCTTTTAACTTATATATTTTCTGCTTCTTTAATTCCTTCTCTAATTCATCTCTCAAATTTTTGGTAATTTTTCCATCATCACTACTGGGGTTAATGGTGAAATAGCCAGCATTAATTTTTCCTTATTTTTCTTCTAAATTTCTAATATATTCTTCAAAAAGAGTTTTTCTATTTTTTCTATTTCTCTCTTACCAAAGTTCCAAAAGAAGATATTCTCTAATCTCGTCTCAATTTCTGTTGTTCCCATCCCTAACCATTCTAAATCTCCTTTTCCCAAGACTCCATCTGTAATATATCTCAAATGATTTGCATTATAATACCATTTTAAATTTGGGAGGCCCGATCCACCTTCTTTTGGGGTTTGTACCAAAATTTCTTATTGATCCTTGCTTTATTCCCATTACAAAAGTTATTCACTAGTAATTGCCAATTTTTCAATTCTATTACTGATATTTTTATTGGTAGCATCCTAAATAAAAAATTAATCTTAGGTAATATTTTCATTTTTACTGATGCAATTCTTCTAAACCATGATAACTTAATATTTTTATATTCCTCTAATTTCTGTTTCAATTCTTGTCTTAATTTATTGTAATTTCTTTCCTCTAATCTTTGTAGATTTTTTGTAATATTTATTCCTAAATATTTAATTGTTTCCTTTAATTTGATATCTGCTTTTCTTTCCTTTAAAAAATCTTGCTCTTCCATCTTAGTGTAGTTAAACAACATTAACTCCAATTTAGCCCAATTTATTTGTAACCCTATCATTTCCCCAAATTCTTTTAAATGTTCATTTACTCTATCCATTTTCTTTATCGGATCTTTAATTGTCAACAAGGTATCATCAGCAAACAAACTTACCTTATTCTTTTCCTTAATCCCAATTCCTTCCAAATTTTCATTGTTTCTGCTAACATTTGCCAAAATTTCAATAACAATCACAAATAAAATCAGAGATAGAGGACAACTTTGTCTTGTACCTCTAGATATTTGAATTTCTTTTGTTAATCCATCATTCACTATTACTACTGCTTTATTATATGAATATAACTGATTTATCAATCCTCTAAATTTTTCATCCAATCCCAATATTTTTAATGTTATTTTTAATGCTGGCCATTCCACACAATCAAAAGGCTTGTATATATCCAGTGCCGTTATTCCTGCATTTTGTTTGTTCCTTCCAATTATATTCATTTTATTCACTACTCTGCCAATTAAATTTGACATCTGCCTTCCTTGCACAAAACCACCTTGATCTTTTTGCAAATATTTATAAATAAACTTATTCATCCTTATTCATTCCATGATGGTGGGGGTCTCCCAGGTTTTCAGGTGTCCTGGTCTCCAACAAACTATTTGGTTTGTGGATTTGAAAGATTTGGTTTGCCTATTTTGGCACAGGGATTCAAATTCATGAATCTTGAATCCTTGCCCAGGATTCGAGGATTTGGTTGGCCCATCCCTACTAATAACACTAATCTTTTTATTAAAAAAATCCAAGAGGACAAAAATTTGTCCTTTGGACCAAAGCACCACCTCAGCAAAAAATGCCCTTTAAAAAACACACATACAACCTTTGGAAGAGCCCTAGCATGGATCCAAGAGGTCACTTCAAACAGCCTGATAAAAGAATGGAGTAAGCGGATAAGAGGTGAAAGCAACTAACAAACTCCAAAAAACCCCAAGAGCTATATTGCAACAACTTGGCCTTCTTTAAATCAATCAGCAAGAGCCGTTGATTTAGGCAAAAACTATTTTAACCCTCATGTATAAAAACAGCTCAACAATAATTTTATTATGGAATATTTCAACAGCAGCCATCTCTCTCCTGCTAAACTATAGAGGAGTGTGAGACAGAAGATTATTATTTTTTTCTTTCTTTTTTCTTGAGTTTTTCTATAGTTTAAATTAGAATATGTCCATTGTTGTCAACAAGAATTAGTGGTTATTTTTATATGCCTTCAGATAATGTCTGATTTATGGAACCCCCAAGGTGAGCCTGTCATGGGGCTTTCTTGGCACAATTTGGTCAGAGGGAGTCTGCCTTTGACTTACTCTGAATGTGAGTTTCCCAAGGTCACCCAGTGGGTTTCCATGGCCAATTAGGGATTTGAACCCTAGTCTTCCAGAGGCTACAGTACACTATACTGGTTCAATTAACAAGAGTAAAATAATGTATTTCAGAGTACATGGTACACAATGGCATTAATCCAGTTCTAACTGGTACTGTTAGGACTATGACTTTGACACATTTTGTGAACCTGCTTCTCATGTGATTACCAAGTTGTTTAATGCTTCTTGTTGAGTTTTATGTGCAAATATAATGTAGTAGGGAATTTGTCATATGCAGTTCGAGCTGGTGATATGCAGGTACAGTATGCTTTTAGATTTGTTTGCCTTCCTTTTTTCCTCTCGCTAAGCTGTATTTATGTGCCCGTGTACCTTGTGGGTTCTCAGTGAGAAAACCTCTGGCTAAGGAAGAATGAAAGCCATTTCTGCTGCACCTCCTCCCCTCTTATGAAACCACTGACAATGGCTAGGAAAAGGAAGTTCTGAGTGTCTTAGACCCTAAATCAAAGACTTAGCCCATTTCCACACCTGACCGGGTCCTGCCAACATCCCATCATGATCCTGGCAGTGCCTTTGCCAGGAAGGGAGCATGACAGGAATGCTCCTCTTTGCACCTGGATGGTTCCCTGCAGAAGGGAGTGCAAGCAACATGTGCCTGCCTTTGTAGCTCTCCTGGGCTGCATTGGGAAGTGTGTGATTGTGTTTCTGTGCCTTCCACATAGCCGGGTGTGATGGGCGTGTCGCACAATCATGGGCACTTAATGGAGTTATTCCATGAAGTGAATGTCCCATGATCACAACGCATAGGGACACGATAGCTGTGGGACTGTGACAACATTGTGTGAAAGCAGGATCACTTCCATTGCATCCCCATCATGGGACTGTAACACCGTGTGGAAATGGCCATGTTCTAGTAAACAACCCCTTAAGACTAGAGCACTGAGTTAGGGCAGTGCTGCAAACTATGACAGCTCTCAGGAGTTGTGGACCAATGGTGTCAGGTTGCGGAACTACAAAACATGGCATATTTTCTTCAGATTCATATTAGTGTAACAGCATACCCCATGGTAGCTTGTATATTACTTCTGTCATATGTAGAAAGCAGCTTAGCTCCCTTATGCTTCCCACTGTCAAGATGGCTGCTGTTCAACGTGACACTGCTGACATTTGTGAAGCATCCTAAATGAAAAGCAAATCAATGATTGGAAGGAAACAAAGTTGTTACTTACAGAACTTGGTAGTGTTAATTTTTGTAGTAGGTCTACAGTACTTACCAGCAAGTCACGATCACATAAAAGCAGGACTAAACCCCCAGTTCATTCTGTCCACTAAAAGATGGGCAGGATGAGGCACTGCTTTCCTTCCACAAGGCCATTAATATGAACGAGTCACCAGGTACACACTCTTTTGGACTAACAAGGGCCACGTTGCACATGTACCTTGGAAGGGTGTCAGAGGCAGAGGGAAGACCAAGCTGCATCCCCTGTATCTACCTGCACTCCTATTGAGCCAGGGTATTGTGGTATAGTGGAAGAAATGGGGAAAAAACTAATGTGGTGTTTAATGTGAGTAACCGTGTTTAAAAATATAAATAGCACATTTTGTATATGCCCATGCACATGAGTGTGTAGTGGAGGATGGTGGATCATATGTCAGCTCTACATTGTAGTCCAACTTTAAATGAGCTAACCAAACGTGTTTTGGGATAAAGTTCAGCTTCTTAGATATCTCTTTTAAGGTATCACCAACCACCTCTCTCTCTCTCTCTGTCTATCTCTGTGTGTGTTTCTAGTGTCTGCACAGTACACAGGGAAGGCTCAAAATTTGTCTTCTCCACTTTTCTTCCCAACCCCACCATGATTCCCCACCCACAGCATGAAGGGGATTCATCGTTAGCTCTTATTCTATATGATAAAGTATATCCTTTGATAGTGATTAACTAAGGCTCCTTCCGCACCTTACCTTTTTCCAGCGCTGGAGTGCAGGGATTGCGTGAGCAGCCTCCGGCGAGAGGCTCTTGCGTCCCTGCTGCTTCAGCTCCACACAAGCTGCTTGCTCATGCGAGAGCCCCGCCTCTTCCTTCCGCAGTGCAGCCTGGGACTTTCCCAGGCTGTGCTGGGGCAGGAAGCGCAACTGGCGAGGCTCCGCACACCAGGTAAGTGCGCACGGGGCCCGGGGGCAATGTGCGATCATGCACCATTTTCGGCTTCCAGCCAAAAATGAAAAGGTGCGCGATCAGTGCCTGCCAGCCCCTGGAGTATCGCGCTATTGTGAGTATGTCATGCAGATCGCTCCTCACAATCGTGCGACGTTCCAGGCGCCCTTTCACATGGCAAATGTTGTGCAGAAAAGGCCTAAGCTGCAGACACTAACTGGATTCTGTGTTTGTTTTCTTCTGTCTTAGAAAAAAAGAAACCTAAGAGGTTCAATTGAACTGTCCAAGATTAAATGTGTAGAAACTGTGAAAAGTGACATTACAATTCCATGTCACTACAAATATCCTTTCCAGGTAAGTGAAAGTCATTCTCATAAACAGTCTCAAGACTGCATATCTCATGTTTCTGTACATACCAGTATGTTACCAGTTGGAGTTTGATTGTTCTTAGGAAGCACAGATTAGATTATATGTGTTTGTATATTGTTATATGGTTTATTAATTTTGTACTTGTCTCATTATGTTCTGGGGTAGCTGTTTGTATTTTGATTTTCCTGCAGTACTTGAAATACAATTTTTGGTAGTGTTTTGTGCATGTTTTCTTTTTGGTTGTAAATTGTGGCATGTTATTTAGTTCTGCTTTTTCTTATATTTCTGTTCATTTCTTATCCATATTGACTGTAAACATTGTTTTCATTTGTAGAAGTTATTATATTTCTTTTATGTTTACATTTGCACAGGTCTTTTGTGGTTATGTGTCTGTGGTTGAGGCCTTTGTTAATATATCATTTTTAACTGAAAATTATGCATGCAACCATTTTCTTTTGGAACAAATGAATGCAGATTTATATGTACCCCTGAAAAGAAATATTGTGTGTTGTTTTAGTGAACTGAATGAAATTACACCACATGCAGATAACTCTGTCCTAATTTCCCAAATGCTACACAAGATGCCGGGGATCTTTGGAAATCACTTTTTGTTTGTTTGGTTGTTTTTTTTTATTTTGAAGCATTGATGTACATCAGCATATCACACTGATATCCTTAGTTTTTGTGGTCAAAATGTTATGCATTTTAACTGGGTTGTTCAAGTCAGGAGCTTCAAGGGAAAATTGCTGATGTAATCCAGTGTAGCAGGAGAAATATCAAATAGCCCCCTAATTTCCCAGACTATTTTGGTATTAAGATTTATTCAGTGCCTGGAAATAAGCTGATGGCTTTCTATTTGGCACGTTTCTGGCTACATTTAGGAGTTGTGCGCTGGTCTTAGTTTTCTTCACAAAGTGACGTATAATTACTAACATGGCAAATTCTTCTGGGAATACAGGAAAGAAGGTGAAAAAATACTCAGACTGTACATTGACAGGGCTCTACTGAGGGCCAGTCTAGATGTGACAAAATAGCCCTGCGCATGGCTGTATCTTTCACACTGAAGGCAGGGATGGTTGTTGGGAGATTACTTGCTGCACAAAAGTAGTGAGCAGGGGAAAAGAGCAGTTCCTAGCCTTCAAGCACACACATCTTATATCTAAGCAGAAAAACTGCTCAGTGTTTTTTCTCCAGCTTAGCTCTGATATGGATGTGATCAAGACAGACAGACAGACACACATGAAACAGACATGGCTGCCCAATCATGTCTAGTTTTGCATTGAATCCAGAATTATATGTTTAGTTCAAAACATGGATTTTTCTGTGCTGTCTTTCTCACCAAAATGCAAAATACAGAGAAGAAAAGATTTGAACCAGAGAGGCAAAAACAGTGTTGAGTCCAGTTTCATGGAAAAGGCAGTATAAAAATAAAGCAGAGGAAAAAGGATGTTCATCCTTCCCTGCATTTATGAGGACCAAACACGAAGCACCGTTACTATTAGTGCCTTTACTTATTGTGTGGCTAACATTTTAAAATAAATGAGTATTGGAGGGCAGAAGTAGATCAGGATTAAGAAAGACTATAGCAAGGGAGAGGGTATTAACTCTTTGCTCTTCACTGAGTTCTGATCAGGTAGGCAGGCGGACAGACAGATAGACAGACAGAGACACAGTGCTATTTTTCAGCAGTAGAAGACATATTAGCACCAGTGGATCTCTTCAGAGGCCAAGGTTCGATTTTGTTTTTTTTAAGTGAGCCATACAAGGGGGCTCCAGAAGACTCAACTAATGACTAATGGAAGATCTAGTTTGGCCAGAAGCATTTGCCCATGAAGTAGAGAAGTCTATGTGTTTGTGTGTGTATGTATATATGAATAGGGCAAGTAAAGTACCTGTTTCCAGTTCTCTACGCATGCCAAATATCGGTGTCAAATAGAGGCTTTGAAATTCTATGTCCATTTATTTATGTAGAGTACTGATATTTGTTGTTGTTGTATTCCTTCAAGTTGTTTTGAATCTACAGCAACCTTAAGGTGAACCTATTATGGGGTTTCTGGGGCTGAGAGTGTGACATGCCCACGATCACCCAGTGGGTTTCCGTGGCCAAATGGAGAATTGAACCTTGGTCTCTGGAATTCTACAGTATCAAGGGTCATAGTATAATGCTCTATGCCATGCTGGCTCTATAGAGTGCTGATAAAATTCACATGGTGGCTTACAATAAAAATTAATTTTTAAAGGCCAAAAATCAGCTGTAGTTTATGTACCCTAGCAGCTGGGTAGGACTACAGTGATTCTAAAATGTATAAGTGAATCAATTTCTTCTTGTTAGTTGAGCCTACCTACCCAACTTCCTGTCCTCATCTCTATTCCCTATGTACTTGTCAGTAAAACAAACTACAGTATGTTTTGAATCTATGGTGAAACACAATTAATGCTGCTTCTCTATGCCATTCCACAGGCACAAGTTTGAATATGTGGTAGAAAATTAGCATCTTATGAATCTCAGCTAGGTCAGTAAGTTTCTATCTCTGGAATTTAGCTTGAAATTATATAAACAATAGCTTGTGGAAAGGATCCCATCATAAATAAGGGCACGGATCTTTTGTATTGTTCAGAGCTCTCTGTTCTTACAGAAGCAGAATAGTTTTTACAGAACAAGAAACTATCTGAAGATTTGTTCACTTTGCATGATTTATTCAAGCCATGGAATCTGAGATAATTTGACAATGAATCGAATCATCTATTTACATTACAGCTAATATACCAAAGCCACATTTTTACTTCTGGTGTTGTAACAGGGAAGCTGCATAGGAAATAGGCGACTCCTGTTTGGTCTGAAATATATTCTAATTGTGTTTTTTTTCCCCCACCATAGATTTTTCACGACAGCTACATCCTGTATGTATTTGCACCCAGCCAAGCAAGCTGTCAGAAATGGGTGCTGGCTCTGAAAGAAGGTAACCGATCACATTATAATCCTTCAAGGCAACATTTAGTGCCAAGATCATTGTCAAAATAAGAAAGATACAAATAGACATGGCATTAACAAGATATGGGCAATATATTTTGCTGTCTGAGATGGTGCTCCCATTCCATGCACTGAAACAAGTCCTCCACTACATATGAGACTAATCAGCCAATGTAAAGGGTGTCCAAGAGTGGGAAAAACCCAGGTAGGAATAGGAGAGGAGGCGTCCACACTACCTGACCTGATTTGATTACCTTACTCAGTCTAATGGTACAATTGGCCACATGGCGTATGTTTTTTTGGGACAGAGTTCATTGCAACTGATTCCACATAAGTCCCTCTCTTATTGTTGGTACACGTAAACGTCAGAACAGCCGTACAGTAACAGTAAAAATGTAAGTGTCTAGGAAGAGCTGTGGTGGATCAGAGCAAAGACCAGCATACTGTTCCCACAATGACCAGTCCCTTATCTCCAGGAGGATGACAAGGAGCATATAAATGCCATATCAACCTTCTATTCATGTTCCCCAGCAACTGATATTCAGAGGCATACTGCCTCTCCTATGTGAGTAATATGCAGCTGTCATTTCTAACAACTATTAGTAGCTATTAATATACTTCATGAGTTGGTCTGATTCCCATTTAATTCAGCTGTCTGTATTGGTATCCCTCACTGCATTCTGCGGTAGCAAAACTCCAAATATTAACTGTGTACCGCATGAAGAAGCATTTTTATCTATCCCAGAATTTGGTAATGATAATTCTGGGACTACAACTCTCGGAGTCTCTCTGCCAGTGTAAGCCAAGGAATAAAAGAAGGGAAGGAGAGAGGGAGAGAGAATTTTGTTTCATTGGGTTACCTGAGGCTTTAATATAATGAGAGAGGCTATGAAGTTCATGTGTCAGGTACAGCTAATTCATTCATCTTTTTATCACACTTTTTTCAGTTCAGCCCCCAATTTAATTAGCAGTTTATGTTAGGAGCTTCTGTGGTGCTGTTCTTTATCACAACTTCTGTAAGTGTAAAGCAGGGATGGGCAAAGTGTGGCCTGTAATACGCATAGGGCCTGCAGAACACAGTTTTTGCAAAAATATTTGCTCTAAACTGCCCCTAGATGCCCTCAAATGCCATCATAGAGGTATGTAGGGCATTTCCAACAACTTTAGGGTCCTCTCTGGGCCCAACGGTGGTCAAAAACAAGTTTTGCAAAATTTTTCAAAAAAAAGTTTTGTCCTGAAATGACTCCCAAAAATCCCCTCGAGGGTGAGGGAATCATTTTCACCACATTTTGCAGCCTTCCTGGGCCAATCTAGGCCTAAGAGAAGCCATTTTTGAAACAGAAAGTAAACAAGAAATAACTTCTGCTCACTTCCTGTTGATAAACACGCCTTTCCTGGGTCTAAAATGGGCCCGGAAAATCCTGGAAACATGGTGGAAAAACCCCCCATACCTCCTAGAGGCATTTGGAGGCTGGCTTATTTATTTATTTGTGGAGAAGTTAAGACCTCCAAAGTCTCCTAGGGATCTAATGTGGTCCCCTAGCCTTCTACAGTTGCCCACCCCTCATCTAAAGCAAGGGTGGGAAAAGGGGGCCATGGGCCATATATGGCTCCTGTGTCCTCATTTTACATCCTCTGAAGCTCCTCAAGTGACCCACACCATTTTAACATTTTTTTCCAATTAATTCTGGGCAAAATCTACTCAATCTCCCCTTGTAATCAACAGGAAATGTGGTAGTTTTGGGTCCCTTTGCTTTCTACTGCCACCACAAAACCCCAAACCACAGGATTTTTAAGTTGAAAACTGAAACTGAAAAAGGTGTTATATAGCTTCTGATTATGCAAGGAGTGATGCTGCAGAGGGTGATAAAGGGAGGAAATAGCCTCTCTCAGGGGTGTAACTATGATGTAGGGAAGTGAAGGCATTGTATCCTAAACAGTGGCAGAGCTTGGAGTACATGTGGGGGCATGGCTATGGCCGGGCAGGGGCGTGGCTGTGGTAGTTGGGGGGCGCACTACAGCATGTGGGACAGGGTTATGGTGTGTGAGGCACGGCTACAGCATGTGGGGGCATGGCTATGACAGATGGGGTGGGGCTACGGCATGTGGGAGAGGGCAAACAAGGAGCCGCGGTGACTCCCCAAAATTGCCGCTGGGAGCATGCTGCCCACATCGCCCCCTGTCCCTACGCCACTGATCCTAAATAAGAATTTTTCCTGCCGATGAAATTTCCCTTTAGTCCCCAAATTTCTAGCACAGCAGAGAGTGAGACACTGAATATCATTCACATCTAGTACTCTTACATTTTCTGTGTTTGCATTCCCTTTGTTCCCTTGCCTGCCTCTTTCCTTTTGCTGTCTAAATTATATTTCTAAATTCCCAGCTGAAGCTTTGAGTTACTGTAATGCTAGAAATGTGGGGACTGAAGGAAAATTTAATTCAGGGAGCAGAATTCTCATTTGGGAACAGTGATTTCATTTTGCCTACCCTGCTTCAGCTGCACCCCTACCCCTTCTACATTGTGCAGTTGCCCACCCCACCACAAACATTGTTGTTCATCATAATCTGGGTATCTTACTTTTTTTTTTAACTCTTCCATCCAACTATTTCAGAAACCAGAAACAATGACATTCTGGTGACCAAGTTTCACCCCAATTTCTGGATAGATGGAAGATGGAGGTGCTGTGCTCAGTCAGAAAAGCTGGCGACAGGCTGCACGGAGTATGTTCCAACCAGGACCGGTAGGAAATTAATTCCAGAAATTGTCATCCCTCCTGAATCATTATTTCATGCCTGATGTAATCTGTCTTCATTTACGTGAGATGTCTAGCAAGTTCCTTGAAACGTTTAAAGATATCTATGTTTAAAGATATCTCTGTAAAGAGAGGGTAAAATCATACATCCTTGTGTTTAATTGCTGCCCTGCCTGGGTGAAGGGTGGTGTGGTGGAGGGCCAACATAGTGACACCATGTTGTACTATAAAAGGCTACAACGTCATAGGTTACAGCTGCAGAGACATGGCCTGCACAGCACTGCTATGCAACAAGTTGTCTACATGCAAGGAATAATCAGAGTTTGGAATAGTTATTGTTCCAGGATACATCTCCCAGAATCGTCAGCCTGTATGGTTCCTGGCTAGGCTGTTAAGGGAATCCTAAGAACTGTAAACAACCTTCATCATGGCGCTACATAAATGCATGCTTCCTGTTGTAAAGAACCTGCAGATCTGTTCTGGGTGGATTGAAGTGAGGGTTTATTACATGGTGCTTATGAAAGAATCTAGCAGTCACTCTAATTACATTTAGGTCTGGTTGCATGCAGTGTCTTGCCATTTACTTAACATTATTATTCCTCCCTGCCGCTCTGTCCAGTTTCAGGACCATTGAAGGTTTGATAAAATTTATTTCATACTTTCTGAGTTTCCAACAAGCTAATTCTTCTGAAAATAAAGCCACCCAATGATTATTTGAAAATGCCCACATTTGTAGTACACCTCACATTTTTCTTAACTGTTTTCTTTTGGTTTGATGTGGACATGTGTAATGCTATTAGTACGTTATGTTATGTTCTCTTTTGCAGTCTCCAAGAAACCTCTTCCTCCAACTCC
The DNA here is from genome assembly GCA_030412105.1 of Cyclura pinguis. Classification (NCBI taxonomy): domain Eukaryota; kingdom Metazoa; phylum Chordata; class Lepidosauria; order Squamata; family Iguanidae; genus Cyclura; species Cyclura pinguis. Next base: position 105,974,714 of record CM059600.1, on the reverse strand, counting down.
AGATGACAACTGGGTGAGCACATAGAAATGGGAGGGGGATGTACACAGATGAGACATAACGTTACTGGAGAGCTTGGAAAAGATCCTTTTGGAATTATAGCTCTCAGAATTCCCCAGCCATTATTATTACTGGTTCTGTTGGCTGAAGGGATTCTGGGGGTTGTAGTCCGAATAGTAACTTTCCTAAGCTCTGCACTGTTGGTACTCAAAACCACAAGACGTTTAATATTTGATGATATCTAATTCAAGGTTATCACACAGTGCTATCTTTCGCTTTATGTCTTTTGAGTGTATTTTATAAGATGAGTTATTTTGAGTGTATTTCATTAGGGATGGGACGAATCCAGAATTATCCGAATCTGGATCCGAATCCATGGAAGGTTCTGGGAATCCACGAATCTCAAATCTTTTGAATACTTTTTTTAAAAAGGGTGTAAAAAGCAAGGGAAAGAAGGATAATCTTGGGCAAGACACACTGTCTCAGGCTTAGCAATAGCCTAGGCAAAGGCAAACCTCCCTCTGAAGAAATGTGGCCAGGACAATTGTCCTAGTTTTGCCTCAGGATCTCCTCAGACTGAAAATGACATAAAGGCCCTTTGTACACAGGCAGGAAAACATGGATTAATCCCACATTTTCCTGCCTGTGTAAACAGGGCCAAATACTACAGTACAGAGCTAACCCAAGTCAAAACTGGCTTTTCTTTGTATAGCTCCTTCTGGCATCCTGGGGTTTGTAGCTTGATGATGCATCAGCACACTTTGGCAGAGAAGGCTGTAAGACCTTGTAAAACTACAAACCCCAGAATTGTGTCTGAAAGAGCTTTGCAAGTGAGCTATGCAAAGGAATCTTTCAGCTGTCCTTGAAATCTCAAGCCTGTAGCTTCCAGTCAAGTGCTGAACTTAAATATGAAATGTTTAATTTAAATATCTTAAAATACAATCCTAAATGTAATTTCTGAAATTTTTAGCAAAGGCCATTATTACTGCAAAGGAAAAATTCACCTACTTGCCATCTCCCCTTGTGTGTCTAGTCTCCCAAGTTTTCAGGCATCCTGGTCTCCCAAGTTTTCAGGCGTCCTGCTCGCCCTGGTTTTCAGGCGTCCCAGTCTCCCTCATTTTCAGGTGTCCTGGTCTCCAACAAACTGTTTGGGTGGTGGATTCAAAAGATTCGGTTTGCCTATTTTGGCACAGGGATTCGGATTCCCGAATCTCGAATCCCTGCCAAGGATTCGAGGATTCGGTTGGCCCATCCCTATATTTCATAATATGCCAATTAAATTACATATTCATTTAAATAATAAGAGAAGTCTATTCACTGATATCTATAAAAACAATCTATACATAAGCAAAGAGCTCATGTGCACCTCTATTGAATATATGATGTAATAGGTAATACAGGAGTTTGCGTGTGTATATACAGATGAATATTCATAATACCTAATCTTGGAAAACTTTTAAGGGGTGACCAGACTCTAGAAATCTGGAACACTGTGTAATCACACAAGCATATTTGTTAAGAATATAGGAAGAGCTTTATGTAAAATGAGACCAAAGGCCTTTCTAGTCCACATTCTGTTCACTCTGTAGTCCAACAGATGCTTATGAGAAGCCCACAAGTGCAATTGCTCTGTCCTACCCATGTTCCCCAGCAACACCTGCAGCAGAGCTGGCTGGTGGCTTCCATGCCATAGAGGCAGTGAACCCACCCTGAGCTTTAGTCTACCCAAGCTGTTGATTCTGTTTTAGGGATAGGGCTCAGCCCCATGGATAACTCTTTTAAAGTTCATCTTAAAACCCGGAGTGGATTCACGGGACTACAGACATGGAAACCACCATCTGCCACAGAGGTGCATTGAGATTTACTACCATAATACTAGAGGGAATATATAGACTTCACGAGAAGTACAGTAGCTGTTGATGATCTTATCCTTCAGGTCTCAGTCTTTTTTCAAAATTAATCCTTTCTTCCCTCCCTCCCTCCCTCCCTCCCTCCCTCCCTTCCTTTCTTTCTTTCTTTTAACAGAAATTATCTCTGGACTCAAAAGAATCCTCAGTAATTGCCATTTATGACTATGCTGCCCAGAATCCACAAGAGCTGACATTACAGTGCAATGAAGAATATTATGTTATAGATAATTCAGAGGTCCACTGGTGGTTGGTTCAGGATAAGAATGGGTAGGTATATCTTAGAAAGGTGAGCTCAGTTTCTTTGAATAGCTATTCTGTTTTTAATTACAGCCGTTGTAAAATAGCAACACAATTTGTGAGTCCAGCAGAAATGTGTTAGTGTGAGCAAAGAGAGAGGGGTGAAGAACTTGTGGGCTCTATTTCCTTCCAAATTGGATCCAGCCCCATTTCAGACAGGTAAACTGGTGGCATGTAAAATTATAATCACATACATGAACTAACACAAAGCAGTATTGAGGGATAAGAGAGTGGAAGGCAGTCCAAGCCTGAATGCTGGAGGAATGCTGGTAGGGCTTAATATATTCACCTCAGGCAGACTAGAGTAACACCTGCATACTTGACTTCGCTCCTGGGGAAGAGGGCTGGCATGATGAGGAAGAAAATAGTGGCTCCCCGCCATGCCATGCCACTCCACAGCTGTTATTAGCTAAGTTTGAAGCCCAGGCTCCCCAGACGGAACAATTTCTTACTCACTTTGTTTTGTTATCTGCTCTAGTTCTGCTCTTGAACTAGTGTGGCATACACAAAATACAGCCCACAATCCAACAAAGGTTCAAGCACTGGCATGTATGTTTAAATTAAATTTCAACTTGTATTTTATATTTGCAAATGGTTAAATAGCTTGCAAGTCTATCTGCTCTGCCCTGTAATAGCTCTTGCCACCAATCTATCAGTCCTTTCTAAAAAGGAATTTTTATCAAATAATCTGCTATTCTAGATTTTTTTAAAAAACAACAAACTCAGTTTTTGCTGGAAAATCTTTGAATTTCTTATGAGCTAATAAGGCGTCTTATTTTTTAACAGTCATGAAGGATATGTGCCAAGCAGCTACGTGGTAGAAAAATCACCAGAAAATCTGCATATATATGAGTAAGATGGTTTATTTTATTTCTTCAGATGCAGCGTTATCACTGCAGGAATAGGTTTCATGTTAGCATCTTGAATAGCTGCAAATAATTGCAGGCTCTGTTTGAAGAAATAAACTGATAAGCAGATTGCAAAGTTAATGGAGAAAATGTTACTGGTTAAGAACAGGAAATGTGTTCAAGTCTGATTAGTGAGCTGCGTATCTTCCAGCCCTGCAGTTTCTTCATGAATTTAAAATTCACAATTCTGTTTATTTGTAATAATGAATTCTGAATTCCTTAGTATATTCTTTACAAATTAACATTTCAAGCGGTCACTTCCATTTTATGCACAACATTATTTTACTTTACCATTCAGAATTAGGAGATGCTTGCCCAATAACCTGAATGTCAAGGCTTTTAAAACTAAAGTTGGATAGCCTAACATCTAGTGTTTGATAACTGCAGGTGGTACAATAAGAGTATCAGCCGAAGCAAAGCAGAAACCCTGCTCAAAGAAGAGGTAAGAAGATGTCTGTTATTTTACTCAGTTTTTCTTTTCTGATTTGGTTATTTTCAGGTATAGTGGAAAATTATTACATAATGGGGCAATTATGACATAGTGGACAATTTAAAAAGTCACCACTATCGAAATTTATAACACTTCTTTGTCTGTGATGTACAGTTTTTGACCATGGAACCAACCTGCTGTGGAAAACCTTGTACTAATCACTGTCTCTCAGGCTGACTTGCCTAACATGGTTGTTGAACAGATATGATACCAACAAAACCATTCCTGTAAATGTTGAGAGCTCCCTGGAGGAAGAACAGGGCTCAAGTATGAAAGAGAGACCAATCTAGCATAACCCAAGGTAGAATTAAATGCCTTATTGTCAGCCAAAACATACAAAAGAGTTTGGACTACAGCTCCAAGAATTCCTCCGGGAAGCATGGAATTGGAGTAAAAAAAAAAACCAAAAAAAACTTTTCCAAGCGGTGATATCAGCAAAGTAGTTTCGAGTACTGAGTTTCTCCATTCTTTCTGGGATATATACCACATATATATATTCCCTTTCTGAAAGGAAACCACTTTCCAGCCTTCTGTGGAGACACATTTGTTCTTAGCACAAAGCTGGTGAATGGAAGCCATGTTTAAGCTGGCACCAGAAGGAAACCACGTTTGGCACCACCTAAGCCCCCTGGGAAGAGGGCATTTCACAGCTGGGACACTACAGCAGAGAAGGCCCTGTCCCATATCTTCACACACTGTATTGTTTCCAGTGGTGGGACACAAAGGAGGTCCCTTCCAGCACACCTCAGTCTTCTGGAAGGAAGATATAGGGAGAGATGTTCCTTGAGGTACTGAGGTTCCAAGACATTTAACTACAAATCAGTGACAATAAAAATCCTTATGACAAGACAACCGGAAACAGTTAAGTTTTTAAAAGGTTTTCAGAAACATAGGAAGCTGCCTTCTACAAAGTGAGAACAATGGTTACTATCAACTCTGATTGGCAGCAACTCTTCTTAGTTTCAGGCAGGATTTTTCTCTTAGCCCTACCTATGAGATTCCTAGTGTTCTTTGGTGCTTTCCCATCCACATACTAGCGTGTCTACACTCTGCCTAGCTTCTAAAATCAGATGTTCAAAATAGTATGGTGGTAGCAGTGCCATACAGATTTTCAGTGCCCTAATATTCTAATAAATCTATAGATCTACTAATTAATAAATTTGTAGACAATTTAAAACAAGGCTTGGTGTGTGCTGTTGTCCTTCTTCACCCTTTCCGCTACATGAACCTCCTGTACAAGTTCAGATCTTAACTCTGTGCTCAAATTGTTACATACATATAAATGCCTTCATAGGAATTTAGACATCTGAAAAGTATTGTTTGTAGAAACTTGGCCTATGAACCCATTCTCTAATAATAATTGTAGTTATTGAGATCAATTTTGTTTTCTTCCATCTGTTCACAGGATAAAGAAGGAGCCTTCATGGTAAGAGACTCACGGCAGCCTGGCACATATACTGTCTCTGTTTTCACAAAAGCTTTGAGGTAAGCCTGACCTTAGTAGAACTTTATGCTTGGGCAAGATAATATTCTGACATACTTTGACATATTCCGTTTCAGTCACAAAATTCCTTAATTTATTAATGTGGGTTATTGTTATTTGCCAATTCGACTTCAACCTATGATGACCTCTATGAATGAGAGATCTCCAGGAGCCCCTACCATTAACTGTCCTGCTCAGATCTTTCAAACTCAGGGCTATGACTTCCTTAATGATATCAATCCACCTGTAATACAACCTTCCTCTTTTCCTATAGTCTTCCACTTTACTGAAAATGATCTTTTGTAATTAGTCCAGATTACAACAGCCTCAGTTTTGTCATCTTGATTTCTTGCAAGAGATCAGGCCTGATTTGTTCTAGGACCCATTTATTTGTCTTTTTGGCAGTTCATGGTGTCTGTAGAACTGTCTTCCATCACCACATTTCAAATGAGTTGATATTCTTCTTGTCTGTCTTTCACAACCATACATAGTATGGCATGGACGATTCTGATTTTGGTATTTAATGTGGTACAGCAAGTCAAATATACTTGTAAATAAGCAATTATATCTTTGATTGAACTAAAGTCAGTCTTTTTGTAAATGGCTTGCTCTGCAAATTAATTCAGTAAAATTCTATTCAAATAAACTTATTCAGAATTAAGTTGCAAGCCTGAAGACCAAAATATTTGTAATTGTACCAAACTCCATTGTTGTTTTTCTCTGCTCTCTCATATCAACCCAACTTTATATTCATACAGGTTTTTTAAATGAACCTTTAAATCTTTCAATATTAAAAATTTTTCTGGACTTTTTGGTGCTTAGTATGTGTGTGTGTGTGTGTGAGTGTGTGTGTATAAATATATATAAACATTTTTAAAGAAGTCTGTTATTTGGCCTGCGAGCTATAAAATCTTTCATGATTTGAATGAAGTGTAAAATGATTGGAGAGCGAAGAGCTGAGAAGTGTAGTAGTAAATGGGAAAGGAGTGTATAAGAAAGCCTCTCACAGTAGCTATGTAAGTTCTGACTTCCACATGTCAGGTGGCAGGTGGGGGGTGAAAAGCAGAAATGTACTAGAAAGAGAGAGTGGGCTGGGCACCATCAAAATTTTAGGTAATGAAAAATAACTATCTGTTCCCAGACTTCTAGCAGTGACATTTCTGCTGACTTTACAGACACACAACAGAAGGAAGTCAATGTTTTTATTACATATTGGAATTTCTGTCTCATTTTGATCAGAGACGTGGTAACATAAGCCACTTAGCCTACCCCACCTCAGAGATTTTTGTGCCTTTAAGCTGTTTTGACTGAAGTCAGAGTGACCTATGCCATCATATTTCCAATTTCTGTGTATGGTTGTAAAAGCTGGACAGTGAGGAAAAGTGATAGGAAGAAAATCAAATCGTTTGCAGTGTGGTACTAGAGGAAAATTCAGTGAATACTATGGGTCTCCAAAAAGACAAAAAAAAAGGGGGGGGCGAGAGCAAATCAAGGTTGAACTCTCCCTGGAAGCCAGAATGACTAAACTGAGACTGCTGTGCTTTGGACATATCATAAGATGACACAACTCCTTGGAAAAGATGGTAATACATGGAAAAGTGGAAGGCAGTGGGAAAAGAGGAAGACCACATACAAATAAGTTGATTCAATGAAGGAAGCCAATGAAGAGCCCTGAGTTTGCAAGATCTTAGCAGGTCTATACGTGACCATGGCTTTTTGAAGTCTCTCATTAAGTTGAAGCCATCTTGATGACAAACAGCAACAACAATGACTAAGGAGTATTATTATTCTCTTCTTCTTTTTTTCTTTTAGTAATGACAATAGCCCTGTCATAAAGCATTACCATATCAAGGAGACAAGCGACAATCCCAAGAGGTACTACTTGGCAGAGAAGCATGTTTTTGACTGTATTCCAGAACTGATCAACTATCATCAGCACAATGCAGGAGGTAAGTCCAAGGCAGAAGAAGGCAAGAAAAAAGGGCAGATCATTTTGAACTAATTCAGAGATAATATCCTTGAAATAATACTTCTGAAGGAATCTAATGATAGAAAAAGAAAGAAAGGAGAATAATCAAAATAGTTCTTGGATCTAATGCTGCAAATGTAATGCCATGGTACTCCACAGAGATCCTCCTAAGTGTGTGTGACATAACCTACAGATGTTCATCTGATAAGCTCTAGGAGGAAGGTTTCTCTGCAGTGGTGCCCATGCTCTGGAACAACAGCTTGCGCTGCCCATTGTTGTAGCCTTATGTTCATCACTAAGCATGTTGAGGAGACTGGACTTTAATTTTAATTGTGTGATGTAATTTTGAATGTTTATATTTGTTTCTTAACCTCCTACAAAGATATGGTGACACAACACTTGGTATACAAATATAGCAAATGCAGGCATTCATTAATAAATATCACTGATATCTTCCTTGTATAGTTTTATGGTCACAGAAATCCCTCAACCATCCTTGGAATGTCAAATGAGTAGAAGAACAAGTGAGAACCAGTGTGGTGCAATAGTCTGAGTGTCGGGCTGACAGTGTGAGAGATCAGGGTTCAATTCCCCAGTAAGCCATGGACACTTATAGGGTAACTTTGAGCAAGTCACCCTCTTGCAGCATAGCCTCTGAACAAGTCTTGGCAAGAAAACCTTGTGATAGGTGTTTTATGTTTACCTTAGGGTTGACAAGAAAGCACACAAAAAATCAAGAACAACAAGAACAAATAACTGATGTCTGAATAATAGCAGTTCTGCTATTTTAGATGCAGAGAAAAAGAGAGAGAGAGAGAGAGAGAGATGGATAGTTATTTCAAAACAATATGTGAAATGGCCATAATGAACATCATTGGTCCCCATGCGATCTTGGCTCTGTGACTCATCTGTTTTCGTAGCCTTCCTACACTTCTCACTCTTTTTGCCCCTTTCCTTGAGTCCTTTATGTTTGTTCCCCTCATGTAGGTCTTGTTACTCGTTTGCGATATGCTGTTTCCTGCTGGAGAGAAAAGGCTCCTGTTACTGCTGGGCTAAGCTATGGTAAGCAGACCTGACTTAGGGATGTAATTCTTTGCTAATTGCATTCTGAAGGGAAGCAACGAGTAATTTTAGCCATTTTCTTCCCACTATGGGAAAGTCTTCAAAAAATGAACAGGCAATTTGCAATTCAGGACTTAATCTGCAGCTCTCAATTACCTGCTGTGATATGTTTCCCAGGAACTTTGAGGAGAAAGAGCTCATAGTCACTCAAAACTTGACACCACAGTTATTGAAGAGTGTGAGAAAGTGTTCAGTACTCTATAGAGGTCAGGTTTCTTGGGGTCAGTTTCAGCTGTTGTAGCCTGATTATATGGACAAGTTACTTGAATTAGTCTGTCCCTCCACATGCGAATTTGACTCTTGCCCATCTTGGCTTATAAAGTCTGGCAGAGGTGGATTGCTCAGGTAGGTTCAGGAGGTGATAAATTTCTCACTGTCCCTGTACCATATCTTGAAGAGGACCTATCTGGATCCAGAGGCATGTGACAACTACCATCCCATTGCTAATACGGCATTTTGGGGCAAGTGCTTCAGCGTGTAGTGGTCTTAAGATGTTCTTGAAAGAAATGGACTAGCTCGACCCATTTCAGTCTAATTCATGCCAGGGCCCAGTACCGAACCAGCTCTTAATTAACCAGCTTTATTGGATGGAAGTAGGAGGTGCTACATTACAGTGGCTCTGCTCCTGTCTGCAGGATTGGCTCCACAGAGTGGCAGTAGGGGATTCCTGTTCAGCCCCATAGCCATTAAGTTCTGCAGTGCCACAAGACTCCATCTGTTCAATATCTATATGAAGCCAAGGAGGTAGGTCATGAGGAGTTTGAGGATGGGATGCCATCAGTATGCTGATGACACCCTGTTCTATTTGTCCTTGCCATCAGAGTTGGCTGAGGCTGTGCAGGGGCTGGATCAGTGCCTGGATGCTGTAATCAGCTGAATGAGGCTGAATCCCAGTAAGATAGAAGCTCTGTGGACTGGTTGTTTTCAGATCAAGGAATTGAGTAAGCAGCCTGCCCTGGACAGGACTGTACTCCTTCTGAACAAAATAGTTCGGGAGTACCCCTGGACCTATCTTTGTTGTTGGAGGCCCAAGTGGACGCTATGGCTTGTGCACCAGCTGCAACCTTTCCTGGAGAGGGATAACTTAGCCACAATAGTACATGTACTGGTAACTTCCTAATTAGACTACTGCAGTGCATTCTGTGTAGAACTTCCCTTGAAAATCACTCAGAAGCTACAGCTCGTGCAAAATGCAGCAGCAAAATTGCTGATGAGAGTCCCACATAGACAACATATAGCATCAGTCTTAAAGGAACTGCACTATTTGCTAATTTGGTTCTAGCCTGAATTCAAGGTGATGACATTTAAAGCCCTGAATGGCTTGAAACCTTGATACTTGAAGGAGTCCCTCTCTCTCTATATTCCTGCTTGAGAACTGAGGTCTGTAGGACAAGCCCTCCTCTTTGCCCCACCAGTGGGGGAAATACAAAGTGGGAGGACATGGGAGAGGGCCTTCTCAGCAGTGGCCCCCTGATTGTGGAACACTCCCCCCCCCGGGGACCAACTGATACTCACATTGCTTTCTTTCCAGCACAAGCAAAAATATGACTTTCTATGAAAAACTTCAGGGAATAATTTATTTCAAAATATACATATAAACCATTTTAAATTGTTGAAGCTTTTAAAAATGGTTTTACCTGTTGCTATGTTTAATATATTTATATCTTGTTTAAATTATTTACGGTTTTAATCTGGAAATGTTTAAAACTATTTATGCCTTGATGTACTATGGTAAATGACATAGTACATAGTGTTTTAATAAATTTTTAAAATAAATTAAAATGACTCTGGGTCCCACAACAGCCTCCTAGTTAAGTTTTTAAAAATCAATTTAAAAATCCATAGGGGCAGGAAGCCCGACGGGCTTCAAGACAGGTACCCTCAAAACCATGTTGGAGACTTCTGGAACCTTATAATTTTAGGATTTATTGTGAAGGCCATTAATTCTGAACTAAGCCAGCTATGATGAATAAGGTAGACCAACCTTCAACAACCTGGTTCCTTCTACATGTGTTGGACTACAACTCCAGTCATCTTCAGCCAGAATGGTCAATGGGCATGCTAGCTGAAGAGCTACAGGCAACAACAAAAACTTGACCCAAGGAAGTTACTTTCCAAATTCTTAATATAATTCAACTATACTATGCCATCAGGAAATCTTCCTTAATAGTGTATGAAGGGAGGGTGTTTCAGTCAAAAGGAATTTATGGGTAAGGCAGTCTAAATCCGTGATTCTTCACCTGGGGTCCACGGACCCACAGGAGGCTGTGATGTCCTCACAGGGGATCCACGAAAAGTTCAAAGGCTGCACAGCCATTCTCCTCCCAGAATGGAGTGGCAATGTGATGAGAACCAAGGCAAAAGGAAGCAAGCAAGCAGGCTGGCTGGATTTGCTCACATGTTCCCTGTCACATGGCCACTCCATTGTGAGGAGGAGGCAGGCTCAGCAGCTGAGTGACAGCAGAGCTGACAGCCAGTCTTTGCCTTTCTTCTCTCTTACCCCCTCCCCTCCTTTCCAGTGGAGAGCAGTCCAGTCTACTATCAGAAATACTCAAGACACATACTGAAACCCCTTCTGCACTGGGAGGAGAGGAGACTGAGAGGAAGGGAGGGGGAAAGGCAAAGACAAAAACAAAAGCTGGGGGTTGAAGGCAAAAAAGTGGGATTGAAGCAACCCCTCTATAGAAGACCCCAAGCACACCTCCTCATTTCCATTCATAAGTGAAGTGCTTTTGTCTGAACAGAGTGGCAGCTTGGTGATCCCTTGCTCCAACTTCTACCGTTTTGCCGGGGGTGGCATCTGCTGCAGTAGAGCCTCCTCTTCTCATTTCTCAATTATTTTCCTAGTTAGGAGTTATTGTAATAGGCCACTTGATGCACTTTTTCTTTCCTAGAGGAATAATCAGTTTTTAAACGTGTTTTTCTGTTGCCTCTTCCTAGGAAAGTGGATGATTAATCTTCAAGAACTAACGTTTGAACAGGAGATTGGCATTGGCCAGTTTGGAGTGGTACATCTCGGCTATTGGCTTGATCGAATGAAAGTGGCCATAAAGACCATTCGCACAGGAGCGATGTCAGAAGAAGACTTTCTCGAGGAGGCCCAAGTAATGATGTAAGGAAAGCAAATACCTGCCAGGGGGTACAACATTATGCCAAGCCTAAACTTTAGAGTAACGTTAGAACAAAGTAAGCAGGTTATTATTTAGCCAGACCATTGATCCATCTGGCTCATATATCGTGTCCTTCCAGAATAAGCTCTCTGCGTTCTTCATGGAGATGCCAGGATGCCAAGAATTGAATCTGAGACTGTTTGCATGCAAACCAGATTCCCCATTATTGATCTGTGGCTCTTCTAGCTCAGTGCTACTGTTCTTAAGAGTCTTGGCTTAAAGACTTTAAAAAAAAATCTTTTTTTTTTTTTTGTCATTTTGAAGTAGTATGTTTCTAGCCCTCATGGTCACAAATGAATATTGAAAATGTAGCCTTTTAAAAAATCCTCTTAATTTTAAAATAACCAATGATAAATGAATGTGTGGGTGGATGAAATAGCCAACAGTGAAAGAATATGAAGAGACTTCCTTGTCCTAGGCAATCTGTGCTTCTTCAGATATTGTAAAGTGCAAATCCAATAGGTCTCATCATTAGCTATGCTGGCTGAGGTTGACTGGAGTTTAAGTTCACACTTTTTGGAGAGGCCACATCTGTGTTCCACTTCTACTTTAGATAATAAATGCTTTCTTATGATGGTTTTGTGACTGATTTGGGTCCCATATTAAGAGAAAGGTGGATTATAAAGCAAACAGGCAAGCAAACAAACAAACAAATTTTATTTCTAATCCAAAAATAAATTTATTTCATGGCAGTACCTAAAGTTGCACAAGATGCTCCTGAATATGGGAATATGCAAAAATATTGTTTTAAATTTTATCGCTGTCAGCCTAAGAAAAAATATACCAGCTGAAAAATTGTGACTACTTTGATTATATAGTTGCATCAGACAATATAAAATGGAGATCTGTACAAGAGCTCCTTCAGCCAAGATTGTATAGTATCTGACGCTTATTTTCCCAGAGACGCAAGACAGGCTTAGATCATGTATTTTCTAGACCAAGATTTATTGAGAAAATTGCATGAGCATTTTCAATAGACTTCTTCAGTCCTTAAGCTAAACTTGCCAAGTCTTTTAATTTAGTGGAAGACAGAGGAAATGCCAATACAGTTTTGTTTATATGTCCAAGCATTGGAAAATTGATTTTAATTTTCAAAAGTGGTGAGAGAAGTGTTATATGAAATTCTCCAGTTCAGTTCTTCTTCTCTCTTAATTTGTTTATATGCCATTCCTGTGTCTGTCTTTCTTCCTTCACATTCATTCTCTTGCTCCTTTCTTACATATCCTGTAGACTATGTCCTTGTATCATTTTCTCCAGAGAACTAGACATGACAACACCAATTCCTCCTTCTATATCTGCAGGAAGCTGTCTCATCCCAAATTAGTCCAGCTGCATGGGGTCTGCATGCAACAAGCTCCCATGTGTCTAGTGTTTGAGTTCATGGAGAATGGATGCCTGTCTGATTACCTCAAGCGGCAACGGGGGAGCTTCTCAAAGGAAGACCTCCTGGGAATGTGCCAAGATGTCTGTGAAGGAATGGCTTATCTGGAACAGGCGTCTGTCATCCACAGGGACCTGGTATGCCTGGGTCATGTCCATGTCTGCTGTAAATAAATCAGTAGCACTGAGAGAAAGCAAGAAAGCAAGCAAGCGAGCAAGCAAGCCAAATTATCAACACTTTATCATCCTTAAATTTTGAATAATTTGGGCAGCCCCAGATATTCTTCCATCTCAATATTTGAACTGAAAGTAGTGATTGTATGTCCTGGCAGAGATATTTCTTGAAAAATTCTTCAGTTCTGAGAATATTTGCTTTTTTTTTAGGTTTTTTTTTTCTTCCTATCCTGTAATACCATTGTTACCCTAGCTATGATGCTTTAGTGCCAGTTTTTCCCTTGGGGTTGCTACTTTTTTTTTTGCCAGACACATGGGTCGTCCCAGACATTTGAAGATCATAAACCAAATGGGATAATGTCAAATTCAGATGTCACTATGCACTCTTTCACCTCACAACCTCTTTAACTGCCTTGGCTCCACCCTGTGGAATCCTGGGATTCGTTGTTTTATAAGGCACGTAGAATTCTCTGCCAGAAGGCTCTCTAATGCCTCTCTAGACTACAACTCCCAAGATTCCATAGGATACGGCCATAATAATTGCAGTGGCATGAAAATGGTATAATTGTGCAGTGTGAAAGAGACTTATATATTAGTGAAGGAAAACAAAATTGCCATAGGATGGGAATTATGCAGGCCTCCAGATGTTGCTGGACTGTAGTTCTCTTGCCATGATGGCAATAGCTTCTGGGAACTATAGTTCAGCAACATCTGGAGGCATGCATAAATCCCAAATTTTCTTGAGAGAATTCCATTCAAAGTCTGGCAAATCAGGGACCATGTAGTGAGCTGTGGGAGCGTAATTATCCTGCCTAGCCAGTTAAACTGGGCTATGCCATGTTGTCATTGGATGCAGACAAGTCTTGTAAGGAAAGCAAGAAAGAGCAAGACTGGAAACTGCAAATAAATAGTGATTTTTACAGCCACTGTTGAAAAGTGTCTGGAAAGAGGCTGCACTTTTATTTTTCAACATGCCCAAAAATGCCCCTCAAAAACAATCCATAGTTTCTATTCAGGCTTACTAATATCCTGTCTCTCGCTTCTCCACAGGCTGCTCGGAATTGTTTGGTAGGAGAATTCCAGGTTGTCAAAGTTTCAGATTTTGGAATGTCACGGTAAATTGAACCTCATATGCATAACTAACCATTTATTTGGTGGCTGGAATTCCACTGATGTTTCTTCCTTTTGAAGTGCACTGAATAGCAAGCCCATAGTAGCAGCAGAACCTGCATTTGATCTGCAGCTCGTGCTTGTTCTGTTCTTAATGCAAGCTCCTGCAACTGCTGTCTTCCATTACAGCTATTTAAAAGAGAACGAAAGGTTCTGGACACACCATTTTCAATGGCTTAGCAACAGACATTTTTTGCCCTACTGCCATCTTCAGCCTCAGAGATTTGGTTAGCTTTTGAAGCACATCAAAACCCAATAAATATAGTGCACAGAGACAATAATGGGATGCAAGTGAATACTACAGGAAATGAAACTTCTGTTATATCATGTTCAACCTTTTGAAAAAAAAATCCACCCTGTCATGTGCCAACCACTTCCTTTTCCTAGCCTCCTCTGCTATTTTCCAGAATTGGTTTTACAAGTGACTAGCTAGATATGTTCCGCTTATACTCTGTAGCCCATTGCTTCTTAAACTATCTGATGTGGTAGACTGTCCATTCTTTTCCCATTTAGCCATGGACAAGAACTATATTTGTGCTCACTGGCTACAACTGTTTCTTTATTTCCTGGGAACTCTTCAGTGACCATCAATGGCTAGCTAGGGACCAGGACTAGTCCATGGGCCACGACTTTGAGTAGCATGGCTCTAGCTCAGCCCAAATCTCTCCCTTTTCCACAAATATTCTGAAATTCTGGCTTTTCTAAAGGCTATTAAGAACAGGAGGTAACTACCTGTGAGTGACTTGACTGTAGTATAATCCCATGCATCATATTCTGTTATGAGTAGTGTTACAGTACTGGCCACTGTAGTAAGCCAGGTAAATAGCAGAGCATGGGAAAGGTACCTTTTGAAATGGAAGGTACCACCGTCTTCTGGCCACCATAGCTGTGTCTATCCTGGCTTGGGAATTCTGGGAGTCCAAAAAAATAGCTTTCTCAGCTGTGGTAATTGCTAATGGCACTGCTCAGACAGTTATATTGATTAGTATCAGAGAAACAGATGCAGTGGACTATATACATAGGCTTTCCACCTTGATGCATAGTCTAATTACATTTTGTTATAGTGTGCCTTGTATATACAGAAACAGTTCATACTATGTCCACATAACACACAATATCAAACAAATGGTTCTGTGAATTTTTAAGAATTGAATCTTATGCTTGCAATCCATATATATCTTGCCACAGAGCCACAACCTTTCCCCGGTGCAGTGGTGTCTGTGTAATCTTGTGATTCTATAAGTACTGATTTATAATATTTGTTTGTTCTAGGTATGTTCTTGATGATCAATATACAAGTTCCATGGGCACCAAATTCCCCATTAGGTGGTCAGCCCCGGAAGTGTTTTCCTATAGCCGGTATAGCACCAAATCTGATGTCTGGTCGTTTGGTAAGAGCTTTTAATTAGAAAATTACCATTCAAGAAATTCTTCAATATCTTATCCCTGAAAAACAGTGTTAATCCTATTGATATAATTTTTCTTTTGGTGAGGATTTTTTTTAAAGGGTATTTGAAACTATTTGTTTAAACTCAATATTAATCCATATTTGCTTTAATGTTTTCTATAGGCAATGCCTTTCCTGTGGGGCAAGAGGCTATGCTGATATTAGCAATGCTGCTAGTAGGGTCTCCATGTCAGACAGGCTTTTGTTGAAGACCCAGCCTAAGGCGATTTCCACATGGTGTCACAGTCCTGCAATGGGGACACAACGGCAGTGTCCAAGGGTCATGCTTTTGCATGATGCCATCGTGTTCCTGCTGCCAACCATTAAGCACCCACAATTGCATGAAGCTCCCACTGCTCCCAGCCATGTGGAAGGGGCAGAAGCACAGTCATGCACTTCCTTCTCCAGCACAGCATGGGAAAGAGGCTGGCTGTGCTTTGGAAGGCAAGTGCACATTGCTCGCGCTCCCTTCCGCACGGAGCCAGTCAGGTGCAGTGGGGAGTGTTCCCGTCACTCTCTCATCCCAGCAAAGGCACTGCTGGGATCGCAATGGGACATCGGTGGGAACGGGTAAGGTGGGGAAATGGTGTAAATGTGCCAAACAGCTACTGGGCAGCAGCAGTAGTAGGGGATGACACAGGCTGAGGATCTCTTGGAGAAAATGGCAGTGGCACCATAGCTAACACTTGTTAGTACTGCACAGAAGAAGGAATGGTAAACCCCTTTTGAATGTATTTTACCATGAAAATGCTATGATGAGACAATCCAAAGTGAAGAAAGAGATAGTGCCATAAGGTGAAACTGACAGATCAGAAGGCACACAATGAGCTACTGAGGAAGTGGAGAGGACAACTGTGAGTAGTGCTGTGGCTAATGATGCAGCTGGACTCAAGCTAAAAGGACATTCAGCCGTTGACATGCTCAGAGGTGAAATGAAAGTCCAAAGCTGCACAACACATATTATAAGAACATGGAGTGTGAGAAGGATGAATCAGGGATTACTAGACATAGTAAAACAGGAAATGGAACATATAAGCACTTGAGAAAGATAAATCTCCAGGAACAGATGGAATACCAATAGAGCTGTTTCAAGCTACAAAGACAGAATCTACTCTAGTTCTAACTAAATTCTGTCAATAAATACAGAAAGCAAAAGAATGGCCTACAGATGGGAAACACTCAATATACATTCCTGTCCCCAAGAAACAGGACAGCAGGCATTTGCAGTAACCATAGGACCATTGCATTAATCTCCCACACAGGCAATGGGGTGATTAAAATTCTACAACAAAGACTTTTACCGTATGTGGAGTGAGAAATGCCAGATGTCCAAGCTGGATTCAGGAAAGGAAGAGACATTAAGGATCATGTTGCAAATTTACATTGGACAATGGCAAACATCAAAGAATTTCAGAAGAAAATCAGCCTGTGCTTTATAGATTATAGCAAAGCCTTTGATTGTATAGATCATGAAAAACTATGATTGCTCTTAAAGAAATGGCTGTGCCACAGCATTTGATTGCCCTGATGAATAGGTTGTACTCAGGACAAGAGGCTACCATCAGGACAAAATATGGAAAAATGGAATGGTTTCCAATTGGCAAAGATGTCAGGCAAGTCTTTATTTTATCACCCCATCTGTTTAACTTGCATGCTGAACATGTCATACAGAAAGAAAGATTAGACTTTGAGGAAGGAGGCATGAAAACAAGGAAGAAATATCAACAGGATAAGATATGCAGATGATACTATACTGCTAGCAGAAAACAGCAAAGACTTTGAACAGTTACTGAAGAAAAGTCAATGCAGAAAGTGCAAAGGCAGATTTACAGCTGAACATTAAGAAAACAAAAATAATGACCACAGATGATATACATGACTTTAAAGTAGGTGATGAAGACACTGAAGACATTTCTGTGCTTTCACTCAGTCATTAATCAGAATGGAGACTGCAATCAAGAAATTAAAAGAAGACTTGGACTTGGAAGGGCAAGTATGAATGAAGTATACAAGATCCTGAAGTATAAAGATATTTCATTGAACATTAAAGTTAGGATAGTCTGTGCCATCCTATTTCCAGTTTCTATATATGGTTGAAAGCTGGACAGTGAAGAAAACTGATAGGAAGAAAATCAACTCATTTGAAATGTGGTGTTGGAGAAGAGCTCTACAAATACTATTGTATAGACTGCTAAAAAGGACAAATAAATGGGTTCTAGAGCAAATCAAGCCTGAACTCTTGCTAGAAGTCAAGTCAACTAAACTGAGACTATCATACTTTGGCTATATCATGAGAAGACACGAGCCACTGGAAAAGATGTTAATGCTTGATAAGGTAGAAGGTGGTACTAAAAAAGGAAGATGCCATTACAGATGGACAGACTCAATCAAGGAAGCCACAGCCCTGGGTCTTCAAGATCTGAGCAGGGCTGTTGACAACAGGGTGACTTGGAGACCTGTCATTCATAGGGTCACCATAAGTCAAAATCAACTTGATGGCAACTAATGACAAAACAATAGAAAGGAAGGAAATTTGCAGATGCCAGCATTCTTTGTGAATTATTATCACTACACATAGCATGGTTTGTATAAGAGAATTCCTCTGTCATGTCGTGGCATCATGCTTCCTCGAGCTTTTCTGCTTTGCTACTCTCTGCTCTTTTCGTATTTTCTACTGAGTATTACATGGTTCTAGTGTGACCTGGGTGAAAATATCCCCGGCATGAGAGCTAACCTGTATTTGTAAGTGAGCAACTCAAATGTAGTATAGTACTTTATTTTATTCAGGAAGAAAGGGTCCTGTGAAGATACTTCCTAAATGTATAAATGCTTTTTCATTGCTTTAAGAACCAGCTTTACACGGTAGTACCAGCATCCTGTGGGCCAAGCAGACAAAAGGGGGGTGCCTTATCCCACCACTGCAGGAGAAGGTGCCCCTCTCTGCTTGGACCGTAGTTAATGGCTAGCAGGAATGAATACAGATTTAGCTCAGAGACAGGAATGCTCTGTGTACCATTTCTGACAACAATTAAGACTTGTTTCATAAGGGAAAAATTGTTTCACTGAATAAAAATTATATATTTGGTTATTTATTTTGATTATTGAATTTGAATTAATCCCTGTTGGAGATTTTTTTTGGAGATTCTTCCCAGCCATATGTAGAGCAACAACTGCTCAAAACTTTGTTTTAGTCCAACTGAAGCATGTTTTCCTTCTGGTTGGTTGTTTTGTTTTGCCCAGATGTTTTAAATATAGTCAGTTATGTTCTTCATTCCTGTGAAGCTGATGACACTGTAACATGAGAAAGGTCATGCAATTCACCTGAGACAATCAATGGTGAATCAGTCACAAAGTGTCAGATAACATTTCTGATTCTAATGTAATTTTAGAATTAATTGTATTAGCAGCTGTGGAAGTAATAGTAACAATAGCTAGAGGAATGACTTGAAGCCACCTTTGAGTTTTGTGCTGGGAGAAAGGTGGGATATTAAACAGATAAATTAACAAACAAAAAACATGTACCGGGAGGTAGTAGCAAGCACACAATATCTCCTCACTTAACAAGCCATGATGGAGTATCACTATAGAAAACTCGTTCAGTTTCTTTGGAAAAAAATTCCCTCTAGTATTAAGTGACAGAATAGGAAATTGGGCATGAAGACATAGATCTGAGAAGGTTGATTCTGTCAGTACATTAACATGGCTACACTTGGTTGTTGTTCTGTGCCTTCATGTCAATTCTGACTTAAGGTAAACCTATCCTAGATTTTTCTTGGCAAGATTTGTTCAGAGGAATTTAGCCATTACCTTCCTCTGAGGCTGAGAGTGTTTGACTGGCCTAAGGTCTAGTCTGATCTACTCCATATTTTGTTTCAGGGGTACTGATGTGGGAGATATTCAGTGAAGGCAAAATGCCTTATGAGAACAAGACCAATGCTGAAGTGGTAGAAGACATCGTTGCTGGCGCCCGCTTGTATAAACCCAGGCTGGCTTCCAATACTATTTACAAGCTCATGAGGAGTTGCTGGAATGAGGTCAGTACAACATATTTCATCCAAGAAGGAGATGAGGCATGGACTTCCTAAAACTGAATCCAAAACAGCAGTGACCCATTTATTCTTGGGTCACTAGTGGCTTCCATGAGAGTAGGGTGATGAATCCACTCCAGATTTTAGTACAAGCATTACAGAAGCTATGTAATGTTTTGACCTGTTTTAGGGAAAGGGTTCAGCAACTCAAATAGGGTATTTAAAGTCTGGACTAAAATGTGGAGTGAATTCACTGTCCTGCTGACATAGGAACCACCAGTCCCTTGGAAAGAATATGAAGATTAAATAAATTCTAAACTGCATAAAAGATAAATTGCAAGGCAGGATTTTCACTGAAGCTAATTTCAAAGGATGTCAGACGAAATGGATGGAATACTAAAGATTGGAGGTGAACTATATTGGCAAGTAGTATATTGTTGTGACCCAGCCCTTGAACACATCATACAGAGAATCTAAAGCAGTGGAGAGGGGCTTATGCAAAGACTGTTCAGGAGAAGCTAACCAAAGACATCTTACTTTTTCAAAGTCTGTCTGAAGACCAGTTCACAGGATCAGTCTGTCCCCAACAAAGAAAAAAAGATTTCTGGTTAGCTTCTAAAGCCCAGTGCTCAAACCATTAGGAGAAGAGTCTAATCCTTTTTGTTTTACCAATTCACCAGTTTTCGAAGGGCCTTCAGTTCCCTTAACTTAAAAAATGCTGAG
Organism: Cyclura pinguis; assembly: GCA_030412105.1. Taxonomy (NCBI): domain Eukaryota; kingdom Metazoa; phylum Chordata; class Lepidosauria; order Squamata; family Iguanidae; genus Cyclura; species Cyclura pinguis. The sequence goes on along the minus strand of CM059600.1, from coordinate 105,954,445 downwards.
GATGTTCAGTGACAGCTGATTTCAGGACTTCATGTCAAGTTCCTTTTCCCTTTAAAAATACTGCCAGCTCCCAACAGAGGCCTGCTGCAGTCAGCAGGTCATCTGATCCATTATTTATGGTACTTTAGAATTGGTAATAAAGAATTGGTACTTTAGCTGGTATTCCCTGGGAGCTTTTCCAGGTCATGTGTAAACAACCTGTCTGGAAACTTCAGCTTTGCATAGCTCCTGTGTGTTCCCAGTAGCTTGTACATTATAACTCTCCAGCTACAGCTTATTTCAAATCTTGAACAGCTTCTATATGCTATTAGCTCAGCCAGAAGTGTAGCAAAAATTTCAGTATCCAGGGAATGAAGTCCTCTTGGGAATTGGGGCCAACGTAGGTCTCAAGATGTTTCCACTTTTATTCACATATTCTCCTGTGTTCCTGTGCCTGTGCCATAATGCTCTTGGCTGCCCTAGGCTACTCATCTCAGGAACAGAAGAGAACTGATAACAAAATTGTGAGTCCAGAATCCCAGAACCAATGGAAGACCTTACTTGAGCCAGTACCTATTCTCAGATTGCCTGATCTGTAACTGCACACGGAGCACAAGCTCCTCCTTGTGGGGCAGATGCATTTGTGCATGCCTTTTTTATTATTTGAACACAGAGCTTTATTTAGGAGATGAGCACAAAAGTCTACAAAGAGTTCTGTAACTGTATTTGACCCAGCATGATTAAAGAACTTCTGTGATAAAGAACTTGCAGGGGCTTCTGTGTGTTGGCCCATTCTTGCTACACTTTAGCTCCCTGTACATTCAGACAAATGTTTCAACAAGCTTCTCTTTCTATGTATTTGGCATCAGATTGGCTGCAGGCCACGATAACATCAGAATTTGGAAAAAAATGATTTTTGGATCACAGGTTATAGACTCACTGAGCTAATATAGCCTGCAGCCATGATGGTGATGGGGAATTTGGGAGTTATGGTACAAATAGTAACTTTTCTATCGTCTGCATAATCACTTACAAGCAACATGTTTGACTAGTTCCTCCCCCCAAGGGGCTTCCAATCTAAAGTAGATACAGGGAAACAACAAAGAAAAGGAGGAAATGGAGGCATAGGAAAACTGGGGGAGACTATGTGATTGTTTTAATTATGCATACATTTACTTGCAGTAGATTGGAAGGATTATATACACTGTCAGTATGTATCTCCTTATATAGGAAAAAAAAAGTATCTTTCTAGAACCAGACTGACCCCCCAAATAATTTGTCTTGGTTGTCAACATCTTCCCAATTAGTGGAGAAGGACCAGTGAAAATGACTTTTCACTACTAGTTTTGGAAGGGAAAGTTGCCACATGGCCAATTGTTTCTTGATGAGTAAACATTATTCTTCAACCAGAAAACACTATGTTTAAACTTAAATTTAACCTTCTTTAAGGAAAAAAAAATAGTTTGTTATCATGTCCCATGACAGGATTAAATATTTGTGCTTGTAACATGGGAGTAAAAGAACAGGAAAGCCTTCTCACAGATTTATTATGTCAAAATGGGCAACTTCTTTCATAATAATTTCACCCAGTCTTTTACGTCCAGATGTTTTTAAATTTTTATCGAAAGTTTTTATGTATTGCCTTCTGGTCCATGAGATGAGAGGAGGCTTTCATTGCCTTCATTGCTGCAACTGTTGGTTACAGAAGGCCAAGCTGACTGTAATTACTTAAGAACTCCAGTCCTTTGCTTTCATCATCATGGAATGTTTACAGGACACAAATTGTTGTACCTTGACTCAAAACTTTCAGTATCACCTTCCCAACTGCTTTACAAGTAATCTTTCATCCTTTCTCTTTTTCCTTGTAGAAGCCAGAGGACAGACTGCCCTTCTCAGTCCTGCTTTATCATCTCAATGAAATTTCAGAATCTGACCTGTAATTAAGTTTAAAGGAGTCTGAAAAGGTATGCAAGACACAAACTTTCTTGGACATGTCTTGAGCAGATGGATCTCTTTTTCTAGGTTTTGTAGCAATAACCACCTAGGATGGTATCCTGACTGTTTTGTAAGATGTGCAAACAGAAAAAATGAACAGTGCTAGATACTTTCAACATTGTGTTTCATAATCTCACAAGCTCTTCCTTGAGGATCCAGATGACCGTCTTCCATTTTATATGGCAATGGTGAAGACAATGAAAACAGCACTTCGGACAAAGTGAGCTGCAACTGCTTTGCAGAACTGGAACTGTCTGCTTCTTCAAATTGGTCTAACAGGCAAGAGAACCAAAATGTGACTCTGACCGACCAAACCTGATTGAAACTGAATGCAGCTGTTTGTGAACAACTGTTTTGATAGCAGGTTTGAAACACAATCTTCTTAAAAAAAAAATTGCATGGAGTAACAACAGAGACCAGAAGGACAAGTCACCACATCTGATATTGGGAAAAATATGAATGGACTGCCTGCCCTGGCATATAAAATTACTGATGAGTAGAATCCTGAATCTTCATATTCTACATAATATAGTAAAAAGAATGGGACAGACTCTTCTAAACTTTCTGCAGAGTTTGCAGCTACAAAACTAATATACGTTAGGTTTTTTTAAAAAAAAATCTATACTTTATATAAATATAACTAATGGATCAAACTGACTTTCACTCTCTGTTTTACCTGGAAAACCCAGATACAGAAAAGACTATCGCATTATCTTGTCCTAGAAACTACTCTTCTCATCCTTAACCAAAATTTATGGGTGGTAGGAAAAATAGTGCTGCTGCTGCTGCTGCTGAGCTATGAACCCTGATCACACAGTCCTGCTTTCTGAATAAACTTGGGGTGAGAAAAAGCCTGTGAAGTGAGAAGCACAAGAGCTCAGTAGTTCCGCCACATGAAACTTTTTGTTACCAAAAGAGGTAAACTTGGACAAGTTATTTATTTGTCAAAGTCTCTGTGTTTGTGTCATTCCCACCATACTTATGGAAACATGATCAAGGGGATTGTTTGCATTAATGTCTAGTAAGACATCTGTGGATGGTATTTCAGAGAAATGCATCCATACAGAGTATTTTTCATTGGTTTTTAAAATGATGTGGTAATGGAAAGAACTGCAAATTAATCCTGTGCATTTCTATGCCTGGGCAGAAGTGCCGTACTTTTTAAAAACCAGATGTAAACAGAACTTGACCATTAATTCTGAAATTTGGATTAAGATGCTATTTTACCCTTTATGTTGCCATCAGGAGGCATATGTGAAGAATTAATTATTTTCATGGCCAGATATTGGGCTGTATTATATTATCAAAATGTTGCTGTGACAGATCCCTGTGCCAGGCTGGCCCTGCAGTTCCAGCCCTAGGAAACCTGCCACTCACCCTGCCCTTGTTCCCCTATATAATCCTTTTCTGATTTGGAAGTTGGGAATTTGGGTGACCCCTTAAATGTGGATCTGTGGCTGTGTTGTTACGTGGGTTCTGTATTGGTATGCATGACCTGACTCCAATGCTTAATAGAGACAGCCAGAGGAAGTTTTAAAAACAACAGGAATGGGTTTATTAAACACAGTAGAGTAATATATTAACCTATAAATATTATATTCTTTTAGGCTCCCCAAAACCATAGTTAGTTCCCCCTTTTGACTGGCTATCCAGTTCCTACTCAATTTGCCAGATATCCGCCCTTCTCTTCAAATCCAAAATCCTGTCCCTATCAGCCTCAAAACCACATCTGTTCTCTGTCAATGCAAAACCCTGCCTGACACTCAGAGAGGCATGCTTCTGCTTTTGTTACATCCTGTTCACCCACAGCCTCCCTGAGCCGAGATTGGCTGCCTTCAGCCAGGTCTGCCCACACTTCCTGCACAGTTGGTCATTTGGCTGAAAGCATACTCTTTAAAGACTTGGAGACAGATTGTTGGAGAACTTCTGCTGGAGAAGGTTTCTCAAACAGGAATCAGAATTTATTCTGAAACATGAAAGAGAGAGTGGAAACACCACCACCAGTTTTAAAATGTTAATTTAGTTTATTTTGATGTGTTGATTATTGCGTGTAAAAATATCAATGTAAAATAGATGTCAAGAAGACACAAAAAGTTATGTAATTATTACACAAACAGATTTCATCTGTGCTAAAAATAATTAATAACTGCGTTCTTTCCATGCTTCTCATGTATTAGATTTACTATATTATGAGATGTATGTGGGTTTCTTGCACCTGTTAAAGCCTCTCTCTCTCTCTCTCTCTTTTTAATTAATTGATGACACTGCACTGTGTTTTTGAAGATGAATCATCCTAGGGTTCAAGTTCAGGGGAACCTGACAACTGAATGGAAAGGTGATCTGTTCAAAGCAGAAGAATTTGTCTGTTGTATCCAAAAGCTAGATAAATTTAATGAAGAAATTACATGCCCCATCCTGTATACATCTCTATCTTTTGATGTGGTAACCATCTTCCATGAGATTCTAAATAGTTCATTAAACTGATGCATTTGTTTAGCCTATGAAGCCATGAACAAAGTAGGGGAAACAGAGGGTATATCTGTAAAAATGGATGATCTACCTTTTTCCAGCTCCTCTGTTCACTGTCTTTGGGCCTTTCCACCTGACACTGTTATAGTGGAATTATTCCACTTTCAACATCCTGTGGAATTCTGGGGTTTGTAGTTCACTGAGACCAAAGAGCTCTCTGGCTGAGAATCCTAAATGCCCCTCCCTAAACTGCAAACCTCAGGATTCCACAGGATGTTGAAAGTGGAATAATAGCACTATATAACAGTGTAGTGTGGAAAGGCCCTTTCTTTGACATGTATGGCTGTTATAAATCAGCTACACTTAAAAGGAAAAACAAGTTTCTCTCCACTCAGGTTCAAACAGGCCATTGGACAAAGTAACCAAATTACCTAAAATATCCCAAATAGGCCCTGTTCTCACTGATTAAGTCCTAATGACTAATCACACTATTTTTTCAACTTCTAAATCCAGGGTTGCGTCTTTACCATTTTATCTGCTAGTGACAGCAATGCTCTAGAGAGTGCTACAACATTTATTAGATAGGGACTTTTCTATAGGGGCATCAATTACAGAATGCTCAGCTAAAAGAGGCGTGCCTGGTTCCATGGTTTTTGACAAGCGATGAAAAGATAATATCTAAAAGTGGGTTTAATGACTAGATTGTGCAGTAGTTCAATGCATTGTCACTGAATTTTTTGTAAAGTAATATTGCTGTGATTTTGTTTTATAAACTGTATGCATTCCATTGATCTAATATCCACTCTGAGCATTTTAAGGATGTAAAATAAGGGAGGGGGTTGCCAAGAAATAAGAAGATAAATATAGAATACTTGTATAGAATAAGGAAAAATATATATAAGTTACTGATTATTGTATTGGGGAGTAATGGCTTTTTGTAATCTTTCATGTAAATATTAACTTTACAGAATGTTTTAATATATATGTTTTGCAGTGGCCCTTGTGGTCTTTTGCAGCTCTATGATTCTGTGCAGGTCTTTTATACAAAGGATGACTTTATTGTATATTCCTGGATGACCTTAAAATAAGAACTTTAAAATAAATGCTTGTTCTGCCAGGACAGAGGTCTGTATGCATTACTTGCATAAACACCCTCAATCCATCCATATCACAATACTCATTCAAGCTGTACTGAATTTGTTGGATGTTATCTTGTGATGCAAACAAATCATACATCCACATCCAGGGCCACCTGTTACTGCTATTATTAACTCATTGCACTATAACTGTATCAGTGCCCCAACTTTGATAATTAACTCTAGAGTAAACTGTCATAAGTACAAGCCTCAAGGTGATCAGTGGATTTAGAGAGCATTTAGAGGTATCTGAACATCCTCTCCTATTGAAAACAGATTAGATAATTAGATTGGATAATAAACACATGCCTCACATAACTGTGTGAAGACAACAGCTTCTTTAAGTTTTTGAACCTGAGTGGAACTAGACACACAGCTGTGCAATTTAAAATTTACTCTGGAACAAAGCAGAGGCCATCAATATTTTTTTATTCCAGTCAAATGCAGCTTATATATTGAAGATCCTTCCCCACTGAAGAGCATTAATATTCAAACTTTGTTGGCAACCAACTTGTTAATACAATTTTTCTGTAGTTATTTTGATTTTGCTGTGTGGCATAACCCACTTTCTTCTAATATTTTCACCATTGGCAGCAACAACCCTAAGAAAATATCAGTTGGCATCCCCCCCCCCCCCGCCACCATTTCTTTGGGTCACTGGACAATAGATGTATGGCCATAATTTCTTAGTTGTAACTTGAAAACCAAGAGTGCTTTGCCAGCTTTTTCTAATCACTTATGTTTCTCTCAACAGTGACAATACTTATTCTTAAATACCATTAACACTCTAGTCAACCAACGTAGGCTGGAAAATATTCTCCATTTCTGCTGAGGAAGCATGCTTGAAAGTCCACTGATCTTGATCATCATCCTTGAAAGACTGTGAAGTAAATGGCCTCTGCTGCCTAGAAATGTCATGACATTTTTTTCCAGCTCATTATTCCAGAATGTTAAGGGCTCCTACCCAGTGAACATTTATGAATAGGTTTAGCTTCATACAAGGGGATAGAATGCATACCCATTACAGTTAATAGGATTATTCATCTACATAAAGGAAAACCTGTAAATCTTTTCAAGGTTACTCTTAGATTTAATTCCCCTTCCCGGGGGTACTATAATGTGAGATTTAAATTGCCGTAAAGCCTGGTTCTGCAAGCACTAAGACATCAAATATGGCAGTATTAGTATTTTCCTATATTGACAAAATTGTAGAGTCCATGATGAAAATATGACATTCCACCCAATCTCAACTACAGATTGCCTTCCATACCCAAGCCTTGAAAAGAAGCTATCTAATAAGACAGAAGAACAGAGTCAATAAATGTAGACTGTCACATAAGCAAGAAAGCAAAATGGAGCAAATAACTTCTATGCTATGGGATCTGACTTATTATTGTTGCTGGACAACCCCAGATGCTTTAAGTTAATAGGCTGTGCAATACACTACAGAGGCAAAGCCTTATAACGGTGCTTGATAACAGCCAGTGTGGAATGCTTCTGTGTTCTGTTAGTGTACCAGCTGAACTCTTTCAGTACCCCATGCCTTCTGCTCAATATATCTATTCCCATCTTTATGCAGATTTGAGGCCTGATGACTGCCAAGCTTCCCGCCATTTTAAAATTAATTGTAGTAGAGAGCACTGCAAAAAATAAAATAAAATAAAATAAAATGAGCTGGAACGTGTCCAGAGAAAGGTGACCAAAATAGTGAAGGGTCTGGAAACCATACCCTATGAGGAGTGGCTTAGGGAGCTAGGTATGTTTAGCCTGATGAAGAGAAGGTTAAGAGGTGACCAGTGGCAGAGCTTGGAGTGTGTGGAGCGGGGAGTGGGTGGGCTACAGCATGGGGGGTGCCACTGTGGCGGGGCATAGCTGTGGTGCGTGGGGGCATGGCCAGGGCACGCGGGGGCATGGCTATGGGCCGGGATGCCCCAAAAACATTGCTGCCCGGGGCGGATCGCCCCCCTGTCCCCACATTCCTATGCAACTGGAGGTGACATGATAACCATATTAAATATTTGAAGGGATGTCACGTTGAAGATGGAGCAAGCTTGTTCTCTGCTGCTCCAGAGACTAGGACACAGAAAAATGGATTCAAACTACAGGAAAAAAGATTTCACGTAGACATCAGGAAAAACTACTCAACAGTAAGAGCTGTTTGATGGTGAAACACGCTGCCTTGGAGTGTAGTGGAGTCACCTTCTTTGGAGGTTTTTAAACAAAGGCTAGATGGCCATTTGCTGGGGGTGCTTTGAGTGTGTGTTCTTGCATGGCAAAGGGTTGGACTTGATGGCTGTTGTGGTCTTTTCCAGCTCTGTGATTCTGTGAGCTACAACCCAAGTGGTATTTTCCCTATTAACAGATGAATCTAACATATGCTGGGCAGCAGCAGGATGTCCAGGTTACATAGAATCATAAGATTTTCAGAGCTGGAATAGATCCCAAGGGCCATCTAGTCCAACCCTCTACCATGCAGGAATACACAAATAAAGCACTCCTGAAATATGCCAACTTCTGTTTAAAGATGGCGAGTCCACCACACCCTCAGAGCCAGTTCATTCCATTATCAAACAGCTCAGAGTAAAAAAATGTCTTCTAAATGTTTAGGTGTAATCCCTTTTCTTGTAATTTGAACCTATTGGTTCATATTCTAGTCTCCGGAGCAGCAAAGTATTATCTTGATGTACTCGTACATCCATGTGAACAAGTATCGGTTTGAAGCCGTTTAGACCTTGGAAGCGAGTTGGGAAACAAAATCGAAGCTGATGAGACTGTCAAAATGTGCAACCACTCCAAGTTTAGGGTCTTAGCAACACAGTATCTGTATCTTGGTTGAGAGGAGGAGTTGTGCAGCAGTTTGAGTTCTGTACTAGGACTCTGGGAGACCAGAGTCTGAAACTCTGCTCAGTCATGGAAACCCACTGGGTGACCTGGGGCAAGTCACACTCTCTCAGCTTCAGAGGAAGGCAAAAGCAAACCTCCTCTGAACAAACCTTACCATGAAACCCCCATGATAAGTTCACCTTAGGGTTGCCATAAACCAGAAATGACTTGAAGGCACACAGCAACAATCTTGCTTGAACTGTAATTCTAACCTGACTTTAAAGGCAACTTCATACCACCTACTTGTAGTAGTCTGATCTGGCAGCCACAAGAGCTCCCACACGCTCACATTTTTTTCACTTATAATGTTTATTGGCCAGGATATTCTTTTATACGATTGCATTCCGTACAGGAGGAACAGACATCTGCTGATGTTAAGCAGAGGGGGAGCCAGCTCATGTTTCAAAGGTAAAGAGTGCCAAGGTCTGTGCCATTTTACTCCCCCCCCCCGCACCCCACCCCAAACCTACACATTTCACCCATCAATGACAGAGGATCTTTCTTTTATTCTCTCTCTCGGTTGTTGGGAGCGGGGGAGGCAGCGGTCTAAGCATGCTCCTCTACGGAGCTGGATAAAAAACCAGCCCCTATTGTCTGTTGAACAGGTGGGGCTCGCTGACCGGGCATTGGAGCGGTGGCGGGCGGGCGGCCGGGCGGGGGTGTGTGTGTGTGTGTGTGAGTGAGAGAGAGAGAGAGAGAGAGAGAGAGAGAGCCTCCTTCTTCTCCGGTGGGAGGGGGTGGGGATGAGTTCAGAGCACAAGAGCCCAGGAAGCCCACAGGCTGCTGCGGCCATTTCCTGACTCCCTCTGTGTGTGTGTGTGAGAGAGAAGGAGGGAAACACGCACACGCGTACATATATGCCCACACCAATAGATCCAGCCGGCGGCAGCAGGAGCAGCAGACGAGGGAAGGGAGGAGAGAAGGAGGAGGCGACCGCTTTGGCGGCGGCTGTGGAGGAGGAGGAGGCGGAGGAGGAGGCGACTAGCGGCGGCGCTTCAGCATCACTGCCTCCTTCCTCGCTCGCCCGCTTGCCGCCGCCGCATCCCGGCGCTGAAGCCCCGCCGCAGAGGCCAGCCACAGCCTCGCGTCCGCTTCCAGGTAAGGAAAAGGCGGGAACACCCCTCCCCTTTTTCCCCTTTCCTCTCCCCTCCGCGGTCTGTTCTTCTTCTTCTTCTTTTCCTCACCCGGGAATCCCTCCCGGGCATCCCCCCCCGCCCCCGCCCAGCAAAGGCTGGGGTGCGCGAGGCGGCGGGGCCGGGATTGCGGCGCGAGAGAGCAGCGGGCGGGGGGGGGGCGGCGAGGCGGGAGACGTTTCTCGGCGGCCTCAGCCAAGGGCGCCGGAGCAGCTGTCGGTCGGTGGTCGCGCTGAGGAGCGGGAGCAGGAGGAGGAGGAGGCGGCGGCGGCGGCGGCCGGGGTAGGTTGGAGGAAAGCTGTAAAAACGACTGGCCGAAAGCGCAGGTGCCGCAGCTGCTCCCTCCTCCCTTTTAACCGAGGGAAACCAGGGACTCCCCCCACTCCTCCCGCTGCTGGCAGCCTCCCCCACGCCAACCTGGCCCCATGGCGGGGAGGGCGAGGGTGGGAGACGCAGTTTGACGGAGAAGAGGAGGTCGCCGGGTTGCTCAGGCTGTGTCCTTGGGGGCCGGAGAGGCAGCCGCCCGCCGGGTGAGGAGCTGAGGAGGAGGAGGAGGAGGAGGAGGCGGCGGCGAGCGCGCTGCTGCTGCTGCTGCTGCTGCTGTCACCGCTTTTGCTGACGGCTGCGCAGCCCTGCCATGATTCGAGCCGCTCGGCAGCAGGCTTCTCAGCCAGATCTCCCGAGCCGCTTTATCTTATCCTTTTTGCCGGGGCCTTGGCTTTAATGCCTCCATCTGAAGAGAAGGATTCCGGGAGCGGGGGAGACGGTTGCAGGTGCCGCTGTCATTCCTCTGCTAAAACCCCGGGCCCAGCTTGGCCCCAAGGAAAGGGTTTTACCAGAGATGTATCCCAGCATGCTTAGAGGTACCTGGGATATGCAGGGCCTCCTTGTTTATTATAGTGCACCGAGTGTATGCACCATGTGATTCAGCCCTACTGTACTGATGGAAAAAAATGTGAGCGTCTTTGGGATCCTCCATGAAGCGAAATGGTTATTCGATCTTATTGAGCAAACAGGTTGGCTTTAACTGAGCAGTGGCTTGGAGGATCAAATCCTAGCTCTGCCCGTTGACTAGTAATTATTTTGTGTGCATGTGCATGTGTGTGTGTGTGTAGCTGGAAAATTGAAGGTGTGGTACAGGGTCACAAATAGATCTGGGTGTGGGAGGTAAACGGAAAACGTTCAAAAGGAAATGGTTTGGATTCACAGCAAGGGCGCGCATTCTCAAAACTGAAAAACAAAGAGGATGACCAGGTGGTGGAACTGAAGGCATGAATAAATAAACAGACCATGTACAAATATTTTTCTGAAAGTAGGAAAGAATGGGTTAGAGCAGGGCTTTCCAAACAATGTGCCATGACACATTAGTGTGTCACCTGAAGTGTGTAGGTGTGTCACCCACAATCTTGGAAATTTATGTTATTATTTATAAAACATATATTTTTAAAAATATATGAAGGATTTTCGTGAGATATATTGTATCCTCATACATTTTGTTATTGCAATTTATGTATGTGTCTGTATGTCTTCTAAGGGGTTAGTTTAACCTCCGGTTTGCTGGTAAAACTGAATTATTGTGTCGTGATACATGTCTACAAAGTGTGTCATCAACATGAAAAGTCTGGAAAGCTCTGAGTTAGAGCCACTGAGAATTAGGGACCTGAACTTGGTGGAATTAGATTTTGGGCAAATCTGCACAAAAAATTGTTTGGGGCTGAACGATAAAAAACAAGCCTGGTTTCTCAACTACTGCCTTTCCTATGTCATTTATGTTTATCTCTGATAATACATTAAAACAACTTCATATAGCAGAGTTTATCCCAGTCAGGCTTTAATGAGCTAGCTAGTCCCTAGTGCCAATGAGGTCCCAAGCGGCAGAACATATGTGGTTTTGCAGAGAGCCACCGCATAGAGTTGCAACTGAGCTATGTGGGGGAGGAGGAATTGAAGGAGGACAAATTGTAGTGATGCATGTCAGTGGAGATCGCTGGAGCTCTTTTTAGTATTTGCTCAGTGGGAAATAAATTTAAATAAACAACACAGAATTTGAAGTTTGCAAATGGGAAGGATATTGCTGATACTGATGCAGAAGGGGCCTCTGAGCCATCTGTTGCTGTTGTTCTAGTGGCTGGCACTGTGGGATTTCACATCACAAGAACCTCAAAAAATACTGTTGAACTGACCTATTGACTACAGGCTATGGAAAGTATACAGTGGGCAGGTGTTACTCCAGTCTGGTTTCATTAGAGAACCTTTGTGTCATAGGAAGGATGTTTGATTGATAAACTGTAAGGAAATGGCTTGCACAACCTATTTTTATGTGAAGATCTGTGCAGCACAGCTATTCTCAAAGTAGAAGATGCGTGTCTCCAAAGAACTGACCAAGGCAACAGCCGCTCCCTTTTAGTGGCTATCACGATTTACTGTGATAGAAGTGTTCCTATGTTGATTATCCCTTTGCATGTATCTCTCCCTTTTTTGCAATGCACATTTGTATACACTTCCTCGTCTTTGTTTATTGTTTAGCCATATATTTATTTCATTTCTATAACCATTTTAATCCCACTTTTGGCCCATGCAGGCTCCCAAGGCAACTCACAATATTTTTTTTCAAAAGCAATAAAATGTAAAAATATTATAGCCAATAAAAACAGTCTGTCAAATTACTTTTTAAAGGCAAATAATTATGTTTTAAGAGTAATCCTGAAGTAATTACATATAGCTTTAATTATGATTTTTTTAAAAAGTAAATACTTCTTATTCAAAAGTAGTTAATTTTTGTTACTTTTTTAAAAAAAACTAACCGAATGTTGTAAGCTGCTGGTCTGTGGTAGAAAACCCTCAAATGTTATGAGAGCACACATTTGGTAACTTATAGAAGTAATTAAACAGCGACTAAAAGAATTACAGTGAAAAAGGATGAAATTATACCTCATGTTGCAATCACAACATAACTCAGTCATGTCGTAGTTATTGCAACAACAACAAAGAACAAATTATAGGCAACTTGTTATTTGCTGTGACTTACTTTCACAGTCTGAAATGGAGAAACTGAAATTAAGACTCCGCAGCAGACGAACAGAAACCCAATCAAAGCTACCATTTTGTACATACTTACCTATAGGCCAGAATAGAAATGCATACAGTTGTACTTTTAATCTCAGAACAGAAGTTAAGCCTTCTCCTGAAATATGAAAGATCACAGCGCTTTCCCATGAATGGAAGTCAAAATGCATGTTTGGACAAGTAGCAATTAAAATAAAATTGGTTATACATTTGGAACATTTTAGAAGCGAAACACTATTTCTTAGCAGCTATATTCAAAGAAACTCAAATATTATTCTCTTAAATTACCATGAATTCATATGAACACTGGTTTAATTTTGGTGACTCTAAATGTGTTGAAACCTAATCATCTTGATAGTAATTTAGATGAGGTAAACCAAACTTATGCTCCCACAGTGGTATAGGGAAAGCAGGAAATATAGCTGCCATCCAGTAGGTTTTTAAACTGCTGGTTACCATGCAGCCAGTGTTTGTTCAAATCCTCTATTGGTTGACTCATTTTGCCAATGTTTTAAGTTATTGCATTATTATTGTAATTAAAACACAATACAGTAATTTGTATTTTACTGCTTTTGTTGTGAAGAGTTTATAATACAAAATTTGGTATGAGGGAAACAACAAAGGAAGAGGATATAAAACTAGTTTGAATGTAATACTAAACATTATGTATATGCGCTTTGGGGCACAACTGCTAAGAGGAGATGGGAAACTTTTCCGATTAACCATGATTTATTCAGCTGTGGTTAAACTTAATTATAGTTTGGGGAGACAAGATGAGACTGTAAATCATAGCTTGATGTTGGCTTGTTTTACTAAATCATAGTTAAGATTAACCATTGTTTGGACTTAACAACAATATTTGGATGCAATTATGAGGTTAAATTCTTTGATTTAGGCTTGAATTTTGATTTATCAGGAACGAGGCAGCATGCTGCCTAATGGTGAAGGCAGAAGCAGTTACATAAACTATGGACCTTCTGTCAGAGTTTTGTTTATTGTTGTATCCAAACTGAGGGCCTTTCCGCGCTACACTGTTATAGTGGTATTATTCCACTTTCAACATCCTGTGGAATCCTAGAGTTTGCAGTTTAGGGAGAGGCATTTAGAATTCTCAGCCAGGGAACTCTTTAGCCTCAGTAAACTACAAACCCCAGAATTCCACATGATATTGAAAGTAGAATAATAGCACTATTAACAGTGTAGTGATGAAAGGCTCTGGGCCTCTGTCTTGTCTCTCAGATTACAAGCCAGGGAAATAACAAATGGTTTACACTTGATTTATTCCTCTGCCTTGCTTGAGACCAGGCCTGGATGCCATGATGAACTACACATAGGAGGTCTACGGTTTGTTAAGAAGGAATGATTTGGCAGCATGATTTTGCAGTCTAATTCCTGATAAACCAAAAATGAGTTTGATAGATTGTTGCATCAGAATATGCCCAATAAGTAGCTGTGGTTAATTGAATATAGAGTGAAAGCTCCCAGTCTCCTCCCTGTATTTGTGCTGGAAATGGGGAGGGGGACATGAATTCATGAATCCAGGTCATGTTCATGCCATGTTTTGTTTTCAAACACAGCCACTGTGTCTTCCAGTTCAGCATATTGTATTGGATATATATGAGACCATGTCACCAATCAGTCACTTGTAGGAAATTGCAAAATGAGTGCTTTTCAGGTAATTTGGCTAATGATTAATTATATTAGCTTGTCATACTCTGTAATTTCCTTTCTCCTCCTTGTTTTAGGTTAGAAGATTTTAAATATATTGAGATTGTAGTCTTAGGCATACTTACTTAGGAATACTTAGGAATTATTTAGGAATAGTCTCCCCAGAACAAAGTGCAGGGATGACCTAGTATGGCCCTCCCAATGTACTGCAGCTCCCATCTGCCCAAACCAACATAGCACAATGGTGAGGCATGCTAGTTGCTATGGTCCAGCATCATCTGGCTGCCCACACCTGAGATGTTGAGACTTCTGATTAAGTATGGGCAAGATAATACTATCAGTATATGAATTAAAACCCGCAATTCATTCTTTTCTCTCTTTCTTCCTAATTGATTGTATTCGACATTTCCATATTTCATTTTATTTTTGTTTATGGAGATTAGCAAAATCAAAGTTCAAAATAACAACAAGAAGAAAGGAGATTATTAAATATCAGTAGAAAATACAAAAAAAAACAGCATGGGATTTCTCTCTTTCTTGTTACCAAGGTTACAAGTGTTAAAAAAAAGGCAAACAACCCTAACCCCCCTGTTGTTCATGAAATGGATATTTACTACCTCTTAACATATCATTTAGCAGAAGTGGAGGAGAATTATATTTGCTTTTACTGTGAACTCATGATCTCTTCTTCCTGTCTGAATACCATATGTACCTTCCTGGGATAAAGACCCCTGGGGGAATTGTGACCTCTTGCCCTCCCTTGTGCTGATGTCAGGCTGCTCTTGTCTCCATGACAATTCTCAGTGTGAATATACAGTGTCCGAATGTTGTGTCAGTATGTGGGCAGTCAGAAGAGGAGGGGGCCTAGACAGGAGATCTAGGAGACAGGATGAAAGGCCCAGTGGAGTGGGATTAGAACTTGGAAGAAAATTTTCATGGCAGAAAATGCAGGAGATCTGGGCAGGAGTGGCAAGTTGGGAAGGGAAACTGAGAGAATGGGAACAGATGCCCTTTCATACCACACAATTGTAGTGCTATGATTCCACTTTAATTGCCATAGTACCGCCCTTTCAATCCTTGGGATTGTCAGTTTGGAGAGGCACCTCTAGAATTCTCATCCAGAGAGGCTAATGCCTCTCCAAATTCTAAATCCCAGGATTCTATAGGATGCAAGCATGTCAGTTAAAGTCATAATACTGTACTTGGGTAGTGCGAAAGGGCCCACACTCTCTTCCACACTGCTAAAGTGGAGTTGGAAGTGCTATAATTGTGTGATGTGAAAGGGCCACAGGTAAGAAGGCTAAACTACTAGATAGCTAAACAGAGAAGGTTAGAATCTTAATGCTGCCCAGGCAAAGGCTCAAAACTTGAACTACAAGCTTGCCAAACTCAAATAACAAAGCCAAGGAAACTATGGGTTGCCTACCATTGTGGCCTAAGTGGAAGAATAACAGAATTTGTCAACTCTACACTGACTTAGTGTGAGAACATGAAGGTACATAGCAGAAAGCTCTTTGGTCTGATCATGGCTGCTCTTTGTAGGCTGACATATGGAATGGCCTCAAATGGGAGATCTGTATCCGTGATACTAAACTAAATCTGTTAGGTCTTAAAGGCCCCATAAGATGATTTGCGGGTGGATTTTTTTAATTTGTTTATTTATTTACTGCTATGCTAGTATAGACTAATATACCAAACCCCTTTGAAAACAATTTCTCTTATGATGCCTTTTTTGCTGTCATTTTTGTTGGTTTCTCTCCCAGTCCCTTGCCTATGATCTGATTTTATCATTCCCATCCCTCTTCTTCTGCAATAGCAAGGGCAGCTGTAATAAGGAGAAAGATGCTGACAGTGTTTGCTAACATTTCCTTTGACATCCTCAGTAGACAGCTTGAAGTAACATATTACAAATAATGGCATTACCTGTGATGCATTTTGTCCTAAGTAATACAACAACCATTAACACTACTAATTTTTGAGCAGGTGTAATACTTTATTACCTAGATGTTTTGGTGTATCATTTGAGAAGATTTGGGGCCTTTTCTTTATGTTTTAAGTGTATTTTTAAGTATTTTATTAAAAAATAAACTAATAAACAGTGGAAAAGAGATAGCAATGCACCATTTGTTGAGTAACCAGTAATGTGTTGTTTTTTCAAAAGCAATGGCTAATACTAACATTCTGTGTGTGTGTGTGTGTGTGTATTGTTAGTCCTAGACACATGTTTTATCTATGTTCACGAGTCATGGAAAATGCTTAGATTGGAGAGGGGTATTTCCAACATGATGAGAGCCAGCGTGGTGTAGTGCTTTGAGCACTGGACTACAGTGCTGGAGATCAGACTTGTGTTCCCTGCTCAGCAATGGAAACCCACTAGGTGACCTTGGGCGTGTCACACACACACTTCGGCCCAGAAAACCCTGTGATAGGTTCGCCATAGGGTGCCCATAAGTCAGAAATGACGTGAAGGCACACAAAAAATTTCCAGCATGAGAGCCAACATGGTGTAGTGGTTTGAACATTAGATGAGTCTGGAGACTAGGGTTTAAATTCCTGCTCAGCCACACTCTCACTGCTTCAGAGGAAGGCAAAAGCAACCCCCCCTCCTGAAAAATTCTTATGAAGAAAACCCAGTGATAGGTTTTCCTTAGAGTTGCTATAAGTCAGAAATGATTTGAAAGCACCCAACAACAAGAGCAGTTTCCAACACTGCTAATTATACGTGGCTTTTAGAGCAATGGTTTTGACTGACTTGCTTGAATGATCTGAAGCTAGTTATTTGCAGGAAGTGTTTGATGACGTATTTGTTTCCTTTTTGTAGTACACTGTTGTTCAAATTGCATTCAACTGATAATTTGTTAGGCTGATAGATGGATAGATTCAAACAAGTTATCCCATGTTTGCTATTTTGCATGATTAATTAGGTTCATCCTAGTCATATATCTTCTAATAATTTGGCTTATCTTGCTCAGTCCCTGCTTGGTTTTTTCAGATTCCATGAATATTGTCCAGAAACTATCAGCGCTTTCTCCCACTTTCGTAGTGTTAACAGGTACAACTGTAATCATCAGGGTGCTGACTTGTACATCAGTTCCAGGTTTAGCATTTGTATGGTATGATCATAGAATTACAGAAACCGTGGGCCTCGAGGCATTGACATTCCATTGATTTCTTAGTTTCTTCACCAGCTGAATAGTTTTTGTGTTCCTTATCTTAGTTTTTTATCATGTGTTACAGTATTACATTTATATGGGATGTACAATGCCTTGGGATCATTTCTGTCTGTCTGTCTCCCTATCTGTCTGTCTGTCTATCTGTCTGTCTGTCTGTCTATCATCTTCCATCTATCTCTTTTAATCTGCAAGAGCCTTTTTCAGCTGTTACAAGGTCAGCCCAAGTTATTCTCTTGTGGAAGATGAAGCTGTTCGGAGTTGATGTTTGAAGCACATACTCTTTATTAAACATAGATGGAAGAGCTATTTTGTTGCTCCCCAGAGGGTGTGACTACACAATTCTGAAAGTAAGTGCCCCGGCCAATTGAGTAGAATTCGCTTGTTCCTCAGGGAAGAAGTTAATTTCAGAGAGCGTAAGGTCAGTCTAGCATGGTGCTGATTTTATTTAGGGAGTTACTAAGGTATAGGTATAGGTTTTGCAGTATCTGGAAATACTTAATTTTGTAGTGCGCGGCTGAGTAAAGAAAGGAAAGCATTGTGTGGGGCACTTTTAAAGAAAGGAGAAAGTATGCTCCAGATTGTTTTTCTGGAGATAGAGTTTTCCATGCTTCATTGCTGAATTTGAAGAAGAGTGTTTCCTCTGTGAAAGGCAAAATATCTCCCTGTGCAAAAGTCTCCCTCTCATGCATGCTGACATTACCCATTGCTAGTCGATTTACAAGTTGAAAATTAGGTGCTGCAACTGCTCTCTGTCAGGCATGACAATGCAGGAAGTGTTGCACCTATACACAAACCACAAAGAGTACAGTTTCGTTTCCCACCTACCCTCATCCTGTTTTGTCTCCCTTTCAAGCACTCACTTTACTTTGCCCTGCCCAGTATAAGCCCAGGAGGCACAGATGGCTTCTGTTGGCTAATATTCCATGCTGACCTTTTGATCACTGACCCAGTGACCCCACTGCTATATCACTGAAAAGGAAGAGAGGTCTTTGGCTTGGGTTGTTTGGTTGTGAAGAAGACGATAGGTTTGAATAGCAGATGTTCTTGGTTTACATGGGAAAACTTAGTAGATTTACCATTTGACTCTGGTGATAAGAGTAACGAAATCTCTGTTCAGAAATCATGCCTTGAAAAGGAAAAGACAAGAGATCAGTATAAGCTTTTTCATGTAATCAGCAGAAAACATTGTAGACAGGCTTATTATTTTATATTATTTTCTGGCATTGCCCCTGCGCCTTAATAGCAGCCTTACCGGAAGAGACAGCCAGGGAAACTGTTCTTGATGTGTGAATCAAGTAAGGGGGAAAGCTTCCTTTTTAATTTTCTGCACACTAGAAGGAATAGCTAGCTGTTAAAGACACAGGGATCCTGCTGGCAAAAATCTGGCAACCATAATGTACTTTTTCTTTCACTGTTCTGCAATTCAAACATTCTTGTCTCATTGTGATAACACCAAGACTATTATTCTACTGGATAGTTTTACAGGGAGAAAAAGCATCCCTCCCACTCCACTTTTACAGTGAAATATTTGCATACGAAGCAATATTGGATAGCTATGGTCAACTGTTTATGTTATAGGGCCTTGGTGCCAGTTTCACACTTGCACTTGATTTCTTTGTTTTCAGTAGCTTCAAATGGAGGCTCAGTCAGTGAGGCTTTCCACCTCAGAGAAAACGGCATCTAAGCAATCAGCAGAAACAGGAACAGCCACACCTGCTGAACCTCTCTCTGTGAGAGACCTTATAAGACACACATAAGTTTCATTCTTTTCAAGAGTTGGCAGCCCTTTTCTTTTTGAACACACACAGCTTTTAGGGGGCTCTGTGTGTATGTGTGTGTTCTCTGCTTTCATTGATTTGCAAAACAAGCACAGGATGAATTCTGCTTTACTGAATAGCCTTTGCAGTGAAGATACCTCAGCTTGTATGTATGTATGTATGTATGTATTTATTTTTTAAAAAATCAGTTTTTGAGTCCTAGAACCAAAAGGATTTTCAGAGACTTTCAGACATGATGTCCAATAGGGTGATCATCAAGCAGATTAACGTGTCCTTCTCGTTTCCTGTACTGGTTTTTCACACAAGTCCTTCTTGCTTTCCACATTTGTGTCTCAGTTTCCATAGATAAAAATGTGGCTCTTCTAGGAAGCTTCTTACATTCGTTTTCTGAAACCAGGAACTGCAGTCTGAGGCATCCCACTTCTTATCACTGCTTACTGGATACTTCAAAATGTTCAGTATTTTCACACAGATCAAACTCTATAAATAAAGTGCTCACGTATCACCTCACACACCACCTGAAATAATGTTTTTGTGTAGAAGGAATCTGCATAATCTCCAGGTCAGCATTTGTGAACCAGCCTGCCAGGCATAATACAAATATTTCACAGAATTGCGTTATGGGATATAATGCCATAATGGAAGATTGCAGTAAGATAAACAAGCATCATTTTAGTACCACTGGGGAATATTGTAACTATATAAGTATTCCTCAAGAGGATTGCTACCTCTTCTGCCTCTAGGGTTGCCATCATGGCAATGAAATTCAAGCTCTCAGGTTCTAGCAGCATGTAAGAACTTTAAAATGAAATAGGTGGGGACCATATGTCATCTTCCAAGAAACCTCTTCTTATAAATCAGTCTGATACTCATGAAGCCTAAGTGGGCAGCTGCTTTGCTCTGACAGCTGTTTATCACACTCTTCATAAGGACCATTTCAGAATTACCCCATTTTACAATTGTGTCCATCTGTTGTTTCCTTTGTACTTAGATTATAATACACTTTGAATCACAGTGCCTCAATGAAAGCAGTGCTTTTCAGGTTGCTACTGACCACAAATACATAAAGATAAATGGAAATATATATGCATTCATGTAGTGATATACTGCAACAACAAAAACACACCATCGCAAAGCACACATTCCTTTGCATATCTTGTTTCATTCCTATCCAGTTCTTAGGTGTGTGGTTCATCTTTAAAAGCAGTAGATTTATTTGATTGATCACACACATACACATACACACATATATGTACACCATGGAAACATGAAGAGAGTCTAGCAGTTGCATTATAAACTTGTAATTTTTTTTATAAACTCAGGAGTAATAATATGATTTTTGAAATAACATGGGCCTCAATGCTATACTGTTAGTGGCCAAGGTTTGAATTGGTATAAGTATTTTTTTAAAAAACTAGCAAGAGGCCTTTCATGTGAGTATCCTGGTGAGCAATACCTTCCCATGTAATTTTTGTGCAATGTCACAACACATTCCCTCAAATCCGAGATTCCTTTCTAGCTGTAACTGCATTTCCCCACCACTATAAAGGGACACAGACATCTATTTAACTGTTTATTTTTCTCAGAACTTGGAAGTAATGTGTTGTGAATCAGTATAATTTTTGTGGAATATCAGTAAGATTTTTTTCATTCATTACTCATTACAGGGTTTGGTCTCCTTAAATGTTGACAGAAGAGGAATATCATGTAGTTCAAATGTTGGATTCTGCAGCTTGCCTCTGCTAGTGGTCTGTGGCAGAGAACATGGGAGAAGGCAGGGCTACTGGCAGTGGCCCTAGACCTTCATGGTGCTGTACCTGATTTCTTACAGCCTACTGGCATTAGTGTTCACAGTTAAGCTGATGCCTCAGCTGCTTTTCTTACTGGCTTCACTGGCAACTGGTCTGCTGGCACCATCACTAGCTATCAGGAAGGAGGAGCCCTTACTGTCTAGCCTGGTAGTTATCAAACTGAGGGCTGAGACCCCAAGGGGGGCATTATAGTTGCTCAAGAGGGGTACAAAAAATGTCAACCTGAAAGTACAGCAGATATGAAAAAGAAAGAAAGCCTCTGGGTGTGTGTGTGTTCGCCATTAAGCATTGAGTGCAAAAGAGTGATGCAAAATGTCTTCCCCCATTATGCCTTCTTCCAACTTCGGATGTAGCGAAAATTGGCTTCCCTTTTCTTGTGTTTTTCCCATGGAGCTCCTCCAGATGTTCTGTTCTTGGAGCAGCAGGCGCATGCCCGTTAGTGACTGCAAGGCAGTTTCTGGAGGGGAGAGGAAGTGAAAAAAGGAGATAGAAAGCACAATAGTTCAGTGTTAAGATGGAGGGCATGTGCCACATAAGGGACCTGTGAGAAAGAGGGGTGTAGGATAGGCATGATGGGCGTGATGTTGAGCAGTGGGGCACAATATCAACATGTAGATCTAAAAGGGTCACCAGGGTTAAAAGTTTGAGAACCACTGGTCTAGCCTTTGGCCACTCTGCCCTCTGATATAACCTCTTAGGAACCAGACCCAGATCTCCAGATATTGATCGGTCTCCCTACATCATTAGAGCCACCAGTTTCTCACATTATGTCTAGCCAGTACTTGTGGTACTTGTCTTTCAGGACATCACTTTATTCAGAATATTACATTCGACTCTCTCTCTCCCTCCCTCTCCCCACACACCCACTAACACACATCATGTAACATTACCTTTTGGAAAAAGGACAACATTTTAACAAATTACTTTCCTGGACTTTGCAGCAAATTACTTTTTAACATACTAATATTCCAGTTTCTGATTTTTCTGGTGTGAATGAATGACTAAATAACACATATTGCTATACTGGGACAAACGGAAGGAATGGGAAAAGGACACCTTACTCTTTCTCACCTTCACAAGGTTTCGCTGTTTTATCATCTGGAGCTAACAGGTTTGGAACTGACAGCCAGTGCTAACCTCATCTTCCCAGAACTCCATAGCTCATCAGATGTCTCAGAATGTTAGCTATTCCTGCTGTCATGTGATATTAATTTCCATTAGTGGTACAGTTTTAATTAATGGGCAGAATTTCTCAAAGGAGCTATGTTGTACTTGCAATGTTTTGTTTAAAATGATAAAGAAAAAAGTGTGGAAGAGAAGGCAATATTCCCTTGGTGTTTAATCCCCTAGCACTATAATAGGGCCAACATTTTCAGAAGCACTGCAGTATGATAAGCACAACACAACCTTTATACAAGTGGCAGACAGATTTCAGTCATTTGAAATACTAAAGTGCTGATTCATGTGTATGAGGTATAGATGTGCTACAAATTATCCTTCTGCCCGTCATGTGCATGACTTTATGTCCTTTTCAGCACAAAATATGTTCATCTACCTGTCTGCCATGCAGTATTGTCCTGTGCTGCCTGTCTCCACATGTAATGAAATCATTAAAATAGTGTTTATAAACATTTTTCTCTAACACTTCAAAATTGTCCTCATCATTTATCTCAACAGTCCTTAGAATAACCTTTCTGGATTTATTGTCTAGCATTCCTATATAATAGATTAAGAACTGGGGCCCAGAAAGAGTCTAAGAAGTCATTTGTCTTTTTCCTCCAACATTAAATTTGGAAGAGCTGTAGTTTCCTCTGTCTACAGTATAATAAGTATAAATGTACATTTGATATTTGTGTTAATATGACCATGAGCTACAGAAAGCATTGTAGAGAGAAGAATTATATCATATGAAAAATGATTAGCAGATGAGAACCTTGGAATAGGCTCAGTGCTCTCAGAACATGATCTCAGTCCTCTATGAGGGGGTTGTACTCTTCTGGTACAAAACTACTGGGGTAGTACCTAAGTAAGTGCACATGTTTTAGCCTCTGGGTGTAATCTAATCTATATATCATCACCTTGGCTGGGGTATCTTAAGAATTGTCATTACACCCCACCCCACCCCACCCCCAAAAATAGTTTCTCTGCATATGCACTCAGTGCTGCGTATGCACTCAGTTCTGAAACTCTTACCATTCTATTTTTGGTTCTGTAACAGAAGCTTGTTTTCTTTTAGTTGTGAGTCTGAAAACTCAGAGCCATGACGACTCACGTGACACTAGAGGATGCTCTGTCCAATGTGGATCTGCTGGAAGAGCTGCCACTGCCCGATCAGCAGCCATGCATTGAGCCACCTCCGTCATCTATCATGTACCAGGTAAACTGTAGCTCATCATATGTCGCAGCTAGAAAGACTGTGCAGCTAACTTCTGTGCTATTTAGTGTTTTAAACAGAAACAGAAAGCATTCTCATTTGGAAGGGTAAGTTGTGAGCAAATCATATGAGAAGATAAATGGAAAAAAATACCTATTGCTATTGCAGCAAAAGAACGCTAATCATGAAATGGTTCTAATGTAGTGCTAAACCATAGCATACTCTTATGTGAATGAACCTAACCTTTCCACGGGCTCTCTGCAATTTCTCCCACATAGCTGCAAGGAGAAATGTAAACATTCCTCATTCTTTTCATTTTTTTTAAAAAAATTAGCCACAGTTTGCCATTTCTCCTGTAGCTGGTTTTTATGAAATTGGCTTCTTTCAATAAACCATAGTTAAGATTAACCACAGTTGAGGATTCAGATGGCATAGTAAACTGTGGTTGCTCTAAAACCAAGTTGGAAGGTTCTGATATCTCTTTGCATATGCACAAGAAGTGGAGATGTTCAAAGAGTCTCTCTGCTTTGTGGTGGATCACAGACCTGTTGTACTGAGTCTCAGATGTATTGCTTGCTGGTTTTCTTTGATTCTGGAAAAAAAATTAAAACATTAATATAAATTATTACGTCCATATTTTTCTTTACAACTTATACAGAAAGTTTCATGTCAAATATGGGCGAAACTAGAACTCTTTCCTATATTACTGTTTCCCATCTGGGAGTCACTGGCATCCTTCAAGGAGAGCTGTGTTCATTCTATATTACTTTTGAAACATAGTTGCTGCCTATATGTTCTTTGGGAAAGCTGCGGTTGACAAAGACTTTGTTCATAATTTTGTAAGAAAATCACTACTTAAAATATGGACTGACTACAAGAATAAGAACATTAGGCAACTACCTACATGAGTCTCCCCTCAAGAAGTCTTCTTTGGAAGATGGTCTGATTCAGATAAGTGGCTGTGTTATGATGACATATTAGAAATGACAGATCTGAATCTTTTTAAGATGAAATCAAGAGAAAAATTGGAATCAGAAGGAATAAAGTTAAACTGGTTCCCTTACAGACAGTTAACTGAGAGATTCCAGATAGATGTGAAAACTTATGGAATAGAACAAAAAGAGCAAGGAAAAATGTTGAAGTTACTGTGGGAAAACCCGCCTCATTTACTATCACATGTATACCAGGAGATTTTAAATCAAGAAAGAGAAGATGAGACAGTCAAATCAGCAATGATATTGTGGGTTCAAAATCTCGGACATCCAATTCAATTAGAGCACTGGGAACAGAGCTGGCAACGGACACAAAAATTTACTGCAGCTCAGAACCTAAAAGAGAACTATTATAAGCTTTGTCATAGATGGTACATGACACCAGAAAAATTAAAGAAGATATATAATACGGGAACAGGTCAGTGTTGGAAGTGTCAGGAGAATGTTGGAACACTATTTCATACGTGGTGGTCATGTCCTAAGGCTAAAAAATACTGGAATGATATACATAATATGATATGTAAAATATTGAGGGTTCAAATTGCTAAGAAACCTGAACTGTACTTATTAAATATGACACATGTGTTAGATGGAACTGTTGCAAAGAAATATTGGCGAATAATGCTGTATATGATTACGACAGCCCGTATTGAATATGCAAGGCTATGGAAAACTGAGCAGATACCTACAATAAAGCAATGGTGGGCAACTTTTATTGAAAATCGGAATGCAGATATAGTCTCTCAGAGATTAGAAGGAAAATCAGATGATGACATTAACAAAGAATGGCAAATTGTTCTGGAAATGGGTAGGGTGTTGACAGGTAATAATTCTTAATTCATGGTAGCATGAGTAGTTAGAAGTAATAATCAGTGGAATATCATGGAACATGTAAAGTAGGGTCGAAGAGCAGGATCTATCTTGTATGTTAACAAATGAAATAACACTATTGAAATCCAGAGAGGAGTGGAAGATAGCGGTAATAGTTCAGTAAAATGTACAATGAGAAATGTTGTTTTATACAATGTAATCACAATAAAATTAATTGAAAAAACAAAAAGAAACATATATCAGTTGAAGATGCATTCTGAGCACTCTAATTATTTAATAAGCATGTTTTCACATGTCCAGATTACATTAGCCACCACATTTTGAAATACCACATTTCATGGTTTCTTCTAACTTCACAGTTTATTGACTGATCTAAAGAGGTGATAAAAATAGTGATTTTGTACTGAGAGCATATGGAACACAAGCGTTCAAGTTATCAATTTATGGCCACAATCCTGCATGGCTCAGTGCACTGTAGTAGTTCTGTATGCGGAACTATCCTGTGCTGAGCCATTTACCATCAGTAGACCTACCATAGGGCCACTGAAGCTCTGTCCTATGGCTATTCCATGCCTGGTGGGGAGAAAGGGGGATTGCAGAAGCATCTGGCTACATCCTTGTAGCCAAACACAAAGTGATTACATCATCTGCTGTGGTCTGTCAGGGTCCTCCAAAGGACTTGAGTGGCTGAGGTAGCATATAAGGACATAGATTCGTCTGCGTTGTCCCTGCTCTCTACCAGGCATGGAATGGCTGTGGGGGGCTTTAGCTGCGTTGTGGTAAGTCTGAGAGGAACTTTGGTTGCTACAGAGGGGAGAAAGGAATACCATCCTCTGCAGTGACCACAAATTTAGAAATGCAGGCATAAGGTTAACTTATACATGTGCATGCCACCAACAGGATGTCAACCCATGTCCTACTGTAATGTGTGGGCTTACTTCAATTCTTCTTGTCAGTGAGGTTAACATTTGTCTCTTTGTTTGTGGTCAGGCCAACTTTGACACCAATTTTGAAGACAGAAATGCTTTTGTAACTGGCATTGCCCGGTATATTGAACAAGCTACGGTGCACTCAAGCATGGTAAGTTTCAGAGGTAGTACACAGCTGACTTCGCTAAAGGACACTTGGAGTATAATTGGTTTTCTGTGACAACCAGTACCACAATTATGCCACAGTGTGTCTCTGTATTTCAGAATGAAATGCTGGAAGAAGGACATGAATATGCAGTGATGCTGTATACATGGAGGAGCTGTTCCAGGGCCATTCCCCAGGTAAGATGTGGTTGTAGATTCTAATCCAGCCTACTCAGAGAGAAACAATAATCTTTTAGGAACAAGAGATGGAATTATTTAGAAGGATGGCAGAGGACCCAGGTCTTGGAGCAGGGAAGTGTTCTGAATTGTTGCTAAGAATGCTACAGGTTTCTCTCACTTGCCCAGGTAGGAGTAAAGTAGGAGCCCAGGGTTTCCTGTATGCATCAGAGTCAGCTAATGCAATGAGGTTCTATTGTTCACCAGGATTTCACAAACTTCTGTTACCTAGGATTCAAAATTTTGCTTCAGGTATCAAGCATATATTAACAATATGTTAATTCCTATAAATGCAGAGAGCTAGTCTCAAACATTAACAAAACTATAAGAGAGGATCAATTTGATGCCTAAAGGGGGAAAAATTAATTTCAGAAACAAATCTTTAACCACCTATTTTGGTTATGAATTGGAGAAAAATTTGGACCTTCCCACCATAACATTCAATGTCTTAACTTTTCTGAAGAACCAGTAATCGAAAGAGTTCATGGGTGGCATCTAGCATGTGTCAAACTATACAGAATTAATGATGAAATCTTACAAAAGTGTTGGGAGACAGTGGTGCAGATATAGGTCTTTGCCCCAAAGTCCTAGAATTTTAGGATAACATTCTAAGCTAGTTAAATGGAATAATAGGATAAAATACTGTCGGCCATCCATATCCATGGATCCTGCATCCACGGATTCAACCAACCATGGCTTGAAAATATTTTTTAAAAAATCCAAAAAAGCGACCTTTGATTTTGCAATTTTATATAAGGGATGCCATTTTACTACACCATTGTACCTTATGGGACTTGAGCATCTACATATTTTGGTATCCATGGGGAGTCTTGTAACCAAAGCCTAGAGGATACTGACGGTCCATTGTATTACTTTCTCAAAATCTTTATGAATACTCTTAAGTTTTATTGGGGTAAATGCGGAATTTTTACATAGAGAACTGATTTGAATTCTGATCAGAGCTGATAAAGCTGAAATGGTAAGATACTGGAAAACAGCAGAAGGGCTGTTCCTCCAATGGTGGTTGCATAAGCTGTGATGGACTGCTCTTGCTGAAAATTGACAACAAAAGCTTGATTAGTGAGTGGGAGCAAAAGACAGCTTTGCAGAAACTTTTTTACACAGCAGGGGATTGGACTTGATGGCCCTTTTGGTCTCTTTCAACTCTATGTTTCTGTGATTTCAGACTTAACATGGACTGAGTATTTCCATGGCACCTCATATGGCACTTTGGTGCAGTATCTTTTAAAATTAGAAAAGTAGTAAATATTAGGACTGTCCTGAAGTAGTTTGTTCAACTGAATCAGGAGTCATGTAAGCTCCCTTCCCAGAACTTCAAACTGTTACTTGGTGGAGCTAGTGTTCTCAGAACCCACAAGCATCAACACTGTAGTACGAAAACATTCAGAAGAGCTTGTACCTTCAGAAGTTCAGAAGCACAAAGTAATTGACAAATGAGGAACTACATAGACAACAAAAGATCTGGCATGTAAATTATTTTTTTACAAGTAGATAAATGTATTTAGTAGCAACAAGAGAAAAATGACGCAATGCATAATGGGAATATTTGAGGAAAAAGAAATAATAAGGTTAAGTTGAAGCAACTTTGGTATATGCTGGATGTATCAGTCCCTGGTTTTGCAATCCTGTTCATACTATTTGGAAGTAAATTCTCTGGCATACTGGGAGACTTAGACCCTTTTCGCACCTTACCCTTTTGTGGAGCTGGGGTGCAGGGCTCGCGCGAGAAGCCTGGGGAGGAAGGCTCTTGCATCCCTGCTGCTTCAGCTCCACAGCTGCTTCCTGGTCATGCGGGCGCCCCGCCTCTTCCTTTTGCAGGGCAGTCTGGGACCTTTCCCAGCCTGGACTACACAGGAAGTGCAACTGGCCCGGCTCCCAAGGCTCCGCATGCCAGGTAAGTGCACGCGGGGCCCTGGAGCGATGTGTGACCGTGCAGCATTTTCGGCTTTAAGCCAAAAATGAAAAAATGCATGCATGGTCCACATCAGGCCCTTGAGCGTCGCGCAAATGTGAATGCGCCATGTGGATTGCTCCTCACATTTACGTGACGCTGAAGGCGCCCTTTCGCTTTGGAAATGCCATGCAAAAAGGGCCTTACTTCTAAGCAGAGATAGAGATAGAGATAGGATTGTACCATTTGTGTAAGTATAGCGATGCAACAAGTTGCCAGAAAAACTGTGGAATCTCTTATTACTAGAACAAATGATCACTTTCTCTTAATATCCAAAGGTCTAATACATATAGCAATTGTATAAAAGAGACCTGTAATGTTATTCCCATACTGAAAAAGAGTGCCTTTTTAAAGTAAACCCAATAGAGACATGGCTGAATTGAAATTTGAACCAGAGGCTTTCTGTTTCCCAGCTTATGCTCTTAATCACCATAGTACAACAGCTTTACACCAGATGGCCTTGTATTCTCTTTCATCTCTGTGTTTCGGCTGAATCAAAAGAGTCTTGATTCTGCCATAATATTACTGACAACTTGCATATATTTATGTTATGCAAATGATCTTTCTTCCCTATCCTTTGCTGTTTTGGTAGTCCTGTTAGCTTCAAATACCCCCCCCCCCCCGAATGATTATGTTAAGAATTTTATTTTCAATAAAAATTAGTAGCAGGTTCAGAATCTACCTTGAGTAAATTTGTGGTACATATCCTTCCCAGAATTAATTCACTGTGATCTGTGTGCAGCTGTGGAAATACTACAATCCAACAGATAGTGCCAGTTGTTAGTGCCTTTATTGACTCCATGCTAGACCAAAATGCAGTTTCCATTAGGGTTATACTCTGCTTTAGTCTCATGTGCCTGTGGAGCTGTAGTCTTTGTAACTCCCAACTGAATATTTATTTGCTTCCCATGAATTTTTGATCTTCTGTTCTAGTTTCTTTGATCACTGAAAAGTGCTTCAGGCAAATTTTAATGGGAACCAAGTTTAAAAGCCATTGGAACACATTGGGGAAGGGAATGATTCTTATGGATTTTTTTTTTCTTGCGCATGAATCCTTGAAGGCCTGCATATTTATGTTTAATTCTGCAATTTTGCCTTCATGCTGTGATAATTCAGCTGTCTATACTGAGGCTTCATCTGTGTCTGTCTATCTGTTACATATCTCTACTCCACCTTTTAGGGAAACTGTGTGGTCCTCCAGATCTTGTTGAACTGCAAACCTTAGCATTCCTCACCACTGGCCATGCTAGGTCTAGTTGCTGGGAAATTATGTTGGATAATATCTCAGGACCCAGGCCAGTTCTTTTGATGTAAACAGTCCTACTAGATGTAGATGCAGAAAAATTCTTCACATAATACACCAGAAAAATCAATCTGCTTATATTTAACATTTGTAAGCCAGTAGAAGATCTACACACACACACACATATATATAGGTATATATATATATATATAATAGTTTACTAAATATTGGCCAAGATCCTACATTGTCGGCATAACTACAATGACAGAGCTCCATCACTATAGTTACATCTGACTTTGCTACTCCTTGCACCCCCAAAAAACTCTTCTTTGTAGTGTTTTCCTACTTATGAGGTGCATCAAGAACAGGCAACGAGAGAGAGCCCAAAGCGTCCTGCCACAACTTCCTGTCTTACTGTAGCCTGCAACCAGGGGAGCATTGCAAATACATCGTTTTCTAACACCCCAATCTATAACACCTTGGGATGCTGCCAGGTGCAGAGATAGGGTTTAGGGGCATGTTTGTCATTCACAATGTAAATGTGAATGCTCAGTGGTGACAAGCTTATGCTCTTGTAACTGCTGGACAGGATGCCAGCCATGGTATTTTTTTTTCTTACTTTGAGGAGAAAAAGTACAAATGACTAAATATTTTTTATTTCAAAGGCTTTGCAAGATAGATTTGATTTGATTTTTGAAAATTAAAATTCTAGAAAATGAAAAATAAAAGATTAAAATGCAAATGCCACTAAAAATACTGTTATAATGATGGTGAATGTGTTTTCTGAAGCAGAAGTGCAAAAGTGAGCAAAGATGAAACTCTACTGCTTATTACATGTCATTATTGATACAAATTACTACCTAAAAAGTAATCATAAAATTATTTTTTCCCTTGTGCATTTGTAGATGCCCCTGGCAAATGAACAGAGATGATGTGTGTATGAAGTAGCTACAACTTCATGGAAACTTGTACCATAATAACATGTTAAGGTGTTTCAAATAAATGTGTTGCTTTTGCTGTAGCAGACCGACATGGCTCCCCCTAAACATAATCTCAATCTGCTTAATCCTGGATTTGTCTGTTACATTATCATTTTGGGGTAGGATGGAAAGCCTCTTAGAACTACTAATAAATATGGATTATTGTTGACCTTCAGGTAAAGTGTAATGAACAGCCAAATCGAGTTGAGATTTATGAGAAGACAGTAGAAGTTTTGGAACCAGAGGTCACAAAGCTCATGAAGTTCATGTATTTTCAAGTAGGTATTAGTGGATTCAGAATTTCTTGTGTTTCAATATGATCCACATTGCTCATTATTGTGGTCATTCCTGATGCAGTAAGCCTGAACATTTCTCTAGCGAGATGCGCTAGTTCACCTTACCTCCTTCTTGTTGTGATGTGTCTACCTTAATTCCAGTGAGTTGGCCACACACCTAATATTAATATGTGATATAGTGGTAAATTTTGAAGTTCAGGAACCCAGCACTGGAAAAGCAATACTTTCATTTTGTCCCGCCCCAGCAACTACATCCTTGCATATCCCTCTAGTTTCACTCAACTGCACCACTGGTTATTATGCACAAAGTTGTCTTGTTTTGATTTCTTAGTTCACCTGATTCAATACTGATAGCAGAAAGTATTCATGATGTGGATGATTTTCACTGTATTGCAGGATGTGTGTTTTTTTCTGAAAAAGACTCAAGACATCTATTCAAAATACGCATGTAAAGTAGAAAACAAGAACAGTAAAACAAGTTACAAGATAGAATTGCCTCCCTCAAGAATAACAAATTTGATAAATAAATGGAATAATGCTGATCTTTTATAAAGAACCAACAAATTAGCTCTCATCAAAACCTCAGGAGTACTGATATTGTGCAAATTGGCTGCCTAATTTTAAGGTAACAAACTGATAGGAACTAGGTTTTCTGTCTCTAATCTCATCCCAGGAAATTTGTTAGTATGTCTTACTCTTTTCAAAGATGCCAGGCTGCAGTACAAAACATAGTTAAACCAGCAAGCCATAGGCCTTTTGAGGCAGAAAATAGTATGGCTGAAAACAATTGAGCTAAGTATAACAGCAGAAATATTTTAAAATCGGCAACAGTTGTAGCTGTTGCCTGTCTGAGGTACATAAAGAAACAGTTAGGTGACACCAAATAAAGTAGTGGTGTGGATACCTTTGCTAGTCATTTTGTTCTCCTAATATGACATGGCTCGGACCACTAAGATATGGATTTATTTTTTTTTATTTAATTTTATTAAATTTTCACAAATAAAAGAAAGATTCTTTAAATTGTAATTCTACACGCATTGTTTCTGATCTTCCACTCTGATCTGGTCTTCACTTCCCGCAGTTCACTCCACTTATTACATTTATGTATCACAATAAAATGGTTGTCTCAACTGTTTGAACATGCATTTCCTTCTCGTACACAATCATTATACAGTCATTCCATCTTGTCAGTTCCCAGCTATCACTCAATTCTGCTTCTCTCAAATTGTCATATTCCAATATGTTTTCTTATCACCTAAAGTCTTACAGTTCTAAAATATGTCTGTCAATGTATATCTGGTAGTCTGAGCTATTATTACTGCAACAATCACTCATCTTCTAACCCTGGATTCCATTATACTAAGATGTCTTATTTCTCACTTCTACTCCTGAGTCTCTTTCAACCCCCTTCAACCCTTCAACAATATCATAATGTTCATATTCATACCAATGTATCAATACATCAGTCAATTGTAAGCTTAATTGACATTACCAAAATACAAATGCACTTATATAATTCAGGGCCCTGTGGTTAAATCCAGTTCCCGTTCCCCTCTCTCATCTGGGACTTTGCAGCCCGGAAATACATTTCTGATAGCTCTCTGTATTCTCTTAGTCGCTTATATTCCGAGCTGCTCCGTCCCTGAGAGTGAGGGTATTTTACTTAAGCAGTTTCCATCACAGGTTCACCCCCATTAAAAAATCCCAATATTGATGTTTATAGAAATATGTCAATAAAACACTTAAGCTTAATTAACATTGCTGAAGTGTTACTGCTTATCAAGTTCAGAACCTTAGCCTATATCCACCTCCTGTTACCCCCTCCGACCTTGGACTTTGCTGCCCAGAGTTTATTTCTGAAGATTCTCTGTATTCTCATAGTCGCTTTAATTCCAAGTTGCTCCGTCCGTGGGGGTGAGGGTATTTACTTGAACAACTTCCATCATAACCCCCTCGCATCTTGGACTTTGCTGCCCGGAGTTTGTTTCTGAAGATTCTCTGTATTCTCATAGTCGCTTAAATTCCCAGCTGCTCCATCCATTGAAGTGAGGGTATTTACTTAAAAGACTTCCATCATAAGCTTATCAATCTCAATACCCCTTTCAACCCTTTGACAATATCACAATGTTCACATTAATGAAATATATCAATCAAATACATAAGCTTAATTGACATTGCTGAGGTACATCACCATTTGTCAGATTTAGAGCCCTGTGCCTATATCCACCTTCTATTCCCCCCCTCCCATCTTGGACTTTGCTGCCCGGAGTTTATTTTTGAAGATTCCATGTATTCTCACAGTCGCTTAAATTCCAAGCTGCTCTATCCATGGGAATGAGGATGTTTTGCTTAAATGACCTTCCAACGCAGTCTCGCCAGTCTCAACAATCCAGAGTCCAAAAAAAGTCAGACAACAAGAGTCGCACAACAGGAGTTAGAAGAAAAAGAAACAAAAACCGCACAGTTCGATAACTTTTCCTCCCAGGTATTCTTCTGAAGTCGGAAATCCAGAGTTAGAAAACCAAAAATCCAATCGTCTCAGTTCAACCAGAAGATTAAAATAAAAAATGTAAAGTATTCATTGTCCAAATGAAGATTATTAAATCTTGTACAGTCCAATCTTTTGCCTTAAAGCAATATCAACTGTTTAATTGTTTAGCATTTTAAACTGTAAGTCCAAATTACAAATCAAAAGCCTTTAAATAACTTCAGTCCTCGTGAGAAAGCAGAAAAGCCTCATAGCCCTTTCTTTAAATTCAGCCGCCCCTTTAAGATGAACTCTCAGCCATGACACGCTCACATTTCCTCTGGGTCCCTCCATTCCTTCGCTCCTGCGCTCTGTTGCAAGCCAACTTCTGTTGTGATATTTTCAAAATGAAGACCAGAGCAGATTACATGTTTTCTTATTTATTCCTTACTTGTTTCTTGATTTCTTGATTAAAAGTCGACGGCGGCGCTTGTGCCGCTCAAGCGACGATCCCGCTGGCTCCGTCACGGTCCTTCGACCCCCTGGCACTTTCCGCTCCCCCAACCAGGTAGAGCCAAACGCCAGTTGTGGGGTCCCCTTCGGCCCTGTTCCGCACCCCTTGTACCGGAGGGGTGTTTAGCCGCTTCTGCGTGACAAAAGAAGCGGCTGGAATCCAGCGGGTGGCTGGTCGGAGCTACACCATTGCGCAGCTTCATTCCGAGCTGCCACTCGCACCCGCCATGCCACCGGAAGGGGCAAGATATGGATTTATTTAGTATGTGTATTTTTTA
This sequence comes from Cyclura pinguis, assembly GCA_030412105.1. Lineage (NCBI taxonomy): Eukaryota > Metazoa > Chordata > Lepidosauria > Squamata > Iguanidae > Cyclura > Cyclura pinguis. The sequence continues at coordinate 105,920,098 of CM059600.1, read as the reverse complement.
TTTCAGGATGGCCTCTCTGACTGCTTTTTGAACATTATTTTGAGACCTGCAGTTTCTATCTGAAGAGTAGCATGGAACTAACAATATAACACTGATCTAAAACACTCTTTTGGCATTCCATGGTCACTCGCAACACACAAACACACACAAAACTCATCTTGCAACACAGGCCCTTTCTTCAGCTTACCTTCTTACATTGGCATCCGGTGGCGATCCTAACAGTGGCTCTGCCAGGAAGGGAGTGCAACTGTGCTGCCTGGGAACAAGAGGAGCAGGACCATGATGACATTATGCAGAAGTGTCATCATGGTCCCGTCCTTCTCCTGTCCCCATGGCAGGATGGGAGGGTGCTGCAGTAAGGGCCAGAATTTTCAGCATGTGAAGCCATAGTAGACTTGCTGAGTAGACAGGTCATTGTCATCCATTTCTGTTTTAATTTCTCAAAGGGAGATGCCTAAAAAAAAATCAGGTTTTGAGGTAATAATTCCATTATTTGTTAATTGTTCCTTGAGTGGTAACATGGTAATGACAAGAGCAGAGAAAGATGACAGACATGGATGTGATCCCATAATTCTAGTCAAAACTCAGCTATCTGTAGTAACTACTTGCTCAGTGCTTTCTACTCTTATGTGAGTCTCTTGATGTTTTTTAGAGAAAGGCCATTGAACGATTCTGTAGTGAGGTGAAGCGTTTGTGTCACGCAGAGAGAAGGAAAGACTTCGTTTCTGAAGCATATCTGTTAACACTGGGAAAGTTTATCAATATGTTTGCTGTCTTGGATGAACTGAAGAACATGAAGTGCAGTGTCAAAAATGACCACTCTGCCTATAAAAGGTGAGTTTGGTAAATCTCTGCTTACCTCTAATTTTGCCATTGTGAGATTGAGAACTGAGGAAATCTTTGGAACTATTGCTTTTTTTGTTTGTTTGGTTGTTTTTGCTTTTCCTGCTGTCCATGGTTATATTTAGCTCTGAGACAGAGGTTACTCAAGCCTTCACCTTCAATTAATACACACACACACGTACACACACACACACACACACATTAATCTCTTTACCAAAAGGAAAGATAAAGTGTTATTCTTGTGTTAACTTTGTGGTACAAACTTCCTTTGTAAACCTCTTATTATGTGGTAACAAACTAGCATACTATACAAAAATACCATTGACATGATAGGATTTCTATTGCTTTTCAGAGCAGCCCAATTTTTGAGGAAAATGGCTGATCCCCAGTCTATTCAGGAATCACAGAACCTCTCCATGTTCCTAGCAAACCATAATAGGATCACACAGGTTGAGTGATTTCTCTCTTTATTATTTCTTCCATCTTTTGGTCTGTGAAGTTACTGCAAGTATGTTTGGTTATGTGGAGTAGCTCTTCATTTCCTTTTTTAGGACTACCCTTTTGCACATCATATGACATAATTTAACAGAGCAAGACCGATATCAGTGGTGGCATAATTGTGGCCTCTGGGCCCTATTCAGTTCTTAACCTCCTTTTTTGCCAGTAACTCAGGTTCTCCCCAAAGCCCCCATTTAAAAATTTTGGAATGAAAAATTTACCCCAAAAGAGCGGGAGGACCCCCACTGCTCCAAGTAGCATTTTCACTTTTAACATCCTCCCCCCAACCACTGAATTTTCAGTCAAAAATGGCAGAAGAACCTGAAAGTGAAAACCAAAAGTAGACTTCTTGTCATTATTGGGAGCGGAATTTTGGCCAGATATTTAGAGATGCCCACTGTTGCTGAGGGGTGGTGTAAAAATCAGCTCATGTCATAGATGTCCACTTCAGTCTAGATCTGCACGTAGACTCTTTGATCCTACTGACATACAGCCTATCTTCTCTAAAGTTGTTGTCAGGTTGAGTGTGAATCGTTTGACAATATGAAGTGTTTCTGGCAGTCATACAACATGTTCTACATAACAGGGATGTAAAGTATGTTTGTAAATTTTCTCATGATAGGTTTTTGTGAGAAATGGTATGTAGCACAACCCCCAGTGCTTTTTCAACAGCAAAAACTGCCATTTTTTCCCCAAAAAAACTTCCCAAAAGGTAAAAAAAAAGCAGCAAAAAAAGCCATCAAAAATGCCTCCAAACTCTCATTCTCTTGCTCATCACAAAGAAAATTTCTGCAATTTTTTTGTTGTTTGTGCGGAAAAGAATGAAATAAACCGTGATTGTTCCTACTGTACAGTGAAAGTAACAGGTGTGTTAGGCTCAGAATTGCATTTCCCCAGTAATTAAATAGTATGGCTTGAATGCATTAAAAGCGCTATCTTTCCAAGGAACTATTTTTATTCTCTGCAACAGATATGTTAACAACAGTGTATGTATTGATTACTTCTAAGGCCCCAATAAATAAATAAATTTAGTGCCTATTTACAAAGGATAACAATTCGACCTTCAGAATCTGTCAACACGTTCATTTTTATTTAGAAAGTTATTGAGGATCTTGTGGGTTATTCTTTTAGTGCCTCCATCAGCAGCTGGAAGTCATCCCTGGTTATGAGGAACTATTGGCTGATATTGTCAACATATGCGTGGATTACTATGAAAACAAGATGTATTTGACACCCAGTGAAAAACACATGCTCTTAAAGGTAATCTCCCCAATTTTCTGCAAAGATACGTTATCTGTCTCTCAGCCTTTCCGTCTCACAGTTTAGTTCTTTCTTTTTTTCCTACGTAAATTGCTCTGAGGTGCCTGAATTTTTGTTTCGTTTTTCTTTAATCTTTTCTCTTTCCTTTGTGTTCTGTCAGATTTAGGGGGTTTTTTTCTCTCCGTATAAAGAGGCAGCTTAGGCCCTTTCCACAGGACGGCGTCTCTTCAGCATGGGGATGTGAGAGAAGTGGGATCATGACTGCTTTTCCACATGATGTCATGGTCCCACCCTTCTCACATCACCAGCTGGTGCGATTGCAGGGCATATCATTTACAGAAAAACTCTGTCAATGACCCCTGATCGTACCAGCCTTCCATCACAGCCGGTCATGCAGAAAAGCTGGAAGTACGATCACATGCTTCCTTCTCCACTGCAGCATGGGAAGAAAGCTGGCTGCAGTGTCCCTCGCAGTCCCTTCCGCAAGCAGCCAGTTGGATCTGGAGCCAGTTGGGTGCACTGGGGACATACTCCCATCCTGGCAGAGGCACAGCTGGGATTGCAACAGGATGATGTGCAAGAGTATTGTCTTGCAGAAGGGGCCTTATTTGCAAATACAGACTTCAGTTAAAACACAGCAAGTAATACTAGCTAGATTAATGTTCTTTCCATTCACACATGCCTCTCATTTCATATATCACATACAAAAAGGGATTGAATAAGTAGAAATGTAAATATTCCTATTATCAAAGATGAATAATTTCTGTCATTTTCACCATACTGTTTTCTCACCCAGCATTCCCTCATCCCAGAGTATGTCAAGATGTAGTTCTGTTCAGAAATTCTTCCTGACTGGGTTTCCTGCATGTTGAGAAACCCATTTTACAGCCAGGAAACAACACTGAATGGGTTTTCCATACCTAGAAAGAAGCATTATATTTTCATCTTAGTTCATAAATTGTATTTGTAATCCACAATATTATCATTTCAAGAATAAAATTGACAAGATTTTTAATGTGGAAACTGGTTTGAAGTTACAGCATCTTGCTGCAGTACATCATCATTTACTCCCTAGCATTCGGCAGTTGTTTTCATCACAGAGACTGTAACTGAGATGGAGAGAGATCACAGCTCAGTGGCAGAGTGCATGCTTTGCTTGCAGAGGGATCTAGTTTTCCAGTTAATAAGGATCACAGTTAGCAGTACTTCTCTCTGCCAGAGTCCCTAGAGAACTGGAGCCAATCTGAGTAAACAATCCTGCATAAGATAGCTAGATGAGCCAAGAATTTGGCCCAGTATAATGTAGCTTCCCATGATTGCTGTAGAATTTCAGGAAGTAAAATTGAAGTTAACAAACTGTAAAGTAAGCACATCTCTAGTTGTTAATACTGGATTACATTCTTCTAGTTTTCCTATTATTTCAAAGATACATGCCTCTGTGATTATCTAATTTTTCCTTTTAGGTGATGGGTTTTGGTCTCTATCTGATGGATGGAAATGTCAGTAATATTTACAAACTGGATGCAAAGAAGAGAATCAACCTAAGTAAAATTGATAAATTCTTCAAGGTTAGTGTCCAGCATTACTTTGGCTTGTGATCATTTCTTAAGAAATCTATAGTTTTTATGTTCAGAGAATGTCTAGAAATAACATTCACAATATCTGATCGGCATGATCAAAAGCTTTGTGGAAATTTTTAGAGTATGATGCTATGGCTGTGTGTGTTCATTTGAATAGATACATTTGAGTGACCTGGTTCTTTCCTCCAAATTTCACCCTGCTCGCCGTTCTACACCACTAATTCTCTGCAGATGTTCATGGAGAACGTGTTAGAACACTGCTGTATGTTTACGGCCATACACAATTTCTGTGATCAAAGCAACAGTCTAGGGGTGTAAACGTTTGAACTTTCCCATAGCTATTCCTTTAATAGCAGCTTAATCTGCACCACTTTCAGGCAGTGCACAAGCTTGTGATAATAGTTTGCTGTTGCTTACTAGTTAAGAACCACGTTTTAGCTTCATTGCTTCACTATAGCTGCATTTTCATCTGTTGCTGTTGAGATGTGTCAGTATAACTGTTCATTTACCATCTTGAGCACCATTATTGTTTACCTGATCTCTTTGTGATAATAGCCTTTGTTAATTAGTCTGGTCCAAGGACCTGATGGGAATAGCTTCTTCCCTGCAATATATTGAAGCTTTAGGCTAGTTTCAAAACTACTTCCCCAATTCAGACACATGCCTCTGAGTGAGATCTGTGTTAGCATTTTGTGTGCTATGTTTTCCGCTTTCCTGCAGGTTATTGCGTGATGCCTGCATTTGACAAAGAAGTGGTATGGAAACTAATTTCTGCCAGGTTCAGATTCTATTCAGATGCAGCTTCTCAGAAACAAGAAATGCTAAAAGTCTAGAGTCATCAGCATCACAGTTTAAGGCCACTGTGTTCCTGTTAGTTTAGTAAACTAAATCCATAGCTTATCGTTATATATATGGGTTAGGCTTTTGTCTTCTATTGAATACAGAGTTTGCTTTATTATAGTGGAGAAAAAACACAGCAAGAGAAATTAATTATCAAATATGGGCATTTTCTTCGGTATGTGCCTAACCATTTATTCCATACAGTTGAAAGATAAGGTCTTTGCTCACCTGGTTCATAATATACCATTGGGGCAGAGCAAGAAGAGGTGAAGATGGAGCACCCTGGAGGTGCAGACGATTCAAACAAATACTGTGCCACATGCGTCAACAAAAAGTGTAAAATGGTACATGGATGTAAAAAGTCACATATTCTGATCCGAAACAAAACTTAGTCTTGATCATAAATAATGACTATCCTCTGACAGCAGAGTCAAGTTCTTTTCCATTAAAAGGATATAAATATGTCAATCATTGCGACTCCTTTGTTTTCTAAGATCTGTGTTTCTGTTGAGATATATATTGACTTAATATGAGTTTTATTCCTGAGAGAACTTGACCCATCAGCTTCCCCAGTCTTCTAGACAGTCTTACAGATTGTGTGAAACTCATGTATTTAAGTATCTTAAGGTATTTATGTATTGTATGCAATTTATACATTTGACAAGAAAAAATAATGTATAATATCAATTTATTGTTATTGTTATTATTGAATATATATAGCCCTTGTTGCCAGGTGCTCTTTATCCCATTTTTGATGGATTCATGAAACTCTTGGGGATTATTATCTAGGAAAGGAAAGAATATTCAAAAATATTTGGAAAATGGCTGTAAAATATGTTTCTCAAGTGTAAGGAAATCCTAATGAACAGAATCCTGAACTAACTAGAATATGTGCAGTCTAGAACTTATTCTATGCAAAATTTGCATATTTATTTATTTGCACAGCGAACAGCATTTTTCTATAGCAAATTACAGTCAACCTCCCACATTTGCTAGAATTAAGGACACAGGACCTCTGCAAAAATAGAAAAACTGCCAATATCAAAATGTGTGTGTCTGTGGGATAGGGTCGAGACATGGTGGGGAGAACAGGTATCCAGGGTCCAAACCAGGCCAGGGAAAGGAGCGGAAAGAAGGGATGGGTCGCCATGGTGGCCTTATAATTTCTCTCTCTTGCCTCTCTCCTTCCTTGGGTATGTGGGGTGTCTTGGGAGAGGGTGTGTGCTGCTGAGAAATCAGGCTGTGACTCTTTCTTAGCTGGCCAGGCAGCGGCAGGAGGAGGAGGGGGACAGGTCTTTAAAGGGCTCATGGCCTGACTGGGGCCACCGAGAGGGAAGGTGCCCCTGGAAATGATGCACTGAGGTTGCGGGGAGGGCAAGGGTTGGAGAAATTCACAAATAATCAAATCAGTGAAAATGAAACCCACAAATGTGGAGAGCCAACTGTATATTTACGTATATAAAAAGCTGTGCAGAAAATACTGTTTCATGTGCAAAAAAATCACAGATTTTGCACAAAATAACTCTCAAACTATGCATTTTCTATGCAGAAAATGGTAATTTCATGTTGCACTTCACACTGTACCTCTTTCTACCTTCTCTACTAAACACGGAATAGTCAGAGCTATTGTCTCTGCATTGATATGACAATACCTCTTCACATATTTTAATCTTACAAGCCTGTGTGCTTGCTCCCCTTCTGTACGTGTGTTTTATGAGTGATTAAATCTGATAAAGGAGAACAATGTCTCACCCCCACATATGTTTGGTACAGCTGGGTGCAATAGTATTAAGTCTCATGCTCATTTTTGACTGGAAGTTAGAAAGTTTCCTTCATCATCTGCTGTTGTATAATGAGGTTTGTTTGGTTTGGTTTACTTTGCAGTTAATATACTCCCAGTTCTTGAATTCTGCAAGTTAACAAAATATTGTAGTGGAATATTTTCTATTTGAATCCTCTCTATGATATAGTAGTGTTTTACCATATTGAAGCATCTTCAGACAAAAATTATCACCATGCTAAATTATAGTCAAATTACTTTATTGTAATTTTATCAGGTCAAGAATTGTGTAAATCTGCTTCTAGTCTTCAGTTAACTTGCCTCTGTGGCCTTCTTTGTATTTATCTAGCTCATTTTGAAATTGCTCTTTCCTCACCCAAGTGATGTTGGGACCACTGTTCCAGAACCTCCCCCTCCATGGCTGAATGCAGCCACAACCTCTGCCTACTTGTATTACTCTCTCAGATAAAGGGACCCTCTCTGCCTTATTTAAACCATCTTTTGTTTTTTCTTCCAGCAGCTGCAGGTGGTTCCTTTATTCGGCGATATGCAGATAGAGCTGGCCAGATACATTAAGACCAGTGCTCACTATGAGGAGAACAAATCCAAGTGAGTGCCTGCCATAATGTCTCTTGGCTTTGGTGTGTCCTGGTCAAGAGAGGAAGTTGCCAAGACCTTTGCAACTCTCCTGCTCTCGTGTGTGAGATATGTGCATGGGTGCCTGTGAGCATGTGTTCATGTGATTATGTTATTGGGCATGGCTCCATATGAGTGAGTGTATTGATGCAGGATGTGTGTGGATGCATCATTTCTTATCCTTTCATAATTGTGCCTTGATGACTCCAAGGAAACAGTCCAGGTCTATGCATAACAAGACGTGCGTAAGCCCACTGATATCAGTGGGTTGTATGACCATTGAAATCAATGGGCTGGATGTAGCCACAGCTGTTCTCTTCTCACATAGCTCTCCCAGTCTTCTAGGAGTCCCAGAAAAGTTAAGTGAAGGCATTGATTCATGCAGAAACAAATTTCTTTGAATATTCATACCTGCTTATTACAGTTACCTTTAAAATGCTTGCTCTGCAGCTAGGAACATCTCAGGGCATTTTGCTGCCTGGGACAAAGGATAAATGTACACCCTCAGTACCGTAGACAGAAGCTAACTGGATTGACAGTAGCACAAGATGTCCTGCCATGCCTGAGGATAGCAAGCTGGTTTAGAAGTTGTAGAATAGGGGCAGCTGCCATTTACACACACACACACACACACACACCAGCATCTGCAACATGATGCCTCATGCTGTCTGGCCCTGTCTTCAGCCTTTCCTGGTTTTTCATTGGTTTGGTCGACTCTTTGGACATCCCAGATATTTCAGACTATAACAAATACTCCATGTTCTTTGAATTCTCCCAGGGCAGAGCAGACTCACAGAATGATAGGGTTGCAAGGGGCCTCATGGGTAATTGAGTCCAAATCTCTGCTTAGTGCAAGATCTCCAGCTAAGGGTAGCTGTCCCGCCCCTTTCTGAAGATGTCCAGAGAAGGAGACCTCACCAGCTCTTTAGGCAATTGGTTCTATTATGAAACCACTCTCAATGTCAAGAAGGTACTGTCAGGTAGTTCCAGCAATTGCTGTGAGGAACATAATATGACTACTTTGCCTGAAAGTAACAGCCTTGACTTCTTAAAGCATAGAACTCTGTCTGCTCACATGCTACTCAGTCCAAAACCTGTATCCTCCCTTCAGGCCTCTTCTAGAAAGGCGCACTCAGAGGTATCTCAGAGATCAGCCAGGGCAATTCTACCCCTTCAAGAGCCTTCCACCTCACCACTGACGTTCAGGTTATAAGCACAATGAAGCTCTGGTTCTCATGGTACAGCATTTATATTCCCTGGAAACTATTCCTGGTCATGCTGTTCCTGACCTCTTGCCTCAGAATACATTATTCTTGTTTCCTGCTGCCTGCCACCTATTGCTTGCTGCTTCCATCTGTTTTATGAGCCACCTTTTTCATTTGTCAGGATGTTACCCAATCTTTCTGCTGGTCTCAGGTGCAATGATAAAAGAAGTTCTGGTTGCTCTTACATATTGCCTCTTGCCTGGGCCCATCCCACTTTACCTGTCCTGAATCTTGTGTTATCATCCTGACCTAGTCTTTTGCTTGGACTCATTCTTTCCTAGCTGCTTTCCTATATCATTCAGTCAGGCTTGCTGACTCTGTCACTAGAATTTAAAAAAAAAAGGAAAGAAAAAAGATGTGTGCCTTTGTGGATATAGGGAGGTGACTGCAAGTTAGAATGGGTGCCAGTGATTTAGACTGAGAAAGTGTACATCCATGCAACTGACCACCAGTATCTGAGTGTCTGTGAGAATGTATATACTTACAAGAGTGTATGGTGGGCTCATAGATGTATGTGCAGATGGGAGTGAGTTAGTGGTTGAATATTTATGAAAGGTTGTGTATGGAGTATGCTTATGTGACTGCAGAAACAGATTTTGTGTGTAGCTTTTTAAGTGTGAGAGGATGTACCGTGAATATGTCTGTGAATTCTCACTGTCTGTTCTTGCATGCACACTGTCTTGTTCTTGTATGATGATGACTGTGAATGTGGGTATGAATGAAATATGCTGTGAATGTGAAAGATGTGTGCCTGCTCTGGATAGTTTTTATCCACATTTTCCAATAGGATATAAAATCCTCTAGAGCATGGACACAGCACTTTCTCTATCTGTCCAGTATAGGCTGCTTTTGGGGAGAGTGCAAGGATGGAAGGTATGGGGCTACACTGTAACACAGATGTTCTCAAACAACAGGCTTTCAAGGAGAACATCAGATGAAATGCAGGGTGAGCCATTTCAAGCTAAAATATCTTTCAACGGAATTTATGTTAGGGATTAAAATCATGTGGGGGAAAAGAAGTCTGGAAGTAGAAACCGAACATCACAGTACATAGGCAAAATGACCCTGCTGCCTTGGAAATATTGTGAATATCATGGAAGATCAGTTTAAACAGATATGCAGTTGAAGGTTAAATTAAGGGCTTATTTGAAGATCTCCCAGCCGAATTCGTGCATATGGGAAGATGCATAGGTAGCCTCTTGAATTAGAATGACATGCAGCAATCTCTGCATAGTTGTGTTTCAGTCAGCCATGCAAGTGGGTACTTGCATGTGTGAATTGTAATGATAGCTGTGAAATTTGTTGGAAAGGGACATTCTGGTGTGATGCTAATGCCATCTGTGCAAAGACCATCAGGTTGGTTAGAACACTGGTCCAGATCTCTCACTCAGTAGATATTTGATACTATCTTCAGTTTCATTACACTCCACAGACTCTGCTTTTGTTCTGTGACATCTGTGGAGTGACCATGAATACAGGCCTTGCATGTGGAACTTGTAACCTTATGCCCTTTAAGTGTAGATAAAAACCAGAGCTGGAAAAAAATCACTTTTTTGGACTACAGTTCCCAGAATCATTTAGTCATCATGCTGGCTGGGGGATTCTAGGAGTTCTAGTCAAAGAAGTAACTTTTCCAAGGTCTGAAGATAACAAGGACTCAAGAAGTCAATGGTCACAGGAGCATGTCTATCACTGACAGTCTAATTCCAGTGGTCAAGAAATGGCAGAGTTCTTCATTGCGTAGTTATTTAACTTTCTAAGTCAGCAATGAGTCTAAAAGAAAGGTAAAAATCATGTGACCTCCAAATGTTATCACACTGCAATTTTCAGCAGCCCTAGCCAGTGGTGAGGAATGCTGAGAGATGCCGTCCTTTGAGGACAACATACTTCTCTCCCTTGTCTAATAGTATCAACAGGGAGTTTTCACTCACTAGCATGTATGTTTGTTTTTTACTAATTGTACCTAAACTTTATTTCGTATGGCCAAAATCTATTGAAATCCTAATCTGAGCTTGATCCATAAAATCTGGGAAGGTCTTCTCATAAAAACTGTTTAACAATTTGTCTGTGTTTAATCCCATTTCTAATATCTCCAGTTCCATCCCAGTTGTCAAAATGTGAGATATTTTTTCCTGTCTTCCTCACTTACTAACAACTACTTTCTCATTCAGTTTCCAAACAGGGCAGCATGGTCCCCTGAAGCTCTCTCCTCCCTGGGGAAGAGAATTTGGACCTTAACTGATTGCATGACTCTTTCCCCATGTTCCTGCACTTTCATGCCTGTTCCTTTCCTTTCCTCTCCCTTATTCATTCCACCTTTGTGCTGAGATGTGATTAACTGTGTTTTTCTTGTGTGGCTTTTTTAAATCTGTATGATAGACTAGGTTATATGTAGCAGGCTGGGCTAACACAGCCAAGTCTCTGGTCATACCTGTTAACCTGCTGATTCTATTGAGGGAAACAGGACACTGAAAGGGTAAGAGTAAAGCATTGGGATTGTGGGACTTCTGGAAATATAATTGGGTATGATTGTTGTCAGCATAGTTAACAGAGATGCATCCACCAAGGAGATCAGATTCCAGATTAGTTCAGATTCCAAAAACATAACAACACCTTCCCCAACATTCCTATCTTCATGTGGCCAGTGCTATAAAACAAGAAACAGATTTTGAATTATGAAGCATTTAACTTGGCAGGTAGCCAATGTAAGTGTCATTGACTGAACTGGTGAATAATTTGTAACTGCAGAAGGAAAGGGGAAGTGCATGGCTAGATACAGATGTCACATAAAACTCTTGGCTTTTTATGATGCTTAAATACACAAACCACATTTTTAAATCAACTAGTAACCTAGAATCAGAAACTGGTGAGGCTAATGGTTATGGTCTTAATTGACAAACCATAGGAAGGGAAACATACGCCACCCACTTTTGGTCCTCCTTGTGCCTTCTTTTTACAATAGATGCTAAACAGCAGTCTTCACTTCCATCAGCATTTACTTTCCAGGTCACAGTTTAGTTTGCTGCCTATGGCGTGACTATTAGTCCAGTTTCCTCATGATTGCAAGGTAAGTACATTATAGGTATATAAAGATGGTGTGATGTCTATATAGGGCTGTCCAGAGTAAATTACCACTATGTAACATCTTGTCAGTTGGACCTGTCCCCACCAGCCCAGCTTGGCAAATGCCTGTAATTGGGTGCAGTAACAAGTGACCGCACCTTGAGTATACCACCATTTTTTGTAGAATGACTGAAGTAAGGTAAAGTGTTTGGAAGTAACTGTTCCTTCACTGTTGGTTTTCTGCTCAGGTGGACATGTACTCAGAGCAGCATCAGTCCTCAGTACAACATTTGTGAACAGATGGTACAGATCCGAGATGACCATATCCGTTTTATCTCTGAACTTGCTCGCTACAGCAACAGTGAGGTAAGCATTCTTAGAAAGAAAAGCAGGCTCTTCCTGGTATAGTGCAGAAGGTGAAAGAGGAAAGTTTGGATGTGGATTTGGAGTTAAAATCAGATTGGCCATGAAATCAACAGGCAAACAGACATAACCTCTCAGAGCCAGTTAGTTCTCTTTTCGTTAGAGTGCTGACAACCTGCCTCTCAGAATAATTTTGTAGATAATTACTGCTATAAACTAGAACTGGTTCACCCAATTCTGCTTTCTTCAACTAGCAGTGGTTCTCCAAGTAATTTGGCACAAATTGATCTTTCTCAGCATTGCTGTGATCCTTTTAGATGGGGATGTCTGAGCTTCAACCTGGGAGTTACTGCATCAAAGCAATGTATCTCTCTCCATTCTTCTATGCCATATACCTCTTTCTGATCATCTAGAGTCCTTCTGCCAACTGCCTCTGCTTCTTCTGTTTTGCATTCCGTTGCCTCCACTGTTTTCATTCCACAAATTTACACAGCATCTTATTTTTAATAATTGTTATACAAACAAACTTTCAGTGCAGTGAACAAGAGCTAAACAATGTAAGGAAACCTGGTAATGATCAAGAAGAAGCTTAGACTGGTATGACTGACATACCACAAAAATAGATACTGTATTTGATTAAAGGTTTAGTGGTCTTGCTACTGCTAAAAGAATGGAAAATAAGCTTCTCATTCAACATAGATGATAAATCCGTTGGAAGAATACTCAGAATCAACAAGCATGGTGTCTTTGAAATGGTTTCTTGGTCATATTGTTAACTTCTGTGAATATATTGACCCAAAACCTCTCTGTCAGACACAGATGCAAGTCTGCCTCAGGTCCTTGACACTGCTTCCAACATTTCTTTGATGTTGTTTTGAAGTTCTTGATGGTGTTCTTCTTTTGCCAATATGCTTACTACCTTCATTGAGCCAGTAGTGAGGCATATCATTATGTATCCCAAATTATCTGTAGCCATCCCTTAAATCCACTTTCCAGCATACTTGTAAAGCTTCAGTATTGCTACAGGATCAAACCCTATGCATGTCTTCATCTTCCGTGTAGATTGTACTCAACTGGAGGGACAGAAGAGACAAGCATGCTAGTTCTATCCTTATTCATAGCCATTTTTGTCCCCTTTCTCATCTGAATAATCTTGAGTGGTGTCTCTATGTAGGCTAATGATGTAAAGAATACTTGCACATTTTATCTTTGAAGAAAAGTGGTGCCTGAATACATTAACACATCTTTTCAAGAACACGGATTATTGCTGCAAGATTTTTCACATTTCAGGAGTTCTTGTGAAAATTTCTTTGGCACAAAACTTTTTTTTTTTTTTGCACACACACATGCACAAAAATCTGCATAGAAAACACTGTGTTTTGCACAGATGAAATTTTCACAAAATACTCCCAAAATGTGAAAAATCATTAGAAAATGTGCAAAAATTCTTGTAGTCTTATTTATCAGAGAAAAAAATGTTGAAAATCTTCCTTCTTGTATGTGAGAACAAAATAAGAAAAGGTGTATGCCCCTTGGGTAGGTCTCCTGCACAATGAAATCCTTGATTTCCCAGGATCCTACATTGCATGAACGACATAATACAGGTACAGAAGCTTCTGCACTCCAGAGATTCATTTGGTCTAGAAATGGAGAGTGACAAGGGCCCTTTTCACATGTGGGGGGGGGGAATGGGCGAAAACGCCCAAAAACGGAGCTTACCTGAAACCGGGTAAGTCCATCACCACATGGAGCACCGCGAGCTCGCTGCTCCGCAGTCCTCTGGTGTCCCAAATGGTGGCTTCCGGTTGGTGGAGGCTCTCCACCAACCGGAGAAGCTCGCCAGCCAGAAGCCCGCCCCCAGCAGATCTGCAGGCACGCACTTGAGCGCGCCTGCAAATCCACTTCGGAGCCAGGCGACGGAGCGGCGCGGGGCTGCACGCTCCGTGCTTTTTAAAAACCTCTAAAAAGAGGTTTTTAAAAAACACGCAGCGTGGCTAGTTCCGGCCACTCCTGAGTGGATTCTGGTGTGGAACTACAAAAAGTAGTCCACGCCAGTCCACTCTCTGGTGTAGAAGACCTCCGTGAGAGGTCGCTCTGCACCATTTCAGAAGCCCGGTATGGAAATGGCCAAGGACTAGAGGAAAGAAGACATGGATCAATGCTTGCATGCTTATCCCCTCTTCTTCCTTTTCTGAACAAACACAGAAAACAAACACTTGCATGTGACATCATTCAGTCAAGAATGTGTATAGTCCATGCTCTTTAGAACTTTAAAAACAGTCATTCTTAGTGGTCTTACATCAATGAAGAACCAAGGTTCTTCTCCATATCGGTCACAGATACATAGCATTTGTCCAAAATAATGTTCCAGAAACAATTCAGTCACTTTTGCTTTTAAACTTTAATGTGTCTTTCTAAGCATAATAAAATACAAAAGATTTTAAAAGGGGTACTGAAGATACTTGTGGTTTTGCCCAACTTTTTCCAGCAGTGTGGAAGTTGGACTTCTGAAAAGATTTCTGATCTCATGTACATGTTTACAGCCAGAGAGGATAATCAAGAATTAATTGATAATGCCCCTCCCCCACGCATATCTGTATATTTTGTCTCCATCCCACAAGACTCGACCTGTCAGTATACATTTTTAAGTAATGGAAGATCCTGTCTGATTTCAGAAACAAAGTGGGATTAGGTCTGGTTAATACTTGGAAGGAAGACCTAGAGGGAATACCCTGTGTGGTAGGCTATATAGAGAGGAAGACAGTGGCAGACCACCTCTGAATGAGTCATGCCAAGAAAATGGTAGGGTTGCGATAAATCACATACAGTTTGAAGGCATATAACAACATTACATAACATAACAGCAACTAATCCTTTATGCTTCACAACAAAGGCCTCAATTGGGCATCCCAGTCCTCCCTTTACTTTATAAATAATATTTTCATTATGTCTCTGTTTTTTGTTCTTACATACACAGTAATTAATTCCTTCTTGGTCTTTTTTTCTTAAAGATCTTGTCTGAAACAGGAAATTAAGTTTGGGGAGCAAGGTCATTTTGACAGTCATATTCTCTGCATTTTATTTCAGCCATGTATCCAGCTTTTCTGGTATCCCTTCATTGGTTTCTTTGTTTTCAGTGCAGTCATTTTGTTTATAAGTATTTACATTTTCTTGCTGAGATATGAATTGTGGCAGTCGCTACAATTAATAAAAATATGGTTGTAAGAGAAATTAAGCATAATGTGTCCTTCAGAGGGATAGCTGTCTGTATTGCCTTCCCAGGTTGTGACTGGCTCAGGGTTGGACAGCCAGAAGTCAGATGAAGAATACAGAGAGCTTTTTGACTTGGCTTTACGGGGGCTTCAGCTTTTGTCCAAGTGGAGTGCACATGTTATGGAAGTGGTAGGTATATGTATTGGACATAGTCATAGTTTTGTTGTGATTGGCATTAGGCTTGATGGTTTGCCATAAATAAAGATGAGTTGTTTGTTTATAAACCACACCCAATCTTGATACTCAAGCTTATTGCTCACAGGCCATAAACCCTAGCATTTGGAAAACAGAAGTTCTATGTACAGGGGAAGGATTGTGTGATCTTGAAATGATTCAAACAGTTCTCTCAAAATAACAGTGGCCAGATTATTTCTGCTTTTTGTTTTCTCTGCTCAGTATTCTTGGAAACTGGTCCATCCTACCGATAAATTCTGTAAC
Source organism: Cyclura pinguis (assembly GCA_030412105.1). NCBI lineage: Eukaryota > Metazoa > Chordata > Lepidosauria > Squamata > Iguanidae > Cyclura > Cyclura pinguis. The sequence continues at coordinate 105,904,259 of CM059600.1, read as the reverse complement.
AAAGATTGCCCTGGCACTGCTGAGGAGTATGAGAGAGCCACACGATATAATTATACCAGTGAGGAAAAATTTGCCTTTGTTGAGGTGAGCGGTTATTTTGGCTTGCTGTTTCAAAATAGTATTTCTTTTAAAAGATGAAGTGTGTATCATAATAGTATCTCTTTTAAAAGGTGGTTGAAATGTCTACTTGGGAAAATGGAAACTATCTTTCCTTGTTGCTATTTTTCCAAGAACTGTGTGCTATGATTTTACTCCAAGGGCTTTTCTGCATGGTAAAACAATACCAGGGCAATCAGACATTGCCATTTTTATTGACTTGCATATATTTTCTGTTTATAGTTATCACTGTTAGTGATAACTATGGTGCTGGCAACTGCAATATCATCTGCATAGCCAGTAGAATATAGAACAGAAGATTTCTTCCCATTCCATCCAGATTCCATCATGATATCTATATGCAGCCTCTGGATTGCAGAGATTTGCACACTTGCAAATACCTGCTGCTGGAAACAGTAGAAATGGAAGGCTGTGCCTTTTGTGTCCTACTTACAGAAAGTCTTATGTCATTTAGTTGTCTGTCATAGGAAATAAGATGTTGGACTAGACTGAGATGTGCAGTTGTGGCTGTTCAGTTGTGGTTGGGCTGCATCTCATGTCAGCTCAAGTGAGCACAGGCAAAGGTAAGATATTATGCCATCCAACAAGATCTGTAAGGCCAGAGTTGCCCAACCTTACACTACATATGCCTTTCTTCTGATTTATCAGGCTGCTCTGTTCTTGCATTGTCATATTTGTGCTCTGGTTAGGGCACCAATATAGCATTCCCATTGAACTCAGGATCCCGTGCTTCTGAAATAAAAGCTGGAAGTCTCATCAATTCAAAATCTTCAGCAGAGCGTGGAATGCTATTATTACTATAAAGAGAATGATAATTCTTTATAGGATCATCACCTGCTTTGTCTTGGAATATCTGTCATATGGAAATGTCATATGGGAAGTCAGCTTTGAAACTGAATAGGATCTCACAAGTAGTCAGTGATATGGCTTGGGAGCCAGTTATTCAGAAGTGGAGTAGGAACAATCATTGCACTGCTACATTCTCAGTGGTTCTTTGGACTTTGTCTTACATACCTCATAAGTTTTGTTTATAACAATTTTAATATTGATCAGTGGCATTTTAATATGGGGATAAATGCTATCAGTTCATATGACTAGGAAAATTCTGAGTAAGAGCTCAACAGGAACAATGTTCTTTGAATGAATTAAAAAACAAAACACTACAATCCAATTGGCTACTTAAGCTGGGTCCCATTGCTTCCCACAGAGGCAGCCCCCCACCTCCCTCTGGCAGTTTCCCTTATACCCTAAAAACTTGCTGGAAGGTTTCCCAGAACTGAGATTAATCTAAGTACCCAGCTGGATCTTGACCAAAGTTGCCAAAATATTTTTATTTGATTGTGTGAGTCAGTTTTACTGCAAAAATTCTGTCTGCATTTGCACAAATTTGAACATTGAGAAAATGTTTAGCAAACAATATTGAAATGGCTAAATAATTTGGACTTAGGTTTTTTTCCCTCAGACTGGAATACTTTGTTTCTGACAAGGCCTAACAAATAAGATTGACAGGCAACTATAAAACAAACTACAATCAGCCGTCCACATTTGCAGGCTTGCAATTTGATTATTCATGGATTATTTGCTGTCATTTACTGCCTCCCTCTGCCATTTTTAATAGGGACTGCAAACCTCATGAGACTCAGAAACTGCAAACGAAGCTAGTAAGTCCCTATTAAAAATGGTGTGGGGCAGCAGTGGAGGTGGCAGTAAGCACCACCGGCCACACTCTTCTGCCTTGTGAAGGAACTCTGATGCCTCAAAGGAATCATGGTGGGTTGAATATGGTGATCATACCTTTTTGTGTGTTTAATGTGGTTTGGGAGGGCCTAGAGTTATTCAGGGTTTTTCCACTTTCACAGGGGTCCTGTGCCCCTAACCCTAGAGAATGTGGAGGGATGACTGTAATGAGATGAAAGGAAAGTGTGGATTTTATTTACTACAAGATGGCATACTAAACAAATATTCCCATTCTGCTTTGAAATCTTCAGGTGATTGCTATGATAAAAGGTCTCCAGGTGCTCATGGGTCGCATGGAGAGTGTCTTCAACCAGGCTATCAGGAATACGATCTATGCTGCTCTGCAGGATTTTGCTCAGGTGACACTAAGAGAACCACTGAGGCAAGCTGTGAGGAAGAAGAAGAATGTTCTCATCAGGTAAGACTGGCTTTCACCAAGCCAACTTCCCTGTGTATTCTACACTCAGCACAATGCTACTTAAAAAGGGGGTGGGGTGGGGCAGCCATACATCAGGTTTCCTCAGAGTTCCTCATGTTGCAACATCTTCATATTATGTACGCTCACTCAATGTTCCACTTCACTGGTCTGTGCCTTGGAGAATAACATATGCAGTGCCAGAGTCACATTTTGCCCACATCTGTAGTGTAAAGTCTTTCTTTTTCTTTTCTTTTTTCACTTATACAATTAAAATTAAAGGAAAAACACAATTCAAAACTATTAAAAACAGGATCTAGAAATACATCAAACTAAAAAAATTAACACACATCTAGTAACAGTCCTTATCTTTAGCAGCTGATTAATTCCCAAAAGCCTGCCACTATTTTTTTTTAAGTTTTTAATCTCATATACTTTTGACTGTCCAGAGGAAATACAGATGCATTGTTTGATTCTTTATTTTCTTAATATCTGGTTTCACAGCCAAAATGATATGCCTGTGTTCATTTGGAAGTTATACTGTAGAACTATAGTTCAGCTAAATAGTGCATGCTTTGCATGCAGAAAATACCCTGTTCAGTCCTTGACACTGGCAAACTCAAGCAAGCAGAAGGGCTCATCCTGTCATTTCAGGACAAAAAACTCCCCGCTTGGACTACAAGTACCTTTGGTCCTGTCATCTTCAGCTAAAAAATACCAGGGCTGAAAGGACCGTATATGTTAACTCTAGATCACTGTTGAAAGAGCAATGTTAATGCCAGATAGGACAGTGATTTGTCTCAGTATCTGGAATACTGAGGTGTTCACAGTCCTTAGAAACCAATACCTGTGCTCATAAAGTGAACATTCACGGGATGTTGAGGTAAGTGGAGCATGAGTTGTGAACCTGTGGCTACTTCTTTCGTAGTCACAAAGAGGTATGCTGGTGTAGGTGTGTGTGTGTGAGCTTGTGTGTGCTTGCATGCCTTTGAGCTACTTGTCAACTTATAGCAATCCCATATGTTTCCTAGTTTTTTCTTAGGTGAGAAATATGAGGAATACTCAGAGGTGGTTTTGCCTGTTCCTTCCTCTGAAATTATATTTGTTCCAATGACTCATGGTAATATGCAATTTATTATGTGTAGTTTGGGGCAAAGAACTAGAGTGTAGATCCAGAACAGTGCATAGGCAAAGCATTAAATATCTCCACACAAGTTCAACATTATATATATTTAAATATAACTTGCTTTTCTTCCAGGGAATTCAGAGCAACTTACATATGGCTCCCGTGTTTTTTTCCCTTTATGATATCATTCTCTGGTCAATTATTTATCTATATTTTACCTCAGATATGTTTTCCTGAGGGATGTTGTGGGAAACTGAGGAGCACTTTAACTTACAGTTTTCTCTTGGTTGTGTTCTGCTATTTTAAATAACTTGTCAGAAAGTGATGTATTTAGTGCTATCAGTGTACATTTGCATTTGGGGTGAATTCAACATGGGAGGAGGGAAATCAAACACAAAACACAACATAGAGATTCTCTTGGGAATATCAAGACCATAACTTTATTTACAACAGTTAGTAGTGCTGGCTTGGCATGAAGTCTGGATCCATATTGGATAACCTGCCTGTTATTGATGAACCCATCTCTAGCCTGACTGCTGGTAGAGAAAACCAGAATGACAGTGACAGAGCCTACACAGGTGTACAACTGCTGTGTGTTTCCCTGTTACCTGGTGACAGGACGTGCCCTTCTGCCTCACCCCCCAAGCCCCCTTAATGTGACCCCATAAAAGGAGGAGGATCTGTAAGTCACTGTGGCCTTTTTTCTACCCACCATCTGGATCCAGTCCTCATGCCACACCACCCAAGTTATGACAGAATGCAAAATTACAACAAAACAAGCATACTTATTACATAATACATAATGACAATTCCATTCTGTATAGGATGTATATATACAGGGTATATATACAGGAACGCGGCCAAAACAAGACTGTCCAAGGATGAATTTGAAGAGCTGGGCAGTTGTAAGTGGGCAGTTAGGGTGGGCAGTTAGGGTGTCCAGTTGTAAGCCATGCCAGGGTAGACAGAAGAATTATTAAATCTGTGCAGTATGTAGCAACCAGAACAGATTGCTGGACCAAGGACAAGAAGAGTTTACTAGGAGGTAACAGCTCTCAGAACCAACTAGTGGATGCACTCTCAAAAATGAATTCATGGTGTTGAATTACAAACATCTTAACAGCCACCACGCATATGATATCAACATACTGGTTCTGATACCTGAGTAGGTCATACTGAAGAAACAGTGATGAGACTGATTTAATCCAGTGAGTGTCTTATCTTAGCAGACTGCCTATCTAATTCCTATTTCATTCCTCTTTAGTGTCCTTCAAGCAATTAGAAAGACAATCTGTGACTGGGAGGGAGGGCGTGAGCCTCCAAATGACCCCTGCCTGAGGGGAGAAAAGGACCCCAAAGGTGGTTTTGATATCAAGGTCCCACGGCGAGCTGTAGGGCCTTCTAGCACACAGGTATGTATCTCCCTCTTAGAACACCTTGAAACACAGAGTTGTCTATGCAAGCTTTTAAACACCTTTGTTTTATTTTAGGCCCTTTTCGCATGGCATTTCTGAAGCGAAAGGGCCCCTTGAGCGTCGTGTAAATGTGAGGAGCGATCCATACGATGCGCTCACATTTGCACAACGCTCAAGGGCCTGACGCGGCCTGCGCACATATTTTTTCATTTTCAGCTCAAAGCCGAAAATGCTGCGCGGTCGCACATCGCTCTGGGGCCCCGCACGCACTTACCTGGCGTGCGGAGCCTCGGGAGCCGGGCTGGTCGCACGTCCTCTCCTCGGTGCAGCCTGGGAGGTCCCAGGCTGCACTGCGAACGGAAGAGGTGGGGTGCTTGTGCAACCAGGAAGCAGCTGCAGACCCAAAGCAGCAGGGACGTGACAGCGTTCCTCCCAAGACTTCCTGTGGGAGCTGCGCAGCCCAGCACCGGGAAAAGGTAAGGTGCGAAAAGGGCCTTAGTCTCCTTCCTGCCAATTTTTTTGTAATTCATACACAAGTTGTCCACAAGGAGCCTCCTTCTCTCTACCAAACAGATGATCACTGCTGTAAACTCAGACAGTGCTGTTCATAACTTAAGTGGTTTGGTGATCTGCTTAGAACTGATAGGTAATAGGCAATGTCAGAAACCTAGAGCACTGAGAATCCAGGAAATTGTCCTCAAATACTATCTGTTTAAAAGAGACAGTGGGGCCTAGTAGCTTGAATGTTGGACTAAGACTCTGAGACAGCAGGGTTTGAATCTCCTCTCAACCATGGAATCACACTGGGTGACCTTGGACAAGTCACACTCAGCCTAATAGGAAGCCAATTGCAAATTTTCTGTGTAAATACTTCCAGTAAAACCCTAGGATAGGGTTACCATAAGTCACAGTCAGCCTGAGGGCACATGATAACATTATTAGTTTACATTAGGTTTATTAGGTTACAATTATATCCTTCCTTTCTTCTACTTTATCCTAACAACTCTTCCTTTCCCCTTTATCTTCACAACAACAAACATGAGCCCAAGATCACCCAGTGGGCTTCATGACTCAGTGAATAAGTGAATCTCTGGCCATTTCCACACTACACTGTTACAGTGCTATTATTCTACTTTCAACATCCTATGGAATCCTGGGATTTGCAGTTTAAGGGGCAGCATTTAGAATTCTTAGCCAGAGAGTTATTTGGCCTCTGTAAACTGCAAACCCCAGAATGCTGCAGCATGTTGAAAGTGGAATAATAGCACTAGAACAGTGTAGTGCAGAAATGGCCTCCGTCTCCAAACACTCTGATTTCTCACACTGTTTTATCACTACATTGCACTGGTTCTCTGTTACATGCAGAGTATCATACAGCCTAGAACCCTGGAGATTTTTTAGCCTCTCCTCAGTTCTTCCGCAGCAACTGGCAGTTGGCAATTACAAGTTGAATGAATACATGGGTCCCGGATTAAAATTTCAACATAACTAAAATCTGATGCCAATGATATGTGCATAATGAGTTGCAAGTCTCAATAATAATAATAATAATATTATTATTATTATTATTATTATTATTATTATTATTATTATTATTATTATTTACCCACCTCTCCTCAAGACTCGAGGCAGGGTACAACAGGTTAAAATACAATTAAAACACATTATGATTAAAATACATTAAAAACATAAAACCATTCAAATACAAACATATCATAATTAAAATCGTAATTAAAAATAGATTGGGTAGGCCTGCTAAAAGAGAGAAATCTTTAGCAGTTTTTTAAATTCAGACAGCATGCAGAGGCAAAACTGGCTCACCTTGGCCACCTCTCCTGTCCACACCCAAATTCCTTGTGTTTATTATAGAGGAGTCTGGAATACTATAAATTAAAGAAAGTGGCACAAATTCAGAATTGTGGGCATTAGGGCAGGGTGGTTTTTGTTCCTTTTATTGTTTTTTTTTAAAATGTAGCTTGTTTATATGGCCTAAATCAACATTGTGCTGCTAGCTATTGGATAGTGCCATTGCAAATTCTCTTCCTCCCCATTCCCCAGCATCCCTCCCATGTTCCATAACATGCTACTCTACAGGATTTGCCAAGTTTGAGTGTAAAGATTTAGCAAAGTGGAGTTGTCTCCATCTTAGGCCCTTTCTGCACCTTACCTTCTTCCAGCGCTGGGGTGCAGGGATCACGCGAGAAGCCTCTGGTGAGAGGCTCTCTGTGCAGAGGCCTTCGGCTCTGTACGAGCTGCCTGTTCATGCAAGAGCCCCGCCTATTCCTTCCGCAGCGCAGCCTGGGACCTTCCCAGGCTGCGCTGGGGCAGGAAGCACGACTGGTGTAGCTCCGGAGGCTCCGCACACCAGGTAAGTGCGCATGGGGCCTGGGAGCAATGCGCGATTGCGCACCACTTTCGGCTTCTAGCCAAAAATGAAAAGGTGTGCAATCGGTGCCTCCCAGCCCCTGGAGCGTCGTGCAGATCGCTCCTCACAATTGCGCAACGCTCCAGGCGCCCTTTCTCATGGAAAATGCCGTGTGGAAGGGGCCCTAGTTTCATTAACAGGAGGAGTTTGTCAGCAGGATGACAGCAGTGTATCTTGTCATGTATTTTAATGGAGAGCAACTCAAATTAATTTTACTCTTGTGTAGGGATGTAAATTTTCCATAAATTCTCATTTTCACAGGCAAGAATGAATAAATTTACCGTTTTTCTCTCTACTGTGAGAAAATCCTCAAAAACTGTATAGGTTATTGAGGACTATTTGCAGTTCAGAAATTATTCTGTAAAGCACAGAAAATGGCATTTTGCATAAACAGTGGCATTTGCTGCACAGAAAATCATATCTTTTGCACACACTTCTGTTTTCAGTGCAGAAAAAAGTTTTTTTTCTCAGAATAAATTCCATTCCTCATTCCTTTCCAAGTACTTTCAAATATTATCTCTTCGCCAGCTCTTTGTGAGATGAGAATTCTAAATCTGATTGTTAGTCCCAATTGGAATAGATTCATAGTGTCAATCAGAATTTTCTGAGTCAACACATATGTAGATCACATTAATTCAATCGGTCTGCTCTAGTTGGGACTAGTAGTCAGATTTGCCCACAGAGAATGATGGATTTGTAAAGACCCTAATTGACAACAATTAATGTCTCCTTACAGCTTTATATGGTGAGAACCATGCTGGAATCCCTCATTGCAGATAAGAGTGGCTCAAAGAAGACTTTGAGGAGCAGTCTGGATGGACCCATAGTCCTGGCAATTGAAGAGTTTCACAAACAGTCTTTTTTCTTCACTCACCTTCTCAATATAAGCGGTAAGTAGTAATGGCAATTCTTGTGTGAGGACACATTTGATCTGAGTCAAATATCAAGAATAGTAGATCCTGGCCCAAAGCATTCCATTTGCCATAGCTTAGTTTTGGCAGACTGGATTTTATTAGAAATTGCTGATATGGGTATTTTAACTGGCTTATTGAATAATCTCTTGTCATACTGTTGTAAGAAAATCATATATACATATTTTACATGTAAAGGTGTACAGCATTTTATATATAGTCAGCCCTCCACATTTGCGAGTTTCCCTTTTGCGGATTTGATTATGTACGGACTATTTGCTGTCACCTCTGCTGCTTCCCTATGCCATTTTTAATAGGGACCGCAAGCTTCGTGAGACTGAGAAACTGTGACAAAGCTTATAAGTCTATTAAAAATAGTGTGGAGCAGCAGTGGAAGTGACAGTAAGTCCCACCAACCACCTACTTCTGCCTTGTGAAGGAACCCTGATGCCTCAAAAGAATCCACAGTGGGTTGAATAGGGTGATCATACTTGTGTCAAATATAGTTTGGGAGGACCTAGAGTTATTCACATTTTTTTCACTTTTGCGGGGGTCCTGTGCTCCTAACCCTAGCGAATGTGGAGGATGATTGTATTTTGTTTTTTTCTTAATGTTGACACTTTTGTATGTCTATATAGCAATTTTGAGTTATGATTTTTAAAAATGTTAGACTTCAGAATTGCCAATCTGAGCAACATACTTCTTCATTAGCATTAAATCTTTCCCATTCTTGGGTGGTGGGGAAATATTATGTGTTTTCAGAAGCCCTCCAGCAGTGCTGTGATCTGTCCCAACTTTGGTTCCGAGAATTTTTTTTGGAGTTGACCATGGGCCGTCGAATTCAGTTTCCTATTGAGATGTCTATGCCATGGATTCTAACAGATCACATCCTGGAAACCAAAGAACCTTCCATGATGGAGTAAGACCTAAAGGATTATTTTTCCTCCTATGAATATGTATAGTCATGCTCAAAGAGATCATGATCCTTCCTGTCCTAGTTAGTGACCCTGATAGTTGTCAGTTTTCCCATTCTGTGCCACCACAGCCTCTGTTCTGCAACACTTTGGGCTTCCCACTTTTCTTACTAGGAATGAGGAAGGATGTCCAGACATAAGAATGGGGTGTTTAGACACCCCATCAGGAGAATGATCAGCTGCCATGAGAGTGTTTACATTTTGGGACTTCTTAGCACAGAAAACAATGGAAATATATTTTGGCATAAAAGATACAGCTTCTTGCACAAAACATTTTTATGCAAAAAAAAAAAAAGTATTTTTACCTAAACATTTTTTGCAAATGTGTGGAAAAAATCATTACCCATGTTCAAAAAGTCTTTCATTCTCACCAATGAGGTAAAAACTATTTGTTCTTGCATTTGAGAATGATGTAAGTGAAGATATCCCTAGTTCTCACTTATACTCCTTTTTGCACATGCAGAAATCCTTTTGAGAGGTATATGAAAATGAAAGTCCTTGCACTTCAGATTGGCTTTAATGCTACAAAAGAACAAGTACAACTGATCAAGAGGTGGTGCATTTTACATCTATTAAAGGGGCTCATGTTGTGGCAGCCCAGCTTTGGAATATATTTCTGAAGGAGGTATGACTAAGACCAACATTGTGTTATTTCTGAAACCAAGTCAAAAGTTTTTATTTGCCCAGGTAGTTTGAATTTACTCTGTTTTTTGTTAAACCTCATTAAATTATCAGGAAGTAAAACTTCACTTATTCTCTGATGCAAGAACAGAAAAAAACAAACTTTTTTTCCCTGATAGGCAAAAATACAAGCATTTTTGTGGCTTTTTCAAACATTATTTGCATTTTCACTGGTTTTCCACAGAAAACAGTGAGGGGGGTTGCTTAGAATACAGTGACTTGGGCAGAATACTTCTTTTTCAGCAGTAGCCGATGTAACATTTTACATCTACATCTACATTTTAAAAAATTAAAGAGACTTTCTTTTGCTGCCACTGAAGAATGAAAAATCTCACAGTGATTCACTCAGAATCTCAATACACCATTTCTTGTGAAGAACAAAAACAATTGCAAGCACTTTTTACATCACTATGGAATACTGTTTGCTATTCTTTCTATAATCATTCCATTTCAGTAGCTATAATGCAGTGCAAAGAGAGGCATGATTGAACAGGACACCTATAGCATTACTGCGTTTAAAACAGAGAGCCTGGGACACAATGTCCAGCTCTGTGCTGGATTTAGGCCATAGCCGTGATACTTAATTTTTATTATCTTTCAATACTGCAATTATTAATGGGTAACAGATGTTTAATTACTGTGTTCTAGGGCTTATTTTTGGTTAGCGATTAAATTTTTATATAATTTGGAAAAAAAAAAAGAAGCAGCAGCACTACAAAAGGGAGAACCAACATGGTGTACTGATTTGAGTGTTGGATTATGACCCTGGAACTCAGGGTTTGAATGCTCACTCAGCCATGAAAACTCATTGGCTGACCTTGCACAGGTCAAACTCTCTCAACCTCAGGAAAAGAGCAAAGGCAAACAACCATTGAACAAAACCCCATGATAGTTTCTTGTTGGGGTTGCCGTAAGTCAGAAACAACTTGAAGCACACAGCAATAACAATAAGTACAAAAGCAGAGTTGCCCAGTCCACATGTTCTTTATGTTGGTGTTCATGGGTGTCTTTCTTTGCAGATATGTGCTCTATCCATTGGATCTTTACAATGACAGTGCATATTATGCTTTGACCAAGTTTAAAAAGCAGTTTCTATATGATGAAATTGAAGCAGAAGTGAGTTTCCTTCCCATTTCTTCACCAATTATTTATTTTATGAATTTCATGAAAAGTTTATCTACATTTATCCATGTTCATTCTTTAGCTCATTTTCTTCTTCTTTCTTCTATCAGGTTAACTTGTGTTTCGATCAGTTTGTGTACAAACTGGCAGACCAAATCTTTGCTTACTATAAAGCAATGGCAGGCAGGTATGAGACTTCTGTTGGGTTTTGCTCCCTGTATCAACATGTTTTTTAGTCAAACTCAAGACTATCTTGCATCAGCTCTTCTGCATTTCTGTAAGGATTGATTACAGTGTGCCCACCCTGGAGGAATATGGTCAGGTCAGGAGTATATATGCAAAATGCCTATTTTTGCCAGTAGGCCTATACCCAGACAGGGTTATGAAGATCAGTGTTAACATCCATCTACTAGCATAAATTGCAATGCTTCAGCTATAGGAGAAAGAATGAATTTTTTTTTAATGAATGGAGTAAGCAGAAAACTCTAAAAACAGAGGCAAACAGAATACATTTCTTCATTAACAGTCACTGCCCTGCATGCTATTGATAGTCTCAAGCAGAGTAGACTCACTGAATCAGTTGAGATACAAGGAGCAGTCGCTTAGGGACAGGGGGGCGACAGGGGCGATTCGCCCCGGGTGGCAATGTTTTGGGGGCATCCCGGCCCGTAGCCATGCCCCCATGCGCACTGCCCATGGCTCCCGTGGCATAGCTCTGCCCCCTCCCACCCCCTTCCTCACACTCCAAGCTCTGCCACTGACAAGGAGTCAATGTTGAAGTAAATTCCATTGATTCAATGGTTCTTACTTAGTTGAGATTAATAATTAGACATAAGGGCATTACAACTTTCTGTTTCCTGAATCTTTTAGATCGGGGTGAACAATTCTGTGGGGCTCAGGGACCATCCAGCCCCCACTCCCACGCAGGCCACCCACCACCAACAAGCTCAAATGATTTCATTTTCCTCTCCTCAGAATGACAGAAAGCAATATTTTGGATTGCCTGTGCAGATTCTTGTGGGGATGAGATTATTACCATTTGTTTTCCTGTGTTTAAAATGAGCTTTCTGCATGATTGGGGGGGGGGGCAAAATTGCCCACAAATGTTGCTGAAAATTATTTTTAAAAAGTGAGGGGCAGCTTTGAGAGGCCTTGGGCTTCAGAGGCCACAGGGGAGAGGGCCCAGGGACTGCATGCAGTTTGCAGGGTACAGTAACCCCACCTCTGTTCTTCATGGTGTGCACTGCAACTCCCAAATGGGGTCAGTGACCTTACCCAATTATCAGGAATGATGATGGTTGTAGCCCAACATCATTTAGATGGATCCAAGACATGGAATACTTACACTGTTGTATAGATTTCCTTGTAGGTGAAATCCACTTAATTAAGTTAATTGAGTCAGCAAGGATGCAGTCAAGTAAAAATATTGACAAACATTTTGCAATTGCAGTGTCTTATTGGATAAACGATTCCGGGCTGAATGTAAAAATTACGGAGTGATTATCCCTTACCCACCCTCCAACAGATATGAAACATTGCTCAAACAGAGGCACGTCCAGGTATGTTATAGTCAGTCTCAACACAATTCACAATCTTTTATTTGGTCCTGGAAGCAATGGTGGATTCACACATTCATTTTACGTGTAGAAGTATGCATATGTACATGTCGTTATGGGTATGCTCTGCACTCTGCATCATACAGAGGGGTGCCTGAATGCATGTCTTCATAATTTCTTATAGCATATCTTAAGCTGACCAGACCAGTAATAAATATTTCTGTGGTTGCTTTATTTGTGCTCTTACATGTAGCGTGGAGCAAATAGTCTGTATCCTTGGTGAAATAATGAAATGAAATGAAATGATGATGAAATAATGGGCAGTAGCAAAGTGAACAGGTATAGCTGGCATTTCTCATGAGCTGTTCTCACATTCATGTTGTTTTCAGTTCTGCTACTGGCACGTTTTCCTCCTCCCCACACTCCAAGCCATACTTTCTCTTGTTTTTATATGGCCCGGTGAATAGTGTCTTACAACCACTGAGTCTCCATTACGTGCATACAACTACACTTTAACCTACATTGCACATCATTGTAGAAGCAAGCCAGCATGCACTATTTTGCAAGTATGGACCTGCCATGGGATCCAGTTTGGTTCTTTTTCTACATTTTTGCCCTATGCTTCCTCCCACTTTTTAATCACTTTGTGATTTGCTGTCTGTGTCTTCTTCTCCTTGTAGCTGCTGGGAAGGTCAATCGACCTAAACAGGCTTATCACTCAGCGTATCTCAGCTGCAATGTACAAATCGTTAGACCAGGCGATTAGTCGCTTTGAGAGTGAGGATCTGACATCCATTGTGGTAAGCATTGTCCTAACGAAAGGAAACAGAATGTGGAAAATGCCTTCTCGTGGCATAGATTTTTCATCTCCAGTACATCTCAGACTGCCAGTATATTCTGTCATCTTTAGCCAAACTGTTTGTTAAACTCCACAATTATTAATATGCTCATTTGTTGCAGATTCAGTTCTATTCATTTCTGTGTTACAGCCAACAATAATAAGAGTGTGTTGGCAATCCTGTGTACATCTGTTGACTCTTGGTTGTTGTCCACATTTCCCACTCTTATTTTCCAGAAGGGGGAGGAATAGTCAACATTTTCTTTGGATTGTTGTCAGTCTTCGTATTCAAGACATTTTGTTTCAATGTGGATAAGATTTCTTGGCACTCTTCTTATCAAGGAAGAGACATAATTATACACCACAGAGTGAGAATTTTCAGATAGTTCAGTTGCTAGAGAGCTGTAGCTAGATAGCAGGCTAGTGGTCAACAGACTGGGTGGTGAATGTTCTGTCTGCAGTTGTAGAGCTTCCCACAGATTGCTTTACGAAGGCAGTGGTCTAAGGAAAGGAATCTTGCCTCAGTCTGAGGTTCCCCTTTCCGTTTGCAGTATGAATGTTATAATAATAAGGATGTGCAAGCAATATAAAGGATATTGTATCATTTTACAAATTCTTCATTTTAGAAGCATAGAATCGTAGAGTTGGAAGAGACCACAAGGGCCATCCAGTCCAACCCCCTGCCATGCAGGAATACACCATCAAAGCACTCCTGACAGATGGCCATCCAATCTCTGTTTAAAAACCTCCAAAGAAGGAGGCTCCACCACACTCTGTGAAGCTTATTCCATTGTCAAACGGTTGTTATCGTCAGGAAGTCCTGCGTAATGTTTAGGTGGAATCTTTTTTTCCTGTAGTTTGAAGCCATTGCTCTGTGACCTAACCTTCTCTTCTCCAAGCTAAACATACCAAGCTCACTAAGCCACTCCTCACATGGCATGGTTTCCAGGCCTTTTATCATTTTGGTCACCTCCTCTGGACATGTTCCAACTTGTCAATATCTTTTTTGAATTGTGGTGCCCAGAACTGGACACAGTATTCCAGATGAGGTCTGACCAAGCCACAATAAACTGGCACTATTACTTCCCTCAGCCTAGACACTATGGTCCTATTGATGCAGGCTAGAATCACATTGGCTTTTTTAGCTGCTGCATCACACTGCTGACTTGTGTTCAGCTTGTGGTCTACTAAGACTCCTAGATCCCTTACACATGTACTGTAATCAAGCCATCCTATATCTGTGCATTTCATTCTTTCTACCTAAGTGTAGTACCTTACATTTCTCCCTATTGAAATTCATTTTATTAGTTGTAGCCTAGCTCTCTAATCTATTTAAAGTCATTTTGAATTCTGATCCTGTCCTCTAGAGTATTAGCTACCCTTCCTAATTTGTCATCTGCAAATTTGATAAGTATGCCCTCTATTCCATCATCCAAGTAACTGATAAAGATGTTGAATAGCACTGGACCCAGGACACAACCCCGCAGCACCCCATTAATCACTTCTTTTCAGGATGAAAAGGAGCCACCAATGAGCACCCTTTGGATTCAGGCAGTAGCATAGCAGTAGCATTGTCTAGCCCCCATTTTACTAACTTGTTTGCAAGAATATCAAGGGAAGACTTGTCAAAGACCTTACTGAAACTAAGATATGCTACATCCACGCTTTCCCTTCATCTACCAAGCTTATAGCTCCATCAAAAGAGAGAGAGAGAGAGAGAAGATTATTTTGGCATGACTTGTTTTTGTGAAATCAATGTTGACTTTCAGTGATCATGGCTTTCCTTCCTGAGTGCTTACAGACTATTTAATGATGTTGTCTACAATCTTTCTTTGTATTAATGTCAGGCTGATGCTGATAATGTTGTGTGCCTTCAAGTCATTTCAGACTTATGATGACCCTAAGGTGAACCATGCACAGTATTTTCTGGGCCTGAAAGTGTAGATCACCCAGTGGGTCTTCATGGCCGAGTGGGGAATTGAACCCTGGCCTCTAGAGTCATAGTCCAGTGCTCAAACCACTACACTATATTGGCCTCCTAATGTCAGGCTGACTGGTGGTAATTGTTTGGGTCCTCTTTTTTCCCCATTTTGAAGATGGAGGCACCTTTTGCCCTCTTCCAGTCTGCTGGGACTTCACTGTCCTCTAGGAATTTTCAATCATTATGGCCAGTGGTTCTGAGATTACTTCTGCCAGTTCCTTTAATACTTTGGATATAGTTCTTCTGGCCCTGGATACTTGAATTCATTTAGAGTAATGGGGAATTCCTGTACTGCCTCTCCTACTGCCTCATTTGCTCCATTTTCCCCAGGTCCAGCACTCTTTTTCTTTGGGGAGAAGGCTGACGCAATCAAGCTGTACAGTAATTCTCCTTTTCTCTGTCCCCTGTTAGCATTTCACCATCTTCTCCACATAGTGGTGCTCCCATTTCTTTGCCCTTCCTTTTCTGTGGACATAACTTCTAAAAAGGCTTTTTATTGTTTTTAAGGTCTCTGGCAAGCTCATTCTGTGCTTTAGCTTTTCAGACTTTCTCCCTACATGTGCTGGCAATTTATTCGAATTGCACTTTGGTGATTTCCCCTTTTTTCCATTTCTTGTATGTGTCCCTTTTAAATCTTAGCTCCGTTGAAAGTTCTTTAGGTATCCATCCTGGTTTCTTTAGACATCTTCTATTTTTATTCCTCATTGGAACTGTTTGAAATTGTGCCTTCATTATCTCACTGTTAAGAAACTCCCATCAATCATGAACTCCCTTCTCTTTTAGTATTCCTGACCGTGGGATCACACCCAGTACTCATCTAAGTTTGCTGAAATCAGCTTTCTCAAAGTCCAGAATGGATGTCTGACTATGCTTGGCTTCCCCTTTCTGCTATTTAACAAATTTCAGAACATGGTCACAACCATCTAAGGATCTCACCACTTCTACCTCTTCATGTTGGTTAGGATCAAATCTAAAATAACTGATCCCTTTGTCTTTTGCATCTGTTCAAGTCAGATGTTGATTAATGCTTCTGTATTTGATATTCTCTCAGTCACCAACCTCTTAGAGAAGAATCTGGATACCATAAGAGCCCTGCTGGATCTTATCACAGACCTGTGTGGTCCAGCATTCAGTTTATCCTATGGCCAACCAGTTGCTTATGAGAAGACTAGCAATTGCAAGTGCTCTTCCTTCTCATGTTCCTCATAACAGCTGTACAGAAGCATACTGTCCCTGATATTGGAGGTGATGTATAGCCATCTTATCTAGTAGCCATTGATGGGCCTAACTTTCAAGCCCCAAATGAAGAGTCATGAAAGGTCAAAAATACCAGTGTCCATCTTGTTAATATTCAGTATAGAAGAGGATTCCCAAAATATCTTGCTTAAAGGATAAACTGTTGGTTTCACCAATTGCAGTATTCAGATAACCAGAGAAGACCTTCCTATATGCTGTTACCAGGCCATATGCCCCCAGCCCATGATATAGTTTAATTGGCAAATATTTAATTGGCATGAAAGATAAATTATATCCTGCTATGACTGGAAAACCTGCTGGCAAAGAGGAATTGGCTGCACACATATGTTGCAAAACTAAGTCAGATTGGGATCTCAGGGCATGGCTAGGTCATAGTCAGGGTAGCTCCAGTGACAATGGATTTGCAAATGTCCCTCAACGACTCGACCTTTAGAAACAATAGCACCTGAAACTGCTTCTTCAACCCTCTTCCTCTGTCTACCAAAATTCTCCTTTTGCCCCTTCACCTGTCCTGCCATTAAGGAGTTATCACAATTCCCATCAGTCCTTTATCACCTTAGCTAAGAACGTTAATTCATTCCAGACCTCATTGCCTGCTCTGTCAGAGAGCTATCTTCCCCCTCAAGGCAGAAAAAAGAGTATCTGAGCCAGATAATTTATAGTACTGTAGTACTCTGGACATAGGCTGTCACTCTGCTGCTCTGATTCCCATTCTGGTCCTACCGTCAGACTCTTAGTCTGGGCCACATCCCTTCATCTCTTCTCTCCAGATAGGTAAGTATCACCCACTATGCCCTAACTTCTCACTATCCCTTTCCTTCAGTTAGCCTTGCATTATTGTGAGACTGCTTGGATCTTATGTGCATGTGATTGTTAATTCCCCCAGTAAAACAGATATTCTTTGAATCTCTGGCTGGTGTCCCTGCATTAGTACTGGTATACACAGGTGTAAAAGATCCGGCTAGGTTGCCCCCCTCTCGCAGGCCTCTCCTTTGAGCTAATATTCCCCACTATTTCATGGAGGCACTGGCATCACAGGTGGACTCCTGAGTCACCCACATTTGGGGTAATAATGCTACCCAGCTTTATTTTTATGGTGAGATGACATGCATGTTGTATATGCCTCACTGTGTCTGGAATAATTCACTTCTGGACTTGATCATGCAGAATCCTTTTTGCTGCTGCTTTCTCTGAATACAGGAGCTTGAGTGGCTTTTGGAGATAAATCGCCTGACACATAGACTGCTGTGCAAGCATATGACTTTGGACAGTTTTGATGCCATGTTTCGAGAGGCCAATCACAATGTCTCAGCTCCTTATGGGCGCATCACACTGCATGTCTTCTGGGAGCTGAATTTTGACTTCTTACCTAATTACTGCTACAATGGGTCTACTAACAGGTAAGGAAATGTCAAAATGGAATGCTTTGTTGGTCTCTTGGAAGATTTGATTTGAGTCACTGATGCTACACGTTTTTGTTCTTTATGAATTACATAATTTGATGCAGCAGAATATTACAGTCACAACAATTTTAGCGTATTTTTTGAACTGGATTTTAGATCAGAAATGTATTTCTAACTAACATAAAGCTGGCAAGGTTGGATGTGATGAGGTGGTGTGGTTTGTGCAAAGATCAGAGACAACATAATATTGACTTTTGCAGGCTTTAGGGGTAGTGGAACTAGGTATGTAGACATGTGGTAGATTCTATAAATAGTCAAAAAGGTCTGTTGTATTGTATTACAAAGGATTTATGGAATTGAATAAAATACGTAGTCTTTTTAAAGGTTGTTTTTGAAGATGCATTTATAAAAACATATACCTATTTTTGGACAACATCTATCAGAATACAACCTGAAAAAAATCTGAACAATGACTAGCTATAATCATTAAGGCAAGCAAAATAAAAGGTGGATACAGTGGAAAAATTGTTTCTGATTGGAAATAATTTTTTTGAAAAAAAGAAAAAGAAAAAACAGTAAAACAAGATTTTGATTTGGAAAGCTGGATCCAGCTGCTTCAAAACAAGCTTATGAAAAGTTCATTTTCCTCTCATTTTCATAAACACCAGATTTGTGCGGACAGCAATTCCATTCACCCAAGAACCACAAAGAGATAAACCAGCCAACGTCCAGCCATATTATCTATATGGATCCAAGGTTAGTCAAGAAAGGTATTTACTATTCAGTTTGGAGGGAATTTGTTTAGGAAAGCAGAATGCATGGTGGGATCTCACACATCACAAATTATATGGATTGAAAAGAAGCAAGAGAAAGCAGTGTATATTTAGTAGGGCGTTTTTGTTCACTGACTTAAATCTAATGTGATGATTGCAGTAGCATCAGAATTTTTATTCCCTGTGCCTTGCAGCCCTCTCCAAAACATCAAAAGCATGTTCTGAGGAGTTTCTCAACCCTCCCAAGTAGGTTTTCAGGAGGCAGAAGGTATTACTGAGAGTGGGTGGGGGATTGTCCCTCTTCTGCTTGTGCTCGCAGAAGTTAGTTCTATGAATGCAGGGTCAGTGTTGGAATTTAGGAAACAGCTTTGTTAGTTTTTGCTCAGATGGAGCCTGACAGTCCAATCTTGTGTGTAATTTTTTCCCGTATCCTTAGTAAATAATGTGTGTGTGTGTGTGTATTTCTATAAAAGGAACCTTTTTACTCATTCAGAGGGGAGGAGATCACTTGTGGTGGCCCAACCCTCAACTTCTGTGCATTTGGCAAAAGCTCTGGAAGTGATTTGTATCTTTATAAAACTGGGAACATAGAGGCTCTCTTTGCCAGTGGAAGTCATGATCGCACAGAACTCTGGGAGGAAATGTGTGGATTTACTTCTGGAAATGCCACACTGAATTCAGTATAGCCACTAAGTGTGCATAGGCTACAGCCTGGGGTGCCAGCTGCAAATTCCCGTTATGACACTCAGGTGAGATTTAAAACCCTCTTTTGACAATAAATGTTCCTAGGTGCATGTATTGACCTGAATTCTGTTCTGCCTCTGCCAGAGAAGGTTGGTTGAAATGTGGCTCCCAAAAATCACAACTGTTTTTCTTTTTAAATTGTTCTTTATGTCATAATATTGAATGCAGTCAGGGCTGTCTGGCTGCAAATCAATCCTAAATGTACACAGGAATCTGAAGGCATTTTAGTCAGTAATCCTGTTTTACAGCTCTGTTTGTGCTTTCCCAACTAGTCTAATATTTCTTAGTGAAAGAATCTGAATTCTCCACACTACCCCAAGTGACCTAGAATGCAAATTGGTCTATTTTTTAAAAAAGAAGACTCCTTGAAATTTTTCTTTGCAATGTTTTCAGAAGGGAAATGACAATTTATGCACGCAGTAAGTGGAGTAACCAGGAGACTGGAAACCTGTTATAATTCAGTTCCAAGTAAGATCTCACAACAGGGCAACGCCATTACACATTTCTCTGACATTAATATACCTCAGTGTAGTTTTCACAAATGATGCCCATTTGGGCAGTTTACATATTATTTGTACCAGAAAATACTGTAGATGGCTTGTGTAGCATTTATTTTCTTTTACGAATGGTTTTGACTAGTGTTTCATTCCTGAATTTCTTAGCTTAAATGCTGACGTCTTATTAAATGGTTGTTAACGTACAATAGTGACCTTTTGTAACTGAACGAATAAAACACAGTTTCTATCAACCCATCTGTCATCTCAGTACTCTTTTCCTATTATTAATATCCTTTTCTTTGAACATAAATCAAAACTTTGGACAAGTCTGTCTGTTACCCATTCACCATATATAAATTTACCCGTTCACCATATATAATTTATTATTATTATTATTATTATTATTATTATTATCATTATCATTATCATTATCATCATCATCATCATCATCATCATCATCTTTATTTATACCCTGCTTTTCTCCTCGAAAGGATTCAAAGCCCTCAAATCACAGGAATATTTCCAGTTCAATAAAACTATGGTATATTGAGATAATTCCTTCTCCCACCACTCTTTCTGCCATACTCTTATGGATTCAGCTTTGGTAAAGATTTCTTATCTCTGCATTAGAAATTTAGTAGATATAGTAGTTTTGGGATTTTGGGGGGATTTATTTATTTATTTATTTATTTATTTTTAATTTTAGTTTTAAAAGCACAACAATAGGAAGCAGGTATTTGATGAACTGACAAAAGAAAATCACTACCCCAATGCAAGAATGTACCTTAGAGCAGTTGTATCTGAGCCATTGTGAGTTCATTAGGATGGATGAATTACTTCACTGGCAATATACAGCTGATGACTGTTGACTTCCAGATTTTTGTTACAAAAAGGACACATTCATGGTGTACCCTTGTTGAGATCTCAAGAATATCTAGTTATCTAATGCAGGAATAGTGAATGGCTTTTTCTGCAATTTTCTTTATTAAGCACCCTGTCTTGTCTTGTTGTGCCTAGGCATTGTAGCCCCCAAAGGTAACTTTTCCAAGCTCTGTTAAATGACTCTTAGCATCTGCCAGCAGATGACTCAGTTTTCCATAAAGAGCTGTACAAGCTGCATAAGCAGATTAATGACAGTACGTTCAAGAATATAACTCTCATGCTAAAGATGAATTTAAATGCATGTATGATTCATTTTTAAAATCACAGGCTTCAGGCATATAACTTTAAATTGTACAGAAAGAGAGTTTTACCCACCCCTGCCACAGCCTTCTCAAACATCAAGAGAACCTGAGCAGAAGCATATGATCAGGGGAATGCATCTCCACAAATGTTGCTGATGAATGTGAACCAAACTGTTTCAGTTAAGAGTTACAAGTCTTCTTCTTAAAAGGAGTGATTGGTGTTTCCCCAGTGTCACTTTATATCATGTGACTTTTGACACTGCATGCTCAGTCCTCAGCCCTTTCTGCAAATGTCAGAACAGGAAATCAAAAAGTGATAATGACTATTTTTGTTAATCATTTTTTGTAGCACAGTCCTATACATGATAACCCATTGTCCTCTTATTTTTCAACGAATATCTTCTTTTTTTTAGCAATGCATTAGTGACCACCATGGATGAGCTGTGTGGTTCACTCCCTGAAAAATGTGCTTAGACTCCCAGCCATATGTCTAAATAGAGGAATACATTGCACCTTTCATGTTTGAACAGGGTCTGAAAATTCAAGACTACAAAATAACCATGTGTATCCATTAATAACTGGATTATTCTTTTCTGC
Source organism: Cyclura pinguis (assembly GCA_030412105.1). Classification (NCBI taxonomy): domain Eukaryota; kingdom Metazoa; phylum Chordata; class Lepidosauria; order Squamata; family Iguanidae; genus Cyclura; species Cyclura pinguis. The sequence continues at coordinate 105,882,506 of CM059600.1, read as the reverse complement.
TCTGCTGCTTATTAATACAGATTATTTCAATTAGTAACAAAGAGCTGCCACAACTCCCCCACAGAAAATGCTGATTCATAGCCATCCCAACTTTTGTACTCGTAAAAAGTAGCCTAACCTTTCTTGTGTGAATTCTCTTCTCAGTGTGAATCGGTTTCCTGTGCTTTTTGTGACATACATAGATTCAACAAATATCAGGCCTTCACTGTGTTAGTCAGCAGTCAGAACTCCTTTCTCATTTTTCCCAAAGTGTGATGCTTCTTCTTCACTGTGGGCTGCCTAAATGTTGCCAGTTTTACTTATTTCTATTCCTGCATGCCTAAATGCTTTGTTTTATACAATATTCTACAATAGAAGCTGATGATCCCTGTGTCGTACATGTTACAGATGTCCTCTGGGTTCCTCATCACTGTTTCTGTTAACAATCTCACCAATGTAGATTGCAGTTCTTTTCGTTCTTATTTTGGCAACAGGGCTAGAGAGCCTCTGGCTCAGAGAATAAGTCCATCCCACCCACCACTTTCCAAGTGTCATCCCTTCTCTGAAGCAGGGAAAGAAATTCCCGCTGTTATCTCAAGTCAATGGTTAGAGATAACACCAGAGATTTTCCAGTTCATTGCTTTCTTCATTGTCTTTTTGAACACATTGAAAGGCATAGAGAGAAATGAAGTCAGGTCCTAGCTAAGTTCCCCTTTAGGCCACATAGCTTAGTGGTACTACCTCATCCTGTCCTCTGGCCCCTCGGTAATGATTTATTGAGTATCCTTTGTTCCCAGTAACTGTTTGCTCCTGCTTTCTTCCTCAGCCACTCAACATCGCTTACAGCCACATCTATAGTTCATATCGGAACTTTGTGGGGCCTCCTCATTTCAAGACAATCTGCCGCCTCCTTGGATACCAAGGGATTGCTGTAGTGATGGAAGAACTGCTCAAGATTGTCAAAAGCCTGGTAATGGTGAAATTTGATCTTGGGAGTGAGGGTCAGTTCAGAAAGTCAAACAACTCTGGCTGGGATAAAGTTTGTTAAAAAGTATATCGTTTTAGAACGTGCATTTAGAATGTGATTTGCAGGACAATTAGAAGAGTGTTTGTTTATGTCAATGACATTTCAAAGTCTGTTTTTGCTTATAACAGTATCTCCTTTGAAAAAATTCTCTATTCTCTATTTGTTTGCCCTGCACATTTGCATCACTTTTGTTGTTGTGTGCCTTCAAGTCATTTCCGGATTATGGTAATCCTAAAGCAAACCTATTATGGGGTTTTCTTGGCAAGATTTGTTCCAAGGGGTTTGTCTTTGCCTTCCTCTGAGGCTCAGAGACTGAGATTTGCCCAAGGTCACCTGATTGGGTGTCCGTGGCCAAGCACGTATTCAAACCCTGGTCTCCAGAGTTGTATTCCAGTGCTCAAACCATTACACCACACTGGCCCTCACCTATATCACTTTTCTAATAGTTTAATAGACATGGCTTTCCTCAAAGGGTTTGAAGAATGGTTCTTTGGAATGGATTCTGGATATTCTGTTAGAGACCACTCACAGAGCTATAGCTCCCATATAGCCTTTTTCAGAATTTCAGACTCTTCAAAGATCTGTGTGAATTGAGTTGCCTGAGTGTTGGACTGAGACTCTGGGAGACCACTATTCAAAAATGTTCTCAGTCACAGTAGCCCACTGGGTGACCTTGGGCAAGTCTCTCTCTCTCTCTCCCACAGCCTTAGAAGAAGGCAATGGCACCCCACCCCATCCAAATAAATCCTTTCAGGAAAACTCTATAATAAGTTTGCCATAAGTTAGAATCAACTTGAAGGCACATAGCAACAACAAAATATCAGATTACCACTGCTGGAAATCATTTTGCTGAACATGTCTATTAGCTGGATCAATTTATTTATCAGCTGTAAAAGAGAAAAAAAAACTTTTTAAAAAAAATTCTGCACAAGCTCTCATTTAAAACTGTCAGTGGGATTGGTGTGTAAGTTTTAAACTGTTCGTCTCCTTAAATAGAAATTGAATAGACAACCATTTTGAGAATAAGTATTCTTTTGTGAGTTTTCATGGTATGGTGGGGGGTTTGCTTTTCTTTTCCTTTTTTTTTTTTTTAATAAGTATACTATTTGGATGTCCCTGTACATTTGACTACACATTTGACTACATTGAAAGTATTTTTGCTATATTGTTTGTTCAATTGCCATGCTGAATTTTAGTGTAAATGTTCTTAGATGGCTCACAACAGAGAAGTTGATCAGAAAGTGAAAATGGGCATTTCCAGAGATCTGCAGATATGCTCATCAAATCACCAGTGGCAGGCATCTGTTTTCATTTAGCTAATGTTTCCTGCTGAGCTTTGGAAGCTGCTCAGAAGCCACCGGTTGCCATATGACTTCAGATCAGTTCAGGCTAGAGCCCCCACCTGAGCTTTGCTAGGCACTCAGATTTGAAAACACTCAGAAGAGAAGAGAAATTCAAGTATTTTTAAAGGCCAGCATGATGGTAGGAACTAGTTCTTCCTCCCAAGATGAGGGGCCAAGGCATCTGTTATCGCTTGCATGGTTTAGTGTGGCATCAGAAACAAAACTCCGTGTATGTTCTTTCCACTTAGGAAAGGGAGGATCAAAGTCATTGTCAGCCAAACATTTTGGCTCATTGCCAAAATTGCCCAAAAGTTGTGTACCCAAAGCTGGCCTCATTATAAAAATAAAGAAACTTTCAACTTGAGGGCTATCTTTTAGGCCTGACTTTTGTCTTCCACTGCTTCCTGTAGTTGCAAGGGACCATCCTTCAGTATGTGAAAACCTTGATAGAGGTGATGCCGAAGATCTGCCGCCTGCCAAGGCACGAGTATGGATCTCCAGGTTGGTACTTAGACTGCATTATGACTCATCTATAAATGTTAATTCTCTATTATTTATGACATTTGCACTGTACTCCTTCTCCATGGCACTTAGAGAGAATCAGGTGGATTATCCTGCCTCGAAGAAGTTTAAGCCAAAAGGGTATAGCTTACCTACCCAGTGAACTCCTCAGGTGAAGAGGGATTTGAACCTAAACTCAGTAGTTTAAGCCCAGTGCTCTGTCCACTATACTATGCTCCCACTGTTGTTATTTAATAAATTAGTTATTTTTAATACTGTTTTTCCTCATAGCAGTATATATTTCTTCCCACACCTCTAATAGATCATTGTTTATGTGTAAACACCTTATCTGAGCACATCCATATGGTGGCTTCCTGTGGTTTCAGTTCAATGCTTTAATACAAATTTCATGTGTGCAGGAGTTTTCTAACTAGAAAGTGAGCCCATGCAGACATCACATCAGAAACCATGCAGAGAGCCTGTTGATTCTGCAGGAATCTTGTGTGGCCTGGTGCCTAATGGGGGCATTACTGTGCAGAGTTGATAAAAGTCAGTGTATTAAAAAAAAACTATTAAACTACATGTTTTATTTACATCCATTTTTATTTAAATCAGATTTCAAATTTTTATTACAATAGTGAGTGAAAGAACAAGACCCTAAGTCAAAGGTACAATCATCATTACTCAATATGCAATTTCAAATTATTGGCTATGAATATGTAAACAGCAGGTTACGTTGATAGGAGATAATCTGAACAGTCCTATTTTGCAAATGGTGTACATTAAATGCACACACTCTGTCTCACTGTCTAGACCTTGTCTTTCTTCAAATGCAGAGAAGGTCAATGAACAGAACTAATTTGCAAAAGGAGAAGGAGTCTCACTTTAAATCCAAAGGGCCCCATTTTTTATTAACTGAAAATTAATCTGAAAACATTTGCTAAGTATGTAGCAACTTTTTAATGAAACCCACATCTTTGAATGCATATTGAATGTATACCAAGCAATAATGTACGTCTACTACCAAATGAGGATTAAATAGAATTCATGATTTAAAATGTGATTGAAATAATTGAAAATGAGTCCTTCAGAGAAGCAATATATATTATTATTTAAATCAAATTTATTTAAATCAAAGCAACCCTGCCACCTTGGCATCGAGAGATTTGATTAACTGAACAGTACCAGCAGGGATCCATGCCACAGTACAACACAACCAATCTTAATCACTTCTGAGAGGTAGTGGTCAAGATGGTAGAAAGGACTTCTGCACCTATCAGCTGCCACCACTAGGAGGCAAATTGCTGGTGTGAGCAGCAGCAGGAGTCTTAGTTTGTGGTGTAAGCAGCTTGAAGTAGCTAAGTTGCTCTGAACAAACTGGACCTGTTACTGCCTCCAGAACCCCTTATTGCTCCAGTGGTGGCTGCCTTCAGGAGCAGGGACATGACCCCTGTTTCATTCATAAGTTCCTGCAAGGAGTAGCTTGCAAAGCAGTTGATGACAGCATTCACAAAATACTCAATAATGTACTGAATCTTTACTTTTGAGAAAGATAGCTGTGGTTGCCTATTTCAACATATAAAGGAAGGGGCGGGGGGAGGAATCTAAAGGCAATTTCTTTTTCAACAGTTCTTTGGAGAGTAGATTTAGGTAACTATTTTTTAAAAACTTTGCATCAAAAAGGCAATCCATGTTTAACTAGGTTTTAATTTCCTTGCATTAATAAAGCAGCCACCAGCTCTCTACATAGCTGCAGCTGGTCCAGTCCTTGGAGCTAGGTGAACAGGAGCTTGGCTAACAGGCAAGGCCAACAGGTGTTTTGTGAAGGGGACTGGTGGAGAGACAGCATAAGGTGAGCTTGTACCTGTTGGGTTAAACATGCCCGCCCCTGGAAAGTCTTTTGAGAGAGTTTGTTGGATTAAGGCTGATGTGGAAGCTTGCTTGGTGTTCCTTAGTGTTCTATTGTTCTTTTGTGTGTAGACCCAGGTCCTCTGATTGAGCACATGGTCTCAGGATGGTGGGGCATTTGTTGAAAGGAAGTGAATCAGACACTTGATTGGGGGAGGAGCTAGCAGCCACTAGCTCTCTATGTAGCTGCAGCCCCAGGCCCTGGAACTTGGTGAACAGGCAGGGTCAATGGGGTTTTTTTGTGTGTGTTTACTGGGAGAGTTTTGAGAGGGAGGCCCAGAATTCTGTTACAGTGCCTACTTAAGATGGCTGAATATAGATGGACAGGGAGCTGCTGTAGCCACCTGAGACAGCTGTGATATGCTTGTGTTCTTGCTGGAAGATTTGGGTAGCTATCCTTGCAACAAGTGAAAGTTGGTTGTCCTGTTTGAAGAGAAGGTCCAGCAATGCAAGGCCCATGTATCTACTCTTCAACATATTAGGGAGCAAGAGGTTTTCTTAGAGCAGAACAGATTGTCCTGGATGAGAAACACACAGGGGATGTCTCTGAGGAGGAGGTCAACTCCCGAACACAGGAGGTAGACTTTTGGAGGAATGTGACATTTAGTAGAAAGACCAGGAATCTTTCTGTGAGTTTGGAGCTACAGAACTGATTCAAAGTTCTCTCCCTTATCGGTGATGATGAGGAACAGGAACGAGCAACAGTGTCAGTCCTCGGAGAACATGCAGGTGACCTAAGAAGAGTCAGCACATGGAATGGCCCCTGCCAATCCCCAGAGGAGATATGTGGGGCTGGTAGGGGACTCCCTGTTGAGGGGAACAGAAGGAGCAGTTTGCAGGCCTGACAGGATGTCTTAAGAGGTGTGTTGTTTCCTTGGAGCAAAAATCTGTGGTGTAACAGAGAGGCTGACAAAACTTATCAAGCCCCTGACCATTACCACTTCCTTTTGTTACAGGTGAGAACCAATGAACTGGATGGTCCTTGTGGTTTCTCCCAGCTCTGTGATTCTAACAATAGACAACAATCTGTGGCCAAAATTCTGTTAGGGACATACACATGTAAAATGTCTCTTATGTATGTGGATGTCTTTTATCATGCACTGCAAAGTTGATATTTCCTTCCTCTCTCTGCAATGCCCAAAGTCCCCCCTTACTGTAAATCTGCTGAAGACCCCCTCATGGCCATTCCATGGTTTGTGGTGAACTGTCAGGATCAGAGAAGCCTCTGGCTACATTCCCAAAGCCAGACATCAATGCCCACTGGGTTCCTCTGAGGTATCAGTGATGCTGTAATCAGTGTCCAGCCCTGCCTGCTTGTCGAAAGGAACAGAATGGGATGTTTTAAAGGGCTTTTTGGTAGGTGAGATGGAAGGCTTATGGCTCCGTATAATGTAGGTCCTCATGCTAATATTAATACTACATTGATGGATGTTAAATTGAGGCCTATTTTTAACAAAACGTTATTTCCCTTTGTGGTTTTCTTGCTACTTTTATTGTACTTGTATATTGATTTGACCTACTTTTAAAATGTTTATGTTATTATTTGTGTTTAATTATTAATTTGGGGTGTTATAATTGAGTAAGGTGTCTCATAAGGCTCATTCAGGTGAAACAGAAAATTATGAGGAATAAAAAAATATCTTGCACTGCTATTTGGAAATTCTATAGATGCAGAAAATTGCAAAAGTGCTGTTAATTAGGGGTCACACTGCTGCTCACATTTTTCACAAAATGTAGTTGATGGCATTTAAGATTTTACTTTAGTGACTGTGATAGCCATTGAGTTAATGGTCCACTTTCCTAGCACTCATATTGTTTGTAGTCGAATGGCCTCCTTCCATCCCCTCTCCTCAATCAGACCACTTATTCATACTAATCTAAATGTACCGGTAGATAACATACCTAGTTTAGTAAGAAATATTCTGTACAATTGTATACATAGAAAGTATCACTGGCTATATATGTGCTGCCCTTACATTTATGGAATATACCTAATAAAACTACATAGAATATTTCTTATTAAATTTAGATATCTAATCTCTTTCACAAAGAAATATTCTATATATACTTTTGTGTGCTGACTTTATAACCAGTATACGCTTTGTCAGTATTTTATAAACTTATAAATAATCCAGACTGCGTTTAACAATATGTTAATTTGTTTGAAAGAAGGCATTCAGTTGGCAAGTGTACATAAATCATTGTTATCTGGCAAATTAGTTGGTGAGTGAAACTGAAAACCCAAGGGAACTCCTTTAATAATTCCAGGATCATATTATTCCTCTTTAGACACAGAAGGGTTTATTATAGTGAAGAAGGAATATAACAGCCCAACAGCACAAATATTGCTGATCAACTGATTTCCCTCTCTCTCTCTCTCTTTTTTTTTTCCTCTCTCTCTTTCTCTTCTCTTCTTCCCTTTCAAGGAATCCTGGAGTTTTTTCATCACCAACTGAAGGACATAATTGAGTATGCAGAGCTAAAGACAGATGTGTTCCAGAGCTTGAGAGAAGTGGGTAATGCCATTCTTTTCTGCCTTCTCATAGAGCAGGCCCTGGTGAGTTAAAATGGATTATTTTGAAAATTGGCAAGCTTTAGAAATATTTTAAATAGAAATGAGCAAGGAAATGAATGAGTTACCCCTGTCCAACAAAGTGTGGTTAGTATGGTTGTTAACTAATAAGGATGTTACCATTTAAATATGATTGGCGAAGATGATTCAGTGTAAGATGTAAAGTAGTGTAAATTAGAGTGAAATTAATGTGAAGGTAAATGGATTATGGGCCAACTTTTGAATCTGGGAAAGAAAGAAATCATGACAGATCAGCATGAGGTTCATATAGGTATAGAAATGTGTTGTGTGTGTGCAGTGCTGCCCTGCTATGATGGTACAGAGCAGTTTGGGGCTCTTTTCTGTAGCCTTTTCATAAGGAATGGGATGGGTATGCACCCTGGGTAAAACTAATCCCAACAATTTCATGTAGGCCTGTTATTTCATCCTTTTCTTTTCCCTCAACTGTCTCTATCTGTCCAACATCAGGTGTGGCACCAATAGTCACATCAGTGCAGATTTGCATGTTGCATGACATGTATGTTATACTCCAGGAAAAACAATGCCTGATTTCCCAAGGTTTCCTCTCAGTACCAAATTAAGAGTGTAACTAGCTTATATCTGGATGTCTTTCCCAGCTAGTTTAAGTCTTTGTTTTGTTTTAATTAGTGTAAAGAATATGTCTGCCTAGGATTCTGGAAAATATAGTTGCTCTTTTAAGTACTGTCTTTTCTGCTGTGGTTACATTGGTCCCTCTGATCTGTGTAATGTCACTGCTTTCCTTGAGTGTGCACAATACCTTCTTTTCTATCTTATTGGATACATAATCCATTTAATTGCTTCTCATAGTAATGACGCACCCTTAGTATGTTAGGGAGCCAAGATTAACCTGCCATAGGAGGAGGATCCGATTAGCAACATGGCACTAAGAACAGTGAGTCATATGTGGGAGGAAAGAAACTTGGGAAGGATGATCTGTACTATTCAATGTGTAACAAGGTTATCACATCTTTCTGTTTTTCTCTCTTTCTCCCTCTTTCCTTCTCTGAGCTCTTTAATTAAGGATTTGATTTTGCATGTAAAATAATTAATGCCTTTGAACATTCTGGCAGCCCTGAAGTCATGCAGAACTCAGTGTGATGCAACTTGGGTTATTGAATATGGTTATACCATGATTTATTTCTTTATTTTTGTCCTTTGAGGTCTATCTCCTGCTTGTGACTCAAAGGGGAACATTTTGGCATGAGCTTATTTCCCTTAAGTTCAGTGTTCCAAACCAGCCAATATTGTTCTGGATCTGTGGTCCAGAGCAGTACTTGTTTTACCAGTACAGGCTAACTCCTGGCAGAATGGCCTTTGACAAAAAGACCTTCTGAATTCATGATTTCCTGAACATCATAATGTAATTCCACTTCTATAATGACCTTGAAAACACTTCTCCAAAGTTTTCAGGTACAAACTAATCTGTCAATGTACTAATGCATTAACTTAATGAGGTGCTTTAGATATGCAGCAGAGCATAGACAGTTGTCCTGTTATCATGTGATAAACAAGATAGAAGGCTTTATTATGAAAAGAGAAAGCACTCATGGGGTTCTCTTAAAGTTATTTCCATAGTAGCTGGGAGCAAATGCCTTCCTTTCCTATGTTAGGCATTCTGAAGGGAAGATGCGTTTGGGCAAATGTCTTTAAAGCTGTACAGTTCTCACTTTGTAGAATAGTCCAATGGAAGTTGAAATGAATTATGTAACACACCCATCTTCTAAGATGTTCATAAAGATAATTTCACAAACAGCCAAGTTTTACGGTGAGGGACTGTGCATGTACTCTTGACACTATAAGGCATGGCTGGAGGTTGGAGAATTGATCACAGCTTCCAGGTGTGTCCTCACACAGAGATATAGAGACAGCTCCTTTTTGCAGCATCTTGCCTCTTTGCATGCAGCCTGCAGCCATCATGGTTTACTTTGTTGCTGCACCACCCTGTAAACTCATGCAGAATTTGCTGCCAATCATTACTCAAGCTCCTCAAGCATTATTGCTTCCCAAGTCTTGCCTCTTTGTGTGTCTGCAGTTTGGGTTAACTTTGGATATCTGTATGTGTTTTCAAGTTGCTTCTCATTCTCTGGTTCTTCACTTGACCTCTTCCAGCCAAATCCTAAGTATGGTTACTTGGAAGGAAGATCCCACTGAGCTCAGTGAAGCTTTACTCCCAAGAAAACATGCTAAGGATCGATACTCTTTAGTCCTCTCTCCTCACCAGCATTTATGGGTCTTCCTCTCATATGCACAAGAATAAAATGCCTTGTGTAGAGTGACACAAAATCAAACAAAAATATATTAGGTATGATTTTTCATTCCCATTCATGTGTTACAGAGTCTCTCCCAAGAGATAGGGTTCTGCAAACCTAGAAATAATGATAGCATGCAATGAGGCTTGACAACTACAATTTACTTTTACAAGGCTTGTTTCCTTCAAAGTGAGGATTAACCTACATGGCATATTAAGTGCATCACATTTAGAGTAGATATCTAAGACCTCTTTCTTACTGGCTTTCTTTCTGTCTGTCTGGCTCCCTTCCCTTCCCCTCCCTTCCTTTTAAAACTTCAAGTAAGCTCACATAGACCTTATCTGGATTGAGAACAGCATAGATATGTGTTGGAGAATTAAATGTTCCCTTCCCACCAGTTTTTAGTTCAGAATCTCCAGTGGACTTTTTTTAGCCTTTGCAGAAGCAAAATTTTGAAATGAAACACAACTGAGGGTGAGGTTGAAACCTCTGCCACCTGAGCAATGAGCCACCATCTTGATTGGGGTTGCACATCTTTGCTTTCTTTCCTTCCCCTTTAACTAAGTAATCTGAAGTTTCAGGCTACATAGTTAAATAGCATGTAGTTAGTACTAAGTCAGTGGGGTGTCAAGAGACATTTACAGTCCCTTAGTCGTCTTCATTCTGTTAGTTCAGCTATAAGCGAGGTGCATATGCCCAGTGTACTCATTTTTGTGAGTCTTGGTGGAGTTTCTCTCTTCTTTCTGTACAAAGAAGGACCTATAATGGTATCCTGTAAATTTCAGCCAATTTTGTAGTAGCTGGGTTTTCCAGAAAAAAATGCAAAAAGTATGAGAAACAGTTCTGCTCTTCTTGCCACTCAGTGTGCCTGGTTAGGATTCCTCTTCTTGGCTTTGTACTAGGAAAATCAGAACCTCATTCAAATATATTGGAATGTTATGCTCATGTACATGAGGGATACTGTCTGCATTTGAGCCTGTATTTTCAACCAAAAAAACTGATACATTAGCTTTTAAGTAAATACATGCTTTCCCCATTTATCTGACAAGTGAGCAATCTGACTGTCAGAATCATCTGACTCTCAGAAAATGGAATTGGTTGAAAAGCAGAATCCATGTACTGTATTGTAAGGAGCATGAAAGACTTATGAAGGCTCACTTGAGAACAGCTTCATGCATATATATGCTGCTTGAAAAGTCTCTGAGCTGTCTTGGTGCCTTTTTTTTTTCCTCTCTCATCTTGCTTTGCAAGCAGTGTGTGTGTGTGCAAGCAGTTCCAGGCGAGTCTCCATAGGCAAGAAAAACTGATGAAGGAGTAGAACTCCCATCAAATTAATGAAACTTACCCTTAATTTGGAAGCATCAAAAGAGTGAGTTATCAGATAAAGGGGTATTAAAGGGTGGGGGCTTGCTGTATCTTTTGAGAAATAAATGAAACCCAGAACTTGGCAAGATTTTGAGGAGACCAGAATCCTCCCAGCAATGGCTGTGATGGCTAGAGGATTCTGGGAGTTATAGTCCGTGTTCTGCCCCAACATGCATTTTAGATCTACAGATTTGCATTCCGGATTTGCATTCTTTGTAACTGCAAATGTACATCAACAGACAGAGACTCAACAGGAAGCTAGTGGAAAAGAAATGAAATGAAGCAAGTGATCATTGCTTACAAATTGATTGCAATATACATGCAATAATGTGGCAAGACATTATGTAACTTCTAGACTGACAGCTTCCTGTGTAGATGTCCAGTTCCAGCCAAGCCCTAAGCCTTCAGGCTTAAGCTGAAATTCTTAGTGGAATCACTCCAGCTAGAATCACTGTGGGCAGCAATTTTTGCCCCATCTCCCAAAATTTGCATATCATTTTTTTTTTAATTAATCCCAGAAATGACCAGTAGTACCCCACAAATCTCTGAGAGGAATGCTACTGGGCATTTTTCCAGGGTTTGAGAGACTTCATGCAATCCTTTGACTTATTTCAGGCCTTATTCCAAATAGGAAGTGGCTGGATAGGAAGAAGCCCAGGCCAGGTCAAAAAAGGGGATCACCCTGTTAAAAGACCCTCCTACATAGCAAGACGAGCAGTAAGAAAAGAGAAAGTGGGGAGGACATGGTACATTCTCCTTACCTACCATAGGATCTACCAGTCCCAGAAAACAAAAGCACTGTCATCTGGGATCCATATAAAAGATGAAGATGGGTTGGTTGGTGTGTTTGTTCCATTAAAAGCAGCCATGGTAGATATGTGCCATTTGGATTTGTTCTCTAGCATCACAGCAGGAAAAGTTAACCTGGTTCCCATATGTTTCTTCTCAGAATGCAAATAGGAATTTGGGGGACTTAAATATAAATTAGAAAAATGATTCAAGGGAAAGACCAACCTCTTTCCCCATAGCTGCAGGCCCAGTCCACAGCTGCTCCCTGTGGTGATTTTTAAATCACTACAGAAAACCTGTGTACAAGACTTTGGCCTTAGGCTCTTCAAGACTTGGGATAGCTCCCAGTGGGGGGTTACTAAGCAAGGCAGGTTTAAGGGTTTTTTGATTGCGTCAGGAAAGCTTGATTATTCCAGAGGCTGACTTTTCACCTGAGTCTCTAAGAAGTTAAAGGGGTTTGTTAAACCGAATGGCCTGGGACTGCCCTTTCACTTTCTTCCTTGGAGTGACACCAGGAGAAAGCTGCCTTTGAATGTCCAGGTTAGACTCTGAAAGGCCTCAGCTGCCTCCAACTGCAATTGCTAACCTATTCTCATGTTCAGAAAAACCTTCAGAGTTCTTTATCAGAATCCTGGCAGGTGGATCTGGCTGAATAGCTAGTAATAGAAGTATCCTGGGAACAAGTTATTATATTGGCTTGTATGTGGGCATGGAAACCATATATAAGTAGCTATAACCATCCAGGATACACTGGTGCAGACATCCCCATAATCCTTTGATGCATTCAGCCATATAGAACAGAAGGAGTTTATGTTCACAGAGAGCAGCTCTCGTTTGGAATTGTGCCTGAGCACTATACCATTCAGTACCCCCAGTTTGGATAGCCACTCAGACAGTATATTTAGCATTGGTTTAGATTCTCTGATTAGATGACACAAAGACCATAAAATCAACAAAGTAACTAGATGAAGTCAAGAAGCAAAGCAGCTGCAAAACTACAGATTGCACAGAAAGCAAAATAATCTTGTAGAGATTTGTGTGTACTTATTTTTGATGTACAGGGCAATGATAGGATTTCTTTCAGTTTTATTATCCCAGAGGTTAAGCTATATTGGAATAAGCCATCTTGAGGCTTATATATAGAAGAGCGTGCCCTTCCCAACCCTAAAAACAGCTGAACAACCAGTCCCATGGGGGATTTTTAACACCTTTTATCTTTCTTCCTCCTGCCTCAGTCCCAGGAAGAAGTGTGTGATTTGCTGCATGCTGCTCCTTTCCAAAATATTTTGCCCAGGGTCTACATCAAAGGTAAGGAGTGAAGAGATGGACAGATGTCAGTCATTATTCCCAGAGAAATGTAACACATTTTAAGTTGCAGTGAGATATTTGCAATCAAAACATTTCAAAGAACTTTAGGACAAATCATCTGTTCAATGACTTCCATTTTCCAGTGGCCTCGCATGAAAGAGCATTTTACAACCCTAGCAGTAAAAGCAAAATTGTTGCTTTAAAAAAAAAAATTCTAGCAGCCCTTTCACAGTACTTAACTTTATTCCTTTTCTGTCACACTGGTCCCAGATAATGGTTGAGAGATGGCTCTGAAATGCTAGATTTTTTTTTCTTTTTGCTTTCTCATTTCACTGTTTGCTGCTCGCTTAACAGAAGGAGAACGCTTGGAAGTACGCATGAAGCGTCTTGAAGCCAAATATGCCCCACTTCACCTGGTTCCCTTAATAGAGAGGCTGGGAACACCTCAGGTAAGGATGACATTGAATCCCACCTTGAGTAGGTGACCCAAAAAATCCATACAGGGGACGGGCAGACGGACGGACACACACACACACACACACACACACAAGGCTGTTCCTGAGCTGCAGCAAGTTTTTCCATTTGTTGCCTGGGTTTCACTTCTACGCTATGTCCCCCCCCCCCCCGATACTTCATTGTTATCGAGAAAATTATATTGTGTTATGTGAGGCTCTGTGTCTTGGGTATGCAATAGTGTAGATGTTGTTTACTGGCTAATTAAAGCAAAGTTCAAATGGAGTCAGTTTGTAATTTTCTCAGTCCTCTTGCTGACATATTTAATCTGGACTTTTAACTGAACTGATTCACCTAAGCAGGGAGGCCATGTTATCACAAATATGTTAGCCCTAACTAAAATTCTCTCTCTTACTTCAGTTATCTTGAGGAATGAGATCCAGGTTATCTGATACAGTATCTCAGTGATAACTTTTCCACCCCATTATGAACCTTTAAAATGATTATAGACTTACAATTAATTATGATAATTAATTGAAACTGCAGTTTCTCAGCAGCATATATGTGCTTTTAAGCCTCTTGGCTTGAGGGAAATTACTGACATAACTAGAGTGTAAGATGCTATCTTTTGAGGCCGTACTTGAAAAGAGCACTTAAGAATGTGCACAACAGAGCTTGTAAAAGATACATTTTTGGACTACAGTTTCCAGAAAATTCTAGCAAGGATCGGATTTGATAGGCTGTGATCCAACCAAATGACATTTTCAAAGTCTTATCCATCACTCTTTTACAAAACATTTATATTTAATTGCATGTTTGGGAAATACACGTGTCTTTATTTAAACCTCATTTTTGAAGGCTTTTCTAAACAGAATGTTTTTCTCAGTATCTTAATTTTTAAAAAATATAGATTAATGAATAAATCTTTCATCCAGATCCTAACTTTGACTATTTGGAAGGAGTCCTGCTGAGTTTAGTAAAAATTATTTCTTTGTCAGAGTTCTTAGGGCTGTCACCAAAGTCTCTAAATAAATATATCAGTGGGGCAAACATGCCATATAAAAATAAAATACAGGTGTGATACAGGAATGAAATTGTTCCTTATTTTCTGTCAGATCATTTTTACACACTTTGGCTCATTTCAGATTTTATTCATTGGAGAATAAATTCATTGGAGAATACTCAAAGTAGAGGAGAGAATTATGATATGCTTATTTAAATATGTTTTCAGATTCGATGAGTTTGTGATTGCATTTGTCTATGTGTTTGTGTGTTCTCATGTATGGAATGCCTAGCTTTCTGTCTATCATCCATAGCCTGAGTATGTTAGCACTTCCAACTGTTTTGTAACCACCTGTCTTTGTTAAGCAGCATTAGAGAGCAGACCAGGGGTACAGGAACATTTGAGCCTTCCTATCATTCCCAGTGATTTCAGTGAGAGACATTGAAGCATGTGGTTAATTTTCTAACTGAAGTCCATGGCAGACGAGTGTTTAACTTAAGCCCTTTCCACAGCCCCCTCCCATCCTGCCATGGGGACGGGAGAAGAACATGACTGTGACTGTGTTTCTGCATGACGTTGTCGTGGTCCCATCCTTCTCCTGTCCCCAGGTGGTGCAATCGTGCGTTAAATCATTGATGGGTTTTCCTTGTCACTGACCCACAGTTGTGCCACCATCCCGCACTTACCTGTCCTGCAGAAGCCCTGGAAGCTTGATGGCTGTGCTTACTACCCCAGCACAGCCTGGGAAAGCACCCGGCTGTGCTGTGGAAGGAAGAGGCATAGCCATTGCATTCCCTTCTGCAGACAGCCAGCCAGTGCAGAGGGGGTGCTCCTGTCACTCTGGCCTCCCGGCAGAGCCACTGCCAGGATCCCCACTGGACAACTTTGCAAAAAGGTAGGGTGCGGAGAGGGCCTGCAAGCCGGACTCAACAGGATGGAGGAGCACTGTGCTTGGAATCTCCAGCGTTTTATGTTTTTATCTAATTAGCCCCATCACATTGCTATGTTGAAGACTGGGGAACTGGTACTGGTGTAAAACGGTATTTAACTCAGTTCTAATTCTCTGATGCAATTTCCCCCAGCCCCTGCCTTCCTTAAGCTGCAACTCCCTTTTTATGCTTCCTCCTACAAATCTAATAGAAGCTTAGAGGTAGGGAAGGTTTATGATCACACACAGCTTTCCACAATGCCATATCCATGATCTTTAAAACAGCTTCATGAAGCTGCAACTAAATTGACAGCAATAGCACAGAACAAAACTACAAGAAATTCTGATTACAAATCACTTTCATGAGATCTGCAATTGATCAGGAAGATATTTTGTTCAATCACTATTTTTATAATTCATCCATTAATTTATTGGATTTATTGGCAAGCTCAGAGCGGCTTGCATGGAACTTCCATCTTGATGTTGATCAACTCAAGTAATGCAACCAGAACTCCTAACAATTTACTGGGAGAGTCTGGGCAGCCAGGATGCTTCTTGGCTTCTTATTCCTATTCTAATTCAGTCCTCTGCCTCTCTCTGCAGCAAACTGCAGAAGAATAAGAAGCAGTCTGCACAGCCCAGTCACTTGCCCACTCCCTGTCCACTCTTCTTAATGGCCACAGCAGGGCCTGGCTGCTGTCAGCAGAGGTGCAGGCACAGAGCACATGGAGCAATTATGTTCCACGTTTGCCGTGGAGGAACTTAGCTGGTAGGTAAGCATTAGAAACATCAAAACACAGGATAGTATGACACGTGGATACTTGCTATGGGCAAATTGTGCCCTAGTAACTAGAGCCTTTTCCGCACAAGGGCAATACATTGCACTGGCATCATATTCTTGCTGTTACGTCTGCACATTAAACTGGTTAGTATTGATGTTTCCTCTGCGGATTTACACGGCTTGAGCTCTTAATGTGATTACTATCCACATAAAACCAATGTATTGTAAAACCGGAAAAACTCTGATGTAAAGCACAAAAACCAGTTTGGCTGCATTTCTGACAACATGCGGAAGGTGTACACACAGAGGTGGTTCTCTGTGGGCATTCCCACGTTTCCCTGGCGTCATTTCTGTCCGCTCCTGTCTCCACCCCTCAAACGCAAGGCAGGTGCTGGAATACAATGAAATATGTTGGGAACCTCAAGATAGTTGCTTTTCAATTTCTGGCTATCTAGACCAGAGCTTTCTGAACTTTTCATGTTGGTGACACACTTTTTAGACATGCATAATTTCACGACACAGTAATTTTACTAGCAAACTGAAGGTGGGGGCTTGTCTTTTGTAAGGACGAACTAAAGTACCTCTGCTGATATGTAGCAATGGATTTTTTTTTTAAAAAAAATTGACCAATCAGAAGCGGCGGTGTGGAACAATGGAGGGAGTGGGAGGAAGATGGGAGTTTCACAAGAATTAATGGAGCAGAAGCGGCAAATGATTTTCACTGCATTAATTCAACAGAAACCGGAAGGCATGCGGATAACAATCCGGTAAAATCAGAGTAAGGTTGAAAAAACCACTCACAACACGCGGTGAAACGCTCCTCCACTCTGGTGTGGAAATGGCCTAGGCTTACCTTCTTTTAAACTAGATTTATAGGCTTTTGGACATAGAAAACCTTGTACACTTCTTCAGATCTTGATTCTACTAAAAAGCTCTAAGTACTGAAGGAGGGCTGTAAGTGTTCCCTCCTCTAGCTTAGACAACAAACTTGGGCAATTCTGGTAGAGTAGTCCAAAAAAGTAAAATTTGGGAGGAGGGATCAGCCTGTGCAAAAAACAGGGAGGGGAACTGCTATTTGCAAGTTTCTGGATATTGGAAAATTTCACATAAAACTATATGTAAATCTAGACCTCTTTTCCATGTTAGATCCAACCAAAGTAGACATAATGAATCAACTGTGAGTTGTCTCCCTATTCAGCAGTTGATTCACTAACCAATAGGCCATAAACCTACATATGAAACTCACAGTTTCTATTTAATAACTCAGGTTGTCTCCTATCATACACATGTTAGTTGATTACTCACCTGCCTGTTAGCCACTCTGCTTAACTGACTAAGACTTGAGCTATCTTGAGGGTAGCTATCACTGAACACACTGAGGCAGCATGCCGTCGAATATATGAAAGGTGCAAAAGGAATTTTCTTTATCTGTCTCTGCTACAGTAATGAATCATAATGGCTTTTTAAAACATAACTCTTAATCTCAAGTGCACTGATTAAATAAAGTTTAGCTGATTAACCTGCAGAATAAAGTGTGCTGCTCAATTTTTACTAACGTCATGTGTGGAAATGGAGAATGTAAAAGAACAAAATTTCCTGTTAGGTAAGTGCTAAATGGAAAGTAGGTAGGAAGTCATCCTGTGAAGAGATTGCATTTGTAATACTGTCTTTAAAAACGGGTTTCCCATCCACACATCATTTTTTTTTCAAGACTCTGCCTATACCTTCCTGAGGATAAATTCACATATACACTCATCTCAGTGAATCTGCATCTTCTGGTGCAATTCTTCATTCACAGCCACTCAGTGTGATGGATGAAGCAGACACATCACTAAAAAATCCAACAATGCTGTTCTCTCTCTAGTTCTCAAGCATGAAAAGAAAGAATGTATAAATTGGACCTCCACATGGAGTATTTGCCTCACTTCTCTACCATTAAAAAGCAACTGTCATGTTGGATAGAAAGAGCCAACCAGAGAGAGATGTACTCAAAAGGATTTGAATTTTGCATGGGCACAGGGTCTCTTGAATCTTGTTGTTCTGTGCCTAACTATTGCTAACTAACAGGATACATTTGTGGCATTGGGGAAATTATTCAAATTTATTAGAGATCCAACCCTACCTTTGTGAGGGTGTGGCTGACTCTCTTCAGATTAATTGAACAGTATTTCACCAGTCTTATCATGCTAGGGCAGAGTTAAGTATGAAGTGCTGGTATACATCTTTCAGTGGTCAGACACTGAAAACACAATTGGGAACAAAAACACATCTTTCCATTTGATATATTTAGCTGAGGAAAACTGCAGTGGAGCACTAGTGGTACCTGGATCCCACATACAGTGTGGTGTCAATACAAGGTTTCCATCACTAAATTAGTCATCAGAAGAAGGAAGTCATCCTGTGAAGCTGAGCTTTAATTGTGTTGCTAACCTTGGGAAATATTTGAGTTTTCCCAAATATTTGATCATGGAAGTTAACATAACTTTCTTTCCTTTTGCATTTGATCTTAGTTGAATATTCCTTTCTTTTCATCAAAATGTCCTTGTAACAACATATCTTAGATAATAAGGATAGCAACTCCTACTCTCAATATTTACCAGCTCAATGAGATTCTAGTTCTGCTGAAGCCTGGTATTAAGCCAAGGTCATGTCTTTGAAGCTTTCTAGAAATTGTTGGAAGGTTATTGCTATCAGTACCCACATTTAATCAACCAGTGAAGGTTGGTTGTCAGTTTTCTGGGAATGGCAATGCAGAAGACAGAAAACACTGTGATATCTGCTTTTGTTATTGTTAACCGCTGTCAAGTTGACTTCAACTCGTAGCAGCCCTTTCTGAGAAACCTCCAAGTCACTTTGTCATCAATAGTCCTGCCCAGATCTTGCAGATTCAGGGCTATACCTTTTTTGATTGCATCTATCCATCTATAATGCAGTCTTCTCTTTTCCTGCTGACTGCTACCTTACCAAACATCATTGTCTTTTCTGGTGACTCACGCCTTCTCATGGTTTGTCTGAAGTACAACAGTCTTGGTTTTTTTGCATTGTCTTTTTATTTTTACTTGGTCATGTAGTGTGTTCCCCTGCTGTTGGTATGGCATCTCCACTCTTCTTTTAAATTTCCCTTTGATTTTTCAGATCTTGTGGAAGAGGTGTCTTTTTCTTCCTTTTTTGTTATCAACTTCTATTTCTCTGCATTGATTATTGCACTGAACAGTTGCATTCAAGGTTCTAACCCTGGTTCTGTCACCTTTTACTTTTGCTTCTAGTTTGTGCTTAACTGCTTGAAGAGTTTCTTCTGTCATCCATTGAGGCTCCTGTTTCTTTTTGGCCGCAGATAGTGTCTTTTTTGCATTCTTCCCTGACAGTGCCCTTAGCTTCAGTCCAGTGTTCTTCTGGCTTTCAGTCAATTAAGCTTAATAGTGCAAATCTATTGTTTATATTACCTTTAAATTCTATGGGGATGTTCAAGTTGTATTTTGAGCACATGTTGGTATAGTATTCTTCTTTAGCTTTACTCTCACTTTTGCAATTAGTTGTTCATGGTCTATGTCACAATCTGTTCCTGGTCTTGTTTTTGCAAAGATAAGGGAGAAGGGAGCTTTTCCATCTTTTTCTTCCAATTATGGAGTCTGTTTGATTTCTTGGGTTGAAGAATGAGCTTGCAATGAACAAACTGCTGGACTCACAAAATTCAATCAGTCATTCTCATTCTTCATGTCTTGATCCTAGACCAAATTTTCCTACAATCTTGGATTCTGTTCTGTTTCCTACTTTTGCATTCCAGTTGCCTATGATTAACAAGAAGTCCTGTTTTGATGTGTGGTCAATTTCATCCTGGACTCCAGCACAGAATCATTCAGTTTCCTTCTTTGGCCCTTGTAGTTGAAGCATAAACGTGGATTATGGTTATACTGAATGGTTTTCCCTGAAGTCTTATTGATATGACTCGTTTAGACTTTGCATTATATCTTTTGACTGCTTTTGCTACATCTCTCCTCACTATTAATGCCACCCCATTTCTTCTTAGATTTTCATTTCCTGAGTCACACACTGTGTAATTATCTTGACTAAAAATGTCCCTTTCCTGTCCACTTTAGCTCACTTACCCCAAGGACTGCAATGTTTTTATGTTCTGTTTCTTGTTTTACTATATCTAGCTTCCCCTGATTCATGCTTCTTACATTTCGTGTTCCTCTAATATGTGCTATGCCGCTAGAGATTTTCCTTTCCTTTCTGAGTTGAATGTCCTTTTGGCTTGAGTCCAGTTGCATCATTAGCCACAGCGCTACTTGTAGTTGTCCTCTGCTGTACCCCAGAAGCTTGTTGATTGCCATCTGATCTGGGAATCTCATCTTCTAGCACTATCACTTGTTTCATTTTTTACTGTCTCATCAGGGTTTTCGTGGCATTCAAAAGGAGTCTATTGTGCCTCCTTCTGCACAGTACTAACAAGTGTTAGCTTTGGTGCCACTGCCCTTGTCTCTGAGAAATCCTCCACCAGTGCCACCCCCCAATACTGCTGCTGTCCAGTGTCTGTTTCATACATTTAGACTGGCTCCTCAGCAAAAGTCTGCCTGACATGGGAGACCCTACCAGCAGGATTGCTGCTATCAGCACAGCTTCCTGCTTCAACACACAATCCGATCTCTGCAAGAAGAGGTGCTTTTGTGCATATACACAAGACAGCGTACCTGTTCATTTCAGGGCAGGTTTTCTACATTAACCAGGAAGGAAGGCCTTAAGAACATAAGACAGAGCCTGCTGGGTCAGACCAGAGCGTAGCTGGTCCAAGGTTCTGTTCACATGGGGACCAACCAATTGCCTACAAAACGCCCATCATCAAGGCATGAGTACAACTGCCACCTCAATTTCATGTTTCCCAGCAGCTAGGGTTGCCAGATTTCAGGGCCTGGATGCTCTTCCCTAGTTTTCAGGCAGTGGGGGAGAAATCTCGGGACAAAAGTGCTGCCTTGAAAGGTGTGTGTGACCCTTGGTGTTTATTTGAATTTCATCCTCTTTGCAACTGTGGCTGGTGCTTAATATATCATGCTTAATAACATTCCAAGGATCTGCTCCTTATAACATCACCAGAGCCTGCATCCTGTGACATCCCAAGGGCTTGTTGTTATGTCTCAGGTTTTGGTTCCTAGTTCTCTGGGCCTGGAATAGTACTGACTTGGCAAGTCTACCAGCAACTGATAAAGAGAGGTATATTGAACTGATAAAGAGAGGTATACTACCTCTGATAGTGGTGGTAATACTTACTTATCCTTACTAGTAGCCATTGGTGGTCCTTACCTCCATGAATTTAAAGCCTTCAGGCAAAGAAAGGCATGCTATAATAACTGGCTATGCTGCACAATAGAACCCATCACGAGGCAGAGGACTTCTCATTGCCTTCAATGTCAAGAACAGATTTGGGCACACATTCCCATTCTTTGCATGCCATGACCATCCCCTACAGCTGAAATCCTTGTAGTCAATGGGAGCTCAGGAGTGTAGATGACAGAATCATCCAAAAGTACATATGGACCTACAATCTCCAAAATGTCTTGCTCTGGATGCTGTAGTGGAGGTCTGTTTTAAAAAAGTGCTTCTTCCTGTCTTTTGCTTCTTGCTTGAAGGAATTTGTGACCCAGTTTGGCAAAAAAAAAAAAATCAGTTCTTTGGGAAAATTGCTTCCCTTGGCTGGATACTGCTACAAGTAGTTAGAGGAGTGTAGTCATTTAAAGATACACAAAGGAGGCTAAACAGGAAGGGCCAAGTTCTCTGCATGTAAATATTGTGAAATTTAGCTCAAGTAATCTTGCCACAGGGGTAAGAATCTCATTCACCTGCTTTATCGTGAAATGTTCCAGCTCCTTTTCAGGTGTTTTTCTCATTGATGGGAAGTGTCTTGTCAAGCTTGTTCTTATGAAAGAAGGGCTGCGTCAGATTATCCTGGGGTTTTGGCAGAATTCCCTCCCCGTCCCACAGAGCTAATGATTTGGGGACTATGATATGTTAATGTGGGGTTTTAAAATGTTTTTAGAGACATTTCTAGCCAAGGTAATAGCTAATACTTAAATACAACCATCTTGTTTCATTCCATATCCTTCACAAGTGCTAGAGATCTCAAATCTTCTTGGTAAAAATATGATTTGCTGTGACACCTTGAATTAAATATGTAAAGTTGCCAAACACTTGACTTTAAGAAAAAAAACAAGGAAATCTAACTAAGTCATCAAGTCTACATTTAGCTTCCTGTGGTCAGGTTCAAAGACGTAACCGTGTTAGTCTAGATCAGTATGCAAAGGGATTTTGTAGCACTTTTGAGATTAACAGAGAGAAAGAAGTTGGTAGCGTAAGATTTTGCAGACTTAAGTCTATTTCATCAGATGCATGGAGGGAAGTGTGTGAGGACAAGCATTTATGAGCAGGCTGTATATGTGGATAGCGATAGAAATGCAAAACTTGTGGATACAGAGATCAGGTGACAAGTTAAGTCTCGGATCTCAGAACAGCAGTGCTTGAACAAAAAAAAAAAAACTACAAAAGAAGATTAGAAAGAGAATTTGAATATGCCCACAAACTCTAGTCCTCAATGGTAGCCTGAACAGAAACAATGATTTCCTAGCACACTACATGTATTAATAATACTAGTTAATTCCCCAGCCTCATGAGGGCTCTCTTGCCCAGTTTATCACATCTTCTTTCTACATCACACTACATTCCAATAACTCCCTCCACTATTCATATGGTTACCTTGGCCTTAGGCAACATCTTTCCTGTTGCCCTTATTCAAAGCTGAACCTGTCACCTCACCGTTATACCCACAAGTTTTTTATTGCTATTCCCACATATAGCCTGATCATAAAGGTCTGCTCCTAGGCACTTCACTCCATGCATCTGATGAAGTTGGCTTAAGTTTATGAAAAATTATGCTACCAATTTCTTTCTCTCATTCTCAAAGGTGCTATAAGATTCCTTTAATTTCTTTTGTTATAGACATCTGCTACCCAATTAATTTGTATAATTACATACAATATGCATAATCGTATGTATATATTACATAGGTATTACTATCTATACGTAAAGTGTATTATACATAATTGTATGTATGCATACATTATGTATACATAATTGTATGTAATATATATAATTATTAGCATTAACTTCCACCTGCAGTAGGGTTTGTTTGTTTGTTTGTTTATTGGATTTATGTCCTGCAAATGTGATCCAAGGAGACTTACAATAATATACAAAGATGGAGCTTTGTATATTAGAAAAGTTTAAAAGAAGTTAAATATTCCAATTATTAAAACATACTTAAAAGAGTTAAAACACTTAAAACATATTTAAAGCATGACATCAAAAAAGGTCTAAAATACAGAATTAAAAAATGCAGCACACCACTTTACACACGCCCTACAACTCTATAATTAAAATTCAAGTTTTAAAAGCCTGCCTAAACTAAAAGTCTTTACCTGCCAGCAGAAAGAAAAGAGGGAGGGGGGTCAACCGGGCCTGCTGTGGAAAGGAGTTCCACGGTCTGGAAGCAGCTGCAGAGAAGGCTCTCTCCCGTGTCCTCACCAGCCGTGCCTGTGAAGATGGTGGGACTGAGCGAAAGCCCTTCCCTGGAGATCTTAGTGCTTGTGTTGGCTTATACAAGGACATGCAGACTGGACCCAAGCCATTTAGGTCTTTAAAGGTCAGAAACAGACTGATAGCCGCTGCAACTGTTTTAACAGAGAAGTCATGTGATCCCTATAGCCAGCCCTCACCTCCCACCCCTGTGAACAGCCTGGCCGCATTTTGGAACTACCGAAGTTTCCTAACAGTTCCCAAAGGCAACCCCACGTAGCACATGTTACAGTAGTCCAAATGGGATGTAATCAAGGCATGTGTCACCATAGCCAGATCTGACTTCTCAAGGAACCATCATAGCTAGTGTACTCAACTGCAAATGCAGTCCTGGCCACAGCCAAAATCTGGGTATCCAGGCTCAGATCTGAGTCCAGGAACACATCGAAGCTGTGAACCTGAGATTCCAGGGGGAGTGTAACCCCATCCAGCACAGATTGAATCTCTGTTCCCAGATTAATCACTGAATAAATATATATAAGATATCGGTCTTAAGATTTTTTAATATACAAGAAATAAGCAGCTTTGATAAAACATTTCGTAGCATTTCCAAGTCTGTGATGTGATGTGATGTGCACGGATTGTTTTACTCCTAAGAAGAGCCTGAAATAAAGCACATTACCAGTAATTTTGTTACTTGTCACATGTTGTGTCTTCATGGGCAGCAACTCTGGGGCAACAATTGCTATTTTGAAAAATAAATGACTGCTGAACTTAGCAAATTTGGGGGTGTAGCAGGTAATAATTACTATTTGATTCAAAATATTACTTTGGAGGATTTTTTTGGCAAATTTTGGGCATTTGCAATTTTTTTTAGAATATTTTTATTAAAAATTTAATTTTAAAAATAAAAAAAACCCTTCCCACTTCCAAGCTTAAATTTTCCAGTTGAATCTACTTATTTCCATTACATACAAACATAGTTTCTGCTTAACAAAGAGAATGACTACATTATTTCTTTCTTCGTTTCTTATATATCTTTATCCAATCCAAAACTTCCTCTCCATTCCCTTTCAAAGTTCTAGATAGGTTTATTTTTCAAGGAACATGTTATTTTTCTGTCTCTACCATATCCAGAACTTTTAACTTCCATCATTCTATATCAATATATTTCCTTTCTTTCCAATATTGCGCATATGTCAACCTTGCAGCAGTTATTAAATATAATAATATGTTCTGATGACATCTTATTTCCCTTTGTTCCCCTAACATGTTTTGCAATTTTTTAAAAGAATACTTTTTTAAAAAAATAGTGTTTCCTGTTATTGAGGGAATCTGTGCTTTTTATTTTATTTTAAGCAATGCTAGTGCTTTAGATTTTGCAATGATATTTGCAAGTTCTGCTTCTGGAAAAAGTTGAGAGAGGTACTTTTCTAGTCTCATTCTATGAAGATGTATAAAAGGCAATGGTGGGGGCAGGGGAATAAAGATGTACTCAACCCTATCAGGAGACTGAAAGAATTTGAAATTAAATACTTCAGCTAAACATAACGACTGATTCCTTAATGGGAACACTGGTCCTCTAATTGTCAAGATACATAAAGCTGGAGCAACACAACAAGAAGCTTGTGCTGATTTGGGTGCTGCAGTACCCTTTGTAAAGAGAAGGAATCAAGGTCCCTGTTACTGCCCTCTTCATCCATTGCTACAGTATCTCCAAAATTTTATACTTTACAGTAGCTGTACAGCGATAGAAATGCCTTAATTTATCCCATGCTGCCCCCTCTCATTCTGCCATCCTGCCTCCCATTTCTGTGCTCCGTGTTTGTACTCTCATCATCTTATTGTTCTACATCAAATAAAAGCTTGCAAACTATAAGAACAATTTTCCAAACCATGGTCCTATGTAACCCTCGTTAAGTTCAGTTTAGTTTGTTCTATTTACATGGAACAATTTGGATTTTTCCAGTACTGAATATTACAAAACTGGGTGGATGGAGAAATCCTAAACAGCAGATACCAAATAAGTTGCATAGATATGTAGCTGTGGATTAATAATTTACAATAACAGATTGTTACTAACAACATCTTAACAAATAGACTTATAAAAATATGACCATGTTTAAATTACACTGTGTAGCATTTGAACCTTTGCTACAATAACAAGTCACCACTGCAAAGCTGTATTTACAGGCAGGAATGATTTGTGTGACATCAATACCATGTGCAGGAAATCTTGAAGATTAAAAAATCCTGATAGAGAAGCAAATTTCAGCTTCCCTCTTCCAACGTACTGTTGCTTTCCAAGGACAGTCTTAAGGTAACAAAATTGTGGATAAGGTCAGCCTATTTTGGACAATTTCTTCCTTATTCTACATGATCAAAACAGTTCAGCCCTTAGCTGAAGTCTGATTAGGAGCAAACTCCTACATTAAATATATTTTCAGGTGCAAAACACTGGGTGAAGCTGGGAAAGGTCAGAATGAAAATTCTGAAAGGAAGTGACATCTGACACCTTCTACTGTTGGGTTTCCCTTCTTCTTCAGCAAATAGCCATAGCCCGTGAAGGAGACTTACTGACCAAGGAGAGGTTATGCTGTGGCCTATCCATGTTTGAAGTTATCTTGACCCGCATTCGAAGCTACCTCCAGGATCCCATCTGGCGTGGGCCTCCCCCAACCAATGGTGTAATGCATGTTGATGAATGTGTCGAGTTCCATCGACTCTGGAGTGCCATGCAGTTTGTGTACTGCATTCCTGTGGGAACAAATGAATTTACTGCTGAGTGAGTACACTACACTGTGCTGAAATCTCATTAACATTTTAAACTATAGTTGTTCTCCACAGAGAGTAAAAGCTGAAGCAGATCTGCAAATACTTAATGCTCAATTTTTGTTTTTATGTGGGTGAATTCAGGCCACTTTGCCCGTTGGCTAGACCTTGTGTTTCTGATTACAACTTCCTATGTTGGGTTTAATTGTTAAATCAGGAAAGGGAACCAGGATTCCCCAGCTATATTTTCTGAACAACTCTCACTTAGGCCATTTCCGCACTACACTCTTATAGCATGATTACTCCACTTTCAACATCCTGTGGAATCCTGGGATTTGCAGTTTAGGGAGGGGCCAGCCAGGCCAGTTTAGGCCCCTCCCTAAACTGCAAACCCCAGGATTCCATAGGATGTTGAAAATGGAATAATTGCGCTATAAAAGTGCAGTGTAGAAATGGCCTTAGTTGATCTGAGACCATAGCTGAGTACCAGCTTGTGTTAACTAGCTTTTAAAATTTATGTACTCATGCCTTCAAATATGCTATTATCACAGAACAACCAAGAATTAAACAATTGGAGAATAAGCAACACAATAACATAATATCAGTCTTTCATCATCTAAGTAATTTCTGTGATGTTGTTTCTCCCCCTCTAGACAATGTTTTGGAGATGGTTTGAACTGGGCTGGTTGTTCAGTTATAGTTCTCCTGGGGCAGCAGCGTCGCTTTGATCTTTTTGACTTTTGTTACCACCTGTTAAAGGTGCAGAGACAGGATGGGAAAGATGAAATCATAAAGAACGTGGTAAGTTTGGGACTAAGCAAAGGGATATGAAAAGCTGCTTTGGCAGATTGTACTCTTTGTCTATCTAGCCTCTTTTTTCATCCAGTCCAGTACTGTCTACTCTGACTGGCAATAGTTCATGGAGGTATCGTGCTGGGGTTTTCACATCACACCACTTTACACAAAGTCAAACCATTCATTCACTATTGTTTGTACTGACTAGCAGAGAGTCTCTACTGCTTGTATTTAGATCAGAGGTGGGAACTGCACCACACCTTGTTAAGTCGCAACTCACCCTTAGCCAACATGACCAGTGGTGAGAAATGCTTGCAGTCCAATAATATCTGTAGAGCTCCACCATTTCCAACCCTGATTTAGATGTTAAGAAGTACCCTTAAAGATATCAGTGGGCACCTGAAGCATTTCTTTCCATATGAAGCTAGGAACGACGAGCACCAGCCATTAATTTTGCCAGCTGTCATTGTAGTTTCTGTCAGTAGCAAGCTATCTGTAGAAATGGAGGCCAGCTGCTTCAACTTTCTTTATTTTACTCCTCTTTCTTTCTTTCTTTCATCCATCTCCAGCCACTTAAGAAAATGGCTGACAGGATAAGGAAGTACCAGATTCTGAACAATGAGATTTTTGCCATTTTGAACAAGTACATGAAGTCAGTGGAAACAGACAGCTCTACAGTTGAGCATGTGCGTTGCTTCCAACCACCTATCCACCAGTCCTTGGCCACCACATGTTAAATGGTGCAGTGTGAGTATTTGTGTCTCTCCATCTGAAATCAGTGAAAAGACAACACCAGATCCCAATGAAGACCTGGAAGGGAAAACCTGAGAACATATATCTGGTAACAGTGCAGGTGAAGATGGACCCAATAGACAAAGATGCATTTTCCTAAAAGGTCCAGTTTGAATGCATGTCCTTCTGTATCCAACGTGGTGAGGAGCAAAATGTGGTTGTTGTTTTTTTCCTCTTATGGTTTCTTCAGATTTCATGATGACCCAGAACCACCCAGTCAAGAACAAACCTTATGATCTTCAAAATTATTCATTGTTATAGGGATTCCAGATGAAGCGGCCAGTGTTTGAAAATGTTGCAAGTCTTCCTCTGAATGGACAATAAGACAAACAACATTCCTGCTTATATAAAATGTGGTTTTGTGATATGAGTGTTTAACACATTGGACATAATGAGTTGCTCCCCTTGCCAGTGATGAGGACAAGGTTGATTGACTCAAGGAAAAAATCATGTTGATTTAGAGTCTAAATAGAGTAATATGTCCACCTAGAGTCAGTGGGGTTTTGCCGTTCCCATGTCTCCTCGTATGACCTTCCAGAGTCATTTGACCTTGCTGAGCCAAATTCATGATATCTCTGATTTTGTGCTAACTCTTTGCTATGGTGGCCCTACAAAGTCAAACATGGTAATATCTCTTCTTAGATGAGTTCTTCTTTTTCTATGATATGAACATAAACATCCTGGGGAAGAGACAGAGACTGCCATGGCGTAGATCCTTGGTGAAACCCCAGTGACAAAATACCAGTCAAAACTGGTCAAGTAAGAACTGGTAAAATCTTTCAGAAATGTGAGCATTAATGCATGTAGTTCAGCATTTTCTCCCCTTTGGAATAAATGCAATAGAATAATTGGAGCAAAGAATATATTTTCATATTCTGGGAAATTTATTATTAGTTTGGGTTGCCTATCTAACCATTGCTGATTAAGTGGAAACAAAATTAGGAATACACACAACATGACACTTGGTCCTTGCTTTATAGCAAGTAACAACTGATTTTCCATGAGTATGTATATACAGTCCACTAACATAGCTGACAGGCTTCCTATCCCTGTAGAACAGAGATAAAAAGTAAGCATAAGAATGCCTGTGTGAACAATTCATAAAATTATGGGCTTAGATGGAACTCAGAGTCCCTCCCACTGCTGCACATTATGCTAGATTACATCTGCTGCTTCTACCAGTGCACCCCAAAAGGTTAGCCTGTATAGTTTGGTAAGAATATAGTACTCACAGGATATGGAGTTAAGTAGCCTTACCCACATGAGAACCAGATGCCGGTTTGGAGAGACCATATACTTCAAGCAAAGAAGTCATGCAACAATACCACAGAAAGAAAAATGGAGCTAATAAATTCACTACTAAGGCTGGTGAGAATCCTTCCAGCACCTTTATATGTTGATAAATTGGGCTTCAAGTTTTAGGGCAAGTACAGTGGCCCAGATCTAACACTGTTACGTTATAAAAGGAAAAGGAGTAAAATCTTAAGGGAATAATTTCTTTCTGTGCCTTTTAGAAAATGTAATCTCTAATGTTTAGATTATTCAATTTTAATGTTCTACAAGCAAAGGACTGTATTTTATTTTATGTCTCGTTTACCCTCCAAAATTAATTCCAAAGTTAGTCATTAAGGAACTACATAAAACTCCTCCAAGTTTTCCTCATCAGACATGGAAAGCAAAAGCCACAACGCACCACAAAGTTCTCATCTTCTGGCTACAATACAATGAATGGGAGTGGTACAAGAACATGGAGATTTTTTTTTCAGTAGAACTTGGGAAATTATGTCCAACACAATATCAGAATAATGCAGTAGAGTTCTGATTTTATCCTGTTAAAAGAACAACAACTGTCTTTCAGTGTCAGGACAGATCTCAGAGCATCCAGCTTGCTGCTGATTTATCATTCCTTAGCCTTACCTCAGCCAAGAAAGTTTCCTTCCACCTGATATATTTAAGATGCTTCAGTCTGTTTTTTTTTCTCTTCTCACTATACAGACTTTAATTGCTTTAATTTGCTGATGTTTGATGGATTGGTGACAGGTTGTTATGAACTTAGAGACTACAAACAGGTTGTTTCCCCATGCTGGAGAGAAAGTACATGAGGTGCAAATATGTTAATGCTCTATGTGTGTTCCAAGTGAGAACATTATGTCTGAAGGAGTAGCAGTAGCATAAAACTATGAGCCTGACCTATGTTCCTTTTGCAAATGCTTTTGTGCTTTTAAACACGTGTAACATGTGTTTGTACAGTGACTCATTAAGATACGCCTCCACAGAACTTGAGGAGTGTATTTACCAGTTGCGAGCACTGAGTAAATAGTCAAACTGCAAGATAATTCTTGCATACTGTAATATGGAATTGAGGCATGGCTCAGAGAAGTCACTTGAAAATTGACTCAGGCAGGAAGAATGAGCTAAGGAGCTAAAGAGAAAAGAGTTCAGAGGCTTCAGGGGATCTTTGAGGGGAGCAGGTGCTGCCGGTGTGTTATTTAACCTAATTATCCTCATGCCCCCCAGCAGCCCCTGACTTCAGAAGAAAACTACACTAATTGTGAATGTATAAAGATTCCAGAGTTAAGATTCTGAATTTATTCAGAGCACGGAATGTTAGATCTGGAGATGAATTTGATAATGTTAAACATGAGAAATTCATTAATTCCTGCCAACACTGATAATTGAAATAATTTCCTTGGTTATGTTGTTGTTATTTAACTTGTTGTTTAGGGTGTTAGTTCAGAGGCACCCCTTAGGAATTACAGGCAATGGCATGGAGATTGCCAGTGTTTACTCAAAGGGCATGTGCTATTACTGGTTCTTTCAGAAGGGTTCTTTTTTCCTTTTAAAGTTACTTCTTCCAGTCTCAAGTTTTTTTCAGACATAAGCACATAATATGATTATTGTCCAGAAGGTTGGCATCCACCAATTTCTGGTAACAGGTTGGAAATACAGTCCTACATCATGGAATCCTATCTTAAGTTTGCCATCTGCATCTCTGCTTTCTTTCCACCTCATAAAGATATGCACTTCGCTTACCTTTCAAATGTCTTGTTTGCTTAAAGGTTAATGAGGAGAGATATATTTCAGTTAGAGATCACTGATCCGCTACAAATGCAGCTACAAGTCAGTAACTAGAAGGATCAGGCAATGGATTAAGGGCGAAGAATTCTTAACCAGAAATATTTCAAGAGCTTCTCTGCTTATGCAGAACATTTTTTCTGCACAACTGAATGGCTGCATCCTTACTACCTCCCCAATTCCCAATCGAGAAGTCTGGTTTACCAAGACCTGTCTACCAAGTCTGGTCTACCAAGACCAGAAGTAGACCTGTGACATATTTCATTTAAATGATCACGTATCTAATAAGCCCATTCTTTTCTTCATGTTGTTGTGTGCCTTGCAGTTGTTTCTGATTTACAGAGATCCTGAGGTATTTGCCTATTATTGTTTTTTTTTTGGCAAGATTTGTTCAGAGGGGGTTTGCCCTTGCCCCCTCTGAGGCTGAGAGAGTGTGACTTGCCTAAGCTTACATTTTTTACCTTAATTGTATAATTAAAGGGTGGGGAGGAGAGGGAAATACACAGCAGAATACGAGAGAGGAGAGGAGATGGTGAGAGGAAATCCAAAATAAAAGGAAAGAAGAGGGGAGGTTAAGGAAAATTATATATTTAATTATCCAAGTGCACAGCACTGTGTAAGTAAGAGTAAGATTACAAAGGGCAACCCCCCAAATAATGTTATACAAGATTGTATTTTGTACTATAGTATACAGTAGAAACCGGCCCAGAATATAATCAGTAGAGGAGGAGAAGTTTCTGAAGAGTCCCACAATGCATATGAGCCCCCAGAAGGACTCCGGAACACTTTTTTTCCCATCAAGAGCCATTGAGAGCGGGAGAGAGATCTGCCTTTCAGGTTTAAAAGGCCTGATCCTCTGAAAAGGCTCTGGCGTTTGAGAGCCTTAGTCTTCAGACAAATCACTCCTCCTATTCCATTGCCAAAGTCACTTTTTTTTTCTTTTCTATTGTTTCATTAATGATTCTTTTGCTCTGATGTGGGCTCCTGAAAGTAAGTTAGTTCCTTAACTTTATTTCCTCCTTCCTTTCTCCTCCTCTTTGTCTCTTTCCCTGTCTGTTGTCTTCCGAATTAGCCTAAAAACAGAACCATTTCATGCATTTCCTCCCATCCTATTACTTCTACTTCTGAGGCAGCATTTTCCTATTTTACTGAATCTGACAGTGAAAGAATTCTCACAAATTTTATCAACAAGATTCACTAAAGTATAGTTTTATCCCCAGCATTAATTGTGGAATCTAGGGATTTGGGGAAAATCACTAGAAAAGCCCAATGAAGTTTCAACAGAATAAGTTAATTCCAAGCTCTGAATTTATTTAATGTGGAGTTGGAGAAAAGATGACAGCTCTACTATTGTTTTTTTTTTCTTTTTCATAAAGTTTATGAAATAAAATCCATATTTTTAACAATGGTGATAATTGTTCAACAGTGTAAAATAGCTACAGCTATAACTCTCTATTTGCCTAAGGGAGTGACAAAAATCTAGAAAAAATGCCATTAAGAGGCATATGCCATGCGTGCAATATATTTTATTTCGCAGCCTGTGTTCAGTACAGCAATTAAATAGATGACTGTAATTTGAATAATTGCTATGTTATTGATTTACTGAGGGGTGCATGCACATAACACAGTGCCACTGTGACTATAAAGGGGTTCTTGATAATACCCTGGTGAGATTTTGTTATTTGTGTTGTAAGTGTGTGTGTCTATATGTATGTACGCGCGCACACACACACAGAACTGAGACTGAAGGTAGAGTTAAGCACAGGGTAATAATTCTAATAAAATGTGGGGATGACGCTGAGTAAGTTTAATACATTTTGTAGAGTTTAAAAATAAGCTGCCCAGTGTTGGCCCTCTACCAAGATGTTTTTGCCCTAAGATACTCTGTCCTGTGAATTCCTTGTCATCATAGCAGCCTTCATAGAATGTTCTTCATGGGATAGTTTGGATACTTCCTCTTTGCAGCTACACAATTGTATAGGAGTATGCTGACAGAATTAGGCTTTCCACCTTGCAGAAGAGTGTAATATCCAAGTCACATTTCCAAATGAATCCCCTGGGGTTACAAATACAGCAATTAAAACATATCTCCAAGCCAGCCACAGAGGAGAGGCTGCAAGATGCATCTCTTATGTTGGCCTTGATTTCCAGCTGCAAGCCAAGAACTCTGCTGTATCTCTATACTGGGTATGCATTGCATCCATCCATGTGTAGACTCAGCGCTTCTTATGGAGACATGGGGTGGATGGAGCTCCTATAAGGACAAACAGTTCTTACTCCTACATACTCTAAAAGTTTCCATTTTGCTGGTATCACTGTGAAATGCACTTCTCATTTTAATCTGGGATGAAATGATGTTTTTTTCAGGCAGTTGGGAAACACTGGTCTGTAACCCATACCTTTTTCTCCTTCAGGTGGGATGGACAATATAATTTTGAAAAAACAACAACAAGAAGGGAGGAGGTTAAGCAGCACCTCCCGTGCTGCTTTTCTATTCTTAACAACAGCTTCTATGGCTGTTTTTCAGTTAAATAAGCAAGCAAACATGGCCGGGGGCAAGAAACTGCATGTAATTTAGAAATTGGCTCTTAAGTGTTGTAGTGGGAAAAATCTTTGTCATATATCTGGGAAGATAAGTCCTGGCAGAATCATGTAAGGTTAAACCAGGCCTGAGAGAAAATTGTTGAGACTTCTTCAGCAACAGTAATGAGCTGCCATGATCACTTTACAACCTGTCTGCTTTCAGTTTGGTTTTTGTGATTTGGCGTAACAACTGGACAAGTTCCATGCACTTCAACCGAGTTCTTTCTCAACACTTCCCGAAAGTATAAACGGTCCTATATTTTCTCTGTGTTATTCTGGTTTTAACTGATATTTGTCTATTTAAGAATATGAGCAAAGTGTTGGGTTTTTTAAAAAACAGGTTGAAGAAAAACTTTGCATAATTCTTCCAAATGTACCATATTTGTATGAAGAATTGTCCAGGAATTTTTGTACAATGGATTTACATTTATTTATGGTGCAGTATATTTACAGTAGTGATCAACTATGGTGTTTGAATTCATGAATCATACTTGCTATGCAGCAGAAAATGGTCTAGATTGTTTTGTATGTTTTGTTCTTTCATTGTTGGTCAAAAGACATGTTTCACTTCCGTTCAAAATGCTTCTGTAATGATAAGACACCCTGTGAGTGGTGACACAATGACCTGTATTGCAACTTCCAACAATGTGTACAGCAAAGCTGGGATGAATCCTCTTAACAAAGGGGAAAAAATAAAAAATAAAATTCAATGGTGTAAACAAAAGAGCCAAGAACTGTCTGTTGAATAAGGTAGAAACCTTAAAGGGGCCTGATTTCTGTACAGAATTTCTGTAGGTGAGAATAACAGGCTCCAAAACTAACTAACCTAGTGCTAGGAGCATGCCATTGTTCTCTGGATCAACATATTCGGAAGGATCTTTACATTAAGAATGACACTGGGGAAGCATTTAAATGAAGCAATGTTGTAATCATGGGTTATCTATCTATCAGTACATTGACTAGGTAAGTGCATGGTCTCCTTATAACAAAGAGGTAACATTTCAAGATATCCTGAGTCATTGTTCCCTAGAGCAGATGGTTATGGAAGCAGTCAGAGGGGAGGTGGCCTTCGACCTAATCCTAAATGGTAGGTCCTGATATTTGGGTGCCTTACACCCTACACAATTATAGCACTATGATACCACTTTAATTGCCATGGTTGTATCCCTTGGAATCCTAGGGTTTGTAGTTTGATGATGCTCTAAAGCTCTCCAGCAATGAATTTCTGGAATGCAAACCTCAGCATTTCATACCAACATCCCCCGCTTATCTGAGGGGTTAGGGATCAGAGCACTGACAGAAAGTGGAATACGTTGAAAAGAGGAACCCTGTCTCTTTTGTCCATTCTTCTCTTCTTGTAGTGAACATGAGGGAATTACAGAGGCTCAAAGAATTGATGAAAGAGTGGGCCCTGTGTTGAAAGAACAGTACATATCTATAATTTACGATGGTTGAAAGAGCAGAACATTAAAAAAACACATTGTCTAAAAGTGGGAGACACCTGTTCATTGGGCTTGCAGTCTACGCAAAACTACATTAATAGAAGCTCAGCTAGGATAAATGCCACAGATCAACAAGAGAGACACAAAATCCAAGAGGTCACTAGCATGGCTAAGAGGATAAATGAACACAAATTGGACATTGTAAGTGGTAATCGCCGAAAATCAGTTGCAGAACATTTTAACAGGATTAAAAGGTTGCAGTCTTTGAGCAGGGAAATTACAAAGGAAAACTAGAAAGAAAAACAGCGCAACTGAATGGTATTCACGAATTCCAATCCATAAGCAAAGACATGAACAGAGGCAATGGCTTCATGGCGCACTACATGTATTAATACAAGAGTCCTTGCTACTGCATAAGTAACAAATGGAATCTTCTCAGAGAAGGTTTTGAACACTAGGAAACTGACCTTTGGTAGGCAGGTTTATTGCTTTCACATATCAACACTAACTGACCAC
This sequence comes from Cyclura pinguis, assembly GCA_030412105.1. Lineage (NCBI taxonomy): Eukaryota > Metazoa > Chordata > Lepidosauria > Squamata > Iguanidae > Cyclura > Cyclura pinguis. The sequence continues at coordinate 105,846,741 of CM059600.1, read as the reverse complement.
TGTGAAGATCTGAAAGACCTGTATCACCTTGTGCAGCCCTTTGAAAATTTAGGGCAAATGTCATGGTTTACATCTTTCTGGATTCTTTTACATTCCATCCCACTTCCACAACTGTGTAAATATGCTTCATATTCTGAGGCCTGGGTATCACTGTATATTGCTTCTGAAGAAGTGTGTTTATATCCATGAAAGCTCATGCTAAAATGAAAAACAGTTAATCTTAAAGATGCTGCCACGTTCCTTTGCTGCATCAGAGAATTCCAGACTAGATCTCTAAATCCCCACTGGATTTTCCAAAATCTCTACTGGATTTTAATACCCCAACACTGAATCTTTTAGATCCCACCACTCTGGCACCAATAAATGTGACAGGACTTTATTTCCACTAGATTGGGGAACTGCCCCACCAATCTCATAAGGTGCCCTGTCTTTACCACGCAGCTTTACCACACCCCCCGCCCCCCCATAACACTACCTTTGTGTTCAAGGGTGAGGGTTTTCAATGTTTATTTAGAATCCCTTAACAGTTTTATGGTAGTCTGTTTTCTGTGCTACTTTAAATACTGCATGCAACTCAGCTGAGTCAGTATTTATAAACTAACATTTATCAAGATAACAATCAGAATGAAGTAGCATTTCAGATTTCAAATACAGTTCAAGGCTGATACATTTCTTCAGTGTACTTCTTAGTTTGCTTCTATCTTTAGCCTCATTTATGAAGCACAAGTATCATAAGCAGCCCTTTGGTTACACTCCCATGAAAGACTCAGCCCCCATTCTAGGTCACACTCTCTGACCAGATTCTACTAGGATTCAATTAATCTTCTGCCTCTCACTAGGCCTTCACTAAGAATTAATCGTCCCAACACAGTCACACTCTCTGATTGGCTTAGGGATGCTGCTCCCTAACTTTTTGCTTATAATCTCACCGAAGGACTCAATGCTAACCAATACTTGGATTTATGTGACTTTTTTTCTCAATCACCAGCCCTTCCCACACAATACTGGGCTGGGTTTCTCTTCTGAGGAGCTATTCTGCTTGCCTGGCAACCTACTAATAGGTTGCTTTGGCACCTCAGATAAGCACACCCCCAGAACTTCTTCTTAATGTGAACAAAGCTATTAGAGATTTTTTTTAAAAAAAAAGATTTCTTTCTAAAACTAAAAGCATTGCCCAAATGAGATGAATTTAAAAGAACACAAGGAGAAAATTACAGATACCAAAAGGAGGGGGAGTGTGAAGTATAGCACTAATGACATCAATATCAACTCTTCAAAGTGTGTAAATATTTCAAGAACAGAAAGCCAGCAGTGGAGGCAATTGGACCACTGAAGGAGAATATGAAGAATTCATTGATTGAATTCTTTTCATCTGTCTTTACTGCTCAAGATACAAGAGGACACCTGAACAAAGGTTTCCAATAGAGGTGTCTAGATCGAGGGAGGTACTGGTACCACTCTACTCTGCTTTGGTTAGACCTCATCTTGAATACTGTGTCCAGTTCTGGGCACCCCAATTCAAGAAGGACATGGTCAAGCTGGAGCAGGTCCAGAGGAGGGCGACCAAAATGGTGAAGGGCCTGGAAGCCGTACCCTATGAGGATAGACTTAGAGAGCTGGGTATGTTCAGTCTGCAGAAGAGAAGGTTAAGAGGGGACATGATAGCTATGTTTAAATATTTGAAGGGGTGCCATGTAGAGGAAGGAGAGGGCTTGTTTTCTGCTGCTCCAGAGACCAGAACAAGGAGCAATGGATTCAAGCTGCGGGAAAGGAGATTCCACCTGAACCTCAGGAAGAACTTCCTGACGGTCAGGGCTGTCCGGCAGTGGAATAGGCTGCCTCGGAGTGTAGTGGAGTCTCCTTCCTTGGAGGTTTTTAAGCAGAGGCTGGATGGCCATCTGTCGGGAGTGCTTTGAGGGTGTTCCTGCATGGCAGGGGGTTGGACTGGATGGCCCGTGTGGTCTCTTCCAACTCTACATTTCTGTGATTCTGTGATTCTGTGAAAGCAAAACAATGTGGCAAATAGAGCTGACAAGAGAGGAAGTTTGGTAATTTGTTGACAAATTGTAAACAAACAAATCACCAGGTCTAGATGGTACTGAGGTAACCTCTTTGGGGAGAAAGGTCCATGGGCACACAACATGTCGCTCTGTATTTTCATACACTTATCTTCCTGTCCAGGGGGGAAAGAGAGCAGGGCCAACAGGTAAGTAGACTGGTCCCAGGTTACAAAAGGCTGGACATTTAATAATACCCAGCACCTCAAATTGGTCTGGTAGCAGCAGAAGAAAATGCTTCTCCTGATTCATGCCCATTAGGAGGGGATTCATATCCATTAGCAGTGTGTGCGTGTGCGCGCGTGTGCATGTACATATGCACTCCTGTGTGCCTGTGCCTTCAAGTCTATTGATTTATGGTGACCCCTGAAATTTCCTAGGGTTTTCCTAAGCAAGGAATACTAACAGGTAGTTTGCCACTGTCTAACTCTGAAATGCAGCCTACAGCACCTGGTATTCCCTGGAGGTCTCCCTTCTGAGTACTCACCAGGCCTGAGCCTGAAGACATCAGCTCTATTGAACATTGTAACAAAATTGCTCAGAAAGGGTACTTACCTTGTTAGGCATAGCAGACTGCCCACCACGAGAATACAAACTTATGAAATATATCACTCCCACTTGTTGTTGTGTGCCCTCAAGTCATTTCTGACTTACAGTGACCCTACAAGGGTTTTCTTGGCAAGATTTATTCAGAGGGGGTTTGTCATTGCCTTCCTCTGGGGCTGAGAAAATATGACTTGCCCAAGGTCATCCAGTAGGTTTCCGTGACCAAATGGGGATTCAGAGTCCTAATGCAACATCCAAACCACTACACCACACTGCTTCACACGCTACCCATGCAATTCTCTTAATTTAAAGGTGCTAATTTCAATCCCCTTTGGCACCCACACCCATGCTTATAGTCATTTTAGGTTTATAACCATGTTTATAGAATGCCCTTAGTGACATCTCAAGAAATCAGAGTAGAGGAGTTTCTCAATAAATTCCACCTGCGGTCCGTACAAGACATCAACAGCTTTAACTAAAAATGTAAAGAGACCTAGGGGTGTCATTTAATTTGCATACCGTTTTATCATTAAGAAAGTGCAACAGAATCTACCTTGCATGCACAGGATAAGGCAGGTGTACTGGATTCTGAGGTGGCAATCATGTGACCCACAGGCTGTTATGTGGCCCCCCCATGATCCCCAACCTTTTCTAAAAAAAATGTTTAAAAAGAATTAGACAAGGAAACTTTTTTGGAGACAAACCTGAGTCCAAAACGGCATGAAAAGTATCAAAAATATGCCACCTAGAAGTGACTCCTAGTCTCCCAAAACATCACGCACCATCACGCATGCTGAAACTGGCATTGTGACCAGCAGAGCATGCCCTTCTCTGTATTAAGTGAAGGAAGATTTAAGATGGCTGAAGAGCTGAGGTAGGGAAGCCGTTCTCATCAGTGGGGAAGTACATGAATGCACCATGTAAAGTTCCTTAGTTGCCCTTCATATAATTTAATTGATCTTTGGGACTTGGGGATCACATTTGGTGAGAACACAGGAGAGAACCTTCTCAGTGGCTGCTCCCAGGCTGTGGAACTGCCTCCCACAGGAGGCTGGGTTGTCTCCCTCTCTGCTCCTTTTCTGCCAGCAGGCCACGACCTTTTTATTTAGGCAGGCCTTTGGTTCTTAACTCATATGGCAGAAGGGTCTTTTAATGGGATGTGCATACTTTTTTAAAATATATGTTAAATGTGTTTTCCATAGTTTTAACTTTGTGCTTTTAACAGAATTACTTAATTCTTTTTTTAAACATTTGCATAAAAAGATTGTAGCCCTATTCTGTTTTAATTTGTCGTAAGCTTCCTTGGGTCCTGTGCTGGGAGAAAAGTGGGGTATCAACAAAATAAACAAATATTCCCCATGTTTTCCCCTGCTCACCCTTTTTGTGCATCCTCTTACATGTTCTATAACAGTGAGAAAAATGCATATGTTAAAGCAGAGGTGGGCCAAGTGTGACCAACAGATCAAGGGTGTTTTTGTGGCTCTGAAATGCCCCCCAAATGATCTCTAGCATATGTTGAGGGCATTTCCACCATGTCTGGAGCCCCGAGGGGCCAAAAAATAGTTTTGCAAAATTTTATCATTTTTTCCCCCTCAAAATTCCCAAAAATGTCTTCTAGGGGGCCAAGAAAACCATCCAAACATGCCCCCATATTTTAAATTTAATTTAATTTAATGCACTGCAGGGCTTGGCAGGGGGCATTTGATTGGAGAGAGAATTTCTTTTCCATTCTACTCTATTTTATTCTATTTGTGGGAATAGGTGTGGTGGAGGGGCAGCCCTCCAAGGTCTCCTGGGGGACTAACACAGCCCCCCTAGTCTTCCACAGTTGCCCACCCCTGTGCTAAAGATTTCTGCTTCTCTTGAAAGAAGTATGGCAATTTTTCTTTAGGAAAACATCTTGGTTTCTAGCACTTTTGAGATATGGAAGGAATTTAATTCCTGTGGGGTTTTAAAAAATTATTAGTTTACTTCAACAAAAATAACAATACAAAATGATACATAAATACACCATGATATAGAATCATAGAACCATAAAGCTGGGAAGGGTCGAAAGGGCCATCTTGACAGAAAATATTATCTTCCAACTCTCCCAACATATAGTTAATTTTCCAGCATAGTCTAAATATATTTTTCTTCCTCAGTGAAGAAAAATTCTTCAGCTTTCTCTTTCCAGATCGTAAAGTTTCAAAGATCCAGGAACAAATCTTAGTAGTATTTATGCCAAACTTCTGGTGGCCTTGGGATATCTGAGGCACTGTTTATAAAAGCAATGAATGGCTGCCATGTCTCAATAAACATGACTGTCTTAGTTTCTTCTCTAAGGCCCTTTCCGCACACAGTTATTAAGGCGGGCCAATACGTCTTGCCACGGAGGTCTTCTGCACATTGGAGTGGACTAGGTTTGGTTTATTTACCTTCATTCCGCACGTAATTCCAACTAAATGTGCCCCTATGTGGTGGTAAAGCACACTATTTGAAAGCCGGAAGAAATCGGTTTTCTAATTTTCCAGATCGATCCAATTCGTACTTTCACAGTGGTGCAGACACGTGCATTCACACCAATGCGAATTGGTGGTCGGGGAGGGCTCATGGGAGGGGCCAGGGGGTAGTACGGACTTATGCACGTATGCAGGTACACATGTACGCGTGTACGCAATGACATACTAAATCATGCAAAAAAAAAAGGGCCAATCACAGCTGACGGGGCGAGGTGAGGGAAGTAGCGGGAGTGGCCACGGCAGATGCAGTGTGGATTCATGAAGTCGCACTCCTCCGAATCAGAATGGAACATACGCAGTAGCTGTGCGGAAGGAAATGAGGGAAAGTCCACCTTGTTTTGAGCCCAGAAAATCCGGTAAGAAACGGCACAAACTGATTCACCAGCCTCGTGCGGAAAGGGCCTAAGAATATTACACTTAGCTGCTATTTAGCTGCTTTATCCCTCTGTTGACTCAGTACTAAGCATTTACTGATTTACTGAGCAATTGATTTGTTTATTAAAATTCTTATTAGTTCAGGATAGCTTTCAATAATTCAACACTATGCAATAATCTATGAGCCACACACTCTCAGCCCCAGAAAACCCTATGATAGGTTCACCTTAGGATCACCATTAGTCGGAAAGGATTTGAAGGCACACAACAACAACAACAACAAATAGAAGTATCAAAGGAATAAAACAATATAAATAAAATAATAGAACAGGTAAAAGAGGTTATGAAGAGGGTATCATTTCATTTCCGAAGCCCAGCAGGCCACATCTAAACGATGGATATTTCAACAAAGATTCCTTGAGCTCCAGACTTTTGAGCATGGTCATTTCACTTTTAGTGCTAAGATTAGACTGTTGGTACCCTGACTCATCCCATTATGTCTCCTCCTGTGCACGGCAAGAACATACCAGAAAGCCTTCTTTGGACATCAACTGGCATTAACCTATCCTCCAGATTCTTGCAGTTACCTCAGGCTCAGATCACCCGTTTCCAAACTAGTATTTCAAGTGTAACTGCATTGCTGAGAGACCAACACACTATCAAAAAGTTTCACTGGGAAGGAAGGAGTCTTTGTTTAAAAGGAGTCGTTTGAGAAATGACCCCATTTCACATGGGTTTAACTGTATGGTACACAAATCTCCTTTCTGTTAAAAACTGCCTCAGCAGGGTGGAAATGGCTCTTCCTGCTGTGATTTATTTTTAAAATGGGTTTAGCCCACACATTACTTTCACTGTAAATGACAGCAGGGCAAGGCAAATTGCCTTAATACAACCCCAAAATATTGAGAGTTAGAATTTCCCAGGGTGTTATCCCTTTGGGGGAAACGTCTATGGAAGGTAACACTGTTAGGAATCAGCCTTCCTTTAGCAGAGTAGCAGAAAAAGCATGCCCAGATTTCTGTGTAGCTTCCTGATCTGAAACTGACTAAGAAAGCAAAACCAAGGCAGACAGTTTCGGGTCACAAACTTAGAAAAGTTTACTAATGGCTTTTAGATTTACATATCCGTTGGGGAACCTACATCCTACTAGCTGATGAATAGATCAGTAGTAGCTTTGTTCTGAACTCACCATGGGCTGGGAAGAGCACCAATACATTTTCTGTCCTCTTGGGCAGACTGTTTCATCAGTCAAAGAGGGGAGCAGGAACCATAAACCTAAACTGAACAGCTAGGCCTGACTGCAGGAGAGCCATGGGCACAATCATTGAATGATACCTAAAACAACCCAATGCTAAGGCAGTGAATCTTAACACTGGCTAATTTTCTGTGGAGAAGATTTCCCCTTCACCCTGCCACCCCCAAGAGGATGTATGGGAGAGCACAGAGGAAAAGGCCTTCTCGGCAGCTGCTCCCAAGTTGTTGAATTTTCTCCCATAGAAGGTTCAGCTGGTCTGCTGGCTCCTTTCTTCCTGTCAGCAGGCAAAGCCTTTTTATTTAGGCAAGATTTTATTTTTCTCCTATTGTGGGCAGAAGGATCTTTCAGAAAGATATTTCATATTTTAAGACATATTTATTTATCAGTCTTAACACAAAATAATATAAACATCAACTGACATTTTTAATATAAACATAAACTAAAGTTAAAACACCATGCTGAAACGGTAAAGTAAAACCACCTGGTCTATGACCACAATAAAATTATTTAAAAAAAAATGGAAAACCACTAATACTAACTAACTAAACGGTTGCTGCAAAATTGCCTCTCCCTGAGCTGTGAAGCCAATAAAAACAACTCAGAGAGGTTGAGTGGAGTGAGAAGACAATTTAATTAAGACAATTGTACGATTGGACCAACCAAAGCTCCTTTTGCTCTCATGAAGCGTTGGTGGTCAACATATGTACAATTTGAAATTTATATTTTCCTTGTCCTTTCAAAAAATACACATTTAGATTACATTGGTTGTAAGAGACACATGCAGGCACACGCGAAATACTTTTAATCTTCAGAACTGCATTGCTTGCTGCTCTCTCGCTTCAGAGAGTTAAAATCTTTATCTAACAAAAGGACATGGTCAATTCACACAGAAGATGTACTTTTTAAACTCTGTGATGAACTTGTTTGTTCTTATCTGAGCCCTCTCAGTTCGAGCTAGGTAGCAACTTGTTTTTTCATTATGGTGTTTTTTTATCTCTCTCTCACATCCTGTCAAAAAACACATTCCTTCTTAGCCAGCCCCTACTAATTTTTCAAACATTTTTCAACCACTTAAAATTTAAAATAATTTCTTAAAACAATTTCTGCTATATTATACACTATCAAAACACTAAGTTCTTGTGTGCCTTCAAGTCATTTCCGACTCACGGAAACCCTAAGGTGAACCTATTATGAGGTTTTCTAGGGCTGAGAGTGTGTGGCATGCTCAAGGTCAGCCAGTGGGTTTCCATGGCCAAGTCCTTACTAAAACACAGATGGGCTCCAATTCCCTCAAAGCAAACTTTAATGAAAAAGGGAAGATAGGGGGGGGGAAGCATTCCACCATTATGATCCACCTAAGCAAACTTAACTAGGGTTACTAGCAATCATATCTACATTATTGCATCTTTAGATTTCTTTAGATTTCTTATTGCTCAAAAAGTTCATAGACAGTTAAAATATTTTTTAAAAAAACTTAAATTGGCTTATCCTTTAAAACCCATGTTAGGCCATTTCCGCACTAGACTGTTATAGTGCTATTATTCCACTTTCAACATCCTATGGAATCTTGGGGTTTGCAGTTTAAAGAGGGGCCCCAGGATTCCATAAGATGTTGAAAGTGGAAAAATAGCACTATAACAGTCTAGCGTGGAAATGGAGTTTGGCCATTTGGGAGAGCTCAGCAATCTTAACCTCTTCCTATACTTTAATATATCTTTAAACTATTTAGGTTTACCATTTTTAACATAACTGTTTATTTAAAAAAAACTTTAATATCAACTAAGTCTTAGCTGTATTTTACTTTAATTTGTTGTAAACTGCCTTGGGTCCCATACCAGGAAAAAAGTGGGATATAAATAAAATAACAAATGAAACCATTCACAAAAAGGAAGCAAAATAAAAGCGTCTTAGTGAAAGAAAAAGGCAAATGTGTCTGCGTGAGGGGGCTTGCGCTGCATTTACTTGTGTGTTTTCTCTATACAGTACGACCACCTTATCCGTGGATTCATTATCCGCGGATTCAGTTATCCGCAGTTGGCTCCCCGCCACCGCCATCGCGGTGGTGGTGGGCGGGAGAGAAGCGAGGAGCACAGGATTGCACCCCTCGCCACCTCTTGCCTTTCGGCCCGGCCCGATTGCCCTGGCAGCGGGCAGGAAAGAGGCGAGAAGCACGCAACCACGCCCCATGCCTTCTCCTGCCCCTCGCTCCAGGCCCGATCGGAGCGGCGGCTGGCAGGAAAGAAGCGAGGGGCACACGATCGCTCCCCTCGCCACCTCCTGCCCCTCGCCCCGGGCCTGATTGAGGCGGCAGTGGGCAGGAAATGAGCGAGGAGCGCGATCCCGCCTCCTTGCCATCTCAGTCGGCAGGGGAGCAGACGGGGGACAGGGCATTTTCCACTATCCTCAGATTTCAGTATCTGCAGGGGGAGGGCTGGAACCAGCCCTCCGCAGATACAGGGGTTCTACTGTACATTTGTTACCTTATCTGTAGAAATCAGTGTTTCATCAGCTTATGTGCACCACATCTTTTATTACCTAATACTTGTATTCATACAAAATCTTTTAATCTCTATCTCAGGAAAATTGTATGAAACAGTGTGAATAAAGATCAACACTACTGTGAGAGGTGTTTCATTTCAGTTTTGCCAAACGATACATTTAACAGCATTATGCCTAACTGGAAATCACCATATTTAATTCATGAGTTAACTCATGTTTATTTTATTATTCATTTTTCTACTTTATATCCCACTTTTGTACTAATGGGGCCCATGGCAGCTCACAGCATACATTAAAACGAGCACATGAATTCAAACCTAGTAATAAAAAAAGTTTTTTAAAACTTTTAAAAACTACCATATTAAAACACAAGTAATTTAAAACAATATAAAATCATGTAAAATATGATAACAACAATAAAAGTACAAAGTACAGTCCGTGACAGACGTTTCTGTGCAGCTACTTAATCCCCAAATAGCTGTTCAAATAAAAAGGCCTTTCTTGCCAGGGGAAGGTGACTAGGGAAGAGGCATCTTACATTTACAATGAATGTGGGCTCCATATTACATGCAATTATTTTTCATGTCTGGAAATCATACTCTGAAAGGCCTTATTACACCCTAGTCCAGGCTTTCCAAATGATGTGTCATGACACGTTAGTGTTTTGCCTGAAGTGTGTAGCTGTGTCACCTCCCTGTACTGAGAATGACCCCACCCCCACCTGAGCCTTGGAAATTTATGTTATTATTTATAAATCATATATTTTTAAAAATATAAATGGAAGGTTTTCATGAGATCTGTTGTGTCCCCATACATTTCATTATTACAATTTATGTATGTCCCCGTATCTCTTATAAGGGGTTTAAACTCTGGTTTGCTAGTAAAACTGAATTACTGTGTCGGAAAATGATGCGTGTCTAAAAAGTGTGTCACCAACATGAAAGGTTTGGAAAGCTCTGCCTTAGTCCCACATACTTAGGTACTGGCTGTGGTTCATGTTATCTGATGCATGTGTTCATTTGGCCTAATTACGTTTACACAAGCAGATCTTTTGCACAACCTTAATCCCAAATGACACATATGACAACACGTACACACCTTCCTTCCCGTCCTGGAGGCTGATGTAGCTAGCGTTGCTCAAAGCAGATTACTCAAGTGGCATGGCACTTAGCCAAATTGGCAAAGATGCAATGACAGGTGCCTTTATTGATCAGCTATGTCTATACCACAGCTTTTGAAAAGGAGGAAAAAAAGAGCAAGGCAGCTAATAACGATAAAATCCACAATTTTAAAAAATGTATAACTAATGAATCTATATTTAAATGAATAAAAGAAAGAATCCACATAAACAAATAAGCAATTACCACAATAAAGCCATTTAAACACCACACAGAGCAAATAAAAAACAACAGAGTTAAAAGTGTAGGCTGGCATCCCGTTAGTGATTTCCAACAATGGAAATTGGATTTAAACCACTGCAATTCACTGGATTTTATACCATTGCAACTACTGAAATATGCCAAAAGTTGAATTTCTCTACCAATTGTTGTTCTTGCTGTTGTAGCGGTGTGCCTTCACGTCATTCCTAGCTTACAGCAACCCTAAGGCAAACACATCAGGGGGTTTTCTGGGCAAGATTTGTTAAGAGGGGGGTTGCCTTTGCCTTCCTCTAAAGTTGAGAGAGTGTGATATGCCCAAGGTTACCCAGTGGATTTCCATGGCTGAGCAAGGATTGGAACCCTGGTCTCCAGAGTCATAGTTCAGTACTCAAACCATTACACTGTGCCAGCTTTCGTCATACAATTACCAAAATTCCCTCCCTACCCACATTCTCGTAGCTGTGGCTTGCCAAACCCAGCCATTTCCTGGTTGGTGGAAGGCATGAGGAGAGGCACAGCAGACAAACATGCACAGTGCAACGCCATCATCCAATTTCCAGAGGACCCTTGGAGGCCCCTGTGTGTCCAGCTATAAAAGAATATACATTTGCCAGCCGCTCTCCCACTCTCCACCAGCTAGGAAAGGGCAGAGATGGGGAGGTGTGCTTCAGCAACTGAAGTAAGCTGAGGATAAACGGGTAAACAGGGAAGAGGAGAGAAAAACTGGGATATTTTAAAAGCAGCTGAAAAAGTGGAAGGACGGTAATTAGGACTATCCCTGCCAAATCAGGACTGTTGGAGGGTATGAAATACAATTTGTGTTTCAGCTGATTTGGAGAGATATGAACTTCTGCTGTCATTATATTTGCAATCACACCTGACCCATGCTCTCAAGCAAGACATCATCATAAATATCATAAACAGTTCCCAGTTTATATTTGTGTAAGAACTATTATGTGTAAAGTAGCCCTTATAAAAGTCTAGTTTGAATACAGAGTCTTCTGATACCAATATCAGATCAAGTAGTTGCTCACACATGTGGATTTATTCATTTATTTATTAATATCCTGACTTTCTCTCACTATATTAAAATAACATACAGCTTAAAAATATAATAAAAAGTGTAATTTGAAAGATTAAAGACATTTAAACCCTAACGAGAAAAAACTGCAACACATACTCCTGTCAAAAGCTTGCCCGTCTGCAAAATGTCAGCAGAGAAAAGCAAACTTTAACCTCCTCTGGGAGAAAGTTCCACAGTCTGCGAACACCCACGGACAAGGGCCTAAAAGGCCCCTCCCTAAACTGCAGACCCCAGGATACCATAGGATGTTGAAAGTGCGATAATAGCACTAAAACAGTCTAGTGTGGAAATGGCCAAGGTCTCCCCCGAGGATCATAAAAGTGGAGCAGCCTCATATACTAAGACACCTCCTATGGGATCCTGAGATTGGAGAGGCACTCAGACTTTTAGGCCAAGAATTCTGGCCGCCTATCCCTAAACTGCCAATCCCAGCATTCCATAGGGTGTTGCCATAGCAGTTCAAGTGGAATCATAGCGCTATAATTGTGTGAAAAGGTTAACAGTTTTTCAGGTAGTCTGGACTCAACTGTAGGATGCTTTATATCGTAGGTCTGACTTGAAGGCATACAACAAGAACATAATCAGTATTTTGAATTATGCTTGAAAAGGTAAGGAGAGGGAGTAAGGATAGGATAAGGAGTCCAGTTCGCAGGTCGCCTTAAGCTCTGCCCATTTTGGAATCGATAGGAGCAGGGTTTCTTTTCTTCAGATTAAGAGGTTTGCTATTTAAAAAGAAAGAAAGAAAGAAAGAAAGAAAGAAAGAAAGAAAGAAAGAAAGAAAGAAAGAAAGATGAGTCAGCAGTATGATGCAGCAAAGAAAGCCAACACGATTCTTGGTTGCATCAGTAGGAGTATGGTGTCTAGATCAAGGGAGGTAATGGTAGCACTCTATTTTGCATTGGTTAGGTCTCATTTGGAATACTGTGTCCAGTTCTGGACACTTCAGTTCAAGAACGATATCAACAAGCTGGAACATGTCCAGAGGAGGGTGGCCAAAACGGTGAAGGGTCTGGAAGCCATTCCCTATGAGGAATGGCTTAGGGAGCTGGGGATGTTTAGTCTGCAGAAGAGGAGGTTAAGAGGGGACATGATAGCCATGTTTAAATATTTGAAGGGATGTCATGTTGAGAAGGGAGCAGGCTTGTTTTCTGCTGCTCCAAGGATTAGGACAAGGAGCACTGGATTCAAGCTGCAGGAAAGGAGATTCCACTTGAACCTCAGGAGGAACTACCTGATGGTCAGAGCCCTCCGGCAGTGGAATATGCTGCCTCAGAGCGTGGTGGAGTCTCCTTCTTTGGAGGTTTTTCAGCAGAGGCTGGATGGCCATCTGTCGGGAGTGCTTTGATGTGTGTTCCTGCATAGCAGGGGGTTGGACTCAATGGCCTCTGGGGTCTCTTCCAACTCTTTGATTCTATGATTCTATGAAAGAAAGAAAGAATCTACTGAAGTGCGCTTTGCTTTTGCATCCATGGAGGGTGGCAGATGGAGTTTGTGGTGTGTAGGTTGACATCATGTGGAGGTCCCCTGAAGGCACCCGACGCCCTCTGATCTTGGAAGCTAAGCAGGATCAGGCCTGGTTAGGATTTGGGTGGAAGACCGGCAACTGAATAGAATACAAGATCGTGGTATGAGTTGTTATTGCAGAGGAAGGAACTGGCAAAACCACCTCTGAGTATTCCTTGCCTAAGAAAACCCTATCAGATTCATGGGGTTGCCCTAAGTCGACAGCGATCTGAAGGCAGGTACACACACGCACACACAGAGTGGGGCCGTTTGAGACAACAAGGAGGAGGAAGAAGAAGGCGGAGTATCCGGCCGCAGCAGGTGCTCCTTCCCAGGTTTGCCGGGGGCAACTTTCCACCTCGCTGCAGGTTGGGGCGAGGCGAGGCTGGTTTTCCTCCCGCTGTTGACGAAGGCAGAGAGCCAGCAGCGACCGGGCACAGCGGCGGCACAGCAACCGAGCTGGGTGCCCCCCCCCCCCCACACACACGCGCGCGCACTCCGGGCGCTCCCTCGGTCCCGGCTCCGGCAGCCTCCGCCCGCTTCCACCTGCCGCCGCCGCCGCCGGTGCCCGGGGATGCGCTGATCTCCGGCGAGGAAACAGCCCATGGAGCACCCGGAGCCGCTGTGGGTGAACAGTAGCTGCCCCGACAGTGAGTGTGGGACGCGCGCTCCAAAGAAGGGGCGGGGTGGGGAGAAGCGGAGGGCGGGGGGCACTAGGGCTGTTATCGGGGGAGAGGAGGAGGGGGCGCCCCTGAACTCCCTCACCCTTCCGGGGGCCTTGCCCCTCCCCTCCACCAGGCCAGTGAACCTTCTCGTCTCCCCTTCCGATCTCTTCGAGCCCCCGCAGAGCCTTTCGCCGGGAAACTTGCGCGGCTTTCGGGGAGGGGCGCCTAGAAAAGGGGCGCGCTGGGGAAGAAGGGATTGTAGCGGCTGAAACAGCGGGTTGTTTGGCCGTTTCCGCGCTCCACTGTCATAGCGCTACGATTCCACTTTCAACATCCTGTGGAATCCTGGGGTTTGCAGTTTAGGGAGCGGCCAGCTGGCTGGCGCTATGACAGGCCAGTTCAGAAAAGGCTAAAGAGTCAAGGCAACCCTCTTCTGTGGCCCCGCGTAGAAGGACATCGCACCTTTTTAGTAATTTGAGGAAGGGCAACGTGGACGCCTGCAAAAAGGAACTTCCAGCGCCCCGTGCGCTGCTTCCTCGTTTTTCATGGCCCAGCCACAAATAGGCTTTATCCAACTGGAGTTGGGGAAGGTTACTTTTTTGGATTATAGTCGCCAGAAGCCCTCGGCCTCCGTGGCCAGTAACGTTTCCAACGGGTGACGTTTTGGAGTAAAGACGGGTTTGTTTCTCTGCCATTGGAAGGGGCGGGGATGGCGGTCGGGGCTTTCTCCTTGGCTTCCCAGGAGGTTGCAGCGGTAAAAATGCGCCTGAGGAGAGAGGCCAAAGGCAGGCGCGAGTTTTGCAAGAGGGCTCTTCGTCGCTTCGCCCTTGCATTCGGTCTAACAACGTCTCAATGAACGAGGAGTGGATTTGAGGAGAGACATTCGTTTTACTTAAATTAGGTGATCCTGAGGTCATTCCAGAAGTGAGGGTACAAACAAGGCTCTTAGCACATCGCCTTGCCTCCTTCACTGAATTTTCTCTGGGCTTCAGGTGACAATGTCTGTCCAGGGCTAACTGTCCCTCCCTATTTCACCACTACTTCTTTCCCCTCCTTCCCCAAAAGTGGAAAGTTCTTTAAGGAAAAATAAAAGATGAGCTAGCTGTGGCTTCTTAATTTTTAGCGTGACAAGCACTCCTTTTCTTTAGGGCTTCTCCCTGTTGGGTTTGTGGATAGAAGATTCCACTTGTGAAGTTTCTCCTGGGCCTTCTCAGTAGATCCAGCACTCCTGGCATCACATCCAGGAACTTGGAAGGAATATGGGCTGTAGTCCTTCCATGCAACTGTGCCAATAATGTGAGTCTGGGAGGGACGAAACAAAGGGCATTGTATGGGAGCTGCAGAACAGGGTGCTGGAAACTTCCATTTTATCTTAAGTTGAGACGGAAGCTGTTCAGAAATCAGGAAAAGTCTTGTGAGATGATTTCCCAAGGTCTCCTCACAGTCACACTCATCAGGCTTATATCCACCCATCCAAGCCTTGATTTATAACCCTTTTTCCAAAGCTGGGACATTAACTAGGATATGTTTAATATGAATTGGAAAGGGGTTGTCTCTATGCTCCAGCTTTTATTTTGAAGGAAAAGCAACCCATTGGTGAGAAGAGGGGTTAAAAAAGAAAATACAAGTTCATTTCATTTATTTCATTTATTACAGCAAACAGCCAGCAGAAATTACAATGTAGAACAACAATGAGATACAGTTAAAACAGTAGTAGATTCCATTAAAAAGTTGTTAAAAGCATTGACCATAAAATACAATCAACAACAAGTAAGTGGAGTTAGAATTGTAACATTTAAGATTATAAGATTTAAAACTTAAAGATAAACCTCTCTATGAATTGTGTTAAAATTTATTAAAATACTGATAAAAGCTTGTATCATAAAATATAAATGACGTTAGCAACAAATAGATAGAGCTAAAATTCAGATATTTTAAAATAAATATACAGCCACCATGGGAGAAGAACAGCAAATCCATCTGCAAGGAATATAAAAATATTAATCCATTAACTGTTTTTGGTGCTTAATGGCTGCTGCGCAAAAGCTTGCCACTGTAGTTGTGACCTTGGGATTCCAGTCTGACAGAAGATAGTCTAAATAAAATTCCTCAGGCCTACCTGGAATCTTTTGTATGATTGGGGTTATATAAAGATCTGTTTTTATAATATAAATTGGTAAAAATTGCAGTAAAGTAGGACATGACCCACTGTCTCTACTTCTCCCATCCCACATGGGCAAGCCCACTTACAGTAAGGGACCTTTTTATATCTACCTTACTGTAAGGGATCTTTTTATATCTATCTTCCAGCAATGCAGATGATAAAACATTGAATCTGATTAGTGTAAATGCCTTTCTGAATTTAGGAGTGGTCAGATCTATCAAATAATTTGGGAATATAAATGGCCTTCTATTATTCCTAAGAGCTGGATATAATGCCATTTGGCTTAGATGATGTTGAAATTCAGTGTTTTGAATTCTCTGTGAGATAGCTAGTTTAGCTTTGGTATACCCTGGGGTTTGAGTAGCCATTGTTGAAAAAACCTAAGGTTTGTAATTTCATAATTAATTACTTTTTCCACTTTGATTGATAAGAATTGGTTAATATAAGTGGAGCCAGTCCAACTGGTGCAAACATCATCTTTAACCAGAAATGAAAATTACATAACCATATGCAGGCCTCCACAGAGATTTGTCCTGCTTCTGAGCGGATAATTGCATTTTGGACACAGCTCGGGATGCCAAATATTGTCCTCAGAAATTTAGTCTGCACAGCTTCCAGAGGGTCAAAGTTATCAGGTGCCCATACTTCTGAGCCATATGACATCTGGGATATCACCTTGGTCCTAAAAACCTGGACTGCCGAGGGAATGTGCTGCCCTCCCTTGTTATAAAAGAAGGAGAGGATTGCCTTCACAGTTCTCTGCACATTTGTAATTGCACATTTTGAATGTACCCTCCAGGTTCCATGAGACTGAAAAATTATTCCTAAGTTTTTATAGGAGGTCACCTGCTCAATTTCATGGTGATTTATTCACCATTCATACTTTGTCCTCTTCATGGAAAACACAACCACCTTAGTTTTATCATAATTGATTTGCAATTGTTCATTTTTACAATGGCTGTCCAAGACCCTGAGCAAACGCCTTAATCCAACACGTGCCAATGATAACAGCACTGCATCGTCTGCATAAAGCAGTATTGACAGGAGTCTATTTGACAAACTGGGGTGGTGGGAGCGCACCTTTGCTAAGCTTTTGATAAAGGAATTAATGTAAAAATTAAACAGAGTTGGTGCTAATACACAACCCTGTTTAACTCCCTTAAAAGTGGGAATAGGCCCAGTCAAATGGCCTGCTTTGCTGCATCTCACCCTCAGTCGAGTATTTTCCTATAGACCACAAATGAGAGAAAGCAGCCGGCCATCGATATTAGTATCCTCAAACTTTTCCCACAATTTGTCTCTTGAATTAAGATCAAAGGCTGATTTGAAATCAACAAAGGCAGCATAAAGTGCCCCCCCAGAAGATGCTGTATACTTGTCTACAAGATGTTGCAAGACTAATGCATGGTCTACAGTAGAATACCCGCTCCTGAATCCAGCCTGTTCATCATTAAGTATATTTTCCTGTTCTAGCCAATCTTGTAATTTTTCTAGTAAATGGCTAGCGTATAGCTTACTGATGATGTTTAGTAAGCTGATAGGTCTATAGTTTGCTGGATCTGTCCATTCTCCTTTTTTATAGATTGGGATAATAATAGGCAGCGCCCAATCTTCTGGGATGCATGTTGAATGGTTAATGCTTGTAAATAGTGCAGCCAGCACAGGTGCCCACCAGTCTATGTTAGATTTGAATACTTCAGGTGGAATGTTGTCATTTCCTGGGACCTTGCCGCTTTGGAAATTTGGAAATAAGACTCTTAATTTCCAAGGCTGTTACAGGACGCCATTCAGGGTAGTTACATATATTGTCCCTTTTGCTCTGCGGACCATTTTTCCCTATTTCATATATCTTGCAAAAGTGGGTTTCCCATAAACTTATAGGAATATAATATTCCATGTTGACTGAGGAATTAGGCCACCACCTAACAACCATTCTCCGAAAGGTCATTGTATCCTTCTCCCTGGCTGCTGTAATTAAATCTTCCCAGGACTCTCTCTGAGCCTGGTATTTTTTATCTTAATTAGTTTTTTATATTTCCTCTTTAACTGAAACCATTCTGAAGGTATCATTAGCAAGTTTTTCTCTCTATAAGTTTTATATTTTTCAACAAGCGCTTGTTTCTTTACAATACATTCCTTATCAAACCAGTGTTTTGACTTATTCGGGGAGGCACATTTCTTGGTCAGGCATTTTTGCTTTAAGAAGCTATTTAAATCCAGACTCCGTTCTTGAAACTCTCCAAGCACAATTTCTGGGCAGTTTGCTGACAGCAGAACATTTCATTTATGAAGACACCTATCTGAATATAATAACTCCTTTAGATCATTCTCCAGCTTAGGAGACCATCTAACACGAGAGGCTCTTATTTCATTATCTCCATTTAACGCTGGATTTTGTTCTGCATATGTCATTTGAAGATCACAATTTAAATATAAAACTAAGGGCAAATAATCACTATCAATATGCTTTTCTACAGTACATCTGGAGACCGTGCTTAGTAAATCATAAGAGACTATAAAATAATCAATTGTGGATGCCCCTAGGCTAGACAGAAATGTAAACTCACCATTTTTATCACCTTCGACACATCCGTTTACAATTACAAAATTCAGCCGGTTAATCATTTGTATAAGACATAGCCCAGCATAGTTACAACCCTTATCTTAGATTGTCTAATTGGCAACTTCAGAGCCTCATCCGTTACAGGCTGAGGTATGTGGAAATGAGAATATAAGTCTTCCTCCTTTTGCCCTGTTCTAGCATTAAAGTCCCCAGCCATTATAACAAAGGCTTCTAGGTACAGGGAAATTAAATTGCCAATGTAGTCTTCAAGTTCATGCAAGGTATCCTTCACCAATTTATTTTGATGTTGCCGTGGAAGATAAACATTTATAACAAGTAACCATGCCCACTTGAATTTAATAAGCAGAGCATTTGCAATGTTAGCCAGGGGGTCAAGTCTGACATTAATAACATGGATATTTGTGGAGATCAGTAATGCCAATCCACCTTTTGGTTGTCCTCCTTTGGAACTTGGATTTGCTTCCAGTGAGTATGCTGTGAAGCCATTTAGAAATATGTCTTCCCTAGCCTAAGTCTCTTGTAGCAAGATTATATCGTGGTTGTTTATAAAATCCAAGAAGGCTGGATCTGCCAGTTTCCCCTTCCATCCTGCAATATTCCATGAAAGGAATCTCAGCCGGCCACAGAAGAAATTCAGCCCATGTCATGCCCTAGTAGATGGAATTTTGGAATTTGTCTGGTTGTGACATGGCTCTTTAGTAGTGGGTGACTTGGCTGAATTCCATGGATTTTCTTCTTGGTGTTCAATGATCTCTATAGATGGGCACAGTCTACTGACATTTGAGATCACTGGGCATATCGTACCAGGCAAATTGTCCACTGGGTTGGATTCTTTCTGTGGTGATCCTTTTTCCTCTTCACCTAGATATCTCATGTCTGTCCAGGACAAAGGTTTGAATGCACCAGAATTTGGTTCAGTTGTAATTGGGGATATATCTTTCTCATTTTGTTCGATGTTATTTAATGTTAAATTTACTTCTACTATAACCTGGCCCCTAGGATTATCTTTCATTTTTCCGAGGGATTTCTTAATAGTTGGGACCCCCATATTATTCAAATATTCATTATTTGTTAGGCCAGGTTTCTCTGTTGCTCCATGTACATTTCCAATGTGGATCTTTCCTTTCTCCTCAACTGCATCAGCCCTGTCCAAAGCTTCCTCACTGCTTGGAATTTTCTCTTGTTCCTCAGCTCTTTCTTCATTTATCATTGTCAGATTATGCTCCTTAACTTTTTCACTAAAGTCTGTTAATCCTTCTATTTCATATGGCTGCTTTCCTATTAAACAGTTTCTTAGTGAATCTAATCTTTGCCATATACTGTTCAGGCAGAGATTTTACAATCTCCAATAAGACGTAAGTAGTGCTTTTTCTTCTGGCATAAAGGTCTCAACCCTTT
The DNA here is from genome assembly GCA_030412105.1 of Cyclura pinguis. Lineage (NCBI taxonomy): Eukaryota > Metazoa > Chordata > Lepidosauria > Squamata > Iguanidae > Cyclura > Cyclura pinguis. The sequence continues at coordinate 105,826,731 of CM059600.1, read as the reverse complement.
CCGTGTTAAGTTGGTTTAAACAGTCAATAATAGCTAACTCTTCCAGATTTGAACCTGAGGTCTCTGAATGAGTATGGGAAGGAGGAGAGTCTTGACTCTGGTTTAAATCTGTAAGATTTCCAATATTATTCATTGTCTCAGAGTTATTATCCTTGAAAAAGGTGGCAGAAACTCCAAATAATGGAACTGGTAGGGCCTGATTTTCAAAAAATCTTAGTATTATTAATCCAAGTTTTGAAAGCATCGCCCTAGTTTTGTAAATAAAGCTAGCTAGATCTTGGTCCTTAAATGTAACCACAGCCCAGGCATAAATTCCATCAAAATACAGATATTCTATGTAAACAGTATCATCAAATCTCATTGCTCCTGGGAGGAAAGCATTTAAAATGTGCAAGAAATGTAGTATACATTCTTTTTGTGCAAGAAAACCTTTGGATTTAGGATAGTTGGCAAATACCATTTTATATGTAATCATCACCAGGTTCTAAGCATTTATTGAGTAAAAATCTGTCGTTGGCTTTTTGTGGTGATGTGTTGAGCTTAAATTTGCTTTACAACTGTTGTCCTCCGTCTTCACTATATTGCTAAGTACATTTGCCCATGGATCCTGCATTTCCTTCTCATTGGAAGCAATTGCTGTTTTTTCCTCTATCACGCCTTCTTCTTCTGGCATTTGGTGTGAATTTGTGACATTAGTTGATCCTTTTTTCTTTCTCTTTTTCTTCTTACAGGTCCTCTGAGAGGGCTTGTTTAGATCCAAATTTGAGTTGAGTTTGCACATGTGTCTAGCAATTTAATCAGCCTCTGTAGCTCCCTTGACTGACAACAATGTGCTTTATTTGCTTGCTTTCTTATATTTTTAATATTTTTACTTTTTTTCTGCTTTTTATGTTCTCTCTCATGTGTCCCTTTATTAATATCTTTGGGGTGACTTCTTACAGTGCTCTTTGTTTCCACCTGCAGTCGCGTGGGTTATTTGTTAGCTTCTTCTAGTCCTGATCTCATCTCTTGAGTTATATAGTTCTCAACCAGTTTTGTTAACAGTCCATTACTTTCTGAAAGAAAATTTTTGATAAGAGCTAATTCACTACAAACCATAAGGAGTTGTCCCTAAATTTGAAGATCTCTTAGTCCTGTTTCTTCAGTTTGAGTAGAAATAGATTTATATTTCGAGGTTGACCCCTTATAAGCAAGCTCAATAATCTGTCTCTGCATGAGGTCTTTAATGAGTTCTTTGTCCCTCAGTTCAGCTTTATACACCTGGTGTGATTCTGTCATAACAGATATTCTGCAAGGTTCAACTCTGGCCAGGTCTAATGAAGATCCTGAAGTCCTGCATTCTTGTATTGTCCCTTTAAGATCTACTGACCAGTCCAATACAGGAGGTATAGAGGTTGATCCATTCTGCAAAGATTCACAGAGCACATTTGCACTCACATTTTCAACACTCTCCTTTTTCTGCTGGAAATACTGTGTGATTTTATTCTGCCTTTTCTTAGGTTCTGGAGAACTACTTTGCAAGGTAGGTGTAATTCCTAGGTCTTTATACATCTTTCTGGTAAACACCATGCTGTCAGCATTTATCCCAGTTATTCTCTTTTTTCATCTCCCACTTCTCAGTTTGGTTACAATAGGTTTGTATGCGGAGTGGACAAATAAATTATGACAAAAGTACATACAGAGAGAAGTAGGTACAGATGCTGACTTACCGAATATCGGCAACAATGTCTCCAACCAACCGTTACCTCTTGCTGTAATTGTTGACACTTTTGGACCATACTGTTAATATAGAAATATCCACTCCACGAAACCTCAAGGAGTTTAGTGCAATTTTAACTTGCGCTATCAGTCCAAACAGCACTTGGTGGAAGAGATAAGAACTTAAAGAACTTAAGAAGCTTCAGGGTCTCAGTTTCAAAATATAAAATATCCAGCTCCTCTCTAGTCAAACGACCTATGGTTAGTTTCCAAAACTTTCCAATTGTAAAATCCAACTCTGAGGTTCTTGCAAGTTCATTCCTTTTGCCCTCCCCCTTAAGGACTGGTTCCAAGTCTGGAAAATGACTTGGGAGGGGCTATAACTCCCAGAATCCCCCAGCCAGCTTAGCTACTGGCCATGTTGGATGGGAATTCTGAAAGCTGCACCTCCCTCCCTCCAAATAAGTACAGTTGGCCCTCCATATTTTCAGATTCAGCTTGCATGGACTTGATTATTTGCAAGTTTCTCCAACCCATTCTCCCCTACTTCAAGTGCTTCTGTTCTAGGGGAAACTTCCCTCTTGGTGGCTGCAATCAGGTGGTGCAGCCCTTTAAAAACCTGCCTCTGGTTGTTCTCCTCCACCAACCACTGCCTGGCCAGCTAAGGAAAACTCACAGCTCAGTTTCTCAGCACCACAAACTCTCTCTCGATGCCCCCACAAACACACCCAAGGAAGGAGAGGGGGAAGAGAGAGGAAGCATAGGGCCACCATGCCAACCCAACCCCTTTCCCTCTCCTGTCCTCGACCCGATTTGGACTCTAGGTATCTGTTATCCCCCATCATGCCTCAGGTCCTCTCTCTCTCTCTCTCTCTCTCTCTCTCTCTCTCTCTCTCTCTCTCTCTCTCTCTCTCTCTCTCTCACACACACACACACACACATTGTGATATTTGCATTTTTTCCACTTTTGTGGGGGTCCTGTGCCCCTACTGTTATGTGTCTAAGCTTTGGGTAGGAGGGAAACAAACTAGGGGGAAAAGAGTCTGCCTCTCCTAATTGCAGGAAAGTCCTGGAATGATTCCTTCTCTGAGGCCATTTCTACACTACACTGTTATAGTGCTATTATTCCACTTTCAGCATCCTATGGAATCCTGGGATTTGCAGTTTAGGGAGGGGGCTTCAGAATTCTCAGCCAGAGAGCTCTTTGGCCTCAGGAAACTACAAACCCCAGAATGCCACAGGATGTTGGAAGTGAAATAATAGCACTATAACAGTGTAGTGTGGAAATGACCTGAGTGTTGTTGCTAGGAGAGAATTGGGAAAGTGTTTATGAAAGAAGAGGCAGTGGCTGCTCCCAGCTCATGTCCTGCTTGCTTGTCCTCCCTTCTTGGGTGAAGCCCCATCGGGGGCAGGAGATGATTATAGAAAGAGACACTGTCTATCCTGATTCCACTCTCACTCTCCTCTCTTCAGAGGTGTGATGTGGGGCCTGGGCCCAACTAGTCCCAGTCCTCCATGCCAGATGCTGATGGAGTGCTCTGAATGATGAATCCACTGAGCCTTAGTCTTTGCAGCCCAGAAAGAGAAGATGAGCAGTTCTTGCAGGTCATCAGTCAGAGGCAGGGCAACAGCTCTCACGCATCCAGCCCTTGCTGTTCCACACCTGGGTACTTCAGTGCTCAGGCACTCTGGCCCTCCTTCCCTAGAGGCTGCATTGCTGTTCTCTCTCGATCAGCTTGCAAAAAACCCTTGTGACAGGTTTTCCACTATGTTGAGATAGACTGGAAGGCACATAAGTACAACATATCCATTCTGTGGTGCCCAGAGGGATGAGGCCAAGAGACAGCAGGGAAGGGCAGCTGCTCCCTTTTCTTGCCTACATGCTTCCCTGCCTGCCTTCAGAAGTGGTAAAGTTTCAAGGAGATTCCACCATGGGCAGCGGGGGTCAGGGAAGACTTGCAAGCTTTGTGCCTGAAGATTTCTTATCTCTGGCCATTTGTTTTTCCAGCCTCTTCTCAAGGGGTAGAGAAAGGGGAGGAAGGTTGGTGGTGAGCCTTCTGGTCATTTCCAATTTTGAAAAAAACCACCATGTTCTCCTGGGGCTGAAACAGACCTATAGGGACCTGAAAATGATGACCAATCATACTTCATGTAGGTTTCCAGGTGTGTCTATTTGATTGGTCGTTTTTAGGACCACTCCTTGGTTTGCTGTTTGTTTCTCTGCATGCAAATCAGCTGTGTTTTCTTTGAAATCATAGTGGTAATCTTAAATACCCTAAAAAACCGCAGTAGCTGTCTGAGATTATTCCACTTCTTGCTGTGCTCAGGATGGGTCTTAGGGGAGAGGAGAAGCTGATGCAGAAGGTGTTTTGAGAGACCATTTCAAGAGAGTGGCTTGTGAATTCTACAGACTGATATGTTTCTTCTTAAATTACAGTGTATGTGTGCCCTTATCAGTGTTTAGAAATGCATAAAATGGAGCTTGGCAGAGTCACAAACTCAGGCCATTTCCACACTCGACATTTATAGCACTATTATTCCACTTTCAACATCCTATGGAATCCTGGGGTTTGCAGTTTCTGGCCCCTCCTGAAACTGCAAACCCCAGGATTCCATAGGATGTTGAAAGTGGAATAATAGCGCTATAAACATCTAGCGCGGAAATGGCTTGAGTCTCTAGCCTGAGAAGCAAGGAGATTTGGATCAAATGCCTGGATCAAAATGGCTGGATCAAAAAATTCTTTTTGGGTGTATGTCTGTGAGTCCAAATAATAGTGGGACATATTTCTCAGTAAACATGCTCTAGATCTTTCTGTATATCATAGCTGCTAATTAATCTATAAACTGACCAGAGAATTCTAAGGTTTGGCCCATACATGAAGCAGGTGTTTGTGTGTGTGTGTGTGTGTGTGTGTGTTGAATTTCTTTTCATTTCTGTCCTGTGGTTGAAGCTTGTGGGTTAGAAATAACCATGCAGAAAGATTAAAAATTTGTAAACTAAACCAAAGGAAGCATTGGAAGACAGAAAGAGGAATGTGAAGACTGCAAATGGGAAACCCGACTGGAAAGAAGATGACAACAAGGCAGGGAGAGTGGACACACCAATATTCAGTGTCACAATGCATGAGCACAAACAAATCAAAATGCCCCACTTTTATGATCTCCACTAGTTGAGACAGAAGCCATTTCCACACTACACTCAGCCAGAGAACTTTTTGGCCTCAGTAGACTACAAACCGCAGAATTCCACAGGATGTTAAAAGTGGAAATATAGCACTATAACAGTGCAGTGCAGAAATGAGGATGAGAGGAAAATATAGCAGTGTTTGGAAGAAGCAATAAAAAAGTGAACAGACAATGCTATAAATATCTCAAAACAGATCCATCTGGAAGAGCCTGAGATAGTCAGTTCTTATAGTACAAGGAGTGGATGGTACCACTTTGTAGTGTAGATAGGGGAAATGACCTTTTTTGCTTATCATGTGTACTAAACTAGCAAGTAGAAAACAAGCAAATTTGCACATCAGGGAAACACACACACACAATCAATTTTCTGATTTCAGAGTCATTGAAGTTTTTTTTTACATGTTGTTAATGCTGTTAAGTTGGCTTCAACTTATGGTGACCCTACAAATGAAAGACCTCACTCACAATGAATATTAAATGACAGTGTTCCACATCTAGCCTGTTTCGCATCTGCGATCGCGTGGCGCTCCCGTCACTTCTGGCCGTGCGGAAGCTGCGGAAGCACATTGGAGACACTTCCTTCTGTAGTGCAGCAGTGGAAAAAGCCTGGCTGCGCTGAGGAAGAAAGATGTGGCGCCATTGCATTCTCTTCTGCATGGACCGAGCGGGTGCAGAGGGGAGCGTTGCTGACACGCTTCCTTCTGGGCTGGAGACTGCAGTGAGATGACGCGGAACAGTGTCATTGTGCGGAAATGGCCACAGTCCATTCTGTTATTTCAGGATTCTTCCATCACACCACATATTTTTCTGTTGCAAAGACCTATAGTTATGTCCCCAATCCCTTCACAGAACCTTGAATTTTGAGGCTTTCCCCCATGGAATAAAACAGAATTGGGGATAATAAACCATCCTCACCCTTCTCCTTTCTTGCTAGGAGAACTTTGCTTTCAAGGATGTTAGTGACACTGTCAATGACTGAGGGAGGAAAAGGCTAGCTTTGGCATGACATTAGGGCTTTGTTCCTGTTGTGGAGATAAGAATTCACTTTTTGTTTTCTGGTTCACAAAGGCTGGCCTGTATCAGGCAAAGTGCCAGGGTCTAAGCACCCCGCCACATTTGCATTCCCGTCTTTGCTATGTAGCTGCGCATTTGTGCTTGAGAAAAAAACTTTCTCTAGGTAGATTTGATTTTCCTGTTTCTTAGGAGATCTGATACATCGCTCTTATTGTACATTCACACCACTGCAACCAAGAGTGTGTGCCCAGTTTTCATTTGTCTTTCCAGGTTTTCCATGTCCATAAGAGTTTGTGTTTATTTATCTAATGTCACTACAGCTCCACAGCTGGGAGACCTGTAATAAAATATCACTCAAAATGTAGAAACAAACAAGAGCAAAGAATGAAAAACAAAGGAATCCAGCCTCTGCCCTGCCGCTCAGCGTCTAAATACTTTTTTGATGTAAAAAGCTTGGATCCGAGGCATGGATGTCTCACACAAGCAAAAAGGCATGTCTATATCTGCAAGGCAGCCCACTCAGTCTCCCCACTAGGGAGTGTCCCCAATGCCTTATTATATAATGTTGCAAGGGGGGGGGGGTGGCTTTTGTGGTCAGACAACACCCAGAAGTTGAGAGAGGAGGCACAGAGTGCTGTAATAGTAGGAAAATTCCTACTTCTCTGGATCTGAACCAACAGGTTTTCACTTCCACCCAAAAGCTAATCAGGAGGGTGTCCAAGAAACCTCTTGCATCCTTTCCGTAGCTGGAGTTGAGCCATGGTGAATCTTAGAGCCATGCACCGTCCTTCAAATGGTTGGGGCAACCATAAGGAAATAGCTGTCCAGACTATTAAATATGCTGGCCTGCTTATTTCTTCAGTTGTTGTTGTTGCTGTGTGCCTTCAAGTCATTTCCAACTTACAGTGAGCCTAAGGCAAACCTATCATATGGCTTTCTGGGATTGAGAGTATGTGACACACCCAAGGTCACCCAGTGAGTTCCCATGGCTGAGTGGGAAATCAAACTCTGGTCTCCAGGATCATAGTTCAATGTTCAAATCACTATACCACACTGTCTCTCATTGTTTCTATTACTGTGTTACTCTGTTGCTAAAGGAACAAGAATAGCTTGGACCATTTTGTTCCTAGTCAATTTCCCATCTCCTTGCTTGTGACAGTTCCTGTTGGAGACTGTCCACAATGAAGGGAGGATCAATGCACTCAAGTGCTGTAAGGACCATTCAGTCTTAAAAACCTTTATCTATCTCCCCTACCTATTCTTAATGAATTTTGTGGTTTCCTATGTGCAAGCATTAGCAACCCCACATTTAACCACTTATGAAATTTGGTTGAGTCTAGCAACCAAGAACTTCTTAAAGAGTCCGCAGTAGTTGCCATCTATCCTGTAAAAAGAGATGTAAATGGATCATTGTCTTGAGTTCAGGAACCACGGAGACTCATCAGTTTGCACTGGCTGACACACCTTTGTTGTGAGTGTTGGCAATCGGTTATAACTAATATAACTGGATGTGTATCTATTTTTTTTCCTCGTTAGAAATAAATGTGCATAATTTATCTTGCAAAGGTGTGCGGTCAGAGAGAACATGAAAGGGTGCATTACTGAGTTCTGTTTCTATAATACTAGTTGCTTTGCTTTTATCTCTTTCCAGTTATGAGTTAAGCCTGTTAACTAATTTCCGTTGTCTTGCATTGACATAACTATTCCTTTCAGTGTGACGATGAATTAACTAATTTAGCTAGTTAACTGATTTCAACTGTTGTCCATGCAGCTTGTTTTGCATTTCCAAAAAATAAACCAAGAAGATTTGGAAGCTATCTCAGTGTGCCTTTGCAAAAGATAGTTGATTTATTATGTATCATTTTTTATGCACCTATGAAAAATGTGAAGGGAGTCTTGCTTAAAAAAAAAGAAGTTAGGTTAATTATTCCTATATTCCTGAATACAAATAGAACAATGTTTTCCAGTTTTATGTTTTGCAGTGCATGGCTGTGGTTTACAACATACACCTTGAAAGGTTAGGAAGCATCACTAAATCAGCTCATGTGTGAGAGTTTTTATATGATACAACACATGATATAACAGATCTGAATCATATTAATGGCTCTAGCTAGCTAGAATTATTCTGAACCAGGTGTTACAGTGCATTGGTACTTAGGTAAATCCTGTCAATTTAATGGGTCTACTCTAGTAGGAGCTAAATAGGATTGAGGCCTTTGCAAGAAATAAAGCATTTTGTGACTTGTATTTATTCATTCTTTTAATGACTTCCATGCCATTCCCCTTACAGAGGACAGTTCAAAAATGCAGCCCTATGTATGCAATTTCCTTGTTAGTATTTTAGTATTAAAATATTCTGTCTTAGGCCCTATCCACAGGTTACTGGATCCTGGCAGCATCTTGCGAGGATCCCAGTAGAGCTGTCCTGGGGCGGAATGTGACAGGAGCACTCCCCTCCGTACCGGCTGCCTGTGGGAATGGAGGAGACATGATGGCCATGCCTCTTCCTTCTGCAGTGCAGCTGGGCACCGTCCCAGGCTGCACTGGGACAGGAAGCATGACCATTGTGCTTCCTGACCCTCTGCAGCTCAGGTAAATGCAAAAGGTGGCAGGAGGGCAGTGCAATTGCTGGTCATTGATGGGAAGAACCCATCAATGATTTGCAGCACAATTTGCAGCCTGGGGACAGGAGAATGGTGGGACATGGACAACATCATGCAGAACAGTTGTCCGGGTCCTGTACTTCTCCCATCCCCAATGTGGGATGACAGTGTCCTGCAGAAAGGGCCCTAGTAAAAGTTATGAAGGTAATCTTCTCTCATCAGCCTCATAATGATCGTATCACACAACGTTGTTGCAGTCCCTCTGCTGTCACATCCCCATCTGCTGCTGTCATGCTGTATGCTATTACCAGAAAAAAGTCTAGTAATGGTCTCTTTTCCCATGACAATCCCATCAGCTGTGGGTGTGCATTAAGGGCAGCAGTGCTATCAAGTGCTTCTTTCTGCAATACAGTGCAGGAAGAGGTGGGAAATGGGACCTGTCATTCAGGCTGTACTGCAGAAGGAAGACAAGTGTCCCTAACACTACCCATCCGCTGGTAACCAACCGGGTGCAGTGGGGAGTGTTCAAGTCCCGATCGCATCCCAGCAGTAGCAGTGCTGGGATGGGATTGGGACAAAGCTTCTAAAAATCTTCCAGCTAGACATAGGACAAGGTGGAAAAGGAAGGGACTGGGCAGGCATAATTACCTGTTGAACTGAAAGCACAGGTTTCTTGTCACAAAGGTGCCATCTCTAATTTTGTGTTCTAGATCAGTAGCTTGAAGATTATCTCACAACGGTTACTTAAAATGAGATTTGTTTAAAGTCATATGGACTAGTCATCCCCTGAAAATATTAATTCCTTTTAGCAAAGGAGGCAGAAATAAGAAATGTTGGAATGCCAATTGCACGTTCATAGGTACCTTATTTTTCATGTTCCTATTTTTGACCAGTCTCAAAGCCTGCAATATTTTAATTGTGTGTTTGTTTGTTTTTAAATATTGAACATCACTTTTTAGAGCATGCAGAAATAAATCGAATAAGTAAAGATACCAGATAATGTAAGTTTGAGAAGGAATGTGTAAGACAGGTAAGGAAACTAATATCCATTAAAATCTTCCTTACTTTTCTCCACCCCATCCCTACTCTTCTTGTTTTCCTAGGTTCATTGTTCACCCTGACTTGCCTGTCTCATCAGGTGGTTTGTCAAGTCATTGAGAATGTCAGCTCCACAGCCTCACCCACCAAGAATCTCACTTTAAACACTGACCGGACAGTGCAGATAAAGGACAGATATGGCTTCTACATTGGCTTGGCTTTGGCCGTCATCTCCAGCTTCCTTGTTGGCAGCAGTGTCATCCTGAAGAAGAAAGGACTGTGCCGGCTGGTAGAGAAAGGAGGCACCAGAGCTGGTATGATTTTATTGGCTAGGGAGGTGGAAGAGAACATTAGGTATTTTCTGGGAGATGCAAATGATACAAATGTAAGGCCTTCAGGGCCAGTGGCAGCAGCCTCATGCAGCTGATCCTGGGGCCAGCAGTGGATGTTTCCTGTGCGTTCCTCTTCAACCCCTCACTGTTCATCTCTCTTGAGGAATGGAGATATGTGTGATGCATAGACTGCACGTCTCCACTAACCTTTGGCAATCAGGTGCAGTGGAGGCTACTTCCCCATCACTACTATTAATACACTCACACATACTTTATCTCATGTAGGGCCTTTCCACATTACACTATAGTACACAGTATGTACATAGTACTATTATTCCACTTTCAACATCCTGTGGAATCCTGAGGTTTGCAGTTTAGGGAGGGGCATTTTGAATTCTCAGCCAGAGATCTCCTTGGCCTCAGTAAACTACAAACCCCAGAATTCCACCAGATGTTGAAAGTGGAATAATAGCGCTATCAGAGTGTAGTGCAGAAAAGCCCTTAGCTGTAACTTAGAATCCCATTAATTCCAATGAACCTATTCTCAGTAAAAGTAATATTTGGTTTAGCTTTAAGATAGGGATGGGAATCATGGAGCCCTTGAGATATTGTTGGACTGCAATGTCCAGAAGGCTCATGCTTGCTTTGAGTCCAGGTGAGTCACAGGTGAAGAAAGACTGACTAATCCAACTCTGCTGAGTTTTTGGGAAAGATTGCTCAATTTGGCTCCTTGTGGATGCATTAGATTAACATCTCCAGGTAGCATCTCTATTGGGTGTGCTGCCTGGCATTCATGGAAGTTGTAGTGAAGCCCATTTGGAGAGCACTAAGTCATGGAAGGTTGCCTTAGAGAAATCTTGGCAATCCAAGCTAATTTGAAGGAAACTGCTAAACTAGAACATATGCAGGTGTGGTTAGTTTTACTGGGCTAAGGAAGAATCTAGTTTGCTTTTTATGATACCTATCTAATCTGTCCATCTGAGCATTCAGGCCTGATTTGTTGCCTTTGTACCTTGGTGCCTCCCACTTACATTCCCATGAGGCGGACATGCATTGATAGGTAGCATTTCCTGTTCTGCCACTATGTATTCCCAGTCTCCAGTCTTTTCTGCTCCTCTTTATAGAAGGAGGACTTTTGCATGTAACTGTTGATAATCGCAGTGTTTCAACAGCATAAATTTTACATCTTCCTTCTGACATGGTACATGAAATACCCATTTCTAAACAGGGATATTTTATAATGACTGAAATCCTATTGTTAGTCCAAACAAGAATAGACTTGTTGAATAAATAGGATTTACCTATGTGATGATTCACCATTTGCTGATTGGGACTAACCAATGGGATTCAGTTCATTGTCCGTTTCTGTTGTTGTCATTTTCACTTAGCTTTCCATTAATATAACAGGATTCACTATGTTGATGCGAGGTGATGTACAAATGAATGTAAATAAAATATTTGAAGCATACTTTATTTATAGAAAAACATATAGAATTTCCCAATCCGGTGCCTTCTGCAAGTCTGTCTCAATAATAGATAGGTTGCCTGAAAAGTATGGGCCATGGCAGGTTGAAATGCAACAGGTAAAGGGTGGTAACTTTGATAAGGAAGTTGTCATCATCTCTCTCATTATCCACCCTGTTTCCCAATCTTCGTAAGCCTTTTCACCTATGCACTGTGTTAGAAAGGAAGGAAGAATGATGCAGCTTTGGATCCACATTATACGGGGAGTAATTATTCTATCACATATTAATATGGACTTAGTTAGTCGGCTGAAATTCTAGAGTAACAGTAATGTGTTGTGCGGGTACAATCTTTATACCACAGTTCCACATTCCTTGACTCTACTGGGTGGAAAGACAACCACATAGAACTTAGTCCTGAAGTCTCAATTAAATCCCTGCAGATATGAAGTTGAAGCTAGAACAACAAACCTGTATTGCCCATGATGCTGGGCCATATTGAGTGCTGTGAGAAGGGGCCACATTTTCATGTCCTTCTTTCTCAGTGTTTGAGTTTTCTATAAAAAGGACTTTGGAAGCATCTGCTTATACTTTTAAACTAGCTGTAGTTTCTTGTCATGTCCAAACTCATGAAACTTGGTTGGTTTAACCGTGGTTTCTTCAAAAAGTCAAGAGCAAACCACAGTTTCCACAAGTTACCATGGGGTGAGGGCTACTGTTAGAAGTGCAAGAACGCTTAGCACTGAAGAGTCAAGGATGCCTCAGAGAGAGCAGTAGAAATAGGGTTAGATAGTCTGAGGCCCTTTTCACACACCAGTCCTGTTGTGAAATGGCCTTGGGAGCGCTGCAGGATTTCGAGGACCATTCCACATGACGTCCTTGCAATTGCATGATGCTCGCAAGGCCATTCCGCAGAGATTGCGCAGTATATTATTTTCGGCTAGTTGCCGTAAATGAAGCACAATCGCACGTCCCTCCCATGCCCCACCCATACTTACCTTGTGTGCGGAGCCTCCGGACGTGCGGCCATCGTGTTTCCTCCCCCAGCTCAGCCTGGGAAAGTACCTGACTTCGCTGCAGAAAAACATACAGAATTTCCCAAAGCGTTTCAGACAACATCCTCGCAATCATGCGACACTGCCGGGGCTGGCAGGCACCAATCGCGCACTATTTCATTTTTGGCTTGTAGCCAAAAATGGTGCGCGATCGATCGCACATCGCTCTGGGTCCCCACACACACTTACCTTGCTTGCAGAGCTCCAGAGTCGCAGCCCTTGCACTTCCTCACCCAGCACAGCCTGGGAAAATACCCGGCTGTGCTGCGGAAGGAAGAGGCGGAGCCCTCATGTTGCCAGCTGGCAGGCAACTCCTGCAGAGCCAAAGCAGCGGGGATGCGAGACCTTCTCGCAAGAGGCTGCTCACGTGATCTCCGCGCCCCAACGCCGGACAAAGGTAAGGTGCAGAAAAGGCCTTAGAATAGAGTCCCTGTGATAAAGCCTTTTGTTTGTTTCTCCAAGCCATTGGTGTCTTTGCTCCTTAACCAGGATCTCTAACTGCTGCGTGCACTCTCTAACAGGTAAGTGTGCTCGCTGCCCTTCCCCACAGCTGCAGGCAAGGCTACAGGTCACATGAATCTCATCCTGGTTTAAATTAATCAGCATTTTTCCCAGTTTAGACTGGCGAAACCTTAGGTAATTTAAAAATAGAAGAGAAAGTTTCCAGTTTCCTTCTCCTTGTGGATATGCTGGTAGAGGGAAGAGCAAGGGACAGGACAAACAATGCTGAAGTTTACCAAACCATGCTTTACCAAACCAGTATTTTTAATCTTAGACCAAGAAGTTTAACCTATGAGGCATGTGTGCCATCATCTCTCAAAAAACTACCTCATGATTATTTTGATCAGGTAGCGTTTCCATTTTATTCCTGAAGGGACATTAAAACTGCTGCCACTATATAACCTTCTTCCCCAGCTGAAAATACCTTTGATTTGCTTATAACTCAAATCCGTTGATTTGCCAAACCGTTTTCTCATGGGCAATGTGAGTGTGCTTTCATCAGTTAGTCTCTAAGTACATGCATCTTTTGCTTTTCCAGGGGATGGAGGTCATGGCTACCTAAGAGACTGGCTGTGGTGGGCTGGCTTGCTCACTAGTAAGTATGGTTATTCCACGGTGGTCTGATCTATACCTTGATGAACAATGAGACATTTTCGCTGTTTCTCTGTATGTTGCATGCTGCTCCATAGAGGTAATTCCTGTCTACTTGTGTTTCTTGTGGTGCCTGCAGGTCTAGCCCTGAAGTTAGCCAGAGTGTAGAAACTATCTCAAATAGTACGTTTTACATATCATGGAAGGGGCAGCAAATTGTTAGTTACACAAATGGCACTTACTATGTTTTTGCTGCAGGGGGTGGGGTGGGGAACAGTTCTTTGTGAACTGATGGTAGTGGTTTATTTGATGTATACCCAGTTCTTCCTTATCTGAGCTTAGGGTAGCTAATTTTTGATTGTTCACTTACAATCACAAATTACAAATATCTAAAATTACAAATGTCATATAAAATACAATAAAAACAGTACAAAGAAGCAGGAGAAAAATTGAATACCTCCGCCCCTCCAAAAAAAAAAAAAAAAGCTGGTACAAATTAATACTTTTAACTAGCCAAGAGGAAGGACGAGGAAGGGGAAGGGAAGAACTAGATCTCTAACAGTAGGGAGTTCCGTAGCAAGGGTGCTACCAAAGAGAAGGCCCTGCCGTATATAGTAATCTTCCAAGCCACACTATTCTGGAGCACGCTGTAACAGTCGTCTTGGCTGATTTTAAATCCCAGGCATACCAGTCACGGGGAAGGCGATCCTTGGGCCACTAATACTTGAATGCATTCTTAACTGCAAATAAGACTAGCGAGATTTGCGAGTGAATAATATTTATTATACTTCACTTGTTCTTTGTTTGTCCTTTGGCTGTTTACTCAGTGGGTGGAGGAGAAGCTGCCAACTTTGCTGCCTATGCCTTTGCACCTGCAACAATTGTTACTCCACTTGGAGCACTGAGCGTGCTCATAAGGTGATTTCCTTTCATTTCTACTCTGCCCTCTTGTATTTATTCTAGTATCTGAAAATCTCCAGTTTGCCATGCCAACAAAAAAAAAATTAGTTTGATAACATTGTCCTAGCATAGAGGTAACCAGGTTCCTTGTAGGTTTTTACAAAACTGAGCTTAACAATTGATTTGGACATGGGGTGTCTTCCCTCCAGTATTCATTTTAAAAGCAGAAGCTCATTGTTTTACATCTTTACCACTGCCAAGTAATGATAGTTCTCTTTTAATTGGAATAGACCATTATTAGATTCTGCTGTACTGTAGGATTAGCACTTATTTGAGAATTCAAGGCTACATTTCTCCAAGCATGAGTGACTGATTCCTATAATGGAGTATGCAAGTACTATTTTTGATTCTCAAATAAATTTTTGTAAATCTACAGTTAATCAGACAAGCCTTGACATTCTGACTCCATGTTAATTTTCCCTAAATTCATTATCTCAAAAGACATTTTTTGGTTTATTTCTCTTTTGTGCACAGTGCCATTTTGTCTTCCTATCTGCTTGGAGAGCGTCTCAACCTGCTGGGCAAGCTGGGTTGCATGCTGAGCATTGTGGGTAGCACAGTTCTTGTGATTCACGCTCCTGAGGAAGAGGAAGTCACCACTCTAGATGAAATGTCCTCCAAACTGGAAGAGCCAGGTAACCACAAGGCAGGGCAACTTGTGGTATTGTTCAAGTGGGGTGATGGTCTTGTCATAGCCATGAGGGCTGGTCCTATCATTTGGCAGCATGGGTTGGCTACTGCAGGTAGCATATGCTGAAGGATGAGCAGCAGGCAGAGGTGTGTGCCACTGTGGTCTGCTTTCTGCCTTCTAAGCTCCCCTCAGGTGTTTTGGAGCACTCTGTGCCATTTCTGCTGTTCAGGTAAAATTTATCAGCCACTCAGAGGTGTATCTGTGGAGTGGGGAATGAAGGCATTGCTCCCTCAAATAAGAATTCTACCCTCCTCAATGAAATTTTCCTTCAATCCTGAAATTTCTAGCATTTCAGAGAGTGAGACACGGAACATCCTTCATGCTCGAACTCTTGCATTTGCTGTGGCCACATTCCCTTGGTAACTTTGCCTGCCCCTTTTTCTTTAGATGTAACTATGGGGTATTCGTGTTTACAGCTGTGAAAGACCAAACACAATTCCCCAAACCTATCTTTTCAGCCTGGCAGCACCCCAACTGAAGGATTTCTGAGGTGCTGCTGATCAGGGCTTTGGGAAATGCTGTCTGTAGCACTCTCCCAGTCACAGGATGCATTGAAGCAAATGGTTGCAGCAGGGCTGCCTGTTTTTGATGTGTCCCCAGACCAGGAGAACACTGCGGATCTATTTTCCCAGTGCCCCAATCTGCAGTGCCTCAGAAACTCTTTGGCTGGTGTACTGCCAGGCTGAAAGGGTAGGCTTGGGAGATGGTGGTTTGGCATTGCCAGACATAACTATGATGACTGAGCTGTGTCACTGTAGTTGCATCCGATGATGCAAGATCTCTTCCTAAATTTCTGACTGCTCAACTGAAGTTTTAAGTGACTGCAGTGCTAGAAATTTGAGTGCTGAAGGAAAATGTCATTTGAAGAGGCAGACTTAATTTGAAGAAGGCGGGTCCTCATCACACCCACACCCCCAGCTGTACCCCCGCTGCCATTCCAGTCAACCTTTGTATTGGAATGGGAGAGGTACCAGATTTTCCTTTGGCTTAAGCATTTTGGTGGGACTAGTGGGACTGCCATCTTATATGCACACATTGTGGTTCAGTGCTATAATGGAATGTCATCACACCAGTGTTGCTCTTTCGCAGAGACAACAGTGCCTCAAAAACCAAACCAAACAAACTCTTGCACCAAAATTTCTTTTCAGGACTTAGATTTTGAAGCAGTGTATGAGATGCAGCTTCTGATATGCAAATCCCAGTTACTTATATAGAGTACACACACAAATCTTTCTCTTGATCTTCCAGTTAAGAGTCTTCCTAATTACTTTCTGTTGTTTGCTCGTTACTGGTTTGCTCTACCCTTTGCTTTGTTCTTTTTTCAGTAACTAACAGCCTGTAACTGGAGCTACATCATGTAACTGCCACAACACTGGAAGCTTCCTTAATATTTAGATGAGGATTATTGATACTGTAAGAAAGTGGATCTCAAGATTTTCGGCAAGAATTGTTTCCTTGTCCTGTCTGGAGGTGCTGGGGATTGCACCTAGGCTAGAGTTTCCAAAACTTTAGCCCTCTAGATGTTTTGGACTTCAGTTCCAGCATTCCCGACTGTTGGCCAAGCTGGCTGGGGCTTTTCTCCAAGACACCTGGAAGACCAAAGTTTCAGAACCACTGGCCAGATACTTCATGCCAAGTAAGTACTCCAGCACTGACATTTCAGTGTGATTTACCTCTCACTTCCTCTTGTTTTTCTGTCTTCCAGGCTTCCTGGTTTACGCTGGCATTCTCTTGGTGATCTGCCTAGTTCTGATTTTCTTCCTAGCCCCACGCTATGGGCAAACCAATATCCTCATCTACCTCGCCATCTGCTCTGTGATTGGGGCATTCACTGTGTCTTCAGTCAAAGGGCTGGGCATTGCCATCAAGGGCTTTTTTGCTCACCGTCCTGTTCTGCAGCACCCCTTGACCTGGATTCTTGTCATCACATTAGTGGCCTCTGTCACCACACAGATCAACTACCTCAATAAGGCTCTGGACATTTTCAACACCTCCATGGTTTTCCCCATCTACTATGTGCTGTTTACTACCATTGTCATCACCACATCGGTCATCCTCTTTAAGGAATGGGTCACCATGTCAGCGGTGGACATCATTGGGACCGTATGTGGATTCCTCACAATTATTTTAGGAGTGTTTTTACTTCATGCCTTCAAAGATATGGACATCAGCTGGAGAAGTCTGCCACAAACACTTCAGAATACTGATGAGACCACAATAATTAAGGATGACAAGAACATCCTAATAGAGCTGGATAGTGCAGATATCAAGGACGATGGGAAACCCAAGGTATTCATGATTTACAGTTGAAAGCTAAAAATCAGAAATGCTACAGCTGCAGGGACTTGGGCCAAAGGGCTGAGTGTGTGCTTGTGTGTGTGCATGCATTAAATTTGCATTAAATGCAAATTAAATGAAACCTTGCATTAAATGAAACTTTGCCATATATATCTTCTGGAAAGAACCACCAATTGGAACACAATGAGCGATTCCCCTTCCCACTTTCCTACTTAGTGATCTTTTCTTTTCATCTCCTGGAATTGCATCACACATTTCCCACTCTGTATGGAGTTACCATGGCTACTATGACTGTGCCTATCTCAAACAAGCAAGTTTTCACTGATTATTTGAAGAAATTCTGGTACTTCATATGGTGATGACTACAATTGCTTCTTGGTTTCTATAGAGGATGAATTTTCTCTTAGCATTACAAAGAAAGACTATACCTGGGCTCCATTATGCCAAGAAAAGCTTTAAAATGTGAACTCTGTGAAAGTTGTGTCGCGTGTCAGGCCTAAATACACAACGCTTTATTGAAATAGTTATGGAGAAGACATTGGCCAGAATCATGTTGTAACCTTCAGTTACAGCTTCACAACTACTACATATTTGCAATCCTTATGCAGCCCTACATAGTCCTATGTAGGGACTGTGCAAGTTCCCTTAACACCACTGACCAGTAAGCAGCCACAGGGATTCCCAGGGGTCCCTCCCCCTGTTGATTGGGAAGCAGCTGCCTAGTGATCCCACCCACCACAACCCCAGTGTGAGGGGGATTTGTCACAAGGGTCCTTTTCCTGCCTATTGTGCCGCAGATGGCTCATGAGAGGGGGTGGGATTGTTGGGCAGCTGCTTCTCAGTTAGCTGGGGAACAGACAGCCCTGTCAGTCCCAGCAGCTGCTTTCCAAACAGTGGGGTTTCAGGGGAGGGTCATGTGAGAATTCACTGCATAGCAACATTATTAAAGTACCACATAGTATATAATGATCATATAGGATTGTGTTGCATATAGGACTGTGATGCATGTATTTATTTCTACGAGGCTAATTACATCCATGATCATGCTGTGCTTCTGGAACGAGGTACACTGGTTTCTAGCACGATATTTCCAAATGGGGGCATAATGGCATTGCAGTATGTGAGCAACTTACCTATATTGGCAAGTGTATCGGTAATGCCAAGAGGGCAGTGGGATGTGCATTTATAGATTCAGTTTTTGTGTTTTTGGGTGAACAACTTTGCTGATGGTGAACAAGTTCACTGAAACTCTCTGGGTTAACACATTATGAACGCTGTTAATAATCCTGAGTTATATTGCTACATGCCAACTGATATCCGGAGGTTCATTGTGGTTGACTGGGTTAGACTAGGTTGAAGTCTGACTTTCTTGTCCCCAAATGCCTATGTTATTTTGTTTCTGTGTAAAACTCTGAAATGCATTCCATGGACATTTGTTACCTTCTGATAAGACCTTACAGTTATGGTATGTGCACCCATGTGGACAGGCAGCTGTCTGCAGTATTCATTTGTGTGGAAGTAAGAATGTTGCCATGTTCCCACTTCTTCATCTTTCTGAGAGAAGAAATGTGGTAAAAGTCCCTTCACTATACTGTGCAAATGCTACAGCCGCCTGCTCTCAACAGGGTCAGTTGCATACTTGAATCCAGTAGCTATGTTGCCCTGGTAGAATGAGCGCAATCAGCATAACATGAGAACCCCTCAACTACATAGAAGAAGAACATGCCACGGTTTGTTCCCATGACATATAACATTAATCCTTGGGAAACTGTGGATAACCACCATATTCGAGTGCTTCTTATGTGGTCTTGGGTTTTTAATAGTCTGGGAAGGAGAGGTGCTGTGGCCCTCATGTGACTAAAGTAACAACAGAAGAAGAAACACAACCATTGCAAACAATCCTCTGTATTTACTTATAGTGCCTCAACTAAGTATTGATACTCTGTGAATTCTCATTGGAGACCGTGACCTAAATCCTATTGTTAATCTCAACCTGAGTAAACCCATTAAATCTATGATATTTACCTACATGTTGAATCACCATTCCTAACCAATCTTAGGAATAATAACTAGGATTTGGGTCCATGTTATGCATATTTTAACGGAGTAGCTAAGTTTTAATATCCAAAAAATATTGATTTGTTCTTAATGAGATATGCAAGTTAGGACTGTGTTTGTTTCTAGATACCTTCTTTAAGCAGAGGATGAGGTACAATAATTCTAGGAATGTAACTCCCTAATGTTAATGAACTGCAAGTTCAATAGAAGTGGGTATGTTGACCAAAATACCTTTCTATATGGCTCGGATCCCTGTTATGATCACAGCAGTGTGAAATGGGATCAAGACTTGCAAAGTCAGTGGGGTTTATGGTGTGATGATAGGCTGAATGAGTTAAAAGTTTGGTTCCTATGATCATCACAGATTTCCTGGATGATTAGTTCCATTCCTTGGTCAATGAAAGTCTTTTCTCATAGTCTGGATGTCCAAGTTGTAAAATCTCTGTAATCAACATAGCAGCTTTGAATGTAGGAAATCAATTTTTTAAAAAAGAAAAGAAAAAAGGACAAGTTTTCTTTAGTCTTTTCAAAATCATGAGTGTTGGACCAAACAAGAGATATTTTAGTTTTTGTTTGTTTTTAATACATGCTGTCTAATTCATAAGCCTCTAGAAAATAGGTTCAACTCTATTTTTCAATATACCTTTTCCTTCCTCATTCCTTTAAATGAACAGGACTCAGGAGCAGTCCAGAAGGGTTGATTGCCATAAAATATAGGAAAATATCTCACATGCTTGCCAAAAAAATTGACCCCCCCCCCCCCGGAAACTAGCTCATGCATTCATACTATATTCTTCTACTGTGCTTCAGGAGAACACAGTAGTTTTTTTTAATGATGGCTCTCACATCATTGGGAAATTGTATTCTGTGATTGTAGGGGACAAGCCCCCATACCTTGTGTTAATGCTATAGTAGTAGTGGCCACATGAGACTTCTTAAAAGAGCATCATCTTAAGACAACGAGTTTGGCCTCATGAACCTAGGCTTGGTCAAGCCATAGGTATATATACTCAGCCACTTTTAGGATGCTGCTCCTATGGTCGCAGGTGCCTTGAAACCCTGCAAACAGTTGCCCATCTTTGAAATATTTTTCTTGTTCTTCATCATTTAAAGCAGCACCTTGTATTCCAGAAGGGAGAATTTTTGCCTGTATAGCAGAAATAAGATGTCTTTTCTGTGGGCAGAGGCCCTCAGGTTTACCGGTATTTTTGCAATTTGATTTGATTGAATTACTTTCTCACTCCCCTTCCCAATTCATTGTATTTGCCATTTTCATTCTGTTCACACTTAGCCTTGCTGATGTTTGTTGGTTTTTCAATTTTTGATATGTATTTGATATATTCTAAATTGAAGTCTCTCGTTGACTTTAGAGATGGAATAAATATATTTGATGCATCCTGGATATTTAGATCCAGTGGGCCAATAAATAGTAAATGCTGTTTTTCTGTGTCAGGAAGCAGGAATAATTCATTCCCTTGCGATACTGATAGAACCAAACTGAGGCACAGCACCTGCCTGCAGTGTCAATGTGCTGATGTTTTCCTACAAGACCATGTGAGCCATGGGAGCCTGGTGCAGCCAAATATGAGACAGGAAGGGAAGCCAAACATAAGAAAGGAAGGTGAGTGGGTCAGTCAACCTCCCTAACCTTATCAGAAACAAGACATTTTGGGAAACTTTTTTTTTTTTTTTTTTGTGACTACTCTTACCATGCTGGCTGGAAGATTCTGTGAGTTGGAGTCCAGAAATAACTTTGGCACACTCTCCAGACTGCTGAATAGAATGCCAGTGTTTATATTGCTATGGCTTGCAGTGCCATCTGGAGAGTCTAACCTAATACATCTTTTATGGTCATTGCACTATTGTAATGGTCAATCCTGCCCCCTCCCAAATCCAAGTAGGTTTTGGGGTCTAGCATCTGGAGGCACAGGCCATTTCCACACTAGCCTGTTTCAGTGCTATCATTCCACTTTCAACATCCTCTGGAATCCTGAGGTTTGTGGAAATGGCCATACCTATGAGATGTAGATACATCTCCAGATGCAGGATCTCTGCCAAAGTTACTCCATACTACACTGCAGGTTTTCTGCATGCAAATAAGATAATAATGAGAAGGTTGACAAATGGAATTCTAGAAAGATTTGTTTCCAAGTTCATCTCATTGGAATGAAAATCTGTACAGCTGTTAGTATCGTCTGGACAACTCAGGCCATTTCCGCAGTAGCCTGTTATAGTGCTGTTATTCCACTTTCAACATCCTATGGAACCCTTTGAGGCTCCTCTCTAAACTGCAAGCCCTAGGATTCCATAGGATGTTGAAGGTGGAATAATAGCTTATAACAAGCTAGTGCGGAAATGGCCTCAGCTTTGGAAGGTATGTCATCTTCACAGACTAACAAAAACCATTTGGCAGTTGACTGAATAAGGGAGGAGAAGATGAATCTCTAATATATGGGAGTAAATAAAAATAACTTAGTTGAGAGAGCAATGGTTACAACTAGGTGATGTATGTCCATGGCTCCTCATAGCCCACAAATAGCTGTTAAAACTCACTAATGAATGTAGCTTACAATTGAACAACTCCAATGTAGTTTTGTGAATAGTTTTGATAGTGGGACTGGGATTTGTCACCCTAGTTTGATTATGTGGCATTTCAGTACTGCTCATTTATATTTTGAGAGGGAAAATAAAGATCGTTTTCTATAAACTCTTCAAAGTGGGTCTCTGGTATAAGTTTTGTTTGCTCCTTTTCTATTGCTCCACATAATGTGTACTATTAGTGGCCAGCCTGCAAAGTGCAGTTTTCTGTGCTGATAATGGAAAATAATTATTTGTATTATATTTTCTTCCAACATTGGGGTCGGGGAGGGAAAGAAATTTGCAACCAAGCCATAATTTACCATTTATCAGGACCATCTATCTACCTACTGAGTAACACAGGCAGTACTTAGTAGCTCAAGCTCTTTGGCCATTTCTGCACTAGACTGTTATAGTGCTATTATTCCACTTTTAACATCCTATGGAATCCAGGGGTTTGCGGTTTTGGGAGCCCTCCCTGATCTGCAAACCCCAGGATTCCATAGGAGGTTGAAAGTAGAATAATAGCACTATAACAGTCTAGTGCAGAAATGGCCTTTGTCTCCTCCATCACCCAGCTCTCAGGCACAATCCCCATGCAAAGATTTGATACCCAATTACAGCAGTAATAACAAGAATTTTTTTATTAAATATAACTAGGCAAAAGGCACAACAAACCATTATTCAAGTATTTGCATAGATGCACAGATATGCTGTAAACTTGCAAGACATGAAATGCTGACATATGGTGCATAGGCTCTCCTAAAATCAGAAAAAAAGAGAACCTCACAGTGTAACACTCTGCAAGTGGTCTTGGATGTAAGTTCCACCATTGTTCAATGGGCCTTGCCTGTAAGTAAATGTGCTCAGAAATGAACTCACATTTAATGATTTTTTTTCTCCCAATCCAGCTTTTCAACATACACATAGAAAGACAGAATTATGTATGAAACACTTATTGGTTTGAGGTAAGGCTGCCAATCTTCATTCCTGAAAGGATTAAAAAAACAAAACGAACAAAAAACCTCTGTATAAACAGAAAAATTGAACAAATTTAGGTCCCCTCCATGGCGCATCAGCTATAAGACTGCCATTGTTCCCCATCTCTTATAGGGAGAACTTTTACTTTCACATCATAAAGATGGGGATTGAAGATACATACAGCCATATTTTTTGCAGCATTGAAGGGGAAGCTGAGTTCTAATCTTTTCATTGTGGAACTTTTAAAGTAGTCTCTTTTGAGAGCTGGCAACTCTATTAATCTTTCCACAATAAAGATTTTCTTTGTAAGTTGTTCCTTGAAGCATTCTGAGAGGGCTGAGACCAAGACTTCATGAAACCAATGGCAAAACTTACAGTTAACACAGGAAGTACTAGATTAAGAGTAGCACACATTTCTTGTCTCTTCATCTATTACAGTCCTAAGTGAAGGATTACTGATCACATTACCCTAATATTGCCTAAGATTTAAAAGACAGAGACCAGCTCTGATAGCTACTTCATATTCTAGACAAACATTTTCCGTCTTGGAAATAGCTACAGAACTAGTGTAGCCATTGGCAGGAAATAATCAGCACTACTTCACAGTCAGGAAAAGAACTGGCAGTGTCCAAAATCACTTGGCTATAGCTATTCCATAGAAGAAAAAAAATATGCATCTTATTCTGTAAGATGCCAGTAACATGGGTGCAAATTTAAGATAGTGCTTAAGAATCACAAGGCTATTTAAGCAGGAGTTGTTGATGTCCAGCTTGGAACATGGTTGTAGTACCATTGTGTTGGATTTCCATTTGGTCTTTAGCCTGTATGAAGTGGCATTGCTCTGGAGCATTTTGAAAAAGGATAGCCAAACATGAAGTAAACACTTGAGCGATTTTTTTTTAATTGCATTGCAGACAACAAAGAATTAACAGCGTCTAGGTAGATTTTTTTTATTCAAGTTCCAAGGTAAGAAACAAAACAACTCCTCCCTATTTTTAGCACCAATATATTGCAAAGCAAATGAATAATTAAAAAAAGAAATCTGGAGGGCAAACGACTGCCACACCAGAACAAAACAAAACAAAAATAAACTGTAAAACCTGAGTGAATATTTGTAAAGCCTCCAACCAGTAAGACAGACAAAACTGCGGACACAAAAGTGTAAAAATCAGCTTGCATTGCGCTGCCCAGTTAAATGAAAGATGCCTATAATCAGCTGCCCCAGAGTTAAAGTACCATGAGGCAAAACAGTTATTCTCTTGAACCAGCAGGATATCTAATTAGGCAGGTGGTTAAGTAACCACAGATAAATTGGAATACAGGCCCCAGAAAGACGGCACAAAACTTATGAGCTCTGGTCAGCTGTTGAGATGATGTGCAGCAAAATACTTTGGTAACAGGATAACAACATTTAGTTATCAGAATTTTGTCATGCTTTTCTTTTTAATCTCTTCAAAACCACTTCAAATTAGAAATTATATTCAAAGGGTGTTTGGGTTCCACTGAGATGTAATCCAAAGTTATTTCCAAATTGCTTGACATTAATTGGTATTAACTAAATGAAACCTAAGCCACACAAGCTATTAATCAACCCTTAGCGGGACAGTGCCAAGCGTGAATTTGGAACCATCAAGGTTATGAGCCGAGAGTGTAGCTACCCTGAGGTAAACTGATGGAGCAATTTTCCTGAGTAAACAAGTCCAGTTCAAATGAAAGATAAATTCACTAAAAATTAAGCTGACTGTACCAACTGTGTAAACAAAATGGTACATGACAGAACTGATAATAGCGTGTACGAATGCGCACAAATGCCTTCAAGTCGCCCGACGACTTACAGCAACCTGATGAATATAAAAGGGTTTTCTCGGGCAAGAAATACTCAGAGGTGGCTTTGCTAGTTCCTTTCCCTGAAATACAGTGTGCAGCACCAGGTATTAACCATAGCTTCCAAGATCAGACAAGATCTGTGCCTGTAGGATATTTAGGCAAAGGTGAACTGATAATTACATGTCATTAATTATGTGAAAACTTTAAAGTGTCTTGCTAATATTTGGTTGATTGACAAGGCACTTCTTTGTTAAACACCAACAAAACTTGAGTCATGTGGAGCCCAAATAATTACTCCCTCAGACACTCCTTGTAGTTCAATAATCTAGAATTTGAAATCTGACACTGCTGCATACATGAAAATGTTTCCGTGAGGATATAGTGTCCATATAGAGAAAAGCATGAATACATTAAAATATACAAGTTCTTTCTGAATATCAGGAAGAACTTCCTGATTGTAAGAGCCACACGACAGTGGAATATGCCTTCTCGAAATGTGGTGGAGTCTCCCTTTTTTGGAGATTTTTAAATAGAGGCTGGATGGCCATTTGCTGGGGATGCTTTGAGTATGTGTCCCTGCATGGCAGGGGAAACTCAATGGCTGTTGTGGTCTCTTCTAACTCTGTGATTCTATTATTCTACAACATGTGTGGCAAGGCATAGATCAAACCATATATTGAAGAGCCAATCTAAAAAGAACTTTGCACCATTTTCAATACATGGCGGTTCATGCAGCTGGTCCAACAACAGGAGTGGGGAGCTTTGCCTCCCTGAATGTTTTGCACTACAACACATATAAACCCTTACAGTGGTCATGCTGTCTGGGTCTTCTGAGATCAAAAGTTCAAAAGATCTGGAGAGGCAACATCTTCCCCACCCTTGGGATCCTACACCCTACATGGACTTTAGAGGAGAAAAAGAACTCACATAAGATGCATCTGACAACACTCTGTGTTTGTGATGGAATGGTCTTCTTTGTCCTAATGTTTCTAATGAGGAGGTACCTCTAATCTCTTACATGCAGGAGTGGGCATGGCAAACGTCTGCCTATAAATCTGATACAAACACAGCTGTGACTGAAAGGGCAGAGGAAGGGACAACTAGGGCCCAGTGCTGGGCTCTTAAAAATGCCAGGTCCATGGAGGTTATTGCAGAGAACAGTGTGCCCTCATGCAAAAATCCTCCTAGAATTCTGTGCAGCTGAACAGACCCTGTTGTTAAGATCCCAAATGGAAACAGCATTGCATAGATTCAAGAGAAAGACAAAAGCTGAGCTGAGAGTAATGGCTCACTGCCCTGATACCACTAATGCTTTCAGGTCCTGAAATTCATGATCAGAAAACGGTTGGGTGGAGAGAAGTGGATGGCTAATTCCACACAAGAACAGGAGAATCTACAAAGGGGCAAAAATAAACAAAGACAAAACCCTGGAGGATTATCTCAGAAGAAGGGCTAACAACCTCCTCCAAAAATATTAGACTGCAGAATTCAGCAAGAGTGGGAAAAGTCTTCCATATGTTGTAAAGTACTTTGGAGGCAATTTTATTAGCCATGGGCTAATGGCAGGGGCATCAGAGTCTTGTCGTCTTCGTATGACTATGATTTTAACAATGTACATTGGTGTTCTGAGAAGCAGAGAAGAATGTACTGGCTCATGGTTGAGAGGCTGATTAAACTGAAGCCTCTCCTCCTCTCATTTCACTATATTGCACTATAACCTTTGAGTGCCGTTTAAAGCATGTAAATCCTGTAACAGAAAAAAAAACCCAAAAGGTAAACAAGGCCAATTAAACTCGGTGTGCACTGATGGAATCCCCTCTCATTTCCAAGGGAGCTGCATCTACCTTTGACAAGACTGGCAGATCCTTTTGCTAAAGCCAGCCCTGAAACTGGCCTCTGCGAGTCATATGAGAAACAGGAGTGTAATCTGAGATTTGTACATGGCCCTTATAGGTCATCTTCCTGGAGAAAAAAAGTCCATGAAAATCCCAGGATTTTACAGTTGCAAGATGTATTTCAGCTTCTAAACTTCAGGACATTCACTGCTCCTGCGCTCTTGGTGGCTGAGTTCTAGAAAAGAGGAAAAGACTGTGAGTATATGTGTGATGGATGTCAGTTCAAATAAGAAAAGCAAGAGAGATTTCTTCATCCTAGGTGGGACAATGGGCAGGAATAATATCACCTCAGTGAGAATATATGCCAGAATCCTGTATGACCTGTTACATTATGTAACTTTATGGGTACCTAGATATGTAGCAGAGGTGTAAAGAAACTCTTCTACTGAATTACAAAGATGTGTAATGGGACACCAGCAATGTTGCCCAATGTGCAATAGTGCCCAACGTGCATGAAGACTGATGTAGTGTGCATCATGACTGATGTACATCAGTCCCATTGTGCATGAGGCACCAGTGGAAATTGGGCACTTTGCTGGTTCTGCTATGTAGTAACGTAAGAGCAGCACTCTATTGCACATGGACATTATGCAACTGCACAATTCTGACATTATGCAACTGCACAATTCTAATTCCCACATAAATCTACTTAAGAAGACATAAGTTTCCAACAGGATTTTGGCCATATTTTGTAACTATTCTCTCTCAATGTAACAAGAGTGGCAGCCTGATCTGTATTTACTCAGAAATAAGTTCCACTGAGTGCTGTTAACACTCTCCACAATTCAGGCCCTTTCTGCAACTCACCTTTTTGTGGAGCTAGAGTATGGGGATCGTGGGAGCAGCCTCTAGTGAGAGGCTCTCGCTTCCCGGTTCCTTTAGCTCCGCAGCTGCTGCCTGCTCGCACAAGAGCCCCTCCTCTTCCTTCTGCAGTGCAGCCTGGGATTTTCCCAGGCTGCGCTGGGGCAGGAAGCATGAGCGCTGTGGCTCTGAAGCTCCACACGCACGGCAAGTGCATGTGGGGCCCCAGAGCGATGCGCAATCGCGCACCATTTTCGGCTTGCAGCCGAAAATGAAATAGTGTGTGATCGGCACCTGCCCCCCCGGAGCATCGCACAACTGCAAGTGTGTCGTGTGGACTCCTCTCAGTTGCATGACGCTCCAGGGGCCCTTTCGCATGGCAAATGCCGTGCGAAAAGGGCCTCAGTCTCTGGAATATCTGGGCCTAGGATACTTTTTAATTGAGCGTCTCAAGAGTTCTGTATAGCTCATAAACTAACATCAGCACTCACCATCTGTGCCAGTATTTATCTTCAATCAGCTGTGGAGTTTATGAAAACAAATCATGACACCACAATGTATCCAGAGGAGGATGACCAAAATAGTAAAAGACCTGGAAACCACACCCTGTGAGGAGCAGCTTAGGCAGTTGGGTACGTTAAGCTTTGAGAAAAAAAGGTTAAGAGGTGACATGATAACTATGTTTAAATATTTGAAGGGATGTCTTATGGAAGATGGAGCAAGCTTTTTTTCTGCTGCTCCAGAGACTAAGACACAGAGCAATTGCTTCAAGCGAAAAGAAAAAAGATTCCACCTAAACATTAGGAAGTACTTCGCTGGTTTGACAGTGGAACGCGCTGCCTCAGTGTGGTGGACTCTCTTTCTCTGAATGTGTTTAAACAGAGACTGGCTCATCATCTGTTGGTGTGCTTTGATTGTGTATCCCTGCACGGCAGGTGGTTGGACTCAATGCCCCTTGTGGTCTTTTCCAACTTTATGATTCTATGAGTCTACAATTATATGAAATCATATAATTGCAGCACAGAAGTTTCTAGCACACTTTTATGTTGTAATTTTTATGATGTTTTTGTATTTTTTTTTTTTTTGTATCTATGAGCCATACAGAATCATGTTAATGTGTGCCTCATAAAAAATTCCATAAATACATTGTCATTGTCACTGGCAACTTATGGAGACCCTATCATGGGGTTTTCTTGGCAAGATTTGTTCAGAGGGGGTTTGCTTTTGCTTGAGGCTGAGAGAAACTGACTTGCCCAAGGCCAGTTAATGGGTTTCAATGGCCTATCCATTGAACCCTGATCTCCAGAGTCACATTCCAACACTTCAACCGCTACACCATGCGGGTATCTACATTTATTTATGTATCTCCTGCCGTGTATTTCCTGCCTTTCCTCCAACAAACACAAGGTCCTGGTTTTCTCCTCTGTCCTCATAGCAACCTGATGAAGTAGGTCAGACTGAGACTAAGTGGGTGTCATGGCTCAGAGGGGGACTCAAACCTGTATTCTCCAAATCTAGGCCACCATTATAACCACTTCACTAAGCTGGCTATACACAGTACAACGTTTTGGGAAAGCTGTTTTGTTTCATGTTTCTCTGTCCTGTATCATCTTACATATCTCACCTCTGTCAAGATCTGATGTACTCCCCACTTCTTGAAGAACCACGTGATAGTACCGTCACTGGGCTTGCACTTATCTTAGACTGGGCAGCTCTGTTGCTTGGGGGAACTGGGTCAGCAGGAAGAGGTTTCTGAGGTGGTCGGTGTCGGGAAGAACTCTAGGGCAAGACAGAAACATCTAGCAGATCTTTTTCTTAAGATCTGATGATAACTGTATACAAATGGTAGCAGCCTAGAATGTAACTCTCTGCTACTTTTCCTCCTGGAGGAAGGAACACATAATTTCAGCAATTTTCTTCTCGCTACCAGGAAAGACTTTGAAAACTGTGCAATACCTGAAGACTATTTGCAGCTTGAGACTTAGGCCATTTCCACCCTACTCTCTTACAGTGCTATTATTCCTCTTTCAATATCCCGTGGAATTCTGGGATTTGTAGTTTACTGAGGCCAAAGAATGCTCTGGCTGAGAATTCTAAATACCCCTCCCCAAACTGCAAACTCCAGGATTCCACAGGATGTTGGAAATGGAATAATAGCACCATAACAATGTAGTGTGGAAATGGCCTTATTCTGAGCAAAAACCCACACATTATTGTTTTATGTAGGTAAAGCAGCATTTCCTGTGTAGGAAACAGCATGCATTTGCTGTGCAGAAAATAGGCTGTGCAGACTCAAGGCACAAGCTGCGCTGCTGGCATGCAAATGCCTGAGTGGCCCTTCAGAGAAGGAAGTGGAAGAAAACAAGGAAGTGTCCTGTGCCAGCCTAAAAACTAAAGCATGAGCTGTTGTGGACTACAGCCCCCTTCCTCAAATGCATGGGTCGGCATCCTATTAGTGACATAAGCAGATGTAAATCCACCATATGACTGCATGTGCCCTTTCTGGGCCATTGTGGAAGCTATTATTTTATTCCTCCCTCTGCACTGCCCAAGTCCTTCCCCCATTCACTGTTTCCTTGTAACAATCCACTTACACACCTACCCGCAGCAATTCCATAGCTTGTAGAGACAAGGATGCATCGGAGAAGCATTTGGCTATGTCCCCATAGCTAGATGAGAATGATTTCATCATCTGCTGAGGACTCTGGAGGAGATGATGTAATCTCTCCGTGTTGGGCTACGAGGCCACAGCCAAACGCTGTTCTGATCCTTCCTATTCTCCACCAGCCACTGAACAGCCATGGGAGAGGGGTGGCAGTGGCTCCAAAGTGAGGGGGGAGGTTGAGATGGGAAACATAGTGTAGTTCTCCCTGCAGAATGTTAATGTCACACTTTGCGTTATGGGATCTCAGCCATGGAGTGTTATCCAGAATGTGAGGTATAAATACGGTACAAGAGATCAGTATAATGGACTACTGTAAGGAAAAAGAAATAAAAATACAACCAGCCTTTCAGAACCTTATCAGCACTGGCCATTCAGAAAATGGTTGTTGGTAACACAAACATCCCTGGTGCCAACTGGGAATGCAATAGCAGTAGGGGAAGGGGAGAGTGCTTAATTCTCTCTTTATCCTCACAAAGTGGCTTTTGGTCACCCCACTTTCCCTGTCAGAGTTGTATACACCACACTGGAGTACCTCAGAGGCTCACTGTAGGGAGCAAAGAAGAAAATAATTCCGTGAAAGAGTAAGCAAAGCACAACCCTCCAGATATTATACTGAAACACCCAGAAATCTTCACAATGGGTTGTGTTGGCTAGGGCTCATGGGAGCTGCAGTCCAACAACATTTGTAGGGTTTGCTTTGTGCACTTTCACCATCTGAGGGCCTCAGGAGAAGGATGGCATACACAAATCTGAGTAATTGAATGCTAAGCCAAGGGCTTCATTCACCTGATGCCGAAAGACAGGAAGTCTGTTGGCATCCCAGGAGCCTGTATGAAATGAGGAAAGATAACTAGGTAAAAGAGAGATATTTGCACAAGTTTTACATCAGTCTCAGGTAATTCCCCTGATTGGTGTTCTCCATATACTACAAGTAGCTTTTTATACAGGATTGTAATTGTTGTTGCGTGCCTTCAAGTCATTTCTGACTTAAGGAGATCCTAAGGAAAACCTATCAGGCTTTTTTTTTTATGGGCAAGATTTGTTCAGAGTGGGTTTGGCTTTAGTGAACAATATTGGGTAAGAAAATTGATACAAGGACTTCCCCTGCAGGGAAATCAGAGCC
The DNA here is from genome assembly GCA_030412105.1 of Cyclura pinguis. Classification (NCBI taxonomy): domain Eukaryota; kingdom Metazoa; phylum Chordata; class Lepidosauria; order Squamata; family Iguanidae; genus Cyclura; species Cyclura pinguis. The sequence goes on along the minus strand of CM059600.1, from coordinate 105,795,374 downwards.
AGCGCATGATCTTTGTGCACCAGCAATGCCAAGGAAAATATGTATGTCAACTTTGGTTATACAAATATCGAGTGCTAACGTACATATATAACTAGTGGGCAAAAGTGATACTGGAGGAGTACTGATCAAACCATAACTCAAGAATGTATGCATATGTGTGTCTGTGTGTCTGTGTGTGTGTAGATAGATAGATAGATAGGTAGGTAGATAGATAGATAGATAGATAGATAGATAGATAGATAGATAGATAGCAATAACTCTTAGAATCCCCCAGTCAACAAGTGCAGTCATGCTGGCTGGGGAATTCTGGGAGCTGTAGTCCAAAACAGTATTTTCCCAAACTCAATTAAACAGACGTTTCAACACTAAAGCAGACATTGTTATCCTATTATTACTATTGTACATATTTACTAATATACCAGCATTAATGTCAAAAGTAGCTCATAGGTGCCTAGAAGTCATATATTTACTCTGTGAGTTCCCAGCAAGTGCAGAAAACAAGTGCTGGAGAGGTCCTCCCCCTTACCTGTGGGACAATGACTTTTGGAGCTGGAGGTGCTGGCCTATTCGGTGGAGTTCGTCTGGGCAAATTCTTTAACTCACTCTGACACCCTAGAATAGGCGGTTTCCTTGCGTAGTTAGCTGGGAGAGGAGGTGGAGGCTGGGCACGGACTCCAAGTTCTGGAGGTGGTTGGCAGTAAAGCACTTCTGGTTTAGAAGAGATGCTCTGTACGCCAAGAGCCTATATGAAAAGCACACAAGATGATATTTCTAAAACCAATGGTTCTCAGATTGTGGGATGGGACCCAAAAGGGATGTGTGAGAATTTCTCAAGAGGGGGCTCAAGGAAAAAAAAAGGAGGGCACAAGAAAAGTCAGCGTGCAAGTACAGCAAATGTGAAAAAGAAGAGCACGTCAGTACGTGTGCACTCATGCACGCACATTATTGAGAATTGATTGGTCTCTGAAAAGGAATGATGTAAAGCATCTTTCTCATTATACCTTCCTGCAACCTCAGGCATGGCAGAAATTGGCTTTCCTTTTAAAAATGTTTTTTCCTACTCAGCTTCTCTGAACATTCCATCGTTGGCACAGCAGGCACGTGCTCTTTGGAGAGTATGAGGTAGCTTCTTGGCAGTGGGGGGAGAAGTGAAGAGAGGAGGCAGAGAGCACAAGAGCTCAGCGTTGAGATGGAAAGCACATGCGGCGCAAGGGGCTTGTGAGAGTGAGAGAGAGAGAGAAAGAGAGAGAGGCATAGGATAGAACAAAGGGGGTGATGTCAAGCGGGGTTGCAACATCTGCATGTAGATATAAAGAGGGTCACAGGGGTAGAAAGTTTGAGGACCACTGTCTAAAACCATTGAGGTGTTGATATTGTTCAATTTTCTTTCTCAGAGACTTCAGGTAGCCAAACAGATGTGACACTGTGTTGGATCTGGGTTTTACATGCAAGCAATTATCAGGCAGAAGTATATGTCCCAGCTCCTTCTCCCTGTGGTAGCCCCTCTAGTCATGACAGAAGGTCATAAGACTCTGCTAAAGGGAGCTGAAAATCAGAGACTGAGGATAAACTGCAAGGCATCGGCAAAGAGTATAACAAATTCGATGAAATATTAACAACAACACCCCTGCCAAAAGTAATGATTAATTTATATAACATTGTATTGGAAAGAGAAATGGAACAAGAAGTTATAAAAGACTGTACAATTAAATGGGCATGAAATATTGGACATCCAAGAGAATTAGAAAGATGGCAACAATTCTGGGACAAAGATTTAAAATTTACTGTGCATACAGGCTGAAAGAGAACTATTATGAAATTTTATACTGATGGTACATGACACCATCCAAATTATCCAAAAAGGGAGAAGGGAAGTGCTGGACATGTAAAGAAAATAGAGGGATATTTTTCCACATGTGGCAGTTGTGTCTGAAGGTGAAGAGCTATTGGAAGCAAATACAAATGACAATTTGTGAAATATTAGACTCTCAATTTGGATTGAAACTGGAACTACATCTGTTAAATATGATTGATAATCATTCAATGATTAAGAAAATCTCCAAATTAATATTATACTTGATTACTTCAGCTAGATAAAATTGTGCACAGAATGGGAAAACATTTAATAGATGATTGACTGATTGAAAAATTAGGTATGATGGAGAAACAAAAGATGTTAATAAAAGAGAAATCAGTAAAACAATTTGAGAATGAATGGAAGCCGATAATGGAATACATCAAGGCTTGATGGAAGAAATAAACATTGCAAAGAAAAAATCACTTAAGGCATTTAAAGCACTTTAGGAAATTCATTAAGAAAAAATGTTAAACGCAAGACATATGGTAGAGAAACAAGTATGGAAGGTTTTCATGTAGGAATACATAGAGGTTAACTCAAGCTATTAATCCAAAGGAAAAAGCAATTAAATGGAAGGCATGTGGTGGCAGGAGGGAGAAGAACAATTATTTTAATGGAGGAAATGTGTAATGTGTATTGCAATTGATATATACATCTCTGGTACTTTTGATGTGTTTAATTAAAAATAATAATAAACGGAGCTGAAAATCAGGTGGAGGTAGTTCTCACAAGCTAAGCCCTTTCAACCACAGAAACTATATAGCTGATCCAAAATGTTTATGTACTGATTGCAAATTTTTAATGGCATTTCCATGCACATTTTTCCTCCTCCTTAAATTTGTTTATTAACCTTACCATTACTGTCCCACTACTTACCACCACAGAGCCCTTGGTTGTGGAATATGCCTAAAATGTGAGTACTGATTCATCACTCAAAACAATTAGTTTAATTTTTTAAAAGCCCTGAAAAATAGTGATGGACTGAAAATTCACAAACACAAATTTACAGTGGGGAAATGGTCCTTTGGAAAGCCTCAAATATCCCACCAGGAAATCTGTTTGATCTTGTCTTTGTAGAATACAAAAAGACAAGCAGTGCTGTAGCTATAGCTCTGGCAGAGCTTGTGAAAGTAACTTTTTGGATGACATCTCTCAGAGCCCCCAGCCCTGAGGGAGTCTGAGAGTTGTAATCTCAAACAGTATCTTTACTGAGATCTTGGCTTTGAGTCATAAGTTTTTTAGTGTGAGGGAAACATTGGTAAGGATCAGCACTGGATTGGTCAGACTTAAGAACATAAAGAAGATCAGGTATTATTCATATCCATGCAAAACTGTCTGAAGTACCTTTCTGTGTTCCTGTGGAGTTTTCAGTTTGAAGGCTGGGTTGTCGTGGCCACTTGCAATATTCTGAACAGAAGGAGAGGTGCTGTTTCGGAAGAACAAGAGGAAACAAGAATTAAAACCCATTTCTATGATTAGAGTTGTTTCTCAAAACATATGTTTAATGATAACCTATTTAAATTTAAGATTCCTCCTACAGACACAGCTGAGTAGGCTAAACTACATAGACAAAAACTGGAACGAGATAGAGTGGTAAATATTTATAGATGGAAAAGTAGTTAGATATGGATGACGAATATAGGAAATTTGATTTTGATTAATGATTTCTTTAAAGTTAAGCTATATATATGGTTTGTGTTTTTAATTTGTGTATAATGTTTGAACATGTAAAGATAAAAATGTGGTTCCCAATTTTTTTGAGACCGCTGCCCCCTTGGCTCCCAAGCCACATCCCTAGCACACAGACTCCTCCGTACACACAGAGGCTGCAGAGAAGCTTAAATAAAACTGAGAGGAGGCTGTTCATAGGCTGGCCAAATTAATTGGGCAAGTGGCTTCAGATCAATCATGCTTCCCATCAGATCAGAAAAGATGTGACACCACAAAAGATGCAAGGCTGCAGAGAGACAGGAAGATCAGGGAGCTGGTGGGAGACATGGATTGGTGCCAGCTACTATGCCAGGATTCCTGCCACTTCACCCATCTTCACATTTCTCTGAAGGTAGGCGAGCCACCCGCTTCTTCCTCATGTGGCCGCATGAGTCATTGAGTTCCATGTGCACAGGTCCCTTGAGCCTGGAGGGGTGGGTGGCAGTGGAAAACCACACTGCTGGTAGGCAAGGCAAGCCTTCTTCATGGTTCCACTCCCTCCTTGCTGCTAGCACTGAGTTACTGACATCCATGTGCAGAAGTCCTTTCAGCTTGTGGGATGGGGGGCAACAGTGGATACGCAGCTGCCAGGCAAGGCATGCCTTCTTCCCGATCCCACCCGCCCCGCCATTCCTGAAGCTGAAAGGACTTCTGCACATTGAACTCCATAACTCAATGCCAGCATGCAAGGAGGAAGTGGAAAAGCAGCAGCCAGCCTTCTTCATGATTCCACTTCCTCCTTGCTGCTAGTATTGAGATATTGACATCCATGTGCAGAAGTCCCTTAAGATTTGTGGGGAGGTGTCTGGAAAAGTACACAGTAAGGTGAGACTTTGTTTTAAAGAAAATGCTTATTTGGTTCTGATGTTCCTCTACCTCTGCCCCTCCTCTACCACCTCACCACCCCCATTTTTCCTCACCACCCCCTAGGTCTTTCCATGGGGACAGTATTGCCCACTTTTAGGAATGACTGACATAGAGTAAGAGTACAATCCTAAGTAAAAGATGTGCTGACTGTAGTGGTTGATACTACTGTCGGTCTTAGGGATTAGCTAGCAGAAAAGCCCAAAACGGTTTAGAGAATGAGGAGTGGAGAAGAGAGTAAGAGAAGAGCTGAGTTGTGTCAGAACGAAGCCCCCTCCAGCCTGGAGATCTAACTGGCCCTAGGCTAGGTTAAGGTTAATTAGTGCAAAGTCATTTTCAGCATTTTCAGACTGGGAGGGGTTTGGATTCAACAGAGCTTCACTTGGCCTAATGTCAACTCAACTGGCCCTCAGTCATGTTGGTGAGTTAGGCTTACGCTCCAAATCTAGACTGGAAAAATCTAGATTAAATTTTGCAGTAGGTGAGCTCTGGACGATGAGCTCACTTGCTGCTTGCTCCCAACTTATGGTGACCCTAAAGCAAACCTATCATGGGGTTTTCTTAGCAGAATTTGAACAAAGGGGCTCAGGCTTTGCCTTCCTCTGAGGATGAGACAGCATAACTTGCCCGAGGTCACCCAGTGGGTTTCCATGGCTGAGTAGGGATTTGAACCCTGGTTGGTCTCCAGAGTCACAGCCCAACACTCATTATACCACACTGGCTACAATGATGAGCTCTAAGTGAACTGAATGACTGAGGGAGGACATAACAGGAATTGCACAAGACAAAGGAATCAGCCACAGTTTTGACACTTTCCAATATCTTTTTGTGATGATAGATGTGAGAAGTAATTTGACAGTGTGTGTGTGCGTGTGTGTCAATACATAGGGGCTTGCTCTTACTCCAAGAAACTTGAATGGCCTGTATAGGGCCACAGGAAATCTCACATTCAGTCCCAGGCCTGTTTAGCTGCAGAAATGAAAATATACCATCATATCATAAACATTACCATTATACAATAAACATTCACCTGAAGTCCTGAGTTTTCTTTGGGGTTACGATCTTTTGCTTTAGGGGTGCAAGCCTGGCTCTCCGTTTTTGGTAGCAAAAAGCTGCTCCAAGAATCAGCAAAAACATAATACCAACCAGGAGTCCTGCTATGGTTTGAAGAGGACCTAGCATGAAAAACACAAGGGAAAAGTAATGATGCTACTGATGTCCTGGTCTCATGCTTCTTCATCCATGCTAATCAGAGGCAAGAAACTACAGGTACAGGTATCCTATGTCTTACAATAGCTGACTGAAAGAAGAATTGCAGCAAGGGTTTTTCTTTTCTTTTTCTTTTTTTTGGTCACATGTGTGAAAAAAACTCTACCTGTTTAATGCCCCACTGCCATTCAGCTATATTGGTCCAAATGTCCTCTCTTGCATCTGGTCACCTTAACTTCAAACCCCAACTAGTCCCCATTCACACGTCATTCCCGCAAATAAGGTGAGTCACACCTACTTTGTGGAGGCATGAGACCACTGTCTATGTCTCCTCCATTCCCGGGTTTATCACAAAATGGAGGTGCCCATCCACTGAAACAATGGCAGTTCCCGTTGTTGTTGCAAACCTGTGGAGAAGACAAACGTTGTGATCATTTCAACCCTCCCCAACTCCCCACCCACACATAAAAGTTTTGATGAGTAAGAAGCATGTGCATCATCTACTGGCATCTGCTGGTAAATGAGACTCATAAAATTCTAGGTCTATCTGAAGAATAGTCCTAAGAACCAGTGTTCATACCAACCAGCCTTTCTGAGAAATGCAGGGTTTGAAAATTCTTTGCATTGCTGTCAGATGGTCTCTGAGTTCCAGAGGATATATTTCCACCCTTCAAAAGTCTCATAGAGTATAAGCACATTCCTAAAGTGGAATGGAGACAGCTCCCCACTATTTTTAACTTCCTAGCATATCTTCTCCAGAGCATTGTCCAGATACAACAGGTGGGGACAGTATCTTCTCAAACACAGCTTAAGGTGCTCATTTGATACGCAAGACCACTCAATAGCCTTTTCTTCTGTGCCTAAGGAATCTTTAGATGCTTCCACTCACTACCTTTGTTAGGTTCTGTGGGAAACTCCACCAAGCTCCAATTAAATTTCTTCCTGAAGGACATTATCCCCCAACATTCTCTGTTTCCACTGGTACCTCAGCATCCCATCACCTCTAAAGATGACTTTGCAAAACCCAATGGAAGATCTGGTGGTGTGTGGATTTTATTATGAAAAGCAGTCCGATAGGAAAACAGATCTTGAATTAACCATGTTTTGTGTAGGTCATTTAATCTGCCTGCCTCTTCATATAATCCTCACCATTAAATATGAAAAGTATGCATAATCAAAAGACTGAAATGCTTTAAATCTTTTGATTTATTTTAAGAGCATTGTCACACATGATAATAAAAGGAACTACAGTGCAAGATTGTTCCCTCGTTGCCTGCATTTTGGTAGTCGAGGACAGAAAGCAGAAAAGAGGACTTTTAAAACTCAGCATACATTTTAGAGACCAATATTCATTTTAACATTCTTCCTACAAAACATTTTAAGCATTTCTATGTCAGAGCACATGCAGCTGAACACTAGATGCTATCACAGAGTTGAGTATTTTTGTAATAGGACTAGAGATGTGAAAGCTGGGGGACTGGGGATGAAAAATTTGAGAACAAAAAAACCAAGTTTTTTTCCCCTATTTTTGAAGCCCCTTTCTTATCTTTTCTTTCTTTCTTTTTTTTGAAAAACTGAAAATTAAAAAAATGGAAACAGTGATTTGGGGATTTTATTTATTTTATTTAGAATTATGAATAAAATTCTTAAGAAAAGGTGTTTGTATATTTATTCTATCAACTATTTCTAAAAGCAAGAAGGCCTGTTTGAGCGGAGGTTAAGACAATGCTAAGTATCTGATCATTGCATTGCCTGGCCCTGGTATCCTTTTCTCAGTTGTTTTTATGGGAATGAATACTTCTTGGCTGCTTGACATTATGGAAAACTGCAAGAGACAAAGTTGTTTCCCCTACTTTACTAAAGTTAAGGGTTTCTTCTGTTTTTATTTTTTTTGCCTCTTCCTAATAAAGTGACAAAAATAAAGAGGTTCCTTATAGTTTAGGACCTTGTGCCTCCAATTATAATAATTTTTTCAAGAAAGTCAGTTTTTAATTATCGTTTGACTAAACTGTACTTTTAATATATATCAAATAAGATTATTTTATGTCAAACAAAATTTTATTAACTGTATCATATTTATATTTATATTTATTTATTGCATTTATGTTCCTGAAGTAACAAAGTGGTTTTCAGTTTGTTATTGTTATGGCCATAACGAGGTTATGGTCAGAATAGAGTTTTCTTTGTGAGATTTATCTAAAGGAAGTTTGTCACTGCCTTCCTCCAAGGCTAAGACTGAGTGTTATTTACCCAACGTCATTAAGTTGGTTTCCTTGGCTGAGTAGGGATTTGAACCCTGGCTTTCCAAAGTCTTGGTCTAATATTCAGATCACTATACCATGCTGCCTTAATCTGTAAAGCATTGCTACTCAAAGTGATAGTCCCTGACTGTTGGTCCCTGACAATTTTCTGGAAGTAAAGGCCATTTCCGCACTACACAGTTATAGTGCTATTATTCCACTTCCACCATCCTACGGAATCCTGGGATTTGCAGTTTAGGGAGGGGCATTTATATGGTCTTTTAACTGTGTTTAATTTGTTATTTCCTACCTTCATCCATAAGGAGAGGCAGGTAAGAAACAATATTATGGTCTTCTATATAACAAACATCAAACAAGCAAACAAAACTGCAGTTAATCAAACAGGCAAGCAATAAGCATAAATCCAGCCCATACCCAGTTAAAAAGCCAGAAGCCTACCTACCCCATGCCCATGGCATTTCTTCCCACAGTCTTCAGTCTCAAAAAAGGAAATGTTCCGACAGTGTCCGTCAAAGCAAATCTGTTGAAGAAAAGCATACATTCAGAACAACACTGGAGAAATGGAGGATACTATGGTGTTGTTCAGATACAAGAAGTCCTTGAAACGGAGGATAATCTGAATTTTATGCCACCAAAAAGTGTGTCATACTCAACTGCACTTAAAACTCTCTTCAAATGTACATGGGGAGTAAGATGCAAGGGTGTGACAGGAAACAGGCACTTACCTGATTGTCTCCGCACTTTGTTCCTGACAACACCAGTCCAGGGTCCAACATATCTCTTTCCTCATCTTCATTTTGATATATATGAGTTCCACGACAGCGGATCTGCTGTCCATTTAATACGATGGTTGTATCAATTGCAACAGCATTGTTCTCCAAAGGCCTGGAAGCAGAACTCTGACACTGTATCTTGCCGCACTTAGCATCTCTAGTAAAATAAGACACTGTATATTAAAAAGTGAGCATTTTGACTAAAGTTTCAGCTTTCTTCAGATCAAATTCATGATCATTTCCTTACTATGAAAACAAGAGATTTGAGAGATTCAGTCACACAGAATTTTTATAGACTCAGTAGCTGACAACTATAATTTGTTCATTAAATCCAAGATTAGATTGCTGTTCTGCTTAGAAGCTGGAGTTCTCTGAAGTAAGTCTAGGCTCTTCAAATACCTAAAAGATGCAGGTTTTATTGTTGAGCAGTTCCACAGGCCAACTATCCTAGCCTTCTCAGAAAACTAACAGAAAACTGGGATGTACTATCTTTACCTAGTCCAGAACAGTCTCAAGTGCTGGCTTTGACCTATAAAGCCCTTTCCATCCTAGGCCCTGAATATTTCAGAGCCTCTTGATTTATTTACAGGTCAGGATGCTTAGGATTGCCCCCTAGGTCTAACAGAACATGGCTTGAACTGTATTGCTGACTTCAGGTGTGATTTATGGTCTGTTTCCATTAGCTTTTCTGTCTACACGAGGGTGGGCACCAGCACTGGTAATGGGACCAATTTAACTCCTTCACACCCCCAGCAGGCTGTACCACTGTGTTTTTCTGGAACCTGAATTGACATGACCAGTCATTATTTCTGGTCAGGTTTGGTTAAGAAAAAGAACATCGTCATAATTTAAGAGTTTGTACTCTTTTAGAGCATTGTAGGGAGAAATTCACCTGAAAAGAACTAAAATGTGGAGTTCTGGCGGCCACAAAAATGGAAAGGTGGGCTTCTTGCAGTCCATGGGCCACAGATTCCTCACCTCTTCTCTAGATGCATCTTTATTGTTATATATCTTTGTTTCTAACTTATTGTGCCCTAAGTCAAACTTATCACAGGATTCTCTTGAGAAGATTTGTTCAGAGAGGGGTTGCCATTGGCTTCCTCTTAGGCTGAAAGAGGGTGACTTGTCCCAGGTCATCCAGTGGGTTTCCATGGTAGAGTAGTGATTTGAATCCCAGTCTCTCATGGTCCTAGTCCACCATTCAAACCATTCCGCAACACTGGTTCCCAGACAGATCTTCAAATCTCCCTAAAATTAGCCAATAATCAATGCCATGGATTCAGGAACAGCTATGGGAAAAGTCAGTTTCTTGTGAGTAAGCACACAAGACTGCTGTGTCCTCCTCAGTGAGCAGGTTTGTTGCAACCCATAGAATCATAGAATCATAGAGTTGGAAGAGACCCCAGGGGCCATCGAGTCCAACCCCCTACTATGCAGAAACACCCATCGAAGCATTCCCAACAGATGACCATCCAGCCTCTGCTTAAAAACCTTCAAAGAAGGAGACTCTACCACACTCCAAGGCAGCATATCCCACTGCTGGACAGCCCTGACCATCAGGAAGTTCTTCCTGAGGTTCAAGTGGAATCTCCTTTCCTGCAGCTTGAATCCATTGGTCCTTGTCCTGGTCTCTGGAGTGGCAGAGAACAAGCCCACTCCCTCCTCAACATGACATCCCTTCAAAGATGCATTTGTGCTGGCTGGGAAGAAGTTTGCAATGAGGAGCAAATCTGCTCTGAAACAGACCCCATCCCTTGAAGTTTCACATAGCAGATGGTCGGCTTCCTCACAAGATATTCTTCTGTCATTCTTCTTAGAATCATAGAATCATAGAAATGTAGAGTTGGAAGAGACCCCAGGGGCCATCGAGTCCAACCCCCTGCCATGCAGGAACACCCTCAAAGCACTCCCGACAGATGGCCATCTAGCCTCTGCTTAAAAACCTCCAAAGAAGAAGACTCCATCACACTCCGAGGCAGCATATTCCACTGCCGGACAGCCCTGACTGTCAGGAAGTTCTTCCTGAGGTTCTGTTGGAATCTCCTTTCCTGCAGCTTGAATCCATTGCTCCTTGTCCTGGTCTCTGGAGCAGCAGAAAACAAGCCCCCTCCTTCCTCTACATTCTTGTGTGTGTGTATGTATATGTATGTATATGTATGTGTGTGTATGTGTGTATAGTGATCTACACACTCACGAAGAGCAGAAGAGAAAGTTCTCAGAGGAAATCATCATCATCATCATCATCATCATCATCATCATCTTATTTACTTATTTAGTGCCATATATGTGCATGGAGCTTTACAAGTAAAGTAACGAAAAACAGTGGGTCCTGCCAAAGGCATACAATCTAAAACATGTACACACATACACATAAAGAGAAGGAATAATAATAAAACTATAACACTCAATTGTAAAACAAATTATCCACATAGCATACCAAAAATACAATATAAAACAAAACAAACTGAGAAATACATGTAAACAAACTATACAAAATTATAAAGCATTAAACTAAACTCCAGCTAACAGGAGGAATAGCTGTTTTGTCTTTTACTAAACAAGAAGCCCCTTAGTATGAACCTGCCTAAGAGCATAGGTCGAGAATCTGTGGTCCCTCATGGAACTACAGTTTCCATCATGCCTCATCACTGGCCTGGCTTGCTAAGGCTGATGGGTATTGGAGTCCAGCAGATTGTGGGAGGGCCACAGTTTTCCCAGCCCTAAAAGAAGTCCATATAACCAATGCATCACCACAGTTAGGAATTCCTAACACCACAGTTAGGAATAACACAGTTAGAAATTTGGTAACAATTTTGCTAAGGAATCAACACTAATCTGTAACCTATCACAGCATAGATTTCCTCAGTTTTTCAGCCTTTAGTTTCTGAGGACATAGAAACATTCCATCCCATACAGAATAGTTTGATTTGCTCTCTACCTTTTGTTGCACTTCTTGTAACGGCCATCAATGTCTTTCCCACAGTTCCCATAAGTATCTCCAGCAGCATTAACTCTCTCAAAACAGGCATCAGGTGCCGGCCTTGCTCCTGCATGGAAGAGATTCAAATGACATTCACAGTGGAAGAAGACAGCTTACCCAAACTTGTGTATGTATGTGTATGTATGTATGTTTATGTATCTATATGTATGTACATCACCCATCTGCAGTGGCAACTTGTGGCTTCCATGTCAAGGAGTGGTGAACCTGCCTTGCATTTTAGTTTGAACTTTAAAGGAGGTATCTATGGTGATGAACTTATTTTAAGGAGTAGTGTTCAGCACTTTGGATAACTCCTTTAAAGTTTAGACTGAAACCTGGAGTGGTTTAGTGACATGGAAGCCACCAGCTGCCACTGCCCACCTAATTTCATCCAGAGTAATGGGTTCATACCTAGTATTCTTCTTCTCAGATTAAAAAAAAAAGGCAGGAAGATGAAAAGGGACACCACTGCTTGAGTCAGTAAGATAGCATCACTCTTCTTATGACACAGGCTAGTATGACAGCAAAACAAAACAAAAATACACACCATGTAGCCCATGGTGCAGCTTAGCAAGCAACACATCTGAGTATGTGAATTTGTGACAAAAACCACAAAGATTTAATAGAACAGATTTAAGGGTTCTAGTCCTCATGTTTGTAGGAAGTAAGCTGAAAAGAGATTCCCCTACACTGGATGCAAAATGAAAAGACGAACTTACCAAAATGGGGGTAAGAGTCTGACAGGGTGATCATAATGCAATTTGTTGTCATGTGCCTTCAGATCATTTCTGACTTAGGGGGACCTAAGATGACCCTATCATGGGGTTTTCTTGGCAAGATTCATTCAGAGGGGGCTTGCCTTTGCCATCCTCTGAGGTTAAGAGAATGTGACTTGCCCATGGTCACTCAGTGGATTTCCATGGCTGAGTGGGGGTTTGAGCCCTACTCTTAAAGTTGTAGTCCGATGCTCAAACCACTGTACTGCGTTGGCTCTCTTATCACGCAGTTGCAGGCAGCTACTGACAGTTGTGGTGTAGGTGGAATTTCAGGAGATGTCATTTTTTCTTAGCCCGTCCTACTTAACTTAGCTCCTTCTCCTAAAACTCCTTCTTTTACTAAAATACACAAGTCCTGTCCTTGATCACCTTTGGTCACAGCAGCTGTAAAGTGAGGAGATACAAGTCTATATCCCAGGTTATCTCTTCCCCACTTCCTCCAATCCGAATAAAACCACAGTGCCATCAGTACAGCACAGGAACCATTTGTTTCCTAATTCCCCTAACCTTCAAGATGCAAGTCCTCTCCCCACGATTTGATCACTTTCTTTTCTCAGAGAAGCGCTCACCTTGACCCCAGAGCTGCACGCACTGCTGTTCATACGTGAGGCACATTCCATTGTAGCAGTAGGCTTTCCCATCTGCACATGGAGTGCCATCCAGCTGGTAGAAGTTTGCAGGGCAGAATGGTGATTTGCCTGTACAATATTCGGGCAAGTCACATGGTCTAGCCTGTTCCCGACAAAGGGTTCCTCGTGAGAGCAACTACAGAAAAGATTCAAATGGTGATGTCAATCACTTTCTTGTGACGTAAATGGAATATAAGGTGTTAGGTGAAAAGTCTACCCGTTTGACCAACAGTAGTTTCTTCATCAGCTTAAATGCACATATTAATTTGATTGCACAGTATACCATCTATCCGTCCATCCATCTATCTCTTTATTTGTAACCTGTCTTTCTTCCAGAATGGAGAACTCAAGGCAGCTTACAAAATGCAGAAAATTACAATAAAAGCACATATAGTTAAAAAAAATATACAGAAGTTGAAATTAAAATGGTGTTAAACTAACAAGAGAATTAAAACCATTTAAAATCTTACTTTAAAACAAAGATTAAAAACAGAATGGCATCATAAAAAAGCCATTCTCTTGTTAATCATTTCCCTTAGGCTTACTGCAACAGAAAGATCTTTACCAGCCACCAAAAAGACAGCAAAAAAAGGAGCCAGTCTAACTTCCCTAGGGATTTCCAAAGTGTGGGAGCAGCCGTAGAGAAGGCCCTCTCCTGTGTTCCCACCAAATGTGCCTGTGAAGGTGTGGGACAGAGAGAAGTGCTTTGCCCATAGGTCTTAAAGCTCAAGCAGCTCATATGGGAATAGTCCTTCAATTAGCCTGGACTTTCTAGGTCATTACCAGCACTTTGAATTGTGCCTGGAAACAGACCAACAGTCAGTGGAACTGTTGAAGGTAGTTACATTCTCTCCATAACTAGCACCAATTAGCAATCTGGCTACAGCTCTTTGGATCAGTTGAAATACCAGTCTGAATAATGGTGGTTTCTTTTGAACAATGAGTCAAGATCCACAGCAGCTTCCAGCTTTTTTTCCTTCCTGGTAAGAGCAGTATCTACTTGCTCTCACTATAGCATAATCTGAGGGGTTAATGTACACATGCATGTGATTCTCCAGATGTTTCTGGACTACAACTCCTATCCTATCATAATTCTGAATTCTCTTGATGAAGGACCACAATAAAGACAGAGAGTCATTTCATGAGGAAAGTTGTCTGTGTTGTTGTTGTGTGCCTTCAAGTCATTTCTGACATCTGGAAACCTTAAGGTGACTTATCATAAGGTTTTCTTGGCAAGACTTGTGCTGATAGGGTTTGCCATTGCCTGAGGCTGAGAGCAGGTGACTTTCCCATGCTCATCCAGTAGATTTCCAAGGATGTACAGGGATTCAAATCCTGGCCTCCTGGAATCCTAATCCAATAGTCAAATCACTACACCACACTATTTCTCCTGAAAAAATTGTCTACTACACTGTTTTGTTTTATTTTACTCTTGGTATCCCATTTTGTGATTCCCATTTTGTTGGATTCTATGAAAGGCCTGTTCCTGATACACTGCTGAGCTTTCTCCACTATTCAGAGTAGATAATATTGGGCTTGATAGACAGGGTAAGGACCAGATAGATTCTGTGTCTGGCATATTGTGCAGTGGAGTTTTTGAATGAATGGCTCTAGATTCAGTGCACTATTCTATTAACTGAGCAAGCTGCTGGGTAGCACCACCAAGCAAGGAACATTAAGATTTGATCACAACTTAGAAAATATATTTGTTGGACTACAGTTCCCAGACTCCTGTAACTGGGACATCAGGAAGATATAGTCCAAAAAAGTAATTTGTCCAAGCTCTGCAACTAATTCTTGCATTCGCTGAAGAAGCAATGGTTGCTTGAAATTGCTGTGCATGTTGGCTTTGTGCCAGTAGGCAGACAGCTGTATGCAGCTGGTGACATGTAGAGGATTAAGGTGTCACTTGCCATCAGAAATAAACAAAAATATAGGTTAGCAGTGGTGTGCAAGAAGTTGAATCCCACATACAAAATGGTCTTGTCTGACCAGTTGGCTACAAGCACAGAGGCAAGGCATGCAGGGATTTTAGGCACTCTTCAGGCACCTCAGAGAGGACCATGGAAGGAGTTCACATACCAAGACTATTTTAACCACATTTTCCAAGGAAAGCTGAGATGTAAAGTGAGACACAGACAGCATTTGTCTCCATACAGAGCCCCACCCTACCCTAATGTTGGTTGGTAAAAGAATTTAGCTCTGCAATACAGAAGAGAACAGACAGCCATTAGCCAAGATGTCAAGAGAGTTTAATCCCCCTGAAGAACACCCTCTGAGTTCTCAAGTGTATGTTTCGTCTTTGCAGTCATTTAGGAGTGCAGCAGCAGATCACAAAAAGAGATCCTGGCAAACTGATAATACAATCAAGCTGGAAGGCTGTCCTCTGATCCCAGCCAGGCCAGTGGCCTGCTTTGAAAGGAAAACCCTCCACTTGCAGTTGTTAAAGCCCTTAATCACCAGAAGTCTCCAGTATAAGCCAGAACAGGTGGTGCAAGAAGGGTGACTCCCCAAAGATATAAAAGAAGTGACATAACTGATCCCTTCACACTCCTGCTTGGGCCTACAGACACCTGGAGATTTCACCACAGGCTTTCACAAAACATGTAGTAACAGAAGGCGTTTCAAGCCAAACTTGGTCAAAAAGACAGCAGAATATAAATCTGGCATTGTCAAATGCTATTGGCAAATGGATAGCTCACAGATGGTCAAAATAACCAGGTGTCTATGGATTAGGTGCAGAGATGTGTATGTGTGTGTGTGTGTATGTTCATTTTCTGATTGCTGCTTCAATATTCTAATACAGTTCTACAAGAAAATTCAGGCATTTTAATACACACGTGTCAGTGTGGTGTAGTAATTTTGAAGACTGAACAGGGACTGTAGTACATCGAGGCTGCCATACCCCACTGAGCTGTGAAACTCACTACGGACCATTCATTTTCTCTCAGCCTGATCCACCTAACAGGGTTGTTGTGATGATAAAGCAGGAAAGAAGAGAGGCATACATGCCACCTTAGCTCTTTACAAGAAAGGTGGAATATAAGGTAACAAATAAACAGATAAATGTACTCGTTGTGGTGCACATGTATGTTGTTTAATGTTGCTACCTGAGTTTCTAAAGACAACTGCGAATGAACTTGACACAGCCTAATCTCCAAACTGGCTCCAGATTGATTGATTCCTCCATCTGCTTCTTATTTATTGAATTGACCTTGGGCACATCACAGCCCCAGAAAACCCCATGATAGGTTCACCTTAGGGTCACCATCGGTCAGAAACAACTTGAAGGCATACAACAACAACCTACAGAAGGGACAAGCCTTTCTTTCTGTGTGTTGAGCAGAGAACAACCAAGTAAGCTTACCTTGCACTGTTGACAGCAAGCTCCATGGGCACAGTCAGCACCAGGCTTCAGAGTGCAATCAGCGGCATTACAACAAGGATTGTTACATTCCTGGGAAACAGATGGGAGAAATAAGACACTTTGTGTACTTACAGAGCAGATGTTCCGAATCTAAAAACACTGGGAAGCATTTGGCTCTTCTGTCAGGATAGACTGTAAGACTGTCACAGCTGCACATGCTCTCAGTCTTCAACCCAAGTATATCAGGGAATCTGAAACAAGCCCCCCAGCATACTTTCTTATCATCTTGCTACCACCACAAGTTGCTTGGGTACTGTCAATAAGATCCAACTTCAATAATTTTCACATAAATTTGGATCAAAGTACTATTGCCAGTTCTGAGTTTCTTGCAGAGAAGTACCTGCTTCTTTATGTTACAACCAGTGCAAATATTTAGCCACTGTGGGTCCATTTTGGAACACCTATTCCCTTGGACTGTGATGGCCTGCGACTGTCTGACTAGTGGGCAAAAAGGTGAAAACTAGCACTGTGGACAGGATAGCCCTCTAAGCCAAATAATCATCATGCTTCTGTAAGAATCAACAACATTCTATAGTCAATTGAACACACAGGACCCTCTGTTTCAACATGTGCTGAGAATCTCAGGCTGGTGCCTTTTGGAGTTTTAGTCCTGGAATGGCCCACTGGAAAAATATGATATGGACATTTTCAGAAGTTAGGAGTTCCTTTGGACCACAGCTCAGTTGAAAGCACACACACTGCATGCCAGTGGCTCCAGGTTCAACTGCTAACCACTCCAAGTGAAAGGACTCGGGAACAGGTGACAGAGATATCCTTCACCTGAGACCCTTCGTCTCGGTCAATGTAGACCAGCCTCCTCAGTCCAGCATTTTCATATGTACTGGATTATAGTTCCAATTATCCACAGCACGTGTTACACAACCATGATGTGGAGGATGCTAGGTTTGGGGGAAGAAGATGGTGTAGACTAGTGCTTCCTAAGCTATCTGATCTGGAGGACTAGCAGCAAACAGCAAAGACTTGGAACAATTACTGAAGATTGTCAAGGCCAAAAGTGCATGAACATTAAGAAAACATAAATAAGGCTAGTTGTATGCTGTCATCTGCACATCTTAAACTGTTGATGTTCCTTCCTCCAGTTGTCACATCTCCTTCTTCCAAGTCTAATCCTGCTTTATGTATGATATGTTCAGCATAGATGTTAAACAGATAGGGTGATAAAATGCAGCCTTGCCTGACCCCCTTGCCAATTGGAAACACGTTCTGTTTCTCCATATTCTTTCCTGATGGTAGCTTCTTGTCTTGCATACAGGTGTTACCCTGTTTACTGGGGGTCCCGTGAGGGACACCAAAATGTGCTCAACCATAGGTGGGGAAGATTAGCTCTGAGCACTGCTTAGCATTATGAGAGGCAGGGTAACTTAGCAGGATCTTGAGCCCTATGTCTACGGGGTCAGGCCGAGTCAAGGAGCACACAGAAGTTGAAATAATAAATGTAGTTTTATTAAAAACACAATCAAACAGTGTATGCAGCACACTCACACAAGATAACTAAAGAAATAAAGGTTGGAGTGGGATAGAGGGGTTTTTAGAGTAGTTTTTGGTTTGGGTGATACTTCACCTGTCCTGAAGCCCGTTTGGAAGCGGAGAAGATGGGGAGCGTGGATCTCAGCACGTGGAGTGGAGGGGAAGGCTCGCTGGACAAAGCGACAGCAAGGCGGGATGGAAGCCAAGAGCGATCCAAGGAAGCGCTCAAAGTCAGAGGTTTTTATAAGGAGAATTGTGACTGCAGGGTAGGTCGGACTTGGGGAAAACGATAGATTTGGGGC
Organism: Cyclura pinguis; assembly: GCA_030412105.1. Taxonomy (NCBI): domain Eukaryota; kingdom Metazoa; phylum Chordata; class Lepidosauria; order Squamata; family Iguanidae; genus Cyclura; species Cyclura pinguis. The sequence goes on along the minus strand of CM059600.1, from coordinate 105,777,097 downwards.
TGGAGACAAAGCCTCCGAAAGGTCAGGATTTGAATGACTGAGTTATAGCCAAATTGTCAATAGGGTAGCCAGTATGCAAACGCGGAGTACTTGAGCGTTGTATAGTCAGATCATCAGGCTGCCAGCGCGGGGCCGAGGATCTTTTGAAAGCTGCGTGCATACCTAATGAAGGTACTTGCCTTGAGGTCTCCTAAAGCGGCGAGTCGGCTATTTCTGGCCTGCCTGTATTGTTTTGGAATATTACGGCGATTATCGGCCGAGCCTGTGTGCGTGCTTGTCCGGGGGCCTCGCAAGCACGTGGAGGGGAATGGGTATGTGAAGCCGAATTGTTGATATCAAGAGATATCTTTTTATGTCCCCCAAAGCTCGGGCTAGCCAGGGCAGTAAAACAGGTTATGTATCAGGACAATCAAATGTGACACAATCATTTCTTTAAGAGTGATCCATAGTTGTTCATGTTCTACACAATTGAAGGCTTGCTGTAATCTATGAAATACATGCTGATTTTTTCAAATTCTTTGCTGTGCTCCATTATCCAATGTATGTTTGCAATAGCATTCCTAGGGTCTCTTACGTTCCTGAATCCAGCTTGGACATCTGTCATTTCTTGCTCCATCTATGGTAGAAGTCTTTGTTGAAGAATTTTGAGCATGACTTTGCTTGTATTGGAAATTAATGCCATGGTTCTGTGGTTACTGCAATCCTTGGTGCCCCCTTTCTTGGGGATTGGGATGTATATCGAGTGTTTCCAATCCATGAGTGATTCTTTTGTTTTCCATATTGGTTGACAGATTTTAGTCAGGACTAGAGGAGATTTTGTTTCTTTAGACTGTAGCAGCTCTCTTGGTATGCTATCTATTCCTAATTACTTCCCTCAAATGTTCTGAGTGTAACTTTCACTTCACTGTCTAAAACTGGCAGTTCATCTTCATATGATTCTTCCACAAATGAATCTCTCAACCTTTCATCTCATTTATATAGTTCTTCAGTGTATTGTTTCCATCATATTTTTTATTTCTACTTGGTCATGTCATATGTTCCCCTACTGGACATAGAGCATCCCCACTCTTGGTTTAAATTCCCATTTGATTTCTTGGCCCTCGTGGAAGAGGTCTTTTGTTCTTCCTTTTTGTTGTCATCTTCTATTTTGCTGCATTGGTTATTATATAGTTCTCCTTGTCCCTGCACAGAAGTAATTGAAGAGTTACTTAGTTGCTTAGAGAGTTTCATCTGTTTTCTGATGAAGTGTCTCTTTCTTTCTGGCTATAGATAGTGTCTTTTTGCATTCTTCCCTGACAGTGTCCCTGGCTTCAAACCAGAGATCTTCCAGCTACCAGTCAATTAGGCTTAATAGTGCAAATCTATTTTTCACATTATATTTAAATTCTTCAGAGATGTTCTTCAAGTTGCATTTTGGCATGATGATTGGTTTAATGTTCTTTAAACTCTAACTTTTTCAATTCATAGTTCATGGGCTGCAACACAATCCACTCCTGGTCTTGTTTTTCCAAAGACAATGGAGCTTCTCCATCTTCTGCTTCCAATTTTAGAGTATATTTGATTTCTATATTGGCCATCAGGTGATGTTCTTTATACAGTTGCTTCTTGGGTTGCTTGAAGAATGTATTTGCCATGAACAAACTACTGGCCTTGCAAAATTCAATCAGTTGCTCTCCTTCTTCATTTCTTGGTCCTAAGACAAATTTTCCTACAGTCTTGGATTCTTTTGTTTCTTACTTCTGCATTCCAGTTGCCTAAGATTAACAAGAAGTCTTGTTTTGGTGTGTGATCAGTTTCCTGCTGGACTCAGAATCTTTCAGTTTCTTCTTTTTCTGGCTCTGTAGTTGGAGCACAAACTTGGACTATCCTTTGACTACTTTTGCTATCTCTCTCCTCACTATAAACGCTGCCCTATTTCTTCTTAAATGTTCATTTCCTGAGAAAAACACTCTGTAATTATCTGACTCAAAATGTCCCATTCCTGTTCACTTTAGCTTGTTCACCCCAAGGATTGCAATGTTTATATGTTCATTTTCTTGTTTCACTATGCCTAACTTCCCCTGATTCATGCTTTTCACATCCCATGTTCCTATAATATGTGTTGTGTAGCTTTTGATTTTCCTTTCACCTTTGAGCATGTCAACACCTGAACATCCTTTTGGTTTGAGTCTAGCTGTGCCATTAGCCATAGCACGACTTGTGATTGTCCTCTGCTGTAGCTTGTTGAGCACCATCTGACATGCGAGTCTCATATTCTGGCACTATTTCTTGTTTCATTTTAGATTGTCTCATCATTGGATTTTCATGGTAAAAGACATTCAAAAGTCTCCTTCTGTGCAGTACTAAAAAGTGTTAGCTGTGGTGCCACTTCCGGTGTCTCTGAGAGTTCCTCTGCCAGTGTCACCCCCCACTATTGCTGCTGCCCAGTAGCTGTTTGGCACAGTTAGTCTGTCTCTTTAGCAAAAATCTGTCTGACATGGGAGACCCTAACAGTGCCATCAGGACTGCCTCTTGCCTCACAAAAACACAAAATACCACCACCACAGAAAGGTAATACCAAGTTGTATTAAAGCCTCGTGTATAAAACATATTCATACAGTTGCTATTATTACGTCAATATCTTGAAAACCATGATGGGAGAAAGATGGGATAACTAAATAAAATAAATAAATAAATAAATAAAGTAAATGAATTACATTTTATTCCATTCCCACAATGGTATTAATATGCTTTATGCCTGATGACTTCATATGCTACCAGACACTAACATGGCTACTTCTTTGAATAGCAAAACAGGGTTACCTGCACTTCTCCACAGTCACATTCTTCCCCTTCTTCTGTATAACCATTTCCACATCGCTGTCCTCCATATAAAGCCTTGACATCTGGCATATTATAGATACACATCCCTCCACCAGACTGAAGAAACCGGTCCAGATCCCTCCTATTGCACCTGCTGAAAACCCTGGGAAATGGGTGTCTGTAAAGCAGTAGGGGAAGAAGCATGCATTATTTGAATTGATCATCATATATAGTGACTAGAGATACCACCTGGTCTGCCTGTCAAAGCAAAACAACCTGATCTGCACTGCCTAGACTAGTCTACAAATGGGAACACAGATATTCTTCAAATTTCACAGTTCTCCAGAAGTTGTGACGGAACTCTTTCAGAACTGTAGCCTCCATGGGAAAGGGGCATAGTTGACTGGCTGCCCCAAACATATCTCTGGCCTTTCCATCCCAGAGGATGTACTTGGTTGCCCTGTGTGTGTACATGTTTTCTGGAGTAAGATCAATCCTACTTTATACATGTAGCTAGGCTGACATCATCCTTATATACAGGCTAGTGCCTAAATACTGTAAAGGGACCAGATCCTGTCTGATCTTGGAAGCTCAGCAGGGTTGGGCCTGGTTAGTACTTGAATGGGAGACTACCAATAAATACCAGGTGCTGTAGGCTATATTTCAGAGGCAGGAACTGGCAAAATAACCTCTGAGTATTCCTAAGAAAACCCTGCGAAATTCATGGGGTCTCCATAAGTAGAGAGGCAATTTGAAGGCATATACACACACAAACACAATTTTCTGGCTAAGGGCCTGGATTCTTGATCCAAAGTGTAACTAAACACTTGTATAACATCCCTACATATGGGGGCAGGGAATATGTACTTTGAGGAGAAAAGCCATTAAAATGGACATTTTGTTGGAACATACATTTAAAATTTATCGGTAGATGTATAGCTGCTTAAAAGTTGTGGATTAAGGAGAAAATAGGATGGAACAAATCATAAATGAGCATAGATGAAACTCACATATATGGGAAATGGATTGATCTATTCATCCTAAATGATCTAATGTTAGAAACTAGCATATAAACATTCTTCCATTATCTACAAAATTTTTGTTAGTATGTCAAATTAAAAACAGATTGACTGAGATTACAATTTTTGTGACAGTTAAAGTGGGAATTCACCCTGAGTTGAATAATTTGGCACTCTCTCTTTTTTTTTTTTGTCTCAGGCTAAAAAAACTTGGTTTTAGTTTCAAAGCACCAAATTGTATGACCACTACTGACCCGCCAGGAATAAAACCTGGTAAGTAGATACATACTGGAGAGTCAGCATAGTCAGCATAGATCTGAGTGTTTGGACTCGGACTCTGAAGACTAGCATTCAGGTCCCCACTCAGGCGTAGAAACCCAGTGGGTATCCTTGGACTAGTTATATACTCCTCCTCTGAATAGCTTGCCAAGAAAACCCTACAATTTGGGTGCCGTAGGTTAAAGTTGATTTTAAGGCACATAACCAAAAAAAATATAGTCAGTCCTTTTGTGGGTTTAAATTTCATGGATTTATTTGTGGGGTTTTTTTCAACCCCTGAGTCACCCACCTCAAGTGTTTCTTTTTTGGGGGAAACTTTCCCTCTTTGCCACTCCAATCAGGCTGGGTAGCCTTTTAAAAACCTGCCTCCGGTTCTCTTCCTCCTCCATTAGCCACTGCCTGGCCAGCTGGGGACAGCTCACAGCCTGATTTCTCAGCACCACAAACCGTCTCCCAATGCCTCCCCATACCCAAGGAAGGAGATGGGTGTGAAAGAGGAAGTACAGGGCAACCATGGTGACCCAGCCCTTTCCTTCTCTTTTCCCTGATCTCATTTGGACCCTTAATGCCCATTCTCCCCACCCAAAATCAGCCCCCTTCCCACAAACACACACGCATATTTTGATATTTGCAGTTTTTCCACTTTTGTGGCAGTCCTGCATCCCTAACCCCAGCAGATATGGAGAGCCAACTGTACTGACAGACTTAGCTACAATTCAAATAAAACCTCTCTCTTCAATTTAGCCTACAATGAAACAAAGCACGATGACGCAGCCCAGTTTTTAGTATATTATAGCAAACAGTGTGTGCAGGGTGGGGGGTGGGTGGGGACTCACCCGGTTGAGGAAGCCATGACACACCCTCCATCTTCAGGTCTGGCACTGCAGCAGCCACTTTTGTCATGGCTCATGCCAAAGTTATGCCCCATCTCATGGGCCATTGTGGAAGCAACTCCAATGACATTTTCAGAGTGATCCTGTGTGGGTAGAAAATCAAAGGTGAGAATCAACATATTCTGAAATGCATACTATCCAGCTGAAAAGACGGGCCTAGTTGATGACGTAAAACATGAAAACGCAACCAGAAAGCAGGTGTGTCTTCTGCAGGCATAAAAAACTGGATCGCTTCTCCTCTTCCCCTTCAATGAGAACAATCATCAGACTTAATGCATTAGGGTAACAATTTGTATATATCAGAGAAGTACGTTCTTTGTGTTCAAAAGGGCTTACTCTTCAGCAAGAATACTTGAGAGCCAGCACACTGCAGTGATTTGAATGTTGGATTAGGATTCTGGAGAACAGGGTTCAAATTCCCGCTTGGCCATGGAAACCCACTGGGAGACCTTGGGCAGGTCACACACTCTCAGCCTCAAAGGAAGGAAAGGCAAATACCCTCTGCACAAACCTTGTCAAGAAAACCCTGTGATAGGTTCACCTTAGGATCAACATAAGTTGGAAATGACTTGAAGGCACACAACAACAACAATTCCCAATGGGAGAAAGGGAGAAATGGTGGGGACCATTACTCTGGAGCCTTTCTCTCTAGAGGCTTTGGGTCGAGTGCACTTCAGAAGCTGCCTTATACTGAGTCAGGCCATTAGTCCAACTAGGCCATTGTCGTTAACTCTGACTAGCAGCAATGGCTTGCCAGTTTTTCAGGAAATATGATTTCTTAGTCCTACCTGGAAGTCCCTGGTATTTCCCTGGTGATGCCCCATCAAAATACTAACTAACTTGCCACCTTGAATCCCATGGTAGGATAAAGACAGAATATGAGAATATTAGAGAGAGAGAGAGAGAGAGCGGGATAACCAGGTCCAATCCTACTCAGCTTTGAAAACCAGACAAAAATGGTCAGGTATGGTCAGGGTGGAATGGTGCTACATAAGACTGCAGCTCTAAACGACCAGTCTGTAATGATTACAGGGATTTGTATCACCCAATGTCCGTGTTGCCAGCAGCTTCAGAAAGCGAGGGAATAAATATTTCTCCTGCATCCTGGGAACATGGATTTTCTCACTGCCACTTAGCACAAAGTTCATTAACCTCTTCTGTAAAGAAACTACCACCAGCTAAACCAGATGACATGAAGCTCAGTTTGATGGAGGTAAGAACTAATCCACCCTGGCAATGCTGTTGTGGTCTTGGAAGCAGTTTGAAACACTGCCTCCTAGTTCATGTGACCAATGAGAATGAAACAACTGTCATTATATTTTCTTCCACATTAAAATAATATCATTAAGGTTATTTTTAAAAAAAACATAAAAGCATGTGATTTATTGTTTTATGGGATGATCTTCTGCTAAAAACTTAAGAGTCACCTTGCTAGATCAGATTCATCATTCATTTAATCCAGAACTGGAAAACTGTGGGCCTCTAGCCCACAGTTTCCAAACTCTATCCATTGGAGTCATCATAAACATTGGTAGGAGATTGTAAGAGTTATATGCCAAAAAGTACTCAAACGATTGGCTTTGACCTATAAGGCCCAGGTTCAGGTTATCTAAAAAGCTATGTTCTCCCATATGAGCCTGCCCATGTTCTGAGATCTTCTGAGGAGGCCCTTCTCTTCCACCCTCACAAGTATACCTGGTAGGAACACACAGGAGAGGGCCTGCGTGTTCTGGGACTCCCTTTCTGGAGAAGTTCAGTGGGCAGCCTCCCTGCTATCCTTCCATAGGTGAGAACTTTGGATGACTGATCGCTCAGGGGAAAAGCAGCCTTTCAGAATGTGCTGTACTACTTATTTGTTGTTTTCTATTTAATGGTCATGCTTTCAATTGCTTTCTATTGTTAGTTCAACCATATTTTTAACTTTTGTATGATGTGATTTTTTTAAAGCTGTATCTGTTTGAGTATTTGTAAACTGCCTTGAGCCTCAGATTGGGAAAAAGCTGGAATATAAATAAATATAATAGCAGCAGCCACAACAGCAGCAGCAGCAGCAGCAACAACTAACTAGCTGCAGTTGCCCAACACTGAGTTAATAAAACATTTGTGTTACAGACCCCCTGTGAGGCTGACCCTGCAGTTCCTAGCCTTGGATGACTGTCACTCTCATCTTGCCCCAAGGTCCCTGCTTGAATCCCCTCTTGGATTTGAGACATGGGACTCCAAGTGACCTTGGTCTGGACCAATTTCTTTTACAAGTGGTTTCTTTAATGGTAAGTGTGACACTCTTGGTCCATGCTTAAGGAAGCCAGTCAGAGTCAGCTTTAACTAAGTAACCAATAGTGCAACTTTATTTTCTTAACGTACAGGATGGTTGCTTTATTGAGTTTCAGTGCTCAGTTCCAAATGTATAATAATATTCAAACTGAGTTATGTTAGAACTTTTCCTTCAATCAATTCAGACACCCAGTACACATTTACTCCCCTCTGACTCTCACAACTCACTCTTTCAAAAGTCTTCCTCCAACTTTCACCACCAAACTCTCTCTCTCTCTCTCTCTCTCTCTCTCTTCTCTTCTCTTCTCTCTTTTAAATCCTCTTCTCCCCTACAGGGTTCTCTGTGCTGGGATTGGCTGCCCTCTCTTATTCAGAAGCCTGCTTCACACCCTTTCCACCAAGAGTTCCTCAGTAACGTTTTTTTCAGGTTTGTTTCCTCTTTGCTTTTCCTGCTATAGTATCACAATTTGTTTATGACAATGACCAACTACATGCTTTTGGATAGCTCACTGCCATGGCATGCAAGTACAGCCCTTTTCTACTGTTTGTTGTCTCAGGAAATTATCTTTGAATCTAATGCTATCTAGCTATGGTAGATACTACTATCTATCTTTCTTCAGCAGCTAGCCAATAAACATATTTAATCTCAGTTCAAAGCTATCTAGCCTAGTTGCCACCAGAGCCAAACGAGAGATTTTGCTGCCTGAAATAGAGCAGCAAATGGAACTCTTTCCCTATCTTAAGAAGCCTAGCACCTAAGGCCATCCAAATTTTTGGGCAGAAAATCCCACAAATTCGTCTCCACAAAAAGAAAAAAACAAAACAATTGCCATTCAAGAAGACAATAATTTGCTGGCTTTTGGCGACACTCAAACCCTGCTCTCTGATGCAGCCGCCTCACTCTACCTAATGATGAGAGGGCCTTTTCTCAATGCCACCATCATCACCAGCATGAAAAAGAGAGAGAGGGCCTTCTCAGTGGCTGCCCCTAGACTCTGGAACTTCCTTCCCAGGAAGGCCAGAATGACTCCCTCCTGGCTGTCCTTCCAGTGGCACACAAAGGCCTTTTTATTCAGGCAGATATTTTAAATCATAGAGTTTTCAGAGAATGGTCTAGGGGGTGCTGCATTGTTTTAATTTTAATTGCTTCCTTTAATCTCTTTTTAGCTGTTTGAATTCTTTTATAGTTTAATTCTGTTTTAATATTTACTATTTATATGTTTTAAAATTGTATTATTTTAAAACGTAAGCTGTTTTAAGGCCCAGTGTTGTGCAAAAAGCAGGATACAAATAAAGATAAATTAATCATAGCAGTAGCAGTAGTAGTAGTAGTAATGATAATAATGATTATGATGGTGGTGCTGGTGGTGCTGGTGGGCTCAGTCCTATTGATCATTATCACAACCTTTAGGAGTCAGTTCAATGTGTTATTTTTGTGGTGCTCAAAGAAGTGTGGGTGTGGATGTGTCGACTTGCCACCCAATTTCACCGGACAACCTTGAATTCTGTTCAGTGTTGTTGACTGCAACTGCAGCATGCCAAAGTAACATAGATTCAGTCTAAGAGATTGCACCGTTCCTTTTCATTCCTATCACTTTTGAACAAAGTGGTATCCTGGTGTGAATAATGCTCTCTTTCAAGAGTCAGCTTGATGCAGTGGTCTGCTGGACCAGGAATCTGTGGGGAGCACTGAGAGGGCAGAAATTCCTGAGGGTACCAATTAGTAAAATTAGCAAATGGAGTAGTCATAGAATCACAGAAGCATACAATCATAAAATCATGGGTCATAGAATTGGAAGGGACCCCATGGCCCACCGAGTTCAACCCTGCTCAATGGAGGATCTCCAGCTAAATCATCTCCAGCAGGTATCTTCCCAGCTTCTTTTTGATGATGTCCAGAAAAGGAGACTCCACCATTGCTGAACTGCTCTTACTGTCAAAGGCACTGGAGTCCAATGAAGTCCATCATTATATAGTGATTTTGGCAAGTGAGAAAGAAGGGATTCTGGTTTGTTTTTCCAGAATAACCTGGAATAACCTAATTCTCACTGTTCAGCAACTCTGTTCAGTGTGGTCAGGTCAATGGGCCTAAATGGAACATAGAATTCCATATGAGGGAGTAATATTCTACACGGGGGGGGGGGGTATAAAGAAGTAATAGGTATGTTAAGAGCCAGCATAGTGTAGTGGTTTGAGTGTTGGACTATGATTCTGGAGACCAGAGTCCAAATCCCTGCTCAGCCGTGGAAACCCACAGGGTGACCTTGGGCAAGTCACGCTCTCTCAACCTGAGAGGAAAGCAAGGGCAAACATCCTCAAAATCTAGCCAAGAAAACCTTATGACAGATTTGCCAAAGCTCAGAGTCAACTTGGAGACACGTAACAACAACGACAACAACAAGAAAAACAAGTGTTCTCTTAAGAGCTGATCAAGAATAACTCACCATATTCACTCCTCCAGACTGATAGTTAGTACACATGGAATGCAAAGGAGCCATGCCTATAGTAGAACCATTGAAGTTCATGCCTCTGAAAGACAGAGTGAAATTTCAAATTTAAGAGTTGCATTACAGTCCAGAACATTAAAAGATGCACAACAGATGCCCTTCTGTGCCCATCTAATCATAGAGTTACATTTTGACAGCAAAACTGGAAGTAAAGCTCTAAATTGTGGCCACTCACTCCCTTCCCCTGATCTCTCAAATGATATGTCACTGAGTATCTTCTGCTGAGATTGGTTGGGATTGACTTTTCATGATCAGCACTTTGACATCCCCCAAAAGTGCATGCAAAATAGAAGAAAGTTCACAGGCGAAGAGGCCAATGGCAATCTACTTGGACCATTTAAGTATACTTAGAGTGAGATAAAGGAGGCACAGTAACAGCTTCTGTTTATATAGTTTTCTGCATTGTGCCTTCTCTCTGTTAAATTACTAACAGATGTATATGATGGCTGATTCTTTTTAAACCAGGCACTCCAGAGCCTTTGTATAGATGGTTGTGAGATATATTGGGTAAATGAAGATGAATACATCATCACTATTTCCCTTGGCTCTGAAAGTTACACCCACTGCAAAAGGGGTAAGTAAATATACAATGCATTTAAAATCAATAAATAGTGTGGCCTAAGTTCAGGATCTTTTCTTTATGTGCAGAGATGCATGAATGTTCTCCTTTAAAAAAAAAAAGTGCTCCTAGGTTTATAGTCACAATTGCAACCTATTCTACTGAAACCTAAAGCACAATGAGTAGCAACATGGTCACACAGAACAAGTTCAGTTTACATCTTACAATTAGAGCAAGGGCCACAGTATCCCCATTAAAATAACTTACGTGATCAGCTGGGCATTGTCATGCTTTCTGTGCCTTAGTATTTTTCGCCTCCAAGAAAGAAAGGACCACAAGGTCGACTGTGGGTTGTCAGAGACATCACACTTATTGTGGTCATTCCAAATTTCAATTCCAATCAGAGCAACACGTATGTTCAGGGGTTTGTAAAACTGAGAGGTTAAAATCAAAAAGGAGAACTGCAGTTAATTACATGTCTCTGTTTTCACCTGATCGATTGGTTGGTTGGTTGGTTGGTTGGTTGATTAACTTATCTCTATCCCAGCCTATGCCACAAGGTCTTAGGGTGAAATGCAGACATGAAAGCAACTTAAAACTATTTAAAACAATTCACAGTAATTTAGAACACTGGAAGACATATAAAACAATTTCAAACCATTTAAAGCCATAAGTACCCTGAAGGCAACAGATCCCATCCAACCTTGGAAGCTAAACAGGGTCAGCCTGGTTAGAATCATAGAGTTGGAAAGGGCCTCATGGACAATTGAGTCTGTCCCCATGCTCAGTGCAAGATCTCCAGCTAAAGCATCCGCCAGCAGGTAGCTGTCCAGCCTCTTTTTGAAGATATCCAGAGAAGGAGCCTCCACCACCACTCTAGGCAATCGGTTCTATTGCCAAACCACTCTTACTGTCAAAAGTTTCAACTGAATGTTCTAATGTTCAATTGAAATCTACCCTCCTCTAACATAAAACCATTAGACTTAGTTTTATTCTCTGAGGCAACAGAGAACAAGCCTGCATCCTCCTCTTTGAGGCATCTTAAGGTATTTAAAGAGTATGATCCTGTCACCTTTCAGTCTTCTCCTCACCAAGTCCTTGGATGGGAGATCTCCAGGAAATACCAGGTACTATAAGCTATATTTCAAAAGAAGGCAATGGCAAACCACCTCTGATTATTCCTTGTGCAAGAAAACCCCATGACATTCATGGAGTCACCATAAGTTAACAGGCAGCTTGAAGCCATATACTTCATTTACTTATATAGAACTCTACAATCAAGTCTAGCTCACATTTAGCGATTCAGCTCAAATGTGAATTAAATTTCTAAGAACTTGTTGTGCCACATTCTTTTTAGCTGGTTTGCCCAGAGAAGAAAAATTACAGTCATGTAGCAAAGTGGTGACAGTATCCTCTATATATCCCCATTTCTATTGAATTCTTTGGGATTTCTATGCCCAAACTAGACAGCACATATAAATGTCTGTAATTAGCCCTGGCACTTCTTTCATTTTGGAAAAGCAGCTGGGGAGTGGGGCTGAGTTGATGTGAAGCTGATAAACAGCATAGGGATGGATGCTTAATCCTTTCATTTCCTACTGCTTCTATGCTTCAAATGCTCTCCCAATGGTTTCCCCCTCAGGAACAGTAGAATTCATCTGAAACATACAGTTGGAACTCCACAAGTGAACGTGGCATAAGTGGGTGAGTGTTGGGATAATAAGAGGAGAAAGGCGAAGCACCCTCCCCATCCACTGCTTTACTCCAAATCATCCTCACCAACCTGTTGTCTTCCAAGAAAAAAAAGGGGCTGGCATTTCCATGTAATACTCAGTGAGGTCTTTTACTTTTGCCCTTTTAAAGATGCCAGTCTTCTTGTTAAACTTTTGTATCTGATCTCACCTTATCCATGTAATTGGCAGCCTCCACTAATCTAGCCTTGGTTGCTTGGAGATTGGAATTGAGCTTCTGAAACTGAAAAGGAATTTAAAGAGCAATTCGGAATCATTCTGGAATAGACTATTACCATTCCTATTTTTTTTTTTAAAAAAAAATACATTGCTGTAGGATTCTGGGCTTGTTCAAACAAGATACTCCCCTCACCCTTGCCAACCATTGCTTTTGGTCATCTAATTGACAACGCATAAACATAATTTTATCCTATGGACACTTTACAAGTCAAAGTTTTATTTTAATAATGACAGTTAACACATTTCTGTCCCTGGTCTCTTCCCTTCTAGAGCATGCTTAAATGAAATGCTGAAAACTTTAAAGATAAATCATGAAGCAGAATAAATGATTCAAAGGAATGACATGCATACTCTTCTTCCTTGGCTGATTTTATTAGTTCACCCTCCCAATTTTCTGAATGGTAGGAAGGTCAGTTTAGTGTATACATGGACACATTTATTTTTCTTTTTTAAAAAATGCAGAACATCAAGGACTAAAGACACTTTTGTAACTGTCTCTTTATGAACAGGCAAGTTGGCCATTGAGATTGGAGCAGTGAGCTCACAGGAACAGTCAATTTATGAACACGAAAGGTATCAATTCAGTGGAAAAACAGAAGTTGATATTTCATTATTTGCAAAATTTACAGTTGGATATAATATGTCTCTAAGAAATATGGATTAAAGAAAAATATACTAAATTATTGATACAAAAGTACTTAGGTAAAGAATTTATCTCAGCAAGGCCAATAAAAAGGAATGGTGTTGTCCTATATATAAGTGAAAAACTAGAACTGAAGTTATTGTTTGCAGATAGGAAAGGAAGATATGTGGGGGTAGAAATTAAATGGAATAATATTAAAGTATTAATTATAGAAGCATATGCACCAGTAAATGAAAACACTTTTTATAAGGAATTGAGAAATAAACTAATACACCTGAAGTATGAGAGGTAGTGTTTGATGGGAGATTTCAACAGGTGGTTGAGCCACAGATAGATAGAATGTCTAAAAAGAAAATTAAGAATAATCCAGGGAAATTAGCAAAAGAATTTTTTGATTTGGTAGAAGAACTGCAATTAGTAAATACTTGGAAAACAAAGGAAGGGAACAGGAGAGAATTTACTTTCTTCTTAAACATGTATAATTCATTATTGAGAATAGATACAATTTGGGTTTCCAATAATATGGTAAACAGGATTGGGAAAATAGAAATATTACCAAAAACAATCTCAGATAATAATGCAGTTAAGCTATCTCTCAAGATGGAAAGTCAAAATTACAGATAGAGGATTAAAGAATCTCTACTATACAATGAAGACATAGTCAAGAAAAGTAAAAAGATAATTATAGAATACTTCCAATTAAATCAAGATAAAGGAATAGATGATAGAATAGTGTGGGACGCTAGTAGAGTGGTGATAAGAGGTATATTTATAAAGATGAATTCAGGATGGAAAAAAGGAAAAGTCCATTTGCACAACAATATTAGAACAGCATGCCAAATTCTAAAACCAGCTTTAAAGGAATCAGTTCTACATTGCTCCTGCTCCAGCTACTCTGTCCACACTGCCCCACTGTACAAAGTCAGTGTTTGACTGTTCATCCAAGTCAGACTGGTGGGACTCAAGGTAGGCTCCAGGTAGTCCAGATGCAATCTAAAGGCAGAGCTGAGGACACTGTAGTTCTCCAGATGTTGTTGGGTTTCCCACCAGCTCCAACCAATCTGGCCAATGCTGAGGGACGATGGGAGCAGTAGTCCATCAAAACCTGCGCAAATGCCACGTATTCTGGTCCTGATTCTAGAGTATTCATATTGCATCCTATAGCCTATTAATCAGTGTGAATTATCCATCTGAATCAGATGGATACACCATTGCAAAAATAAAATGAAATGAAATAAAATAAAATAAAAAACTAAAAATATGGGGGGGGCATCTTTCCATTCTACATAATTCAGAACAGTGGTAACATTATCCTGAACATGGAAGCTAGAAGTTTTTGGCTAAGATTATTTGGATTCTCTCCATGCACACAGCAGGTGTTATATATAGCAATGTTCTAAATCCCTTTCCCTTCTGCTCTTCTGGTTACATCACCTCCACTAGCCTCAGGGCAACTCTTCTCCAGATGTTTACATAGCAACCTGGGCAATTTGCAATGCTGGCCACAATTCATGACTCTAACAAGTACAGATGAAGTTTCCCCTTTGCGGGCTCTGCAGAGAAAACACACCAAAAAGATGTAGGTGCCTTGCACTTCCCTTTAATTATATTGTCTACTAGGAGCATTAATGAAGTGTTCATTAAGGGAATCCATGTTGCTTCACTCCAGCAACATTCAGGCAGGGGCAAGAAACATGTGCTTATCCAGTCATTTAATGGACTACAGCTCCCATTATCTCAGTGCACATGCTTTGCTGGGTGAGACTAATGGGCCTTGGAGTGGGACATCACCTCAAGGGCCACAGTTTCCCCATGCCTATATTCATGAAGTTGTCCACTCTTTTTAAAAAGTGAGATGTTCATTGGTTTAGCTTTGCCCAGTCTCATGGAGATCCCTAAATAAATTGTATCATTAAATTTATTTAGTAAGGAAATAAAGGAAAATAGACATCTGGAAACCCCAGAAGCCTAAGAAATGGGTTAAACAAACAAACATCGGCTGTACTTTCGTCACACACTTTGCACAGCTTTTCAATGACTTCAGAAGAGAAGAATGCCCCGTTGTTCCCACCCCTGTCTCAATCAGAGCAGAGGGGCACGACCTTTTCAACTTTGACGGCCACATGTGGAGTGAACTGTGGACCACACGTGCATCTCCACGCCCACACATGCTACTAGTGGAGAGTAACAAGCCATTTTGAAAGAGGAATTACTGAGGGTTCAGTTTTACTTTTGCCAACCTCCCGTGATTTCCAAAGCCAAGAGGAAGTGTCACCGCCACTCCTCCACAGCCCTGCTGATCAGTTGAGCTTCAGGGAAAAGGAGGAGAGGGGCCCACTGGCTTCAGGGACCACACAGGCAACAACCAAAGTTTTACATGGCTCCAGGGTCTCAAACTATGCACCCTTGACAGAGAATAAATTATGGCTAGTGGCTCAGCAGAGTCTGCACCATCTGCCTGTAAAATGTATATCATTAAACAGCTTATTCATTCCCTGATAGTTAAGTGATAAGAAGTTGTTAGGCATAATAGCACACATGTTATGAATGGAGAATTTGGACATGCAGTTCATAGTATCATCAAACTCTGGAATGTATATTTGTGTATGTGAGTGTGTTTGTGAGGGGGATGATGCTGATGGGAACATACTCTCTCCCCAATTGCTAATTTAAACAAGGGAAAATAAACGTTACCAAAAGATCCAGTGAGAGGCTCATGTTACTCCAGATAAATCATATTAGCAGCAGCCATGTCTTTGAACAAGAAGTGTGCCAGGGGAAAAAGTAATTAAAATAAAATGACCTCATGTGTCTGGGAACAGTTAACTAGACATGGGTGCAACCAGCTCCAGATCGCTTGATTAGAAACAGATTTCAGGCATTTTCAAGGCAGAATGTTTTTCACATCTCGATCAGTTGCTTACATGTAGTACATGAAACAAAAGGGTGGTCTCAACACAGTTTCGTCTCTTAGTACATGTCTCAGAAGAAGGGATGGCAGCTAAATGAATTGGAACTAGATTGCAGATCTAGGCTGAGCATCACTGCAAAGTTGGGTTTTGGAAATGCATGAAAACAAACAATACTGGGACTGTGGGTAGTTCACCAAGGCTAAAGTACACATTGTTCAAGAATTCATGGTCTGAGCTTCAGGCAGTTCACGTTTTTAGCAAAAACAGCCATGTTCAAATCCAAATCCAACTGGATGCCTGGAAGTCAAGCCTTTTCTCTTGGGCCCATTGAAATTCCTGTCCCAATTACTATCACCCTTTTCAGAGAGAACATTTATTTATTTATTTATTTAATCAATCTATCTTTATTTATGTTTATTCCTATCTATATTTATATTTATTCACATACAGATACTGATCTACAAACACAGACACACCCATTAGTGGTGGGTGGTGGCTTCCATGTCAGTGGTACAGTATAACTGCTCTCATTTTAATTCTACACTTTAAAAGAGCTGGCCAAGGTGCTGAACCTGTTTTGGGGATGGGCTTCAGCACCTTGGATGGCTCCTTTAAAATACTGACCATCACTCACACATGACTGCCTACCACTCACACACACACATGCACATACGTCCTCAAAAGCAAACATAAATCATTGGGAGTTCCATGCACACATCTCCTATATAGTGTGTAATTTGGTCCTGAACTATCTGTCTACCAACTGCATCCTATGTTTGATTCTGATCTGGGATAAATATGCGCATGCACACACACACACACATCCCTTACCTCTGCATGATCAGCCACTAGTAGAAGCTCCACATATTTTGTAGACTGCTGATCATCCCTCTTTACCTACGATGGGAAGCATCGAAAAGTAATACTGAATTATTTTATAAGACTATTCAAAATGGAAAGTATACTGCCAAGAGAGAGGGGGAGAGAGGGAGAAAGAACTCGTTTGGGATGGTATAGAAAAAAACCCCCACTGAATATATGAGAGCTTTAAGACAGGTAATTACCAGTGTTTATCTTTCTCAAAATGAGCATTGATGGAACAAGATGATGCAATTTTAAATTCTATCATTTTCTAGGAATTATTCTCCTACAGTCAATTCATCATGTGGCTTCCACTTCTTAGTTTCACACTCACTCATCTCCTGCTGAGGCACACATTTTATTTAAAGCTTTTACTCAAGGATCACTTGGATTCTTATTCAGTGATCAGTGTATTATGAATCCACCCAATCTAAATACTAAGCTACTCTCTTATAACTATAAGCTTCTCTTCATATTATAGAACTTAAAAATATATTTTAAATTCCCTATGTGTTCAAATAGAGAGCCAACACTGTATAGTGATTTGAGCATTGGACTACAGGCTTGGGGATCAGGGTTCAAACCCTTGCGCAGGCATGGAAATCCACACTCTCTCAGCCTCAGGAGAAGGCAAAGGCAAACCCCCTTTGAACAAATCTTGCCAAGAAAACCCCATGATAGGTTCACCTTCTATGATTTCTATGATTCTATGACCTTAGGGAAGTGACTTGAAGGCACACAGCAACAATAGGTTCAAATCAAAAGAATGTTTCAGATCCTAATGATTTCAAGGAAAAGTTTGTATGCATGAACAGCTATGTCCTACGAGTTCCCAGCACTTAAGATCTGCATGAGAAGATAGTCTTTGTGAACCAGTGAAGCAATTCAAAATTATCTGAACCTGAAGGGTCCTTCTCTCAGCGAAACAATTATACAATTATTGACTAACCTTTCTGTAAGATTAAAATTAAACTAAATAACACGGGGGAGGGGGAGAGGGGGGGACGGAGGAAGGAAGCATAGCAAAAAGTCACAAGTATGTGGTTGAGGAAGAAAACCAGAATTCAGTTCTCATCTCAGAGATGACTTAAGTGTGAGAGGCTTTACACAACCCTGTCTTCAATGTCCCATCTACAATGAGGGGATAATGAACTAGACTGTAATATAAATTTGTTATCAGGAGGATTGAGGTAACATGTGTGAACTTACACTGAGTGCTTTGGAAGAGAGCCATGTGAATTTTTTAAACTTCTTAGGAAAGATGTCATATGGGGTGCAATAGCAAAACAACTAAGAGTCCTATGAGACCTTGAAGACTAATTTAGAAGTACTCACCCTGTGAAAACCTGGCTCAGCATGGACTGTCAGCTCATTATGCCAGTCCATAGCCACAGACCCTGAATCCTGGCTTCCACAGCTCCCACGGGGAATATTGAGGTGTTCTGACCTGTAGATCAAGTGTTTCTCCTGACTGTGCGGAAGTGGTTCCAAGATATAACTGATGCTGTTTCTTAATGCTATAAAGCCACTGAAAAGCAAGAACAATAAAAGAAGCTGCAGAAGGAAAATATTTGTTCATTACTATTTTTTTACAAATTAGCTATCTAACCATGCATCAAGTTATTTTGACTTGTGTATATTTTGCATGTTACACTTCTCTGGATTCCAATTTCATTACCTGTTAATGTAGGACAGATCATGCTCAGTTAGCCTTATTATGAAATATTATGCCAGTGTAAATTATATGTTCAGTCAGCTTTCCCAAATCTTATCCCATTGTGCTCAGACTAGGGGTATAAATCATCATTTATTTCATTCTCTCATGCAAGGAGGAATAATTGCTATAGTTTTCTCCTTTCTGTGGGAGGAAATGAATCTGTCTGTACAGTATTTGTCCCTTATTCAATTGTCCTAAAGTGCTACAGAGAAATTATTGCAAGGAGAAAAACGCATGGAAGGTTTTACATGTGTTTTCTGGATGTAGGAAAATGCTCAGGAAAAGGCTTTCTGGGGGGAAAAAATTTGCACACACAAAGAAAAGCCCCATATATTTCTATCTGCATAAAATTCCTTCAAAGTAATACAAGACATTCAAATACCAGGAGAAATGTGTACAGAAGTTTCACTGCTCTATTATTCTTCCTGATGAAGTTTTCCAACCAGGAGAAAACCCATTTTTCAACCTGGAAATGAATAATTGTGAATATTCTTTCCATCCATAGTTCAAACTACAATTCCCATCATCGCCAGGCATCATGCTTGTTGTGGAGGGTGGGGGATTTGTACTTCAAAGACATCTGAAGAGCACAAGGTTGGGGAAGGCTTCCAAAGGCCCTGGAAATTCCAATATCTAACTGATATCTTCCCATTCTACTGCTTGCCAATGAAGCATTCACACTAGAGTCCAGAAGTGTCTCATGAAGAGAGAGTCACAGTTTTCCTCAGAGCTTCCTCTGCTTAATACTAATAGGTAGACCAGCAGGGGCTGTACATTGCTTGCATGGAGAATCAACAAAGCCAAAAGGCTTTGTATTTCTGCACTTTGACAGTCACAGAAGTATGCTTTCAATATTCTAAAACAACCAAATTGCAGATGTATCTTTACCGTCTTTGAGCAGGACTTGGTTACTTCTTTCCAGAAGATGCTGTGGAAACTATGGCCAGCCATGACTCTAATAATGAATTCTCAATTTTGTGACCGGCACACAAGGCTTATCTTTTGCAAAACCTTTTTTAAAAATGTTATGGCAGTTGTGAGTTTTAACCATTTCTTTTAAGAGAACCTGTTAACATATAGGGTGAAGGTTTAAGATCAAAGAGAGGATTGAGAAGAGAAAGTTGGGTGGTGTAAACTGAATACGGTACAACTGGGAACCCATATCAAATATAAAAACTTGAAGCAAACATGGGGAAGAGATTGCAAGTCCTGAAATACATCTGACGTTGATTCTCCCAGCAGCTAGCCAGTTAGACTATTCTACCTTTTGGAACAGTTCTAAGAGAAGAGAGCTTAAGTATTGTATGTAACCTGAGCAATAAAAAAAAGAACTCTAAAGGAAAAGGCATTAAATGCTGATGATCCTTGGATCTTACTGAGGTAGAATCTAGGCAAACTATCCAAATTTTAGATAGGTTTTGCGTGTGGTATTTCACTTGAGATTTTCCTGGAGAGAGAATGTCTAAGCTTCCAATGTGACACAATTTCAAGCAAACCAAGAGCTATTACGAAGACCTGTTTGTTTGAAGAGTTAGCTGTTCCTTGGAAGTCTATACTGACTTTTTTACTCAGACACCTCTCTGCATTTTCACTAAAAAGTCAGGACTCTGATAGGAGTTTGGCTGCATGATAGATGTGTTTGTGACATGTTCACCAGTTTGCTTACACACGCACGCACACACGCACACAGCACAGATGCTTTTCAGCCATAAAAGGAAACTTCACAATGAAAGCAAAGGATACAAGATATTTGTGACATTCCAGATTTAGAAACCAGTCTCTCTCTCTCATGATGTACAAGAGCTTTGGACTAAAACCCATACCAGTTTCATTGACATTTACCCAAGAGTAACAATGGGAGATGTTCAAGGAACCAAGGAATTCAGCTGTCAGTGTTCCAGAAAATGGAAAAACATTCACTGCAGCTATAAAAAGAGTCCATAAACAGTCCATTGCCATCATGGACTGAAAATGTAACATGTTACGTTGTTAACTGCACTGTTCACTGTTTTTCTACCACCCTCTGTTACCTTTCTGAAGGGGGGAACCCTTAGGATTAGTAGGGTAGTGGCATGAAACTTGGAAAATTTCTATCAAGATGTCTCTAAAAATGCCACTTCAAAGTAAAATTTGAATTAGCTAAAATTGATAACTTCACTACAACAAAAGTACTTTTGAAATGTAATTTTTTTACATGACTTGTTGCTTCCAAGCTCTGGTTCTGGAAGTGGAGTGGGGGTTTGATATTATTATTAAAGAAAGCTCAGGAACTGAACAAACCAAAAGCATCAATAGCATCCGTGTTATAGCCACTGGGATACATAGGGGTATGATTCCCTGCGATTCTGCCCTTCTTCCAATGAACATGCCAGCTGTAACATTTTTACAATGAGCGTACACTTTCAGAGAGTGCCTCCATCCCCCACAAACTGAAACTAAAGATTTTCAATGGCTCCTTCAAGCAACAGGACCAAGGTTGCCAAACTAGAGAGCTCCTTCCTTCTGAAGTGTGGCAAACCATGTGAAATGGACAGTGCTTCTCAGAAGAGAAAAACCTGCCACACCAATGCAGTGGCAACTTTTTCACTGATGCTGATGACTACACCACTGATGTAAAAGTCTAGTGAAGTGCTTACTAATAAAATCTGGCTAAGGAGTTAGTAATTCAAATCCTAGCTCAGCCATGAAGCTCACAAACGATCCTGGAGCAAAACAGGGTCTGTCAAATCCATCTCACACAGCCATTGCAAGGATAAAATGAAGTCACTTCAGATGTCGGAAAAGTTACTTTTCTAGACTACAACATCCAGAATCCCCCAGCCACCATGGCAACTGCCCCTGATGGCTGGGGGACCCTGGGAGCTTTGGTTCCCGAAAGAAAATTTTCCAAGCACAGGGTTGTAAATTAATTTGAATTCATTTGTACATTTGCATACAAATGCATTACTAATAATATCAGTTGCAACTCTATTTGGACAGCTTGGCAATAGTTAACTGTATCCTGGTAATCTCACAACCAGATTACTGTGAGATGCTTCACACCTTGAAATACTGTTAATATGCTATACCTTTGGAAACTTCATGTAACAGAACTACAAAACAGAACTGCTAGGTAACTAACTGGAGCTGAATGGTAATTGATCATATGAAGCCCATGCTTCATCAGATACACTGTTTCTTGATTAATTTCTCAGGGTTGCTACTAATCTTTAAACCCCAAAAAGGGTCAGATCCAGAATATCTAAAGCAGGGGCGGGCAAGGGTGTTTTTGGATGGCTATTCCCATAGCCTCTTACCACTGACTGTGCTAGCTAGGGCTGATGGGAGCTGTAAGCCAAAAACATCTGGAGGATCATAGTTGCCTGCTCTAAAATATATGACCCCATAACCCATGTGCATCTACTCGGACCTTTACATCCACTGCAGAGGTCCTTCTCTGGCATCCCCACCAAATTAATTTAGATACGTGGCTAAGAGAGAGAAGGGCCTTGATTATGGTGTCTCCTCTTCCGGAACATCCAACAAAGCTTGTCTGATGTCCACATAGGCCATTTCTGCACTAGACTGTTATAGCACTATTATTCCACTTTCAACATCCTATGGAGTTTGCAAGCTGCAAACCCCAGGATTCCATAAAATGTTGAAAGTGGAATAATAACACTATAACAGTCTAGTGTGGAAGTGGCTATAATTATTTCCACACCAAACAAAGACAAACAAAGATTGTATGGCTTTCCATAGTTTATATTATATCTTTTAAAAAAATCTTCTGTGCTGTAGTTCTGTATTGTGCCTTGTGCCTTTTTAAAATTCTTTTAATATCATGTCATCTGCCCAGAAAAGTTTTCTTATTGGGAGGACTAAAATATATCAAATCGATCAATACTCTGGCGAGGCCCATATTCTCAATTCATACTGAAAAGGGACTTATCCTTGTCACTGGAACCCACATGCCACAGAAAGGCATGTATTTCATAGCAGAGAACAAGACAGTACAGTACAGTTGCATGTGATCTGATATAGTTTATGCAGAAAAACTGGGAATATTTTCTCAGGAAGATCCAGGAGGAGCAGGAGTAGGATCTGTCTGTAGGGATAAAGTCACACCCTTTCCCACCTGTTTCCCTCATTGGAGAAGTAAAAACATCTGCAAGAACATTACTTCTGAATGCTTCCAGTAATCCAAAATAGAAATTAGGACAATGTGAATGGCCTGGGCTTACTCTGCAAGAGACTCTACTGTAAATGAAAAATGAGCTTTCAGATGATAATGTTGCAGCCAGAAATAAAAAGCCGGAAATGGTGGGGAGGGAGGAGAGTGAAATTGGGTCAGGTTGCACCTGCATTGCTTCTTATTTTGTGTGGGCCATGTGGATTCTCTCTGCCATAAACGGCCAAGGTTTAGTTGCTTACACTGCCGGACAGTTTGTTTACAGTAAAGTGAATTGAGGTCACTTAGGGACTTTTTTTATATGTAGGTTTGGCCAAAACTGTTTCCTGATTGGACAGAAGCCCAGTTTTCAAGTGGCTTTGAATAAAGGTGAACCAAAGCCCATGTGTCCTGTTTATAAAAACACAATCTTTAAGGGTTTTAGGGGTTCAAATATTCCTCATATGGAGTAAACGTGTGCACATCTACACTGCAGACTCATTAACCAACAATGACCATTGAAGAATTCTATTGTCTCATGGGATAAATAATTGAGAACAGTTTTGCAGAAGAAATGTGTTTTAAAAATGCCTACACATGCTGTGACACCAAACGATACAAGCAGATTCCGAAGTGTATTGTACGGAAGTAGAAAAGCTAACATAACAAAAAACCACACAGTGTCTAGCAGTTTCATACCATCTCATGCCATCTTGGGGATTGGCAGTTTGGTGCATCATCTATATTTTTCTGTAGACACGCTTTAGAACCCTCTAGCCAAGAATTCTAAGTAGCTCATGAAGCTATAAATCTCATGATTGTGTGGGATGGTGGCAATTAAAACTGTCTGAAATTGAAATAACTTCATAGCACAGATATCTCCTGAGTAACTTGAAATAAGTCAATTTAAAGGAAGGCTGAAGCTCAGTGGTGGAACCCCAGCTTTGAATGTAGAAGCTTCCAGCTTCAACCCTTGGCATTTCCAGGTACAGCTAGGGAAAACTAAAGCCTGAAACCCTGGAAAACTGTTGTGAATCCCCGTGGATGATAGGGGTGGGGATTTTGTTTGGTTTGCATTTTGATAACAAAATACCTATATTATGCTTCTGAAAGCAATATTCAAAAGAAGACACAATCTTCCTTTGGAATTTGCATTTCTCAGAATGCTGTGGTCCAGTTCAAGAAGCAAGAATGAATTTTAGTGAAGGTAAACACAAAAATATGTATATTGGAAGTTTTTTCCCCCTTAAATAGTATTATAAAAACTGCTTGCAAAGATGAGGCTACGAAGCAAATTTTCACAATAAAATGTGTATATTAGAAGTAACAGACATACAGAAACAGATGTCTTTTTATGTGGATATTTTTTTAAAATATTCACATACATGTAGAAAAGGGATAGAAACAAAGATTGGAAAAATGAGAAACGGATATTGACAAATTCATCCATTCTTAATAGACAACATTGGCCTAGATGGACCAATGGTCTGACTCAGTAGAAGTCAATTTCCCATGTTCCTAGTTCCTAAGAATGGTGGCCAGACTTTTGTATGGTCTTTATGAATGTATAAGCACCACAATTACAGTACTTTGCATTGCGGCCCAACTCCCTCCCATCGCAATTTACCAGAAGTGATCAATGCAATCAATGGAGGCCTGTTCCTCTGTTGCTCAAGAAGCAAGTGGCTTCCATCATATGAGTGATCTCCAGTGTGACAGGCCAAAGTAGGACCCCCGTCATAATTCTCCCTTGTGCCTAAGATTGCTTGTGCAGCAGGTTAGCGGGAACGGCAGTTAGCTGCTTTCCAATCTACATGAGAACAGATCCCTGTCAAACACAGTGGCTGCTTCCTGCTAAGTGGAGATTGCAGGACTTTCATGGTTGCTATGTAGGCCCTAAACTACATAGCCTCTAAATTACCATAGAGGATTCCAGTCATCATTCCTTAGTCTATTGACAATAAGCTATTTTACATAAAGAAATGCTCACATATCTTATTTTCCCAAACTCAAGACGACATTTCCTCCGATGGCATTTGAAATCTGAAAATTTAAAAATCCTTTGAAGTATACAATTCTGGGTATCTCTCACTAATTTCTTGGATGACAGAACATTAAAAAATACCCTGTGAGTTTTCTCAAGGATATGGAACATGGGTGGGCAGCTCTGGCCTTCCAGATGTTACTGGATTGCAACTCCCATGGGCCCTCACTATTGTGTATGTTGACTGCTGAGGTTGGGAACTGGAGTTGGGAACTGAATATCTGGAGGACATGTGCTGATCAGCTGTGCCACAGAAGTTCAGAAGGAGAACATGAAGGTGGTGGTTAACAGGTACCATGGATCTCCATCATCATTCCACCATAAATGTTTCTATTTTTTTTAAAGGAGGCATATAAACTGTTGCCTGCTCTCCCACCTTACAATAGTAGATTATGATGTTATACAGAGGCCACTGTAAATCCAGAGAATGAGTCTGAGATGAGATTTTGTAAGAGGGAGCTTGGACCTTACCGTAGACCACTGCATGTGCTGAGTACCACGCTTGAGTCTTCCATCTCCCTCACCATACCATGGTAAAAACAATGATCCTAGAAGGTCAGAATAGAGATTGTCAAAGGGACATGATCCTAATATCAGAGTGAAATTAAGACGGCAAAAATTATTTGTAAGGAAGAACACACAAGTTAGGAGCAGCTGCAGAAGTTTGCTTTTGCCTGAGTCTCCTGGGAAGGGCAAGATTCTCCTTCTCTCTTCTCCCCTCTGCTAAGTTAATTAAGTGCAAAGCACTTGTATACTTTGAACTGGGCTTTCAGCAACTGAGGCAAACTGAATCCAAAGGGAGAAAGAGGGAGGAGGAAAAAGAAACAGGGAGATTTTAAAAGCTGCTGAAAAAGAGGAATGACAAAAAGTTAATCAGAATTGTCCCTGCCAGATTGTCACATCTGGATGCTATGCTGCTTGCCTCAGGAAGCAAAAAAAAAAAAAAAAAGAGGCCAGGTCTAATTGAGGTCATAGTAGTACTGAGTGGGTAACTTTGGACATTTTGTCTTAAAGATGAGATCCAAATAACAGCGATGTTACCAAAAAAATTTTCCCATTGAATCCAGATGGCTTTGGCAGCATTATTCAGATACTTGTTTTTGTTTTTTAAGGCACAATATGATGAAGCCCCTATTACATGGGTTTCCACCATAACAACTGTCAAGAAGATGAGTTTTACAACCAAATCACCAATGAATTTCCATCACAATCAGCATTCCGAAGAAACTTTATGGTGGAAGGAAGGAGAAACAATATCCAGGAGGATGATCTCAGCTTTTACTGGCTTTTATTTTTAAAATCAATATAATTAGCTCTGTACATTTTTGTACCATTTCAGCAAATTGCCAACCAATAAAGGCCTTTATAGGCAGTTCATAAGGAACATTCTGCTGGGCATTAGCCAGCTGGCATAATCTTTGCAAAGGAGTGGGAGTATAATCAGCACGCAGATCCCACTTGGCAGTGGAACAGAGCAGACAGCTCATGGATGTACAGTTTGGGATTCACATACTCTTCTAGAGCAGACACATGCCCTTCCATGGTTGAACAAAAGACATTCGAGTTTCCGCACAGTGTATGCATGCACACTGTCATGTACAGACACCTCAGTTTCAGAGACTGAGGCCCTTTCCGCATAAGAGTGTCTTCCTGGCATGGGGACATGAGAGGAGCGGGACCGCGATGATGCTTCCGCATGATGTCGTCACGGTCCCCCCCCCTTCTTGCGTCACCAGCCAGCATGATCGTGGGGTATATCACTGACAGAAAAACTCTGTCAATTACCCCTGATCACATGAGCCTTCCACTGCAGCCAGCCATGCAGAAGGGCTGGAAGTGTGATCACATGCTTCCTTCCCCACCGCAGCATGGGAAGGCCAGCCGCAGTACAGAAGGAAGGGGTATGTCCCTCACGCTCCCTTCCACGGGCAGTCGGTTGGGTGTGGAGAGGAGCTCCGGGGCCATGCTCCCAACCCGGCAGAGGCACTGTCATGATTGTGATGGGTCAATGCACAAGAGCATTGCCCTGTAGAAAGGGCCTGAGATTTCTAGTGATGAAAGTTTTACTTACTAAAATCAGTGTGTGAAGTAATAAGATTGCAATGGACATTAAGGGCTGTTTAGTGTGCTTGGATGGGAGCCAATATGGTGTAGCGATCTGAAAACTGGATTATGGTACTAGAGACCAGGATTCAAATTCCCAGGAAGCCATGGAAACCCACTGGGCAGCTTTGGCCAAGTCACATTCTAGCCATTTCCACACTATCCTGTTATAGCGCTATGATTCCACTTTCAACATCCTATGGAATCCTGGGGTTTGCACTTTAGGGAGGGGCCGGCCGGCTATAATGGCACTATAACAGGATAGTGCGGAAATGGCCTCTCTTAACCTCAGGAGAAGGCAAAAACACTCCCCCAACAAATCTTGCTAAGAAAAACCCATAGCAGGGTTGCTGTATGGTTGTCATAGGTCAGAAATGACTTGAAGGTACAACCACCACCACCACCATAACAACAACAGTAACAAGTGGGCATGGATCACAATGTTCTAATAATAAGTGTCTGGTGCAGTTTCTTATTATGCAGAAAAGCAAAGTCCAGTCTTTTTAAATGAACCAACTTCTGAAGCATTGTTAGCATGCATTAAGAAAGCCAAAAGAAAAAAATGACATAAGTTTTTGCATTCTGTCAAAAGCCACCATTTGCCCATAAGGATCAATGTGTTGGAGAACCAGACAACTAGTTCAGTCTCAGGCACTCTTCCTTGTTATCAAACTACTATTAGTTAATAATTAGTAAATAACTAATTTTCTTTTAGGAACAAGAAAAAACATATGTACATGTGTGTGTGTGTGTGTGTACGTACGTACGTACATACATACATACATACACATACATACATACATACACGAACAAACATCACAGCCTTTTAAAGAGCCTTCAGTACTGGCATATGAAGGAAAGTATGTGGGGAGAGGAACATGATGCTCATATGATTCTGGAGTGGTTTTCCACCAATCTCATCTAAGCAAATTGGCTGTTTCCCCAAATCAAGGTCTTGGAAAAGTCTTTCCCATACGCAAGACTG
This sequence comes from Cyclura pinguis, assembly GCA_030412105.1. Lineage (NCBI taxonomy): Eukaryota > Metazoa > Chordata > Lepidosauria > Squamata > Iguanidae > Cyclura > Cyclura pinguis. The sequence continues at coordinate 105,749,379 of CM059600.1, read as the reverse complement.
GTTGAGTTCTCAGAAGCTTCAGCAACAAACACTGGAACTCTGTGTGCCTATCTACATCTGCTAAGCCATTTGCTCCCCAGTGTTCACTCAAAGTATACTTGTACTAGCTCCCCCAACCATATTGTTCCATTTCTTTCCTTTTTTCCCCCAAACAAGATTTTCTGCAGTCACCCCTGGATCTCAGACATTCTTACAGTAACCTATAAGGGGGTCTACTAAGTGTCGAAACCCAAATTTATGCACCCAAAGCTGTTTTATTCCCTGTGTATTAGAGAGAAACTATATTAGAATACTTACTGTGTTGTTCACTGTGACAGTCTGAGGAATTCCACTTTCGGTATAATGAGTTTCAGTATAGCCTGGTGCAAAAAGGTTCCTGCCAGAAGACAGTAAGGGAAGAGGAGATTATACATCACACATTATTTTCCATTCTAAGCTGTCCTACACATATACAAAATCTTGCTACCATAACTGATCAAGCGCTTACCCTAACACCTGATAGAGAATGCACCCTTCAGTTTACTTGCATGTAATTTCAATTGTCTTTACCTATGTTTGTGTGTGCACAAGTAAATGTTGGGATGTCTTGGAAAAAATATTTTTGAAACAGATACCACCATCTGGAGTGAAATAAAAGAAATACAGAATACAGTACAGCCAGGATAGAGCAGGGGGTGATGGAGAAGCACCCAGCTGTGTCCCTGTAGCTGGACACACAGCATGTCATCCTTCTGTGCTGTGTGTCCAGCTACAGGTAGCGATTGCTTCTTCACCACCTCCCTTGCTTTTCAACAGCCAAGAAATTGCCATATCAGAGTGGGAGGTTCAGCAGCTAAACAGTGGGTTTGGGGACTATGTGGGAGAATATGTTGCATAGTTCCACCTGGCATTATACTAAGTCTTCGTACCTCCAGATCTGGTAAAATTAATGGTACAGGAGCCCACATTCAACCTGGTAACCCCAATTATTGCAGGAGATATTGTGGCCTATAGTTTTAGCAAATTCAGCAGGTATTGCATGACAGAAAGAAAAATGGCTATTCTGTTCTTAATTTACACCATTAGAATGCCTTGGGTAAGCAACTAAGTCTCAGCCTCAAGTATTCCAAGGGGGAGCATCCCAGTCCTAATGGGGATAGGGGAAGGCAGAAGAACTGCTTTATTTGAAATACCACTGGACTCATACTGCGAGGCGAAGTAGCACTTTTCTCTCCCCCTACTCTTCCTCCTCCTCCTTCATCTCCTCCTCCCCCGTTATGATTTCTCTCCTTACCCACTGGTTTTACTGAGGGATATGGGGGGGGGGGGGGTGGAATGACCACAAATGACTTTATATAACTAAAGTAAACAACAAAGATACTGATAGTTAAAGCTAAAAATGGTTTATACCTTGCCCCAGTCATTAATAAAAATGGAGACTGTAGTAATGAAATCAGAAGACTAAGGCCATGAAGGAACTGATATATAACTGTATAGAAACACAGAAAATTATAGACTCGTAGAATTGGAAGCGACCATCAAATTCAACCTCTTGTTCAATGCAGGAACTCCAGCTAGAGGATTACCAGCAGGTGGCTGTCCAGCCACTTATTGAAGACATCCTGTGAAAGAGATCCTATTATCTTTCTACTGAACTGCTCTAAATTTACATCAAGAAGTTCCTTCTAATGTACAATCAAAATCTACCTCCCTATGCCTCTTGGCTTTCTGTAGCACCACCTCACTCTACAACCCTTTACGTACATTTGGATAGGAATAGATAGTAAACTCTTTCTCTCCACCAGGATAGGCAAGAGAAAGCAATGCGAGAATTCCAAACTGTCATATCCTGTAATACTGAAGTGGAGGACCTGAGCCATCAGTGGTATAAATCTCTTTCTGAAGAGTCTCAGGAACGATCCCAAAGGTAAAAAGAGGACTGTTGCAAACATTTGATGTTAGGCATTGTATTGGTCCCCAAAGTGGAATTTTATCATATATGGTGAAAGAAATGGCAGCTGTCTAGGCTTATTTCAGAAAAGGAGGAGGCATGAGGGATCATATTGTAAACATAACTGGATAATGGAGCATCTCAAAGAACTGCACAAGTAAAGCAGCCTGTGCTTTATAGATTATAGCAAAGTCTTTTCATGAAAAACTGTGCCTTGCTCTCAAAGAAATGGGTGTGCTGCAACATTTAATTGTCCTGATGTGTAAACTATACTTGGGACAAGAGGCCACTCTTTGGACAGATATGGAGAAACAGAATGGTTGCCAATTGGCAAGAGGATCTGCATTTTATGATCCTATCTGTTCAGTTTGTATACTGAATGTACCATACTAAAAACTGGAGTAGACTCAGAAAACGTAGCATGAAAATTGGAGGAAGGAACAATATAAGATACGAAAGAGGTATCATTGTATACCAAAGTCAAAATCATTCATGCCCTAGTGTTTACGATTTCTATGTATGGTTGTGAAAACTGGACACTGAAGAAAGCTAACGGGAAGAGAATCAAATTTTTGAAATGTGCTGTTCGAAGTAAGTTTTAAGGATACCATGGACTGCTTAAAAAAAAAAAAAGATTTCCTAGAGCAATCAAGCCCGAACTGTCACTAGAAGCCAAGATGACTAAAATGAGATTGTTGTACTTATGACTCAATGTAAAAGACAACCATGAACAGCAAGTTGAAGGCAATAAGAAACTATAGGTGGATTGATTCAATCAAAGAAGCCGTGGCCCCGAGTTTTGCAAGACCTGAACAGGGCAGTTGACGAGCTCTCTCATTCATAAGGCTGCCATAAGTCAAGGTCAATTGGACAACAAATAGCAAAAAACAACAAATGCTATACACACAAACTCCATTTCAGTTCCATTTTTCCCATGTCCAAAGATGGATTGTGAGAGGGCATTCATAGCCTTTTCCTAGTGCCTCTGACATGCCTATCCACTCTTTGCCCTTTTTCTTCCTACCCAAAACAGGCAAAGGAGATTCCTGTGAGATTGTCTAATTCTTCCACTCCCTCTTTACCAAGAGAAAGAAGTGCCCCTCTCCAGATTCCTGGAGAGCTTCCCTCCCCTCTACCAGGGAGTAACTGGATATGTGATCCTTTTGCTAAAGCATTGAGCTAGGCTGGCTTTAAAGGGATTAAAGTTTATTCTTCTGTAAGTCATATAATAATATATTAGAGACAGACTTCTAGACACAATTTGTAGACATCATTATAACACCCCCCACCCCACTTTCCGTTACTAATAACGTTCCGACATTCAAGATGCAAGGGATATGGAAATACATCAATTGGATGTGACAGGTTGAAAGATCTCCCTCTCTGAAGTACTAGGAGCTTTTCTTCTGTCCTCAGAGTGCAAATCCAAAACCTCCCATGGCCTTTGTGTTGTATATCACAGGATGTTTTGCAGAAGGAAGGGAAAAGCAGTCTTCTAGGAAGGTAAAACAGTACACCCATTTCAGCAAAACCAAAAAGGACATAGAACAGTGAATGTGCTATAGACATAATTAAAGTTATCTGATGCCATCATGCCAGTTTTTGTCCTCTCTTCTGTACTCTGACAAAACTAATTTTGCTTCTCCCTGATACAGTTCGTTCAGTTATTCAAGTAGCTCAAGCCTTGCGTCTGCAGATTACACACAGCAGCCACAAGAAAATACAAGGTAAGCTCCCTCTTATCTCTTCTGCTATCATAGTCTGGACAGTATGAGTCGTCAAGGAAAATGTTTTTAACTGCCAGGAGAATGCTGTTAAGAAGGGACAGGAAGCAAGCGATGGCCTTGGGACAGAGTGTCATAGTGAGAGGAATCTAAATGTGATTAAACAAACTGACAAAAAAAACACAACCAATGTTGTTCAATAATATCTGGAGGACCACACTTTTTATGTCACTGAAACAGATTGACACAAGCTTTTCCAGAGTGACAGTCAGTTTTACAAAAGCACTCATGACTAAAAATGTGGGTGTCGCACTAATTTTTATTATAATCTACCAAATGTTTGCCAATTTTCCTTCCCAGGAGAAGAACAGAGAAAACCTGTTTATCTGTTGTTTCCATGCTACTCAAAACTTCATGCACCTTCATACCATCTCCCTTTGGCCATTCAAAGACTAAACTATACTATTTCATTCTTCAACACAGGCTGGCAACGTGAATCTGAAAGCAACGTTACAGCACGCGTCTGTAAAACAGATGGAAACAGAATTAATAGTCATTACTTCTCCTTAGGGAACCTGGGAGATTTAGTTCTGTGTGAATGGCAGTTAGGATAAGAAACTCTCAATAGAACTCTCAACACCCTCATGAAACTACAGTTTCCAGTATTCTTTGAGGAAAGCTCTAATGCTTACACTAGTATAACACAGCTAGGCTTGTAACATAAACATATCCCAAGTGAATGAAAAATTACCATAATCCACACAGTTGACAACAGTTGACACAGTTGACAACAGCAACTGACAGCAGTTTGAACACTTGAGACAGTGTGCAATCTTGTTCCTGCAAAGCATAGGGCCCTTTCATGCTACAAAACTATATCACCCCATTCCACCTTAACTCCTATAACTGCCTCCTAAGAAATCTTCTGTTTTTTTTTTAATTTGGTTAAGGCACTAGATTAGCTCTTTGGCTGAGATTTCTAAATAATTGTCTCTGAAGTGCAAATCCGAGGACTCCACAAGGTAAGCGTTATCTTCGGGCTAAAACCATGCAGTGTGAAGGGGTCCAAAGAGTTGTCATGGGAGCAAGGAGTGGGAATGTGGTCACACGGAACATGGCTGACTATAGAATTATTGCTCTCCTATGCATTGCAGGGAGTAGGTCATCCTTCATCGTATTAATTGTCCTTCATACAAAACTACCGTAACCTGCATCTTCTGCGTATACCAGTATACCACATCCTCCATTAATGCTCAGCTATATCACTGCAGGTGTATATCTGCTCTCCAGAACTTCATTTCAAATTAATTTATCTTTGATCTCTCTCTACCACATAGCTTTTGATTAAAAGAGAGTGTCTGACTAGCCATTACAATTCACACTTCAACGAAGTACAATGCCATTTAGAGGCACTAAATGCTCAGTGAATATTGTTTATGAATTCACTTAATTGTTTGTCTCTCACTCTGTTTCCCCATATTGTTTCCCAGGCTATGATGCCATCCTTTAGATTACCAAAGAAACAGGAAATATTGCAATTATTTACAATGGGCAAACAAAGCCCCACAATCTGTTTTGCTCTACCAATTGTATACAGTACTACTGTGAGTTGGCAGAAATACTCAGTTTCACAGGAGACAGAAGCACAGTGGTTTCTAAGCTCACCGCCGTCGGCTTTCTTTTTCCATATGCTCTCTTCTCTTCTCTCCCTTCCTCCCCTTTTCTCTCTCTCTATCTTTCTCAGCTTTCTCTACATTCACCGTGGTGATCATTCATCCTTTTCCTCAGCTCACTCTCTCCCACTCTCTTTCCAGGAAGAAAGAGATTCTCTTTCTCATTCTTTCCAAACACCATTCAAGCATCAAGTGTGGAGGAGGCAGAGGGAGTTATGACAGAGAGCTTCCTGCAAGCCCTTGGGAAGAAGAAGAAAAAAATCCAGACTGTTTCCAGCATCATCTCTATTGCAAGTTACAGATGCCCAGCACCTGGTAACTAAAGATGGTACTGCAGGCTAGAGAAAAAATTTAATTAATTAAACTTAATTCATCTATCTTTAATATAAAATAGTGCACACCCCCAGGGATCTTTTTGGCATCCATGCCACAGTATGGATCTCTAGATTTCACTGTCTCAGGATCATGGTGAAGACATGGTAGAGCCACAGCCCTACATTCTCTTTTCTTATTACACACACAACTGGAAAAGTTTGGCATTTGTCAAGACCCCTAGACCCCCCAGAAAGCCCATCACTCTAACAGTGCTATCATTTCCACATTGCACAATGTACAGAGATGTAATTTGAGAGTTCTTGGTTACTACCTCTTTCCTCTTACAAGTTAAGAAGAGTTCACTTAGGGTGCCATTCTCCAGAACCCCACAAATCCTGAAACTGATTGTAACCTATAGAAATTAACCAATATGATATGTACCTTCTGTGCATCTCGCGTTCAGTCAAGAAGATCCAAGTCATAGCTGCAATGATTATGCACTCTTTCCTAGTAACAAGTTCTAGTGAACTTCCTTCCAAATAAAATAGGCATAAGATTGTACCTTAGGTCAAAACCACATGCCAGACCACAATACCAGGCAGAGTCATACATGCGGCTGCAATACAGGCAGTCACATGATACCTTTTACAGAAAAGCAAGACAAAGTATCTGAAAATAACACAAATATTCCCACTACCCTAATCTATTTGCATCATTATTTGTCAGGTGATTTCCACGAACAGCACTAAAAATGTCTGGTTGTGATTAAAGAGCATGGGTTGGATGAGACAAATGAGACAAAAGAAAATTTTCTGAGACAATGTGAGTCACACATTTAGAACCAGGTAACACTCAGAAATGGCTGAAATATAAAAACCTTCTTCAAGAACATCATGGAGACTGGAGGTTTAAAGATATACAGGAGTTAGAAAGAAAAGGTCATAAAATGCAATGGCTAACCTGCTACCAAATTAAAACAAGATGGAAAGAAGACATAAAAAATTTCAGATGGAGGAAGGATAGATCAGAATTTGAGAAATTAATAGAGGCTGGTCAGGCAAGTTTATTTGCTAAAATTTACAAATTGTTGTTAAGGTTCAGCAGCGAGGAAAAACAAATGAAAGATTGTATGGTGAAATGGGCAACGACTGTAGGCCACAATATTCAGCTACAACAGTGGGAAGATGTTTGGACTAAAGGTCTGAAATTTACATCCTGTTCTGATTTAAAAAAGAAAACTTTTACAAAATGATGTATAGGTCGTATGCTACCCTGGTAAAATGACTGATGACAGTTACGCAAGACATCATTGCAGTCCCATCCTTCTCCCGTCCCGAAGCAGCGCAATCATGGACTAAATCATTGATAGGTTTTCCTCGTCTATGACCCACAATTGCACCTCCATTCCGCACTTACCTGGTATGCAGAGGGTCCAGAAGTGCAATGGCTGCACTTCTTGCCCCAGAGCAGTTTGGGAAAGTACTTGGCTGCATTGCGGAAGGAAGAAAAGGGGCCATCGCAGTTCCTGGATCATGGAGGCAGCTGGTGCAGAAGGGAGCGCTCTCGTCACACTCCCCTCCCAGCACAGCCACTGCCAGGATCCCCATAGAAAGCCACTGGGATAAGGTAGAGTGTGGAAAGGGCCATGGTGACCCTAAGGGGGACCCTATCACTAGATTTTCTTGGCAAGATTTGTTCAGAGGGGCTTTGCCCTTCCCCTCCTGTGGAGCTGAGAGAGTGTCACTTGCCTGAGGTCATACAGTGGGGGATTCAAACTCTGTTCTCCAGAGTTGTTGTTCAATGCTGAAAACACCACACCAACCTGGCTCTCTTTTTTTTAAAAAAAACTGTTGTTGTTGTGTGCCTTCAAGTTGTTTCTGACTTATGGCAACTCTAAGGTGAACCTATCACAGGGTTTTCTGGGCTGAGTGTGTCTGATGTGCCCCAGGTCACCCAGTGGATTTCCATGACCAAGCAGGGAATTGAACCCTGGCCTCCAGAGTCATAGGCCATTTCCACACTAGACTGTTATAGCGCTCTCATTCCGCTTTCAACCTCCTATGGAATCCTGGGGTTTGCAGTTTAGGGAGGGGCCGGCCACTACACCACACTGGCTCTCTTTTTATACCAGTTTCAATAATTTGTAAGCCACTGTTGAGTCCCACTGCTGGGAAAGATTCTGGATACAAATGAATATTTTTATTCTTTGTCTCCATCTTTTCATTATTTCAGGAAACCATATTAAAGTAAAACAATAACAGCAACCGTGGTAGGTTCCTCACGGCTACTTTTTTCATGCTGAAATACATGAAAATTGGTAAGTTGTAATGTGCTGATTACTTCTTTAACTCTTACAAGCAACAGCCCTAAAGAAAAGTTCCGGTTTACAGTAACAATTAATGTAGTTGCAAAGAAGTCACATTCATAATACTTGGCAGCAACACAGATAGATTAGGATTTGTTCTAGAGAACTGCTCAGCCATTAGTTACAACAAAGGCCATTCGATTTTCAGCCCAGCCTTGAGAGCTGCTGATAGTAGCTTCTTCTTCTTCTTCTTCTTCTTCTTTTTTGGCTTCTGTTTTCAATCCAATATGTTATCTACTCTGCTTCAGGAAGGAAGCAGCGTGTGTTGATAAGATTAACTAAAATTTGCAAAGGTGTTTCCAAGCTGCTGTGACCACAAAAATGGCTGATGGTGACCCTGCTTTTCTAGTAGGTTCACACACCTGATCATGCATCTGAATGTATATCACATAGTGAAAATAAGCACTGTCTGTATCTGTGAACCAGGTCCAAAGCACAGTTAGGAATACATACAGTTGTCACAGTTGAAAACTGGGGCACATGTCACCAAGCAACATTCAAGAGTGGTCAAGATGGCAGAAGGCTTCCCTCAGGGCACTTAGGAGAAATAAATCACCAGGAACAGATGACATTCTTGGATCAATGTGCAGAATCAGCCCTGAAGAAGGATGCACCCTGACCCACATCATGATTTGGGCAACTGAGAGATAATCCTTCTTGATTCTCCCACTAACTATGCACTCACTCTGGTTTTCCCAACATGGTGTCCACCAGGGGTGTTAGACTACAGCTTCCATTATCACCAGACAACACAAATTATGTTGGCTTTAGCTGGTTGGAACTGTAATTCAACAAATCTGGAATCCTCTAACTGTAGAAGACCACACCAAACCTTTGCTTTGATACAACCTGCCTGCTTTCTACAGTTTTCAGGGCTTCCTTCTAATGAAATGTATTTGATGACTTGACATGGACAGCTGTTGCCAGTTTTCATTGAGCTGAAAGCCTCAGGAGCAGGGTCAGATCCAAAGAGTGAGCAAGGGCCTGGCCCACAGCCATAACATACAGATGTCCTAAAGACTGTGTTTCCTTTCCAGCTCCATTCAGTATGCTCTTGGCCTGGCTCCACTCTTTGAAAGATCCCATTGTTCTGAATAGAGCCTCCATCTTACGGCCATGGGGCTGATCAGTGAAAGCGACTACACAATGAAGGGGGCTTCTATGTTGCTGCTATTAAGTACTATTTACAGGCTGGGCAGTGTCAAATACTTGGTGAATGAGGCAGACAGAACCTTAGGTCAGAAGAAACCATTATGTCATAAAATGGCAGCACTGGGAAAAGAGAGAGAAAGATCACAGCTCCCTTGTCGCGTGGCTGTTCTGGAAATTTCATCAGCCCCAACACAACTGAAGCCTGCACCAGGATGCAGAAAGATATCACCACATCACTTTTCAACATGCCTGCATGATCAGTCCTGTCTGTTTAAGGGACACTTCCCATATGAAAGCTGCAAAAGCAAGAAAATGGATGTTTGAATTAGTCCCAACCCTTAAAAGAAATTGTAATGACTACAGATACAAAAATAAGTGCAATAGAACTACCTGAAAGAAGAGATATGCAGCACTTCTTTGTATTTGAGCCCATCTTTAGATGTACTTTGGTACAGTGGATCCCTCTTCTACCACTCTCACCCCAAGTAACAACAGTATCACCTAATGTAAAAATTGCAGGAAAACCCCTGGGTCTGTGCATGCATGGCCTTGAATACTATGATGGAAGAGAGATGGGGTATCAACGTATTAAAATAAAATAGTCAATTATGCAAGGGTCCAGTATAAACCCATAATGTTGATAACATTAAGGACTATCTAGAACCAGATAGTTGTTGACTGGTACTCTTTTATAGAAAGTACTGAATATAAACCTGGGGAGAGGGGTTCTGGAATGCTTTCTGCCAATGATCTCAACAAGTTGTCAGCTTATTTTTTTAAAAAAAAAACTTAGGGAGAGTATATCTTTGCTTCAAAAGGCTGCATTTTTTAAAAGTGCATATGTGTATGTATACAAACATTACCATGAAAATCCAATACCATTCTTCAGATTTCTTTAGGTCAACATGTCAATATGAGTCACACGTGCCAAGGTCTTCTAACAGCACATTCTTACTCAGAAACAAGGAATGTGTCCAAATGGTTTGTCAAGAATACTTGGAAATACAGGAAGGATGTATTTCTCTGCGATGCTTTTAAGCACAGCTGGTTTAGGATCCAAACCAAATCCCTATTCCTGTTTTGCTGTTTTTCCTTATGACTGTGTATCAATGTCTTCAAGTAAGTGATAGACTGACTTTTTCAAGCCACATGACTCCAGCTGCCATTTGTTTTGAGAAACAAAACTGTCCCACCCATATAATGTGTGGCCAGGAGACCAATAACCATCAGAGTAGCTTTTTGCATTGCCAGTCTTAATAAGATTAGTAATGTTCAAGTCCTGGAAGAATAATGAAGGCTTGAGTTTTTAGCTGATTTATGGGCCTTGGATGTTGCACATCACAGTTATTCCATAATCTCCATTGGGACAAATAATACATTTTTCCACCAAGTCAAAAAGAAGATGTAAGACAGCATCTCTTAGATGAATTGTTCAGCGTTTTTTCCTCTCTGTGTGAGGCTGTATGAGGCCCAGGGGACAGCAGTGCTCACTAGGATATCTGAACTGCAGGACATTGTTGGAAATGGTGGGTATTTATTTATTTGTACTCCATTTTTCTCCCCGCACAGAATTCAGGGCAGCTTATTACCATTTAAAACAAAGCACAACTAAATAAAATGCTTTCTCAGTGAGCCAGTATAGTGTGGAGAGTAGGGCTAGGATTCCATAGGACCAGAGTTTGAATTCCTGCTCAGCCATGGAAACCCTCTGGGTGACCTTGGGCAAGTCACACTTTCTCAATCTTAAAGGAGGCAATGGCAAACCTCCCCTAAATAAATCTTGCCAAGAAAAGCCTGAGATTGGGTTGCTCTAAATCAGAAAGAACCGAGGAATAATTGCTCCCTATAAATCATTTTTCTGTTCCTTAGATGTGGGCTGCTCTCTAATAGGCTGATTAAAATACCTTGTTTTGCATATAATACATGAAGTGAAAGTACCATTCATTTGCTCAACTTCCTCCTCGAGCTGAAGAAATACACCTCCAATTTTGGTCTTTCATCTTATATTCTCCTGTATCACTCTTTCAGTCCTGCTGATTCAAGAGATTTCGATTCTGTTTACCTCCCCACCCTGAAGAAAGCAGTTTGCCTAGAAAGCCTTCCTGTTTCAGGCATTTGAAGTTCTGCTAAGACCTTCTCCCTTCTTGTGTGCCCAAAGATCAAAGAACTTTGTGGTGGAGTTACAGAACCTAATGGACAGCACATCCTCCAGCAAGATAAATAAAGAGGACAGGACATAGAAGAGGAGGAAGGAAGCATCCCTCCTGCCTAGGAAATTGTCCAATGTTTTGAGTCAAGGAAAAGATAACTTACAGAGAGTCACTTCCTTTCTCTAACCCTCTGAGAATGAAATCATTATTTCAGGGGAAGATGAACTGAAATTCCCCAGGTGCCAGGGCTGTTTTTCTGACCATTAAGATACTCTCTGTGAGACCTGCAGAAAAAGGTCATCCCTTTCTGCCATTTGTTTCTGTTAGTATTCAGGCATGGAGGAAATTAACCAGAAAAATCACAGTGTGTAACCACCCGCTATGCAGAAACTCTTAGCTATCTTTCCTTGTTGTTGTTGTATGCCTTCAAATCATTTCCGACTTATGGTGACCCAAAGGTGAATCTGTCACGGGATTTTCTGGGGCTACAGATCACCACCTGTAGCTAAAATGGATCCTCCCTTCTCTTTCTCCAATACTTTAAAAATGGTTTGCAAAGGAAACTAGATAAGGCAGCCAGTGAGAGACAGGAAGCAACCCAATATCCAACAGGTCAGCTTTTAAGACAGGCAGGAGGGACATTCTTGATAGCTGTCACACAAGAATAAAGTCCAATGCATTTGGCAGTGACAGTTTTGTTTTCCAAGGTACAGTAGTTCTCAAATTAGATTTCTGAATTGGACTGTGAGCCAGGGCAGTTTCTGCATCAGCTGAAGTAGTTAACTAGCCAGTGACTGCATGTTTTGGCTGTGATCACAAGGACTTTCCCCCTTACCGAAGTACAAATGGCCTTTCTGGACAAAATTACAAAGAGATACTATGCTCACAAAATACCACGCTACAGTGAAATGTCCAGTTCATTCATTTAGCCAAAGAACAGTTAACATAAATGAAGCAGAACTGCATTTTTTGAGACCAGCATTTCACTGAGGTTTCTGAGGAGGGGCTGGGGGCAATGATTCTTCTTTCTTTCAAAGAATTTGAAGAGGAGATTAAGACACACTCTATTTTTTTGACCAAAATCAGAAGCGACAAAGTGCTCTGTTCTCTTTGGAAGGAAGCACTCTTCATTTTCTCCTGCTGTTGCAGCTGCTATTGTTATGTGCTTCAAGTCAACTGACTTATGGTGACACTATCACCAGCTTTTCTAGGCAAGATTTATTCAAAGGGGGGTTGCCATTGCCTTCCTTTGAGGCTGAAAGTGCCCCATGGGTTTCCATGGCCAAATAAGACTTCAAATCCTGGTCTCTCGGAGCCCTAGTCAAGAGTCAAACCACTACATCACACTGGTTCTCTTCCTGTCTCTGCTGAAATTAACAGCACCAAACTACAACTGCACTTTACTTAAAAATAAAATAGTAGGTGAACCATCAATAGACTCCCACATTTCATATAGTCTGGCCCATACAGAAACAGCTACACTCTTATTTTGTTTGTGGTTGGTTCAGCAGGATATGGAGCATATAAACACCTTGAATGAATAGGACTTTTTGCCCTAAATCCTATTGTCCTAACTAGAGTAAACTCACTGAATCAATGAAATTTACATATGTGCATTTGCTAAGTTACTATTGATTCAGTGGGGCTAACAACTGGATGAAGGTCTTTGTGGCAAGCATGTTGCACTTAAATTTGAAATATTTGGGCTCAAACTGTTTCCTGTCCTTCATCAGTACAACACCATGCTTATATCTAGATCCAGATTCTTCAGTAAGAAAGGTGCCTGGAAAATGCGTGTAACATGGAAGAGGGCGTTTTAAGATTACCAATGATAACCTTCACTCTCAAAGGATAGCCTGGTGCTCAGAAATTTTTCTGTGTTTAAATTTGTCTCCAACTGCTTTGTGCAGATATCCAGTGTTCATCCAAAGGTTCTATTTCCTAAAGCCTCGTTGTACGTTTTCATCATATGTATATACACACATACATACATACATACATACATACATACATGGACCCTTGAAGGCAGGGACTCATGTCCCCCCCCGCCCCGTTCCCAAATGATCTGGCAAAACTGGACCACCAAAACTCCCATGTTGTTGAGTCTCCTTAGGAATTGTCAGAAATGTATGAAATCATCAAGTACCAAGAAATACAATGATAATGATCCTTGTTGAGCCCTCCCAGGAATAATAAAGGCTGCCTGCAATCTATCCGATGTATACTTATTTGGGAATAAGCTACACTCAACACACAGATTGCACTTCTAAGTACCCATTGTGCTTGTAAGAGTCTGCATATAATAATGTTTCAGTGATAATGGGTAGGAAAAGTAGTTTGCCCTCCCTCTGTAAGTATTTGCAATAGGTAACATGAACAACAATATGCCTACCATTATTGATTTCCCCAGCACAGCCTTAAAAATGGTTCCAAGGTCCCTAGTCACATCTTCAGGATCTTGCCATCTTATACCAAAGGTGACTTCCTGCTCTTGTTCTCTTTCTTTCAAAACCATTTCTTCACATTTGAGATCTTTCTTGAGTTATGGCCAATGTTATTCTTAGTATCCCTGTCTAAAAGTTTAGCTATCCATCTGCCTTGGGTTTTCTGTTTTGCAGCTGCAAGCTTAAGCACCTCCACAACTCATTTTATAAAAATAAATGGAACTGCACCGGGTGTTTGGGAATCTATGAAGAGATTGTATCTAACAGAGCAGCTTCCTGTGGAATTAAATGTGGCTTGCGCCACTTCTGTATTGCAAAAACAACCACCCAAACATAAATTAGAATTGGCTCAAACAAGTTCAACATATTCTTGGATGTATTGAGTTCGAGCTCAAGTACATGCTGAACTTATTTAAAAACATCAACAATGAACTCAGTGGCACTTACTTCTAATTAGGCATGTATAAGAAAGCTACAATCCTATAACCCCTTACCTAGCAATAGATACTATTTAACTCAGTGGGGGTTAACTCAATGGGAGATGCTATTGATGACCTGGGCTCATTGAGGGCTCTAATTCAGAGAGTCTCCATGAGCTAAGGCCAACCTGACAGTAAATAATAAGCATACAGTTCTATGGCCACTGACCCTGCAGTAAGCCATATGTTATTCAGTGAGACAGCTTTGAGCAGGCATGTATAGGACTGTACTGCAAGACTGCAATCATAAACACACAGACTGGGGAATCCATCCCACTGAAGCCAGGGTATATTGTTCTGATTAAATACACTTAGGATTCTATTTCAGATTCCAATTGTTCATCACGCATATCTGAAGTTCTGCATTCAAACACATGCAAATGACTAACAAAAACAGAGATGTTTAAACTATACAAAAATCTCAAAGAATATATGGATGTTTTCCCAGTGACCTCACCCTCAGCTTGATCTCATGTTTACTTGGAAGCAAGTCTCGTTGATTTCAGTTTCAGCCTACAGGGAATCTGTCTATTTCTTCTTTTTGCTGGAAATCGTTCCCAATATAATGCTTTTGCACCATGAGTGAAGAACTGGACGGTATCAGCAGCGTAAAATGTTAGGTCACAACTTCATTGTTATAGAAAACACATACACACTAACATAACAGCCTAATTACCACAAGGGTAGCAAAGCCCATTTTCCGTAAGCCTAGAGAGGCCGCTTGGCCACACAGACCAACACTGCCATGTCAGGATGCCTGGACACTCAAGAATGAATGTCCTGGAACTTGCAATCCATAAGGACTCCAGTCAGAAAGATTAGGGTACTGTTTTTGTGTAGTTGCCCAAAGCTGCAGGACAGACCTCTCCCAACATTTTGATCTCATTCCATTTCCTCCAACCAATTCTGGGTTTCATTCCCTGACTGAGAGGTGTAGTCCCAAAATGATAACTTTCCTATGCTTTGGCAAACTCCATCCAACTTTTAATTGAAATACAATATGAGGTCAACCCTCTGTTTCACCTGAAAGGAGACGAAAAACCTTGTTCTTGGATTTTAAGAACCAGAAATATTCTACACTTTATGACAACTTTCCTTTTCATTTTGTATTTATGCACAAAATATGAAAGAGGATGCACACTGTTGTTGGCTGATACATCATAACTGATGAGCCTGTCCTGAGAGATGTCACCAACTTTACTGTGCAGCCTACCTGCCCCCTATTAAGGCATCCATTTGCATGACATCACATTCTTTTGGCTCCCAGACCACAATCTTTAGACCAAATAGGCTGCGTTTCAGAATACAATACAGATTTTGTCACCTGTAGGAAGCTTAGGGAACTCATCTGCTGGGGTTCTCCTGTTCTGTTTGAGCATTTCCTTTACTAATTTCAGAGAAATTGGAAACATACTGGAATTGGGCAAGCTAGATAACACATGCGTGTGATTTTTTTTTTTTAAGATAAAAAGGATTTCTTCCTCATTCAAGCCTCAGAAGATAGAACTTAATCATTTGATAGTTAGGATAAAGTTTTTTCCCCTAGCGATATAGTGATTTGAGACTACAACCCTGGAGACAAGGGTTTGTTTCCCTGTTTGGCCATGGAAACCCATTAGGTGTCCTTGGGAGCATCACACACTCTCATAACAATTAGGTTAAATAATAACATTAATAGTATGAAGATGAAGGATTGCATTTATTACATGCTACAGCAAACAAAATCATGAGTCCTTTCATTTGCTCCTGCCATTCCCTTACAGAATTGAATGTCAGTGTGAGCTTGTTTGAATGGATGAGGGGCCCATTCAGGAAACAAACACAATATATGTGTTCCGTTTTGTAAGCAAGTTAAGCGCAGGGCTCCGATGAAAATAGCACAGCATGGTTCCCAGGAGGCACCTGGAGGAGGTTATGTCATCATGCTCAGAGTTAATTGACAGCTAATGTTTTGCTCAAGACTTTGTTTCTGCCAATCAGTTGTGACAGTACTTTGTATTTTAGCTCTGCACAATCAAAAACGCTGCAGGAAATTTAAGTACAGTTATGTTTACAGTAGGATGCAGACCCAAAGCAACTCAGGAGACCAGATTTAGGACTTCTTTCAATAAAGGCTCTGTTCTGAAGGCTAAATCCAATAACAGACCATGGTTTTGTAACATGGAGTTCTTGAATGCATTTAACACTGCTCCATCAGTTTCCAGATGCAGTGGTACAGAAATACTGTATATTTTATTAGAGCCAAATGTAAGTTGGAATCCCTTGAGGTCAACAAGATTTTGCCTTAGCTCTCAGAAAGCAAAGATTTGATTCCTAACACAAGAAATGAGTACAGTATAGTTGTTTTTTCTCACTACACATTGACCAGTCCCAACAAGACATTCTGGAATTGCAAAAAGGAGATGCAATGCTACACAGGATGTTATACTATATGGGATCACATGGAGCCCCTGCGGCAAACTAGCACTTGTGTGAATTATGCAGTTTCCTTCACTCTCCTATGATGATATGCAGATGATCAATTCAGATCAATTCATTCTAAGCCTGACAAAAGCGCTGCGCAGACATTCCTTCTGTTGCAAACAAGCAGTGCAAACTTCTTTTACAAACTATTCTTCAGTACTGCTGTCTGTGCACTTCAATCCATTGCTATGTTCTGCCTTTGATCAAAGCAAAGTAACAATATACTTCTCTTCCAGAATTTTGGACTCAAATTCCTTCTGATAGGCTTAATAAAGCATTGGGTACAATTATGAGATGCTAAGGAAGTATACCATCTGTTGATTTACTAGACAAAAAAAAATAGAGAAACAGTTTCTTAAACAGTGGCCTAAGCAGCTGTGGGACAAACCACAGAAATTCTGTTAAGATATAGCTTCACATAGATGTTATAGACTTCAAGAAAGTAACCCTAACAAGACAGCTGTTCTCTTCTTCCTCCCACAATATTTGGGAAGTGAGATTTGCAGGTTTCACTCAGTCTCATTCATTGTCATTAGAAGAACACGGTATGACAAGCAGACACCTTGGGTTTCCAGAGACTCATAGCAGAAAGACGCAGTACTCATAAGAAGTAAGATCTATGAGTCCTGTTTCCTGCATTATCAAATAAACAAGGTAAGAAGAAATGAGGCAAAATTTTGTTATTTTCCTTTCACTTGTCATTGTCAAACTGTATGTTACACTGAATTGTCATGCAATAAAACCTGGATAGCAACTTGTCCTTTGCAAAAACATACATGTGAGGGTGAAAAATGCTCAGTCCTTCCACTACCCACTGAAGCCCTCACACAGCCACTTTGACTCCTGCAGCTTACTGGACCAGTGTCTGTGAGCTAAACACGGGACCTAAAACACTGGCAAAGATAGAAATAATTGAGAAGAAGACACTGCAAGGAGGAAAAGCAACTGGTGGGTGAAACGTTATGTACTCCTTTTCCTCTCATCCCTTCTTTGGTGATGATCAGCTCCATCAGAGAGTGCTCTACAAGACAGAATGGACTGTTAAGACCTTTGTTTCATGTACATGCCGCAGCATAGTTTGGAGTTCAACCCTCATGATTTTTTAGAGTATACTTTATTAAAATTTAACATAACCTAACAACAAAACTAATACAAAAATCAAATTATATCATCCTCTTAAGTTTCGAATAACACAACAAAAATATACATAACACTACAGAATATATACAATTAACAAACATTAAAAACATTTTAAAATATGACCTCCGGCCCTTTAATGGAAATGAGCAGCTTTATCCCTTAGACAGGTCTGCTAAAGGGCAAGGTGCTGGAACAATATGGGATATCCTTTCGAAGGTGAATCTTGAAGGGGAAATTTAACCTGAATGTGACTGCAAAGGCAAGAGATTTCCTGCAGAGATACAGAAAAGATTTTGAAGAAGAGGTTTCAACTGAGGAAGAAGAAAAAGCCCTGGATCAAAGTTCTAAAGAAGAAAGTAGTGGAGAGGAAAGGGGGAAAAGCTCTCCAGCCCAGGCCAAAGTGGAAATAGACTCTAATGAATATGCTTAAAAATGACTTTAATTTTTTTCTTAGAATATAAAAGAAGATAATTCACTCTGTAAAAAAAGAAAGATCTTTCACTATTTGGAAAAACAAAAATTGGATTTGATTTGTTTATAAGAAACATATGTTGGAAAAAGAAAATAAATATTTACTAATTTCTAAATTAGGTAAGGAATTTATTTCATCTTTTGATAAGAAAAAAGAGTGGTAATTTATGCAGGTACAAAATCGGCTCCAGAAAAAAAAAACTGAAGACTCAGATGATGGCTTTGTAGTAGTTGAAATTCAAATTCAAATAAATCCCACTTCTTTGAAAAGTTGCTGGAAAAAATGTAGAGTTCTCTTATAGGAAATAAATTGGGGGCGATTTCAATGGGGTAATTAAGCCAAGAATTGATAGGTTGTCTGAAAACCAAAGAAAACATGACCAAGAAAAATTGCCGAAATTTTTTTTTAGCTGATGGACACCCTGGAAATACTGGAGACCTGGAGATTAAAATATGGAGAAGCAAGAGAATATACTTTTTTTTCCCAGAAAGACACAAATTGTTTTCTAGAACTGATATGCTTTTGACATCTAAATCCTTGTCCAATATTATTAAAGATAAAGAAATACCACCAAAAACTTTATATGATCATAATCCATTTGTGTTGACCTTTAAGAAGAAGCATGCCAATTTAATTGCAGATTAAATGACGCTTTACTCACAAATGAAGAAATATTGAACAAAGCAAAAGAGACTTTTAAAAACTTTTTTGAAGATAACTTAAAGGAAAAGAAATTAGAAAAATTTGGAGTGCAAGTAAAGCGGTTATGAGAGGGTTCTTTATTCAACAGAATTCAGAACTTAAAAGAAAAAGACAACTGCAAAATCAAAACATTTTGGATTGCTTTAATCCACATCATAAAGTACTCTTTAAACCTCATCTTCTCCAAAACTCAAAAAAACAAAAAACAAAAAAACAAAAACAAAAAAAATTCAGATTGTCAAAATTGTTTTCCATAACCAGAATAATAAATGCCAACTTTTTCTTGTTACAATTGTCTAAGTATTCCAAGATATCCACAACGCATCTAGTAACTGTCTTTTTGGCAGAAATCTGATTGGTCTTTATGAATGAATTCTTGCAGAATCTTTTAAAATCATTCAGCTAAAATCATTGTAAAAAAGTTATAGTCATTATTCATAATTCCTTATCATTGTCAAGTCCTGTCATCATTATGTCCTTCCAAATCTTTAGAATCTTTTTTGTCAATGAAATTTAATTCATTTATCTTTGTAGGAGTAAAAATAGCTGCTCTTCTAAATGTTTATAATAACTTGCTGATAAACCATCTGGTCTTGGAGCTTTTCCTGACAATCTTTTTAACAGCTTCAACAATCTCAGTCACTGTTATAGATGCACTCATCATCTGTTTTTGTAGTTCTGAAATCCCAGGGAGATCTTGTTCATTCAAATATTCCTCCATCTTTTTCAAAGAAATTTGTTGGGTTTTTATACAATGATGTATAATAATGATAAAACTCCTTCCTAATACTTATATTATCACTCACTATTTCATTCCTTTTTTGTAACTTCAAGATCAGGTTTTTTCCTCTCTTTTCTCAAAGTAGTTCTGCCTTCAGTAATGTTCAACAGCATATACTCAAAGATACGCTGTAGCATGACTTTTATATTCTAGTTCTTGTGATCATGGTGAAAATCAACAGGTTGCAAATATGTACAACAGTGCTTTAGAATGTTACAGCAAGGGGAGCTTCAAAAGGGGACTGGAGAAATTAATGCAGGATGAGGCTTCATAATGTAATGAGTGATTACTAATAAAGATGGATATACAGTATATTCCCTCCCGTACTAGAGATGTAGCCATTATTAGGTAGTGTTAGAGAGAAGCTGCAATTCCATTCATGTCTGGCTTAGGACTTCCCATGGGCAGCTGAATTGACTGAACTGACTCTGTGAATTGTTTGTTGGACTAGACAGGCCCTTCATATGATCTGGCAGGCCTCTTATTCAAACGGTGGTTAATAGAATTCAAGCAGTATTTAAGAATTTAAATATAATGTATAAATATAATCCTTTATAATGTCATGTCATTCACTGGCTAGTGTAACACTTAATTAATCAACACTCTATTTTATTTGGCTACCCAAATAGAGCTGAGTCATGATTGGAGGTTTCTGCTTAGTGCAAATACAAAACCAACAGATTACATATGTAAATATACATATACCCTTCTCTTATACCTTTCCTTATCTTACAATATTTCAAAATAGCTTACTTACTTATTCTTCTCAACATCCAAGATGAAGTTTCTTCCTTCCACTGTTAAACTGACTTCTGCTCGAGGTGGATACTGCAAATGACATAAAATCTAACTGTTATATGTAGATACATACACATATGTGCATGTGCACACATGCACACAGAACAGGCTGATCTAGGCAATCATATCTTGGTTGATGAAACTGGGATATGAATACATATTGGGGTTTCATACACAACCCTTTTGCTTATTAAAATTTGATGCAGCAATGAACAACCAAAAAACTGTCATGATAGTTTCTTGTCTCATATGAACCAAGATCATGGTTAACACTCAGGTTCACAGCAAGCCAGCTTCAACTAATGGTTTCATACAGTATCTCTGCTTCATATCCCTGCCTTGCTTGAAACTGGTTAATGACAGTTTTGGGAATGAGCTAAAACAGCAAACTATAGTAAACAGATGACTTCGTGGAAGGGCTGGTCTAAGACATTTTGCTGCCAAAGGTAGAACAGCAAATGATATTCCACTGGGTTCAACGTATATATTTACCCAAAGCCAGTTGTTTTGGCATAAGAGACAAAATTTCTCAAACTCCTCTCCTAGTGCCTAACAGTCAAAATGCAATGATAACACATTAATTAACAACTTATTGCCAGTGGTGGTTGGTTGATTCTGAGTCAATGGGGCAGTGAATTCATTTCAGATTTTAGATGAGAGTCAAAAGCAGTATCTAAAATGCAGAATTCCATCCCTTAAATTGATTCAGCACCTTGGACAGGTCCTTCAGGCCTTTTCGGAACCTGGAGTGGGTTTACTGGCCCCTAACATGGCTGCTTGCTACTCTTTCAGGACACCTAAAATCTGCTACCTAAGGCACATGCTTTACCCTTCCTAATGGTAAGCTAGCCCTGATTTTGATTTGATATTTATTTATTTATTTACTTACTTACTTACTTATGGTCAAAACGGTAGCACAGAGTCCTTCTCCTTTGAAAACTCATAAAAACTGAGATATAATCAGCCAGACATGGATACTCTATAACTTACTAGACATCAAATCATTAACTAAAAGATGACCCAGCATGGTGTAGTGGTTCGAGTGTTGACTATGATCCTGGAGACCAGGGTTTGATTCCCCACTCAGCCATGGGAACTCACTGAATGACCTTTGGCACATCACACAGTGTCAGCCCCATAAAACCCTGCGATAGTTTCACCTTAGGGTCACCATAAGACAGAAATGACTTAAAGGCACACAACAACAACAACAACAACAACAACAGCAAGACATAGCAATTTGTGTATTCTGCTAATTGATAAGCTGTAATCTGCAGCACCATTACAGCCCAATGCTATGCCTTTTACTTAGATGGAAGTTCAATATAGCTCAACAAGACCCATGTAAGTATATTTGATATTGCAGATTTATTGGTCCACATTGGGACCACAATATATATAAGGAGGGGCAATATTAACCCTGTAGAAGAAAAGGAAAGAAAATATTCAGGATAATATCTCTTCTGTGAATTAAGGGGAGAAACTAAGATCCCACACTTTTTATAACAATACATGGAAATTCAACATAGGTGATATAAACAACAGCCTGCCTTACGATAAACTAATGTATGAACCAATGGTAGTTGCTTGGAAATAGGTTCTGAAGAAGGAGAAAACAGTCATCTCACTACAGTTACGGATATTGCTTCAGAAAGGGAAGTACGACAATCAGAAGGACTTTGTTGCTGTTGGAGTATAAGCAGCTAACAGCTAATATTTGGCAACTGTTAACTAATAGGCCAATTAAGGAGGAAGAAAGAAGGAAACTGGTATATATGGGACATCTAACAAGTCACTTTTCCATTTCCTCACTTATCCTTGCCATTGGCAGCACATTTGAGACATAAAAAAACCATGATTGGCAGTTAACAAAAAACTAAAATGAGCCATCATCATTTCTACTACGATTACTTCCTACTAATCCATCAACCCTCAAAAAAAAGTAAAGCAAAAGGACTAATGTTGATCCCAGAAACACTTTATAATCACAAATTGTACCCAACATTAGATGGATGCTAGTATCTCCAACTTGGGGCACAAATGAGACTCATCTTATTCACCTAGTCTTATTCATTCGAGTCTTCTGGGCCCTGGTAGAGTTTACACTGTTTGTAACTGCCCAGAAGGCAGGTGCAGTTCCTCATTTGATAGTCCCCTGTGTAATCTCCTTGTTGGGCAATCTCCTTAACCACTTTGTGACCAAGAACAAAAATATGAAATAATGTTAATGTTTCACTTCATGTTACACAAAGCCTGCCACATCCGTTCTAAAAATTGTTACATTTCCAAGGAATCTGAAAGCAATGACCACATCTTTCAAGAGCATATTGAATCCTTACATATACGGGAACTGGGAGGGAAAAAAAACACCTCCGCTTGTTATGATTAAAATTGTTCTGCGTCACATTAAAACAGAGGACCTATTTACCAAAATGAGGACAAAAACTGGCACTGATTCATATGAAACATACATTAATGTACATGTATCTATGCAAATTTTGGAATAAACTACTAATTTTTTTATTTAAAATGCCATAGCATACTACAGTATACCCAAATGAGCTGTGTGTCTACCTGCTTAGCTCGCTCTCAAGGTGCTAACCAACTGCTTTAAAGCTTTTGCTCTCTCTTCTCATAGTTATTTAACATTAACTGAAACAGAGGACCATTCGCTGTAAGGCAGAACACTTGGCTACCCCAGCTACATATTTGTCTGGTGCTTCCATCCCATTTAAACAGAGAAAACAACAACAACTAAATCGTCCCTTCAGATATGCTGCTGCACATTCGTGTCATTTCTTTCAGTGTAGGAAGTGTCTTCGTAGGGATCGGAGAAACTCCCAATGTTGGACTGAGGCCCGGGGCAGGTGGAAGGCTAATAGCATTCCCGAACTTTTCCGGTCATGTAGTTCACACAGTCAGATTCTTGTACCTACACAGGCATCCCAGCACGACAGACAAATAAGAAGGCATAGAAAAAAATTGGGCTCTGGCAACCATTGCCACAGCTGTAGTTTTTCCAGCTGCTGCAACCTCAAGAACTGCCATTTCCACATGCCACTCATTTCTACAGTAACGTTTATTTATGTCATTACAATAGCCACAAGTATGAAAAGCAATTTGAACTGCTCCCGGTGTGTTTGACAAGTGGTGTGATCTACTCTAAGAATGAGTAATCTTCGGTTCCCTGGATCTTTTAGACCACAGCTCCCATAATTCTTCATCACTGGCCATGCTAGGACTAAATCAATGTCAAAGTACAACTCAGATTACAGTCAGTCCTCCATATCCATGGGTTTAACGTTCACAGGTATGATTATTCACAGACTATTTGCCGCTCCCTCTGCCCCTGCCCTGTGCCATTTTTAATAGGGATTTCTAAGTCTCACCTCACAGTCACAGTCTCTCTGCAACCCTTGGGAGACCAAGGGAGATTATGAACAGGAGGCGAGGCTTGTAAGTCCCTCTTTAAAATGGCATAAAGCAGCAGCAGAGGTGGTGGTGAGCCCTACCAGCTACCACTTCTGCCTTGAGAAGGAACCCCACCACCTTGAAGGCAGAACCTGGTGGCTGGCATGCTCCCCACCACAGATTCAAATGTACTGTGTATTGTACATTTGAATCCATGGTGGGTTGAACCTGCTCCCTTCTCCTTTTTTGTGTACGATAAATGTGGTTTGTGGGCTCTAGGGACAGACTGTGGTTCTTCCACTTTCATTGGGGTCTTACAGCCCTACTGCCATGAATATGGAGTATTGCTAAAATTTGAGTCCTATTTTGGTTATGGGCACACAAACACTAGAATATGCCTGGATCAGTGCTGAGAATCAGGCAGCCCTCCAGACGTTATTGAACTGCAACTCGCAGCGTTCTTGGCCACTGGCTATGCTGCTAAATCTGCAAAGACTTCCAGTGCAATGACAGCTGGAGGGCTGCACATTTCGTAACTCTGGTTTCAGTCAGAGCACACAGTCTCAGTCTCAACACTCACTCACTTATCTTTACAAAATAAATGATAGTGGCCTACTTCGCAAAGAAGGATGAGTGCAAAGGAAGCATTCTTATAGAATAAATTTTGCCTCAAAATATTACACCACCCTTTACCCCATATCAAAAGCACTTCTTCACCAAAGGCTCCAAATGAGAGCAACTAACTAGCTGCAACAGTGTTAAGTGTTTCCACAAATGACCACAGCTCAGTTTAGGGCAGTGACAGGAGGCATCGTGAACAGTTATATAAAAGACACTTACAATAGACAAAAGGCTATCCAGTTCTCAAACACACACATACAGCCACCACCACTTCTTAGACCTGCACAATAATCCCCTAAGGCTCCATGTTGTACCTGTGCCAAATCCACATCATAAAATGTGGTAAGTTTCTGGGGTCATCAACAGGTATGCAGGAACTAAAGTTTAGGATTAAGTCTAAGTCTCTTCTAAAAGCAGAGCAAAAAGAAAGATTGCAACATTAAAATATCAAGCCGGAATCCTTCTTTAACTTCAATGTTCCTGCCAGATACCAGTTCAAAACGACACAGAACATCCTTACACACATAGTTTTGAAGGGGGTTTACAGTCTTCATAGGTTTCAGAGCTACTTCTCAGCTGACAAATTATGCCCACCAATAGTCAGATCTGGAGGACCATGCTTATCTCAAAGGGGTGAACAGGGTATCAATGCTCCCTGTCTTTCTGCATAAGCAACTTACCTTATAATTGTCAGAGTTTCCATATGCTCTCCACTGAGGTGTGATGACTTCACGGTGCATCTGGGAGTTGACTACCTCTCTCTTCCCTGGGGAAACACAGGCAAACAGTTCAAAGCCCTGATATGAACTCTTGAAAAGGTCATCACAGTACAGCAACACAAAGTAAAGCAACCTCTGGTCCTTCTAGTCATTCACACATTTTAGTGCTTCACTCTCCCCACAATTTTCTCTGCCAAATAGCACCATCCTTTATGTAATTCCTCAGTGCAATTCAAAACTTAGTTCTACTTTGTCATCTGGGAAACGTACCTGATAACATGAAAGATTAAACAAGTAGTCCAGATTCATCTCCAGAATCCCAAATGATAATTAAACATTCTTAGCTCTCCTCCCTAAAAAAGCTCTAAAAGCTCTAAAAAAGATTGTTCCTGCAGACTCCACTGTTACCTTCTGTATGGGTGGGTAGTATGACCCCGTGGGCCACAGGGCCATTTTGAGGCCTTCAAGGACCCTCCACAATCCAAAAATGGGAGGGTTTGGCTTTCTCCTCAGAAAATACCTGTGGCAACTAGGTGACAATTTCATGATGTTCCCTCCTCATGCTCTTTCAGGCTGAGGAGACATCCTTTCTTTTCCCAAACAGGAAGTAAATCAGAATTTGACTTTCTTGTTTGAAGAGACAAAGGCCTCTCCTTGGTTTAACAGTATGGGAGGATCAAAAAACATGGTGTCATTACTCCTTTCATGGCCCCCCAATATTTTTTTTAAAAAAGATTTTTAAAAGTAAAATTCCTTCCATGGTTTTTCAGGGGCACAGCAAGGGCTCTCCAAGGTTCCATAGGCAATGTAGCCCTCCAGCTTTCTGAAGGTGCTCGTCCTGGTCTGTAGAGCATCTGCCCGGGCCTCTAAGATGAAGGCAATCATTCCTGAACCTGAACCTTCCTGCCTGGTCATGTGAAATCGCTAGTTGTGTGATAAAAGGTGGTTGTTATTGTTGACAAGTTTTCAGAATAGCAGTAAGTCAGGAAGCAGTCAGTCAGGAAGCAGGTATTAGCAAATTTGTGTGCTACTTTTTCAATACCAAGTGAAAGTATTGATTTCAGTGAACACAGCCATGCGTTTGACTGTAAAATTAACCTATATCTTTCATTCATAAACTAATACAATGCACACATTGCTGTCTTTATGAAGGACCCACACCCAAAAATACAAGATTTTTTTGGAGGGGGGGGCATATTGTTCTGCTTATGTAAAAAGAGAAGCTTTCCAACCCTTATGTAGAGGACGTTCATTATAACAAGGGACACCTGCCAGTCCTATAAGGCATAAGCTTTGCAACCCTCAAATAAGGGACATCCCTTTATAATAAGGGACATCTTGCAAGCCAGAAAGTAGCAATGCCAGAAAGTAAGCCATATGACATTCTCAGCAGGAACTGCATACCCTTCAACTGTCCGAATTTGGCAGGGGCAGTCTCAATTTATCCCACTTTTGCAATGCCTCAGTTTCTTTCTCTTCCACTTACTTGCCCCTTTGTTCTCAGTTTACTTACATTGCTGCAAACTGAGTTGAAATTGCAAAAGTAGTTAGCACTAAATTAAGTCAGCAAATGAGCAAGTGGAGGGGGGGAGAATCTTGCCCTTCCCTGTAGACTCAGGCAAAGACACCATGCTGCAACCTCTCCCAGGCTGTCTGTTCTTCCTCGTTAATAACTTTAACCATCTTGACCATACTCTGGTGTTGTATGGCACAGGTGTCCCAGGTTTCATCTGCGAAAGTTAGAGGGTATGTGTTTACTTTTCTTGGTGTCAGTTTTGTTTTTGTCCCTCACAACAAATAAGGTTTTGTTGTAGCTTAAGATTATCCCACTCGTGTGAAGCTTCTTTGCTGCATTACTGCTGTCAGATTCCCAATTTAAGGATTTCCTACCCCTCAATGTAGGCTTCCAAAGGTTATGTGATGTGACCTTAGCAACAAATCATGAGCAGACATGCAGAAGGAAAATGCACAGGTACATTGTATTAGTGTATGCCATGTACACACCTCATAATCACCTGACCAAAAAAAAAAAAAAGGCCTGTCCCAGCAAAATGTCTTAGGTCCCCCCAAATGTCTCCCCCCAGTATCCACACCAATGCCAAATAACATTTTATATACACACATGAAAGAAAGTAAGAAAGGAAGGAAGGAAGGAAGGAAGGAAGGAAGGAAGGAAGGAAGGAAGGAAGGAAGGAAGGAAGGAAGGAAAGGTAAAACTGTAATCAGGCATAGCACTTGTGTGATGCTACACTGAACCTTAAGAAAGATTTATATTGGTCATCAAGTCAACAAGGAAATCAAGGCTGAGAAAATTCAGTCTATTTAACTTAAAGACACTTTTGCTGGTGGCCTAAATTTTGAAATTCACTATGTGATCCTATATGGGTGTTCACAGAAGTCACTTGGTTTGATTTCAACAGCAGTTGCCAATGGGCAAGTATGTATAAGAGTGCAGCCTAAAAGGGTCTATTTTTAAGCCAAAACTTAATACCCTTCCTACAGTAGCAGCTTCCAAAAAGGAGCTGGATATAGATGAAGGCTGCTTGTCATACCAACCAAGAACCTCCACCACATGCAAGCGGGGACTCTTGGGAGCTAAGGGTGCATTGGATCCTGAAATATGGGACTACAGAAGAGTTTCTGAACAGAAGGAAAGTACCTTTCCTTCACCACTAAAAAGTCAGAACCTGTCCACATTTATTAAGAGTTAAATTTGTCTAGAGCAGGATAGGTGTCATGGCCTGATTCCCCAATAAGTATTGAGTATTGAATCCACTTTCTCTCACAGTTTATTTCCGCAATATACTAATATCCCACCTTTCTTCTGTGGAAGCTGAAAGCAGCATACTGGGATACTCTCTCCTGCTTTTACAACCACAGCACTCCTGTGAAGTAGTTTTGGTTGAAAGATTGTGACCAGCTCAAGCCCATCAAGTGAGCATCAGGGTTGAATGGGACTTTGAACCTAGGTCTCCTAATCCAGCACTTTAAGGTCTCCAGCTCTGTGTTTCATGCACCACATTCTGACAAGCAGAAGGTCCCTGTGATTAGTGCACTATTAATAGCTTCTGCATTTAGTCCTGTAGCTCTTCTAACTGGTCCTGCTAACACAGGATGCTGCATAAGGAAAGAGAGGGGGAAGAAACCTTCTACCTATCTAAGTCCTGTAACAACCCTCTGGACACACCTGTTGAACATCCTTACACAAACAAACATGCTGCTTCTGAATTCAAGCTTCTTTCCTAACAGAATGAACAATAACAGGAAAAACAAAAAGGGTGTGTGTGAACACTGTTAGGTTCCTGCCACTCATCCATACTGACCTATTAGACACCTGTTATTTATTTATCAGTACAGTCTCAGGGGCAGCCCTCTTTATCAGAAATGCTAACACTCTCTTGCCTATTCAGCTTCCTGGAGCAAAAGGCATAAGCTTCCAATTAAATATCCCATGCTGAATAAAAATAGCGTTTAAATTTTTAAACAGAAATATTTAAAATACCGTGTTTCCACTCATAGCGTGCTTGGAATAGCCCAACGATGGCTAATGTAGTCGTGAGATTGTGGTTGTCCTTTATCCCTTGGGGAAAGGTTTGCCTACCTTATTCCCATTATTATTATTATTATTATTATTATTATTATTATTATTATTTTATTGCTCCTTTGGCTTTCTTTTAGTGCTCATTCTGCCCTGTGCGGCCAGAGATGCCCCGCGTTACCTGTCCATCCAGCCTCCTCCTCCGCCGACACCTGTCGCAGCCGAAGCAAAACCAGGGACACCGAATAAATCACGGTCAGCGCTGCAGCTCCGCGCAGAATCCCCCCCATGGCCAGTTCCCGGGAGAAAGGAGCAGTTCAGGTACATTTGGTTCTCGCAGTCACTGGCTCCATTTAGACCGACAGGGAAGGCTCAGCCCTTGCAAGGATGTCCCTTTCTTCTTTTCTTTCTTTCGCTCCCTCTCCCCCTGAGAGCCACTTTAATTCATTGTTCTCGCCAGCCCCGCCCGTTACGGTAGCCATCGGGGCCGAGACAGAGGTAGGCAAGTGACGTCACAGAAGCGGCGGCGCGCGGAGCTCTCCGAGCATCCCCGGAGGGAGCGAAGCGGGAGAGGCGGAGCAGCGCCAGATGTGGAGGTGCACCCCTTCGTTCTCCCTCTCTCTCTCTCTCTCTCTCTGTGGGTATGCATCCAAAAACCGACGATCGAGGGTGGGCTGGTGGTTTTCGTCCAACGGAGGATTTCAGCGTCTCCCCATTCTGTAGCAGACTGCCTCCCCGCCCCCCGCCGCAAGTCTTCAAATATTTATTCTCTATTTATTTGGAAAAGAAATAGAACCCGCCCATGAGCAAAATCTCCCACTTCACCCAGACAAATCGATCCCGGTTAGTATTGGGATGGGAGACTGCCGAGGCATGCCAGGTGCTTTCAGTTACATTTCAGAGGCAGGAACTGGTCGAGCCACCTCTGCGTCGTTCCTTGCCTAAGAAAACCCTCTGACACGCATCGGGTCGCCGTAAGTCCATACGCGTCTGAACGGTAATACACACAGGAGAGAGAAAGAGATGGAGCTCCAGCTCCAGCGGGACGGTTAAAATTGCCGGCGGGCTGAATTTCTCCTCGAACGAGGAATCCGGGTGGAAACAGCGGAGCCGCTTCCGTGGGGAGGTTTCTGGCCGTCTAACAGATCGACGAAGGTTGCGGGCTCCCGGAGATGGAGCAACACAATGACAAAGCTCTGGCAGTGAATTGAGCAACCGAAAGGAGGTGGCTGAGAGTGGAAGGCGTTCGGTTCCCGGTTTTGGGAAGCTCGAGACGAACTCTCGGGCCCGGAACTGTTTCCAATCTGGTTTTCCGTCTTTGGTACCCGGTCCCTGCGGTGCGGATTTCTCGGTTCTCGACAGATCCCGGCAGCAGCGCGCTCCGCCCTCCCTCCTCCTGATTCTGCAACGTGCGTCCAGATACCGTTCATTGGTCTTCCCCAGTCGTGGTCGAGCAAGGGATTTTAGATCCCGAATTTCATAGTCTTACAGCCCCACCACAGGTGACCGTGTGTATTGCTTCAGTGGCAAAGCATGTAAATACAGTACATAAATCTCCCCCCACTCCCCCCCCCGACCAGTGGTTATTCCATCTTTTACATCTGGAGACCATCCTCATTTCCGCTTGTCCTTTGTTGTTATGCTCCTTCAGGTCCATTCTGATTAATGGCAACCCTGTCATTGGGTTTTCTTGGCCAGATTTAGTCAGGAGAAATTTGCCATCCCTTCCTCTAAAGTTGAGAGTGGGGTCATATTCTGTCAGCCTCAGAGGAAGGCAAGGGCACCTCCGAACAAATCTTGCCAAGAAATGCCTGTGCTAGGCCATTTCCGCACTAGCCTGTTATAGCGCAATGATTCCGCTTTCAACATCCTCTGGAATCCTGGGTTTGCAGTTTCGGGAGGGACCACCTGGCCCCTCCCGAAACTGCAAACCCCAGGATTCCAGAGGATGTTGGAAGCGGAATCATCGCGCTATAACAGGCTAGTGCGGAAATGGCCTTAGTTTCACCTTTGGGTCACCATGCCTCAGAAACTACTGGAAGGCACACAACAAGAACAAGTTTGAGGAAGTATGTCTTGTCCAGTTTCATCCAGTGGGTTTCCCTGGCTGATTAATTTTAACCGTGGTCTCCTGGAGTCCTAGCTCAAGACTCAAACCACTACACTCAGTTGTTTTTGTTGTGTGCCTTCAAGCCATTTCCAAACTACGGTGACCATAAGGCAAACCTATCACAGAGTTTTCTGGGACGGAGAGCATATGACATGCCCAAGGTCACAAGTCAGTTTTCATGGCCAAGCGGGAATCAGACTCTCGTCTCCAGGGTCACTGTCCGACACTCAAACCACCACAGCATACTAGGTGCCATTATTTTCCTGCCTTTCCCTCAAAACTGAGACTCAAGGTGGCTCACACAGATTGAAACAAATGTAGATTTTAGAAACATATGAAAGTGTAAGCAGAAATATTCAAAAAATTAGTGTTATAGTGCAATTAGATTATCTGTAGAATTAAAACCTTTTCAAACAAGAGCATTCAAAAGACAAAACTCAATAAAATAGCACTGTCTTAAAAGCCCTAGCAGGCAGTTCCTCAAAGTGTGGTACTGAACTCCAGAGATCTTAGAGCAAAGAAAGAATTTAAGACCTGTTTTGCTAATACTGATAACAGACACCACCACCTTTTGGAATATGTGCAGTTTTACACTTTAAATTCACTGATGTCATAGCATCAGGAGGACATAGATATAAAATAGGGTTTTCTCCCGCTCCCTTCTGCTGAAATGCAAACACGTGGGATGGTAGTATTTTTAGTTGAGGGGGGAACTCTGTCACATCTACTCACCCCAGAGTTTATCCTCTTTCAGTTGCAAATGACCCCTGGCCTTGACTGACCTACAAGATGAACAATGATGTTTCATACCAATTTCGGTTTCATCCATTCATTGTCATGTACAATTGAAGATTCTTTAGATATCTTTAGATCAGAGGAGAGAAATCTGTAACTTTACAGAAGGTTTAGACAATAACTCCCAAAATTCCTTAGAACTTGCTGTGTTGTCTGGGGCATCTGGAAGCTCAAGCCCAAAACATCTGGAGTATTACCATTTCCCCAAACCTTACTATAAAAGTGTACAATCTGTCTTCCACATTTGCGAGTTTCACTTGCATGGATTTGAGTAATTGTGAGTTTCTTCAACCTTTGCGCTTCCTAGCTGAGGTGCTTCTTTTCCTGGGGAAACTTCTTTCTTGGCAATTCTGTTCTGGATGTGCAGTCCTTTGAAAACTTGCATCTGGTCCTCCTCCTCCTCCACCAGCCACTACTTGGCCAGCTAAGGATGTTTCACAGCCAGTTTCTCAGCACTACAAACCTTCTCCTGATGTCCCCCCCCAAAAAAAAAACACCCAAGGAAGGAGATGGGCAAGAGACAGGAAGTATAGGCTACCATGCTGACCCCTACTTCCCTCTCCTTTCCCTGACCTGGATCCTGGGTGTCCACTTTCCCCACCATGCCTTGGCCTTCTTCCCACAGACACATTTTGAAATTTGTGCCCAGTTTTGTCAGAGTCCTGTGCCCCTAACCCTAGTGAATGTAGAGGGCCAACCGTAGTGGTTTCTAAGGCAGATGCAAATCGTTGGCTTATCAGTTCTGAGCATCTGGAGCAACAGCCTTGTTCCCAGACCCTTGGAGGCCAAAATCAGTGCAAAAGGGAAACCATGTTGCTAAATCAGAAGCGGGAG
The DNA here is from genome assembly GCA_030412105.1 of Cyclura pinguis. Classification (NCBI taxonomy): domain Eukaryota; kingdom Metazoa; phylum Chordata; class Lepidosauria; order Squamata; family Iguanidae; genus Cyclura; species Cyclura pinguis. The sequence continues at coordinate 105,716,763 of CM059600.1, read as the reverse complement.
ACCTTGCATCTTCTTGATCTTTTGGCCTACAATTCCCATGTATTATCAGTCACAGCCAATGATAAGGAATGGCAGGAGTTGTAGTCCAAAACCTCTGAAGGGCAAAGCATTCCTCATCAATGTGCTAAACAATAAGCAGAGGATGTGTGTTTGCGTATCATTCTGTGTGTCTGTTTATCTGTATGTGTGCACAAACATTGAAACATAAAAGCCTTTTTTAAGAACAATATGAAAAGGTTTTCAAAATGGGTTTCAACATTAACAAGCACATATGTATTGTGGGATGGGGCGAGTAGCAGGTAAATGTGATACCAAAGGTAGCACCCAGTAAGTGGCTGAGATATTGGCATTACTAATGTCTGTTATTATCTATATTGTTATAGCTGTGTCTACTGCAGCAATGGAGAAACTTTGGCCCTTAATGTTGTGATGTAAGCTCTGGGAAGTTATCAGTGAAGTCCTATTCATAAACTAGTTTACTATTCATGTTTACTAAGAGGCCTTTGCAATAGTTGTGTTGTTACATTCCACTGCCCTGTCTGGTTTGATCTCACAAGTGTAATCTTTATTTTACTGGGACCTACTCCTATGTGAATCTTTGCCTTACTTAAATACACTCAATTCTCCTTAAAATTAATGAGTGTCATGCCACGGTGAACTTTTCCTACTGATTTCAGTGTGTCCTAAGTACAGTTATCTCAAATGAATCCCACTCATAGTATCTGGTAACATAGCTGTCAACATAAGTAAATGAGATGGAGGAATCTAACTTATGCAAACCACACTTTCAGTTCATTTGGAAGTGCTGATTCCTATTCAAAATAATGAGTAAAAAAAACCAGATGAAAGGGAAATTCGTAGCCCAAAACATGAGATTAAATTCTACTTAAATTTTTTGGGCTTTGTTTTCATGGGCTTTTTTTTTTTTTTTGCAGGGGGAGCAATATATGCCATTTAACCCTAAACCTCATCCAATAAATAAATAACAATCAATATCCAGTCAGAGGCATTTTGTTGTAAATGGTTAAGGTGTTCATCTTGTCTGCATTGGGAATCTTTATATAGAAATGCCACAGACTGTACATGTCATGCCTCTTTGGCCTCACTGCCTACAGCTTTGCTCTCTATACCCATATGTGTATGGCCATTTCTGCACCTTACCTGGTCCAGTTGTACTCCTATTGCAATTCCAACAGCATTTTTTCTGAGAAGGGAGCACAATGGGAATGCTCCCCTCCACACCCAAATGGTTCCCTGCGGAATGGAGTGTGAGGGACACGTGCCTGCCTTCCACAGCCCAGCTGGGCTCTTGCTGGGGAAGGAAGTGCCTCCATACTGCTTCCTGCCCTTCTGCATGGTCAGGAAGGATGGGAACGTTGTGAGATGGGGGGGGTCATTGATGGAGTTTCTCTGTCAATGATATACCCCGCGATCACACCAGCTGGTGATGCAAGAAGGATGGGACCATGATGACATCATGCAGAAGCATTGTTGTAGTCCCACTCCTCTCGTGTCCCCATGCCGGGACACCATCATTGTGCAGAAAGGGCCTGTGTGTGTGTGCATGTGCATGCATGCACATATGTATCTATACACACAAACACACACAAACACACACACACATATAGATATACTGTGTGTCTATACACATTCACATCATACATTGGACAAAATGGTCTCTAGGCAAAAAAGCCTGTGCCATCCTAAATCACGTATCTTTAAATGTCACCAATTTTTTTGTCCTTCTTGGGGAAAAGAATCTTCTTCTGGCAGCTTGTAGTTAATGCTTTTTCATGGAAAATTTCATCTAGAGAATAGTGGTTTAAGTTTGTGTTTCCAGCCATTTCCTTTGGATTCATGGGGTATCAGGAATGTATATATTATATATATTGATTGTGCAAAATGGAGCTCTTGTTTTGAGTCTCTTGCAGAGTATGGAACTTCATGGAATACAATGAGCTCCTAGTTCTTTGTCCATGGTGGCCAACAGCTGCTCCAAACCACTAGAATGTGTGTAACAGCCAATCTGTGAAGGGCTGAGGAATATTTGAAAGAAATAATTTCTACGATATGTATGTGGTTAAAAGACAGAATAGCAGTATGAGCTTGCAAAAGACTGGTAACTTTCCACTGGTGAACTGAAGATTCTATATCCAAAAGTTATCAGGGCAGTGTACAATAAAATCAATTAAGCAACCAACTAAACAGTTTTAAGTAAAGTAAACAGCTTTAGATTAATGGTGCTGGTGTCCAAGTTGATATCAATTCCCAAGCAAAACGTCTTTATAAGGAAATTTACCTTGTGGAATGTCCAGCAACTTGCTCTGCCATGTAGAGGATAGAGTTTATCAAAATTAGCTAGAACAGTAGATAACATTTTTTTAATTTGTTTGCATTTGCACTTAGTTCTACAATAATATGAAAAATATCAAATTATAAAGTCAAATGATAAAGAGGTACCAGATGGCTTTTCCTGACCCTTTAATGCTAATTTATATGTTATACCTAACATTTGCAGATGCAGACATTTGCGGTTATATTGACTGGATTTGAAATCATTATGAAAGTGAAATACTTGGGTACTATTTTTGAAAAACAAAATCCAAACTTATTTCAAAATAATTATGTCAAAATATGGAATAATATGAAGCAAGACCTACAAACATGGGCTATGTTTATTTTCATTATTGGGTAGAATATCAACTATAAAACTGAATGTCCTATCAAAGATGCTGCTTTGCTTCAAACAATTCCTACTTGAATAATGATGTCCAATGGCACATATATATCTCTAAATTTAGCTGGTGAGGAAAGAAACTGAGAGAAAGATTTAAGGTTTTGCAGGATGCAAAACAAAGAGGAAGACTTGGGCTTCCTGGCCTGAAATTACATTCTTATGCCTGCTGTGTTGTTTGGCTTAAAGACTGGATCACTTTGAAATGGGAAAGGCTTCTTTATTCGGAGGAGTTTGGCTTGAGGTTTGGCTGTCACAGACTTTTTTTGGTATGATAAACTTAAGGCAAGTGTTGATTTTAATAATCACTATGTTAGATCTGCTATATACAGAGTTTGGAATACATAAGAAATTAGGCACTAAAATGCCTTTGTGGACTTCACCACATGAAACTTTAAGAGGGAAATAACCGTTAAAGATAATTGGTTAACATATAAAGAGTTATTAATGGCAGAAAAAGGACAGCTCAGAATGAAATCAAATGAGATTGATACAAGAAGGTTATAATATTTGATAGTTTGCTCACAGCCAATTGTCCGAATGTTTTTGGTTTTTAAATGTGTAAATCTGAGTTTGAAGAACAATTAAATACTGATTATGAACAATTAATAGCTAAAATGTATAAGTTATTGTTGAGAATTAACACACTGAATGAACATGTAAAAGACTGTATGATTAGGAAGACACAGAACATTGATCACAATACACAGATGGAACAATGGGAAAAGATGTGGACAAGAAGTTTAAAGTTCATGTTAAGTTATGATCTTAGAGAAAACTTTTATAAAATATTTATAGGTGATATTTAACACCAGAAAGATTGTTTAAAATGTACAAGACATCTACTAATATTTTTGGAAATATAAACAGAAAGAAGGGACTTTTTTCACATGTTGAGGACATGTGAGGAAGAAAAGAAATTTTGGGTGTTGATTCGTTGACTGATAGGAAACATTCTGAAATTAAAGATTCAATTGAAATTTGTATTTTTTTTCCCACAGGACTGATAGATGATCAGAAAGATAAGAACATTCAAAGAATTATCCAGTACATGATTACAGCTGCCAGACTACTTTTTGCTCAGAAAAGGAAAGACTCAACTACTCTATCTCAAGAAAATTGGCTGACAAAGTTGCCAGTTTGGCAGAAAATGGACAAATTAACTATTTTGATTTAGGAAGGTTCATTGAGTAAGTTTTTAAAAGGTTGAGACATGGTGATTGTATATTTTAGAGCTCATTGGGGGAGAACATCAGAACTCAAAATTGATGTTCTCTCCCAATAAGCTCTTAAATATACAATCACTGTGTCTCACAAGACTAGTAGCTTTTACTAATATGCAAAAGTGTGTACTAGTAATAGCTTTTTTAATATTCAGAAGTGTGTACTAGTGTTACAATGTTGAAGAAGTATATTTAGTATTTTACCATATGACTATCAGCTGGAGTGGGGCTGAAAGTCATCTCTTTAATATTCATTGTACCTGACAATTCCGGATCACACTCCATGCATCTGGTTGAAACATCCACTAAGGCTTATGGCATAAGAAAATTAATTTCTAAGATGCTACAGTACTGTTTGGTTTGGTTTTGCTGGAACAGAATAACATGGATATCTCTCTCTGCAGATATTAAAGCAGAAAAGTAATTCAAAATCAGTAGTGTTTGAGGTAGGTGTTGTGAGATTTGTCCAGTTTTTCTCAGTCACATATATCTTCCATGGGATTCCCTGAGGCCCACTGGCTCTTAAATTTCTGGTTGCAGATGCTTTTTTGCTATCAGCTATATATCAGATAACTGAATGAAAACACTCTGCTCTGTGTGTCCAGTCTCTCACTTTTGTCTCTGCTAAACAGGTGGCACAAGGTTTTCAATTTCCGCAAAACCCTTTAAAGAATCTTTTAGCAGAAGTGGAAACTGACATGGCCAAAAGGCAGGAAAGAAATTCCCAAATAAATTTTCAGAAAGTGACACTAGAACAAACCAAATATGTGTGGATGCATAATCTCTCGCTAAACCTTACCCTTTTAAAAGTTTTGGTCCAGCTCCAGTCATCTTGCTCCTTAACAAACCCAGATCTGATAGGTCTGAATAGCTTCCAGCCTTGCACAGACAAACTTTTTTTTTTATCAAGCTATTTCTCTGATTGCTCTTCCAGTGAGGGACAGGAGAACGGGACCTAAAGGGATTCAGTCACAGGAAGGCAGATTTCAGATCAACATGAAGAGAACTGTCTTTTTCATCAGCATACCCTCCAGCATGTCACAGATGAAAACAAGGACGTGTGTGGCCACACGACATCAGAGTGTGGTCAAGGTGGCCAAAGTTATTGACCAGGAAAAGCAGAACCAGGAGAAGCTCCACCAGTTAGCTTTTGCCTGAGTCTACTGGGAAGGGCAAGATTCCATCCCCACCTCTCCCCTCTTTCCCCCCGCTTAGTTAACTGAGTGCGAACTACTTTGGCACTTTGAACTCAAGTCTGCAGCCATGGAGGTAAACTGAGGACAAAAGAGAAAATTGGGAGAAGGAGAAAGAAACTGAGAAATTTTAAAAGTAGCTGAAAAAGTGGAATGACAGGGGATTATTTAGGATGGCCTCTGCCAAACTGGGACAACTGGAGGGTATGCATCAGTAGTTCACAGTGGCATAGATAATAGAAAGGTTGGGTAGGTGAGTATGAGGGCTCTCCCTTGCTATCAGAGGCTGGAAAGCTGTTTCTTTTTTGTTTTGCTTTGTTTTTTATAAAGAAAATTTTATTATTAATTACAAATAATCCAGTTAATAAGCACATAATCACATAAACATAACCTAACACATAACCTAACCATTCGTCACAAACACACCCCTTAACCCCAAACCTTACAAAAATCGTACAATATAATAAAGACAAGTAGACAATACCTAATACTATCCCCCCACCCTCTAATACCCCCCCTTTTTGCCGAATCTCAATTAACACATGCTTCCTTACCTGTTAGTTCCTTCTAAATCCCATAACTGAGAAAGTAAATGAAATAATTAGAAAAGCAACATATACTTTTAAACTCAAGTTTATACCATAACGTAACATAATAATAACATAATAACACATAATAACACAATCCTGTTATTATTTATGCTATTTATAATATTTCCAATTATTCGTCATTACATTGTATTATATAATGTATTTAATGTGTTTAATTCTAATCACAGATTCAATTGCTGTTCAACTTTTTTGCCCTATATAACTTATCCAATTTTGAATATACCTTCCTGTTCCCTCATTCCACTTCCTTCATACCTTACTTTACATTCCTTGTATTCCTTTTCTCCATTTTAACTCTAAATCATATAATTTCCAGTCAAATAAAAATCCTTATCTATTCCAAAAAAGTTACCACGTTTTTGCCCCAATGATCTTCCCAAATAGGCGCAATTATTTTCCATTCCTCAACAATTTCCCTTTTTCCTTTGTCCTCCAAGGACCCTAATACTATATCAGCCTCTGCGATATCAGATAATTTTATCAGCCAGTCTTCAAGCCTTGGGGGCTGTTTCTCTTTCCATACCTTAGCATAGCATATTCTGGCTGCCGTAATCATATAAAGCGCTATTTTCTTTTTCGACTTATTTATTTGCAAAACCTCTATCATGTTGAGAAGGTAGATCTGGGGAGTTAATGAATATTTTGTTTTTAATACCTCCTGCATTTTGGTATGTATTCCAATCCAGAAGGCTTTGGCCACATCACACTGCCACCACATGTGGAAAAAGGTGCCCTTGTGACCAGATTTCCAACAGGCTTCACTTAGATTTTTCTGCATCTTTGCAATCTGGACAGGAGTAATATACCACCTGTGGAGCATTTTACAATAATTTTCTCTCAGACTGGCCGGTTTAACTAATTCCCATGTGGCTTTCCAGGAATTTTCCCATTGATCCATAGTTATTATTTCATTTAGATTTTGTGCCCATTTTATCATTGTCTGCTTAACTACTTCTGTTTCATTTTCTAAAGTCAATAATAATTTATATATCAAACTAATTTTATGCTTTCCACTAGATTTTAAGATCCTATCGAATTCTTTTTATTTCAAATCCAGCTACTTCTCTATCCTTTTTAAACCTATCCCTTAATTGCAGAAACAGTAACCAATGTGACTGCCATCCCTGGGTATTAAGTTCATCTTTAGATTTAAATGTTATATTGTCACCATGTATATTCAGTATATCTTTATATGTTACCCAAGAATCTATCTTAGGGCTTTCCCTTTTATGAAAAGCCTCATGGGGTGACACCCAGAGTGGTATTCTTGGATATAATTGCCTTTTATATTTTAACCATACGGTTAATAAGGCTTTCCTTAAATAGTGGACTCTGAACTCTTTATCTATGAGCGATTTATCATACCACACGTAGGCATGCCATCCGAAATATAGTTCTTCCCCTTCTAGATTTAATAATCTAGTATTTCTCAAAATTATCCATTCTGTCATCCACTGCAGGCAATTCAAATCATAATACAGTTTTAAGTTAGGTAATCCCAGTCCACCTCTTTCCCTACTGTCTTCCATTACTTTAAGTTTTATTCTTGGACGTTTCCCCTTCCATATAAATTTTCTCAAATCTCGGTTCCATTCTTTAAAAGGCTTATCATTCATGATTATGGGGAGGTTTTGGAATAAAAAGTTAATTTTTGGTAATAGATTTATTTTAACTGCGGCAATTCTACCCAGGAGCGATAATTCTAATTTTTGCCATCTTTTAATTTCTTCTCTTAATTCTATCCAGATCTTTTTATAGTTATTATCAAACAAATCTATACTATTTTTTGTAATGTTTATACCTAGATACCTAACTATCTTTGCAGTTGTAAAACCGGTTTTATTTGTTAATTCCAATTCTTCCTGCATCTGTATATTTTTAACAATCATTTTGGTCTTTTGTGAGTTTATTTTATATCCGGATAATGTGCCAAATTCTTTCAATTTACTCATTAATGTATCTACGCTAATATTAGTTTCCTCCAGAAAAATCACCAGATCGTCAGCATAAGCACTGAGCTTAAATTCCTCCTTCTGAATTTTAACTCCTTTAATTTGTTTTTCTTGTCTTATCTTATTATTAAATATTTCCAATACTAATGTAAACAAAAGAGGCTCCAGAGGACAGCCTTGTCTAACTCTTCTCCTTATATTTACAGTTTGCGTTTTCTCTCCATTCACGATTATCTTAGCTTTTTGATAGTTGTATATGGCCATTATCCATTCCAGAAATCGGGGTCCCAGATTTATAGCTTTAATTGTTTGTTCCAAAAAACTCCAGTTTACCCTATCAAAAGCCTTTTCTGCATCTAGAAAACACATTGCCATTTTCTTTTCGTTATGTCTATGGAAATATTCTATTATATTTAAAACTATCCGTATGTTATTTTTTAAAGCTCTCCCCGGCAGAAAGCCATTTTGATCTGTGTGGATTATTACCGACATAACCTTTTTCAATCTCTCGGTTAATACTGCAGCAAATATTTTATAGTCTACATTGAATAATGAGATGGGTCTGTAATTGCTTAACTCCTTTGAATCCTTGCCCTCTTTTTGTATCAAGGAGATATTAGCTTCTCCCCAAGACGGTGGTCGTGTATTTTTATTTAGCCCCTTCATTATCTCCCATAATGGATCAATTAACTGTTCATAAAATGTCTCATAATAAAGTGCGGTTAGACCATCCGGACCTGGCGCCTTTCCCGCTTTTTGTTTCTGAATGGCTTGAATTATCTCTTCCCTAGTTATGTCCCTATTTAATTAATAGGAAAGCTATTTCTTAAGAATGTTATCATTCCTGCACCAAATTTCCTTCACTAAACAGGAGACTGGGTAAAAGGCACACAAGAGAAAAGAGGGGAGGGCTCCTGTACCTTTAACAGTTTTGTAGAAGAGGGGATGTGAGCAGGTCAAGCCCACCCACAAGCATACCAATGGCTATAACAGCTGGGGAAATCTGGGAGATGAGATTGAAAATACAAACATCCCCAAATTGTTGGAAGAAAGAAAGAAAGAGAGAGAAAAAGAAAAAGATAGAAATCTTTCCCTTGCTCCCATCCTTCTTTTGAAACTTTATAATGTATTGGTTTTTCAAAATAGAACACTAATAAAATATAAATAGAGAAAGCATGCTATATTTGAACACACACCATATGGTAGTATTTTTATCACTGGATTCTGGTAATCTGAGCTTTTGCTTTTCCCTTTTCTATGGCCATTTCCGCACTAGCTTGTTATAGCGCGATGATTCCACTTTCAACATCCTCTGGAATCCGGCTGGCCCCTCCCGAAACTGCAAACCCCAGGATTCCAGAGGATGTTGAAAGCGGAGTCATCGCACTATAACAGGCTAGTGCGGAAATGGCCAAAGTCTTAGAACCCCCTGTACAAAAATATGAGCTTCCACTGGCCAATTGTGCATAGTTTATTCCAGATACATAAGTACATACAGAAAGAGAGAAAGAAAGAGAGAAATGAGAGATAATATATACTTACTAAATGTATATAAACCATCTTGCTACATACATAGCACAAAGCCAGGTAGGAAGGCAAGGTCAGCAAGACAGTGCAGAATACTGATTATGGGAATGTGCATTACCAAACAATGCCATATATCCTTGCAGAGAAGGTGTGAAAGTTGTTCTTTCCATACCGGTATGTGTCTGTTTGCTTAAACAATGCGATTGCTGCAAGACAACAGACTGGTGTGATAAAGCCCTCTGTATCTTTAGGTGGAGTGGAAAGGTGGATTATGTGGTTGAATAAATCATCACTTAAGATGCAACATTCTTTCATAACCACTGTATGTGTGTGTGTTGTTGTTGTAGTTCTTAACTGTTGTCAACTTTGATTTATGGAGACCCTATGGAACGTGAGACCTACAAATCATCCTAGCATCAACAGCCCTGCAGTTCTGGTGCCTTTAGGGTATTTAGGCATACTCTCCTGCTGTAACTACTTTCAAACCACTGTTTTCTGCAGTAAATGGATTTTGTTGCTTTGGAGGTACTTCAGGAACTTGCAAAATCTGTTTGACCAAGAGAAATGACACAGTGAAAAGAGAATGTAAATGATAATACCATACATGCAGCTCATGCAGCTATTGGTTGTCTTTAAAACTGTCTTTAAAAGAGGTAAATCAAAGTACTTTTAGGTGAGTTTTTAATGTGCAGTCACCCTGCCCTGCCTCACTTGTAGAATTTTATGAAGGGTCTAAATAACTTCACCTTCCATTTTTAACCTTTCCAGCCTTCAAGAGTTTTCCCACTTCTGCTTCATCTTTTTCTTATCACAGAAGATCAATTCAAGAGGAAAAGACACATGCTCTACGTTGCCTTTTGACTGGTAATGCCATAAGCAGTCTGTTTCAAAGCAGCCTCAGTGTCAGGAGTCTGTATTTTGCACACCGAAGGTCCCAAGTATCCCCCCAAGTACAGCTGGGGAGACCTAAAACTGAAACCTTGACAAGCTGTTGTCCATCAGTGTAGGCAATAGAATTAGATGTTCTAAAGCCCAATAGTCCAGCTATGCTCATGAGCATAGCACCAAAGCAGAGTGTACTATTACTTCTGAATCACTAGTCCAGATAAAGCTGCAGTGAATCAATGTATGCTCCCTGCTAACAAGCACTGTGGCTTGTAAAAAGAGAATGGGGCAAGACAGATGGTTATAGCTCAACTGAGAGAACAATTTGACAGCTGTCTTATACTTTAGGAGTGTAGACATGTGAGAAATAACACGTTTGCCCACAACAATTCTTGAAGACTAATTTTCAATGAAATTTAGGGCCTAAGGCACACTTCAGGGTATTAATAATATCTTCTCTTAAAAGCACTATCAATAAAGCACAGTGGAAACAGGGGATTTAGTGGCTGCAGTCTTTAGTCTCATAGGCTTGGCCTTTACCTACCTTAACTATGTTCTGCAGCTAAAACAATGTTTTTGCATACGCTTGGCAGGTGAAACAACATTGCAGATATATTGTCTGTCACAAACTATATGGCTCCTGAAGGATAAGTTTTGAGGCTAAGCACTATACCCCATTAGCATGTTCTTCTGTTACAATCCCAGCACTGCCATTCACGCAATGGTAGCAAGTTGTCTTCCGCACCTTTCTGCCTTAAGCAGATGAGTAGCGGTATTGCCACCAGTGTTCCTTCTGCACCACAGTGTCCTTGGCCACTCTCTTTCTCTACCTTCATCCTTGTCCCACCACCCCGATTGATCAGGGGTTTTTTGTTTGTTTGTTTTGTTTGGAAGCCCTACTAGAACAGCAATGTTGTAACAGCGTGACACACCAGTACTCTGTTGCACGTTTGCACTATAATGCTTAAAAATGTATTAAAAACATATAAAGTTTTAACTCAAATGAGAACTTTAAAATAAACATGGAGAAGTGATAGGTTTCAAAGTTACCACACCATGGAAATAGCTGAAAGAGGGACAAGCTGGGCACATCAACACTCTACCCACTCTTGGATCTGGGAGGACAGAAAGCACTATCAAGTGCTATTATGGTACTGCACTGAGCTGGCTGACAGGATTGAAGCACTAAAGGAGGCTCTTAACAGATTTTTTCTGGAAATGGCATAAGGTGGTTTTGCAATGCTTGGAGATGAGACAGCAGCTGGATAATGACAACGTCATGCAGTAGCACAACTCCTGCACCAGAAACAACCCACTGTTGTTGCAGGATAGCAACACTGTGTGGAAACGGCCTAAGATACTACCACTTACCATAAGTGAAAATTTTCAGTAAAGTTATCATAAAAGTATACAAACTTCCCTTTCACTTCTAGGTTTTTCCACTACAATTGTTACACTTACTATATACCTTCCACATTGTTTGTTCTTTGAACAGTTTTTTAAATTACAAAATGTCCTATACATTGATAATGACATACTCTTCATATAACCCTTGAAACAGCAATTTTTCTTTTATTTTCTTTTTTTATAATTAATATCCTCAAATGTACATTAAGATTTCATTATTCAGCATGGCGTAATGTTTGAGCATTGGACTACGACTCTGGAGACCAGGGTCTGAATTCCCACTCAGCCATAGAAACCAACGGGATGACCTTGAGCAAGTCACATTCTCTCAGCTTCAGAGGAAAGCAAAGGTTGAACCCTCACTGAACAAATCTTACCAAGAAAACCTCATGATATGTTCCCCTTAAGGTCACCATAAGTTAGAAATTACTTGAAGTCACACAACAGCAACTCATAGCTTGCCACAATATATAGAACTAACAACATGTAGTTCATGTGATTTTATTTTGATATAACAAAGGTGGAACAAATGTATTATCAAGCCTTCCCTTCTTAAAAAAAACAACAGAAAAATATGAAGATAAATGTTCTATAACAGAAACAACTCATTTTGGAATATTTCACCTTTTACAACTGCTTTTCAAACACTACATTTTAAAAATGTATGTTTGAGAAATTAATGTTGATAATACTCTTGACACAGAATCATAGCACATTTGTATACAACATTCAGCTAGATTCAACCTTATGTATTCTTACATTTAACAGCTCTATTTATATGGGTTTTAAATACGCACTCCTCTTACAGAGGAAAACCATAACAGGGTGCTGTAAACATTAGATAACAGTTTTCGGCTTACATATATATTAGATTCTAAAACAACTGTACTTTATTTTTAAAAATAAAACCAAAGGCCAAATTTTAAAATCCTGAAAACTTTCCCTTGTCTGAGACTTGGTGTGCTCTTGGCATCAAAATAAAAATAAGCAAACAGAATAATTTCATTACTCAAATAAAAAAGTCATAGACATTAGATTAAAAAGAAAATCCCACCATATCACCTAGGAGTACAACATTAAATATTCTTCTGTCAGGAGAGTGAAGTCTGTCCTTCTTAAATGGTGTGTAAGTCTAACACCACTGATGATTATATTTGCACCACCGGGTTTAAGGAAGACTTATGTGTAATTTATGCACATTATTTGTTGCGTCTGGTATCACAATGGCACCATGTATGTAGCCTATATGCTACCTTTATGAATTGTAACAATTCTGTGCACTCTTATAAAATTGAATTTGCAGTGCAGATGGATCAGCTATGTTTGATCAGTGCAGTATTAATTAGGTGCACCAGACACATGGGCGCTGGCATTGCTACTTAAGAGTAGTGCATAAACACATGAAACAAAACTGCACAATCATATGAGCTGCCTTGACATCTGAAATGAGGTATAGTTAATAACACAGTTCCTCCAATGGTGTGCTATCCTGGAAAATCTCCCATGTCATAAAAGCCTTGCAACAACTTACATTTGTTACATCTTCTTGACCACACTTACTAAAATGGTGTTATATGAGCAACATGTTTTATTTTACGTTTTTTAAAAAAGTATGCTAGATACTGTCATTTGCTTTGTTAAGATTACAGATCTCTCAAAACCTTCCCTTCTTCCTCATCATCACTATCAGTCACATTGACTTGCTGTACACTGGAGGGTGTGGATGGGGTAGCAGTAAAAACATTCTCAAGGGCCCCTATGTCCAGCTGTGGCATTGGGGTTAAATATTCTTCTTCAGTCTGACTGTGACTACTGTAATAGGACATCCCTTCCAAGCTCTCACAGCTACGGGAGTCTTCACTATGCGTGTGGTCATCTGGGTATTCTCTAAAAGGATAGTCTCTGTTCAGAGCCGAAAACATTGCCTCATGCTTTTGATACTGGTCTTCATAGAAGCCTAGGCATTCAGGCATGGAGCTGGGGAAGTTCCCATAGCCAAATGGAGGACGGCTGTACGGACACGTGCTGCAGCAAAACAAAGAGGTGTTACATCAAGGCTTTTGCCGTAGGAATGAAATATTACTGCTGATAAGTACAGCCTATTTTTAAGTCTAGAAATAAGCTGCACTAATGCAGACTTACTACATGGTCACAAGTCATAAAATAAATACCTAAATGAAACGAACCACACATCAATCAGAAGAATGTGGCAGAGAGTGATGAAATCAAATGGACTTCTGTGGTATATGCCATCGAGTAAGAAGAATATGGCCCAGCCAAACAGTCAGTGGCAAGACTATTCACCTACTTGCCCACCAATTACTTCTTAATACAGACCGTCTTGTTTAATAAATAATCCAGTGCCCTCAAGAAATAGAAAATGGAAATAGAATAGAAAATAGCTCAAAATGAAACAAAATCAAAGTCCACACCTGAGTGGCTGCCTCCATATAACTAAGTGCATTTGTTTTGCGCGCGCGCGCGCGCACACACACACACACGTGTGTGTGTGTGTGTGTGTGTGTGTGTGTGTGTGAGATGTATACAAAGACATATACAAAGGACCAGTGAATGGACCTGTCAAAACGAAATATTCCACAAGATAGATGCCACTGTTAGAAATCCCTGGTTCCTCGCAATGTTCCACTTAGCCTCTGTAGATAAGGCTGATCTAACAACACAGGTTTCAGAGTGTTAGCCATACTAGTCTGCTTCCAGACAGAAAGTTCCTAGGACTACTAACTAACAAACATTGTATGGCTTCCTAAGTTCTTACCAGACTTTGTTCAAAGACAAAAAGACAGAAGCAGTGGTGTAAAAACATGGGATGAGTAATAGTGGGAGATGTTAACTTTGATCCCTTGTAAAATTTCATGAACAAGAAAGGACAATTTCATTAAAAAAGAAAAAAAAGCCACCTGAAAACACTTTTACTTTTATGGCAAAAGCAACAAGGACATCTTGTAACACCTTATAAGTCAACAAATTTCTTTGGTATTGGACTACATCTCCAGAGACCAGAGTTGAAATCTCCATTCAGCCATGGAAACCCACTGGGTGACCTTGGGCAAGTCACATTCTCTCAACTTCAGAGCAAGACAAAGGTAAACCCTCTCTGAACAAATCTTGCCAAGAGAACCCTATAATAGGTTTGCCTTAAGGTTGCCATACGTTGGAAACAGCTTGAAGGCACACAACAGTACATTTCTATGGACTAGAATTCACTTCATCAGATGCACTAGCTGAAGCAGGGTCTAGTTCATGAGCAGGAAAAAAATTCAAGAAATAGTCATCCCACCAGTGAAAGGTCAGAGAGCAGAAAACCAGAGCAGGAAAGTAGGATGAGCAATATATCAGATAGATTCAAAAGACTTTGTTTGTTTGTTTGTTTGTTTTTTGGCTGGTAGATGTTTTACAAGTCTTTTTATGGAAGATACATATCATTACATAAGCATCTTCACTTCAGAATACATGTAAATAATTGTATTACCTTGAGGGAAAATAATGGGGTCCGGGTAAAAAGTAAGGATGATGAAACGAAAATCGAGGAGGAGCTCCAAAGAGAGTGGCTGGATGACCAATGGGAGGAGGCTGATAAACATGGGGGTGTGGAATGGGAGGTGCTTGAGGAATGGGTCCATTTCTAGAACAAGAAGAAACACCTGAGTACTCCTTAGGGGGCTGACTATTTGAGACACTGTATCTGGAATGTGTGGTGCTTGTATTGTTCAGGTTCCTGCTTGTGCTCTCTATGGAAATCTGGGTGGGTCTCTTTATAGAGCAATTTGTCCCTGAAGGCACATGGTGAGCTTCTGTTGGTGAAGGTGCAGCAAAACGTGGAGGCTGAAGCACTGGGCGAATTGGAAGGTTTCCAGCTGGAGCAGCCAGCGGTGTTGTGCTACCCACATTTGGCTGGAACAGCGTAATAGGGCCTGGATGCTGAGCAGGAGGAGTTGGTAGCTGGATAGTAGAAGGGGCTTCACCTTGGGAGAAAAGAAATACTCAGTCATTAAGTGAGAAGTTCCTATTTACCATATTTTAAAAAATGCATTTTGTTTCATTTTTTTTGTTACCACAAAATATCAATTTCTAAAATAAATTTGCAGACATACATTTCAACACGCTAAAACATAATTTATCTTTTTTTTGAAGTCCATGTTTTGTTTTTGCAGTAATCAGTATTTGTACCCCAAACTGGAAAAAACCCTGTTACAAGTCTAATATTGTTATTGCTATTGTATTTAATTATGGCCCACCATTTTTCCAGTTTGATACTTGAAGCAGCTTACAACAGTTAAAGAAGATATAGTTATAAATATATAAAAATTAACAAGTAATTAAACTATTTAGAAAATTAAAACCAGTTAAAACATAAAGATGGTGGTAGTAGTAGTAGTAGTAGCAATAATAATAATAATCTTCTTCTTCTTCAAAGGTCTGCCAGAATTAAAAGGTCATCACCTGCCCACCTAAGCAAGGAGGATGCCAGGCAGGCCTCTCTGAAAAAGGAGTTCCAGCGTTTGGAAGCAGCTACAGAGAAAGGGTATCTGTGAGGACAGTAGGACAGAAAGAAGGGCTTCCCAAGAAGATTTCAAAACACAGGCAGGGTCATATAGAATACAGTCTTTTAAACAACCTGGACCTGAGCTGTATAGGGCTTTACAGGTCATGACCAGCACTTTGAATTACACCCAGAAAAGGACTGGCAGCTGATGGAGCTGCTGAAAGAAATTAACTGTGTGCTCCCCATAACCAGACCCAGTTAACAATCTGGCTGCAGCTCTTTGGATTAGCTGAAATTACCATACATTATTCAGAGGCAGCCCCACATGCAGCACATTACTGTAATCTAAACAAATTCATGGCCAGATCTGACATCTCAAGGGATGGCCACACTCAGACTTAAAAAGCAGTCAGGGTATATACTGCAAAGTCAGATTGCATAATATCAGTAAGAATGAAAGAAACTGAACACACATACAAAAATAATCAGGAACAAATGGCATACCAATAAACTGTTTAAAACTACAGACAGAATCCATCCAAAGTATTTTCAAAAGTGTTAACAAATATGGAAAACAACACAATGGCCCAGAGACTGGAAATGCTCAATACACACTTGGCGCTCCACATTTGCTAGGGTTAGGGACACAGGACTCTTGCAAAAGTAAAAAATTCACAAATGAGAAAATGTGTGTGTCTGTGGGAAGGGGGCTGAGGCACAGGTGGGGAAAGTGGGCATCCGGGATCTAAACCAGGTCAGGGAAAGGAGACAATTGGCATGGTGGTCCTGTACTTCCTCTCTCTTGCCCATCTCCTTCCGTGTGTGTGTGTGTGTGTGTGTGTGTGTGTGTGTGTGGAGCATGGGTACTGGATTTGTGGTGCTAAAAATTTGGGTAGAGAGACATCCTTAGCTGGCCAGGCAGAGACTGGTAGAGGAAGAGGAGGACCAGAAGTGGGTTTTTAATGGGCTATGCGGCCTGATTGGAGCCACCAAGAGGGAAGGTTCCCCCAAAAAAGAAGCACCTGAGGTGGGAGAGCAAGGGTTGGAGAAACTCACAAATAATCAAATCTGTGAATGTCAAACCCGCAAATGTGGAGGGCTGACTGTACATTCAAATTTCCAAGAAAGGGGACATCAGGGTTTGAAGTAATATTCCATTACTGTACTAAACCTCCAGGGAATCAAAATGATGCTCAAGGTCTCACAATAAAGGCTTTTACCATAGATGGAGTGAGGAATGCCAGACACACAAACTGTATTCAGAAAAGGAAGAGACACTAGAGATCATACTGTAACTATGTTGGATAATGGAATGCATCACAGAATTTCAGAATAAACTCAGCAGAGCTTTTCACTATGCATTTCTCTAAAAGAAATGGGAGTGTCACAACATTAAATTGTCCTGGTGTACAATCTGTACTCTGGGCAAGGGGCCACTTCAGGACAGAATATGGAAAAACATATTGGTTTTCAAATGGCAAGACTAGGCTGCATTTTATTACTCTATTTGTTTAATTTACATGCAGAACATCTCACAAGGAAAGTGGGATTAGACTCAGAAGAAGGAGGTGTAAAAATTTTAGAAAGGAATATCAACAATTTAAGATATGCAAATGACATCATATTACTAGTGGCAGCTAGGAAAGATGTGAAATGACTTCTGAGGAAAGTCAAGTAAGAAAGTGCAAAAACAGGGCTACAGCAGGACATTAAGAAAAAAAATATGATTTACGTGATTTTAAAGTGGGTAATGAAGACATCAAAACTGTTGAAAATCTTTTGTAACTTTGCTCAGTCATTAAACTGCAGGCTGTAGTCAAGAAATAAGAAGAAGACTAGACATAGAAGGACATCTATGACAGAAATATATCAGATCCTCAAGAGTAAAGATGTATCATTTAATATCAGAATTGGAATAATCAGAAATACCATAGCTCACATGATTCTGATTTTGGTATTTAAAGATGTGAAAGTTGGACAATGAAGAACGTTAACAGGAAAAAAAAACAACTAATTTGAAATGTGGTGCTACAGGAGAATTCTACAGATACTGTGGACTGGGGAAAAGACAAATAGTTGGTCCAACAGCAAATTAAACCTGAGCTCTCACTACAATCCAAAATACTTTTGCTGTGTCATGAGACAACATGACTAACTGGAAAATATGATAATGCTAGGAAAAGTGGAAGGCACTGGGAAAAGAAGAAAACCACATTACAGGTGGATTGAGTCAGTCAAGTAAGCCATGGCCATGAATTGCAAGACTGGGTCCCTTGTGGGCTTTAATACATCTTTTTCTGATGTATCATCAGGTATAAATCTCTAAAAGCCTATAACCAAATGAAGTCCAGAATGCAAAACTGTTAGCACTGGACATATGAGACAAAGTCTCCTTGGCACCCCTTTGGCAAGTTTCCCAGTTTCCCATCTCTAAAGCAAGAATTCTTTTAAATCAAATATTCGCATTCTGACCAAGTTTCCTCTATGTCACAATCTAGCCCTGTGACTAAAGCTGCTTCTAGACAAGGATTTATTGTGTTATCACTATAGTTCACTCAGCCACATTTTATAGCTAATCCACACAGAATCATTATCCAGTTGTGACCTTCTCATGTTTTTTTGCAGTGCTGTTTCCATTATTTTTCCTAGTGGAGAAATACCATTGTGGAATACACATGATCCTGAACTTTCAGACACTCCAGTGGGCAGTTTTACATACTGCAAAACACTTGAATTCTCCCTGAAGTCAGAAAATATCCCAGATTAAGGCATTCAGCAGAAGATTTTTATGCACCTGGTTGAGAATGATCTATTACAGCAATTATAATTTTTAAAAATATTAGAACAGTGAAATAAAATTTAAATGAAGAATATTATAGTGTTATAGCTTTTCTGTTCATTGCTAATTTAATAAGGAGATAATAAGGAGATAAGGTAGATATTTATAAATTGATTTTTGGATTTCTGTACATCCTTTAAGTTGCCTGTTGACATATGGCAACCCCATGAATTTCATAGGGTTTTCTTAGCCAAGGAATACTCAAGAGGTAATTTTGCCAGTTCTTCCCTCTGAAATCTAGCCTACAGTGCTTGGTATTTGTTGGCAGTCTCCCATCTGAGTACTAACCAGGGCTGACCCTGCTTAGCTTCCAGGGTCTGACAGGATCCTGTACAAACAGTGAAATAAAAAGTTTTATGCCATCATAGGGCATTATAGCATCATAGAGTACTACTACACCCCTTTATTAAGTTGTGTTACTGCCCTGGCTAGCCCGAGCTTGGGGAATATTAAAAAGATATCTCTTGATATCACTAATTCAGCCTCACATACCCATTCCCCTCCATGTGCTTGCGAGGCCCCCGGACAAGCACGCATACAGGCACGGCCGATAATCGCCGTAATATTCCAACACAATACAGGCAGGCCAGAAATAGCCGACTCGCAGTTTTAGGAGACCTCAAAGGCAAGTACTCAATTATGTATGCATGCAACTTTCAAAAGATCCTCTGCCCTGTGCTGGCAGCTTGATGATCTGACTATACAACGCTCAAGTACTCCGTGTTTGCATACTGGCTATCCTATTGACAATTTGGCTATAATTCAATCATTCAAATTACGACCTTTCGGAGGCTTTGTCCCCAGCCCCAAATCCATTGTTTTCCCCAAGTCCGAACTAGCCTGTGGGCACAATTCTCCTTATGAAAACACCTGATTTTGAGCGCTTCTTTGGATTGCTCTTGGCTTCCATCCCGCCTTGCTGTCGCTTTGTCCAGCGAGCCTTCTCCTCAGCTCCGCGTGCTGAGATCCACGCTCCCCAGCTTCTCCGTTTCCGACCAGGCTTCAGGACAGGTGTAGTATTACCCAAACCAACTCCTCCTCTAAAAATCCCTCTATACCACTCCAACCTTTATTTCTATAGTTTCTCTGTGTGTTTGTGTTGCATACACCAATTGATTGTATTTTTAATAAAATTCACATTTGTTATTTCACTCCGGTGTGCTCCTTGACTCGGCCTGACCCCGTAGACATTGGGTTCAAGATCTCGCTACGCTACCCTGCCTCTCGCAGTGCTAACTTGTGCTCTTTGACTATTTTCCCCAACTTGTACAACCATGAGAGCAATTTGGTGTCCCTCTCGGGATCCCCAGAAAACAGGGTAATAGTTGTATTTGTCTATTTTAGTTTGCTTTTAAATATAGCAGAAATTTTGTTAGCCTCACTTTAAAAATCAAAACTACTGATAAAAATCTGGTCCACTGCAAAGTGTGTAGTGAATGCATGCTGGGCTGTGATAAATTCACCTGCCTTCTGATAGTCACTATCAGAAAGTTAAGGCCTAGGGGGGAAAAATCAGAAAAATTCAGAAATAAGAAAAAATGCATTCCATTTTTTTCCTAAGGTATTTTCCCCCCGGAGAAAAAAAATGAAAAAATGTACTATATATATGATATTTTAAGCTATACTTAAAGCTATACTTAAAATATTTCAGATAAGGAGCTCATAAATTTACTCCACTCACATTATTTCTAAAAACTATGTGAGAGACAGACTTTTAGGTAAGACTATGTACAGTACCTCACTTTATTGCAATACCTAGCCTTGGTTTGCTTTTCTCTCCTTTATGACTGCTTAGCACTATGGATGACTGCGGGAGATAAAATAACTGTCTTTGCTTTACTAATATTAGTGGCTTTTTCTTTTTTTGGCTTGCTTTTTTCTGTTTCTTACAGTTCACATTAGGTCCATATATTTAAAAAGTTTAAAAACTGAATTCAATTTTTAATTTTTTTTTATTAAACCATACTTTTACCATGCTGAGCATGATGATTTTTATGCCAAACCAATTTATACACGATGTATTATGTGTTTCTAAAGTAGCAAAGTTATTTTCAATGTATCAGTGGTTGCACTTTTTCAATTTTTCTGGAAATTTCCATTTTTTCCACCCCCTCATCTCCAAATTCACTCCTTTTCAATGGCTTCAACATTTCTGAAACTTTTACCTCTTTAACCACTTTGCTGTTGTTAAATGCCCCATGGTCCTAATCACATCCCCTAAAACAGGCAGAAGAGTAGTGCTAAAGCTAATGGTGTAGATGGAAAAATAACGGGACACACAGAGAAAATGTACGACATCCTTATCAATCAAACTGACTGTCAGTTGTACTTTTGCTTGCAGGTTACAGCAGCAGCAGCAAAATGCTCTATTATAGCAATTATTCATCAATTAAAGTATTTCAGATATTTTATCAAAAGAAATGAGACCCAAAGCAAAACTAGGTAGATAGGGAATGGGTTGGTTCTCAGTGGCTTTCACTGGGCTCTTTAGGATAAAGTAAATAGATCTAATGTGGGCTGTATTACATGAGCAGTAGTACAGTATGGAGAAAATGCCAGGGAGTACACCTCCACTAGGCCTTTTTTCAGAGCCAGAGTAAGTATTTCAGCAGGCAGATAGATTTTTCTGCTCTAGCAAGTGAATGAGAAAATCAGTAAGATGTTCAAGTTTTACTATTGCTTGTAATAAATCTGTACTAAGCAAGAGGAACAAAAAATCTAATAAAGCAAAGGTTGGATACTTCCGTCTAAAGGAATCCCCACTTTCATTCTAGCACAGTAGTGATGAAGCTCTGGCCCATGAGCCAGATTTTGTCCCCCAAAGCCCTTCCCCTCTTCAAAGCCCTCTCAAAAGATAGTTGAGGGAAGAGGGAAGCCACTTCTGCCAGAAGCTACTGCCTTGAGTTGCCCGTGCAGCTTCAGGACAAAAGGACACTTTTGAAGAAGCATTTCCTGAAGGTTACTTGCTTTTTCTGACAGGAAACGAGATGGAATGACCAGTCAGCTCAGCTGAAAGGAATGGCCTCAAGGTGCCTGAAAACAATACGATTCTGACGCAGCCTTTGAAATGCAGCTGGGTTCAGGAGACACTGCTAGACCACACAGTCTGAAAAAGCCTCCAGGTTGTGATAAAGAACCTTTATCTCCTCCTTGGGGCCTAAAAACCATGTTCAGTCTCGAGAAACACAGTGGAAGCACAGATATAGCAAAGCAGAACTGTTCCTCTCCTTTTTTC
This sequence comes from Cyclura pinguis, assembly GCA_030412105.1. Lineage (NCBI taxonomy): Eukaryota > Metazoa > Chordata > Lepidosauria > Squamata > Iguanidae > Cyclura > Cyclura pinguis. Next base: position 105,694,653 of record CM059600.1, on the reverse strand, counting down.
TGCATGAGGCTAATAAGGGATAAGAAGATGGAGAGTGATGAGCTGGGACAGGATGGGAAAGTTCTTCCCTTATAAATCTGACAGTCCATTAATAAAGTCAAGGTACTGTTTCAAGAATCACAAAGTATATTTTGCACTGGTATAAAGAATCGTACTCCTAAGTGATTATGCAATTGTCAAATATGGTTACATGTTACCTTATAATCTTTGTCAAGGAATTCTACTACATATTTTATTGGAAGTATTTGATTGTTTTCAATATCTGTACTTGAACATACTTGCTATAAGCATATAGACATTGAATTTTGCAGTTCCTATCATCTAAAGAACTCACATAAACTATTCGAATGAACTCACAGACTGGGTGTCCAATGCTGTTCTGTACGTTGGGTATGACCACAGAGTAAGTGGGTGATCGGAAAGGGTAAATAGTGGTTGGATTTGTAGTAATAATATTCTGAGATGTTCCAGTAAAGACAGTGGAGGCCGTCATTGGACTGGTAGCAATGATATTCTGAGTAGTGCCAGAGAATACAGTAGATACTGTCAATGGAAACCGCTTCCTTTTGCCTGGACGTGGTTGGTAAACCCAGCCTGTGGGTATACAAAAAAGTACACTCACTGATTTATTGCTATCTAAAAAGCACACAATTATTCATTTTTACTTATAAAAACAGATAAAATTTTAACTACAAGACAAAGGTGTGGGATGGTGAACCTTCTCTGTCCACAGATTTGGGTTGAAATATGAAGACTGTATTTGTAAATGAATAAGTTAATAACTACAGGGTCTTTAGGAAAGTTTGCAAGCTCTTAGAACAAGAAGACTTTTCTACATTTAGCCCCTCCCTTTTCATTGATATTAGTCACATCAATATGTCCTGTCCTGTATTACTACAGGGAACCCAACTTTCCTATATGTTGTTACTAGTTCTTTTAGTGCCAAGCAAAGCTTGTGTCAATTTCTTTTTATTTCAATGAATACAATCTCTTTTAATCATTCCCTTCATGTTAAAGAGACAGAATTCCCTTTAGCAATTTTTGTGCTTTTTATGTATGTGGGATTAGAACCCTGAATATATGTGCTGATAGTCACAAAGGACTATACTCCCACTTCAGCCTGCTCATCCCAAATACTCTATGCACTGGAATGTTGTGGGGAAATCTAAGAACAGAGATGGGGACATACAGGTTGTTTTAAGAAGCAGAAAGGAAATGTGTGAATAGAACTATACATTTGTCTAATATTGGATTAACCCATACCAATATAAGACTAAGGCCATTTCTGCCCTACACTGTTACAGTACTATTGTTCCACTTTCAACATCCTGTGGAATCCTGGGGTTTGTAGTTTAGGGAGGGGCCTTTAGAATTGTCAGCCAGAGAGCTCTTTGGCCTCAGCAAACTACAAACCCCAGAATTCCACAGGATGTTGAAAGTGGAACAATAGTACTGTAACAGTGTAGTGTGGAAATGGTGTAAGAAAACAAGGAATGGTGGGAAATGCCAGCAAAAATAAATAGCTATCCTGACATTTAGCATAACAAAAATATTACTGCTTACACATTTCATATTAGGTAAAGTTTATTTTGCCCATGATTACTTTCAATTAATTAATTAATTTTAAATAACATCAGAGGGAGTAAAAACACATATCTACAGAATAGAAAGTGGAACTGTTCTTTGTTATTGTGTGCCTTCAAGTCATTTCCAACTCATGGTGCCCCTAAGGTGAACCCATCACGGGATCTTCTGGGACTGAGAGTGCGTGATGCACCCACGGTCACTCAGTGGATTTCCATGGCTGAGAAGGGAATAGAAACTTGGTCTCCAGGGTCATAGTCCAATGCTCAAAGCACTACACTATGCTGGTTCTTGGAAATGTTCCTACATAGGTTTTATTGCTATTGTCCTGATACCTGAATATCTCCCACTTGAAACAAACTGAGAAACAATTAGCTGTGTCTCGTTGCACCCATGTATATGGTCATCTATTTTACATATTTACATATAATGTTACTCTTCATTCTGTAGAATAAATCTGATGAACTGATGCATGCCACCTGAAATGCAATGGCTTTTAATATCATCTCCTAAAACAAATCTGGCCCTGAAGTCAGTTGTTGTTGTGTGCCTTCAAGTTGTTTCTGACTTATGGCAACCCTGGGGTGAATCTATCACAGGGTTTTCTTGGCAAGATTTGTTCAGAGGGGGGCTTGCCTTTGCCTTCCTCTGAGGTTGAGAACATGTGACTTGCCCAAGGTCACTAGTGGGATTCTATGGCTTAGCAGGGATTCAAACCCTGGGCTCAAGTTTTAGTCCAATGCTCAAACCACTGCTCCACGCTGGTGCTCAGAGCTAAGTTGTAGAAAGGCAAATGTGCAGAATCCATATATCTAGTTAATCCAATTATCATACAATTTCTTAAAGCAGTTCCTTTCAAAGTTCTGGCAACATGATTTTTAAATTTTTAGATCCTAAGAATGTAGGGGAGGTTGTCTGTGTGCAGGTATGTGACAAAACTGGAATCTTTAAAGAACCCTCTCTCACTGGGCATGCATCTTAGTTTGCTTCATCTGCAATTTCTTCCTATTACTCCATTTGCTACCTGAACATCATCATTCAGTTTATGATTCTGTTTCAGAATGTTCTACCATCACAAACAGATGTAGAGAGACATTTTAAAAATGTGAATTTTATACCAGGAAATTCTTCCCTGTGTTTTTCTTTAATCTTCTGAGCTTCATCATAATAAGGTTTCTTCTGTTCTTCTGTGAGTTTATTCCACTCTAGTCCAAGTTGAACACTTATCTCTGCATTATTGGCAGCAGGGTTAGCTTTAGCTAAAGCTGGTCGGTGAATTCTTGCCCAAACCATGAATGCATTCATAGGACGTTTGACGTGACCATCTCTGTCTTTGCTAAACGGAGTATCTGGTATCCCTGTAATGAATAAACATGGATTAATGAGTAAGAAGCACAGTTACTGTCACCCTGGACAATACAGTTCATACAAAGTAAGGTGTGTGTTAATAACACTGGGTTCATCAAATATGAACTACAGAATTAAAAGGCCAAAATCCAAATAACCATGAGCCATGAAACTATGGATTCACCATAGCTTTTAGTCTGATTTGCTTGAAAAGCAGCTCCTACATACTACACCATGAACTGTTTTGGCAACTGAAGAATGTTGCAGTATGGCATGGGGTATGTGTGTGTCAGCTGTTTAAATAAAAAATATCAAACACTCCTGCAGCAATTTCAAGGCTCTTGCATGAGCTTCTTTGATCCTAACTAGAGAAAATAGTAAGAGATAGTGATTATATGTCCTGGCTCCTTGACCTTCGTTAGAAGCAAGCATAGCCCACATACATTGATCAGAATGGCAGCATTACAGAAAGGTAAACTTAAGAATTTTCAAGCCAGATTTTCTTGTGCCCTCCTTCCTGAAGCTGCCTCATTAACAGCACCACATATCTGTATGTGTTTACCTAGAAAAAAGTGTTCTACTGTGTTTAGTGGAATTTATTCCCAAGGAAATGTGTTTAGGATTACATGCTAAATTTCTGAAATGGGAATTCTTAAAAACAAAATTAAAGAGATAGGAGATGTAATCAAAACTAGTTTTGTCCAGTTATTGGGTTTATCTCAAATACAGGTGAGTGCAACTGGCTTGTTGGAGCAGCTGCTTTGGGTAGAAAAAGGAGCAAGGAAGTTGCTATATGGAGACCCTGCTGAATGGGCAGGGGTGTAATGGGGAGGGGTAAGAAGTGGGATCTCCAAAAGTTAGACAAAGGTGTATAGAGCCCTCCTATCTATAAAAGGTAGACTGTGGATATGACCCAATCTGGATTTGAAATCCAGAATATTGCCTGCCCTTTCCTGCAAATTCCATGAATAACACTGGAAAAAATGGTGGTGGCTTTGGAAAAATATGGCTATATCTAGCAGAAGTTGAGATCTTGCTCTGGACACCATTCTCTTACAACATCTTGGCACAAAGTACAAACAACAATTACATGGAGATACATTAGCTTCAGAGAGAATTAATGCAAGTTGATCAACATGATATAATGAAAAAAGCTCCCAATGTAACCTATTCATTTCAAGAACACCTTGTTAGAACTCACTATGATTGGTGGAATTTTAACATTGTAAGAGTTACAGCTCAACTGTAATATGTAATGCTGTAATATTTTGAGAATCTTCTTTCATACTGATCGCAAGTAATTGTCCTTATTTTAAATATTGTTTTCTTTCTGTTTCATACACGCACATAGCAAAATATTCATCGTTATGGTAAGCATATTATTATATGTAGCAAGTCTTGCATGTTGCAGACAACTGGAAATTAAAAGTATTTCTGCTCCCTGCCCAGATAAACAATATGTGCTTGTCTTGTCAATGAGGAATGAGACGGTGGATAGATGAATATAAGGCAGTTTTTCCCCACAACCCAACATTGACCCCATTCTGCTTCCCCTCCAGAAAATAAATGCAATCATTCACTTTTAAGAGAGAAAGTAAAGAGGTATACTGGAGGACTCCACTAAGGCTAAACCTTTTTGATGCCATTGATTTTAAAAGCCATAGCTCCACCTTGTGTTATGTTTCTTGGTCACACTAGTTACGTATCTATGGGAACTGCTTTTTGTATAAATGTCTGCTCAGAGTTAAGTTCATTTCTAGGCAAGTATACTTCAAGGAGACAGACTGAAGACCTTCCCTTTAACAGCACTGGTTTCTTTAATGTTGAAATGGATGAGACCAAGCATATTGGCAGCGAGCCCCAGTCCCAGACATCACCTTTGACGAGCAGTCAGCTACCTATCTAGCAGATTGAATTTACTATGCCACAAGGTAACAAGGCCTCTTGATGAAATAAAGTTGTGGAACTCTTCTAATCATCTGGTAAAGAAGGAATAAAGGCCAAAATCTTATCCCAAAGAAACTGTTGACAGGCTGACATACGTCCCAGGAAATTCACAACTGAGATTGGCAGAAGAAGAGTAAAACTGACAAACAAAAATGTCAACTGTTTTTCTTTCTTTGCTGGAGTGCTGTGAACCTTCCGTCTACTTTTTAGCTGGGAAGCTTCCACAGTCAAAGAATTAGGAACTGGACGTCTGAACAGGAAAGAGGCACCGTCTTTGCTGATCTGATATAAATGTTCTAAACAAAGAGAAGCAGCAGGCAAGAGGCTGGTTTGAACCAGGACTGCATAATCACCTAGGTAGTAAGGCAGGTAGTAAAGGGAGCATCACTGGCGCTGTGTCCTGTGAATCTACAATGCTGTGTCCTATAAGTCTGCAAGATGAAACACTGGATCAGCAACTGGAATTGGAGGTGGACAGGTATCATGTCCTACAGACTTCATCATAAGGCTGAAAGTCCTCAGATGGGGAGAAAGAAGCTTGGACATCCTCACTGAGTGTAGAAGCCAAAGGAGAGGGAGAAAATGGAAAGAATCAGAGTCACAGCCATCATCAGAAGATTCAGCATGCTGTGGAGGATTCTCACACAGGGCCGACTGGCCTGATACCAACGGTACTGCAGTCGACAATGGGACTGAAAGTGAACTGGAAGTAATGATGGTTTGAGTGCTGGCAAGTAGAAGCAGGGTGGGAAGTGGTAGTGTGCATAATGTAGCTGCAGAAAGTCCAGTGCTGAGAACTAAAGCTGACTCCAGAGGTGGTATTAAGGACAAAGCTTGAGGTACTGGAGTGGCAGTAGGCCTCAGGGTGATCTGACTAAGACCACTGCTGTGACCCGAGGTGGAGGTGAAGGAGAAAGAATACAATGCAGCACTCAGTGTACGATGGCACTGTGGAGAACGTGACCAGCTGTCATACTGTTAGTCAAGAGGCCAGGGAAAAATGTGAGTGAGAAAGGTGATATCGATCTAGATAAGACAGAGAATATAACTGGCAAGACACTGAAGGATCATGGTGGTACTGACCACAATGGAAATAGACATATAAAGTGAACCTTCACAGTACTGATGTCCCCTGGACGAAAAATGAGAACTGGCATAAGATTGTTCATGCTGAAAAAGAGACTGGTCACGGTGAGATGAATGACAATAGCATTGAGGAGATTGTGGTCAAACTCCACAAATGGAAGAAGTATGAGTAATAGGTGGTGGTTGAAGAAAGCCTGCAGAACTGACAGGTAAGTGGGGCAGCACTTCTTGAATATCTTGGTCAACGAAGGAAGCTGTGTGGAGATGGATTCTGGTATTTTGATGGGTCCATGGACCTTGGAGATTTCTGTAACTGGGACCATCAGATTGCTGGCAGTTGATATCACCAATACTGTGGAAACCTGAGAAGATGCTTCCATCAATACAGACATCTCCACTGGAGGAGCTGGAGCTACAAGAGCAGATGCAATTAAGATCTCACATTTTTATTTCTGTTTATCCTTAAGCTTAGCATGCTTCTACTGCTTTTTAATTTTCTTTTCCTTTCATTATGAATGTTATTACAAGGATTTTTTTTAACAATTGCTTTTTCAACCTATCCACCCCCTCCCCACAAACAGCTGACAAACGATCAAGACTCCATGCATCAAGAAGTCTTTTCAGAGATATAAGATATAACCTTAATCAAATTTATAACATCTTCATACCCCAAATATTCTTTCACTTTCTCAAACACCATTTTCCAATTATCACTCCATGATTCTTTGCTATATTGTCCACTATACTTTAACCTTCTTCCTCTGAGAAATCAAATAATATAGCTTCTTTTATATATTTTAGCAGATAAAACTCATTGCACTTTGATTTCTTCTTCCATCCTAAAGCAAACATTATGAACAGCTTCTAAAATTTGTTTTATTACGCAACTTTGATTCTTGTTTAAGCATATTATCCCTAAGTTGAGGATCAGACAATTTTCTTTACTTAATTGAACCTCACTTCTACTGCTTTCTCTACGATTCTGGAAAAGGAGTCAAAGACCAATGTTTGGAGCCAGAGTGCATACACTGAACGTATATCACCTCTTAACTCCAATCTAGACACTGTCAAGGAACCAATTCCTTGAGCAGCTGAAGAAACTGTAGACAGTATAGAAGCTGATGGTATAGTAGAGCTGAACAGTAGAATCAGTAATGGGACCATCATGGAGGATGGGGTCATGACATTTGGTTTAGCTACCAAAGACTGAAACATTGAGGACATCTCCTTTGACTTCCAAGGCCATTTGGAAAGTCTGGAAGAAGTCTTATTCAATGAAAAAGAAGCAGAAAATAAGGCTCTATTTGTCATTGTGTGCTCCACAACATAAAGTGACTCCTCCCACCAATGCAAATTTAAGTCGAGAAGCCCAGTTATAAATGATGGAGCTGCAACAAATCAAGAACTTGCTGGGACTATGACCTTCTCCTAGACAAACAAGACAGTTGTGTCAATAGGAGAAAGCAACTTTACATCTGCAGGAAAAGTAAGCTTTGATAGGCAGCATACAGGCCATAAAAAGAAAAGAAAAGAGAAATCAGAGAAGAAAAAGGAAGTAATTAACACTCAAAGATGCAAGGAGGGAGTTACTCGGGAAGAAACAAGCCAACTAGATTGCTCTGATGGCAGACAAAAAGAAACTGAGGGGAGAGTAGCTTTGTGGGGTGGGGTGTGTGCGGTGTGGGGAGGGAGTGAGATTTCCCATTAATGCTACACAGCTCTGGAACTTTCTGAATGGGGTTTCTGCGCAGGCAAAATACATTATGTAAGGCACAGAGATCACAATAAAGAAAATCACTAATCCTGCATCAGACTGACAAAAAGAGCAACTGTTTGGAATTCCACAGTTCAGGTGAACTTACTTGAAAACTCCCTACACGGTTCGACTATAAATTGAAACATGCTGCAAACTATTCTAGCTGTCCTTCCCACTAGTTCTAACCTTTGTCATATTGTGAAGATAAGTGAAAATTTTCAGGTCATTAAGGAAAACATCTTGAGTTATTAAGGAAGGTTTTTTTTTCGCAAAGTGTCCATAGTTTTTCCAGTGTAACTATAGCAATAATCCCATTTACAGCAGTCAAAGCAGCAAGACTTCAATCAATGCACACAGATTGCTTGAGCAAATTGGTACAAATTTATCCCTGCTATTTAAATTGCTAGTTGGAATTATTAGATAAGACGCAACATGACTCATTTCTAAAGACTAGCACTTTATGTATTCTTTACTGAGACTGTGTGGCTGTTAATGATTTTAATTGAATATCTTGTTGAAAATTAGATTTTTAAAATTTATTCATGAGATTAGCTTTCATAGAGTGCTTCCAGACAAAGCTTTTATCTTGCAATTGCCCTGCCCCAAATACAGAAATTTAATGGAAGAGAGAGTGAGTCCAATCAATGCCATCTTCCATTTATGGCTCTAATCTCCTGTGTCTTTTCCCATGGTACCTTCTGTCTTTTTACTTACCAGGAAAAAAATCAGCTACAGAGGAAAAGATGGAACAGGTGCATGATGTGTGTAGATGTCTAGTTGGTTGTCATTAAGTTAGCAGGTGTCTATGGGTGCTTTCGGTGGGAATGTCCCCAATACTATTAGGCAGCTGGAAAAACTATTGCCAATAAATAGTGTTGCCATACGTACAGAAGGTTGTGTTGATGATTTCCTCCCTCCTGATTCTGTATTATTTTCCCCTAGAAACTAAGTTAGGATGATTGGATTCTTTGGGTACTACTAAGGACAGGTCTTCTGTTTTCAAGGAGAGATTGCACTGGAGATAGTAAGGTAAGGAAGAATATTCACATCTATTACTACTACTTTGATGTTGACAACAACAACTATGACCAAGCAGGTACTCAAACCTTGATTTCCAGAACTGTAGACCAACACTCCAACTACTTATCAAAGCATAAAAAGACCATCCTGAAATATACAGTATGTTCACCATGTCAAATTTCAGATCAGTCCACTGAGTTGTTTACTGAATGTAATCAATAATACATACTATTTTTATTTATAGAGGTGGGAAACAATTTATCTATCTGTTCCTTAATACAGGCTGCAACCATGACCCTATAATAGTGTTGCCTCTTTGACTATATCCAACATTATATTTACTCATTCAATCTGGGGTAAATGAAATCACTTGTTTTTCCTAATTTAAATACCATTTGAGATCTTTTTTTTTCGAATTGAAGATAAGCATATCAGCTCTGGTTAAAGGGACAGTACTACGTTACTGTTAGTGCTCAGGTCTGAAGTTATTCTATGAGTAACTTTGTTTCTTCAACAACTCTTTCAGATGAAGCAGATGTGTCAGGAGGCTCCAATGTTTGTTAATCTAGTTTTCAAAGTTTTTCCTTTCCTGGACTATTTTCTGGCAATTCCCAGCATAAGCTGCAACATTTTATCCTCACCCTCAAGGCGATTTCTTTTTCATTCCAAGACACATTGGAACAACATATTCCTTTTTCCTTCTTTCTTCAGCTTTTTATTCTAGAGTCACAGTGCTATAGACCATCAGTGAAATGGCACTGTAACACAACTCCCCCCCGCCAAAAAAAAAATCAAAGGAGAACATCTGTTCTCCAACCATAGGACCACCTCAGTAAACCATGTCCGGGTTGGTTGGTTGGTTGGTTTGTTCTATCTATCTATGTATTTTAAAAAACCTTCTAGAAGAGCTCTACTGCAGCTTCAAGGAATCATCACAAATAGCCTCCCCGCTCCAAAAAAATAAGAAATAAAAAATTGAATGAGCAGATGTGGAGGTGACAACAAACAGTAAAACACAAGCTAAACTGGGAGAACTCATAGCAGATCTAGCATTGTGTAAACAGATTTGGCATTATGTAAACTGTGCAGGCCCTCCCCTACATGGGAGATCTCTAAAAATGACATCTTTGCAACACATCCAGCTAAAGGAAAATAGCTGGATCCGTCCCCAGTGATCCTTCCACTCTCCAACACAGAAAGGGCCACAGTGGGGAAGGGGTGCACTGTTTACCAGGTTTGTTTCAAGAGGTATCATTGTGAGACATAGACACATGGTTATGCAATATACATATGTCTCTCAATATAAGAGTTTGACTTTCATGTACTGAGTACATTTAATAAAACCTACTGAATTCAATTACAGTTATTTCTGAAGGATGTTTATTACTGTGTTCAGTGTACTGAACTTCCAGAGCGTTCATTATTCAAAATCAACAAGTTCCTAAATCATTTTATTTCTTTTAAATGTGACTTCTAAAATGACATTGTCATGAAATGGTATCCTAAAGTCACCTCCCTTCTAAATTTAAACTTGATCACTAAAAACATAATGTTCTAAGATTAGAACATACAAACTCCATGCATCAGCTTCTACTATCTATGAAGTACATTTTGGCCTGAAATGTACCGGTAGTCTCAACTTGATTAGATCCACTGAATCAACAGCATGTACATAGGCATTGACTTATTAGTAAACAACTGATTCAAGGGGTCTAACTCTAGTTGGGCCTAACGTAAGTAGGATTTAGGCTACCTCAGTGGAAGAATGATTTTATAGTCAAGATACAGCTGAGACCCATTAAGCACATTTCCAAAGCTATTTGTGTGATCTAAACCTGTCAAACCTAGAACTGTGTTCACTTTTTTGTGCAACCTCAGAAAATTACTCAAGTGATGATCCTTTAATTCCACTGGTGTTCTGTATTAATATAATAGAGGATACACTAGATAGATGACTGAGGTTTCAGATTGCAAATAACTATGTTAGCTTCTTTAATCGGAAATTGGGCTTAATCCAACCGATAGGCACAAGCTTGTTTCCAATAACAAGTTCCAAATAAACAAATAAAATCCTAGTCTCACAGCACTATACATAGTCATTGGGATGCAGGGCTTAGAATGTGGGACTTTCAACACAGTGCTGGCATTATTAGTCCACATTCAGCTGCACTGGGTGATTCTCTTTCAGCCTAATCTACCCAACAATTATGCTATCAGGATAACGCTGTGTGTGTTTGGTAGATGGGTGCTTGTACACTACCTCAATTTTTTTGAAAGCAAGCAGGAGAGAAATGTATTAAGTTACAGTTCACATCTTCACTATGTATTAACCTTTAGGAACTGACAGTGTGGGCTCTATGCCATGAAAACTAATTCTACAATAAGAGCTAGTCTTTATTTCTACCCTACTTGGTCTGAGAAGCCTTTTAATCTCTATTCCTCAATTGTAAATGCATTTTAAAAAAAGTGCTGTCACACCTTCAACCAATAATAGGAATTTCCAGAAAAGACTGTTTTAAAAGTTGCAGATGAGGTTTAGTGTGATCTTCATAACTTTGCCTGGGACTTAGGCTTACAACAGCAAGCCTAATGTTATCCATGAGCTGTCATTAATGCATACATTTTAGTGGAATTCTGTCTCCTACATTTAAAGAAAAGATGATAATAAAGGATACCATGGAGTGGGCAACACACTGTCCTCTAGAAGTTCTTAGACGGCAGCTCCCTATGTTCCTCACTACCGGCAATGTTGCAGCCCAACAACATCCAATGTGCAATAAGGGTTCTACGCCTATGTTTACTTACGTATAACTACTAGAGGGCAACCAAGTGAAACCTCTCTAATCCTAATACCTGCATCTGAGGGTAGCACTGTGAGAGGCACATCTTTAGTTTCTATTTTCACAGAAGGCTCCAGCAAGGACTGCATTTTAAGGGGTACTTGTGCCACCGGCACTTTAGTCACTCTTATGAGCTCAGACGGAGGTGGTCCCTGAAACTGGATCCTAGCCCCAGGAGGGACCGGATGGAGAGTAACGGGAATCTTCAGTTCTTGCAGGCGCTGGGCCCCGGCGGGCTGGGACAAGCTTGCGTCTTTGTTGAGGGGAGCGGGGCCATTGGAGGACGGGCAAGGCTTGGCTACCACTGCCGCCTCCACCTTCCCCTTGCAGTCCTCCTCCGGGGGCTCCTCCGCCTCAGTTTTGATGCCCCCTTCCTTTCCAGACCCCCCGTCTTTGGCATCGCAGTTTTCTTTCAGGCCGGCCTCCTCCTTGATCTCCTCTGGCTCTTCCGCCTTCCTCGCTGTGGTTTCCCCCGTCCCCTTGGCACTGCTGCCGCCGCCGCCGCCAGCCTCCTCCTTCCCTCCTCGCCGACCGGCAGCTGCTTTGTGCTCCCCCTTTTTCTTCTTGCTGCCGCCCGCCGGGACCGAGGGGCCCTCTGGCTCCTGCTCTTCCGTTTTCACTTGCACCACCTTGGGCTGGCCGTTTCCCTTCGGCCGGTCTTCCTCCCCTTCACGCCCGCCAGCTCCCACCCCAAGGGCGGGCTGAGCCAGCTGCCTCCCCCGGCAGCCCTGGTCCTCCGAGAGGGCGGCGGGGTGCCGCTGCTGCTGCTGCTGCTGCCTGGGGAACCCTTCCCCTTCCCCGGGCTGTGACCGTTTTTGCTCCCTGCGCAGGGCGTTTTGCTTGGGGGGCAGCGGCTGGAAGGGGTGACGCTGGGGTCCCTGCTTCGCGGGGAAGAAGAGGAGAGGCGAGTCCCGGGCCCCCTGTCCCGGCAGAGGGTGCAGGAGAAGGTGGTCCAGGCGGGGCGTGCCCTGCCATGCCGTGGGGTGCAGGAGGCGATGCGGCTCGCGGGGGGCTTCCTCCTGCGCCCCTTTTTCCATGCTGCCGCCCGCCCCTGAGTGAGTGGGATTGTTGCGGGATTGTGAGCTCAGCCCGCCTCCCTCTGTGACCGCCCGTTTGTTTCCTGCGGTTGGCTCGCAAACGTTCTCGCCTCCTCCTCCCCCGCCCACCCCGAGGCGCACGCGCCGCGCCAGGCCCCGCCCCTCCGCCTCGCGGGAGCCTCGCGCCGCTCGGGCGCCGCGCACGAGTCTGGCCTTCCCCGCTCCCGCCACGTGCCGCCCGCGTTCCTCTCCGCCCGCTCGTCCTCGGGCCTATTGCCTCGTGGTCGTCATGGTGACCCTGCCGGCTACGTAATAATGAAGTCGCCACGGGGACCCCACCCCCTGCTCCACGTGCAGCGGAGAGGGCGGTACGGACAGCTTCGCGCGCCTCTGCCTTTCGTGCGGTCCCCTCACTTCCCCCGCGCTGACGCGTTAACTTTTACCTCCCGCTCCCGAACTGTTCTTGCAACGGATTGCCCAGAAGGGAACTCGGAACCCCCTCCCCAACTTTTCTGCGTAGGGCCGGGAAGGGGAAGAGGGGCGCTCTTAGCCACTTCGCTGGACTAAACCCCACCTACCCCCGCTCATCTTTCACCACCGGCCACGCTGGCCTGAGATGGATGGGCGCTGCGGTCTCAACAACCCAGGGGGCCTTTCCGCACTACACTGCTATAGTGCTATTATTCCACTTCCAACCTCCTATGGAATCCTGGGGTTTGCAGTGTAGAGAGGGGCCTTTAGAATTCTCAGCCAGAGAACTACAAACCCCAGAATTCCACTGGATGTTGAAAGTAGAGTAACAGCGCTATAACAGTGTAGAGCGGAAAGGCCCAGGGAGACCTACGCCTTCCGTCATCTCAAATCCCGTTTTTGTTTCCCATTCCAATGTCGGCTAGCACAAAAGGGAGAGAAAGAGGAAGTAAATAGTTTTACGCGCGGCCAAAAAGTATAGGGAATTTGGTGTTCAGTTTGGCGTCCTCTGCGAGAGTATCGCGCATAACGGGTGAAAACAGGGCCGTCAGACGACAGTCCACTATAAGGTCACAGCGTCCTATCTCTGAAGGGCTGCCTACTCCACTTGACTGGAACTCAACGGAAGCGCCGTAGCACAATTTTAATTCCCTGTCCTCCTCCCCCGCCTCCTTTAAGAAGGAGCTACTGCAAGCATCCACGACCGGACACGCTCCGGAGTGCTGCGAGGGAACCGACAGCCAGGCGGTGCCCAAAGAGCCGCCTCCGGAGGATAGGACCAGAGGGCGTGGCTTTCAGGCATAGCTCCTCCCACACTTACACCGCCTTGCTTCACGGTTAGCCCCTCACGAATCCCGAAAGACCTTGCGGTACCATAGAGGATGTTCCTAGCGCCCGCCTTTTCCGGTGTTCCGCCATGATATTTCCGCTGCTGCGGCTAGCGCGGCCTAGGCTCGGTGGTGCGGTTGTCGCCGTCGCTACCCTCGGGCTCCGCTCAAGTCGGAGTTGTGGCCGTGCCGCGATGGCGAAGAGCAAATTCGAATACGTGCGGGACTTCGAAACGAACGACACGTGTTTGCCCAACTGCTGGGTCGTGGTCCGCTTGGACGGGCGCGGCTTCCACCGGTAAGGCCGGCCTCAGTAATTGGCGGCGCTAAGAGCTTCTTAACGGGCTCGGTTGCTAGGGGTAACCGCTCAGCCAATGAAAGTGAATGGGGAGGGGGGCGACACCGTGATTCGGCGCGTGCGCAAAGCCGATTAAAGTCGTGTTTCTCTGATAATGCTCGTCGTTACGTGGGTGAAGAAGTTGGCGTTGTGCAGCGGTTCTTTGGAGTTAGAGGATCCTTAGCACCTCCCACTGGAAGTGCTGGTTGATGTCTTAAGCTGAAGGCCAAAACAGGATCTTTTCACAAGTGTGATACCTAGTTTAGAAGCTGATCATGGCTCTAGATTCTCTCCCCCAAGTTGATCTATGCGTATGTTGCATCCCGAAGGGGGAGTTTGTGCGAGGAGGCCAAATTGGGTCGACCAGTTTATTTTGTGTCTGTACACACTGTAAGTTACGGCTTTGAAACATCTTGAACTGTGACAGTACTTTAGTTTGGTTTTAGGATTTCTTTATTAGGAGTGCATGCATGCATTAATGTTCTTATTGATGTAATCTCTTACTACTGTGCGGATAAAAAATGTAACACGTGCACACACCCTCCGCATAGCGTGACACACACTTGCCTTAAGGCATGCTTGGCCCAGTCTCCTGTTTTTCATAGTAATCAGTTGGAAACCTAAAAAAGATCCACAAGCATGCTTTTGCTCCTAAGCTCATATCCTCAACATCTTCAGAAGGGAGAGATACCCATAACCCATGCACTGATCCACAGTTTTGAAATCAGTACTGTAATGAATATTTGATAAGTGGTTAGTCTCCTGCTGCTTCCACTTTCTTCAAGGAAAGATGGAAAGATTTTTTTTCTTCTTGAGGAAGGTGGTGAACTCTTGATTCTGGCTCATGTGTTTGGTAGACCCTTTGTTCTAATAGACTAGTTTTTGTGGAAATAGATTGGTGCCTCTAATACTAGTGAGCATGAGAGTTATGAAAGCAAGCGTATATCACGTTTATTAGCATTAAAAATGTGCATTAAATAATGAATATATGGAAAAATAGAAATGGTTTGTCTAGCCAAACCCTGTCTCCAGGGTTTCATGCAGTAATTCTTTCTTAGTCTTGCCTGCCTGGATGTCTCTGGTGGTCCAGGAGCTAAAGCAGTCCTGGCCTTGCTTAGGTTGTGAAATCAGACAAGATAGTGTGTTCAAGACTGTGTACTAGTATATCATGCATTGAAGTTTATTGAAAAAATAAAGTAAGTTAAATACATGTTGAGAATCAGTCTTAATAGCTTTAATGAATTTGTTTTAATATATATTTTAACCATTTGAAGCTTTGCTGAGCAGCATGGTTTTAAGAAGCCTAATGATGAGCGTGCACTTCAGCTGATGAACAAGTGTGCCCAGACAGTGATGCAGGAGCTGGAAGATATCGTCATTGCATATGGACAAAGTGATGAATTCAGCTTTGTTTTCAAAAAGAAGAGCAACTGGTTTAAAAGAAGAGCAAGGTAACTGGTCTTAGAGGTTTATTTCACTCCCACCTCTCCATAATATGCTTCCTTTAGCAGAAAAATTTTCTTGTCTATTGTGTCTGTGATACAACTGCTTTGTTTATATTTTAATTTCTTGACTATACGTGGGTAGCTTTATATTTCTGGACCCTATTTCTGCAGTTGGAACTGATTGTGCTTATAGTCCAGTCCTTGCCTTTATGCAGTTACATAATTGTCAGGGATTCCAGGCAGGGAACCCTGGGAAAATGATCAGCCCACTGCAAGGATGTTGCATCATGCCCCAGCTGTGGGTAATTGCAAGGTTGCATAAGAAACTGGGGTCATGTGCAGATGGTAGAGGGAGGTGTGCAAACCAATACCTGATTGGTTGTAGATATGTATATAACAAAGCAACACCAGTATGTATTTGTCTGTTGATCAAACCTGGTGCCTGGCGCAAGCTTTTGTCCGTCTGTCCTATGTTTTGTATATAACGGAACTTTGCTGCAAGATAAAGTGCCTCCTGTTTTGGAAGAAACTCCTCCGTGTGTGAGTGTCCTTACTGGGGAACAAGGCTGCTGCTGTTGGCTCGCTGAACTCTGGTTTTGTCCGCTGCTTTTCCGTGGGGCTGAAACTCCTATCATCCCCAACAATAATTTAGTCAAAGGCAGTGATTTTATACGTATGCATATACATGTGGATATAATATTAATTCCTTTTTTTCTTCTTTCCTTTTTGCAAGTAAGTTCATGACTCATGTGGTCTCCCAGTTTGCATCCAGCTATGTTTTCTATTGGAAAGATTACTTTAAGGACCAGCCTCTTTTGTATCCACCGGGATTTGATGGAAGAGTTGTTCTGTATCCTAGTGACCAGAATCTGAAGGACTATCTGAGTTGGCGGCAAGCTGATTGTAAGCAGTTCCTTTACATAAGACAGACCTGCACAATCAGGGTTTTTTGTGTGTGAAAAATGGTAAATCTTGTCAGCATACTTTGTAGCTACGGATAAGTAGGATTGCCATGTTTCTCATCTAAAATGTACTGAGTCCCTTCACAAGTCTTTAACCCTTACACTTATGGAGAGGGCTAGGGACTTGGGAAAGAACTTGGAATGTTCCGTGTTCGGGAAGCTTTCCTCTTCTCCTCTGTGCAGTTTGATGCGGGAGATACTGGCAGTTTTATATTCAGCTGTGTAGTAAGGTATGAACACTGTACTGTCTTCTGGAGCATGGGCAATAACATTTAACAGTAGTCTTGGGTGTTGCTTGTCCCCTCTTACTCTCTACTTATTGGTCATGATTGTGTTCAGGAGATAGCAGTAAATAACAGTAGTTTCTCATTAGCTGTGGTTTGTGGATGTTCCACTGTGAATTAAGGAAAGAAAAGAAACTGTGTAATTGAAAAGTTTAAAAAAAATGCGTTGTAGGAAGGTATGGTAAGTTCACGACATGTAAAATGTTTATAAATATAATAATGCACTTCAATAAAATGTTTGTATTTGTATAAGCGTCCTACTATTCAGAACAATAACTGCTGTTGTGGAGATGTGCTTGTTTAATATATTTGCCAGTGTGTTGTCTAAATGACATTATTTCATTTGGCAGGCCATATAAATAATCTGTACAATACAGTATTTTGGAATCTTGTGCAGAGAAGTGGCTTGACACCTGTAGAAGCACAGAAAAGACTACAGGTAAGATATTCATTTCTGAATGCCTTATTCCAGGATGTATATTTTCTTATAGGTGTGTATCTTGGCAGCAAGCTATGCCATCTTACTGTATGTTTATCTTACATATGCTGCTATTAGAACATAGAGACAAAACTGTTGTCTCTTCTGAAATGATGACTGTAATGAACCAGGCAGAATATGTGCAGTTCACCACCACCCAGTCTCTTAAGCAGGCCTAGCAGGAGGGAAGTGTTGTTAATTTGTGTGGACTTATCTACTCCTCATAGTTTGAGGTTTGCAGTCTCTGGACTGAGTTGTGACAGCCTTGTTGCTAGTCTGCAAAAACTTACTCACCACTGGGGGTTATCTTCAAAGTTTACAAGCTGGTAATCTTGCAGGCAGATGGAAGGAAATGGCTTACTTACTCTTCCTTTGCCAGTTCACTTCACTACTGTGTTGGCCATGGAAGATATAAAGCCCTTGTTTCTATAGTCAGCACAAAAGCCAGGTATGCTGGCAAGGACTCAAAATAAGTAGTGCCTCCTGTGTTACTGCGCTGGCTGTAAAAGAATGGGCTTCATTTCTGCCTCAGCCAGCATAAAAGCCAAGAAAATTAGCAGAGGATTAGCAAAGGCCATAACCTTTGTCCTCTTGCTAGTTGGTTGTGCTTCTGTGCTGGATCAACTGGAGGAAATACACCCCAAATAGAAACAGAGTGAAGGTGCAGTTATGGAAGAGGCAGCATAGATCTTTCCATGTCTTCTTCAGCAGAGCCAATCTCATATACATCTAGCATAGAAACTGATCTAGTTGAACCTGTACCTGCTGCATCAGCCTAATCAGTGTCCATACATGCACATAGGAGGTGATGGCCCTTACTCTGCACTCATCAAGTGGGCTGGCAAAACGCTTCACTCAGCCTCCATAGCCAGTGCAGAAGAAGGAATGAAGCTGAGCAGCCTTGAGTAGGAACAGATCATCCAGACCATCCTTCACTAGCTTGATCTCCACTTTTCTGGAAGGAATTCCATGTATTCACTTCTGAGGAATTCCTGATATCCAATTGTGATGAAGTGCATACTTAAAGATAAGACTGAACTAAGGTTGATTAGTAGTAAGAAAGGTGCATGTCACTGATCATGATGAACCCAGAAAAAGAACTGGTGCGAAGAATTTATTTGCAATAGGGGATAAAGGAGACAGTAGCCAAGGAAACCCAGTGATGCTGGGAGAAAGAGTGAGAGGCGTTTCAAGTCCATGGCATGCTTACAATTGTCAAAAATTATACCATGATATCCTAACACACAGTACCAGCTGCTGTTTCTCATTGCCCAGTGTAGCATAGAGGTTGGAGAGAAAGGTTTGAAGGTGTCTGTATTACATAAAAAATACCATTGGTCTTACTGCAGTTTACATCCCAATAAGCATTAATATGTTCATTTTTAATATTATTTATAATCCATTTTTCTTCTAAGGCTCATTTAAAAGAGCTATGTCTGTTTTTTTAAATCCTAGATTATTCAAAATAAATACAATGAGAACAAAACAAGAATAGCTGCAGTAAAACGCATCAATTATTAATTATCAAAGCTAGGTGCATAAATAAGGCTTAACTGTGTGTCTAAATCTAAATGCGAGTGGGGTATGGTGGTGATGACTCTGCTTTGGCAAAGCATATGTTTAAGAGTCTAGTGGATTCCTTTCCATTTACAAATATGGTGCTAACAGCCTGCAAGGAAAGTAAAATTAATTCGTTGCATGTGAAACAATCAAGATTTATAATGTCCTCATGTGTCTAGGTTTTGGGAATGTTGTCTTTTTTATGAATAAATTGACCCCTTCCTTTTTTTTTTTTTTAATTACTGTTAGGGAACTCTTGCAGGAGACAAGAATGAGATTTTATTTTCAGAATTCAACATTAACTACAACAATGAACCCTTGATGTATAGGAAAGGAACTGTTCTAGTGTGGCAGAAGGTAAAATTGTTTTGGCATTTATTTAAACATGACAACTACACTCAGTTAAAATGTCCTGTGAGAATTAAGTGATTTTTGACCTTTCTGTGTGTGTTGTTTCCATGTATAGTTGCCATAAACTAATTAATAATGAATAATATTACTCCTGTTTTAATCTAGACATTGATTGTTAGGGGCTACCTTCCACTGAATACCTTTTTGACCTTAAGGAAGAAGAAAGTGGTAGGATGTCCCTACTTCTTTACTACATTTGAAGTTCATACTTTACTTCACCAATTCAGAAAGCAGTCTATTTAAATCGGGTAGTATGCACATTTTATATAATCGTTCAGTTTACGGTAGGTGATCTTATTGACTAAAATTCTTTAGTCAGTGTGATTATAGAAAACTCAGATCTGACATTTGATGCATGCATGTACTCACTCTCCTTGTCTAATTAAATAGATGTATACGTGTTTTGTAAATAAAAGCAAAACAAAGGTGATGTTTGCAGCCTAGCTTTCTAGATGAACTTTCATGAGGCATTTATAGGACACAGATTTAATGACACCAAGTCCATTGTGGTCCATTGGAGGGTGGTTGCTTATTAATGCAGAGTTTAATTGATTTCAATAAATATGTAATGCCTTCTCAGAAATACTCCACGCTGAATTCAATGGCACTTAATCCCTAGGAAATGAGCATAGATTGCAGGCTTTGAACCATAGAATTGGAAGGAGTCACAAGATTCACCTTGTCCAACCTTTTTCTGTGCAGGAATACAAAACTAACACACTTTTGAGAGGTAGACACTAAGCCTCAGTTTAAAAAAGTCTCCAGAAAGAGATCCCATCATCCTCCAAGGTAGCTTATTTCACTCTTGAAGAGCTCTTACAGTCAAGAAATTCTTCCTAATGTTTAGGTGGAATCCCTTTTCTTGTAATTAGATATTCTAGTTACCAGAGCAACAGAAAACAACTTGCTGTATCTTCAGCATGACATCCTTTCAGATTTTCAAGATAGTTATCAAATCACCTCTCAGTCTTCTTTTTTTCCAGGTTAAACATACTCAGCTCCCTAAGCCATTCCTTATAGGGCTTGGTTTCTAGACCTTTGACCATCTTGCTCATACTCTTCCATGTTTAATTGAATACTTTGGATGTAAATTGTATAACCTTTTGAATGGGCATTATCTAAGACAGGGATGTCAAACTCAATTTCATCTTGGGCCGCATCAGCATTATGGCTGCCCTCAAAGGGCCAGTCGTATCTGTAAGACTATATAAATGTATCTACTCTTTTATCATATTAAATAATTGCCTCTGCATTCGATTATTACTGGTTTTTAAACTGTCTTCCCTCTGCATAAACTTTATTTGTCTTGGACATTTGGGGACTATTTCATCATAGTTTATGGTCCCTGTACCTCTGTGAAGTAACATAGAATTGGTCAGTATATCCAAAGTGTGCCTCTTTCTGCCCCCAGGCTTGCCAGGCGGGGGGAGTGCCACTGCTGCAGCAAAGGTGCAAGGGCCACATGAAATGGCCTGGTGGGCCAGATTTGGCCCGCGGGCCTTGTGTTTGACACCTGTGATCTAAGAGCACACTGCATGATAGGCACCATCTTTCAAGAGGTATTCCCTTCTGTTTTAAGAAGAAGCAGGGAAATAATTCCTTTATGACACTTTCTGGCTTACATTATTTACTCAATACTTTGTTTGATACATTTCAGTCAATTAAAGATACATCTTCAAAAATAAAAAGGTTATCATACTTGTTTAAAGAATCACTTTATTTCCAGGGTGGACAAAGCATGGCCACAGGCTGTTCCAAAGTTTGTTTTTGTGGCCCCCAGGGCTTCTCAGGAGTCACTTTTTAATGCTTCTAGGCAGTGATGTAGACTTGAGTCAATAGACTTAGACTCAAGTCGGACTTAAGTTGCTTCAGTTGGACTCAACTTGGCCATAAATGATGCACTGACTTGACTCGACTCGAGACTTGTATATTTTTAATGACTGACTTGCTGCCCTTGGTTCAGTAACATAATACATTCATCCAGTACAACTTTGAATAACGCTTCGATCTCTTTTTGCCTACTGGTCACATGACAATCTGTTTTAAGCCCAAAGTGTGGGTGCATTTCTCAGAGGGGAACAGCAAGCAGGTTAGGCAATGTGCTTGAGGCACGCTTGAGGTCTGCTCAGTAGCCTCTCTGCTGCATATTGGAGGAGCCTTCTAAAACATTTCCTAAGAGGAAAAGACAAGGCTTGCCCCCAGAGTGCAGTGTGCATTTCTCAGAGGGGAACTGCAAATATGTTAGGCAACAGGCTTGAGGAGGAAGGATCTTTCCTTCTAAAGCGCTTGAAGCTTCAGTAAAGGGGAGTAAGAAGGATCCTATTCTCCACTTCCAAAACTGCAGATGGCAAATTTGCAAATGTGGAGGGCCAACTCTGCTTAAATTGTTAAAACTGACTTCATTTCACTCTGTTCAATAATTCTGGAATTTTGGTTGAGGTATAAAATTGGCTTCCAGAGCTTAAGAATGTATGTAAATGATGAGATAGTAGATATTTTAGGTAGTATAAGTGTGTGTGTGTGTGTGTGTGTGTGTGTGTGTGTGTAGATATATATATTTTTTGTACTTTAATCTTACACATTGGAATTTATATTCCTGTTTTTCTGTTTTCTCTTTTTTCTTCTTTCCATATTTCTAATTATTTTCTTTCTTTTAACTTTTTTTCTCTTCATTTGTTTTTTATGCTTTTTATTTCTCTTTATTTTTTTTTCTTCTTTTCTTTCTCTTCCTTAGTTGTATGAAATTATTTTTAAATGTTAAGATGAATACTGGAGGATTTGTATGTCAATTTGAATTTTCATTCTCAATAAAAAATATTAAAAAAAATTGGCTTCCAGATTTGAGACTTGACTTGAAAGTATCTTCAAGGACTTGAGACTTGACTTGAGACTTGAAGGTAGAGACTTGAGACTTGGAGTAAAAGACTTAAATGCGTCCATTGTTTCTAGGTGACATAATGGCCACTTTCATCCTGTTTCAGGTCCCTCCCAGTGATTCAAGGCCCAGGAGAGGCCTTCCTTTTTATTAGAAGAAAGTGACCAGGAATGGGCCTATATATTTCCTGAATCTAAAATGGTGTTTTAGGCTGAGTGTTAATTTGTTGTTTTGTTTTGCAAAATTGAAGCCCCTGAAGCTTGAACACCTTGCTTTATGAGCACGTTGCATTATGAGCATTAACAAGTGCTAGTTCTAGGCCGGAAACCAACCTAACTATAAACAGAGATAAGCCTAAGAGGAACTGTAAATAACGGATTGACTTAGGTTTATTAGTGCCAGATGGCTGATGCAGTTAGATGGAGGGCAACCAGGAATCACTAGTCTCCAAGTGTTATAGCACACGTGAAGAATCTGTAAGAACTCTGATCTGATTGGATGACGAAAATGTTTTTATAAACAAATTAACATGGTTTGTGTAAGTAGAGACTAGTGAAGATCTTTGATGTGGATTGATCGGATGGGTAGAGGCTGGTGATGCTATAAAACCAGCTCAGGAGAGACAGAAGCCAGGCTGACTGAAAGTGTCAGCCTCTCATGTAACAAGATGGCTGTTCCTAACAGCTTCACTATTCCTAGCTGATAGAGCGAGATGATGCTGGTAAGATATAGACTATAGTGACAATATATTTCCTGTCTGGATAGATAGATGACCATAGATGTAATGGATGCTGCAGTTGTCAGGTTGCATTGCCCACAGAAGATTATTATCTTCCTTGGATGCTTTAGTGTTTCCTCCACATATGGTATGAGTTAGGACACCCTAATGTTGTGTAAGATATGATATCACACCTTGTAATGAATTTAATGTGCCTAGACATTGAAAGGCTATGTTTCTCCTTGAGTATAGTGCGTATTTGTATATATATTACTGTACGTAATAAAGTAGCCTCTCATATTAAAAACCTAATATTTCAAGATGTAAGAATGTTTAAGTGGAGTGCTGATGTTAACTCTTCCTGCTTGAACTTCACTATTGATGTTGAGTTGGGAGCCCAGGCAATCAGATATATATAAACCTCCAAACAGATGCAGATTAGCTGATAGACAGCAAATAACCCTCACTTTAAAGAGATGGTGGTGGAGAACCCAAAGAGCAAAAAGCACTACAAATGCCCCTATACCCCCTAGAGGGTATTTGGAGCATTTGGGGGCAAAAAAAAAAAAATTGCAGGCAGAGGTGTGGTGTGGTGGTGGAATACAGCTCTCCAAGGGCTTTGACAGTTGTATCTTGGCTTGCTTTAATTCGTTAAATCTTTAAACCCTAAGACTGAATCCAGTGTTATTCACAACTAGAACATACATATTGAAAACAGTGGGGTTTACAGAAGTTAGGAGTGGGCAACTTCCAGGGATCTAGCACATGCCTGCCCTCAGATTTTGGAGGCATAAAACTGGTCAGGAAGTATGTTATTACGCTGAGTGCCCCTTGTACCACTTAACAAGCCAATATATCTTTTAAAGTCAAATTATTTGAAGAAACACGGGAACCCCTCCATGGAGGTGGTATGGAAGAAGGATAAGCTGCAAGCAACACTTTGCCAATGGAAGTTGTGACTAATAAACCACATTCATTCCAGAGGTTGGGATTAACATTAAATTCAGCTGCTTAAAAATGAATCTTTAATTGCCTTATAATCAAAAAGTATTTCTGGAATTCTGTATTAATTTGACCCTTATGTTTTTAGGTTAATCATATAATTAGGAAAAAAATCAAAATCCCGGAGGAATCAGAAGAGAAGGAAGTTGAAGTAACTCGGACAAAAACTACAACAATTCCTTTGCACTGTGACATCATTGGAGATCAGTTTTGGGACCAGTATCCTGAAATCCTATCTGATGATAGTTGACCACCTCCATGGATTCTAGTTGGAAACTCTTGAAGAAGTTTGCACTGCAGGGATGTGATGGGAGAGAGGAAGATGATTGGCGCAGTATGGATGTGTTTAAACACTTGCAGCTAGGTAGAGAGAAAAGACCTCAAGCCATCTTGTGTCCAGAAACATTAACAGAATATTGTAGATGTATGAGCTTTACCATCACAGTTATGAGGTGCCTTGTAATAATATAATCAACAAATTTTATGGCAGAGAAGGAATGCCTTTAATTTAGGTCCTGGCCTCAAAGGCACTCTACTGGTGCAAGTCCCATGAGATGTTAAGCTGCCCATTTAAAACTCTGAAAACATTTAAGCTCCTGCTTCAAATTAAGTTCAATCATCAGGGAGCCGAGTTACAAATTATCCTAGTTGCTAATGTCTCTGGATTATATGAGTGATAAACAAAATACCCTGGCAAGTAGCTGAAACTAATTAGGAAGTTTTCTCTCAAGTGTAAATTAGTTCTGGCCTTTTTGGAAGTTATGGAAACATAATTTCCCTCTGTAATCGTACATTTATTGTTTGGACTCTCTCCTTGCTGTTTTACTGATTATTAGAGAAGGTCTCTGGTGGCCAGGCTGGAATAATAAAGTTATTGTATAAGGGAGATATCACAGCAGGGTATGTTTGTAGGTCGTGGTCTCATTTTACTGCTGCCTGGGAAACTATCCAAATCCTGCTGTTGTGAGGACTGTGGCAACCATCTTACAGAAAGTTCTTTTCCGATGGCGTGGAGTTCAACACGAGTTTGTATTGCTCTTCAGCCTTTCCATTAGCCGCAGCCACAGACTAACAGGACCTTGTCCAAAAGAAAAAAAAAATGAAGCAACTTGGAGCAGTTGTGAGATTATACAGTTTGGAAAAAAGGGGCTGAGAGTGAGTTTTGGAAGTTATGGGGAAGTTATTATACAGACTAATGATGTTCTTCCAGACCCCTCCTTCTGTCTTTTCTTTTTTTCTGTTTAAATGAGACAAGAGGCATTATACTGTCATTTATTGCAGCCTGTTTGAAAAAGATAATAATAATTATTTTAATTATAATTAATTATAAATATAATTAATAAAACCACTTATCTTACATGAATATCTATAATGTAGAAGCTATATTTAAAACAGTTGCTTCAAAATATAGTTAAATCTGCTATTATCTGTAGGCAAAGATGGTTTTAGAAAAAACAAGTGAGGGAAGGAAAATGACAAATAATTTTTGAGAACACTGCTTTATATTTTCAAATGGAGAAGCAAACTCTTTCCTTTGTCCCTGTCAGTTCATGGCAATTGTGGGTATGGCCTAATTTTGTAGTTTTTATGTGCAGATCCTTCCTCTGCACACCTCAAGGCAACATAGATTCTTATGGCTTGTCAGCATTGTCACTTTCCTTCCCCAGCATTCTTTTTTTTTTTTCCTTTTTAACCATTTTTGCCTGGTGAAGATTTGATTATCTGTGAGCTTTGAAACATAAAACAATGAATATTTTGCCTTTTTGGTTCTAGTAGTTATATTCCCCAGAATGTTTTATGCTTAGCATAGCAGACCCTGTATTTGCTGTTATTTTTTATCCAAAACAATTTGCACACTGAGGATAGCATGCTATGAATGATTCTGTTGAAATCAGCGCGAATAATCATATTTTTAATACTTTAATGGCAGTTCTTTCTGTCATTTGTGTAAGTATAGACTTATCATGTAGCAATTGATTTAGCTGGTCTACTCCTCTTGGAACTTCATATTGGATTTAGTTTAGGGTATGTAATATTGTTGCGCAGATATACTTGGACATAAGTATTAGCATAATGATTATTTGTTTTAGTTGTGAAATTTGTATCCCTACTTTCTGTCAAATGCTGGCCATGTCTACTAATGATATGATGCATTTTACTTTTATTACTATTAACAAACAGGGCAAGTAATCGCATCAACAAAAAGAGTAGCTGACTGAACTAATGGCTGTAATTAAATCACAATATGAAGTTAAAAAAAAGTCTGCTTTAATATATTATTTATTTATATCCTGCCTTTCTCTCAGCTCAAGAATTTAAGTGAGAGAATATATAAATCTTTATTTACTAATTACCACAGGAGAAGCTTGAAAGGTTTTTTTTGCTAAGGAGTAGAAGAGCTTAGGAGCAGCCCTGGGTTTCTGCTTCAGATGTTTGCCAGGACAGAACAGAAGGGCCTTTTAAAGATTTTAAAATTCCAGGCATTCTTGTATGGGAAAATGCAGTTTTACAGGTAGTCTCTCATGTTATTTAGGACTTTGAACTGTGCCTAGAAATGAACTAGGAGCCAATAAAGGTGTTTTCTCTAACTAGCTCTACCCAATATTCCAGTTCCAGTTACTGTGACGTACATAATAAGATCTGGCTTTTTAGCCTTAAATTTTGTAAAAATGTTCTCAGCTGTTGCTGAATCCTTGGGCTTCTCAGTATAGGTTGGAGTCTAGAAGCACACTCAACCTGAGAACACAAGTCTTCAAGGGAAAAGAACATGCCCCATCTGGTTTCTGTCTTCCCCTCCCCCCAATTTCTAGCAGTGTGAAAAGTGAAGCCTTGCAGATGATATTGAACTGCAAGCCCCAGGCAGCCTAGCCAATGGTGAGAAATCCTGGGGGTTGCATTCTGATAACATCTCAAGGGCTGCATTTGGCTTACCCTTGCCCTATTCCGTGATCTATCTGTCTTCTGACTCAGAACAACCGTCTTGTTAAGTCTTGGGCATGGCCTTATTGTTAAAAGATAGGAATGCTAAGGAAGCATTGCAACAGCTCTTCCAAAATCTCACTTGCCACTCCTGTCTTTCTGAGCCAATGTCCTTGTAACTTCAGTGCCTGCTTATTATCTGGCCTGGTTATCTTATCCCAGAAGATCACAAAGAAATGCAGCCAGCTGAGACTGTGGTGTCCAGTGGGTAGCTGGAGGGTTCTAATATGTTTTGCAGTGTTTGTTTGAAAGAACAGCAGACAGACATGAGGTGGAACAGTGACCAAAGGACAGCAGGCTGTAGAGAAGCAAGTATGTCTACCACATAGCCGTCGCTATGCTCTGCCCAAAACCCATAGGTAGCCTGATGTCACATGGTGTGGTAGATGGACTGTCAGTGTTGGGATAAGATTCAGCTTCTAGCCTGATTGGATTCTATGCTTGGAATGGAGGTGGGAAGCTGTCCTGAGCTTCAGATAGAAAAAAGCTTGGGCTGGCACTGGTTAAACTTCAGTCTGCCTGCTTCATTTCTGATGCCAGATACTGATTCAGAAGTTGGAACAGTTCCCCTTGAATTTAGGTGGAGAGAGAAGTTTGAGTCCTGTCTGCAAATTGGTAACACCCATAGGTTTATGTAGAACCTCACCCCCATAACATCACCCATTGGTCCCACAAAGATCAGCCTTTCCCAATCCAGTATCCTCGGATGTTTTGGAATTCAGCTCCCATCAGCCCTAACCAGCATGGTCAGTGGGAAAAAATTGTGGGAGATGTCCAAAATATCTGGGTGACATCAGGTTGGAGAAACCCTGCACTTCACCACAGGTCAGGCATTCCCAGCATCACCTTATGGAACCAGTCCTCCATGAAGAATAGAACCGCTCTAAGATACTGCCTCTAAGCTCCATCTCAGCTATGTACTCCATAAAGGTACCCTGGTTGATGATAATAAAACCCACAGAGTAGCTTCTGCGATCACTAACCAGCAGAGAAATAGCTCACCTGGATTCTCCACTAAAGAGCGCCAAACTGCCCCTGTCCCTTAACTGAGTCAGAAGTAGATTGATAGGAATCTAGATTGGGTGGGCATAGTGCAGGGCTCAGAAGACCACTTTTGGCTCTCCTAAGACCCCCAGAAGGCTATACTGTGATGCAACCACTGCTATTTGGGGCAACTGATTGTCTTTAGCTGTGATTATCACACACCTGGACACTTTGTCCAAAAGTGGAAAATTGGAGGCTGGTTGGAAAGTAATGCAGTAGGTTCAAGGTGTTCTAATTTTTTAAAATTTTGTCTCACCACTACCCTTTTGGGCATGGGATTTCTCTCTCTTCTTGTTGCAGAGGATGCCTCATGAAAAGGCCTGTGACATTTATGTATTCTACTCAGTACAGAACTCTTGGTTTGCAACCAGGTAAACATGACTTCCTCCAAAGTTAGTCAAGGGAACTGTCTACATAACTGGGTCTTGCTAACCTGTTGCAGGTGCAACCTGAGCTGTGGAGCAGTGTATATAAATTGTCCCTTATACAACTGATAATAATAAACAAATACAGATCCATTATTGTTAGTACACAGGCATGCCAATGCTAGGTGTGGGAGAGACAGATGGTTCCACAGGAAAAGACTCGTTAATCCACACATCACGATCAGTTATTCCGTTAGATCTCCACTCATCTGAAGAAAAGAGGTCCCATTCTCCCCCTCTCCGCGTAGTGACCGGTTGCTATAAGAAACATAAAGCTGTCGCAAGAGTTTCTACTTAAAATTACTTAAAGTGGGAGGAGACGCGTCATGCCGAAAGCAATGTTGACAGGTGTGTGGGTTTCCTGCTTTTCAGAGTACTCGTCAGAGCCCACGAAGCCCTCACTGGTGTGATTTTCTGTCACCTAACAAAAGGCGCCTTTTATTCTCCAGCTTTCTATTCTCGGGCGGGCGTGAGCGCCCCACACGCAGAAAAGAACTATTTTTAAACCGCGCAACGCAAGGCAGCCAGTGCAGGGTTTCTAGTGGGACGGGAGGCGCGAGCGAGGCAAAAAGCGCGCCGGTCTGCAGACGCGGGTTTGGGGAAGTCAACCCGGCCGTCGCGCCAGCCCTTACTTATTTGGCGAGGGCAGCGGCGGCAGCAAGAGGGCCGCGGGGATGCTTTGCGTCTCGGGGAGCGTGACGGCGGCGTTTCGGCAGAGGACGGCCCCCCGGGGCGCGCCCTCATGGCTCGGCGCCCTCCGCAAGCGCTCGGCGCTGCTGAGGTAGAAAGGCGGGAAAGAGCCGGGCCCGGGCGGCCGCCGGGGCTGGGGCGGCCCTTAGCGGCGAAAGGCCGGCGCTGCGGGCGGCTCTTCTCGCCCCTCCTCTCCGCGGGGCCGAGGAAGGAGCGAGAGGGAGCGACATGGAGGAGGCGGAGAAGGCCGGCGCCGGGCCCAGGCGTCGCCGGCGCCGCTCCAACGGCCGCAGCAGCTCGGAGCGGTCGCCCAGCCCCGGCCGCCTGGACGTGAGTTCGCCGCGCTTCGACCCGCTGCTGGCGCTGTACTCGGAGCGCACGCCGCTGCCTTACCCGGCCGCGCCCTGCTTCAACAACCTGGCCGAGTACGAGAGCTTCCAGCGCGGCCTGGCCCGAGCGCCGGGCGGAGGTCGCCGGGCCGGGGCCGGGGCGGGCCGCAGCGGCAGCGGCAGCCGCTCCGCCGGGACGCGCGCCCGGAGCCGAGCCGGCCGGGCAGCCGCCGACCCGGAACGCCTGGAACGCCTCCGCAGCCTCATGGTGGTCAAGGAGCCCGGGCCGGAGGCGGCCGGGAGGGCCCGGGCGCGGGGCAGGAGGGCGCCCCGCAACGTGCTCACCAGGATGCCCCGTAAGCTGGGGGGGGGAGCTGAACTCAGCTGGGGCGTCGCCTGTGGTTTTTGAAAGAGAGAGGGATGAGGGATACCGCATGGTACGCTTGTGGGAGGCTCCTTGGTTGGGAGGGAGTGGCACTCTGCACATGCCTAGAAGCAAACTCTGCTGTGAGAAAGGCGTTCGGGAATTGCTTCCCCACAGTGGTGCCCTGGCTTGGAAATAGCTTGTGTGCGTGGTGCGTTTCACAGGTTTATAGAATTAGTAAGCCTGCGGCTGTGGACTGCAGCTCCTTGGGTTGTGACGTGTCTCACACTTGGCTTTGGGCGTGTGTTGTACTGTGCCTACATGTTGCACGGCTCTGGTTCACTGTGCGCCCAGACCCTCCAAAACTGGGAACCTGAGCGGTTATGTAGTTTTAGGTAGTTGAGTATGCTGATTTCTTAGCCTTTCAAGCGTCTTGAAAGGACCTCTTTGATGTCATATTTTTAGTATGTGCCTCTATTTCAGTTTCTTAAAATAAAATGTTCTCTTCACCGGAATGTGTATTTGGAAACAGGCACACGTGCATCCGAGAACTTCGGTTGGCCGTGTTTTCTTTTGGGGAAAATGGATTTTCCTGATTAAATGGTTTATCTTGGGATGAAAGAGAAAAGTGGAAGTACAGGAAGAGTGAAGGATGTGATGGCCTTTACTGAAGATTAGGTGACAGGGAAGGAGGGGGACTTTGTGGGGAGCTAGAAATGAGAAAAGGATCCATTATTTTGAGGCAAGAGAAGAGGTCTGTTGCTCGGTAGAAAGGGGAGAGACAACTGGCTAAGGAGGAGTAGCATTTATGTGGCCTTGTGGAACAGCTAAGAAGTGTAAAGGAAAGGAAGCAGGTGTGATTAAGGTTTAAGATGGAAAAGGATTAGGGGCTACTGAGGGTATGAAAATATTATCCAGCCTTCCTCAGACAGTTGCTCATCACATGTTTTGTTCTCCAGTTTCCATCAGCTCCAGTTCACGTGACCAGTGATGATGGGAGCTATAGACCAAAATATCTCAAGGGCATTACTTCTGGCAGACTTCTTAACTACTCTTACATCCAGCCTCTTCTACAAAGAGCCTGGGATTTATTTTATTATTCGTGAAAACATTTATATTCCACTCTATAACTGCAAAAGCCCTGTTTAGAAAGTCTTACAAGACATATATATATATATTTAAGCTAAGGAGACAAAATTATTTCACATCCATGAAGAAGTTGCTAGAATTCTTCAACGTGGTTGAATTCTTGAATTCTTCAACACGGTTTTCAACAACTATGACAGAGACTGAGGTGGAGAATTAAACACACTTTGCAGCATGAGGCATCCTGTAGTCTGGATGTGGCCACTAAAAATGCCTTCCTCCAGTATCTCCTCAACCTCAATTTTTTTTACCAGGGATAGGAATCTTGTTGGATTGCAGTCCCGGCAGCCCTAGCAAGTACAACCAAGGGGGATAAATGCTGGGAGTTGCAGTCCAACACATGTAGAAGAACAAGTGGTTCCCACCCCTGTTTGATACAGCAACACTGTGAAAGAGATTAATTTGAGAGATAGTAACTAGTCCAAAATCACCCAAGTCTTGGTGTGAAAGAAGTGTGTGAATGAGTGTGCCAGGAGAACCTTGTACCCACCATGAGTTCCATGACAGAGGAATACCAGAACAGAAAGATATTAAACAGCTGAAACAAAAATTATATAAAACATCCAGTGAACTTTATTGCAGAATGGACATATAAACCTGAGTCTCCTCAATCTGACACTCTTATTATTCTCATCACACAGATTTCAGATGTGAGGTGCAATAGGCATTGGACTGATTGAAATGTATCACCCTGTTAATATATGGCCATGTAGCCATTCATTTCAGTTTTGAAGGCCCCCAGTGTCCTGCTTGCAGAGCATCATAGAGCAGAGCTTTCCAAACTATCTGTTGCACCACATTAGTGTGTCGGCTGCAGCATGTAGGTTGTTGCTACTGCTGCAGCCCCAGGCTGAGAAAGAGCGCATGAGGGCAACGGGCCAGGCTCTGGTGGAGGGGCTGCCTCTCCTGCTGCCGCCCCAGGCCAAAAAAGACCCTGGTGAGGGTGGAGGTTAATTGGTTTAACCTGTGGTTTGCTAATAACTAACCCCTTATAAGAGATATGGACACATTACAGAAATTGTAATAACTGATTGTATGGGGACACAACATATCTCGTGAAAATCTTTCGTTTATATTTTTAAAAAATTATATGCTTTATTTATTTATTTATAATTCAGAAAACTGCATGCCTAAAAAGTGTGTCACCAGCTTGAAAAGTTTGGAAAGCTCTATCATAGGGGATGAAAGAACTGACCAGGGTTACTGGGGGAAGTGAAGGCAAAATTGTCGTCTAATTGCCAAAGAACCTTGAAAGGCAGAATAGCTTGGGGTTGTTGCCAGGGTTGAACTAGAATTTTGTCAGAGCTCAGCAAAGTTAGTTTTTTGGAATCAAACTTTCAAAGTCTCCCAAGCAGTATGACCATTAGGATTCTAGGTGTTGCAATCCAAAAAAAGTTTACAGTCTGGATTGGTGCTAAGTGAGGAAAGGATGCTGGGGTTTTATTGGCTTTTTTTTTTCTGGATGTGGAAAGTTCGAGTATTCTGCTACTGAGCTGAGAAGTAAGGAGGTGGCCTTACAGCAAGGGCCCCAGCTGAAGTGGTGAAGCCTGAAGTTGCATGCATCCTGCAGCTCACTATTTATCCATGTAGGACAACTTTTAAAAGTGTAATTTGTATGTTTGGTACAGTTTGGTCTGTATATGTATGTGCTTCATGGTAAAAGGGCACACTAAAGAATGAGTTCTGAAAGGTAAGGATCTCCTGCAGCCATTTACTCTCCTGCAGCCATTCATTTCTTTCATTATTGATTTAAGATGACTTGTCTTAGAAAAAGACTGTTGTGCTTCTGAAAAATACCACTTTTAGACCAGGAATTTGATGTTGTCCTTCGCAGCTGCTAGTTATAGCCACAGTATGTCCTTTACACTGTTATAATCTTACTTCTTAAATGCACATCCTAGTGTTATAAATATAGTGCGGTGACTCTTGAGAACATGATAATAGACAAGTGTATCAAAGCTGGGCTATGCTGATGTTCTGAGAATGTGTATGAAACTCTTTCACCAAAACTTACATTTATTTGGGCAAGATAGTGCTTTTCAGTTATCATGATTATTTGTGCTTTCAGTTTGTCTACCTGTACTGGGAGCCAGGTGATTAGTAGAAATGGAATGAACATAATTTAAAAATATTGGCCTAAATCAGAAGTGGGAATTGTGTGTCCTTCCAGATGTTCCTAAACTGCAACTCCCAGCATCCGTAGCCTGCACATCTAGTGGTGAGGAATGATGGGAATTATAATCTGACAAGATCTGGGAGGTTACACAGTTCCCGTCCGTCGCCTAAATTCACCATTGTGCTAGTGGACATCAGCTAGTAGAATCCGCCCCCCCCCCCCGCAACCTTTTTGTGCTACTCAGAAACCAACTCCAGAGGATTTTAGACCAGAGTTTGAGGGTCTGTCAGACAGCAGGGAGGGCTTTGGGGCAGAGAAAGCATCTGCCCCCTTATAATTATGCTGATGGAAGCAGTTGTTAAGGTTTTAACTCTAGAACAAGAAAGACTGAGTAAAGATTAGTACCTCTTATATATAACATGGATACCTTGTTTTGTACTTTCAAGTGGTTTCCAACTTATGGGGATCCTAAGGTGACTCTACATAGTGTTTTCTTGGTAAGATTTGTTCAGTGGGGATTTTGTTTTTGTCTTCTTTTGAGGCTGAGAGAGTGTGACTTGCCCATGGTCACCCATTGCTCAGCAGGGATTTGAAATCTGGTCTCTAGAGTTATAGTCCAGCATTCAAACTGCTATACCACACTGGCTCTCATGGATAAAATTTTGTTGCAGCACAAGAAAACATTTTATTCAGAAAATATTAAAGTAGGAAAGAAACTACAATTCCCTGGGTAAACCCCCAGGTTCAAAGCTTACTATCTTTTTTCCTGTTGATGATTGTGTTGGTGTTCATTTTTGAAAACAGAAAATTCTACTATTAAATTCACTTAATAACTACAATAGCATACATAGGTGCTCAACAGTGAGTAGTATTGAATTAAAAATAGGGAATGCTCACCAGTAAAAGTTTACTTTACTTTGTAGCCAGCATGGCATAGTAGTTTGAATGTTGGGCTAGGACTCCAGGAAATCAGGGTTCAAATTGCCTTTCAGCTATGAAAACCCACTGGATTTTACTCAGGCAAAACCTTGACCTTTTATTGTTATTTGAAAGAAACAGCTACCAAAATCTTTCAGTAATTTATTCAACGTGCAAGTTGTTTTTGTGTGTTGTATTAATGCCACCTTCTGTAATAGTCAGCTGAACTTGGAGCTCTGAATTGCAAATCATACCGAGCTTATTTTATGCAATCTTAGCTGATTGATGCAGATGAATCTGACCATGCTGTTTGAAGAACGTGTTGCACATTTATTTTGTTCTCCTAGTTTTGCTGTAAACTGATAATTGACAGTATCTCTTTTTTCCTCCAATGCATATTTTTTGAAAATGTTTTAATACAAGCAATCTTCCTAATCTATACAAGTACCCTATTTTTGAAGTTCATACCTCATTTTGTTGATTGAACCAGTGTGGAGTAGTGGTCCTATGACTCTGGAGACCAGGATTTGAGTTTCTGCTCAGCCATGGAAATGCACTGGTTGACCTTAGGCTAGTCACACTCTCTCAGCCTCAGAGAAAGGCAGAGGGAAGCCCCTCTGAACAAATTTTGCCAAGAAAACCCCATGATAGGTTTGTGTTAAGGTTACCATAAGTCAGAAAGGAATTGAAGGCACACAACAGCAATCTTCCCAATCCATTTTAAGTACCCTGTTTTTGAATTTCATATCTCATTTAGTTGATTACTAACATTCACTGGATACGTATTTTCTTCAAAGCCTTGTACAAGCACCCCCAGTATCCTAGTCCTTCAGGTTTTCCTTTTTCTTGGATTAATCTTGGAATCATAATGATTTGCTCTGGTTATGTAAAAGCAAAGACTTTCTGGAGATCACAGTGAGCCATGACCTACATACTTTTCAGAGTCAAATAGCTGCAGTGTTATTTGTATGTTGAATGCAGAATCATTAATTAAGACAACTTCTGAATAGAGTTTTATTTGTTGCCTCATTAATTTGTCTTCCAAAACCTGGAAAAAGAAAACATATTCCCGTGTCTGAAACTGACAAATTGTTCTGTCAGGGGAAAAAAAAATCAGCTTTACGTAATGTAATTGCTTAGAACCATTCTCCAGCCTTGCCCAGTATCTGGATATGGTTCCTCTTCCTTCATCTTAGCTCCTCACTTATAGAAAGGAATATAACTTTTAACAGAATAAAAATGAATACTGCAGTAAACACAGTAAGTGAAGAAAAAGCTCAGTCGGTAAGTTCTTTGTGCAAGGATTGTTCTAGATTGCATTAGAATGAACTTAGTTTAGACTTCTTTGTTCAAGTGAGTTCTTAGATAAGACTTCATCCAGTACAAACTTTTCAAAACCTTTATACAGCCCACTAGAATATATATATGCTCCAGCCTCCATCTTAAACTTTTGTATATCCAGCGTACTTCAAGGCTCTGCTCTGCAGGGTGTGCCATTTTCTGCTAGAATTTATGCCAATGATGTGGGGCGCAAATTTTTCATGGAAAATTTTCTATTTCGGAGGAGGAGGAGAAACCGCCTTTTTTTTTTTTTGAAGAAAAAAACAGTAGCAGTAAAAATCAGCAGACGCCAGTACAATGTTTGAGAAGCTTGGGTATTTATAGCTGCATTTTCTCTGAAATTGAAACAAGTACTGTAGTACAATTGATTCTGCAGACAGTGAGAGTGAAACTGGAGATGCTTGTGATACTCGATTAACTTTTATTGCATCAATCTCACAAAAAAAAATTCCTTGCAAATCTGAGGAGTTCTCTCTGTTCACATTTTCATAGTTACAACTAAAATAGCTAAATTTTGTGCAGGTGCAATGATCTGTTGTGGGTCACTGATTAAATAACATCTTAATATTTCATAGACATTATTGATATGTTCCAACACAGCATGTTTCACATCTTGTTTGTGTTTTATGCTGTACAGTATTTTATACTTTTTAAGAATAATTTTCTGTCCTATGTGGCATTGTATTTTACTTTATTTTCATCTTTTAAGGTCCTGTCTTTTTTTCCCCCCTGGCTTGTGGCAAAAATAAGTATCAATCTATCAATCAGTGTTCTAATAAAATACTTTGAATGTATTTGAATTTAATATAATACACTGTTTAAACCACATTAAGTGTGCTTTTTTAAAAGTCAAATATTTCAGTTAAATTGCTGGCTGACCCTGTTTGACTGTTAAGTTTTGTTTAATAAATATAAGCCAAATAAGAAAAAAATGCTAAATCAGATGATACTCTGTCTAGGGCATTGGAAAATCTTCCAGAATATTTTCCAGTTCAAAATGTCTTATAGAGCCCACTGAATGTCTCAGAGAGCCCACTGAAAGAACAGTAATACATGGTATTTATACCTTCTGCTCATAGTTATTTCAACCCAAGCCTATGTATCTATTGATGAGATTTTTAATCTTGCCTCTTTGTGTATAGCAATAAAAGAATATTAAAAAGAGAATGCCTGCATAGCACTGAAGTGTAGAAGTACAGGTATACTTCAATTAACAAAGTAGATGTGCTCTTGAATAGAATAGTTGGCACCAGAGGCAAAAATAGCACTTTTTTGCATCTAAAAAAAAGAAGAGCAGTTCAACATTTTTCAGCAAACTTTTTCTTTAAAATTAACAGTAGGCACACATAGGTGAAACAGCCAGATCAAGTACATGTTGTATAAAGAAACAAAACATTTGAATGTTACAGGGATCACTTCAAAGTTTTATCCAAAATGCATCCTGGGATGATTCCCCCCCCAGCCTCTACTTTCCTTATGATTTCCATTTTGGAAGCCATCCTTATAGATCTCTGATTTGCAATATGCTGTCACTGACTAGTTATATGTTTTCCCCTTTTTTCTCTATTTTGCTGCTCAGGCATGCTTAATAAGGGATTCTGGAACACCTCTGTTGTCTTTGCCCATTCGTAAACCTGCAGTAAAATTGGCTAGATTACGCTTGTACAGGTCAAGTGTCGTTTATATGAAATGCATAATCAAAAAAGCACTTCTTACTGTTTTTAACCTCCCTAGCAAGCCTAAGCTCATTCTGTGTTTTAGCTTATCTGACTTTCTCCCTACACTTGCTGGCTATTTGTTTGAATTCCTCTTTGGTGATTTCCCCCTTTTTCTATTTCTTGTACATATCCCTTTAAATCTTAGCTCTCTTGGTAAAGTTCTTTAGACATCCTTCCCAGATTCTTTAGATACTTCCCTTTTTTTTCCTCCTCACTGCAGTTGTTAGAAATTGTGCCTTCAGTATCTCACTTTTAAGAAACTCCCATCCATCACGAATTCCCTTCCCTTTTAATATTCCTGACCATGGGATCACTCCCAGTATTTCCCTAAATTTACTGAAATCAACTTCCTTAAAGTCTAGAATGTGTTTCTGACTATGCTTGGGTTCCCCTTTCTGCTGTGTAACAGACTCCAGGAGAACAAGGTCACTGCCACCTAAGGATCCTGCCACGACCACTCTATTAACAAGATCATCATTGCCAGTTAGGATCAGAACTCAATAGCTGTTCCCCTTGTTCTCTCTTCCACCTTCTGGACT
The DNA here is from genome assembly GCA_030412105.1 of Cyclura pinguis. Taxonomy (NCBI): domain Eukaryota; kingdom Metazoa; phylum Chordata; class Lepidosauria; order Squamata; family Iguanidae; genus Cyclura; species Cyclura pinguis. Next base: position 105,657,057 of record CM059600.1, on the reverse strand, counting down.
ATGAAATTGTCTGCAAGGCAAATGAGAAATTTGTCAGACCTGATACTCTTAGCAGAATTTGACTTCCAACATATATCAGGATAGTTGAAATCTTCCGTTACGACTGTATCTCTTCTTTCCGAATGTTTGGTCATCTGTTCCAGGAAGGCATCATCCAAATCCTTGGTCTGGCTTGGAGGTCTGTAATAGACCCTCACAATGACATCACTATTGCAGAGCTTTCCAAGCTTTTCATATTGGTGACACACTTTTTAGATATGCATCATTTCACAACACAGTAATTCAATAAGTAATTCAGTAAGTGGGGGCAGCCCCTCCACTTGAGCCTGGCCTGCTGCTGCTGTCCTTGCTGGGGTCTTCCTTTGCCTGGGGCAGCAGTGGCAGTGGTAGCAGAGGCAGCCCCTTCACCCAGTTTTGGCCTGCCATGGGGCAAGAGAGGCAGTCTTTCCAACCATTATGTTCGCAGAACACACCTACACACTGCAGCTGACACACTAATGTGGCGTGACACACCGTTTGGAAAGCTCTGCACTGTTGTTTCTCTCTCCCTTAATTTTTACCTGGATGCTCTCAACCTGGCTTCCAGGATTCAAGTCATGGGTCTCTTCACGGGTGTAAATGTCCCTCCTAGATAGTGCTTTTTCCTCCTCCTTTCCTGCTTGGTCTATTTCTCTGAAATAGGTTATATCCCATTATTGCTACATTCTAGTCATAAGACTTACTCCACCAGGTTTCAGTGATGCCTATCATATCATATGTACTTTGCTGTGCTACGAGTTTGAGTTCACCCTGTTTATTTTTCATGCTCTGTGGATTAGTGTAGAGGCATCTGAGACCATGGGTCACTCCCCCAGCTGCTTATTTAAGTATCTTTCCCTCCTACCGTTGGATTCCTGTACTGTTTGCCCCATTCTTCCTGTAAAATTTGGATTATTATCTCCAGCAATTGATGGATTCCTGTCCTCAAGAACATTTTCTCCTTCTGTTCCCATAACTCAGTTTAAAGCCCTCCTAAGTTGATAGTACATGGTTAAAACTATTTGTTAAAATATTTTGGGCTTGTTAGCCTGGAAGTTGTTCTTTGCAAGCACAGACTGCACAGGAATTCCGTTGGTTCATTGAAGTATGTTGGCATTGTGATTCTCAGTGTAACACCCTTTGGATTAAATCCAGCATCGAACTAGTGGACTTGTGATAGCAAAACAGAATTTTCCTTCTTTTTCCTTTTCCCTGAAGCCCTCCACAGCTTCTTGCAACTCAAAAATTTATCTTGGAGGCTTTCTTGGGATCCTGGAGGAGATTTTGATGACATGGTGAAGTAATTCCATTGGTAGAATCACACCATTGGAGCCAGCTCCTAATTGGAGCCAGCTGATAGTGCTTTGCTTGCTCCATGGCAAGTGTTTCAGTGGCAGGTAATGGCAATTTATCTTTATTTCAGTTCATGAAGGCAGCCCACTTGGAGAACTTCATCGCTGTGTCCGTGATGGTGTTAAAGTCAACGTGCACATCCGAACTTTTAAAGGGCTTCGTGGAGTCTGCACTGGCTTCTTGGTTGCATTTGACAAGTTCTGGAACATGGTAATGATCATCCCTCCCTTTCTGTGGTTTTACATCTGATTATTTGGAAGCCTCAAACAAAATCAGAAATAATGTTTATAAACACTCTGCTAGAAGAACAGAAGAAAATACAAAAAATAATGGAATTAAAGCTGGGATAAAAAAATGAAATATCTGGGAGTAAATATAATGACTAATATAAACAATATAATTCAAGGGAATTATAATCAATTATGGAAGAATATAAATAAGATAAGTAAATGGGAAAAAACTGCAATATTTTAATGAGAGTTAGAGTGTTTAAAATTATGATTCTCTCTAAAATACTGTTTTTTTCCCAAACCATTCCAGTAGAAATCCCAATAAAAATAATAAGGGATTGAGATAAGAAAATAAAAGACTGGATTACAATGAAAAAGAAAACCAGGTTCTTTAATATAATTTTGTACACTCATTAAGAAAAAGAAAGATGGAGGTCTTCTTTCCTTTCAAAAATATTACGATGCTTTCCAAATAGCAAAAATATTGTATTTTGAATATGACACACAAAACAGATAGGTCAGGATAGAAAGATGTATAAACAGCATGGAATTTAAATCATTGATAGGAAATAAGATCATAGGTGGGAAAATTAAAATAAATAAAGTACCTTTCTGGACAACGTGGCAGATATGGGGAAAATGGGAAAAGAAACTGAAGATAGATAATTATTATTGGCATCCAACAGAATGTTTAAATAAGAAGGAGAATCTAGTAAAGGGATGATATTAAGGAAATTCAGAGAATTAGAACAGTAGGTGAAGTATCCAACAGTTTAGCAGAATATATAGAGATTAAGGGAGTTTTGGAGTCATTACAAAAAAATATTGGCTACAATTGAGTGGAATTAAAAAAGATTACAGGAAATTATATGAAAAAAGAATGCCATTACCCATTTGAAGAATTACTGAAGATGAGATACGAAGGAAGCAAAGAGATTGGTGGCAAATCTATAGAATGCTTTTAGGTAATCAATTTAATTTGACAGAGGGTTTATTAAGAGTATGGGAAGTGGATATTAGGAATAATAAGAAAGAAATGCAACAATGGCTACAAGAGACAGTTAACAATAAAAATAATAAAGTTAGAGAACAACAGATTAATAGGAAGATGGTACAGAAAACCACATGAACTATCTTATATTTATAAAAGAATGCCGTCTGAATGTTGGCGTGGATGTGACTTTAAAGGAACTTATATTCATGTGTGGTGGGAGTGAGGAAAAAGTAAAAAGATTTTTGAAAGAAATCGAACATGCATTTAATAGAATTACAGTGGAAAAGTTGAAAATAAAGAAAGAAAGATGGCTGATTGCTAATGTTAAGGATATTGGGGCACAAAAAGAGGACAAATATTTAATTAAACAATTATTAATAGTGGCACAGGCAGTGATTGTCTGTGGGTGGAAAAATAAAGAAAGTGGGACCTTAACAGATAGAAATACTGTATAGCAGACTGTATGCTGTCTATATGCTATATTATATTGGAGAAGAGGAGGTTATATCTAGGTCACCTGAGAGAAGAGAAGTGGGAGAAATTGACTGAATTTGTAAAGGAGAGAGAGGACTATGAGGATGTGGATGATAGAGTTAAAATAATATACGACATAAAGGTATATTTACACTTACCTTTTCTAGAGTTAGTCTTCAAGGTTTAATATAAATGGTTTCTAAAGTACTATAAGAATATCTTTTTTGTTGTACCGTTTTGAGAAGAAGTCCATATTCTTTCTGTGGTAGGCTGAAGAGACATATGGAGAGACAAAGAAATCACTCCTTTGTCAACATACCATTAAAATAAATGGATCAGAACAGGAAGTTGTTTTGCTCCCTCCTCTTTTTTTGTTTTTTTAAAGCCCTCTTTCAAAGATAGCAAGAATTAATTAGTAGAGTTAACTATTTTATTTTATTTTATTTCATTTTATTTCCCGTCTTTATCCCCAGACAACTTTTTATTTATGCTTAAGCCAAGTAATTCCAACTCCTTGTCTTCTTCCTATGCAAGTTCCAAATGTTTTATTACAAAAATGCTATGTACTACTTTGTGTCTTTCTGTTTTTTTCCTTCTCCCCTAGGCTCTGACAGATGTAGATGAGACGTACCGAAGACCTGTACTGGGTAAAGCTTTCTATGTTGAGCCACAGTTAACCCTCACCAGGGTAGGTAACCATTCCTTGTTCATTGACTGATTCAAGCTAAGTCATAGAATCATAGAATCATAGAGTTGGAAGAGACCCCAGGGATCATCGAGTCCAACCCCCTGCTATGCAGGAACACCCATCAAAGCATTCCCAACAGATGGCCATCCAGCCTCTGCTTAAAAACCTCCAAAGAAGGAGACGCCACCACACTCCGAGGCAGCATATTCCACTGCCGAACAGCTCTGACCGTCAGGAAGTTCTTCCTGAGGTTCAAGTGGAATCTCCTTTCCTGCAGCTTGAATCCATTGCTCCTTGTCCTAGTCTCGAGCGGTAGAGAACAAGCCTGCTCCCTCCTCAACATGGCATCCCTTCAAATATTTAAACATGGCTATCATGTCCCCTCTTAACCTTCTCTTCTGCAGACTAAACATACCCAACTCCCTAAGGCGTTCTTCATAGGGCATGGCTGCCAGACCTTTCACCATTTTGGTCGCTCTCCTCTGGACACGTTCCAGCTTGTCGACATCCTTCTTGAATTGAGGTGCCCAGAACTGGACATAGTATTCCAAATGAGGCCTAGTCAATGTAGAATAGAGTGGTACCATTACCTCCCTTGATCTAGACACCATAATAAGTCCATTTAAGCCTAAAAGCATAAGTCCCAAAGAGCCATTGGGGAAAAAACTTGGCTGGTTTCAGCAGAAGTGTACATGATTCAGAAACAGTTTTCGTTTTGAACCATTACATGCTTTAGGATTAACTTACTTTTTGCAATGTTGGGTAGATGAGTTCGCTGTTTCAGTCCTTATCTTATGCAAATCTGACATAAGCCCTGTTCAGGTGTTTGACTGAATATGTGGAGAGCTAAGTTGGTGGTTTAGCCCCACACATAGATGTCCCGACAGATGTCCCCTAACACTATGATACATCTTTGTGCATTGAACACAAAAGTCTAAAGAGGGCTTTGTACATGCATTTGCCTGAGTTCCACAGCTCTTGTGATCAGGAATTCTGATAACGGAGGGCTCTTCATCAGTGAGATGTAGTTCAACATCCCTCTTAAACCCACATGCTGAGTACATGAAGGTCTAAGTTCTGGGTTTTGCAGGACATTTAATGGCTGGGACTTAGTTACACAGTCATGTGCCCATCTCCAGTTTTAGGCTTTCACATTTTCAGGTAAATTGCCTGAACAGGGCCATCATTGCTGGAAGAGGAAAAGCAACAATGGGAAGATATTTCCAGATTCTTTGTCTTTTGGGGCAATTGGCAATACTACTGCATGTTGTAACTCTGTGTGGTGTAACTCTGTTGGAAACTAATCCTACAGTTATTGTAGCTTTGCCCTCTCTAGTGTTTTAATCCAGAGGTTCCTAATAATTCTTGCTGGCCTACCCTTTAGAGATTTGGCCATAGTTTAGAAATCAACATTCTGTCCTCCCAACCAACCGAAGTCTTTCGCATGCCTTTCAATACCAGTTACTGGTGAACACAAATCGGAGAAAGCTGTTGTACTTCTGTCATGCTGGTGGGCTTCAGATTGGTAGCTATTTAGCCACTGTGAGCAGAATAGCAAACTAGAGAGAGTTTTCATCTGATCTACTAAGGCTGTTCTTAAGTTCATCTGTACTTGAATTCTTTCCCGGTTTCGTTCATACTCCCTCATCTGCCTGTTGTCGACCACATTGCCCTGAACACATCTGATCTGGTCTGATTTTGGAAGCTGAACGGTCCTGGTTAGTGTATATACGAAAGACAATCAGGTCTCCCCAGGGATCTCCATGTAGGGTTAGGAAAGAATCCTGTCTGAAAATCTGAAGACTCATTGCTATCGGTCAGACTTAACTGGGATAGATGGACTAATGGTCTGACTCAGTATGAGACAGTTCGCTATGGTCCTATACTATGGTCCTACTTTCAGTTGGGTTTGGGTTGATGAGAACGGGGGGTAAATAACATCTGGAGGGTGGGGCCACAGATTCAACAGCCCTGGTTTGAGAAGGCGTAAGAACTTTTCATGACATGTGTTTTCTTTCATCCCCACTGTTTCTTTTGCAGCTGTTTGACAGACTCAAGCTGCAAGAGTCCTTGTTTAAAAAAGGAACTGATTCAAAAATGACTGCAGACCTACCATCCCTGCCATGCAATCCTAGGACTCTTGGGCGGAAACCTGAGTCAAGTCGGGGAAGATCAGAAGAGGATCATGGAACAAAAAGGCACTCTAGCAGAGAGAGGACACGGAGCTCTAGTTTGCCACGAGCCTCTGGGAAGGAGGCTGACCGATCTGGGAGAATTTCCCAAACAGAGGGGAAGAGCACAGGTGGCCCAAGAGGTCGGCCACAGAAAAAACAGAGGCCCAGAGTAGATTATCAGCAAGTATTTACACGACACATCAATCAGATTTTTATTCGAGGGGAGAATGTCTTGCTTGTTCATCTAGCACATTGATATCACTGACCTTACTCATGCAGTAACATGAACAATGATGGCCGCTGAATGCTATCTTGTGAAATTATATGGCACTGTAATTGTTTCCCCCTTCTTTTAACTGGAATGGAGAAGTAGTGATGGGATTTCAGAGGCCATGATCGTATTGAACCAGCTGGTACTTTGTTTTGACCAGATGATGACTAAGAACATCATCACCTTCAAAGAAGCAGATGTCCAAAGTTTTGAAGAATTCAGTGGCATCAGCAGCTTTCAAAACTTGAACATGAGACAAATATTTCTAGACAACACACTCTGAAGTGTATGACAGATGCTAGGTGGCTGAAAAAGCAGAATTTGCCATTGACTCTGGTGCTTCAACCTGGAATGCTAGTCATTTAAAATGATGGGACGGCATGCTTTAAAAAAAATGATAAGGGAAAGAAGAGCTTGTAAAAGAAAGAATAGCTTTAGGTATTAATTTGCTTGGGTCCCCATCCCTCCCATGCATGGCTCGACAGAAAAAGATACTCCAGAATTGAGCTGCTGTGCATTTTCATGTCCAGAGTGATCACTTGAATAAAAAGTGAATGGAAATAGAGGACGGTGGTCTATTCAGCAGCAGGGGTTAAAAAGCTTTTCTCTCTACTTCATCTTTATTTGTTATCAGAGGCAGTGTGTGGCCTCTCCTTCCTTGGTTCTTATAACATTTCCCCCAGCCATTTTTCCCCCTGCCACCAGCGAACATTGAATGTAGCTAAATATGTAGCTTTTTTACCTGGAGCATGCCGCAGTATATGTTGAAACAATCCAGAAAATGCAGTTCACTCTCTCCATGGTCCCGTCACTTCCGGTCTATTTGTGTATCATAGCAGTTAAGATTAACACGATGTACATACCTTGCTTTAATGAAGAACAGGCAGTGTTGTTCCTGGGCGTAGCTATAACATTTATCTAAGTAGCTTTGAGATGGTAATTTCTAATGTTTGATGGCAACTGTAGATAACCCATTTGTGATTCCGATAAGGATTTATAGGTCCCAAATGACACATCTCTAATGCTACTTGGATTGTTTCTGAGAAGCATGTTTAAGACTATTAAAAAGCATGCATAGTAATTATTTTAAAATCCAGTGCTATCCCCTACATAATCATCAGAACTTTGCAAGATGTTCTAATAATGCATTGCCTATAAACGTGTATAAACCGTCTGCCAAAAGATGTGCAACGGTGCTCTCTGATAGTGCCCTCTGTTTACATGGAGTGTGTGTATCACTCCAGTAGCTGGACTTTGCCCCCGTGGTTTGTCTTGGAATGCATTAAATGTTCGCTAACCCTGTATTGTACTGAGAGGCATTTTTAGTCTCTGTAGAGTGACAAAACTCCTACAAAAAGTGAATTGTATATTACATTTTGTACATCATTCTGCCGTTCTAGAATAATCTGGGAATCTTCTAATAACTGAGGTTTCACTGCATGTAATTCAGTTACTCTTTTTTTAAAAAAATATTTTTTAAAAAAAATATTGATGGGCTAAGTGCAATTGCTGTCTCTCCATGCCATCTCTCCATCCCATTCATGGGTGACAAAAAGGAGGATGGCTTCACTGGAGACCAAATATCTCTAACGCCTAAATCCAACTAGCGCGGGCCTATTGGAAACTTGTTAAGTCAACACTAACATAACCTCTGTTCATTTGTTGTGTTGTAACTGTAGCTAGAGCTCATGGATTTGAGGATAACAATCTGCCCTGTGTGTGTCTTGCTGCTGTTTTCTCCCATTCATTCTCCTGGAATTGCAGAAATCTAAGGCATTGTGAGGGGGCACAGAGTTGACACATGCAACAGCAGCCTAAAGCACATAGAAGAAAATAAAAGCCAGACTACTGCCTCCTTTCCACTCTCCTAGAAACAGCTGGAAGATTTCACCTCAACCCAGATGATGATTTGGTGAAATGGTTCCCTCTTGGGGCCCCCTCCAAGTTTCATAGCTGTTGCAAAAATCTAGTTCATAAACCCTGTAGATGCTGTGGATAGAGTTTGAAATGAAAAACCATTGCCATAGAAGGTGCTTCTTAACCCTTTTCTGTCCTTTTTTTTCTTACCCTGCCCCCCCCCCCCGAAATGTATTTTTTCCCCCAGCAGGGAAGAAAGCAGCATAGAGAAGTGGTTTTCAGCAGGAAAAATGGCAAAGGAGGGGGAAGGGTTAAGCAGCCACCACCTTGGCTTTCTACTACAAATTGTAAGTGGAAGAGGCAGCAGAAGCATGGAACTATATGCAGTGTGCAGTTTTGTCCTTGAGTGTTGGATGGTTCAGGGAGATTGTCACTGTGTTCTTAACCTAATCCAATTCTAGGTGGTAGAGACAGAAAGTAAGAGGAAATTGTTATGTGCATAAGTGGAATCAAACTTGAGAGAGAACAAAGCAAATCCTTGTTTAATGTCTCAAGTTTAACATAGCTTCCTATGCTTTATATTCCTGTTGGATATTATGTGGAAAATACCTGCCTTGGACAATATCTTCCTTTGCCTCAGGTCATTGTATGTTATGCTATTTTAAAAAAAAAACTTTGGAAAAAATTGGGACTGCAAGTCCCAGAATTCCTTAGCCACTAGCTGGGGGATTCTGGGACTTACAACCCCCAAAGTAACTTTTCCAAGCTATGGGAAAAGAATCCCAGAACTTGCTCAGTCTTTTATTCTATTTTTTTAAAAAAGGTATATCATTGGAAATTGACTATTAATTTCTGTTAATTACGGTAACCTACTCTTGCCTTTTTTTCATGATTAGCTTTCCCTGGTCCCTTTGTTGGAATGGTCATCACAAGAAGGATTCCAAGATGATGGAATGTAAAGGATTTCATGTCTGTCCTTGAATTCTCTTCTCTGGCTGTTTTGCCCCTTCTCAAAGTACAGATGTTTGATACTACATTGCAGAGGCTTTACTGTTAACTTCAAATTTGGACCTAGATATCTGTTCTTAAGAGATTTTTTTTTTGTTTGCAGCATAGGTCACAAGTCTCTCTTCTGGAACTTCATACTCTTTGTTAAGTTTTGGTCCAAAGAAGAACTATTCTGTTCTTCTTGTCTGTATGACTGTCCTTCACTGGACAATTTTTCCAAATGCTTCAGACCAAATACTTTTGTATTGCAGAAAAATGCATTCATCTGTATTACTTTCCTTCTTTCTCCAACCTACAGCTGATTTAATTCCTTTTATCTTTTTGCTTCAGTCATGGCTTTTTAATGAGAATACAGTTTTAGTGAGTTTGCCCTTCCAGGTTGTTTTTTGTTTTTTTGTTTTACTTTATGTTCAGTAAAAGCCTAGCTCTCTAGCTTTACTACCTCATGCTTCAGTACATACTTTTCTCTTCCAGAATCTTACACCACATTCCTCGTCCAGCATGGGATGAACTTCACTGCAGTCATTAAGTTTCCCTGTTGGCAGGAGTGTCTCATTAATTTCAAGAGAACCATTAACACAAATATGTGTGCGGATGGAGAGGTTTCTGTGCATCTCCAGTCTGCACAGATTGCTGCAATAGTCTGTGCTTTTGCTTAAGAACCAAACAATGCCTTAAGCCTGCTCCCTTTCAGTTGGCCTTTTGCTTCTAACTGGCTCTGGGTTTTGATTTTGTTTTGTTTTTTTATTGGTGGCCTCCTTCGTTGACAAATGGTTTATTTGAACTCTTCTTCCCTTAAGCCCTCTTTCAGTACTTCTCTTCTTGAGTTTTCTAGAGTATCCGTACAAGCTGTGCTGGTATCATTAATCTTGTAAGCATCCTATGTCTCTAAACTTTGTTTTTGTCTATCACCAATACTTAAGACTTTCTTTGCTAAATTTTAAAAAATATGTGAATATTTTTGACTTGTGTGTCTGGTATTGTTACTTGAAGACTCTAGATTGAAGGTGCTAGCTCATTTTACAAGGTCTTCTGTTTGGAAATGAAATGCAACTTGCTAATAAGAAGTATTTGAAGTAGTTCTGTCTTCCTGGTGTTCCCTCATGCTCCACCCCCGCCCCCCGCAGTTCCGATCCTGCAACTTAACTCAGGAAACTCTTGCACGAAATCTAATTACTCATGCATTTTTTTCTTGTCTTATTGTTTGTTGCCAGTATTGGAAAATGCATTATCAGAACTTAGTGATTACATTCCGCAAGCTTAGTAATGTTAGATAATCACAAGTAGTGAAATATATAAAGTCCTGGTAGAAAGAGAATTGAGCCAGGAGACGGTACAGTCATGTACTTATTAGCTTTATTCTTCAAGAGTTATCTGTTAGTCTTCCACCAATTTGATAAGGATAGATACCTTTCCAACAATGGATATAGTTACAGAAGTTAGATGAGAGTATTAAAAAATCGAGGTATGAAAAAAATGAAAAGACCTCTTTTCCAGTATGGAATACTATGCAAAATGGCTTTTCCTTGTTACTGTATTCTCCACTTTTCTCTTTGTGGAGAAAACTTTAAGAGGGAAATCTCAAGAGTCAAGGCTGACTTTATACATTCCTACATTTGGGAGCAACTGAACGGTGCTTCTGTGTGTCTATGTATCATGCATGCCATCCAGTACAGAAATGTGGCCTCCTATGGATTACCACAACAAAGATGTGTTTTTTAAAGGCCTCTGTATAAAGGGTACAGTATATCCCTATATAGTTTAAACAGAGAACTTCAGTTATTATTTAGCAGGTGCCATTTTGTCTGTCATTGTACCCATAGAATGAGTTTTTACTAGTGAGGCCAGGTATGTTCCATTTTGTTAAGAGGTTATAACTCCGGGCCCGTTCACACTGCAGAATAATAACACTGTTATTCCACTTTAACTGCCATGGTTTCATCCTGTGGAATCCTGGGCTTTGTAGATTGGTGAAGCACCAGTGGAGCTCCATGGCTGAGAATTTTAAAGTCCTCTCCGTAACTACCAGTCCAGCATTCCATAGGATGGAACAACAGCTGTTAAAGTGGAATAATAACACTATAATTCTATAGTGTGAATGGGTACCTTGTGAAGGCAGATGTTTGTGACTCCAGAAATGATGCAGTTTACAGAAATCAGAGGCAACAGATAACAATTTTACTAATAGCTTTTTATAGAAGTTTAAGACGGAAGGCATTGTTTTTCTTTCTGGAAGTATTCTCTCAGTCCAAGATTTAGTGAGTATGTTCTAATTCCCTTTTCTTGTATGCTGTAATATAGTTATATGAATTTATGAAAGCATACTTCTTATTTTTAATGTTCAATACCTTTTTCACACTTCAGTGAGAAAAAAAAATTACTGTTTTGTCATCAGTTTGTTGCCCATTTTGTACAATTGACAGTGTGCAGTCTGGGAGTGGTTAAAACATGCAGCTGAAAGCTACCATGGATGAAGATGGATGGACTTACATTTCTGTCCAGCATTAGTGACACATCAGTGCCTTGGTGAAGTTGTTCTTCTAAATGGATGACAGAGGCCTACTTCAGAGGATACTTAATGTGAACAGCTAGTCTCCTTAGGTATACAACCTTTTTTAGATCACTCTGCAATGAACTGTTGCTTTCAGCTGGCAGAGGTGAAAGCCTGTCATGAAAGGGGAAATAGCTTGCGATCTTTCTGCTTTTTTTACCTGCTTTTGTTCGCTTCACAACACTGGCTAGGATAGCTCAGCTGAAGAGAAATAGTACACCTAAGACTCTGTCAGTCTTGCATTTATTTACAGTGAGAAATAGTTTGATCAGGCTGTGTAAAAATAGTCTCATCTTTTCTTAAAAGAGTGCAGTTCTCCCTCAGGAAAAAAAAAGTATATATTGATAGGTGCTGTAGGCTCCTTTAGCAATTGCATTTGATTTTCATAGTTCAGAATAAAGTACCACCTTATCTTTCTGTCTTCTCCTTATTAGAACCTTTTTAAGTTGAGAAGCACACACACACACACACACACAAAAGTCCAACATTGCTAGTGGCATCCTTAGAAATGTATCTACCTGTTACACTGAGTGTGTATACATGTCCAGTATAGGCTGGTCCTCAGTAGCCAGAGATAGGTAAGCGCACCATCTACACTACAAATTTTAAACTGTCTTTCCCTGTTTAATCCAGGGAAGTGTAGTTTTGGGACATTGTAGTTCAAATTGAAGTACAGTTCCCAGGTCTCCCCACAGGAAGCGTGACAGTCTCAGAACTGGAATAATTTGTGATGTGACTGGTTTTTAATCTTCTATTCTCTTGCTTGTATTCATTTTTTCTGTCACGTCTGTGTTGTTATTTGTAAAATGGGGGAGAATGTTTGCAGATTTTGGAGGATCAACCGAAAATACAATGCAAATTAGGTGTGAATTGGGTCCCTCCCCCTCCCTTGGTGCTTTTGAACTACAACTTCCAACATTCCTCACAATTGGCTGTGCCAACTGTAGGTCTTGGGAGATGTAGGTCAGCAGCATCTGGAAGACTGCACAATTTTTACCTCAAGGTAGACCATAGCTCAAAACAAAAACAGGCACTAGCTCTTTAACCTTCCATTTTAAGACATCAGAGAAGATACAGGGGTCATATAATTAATGCTGTGTGCCAGGCAAAATCCTGAGTTTGCTGCAAGTGCATGCTTTTCTTATTGGAGTATTTGTGAATAGAAAGAATGTACAAGTTGCTTTAAAATCTGTCTTGTCTTCCTGAGTGTTTTATTTCCAATAAGGAATTGTTGCTGTGAGCCTAACAATGAATGTAAACTTTTTTTTCTTGATGGATGTAAATATCTGTATATAAAAAGGTTTGACCAGTAAGGCAATAAATATATTGATGTACAAAGGGTGTCTTAGTCTTACTTCAAACAAACCCATATTGTTCCATTTGTGGGAATGCTTCTTTTGAGCCCACCTTTTTGTCATTATGGGACAAATGGCTGTTGTAGCAACAGCCTACAGATGAACATAATAACCATAAGCAAATGAGCAGACAAAAGCAACAACTTTAAACCACCTACCATCAGCAGGAAAATATATACAACTTGTGAGACCCCAAGTCTTAGCAGAACAGGGTCTTCTTTAAAGATAAGACCTTGATTCGTAACTGTTGGAAATGTCTGATTTCTTTTGAGTGACTTTGTTATCAGCAAAATGACTCCTGCATTCTTCATAAGGATGAAGAAATACCACTCCTTGTTGTCTAATGAGGAGTGAAAAGACCTCACAGTCAGAAGAATGTTGAGTCTGACATCAGATCCACTGCTGGCAGCTTGTAATCTGTTCAGGAGCAGGCCCATCCTGTCCCAACAGATTGGAAGACTCCACTACTCAAAAGTACTAGCAGTGAAAGCCACTCGTATGTCAAGAGAGCTGGGCTGTCTTGTCTTTTTAGGCATTTTCTGCCTGTAAAATGGCTTGATGTAGAATAATTTCTGATAGTGAAGATTAGAAGTTAGCAAAGATCAAGTCAAAAGATGATGAATGGCAAATGTCTATTTAAAGCATAGGAAAACAAAATACTGCTTTTGAATGAAATATATCTTTGTTTTCCCAACAAAACCTAAAATGAAAAGCATATCTTTTTCTATTCCTGAAGGTCCCTTTTCTTGGGTCTTTATCTCATGAGCCCCTTGTTTGTTGTTAACTGCTCTCAAGTTCACTTGAACTTATGGTAGCTCCATGTGTGAGAGATCTCCAAGTCACCCTATCATCAACAGCCCTGTTTCAGGTCTTGTAGACTCAGAGCTGTGGCTTCCTTGATTGAATCCATCTATCTGTAATGCGATTTTCTTCTTTTGCCAAGCATTAATATATTTTCTAATGACTCGTGTCATCTTGTGTTATGGCCAAACTTGACAGTCTCAGTTTGGTCAACTTGGCTTCTAGGAAGAGTAGAGGCTTGATTTGTTCTAGGATCCACTTATGTGTCTTTTTAAGCAGTTCATGGTATTCAGGGAACTCTTCTCCAGCACCACATTTACAATGAGTTGATTTTCTTCCTATCAGCTTTCCTCACTTTCCAGCTTTGTCAACCCTACATAGAAATTGGAATGATGGCATGGACAATCCTAACTTTAGCATTCAATGATATATATTCACACTTCAAGATTTTGTCTAGTTACACCATAGCTGCCCTTCTAAGTCCTAGTCTTCTTCTGATTTCTTGACTGAAGTCTCCATTCTGGAACTATTTCATTATCTTGCAATTATTTCAACGTCTTCATTGTTCTTCTTTAAAGTTATGTAAAACATCTGTGGTCATTACTTTTTTTTTAATGTTCAGCTGTAAACCAGCCATTGCACTTTCTTTCTTGCTTCTTCCTTTCTTCTAGTTGTTCCAAGTTGCTGCTATTTTCTGCTAGTAGTATGGAGTCATCTGCATGTCTTAAATGGCTAATGTTCCTTCTTCCATTTTTCATGCCTTCTTCCTCCAGGTCTAATCCTAGTTTATGTATGATATGTTTAGCATATAATTTAAACAGATGGGTTTAAAATGCAGCCTTGCATGATGCTCTTGCCAATTGGAAACCATCCTGTTCCTCTGTATTCTGTCCCAACAGTAGCCTCTTGTTCTGAGTACAGGTTACACAAAGAAGACCAAAGATTGTGGCACACCCATTTCTTTAAGTTGGCTGATTTTCTTCTGCCATTCTTTGGTGCACTATGTTTGCATTATGAATCCTAGTGCTGCTTTCTTTCCTGAACCCAGCTTGGACATAAGGCATTTCTCGCTCCATAAATGTATGGTAAAAACCTTTGTTACACAGTTTTGAGCATGCCTTTGCTTGCATGGGAAATACAGTGGTCCCATGGTCACCGCAGTCCCTGATGTCTCCTTTCTTGGGGATTGGAATGTATTTTGAGCATTTCCAATCTGTGGTCCATTGTTTTGTTTTCCATGTTTGTTGACAGATTTTAGTTAGAACTAGAGTAGATACTGTCTCTGTAGCTTGAGGAAGTTCTATTGATATGGCAGCTGCACTTCACTTTCTAAAACTGCAGGTTCATCTTTAAATGGTTCTCCTTTGAGTGAATCAGTCATCTTTTCATCTCTGTTATATAGTTCTTCATTGTAGTGCTTGAATCCTCTTTTTATTTCTGTTTTATCATGTAATATATTCTCCTCCAGCAGATAGAGCATCCCCACTCGTGGTTTAAATTTCCCTTTGATTCCTTAGATCTTGTGAAAGAAGTCTCTTGCTCTCCTCCACCTTTTTTTTGGGGTCATCTTCTGTTTCTCTCCATTGGTTATTATCACAGTTTTCTTTGTCACTGCACACAAGCAGTTGAACAGTTGCATTTAGGGTTCTGTCTTATTTCTATCACCTTTTACTTTTGCTTCTTGTTTGTCCTTAACTGCTTGATGAGTTTAATCTGTCATCCACTGCAGCTCCTCTTTCTTTTTGGCTGCAGATAGTTTCTTTTTGCATTTCTGTCTGACAATGTCTCTTCAGTCCAGAAGGTTTCTGGCTCTTGGTCAGTTAGGCTTCTTCTTGGTCAGTTAGGCCTAATGTAGCCTTCTGTTGTTGTTGTTACATTTTAAAATGCATAATGGAAGTACAAAAGGAAGGTTCTCAGTTACATACTGTCTCTTTCTTCAATCGTGCAAATCTATTTTTCACATTATCTTTAAATTCTACCAAGAAGTTCTTCAGGTTATATTTTAGCATGATGATCAGTTTAGTGTTCTTCTTTAGGTTTACTCTAATTTTTGATGTTAATAGTTCATGGTCTGTGCCACAATCTGCTCCTGGTTTTTTGTTTTTTGTTTTGCAGAGAGAATGGAGCTTCTTTTTCCATCTTCCGTTACCAATTATGTAGTCTATTTAATTTCTGTATTGGCCATCAGGTGATGTACATCTATATAGTCACCACTTTGGTTGCTTGAAGAATGTGTTTGTGATGAACAAACTGTTGGCCTTATAAAATTTAATCACTCAGTCTCCTGCTTCACTTTTTGATACTATGCTAAAGTTTCCAACAATCATTGATTCTATTCCATTCCCTCCTTTTGCATTCCAATCACCTGTGATTAACCAGATGGCCTGTTTTGGTGTCTAATCAGTTTCTTCATGGACTGCAGCCTTCAGATATTTTTTTATTAGAGTAGAGGAAGAAAGAAGGGGATTAGCAATCTTGGACTTGATACTAACCGATAGGGAGGAGTTGTCCACTGAAATTAAAGTAGCCAATACTTTAAGGGGAAGTGACCATGTCATGCTGTTGCAATTGTGGGACAGGGCAAAGAACAGCGTAGTCAAACATGGGCCTTGGTGTGACAGAGTCTAGGGGTGTGGATAACAAAGCAGCCTAGTAACAGAGGGTGTTATAATCAGATTGGCTCTGTCCGAGGAAAAAAACCAGCCCTAGCAAGAGGGAAGGGCTGTGGTTGAGACAGCAGAAAGTATATATACTGGGAGCATGATTTGGAATCTAGCTTCCTTCAGTGAGATAGAACTCTACGTCAGGGCTCCAGTCAACTGGAAGAGGGTTTTCTGGGAGAAGGTTATCTTCTCAGTGGCCTAGTGTGAGGGCAGAGAAGAACCCAAACCACTTCTGAAAGAGTCAACGAATGGAACCTTGAGTGAGGAAACATACCTTTGGGCTAAGGGAAGGCAAAGGGGTGTGTATGAAAGCTCTGTTGGTGAACACTGTGGTGTTTTGAGGGAATTAGTTAAATATCTTTAAGAAATTGGTATTTTGTTGGAATATTTTTGAAACCACAATTCCTTGTTTCTTGTCGGTTATTTTAATAAAGATTTCATCCTATTTTTTTATAAGTACTGCCTCAACAGAATATTTTCTTTAGTTTTATTTTAATAACATGCTACCACAGGTTATCCCATCCTTTTTGAATAACTGTTAATAAGCTTTGCCCTTTATCCACTAAGGTGGGTTTTAGGGAAAGCAGGGTTGTGAATAAGTGTGAGGGAGGGAGCCAGGGTGTGATAATAAGATTAAAAGGGGTGCTGCTACTCCAATAAGGGGGAAAGAAAAGCAGGCCTGGTTTTTCTGTGCCCTGGGCTAGCCCAAGCAAGTAAAGTAACTTGCCAAAGTACAAAATGAGATAGGCCAGGCAAGCAAAGAGCAACAAAAGCTGTCTGTCTGTCTGTCTGTCTGTCTGTCTGTCTGTCTTTCTTTCTTTCTTTCTTTCTTTCTTTCTTTCTTTCTTTCTTTCTTTCTTTCTTTCTTTTGCAGATACATTTAAGGCAAGAAAATGACCACAGAGACAGTGGGGCCACTGATGACAAGATGCTAACAGATCAGAAAGAAAAGGCAGAACTACTCAAGACCTATTTTGCTTCACTTTTTTACCCCAAAGAGAACTATGTCACCCAAAGAGAACTTCCCTGCAGCAGAAGATACATTGGCAAGGAATCTGCGAATCAAGACTGATAAGGAGTTATTCAGGAATCACCTAAGTGCAGATCTGGAGGGCCAGACAAACTGCATGCCAAAATACTGATGGAACTTGCTGATGTACTCTCTGAACCCCTTGTCATTATTTCTGAGACATCTTGGAAAATAGGCGAAATGCCAAAGGACTGGAGAAGGACAAAAGGCAAAAAAGAAGATCCAGGAAACTACAGACCATCAGCCAAACCTCAATACCAGGAAAAATATTAGAATGGATTATACAGGAGTCTGAACACTTCCACACGAGGCTGGTGAATCGGTTTGTGCCGTTTCTTACAGGATTTTCTGGGCTCGAAACAAGACGAACTTTCCCTCATTTCCTTCCACATAGCTACTGCATATGTTCCATTCTGATTCAAAGGAGTGTGAGTTCATGAATCCACACTGCCTCCGCCCTGGCCACTCCCGCTACTCCCCTCACCCCACCCCATCAGCTGTGATTGCCCCCCCCTTTTTTGCATGATTTAGTACATTATTGCATATGTGCATATGTGTGAAAGTCCATACTACCCCCTGGCCGCTCCTATGAGCCCTCCCCTGACCACCAATTCGCATTGGTGTGAATGTACGTGTCTGCACTGCCGTGAAAGTACGAATCAGATCGATCTGGAAAATTAGAAAACCAATTTCTTCCGGTTTTCAAATAGCGTGCTTTACCACCACATGGGGGTGCATTTAGTCAGAATTACGTGTGGAACGAAGGTAAATAAACTGAACCTAGTCCGCTCCAACGTGCAGAAGACCTCCATGGCAAGACGCATTGGCCCGCCTTAATAACTGTGTGCGGAAAGGGCCTCTGTCTGCAAGTATCTTGATGAAATTGCAGTGATCAGGAGAAGCCAACATGGATTTATCAAGAACAAAGCCTGCCAAAGTAATGGTATATCTTTTTTTCAATCAGGTCACTGGTTTAATAGATGGTGGCAATGCTCTGGCTATAATTTATGTGGATTTCAGCAAAGCATTTGATAACGTCTCCCATGTTTTGATTAGCAAACTGACTACATGTGGAATAGATGGGAACACTTTCAGATGGCTCCATAACTGGCTGGAAAACCAGGCTCAAAGAGACATCATCAGTGGCTGCACTTCAAACTGGAAGGAGGTCTCCAGTGGAGTACCTCAGCATCCTGTCTTAGGGCCATTACTCTTCAAAGTGTGTATCCATGACTTGGCTGATGGGGTGGTGGGAATGCTTATCAAGCTCGCAGATGACACAAGACCAGGAGAGATGGCCAACACATTGGAAAATAGGAACAGAATTCAAAAGGACCTAGATACACTAGAAAATTGGGCAGAAATAGTAAAATGAAACTCAATAGAGACAAATGCAAAATTCTACATTTAGGCCACAAAAACCAAAGGCACAGGTATAGGATCGGGGGGATACATGGCTCCTCTGTACTACATGTGAAAAGGACCTTGGGATTATTGTTGGTCATAAATTGAACATGAGCCAGCAGTGTGATGCTGCAGCAAAAAAAAAAAAAGTGTAGTTTCAAAGTTGAAGGAAGTCATAATCCCACTATATTCTGCACCGGTAAGGCTTCATCTGGAGTACTGTATTCAGTTCTGGGTACCTCATTTTAAGAAGGATATAGATAAATTGCAGCAGGTTCAGAGAAGAGCAATAAGAGGTACGGAGATAAGAGAGAAGATGTACTGAGAATAAAATATATGAGGAAGGGTTGAAAGAGCTGGCATGTTCAACTCAGTGAAGAGAAGACTGAGAGGTGACATGACTGCACTCTGCACTCTTTAAATGTGTCAGGGGCTGCCACAAAGAGGACGGGACAGGCCTGTTGTCTGCTGGCCCAGAGGACAGGACCAGGTCTCATGGTTTGAAGTTATAGAAGAGTAGGTTTTGTTTCAACATTGGAAGGAATATTTTGAACGTGAGAGCAGTTCTGCATGGAACCAACTGCCAAGAGAGGTAGTGGGGTCTCCTTCCTAGACATCTTGAAAAAGAGGCTGGACAGCTACCTGCTAGGAATGCTCTAGCTGGAGAACCTGCACTGAGCAGGGGGCTGGACTTGATGGCGTATGAAACCTTCGAACTCTGTGATTCTATTACTGTAATATCAGCTCGATAGTGAAAACAGGAATTGACATAATTTCTTGACAAATGGTTTGGTACAGTTTCATGTGGATTAGCTGGTCAGAATTCTAGCTGCCAGATCCTGAATATGTTGAAGCGTCTCAAGGGCAGTCCCACTGGCTTCTCATCAAAGGGACTGCACCACTTCAGGTGGTATGTGAGTACTCGTGTGGTGGTGGTGATGTTATTTTTCCACATGGAAAACTAACATTAGAATGAGGAGTTCTGTCTCTTATGTTTATGAATTTATTTTATATTTTACATGGACAAGATCTGAACTCTTAAGTGCCACGACTCAGAAACCAGAGTATTTGTAACTGAACAGATGAGCTTGTGCCTTACTGCTTTTTCCTAGCATGAACAGTTGTTCTGCACATCATTGGAAGCATCTGTTCTTGAGAACACCAGACAGAAGAATTGTACTGTGCATCCAAGCAGGCTTATAACATTGGATTTAATATGTTACCAGTTTGGGTCCTAAGCCCTAGGCATAAGGATGTGATCGTACTTTCCTGTTGTTAGTTCTCAGCATTTCTTTGATGGCTGCTTTTGGTCTTGGAGAAAAAGTGCCAGAATGCCAAATGCCACTATCTAAGTCTGTTGTGGGCAGTCTTTTTAGTGGTGTGGCTACACTGTCATGTGGATAATTTGTTGAGAGCTGCATGCCATGGTTGGAGCCAGTTGTGGATGGGTCCAGCAGCCCACTCTTTCTCTCTGGTCTGTGCAGAACTGAGCTGGTAGTTATTTGCAGAGGGCTTCTGGAACTGGGCCAAAGGACCTATGAAATCAGGCCAGGAGTTATGTGCAGTCTTGCGGTCACAAGGTGTCCATCCCTGGTGTAAAACTTTTAGCACAAGCGCTTGGAAAAGTTACTTTCCTGGATTATAGCTCCCCAAATCATCCAGCCGGTATGTCCATTGGATACCCTGAATGGGAGATTCTGAGAGTGGTAGTCCATGAAAACTAACTTCTCCAAGCTATAAATTTAAAACTAATGCCCCGCTTTTTACCGCAGACTTTTTCAAAGAGAAGGCCTGAAGCTAAAACATGAGTGTTATTGTAGTCTTCAGTTCTGCCCACTAGATGGCAGTCATTTAAAGAGAATTTATGCTCAGCCCAGCCAGCAATAATGGTATTACCCTCCTTCACTGCACCCAGTACAGAAGGTGGGAGGCAAGATATTGGATTTTACAGATATATTTGCTTCAGCCCAGAGCCCGATTAAAGTGGAAAGAGCAAATCTTGGGGGAATGTTGGATGAAAGGTCTGCTTTTTCTGCATCATTTGATGCAGGTGATTTTGAGAGAGAGAGAAAGAAAGGGAGACAGTTTAATTAGCTGCAAACACACATTGCAATGACAACCTACAGTTTTATATCCAAAAAGGTGAATGCATCATCAGAGACTCTTTGAACAGGGCCTAAAAGGGGACATATTGGCTCCAAGTCATTAGGGATTTTGACTAATTAGAACCAGCCTTGCGACTTGCAAAAGCAAACATTTCAGCTGAAACTTCAGATTTCTCACTTTGGATATCTTTTGTGCCTCCTTGCTCTTCACTCCCACACTGCTTCCACTCAAGCGCTCTGCCTGGTGTCTCAAGTGGCACTTTGGGGAAAGACAACAAATGAAGCTACTCATGCAGCAGAGGAACATGGGAGATGTTGGTTTGTCCGTATGGGTCCATTGCTTTGTATCTGCCGAAGCAAGATAGCGGCTGGTTCCATGTGCATCTTAAACATTTCAAGTAGCTCCTCGTGGCTCTGTAATGTGTTCCTAGTCTTTGTTGGCACATAAAATATAATAGATTCAAAAATGCCCAACTTTTGGGAAATTGTTTTACTAGTACAGGCTTAAGTATGTCTGTCATGTGCACGTGGATGTAGATCGTACATCACCAAGTGTAGTGTAAAATTCCACAGCCAGAACTGCACTATGGGTTCTCTCTCATCACACCCAGGACTTGCTCTTTGCTGTGATAGCCCTCCTCTACAACCATTCAGTGGCTGGGGGAGGCATGGCAGAATGAGTACATCATCTGCCAGGGTCCTCTGGGTGTCTTGACAGATGATGTAACCATTCTGTGTTTGGTTATGGGAAGATAATAAGATGCTTCTCTGATCTCACCCCCACCCCAACCCAGCCACTGAAAGGTCATGGTGGTAGGTCTATTGCAGTGAAACAGTGAGTTGGAGGGGAGCTTTGGTCATTGTGGAGGGAGAGAGAGAAAGCTAACCTCTGCAGAGACCAAACCAAGATATATGCAG
This sequence comes from Cyclura pinguis, assembly GCA_030412105.1. NCBI lineage: Eukaryota > Metazoa > Chordata > Lepidosauria > Squamata > Iguanidae > Cyclura > Cyclura pinguis. The sequence goes on along the minus strand of CM059600.1, from coordinate 105,635,163 downwards.
GTGTACGTTTTGTTACCCTGAAAATCTGGGGATCCCAGAGGAACACCTTGATATGCTCCAAGTGATGGGGAAAGTAAGCTCAATGGAGTACAAGCAATAGCAATGCGAGAGGCAGGGTAACCTAGTGAGATCTTTTACCCAGTTTTTACAGGGTCAGGCCCAGTCAGAAATCACACAAAAAAAGTCCAATGAATGACTTTATTAAACAGTAGTGGCACTCATCAACGCAAACACTCACACACACGTCCAAGGGCTAAAGAGAAATAAAGAGTGGATATAAGATAGAGGGATTGTTGAAGGATTTGTGGCTTGGGTGATACTGCACCTTTTCCTGAAGTCCTTAGTCCAGAAAGCAGCGAAAGAAAAGGAACTCAGTGAAGAGACGCTGAGGGGATCACGCAGCTATCGAGAGGGGGAACGGTGAGTTGCTATGACCGGGAGGCATCCAAAGAACTAGTCAAAAACAGGGACTATTTGTAGGAAAAATTTACCTTGAGGGCAAATCCTCTCGCAAGGAGAACAAAGGGGACAGCAACAGAAAACAACTTCACACCGGCACCTTCTTTGATATTGGAAGATAACAAGGTGTTACCCAAGTATCAGGATCTTCCACCGCTTTGGGTTGCAATGTGAGTTTATGTAGATGGATTTTGCCTGATAAGGTTTTATTGCTTCCAGTGCCCAACTTTGTGGGAAAACTCTTACTCCCTTCAAGTTGGCTCCTTAAAGGCTGACGATCTTTTGTCCACCGTGGGTTGGCACAGCTTGAGGTCTCCTGTGGCTACGTGACTGGGGAGTTTACTGGCCTGAGCTGGTTCTTTCAATTGTACGACCGTTGTTGCCTACATGCTTATCTGGGTGACCTCTCTGGTGGGTTAGATTAACTTTTATATCAAAGTTGTAGACCCTGGGATAGGGTTTACCAAGGAGGCAACAATTTGTTGTTCATTTGTGCGGTGTAGTGATTTGAGTGTCAGATTATGACCCTGGGGACCAAGGTTCAATTCCCCACTTAGCCATGGAAACCCACCAGGTGGCCTTGGGTGCATCACATACTCTCAGCCCCAGAAAACCCCATGATAGGTTCGCCATAGGGTCACTATCAATCAGAAACAACTTGAAGGAACACAACAACAGCAACAACAGCAACAACAACATTTGTCTAGATTATTAAACTGAGGCCACTATACTTTGGACTTTTCACAAGATGACTCACTGGAAAAAAAATGATAGTGCTTGGTAAAGTGAAACAAGTATAAGGCAATATTTGTCTTATACTTAGTTTCCTGAGGCCTAAATTAAATGTGACTGGGGTTGATCTATGTGACCAAATATCCCAGTACATTTTTTTTTTTTTATAAAAAGTGATGGACCATGATCAGGAAGGATGCATTTGAACTGGCTCCATGGCGCTGACAGAAGGGGAGAGGGGTTAACTCCTTCCTTTCACATAAAGGTAAGGAAGGGAGAGTCATATATTTCTTAGGATTTGTCACATGCCTGGGTAGGAACTTGAGGGCCTGAAGGCTTCTCCTATGGCTCCAGATCAGGTATGTGGTCTTCCCTCATTCTCCCAAGCTGTGCTATCCACACCCCAGCTGACTGCCAAATCAGATGGATTGTGACACTGAAGATCCATAATTAGGTCTGCTTAAGCTTTATTGTGTACAGCACCTAATTTCAAATTGATATCCCGTTGCCCTGATCCATCCACTTCCTCTGCCCTCAGCTGATTTAAGGATATGAGGAGATGATTGTAGATTCCTTTGTACTGCATCCTACAAAGTTGGCCAGTTCTGTATCACCAAGCAACTGAAAGAGGGGGTGCCAATTTGCATAAAATTTGCATATGTTAGTTAGACATAATTTAGAAATCACTCTGATTTTATTAGAAATACAGCGTGTCTCACCATAATGGAGAAAATGGTGAGCAGGTGGTCTGTGTCATGGTGGGCAGCTTCAAGGGTTTTTCTGCTCTCTCTTCTTACAGGCTTTGCCTTTTTTTTTTTTATGAGACTTGGACCTGATGTCCTTCAAATAGAGAACACACTCAAATGGAAAACTATCCTCTGAGTGTCATTCGAAGACATGGCTCCTCTTAATACAACTGGAAGTGGCTACAAATATAGGTCTGAACTGATGCTGCAGACTAGCTTACAGATCTAATTTTTGCTAGCTGTACCTGCTATTGTTTAGTATTTAGCTACTGACAAAGAAGCTCCTTTTAAGCAAGTCTTTTTATGGGAATCCAGCTAAGTCTTTCTCTCTCTCTTTTGGCTTCTGACTAGCTGGAAGTTTTAGCAAGCATCAGTGTTGAAAAGATGATAGAGAGCTGGAGAAAGACAGACTTTCAATGTTGAGTTGTAGCAGTGTGTCTGCAGTAAACAGTGCAATAAAACTAGATCAGGATTGAGATTGTACACCAGGGTATTCTACCAGTTCTGTGTGCTTATGTACAAAAGGCAAGGTAAACAGCTGCCACAAGAATCACTTACTGATCATGTATGAAGAACATAACAGAAAGAAAATGGGGGAAAGCAGATTACCCTTCTTCGCCAGCTACACTGGCGTGCTGAAAAATGTACAGATCTTTACGTTTCACTACCAAAATCGAAATCATAAGAAAAGTGAATGTTGTTGAAAGGAAAAAAATGTATCCTGGGATGCACTTTGGAAGAAGTTTTCAAGTGGTCTCCAAAAGATTCAAAATGTTTTTGTTGACTTATGCAAGGCTTCCCTAACCTGATAGGTTTCATTTCACATGTGCATAATATTAGTTTTGAATCAAAAGTTTGCTGAAAAATGTTGAATTGCTCTTCTTTTTTTGTGATGGAGGAAACTTCCCTATTCTTTGCATGTTATTTCTATCTTTGGTACCGAAGTTTCTGTTAAAGAAGAAAAGTCCAGATATATACCTACTTCATTAACTGAGGTATACCTATATTGGCTAGGAACACTTCCTCTTCTTTTACTTGGTGGGGTTAAGCAATGAACAGATCCTTTAGTCTGGCTGTTATCTACAAAAAGGAGAGAAGCCATAATCATCTGATACCCTACCAGTTTTGTTCAGTGAATATGCAGGCTCTTTCCTGCAAACCAGTTTGCCTAAGGAGACAATGGCTTATATATCTAGCCAAAGGTCTAGACTTTCAAACTCCTTCCTCAGTTCCTCAAATTTTGTACCATCTAACCTAAAGAAATGTGTTAGGGCTCTTGCAGCACAGCGAAGGTCTGCACAGGAAAGGTAGGGGGAGACAGAGCCTCCTGGGACTTTGTGTTGCAATACATCTCAGAGTCTTGAAAAACCCACCCTCTGAGTGGGGGGAAAAAAGGATTACAGCTGATGCCTGGAATTGCCAGCAAATAATCTGGGACAAATTAAATATATTATTAAAATGATAGAATCATAGAGCTGGAAGAAACCGCAATGGCCATCAAATCTAGCCTTCTGCCATGGAGGAATACACCATCAAAGCATTCCCAACAGATGGACATCCAAACTCTGTTCAAAAACCTCCAAAGAAGGAGACTCCACCATACTATGAGGCAGTGTCTTCCACTGTCAAATTGCTCTTACCACCAGGAAGTTCTTCCTAATGTTTAGATGGACTCTCTTTTTCTGAGGGTTGAAGCCATTGCTCCATGTCCTAGTTTCTGGAGTGCCAGAAAACAGCTTGCTCTATCCTCCATATGACATCCCCTCAAATATTTAAACACAACTATCATGTTGCCTCTTATTGTTCTCTTCTCCAGGCTAAACATATCCAGCTCCTTAAGCTGGTCCTGATAGGGCATGGTTTTCAGGTTTACTGCCAATTTTGATAGACCTCCTACCATTTTGGTCATCCTCCTCTGGAGAATAATAATAATAGTAATAGTAATAATAGTAGTAGTAGTAGCAGCAGCAACAGCAGTAGAGAGCTACAGTTATGAATCTGGCAATCTTCAACAACATCTGCCCTGTCTGCAGGATCCCTTTGTTATCTGGTACTGTCTCAGACATTGCATTGTGCAGTGGTAATACTGCTTTGATGTAACATTACAATACCTTGAGATGATAAATATTGAAAAACTCCACCTGCGGAACAATCCTATTGCCCGGATGCTGCTTAGAGGCCCTCAAGAAACAAAGGAAGGACTGCCCCACTGGCAGTTTGGCTGTTAGGTCACCAGGGCTCCTCCAGTCACACATATAAAGTTCTGCCACTGTGGTCGTATTTTCAACAATAGTGCAGAGGAAAACTAGCCATGTTGTGGTAAGGTTATTTGAGGATTTGCCTATTTATTCTCCTGACTCTGGGTCTCCTGATGAACCTACAGAAACAGTCCCAGCCTACCCAACCCCATCACTGTGAACCAAAGAGTAGACGAAGAGGTGACATGATAGCCATCTTTAAATATCTGAAGGGATGTCATGTAGAAGGTGGAGAGAGCTTTTCTGCTGCTCCAGAGACTAGAATGTGAACCTGTGGATTTAAGTTAGAAAAGCAAGAGATTCCGTTGAAACATTTGAAAGAACTTCTGGAAACAATGTCCTATGAGGAATGGCTTGGGAAACTGGGATTGTTTAGCTTGGAGAAGAGATGGCTGAGAGGTGATATGATAGCCATGTTTAAATATTTGAAGGGATGCTATGTTGAAGATAAAGTAAGCTTGTTTTCAGCTGCCCCAGAGACTAGAACATGAACCGATGGATTCAAATTGCAAGAAAGGATATACTGTCTAAACATTAAGAAGAACTTCCTCACGGTGAGAGCTGTTCCACAGTGGAATGCACAGTGGAATGCACTCAGAGTGTGGTAGAGTCTCCTTCTTTGGGGCCTTTTAAACAGACACTGGATGGCCATCTGTCAAGACTGGTTTGATAGTGTATTCCTACATGGGCAGGGGTTGGTCTGGATGGTTCTTGCAGTCCCTTCCAGCCCTATGTTTGACAGAGCAATAGACTGCCCTGGAGGCGGTGGGGCGGGAGTCTCCTTCTCTGAAGGTTTTTAAACAAAGGTGGGATGCTAACCTCTCAGGAATACTTTAGCTGTGGATTTCTGCATGGCAGAGGGTTGGACTAGATGGCCCTTTAAGTTGCTTCTAGCGATGATTCTATCACTCACACACACACGCGCGCGCACACTTTAGCCCCAAAGGTGAGGGACCTCTTGAGGTCCTCCAGCAGTACCTGGAGCTCCATGCAAAAATGGGAAATTAATTACTTCTAATTAGGAAGGCTGCAAGAGGCGGGGTAACTAGCAGGATCTTTCCACCAGTGTTTACAGGGTCCTTGAAGGAAAACCAGCCAAAGACTCAAAAGTAGACTAAAATGTGTTTATTGAGGAGAATTCAATCATGCATGCATGCAAGATTCAGATAGTCACACACTCACACAAGAGCTAATCGAAGGAAAGGGAGGAAAGTTATAGATAGCAAAGTTTAGTTTTTTGGGAGACAATTATCAATCTAGAAGAGCAGTGATGAAACAGTGAAGTGGCTTAGACTTCCATCTCAGGGCAGTACAAACTGGAATTCAGAATGGCATACAGTTCTCCCTCCACATTTGCAGGTTTCACTTTTGCAAATTTGATTATTCGCGAGGTGCCTGCTTACCCCTCCGTTCTCCCCCTCCCATTCCCAGGCCTTGGCCAGCACAGGAGGGTGCAGGGAGGGCAATTGCCTGTTCTCCATGTTCCTTCTGCCACTGCTGAGAGCCTCCCCACTGGCTTTCTTCTCGCCCCCCCCCCGCACAATCAGGATCGAGTGGGGGGGTGAGAACAAAGCCAGCAGGAAGTGCTTTCCCCACTGGCTGTCTCCTGCACCCACCTCCACTCCTGTGATCTGGATTAGGCGGGTAGGGGTGAGAAGAAAGCCAGCAGGGTGGGGCCCGTGGTTATTTGTGTTTTTTTTCACTTTCATGGAGGTTCTTTTTCTCTACACGAAAGTGAAGGGTCTACTGTAATGTGTTCAGTATTTGAGGTACTGCAACTAACTGGTTGAAATGAAGGGTTTTTATACCCAACATCTTGCTGGAGGGCAAGGGGTGTAAATAGCTCTCTGGTTGAGCAAATAATGGAGGTTGCAGCATGGACAATGAAGTCAGGACTGTGTTGACGATCTTAGGGTCAGATGACAAGGGATAAATGGTTATCATAATAGCTTTTTAATAGTGGGCAGGCAAAGGGACAATGTGGGGAAATGTCCAGGTGCTAGGAAGGGGGACTGAAACAATTGGTGGTTTGGTGAAAACTTCCCTTCACAATCGTTTGATGGCAGAGATGTTACAGCTTGGTTTAAGCCTTTTATCTCCAGCGTTACCTGGTGATTGCCCTGATAATAGCCTAGACTATGCCTAGAGGTGATCTCTGACCTACTTTGCAGTGTACTTGTTCAGCCAGTATTTTTCCTCTGCCCAGCCTGGCCTTACAGCCGCGTCAGGGTCCATTTTATATCAGTGCCAACGAATACATATCAATTAAGCTATATTTTGCTAATTAAACCATATCAAATCCGGGGAGGGGGTGTGGGAGAGTCACACACTCTCACACACACACACCTTCTGCTCTATCTACAGTAAAATGGCAGGCCAATGAAAGTGTAGTGTAGTGGAGCAGAGTCTCAGGGTCAAAGTGCCAGGGCTTTTTCATTATCAGAGACTATGCCATCAACCCCCTCACTTCCGATGGACTATTTTGTTCCCTCTGAGTTTAGCTACAATAGAAAATGGATTTTACCAGCAACAATATATTGATTGAGCTGTTGCTGTCCTAATTCAAAGCATTTGGGGTGGCTTTACAAAAGAGTACTAGAAATTGAGATGGAAACTGTTAGGAACTGTTTTATATCAACACAGTCGCTTGCATTTTTGGACACTGTGGGTCTGTTGCTGGAGAGACTGTCCTGCACTTCCCCAAATTACCTATACACCACTGCTGCCCCAGGACTGGAAATAAACCATGAGATTTCTCTGTAAATTAAAGAATGAAAACATTAGCAGAAGGCCAACCTATTTTTCTCTGAGATAGATTTCATTAGCCTCTGAGGGAGAAAAAAGAGACAAAGGCAGTGCATGCAAACTGATTTAAGTAGAACTTGACAGTTTCTTGTGTACTAAAACCCTGGCTGTGATTATGAGCTCTTAACCAATTCATGTGTGTGTGCATTTTTGTCTGAACCTCTTGTCCAATGGTTTCCTTATGGTACAAGGCAGTGAGAATTAATTGATTTCAAAAGAGACATTGAGCTTGTCATTCTTTGTTGGGGAAAAGATGGTCAGAGTTTTGCCTCTTCCATTAGACTGCTATTTAATCAAAATCTTAACCTCGAAATGGGGTTTCAAGTGCCTCATTGCATTTGAATGAAAGTGGGTAGCAGAGTGTGAATCCTTCTCTAAGAATGCACTTGGCAGTCAGCTCTGCCTTCATCACTCGTCATCAGCTAATGAAGAGAGCTCCTGCTTTTGTCACAATATAGTCCGCCTCTGGGTTTTCAAGAAATGTTTCAGTGACATGGAGAGAATGCAACAGGTCTCAGCTTTTAGCTTCAACAAACACTTCTAAAGGAAATGCCTCTCTAGTGGATAGATGGAATAAGTCACCCTCTAACAGGCTACTAACACGGCATGCAAAGGTTGAACAGATTATCCCCCATAACCAAGAGAAGGGTAGGTTGGTCAGTTTCTTAATTTACTTCATCACCCTGATTACAAAACCGCTTCTCCAAAAAGCTCAGATTGGCCAGAGTTTGGAAACTACAACTCCCAGAATCCCCAAACTAAAATGGCTACTGCCTGAAGTCCAAAAAGAAGGTTTTTCTGAGTTCTGAGACAGGCCCATCTTCACATAGTGTAAGCCAAGCTGTAGACGCTTTTCAATTTAGATTAGTTTTTTTTGGGGGGGAGGGGGTTCATTCTTTCTAAGCATGTTAAAGCTGGTTTGCATTGTTCTTCAATTTGATTGTTTTATTACGTGGTTGCTTTTAAAGGTTTTATATTACCAGGAGGGGACAATTCATAACTGTTTTCATTCATTGTTGTTGTTGTTGCTGTGTGGCTTCAAGTCATTTTTGACTTGTGACAACCCTAAGGCAAACCTATCACAGAGTTTGGTGAGGCTGAGAGTATGTGGTGCACCCAAGGCTACCCAGTAGATTTTCATGCATAAGTGGGGAATCAAACCCTGGTCTCCAGAATCATAGCCCAACGCTCAAAGTACTACCCCATAATACAGCCACAAAAATATTAAGGGCTCTTGTTCTTGAGTTGGATGCAATACCACCTTTGTTTTCTGCTGAAATGCTGTTCTGGATGATGCATCACATCTGTGCATCAAAACAAGTCTATTTCATTCTTAGATCAGCATCTTATCAACTAATCAGAGCAGTCTCACTCCTTTTAAAGGGCATTGTGGTGATGAAGAAGAGTATGACAATGCAACTGTCTCTGTAGGGAAGGGGTTGGTAACAAAGGCTTCTATGGGGACCAATGTTTGTCTCAGAAGAGCACCCCTAAAAATGAAGGAAATTGGCCAAAAACAGTTAGCAACCAAAAGCCTACTTCTGCAATCAATTTTTTTTGGGGGGGGGGAGTGTGGGTGGGATAGGGGTGATTGGGAGGTGTATGTTTTATAGGAATGCACTGCTTTGGGGTGCTTCTAAGAACTGGTAGTGAATTGTTTGGTAGTGAATTGTTTGGGCCATTTTTCAGCTGATTTTTCATCCCACAGAGGAGACCTTATAGGGGTCCAGGATAACGCTGGAGGCCAGAAAAGCCAGCTTGGAGGTCACACTTTACTTATGCTTGGTGAGAAGGCACCAAGAGAAGCATTACTTGCTGTTTCTGCCCACTCTTGGGAGCTGCAACAGAAGCAACACTAAAGGGTTCATTGGTAGCAGGAGAATTCCATGTTGTTCAACCACCACCACAGGTACAGCTAGTGGGGATTCAGGAGAAGGGCTTCTTGGCGCTTATTCCCAGGTTCCAGAACTCCCTTCTGAAGGAGGTTGGATTAGCACCTTCTTTGCTGTCATTCCATAGGCAGGTGAAGACTGGTTTTAAGGGGTTTTTTTTACTTGTTTGTTTGAAGCTTTTGAAGACTTAGAGAGAAAAAGGGCTTTGATAATATACTGAATTGTCTATTTTTTTCCCTGTTTTTCTTTTTTTTCTTTGTCATGTCCACGCTTTTAACTGCTTTAAATTCTATTGATAGGTCATTTATGTGTTTAATTTTTAACTGCGTCTGCTTTAATATTTGCAAGCTGCCTTGAGTGTCAGATTGGGGAAAAGGCAAGATGCAACAAGGACAACAGACCCCCCACCCTGTGAGCCATAGTTTCTCCCTTATCATCCTCAGACATGGCCTGGGCAGATTCTGCTATGTATATTTCAGGGCATTCATGTATAATTGTCAGATGCTCAATGATACTGACAGTACCTTCAAACAGTTCTTCAGCATGCACAGCCTGGACAACAGAGGCCCTTTTGATGAGCTGTTTGTATGAATCTTTGGGCTGTGTACATGTATTGTTTGAGTAATTGCTTGGTGTTACACTTGTGTTTCAGTTTCTCAAATTCCTGTGACCCAGAGAGCTTACACTCCTGGCTTAATGGTGACTGGAGCACTCAAGCCCAGCTTAGTCTTCATGAAGGCTCAACACCCGATGCTAAAAAGTGCGCACTTCATCCTAGCATTTCTGAGGAAACATCTCCATCACCTTAACCTTCCCAGTCTGTGAGACTAAATGCAGTGTATGGCAGGGAGACGTTCTCAGGTTAACTGTCAGTTGCTGGCATCCTGATAGTGACGTAGGCAATTTAAGTCCCTTTTTGGATGGTGTGCAGATGACTATTCTCGTCCTTGTGTTCTTTCTAAAAACCTCCCATGCCCAATGCTATCAAGCCCTGGCTGCTGCTGCTCCTTCATAGCAGGAGGGGGGTGGGGTGGAGAGGCAATTCAGATCATGGATGTCCAGCTGTTCTGAGATGCTGGGGGAAGGAAGAGGTGGGTGCACTCTATTTGAGAGTGCACCCCTCATTTCGTCCCACCAGACTGAGCTGAGACCAGCTGCTTCTCTGTGGTCTGAATCAGTTCTCTCCCTCCTTCCCCTTCCCAGCAGTAAGTGGCAGCAACAGGGTTCTCTCCTGGGGCCTGACAGCTTTCAGACTGTAGGAGGACACTGAACTGCATGCATGGGGCTATCTGCACATATAGGATCTTGTCCATTGAGTATTAACACAGACCACTCCTTTGATGCATCATACCATATTTCTTGCGTTCACTTTGTCAGTGTGCACAAAAGGCTGATAGGGTGATGAAGTACACCCATTGGATCAATTGTGGACTTGTGGGTCAACACATAGGTAAATCCCATTGATGTAACGGGTCTGTTCGTAAGGATTAACAGGAGGTTTGGGGTTAAAGAAAGCACTGTGGTGGGGTTGCCTGAAGTGAAGGAAATTTATTATTTTCTCCAAAAGCTGTGCATCTCCATGCAGTCCAGGAGCTCTGCTTGCAGAGTCAAGCCTCTGCTTACACAGCCACAACTCCAAAGACTCAGATAACATGACGTGTAGTAGTGGGCATCTTTTATTGGTGATGTGTATGGTCGTTGGGGGACCACAATGCAAGACTAAAGCTGGATGGATGGCCCCACTGTTCAAGACTGGGATTTCAGTCACTGACACCAACTCTACATTTTGATGTACTGCAGTACAGTTCCAACCATTTGTCTCAGTGCAGACATGCTGGGCTCACAAGTAGAATGAAAACCCTCTGAGCTACACACCCACTACTAACTTGACCTCCCAATCTGGCAGGCAACAATGGAGGAGGCCTCTTTCATATCAGGGGTTTGTATCCTGTAATTCTGTTAAGGACAATAGACTTCCAGCTGAATAATATGGCATGAAAAGTAGCTGCTGGTACCTTGTGAGCTAAACCGCTTGTCCATCGCTGTGAACTTTTGAATGACAAGTTTGGGAAATCTAGCCTCATACTCTAAGCTCAAAGGAGGGAGAGCAGATTTGGGTTTACTGGTTCAAAGCCCCACCTCCCATTTTCTCCTCATAGCTGCAGTGGTGACCACATTATAGACAAGAGAGGGTCAGAGCAGAACAGCCAGCCTGGGAGGGATTTCATTCGGTGTCATAACGGAATCTCAAGTGCATTTGGTCTTTGTGGTTCCAAACCCCTGAAAATCAATGTCCGTGCCCCCACCTCAAAGTGTGTTGAAATTAACACAAAAATGTTGTGGGGGGTGGGGAGAGAAATTTTTTGGTAACCCACCCTGGGCTTCACCAGCATTTTGTAAAAAAGACTAATTGCCAAGTACCATATGCACTTGGGACCATTAGTAATTCCATAGCTATGCAAATTAAAACAGTGATGTATGATTTATAGCTTTAATAATGTTCTGAAGGCTCTTAAATTTTAATCACTTGCAACATCCTTTTTAATATTCAATTACTTTATTAACTAATTAGGTCACTTGCTGAAAAAGCACATAAGGTTGGCGCTATTTTAATATCAGCTGAGCCTCACAAAATACCTTTGAAATAGCGTGAATGGTTTATTTATTTTAAACAGATCATTAAGATGCTATCATTAATAAACCAATTACAGAGGGAAAAGCAAGAAACTGAATTATGACTGCTGCGGCCAAAGGCTTAGCCATTTGATCGACATGCAGTCCATTCAGGTGCAGGTCACAAGAGGCTCTGAGGAATGAAAAGAAGAGGAGGAGGAAGAAGAGCTCAAGTCATCCAATTAACTGAGGTATAATTCTGTAAGCGAAACCTTAAGGATCTTGACCAACCTACAAGTGTTCTCAGAAAATGAAGTGAGTGGCCGTGGCCAGAAGTACTTTCTGTCTGTCGTATTTCATGCACCAGCTGAGTCTTCCTCCTAAAGAACAAGGACCTGAGAATCTTCATTGATGCTTTAGTGACCTCAAGGGTCGGTTGCTGCAGTGTGCTGTACAAAGGGCTGCTCTAGAAGATGAAAAATAGTCCCTGAACCCATACCATACAGATGTCTGTTATAAGAGGAGTCCTCTCAGATCAGCTCAAAGGGCTCATTTCTAGGCTATGACACTGCACCTTACCAAAGCAGACTGAATTTACTTACCAAACAACCACTTAAAGTTTCTTTCAAATAAACCTCTCATCCAAAACATTCTTAGTCTATGGTCTCTTTTGATTGGCTACAAGCTGCAAGTAAACCAAACCCTTTCTGTCCAGTTGATCTTTTATAGTGTCACAGGCTTATCCGGATGAGCCATGTACTCCTAGGGTAGTGCTTCCCAAGTTACCTCAAGAGGGGCACAAGCAATTATTTTTTTCCCAGTGTTCTGGAGACAGGTCCTAAATCTGTGTCCATTGGGTACAATTGTTCCTTTTTTCTTTTTTTTTGTGTGGAAATCTGCCAGGGCTCAGCACCAAATGGCTCAGGGATTGACACCTGTCTAGAGACCACCATTTCGAGTAGCGCAGCTCTGGGAATCCTACAAGCTGGCTTAAAAGTATGAGGGCTGATCTTTATGCCCTACCCCTGACCATTTAGAATTGTGCTATGATTTTGATTTTGTGCAATATTAATGACTGATGTCTATGTAGTGTACTTGCCAAATTACATGTTTGTACACGTTGTTTTTTCATTACAGGTTCATGAAGGAGTAGAGGTGGTGGCTCAGTAGGAAAATGGATCATGTTGAGCAGAGAGCCATGATTAAGTACCCGCAAAAGAAGAGGATGGCTCCTACAGAAATCCACAATGATACGTTGACAACTTTGGGGGAATCTGCTGTGTCATATGATATTGTAAAAAGATAGTGTTGGGAATTTAAATGTGGAAGAACATCGTGTGAAGATGAATATGGCAGTGGCCTGTCAAAAACTGTCAACACAGAAGAAACCATCAACAGAATCCATGATACAGTTATGCAAGATCGACAAATGACCATCAGGGATATAGCACAGAAAATAGGTATCTCATACGATACGGTACACATGATATTGACAAAAGAATTGGACATGAAAAAATTAACAGCAAGATGGGTACCTCAAATGTTAACAGCCACACAAAAGCGAATGAGGGCGATCCTTTGCAGATAACATTTACAAACCTTTTGGATAGATAAACAGAAATTCCTCAACGGATATGCGATGATGGATGAATCATGGCTTTACCACTATGACCCTGAAACCAAATTGCAAAGTCAGCAATGGAAACATCCTGGTTCTCTACTGCCTAAGAAATTCAAAGTCATGCCATCAGCAGGCAAGATTAGGCTGTTGGTGTTTTGAGATGCCAAAGGTGTTCTTTTGTTGGATTATTTATAAGATGGAGCCACAATAACAGGTTCTTACTATGCAGACTTAATTACAAAATTATGTGTTGCAATCAAGGAGAAACGTTGTGGAAAGTTGAGACAGGGAGTGCTCCTTCCTCACGACAATACACCCAGCCACAGGTCTTATGTTGTAATGGCTGCCATTCATAAAGAAGGCTTCAAATTGCTGGAACATCCACCATATTCACCAGATCTGGCTCCCAGTGACTACAGAACTCTTCCCAAAACTGAAGAAACACCTGCATGGGAGGAGATTTTCATTGGATAATGAGGTGATAGAGGCCGCAGATGCGTGGTTTGCAGAGGTTCGACAAACCTTCTTCCATGAAGCAGCTGAAATGTTAGAGGATCGCCGGGACAAGTGCATTCAACTTCAAGAAGACCACATCGAAAAATGAGATAGGAACATTGCCAGTTTTTATTCAGGAAATGGGTCAGGGGTGGAGTATAAGTATCATTCTTCATATGAGCCTTAGGACAGAACAACTGATTTTCTCCTGTATTGAAGGGCTTGAGGAAAGCATACTTTGTGGAGTACCTTTTTCAATCAGAATTCCCTTTATCTGCTAAGGTCCATGGGAGTTGCCTTCCCTGGGGTTCCATCTGTTTAAGAAACACTAAAATCTGCTAGGGCACAGCATGGCCCCAAAGAAGATGAGCTGTGATCAATACAAAATACCTCATAAAGCTGTTGTGAAGCAATAACACTGTTGTGAGGTTTGAAAGATGCTTATTCACTTGACCAGAAAACCTGAGGAAAAGCTTTTAAAGTTGGAAGCAACCCACTATTTGCAGGATAAAGCTTTTCATATTTCAAAATACATTGCCAAAAGCACAGCTATTCAGTGATTAAATACATTTATTTATGTATGATAATAGCTTTGTGACATGAGGTAGATTTCACAAAAAAAAAAAAATCAGTGGCAGGCAGGAACACACACTGCCGTTGGGCTTATTTATAGTGCATTTATAGTGCACGACACGATACCTAAAGTTTTGAATCCAGGGCACATTGTAGACATACATACACACACGCACACATACACTGCTAGCACTAGGCTGGCTTCAAATTGTCCATATTCTTAAAATAAATCAGCAGAACATTATTGAAATTCCACTCTTCACCTGAGGTTTGGGGCAGATTAAAATGCCAAAATGGATTTGTGTGATTATTAAAAAAGATATCTAACTCATCTTTCAGTGCATAGCTCTCCCAAGGCAGTTCAGATGGCTTTTTTTTTTAAAATGAAATAACATTTCAAAAATTACATCACTCTCTCTTTATCAGTGCAAAAGAAGTCATAATTAATGAGCGGCAACCATTCAGAAAACAGCCCATCTAGTAAATGTGAGCAGAAATAAAGTTTGCAAACCTGTCTTAAAAGTGAACATCCAGGGGTCATGCATCTCTCTGGAGACATTACAACCAAGTGAGCACTTCAAACAAATGAACAAAAAAAATCAGACCAATAAAGCACCCACTAAATCAAAGCTGGCAAATTGTGTCTTTCAGATGTTGTTGGACTCTAATTCTCATCAGCCTAGCCAGTGATGAAGGATGATGAGAGAAGTAATTCTTCAACATCTGGAACACCACTCCAACTCTCTCAAGCCCTGCACTTAATGGAGTCTGTATGCACTTATTTGGGAGTGAGCTCTGACAAACTCAGTGGGACTTACTTTTGAGTAATCATAGAATCAGAATCATAGAGTTGGAAGGGACCACAAAGGTTGTCTAGCCCAGCCTCCTTCTATGGAGGGATACAGAAGGAAAGCACTTCCCAAAAGCAGGCCATCCAGCACTGCTCTTATTCCACTTTCAGCATCCCATGGAATCCTGGGGTTTGCAGTTTAGGGAGGGGCATTTGGAATTCTCAGTCAGAGAGCCCTTTGGCCTCCTTGGACTACAAACCCCAGAATTCCACAGGAGGTTGAAAACAGAATAATAGCATTATAACAGTGTAGTGCGGAAGGTCCTCTGTTTAAAGACCTCCCCCTTCCAATGCAGTCAGTTCTATGCTGAGGAGCTCTTACTGTCAGGAAGGACTTCCCTAATGTTTAGAAGGAGTCTCTTTTCTCCTTATTTGAATCCATTGATTCATGTCCTAGTCACTGGCGCAGCAGAAAGAGAACACTCACAGGATTAGTTAATATTAGTCCCTGAGATGACTGTATTAGCACCAGAAATGTATAGTTTAAATTTGGCAATGAAGCTCAAAGCTTGTATCACTTAGGTACAAATGACGTTACTAAAGGAAGAGAGTACAATAACAGTAGAACAACTGGGAAAGAAAATACTGAAAATATTTTCCCTAAGTTACTCTACTCTCACCAGAATTCCCGCTCTGTGTTTGCAGTGGAAGGAAATTGCTTAAGCTCTGGAAGAAAAGCAATTTTCCACTTAGTATTACTTCTGAACAATGACTGGTAAGTAAGAATAATGTAGATTAGAGTATAAGATAATTACCTGTACACTGCAAAGGGCAGGTATAAAGTGGGGAGGAGATACAATATTTTGACACCATGGAGTTTAGTATAGTTTTATACCTCCCTTTTCCCTGTCTGGTCCACCTATTAAGGGTTTTTTTCTCCCTTGTTCTAAAGAATTTTGAATCTGCTTGTCAGTCAACACTCTGGATCCAAAGTTCAGTTAGTTTTGGTTCTTGATCCGGTGACAAAAATTTAAGGGCTGGATCTGTAGCCCCTCCAATAATCCAGCCCACTGCTGGATTTGAAGCAAGCAATGTTTGATGTTAGCAACATTCTGATGTGATCAAGTTATGCCAGAGTAGAGGTGTGATCACAGTTATTTCTGGTGCCAATGCACAGGCATACCTCAACCTGTGAAGTAAATGTAGGCATTACTTCTTTAACAGCAAATTTGGTACCTGAAGCAAAAATAATATGGAAAAGATAGGGAGGGGTTCCTACACCAGACACAAACACAAAACACAAGGGGGGGGGGAGTGGTTCAACACGTTTCAGCAAACTTGATATTCAGAACTAACAATATACACATGTGACAGGAAAGAGCTGTATCAGGTAAGTCCTGCGAGAGTAAATAAAAACATATTGAAGCTTCTGGAGACTAAAATGCACCCAGAGATGATTTTTTTTTCTTTCATCAGCCTCCACTTCTCTTAGGATTTCCATCTTGGTGGCCAAGTCTATAGATCTATGCATTTAAAAAAAATGTTGGGATCAGCTGTAAAGGCAGGCTTATCTGCTTTCCTTTCTCCTTCCATTTTTCTGTTCATGTGTGATCAATAAGAAATTTTGGAATCAGCTATTGTTTACTTTGCCTGTTTTAGTCAGGCATGCACAGTGGCTATAGGATCGTCTAGAGTGTTATTATTTCTCAACTCTGGCTTTATTGCACAGTATATGACAGATAAACTGCTGTAACCTGACATCAAATGTCTGTGTTTTTCCAGCCCTCCTTCAGTATTCTTCCAGTGTTGATGCTGCTGTACATATATATCGAGCTATACAGAGGGCAAAGGAGAAATGAGTGTTCTTTGAAATTCTCTCTCTGTACAAGCCTGCCAGAGGCCTCAGATCCGCAGGGGAAGGCTTGCTCTTGGTCCTGCTGCTGTCCCAGGTTTGCTTGGTGAGGACATGGGAGAGTGCCTTCTCGGTGGCTGCTCCCACCCTGTGGAACTCTTTTCCGTGGGAGGCCAGGCTGGCCCCCTCCCTGCTTTCCTTTCATAGCCAGATAAAGAGATTTCTTTTTAGGCTTTTAATGGGTGAGCAGGAGAGCATTTTACTTATTAGCTATTTTTAAAATTTATTGTTAGTTTTATAATTTTAGATGTTTTAATGTTTTTAATTGTTTAAATGCTTTTAATGTTTTTTTAACTTTTTTGGAAGCTGCCTTGAGTCCCTTTGGGAGAAAAGGCTGCATATAAAAGGCAATGGAGCACGTTGTACACATTCCTCAATAGTGACGTAGTGACATAAGGGAAACAAATGCAGACTGAGAAGGAAGCCTGTTCAGTCTGCCAGCAGCAGTAGTCTTTACTAATCATGTGCTATAGGAGGAAATAAGTGTTCTTCAGACAATCTTCTGTGGAATTACACATGATGCTGTGTTTCAGAACTGTAATGGAGTACAAGTATCAAGGATGGGAATTGGAGTCCTTGTTTCTCTGTCTTAACAGTGGCCTTTTGTCCTGAGTACAGTTTAGGATAGGATAATCAAATGTTGTGGCACACCGTTTCTTTAAGAGCGATCTGTAGTTTTTCATGATCCGCACAATCAAAGGCTTTGCTATAATCTGTAAAGCACAGGCTGATTTTCTTTTGACATTCTTTGGTGAACCCTGTTATCCAGCACATAGTCTCATACTTAGAGATCATAGTTAGATAGTGATATGGAAATGATTTTTAGGGCACTTCTGCACTAAACTGTTATAGCGCTATTATTCCATCTTCAACATCCTATGGAATCCTGGGGTTTGTAGTTAGGGAGGGGCGTTCAGAATTCTCAGCCAGAGAGCTCTTTGGCCTCAGTAAACTACAAACCCCAAAATTCCACAGGATATTGAATGTCGAATAGCAGCACTTTAACACTATAGTGCAAAAATGACCGTTGTCTCATGACATATCCAAATTATGATAGCCTCAGGTTAGTCATTTTGGTTTCTATCAACTATTTAGGCTTGATGCACTTTCTGACCCGTTTGTCTTTTTGGTGGCCCATGGCTGAAGACCTCTTCTCCAGCATCACATTTCAAGGGAGTTGATTCTCTTCCTGTCAACTTTTTCTATTGTCCATCTTCCACAACCATATGTAGAAACAAGAAATATGATGGCACAGATTTTTCTTTGGAATCTAATGCTCTATTTTTACATTTGAGGATATTATCTAGTTCCTTCATAGCTATCTTTCTAAGACTTAGCCTTCTGCTGATTTCTTCATTGTTTCCATTCTGATTAATGACTGAGCCAAGGTGCAGGAAATCTTTATTTCAATGTCTGTATCACCTGCTTTAGAGTTATGTAAATCATCTGTGGTCATCAATACTTTGTTTAATATTCAACTGTAACTCCGATTTTGCAGTTTCATTCTTGACTTTCACTAGTAGTTATTTGAAGTCTGTGCTATTTTCTGCATATCATAAAACTGTTGACATTCCTTCCCTCTGCTTGGTCCAACTTCATTTCAGCATTCTAATCTGGAGCAATAGAGGGGGGGACAGAGTCTTTTTGTCACTGCTGTTGTTAAACAGTAAGTAGGAGAAAAGCCTTCCTGGTCTATTGCTAGCCATAAGTGTTAGTATGTACGCATGGACTCCCCCTACATCTGTGGTAGTTTTCTGAAAAGCATGGAGAATACTCTCATGATAGTAGATAATGGTGCATGATGTATTTGTTTATCCATTCAAATATACCCTCTCCTGCTGAAGCTCTAAATTTGTGGAAAAGATGGTTCCCATAGCTGGGTGGAGAGATGTCACTGGCAATTTGTGCAGGCTGTGCCATGGTATTATGATTGACTTAAGTCATCATTAACTCTAATTAGTAAGTACTGAAATGGGAATATACAGGGCAAATATGCCTTCATGCACATGCCCACTCAGAACATGACTGTCATGGATCCAGATAAGAAATTTGGCTTTTAGCTCTGAGGATATATTAGTAATTAACTAGGGCCGTTTGTATAGTTGCCATGAAAACTAATAAAGACAAACTAGTTTTAACCTCACAAACTAAAGCTGAAATCAGCAGTTCTATTGCATACCAGCATGTTTTATTACAACCCCAACAACTGTTTATCCGGTTATTCTCAGGGAGGAATGCTAAGCTTTCTTTAACTGGCATCTTTAACTTTCTTTTACTGGTTTGTTTAACTAATTTGCATCTAAAGATGTGGGCTGGAGTGCACCAAAGTTCATGTTAAATCTTGTTAGTTCTCAAGATGCCACAAAACACCAAGTCACAAATTAAGAGGCAACTCTCAAGCAGCTAAGCACCAAGAAAGGAAAAGGGAAGTAAACACAGAAAGCATACTGTGCCATCACGTCCCATGTTTCACAATGGAGGGGACACGGAGCTCTGTTTACGGACACAAAGACATGGCTACCAAACAGTTGATTGTTAACCTCGCCAGCCGTATTCAATGTGACAATGACACTTCACAGCACATTGCATCCAATCTCATTTGAAGCTGACGAAGATTGTTTCTGCTTTATATCTATTGGTTTATTAATGGACTACAGCCTCTTAAGCAGATGCATATTCATTAGATAGCCAGCTGTTCAGAGGTTCCCAGATGTCGAATGTAGCTTTGTCTTTGACTGTGTGCGCGCGTGTGTGTGCGTGTGTGCATGTGTGCTTTTTTTTAAAGCCCCTTTTCATGAAACAAAGCCATTGAGGGCCTATTAAAAGAGTCCATTAATCGCTAAACTGGTACCTTATGGCACCCAGTCTTTTTTGCCCCTTGCTTGTTTATGATATGAGTCATAAAACTCTGGAAACTTCTAAAAAAAGGTTATTCAGCACTTTAAAATGAAAGCCGAGATAACACATTGGGAGATGCTATGACACATTGCCCCTCACACTCCAAAGCTACTTTAAGCTGTCCTTCTTGCAGTGCATCTACTGGCTAGTGGAGAGGGAATGGGGGCACAATGGAGCAGCACCTGGTTAGGTTCCTGTTGCTGGAGACACAGCGACAGGCTCCAGGACTGCCTAGGAGATCCTACAGTGGTCCTGGAGGATAGTGTAAATGCTGTGCATCTAGCTAAACGAACATTGCTGGATGTACCCTGCCATGCCTACCTGCTACCCCCTTTCTACCAGCCACTGAATGACTGTCTTGGGAGAGGCTTCTGCAGCTTAAAAGGTGGGTTTAGGGGTGGGAATTTGGTCTTTGTGTGCTTGGTAGAGAATTCTCGCTTCTGCAAGAAACAAAAAAGTGAATTATGCAGGCATGAGTTGAACTTCCACCTTCGTAAGTCATTGACAGGGTGTCATCCATAGTCTTACAGAACTTCAGACTTGATTGTGTAATAGTATATGTACATGTAACTCATTAAGTTGGAGGGCTGACTTAACCATTACAGCCAGTGACTGCATGGATTCTCATAACAGTCATATGGAAGACTTACTCATAATTACCTGGAGAACTAGGATCAGGCAAGCTGCCTTCCTTCCTTCCTGTTGCAGTAGAAAGTGCTGTTGTTTTAATAGAAATAAATCCTTGCAGAACTTTTTAACATCTAATGGGACTTAGCATTACATGCAGGAGAAATACATGGAACATATCTGCGTCCCAGGCAGGAGAGAGATTCACATCCCCTTTTGAAAGTATTTCTATGGCTCGTTTGTTATAGATTGGTTTAACAGAATGCATTTCTTCTACCTTCAAGCAGAGCCCCTCTTCAGCTCTGCATCAGACATATCTTCTGCTAAATGAGAAAGAAGGTATCTGAGGAGAGCTGTACCAGTACAGCTGTCTCGTCACAGGAGTTGCTTTCTACAGCCCATTCACTCATCCCTTTCTCCACATGACATTACATCAAACCCTGTTTGGCTGGGAACTGGGAGGCATTCAGATGGAGAGGGATGTAAGTCCCTAAAGGGTAGAGAGAGGAGCCTGGTGGCTGAAAACCATGGGAATAGCATTGCACTGCAATGTCTGAAGAGTTATGTAGATTTATGTAAAGCCTTATCAGATAGATGTGGAACCAATAAAAGAAACTTGTTTTACATAAAAAGAGATCCTTCTTTTTAATTAAGGAAAATATTCCTTTATATTAATCATTTCCCCCTGCTGTGGTTGCCTTCTGATCCAGTTTAACACTGTTATTGGTTAAGGGCAGTTTTAATTAGAATTTTTATTTTCTGAAGCTACTATATTCTCATGATGTTCAAAGGCATAGGATTCTGTTTTTTTGCATTCAAACTAAATTCTGACTCAGTTTTGTGACCTCTTTAAAATTATTAGGTTTATTATCTTCATGTCGGCTACAGTTTCATTTCAGAGACTTGGGCAAGTGGATCTGTTTTGCACGGGTTCTTGGTACCACTGTTGGTCCACTCCTGTTGGGAATATACTTCACAAGAATCAGGAGCTCTAATGTTACAGGAAACGTACAATGGGAAGTGAAGAAATAGCACCATACAAACATAGAATTGTAGAGTTGGAAGGTGGCCATCTGAAGTCCAGACTCCTGACACTATAGGAATCCATAGCCAAAGCACCCTTGATAGATGACCACCCATCCTCTTAAAAACTTTCCAGGGAAGGAATGTAAATCATTGTTCCACTGTCAAAATAGCTCTTACCATCAGGGCATCTGCTGACATATCACCTCCGGTTTCCAGTTGTGACTAACTCCCTGTAATGGAGTTCTGGAGATGTGGCTGTCTGAAGTGCCAGTGCAGCCTGGAAGCAGGTTGCTAGGCAACCAGAATGGCACCTCAGGAGGGAAACCCAGCCCAGTAGTGTGGGGGAGGAGCTTATGGCTGAGAGAAACTTGTATAAAGCCAAGTACTATAGGTATTTTTATTCCTTCAGTGAGAGCCAAAGAGTTAGGGTCCCTCAGTCAGAGCGTCTGGCTGTGTTGGTGTGTTTAATTCTCAGGGGAAGCCTAGTGAGGAGCAGATAAGTAATCGAACCCTAGCAGGATCTGGTTAGAGAGTGAAGCCTTGACTGAGAGGTTAAGCCTTTGGTGGGAGTTTAGCCAAAAGGCTGTTATAGGATAATCGTGCCTTTTGTGAAAGTCTAAAGATATAAGTGAACTGGTCTGAGCAGTGAGTTCACTGTTAATACGGTCTGAAGAGTGCACTGAACACATGCTGCAGTTTATCTTTGTAAACACTCAGCTTGAGTTGTCTACAGTGGTAAGTAATGGAAAACACACTACCATAAATTAAATGATTCCAAATAAACATTGAAAACCCTCACCCTTTTACACAAAAGTGGTGTTATAATGCGGGGAAGCAGAGCTATGTGGTAAAGTCAGGACACCCTATCAGATTGGGAATTGCCACACCAGTCCAGGGGAAGAAAGGACCTGTCACACTCTCACGTTCTGATGGGCATCTGTTGCAACATCTAGAAGACCTGGGACGCCAGATTCCTGAACATATTGGTACCCTAGGTTTTCAGTCTGGTTACCTTATGCCAGTTTAATCCTGTGTGCCAGAACAGACAAA
Organism: Cyclura pinguis; assembly: GCA_030412105.1. Taxonomy (NCBI): domain Eukaryota; kingdom Metazoa; phylum Chordata; class Lepidosauria; order Squamata; family Iguanidae; genus Cyclura; species Cyclura pinguis. The sequence continues at coordinate 105,612,666 of CM059600.1, read as the reverse complement.
TTGTTTGAACTAGCTGGGTGTTTTATAATAAAAAATCAAACTGATTAAGAAGAACAATATTTTCTAAGCACGTTGTTGCCATGTTTTTGTTGCCCTGTGCCTTCAAGTCAATTCCAACTTATGGCAATCCTAAGGTGACCCTATCACAGCGGTTTGGGGGCAAGATTTGCTCAGAGGTGAGTTGTCTCTGCCCTCCTCTGAAGCTGGGACAGTGTGATTTGCCCAAGATCCTCCAGTGAGTTTCCATGGCCCTGCTTCCCAGAGTTGTAGTCCAGCACCCAAACCAACACTCAAAAACAAAACAACACTGAAAAAAACCCCCAACACTCAAACTCAACACATTGGCTCTCTTACTTCAATTTGCTCTTTCCACTTATGGGAGTGTTCCAGGCAGAACTTGGCTGGGGCCGCTGACGGAAGAGAAGCTGGCTCTATCTAGAGAAGTAAACTTTTCTAGAAGTTTTGAAGCTGAGGGTAGAGAGAATTTATTTTTTCCTGTTTTTTAAAAATGGAAATTTTGGTTTGGCACAAACGTTTAATGTTTGGAATATTAAAAGTACAGTTTATTCAGACAATAATTGCAAATGGAATTTACTTTTTCATTATTTTTTTTTTTTAGAAAGTTTTGGTTCCAAGGGGGTGGCAAGGCCTTGTACTCTACAGAACACCCAAAGTCTTTCATTTTGCCAGTTTATAAGGAAGAGGGTAAAAATAATACTTCAAAGAGTGAAAATATCCCCCATTAACATTAGCAAAACGAAGAAAACTATTTTCTCTCCCCTAATTTTTCATATTGCCAAGGAAACATAAAGCACATCTAATATATAAAAATGAAAGTTTGTGAGTCAATCTGTCTGTGTGTCTGTATCAGGCAGGTGAAGTCTCATATGATTTGCTGTAGCCAGGAGAAGACCTCATATGATTGGCGGCTGTGAAGATTCTATGGAATCCTGGGGTTGGCAGTTCAGGGAGGGGCCTTTAGAATTCTCAGCCAGAGAGCTCAGGCTGGTTGCTATGGAGACAAGGCCTATCAGCAAGGAGGAGGGCAGTGTATTCCCTGAGGAAGCCAACCTCTGTATGTTAATAACTCTGAACACAGATTGGATTGGGGAATATGGGGAAAAGTTTAACATACTGGACAAGACAGATTGGGGAGTTAGAGACACAGGATCTCAAATCTGTGTATTTCAACCACATCTAACTCCTAAGGTAAGGTAAGGTAGTTCCTAAGGTATTTCTAACAAGTGTTACCTATGAGAAAATAAAATCCTGGGCAACGCCGGGTAGATACGCTAATATTCCCATAGAAAGAAAGGAGAAAAGGAAGCTAAGACCAGAAATTGCAGTGACCTGATCCTGTCCATAGTTTTGCATAGAAGTCTTCCTGTTAACATAGCATTTAGAAATAATTTTGGGGGAGTCAATATATGAACATCTTGACGAATAACAAAAGGCTTTGTAAAAAGTAGAAAAACCTTTCACAATTTTTTTTCTGTCCCCCCAGCCCTTCACATCTGTAGTTCCAACCCATTGTTTCTACATCTGGTATAGAGCAAAGACTCACATCATTTGGACTCTGATATTCCTTTTCCTTCCATCTACCTGAGACCCCAGTCATTTTTTCCGCACTGGTAACTTGTTGCGGTATTATTTTCTGGAGAAACCTTACAAAAAGGTGAGCCTGTCACACGCTCTATTACACACATGCATGTTTGAAACCACAGTCTCTACTTGTACCACAATATTGTTAACACTCGCTGTTGCTTTTTAAAAAATGATTTTTGGCAGATTGGGGGAAGAATTACTGTGCCACAAAAAACAACAACCTAGTGGAGGCTGCAAATAATACTTTTCCATACAGACATAACAGTTGCATTGGTAGGGGATTTGATCTACCTTTTTGTTTCTTCTTTGAAGAAGCTACCCATGGTTCTGAGCCTTACTCCTGAAACAGATTCAGCACTTTGGATAGCTGCTATACAGTTCACTCTCTAGACTGGCCCAAATTCACTGTTCCAATGATATGGAAGATCCTACTGGCCCTCAACCTATTGTTGGTCCTAGCACCCTTCAAATCAGTTGGATTTATCTACTTATTGACTTACCATTCAGTGATCGCTCCAATCAATCTCCTCCAGTTGAGACTAACCCAACAAGATTCTAGGCTTTTCATTTGAATTCAGTAACCTTTTCATTTGAAGCAGACCAGATTAAGACCTTGTCCACTACCAGAGTAGTTGTATGCAATATATTGAAGGGAATTCACTGATCTAAGTTTACAATGTTGGCTAAAGATATTTTTGTATCAGAAGCAGAAATCTTTAGTCCCTAGGGGTAGAAAATGCTTCTAACAGTAGGATATATTGGATAGTGACCCCACATTAGATTAATACTAAAATGTTACATATAAAAATGTACAGCTCTATCATATATCTGTTAGCATGTAAAGAAGTAATACCAAGTTTAATGGGATTTACTCTTAGAAAAGTTTCTACAGGATTGCCATCATAATTACTAAGGTAGTACATTTTTTTTTAAAGGAAGACAATGAAATATAGCAATCTGATTCATTAAAGGAAAGCTCATGCACCTACACACGCATATGTGTTTCACTGACTGTCCTGTTTTGACTTGCTACAATTGAAAAGGATTTCACTTTTATAAAGAGAGAGAGAGAGAGAGAAGGCAATTTCACAGTGAGATCATATGGGCTAAATGTGTTGTATATTTAAATCAGTAGTGAGACATAGTCTAATTGCTTTCAAAATAATAAACAAAGTTGAAAGGAGTATGAGGTTCACAAAAGTTGCTGGGATAAAATGTAATTGAAATTTTATTTGAAAATGTCATATTTATTTTGTTGATTTCAGAGATTAATATATTAGTCAGAGTTAAGCAAGGGCCTGAGTGCTGTGATGCAGTGTTCTTTTTAAAGTGCTAGCTAGTCAGCCATACCCTTTTGCAAGATGCTCCATTTCCACTGTGCATGTTTGTCTATCATTTCTCCCCCAGCTTTCTTTGGGCACTGAGCATGCATAACCCATGTTGAGCTGGTTTTGGTCATTTTCTCTTATGTCTTTCCCCCCATGTTTGTGAAAATCTTGAGGTTCTCCCTCTTGTGATGTTGTTTTGGCAGTACAGACATCTGCACTCAAAGAATGGGCTCGTTCTTAGTATATAGGATTGTTGTGGCACTCATGACTCAATGTAAATAGCAACAGAAACAGCAAGTGTCTCTGAGAATCTAAGACCGCAGAGAACATAAATGGCCTTTGAGCATTTGCTACTGTTATTGTTGATATCACCTTGAGTGCAGGATGCCTCTTTACATTATGCAAACCCATCATTGATAAGTCCCTCCTGCCGCCCTTCTCTCTACAAGATGTGTCAGGCTCCTCTTTGCTGATGGATTGAGATGAAACAGATGCTGCCATGAATACCCTTGTTTAGTGGTTTCAAATGCAGTTTCTCTTTTGTTAAACACACAGAGGGCTTGAGTTATAGGCAAGCCTGCACCTGTGCCATTTATTCCTTTGCTAAGCCCCTGGTGTTACTGCAGTGGGTTGCATTTGTAGAAGACTAGCGGGGAATTCAGTAATTGGGCTTCTAATCTGCCCATACCCTTTCTGATTTTAGTATAATCGCATGCAAATATATTAGCTTGTACATGTTAGCCATAAAGGTCCACGTTTAACTATTTCAAAGCTTCATTGCATCCTGCATGAGTTTTGCATGTTCTGTAAGGAGAACTTAAGTATAACTGTAAATAGAGATGCAGCTGGTATGAGACTGCGCTGGCCTCAGTGTTGATAAGGGAGCTCTCTAAGAACAGGAATTATCTCCTCTCAATTTTGGGGAGGTGGGGTATGGAAGGAGGCGGAACTAAATCCACTCCCAAACCTGTGTTTCCAGAAAACCAGTTCTCTTAGGGTATATAACCCACAACCAGCAGCGGAGCTTGGAGTGCGTGGGAGGGGGCAGGAGGGGGCAGGGCTATGGCATGGGGGGCATGGCCGTGGTGCGTGGAGATGTGGCCACTGTGCATGGAGGCATGGCCACAAGCCAGGATGCCCCAAAAACACTGCCTCCAGGGGCAAACCGCCCCCATCGCCCCACTGTCCCTATGTGACTGCCCACAACTCTGAGAGCTTTCCTTTGTTCCAGTCTCAGAAAGAGAAACACAGGTGCCTTGTCTGAGTGCAACATCTGAGTAGTGCAGGTCTGGGCATATGCATTTGAGGCTATGTCAGATTCTAGCTGAGGGAGTGAGAGAACCATTTGTTTATATATTTTTTTATTACTGCATCCTTTTCCCACTTATTTGTCATCAGTCAATTTATAATTTTTACTTTCAGTGACTCAGTTTTCCTTCAGGGTATCCCTTGAAGATAAGCTGAGTAGGAGCTGAGTGGATCAGGTCTTCCAGATCACTGTTGTGCACCTTCAAGTCTTTTCTGATTTACTGCAATCCTAGGGCAAAGCAATCATGGGGTTTTCTCTGCAAGGTTTGTTCAAAGGGAGTTTGCCATTGCCTTCCTCTGAGGCTGAGAGAGTATGACTTGCTCAGGATCACCAAGTTGGTTTCCCTGACCAAGTGGGGATTTGAACCCTGGTGTAACACAACATTCAAACACAATACCACATCAGCTTTCAGATCACTACTTGTATGCAACAGCAAAAGAAATGTATTCTGGAAGGCAGCCTTCAACAGAGAGCCAAGCTTGCTACCATACAGATTTCTGGTAGATGTTTTAAATCTGAAACATACAAAGTTTCTTACTAAGGTCTGTTCCATTGCCTTCTTGGTAAAGTTTGTTCTGCATGATGAGGGGCATCAGAAACTTGGGACAGAATGTTCTTGCAAGCGGTTCTTAGCGCTCCTAGCTAGATGTCCTAATAAGAGGTTCCAAAGCCTGGCCCTATGAGCTTATGAGGCCTTATTATTCAGTCAAGCCTGGCATCTTTCTTTTGTCTGATCATTGATTGGGTGCTGGATTATTTCTGGTATATTATTTTAATGCTGAGATAGACACCACTTTATGGCATTGAGCACCCCCCACCATGAACTGGCATGGTTTAATTAGCAAATAACATTAGATTGGCACTATATTCATTGGCATTGATATAAATGATACCTGAGATGACAGCAAGGTCATACTGGAAGAGGCAAATTATTGACTGTAAACATGACATAGCAAGGCAGGTCAGCCACTCTCACCTCTTAGGCAAGAGACGCAGTCATATTTAGGACAATAGCATGGACGCTCTGAATACAATGGGTCTAAAACAGCAGACTCTCAAGAGCTGAAATGGGGAAGCTCCCACCAAATGGTGATTGTCTCAACCCTGGTCCCTGTAAACCTGGAAGGTTCCCCATTGTCTCCCCCACCTCTCCACACACAGCTATTGTGACAACCATTATTCTTTTGTCAGCTAAACACGAAGACGGCTAGCTCCATCCAGACTTGTTTGCATCGCAACATCCATTGTTTGCTTAGCTGGGAGTGTAAGTCACAATCATGCCCCCAGTGCAGTCTTGCCATTCTGAACACCACTCTGTCCATCTGATTCCCGAATGAGTACTGTCTTTAGGTTCTTGCCTAAGTCACGTCACTACTTCCGCCACTTCTCTCTGAACCAGTAAATATCAACCAAATCCTTCAATGTCCTCTATTCCACTTTCCTCCCTTTCCTTCAGTTAGTCGTTGTGTGAGTGTGCGTTTGAGCTGTTGCATGCTTGTGTGAATCTTGTCAAAAAACACATTTTTAGTTTACATTTTTACTATCCAGCTCGTTCTTCCCTGCCTAGGCCCGTAAACTTTGGTAGGCAAGATCATGCTAGGTTGACCCCCTCTTTCATTTTTGAGACCTCTCATTTTTGAGCTAATTATTTGCCACCTTTGAACAGAGGTACTGGCATTGCAGGTTGGCCCTTATAGCAGCCACATTTTGGGGTAACACCACCACCATCTGTATAAATAGTTTCTATCTGTTTGTCAGATTATTAATGGATCATATGGAAATGGCTGGCTGAATTTTCACCAGATTTGAATGGTATATTCAGGACAGTCTGACTTAAAATACAGGATACATGGCACACACAAAAGTTACTTTCAGTAGGCCCTGAAGGGACATCCCAATTATTTTTTCATTGGACTGGCACCTAATATGGATGCTATGCTTGGGATGGTCTGATGTAAAATACAGCCTACATGACATAGACAAAATTGCTTTTGTGGGTCCTTGTGGGGGGGCACCTCAAATTATTTATTTATTTATTTTACTACAAAGTGGTATGGCATATTATTTGAGAGATTTTGACAAGTTGAAGAAAGCATTTGTTTTGGAAATTTCACCATACAGTACTCCTGCCAGACATGCAGGGTTATGTTCCAGGAACGCCCTCATAAAACAAAACACAAAATGATGCATCCCTTTATAGCCAATGGACAAAATGTGTGTGTGCCCACCCCATCCATCAACTATAATGGGATGCAATGCTTCATGCAACCTCGCGCATGTGCATGCCCAATGTAATTACATAAAATTTAGGTTACTGTTACTGTGTCATGCATAAACTAGTGGATGGATTTTCAATAAGTTTGGAGTGAATATTTTGGATAGTCTGACTTATTTGCTGGTGCTTAAGACACACCCCATTTTTAAATGTTATTTTTTGGGGGGAAATAGTTTTTTTTAAAAATAGCATGGCTTCCCCCACCCCTTCCTTTCCCTTTTGCAGGGGAAGGGAAGGGAGGGAACCCTGGAGTGAGTGAAAAAAGCTTCTCTCACCTCTCTTTCCCATTTTGTAGGGAAAGAAAACTCCTAGGAGCTTTCTCCCACCTCCCTTTCCCTTCCATTTTGCAGGAAAAGAAAAGGAAGGGAGCTCTGGGGTGGGGGAGAAGCTCCTAGGAGTTTTCTCCCACCTCTTTTCCCCTTCCATTTTGCAGGGGAATTGAAAGGAAGGAGTTTCAGAGGGCAAAAAGAAAGCTGCGCAAACTTTCTTTTCCCCGCCCCGGAGCTACCTCTTTTCCTTTCCCATGCAAAATGGAAGGGAAAGTGGGGTGGGGGAAGCCTTGCTCAAGGGTTCCTTTCCAATACCTTCTGCCCCAGCACAGAGAATTCATGCTGAGGCAAAATGGAAGGGAAAGAGTGGTGGGGGAAGCCTCACAGGAGCACTCCATTAGCCCCCTAGAGCTCCCCCTCTCTTTCCTATACATTTTGCCTTGGTGCTGAGAACTCGCATGGCGGCAAAATGCATAGGAATGGAGTTGGTATTTGCCAGCGTGTAAGACACACCCCATTTTTAGATGGGGGAAAAGTGTGTCTTATATGCCAACAAATATGACATAAGCTATGTGACATATATGACATTTACTTTTGGAGGCCCTTGAGGCATTCAAGTTATTTTTTCATTCATACATTGTTTGCAAGCCAACTGGGAAAGCCATACTCTCTTTAGGTTAACTGAGACTGAGGCTCAACATGAGGAATTTCTGAGGACCCAGAGAGATGGTACTCATTTTTGAGAGCAGATGAAACTGAATGACCCTTAAGAATGGTTAATGATTCTTCTGAGCAATCCTAGCAACTGTAATGAATCCAAGAAATAAGGTATCAACATCATGAAGAAAGAAATATTGGTCTTCCCTGTGATCTGTTCATTTTCAGCAGTGAAAGATGAACATACTGAGAGGAGTTGCCCCTTGCTCTTGCCCTCATCGGCTTTTTAGTACAGCACAGAGAGACGTTGTTTGAAGATGGTTTACCAGTAAAACCCTATGATGAGTCTGGGAGACCAGGGCCCAAATCACCACTTGGCCATGGAAACCCATTGGTGACCTTGGGCAAATCATACTCTCCTAGCCCTAGAGGAAGCAAAGGAACCCCCCCCCCCATGAACAAATCTTGCTAAGAAAAACCTAGTCAGAAATAACTTGAAGACACACAACACCAATCTTTGTGCTCACCGAATGCAAGTAGGAAGGTGCTGCAGGCTACATTTCAGAGGAAGCAACAAGTAAAACTCCCACTTCTAAGTATCCCCTTGTGAAAGAAAATCCCATGAAATTCATGGGGTCAATATAAGTTGACAGGCAACATGAAGGCATGTGGGCACACACACTGATTAATCTTGTAACAACAATAGAGGCAAAGATTTAGCTATTGTGCCTGAACTCTTGTACAGAAATACATTCTGCTAGGATGGAAGTTCCAGGAATTCTTTGACAAGTATTAACTCTTTCAGAAAGATTGAACAATCAAGTCCTCTTAAAGCTATGGCTGAATTTTACCCAGAGCTCTGGAAGCACAGAGCCAAAGACCAGTGGAATAACTATTTAGACTAGTTATCATGTACTTCTGCTATTGTGGTTGACACATCCCCTCAAGGCTTCTTAGTGAAGAGAGGGAGAGAAAGAAAAGGCCTCATGTGTCTTTTAAGGCTGACCTCTTCCTCTGTTGAGTTAGTTTCCAAGGATCTCCTCTGCCTTAGCATAATCCAGGGAGGAGGAAAGCAGAAACATTTGTGGAATAAGCAGAAACGTTTGTAGAATAACAAAAATAATATTATTTAGTCACATGCTGAAAAGGAAAAAAAAAAACTATTGGAAGCAGGGCTGTTCCAATGCATGCATACTACAAGGTGGCAGGGGAAGGCAAGGTGGAGGGGAGTTAACAGGCACCTGTTCTTATCAGTCTGAGCCCCTTGTCTCTGCTGGTGTGTGTGTGTGTGTTTTTCCTCCTCTCCTGCATGACAAAGGGAGCCTGCTTTGTGCAGTGGCTTCTGTCAGGCATCTGAAAGACTACTCTTGGGTTAGGAATGCTTGGGAGCCATTCTTACGTGTGAGTAGGCAGCTGAACATGTTCATGGGTAGGGAGATGTGCCAGTGAAACTAGTGGCTGTGAGCTTTAGATGTAAAAAGGCTTGGAAATAAAGACTACTCTCGAGCTGGCAGGCTTTGTAGTTCCTCATGAGCAAGGAAGTAGTAGCTGCAGTTACTCAGGAAAAGAGAAATTCAGCAGCTCCAGCAGCAGGTTGGGGTTATCACCTATGGGGCAGGGAAGAAAACGGAGGGCCTCAGTCTAACCATTCTAGGAGTTGCCTTACTGAGGTCTCCAATGGGTGCCATCTGTAAAAAGGGACTTAGTTGCACCTGATCCAGCACTGGGGCTGTGGGGTGTGGGCTTATCTTGCTTCCACGGCCAAAACATGGCTTGAGCCCACTGCCTTTCTGCCCTGGGCTAAAGGAAGAGACTTCAGTCCCCCAACATGCCTGAACAGTTTCTCCCCTTCACATCTTTATGGCATTAGGAGCAGCGCTGCTGCTATTTTGTTCTGAGTCTTGTCCCTGGACTGCTAACAGGCTGGGTGCTGCCAGTGCAAAGAGGCTGCATAATGGAGGGATCTTCCTTCATGTGCTAGCCGTGCATGGATTTCCCCACTAGCTCTTCTCTGAGGAAGGCAAGGTCCTGGACATGCTTGCTCTAGCCTCTTCAGCCCATGAGGAATAGGCCACAGTGGGTAGTAAGACCCCTCCATGTGAGAGAAAATTCCCCCTGTGGGAGGAGGTCTCGCTGAAGAACAGGAGGAAGATGGAGAGCTTTCTTGTTGTAAGAAAGATCTTGTGAAGCAAAGAGGAGCAAGAAGGCAAGAATGAAGACTGTCATTACCAGGAGTTGCTTTCACTAAAGGGTACTCCTAAAGGTCTGTAGTACCATTCATGCTTACTGAGGTGAAAGGGAGGGGCAACCCATCTCAGGATGTCACTGCTGGGAAAAGGCAAGTTTCACTGCTGGGAAAAGGCAAGTTTTGGAGCTATCTTTTATAAGTGTCTTCCCGTCACGGAAATTCACCAACCCATTGTCCACAAGCATAAATCAAGTAGCTGGTGGCCAGGTTTCATGAGGCACAGGCTTGGAGAATTGCCAAAGTATTCTCAGTTTCATATTTACTGCCTGTCTTAAATGTGTTGTTATCTGTGTCAGCCTCCTTTGGAAAGCAGCAGAATACAATTAAAATGTGTAGTGACCAGCCCAAACGTTTGACAAAGTTTCACAATGTTTTCCAAAACATTAATCTAGTACAGTTTCAACACTGCTTCCTTCTGAATTACTTTAAAACATTCTAGTTTCAAAAGATGCACCTTGGCTTTTTATTGCTTATTGACTATATTCTTGGACTTTGGGGCATTTGTACTACAGCAATAAAATGACATTTAAAAACCCAACTTCAAAAACTTTTTCTTTCTTCCAAGAAAACCAGTTTGCTTCTGCCTCTTGCATTTATATATGCTTTTTTTTTGCCTTCTGAACATCTGTCACAAGCTGAAGTTATGAAGACAATCCCACAAAAAGTTCAAGGGTTTCAAAATTGGAGCTGAAGAGGTGGTGATCTGTCCCGCTCAGCCAGTAAAGCTTGTCTTGATTACTTTGATGTAACAACACTTGAAAGCTCCTATTCTTTGAAACTAATTTAAACACATTGAATTGTTGAAAGATTAAAAACCGCAGTCAGCTAATTACACTCGCTCTCATCTCTTATTCAGCAAATGAATCACTTTTCATTACCACTTAGCTGAAGTACATGAATTTCTGCCTAATTAGAAATGTTGTAGATGGAGCATTAGCAAGGCTGGAGTGGGTCAAGATATCTTGGCTGCTTCATTTTTAATTCCTAACAGTAGAGTCAGATAGGAAAGGCAGGAGATAAAAAGTCATTAAACAATTTTAAATTATTTATAAAAATTACTTTGCCCAAATTATAATTATTCCCCCCCAACTGCTTTCACAAATGTCAAACGGAATGAAGGGAGAGGCAGCCTCAACATTGTTTTTAATGAACAGTTTAATGTTATGTATAACAGAACGTTATGAATACAATGGAAATAAAATTTTATCAATTTAATAATAATAATAAAAAATATCCAAAATAAGAAAAGGGAAGGCAATAAAGTTTCATACCTAGAATATAGTACTTATTCTCAATAGCAGCCCTGGCTTTTGTGAATATAAACTGAACCTCTGCATTCCAGACTAAAAATCATGATCTGTGTGTGAATCTAAAGGCTGAATTATATCAGAAGAAGGGAGGGAACACCTTTCATTCATTCATTCATTCATTTCCTTTATTTTCATTAATTCATAAAATCTGACTGCTACAGGTTTCCTTTAATAATATATATTTATATTTATATTTATTTATTTAACTCCTTTCTATTGGATTCCGCAATTGCTAAGGCCATATTTACATAAGAGAAATGAAGAAACCAGATGAATAAAATCTAGAATCCAATACTGTTGGATTAACAAAAAGTTTTATGTGTTTGCTGTCAACTTAAAAGATGCAAGTCTTCTTTCTTTTCTTTTGCAAAGTTGCAAGAAAATATTAGTAAATATTTTTGCCTTTTGACTGTCAGGGATGGGAACAGCGACCCTAGATGGTCTAGGGTACAGGCCAATTATAACCAAAGCAAGACTGATGAAAAGCTACCCCAAATCAAATCCCAACCATATATATATATATATTCTCTAGAGTTCTCTGAAAGGAAACCATACAGCAGCTTCAGATGACATTGCTACCACTTCTGCATTGGCTCTTATAGCAGAAAGAGGCAGGAAATCGCCCACAAACCCTATGCATCGGCAAATTGCTAGAAGAGGTCTACAATAAAAATTTGGATAGTATAGCAGTGTTGCTGGAAGAGTAGCAAAAGTATATATACATTCCAGGTCCCTCTGACTTAGCCATAATCACATATGTAAGCCATTTTTGGACAAAAATATATATATATATTCTTATAAAAAAGTGATCAGCATACTTTGACTTCAAATTTGACTCAGTGGTAGGAGAAGGAATGGATCCAATTAAATAGATTCCAGGAGGGTAAAAAAGAAAAAGAAAGAAAGAAAGAAATCAAGTATAAAATTAGATTCACACAGATTTTCACAGCCCACAAATTTTGGACTTTCAGAAATTTCAAAGTTAAAACTGGTTCTGCCATCCAGAAAGGCTTTTAATTGTCCTGTTACAAAACAAGGCCTGGTCATTGCAATGTCAAATGTCTGACTCCCTGGAAGAACCTTTATCTTACCAAACCTTCAACAAAAGTAGTTTTGGAGTGTACAAAATGACCTTTGGGTTCTTTTATGTGGATTCCTTAAAAGTAAGCGATAAAGAAAAAAAGAAAAAAGAAAGCATTTGATCAGCATTTTCCACCCTTATCCCAGCTTTATTTGTGCAGCTAAAATCCTTCATTCAATCTGATTGATTTACAATCTTTATTTGCTAAAATTGGCAAAATTTGCAAAGGCATCTTGCTTCGGTTGCACAGTTCCAGGAGTCATGGAGGATGCCACAGCTATATTAGGAATACCCATGCCCATCGTACCTGACAAACCCATTCCAGAAGCTGGCATCGCCATGTTCACATTCATTCCCATCATGCCCTGGTTCATCACAGGCGTGCTTCCCACGGAAGCCATCCCCATTGTGCTAGTCATCACCGTAGGCATTCCCATCCCCACAGAAATGGGCCCTCCCATCAATGGATTTGCTGGAGGTCGAACAGGCATCATGCTGGGTGGGGAGTTGAGGCTCAAGGTTGCAAAATTCTGAGACATCACATTCATAGGTTGTTGCATATCTATAGAGGAAAAAAAAAAGCAAAGCTTACTTTTCTTTCTCTTTCCCCCCCTTATCTTGTCGGCTGGGGATTCACTAGAAACAAACTAAAAATACACTTAGACTGATGTGCAATACTTAACACATGTCTATATGCCTGCCTGTTGTGGTTCATACAATTTTTAATTTTCACAGTCCTCTTTCCACCAGTCCCTGCCACTTTTTCTTATATCTTTATCATACTTCTTCTGCACTTTGGCCCTCCAGATGTTTTGGACTGCAACTCCTATTGTTCCCATACCACATGGACAGTGGTAAGGGACTGTTGGAACTATAGACCAATGCATCTGAAGGGTCAAAGATCATTCATACCTGCTGTAGTTATTATACACAGAGTTCCACAAAGAAAGTGCATTCCCCAGGCAGCTTTTTCTAGAGACTATTTCATTCTCAATCTGAACTTCCCTCACTCCTGATTAGAAGGCCAGGAAATTAGGAAGGGGCAAGAGAAATTTTCCAATTAATGTTTCCTTTAACTGCCTGGGGAGGTGCACTTAAGCGAAGACACTGCCCACTACTTACCCCTGTTCCACAAGACAATGTTATACTACTCAATTATGTCCAGTTAAATGCAGCTCACCAGCTACATTTTAATCTGCCACCTCCAACCACACAAAAAGGGGCTATTAAGCCAAATGCTTAGCGGACCATCACACACAGCTGGTGGATCAGAGGTTGTGCAGATCCGGATGAATGCCTCCATAGCTTTCTGTTATTTTAAAGATGAAAGAAATGTCCTAAATGACATAAATATTTTGACAATGCAAACTTAGGACCAGATCCTGTGAATTCACAAAATTCAGAGCATGCTTCAGAATCACTGCCAAGGAAATAAACACTGGCGCTGTTAAGCATTGCTAAGACTCAAATGTCACCGTTATGAGACTCTACTTGTTGCTTCCTGAGAGAGCCTCATTTACCTCTCCTAACAGTTCCTATACAGATCTCCCTTACTTCCATCCTATGAAAGAGTACTGACTATGTCATACTTCCCAATTTGTATAAGCTGAAACCCCAAATCACATGCTTTTGCAATTTAACAAGAAGCTTTCATACAATGAATTATGCCACTGATCCCTCTTGCCCATCTCTGCTCACTCTGATTGGTAATAGCTATTCATGGTCCTTGGCATATGAATCCTTCCCATCAGTATTTGACCATTTCATTAGAAAAGGAACCAGGTAACTCAAGCATGGGAAGATCACAATCACCTGCTAAGCCCTGGCTCCTCTCTACCACTTCCTTATTTGCACAATACGCTGCTGTCACAGAAAACGGAGAATCTATGGAAGCCGAAGTCGTGCGTGGGTGCTGACTGCTCAGTTCGGTCACGAATACTTTAAGAAACCCAGCAGCCCATCCCCCCCCCCGCCCCTGCTTTATGAACCCTACAGAGAAAGAACAACAGCACAGGTGGACACTTACTTTGTTGCTGAATCATTGTATTCAGCGATGGTTGCTGAGGCTTGGAAGGTTGCATACCAGGAACTAAATTGTCCAAACTGATGTTAACACTGGGGTCTGACCAAGTGGATGGCAGGGTTTTGCCCACATTTTTGGGGACCATCTCTGTACCCAGGTTATAAAGTTGATTAGGTTTCTGCATCATTGGGTTGACACTTTGCAAAGGCTAGAAAGATTAATGAGACAAAAAAAAAGCAAGTTATGCTATTCATTGTGGACTGTATTTTGCAGTCAGTTCATACAGTCTCCATAAACATAAACAGATGGACTTACTTCATGCTTACCTAAGACAAATAAAGAAGCCAAAGAGTTGAAGTTCATACAATTGAAAAGGTCAAGATAATCTCTTCAGTAGTTTACCTGCCAACTTGTTAATACTGTGCAAGACTAGTTAACTCAAAAAGGCCCCAATCCTTCCTTCTACCCACCAAATATTCTCTTTTCCTGATTCTCTGCCTCAAAGTCTGGAAAATTAGCAGTAAAGTTTAGCAAATCAAAAGACCTGGGCTTTTAATGGTGAACTATTCCAAAACTGGAAGGAATCCTTTGTAAAATAGTCTGTTAGAAACTGCTTAGCCCTGTGCTGCCTATCAAAGTGAAGATTTAAACCCTACAATATGTTCTAAAGTTCTTAGATTACTTAAGGTACTCTCTTTCTTAATTTAATCAAATCTTGAAGAGTGACCACTGAAGCAAAAGAGACAAGAAAGCATCTGAGATTTACAGAAAAGATGCTTTAAGGTAAGAGTTTGTCAAAACTATTTGGCACTGTCTCTTTCATGGAGAGAATGGTCATTAAGAGGTGGCACAAAACCATCCTACCTGGGACCTTGACATAGGTAGATTAATGCTGACAGTGTTAGAACCCATCATGGAAAAATTCATGCTTTGGGAAGAGGTCATGGTGGCTTGGGAGGTACCCATCAAATCAAAGAGGTCAGAAGCATTTGAAGCAGCTGGAGGCTGGCCAAGGCTCTGTTGAGCAGATCCACCAAAGAGCTCAACAGCTGGCTGAGCAGTGCCACCAAAGAGGTCTCCAGATGATGCAGCAGGGCACGGAGAGGCTTGGTTGAAGGCACTCCAGTCACCAAACTCTCCATTCCCACTTGTAGCTGTACCTGGGGAGGGAAAAGAAAGGCAAGAGACTTCGTGAAAGGCACAGAACAAATGCCCCAGCCCATGAACCGAAACAAATGAGAGACGATGTGTGTCCATCCCGATTAACATCGGCAGGTAGAATCTCCATCTGGACATTACTCTTCCTCATGAATATTCCAACAATTTTAGCAGGGTAGCAAAGAAAATGAGAAACATCAACACTAGATGGTACAGTAACATTTCACCTGTGGACTCAGTATGAGTGGGACACAGATGTCCTAACAAGCAAACCAAGCAGGTCCAAATAAACTTCCAACAAACAAGAATGTGGACAGCACAAGAGGTGTGAGGAATTCAGTACCTGAACTGACAATATCTAAGAAAAAATGAGCACCCAAGGCAGAACAGCAAGCATTAACTCACTGATGCTTTCAATCAATCATTATAAGCAAGCTGGTTTCACAGTCATAAAAACAACAATTTGTTCAAACTCATCTGATCACACATAAATTACCTGCTGTACAAAGAGTTATTAAACTAGTATCGCTAAGTGGGATACCAATAAAATCATGAGCTTTCAACTTCAGTTGCCTCTGGGTGTTTATCTCACCTCTGTTGAGCTTGTTGACAATCTTGTGTAGTATTTATTTAGCACTCTACGGGTGCTTTGATAAATATGCACTCAAAGCTCAAGCAAACTCTCAAATCTTTGTACAGCAAGTTCATCGAGAGCTGCAAGATACTGAACTCCTTTTTCTTGTTTTATTGCACTCTGTCAGTCTTTCCATTCTTTATTTTAATAAAACATTTTATTTGACTAAAACCTGTGAGCAATACCTAAACAAGATAGATAGATAGATAGGTTGATAGACAGACAGACAGACTCTCTCTCTCTCTCTCTCACACACACACACAGAGAGAGAGAGAGAGATGGTGGCTCTGTTATTTTTAAGGTCAAGCAGCCATTGGTACAATTATCTCTTGCTAGCCAATGATGCACACCAAATTTCTGAGGCATATGTAATAAAAATGCTTGTCTAGTTAGTTCAGTTTACCATTTTGGAATGATGCATAGGTATGTATGAACACAGCCCAATACCATTTGTTATACAGATGAAGACCCTATAATTAACATTCAGCAGTTCAACGGTGAGGATAGAAAGGGAGAAAAATCAGGATTTTTTAATCAATAATTACTGAGCACTTGATGAGTTTTTTTCTAGTTAAGTGAGCAATGAAAGACTTGAAAAATACAAGGTCAGAAAGATGAGACCCTACTGATTTCAGAATAATCTGGCTGGCACAGCTTGCTAGGAGTTAGTCGTGTACCAACTTACCTATTACCTGGAATTTAACTTGCCTGATCTTAAAGATGCTGCAATAATTTACACCTCATGTCAATAATTCTTAAAGCTACCTGAGCACCTGGGTATAAAAACCTTTATTTTAATTAACTTAACCTCTACTGTTGGATTAAAATTTAAGCAAGGAAGCATGGAGGGAAAAGAAGATCCACACAGATCTACAACTCACTTTAATGCAAGTAGTGGGCTGAAATTCATTAGCTCAGGGCCATACTGAAACATCTGCTTTGATCTCCCTTACAAAAGGGACGTTATTGGGAGTATTTCAATTAGTACTGCCTATTAAAAATTTAAGCACACTTAAAGTATTCCTGATGGATAAGTAAATGCTGAATATACTGATTCTCCATTTACTGGACACTAATATCCAGTAACTGGATGTAAAGGAAGTGGGGAAAATGGAGAGGTGTTTCTTGCCATTCTTTGGGGAACTTTCTCAAAGATGATTAATCAACAAAGATTTCTAGCGGGGTTTTATTGGTCAAGAACAATTAATCATTGCTGGCTGCTTGCATATTAGTGATTGGTACAGATTCATCATATTAATACTGATAAAGGAATATTATCAAATTAGACTGCATTATTTGCATAATAAGATTCAAGCACCCTAAACCTCCACTTTCATTAAATTGTGAAAATACAGCAGATCAGTGCAACTTAAAAGTATTTAAGGGCACAGGTATCAAATAGGGTCAGACATTCTTCTCCTCAGAATACATTTTATAACACTACAGTTTCTTTGGAGCCCCATGCTTTGTTGCAGAAGATTTTTTTTCCCAGGCTGGGGTTCATTTAGATAATGTAGCAATTATTAGAGTGCTAAAGCAAGAAAAACAACAAAGACAATAATTTAGGGCCAATCATAACATTTGCATAAGCTTCTTCACCCCTGCAAGGGGCTCTTAATGTTAGATTTTTATGTTTTTCTCCCCTTGGGTGATTTCTAATTTTCGTGGAACTTAAAATAAATAAATACACACAAATTAGCAATTCCTCTCCACTGCTCTTTCCCTGGACATGAAGCATGTGCCTAAAGCAAGGCATCTATTTTTCTGGATTAATTTCAACTTTTTCCAACACACGAAGATATGTGGATTCATGATATGCAGTTAATTTTTTGCATATGACATATACCTTTTTTAAAGGCCTTGATAGAGGCATCATCAAAACCAGAACTGAGTGCCCATGTTACTACATTTGTTTACGTGCCTTCAAGTTGCCTGTTGACTTATGGTTTGACAGGATTTTTTTTTAAGGCAAGGAATACTCAGAGGTGGTTTTGCCAGTTCGTTCCTCTGATATATAGCCTACAGCACTTGGTATCCATTGGTGGTCTACGATCCAAATACTGACCAGGCTGACCCTGCTAAGTTTCCAAGATCGGATGGGATCTAGTGACTTTAGGGTATTTCCACAGATGTTATTGGCTCCTGTCACTGTTGAAAACCGCTGTGTGACTTCTAAACTTGTCAGTTTAGAGGTGCTCTTCCAAAACGGAGCATTTGATACCAGCACTGGGGTGGGTATACTACCACTAATCCATATTGAAAATACTGCAGGAAAACCAAAGTTGGGCTACAACTAAAGTAGGTCTATTCATACCAACTTACTTTCTTCAAGTGGTGTTCCAAATGTACAATTCAACTTCCCCATTTACCAGAATCAAATTTTATTTATCAGCCATTTCTACTCAGCTTCTTTGCTTCAACATCTGTTAAGTGATTCACACCTGATATACATACACTTTTTTTTTTCAAACTAACCAAGAACACAGAATTAAAAGTACTGGAGTACAACACATTTTACTGTAGCCACCTGCAGAATTGTTGAATTAAACTGAGCCAGGCTTTAAAGTTAAATTGCCTCACCTCTGATCTTGCAAAGGAAGACAGGCAGGATATAAATCAAACAGACAAACAAACATTTCTGAAGCTTACTCTTAACATTCTCTTCTTGCTTCAGGACCATGTTCTAGAAAGCAGTTCTGTGTAACAGGACCTACTCTGAGCATCAGTGGAGAAGCTAGGTTTTAAAGAGCGGTCTCCCTTGACAATTTCAATCAGAACAAAGTCTCATTCAAATGAGTGTTTCCCGCTGTCATTACTGTAACTTCTAATACCATAGATGAGGGCAGAGAGCACATGAAACACCTCACAGTCCTGTGTCCGCTCAACACAAAAACATATTATTACCATTTGTTGAGTCACTCATACAGGCAAACGTAGGAGGTGAACAGACACCTGTTAGAAAACACTTTTCTGGGGAATGAAATTATTTGTGCTGATATGACATCAAACCTATTAGAGGTAGAGTCAAATACATTCGATATTTCCCAGTGCAAAATGGCAAATCACAGCAGAAACTTTCAGAATACATTAGGAAGAAAACAAGCTTAAATCTTATTAGTCACACCTCCAAGAATCTGAGGAAAGTGGGTTAAAACATCAAAAGAAAACCCCTCAATTAGAAATAGGAAGCTGATAGATAACCATGGAGGAGTGGATTTCTTTTCTCCTCTGCAGCCCCCCAAATCTGCAGGAATGACTGGAGATTTGGGATACAGATAGTAAGCAGAGTGAGGAGAAGTCTGCTTGCACAGGATTAGACACCTATTTTTTACAATTGGAAGCGGCATAGAAACATGCCTGGTACCATCACAGTGATGACTGGATAAGGAACTGAGCCTGTTCTGCAGTATAAATCCACATTCCAAAGAGGAAGGTCCTTTTTTATTCCATTCTCTCAATAAAACACTCTACCTTGTGATGAAGGACAACCCGCAGAGGTGGCAGCAGCAGAACTGAAGTCAGCAAATCCTCCAAAGGGGTCAGCGGAACCACCTAAAACCAAAGCAGTTGGAAGTCATGCCCCTGTGGACTACTGCAAGCACATAATCACTTCTGCAACAGTTTCCATGAACTTTTAAAATGGCCCTAGTAACCATTCAACATTTAATTTCACAGTTAAACCTCTTGTATGTAGGAATCAGGATCAAAAATACAATGTGTGTACACATCTGTGTAGGTTGAGAAAGATGTGTGCTCACTCCTCCTCGCTCCCCAATGTTGATGGGAAATGTCTTCATATATCTAGGAACCCTGACTCTGTAAGGCTCCCAGTTACACATACACTTATTATCATGTTCCGCTTAATGTGATTAGCCGCACTGCAATTCCATCCTAAGCACCAGCACCAACTACTTCTCTATAATTCCTCCTCCACTGCAGTTCTTGATGCACTCTGTATTAAGGCATTATTTGCCTCAGATGCTCACTGTACCTTTCTGTGAAAATGAGATATGTGCAACGTTCAACCTACTTGCACTCATGTGCACTGCAGGCATATGGGAATCTGTGTGAGTGAGGAAAGGAGCAACATTCATCTGCAACGTTTTGCCATATTACAAAAGCTGGGATCTGTAGAAATGCTGCAGAAAGGATTGCATAGAAAGCAATTTTAGATGTTCAGGCAATCAAGTTTTTAGTGCTTTCCAGTGCTCAGGTTGTGGAGAGTTTTTGTCGCTAAACTTTTGCCCTAGACTTCTGCCCAATTCTGGCATACATAAGTACAGAACAGAGCACTGCAAATGATCCTGAGAATTAAATAAAGACTGATGCAGTAGGGTGACCCCTCTGCTCATAGAGAAGATGAGAGAAGAGGCAAGTTAGATATAAAAACATGGCTGAGGACAGCCACAATGAAAGAAAACACCTTAGCAACACCAATCAGAGCTAAATGTCATGAGGAAACATATCCTACGTCTTTGCTTCCCCACTTTTGTGTGCTTAATTGAACCCGGTCAACTTGAATTATTCCTCCTTACATGGTTCAGTTGTAACGTACCACTTATACATCAATGCAAAGCAAGCAGCCTACATTCTACTTTGCTGTTTGCCATATAATGTATAAAGACTGCGGAAAACACCAAGACCATTAATGGAGCGTCGAAGTCTTGGCAGTAATTGTAACTCTGAAACTAGATATAACATGCAAAAATTTTAATTGAAGGAATTCCTTTGTTTGCTTATTATGCTACCTTCCATGAAAAATTTAAGGAGCCTATCTTGTATGTTAAACTTTTTTGTGGCTTAAAGCATGAATGACTTGTCCAGGATTTCAGATTCAAGATTTTGAGGCACAAAGTCTACACTGGTATTCATTTTTAAAATATGTTTGCTTCCTTCCCAGAAGAACATTAAAGCCCCAGTTGTAAACTTCTAATGAATTATTGACTACAAAATAAAGTATTTTAACCATTCTTCCCTACAGCATATTTTATACATCAAAATAGAAAAGCTCCATACAGTCTCTACTGGACATAGCTAAAGGAAGGGACACTTCACAGGCAACACTTTATCCCCAGATCACTGCCTTGTCAAAACAAAATACCTGCACATCTCTTTGCAGCAAACCTGAGGGGTCAAACTGTGTGTGATGGCCACAGTGGTGTGTGTGTGTGTGAGAGAGAGAGGGAGAGGGAGAGGCAGAGGCAGAGGCAGAGGCAGAGGCAGAGGGAGAGAGGGGGAAAGAGGGGAGAGAGAGAGAGAAAGAGGGAGAGAGAGGGAGAGAGAGAGAGAAAGAAAGGACTGGACCCAGAGTATGTGTTTCTTTTTGAATGAAGTGGCATGGTTCTGATGAAAAGCAGGCTCATCTTAAGTTTAGCTAGTGTTGGCACCAAAAGAAAAGCCCTGTTTTTGTTTTAATGTGAATACTGATTGGTGTTTAGAAGCCATCGACTTTCTGCATGTGCTTGTTTCTGTACTCAGCAAGCAGTCCACCTCTCCTTAATAGGTGCAGGCTAGTAGCTTTGGGCTTCTAGTTGTGCAAGGTATTAAGCAGTCTCTTTCCTTCCTGAAAGTATGAAAAGAGAGTTGGTCTTAGTCATTACAGTTTGTCCTTAAAAGATTTCACCTCTGAGTAGTCAGATCCTTCCAAGGAGCAGCAGTAGCAGCAGCTCAATTATTCTGCTTTGAGTGTTTGCGTACATTATATGGGTTACATCACAGCTGCTTAGCCCGCAGTGCTTAGAAACTAGCCAGGTGGGACTGTAACATCTGTGTTGCACTCAAACACCACCAGGGACAGCTTCCAACATCTGGTGCCATTTCTGAATTGTCTTATCGCTGCAAGACATTCTGCTCCATCTGCTGCTCTCAACTCAGTTAATTAAACTAGAACCATCTCCTTTTTAATAAATGGCTAGCAGTAATAAAATGAACAATTCCCTTTTCGACTACATGGGTACTTGTATTTCTTTTTAATGCTATTTTATTTTAGTCTATATTAAGAAGACACACTCTGCTTTCAGATGGGCAGGCATCTATTTTTGGAACATATGTGGATTTTGTTATCAAGGAGGAAGCGTTACCAGATTTTTCTCAATTCTTACAGTAACATTCAAGCAAAAGATAGGCAGATTTGACATTTGCTGGTTTAGATCTTAAATAATAGTGACAAGCTGTGATGAAGATCTGTGAAAAACTAGGCATCAACTCATTTTTTTTCCCAAACTGCCAAAGAATGCATCTGGCAAAGCGGAAGACAAAAATCAACACAGCATCATTCTTTACACAGGGCTGTATCCTTCTACTGACCAGAGGGTCTTTGACTAAAACATCTGGTGGATCAAAGGTTTCCTACTTTTGCTTTTGTTGTTGTATGCCTTCTAGTCATTTCTGACTTATGGTGACCCTAAGGTGAATGTACCACAGGATTTTCTTGGCAAGATATGTTCAGAGGTAGCGTGCCTTTGCCTTCCTCTCAGGCTGAGAGAGTGTGACTTGTCCAAGGTCACCCAGTGAATTTCTATAGCTGAGCAGGGATTTGAACCCTGGTCTCCAGAGTTATAGTCCAATGCTCAAACCACTATACAATGCTGCCATTTAAATGAGATTCTATGTATAAACAAAGTGTGTGTGTGTGTGTGTGTGTGCGTGGGGAACAATCCAGTTTCTCTTGCTAGCTTTCACAATATTATTCTTGTTTGCCTAACACTATTAACCCGATAAACTGTTTAAAGTGTGTTTCTCTCTCCTTCTTGTGGGGGAAACTGCTCATGTTCTCTAGATATGATATGGTAAACATCTTCACAGACTCTGTCATTTTCTGTACAAGAGATTCAAGTCTGTTTTTCACCTCACTGCTGTTCTGTGCATCACACAAGCTATGGTCTCAAAGCTTGTGCTGCAAGGAGCACAGTGGTCAGGAAAAGTGACCTCCTTAAAAAGGACACTGCTAATCTCCACATCATCATCAGCTAGCCTGAGAAACTCCCAAATGAGAGCTGTCGTTATAAATTAACTCCTTCCATCTGCCTCCTTAGGGCAGAAGAGACATTATTGGTGGTGGCCAGCTGGCAATGTGTCTCATCTCTAGAACATCTCCTAAATGCTGATGGAGAAAGATAGGAGAAACTTAATTTCTATTATTCCATAGCAGTGAAAGCAGAATAATGTGCTCTCATCAAATTGTGTATCTCAAAAAGGTTTTCAACAGCAGGAAAATATCTTGCATGAAAGAGATACATGTTTTGTCCTCCCAGTAAAGGTTTGTTCTAACAGAAAAGTAATAGAGTACTTGAATTCTTTATTCAGCCTAAGGGGCAGAGCTCTTCCTGGCCCATCAGCAAATGAACAGGTAACAAATTATGTAATAAGCTCCTGAGTGGGAACTAAAGAGGTCTAGAGACAACTGGAAAATATTCTTAGGGTAGACTGCCACATCTAAAGCAGACTGAAATTAGAGATACCCTTAAGAGCATCTCATGAGATCACAGAATGGAATCACAGAATTGGAAGGGGTCACAAGGGCCAACCGTGTACCGTGCAGGAATACAGAAATAAAGTACTCCTGAGAGATATCCACCCACCTCTGTCTGAGACCCCTCAAAGAATCAGATACCGCCATCTTCTAAGGCAGTTTATTTCACTTTGAGCTGCTTTTACAGTCAAGAAGTTCTTCCTTGTGTTTAGGTGGAATCTTAAATTATAAGAAAAGAGATGTCTGGAACAAGCGGGGGAAGTTCTTCTGTATAAAGTCTACAGTGGTAGAGAGATGGAGCAGCTATTTCCCAGAAGCATCTATGTTTATATTTTTAAGTGTACTGTTGTAAAAATTGTGTTGATCTCTTATTGCATCAAACTTTTAGTTATTTTCCAGGTAGATCATTCTGGAAAACAGATCCTGATGATGGGACAGTTCATTCTCCCCACCTCTCTTACTCTTTCTCCTTCTCTCACTCACTCCCTCACTCCCTCACTCCTTCACAAACAGCTTCAAGAAAGAACAGAAAGAAGAGAACAGAAAATGTATCCCATGAGCCTGATCACCCAGCAGACCCTTTCTCGTGCTGCTCACTGGATTTACAAAGTTGCACAGTGGCTCCTGCCTCAGTTGCCAGGAATCTTGGAGTCCTGTTGGATAACCACCTATCTCTACGTCCCTTTATGAAGGCTACAGCAAAGGCACGTTAACTTCCATCTTTTGAACATCAGCAGGATCCGGAGGTTTCTGACTGTACAGGCTGCTCATCTGCTTGTCCAGGCCTTGGGTATTTCACATAGTATCACAGTAACAGTTTACTGACAGGTTTGCCTTCCTGTTCCCTTCTTCCTCTGGTTTAATTCAGCACAATGTTATTTGGGTTCTTTTAAATTTGCCAAAATATTCACCGGTTTCTTTTCCCTGTAGACCCCTTCACTGGCTACCAGTTCGGGCCAGGGCCTGTTTCAAACTTTTGCTCCTGGTATTTAAGGCTTTGCATTCTAACCTCCCTCAGTACCTCGCAGCTCAGCTTGTATGGTATGCTCCATCCAGGATTTAAGCTTGTATGGTATGCTCCATCCAGGCAAAGGATTATAATCTGTTCCACCACCAAGCACAGCACTGTCAAACCTTTCAAGATCTGGCTCTGCATTTGTAGAACAATCTTCCTTTGGACCTCCAGCTGAAGGAGGATTTCACCCATTTTTGTAAATGGTTGAAGACTTTCCTCTTTGATTCACCATTTTCAGCTACTGAGTTGTTTTTAAGGTACCGAGATGGGTAGTGATTGGGGTGTGTGTGTGTTGAGGATTTCATTCCATGTATTGTCGTGGTGTTGCGTTTATATGTTGATGTTCTGCCCTTCGGTGAAAAGGGTGTTATACACAAACATCATCATCATCATCATTAAAAGAAACAACACTTTTCACTTAGTTACACTATGCAACACAACAAACAGTGTTTGATTTTTAAAAAGCATCATGAAAGTGGATGATTAACAAACCAAAACTGCTATTTTAAAATAGGTCAGGATTCCTGCATTAAAACACATACATTAAAAGAAAGAAGAATTTAAAATATACATTGGAGTTCAACATTCATTTTAATTCAATGTGTATTTAAATCCCTCTTTCTTCATCCACATTTGTTGCCATTTAAAATATATAGACATGTAAGCATCCAGAATGCCAAATCTTACTAAGCAAAAACACATAATGCTGTCTTTCATTCTCTGGTATATTGGAAACAGAAGAAAAATGCTCACGCCTCAGCAAAGCTTTCAGGCTGCTACATATGTCTATGAACCTAGTACATCAGAAGGCAGTAGGTCTCACTGATACAAAAGGTAATGTTACATATACACGCATACTAGTAAATTCACATTCTTTTATGTGAATTTATACAGTTTAAAAGAGAACCAGCAACTGTTATATAGAAAGCCAAATTATGTCAAAACTTCAATTGTGAAAGAGGAGAGATATAGCAATACACACTAGAGTGGTGGGAAGAACTGTATCGTTTGGAGACTTTGAAGAGAAGAGCCTAGTGATGCAGTTATAGTTTTGAATGGAATCCACCCAGAAACAAAGCCACGTTGCACGTTGCACCTCACAGCTACACTGGGAATCAGTAACTGGGATTTGTGTTATTATACTTCCTAATGATTAAGCAGCATTCACTCAGCAAATAGTACTCACTGGATCAAAAAATTAAAAAAAATGAAATCAAGAAGTTTTTGCAAATCTCTGAAATACTGCTTGGACTCCATTTTAGGAATACGTAACAAGTTTTGAATTTATCTGGTCTTTGAAACTGGGCTGCATTCTTAGAAATACTTGCACATGATGGCTATAAAAGTTCCCTGAAAAATCCATTCTGTGAATTCAGGGGACATTGCTAACATACATCGTCTCTGCTTAGTTTTAGACTATCTTTCTTCCTGTTACCTCCCTGATCCTCAGAGGAAGTATTTTAACGGCTGCAGTGGGGACAATATGGCAGGAAGATTCCCTCATGCAAGCATTTCTCTACAGCCAAGCCACAGGATGTTGCCAGAATCAAGATGGCTCACATGGCTCAAAGCTATTCCTACTTTTCACTGGAAATTGAGGGGAAAAAAAATTCCTATCTGCCTATTACCATATTAGGTTGGATCTTTAAATAAATCCATTGTTCAAGAGATGGCACTGTTTCCATTTTAAACACTTAATTTATTCAGAGCGGATGTGGATTAGACAACCACAACTATTAAGGTCCAGCAATTGCGTATCTTGTTGATACAATTCTGTGTTCACCCTGTGGAACAGCGAAGATATCCAAGTAGAATCATTTCATGTCATCCACAGAGAATCACGCTAGATTTACTACAACTACATTCCAGAAGTTCATTCTATTCTTGACTCAGCTTTACACAAACTATTCATTTTAACGTGAAAAAGAGACATAATATTTTTGCCTCTATGCTGAGGTCACCCAGGAATCACTGGGCCCACAATGGCAAAAAAAATCAGTGAGTTCACTTTTGCAGTATACATTTGATGTGACTTGTGAATAGAAATCACCCACTTTCACCACTGCCTCTCTATCAGGGTTTGTAACATGAGAAGCCTTGAAATCTAGCTGGATTACATGCTTTTAGAATTAATTATGAATAACACTGCATTCCACCCACCTCAGTTCCTGACACACTGATTTAGCTGTGAATCTTTCTAAGGTGTTATGGTTATTATTAATCTATATAATATGGCAATTTGCATGCAATTCACAACTATATGCACAGCTCTACATTTAAGTGACATATACCCCTTTCCTTAGGTTTGTAACACATATCTCTCAATTTTTTTCCAGTATTAAAAATTACAGTCTTGTACCTATAGCAACTGCTCAGACAGAACACAAATGCACATTACCTGTTGGGACTGACTGATCAGCACCATCAAACAAAAGATCAACCAAGTCACTGGACGATTTGCTGCTGGAAACCTAAGGACAAGCAAAATTGAACTGTTTTAAGAAATATGGATATATAGGTATGAAGCAGCTGAGACTCCCATCACAGTGTTTTTGAATAAGAGCTGGTACAAAAAACAAAAACAAATAAAAACACCAATCTATTTGGCATTTCTGAGACTTCAACCAACTAGAATACAGACCAACTATATCTGGAAATCAACTTATATTAAGAGTGCAACAAAACAGAAGAACAAAAGAGAGTTATTGTGTAATTTTATAATACAGACCCCAATAAAGCTGTTACTTTTGGTCAGAACAGAGATGGGAATGCTACTTTTGTAAAAAGAGGCTATTTACTTTACTCATCTATTCTGATGATCCAATTTGTTACTGCTGTCCAGAAAGGTAACTTCCCGAGTTACTTGTTACTAACAAGTTACCATTACTGCTTTGCCACAGGAAAATGCTCTCTACTCTCACCAAACATCCAATTAAAATTTTACATTAAGGAAATTTTGAGGAAAACAGAGAAAGTGTTACAAAGCAATCCCTCTGGACTACAGCACAACAGATCCTTACCCCCTCCTCCTCCCCAAATTTCTCAGACAACCTGTAAAGAATAACAAGTTATTTCTGTTCTATTGAAAAGATAAAAAAATTATGGAGAGGGTCATGATGGGCAAAAAATAGCTCAATTCCTGTTTACTACTGCAAAAAGTGATTTGCTGCCAAAGTAACGCATTAGAAAAACAAGTTACTTTCTAGTTCTGCACTAGATGGGAGTTTGCAGAGATGAAGAAAGAATGCTGATTTAAAAAAATCAAATATTAAAACCAAAAAAAGAAAAAGAAAAAAAAACGAGAAATACATAGCAAATAAAAATACAGGAAACTGTTAAAGGCAATGTAACTTGTTAAAATGTGTGCTACCTTTACAGTTTTAGAAAGCTGCCCTACAGTTGACACTAAGATATTAACAAAACTACAGGCTGTCCTCATTTGAGTCAATACAAAATTTTAAACCAATTTATATTGTTTTAACGTAATGTTCATCCTCACATTGCAGTGCAATTTCTCTAGCATTATTCTAATTACAAAATACAGCTGATGTTAAAAGTATGCTGACCAAAGTAGCCACGACTGACTTGATATTTAAATTTGGCATCCTATACCTTACCATATTTATTCTGTAATTGTTACAGCCTTTGTAATCCTTCCAGTATTTACTTCTGAACAAGTGTGCTCAGAACTGAATCCTAACCCAGCTGGGTCAATTGTTCCATACTGAAGTTACTTGAATAAAGTGGTGCTTATACCAAAGGTGGAAGATATATTTTAGAGTCTGTTTATTTGATAAAATTATAGCACACAAAACAGTTAGATCCCACAATACTGAAAGTGAAGATTTAATCAATATCTTCTATCAAGAATGAAAGATATGGCCACAAGGAAAAGAATATATTTACTGAGACATGCCATGTTTAAACTACATAATATTATTGCATAGGTCACTTCATAAAGCCATTGTGTTCTTATTATCATGTCTGACTGAATCTTAGACTTCTGTACACCCTTACAAAGAATGACAATGGGTGGGAAGTTCCTTTTCCTAGAGCACAATGTCATTTTTAATATTCTATGAACCTTGGCACAAAGTCAAGTGCATCTATGGTAAACTCCATGCACCTAAGGGGTTTCTAGAAAACCTGCTCATTACAATGTTATTGATTAAGCCGACAAATGGCTCACTTTAATTTGCTTTTAAGAAGTTCCTTCCAGTACACTTGCTGCAGATTCTTATTCTTGGATGGATGGAGAAGATAACTGGAATTTTAAAAAAATGCAAAAGTAACAGGAAATGAAGAAAGGTACAACATCACTACTGAAGGTTGCAGTCCTAAACAGGCTTGCTTGCAAGTAAGTTGCACTGAAACTAATGGGACTTATTTCTGAGTAACCATGCACAGAATAGTAAGCTATATGCAGGAAAATCTGGAGCTAGTGGAGAACAAGATTTGCCCCAGCTACTTTGTAGGCAAATTCATTTCCACTAGCACCCTTAATTAAGCAGGTTCTATGAGGTAGGGAAAAAAAGGTTGCTGCTGCTGCTGAATGCTAGTGTCTGCATGCTCACAGTCATGAGAAAGAATGAGGAGACCCTTTTCCATCCACCTCAAAATGATCATGCAGACTCCACAGCACCTTTTCCCCTCTCCTCCCATAACCTTTTTGAAGCATCTTATCTAATAAAGAGCTCTCAAAAGCTTAGATATTTTTGTGACCTCATGGTTGGACTAATAAAAAGGCTTATACTAATACAGATTTTGAATTTTTTAGAAAGACCAAAATGTCTGTCTTTGCTTTTACTTTAAACAAGACACTGGCTGTGTTCCTCAAGCTTGCCTGAAGCTACAATTCAATGAACCATGTCAGGCAGACCCAGAATTAAGCTTGTTATAGATGAGAAAGGATGCTATGTCTCTAGAATAAGGTATCTTAAGAAATCTTCACACCACTATCACTTCATGAAATTGGCTCACAGCGTAACAGATAGCAATCTTTCTGCAAACTGGCCTCTTCTGGATTTGGACCTTGGCTCAAAATTCATTATGAAGGATTATGGAGTGTAATGAGAATGATGAGAACCTGGAAACTACTTAGATAAATTCTTCAAATTTATCTGGAACATAGACATGATCTAGACATGCCCTCCAGTAATCTTGAATAGTTCCCCCCCGTCTGCAGTTTCAGTACTGATGGTACCCATAGCTCTTAGTTGCCTCCCACATACAAGTAATGTAAGGAACAAATGAGATAAACATAAACAAGATTTTCATTACAAGACCACAGAGTTTCTAGAATAAATGTATGCATTTTCTTTGGATAAGAGTCTGAGCTCTTTCATTTTTATAGTGAAACTGTTCCTAAATAAGTTCCTTGTTTTTATTATGTGTCCTTTTTTTCAAAAAAACTAACTATATTTGTGCCATACCACTGTAGCCTATTAGACTTTGGTTGCTTTGTTTACAGTCAGGCTATTTTAAAGGGTTTGGAACCTTTCACCATTATCTCACGGACCCTTTCAGAAGTGGTATCTCCTTACAGAAACTTGTATATGCACTGGCACAGGCTTATTGCTACCAGAAGATACACGTCCTCTTTGCTCCTGTCTCAGCAGGAAGGAAGAAACATTGCATTTCAACAGTATCATAACATTTTTTCAGAACAGTGTTTCAGTGTACTAACATATATATGATAGGTCCCCTGTATTGACTGTACCAGCAACCTCAGTTTCACTTATCCACAAACTGCTCCAGGGCCATGGCTGCCATCACCTGCCAGAATCCTTACTCATCTTTTATTTGCCTTCTTCCTCGTGTTAGGCTGTCAGCACCCACACAGTCACCGCACTGGATGCTCTATGGAGGAGGGTGAGGGCAGCAGGGGATGAGACTGCCTGCATTGAACTCCAGAAAGTAGTCCCCTCTCTGGGTGCCAAATCTAGGGAGATGCCCGGCTGCATCCTTCCTCTTGGATGAGGAAGAAGTGCTTGTCTCCTTCCTCAGCCAAGAAAGGTGTGTGACTCTGCAGTTGCCCCGCCCCGCACCTCCCTTGGTCAAAAAAGGAGTCTCCCCACTTCTCCAGTTGAGAGAGACAAGTGGCCGCATGCAGCCAGAGTCCCTGTGCTTCTCTCGGTCAAGGAATGACTCTCCTTCCTTCCTTGGCCAAGAAAGGTACAGAAAGAGTGGCTGTATGGAACTACGCACTCTTCTTTGCTGAAGAGGGAGACAGACACTCCTTCCTTGGCTAAGAGAAGTGCAGGGGGTCTGCTTGTGTGGAGCTGTGTGTCCCTCTCAGATGGGGAAAGGGGGAGGCTCCTTCCTTGGCCGGGGAGGTGCGGAAGGGGGGCAAACTGCACGGAGTCCTGGCTGTGCAGTCATACACTTCTCTAGGTTGAGGAAGGAAACTGGCACTCTTTCCTCGGCCAAAAGAGACACTCAGCTCCAGGCAGCTGGGCCTCCCACAAGATTTGGTACCCAGGAAGGGGTCTGCTAGCCAAGCCCCACTGGGAGGGAAGGCAGGTTGGGAGAAAGAGCTGGGTGGTGGTGCTTACTTCCTCCCTCACCACCTCAGCCAGCCTAGGAGTCAAAATAAAGTGTTTGGTCTTATTTGCATTTTTTGCCATCAACAGTAAGTCTGGGAATGTATCCTCTGCAGATATGGGGACCTACTGTAATATCAATAATACAGCTTGAGTATCCCTAGTCCAGAAATCTGAAAACCTCCAAAAATTGAAAAGTTTTTGTTGCCTTTGAGGCAGCAGTTGTGGTGCTCTTGCTCATTTGTCTCTCAGTTCCTCAGTCTCTCTCTCTCTCTCTCGCCTCATGTCTCATACACAAAACAAATAACGAATGAATGAAACGTAAGGCTAGAGAGAGACACAAGGCTGGTGAGAGACGTGAAGATCTGTGAAACGATGAGTGCTCGGTGTGAATCTATGCCCCTCGATATTTCATAGATCCTTGTGCGTCCCTCTGCTGTGTTGAGTCTTGTTTGTTTGCTACTTATGTTGTGTATGAGATATGAGACTGGAGAGAGACTAAGGATCTGAGAGACCAAGGATATAAGGGGCCTGATATCTGTATTGGAAAAAAAAAATACAGTGTTGTAGGAGATATCTGGGGAGCCTGCCTTTGAGGCAGCAACTGCAGCACTCCTGTTTGTTCATTGCAGGCTCCCTGGAGATTTCCTATGCAGTACTATATTTTATGTATATGCAAATACAGGTATTCCAAAATCTGAAAAAATCCAAAATATGAAACACTTCTAGTCCGAAGCATTTAACAGAAGGAATACTCAACTTCTATCTCGTACTCTACCTTCCCTAAGGTTGAAATGAAGAACTTGTCTTTCCAAGCTGCCCATCTGTTTTCTTTTTGCCTTCAATCTCCCTGTTACATTCAGCTTCACAGATGTCAACAAACAACAATTTCTGATGCCCAAAATTTTCAGACATTAAGATATTATTCCATATGTTGGGGGTGCTCTGAGAGACATACCAACAGATTTGTATCATACATAACAACTTTGAGCTGAAAGTTTGGTTATAATTGCAATGCAATACAAGAGGGAGGTAACACAAGGGTCCACATTTTAGGCTTGCTTTGCTAGCTAAGACAAGAATGGTAGATTATGCTTTCCACACCAACAAAATCTCTTATGTTCTACTGAACTCTCTGCCCAATAGCAACCCCACAGCTTCCTATTCCGGAGAAGGAAATGGTGGTGAAGGGCTTGCTGATTTGGCTCTGCATAGCCAAACTGCTCTTCCTTGTACAGTCTTCCCTCCACATTCGCTGCTATAATCTTTGTGAATTTAGTTATTTGAGAATGTGCGTGCCTTCTGCCCCATTCTCCTACTCCCATTCCCATGCACTTGGCCCAGCACAGAGAACTTGCGCTGAGGCAAAATGGAAGGGAAGAGGGGTGAGGGAAGCCCTCCTTTCCTCCCCCGGAGCTCTCTCCTTCCCCTTCCCATGCAAAATGGAAGAGAAGAGGTGGGTGGGAAAGCCTTGCGCAAGTTCTCTGTGCTGGGGCAAAATGCATAGGAATGGGAGGGAGAGTTCTAGTGGGGGAAAGGAAGGTTTGTGCGAGGCTTCCCCCACCCCTTCCATTTTTCATGGGAAAAGGAAGGGGGGAGCCCCGTAAGGGAATGGAAGGGGGTGTGGGGGAGTTATTCACGGTTTTCCATTTTCAAGAGGGATTTGCACCCTGAACTGTTGTGAGAGTAGAAGGGCCACTGTAGCTGGAAACAAGCTGTTTGCTTATCACTCACAAAGGGCAGCAGCCTGCATGCCACAGTGATCACATATGGCAGGGCCCATACTGTTTCAGTCCATGTAGGCCTTCCTAAAAGAGAAGGTATGGTAGCTTTCTCATTGTCTCAGATTAGGCACCTAAAGGTTCTTTTGGTCTTCCCTTTACCCCTAGATTGTGAAGTGTGAATGGTAGTGCAAGCATTTTTATCACCTAAATTATATTGCTCAACTTCATCTTTTCCACCTGAACTACAGTTTCATTTTCTAAGAATGGAAATATTCTGATATTGCCTTTGTGATGTTTAGGTGTGGCTACTGTAATGTACAGTAGTTTTCTACTTTGTTTTCTATTGTAATGGTGCTACCCTTGAAATAAATTCAGAGGTAGAGATTCTACACCATCTCAGCATAGTGTAAATATCTGTCAGTGGTGTTAACGCTGCACTAGCACTACACATGATAGCACAACATATGAGAAACAGTGCATGTGCACACCTGGCAGCTTCCTGCACAACATATAGTGCACAGAGACAGTACAGTATCCATCAGCATGCCATTTTAGGTGCATCATCACTCATCTGCAATGGCTCTGCATGGAGAACTCTATTCCCTCACCACCAGCTGGCTACATCTGTCCCACACTGTCCCCAAAAAATCACTCCATATGTAGTGCAACTTATGTCTACGCATATGACCAAAAGGATTCTGACCAGAAGTCCAACTGGTATAAGAAGGATTTTGTTGGCATGTCAAAAGCTACTGAAAGGTAAAACATATTCAACTTATTCTATGACAATGTGTACTGGTTATCAGCTAGCTTTAAAGCTCAAATACACTTCTGAAGCCCTGGGAGCCATACCCTTTAGAGACAGTCAAACCCTATATCAATTCAGCTAATATTTGGTACTTTCGGATGACCTTGCTCCATGCGCATACACTAAATAAGTTTTACTGCAGTTGCTCCAAGGCTGTGAAATAACCTTTCCAATGAGATTTCTAATACTGCTATTTTTGTGTATGTATAGATTTAGAGGATGCATGTTTGATTCTTTGAAAAGGTGTATGACTCTGATTTGCAGCTGTGTGCTTCTGTTACTCCTGACAGTCATTTGCCTCTTTCAGCTGAACTTTTCATTGGAGACTGGCCTTGATGAACTGAAGATGAACGTTGGTATTTCCTGACATCTGCAAATCATGCACACAATTGTCAGTAACCTTAAAAAAAACCTTGAGTATCTCATGCCCTTGGCAGATGATAACCACTGACTGTTTGACCCAAACACAGTTGCACCGCTGCCAGTAAAATCACTCTCATGCAGCTCTTGAAAACCCTCACATGTACTACTTTTTGATGAGAACATCTTCAGTTTGAATGGCTTTAAATTCAAATGTACAGTTGTGACTTCTGTTGCCTCCTCTTACCTTTGCTGTAGATTGCGGTGTGTGAGCTGCCGCATTCTGATCCGGACTTCCTTTGTCCCCTGTGTAATGTGCAGCTGCTCCCAGGTCAATGGTTTTTGAAGGATTCGCTGTGCGTTTGTGCCTGGTGGTTGTGGTCTCTGTGGCTTGTGTAATATGGATGTGTTTTGTGGTGACTGTCTCCTCTTCATCTTTGAATTCACTTTTGGGTGATTTAGCTCTTCTAGATTTCTTTTCTTCATCGCTATCACTGAAAAAATTAAAAGACAACAACTGATGCACTGATAAAAAGGAGAAACTAATGAAACTGAAGAAGTAACTGTCTTCTAAAAAGGAAGCCAGAATACATTGTTTATGGGCAATAAACCAGGATTTCTGATCTAGGTATCAATAAACAATCTTGGCCAGGTTAGTTTGGCCCACTGGCATGATGGGACAAGCAAAAACACAGTGAATGGGCTACAGCTTGAAATAAAAGCATGCATTCAAACAAGAATTAACTGTGGAAGGCTTCTGTGGTACAATAATGAAGTAGAGCACTAAACCTGCTGATTTAAGAAAGGCTGTCCTGTTGTCAGCATGGAGGCAACACAAACTGCTATATGCTCTGTGGGGTAGCCTTTGTTTTCTACTAACAATGGTCGACACTTTGCCTATTATTATTATTACTTAGTTATGCTTCACACTGCATCTCTGTATATTAACTATTTGCCAGCAAAGGTTGTTTAATTCATTAAGATCAGTGAACATAAATACCCAGCATTCACTTTATGTTCCAAGACAGATTACAGATTTTCCATTTTACAGATGCAAAATAAAAGGAAAAAAAGGAAAGAAGGCCTAACAGTCCCAGCTAAGGGTAATAGAAGTAAATCTCCCAAGTGCTGCTGCAGAGCCATTTCCTTTTGTTCCAAGAGGGTTGGTATAGAAACTCAGCCCCACTGAAATAGTGGAGTAAGAGGTGCTGGGTTCATTTCTCCCATGAAAAGTAGCATATTTTATCAGAATCCAACATAACTTTATCCCAACTTTAAACTTCCACAGTGGCCTGCAAAACAGGATTAAACCAGAAAACAATGCAACAAAGCACTATAAAATCGCCAATATACAAGACAGGACTTCCTCTGCAGCAGCATCTCTACTGTAAATTCCTTCCCAAGGGAAGTCTAACTGGTTCCAGCCATGATGAACTTCTAGCAAATGGTCATTTTTGCCTTCTGGCCTTTGATTTTTAAAATGGCTTTAAAGCTATTTTGAAAGAATGTTCTTATATACCTTGTGTAACACTTTTGGGAATGCTGGTGGGCAGAAATGTATGTTGTGTGCATACACACACAGAGTAAAATAACGAGAAAAAACTGAGATCAGGCAGCAAAGACATCCCCCCCCCAGCCCATTCATATCCATTAAAAACCCTGGCACATAAAACAGTCTTGGATCTGGTGCCTAAATCACAAGCATTAAGCATCAGTGAGGAACTGCTGAGGTACCACCACAAAAAAGACCCTGCCTTTAATTGTGAACAGCCTAAGTGCCAAGGCCAGGAAATCTAGAAGCGCTACTGGTTATCATTTTAGAAATGAGTAAGCTTATAGGGGAATACCTTACATAAGATTGCTCAAACTCCTGCTAAAATGTGTCAAGAGCATTTTTTTTTATTACCACCACCAAAAACAGGGACATTACTCTGTTGACATTACTGTGTTGTACACTAGAATTCAAAGTTTAAATTAAAGACTTGGTCTAATTTACTATGCCCAGTATAATTTTTCCTGTTATATTCTCTGAACAGGTAGCTGTGACAATGACAATTCTTAGGTGGATATATTGTAAATTAAGACACTCTTGCTATCATTCCTAGGATGTTACTTAAATTTAAAACCAATCCAGGGAATTTTATACATTTTTTAGCCTAATGTGGATTTAATTAGCAGAGGACAGGCACATACACAGAAACACAAATGTATACAACTTCCTGTGCCAACAAGTTTGTCTGATAGCAGTTTGAGGCAAGGGTATTATGGTTGGCACAACTAAACCTTGATATGGACAATCACTTCTACATTAAAAAGTGTTGCACTAGGTAGAGTTCAAATCAGGGATTTGGTAAGAAGGGGATATATGTGGGAAAATAAGGCAAAAACCATTTTTTTTAAAGATCTACCACTTCAACAGTGTTCCTCCTGTTTCACAGAAGCAGAAGTGTTACAAGGAAAAACAACACAGAAGCAAAAAGCACATATGCCTCTAGCAGGCCTAAATTTAAAGCAGAAGTGAGGAATGAGAGCCCCTCCAGATGTTACATAAATCACTAAATACTGGCCACGCTAGCTGGGCTGATGGGAGTTTGATCTCAAAAATATCCAGAGGGCCTCAAAGTCCCTAGCCCTGGCTTAGAGTAACAAGTGCTTCTAAAGACAATCCAATTCAATCAATTGGAGGCATAACTATAAATTTCACAGCCACACTAAAAAAGTATTTTTTAGTTGAAAGGGAAGAATGTCTTCCTTTCTTCAGAGACTTTATCACTTCATTCTGTACTAGAGCTTGTGCTGTTTCAAACATATTTGAGATGAGTTTGATTTCTATTCAAAATTATAATATTTACAATAGCAGAACACCAAACATTTCTTTTTTTACCTTTAAGAGTATTTACTACAGTTTAGTAGGATTTAAACTGATAGACTCAATGGGATGTTTCCTGCCAAATAAGGGACAAGTATAAATCACAATGGGCAGAAAGTAGACTGTAATCGATTTCCTGGTAGATCACTGAGAAATTTCCCATAGATCAGCTAGTGCCTATTGCTTGCTTGGATACTGACAAAGAACACTAAGAGAAGTTTAACTGTGACCTGTTTAAGCACAGAACTTCACTGTATACGTCAACATTCCTGAAATGGACATGGGATTTGAGCAGCATGATACTGGCCCGTCTTGCCAAGCTTGGGCTTCTTTTGTCTCATCCCACCAACATTTGCACAGAGGCAAACACACAGAGAGCCAGATGCACACAGGACTCATCCATTTCTTAGTACATTTTGATTCTGTGGCACGATACCATTAAAAAGCCTATGTCCCATGTGGGATCACTGGCATCAGGCTTTTCTCAGAAGAGAAAAGTCTGGCAACAATCTGCCTGTTGAGTTCATCAGGATGAAAGCTGCCAATGTTACAAAAAGAGGGAGGTGAGGCGGGATCTGTGCCCAACAACTCACTGCTGCTACAGATGTGCTTTGGATGTATGTTGGTAGATCTGTATATGTAAGAGAGAGAGAAACAGAGCTAGAGTATTTGGCCCCCTCTGATAGCCTTTTTCTGCTGATTTTCTGGACAGCTTTCTTTTTATGAAAGAAAGGATGGCTTGACTGAATCACTTTTTACTGAGTTTGTATAATGTTACTAATGTTAGTTGGCTGTACCATTTAAATGTGTGACCAGCTGTCAAGGCTCTGGAGGAGAGAATGTGGCACAACTTAAGAGGTATCGTGGTCATGAGGTGCACTGAAAGCACAAACTAAGCTCACCAGCAAAGTCCAAAGACAACGGCTGTTTTATTCCTGATGTGTGTGCATATGGAGGAGAAAGAAAGGGAAGTACTGAAATTACCCTTCCCAGTTTTAAATCATGCACGCACATAAGGAATAAAACAGCTACCATATTTACTGGGAGAAGCAGCCGATACATCCAGCAGGGTGGAAAACAGCATCCCTCCTAATTTCTCCCATGCTTGTTTGAAATTAAACATTCCTGTTCTAAAATTGAAGAGATATATATACTGGAGAGGAATCTGAGTAATTTATTTTCTGTTTGTGGTTTCTTTGACTATAGAATTTCAGAATTTTGTTACTCCTTCATGGTTACTTTACACATAATTATTTCTTCATACAAATGGCAAGGTCTTTATTGCTGTTCTGAAGACTCCTCCGCTGGTAACCTACGGGGTATCACTTACATTTATTGAAATACTTCTTTAACTCAGAGACTTACTGGCAAATTCCAGTTTCATTCTTCATTTTTAAAGAACAGGCCTATTTTATGCTGGTCTTTCAGCATTTAATTGTTTTAAGACAATTTCTGTCCTTAAAGAATACATCAATGCTTGTGAAGGAATCCAGAAAACACACAGTTAACATTTCTCACATTGTGTTGAAATACACATCTGAAGCTGAGTTTTCTTAGGGGAGGATGAGGGATGTGAGTGAAGGAAAGTTATTTCCTTTCTCATCTTCTTTATATTAATACCTTGCCTTAAAAAGTAAAAGTTAAGCATCCACTGGGAAGCACACGTCCCTCAGATTTCCATATAAAGCTTAGAAAACATAAAGCTTACATTTTGTTTCAAAGAAATATGGACAAAACCCAATATGAAAATATCACTGGGTTCCATCAAATTAGCATTCTAAGATATCCAAACACCACACAAACTTTAGGCAAGATTTAAAATGTACTGAATGCTACATGTTACATATTTAACATGAATTAACTAGTCTCACTCTCCAAATCAATATCCTCATGGGAAAAGCACAACTTTTAGCACCCTGAGTGTTTTTTCCCTACTTCTTTCAACATTCTGTTGTGAAAAGGATTAAATAATACGAGAGCTCCTACTGCTTTTAATCTCATCCAGATGAATTTTTTTTGCAGTTTTCCACAGCAATATCAAAAACTATTAAATATCTGCTGATGATAAAAGTGCAACCTACTTCTTCAAATGGATTAGTTTTGGAGTGTGCACAGCAGGCAAGACCTCCAAGATGCTTTTGCTTTAACACGGAGTGCATTTAATGATCTTGCAAACAAAATGTCCACTGTACTTTAAGAAACGGTTAGCTGAAAACCCTCTTGCTTTAAGCTAAACGAAAAAAT
Organism: Cyclura pinguis; assembly: GCA_030412105.1. Lineage (NCBI taxonomy): Eukaryota > Metazoa > Chordata > Lepidosauria > Squamata > Iguanidae > Cyclura > Cyclura pinguis. Next base: position 105,573,736 of record CM059600.1, on the reverse strand, counting down.
AGTAATAATGTTCCATCCTACTCTCAAGCTTTGGATAGCATGAAAGCATGTTTTGTCTGATTCTCTTCCACCCATTCTTTTCAGTCTAAAACAAACAAGGTACCTTTTAATTATCTTCTAAGACAGAATTATATTACTGCTGCAATGGAGACTAGTAAGAGTTCTGCTACTGCCTGTTCCCAGTTTAGAGCATTGATCAGCACAACATAAAGCTCCTTCAGAAATCTCTGCCATTTTTCTCAATGTGACTTTAAAAAAAATTAAAGTAAAAGCAGACACAAGATTTTAACAAACTATGTCCCCACTAGGAACTGTTTCAAGGATACAGATTAATAATCTATATTTTGGCTAAACTCCTCCCCTTCCCTGTTTTTTTTTTTTTAAGACATCTGTTAGAAATGTTGTGGGCTATGTCTATACAACCATCTCATATGCTTTCTTCTGGATCTGCCTACTTCTACATAGCACACTGTGTTCAGATTTAGCTGACAACCAGCAACAAAGCAGACGGGGAGGCTTTTTTGTTGAAGTATGTTCATGTAAACCATGGAGGGATTAACATGTTTAAAAGAAAGAGGCACAATTACAAGAAAATCCAAATTGTAGTGTATTTTTTTGTGACAGACAGAGGCTTCTGGATACCTTTGAAATTATAGCTGGAATTACTAAGGAAACTGAAAGATTCCACTGTAAAATTAGAGAGGAGACCACTTTTCATTATCTACGATGTATATTCTTATTTGACCTTTCCATCTATTGCAAGGCTAACATCTTATACCAAATGGCCTGCAAGAGGGATTTTTTATTTATATGTTTATTAACCAGTTTGCTGCTTACCTGGATCCCCCGAAGTAAGTTAAAAACAGTACAGTAAGTTAAAAACGTCAATGGGAGTCAAGTTTAGAATTCTGTGCTACAAAATCTCTACATTTATGACTAGAACATGTACACCAGTGTACTTAAGCGTTAATATCATTGCTGGAAATCTGCATCTGTTTTCTAGTATACTGGCTGCTTCTTCATACATGACAAAATGTTCCCATTGATGGAAATGGAAACAATTTCAGCAAATCTCCTGCAGGCCCTTGGATGCAAACCCTTTCTCAAGATCAACATCAGAAGCTGTGATGGGCAGATTCGCCAACCTACATAGGAGATGGCAGTGGTACTGTAGAAGAAATTGGCAAACTAGGCTCTCCCCGCTTCCATCAGGAGAAACTAGACTTTGAACAAAGACCCTTCCATGAATGGAAAAGCATTTTTATTCACAGGAGAGCAAGTCTAAGGTTTATTTTTCAGCTAATAGCTGACTTATAAACCATTGAGTGTGTGTAAGTTTATAGAGCAGAAGAACAGAAAAGGACTCTGAAGATGAAACAGTGCTGTGCTGGGTCAGGAAATGAATATCCTGGTTCAATCAGAGTCCCTTCACTTTTCCATGTGGCTTAAACCATTGGAAGTCCATTCATTTTTTTGGGCTTTATTCTAGGATCATAAGGATTACAGGGGAAACAAACACTGATCCCACAATTAAGGCAACATGCTAGACCACAGAAGTTTGATTTTCCACATACACTGTTAAAGGTAGAAAGTGAGTTAAAAGGCCTCTTTAACAGAGCAACTGTTGTGTTAGAAGTACCTGCATCTTTCAGGAGAATCCTCTCTGTCTTTCCTTCGGAACTTGCTGATGGTGTCATCAATTGTGCTCCCAATTTTATCACTCAGCTCACCTAGTTTATCACTGAATGGAAATCCACCTTTGTTTTTATCCCATTCTTCATCCCATTTTGACTTGGGCTCAGTGTCATACCTTTCACCTACATAACACAGGGAAATAGAAAAAGAAAAATGATCAATCCTAGAAATGCCATGTCTTCCTAACAACAGACCTTCACCTTAAAGAGTCTGTAAAGCTAACTAAGAACTTTCATGTTATTAAATCAACATTACCATGTGTAAGGGCCAACACCTAATTGGAATTAAGTGTATTCAAGAGATTATGTTTATGACAACTACATTTTTGTAATGCATTAGACAATGGATCCAAATAAGGTTAGACATTGTAGGGGCAGGCTGAAAAGCAATCTCTCCATGCCCAGTGAAAAGAACCTTACCTATATGAATATCTTATGAGAAATAAGAGCCATCCATTTTCTAAGTGTTCATTGTAACTCTTAGCCAGACTGCCACAGAAAACTGGAAGCCCTTCAGAGACTGTATATGTTTCAAGAGCATCTCATGAATGCAGGGTGATTGTACAAAACCCCAAAAGACAACTGTGAAAACAGACAGTTATCTTTCTAGCCTCAACTACTGATTTTAAAAGCTCTTCAGAAACCATTAAGGAAAGTGCAGTAACTATTCTTGCATGTGCTAGTTCTCAGCATGCAATTTCACCACCAAAAATTATCCTCATAAACAAAAATTGCTTCACAATGCAGAGATCAAAGAAGTCCAACTTAGGGCTGGCAGAGAACAAAAGAGACCAGCTTTGATCAGTTGTCCCTATGCAGTGTTTTTATTGGTTGTTCTCAATTTCATTCAGTAATTTAGATCCTCAATCAACACTGACTGTGTGTGTGTGTGTGTGTGTGTGTGTGTGTGTGCTGATCACAGATACAAAAAATGAGCAAGAGTTAATACCCTGAAGATTTCAAACCATCTCACCATAACACTTCCGAAATTACAAGAATTTCTAAATGTAATTGCAGTATTTGCTTGTCAACATTTTTTAACTTAAGGGAATAATTGTAGACCAAATACAGATTAAATAAAAAAGCAAAATCTTTTACTTTCTGTGCCAAAAGTCCCATTGTTTGAGCCACAGTCATTCACAACAGCTTGCCAGCTAAATTCTTCCTGGGATAATCTAGCACATGACTACCCACAGACATCAAGAGAACTTCAATCAGAACTGAGGTGGCTTATACAGCAAGTTGATCATGATGCTACGTACTGTTAATCATGGGCAAATACCATTCTAGTAGGCCACAACCAGCTCCCTGAAAGCATGAGTCAGCTCAGGTGCATGAAGCAAAGACTACTTCATTCGCTTAATTGGTAAACTTCTCAAAAAACTTCCTCACAATGTGCAGATGAGACATTTTTTCCAAGACTAAAATGAACAGCTGCCTAGCCTCCACCTGAAAGCTATATATACAGCAGAGCTGTACAGGTCACTGAATTGTCGTGGACACGTAAGGTCCAAAGTATATTCAATCACACTTCTCTAGGACAGCTCCGTTGGGAGAAGACAATTGTTTTGCTGGAGAGACATTCAGTGCAGTGACCACATCTCTACAATGAATGCTCATGGAGAAGAGAATTATTTAGGGTAAAAGTGTTATTTACTGTAAACTCTACCCATTCCATACGTATCTGCTAGATTTCTATTTCCATTTCCTTTGTTGGTTTAAAGGTCAGGGTGGGGCCTGTGCGCCACATGCCTCAGACCCCACTTTTGCAGCTCACAGAAACCTGTCAGTCACCAAAAGCTGCCTCCCCCGTTTGTTTTTTTTAAATCATCTCAAAATTATGCCAAGTCCCCCCAAATATGTACAAATACACAAAAAAACCCTCATCATGACCTCAACTTCACCCTCTCAAATATGTTTCCCCTCCAAAATGGTGCCAGGAAATACAAGTCACTTCTGATAACTATTTTGGAGGTGAAACAGAGGTATTTTGGCAAACTAGGGGAAGAGTGCAGAGGATGGAAAATTGGCTCCCATTTAGCTGTGGTTTAAGGGAAGTTGTTTTAAATCAGAGTCTATTTTAAAAGATTCAGTAAGGGTCTCCATGTTTTCTCAACATGGCCTTGGAATTGGGAGATTTTGTGACATGGGACCAGGGCCCATGGAAGTAGCTCCCATGCTTCAACTGTAAATTTAAGAACCAGGTTTTTATAATTATTCCAACAATGTTTGTCTTTGACTATGACATCAGGTGAACATTACCAGTATTTTGAGACAATAAATTATCACTCTCAAGACTTATAACTCTGCCCCTCTGCACACACCTCAAGCCACTCTGATACTTTCTATCTGAAGGGTGAGATCTTTATTAAGAAGGAAAATGTTGTGTACATGCGTATCTCAGCAACAATTTTTTTAAAAAGGATCCACACAGCCTGCTCACACAATTGCAAATTTATATAGATACCAAAGCTGTACAGGATACTAGTAACCAGAAGCTGCTGATGAGGGAGAGAAGACAGGGGCTTTCCTTGCTGTTCCAAGTACTTAAAATTGATAGCAAATGTTAATCAAATCAAAAGTAACCACCAGGCTGTTTTGATATAAAGTGAGTAACAATGCCGGAGAATCTAAGATTTTGGGACTTCATTCTTTTCTGAACAGATAAAGACATGCTGAAAGAAGTCTAAAGGAAACGTCTCCCAATGTATGTTTATTGTTTTTTATATGCCACAGACTAGAAGTGGGCAACATGCTGCCCACATATATTTCAATGAATCCTGGTGCATCCAACCCTTCACCAAATTTGGCAGTGCCAGTTCTTTTAAACTGCTTTTTTGTTGCTTAAAATTAGGCATGTAGGGAGCATGTGCTTTGTTTTAAAGGAGAATCACATCCCTGGAAACCTCCATGATATAATATTATTCTTTAAAGCAAAGCATGTGCTTTCCGCTTGTCTTGCTTTAAACAGAACATTCAGCTTTCTGTAATTCCACAGTGAGGCTTTTAACAGTATGTGGGGCGAGGGTGCAGCATGTGTGAGCTTTGGGAGGAAGGAAATTGGTTTCCAGATCCACTGAAGTTACATCCCCTCTCCCAATAACAGAATCCTTCAAGTTGTTTCTTGATTTATGATGAACCTATCATGGGTATTTCTTGGCAAGATCTGTTTAGAGGAGGTTGCCTTTGCCTTCATCTGACGCTGAAAGAATATGGCTCACCCAAGGTCACCCAGTGGGTTTTCATGGCTGAGCAGCGATTCGAACCCAAGTCTCCAGCGTTGTAGTCTAATGCTCAAACCACTATGCCATGCTAGCTTACTTTCTTTGGGAGTAAGTATCACACAATGGAAAGCCAACGTGGTGTAGTGGTTTGGGAGGTGGACTACAAGCCTGAAGACCAGGGTTCAATTCCCTGCTTGGCCATTGCAACCCACTGGATAACCCCAGGCATGTCACACATTCTCAGATCCCAAAAAACCCCCACGATAGGTTCACCTTAGGGTTGCTGTAAGTCAAAAATGACTTGAAGGAACACAACTACAACAACACTGAACTAACATGCTAACTTCTGCATAAGCACTTTCACATTCAGATTGAAATTCCCCTTCCTGCCTTGACAGTTTGCTATAGTAGGCTTCATTTCATTCATTCAAATTATAGATTGTATGTCTATTTTTTAAATAAAGTACAGTGGACCCTTTGTGTCTGTGGGGGTTCCATTTCAGGACCTCCTGTTTGAAAGGGAAAAATTGTGAATGCTTGCATTCCATATTATTAAATGCAAGTGACGTGCACACAGATGCTTCAGTGTGACTGCACACTTGTCACCGCCATTTTAGGTATAGGACATGATGTTCCACAATTGCCTAAATTCACAGATCTGGAGGTCACATATACAAACGGTCCACTGTATTTAGATATAGTCATCACAGCACAGCCAGGAATCTAAGCTAATATCACAATATGCAACTGCTGTGTCTCTTCCACCATGCTGGACTTACTGTATCTGAATCCTCCAACACTGTCTGAAGAAACACCAATATATTTATCTTTGTTTTTCTTTGCCTTTTTCCTCTCTTCACGAAGTCTGTCATCATCCTGGGCAAATTCTACCATTTCTTTTACTTTCTGGCGTATATTTATACCTTGGTCTTTGCCATTTTCATCTGTTAAAAAAGTGCATGAGCAGGAAGAAGTTAGGGATTACCAATTCACCTCCAGCACTGGGTAGCTTGGAGAAATTTAGATATAAAATGAACATATACACATACAAAACTCTGAGTTTGTGACATTTTACTATCATTCTTTGTACAGAGCAAAAGCTACCATTTTTGTATCTCAAAATCATCTTAAGAGACAGCAATGAGCTAAGGGATATCATCTGAGAGAAATTTCAATTTATAAAGCTTTCCAACTGGTAGTGATATGACAAAAAGGTTAATGTTAGGTGGTTCCTCCACTCTTTTAAAAGAGAGATTTTACAACATGATGCCTGGAAATATTTTCTGCCAATTTTAACCCATTTAAGCAACCTTCCCCCCACCACTGTTTTTTTTTTTAAAGCCATTTCTCCCTAAAATGCTAATTGCTAGATTTCTGTCTTGCTTCAAAACTGTATTTTTAAAATGCTGTCAGCCAGAGTGCACTACAAACTAAAATTTGCTTCACTTCTCTAAGCCTCTTTCTTATTCAGAACACACACTGGCCTTGCTGCTTTTGCACTGTAAATATTATTTGGTGGGAGGAAAAGAAATCCCCAGCTTCAAACAGATGTGTATGTTTTGGAGCTCTAACCTTTTCTTCCCATATGATTAAAGCTATTCCTTTACACACACCACAGGGGACCAGTCTCTAGTGCATATTTTAATATAAACCCGAACACTCATGTTGTGTTGGTTCTGTTGTTATTAGCCAGTCTTTTCTGCAAGTTCTTGTCTTCACTAATTAATACTCTAGGGTCCAACGTCTTGGATTCTGCACTCTTCACACAACCGGCAACAGTCACATTCTAATTAGAGTGGGGAAGCTTCTAAGCTGGTTCAGGTGACTGACAACTCCAACTACTGTTTTAATTTGCTTATAAGATTTTTCTATCGCTCACCTACAAAGTGGTAATTTTCCAGGGATCGCAAATCATAAATGTGTTCTCTGGCACTTGTAACAACACGCTCTGATCCATTCCTTATGAGGTAAGATAGGAGCAGCAGAGACTATAAAAATACAAAGCACCTTATGATTACATGAACAAAAGCCATCAGTATTCTTAACTGCAATAAAAAGAAAAGCCTAAATGTACAAAAATTAGTCAAGCAAAAGCAGGATTTGTTCTCATTTAAACAAGCCAACTATAAGAATGATCTTCGCTAAAAGAAGAACCATTGACAACACTGCCTAAAAAATTTAAAACTGCATTTACTCACTAAAACAAAACAAAACAGAAAAGTAGAGCATAAAATCGTAACTTATTTGCTTGAAGAATGACTATTTTTAAGAAGGGGAAAAATGATGGTTAAGGCAATTTAAGAAAAAAAATGAACTCTACAGAATGTAACAATTTTCTTTTGTGTCTCTCTTTTTTGCAATTGCCTATTCCCTGGTGTTTTTACATTTAAAAGCAACCTTAATGGCAATTTATCTACGTAGCTTTCTACAGGAAATGTGTTGATGTACAAAACTCGGTATTTTCAGGTAAATTTAAAGAAACTTCAAAACAAGATAAGTTGAAAACTATTTTTATTTTGTGAACTTCCTTGGAGTGCCAGCTTTCTCAATCTTTTTTCATATACACACATACAAAACTAAAGAAGTCATGTCACTAGAAGCACGTTTATAAATTACAGCAAGCTCAAAGCTGGCAGATAATTCCAAGTATCCTTAAGAACATTAAGTAATATGCATGACAGCATTAAAAATTAATTTACATTATGCTTCAGGGAAAACAATTACTATACCACAAAAACCCCACTATACTAAATACCGATGTTAAAAAGGAGCATCAGAATGAACTCTACTGAATATACAATCTTTTAAACCTGAAACCCTTTTCCAATGCTAAAGGACCTAGAAAAATCAGTATGGGGTACATAGATTACAATGCAAATACAGGAGGTACATAAAAAGGGCAAAAAAGGCAAATACATTAACAAAAAGAAGAGGGTGGGGAAGAGATGGCTAACAATCAATTCTCAGTCCAGTTAGACATGTGATAAAATATAATTAATAAAACTGAGCACTGGGGAAAGCCAGAACTTTACATAAATGATTTTGGAAATTAAAATACTAGTCCAAGTTTACTAAAAACATTCAAAACAAATATATATATTTTAAAAAATTAGGATTCTTTACTATTAGGCCAATGAGAAGGTCATTCACATCCTTTGAAAGACCAACTACAGAGGATCTCCTATCTGGTATTTAATGAAGCAATAAAAATTAAAATTCCTAGAAGGCATTTATTTAAGAGCCAAGAGAGGGGAAGGGGAGAGAAATCTTGTTTTTCAGTAGAGGCTTCTTCCCTAAAAATATACAAACATACACAAATCAACTTGATTAAAATCAGCCTCATACTAATTGCACACAGAGGATCTAGAAACCTGTGAAGTTTAGCATGGATATTATGTAAATGAAAGCACAAAGCTGAATTAATTACGATAGGACACTGTGGTAAAATTAAAACATTCAGTTGTGTTTGTTCTTTAGTATGCACAATTTAGAACAAAATGAAAACTAGAAAAAGAACATAAACAGTCATTTATACACATACCTTATAAACTCTCCTCCAGTTCTTTTTGTTGTCTTTTAGCATTCGTGTCCAAAGCATGTTCATAAGTTCTGGAAACTGTTCATACATAAAAGTGGCCCTGACAAGGAAAAGGAAAAGGAAAAGAAAATAGAAAAGGAAAAGAAGAAAAGGAGAAATTATTTTTACAGTACTGTGTTTGTCCAGGACCTACATTTGCCAGCAGATGGCAGACTTGCATTAAATTAAAACTCTACTGCCAAATGTATTGCTACTGACATTTCCACAGAAGTATTTCACATATAGAATTACTCACTAGATTAGCAATGCTGATAAGTCTCCCCACTGTGGAAATAATGAAAAAAAAAGTAGAGTATCCCCCTGTTATTTTAATCCCTCATACCATGTGTTTTGCCCTTTGTGTTTATGAAGGAGCCCCAACTTCCTATTTTATAGTTTCTGAAAAAATATTTTGCAAGATCCTGACCCAAAGGAAGCCGTCTGTATTTCGAATTATAATGCATCATGGAAATAGTTTTTAATAAACAATAGCTTGTGGCCATCATTCAAACACTGGTATTGTTAATACTTCTTTCTCTTCATCTTATATTCTTCAGAAGTGATGAAGCAGGAACAATTTTTGCTCTATATATTTTTGCACAAGATGTACCTTTCCTCACTGCTGAGTCAAATTATCACTTACTTGGCAATCTCTCCCATGAGTTGCCCTGAAGGTCCCCATGGATCATCATTGGTTGCTTCTCGAACCTTAGACTCAATTTCTGAATAATTCATAACCACATTGGTGCTGCAAAGAAGAGAATTAAATGCACGCACAAAGATTAGCATCAAAACTGAGAAACACATGAAAACTTAATAATGACACTAGTGGGTACCTTAATGAGATACCTCTACAGGATGAGAAAGGAAACATCTTTAGTGGAAGAGCTACCCTGAGGACACCACAACCCATTTAACAATCTTTAAGAAGGTTTCATTACTCCACTAACCTTCCAGAATATAGATGAGAGATTACATTAGACTTGGATCCAGTCCGGTTAAAAATGGCCTTTCGTCAAATTAAACGAGAAACTGAACTGTGAAAGAGGTGAGTAGCATCCCTAGTCATACCTACTTTAGCTTCTTTCACACACACAAGTGGTAAGTATTTGTCAGACTAAAGGTATACTTTTCCAAACCACCCGGTAAAAGGAAAACTAAACAATATATCTTGTAGCAGATAAACCAACATAATTGTAAAAACAGGACGAGAGGTACTGAGCATAATAATCTTAGTTTGAACATGTTGGGAACATGAAAAATATGAATGATTTCTTGCTTTCAGATAAAACTAATATTAACTATCATCTATATATCCAAGTCTTACGTGCAAGGATTTATGTAAACGTATAAGAAGAATCAAAGGGCTTGCATCTGCAGTATGAACTACTTATAGCTGATGCTCAATCTTTTATCCTTCCTTCTAAAACACTTCTGTAGTCATCCTTATATGGAAGCCATGTAATGAATACTCCTTCGCAATTTTTAAATATACATGGGAAGCCAGTTTCACCACTACAGAATTAGAATGGTTGCACAGATTAGAAAACCAGAAAGTTTATGGGTAAGAGAAAATTGCCACATGAGAATTTCAAGAGGAGTTATCTTGGAGCTGCTATGCCTGAAAATAAAGATCTCTCTTCACTGTAGGAGAAGGAAAACATGTACAATTATTCATATACAATAAAATTGCCAGAGTGGCAAGAAACGGAGATATACTTTGCAGATAGCCTTCCTACTGGGAAAAGGGCATTTTTTTCCTGTTTACATTACACACACACAGAGGCAAGCATGCCATATTGTAGAGCATACATTTTCATTAGTTCTGTTACAGCTTCTCTTTACATAATGTGCCCTTTATACCCAATATGTGATGGACAAGGGAAAAGAGAAATCAATATATTACACACTTGGTTATCTATTTTATGATATGAAAAAATATGTTAAAGAGAACTAGCTCTTCCCACCAAGAGACAGAGACACCCACTGGCTTCTTTGTAAATAAGGGCATTCACATTTAATCCAATCTGGACATCTCCATTAATGTAGAGTACATATTTATGCTGTTCTTGATAATCTTCTGCAACGTTTTGCTTGGATCAAGTCCAGTTTGTTTTTCTGAGAACACTGACAGGGTAAGCCTGGAAAGTTACAGGTGATCACCTCTGCTTTCCTTGGCCCTTGCCCATCTTGTTGAAGAGACAGTCCTCTTTTGTAAGGTCAGTTAACATGTCTTTTTAGAAAAATAAAATTTCCATTAATACTGAAAAAGAAATACTTAAACTGTATTTAAGAAACTTCTGCTAACAGTTATGAGATTCACATTTTAGTCCTTCTTGAATTAAAAGAAATTAGAAGTCTTGTTCTCAAAGTGCTCTATTCTTCGACATATGATTTAATAGGAAGCTCTGATTCAACTCCAGACATAACTGGGCCCATGTCGATCAAGCTTCAAGTTAGGTTTTAGTCACAGATTACTTTGGCTTGACTTAGCCTAGACCCTGAAAGGGGACTGATATCCTTGTGATATTACTGATATTAATGTATCTCTCATCAGCTTTTGATTCTATCACTCCATTTCTGTTAAATAGTTTTTGGGATCTGGTCAGAGTAATTGGATAATAACCTACCACTTCAGTACTTCATGCATGTGAGGACAATTAACAACAACAAAAGAAAAACCCTGAATAAAGGCAAGATACAGAAGCTGACAGAAGTTTTCTGTATTATTTAGTTTGCAACAGTACCTGTCCAGGGTGAAAAAAATGGGCAAGTTTGTAATGAGGGAAGCTCTGGAAACCAGATCTGTTCTTAGATGTCTTATCTTAAAGATGCAGCTATGGAAACTATATCCAAACAGAATGATGGTGGGACAAACCCAAGGTGTGAGGTTGGGGGAAAGAGAGATTAATATTTATATACACTGGCTGGGAACGTTCCTAGGTCTGTTGTTACAATTTTCCTGAAAGGACTGATGAAGGCTGCAGCCTAGGGATGGGAAATGTACACGTCTCTAAATACTGAACTACAGTTCTCAGCACTTCTCATCATTAGCTATATTGGCTGGAGCTGCAAGAAGTTACAGTCCAACATAACAGGGGTATGTGTCCATAATTCTCACCCATGTTGTATATAGTACTGAGTTTCAAATAGTCTCTTCCACAAAGGGAAGCAATCATGCATTATACAAGATCAACTCTTGCAACACATTATATATGAACCTACTCTTCAAAAAAAACTTGAAGGCTTTCTATTGGTACAGTAATTTTTTTTTTAATCTCCTGTGAGGGAGATAAAAATAGTTGTTGGCAGACATTTTTTTTTAACAGTACCCTCACGTTGGCAAAGAGTTCCAAAGTGCAATCTATCAGCACTTCTCCCTGATCTCTCAACAAAGTTTAGGAAGAAATGTAGAGTAGTGATGGTGGTGGTGGTGATTTTAGGCTTTTTTTTTAAATGAATGACTTGCTGATTATGATTTACCTGCCAACACTGCATTATTTAGTTTAACTTTATTGTATTGTTTTAATGTGTCTTGTAAGCCTGCAGTGTATAAAGCATGACAGAACCTTTATGACAGAACCTTTTTAAAAATGTGCAGATAAACCTCAGTTAACAAAGTAACTGGGTTTCGGGGCATTACTACAAGTTATTACTACAAGTAATAGAAAATTTGGTACTAGAGGCATAAATAACAGGGAAATAATAGGGGCAGGTTCCTACACCACAAAATAGAAAAGAAGTTCAACATGCTTCAGAAAGCTTTTTATTCAAGATGCAAGTGTGAAATTGAACTACCAGGCCAGATAAACCTTACATAAAGTTCTGAACTTTCTAGAGATCATTTGAAGGCTTCTTCTAAAATCCATCCAAGGATTTTTTCTTTCTCCAACCTCCATTTTTCTTATGATTTCAATTTTGATTATGCTTTTTAACATGCTGGGAGGTAGCTGGTGAGGCAGGCTTATCTGCTTTCTTCTTTTCTCTCTGTTTTGCTGTTCATGCATGCTAGCAAAGGATTCCGGAGGCAGCTATGGTTTTCCTTCCCCGTTGCAGGCAGGCACTAATAGCTAGAGGAGGATCTGCTATAGTAGAATTGCATACTTTCCCAGTTCAAGCTTTTATTGCAGTTTACTGTATACACACTGCTGAATCCTAACACCAAAAGCCTGTGTTTCTCTAGCTCTCACCTTCCTCCCAGTGCTCTTATTGCTGAAAAACTTTGAACTAGACAGAAGACAAGGATGAAACGGGTAAAGGATGGAGGGACATAAAAAGACTTTTTAAAAAGGAGCTTCTTTGTCAGATGTTTTGGTAACTGAGTATGCCTCTACAGTACAACCACAAGAACTTTGGGGAGCAAAGGGCCATTTTTTTTAATCTGTTCTTTGTCTAAAGAATACATAACTTGTATTTCTCAATTAAGTTAAGTCCACAAATGAAAACTATTACATGCATTGGGACATGTGTCAAAGCAGAGCAGATCTATCCGCACAGCAGCAACTGGAACTCTGTTTATTCACCACCAGAACATACAACTTAAGGCTGAGGTTCAGCAATCCCCTTTCACGAACAGCACATATTAACCTTGTGTCATTTTTGATTCCCATTCATATGGAATTGGTTTTCGAGACAGGCTTCAGAGCTTTTGTAGCTTTCAGCACACTAGTCTCCTTGTGCAGTGTAAGGAATACCTGTGGATCAAATGGGAAAGGTCCTGTTTTTACAGCCTTTCCCCAAGCTCTTTTGAAGGGCTGGAGGAAAGACTCTAAGATGAAGTGTTTCCTACATTGCTTCAAGTTAAAAAGCTTAAGAATGCAAGTCATGCGGGAAAGAAAAGCCACAAGCGTCCATTAATACGCAACACTATCAGTTGAGTTAGTAGCAATGAAAAGTTCAAGAGTAAAGCAATCTATGAGGAAGTTAAAGGAAGAGGTTGGAAAGTTAAAACACAACCCTAAACTGGAAGTCTGAAAGAGCACTGAATAGGGCAACACACCCTCTGTGCTTTTCTGGATTCGTCCTTCTATAAAAATATTGTTCTCAGCAAATGGGAGAAAGCACTCATAAATCCCAAGAAGAGATCTAACATTCCAGGAAAAAAAAATCTTTCAGCCACATTTCATTCAGCAACAAATGTAAACTGGGTGGCGGGGGGAGAGAAAGAGAACTGTGTAGTTTGGCTGCGTTCCAGGCCATTTAAAAATAACTATTTCAAAAAAGGTGGAAATCTAGTTTTATTCTTCCTTTCCCATGTTTTCTATGGCCCTCAATCCATGCCCTACCCATGATGCCTGTGACCTTTAAAGCAGAAAAAAATTTACTTCCAGATGTGAGGGGAAAAAGTGAGTAGTTTGACTGCCAAGACGTCCTGTGACCAATATAAATTTGATATCTGAGGACACTTGCAAACACCAGGGGGGGCTCTTGGGTTAGTTTTTGCTGGGCCTCTTCCAAGCAATCAGGTTGGACTTCACAGACAGAATTCTTTGCAAATAAAAATGGGCTAGACAATAGCTGGATTGACAAATGGACTCTAAACCTTTATGCACAAAGTTCCTTATAATCCAAGACATTATCTTGCTAAGAATAGCCTGTTTCTTAAAAACCTATTCAATTAGAATCTCTCATGAACCCTGACAAAAAATATATGTCCATATGAATAAAATGAAACAAAACTCACTTCCAGCCCTATTCCAGTTTCAATAAAATGACAGGTTAGACATAAAATAACTACTGAAATAGCTATACATGAAAAAATAAATTTAAGTTAGGTGGCGTTTTAATACTTATTTTCAGCAGTTTCTTCATGAAATGGCAACCATAAAACCCCAACCAGCTGGTAAATTAAGATCTACTCAGGCAGTAAAAGAATTAACACTTTCATGTGCAAGCAAGTGGGCCCTGGGGTCTGTGCCACATAAACCCATAAACCCACCCTTAGGCATACAATATAGTTCTCTTCCTAGGCATTTGCAAATTTAGCATGAATGTCTGCAGAAGGATGGCCCCTTCCTTCTATCAACATTTTCATTGCATGTACATACATCATGCATACAACATCAAGGGTAAGGACACAAACTGCTTGTAGTTATTTTGAATACCCAAAATAGGGCTCAAGTTCACTAAGATTCATGTATGAGCCTCTCATCTCTTTTGTCAACTTCAAGAGAATGCCTGGAACTAATGAACTACTACAAAACGTATGGGCAGAAGTTTCCGTAGAGAGCAGAAGACACACAATTATATAATCCAGCCTAATATAAAGCATTTAAGGCAGGGCTGGTACAGTCTATGAGCTGCATCCAGTGCCCAAGCTGTTTGTTGAGTCTCCCTGATGCACTTACTTCCCACCACCCCTGGAAAAGGTCCTTCCTTCCTTCCTTCCTTCCTTCCTTCCTTCCTTCCTTCCTGGCCTGAGCCATTTTGCCACATTTTTTTTTACCGCTGAGGACTTTCAACATTTTTTGGTCACCTCCCAGTTGCTTCTGCACTGATAAAGGTCTCTTCTGGGCATAAAACAGCAAGGGCTCCTCAAAGCGTGACAAAGAAGCCATTTGGGATGGATGGATGGATGGACAGATAGATAGATAATTGTACGCAGCACGGTACAGAAGAAACAGTAGCACAGCCCTCCAAGTTCTCATGGAGAACCAATGTGTCCCTCATGCCCCAGAGTTGCCCACTCCTGGTTTAATTAAGAGGTATACTACACCCACACACACATTTCTGTTATTAGCTGATTATGTCTTTACACACTATGATTGAAAACAATAGTTCTTGCCAGCACAATGAAATATATTAAGTACATTCTTTTCAGGAAAGTCTTCATAGCCAAATAATTTAATGCCTATTCAAGAATGGGCAAAGACTGGAAACAAACATCATGTTTCTTTCTTCCTATTAACAACTTTTCACAGGGAAAAGCATTTCAGTTCCAAAGTTTTCCACACAGTCATTAAAAATATTTCTAACAGTGTCCCTCGATTGTGGCTTTCTTATAATGCTTACAGTGAAAGGCAGCAGAATGAACAGCTACTTAGACCCCTCACACTCCTGCCAGCTGATTCCCTCTTGAAAGGGACCTTCCTGCCCTGACTTCTCACGGTGTAAGGGATAAGCTTAGCAATAGCACACCACCTCACATTTAACTGTGTCTTCATCTTTCAGAACAAGTCTCCTCTACTGCTCACAAAGCCTGATGACAAAATTGTCTTCATTCCTTTCAAGTGGCATATTCACACCTGTATGATTTGACACAGCTTTTCACGGGACTGGAGGAAATTGGGGGCGGGGGTGGGGAGGAATTGGCAAAAACAAAATCCCTTTATTGTTGCTTTGTGTGTACATAGTGCCTTCAAATCACCTCGTCAATTATGGCAACCCCATTTATTTCACAGGGCTTTCTTTGGCAAGGAATACTCAGAGATAGTTATACCAGCTCCACCTTCTGAAATATAGCCTACAGTACCTGGTATCCATTGGTAATCTCCCATCCAAGTATTAACCAGGACTGACCCTGCTCACCTTCTGAGATCAGATGGGATCTGGTGACATCAGGACATTTTTGTTGCTATATTGTTGTTGACTGCTGTCAAGCTAACTTCAGCCTATGGCAACCCTATCAATGAAACCCTACTCTCAACAGCCTTGTTCAGGGCTTACAGATTCAGGGGTGTGTCTTCCTTGATTGAGTCTGTTCCTCTGTAATCAGGTTTTCCTCTTTTCCTGCTGCCTTCCACCTCACTTTTCTAGTGAGACATGTCTTCTCATGATATGGCCAAAGTACAACAGCTTTAGCTAGTCATCATGGTTTCTAAGGAGACTTCAGGCTTCATTTGCTCTAGAACCCATTCATTTATCTTTTTAGCAGTCCAGGGTATCCACAGAACTCTTTTCTAGCACCACATTTCAAAAGTGTTGATTTTCTTCCTATCAGCTTTCTTCACTGTCCAGCTTTTACAACCATACATAGATAACGGAAATAGATGGCATGGAAAATCCTAACTTCAGCTTTCAATGATATATCTTTACCCTTCAGGATCTTGTTTAGTTCCTTCACAGCTGCCCTTCCAAGTCCTAGTCTTCTTCTGATTTCTTGACTGCAGTCTCCATTCTGATTAACTGAGGCACGATACGAAAAATCTTGAACTATTTCAATGTCTTCATTGTCTGCTTTAAGGTTATCGGTAGTAATTATTTTTGTTTTCGTAATGTTCAATGGTAAACCTACCTTTACATTTTCTGCCTTGACTTCCTTCAGTAATCATTTCAATTCTTTGCTGTTTTCTGCTAGTAGTAAGGTGCCATCTACATATCTTGAACTGTTGATGTTCCTTCCTCCAACTGTCATGTCTCCTTCCTCTGAATCTAATCCTGCTTTATGTATATGTTTAGCATAGTAATTAAACAGATAGGAGGATAATATGTAGTGTTGTCTGACCCCCTTACCAATTGGAATCCATTCTATTTCTCTGTATTTCTATATATTCTCTGTATTTCTCTGTATTCTTTCATGATGGTAGCTTCTTGTCCTGTGTAAAGGTTACACACAAGGACAATCAAATGGTGTGGCACACCCATTTCTTAAAGAGCAAGCCATAGTTGCTCATGATCTACACAATCAAAGGCTTTACTATAATCTATGAAGCACAGGCTAATTTCTTAATTTCTGCTTGCATGGAAAATTGAAGCAATGGTCCTGTGATTACTACAGTCCCTGGTGTCCCCTTTCTTGGGGAATGGAACGTATATTGAGCATTTCCGATGTGTAGGTCATTCTTTTGTTTTCCATATTTTTTGACAGATTTTAGTTAGAATTAGAGTGGATTCCACCTCTGAACCCTGAAGCAGCTCTATCGGTGTGCCATCTGTTCCTGGTAGTTTATTTCTCCCAAATGCTGAGTGCAGCTTCCACTTCCCTTTTAAAATTGGAGGTTCATCTTCAAATGGTTCTTCCTTGAATGAATCCATCATTCTTTAATCTCTTTCATATAGTTCTTCTGTGTATTGTTTCCACTGTCTTTTAAATTTCTACTTGGTCATGTAACGTGCTCTCCTGCTGATCATAAGAGCATCCTCACTCTTGGTTTAAATATCCCTTTGATTTCTCAGATCTCGTAGAAGAGGTCTCTTGTTTTTCCTTTTTTGTTGTCATCTTCTATTTCTCTGCACTGATTATTATACTAGTTCTCCCTGTCCCATCACACAAGTGTTTGAACAGTTGCATTCAGGATTCTGACTCTATTTCTGTCTCCTTTTGCTTCTCCTCTGTTGTTAACTGCTTGAAGAGTTTCATCCGGCATTTTGTTGATATACTGAGATAGAAACCCTTGCTGACTTTACTGTAATCATACAGCTATCACCTACCAAGAGATCCCAGCCTATCTTCTACTCACTGAATAACACCAAGATTACCTTAGGTGTGTCATACACTCTCAGCTCCAGAAAACTCCATTACAAGTTCACCTTAGTGTGGCTGTATGTTGGAAATGACTTGAAGGCACACAACAAAAACAACAAAATCCATAGAGGCCCCATTAGTTCTCTTCATAGTATTTTATGACCTTCATCCATCTAGCTGAGCTCTGTAATCTCTTCAGTTATGATTGTTTATGACTGTTCAACAAACAGGGCCATTTATTTTCATTCTATGGAGTAATGTGATTGGAGAATAACAGCACAGTCTTTGCTTCTGAGAGGTTCTGAGCACTTACACTGTAGGTTCACAGAACTGGGGTTTTAGTTCTCACTTTTTTCATTGGGGCTTACGTCTAAATAAGTGAGCAAAGGACTACAGCTTGCACATAAGTGGTCTTACTCATTATCTTATGTATAAGAAGTGCTACACCGAGTTCTTTTGTGCTGTTGGGGAGATTTAATTCTATAGTGCATACTAGCAGCAAGACCAGCGGCTTTAGACTTATGCTTCTAGCATGTCTAAAGGCCCACTCCAGTTGGAAACTTATGCATTTTAATTGTTTTAGCAGCCAATTAGTATACATGCTTGTTCAGGAAATATATGAATTTCAAAATAGGCATAAAACAGTTTTTTTTCTTTGTGATTTAAATCTATATACCTTGGGGTTTCTGGCTTGTTTCCAGAATGAGACTCTGCTTTTAACATCCCCAAACATCCTTGAATAGAAAATATGCACACTCTTTCTCTAAGAGGCAGTGCATATTGATTTGGAATTTGAAACTGACAGAGGACAATACTCATCCCTTGTGCAATTTTTGTATTTAGCAGATTCAGACATCTATAAATATTATCTGAGGTTACTAACCTACCTCCTTCATTGTGTCAAACAATTCCTCCTCATGCACCCCCAATCTTCTAGCAGCCCACTTCAGGGAGAATCAGATTTCTTGTTGTAAGTGCTTAAATTTAGAGTATGTAAGAAAAATCACATTTTCTACCTTCCTCAATCCTCTACATAAAGAGGACACTGCTCAGAAGACTGCAGCTCTGGCTAACAGGCATGGAGTAAGTTCATGCAAATTCACATTTCTAAAAGGAAACACTCTTAGATGTTGGTGATAATTTTACTTCTCCAGAAACAAATGCATGGTACTCTAAGTGCCTGCAGTATGCAAGAGAAAAGGTGATTGAAAAGACTCACCTCTTCTCTCCAGAGACACACCCTTTTAAACTCTTTTACTTCTCAGGCGCAAAACTGTAAGAAAGCTGTACCCAAGTGTTTCTGCACAAGTTACTGATTTGAATATGTCCTCCCTCTGGAAGCAGGCATGTCCAGAGAAGTTGCTCATGCAGATATGCAACAGGAATCCCTTCTTGCAAAAGTCAGGCAATTCTGTTTCTTCTGTATCATTGTGCGTGATTTAATAATGCCAAAATAAAGACAAAGCAGGATAATCTCATCAGTAACTGACTGCCTCCTTCTACTCTTGGGAACAACTCCCAGAATTTTCCAACCAGTGTGCAGCCACCATGTAAGGGGATCCTAGGAATTGTGGTCCGAAAAGTTTCTAAGCTTTCTAAGCCCTGTCCCAGGCACAGCAAGAAGAGGAATTGTCTTGAGACGGACTGAACAGTCCCAAGAATGGTTGCTGTGTGCTCACATAATCCTTTAATTATTTAAGCCTGGGATGAAACTTGTGTGGTCCTCTAGATGCTACTGGACTGCATCTCTCAGCGGCTCTTTCCAGCATAGCCGAGGAACGCTGGGAACTACAGTCCAACAACTGGAGGCCTGCAACTGGCCCATCCCAGTTTATGTGGTAGCCTGCTCACCAAAGGAAACAATGAACTACATGCATGCAAGTAAGTAAGTGAACTCAAATATGGCACAGAACCATATAGATTACTAGAGGAAGAGGACTCCCTTCATTTCAAGCAAAGAAATGTATGAAGCTACTGGAGGAAGACTGGAGATATCCGTATGTTGCCAGCAAGTTTGTAAAATCTGTTGCTGGAACCCAAAAGGTGCATCTGTAACAACTTATTTTAAAATATGTTTGAAAATTATTGGATTCAGCAAAGCTAAGTAGAAACATTTCTCAGGCCTCCAAAATGGTTCAGGAAACAAGCAGGAAGTGGGGTTACACTGTCAAACTTTATATTGCCTGATGTGTATTATAAAACAATCATAGAATAATGCAGAAATAGGACTTCCAAGAAACAGGCATATTAAGCTTACAATGTAATACTATAATTTCTTTTCAAAAAGTATCTCAGAAGAAAAAGATTTAAATCAACATGCAATACACATATAAAGTTTGACTTTCAGTCCATCTGGTCTTGAAGAACATTCCCTAAAGCTTGTTATGTCAGCTTGGGATGACTGTCATAAACCACGACAATATCAATTTCTTGGAAAACAAGAAATTGAGGCCGCACCTCTACGTACACTTATGTAAATGCACACAGGCTTACAATGCAGGTCATTTCTCAGTAGTCCCTATTTTTTCTTACAAATTGAAGTTGTATTCCCGTTCCTTGATAAAAACTAGGGACTTGTAGGGATATGTATTCAGCCCAAGCCCAAGCAGGCCCCCTCAGACTGGTCAATTTACCTTGGCAGGCAAATCTCACTTGGAGAAACTGAAACAGAAGACAGAATCTGTATGAATGCTCTCTGAAATTTGGGGTTCAGTAAGAGAACCTTTGAAAACAGTGCTTTTAGGTTTACTTGTCTGGAAACGCAGCCGGTGAGGATTTCTTCAAGGTGCCTACTCCAAAATCCCACGACTGACTTGCCTAGCAACAGAACCAAGTAGCGAGGCTGGTAAGCAGTATCCTGGAAGGAGTGGCACAGACATACAGCTTGCCTCTTCCCACACCAGCCGCCTCTTGCTTGCCCACCTCCTGCTGTAGACCTAGCTGGTCCTGAGGGCAGCCCTTCAAGATTGAGACAATAGCTCAACTTCTGCTACTTGCCACAGTTACTCCCCTCTCTCCATCAGGCCCAACTCACAAGGGCTTTGTTTACTTACGGTTAGCTAGCAGCCCGTATCATACCACATGCCTAACAGCTTATAAGACCATCATCCCCATCAACTGCCTCTGTCTCTTTTTTGCCTCCTGTTGCCCAGTTAGCTGTTTGACAGAGAGGCCTAAACAACCCCCACTACCACTTAGCGCAGGGATCCCGTACACTGATGCTGAGAGTCTCCCATCCAGCAAGGGAGCTGCTTGCTCACCTGACTCTTAATTGCCTATCAAGAAGCCGGCCCACTAGACACGACATTGTCTGCCTCCACCATATTGCCCACACAATTGTCCTCCTGAACTACCAACCCCCTGCTAGCATGAGTTCATCTTTCGCCATCTAAGCACGAGGCTCCTGCCCATCGCTATGGAGACAGCAGTGCTCACTTAAGAGGTGATGAGACTGGGATCGTTGCCTGCTTGCCTGCTTTGTCCAAGATTTGTTAGTCCACTATTTTTATTTCAACTATAACCCATGTAAAGATAATACAGTATATATGACAATTTACTAATACAGTTCTCCCCCCACATGTGCAGGTTTGATTATTCGCAGTATGCTTGCCTCCCCCCCCCGCCCGCCCTGCCCACGGCAGCCAGAGCAATAGCGCTGGCAGCAGGCAAGAGAGTGAAATGGAGGAAAGATCCTTCTCCCCATTGCTCTTCTGCGCCACTGCCCACGAAATCATGCCGGTGGCGAGTGAGAGAGCGAAGGGGACTAAAGGTCCTTCTCTCTCTCACTCTCCTGCACTGCTGCCCACCCCATTGTGTGAGTGGGGAGTGAGAGAGTGAAGGGACCAAAGGTCCTTCTCTCCCTCACTCTCCTCCACTGCTGCCGGTGCGATTGTGTGAGTGGGCAGTGAGAGAGTGAAGGGGACTAAAGATCCTTTTCTCTCGCACCTTCCTGCACTGCTGACCCTGCAATCTTGTGAGTGGGGAGTGAGAGAGTGAAGGGGACTAAAGATCCTTCTCTCTATCACTCTGCTGCCTGCGCGACCGCACAGGCCGGGGCGAGAAAGGACAGGAAAGGGAAGATCTCTGGGTGCAGGGGAAAAGATCTTCTCCCCTCTTGCACTCTCCTGCCACTACGCATGTGGTGCACCCACAGCAGAGAGAGTGCAGGGAACAGTATTCACAGTTATCTGACTTTCACAGGGGTTCTGTGTCCCTAACCCCTGTGAATGTGGAGGGCCTACTGTACTTCTCTTGAGCCATGGGCCATGCGAAAGTCAATGTAAGTGAATTTACTTCACTGAAGCCAAGACTCACAGAGTCTACTTCCTTTGCTCTCAGCATATGCCTGTTTGCCACACAGATGGTGTTACACACTCTATTCCTGTTTTTATCTGTCTTATCGCTTTCTATGTGGCCTTGGGACTGTAGGAAAACCCACTTCAGCCACTTTTTTTCTTTTACTGTGTGTCATTTTCTGAAGACTGCTTCACAAGAAATTTAGATGGACAAAGTGTTTTCTTTTGTGGAAACCTTCAAAAATACAAAAGCTGCCCTTGCACAAAAATCCTTACACTTATCAGCAGTTAAAGCTGTTGAAAGCTGACTCCTTCAAAAAATGCAACCATATCCAAAAATTTCTTCCAATCTGCTAAGAAAAAAAATCATCGGCAGATCCATAAAAAAAATAAATAAAAGAATGTAGCACATACTTGATTTTTTTTTCTTCAGTATTGCTCCCTTCCCTGAAAAAGTTAGTGTCTCACAGCTGTAGCCAATTCAGAGATGCACAAAAACCTATAGACATTTTTTGATTTCTAGTGCAGTCAACGGGAGAAATTGAACCTTTGGATTTCTGAATTTTGAGCTGCCATTTCATAAATCACCACATCTGGGTTCAAACTCAATCCTGTGGTTGGAACATTGCTAACAACATTACGCATATATTTAATTAAGAATTAAATAGGGCTTCTGTAATATGTTATCCATTTTTTTTGTCTATCTATGGCTGTAGGCAAGATATACAACTGAACTGTCTATTGTGTATGTCTTATGTATGCCAGTACTTTAGTGCTTTACTGTGTATCAAATGTTGCACAGCCTAAAAAGGAAAAGCTATAAATCAGAAAGTTCTTGAAGGCACACATCAACAACAAAAATTATACTACAAGGTCACAGAAATTACCTTTCTAAAATGTCTAGCTGTGTGTTTTTGTGGAGAAACCTCTCTTTGCAAGTTCAGTTTAACTGGTTAGTTTTCCTTCCTAGACGGCTGAAAGCTAGTCTCAATTTTAGGTGGTCAATCTCCATTTTAAACATACTTAAGTGCATGTTACATGGTGCTGACCTCCTCCCACCCAGTTACATCTGTCAATAAGAGGCTCTTATAAGCAGTTTTCCAGAAATATTTTTCATTCTCTATAAAAATAGCTTATGTAATGCTTCTCCAGCTGAGCCTGAAATGTCTTCAACAGAGCGTTTAATCAGTAACACGAGAAACTTGAGCTAAAGAACCCCAGCACTGTTCATGAGCCACTAGAGGCCAGCAAACCATGTGAGAAACATTAGTCTACAAATAAGGAAGGTTCTATCCTTTGACCATACTCTGCCTATTACATAGCTCAGAATGAAGTGAACATACAAACTTTAAAAGATTTTTATATCTTCCTTTCCCCAAATGCTTAAGGTAGTTCATATGTAAAAACAACAATCAATAGAGAGAGAAAGAGAGAGGGTGAGTATACTGAAAACCAACAAATGAAAAAAAAATCATTAAAAAATATGGTAGCAATCTCTCTGCACAACCACAGTAAGATGACTGGAGACCCATAAAAGAACCATTTCTCTTTATTTAACTTTCAAGGATATAGAAGCAAAAGGAGAGGTCGTATGAGTAAAACAAAATAGTTACGGCTCTGTCACCTTTTCACTTGATTGCAAGAGCAGTGTCTTCCATAAACATTAAGGATTTCATATTTACTTTGGAACACATATGATGGATATTCACCAATGCATTTGTCTTGTTCACACAAACTATGTATCTCTAAAGGAACAGTAAAACAAGGAGCCTGAGTTTATCCTCTTAGATTTGCTAGTTTCAGCCACTTCTTTCCCAGTGCCAAGGATAAGAATAGAAAACGGAGACAAGTAAATGTTCAATTCTGCATCTGACATGAACTGGAAGCACAGATATCCCTTCCTCCAGGGACTACTAAATTCATACTGAATTCACTTCTTGTAATCCTGTACGCCAGCTTTCTGCAATCTAAACCTCCTGATGTTTCGGACTGCAAATGCCATCATGCCTGATCTTTAACCAAGCATGCTGGAGAACAAACAAATCAAAAAGTCTGTGCAAAAACTCAAGGACCAGATTGCATGAGTTAGAGTTGTTTGTTGTTACTGTGTGTCATCAAGTCAACTTTGACTTATGGTAACCTTATCAATGAGAGATCTCCAAGAGCCCAGGTCACCAAATGTCCTCCTTAGGTCTTGAAAATTTTGGGCCTTGGCTCCCTTGAATCAAACCAACCCATAATGCAATCCCCCCTTTTCATATTGTTTTCCATTTCACCAAGCATATTGTTTTCCATTTTATCAAGATTGCATTATTACCATCTTTCCAAGGGAGTCATGTCATATCATGATGTGTCCAAAGCACAACAGCCTCAGTTTAGTCACTTTTGCTTCTAGGGAGAGTTTCAGCTTAAACTTGAATCCAGTTTAACTGCCACAGTTCCATCCCATGGAATCCTGGGGTTTACAGTTCAGGGAAGGGTATTTAGGTTTCTCAGGTAGAGAGCTTGAGTGCCCCAATAAACTACAGACCCCAGGATTCCACAGGATGGAACCATGGCTATTAAAGTGCAATAATAGCACTATAATTCTGTAGTGTATAAAAGCCCCAAATTGAGGCTATACAGAAATACTATGCTAAAGAACAGAAATCAATATATGCAGTATATATGAACGGGCCTTTGAGTGACATTTGTGAAGCCTGTAAGACAGATTGTTTAGGATATTACTTGTTGCTATATATATGCTCAGTTTCTACAAGTGCCCCTTAGTGACTGTTAACAAGATTTTCTACTTAGATGCCACTTAGTACCAAGATGCCACAAGACATGCCTTTACTGACGAATGCCATTTTTAGTATATCACTTAAAAGAATCTGATTTTCATCACCATTTTTGGAGGTAACAATTTACTAATTTATGTGACAGATGTGCAAGACAAACTGAAGAAAAAGAGATAAGCCAAGAAAAACATCCTGGTGTCTACAGCTGAGTTATGACTTGGGAGAGGAAGGAACTATAAAAGCTATTTCCTGTTCCTCACAACTTTTGTGGTGGAAACAGGGCTAAGCAAACAAGATACTCCATTATGTAGGAGAACAACCTTTTCTAAGCTTTCAGAACAGCCGAATACTGAGAACACACCAGTCTCATTATGGCCTCATTGCAACATAATGGATGCTTTCCACTGTTAAAGGGGAAGAACTTCCTTTTCATGTGTATTTTCAGATTATAAATTCAGTATGTCATAGCTTCCACATTTGTCAGAGTGGTTTAGACAAGTCTGAAAGACTACATATAAAGATGAAGTACTTTAGATAGTTAGATAGATAGATAGATAGATAGATAGATAGATAGATAGATAGATAGGGGACAATGATGGGCTAGAGATTTTAAAGGCTCAAATAACTAGTTTCCTATATTATAAGGCTGGAAGTTGCCTCCTGCCAGTGAGATATTAAAATTATTTGGAGGACAGGATACACAAATCGAATCAATCTTTTCAGTGCACCATAACTCAGCTGCATCAATAACAGAGAATGAACATATGAATGTGAACTTTGCCCTTTTAACACTTCAGCTCCTTTAATTTTTCAAGTCTATCTCTCCTCATTGACCACTTCTGTAATTTAAACCACAGCACAACATGATTTATATTTCAAGGTGTATTCACGTGGAGCATTCTGTACTAGAAGAAAATTATATAATGAATGTTATGTTCATAAAGTAACAAATTAACATTCAATCTGTATGCGGTGCACACGTGCAATACTGTCTTTCAATTTTTCTTTTTCTTTTCAACTTTTTCTTATGGCTTCAAAATTTATTGAAGGCAAAGTGCAGTTCATAGACTAAATATGACTCCTGGAAACCTTCTGTGCCCTCTATGCAGTTTGCCCAATTTGGGAAAGGGGCTATCAGACCTCAAAGGAAAGACCACAAGCAGGGTGTTGTAGCAAAGAAAACTTCTCTCATGTCTCCATATAGAGTATTGAATCCAGTGTTAGGCCAAAGAGGAGGTACTCCTCAGCAGACCTCAGTGCACTTGCAGATATATGTAAAGAGGTGCTCCTGGAAGTATCAAAGCATGCCCAATATTTCAGACTGGAGACAGTGACAACTAGTGTAGCTCCTTTAAATCACTGTAATGAGGTTTCTGTGGAGGGAAGGTGGATGATGGGACTTAGGCAGACCGCACTAAATCCTCCCTCATAACACTGTGCTCTGACCAATGTGGCTCAGAAGCAAGCAAAACAAACATACATCAGAGTAGAAAAACAGAGCAACAAGAAGCACGTGCAGCAGAGTATATCATGCAGCACTGCT
Source organism: Cyclura pinguis (assembly GCA_030412105.1). NCBI lineage: Eukaryota > Metazoa > Chordata > Lepidosauria > Squamata > Iguanidae > Cyclura > Cyclura pinguis. Next base: position 105,547,220 of record CM059600.1, on the reverse strand, counting down.
CTGACCCCAAAAGCTGCCCACTAAGAACACTAGCACATAGTGTTGTCATCCAAAAATATACCTGGAGGCTTTTTATTCTTCAGTTCCAATATATACATCAGTACAGGTTTGCAGATCCTTCATCACAGGTTCAGCATTCCATCACCATATCAGGTAGAGATATGCTCCGGCCTGGATTACGTGTCACCATGGTTGATGAAACCCCTTGCCCAGGTTTCATATCACTATGACTCAGCCTTATTGTCACATGGGAATTACCTCATACTTGCACAGTCATTCCCAGGTGCTTCCACATGCACATCATGGTATTTTTAATTGGAACAAAGGTCACAGCTATATTTTTCCAACAGTTTCTGTATGATGTTCCAAACAATGATCAGGCTGCTCCATTCTGCACTAGTTTAGCAGACTGGTATGGGTCTGCATAATGTTTGTATAACGCATTCTGCTACACATGCAAAATGTGTAATTTTTTTGTTTCTCACTAGCCATAGGAATAGTAAGGAGCTATGCAGAATACTGATGCTCTATCACCTTTTCAGCCACCTCACTGTCTTCTTAGATTTTAATAAGCACTGCACAACCCATTTGAAGTTTGTACTGAAAACACAGTGATGTAAACCTTAAAAAAAGCAGTTAAAGCACTGATTTTCAGGAAACTGAATGTTGTATTCGGTGCTATGTCTTGTAACTCTTTTGCATTTGCACAAAACTGTAGCATATATAGTACCTTATTTAAATTTTCATATTCTGCTCTCACATTCACAGTGGAAGCTGCAAACAGTTTGGACATATTTTCATTTCATTATGAACAGCTCATGATCAACATTCTTTAGAAACAACAACAGCAACAGTGTTAATCCAAGATTGAAGACTGAAGAAATACTAACCCGAAATGTTCCAGGTAACTGAAAGTGAAGAGTGATGTTTGGAGTACTGAATAGCTCTCCTGACAGAGAGAAATGTCAGTTTCCCTGGCTTCTACTGACTTTGCATAAATATATATACTTTCAAAAATGCAGCTTTGTAAACTTTTTGCAAAAGCATTTTGTTTTTTCCCTCTTTTCTTCCTTTTCAAGGATATTGTAGGACACACATCATGCAGGAGATAACAAACGTAACTTCAACTGTGCACGTTTATAGTTAATATCACTCCTGTTTATTTCAGCAAAAACTGCTTTTTGATTGTACATCTAGCCCAGAAGACAGCAATGCAACATTCAAAATCTTGCACCCAATAACTGAAACACACAGTGATCCAAATGAAGACAGTGGCCTTTTTCAGACATAATGGAAAATCATACTTTCCCAATATATGACTAAGTCTGCTTCAGACCTCAAGGTCACACACTCCATTTCAGGAAAAAAAACAACAACAGATCATTTCCACTTGCAATCTTAAACAACAGTTCTCCTACATGACTTTTGAATATGTGGTTTATAGTTTGTTTAAACCATGATTAGTATGAACAAGCAAATACTCAACTCATGATTTGTTTTAGCAAGAACTCTGAGCAGATACACTCTTTTAGAAAGGATGACCAATCTGCTGGGCTCACTTGTAATAACTACGACAAAGCTTTATAAATTAACCTCAAACTTCATTTTGCCAAGTGCTCTATATTTTCCAGGAACGAAAGACACAAATACAGAGAATCTAGAAGGGCTTTATAACTAAAAAGCTAGCATGAATTTGCAGTTGGCTGATAAAAATAAAATAAAATAAAACACACACACACACAAAAAAACACCCAGATATAATATATGGCAAATTTCAAATCCAAATATTTGACCCTCATGCAGAACAAAGTTGTTCAGTGGGCAGTAAGTGATGAGTATATTGGCCTATTGATGGCTGTTAATGGGCTCTTTTGTTACTGTTCCATTAGAGATTATACCAAGCTTTAAGAAGATCAGGAGCATGTGATTACATCTGACTGCCAGTTTGCCACAGCTGGCTAAACAAAAGTTCTTGAAAAGTTCTTCTACTCGTAAGAAAGAAAACATAAGCTGAATAATTAAGACACATGCGACATGTATAATAATTATTCAGAAGAATAACATAAGTTGAATAATAAGGATACATGAGACATTAAAATACTAGCAATTTCAGCTATTGGAGGAAAAGGATGAGTTTACGTATCTGAAATAAAATATATATAGGACATTTAAGCAATTCAAAAATGTTAAATATCACAGGGACTTGCCTCAAATCTCTTTATTTGTCAAGAAAGTGCAGGAAGATTTGGGCCTTTAAAAACTTCTCAAGAGTTTAAACCCCACTACACATTTCCAGTATTTTAGTTTTTAGGAAATCAACTATACTCCGCTGTAATCCTTCTTACCTAAAGCTCTCCATAAATGTGTGGTATGTAAATCCTGAACAGATTAAACTATTCCACTAAAGTTATGAGCATAGTTAACATCTGCAATGTCTGACTACTTCAAATACCATCATACTCCCCCAATCTGACCAGAAACTAAACATTCAGAATGACTTTAAAAACTGAGATCAAGATCTAATAACTGTGCTGATGCTTCTTCTCTGATGCTGGATGTGACATTAGAGGCAAGGCAAGGCAAAGTGTGGTAGTAATGAAAGAAGGAGGCTCCTTAAATGTCTTCTTTCCAGGGACAGCTCAGAGCCAGTAATCTTCTTCTCCCATCAAATGCCACCTCCCCGTGCCAAAAGTAAGACAAAACTCACAAGACAAACCATTATTTGACTACAGTGCTGCCTACAGAAGCAAGGCTAAAAGTCTTTATTCATTAGTAACATCTCTTATGTAGATTTTTTTTTAATGTATGAATGTTTTATAACACATTTCAGCATCAGTTTCCAGGGCAGCTATGCTAACTTCCTGGTATTTATTAGCTTCATGCATAATTCTGCCTGTTCTTCTTCTTCTTCTTCTTCTTCTTCTTGTTAACTGTGTGGCCTTCAAGTTGTTTCAAACTCATGGCGAACCTAGGGCAAACCTATCACAGGGTTTTCTGGGGCTGAGAGTATGTGACATGCCCAAGGTCACCCAGTGGGTTTCCATGGCCAAGTGGGGAACTGAACCCTGGTCTCCAGCATCACAGTCTAACACTCAAACAGTTACACCATGCTGGCTCTGCCCTCGTTATCTTCAAATCATTCTACTCACAGTAGCCTAATTTAGACAATCAAATATGACTTAATAAACCAAACTATGAATGAACTTTACATACCCACATTCAGCCCCTTTTTTCTCACTTTTTTTCCTTTTTCACAAACAGCAAAACAAACCAGGAAACTTCCTATTAAAGCTAAATGTAGCTAGAGAACTAACTGCAGCTGCCTTGCTAGTTAAAATACCAGCAAGGGGCAGTGTGTAGTGCTAAAACCCATGTATATCCACACTTATTAAACAATAATCTGATCATTCTAATTAACCCAGGGATATCTTGCTGGTGCATTTTCAAGTCCAGCTGGTTCTCTATTCTGTTCTTGCTCTAGAAGGTCCCCAACATGCATACTACCCTGTGAAGATGTATTCTTCCCTCCCAAAGGTACCACTATTCTCAATTCTATTTTACTAGAATTAATCAAAGGTATCTCTAAAGTTTCAAAAATCAGTACTCCAACATATCCCAGGAATTAAAACACTTCACTATATTTTTAGAGTCACTAAATTGAGATCGATAGTGCTACTCTCTCCCATAGTTTACAAGCTTTTAAGAATTTGTGGTACGATTCCAAACATACCATTATGTGAAATGCTTATTCATATCTCGATATAATGCATCAACAATAGTCCCCAACATTAAAATTTGATTCAAAAGAGCTATCAGTTTTTTCTGACACTGGTCGCTCTAGAAAAGGTGTGTATGGAAATAAGCGTGTTTCTGAAATTCAAAGCTACAGATCTAGAAGCAAGTTTTAAACATTTTCCAAGCACAAGCCCTTCCTCCTAAGAGAAAAAAAAATCAGAAGGAAGTTCCTTCACTATCTCCTGGTTATATTCATGAGCTAGAAAATGACATGTATCTTTACTACAAAATACTGAAAATTTTATTTACTGAATGTACAGCTCACCTTTCTCCCAATATGGGACTAATATGAAAAGATGAGAGTATTTGCTGATCAATTATGATTACATAGGTTAAGAAAGAATTAAAACTTTGTCCTCTTTACCCAGTGCTCCTCAAATCCTCTGAGCAGGCCTCACATATAGAGGAGATCACCGACTGGCATTTTCAACATTGCTGCTGTCTGTTAAAAAATTCAGAATGCCATAAACATGTTTCATAAAACTGTTAAGAAAAAAATAACAAAACAAATATTGCTGTTTTGTGGCAATGTCCTAACTAAATTAAATACACCTCAGAAACACAAACTGGATTTGGGTGGCTAGTGAGTCATAAAGTAGGCTTAATGTTTTAGAAGTGGAATTAGAGGCTTTCAGACCTGATCAGTAAGTACCACAGTTGACCATCTCTCCCCCATTTTTGTCTCTGCTGGGAGCGGTCAAGTAGACAGACTGAAAGAAACCATTCCAAATCAAGTCTAGCATAAACTGCTTCCATCTCATTTTGATTATATATGGGTTCCTTTTGGCTAGCAGTAGTTGGCAATATGAATCAGCTCTACACTGATTGAAGACTAGCAACTCAGGCCTACTCATCGGTCTATACCTAGGATGCAGCAGAGCAAAATCCAAAATAGAAACAGAGGCTGATCCTCCTGAATGTAGCAAGTTCGTTTTGCACTTGCCTACTCTATAGGAGGCATTATAGTTCATGTATATCAGCAGGTAGCACTGTGTGTTGACAAAATACTCAGGACATTTTATAAAAATCACCAAATGAAAAGCAAAGAGGCTTCAAGAAATTTCTTCTAATTATCTCATATCTGAATTTGCTGCTAAGAAAAGTATATTATAAAGATTCACTAATTTTTACAATCATTTGAATACTATTTGTCATTATGAGTAAACATTCTCTTTAACTTCATTGTTGGTTCTAGATGAGATGAAACATTTATTATTACAGTCAAAAATCAGTCAGTAGACAACAAAAATCACAAACAAGAACAAGAAGAATCAAGGTTAAAAACATATGAAACAATCAAATGAATCAGGCTTGTGGCAGCTGAGCTCTTGTCCTTATTGCAACATAAAAGAACTCTGAAACTAGTTGAACGACAGAATGAACTGTGTCAGATAAACAATAGGACACATAAAATTTGCTTTCTCGGCTGGAAATTTAGAAATGGGAGCAATTAATTCCCATCTGGCATCATGATAAAAATAACCATAAAGGAAAAGAGTCTCAGAATTCCCAGACCTTCAGGGACAAAGATTCTTAATACTAGAATGCCTACTGAACTTTCTCGCTGAGAGTGTAGAAGGTAGTACATTCAACTGAGCCAGTGAAAATGAAGCTCTAAACTTCCCAGATGTATAAGAAATGTTAAAATAAACAAAAGAGCACAACTCCGATGGCACAGCGACACAGAGCCTGATGGTTAGCATCACAAAATATTTGGAGAAGGAATGCTCTAATTTCTTCATCACCCAAAGACAGAGAAATCTCTGTAGCATAAGCATGCAATGGACAGCCTTAAGCCAAGTATTTAAATATGAGTTGTACCAATGAAAGCACAGTAACTTAAAATTTGATTCCTGTAAGAAAATTTGATCTATTCATAAAAGGTCAAAGCTTGAGCCATGCAAGAGAGATTTCTCAACATTTTCCAGACACTTAGCCCATTTCCACACTTGATTGTTATAGTGACATTATTCCACTTTCAACATCCTATGGAATCCTGAGGTTTGCAGTTTAGGGGTTTGTACCTTTGAGGTCCCTCCCTAAACTGCAAACCCAGGACTCCATAGGATGTTGAAAGTGGAATAATCATGCTATAACAGGCTAGTGCAGAAATGGCCTCAGATACTCCAAAGACCAATATAAGAAAAAGTAACCTCATTTTATCAAGAATACATATCTGAGGTAGCTATGCAGCAAACTACAACAACATCTGAAATCCACAAAATGGGTTACCTTTATTGGGCCAGCCAAAAATGCACAAAATATATCATGCAAGCTTTCAAAACTGCACTGACTTCTTCATCAGGCAAAGGTGTGAAAATTGGTAACAGTAAAGAAAAAAAAGGACAATGTTAGAGTCACGGGTCTACATTTTGTCACAATTATGTTGTTGTTATCAGTTAAGATGGTCTGGAGGGATATTCACAGAGGCCACTCCTCTCTTTGCCTACATGGACTCCAGGAGATGAAGAGTTGTAACATCCAGGCAATAAAATTTAAACACCATTAGTAACAGAAAAATTAGCTTTCCTGATTTTTAACATACTTTCTTGATGAAAAAGTCAGTGGAAATTTGAAAGCTTGCATGGTATATTCTGCAGATGTTTTCAAGGGTGATGTTAACATGCTTCATCCAAATGGCTACTCTAAAACAGAAGGTGAGACAGCTTTCTTGCACAAAACACCTGAAGTACTTACTTAATAGAATGGTCACCCCAGTATAAGTTATGTAGAATGGTCAAAGAATTACATGCAGCTAGAAGTACAGAGGCTCTGTCAAAGTCTCTGTTTGTGGTATGTTGGAAATGGATAACCAAATATTTGTAAGTGACAACAATAACATAATTGAGTACCCAATGGTGCATCATCTTAGATCCAAAAAGCAATTTACCACAGCTGATGGTTAAGTGATTATTGTTACATAAAGGCCTTTAATAAACAAGACTAATTGCCAATCTTTGTGGCCAAAAGTGGGATATAAACAAAGTGGTTTAGTCTAGAATAAGATTATGAAGTTGTTGGCATACAGCAGTAATGATATCTGAACACAGGACAGTTTTGGAGTACAGGAATCAAACATTGGCAGGAATCAAATTAGTCACAAATAGACTAAATAATGTGGGGTCCAAACACAATCTTGCCTCACATCTTGAAGATTACTGATTGCTTTAAATAGTTTATTTTTAACACTGTACCTTGGCTACAATGCTGTTGATTACATAAACCGATATAATGTGGGCTTATGTCTGCTATGTTCCATTTGGACACTGGGGAAGCAGATATTCAACATTTTATGGTGCAATATGCACACACATACCCCTGGCAACTTCCAAGAACTTGGGGTGTTTGCCATGAATGTTTACTGTCCCAGGGAGGCCTGCAACCTGTTTTTAAGATGAAATGCCATCCGGCTTTCAGAAGAGACAATTTACTGGGGCAGCAGAAGGGTGGCCCAGGGAATTCAGGTGGCTGCCTGACTGGGGGGTGGGGGTGCGTGCACACATTCTGCTTAAGGGCCATACTTTTCCCACTTGTGGTTTAAACATTAAAGTTGTGTCATTTCAACATCCTGCAGTAAAGCACAAGATAACAAAGAGCTTGTGGATAGTCCCATTCCATTTCATGGGAGGGGTTGCTAATACGCCAGAGGACAGGATCAAAATTCAAAATGACCTGGACAGATTGGAGAGCTGGGCCAAAGCTAACAAAACGAAAGTCAACAGAGAGAAGTGTAAGGTCCTACACTTAGGTAGAAAAAATGGAATGCAGAAATATAGGATGGGGGACATGTGGCTGGATGGCAGTATGTGTGAAAGGGATCTAGGAGTCTTAATAGACCACAAGCTGAACATGAGTCAGCAATGTGATGCGGTAGCCAAGAAAGCCAATGCAATTCTCGGCTGCATCAATAGGAGTATGGTGTCTAGATCGAGGGAGGTACTGGTACCAATCTACTCTGCTTTGGTTAGACCTCATCTTGAATACTGTGTCCAGTTCTGGGCACCCCAATTCAAGAAGGACATGGTCAAGCTGGAGCAGGTCCAGAGGAGGGCGACCAAAATGGTGAAGGGCCTGCAAGCCAAGACCTATGAGGATAGACTTAGAGAGCTGGGTATGTTCAGTCTGCAGAAGAGAAGGTTAAGAGGGGACATGATAGCTATGTTTAAATATTTGAAGGGATGCCATGTAGAGGAGGGAGAGGGCTTGTTTTCTGCTGCTCCAGAGACCAGGACAAGGAGCAATGGATTCAAGCTGCAGGAAAGGAGATTCCACCTGAACCTCAGGAAGAACTTCCTGACGGTCAGGGCTGTCCAGCAGTGGAATATGCTGCCTCGGAGTGTGGTGGAGTCTCCTTCTTTGGAGGTTTTTAAGCAGAGGCTGGATGACCATCTGTCGGGAGTGCTTTGAGGGTGTTCCTGCATGGCAGGGGGTTGGACTGGATGGCCCGTGTGGTCTCTTCCAACTCTACATTTCTATGATTCTATGATTCTATGATTCTATGTATAGACTGCTCAAGACTATCCCAAGTATTTTTAATTTAATGCAAACAGGGCAATGACAGACATTAAAAAGTCAAATTCCATTTTCTTATATCTAATCAGCACTCATACTGCACAGTGGTCTAAATCCAGAGATTTGACCAATTTTTCATTCACTGAGAGGCATATCTGGTAGGAAAGATTTGCCAGGCATGGTAACTAAGGCTTGCCATGATTGTCCCACGCACTAACCACTTTCTTTTCTTTATTTATATAATTTACATCTTGCCTTCCTCCCAACAGGGAGAAATTTGTAGACATTGGGAGAAATCCCAGTATTTCTCAATATTTGACTTAATGGAGTAAGTTCAGTTTCTATGTGATTTAGTCTCAGACTGCCACCTGGCTTCCTGTAACAACAAAATAGCCCATTACTGTATGAAACTTAGGGTCAACCATCTACCTTTTCCATCTACTTTCACTTTTATGAGGTTCCATTTGTGTCAATGCGAATGGGAGAACATATCCAAAATGTAATTTACATTTTCTAACTCTCCTTTTGTGATTTTAAAAACACAAACCTTTGTTGGTGCAGTGGTTAACAATTACGCTGGATTCTAAACACATTTTCACAATAGATTCCAAAGCCCCTCCCATCTTGCTGGGGGCCAGATACCAGTTATATATCAAGTCTTCATATCATATTAGATGAAGACTTGATTAAATATATGGGGAAAAATCCCAATTACAGAAAGACTGAAGGAATAGTATACACTGCAAGTCAATATAATAATTTGTCTTCCAAGATACAAGATTTAGCATTTGTTTCTCACAGCAAATACGGGTGTTTATTTCTTAAAAAAGGATTACATGCAAAACTTAAATGTTTTTAACTTTTCTGGAAGCTGCCTTCGGTCCCCCTTTCATTCCTCCTCCCCTTCAAAGGTGAGGGGGAGTGGGGGGTGACATCAAACAAATATTTAGCCCCTGGGGCCCTCCAAATCCTAAAAAGAACCTGATGTTGCTATCACTCATAATCAGCTTCCATACAGCAGGGAGGCTTTACTAGCCTTATGCTAACCTAACTCTTCCTGGATCAGGGCCAGTTTCAGCACCAACTCCCTCTTCCTTTGTTCTGAAATGCTGCAGACACTGTGATGTCATCATCACCCTAGCAGTGAGACATCAGTCTCCCTTTTCACTTACTAGCTCTTGAAAGATTCTAGCTTGATTTCATTTATGTGATATCAAGCTTATTTCTACTTTCTCAAGGACTAGTTTATGTTCAAATAAAGTCAAGACACATTAACTGCTCCCTTTTTTGTTCAATGTGAATTGCCACAGTTATTAAAAGGGCAACTTTATATTTTCTAGGGAGTAAATTTCACCGAACGTGTTGGTTGGACTTCTGTTCCAAATACACTGCCAACATGCAGGATTCTGCTATACTTCTACACCACCTACACGTTATCCTCATCCCTTCTCATTCACACACACACAGCACAAACTGCACAAGTTACATTAAGCATGATAGGAAAGAGTAAACACTGGGGAAGAACTTGTACAACGAGAAATGGAGTAGACGTTATGGCGACTTGGATATATTTGCAAGACGAAACAGGAAGATTTCTGTAGAAATCGCTTTCACTGGATCATGGATGGAAGGAGTTCTTTGGTTCACAGAAGAAGGATCAAAGTCCTCCCCAATCCCAGTCTCTACTTCTTCATCCCATTCTTACTTCCCACTCCCTGTCCCAGTTGCATTCATCAGGAACAATGTCTCCAGTTGGGTAATATATTCTACACTATACAGGTAGCTGTGCTTGCTTTTCCAAGCCTTATCTTGCCCCATTTCTCTAGATGTGGCATCCAAATGTGGCTGCATGGCCTCTTCCTGGATTCTATTTCTTTGTCACATCTCTGTCACATTGTGAACTTGTAACCCAGCAAAATCTTGTGGTACTTTAAAAACTGACAAATGTATTATGCCATAAACTTTCATGAAGTAGTGCCCATATGGAGAGGAAATATAAGATAGCCACAGCATGAAAGTCAATTCTTGCATTTGAATTCCCCCCCAACACACACACACACACACTTTTAAAAAATCCTCTAAAAATCAAAACACTGACATTTTCGTCAATGATGTTGGTTTTACTTTAATAGTGAGAGAGTAAAAACACACACTTTGAAGAATTCTGAATTCTGGAATGACTAATAAAAAGTAACACTTGTACATCATTTCATGCCAGACAAATTAGGCTTCAAAAATGTAATTTTTACATAATTTCTACTGTGTTAAGCCTTTAGAGTATTGGTATGCCCACATTTGTTGCTGCAGCAACTACAACAGCAGCTGTATTTTCAGAAAGTGGAGGATTCCACTCCAAATCCTTTTATTATTTCAGCCAGCTACAAATGCAAATATAATAGTATCTACTAAACAGCTAGTGCCCTTTCTATGATCTTGGGCAGTCATGATTCTTTACACAGTTGTTTCCCTTGAGAGGCTACACCCTGCTGATCTCTAGGACAATATGAAATATGCTCCTCCTTTAGATTTATAAAACTGGTTGCACCAGTTGATCAAATAACCACACAGTCTTAAAAAGGCAGAAACCTTTCACCTTGTTACGCTGGATTTCTGCAGCAGCCCTTTATCTCCCAACCCTTTCCTTCCCAGCAGACTTCTGCACCACCTCCATATGAGTCTGGTGGATCTCCCAGTGCTTTACAGTAGATTATGAGGATGCTCCGTCCAGCTTCCTCTGGCATAACTGTTCCCACAGCAGAATAACACAACTACGTTATTTATAACTTTTGCAGGTTTTAAAAAAATATTTTGTTTGCAGTCCCACATGAACCTTGCAATGTACAACGACAAAGCTCTCATATATACAGACTCCTTTATTCACTTCAATACAAAAACCAGCTGGGATCAAATCCCTGCCACAGAAACCCCTGGGGTGACCTTGGGTAAGTCACACTCTCTCAGCCTCAGAGGAAGGCAAAGGCAACCTCCCTGTAAACAAATCTTGTCAAAACACCTTTGTAATGTCTGACTTATGGCATAGAGTTGCCATAGATCAAACAACACTTGAAGGCACACAACAACAAACACTTGCAGATGAGAGAACTCGATGGCAAAGGGACAACACATAAAGTCATGTATCATTATCTTTATTATCTAATGAAAACTTGATATTTACAGTGTTAATCAGACATTTTCAAGAGGAGAATCTATGCATTTGTAAACACAGTGAATATCTGCAAGAGCTCATTTGTATTTCCAGAACAGAAGAAACATACAGATGGAACAGCCTCCAAGACACTGCATCCATACACTTAATCCTGCAAAGACAATTCTTTTTTTGAGCCTCAACAAGCAGGTAAGAGGCTATGTGCAACTCCAGATTTACACAGCAGAAGCTGACCAAATACCAAACATTCCAATTATTAACCTCCACAGTACACTCCTGCCCCTTCCCACTAGTCAAACGCATTTCACAGAGCTGGCTTATGCACATTTTACAATGACAAAGAAAATCGGAGATTATAAACCCCTAAAACAACTTGAAGTCGAGATTATAACTATGCTTATCTCACCCCTCTTGCTTCCTCAGCTACAACAAACTCAAAAGATACGAATACTGTTTCTTACTAAGAAATTTCTTTCCAAAGGTCAGTGAACATACTTTTAAAAGTGACAGTCTTGGTCTTGTGATAGACCAACACTTTTCTAAAAACATAAACAGAATCTGGAATGGACTTAAGATGTGAATGGAGAAAAATAAAGAAGAAAAATCATTCTTTGAAGGACAGCTTTAAGTATGAGATTATTTAGCCCTTTTCAGAAATTAAATTCCCATGTAATTAAAAATCAAAATGTCTTCAGCCTTTTCTAACTCTAAACAAAGAGCCACAAATTGAAGCAAAGCATTCCATCACAAAAGTGAAAAGTTAAAATTCACAGTTTAAACATGCCCACTGTGCCTTCAGGAAGGCATGCTATTGTGACTGGAAGTATCTATACACTTTGGAAATATGAAACTTTATTTTATTCAGATCAATAACTCAGGCTGGAATTCTATAACATGTACTATTAAGCCTCACTGAATACCATGTATTCATGTATAGATTTGCAATGTTAGCTATTTAGAAATAACTTTAATTATGTTACTTAAGCTTAAGACATAGTTTGTTTAGTTCAAAATAGATGTGAAATAACTTGGTCAAGATACATTATTTCAATCTAAAGACTGGAAACTTGACTTCCAAGGGGGGGGGTGTCAAAAAGGTCATATGGTTAACTGCACAATATGCATTACTCAGAACACATTCCAAATTGTAACACTACAGTCAAAAGGAAACTGCAACATAACAGATCTGTTATGTACACATGACCACCATGCTCTGGCATTCCACCCCCCCCCCCCAAAAATTCTACATGTGGAGTGATCTTAAAATACATACACATGATTCAGGGAACTGAGCCTAACTCCGCAATGTCAGTTCTCTCTCCTCTCATGTATTTACCGTAGCCCTACGCAGGCAAATGTAAGGGTTAGAAATGCGGTGGAAGCGAAGACAGGCAAGCAAGCCCTCTCCCACCAGCCTTCCATGCCTGGTTTCAATCTTTCTGCATTGAATAAACTGCTGCAACAGGAGGACTGAATACATTCCACTGCATACACCTATGACTTCCCTTGTGATCAGGGACCCTGGTAAGATAGGGTTTCAAGTCAAGGGGAGGCTTGTAAACGCCTTCAGCTGAACATGCTTACAATTCCCCTGCAGATCTTAGTACAACACATGAGATCTTCAGAAGACGCCCCACACGCTGGGATATCAGTGCCTATATGCACACTCTCATCTGCACCCCCAATCCCACTCATGTTCATCTTCTGCACAGGCTGAGTGCTTGCACAGTGCTTGCAAGGTAATACAATTTTCAAAAAGGGACTATATTAGTCCGTTTCAGTTTAAAAAGAGGGAGGAAAATGGAGTCTTCTGTACAAGTTTTTGTCAAATACAGACCATTTCCTTCAGCTGTCTTCTCTTGTCTGCAGAAATGGGCTGTAGCAGTCTTAAGGCATCACAAGACTCCTTTTTGCTTGCTTGGTTTTTCATTAAATGTAAACATTATATTCTTGGACCAAATTAGCAAGAATTTGGAAGCATTACATTTCCAATTTAACAAAACCCAGAGTCTCCTGGTTCACACGGCCATAGTTGTTCTGGGAGGTGTAGGTAAAAAAACTAATGATTTCAAACTTTCCATCTAAATCTGACCTGCACAACTTGACAGTAGGTAAGGGCCAATATTAAATAGGCCATACTTCTTTGGGCCGCAGATAGGTTTTTAATGCCTCACTTTCCAAGTAAAGTGATAATAATGGTATAATAATGTTCTTTATTTGCAAAATGGTTTAATAATTAATTATACTATATATATATATACACACACACACACACACACACACACTAATCATTAATTAATGATTAAACTATTTTGCAAATAGAATAAACCATATTATAAGAAAAAGAAATTTCAATTATTACACTTACTACTTAAGAAACAAAATATTACTTTGGTAAGTTTGAATATATTTTAAAGATTTTCTTACAGGTGGAGTCTTAAAAGGAGTGCAGCTACTCAATATTGCATAACAAATCAATATATTATTTGTGGACATATTAGCAACAGCAGTAGACAAACAACTGGGTCATCTCTAAGCCAAAAATAAAATACATACATATATAAAAAATAACCCAAATAAGCTGTAAATACAAAATATTTATATACCATGCAAATGAGTAATTTTTTAGGGTTACCAGTGCTGGGTCCCAAAACATCATCCTAGCACTACTGAATTATGAATACTTTTGTGTGTGTATATGTGAGTTCAAATCACTTGCCAACTTATGGCAACCTCATGAATTTCGTAGGTTTTCTAAGGCAAGGAATACTCAGAGGTAGCTCTGCCAGTTCCTCACCCTGAAATATAGCCTACAGCACCTGATGGCTGTTGGCAGTTGCCCATCCAAGTACTACCCAGAGCTGACCCTGCTTAGCTTCCAAAATCAGATGGGATGCGATGCCTTTAGGATTTTTAGGCCTATATGAATACCTCAAACTTGTCATTATTTTAATTCTTCTTAAATGTAACTGTACCTTCTCCCTCTCGCTCTCCTCCTCCCCGATTGCACCCAGAGTGGGTGGGAAAGGGAAGTGAGGGGGATCTCATCCTCCTCGATCTCCTCCTCCCCGCTGCAGGCCGCACGGAATATTTTCACAGGCTGCACGCGGCCCGCGGATCATATCTTGTGCAGACCTGATCTAAGTAAAGAACATTAAGAACCACTCTGCTAGATCAGATCAAAGGCCATCTTGACAGCTACTCAGATGCCTGTAGAATGGGGCTGACAAATGCATGAGAGCAGAGCCAGTTCCTCCTGCATGGTACTTGTACAGACTACACTTCCACCACAACTAGCTTAAATCAGTCCACTTTCCTCTACAGTCTCTCTCAAAATGGTGACCGGAACCAACATCATGTCAGTTCCTGTTGTTTTTTTGAGAAGAACCACAGAGGAAAACAAAGGCATTTGGGGATAGAGCAGGTTTTGGGGAGAGGTTGTGTGATTGGGGTGTTTTTATATCACATATGGGTGATTTTCTGTTTTCAGGTAAAAGGTGTCAAAATTCATGTTAAAAAATATTTTAAAAGTGGGGTTTGGAAAAACTTTTGTGGACTGGTGAGGGGCTGGAAAAGTGGGGTACATGGACCACATGTGCCTCTCTGTCCTCCCCTGCTCTGGAACTTCCTCACAGACAAAGCACGAAAATGGAAGCCTTCTTCTTTTTCTTCCCTGAGGTGAACATGGAACCTCCATCTATCTGTCATGGCTAATAGCAGAAGATTGCCATGTATAATCCTTTAGCATCACGTGCTTGTGCCTAATCATCATAGTTTCCAGGGAAATAAATTCTGTAATTTTATTACATAAAGCTGCTTTCATTTGTCAGTTTTGAATGTACTTAACAATCAGTTTCATTTGGGGACTCCCATATGCAAACACTGGAAGAGAAAGAAGAAATAATATTCACTCAATACAAAAAAAATCATGATTTCATATAGCTCTTATCATCCACATCAGAAAACAGCTGCACATGGTTTTGGTAGCTGTGTGATTGCTGCCAACCACGGGTTGGTCACAGCACAATTAGTCCCAAGATACTTCAAGGTTCACCATAACTACCACTCCTGCTTCGGTCTCTAGCAATAAATTAGGTTGGAATGTGAGGGCTTATATAGCACTGAGTTCGTTTTGAGCTTCTCTGAACTTCAGTGAAAGATGTGGGGATTCTCCTGCCTCTTTCTTGTCTCAGGAGAAGGGCAAGAGAATTTTATGGACCTCATAAGCAGTCTCCAGAAAACACTGAAGTCACTGAGGCCAACTGCTGTGTGAGAAAGATCAGCAGGACCCCTTGCCCACAGTGAAACACATGTGCTGACAATCCTTAACCTACAGTGGTCTGAGTGGAACAATTCCGCCTAGGTCCCATACTCTAAGATTTGGGCTGTCTCTCAACCATTTTGAGGGAGTTTGGGGGCACCAAAGTATTTTTCAAAGCCCTGTTTCTGAACTGTGCGCAGGATGCTTCCTACACAACAGATTGGTATAAGAATTGTTTATATCATAAAACAGCAATCCCTAGATTTCCTTGTTTCCCTCCTCCTTCCCATGTTTTCCATCTATATATTTATATAGATTATAAAGTGGAAGGCAGAGATTGTTTCATTTTTCTTGATCTATAAATCACTGAGAGTGCTGCCAGCTGAAGAGCAGGGTATAAATGTTTTTAACAAAGTAAATGAGAAGAGTAGCAGTTATCTCCATAAAAAAAAATACTTGTCAACAGCAAGCTAACAAATGCATTCGAGGACCTTTCAGCATGTTAGTAGTCACCACAACATCTGGGAGTTGTTCAATGGTCACAATTACTTGCATGATATGCAACCAACATTCCAGCTCTAGAATGTCTAGGGAACATTACTACATCTTCTTCCTTACCCAGATGTTATTTCAACTTAGAGTGAACTTGTGGGAATGTTTTACTTTTAACTGCTCCCTTTCATTCACCAATGTATTCATTAGTCAAATGCAGAAACACCCTGACTAGTCAAATCTCTCCCTTGGCTACAATGTGAAACATATTTTTATACTGTAAGATGGAACATAAGAACAGGGCTATACGGTTGTAACGCTCTCTAGGGTGTAGTGGGGTTTAAGGTCTGCTCTTTTTGTTAAAAAAAAATGAAGTCCCAATGTTCAGAGGTCTCATGAAGTAACATAAGAATTTACCAGTACCTCATGCTAATCCAAAAAAAGAACACCGTTAGATTCAAATATGCTAATAAAGCCCATAACACAGGGGTGGGGAGAGAATCTGAAATTCAAGTACAATGTAAACTTTCACTATACTGTAAAAAAGAAAATGAAAAAGATAGCTTCATATGGAAATGAAGTCAGTCTATCTATATATTCAATAGGAACATGCCTTGGCATTTTACTAGTTCAGAACTTGACTTAAAACCAACTAGGTTTAAACTATCAATTTCAAACTGACGCAGCATATTAAAGGCATATTGCTGAACTCCCTTTAGTTCAATGATTACTTCTAGCAGATGGCCTTTAATGTCACCTCACACACACTGCCATGGTGGTTTTATGTGGTCCTGCAAAGCCATTACTATCAGCGTCACCACTATTTTTATTCTCACCTGTCAAATTAAATGCGTGAAGTCCAAAGGCTTGGAACAGATGACTGGTTTCTTAAACAGCCCCTAAGCAAGAAGCGGGGGGGATTTATTTTCCCCTTGATGTACCTAAGGAAAGTGGAGGCAGTACAAAGCAATTCAGAGGCATTAACTGTTGGCTACATGAAACCATGACTGTGTAGTTACCAAAAAACTGCAGGGGGAAACAGACCATGAAAATTCTACTCTCCCCACTCCATAATGGAGCTCATTCTCCAATAAAGGGGCAGAGAGAATTAATGCTCCCCTTTAACATCTTCACTTAAAGTGAACAAAGCGGCTCATGCTGCCACGTACCAATTAATCTACACTTAATAGCCAGTGCTTTTCACTAACTCCCCAACCCATGCTGCCCTTTAATTTCAGCTAACAGCTATCATGTGGCATTTAGCTCAAAGTTAGACAACTCAATGGTTTGTACAGAAGATATCTGCTGAAATAAAAAGCATCCTTGATTAGAAATCAGGCGATCTGTTGTAAAGATAGACTTGTAATTAGTTATAGTGAACAGTCTTACTCATGTCCACACTACCTTCCTTACAATGCATAGTAGAATATCCCATGGTTTAGAAGAATTAGCAGTTTCTTAATTCAGGAAAATCTAACCTTTACTGTGCTGCAGTTTTAGAGCCATGCAACCACAGTGACCCGAACTTTTCTTATTGTTAATATCAATGCCACAATGTTTTCAGTAGGCCGAATTTATGACCACCAGAAACTGTTTTTATTTTCGCCTGGGACTAAAAGAGCAGGGGGCTGCCATGTACCCGTCAGCCTGCAATACACAGTAGGTGGGACAGCATCCACTTTGAAGAATCAGAAGCTGCAGTAACCTGGCCTGTAACAAGCAAGGGTTACACACAGCTCTTGCATATATATTTTAACCAACTTTAGAATCTCGTGTTGAAATCATAGTTATCCAATAATTTCCCTGAAATAGTTCTGCTCCCAAATGTTGTACTGTAGCATATTAAAAAGAATGTCTGTGGATTACAGAACGTTTATTCAAACAGAGTTCCAAAACTGCTCCTCACAGCCCCTGTTCTCTCCCTTAAGTTGCACCAGAGACTCCCTAAACCTCCAGAAAGAGATCTGATGCAGGGTGGGAGAGGAATTACCAACAGAAAGTTTCCATTAGCAGAAGACAATATCTGGATTTCACCTCGTATTCTAAACCCAATCATGTCCACTTAAAATGACAGTTCCAATGCACATGAGATGTGCTGTTTGTCTCTTCTCTGCTTACGGATGAAAGTAGACGAACGGAGAGAGATAGAAGATTCCACTTCCCTTCTACTACTTACTTATCAAGATCCTGCCTCTTCTTCCTGTCCTTGTAAGCAATGACAGCCAAGAAGAGCCCAGCTTCACATTTTTCAGAATCCAAACATTTTTGAAGTTAAAAGAGGATGTGAGAATACGGGCACAACGCTACTGCAGTACTCTCTCAGATGGCCCTTCAAGACTAGAAGGGTGGGGATAAGTGACGACGTCATTCCCACGGCTGCCTCGGAGTTTTGAGAGATGCAAGACATGTTGTACAGGACTGAGACAAGGTGGCAGGTTGACTATTGATCATCCTTGAAGCATTTGGAGAGCTTTTGTTTTTAATGCTATTTTCTTCAACTCTGTACCTCATGTTTGGTTTCCAAGGTGGCCAACGACACAGAACAACTGGCTGATATTATGGGGAATAATTTCTTCAGTCATCTTCTATACTGCAGCCAACATAATGGTAAAGTAGCATTCAACTGTTTAAAGATCTCAGATCTGTCAGGAGGTTATGATCTCCTGGCAGTCACAGCTCTCTGCTCCCACACAGACATGGACCTGCTTGTCACTTCACAACCATGAGAGAAAGACACTGCAACACACTCAAAGGCATTCTTTTTTATTATTATTACTACTACTTATCATTTATTTATATAATGCCATCACTGCATATGGCTCTTTACAAGTAAAAAAACGACAAAACAGTTCCTTGCCCTCAGGTTTATAATCTAATTAAGACATGACACAAAAGGAAAAGAGGATGGCAATGTGGGACAGGATTAAGTCTAGCAAATACTGCCTCTTCATCTCTCCCTCCAAGGCCAGGGCACTGGCTGTTGGGATGGAAGGAGGGCCTTTCATCTGCTTCTGGGCCTAGGCATGGGAAAGATGTGCCTGTGCCTATTTTATGTATCTATGACAAAATTCTGTCACTGAAACAAGTATGACTCAAATTAAGCCTTGTATATTCACAAGCAACACGGGATGAACAGCGCTGAAAGTCAACCTAGTCATCCTTTGCCACAGGGACAGCTATAATGGAAACTTGAAGGACTTCAACTTTGTACTCTGATTATTGGCTTAACAGAAGCTTATGAAGAACACAGGAAATCCTGCCACAAGCAACTATTTGACAGCTCTCCTTTTTTTAGCTCCCGGGGGGAAAAGGTACAAAGATTGACAAGAAAAGCTTGCACATCTCACAGACAAGAAGTACTAAAAGGAGTAGAAGCTGAAGGATAGCTAAAGATACACACGGCATCTGTGAGCTTGACAGACACCCAAAGAGATGTTTAAGTAGTGGGGAAACATCTAGATCTAGAAGTAAGACTTTACAGAAACCCAAAATACACTTAGACAAAAATGCACACACACACACACACATACAGAGACAGAGACAGAGAGAGAGAGAGAATTCAACCATCTTTCCAGGCCTTTTGTTTTAGTGACAAATTCAAGCTATATATATGCTTACGTTTCAGGTAAAGCCACAAAAGAATGCATGTTCAACTGTCAGAGTCTTTGAAGAATCTACTACTGCTCTTCTGAATGTTTACCTTAATCACTGGCATATAACAATTAAACTACAGTTTCTTACATGTAATCTACATCTCCTCTGGTAGTAAACAGTTTGTTTCAAAACACAAAGTCAATGGATAAAAATTAGTTAATACTGTGGAGGACAACATTATTTAACTTGTACGTATCATCTAGGTTTGTTATAAATCTCGTTACAGAGACAATTTCATTTTCTAGATGAGAACTGACAGAACACGACCAGGGTGGAAACCTTCGCAACCAACTCCTTTCACGTAAGTGTGGAATTGTTCAAATCACCAAAACAGATACCATGTCATTATCACTCTGAACTCAGAGATCTCAGCTAATTTTGGAAGCAAAATAGAGTTAGGCCTATTTAATACTTGAATGGAAAACCACCAGGGGATATTATAGGTGTGCAGGTAGAGAGAATATCCTACTCGAAACTCTGAAGAGTGATTCCTGCAAGTCAGAGTTGACAATACTGGGCCAGATGGAATAATGGTCTGAATTGGTATAAGGGTTTCCTATGTCCCTACGTAATTGTTCCACAGCATTATTAACAGCAGAGGGGGCGAACTCACACAGTCAAGGATAAATGTCCCTTTCTCTTATCATGATCAAACTGGACCTTGCTTTAAGACTGATTGCTTATGCTGAGTAAAATAAATCTTCAATAACAAGTAAAATTAAATGACTCTGTAAAAAGGATATTTTCAGAAAGGTCAAATAGCAGGAGATAAATACGAGGGGGTAATTTTACTGTCAGCTGAATGATGTGATCTGACAGATCACTCATCATAACTTAATATGTAGTGTTTCTAGGCCAAGAAGCAGAACTGAGACACTGAATAGCTCGTAATAGATCAACAACTCCATGAGACAACTCTGCCATCATACCAAGGGAAAACAGCACCCAAAGAATACCTTTCAAAGCAGTTGATGCAATTTTTGCTTCCCTCCTAATTGCTGCAGAGACTGCAGAATACAGTTTGAAACACAGTGGCAATGGAGACTGGAGAATTTCAGTAACTTCGTAGTAAACTAGTCACTAGTAGAAGTAAAATAAATGAAATTGAGACTGGTAGGGACATAATAAAATTTCTTTCCTGACTTAAGATCTATAGCTGAAAGTGTATTGGCTTTTACACAGTTGCAGTCACTAAAGTTTAAAAGTGGGCACTATGAGGGAATAGCCATCTACTGTCAAATATATAAAGGAAGGAAGCCAAAGAAAAATAACTAGTATAAAAGGTCCACAAAATGGCAAGAATTTTTGAAAGAATTTAAATCTATTATTAATTTGTGTAAGTGTTAGAGCATGCATCTCACTATAAGCCAGGGATGTACAGGTATCTTGGACGGTATGCAGATATTCACAGCTCAATGGCTCCTACTTGCAGCAAGAGTGTTTTAATAATCATTTACTGAGGTAATGTGCAATCTTGACAGGAAGCCAGCCCTCTGGCTTCTCTTCCAACAAGCCAAAGAGATTACCCTAAAACAAACCGTGGCTTATTTCTCTGGCTTGCTGGTTGAGAGACAAACCAGAGAGCTGTTCCTTGGATTTATGGACTGCTTAACTGTTCTTGCTACAAGTGAAAACATACCCGCTACTAATTCCTCCTCAGCATGCCAGAATTTTCTTTAATTCCAGCTTGTTGGGACATCTGAATACACATATTCAATGTATCACTGAACACAGTGTTGCCAAATATTCAAAAAGATAGGTAAAATATCCAAAAGTTCTGATCTATTTTTTTCTTCAGTTTCGTTTTGAAAACAGAGAACTTGGGGTGGGAGAGGAGAGCTTAAAACAGGGGTGCGTAAAGTGTAGCCTGCGGTCCACTTGTGACCCCAGAACTGTTTTTGTGGACCTGGTGGGGGGCATATTGTCTCCAAATGCCCCCAAATGTCTTCTAGGGGATATGGGGGCATTTTCACTATATTTTGGAACTCCTTGGGCCATTTTAGGCCCAGAAAAGACCTTTTTAAGAACCAGAAGTGACTTCCAGTTATATCCTGTTTTGAAAACAGGCTTCTCATGTACGTAAAATAACCCAAAGGAGGCTAATATTTGGGTTCAAAAAAAAGATTTTTTTCCCCAGTGATAGGTTTGGTGGAGGGAGTACAGCAAGGCCCTTCAAAGTCTCTTGGGGGGCTAATATGCTGTTGTTGCCCACCGCAACCTAAAACATACACACTATACTTTTTTTATCACACCAGCTTTAAGACTGCAACCTGAACATATCTCCTTTTTAGTGACCCTTTCCCTTTTTCTGACTTTACTGTTTGGCCTAACAAATAGAACCTGAAAGCATCTTTCGTGACGTTGGAGATTGCCTAATCTAGGTGCCACCCCAAGAGGGGTTTATCAAATAGAATATTGTACTATTTAGATATTTTTGAAGAAATATATACCATTATTTTATTAAAAGTTATTGTATCACCCCCATTTTCACAGATGGACCTGAAAATTGTTGCACAGTATAATCTAACGATACAATCTGATAACAATTGTGGAGTCTGATACTGAGCTTGACAGCACTTAGTCTCAGGTACACATGCACACGACCATAGCCAAGCCTATCCTAGTTTTCATCAAATGAGAAAATACAAAGTTAGAAGCGGAAAAAAGCCAAAAATAAAAACCTTCATTTGTATACTACATCACTGGTTCTTATTATCCAGGTTTAGACACTGTATACAGCCTTAATTGTCTAGAGATAAGCGAAATTCCTGATTTTACAGAAGAAGGCCAAGAAGTAAACCACATTCATTGTTTTGCAGTAGAAACAGATCTGGATGTTAAGTTAAACTTGTTAACATTGAGCTCTAATACTAAATTATACATAGCACACAGATCTAGCTATCTTTAGCTCAAATTTATATTTATATCCTGTTTAATCACAAGAAATAAACAGATCCATGAGAATACTGACATAACTTAAACCGATTCTGGTTAGAGGAACAGATCAACAGTTTCTTACCAATGTGATTCAGATATGATAACAAGCTAAAATTTCAAGCTGTGAGAATAAGCCTTGAGTACACGCACTTTCCTCTGCAGCACAGCTGACTCTTTATTTCTTGTTGTAAACACACTTTGCAGTGTCACTCAAAGCTGACTAACCATAGTTGATCTTAATTACAGTTAGACTAGACAAGCCAACTTTCAACTACCACGATTGGAAATTGGCCTGTTTCTATTAACCATAGTTAAAATTAAGCACAATTTAACATTCAGGTAACATACTAAACTGATTAACCCACAGCAAACTGCTAGCCATTTCCTCTTGGTCACAGCAGAAGAAGACAGAGAAGCATACAAATTCACGTTCGCTGTGGTTGATATCTGCAACTGGTACTCCAGTAGTTTATGTTACCCCTCAGTTGGCCTGATCTGAGCATTCAAGTTGAGCTTTATGGACTACAGAATGTGCTAGGCTTACCTAATCTTTTCCTACGTTAGTTTACTCCAAGATTGTGTGTAGGTGTGTGCTTTCTGAAATGCTCATCAGCTGACGTTGGCTGGTAGAAGAGCCAAGCAAGAGGAAAGGTTGTACTGAACAAAAGGCTTATCATTGTACCGCAAAAAGCAACAGATGAAGCAAATACTGCAGCTCAAAGTAAAATATCTGAAGATGTTCTATATTCTCTTTGAAAGGATTGTCTTTGAATCCTGGATTGAAGAACTCTGTGGCAATGATATGAATTAAAAGTAACAACACAGTTCTAAAACACTAATCTTGAAGTGATTTTACCCATCATTATAAAAGCCAAAAATTAACAGCATTTTCTCTCAATTTCCCACTGTCAATCTTTTCCATTCTAGACATCAAGAGAAAATGGATGAAGGAAATCATCTGATTTTTTTTCTTTAAAAAGAACCTCAAATGCTTACATGGCTGCTTCACAACAATGTAGAGGAGATTACATTACATGTTTGTTTTTCAAAATGAAAAAAAAATATGGAACCACAATGGCAGAATTTTCCACTATACCAAAATTCTCCCATTATTTCCATAGTTGATAATGCACCTGGTATGTTTAAGAATACCAGTGCAGTTAACTTGCTAAGGACTTCATTTCTTCCTCAAAAGTCAACAAGTGATCAAAAGTTTGCAAATCATTGCCTCATAAATACAATCCAGTTTGGTAATACCAAAAACATTTTAACCAGTTTTAAACAATAAATATATGCCAGATATGGAAGTTGCTTGCAGGATGGCTAAAGCACCTGGAAATTACAATCCAAAATACTTTTACAAAGCCACAGTAAAAGCTCCCCAAGAAGAAAAAATACCAGACCTCTCCGCCTAATCAAAGTTGTGTCCTATCCCTGTAGGTATACCTACAGCCAACACTGTAGAGACCTTGTAACCCTCTTATTCAAATTTCAAAGGGACAGGGCTAAGGCTTCACTGATAATTTCAAATACGTATTGGCTGTGTTAAGAGAAAATGATAAACCACAAGTCGAGAGACTTACTGTTCCTGAGCAAGTGTACTGCTACACGCACCTGACCATTCCTAACAGAAGTGGCTTTATCAACAAAGAAATAACCAGCATGTAAATGTTAGAGTTATGGGCTTACCCAACTCTGAGCTCCTGAACAAGACAAGAATTGTAAACCAAATTTCAAATCATGACTTCAGATGCTAGTTTGTCAGAAGAGTAACAAGTTAGAAATCCAGAGTAGACACAGTCCTAAACCTTTTCCTCTCCTTGAGTTCTTTTTCACAAGAGTCACTCACTTTTGTGATAGGAACCAGTAGAAGCATTCAAGCAGCATGGATCAGCACATTTGCTCATGAACTGAGAAGCCAGGACTGTCTAGAAATCTGCCTTACTGTTTTGCGCTGGTGCAGCCATTAAGGAGACAGCAACCAAGATGGTCAAAAATCTGAAAACCAAGCCTCTTGGTAATTACTTAGGTAGTTGGGCATGTTAAGACTGAAAAGTGATATGACAGATATGACAGCCATCTTTAAATACCTGAAGAAGTCATGTAGAAGATGGTGCAAGCTTGTTTTCTGTTGCTCCAGAGGCTAGAGCAAGAATCACTGGATTAAGATTACAAGAAAAGAAATTCCACTTGAACATTAGGAACTTCTTAACTCTAAGAGTTAAGGGTAGTGCACTGTCATTCTTTAATCAGAAGTTGAGTGGCCATTTCTCAAGAGTTCTTTCTTTATGTATTGCTTCGTAATGGGAGTTGGAATAGACGGCCCTTGTGATCCCTTCCAACTTTATGAGTCTATGTTTTTAACAAATGATTCAAGAGGAGATGAACAGATAAAGCCAAAATAACTAGGATGCTGAAAAGGCATTGCCTTCTTTCTACCTGGGGGAGGTCTGTGTGCATTTAGCATATACAATCTACATTCCTAATTTGGAGTTTGGGAAAGTTATTTTCTGGAATACAATTCTCAGAATCCCCCAGCCAGCATTGGAAGTATACTCCAAAACAGTAACTTTCTAGACTCTTGATTACTTGATACACTATACAGAACATTTTAGCACAAACGGGGAACACTAAAATTTAGACTACCTAGACCTCACAAATCTATCTAGGTCACTCCACTCCAAAATGTTCCCTAATTGAAATCAGTCCTCTAATGAGACCCAGTCTTTCTCTGTTTCTTAATTGAGAGAGCTTTGATATTCTCCTAAATGAATATCTCAGGACACTCCACAGGGGAAAAATGGTCAAATATCTTATTCTTTTCATCAGAATCCTTCTCTTTTTTAAAATTTTTATTTATGAGTATGTGGACTCAAATGTTTCCCATTTAGAATAAGGCCTCCATGCTAGTTTAAACAGGGGGAAGCAACCTAGTGAATTATTACTTCTTCAACATGGCATACAGAGGATGTAGAACATGGAGGGAACCAAGTTCCCTTCCACTGAGTTAAAACTACAATCTGTTACACTGTATTCATTTTGCAAGCAGATCATGAAAGCTACCATCCACACAGCAGTCCAGTTCTGGGCTACGGTATTAGGAATAACCACCTTAAGGTCACCATAAGTCAGAAACGACTTGAAGGCATATAAAAACATGAACAAACTACTGCCAGCTCTGTGTGCAAAGTGACAGAGTATATTTGTTGAGAGATGAAGTAATAACATATAAATATCAAGGCTCATAGCTTAGGAGCAAGCTATGGTTGGCTCAAACCATAGTTTAAATGTTGTTTGTTTCTGGTTTACTGGCAAACTTCAGGCATTATGAAAGGACACCTAGTAAACCCATAAAAAGAAGAAGTATGTGAGCCCTCCTTTCCATACCCACTCTTTGTATAAACTTTCTCTATTTTGAAAACTGGAAAATTAGGATTTAAAATCACTTGGAAAGCTTCCAAAAGTAAAGATTTTCTCTTAAGTCCCCTTTTCATGAGTGAGAATGATAGCCTCGCCTTCTGCCTTTAATGGATACAGTTTTATAACACGTGAAGACGGGTAATACCAAATGTTGCAGAAGTCCACATCAGGGGCCGGGGCAATCTGAGCCTGGGTTCATTTTAGCTCATGCATGTACCATTAATCTAATATTTAGCTTTACATGCAAAAAAGTTCAAGGTAATCTCATGCACCTAACATTACGTAATAAACTGTATGTAACTGAAACCGACGCGAAGATCAGCCCAATTGATGTATCTTATTTCAGAGTGAAAAAAAGACGTTTGAAAAGACAAATAAAAAAGTTTAAGCAGTGTTTAATTTTTTAAGATTATCGAAGACCCTTACTAAGTTTTTCCTGAGAAATAACTTGGTTCACATTAAGCAATTTGAACAAAAATATGCCAGCCCTGCAGTTAATCTAACAAAATAAGAATTTTCCTCTACACATACAATGACTCAGCGCAGACAACACGGAATATAACATATTGTGACAGAAATAAGTCTAGCTCAACCATACCACTTGTGTATTCTCTGCCTCTTCCTGTGTGGCCTAGACCATGTTTTATAACACCATCTGAATCAACCAACAGTGGTCAGTGTTAACTATGGTTTCTAAAACAAGTCTGTATCATGGGTTTTCAAGCTGTATTTCTTAAAGGAGTGAGGAACCTTAGACCCTCTAAACATTTTGATCTATAATTTTCATTAGCCCCAAATAGCACAGTCAATAGTAACAGGTTGTGGTAACTGTACGCCAAAATATAATAGCCAAGATCCACAATGCCAGTTTAAGCAAATCACCGTTAAGATTAAAGACAAATCAGATTAAACTAAACACACTAAACTATTATTTTGACATTCAGATATGGAGCCAGAACTACAGAAGCCTTTTTACAACTGCCACCTGATGAACACAGAATTATAGATTTACAGAGCTGGAAGGGGCCACACAGGTCTCAAGACCATTTCTGCACAAGACTGTTATAGCTCTATGATTCCACTTTCAACATCCTATGGAATACTGGGGTTTGCAGTTTAGGGAGGGGCCAACTGGATTCCATAGGATGTTAAAAGTGGAATCATAGAGCTATAACAGTCTCACGTGGAAATGGCCCAAGTCCATAAACTGCTCTAGTATGCCCAGTTATTACCTGACTTAGATTTGACTTATAAATCATGGGCATTTCATTTTAGTCTCTTGCTTTGTTTTTGTATGAGAATGGCTGGACAATGGCAGGGTTAAGCAGAAAGGCACAATACCGTCAAAAAAACAGAAAACGAAGTTGTCCAGTGTGTACATTCTGGTACGCACTGTAACCTTAACCTTAAATTGTCATGACTGCTGTAGTAATAACAGCCCTTAGAATATTTAAAATATTATAAATATTAAAAACATTTCCTCTATGGGTAAAAACACAAGTGTGAAAAAAACAGTTCCACAAGCAGATTCAAGGTCTAACTGTAAGAATGGAGGAACAGCATAAAATAAGATACTGTTACTTCACTATAAATTTATCATGGGTTAGTAATCAGATCTTCACCAATGTGGAGAAAATACATGTAGAATACATTTCCGTGGGAAAGCCATGGTTTAAAATTGCCTTCTTTTATGTTCATTCATACTGAGTATGATCCAGTTAGAGGGCCAGCATGATGTAGTGGCTTGAGTGTTGGACTACAATTCTGGAGATCAGGGTTTGAACCCCCACCTGGCAATAATGCTCACTGGATGACCTTGGGCAAGTCACACTCTCTCAGCCTTTCAAAGGTAAAGCTCCTCTCAATAACCCTATCATAGGTTTGCCTTAGGGTCACCGTAAGTCAGAAATGACTTGAAGGCATGCAACAACGATGCAATTATGTTTCTACTGATGCTGTGTGACATCTGTATGCCCTATTGCCACATTATCTCCCTCTGTCAC
Organism: Cyclura pinguis; assembly: GCA_030412105.1. NCBI lineage: Eukaryota > Metazoa > Chordata > Lepidosauria > Squamata > Iguanidae > Cyclura > Cyclura pinguis. The sequence continues at coordinate 105,518,980 of CM059600.1, read as the reverse complement.
AATGTGTCTTTGCATCACTGGTGACAAGAGCATTTCTAGCAGTGTTTCAAACTTACAAAGGAGAAGAGGAGTTCTGTCCTTTTGCAGTCTGTTCGGTATCAGAAGAAGAAGGATGGAATATTCTGTTTTCCTTCAACTCACATTCACTAGCATGGAATTCCTTACCCAACTAATCTAATATATAAAAGTCAAAGTCTGTGAGTTTGTCTGAGTCAGGCAGGTGAAGACCTCATATGATTGGCTAAGTCAGGTGAGAAGAGCTCATATGATTGGGTGCTTTATGAAGATTCTATGGAATCCTGGGGTTGGCAGTTTAGGGAGGGGTGTTTAGAATTCTCAGTTGGAGAGCTCTTGGACCTCAGGCCAGCTGCTATGGAGACAAGGCCTAGAAGTAAGGAGGAGGAGGGCAGTGTATTCCCTCCGGAACCCAATCTCCGTATGTTAATAACTCTGAATACAGACTGGATTGGAGAACATGGGGAAAAGTTACAGGTACTGGACAAGACAGTTTGGGGAATTAGAGACACAGGATCTCCAATCTTTCTAACAAGTATTACCTATGAGAAGATAAAATCCCAGGCAATACTGGGTATATACTCTAGTGCTTATATAAAAATCTTAGTTCATCACAGGCCACATTCAAACACCTAACATTGTAATTCACTATTCTCTGTCAGAAGCACAAGCATAACAGATTACAACACCCTTTTGAGAGTTAAGGAAAGTTATGCCACTTGCTATAAAATAATCTGACTGTGACATGAGCAACAAATTGCTCAGTTTCCCAAGAGACTTATCCCTTGATCTAACTCATCAAGAGTGAATTTTTAAAAATATACATCTGTAGGTCAGCATTCACCACCAGACTAACATTATCATAGTTTAAAGAGCAAATACTTGGCTAATCAGGTTCTTTAAGGAAATTACACATGGATGAATAACACTGTCAAACTGAGATGAATCCTACTTTTTAAATTTTAGGAGTTATTCATGTTCCTACCTAGGTATAATTTATATATTAAAGCCAATAGGTGAACATTAAAAGAACTTTCACAAAGTGAAGTCTGAACTGTCACGCCATTCCACTATTAACGTCACTACGGAGACTGAATGCTAGCTACTAAACACACCAATTCAGGTGCGTTAAACATAATTGAGAAAGAACTAGCAACAAAGTAGAACAAACCCTTTTTTTATTTCTGTGAAATGAACCACAGAATTTCATTTTAAAAGATGAAAAGTTTAATAACTGCTGTTGTTTTTTTCCCTTTTCCAGGACTGTTTGCAGGATGCTTTAATTTCAGAGAAAGAATAATGCAACACGTATTACTCAACAAAACTGAAAAGGGGGAAATTTTAAAAATACCTGTTACAAAATACAAACAGTAACTTTGCAAACAGAATTAGAGCATAGAGGAACTAGCTGCCCTGAAGAGATATCTTCTGAAACAGAAACATGCCAGTCTGCTAAGGTTATCAGCAGTTATTCAAATTTAAAGTCAAACAGCTTCATAGCATAAAATATCTGAATACTTCTGGCTAAAGCATGTCAGAAAGATTTAAGTTACCAGTTTAACTACACCTATTCTAAGGTAAATATTTTCCTGATCTTATAGTCAAGTTGTTAGCTGCTGCTTTGAAACTTCACATATTTGAGAAAACCTATTTTGGGTTCACAGAATCCAAAGGTTACTCTGTACCAATGTCAAAAGTTTGAAATTAACTTTAATGATAGCATAAAAACCAAGCGCACACAAATGAGAAGGTTGCAAGTGGCAATTACATCTCCAGACAGACACTGCCTTGTACGAAAGCTCACATACCAAAGCAATATCTATCCAGTGCCTGTGGCATTAGGTTATGAATTATTCTTAAACTCCTCCCTATATGAGCTACTCCATTGGAAGAAGAGATAAAATGAAACATAAAAAATTGTCCTGACTATAGATAGTGACACAGCTACAAAAGCTGGCTGGCTGGAGCCCCAACCTGATCCCATACCATCATGTGAAAAGTACAGAAGCCAGCTTTTCTTTCTCTCTCATTTCCCTACCCTGCCATCCCTCAGAATTCTTCTCTACTAAAACTGCATCTGTGGAGCCCAGTTCTACAGTCTCAGCTTCATTTCACTGAGTTCAACAGGAGTTTCTGCCAACTAAATATGAACTTTCAGTCCACAAAACTGGCACTGAAATTAGCGATGAAAGTGGCTTTTTACAAACTGAGGGACATGAACCAGTAAAACAGTACCAAACATAGGGTTTGACAGTAAAAAATTAGTGGCAAGCACATGAATAAAACATTTTCTTCATCTCCACTGCCAGATCCCATATAAGCTTGCCTCTCAATTGAGAAAATTATCTGAGGTCCTTCTTCAGGTGCTGCCCACCTGCAGAGTCTTGGAGGCCTTTTCTGTAGTAATGGCCATGCTGGAGAATGCTCCTCCAAGCACATTTGCCTGGTACTTAGAACAGTGTGTGATGCACTTTGCCTGATTACTATCCCCCTGGCTCTTCCTACCAATATGAATGGTTTTATTAACCAGGAAGCAAGTGTTATACCAAAGCCAAAACTCTAACCTGTCCAAGCAGATGATATGACAAGCCAAGAAAAAAGTGATTCGGTAGTGTGCACGAATGCACTCCTTGAAGCGACAAACCCAGTTTCTCTGTAATTTTGTACAGCATGTTCAATGCATGTCACATTTTAAATTGAAACCTTTTGTTTAAGTTGGTATGTATAATGCTTTCTGCTTTAGTAACGTTGAATACTGTCATGCCATTTCGTTGTTTTTAAGGTGTAAACCATCTTTAAGTTAAAGAAAAAAGTATCAATATTATATAAAATAGGATTGTTGATTTGAAGTTTCTAGGCAGCAGTAGCAGTTTACCCTTGACTGTCAAGGATGACAAATTAATTAGAATAAGGTGGTTTTGTTAAGTATGTGAAGAAGTGGATACTAAACAAGGTTTGAAAGCAAATAATGCAAATTTTTGATAGCAAAACTAAAACAAATTTTGGTTATACAATACAATAAAATACAGTGCAATACACTCATCTGAATGGCTACAGAACATTTAACTACTTGTAGAATGATCTTGGGCCAAGTTGTTAATCTAGTAGTGGTTCTTCTGAACACACACAAAAAACCTTACAATAATCTAGTTTTCAACAATTTTGCATATTAGCAGACCAGATGCAGCATCTTATCAGTTAAATACCTCATTTTGCAAAAAAACTGATCTTGTGAAAGAAATATTTGGACATATTTGCCATCTCTTTGTGCTCGGTCTCACAATTTCCATGAATTTTTATTACCAATCCAGTAATGTGCAACACCAAGTACAATGCCAAATGCTATGTGGTCTCAAGGTCAGAGTAGATCTAAAAATAAGCAAGGCTTCAAAGCCAAGAGAGATGTATATGCTTTTATAGACTAAGAACTCAGTTTGCTCTTAGAATAAACATTTTGTAAATTATAGACTCTATCTTCCGACCCCAAACCCAGCTGTTTGTCTTCCAGAAACTTTCTTACCAGGCTCTGACACATGCTTTTATTTTGACTTTAATTTTTTAAGTGTTTTGAGGAAAAGGAAAGCTTTCCCTTAATGTGTCCCAGACACACCTTCATTTCTAAAATATATGAACCTATGATGACTACAAACCCCAACATCATATTACCATTTGCATTAAATCAAACCTAGCACTCTGTCTATAGTATTTTCCCAATATTAACTAACCAGAAAACAAAAGATTATACTCAACACTGTATGTTCACCTGAGGAATGGACCTCACTGGGGTAAAACATTCTTCTTCCCTTCTGTTACCCTCATTTGCCCCACTCTACAGAGTTGCAAGTCCCTGAGCACTCATATTATGCTACTATCAATGCAACCATGTGTTTAGATATGCTTAATGCACTATTTTTCACATTCTTCTACTCAAGGACACCTAAAAGAGATGCTTGGTTCCTGTATTTCATGCTCTAGTACAATAATGGTCTTGAACTGTTTGCAGTTCAGAGTAGATGAAACTCTCAATTACATCATGGAGGTATTTCAACGAACTGAAACACTATATCGTCTCTTAAACCTTGACATTCACAATGAATACGTTAACTGCTAAAGGGACCAACATACACCAAAATCTTATCTCTAAACATTGTCTTTTTAAAAGTCAAGAGTTCAGCTTCCAAAATAAAAAAATACATAGGTTTGTTCAAGAGGAAACAAAAAAACTGAACAAAAAGCCACTTATTCACAAAAGTCTAAATGTCAGCTTTGCTCCTTCCTCTACTGATGCTTCATCTGGATCCTGTGCCACACAGTGCAAGGTGATGACAGTTACAAAAACAAACTGATGAGAATACAGACTCCAGAAGGTTAATGTTTTTCAGAACTACATTAACACGAACATGTTCTGAGAAGAAAGTTCAGGATTACGCAAGATCCTAAGTTTCAGGTAAAGGGAGTATTGCATGAAGATTTCTACCTCCTTGCCCACAAGCAAGGGTGGCGCAAGACCTGTGTTTTTGCCCAACCCACATTTTTTACTGGCAGATCCTATCACTAAGGTGGTGACGGTGCTACAAACAGAAAGGTTAATTCACAGGAATTAAATAGGCTCAAAACCGTATCTGTTACACACAAGTACCGCACCTCCTCCACCTGATGATATCAAGTTATTTTACTTCCTGTATTAGGTTGCCTTTCTTCTCCAACCAAGGCTTAGCAGAACAGCATAGTAATGAGGCACAGTAAAAAGGCAGTGTTGGATGTACAGACACAAGGCCAGGATTGGATTTCTGAGTGTCTCAAGCATTTCCAGCAGGAATATGCATCACCACCATTGAATGTGCCAAGAGAAGCCTAAAGATTGCGTGAAACCAACACAAGCACACTGAGGAAGTTCTGCACTTCCACGAAGGGTTGTGTATATCGGTTTAGGGTACAAGCTCGCAAGAACTGCAACAGTTAGGTTAAAAGGAGGGAGGTACCGAGAGGGAAATACAGAGATCAAGCCTCAGACAGCTCCAAGAAGAAGGCCCTCATCTATGCACAGGAACTCCGCGGGAATCCCAGGGCCTAGAGCCCCGACTGATGAAACGACCAGGGCAACGCATTCTGTGTAGAGTGCAAAGTGAGGAGGGTCGACAACAAAAGTCTAAAATACCACGATATGGGAACGGTTTGGTCAAAAAGTAGCAGCAGGTAGGTAGTTATCAGTCAGGATAGACTGAAGGGTAGGAAGTTTCAGCAAGGTGGACGAACCGCGAAGGGAGGAGAGGGCAAAACCTAAACCCTAACGTCTTGGATGGGGGAAATCTTCCCAACCCCTCCTCATACCCACCCCCTCGGGACGCGGGGAAGAAGAGAGGAAGGTTACTCTGTAGTAAAATCTTGGTTTCGGAACCAGGGGTGACAAAAGTGGAAATTGCAAGGCAAGGAGGCTGGAGAAGGAGCGGGGAGGACCGTGGAGGGGAAACGAACGAACGGCGACGAGGAAAGGGATGGGGCGCCTGCGGTGGCGAGTGAGGGGTGGGCACGAGTGGGGGGGGGCCGCGCTAAGAGTTCAGTGAGGGCGGGTCGGGGGGCAGCCAGACACCCAGAGCTTCCCGAGACACCCCATAATACTCACGCCTTGTCCACCAGCTCCCGGACCTTCCACATATTGAGCATCGCGCTGGCGGGGGCGAGAGATCCCCTCCCGGTCTAGGCCCCACTCTCTCTTCCCCTGCTTCGTCTCCCCGAGAGGTCCAGCCAGCCGCTCTTCCGTCGCGGCGCCGCCGAACCAGGCCCGCCCGGCCGCCTCCTGCTCAGCTTCGCCAACGGCGGACAGAGAGAGGGAGAGAGACAGAGACACCGCTCTGCCTCCGGAAACCGGCGGCTCATGGCCGCAAAGCCTGATGGGGCTTGAAGTCCGGCCGCGGAAGAGGGGGAAGGGTGTTTCTCCGTAGAGAAAAGGCTTCGAAAGGGCCTTCCAGCGCTAGGCATGCTGGGTAATGTAGTCCTCTAGCTTCTGTCACCGTGGCACACGCTCAGGAAGGGCCCTCCCCCCAACCCTTCCTGCAGAGTTTGCTAGAAATTGGAGGGTTTTTTTTAGAAAAGTTCATCCTGAGGGAAGTAAACGCTGTTTACTGGACGTGACTCGTCCCGCAAGAGGCGAGGAGGGCGCGGCTCCGGGGAGCTCTGAGAAGAAAGGTTTCGAGGGCTGAACTGATGTGTGGATCTCTTGGCCTCTAGGGCAGCCAGTGCGGAAAGAAGGGAGGTTTACTTTCTGTCCGCACTAGACTATTATAGCGCTATCATTCCACTTTCAACATCTTGTGGAATCCTGGCGTTTGCCGTCTTAGTGCGGAAATGGCCTTCGACGCTCTTGAGAAATATTTGATCTCAGAGTTACAAAGTTCATCCATTGGCCTGAACCTTTTTAGAGCAACCGGAAACTTAATTCCGAATTAGTCCTGTTGGAACATAAAGTGGCAGGAAGAGTACCACCTAGTCTTAAACGTGCCAAAAATTTGTACGTTGTTTCGTGCAGTGATATAGGAGATGCAGGATAGTAAAGTTGTTGTTAACTTTGGATTTAAGTTCTTTGCCTGTTCCTAATATTAGAACCTGGGTCCCTTCCTGTCAAGTGAAAGGTTCGGAGTTAGATTAAAGGAAATACTTCTTCATACAGTTTGTAGTTAAACTGCAGAATTTGTTCCCGCACCATATAGTGAAGGCCATTTGGGCAATTTTGAAGAGGAGTTAGACAAAGTCAGGGAGGAAAGAGCTCATAGTCATGGTGGCTATGCTAATAGCGCCTGTATGAGAGTTAATATGCCTCTTGTCATGTTACTTACTGGAGAACAGGGTTTTTTTTTTATTATTTATTAGTGCTGTATTTGTTTAGTTATATCCTCCCTTTCTCCCAAAATTGGGACTCATAAGTAGATTAAAAATGGATAGAAATAAAAACAAATATAAGATAATGATATAATAATGTAATATATTAATAGTACTAATAATAATACAAAATTTGTAATAGAACAAAATTAAGTTATAATACACAAAAGCAAACAGTTGAATTAGGATATATCCTCAAGCTTGAATCCATTGGCAGTAGCTTGAACAGAGAACAGTTTCTTGGCACACTGCACATAACACTAGTTAAAATCATAGCTACAAGGTCACTTCATTACCATTCCCACATGTTTTGCATTTCTGTTGTACACACACACACACATCATCCCCTGATATAAATGTCAAGCTTTTCTCCAGGTATCTGATGAAATAGGTGGAATCTACAAAAGCTTATGTTACAAACTTCTTTTCTTCAATTAGTCTTACAAGTGCTTTGCATAGGTAAAGAAGTTACATTTTGCCCTCCACGTTCACTAGGGTTGGGGACACAGGACCTTCGCAAAAGTGGAAAAATTTCAAAATGTGTATGTATGTGTGTGTCTATTGGGAGGGGGCCAAAGCATGCAGGAGAATGGGCACCCAGGGTCCAAACCAGGTCAGGGAAAGGAGAGGGAGGGGGTTGGCATGGTGCCCTCTACTTCCTTGCTCACACTCATCTCCTTCCTTGAGTGTGTGGAGGGCATTGGAGACGGTTTGCAATGCTGAGAAATCAGGCTGCGAGCCATCCTTAGCTGGCTGGACAGCAGCTGGTGGAGATAGAAGAGGACCAGAGGCAGGTTTTTCAAGGACTGCACGGCCTGATCAGAGCCACTAAGAAAGAAGGTTCTCCTGGAAAAGAAGCACCTTTGGTGGGGAGGGAATGGGTTGGAGAAACTTGCAAATAATCAAATCCATGAAAATCAAACCTGCAAATGTGGAGAGCTGATAGTATACTGAACTAAAACAGCTGAATTAAAAGTGCATTAGTTAAAAAAACCCAACAAAACCCTGCCAGCTGGCTGACCAAATGAGGAACAGAACAGAATGAGGCCTTTGGCCTGATCTAGCACTTTGCTTTTGGAAGCAAACATAATCCTAAAGAGGCAAACACAAAAAAAGATTCAAAATTTTGCATAAGAAAAAGATACCGTGAAATTATTATCTATTTGAACAAATGTATATACTGTTGAAAAGTTTAAACAAAAAGAATGGAACATACAATATAAAAACCACAGTAATAAATGCAATAAAACAGACACATCTCTAATAACACAAGAGAGTGTCTCCATGTCTGTCTTTGTAGACGGTGTTAGAGAATCAGCTATGTTAGTCTCTTGCAGCATAAAAAGGAGGCAGGAAGAGGGAGGAAAAAAAATGTAGCAACACGTTTAAGACTTGGATATATACCCACTTCTTCAGATACGGTACTGAGTGGTTTGAAGACCTCAGGCAAAAAAGCATATTTATACAGTTGTGGGAGTGGCATGATTTTCATCTTTCTGGATCCTAATGCATTCTGTCCCACTCCTGCAACCATATAAATATACTTTATGCCTGAGATCTTAATGCAGCTCAATACTGTATTCAAAGAAGTGAGTTTATATCTATGAAAGCTCATGCAAAAATAAAAATCTGTTAGTCTTAAAGGTGCTGCCATATTTCCTTTCCCCCCCTCGCCTTTTCTTCTTCCTTTTTATGCTGTAGCAGCTGTAACTCATTGTAACATTGTTTCCGACGCCTTAAAATCTGAGTGATTTTGATTGTTGTTCAATTGCAGTGCCAAGTTTCAAGTTAAAATTTGACATGGCAGAGGGGAAGGAAAAAAATGGCAGATGCGTCAAAATGTTATGCATTGTTTTTGTTTGTCATCCAGTTGGTGGTTCCCAGCTGCAAACTGAAACTTCAAATGGGGAGGGTATTGTTAGAGGAAAGGCTCAGCCCCAGAAAACCCCTTGATAGGTTCACCTTAGAGTCACTGCAGTGAGAAACAACTTGAAGGCACACAACAACAAATACAAGGGAGGCAAAGCTAGGTAGCTCAAATCTCCAGATTCCAATAGACCCCACCTCCCCTGTTTGGATTGATCTAAATTTGGAATTCTCTTTAAAGTATCTTAGGCCTATGTATGACATCAAAGTTTCTCTGAAACAAAGGGACTTCTTAAGACAAAGGATGTCCATCTGGTCTCCCTGAGAGACATTACACAATATTGTTTTAGCCAAAGGTGGTAATGGCTCAGATAAGCATTCACAAACGAAAGACATCACAGAAGTGTTAAGTCAATCATCCTTGCCCCCAAAGTGACATTTCCTATTAATGTCTTTTCCTGTCAGTAATCCATTATTTTCCATCTTCAGGCCCACATGCTGGGATAGATGGAACTACCTGAGGGGGTGGGTTTTCAGTATTTCAATTGTTCAATTAGGAAACTTAAGGAAACTTGATGCTGATAGATTATGGAGTTCAGCAGATGTGCTGGCTACTAGATTTCATCAAGAGAGTCCTTTCCAGCTAACCCTTCTATATTCTTGGCCAGACAATGAAAAGGTTTCATTTTAGGATCCAAACATGTACCTCTTGGCAGGGTTGTTGTTAAAACACGACTAAGCTACAACACAGTGTGTCCTCAAGTTTGTGAACCCATTGTCTCTCTGCAGTCCCCTCCTTATGGCCCTGGCATCTTGGTGTATGGGGCTGGTTCCAAGGAGACACTTCTCCCTAATCCATCTAGTATCCAGTTATGCTGTGTAGCTATGCATCATGCAGCCATTCTATAGGCCCACCATCCCATGGAAATGGGTTTTCCCAACCATAGCACAAGTAAGGTGTTACCCTGATTCCTGGGGGTCCCGGGAGGGACACCTAAATACGTTCTCAATTTTATAAGTTGGGGAAATTAGTCAAGAGCACTGCCTAGCAATACGAGAGGCAGGGTAACGTAGCGAGATCTTGAACTCTATGTTTACGGGGTCAGGCCGAGTCAAGGAGCCCACAGAAGTTGAAATAATAAATGTTGTTTTATTAAAACACAATCAAACAGTGTATGCAGCACACTCACACAGACAACTAAGGAAATAAAGGTTGGAGTGGGATAGAGGGATTTTTAGAGGAGTTGTTGGTTTGGGTGATACTTCACCTGTCCTGAAACCTGGTTAGAAGCGGAGAAACTAGGGAGCGTGGATCTCAGCACGCAGAGCTGAGGGGAAGGCTGGCTGGACGAAGTGACAGCAAGGCAGGATGGAAGCCAAGAGCGATCCAAGGAAGCGCTCAAAGTCGGGGGGTTTTATAAGGAGAATTGTGACCGCAGGCTAGTTCGGACTTGACGAAAACAATAGATTTGGGGCTGGAGACAAAGCTTCCGAAAGGTCAGAGTTTGGATGATTGAGTTATAGCCAAATTGTCAATAGGATAGCCGGTATGCAAATGCGGAGTACTTGAGCGTTGTATAGTCAGATCATCAAGCGCCAGCATGGGGCAGAGGATCTTTTGAAAGTTGCGTGCATACCTAATTGAGGTACTTGCCTTGAGGTCTCCTAAAGCTGCGAGTCAGCTATTTCTGGCCTGCCTGTATTCTGTTGGAATATTACGGTGATTATCGGCCGAGCCTGTATGCGTGCTTGTCCGGGGGCCTCGCAAGCACGTGGAGGGGAATGGGTATGTGAAGCCGAATTAGTGATATCAAGAGATATCTTTTTATATCCCCCAAGCTCGGGCTAGCCAGGGCAGCAACAAGGGGATTCATCAAAATCAGTAGTAGCAATACTGTCTACATTTGGGATAATAAAGAGTACTTTCTAGGTGCCAATGATCCCTACAGCTCTGGTGGAAAAAAAAAGTGCTGAATGCAGTTGATAATGTAGCACAGTTGGATCCAAAGCAACTAGACATAACTTCCTGCATGGGTCCTCCTTGGTCATAGATGGAGCAGTCAGCTAGTTGGTCCCAATGATATCCTATTTGAGGTTATGAAGACTGAAAAGTAATAGCAATAATGTTCATTTTCAATTTTTTCATCTTTTAACTATTTATTTCAGAAAAAAATTACACCTCATTAAAGCCCACCTTGCTAACTGCACAGAAAGCTATTTTCTACAGTACATTTCTTTTTTTTTCGTACTGTACAAAATGAGTCCAGTTCCATATTAGAACAGAGTCTGTGTTGAGCATGTATCACATATAACCGCCTTTCTGCTGAGCTTAAGAGTTCTGGTACTAGCTGAAAGTGAGTCGAGATTTGTGCCCAAGGAGGTAAAAACACACCTTACCAAGGGGGAGGGGACTTTCTTGTCCTACATTGCTGTTCAGCCTAAGATTTCCCTCCGCAGCTGAATAAACAAAGCCAGCTACTTAAGACCTGAAAACTGTATGGGGGTTTCATAAAGGGTATGGAAACCAGAATAGTGGTCCTAAAAACTGTAGCAAAACATAGCAATTACTGGCCCAAGCAATGCAGTACAAATTGAAGTTGATATATGTTAGGGGTTGGTGGGAGAAAAGAAGTGATAGATGTGCTTTGGAGGCCATCAGGCTTTTCAGGGGGGGAAATGTCCAAAGGTAAAGAAAAGAGTTGCAGGAGAAAAAAAAAAAATGCCGAGATCAAACATGAGAATTGTCAGGTTCATGGATGCTGTACCTGCAAGAGCTCTCTTTCTCACCTTTTCGTGAAACAGCTCACAAATGGAAGAGAAGTAAATTTGGACTTGTGTGTTAATAATATCTCAAGAGAATATTAATTCGTCTTGCTTGTCGACAACACATTGCATGATTCCTCTTTAGCCATTATTTTAGTCAAGGTCGCCAAACACATTCTGTATCAACTCGCTTATGCCTTAAAAAACACTGCAGATTTGGGAAAGTAAGTCAGTATATAGCTGCAAATTCTTTTTCACCTTTGATAATTTTTCACCCTCTTCTGACTCCAAATTTTTGCCTTTGTAATATGCCTGAATGTAGTTTTTCAGAGGAACTGATAACCACATGAATCCCCCCCCCCACACACATACAGGTTTTATGTCTGAGATTTCACTTAGTATAGTTGCATAGGATTGTGTTCATACAGTTTATTCTGAAAGACAGATTTTCCTATGACCTGTTTTACTGAAGATAATAGATCTCGCAGAACGGACACCGTACCTTAATCACCACGCCCCATATAACAGCCTTCTGATATTCATATCGAGTACACTGGAGACTAAGTAGCTTCTTGCAGTGTCACTGAATGTTCAGATTTGGCTTGTATATCAGGTCTCTAAAACTTCATCAATAATTGAGAACTGGTGCTTTGGAAAACAGATTTTACTGTGTTGGAAAGTTCTTCCCTGGCCTTTTGTCATGTTGGGTGCATGTCTGTTTATATTTCCAGTCTGTCCCATCTGAAGGTAACGATGGAATAGGTAATTGTAGGGGGGAAAGCCCACTTCTTAATTTCCCATTAATGCAAAATAACAATCCAATTTAATTAAAATACAGTTGAATCTGCTGGTTTGAACCTAATCCCTAAAATTCATCTTAAAGAATATTCCAACACTCCCCCCAAAATACTCTGGTTTAGGCACTGAGGAGTATTAAAGGAAAGGGAGTCTTATGACTAAATGGAAACTGGTAAGAATGTAAGAACATACTTGTTTGAGATGAAGGACAAGATGGCACCACCTACACCATTTCATGTACAGAACTTGACTGGATGGGTAGATGGTTCTTCCTCCAACGCTGGTTAAAGGACAACATCCTCCATCCTATCTGAGAACAACTTAAAGGAAGCAGTGTAGACCACATGGCACATGCCGCTTTCAAAGTTCATCACTGCTGTGTGCGCTCAGTATCTGAGGTTTGAGGCAGCTGTCTCACTCTGCTAGAAGGTAGGGCTGACCCTCCTAGAAAGTTTCTATTGCTATTAACATGTGGTGCAAAAATTGATATATAACAGAGAATGTAACAGAGAATGGGAGAAAAGGAGGTGGCCATTTCTAAATCGGTGGTTTGAGACCTTTGATCTGCTGAGGGTTGCATTCTGTGGTGGGGGTGGGATTACCAGTGACTGGACCCATCGGTGGGCAGGGCCAAGTCAAAAAATGTCATGATATGCACACATAGATACCTCATTAATCTGCCTTATTGATGCATCAACTCCACACTAGGGTTGTAAAGAATATTTGTTAATTTTTTCATTTTAAGTAAAAAGACAACTCACTTGGCAAACCAAGAACGCCAATGAGATTCTCTACACTTTGAAAGTTTTCTCTGGAAAATTCATTTCACGTAAAACACATGCTTTTCTGCAAGCAAAGCAAAATTTCGGCTCAGAAACTGCAAAAATACATTATTTGTGCAAAATACATTTTTTTCATGGAGAAAAAAATGTACATTTGCACTTCAGGACTTTTCTTGAACAGTTACATGTGCTTTTTCTGTGTGGAAAACATGAAATTTTGCTCAGAAGAGGTATTTCTGCAGAAATCATATTCTCACGCAGAGGGAAAGAAAAATGTTAAAACTGCAGATTCTTGTATATGACAACAAAATAACAACAAGATCTGCATCCTTTTTGTACCTATATCCTGCCATCAACTGTCTTTTCTTTCTTGCTCTCACACACATGAACCCCTCATGGGTGAACTCTTGAGCAGCATTTTAAAAGAGAGAGATTGTGAAGAAAGTGAGGCTTAAGTTTGGTCAAAACTGTAATCTCTTCATAGAAGATATTGAGAAAATGTAACAATACAAGCTTGTGGCTACTATGGTTCCAGATCAGAATACATATTTTATGCAAACATTGTAAACTACTTGCTAGCCCCCACTAGAGTAAATTTGTAGAAGTCCTATGGTTACTTACCATTGGGCAATTAATTCTGTGAGTCTACAGTAGCTGGGGAGAGCCAGCATGGTGTAGTGTTCTGAGTGGAGGACTACAACACTGGAGACCAGGGACCTTTTTGCCCTACACTGTTATAGCGCTATGATTCCACTTTCAACATCCTATGCAATCCTGGGGTTTGCTGTTTAGGGAGGGGCCTTTAGAATTCTCAGCCAGAGAGCTCTTGGGCCTCGGTAAACTACAAATCCCAGAATTCCACAGGACATTGAAAGCGGAATAATAGCACTACAACAGTGTAATGTGGAAAGACTCCAGAGTTCAATTCCCTACTCAGCCATGAAAACCCACTGGGTGATCTTAGATGCATCACACACTCTCAGCCTCAGAAAACCCTGTGATAGGTTTGCCTTAGAGTTGCCATAAGTCACAAATGACTTGAAGACACACTACAACAACAACAACAACAACAACTGTAGCTGGGACTATAATTAGATGTTTGGCCAATGTCTTTTACAGGTCCATATTCCTCTGATTAACAGAAATACATAATGTTTGAATGATAATTCCTCAAGAGACAGGGCGAGAAAGACTTCTAAATGTGGGAGAGTGAAATTTGCCAGGAAAGTGGAAGGAAACAGGAAATTTAAAATTTAAAAGCAGTTACACTGAAAGTCTAAGTATATCTGATACTACTTTGCCTGTGTGTATTAATGGGATAAAGGATGACAAGGTGTGTTTATTTTCACAAGGCTTAATGCTGTGTGATTGGTGAACATGTCAACTCTGAGTATAATGTACGAGCATGCATATAATTTCTGCATGAAGTAAGAAAACTGTGAAAAGCAAGAGTGGTTTATTTGGGAGCAACAGAACAAGACAACTGTGAAAAAGAATGGTCACCTTAAGAAGAATGTAAGTCATGCTGGAATTATAAGTCATGAAAAAGAGTAATGCGTTAAAATAAGAATGGAATGTTCTTGCTTTTTAAAAAATACGGAAATACACAGAGTGCAGGTTTACATCCAGAATGCCTGCTGAAGGTACTGGTAAAATATGTGTCTCTGGAATGCATTAAACATTATACTTAAATCAATTTGATTCTGTTAGCATCAGCTGCAAGGATGTTTGAGTCAATGCATGATTTAGAAGTAAAAGAGGAACTGTTGAAAATATCAGAGGACACCAAGAGTTTTATAGCTAAGGCCAAACTGCTTGTTAGTATATATATTTAAAAAGAGGAACACATTTTCAGCCTGCACAACTGAACCTAGTCAGTAGACCTCCTCCAAATGAGAAAAAAGTCTCTGAAAGTCCCAGGTTTTGTTGCTGTAAAGTCAATTTAATTTTGAAGATCCCAAAGACATCTTCTTCACCCTAAAGTATTTCCTGGGAACTCCTGGAATTAACAAGGTGTTTTCATTCTTACTTCCCAAATCAGTTTAAATTAATCCAGTATTTACCAAAATGAAATGTATCCTTATTTGGCTAGCTGTTTGTATTATCCCAGAACTAGCTAAGATGGCTGTTGCTAGTAAACACAGGACATGTATTCAACAGAGATCAAGTGAAGGGAAGAAGAATGTTTACAGTACACCAAAACAAAATTATCCTAATATTTAAATAGTGTAATATTGTTAAAAATAACATTTTGATTATAATTCTTGAATAACTAGAAAGAAGACTCAGCAGAAGATTATGAAAATCAATTTCTGAAACATTGCATGAGTCTAGCTATAACATGTAATCAGTGGAGGGAGAGAAGGAAGAACGCAAGGGAGGGGAAAGAAAGGGAAATGTTCAAGAAAGAATGTGGCTGCAAACCTGGAAATATGCATGTCAAATGAAAGCAAAAAGAACTGGAAACTCTTGATATTTCCAAAGAGGTTTTCCCCTTCTGGATGAGCCCATACACTCATTCTTTGACAGTACATCAAGTCAGTGATATTTTTTGCATATAAATACGAAGGATTTCTCATGTTGGAAGGAAAAAGAGTTGACTGCATAGTCCTTCCAAGTCTTCCTGTTAAGAGAGAAATCAGAAATAAGGTTGATAAGGGGACTTCTAGTTCAGGGCAAGGAAGTCCTTGGAAAAGTTGCCTTTTTGAACTGCAGCTTCAGAATTCTGTAGTCTGATGAACTGCTCAAGCAGAATCTTTAAAACAACTTGCACGTAGATTTTCACATGGCTGACACATGGATGCAGCATCAAATTTTTTCAAAGTGCAGTTCTCAACAGATACACTTTTTCTTATTTACCCATAACCATTACTGAAAGGCAAGTAGGTTTGAAAGAAGTAGCCATGATAGTCTCTTGAAGCATAAAAAGGAAGAAGGAGAAGGACAAAGAAAGGAATGTGGCAGCAGCTTTAAGACTTTTTTTTTAAATGTTTAGCATGAACTTTTGTGGGTAAAACCCCCCTTCTTCAGATGCAGTACAGACTAATACTAAAGCCTTTGGTACAAAGCATATTTATACAGTTACGGATGTAGGATAGAATGTAATAGAATCCAGAAATATGCAAATAATGTCCCTTGCCCTAAATTTTCAAAAGGCTGCATAATGTGATACAGGTCTTTCACATCTTTATAGTGGTTGGTTACTGTTGATGCATGAAAGCAATAAATCTGCTAGTAGGCTCTCTTGTCCAGCTCTGTCTGTTGGATCCGTAATTTCCCAAGTGAGGTAAGCTGCCTTCATAGGCAATTGCAGTTAGCACTATCAGCTAGTGTTCCCTATGCTATGATGCTTCCATTATCTGAAGACTGGCAGAATATTTTAAATATTGGAGATTCATGAGTGGTTGAAAGATGGATCCTTCTTTGGGCAAGTTACTTTTTGCAAAATACTGTGGAGACTGATTTTTGTTTAATGCAGTTAATTGTATGTGAACTGATCTACAAAAGATGCTGAAGGGATAGATTCCAGTCCTCTAGGTCTGTCACAGAGTGTTTTGCTCTAATAGGGCAATAGGATGCTTAGCCCAGCCTTTTGTCTGTCATAATTCCACATTTGAGTGCAACTTACCAGAAGATATATTCAGTAAAAGTCATATGGAATGAAGATCTCCCACAGGTTTCCTTTTCGTAAGCTAGCAACAGCCCCCCATGGTTTTGTAATGGGTTTAATTCCCTGGCCCCTCAAATGAGGTGGGTTTTTCTCCCGCTCACTTTGGCATGAAGTTAATGCAAGCCTTCAGCCTCTGAGATCTGAGATCTCTAGAGAAAAATGTTAATCTCTTAAACTACTTGAATCTTGTTTGCCACAGTTTTCCAATGGGAGAACTATTTGCTGCACATCGCTTTTCATATATAGGGGTATGGGGGAAGGCAAGGAATATGATAAATGGTGCTACCTGGAATAAAAGGCTTTGCTATCGAGAAGGAGGAATGAAAGAAGGAGAGGATCAGCAAGGTAAGAGCTCTAGAGAGGCAGAAGTTGTCAAAAACCTTTCCCCATCAAACAGGCTTCAGAGAACCATCACAGACAGATTTTTAGTAACAGTCAAACGTAAGAGTGTAGGAAGTTGACGTCTTGTCCCTTGGAGAGTGGAGGCGTTGAGAAAAGACATGCAAACTTGAAAAATGTACATTTGTGGAAAAATCCAACCTGACAAGAGACTGCACTTAAGTCACCAAATGGCCCTCACCCCTGGGACAGAACTCACTTACTGTTGCACATCCAGTGAAGCCATCCATAGATGATGCACATGGCCAATAAAAGGGAAACCTTTGGCAATCAGATCTTTCAGAAACTATCTGACTTTTTACACTGAGTGCTTGCTCTCACTGACATGCACTTCCCTCCCAAACCTTGATGAAATCACCCGAAGTGCTGAGCCATTCAGAGCTGTTCCAAAGTACAGATACATCTTCCCAGCGTCACTTAGAGAAATTCCTTAAAACCATTTTGATAGAAGCCTTGACTAAGCCCTTCAACCACTGTTTGCATTAATTGCTCATGAAAGGTAAGCCCTTTTAATGTATGTGCATGCTTGTTTTTACCGTGAAATCTCACCATAAGATTTAACGGATTAAAGCTTGAATTACACACTATATGACATTCCCATGAGCTTTTCCTATGTATGTATGTATGCATATTTGTATGTATTTTGAGTACACATCAGCCTGAGACTTGTTACACTCAGGCAGAAGAGTTTGTTAACTCTTTCCTCTTGTTTCCATAGTAGCCTTACCACCTATAAAATGTTTCTTCCTCAATTTTGGAGAAAAGACACAGGGCAGATACAGATGCCAGCCAACACGATTTACCTATGTGTTGACTCACCATTCAACAATTGATTGAGTGGGTCTAGCATAGTTTGACCCATCTAATCGACAAGATTCCAACCAATGTGTGTGGAGGTGGTGCAGACCCTTCCTTGCAAGTTGCCCACCATGATATACATTAGAAACTAGCATCATATTTGTTAGATATCTTCTCTGGTAGGACCTAGGCTCCAGGCCCTTCAAGCTGCATAGACCTTTGGTTCACGAAAAATTTATAGTTCATGTGTATTGGACACCATTACTTCTATTTAGAAAGAGGTTGTCTACTTCAGCTAAATGTTGGTGATACAACACAAGAATGCTTCTCTGTATCTTATGATGTAGGCATGCACAGTGGTAATCACATTTTAGTTGACTGCATTACAACATATCAAGTTTTTATTGAAAAAAAAATTGTAGACATTCATGAGTTTGTTTGTTTTTTACCCCAAGACATGGAATTTAACTACAGGAAGCCCCCGCCATTTGACATCCTATTATCTGATTACTGAGTCTTTTAATGCTTCCAAATTATGGACAAGTTCCATTAATTTGATGAGTGTTCCATTCTTTAATCAGTCCTTCTTGCCTATGGAGGCTGGCTTGGAACTGGTTACGTGCATGCACTGCTTGCAAAACGAGCCGATGCGGGGGGGGGGGGTGCTAAGCCAGCTGAGGCACTTTTCAGGCATCACGTCTGTGGCCAGGAACAAGTGAGCCTCTGTAAGTCCTTCATGCTCCCTCCTGTACAGCACATGGGTTCTGGTTTTCTTCAAATTCCATTTTCTGGCAGTGCTCCAGTCCCTTACCTGTCAGATAAGTGGTGGAAGCCTGTAATGGCCAATGTGGTTGGATTTTGCATGCTGGTGTGCGTGTGTGTCTGTGTCTGTGCCTTCCAGTCACCTGTCAACTTACGTTGACCCCATGAGCTTCATAGAGTTTTCCTAGGCAAGGAATACTCAGAGGTGATCTTGCCAGTTCTGAAATATAACCTACAGCACCTGGTATTCACTGGTGATCTTCCATTCAAATACTAACCAGAACTGGTGCTGCTTAGCTTCCGAGATCAGATAGGATCTGGTGCCTTTAGGGTGTTTAGGTGGCTACCGTTGTCAAAAGACTTATACTCCAGAGCAGAAAAGGCAGTCTTCATCTATTCTTCAAGGGTCAGAAGATGTTTTAGCTGCTCAGAAGATGCTTTAGCTGCTCATGAATGTGTACTTTATAGATGTCAAATTCAAGAAATTCAAGAAACTGTTTTGTGAAAATATGGTCAAGCTTAAGGTATGTGTCTAGCTCCCACTCATATCCTATGTATTGTACTGATCTCTTCTTCCTTATTTGTCTGCCCCCCTGCTTTCTTTGCAATCATATCTTTTAAAAAAAATGCTTGTGAAAAATATAAAACAAGCTGGGTAGACTTGACCTCTGAGAATCTTGAGTATTCTCCCTTCTGTTATTTCTTATTGGATTAATCTTTCACCAAGGGTTGAGCTGGACTTCATCTGCATTGACATGGCATTTAAAAACACGTTCACAAATAATATGAAAAATATTATTTTTAATATTTAATATGAAAAAGACCTGAGTTGCTCTTGAACTGTTGCTGTTATCTTTCACCCCCCAAAAACACATTATTGCCTAACCACCAGTAAATGTTTTTGATTTTCTTAGGTTGTGTTTACACAGAGAAATTTTTCTCATTAATGTAAATGGTTCTTAAATCTATCTGGGAGTTTTACATATGCAAGGGTACATATTTTAAGGATACATTAAGGTTTTGCTTTGGAACTGGGACATGCCTGTGGTGTTCTGGTCCTTGCTCAGATAATCCTAGTAATTCTGCCAGAGCTAGAAATCTCTGATGCTTGCCGGAGAGCCTGGAAATGAGACTCACAAATAATTATTTTAATATACAGCATGTTGGATCAAAAAAACTAATTCACAGCAATAGAAGTCTTTTAAGGATGAAAAGGAGACTGCCCATCTGCATGGGTTGCATGTGGGTGGAAGTCAGGAAGCCTATGTCTAGGGACCATGGGATCAGTTCCCTGAAAGAGCCAATGCAAAGTAACCTTATCCAAGATACACTGCACACAATGAATATTTGTTGGCTGGGTTGCAGTCTAAAACAAGCAATACCCAAGTTTGCTTTGAGGGAGGCCTTGATCAAACACTGGCTTCAGTTGTCTGTGTTTGTAGTTAGGATCCATAGATACTATAGACTAGATTGTCATGGTGAGATAATTGCACAACTCTAAAAGGCACGAGTACATTATGAAATTGGACCTCTGAATTACCTCTATCATCAGTTCTATTCATATTTTTCATATTAATCATTTTCTGAAACAGTTTTGAAACATTCCAGGCACTTTCTCTAAACCCATTTAAACCAAGAATGGAATCAGATTGAAAACAAGAGGAGGAGAGGTTTCCCTAAGACATTTACAAAATTAATTATCCTCTTTTAATTCTTTTATTTCCCATTTAGCAAATGACACAGAGATATGCTAACAGCAACACTCAAAGTGTCTGATTTAATTTACATGGCGTAAATTGCATGCTAACCAAAAATACTCTTTGTGAAACTGATGTATTCATTATATTGCAATAGCAGCAGGGAAACGTGTGTGTGTGTGTGTGTGTGTGTGTGTGTATGTGTATATATATATATGTATGTATGTGTATGTATATGCATATATATATGTATATGTATATGTATAGAGAGAGAGGTGGGGGGGCCTCTTGGAAATAATGAGCCAGTGTGGTACAAATGGTTAGAGTCAGATTCTAAGCAGGGTCAGATTCAAATGTTCCTTCAGGCATGAATCTTACCTAGTGTCCTCTAACATTTTTTCATCCTAATCTAATAAGGAAATGGGGATATCTTGGCTGCCATCTTAGCTTTTCAAAGATGGGCAGGATAAGAATTAAAACAAATAAATCTGCACATATATGAGTGCATACTGTAGTCATAATCTGGCATAAAGTTAGGCATTCTTAATATTACAATGAATTGTAGCCCATTCTTGAGTGTTTCCTTTATAGTTTAACATGAAGCTTCATCACAAAGAATCAAGCAAACTTTCTTTTAAAAATAGCATTCTTTTTCTTCATTAAATCATTTTGTGTGATAGTTTTTTACCTGTTTTTCATTTAAAAGTTATATAGGAATGCCTTGTGAACAAAGCATCTGGCAAAGAAGCTCCTTTTCATACCTGCCCAGCCTCCCTCTTCCTCCTCTGTCTAGCCAGAAATTTTTTTTAAGCAACATCATCAGTGAGAAGATGGTGGGGCAAAGGTGGAGAGACACATCATTTCAGTTTTGGTTGCAGCAGTGTATCTGCAATAAACAACGCAATGAAAGCTCGAGCTGGGGAAAAATAGAATTCTAGCCTACCCAACTGTGGCTGTGTGTGTCTGCCTACCACAGGCATGGTAAACAGTAGCTGTCTCCAGAATACCATATTGAGCATGCATGAACAACAAAGCAGAGAAAAGGGGAAATCAGGCCTCACAAGCTCCCACTCTGGCATGTTAAAAAGACATTGATCTGTAAATCTGGCCGCCAAAATGGAAATCACAAGAAATGTGGAGGCTAGTGAAGGAAAAAAAAAAGAAAAGAAAAGAAATAATCCCTGATGCATTTTGGAAGAAGCTTTCATGTGGTGTCCAGATGTGTTTGTGTACTTATGCAAGATTCTGCCATCGTTGTTTTATTTCACATGGGCATATTGTTACTTTTACTTAAAATGTCTGCTGAAACTTTTTAAACAGCCTTTCCCTTTTTGTGATGCAGGAATCTATCTCTATTCTTTCCATCCTATTTTTTGCCTCTGGCACCAATTTTTTTTGTTAAAGAAGTCATGCCCAGGAACACATCTGCCTTGTTAAATGAGGGATACCTGCACATGACTTTCAGGATCAAAGTAATCGTTATGTTAGTCCTGTCTTTGAATCTCAGGACTGGGAGACTTTTGTTTCCTTCTCATTAAAACGCAACTTTTAGGGAATCAAGACTGTGGTGTGAGATTAGGAGTATTTTTCTCCCCTTGTATCATTTTCCCTGCTGAAAATGTGGTACTTGTCCCCAGATAGCAAATTGCACCTTTGAGGTAGAGCAAACAGGGTGCAGACAAACAGTGCAGCAAGTGTTTCTGAAAGCTAATGCTCCAGATTGGATTCCTGCTCCCATGCATCAATTACAGAGCTGCTAGGATTTTTTTTTTTTTTTTAAAGGAAGAGGAGAATTCTTATTATAATGTTTAAAATACAGCTAACATCATGCCTAGTCTGGCCCATGTTCATTGCTATTTCTTGAGGAACTTCATTTACAAGATGTTTGACATGGTGCCAGTTGTATATGAAACCACCTTCAGTGTTATGAGTGACAGGCAGCAGAACTTCTGTCCTGCCAATGAACAGAAAGATAGAGCCTACTCATCAAGCAGATCCTACGAGGACCATTTGACAAGGAACAATCCATGAATTCAAGACTGACAAAGGCTTGATTTTTGTAACATTACTGCAGCTGCAACATGTTAAACTTTCAAAGATATCATTCAAGCTTACATTTAGTGCTAGATGAACCAAACTAGCAAACATTTATGAAGAATCTCTGATGCATTTTAAGTATGAGGCTCTTCTCTAGACTTTCTATTTTTCCAGGATAGCTTACACAAGGTGTTTGAATCTCAGTTGGATTGTTCAGCAGGCTGAGTATTTTGGGAGAACACCAACCCAATGAAATCCTGCCTGCTTTAAGTTAATCAGAAGCCTGTTTAGATATTATACCTAGAAACCTGCAGAGGAGGCATGGCCTCTTGCCCACAATGCCTCTGACTTTTTCATACTGAACAGTTAGGTCTCCAGGAAATGACTGATTTGCTTTCCTGGATTCACAGTCGCCTTGAGACTGTTACCCATACTTTTGTGAGAATGTACAGAAGCCCATCACAGTGGAACATGATTGGGGATACTGAGGGTGGGGAAGAGAGCACCTGTGGGATTCTGGAAGTTGTAGTCCAAAAAAAGTAACCTCTCTAAGCTTTGGCAGTGTGTGTTCTGGGGCATTGAGCATACAGTATGCACACATTGCCCTGCACCCTTAAATGCACTGATGCTCCCTGTTCTAGCAGAACATCAGAAGAGCGCTGGAAAACAATTGCTCATGGCAGCTCTGTGTTCTTCCTAATTTATTTGGCATATTGTTAGGATTATACCATCAACCCATTGGTACTAAGGGAAATCTTAATTCTTTTTTTTTTTCAAATAAACCCATAAGTTGCCTTGCCTGAAATTTTGAAATCCAAATTGATTGCCTCATTCCATAGTGTATTTTTGGAAAGCAATTATAGTAATATAAGATCACCTTTTGTGATGCCAAGTTGTCGCTGCAGGCAAGAGACACATTGGAACATTCGTGATTTCTGCTCTCCAACAGCTTAACAAAGCATTCTCTTTTCCTTGGGACCAGAATAAAAGAAGGTTAAAACAATAGGTGTCTGTAAGAACTGAAACACAAATCCTTGGCCATCTGCAAGGAATAAAGCTGGATATTTCTTTCACATATAGCCCAGTCTTTCAAGACCACTGTGTGAGGTACCTAAACTGTCAAGTTTGTGTAAAGGTAGAAACACTATCGAAGACATTTTGGAGGCTGATGATAATGAAAAGTGAAATGGATGGCAGAAGAATCTAACATGTGCCTTCAAAGTTCTACTTCTAACTTCAGGCTCATGTTTTGATTGTCTCCATGAAAATGGAACAAATGTAAATAGGACTCCTACAATATCCACACTACTGCATCAAGTGCCAAATAAGAAACACAGTATAGATTGTTGAAGGAAAGGCAATGTTTACTGCAATGCCAGAACACAAAGCAGCCACCAGTGTAGTTTTCAGTTGCCAAAATACCTATGGATTTTTCTTCCTTGTAATGGTAGATTTCACTCACCTTGTCTAAGATCATCTGTAAATTCATCGCCACAGAAATTATTTTGATTTCTGAGAAAAAGAGAAGACATTTATTTTGACAGTAGAAGGAGTAACCGCAAGTTTTTTTAAAAAAACAACCCTCCCATGTGTCAGCACTAAGGGAAGCTTTTTTAATATGCTTCTTTGTGGGGATTTAAAAAATATACATCCCTGACTTTTTGACAATCTGCTTTTCAACAACCTGCTCTTTTCATTCTTTTCAATTACAACCTTGTAATATATTTGACATGTGGTCTGCTCTTTTGACAATGTGTCAAATATATGGGTACAGGTTGCAATTGAAAAGGGATGAAAGAAAGGAGCACTGAAAAGCAAACATGCACTGCTTTTTCTCTTAATCAACTTGCAACAAGTTGATTTGCAGTGCATGTCTTAGAAACAGTGTGCAATGTGCCTCTTATACAGTATATACAAGGTTGTACTGAAAGTAAATACCTCTGTGCCATTTTCTCTAAAATTATTACACCACCGGATAGAATAATTCTTGCTGCATGACTGACATAATTTCTATATTTCTAGGTGTGGCATAGCCATGGATAGGAAGCAGAAACAAAGAGCAGTTACTGAGACCAAAAAAAAGATGTACTGCTGTTGACAGCCACAGAAGGCTCAGAAATTTGTATACTGAGGTGACAATTGGCAAAAGTAATGTGTGAATATGGGTGAAAAAAGTTTAAAGAAGGTGAAACCAGTGTTGAAGACATATCATCTAGAGGAAATCCACTGATCGCAGTCACCAATGAAAACCAAAACATGATTCATGCAGACCAACTTATGACTGTCCGAGAGGAACATGGATGTGGTCACAGTGGTGTTGAGCAGATTATCTACAATCTTAGATACACAAAACTGTGTGCCAAATGGATTCCTTGCCAGTTAACAGTTGATTTGAAAGCAAAGAGACTGCATATGTTTTTTGGAACAGTTGGCAACATTTGAAGCACATGAAGACACCTGGGCATACCTAAATGACCTAGGGACCAAGAATCAGTCCATGGAGTAGCAGCACTCCACCTCCCCTAAACCAAAGAAATTCAAAAGCCAGTGCTCAGCACGGAAGATTATGTTGAATGTCTTCTGGGATGACTGTGTGTGTGTGTGTGTGTGTGTGTGTGTGTGTGTGTGATTCTGCTTGATCTCCTTGAGCATGGGACAAGAATAAACAATTACTGCTACATTGCATCACTCTGGAAACTTTGAGAAGACATCTGTAAGAAAAGACCACAGAAATAGCTAAAGGCAATCCAGTTACACCACAATAATGCATGAACCCACACTTCTTTGGTAACATCACAGGTTCTTACACAAATGAGATGGTCAGTGGTGCCACATCTGCCTTACAGCCCTGATATTGCACCTTCAGACTTTCACTTGTTCAATTGGATGAAGGAAAACCTTCAGAAACAGAGCTTTGATGATGTAGGCGAAGTGGGAGATGACATCAGAGTAGACCAGAGAGCATCCAAAAAGTTTTTCCAAAGGTAAATTTGATGAGTAGTTCAAAGCTGGAGCAAAGGTATCACCACGAGCAGAGACTATTTTGAATAGCACCATGTTGTAGACAAAAAATTATTTTACACATATATGTAGCTGCATACATCTCATGTTGTTAATAAAGGAGTTATGACCCAACAGGCTTTACTTTCATTATGACCCTCATATTCATTGTTCACTTTTGTTCATTCTACTACACAATACTTTAATATAGCTAAAGGTAAGCCTTTGTTCATTTTAGTGTACTTCCCCTGAACCTAAACAAAGACTACTCCTGCATTTCAATGATTTCTGTCTTTTGACAGTGCTATGGTCCCTACCCTGTCAAATAAGCAGGCAACACCTGTAATTATAAAGGCAGAGGGAGAGAAAAATAATAAATGGGGGAGCGCACAGGAGATATAAACGTGGACCAGGGCCTATACATTAATATCTAGATGATCTTATGTTCAAAACTACACATTCTTGAAGCTGACAGCTATAAAATCTTTGTTGATGCATAGCTAAAGCATTGAACAGAGACTGGTGAACGTTTACCTTTCTAAACCTAGAGCAGGAATCATTTAGCAATGATAAAAGCGCACATGATCTAACCACAGTGACTTTCAGTTAAATTCCAAGTCAGAAGCTTTTCTAATACGCTCAATGAGTTGCATCATGAGCACAGACATGATTTCTGTGCAACTAACTAACTGCACAGAGAGGGGAAGGGCCTCAGAGGAAAAGCTTGATGGGCTAGAAGAATGGCCCCAGGGTCAGGGCCAGTCTTCAGGCCAATAGTTCCTCATCCCTTCACTAAGACTGTATCTGCACCACAGAGTTGTACCAATTCAAAACCATTTTAACTGCAATGCTTCCATCCTATAGAATCCTGGGATTTGTAATTTGGTGGGAGACTTGGAATTCTCTGTTTAAGAGTTTAAAGTCAAGTGCTTAGAATTCTCTGCTCACACACCCTTCAAATACAGCATTAGAAGAGTTCTAATGTTGTATTTCAAGGGTGTATAAGCTGGGGAATTCTAAGCACCTTGATCAAACTGCAGATCCCAGTGTTACCCTGTTTTCTGGGGTTCCCGGGAGGGACACCAAATTGCTCTCAAAGTTTGGGGAGATTAGTCAAAGAGCACAAGTTAGCACTGCGAGAGGCAGGGTAATGTAGCGAGATCTTGAACCCAATGTCTACGGGGTCAGGCCGAGTCAAGGAGCACACAGAAGTTTAAACAATAAATGATGTTTTATTAAAAACACAATCAAACAGTGTACGAGACTCAAACATACAGAGAAACTATAGAAATAAAGGTTGGAGTGGGATAGAGGGATTTTTAGAGGAGTTGTTGGTTTGGGTGATACTCCACCTGTCCTGAAGCCTGGTTAGAAGCGGAGAAGCTGGGGAGCGTGGATCTCAGCACATGGGGCTGAGAGGAAGGCTCGCTGGACAAAGCCACAACAAGGCAGGAAGGAAGCCAAGAGCGATCCGAAGAAGCACTCAAAGTCAGGGGTTTTTATAAGGAGAATTGTGACCGCAGGCTAGGTCGGACTTGAGGAAAACAATAGATTTGGGGCTGGAGACAAAGCCTCCAAAAGGTCAGAATTTGAATGATTGAATTATAGCCGAATTATCAATAGGATAGCCAGTATGCAAACGCGGAGTACTTGAGCATTATATAGTTCGATCATCAAGCTGCCAGCGTGGGACAGAGGATCTTTTGAAAGTTGCGTGCATACCTAATTGAGGTACTTGCCTTGAGGTCTCCTGAAGCTGCGAGTCGGCTATTTCTGGCCTGCCTGTATTGTTTTGGAATATTACGGCGATTATCGGCCGAGCCTGTATGTGTGCTTGTCCGGGGGCCTCGCAAGCATGTGGAAGGGAATGGGTATGTGAAGCCGAATTATTGATATCAGTAGATATCTTTTTATATCCCCCAAGCTCGGGCTAGCCAGGGCAGTAACACCAGGATTCCTCAGGAGAGGCTTGTGGCAATTAAAATGGTATCACACTGCAATAACTCTGTAATGTAGGTATACTCTAAGGCAAAGGAATATGGTAATCCAGAGGAACTTACAAGAATGAGGTCTAGAAAAATATCCTAGACTTCTTTCCACTGTTAAAATTGGTTAAGAAGATTCTGTTCTGATGATGGTTGTCAGAAGGTGCAGTGAGAGCATGTTCCAGGAAGAAATTTGGTAAAGACATGGTATAAGATAGTTAGTTATGGAACCACCAAGGAGGTATAGGCAATGTGGATCCTGTCCCACAGATTATTTTAGGAGTATAACAATATGACTTGTATAGCTAATGAGAGCATACAGATACTACATAATATAGTGATTAGAATGCTGGACTAGGGTTGGGGAGACCCAGGTTCAAATTGCCACTTGTGCATATGAAGCTGACTGGGTGATCTTGAACCAGTTGCTCTTTCAACCTGATTTAACTCACTGAGTTGTAGTGAGGATAAAAGTGGTAGGGGAAGGTCCACATGTACCATCTTGTACTCTTCTGAAGAAAGGTGGGACATAAATCTAGCAAATACATAACAATAAATAAGGGTTTTTTTCACGTGTAACTTGAAAAAAAATAGCAATGAGGTATCTTGGTTGATTTTTCATGTATAGTGTGCCCTCCATATAGGCAGGAGTTCCGTTTCAGGAATCCCCATGTAAAACAAAAAATGCAAAGTGTTGTGTCCCCTCATAGTCAATGGACACAATGTGTGTGCACTTGCAGCAGCGTGGTCAGGTGCTCACTGCATCTATTGACTATAATGTGGCACAATGCTTCACACGACCTCACATTCGTGCATACAGAATGTGTATACACTGTATACACAATGCTGACTAATTGCCAAACGAAAACCATTTATTCTCTGTGCCCACCAATACAGAAGAGATGTGCTTTTTTATGCCAGAAATCATTAAACCACCCTTTCAGTTGGGATTGTGTGCAGAAATTTGGTGAGAACTGATGGGGACTGAGCACTTTTTCTCTTGAAGAATACTCAAGCTACGGTATGGTTATAGTTTGCACCCACAGTAGCCTAGTGCTGGTCAGTAATGAACCAGGACCGTCCGGCCATGGAGTGAGACTGGGTGAAATTTTAAAGCAATATATACTCTCAGCAATGGAGCAAGGCACAAAAGTACAACTAGCTATAGGTACTAGTTGAGATATGCTTTCCTCATGCCTCAAGGCTTTTGAGCTTTTCATTTGCCTCAGTAAAAGGGATACCTTGCCAGAGGCAATGGCATTCCACTGCAAGGGGAATATATTATTACAGAAGAGATACTGAAACAGAACAACTGTCTGACAGAGGCTTTTCTTTTCTTTTCTTTTCTTTTCTTTTCTTTTCTTTTCTTTTCTTTCTTTTTTTAGTGTGACTGAATCACATGGAAATGTCAATAAATTGTGCAAACTTCTCAATGTCCCAGTTCCATGCCAGCTTGTCAAAGCTGTGATACAAATGTGTAAATTCTTGGTAATGTAGGATGGTCTTGAAATACTGACCCAGTGACTCCTTGCATTCAAGGACCATGGTGATCTTCGGGACATCCTGTATTTCCATTTCTTCAGAGTTTTTGGACAATTTTGTGAGTGTACCTGTGCTGAAAGGAAATTTTAAGAGAACTATTGGTCATCGCTGAATTTCAGGATTCTTTCTGACATTCTGAACAGCTTCCAAATTCAGCTTTTAAAGGACTATGCTTTGAAAGACTACAATAAGGTTATCTTAAGAGGAGACTAATTTTTAGAAGGCAAAGCACAATCTCACCAAATTCAATGCTTTTAAACATGGCTTTTGCCTAAACTTTCTGGATCCAGTTTCATTCATAATTTTGTATGCTGAATCTGTGGCAATCCTTTGTTTCAACTGTTCTCTTTGACCATCTCTCACGTGCATAAGGCTTAGAATCTTCAGTAGCATTCTCCCTTCCCCAACCCAGTCCTGCAATGACAATTAACGTGGAAAGCAATGGGAAGATATGGAAATTACTTGGCTGCTGCGGTATCCGTACAGAAAGGGTTATTAAAACATTCTTATAAAGAAGCTTATTTTCCAGTCCAGTCACATCCTGTGTGTTTGTGTGTGAAGAAAGACTGAGCAGCTTCTCTGAGAGTTGTATCTGTTCTCAACTCTCCTGTTTGAACTGCACATCACAGTCCAGTGACTGACAACTGCAAAGATATTAGCTACTGTCCATGAAAAAGGCAACCGGGGGGAGGGGGAAAAGAGCCCACATTGATTTGATATGATCAATACCTTTAAAACTTGTTTACTTTTACCTGTAAAGAATAGTTGGTGCAGCTAGTTTTCTTGGAGAAAGTAGCGTGAGAGAGAATTTCACAGCTGAACATTTATTTATTTAGCTTCTGTAGAGAAATTTATATCCTGTTATAAGATCTGCCATTTATTAAAATATTTCTATCCTGCTGTATATTTCAGGGCAGTATACAATGAAGTCCATTTAAGCAATTTAAAATGTAAAACAGTAAAAAATTATTTACAGTTTAAGAACATGTTATAGTATGTAAACATAGGCCATCAACATTTAACTGGTTAGGGCTGCTGGACGTTCAGTGGATGTGTTGTGTCTTTTATTCAGTATTGAATGTGTTATCGATTGTTTTACACTGATGTTTTAATTGGACTGGTCATTTAATGGTTTTCAAAAACTGTTATACTAAGTATTGTTTTGACTATTTTATTTTCAACTTATATTGAAAACTGCTTTGGGTCTCATGTTGGGAAGAAGACATGGTACAAATTAAATAAATAAATATAGATCAATGCAAGCTAAAAATAGTTTAAACATGCACAGATTGGGTAAGACTCTTATGCGAAACGCCATCCTTCTGTCCCAACTGCCATTGCCCTGCCCTTGGAGGGAGAGAAGAAGAGGCAGGCATAGCTCCATCACGCACAGGCCCAGCAGCAGATGAAAAGCCCTCTGTCTCTCCCAATTGTCACTGTCCTGGCCTCAGAGGGAGCGAAGAAGAGGGAGGCACAGCTCCATCATGGCTAGGCCCAGAAGCAGACAAAAGGCCCTCCCTCCATCTCAACTGGCCATGAGAGAGAAGAAGAGGCAGTATCTACTGCCCCAGCACTAGCACAGACAATCTTGAACTATTTCAATGTTTTCATCACCTACTTTAAGGTTACATAAATCATCTGTGATCATTATTTTTGCTTTCTTAATGTTCAACTGTAAACCTACTTTGCACTTCCTTGACTTTTTTCAGTAATTGTTCCAAGCCTTTGCTATTTTCTGCTAGTAGGATGGTGTCGTGTGCATGTCTTACATTGTTGATGTTCTTTCCTCCAATTTTCATGCCTCCTTCCTCTGAGTCTAATCCTGTTATGTATGATATGTTCAGCATACACGTTAAACAGACTGGGTTATAAAAATACAGACTTGCCTGACCTGCTTGCCAATTGGAACCATTCAATTTCTCCATATTCTTTCCTAACAGTTACCTCTTGTCCTGCATCAGGACAATCAAATGTTGAGATGCATCCATTTCTTTAAGAGCGTTCCATAGTTTTTCATGATCTACACAAGCAAAGGCTTTGCTCTACTCTATAAAGCACATGCTGATTTTCTTCTAAAATTCTTTGGTGTGCTCCATTATCCACTGTATGTTTGGAATGTGATCTCTAGTGCCTCTTTCTTTCTTGAAGACAGCTTGGACATCTGGCATTTCTCATTCCATACATGATAGAAGTCTTTGTTGTAGAATTTTGAACATGACTTTGCTTATATCAGAAATTAATGCAATAATCCTGTGGTTACTGCAATCCCTGGTGTTCCCTTTGTTGGGGATTGGAAGGTATTTTGGGCATTTCCAATCTACAGGCCATTATTTGGTTTTCAAAATTGGTTTACAGATTTTGGTTAATTAGAACCAGAGTAGCTTCTTCCTCTGTGAAATGAAGCAGCTGTATAGCTATGCCATCTGTTCCTGGTAATATATTTCTCCCAAATGCTCTGTGTGTAGCTTTCACTTCACTTTCCTTTGAGGTTCCTTTTCAAATGGTTCTTCCTTGAATGAATCTGTCATCCTTTCTTCTCTTCTATCTAGTTCTTCCATGTATTGTTTCCATCATCTTTTTATTTCTGTTTGGTCATGTAATATGTTCCTCTGCTGGGTGTAAAGCATCCCCACTCTTGGTTTAAATTTCCATTTGATTTCTTGACTCTTGTGGACAAGGTCTCTTGTTCTTCCTTTTTGTTGTCATCTTCTATTTCTCTGCATTGATTATTACAGTAGTTCTCCTTGTCTCTGTGAACAAGTCATTGAACAGCTGCATTCAGGGTTCTGACTCTATTTCCATCACCTTTTACTTTTGTTTCTTGTCTGTCCTTAACTGCTTAAAGAGTTTCATCTGTTATCCATAGAGGCTTCTGTTTCTTTTTTGCTACAGATAGTGTCTTTTTTGCATAGCTCCCTGACAATGTCCCTGGATTCAGACTGCAGTTCTTCTGGCTCCCACTCAATAAGGCTTAATAGTGAAAACCTATTTTTCTCATTATCTTTAAATTCTACAGGGATGTTCTTCATGCTGGGTTTCAGCATGGTGCGTGGCTTAGTGTTCTTCTTAACTTTACTCTAACTTTTGCTATTAGGTTCATGGTCTGTACCACAATTTGCTCCTGGTCTTGTTTTTGCAGAGAGAAAGGAGTTTCTCCATCTTCTGCTTCTAGTTATGGAGTCCATTTGATTTCTACATTGGCTATCAGGTGATGCCCATGTATACAGTCACTTCATGGTTTGCTTGAAGAATGTGTTTGTGATGAACAAGCCATTGGTCTTGCAAAATTCAGTCAGTCAATCTCCTGCTTCATTTCTTGATCCTAGGCCAAATTTTCCTATAATCTTTGATTCTGCTCTGTTCTTTACTTTTGCATTCCAATTGCCTATGACACTGCTTCTTAACCTTTTCTTTACCAGGGACCCTCTTCAAATATCTTTTGTTGCTATGGACCACCCAAGACTTAACTTAAGATTTAAAACCCTAAAGTGCATCAAATATTTATTTAAAATTGCTCACTAAGGGTCTTCAGATTGGGAGAGAAGGGAAAAATAAGTAAGTGTGCACTTCCTTAAGAGGTGCTGGAGGGGGAGGGAAGCCTTTTCTCCTGCTTCTTCCTACCAGTTTAAGGCTGGAGTAGATTGAACAGCAGGCTGGACAGCATTTGCCCTTCTTTCTCTTTCTCCCTCTCCTTTTTTCCAGCCATCCAGTCTATCAAAAATGGTCAAGCATCCCCACCCCTTTTTTTGCCTTCTTCACCAGAATGAGAGGAGACCAAGACGGTCAAAGGCTAGAGGGAGGGAAAAAGAGGAAAAAGGGGGGAAAAGGGGGGGGGAGGCTGAAGGCAAAATAAAAGTGTTGAAGCAACCCCTCTATAAAAGATCTCCGGCACACCTTCTCATTTCCATTCATAAGGGCACGCACTTTCGTTTGAGTCGATTAGGGGGTTATTTTGCCAACAATGATCCATTGCTTCGACTTCCAGTGTCTTGCCAGGGCATGGTATCTGCTGCAGCAGCACACCCTCCTCTCATTTGGCCCCACTCCAACTGGAATCCTCAATGCAGTGTGGTGGCCAACTCTGAAAAAGGATAGTGGGGATATCCCCCCCCTCCACAATCTTGGATTCTGCTGTATTTCCTACTTTGCATTTCAATTGCCTAAAATTGATAAAAAGTCCTGTTTTGGTGTGTGATCAATTTCCTCCTGGGTTCCTGAATAGAATTTTCAGTTTCTTCTATTTTGCCTTTGTAGTTGGAGCATAAACTTGGACTAAGGCCCTTTTCACATGTGGGGGGGGGGTACAGGCGAAAACACGCTAAAACGGAGCTTACCCACAGCCGGGTAAGTCCGTCGCCCCACGGAGCAGCGTGAGCTCGCTGCTCCACACTCCTCCGGCGTCGCAGATGGCAGCTTCCGGTTGGTGGAGGCTCTCCACCAACCGGAGAAGCTCGCCAGCCGGAAGCCCGCCCCCGGCAGATCTGCAGGCACGCACTTGCGCGCACCTGCAAATCCACTTTAGAGCCGGGCGACGGAGCGGCATGGGGCTGCATGCTCCGTGCTTTTTAAAAACCTCAAAAAAGAGGTTTTTGAAAAACACGCAGCCCGGCTAGTTCCCGCCGCTCCTGAGTGGATTCTGGTGTGGAACTACGAAAAGTAGTCCACACCAGTCCACTCTACGGTGTAGAAGACCTCCGTTAGAGGGCGCTCTACACCGTTTTAGAAGCCCGGTATGGAAATGGCCTAAGATTATATTGATGGTTTTTCCATGAAGTCTTATTGACATGATTTGGTCAGACTTTGCATTGTATCCTTTGACTGCTTTAGATATATCTCTTCTCACTGTAAATGCTATCCGATTTATTCTTAGTTTTTCATTTCCTGAGTAATTATCTGCGTAATTATGTGACTCAATATATCTCACTCCTGTCCGTTTAGCTTACTCACCCCAAAGATTGCAAAGTTTATATGTTCTATTTCTTGTTTCACTGTGTCTAGCTTCCCCCTATTCATGCTTCTCACAGTCGGCGTTCCTATAATATGTGTTGTGCAGCTTCAGACCTTCCTTTAATCTCTGAACACGTTAACAGCTGAATGTCATTTCGGCTTCAGTCCAGCTGCATCATTAGCTACAGCACTACTGATAACTGTCCTCTGGTCTTCCACAGTAGCTCCTTGAGTGCTATCTGTCCTGCGAATCTCATCTTCTGGCACTGTTTCCTGCTTCATTTTGGATTGTCTCATCATAGGGTTTTCAAAAGTAGTTTACTACTCAAAAATAGTTTGCTATGCCTCCTTCTGTGCAGTACTAACAAACGTTAGTTCAGGTGCTGTTGCCATTGTCTTTAGGAGATTATCTGCTACTGCTATCCCCCACTACTGTTGCTGCCCACTACTGTTTGGCACATTTAGTTTAGCTCCTCAGCAAAGGTCTTTCTGACATGGGAGACTCTACCAGCAGCACTGCCGCCAGCAGCACAGTCTCTTGCCTCACAGGAGCATGCAGTCGCACCACCAGAGAAAGGTAGTGCCATTGGTAGGATGATTATTGCAGTGGTATCAAACTGCTGTAGCTCTGTCGTGTAGTTACACTATCAGCTTCTCACCTCACATGTTTGTTGAAGTTGGATAATATGAAGTTGGGAGGGAGAGCAGGGAGAATAATTTACCTTGTCTTGATGTCTTTTAAGAGAACAGGATCAAAAAGTAATTAACTAAATGAACTGTTTCAGAATTGCCACCAAATTCTACTGAGAGTAAGCCTCTGAGGTAAATTTGGAGATTTATGCCTGGGGAAAACTCCCAAGGAATTTAGAACATTGGCAGGATTCCTCAAGAGAATTTCAGTTTATCAACAACCCAGCCTTTGGGATTTGTACTTATAGCATATAATGACAGAAACCAATTTTCATTTCATTTTTTCCCTTTCTTCCCACAATAAAACAGTTTTAATTTCTCCTCTTTACCTATGAAGCTCATTTTCAAAAGTGTTATTCTTTTCAACAACAAAGATATTTTAAAGTGAAAGTTGGCTGCATTCATATACCTTTTCCTACCTGAGGACGGTTGCATCTGAATTGATTTACGTATTTATTGCATATATATTCCAAGGATGTCCACACTGAGATGCCCTATCTCATTTACAGTACGTTCCTGCTGGCTCAAAAGGTTGTTAATGGTGGGAGGAACTTTTTAAAACAAAAACAAAAATAAAGAGCACATTACATGTGGACCACAAACATAAAAGTGATTCAAGTGGGAAACAAAAGAGATAGATTGGCAGCCTGGAGACATAATAAACCATTAAGCCATTTACAAGAGGCTTACCGCAGCTTTCTGGGTTTGTTGCTCAATTACTGTAACTGATGAAGAATGTCTATACTTATGATTTGGAGCTCTCTATGACATTTATATTTGTAAAATTTTCAGGATCTGACTGCAAAATCAATTGAACAACCGTGGAGTTGTAGCTACCCCTGTCTATCTGGCTCATAACTTCGTTTCAAAGAACAGTCATTTTAAAGAAATATGAGGGTTGTTCCAA
This sequence comes from Cyclura pinguis, assembly GCA_030412105.1. Taxonomy (NCBI): domain Eukaryota; kingdom Metazoa; phylum Chordata; class Lepidosauria; order Squamata; family Iguanidae; genus Cyclura; species Cyclura pinguis. The sequence continues at coordinate 105,483,446 of CM059600.1, read as the reverse complement.
TGCTGCTTGCTGTTTTGGCAAATATGCCAGAATCCTACGTTTCATGTGGGATGGCTCACATGAGAGCAGCTCTCGTACAGTTCATGTAACAGTCACAAGCCTCTCTTTGATGGCTAGCAGAAGAACCTGTAGAGGCCAATCTGAGCTATTCTCTCTGAAAGAGTAGCAAACAGGGAATCTTCTCTACATGTCAGGGTGCATCATACCCAAGGTCAGTCAAGTTATCTTGGTGCTGGCAGCTAGAAAATCCCACAAGCACCGCTTCAGATTTCTGGCTCTAAGATCAATGAAATGATTAACAATCTACAGCCTTTTTATGATACCCCCAAAAAGCTCACTGGAATATCTGCCGTGCCTCCTAGAAGAACTTTTTCTTTTCTTTTCTTTTCTTTTCTTTTCTTTTCTTTTCTTTTCTTTTCTTTTCTTTTCTAGTAAGCACAATGCTCCTGATCTGGACCAGGACCATTGTAAGTACAATCCTTTCACCCTCTCCACCTCCCTCCCTATGTTGGGTAGAGGGAAGGACCAAAGTCTTACTTGGTGCCAAACTATTACATGTTTTCTTTGTTCTGCACTCTTCTCAGCCATACCTGTTTTTTCAAGGAGAGGAACAAAGAAATTGAGGTAATGGGAATGAACAGCACATGCATACTAGACCCATGCCCTTGCTGGCTGTTGAAAGCAACCCCACGGGGACCGGCAGACTGGGTAAGGAGAGTAGTGAATGCTTCACTACAGCAAGACCGGTTCTAATCTTGCCTAAAAGAGGCTGTGGTGAGGCCATTACTGAAAAAATCCTCCTTGGATCCCACCATACCGGAGAACTATCAACTAGTCTCCAATATCCCCTTTTTGGACAAGTGTATGGTGGCTTCACAGTTCCAGGCATTCATGGATGAAACACATCATATAGATCTACTTTAATCTGAGTTCAGGTCTGGCTATGGAACAGAGATGGTTTTGGTCACCTTGGTAGATGACCTTGCAGGAGACTGGACAGGGATCTCTCAGCAGCTTTTACTCTCATCAATTATCGTATCCTTTCTGAGTTGCCTCTCTGGGAGGGGGCTCAGGGGCACTGTTCTACAGTGGCTCCAGTTTTTCCTGTAGGAGAGGATTCAGAAGGTGGTGCTAGGGGATGTATGTTGTTGTGTCCCTCAGCTTGGTTCTGTCCCCCATACTGTTTAACAGCTATGCGAAACCACTGGGATAGGTAATCCAGAGTTTTGGGGTTCAGTGCCATTGGTATACTGGTGACATACTCTATCTCTTCTTTCCATCTGATCCCAAGGAAGCTATTTCTGTACTAAACCAGTGTCTGCTGTCAGTAATGGATTGGATCATAGAATCATGGAAATGTAGAGTTGGAAGAGACCACAGGGGCCATCCAGTCCAACCCCCTGCCATGCAGGAACACCCTCAAAGCACTCCTGACAGATGGCCATCCAGCCTCTGCTTAAAAACCTCCAAAGAAGGAGACTCCACCACATCCGAGGCAGCCTATTCCACTGCCAGACAGCCCTGACTGTCAGGAAGTTCTTCCTGAGGTTCAGATGGAATCTCCTTTCCTGCAGCTTGAATCCATTGCTCCTTGTCCTGGTCTCTGGAGCAGCAGAAAACAAGCCCTCTCCCTCCTCTACACGGCATCCCTTCAAATATTTAAACATGGCTATCGTGTCCCTTCTTAACCTTCTCTTCTGCAGACTAAACATACCCAGCTCTCTAAGTCTATCCTCATAAGGCATGGCTTCCAGGCCCCTCACTATTTTGGTCGCCCTCCTCTGGACCTGCTCCAGCTTGACCATGTCCTTCTTGAATTGGGGTACCCAGAACTTGGACACAGTATTCAAGATGAGGTCTAACCAAAGCAGAGTAGAGTGGTACCAGTAGCTCCCTCGATCTAGACACCATACTCCTATTGATGCAGCTGAGAATTGCATTGGCTTTCTTGGCTGCCGCATCACACTGCTGACTCATGTTCAGCTTGTGGTCTATTAAGACTCCTAGATCTCTTTCACACATACTGCCATCCAGCCACATGTCCCCCATCCTATATTTCTGCATTCCATTTTTTCTACCTAAGTGTAGGACCTTACACTTCTCTCTGTTGAATTTCATTTTGTTAGCTTTGGCCCAGCTCTCCAATCTATCCAAGTCATTTTGAATTTTGATCCTGTCCTCTGGCGTATTAGCAACCCCTCCCAATTTGGTGTCATCTGCAATTTTGATGAGCATGCCCTCTATTCCTTCATCCAAGTCATTGACGAAGATATTGAACAGCACTGGGCCCAGGACAGAACCCTGTGGCACCCCGCTAGTCACTTTTCTCCAGGATGAAAAGCAGCCATTCGTGAGCACCCTTTGGGAATGGTCAGTCAACTAGTTACAGATCCACCTGACAGTAGCCCTGTCCAGCCCACATTTTACTAGCTTCTTTGCAAGAATGTCATGTGGAACTTTGTCAAAGGCCTTACTGAAATCGAGATATGCTACATCCACAACATTCCCTTCATCTATCAAGCTAGTAACTCTATCATAAAAAAAGATAAGATTACTCTGGCATGACTTATTTTTGAGAAATCCACGTTGACTTCTAGTGATTACCGCATTGCTTTCTAAGTGATTAGAAACCAACTGCTTAATGATCTGCTCCAGGATCTTTCCGGATACTGATGTCAGGCTGACTGGGTGATAATTATTTAGGTGCTCTTTTTTCCCCTTCTTGAAGATGGGGACAACATTTGCTCTCCTCCAGTCTGCTGGAACTTCTCCTGTCCTCCAAGATTTCTCAAAGATTATAGCAAGTGGTTCCGAAATGACCTCTGCCAGTTCTTTTAATATCTTAGGATGCAATTCATCTGGCCCTGGAGACTTGAATTCATCCAGTGTGGCCAGGTATTCCTGTACCACTTCTCTACCTATTATGTGCCGCATTTCCCCTGCTTCCTCATCTGCTCCCCAACTGCCAGGTTGAATGCTTGTATCCTTCTGGGAAAAAACTGAGGCAAAGAAGGTGTTAAGTAGTTCTGCCTTTTCTCTTCCCCTGTTAGTAATTCGCCATCCTCTCTGCGCAGCAACCCTGTCGTCTCCTTCTTTTTCCTTTTGCTGCAGACATATTTTAAAAAGCCCTTTTTATTGTTTTTAATGTCTCTGGCCAGCCTAAGTTTGTTCTGTGCTGTAGCCTTTCTGACCTTCTCCCTACATCTCCTGGCTACTTGCTTAAATTCTTCTTTGGTGGTTTCCCACTCCTTCCATTTCCTGTACATGTTTCTCTTACCACTTAGCTCAGCTGAGAGTTCTTTAGTCAATCATTCTGGTTTCTTCAGATGCCTTCCATTTTTCCTCCTTATTGGCACAGTTTTAGACTGTGCCTTCAGTATCTTCCGTTTAAGGAACTCCCATGCCTGCTGAACTCCTTTCTCTTTCACTATTCTTGACCACGGAATTTCAGCCAGCAGCTCCTTAAGTTTACAGAAGTCCTCTTTTCTAAAATCTAAGATGAGTGTCTGACTACACTTATCTTCTCCTTCCCCCTGAATGCCAAATTCCAATAGGGCATGGTCACTCCCCCCTAAAGATCCAACCACTTCTACCTCATTAACAAGGTCATCCCTGTTGGTCAGGATCAGATTTAGAATATTTGATCCCCTTGTCGCCTCTTCCACCTTCTGGACCATGAAATTGTCTGCAAGACAAGCAAGAAACTTGCTGGACCTTGCTGTCTTGGCAGAGTTTGACTGCCAACATATATCCGGGTAATTGAAATCTCCCATTATTACTGTATCTCTCCTTTTTGAATGTGCAGTCATTTGGTTGGTTGAGGAAGGCGTCATCAAAGTCCTCAGTCTGGGTTGGAGGTCTGTAGTAAACCCCCACCAGAATATCCCTATTGTTTCTCGCTCCCTTAATTCTTACCCAGATGCTCTCGACCTGGTTTTCTGGGTTTAAGTCATAGATCTCTTCACAGGTGAAAACATCCTTGACATACAAGGCTACTCCTCCTCCCTTCTTGTTTGGTCTATTTCTACAAAATAGGTTATACTCCTCTATTCCTACATTCCAATCCTGAGACTCATCCCACCAGGTCTCAGTGATGCCTATCAAATCGTATTTATTTTGTTGTACTAGGAGTCCAAGTTCATCTTGCTTGTTTCCCATACTCCGTGCATTAGTGTAGAGACACTTAAGTCCCCAGGCCCTTCCTGTAAGTCCTGTGCTATAGTTTCTACTCCTCCCACCATTGGACGCATGTACTACTTGGCCAATATAATTTGGGCCTTTTCCCCCTGCACTCGCCAAGTCCTTGCCCTGAATAATATTGTCTCCCTCCCCAGTGGAACTTAGTTTAAAGACCTCTGAATCCTCCTTGCGAGACTGTTTGCAAAAACATTCCTGCCAAGTTTCATGAGGTGCAGCCCATCCCTTGCCAGAAGCCCATGTTCATGGAAATTCAGGCCGTGTTCAAAAAACCCAAACCGTTGCTGGCGGCAACATGTGTGGAGCCAGTTGTTGACCTCTGCTATTGCCCTTTCCCTTTGTGCGCCATATCCTTGAACAGGGAGGAGAGACGAAATGACCACCTGTGCACCAAGGTCCTTAAGCTTTGTCCCCATAAGCTCGTAGTCCTTTGTGATGTGGTGAAGGCTGTGCCTCGCAGTGTCATTGGTTCCAACATGAACCAAAATAAGGGGCTTATGGTCAGTGGGCTTGACCAGCCTGGTTAGCCTCTCCGTTATGTGGTTGGTCTTTGCCCCAGGAAGACAGCAGACCTCTCGATTGAGCTTGTCCGGTTTGCAAATTGCCGGTTCAGTTCCTCTGAGCGAGGAGTCTCCAACAACAAGAACTCGCCTCCTCTGAGGCTTGTCCGGGGCTCCTCAATGAGCAGGTTCTTCTAGGACTGCCTGGGCATTCTGTTGAGGCTGGGAGTGTTGGTCTAGTTCCTGTTGCCGAAGTTGGATTCCTTCTCGTTGACATTCTGTTCGCTCCTCCTGGTGCTCCTCATCATTCATAAGGCCAAGAACTTTGAAGCGATTCTGTAGGTTGAGAGTCTGTGTTTCCTTCCTGATCCTTCTACTCCTCCATGTGACATTCCTCCAAGCATCTGTTTCCTGGCACAGTGTGCTGACTTCCTCATCTGGCAGCTGCTCCACACATTCGCTCTTCAGGAAGGTCTTCTCTGCCCTTTCCAAAAACTCCTCACCTTCCCTCACCTTCCCTAATAAGACAGAGATTAGAAACTCCAAGAAGGTCACCAGCTTGTGGCAAGAAAAGGAACATGCCACAAGTGCTGCAGGTGACCTCAGCAGCTCCCTCACCTTCCATCCTTGATACTACAGAGAGTAGTACAGGGAGTAGGTCTAGAAAGAATAACCAGGCTTTTTTTCTCAAATTCAGCTGTATAAGCTATGTCTGCTCTGCTGATTGCCAAGCTCATATGAACTCTTCTTAAATTTTAGGAACTCAAGAAGGGATGGGTTGTTCCTAAACTTGAATGGTCGAACTTGAAGGATTGAAGTAGAGGAGTTCAATTGAAGCTGTGCACTGCTGGGAGCTCCTAATAAGACTTCTCCCTCTAGCTGGCTCCTCCCCCTAGTTAGTCAGTTAGACCGTGTGCTCAGGGAGAGCACACGGCCAGCACAAAGAGACTTAACACAAACAAGCAAACAAGCTCAACCCCAAGAGCCTGTAAATAACACCTGGTCAAGGATGTCTTCACAGACCCAGCTCACCTTCTGCTCTCTCCTCTGGGAAATGAGCTAGAGGGTCGCTGGGAGGGCCGCTCCTAATATGGGCTCATCAAATGGGATGTAATCACCCAGATGCAGTCCATCTGCAATGTGTCCTTGTGGCCCGTTCTGAAGGCTGATGGAAAGACCTGGAAGATGACGGTGGATTTTAGAGCCCCAAATGCCACCACTCCCCCAGTAGCCCTGGTCATAGCCAAATACAATGAAATCCTGACAGCTATCGCTGCTGGAGCAAGATATCACAGCATAGTGAACTTGGCTAACGTTTTTCACTCCATACCCTTGCATGAAGCATGCTGGTATAAATTTGCTTTCATGTTCTGAGGGCAACAGTACGTTTTCAAAAGAACCCTGTAGGGATTCCATTCGAGCCCTAGCATCTGCCGTGCCCGTTTGGTCAAAATGTGGGATAGGCTGCAGCCAGCCTCACGATCTCACGTCCTGTCCTGTGTGGATGACATCTTGGTACATTTGAACTCAGAGGAAAAGACTAGGGACATCAGTAACTTATGTGTAAGTGCCCAGAACAAATGGAAATACTGAATGAAGCACAGTCTGCGAACATCAGTCTCCTGACCGGGTGTGGTCCATCAGATAACTGAAGGCCCGATCTAGTTCAGAGGTATGACCTGCCTGTGGAGTAGAAGGCCCAGCTATGACTAATGCACTGGCCAGTTAGAATGATTCATTCTCTGCAAAGCTTTCCACAACCGCTTGGGTTATATTCTTTTAACCATAATGCTCCCCCATCCTCAGTTTTCCCCAAACCTTAAAGTAACAGAGGGAAGCCTTTCCCCCCGAAATTTCCAACCCCCATAATGTCTGTTGCTCGATTTCTGATTGGGAAGTAATTTGCATAATTGCTATTAACCAAGTTCTTCAGATATCTTCCTTCAATTAGGTTGTGAGTGACCGTGGGAACTGAAAGAGCTAGCAGTGACGCTAGCAGAGGTCTGATGTCACCACCTATACATTCGACCCAGAATCCAGACGATTCCAAAGGAATGACGGAGGGGGTGTGGAAACAAGACATTTTTATTCTTCGGAACTATTCACCAGCTTCCAGAACTTTTATCATGCTCCCTAAGAATGGACTTACACTATTTTGCCATTTTCTTTTTTCTTTTCCTCATTTTTGGAGAAGTTTTGGACTCAGGGGAGGGGGAGAGTTGACACAAATACCGCCTGCTTTTGAACCAAGGGCGATGGACTATCTTTGGCTGCCTTCTCAAATCAGTGGCTTTTCTATGCTGCTGCGAATTGACCCTGTAATTGCCTTGTTCATGTTATTCATTTGTTATGCTTTGTTATTGCATCTCCATTGGTGAGAGAGATTTTTACATTTTACTCCATATTTGTATTGGTGTGAATGTGCTTAGGGATTGTAGAATTGTAATTAACAGGCTTGATTATTCCCGCTTTTCTTTCTCTCCCTTTATTGAAACCTCTGTTTCCCTCAATGGTGTACTGTAACTTTAACTGATTTCTGCCATACATCAGTGTTGGGAATCCCACCTTCAATTTGGCTCTATACTCTTTGATTGGAAAATGTATGATTTCGTATACTCATTGTCCATTTGGGGGGGGGGGATTGTTGTCCCATTGGTAAACCCTGTCCCAGGGTCCACAACTTTGATATAAAATATAATCTAACACACCAGAGAGGTCACCTGGATGAGCACATAGGCAGCAACGGTCGTACGATCAGAACACCAGGTCAGGCCGGTAAACTCCGCTGTCACATAGCCACAGGAGACCTCAAGCTGTGCCAACCCACAGTGGACAAAAGGTCCTCAGCTTTTGAGGAGCCAACGTGAAGGGATTAAGGTGCTTTCCCACAAGTTGGGCACTGGTAGCAATAAAATCTTATCAGGCAAGGACCATCTACATAAACTCACACTGCAACCCAAAGTGGCAGAAGATCCTGGCACTTTGCTAACACCTTGTTATCTTCCAATATCAAAGAAGGTGATGGTGTGGTGGTGTTTTTCCATTGCCATTCTCTTTGTTCTCCCTGGGAGAAGATTTGCCCTCAAGGTACATTTTCCCTACAAATAGTCCCTGTTTTTGGGTGGTTCTTTGGATAACTCCTGGTCAAACCAACAGACCGCCCCCCCCCCCGGCAACTGAGTAATCCTCTCAGCATCCTTCCGCTGAGCTTTACTTCTTTCACTGCTTTCTCGGACCAAGGACTTCAGGAAAAGGTGCAGTATCACCCAAACTACAAATCCTCTAATAATCCCTCTATCTAATTTCCACTCTTTGCCTTTCTATAGGGCTTGAATGCGTGTGTGAGTGTATGTGTTGATGCATGATATTTCCCTTCGATAAAGTCATTTATTGGATCTTTTTGTGTGGTTTTTGGCTTGGCCTGACCCCATAAAAATTGGGTAAAAGATCTCGCTAGGTTACCCTGACTCTTGTAGTGCTATTGCTTGTGCTCTGTTGAGTTTACCTTCTCCATCACTTGGAACACATCAAGGGGTCCCTTGGGGACCCCCAAAATTTCAGGGTAACACCTTGTATCCCTTCCAGCTGGTTGGAAGAAACAGGCTCTGTGAACTGTCAGAAACTGTTAAAGCCCATGAAAAATGTATATATAGCCACTTGGCAGCCTGATAATATTATATCAGCAGACGGTGGCAGAATACATATTTCCCAGGTAGGGATGAGAATCCAGTCACTTGCATAGTTCGTACAAAGGATATTTAGAATTGGACACTTATAGTGCAATCCTATACACATCAACTTAGAAGCAACTTCTATTAATTCAAAAGGTCTTGATCTACACAATTAAATGCAGAATTGTAGTCTTACTGAGTCAGGGGTGGGCAGCTGTGTCACAAGCCACTTAGAGTTTTTACTTCTGTGGTTTTTGGCTGATTTTTATCCAGTTTGGGGGAGCCTACAGTTCACTTTTATTCACCATGTGGTTAGCATTAATTCATCTGAGCACAAATACTTTTTAAAAGGACAATGTAAGTATAAAGTTTTTAAAACCATAAAGAATGTCATATTCTTGTGACTATTGTTTGTTTTTTGGCACTGCATAAAATAATATGCCTTTTTTTAACAAACTGGAATTGGGAACAAGAGGAGAGATCGCAAAAACAAAGGAAAAGCCATTTTAAGAAAAATGAGGCTGTTAGAACGTGACAAGATTTAAGGCAGCAGAGAGAAACTTGAGGATGGTGGTAAAATTACATGTAATGTGATTCTCTGTGTATCCCATTGTAGGTTTGGTGGAGCTACTTCTTTGTAAGTTGCACTTAGGATTGTTCTGTCAGTCATCAAAGGCACTATTGTTAAAGGGAGACTCAACCAGCATCAGTGCGCAGTGATTATCTAAATCAAGTATACATTCACATCTATAAAAACAGTAAAAGGAAAGCGGAGGAAACTAGAAGCACCTTTGAGATTAACCAGTTTATTTCAGCTTGAGCTTTCATGGACTCCAGACCCTTCTTCAAATACACTCAGAGAAGTGAATTGAAATCCACAAATGCTCATGCTGAAATAAACAAATTAGGGCCTTTCTGCCCTACACTGTTATAGTGCTATTATTCCACTTCCAACATCCTATGGAATCCTGGGTTTGCAGTGTAGGGAGAGGCCTTTAGAATTCTCAGCCAGAGAGCTCTTTGGCCTCAGTAAACTACAAAGCCCAGAATGCCACAGGATGTTGAAAGTGGAATAATAGCTCTAGAACAACATAGGGTGGAAAGGCCCTTGGTTAATATTTAAGGTGCTGCCACATTCTCTTGGCCCACCTTTTTAAGGTACAACAGACTAAGGTCATTCTCACACAAGGGTGTTAATTTGTTAAAGCAGAGCAGGTTTATCATTGCATATAACATTCCCACTGTTCCTTTTTTGTCCTTGTGTAATTTCAGAGGTTTGTGTTTTTTGCCACTCAAAACAATCTGTTAGCTCATGGGATTGTCCTGAGGTTTTTTCTTTTTTTAAACTGATGTGCAAATAACCTTTTTGTAAATGTCTCAATTTAGGGATTAGGTGGGTGTTTGTGTGGTGTGTACTGCAGCCCTGATTACTGAACATTTGTCCTGGACCTTCCATTCTCACTTTATTTCCAGTAGGAGAGGTGGAAGGAAAGATTTGGTAACATCAAGAATCAAATCATTTTTGAGGGGTTGTTATGATCTCCCTGATTCCTCTTTTAAAAAAGAAATCTGTTGCCTCTGTCATTATAGTGGTGTAGCAGCAAGGAAGCCCTTTGGAAATCTCTCTGATTCTTCCTTTCTATTTTTTGTTTAAATCTATTGCACTATGCTGCTAGATCAGTACAGCAGCAAGGAAGCCCATTGGAGTGCTTTGAAAGAACATCACACTGATAGCTACAGATTTTTTTTTCCCTAAATGCAGGCTGAGGACAAAGTGATGTTAGCCTTCTAGTAAGTAGCCAAATAAGAATGATGAAGAGGGAACTGTGTGTGGGTGGGTAAGTGGCAGTGGGCCACCATCCAAAAGTGCTCCCAGTGTAGAAAACCTAAACAATTGTTATAAGCAATAGGATCAAAGCATGAATGGTATAACTCCACATCCTTAGTGGAACAAGAGGCTAGTGTGAAAAGGCCTAACATGACTATTTCTCTATAAAACCACTGGTAATATACATGTTCTGCACGTGGGAGCCAAGGATCCCAAATTCAGTCACTGTTATCTTCTGTTTACATGATCAAGTATTCAACGAGACCACTGTTCTCTGCATCCACCTTATCTTGATTACATATTTAAAGGGGGATGAGGAAGAGGATGAAGAAGAGGGAGAGAAGAAGGGTGGAGGTAGCTTTGGGTAACAAAGCATAATGGGCAAGGAGCAGAAAGACAGGGAGAAGCCAAGAGAGAATGAAATGAGGACTGGGTCTGAGGAGAACTTTCCACCTAATTATCCAAGTGCATAGCACTGTGTGAGCAAGATTACAAAGGGATTCATTTGAGCTCACCTCAAATAACATCGTACAACACTGTAGAGTATAGCATAGTGTACAATGGAAACTGGTCTGGGATATAATCAGTTGAGGAGGAAAAGTTACTGAAAAGAGTCACAATGTACCCTTATCCCTTTGAAAGATTCCAAATCCTTTCCTTCCACACAGTACCTTTAGGGTCTTCATCTCTTCCTAAGCAAACAAAGCATCACTCCTCCTATTCTATTCAAAAGATTGTTCTTCGTTACTGTTCCTCATTTTTTCTTCCCAAACCAAACTCTTTCGCTGTCATCTGGGTTCTAGCAAGTTCTCTCTTGCCCCACTCCCCACTGTCTTCCTTCCAAAAATCACATAGATTGGTCTGACAACAGAGTTATGTGATGTATTTCCTCCAATTCTGATATTTTTTCTGTCGAGGTAGTAGCTCTTCCTGTTTCCTATATGTGGTAGCGGGGAGGAGGAGGCTAACAAATTCCTGACCCTAACAAATTCCAATTCACAAGAGCATATTTTAACTCTGGTGTTAATTCAGGAATCTATTGAGTCCAGAGAAATTGCTAAAAAAAATTGGAGGAAATTAATATTTAATATGTGAGGGGCAAGTTTACCAAACTCTTAAATCAATAAGCTAATAGCCAAGAAACTGGTTGGAAAGCTATATTTGCTAGCCTGTTCCTACTGACCTCCTGCCTTGCCTTCATTATGTTCCATTATGTTATGTTTCATTATGTTGAAGCTACTGTCAGCCCTGTGAGGAAAGAAGTGGCAGCTGAAATCTGTTTCCATAGAATTATTGAAGGCACAGAAGCGAGTCCCATAATGCATTTAACAGTGTTATTTAGTGCTTGTGTCCCAGCCTTTTCTTCTATGGCAATGGTGAGTAACATGTAAGAAGACCAAGAGCCCAAAGTGTAACAGTCAGAGAAACAAGTCTGTTGGCGGAGGGTAGTATGTCAGCGTCTTCTAAAATTTTGGTGTCCCTGTGTCCATGGCATCACAACATATACTTTTTCTAAAGGAAAATAAAAGTCTTTTGCAGCTCTTCAGGGCACTCAACTCTCTTTGTACATGTAAGCACACCATAATGCTGGTCTTTTTCAACAAGGTGATGATGGTGGTGGTGGGGAGACCCTAACAAAACATTCCTTTTTTATCAAGGGGTCTCCCCCCTCCAACCCTTTGTCTGACAGCACATTTCCTCCTGCTAAGAGAGTGATCAGTGGCTCCTTGGGGTTGTGGGAAGGAAGAAAAGAAGGGGAGGCTGGGGACATATTCACACCTGCTAATGGATGAATTGTCAAAGCAGGCCATTGGGGAAATGGATTCTCCCACTGCAATGTAAAGAGTTAAATAATTCCTGGTGTTTCCTCACATGAATTACAGCTTGCTGGAAAGTGGGTAGAGAGGCCTCTTGAAAAAACACATTCCACTGAGACTGTTCTGTAGTCTTAAGAAATATGCTTCTGCTAGCTTTCTCTCTCAAGTTTCTGTGCGTATATGTGATGTGTGTGTGTGTGTGTGTGTACATGTGTGCGTGCATCTATGCACCATGCTGGCAGGTCTCCTTTTGCAAGTACTGCAGCAGCCAAAGAAAGGCACTTTAGAAATGGAAACATAACACTTCAGAAGCTGTGGTTGTGAAGCTGTTCCTCTATTGTACAGATAGTATTCCTGACAGAAGGCAGCTCCCCTCCTCCCAACCGCCTCCCCTGCCCCACTGAAAATTACAGCCTGGCCTTGAGTAAAAGGGCTAATACACATCAATACACTCTCAGTGTCACTTGAGCTGTTTTCAAGTTGACAGCGAACACTAGGGCTCTACTGTGCGTCTCCTGTGTCGTAGAAGAGTTGGAATGTCAGATATAGGGGAAATGGGACAGGCTTGGGCACCCAGGCATGAGCAGAGGGAAAGAGTGAAGCCGAGAGATGACATGCTCCTGGTTGCTAGTCCCAGGTGTCATCCAGGACCTGCCTTTTAGAATACAAAGCGTTTTGTGACACAGCTGGCAAAAAATCTAATAAAAAAAAAGAACTATCAATAAAACTATAAACAAAGGCGTTTGCTTTTTTTTTTTAAATCCCTGCTGTCCCACTAAAGAAATGCATAAAAGAAACTGTTCCCTCTCACTCTGTCTGTCAAATACTTTCTTTTACTCTGTAGTTCAACATCCCTGAATAGCTTTTTCTTTCTCCCCTGTGGAAGAATGACTTAATATGGCTGCCAGTTCTTGGTTTGAGGATTTAATTTGAGCCACACCTATCCAGGACTTAATTCTGAAATTTTTCTTTTTTTAAAAGAAAAACATAGCACAGTTAGGTAAGCATGCACTGCACATGCAGATGCTGCATGTAACCATCTGCAGCCTTCATCACCTTCACTACTAAGTGAATCAAAATTAGTCTCCTTACATATGTGAGGGCAGGGTCCACATATCAGAAAACCTGACTCAGCAACATTATGGAATCAAGTCAGTGGTACCAGAAGGGAGTATTTGTGCACTCAAGCTGCTTGTAAAACAGATCTTCAGTGAGCTTCTCCTATTACAAGGATGAAGGAATTAAAATTTTGTCTGCGAACCAATGAGATGCTAAAAAGCAACTAGCATAAGTCAAGAGGACTCCCAAAATAGAGGAAAGGAATGGGCACAGTTGCAGAGTGGCACAAACAGCCTGTGAACAGGACATTTCTAAGCCTGGTACAGAGCACAGACCATGAACTGCTGATATCAAAAATTTGAGTAAATCTAAAGAAGAACACTAAATCAACTATCTTGCCAAAATACAACCTGAATAACATCCCTGTAGAATTTAAAGATAATGTAAATATATATATTTGCACTACCAAGCTTAATTAACCAAGAGCTAGAAGAATTCTGGACAAAAGCCAGGGACATTGTACGGGGGATGCAAAAAAGACACTATCTCCACCCAAAACTAAAGAAAAGCCACAATGGATGACAGATGAAGCTCTTCAAGCAGTTAAGACAAGACAAGAAGTAAAAGTAAAAGGGGCAGAAAAACAGAGTCAGAACCCTGAATGCTACTATTCAATGACTTGCGTACAGGGACAAGGAGAACCAATCAATGCAGAGAAATAGGAGATGACAACAAAAAAGGAAGAACAACAAACCTCTTCTACAAGACCTGATAAATCAAAGGGATGTTTAAACAAAGAGAAAGGATGCTGTATGACCATCAAGGGAACGCATTACATGATCAAGTAGAAATTTAAAAGATGATGAAACAGTACATGGAAGAACTACATAAAAGAGATGAAAGGATGACAGATTCATTCAAGGAAGAACCATTTGAAGATGAACCCCCAATTTTAACAGGGAAGTGAAAATTGCATTTGGGAGAAATAAGCTACCAGACACAGATGGCACACCAATAGAGCTGCTTCAGGATACAGAAACAGAATCTATTCTAATTCTAATTAAACTGTCAGCAAATATGGAAAACAAAAGAGTGACCTACAAATCAGAAATGCTCAATATACGTTCAATTCCCCAAGAAAGGGGACACCAGGGACTGTAGTAACCACAGGACCATTGCATCAATTTCCCATGCAAGCAGAGTCATGCTCAAAATTCTACAACAAAGTCTTTTACCATATACGGAGTGAGAAATTCCAGATGTCCAAGCTGGGTTCAGGAAAGAAAGAGGCATTAGGAATCATATTGCAAAGATACATTGGAGTACATCAAAGAATTTCAGAAGAAAATCAGTCTGTACTTAATAAATTAGAGCAAAGTCTTTGCTTGTACAGACCATGAAAGACTGTGGATCACTCTTAAAGAAATGGGTGCGCCCTAACATTTGATTGTCCTGATCCACATATAACCTGTATGCAGGACAAGAGGTGACTATTAGGACAGAATACAGAGAAACGGAATGGTTTCCAATTGGCGAGGGGGCAGGCAAGGCTGCATTTTATCAGCCTGTTTAATTTGTATGCTGAACATATCATACATAGAGCAGGATTAGACCTGGAGGAAGGATGTGTGAAAACTGGAAGAAAGAACATCAACAATTTATTATATGCAGATGACATTATACTACTAGCAGAAAATCGCAAAGGCTTGGAATGGTTACTGAAGAAAGTTAAGGCAGAAAGTGCAAAGGCAGGCTTACAATCAAACATGAAGAAAACAGAAATAATAACCACAGATGATTTACATAACTTTAAAGTAGATGACAGACATTGAAATAGTTCAAGGTTTTCCACACCTTGGCTCAGTCATTAATCAGGATGGAAACTGCATTCAGGAAATCAGAAGACTAAGACTTGGAAGGGCAGCTATGAGGAACTAGACGAGATCTTGAAGTGTGAAGATACATAATTGAATACTACAGTTAGGATTGTCCGTGCTGTCATATTTCCAATTTCTACTTATGATTGTGAAAGCTGGAAAGTGAAAAAGCTGATACGAAGAAAATCAACTCATTTGGAATGTGGTGCTGGAAAAGTATTCCATGGATACTGTGGACTGCTAAAAAGACAAATGAATGGGTCCTAAAAGAAATCAAGCCTGATCTCTCCCTAGAAGCCAAGATGACTCAACTGAGACTGTCATACCTTGACAGTATCATGAGAAGACATGACTCAGTAGAAAAGACAATAAGTCTTAGGTAGAAGGCAGTAGGAAAAGAGGAAGGTTTCTTTACAGATGGAAAGGCTCAATTAAAGAAGACACATCCCTGAATCTGCAAGACTTGAGCAGGGCTGTTAGTGATAGGGTGACCTGGAAGTTTCTCTTTCATAGGGTCACCATAACTGAAATTTGACTTGACAGCAGTTAACAACAACAACACAGTGCAGCCAATGCAGTAAATGTGTCAGGGGAAAATTATGCCAATTCATGTAATCTTTGGAACACATTAGTCCTCTTAACAGTCCATTTCAAGATGCAACAGGCAACTGTAAATGCAGTATTTGGAGCTGATGTATTTTGAACACTGTGCCTCTGTGTTGTTAGGAAGTGTCAGATGCTAGAAGACCACACTTAACTGCTGAGAAACTGTGGTGCCAACCTGTAAGAAGAGCTAGCATTTGATTGGTTCCTACAGCTGGGATGTAGGCAGAGAAGGGAATCTGTGCTGAAGTACTATTTGATGTCCTGTTAAGATTTGGTGGAGGAATTCACCCTTGTTGATGTTTAAGAAGCTTGAAATAGAGGCTATGACTGAGAGGCACATTCTAGGGCATTTCCAGAGAGACATGCCTTTAGACCAAGACAAGATAATAAAATGGTTGCAAAAGTAGCTGCAACTTAAATTATTAATGTTGATTGTGTGCTGCTAGCAGCAATGTATTGACTGGAGTTCTTTGGTTTCCTAGCAGCCAGTGTGTATTGAAGAATTCAATGGACACTTAACTCCACTCTCCTTGGCAAAGTCAATCAGCCATGCAAATCTCTTGTTCTAGGAACCTTGTCAAAAGAGTGCCACTGTCATTTCTCTAGTGACATACAGAAGGCACTTGAGTTATAAATTGGGTTTCAACATAGCCAATGTCAGGAGAGGGTAAAGGAGAACAGTAGTATTGCATGTGTCAGTGGCTACAAGAAAGTGATGGGCAAGGAAGAAACTGTTAATCAAATCTGGCCTGCTTTGGTGCTCTGCCCTGACATCTCGTGGAACAATTGGGATATGACACTAACTACAAAACAATGGCTTGCTTCAGTTAGGGCTGCTGCTACAAAACCCGTTTATTGCACCAGCCACAAGCACAACTGTTAACAGTTTCCATTGTGCTCAAAAGCAACATAAGAAGCAACTGTAAAATAGAATTCTGTTTGAACAAAGCAAGGTCTGTTATGCTTCAGTTTCTTCTAGACTGACTGCCGGGAGAATTCTGGAGTTTGCTATGTCAGATTCAGAACATATCATCTCTTGATCTTTGGTTGTACTGCCACTCTTCTTTACTTGTACTGCTCAAATCTTTGCAAGAAAACCAAATCCACATTCTAACACAGCTCTCGTGACCAGGCTACGACGATGTTAATCAAGTCAGTTCACCCAGGTTTGTGAAACTGTGTCTCTAATGTAGCATGGATCATTTTGTAGCCAAAAGGGAAACTTTCCCACATATGAGGCTATCAGCTAGCTCACGGGAATCCCAGTGTTTATAGCACTTTTTTAAAAAGCCTTTTCAGACTCACAGCCTAGCAGGTTTAGGTAGTGGGTAGTCACATCCCTTTGGAAAGCCTACAGGTGAGAAAGACAACAGTCCCCTGCTGCTGTTGTTCCCCACTAGCAACTAGTATTCAGACACATGCTGCCCTTACCTGGAAGTAGAATGTAGCCATCAGATAGCTTTACCTGCCATAAATTTGTCTAATGTCTTTTAAAGGCATTTAAGACCACCAGTGCACGCTATTTAAAGGTGACACAAGCAGCTAGGCCTCCTTGCCACATTTTACTCCGAGGCAATGGTAACCCACTTCTGACTATTTCTTGCCTAAGAGAATCCTATGAAATTCATGGGGTCATCATAAGTCAACAGGTGTCTTGAAGTCACATATACACACATATGCTTGGGTGGGGAATCAGATCATTGCCTAGGCACGAGGAGGTTTTAACCCTTGTCCTCATCCTCCTCTTGCAGTTCTTGTTTGCGTCAAGATCTCTGTACCTGCAGTATATATAATCAAAATGTGATAAATTTATTTCACTGGATCTCTGTTTAGTAATTTATATTATAACCATGATGCAGGGGAGATCTAGATTGATTGCACAGTTAAGAAAGAAACAAATGTCTTATTCTCATGCTGTTATCCCAATACAGGCTGGGAGCCCTGAGTTTACTTGATCAGGGAGGGGAATCACTTGGGATATCTTTGGGCTGGAACTCTAAGCAGTCCTAGCTCGCATGGTCAGTGGTGAGGAATGCTGATAGTGGACAATTTCCAGAGGGATGCATGATTGAGACAAAGTATCTTCTTTTTTGTTCATGAATTTCTTGCCATTCAGTTTCTGGATTGGTCATGAGTCCGAACACCTGTTACAAATGGATTTAAAACAGACATGTGAGCTAAAATGTATTTTAAAAATTAGTGAGGAAGTTGTTAGACACTTTCAGGAAGTAAAGTGTAGATATTTCTTGCAGGGAAGGACACAGCACACATTATTGACAGTGTTGGACTTCTCAAACAGAAAAACTCAACGAAGAAGCTGAACAACATCCAGTCCCATGTTCAGTCATCCACCCACAGGGTCTAGCAGAAAAGAAGCTTAGTCTTCTTTCTAAAAAATATAAAAGTAGCTTTGCTTACAATTACTCGTGCAGAATCAGACACATGATGTAATGGAGGAAAGAGAGGAAGAGAAAATCACTGCAGGTTAGAATGATAAAGGGAGTAAGTGTGTGGGGGGAAAAAACCTAACCAACAGGAGATTACCATGAGTATATGCTGTGCCTAAACTCCTAGAGAGTAACATACAAACGAACAGCTAGTGACTATAAATATCCAAAGGCTGCTAATTCATGTTTCATATCTGATGCAAGGGAGGACTTCTGTTCTGAGTACAGTTGGCCCTCCACATTTGCAAGGGTCAAGGGCACAGGACTCCTTTTAAAGTGAATATCTATAGGCCTCCCCAACCTGTATTTAACACACACACACAAATACAGTATGATCCGTGGATTCAATCCACCCACAGATTCAAATATATGCTACACAATACATTTTAAGCTGTAGTGGGGACCATGCCAGCAGCCCAGTTCCGCCTTCAAGTCAAGAGGGGTTCCTTTGCAAGGCAGAAGTGAGTGGCTTGTGGGGCTTGTCATCACCTCCACTGATGCCCTACACCATTTTTTAATTTTTTTTAAAATAATTTTATTGAGTTCCGATTTAAAACAGCAACACACATAACACAACACTAATAGACAAATACGAGCAACAACAGTAACCAAAACAAATGTACAGTTATACAATAAATTCTTTACCCATGCTAATACAAACCCAGAAATACAAAATATACTAATATAAAACCCATAATTCCCTCCCTGAAGTAGATATCTGACATATATCTATTATCTATTATCTATGTACCTAGTATCTAATAATATCTATTCTCTCATTTTTAATGGAGTCTTATAATTCTGACCTTGCATTCACAGTTTGTTGCAGTATTAATCTTGTGAAGTTTGCAAAGAGACTGCAAACACGAGATGAATTTTATAAGTTCCTATTTAAAATGGCGTAGGGCAGCAGCGGAGGCGGTGACAAATAGTCTGTGAATAATAAATCCATAGATATTAAACCCACTAATGCGGAGGCCAATTGTGCTTCCTAGACCCTTTCTGCACCTTACCTTTTCGCGGTGCTGGAGTGCGGGGCTCGTGTGAGCAGCCTCCGGAGAGAGGCTCTCGCTTCCCTGCTTCTTCAACTCCGCACGAGCTTCCTGCTCGTGTGAGAGCCCCATCTCTTTCTTTTGCAGTGCAGCTTGGGACCTTCCCAGGCTGCACTGAGACAGGAAGTGCAACTGGCCCGGCTCCTGAGGCTCCGCACACAACGTAAGTGCACGCGGGGCCCTAGAACAATGCGTGACTGTGCAGCATTTTGGGCTTCAAGCTGAAAATGAAAAAATGCGTGCGCGGTCCGTTTCAGGTTCTGGAGCGTCGTGCAAATGTAAGTCATGTGGACCGCTCCTCACGTTTGCGCGACGCTCAAGGGTACCTTTCACATCGGAAATGCCGTGCGAAAAGGGCCTGGGAAATGGTTGTATGTGCTGTGTATTAACCAATGAGGCAATTCTCCATCAACAGAGATGTTAGAAAGTTAACGGTATCCTAGGCCTTGTTTTTCCCCAATACAGACAGATGAAAGATAATGGAGTTATTATCTTGAGTTTGCCTGTTCAGTTTGGCTTACAGGACTCAGCTCAAATAGACCCCTTCTCAGCACGGAAGCCAGGATCCTGCTGTGAACTTAACATTACCCCCTGTGTAGTCTGGTCTTGGCTGCAGAAGACATATAACATCCCTCTAGATGAGTCACATAGACTACAAATCTACAACTTCTTACTCATGGTGCATTCAGCTGCTATTTTATTTTTTTACTGAAGCTCTTCAGTATGGATGTGCGCTGCAGTCTCTCTCTCTCTTTCTCTCTCTCTCTCTCTCACACACACACACACATAAGGAGTCATACAGCTGGTCTATCTAGTCTTGTGTTATTCTAGCTGCAGAGATCTCAGGCCATGATTTCAGGCAATCTGCAATCTCTTTAGTCTTTTTTGGTGCTTCACACTTGATTCAAGCTGAGGCTTCTCACATGTCAGACATATACTCTGCTATGGAGTATGTGGGACCCATGTCAAAAAGTTAAAAAAAAAAACTTATTCTCTGTGACAAAAATGAAACTACAATGCTGTACTCTACAAGTGTAACTTTAAAATTATCAAGTCAGGCACCAGTTACTATAAAAGGGGACTTCTGATTCCCTTGGCCTTCCCAAAGATAAAACTGTGGCCTCTCACTTCCAAAGTGTGTGTTTTTGAGTCTGCAACAAATCTGGGGACCCATCCGTCAGAAAAAGCAATGAGATCAGAGCTGGGTTGAATTGAGGGAAAATGGGCATCCGTACACATTAAGTGCATGCATAGAGAGATAGTAGATTTTCATTGCATCTGTATCTATTTGTATTGACAAATGCTTATATTTGCGTAAGTGTCTTTACTAAAGAATGAGAGTGTCTACTTGCACTGACCAATACATAATCTATGAAATAGCCTTGAGTTGTGGGAAACAGTGATGAAAGAATAGCTTTGTTTATTAGAAAAAATGTGGCCAGTGCCAGAATAAATAAAAAATAGAAACACAATACAAACAATAAATGTGTTGTTTAAGAATACAAGATGAACTCTGCTAGATCAGAACTAAAGTCCATTTGGCCTATTTGTTCACTTGTTACAGGCTTCTGGGAAGCCCATCAGAAACATGAAGGTAACATCTATCTTCTCCTACCTCTTTATTTTCATCCTGTCTTTCCTCCAAAGCTAGGATTCTTAGCACCTTTTGTTCAGAAGCAGCAGTAGCTGGTAGTTTCCATTTCAGTGGGTCAGTGAATCTGCTCTGAGTTTTAGTCCATGGTTTAAAGGAGCTCTCCAAAGTGCTGAAACTATTTAGAAGATGGGGTTCAGCACCTTAAAAAGTTACCCCTGAAACTGGAACAGAATCAGTGTGCTCTCACTGTTCAGAAGAATGTTGCTTCTCAATCTGTGGGATCCCATAAGTTACTGGTGAGCCACTAGTTACCTTGCAAATGGTGCTGGATTGTAACTCTCATTGCCCCTCAATTTTGGCTATGTTCTCTGGGGCTGATGGGAACTACGATATCCACTAAAAGGCCAGAAATTGCCCACCTTAGCTCTAAGCCATCATAGTTAATGTGAACAAAAGCAGGGAGATCCACTAATTAACAAGAAAGAAGTATATGTTTTCTAACCTGGAATATTTGGGGGGCATGATGTAAATACACCAGAAGCTATGCTCCATGTATTGTCATAATGCTATTATTCTACTTGTAAATTACCTCTGTTGTCACCTGCTGGTGTCTGGTAGACAATAGAATAGGTTCACATTACAAGTATACAGCTGTCACTTCCGCAAATAAGTTTGTTTAAAATATGCACAATTTGGTCACACTACAATTATCTTAATTTAATTGAGATTTTTTAAAATAAAATTGCTACTGCATGATAATTAAGAACAGAGTGGATTGTTTAAAAATACATTGCCGAGTTTGTGTAATTGGCTGCATTGGTACTGAATTAGCATATGCTCTCTGTTGCTACTCTTCCAGGCTATAATTAGGCTTTTACTGTGCTCAGATAAAATCAAGATTGATGACTTTTTAAAACGAAATCTTCACTCTTCCATAAGCCACGACAGATATATTTAATAGGAGCAGCTGTATCTCCACCATGTACAGAACAAATAACAACCATCCTAGACTTTCCTCTATGGGGAAAAGCTACAATATCCTGGGATTTTAGTTAAAACAAGGATTGTGGCGAGCATTACAGAGATTTATAAAACTGGCCATGGTCTGAAGAAGATGAATGGAGAATACTTTTCTTCTTCCCCCAGGCAGAAAAACCCAGGTCCAATGCCAAATGTTGGAGGATTTAGGCCAGGGAAAAGGAGGTCCTGCTTCATGGCTTTTTGTTAAATTACAGAACCATCTACTCTGAAAGTGTACACATCAGCTGAGATACCTTTAGAAGGAGACTGGACAAATTCATGAAAGGCAAGTCTCTCCATGGCTACGAGATATGTGATTCTTCACTAATTTAATCGTGAAGGAGGCAATGAGAAACTTTATGAATTTTCTTACCATTGCAGAAGAGTATTCAAAAGCTGTACAGTTTTTCAGAGACTATTAATAATTTATTGAGAGAGCCGACATGGTGCAGTACTGAGCCGTGATTCTGGAGACCAGGGTTTGAATCCCTGCTCAGCCGTGGAAATCCACTTGCTGACCTCGGGCAAGTCACACTCTCGCAGTCTCAGAGGAAGGAAAAGGCAACCCCCTTCTGAACAAATCTTGCCAAGAAAACCTTATGATAGGTTACCATAAGTAAAAAATGGCTTGAAGTCACACAACAACAATTATGATTTGGACTGCTGTGCAAAATTCACACATGTATTTTTGCAAAGAAAATAGCATTTTCTGTGCAGGAAACAAATTTTTCTGCAAATATTCCTGTATAGAAATAGAATTTATTGCTCAAAAATGCTGTGCTATAGTTGGGGATGTGCACAAAATTCACCCTTTTTTGCATAGAAAACAGCATTTTCTACCCAGGCAATAGGATATTATGCTGTTACTGGCCTGGCTAGTCTGAGCTTTGGGGATATTAAAAAATATCCCTTGATATCACAATTCGGCTGTACTTCTCTATTCCTTTCCACATGCTTGCGAGGCCACCGGACAAGCACATAAACAAGCTCGGCCGTTAATAGCCGTAATATTCAAACTACAATACAGGCAGGCCAGAAATAGCTGACTCACTGCTTTAGGAGACCTCCCGGCAAGTACTCTAATTAAGTATGCACGCAACTTACAAAAGAGCTTCTGCCCCGTGATGGCAGCTTGATGGGTAAACTATACAATACCCAAGTACTCTGCGTCTGCATACTGGCTACTCTACTGAGAACTGCTACGATAACTCAATCATTCAGATTCGGACCTTTCGGAGGCTTTGTCTCCAACTCCAAATCTATTGTTTTCCCCCAAGTACGGCATAGCCTGCAGTCACAGTTCTCCTTATAAAAACCCTTGATTCCGAGACCTTCCTCGGAATGCTCCCGAGTTTCATCCCGCCTTGCTGCCGCTTTGCTTGGCGAGCCTCCCCTCAGCGCCACGTGCTGAACTACATCGCACCCCAGCCTCGCTCTCTATTTTTCTGGGCTTCAGGACAGGTGAAATATCACACGAACCAGCAATCCCTCTAAAAATCCCTCTATACAACTCCAACCTTTATTTTCTTTAGTTATCTTGTATGAGTGTGTCGCATACACTGTTTTGCTTGTATTTAATAAACATCAGTTATTATTTCAACTTCTATGTTCTCCTTGACTCGACTCGACCCCGTAGACATAGGATTCAAGATCTCGCTACGTTACCCTGCCTCTTGTAACGTTAAGCAGTGCTCTGAGCTAATTTTCCCCACCTTTAGTTGAGCACATTTTGGTGTCCCTCCCAGGACCCCCAGTTCACAGGGTAACAATGCACAGAAAATAATATTTGTGCAAGGCAACCATGTCTTCTGTGAAGAAAAGGCTGTTTTCTGCATATAAAAACTCAAGTGTGAATTTTTTTTGCAGTATGAGTCCTGAACTGTGAGGACTCTTGTCAGCTCAGGTTTCTCCTTATTAGGGTTTCCTGACACTCAAGAAACATACTTTCTTCTTTTGTTTTCTTTTCCTTTTACCATTTTTTTCAAATAATTTTGGATATTCTTTCCATCCCTAATGGCCACTGGTCATGATAGCTGTGCTCTCTGTAAGTTCAGAGGAAGTATGCTTTTGAATTCAATTTGTTGGAAGCCACAGTTACAGCAGCCAGCGGAAGAGAGTCCTGACATACTTACTGAAGGGAGGCAAGAGGTGTCATTGGAAGCATGGCAGCTTTGTCAGTGGCATGCAAGTACATGGCTGTGGATGGCCAGAAGCAGCACGTATGGGGTGGTAACGTCAATTGACTGTGTTGGCTGTTATTGGCCGCCTACCAGTTGCCCGTCTACATGGTGCAGACAGAACTGACCCTCCTTTGCCTGCTGCTTAGCATTTCATTCTTATAGCATTTCCTCTTCTCAGCCCTTTGTTGTTGGTCACGTCTTGCCTTCTGCTCTGTCCCTTTCTATCACAGGAAACAAGACAATGGTTCTTCAGTTAGTTAGTGTGGTAATCTTAGATGATATATTGTCATGCTCAAGGTGTCTCCCAACCTTTAAATACTATTTTTTGGGGGGAAAAACAATGCTAGTTGTCGGGTATCTGAATCCAGCCACTATCTGATTCAGGATATTTTCCATTGTTCTGACTCAGCACAGCCTGCTTTTCTTATGTTCTGTAATCACATAACCAATAAGGATGAAAGTTTACCTTGGCTGCACAGATTTGTTTGTGTAGTTTAGCTGTTGGCCTTGTTTGTATGGGACGAGAAAGGCTGAAGATCTCTTCCTCACCCCTGTCAATGTGTGAATCTTTGTTCCAGCTGCTTGTCCAGACATATTACTTCTGAAAGCAATCATTTGTATTGATGGTTCTGGAGTCTTACCCATAGCTGTCAGAGACTAGCCTAATGGACTAGAATGTTCCTTTGATCTGTTAAGTTTTATTATTCTAAACCAGGGATGGCCAACCCAGAAGGCCTAGAAAACCACATTGGCCCTTCATGGAGACCTTGCAGGGTTACACCCCACACTGCACCTTAACTTTTGAAACTTTTTTTAAAAAATGATCTCTTGCCCCTTAGGCCCCAGGGGAGCAATTTTGCCATGATTCTGGATCTTCCCATGCTGTTTCAAACAGGATATGAACAGGAATAATTTGAAGCAATTGAATTACAGACCAAAAATATCTGGAGAATCACATGTTGTCTATCCTGACATGAAACAGTGACTGAGGAGTTGGCAATTGCCATGGTAGTTTGTTTTTAAATCAGTGAATTTGGTTGATTATACTGTGAAAAACAGAGGAAAAATTTCCCTTTGTTTCCTCCCCCTCTTTTTTTTTTAAACAGTGCAGCATGTGTTTGTCTACCAGACCAGTTTTTACCTTTCAGATCTTTCTTTTCCCCTCATAAGTACGAATGGAGGCATTTAATTTAAAGCAGCCCTTGGAGCTTAACTTTATGGCTCTGATGTATGTGGGGCTCTTTGGACTCTGAGGCCACACAGCCACTGGCAGCACACACCTGACTTGTTATAAGCCATCTCAGCATGAGGCATTCTGCTTTAGCTTGTGCTAAACCTGAGCAGTGGACTCCACATCAGGTTTTTGTCTTTTCCTGATACCACATCCTCTGTAGGAGTGCAGCTATCAGGGTCGGGGAAAATGAGGCATCGCCCTCAAGATAAGAATTCTGAATTTTTCCTTCAGTCCCCAAATTTCTAGGACTGCAGAGAGTGAGACACTGAAAATTGTTCACATGCAGAACTCTCGCCTTTGCTGTGTTCACATTAGCAATAGCAAAGGCATGTGTATTTCTATACCGCTTATCAGCTAAGTGCTCTCTAAGCGGTTTACAATGTGTTAGCTAATTTCCTCCAACAAGCTGAGTGCTCATTTTACCGACCTGTGTTAGTTTGGTAACTTTGCCTGATTCTTTCCTTTCGGATGCTTAAACATGATTTCTAAATGCCCAATTGAAGTGTTATGTTATTGCAGTGCTAGAAATGTAGGGACTGAAGGAGAATTTTGGGGGGTGGGTCAGAACTCTTATTTTGGGGGGAGGGGGGCAATACCCTAATCTTTGCCCCTCCCCCCCATAGCTGCATATCTAGCGGTCTGCTACAAACGTGGCTTTATAACATGTCCTGCTACTCTTCCTATCATATGCAGCTATTTCTCAGGTTCCAATAAGATAGCCCCAAATGGAAGAGTTAACACTTGAAGAAATAGCTTAGAAGGTTACCTGCTCAGGAAAACATCTTAAAATAACATCACTTTTTTTAAAAAATTAATACAATATTATATTATTGTGTTTTAATTAATTTTTTTACATTTTTAAATTAATTCAGCAAATATGTTTGGCAAACAATTGAACCATCCAAATAATGCCACATGACGCTGTTAAATTTAAAATACAAAAGTACTGAATATATTTTGCTGATGGGTAGGATATTAAAGATTGTCAGAAAAATAATTGTGTCTTTAAAATTCAACATACATTAACAATAAAATTCATTCAGTAATGCATTTAAATAATGCTTTCCTAAAGGTGTATGTAATTAAATATTTTCAGTTTGGCCAGGAAACATGGCTTTAAGGCCATGCTGAGGGCTACTGCCAGTGCTCAGTAGCATCATGGGCAGTTGCCAAGACCTTAGTAGCCATGAAGGGTCCCTGTCCTCTTCTTTTGCAGTTTTCAGAACAGTGGCAAGCAGCTGGATTAGTCACACTTAATTTGTCACCATGTCCCTGACTTAATGATGTTGGTGGGCAGGTTTCCCCAACTTGATGCTCTCCAGCTACATTGAACTAAGTTCCCACCATCCACACAGGTATTTGCAGTGCTGGATAGGAATGATGGTGATTGTAGGCCAGCTCATCTGGAGGACACCACCTGGTAGAGGGCTCCTCTTGAGTACTGTAGTGAACCAAATGGCTAGATCCCTTTTCCCAGTAAGCTTATAGATGTCAGGGCACCATCTCAGGGAACTGCTGTACTTCTTTGGTTCTTCTGGCAGAGAGACAAATCTCAGGATGAGAAGCACTGGAAGTTGGTTTGAGAGCCTGGACGCTCATGCCCACCATTGCCTGTTGATGCCAGGTCTCTCTGTAAGGGTGTTTGTCTGTGTGTCACACTGTGCAGCATTGGTGCAACAAAAAGGTGGGAGTGAGGTGAGAGGACTTGGAGGGGAAAGCATGTGGATGCACACACTTGGGTCCATTCTGCCATTTGGACATAGGCAACATGACTCATAAACCTTCTTGTTCTAGAAGCCTCGGTCTCAGCACCACAGGGCATGGGTTAAAACAAAACAAATAAAACAAACTTCCTCAAGGTCTGGTAGTGAGAGGAGCAGCATAGGGTCTGGAAGGGCCTAGGAGCTACATAGAGTCTGGAAAAAGTCCTGTATTTCAGGTGTTTTGTCAGGAAACGCCAGGCAGGAGGAGAACCCTAGTAGGAGTGGCAGCCACAAGTACAGTTACTGGTAGGATTGTCGGGTTTTTAAAACAGTAATAAGGGACAGTCAAAAGTCATGATGAGTGACGTTGACAGGAAGTGAGTATCAACAAGGTTGTGTTCTACCTAAATACCCAATAAAAGTGTGACTTCATTTAACTTAGCCATGTATTTTGTTGTAAAAATCACACATAGTCCACGGTCTCCAAACATAAGTTGCATGATGCACAAACTTCTGTCTTTATGACAACTCACATTTGATTTTTTTCTCTTTTCTTTTCTTTGGCATGCATCGACAGTCTTGAATCCATTTTAATCATAACAAGAATGCTTGATATCTATGATTAAAATTCAGAACATCTGTTCCTCTCATCACTCCATTTGTTTTGTGGCATTGATAAAACTCTTTCTGTGAAGGCATTTGACCCTGGAATGCTCTAGAACACCAGAGACTGAACCCTAACAACAATCACATTCAAACCCCCACTGATAGCAACATTTCCTTGTAAAGGAAGTGTTTGAACCCTCTGATAATTTTTGTTCATCTTTTCTACAACTTTCCTTTGTTTTTGTAAGCCTCCAAGTCATTTCTGATTTACCCTAAGGCAACCCTGTCATGAGGTTTCTTGGCAAAATTTGTTCAGAGGAGTTTTGCCGTTGCCTTCCTCTGAGATTGAGAGAGTGTGACTTCCCCAAGGTCACCCAGTGGGTTTCCATGGCTAAGAGGAGATTCAAACCCTGGTCTCCTGGTGTCATAGTCTAACGCTTAAATCTCTTGCAATTTTCCTAGCTCTACCTGTTTTAAGCTGGAGTTATAGAATGAAACACAAAATGAACCATATCATAGTTGGAGGTTTTTAAGCAGAGGCTTGATGGCCATCTGTCGGGAGTGCTTTGAGGGTGTTCCTGCATGGCAGGGGGTTGGACTGGATGGCCCGTGTGGTCTCTTCCAACTCTACATTTCTATGATTCTATGATTCTATAGTTGTGGATTCCTGCAGTGATGCTATTGGATGACCTCACGAACTTTCCAGCTCTACAATTCTAGGATCCTATAGATTCACACAATGACATAATCGAATTAAAATCAATTTCTACATAAACCTCATGTGATTACCATGAGCCAGTTGCAGCTTCTCAACTTAACCTACTTAACAAGGTTGTTGTTATTAGGATAAAGGAGGGGTGGGGACAATAATATACAACACCTTCAGTTCTAAGAGATAAATGGAATGAAATTAGTTAAAAATACATGTAGTTGGAAGAAACCCGCACATGACTATGGTAAAGAACTGATGCATTTACAACAGCCTTTCAGGGTGTCTTAGGCTAAAACACATTTACCTAGGAATAAATCCTACTGAAGCCACTGGGGATTACTTCTGAGTAGATATGGGCACAATTGCATTGTTAATTCCAATGGAATATTGTCCTGTAGAGGAAAATTCCTCACACAGAGATACAAAACACACACACAGACACCCCTCTTTCACACACAAACACACAGATACTCCTCACTTTGTCTTACACATGCCGATATTCAAGCACAAATATTTCTCCACCTCCTTGTCGCTCTCACACAATCTCTCTCTCTCACGCACACACATAGAACAAAAACTATATTCCCCACTTCCCTCCCACCTTCCCTTCTTCCTCTCTCTCTCTCTCTCTCTCTCTCACACACACACACAAACACACATGTTGATAGGCAACTGCCTCCTGCAATTTAATAAAAAGAGATACAGAATAATGATGGCACAATTCTTCTGCTCTTCTTTACATACTGCGGAGGGGGGGATGAAAGGCCATCCCCACCGTGCAATCACCTCCTTTCCCACTATCCCTAGCTCTGGATTACCGTATCACCTTGTTAGCCAGGCTTTACACAAATTCTGGGGTATTTATACACATTAACCTCATGTCTGTCTCCTAAATCAAGTCACCTTGAAGTATTTCTGGACTCGCTCCCAATCCTTGCCTGCTTGACTTCTGAGACATTACAAGGCCACATACACTGACCCCATGTTTTGGCTCTGAAATCTGAGGAATGGGATACTTCTGACTTGGGGCTTTTCTACAAAACACAATTATAGCACCATGATTTTACAGTAACTGTCATGGTGGTTTCCTTTAGAACCCAGGAATTTCTGGTTCAGAGAGGCAGTAGAGCCCTCTGAGTACTCTTGCCTAGAATGCAGACCCCAGATTTCCATAGGATGTTTCTGTGGTAGTTAAAGTAGAATCATAGTGCTATAGTTTAGTAGTGTGCAGGGCCCCTTGAAACCCTACAGAGGGGCCCAATGGAACACACTTTACCCAAAATATGACCCTCCTGATGTTTCTTGCCTCAGGATACTTTGGCCACTAGCTTCAACTAGGAACGTAATCTTTAAATTGCTTACTCCATGGTAGTGCCATTGACTTCAGTGAAAATTTGATGCAAATTGCTATTGCTTAAGCTCAGTGCTTTTCTTTATTGTGAAGAAGAAAAAAATTATTGTGAATAAGAAATAACATCAAGCCACAGACTTTTAAGAGTTTGTTTGTGATGCTAACGAGAAGGTGGATCTTCATCTTTTTTTTTTCAAATGAAAGGAAGACAATCTGATCAAACTCTTTATTCTTGTAAGTGTCCAAGCTGAAAAAGGTTACAATGGGAGAACTGTAACAAATTTCTCCTGATCTCCTGATCTGAATTTTACCCAATTAATCTGCTTTTTTAAAAAAGTCAGCCTAACATGGCTATAAAATCCTCAATAAGTTTAAGCATTAATAAAACCAAAAGCAGTAGGTAAATAGAGGAAAGCTCCCTAATGTGGCCTGAAATACTTTATACCAATATCAGCTGAAATCAAGCAAGTTAGAATTATAAAGAATGGTGGGTGTAAGGAGAAAAAGTCTTTCTGTTCAATGTGTTCAAGACGAAAACCGTGCTCTAAGCCAAGCGTTTCTGAAAGGGGCTTTTCATGGTACATCCTTGTGAAAAACAACAAGCCTTCCATAATCCATCAGATATGGTATTGCAAAGGCATTTGGATGTGAGGTCCTGTCAAGGAAGGCAGAAGCCTGATGATGGATGATGCAAAGCAAGTTATCTTATTCTGGGAAAAAAAGGATTTTGGAGCTTACACTTTATGTATTTCCAAGCCAATAACAACATCTTAAAATAACGCCCTCTCCTTCCCTCAAAGAGGATTTGACAGCATGAGATAGGAGGGGGCTGCAAGAGTAGCAATCACAAATGATGCCATTTCAGGGTCTGAGAACTTTGTTGTGGGCAGCCCAGCTCTGAAATGATTTATAATTAACTACAAGATGAAGACTCAAATGCCATGCTTTCACAACAGGCCTATAAAAATAACCGCATTCACGGTGTTTGCAAAATTGGAAACAAATGTCCCAAAGAAAACAGGAGTTCTTTTGCTTTTTTACCCATGCTTTGGTGAAAGGAAAATACTGGGAGGCTGAACATTAGTACAATAGATGAACCAGTTATCATCTGTCATGGGAAATTCATCTGGGTAAAAGTAGGGCTGCTCCATTGCTCCTCTATGACTCTGCATATTGAAAAGCCATTTCTGAAAAGTAGTTAATGTTGCTTTTTTCCTTTCTCGTTTTGGTTGATTTTTTGCTCCCTCCATAACATGAAAAAGGAGCACAATGCTTTATAGTAAAAGCATAGGACATGCAACCTCAAATCTTCTAGAACTGCTTCCCAGATTGTCTGATGTGGGGGACCAGCACTTTTTTTCCCTCAGTGCTCCAGGGAGTGTACTGCATTTGTACCCATTGGCTAGAATTGTTTCTTGCTTTTGTGGAAACTCACCAAGGATGGCAGTCAATGGCTCAAAGACTGGAACTGGTCCCTGGACCAGCACCTTAAGTAGCACTATTTTAGAAGATGCTGGAATGTTAGGCTAATTGGAATAAATCCAGTTATCTGAGTCTGGAAGGAAGTTAGACTGAAGCTCACAGCTTGGCATCCTTCAGTCCTACTAAATACAGCATCTCTCGTTCTCCTAAGTAGCCAAGGAGACCCAACGCTGCAGGTTGGAATAGACTTTGGAGTGAGAGTAGCCAAATGAAAAAGATGACACCTCTTCTGTACCATTGATAGCTGTTTGGAAGGGGAAATTGTAGCAGAAATTAAATTCAGGAGAATAAAATCTAGCATGAAAAACTACACCTGATCAAATTCCTCCTTCTGTAAGACTATAAATCGTGTCCTCTTTTGCTTCTTGCCACCCTATTAACTACTGATATGATAAAGGCCATTTTCACACTAGACTGTTATAGTGCTATTATTCCACTTTCACCAACATCCTGTACAGGAACAGAGTGGATGTGGTAAAACAAACAAACAAACAGGAAGTCTGCAAACATGCAAACAAGCAGTTAGTGACTATATGTATGCAAAGCTGCTAATTCTTAAAGTTTTTTTACTCTTTGAGCTATGGGCACAATCCACTGATTTTCATCTTGATTTTCAGGTCTCTTATCATTTGGGAAAGATCTATTGTGGATGGAAAGATTTTTTTAAAAGCCAATGATGTACTCAAGACAAACATGAACTTTTTTCTTTCACAAAGTGGTATCACCAAAAATAGAACAATTGCAGAGCAGCTTAAGCTTATCACTTACTAAGAAATTTACCTGGTGTTGCACTGATGTTGATGATTTCTTTCTGAGTTGAATGAAGAAAGGGGAAAAAAAATTGAGTGGAATCTCAAGTCCATTGAAAATAGAGAAAAAAACAGCAATCTATTCCACAAAGAAAGTTTAAGCTTGTCGATCAGTCCTGAATTTCTACAAAAATATTCAGGAAGTCAGCCTGAGTGTAAATATTAAGTTTGGTCAAAATAGGTTTATAACAGAGCAGAAAATACAGCAATCTGAAGTTTTTGCATAAGAAGCTAGTTGACGCTTTAGTCAAAAGTCTTAGCATGGCTGTTGTTTTGGCAACACCCCAAGTTTGGTGACTCCATGATCAAGCATGCAAATTTGTATAGCAGGAAAAGTAAGCAAACATTTTAAATTATAGTATAAATTAGTAATGGGATGACTCCAGAATTTTCAGAATGCGAATCCGAATCCCTAGAAGGTTCTGGGAATCCACGAATCTCACGAATCTCGAATCTTTTGAATCCTTTTTTTAGAAAGGGTTTTAAAAAGCAAAGGAAAGAAAGCACCTCTACTGAAATGTGTTATTTGATATCTCTGTTTAATGAAAAACAAATTAAATAATAGTTTTCACTTTCAGGAAAACATACCCATATACTTATTAAGAAGATACAAGTGCAATTGACATGTTCATCCACTACATGAAGTACATATAACATAACTCCTGAGTCTTGATTCTTTCCACAAAATTAAGAACAATCAAAAACATGTTACTTTTAAACTTGTAAGAGTTCCTGCCTGAACTATTTCAGGGCAATAAATAAACAAAAACATAGCTGAAACCTTTAATGCAGATTTTTGCATTAATGCATTCTAACTCGCTCTGGGTCTACCCTGCTGTGTTTTTTATCAGCTATGACATTTGATGTGCTGAAGAGTCTTTCTGACATTACTGTCGATGGTGGTGTGATTAGGAACTTTTTGGACAGTTTCCTCAAATTGGGATATTTTTGGTTGTCCTTCCAGTACTTGAAGATGCCTGCAGATGGCGGAAGCAGTGGTTCTGACAAGTAGTCATTGATTTCATCTTCAGGAGACAAAGTGTAACTGTCCTTACTGCTGCTAGATGGGATCATCAACTGAGCGTAGTGACTCCACATGCTATGAACTCCTTCTCCAACGCTGGAGTGGTGTCTCTTTGCCTTTGTTGTGGTGACTGCAGCTCAGTGACATCTGCTTGCAAACGAAGACCAGAAATTTCCATGGCCAGTGTTGATTTCACTTCATCAAGGTGTTCTTTGTTCAAAAAGACACTGGCTTTGAAGCAAGGATCCAGGAGAGTTTCAAGAGCATACAGTTCTTCCATCTCCACAGACTGATAGCGCCTCTTCAGAGATGTCAACAAGTCATTTTGGAAAACCTGGACAGAGCCTAATGCTGATTCAAAGTTTTGGAGAGTAAAAGTGGCGCTATTCACTAAAGGAATTATTTCTGAGATGGTGACTTCACTGGAACTGGCCACAAATGTTGCTCTATCAAACACATCCAGGAGTCGTATCACTTCTTCTATAGTGGTCCATTGTCGAGCGGACAGATCCACCTGGAAATTCAACTCTGAAGCAGATAGTAACACAGCTTGCTTTTGTTCCACAAGACGACTGAGTATGTGATGCTGAGAATTCCATCTAATTGGTTCATCTTATCAACTGATGGGGTTTCACACCTAGCTTGGCTTGAGAAGCTCGTAACACTTTCATGGCTTTAGAGGAGTGCTTGAAATGTCCCACAATACCCCGGCAGGTGGACATGATCTCCTTAATTTCAGTCTTGTTCAGTAAGCCATCTTTGACAACTAACTGAAAGGTGTGAGCAAGGGAGGGCAGAAGGTCAAAGGTACTGCGTTCCAAAGCTACAATCATATTTGGCCCATTGTCTCTCATGACACACACAACTTTGTGCAAGAGATTCCATTCTTTCGTAGTGGTGGTGATGAAAACTTCTATCGCAGATGCTGTATGGGAAACCTCTGCAAAGGGAATACATTCTAAGCACAAGTGATGGTACTCAAAGTTGTCATCTGTGAAGTGAACTGTCGAACTGAGGTAATTGTCACAACTTGTTGAGGTCCACATGTCAGTTGTCACTGCAACAAAGTCAATGTTCTCTAAAAGATTCTCCACTTTTCTTTTTAACTCTTCATACATCTCTGGGATCACCTTTTGGGCAAAGTGTTTCCTGCTTGGGATGCTGTACCGTGGCTCAAGGTGGCTTACCAACTTTCTGAAGCCTTTATTTCCCACTATGGACAATGGCTGGTTATCATTACTGATCATTTCGGCAACCAACTTTGTGATGGCTTTAGCTCTTCTGTCTCCAGGCTTGAAACTTTGAGTGGTGTACGTGAATTCTTTCAGAGTTGGTTGGAAATAAGAAGCTATCTTGAGTTTCACTGGGGGTGATTCCCAAAGGCTTGGTTCTCCAAAGGAGGAAGCTGCTGAACTTGGACTAGGACTTGAAGGAACTGGTGCAAGAGTCCCAATAACAGCTATATCATCTGTGTCAGTAGTACTGTCTTCATGTTGGGACTCAGTTTTGACAGTCACAGCATGGCTTAAGGGTGAAGGGAGAGTCACTGTGGATGGTGCACTTCTACTTTTCAGTTCTTGAAACTGGGCTGAATGTTGAGTTTTGATGTGTTTCCACATGGCTGAAGTAGTATGTGAGCCTCTCCCTCTGGATATATTAGCAGAACACAGAGTGCAACGGGCATAATTCTCAGTACATGTGATTTGGAAGTAGCTCCAGAGGTTGGAGGATGCTTGAGATGATGCCACCTCCTGGGTTGACTATTACAAAACACAACACAACAAAACAAAAGGCAATGATAATCTTGGGTAAGGCACACTCTCTCAGCCTTAGCAAAAGCCTAGACAGAGGCAAACCTCTTTCTGCAGAAGAAATCTGGCCAGGACAATTGTCATAGTTTTGCCTCAGGATCTCCCCAGATTGAAAATGACATGAAGGCACTTTCTACACAGGCAGGAAAATGTGGATTAATCCCACATTTTCCTGCCTGTGTAGACACGGCCACATACTACAGTACAGAGATAATCCAGGTCAAGACTGGATTTTCTGTGCATAGCTCCTTATGGCATCCTGGGGTTTGTAGTTTGATGATGCTCCAGTACACTTTGGCAGAGAAGGCTGTGACACCTTGTAAAACTACAAACCCCAGAATTGTGTATGAAAGAGCTTTGCAAGGGAGCTATGCAAAGAAATGTTCAGCTGTCCTTGAAATCTCAAGAAGACTGTACCTTCCAGTCAAGTCTCAAGTCCTGCAATAAGGAAGGCACTTAAAACAAACAGCCTCTAGTCCAATCTCAATTCTGCACCCTGTAGTCTCAAGGGTCAAGTCTCAAATCCTGCAACAAAGAAAGCACTTAAACACACACACACACACACACACACACACACACAAGCCTCTAGTCCAGTCAATTCTCTACCCTCAAGTCCTGCAAGGGACACTCAAGTCAAATCTCTAGGCCCGTCTCAACAATTCCCAATCCCTACGCTCCAGTCTCAAATCAAAAAATAATACAGATTAATGCATGCTCAATAAATGATTCTGGAGGCAGCTACTGTTCACCTTGTTTTGTGTAGGCAACACACACTCCTCCTATAGAATCAGCTAGAGTAGAATCCCATTCTTTCCCAGCTCAAGTTTTTTGGCATTCATTGTTTACCACAGACATGCTGCTGCAACACAAGACCAAAAGTCTGTGTCTCTCCAGCTCTCCTTTGCAACCTTTCCAATGGCAATGCTGCTTATAAACTTGCAGCTAGACAGAGGAAAAAGAGGAAAAGGGGTTGAGCATAAAAGGACTTTCTAAAAGGTAGCTTCAAAATGGGTTAACTGAAATATTCATGTAATCAAGACACAAAAACTAAGAGA
Source organism: Cyclura pinguis (assembly GCA_030412105.1). NCBI lineage: Eukaryota > Metazoa > Chordata > Lepidosauria > Squamata > Iguanidae > Cyclura > Cyclura pinguis. Next base: position 105,447,811 of record CM059600.1, on the reverse strand, counting down.
GGAAGTGGCATCGTAACAATCTTAGTCCTAGAATTGACCAAAGAAAGCTGGTGAAGGGGAAAGTATGGCTGGCATGGAACCCTGAACCCCTTTTTGCAGTCTTTGGAACCCACTGGGACATTCTCACAAGCTCCTAGACCCCCACACAAACTCAGTTTTGCTCCTCTGCCCCTTACCTCCCAATCCCTATCCCAAAATTACCTTGTAGAAAGAGGCAGCAGCAGGGAGAGGCAGCACTAGGGACACAGGCAGCAGGAGGGAGAAATGGTGGCCTCCAGTGTATGCAAGGCTTTATGCCGATCTGCCGGCCAATCCCCCATGCCCACGTTGGGTGGGGAAACATGTGATGAGCAGGATCCCGTCCTGGTCCTGAGTTTTCAGGCGTCCTGGTCTCCCGAGTTTTCAGGCATCCCAGTCTCCAACAAACTGTTTGAGTGGTAGATTCGAAAGATTCCGTTTGCCTATTTTGGCACAGGGGATTCGGATTCCCGAATCTCGAATCGCTGCCAAAGATTTGAGGAGTCGAGGATTTGGTTGGGCCATCCTTAGTATAAATAGGCCAGAGGAGAAAGAACAATAATATTGGGCAGAATTGTTCCACTGATGGAAATTCATCTGTCAGCAAAGAGAGGGTGAATCACCTTGCCCTTGCCCCCACACTTGGGGCAGTCTCCTCTTGTGCACACCAAGGCTGTTCTGGTGGGCTGAAACCACCTTCAGGGTAGGTTTTTGGGCAACAGCAAGGGCTGCTAGAGGAGGGGAAAGTAAGCTCCGTTGCACCAGCAGCCAGATACTTGTGTAATGTTGGACTTGGGTTGTTCTTTATTGTTAAATACTTAAAATATGCAACATTTCCAGAGTTTTCAAACTCCTTTTTTGACACTGAATTTGACAGTTTTGTCTCTATAGTTTGCTAACCAGCTAGCACATTTTTCAAGGCTCTTTTTTTTTTCATTTGTTTGTTCTCACATGAAGGTCCTTATAATCCCAAGCTCGCCTAACAACCATAAATTATGTTTTTGGCAAGACAATACATTCTAGAAGATCTGCTAAAACCACAAGTTTACAGTTGTCATTTTTCTTTCTCTCTTCTGCTTCTTCCTTTAGACAAGTGCTCCATGAGAACATTTTGCTAGGAGGCCAGCAGGATCAAAAGTATGGATGTATGTTTCTCATTGTCTTCCTTACTTGTCAAAGCTCTTTAATTGCAGTTGACACTTTTTATTAGTTCTGTTGAATGGAGTAAGTTTTAGGACATCTAATTCTCAGGAGCCTACAAGAAGCATATTTTCCTTTCTGAGCCAACTGTCACCAGATTCTTCAACTTGGTGGTTCAGACATTACTTCTGCGGTTTTTTGTTAAAGATCTGATTAAGGAGGAGGGTTGTGGATATACCACCTCCTATCATCAGTGACCACTGAGCTCAGAGTTTCCAAGATGAAAAAGAATGGTGGAATTCACATAGTCTGGCTACTTCCAAAATACTTGGTCCCACTGAACACATACAGAACTCTGTCTCATAAGTATCTATCCTTCAGTAAAGTTAAACAACTTGGACTTTACAACCCATACTGTAGCATAGTGGGGTAGGGAGAAAGGAGCATGGATGAGAATAAGCAAATACACTCTATTGCTAGGCCACTAATTGAATGTGATATACTCTGTTGGGTTCTAATAAATGATTTATGACCTATGCTGAAGAGTCTACAGCCAAAAAGATTGTGGTAGGGGAAATTCCATACATAAGGCAATAAAACATAGCTCACACATTCAGGGACACCAAAGTGTGGGTGTTAAAGGCTATCTGGATTTGTTTACTGCAAGGTGTTTTGGAGATAATGTGGACAAAAGGATCAGATGTTACTTCAGTCACAAATGTTACTTATCATTATGCGGCATCAGTCATGTGAATTTTCCCTTAGGCCACTCAGAGAGATTGGAAAATTAGTACAAAGGATTTAGAGTGTTTTGTTAATCATTAAAAAACTAAAAATATATAATATAATTTAAAATTAATAAAATTCAATTACATTTATGTAAGGAGTGAAAAAGATCAACTATTCTGTTGATAATTCATTACCATTTACTTTAAAGTCTGCGCTAAAAGCTTTACTAGAATGAAGCCGTATAATTCCATTGATGAATTGATGATAATACTCAACTGCCTTCTTGCCCCTTGTCCTTAAGCGTAGGAGAGAAGGAAGCAGCTGTGTGGATTTTTGATTCATTCCCCATCCACCCCACCCTCTTGTTTTCCCTTTCTTCCTCCCTGATAACTTTACTTCCTTAAACTCCCCATTCTTTAGCTTATTGATTCCCATACGTATCCCCACAAAAGTCCTAGAGATACAAGCTTCAAAATTCAATTTCATGGGCCAGATGAGAAACCTCTATGTGATGTCCAGTGAACAACACAGAATGAACATCAGGGCACACACACACACACAGACTCACACACAGACCACCCTCTTACAGGCTGCCCTTCCTACTTGTCTGTTTAAAGTCTTTTAACTTTTGAATTAACAAAACACTCACATTCTAATCCTGAAGGTTAGGTTAGATAAAGAGTGCAGAAAAATAACAGAGGAAAATAAATGAAGATTCCTTTAACCTTTTATATTTGTTAAAAAATGAGCTAGGAAAGGCAAACTTTATTGGCTTTTAGCCCAGTGTCTCATTTAATTAATTCATACCTTAATAACGTAATATTTTAACTAAGGCCCTTTCTGCACCAGGAAGTTAAAACGGGTCAAAGCGTCCTGTCACGGAGGTCGTCCGCACCTTGAATTGGACTAGGTTCGGACTATTTACCTTAGTTCCACACCTTAGTCAGATCCAAGACGTCCCCGACTCCAGCATGCTAAGTGAAGACCAGAAAAATCCGGTCTTTCAATCTTCTGGAACGCGCCATTGCATTCCTCCTCACTTGTGCAGATGTGCAGGCTTGCACCAATGCGAGCCTGCAATCAGTGGAGGGCGGGCTGTGGGCGTGGCCAGCGTCAGTGGTTGGTCCAGACCCACGAGGAACAGGAAACCGCCATTTTCAGCTGGAGCAGTGTGGATCTACAGACCTCGCACTGCTCCGATTCATCCTGGACCAAATGGAGGAGCTCTGCAGAAGAGCTTAAGGGAGAGTCCGCGTTGCTTCGAGCTAAGAAGAAGCGGTGAGTAACGGCACGGAGCGATTCACTCGCCTCGTGCAGAAAGGGCCTAAGTTAATGCTGAAAGTCTGACTTCAGTCAATCAATTACATTTAAAAATAAATTTAAAGTCACTCCCTTTCATTAGATCTTTTCTAACATAATTGGGAACTTAATTGATTTTGATTAGTTACTTTCTATCACTACCAACATATAAATATTTTAATTTACAAGACACACTTGCACCCCTTTAGCTAGATGGGATACAGGTGCATTATCTTCAAATTGTCCCACTGTAGGTAGGAATCTATTTTAGGAACACCCATCTTGTACACTGCACAGGCATGCCTACTTTATGTTGACTTGTTTTTCAATGTTCCACACTTTTGATGCTTGCAAATTACAGACCTGTTCCGTTAATTCAACAAGAGGTCCGCTGTTTTCTTGGTTCTTCTTGCCTATGGAGGCTTGCTTGGGACCACTTTCATGCATGCACGTGCACTGCTTGCAAAATGAACTGAGAAGGGGGAAAAAAGAGGCACTGAGCCAACTAAGAGACTTGTACGTGCATCCAGTTGGTCCCAAGCCACGTTCCTTACATGGGTTCTGCTTTTTGACTAATTCCATTTTCTGACAGTGCTCTGATCACTAACCTGTCAGATAAGTGAGGGAAACCTGTAGATGCTACAAAAATAAAATTCTCCTTCTTGAAGTGATTACCTGAATTCTGGAGGAAAAGTATGTAATCTTGGTGCATAAAAGCTTGCAGGACAGAGAGAGAAGAAGAGAGATGGACACTCATGGAGTAATTTCCTACTACTGCCATGAAAAATGATCACCTTTTCCCCAGAATTTTGCTGCTTTGTCCTTTAAAAGAGTGTGTGTTTTGTTTTGTTTTGAAAAATGTGCATGCTTCTCTGCTATATCGCAAAAGCCTCCTAAAAGGAAAAGAAAACAAACAAACAGGTCATCCTTTTCAACAGGGGCCCCCCATATCAGACCTCTTTACCATTTGGCATAAGGCTTATACCTATCATCTTTCATTTCCAGCAACGTGTTCTTCTGTAATGATCTTGTAAGCCCTACTTCAGGCCTCACCATGGACTGTCATGGATTAGTGACTAGAATGCAACACCATTAAAAGCTAAGGTAAAGGCAGCTGCTTTCAGCTCATTCCTCAAGGCAAGGCGAATGTGTATCTAGTCCATTAGGTAACTGAAATGTGAAAATAGCTCCATTTTTCTTGGCATGATAATATAGATTTAGAGCCTCATTTCCATTAAAATTATTGGGTTGAAATGTCCACTTGGAATTCTTATTATGATTGATATGCATTTATAAGCAAGATATACATAGTGAAATCTCAGGTTAAACTGTATCTTTCTTTGGGTGGACTCTGGTTTTGAGACTTGCTTTAAGAAATCAGACAAGTAGCACTATTGGATTTCTCAGCTGATCACCTTCAAATCAGTTTGTAACTGAGTTTGAGTTTCCCTTTCTTAGATGTCAATTTATGACAAAATATTTCAATGTATCAGAACATCAGGATCTTGATAACACATAATGGTCAAAGGATACTGAGCAAATCAGTAAGGGGCTAGTTTAATGTTTATGCTAAAAAAAAAACTTCTCTGTGTATCTTTGAACAAATTATGTATCTACAAGTTATGTATCTGTATGGCATTACTGTTGCTGTCATCCTGTTGTGAAGATTGCAATGATTTTTTTAAAATCAAAGTAAACGTAAAACATATGTCCATAACAATCAGGTTCTTAAAAACAGGAAACACCCACATCGATTCAGTGAGAAAAAGTGCATTTTAATGTCATCCTTAAATGGGTCATTCCAGAATAATATAAACACTGCTCCTTTCTGTGTGTTTTTGTTTTTCATTCTGACTTTTCATGAATTGTTACATAAAACATCAGCTGTGGAATTATGAGGACCTTTTAGTAGAGTCTATCAAGGGCTACGCATGGCTGAACTTTTCACAAAGCCAGATTCCATGTGGAATCCATTACAGGGTTATTGCAGGGTTATTCCATATGATGATGGTGTGAACTTAAATGTTCTCATGTCATGACAATCCTAAACACATTTAACTATGTTTGAGCACAGTGAGTCTTCTTGAGTAAACATGGATATGATTGATTTGTGAGGCTACAATCCTACATGCACTTTCTTGTGAGCAAACCACAAAACAAAGCTTTCTTTTGAGTAGGCACATATAGGGATAGGCTACCAGATATTTTTGCTGCCTTCATAAGTGGCTTGACTCACAGCATCCCTGGGAGAAGAAGTAGCTTGTCTCACAGCATCCCTGGGAGAATAAATGTGTTAACGATAGTAGAATAAGGGAATACTGTCCTAGCGTACTAAGCTCTAGAAACAAGCAGTAAACAGTGCTCCCTGAGAACTCAGGATGGCAATCCAGAAATAGAGCCAGAATAAGAGGCCAATTCGTAGGGCCTCTCCACACTACACTGTTATAGTGCTATTGTTCCACTTTCAACATCCTGTGGAAGTTCTGGGGTTTGTAGTTTACTGAAGCCAAAGAGCTCTCTGACTAAGAATTCTAAATGCCCCTCCCTAAACTGCAAATCACAGGATTCCATAGAATGTTGAAAGTGGAATAATATCACTATAACAGTATAGTGTAGAAGGCCCTTAGTCAAAAGCAAGTCCCACTTTGTTCCATGGGGCTTACTTCCAGGAAGGCATGCATACAAGTACAGCTTGAATGAATCAAAGTCACCCAGGAAGAAGCTACATGTTGTTTAGGTAAACAAATGTTCATAAAAAAGTGTGGGAGGGGTGTCAAGAGAATTGGTGGGTTTCAATCAGTGCCAGTCATCCTTTTAGTGACACGTGCCTGTAAGTCTGCCTTACATTATACATGTCCTTTTTGGTAGATGTGGAGATTGTTATTCTCCTCCACCTTCTGCAGTGACCAAAGCCTCTATTTAGATGCCGCCGTTCCCCCATGTCCATTCAGTGGCCGGTGGGGAGTTGGGGGAGGGTACTGGAGATATGTCTGGCTGTGTCCCTTTAGGTAGAGTACCCAGGCAGATCTCAGCAATGATGTCATTGTTCTACAACATAGACAGATGCTTCTCCAATCCACCCTGCTCTTCACTAGCCGCTGAATGGCTATGGCTAGTGTATCCAAACAGTGAGTGTGGGCAGGAATTCAGTAGAGAGATATACTGTGGCTACATGCCAGGTGTTCTTCTCCTTATTATTTGAAAGAACAACAATGGTGGCTCATATTCCATTCTGGCTGAATTCTCCGTCATGCCAGCTGTTGTAGGTGGCCAACTCAGACACTGTTCAGCCTTCTTAGATTTTTGAGGTTGCGAACACCATGGACCAGTGTCTAAAAAGAAGGGTGGGCAACTGCAGTGGGAGTCAATGTTCAACCCTTACAGCAGATGGCAGGTCTGGATGTTTACTCTCAAACTGCCTGAAAATCAGGCCCTTTCCACACCCTAGCTAGATCCATCGTTGTCTGGTCCCAATCCTGGCAGCGCCTCTGCTAGGATGGGAGCATGTCCCCAGCATTTCCCCCACACCAAACCAGCTCCCTGCAGAAGGGAGTGTGATGGACACGCCTCTTCCTTCCGCAACGCAGCCGGGCATTTTCCCATGCTGTGTTGGGGCAGAAAGAGCCTCCGTCATGCTTCCAGGCCTTCCACAGGGCAGGTAAGTACAGGAAGTTTGTGCAATCATGGGTCATTCATGGGAAAACCCATCAATGATTTAATCTGCGGTCATGCCCGCTGGTGGCAGAAAAAGGACAGGACTGCAACAACGTCTTATGGAAGCATCATTGTGGTTCCACTCCTCTCCCGTCCCCATGCCAGGATGAGAGCCTCCTGCAAAAGGGGCCTCAGTCTTGAACATGGTCAGAAGTCTACCTTTGTTTTTAACTTCTGAGTTTTTTGGGCTAATTTTTGGCTGATTTTGACGATTGCGGGGTTCAGGATATCAAGGTTTGTTTTGTGTGATATGGCTGATATTGAGGGTAGTTTTACCATCTGACTGAATTTGGTATCTCTAGGAACCTGGGGGAGCACCAGAAGGGAGTGGGGCTACATGTTGCCTATAGATCAGTTTCTCCAACTCCACTCTGAAGCACCTCAGAATCGCACAACGCTCCAGGGTAGGGCAGGCTCCGCTCTCGCACTTTTTCATTTTCGGCTTTCAGCCAAAAATGGTGCGTGATCGCGCATTGCTCCAGGGCCCCGCGTGCACTTGCCGTGTGTGCGGAGCCTCCGGAGCCACGGCGGCGGCGCTTCCTGCCCCAGCGCAACCTGGGAAACTGCCAGGCTGCGCTGTGGAAGGAAGAGGTGGGGCTCTCGCACTGCCTGCCTGGGAGCAGACAGCTCGTGCAGAGCTGAAGCAGCAGGGACGCGAGAGCTTCTTGCTGGAGGCTGCTTGCACGATCCCCGCACCTCAGCTCCACAAAAAGGTAAGCTGCGGAAAGGGCTCATGGCAGACATTTCACTTCTCATCCTATTCTAGCTATAGCTTTATAACCAGGCACTGGTCTTGTGGAAGGAGGTACACTGGCCTACATGTGGCAATCACTGGATGAGATTATGTGACCTTGCCCTCTGCCCCACTACTTCTGCTTGGTGTCAGACCCACTGACCCCAGCATTGATAAATGCCATTGATTTTCAGCACAGAAAATAGTGCTGAACTTAAATATGAAATGTTCAGTTTAAATATCTTAGAATACAACCCCAGATGTAATTTCTGAATTTGTTAGCAAAGGCCATTATTACTCCAAGGGAAAAACTCACCTACTTGCCATCTCCCCCTGTGTGTCTAGTCTCCCAGGTTTTCAGGAGTCCTGGTCTCCAACAAACTATTTGAATGGTGGGTTTGAAAGATTCAGTTTGCCTATTTTAGCACAGAGATTTGGATTAGTGAATCTTGAATCCTTCCAAGGATTTGAGGGCTCAAGGATTCAGTTGGCCCATCACTCATTTAACCCAACACCAATTTGAAAGAGTATAAAACATCAAAGTATAAAGTATAAAAAGTATGAAACATCAGAACTTACCTTTCCAAGGCTAGAGAAATATGTAGATGCTCCCCAGAGGACAAGAAAAGTTGGCAATTGCTGGTCCCAAGGGAACCTGGATGTGGTGAGTTTGCTTGCCCTTAGACAACAGTTCCTCTTCAGAGGAGCACAGAGGCAGAGAACAACTGGTAAGAACTGTGTTCTCCTGCTGTGTATTTTCTAGCAGGCTTCTCAGCTGAAAAAAGCACATCAGGAGAGAGAGAGATTGAGAGAGAGAGAGAGAGAGCACATCTCCTGCTATGCCCTCTCAAGGCTATGCCAAGTGAAGAATGCAGACTCCAGTTGCTCACCACCACCACCTGCACCTAAACAAGTAGAGGAAACAACTTCTATTCACACCAAAATCCCAAGATTCTGGTTTCTTCCTTCCCTTTGCTCTCTATTTCTAACCAGGCAAAGGAAACCCCTTCCTTCCAGCAACTCCAATGCTACAGTTGCTTTCCTCTCCTTCCTACTCCCCTAACCAAACAGGGTAGAAAAAAGCCTATCCAGTCACATTTTCTTGCTGCTCAAAAGTCCATGCCAAAAACTCTAAACAGACTTCCTCTTTCACTTCGCCCTCCATGTTCTCTTGCCTCTCCTTCCTAGCTCTACTGCACAGGCACACTGTAAGAGCTATGCGTTATGAATGAGACTTATTTCTAGAGAGAGATTGTAAAATTTGAAAAGTTGTAAATTGGCGTAAGACAAACTGCAACTCACTTGTGTATAGAACAGTACAATGGGAAACATTTCTTGGTTGTTTCTGGCAGCCTGTCAATGGGCTTGTTTGGTCTCTCCCTGGTCTTTCTTCATGTTATGCTGAGTTCAGACTAAGGCCATGGGTTTCTTTCTCCTTCTTAATGCCATAAACAATCAACAGCTGACATAACGGACATTTATTCCACAAGCTTTGTCCTGTGCTTTTAAGAACCATTACTGTAACAAAGCAGGTTTAGAACATGGGTTGATAGCATTTAATTAGCTGTCAGCTTGGACTCCTCTCAATTCTTTCCAGTTTTGGGCTTCTTTAGCTCTGGCTTGAAAGGTGAATATAAAATCAGTTGAGACTAAATATACTTGTAACAAAAATCCTCTATAAAAAAAGAACCTGTCTATAAAAAACAACCATGTAACCAACCATTCTTGATTTAATCACCAACAATTACTTGTTCTCTTTCTTTGTCTGTTTAATATGGTAGCGATTTCCAAAATATATTATTCAGCCAAAAGAGGAAATGCTAAATATAATACAGTCTACATACTGCGTGTGTATGCTCTTCTTGATGGACATTTCATGAGACATGATGATAGATTCTTCAAAGTGGCACCTGAGAACACTCAAAATATTGCATGCCATGATGTGATGCTCATCTGCAGAAATAACCACTGTATGTTTGGGGGGAATTGTTCCCATTTACCATCAAAGAAAAACAGCTATGCTGAAATCTAATCCATGATGCCAGTGCAAATAATTTGTATGGAGTCTGAATTTCCTCTACAGCAATAATAACAGTAATTTACCATGTTATGGGAAAAGTACACTAGGAACTGGTCAAATCAACATCACCATCATTTCATTTATTGGTGTCTAGGACAGGCGTACTATCAGAGCAAAGAAACTGAGAACACAAATTCTGGTGGAAAACTAGAAACTAATATGCCCTAGAGGTTGATCAAGTGTTCTCACCTTCTGCTTAGTTTTATAGGTACCTGTGGTTACATCATGGCTTTGATCCTATATCTGGTATCATCCTTGAACTATAGAGGTAAGAGATGCAAAACAGGGAGGGGGAGATTTCCTGTAACAGACTGAAGTGGGTGAAGGCAGCGATGTACTTAAGTCTTTTAATCCAAGTCTCAAGTCAAGTCTGAAGTGTGGGAGCCAACTTTAACAGAAAAAAAGGAAGTAGTAGTGGGGTATATGGAGGGTCAATGGGCATACAAGGGTCTGCAGCTTCAGAAGTGGGGAATAGGATCCATCTTACTCCCCGTTCCTCAAGCTGGAGGCTTTTGGGTCAATGGGAGTAAATGAGCCTGCAGCTTTGTTCAATGTCATAAAGTTTCTGGATGAATGGGTTATATTACTGAACCAAGGGTAGCAAGTCAGTTGCTAAAAATATGAAAGTCACAAGTTGAGTCAAGTCAGTGTGTCATTTATTGCCGAATCAAGTCCAAGTCAAGTCACTGAAGTGACTTGAGTCCAACTTGAGTCCAAGTCAATCGACTGGAGTCTACATCAGTGGGTGAAAGACAGGTGAACTGCTAGGCCATGGTCTGTCCTGGAATGATCTTTGAAAGTCTGGTGCAAGAAAATATTTACATAGTGTTTAGCTAGGGAGTCATCCCAATCTTTGTGCACAGATTCTCATCATAGCCATAAACCTTCAGCCAAGCAAAATTCCATTTATCTTCTGTGGTAGGAGAAAACTCCAGAATGTATATACCTCAGACTTTGCCATTTCAATACAATCTCTCCATACGCCTTGTTCAATACAGCCTTCCAATAATGTCATGTTCAGTGCAGTGTGTCCAGCTACAAGAACAGAACTAGACATTTCTCAGTACCCCTCCTTTCCACTGGCAAATAAATAACCATATAAGGAGAGGCTAAAGCAGATAAAAGGTGGATTTTGTAGTTGTACCTGATGGGACTTTATGGTACCTCTTCCCAATCCAGGATCTGTTAGTGATTAAAGCAACAGGAATCCCATCCCATATTCAACCTGGCAACCTGCTTTGAGTCCCATTTGGGAGGAAGGTGGAATATCAATCAATCAATCAATCAAATAAATAAATAAATAAATAATCCTAGCAAAGGCATAAGAACTGGGGACAGACATGAAACAGATTTTAATAGTCTTGTGTACGCCCTCCTTGTCTAAAATGTCCAGTGAATGGGTGATAAATCATCACAATGGTGCCAGCAGGCCTCTGAGCTTGAGTTAGCAGGGAAACAGGACTTGAATGTTATTGATTAGTCCCAATCAGTCAGCTGTTAAGCAGTGAGTCAACATACAAGTAAATCCCACTGATTCAGTGGGTATACTTTATTTGAGACTAACAAGAGGATCCCAGGTCCTTATGTGTTAAGAGCTGCATGATCTGAACCTGGAGGCTCAGTGAGGCAACTTAAGAATTTGGAAGCAGGGAGGGAGTCTGCAGCAGTGCTGAATTCCATCCCCTTCTCCCAATTGTCCATGTACATGCATGTTTCTTCTGTTTGCTGTTGTAAGCAAAATTTATATTTTGTGCCATGGGGGAGAGAAAAGAAGAGCTGAGCAAAGAGACTACTGGAAGTACTGGGATGCACAGCACCACTGCTACTTTTTCTCTGTCTGAAGAGTTTCTAGATGGTTTATCATCCTACTGTGTAACCACAGTGTTAACTTGAGAACATGCTTTCTGCTGGTTTTCTCCTCTATTTTGTCTCTTGCATATAATAATAAATTAGAACATAAGTAAGCAGTATGTGGTGGTACATCAAAACACCACTCTGTAGATTTTTAAAAATAAAAAATCTCATATTAAAGAAAAAAAGACAGTATTTTATTATGTATTTTTGGGCATATTTCTAACAGATAATTTAAAAAATGGAAAAGAATCATATACTGGTATGTATGAAAAAGGAGAAAGAATGACTTATACGTGATATCTTATGGGTGGAAGACTCAGGTGGGTGGAGTTTTATAAAAACAAAATCCAAACATGCTACATTTTTCCTTCTCTTTGAATTACCCCTGTGCACCTTGGTTCTTCAGTCTAAGTGGTCCAAAACTTGCCATTTTACTCTAGGATTCTGTGTAGTGGACAATCAGCATTGAAGCAGCAGGAAACAACATTTCCAACTCACTGCACCTGCTCTTTTTTAAAAAATATATATATATTAGTGTTGTTATAAATCAGTGAACATGGTTTATAATAGCAATGATGCCCTTGAAATCCGTTAATACTGCAGTCAGAAAGTGGTTTGACAGAGCATTTGCTGCCCTTGGCTTCACCTTGGGCTATTAGCTCACAAATCGGTCATTAGCCAGTGGTAATGACCAATTTTGTAGGGATGACTGCTTAAATATCACCCACCTTGAAAAGAGAATTATTGCTTAACTGAAAAGTGAACCTTTATTTTCAACTCAGTAGACCTAATGATCTTGTCTTATTTCCCATCCTATGGAGCTGTGAGATCATAGAACAGAAGACCTGCTACCCTCCCTGCATTCGATGACTCATCTTCAGAGGGAAAAAAATCTCCATCTTTGTATTAATTCTTGAAGCATGAGTGGATGAAGACAGATGGTAATGAAGCCAATGTAGCTGAAAGTGATTGAAATTTTAATGTATTCCTTATGATGTCCAGAAATTCTGGACTCTCGGTCTCAACACAGATATGCTTAAATGCCGAATCTGTTTTCTTAAGCTTACTATTTCTGTTGTCACCTAAATTGCCATAAAATCTGCAAAAAGGTAACATTGGGAGGTTCGTTGGACCAGTTGCATAGCTTAGTTATCTAGTGCAGCTCTGCCATTTTGCCTGCTCAAGGGGAATTTAGGAACAATGTCCTGCTAAAGTGGGCAAACCTTGATGACATTACTCTTTATGATATTTTGTGTCTCTCAGCACAACTGACCCTAAGCATTTTGCTGCCTGAGGTGGAACAGCAATTGCCCCCTCCCTGGGTTTCTTAGGAGGAAGCGAAAGCACCTGCCTTGCCTAAGTTAAGGTACATTGTCAGCACCAGCCTAATATACTTTGCTATCTTGGACAAAGTACAGAATGATGATCTCTCCCCAGTCCACACATAGTCTTACTTCAGAGTCTATTTAAGAGTCTGGCACTGGGGGATTTGTTCAGTTCCTTTTGCTCAGTTCTATCCCCCATGCATTTTAATATCTATATGAAACTGCTGGTGAAGCTATTAGATGTTTTGGGATTGGGTGTCATCATTTTACTGATCCTCTGATCCTTGTCAGAGATAGCTGGGGTTATGCAGATGCTGGAACAGTGTTTTGAAGATGTACTGGGCTTGATAAGGGCTGAGATAAGGGCCAATAAACTGAGGCTGAATCTTAATAAGATGGAGACTCTGTGGAATGGTGGTTCCTGAGTCCAGGAACTGAGTAAGCATCCTTCCGTGGATAAGGATGCACTCCTCCTAAGTGAGAAGGTGCGTGGCTTGGGAGTACTCCTAAATCCAGCTTCATCAGTGGAGTCCCAGATGGACTCCAGAACATGGTTCCATTGTCATGAAGTTAAAACTTGGCTTTTTATTAAAGCCTTTGAGGCCTAACGATCTCATTCAAATCTGTTAAACATACATGGTTTTAGACTGCTGTAACTTTTCACGTTTTTCATGGGTTTAATATGTTTTTAGAGAGTTTAAATTCTCTTTATTGGTTTAAATTTTAAATTGTTTAAGCTGATGTTATTATTGACTGACCAGAAATCTCACAATATGGGGCAGGATATAACTATATAGACAGATAGACAAACAGATGTTGGTGATGTGATCATGTCATATATTTCACCTGAAGTTATAGAACAGTACAGAGTTCTGAACTATCCCATCTTGGGTCTTGTGATGGGAGAAAAGTGGGAAATAAGTAAGTAAGTAAGTAAGTAAGTAAATATGAGCATAAGAGGCCCAAGTACAGACTGTGTTGTATTGTGTGGTAGCTCTTTGTTACCATTAAGAGGACATTCTAGAGAACACAATGGGAAGTTTCCACTGTTGTCCCCCAAGTTCTGCTGCTCAAGGCAGTTGCTTCACTGCTGAATGGGAGGAACAGCCCTGTGCATTGTATCCAAAGTCAGACTAGAACTTTTGGCTCCTGATGCAGGAAATCTCATAAATACATTTTCCACCTCCATGGAACCTAGGTTTGCCAGATTTTCTGAAAACTGGTGTGGGATGACTGGTAGGAAGCCATCTCAAGTTTTGTGCGAGGATGGCCTCTTGCAAAATCAAGGGGCTCCTGTGAAATTTCAGATCTGGTAGGAACACAAAATCTTATGCAAATCTCACTATGGCACAACAGCCATTGGGAGATGAAGGCCTTTCCACACTACACTGTTATAGTGCTATTATTCCACTTTCAACATCCTATGGAATCCTGGGGTTTGCAGTGTAGGGAGGGGCATTGACAATCTCAGCTGGAGAGCTCTTTGGCCTTAGTAAACTACAAACCCCAGAATTCCACAGGATGTTGAAAGTGGAATAATAGCACTATAACAGTGTAGCGAGGAAAGGCCTGAAAACTTTACTATGGTTCTTGGTGTCAACCTGGCCAAGCAGAAAAGAGGAAGGGTAGTGCCACATCAGCTGCAATCCCAATAAATAGGCCTCTTGTTTTAGGTGTTAATGCCTGATTGTTGCATATATACTAAATGTTTAGAGGTCAGTCTGGTGGAAGTGGGCTGGTGCTCACTCTCAAATATGGAGTTTGGGTATCCTGTATTACCCTGATATGGGACAAGACTTTAGGAACACTACATGGGATGTCCTGTAGCAAATGAGATACCTGGCAAGTAATGGCAGTAAAAATACAATAACAATAAATTGGATAAAAATATTTTTCCCACTGATGAACACCAAAATTAGCTGCCTGAGGTGTCTGCGTCATTTTATGGCAAGGCCAACAAGAAAGCTGTCAATTTGAGTACCTGATCAGAGACTAAATACATACCACACCATAACAAGCTACCCAGTGACTTCCATGGTTTTATCCCCAGTGTTTTCCATCTCCTGTCATGGCAAACATATGTAAACCATACCACCAAAGATGAAACAATACAGTTAGCAGTGGCCAGATTAAGGGGAGAGGGGACTTTTTAAAAAAATGTAACTGCTTTGAAAAAAGATGGACAATTCTTTTTGGCTTTCCTGGCTAATCAGTGAAAAGGTGTGTGGCCGTGTTTTATTTCCAGCATAAGAAAGCCAGTCTATTTTTTTTTCCCTTGCAAGAGTCATAAAGATAAATGGCTGTAAAGCTAAGCAGCCTCTGTGTGAAAAAGAGACTTGGATTTTTGTTGTTACATTGAAACAGCTTGTTAACTCATGAAACAGAACATATTCTGTAATTGTGTAGTGCAATATATCAAAAAAAAATTAATAATGCAGTCTTGTCTGTTTTGATACTGTCGTGTCTTGGTGCTACTTGGATAGTCTCACAGACCTGATATGTGAAATTAGTTCCACATTTTTTCTTCTGCAATTAGCATATTAGTGCACAAGACTGATAACACTAAAAGCTTAGATGCTTGAATACTCTAGATGCTTGAATGCTCACAAAAGCCTAGATGCTTGAATACTGAACATAGATCTTCAATGAGCAATGATGCTCCACTTCATAAAGCTGCAGGAATATATGAAAAAATCATTCTTGCTTTTGTTTCGGACCTGAACTCTGCTAACCAAGAAGTCCTCTATGTTCTGTTGTTGACATGATGGTGTATAAAAGCATACCATCCAGTTGTCCTGATTTGGCAGGGACAGCCCTGATTAATCCTCTGTCATCCCGCTTTTTCAGCTACTTTTAAAATGTCCCAGGTTCTTTCTCCTTCTCCCACTTCCCCCTATATTCTCAGGTTACTTCAGTTGTTGCGAACTGATTTCAAAGTGTAAAAGTGTTTTGTGCTCAATTAGCAGGAGAGAGAGGAGAGGAAGGGAAAGAATCTTGCCCTTTCCAGTAGATTTGGGCAAAAGCAAACTGCAGCAGCCTCTCCTAGCTTGTGCGTTCTTTCTCACTAATAGCTTTTGCTGTCTGGGCCACACACTGATGTTGTGTAGCCACATGTATCCCAATTTTCATATGTGAAATGTTGGAAGGTATGTAAAAATGATGGAAATATTAAAGGGCACAATAGGTTAAGACAAGGGGAACTAACTGTAGGTACGAGGTCTGATTTTTCACTGTGGGACCCTGCAGGGCTGCACAGGCTCCCAAAATGACTTTTGGATTTGAAAGGCTGGCTTTTTAACTTTAAACGATGCATGTTAAATTGGATCCTGGGAAACAATTTAAAAGGCAAATTATCACTCTTACAAGCTTCCAGGAGAGACAATTCAAACTTTTGTGTGGGGCAGTGAAAATTTGCAGAAAAGGGCAGTCTTATGAGTCTAGTGGAGTCAAGAGACACAAAAAACAATCTTCAAGCTGCACACTGCCCTAGAGCTGCACTTTGCTTAGCCCTGGGTTCAGGTCTTGTCTTCATTCTTACCATATTCACAATCTGCTGTTTGGGGATATCGGTGATTGACTTCCATGGCAATTTCAAAAGGCGTTTCCTTGAATCACCTATTGAAAGCGATGGCTGTTTGTAAAAGACATTTAGAACTCAAATGGTGTGCCTCCCACATGTTGGAAGGCCAAAAACAAGCAAAGTACTATATATTTAGGGGCACATATGATTGGTGACAACAACAAAGAAAGAAAAGAGACAGTAACATTTCTTGCATATTATAGTTATTTTTTTATTATTTTTATTGAGAAGTTTTCTAAATACATTAAAAGTATAACTATATTAAAGAAAAAACAGATACAGTAGCAAAGAGAAAGAAGATAGATAAAGCACATGAAATATAAAGATACATATATGAAAACAGAAAAATGACTGCTGACTTTCTTTTGGGTGGTTATAAACATAAGTATTATAATTTTACCTGCCACTTTAAAAATTACTTATTGTGCTTCTCCTAATAAACCAGTCTTACTAATGCCCAAAGCCCAGTATTCTGCCTCCTTTTCTTTCCTTTTCTTTTGCAAAGTCAATCAAGAGTTCCCTATTTTTTTTAAAAAAGTCACTAATATTTTTCCTTTAATAAAAACAAATAATTTATCCATTTCTGCTGAGACATTCAATTTTAACAGCTTCATTGTTGGTAATGTTGAATTCTGCAGTCTTTGAGCATATAACAATCATGCTGCTGTAGTCGTATATTGTCATAGTCTTCCATGTTTCTTTTCCAGATCTTTTTCCATGATTCTCAAAAGAAGAGGTTCTTGTTTAAATTCGATATTCACCTTTGGAAACATCTGTAGGTGTGTGATTGGACCCAGAACTTGTTTGCTTTTTCACATGTCCAGCGCATATAATAATATGTCCCTTCATGTTGTTCACAATTCCAAAATAAATTTGAAACATCTTTGGACAACTTAGCCAATCTCTCTGGGGTCACATATGAACAATACATCATTTTATTTTTTAAAAAAACTCTTTAAAATGGTAGCATAATGTAAATTATTTCAACCTTTTTGACCTTATCTTTCCCCATTGCTCCATATGTATCCTGTTTCCCAAATTCTGAACCCTCTTGCCTATTATAGTTCTGACATATTCATTTAACATACAGTAGGCCAGCTTTTACAACAATTAGGATCTAAACTACAAGTTTAAAGCTATAATCCCATTTATGCTCACTATGTAGCACAACCAAAATACAATATGCAGCTTCCTAAGAGTAACTTAATGAGGCTTCCAAGTATACGCTGTTAGCAAGGGCACAGTAAATCTCACTGAAATCCATGAGGTTTATTTCTAACTCAACGTGTTTAAGGTTTGGGAGACAGAAAGTTTCAGTGATCTACTGGAATTCACAGAGATCTTTCAATAGACTCACATCAACTTGTTACCCACCTTGCTATAGAAGACCTTTCAGTTCTTTCCATCATGACATCTGTGATCTCTGTAAACAGAAAATCCTCATTCTGCTGGTTTCCCATTTTACATGTATTACCATCCTTCACAAAAATGATTTGCACAGTACTGAAACAAAAACCTGTAACTTCTGGGTAAGTCATACTTCACCTGCATTTGAGAATGAAAATTCTGTAAGATGACCTGGAAAACAGAATTTGGAGCACCACAATCCTGGCAATGTGTGTGAGCCTTTTTGTAGTGTATGTTAATAGCCCATGACCTTTCTAGCACCAAGTATACTATAATGAGTGCACTCTGTGTGACCAGTGGAAATCCTAATCAGCCTATCCTGATGAAAAATTACTGAACTTTGTATATGCAGGAAGCAGTGGGAAATAAATGAATTTCAGCTGGTGTTTGAAGAGCTGTCAGTTCCCCTTGCTGCAAATGTTTCAGAGGAATGTCCTGTCCGATAAAGCCTCTGAGAAACGTGGAGGAGTTTGGAAGAGTGGCTGGAAAAACAGGATGCTGAATGGCAGACTTTACTAATGCTTTGCATCTGTAAATAATTCAGCAGTAGTGCAGGGTGCATGTTAGGGGAGGACCAGAGAACAAGGGAAAGTTGTTAATCTGAGTGTGATGGGAGAAGGGGAAGAAACTAACTAGCCCCTTCTTCTCCCCCCCCCCCCCAGCTGGAGGCCTGCTAGCATTTTACAGTATTTCTACAGTTAACAGCCTTGATTACAGCAATAATGAACAATGCTACTTTGTGCTCCTGTAGATTCTTTCATCCAAGAAAGGACTTCACAAAAAAAAAAAAAAGCCATGTGAGCCTTTCTGAAGTAGCTAAGGATCTTTCACAAGGAGGCACTGATATTCTTATAAGGGGATTTTGTTTCATAGGTCGGTAATTATTGTTCAAGTTTACTGCTGCTGGTTGTTATTATCACCCATTTTGATAAGACAGGGCTTCCAAAGTAAAGGCATTCTGGGCATTTAGCATTGGCTGGTATCAGTGGCAAAGCTGGCATGCAGGGCATGCAGACCATTGATGGCTTTTCACTCAGGCACCATCATATCTGATCAGGTGTCACCACCATTGCTAAAGAATGGCTTGTATGGTTTCCAGCTCTCCCACAAAGCAATGCTTCTTTCAGGAAGTCCAAGATCATGTTCCATCTGTTCAAGAGATGTGCTCAGTGTCAGGCCATATCTAGATCTTTGTGGTTGTTGCATTAAAAATTGCCACAGCAATGAATTCCCGCAAGAAGGAGCTCTGCCTATACCTACTATGGCAGGTGAGTGGAAAAAGAAGACTTTGCCCCTTCTGAAGTCTGCCCCCCCATGAAATTTCCCTGCAGTCTAAAAAATTCTAGAAAAATACTCCCACCTAACACTTTTACATTTTCTGTGTTTGCATTCCCCTGGCTATTTTGCCATGGGCTGTTTTCCTTGAATGACTAAAATGTGTTTCTAAATCCTCAACTGAAATTATAAATTATATTATAATTAATTATAATTATATAATTTATAATTAAATTATAAGTTACTGCAATACCAGAAATTCAGAGACTAAAGGAAAAATTCATTGGAGGTAGAATTTTTATATGAGGAACATGCAATCTTTTGTGCTCTGATGGAGCTATACCTCTGGCAGTCTACTACAAACATAGTTCTGTAGTATATACTGTTCTCTTTCTAATCACATGTAGATATTTCTTAGATCCCAATAATTTCTTATTTCTCAATTCTTATTTGGGGGCAATGTGTTCAGTTTGCCCTTCCATAGCTACCCGCTTGTACCTACCTCTCACTACATTTCAGGTGAATGTAACCACAAAACAGAATATGTCAGAAGAAGGATCTTGAAAATTTCAAATAGTCTTGTGCTTCCTGTATATCATTAAAAATATTTTAAATATTTTTAAAAGTTGACTTAGCTATTTTCTTTGTTTCTTTCATTAATCATTTTTTCTTTCATTCATTCATTAATAAATATGAGCTTGGATCTTGAGCCCCCTGAGTGGAGCTCCATTCACAGCATGCTATTGCCAGAGGAAAAGAAGACCAAATAATTTATGACATGCTGCTGTGCACAGCTAGGAGGACCCTCCAGAACAGAAAGTGGGTTACACAGGGAATGAAAGGAGAAGGGGAAATATGATGATTTCCTCCTATCCCTCCTTCCTCCAGTGGGAGTCACTCCTGGATTATCTTGCTTTGCTCCACAAATAGAAGGGCTTCATTTTCAGTGGGGTGAAACACTGACTCTAAACCAAAGTTAGATATTAAATGTCTGAAACCTCTGAAGATACATTGTAATTTGTCTGAATAGGATTGTAATGAAGGATAAAATTCTACAAATGAGTTATTCTAAGAAGCTTTTAATTGATGACAAGGAAATAAAAATATTTAAAGATATTCCTTATCAAATTTTAAAGAAAAGACAAGAATATAGATCTTTGACACAATTGTTATTGAAAAAAAAGTATAAGTTACAGGTGGGAAAAACTGCAAGGCTTGAGCTTTTTGTACGAACAGCAAAGATATCCCTTTTAAAGCTAAAGCGATGATGGAAAAAATCAAGAAGGATTTTGAGAGGCAAACAAAGAACAATGATAACCCCAATAACAGAGATGATGGAAACCTACAATCTTCCAACAACCATGACAGGAAGGTACTAGTGGAAGTGGCTCAGATCAGTCCTGATCTTGAGATGGAAGAAGGAGGGAGAGAGATCGAAGAGCAGACTGACAATATGCAAGGTGAGGAAGAGGTAGAAGCAGAAGAGGAAGATGAATGAGCCACTGAGAATCAGTCTCCATAGACAGAATATTTGTGTTGCCCAATGTCCAGTGAAGTACAGTTCTTTCTGGCAGACAAGTCATGCTGTTGAGAAGTAGATGTACATGGCTGAAGGCTCAAGCCCTTAGTCTCCTTAACAATATCTCCTTTTTAGGCTGCAATCTCATGCATGCTTACCTGGGAGTAAGCCCCATTAAAAGCTGTAGCATTTATCTCTGAGTACACACAGAAAGAATTGCACTGCACCTTTTTCATCTTGAACAAGTGATTGACTTTGTATTTACCATCAAGTTAGAGAAATCTATTTCTGTTTGAAGAGCTGAATTAATAACTGGCCTTCATGTCACTGGTCCCCAAACCTTTTACTTAGGGAGGCAGGTAGAATAGAGGAAATGGGTCACTGAATGTCTTTTCTCATGTAGCCTCATTATGAGATCCAGAAATCACCCCCCCCCCCCACTTTGGTGTTTCCATTGTCTGTCCTCAATACCCATTCCTTGCAGACTGCTGACGTGTCCACAGCTTTCCCATTACTGGATCCCATAATGCGATTTGGAAATCATAACTTTAGCTTGTTGATTGAGGCCAGATTTCCATTCTCCCCTGCAGTGATTAGAATTGCTGGAATTCCATAAAATTCTTCCTTAGGTATTGCAAGCTATTTAATAATGTGCTGAAATTGCTTATTTCCACAGCATGAGCATAATATCCAAGGGGCTGGACATATGCTTAAAATCTTTGCAAAACTCAGTTGGAACAATAAATATGTGAGAACTGTGAGAACTGTGCTCAACTTGCCTTGTTTTATTCTCATTGTGAATCATTATGGCCAGGTCATTGCAGCAAGAGGAAGCATTCAAAACATCCTGATTTCTATTGTGTGATATAAGTAGAATCTATAAAAGCCAAGGACGATACAGCAGTTAACAGAATGTAAATACAAATGTGCCTTTAAAAAAACAGACCAAGAAGAAATACGGACAGCTATACTGATGCATTGAATCACATGACGGGCAGGAGGGCCTCACATCATTTCTGTATGTTTGCTTATTCCAGGAGTTGCAGGATGTCTGGCCCTGCCAATTTCACATGCACTTCAGCTCTCTTCAGCTTCAGCTAGCAAAGCCAATGATGAGGGAGGATGGAAGCTGCAGTCTAACAGCTTCAGGAAAGATACACATTTTTTATCTATCTTGTAGATGCAAAGCAAGGGGACTACTTTTTTCCTCAAAGGATTGAAAGTCTCTAAATTCCTTTAGCAGACACAACACTAAAACATTAGTTCAAGTTGCCTTAACGTCAGCTTCAAGGTTTGGAATATTACTTTGAAAAGTAATGAGTTACAGTTATATTTAAAAGTTTGTTCCCAAGAATTAGTTACAATAATTGTTACAATTTGTAAAATTTCCCATTTCTCAAAAGTAACTAAAATAGCTACAATTACTCTTTTTAAAAAACTGACTGATGCAAGTCACTGGCCTGCAATATGGAACACACTCCCTCTGTCCACCTCATCAAAACACACAACAAAGTACGGGGTGGCAGCAAAAGGAACAGCAGGAGCCAGACTTAAGTAATATTCCTTTTCCTCTAGTAAATAAAGCCACAGTCTTACAACTGTAGAAGTCACTGAAATTTTACAGTTATACTACAAAAGGAGTGAAATTACCCCTTGTTAAGTTGTAATCATAACGTAATGTTATAGCTCAGTTATTGGGAAAAGGAATTAATTGCAACTAACTAGTTGTTGGTAACAAGTTGTTTCTGAGTTCTCAAGTTCTACTGCAATTCCTGTCTCTGTCCCAATCACCCTTCTGAAGGTGATGTGTTATCTGCAATCCTGGAAGAGAAAACAGTCTCTTTGGACTCAGCTGCCTTGGGTTTAGTCCCATTGATTCCATCAGCATTTACTTTCAAGGAAATGTGCTCAGGTTGACTGCCTAAAGCAACTTCTAATGATTTTTAAATTGGTCACTCCAGTTAAATGTATTATAAGTTGTTACTTGGCAGATGTTGATGATTGGAGAGGGAAGTGAGTTCACACACCCCTGCTTTCTTAACTATGGAAGAAATTGCTAAAGGACCAAGATGATGTTGCTAGCATTTTCCCTAGTGTACGTATGATTTAAAACTGGAGCTTAAAGTTTTATCTATGGTTGTGTGTGTGTCTGGTGAATTAAGCTGTAGGTCAGAGGCTGGGGCTGTTTGCAGGCTCCATTGCTTCTTGATTGTTTTGATTCTTAGGGTCCATTCACATTACTCACTTATAGCACTATTATTCCTTTAACTGCCATAGCTGCATGACATGAAATCCCGGTATCTGGAATCTGGCGAAGCACTAGAGTTCTCTGGCTGAGAATTCTAAATACCCCTCTTTAAACCACAAATCCCACAATTCCACAGGGTGTTGTCATGGCGGATAAAGTGGAATTATAACACTATAACTGCATAGTGTGAATGTGCCCTTAGTTATTTCACAAACTTTAAAAGTGCTACTTTTTTTAGATTCAGTAACAGTTTAGTCCTACACTGGTTTGTGTTTCTTTATGTGCCTTCAAGAAACTAAATGCTCTTGAGTTTATTGATATTTACTTCCAATTGTCAGATCATTAGTGACTGAAGCATACAACAGGGGAATGTGAGGTAATATCTACCCTTCTCTTCTGAGTCCTGAGGAAGTTAATGCTATGAATATATGAAAGGCATGGCATACAAAGAATCAGAAGATTAGCCTGGCCCATGCTGAAATCTTGGGGGAGCCAGTAAATGGAAAAAAAAAAGTGTTAGGAAGAGTCTCCTCTTTGTTCAAGAATAGCATGGTTTGACATGGCAAGTTTGGAGCAAGAAAGGGCAGAGGACATCCCTATTGTCAGACACTGGCCATTTCCACCCTACACTGTTATAGTGCTATGTTACCCTGATTTCTGGGGTCCCTTGGGGGACACCTCAATGTGCTCCACTTGATGGGGAATGGAAGCTAGCCAGAGCATGAGCAATAGCAATGCGAGAGGCAGGGTAACCTAGCGGAGTCTTTTTACCCAGTTTTTACGGGGTCAAGCCAAGCCAAAAAACAAACAAAAATGTCCAATAAATGATTTTATTGAATGAAAGTCTCACACACCAACGCAATCACTCACAAACTCACTCAAGACCTATTAAGAAGCAAAAAAGAGGAAACTGGATAGGGGAATATTGAAAGGGTTGTAGATGGGGTAATTACCTTTTCCTGAAGTTCTTGGTCCGGGAAAGACAGTGAAGAAGTGGAGCTCAGCATGGAGAGGGCTGAGGGGATTACTCAACAGATGGAGAAATGGTCTGCTGGGATGACCAGGAGCAACACAAAGAAACTCTCAAAAACTGGGACTATTTGTAGGGGGGAAAGTACCTGGAGGGCTAATCCTTTCCCAGGGAGAACAATGGGTGTTTCAAACAAGAAAGAAGCTCCACAATGGTAACTTCCTTTGCGTGATGAGACTACAAGGTGTTGCCAAAGTCTCAGGATCTTCGGCTGCATTGGGTTGTGGTGTGACTTCATGTAAATGGTCCTTGCCTGATAGGATTTTATTGCTATCGGTGCTCAACTTGGGGCAAACATGCTAATCCCCTCAAGTCAGCTTCTCAGGGGCTGAGGACTCTGTGAGTTTGCACAGCTTGAGGTCTCCTGGGGCTACATGACTGGAGATTTTACTGGCCTGATCTGGTTTTCGATCGTTTGACCGTTGCTGCCTATGTGCCCATCCAGGTGACCTCTCAGCCACATTGAACCATATTTTAATATCAAAATTGTAGACCCCGGGACATGGTTTACCAGTGAGATAACAGCTATTATTCCACTTTCAGCGTACAATGGAATCCTGGGGTTTGCAGTTTAGGGAGGAGCATTGAGAATTCCCAGCCAGAAAGCTTTTTGGCTTCAGTAAACTACAAATCCTGGAATTCCACAGGATGTTGAAAGTGGAATAATAGCACTACAACTGTATAGGGCAGAAATGGCCAATGTAATGTGCTTGCCTCAGACAACAGATGCTGGTGTGCCGGGTAGTGGTCACAGGTCCCTGACTGATTCCCTGTGATGGAAGATAAATAGATCTGTTCCTGCTGCCCACTAAGCTGACTGGAATCTATCAGGAAGTGGAAATGCTGAACAACATTCAACTTCTAATCCCGTCAGCTTCTGTAGGTAGATAGGGGAAGGGGCACCAGAAAATTGTCTTGAACGAGGCAGTTGAATCTGTTGATTGTAGATGCTTCCTCCCACTTGCCTGCAATCAGTCTTTCTTTCTTTCTTTCTTTCTTTCCTCCCTCCCTCCCTCCCTCCCTTCTTTCTTTCTTTCTTTCTTTCTTTCTTTCTTTCTTTCTTTCTTTCTTTCTTTCTTTCTTTCTTTCTTTCTTTCTAAAATCCAGGCTTTACTCTTGCTTCAAATTAGGCGTTTTAAGTCTTATAGGACTGGTATATATTTAACTTTGCCCAAGACTCCAACCTTAGCAGATCATTCAAAGTCTGTTTGGTTTTGGAAATACTTGGAACTTTATATTTCTCCCAGAAATTATCTGATTCTAAATTCTGGATATAGTTGGTGGGAAGATTCAGTCCTTCATGAATTAGGCAAGCCTTCATCTGCATTTTGAACTCTTTCAAGACAAAGGCCCTTCAGTGCATTGTATATTTCTTTTAAAACAAACAAACAAACTGCTTTCTGTTTTGTGAAGGAATACACTGAACTGGAATGTTTGAATACAGCACCAAAATAGAACAAATGTATGTACAAGCAACGATACTCTTTCTTAAGATATGGCTGTAGAAAGTAACAGGAGCTAGTGGCTTGAAACATCTCCATTTCTGTGAAGGGAAATTGTTTTCTCACAGATTCCCACATCATAAGTCAGCTCATCAAATGAATACTGCTATAAGACATACTTTCTTGTAATGAACTGAATAATCACATCTGTTGCTCTAAGCATGAGAAAATTTAGGAAGTTATTTAAATTCCTCACATTGCTGTTGCTAGCACAATGTGCTTGCCTTTTATTAGCCGGCTTGTAAGAAAGAGGTTTGTATGTATATGGACCCGACATCTGTAAATGTATACACAAACGCCATCTGGATTTGTTCAAACACACGTGTGTAGAGGTATATAAAGATACTATGTGACTAGCACATTACAGCCCAGTTCTAACCATAGTTCCTAGGAATTAAATCCCACTGGCCACAATGAGATTTACAATGTCCAAATAAATTTGTTTAGGTTACACCCAAACTATCCGGAGTATTCTTGTATTACAGCAACTTAATATGACTTGTTATACACACACATGCACAAGTACTGCTGAATAAGGTTGGGTACCTCTGACATAAGTCTCCCATGGATAACAGGGCTCCTTCTACCCGTGGCAAGCTTCTGATCCAGTGGGAGTATCACACTGGCAGAAGATGGGGAGCAGGGATGGAAATGTTTGTCAGTTCCCTTTCCTCACTTCAGTCCCCTCTGCTCTCACACCAACTGCTCTGCAAAGTCTGGGGACCCTGTGGAGCAATAGAGTATTTGGTACTGGGGTTTGCACAGACCTAGGTCCCTATCACACCACACAGTTATAGTGCTATGTTTCAACTTGAGCTGCGATGGCAATATCCTATGGAATCCTGGAATTGGCAGTTTAGGAAGGAACATTTAATGTTCTCAGCTGCAGAGTTTTCATGCCTCACCACACTACACACCCTAGGATTCCATAAGTTGCAGCCATGCAGTTCAGGTGGAATCATAGCAGTATAATTATATAGTGCAAAAGAGCCCTTTGTCAATGAAGACCATCTCCACCCATTCTATCATCTGAAATATGCTAAGAGGAACTTTACCCAGGACTTACTTCCACTGGCAGTGTGACTTCCCTGCTCTAGCTGGTGAGGCCTTTTAAAGTTGGAAAGCCAAACACACAAACCTCCCTAAATACTGTAGTTGCAAGTCATATGGGAAGGGGATCCATTATCTTGTGCCAAGCAGACTGTGCTACAATATACCTTGAAACTACCGTATCTAGCCTGATGTCCTCCAGATCAGTGTTTCTCAGGCTGTTTAATATAGGAGACTAGCAATTCTTTTGTTTCCCCCCCCCCAGTGTGCCAGAGGCCAATATTAGGTTTGTGGCCATTGGGCATAATTGTTTCTTTTTTCTTGGAAAAGTTCCAGGGACCAGCAGCCAATGACTCAGGGTCTGCTATTTTGAGTAGAACTGCTCCAGATATTTTAGATTAGCTCTCATCAGTCACAATCAGAAGGCCAAAGATGAAGGATTCTGGGGGTCTGGAGGGCACTGGGATGTCTACAGCTGCCTTGATGCTTGGTCAAAAATGTAGCTATCTTTACTTTTATGACTCTTCACAGAGATGATGGATGTGGGTATAGTTAAACTGTTTAATTACTGTTGGTGCAATACTAGTTCCATGAAGCAGATTATGGTGAACAGCATTCACTGCAAAAGTGCTGGCACCACCAAATTGTCCAGGTGATCAGTAACACTGCAGCTTCAGTCCCCAGTCCTTTACTTTCCATACAGTGATCTAGGTATTGGGCACCAGAGGGCAGGCTTTCCCATGCCTGAATTCACAGCCTGGCTTTGCTGCTATTGTTATGTTTATGCAAATAGCCTTTGACATAATAGCTTTGAAACAGTTGAAAATTGGATTGTGCCTTGAGGCCAAACATTCAGACCACCACCTTGGCTATATTCATCTGCCAGAGTAAATTGGGTTCAATGTAAGCTCCACGTGCTGTATTTCAGAGCAAGATTACAGGGTGGCAATAACTTTTGTCAAGGAAAGACAAACTGCAGGTTTCTGGCAGGAACACTGGAAACATTTAGCCTCCCACTATCTGAGGAGATATAGATTGTGCTGGGAATTTCCTCTGACTTCCAAGGACACATTCTTAAGCTGGAATCACCATTTCTAGTTTTTGTCAGTCAAATTAAAATCCAAACTTCTGAAATAAATACCTATTAATGAACTGAAGCCATTAAAACAGTGAATTTATTACTCATCAGTTAGAAGAAATCTACATATCTCTTCATGTGATAATGTCAGTAGAACTGTTTTATTTTTTAAAAGATAGCTGCTTTTCTAAGGACCTGCATTTTTAATTATGCAGAGGTGCTGTAGGCTGTATTTCAGAGGAAGGACTGGCAAAACCGTCTCTGAGTATTCCTTGTCTAAGAAAACTCTATGAAATTCATGGAGTCACCACACATTGACTTGACTCAAAGGCACACATACAGAGAATATGAATGATGAGAATACAGGGGTGTAATACTTGGCTAATTTCATTCTTAAAGAAACCAGTTAGTAATTTTAACATTTCTCTTCCTGATGTGAGAAAGTCTTCGAAAACTATGCAGCTTTTGAAGACTTGGAAGTGTGGAGCTGATTCCATGCAAAATTTGTACATTTATTGTGCAGAAAACACAAAATATTTTATACAGAAATAGTTCTCTGCAGAAAATACTGTCAGCTATTCAGAAAATACCAATACAAAAAAAAAAGTGAGAATTTTGAGCAGAATAATTCCTAACTACTACATTTTTCTCTGCAGGAAACAGGACCACATGCAAATTTTGTTAGACTAAATCTCAGATTATCAGTCCAGGATTCTACCTGTCAGGATTTCCTGACAGTCAAGAAACACCTTTTTAAAACCATTTTTCAACATTTTAAATAGTTTTTCCATCCACATGAGAATAAGCCAATTGACACTTCACACAACCTGGCTTAACCCTGTGACATCATCAAAAGAAGGGAAAGAAAAACAGAATTATCCAGAGCTGGCATAGCTTCAGGTGACTCCGAGGGCATCATTTTATTTTAATTCAGATCTGAACTCTCTATTTATTTAGATCCGTTATTTAACCGTCTGGAAGGCTGAAAACAGGCAGGTACACTAGAACAAATTTCTAGCTTGCAGGATGCGGTCTGCCCTCAGTTCTGAATTCATACATAACAGGCATCAAATCAAAGGGTATGTCCACATTGCAGAATTATAGAAGTCTGATTCTACTTCAAATGCCATGGATCCATATTCTGAAATCCTGGGATTTGTAGTATATGCAGGGGTAGACTGGTGGCACCATGTGGAGTATATGGGCAGTCAAAAAAAGATGATTGGTTAAGGAAGTGGAACAAACTAATATAAACCATTAAAGAAAATAAGGGATATAAAATTATAAAAGACACAATTAATATGATTCTCCACATCAAAAGAAAAGAGTTTTAAATAAAAATTGACTTTTTTTCCAGGGAGATGAGTGGGGGGGTGGAGGGAGGGAAGGGTTATAGCAGCGATATATTTATTGGGAAAATTAATTTGTTGCTTGTGGGTGGAGCACTGATGGTTTTGTATTAATTGTTGTAATAATTTTTTGTATGTATATCAGTGTTAACCACTCCAAAATTAAATTAAAATTATTAAAAAAGAAAGATGAAGACTTTTTGCTTCAACAGGCCTTTGGGAATTGATGGCTTATGGGGAAAGGGCTTTTAATAATGTGCTGTATCTTTTGTATTTGTTGCTTTTTTGCTGGACAGTTGTCATGTACAGGATAAATCCAGGCCCAGAGATTCAGCCTGGAAGATTGTAAAGGCTTTATTCAGGAAAACTTCAAAGTAACAACGTATATTCTGGCAATTGCCAAGAATAGAAAACTACTTGATTTTCAGTGCCTTACAAGCTGTAACATTACAAATTTGTGCAGGCAAGTATTCTATTGGACAGCTAATTAAAACAACTCTTTTCCCAGGCTTTTGTCCCACCTGACAGCTGCATAACCTTGAAACTGTCTTGAGTGCCTCTTATCAAAATCCAGTTAAAGTAACATTCCTTTATTCCCAGAATAATGTTCTCACTCAGTTCCATCTTCTCTTCCCAGCCTGTGTTTCAGACATCAGAGCACTACATGGGATTGTGTGCCATGACATTGCATGGCATTACATGACCTCATCTTGCATGGCAAGGAGGACAATAGCCAACCTGTCTATAGTCTTACAAACGGCTTTAAATTCTGTTCAAAGTTGAATAATTTTAATTTTTTTCTGCGTGTTAGGAAAAGAGACACTGTGGTTTGTTTTTTCAAGCACTGGAGCAGGACTACAGAAAGCCAGAGTTTGAATTTCCTCTCAGCTCTGGAAATCCACAGGGTGACCTTGGGCAAGTGTCTCAGCCAAAGAGGAAGTCTATGGCAAAACTTCCTCTGAATAAATGTCGCCAAGAAAACCCTAAGAGAAAGTTGCCATGAACTGGAGTCACAACAACAAGTAGTGATGTGAATCTGTGTCTATTTTAATTTTTGTAACACTCCTTGAGTCTGAGAAAACTGGGGAAAAAGTGGGGTATGCTCCCCCCTCCTCATCCTAATCCCAATATTTCATAGGATTACAAGGCATGCTCCTCCCTACACATGAAAACAGCATAGTCACAGTGTGCTGAAACAGCAAAAGGGGAATCCTGTGCATTTCTTGTATATCACAACCACTCCTCATGCTATGCCACAGCAAATGTATTCTCCATCACATTTAGACCTGACAGGAAACACATACCAAATACTTTAGCAAGTTAAAGCAGGTTTAAAAGATTTAAACAGTTGAAAACTAGATGCATGGATGTTTTGAAACTAATCATTTAAGCACCAAGGGCATTAATAAAAAGCCATGTTTTATTTGGCATGAAAAGGCAGCATCATTTCAGCGTTCCAAAGGGAGTACATACTACAATTTGGGTGCCACATCTGAGAAGACCCTCTTCTGCATCTTCTCAAAGTGCCTTAACCTCATGGGTGAGAAACAGAAGAGGCCCCCTCCAGCAGAAGGAACAGGTATTCCTGCAGAGTTCAAGGTCTCAAGCCATTAAGACTTTAAATGTTATTACAGACAACTTGAATTCAGATCAGGGTTTTGGCTTCCAGTGCAATTCTTTTAAGACCGAAGTTATATAATGTCATGTCCCAGTGAGCAATACAGCTGCTGCATTTTATACTAATTGGAGCTTCTAAGCCATCTGCAAGGGCAGCTCCTAATATTTTTTAGTTATGTGTCTTAAAAACACAATTTTTTAAAACCATCCTCAGCTGGTTTTCCCCAGGTAACCCTGGCCATAATAGCTAGTCAATGTTTCCGTGAAAGAGCCTGCAGGATGTTGGACTAGATTTGCGTATTGGGCTAGAACTAGGACTTAAAAATAAACAAGCTCAGTTTTTTCCCAAATCGCTATCTCTGAGAACTCCTCAGAGACAGTCATTTGGGGAAAAACTGGCCTTATTTATTTTCCTTTTCTTATTTATCAAAAAAATGTACATGCCACCCTTATATCTGAGGAGTTCAGGGCTATGTACAAGAAAATTACTTTAGAACAATTTAAAACAATAAGCGTAATTTTAAAAGACTAAACCATTTAATACTTCAGACAATTTAAAGCCAGTTAAAACAAGTTAAAATGATGGAAACCATACGCATGTGCAATTTGGATAGAATCAATTAGGCCCCAAAGGCTTTAATAAAAAGTTACATTTTGATTTGATGCTGGAATGACACCAGAGTCGGCACGAATTGGGTCTGTATGGAGATGGTATTCCATAACTAGGATGCTGGAGCAGAGAAGGCCCTCTTTCATCTTCTCCCACAGTTCATTTCCCCCACTAGTGGAACACAAAAGAAGACTCCTCCAACAGAGCTCAGTTTTCTTTATGTAGTCTTCTTTATGTAGAGCTGCACTAGTTACTTTTTTTTTTATGTTTAGTTTCTGGTAACGGGAGGGGCAGTGGGAACACAAAGGGAGTGCAAGAGCAGTGCGATGGGGAGCGCCAGTAATTTGCTTTCTTCCTCAGGTGCCAGGAGGACTTGGGATGCCCTACAACAGGGTCTCCAGAAGCCACACAAGGGAGGCTTTAACCTTGTCCTCATTCCAGTAAATCTGTGGAAGACTGCTAGAGTTGAGAGAGGCTGCTTTGGAGAGGGAAAAGATCAAGTCTCCCCTCCTTCAGCACCCTCAGTGCCCTGGAACTGTAACATACAGTATGAAAGCAGCAGCTTGGAGTCTATGGGGTCCAAGAAGAGTAGTGTTATATGATTGAGCCTCTGGGCTTGTGCCTTCTGTTTTTTTAATCTCCTACTCTGCCTGGTGCAAAGAAACTGGAAGATTTTGTTTCTGGTTGCAAGACTGAGCAAACAGACCTCAGCATTGAATTTTTACTAATTCAGGTAACTTAGGACCACTCCATAGATAACATTCCTAGACTTATTCCATATTCCATATTATGGAAGGCATTGTTGGAAGGCATCTATTCCATTTTCTGGTTCATTACAGGAGTTAACAATATAAGGTACATATGCAGGGGTGCCCAAGCATTTCAAATTTAGCATATACACAGGGAACAAAGAATGTACTTTTAGACCATTCTAGGCAAAGAGACAATGTCCATTAAGGTGTGTATCCAGTTTAAACAGTTCTTTTAATAAAAATATAGAAGGTGTTTTAATAAAAGTATGAAAGTATATGTTACATTCAATTCAATTTAAATTACTCAGTTATTCAATTCAATGTAAATTATGCCTTTCTCCTGATAAGAGACCCAAAGAAGCTTACGTATAAGTTAAAAACAAAATACTGTACCACTAAAACAATGTATAACGCAAAAGATTTTTAAAAAAGATAGTATGAAATAGACAGTTAATAGACAGCCTTGGGGGGAGGCGGGTAACAAATAATAATAATAACAGCAGCAACAACAACAATAATTTAACATTAATTTAAAAGTATTTAAAAACATTGTGGCCCCTGACAACCCTAGATTCCAAGTGTTTGTACTTTGGGTGGTCACATGAAAGAGGACAAGGCTTCTAAACCTTTAATAATTGTTTAGAATCAATTTTTTTTTAAGTAGATGTACCTTTTCATGCAAGTGTCACTGGTCACCTGCTGAAATTTCCCCTTCTCACAGGAGCCCTGCCTTCTTTTTCCGTTTGTTTGTAAAGGCCCTTATTGTTCCTGAGCTCCAGCCAAAGCCTTTCCCCTGACCCACAAAAGGCTGGAACGAGGGCTCTTATTCTGTGCCCCTCTCTCTGCCTCCCCCTTCCATTTCTTCTCTCTTCTTTTTACAATTAATTAGCTAATAATTTTGCTTCTGATCTATTCCTCATTAAAAAAAAAAAGAAGAATCCAAATCCCTGCATTAGATCTGGTCAGAACAAAGGTGGGAGAATTTATGTCTTAATTTTCGTTCATTATGGCGGAGAGTATCCCCTCCTGTCCTTCTACCACCCTTTCTCTCCCTCCCTGCCATCCTTTAGAGGATCAGTTATCACCGTGCCCCTAAACTCCTCACTCTCACCAGCAGCGCAGGATGAGCCATCACTGCCCTTTATCTTCTGTTGCCTCATTAAGAGAAATGAACCTGAGTCTGAGAGAAGTGACACCAGGGAAATAAAAATGTAATCCCTTGGTGCCACCTATAATGAATTGTTATGAAAACCATGAAAATATCTGTCTGCGGATATTGTTCTTTGATTTGAAGTCGGTGTTGTAAGCAGTAATTTTTGTCATTAAAGCTGTTAATCTGCTCGGTGCTCCTCATAAGTTTTTATGAAGAAAAACAGCCTCGCTGCCTACACGCTCGTCTTCGCAGGGAGCTTCTGAGCAGCACACCATGAGTGAGAGTGCATTTGAATAATTAGTTTTAATTATGGCGGAGGTTGCTGTCTGTTTCAGCTGCAAAGTTAACGTTGCTTCTGGCGGCTTGTCCACAAGGGCACCACGCTGGGCTGACCGGCTTACTTAGCTTGTCAGAAAGTTACCCCTTGCATGCCAGCTTTGTGTGCTTAAAGTAGTGATGGGTGCAACCACACCACACCTACTGAGGAACCCAAGAAATGTTGGCTGTTCTTGAGATAGAAGTAATTGAATTGGAAGTGTAAGCTCTGATGCTTTCCTTACAGGCTTATGAGGAGAGTTTTGAAGAAAAGACCACAACAGTTCCAAGAGAGCTAAAATGTTCTCAAGTCTTCCCTCACCTTCCTTGCCTTTTGGACAACACAAAGGAAACAGCTCCTCACAAGATGCACAATCTGCTTGGGGAACACATTACAACAGGATATTCTAAAGGCAGCTCTTGAAAAAAATGGCTTTCAGAAAAGGAAGTAGAGGCCTACTGGCCATCATCAGACTCACTAAGTCAACACAATGTTCATTTTCAAAGCAAATATGCTGTCAATGCAAAACCAAATGGAATGGCAGTTGAATCTTACCTTAATGCTGGCAACAGGATAGAGTCCCCTGCCACACACGGAGGCAAGAGGCTACATTGGGGGCACAGGGCAGGCCATAGGGCACATGCGACTCAGACCACTCCTCACCTTTAAATGTCTGCTGCCTGGGACAGCTGCCTCACTCTGTCTAGCCATGAAGGCTGGACCCTGCAAGAAATAAAAGGAGAGACCACGTCAAAAAATTGGTAGGTGGGGGTATAAATGCACTAAATAAAGAAATACCCACTTTAATTCTCAACATCCCTCTAATAGTCACTGAAATTCAGTCCAAGGTGACCAGTTATGACTCAGGAGCTGACCAACCTCATTGGGTAATACATTTCTCACCTAGTAACCACTAGATTTTACAGTTTGGTCAGGATTCAGTTACAGAATTACTCCTTACAAGTCTAGCTGATAAGAGCAGAGTCTAATTGCTTCTTCAATTTTATTGAACTTCAGAGAAACAGAAAGGAAAGCTCAAAGGATGTGCATTGACTATAATTAAGCTCATCTTCTTGGACTTTATCTAACCCCTCACTGTTGGCTGAAGTCTGCCTGTCTTTGGATATACACGTTTGTGTTACAAAGATACAAGTCTTCTTATTTTGAATGAATCTGGTGCCAAATGTTCATAAGATTGCAGTTTTGTTGCAAAATGTGTCGTATTTGGGCTGAACTAGGTGTAATAAACATAAGAGAATTACCAATGGCATCTTAAAAAAATTAGTAATACAGTAAATAGCTCTTGGCCCATCTGATCTGCATGGGTGGGGGGACAAGTCATGGCATATGTGTATTTCATTAATCTTTTGCCCTATCAGGCCCTCTTTCATGGCCACAATTTGTTTTGGTGCCAATGGGAGCTTTTTCCTCAAAGCAAATAACAGTAGAACTTCATCCAGTCATTTTACGTGAAACAGGCATTTGATGATTAATGGTTGTGCAGAAAGGTCTTTGTATGGGTGTATGTGCGTCTATCTTTTCCTTATTGTGAGTTTTTAAATGTTTTAATACTTCTAAAATTAAGGGGATTTTAATATCATAGTTTGCTTAATTATGTTTAACTTTTTATCATGAGGTTTTTAACTTGTGTTAACGTTGTTGTAAGTCATCTTACCCATAGGGTTATGAATTAACCCTGAAAGAACAGAGCTGATTTGTACTTTCTGTGCACTGTGAGCATGCGCTGTGTGCTTGGCTTTAGCTCAAATCCCTGTAAGAGTGAGTAGTAGGTACAAGGTATGTGACTGCAGGTAAATGTATCAGAGTTGAAGGTATGTTAGCTTGTGCTTTAAGGAAGTGAAATTCTATGTAGGGCAGATTTCTCTGTTCTCCTCCTGAGTCACCTGCATGCAAAACAGCAAGCATGAACCATGTGATTCCCACCCCTGACATCCAGGAACATTACTAAGTTATTTTATAGTGATTCCTCTGATGTGAGGACAAGATGACTGGTGAAAGAGAGGCTCTGAAGGCACCATTAACATGGTAGGTTGAGCCTGTTGACAATAAGTCAATGATTGTTTCTGACGTGACTCTTAAGAGCAGCAAAAGGACATCTGTAGAATGACTCATATTAATGGAAGAGAAGTATGTATGACTTGAGATTTAGGACAGATGTCAAGTTCAGAAAGGGGTAGTGTAAGGAAGATCATTTTGATCATCAGAGTAGCAGGAGACAACTTGTCAGATTGATGTTGAGTCCTTTCCTTTTATTGTTTTGGCAGTTCTGTTGGCAAAGGAAGCAAAAGCGGAGGAAAAAGAGACATGCCTAGCAGCCACCTCAGCCAAATATAAAAAGCTCTATAACTGAATGAATCCCAGTGAAATGTGTCTAATATGTTCCAAGAACAGGTTTGAAAGGGAGGGCAGCAGTGAGCAAGTGGGTGGTGAAGACAATGCTGGGCTATGAAAGGGGAGTTAACTGGGACCACACTGGATTTCTACGGCTTCATTCTCACCCACCTACAGCCAGTGTAAATACTGCCAAGCACAATAAATACGACCCCACCCTTCTCAACCTCTCAGCTCTCCTGCCTTTCATTGTATGTGGTGCATTGCACTGAAAAGAGCTTCCAGGAGATAGATTATTAACTGAATTCTGCAGGAGGAGAAATGCTGTCTGCAGAGGTGGGATATGCTGCCTTCTCTGTATTGGAGGAGCTGTGAAGGATTTGGGCAGTGAGCCCTAACAATGCTGCAGATCCAGAAGGATGGAACCTCCTGTCCTTAGAAGCATCTGTTCTTTCCTTGAGAGATGCAGGAAGGGCAAAACGGTTTGTACATAATTTGGTTCAGGACTTGGTGCATGAACAGAATATGTCATATACCGTCAAGACCCATTTGATGTTATGGGACAACACAAAGGTTAGCCTGTGCCAGCAAACAAAAGCTGCTTGATTTTTGAAGTCAACTGTGCATGAAACCCTCTGCTTGCAGTGCTACAACTTCTAAAGTCTTCTCTCTCTCTCTCTCTCTCTCTCTTTCTTTCAAAGGATGTCTGCAGTCAATGACACTATGTCTAGCACTCATCAAAACAATTCTAATGAAAAAGCAATGCTCACAGTCTATTGTCCAGTTCACATGTCCTTTAGGATTTGCTAATATCACAATGAGTCAAGCCATAACTCCAGGGCCTTGGCTGCAGTGTTTTATGGCTGTGCTGACCTGGTGATGTCACATGGGCATCGGAGATGAGGTGTGGGGTTAGCAGCATGCCATCTCCTAGGAAACAGCAAAAATTCCATGGGAGATGGGAACAGATGACAAGAAACCAGCAGCAGGAAGCTGGGAGGGGAAAGGAGCTGTCTAGGAGTTCTCAGGGCTGCATTTCAGTGGCCCATAGAGGAAATGTGGCTTATTAGTCAGCTTGCCAAACTTTTAACCTGACCTCCCCCTTTACCCCAGACCAAATATATCCACATTCTCTTCAGTAGACAGGATGTAGTTGCCAGTAAGTACTGACACTGCAGTGATCCATTACATGGAAATATCAACAAATCAGGACAGGAAAGGCTATATTCTGTCAATGGCAAGGCAATCAAAAATGCCTATGTAAATGCCTTTCAACAGTGCCCCCCCCTCACTTTTCCAACTAGGGACTTCCTTGAATCCCGAAATCTCATCAAAAGAACTTTTGGTTATTACTGCTCATTAAGTCTTTGGATTACTCATCTGGAGATCCGTATGTTGTTATGCAGTCAAACTGGCTGACTTTGATTTCGGTGGCTTTGGATATGTTTCTCTGCTTCTGTCCTTGCAAGTGGGCTTTATGAAGGAAGCTCAACTAGTAGCTGATGGGAAACAAATATGGGACTTACTGTTTCCCTGCAGTGCCTTTGTTGTCTAAAAAAAGCTTTTGGTGATTCAGTAAATTATAACAATATTCAGGATAACTTTAATCACTCTTTTGTTGCCACTTAACTTGCTTATCAAAATTAAGGCTGCAATCTGAAACATTCCTACCAGAAGTGAAGTGATGTTGATTTACTTCAGAGTAAACAAGTTTTGGATAGTGCTACACTGGTTCTTGTACTGCTTCCTAAAGACAGGCTGTCAAATGATCCAGTGCCTGGAGTCAAAGCGTCTCATAGCTTGAGTGTAGGGTACATCTGTGTGGACCTAGTATCAAGGGGGGGTATGTTTCACTGATCACAAAGATGCAAAGGATATGGAGGAGGCACCACAGTAGAAAGAAAAACAGCACAGTCTAAAATATGTCAGCTAAGATATATGGACATCAAGCCATTTAGGGCTTTCTAGGTCAGAATGATCCCCTTGAATTGTTTTTGAAAGAGGCTACCGGCAGGTAGAGTAGATGTTAGAACAGGGGAAAAAGGGTTTCTATTGTGTGAGGTCACCGCTATCAAGATGATTTAATGGCTATTAAAAAAGATGGTGGATATGAGACTGAAGAAGCCAGAGTCATCTTCCCACTTAGAAAACCTTTTCACTACAAAAGCAAGAGAGGAAAAGAGAAAAGATATGCAAAGGTAATTTTCTTGCCCTCCATTAGAGTTCCAGCTGCAGAAGGAGTGAGAATGCAATTTGGACAGAACCCTTCCCTTGTCCTAGGAGTTCTGTGACAAGCCATGATAAATAACATGTTAAATATAGACTCAGGTAATTTGTTGGAAATAAAAGCAACCCTGGCTTACTGAAGACAAGTAAAGAAAAATGATGCTCTTTGTAGGAATTTTGCGGTCAGAAGGAGCTCCACATAACCTCCCCTTCAAATCTGATTGGAAAATTTCTACAGAAAATGATGAAATCCTTCTCATAAGACAAGTGAGAGTATGTAAGTGAGGTGATAAAGGGTGTGAACTATGAGCCAAGAAGCCATTTGCTATGAGTTCAGTGTGGTCTTAACCTGCCATCTTTAATATGGAAACAAATATACTGACCTCCCTTACAGATTTGTTAAAAGATGATAGAGTAAACACAGTTTCTCTCAGAAAAAAATATTGTTCTGCAATTTCCTTGCTTCAAACACTGGATTTTACAGATTTGTGTTGTGTTCAGATGATGGATTCTTTTTTTTTTTACCCTCCCATATCTTTGTGCTGCTTTTTCCATCTTATTACTTACCAGAAAAAATCCACTAACGAGGGCTAAAATAACTGTGTAATTCCCTTTGAGTGGTAGCTGTCAGAGGCCTCCATATAGATGGAATCTACATCAGAAACTCTTGGAACACTTCCGGCTGCAGCCCTTAGCACACTTCTTCAAGAGTTGAGCTTCACTAAGTAGACTGGGAATTACAGTTGGCCCTCCACATTTGCTAGGATTAGGGGCACAGGAATCCCGCAGAAGTGGAAAAACTGCAAATATCAAAATGTTTGTCTGTGTCTGTGGGAGGGTGGAGAAGGCCTGGTGGGAAGGGTGGGCAGCTAGGGTCCAAGTCAGGTCAGGATAAGGGGATATCCAGGCAGTGGCTGGTGGAGGAGGAGAGTCAGATGAGGATTTTTCAAGGGCTACATGGCCTGATTGGAGCTTCTGAGACGGAAGGTTCCCCCAGGAAAGAAGTGCTTGAGAGGTTAGAGAAACTCACAAATAATCAAATCTGTGAAAGTTAAATCTGTGAATGTGGAGGGCAGACTGTACTTCTAAGTAAACTTGCCCACAATTGCACCGTTGCACTTTATGAACAATAACAGAGCAGTCCTGTTCATGTCTACTCATGAGTAGGTTTAAGTGAGTTCAATGGGTCTTAATGAGTTGCAGCCTTAGCGTTACAATTACAGTTGTGAGGATGAATGTAGTTCATGATAATCTACCTACAGGTTCAAAAATAGATTAATTCATGTTGAGAAATCACGGTGGGCCAAAATATTTCCACCCACATGCAAAATCTGCAAACATTTTTATCCATATGATTAATCCCTCTCTTGCTTCTCAGTCTGCATTCCAAATGGAAACCTGGACATCTGCTATTAAAATATGCATCTGGGAATTAGTATTTGTAACCTTGGACCCTTTCAGATTACAGTACACAATTATAGCCCCATGATTTCTGTAACTTTAACTGGTTGTGTCCTGTTGCATCTTGGAGCGTATAGTTTGGTGAGACACTAGAATTCTCTGGCTGAAAATTCTAAATATTCCTCTCTAAACTGCATATTCCAGGATTCCATAGGATGGAGCCAAGACAGTTAAAGAGGAATAGTGTTTTGCAATAATTGTGTAGCCTGAAAGGATAAACTGAACATCATAATATGCCATCACTTTGTTGCAGCTATAGGAATAGATATGTGCCTCAGATCCTCACACTTTCCCCCTCTCCCCCTCATACACACACACATACATATATACACATATAAAATCCACTTTGTGCAACCAGTTGGTGAGCTTCAAGGCATGTCCTCCCCTTCTGTAACCTCTGTTGCTCAGCATATCTAAATCTAATCACAATTCCTGGACCTTCAGCCTTTGCACATTTCCTGGATTCTGTTTTGCCTGTTTCTTTGCCAGAAATGCAGTCTGGTATGACACTGCTGTAGCTGTCAGCTTGTTCATTGACAGTTCTTTCCCATCTATTTCTCCAGCTGATGAGATCCACGTGAAATTCCAAGGAATAACTTTGATTAATGCTCAGCACTATCCCCATGTAACCATTGTTTGTTCAAGGGACTCCCTTGGCCAACTAGGACTCTTACAAGCTGTAAAACAGGACAGTTTGGATAAGCCATACTTGAACTAGCCACAGTTGTTGGTACAAAAAGAACGACAATCCATAGATGGCTGAAAATGGAAGCAAATATAGTTGTGAGAGAGGCAGAGGAAAAATGGGAAAGAACTCTGATTTCTACTGTGTCAAACTATGGTGTCACATTCTGTCCAGACATGGCAATGGTTTGAATAGTGATCTTGGCTTCCCCAGGCCTCACAGTTTAGGTTGTATCCCACTGTTTGTCCAATATACATAACATATACAGTATGCTAAACCATCTTGTCCAACCTAAAGAATGCTAGGAATGCCTAAATCCTTAATGGGATTTAAGCACATAATTAAGAATTTAATTCCCTACTGGATTGCACATTTTGCGATTAGTCTACAATCTGTCTGAAGTGCCTGGAAATATTTGCATTGATAACCAAATTCACTTTCCCTACTGCTGCATAATAGGTATCTTTTTATATTCTGCCTGATTAAATACCAGCCCTTTAGCAAATTGAGCACTATGTCAACTGCTTGTTTATCTGGCACTTTCCCCTAATTTGCTGTAAATCTGGAGTATATTTAACCTTGCTACAGCCCTGCGAGGTAGACAGCTACTATTTACAGGAACATGAGGTGCTGGGAGGGGGAGCAGAAGAAGGTTGAGGAAAAGTGACTTTCCCAAGTCCCCATGATGGTCCATGTGGCTGTTCGCTGTTTGTGGCAACCCTAATATGAGCATAATGGGTGTATGCACTCATAAGAACATCTGGGGACTTGTGGCTTGGCAGCGCAGAGCCTGGAACAATTCCTTTTTGGACTAAGCTCCCATAATCCTACAAGCAGGCCAGCAGCAGTGGCACTTGGGGAATTGTACCAGCATGACTCTGGAGATAGAGGTCAAATCTCCGCTCAGCTATGGAATCTCACCGCATGACCTTGGGCAAGTCACACTATCTCAGTCTTGAGAGGAAGCCAGTGGCAAACCCTCTCTGAACAAATCTTGCCAAGAAAATCCAGTCACAGATTCACCATAAGTCATTATAAGTTGGAAATGACTTGAAGGCAAACAACAACAACATTTTGGAAAAGTAGCTTCCCCAAGTTCTGCTTGTACAAAGATACTGTTTGTGAGGATTGGTACCTGCCTGTGAACTTACACAGTGACTGTGAACTACATTATCATGACAACCTTCCTTTGCATCACTGACCTTGCAGATGCAGGGCAAATCATGCTTGTGAGAAAAGACCAATTCTTATCTGTGTGACTGGTACTTGACATGATTTGAGCTAAGCAGACACTTGCTTGTATATTTGGGGCAGATACCATAAATGAGCATAGCCTATGGCAGAGGTGGAAGACAAGTCAAACTTGCCCAGATCCCAAAGAAATTTGTGTTTATCACTGGGGCAAGTTGTGGACATCCAAGGTGTTGGACTTCAGCTCCCTTGAGGTCTAGCAAGTATTGTCATGGCTCAGGGAGGAAGGGAGTTGAAGTCAATGATACCTGGAGACGGTATAGATTCAGCATTCCTGATTTACTGCTTGGTTCTTGAAAAGCTTTCCCTTACCTAGTGCTCTGTAGATGTGCTGACTACAATACCCATCATCCCCAGAAAACATGTTGGCTAAAGACGTTGGGAAGTGCAGGCAAGACCGTCTGTAAGACATCAGGCTGGGGACAGGTAAACTTGTAGTTTTCAAATAGTGTGTCACCAAACAAGTACAGTATTTCTTCAAGGTAGGTAAGACAGGTTTAAGAAGTGTGACTGCTAGCCACCTTTTTTGCTTGTGTTTTTCTGCTGGGTTTATTGTTCCTTTGGTTTGATTATTTTTTCTTATGATATTGTAAGTTATTTAGAGAGGGCATTTTGGCTAAAAATGTGGGTGATTATCACTTAAATTGAAAAAAAAAATGAAGCTTCCAAATATGCAATTATTGGTGTCTTATCTGAATGATCACATCATATTGTACTGCTCTGAAGATATAAACTCCTTGCAAGGAAATCTTTCCTTTCTATTTATTTAATAAAGTGAATGAAAATGCATTTTCATGACAGCTTGGAAAAGTCAGTTTTGCGGGGGACTATAACCATGCAGGCTTGTGGATTTTGGGAATTATCCTCCAAGAAAAGGTGTCTTTTCCAAGCTTGAAAATGCACGTTAATGTACATAATGTAGGATAATTTTTTTTCTACAAGGCAGCATTTCACTGTCAGGTCTTTAGTTCTTGGGACAGACCTTTGGATTTAGTTAGCAAGCCAATTGTAAGAAACAAAATTGAACCCTTCCCTTCATA
This sequence comes from Cyclura pinguis, assembly GCA_030412105.1. Classification (NCBI taxonomy): domain Eukaryota; kingdom Metazoa; phylum Chordata; class Lepidosauria; order Squamata; family Iguanidae; genus Cyclura; species Cyclura pinguis. Next base: position 105,405,418 of record CM059600.1, on the reverse strand, counting down.
TTCACAGGAACACTGATATCATGTATCCATCATTTTAATGTGTTATCAAAAGGCAATTGTCAGATGCTCAGGATATGCCTGTTATAGCAGGGCCCAGATATCCAGCCCAGGAAGAAATAATATGAGGGGAACAGTGTGAGACAAGAGGGTCTCATTGTTCCAGCAAGCATAATGTGTCATGTGGGAAAAGCTGGTTGGATGAGTACTGGCACTTTTTCACACTGTACAGTCACAACACTTTGATAACCACTTTAGCAACCATGGTTGCATCTCATGGAGTCCTGGAGTGTGTTGTCTGAAGGGACATTAGAGCTTTCTGGCTGATAATTCTACATATCCCTCCCTAAACTGCAAATACTAGGATTCCATAGAATGTTTCCATGGCAGTTAAAGTAGAAGCATAGTACTATAGTTGTGAAAGGCCCCCAGTGTTCATCAAGTTCACGGATCCCATGACTTCCATATGTTGTTGGACTATTGTTACCATCATCCCAGGCCACTGGTGACACACTAGGGCTGATGGGATTTGGAATCCAATAATATTTGTGTGTGAGGGGGGTAACTTTTCTCTATCCCAGTCTTGCCCATTGTTCTGTTTCTATCACTCCTCACCCAGATGTGTCTGGGAGATCCAGTAGCAGGATATCCTTAGTGTCTGGTGTTCAAAGACATTCTCATTGCCTTATATGTTAAGGTTTCATTTAGCTTACATGGTTAATAGCTCTTGATAGTCCTAATCTGTGCAACTCATATAAACTGTTTTACAAGCCATCTGAGCATCTCATAGCTGTGAATTCTACATGTGATTACATTGCATCCAGCAGCACTTTCTTTTAATTCACTGAAAGAACACATAGCCACAAGATGCTCAGATGGTTTTGCTCTCTGATGTGAAGTTTTTCCTTGTCCACTGCAATCACTCAGGTTTCAGACTGATTTGAATATAAGTCAAAAACATGCTAATTGAGGGAAAATTACATTGATGGCATTGAACTGACCAGAAGGATGACGTTTATTCATATTTTTATTTTATTTGCTGGTTACAACCATGTTGTGAATTCTAACATTCTTGAGGCAGTATGTATCACTCCCTTCCTGTCCGTTTTATCTCTACAACAATCCTGTGAGGTAGATTAGGCTGGAAGAGAGAGACTGGGACAAAGGACACCCAATAATTTCATAGCTGTGTGGGTAGTAAAACCTACGTTTCCCGAGTCCCAGTCCAATAGGCTAATCACTATGTCACACTTGCTTCTTTGATTAAGAGGCCGTGGTATCTAGTGACTCCCATGTCAGTGGGTAGTGAATCCAATCTGTGGTTCAGTCTGAGCTTTAAGTGAACTATCCAAGGTGCTGAACTGTGCCCCAAAATAGAATCATCAACTTAGGCCATTTCCGCACGCGGCGAGGGAATTGCTCCCTGCCGCTACTCACCGGATCTTTTGTCGGTCCGGTCCAGTCCGGCATGAGGATGAGCAGTGCGTGGTCATAAATCCACACTGCTCCGGCGTCCAAAATGGTGGCTTCCGGTTGGTTGTGGGTCTCGGCCAACTGCTGAAGCTTGCCAGCCTAAAGCCTGCCCTCTGCAGATCGCAGGCTCGCATTGGTGCAAGCCTGCGAATCTGCATCAGAGAGCAGGCACGAAATGGCGTGCACCGGCATTTTGAAAGACCTGAAAAATCAGTTCTTTCAAAAACACGATGGAGGACCGCTTGGGGTCGTTCCAGAGCGGACTGAGGTGTGGATGTACGGTAAGTAGTCCGGACCCAGTCCGCTCCATGGTGCAGACATCCTCCGTGGAGGACGCACTGCACCGTTTTTATTACCCCGTGTGGAAATGGCCATAGATTGCTTCATTAAGTCCAAACTAAAACCTGGTGCAGATTCACTCCCCCATTGACTGCCACTACTGAGATGGTTGGGTTCTGGATATGTATTCAGATACTATCACCTGGAACTAGAGATCTGAAGATAGCCAAAGCTCTATTTGCATTCAATATGGTTAAGACGTCTTTTGAGTGTGCATTGGAAAAGTTACCTAATTTGCTCCTCCTCAAATTGAATGCACACTTAAATATAATCTGTAATTGGAAGTCTATAATAATTATTATGTACATTCATGGTTTTAATTTATTATTGGCTTTGTTGTTTGTTACTCTAAATCGTGTGGATACATCAGAAGGCTGGTTTATGCCATTTTTAATTAAATTGATCAGACAATCCATCCATTCCTGAGCTTGCAATGCAAGACATAAAATAAAATGAAAAACAAACAAAAGCAAACAAAAGCATAAATAAATAAATAAATTAAAAACAAGCAAACAAAAAATAGAAAACACAATTAGAAAAATGTGCTTTTCAAAGGCACACATGGAAGAAGTTGCACAAAAATATTTGATTCCATGGCAGAAAATATTTGAAAAAAACCATGAAAATACATAAAGTTTTCAAGCTGGGGTGGTGGAAAAAGCTCATAGTCTGATGTGGACTTGAGTTGGAATGATTTTGTCACTGGAACATAGGATCCTCAATGGAAGTGGCAGATTTACACACCACTAGTTTGATAGGTGTGGTGTTATGATGTCATGTATACTCTACCCACCCAAGTCATCAAAGGTGGCATAAGCATGGGAACAGCTGTTTCTCACATGCTACCATTCAGTGGAAGCTGGAAAAGCAAGGAGGCTTCATTCATGTACCAGAAGTCATTGCTAGATGCAAACAGGTGAGGAGGCTGAGCTGGGAAGTACAGATACATCATAGTGTGAAAAAGTTAACTTTCTGGATTGCAGCACCCAGAATTGCCATGCTAGCAAGAGGATTCTGGTAGTTGTAATCAAAAAACAAAACAAAACAAAAACCTCCCCAAAATTCTGCATGCATCACAGCATGACTGCACTGGTCTTCTGTGAAACTAAATGTAGGTTTATGATGGCACATTTTTCAGCCATGGTTGTCCTCTATCTGCCACTGTTAGAAGGCTGTGTCAGTGCTGGTATTCAAGCAAACAGCCTCCTCTCAGCTTCTGCTTAATAGTGATAGCTGTGGTGGCTGAGGGTTAAAAGCAAAAACATTAAGGTGCATCTTTTTGCTGTGCCTAAGGGCAGAACAGTAAATGTAAGCTTTTCTTCTGTCTGCAGATTTTGCCCTCTGCATCTACTCATTAACTTGTAAATTTGGAATTAATTAAGAACAGTTATTTAATGATTTCCAGCTTGCCCCATCCTATGTTCTCAGAGTAGGGAGTGGTATGAAAATTAGAATTCAGTGAAACTCATAAAAAATACCAATTAAAACAGTAAAAGGCAGTATCAGAACTGAAATTATTCCACAGGCATTAATAGCCAGTCCAAATGAAAGTTGTTGTATTCTTGGAAACAGTTGGGTTTAGCAAATCTTTGGGGGAGAGGAGTTCCAGAGCCATGAGACCATTACTGCCTATCAGCAATATTAGTGATCTTCTTCCTCTTCTTCCTCTTCTTCCTCTTCTTCTTCTTCTTCTTCTTCTTGGTTTTGGTGCAGCAGCCAGTATTGGACAGTATTTTGAAGGAAGACACTGACATGACATCATCTGATAGTAGAAAGATGATATCAATTCATATCGGGCAGTTTCTGGGCTATTGCAGTCAGTATTGGCCAATAGTAGACAGCTGAGATGCAACAGTATTTGATAAATTCTATGGTAATCACATTCATTGGTTTAAGTTTCATGGTGCACCTCCTTGAATAACTAGCACCAAAAGATTTCTGTGTGTAAAACATGAAGTGCTTTTAGATTTCAAATATTATGGGAATTTTCAGGACTAGTTTGAGTTAATTAATTAATTAATTCCCCACCTGTTCCACAGCACAGGATTCAAGGCAGCACGGGGGAAAGTGCAGCCCAAGGGACACATGTGGTCCTCAAGCCAATTTGAGCTATGCAGGCCCTAGAGGATCCCTCACCTTTTTTTCCACAGGAAGTGAGCCTTCTGGATAATTTCTTGGTCACTTCCTGATGCAAAATGGCTTCCCCTGGAGATAAAATGGCTCTAGGGCTCAAAAAAAAGTGGCAAATGACCCTGGGGGCACTAGGAGGTATAGGGACTGGGAAAGATTTTTTTTTAGTGGGTAGAGAGCAGTAAAGATCAGTTTGGTGGATCAATTTGAGCACCAATTTTGTGATCCAGTTTGATAACCTAATGCCCTGCCAGTTATCTACCCTTGTATTATAAGGTTTTAATGAAGGATCCTTGAAGTATTCAAATATTTAGCAGAACGTAGGAGCTTGCTAAATTTCATAAGAGCTATCTTGGAAGAAGAGAGAAATTGATACCTAGAGCATCAGGAGAAGAGAGAAACTTTCCTCTTTTCGGCAGTTTCCTGTCCCTCTCTTTCTTCCAGACAGAAATGTGTTCAAGAGCTGCCAGGCAAGGCTAGATCAAGACTGTCTTAGTCCTTGGACTGCATGGGACCTCTACTATTTCTCCATCTCTGAACTCAAGCACATGTCATTTGTGTGCCCATAAATGCATATCTAGTTAAAGAAAACTGTGTTATGTACAATAACAGTGTTAGGTTATGAGTTAAGAGTCCTATATGGCTTGGGTCCAGGTTATCTGAAGGACCATGTAAGCCCATCTGAACTCTAAGATCTTTGAGGGAGGCCACTTCTATTGATTCCTCCACAAGCACATTTGGTGGGAACACAGCAGAAAACTTTCTCCATAGCCGTTCCTAGACTTTGAAACTTCCTTCCTGGGGTGGCTAGGCTGGCTCCTCCCTTGCTGCTCTTTTGTTGTAAGGTGAAAACTTTTCTGTTCCAACAAGTATTTGGATTTTCTGTTTTAGTGCTGTAGTGTTTTAAATCTATGCTTTCAAATTAATACTTTCTATGATTTTAATTCAAATTTAATATTTTAAAAACTTAAATCTTTGGAATGTTTTTTGCTATATGTGTATAGTATTTCTTTTTATTCTGTAAGCCACCTTGAGAATCTTACTCTTGGAGAAAAGGTGGGAGATAAATAAAGTGATTGATTGGGGAAATGGCAGAACATCATCCTTCGTGCTTCCCTGAAAGCCAAATACTCTAAAGTCATATGCACACGTTATAAATGTACCGGGGATGCACATATTCAAATAAGGGCAGAGCCTTGTGTGTGGTCCTCCTTCTACATCAACACAAGACTAATCTTGACATGTGTAACATATGAGTAGAGCTTAATTCATGAACAACTACAGTAGTATGCTTTTTCTTGAGCCACTTTAATGGACATCTATGCACTGAAGCTGCTCTCCAACTCTGTTGTTCTAGAATGAGTTTTTAAAATGAGCAACTATGAGAAAAACGAATGCCTCGCCCTGCAATTTCATATTGGAAGAATCATGTACAACTAAATATGACACATGCATTAGAAAATGCATAATTCAAATCACTTCCCATCACATGTTTGGCAATGTTGGTGTACATTTCCTCCTTTTCCACATTTTTGATGAACTGGTAGTAAAACTTTGCTTTTCATTCCAAGTCTTTAGGATACAAGAAGATAGTTGTTTGTAGATATGTCACTTGGTTCCTGAGCAGAACAACATTCCAGGAGAAACTTTAAAAGGTTTGAAAAGTTCTGAGAGGACTTTTGATGCTGGTAAAATTCTGTTGCGAGCCAATTAATAACATACAAGATTTCAACCACAGCTTTTTTTATCTGGCTGAAAGATTTGGGTACAGCATGTAAATTATTATTAGGACATTTCTTCCTTCTCAGTGTTTGTTTCTCTTTTGTTATCAAATAATACAGAAGAGAACTGCTAGAGATTGGTGGCAGGCCAGAGATAGAGTCGACTCAATTCCCACTTCATATGTGGAATTCAACCCTCACCACTTGGACTGGCTACATATTCTACCAATGCATGAGGAGGCTCAAGGGACAAGCCCAAGATTTCTGGGCTGCAACTTGTCCCTCTTAGAATTCCTCTTTTTAATTTCTTGCTTGCTTGCCTTTATATTACGTTCTTTAGTGTTTTATTGGACTTGTAAGACATGCTGAGTGCTTTCTTTTAAAAGCCAGAAATATAACTAAAAGCACATCCAGAATGACTGAATAGTCCCAGTTTTGTTCCTATGTGTTCTTTTTGATTTTAGGTCCTCTGGTCCACTGAATTTATTTGAAGTTGCCATCTTAAAAAAGTATCCTTAGTTTGTTGCTGTTGTTGTATGCCTTCAAGTCATTTCAACTTATGGAGATCCTAAAGGGGAACCTATCGCAGGGTTTTCTTTGCAAGATTTGTTTGGAGGGGGATTGTCTTTCCTTTCCTCTGAGGTTGAGAGAGTGTGACTTGCCCAAGGTCACACAGTAGGTTTCCATGGCTGAGCAGGGATTCAACCCCTGGTCTCCAGAGTTGTAGTTCAGTGTTCAAACTTCTACTCCACACTGGCTCTCTTTCTGATTTTATAACGGGTTAAAATAAACCAGCATGGGTAGCTGGTATAAAAAGTCTATATTTGCAATGGGAGCTGATAGAAAATATTCTGGGATAAAGGGAAAGTGTATGGATCTCTAAAATGAAATTGGAAGATCAGGAACAAAATTTGGGAATTCCTGGTCTTTTTAATCAGGCTGCATGGCATCCCGAATGTCACAAACCAGCCAGCCAGTGAATGTGACTACTTGGGAATGAGCTCATTCAACTTGAATTTCACCCCCTTCCTCAGGTTTCTTGAATGACGCTCTGCATGTTAAATGACACCAGAGGTCTTTCCACCCTACACAGTTATAGCATTATGATTCCACTTGAATTGCTGTGGAAATGTCCTATCAGCCTGACTGCAAACTCCAGGATTCCCAAGGATAGAGCCATGGCAGTTAAAGCGGAATCGCAGTGCTGTAATTGTGTAGTGTGAAAGGTCTCTGGTACAGTTTGGGTCCCCAGCAGATCAGATTAACAGGCATATCGTGAGTTAGAAAATATAGTCGGTTGATATCCAGGCCTTGGCAGCCGTTGTTATGAGGCCTAACAATAGAGTATGAGGCCGGTTCTGAAACCGTGCCTCGCCTTCCCCCATACTTTTTCACTGCCCCCCCGCCCCAGCTCTGCATCAGCTGCGCTGTGCGGAGGTTAACAACCTCTGATTATCAAGGGCAAGGCAACAGTCCCACCTGTTCCATCATTTCCCTAATGTACATGTAGCATGCCCTATGAGGATTCCAGGCAATTAAATTATGCTGCTAGGTCCTAAATACAATATGCAGCACATGGTGGTGTAAAATTATGGAACTGGGGGCGGGGGGGAGGGGAGGTTGTTGTTAAATGAGCTCAGGTGCTATACAAAGGAACATTTTGGGGTTGTTTCTCTTTTCCCCATAAAATTATATGACTTGGAATCCGGGTTTTTATATAGCCTAAACACAACCATTCTAGTTAAAGAAAGGGAGGGGCAAGAGTAAGGAGGGAAAGGGGGCACAGCAGAGAAATAACAATGCCCAGGTCCAGTAAAATTAAATACAGCTTTCTTCATAAATCTGTGGCTTAAGCAGATGTGCAACACATGTTGAAAATCCAGAATATGTCACCAGGACTTGAAACATAGGCATGAACCTGTTTCCTAAAGATGAAAAATCTGTTCACAGCAAGGGGCTGACCCGGCTCTTTATGCCAAGATCAAGACACGCCAGCCTATTACGTGTCGTCTGCCATGTGTTTATGCTCTAGGCTCAGGGGCTCGGATAACTTATGGACAGACCAAGAGGAAGAAAAGCCAAAATTGTGCAGATCACAAAAGTGACAGTGACACACTGGGCGCAAGCCACAATTGAGGCAAAAAGGTGACTCCACCACTGCAACCATCAAAAGCCCAATTAAACTGGGTCACTGGGAGTGCACCAGATTTCTCCTCTGTATTTTTAGATCCTTGCAATCACTTGCCCTCTGGCAAAAAAGAAAAAAAATCTCATCAGAAAAAATATGTAACTGCACTATACAATGGAAACAGGTTTGCAGAGATGTCAGCTGTTTTCAGAGCCAAAGCTGCACCCAGTTGGCACTTGCATGCTATGATCCCTTTACATGCTGAATAAAAACCATCTATTCAGTGTTACAAGGGCAGGCTTTTGGATCTGGATGAACACTTCCATAGTTGTTTTGCAACATTAGAAAATTTTGTAAATTGGCTGTGATATTTCCGAATGGATTCTGTATCTGTGTGCCTCTGTATATGTGTGTGTCTGTGTGTGTGCATATCCTCAGGGATCCTGGGTATATGAAACTGGTTTGTCATGATTCATTTCATTGTCAAAGGGAGATGTCAAACATCTTGGATAACAATGCAGAAAATGCTTTTGTTCTGATCCTGCAAAAAGATTCATTCTCCATGTAAGGGCAAAGGTGACCTGCTTATGAACACTCAGTGTCAGAATCTCTTCCTTCTTCCTACCAAAGTGATTGTCAGAATTTAGTTCTACCAAGGGAGACACAAGTGATCCATTTTCTTTGCATCCACATGAGATGATGTTAGCCCTCTATGGCTGGACTATTACACTGAGGCTGAGTGATTTGATTCTCAGGGTGTTTGCAGAGGCAACAGAGTGGAAGGAACGAATTGATTTTACCTTCTGTACATAGTTAAAATGTCCCAGTTTCTCTGTCTTCCTCCCACTTTCCCCCCTTTGTCCTCAGCTTACTTCATTTGCTGCAAATCCATTCAGACTGCCATAGTAGTTTGCACTTGATTAACTCCATGGAGGGGAGAAGAGAGGAGGGGCAGGGTCTTGCCCTTCCCAGTAGGCTCAGGCAAGAGCAAACTGCTGCAGCCTCTCCTGGCTTGTCTGTTCTTCTTTGTTAATATCTTTGGCCATCTTGATCACGCTCTGATGTTGCTTAGTCACATGGGTCCTGATTTTCATCTGTGAAATGTGGGAGAGTACACTACTACTAAAACAGGAGTATTGTTCCATCCTCTTGGTGGTATAAATAAGGCCCACAGTCATCCAGCCAGATTCTCACTGGATCAAACTAAAGGGCAAGCAATCACATCCAGTATCCTGCTTCACACAATGGCCCATCAGAGGCCATTTGAAAGCTCTCAGGCAGGACATGAGGGCAATGGTCTTGTGCCATTGTTGTTCCCCAGAAACTGGTATTCAGAGGCATGCTGCAATTCTGATCTTAAAGCAGGAATGGGGAAAGTGCATCGCATGGACCTCCTGTGTTCCCAAGACCATTTGATGGCTCCTCCGCCCCATAGCACCCCTAAACCTTCTATTTATTTTCCTTCATAATGCCCTCTAGGGGTCATGTAGCATATATTTGCCATTTAGGGGGTCCTTGGGATATTTTAGGCTCAGAAGAGGCCTTTTTTAAAAACAGGAAGTGAACCAGAACTTGGCTTCCGGGTTGCTTCCTGTTTGAAAAAGGCATTTCCTGAATAAAAAATAAATAAATCCCAGCCCCCGCAATTCCCTCCTTCTTATTGGGGAGCATTTTGGGCCAAATTTTTAAGTGCGACATGGGGGCTGGAGAGTATGTGCATGTGGCCCTCCAAGGTCCCTTGGGACAGTGAACCTCAGTCCAGGAGGGAGATAGACTCATCAGGTTATAGGCCATTTCTGCACAAGACTGTTATAGTGTTATTATTCCACTATCAACATTCTATGGAATCCTGGGGTTTGTAGTTCAGGGAGGGGCCAGCCAGCCCCTCCCAAAACTGCAAAACCCAGGATTCCACAGGATGTTGATAGTGGAATAATAGTGCTATAACAGTCTTGTGCGGAAGTGGTCACAGTGGTAGCTTTCTCTTCTATGAGTTTGTCTAATTCCTCCTTTCAGCTTTGTGGTTCAGCAAAGATTTGAAACCAAATACCCTTGGTCTGAGTCTTACATTCTCCAATAAATGAGGCATAATGAATGTAGGGCGACCTTTCACTTACCTTTTCGAGATATCCACAGTGCAATTTTATGTATGCCTACTCAAAAATAAGTCCCAGTTCCCTGTTAAGGACTGCAATGTATTCCTGCCCACCTTCCCTCCAAAGAATCCTAGTATAATTTCACCTCACATCCCAATACTGGGAGCATTTGGCTCTGTTATTCAAAAATGCGGTAACCAGGCTCTTTCACACCACACAATTTTAGCACTATAATTCCATTTTAACTTGACCTGCTGTCTTAGCTGCCTCCTTCTTAGCCTCAACCATTTAAGTATCAGATGTTGCCACAGTGCTCTTCTTCATTTCCCCTACTCCTCATATCCTCCCTTATCTGTCAGTGAGCATGCATGTCAACACTGCATGCATGTCACCTACTACTACTAACCTTTCAACAGCCTGTCTGCATGCCCTGTTTCCCCAATTTCACTTCTTTCTTTATGGCCAATTGCTCTGAGTTCTGCTGAGATGCACTGAGTGTACTGGGGTTAGAAAGGAAACTGGACCCTAGTTTTTTCCTGCTGATAGATAGTAATGCCATTTAATGTGCATTATTTGTGAATTTAGCTTCTTAACTATAAAAGGTGGCATCTCTCTCTTTCTCTTTTTAAAGGATGCATCATCATCATCATCAAAACTAAAATCCATTGCCAAGACATGAAAAGTATGCACATACGTACACACTACCACCATCACCATGATGATGATGATGATGATACCAGAAATACCATGATAAAGTGGCTACAGTGCTCCATTGGAATCTTTATTTTTTTTAAGATTAATTAGAAAAGAAATGATGTCTGAAAAAGTTATCAAAAATAAAATGTTATAGGTAATAATCATTTATAGATAAAAAAAGGAAAAAACTTATGAGATTTTACATTTCAAACTGACAAAACATTAGAATGTAATATACCAGATATAAATATGTTTGAGAAAAAGGAAGCTTGGATATTGATGTGGCAATTCTGGAGAACAGTAGGATTGAGAAGAAAGAAAGGGGAAAGATTGTGAAACCTTGAAATCTACAAGTGAAAATTCGGCACTTCTGGGAAAAAACAACAACTGTGCTTCTGGTAGCATTATGTGTTCTGGGAGCAATTCCAAACAGACTAATAACATATACTAATTATATTTCCATTCATAGAGTCACAAATACATGGAATATACCACATTATGGAGTTATGGTCCTTTCCGCACCTTACCTTTTTGCGGAGGTGGGGGGAGGCGCTTGTGTGAGAAGCCTTCAGAGGAAGGTTTTCATGTCCCTGCTGCTTGGGCTCCGCAGCAGCTTCCTGGTCGTGCGAGTGCCCCGCCCACGCCCCGCCTCTTCCTTCTGCAGTGCAGCCTGCGAGCTGTAGACTGCACTGAGGACAGGAAGCACGACCGGCCCGGCTCCAGAGGCTCCACAGGGCAAGTAAGTTCGCCCCAGGCCCCTGACCGGTGCGCAAGCGCACACCATTTTCGGCTAAAAGATGAAAATAAAAAGGTGCATATGCGCTGTGCGTCTGGCTCTTGAGCGTCGTGTAAATGTGAGTGCATCATGCAGACCGCTCCTCATGTTTACGCGACGCTCAAGGGGCCCTTTCTCTTAAGAAATGCTGTGCGAAAAGGGCCTATGTCTCACTAACTCTTAAATTCTTGCATAGAATCTAAATTGCAGATGGTCCAAAGCTCCAGTCAGTACTTGCGAAACTGAGATTTCTAAGGTATCAGAATGAAATATGTACACGCACCACCCACTGAAATAATAATAGGACCAACAACAAGAACAACGATTCATTTCTGGGTCATTTATTTCACTTCTAAGGTATCCAAATGTACACATAGACACACAATACCAACAAAATTTATATATAAGAATATGCTAGTGCGGCTGTATATCATCCATCCATTTATCACTTTATTTATTTCCCACTTTTCTCCCAGGTTGGGACTCAAGAGGGTTTACAAAAATGCAGAGAATACGATGACAGCAGCACATTCAGAAGAGTCCTGCAATCAGCTCCTGCACTGCTACCACATTGGATGCATGGAACTTTTGGAAACGTGCATGTGTGCCTAATTTAATAGATAGTTCTTGTACTAGATAGTTCTTGTTGAAATATATATTGGGACTTAAATTATAATTGTGTTTGCAATATTCAATTGTAGATGGCCCCACAGAACCAAGAGAGAAATACACACACACACTTGTGAGCCCATTTGCTTTTCAGGAGCAGTCCAAGAAATGATCTCCATTAGGTAATACAGCTTTATGGTGGTTTTGTGCCTTTGAAACTCACCAGTCATGGCACTGTCAGCACTCAAGCAATTGACAAAGTAAAGCTGGCTGTCAAGAGCTTAGATCCAGTTTTCTTAAAGTGGAAAAATGTAAATGTTCCCAGTGGCCCAGCTATTTGTCGTTCCACATGACTATTAGTCAATATGTTGCCAGGGATATATATTAAGACCAGAAAGAGAGAACGAGAGAGTAGGGGCTGCATTATTATTAATAAATAAATTGAGCTATTTGTTATTTATTATTTAAGCCATTGATACCAGCAGGCCTGAGTGGTACATGAAATATAGGCCAGTAATTTATTTATTAAGGAAAAATAATGATTTCTTTGGGTGCTCAGTGCAGCCCTCAGTGACCCTAAGTGGCAGGAGGCTTATCAAATCCAAATATGACGGCATGTACTTTTAGAGCTTTTCTAAAAGCTGTAACTGACAAGCTTTTTAACATAAGTACACTAAGCAAATTATTTATAGACATATTCTGGGAATATTTTAGGGTGTTTTATTATCACTTCTGAAAGCTGTGCTGTGTTATTGATTTCGGTGTTTTAATATAATCAGAAAATGAGACCACATCCACAACTTTTAATCCAAATCGGAGGTGGTGGCATCTCATCTATTGCATGGGAGGCATCTTTGAACGAAATGGTGGCGGTTAAGAATTGCACAAACCCACACAAAGTTGAAGGTAATGAATTTTGTTCATTACAGTGTTTCTTAACTTAAAATGTCAGGACCCATTCCCCTCCCCAACTCCCTTCGTGTCTTATCCTAATCTCTCAGCTCACTGTTCTTCCAGATTTGAATCTTTATTTCTTGCATTTGTATAATGCAATTTACATTGTATTTATGAAGGCTTCATCCCAAGGAAGGTGTAATCATCATTATCTCTTCCTGCATGCCATTAAAGTCACATCTTTCTCTTAAAAATGGTATTGCTTTGCTTAGTTTAGTCTAAAAAAAAAAAAAGGTTCAGCAGGAATTGTTGCTACTCGCCCCATTTCAGTATTTCTGTCTGAGGGCAGCTTTTGCTATTCCTGTGTTTGTTGATGGGAATGCTGCACCCATGCATTAATTCTGTAAGGAACGTGGGAACATTGGTAGGAGTAGCACAGCACCTAACAGCGCAAGCTATGAGCTGGCAGGCTCCAGTTCAAATCTCAGCTCAGAGGTATAGTTACCAAATGAGGCTGCTTTGGTGAACATTTTAAGTCCTTCATCTGTAGTATAATGGTCCTACCTTAAAGGCATAGTTTAAGGATTTTTTTAGTGTAAAGTGCTTTGAGTACTTAAAAAATGTATTCTATAAATGTAGCTGCTCTTACTTTTTTTCCCCTTATTTTTATTGTAGCTGCTCTTACTATTACAATTATTACTACTACTTCCACCATTACTGCAAATGCAGATATGTCTGTGATGTGGTCAGACTGGAATAATTTGTCCACCATGCCTCAGAAAGGAAATCATAGAGAAAGGCAAGCAAAACAATCAGGAGGCTCTGTCAAGGAAATAATATTATTTGGGGCTTTTTATTTTGGGGGGGAAAAGTGAGAAGAGAAGGATACAATGGAATTTTATAAAACAATGCATGATGTTTCAATGTACTAAAACCTGGGGTCACCCCATGAAGCTGTGTGGTGGGCAATTCAGGACAGATAAAATGGAAGTAGTTCTTCACATAGCAGGCAGTTGAACAATAGAATTTCCTGTCACAAGATGTGGAAATTAGACAAATTCATGGAGCATAAGGCTACCTGTGGCTACTTGATGGTTCTATCCTATGTCCAGTTTCAGAGGCAGCTTTCTTCAGAATGGAGAGCTACTGGGAAACAAGAGTGGGAGAGTGTAATTGCCCTAATTTCTTGCTTGTGGTTGGCCACTGTGTGAAATAGGATCTTGGATGTGGTAGGCCTTAGTTTTATTTCGGCAAGGCTCTTCCTCCGTGCAGCCATAGCTATGCCCAACTGGCTATATGAAAATGGCTGCAGTCTGTAAAAATGACTAAGGACCAGAGTTTGGATGAAATGGTGTTACAAAAGCCAGTTACTTGTGGATGTACTTTCATTTTGGTAATGAGGGTATAGTGATGTTACAGATGAAAAATAATACAATGCATAAATTCAGATATACTTTTCCTTTATAATGAATAGCATTTTTTAATTTACTTTAAAATTAACTTACAGAGGAATTGTTCAAGTTTTATGCCATTCTCTTATCAATGCTAAGGATTTTTTCAAAAGTAATAACACAACAAGTTACTTTTAGAATACTGTTATAACTAATAACTTTTTGACTGCCGTAACAAGCAATGGGAAAATAAATTTCCAAGCTCAGCAAAAGCTGTAACTGACTTCTCATCTCCATGAGACTCAGCTCTGTGCATAAGGAAGGATCTAGGGCTCAACGAACTCCCTCTTGGGTCTTTATCCTGATGGCTGGTCCTCAGTGGGAAAATACAGGTGTGGACACTGCATCAGAGCACCTTTATTGACAGAAGATCACCTCATCTACAGGACTTTGTTACCCTAATTTCCTGGGGGTCCTGGGGGTCCCAGTAGCCTAATTAATGATTTTGAGTTTCTGGGGATCCCGCCACCCGGCAAAGGATTTTAAATCCAGGGAGGTCCTGGTCACCAGGCAGGCTGCCAAAGTTTCCGGGGGCCCCCGTCACCAGACGAGTTCCTGGAGCTCCCTCAAAGGACACCTAGTCTAACACTGATCAAAAGGGGGCTTCTAAGTTGCACCAAGCATGAGCCCAACACTCACAAGAGGTAGGGTAACCTAGCGAGACCTTGTACCCAGCTTTTACGGGTCCGACCAAGTCAAAACCCAGACAAAATGAATGTATATCTATTTTCTTTATTTAAAACCTAAGTCACTGCGCACTTACGCACTCACACACACAGACCTAAGAAAATAAAGGGAGGAAAATAGATAGGGGATTTTAAGAAGGATTTTTGGGGAAATACTACACCTGATCCTGCAGTCCGGGAAGCCGAAAGAGAGCCAGAAAGTCAGGAATGGAGATTCTCAGCATGTGGGGGCTGAGGGGAAGGCTCAGCGAACGGAGTGGCAGCAAGGCGGGATGGAAGCCGAGAGCGATCCAAAGAAGAGCTCAAAATCAGGGGTTTTTATAGGGGAAAGCATAACTGGAGGCTAGCCCTCTCCCGGGGAGAACAATAGATGTTTAAATTGAGACAAAGACTCCGAAAAGTCGGTGCTTGACTTGATGGGATTCCGTCAGGGCTGTCAATAGCCCTGACAGTATGCAAATGGGGGAGCGCTTGACAGTTGTATAGTCAGACGCACTAATCCTGTCAAGCTGACGGTTCGGAGTTGGGAATCCCTTTGTGTGCTTGGTGATTACAGGTGTCTGGAGGGCTCCTAGGGCTACGTGACAGATTAATTTTACTGGCCAGACCTAGATTACCTAATTGCGGCTGTTCGGCTGTGCCTGCCTGTCAGACACGTGGAAGGATTTTTATTATTAACCACATGGAGATGTTAGTACATTTTTATATCTGATTTTGTTCCTATTAAATTGTAGACCTCGGGCTTGGGCTAGGCTACCGGAGTAACAACTTCACCTAGCTATTTTCATTGAAGTTATTCTTGTTCTTGAAGATAAATCATGGCTGTAGTATTTTTGCCATAGCTTAATGCATGGGATGGGCATCTATGTCAGGAGCCAATTTTCACCCCTGATGGACCCCATATATATGTTCTGGACAACACAGAAATAACTGGAACTTGCTTCCCATTTTGTTTTAGTTTTCTTTTTACACTTTTCGGCCTTTTTTTGGTGATGAGGAGAGGGTTGGATTGGGTTGTGCCCGGAGTGTAGCTGCAGGGGTGAAATGTGGACATTGCTCCCTCCAGATAGGAATTTTGCCCACTGACTAAAATTTTTCCTTTAGTCCCCAAATGTCTAGCATTACAATGATTTGAAACCTCAGTTGAACATTTAGAAATACAGTTCAGGCATCCAAAGAAAAGAGGCAGGCAAAATTATCAAGGCAAATTGAACACAGCAAGTATAAGAGTTCTAGGTGTGAATCATTTTCAGTCATCTTTCCGCACGAGATTGTTATAGTGCTATTATTCCACTTTCAACATCCTATGGAATCCCGGGGTTTGCAATTTACTGCAGACTGCAAACCTCAGGATTCCACAGGATGTTGAAAGTGGAATAATAATGCTATAACAGTCTAGTGTGGAAATGGCCAGTGTCTCACTCTCCAGCATGCAAGAAATTTGAAGGAAAATTTCTTTTGGGGTCAGGATTCTTGTTTGAGGAGGCAAAGTCCTCACTTTGCCACCCCATAGCTACACCCCTGGTCACATGTGGGCTTCTGGAGGTCAAATAAGGGAAAAATACCTCATATTTCTGTTTTTGCAGTTGTTTGGGTGATTGTGTGTGTGTGTGTGTGTAAGGATCCCAGGGATTTGGAGATGTCTACAGGGGCTGAGGAGCTATAAGAAAGGGGTACGGAGCCAATACTTTACCCATCCCTTCCTTAGTGAGTTTTTCTTATTATGGAGCATTCCCAGTACTTTACACGGTGCTTCTCAACTTATTTTATCTGTAGAATCAGAAACAGGCTTATCATTCCAGAACCTGGGAAAGTTTTCTTTAAAACCTATAATCCTACTTTTTCAGATGAAACTTTCACTGAGTGTGCAGATTGGAGGATTCTGGGAGTTATAATCCAAAAACATAACTGTCCCAAGCTCTAATCCATTCATTTCTTAATGGCTGTTGTCGCTGTGGTTGTTGTGTGCCTTCATGTCATTTCTGACTTATGGCAACCCTCGGGTGAACCTCTCCCAGGGTTTTCTGGGAGCTGAGAGTGTATGACATGCCCAAGGTCACCCAGTGGGTTTCCATGGCCAAGCAGGAATCAGGCCCTGATCTCCAGGGTCATAGTCCAGCTCTCAAACTGCTATACCACACTGGCTGAAAGTACCTGTGAAAGAAGTTCCAAGAAATGCGTTCAACCCCAAAATTCTTCTTTAATTCTCAGGGCACACACCTGGGCTGGTTTGCACATATTGAAAACAAGTGAACCTGTGCCTCCAGGGCACCATCCCTACTCTGGAGATCTCATTCTTAGGAGAACCTTGTATCAGGCAGGATGTTATTTCCTCATCCTTCCCTATAATATTTGAAAACCTCTGTTCACACAGGAGTCTCTTGACTTTTACACTGTTCTCGTTGCAGTGACAAAAGAGATCAGCTAGAAATGCCTCGCATTGATTTATTGTACTAAGTATCTTTGGGAAAATGGAAAGTGTGGCTAGAAGAGCTGGGAAAAGGAGTTGTTGTTGTTGTTGTTGTTGTTTTAAGACGCTCTCCAAATTATAACATATGGTATCCTTATTTGGTGGTACAGGAAGAAGCATTCAGTGAAAATAAAGCTGTGGCAGAGGGTGGGGGCAGAACAAAACATGACATCTTAGGAACAGAGAGAAAGGCCATCTGGTTCTCAAGGCTTCCCTTTTACAACAGGTCTTAATCCCATTTTCCTGCCCCCGCTTTTTTTGCCATGTGCATGGCTGTGATCAAATGGGGTCCCCCTTTAACCAGAACAGGTCCACTGCTGGTTATCTGAACTGGTGACTCCCAATTAAATTAGAAAGGCGCTTTTAAAAATAAAAGTCATAAGAAATTTGCCCACATCCTTATGTCTCAGTAAAACCTTGCTGCTCCTTAATAGCTTGTGGTATAGTTGATGCCCTACACCACACACTATGGGTCTGGTACCCTTGAGCACTCCCTCCCAGCTTGTTCCTCTGATTGCCCTTCTTCTTTTTTTCCCCATCATTTGAGAATTTAATGCTTGTTTTGTCCATTCCTCCCTCTCTCTTTCTCCCTCCCTCCCTTGTACATAAGTGCACACACACATTGGAAATGAAGATGGCACAGGAGCCTCAACACAATTAATATGCCTTTCTCAGAGGGGAGAAGCACTTGTGTTAAAATATAAATCGGGGATTGCTTTTTCTATTATGCTTATTTCCCTCATAATGGACAATAGGTGGTTTAGAAAGGATAATCACATTGTGACAGACTAAATGAGGCTCTTGAAAGTGCTCAGAGGAAGCAAATATGCAAATGCAAAATTGTTTTTAGGGAAGAATTCTTTTTCCAGTGATGGAGGTGAGAGATTCTGCAAAATCACTGTTTCCTTCCCTTGGGATGAGTTGCACAACATGGAAGCCAACGGGATCTGTTCTTCCCTGCTCCTAGGCATGGGAATGATGTGTATGTTTGATATCATTTTCCTCAAATGTAGGGGAATATATTCAGTGGGTACTTGGATTCACAACAAGGGGAAGATTTAGAAGTATGCTATGGTTGGTTTGGGTATAATGTCATTTGGTTCTCTAAAGGATTGAAAAAGAGCGGGGGGGGGGTGTAGAAAAATAAATGAAGAATGCTCCTCCTTCCTCTTTCAAGGGCTGGGATGGAGATATACTGTACATAAGAAGAAAATCAAAGACACTACCAAAAAAGCAGAAAAAGGTGAAAGGAAGTGACCTCAAGGGGTTCTAGGAAACTGTTTACTGAAAGGAACCCAACCTGAAACACACTGGCCCTCCATTTTCATTCTGCCCCACCATTGAGGCTTCCTGAAGAAATTCTCCGGGTATTTTCAGATGGATCAGAGATCCTCTTGGAAACTGCTAGGGATAGGGACAATTTCATTGATGCAAACCAGGCAGGGGCCATTTTTCCTTCCTGTGGCTTCCCAGTGGGACACAGAAGTGGATTTCAGCATGCCTAAAGTGATGTGATGTCAATCCCACCCACTATTTTGACTGATTTTCAGCTGATTTCCTCCCTTTTCCTCTATTTTGTGGAGATTGGGTGGGCTGCAAGAGGGTTCTGGGAACAAACTGTTTCTTTTTTAGAAATTTGGGGTGGTTTGGGGCAAACATTGCACCTAAAAAAATCAGCCCAAATTTTTAACATGTATTTGGGGAGATCTGGGGTCTTTTGAGGAGCTTCTGGGGGTCCCAGGGCTGTAGGTGTGGCCTGTGAGCTGAAATTAGCCCACCTTTGCTCTGGAGACACTCATGATGAAGACCTGCATTTCAAAATCTACCTCATTGGTAATCGCTTCCAAATGTGTTAGGTAGTGATTATGCTTTCGGGGATCCTCCTGTTCATTCTTTTAAATGGAACCCCAGTCTTTTAAATCTTGCCTTGATGGCAATAAAGAGTCCTTATCTGGAATATCTTTGTAGATTTCCTGCATTCCTGTCCCTAAAACACATGAAATCTTCCATAGAACAAAAATAGGAGCTTTTTCATTGATTTTTAACAGGACCTGAAATTGTAGAACACAGAATAGCTTTGGCATTTTATATCTTGAACTGTACAAAGTGTCATCATTGACCTAAATATCACAAAATATGTAGGCTGACACTTGACTGCTACTAATTCTGCACTTGATTCACTGACGTATGATTACTGCAACATATTAGAAGGGAGAAATTGTAAAGATATTTGGCAAACGCAATTGATTTCTGTTTACACAGCATTCTGTTTACGTAGTGTTTAGCTGCAATTGTTTCCCAAAATTCTTATTTTTGAATCATAATATTTAAATTTTAACTGGCAGCTGCTCCCTGCATATATATTTCTGATAAGATACCTGCATTTGGTACCCAACAATATTTTGACAATATTTTATTGACGTTTCTTTACTTCTATGTTTAAAATGCTTATCTCTCAAATGGTTTGAAAAAAAAGAAAGAATGAATCTAAATTCAATAAAATTACTTAATACAAATGATGCTGTTTGTATGTTCATGTTTCTAATATTGTTGATATACTGGCTAGATGATATGTCTCTGTGCTTGGAAGTACTACTGGCCTAGATCCAATGGTTGTTGTTGTTGTTCAAGTGGCTGTACTTTTTTCAAGCTTACACAAGGAGGCACCTGGTACCTCCTTGCATAAGTAAGTTTTGATTCTCTGTCTCAGTCTGTCAGGTACAGAGCTTCTCCCCATCACCCAATATGTGCAGCCAGAAGCTGTTTCAGGAGGTTGTGGATGAAAGAGCTTAACACATTCTTTCTTGTTTCTCCATTCAAAATTTCTGTCAGCCACTTTTTTCCCCAATGGGGATGAGACAGTGAGCTGAAGGGTAAAGACCACCAGAACTTAAACAGCTCCCTTTTTCTCTGCTCAAAATATAAACAGCCTTCCAAAGCTGATTTTTTCTCTCTCCCCAAAACAGGAAGGAGAAAGACACACGCAACTGGATGACATCTACCTGGGACTTATGAGTATCAGTCATATCATGTATATGCTACTTTTTTGGTTTGTGCTAGTGCATCTTTCGTGTAGATTGGTCATGAATTGAACAGCCAGGTGTGAGATTTTAGGTTTCAGTGGAGGTGAGCAGCCAGAGCTCCTACAACTCTCAGTAACAGAACCCATTACTCATTGCTGCACAAGCTCATGGGGGGTGCCACAGAAATATGCTTCTAGCTACTGGAAATTTTAATCATTCAAGTACATCATTGCATTAACCCACTAATTTGGAACCAAGCCAGATATCACCAGTGAGTGCCTATTAGGGCTAAACTATCAGTGATTCTTTTCACTTAAACATAGAGCTGCCTCCAATTCATAACTTAGAAGATATATGCTTGGGCTACATCTCCCAATGGTTTTATGCAATGGCACAGTAGCCATGGTGGCTGAGGGCTACATAAATGTATCATTTATGTAGTTCCCAATCTTACATGGAAAAGAAGGCTGAGGGTCTAATTTTAAACACAAAAGGGCACATGAAGAAGAGTGCAGGATCCTTGCCCTGCTTTCACTTTGCCTGCCTATAGTGTCCCTCCCAGCCACCTATGTGCTTTTCTTTGTAGCTAAGCTCTGATTCCCAAAATATTTCTGGGATGCAGAAAAGTTCTTGAATACTACCACAAGGCAAAATCCTCTCAGCTGCAAGCTTTTGTTGCTTTTATTCAGATAACACCCTCTTCTCTTCATAAGCACAGCAAACAGCTGTGAATATGTTTAGCTTTCCCCTTTGCTGTTAATGGCACTTGGTCATAGATTCTTGAAAACAAATGGTGTCTTTCGGTTGCTAGTCGACACGATGACTGATTTAGAATGTATCTCATTGGTTAAAGGACTATGTTCTGATGAGAAATCCAGTACCAATACATACTTCTGGTATGGCCATGATACATATTCAGATATCATGTAATTTTTTGCAGAGTTTGGAAAATTTACATTTTTGTTTAGAGTACAGAAATCCCCTGGTATGCAAAGATTTTGGCCCTTTTCTGTTGGATTATTTGCAATTAAAACACATTTTTAAAAATAAAAATAAAAATAAAAATGGGCAATCATATTTTTGTAAATCATCTGGAAACAGTTGAATCCAGGTACTTACATTTGACTCGCTTGGTTTTTCCCCCTGACTGCTTTACCTTTGAGAAGAACCAGATAACTTCTGAGGTGCACAAACAAGCAAGAACACACACACACATAGAGATTTATCCAGCTGAACATATTTGAGTACTTTTAATCAAGTCATTGATTTTTTAAAAAAAGTCATATTGCTTCTGTTACAAAGTGGTTTTAGTTTCAGAAACCAAGGAAACAGTGCTGCTGTATTTCAGGTAGCAGATATTGAGGGCCACAGATCAGAGTCACCAGAGCTGTGTGCCACATGACCTGGTCTCTGTCCCTGAAGCTATTTTGCTGTCCACAGCTACAGTAGAAGATTCTGTCCCACCATCAGTGCTGAAATAAGATTCACCTGTAATTCTAGTCAGTTTTTGGACATAAACCAGGGGGAGGGGATGATGACATCTTGTCGTTTACATCAGGCAGAAAAATGTCTTTGGATGGCCTCATGGGATTCTGCTCCAGGTTTCTCCCTATAAGGAATATGGCTCATCAGCCGTGGTGCTAGATCTATGGAACAGCATTCCCAGGGAGTCTTTCCTCACAGTCATCATTCAATGTCTTTTCATGACCCCACTGTGGGCCTGACCCCATCACTAAAGGGCAAGGCATGGACTTGGGAGAAGGTGACTTTGCTTGGTGTCCAGCTGGAGAATATTGCTAGTTTGGCTGAGAAATCAGCTCTGTTTTGCTGCCTGTGCATCTTTATTATATGCTTTGTGTTTTCCCTTTGTGGTATGGATTTTTTAAAAAATTGTTTTAAATGATGTTTTTATCGTAAACCACTGTTGGCTTTCTTAAGATAAAAAAAAATCTATCTATCTATCTATCTATCTATCTATCTATCTATCTATCCATCCATCCATCCATCCATCCATCCATCCATCCATCTATCCATCTATCTATCACCTATCAATCTCTCATAGGTTTTTGTGAACTGCAGAACAGTTCAGATAGGGGAGGTAGGCATTTAGGTACAAGGTATTTGATCATTTGCTTGCCCTTTTCAAAGCCGGTTGGAGTGAAAATGCATGGATGACATCTGGCCCATACATCTAATAGCCTTCCCTCTGGCTCTCACAGTGCACTGTCCAAGGTTCTGACTGTAGACTGCTCTTCTCTAGTGTTTATCAGCTTGTCTGACAATCCCTGCAACCCATCTAGAAGTAGCGTTTCAGCTACATCACATCTTTCAGGGACAACAGAACTAGGATTTGGTACAGCATTTCCAAGGCCTTATCTGAATCAATGATATCTCCTAATGGGAATGAACATTTTACCATGTATTGCATGTACACCAAGTGAGTAGAAAAGGAAAAGATCTGTATCATTTAGTTATCCTGTTAAGACACACTGCTTATTTTGACAGAAACAGAATTATTATTACTCTAGGAGATGCATAGCCATGTTGCTTGCACACCTGGGGCAAGCTTGCACAAACTGCAGGCTTCTTGCGTTTACCATATTCTTTCCTAGCATCCCTGTTAGGGTCAATAAACAGACTACACATTACTGTACCCCAGATGGACATGGAGCTGATATGACCCCCCCCCCAAACACAAGGTAGAAAGGCAGAAAAGAGAAAGAAAGATAGACACACGCACACACACGCACGCGCGCGCGCACACACGCGCGCGCGCACATACATAAGTATTTTGATCAAAGGATCCCAGGTAGGATGATTTATTATTTCAGGCTTTCCTTCTTATACGATTTTTATGTTTATATTAAAGAATGTTTACAGGAAGAAAAGATTCATGCATCAAAGTCAGCAAAGTTATAGCTTGTACACGTGTTACATTTTATCTTACCCTTAAGTTCCTGAGTCTACATGACCCTGTTATATCCTAGGTCATTCTCAAGAGTCCTTCATTTGTACATACTGACTATAAACAGGAGTAGAGCAGAATAAACAATTCTTAAGGCGCAAGGTTGTTTGATGAGCTCTGAGTGTCTAAAATGCCAATTAATACATCACTTCTATAGCAAATTACAGAGCCCCAAATTTCAAGCCTAACACTAAGATCTACCAGCTACAGTCAGATGTCAAAGTCATGCGTTGAGAATGAAAGAACAGTGTATCTTTGAGCATGTTCTTAGATAGAAATATGTTTTCAGCAGTAGAAATGAACTCTGTATACAATCTTTTTGCACAATAATGGTTAGTTTAGGTTTTCTTCATCTAAGCAACTTAATTTGGTTGGAGGGAGGATCATTTTCTTGTTGGTTTTTCTGAAACAACTAAGAGGGTTTTTGTTCTTGTTTTTTGTTTTGCCTGTCTACTGAAAATCACCAAGAGGTCTTCTCGTAGACCCTGGTAGACCCTAGGTCAGGATGTTAGATGGATCTGGAAGACAAAACTTCATTGGTAAGGCAGCTCTTTCTTAGTACATTTTTTAAAATCATCAAATTGGATGTAAACATATTAAAAATTGTGCACATAGCAACATTGCTGTTTTAATTAGGGAGAAGCAAACAGAAACGAGAAGCCATAAGCAATGCAAGTATGCCTGCTACTCTGTTTTAATTATTTATTGAAGTCAATAAAATTAAATATTTTCATAGCAATTCTGAACAGGATCTGAAGTAATTACTCTGTCAAATTCATCAAAAATTCCCTCATCAAAATAAAAACCTTGATGTCACTGAATAATTTATAATACAAATACAGGAAAATTGTAAAGTATTATAAATAGAAATCTGCAGGGTAAGTGAACATGAATTAGTTAGGGGTTGTGTTTCTGAAAGAGGCTGTCATAAGCTGTATACATTTTTAATAAGTTGTTTTTGAGGCCTATTCCACCCCCCACAACAGCATACTATATACCAACAACTTAAGGGAAGAAATAATGGTGATTTAGGAGCACATCTGTTTTATGATACCAGCTGAACTGAATGAAAATTGATGCTCACAAATACAAGCAACACCTTGAATTAATGATAGTTGCTACCGAATGAATGTTTGTGGCTCCATACAAATCATTTACTTGAACACCAAATATATTCAATAACCTCATGTCTACTGTCAATGAATAATGAAAGGGTGGGGGGAAGCTCAAACAGATTGATCTATTTCAGCAGCACCACAAGGAAGGAGAAGAAGAAGAAAAAGGACTGAAAGGTGGAAGTATTTATTGTTCAATATATGGATTTTTTTAAAAAAAACTATTATTGCTCCAAAGGTGTATGTTAAAAAAAATATGACTCATGCAGAATGGCTTCAGACTTCCTTTCCCTCTCTGGCCTGGCTTTCTACCTAGATTCCCTGCAACACCCGAGGGTTACACTAGATGATACAATTATCACTTTTTTTTTTTGGCTGATGTGTGCCCAACTGGTGAATGGTATCTATTTGTCATACCATGTGATTTTTTTTCTTCACCTATAAAGGCACCAGTTCCTGTCTGATCTTGGAAGCAAAGCAGATCAGCTCTGTTTAGTACTAGGATGGGAAACTGCCAAGGAATACCAGGTCCTGTAGGATAAATTTCAGAGAAAGGAACTGGCAAAATCTCCTTCTGAATATTCCTTGCCTAAGACAAAACATATGAAATTTATGGGGTTGCCATAAGTCAACAGGCAACTTGAAGGCACAAACACAGACATGTACTTATCATTTATTATGCTTTGCTTTGTGACTGGACATTGGGTGGTAAACCTGGGCTTCTTTGGCAAGTCTGATTCCTGAGGGATGTGTTTCTGAGTAATCCCATTGTGTGTGTCTGTCTGTGAGGAAAAATGGGTTAACGGTAGGGGAAATACCTTCTTCTGAGCAGAAGGCAAGTTCTGAAATGCTCAACCTGCTGGTTGCAATCCGTGAAGACAAAACACAAAAGCTTGTGTGGGAAGAATACAAAAGAACAAAGTTTCAATGAAACCACAGATATAGTTGGAGGGAAACCCATCTTCCTGATTTCTCTAAACTATAAGCCCCATGCAAGTGTTATAAAAATACATAATCTCTGAACATGAGGAAGATGAAGAATGCATGAGCACGGTAGCTTAGTATAGTTGAAGGCAATAGGAAAAGAGGAAGACTACATTACAGGCAGACTAATTCACTCAAGAAAGTTACAACCCTAAATTGGCAAGACCTATGCTGGGCTCTTGAAGATCAGGGCTCTTTGAAATCTCTCATTCATAGGGTTAATGTAAATCGAAGCCAACCTGACAGCAAATAGCAACAATAATGGTAGATCTCTTCTTCTCCATCGCTGTTCTCATTGCCTTCCTTGTCTAGATGTGACTGACTCAGTAGGTCAGATAATAAATAGTTTTCATTGTAATTGACTTTTTGTCTCCAGTTATTAGAGAATACTTAACACTGCAGAAACAACAGATTTACTACAAACAAGTCTGTTTGGTAAACTATTGGGATGGTAATGACTATGACCCAACACAATAGTTTGGCTTCAATTTCTTCCCTATGGGACTTCACTGAAAAGTACAGTGATTTGAGCAGACCCAGCACACATGTTGCAAAGACACGTCCTCATGGTCCTAAAGTACATGGGAGCACAGACCACAAGCTTCAGTTTGGATCTCAGTCCAGTCATTTGATCAGGAGCTCAGCTCATTCCAGACTGTTTCAGAGGTGCCGATTTTGATGGGTCTGTATCTTTATCTTGAACCAGAAATCCAAGTCTTCATGCTACTTATTGACTATCATTGTAAACGGCTACAGGTTTATTTCTCTTTGTCAGGATTTGAGGAAACTTTCCAGCATAGTGAACTCCTATGAAGGGATTATGCCAGCTAAATCTGAGAAAAATAGTTGTATGAATTTACAACTGCTATAGATCTTTAAATGTGGATTTTTTTCAAAGAGAAACCACTGATAACATTTTTTTTCTCAGTAGAATTGAATGAAATCAAGTCTGTCAAGTATCAGAGGAAAAGATGCAGCAAGTTTTGTGCAAAAGCCGCTTTTACAGTCTCCAAAATAGGATGCCCAAAGTTTTTGTGGAAAACTATTATGAAAAGGATGTTAGAGGACAGCTCGGTGAAGAAATCTGCAACATCTAAAAAATTCATGCAGAAATACATGGATATGTGTGTTCTTATGTGTCGGTATACAGAAGGGGAGTATTCAGACAGGGGAGAGATTGGAAGTTGTTTGCTTCCTTTTATCCTCACTCTGATGGATTTGTTGGTAATTTGTATAAAAATTGCATATGTCATTTTTACAGGTGCAAATTGCACCTTGAGCTATTCCAAGACAAGAAACAAACACAACTTCAAGGGAGTTCCAGAGACTAAAGAATTACACTGAATTAAAAAGAATTTTAAGACTTTAAGATTGGTTCATTGCTTAATTGGCACAAAAGCCATGAAAAATGCAATAGGATGTTCTGAATGACAGTTGCAGGGCAGAAGCAAGAATTATACTGTCCTCAGCCCTTTCTAGGATATCAAATGTTGAGGAATGCTGGGAATTGTAGTGCAGATTTGTCTGGAAGACTGTGTGATTCTCTTTCTAACTGTAGATCATATAGTGGCAGAAGTATATTGCATATTGCAACATATTGCAGTAGTACAGCTGCCCAGGTCCCTCAGCTGCCTCCAAAGCACTTTTCACAATTCTATTTCATGAAGAGAGAACTAGCAGGAAGACTGAACAATGAATCAGCCTTGCAAAATATTTCTTCAATATCCCTCCTGAAACAATTCTTGTTATCTTCAGAACAGATGTTTTGCTGTTATGTTTGCATGCTGGTTGAGAGTCAAGTGTTTTATCAGCACTGTCTCTTTGGGGAAGCAATAGTAGGAAAGGAACACAACAGCAAAGCAACAGACAATTACGATAGAACAGGACCATGTCATGAGCACATCCAATGAAGGTCACATCCAAAGGGGATCTTGAGAGGTACCAATTGTCTTCCTATGAGTTCCCTCTCCATTTGAACAACATCAACAACAAAATAGCCATGCAATCCTCTGCATGTAGCAAAACTCATTATTTGAATTTTCTGGTACCTATTAGATTATACAGTCAGCCTTCCATGTTAGCAAGGGTGAGGCGCACAGGAGCCTTGAGAAAGTGGAAAAACCATGAATATTGTAACCCTTCCCCACATGAATGCTATAGACTACTTTCCCATCTAAAGCCCTAGCCCCTCACTCTGTTTCCCACCTTGCCACCATTATGCTTCAGTCAGATTTTAAACTCCTTGCCATCAACCTCATTACCCCACCGATCTTCCTCTCAATCCTCCCGGAGATAGATTCCTTCTTTGGTCAGCATTCTGTTAGGGTCATACACACTTCTAAGTGTGTCTTAAGCACATAGATGCCTTTTTTTTTGGGTGCTGAGGGGTTGGCATTCCCTGTCTCCTTCCATAGCACCCAAAGCCCCCTCTTTATTGAAAAGCCCCTGGAGCCACCCTGTGCAGCCGTTCCATGTTTTGGAACGAGCAGGAAGTTCTTGGAGAACTGTCTGGCTACATCCTCATGGCCAGATACAACAGGATGACATCTGCACTGAGATCAGCCAGGGTCCTCCGGGGATGTCTCAGCACTGCTGTGATCATTTCATGTCTGACTATGAGGATGTAGCCATACACTTCTCCAACTCTGCCTGCTTCCTGTGGAGCATAGAATGGCCATGTGGGGCAGCTTCAGGGGCTTTTCAGTATGCCAGCAGGGAGAGGGATGATAGAGCAGCATAAGTCCACATGCGGATATTTACACTACAGTGAGGGGCTATCGAATTGCAGCCTTTGCCTCACCTGCTGTTTGGCTTCCTCACCTACAGACTGGTGGCTGAGATCTTGAATTACAGGCTGTGATGCACAACTTATGATGACAGAGCCACCTCACCGACCATGTCAGGGAATTACAATTATGCACCAAGGGTACAGTGAAAAATACCCAACTGTGTGCAACAGCCACACTCCACTTGAGCAACAGTCCTGACAGCACAGCTACAACAATGCACCCCTTGTAGAAACACATCCATTGTGCAGTGCTGTAATTCTAAACTGCACTCTCATAAGTTGGTTTATGACATAGTGAATCCCCCAAAATTGCTAGCACGGTTTAGTGGTTCGAGTGTTAAATTATGACTCAGGAGACAAGGTTTCAAATCCCCACTTGACCAAGGAAACCCATGGGCTGAAACTGCACAAGTCACATGCTCTCAGCCTCAGAGGAAGGCAAGAGCAAGCCCCTTCTGAATAAATTCTGCCAAGAGAATTTGCCTTAAGGTGTCATAAGTTGGAAATAATTTGGAAGCACACCACAACAATGACAAACAAATTACCCAAAGGATGCCAACTTGGTATCTTCAGGGATGATTTCACTTCCTCTGATGTGTTTGTTTCCTTTTCTCCATCTTTTCTAGCCATAGGTAGAAGACTTAAATTTTCCTTTCTTCTAGATAATGTTGTTTGTCCCTTTCACTGAAGATGTTGATGATTCCAAACATCAACTTTTATATAGGCTAAGATAGTGTTTTAAACACTGGTAGCAAGCAACATGGTGACCTCCAGATTTTCTTTCAACTAGAGGTCCCCTTATCTCCAACCATTGGTCATGTTGACTGGGCTGACGGGCCTGAGGTCCAAAATGTGTGGAAGGCACCAGACTGCCTGTCTCTACTGTATGTCAGTGCTAAGCTTATTTCTTTTCTTAAGTTTTAATATGTGCCTGTCTTTCTCTCCTTCCTTCTCCCCCTACCCTCTCTCTTTCCATTAAGGAAATCATGGGTATATATACAGGTAGCTATTGTGGCTTTTCAGTCCCCTGCAGTTCCTTCTTTTCTGTCGACCGAGTATTTGATAGCCTTCCTTTACCCTTGCTATGAGCATTCAATAGTAGACCATTCCTGGACATCCTCTAGAGATACATCATGGGAACCATATAGATTTGGAAATCAATTCATATTTTGCCATTGGTAACTCAATTCCTTTGATGTTAGACACATTTTCATTTATGTTGTAGGTGCTGATCTTCAACAAACTGAAGTAAAAAGGAAATAAAGGCTGTAGGATATTCCTAAATTATCTTTGCCACTTTCAAGTTCCACTTGCTCCAAAGGATTTTTTCCATTATATTATTATTATTATTCACTTGATTTCATGCCTCTTTGGCCTGTCTTTAAATGTTTCCTCTTCTGTTGCTTGTGGTTTCATTGAAATGTCATTCTTACCATTTTGTCCCCTTCTGTCTGTTTCATTTTCAACTTGACAAGAATGTTATAGATTTCTTTGGAAAGTCAGATGGGACAACAAATCAAAAAAAGAACCCCACAATCCTTTTTTTTAACCTATGAATAGCCCCCTTCCCCCTTCCCCTTTTGAAACAAAGTTCTGGTTCACCTGCCACTGAATTTATTGGAATGTATGGCCCAAAGTTTGACAAGTGAGTGAAATTCTCTAAAGATCAAAGGCCCTCTGCTGTTTCCACTGTCTCCCCTATTTTAATCCCTCAATAGAGAGACATCTTTGGGAAGTTTCAAGGTCAGGTGTAAGCCTATTGTTATACTGAATGGAAAGGAAATTATTTTGTAGTCATAGCCAACTCGTTGTCATCTTTGTCCTGAGCCTGATGGTTTCTTTGTAGCATCTGCAAATCCAGGTTCCACGTCTGGCTCCTTGTCACGACTATTGTTTAGCTTAGTTATCTTCTTATGTTCCTGTTTTTTTTCTTCTTTTCTCTAAAAGTAAATTCTTAGAAAGTCCTGGAATTATGGAGCAACTAGTTTTTGTGATCAGTTCTTTTGCCTGATAACTAAGTTATAACCAAAGTATATTACATTAAAACTTGATGAAGAATAACTTCACATCTTTTGTAAGATAAATTCATAATTTTCAGTTATGGAAAGAATGGAAAAGAAATATCATATGGCTCATGTGTTGGTTCATCCTGTGACTCATGTGTCTGCCTCATGGTTGTTGGTATAGAGCAAAGGTGAGGTAGATGGGAGGAAAGTGTGTTTCACAAGCCAGTGTGTTTCACAGTGTTATTACAGGCTACTAAGTGTAGCATTCAGATGTTTTTGAAAGTTTTTGAAGTATCCCTTTGTTTGTTGCAGTTAGCTTTGAGAAACTGAAAAGTAGCGAGTTGCTTTTAGACCCTATTTTCCCTAGAATAGTAATAGCAGTTAATTATATTTGCAAACACACACACACACACACACACACACACACACGATTTCCCAGCTCCACAAAAATATACTTGAATTTTCCATCCAACTTTACTGTTCCTCTCTTCTTATGCAAATTGTTGGGAAAATGGATGGTGCAGACTCATTGCATTAATTTTTATGTTAGCAGCCATACATATGGTCTAACTGGCAAATATTAATCGGTGTGAAATTAAGTTACATACAGTTATGGCTGAAAAGCCATGTGGAGAAGGGACTCTGGTTGGGAGGATGTGCAAAAGTAGGTCAGAGATGACCTCAGCATGACCAGGTGATAACTTCACTGTGAATTAGCTGGGAAAGCCTGACTTAATTGGCTCTAAGCTAATCCTCTCAACTGCTTGACCTCAGGAAATAATAGGCAAAGAAAACTACCAAGGTGCAACAGACAAGCACCCCTGCTCTGCGCATTTCCTACCAAAACCTTCCCCAGTTACATTACCCAATCAAGACATTGCGACAATCACTCCATTCCAGACCCCTTTTGTTTACTCTTCCAGAAAGCAATTAAGTCACACCCCTTCAGGGAGGGAAATAGAGTATAAAATCCCTCCATTATGATCAGTTACTTTGTAGTTCACAAGTTGCTGAATGTCACTCTGCCACTTTGATTCTCAGTTGTGTAGTGCCCTTAGATGCAAGTCTAAGCCACAATGCTGCTTCTTCGCTGCTCTTCTGGAATGGCAAATGTTGCCCACTTCCTGAAACTTTGCTATCAATCTTTCCTCCTTTTTCCTTCAGTTAGTCTTGTGTGATTCTATGAGTGCTTGCGTCTTGTGTGTGTTTGTTAATTCCTCTGATAAAACACATTTTAGTTTACTTTTGAATCTCTGGCTGGTTCTTCCCTGCAGAAGATCCCATAAACATTGGTGTCAAAGATCTTGTTAGGTTAACCCCCTCTCGCAGGCCTCCTAATTTGAGCTAATAATTCTCTACCTTTGAATGGAGGTACTGGCATTGCTGGTGGACTCTTGACTCATCCACATTTTGGATAACATTTATTCTCAGCGTTGGAGACATTAAGAGGACAGAAGCTGGAAACAAAAGGAAAACTCATCCTTTCTCTTTACCTCTTCCTGCTGGATTTGCTGTAATGGGCATCATTATCACTCTGGGACACTGCCATAGGCACCTGAGTAAATTTATATCTTTTAATTGAAGGATTAGATTAAAGGTTCTCTACAAGTGAGCCAATGTGGTGTAGTGGTTTGAATATTGGACTATAACTCTGGAGACCAGGGTTCGCATCTCTACTCAGCCATGGAAACCTACTGGGTGATCTTGGGCAGGTCACACACTCTCAGCCTCAGAGGAAGGCAAAGACAAATCTTTTTAAACAAATCTTACCAAGAAAACCCTGTGAGATTTTCACCTCAAGGCTGCCATAAGTCAGAAACAGTATGAAGGCACACAACAGCAGCAAAAAACAAAGGATACTTTTTAAGATGACAGCCTCAATTAAATTCAGTGGACCAGAGGATTTAACAGTGCTGCCATGGGGGTGCTGCTGAAGATGGTCACTCTGTAGTAAGTGGGCACTGCCTTTAAAGCTCCTGGAGGACAACTTGAGGAATCTGTCAGCAAGACATACACTTCATTCCCTGCAGCATCCATGAGGCCACCAAATTCCAGCTGGTTTTTACAAAGTTTCTGGTTCTGACATTCCTTCTCCACTTTAGCACCTGTTTACTTGAGTTAGGGTCATGGCTAAGCCTGCCATTAAGCCTTAGGTGGTACATGTGAATGGGTGGTAGTGGCAGCATCCCTAGCAGCAGCTGCCTCCTGGAAGTTCTTCTTGAATACACCAGCCATTATCCTTTGTTGGAGGGTATTGCTGTGTGTGCCACATGGCCTGATGCTTCAAACTATCTTGTTGTTTTCAAATCTGGTGAAAGATGTTGTCCTATCACCACCATTGAAGTGAAATTCTACTGTGAACTCCATCCTAGATACAAACCAAGGTTGTAACCCAAGATACCTTTGTGGGTCTCACTGCAAGAAGCCTTCTGTAGGGAGGAGACAATAACAAAGGAAAAGTTGCAAAGGTTTTTTGGAATTAGATCAAGAACAGTATAGAATTAGGTCAAATGAAGAATTACTGACAGAAGGTTATAGTTTTCAATGGTATTCATATAGACAAATATTTGAAAGATTCAAAATGGACAAAAAAAAATCCTATATGATTTTGAGTTGAGCAAGTCAGAATTTGAGAAGCAGTTGTCTGCAGATGATGAACATTTGATTGGTAAGATGTATAAACATTGATTAAAAATGGAAGAGGAAAAGGTTAAAGATTATATGATAAAGTGGGCACAAAATTTCAATATAATATACAGTTGGAAAAATGGGAGAAAGTGTGATCAAAAGGAATGAAATGTACATTATGTTATGATCTTAAGAAGAACTTTTACAAGATGATGTGTTGTTATTTGACACCAGAAAAATTGGTCTAAATGCATAAATTCTAATGTGTGTTAGAAATGTGAGCAGCAGGAAGGATTTTTTTGATTACATGTGGTGGACCTGTGGAGTGGCCAAAGAAAGTGTGGAATGAAACACATAGTATGATGCAAAAAAAAAAAAAAAAGGGAAAAAAGGCTAATGTCCAATTTAAACCTGACTTGTATCTGCTGGAACTGATGGATGACCAATTGGAAAAGAAGTATGAAAAATTACTACGATATATGATATATGGCAAGATTACTATATGTGCAGTAGTGGAAAAATATAGCAATGCCAACACATGAGGACTGGCAGCTGATATGGATGTATTTAGCTGAAATGAGCAAAATAAGAACTTTGATGAAAGAAAAATTACCAGCAACATTTTTGAAAGACTGGGAACATTTAACTGACTCTTTGCAAGGAAAAGAAAATAACATGCTAACTATAAGTTTTGATAATTAGTAGATATAGGCCATTTCTGCACTACACTACACTATTATTACACTTTCAACATCCTGTGGAATTCTGGGGTTTGTAGTTTACTGAGGCCAAAGAGCTTTCTGGCTAAGAATTCTAAGTGCCCCTCCCTAAGCTGCAAACTGCAGGATTCCATAGGATGTTGAAAGTGGAATAATAGCACTATAAGAATGGAGGGTGGAAATGGCCTTGGTTAAACAGTAGAAGTAAATGAATGGTATTTACTATTGGAGAAGCTATTTCATATAATTATGCATAATAATTGTTAGGAAAGTTGGAAGTCAATTGTATATTCTTTTTTCGTAGTTCTTTACTATTCTTGTCTTTTCTTTCCAATTTTTCTTTTTTTCCTTCTTCTTTGTTTATATTTTGATTTTTTATTGTTTATTATAAACATTAGAAAATGTTTAATAATAATAATAATCATAGTAGTACTGGTAGTAGTAAACCTGTGAGCACCATCCTGGCTTTCACTTCAGGCAGCAAAATGTCTTGGGTCAATCCTGAATTAGCAGATGGCACTTCCAAGGCTCTGTAAGGGGCCAATGCAGCCCTGTAGCCCTGGCATTTACCCATCTCTGAATTAGCTAAACCAATCAGTCACTGATCAGAGAAGTAATCTCCCACTTCCCTTTCATCTCATGATTGGCTTGACTCCCTATGGTTGGAATCCTGTTGGTTAGTCTCAACTAAAATAGGCCATTTGAAACAATTGCTGAATGATGAGTCAACATACATGTAAATTCCACTGATTCAATGGATCCATTCTAGCAAAAACTAACAAGATTTAGGTTAAAGTGTGCTTGGCTGACCAAAAGCTTGGTGAGCTTGGTTTCCACCTGTTCAGCACCTGCTTACCTCCAGATGTTAGCCTACAACATAAACTTAGCTGTTCTGAACTTGTACAATGCAGACTAATTTACTTGATGAAATGTGGCTACACTATTAGAAATGTCCACAATATTTCTCTAAACTCTGGTACCTGCTGGGAAGAGATGTGAAGCCTAAACAACATCATACCCAAATGTATTTATGTCCCCTGAACATTATGGAGCCAGTCAGGCTTTCTTTTTTGCACAGAAACATGATTTTGTGTGTGTGCAATTATTTTTATGTCTATCCCATAAGCAACATTTCTGCACAGGTAACAGGTAATTGTTTGCTGTGATCATCCATGTAATCAACCATCCTTTTGAATATGTAGATCCCAAAATATTCTGCTAGTCTATTTTAATAGTTTATCTATTTTGATAAACCTCCCCAAGTAGAGGTGTAACACTGTGTTCTGTAATAGTTGGTATAATCTGTTATAGATGGTTAGTGTCATAGTCCCACTGTGGGACTATGACACTCTGACACAGTGGTGCTGCCAGAATACTACACAATATTTCTAACTGTAGTCTGGACTAGTAATCAACCATGCCCTGATACAAGCATGATTCCTCACCCCCACCACTATTCCTACTTGCACATTTGGTCATGCAGTCAAGATGAAAAGACTGTTTCCTGTGCAGTTTGCCTTCCTTGACCTAACTGAATAGTCTTAACTATAACTGACAGCACCTCCCCAAAATCTCAAGTAGGTACCTTTCCTATCCTAGTGAAAGGATTTCCAACTGCTTTTTTAGGTCGAGGGGATGCTAGAGATCTGCATCTTGGAACTTTCTGATGCAAACCACACTTCCAGAAGTGAGAGTGGTTATGTTTTCCCCAGCCAATGTTTTGGTAGTTTTAGTCCTAAAATGTAATGTTTCCAAGATCTTCTCTCTCTGGCCCTTTCCGCATGAGGTGAGTGAATCGCTCTGTGCAGTTACTCACGGCTTCTTCTTAGCTCGAAGCAACACGGACTCTCCCTTAAGCCCTTCTGCAGGGCTCCTCTGTTTGGTCCAGGGCGAATTGGAGCAGTGCGAGGTCTGTAGATCCACACTGCTCTGGCTGAAAATGGCGGCTTCCTGTTCCTCGTGGGTCTGGACCAATTGCTGATGCTGGCCAAGCCCACAGCCCGCCCTCCGCTGATTGCAGGCTCGCATTGGTGCGAGCCTGCGCATCTGCACAAGTGAGGAGGAACGCAACGGCGCGCTCCAGAAGATTGAAAGACTGGATTTTTCGGGTCTTCACTTAGCGCGCTGGAGGACCACTTGGGATCAGTCTTGGATCAGACTAAGGTGCAGAACTAAGGTAAATAGTCCGAACCTAGTCTGATCCAAAGTGCGGACGACCTCCGTGATAGGACACCTTGGCCCGTTTTAACTTCCTGGTGCAGAAAGGGCCTTTATCACTAATCCCTCCAGCCAGTGGCCATGCTGGCTGGGGATTTCTGATACTTGTAGTCAAAAAAGCTAACTTTTCCAAGCTCTGTTCTCTACTACTGCCACACCACCTCTCCACTGAAGTCAACTCAATATATATTTACTGTGATTCCTTAGGAAGGATTACAAAATCCTTTCCAAGCAGAAACCTGGGGGATATCTAAAATAGATAAGCATTGTTTTTGAACAACAGAAATGATTTTTTAAATGTAAGCTTAGTTGGCCTCAGGTTACAAGAAGGCTTTCTGCTTCAGTACATAGGTTCTAATGGAGCTTTCAATAAAACCTCAGGAATAGTCTGTCCCAAAACTCTGAT
This sequence comes from Cyclura pinguis, assembly GCA_030412105.1. Lineage (NCBI taxonomy): Eukaryota > Metazoa > Chordata > Lepidosauria > Squamata > Iguanidae > Cyclura > Cyclura pinguis. Next base: position 105,369,102 of record CM059600.1, on the reverse strand, counting down.
TCCTGTTCCAGGCTATGCATTCTCACTTAGAGTTGTCATCCTTTGCCATTATAGTGGCAGTGTGACAGATGATTACAGGCTTCCTCCGCACTCCATCATCACGCTTAAGAATCACTTTTGTAAGCCACGTTCCTCTCTAGTTAAAATAACATCTGCTAAATAACATGCTGGTCATTAATCAAGAGCAGCAATGGGTTTCATCAAGATTATAGTTCTGCAGGCCTTTTAGAAAGCAAAAAAAAAAGAAAAAGAAAAACATGGACCACTTTATTTGTACTCTAAGAGTGATGTTCTTTTCTTATTACATTTCTTGAAAGGAGTATATAGAACATTCAGGGTGATATTATATAAAAACATTGCAGAGACACACTTAAAAAAAACTACTACTTTACTTTTCTGGTTTACAAGATAAAGAATCTATTCTCTGTGTCATCTTTCAATGGATTCCTGAACAATGCTCCAAAATTAGCAATGAACACTAAGCTGTCATGTAATAGACACCATATTTTACACTGCCTACAGGGAATCACTTTTAAAAGTCTATAACCTACAGTCGTCTTCATATGAGTGGCTGAGTTATATTAAAAAAAAAAGAGAAGAAGAATTGATAAAAAAAGAGTAATAAGCTTGGACTCATATCATGAGAGAAATGAATACTAAATTAAAGTATTGTATTAAAACCTTCCATTGTAGACAATTAAAAAAAACTTGTATAGAAATCTCAAGTGAATTGGTTACCCATTTCTGTATTTTAATGCAGGATGGCATCCTTTCATGCTATTTTACAAATGGATTAATTCTCTTACCTACTTTACTGATATGACCACTTGCGAGATAGGACCCATGTGTAAATAAGAACGCGTAACCCTGCCATCTTGCATGAGTTGTAAGCTCCAGTCTCAGAATGTATATGTTAGATGCCATCCACCTAAGCCCCATCCATAACCATTACTTGGTGCAGATCCCATTCTGTTGAAGGTAGTGGTGCAGTTTTCTTTGAATCCCATGAATTTGCACAGCAACCTCTCAACAGTACCTGACTGCCCCTACTACTAGGCAGAGTGAGGAAACTGTCTTAGGCAAAGGGTAATGGAAGGATGAGGAGGAGCAACAACATCTTGGATGACAGAGCTGTGTGTGCCAGGTGGCCTGCCTGCTATCCTCAGGTTTAGTGGAGGACACTGTCTCTTCACCAGTGCTGCAGTGTGACTCTTCTGTACGTGTGATGGGAAGCAGCATCTTGTCCTTTGCCTCAAGCAGTGAAATGCATTGTTCAGGTCCTGCAGTAGTACATCCCTGAAACTTTGAGTAGTCAGGAGAAGCTTTTCAAATGACAAGCTACCCTGCTCTGCCCCAGTGACTATGTTGCCATACTGCTCTGCCACCTACGGCTATTTCCGTACTAGCCTATTATAGTGCTATTACTACACTTTCAACATTCTATGGAATTCTGGGGTTTGCAGTTTAGGGATGGGCCTCTACATTGCACTGCCCCATTCTCAAATACCAATTCAAGGTGAGGACAATATATAAAAGGCAGGTCAAGTTCTTTTGGTACCTGAGACAGCAAGTCCCACAAGCATCTCTCTCTTTTCTTAGAAATAAAGATGCAACAATAAGAAATTCAGTAGCTAACAGTGGGATTCCCAAAGCAAGTTAGGACCCTGCTCACAACAAATGTGTTGGTATCTGAGGCAAAAAATCCCACGGATGTAAACAGAATGAGGAGTTACTGTCTTGGAAATGTTGTGTCAAAAGACTATCACCAACCCTTATGTGTATGATAAAGGAATTCCAGGGTATTTTAGCCAACATGAACTAGGATAGGGTATGCAAATCCCCCAAGAATTAGATTTTTTTTTACAAATTCCACAGAACTAGAACTACAATGTAGGCATTCCATAACATTGTCCCTTGCAATTACATAAAGAATGTCCCAGATTGCAGTCATTCGCCATGTTCCATTTTTCCTTACAAGCAAAGAACGGTTGAAGAAAAACATTTCTCAAGAAATCTATTGGGTTTTGCCACTGGAGAACTTTTTGGTTTCAGCAAAGACAAAGCTTGGAAAAGAACTTTTCTGGACTACAGCTTCCCATACCACCCAATGCTGGCAAGAGTAGTCTGGAAGTATTAGTCTGATAACTTTTCCAAGTTAAACAAGATGTGTTAAAGCATGGGAAGCTGTTAAGTCTTTTTGTCCACTGCACAACAGGTCAGAATACCAGTTCATAAGTAATATAGTCATAATCTGTAGAGATGTAAAAATCTGACAGTCTTGATTTTGTTTTATTTGTCTTAATGTTTCTGTAAATTGTTTAGTCAGTCTTTTGGAAAACAAGCATAGGAACAACATATACCTCTTGTATCAAATATATGATCATACTTAATCCACTGGACATAGAAAACAAGACATGGGGTATAAAAAAGTAATAAATAAAATAATAAAACTCGATGTAAATGGCAAATAAAACCACTCACCTCAAAGGTCAAATCTTCAGCCTATGTATCATATATCAAAGCCCTAAATAGCTTGAAACCTGGATACTTTATGGATGTGAACAATCACAGCTTAGGGCAAAATCCATGTTTTACATGGAGAAGGTCCCACATTCAATCCCTGGCATCTCCAAGTAGAGCTGGGAAAGATGTCTTCCTATAAATTCTAATCAGTGCTATAGTAGAAGGGAAATAACCTGAGGCCTTCCATATATTTTGAACTATGACTCTTAGAAGCCCCAACCAGCATGGTTAACAGTGAAGGATTGTGGAAGCTGAAGATCAAAACATTTGGAGAGTAGTAGGTGATCTCCTTCTAGACAATACTGAGCTACATAGATGGACCAATGGCCTGACATGGTACAAGGCAGCTTCCTATCTTCTTAATTTTGACAACGTTCTTCCAGATTAACCTAACTGAATATTAACATAATTCTCAGAAACTCTTCACTGTTTCACTACTCCTTAAGAAGTGAACTGAGTGGTGACGAAGAATAGGGTTGTGTTTGTCTGTGGTACTTGAAAATTAGTATGTGCTCTGTGTAATGCAAAATATAATTGAGCTAAATTATTGTTCAGGAATCAGAATTGTGGCAATACACTTTTTTGTGGAGCTACTTGTATTCAGCTTGCGGTTTTCACTTTTATGGATTTAATTATTTGTGAATATCTCCCATCTCTGCCCCACCACTTCAGGCACTTCTTTTCTGGGGGAACCTTCTCTCTTGGTGGCTCTGATCAGGCCATACAGCCCTTTAAAATTCCACCTCTGGTCCTTCTCCTTCTCCACCAGCCACTGCTTGGCTAGCTAAGGATGGCTTGCAGCCTGGTTTCTCAGCACCACAAACCCTCTCCCTATGCCCCCACGTACACCCAAGGAAGAAGATGGGAAAGAGAGAAGAAAAATAAGGCCACCGTGTAGACCCACCCCTTTCCTCTCTCCTTTCCCTGACCTGGTTTGGACCCTGGGATCTGTTCCTCCCACTATGCCTCCCCCCCCTTCCCACAGACAGACAGACACACACATTTTGATATGTGTGATGGTTCCACTTTTGCAGGGAGTCCTGTGTTCCTAACCCTAGTGAATGTGGAGGGCCAAATGTACTTATACAAAGAAACTAGAATGATAGAATCATAGAGTTGGAAGGGGCAGTATGGGCCATCAGGTCCAGCCCCCTGCTCAATGCAGGACCTCCAGCTAGAGCATTCCCAGCAGGTAAACTGTCCAACCTCTTTTTGAAGACATCCAGAAAAAGAGACACCCACCACCTTTCTAGGCAATTGGTTTCAGCTGCTCTCACTGCCAAGAAATTCTTTCTAATGTTCAGTCAGAATCTACCCATCTGTAATTTAAAACAGTTACATTTCTATACTGCTTATCAGTGCTAAGCACTCCCTATGTGGTTTACAATGTTGTAAGGTAATTGCCCCCGACAAGCTGGGTACTCATTTTACTGACCTATGGAAGGATGGAAGGCTGAGTTAGCCTGGAGCCCTGCAGGATTGAACTCACAATGTTCTGGCTGCAGTACTGGCATTTAATCACTGCACCACCGGGGTTCCTGCAGAACATAAAGGGACTATTACTTTCCTTGACTTGGAAGCTATGCTTCTATTAATGCAGGCTAACATAGCATTTGCTTTCTTTGCTGTAGCATCACACTGATGGCCCATGTTCAATTTATGATCAACAATAATCCTAAAGTCCTTTTTGCATGTAGTACTGTTGAGCCAATTATCCCCCATCCTATATCTGTGCATTTGGTTTTTGTGGCTTAAATGTAGAATTTTGCATTTCTTTCTGAATTTGATTTTATTAATTTCAGTCTAGTTTTCTTATTAAGGTCCTTTCAAATTCTGTTCATATTTTTCAATATGTTAGCTACCCCTCCCAGTTTTGTATTATTTGCATATTTGATAAAGGCCATTTCTGCACGGGGCGAGCCAGTCCGGTCCCCGGTCCGGTCTTGGCTCCCCGGTCCGGTCCGCGCTGCTCCGGAGCAGTGTGTGCTCGTCACTCTGCACTGCTCCAGGGACGAAAATGGCGGCTTCCGGTTGGTCGAGGGTCTCGACCAACTGCTGAAGCTTGCCAGGCTAAAGCCCGCCCCCAGCAGATTGCAGGCTTGCACTGGTGCGAGCCTGCAAATCTGCACCGGAGAGCGGGCATGGAATGGCGTCCTCCGTGCTTTTGAAAGACCTGTTTTAAGTGGTCTTTCAAAAGCACGCTTGACAACCACTTGGGGTCATTCCGGAGTGGGCTGAGGTGTGGATCTACGTTAAGTAGGTCCGACCCAGTCCGCTCCCAGGTGCAGACATCCTCCCTGGAGGATGTTCTGCACCGTTTCTATTAGCCCGTGTGGAAATGGCCTACGTTAAGTAGGTCCAACCCAGTCTGCTCCCAGGTGCAGACGTCCTCCCTGGAGGACGTTCTGTACCTTTTCTATTAGCCCGTGCAGAAATGGCCAAAGATTCCCTCTACCCCCCATCCCATCATCTAAATCATTGATAAAAATATTGAAAAGTGTTGTCCTAGGACACTCCACTTGAGACCTCCATCCAATTTGAAGCACAGCCACTGACGACAATTCTTTGAGCAGTTTTACAACCAATTATGGATCAATATGATGGTGATTCCATCTATACTATATTTAGCCAGTGTGCTAATCGAACTATCATAGGGGACCTTATGAAAAAGCTTTGCTGAAATCCAGGTAAATGACATCCACAACATTCCTCACATCTACTAAACTAGTGACTTGATCAAAAAAAGACATATAATTAGTTTGGCAGAATCTGCTCTTGATATACACATGTTGGCTCCTACTAATCGTTACATTGCCGTCAAAATACTTGCAGAGGGACTCCTGTATAACCCATTCTCATCTTGTTCCTGGTACTGAGGTTAGGCTGACTGGCCTGTAGTTTCTTGAATCTTCCTTTTTTGTCTTTTTGAAGAGAGAGACAACTTTTACTTTTCCCCAGTCCTCTGGCACTTCACTTATTCTCCAGGATTTCTCAGAAATGATGACAAGTGGTTCTGTGAGTACATCAGCATTTTACTTTAATCTGTGATGTAGTTCAACTGGCCCTACAGATTTGAACTCACTTAGGTCAACTAGGTGATTCCTGACTAACAACTTATCAATTTTGATTTGCAACATGGATTCCTTACCAAGGTCTCTGCTGATGCATGGAACCACACAGTCATCTTTTTGTGGAAAAAAAACACCTGATGCAAAATAGGAATGGAGTAGTTCTGCCTTTTCACTGTGACCAGTTGGCATTTTACCATCCTTGCTGAGAAGCAGTCCCACCATTTCTTTCTCATTCTCTTGCTTCAAACATATTGGAAAAAACAAAACAAACCTTTTGTTGCTTCCTGCTCATTTAACCAATCTCAGCTCAATTTGAGCTTCAGCCTTCCTTACACTGGTCCTGTAAGCTTGAACTACACATCTATATTCTTCCTAATTCAGTTGTTCCACATATTTCTGGTAAGTGCTTACATTTTTCTACAAGAGAGGGATGAAACTGAAGCTAAAGATAGCATTCCACCTGCAAGATTCCACTAGAGTGCCATGTGCCTTAAGCTGTAGAGGAGAGTATTTATTTGGAGGACTGTCTGCAGATAGTTCACTCTTGGGAGGCATCCTCCTTTTGAAGGGTGTCCAATCTAATCCTAATTTAGGAACGAAGTTACACAAGAAGGGACAGAGATGGTCCAACACAAATTATCTCAAAAAGAGTACTAAATTCACCAAGTCTATACAGTGGCAGCTAGTAGCTTCCCTGTTAGTGGAGTAGTGAAACCACTGTAGCTTTTAGTCTTAATGGAGCTATCCATATTGCTAAACCCAATTCCCCAAATATATTCAACATACTGTACAGCTTTTTTAAAGTGTGGATGAAAGTCTGGAATAGGCATAAATAGCCCTTCTCCAAAGATATCATGATGACATTTTTGCTTGAAGAGCCAGCATTGTGTTGGAGTTTGAGTGCTGGGCTAGGGCATCAGGAGACCAGGGTCTGAATCCCTGAGCAGCCATGGAAACCCATTGGGTAACCTTGGGCAAGTCACATTCTCTCAGCCTCAGAGTAGGGAAGGGCAAACCCCCGCTGAACAAATTTTGCCAAGCAAGCCCCATGATAGGTTCACTTCAGGGCTGCCATTAGTCAGAAATGTCTTGAAGTCACACAACAACTTCTGGTCCTAATCTCACAAAGTACTTGTAGAACAGCTAATGCCAAAGGATGGCTTCACTGCTGTACATTATTTTTGTGAGTATGAGACTTGAAGACCCAAATCTCCACTAGTATTTTAAACCTGATCCCTAAGCTCCAAGTTTACTATTTTCCTGGATTATATGCTTTGAACTTTACATTATGAAGTGTCTGATTTCTTAAAATCAGTTGTTCAAGGAGAATGTATTGGCTGGAAACAAAACCAGTTAATTTATAATGGCTGTTTTTAACAGTGAAAATAAAATGGTTGTTTTTCCAAGTTGGATATATCCAATGAATTTGACATTCATAAAATGTATGAACTGTAGTATTCATTAAATACAGTAATCTGAGTATATGGTATGGTGAGTACCTTAGGAAATGGCCTTCAGAAACATGGTTTCAACTTCACTGTTATTAAAAAAATAAAACAACTAAGAGTTATAAAGAATTTTGGCTGCATTCTACTGCAAACTTAAATCTCAAAATATTGTGCTGGCATATTTTCCCTCAACAGTGGTTTAACATTTTGTTAATGGTATGTGGTTTAGTCTGTTAAAAATGCTTAATTCTATAATCTCACAAACTCTAGTGCTGGTAGAATAGTACACAACTATTTGTCAAATGGGAGCCAGAGTGGTGCAATGGCTTGAGGGTTGGACCCTGGAGAAGAGGTTTGACTCCTCACTTGGTCATGGAAACCCACTGGGTGATCCTGGGCACATCACATACTCTCAGTCCCTAGAAAATCCCATGATAGGTTTATCATAAATTGGAAACAATTTGAAGACATAGAACAACAACATTTGGCAAATGTGATCTGAATTAAAGATCAATTTGCAACAACAACCTTGCCTTGATACAAACAGGTCCTCCCCATCCTTATGTCCATATCTGCACATTGGAACATATAGGTAAGAAAACGAAAAGATTTTTCTTCTAGCTTGTAAGGCAACTAAACCTTGTTTATCACACTTGGTTCCATTCCTCTCCTGAAGGTTCTTAGTGTACTTCTATAGTTCCTATGCAGTCTCTCCCATCCAGCTGCCTAACAAGGCCAGAACTGCATAATTTTCAGAAGCAGGTTTGCATACGGTACTTTCAGATCATCCTCTATGCAAGGTATAAGTAGTTTTTTTTTTTTTTGAAAATGATTATCAAAGAAACTGAAAAGACAATCAAATCTGAAATTCTTTAAAATGATGAGTGTCGAGCAGCTGGAATTTGTTTTTAGCAATAACTTCTTATTCCCAGTGGGCTACACCAGTGCAAGGTGTGTTCTCGCTGCTAGCGATATCACCAGAATTTGACCACTGCTGCTGAATTTAACAGCTTTGCAGATGGTGGTACAATTTGATGGCAATTGTAGTGACACCTTGCAGGAGAAGAGAAGGCTAGAATGCCATCTCTTGCACCATAGAGCTGCAGCAGACTGTGAGTGAGTGCAGTGCCTGGACCCACAAAACCAGGCGAGGGTTGCATGTGGTCTATGGAACATGTGTCCTCCCTCCCCCTCCCTAAGAAATACTTTAACAATTTAGTATATTCCTGGATCTCATACGCACTTCAAATTGTTATATGCATGAACCCTTCTTCAAAGTGATTAGAAATTTCAGGAGTCTGAGTGCTTACTTAGCATTTGATTTCCTTAGAAGGATGTTGCTGGAGACTTATGGCATCTCTGTGAAATATACATTTGGTTTTTTTTACACACACACACACACACACACACACACACACATGCATACATGTCCATGTGTAAGATGATAGTTCAGGGCATTAATGTTCCAATAGATCCATCTCTCACCTAAGGAATTCCTAACGGAAACCATAGCCTCATAGGATTTCCTGCAAAGAGTAAAGCCAGGTCTCCATCACCATTTTTTGGTTCAGTTTCAGCAAAATACACACACACGCACACATACACACACACACACACACACACGGGAAGGAGGGAGGGAGGGAGGGAGAAGTTATTCTAGTTGTATTATTGTCACCACAGACTTAAACAGCACATTCTTTAGGAAATCAAAAGTGGTACTTTTCGGCTTGTCACCTGTATTTCCTTCCTTCATTCTATCTCCCAATGATACACATTACCAGAATTTTGCCAGCCATCAGTTGTTTACTGCCAAATCTTAATTCACTCCCAATTCAGTGCTGACTTTTTGTATGTATATATTGTAATCATTTTGATTTGCAAACTGCACTGAGTCCTAATTTTGACAAAAAAGACAGGACACTAATAGAGTTCATCATCAGTGATATGCTGAAATTAGTCTTGTTATTTAGAACAATATTGCTTTCTGCATTAACAAAGGCATAATGTTAGTCATGGCTCTTAAAGGCAATGCACAAATGTTAATGCTTGCTGCTGCTTTTTGCTGTCAGGTTGACTTCAGCTTCAGGTGACCCTCTGCATGGAAGACTTTAAAAAGCCTTGGTCATCAACTGCCCTACTCAAGTCTTGCAGACTCTGAGCTGTGGCTTCATTGATCGATCCCTTCATTGATTGATCTGTAATGCACTCTCACTCTTTTCCTATTGACTTCCACTTTATTATCTTTTCCAGTGAGTTGTGGAGTCTCACAATGTGTCCAAAGTATGACAGCTGCAGCTTTGTCATCTTCATTTCTAGTGAGAATTCAGGCTCAATTTGCTCTATGACCTATTCATGTGTTGTTTTAGCTTTCCATGGTATCTGTAGAACTCTCCTCCAGCACATTTCAAATGAGCTCATTTTCTTCCTTTTCCTTCACTGTCAAGCTGTCACATCCATGCATAAAAACCAGAAATGCCATGGTCTGGATAATTCTGACAAAGCTACAGTAATTTTGTATAATGTACCATTGACTCATCAAACCAAAATGTTACTTAGGGATATATTTTTGGTAATGTTTGTCTTTTCTTTTAAAATAGTGTGGCCCCACCTTCAGAAGTCAATTCCCTCTCCAGTTGCCAAATCTACTGCCCTGCTGCCAAAATCTAACATTTTTGTTTGCTTTTAAGCATTCTTTACCCACCGCCTCCCCCCCAAAAAACGTATAAGCCACTCTTTAAGCACTTTGGTACATCTCTTAGGATCAGAAGCATTACAGCAAGTATGAACAAGGTGGTTATGTACCTTTCAATTGTATCTTTGCACGCAGGAGTCTATGGAGTTATGGTCCTATAGCCACAGAGCTATGATTTAAGGAAGTGGGAAAGGTTAAAGGAAGGGGAAAACTAATATTTTAAAGGTAAAAGAAAAGGTTAGGTTCTGGCAGCTTGGTGGTAGACTTCGATGAGGGAGTGGTAGGGAAATTTAGGGGGTGCACAATATTAAACACAAAAGACAATAATAGCACCAATCACTCCCAACACTAACAGCCTGTCTGCAGGGAACAGTTATGAGTAGTATAGCAAACTACTATATGTAACAAAATGTAGTGTTTTAGTGGTGTATGTACAAGTCCTCAGAACAGGAACGCTGGCCTAAATCAAATGTGAACCTGTAGTCAGGGGAGATCTGTGCCACGGTGGTAGAGAATCCACAGTTGTAGTCAGTAGTGGCTATCACTCAGTCAGTAGTGGCTGGGCACTCACATGTCATTGGGACATTAATTCATGCTTAAAGGAGTTATCCAAAGTGCTCAATCTTATTTAGGAGGGGAGGTCAGTACCTTGGAGAGCTCCTTTAATGCCAGAATTAAAAGCTGAAATGGATTCACCACCACCACCACCACCTAACTTCCACCACCCTCAGATCCTCTTATAGCTTATCTGAGTTGTATAGATGCTGTCCAGGGGCTAGAGCCTACTAATGGCACCAGAACAGCTCCTACAGAACCCAGATGAGCTGCTGTAAGAGCAGCTGTATCAATGAGAGTGGGTTGGCTGCCCCTGAGGCAATAGCTCCACTGGTTGCCCAGCATGTGGTAGCACTGGAATCCCCCACCACACCTGATCGTTCTCGTGGGTGGTGGAAATCTGCTTCAGGGAGTGTTCTAGAAATCTAGATCAGCTTTTTAGTCTGATAAGAGGCATTCCACTTGCAGAAACTGCTCTGTTCAGGGCAATGATGACAATGGACATCAATTTTTTTTTGTAGTGAAATTATCTTATTCTACAAGGTGTAAATCCAATTGTTAGCCCAAATTAGAGTTGACGCATGGAATCAGTGGACATTATGATAACTTAACCATAATGTCGTAACAGGGCTAGCAACTGGATTTCGGTCTTGAATTTTCATTTACTGCTTATGAAAATAGTACATAACCCAAAGGAGTGAAGGACAGGAGCTCTACAACTGGATGGAAAACCTCTGTAACAAGAGTAGTTTTTCTTTCCCTCTTTGACTGGGTGCATCTTGAGCATGGGAAAGTGAAGCTCAAGCCTGACAGCATTCACTGGGATTTGGACCCACCCTAAAGAAACTAGCCAGAAAGCTTAAACCCACCAGCACAGTAACTGTATGTTGTGCTTGCCTTGTTCTCCCTGCTTCGTATTCTTGAGTGTTTGGGGGTCAGCAGCAAAGCAGGTTGTAAATGACACACCTTACAAATCAGTTGAGCCTGACATTGTGCTGGGGCATTCATTACAAGCTGTAAAGGAACACAACCAAGAACGCCTTCAGTTCTCCGGCCCCATTTTCCATCGCAATAACCCAATTAACTGGTGTGTGTTTGTTTTACAAAACTCTAAGCTACAATAAACCACGCAGATACGCAGGCTGCAGAAAGCCTCGTAATTAGGACAAGGTGTACAAATTAAACCACTCTTTTAAAACTTCAAACCAGCTAACTTCTGACATACTGTATGGCTGGGGCTTCTGGGACCAAACCCAATTAACATCTTAGTATTTTATAAGCATCGTTTTAATTGCATTTGTATGCAATCTTCTCTCCAAATGCCTTTCAAGGTGCTAGCTCTTGTTCCGATTTTATTACTTTAGTGATTTAAATCCACTTTCTCGGCGCTTCCTGTTAATAATGACTGGTGCTCCTTCAAATGATAGCCCAACATAAACCAGTCTCTCCAAAGAATTATACTTTTAAACTATTACATTTAACTTTATTATTACATTAAAAAAAAATCTTTCCTCATCTCTCTTGAAACATAGTGCCTCGCAACTATTCCCCCCCCCCCTTTATATCAAACTGTCAGATCTGAAAAGTGCTACAAAGAAATGTTTTACTTTTCATCTTCTTGTTATGGTTTTTCCTTCTGGTCTACATATGGCATTTTGGATTATGGATTCTCACATGCTGATTTTTTGCCACTGAAAGTTAGCATGTACTCAAGAATCAAGGAAGACAAAAATGGGAAGTGGTGATAAACTTGCCCTTTAATTGACAGAAGTCTTCTGGGTATATGTGTACGGGTATTAGTTTTAAGCATCAATATTTCTTCTTCTGTGGTGAGTGTTTAATGTTGGATTTTTCTTATTACATATTTCAGTACTCTGTTTACAAGTGAGGAATATGGAAGTATCTGGCCCCTGCTCTTACTGACAGTGACAACTGGTCTAACCAGTGAAAACCATCACCTACTTGCTAATAGAGACATGAGCATAAACGTATATAATTCAATAGTGTGAATGCATTCAGAAAACAGTCACTTACCAGTCAAGGCAAGGGCTAGACTTACTGTTGGGCAGGATAGGAGTGGGCTACAAATCTGAACTCTCTTTAGAAGCCAAGATGACTAAATTGAGGCTGTTGTACTTTGGCCATTTCATGAGAAGACATGGCTCACTAGAAAAGACAATAATATTTGGTAAGGTAGAAGGCTTTAGGAAAAGAGAAAGGCTGCATTACAGGTAAATACACTCAATCACTGAAGCCACAGCCCTGAGTCTGCAAGACTTAAATAGGGCTGATGAGGATAGGGTGGTTTGGAGATAATTCACAGGGTTGTCATAAGTCGAAGTCAACTTGATGGCTGTTAGCAACAGCAAGGAGTGGCCAAAGTGAAAAAAGACTGCTCCATTTTGACCTTGTTTCTGTCACTATTCACTTCCTTAAATGGAACAGATACTGCAATAACAGCAAGGAGAAGGCATTGCAGGACCATGGAGTTCTGAGCATTAGACCTGGTGCCTACGCTTCTGGAGTATGGACCAGCAGACTCCTGATTTCTGTCCTGTGGCTGTAGGCACAGGAGTTTTTTGGGTTCTAGATTGGCTATGTGACTATGCTTTCCAAAGGACAGTCTTCTCTCTGAAGGTATGCTCTGTTTGAAAGACTGTCCAGTCAAAGTCCAGTGCACAAATGTCTAAAAGAAGTGAGAAAAGGACACTTGACAGTGTACATCCACATTTAGCAGTAACTGGACAGCAGTCTGAACAAGCCCATGTCTCAGTTGGTCACAGTTTTTGCCCTTGTGGTGAGATGTATTTTATTTATATTTAAATCATAGAAAAATTTTTATATTTGCATGTATACATATAAATCAACATATGTAGAATGTAAATAAATCTGTGGCTGCTTTTGTGTTCTGTTTTGGGTATGCATTGCCTGTGTGTGTGTGTGTGTTGTATACACAGTCATCCTCCTGGGAACATCCTGCACTATCTGGTTTTATTGCAGTTCACTGTCACCCTGTGCCCATGAGGAATTTGATGCAGAATAGAGGGTACACTAAGACCCATCTTTTCTTCTAAAGTTGAAAGGAACTGATAGCATGAATTGATTGATTTACAGCTGATTAAAGCATGGAGCTGGTTTGATTTTTAAAGGTAGCTTTTTAGCTGGATTTCTAGCTGAAGGTTTATACCAAGGGATACTGATTACACCATTCTTATTCTTCTTCCTCCTCCTCCTCCTCCAACAACAACAACAACAAATGGCCGAAACTCTGTTGGTGTTATGTAAGTGTGTAAGGTCCCCTAAGCATGTGGTTGTGCATATTTGTCCAGTAAAGGTGTTCAGTTCATGGTTGCCTACGTAGCATTCTACAAGTGTAACAATTTTACATGGCCCTAAATCCCATTATTACTTACTTTTGATGAGAGTCACTAAATCAACTGGATTTACCTACATGTTGATCTACCATTCTACAACTGATAGGTGTACTGTAGTTTGGACTAATCCACAGAATTCCAGTCACGTAGTTGCACAATCTTGGTTGGTGTACTCATCAGTGCCTTCAGCACAGCACTTTATTCCCCGGGGTTACAGAATAGCCACTGTGCATTCTTCACTGCACAATGGAAAATAAGCAGGCAGACACTGGGAGATATACAATTTATTGCACAACGTCAGTATTCAGCAGAGGGGTGGCATAGCACAAGCACCACACAACTGTTTGAATGTAGATTCCCATTATGCATATGTAGCTTCAAGTTGCCTGTCAATGTATGGCAACCCCATGAATTGCATAGGGTTTTCTTAGGCAAGCAGTACTCAGAGATGGTTTTGCCAGTTCCTTCCTCTGAAATATAAACTGCAGTATTATGTGAGCACAATATAGGATGTTGGCCACAGTGTCCTTTGGTTAAATTAAGCCTGCATAGTTTATGACTCCCCAAGCTAGTTGCAGTCTCCCATGTGTATATCATGGGCTTAGATAACACCCTGGAATTGCAAGTACCATGGATTTATCAACTGTGGTAGGATTCATGATACTTAGTAGCATTCAGCTCAGTGAGGCATAAGTTGCGTAGGTAAGAATTTTACAAGTTTTCTGAATGATATATTCTTAGCCTAACAGCACCTACATACCATAGATCCTAACTTTCTTGCAGATAACGAAGGATGCTTGCATTTTAAAGCATCACAAAATGTAATGTAAAATATTGTAACAACAACACTTAAAATCAATCCAATATTCAATAATCAATTCAATAACTAATATGTATACTAGAGAGATAATGTAAGATGCACATCTCTTGATAGAGTTTTTTAGAATTTCTGATCTTAAAAGGCTTGAGGTGGGCAAAGAAAGAAAGGATATGCCAAGAGAGAGAAAGAGCGACAAAGAGAGATAAGATGGGCACAGGAGGGAAGGTACAAGAAATGGCATTCAAAGCCTGCTGCTGGGCTGCTGTCATTTTTCCTACTCTCAAAACCATTACGAAAGAACGAACTTGCACCTAGAATTCATCCAGCCCCCTTTGTAGGTCTACAAGAAAACTCTAAAAATCTTCCTGTTTACATTGTCTTTTCTTCGAACTTTATTTTAATCACTGGCAATTGTTGTTTTTATTAACTTTTCTTTTTTTTAAAAAAATTGCCATTGTTTCTTTAATTCTATATGCCTCCCTCTTTAAAAGAGAGCTAAACATACATTTAAACATGAACTTTCAAATGAAAACTACACCAGCTCCAGAGCCTGTTGGGGCTTGACTGGTAGAATTAAGGAGCAAAGAATCCTAGGGATCCTTAGCTTTTCTCCCCCATCACGACCCTGACGTACTCCCATAATTCCCTATTCCACACAGCCCCACTGCATCATGGATATCATTAGAGCTGGAAGTAGAGCTCGCTGCTTCTCTGCTGTTCTGCCTGCAGTCCTCCCTCTTAGCCTTGGCTCTCCCTCTCAGCCTATGAAGTTCAGAGTGCTCTCAAACCACTCACCCAATATTAATCTCCAGGAGCTTAGGAATGCTTCTTAAATATGCTGAACCTACTCTTTGCTAGGGGATGGTTGCTGGTGATACCATTAAGCAGTATGCAGTAAGTACCAAACAGACTTGCTCACAGGTTTTCATTCAAATACACAGACACAGAACATTTCATGTTTGGAAATGAAGACAGAAATCTCACTTAAACGGGCTTTTACAAGTGTTATCCCCTTATACAGTCATGACACTGATCCATTAAATAAACACATCTCATGATGAAGGCGGGAATAATCTTGGAAACTAGTTGTAATCTATCAGGATTATAGTGAAGTGGGTGCAAAAAAGTGGCTGAAGATTAATAATATATTTAAAAGGTGATCTGTAATCTTAGATGTTGTGTCAAATATGAGTTGGATAGACCAGAATCTTTTAGCCCAGCTCCTGGGAGGACATTACAGGGGCCACAGAAACAAATGGACCTATAAGAGGGGAGAAAGATTCACCAAAGCTGTTCCAGTGACAGTGCTGGCATTCTATGGTGGATCAGAGGAAATGTTTCGGCTGGTGCATGCCCTGAAGCTAGCTTACTTACTTTCCTTCTGTTGAAAGTGGAGAAACAGTCATTCTCGTACAGGCAACTGTACGCCTGGGGGGGCAGCAGAGATACAGATGGATAGGGTTCCCTGTGCGTTGTCTCTTGGTCTTGTCTGCTCTGTTTGCTTCCTTGTCTATAGACTGATGTTCTGAGGTCTGACTTCAGCTCTACTCACTCTTCCTTCTACATCAGTATCACTCAAAGTGATGATCCCTGGATCAGTGCCTCTTCCTGAGCTGCCTACTGTTGGTCTCTGGGAAGATTCCGGGAAAGAAAGAAAGCCAATATAAACTCTCCAGCATTTCACAGATGAAAACTGGGACATGTATGGCTAGGCAACATCAGAGTGCGGTCAACGTGGCAAAAGTTATTAATGTGGAAGAACACGCATGCTAGGAGAGGCTGCAGCAGTTTGCTTTTGCCTGAGCCTTCTGGAAAGGGCAAGAGTCTGTCCCCTTCTCTCCTCTCCCCTCTGGAGTTAATGGAGAGCAAACTACTTTTGCACTTTGACCTCAATTCACAGCAGCTGAAGAAAACTGTGAACAAAGAGGGAAAGAGAAGGAAGAAGGAAGGAAGAACGAAAAGAAAGAAAAACTGAGAAATTTTAAAAAAAGCTGAAAAAGGGAAATATCAGAGGATTAATTGAGGTTGTCCCTGCCAAACTGGGACAATTGGAGAGTATGCCCATGGCCACAAATATGGTGGTTCCTGGCACATTGCAGGAAAAAAAAAATCTGGTTTCCCACATCAGTTGGCTTAAGAAGTACTGTCCTATATGACTTTGTCTTAGCTGTACAGCTGTAGCAAGCAGACTGCCATCCTTTTCTATCTATTAGATGTATGTTTTCTAAATAAACTTGCTCTTTACTCAAGACAATCTTTGATACTAACTTCAGTACAAAGCTAATACCCTCCAGCTGCTGCTACCCCCCTCTCCCATTTTCCTTGCTGATATGAACCTAAGTAGGGACAATTCCTTTAATATGAATTCTCTCCCACCCTTTCTGGGTTGCTATTCTTTTTCCATTTAGGCTGAAAGAGCATGACTTGCCCAAGTGGGTTTCCATGGCTGAGCAGGTATTTGGAACCTGGTCCCCCAGAGGCCTAATCCAACACTCAGACCACTATACCATGCTGAGAAATGTTCTGAAACATTTACAAAAATTCAGTCAATTGTTAATGCAATGAGAGACAGAGTAATGGTGAGGGACGTGGTCTATTGATCTCTGTGTTCAGAGGCAGAATATCTTGAATCCCAGATTCACCAGGCTGGCTGTTGCCTTCACGCCCTGCTTGTAAGCTTCCCAGAAGCAGCTGGCTGCCCGCTGTCAGAAACAGAATGCTAGACGAGATGGACCTTAGATCTGAACCAGCAAGACTCCTCTTATGTTCTTAAAAGGAACTATCAAGGGAATCTCTCTCATCCAATTAACAAAGCTGTGAATAAGGTGCGCGTGATGAGCCTTTCCACCAAGATATTTATACATTTTCATATAGCGAAAAGAGGGCAGAAGGAAAAAACTGCAGAAATACTTTGAACAGCACTGAAATGATAAAACAGTAAACTTGTTTATGTTAATCAAAATGTAGGCACTGTCAGCCTCTGTCTCTCTCTATTATCTATCTACCATCTATCTATCTATCTATCTATCTATCTGTCTGTCTGTCTGTCTGTCTGTCTGTCTACCTACCTATCTATCCTATCGCCATCCTGCTGTCTTACAGAATGAGACTTATGAGGAAATGTATGCTGATTGTACTTGATTAGGATTTCTGTTGTCTGGATACAAATATTAGGCCTTAATGCAAAAGGCTCTTCATGGAATATTTGGAACCTTCTGCCTTGATTGAATGTCTTGTCAAACAAAACTGGCAATAGCACTCTTGGAGCTGTCTGAAGCTATGCAGATATGATTTCTATCATTTTTTTTATTATGTGTAGTCCATAATAAGGATGAATGTGTATAAATCATCTATGACTGGCACTTTGGATGAAATGATGCAAGGGGGGAAAGAGAGAAAAAGAGAGTGAGAGAGAGAATTTTCCCAGCCTCCAGTAATTTTAGATATTATTCAGCCATTTTTTCCAGTGCCTCATTCTGTGGAAAGAATAAGGGTTTTTACATCTGCCTTGCAAGAGAGTAAGGGTAAGATAAGAACTGTATAGTCAGTGTGTCTCTACCTTCCTTGTTGCACAGATTTCTATAACAAATTTGTACAAAGCAGTGAAGTTGCAGACCTGATACTCTGGCACTCAGTCTTTTATTTTGTTACAGTACTGTATATCCATAACTGTTCATCTATGTTTTGTGCCTTGCCCATCTCCCATAATGTGCCAGACACTTTCCAAAGCATCTAGAGAGAAATGGTCTTCTGTGAGCCAAATAGAAGAATGATGACAGCCATGAAGCACATCCACAGTGTCTCTGTGCAAGCCCTTGAGGCCTGCACAGGGAAATGTTGCTGCTCTCATCTTCTGGGAACAACTTCTCTTTCAAAGCAAAACTGTGAATTAATGTGATTAAACTCTGTTGCAGCCATTGGTGGCTGAAACCTTGGAGGCTTCTGGGGGAGGGGTATTTGTTGTGCAACCATCTTGCCTCATTGGTGGAATTTAAACTGAGGTCCAAAGGGTCTCATTTTCCATTTGCAACCCTTCTGTGCCCACCATTTCCCCTCCCCCCCCTTTTCTTACTACAGAGAAATATTTAAGGGGGAAAAACTGTTACTTTTAAGTGGCTGTACTGCCTAGGTGATTCTGGGAATTTCAGTCAAAAAAGTAACATCCTGAATCTTACTGGATCCTAGAGTAGGTGCATTGGATTATTTATTGAATGGTGAGTCAACACTCAGGTAAATCCCATTCATTCTGGTATTAGCAATAGGTTTCAGGTAAGTATTTCCAAGCTCTGTTTTATTCCCTATTACCTTTCTTAATTAGACACAATCATTTGATAGAAACCCAAGTCTATAAGAACAACAGAACCATAATTTAGTGGCAGGAGAATTCTGTGAGTTTGTAGTCCAAAAAGCAACTTTTTCAAGTTCTGTGAATGAATATATCAAAATGCTGAAACTGTTCATAACTAGCCAGTGACAGGATGATGCTCTAGGTACCAATGCATGATCCTGCCAGCTGCTTAACTTATGGATGATTTCAACGTGCCATTATAATCATTCTTCTTGAAAGTAACTTTCTAGTCTCTGATTGCATAATGCCTTTAGACTGGTGGTATTAGGACCCTAGCCTTAAGAAGTTGTATGTAAATTCCTGTCATCATAGGATACCGGGAATGACTTCACTGTTCTATTAAAAAAATGCACTGAAATTTTATTTGTGTATGAAAGCAGGTTTAAGATTTCAGACTTAGAATGGGTTTTCAATTGATGCAAACTCTTGTGGATGATTGCACATAAGACAAACACGGATAAACCCCTAGCAATTCAGTCCACGTTCTCTCCAGTAATGCACATGCCAATAAAAGGTCAGCCATAATGTCTGTATAACATTGTATTTATGACGCTGGATCTATTCTCTGGCACAGCAAGACTGAGGCTCATGTTTTGTGCTGGTGTTTTCAGTCTGACGCCTTTCATTGATATAGCCTATTTTCTCTTGTGGTTTTACAGCAGGATCGCTGAGAAAATGATTGAGAAATCATTAATGGCATGTTTGGCAGAAACACTTTAGCTTGGGGGAAGTGCATAAGCATTTGAGTTTCTCAGAGTTCACTCATAAGCAAATGCCAACTATACAGTTCACTCAAGGGAATGTCCACATACTTTCCTTTTTTTTGGGGGGGGGGGCGGAATATGAATTTGAAAGTGGTTCACTAGAGTATCAGATTCTTACACAGTACTATGTAGGAAACCAAATGTTCTGCATAGCAGAACAGAACACACACACACACACACACACACATCTGTTGCATTGCATATTGCAGACATAGGCCTTTTTTGCACTAGACTGTTATAGTACTGTTATTCCACTTTCAACATCCTATGGAATCTTGGGGTTTGCCGTTTAGAGAGGGGCCTCAAAAAAGTGTTGAAAGTGGAATAATAGCACTATTATAGTCTAGTGTGGAAATGTCCAGAGTTTTACAAATGGCACTTTATAAACAATGACTAGAATCTTATCAAGGAGTTATGAACGTATAATCTAGAGTTACAAATCTGTAACTGTTTGGTATTCACAATCCTTGTGTATTCTCTGGTGTAGGGGCATATAGAGACTGTGAAATTCCCCCAGTTCTCACTTACTGGGCAGCATCTGCTGGGATTGATGGTGGTCCATACTGCTGTCACTTGGTGAACAGCTGACTGATGTTGCCACCTGCCCCTTGTTCAAGCAATCTCCAATGCAAGGGAGAATTGTGACAGGGACTTTGCTTCTGCCTGTTGCAATGGGGATCACTTATGGGAAGGGATGGGAATATCAGCCAGCTGCTGGCTGAGCAACAGGAGAATGGACCCCCCATTGACTGCAGCCACTGCTGTCTACGATTGTGGAGATTAGGACAGAATTAACTATGTAGCTGCCTAACTACAGTGGTTATGCATTCATAATTCCCCAACAGGATTCTGGCCTTTAAAAACTTTCTAAACTTTTAAAGACTGCCTTCGGTGAAGGGAAAGATTTTTGTTAGAGAACTACGTATGAAAAAGAATTGACAAGATGGAGGCTGAGATTCAACAGTATAGCATAAAGCTCCACCAACATACTTACTTTGGGCTTTTGCTTCCATCCTCAAACAGCGCACAAATTAATGGTGCTGGGGCACACTCCCATGGCCAATTCGTGACTGAGGGAGGGTGCATAGTACCTAGTCAGCATCCAATGGCAGTGGTGCAACTGGAAGAAAAGAACACTTATTGCTGTATCAGATCTCCAGATGTACAATGGCACTGGAGATTGTGCCATTTTCCTGGCTATGCAACTAAAGACCCTTCCTCCAACCATTAATTAGCCATGAGAGTGTTCCCCACACTATCAAGCTTCAGGGTCACCTGCGTGTGTGTGTGTTGCTCCATGAGGTACTGGACATCTCCTTCTGCAGAATCCCCGGATATAGTGGTATAATTCCTGGCTAAACCAGGGTATTTTCATCCTGGAGAGAAGTGACTATCGGGGTGCCACAGGGTTCTGTCCTGGGCCCAGTGCTGTTCAATATCTTCATCAATGACTTGGATGAAGGAATAGAGGGCATGCTCGTCAAATCTGCAGATGACACCAAATTGGGAGGGGTTGCTAATACGCCAGAGGACAGGATCAAAATGCAAAATGACCTGGATAGATTGGAGAACTGGGCCAAAGCTAACAAAATGAAATTCAACAGAGAGAAGTGTAAGGTCCTACACTTCGGTAGAAAAAATAGAATACAGAAATATAGGATGGGGGACACGTGGCTGGATAGCAGTACGTGTGAAAGGGATCTAGGAGTTTTAATAGACCACAAGCTGAACATGAGTCAGCAGTGTGATGCGGCAGCCAAGAAAGCCAACACAATTCTCGGCTGCATCAATAGGAGTATGGTGTCTAGATCGAGGGAGGTACTGGTACCACTCTACTCTGTTTTGGTTAGACCTCATCTTGAATACTGTGTCCAGTTCTGGGCACCCCAATTCAAGAAGGACATGGTCAAGCTGGAGCAGGTCCAGAGGAGGGTGACCAAAATGGTGAAGGGCCTGGAAGCCAAGCCCTATGAGGATAGACTTAGAGAGCTGGATATGTTCAGTCTGCAGAAGAGAAGGTTAAGAGGGGACATGATAGCTATGTTTAAATATTTGAAGGGATGCCATGTAGAGGAAACAGAGGGCTTGTTTTCTGCTGCTCCAGAGACCAGGACAAGGAGCAATGGATTCAAGCTGCAGGAAAGGAGATTCCACCTGAACCTCAGGAAGAACTTCCTGACAGTCAGGGCTGTCCGGCAGTGGAATATGCTGCCTCGGAGTGTGGTGGAGTCTCCTTCTTTGGAGGTTTTTAAGCAGAGGCTGGATGGCCATCTGTCGGGAGTGCTTTGAGGGTGTTCCTGCATTGCAGGGGGTTGGACTGGATGGCCCGTGTGGTCTCTTCCAACTCTACATTTCTATGATTCTATGATCTTATGTCATTGCCAGGATTCCACCATGATCTGCAACCACTCCCGACTCCTGCCAGGCAATGGTGAAAAGTGAGAGTTCACCTCCACACTGCTGTGTGTACTAGTGACCTACAACTATAGCTCATTTTAGCAGTCACCGCACAGCCATGCACTGTTCTCAGTTATATTTAAGAGCAGGAACATTTTCAAACAAATAGCATCATTGGTCTGTTTTTTTTGGGGGGGGGGGTTTGGTTTATTGAAGCAAAAATAACCAAGAGTCTTATGGGCCCTCAGAAAGTAATATATTTGTTACATCATAACTATTCAAAGATTGTAGCTCATTTTATCAGGTGAAGCCCACAAAGGCTTCTGCAATAATAGCTTTGTTAGTCTTCAAGGTGCCACATTACCCTTAGTTGTTTTGACTAACAAGATAGGGCTAGAAAACCATTATAACTGGCAATGGTACTTCAGTTATAAATGGCTGTCTGCTCTCGTAGGAACTTTCACATTCATTTAGATCCCATTTCATGGCTTAGTGTGAATGGCTTCATCCCCAGAGTTTAGGTAGGTGATATCTGGAGAAGGGCAGTCACATGGGGGGGGGGTGATGGGAGCAGTTCATCCTGGGCAACAATTTTTTGGGGGCATCCCAGCTCATAGCCACACTCCTGTGTGCCGTAACTATGCCCCACATGCCTTGACCACACCCCCATGTGCCGCAGCCCCACCCCCTATGCCATAGCTGTGCCCCCCAGGCAGCCCCCCCTCCACTCACTCCAAGCTCCGCCGCTGGAGAAGAGGTCTTTTCTGTGGCAGTGACCCAGATGTGGTAGAATTCCCTTTCCAGATCATTTCTGTGGCAGCCAATTTATTGAACTCTAGTGTGAAGTTAAGGTAATTCCGCACAGCATTTACCACAGCTCTGTTTACTTGCTACGTAAGTGGGCGGATCAACAGGAGAAGAGAGGAGCATGCTACCCTGATCCATCTTGAGTTCCATTGCTCTCAGTATATGGAGAACAACAAATAGGGATAGAAGAGCTTCTGTTAAACAAGGACATTCTTCACACAGTTGAGGACTCTGATTTGTTTTCTGGTTCCAGGTTGTGTGGTGAGTGTTAATGCATAGAAGAAACACCTTCTATCCAGACTTATGACTCTCCACATAAGGAAAGTGACAGAACTAGAGACAAAGGGGGGCAGGACTAGCAGATCCCGTTCTCACATATTGATTGAGCATGTTCACATAGTAGGCTCTTAAGGGCTTGTAAGAACTGCTTTTAACTTCTTTCACTGCAATGCCAGGGATTTTAATGTTGTCATGAGTTTATTGTTTTTAAAGTATTGTTAGCAGTTGACTGATTTTGTAGCTGATTAATTTTAGCTTTGAGAACTTTTAAACTGAAAAGGTTCGAGTATATATGCCTCTGTATATATAATTTTAAAACAACAAACAGCATTTCACACAGGTTGTTTTGAATCCTTGAAGGAGGCAGTTACTTCAACACAAAAATGAATGGCCAAGATCCTGGATCAGGGAGATGCAGTGTAAAGTTGTGCCAGGCAGAGCTACTGTGAACGTCCTTTCCCACCCACCCCAAGACCCATCTTTTAAGTTGTTGCAGCTCCTTCTCCCAAACAGCTGTTCACTGGCTGGTGGAGGACAGGAAGTGGCAGAGAAACGTCTTCCTATGTTGCTACAGTTGGGTGCACAATGGTGAGATATCGTTCAGGACCGGATATTGTTTTTCAAAGAACTGCACTTTTATTCTGCCAGAAAATGCTGGCAGGAAATCTTCCTGGACATTGGAACAGATACATTGGATGTAAAGCTCAGTTTTCTTGAGAAAATGGCTTGCCATGTTAAAATACTTTACCACGCTAGTTTCACATCCTGTGAAACGAAAATGAGAAAGGAGAAAAGAAAACCACAGATGATTTGTTGATGTAAACACATTGATGCTACCCTGAGTAACATTTTTCACTTGGGAATGTGTATATTCATATGTTGATTCGCCACTCCCCCCACTTATGCTATTAGATCTCATGGGCTCCAGTCATCTAGTTTTGGAAACAGATATATCAACTAACCTCAAAAATGAACATCAGAGATGGAGAATAGGATCCCTTTTTGTGATATATGCACCTCTCAGTCATCTACGCCTTATAGGTATTTGTTATATTGTACTAGAACAATTTTATGACAGCTACCTTTCAGAGTCTGCCATGTAATGGAGATTGGTTCAAACTCTCATGATCACTAAACCTGCTCAGTGTACATGCCTGTAGCTGTGGGCCTGGTGTTTATTTTGTGCTGTGAGAACCTTGGGTTATACTCTGCTGGATATACTCGTTCCTGCAGCAGAAGTGCATCCTGTTTCATCTGACACACCTAGATACAGCTAGGAGCTTAATCTGAGGGGTTTGAAAACATAAATTTTCTGATTAGCTGTATTGGAAGAAATATCTATTTAATTTATTTAAATATTTCTTTCTTCCTTTATATCAAACTACTCTGGAGTGGGATACAAACAGTAAAGCAATATTTAAAAAAATAAAATAGTCTGAAGCTCTCTTAAAGAGACTAAATGTCAAACAGAGACCATTTCCACATGGGGTTTTTAAAATGGTGCAGAGCGTCCTCCAGGGAGGACGTCTGCACCAGGGAGCGGACTGGGTCGGACCTACTTAACGTAGATCCACACCTCAACCCGCTCTGGAACGACCCCAAGTGGTCATCCTGCTTGCTTTTGAAAGACTGCTAAAAACAGGTCTTTCAAAAGCATGGAGAGCGCCAGTGCGAGCCTGCTCCCTTATGCAGATTTGCAGGCTCGCATTGGTGCGAGCCTGCGATCTGCCGGGGGTGGGCTTTAGGCTGGCGAGCTTCAGCAGTTGGTTGAGACCCTTGACCAACTGGAAGCCACCATTTTCGTCCCCGGAGCTGTGCAGAGCGGTGGCCACGCACTGCTCGGGAGCAGCCTGGACCGTACCAGGGAGCCTTGAAGTCCAGTGAGTAGTGTCATGGGGCTATTCCCTCGTCCCGTGCGGAAATGGCCAGAGTGTATGCTTTATGAATATCAAAGCATCATCACTAATCAGTAGGTGACACCCCCCCCAAAAAAGCCCAAGAGCATTGGTGAAAAGCCAAATTTTAATTTGGTATAAAGAATCACAACAAAGAAGGCATTCCTCAACACCTTTACACAATGCATTGCTCCCACCCCTCCAAGCTACCCTTCTTGACATTGGAAGAGAACAAGGAGATGGCCAAAAGGTGTATTGGACTGTACTGTAGAGACTGAATGAAAGATGGCACTGAGTCAAAAAAAGTGCACGCGGTTGCAAAACCATCAAGCAAACTGCCACCTTTTCACCCAGTCTGAACAGCTGCAGCCACTAAACCACTCTTTAGACCAGAGGTTTCCAAACTTTTCATGTTGGTGACACACTTTTTGGACATACACCATTTAGTGAAACAGTAATTCAGTTTTACTAGCAAACCAAAGGTTAAACAGTGGGAAAGGCAGCCCCCCCCCGATCCTGGCTTGCTGCTCTTGCCTTCACCAAGGAAAGACACCAGCAAGGGTGGCAGCAGCAGCAAAGGCGGCCCCCTGAGGTGATCCTGGCTCACTGCTGTTGGTTTCACTGAGGAAAGACCCTGGTGAGGGCAGCAGTAGCAGGAAAGGCAGCCTCCCCACCTGATTGTGACTCATTTCTGTTGCCCTCACTGAGGAAAGATCCCGGTGAAGGCAGCGGCAAAGGCATCTCCCCTACCTGGTCCTGGCCTGCTGCTGCAGCAGCAGGAGAGGCTCGGGTGGGGGGGGGTGTCTTTCTCAGCCCAAGGAGGTAACACATCTACACACTTCAGATGACACACTAATGTGTCACAACACACCGTTTGGAAAGCCCTGCTTTAGATCCATTTAAATTATACGTAACTGAACCCATTAATTCACCATGTGGTCAAAAGAGTAGACGATGTATTTTGATATGATCAGTTGGCTGTTTTTGAAAACAGTAATGAAGCAAATGCAAGCTGGAAATAGATTTCTTTCATGGATTGAAGCAATATATAACCAATAAAGAGCTCGATTGGTTATTAACGGAGATAGAACTAAGCAGATTGAATTGAACAGAGGAACAAGACAAGGATGTCTTCTGTCCCCTTTGTTATTCATATTGACAATGGAGATATGAAATAACAACATTAGAGAAGATAATGCTATAAGAGGAGTCCAAATCAAGAATTATCAATACAAACTTAAAGCATTTGCTGATGATTTGGTTCTGTTTCTTGAAGATCCTAAGAGAAGCATACAAAATCTTATTGGAATAATACAAGAATACGGAGAATTTTCAGGATTCAAGGTAAATAAAGAAAAAACAGCTTTGTTAATGAAAAACATGACAGACAAGGAGGAGAACGAATTAGCACTTGCAACTGGATTTAATAAAGTACGAAAAGCAAAATATCTAGGTGTCTGGATAGCAAAAAGGAATAATGAGCTGTTTCAAAATAACTGTGAGAAAAAATGGAAAGAGATAATTAAAGACTTGGAAAGGTGGACTTCCATGAAATTGTCTATGTTGGGGAGAATAGCAACTATCAAAATGAATGTTCTTCCAAAGATGAATTTTTTGTTTCAGAATTCTCCCCATAATAACAAACAGTAAACCTTTCATACAGCAGAAAAAAGACCTGACCAAATTTATATGGCAAGGGAAAAAACCAAGAATTAAATGGAATATTATGACAGATCAAATACTACGGGGAGGAATGGGAGTACCGCATTTTCAATTATATTACAAAGCTGTGGCATTCATATGGTTAAAAAACTGGATTGACTTACAAGATACAAGAATGCTTGCACTGGAGGGAGCAGACCTGAGGATGGGATGGCATGCCTATATGTTTTATGATAAAGCAAAAATTGACAAAGATTTTTCGCATCACTATATCAGAAAATCGCTTCTGAAGATATGGAATAAATATAAGAGTAAAAACATAAGGCAGCTACCCATGTGGGTATCCCCTCAAGAAGCTTTCTTTGGAAGATGGAAGGGAACAGAGAAATGGCTGGGATATGAGGACATATTAGAGAAAACAATGACAAATGCTTATAAGATCAAATCAAGAGAAAAATGGGAACAGGAAGGATTGCCATTAAGTTGGTCTCCGTACAGGCAGCTAAATGAGAGATTCCAGATGGACTTGAAAACCTATGGAGTAGAATCCAAAGAAAGGACAGGAGTGATTAAATGGATCTTTGACAATCCACAGCATCTGTTAGCCCATATATATCAAGAAATATTAACACAGGAGAGAAAGGAGGAGATTGTGAAATCTGCAATGATTTTGTGGGCACAGAATATTGGGCATTCAATTCAATTAGATGAATGGGAACAGAGCTGGAAAAGGACACAAAAATTTACAATGGCTCAGAATCTCAAAGAGAACTATTTTAAAATGTTTCATAGATGGTACATGACACCAGACAAGTTAAAAAAGATTTAGAATACAGGTACGGGAATGTGTTGGAAATGTCAGAAAGAGGTGGGAACAATATTTCATATGTGATGGTCATGTCCCAAGGCAAAGAAATATTGGAGTGAAATACATAAAAAGATGTGTGAAATACTGAAGGTTCAATTTGTAAAAAAACCTGAATTTTATTTGTTAAACATGACAAATGTTCTTGAGAATACTAACATTAAGAGGCATTAGAGATTAATATTGTACATGATAACGGCAGCTCGAACTGAATATGCCAAATTGTGGAAGTCTCAGCAAATACCCACAATCAAACAATGGTGGGGGACATTTATTGAGAATAGAAATGCGGATATTGTTTCACAAAGATTAAAGGGGAAATCGGACGATCAGATAAAAGCAGAATGGCAAATTGTAATGGGTGATTGCTGGGAACTGCCAAGTGAAAATGTCTGAATTATGGTTGAAATTAAAGAGGAATAACTGTAACATAACAGGAGTTGGGAGAGAAACGCAAGATCAAGCACGTAAGATAGAATCATAGAAATGTAGAGTTGGAAGAGACCACACGGGCCATCCAGTCCAACCCCCTACCATGCAGGAATACCCTCAAAGCACTCCCGACAGATGGCTATCCAGCCTCTGCTTAAAAACCTCCAAGGAAGGAGACTCCACTACACTCCGAGGCAGCATATTCCACTGCCGGACAGCCCTGACTGTCAGGAAGTTCTTCCTGAGGTTCAGGTGGAATCTCCTTTCCTGATGAACATGGAATTGTGAGGCATAATTTTTAGATGTGAGTAGATGTCTAGAAAATGAAAACTAGATCAGAGTGGAAGAACAAAAACATTACATGTAAAAGTACAATTTGAGAAGATTTTTTTTTATTTGTGAAACTTAATAAAATTATTTTTTTAAAAAAAGAGTAGACCATGTATCAAACATATAGTACTAGGTAGTACTTCAGAATGGTCAAAAGAGCAGCTCATTGAAAAGTGAGGTGTTGACAGGTGAGGGATGCCTGTACATTTTAATGTTTGATGAGTGGCTTGAATAGGTGTCCTCTGTCCTTACACTTGCTGTCCAAGACTATCCCTTTAGTACTCTTACTCTTATTATAACTGGTACATGTACTGGGTAGCTGCCATTGTTTTTCCATGAGTAGTCTGGAGTCAAAAAAAGACTGTTTATAAACTAGATCCTTTGTGTATAGCAAAGGGAGCTTTAGCTATTGGACAATATGGAAATGTAGAAAATAAAAGCAGGTTTAATTTAGCAGTGGTGGATTCCTGCTCTGGCAGTGGGTTGGATTGGATGACCCTTGGGATCCCTTCCAACTCTTTGTCCCTTTCCATACCCTATCTGGATCTGTTGTCTGGTGGTGATCCCAGCAGTGCCTCTACTGGGAAGGGAGTGCAATGGGAGCATTCCCTCCCCTCCCTGCTGAAGGAAGCACGACATGCCTCTTCCTTCTGCAGTGCAGCTGGCCACTTTCCCAGGCTACGCAGGGACAGGAAGCACCTCCACTGCACTTCCTGGGCTTCCACAGGCCAGGTAAGTTTGGGATGGTGGTGCAATCACAGGTTATTGACAGGGAAAATCCATCAATGACTTAATCCATGATCGCAGTGCCTTGTGATGGGAGAAGGACGAGACCGCAATGACATCATGCAGAAGCATCGTTGCAGTCCTGCTCCTCTCTCATCCCCATGCCGGGATAACAGTGTTGTGAAAAGGACCTATGATTACATGAAATAATGTTGTAAAATAAAATAATAAATTAGCATTCAGGAATGGGTGCTTGCTACTTGCCAACAAACAATTCTACTTTAGCTACATCCTATCTATACGCCTGGAGTACAGACGCTTCAAATTAAAGTTCATTGCATCAGTTTTGCTTTAATTTTTGAAGATCTTTACTATACGAAGAAGAAGAAGAAGAAGAAGAAGAAGAAGAAGAAGAAGAAGAAGAAACAGCAGAGACTGCTTAAACTTGCTTGTACTGTGCCCGTGGATGTAATCACTGAATTGCTTCCTTATCAAGGAAAAGATTACAGAGTAAATGTGACTGAACTAAGTTGTAATCCCCAAATTTTAAAGTAACTAACTTAAATAGGGAAGCCTTATGAGCTTGGACTTTGAGGAGCATAGCCACTGTTGAAGAAAATACGTATTGTGAAATACAGAACACGGCAGCTTATATCAGTAATATATGTCCGCTTTAAGAATCTTTAATAATTAGATAGGAACTGCTGTAGGCTTTAGCATTTGAGATAAGGGGAATCTGTTTTGCAAGGCTTCCCAGGAGTAAAATCTATAAACAAAATGATTTTGTTTGGAGAACTGTTTTGTTAAATGCAATTATTAATTGCTGTGAAAATTGGGGAAGTGTGCAAATATTTATGAAACGGCAAGCTGAAAATACAAATATAACCAAGGAAGAGTGTTCATGGCTCATTACAAAAGCTCAGTGAAGCCACACTGTTCAAGGAGTTCTGGGCTTTGTACAGTTACAAGGATAACTCACAATGAATTATTGATCCAATGAATCTTGCTTCTTTCTTTTTTTGTCCTGTTAGCAAATTGTCTGCAAGAAGAGTGTGAAATTTTCAGATGAATTAATTATGGGTCTGATCCAGGGTCTATGAAGATGAGGTCTGAGTTTGTTTGGACTGAATAGGATTGAATAAAACATAGATCAATTCCTGCTTAACATCACTCACCCATCCTCTTAATCATTTTCCGACTCTTGAAGAAAGTACTGGCAAACTGCTAAATGAGGATTTTATGAAGATCCTTTATATAGACGCATATCATTCCACAATTCTTTCCCTTTTACATATTTTACAGTGTTTATCGTCAAAGACAGAATGATATTTGGAGTATGATTAAGGAAAATATTAATTTCAATAGTTTAAGCAGCACAGATACATGAGTTGTTCATGGGGGACAGCAATATTCTACACCTAATATCTGACTTTAGACATGCATTGGCAAAGCGTTGTCCTCAACAATCCGTATCATTATAAAAATTACAGTGCTGATTATATTTGGAGAAAAATCCAAAGTTTGAACCTGCACTTCATACACTCATCGAAAATACCAGTAAATGTATTCAGGATTTTACTTACTGGTCAAGTCATGCAAGAAAAAGCCTGTACTGGAGTTTTTAGGATTAGAAGTTCTATATTAGAATGTCAGAAAGAGATCTACAAAGCAGAGGAAAACATGTACAAAGCCTGTGTGCAGTTTAAAAATCCAGAAGGTAACACTTTAAAGAGAAAAGATCAGCAAAATACATAAATATATTGACAGGTGAACATTCTGGTCCTAGAAGAGGTTCTGCAGGTCTTATTTTTGTGTTGTTCTCCAAGCAAACTTTCCTGTTTCTTCCTGCTAGATGGCGCTGCTTTCTAACAAAAGTTACTTTGGGACCGCTGTGTGTAGTAAAAACTCTGCAAACCAGTAAAAAGAAAACCGAATTTTGGGCAGCCTGATTACCAATAATAACAATGCTAAT
This sequence comes from Cyclura pinguis, assembly GCA_030412105.1. Classification (NCBI taxonomy): domain Eukaryota; kingdom Metazoa; phylum Chordata; class Lepidosauria; order Squamata; family Iguanidae; genus Cyclura; species Cyclura pinguis. The sequence goes on along the minus strand of CM059600.1, from coordinate 105,338,142 downwards.
CGCGATAATAATAATAATAAAGGAGAGCAAGGATGGTAATAATAATGATAATGACAACAATTATTATCATCATCATTTTCAAAATTTACCTTACCCTCATACAAACTGGTACATCATCATCATGATCATCATTAATTTCATTTATATGCTGCCAGAGACGGACTTAATGCAGCTCAAAAAATATTAACAAATATTGGATAAATCTATTAGCTTTGTTACCCTTGTTACCATTGCTTATTTTTTCCACTGTCCAGTTCATTCTGTCTTGTTTCTGTATTGGTTTGTGATTGCCTAAAATACAGATTTTTGGCAAGCAATGTGTCCCTATATAATGACTTTTTGTACATTTCTTGCATGTACACACACAGAGAAAGAGAATTGTGTATACACATTCTATTAATAGCCACATGTTTGTCCACATTTTCTCCTAATATACATACTTTTGCACTTTTGCGGGGGGAGAGAGAACTGCACTAGAAAATCTGGAGAACTGTAGGTATAACAGGACAGTTGGTAAGTTCATTTCAAGTACCTGAGCTGAATGAAATTTGCTCCTATTGCTAATTTGCAAAAAGAACGAGGCTGTGCCACTTACTAGAGTCGTTGGTTTAGCTTGTCTTCTGCTTTCCAAAGACTCAGGTAATAAAGTCATTAAAAACATCATAAAAACTGCACACAATCCTGCCAGAGTGAAATGTTTATGAAATCCCATTGATTTGGGTACAGATAATTCATGCACATACTTAAACCCCCTTTTCAAACCAATGGGATATAAACGTCAGGCTACACTCAGAATAAAGACATTAGCCACAGGCCTGCCTATCCCAGTCTGCTTAATCAAAACCTATGGCCTTCTTGAGATCATTCAGGATCCGTCCATGATTGACTTTTAGAAGAAGGAAGTCTCATCATTACTGCACAGGTTCTGAGTATGTTCCCTTTTGTATGCTTCAGGATAAAAGAAGGCAATTTCATACCTTCCAATATTTCACAGATGAAAACCAGGACGCATGTGGCCAAGCAACATCAGAGTGTGGTCAAGATGGTAAATATAGTTAATTAGAGAGGACAGACAAGCTAGGAGCAAGTGCAGCCATTTGCTTTTGCCTGAGCCTACTGAGGCCATTTCCGCACTACACTCTTATAGTGCGATTATTCCACTTTCAACTTCCTATGGAATCCTGGGGTACGCAGTTTAGGGAGGGGCCGGCCAGCCCCTCCCTAAACTGCAAACCCCAGGATTCCATAGGATGTTGAAAGTGGAATAATCGTGCTGTAAGAGTGTAGTGTGGAAATGAGATGGACATGATTCTGCCTCCTTCTCTCCTCTCCCTCCTGCTGAGTTATTTAAGTGAAAAATACTTTTGTACTTTGAACTCAGTTTGAAGCAATCAAAGTAAACAGAATATGAAGAGGGAAAGTGGAGGCGGAGAGAGAAACTGGGACTTTTTAAGACTGTATCATTGAAGAGTGTGCACTCTGGGGTTGCTTTTTATCAATGAGACAGCACAAAGGAGAAAAGGTGGGTTCTAAGCTGTGTAGGACCAAATAAGTTATAACCTAGCCTTGTAGAAACTATGAGTATAAAAATATGCTATCCTTTTATCCTTTTTTCTATGTTTTCACATGTTTTAAACTGTTTTACTTTACTATTTTTAATAAAACTGTAGAAGACATTTGAATCAAATAAGTTTTATCTCTACTTCATTTGAATTAATTTTTGTATGCTGACATGGATCCTTTACTGGAAGAAAGAAAGGCTATAAATTGTAAATAAATAAGATTGTAAAAATAATAACTCACCATTTTTCAAAAACTGAAAAATTGAAAACAAGCACACAATAAGAGTGACCATGTTTTTGGCCCAAATTCTCACTAACTCACCAAATAGAAATCCGTGAGGTTCCCATGCACGCAAGTGCAATTTTCAACCCTGCCTTTCTCCATTATGATAGGTTGTGCTGAAACTCCCCTTTTTTCGGGTGAGTGGGTAGGCTGAGATTGCAACATAAATTTGTCCTCTTACTTGACTGAATAAATGCTAGCAGTACTGCTTAACATTTGTATAGCCCTTACAACAGAGCAGAGTGTTTCACTCATGTTATGCTGTCTGCTCTACTGGCTGAACAGTTATGTGCAGATTTATAAAAGCTCAAGCCAAAGTGACTTTCTTTGGAGTCTCACACAGAGTGCCAAGGTCTTGGTTGCACACCCCTCAGTTTGGTTTCTTTACCTAAGTCAACACTTTCTTTCTGTCTTTCTTTCTTATTCCTTCCAGATAAAGCCAACTTGGTGCCCTCCAGATGTTTGCATTACAGCTCCCATCAGCTGCAGCCAAAATGGACAGGGATGATGAGGGCCCAGAGCCATCTGGAGGACATCAGGTTGGAGAAACCTGCCTTAGTGTATAATTTTCATATGTACAGTCATGTTTGTTAGTTTCTGTCCAGGTTTTTACCACAACATACTCTGCATTCCTTTGTGGTCTTCTCCCACTGTCTACAGTTTAGCCTTTTAAAACACAAATCTACTTGAGCTATATTGCTGGTAACTGTAGAGGAAAATCCACATTATTTCATTATTTCTTTTTAGACAATGTGAACTGAACCTGTCCCCACTCTGACTACTTTGACCAGTAGAAACATCTAAAATGTGAGATTTTTGGCAGCTGTAATCCTGATAGTTAGCCTTTCCAAACTGTGTCTGAAGGTATGGGGTGAAACGACTGACTGTGGGAATGGGGTCATATTGCTGAGCAAGGCCCTTAAAACAGGCCAAGGCGTCCTGTCACAGAGGTCCTCCGCACCTTGGATCGGACTAGGTTCGGACTATTTACCTTAGTTCTGCCCCTTAGTCCGATCCAAAATGCCCCCAAGTGGTCCTCCAGCACGCTAAGTGAAGACCAGAAAAATCCGGTCTTTCAATCTTCTGGAGCGCTCCATTGCTTTCCTCCTCACTTGTGCAGAGGCGCAAGCTCGCACCAGTGAGAACCTGCGATCAGTGGGGGGCAGGCTGTGGGCATGGTCAGCATCAGTGGTTGGTCCGGACCCACGAAGAACAGGAAGCCGCCATTTTCAGCCCGAGCAGTGCACATCTACAGACCTCGCACTGCTCCGATTCGCCCTGCAACAAACAGAGGAGCCCTGCAGAAGGGCTTAAGGGAAAGTCCATGTTGCTTCGAAGAGAGAAGAACTAGTAAGTAACGGCATGGAGCTATTCACTCGCCTCGTGCAGAAAGGGCCCAACAATGGCTTTTTGATGGCCCCAAAAACCTTTCATTGGTCCCAATTGTAAATGTGGCCATTGAAAGGCTGGACCCTGGTACATTACACCAACAGCAGCCTAGTTCTTCTGTCAGGAGATTCCAATGTAATTGCCTTGGGGATTGTGTGGAACTTCCATTGGGAATGGCTCTTTTTTGGTGCAAACTGGTGCTTTGTGGTCTCCTAGTATGAACTGATATTTGTATATAGATGCTGTACTCCAGCCATATGCAAGAAGGAGGCTGGGATGGCTCAAATCATAACAGTGTGGGATCATAGCTGTACCATAATTTCAAGTAGAGGTAAGGAAAGGGCAGTCACTGGACCACATGTACAACCCAAGGTTGTCTTCGTGATCCTTGTCTGCATGTATATCATATTGAGTTAATAAACAAGTACAATTATTAACAAGTAAAATAAATTAACAAATAACATTTCTTTCTTTCTTTGTTTACAGTGGTCCTGTTCACTACAGGAAAATCTGTGGACAGCCAGCAGAACCTTGTTATCAGCGGGTTAGCTGCAGCCATCAGAAGCAGGACTCCTGTCACACGTCCTTGTTGCAGTTTTGCTCACTAGTGGGAGGGGGTGGAAACATCCTCCTGCTTGTGCCCCATTCACCAGCTGAATGAGCCTCCTTCAATTGATCTATCAGCTTGTTCTTAAGGAGGTCTGGAGGGGGATTTTGGCCAGGACACATTATTTAATTAAGTATTCTTAACTTAAGTAGCCAATCTAGAATTTCAGTGATTGTTTTGAGTACAGCACTGAAGGATACTTCTAGATAAGGTGTGGAAATGTGTTTGTTTTGTTAAAAGCAGTTAAGCGTACTGGTACAATAATCTCACTCACCCCAACATTTAGCTGGAAGCAGATTTGCTTTCTCTGGCCATTGGCAGGTGGATGACACCAACCGCATAATGCTGAGGTGCAGACATCCAATAAGGCTTCTAGAGCTGGATGAAGGGCTGCTTTGCCCAGGCTTTGGCCTCTTTCACCTTTGGAAGTCCCCCACCCTCCCTCCCTTTGTAGCATGGACTTTGCTAGTTACCATTCAGAGCTGTGTAGGAATTTTTGATCATGCCGTATCTGGCCTTGGACATTTTTTTGCTGACCTCATGCTGTATTGGATCCCCCCGTTTGTTCTGTTTGTCACAACTGATGGGCTGCAGATAGCTGTGGGCTTCCTGAATTGCTGTCAGGTGAGGGAATCTGCCAGATTTCTCACTGGTGGATGGCTTGGCAGGGGGTACCATGAGACAACTTCCTTGCCTAACATGGAACAAAAATGCTAACTAGTGCCACTTGGGGTGGGGTAGCTGGTACTCTCTGTTCCCCTTTACAGAGAACAGAGAATGATGAACTATAAGGATTTTATCCACAGTTCAAAGCTGGGAAGCCATTTTAGCTGGAAAGTCAGCTTATCTGGACTTCTTGACAGATGTTTCTGCATGTCTCATTTTGCTGCTGTATTTCAGATGCCAGTTACTACCAATGAATGTTTTGGCTTTTATTACTCCAACATCTGGTCAAGTGTCATCCTTCCAGGTGGGAGGGTGATACCTTGTGGGAAAGGAAGACTTCACCTTTCTCCTGTCTGGTTTTTCTGATTGAAACTGACCTCACTTCTCTTTGAGAAGACAGAAATGTAGGTATTTGTGGTGGGTAAATAGAAGAATTTTGACTCTGAAGTTATACTGTTGTCTTTAAACATAACACATGGAGCCCCTTTGAAGGCTCTTCCTGATGCTGGATTGGGTAATTTGAAGCCACCTCCCCACTCAATTTGTCACCCCATCTCTGTAGCCCAGTCATAGAGTCATAGGTCAGTGGTAGAGAAGATGATTTGCATTCCGAAGATCACAGAGTCAAGCCTTAATCTTGTTAGTCAATACTAGAGAGGATTTGTTGAATTAATTGAACTTAACACATTGTCACTGATTCAGTGTATCTATTCTAGTTGGAACTAGCAAGAAGACTTAGGCCAGAATCTTTGGGCTGCAACCAGTTAGTTCTAATTATAGTAGATCTGTAATAGTAGGTCCACTGAAATCAATGTGACTTATGTCCACAATGAGTTACAAGTATTATTCACTTCGGTGGGGTCTGCTGTAGTTGAGCATAATATTGGATTGAGCCCCTAATACCTACAGGTAAGGTTGGGAAAGACTTGTGCCAGAAGTCATGGAGAGCCATTGCTTCCAAGGAGTTAGACTTATCTTGAAGGCTAGGAGATGTGAGCAGCCAGCATCTCTTTTACTTTCCAAAGAAATGCATTACACTGTTTAAATGATATGAACTGTTTGCAGCAAGGGTGGAAACCAATTTTAGTGATGGTTTGTTATTATTTGTTTTAGTTATGTTTAGATGATTGCTTCTCAGCCTTTTGGCTAAGATCAAGGTGCTGTGTGTAGATGTCTGTTAATGGCCATTTCTGCACGGTGTGAGGGAATCGCCCCGTGATGCTACTCACCGGACTTTTGGGCTCCCTGGTCCAGTCCACGCTGCTCCGGAGCAGTGCTTGGCTGCCGCTCCGCACTGCTCTGGGGACGAAAATGGCAGCTTCCGGTTGGTCGAGGCTCTTGACCAATCGCCGAAGCTCACCAGCCTAAAGCCTGTCCCTGGCAGATCGCAGGCTCGCACCAATGCGAGCCTGCAAATCTGCATAAGGGAGCAGGCTCGCAGTGGCGCGCTCAGTGCTTTCGAAAGACCTGTTTTTAGCGGTCTTTCAAAAGCACACTGGACTACCATTTGGGGTCGTTCTGGAGCGGGCTGGGGTGCGGATCTACGTTAAGTAGGTCCGACCCAGTCAGCTCCCAGATGCAGATGTCCTCCCTGGAGGATGCTCTGCACTGTTTTAAAAACCGCGTGTGGAAATGGCCAATGTTCCTATGGATGTATTTTTTGTTGTTTTCTTTTGTATGTTTGTATGCTGTTTATTTATTTTTTAAAAGTAATGTGTCACACCTAAGAGGTACCTGCAAATGCTTGCTGCTCCATCTGAAATATAAGCTTTTTATACTTGGGCACCTAGAAGAGCTGGAATTTGTGGTACCCCAATTTTGCTCCACAGATGTGCTCATATAGTAGCAGATCCATCCCTCCCTGCATGTCCAACAGCAACTTAGAAAAATAGCACAAACTGCTAGGGAATAGACCAGATTTTGGCCACCTTGATGGCTGCTTTCAATTAAAAATAACAAAGACACTATGGGAGATCTTGATCAAGCCATGTTATCCTTGTTGACTACTTCTATAAATCATAGCTTTTCCCTTTAATATGAATATATGTCCAGTCCTATCCAGCTTGTAATTTATATGAATTTTGAATGAAAGGCTCCCAGTTATCCAACTGGTTGTACTTCATGATGGCACATGCCATATACCGATATGCTCCGTATGCAAATTTCTTGTAATAGGGAATCTATTCACAGAGTTTGGAAGGGATACATTACAAAGAACAAACAATGGATAACTTTTATGGTACCACTCTATTCTGCATTGGTTAGACCTCATTTGGAATACTGTGTCCAGTTCTGGGCATCTCAATTCAAGAAGGATATTGACAAGCTGGAGTGTGTCCAGAGGAGGGTGACCAAAATCGTGAAAGGCCTGGAAGCCATGCCCTTGAGGAACAGCTTAGGGAGCTGGTGATGTTTAGTCTGTGGAAGAGAAGGTTAAGAAGGGACATGATAGCCGTGTTTAAATATTTGAAGGGATGTTATGTCAAGGAGGGAGAGGGCTTATTTTCTGCTGCTCCAGAGACTAGGATAAGGAGCAATGGATTCAAGCTGCAGGAAAGGAGATTCCACCTGAACCTCAGGAAGAAATTCCTGACAGTCGGGGCTGTCTGGCAGTGGAATATGCTGCCTTGGAGTATGGTGGAGTCTCCTTCTTTGGAGGTTTTCAAGCAGAGGCTGGACAGCCATCTGTCGGGAGTGCTTTGATGTGGCTTCCTGCATGGCAGGGGGTTGGACTGGATGGTCTCTGTGGTCTCTTCCAACTCTATGATTCTATGATTCTATGATTGTAATTAGTTCTGTAATGTAATGCATAACTACATTACATTGCAGTGTAATGGGATCAGTTTACTCTTTGATTCTGTAGTATGTCAGCTTCATGTATTTTACAGCCTGCTAAGGGGCCAAGGAATACTGCAAATCTATAGATATCTCCATAATATCTATAACAGCAGTAATATGTTCCAATCATTTTCTGGTCACACTGCATTTTCCCAGAAGTACAATTCTAAAAAAATATTTGTAGAGGCAGCTTTGGTGGCATGTGTGTTCTTGTCCCCAGCTTTACTAGTATTCCCTGATCCCATGTTTGTTTATGTCTCTCATTCTGGAATAATTAATGTTGAATGTTTGCACAATCACTAATGGTGGCTGGATGAACCCACCTTCAAATGTTCTTTGAAAGGATTAAAAATGCCCTGTTTCCCTTCTCTGTTAACAAGAGAGTTCAGTATAAGAATCTTTGGAATCATATTGATCCAGTTATTATTTCTGAAAATGAATGAAATATAAAGTTTTATGAAAATAATTTGGTTGGGATATATTTTTTCAGCTGAACCTTTTGTTTATATTTTTAAAGCCACTTTCAACATTCTTGCCTATAACCAGAAATCTTCATGAAAAAATATAAAACCCCCAAAACACAAACAACAACAACAAAAAACAAAACAAAAACAACAACCCATAGATGAAATGGCACTCTGCTGTTAGGTTAGCTAGCCTGTACTGAACCAGCTATGAATCATCTTATCCTCTCCAATATTCCACAGATGAGAACTGAAATAGACACGACCAAGCAACAGCAGAGAAGGTCAAGATGGCAAAAGTTATTAATGGGGAAGAACACTCAAGCTAGGAGAGTTGTTTGAATTCCTCTTTGGTGATTTTCCTATTCTTCAACAACATGTATAAGAAATGGAAGAATGGGGAAATCACCAAAGATGAATTCAGATAAATAGCCAGGATATGTGTAAAGGAGGTCAGAAAAGCTAAAGCACAGAATAAACTTAGGCTTCCCAGAGAGATTAAAAACAATAAAAAGGGCTTTTTTAAAGATATGTCCACAGCAAAAGGAAAAACAAGGAAATGATAGGGTCGTTGCGTGGAAAAGATGTCCAAGTACTAACAGAGGGAAGAGAAAAGGCAGAACTACTCAATACTTCTCCCAAAAAGAAAGAAGTACTCAACCCGGGGAGTGGGAGCAGGAGGGGAAGTGGGGGAAATGCAGCACAGAATAGGTAAAGAAGTAGTACAGGAATACCTGGCTACACTAGATGAATTCAAGTCTCCAGAGCCAGATGAATTACATTGAAGGATATTAAAAGAACTGGCAGAAGTAATTTCAGAACCACTCACAATAATCTTTGCGAACTCTTGGAGAATAGGAGAAGTCCCAGCGGACTGTAGGAGGGCAAATGTTGTTCTCATCTTCAAAAAGGGAAAAAAAGAAGACCCAAATAATTATTGCCCAGTCAGCCTGGCATCAATACCAGGAAAGATTCTAGAGCAGATCATTAAACAGTCAGTTTGTAATTACTTAGAAAGCAATGCCGTGAACACTAAAAATCAACTTGGGTTTCTCAAAAACAAGTCATGCCAGACTAATCTTATCTCTTTTTATGATAGAGTTACAAGCCTGATAGATGAAGGGAATGCTCTGGGTGTAGTATATCTTGATTTCAGGAAGGACTTTGACAAAGTTCCCCATGATATTCTTGCAAAGAAGCTAATAAAATGAGGGCTGGACAGGGCTACTGTTAGGTGGATTTGTAACTGGTTGACCGACCGTTCCCAAAGGGTGCTCACCAATGGCTTCTCTTCTTCCTGGAGAGAAGTGGCTAATAGAGTGAAACAGGGTTCTGTCCTGGGCCCAGTGCTGTTCAATATCTTCGTCAACGACTTGGATGAAGGAATAGAGGGCATGCTCATCAAATTTGCAGATGACACCAAATTGGGAGGGGTTGCTAATACACCAGAGGACAGGATCAAAATTCAAAATGACCTTGACAGACTGGAGAGCTGGGCCAAAGCTAACAAAATGAATTTCAACAGAGAGAAATGTAAGGTCCTACACTTAGGCAGAAAAAAATGGAATTCACAAATATAGGATGGGGGACACATGGCTAGATAACAGTACATGTGAAAGGGGTCTAGGAGTCTTGGTGGACCACAAGCTGAACATGAGTCAGCAGTATGATGTGGCAGCCAAGAAAGCCAATGTGATTCTTGGTTGCATCAATAAGAGTATGGTATCTATATCAAGGGAAGTAATAGTATCACTCTATTCTACTTTGGTTAGACCTCATCTGGAATACTGTGTCCAGTTCTGGGCACCTCATTTCAAAGAGGATATTGACAAGCTGGAGCGTGTCCAGAGGATGGCGACCAAAATGGTGAAGGGTCTGGAAGCCATGTCCTATGAGGAGTAGCTTAGGGAGCTGGGTATATTTATCTGCAGAAGAGAAGGTTAAGAGGGGACATGATAGCCATGTTTAAATATTTGAAGGGATGTTATGTTGAGGAGGGAGTGGGCTTATTTTCTGCTGCTCCAGAGACTAGGACAAGGAGCAATGGATTCAAACTACAGGAACAGAGATTCCACCTGAACCTCAGGAAGAACTTCGTGACAGTCAGAGCTGTTCGGCAGTGGAATACACTGCCTCAGAGTGTGGTTGAGTCTTCTTCTTTGGAGGTTTTTAAGCAGAGGCTGGACAGCCATCTGTCAGGAGTGCTTTGATGTGGCTTCCTGCATGGCAGGGGGTTGGACTGGATGGTCCCTGTGGTCTTTTCCAACTCTATGATTCTGTGAGAAGCTGCAGCAGTTTATTTTTGCCAGAATCGACTGGGAAAAGCAAGATCTCACTCTCCCCTTTTCTTCTTCCTGCTGAGCTATTTGAGCACAAACCACTTCTGCACTTTGAATTCCATTTGCAGCAAAAGAAGTAAAGTGAAAACAAAGAGAGAAAGTGAGAGGAAAAGAGAGAAACCTGGACATTTAAAAAAAAACTGAAAAAATGTGATGATAGAGAATTAATTAGGACTATCTCTGCGAAAGGAGAATAATTCAAATATATAGTCTCTCATGGCTTTCTAGACTTCAGACAGACAAGACTTAAGCTAGACTACAATGTTACCACCCCTTACATCCTCATCCTGTGGGAGAGCAAAAATAACAAGAAATATCATTTTTTATACAATACTGGACATGTGGTTGGGAAATATATGCTAGGTCAGGATGACCTCAACATGGACAGGTCATACATTCAAGAGGATTGGACAGAAACCCCTGACGTTAATGGGCTTGGGATAATACTCTCAATAACCCAACCTCCAAGTACAATAGTAGACCCCTGCTGTATACATTTCCTACAGAGACCTTCCCCATTCACTTTATCTGACCGAGACATTAAGAGGCTGTCAGGACTCCCATCAATGTTTTGTTACCTACAGTTAAGACAGTCAGCCTATTCTGGACCCCTTTGTTTGTTCAGCAAGAAAGCCATTAACACTCACCCCTTTAGGGTTGGAAAAAGGGTATTTAAGCCCTAGCTCTGACTGTGGCAATTTGTAGTACTTTGGACATAAGTTGTCATGTTACTCTGCACATTGGCACCCAGATTCCCGTGCTCTATGCTACCCTCAGACTGCAGTCTGAGCCACTCCATTTCAACCTTTTTCTGGACTGGTAAATATAAGTCTCTGCACTTGAAATCTCTCTCTATCCAACCTTTCTCATTTTACCCTTCACTAGCCTTGTCTGGTTTATGAGACTGCTTGATTTCTTGTGCATATATCTTTAATTTCTAATAAAAATACTCTTTTAAATTTTAACTGGTATCATCTCTACAGTTCGTATTGGTATCTGCCATTACCCTCCTCTCACAGGTCTCCTTTGAGCTAATAATTCCGCAAAACCTAAGGGGACACTGGCACTGCTGGATGACCTCAAGATCCCCAACCTTTTAGGGTAAAAATAGAATCATCACTAGATTCTGCAGCTTTCTAATTAATTATACTTAGTGACTCTTCCTAACTAGATAAAAAATATAATGAAGATGAGGGATTTCTGATCCAAGTCACCTTGATCTCTAATACACCACACTGACATGATTCTATTATTTTTCCTGCTTTTGCGGGTCAATGGAGAAAGAGACAAGGGAAACAGCTCAAACTTCCTTCCTTCCTTCCTTCCTTCCTTCCTTCCTTCCTTCCTTCCTTCCTTCCTTCCTTCCTTCCTTCCTTCCTTCCTTCCTTCCTTCTTTCTTTCTTTCTTTCTTTCTTTCTTTCTTTCTTTCTTTCTTTCTTTCTTTCACATCATACTGTCTTTGCTGGTGCGTTCACTAGTTACTTGAAAGAGCAGCATGACTGGGAGGGAGGGGGAGATTAAGGTCATCCAGATATGCAGAGAATATTCAAACTGGAAGCAGAGCTTCTGTTGGGGGTGGGGAGGATGGAAAAGGCCTGTTTTTCTAATAGTAAGCAATCAGGCTACAGGAGGATGTAATTTGCAGATTAGGAAACTGAACAAAGGGGATAAAATTAACTTTATAACTGTGGAAGGGGTGGGGAGAAACTTTGTTTGAAGGGGATAAAATAAAAAAATGGAAAGAAAACCACCATAAAAGAGTTCTGTTTGATACAATCTGACAGCTGATTTAAACTAAGTTGGAAGTACCAGCAAATAAGAAGCAGCATCTCTCCCTCGCTCTCTCTTTCTCTGTCTTCCCATGGTATAAACTGGAGTGTGTCCAAACTAAGTTTGATCATCCAGGCAGCCAGTTTCCAGAGTGTGGGTGGAGATGGTGCAGAGGAAGGGACAAGAATGTTGCATTCTGAAGCAAGTCCAGTCCTCTCCCCTCTTCATAAAGGAGGTCTCACTCTGTCAGTCCATAAATCAGGGAAGGAAGGAGAAAAACCCACCCTATTCCTCAAGCCCTGTATGAAGCACTGCAGCTCATTTGTTTGTCTCTGGATTCAGGGACCTAATGGGTGTTAAGTTTTGTTACTTGTGGAACAGAATACATTTCATGTGATGCTGTAAGGGCTAGACATGAACTGGAAACTTGAATGTCATAAAGCCCTTGGTTCTTTCTCTGGAAGCCCTTTGCTCTAAGGACATTGATACACATATTCTCCAATGCCATCCACTTGCTTCATGTTGCAATCATAATTTGACTATCCTCTATTAAGCCTTTCCTGAGACTAGGGCCTAAATTCAGTTGCATGGCCCAACTAGAGCACACCCACTGAATCAGTGGGCTTTACATAGAGGTTGGTTGATCATTTAGCAAATTATTCCATGGATCTTCTTTATTTGATACTAATGCCCAAATGAATTTAGACCAAGGAGTCCCAAACTCTGTAAGCTTTTGTCTTCAGGGTAAGGCCTTAACTCAGAGGTGAGAAACCTCTGGACATCCACATATTCTTTGCCTACAACTCCCATCCTCCCTGACCATTAGCCATGTTGGCTGGGCTAATGGGAGCTGGAGTCTAACCATAGCTAGAAGACCACTGATGGCTGATCTAAATTCTTTATTATATTACCCGCTTTTTTGGCAAGAAAAATTTCTCTAACTTTCTGATATTCTTTCCAGGAAAAAGCAGTCAGAACAGATCTGGTACTCAACTGATTTTATTTTATTTTTTAGTATTTTCAAGAAATGTTCTCCTGACTATTCCAAGCAGAAGCAGCCCTCAGAGTACACAAATATCTCTATCACTAACTGCTGCAAAGAGTGAATGTTTAATTTTATACACTGAGTGCAGATGGGAGTGCAGTGGAAAACAGGTATTGCAACTCTGCCTTGAACCCTGGGGTGGTGGTGGTGGTGGTGGTAATAATAATAATAATAATAATAATAATAATAATAATAATAATAATAATAAATATTTCAAATTTTGTAGAAGTTGTTTGGGAAAATAAATAAATATGCATTAAAGAGAGAAACATGTAAATTAGCCAGTCAAATGAACACTGAAAAAACCAAAAGCAAAAAAAAAAAAAGGTACTTTGCTGCTTATGTTCTTCAAGATTATTTTCTGATTTTCCAGATTTGCTGATAGTATTTAGGTTTAACAGCCACTTTACATAAAATGAAACAGGTTGTGTCTTAATGCTGCTATATAAATAAACAAGGTTTGCACATTTGGAAGTTTTCCTACAGTTCTAGTGATCTTCCCTGTCTTTTGAAACAGAACAAAACAAAACAAAGTGTGATGGGTTAAAATTGATTTGGATCAGAAACAGATTATATTTTTCTCAAAAAATGAAAATAAGAATGAATAAATCTGACTCCTATCCCCAACAAACAAATAAACTGAAAAAAGGCCCAGGCATTTCCAAGTCAATCTGTCGCCATTTCCGCATGGGGTTTTTAGAACGGTGGTCTGTCCTCCAAGGAGGAGGTCTGCACCTGGGAGCGGACTGGGTCGGACCTACTTAACGTAGATCCGCACCTCAGCCCGCTCCGGAACGACCCCAAGTGGTCGTCCAGCGTGCTTTTGAAAGACCACTAAAACCGGGTCTTTCAAAAGCACTGAGTGTGCCACTGCAAGCCTGCTCCCTTATGCATATTCGCAGGCTCACCCCAATGTGAGCCTGCGATGTGCCAGGGGCAGGCTTTAGGCTGGTGAGTTTCAGCGGTTGGTCGAGACCCTCGACCAACCGGAAGCCTCCATTTGGGACACCGGAGCAGTGCTTATCGACGAGCACGCGCTGCTCCGGAGCAGTGTGGACTGGACTAGGGAGCCGAAAAGTCCAGTAAGTAGCGGCGCGGGGCGATTCCCTCACCCCATGCAGAAATGGCCTGTATTGGGATCAGAGAGTAAAGGTGTGTTTTTTTTTGTTTGTTTTGTTTTTTTGCATTATGATGCTCAGAATCTGCTAGCAAGCATCTGTTCTGAACCACACTCACAAAGGTTTCTCTCCTCATGTGTGACTTCCATTCAAGCCCCATCTCTCCCACCCTTTGGTTTTAACTTGACTTGACAAATTGGGAAAAAAAGAAACGGGAGGATTAATTATCTTCCTTCAGTATAGGGCCAAGATATTCTGTTGCCTGAGGCAAAGAAGAAGATGGTCGCCCCTTCAATTCTATGTGCAGAAGCTGACCAGACTGGCACACTAGTCACAGAACAGTTTCTTTCACCACTAGCATCACTAGCAGTATCAGATGATGATGGTGATGATGGTAGCGGTGGTTGTAGAGTTGATGATAAGACCTTTGTCATGTCTGGCTGTCAACAAGCCTTCCTAGAATGCCTCTGGAAGCACCCTACCATGTCTAGAAAGGACCTGGGGAACGACCTAGAGTTCTTTCTCTGCTGTGGTGGCAGCTTTAAAAAGTATTCTTTAAACAGTATGTTATGTATGTATGTATGTATGTATGTATGTATGTATGTATCACACTGATATTGTACCTTCCCTTCTGTGAGCTCAAAGTGGCATGCATACATGGCTCACCCATCACTTTATCCTTACCACAACCCTAAGAGGTAGGTCATTTAAAGGAAGGGGCAAGATCATCCTGTACATCTCATGGCTGAATAGGGATCAGAAAGCAGGTTGCCCAAGTCCTAGTGAAAGACTTTAAATAACTCTATGCCACAACACACTTTCCTATGTGAAAAGAAAAGAAAAGAAAAGAAAAACAGTGTTTTTTGAAGCAGGAAGGAGAATGAAACAAAACAAGTGAGAGGTTCAGATGGGGGCGGGTGATAAGACTCAAAATATGACCATCCACCCCACAGAAACAGTTCCCCAGACTCTGCCATTCTGTGGCTGGGTTATCAAATTAGAACATCCCTCTGCCTGTCCACTGGTTGTGCCTTTGTTTGGCCCTTTCCGCACCGGGCTATTAAAACGGTGCAGAGCAACCTCCGATGGAAGCCTTCTGCACCGTGGAGTGGACTGGGTCAGACTACTTTTCACAGTTCCGCACCTCAGTACGCCCCGGAGCGATCGGAACTAGTCACGCAGCGTGCGTTTTAAAAACCTCTTTTAAGAGGCTTTTCAAAAGCACGGAGCGCCCGACTCTGTGTCGCTCTGTCGCCGCGCTCCGGTGCAGATTTGCAGACGCGCACTAGTGCGTGCCTGCAGATCTGCTGGGGGTGGGCTTTAGGCTGGCGAGCTTCTCCGGTTGGTGGAGAGCCTCCACCAACCGGAGGCCACCATTTTGGACACCAGAGCAGTGCAGAGAGACGAGCTCGCACTACTCCTCATCCTGACGGACTCGATCGGACGGAGAAGAAATCTGGTGAGTCCCGTTTCTGCCCGATTCACACCCCACATGTGGAAAGGGCCTTTGTTTCTTTGTTTCTTTATTTGTTTGATTTCTGTCCTGCCTTCTTCCCAATATGGGACCCAAAGAGCCTAACAATATAGGTTAAAGGCAAAATAGCTAAGCCAATATGCAGTACAAAGGTTTAAAAAGAATTAGATGATCAAACTAATTAAAAGATTCACTTAAAATGATTGAAAATACAATGATTATATTACATACTAAAACAGCACACCTATAGCATACTCTCAACGATTCTATTTCCTGAATCACAGACAACAAGAACGGGCTGTTTATGCATTAAAGCTGTGATGCCTGCAAGGAACTGGTAGACTGCTTTTGCATTGCATCAGATACCCTTACCTGTTGTTGTTGTTTAAATACTGTAGATATTTTATTGAGGGATTGGGAATCACATAGCCCACCAGAACTCTTCACCATTGGCTATCCTGGCTAGTGCTGCTGGGAACTTCAGTTGCAACAGCATCTGAAGGGCCACCTCTCTTTTACAGTAATACTGACACTATTATAGAAATTGCTTTTGACAATTTGGAGTATGTTTTACACGCTTCTTTAAATACAACTGTTTGTGGAAAATGGACTTATACATTCTGTTTTGTATGTTTCTTATTATGACACAGATTTGACCCTTTTGCTCATATTGGCTCACTGTACTCTTCCATACAACTGGGTTACAAAATGAAATAAAGATAAGAGAAATGTGATGCCTAGTCTAATCCATTAGGTAGCTTTTACATTGAGTGGAATAACAGAACTTTTTCTGTTCTGCCTGACATTTATCTCTATGTATGGTGGTGACTCACATCTTTGGTATACTGATGAATATGTTAGTGATACGTTGTATAACTCTCATTGCCATTTATTTGTCTGAACACATTAAAAAGAAGTCCAAAGATAGTTTAAAAAATGACAGAAAGAAAGAACCTGCTGATGTTTGCTTGCACATTTTTGCAGTAATGCTGTAGAGCTAGTTCGCCTTATTTAAATGAAGGCTTTAGGAAACCTTTAATTTTCCACTTTATTTAGCATCAGTTCATGTCACATTAAGTTCTCCTGTACTGAACTGGAACTTGTATATTACCGTACTGAAGATTTTTTTAAATATATGCATAGGAGGGGATAACCCCATTTCCATGGTAAAGTTGCCTTAGCATCCCAGATGACTTGATCTTGCATACCAATGTTATACACATGACAGAACAGAGTCTGCAGGAGCTGAGTCAGTGAT
Source organism: Cyclura pinguis (assembly GCA_030412105.1). NCBI lineage: Eukaryota > Metazoa > Chordata > Lepidosauria > Squamata > Iguanidae > Cyclura > Cyclura pinguis. The sequence continues at coordinate 105,321,329 of CM059600.1, read as the reverse complement.
ATTATGTGCCTCTGGACAGTCTCTGCTTTCCTGAACAGGTATAACATTTGGACTCTGAAAAATCTTATGCAGATTGTCTCATTGGAAGATTCTTTTTGTAGATACCAATGACTCAGCTTGTGAGACAACCTCTGCTTCTACTTTGTTACACAGCATGTAAGAGCATGTCTAGGAGAGTCAGTGTAGTATAGTGGTTTGAGCACTGGACTATCATCCTGGAGATCATGGTTCAGATCCCTCCTTAGCCATGGAAACTCATTGGGTGATCCTGGGCAAGTTACTCTCTCTCAGCCTTAGATGAAGGCAATGGCAAACCTCCTCCTAATAAGTTTTGTCAAGAAAACCCAGTGGTAGGTTCACCTTAGGGTCTCCATAATTTGGAAATGACTCAAAGTGTTTGCTTTATTCTGCTTGGATATTATATTTATTTATTAAAATATTTCTATCCTGTCCTTTGTTGTGAGAACACACAATTATAACAACGTCAACAGTTTAAAACAATTTGAGATACAAATGACAGAATACTTAAGATAGGAAAAAAACATATTAAACCAATCACTGGGTTTATACAGCAGAAAGGTTAATTCAATTAAATCCATGCACATGCATACTTTAAGAAGTAGTAAGGTTAGAGTCCAGTGGCTTTAAGGTGTCTAAAAGAGATCGTCATTGGCATCAACTGAGCCTCCAATGAGAGGATGTTCAATAAATGAGGTGCCACAGCACAGAAGAACCCCTCCCATGTCCCTGCATGACGTATCATTCTCACCAGTGGAAGATGAACATGGCCTTGGATATGACTATTTAGACAATGGATTTTGCCAAGCTATTGACATTTGCAGAGAAGAAACTAGTTATGGAGTCAGCTTCTACATCAGAGAGACTTAAGAACTTTTCTTTATAATATGAAGTTCGTTATTTCCTATCATCACAGTTCATATAGATCAAGAATAGGTTCCAGGAGGAATTACAACTTCAATCCACCCTTTGTGTCATATTTCCCCATTTCCAAGTGGATCAAAAAGAGACAGATGTAAAGGTGAGATACTGAAAGTACAACAAGAGATAATTTCAACATGAAAATAAAACTGAGAGGTATCTGAAGAAACTTGGGTGGCTGAATAAGGAGCTTTCAGCTGAGTTGAGATTTTAAGGAGGCACTATGGAAGAGTATAAACAAGAATACAAACAAGCCTACAATAAATTTGAGATCTACAGAGGAGGCACTATTGTATGGTGCAACACCTCGTGAAGTTAGGAGTACAGATTGAGGGAAGTAATAGTACCACTTTATTCTGCTTTGGTCAAATCTCACCTGGAATACAGAGCCCTATTTTGGACATCAAAATTAAGAGAAAAAATTGAAAAACTGAAGCATGTCCAGAGGAGGGCAATTAAGAAAATGAGAGCTTGGAAACCACGTCTGGTGTAGAATGGTTGACAGAATTCAGTATGTTTAACCTGGAGAAGAAAAAAAATTGATAATTGACATGCTTGTTGTTGTTAACTGCTATCGACTTCAACCTATGGTGACCCTATGAATTAGATACCTCTAGTCATGCTATCCTCAACTACCCTGTTCAGGTCTTGCAGATTCAAGGACGTGTCTTCCTTGATTAAGTCTATTTATCTATAACGTGGTCTGCCTTTTTTCCTTCTGCCTTCCACCTTACCAAGCATTCTTGTCTGTTTTAGTGAGACATGCCTTCTCATGATACGGCCAAAATACAACAGCCTCAGTTTAGTCATCTTAGCTGGATTTGCTTTAGGACACATTTGTTTGTTTTAGCAGTATAGGGTATCTATAAAACTCTTCTCAAGCACCACATTTCAAAGGAATTGATTGTATTTCTAAGCGCATTCTTCACTGTTCAGCTTTCACAACCATACATAGAAATTGTAAATACAATGGCATGAACAATCCTAACTTTAATATTCAGTGATATATCTTTATACTTGACATGATAACCATCTTTAAATATCTGAAGGGTTTTCATTTGGCAGATAGAAACAGCTTGTTTTCTGCTGCCCCAGAGGATAAGGTCTGAACTAAAGGATTCAAGACAGGACATTCCAACTGAACGTTAGGAAGAACTTTTCTCTGTTAAGAGCAGTTTGGCAGTGGAACTGACTGTTTTGGAAGGTTGTGTTGCTCTTAGAAGTTTTTAAAGAAAGACTGGAAAGCCATTTGACAGGAATGCTTTAGCGGTGGAATTTTGGATTAGCTGTGGGTTGGATTAAATGTCCCTCAATACTCCTTACTGTTCTAGAGTTTTATGATTCTATGACTACGTGAACTCTCACTATTATTTCTTGCCATTAGAAGATGCAAGAGGAACCTGGCTGCAGTGTCACTGCCGTATTTGCCCAGGGAAGGTTCAGTGATTGTCTGCTACACTGTGGTAGATGATGTACTACTATTATGAGCTACTGTTATGTATACTATTATGGTAATACCAAAGTACTGCTAAGAGAATATTTTATTCTGATGTAAAGACTGTAGTTTATCTTTTTGGATCATTACAGATGTTTGGCTAACGAAAATACCACACACAAGTACGACAAAATAAATTACATCCTCTTCAAATACGGGAACGGATGCAAAATCTTACAGGATTTATGAAAATACATTTGCAATAGAGACTAGGAATGCAACATAAACACATATTGTAGATTGGGGGCACTTTACGATTAGGTATACTGACATCACCTTGTCTAGTTACCCAGTTCATTATTATTATTTTTACAGCCAGGAATTAGGAAAAATGCTTGAGAGATTTTGTGCCAGAATAACATGCCTAGCTTTGGAGACAGTGCACAGTATTTTGATGTGGATGAATTAGTGACGCCACACACACACGCACGCACGCACACACGCACACACACATACATGGATTTGACATTCAGGACTGAGTGTGACTCCCTGTTATTTTAGTAGTCAATTCTATTTTGTTTTATAGCAGGGGAAATTAACAAATACACAACATGTCTTCAGTTCCAACATGGTAAGGGGTGTACAGAAAAGTCAGTGCTGCAATTATATATCCCAGGGTACATGACTGGGAAGATATGTACATGTTGAACCAAAGCTTCCACTTGATAATCACTCTCAGTAATAGAAATTCAAGATCTATATATCTATATTCTATATTAATATATAAAATTTGTTTTTTTAAAAAAGAAAAACATTCTGAATATTGTTGTATTGGAAACTTCTACCAATGCTTCTGTTGCTTGAGTTAATCAAATTTTTCTATTGCTGCACTGGGAGTTTAAAGCATTCTTGTAACTTCCTGTCTGAGTCCCAATGGTTCAAACATTATTTCATAATTAGCCATTACAATTATGCTATATGTTTGAAAAAAAGGAGGGGAGGAAGTAGGAAAGTAGCTTTTCTTTCCCTTTTTACAGGCGGAATTACTGTTTCTGTCTGGGGACTTAAAAAAAAAGCATGTGTCTATGTCAGTAAGAAAGAGTGAGTAATTTTTATCTCCTCCCACTCGCTCGGGAAATGCTGACACGTGTGTTTGAGAGAGATGGTCTGAAGGCAGAAAACACTGTTGCAAGTCTCCACTCAAAGCCTGACCCAGCCATGAGCACAGCACCATGGGAAGGAATGTGCTCATGTTTGTGTCTAGTGGTAGATCAAAAGAATGAGGATGCCTCTGTTGAGTTCTGCAGTCCTCCAATAGATGATAGGTCACCTGGGATACTGGTTTGCAGTTCATTTATTGTAGTGTTGGTTTGCAGCTCATATATCTTTTATACAGGCATGGGAACGAAATTGGTTGGGTTTGGAATTCACTATGAAAGTATCAGTTTTGCACCTCCTGAGACTGGTAACAAGAAGATGCTACTTCATATCTCAAAAATCCATCTATCTCTGAGATTCCAATGAATTTCTTGGTGATGAAAAAAGATGCACACAAAAAAGAACAAAAAATGTGTAATGAAAATTTGAAAATTCATGCGTTAGTCAACGTGCAAAATGCATGAAAATTCATACATAAGGAAAATGAATGAAAATATCATGAGTATTTTAGGAAACTATGTACCAAAGTGTGTAGAAATATCCTCAAGGAAACAGAAAAGCCACACAATTCAGTATTATATGTTACAAACAAGAATGCAGTGGGGTTCTAAGAATGAACGAACTGCAGCACAGCAGCTGGATGATGCCTGGAATCCCTTCTCCACTGGCCACTAATCAGCAGTGGGGGTCCACACTGTGGTATTAACTGAGGTTGCATAATGGGATGATAGGAAGGGGAGTTATGCTCTGCCAGGGATCACACAGGTCAATATTGTAAACTGGAAAGATGGTCTGAGGGATAAGCTCCATCTTGTCTGTTTGTTCTAAGCTTTCTTCTTTGGCCATTTCCTCCCTACACTGTTATAGTGCTATTATTCCACTTCCAATATCCTGTGGAATTCTGGGGTTTGTAGTTTACTGTTGCCAAAGAGCTCTCTGGCTGAGAATTCGAAATGCCTGTCCCTAATCCGCAAACTCCAGGATTCCATAGGATGTTGGAAGTGGAATAGTAGCACTATATAACAGTGTGGTGCAGAAATGGCCCTAGAGTCAAAAACACCAGGTAGGGTGAGAAGATGGCAGGTGGTGACTATAGAAAATATGAGGCATTTGGTGAGAACTGAAGGTTAGTCTGTAATGGTCTACAGAGTTTGGAAACTGGGGTTCCATATCAACTACATATTTCCAAACCTTCCATTTATTGTTGTTACTACTGTATAATATTTATTTATATCCCACCTTTTTTCCCAGCTTGGAACTCAAGGCAGCTTACAACAGTAAAAGCAATCATAACTAAATGTTCACAACATAAAAAAAATGCAGTGAAACTACAGATTTTAAAAAGCCAATTTAAAATATAAACCATTAAAAGAAAAAAAACCAGCAAATGAAAACTCCAGCAAGTTATGCAAGGCTCCTTTCCCCTCGAACAATCAGTCTTCCAAAGCCTGACAGAACAAAAAAGTCTTTACCTGCCTTGCTGAAAGACAACAAGGAAGGTGCCAGTCTAACTCTCTGGGAAGTGAGTTCCAGGGACTGAGAGCAGACACCAAGAAGGTTTCTCATGTTTTCACGTATCTGTGAGGGTGATGGGACAGAGAGTGGGGCCTCTCAAAAATCTTGTGGGAGACTGGCGGGGCCATTCCTGGACCTTCCTCACATCTTCTGAATGGGGCAGTAGAACATGTGGCTTTCTTCCTCCCAGTTAAAGATTATGCAGTCTAGGTGTTACATGTATAGCCCTTCCATACCCTACCTTGTTCCATCGTGCTTCTGTCGCAATCCTGGCTGCAGCTCTGCCAGGAAGGGAGTGTGATGGGAGTGCTCACCTCTGCATGGGACCAGCTCCCTGTGGAAGGGAGCATGATGGACACTCCACTTCTTTACACAGCACAGCTGGGTATTTTCCCAGGTTGTGCTGGGGCAGGAAGCACCACCATTGCACTTCTTGCCCTTCTGCAGGACAGGTAAGTGTGAGGTGGTGGTGTGATTATGTGTCATTGACAGGGAAAACCCGTCAATGATTTAATCCACAATCATGCTTCCTGGGGACAGGAGAGGAGTGGGACCACAACAACGTCATGCAGAAGCATCGCTGCAGTCCTTCTCCTCTCCCACCCCTATGCTGGGATGGGAGGACACTGTGGAAAGGCCTATATTTGTTTAAGATAAAGAAGGACGGAGGTTGCAGTTAAAATTTTGGAGATAGTAAAAGAGGCAAAAGGACATGTTTGAACTTTGAGAAGCACCTTGGGGGTGACAGATGCCTTCTTGAAGATCTGACAGGGGGCAGTCGACTTACAGTTGGGGTACTTTAATTCACTTATGTTCAATGTGTATATTTTTACATGTGTTTAATGATTACAACAACAAAAAGTGTAGTGGCATTGGTTCTTGTGGGTTTTTCGGGCTTTGAGACCACGTTCTGGTTGTATTTTCTCCTGACGTTTCGCCTGCATCTGTGGCTGGCATCTTCAGAGGAATGGTGAATTGAAGATGCCCGCCACAGATGCAGGCGAAACGTCAGGAGAAAATACAACCAGAACACGGTCTCAAAGCTCGAAAGACCCACAAGAACCAATGGATTCTGGCCGTGAAAGCCTTCGACTCTACAGTGTAGTGGCACTTTAAAGATAAATGGGGAGTTGACACAAGCTTTTGTAGATTGCAGCCCACTAATCCTCTGCCTGAATTTTTATTTTGCATATATTACAAAACAACATAAAGCTCTTTCTGCAATCTTACCCGTCTCTGGCATCAGCTCAGCATCATCCTGGCGGCAGTTTGCTGGGATGAGAGTGCGGATGTGAACGCTCTCCTCTGCACTGGCTGGCTCCCTGCCAAAGGAAGCACGTTGGACACGCCTTTTTTCCAGGCTGCGCTGGGGCAGAAAGAGCCTCCATAGCACTTCTGGCATGTCTACAGGCCAGGTAAGTGTGAGATGGTCACAGGATTGTGGGTAATAGAGTGGGAAAACATGTCAATGGTTTAATCCATGATCATCCCATCTGGCAACAGGAGAAGGATGGGACTGCAACAATGTCATGCAGAAGTGTCGTTGTAGTCCTGCTCCTCTCCTGTCCCCATGCCAGGATGGGAGGCTGTTGCAGAAAGGGCCTAAGTCTCCAGTGACCTCTTCTTTATAGGAAGTCAAATCTACCTAACAGTGCTCTGCCACTAGAAATTCTGCTCCAATTGCAGAAATCAGTTGCATGTAACAATATGCTAAGAATGCAGAGTGCAACTCTGTTGACAAGGTACCATTTTCCACCCAAGGGCTAACTGACACATGCACTGCAAAACCTGCTATTGGCTGGATGAAACTGGAAGTATATGGCCAAGATTCTACATTGGGAGACATAGGTATATCACATGGCTATGCCTCTGTAGATACACCTCCTGATGCTACCACCCAAAACCCACCTTATAAGTAGCACATCCCTCCAACACAGTCATTTGTATGTAACTGGAGGGTGAGGAGTTGAGTGGAGACATGTCCAACTATTTCCGTCCACTGTGACTGGCATCCAAGGAAACCTCTGGGGATCTTTTATCAGTTCTCTGCAGATAATGCCCTTTATCAGTTGTCTGAAGATGATGATCAGTTCTCTGCAGACGATGTGTCCAGCTATAAGAAAATGGATGGATGTGTCCCCACTCATCTCCCTGCTCTCCAACAACATGGGAATGACTATGTCGGGGAGGGCATGCACAGCTTAAAAGGTAAGTTTTTGTGTGGGTGGGTAGGTGGGTGATTTTGATCATTGCATAGTTGGATCAGATTTCTGACCTATACAAAAACCACAAAAAATTAGTTGCAATGGTGCAAGTCTAATATATTTTGTTGTAATTCACCAACAGGATGTTGGCCTTTGTTTTTTTAAAAGCTGGATCTTACTTGTATTTTCTTTCCCGAAAAGAATGGTTTAATTAATTTTTTTTTTTAAAAAAAGGCCTTTTTAAAAGTACTGCAAAATATAATTATTTCCCAATAACATTTAAAATACAAAATGCAATACCATACACAGTTGTGGGGTTGTTTTTTTTTTTCATTGTTTCATCACACAGGAATAGAAGAGAATTCATTGCAATAGGAACATTGCCTGGCTGGACATTCCTCTACTGTTTCATTTAGGAGAAAGTTAACTAGTTTGGCTCAGTCTGTTGCCAGTCTTCCTTTTAGAGGTATGCATGGGCATGGAACAGTTAATTCCTGCCTTCAGTGCTAGGTGGTGGAGGAGAAAAAAAAGAAAATACACGCAAGCAAGGAAAAATATTAGTCTATGTCTTTTGAAAGCCTCTGAAAAGATTTGTCTGAAGCATGTATTTTAATGGGAGCCATACAGGTGTTTTCAGAGCTGTTGAGAGCCTGAGAGCAGGCCTGGGGGCAAACCCAGGAATATCATATGGCATAATGTAACAAGAAACATTCCTCCACCACTCTGCATGTTTCAGTAGGAAAATGCAAATCAACTCATTTCCTCTTTTGAGGAGGACTTTAGATAAGAGGTCCTGGGGCAAAGTAACCCCTTCCACATTCCTTCTTCCATCAGCCATTCTCCTGCTTTTCCCTATAATGTGCTGTGGGGGTAACAGCATGCATTGAGATGAGGGAATAGATGCATAATAATAAATTGGGGAAAGAGGGATGAGTGAGTGTGTGTGTGTGAGAGAGAAACTGTGGGTGTGTGTCTATGTATGTAAAAGGGTAGCTGCTGTTCTTGCTAATTCTGAACATGTTCAGAATCAGGTTGTCCCCAAGATTTGCTCAAAAGCCAGTTCTACAAGGCTGTTTCTCATTCAGTGAGACTATCTCTGCATTTATAGATTGAATTACTCTCAACTGAAAATCACTGAAACCTGAAAATAAGCCATCTTCTCCCCTCCTGTGAAAAGTGCAAGAGGCCAGTACAGCTCTAAATAGCCATGTGTATCATTGAGTCAAGTAATAGTTCGCTTCCTGATTTATTTTTCTCTTTGTTTTTGTTTGGCTCCGTTCAGATTTAAAGACAGAAGTCATTGTTTCTTTTTTTAAAAAAAAATGGTAAAAACAGAAAACATATTCCATCTAGTCTTATCCACATTAAGCCTTTTTATGGGCTAGTCTTTTTGAGAGTAGTGAATCCTAGTTGTTACCATCACATTGCTCATTATTCCACTCAAAATGCCTAAAAATGCCATACCTAATATCTAAAATACCTAAAAATACCTAAAAAAAAGCAACTAGAAAAGTACTCATTACACCACAAAAAAGATAATGTCTCCACTCAATTTAACACTATTTTACCACCCTATTAAAAAAGTAACTCGTTACTGATAACTACATTGCTTTTAACTAATTACTTTTAAGGTCCTGTGTTGTGGAAGGCGACAAACTTCCCTTTGGCTTTGACATCAATTTTAAAGAAATTCCTTTCTTCTCCATTGGTTCCCCCCAAAACATGAAAGTGAGAGAAAGTAAAACTGACAGATTTATTTAAGCAAATTAACTGGAGTGCTTAATTCTGGCCTTGAATTTTCTGTATCCAACCACATTTGTGGTGCTGAATTTTCTGTCTCCATTTCTTCCCCTGCCCTTTCCAACAGGCTCCTCATCTTCCATATTTGACATAATTTGCCCAATGAATTTGGCTGGTATTGAAAGAAGACAGTTTTATTACGTTTGTTATCAAGTAAGATATTTCCATAATTCACAGATTTCTTTGTGACCATGGTTGGAAGAATTTGAGATTTTTTTAAAAAAGAGAGAATGCAAGTCACCATTTGAAAAGGCATGAAACAAGCCAGAGGAAAAGACAGGAATAAAACTGTGGTCATTATGGCCACTATGCACTGCTCAAACTCAGTCCTCTAGTTGCATAATGGACTGCTATTTTTTTTTTCTGCATCCCATATTCCCTTGGTATAGAATTTGCATCTTTCCCAGTTGTGGCCGGTGCTGTCTAATAGTTAAGCATCATTGGATGGAAGGAGATCTCAGGGCAAAGACTCAAGATGAAGGTGGATAGGGGAATGGTCCACCCAGCAAAAATTATTTTACTTCCACTTTGCTCACCTCCTTAAGTCGCCAGTGCCATCATTTAAATTGAAATCTCTAACCCTCTGACCAGAATCTAACTTCACAGCCTTACTTGGTATGTAAAAATATTCCATTTAAATCAGCAGTAAAGCTAACATGAAAGTGCCAATAAATAATATATGCAAAGGGTTTTTTTTATCAATATATAAAGAAAATGTGGAGTTGTGAAGCTGTTGAAAACAAGCATTAGGAGATGTAATGAAGCAGGAATTAGAACAGCACAGTTCCTCTGGCCATTATAAATGAGAACACCGGGTACCTTGAGAACAGGAAAACTGATGAGTACAGTCTGTTCAGGAGAGAAGGAGGGAAATTTCCCCCAGGAACACATTTCAAATTACTTATTTATGAACTGATGAACTGGGAGACCACCTATAGAGAGACAGGAGCAAGCAGTCTGCTGCAGACAGCTACAGAACTCCCAACTAATTGTGCTGCTGTTTTCTGTTATAACTCCTGCTATCCAGCTGGGCTTTCGGAGGGAAGAAATTTAGGCACCAAGTCAAAGTCGCACTTTCCCTCCTTCTTGCATAAATGTATACATGTATATTTTGATCTGGTAGAATCATTGGGCAGAAGCCTGGGAAACAGTTGCTGCCTTTGTCTCATTATGTGTGAGGGAATGACAGGGTGTTGCAGGATGCGTAGCAACAGAAGACTTTCGATACTGATAACACCCGCGCTAGGGCCTCTTCACTCCAGTAATGGCAAAAGTCAAGGTTGAGATTCGAAGGGATCTTTTTCTTGAAAGGCACAGAAGTGAAAGATATATCGTAGTCACTCAAAAATATAACCCACAGCTATATCTGTCGATCCTGAGAACAGTGTCTTTTTATAATTTATTTATTTTTTAACTCCATAACTACAAAGCTACACAAAACAAACAAGAATAAAGCAATCACCACTACTACAGTCTAAACAAAAATACACTTAAAACAAATACACCTAATACACAAACATATAAAGAAGAAAACTTCAAAGCAATAGTTCTTAAAGAAAAAGTGAAATGCAACTATGAATATTTAACAAAAAATGGGGTTTCCACCTTTTGGAACATAGACTTTAAATCATAGATGAGGTAAGAAACTTCTCTAACTCCAAGTATCATTTCAAAAACTTCCACTGCTATTTTCTCTAAAAAAACTAATTATTGAATTCTACAGTTAGCACATTGTTTTCTTTGTCATGCAATAAGCATATTAACAGATTCCAATCTTCCGCAAAAAGCTTCACTGTTTTCTCTCCCATCAATGTTTTTAAGTTGTCCGTCTTTGCTAAATCCCATGGCTCAAATAGCCAAATGTCTTTTGTTGGAATCACAGTATTCTTTCATTTCTGAGCATATAACATTGTTGCCAGAGTCACCATGTATCACAGAATTTTGCCATATTTCTTCTCCAATGACTCTTCCATCAGTCCCAACAAATATAACATTTACTTTTTTTCACCATGAGATGGATTAGGTTCCATAATCTTTTGGCTTTCTTACATGTCCACCACATGTGGTAAAAAGTTCCCACATGTTGTTCAGATTTCCAACAATAATTTGAAACATCTTTATGCATTTTGGCAAATCTTTCTGGTGTCAAATACCATCAATTTCTATCTTATGGAAATTCTATTTTGAGTCATAATGCAATGTAAATTTAACTCCCTCTGAGCACATTTTCTCCCATTGTTCCAACATTATATTATGCCCAACATTTTGTGTCCATTTTATACCACGCATTCTTTCTCTACCTCTTCTTTAATCTCCATTTTTAAACAAAGGTTTATACATTTTCCCAAATAAATGTCCATCATCTGCATACAACTACTTCTTATAATCAGTTTCATACGTACATACATTCATACACACACAAAAAAATACATTTTTAAAACCAACCTTGTATTTTTCTGCTATTTGTCTGCATGAAAACCATTGGAAATGGAATCCAGTTTTTCACACAGTTTAATACTATACTGATCTGGTTTGATAAGTCATGATAAGTCACTCATTTCTCTTTTGTTCCTATAGAAACCTTCTTAAGAAATTTGTATCTATTCCATATTCTCAGCAAAGCATTCTTACATAATGATGATTAAAACTTGCATTTACTTTTATTTTTTAACATGCCAGCAATATCCATGCAAATCTCTGTGCATGCTCTTTCAATTCAACTGTTCTTTTATTTGTCAACAAAATCCATGCTTTCAATCAAACCAAACGACTTGCAGAGAAATACAATTTCAAATCTGGCAATCCCAATCCACTTCTTTGTTTAGTACCTTGTAGGATTTTGTATTTTACTATAGGTTTCTTTCTTTGACATATACACTGTGATAAATTACGCTGCCATTGTTTAAAGAGTTATTAATCAGAATCGGTATAGTCTGGCACAAGCAAAACATTTCAGGGGGAAAAAAAATCATTTTTATCACTGAAATTCTACCCACTAATGGTAGCTTAAGTTTCTTCCATATTTGCAAATTTCCCTTTAGTTCATTACATACTTTAATATAATTTTTTTTTTAACATCATATAATTTGTGTTTCTTAAAGCGATACTCAGTTATTCCACTTTCTTCTCTTTTCTGAAGCCTAACTTTTTAATCCAACACTCTTGTTCTACCTTTCACATAGTTTTGGTCATCATCATCATGTTTTGATTATTTAACATAAATCCCACTATATTCCCAAATTCTTTTATTCTTTCTAACATCATTTCTATACATTCAATACAATTTTCTAAGAAAATCACAAAATCATCAGCAAATGTTCTTAATTTATATTCCTCCTTGAAAAATTTATCCCTTTAATTCTTACATCGTGACTTATTTTTCTGTTCGAAACTTCCAAAGCCAAAATGAAAAATAAATAAAGGGGAGAGTGGGCAACCTTGTTGTGTACCCTTTTGAATATCACGTGGTTTACTTAACTCCCCATTAACTAATATTTCTGTACATTGGTCATTATAAATTGTCATTATCCAGGTTAAGAAAATTGTCCCCAAACACCATCTTTTCCAAAACTCTAAACAAAATGTCCCAGTTCAGATCATCAAGGGTTTTCTTCATCTAAAAAAATAAAAGCATCCTGCTTCTCATTATGAAGATATCAATATTACAAAATATCTAGGACACCTCTAGTATTGTCTTTCAGCTGTCTTCTCAGCAAAAATCTACCTTGATCTTTACGTATAAAATCTTACAATTTTTTTCAGTCTTTCCACCAAAATTATTGCAAAAATTTTATAATCATTAATCAGCAAGAAAATCAGTCTGTAATACTTCATCATAATCAAGTCCTGTCCTTCTTTGGGAACTAAAACAATTGTTGCCTCCTTCCAGGTCCCTGGAAGCTTTTTTATTAATAAAATTGAGTTCATTAACCTTTGCAGTAGCAAACATAATTGCTCCTCAAAGTGATAGACCATCTGGCCCAAGAACTTTATCCAACTTGATCTTGTTAATAGCCTCACCAATTTTATTTACTATCATTGGTGCATTCATCACCTGTTTTTGAGAGTCTGAAATCTCAGATAAATCTTGTTTATCTAAACATTCCTCCATCTTCTTCAAGGAAATGTGTTGTTCCTTGTACAATTTAGTATAGTGTTGATGGAACTCTCCTAATGTTAACATTGTCATACACAATATCCTTTCCTTTTTGTATCTTTAGTGTCAGCTTCTTCTCTCTTTAAACAGCTTAAGGGCCAACCATCTTCTAGGTTTGTTGGCAAACTCAGAGTCCTTCTGTCTCATAAAACATACTTTTTTCTCAGTACCTTCTCTGTCATAGAAAAGTGTCTGATCCCTAAACCTCCCCTCACTACATAGCTGTGGTAGTCTAATACTACTAATTCTATCCTGCAGTATCCTGGAATCTGTAGTTTGATGAAATTCTTAGATTTCATTATAGACAGGCACTGGAATTCATTATCAAAAGTGGGTATTTTTCACACTGCACAGTTACTGTACTGTGATTACAGTTTAGCTATCATGGTTCTGTCTGCAGAGTACTAGTATTTGCAGTTTAGAGAGGCGTATTATAATGCTCAGCCAGAGAGATCCCCTAGTACCTCACCAAACTGCAAAACCCAGGATTCTAAAAGATGCAGCCATGGCAGCTGGAGTGGAATCATAATGTTATAGGTGTGCAATGTGATAGGATCCTAGATATCTTGGGCTATAAAATCAATAGTGGCCTACTGCAGAGAGGATAAATGCATTTGATGTTTCATAGGTGTGAAGCAGGACACAGAACAGTCAACACACATTTGAGAACAAGTTCTTGCATTAGTTAGCAATTCAGAACGATTTCCAAAAGCAGTCCCTAAGTCTCCAATGATATCTGTCTGACAATTACTTAATCTCACTAAGAACTAGTATTAAACGACCTGTCATCAATACTGCTACATGATGCTATATCTTGAAAGGAGGGAAGAGAGGGAGGAGGCAGGGAGGGGGAGAGAGAAAGCAAGGGTAAAATATCAATGTGCTTCAATCATTTGCAAGAAATTATAACTTTTTAACGAAAACTGTCTGCTTACAGCATTTACTATTCTGAATGAAAGATGACAGTTACCCATGTAGACAAGGGTGGCACAATGCAAACTGCCAACTATGAGGAGATTCTATACCACTTTGGGGCTGCTGAGTGATCAAATTAATGTCAAAGTAATTGTCACTTGTGAATATAACTGCTAGCATAACCAAATTTGGATATTTTTTTAAAAAAAAGGAAACAGAAAAAAAATCACAAATGTTCTGTTCATTGTTTAAAAGTTTCACTAAGTCCATTAAGTATTTCTTTCTGCAGAGAGAAATTGTTTTCTTTAAGTGTCATCACTTGTTGGATTTAGAACCAGCACAGTTTCTTGCCAACCACTGAATACTGACTAATTTTATTGTTACCCCACTTAAAACAAATTAATTAGATAAATAAATAAATAAAAAACTCACAAGGCAGCTATCAACCACCACAGTCCGATGCAAATATCAAAAAATACAACACAATCAGAAAAACAGAATGAAAACCCACTGTACCCCAACCATTGCTTCCTTTGTTGCGTTATGCCTTTGAGTCATTTCCAACTTAGGGCAACCCTAAGTGGACCTATCATGGGGATTTCTTCATGAGATTCTTCAGGGAGATTTGCTGTCATGCCCTGAGGCTGACAGTGTTTGACTGGCCTAAGATCACCCAGTAGTTTTCATGACTGAACAGGGATTCAAACTCCATCTTCTGGAGTCCTACTGAAACCACTACATCACACTGGTTGTCCATTCCCTCCTCACTAGTAGCTAATAAGTACAAATCCACACCATAAGTGCCTCCATGGCAATTTTGTGACTGGTGGGTGCTCCAGAAAGAAGACATCTTCTCTGTGCTTTTGGTTGCAGACATGCAGATGATGCTGATTGGGTGTCCTCAGCCCTCTCCTGGCCACAAACGGCAATAGGCAGTGGGCGGCTGACACTTCGACTGAGTGTGTGGGGTGGTGATGGTAGTACAAAAGAAGTACTGGATATTTCCTCTTGCAACAATCTTAATATGGCATATGCAAGTTTAATGGGAGTTTAAGCCTCTGTGTGTTACTAACAGAATTCCACTTTTCACAAACCATTCTGGAAACTGCACTGAAGGGTAGTATATAAATCTCTCAAATAAATACATAAATATATGTATGTATTGGCTGATGCACATCACAGTAATTCCATTACAGTATTTCAGCTGAAACATCTACTATCTCTTGTTTGTCTTCTACTTTTTGACTGAGATTCTTCAGCAGACAGTCAAAAGGGTACAAAAATGTGTTGGCAACATCCGAATTCTGCAATGTATGTTTTCTCAAAAAGTGAACTCAACAGAAACATTGCAACTGACTGCAGCAGGTTATGAAAAAGGTTATGATCCCCAAGTGAATAACAGATAGATCTCTACAGGAAAAACAACATTGATGTTAGATATATATGGAATATATGAAGAATGGTTATGTCAGTAGGTAAGTCAATTACTTGATTGTATGCTTGGTGCTACGATGGATGGGTGGTGAGTAGATCAATGGATGGATTAATTGATCCCAAAAGTCTTTCAGCTATGAAACCATTCCTGCAAATCTGGAAATCACCTTGGAAAATTGGACAAGAAAAAGAACACAGTCAACTTGCATCTGTGTCCGAGCCGATCTCACGGGGAAGAGAATGTTCTGGAAAAAAATTATGTGGCAATTCCTTTCTTTAAAAAAAAAAGTAAAAATGTTTCAAAGATTACAACTAGTTCAGTTCAAATAGCATATATTTCCTTAATAATTTGTATGCACCCATGGGATTTTTCAGCTGCTATGGAAGAATAGTGTGTGTGTGTGTGTGTGTGCTGTCAATTACATGATTTTCCTAAACAAGTGCCCAAGAGGGTTTGCCTGTCCAACTTTCTATCATGGGTGTATACTGCTGGAATGACTCAACCCTCTAGAATTATCAAATATGCACTCTTCTTTATTAGCTTATTTTGAATAGCATATAACAGAGGATTTGCGGTAGAAGAAATAATGTTGGTCAATTTCATTTCTATATGAAAAGCCAGCACAAGCTGACCTTGTTAACAGATTGCGCGCGCGCACACATACACACACACACACACAGATATTTGTCCTGCTTTGTGACTGTGACTACAGCAAAAGCTAAAGATGAATTCTACTATCAGTAAGAACTGAGATCTGTCTATACTGTAGTTCATTCTGCATATAGTTCAGAAGCAGTATGGTATAATGGCTATTGATTTGAATATTAGATAGAAATTCATGTTGCAATCTTATGGTTCATTGTAAGGACGTAAGTAGAGCAAATCACACACATGTTCTGAATTCTGAGGTCAGAGGAGAAGGAGGGGTCCACAAAGGTGCTGAGAAATCAAGCTGCAAGCCCTCCTTAGCTGGTCAGGCAGTGACTGGTGGAGGAGGAAGAGGACCAGGGCACATTTCTAAAGGGCTGTATGGCCTGATCGCCATAGGAGGGAATGTTGCCCCGGAAAAGAGGTGTCTGAAGTGGTTGAAGAAACTCAGAAATAATCAAATTTGTAAAAGTCAAACCTGCAAATGTGGAGGGCTGACTGTACTTTTAAAAAGCTCATTTGTTGTTAACTCGTGTGTCAGATTTCATCCTCTCCTATTTTGAATGTCTAAAAATCTTCTTAAATTGCACAGACGTTTATGTTCCTCTTGCTTGTTATTTTTCTCCCACTCCTTGTTCATTTAATTCTAGATCTTATGCTTTTTTTAAAAAAAAATATTTTTAAAGAAATTTTTAACGATAAGACTTACATGTTTTGAAAGAAAAAGAAGAAATAGAAAAAAAATCAAACTCAATGATCGTAATTATATACAAATACATCAAAAAAAGAATAGTAAATAAAATAAAACTTCCCTCTTAGTGCCACTGATTATTTCTTTAATCATATATATAAAGATCCTTATTCATGCCCTTCTTTTCATGTCTATCTTAAATCAATTTGCCTTTATATAAATAATATATTAAAAATAGTTAATTTTTAATCTAAAAAAACAGCTACTGTTAATGCAGAATAATTGTTTCTGAGGAAATTGACCAGTGGGTCCCAACTTTTTAAATAATTATCAATAGTACCTTCTTTTATCAAAATTGTTAACTTGTCCATAATTTCCATATCTAGTAATTTTAATAGCCATCCATCTACTGATGGCGAGGTATCCGATTTCCAATTTTTGGCAAATCGCAGCCTAGCTGTGGCAGTCATATAGAAAATAAGTCTTCCATATTTTTCCTTTAAAAGTCTTATGCTTTTTTCCTTTTTTTTTTTTTTTCATATATATAACTATGTTGTCCCCTGGTTCGCCCTATAACAACCTTTCAAGAAATGTGGGGGCTAGAAGGTTGGAAACACCATGCACTATATTGGGGGACCTGTCATTCTTCCCTCGTATTTATCCTTCCACCATTTCAACCCAGGCCCACTGTTGTACGCACAAGATAGATTATCATTGTGAAAACAGGATTGCATTTAGAGGACCTTCTGGGGTGTAGCTGTAGGCCTCAGTTACATCTGTGGAGCTACAGCTTCAGAAATGGGCAGAAGGTGGCTCTTTTCTCTGCTCGTCCACCAAAACTTGTTCTTTGTCTAGGGAAGAAGTCCTAGGCCTGTGGCAGCTCAAGCCTTGAGTAATCTGACAGAAGAAGCAAATTACATAGCCTCCAGCATTTCGTACTTGAAAACTAGCACGCATGTGACCAAACAATACCAAAATTGTTATCAAGATGGCAAAAGTTATTTATGAAGAAGAACAGACAGCTGGGTAAAGCTGCAGCAGTTTGTTTTTGCCTTGAGCCTATAGGGAAAGGAAACGATTCTGCACCCTCCTCTCTTCTCTTCACTGCTGAGTTAGTTGAATGCAAACTACTTTTATATTTTGAACTCAAGTTTGCACCAATGGAAATAAAGATGAAGACAAGGAGGGGAAGTGGGAGGAGGAGAAAGAAACTGGGGCATTTTAGAACAGCTGAAAATGGGATGGCAGAGCATTAATCAGGACTTTTGCTGCCAAATTGGGACAGATGGAAGTCGTGGAGCAAGAAATGTCATAAACTATGCAGAACACACTGCATAATAGGGCCCTAAGACATTGCTGATAAAATCGTTTACATACCTTTAAAAAAAAAATACTGAACAGCATCATAGAATATGGATATAGAATAAAAACAGATTTAATTTGGCTGCTGCATAAGAGCAGAGGGAATGTTCAAAGTGCTGTAGTAGCACATGGGGGCTCTGCTGGGGACATTTTCTTCAAGGGAAGAATGCTAATGCACACCATTTCATTGTTATTTGCTCAGCGATTCACCCCTTCCCCCCCCCCCCGGGGTAAGGGTGGGGAGGGAAAGGGAAAGGCATGTGGTCACATCAGTGAGGCTGCCTGTTTACTCAGAAATAATGGCTCTCCCTTTTTGGCAGTGGAGCGATTTTGTTTCAGGATAAATGAATTTAATAGATGAAATTCCAGCTCAGCTTGCTTGCCCTTTCCTTTGCAAGCAGGCAAACAAGCTGGAGGTTCATATCCAGCTGCAGAAAGAGTACAAAGAAATTCGACATACTGCATCTCCATTTCAGCTTTTGAGGGATCGTAAAGACAGAGATGAAGCAAACAAAGGTGACAATTTGTTTGATTTTACACCAACGTAATAAATGGAGCTATGAACTGAAGAGAGCTTGAATGTGTGGACACATTTCCTTTTTAAAATGCCATATGGTCTTTAGCTCTTGTTCCAATCAATGTATGCTTACAACTTATAGTTACATAAAGTTTGTGTCACCCCAAAAACATAAAAGTCTAAGAAAAGCAAAGTTCTGGTGGATCAAATCAAAGGCTTAACTAGTCCAGCATCCTATTTTCTATTCTGGGTAATCTGCTGTCTTAAAAAGACATAGAAAAAATAATAATGATACAATGTTTTGAAATACCTCTTACATGAACAGAATATTAAAAAGCCAGGGTATTTGAGGAAGAGGGTAAAGATGATTATAGAGGATACATTTACAGCTGTTGTTGTTGTTGTTGTTGTTGTTGTTGCTGTTGCTGTTGTTGTTGTGTGCCTTCAAGTCATTTCCAACTTATGACAACCCAAAGGTGAACCTGTCTTGGGGTTTTCTTGGTAAGATTTGTTCGGGGGGGGGGTTGCCCTTGCCTCCTTCTGAGTCTGAGAGTGTGTGACTTTCCCCAAGTCACACAGTGGGTGTCCATGACTGAGTGGGCCTCCAGAGTTGTAGTGCAACACTACAGCCATATTAAGTTGTTAAGTGCTTTGTATAAAGTAGAGCATCCGTGGTAACATAGTTACGTAGTGTAGCAAGATATACTGTTGCTATGACATGAATATCAAAGATGTTATTTTAGCATAATTTGGATTTACTTCCCCATGAGCTTATTAAAAATTATAGGAAAGTTCTGAGATTTCAAAGAATATAAAACTCTTCGCCTAGGCTCTATATTCTAAAGCCAAGAAACTAAAAGTCTTCCTGGGGAGAGCGTTCCATAGATGGGGGACCATTACTGAAAAGTCCCCTTTGCTAATCAACATCTGCACTATGTGAGGCTGGCAGCTGGAGTGGTAGGATATCTTCTTTCTGGCCAGTCTCTGTTAACACTTAAGCTCTGGTCAGTTTGGCTATGGGGCACAGAAGAAGCTGTCTCTTCCACTCCAGCTGAAAGCCAACATGATTCTTGTTTACATCAATAGGAGCATGGTGTCTAGATCGAGGGAAGTAATAGTACCACTCTATTCTGCATCGGTTAGACCTCATTTGGAATACTGTGTCCAGTTCTGGGCACCTCAATTCAAGAAGGATATCGACAAGCTGGAGCGTGTCCAGAGGAGGACGACCAAAATGGTGAAGGGTCTGGAAGCCATGCCCTATGAGGAACTGCTTAGGAAGCTGGGAATGTTTGCAGAAGAGAAGGTTAAGAGGGGAGATGATAGCCATGTTTAAATATTTGAAGGGATGTCATGTCAAGGAGGGAACGGGCTTGTTTTCCACTGCTTCAGGGACTAGGACAAGGAGCAGTGGATTCAAGCTGCAGGAAAGGAGATTCCACTTGAACCTCAGGAAGAACTTCCTGATGGTCAGAGTTGTCCAGCAGTGGAATATGCCACCTTGGAGTGTGGTGGAGTCTCCTTCTTTGGAGGTTTTTAGGCAGAGGCTGGATGGCCATCTGTTGGGAATGCTTTGATGTGTGTTCCTGCATAGCAGGGGGTTGGACTCGATGGCCCCTGGGGTCTCTTCCAGCTGTATGATTCTGTGATTCTAAGTTATCTGTTCTTCTAGGCAACATGAAAACTGCAGCAGCATCTCTCCTCCTCCTCCTCTTCCCTCTTTTACATGTTTGGGGAGGGGGAACTGTTATCTAAAATTGTAGTCAGGTCAGGGGGCATTTTTGCCCCCCCCCAAAGGACACATGATGACATTTTCAGTCAAATAAAATGTTACCCAGAAGGAACCAGAAATCAATTCCTGTTTACTGTTCTGTGTCCTTTTAATTTGTTGATTTATTTATTTTTGGCTAGTTTTCAGCTGATCTTCACAATTTGAAGTAAAAATATAAAGCAAGGGGGTTGTTTTCATATATAATGCTGCCCCAGGCTGTGCTTTGGGTCATTTTTCTAGAATTGAAAGACTTAAATGTGGTAGTGCATGTGCAGGTAACCTCAAGATTGGCCTTCTGCAATGTGCTGTACATTGGGCTATGTTTGTACCAAGTTTGGAAACTCCACCTGGCCCAAAATATGGCAGCCAGATTAGTTACAGGTAAATTGAGGAGTGAGGACATCACACTGATATTAAAATCCCTCCATTGGCTACAAATTAGTTTCCAGGCAAAGCAAAAAGTGTTGGTTATTACCTTTAAAGCCCTACATGGCTTGGGTCCAAGTTACCTGCAGGATCACCTCCTCCCATACAATCTGCCCTGTACACTCAGGTCCTCTGGGGCCATTTACTTAAACCAGTCTGGACCAGACAGGCAACGGTCACACTGGGGACATTCTTATCAGCTGGAAGAGATTTGACAGCAAAACACACTATCTGAATTTTAAAAAGTACTAAAGACCTATCTCTTCCAGCAGGCCTACCCAGTCATTTTTTAACTATGAATTTTAAACTGGTGCATTTTAAATGGTTTTATGTGCTTTTAATTATATTTTAATCTATGATGTACCCTGCCTTGAGCCTTGGGGAGAGGTGGGTAAGAATTCCATTATTATTACAGTATTATTATACTGCAACCCCAAACTTGATCCTTCAGGTAGACAGCAACCTCATCCAGAACAAACTGAAACCACTTCCCAGGTCAGGCAAGCTTACAGTGTATCCTTTTTGCCTGGATTACATGTTGCTACACCAAATAGCTGTCTTCCGATCTATTACTGGTACCAAACACTGATTCCTCATATCTCCAGATATACCAGAATTTGATGAAAAGGAGAAATACAGTTGGGTGACATTAATGCACTGATGGCATCAGTCTTTTTTCTTTGTTATTGCATGTTGCCATGAATCACAAAGCCCTTTCACACTACACAGTTATAGCACTATGATTCCACTTTAATTTCCATTGCAAAATCCTATGGGGTCCTTGGATTTGCAGTTTAGGGACAGAGAGCTCCTCTAGATCAAACAACGAACCACAAGATTCCATAGGATATAGCCATGGCAGCTAAAGTGGACTCATGGTGCTACAAATGTGTAGTCTGAAAGGCCCTATGAACTAATAATCCTGTATGTCAGTGATTTTCTTTATCACAAATCTGGCAGCTTTAGCATGGGGTTGGATCCAGTTTTGAGGGCTAGGGGAGAAGACTGGTCTTCTATGACCATCACCCCAGTCTGTAACTGCCTTAATGGACCTAAAGATGGAAGTCTATTTTTTTTATTTTAATTTTTAACAACTGTTACAGCTTTTTCAATAATATTACAATAGTATTACTACCATGTTAACATGACCTGGAAATGGAAGTAGCAGAGACTTGCCTCCTTGGAGGCTTTGTGACCTCCCTCCCCCAGGTAGCAAAGAAACTGCCCAGTGGCTCTCAGCAATGTGAATCTCAGTCCCTTGTCCCCCATCCATGTCTCCCACCACTGGGATGGGGAACTGGATTTCCATCAGTTGTCAGGTGTGTTGTCCAGTGCTTGGCTCCGTATCCTCTGCTAGGCCAAGCCTTATCTAATGTATAAAAGTCAAAGTTTGTTTGTCTGTGTCAGGCAAAGACCTCATATTATTGGCTGTGTCAGGCGAGGAACCTCATATGATTGGCTGCTTCAGAAGATTCTCTGGAATCCCAGGGTTTGCAGTTTAGGGAGGAGACTGTAGAATTCTCAGCTAAAGAGCTCTTGGCTCTTGGTCAACTTTGTTTGTCTTAAATAGGTTGGTTGCTATGGAAATAAGGCCTAACAGCAAGGAGGAAGACAGTGTATTCCATCAGGAACCCAACCTCTATATGATAATAGCTCTGAATACAGATTGGATTGGGGAAATTGGGGGAAAGTTACAGGTACTGGACAAGACAGTGTGGGGAATTAGAGACACAGTGTTTCAAACCTTTCTAACAAGTATCACCTATGAGAAAATAAAATCCCGGACAATGCTGGATATATATGCTAGTCACCTATAATCAGTAACCTTATGGTCTGTTAAATTCTAGCCATGTTTCTGTCTTTGAGCCTATACTGTTTGTACTCTGTCCCACAACTCACTAATAAGGTTGAAACAGCAAATTAAATTAGTAAGCATGTCTTACTGCTGCTGTCTCTTCATGGTACTCCAAATCTATTGCCAGTAGCGGCTGCTTCTTTCTGCCCTACCAAGTTTCACCTAGTTCTAGGCCAAGCCCAGAGCCAGCAAAGACTTTCCAAACTACAGGAACTGGGTGGCTCACAGGAAATGGAACAGTGATCTCTTAGCAGGCCACCATCCTCTTAGGTCTGTCAAGCCCGGCTGTTAAATTGCCTTAAAAAATTAATTTGGTTCAACAGCGGTCTGGAATGCAAGTGAAATAATAGCAAAAATGTCCTCATGATGCTGTCATTGTCGCTGAGAACAGGGTTATCTGTCCCCAAACAACTCCAGCTAAACAGAATAGGTTGCCGCTGCTACAAGGAGTCATTAGCAGATACTTGGGACCCCACAGTGCCAAACTCTTTGTGAAGCAGTTAGTAGTTTTGTGCCTGAACTGCCCTTCCAACGCTTTGCTTGAGGAACTTTAGAAATAACAATTCCACCCCTTTCCCCTTAGGACTCTGTTTAATACCAGAAGAATAAAGTTAAATTTTATGTCTTCTGTCCCATAGGTCTAGCAAATGAAATTTTAAAAGTCTCTTTAGCATAACCTTGCTGTGCTGGGACCCCTGCTGCCAACTGTCTTACATCTTGCCCTCTAAATAGAGAATTATTTTCAATTTATCCAGATGCTAATGGTTTAAACAGAGCTAGTATTCCCTCCGAGCACCTAGCAACTGGCTAGAGAACTTTATTGATACATATAAATTATTCCAATTCCTAGGGCTGGCTACAGATCCAATCCTATTCAGCTAATGTGCATATAAATAAAAACCAGGGAATACACTTTATGGCAGTAAGTAGTGCTGAAGTTTATCCCATCCTGCATAAAGACACCTTGATACATTACTGATAATATTCATAATACATTTAAGGGGACAGTTGGGAGGTTCAAGGCTGGAAATGTCAGATATCAGAAACATAAATTTCATTAAGTTTTTGATGGCTGGCTCAGAAAAGGCATTGCATGAATCTGTGGAAGGATCATCTGGATAATATTGAAGAATGCCACCCAAATGAAAGGATTTCTGCTCTAGGCTGTTGTTAGAGAAAAAACTGTTCACTGTTCTCTTGGTGCAAATAACACATGAAAGTATGTGTGTGTGTGTACCTTCCCATTGCCTGTCAACTTATGGCAGCCCCATGAATTTTCTAGGGTTTTCTTAGGCAAGGAATACTCAGAGGTAGTTTTGCCAGCTCCTTCCTCTGAAATATAGTCTACAGTACCTGGTATTCATTGGTGGTCTCCCATCCAAGTACTAGCCAAAGCTGACCCTGCTTAGCTTTCAAGATAAAACAGAATCTGGTGCCTTTAGGATGTTTAGGCCAATGAAAAAGAAGGATATCTCTCAAAAGCATGTTTTGAATCACCCACTGCTGCCTCCCCATGCCAACTATTCTCTGGCTAATCTTTACCACTGCTGCTGGCATTGCTTGTTCACCACTGCTGCACTTTTTCCCTGACTGTGTCACAAACTTTTTGAATTTCACTTGCTTGTGGATAGAGATATGATCTCATAACCTTTTTTTAAAAAAGAAAAGCCACTTTTACTTCATGACAGTGTCAGCTTAAGAAAAAATTAAAGGGGCAGTGGGGGTGGCAAATCATTGCAGGGATATCACCAAATAGGAGCGGGTGGGTGGGAAAGCAGGACCAGAAGGCAGGAGGCTTTGGAAAGAGCCAGTGGGTGAGGCAAAGTCACTCATTTGTACTCAAAAATGGAAAATCAAGGCAGTTAAAATACGGCCAATGAGTTGTATGCTGCCTCTAAGGATGTTTTGATGGCCCACAAGCCATGTGTAGCCCCACCCATGACCAACATTTTAACAACAACAACAAAAATGGTTTTCCCAGGCTTTGTGGTTTTGTAGTAAGATAGAGCACAACCCACCCACCTTATCAGCGTGAAAATACAAAATTGGAAAAATATCTCTGGTCACGTATAGTTTTTAATCTTTTTTTTTTAAAAGGCACTTTTTAGCCTGATGTCACTTGTGTCCAGTCCTGAAAGTGAAATATTGGTTCCCTCCTAGCTGTCTTTCTGTCAACAAGTGAAAACTTTTTTTATTCTGACAGGTTTTCAAGAATTCATTGAAATAGTCTTTGATTGTATGCTATCTTATGCTTTTTTAAAAATATGAATTTTAATGGTTTGAATACCATAGTTTAATTGCATTTTAATTTTTTTTTATATATTTACTAGTATCTTTGTATGTATTTAATCTTTGTTAATGTTGTATCAGTATTTTAATGTTTGTTAACAAATTTGTTTTGATGTCTTATAAACTTTCTGGAGTCGCAATATTACGAAAAAATTAGGATATATACTATTACTAACACCACCAGTAGTAGTTTTCTTGGCTGAAACCTGTTATAGTAATTTCCAGAATCACACACACACACACACACACACGAAGACCTTGAATGTACTTCTTCATATCGAATCCAAGATACACATAAGCTCAGTGGAAGACACTTTTTTCTTCTTTGCTCATTAGAAACAAATATTGAAGTGGAAGCTAACCTGACTCTATGCCTGTATAAGTCTGAGTTACCGCACCATAAACCTCCACTCTGTGGGATGTGCTATTTTCATAATTGGACATGTTTTATGGCTGGAATACATGTTTGAAAGCATGACGATTGTAAGCATATGCCAGGTCAGGATGACCTCAGATATGGTCAGGTCATAAGTTCAGAGAGAATTATGTGGGAAAGCCCAATGCTGATGAGATTGGAACAATCCTTTCAAAAACTGTAAGTTGTAAGCACTCCTGAAAAAAATAGCAGGTGAAACTGCCTAGGTGAGGCAATCAGGAACGCTACTGTGAGCATATCATACAAAGACTGTCCCCGTCCACACTACCTGACCAAAGCATTAAGAGATTGTCAGGACTCCCATCAATGTGTGGTCACCTAGAGTTAAGACAATCAGCCCATTCTGGACTCCTTTCTCAACGCCATGAGAAAGCCATTACTGCTTTGTCCTTCAGGGCAGGAAATAGGGTATAAAAATCCCAGCTCCAGCTCCAGTTCCAATAAATTGTAGTACTTGGATGTAATACATGGTGACCAGACTTCTGTTCTTGCTACCCTCAGACATGCTGTCTGAGCCACTCCGCTTCAATCTTTTGCTTCAGTACTGGTAACTGTCACCTTTTTCACCCAATCTCTCTCTATCCAACCTTTCTTGCCTCACTTTCTGATAGCCTTGTATGGTTCTTGAGAGTGTCTGATTTCTTGTGTATTTGTTAATTCCAAATAAAATACCCTGTTTTACTTTAACTGGAGTTCTGTCTACAGTCAGTACTAGTATACACAGGTGAAAAGATCCTGCCGTTACCCTCCTCTTGCAGGCCTCGTTTGAGCTATAATTCCTCAAATTCTAAGGAGATACTGGCATTGCAAGTAGACCCCAAAGTCCCTTTGAGGGTAACAGTTTGTATATCTATTTTCTTCTTACTCGTAGTGCTGGAATGGTCTGCTTGCCTACTGTATGATATACATTATTCCAACTCCCAGTTTTTTAGCTAATGCAAAACACAAGAGACTTTTGTTAAGTTGCTAATTCTTATAGTAAGTACGTTAGATCCTTATGATGCAGTTTCCTGGGTGGAATCACTGAAGCTTCTAATGACTTTTTCAATCCACTAGCAAGAAGAACAGACTTCAAATAGCCCACTGTCTAAGTGAAAAGTACCCACTGAATAACTAAGAAGAAATACAAAATGGATCAACAGCTTTGTTCCTTATGATTATTTTATTTCCTATGGTTTTATAAAATTTCAAGACAAATAGATTAGTGGAGGAGGGCTGTACCACATGGCAGAAAACACAGCTGCTCCCATTAACATAAAGAAACAGGATACTATAATTCTTCTAATTAAAGAGAGGAAACATATTAAAGAGGACAGATTCTGTAAATAAGGGGTGGGGAACCATTGCCCCTCTGCATTTGAGCTTCTATAAGCCCCAGCCAACATGATCAGTGTTCAGAAATGCTGGGAACTATCATCCAAAACATCTGGAGGAAGAGAGATTTTCCACTCTTGCTAAAAATTACTTCACCTAAGACAAAAGAAAACAAAACAACCCACATGCAGGAAAATCTAGGAATAAGAGTTGCTAATTTTTATTGAAAAAGTTGAGTTATGGTTGTGCTATAACCACCTGGATTTCATCAGGGATGCTTCCTAATGGCAATAAGGAAAATTTCTAATACCTCATGAATAAAGATGGCCTTGAGATTTTTTTTTAATCTTATGATACTGATTACAGTTCTTTCAAATTTTAACTATAAGAATATTTTACAGCAATATTCTAATGTAAAATATACAGAGATGTTATGCAGATATAGTAGTTAACGGTCCCATGCTTTCTGTGCTTATTTGGGATGAAAATAAGTATAATAAAATACATCAAAATACCAAGGAAGAATAAAAAAAACTTTGTGTATTTATCACTTGGCAAACATCCTCTATAGAGTGAAAATTTACAACCTGAATAATCTTTGTGGTTAGCCATATACTGCTGCACTGTCAGTGGATTTGTATCTTCTACCTGAAAAGTAAATGAATAGTGGACATGATGAATAGGTAGGACAGGATCTTGCTCTTGTGTACCTTCAAGCCATTTCCAACATATGGTGACCCTAAGGTGAACCAGGCACTGGTTTGTTTTTTGTTTGTAAAAATGGTTCGGGGGGGGTTGCCTTCCTCTTAGGAGGCTGAGACAGTATGACCTGACTAAGGTTACCCAGTAGCTGAGCAAGGATTTTGACCATGGTCTTCAACCGTCCTAGTTCAGCACTATAACCACAGTGGACAGAAAGCCGAGAAGAGAGATGAAGATCAGATTTACTAAGCAGACTGCAAGATAAGAATTCATGCTTTAGGAAGGCTTTTTTCTAAAATATGAGTTTTCAACCATGTTGGATTTTCATATTCCAAGGCAAAAAGCATATTAGGAGCTTACGAAACATTTGACAAAAATCCAGGTTAATGGATGGCAGCTTTATAGCCAGAAAAGGAGGTTTTCTGAAGGTGCCAGTAACAAAATGTTCCCTCAGGGTTTAATGATTACAACCGTCATGTCATTCTCTGTTAATTCTGTAGTCTGTTTTGAAAACCAACTTTCTAAACAATAAATTTATTAATGATAACCTTACCAATTAAACAATTTCAATTGCTAGTGTCAATGGCAACAAACTAATCTCTCCATTTCTAGCCATTATCATTGTCAAATTAATTTTCAAACCCAGCATTCTAAGTTCTGCTGCCAGAATTTGCTTTCACATTTTCATACAAAGTGAGTTAGAAGAGTGGTGGGATTAACCCTACAAATTTCCATGATGTGTTGTCTTTTCAGATCTCCAAGTCCCTGGGTCAGAATATCCCTCCCTCAAAAAACCCCAGAGCAATATGTTTTTTGCATGGATGGGTTGATGAGACATTCTGAGAATTATTGAAAAACTGGTGGTAGTTTCAAAAAACACTACTCAAGCCAAAGTGATAATTGCAGTTTTGACACATTATTGCAGCAAATACATATTCACTGAAAAATGTAAATGAACACCAGATGCTTCAACACTGTAAACATTTCTGCAATAAAACTGCCTTCTTTTTATGCTGAGCTTCTGTGTCTAGGATTGTGGCACAACACAAATTGTGTATTTTTATTTGGAATGGTGAGAATGGAGATATTATGTATTTTGTACCAGAGGGACTTTTTTTTTAACATCTTGTTGCTAATGAAGTTTGTTGAAGCAGAATAGATAACTTTGCCAAATGCAAACTGTTGTCATATTACAATCACTTATTGCAATAGCTTCCATACTTCAGATGTGATGAATTTAGCAAGAGATAACAGTCAAGGCTTAGTTGTGTTAATTTTGTGTTGGAGTAAGAGTCTGGTTGAAACTTGCCACCGTATTGGTTGTGGTAGTGAAATATATGTCTCACTTTGTTTACTGGCTCTTCCGTCATCCTTCAGACACACATTTTACTGCCTTAGAAAACTGATTGTTCTGTAGGAATGCTCCAGGATTGTCTGTCACAGCGGTCTATAGAAATACTTGTCAGTCTCATAGCATTTCATTTTTTGAAGCTGTCATTTCTGTCACAGGATTCTGTCATCTGAATGTCATCTGTTTGCTCTTCTCTTAGGAGAGCAGAAAGAATGAGAGCTATAAAGTTGCAGTTTGGAAAGTCTGGGTTCTTCATTTTTTAAAAGCACTGAATACTCATGATGTTTCCTCAGCAGAACACCAGAAGAACTAGATCCACCAGAAAATGATACAATATGCTCCTGTTGCTCTTAGCAGTTATTGTGTAAGCCAACATTTGACACATGAATTGCCTTACCTCAGGGCCAGCCTGAGGTGAAGGGCAAGATGGCACCCTCTAACCCAACTACAGAAGAATCTTGGAACTTGACACTGGTGAGGAGACAGTTTCCTTTGCCACACCTCAGGATACCAGGCAGGCCATGTAGCACAGCAAGCTTTGTCCTCCAACATTTAACTGTTCTCCCTGCCTTCTCAGCATTTGCTGCCAGAGGCAGCTACTTCACTCTGCCCAATGGTAGAGGTTGTCCTGCCTTGTTTTTACCATTGATGTGGTAGAACCTCTCAATTAGTCAGTTTTAAAGCTGAACTACTAGATTCATAACTCCTGAATTCATGTGTCCCAGCTTTATTTCAGTGGATTCTGTTATATTTGTTATTCAAACAAAATAGATTACAAACTAATTTATATTTTCTACATAAATGCTTCCTGCATGCCTAAACATTTCCATAATCTTTGCTCAGATGTTGATTACTGTAAACAAAGCACATCTGATGGCAACCAGTCAGAAAAGGATTCATTGTGACACATTACATTGTGGTGAGGTTGAAAAAATTTCATCCAGGCAAGACAGGTGTTCCTGGCCAGTCAGAAAGCAGATCAGGAAATAAGAAATAGAAAACTTGTGCTGGATGTGGTTACACTCTACTTGAAGTTGCAGATTTGCAGTTTTGTTGTTCTCTTGGAACCCAGGAATTCAGAATCATCCCCAAGCCATCATTCCCAGGTTTCAACAGTGGCCAGGAGTGCTTTTGTCCAATTAAAGCTAGTTTGCCAGTTTGCCCGTTCTTTGAGATCATGTTTAATGTGGCCATGATGTCATGGGCCTTGGTTATATTCCATCTGGATTTCTTTAACACTCTTTATGTGGGACTATCTTTTAAGAGTGTTTGAAAGTTGACGCTTGTTCGGAACACTGCAGCCAAATTGTTGCCTGGGATTGCTTACCGGGAACATATAACTTGCTTTCATGACAGCTCCACCAGCTATCTGTCCCTTTCCAAGCACAATTCAAAGGTCTTGTAAATACCTTTACACCTCAGATCAGGTAATCTGAAGAACTGTATCTCCCCATATGAGGCTGACTAGCTTTTTAGATCTATGAGAGACACCCTTCTCTCAGTTCCATCAGCTTCAGAAATAGGGGCATGGAAGAAAGCCTTCTAAGTTGTGCAACATCCTTCCTAAAGAAGCCAGCTTGCCCCAGTCCCTGTTGTCCTTCAACTGGCAGGTGAACATTTCAATATTCTGATGGACCCTCAGCAGCTAACTGGGTCAAATGGAGGTGCTGGACTTTAAATGTTTTAATATTCTTAATAATGTGGTGTTTGAAAGTGTTTTAAGAGATGTTTTATATTCATGTGTAAGTTAAAAATTTTAATTTATTGTGCTTTATTGAAATGGCTTAATAAATTGTAAATGTGTTACAACACAAGCTTAGGAGAAGGGCAGGGGATGGAGGGATGAATGGATAGACAGATTTAGATGGATACATAGGTAGCTGTGCTGAGCAGAAACAGCTCTATATTACGTACTCCATGCTTCCATCATATTCTTGATTGTCATGCATGGATAAATCTGATAAGTTTTTAAAAAATTGTAACAAAGAACTTTCATCCACATTTAGAATTGTAGATATATAATATATAGTCAGCAAATTATGAATGTGTTCACTCATCACTTTTTTACTAAGTTGACTTCCAAATAAATGAATGAATGAATGAATGAATGAATGGGTCTGAGAGGAATGAAAACCTAAACCCCCAGTAGAAGTCAAAATGGCCAAACTCAGACTATCATACTTTGGACATACAATAAGGCAATGTGACTCATTGAAACAGACAATAGTGATGGGAAGAGAGGAAGGCAGTATTAAAAAGAGGAAGACTGTATTACAATTGGATTGACTCAGCCCAGGAAGTCACAGATCTGAGTTTGCAAGATCTGAGCACAGCTGTGGATAAATCTAACTTTTGGAGGTCTCATAGGGTTACCATAAGTCAAAGCTGGCTTGAGGGCAATTAATAGCAAAGCCTGAGGCTACAGTCTAGCCAGTGTATTGTTACACGCATCCGTCTCATTTCAAAGGAACTTGTTTCCCCCCCCGAAAGAAATTCTTTATCTGAACCAGATATATGAGACAAATCTTTTAATTTTTCAGGCAGCTCATCTCTATTGCTTTCTTGAAAAAGAAAAAAAAAAGACAAGAGTACAGTGACCACCCCACCACCACCTTGGCAAGGGTTCAGGGTGCAGAACTTTAATGAAAGTTGAAAAACTGCAAATAACACTACCACATCTGATTGAGCAAGCAAGGGAATATACAGGCATGCCTTCCCTCCCTACGCTCCCCTTCCCATACCCTTCTGGGGCTTCCTCCCCATTCCCTTGCCTTTTTCCTGGGTACACATGCCTTATTTCTCTGCACCCAGGCAAAAGGCAAGCAAAAGGGAGGAAGAAAATGGGGTACAACTTCCTTCTCTGCCCCAGGAGCTCTCCCCTCCTATTAGCTTGCCTTTTCCCCAGGTGCAGAGAAGGAAGGCACAAGTGTCTAGGCATAAAACAGGGAAATGGGAGGAGGCGGGTAGGACGAAAGCACGTGTGCACCTCATGAATAATCAAATTTGTGAACTCAAACCCACGAATGTGGAGGGAGGACTATATACTACTATATAGAACATATACAGTATACCATATAGAGCACACAAACTACCACATACAGCATGCTACCATATAGAGTAACAGAACCTGTCTCCAAAGGGAGACTTCTTAAGTATTGGAGTAAAATTTGTACCTTCATGACCAGCATTACGTATGACGGGAGTTACAGTCCAACATATCTAGAGGACACATGGTTGGGAAAAGACAGGAACACATTTTTACTAGAAAAACTGTGTAAAACAAACTGTATAAAGAATCTGGGGTCATTATGTACAGTAGGACATATAAATCTACCATTGTTTCCATTTGGATCAGATGAACAAGAGAGTAATCCTAACACGCACTAAGGCTTTTTCTGCACCGGGCTATTTAAACGGTGCACAGCGACCTCCAACGGAGGTCTTCTGCACCGTAGAGTGGACTGGGGCGGACTACTTTTTGTAGTTCCATACCTCAGTCCACTCCGGAGCGACTGGAACTGGTAGTGCAGCGTGTTTTTTAAAAACCTCTTTTTAGAGGTTTTTAAAAAACACGGAGCACGCAACCCCGTGCCGCTCCGTCGCCCGGCTCTGGAGCAGATTTGCAGGAGCGCGCAAGTGCGTGCCTGCAGATCTGCTGGGGGCGGGCTTCCGGCTGGCGAGCTTCTCTGGTTGGTGGAGAGCCTCCACCAACCGGAAGCCATCATTTAGGACACTGGAGGAGTGTGGAGCGACAAGCTCGCGCTGCTCCTCATGGCAACGGACTCGGTCAGCTGGAAAACAAAGCCGGTAAGCTCCGTTTTCAGGTGTTTGCCCCCCCCACATGCAGAAAGGGCCTAAGAATCTGTGTTTCCATGTGTGTGAAGTGGCAGATGACCCACTGTCTATAAAGTCACACTCGCGTATGCCAGCCAAACTGGGAGAACTTTTTCTTTCTTAAGCTCCACTATGAGTTGTTACATTTTTAACGCTTAGGGCGAAGAAAGTTTGACTACATTACCTTCAGACATATAGTTTGTTCTCTTATAATATACACTTCTATAGTGTATTGCGTGCTGACTATGAATGTATGAGTGTGGCTATTACCGTCTTCCCATCTGTTATTTGGTGATGGCATACATGCAGGTCAGTTGCTGCAATTTCTCAGGGAAGTGAATGGACTTTGGATCTAGTGGCTCCAAGGCTGCTTATGTCCTATTCCATCCACCTCACCCCATCTCTTTAATACACAATCTCAGGCTTTACGACTGGTAAAAATGCTACTGGTGATAAATCTATGTCTGCTGAGCTTTCCACAAGTGTAATCCCATTCAACCGGTGGATCTTGCAACAGGATTGCTCACTTAAAAGCTGAACCCATTGCAAATTTCAACATTTGGAAATGGGAAACAGATACATTCCTTCTGGTACACATTTGTCTTGAGTGTGAATAGTACAGTATCCTGAATGTAAAATAAAATTAAGTGGCTTAAATCCCACCTGGTCTGAATATTTCCAAATACAATTAGTTGTAACAGGAAGTCTAATCATTATTTAAGAGAAATATTAAAATATGACTCAGAAGAAGAAGAAAAAGTTTTTATTGCTAATTGGGCTAAAAATAGACATATCTGCGAGAAATTATAGAATAAAATAAAACAATTTTCTTTACATACGACAATAAGAGGAAAAGTTATGATGGGATGCTGTGGGACATTTCTGATAAATAATGTACTTTTTTTAGTGTAGATGTTAAGAAGCTATCCAAGGTGTTGAACCTACCCTGGGAACAGAGTTCAGCACCTTGGAAAGCTCCAAAACTCAGAAAGGATTCTCTGCCTGACCAGGAACCCATCAGCCTCTGCTAGGAAAGAAGACTTTTTCTGCATTGGATGAGGATGCCTTCTGGCCAAACACACAAACAAACAACTGAGGAAATAATTCTTTACAACAAAAGGTCCTGATATATGCAGTTCTGTTATAGCTGTTACTCTTCTTTGAATTATGTTGTTGTTGTGTGCCTTCAAGTCATTTCTGACTTAATGGTGACTCTAAGGCAAACCTGTCCCAGGGTTTTCTGGGGCTAAGCATGTGTGACATGGCCAAGGTCACCCAGTAGGTTTCCATGGCCAAGCAAGGGATCAAACCCTGATCTCCAGGGTCATAGTCCAACACTCAAACTACTACACCACATATGTAACTCTATAAAAAAGAAAATGTTATATATGTTTGTTCCTGATTAATCATATCTACCATGCCCATAGGTATACTGATTAATGCCTTGTATGTTAAATTTGTTATAACTTGAACTGTTTTCTATTTTACTAAGTCTTGTGGTTGATGATACCTCCTTCTTTGCATTTTTTTAAAATCACATATTTGTTACCTCATTTCAACGTAATCATTCCTCCTCATACTCAGTAGATATATTTGTCTATTTGTTTTATGTTCTCTGTTTTTGAAGAAATTGCCTCAAGGGGACCCAATCGTTTTCTATTTTCTCATCTGTCAGACCTTTAACTCTTCGTGACAAGATGTCTGCTGTTTTTATTTCTGACAGACTTTGAACCCATTGTTCTATCTTAGGGGTCTCTTCTTTATTCCAGAATTTAGCATATTCAGTTTTTGCCACAGTTATCATATAAAGCAGGATCCTCCAGTAGTTTTTCCTTATATTTTGATCTATTGTGTGAAGCATATTTAGTAAATATATTTCTGGATTTTTATCAAATTCAATTTGTAGAATTTCTCTTACTGTTTTGTGTATATCATTCCAGTAGTCTTTAGCTTTTTTACAGGTCCACCATAAATGATATGTTGTACCAGTTTCTGCTTGACATTTCCAGCATTTTCCTGTACCTGAATTATAAATTTTTCCCAACTTGCTCGGAGTCATAGCATCTATGAAGGAACTTGAAATAGTTTTCTTTTAGATTCGGAGCAGCTGTGAATTTTTGGGTCAATTTCCAACTGTATTCCCAGTGTTCCAATTGTATTTGATGACCAAAATTTTGAGCCCATTTGATCATTGTATGTTTAATTGTTTCATCCTCTCTCTTTTCCAACAAAAGTATCTTATAAAATTTGGCCATCATGTGTGGTGGGTTTTCCCTCATAATTTTTATCATTTCATGCTGTTCTTTCGTATCAAATCCTTACAATTTCAAATCTATCTGAAATCTTTCCACTAGTTGTCAGTAGGGAAACCAATTTAAAATTATACTTTTTTTCTCCAGTTTTTCTCTAGTTTTGATTGTTGGTAGTCCTGATGTAGATCTATTAATTATATCTTCATATCTCAACCAATTGGGTGTGTTTTTCCATCTACCATAGAAGGCTTCTTGAGGAGAGACCCACATTGGAATCGGACTGGTAATCATACGTTTATGGTTATTCCATATTTTCAGCAGTGCTTTTCTGATACAGTGGTCAGTAAAATCCTTATCCACCTTTGCTTTATTGTAACAAATATATGCATGCCAGCCCATTCTCAAGTCTGCGCCTTCTAAGGTTAATAATCTCTTGTTTCGTAGAGTAATCCAATCCGCAATCCAAGTCATTGTAGCGGCTTCATAATTAGTATATAAATCTGGTGCTCCTCCTCTAGTTTTTAAATCAGTAAGAGTTTTCCAGCTAATTCGAGGTTTTTGTCCCTCCAAAATAAATTTAGTCAAATCTTTTTGCCATTGTAGAAATGGCTTTTTGTTTGTTATAATAGGTAAGTTTTGAAATAGAAAAACCAATTTGGGTAGTATATTCATTTTTATAGATGCTAATCTTCCCATGGGAGAGAGTTGCTGTTTTGACCAAGTCTCTAGTTCTTTTTTTCTTTCCATTTCTTTTCATAGTTGTTATCATATAGTTCATTGTTGTGTTTAGAGATCCAAATTCCCAGATATTTTATTTTCTTGACTATATTAAAACCAGATATCTCAGTTAATACCTCTTCTTCTCATTTACTTATGTTTTTGGTCGATATTGCTGTTTTATCTTTATTTGCTCCAAATCCAGAAAGGTCACCAAATTCATTCATCATTCTAATAAGATGTTTCAAGCTATTTAATGGGTCATCTAAGAACAATACTAAGTCGTCTGTGAAAGTGTCGGGGTTCCCTCTATAATTAGTTTGGGAAAGTATTATGGACGGGCTATGTAGTAGTAAGATGCTTGTAACATGTAGTCTAAGCAGTTAGATAGCTTTGCCTACAGCTGCACACTGTAGTAACATTCCTAAAGTACCATTAAGAAAACATCCAGAGTTCTCACCAGATAGTTACCTGGTAACAGCTCAGATGCTGGAGAAGCAAGGTCATCTGTAATTGGCTTGTGGGAGTGAGGGTAGCGTTATAACTTACTGTCTCTGGAAATTTCCTCAGTTTGAATCACTGAAGTCATTGTACTCTGTTCATGCTCAATAATAAAACTTGCTTCCGCATGTTTATTCTGTGTGTTTGAATCAGTTCCTGACAGAAAGCTTTCACTTTAAATTGGTGTTTTTTCAACTGTATTCCTTGAACTGTGTTATCCTTACATAGCCAGATTCTCCTTGCTTGTTTGAATCCACTGGTCTGGGTATTATCCTCTAGAGGAGCAGAGAACAAGCTCATACCATCTTCTGCATGACAACCCTTCAGATATCTGAAGATGGCTCTCATATCATCTCTCAACCTTCTCCTCTCCAGGCTAAACATGATCCTCAACTTCCTCAATGGCTTCTCATGGAACTTGGTATCTAGGCTTTTTCCTATCTTAGCCACACACTCCTCCTCAGAACATGGTCTAGATTTTTAGAGACATGGTGCTCCTGTCATGTTGTCTTGTCTTGTCTTGTTGTCTTGTCATGTTAAAGCAGTTTGGGAGGATTGCATTTGTTATGATTATTTGAAAAATATCCTTGTTCTGAGCCTTAAAAAAATAAAAGAAAGAAATCAGAACAAAAAGTGCTTAGCTTGTGCTCCAAATAATGGCTAGATGTAAAAAGGTGCCTTGAGATCTCAATACTGGTAGCGTTTTCAAGAATGGAGAAACAAGGATTCAAAAGTATTTACCCCCTCCCACCCTATCAATGACTACTTCTTAAGCATGCTTGTAAAATATGCCAATAGCACTAAATCCTCATGGTATCAGCTAATCTTATTTTTCCATGTAGGAGCCCACAAAACCCATAGTAAAATACCAGAGAAAGCTGTGTCCATATCAAAACAATCTCACATTGGTCAGCAGGGAGATATAATCTCTCAAGAAATTATTTTCATTGAGTTCATAGTTCATTTTTAATAACAGATAAGATGATTATTTATGGCACAGCTTTAGAAACTCCATAGCAGCTATCTGTAATTCTGCAGGTTCATGATAAATGCACAGACCTCTTCCTGTGCTTTTCTATATTGAGAGATATTCTGTATGAGCAATGGCAACCTCTGGCATCACTATCTATTTCACTATGCTCAAGTGATCTTAGATCTTTTGCCATCAGTGAATTCATTCTGTAGTAATACTGAAACTAAACATGTCATGATTGGAATTCCCAATATCTTTTTCCTTCCCAAAAAGCAGCTGTGTGGACAGTATTGGGTTGGGGCCATGGTAGGGAGGTTAAAAGCCACCCTAGTTCAAATCAAGCATGAAGCTGCTACTAGCTGTAAAGGAAAAAATGTCATAGGCTGTGCAGTCCTTCATATGGTGACTCCCAGGTATATGAGTATAATAGAGATAGTGCATTTTCTTTGAACTGTGGAAGAATTCTGCAAGGGATAAGTTATTAGGCCAGTGCAGGCAGGGGCAGTGGTCAATGGCATCGATTTTCCCATCCCCATTTTCCCTTCTTGCCTTTCAGACTATTAGAGAAAGGCAGATCCTACTTCTCAGAGGCCTGAAGTGATTGGTTTCATAGGGTGTTTAAAATCAGTCTGAGACCACATATGTTTCTGAGATTGCAGGTTGTCCAAAAGATTACAACATGAGGGATTAAGACTATCCACCTTCCCCTCCATGGCAAATAACAGCTTTAACCAGGGCAATTTTTATTGGACACCCTGTGCAGGGGCAAAGAATTAGAATCCCCAGCCTGACATCCTGACCTCAGTTTGAATCACAGCCCTGGGGCTGCATCTGGATTTTGGAAAAGGAGACTTTGGAAGTTCTGGCCATGGAATCCCTGTGTGGAAATGAGATAGTCATTGGTTTGGAAATGAAATATTCATTTTTGGAATATTTGTACCAATGTTGGATCATTGGTATTAGTTCACCCAACTTAAGAAAGGCTGCCAGAAGTTGCCACAGCCTTTAGCATTATGTATTCATTTTCATCCTAGTTACATGTCCAATATTCTTAACTAACATTTGGCATAGCCATTATTCACTCCTGGATTTAAGAGAAGCATGCATTTTTTTTTTTAAAAAAAGACTCACCTTATTTGAAATTCAGCTGCTCCCTTTTCTGATTTTCAGTACTCTATTTCCCATAATTTTGCTTTTGGAATTTTTTTTTTCAAACATCTGAGAACATTGAGAACTCTGTCTCAAGACATCTGCGTTAGACAGAAGACTGATAGGATAATGATGATAGCATGTTAAATGCTATCTATGTAAATCACCCCCATCAATGGATACAAGATGCAGCTACATTACATCCCGTTTCTGACATACATTTTCATATTTTAGAGGAAGGAAATATTGGACTGTTATTAAGCTATTTTAGAAATATCTTTGCCTTACTCTGGCACGTTCCTATTGTGCATAAAGTCATATTAAATTTTGGGATGATGTACAACATAATTTTCTTGCTTTTAACCTCTAAGTGTCTCATTTTTGTATGTTTTGTTTATGCTAAATGGGGGTGTGTGAGGATGTTGAGGCAGTTAGGAGAAATTCCCTATTGTGCTTTATATATCTTGGTGGAGGCAGATTTGAAAAGTGCATCTTTAAGAAAGAAAGCAAAACTTTACACACTCTTATACCTTTCTGTTTTGGTTGAATGCACTGTTACCCTAAGAGGTGGGGGACTTGAGGTTCACCCCCAATGCCAGTGTCTCCTTAGAGTTTGGGAAATTATAGCTCAAAGGAGGCCTCCAAGAGAGGGGTAACAGCAAGATCTTTTCACCTATGTACACCAGTGCTAACTGTAGAGAAGACTCCAGTTAAAAGTTAAACAGAGTATTTTATTTAATTGTCAAAACACAAAAGAAATCAGACACTCTCAAGAACCATACAAGGCTAACAGAAAGTGAGGTGTGAAAGGTTGGATAGAGACAGAATGGTGGAAAGAGTGATAGTTTCCAGTCCTGAGGAAGACGGTTGAAGCAGAATGGCTCAGACAGCATCTGAGGGTAGCAAGAATGCACAGAGGTCGAGATCTGGGCACCATGTATTATGTCCAAGTGCTACAATTTGCTGGGGCCAAAGCTGGGGTATATATATCCTATTTCCTATCCTGCAGGGGTGTGTGTGGACAAAGTAGTAATTGCTTTCTCATGATTGACAAAGGAGTCCAGAATGGGGATACTCTGGTTTCTCTTCAGATCTTATAAATCTTTTGCCTTTTACAGAATGGGCTGATTGTCTTAACTTTAGATGACAAAACATTGATAGGAGTCATGACAATCTCTTAACGTCTGGTTGGGCAGGGGATCTCGGAAAGATTTCTGTAGAGTGATATCACAGGATGGTCTCTGATTGCTTCCTCTGGGCAGTTCTGCCTTGCATTGTATTCAGGTTTGCATATAGCCTGAAGTCTTGAAAGGATTATCACAAACCAGGTTTCTGGGTGTGGCAGCAGGCAAGATCTGAGGGGTGAGAAGGAGAAGTTGCAGTTATCTATCATGTGTCCTTCACTTATTGGGTACTCTGTCTGATAGTCCCCAAAGTTTGAATGTGTATACTTGGCAATAGGGTAATGAGACAGGATGGGAATTCTGTTGGTGTATCGTCTATCCCACTGTCCAACTGTCTCTTAGTCACAGCTGCTGGAGGTGATCTTGGAAGTGGAAGTGGTCATAATCTCTCCAAAACTTATAATGTTGGGTGATTTTAACACCCATTCTGAGGCACCCTTATCAGGGCCAACTCAGAATTCCATGGCTTCCCTGGCAAACATGAACCTGTCTCAGTTAATATCTGTCCATACACATCTAGCAGGCTATACTCTAGATCTGATTTTTGCTGGTCAGGATGATGGCATCCCTGAAGCTTTTTAACATCTACACAAAGCCACTTGGAGAGGTCATCCAGAGCTTTAGGGCTGGATGTCATCAGTATGCTTCATGCATTACTTACCTCTAATTAGACTACTGTCATCAGCCTAAGTGGGGCTTCTCTTGATATTGTTTGGAAGCTGTAAAAATTTAGCAGTCAGAGTGGTGTCAGCTGTCCATTTTAGAGACCATGTAACACTGGTCTTGCAAGAACAGCACTTGCTTCCAATTTTCACCCAAGCTCAATTCAAGGTGCTGGTGTTGACCTACAAAGCTCTAAACAACTTCAGACAAAATGTCTGAAAGACTGCCTCCTCCCATATAAGCCTGCCAGAAATGTGAGATTTTCAGAAGAGGTGATCTTGCATGTTGCAACACCTCATGAAGTTAGGTTGGTAGGCTGATGTAACAGGGCTTTCTCTTTAGCAGCACCTCAACTGTGGAGCTCCCTAACCAAGGAAGTTAGGCTAGCCCCGTCTCTTTTAAGCTTTTGGCAGACAGCCAAAAACAATACTGTTTCACACAAAATATCGACTGTTTGAAAATGCTATTTTAACTGCTTCAAAATTGGATTCTAGGATTGTTTCTACGCTGCTTTTAGACGTTTTTAAAGAACATTTTAATATGTTTTAAAAACATTTTTGTCTTTGTATTGTTTTAATTCATATTTGTCACCTTGAGAGCCCTTGTGGTTGAAAGGCTGTAGAGAAATACCTTAAATAAATAACAAATAAACAAGTTTGCCTTTAAATATTTACAAGTATGAATTAGGACAAATATTACCCAAATCAAGTTTATTTTCAACTAATCTAGACAAAAGAATAAACCACATAGCAAAGTGTTCTCCTAAAAAAGGAGCTTTTGAGGTGTTCCATACACACACACACACACATACACACAAACACTTACTTTACCTTCTCGTGCTGACTGCTGTTGTTTGTAACCCTAATTAGCTACAGATTTATTTCATCTACCCCTTGCTAGCAATGATGTGATCATGCAGACAATCTAATTTGGCAAAAGGATGTCATCACTGAAGATGGAAGAAAGAAAAAGAACAGAGACAAGCTTCAGTAAACAGGGCTGAAAATAAGCTTTTAGTTTAGTTTAGCTAATTAATACATTTCTGTCCCTCCTTTGAAGAAGAGTGCTTGAAGTTCCCAAGTGTTCTCCACTGGGGTCAAGGCTTTCTTAGCTTCAGCAAGGTAGCAATAACATGGATGGAGTCCTCTTAGTGGCTTATGTTAGTGTAACTATGAGGTTATTGCCAGTCTAAGTAATTTTTGAACACTTAGTAAGGAAGTATACAGTACCTCCTTGTGCAACACTCCCCACCCCCCATGCTGTACAATAGTAGCTGGACAGCTGCAATGCACCAGCTCCACCTCCTTACCCAAATACCATAATGCGCTGTGAGGAACATAAGGAATGTTCCCCTGTGCCATTCTCCCGTGTGGCTTCCCTTGTCCTCCAGGATATCCACTGTAAGTATGCAGGAGGACTTTTATATTCCCCTAGGATAAAGTTGGATCTTGGCCCATGTGCCTTCAGTTCAAAGCCTAAATAAAATAAAAAGATACAGGTTGAATGTTGGCATGTGGGACTGTCTCAGCAGCTTGCCTTTCCTACAAGTTATAATCGCCTACCTTTAAAGAAAGAACATGGAAAAGTCTCTGTGTGTGTGTGTATTGGGGCAGGGACAAGAGGTTATTTCACACAGGGAAGATATTGCAAAATATGCCCTCTGTTCTGTCTTAGCCCTAAGAATAGCTTCTAAAGTTTAGAATCTAAACTATCCAAGTGCAACCTAATTAATCATGGGCTGTAATGGGGAATTGATGAATTGCATTGTTTCTCTTTTACTAGCATGGGTCTTTGATTTAATGAATACGGTCCTTTGATTTATTGTGTACTAGGTCAGTAATCAATATTTATGACATGTGGATAATTTTATGTACAATACCTCTGTATAATATCCAGTTACATATGTTTTTATTTGCATATGTATATGTACATGTCTCTGTCTCTCTCACTCTCTCTCTCTATACACACACGCACATGCACACGCACACACCCCAAAAAATGTGCATTGCTTTATAATTATACAGCAGAGGATTGCCTAGCTCTGCCCGAAACACACTGTATCTACATTTTGTTCTCTCACTTAAGTTTAACTGCAGGCAGCTTCAGATTCTCTTTAACAATAGGAAACCAGGCAAACAAAGTGGTCATTGCTTGTCTACATGTTCTGCAGAACAAGATCGAAGACTGAAATGACAGAAATCTAGCCTGTACTACTTTTAACTCTAGCCTGTTCCATACACACACACACACACACACACACACGCACGCACGCACGCACGGACAGCTTCCAACACCTACTAAACCACACTCTCCAACATTTCACAGGTGAAAATCGGGACGTGTGTGGCCAAGTAACATCAGATTGTGGTCAACATGACAAAAGTTATTAATAAGGAAGAATTTTCAAACTAGGAGAGAGTGCAGAAGTTTGTTTTTGCCTGAGCCTACTGGGAAGGGCAAGATTCTGCCCTATCCCTTCTTCTTCCCTATGCTCAGTTAACTGAGTACAAACTATGTTTGCCCTTTGAACTCAGTGTGCAACAACTGAATTAGGTTGAGGACCAAGGAGAAAGTTGGAGGAGAAGAGGAAAACCAGAACATTCTAAAAGCAGTTCAAGAGGTGGGCCTGCAGGCCAGCGAAGCCTGGTCTAGATGGGTCTGGCTGGCTGTATTAGGTCCCAGGTGGATAAGGGAGTAGGCTTCTGCCTGGAATGCAGGCCTGTGACCTAGGAAGACCAGGTGCTTTAGGGAGGTCTGTAGGTCTTTTCACTGGTGAGTTTGGTTGTTGGGTCTCAGGTAAGATTGTCAGGTTGGATACAGAGTGGAGGTCCTGTAATTTTAATTCTGAAGTGATTGTTGAGCAAGACAAGCTACTGTGAAACACTCACAACCTCTCTTACCTTCTAAACTCAATTTTCATCCACAGCTTCCACTCTCAACTTGGCTCTTGGCTCACCAGTGGAGAGTGGGGAAAGGATGTGGAGGCAACAGCGACCAAAACAGAGATGTGTGTTCCTCCATGCCCAGTTCCTCCTGCTCCCTCTCAGGAGCAGTTATAGCAGAATCATGAAAGATCTCTCCAACTGCCTGTCTCAGTGTGCACACAGCTGGAAGAGCACTTTGTTGTATACCTTCACGTCATTTCTGACTTATGGCAACCCTAAGGTGAACCTATCATGGTTTCTTGGCAAGATTTGTTCAGAAGGCATTTGCCTTTGCCTCCCTCTAAGGTGGAGAGAATGTAACTTACTCAAAGTCACCCAGTGGATTTCCATGGCTGAGCAGGGATTCCTGGTCTTCAGAGTCATAATCCAATACTCAAACCACTATACTATGCTGGCTCTCTGGGAGAGTATTGC
The DNA here is from genome assembly GCA_030412105.1 of Cyclura pinguis. Taxonomy (NCBI): domain Eukaryota; kingdom Metazoa; phylum Chordata; class Lepidosauria; order Squamata; family Iguanidae; genus Cyclura; species Cyclura pinguis. The sequence goes on along the minus strand of CM059600.1, from coordinate 105,277,778 downwards.
AGCTACCAGTTCTGCAGCACCTCATAAACCCTTTGTTTGGGGTGCTGCCTGGCTTAAGAGGTATTTTTGGGGGGAAGATAGCATAGGCAGAAGTACCTACAACCATGGAATCACAGCTATGTCTGTCAATGCAGAATCTCAGCCAAAAATAAAAAACGAACATTCAAACGTCAGAAAAATACAGAATTTGAATATTTTGCCTGCTGGTTAACCTTTGCTGGTTGCTGGTTAACCACCACTGGTTAAATTCTAGGAATGTGGATGTGGTAAAATACAAGAAATGGACATTATGTGCCTTGAAGGGTTAATTTCTCAGCCATCTCCAGTTACATGCTTTCTCACAAAGGAATTTCTCACCTTAACTTATGAATTACCACCACCACCACCCTCCTGAAGTACAGCTGAATCAAAAACAGAGAAGGGAAAGATTATAAAATATTGAAACCCATGAACTGCGATTCAACCTTTCTGAGAAAAGAAGCAACTGTGTTTCCAACAGAGATAGGTGCTCTGGGATCAATTCCAAATGGACTGCCAAAACATCAGAATGAAATTACCATGGTACAATTACCAAAGGCACAATTAGTATAATTACAAAAAAATAAAAAATAAAAAATAATAAAAAACCACCCTCCAATCACTATGTGGAATGTGCCACATTATCCACCAATAACTCACTGAAAATTAGATTCAAGAACAGAAACTGAATCACTGATTGTCTGAAACTCCAGTTGGTAACACCTGGTAGTGTATGAAACCAGTAATAAAGATTCCTATCAGAGATTCTGACTGAAGGCTTTTAGAGCATGTGTTCCACAATATGAAAGACGCAGAGGCTAAAGATACAAATGCTAAAGGCTAAACTTAAAGTTTATAATGTTAGTTCCAATAGAGCATACATCTTGAACTGAATGGGACTTGTTAGTCTTCACTTACAATGAATTCCATTAATACGAATGGGTCAGTAGTTGAAACTAGCATTAAAAGAAATTATACAGAAGTTTGGGAAAATGTTGCCAAGCTGGCAAAAGAGAGAGAAAGAAATCAGACTCTACTGGAGTAGACCTGGTCCACATCAATAGTTCTCAGTGAGGTCCATGACTTCTTATCACAAACATTATTAGAAGTAGTATTATGAATTATTGGTTCTTAAATTTACCTTTACCATGGACCCCCTTGAAATATCTTTTGTTGCCACAGACCACCAAAACTAAGCTGAAGATCTAAAACCCTAAAGTGCATCAAATATTTATTTAAAGTTGTTCATCAAGGGTCTTCAAATTTAGAGGGAGAAATAAGTAAAGGCACACATTCCATACAAATTTGTCTTCCTTCCTTCTATTCTAACTGTAACAGCTCATAAAATTTCTTCAAGCCTTCGCGGATTCCCTGTGAGGTCATCAGGGACTCCTGGTAAGTGAGAAAGCCACTGGAAAAGATAAAACGTAATCAAAGGAAACATTTTGAAAGTCACATGAAAGTCTATTAGTATTAATCTTAATATTAGTATTGTTCAGTTATTTTTTTTTCCAGGGCCCAAAAGCTTTACAAAGTTTTCTGTACCACAGTACCAAGTATATTATTGCAGCCTCTGTAAGACAAATAACTAGCTCATCATCTACAGATCAATTATCCACTTCAGTGATATATTATATGTACGAAATATTGATCTCAGTGATTTCCTATAGAAGAAAGCATCACCTGAGTGCAATAACATAATTACTTCTGAACAGAAAAGATATATTGTGAAGAGGCAATTTTCTGTTTATGCTGTAATATTGAAGAACAGAGTCAGGAGAGAGCAAACATAAAATCTTGATAGCATGTTTTCACTAATGGAAAGCATTTGATTCTCTGCCACACTCACGGCTATTTCAGGACTTAGCAACTTTAAAGAGAATGTCAGTATTGTAGCACTTCTAGACACTACAAGCAGACACTAAAAGTGTATAACGAAAATAATATGAACATAGAAAATAGTTTGATCAAGGGGAACATTTATCAGAGGGCTTTCCTTCTGATATGCTTTTGCCTATTTCATTTGCCACTCTAAGCTCTATTAAATGAATCTAGACCTAGTTTGTGACAGCAAAAATTCAGGCACAAGTTTGGAGGAAAACATCTTTGGATAAGATAAAATTATTTACTGAATTTCCATCTGGGCCGAACAGCTTCCTAACAACCACAAGACATTTCAGCATAGATTTAAAAAGAAAAACCCACACAGCCTTGGAAAATGTGCAGGTCTTACAGAGAATTAAATGTAAAAGTAAAGAACTTCCATAACATTGACAACTAGTGTACATTTGACAGTAATTCCATCTAGAGTACCTAGTTTTAAAAGTGGGCTTTTAGTTTATCAAGATGTTTTTAATTTTTTTGTAGATTTTTATAATTTTATACTTTTTAATGTTTTTAATTGTTTTAAATGTTTTATTAATGTTTTTAACTTTTTTTGGAAGCCACCTTGGGTTCCACTGTAGGAGAAAGGAAGCATATAAATATCACAAATAAATAAATAAATACCCGCTGCACGGTAACTACTGAAATTTAAATTCTCACTATTGCTTTCTCATTGACTAAAGAAGCCTTAAAACATATCAAGCAAATATACAAAGCAAATACAGGCACTGAACAGCTAAGCAGTGTTAGCCAGAGACACAAAAGTGAACAGAAAAGGAGTAATGTGCTTAGTTAACAGCTAATATAATTAAAAAAAAATGAACTCAACTGCATTTATGTTGGAAAGGGGAAATTAAATTGCCATTTAAATTTAAGTTAAATGCCTGCACAAAACGCCTTACTGGAATGAAAGTGAAAAATGCCATCTGTGATTTTTTTCCTTCCTCCACCTCAAAGCTCCTTGTCCCTGTTTTACATTTGTGAGAGAAACAAAGAACTGCATGAATTTTTAAAACGCCTTTTTTTTTCATCCATTCCAACAACACCCCATCTCTGTTCCCCCCTTCCTCTGTTGTGTGCCAAACAACAGCCAGGAGAGTGGAAGGTGTAGCTCTCTCCGCCATCCACCGATCAGTAGTAGTTTTGCACCTAACCATGTTCCAGCTGCCACTGTAGAACAAGGGATGAAACCGAAGCTTTTGTTCAGAGTGCAAGGCTGCTCATTCTTCTCCAGGGTCCTTTTTACACTACAAAATTATAGCACACATAACTTCCATGACTTTGTCCTATGGAATCCTGGGATTCATATTTAGGGAGGGGCATTTAGAATTCTTAGCCAGAGAGCCCCATTCCCTCATCCAGCTACCAATCACAGGATTTGATAGGATGCAGCCATGGCAGTTAAAGTGGAATCATAGTGCTATTACTGTAGTGTGAAGGGGCCCCAGGTGCGTGAGGACAGCTGAAATGCTTCCAGGCACACTCACACAGCTGATCACTGCCTAGGGAAAGGGTATGGAATTATGCTCTTTAGCCCTGCAGCTGCTGTTGTGCACTTGGATGGTTGTTGCACAAGAAATATGAGATATATCCTTACAGAAAAGTACACACATAGCAGGGGTTAACCCAACATAATGTCACCAAAAGCGTTTTAGCCAGTGCATGCTGTATTTACAATTATTACTGCACTGAAATCCTTGTTAAATTTCTCCATGGAAGAATCTTGCTTTGAAAAAAATGTTTTTTGAAAAACTTATTTATTATTTATATTTTTACCTTGCCTTTCCTCCAATGAGCTCAAGATGGCATGCAGGGCTCTATAGTCCAACACTCTCTGCCCTCACAGTAACTCCATGAGGTAGATCAAGATGAGAGACAGTTTCCCAAGCTTACTCAATGTGAGTTTTATGGCTTTGTGGCAACTTGATTATGGATTCCCCTATGTCTGAAACCAACACTTTTAATGAATTTTTAAATCAAACTATATATTTTATATATATAATTTGATATATAATTATATAACTCAAAATCAAATTCATAACCCACTGGCTTTCTGATTTAATAAATCAGACTTGTACTGGTTCCTCCTTTTTCACTGCAATTTTTTGCAAGTCAGTAAGTGCATACAATGCCAACTTTGTTAATAGTTCAATTTGATGTTAATGTTGATTTTTTAAAAAATGTTATTAATTACATTGGTCAACAAGTATAGACCAGGTTTTTTTCAAACTAAGGAAAAAGGTATTTGAAATTATAGCTAATGTGTATTTCTTTTCTTTCTTTATTTTTTTTATCTTTACTTCACATGAGTTCAATTCTTGCTAAAGTCCTCCAGATTTTATAGCTATAAAGGGATCTTTGGTTTCAGTAACATAGATCATTTATTATATTTTTAGAAATGGTGTGAGAAAGAATCAGAGACTGAGACTGGGGCCAAAAAAATACAAGCCTTCTTGGGTTCAAAACTCTTATTATCTAAGCACTACAAGAACATAAAGTACTCAATCCGATCTCATCCTACAAGCAAAGCAAGGTCAGGCCTGATTAATACCTGGAAGGGAAATCACCAGGAATATCAGGTGCTGTAGGTTATATTCAGAGGAAGGCAATGGCAAACCACCTCTAATAAATCTTGCCACGTAAGTCCTACTTAAAGGCACACCACCACCACTACTTTAGGAAAGGCATTTCAACCTTTTAGAGTGCAGGTAAGGGGATGGAAATGTACAGTACTTAGAGGACTACCACATGATGGCATCATGGATGAGGAGGAATGGCCAGCTGGGCAAAATCAGAGGGCCAGGTTGAGACCCCAAGCGTCCTCATCCATGACATGCAGCAAGCCCTTTTCTTCAGGTTTTTAGCTCCAACATTTGGACAGGTCATGAGTGAGGTAGCAGTGAAGGCTGGGGTTAATAGGCACTGCCTCCCCTTCTCTGGCCACACAACAGTAATTGTGTGGTCCATTAAGCCCAAAGAGGCTAGGGAGATAGCTAAATGCAGAGTTTCCACTTGTTCTAAGTCTAGTTGAGATCTGTATGTCCTGAGGAACTAGAGAAGTCCAGATTCACAAGGATCCTAAAGGAACAACAATGTCCTGAGACAATTATGCTGTTTAATGTTCTGCAATATTTATCTATTTGCATTAGTATTGTAAACCACCTTGGACATCTTGTCAGAAAAGTGACATAAAGAAACTGAGACTGAAATCCTCTACCCACCTACCTGGCATTAAGTCCTGCTGAAGATAGAGGGAGTTAATGTTGAGAAGACATACTTCAGACTGCACTGTTAATCCAATTACTGTACTCCAAAGATTAATTGCTATCAATAGCTATTAAAATATCTGCACACCTTAGACACAGGCTCTTGTTGAAAACTGAGAGATCAGTAAGAAACATGTAATACTGCAAGACCTTTTTTTTTTAAAATCCAATACAGATATCCTTCCAGTTTGCAAGAATCATTCATAGCCAACTGGGTATGCAAAATAATTAGTGTAGAACTGCTCCCTTACCTCAGAAATATAGTGCTGACCCAGTTCTTGAGAATCATAATTGCTCTTTGTATTGGGATAAATGTATTACCACTGACTAAACAGTATACAGTATTACAATAGAGCAGAGAGGAAGAGGGGAACTCCAGCAAAAAGTGAAATAATAAATACCAAAACCTAGCTTTTGAAATAAACCATCTCTGGATTTTCAGAATAATTGATAAAGCAATCCTCTTTAGTTCAACTGTAGGGGCTATTTCTAATGCTGTCAAGTGAAACTTACAAAGTACTTGTGGCATCATTGCTTTAATTACAAACATATACAATTTGAAAGCTGCCATTTTTCAGATTTGTTAATACTCAGCTGTATTAGTTCTCTCAATCTCTTCCCAGTTGAAGTGCTGGTGCCTGCTTTCAAAGCCTTGTGACTGATGGCATTTAAAGGATTACGTGTTTTCACAACAGCCTGCCTGTTGTGGAAATTCTTCTCCAGAGCTGCTCCTCCTATTCAAGAGGGGGAGCGGGGGTGAGACAGTCATCTCAGTGGTAGCATCCTAGCCTTGGAATACTTTCCTGAAGATTTATTTGGTGTTCTGCTGTACTGGGAAAAGGGTACGAGAGGAACCTGTTGACTTCCCAAGACCTTTTAACAACCTGAGGTCCTTTTCGAACTGGGCTGAGCTGCTTGTAGGCTCCTACATGGAGATATTACTGGAGGGAGGGGAATTTGTGCTGGCTAGGGGCTTCTGGGAGTTTTAGTCTGAAAGCAGCTTTCAAAGCTCTGTTCCAGATGCTATTGTCTGTTACCAGGTGTTGTACTGCTGTATTTCTAACAATTATAAGTTATGTTTTTATGAAATACAGAAAACAATGTTATTCAAGGTCAGATTATTTGTCAATCTTTTTCAGCAGCACCTACTCAGGCAAGCAGTGGCTCTCTCAGACCTCAGGCAGAAGGAAGATCTTTTTCGTGACATGTTACATAAACTTTTGGACTGGAGATGGAAGCTCTTGCATGCAAAGCCAGTGCTCTGCTGCTGAGGTGAGGCTCCTCCTGCATTGATAACATCGTCTACATCTTTCAAATAAACAGCCAAGCAAACCAGGAAATTACTAATTGATGCCCTTTCCAGAAAAACACTAGGTGCACTTTATTTATTTATTTATTTGGTGTGCCTCTATGAGTAATCACCATGGCTAATGAACAAAAGGATCTTCTTTTGTCCATATGAATACTAATCGCATTGCTACTAATAATATTGGTACAGACCAGATTCAGTCCACACCAGTCTACAGCCTCATTGTGAAAAACCTGCAAATTGCCCCTGAGAAAACTGCCGATATGAGATGAATAGGGGTAGGAATCTTCTCTTGGTGTGTATTGATGAAGCTCTGTAGCTCAAGGACTGGAGATTTCCTTGCATTCCCCTTTTACGTTCTTCAAAGCCTGTCAGTCCAATGTGAATCCGATCTCATGGATTATTACATAGGAGTCTGACTGTCTGCAGTCTTTCTGAATTAGAAACTAATTGTGGGATAAGAGCTATGTATAATTTAAAAGCTATGGATTTGTTGCCTTGCTTTCAAAAGGCTCCTTCTCCTGTCCCTGCTGCCCAGCATAAATTATAGTGCATGAATTTGCAACAAGCAGTTGTTCCAGGGTTTTACACCAAACTGGGTGAGAGGAGGCAAGAGTTCACTGAATACACTACTACTTGCACAGTCTTCCTTCTTGCTATGGAAGGATATAATAATCATAACAAGAGTAGTAGTAGTAGCAGCAGTCTCCTCCTAGATGTTCTATATAACTGTGCAAGAGTTCACTAAATACACTACTACTTGCATAGTCTTCCTTCTTGCTGTGGAAGGATATAATAATCATAACAAGTGTAGTAGTAATAGCAGCAGCAGTCTCCTTCTAGATGTTCTACATAACTGTGCAAGTGAAGTTATCTGTGACCACTGCCACCCTACTCAGTACTGTGTGTGGGTCTTGTAGTTGTAACAGTTTTCTACTGTTGTCCCATTTGTTTCCACCTATGCTGGGAAAAGTCCTACTTTGGATACAACAAAATAATTGGGAAATTCAAAGCATGGCCCACTGCAAAAGCCATACTTCTTTTAATATATTGAATGCCTCTCAATAATTTTAGTTTTCTAGAACTAGATCATTATGGTTTGTTTACACTTGACCACTATGCCCTATTTGGCCTTACCCTCAGCTGCCAATCACTTTTGCAGTTCAGCTCTTGGTGATGTCATTTTGTAAAGGTATCTTCCTAGAACAATAAATCAAATTAGCTCCAAATTCTCATTTCCCCACCTCTCTTCCAGTAAAATAATATTGACTCCTTATTGGAAACAGACAGTAGGGCCTTCCCATTTTTAACTTTTTAAAGTTTCATTTCACTCATTCCTACAAACTAACCAATTCCTGCTGGTCTGTGTTATATATTTTGTTGCACCAAATACCAAGAGTTACAGCCAACATTCTTCACAAGTTGATATACATTACAAGAGTTTGGAGGGAAACCATTCATCTGCCTTGCCTCTCTCTAAGCCTGGATTTCCTAGATTGCAAAATAAGATAAAACTGCTATCTTGACTTTAAATACTCTGGGAAGGAATGCGCGCTCTCTCTCTCAATCTCTCTCTCTCTCTCTTTCTCTCTCTCTCTTTCTTCCTTTCCTGCATGAAACACATTTAATTCTCCCAGACCCACCACTTCCTGTTGATGGGCTTTGAGCATCCATGGCTGTTTTCTTGGCAGGGCAGATATATTCCAGCTGAAGATTTAGAATCCTTTGAGGTCTCCTACTGGAATACATTTCATCTCTTTTACTTCTGGGAGAGGAAGGTAGAGATGAATCTATTTGGGTTTGTTATGCCTGAGGTGAGGATATTTCCCCACTGATTAACAATATAGCAATAGCAATTACAGTTACATTTCTATACCACTTATCAGTGCAAAGCACTCTCTAAGTGGTTTACAATGTGTTAAGCTAATTGCCCCCAACAAGCTGGGTACTCATTTTACCGACCTATGGAAGGCTGGAAGGCTGAGTCAACCTGGAGCCCGGCAGGATTGAACTCACAATGTTGTGGCTGCAGTATTGGCATTTAACGACTGCATCACACTGGGCTAAGCTTAGTGTGTACAATGGGTCCATGAGAGAATTCTGGGAAAGCATCCTACATTCTTTCATTTATATTTATGGAATTTCAAGAGAAAGAAGTAGGTGTTATTCATTGTCCCAAAAAGCAGGAGAGAGAAGGAAAGGCTTATTGCAGAACCAGAGGGTCAATCTCACATTGAATACAAAGGCTATGTGCCATTGTGGCTGACAGGACAGCTGCAAAAGCAATGGATACACAGAGTTAAAGAAAGGAAAAAGGAATGAGAGAAGCTCTTGCTGCAAGAAAAACATAATAAATCCATGAGCTACATGTAGCCCTGGGCGGTTTATGACTAGGGGCAAGCATGAGGGAATGACTTGAACTTAACTAAAGCCGTTAATTACCTGGCTGCAATCAAAAGCCTGAGTAAAGGGAGTGTATTTATGATGCACCTTAGAGGAGACACTTCAACTTTCTGCAATTTTTTTATTAATTGGTTTGATTAAACAGATTTAAAGAGCCTGAGCGGAGATTCCTAAATCATCCTCCATATTGATCTAACGAAATACTCGATAAATTTTCTAATATGGTTCCTTTCCTTTCCATAGTCTGGAGGGAAATGTTCCTCCTGGTAATAATTCAGAGTCGAGCCCTCTCTTGTGACATGTGGATTGTAGGGAGGATGCGAGAGGATGGGGGCAGAGGGAGAAAAATATCTCTTCTGTGATTTGAAAGAGAAGCTACATGTTTAACACTTGGGTTTTGTGCTTTGCCTCTTCACTCATCCTAGACAGATGCTGCAAAGAAGGTAGCAGCTAATGCCTAGGTGGATAATCTAGCAGGTAGAGCTAGCTCCCACTCCCGTTTGAGTGACTTGCATGTCAGAACATCTTTAGGAATCCCATAGCAATGCCACAACAAGAAGGTCTTGTAACCTGCTCTGTGTATTTGTTTTTAAATCCTCATTATTTAATGTACATTAACGTAACATGATGTAAAGTTATGCTTATCCCTAAAAGGTCAGGAGGAGGGTATTTTGCTGTCCCGTGTGACTGAGGCAGAAATTTTGAGTGTAGGACTACATTGTGGTATGGTATCTGAAAAACAATATTGCTGATTTGCTCACAAAGGCCCTTCCAGTAGTAGGCCATGAGAAGTTGGTAGGTGAACTGGGCCTTGCCACCAGAGTGTAAGGTGGAAGATGAACTGTACCCTTGAATGTATGTACTGCATGTATTATGTAACATGTATTGTATGACATGTATGGATTGTGAAAATGTCCTACACAGTGGCCTGACCATTTTGGAGGGGATTGTCAGGGATTCCAGGCAGGGAACCCTGGGAAAATGATCAGCCCACTGCAAAGATATTGCATCATGCTCCAGCTGTGGGTAATTGCGAGGTTACATAAGAAACTGGGGTCATGTGCAGATGGTAGAGGGAGGTGTGCAAACCTCTACCTGATTGGTTGTAGATATGTATATAACAAAGCAACACCAGTATGTATTTGTCTGTTGACCAAACCTGGTGCAAGCTTTTGTCCATCTGTCCTATGTTTTGCATATAACGGAACTTTGCTGCAAGATAAAGTGCCTCCTGTTTTGGAAGAAACTCCTCCGTGTGTGAGTATCCTTACTGGGGAACAAGGCTGCTGCTGTTGGCTTGCTGAACTCTGGTTTTTCCGCTGCGTTTCCATGGGGCTGAAACTCCTATCATCCCCAACACTTTGTCACTGTGGCAATGAATCTGCTTCCAAGTATTGGTGCAGATTTTAGAGGAGTTCTCCAAGCAATGAACCTTATTGCTGCAAATAGCTCTAGCATCTCATATAGCTCTTTCACTTTTCAGAGTAAAACCCATAGTGGATTTACCATTCCACTGAGCTAAGTTTATGAATTGTATGTCATAGGAATTCATCCCCTCACCAATGTGAAAATTCATTTAAATGCATTGGGACAATGAATTAAAAATTTTTTAGCAGTGCATGAGTTGCTTGTGGGTCAAAATACCATTTTGCTACCAAGCCAAAAGGAAAGGAATAAGATGAAAAACATAGTTCACAGGCCCAGTCCTTCCATGAACAAAGATAAGCTCTTTTTGTCAAATCCCTATTTGTCAAATCCCTGTATGTTCCCTGTAAGACTGACCTCTGTCACTGATCTGTCTCCTGCTGCAATTGCCATTCTATTCTTCTCACAGCCACCACCATGCACACACCAATATGGATACTATCACCTACCCTCAGACCCATCCCTTTGCTATTCAGCATGGAGTTGCTAGGAACTGCTAATTAAGAGCTTTACAAGTTTCACTATCTATTCTACAATGATAGCAAAAAAAACTATTTAAATAGTGTTTGCTGCTACAGCAAGTCATTCAGTGGTGCCATCTCACTGAAGTTCAAAGTAGCATTTAAGGATAATGTGTATTAGTACATTATCCTTCTCACAGAGGAGCTTTCTCAAAAAGACATGATTCACCAATCAGACTTGCAAATTAAGTCCATCTTCCAATGATCAATCATAAAACAAACTCTACAAGATGCCCAGCTCAGTGCAATCATGTGTTATGACAAACAGACATCTTTCACCACTTGAGAGAGAGCACTTCTTCTAAGTAAATGTGAAAGTTATTGTTTATTTTGCCCTTCAGTGACTCATGCCTCACTCCTTGGCATGGAGTGCCAAGCATCCAGCATGGATGAGGTAGTCCCAGAGATCACCTGCATTACTGCCACTTTGCTGTGACACCATATTAAAACTTCAGATAATGTTTTCTGCCACAGACAAGTAATTTCCAGCTACAAGTTACTGACTATATGAGGATGAAAAACTCTATATCACACCCTACCTAAAAGAGGCTTCCTCTGATGAGGAAGGGGAAGAAGTGAGCCCAGATAACAGGCTCGAGTTTGAACTAGAGGAGGCTAAGGCCATTTCCATACCGGGCTTCTGAAATGGTGCAGAGCGACCTCTCATGGAGGTCTTCTATACCATAGAGTGGACTGGCGTGGACTACTTTTTGTAGTTCCACACCAGAATCCACTCAGGAGCGGCCGAAACTAGCCACGTTGCGTGTTTTTTAAAAACCTCTTTTTCGAGGTTTTTAAAAAGCACGGAGCGTGCAGCCCCGTGCCGCTCCGTCGCCCGGCTCCGAAGTGGATTTGCAGGCGCGCGCAAGTGCATGCCTGCAGATCTGCCGGGGGCGGGCTTCCAGCTGGCGAGCTTCTCCAGTTGGTGGAGAGCCTCCACCAACCGGAAGCCACCATTTGGGATGCCGAAGGATTGCGGAACAGCGAGCTCGTGCTGCTCCATGTGGCGACGGACTTACCCGGTTTCAGGTAAGCTCCGTTTTTGGGCATTTTTGCCCGTTCCCCCCCCCCACATGTGAAAAGGGTCTAAGAGCCCTGCTTTGAAAGCAGAGCCTGAATTGTCTTGTGCTGACCTTGAGGAGAGGTTGCTGGAGGCTGAACTACTTCACCGTTTGGAGTGGCATAGGCTACAACAACAACAACAGCAACAGCACAGGCAAGGCTGCAATTTACTTTAAGGGAAAATATTGCGATAATGAGGCCAGATGTCCTGAGTTACATTTGGCTATAAATTAGCACAGCCAAGGCTGTATCTATGTTGCAGAACAATAGTACCACAATCTTGTCTTTCTTGTCTCCAGTCTCCTGAACCTTGCCTTGCTTTTTGGACTCTTCCATTTGGTTACCCTCTGATTAGCTTTTGACCTGGTGTGGATTCCTTAGACTCATTTGTTCTCCTGGATCTTCTGTGTATGACCGTGGACTGGCTTGGTTTTTCCTTTGTTGGTATCTCAAGCTACTCTCCTAGGCCATTTCCACACTATACTGTTATAGTGCTATTATTTCACTTTCAACATCCTAGGGAATCCTGGGGTTTGCAGTTTAGGGAGGAGCATTTTGAATTTTCAGCCATAGAGCTCTTTGGCCTCAGTAACCTACAAACCCCAGAGTTCCAAAGGATGCTGAAAGTGGAATAATAGCCATTTCCACACTACACTGTTAATGGCCCTAGATACTCATTGCCTTGAAACAGGACATTCTGTCATTCTTTTCATCCACATTTGAATTTATTCACTCGATTTCCACTGTAAATATGAAGAATTTTGTGATTTTTATTATTTTTTTCTAAAACAAATGATATTTCCTCATTGGCATCAGCAAGATTCATTAAGTATAGCAATTCCCATCATGGAGACAGCCATATTATATATGCCTGCCATACAGTTGTTAAAGACAAGAAACATGAAACACAATGAGAGGGTAAGAGAGAGAGTGAGTATATGTGTGAACTGGCAACCTTAATTCAACACCACACATTGTTGTCTACATAGCGATTGACATTTAGATTTTGAAGAGCTCAAAACTTAAAGCCTTCTGCATAGATGGTCAAATCCTTCAGTTTAATTCCCCCCCACACCTTTTTTTTTGTAGCTACTTTTTTGGCAAACAAGCAAACAAACACACACACACTCAATGCTGAAACTGGGAAAATGAAACAGTCTGACAAATCTGTCGAGTTTGCTTTTTTACAGGTTCCTTACCCCCCTCCCCCATTCAGTTTGTTCATCTTTTTTCTCTCTTGGAGGTTTTTTTTTTAATTATTAAATTCATCTTCATAAAGTTACCTACTTCCTATGCACTGGTAGACAGGGCTGTGATGAAGTTTCATGTGCTCTATGGAAAGATGTGGTGACTGAGAGTGCTGAGGATTTCTCACTTTTTGCCTTGAAAGAAGGCTGGACCTCCAGTCAACTTGTGTGAGTGCGTGCACATATTTTTGTGCCTTCCCGCTGTTCATTAATGAAAGGAGAAAAACAAATGGAGCACTTTAGCTTTCATCTGAATGAAAGCTTTACTTCTAGAAAACAAACAGCCAGTGGAAATTAAAGGAATTAGCTGAGAGATTGCATTTTTCATTAGTATCAGATTTTTATTTTATTTACCCTTAAGGAAACTACAAAGGGAAGCACAATTGTTCCAGTCACCTTTTTGTTCCCAGTTGGCTGTATTCCATAAACTTCTTGTACAAATGCAAGGAATGCATGGAGCCTGGAACCTCTGCTTTTTGCTTTTCCAATCCCCCTTGTTTTTCAGGCTAGACAACAGTATTTTAAAGTTGATCTAATACTGAGGATTGTGTATGTTCACTGCACTCAAGCGTCCAAATTGCATGTCAGAGAGCCTTAGAACCTGCTCTCAGAATAAATCATGCAAATGTGGCTCTATCTGCAGGTTTCGAATTATTCATTCTTCCAAGACCCATGTGATTTACAGAAATAGGAGAAAAGAAGTGGAGGTGATTTGCAAGAGGAGCGCTTTGGGAACAGGGTAGCTGCTAATGATTAGAAAGGAATTTCTAAGTCTACACCAGGTCTATGCCAAGGCTGCCTTCTGACTGCGCCACCTGTGGCCTTCCCGATGGGGTTAGACTGCACACTCCCAGTGGTCCTGCTGACCATTGGCCATGCTGTCTGTATGTGTCTGGTTCTGTTCTCATCTGATAATATCTGGAGGGCTGTAAGATCTTCAACGCTTATTGAAGCTGCCATGGTGAACATGCGGCACCTGCTTTGAAAAAGGGACCAAAATTACTGCAATACATAATGGTTTTGCTCTCTACATGCTTCCCAAACCCCAATCCCCTGCAATGGGTGGAAAATGGCTGCAAATGAAGTTTCAGTAAAATACTGTGGTGTGGCTCACCAGGAGTGCAGAGTGGGAAGGGTATAAAATAGCCCACACTTCACACACAGTTGCCTCCTCTGGTCCTCAACAACTGGAGTCAGCTGTATTTTAGGAAGTTCCAGTTCCAGCTGCTTACACCTCTCGCTTTCTGAATACCATACAGTAGGAAGCACTAAGCCTTTACCTGCTACAAGCAAAGCAGGAGGGAAAGACACTCTAGTTTATACAGGTGGAGAGGATGGGATGGAAGATGGATATAATAGCAGCATGACCTGAAAGAAGAAGGGTAGGCAAGAGAACAATGGAGCTAATATGCCTGTCTATTGTTAACTGCTGTCAAGTTGACTTTAACTTAATGTGGTCTTCCTCTTTTCCTATTGCCTTGTCCCTTACCAAGTATCATTGTATTTTCTGGTAAGTCATGTCTTTTCATGATATGGCCAAAGTATGACAACCTTGGTTTAATCATCTTAACTTCTAGGGAGAATTCAGACCTGATTTGCTTTTGGGCCCATTTATTTGGGTTTCTTGGCAGTCCATGATATCTGCAGAACTCTCGTCCAGCACCACATTTCAATATGAGATTATTTTCTTCCTATCAGTTTTATTCACTGTCCAGCTTTCGTAACCATCCATAGAAATCAGAAATGAAATGGCATGGGAAATGTCTCTGTATGCATTTCTTCAAATATGGGCACTTCTGCTCAAATATTTTTGGTCTGATATCTGTCTACAAAATTCTTTCTTAAAGTAATGTGTCTTTATGTGTCATTTCTCCTGGTACCTGCATTTCTATCTGCACTTTGCCCTAATGTGAACATTTTTGTCAGATATCTCCATTATTTTATTATTTTATTTTATTTTTTTGCAAGCACAGCTCTCTAAAATCATGCACTTTTATGCTATTTTTCACAGGTATTTTTCTGGCACACTTTGCCTTAATGCTTACTTTTTTCTCCCCTGTGAAAAACGGCATTGTAAAATTTGGGGGGGGGGATTTCCAAGGAATACCTGTGTTATATTAAATATGCAGACTGAAGGAATCTCCTCCCTGAAACTACAGACTGGCAGTGATCATCATAGCTCTCAGCAGGAGATGTTTTTCTACCCAGGTGACCTGAGATGCTTTATTTGAAGTGATAGACTTTAAAACTGGATCTTTTTGCATGCAAAATGTTTGATCCATCACTGAGTTAATGGACATTCAGAAACAGGAGCCAAGGAAAGATAATGGAATCTATGATGATATTAAGAGAAGGAGGTATTGATTTTCTAACAGCTGATGAGCATGTGCAGTATCTCTCAAGCTGTATGCATGCAGCAGATCATCTCGTGTGTTAGATGCCCATTTCCATGCATCTCCATCTCCATGCCTTGGAAGGTAGGCTGAAGCCCACAAACTGATCAGCACTGGAATGAAAAAGTGACTTGATGGTTGTGTGCATCTGGGGAGATTGCCACCCTGTACCATTTAAAACAGTTTGGGGAAGGTTATCATTGGAACTTATTTTTTAATTGATTTTGTAGCATTTGTTTACCTTTTGGTGTAACAAACTCTCCAAGATGTTATATAGAAATGCATATTAGAATTTCATTCAGTGTAGAAAAAAATAGAAACAATTTATATATGAATGTGGGAATCCTACTAGAGTTATTCAAGGAAAGCAAAAAGTTTCAACCGTTTCTACTTTCACTTACTGATAATAAATCACCAGCAAAATCTGTAAGAATAAGAGTGCTTACTACTGGCCTTTTCCACATAGCTTTACTTAAACATACTGGTCTCAGCCTTTAATATGGCAACCAAGGGAAATTCCTTTATTTTCATGTGTTTCTATTCCTCTCTTCTGGGACTTACCACTCTATTATGTCTTGAAATATTTGTACAACTAGGAAGAAAAATATAGTATCCAATTAATCCTTCCTGCACACAAAATGGCTTCTTTTGGCACAAGAGGGAAAAGAGTGACCCCTCCTTTTCCAGAATCCCCCGTGTAATCTTAGGCCTTTTTTGCACTAGACTGTTATAGTGCTATTATTCCATTTTCAACTTCCTATGGAATCCTGGGGTTTGTAGTTTGAGGCCCCTCCCTAAACTGCAAACCCCAGTATTCCATAGGATGTTGAAAGTGGAATAATAGCACTATAACAGTTAAGTGGAAGAGCCCTAGGGGTCCAGTGGTTAAATCGTGGTACTGCAGCCACAACGTTGGGAGTTCGATCCTGCAGGGCTCCAGGTTGACTCAGCCTTCCATCTTTCTATAGGTCAGTAAGATGAGTACCCAACATGTTCGGGGGCAATTAGCTAACATATTGTAAACTGCTTAGGGAGTGCTTAGCACTGATAAGTGGTATAGAAATATAACTGCTATTGCTACTGTTATAGTGCGGAAATGGCCATAGTCTTGTCTGGACGGTAAGCTGTGGTCTCTGGAGCAGATTTGGGGAGGCAGGGAAGAAGAAAAGTAGAATGTCCTGTGATTCAAGTGGAAGCTGTCTTGCACCATACTGGATTTCACCCATATTAATTACTTCTCCTGAACAAACTAAATAAAATTGTTTAGTTTAGTTTAGTGCACTACGAGGGAGACTGAAGTTGTCCTTTGTTCCACCTACAATGTCATGAAACTGTCTCATTAGCATTATGAGGTTATCCCAGAGCTGTAATACACTTCAAGGCACATCAAATCACCTCTATACAATTAAATACACAGTGGACAACTTAGCAATTAGTTATGCACCATATTTGAATAGTATCTTCTGAGTTAAGTAGAACCATTATTACAAGGCACTTCTATCCAAGTCCTTCTGCATCTCTAGCTATCTACCTGCTTCCTAGCAATCAAAAATGCAGAAGAATAATTACATGCCTCTTCAAGTAAGCTTGTTTTTTTGATTTACTAAAACTATTCTCATAACCCCATCTTCAAATGTTTACTAGTTGTTGGGGTTTTTTTTGGAATGGTTTAACTGATGTAAGACATTTTTAGAATAACATTCACAGATGGGCTGACCTTGCCTCCCCTACCAAGTTTCAGCCTGATGTTAATTAAAACAGGCAAGTTATAAACCTCAGGAAATGGCAGCCTGACCCTTACTATGAATGCAATGTTACAATAACATGCAGTAAAAATAAGGTATCATAGAACTGCTGCCCATACCTGGAATGATTCTATTTCTTTCCACAATATGAAGTTAGTTAGTTTATACCTGCTTCTTTTGGCTTCATCACCGTCATGACTGCCATTCTAGGCTTCCTTTCTAGTTCAGCATGTGGCATTCTCTTTTCCAGTCTTGTCAAGAAACAAATATCTGTTTGTTAACTTTAGAACTCTCTAGTTCTAAACTCACTAGAAAAGTACTCTTTAGAATACCCTTTGGGGAAGGGGATTAATATCACCAAGATTTTAGAGTAGAGTTTTCATTCAGTAATGAATCCTTTCAACAATTAACAGGAAAGATTTGGGTTCTCATTTTATGACTCAAATATCAAGAAGTTTTGCCAAGATTCAGGATTGCATATACTAGATATATATGGCACAAAAATCCCATCCTGGCATTCTGGATTGGATAAAGTCAGTGTATGGAGAGAGGGAAAAGTCTAGTCCCACTCCCTTCATTCTTACTCTCTTCATGTAGAGAATGAGAATCCAAAGAGGACAGTGTCCCCTACATGCAGCTTATTCATGTGGCTCTGGGTTCCTGGTGGTCTGGAAAGCCTTGATTCATAGAGAACATGGCCCTCTTCTGACTCTCATATCTCTAGCTGAAGAGGATAATGACTGTGAACCCATTCTCTTTTCTCTCACATTTAGATTAACCCTAGCCTTATGCTTGAATAAGACTATAGATAACATAGATACTTGGGGGATCCATTCTCTCCTGTTGAAGGTAAAATGGCTTTACCCAGATGAAACCTTAATCTTGGATTTCAATTTAAAAAAATCTTTACTGCAAAGGTAAAATTTTAACAAAGTTCACATGCGATATTGTTATACAGACAATGATTCTCCATGGCTGTGATTTGAAATTGTCAGGGGCAGCATATGCTGTTTGGGTATTATTCACACATTGTGCCTGGTTGTTACAAACATTCCTGCATTCTTACTGCAGGAATAATTGCTTCACTTATGCAGAAGTACTGATTTTTCAGTTGCAAAATTCAGTGTTAACAATACTATGTACAAACCTGGGACAATGAAACAGGAGATGAAGAAGGGAATTTCCACATTTATGTGACAAGAGGAAATCAGGAAGTACAACAGGAAGTACCTAATTAAAGAGCTTTTCCCTGCTATACAGGGCTTTAGATTTACTGTTTATAAGCCTTATCTGACTTGTATAATAAAACTCTTCATTATGCAAAGATAAAACCTTACAAATGCTTTCTGTACTAAGGCTACAGTTCTATGCAGGCTTTCTTGAGGCTTCTGCTGAAATCAGTGAGTCTTACTTGTGAGAAAATATACAAAGAGTCACTCTGCACTTCTGTTATGGCAATATGTATTAATTACAACACAATAATGGTGGAATAACAAAATATGGTCGCAATCCTACATTGTCTCAGCATAGCTTAAATATATTCTGGCAGAATTAATGACACTAAAATATGCAATCCCCTTACAGAATAGCAACATTGAACAATACATAACACACAATGATGGAGCACAGATGAATACAGATGTGCACTTTTGTACATCCATAAGTATAACAATTCTGTATGATCAATTATGCGTCTGTGGCCGTCAGTTGAACATGATCAGTGCACAATTTCAAAATAACTGCTCTGCAAGCATTGTGCAAAGTATGGCCCTCTCTGCACCCTACCTCTTCATGGAGTCCTCTGATGCAGACCCCAGCATCAGCTTTTCTGGGAGAGGAGCATGACAGGAGTGTTCCCCTCCACATCAGCTGGTTCTGACATGAAGGAAGCACAATGGCCACACCTCTTCCTTCCACAGCACAGCCAGGTACCTTCCCAGACTGTGCTGGGGTATGAAACACAGCCATTGTGCTTCTCGGGCTTTGCAGGACAGGTAAGTCAACAATGGTGGCACAGTCACAGGTCATTGACAGGGAAAACCTTTCAATTATTTAATCAGTGATTGCCCTGCCAAGTGATGGGAGAAGGATGGGACCACAACAATGTCATGCAGAATGTCATTGTGGTCCAGGCCTTCTCCAGTCCCCATGGTGGGTTGGGGGTGTGTGTGTGGAAAGGCCTATGACTGCAGAAGCCACAAACAGGATGCAGGACCTGTGTTATCCTACATATGTTCCATATGTAACCAATGTTTTTTTTTTATTCTGATTTGACAGCTTCTGTCAGTGGAACTGGAGGGATATACAATTCCTCTCTCCCTGCAGTCTCCCATAAACATTCAAAGACCAGGCCAAAGGGCTGTGGATTCCCCTGGAGCACATTTTTGGGCAGTGTGAGCTTTGTCAGCTTCCTTAAGTCCCAGCTTTGGAGGGAAAAGCAGAATATAAATAAAGCAACACAACACAACACAACACAACACAACCATGGTAAAATCTGATGTGCAAACAGCAGATTCACAGCACAGTACTATGAAATCTACTTAAAAGTAAATCTCTTTGTTTTCAATGGGCTTAATTTTCAGGGCTAATTGCCAAAAAATGATGAGATGGGGATTGTGGGCACGTCTATTTGTCTAGAGGACACTGAAGAACTAAATTTGACCCCAGGACCTGATATGTTCCACCTATGATGTACAGTGTTATCCTATGCATCTACATGTGGAATGCATCTACGTGTGGAATCCTATGTCTACTTCCCTGGGGAATGGTCTAGACGGAATTCAATGAGACTTATTTTTAAATAGATGTGAAGAGTAGTTCATTGTGAGAAGAGTATTTCTTTAGGCTTTTCCATATGGAAAAAGAATCTATAAGAGGCAAACCACTGTGGCAGTATATAGAGGCACAAAATTCAAACATGGAACTCAAGAAAAGAGAACATGGTTTCTTTTCTTTTCTTTTCTTTTCTTTTCCTTTTTAAAAAAAGCAGCATGTCAGCGTAGATGCATTTTATGGTCTATGAGAAGCTGATGCAATGGTGATATGAAATCACAAAAGGCAGGGTTATGATGGATGCACCCACTGGCCCTTCCCTCTGTTTATGGCATGGGAAAGGTCAGTTTTTGTCCTGTACAATATGTCACTGCTAAAAATATGACTCCATAATTTATAGCAAATTGCTCGGCTAATTTACTGCAAACTATAAATAACTGCTTGAAAACACAGCACCATACACTCCTGCAATAAACAAAGAAACTATTTGCTTGATTCAAACCATATTGATGATAACATATTAATTGGCACAGTCTGGTGTTTAAATGATGTGTTTTGCAACTTTTCAAAAATCAATATTTGGTCTTTCATTTTAGGCACAATTGAGTAGACAGAATGAGTAGCAAACCATTTTCTAGGGGGTGAGAAGGAATTAACACAAGCTAGATATGGCTTTTCAACCATTTTCATGCCTTACAGGACACTGATAGAATTCTGGGAAACTCAGCCTTCATTTTAAACAAGTTTCTGTACTTCACAGCTGCCAAAGTTGGGGAGGGCTGAAAAAATGACAGCAATCCACCTGCAGAAATTACTCTTGTAGAATGAAAATGAGAACAAACATTCATTAGGACTTTGGTTCTCATGGTTCTCTCATACACACACACACACACACACACACACACACACACAGAGAGAGAGAGACATGCATGCATACATACATACATGTATGTATGTATATATATGGAACAAGTGATTTGAAAGTCCACCTTCTTTGGTTGTCTCAGTCTCTAAGCTCCGTGAGGGAAGTCCAGCATATCATCCTGTTGCCTAGTGATATTCATGTGCTTGAAGTGCAGAAGAGGCCTTTCTCCACTGTAGCCACACTGTGTGGAATGATCTCCCAACTGTCATCAGGCAAACTCCCTCATAGGGTGTTCTGGCACCAATTGAAGACTTAGGCCCTTTCTGCACCCTACCTTTTCGTGGAGTCCTCTGGTAGAGATCCCAGCATCAGCTCTGCCTGACAAGAGCACTCCCCTCTGCACTGGCTGGCTCTGTAAGTGAAGAAAGCACGATGGCCAAGTCTCTTCCTTCCCAGCTGGGTACCTTCCCAGGCCACACGGGGGAAGGAGACACCACCAATTGGACTCCTTGGGATTCTGCAGAACAGGTAAGTCTGTGATGGCAGTGCTATCATGGGTCATTGACGGGGAAAACCTGTCAATGATTTAATCTGTGATCATGCTGCCTGGGGATGGGAGAAGGATGGGACCACGTTGATGTCATGCAGAAGCATCATAGTTGTCCCATCCTTCTCTTGTCCCCATGGCGGGTTCAGAGGGTGATGCAGAAAAGGCCTTACCTCCCCAGTGGCATACCTAGACCCAGCAGCGCCTGGGGCAAGTACGGAAGTTGCACCTGTAGGTGCTGCTGCTGCTGCCACCCCTCCCAAGGACAGGGGGGCAGCGGTGAGTGGGCGTGGAAGTGTCCGAGGGGGTGGGCGGGCATGGGGAGATGGCAATCAGGCATGGAAGTGTGCAGGCAGGCACAGGCAGCACAGATGGGTGGAGAAAGGTGGTGAGTGGGCGCAGAAGTGTGCGGGCTGGCACAGGCAGGTGTGGGCAGGCGTGGGGAGGTGGCAGACAGGTGGGGAAGCATGCGGGGAGGCATGGGCAGGTGCAGGGAGATGGCAGGCGGGCATGGAAGTGCATGGAAGGGGTGGCGGGTGGGTGCGGGGAGGTGGTGGATAGGCGCCAAAGGGCATGGAAGGGTACAGGGAGGTGACAGGCAGGTGCAGAAGTGCACAGGTGGGTGCGGGGAAGTGGTGAGTGGGCGTGGGTGGCCGCCAGTTGGCATGGGCGGATAGCGGCTTTTGTGCCCCCCGGGGAATGGCATCTAGGACACGCACCCCAGTTGCCCCACCCTAGGCCCTTTTCGCACAGCATCTGCCATGTGAAAGAGGGCCTGGAGCTTTACTCAATTGCAAGGAGCAATCTGCGTGACGCCCTCGCAATCGCGCAAGGCTCAAAGGGCCAGCAGGCAATGATAGCGCACCTTTGCATTTTCGGCTTTCAGCCGAAAATGCTGCACAATCACACATTGCTCCCTGCCCCTGCATGCACTTACCTGGCGTGCGGAGCCTCGGGAGCTGGGCTGGTCACGCTTCCTGTCTCAGTGCAGCCTGGGAAGGTCCCAGGTTTCACTGCGAAAGGAAGAGGCGGGGCTCTTGCGCGAGCAGGAAGCTCGTGCGGAGCTGAAGAAGCAGGGAAGCGAGAACCTCTCACAAGAGGCTGCTCGTGCGATCACTGCACCCCAGCGCTGAGAAAAGGTAGGATGCAGAAAGGGCCCCTGATCACTTAACAGAGCCAGCATCGTGTTGGTCAGTCCCTACTAGAGTAGACCCATTCAATCAGTTATTGCATGATGAGTCATTGCACACTTTAATACATTCAATTGGTCTACTCTATTCAGGACTAAAGTTTAGAGAATTAAGGCCGTAACGACTCAACTCTAGCAATTTTAATTAAACGTTTAAGAGTTCTGTTGTTTTATTGCTGTTTTTACTGTTTGAATCCTGGATGTATTGTACTCCCTGCTTTTTAAGCGCTGCAATATTGTAAATCACTCTGAGATTTTTTTTTTTAAGTGAAAAGAAGTAGAGATATATCACAGTTAAAGAAGCAGATGAGTTCCCAATTATTTCTTCTCTAATAGAAAATCTGGTACCAGAGAGAGGAATAACATGGGAAGAATAGGGATAGCTTCCTACACCACACAAAAAGAAGAGCACTTTAACATGTTTCAACAATATTTTTATTCAATAAGGTAACACTATGTTCATGTGAAAGAAGGCAACTGGATCAGGCCAGCCTTGTATAAGTAAACAAAACCACTCTGAACTTTCTAGAGACCACTTGAAAGTTTCTTCCACATCTTCCACAATACATATAGGGATGATTTTTTTCCCTTTCACCAGCCTCCCCTTTTTGTTATAATTTCCATGCCTGTGGCAAAACTTACAGATTTATTTTAAAAAATATACTTGGTGGGTTTTGATGATGAGGTAGTTGCTCCACTTTCTTTCCTCTGTTTTTGCTCTTTTTGCTGTTTGCACATGCTCACAAAAGGATTCTGAGGGCAACAGCCACAGTAGGATCAGCGAGAGCAGGATCCCATTCTTTCCCAGCTCAAGCTTTAATGCGTTTATCCCTGCAGATAGGCTGCTCAAACGTGGTACTGAATAATCTCTGTTTCTCCAGCTTTCCTTCGCCATCCTCTCAATGCAGATGCTGCTAAAACAGTTAGGACAATTAAGAAAAGTCGGGTTAGGCAGCTGTAAAAAAGAAACTTCTTCGTGAGGTGTTTTGTTAACTGAGGCATGCCTCCATAAAAATGTCCCAAAGAATTAATTGGGATACCACACCAACTGAAAAATACGAGACTCGTTTAGAGAGTCTGCTGTCCTAGGACTGTTGTCCTGAGATAACAATTACTGAGATAACAATTGCAAGCTCAGTGGCTAATACCCTCTGCTTTATTTATTTATTTGTTATTTAATTTATATCCTGCCTTTCTCTTTACACAACTTCCAGGGAAGCTCAGAAATTTATTTATTTATTTATTTATTTATTTATTTATTTGAAACAGAATACAATTTAAGGAATTATTCATATAAAAGTTAAAAAGCAACTAAATGGTAGTTCATTTTTTAAAGAGCCCACAAGGTTACAACAATATAATGCACAATTCAAACATAGTTAAAAAGATAAAAACAGATACAAGCACCATCCCATTAAAAACTCTTTTTGCTATATAAATTATAAGTCAAAAATTTGCCTAAGTAAAAAGGTCTTTGCTTGTTGGCAAAAGGAAAGGAGAGTGGGCCAACCTAACCTTCTGCTTTGCCAATAGCCACACACGGACAGCTTCTCTTGGGATAAAACAGGTTACAACTTCCTTTAATACAGCCATCCAGATAGACTTGGTCCTAGCAGGATCGGTCTGGATTTAGGCATTGGCTGATCTGCCAGCCAATGGCCTGCAATTCATTCAGCCCACACGCTCTGCATGTAGCCAGGATGACAAATGTGAGATTCCAGAAGGTTGGAAGCTACAGCGTTGTTCCCCTGCCA
Source organism: Cyclura pinguis (assembly GCA_030412105.1). Lineage (NCBI taxonomy): Eukaryota > Metazoa > Chordata > Lepidosauria > Squamata > Iguanidae > Cyclura > Cyclura pinguis. The sequence continues at coordinate 105,253,378 of CM059600.1, read as the reverse complement.
CCTGGAATGGACTAAAGACACTGTCCCCCAAGCTAGGCCTCACTTTTTTCCCAATGTCCCATAAGGGGACTGCTCTCCCAAGTAGACTGGTGGAGGAAGCATAGGAGGATGGCTCATATAGCCTTGGCTGGTCCCACACATCACTGAACCACATTGAATTTCATTAGCTGGGTTTCCTGCCCTTTCCTAGAGTCCACACAGACTTGGCAGGATTCGGCACTTTTATAAAGGGAAACTCTGCTGCTCCATCTCAGATTATGCCTATCATTGCTCTGCTCCACCACAAACCACAACTGGCACTCCCAAGTAAGTTGGGAGGGTGTTAGTTTCAGACACACATGGATTATGCAATCAGACATAGGCCATTTCCACGCTACACTGTTATAGTGCTATTATTCTACTTTTCAAAATCCTAGGGAATTGTAGTTTAGGGAGGGACATTTAGAATTCTCAGCCAGAGAGCTTTTTGGCCTCAGTAAACTACAAACTCCAGAATTCCACAGGATGTTGAAAGTGGAATAATAACACTATAATAGTGTACTGCAGAAAGGCCCTATGTCTGCAGGGAGCATGTGCATTAAAAAAAATATTGGAGAGTAACTCACTCTTTTTATCAGTAGCTTTAAAGTGTAGATACACTCCAAGTGCTTGAATTGGCAATTCTAATAGCAACCTGAATCCAATTCAATTCACTGACTTGTAAAGCAATTGGTGATACAGTGTTAATGCCAACTAATCTGATAAAAATTGACACAGTGACAGTGTTTGGCCATTAGTACAGGCAGCCTTTTATGTTATTGTAAATCCATTGCAGTTTTACAAGTTATCAGGACATGTTTGTGAAAGGGCAGAAAATTTCCACTCAGTACGTGGCCAGATAAGGTGACTGAGCTGGCGAGTCACTGTACAACCTCCTGCCATGCTTCTGCCAAACAAGCCACTGGATTCAAGAGCATTAAAAAGCAAAATTCATCACAACTAATTTCTATTTGCCATCTATTAGGCTACATTGTTTTGTCCTCAACGTCAGGTTAAATAATGAACCTCTCGGAATAGAGTAAATTAACCTCCACTTTACGTTCATGTCATTGTCAAATGGAAACATCACTTGTACAAATGAAAAAGATTCATTAGTAACACTAATGCATAAGCTCCACTCCAGTAAAAGATAAGAGCGATTGAAGTCCTGTCATAATGCAGTGTCGAACTGCCGGCTTGTTATTTATGATGCCTGCCATAATCTTTGGAGATTATTTTCAGCAATGGTAATTAGCACACAATGCATCAAGAACAATTATGGAACAATGTCTTTGCTTGACAGGTATGCCGCACTGCTGCGGGCAGCCCGTGATCCATGAGAAATTCAATCAAATCTGCATGCTGCCAGGAGTTTATTAATATTTCTCCTTTCTGAGCCAGCTTGAAAGGCAGCTATGCTTGACCGGTCACCCAAAAATAGTTAGCAACCTGACACGAGCATGTACCTTGTTAACATGTACCTGTTAGCACTAAGACTTCCCAGGCATTTAGACCAGATGAAAAAATGTCAGTTCATTTGCAGCTTGTTACATCAAGGGGGGGCAAACCTGCACATCTCCTACATTTCCATTTTTTCCCCCTCATGCAGATAATCTGAATATTGTTAAAAAGAAATGTCAGCTACAGGGAAGAGATGCTGATCAGGGAAGGCACTGAATGGTGACCTGTACTGCGCATGAGTGCATGTCACTCACTGAATTCCTGGCCTAGCTGTCACCTTAGGATAAAGAATGGGAAACAGCCATTCCCATCTTTAAGGGCTTCTTGACAAACCGGCTCTGCAAAATGAAGGCAGGTAGAAAGAAGTTCTCAGCCTCAGAGTTGTGGCAATGTATCCCCACAGGGAGATACTAAAGTCCAAGCCTGATTATTAATTTTCATCTTGTTTTTACTCTGTATGAACTTAAGAAGAATATAAAAAGATCCCTGATGGATTAGACCAAAGGTCCATTGAGTCCAGCATGCTGTCTCCCACAGTGGCCAATCAAATGCCTCCAGGAAGCCCAGAAGTAGGACATCAAGGTGGTGGCAAACTCCTGCCTTTCATTTCCAGCAGCTACATGATTGTTTGATGTTAAATAAATCTCATAGTGAGTTTGATAGCAAGTTCAGTATCCAGGAATTAACATTCCCTTCCATGTTATCTTCCTTGTTATCTACCATTTATCTACCTATCCATTGGTTTACCTATTAAGGCAAACTCTTGAAATGTAAAATTAACATGTGGGAGAGCAGTAAGAATCAGCATGCAAGTTCTGCTTCCCATCAACCAGTTCCCGCTCTCTTCAGGTTGGATGGGAAATGCTTGAAGCAGGGAGTCTTCAGGGAAAATCATGGTTTTGTTTCAAGTATGAGGTGTACATGGGTAGAAAAGGCTCTCTAGTGCAGAAGTTATTCCACTCATTCTTTGAGGAAGAGCTAGGGTGCTTGTGCATCTCATGTTGGCTATCCTAGAATAACAGAACTTCCAAAACAGATTCTAAAAAGAAACAGTGGAGATGTCTGATTCTATCTCCTGTTGCTTGAACAGGGGCAAAGTTTTTCCTCTCACACTATTACAAATGTAACAGTTAGCAACTTTTACATGCCAATACTCACTGATATTAAGGCCATTTTTGCACAATGTTGCTATACCACCATAGCAGTGGGTTGTTTCCAGTTCAGGAGCTGTGCTATCACACAACATTGTCACTGTCCAGCTGCTATACCATCCCCAAGCATCATCAAATCGCCATATTCCATTTCCAGAAAAAATCCATTATGCACCTCCTTTAGCTCTTCAATCTGTCAGCTGGCTCACTGCAGAAACGTAACAGCACTTTGATAGTGCTTCGTTTGATAATGGGTGGGCGGGCTGTGGGCGTGCACAGCTCGTCCCTCCCTCAGTGACCCCTATGGCTGGTAACTTTGAAATCTATCACCTCTTTACATTTATTTTAAAGTTCTCCTTTGAGTTAAAGCTTTTTAATTTTTCTTTAATACATTTTAGGCATTACAGTAATCCCTCCACATTTGCTAGGGTTAGGAGCACAGGACTCCCGTGAAAGTGAAAAAAACATGAATAACTCTAAGCCCTCCTAAGCCATATTTAACACACACAAAAGTATGGTCACCATATTCAACCCACCATGGATTCCTTTGAGGTATCAGGGTTCCTTTACAAGGCAAGTGGGTGGCTGTTGGGGCTTACTGCCACCTCCACTGCTGCCCCACACCATTTTTAATAGGGACTTACAGGCCTCGTTCACAGTTTCTCAGTCTTACAAGCCTTGCAGGCCCTATTAAAAATGGCATAGGGAGACAGCAAAGATGACAGCAAATAATCTGTGAATAATCAAATCTGCAGAAGTGAAACCTGCAGATGTGGAGGGCTGACTGTATAGTGTGAAAATGCAATAACATACTGGTGTGTTTAGTACAGCTTCCAAAACAAAACAAAACAAAACAAAAACCTGACCAATTGGAGTGGTGGGGTGAGGTGAAGGTGAGGAAAGGGAGTGGCCAAGGACACTGTAGTGCAAAAGGAACAGCGGTGGCAATACCACTACTCTTTGGCTGAAGGCAGGAGGGTGCAGAAAACAGCATTCCTAATCTGCTACCATTGTGTGAGTGGCAATGCTGAGATTGTAATGGTATATTTTGCTAATGGCGTCTAGTGCGGAAATGGCTTAAATATCATGTTACCCTATAGGGGCACAGGACTCCTGTGAAAGTGAAAAAAAATGTGAATAACTCTAACACCAGCACATATTTATGGCGACTTCCTGTTGGTTTGCTTTTACCACACCTCCTCTCTTGTCTCACTTTAACCTGTACCCCTTTCCTTTTTCTTTCTCTCCTTTTCCCTTTCTCTCTCTCTCTCTAGTCCATTAGACTATGGCCATGTCCACACTACACTATTATAGTGCTATTATTGCACTTTCAGCATTCTGTGGAATTTTGGGGTTCATAGTTTACTGGGGTCAAAGAGTTCTCTGGCTGAGAATTCTAAATACCCCTCCCTAAACTGCAAACTCCAGGATTCCATAGGATGCTGAAAATAGAATAATAGCACTATAACAGTGTAGTGCGGAAATGGCCTATATCTTTGACTAGGCACAAGTAGTTTGTACATAATACTATTTTTATATATTCTACAAAGAAGACTAAAATTGTTTCCTTCTCTACTATGTGTGTGTGGAGGGGCATAGACTGGTTGTTGTTCAGCTTTTCACTTGCCAATATGATTATTCTGTTTAAGGGATCCAGTATTATTTGTCACATTTCCCAATATAGGCAATGCTCGCCATCAGTAATTTTTGCATTTCTTTCCTTTCAGGCCCTTTGATTCCAATTCTCCACACTTGGCATACCTCTAGAGGTTGCTCACTACCACCACCTTCTTACATACTTGGATTCTACAAAGACCTTTTATCACCACACACATGTGAATCTACTATCCATGCTAGCATGTTCTTGTCACCTCTCAATGACTGCTTGTGAAATTACCAGTTAATTATCAATGTTTATATCTTTTGCATCAATCGCTGCATAAATGTTGTATATCTTTTGTATGTTGTTTGTAACTTCTGTATTTCTGTTCCCCTTTATTTTCTCCACCCAAGGATGTATATAGCTATCTGTCTGCTTAGGTGATGCTCCATATATCTGATGATGTGGGCTGCAGTCCGTGAAAGCTGTTAAATAAAACATACTAATTTTCAAGGTTCCAATTTCAGTTGACTATTTGCAGATGTTTAAATAATAATTGGCATTTTGATACTTAAAACATAAAGAATGCATTACTACTGAACTCATATTCTGTTGTTGTTGTTGTTGTGAACTTCCATCAAATTGCCTTCAACTTACGGCAACCTGACGAGAGACTTCCAAATCACCCTGTTATTAACAGCCCTGTTAAAATCTTGTAAATTCAGCACCATTGCTTTCTTGATTGAGTCTACAGAAATATAAATCAGTCTTTCTCTTTTCCTACTGCCGTCCACTTTACCAAACAATATGGTCTTTTCTAATGAACCTTTTTTATATCATTCTTTTTCATAGTGGAAGTGAAGAAATCTGTAGTTGCAGGATTCAGGAGGTCTGAAATTCTTAGGCTTAACAAAGATTAAAACCTGGTCTGTGACATGGGAAGAATGGAGTTTGCCAAGTTTTTAATCTTGTTTCATACTTTTCAAAGTATTTTGGAGACAAATATCATTTGCTTCTAAACATCTCCCACATTTTCCCCAGTTCAAGATGCATGGGAGCTTGTGACAGTTAAAACGAACAGCTAAAAATTCACAGCATACAAAAGTTATCAATGTAATTAAATGATTAAAAAATGGTTAAAAATATAAGCCATTAAAAAGAAAACAACAAATAGACAAGGCAGCACATTATGTAAGGCTCTTTCCCCTTGAGCAATCAGTCTTCAAAATCCTATTAGGGGGAAAAAAAAGGTCTTCACCTACTTGTTGGAAAGTAGCAAGAAGGGTGCTAGTCTAACTTCTGTGGGGAAGGAACTCCAGAGTCTGGGAGCAGCCACTGAGAAAGACCGTGTACCATTTTCCCACTGGAAGTATGAGTGAGGCAGAGAAAGGGGCCTCACCAAAAGATCACAAAACACAGACAGGCTCATTTGTGGTCCTCGGGGTCCTGAACTTGATTTGAGGTCCTGAACCCGAGCTGTGTTAGGCTTTGTAGCTTATAACCAGCACTTCTGCAGCTTCCTGGTGGGGAGCAGAGGAAGTAGAGGAAAAGTTCAGAAGGTATAACTCTCATGGGAAGGGAATAGGAGGGTGTACACCATTTGTGAGCACAATCCAATTTTCTTCCCCCTCTAAACATGAGACAAGCTTGCTCTTCATCACCCAGCTTGCCTCCCCACTCCCTTCTCTCCCTGTTGATGAGCAGTAACAATAGTTGCTCTCAGCTTGGCATCTACAGCAAAGGAGTTTTTGGATAGGGCATACAGGGCTAGAGGACAGCTCCTTGACCCTTATCAAAAAAAAAAAAAAAAAAGACACAAAGAGGACATGGAATTCCACGGGTGGAGCATTGCACTCTGCCTGCTTGATACATGATCTTGGCCTATGAACACTATATATAATTTGCTAAAAGGAAGCTATAAGCTAGCAGAGGGGGCACAGAAAGTGTTCCTTGCTTTGGGTGTGGCTTACCTTAGGGCCGGAGTTGGGTTCATGTTCTTTTCTTAGTTTCTCTAACACACACGCACACACGTGTGTGTGTGTGTATCTTATTTTTATACACAAAGTATAGTAAAAATTACATATAATTGGATAAAAAAGAAAAAAAGAAAAAAGAAAGTAAAATATAGAAATAAATATAAACAAAATGAAAGCATGGCTTCCGACTTTCTTTTTGCTGGTTATACATACATATAGTATAATCAAACCTCTCTCGCTAAAACCACATCATGCAGTTTTTCTGCTAACAAAATCTTGCTACTTGTCAAAGCCAAAAATTGCCAAATCATTTTTCTTTTTTCTAGCAAAAGTCTATAAGGGGGATAAGCAGCAATGGCCTCTTTGAGGGCTTCTCAGCTTTGTGCATGTGTGTATGTGTAGGGATTTTGGATGTTGTGCAGAGGGATACAGAATAGCACTTTATGCTCCACCCAAAAGGAGAAATACATATAGCTAAGGCACAGTTATTCACACATATGCTACAAACAAGATTCTGGCCATTGTGTTTACAGCATTTGTAGTATTCTGTGTTAATCTAGAATGAAGAATGTAGAAAGGGGAAAACACACTTTGAACCTGATGGAAGTTAATTGCAGTTGGTACCCAAGCAATCTGCCAAACTTTGGGAAAGGTAAAAACCACTGCTTTTTTTTTTCCCTCTTAGCAAAGCTCACTGCAGGGAATGCACTCCAAGATCAAGTTTGGGTCAGTGTCTCTCAGTCTGACACTTAGCAAAATATCCCAGCTTTGACCAGCCATAAGGATGTCCCTACATGATCCTTTAATATCAACTGGATTTTTCAGTACAATGTGGATGGTTGGGAGGCAACAGAAGTTCTGCATCTCCTATTGCCAGTGCAAATTCAAATGTGAAAGACCGCTGTTCAGTATAATAACAGCATAAGTTGAGCCCTCCTAAATAAGACAAAAGGCTTATTTCACCCAACGTTCTGTTCACAAAGTGGCAAACTACTTGGGCCACTGGGATACCTATGAACAGGCCTTACTCTAAGTGCACCTGTCTCTCATACTCCCCAGGAACTGACATATACAGACATGCTGCCTCTGGTGGTGGTGTGACTATATAGCCATCCTGGCTAGTAATCAGCAGCCTGACTAGTGTAATATTTGTTGTTGTTCTATTAACATAATACATTTATCATCCAGTCCCCTGAAACAGAAGTTCCCAACCTTTTTTTTACTTGTGTACCCCTTGGTAGTCTACTTCAATAAATTGTACCCTTCATATTAGCAAAATGTTTGTGATTAATATAGCTGCTGTTATTTCAAATTTCAAAGATACAATGTATAGAGAGCATGATTTATTTGTCTGCTGACCTTATAAGTTCCTCTCACATTTCCTGTAAAACACTATTTATATATTAAACTCAGTGATGTGTGTGTGTTGATGACTGGTTAGTTATTGGGGAAAAATTTATAGGTAGATATAAAACAGATATGAAAAACAGATACGAAAATATAAAGCATGTGTACATATAATACTATTGCAATATATTATAATCATCATCATTATCATCTAGACAGACCTTCTCTCTGTTTTCCTTTGCCCATCCTATCCCTGATTGTATAACTATGGCTTGGCTCTGTCTCAATAATTATTGCCGTTCTCATGATTTCAATAAAGGCAGTCAATAGTGACCGGAAGGGTTTATAGGTTGTAGTATGCTGTTTCCCATTCCTGTTACACAGCCTCATTTACAGAGTTTGGAGTAGAAAAATAAGGGAGATGGAAAACTATTGCACTGTTCTTCTATAGGCAGGGCCAGTGTGGTAGAGAAACTGGAAAATTACTCCATACAAACAGTCCTGTTCCTGTCTGATGTTGAGTTTGCTGCACTAATGGTGCAGCAGGAAGAACTGCGTCTTCAGTTTTGCCGTGACACTGTGCAGCTTCAGCTTGAAACACTGTGTATTTGAAGATAATTGTGCTTGGGACTTCTCTTTCCTTCTGCTCCTGGGGACAGCATGTGTATCTTTCTCTTAATATTACTGCAGGGTGCCTCTGGCTTTGGTTCTTCTAGTTACGCTGATGAAAACTGCTCTTTATAGGAATAATATCATATTTGTGTTCTCAGTTTGTGTTCTCTATTGAAATGAACTTCTCTGGAAGTCAGAGTTCAAAAGGAACCAGCTCTCTTAAAATTCACCTTTGCAAATTGTTACAATGAACAATTTCCAGGTATTCCCTTCAAAGGCTCACACATATTGTCTGGTTATCACAAAGAGGTAACAGTAATGCCGGCTCACTGTACATGGGAGCTGGCAACACAGATGAGAACATTTTGGTGTGGGGATGCTCCCAGATGCACTAGATTTACCCCATATCCAGTTTCTCAAGTGGAAGTGAATCTACCATAGTGTCTTGGGTGCATTCCAAAATTATTTCTGCCTCAATCATATTTGGACTGAATTTCAATTTGTGTAGGATTTGACCTGTCACTCATTGTTATGGGTAAAATGGGATAACCCGATATATGGACCTTTAGCTCTGTGATAAATACATTAAAAAGCTGTTAACACTGCAGCCTGTTTCAGTCTGTTGTATATTCCTTAATTAGTGAGACTGCAATCTTGCAGACAGTTCCATGAGCATGAATCTCTCTAATTGCAGTGTATATTAAATACCGGACTGTAGCTCTGTACAGAATTGTTGTCATGAATTCATCATAATGAAAACCTTTTTAAAAAACACATAATACGTTACTTGTAAAACAAGTCTGCCAGCATCCGTGCATATTTACCTGGAACAAAGCTGTATGAAATTTAATAGTCTTCCCTACTCTGACTAGATGCTGTATCACTGTACATCTCAGCCTGGTGATTCTGTTGTTTAAACACCATGTCTCTTCCTTACCAGGTTTGTTGCTTATGCCTAATTTCATTGTGGATGAGGGAGTTGATTTTGCATGTATAAGTGAGATCTAGATAAGCTGATGAGGCCTAACTGGGGTTCCACTGGTCAAATACAGACAAGGCTGCTTTGGGAAGATGGTATCAGCATAGTCCCTAGGGCTCCAGTCTCCTGCACTAGGATGCAACTTAGGCCATTTCTGCATGATGTCACTATCCCGCAACAGCAGTTGATTGTTTGCAGTCCAGGACTTGTGCTACTGCACAGCATCGCTGCTATCCAGCTGCTATTCTGTCCCCAAGCATTGCAAAACTGCCTTATACTACTTCCAGAAAAAAATCCATTAAAAACCTCCTTTAGCACTTCAATCCCGTCAGCTGGCTCAAGCAGTACCATAATAGTACTTGATAGAGCTTCCTGTCATTGTGGATTCAAGAGTAGGTGGGGTGTGGGCATGCCCAGCTTGGCCCTCCCTCAGCAACTCCCATGGTGTGACAAGTTTGGAATCTACCACCTCTCTGTGTTTATTATGCATTTCTCCTTTGAGTTAATATTTTTTTTTATTTTTTAAATACATTTTTTAGAGTTATAGTGCACAAATGCAATAGTGTATTGCTGTGTCATGAAGTTACAACGTGGCTGCACTAGTACGGCTTACAACCTCCCCCAATCAGGGGTGGTGGGGCAGGCTGAAGGCAGGGAAAGGAGTGTCCAAGGATGTTGTAGTGCAGAAGGAACACCAGTGGAACAACACTACTCATCCGCATAAGGTGAAAGAGTACTGAAGAGGGTGTTCCTAGCCTGCTAACATCATACCAATGGCAATGCTGGGATTGTAGCAGAATAATGCGCTATTGAGCCATGGCGAGGAAAGGGCCTTAATCTTGTGAGACCTGTATCTAAAGCTGGTTCACAGGGATAGATTGGAGATGTTGCTTTATCAGTTGCCCTACTGTCTAGAAGTCTTCCTAACTAAATTGGCAAAGGTGGACTCAAGCATTATGTTGGATGAACTCAAGACAGTGCCTCTTGGCTTATTCAGGATTCCTTGAACTCCACGTACACTATGAGACCAGAGGTGTATCTAGGGTGGGGCAGCTGGGGTGTGATCCCCAGGTGCCAATGCGAGGGGAGCGCCAACAAGTGACCTTACTCCTGCTGGGGTCCTTCCTGGTGAGGGGCAGTGGCAGCAGCATTCTCGCCCCGACTGCCATGGCCCCGCCTCCCACCGTGGCCCTGCTCCCTCCTGATGCACCCCCATCTCCAACTGCTGCGGACCTGTCTCCCCACTCTCCCCTGCTGAAGATCTCCCTGTGTGATAACTGAAGCCCTTGTCGGAGCTGCTGATGACGAGCAGCAGCTGTTGGACCCTGTGGCTGTGGCTGGAGATGAGTCCCGCAGCTCAAGAGCTCCTCCTGCTGCCATGGACCAAGCAGGCTCGGACGTTCGTCTGCCTGCTCCTTTAGAGCAACAGGGATCCAATTCGGAAGATGCTTTGGAGCCTGTGTCAATCAGCCCACAAACAAGGAGGAGGCTCAAGAGAGCTGAGCAAAGGGAGGCTTCCTTGATTAAGTTCAAGAAGCAGTGACTAGCCACACCTGTGTCTTGGGCTATGTAACTGCCTGCCTGGAAGCTTTCCTTTGCTTGTGGCAAACTTTTTACAAGCCCTCTCTTTGCCTGTTTCTTGCTTCCAGCACCTGACTCCTGATACCTTGGATTGATCTCTTGGCTCCAGACCCCTGGCTTTTGGAACTCTGACTATGGCTTTTGCTTGTTGCTCTGGCTCAGGTAAATGGACTTCCCTTGAGTAAGTGCTTCCTTGACTCCTCCCGGCAGGACTCTGCTAGCTCTCCCACTCCCTTTTCCGGACTGTCTCGCCAACTGGCCATTTGAGGAGGGTGGCAGCAGCAGCCCTCCCTCAAGCCACATCCTGTGGCCCCACCCCTGCCTGCTGCAGCCCCTCCCCCACCCACTGCGGCCCTGCCCCTGCTGGGATCATTCTTGGTGGAGGGTGGTGGCGATGGCAGCAGCAGCAGCCGCCCCACCCCTGCCTGCTGTGGCCCTGTCCCATGCCCGTCCCCACCTTTGTCCTTCCTGGGGCAGGGGGGGTGGCAGCAGCACCTAGGTACTTGCTGTAGGTGCTGGTGAGCCTTGATATGTCACAGTTTGTCACTGGGCCAGCTTTCAGAGCAGGGTATACACATAATTGGTCATCATCCCAAGTTGTGAGTGGGGTTGACAGAAGCTAGAGGTGATGTCTCATGCATTGTTGTTATGGTCTCATCACTAGAAATAAAGCCACCATGGACTCTTAATTATCAGCAACTACCACCCTCTTGCAACCAGCAACTATTTCTATGAAAAATATTAGAGAGGCTAGAGACTACAAAACTGCAGGTGTTTGGGAAGAATGTTATCTTATTATCTGGATCCATTTCACTATGGATTTCATTCTAGCTTCAGTGGCTGAATTGATGTAGCATCATATGGACAATATTTTTTTTCAACAAAGAAATATTGGGGGATATATTTTTGTTGCTTCTTCTTCATCTCTTTGGGCTTCTGATCGGCTCAACTATGGTATCCTCTTGGACCATACCTGTTAGGTGGAGAATGAAGGATCTACGTTCATAGTGGTTTTTAATGCTAGCTGTAGAGTTCAGAAAATGAAGATCAAGTGTGCTTTTAGAGCCCTGGCGTTTGTGTTCTGTGGTGATCCAGGACAATATTCTCCCCTCTTCACAATTAAAGATTTGTATGAATCTGCTGGTTGTAGTCATTGGAGATTTGGGGAAAATGTATCAGTAGCCCAATAACACCCAAATTTTTCCCAGATCTGCATTTAACACTTTTCCATTCACTACATTTAACAAAACATGATATTTGTAGTCAAACCAAGGAAATTTTTCCAAACTCTCCTTTGGTTAGAAAAATTGAAAAAATTCCCAGATCTGTTTTTAATACTTTTTCAAGCATTTACTATAAAACAAAATATATCCAAAGCAAAAATTATATTTTCCAAATCTGCTTTGAATTGGTCACTACCTTTAACTCATCTTCCTTACTGCCCACTTTCCTTTCCTTTCCTTTCTCCCTCCTTCCTCCTTTTTTTTTTTTTACGTATAGCCAGGGTGCGGAATTCTCTTCATCGTTCATATAATAACTATAAATATGCTATTAATAGAATTTAATATTTTTGGGAGATGATGATCATGGAGATGATTATGATTATGACAGTATTCAATAGCCAATCTCATCTACAGGTGGTTGTTGTTGCTGCTTGCTTTCAAGTCACTTCCAATTTATGGTTACTGTAAGATAAACCTCTCACAGGGTTTTCTTGGCAAGAATTGTTCTGAGGGGGTTTGTCTTTGCCTTCCTCTGAGGCTGAAAGAGTGTCACTGGAGCCATTTCTGCACTGGACTGCTATAGTGCAATGATTCCACTTGCAACATCCTATGGAATCCTGGGGTTTGCAGTTTCGGGAGGGGCCAGCTGGCCCCTCCCAAAACTGCAAACCCCAGGATTCCATAGGATGTTGCAAGTGGAATCATTGCACTATAGCAGTCCAGTGCAGAAACGGCCTTGGTCAATGTCACTCAGTGGATTTCCACGGCTGAGTGGAGATTTGACCCCTGGTCTCTAGAGTCATTTTCCAACACTCAAAACAGCTGCACCACCCTGGCTCTCATTTGCAGGGATGCATGTCCATTTGAAAGCAAACCCTATTGAATTTAATTTGTCTTACACAACTTTTATGTGATAGGGATCTAATATAGTCCAGTCGTAGTTTCATGGTTTTCTGGAAAGCGAAGGAGAAAGATTGATGGAGACAGATGTTACCCTGTGTACTGGGGGTCCTGGGAGGGACACCAAAATATGCTCAACTAAAGGGGGGGGGAATCAGCTCAGAGCACAGCTTAGCATTACGAGAGGCAGGGTAACGTAGCGAGATCTTGAGCCCTATGTCTACGGGGTCAGGCCGAGTCAAGGAGCACACAGAAGTTGAAGCAATAAATGATGTTTTATTAAAACACAAGCAAAATAGTGTATGCGGCACACTCACACAAGATAACTAAAGAAATAAAAGTTTGAGTGGTATAGAGGGATTTTTAGAGGAGTTGTTGGTTTGGGTGATACTTCACCTGTCCTGAAGCCTGGAAAAATAGAGAGCGAGGCTGGGGTGCGATGTAGCTCAGCATGTGGAGCTGAGGGGAGGCTCGCCAAGCAAAGCAGCAGCGAGGCGGTATGGAACTCGGGAGCGATCCGAGGAAGGTCTCGGAATCAAGGGTTTTTATAAGGAGAATGTGACCGCAGGCTATGCCATACTTGAGGGAAAACAATAGATTTGGAGTTGGAGACAAAGCCTCCGAAAGGTCCGAATCTGAATGATTGAGTTATCGTAGAGGTTCTCAATAGAGTAGCCAGTATGCAAACGTAGAGTGCTTGGGTATTGCATAGTTTACCCATCAAGCTGCCAGTGCGGGGCAGAGGATCTTTGGTAGGTTGTGTGCATACCTAATTAGAGTACTTGCCTGGAGGTCTCCTAAAGCGGCGAATCGGCTATTTTCTGACCTACCTGTTTTGTCCAGGAATATTACGGCGATAATCAACCAAGCCTGTATGCGTGCTTGTCCGGGGGCCTCGCAAGCACGTGGAAGGGAATAGATAAGTGATGCCGAATTATGATATCAAAAGGATATCTTTTAATATCGCCAAAGCTCGGACTAGCCAGGGCAGTAACACAGGGCAGGGGAGGAGAAGAAAGGAAGATGAGTAGAGCATAAGGAGAAAGAGGAGGAGAGAAAAACAAAGGGTTGAGAGGAAAGAGAGAAGTTTCCTCTAGCATCTTTTTAGTATTTTGCACAGAGCCCTTCCCTCTGTGTAGGTTAAACTCTGACTGAAATCCATTTAATGCCTATTCAAGAAATCTGTTTTTCAGCTACAATTCAGGCCCCCATTGCTGATTTGCTGAACCAAACTAATTTCATGTGGTTCTCCCAACACCCCTTCTGACATTTATGACATATTTTTCTGTTTAGAAAGAATGATTTTTTCCAGATGCCAGCTGATCTGAAACTACCTAATGAGATTTCCACAGATGTAGATGGCTTTGTAAAATGTTTTTTTTTTCGTATAAAAGATTATGCTCTCCAACAAAAATATTTCTGTTCCAAAAAACATTACAAATATAGTTGGATGAGTAGTGAATTAACAAACACTTGTTCAATGAAAAGGAGGTAATGTTGTTGCTAGCTCTTTTCTCATCTTTCTTTTTCAAAACTGGAATTCACAGTTATCCTGCAGTCACAATCCTAATTTAGAAGTTAGCCACTAAACTTAATGAGACTTCTTTCTAAGTCAACAAATGCTGGGTGTAATTTAGTACATTCTGGGCTATTTTTTTGAAAGACAGTTTTAAGAGGTAGAATGGACATTGCAGGCCAAGTGTTCCCCGGATCTCTCTTATAATAGGTATTGCCTTTGGCTGTGGATTTTAAACTAACTTGCAGAAATGATTATCAATAAGGCAATGTAAATTGAGGTTTCTTGGAGGAAGTCAGAAATTTCATACCAAAAGTAATGATTCTTTTCCTTCCCCTCTGGAACACACACACACACACACACACACACAGGATCCATGTGCTGAAGGGATTTATAGCTAGATTTGGAAGACCACAATAGGCTAGCAGTTATAGTTACAGGAATTAGCTTGGGTTTTTTACATATTGTTCATCCACATATTCAAAATCAGCATGACAAAATCATATGTACTATTTTATGCTATGTATCCTTTAATGAGTCAGTGTGGTGTAGTGGTTTGGGCATTCAACTATAACCCTGGATACCAGGGTTTGATTTCCCCACTTGGCTATGGAAACCCACTGGGTGGTCTTGGGCATGTCATACACTCTCAGCCCTATGAAAATCCTGTGACAGGTTTGCCTCAGGGTCACCATATGTCAGAAATGACTTGAAGGCACCCAATAACAACAACAACCCTTAAATATTAATCCCTGCCCTCAGATGCGCGTGCATTCAACTCCTTTTCAGGACTCAAGAATTTTGTATCAGCTTGTGAGATTCTTGTAGTTCCATGAAATGTTTCTTTTAGCCTGCAGTCCTGAGTGGGCCATGAGATGCTGTTGAACTCACATTAGCCATAGTTATTATAGTTAAAGATGAAGGATGCTGAGAGTTGCAAGCCAGGAATAACTGAAGGGTCCTACATTCCTATCACTGCTCAAAAATCCCTGCAACCCACAGCAGCAGAGATAATGTGGCCTTCGTTGTTGTAATGATGCTGAAGATGGTAGCAAAACTGTTTTCAAAATCAGTAGGAAAAGGCAGCCTTCTGTCCTAACAGACATGGCTTTTGCTGCTGTGCCTGTTGCCACTGCTGCTATGCAGCACCAGAGACCATGTGTACACCACTGTAACACAAAGTTACATTGGCATACAGCACCAACAATCAGAATAAAATTATGCAAGTTGAGTGGATCAACATTAGCACTGTCTACCTATGTACACCTCCGACTATTCCTTGCCTCAGAAAGCCCCATGAAATTCACAGGGTGGCCATAAAGGTTCTACATTGAAATGTTGGAAATGCAAACAGATTGAAGGGCCATTTTACCATACGTGTGGTCTTGCGAGAGAGCTAAGAAATTCTGGGTGACGGTACATAGAATAATAGAGAAGATTTTGAAGATTAAGTTTCAAACGATGCCGGACTTGCTTCTGTTAGGATGAATAGATGCCCACAGATAAAAACTGTCCAATTGTCATACAATAAATGCTGATGGCAGTAAGAATACTCTACAGTCAGAAGTGGAAGGACTCAAAGATTCCACTGCAAGATGACTGGATGATTAAACTATTAGATATGGCAGAAACGGACAAATTATCCATTTTGATAAAAGAAGGCTCGCTTACTGATCATAAACAAACAATAAGAGTGAGTTATAACATACTAGAGTAAATACCTGGCGTTGCCCGGGATTTTATTTTGTCATAGAAAATATTTGTTAGAAAGATTTGAGATCCTATGTCTCTAATTTCCCAAATCGTCTTGTCCAGTACCTGTAACTTTTTCCCATATTCCCCAATCCAACCTGTATTCAGAGTTATTAACATAGAGAAGTTGGGTTCCTGAGGGAATACACTGCTTTCCTCCTTGCTCACCTCCATAGCAACCAGCCTATTCAAGACAGACACAGTTGACCGAGGCTCAAGAGCTCCCTGGCTGAGAATTCTAAAGGCCCCTCTCTAAACTGCAAATCCCAGGATTCCGTACAGTCTTCTTAAGGCAGCCAATCATATGAGGTCTTCGCCTGACACAGCCAATCATATGAGATCTTCGCCTGTCACAGACAAACAAACTTTACATAGGTTGTTGTGGATCTGATTTAACGTTAACTTTGGGGAAACAAGCTGTAAGAGGTTTTAATTAATAATAAAGATTAGGAATATGATATTTTTAGTAGGAAAGGTAAAAGTTACATGAATAATAAGTACTGGAAATGTAAAGGAATGGTTACTTTTTCTTTCCTTCTTAAGTTAGTATAATTGAGTTAACTGTGTCTAATGAGTATATTACTGTTCAGTAAGGTTCAAATCACTATCCTATGCTGGCTATTTGGTGCTATTAAAAGACATAAGGTGTTTAGAAAAAGCAAAGGTAATCATGTTGGACCATTAGAGAAAATCCAACATTCAAATTGGAGCAATACATTTAGTATACTTTCATTAAATATCAAAGCCATGGGGTGCGCATGAACATGAAACGTGGGAAGACAAGCAGACATTTCAACTAGGCTACAGTAGGTGCTGTGGAGGTTTCACGTGAGGAACAAAGCCAATCCCAGCATTCCATTTTGGCTGAAAAATGGGTCAGATTACCCTACACGCACAGACACGCACGCACATGGATGGAAGAGTGGTGGAAGATACATGAATGCAGGAACTAATGCCTGCTGCAGTCACTGCTTAGAGAAAGCAGCCTGGGTAATACCTTTACACTGCTCCTATTTCACTATGAAAGCATACCTTCCATCTGTCCCATATGGTCAGGAACAGTCCCAGTTAATTCTCTGTCACCTCACTTTTTCTGCTGTGTTTAAAATGTCCCACTTTCTCTCTCTCCCGCCTCTACGTTCCCCCTTTGTCTTCAGCTTACTTTTATTGTTGCAAACTGAGTTCAAAGTGCAAAAGTAGTTTGTGTTCAATTAACTCAGCAGGGGAGAGAGGAGAATAGGGGACAGAATCTTGCTCTTCTCAGTAGGCTCAGACAAAATCAAACTGCTTTAGCCTGTCCTAGATTGTGTGTTCATCATTAATAACTTTTGCCATCTTGACCACACTCTGATATTGCTTGGCCACATGTGCCCTGGTTTTCATCTGACAGATGATTTTAGAGGGTATGTGAAAGTAGCAGCCCTGGTAACCATGAGAGGATTGGAGGGGAGTGGCAAGGAAGTGGCACAGTGACAGGTGGCACGGTGAGAAGAGAGTAGACTATATCTCTCTCACATTGAATCCTGATGGTTATATGTTGCCTTCAGAATTATATCTCGGCATTCCTAGAGACTTCTGTTTGGTTGCTGTAATAAAACAGAATGGAGGACTAGACTTTTTCTCATCCAGTGCTACTCTGTCATTCTCCCTTAATGCATAAATTTACTCTCATAGTGAACATCCTACTGCGGTGAACTATTTTACAGTTCTGTGTTTGATCGTCCTTTACTTTACTTCATTTGAAGAGTTAGCCAGGTGGGGATCGTGATTATACCTTCATTGATGTAGCCTATGACTTCATTGCCTGGTGGAACATTTCATTGGAAGGTCTGCCCAGGGCATTGCAAAGGACTTAAAAAGAGATCACACATTTATTACCACCTCCACTACTTCTACTGGCTCCCCAAATGATTACTTGAACACTGTGGAATAAATTAGTGTTAGGCAAATGGTTGTCTGCATCCACTCACCCACCTAGAAGGGTTATAAATTTCCATAAAATGATAGACAAGATCTTGCAGAAGCTGTAATTAGCACAGAGAAGGGGGAAGTGACTGTACAGTGTTGTCTGGAATTATTGGAATGATATCTTTCTCCTTTTTGGGGAAATAGGACACCCACAAGCGACCATGTGAGGCAAAGGCCCTTCTGGCTCTGAGTCCAGCTTCACAGATGTCTCTCACCTGGTTCTAAGGAAATATGAAAGTGTTTGGGAAAAGAGCAGAACTTCATTATTATTGTGGGAATTTGAAACCATTCTGAACTTTGCCCTGCCATTGCCTGTCAAACATATTGAAAGAGAAGTAGCATGGCTCATTTTTCAGTGACCAGTGAATGCCTGCACTATAGGCTCTTTCCTGTAAAACGGAATTGGTAGGGAAAGGTGGAGCTGGAACTCTACTGAGAGCTCTCTGGGTGATTGGTGGTAGATCAGCAAGATTTCCAGCCTCCTCATGGGAGCTTCAATGTTAGTTTTAAAAAGGTAATTAGAGACAGTTGTAGTATCAAGTCCTCCAAAATATCATGTAGTTCCAGGTAAAGTAGTTGTTTCAGACCAACACCAAACAAATCCTTAGTATATCAACATTTATGTAGCTTCCTTTGATTAAGTTGGTCTACTCTACTTTGAACTAAAAATTGGAAGTAGGCTATAGTTACTTTTAGTTACTTGTTAAGAGCAGCATGAGGCACAGCACAAGTCAGCACTTGAACTTTATATTAGTCCACCCCATAACATTACAAATAACTTAACATTACTGTTACAGTGCAAGAAGAGTGTAATTCATCATCACTGAGTTACATTTGTAGTGTAACTTTGTCAAAACCTCATTTGTTCATTCATTCATTGATGGGATCCTATGCTACTTAAAATATAAGTTGAAACAAAATAGGTAAATATTAAATAGCCCAAAAGCTTTTAAAAAAACTAAGAACCAGTCCAGTTAAAACACTGATTTAAAACAATTGAAAACAACAACAACAGCAACCAACAGCAACAACAACAAAATACAATTCACCCATTGGGCATCCTTCTACCTCAATCAGTTAAAAGTTGAATGTGTTTGAATGCCTGTTGGTGAAATGATTGCCAAGAGATGGCCGACTGAGTTTTCTTTGGAAGGCACTTCAATAACCTAGGAATCTCTCCCGTGTCCTCACCAAATGAACCTGTGAGGATGGTAAGACTGAGAAAAAGGCCTCACCTGAAGATCATAACACTTGTCAGGCTCATATGGGGAGATTTCCAAATAGTTTGGGCCTAAGTGGCATAGGGCTTTATAGGCTATCACCAGCGTTTTGAATTGTGCCCAGAAATGGATTGGCAGTCAGTGAAGCTATTTCAGGAAGGAAGTTATGGTCCCTTAAATCAGCCCCAGTCAACAATGTAGCCATAGCAAGGCACATGTCATGGTAGCTAGATCTCGAATCTTCAGGGACTGATGCAACTAGCACACAAGTTTTGATTGACTAAATGAGTTTCTGGTCACTGCTGAAACCAAAGTCTCTGGGTTCAGGGTGGCATCCAGGATGCTCAAACTGCAAACCTGACATTTCAGGGGAGTAAACCCCCTCCCCATCCAACAACATTATTCTGTACATAGAAAAAGCTATCAGGCAAAGGCTAATTTGAATGTGCCTCATTGTTATGGCAGTTTTGCATATCTAAGGGTGTGAAGGGCTGTTTTGTTGTTGTTAGTTTTGTTTTGTTTTTAGAACATCCACATATTTAATCTGCTGTCATTACTCATCATAGTTTTTCCAAAGTAATTTATTTCCATTGGGTGTTGCAATGTTGATAAAGTAACTTGTTGCACTAGCAGCATTGATAAGAGAATGGTCTAAAATTTGGAAGATTCCTGGCAAAATGCTTCTAAAAAATATCCTTTAAAACTAATTTTAAAAGTAACTAGAAATGATTCCTTATCACGCTAACAATTAATTAGTGCATTGCATTGTATGTAACTTAGTGCACTGCACTGCACTGTACATAACTTGGTTCCACTCTCATTACAATAAAAGGTTAACTTGTTACTTCTTACTTGAAGGACGACCTCTCCATATACATACATACATACATACATACATACATACATACATACATATATATATATGAGAGATCTTCCGGGGTACTCTTCTTTTGTCTCTCATTAGTGGGAACAGTCCACGGAGGTTATGAGAGAAGGCCTCCTCAGCTGCGGCACCCTGGCTGTTGAGTGCCCTCCCCTTGAAGGTGGAATTGATGCTGACAGTGGCCTCATTCTGGCACCAAGGTAAACTTGACTTTTTTATAATAGCCCTTGGGACCTCATGACTTCACCCATGTGCACATAGTTTGATATTGTTTTAAGTTCAATCTGTTAAACTGCGCAATTGTTCAATGTGTTGTTAAGACCATTTCAATAATTTTATTGATTCAGTTTTTATTGTCTCCTTGGTCTACACTTTAAATTACTGTGCTGGTTTTGTTGTAGGCAACCCAAATGGGGCAGTACAGAAATACTATAAATTACTTAACAAGTTTCTAACTCATTATTATTTTTGCATATTGGTTAAAATATTTATATCCTATTGAAAGATCTCAGAGCTGGGTACAGAAAGAAGAAAGAAGGTGATGATTAAACCAATTTTGAACAGTCCAAAATAGAGATGGGGAAAGACTTACGGGGCCCCAACACTTTTTCCGTGGCCTGCCACTCCCTCTTGAGCCCTCCCAAAATCCCCAGAGCCCCCAAAATGTAAAAAACAACAACAAAACCCTGCCTTATGAAATGATGTTACCCCTCTACCCCAGCCCCCTCCCAACTTCATTAAAAGCGTCAAAACTAGCTGAAATGCAAACCAGAAGTAGATTCCTGGTTTGCATCTCAGCTGATTTTCAGTCAAGAATGCACCAGAGGATGTCCCAGCATGGGGCATGGAGGCAAAAACATGTGTCCCCCCAGTGCAGTTGTTCCCCCACTTTCTAAAATGATAACCATATGAATTGCTTCATAAGTTAGTGTGCAATACTTGTGTAGGAGCCATGAGATTTTTCTGTGTGCTGCTCCAGCTTTAGTGTATTTGCTGCCAGAGGGAGCAGTTGTGACTTGTTGGCTCCAGCCTCTGGGCACAACCTTAGAAAGGCTTTATCTAGGTGGAGACTGTATAAACTGGCCTCTGATTACTTCTGAACTGCAGCATACATATAGGCATATGCTATGGCAAGCGTTTTGTGGAGCTCAGCAATGAGCTGTAACAGGATTTAGTACTATATACATAAATATTTGGGGGAAGAAAATAGATCATGGAAAACTAAATCTTTGACCTGGTCCAGTTTTTGTGGATGACTGCCAGAGTTATGTCAAAACTCCATTACTGAGGAAGAATTTATTCTAGCAGATGTGGTGGTGCTTTCATTATGCTCACGCCAGTATTTCCCCAATTCAACTGTGTTACTGCATATTAAAAGAGTGGGTTGTTCTTAACAGTAACCATTTACACAACATTTTTAGAGCCATATTCCAAATAGATTTCTTCTAAAGTAAGTTGCACTGAGTTCCATGGGCTTCTATTCTGGTAGATATACTTAGGAATGCAATAATAGGGCCAAACTACATGTGGCATTTCTTCCTTGCACAGCTATTTCCTTTCCTTTCCTTTCCTTTCCTTTCCTTTCCTTTCCTTTCCAAAAAAATGCTGGTAGAGACTTCCCAGAATCAATTCAGAACAATAACTCCTGCCACAATGCCAATCAGAACTGTATTGCCCCTACGCTATTCAAAATAGGGGAAAAACTCTCATTGGTTCTGCTTCAGCATTATCCAATCCTGCTTGCAGAACATACAAATGCACACACACCCACTGGTTACAAAAGGACAAAGTACATGACAAAAATTTATGAGGCATTTACTCCTAAGGGAGCCCCAAGCATACTTTCCAGTAGGAAATCCTATGGGAAGGAGAGAGGAGATGGGTTTTCACCCAAATGTAGTATGCACTGTTGTCAATCCTATAATGATTTATATAGCACAAGGGTGGGAACTGTTTGGCTGTCCAGATGTTGTTCCACTGCAAGTCCCAGCACTCATCACTGTTGGGTATTCTGAATATGTCTCCTGGGAGTTGCACTCCAACACCATCTGAAGGACTACTCACCGCTGGTATAATGTCATCATGGCACCTAGTGGATTTACTGTGTAAAAGAAGCAAAACAAGAGCAAAAGCAGAGGAAGGAAAGGACAGTCTGGCCAACTCAAACTGAGCCTAACTTGTAACGTGGCATTAACCTTTTCTGGGTTCCTACAAAGAAAGAACCCCCACTTTCCTACTTGAAAAGGGTGGGATTTTAGTACAAGTCAGTGAGAAAAGAGTGCAGAAAGTTGCCCAGGGAGGTAGAGAAGTAAGGGGATATAAGACTATAATGAGGCTGTTATGTTGGGAGTGGCAACCTTTGCATGCTTAATTAACTGGCTAGTTTGTTTGCATGTTTATTGTGGGCATAGAGAGATAGCCTAGAGAAAGCTTCCTGTTTGTTTTGGTCAACACCTCTTCCTCCAGCACATACACATTCTTTGGTCTTAAAAAGGTTCTCTTGCCATTTACTCCTTCCTTTTGTCGTCACCTTTTGTCCTGAAAGCATGCCCTGAGATCTCCTAACACGGATTATTTTCAGCAAGCATGTGAGTGCTTAATTTTCTTCCTACCTTCTTCAAGAATTGAACCTGTGAAGACTATGCACAAGATTTCGTGAGTAAATTCTTTTATATTTTTAACCAAATTGTTTTTTGTGTTTGTTTTGAGCTAGGTTAAGTGTGTTTGGGGTGGAGTGATAGAAGTGGGACTGGTAATCTGTTCAACTTCCGTTTTTGTGCAATTACTAAGATACTCTGCTGATTGAGAGTCTCATTACCAAAAATCTCTCAATTCCCCAACAGGTTATGGGGTCCCAGGACAGAACAGTTACCAGATTTTTCGGGTTTTAGTTATTTTTTGCATTGTGTCTTTCTTGTGAAAGTGGCTGGTCCCCCCCCCACTTTTTGGAAACACACATCTAACTAGAGAATTTTTACCTTTTACCTTTTTGGGTGCAGATTTTTTTTTAATTTTTTTTTTTTTTTTTTTTTTTGAGAATTGCTAACTAAAGCAAAAATGCTGCATGCAGATTTAGACCTAGCTTCAAAACCCAGACTTGTGCGACTCACCAATGAGAGCTATACAGAATGGAGACAAAAATTAAATTTAGCCTTTAATCACCATAATGTTCTTGATACAATTGAAAAGAAAAACCAAGTGGTGAAGCTGCAGAACAATGGATGAGAAAAGATGCCACAGCACAATATCTAATTGGTAATGCATTGGAGGCTAATCAGCTACTTTATGTAAGAGACTGTACCACTGCAAAGGAAATGTTAGACAAAATTAAAGAAGTTTATGGTCTTTCATATGAAAAGTCTCAGTCAATTTGGATGAGGGAACTTGTACAGCTTCGCCTTCATACTAAAGCAGGCTGTGAAGCTTATATCAGCAAACTGATTATGATTTTTGATAAGTTGAATTCCTGTGGATTCCAGTTTTCTGATAGACAAAAGGTTTGTTTCCTGACTGGAACTCTGGGATCAGAGTTCAATCCCTTCACCTCTCTCTTACAAAACTTAAAAGGGCTAACCTTTAATGAAGCTATGTCTAAACTACAAGAAGAATGCATTGACCAAGGGGCCTCCCCTTTCGGTCATACACAGAGACCAAGTGGATCAAATTACCTGGCCACTAAGAAGGGCAGACCCAAAGCTCTGCCTAGGGACCAATCAGAGCTCAGTTGCTATAACTGCAATAAGAAGGGTCATATTGCAAGAAACTGTACCCTTCCCAAAAAGTCCTCAGCCAATGGTAGCTCTCCAAGTAAGAAATTTACAAGACAAAGACAGCATGAAGTAGGTGAATCAAGCAAACAGTCTGACAGAGGAAGTAATTTTCTTTTAATGGGACAGACTCTGGCAGTTAATGACTACAAGCAGAAAAATAATTGTTGGATTATAGATTCTGGCTGTACCAATCACAGCACATTTTCTGATGCTTATTTTGATAAAATTGATGGAGACGCAACAGGAAAAATTCAAGCTGCAAATGGTGAATCCACGCAGATCCTGGGATCAGGAAGCTGCACTTTAAACTGTCTATTGCCTAATGGCAAAGTTACCCAGAATGTAGCAAGTGACGTCTTGTTTGTTCCTGAATTACAGTGCAACATGCTCAATGTGTCTGCTTTGGATAAGAAAGGATTTGAAATACTTTTCAAACAAGGAATATGCACAGTTACCAAAGATAATGTCCTTTTTGCAGAAGCATTTGAGAATAATGGTGTCTATGAGTTACATCTTTCAGCTCAACAAGCTAATGTTGCTAGAGCACAGATGAATGAGAACAGCCTTGACCTATGGCACAGACGTCTTGGACATCGTGATCCAAAGGCAGTTCTTGAATGACAGAACCAGAGTTTGGCCACAGGAATCAAGGTGAATCAACAATACAATGAGAGTACTACCAGGTGTGTAACTTGTGTTGAACAAAAGTCAGTCAGAGCCTCATTTCATCCAAGGACTGAAAAGAGAACCGCTAAGATACTGGATCTCATTCAGAGTGATTTGTGTGATCCATTTAATGTTCCTTCACTTGGTGGAAACAGATATGCTTTAATTTTTGTGGATGATTTTTCAAGGCATTGTGTTACTTATCTTCTGAAAGAGAAGAGTCAAGCCCAAGACATGCTACAGAAGTATGTTGTCATGGTGAGAACTAAGTTTGAGATAACACCTAAAGCTATCCAGACAGATGGCGCTGGTGAGTACATTTCACATCGCACACAAGCTTTCCTGGAAGAGCATGGCATTTTGCACAGGAGGAGCATTCCTTACACTCCTGAGCAGAATGGGATTGCTGAAAGGAAACTGAGATCTCTCCTGGAGATGACAAAGTGCATGCTGGCAGATGCTTATCTTCCCAGTAAATTTTGGGGTGATGCCTTTATGACCGCAACGTATCTCCAGAATAGATTGCCAACAAAAGGCACCACACAAACACCATGGCATGGCAGAGTACCAGACATGAAACACATTAGAACCTTTGGAAGTATTGCATATTCATACATACCACAACAGAAGCGACACAAACTAGGTGCAAGAGCAGAGCAGACTATTCTAATTGGCTATGCTCCTGGAAGCAAAGGCTATAGAGTAATGAACTTAAAGACTGGTGAAGTTGCTACCAGGCATGTAGTTTACTTTGATGAACAAAGTAGAGTTGATAAGAGAAGAACTGTCGTAGACTTTCCAGATGAACGAGAGACTATCTTAGAATCACTGGAAGAAGAAGAGCAAGATGTTGAACCTCTCTTAGAAGTGCAGATGTTGCCTTCATCTGAAATACCACAAGCAGCTACACAAGCTGATTCTGAGCAAAGGACTGAGATATATGCTGCAGAAAGCAAGCTAAAGGCAGAGAGCAGTACACTAAGAGAAGGGGATGCAGATGGCTCTGACCTGAGCACTGGACCGGAGGATGCTGCAGAGACAGACCAGGTTCCAGAACAGATTCCCAGATGCTCAATGCGACCCAACAAAGGTGTACCAGCTCCACGCTTGTCCTACCTCGCAACATCAGTGTTACCAAATGAACCATCAAGCTTTGAAGAAATTGAACAGATGCCTGCGACTGAGGCAGCTCAGTGGAGAAAAGCAGCACAAGAAGAAATAGATGAACTGCATAAGAATAGAACATGGACACTTACTGAACTTCCACCAGGAAAGAAAGCCAAAGGATCCAGATGGGTCTTCAAGCTGAAACTGGATGCACAAGGAAAGGTGGAACGCTACAAAGCAAGGCTAGTTGCTCAAGGCTTCTCACAGAAATTTGGAATAGACTTTGATGAGACATTTGCGCCTGTTGTCAAACACAGTACCATAAGACTGCTTCTCAGTCTAGCTGCTTCCAAACAAATGCATGTCAGACACCTTGATGTAAAAACTGCTTTCTTACATGGACAAATAACAGAGGAACTGTACATGCAACAACCTCCAGGCTTTGCAGACCAGAAGCAACCACATCTGGTTTGCAAGCTTAACAAGGGTTTGTATGGACTTAAACAGGCTGCTAGAGCTTGAAATGAGAAACTAGACACAATGTTGAAACAATTAGGCTTTAAGCAAGGAGAAGCAGATCAGTGTCTATACACCAGAACCAAAGAAGATTATTCAACCTTTATCCTGTCCTATGTTGATGAATCAATTATAGCCACCAACAGAAATAAAGACTACTCAGAAGTTGTACATCACTTGAACAAAGAAGTGGAATTGAAAGAGTTAGGAGATGCAAAATACTATTTGGGCATGGAGATTCAAAGAGAACAAGATGGATCTTTTCTACTAAATCAAAAACAAAAGATTGCTGAACTTTTAGAAAGCTTAGGACTCCAAGATGCCTACACTGTAGCAACGGCCATGACCACAGATTTTCTGAAAAATACTGAAGAAAGTGATGTTTTACCAGATAATAGTCTCTACAGAACAGCAGTAGGAAAACTTCTGTACCTGTCTACCAACACAAGACCTGATATTGCATCTGCTGTAGGGATTCTGAGCAAGGAAGTTAGCTCACCCACAAAGAAAGATTGGACTGGAGTAAAAAGGGTAGCTAGATACTTAAAAGGGACTATCAACTTTAAATTGAAGCTACCAGCTAGTAGCAATCCTAAATTAGTATGCTACACTGATGCAGATTGGGCTGGTGATACTGCAGATTATCACTCAGTCAATGGTTTCCTATTTTTGTATGGAGATGACCCTATTTCTTGGGGCAGCCACAAGCAGAGTGTGGTGGCTCTATCCTCTACAGAAGCAGAGTATATTTCAGCATCAGAAGCATGTAGAGAATTACTATGGTTTGATCAATTGTTGTTTGATTTTGGAATAAATGAAGAAAAACCAATTCAAGTTATGGAAGACAACCAGAGCTGTATTAAACTTTCTCAAACAGAGAAGATGACACCACGCAGCAAGCACATAGGAACAAGATACCACAAAGTACGTGAGCTGACTGAGAATGGAACGGTCAAGATGATCTACTGTCCAACCACTGAGATGGTAGCTGATGTCCTGACCAAACCTCTACCAAGAGACGGCTTTGAGAACCTGCGAGTCAAGATGGGACTTCAGGGGTGCATGCACGGTTCAGAAGGGGTGTTGGGAGTGGCAACCTTTGCATGCTTAATTAACTGGCTAGTTTGTTTGCATGTTTATTGTGGGCATAGAGAGATAGCCTAGAGAAAACTTCCTGTTTGTTTTGGTCAACACCTCTTCCTCCAGCACGTACACATTCTTTGGTCTTAAAAAGGTTCTCTTGCCATTTACTCCTTCCTTTTGTCTTCGCCTTTTGTCCTGAAAGCATGCCCTGAGATCTCCTAACACGGATTATTTTCAGCAAGCATGTGAGTGCTTAATTTTCTTCCTACCTTCTTCAAGAATTGAACCTGTGTAGACTATGCACAAGATTTCGTGAGTAAATTCTTTTATATTTTTAACCAAACTGTTTTTTGTGTTTATTTTGAGCTAGGTTAAGTGTGCTTGGGGTGGAGTGATAGAAGTGGGACTGGTAATCTGTTCAACTTCCGTTTTTGTGCAATTACTAAGATACTCTGCTGATTGAGAGTCTCATTACCAAAAATCTCTCAATTCCCCAACATGTTAAAGTGAAGAGCCTGTGACCTTTGTGCAGTGGTCATGTAGGGGTTCTCCCTCATAGACTGGTTGGCATTTTTTCATATACTGCATTACCTAACAGAATTGTGTTGAGGAGGGAGCTTTAGTGGGAAATTGGGGTATGAAAATCTCCCTTTCTCTTTTTCATTGTTGTTTTCCAAAAACCACCTGGACTTTCTCCTCCTCCTTTGCTTTCATATTGGGTTGCAACCCTTTGGTTTTCCTTTATGGACTGAAATTCATGCCTATTTTAAAAAACAGTGTGCACAGTTTTATGCCTTTTACTTAGTGCATGAGTCTTTACTGAATGAGTGAAGCATGTTTGTGATTATTTTTTTCCCCTTTGGTACGCGTATCTAGCTGTGCGCCTTTTTGAATGTGCATTGTTTCATGCACATTTTATTTCACTGAAAGGTCCCCTAAGTTTCACCAATGTGTAAATTCTCAAAAAGTGGGGTGTATTTCTTCTTGCTGTGAGTCTTAAGAGGTGCAGAAAGCATACCTTTGATGAGTTTGTCAAATCCAGTGAAATGCTTTTCTATCCCTAGTGGTGAAACCCGCAAAGCTCAAAGACATTTCTGCCTTCAGTATGAAGGCAGAATAAATATCCCTGTCTGCCTATTGGTTTCTCTTGCTCTCTCATTCTATTTTCTTTTGGGCATGGAAGATGATGCACTTGTTAGTCCCAGCTCACCAGAAACCCCACCTTCTCTTCTTGTCCTCTTATCTTTTTGTGTCAGCCTTTTTTCTGCAAGCTTCAGTCCATTCATATTGTGGAATGGTGCAATTAGCATGAAGAAAACTGGGGAATTCTTCAGCACCTTATTTCCCCTTCTAATGTTAGAACGTAGCAAAACTTCAGTATCTGAATTTATGTTTAAAAAGACTTCTGCTTAAAACCGTTCTGAATGAGAAACTAATGGATGAGATGCTAACTGGAGAAATTTGTTTAAAGAAAAGTCACAGGATGCTTGATTGGAGTAAAACAGTCCTTAGTTTCTAAGTTTATTTCTCAGTAGGTCTCAAAATCTACCATTTTGAAAACAAAACGACAGCATGCTCATTGTATCTATGCACTATGGAGGAAACATGATTTTTGTTTTGAACAAAGTTAAAATATGTAGGTTACGCAGAAATAACTGCTATCCAGTTTTGATGCTTGAATGGGCTTTAATCAAGATCTTGGTGCATCAGGTCGTAGGAAATTGTCCCCAGCAAACACATTAAGAAGTACAGGGTAACATTGTATACATAAACACAGAACTGCTATGAGTGAACTAAACTTATCTGCCCCAGCAATCTGCAGTTTCAGAACCTGTTGGATATTACTGCAAATGAAGACCTTCTGTTTCCTTCAGGTTACTCTTGGATCTTTTTTTTTTTTTTTTTAAAAAAATCATATTCACAGGTCTCAAAATCCCTCTTTTTTTACACTAAGCTGCCCCAGATGTTTCAATGGTGGGGGGAGATTTGTTTTTGACGTCAGAGCAGACTGGGGCAATGACAGAGAAGTTAGGACAAACCTCTATAAATGAAGTCATTGTAATCATGAAATGGATTGGCCATCATGGGAGAGGAGAGCGACAGCAGAAAGAAACAATTGCAACAATGAAATTTGATATTACTAATGGCTTTTTGTGCTGATATCCTTAGTGTCAGTAGAGCCTGGATGCTTTTGTGTAATCCAGCCAAGCCTTGTAATCTCAATCTTAATCATATATTATGGTTTGCTAAGAGCCTGAAATAACCTTCTGAATACCCCATACAGAGATCAAAACCAAGAAATTTATTGAAAATTTGGTGGATGCTGAGGGATCTTGCAGCACCTTTGAGACTGAGAGAAAGAAGTTTGTATCAACGTCTGATGAAGTAGATTTAAGTTTACTAAAGCTTATGCTACCAACTCCTTTCTTTCACTTTGTCTCATAGGTGCTACAATATCCTTTTGCATACTGATCCAGACTAATGTGACTATGTATTTGAATTCTAGTAGATTTTGTATGTAGCCGGCAGACTTTGCTCAGCCTGATCAGTAACAGGTTGCGAGAGCCTACTATATAGGTGAAATGTAATAGATTTACATAAGAGATGTCCAGAATATTGAAGAGTCTTGGTCAGAGAGGTTTAGATAAATGAGGTTCTATGGTATGCTAAAATACTCTCATATATTAATGCATGTGTTGCATCCATGTACGCATACATATTCCCCAAGCATAGATTAAGAAGAAAAGCTTTAAGTCTGTTAGCCAATGTGGAAGGGAAACCAAAAGCTAAAATGATGGGAAGCATTACGTACTCATTTTCAGAAAGATTTCCCTCCCTTTCAGCAATTTAATACTCGTCTGGAAAAAATCATGTTATGGATGAAGCATGCCATGACATCTACAACAAATATTTCTACTGCTCATTTTCATCCCCCCTCCATGTTCCATCATGCAAGTTCCCAGAAAGAATCAAGGAGGTATAGCGGCTCCTGTAGTCTCTTTCAAAATAAGGGTGATAATATGTTCTAAGTGCTCACATTTCTCTTTATTCTCCTTCTACTCTTGCTCATGGCATACATCCATGTAGCTAAAGATCCATTGATTGCCTTTGCTCTTGTTGTGGCTATTTCCAGAAAGTTCACAATGAGCTTACCGGTTTAGAAAACTTCATGGTCATGAGATGAGAAGTCAATCTGAGGCCATTTCCATACCGGGCTTCTGAAATGGTGCAGAGCGACCTCTCACGGAGGTCTTCTACACCCTAGAGTGGACTGGCGTGGACTACTTTTTGTAGTTCCACACCAGAATCCACTCAGGAGCAGCTGGAACTAGCTGCACTGCGTGTTTTTTAAAAACTTCTTTTTCGAGGTTTTTAAAAAGCACGGAGCGCGCAGCCCCGCGCCGCTCCATCGCCCGGCTCCAAAGTGGATTTGCAGGCGCGCACAAGTGCGTGCCTGCAGATCTGCCTGGGGCGGGCTTCCAGCTGGCAAGCTTCTCCAGTTGGTGGAGAGCCTCCACCAACCAGAAGCCGCCATTTGGGATGCCGGAGGACTGCGGAGCAGCGAGCTCGCGCTGCTCCACGTGGTGACAGACTTACCCGGTTTCAGGTAAGCTCCGTTTTTGGGCGTTTTCGCCTGTCCCCCCCCCCATGTGAAAAGGGCCTGAGTCAGTACCTTTTTCTAATACAGAAAGAATCATGTAACAGGGCATGGCATCTGCCTTCAGACGCCCCTACTAAGCACGTATGAATAGAAGACAGCAGATAAGCCTGCTTCACCAGCTACTCACACTATGTTAACAAAAAAAAGTGTAGATCTATAATTCTGCTCACCAAAATTGAAACCATAAGGAAAGTAGAGGCTGGTGAACAAAGAAGTCATTCCTGGATGCATTTTGGAAGAAGTCTTCAGGTGATCTCTGGACTCGTCCTGGTCGAAATGGGAATACAAATAGTGACTTTAAACTAGAACTTAAACTGGAACAACTACTACTTTGAGAGTCCATTAACTATTTATTTTAAAAATAATTTCAAAGTTCTGATTGGTCCTATATAACTTGTTCGTGACTGATATAGTTTTACTGTTATACACTGTGTAACTGTGTTACTGTGACTGCAGTGTCTGGGTTTATGGGTGCCAACAAAACATTCAAGTTGATATAATTCCAAATGGAGGACAAAGGGCTTTCATAAGATTTCTCCCAACTGGGTAAATAGGCAATAGGGAATCATTGTACTAGGCATATTTGAAGTGAGAGAGTGTTGTTTTTTCCCCATTACTAAGGCTAAGCCAGCCACCTACTAAATAGAGTTACTTAGGTGAAAAGGGTGACAGAAATAAAAGATAAATGCACTGATGCCTCTGAACAGGCAGGAAAGAGATTATGCCATTATGATGGACAGTTCAATGAAAACTTGAATGCAGTGACAAAAAGCAAGGCAAGGAGGAAGAAAGAAAGAAAGAAAGAAAGAAAGAAAGGAAGGAAGAAAGGAAGGAGCAAACACCGTGCTAAGATTATTAAGAAAGGGATTTAAAAGGCAACAATAAATATTGCAATATCTTTTCAGAAATATTTAGTAAACTATATTTTTGATAGGTATGTATGTGACTTCACCTCCCTGTTGACTTATAGTGACCTCATGAATTCCATAGGGTTTTCTTAGGCAAGGAGTACTCAGAGGTGGTTTTGCCAGTCCCTTCCTCTGAAACATAGCCTACATGGTCTCCCATCCAAGTAGTAACCAGAGTTGAATCTGCTTAGCTTCCAAGATCAGACCTTTAAGGTATTTAGTATCCAATATCTAAATCACAGTTGCTCCATTTCAACTGGTAGAACTGCAGAAAAATGCAATTTATTTTATTTATATCCTGTCTTTCTCCCAGAATTGGGATGCATGGAAGCTAACAACATTGCTAGAAAATGTAAGTTATGCATATAAAAATATAAATTCAATTAGTCAAGCTATTAAAAGGTCAATTAAAGTCATTTAAAATTCCACAATGGTGATGATACAACCACAAAATCTTAAAAATTCGGCATTCATCTAAAATCCTTTGGGTGTACAGGCAGGTAGTGGCTAAAAACATGCCTGGAAAAGACGATCTTTGCCTGCAGGTGGGGTGGAAGGAAATAGGGAGATCATTCCTATGAGGAAATCCTACAGCATTTGTGGCTCTGTTATGGGGTGGGGAGTTGGAGAGGAACAACATGATAGAGGTTTATAAAATTGCGCATGTAGCAATGAAAGGGGAGAGGAAAAATGTTTTTTTGCTGTTCCGTAAGACTAGAATTTAGGGTTACCCAATGAAACTCATCGGCCATCAAATCACAGAATCATAGACTCTTAGAACTGGAAGGTGCCACAAGGGCTGTGTAGTCCAACCCTCTGCCATGCAGGAATATACAGCTAAAGCACTCCTGAAAGATGCCCATCTAACCTTTCTCTGAAGATCTCCAAATATGTAGAGTCCACTCCCACCCAAGGCAAACTATTCCGCTATCTTACAGTTGTTAACAGTAAAAAAAAAGTTCTTCCTAATGATTAGGTGGAATTTCTTTTCTTTTAATTTGAATCTATTGGTTTGTGTTCTACAGAGACAGATCTAGGGTGGGGCAAATTGGGCTTGTGCCCCAGCTGCCAATGTGGGGGGTGCAAAAAAAAGGATGCCCCAGTTGGCCCCCTCCACCTCTGCTAGCGCCTCCCCACCACCACCACTTGCAACACCCCCCTCCACTGCTTGCCCCAGCCCCTGCCACTTGCTCCTCCCCCTGCCACCGCTTTCCCCTCCCCATGTGCTGGCCCCACCACCCCGCCACCACTCACCCCATCCCTGCTGCTCACTCCTCCTCCCCACCACTGCTCACCCCAGCCACCACTCAGTCCTCCCCACATGCTTGCTCCCCTCCCTGCTGCTGCTCGCCCCTTGCCCCACCCCCCACTGCCGCTTGCTCCTCCCCACATGCTCACCCCATTCCCTTGCTGCCACTCACCCCACCCCACCACTGGCCTCTCCCCACACACTTGCCCCCCCCAGCTCACCCTGTCCCTATGCCCTGGGCGCTGTTGAGGCTCCATCCACCACTGGTGTTCTAGTTTTGGAAGCAGCAGAAAACAAGCTGGCCCCATATTCTACATGATACTCCTTCAGATATTTAAAGATAGCTGTCATGTCACCTCCCAGTCTTCTTTTCCCTGAGCTAAACATACCCAGCTCCTTCAGTCATGGTTTCCGGACCTTTGATCATCTTGGTTGCTCTTCTTTGGACACGTTCCAGCTTGGCGATATCCTCCTTGAACTGTGGTGTTCAGAACTGGACACAGTATTCCAGATGCAATGTGATCAAAGCAGAATAGAGTGGTGCTAATCCTAGCAAATCTTGCCAGAAAGATAACTGGGATAATTACTGGGATTAGGAGAAATGCTTTGTACCCCTCTGAAGAGCAACTGTGGCTTTTCAGAATAGCAAGAGCAGAGCAGTAAGGAGAGCAAAGAAACTCAAAGTGTCTCTGTATACCTATGCGAATTGCAGAGCTGGCTCGCCAGTAAATGTCCTGGTCATGATGTTTTCTGTGCACCCACTAGCATAGTGTGAGACAGAAAGACTACACTTAGTTCTACGGGGTACCTGAAAATGTTGCTCCCTTTATATGTGTGTGGCAAATAAGATTACACCAACTGTAAAAAACAAATGATAGTGATAAAGATGATGGTAATGACTGATGGACCACACATAGGTTGTAAGGCTGATAAAAGATGATGTAGTGGTATACTGGTGTGCATAATCTAAAATTATAATATCCATGTGTAAGCTTCTCTGTATCATAGCTCAGTATGTCTATTAAAAGGCAAAGTGTTTGCTTCTGAGAGGGGAGGTGCATTTCAAGGGATCTTTTTAATGAAAATCAATAGCAGAAATCTCATAATCAGCAGCTGCAAATATTTATGGAGCTGAAGTTATTTAGGGACTTATTCAGTCATCTTAATGTTGTTAAACTCCTTGAAAATCACATTGACAGGTTTCCTCCATGGCTGTCCTGTCCTGGTTCAAGGCTGCAAAGTCGTGCTGCTTTCAGCAGCCCAGTGCTTCTAGGAACTCCCCAACAACTCTTGGATCACAGTCAACTCTCTTTCACAGCCCTGCCACTGTGAGCATCTTTCTTAATATAATCAGGTGCCATCCTCCTGGGTATAGGAGGGGCAAAAATAAGTCAGCAAAATATGTATTTTAAAAAATAATTCTCAGACAAATCCCATTCTTATTTCCCTGATGCCTATCTGGTCAACAAGAGTGTGTTGGGAGAGTGTGTGTATGTTTGTGTAATTTTATGGAGCCCATATGCACTTGTCTGTTACCTGCACTGATGGTTGCATCTTTCCAAAAGGGAGCAATGAGGGTCAGGTGCTGATTTTATATGTCTGCCTTGGTTCAGCCTTACACTGACCTACACACAGATTTAGCATGTTAACTTTTATACCCTTGTAGTGGTGTGCGTTCGAGTCACTTCTGAATTATGGCAACCCTAAGGCAACCTTACCACAGGGTTTTCTGGGGCTGAGAGTGTGTGACAAGGCCAAGGTCATCCTACCTCCTGCCAAATCTAGACAAGATGTCCCTTTGTATACATGTCACTCCAAGTTTGGGCAGAAGGAACAGCGTGAGGGAGGGAACAATTGACTGAATGAATTCCCTTTTGTTTAACTTAACAGGAAACTTCCTCCAGAGTGTCTTATACATTTAGATATCGTGCTTTACCTTTCCCTATAACCAACCAATAATATGGTGGTAATATGATGTTAGACAAGGGTGATGTTTTCTTTTGTGTAGCCATAGTGTAGCTAGAAGCACAAAGCCCTGGATAAAGACTAGGATTACAGTAGGCTTTCACCTTGCTTCTAGGGCTGAATGGATGCGTCCTAACCACTTTTAAAAAGGCTTTCTGTCTCTTGATTGTCATGTTACAGCCTACAGCATCTGAACAGCATGTCCTTGCCTTTCTTGAGGCCAATAGCTCACCACATTTTCCATTGTTCTGGCCCAGTGATTCTTGCTACCTGACCCCTTCTTTACAAATCAAAAGAAGGGAACACATCTAAATACCAGAGCATGAGAGTGGAATGCAGCATGGCATTCAGGCTGATACGCATTTCCCTTCTGAATGCCTTTTCTTTATACACTGGGGAGAAAGAGGACCTTTTGCTGCAATCTCTGTGTGGCATCCCCCTTGCCTCTATTCCCCCTGCTTTCAGGAGCCAGGACATTGGGTTTTCCATCCTCCGGAGGGCTTCTCTCCCTACCCCACCCTCCAAAAAGGGAAAAGAAAAGAAAACGGCAGACAAAGGCAGCATTGCTATTAATCTTAAACTTTTATCTCCTATTAGCGTGTCAATAAGCAAACCTTTTCTTATGTCACCCTTTGATATGCTGGACATGTGTCAGAGGAAAAAGAGGGGCCATCCATATCTTATCTTATATTAAGAAGAGTCGTCGAGAAACATACCTTCATTACTGCGACAGTCATGTCAAAAAGAATCGACTTATTGTCAGCAGATCTAGCCTAACAATGTTAATGGACCCTTCAGACATCTTCTCCTCCTCATTTGTTTCTTACATGCCTATCAAAGAGACAATGCAAGGTAGTTACCAAGCTCTGGGGAGTGGTATGTGTATGTGTAGTCCATGACAGCTCTTTGGGCTGCTTATTATGAAGTGAGATGGGTGTGTGGGAGGAGGGAAAGGAGAAGCATTGCAATAGGATAGAAGGCCCAGAATGGATCTTCATCCATTGCTGCTGTGATATTTTCTCCACTGTTGGTTCAGAGGGTGAGGAACATAGGAAGCTACCTTCTGCCAAATCGGACCATTCATTCAGTACTTTTCATAATGACTAGCAGCTGCTCTCTGGAGCCCTAGGCTGGATTCATTCCTTGCCCTACCTCTAGATGAAACGGATTGAACCTGAGACTTTCTGTACGCAAAACTGTTAAACTCCTTCCTTCTCAGGTAGAACCATCTGAATCCATTTTATTCC
Source organism: Cyclura pinguis (assembly GCA_030412105.1). Taxonomy (NCBI): domain Eukaryota; kingdom Metazoa; phylum Chordata; class Lepidosauria; order Squamata; family Iguanidae; genus Cyclura; species Cyclura pinguis. Next base: position 105,217,019 of record CM059600.1, on the reverse strand, counting down.
TCCATTGCACAGATGTGAAAGGAAATAATTTTATAGGCCACCAGCCTTGGTGTATCTGTTTACATATTGTATCCTGTGGTGTCATTCTGCAGGCTAATTTCCCCTTGATCACATGGATCACATCATGTCACATGGATCACATGGATCACATCAGCAGAATGGGAGGGATGTTATTTGGGGGCAGCCATTCTACCCCGCTCCAAACCACCTTTTCTGGAGCATAAGGGGTCCAAAGGAACAGAATGGGAGGTGCCACTGAAGCTGCAGGGAACAGGGAAGGAATAACTTAATCTCCTGCTCAGCTTCTGATGATAGCATTGGATCAAGGAATATACATGTTTATTGGTCTGAAAGAAATTCTCCTTTTCTCCAAGATTTACTTGTCCCTCTTCCTCAACTTTTCAAATACCGAATTACCTGCCACCTAGTTTTTGTCCATTCCCACCTCCTTACATGGCCTCTCATATTCCAATGTTCATTGTTATCAACCTGTACATTAGGACCCAAAACACTGTAAGTTCACATCTCTGATCAGCTGATCTGGCAGGCAGTGGCTGTAGATCTTTCTGAATAAGAACCTGGCCAGAAATTTACAAGAGCAAGGATTGTGTACTTGCATTTGGCATTTCTTTGCCTATGCTCCATTTCATTGGCTTTTGCTTTCAGAGGTAGGAAGCTGCTTGATGCAATAACCCCACATTTAGTCAATCTTACTGGGGAGGTGAATAGGGGATACTGGGGCCATTTCCGCCCTACCCTATTATAGTACTATTATTCCACTTACAACGTCTATGGAATCCTGGGGTTTGCAGTTTAGGGAGGGACCTTTAGAATTCTCAGCCAGAGAGCTCTTTGGTCTCAGGAAACTACAAACCCCAGAATTCCACAGGATGTTGAAAGTGGAAAAACAGCACTATAATAGTGAAGGACAGAAATGGCCTGAGACACATCACTGAGAAATGAAAGACAGTGCTCAGTCTTCCTTCTTTGGGCTCCTTATGACAGGACAAATGTCTTAGGAGGTTGCAGTACATGTGGCTGTAATGCTCTTTAAATTAAAATTTTAAAAAAATTCAAACTATTCGTTTTTTTGTCCCAGATTATTTTCCGGAAATTCTCTGTACTGGCTGCAACATTTTATTCCCAACCTCAAGTGGACTTCTTTTCAATTCCAAGACATATCAGAACAGCATGTTCTCATTTATTCCTTTCTTTCCTTTTTAAATTACTTTAAAGAGTTATAGTGCTATAGTCTATCAGTGAATTGAGAGTTTTGCAATATAACTCTGTAAAACTCAAAGACGAGAAAATTTACCATTCAAACTGTAGGGCCACCTCAGCAAACCACGCCTTAGTTAACAAAAATCCAAAAATCTTTGGAATCATGCCTCATTCTGTTTCATACTGTAAATTTTTAGCATGAGAACAAGAAATATATATATATATATATATATATATATATATATATATATAAAATAAAAATAAATAAATAAAATAAAATAAAATAAAAAACACATCAGTCATCAGACAAGAGGTGCACCTGTGTGTAATTTTCTGACACTTTCCCTTTGCATTTCAGTATGAACCTTATCAGTTTCTAACTTCCATTCTTCTGTGTTATGGATAAGGATTTAAAAATTCTTCAGACAAATGCACATCCACTCCACTAGTCTGTGAAGCACTCATTTTGAATATGGGTATTGTATCCAGGTTTCTTAAAAAAAAAAAAATCCTGATTCAGTGGGTGACCCAAGTTTGACTATAAAGCATATTTTTCAAATGAGCAAACTTCTTACATAACTTGGAAGGGGCCCCCATTTTACCCTTAATGTGAGAAATGATACAAGTTACTTTGCAAAGGAAAAAGTGTGTTAATGTGCCAACATCAATTGCATTCCACTGGCCTATTCATTAAACCTCTATTGCTCTGCACATAATTCATCTCAGTTCAATTATGCTCCTCAAGGGTCTGCTACTAAAATTAAGAAAGAAAGAAAGAAGGAAAGAAGGAAAGAAGGAAAGAAAGAAGGAAAGAAATCAGGTATATTTAGCCGAAGAAGGTGCTCTTGGCTCCAGTCACCTACATACACCTTTTGACAAAGAAAAGCAGATATGTGGTACCAAAAGCAAATTTTTCCTCATATAATATGGTTTTGGAGAGTGTATCAAATGTGCTATTCTTCAAAGGTTTTGTTTTCTGTAAGTTTTTCATGCTTATAGATCTTGGAAACATTGGAGATTTGCTAAAAATTTGTTGGTACTTTTTGGGGGGGGGGCAAATATATTACATAGTGGTTGCATTTTATTAATTATTAAAATACTTATGTTATTGTTGTATGACTTCAAGTTATTTCCAGCTTATGGAAACCCTAAGGCAAACCTATCATGGGGTTTTGTGGGCCTGAGAGTGTATGATGCACCCAAAGTCACCCAGTGGGTCCCCATGGCTGAGCGGGGAATCGAACTCTGGTCTCCAGGGTCATAGGCCAATGCTCAAACCACTACACAATGTTGGCTCTTAAAATATTTATATTCCACCCTATATTAAAGCCATGTCCTTACAGCTTAGTGATTCAAGACATACTTTTTCATGCACTAGATACTAAAGTTAAAATCCTTTTTGTTAAGGCTAAGAAAGATCCTTGTCTGAAACCCTGAAACCTCCTGCTAGTCAGTATTAGAGCTTGGAAAGTTACTTTTAAAAATAAGTAGTTACAATTCTAGTTCCAAGACAGCACTCCCGATAAGTGGTAGTGTTACAGTAGTTATTTCGAGGTGGGAATTGTATGATATGCAGTCCATATGTGCTCTGTCCCACAGTTTGGCTAAAAATCCACATCAAAACCTAACTTCAATCCAAATTAGATACTGATTGCAGTGAAGCAACTTAGTTAGTTCTGTTATCTGAATTAGGGGATAAGTTCAACAAATATCTAGATGCCAGTGATCATTGGGTCCCGTTAACATTGTGAAATGCATGGCTGCTTTTTTTTTTCCATTACTGGTATTTCAGAGTTTTGCAGATTTCCAATGAAAGGCAACTGACAGTATAATCCTTTACATGCTTACTCAGACATAAATCTGACTAAGGCCATTTCCGCCCTACACTGTTACTGAAGCCAAATAGCTCTCTGACTGAGAATTCTAAATACCTTTCCTTAAACTACAAACCCCAGGATTCCATAGGATGTTGAAAGTGAAATAATAGCACTATAACAGTGTAGTGCAGAAATGGCCTAAGTTTGGTTACACTTACTGTCAATTAAATGGGCATAGTACTGCAGCTTAGGAATGGAAACAATATGTTAAAAAAATGAAGAATAGATTTCTGGAGTATGAGAAACCTTGGCCATTTCCACATGGGGTGAGGGAATCGCCCCGTGCCGGTACTTACTGGACTTCTTGGCTCCACGCTTGGGTCCAGGCTGGTCCAGAGCAGTGTGCGGCTGCCACTCCGCACTGCTCCATGGATGAAAATGGCAGCTTCCGGTTGGTTGAGGCTCTCCACCAACCATTGAAGCTCACCAGCCTAAAGCCCGCTCCCGGCAGATCGCAGGCTCACACTGGAGCGAGCCTGCAAATCTGCACCGGAGCACAGGAACGGAGTGGCGCGCTCAGTGCTTTTGAAAGACCTGTTTTTAGCGGTCTTTCAAAAGCATGCTGGATGACCATTTGGGGTCATTCTGGAGCGGGCTGGGGTGCGGATCTACGTTAAGTAGGTCCGACCCAGTCCGCCCCCAGGTGCAGACGTCCTCCCTGGAGGATGCTCTGCACCGTTTCTTTAAGCCCGTGTGGAAATGGACCTTGATGAAGAGAATTTTAGATGGATGAGAATCTTTACAGTTCAGAACTCATTCTGAAAAATGCATGTCTTTGTTCCCTGGAGAAAAGGGCATTCTCTGTGCAAAAAACACATTTCCTGTGCAGAAAATGCCATTGCCATGCAGTTTTCTACACAGAAAATTTTTTGTGTGTGTACGTGTGCTTTTTTTTTTTTGTAGGAATAAGTCCCAAACTGCAAATAGTCTTTGAAAGCCATACAATTTTCAATGACTTTTTTACGGTGATCACAAAAATATTAAAATTATGCAAGATTTACATTCTTATTGCAAGTTGAAATCTACATTCTTCATTGAAAGAGTAACAACTAACTTTAAGGAAAACATGCAATAATCAAAATGATGTACTTATATACCAGGATAATCTAATAGTCTAATTTAAAAATTTTATATTTTTACAGATTTATGGTTAATATGGGTTGCGCTGGCGGTATTGGGAAAAACCAGGAGAAGAGAGTAGTGTACAGGAAACCCCAACCTTTTGACACCTCATTATCTGAGGATTTGCTCTTTTGATGCTTCCAAATTAAGGAAAAGTTTGATTTATTTGGCAGGGCTTCCACTCTTTCATTGCTTCTTCTTGCCAACGGAGCCTGGCTTGGAACTGTTCGCATGCACACACTGCCTGCAAAGTGATCTGAGAGAGAGAAAAGGCGCCAAGTCAGTTGAGAGACTTTGCAAGCAACATGTGCACGGTCACTCTCAAGTGAGCCTCTATAAGTCCTTCATGCTTCCTACAATACATGGCTTCTGCTTTTCAACCAATTCTGTTTCTGACAGTGCTCCGGTCCCTAACCTGTCAGATAAGTGCTCTGTACATGCCAAAAACATGAATGTTGATGCTGTGTTGTAGGTTAGGGTTGAATCTGAGTGTCTGCTGTCCAGAAATCAATAGGTGTCTAAACAGGAAAGTAAAATACCCTTAGCATATAATATTTTAACAGTTAAGATTCTATATTTGCTGATTTCTACATTTTGTCATCATCAACTAGAAAAACTCATTTTATTGTTTATGAAGTCTAGAAAGTGTTTTTCCATAAAATAAAAGACCAAAAGCCAACTGCTGGACTCAGCTGGAGGAAACTCACAGAATCAACTTATATTAATCCTATTGATTCAGTGGGCATACTCTAACTGGGCAATTTCATTTAGACAAGAGAATTTTAACCAGTGCTTTTTTTTTTTAAATAGACCTGGAACTAGGTTCCAGGAAGATGACCACATTAATTTTAAACAAAATCAGTTTGTCTTGATTCTAAGAACTGTGTACACTGTGAATGCCTGCAGCATTGGCTGTAAATGGCAGTCTCTTGCATGTAGAGAGAATCCCATTTATTCCCACAGATGAGCTGGCTTGGCTGGTGACTTCTACATCAGGGGGTTTATTCCAGACATTAAAGCAGTTACCTAAAGTGCTGAACCTATTTGAGGGGATAGGGTTCAGCACCATGGGCAGCTTTTTAAAAATATGGAATAAAACCCAGAACAGATTAATGGCACCCCATTCACAGAAGCCACCAGCCACTCATCACTGATGCCTCTTCAGAGGAGTATATGTTTGGATCACCTTTCTCCACCTGTAATAGCAGAGCCTGGCCTAGACTTAGGTGGAGTGGGGGGTACCACCTCAGGTGGCTAATGCAGGGAGGTAGTTTCAGCACTAGCAGTTGTCTGGCTATTATTCTTGAACCATCTATACTTGCTCTTCTTTTGGAGGAAAGAGCCCATTCTCTAACTCCTAACAGTGCTTTGTGTGCCACACACCCCTTTCTCATTCCCCTAAGCTATCCTGCTTCTCTCAGATGTGGTAGTGGATCTTACCTCATTGTTGTTCAAGTACCAGTCCAGACAACTTCTGTGTGTGGAATGAAGCGGGAAGCTTCCATCTTATCTGTTAGAAAATGGATCAGTGTTATATGACAAGTTTACTTTTCAGACTCTTTGTTACTCAGAAGCCCACTGACAATATTTGAGTAACCCTACACTTTAAAAAGCCTTGTTTGATATCTTACACAACTTGAACCTATCCATGTTTACATTAAAATAAATTTCATTGGATCTTATTCATAGGGTTGTCATAAATTTAACTTGAAGTCGATGCTTCATCCCAGTGAATTACACATCGGATTTTGGTCTGAATGTATATTCTACAAAACAGCTGAATTATTTTCTAAATTTTAAACACATGAAGGTTTGTATGGCTCCAGATAGCAAGTAGAAGGTCAGGATCATGGCTCACACTTTATACTAAACACATGGAATTTTCAATCCCTGGAAGTACGTTTTCCTTCAGCCTCAATCTGGATGGATAGATAGATAGACAGACAGATAGATAAAATAAAAAGAGGAGAGCCACCTTTGCAATAATATTTCTAAAACTCCAAATGTTAACTAATACAACTGATATCTACCACCATTAATGGATACATTTTTAAATGCCCCATTCATATATAGCAGCAGCTCAATGGAAATATTATTCCATTAATGCTTTGCAACTGCAGTAGAGCTCTAGTGGCAGAAAATTGCTCACCAGGGATATGAAATCGCACAGACAAGCCCACATGAAAAATGCAAGCTTACTCATTAAAATTGCTGTTATTTTAATATGTGCTTGCTGCTGTCACTCAGGTATTGGCATCCAGCCTCAGGCCCTTATGCTGAACCTACAAGGGAAGTCCTGCACTTTCCCTGCAGTCTGAAGTCTTGGGGCTCAAGAGAATTTCTGAAGATAGATTTATTGGAAGAGATCAGGTTACAGAATACCTCACTTTAGGTTTCCCCTTGAAATTAATGATGCTATTAGGGCTACTGAGGCTCTTTAGAGCCGTCGTTTTAAATTATGACTGCTCTTGCTTTGACACAACACAACAGGAGCTTCTTGAAGAAGCCATGGGGTGGGAGAAAGGTGTCTGATTCAAAATCTGAGAATGATGTACAAAAAGGCAAGTATTTTCTCTTTCAAAAGATCAGACCTGATGGGAGTCAATAGCAAGATGCCTGTGCTATACCTCAGAGAATTCTGCCACTTTCTGAATCTGCTTTTGTAAGGCAAAGGGAAAGGGATATCAAAATACCTCCAAAGTGATTGGGAATAATAGTTAATTATTGTGCCATGGAATAAGATATCTTCTTGAAAAAAACCAATCTTTGTTGTTGTGTGCCTTCAATTTGTTTCCAACTTATGGTGACCCTAATGTGAACCTATCACAGGGCTTTCTTGCCAAGATTTATTCAAAGCGGTTTTGCCTTTGCCTTCCTCTCAGGCTGAGAAAGTGTGACTCGTACAAGATCACCCAGTGAATTTCCATGGCTGAGTGAGGATTTAAACACTGGTCTCCAGAGTTGTAGTCCAATGCTCAAATCACTACACTCTGGCCATTTGCGCACTACATTGTTATAGTGCTATTATTCCACTTCCAACATCCTGTGGAATTCTGGGGTTTGTAGTTTATTGAGGCCTAAGAACTCCCTGGCTGTGAATTCTAAATGCCCCTCCCTAAACTGCAAACCCCAAGATACTATAGAATGTTGAAAGTGGAATAATAACAGTCTAACAGGGTAGTGTGGAAATAGCCTCTCTCACACACCAATTCTTAGCCAGTTGAAAACAAAACCAATCAGTAAAAACCCCTGGGTAACATTGTGGAAAGCTATTCCCAAGCAAATGACAATAAGACTTAGGCCCTTTCTGCAGGACATTGTTATCCTGCACTGGGGATGGGAGAAGGACGGGATCCAGACAATGGTTCTGCATGACATCTTCTGGGTCTCGTCCTTCTCCCATCCTCAGGTGGCATGATCAGGCAATAAATCAATGATGGGTTTTCCCTGTCAATCGTGCCACCATCCCACTGCCCGCCCACCTGCACTTACCTAGTGTGCAGAGACCCTGGAAATGCAATGGCTGTGCTTCCTGACCCAGCGCAGCCTAAGACAGTACCTGGCTGTGCTAAAGAAGGAAGAGGTGGCACCACGCACTTCCTCCATTCACGGAGGCAGCAGGTGTGGAGGGGAGTGCTCCTGTCATGCTCCCTTCCCAGCAGAGACAACACACTGGGACCCACCCCCGATGTCTCTGGAGCTGTGGAAAGGGCCTTAGAAGGTAATATGTACACAGACAAAGGTGTTTAGGAGAACTTTCCTTCATAGGGATGCAGAAAACTTTTGACAATTCAGTCTATACAGTGGTTGTGGCTTCCTTTGTGCCATGCCTACACAGGCCACATAAAGGACAGACTACATGGCACTGTTAGTGGTAGTGACTTCTAGTCGATAAGTTGTTCAGCTTAGTCTGGGAAGTCTGGTTCCAAATCCATGGCTGGCCATGGATCAGCAGTGAGTTGCCCTAGGCTAGCCACTCTCCTAGCCAAATTCATCTCTGGGTTACTGTGGGAGAAAATGCCATGGACTTCCATATACTTCACTAAGTTCTTTGGAAAGAGGCCAAAAGTATAAAATGATAAAAGCATTATTTGAGGATTCATCCCAAACACACAATGACACAAAGTGCATATAGTGCCCTGGGCATGTGCACTAGATTTGCCACAAATGTTCTTGCATGTGCCAGCCCTTCCTCATTATTAAGGAGACACTGCATGGAAGAAATCTTGATAGCTTTCATATAATAGTGCCCCATGATTCTTTTCAAGGAAGTGCTTTGCAGAGCTGTGAATGTAAGGCTGTTACCACACAGAAAGCCCCACCATAACTGGTAGCCCTGTCCATGCCTTAAAACATTTACAGTGAGAGGAGGAGTGTAGTGATGTGCTTTCTGGTTCTATCACTTCTCTCACATCCTTGTGGCCCTGCCCTACCCTATCGCCACATATTGGAGGGCAATATCATAAATCCAGATTACAATCCTTTAACTATTGAACAGGAGGCTAGTCATCATTTTCTATGTTGTTTCCTACACAGAAAATGTTGTTTTCTGCACAAAAATGTGACTTCTATACAGAATAAATTCCAAACTATGAATAGTCTAACCATGCAGTTCTTGAAGATTTTCTCGTAGAAAAATCGTAGGAAGAATTGCTAAAATGGCTAAAATTTCTAATTTCTTTTGAAAATGAAATCAGCAAAGAATTAGTGACAAAATACATCCCATCCTATGCACATAGAATGGATTCACGGAGACAACCTTTAGCTCTCCTAGCCTTGCTAGAATAACTGGCCAGGGACAGTGTATTTTCTTTTCTTTTCTTTTTAAATATTACGAAGGTTTCTATTAGGATTGCCAGGTTTAATATGAGAGGGGGCTTCTCTGGCTTTAATCATTAATAGTCTAGCTATAGGAATGTAGCTGGGTGCTTCTCAATACATCCCCACACTCTTCAGTGGCTTCTAAATATCCGTGTTGGGGGAGTGCATCAGTTGAAAGATGGGCTGAGGGAGTGGGAGAGTAGATCTGTCATACGTCCCCTGATCTGGGATACATTAATGTGTAAACTGATATAAGTCCCATCTCATCTTGTATCACTAAACAATGGCTAATGCCTAAACAATGGGAAAGTAAGACACATGGAACAACTAAAGAAACTGTAAGCTATGGCAAACCGCTTTTGCACTCAATTCAAAATTTGGAAATAGAAGAGCAGACAATTCCCAATACATCACTTTAACTGTGGCAGCAAGACATTGGTCACATGGAAGTTCAAAATCTATTAGCGGGGGACTTGTGAAAATCAGTAGATGAGAGTTTGGGAAGAATCCATAATCAAAAAGTTCAGGCCTCATGTTATGAGAGAAAGGGTAGTGTATGATGTGAAAGAATTGTTTCACTAGCCATCCAAAGCATAACACAACCTATGCTTTGGGCCTTACCCTTCTACTTTGTTGCAAACTCTCATTCATAATTTCCGCATAAATTAAATCCGGCAGAAACCCAGCAGCAAGTTTTTTGATGTTTAGATGTGGCCTTTTCTGTGTCGGCTGCACTGGACTCTTAGAATTTGTTCTTTGAGTGTTGGACAATTTCACTGTATTCTGTACTCTTGTCATACTGCAAATAGCCATCTGAAACAAAGCTACCATATAAAGGAACTGTTATATAGTACTTGCTTTTCTCAAGGTCGCTAGAACGAGCAAATAAATAAATAAATAAATAAATAAATGTAGGACTTCCTAATCACTCAAAAGTACCTCCAAGATAGATGCAGCTCCTAATGCTCTCACAGGGAAAAGTGATTTCATTTTCACTGTGTTCTCCCTTTCCTTTCCAAATGTCCATTTCTCAAAAACAGCTGTTATTAAAGAGAAAGGCGGGAAAGCAAGTAAATGGTAGCAAATCTCTTCTTAACGTTCCCTGTTGTGACCGACAAAAGTCCCATCTCTAATCTCTTTCAGAAGAAACTCATATAGCTTTTTGTAATGTTTAGGGATTTACTGAGTTAGAGGCAGTGAAAGCACTTATTGCTCTAATGGTGGTATACTTGCAAAAATTGCCTGTACTTTGAGAACTTATATGGCAAAATTACTTTGAACAACTAACGCCCATTCCCTCTGCACAATGAGCAATTAAAATCAAGGGAGCTATAAAATGTGGGCAATACATTAAAAAAACAACAACACTGTTATATTTCCAGAATGAACTACCACACCACGCATACTTACATGGTGGTTCTAGCCATTGTGTAGTTACAATAGATAATAGAATTCCATGTTTTCTTCCTCACACAAAAGAATGGTGGACACTGTGTGTTTTTCCGTTTTAGTCACTTCATCCATCAATGCAACAGCTCTAACTCTCAATCTTATCACCTTTTCAAATGCTGAAGTCTGTACTTTTGCTGTTTATCCAAATGTACGGTGCAAAATGGATAAAATGAAAACATTAATGTTTCTAACATTACTTGTTTTCTTAGATAGGACAAGCTTTTGGTGGAACACTACTGAATCTGTCATGTGTTTTTAAGCAGTTCCTCTTAGGGAATGCCTATAAGTTACACATTGTAGCATGCAGGACCTGTCTGTTAAGAGACAGGCTTTTATGGCAATAGCAACTCCTTTTTCTTTTGAGTGGTTGTAGTTTCCAGGTAGAATTGATTGGGAGAAGTTGGTCTGCTTTGAATGGTGGGTCACATTCCTGTTCACTACTGATTTTATTACTCTCATAGTTCTAACTGTTTTTCTTTCCTACAACTTCCAGATCAAAGTGGAATGAAATTCCTCAAACATTAAATGTTTGAGGAATTTGTTTAGCACACTATAAAGTTTAAAATTACAACTGAAACTATATCTCCCAAAGTAAAGAAATTTGACAGATCACCCTCTCTAACTATCTCAAAACATGGGCACACTAGTGGACAGTTTGGATACTTTCACTCCAAGAAAAATCAAGTAATGTGCTTCAGTGTTTCCCTTTTGAGAAAAGCACTCAATTTTTCAGAAGGACTTATGTTTAGGAAGTCCCCATCACCACCACAAGCAAGGAAACACAGACAACATATCAGTCCCCAAGCACACCACTTTCACCTTGGTAAACCCTAGAACACAATCTCACTAGCCACCCCACTCCCTCCAGAGTGCATTATAATTGGTGCAGATGAGGTGAATTAGGGATGGAAAGAATATTCGATGACTAGAGAGGGAAAATGAGAAAGGGGCTTCTTGAATCTCTCTCTCTCTCTCTCTCTCTCTCTCACACACACACACACACATGGATGAAAAGAAATTTCCTTAAGTCCCTTTCTCCTCCTTTTCCCCCAGTCCTCAAATAGACTCCAGGACTACTGCTCTCAGCACAGAGCATCTGTTTCTCATCCCCTCCAAGGCAAGAGGGTAGGGTGGGGCGGCTTAGCAAAGAACATCGTCATGGACTGTGTTCTGGTGTACAGCACGGATGTTTGCATCATCATGAATCAGCTATGAGAAAGCAGGTGGTGAGGATCTTCTTTGCTTAGCTGCTCCTTGCCTCCTCAGAATATGACACATTGATCATGCTAGCTTCCCTTATCTTTATTTGGCTCCCTGCCACGCTCTCAGTGTTGTGGGGGACATGCAGAGTGGAGATGAGAGAAAATCATGGAAGTCTATAACTTTCCTAATCATCACTCAACTTCCCCACTTTCCTGATTTCACACAGGGCAGTGGGAAAGCTGAGAGATGATCATGGAAGGCTACAGCCTCCCTCATTCTCCCTCAGCTTCCTCCCCACACTCTCCTGATGTGCCCAGAGGGTGGGCAGGTGGGAGGAGCTAAAGGAGAATCCTTAGAGAACCCCTGATCCTTGCTCAGCTTCTCTCTACCTTGCCCTGCCATTGGAAACATTCTCCTGTAAGACCTCTTTGAAAGCTCGATAGTTTTCTAAGGCAACTAGTAGTGGGGAAAACTGAATAAGTTATTTTTTCTCCCCTGCAGGAATAGATAACATAACATAACATATCCCTAGCTGAAATACAGACTTTGATACTGTCAGCATCAACAAATAGCAGGTTTGTAATTCAGTTCCCTTACCCTTCATAGGTAGCCTAGTAAACTCATCAGGAGTCTTTCTTGGATGTAACCCTTTCCTGCTATGTGTTAACATTTTCCCACTGTGGGAATTTTGTGATTGACTGCGAACAGCTAGTTCTGGTATTTGTGTGACCTGTATGTCACATTGAACCTCGTTCCCATGTATGCCTGTTGGATTTGGCTCCTGCTTGAGAAATTGGGAAGAGGAACATTTGTGCAACAAGGTCTATTTGCAAATCAGACCTTATTTCACTATCCTTCAGAATCTGATTTCACTTTAATTTGTGGTAGATTTTCAACAGAAAAAGTCATAGGTAGAAGGTGAAAGCTGATGAAGCAAATTACATGGTGGTAGATACATATCTATGAATGCATGCCTTTTCAGTCTGACTTTCCACTTTAAAAATAGTGCTCAAGGCAGCTAACGAATATCATTACAAGAATTAAATACAAATGAAAAAACAGAATCATTAATGTGACAATAACTAAAGTTAATAATATCATCACAATAATTGGAAAACATCAAAACTGTTTAAAAGGCCAGTTTGAGGAGACATGTCCTCGCACTAGCAATAGCATGTGTGTTTCTATACCACTTATCAGCTAAGTGCTCTCTAAGCAGTTAACAATGTGTTTAGCTAATTGCTCCCAACAAGCTAGGTACTCACTTTACTGACCTGTGGAAGGATGGAAGGCTGAGTCAACCTGAAACCCAGCGGGATCGAACTCACAACCTTGTGGCTGCAATATCAGCATTTAACCACTGCGCCACCAGGGCTCCACTACACCTAGAAGCAGTGAGGATGGGAACCACTCACAACTGTGAGAGGAGAGCATTCTTGGTTTCTGCATACAATTACGGGGCCTATAATTTACTTTAGTTTAGAGAAGACCTGAGGATAATGAAAAAGGCTGGATGATGACTGGAGCACAGGTGGCATAGTTCTCATATTGAATGCAATTAGAAATCAGTAAAGACTACTTGTTGTGCCTACTATGCAGCAGTGAGACAAGCTGAATAAACAAACAAACAAACAAATACATAAATAAATAAATCACATTACATCACAAGGATTGTAACCTCAACCTACTATCCCAGTAGGATTATTTCAAGTCGTGAAGAGTCTTTTCTATTAGCTTGCATTTACTCAGAACTTGGCAATCTCAGCCATATAGGTATTAAAGATGAGGAGTGCCTTGGAGAGAAGGGAGTAGGGAACTCTAATTTATACGTAACATGAGTGAATAGACAGGGATGAAAAACCAGACCATTAAAAGTTTAAAAGGATGGAGGAATCTGTTCATTTTGGTTTCTCCCATTTGTGACATTTTCAGTCTCAATTTTTTTTCCATCCTCACCATGAAGAAATATGAAGAAATTTTGAAAGTTTTGTAAATTCTTAGGGTTAAAAAAACAACCCTCAAATGAAATTCTCATCCATCTTTACCTGGGGCTGATCCACAAGCTTCCTTGCTGACCATGCCCACAATACCTTCCTGCCATCTGGGGGATCCATGAGATGTACAAGAATCCTCTGCCATGATGTGACCTTTCCACTTATGGACATAAATCCAAGTGTTCGTCATGTGTTTGGAAAGATCATTTAGCCAGTAAAAATGGCAGGTCATGCAGGAGTCACAAGTGCCTCAATCCTACTTGTTTTATGATTGTATTTAGTATGTATATATTTTTTTAAAGAAATAAAGCCTACTTTGTATTAAAGTGTGTTAAAAAGTATGGTTAGATAAGCTTCATACACACGTTAGTGCTATACTAAGTAAATATGTTACAATCAAATAAGCAAGTGTCCAATCATCACTTAAATAAAAGTGCAAGATTTCATATAGACACCTTCTTGGGATCACTATTTATCCAGAATTTGGTAAATTGAACCCACACTGTAGTTAACAGATTCTTTTTAACATTCTGTTCATTCCCATATATATTTGTTAACATGCTATCTTGCATATCAAGCACAATATCTAATTTTCCCCCTTCTATTCTTTTACACCTGACAATGGTTCTTGTCTCTAGTTCATAGCTAACAATATTCCTCCTGTTCAGCATCAAATTATTATCTAATTGCCTAATGTTCAGATTTAACATCTGGTTCATGTTAATATTATTCTAGGGTCCATTGGGAACTTTGATCTGACAAATCGTCAATGCAAGTCACAACCTTCAATTCTGCTTCTTTGCTGGCCAGGAGGCATAGCTGCCACTACTCTTTAAAGAGAAGAGCCATCAAACTCACAGAAGAGATTAAGGGAAATTACTATGCAGCAAATCTGTGCCACCTCCTTCCTCTGGCACACACCAAATATGCCGGTTATACAGGTGATCCCTGAAGGCACCTGACCCAAAACTGCCTGACTGTTAGAAGGTCAGGAATTTGTGGGCTGGTTGTCTATGTGGAGAGCAGTCAATCTGAGCAGCCAGCACTGATTCCCAAAGAGGTCTGGTGGTGATGGCAGTAGCAGGCAGCAGCTGAAACAACAAGGCAGGAAAAGTGATGTGAAGAAGGGAGGAGTGGTAAGCAAGTATGTGAGAGAGTGAACAAAGCAAGGCAGGGTAGACAGGGAAGAGATGAATGAAGGAGAAGGAAGGTTGGTATGCATGGAAGTGAGCACAGCAGAGAAGTGACAGCAGCAGTTTTGGTGACTATAGAGTTGTGGCAGAATATATTCTTCACCTCAAGGAATGGGATAACATGTACCAATATGGATATTCCCCAGTAGTGATGGTCGGCTGAACCAAAGAGTTTCTCATCACATCTAGCCTTGGAATTCCGATATGCAGCTACTTTATGTTTTAAATTTTATATGATGCAAATTTCGTAAGCTGTATCTGTTTCAACTTTTGTAGGCTGCCTTGAGTCCAGGACTAAGAAAAGGGCAGGATGATGATGACAATGATGATCACCATTATCATTAACATCATCTTAGATTCAGAGTGACCTCTTATAGTCTCAGGTTTTCTAGATAAGATAATAAGATAAAGATTTATTGTTGTTCATTAGTCTTAGAGCCTTGACCTTGACAGATTACACATACAGGACAAACCTTCCTGCAAACACTAGGCAACAATAATGAACAGCAAGCCTTCCTAATTGTGCTTTTAAACAACACTGTCCTGACAACCCTTTAGTTCAGAATCCACAAACATTTTCATTAGCAGTAGGTATGATCAGCAGGGCACTACAGTATGTTGCACCTTCTTTTATTTTGACAAATTAGTAGATCAGTGAATTTCAAATAAATGTTTGTGTTTCAACATACATTTTCTTAAATATTTGGGATAGAAATCTTTGATAAATTTAATGGCAGGGATGACTATAATGGGAAAAATAATTCACCAGACAAAAGATGTCTGTTTTGGGCACTCTGTTAGGCCAATAACCTAAAATTCATAGCATGTTGTTCTTGTTATTATTGTGTGCCTTCAAGCCAGTTTTGACTAATGGTGATCCTGAGGTGAATCTATCATGTTTTTTTTCTGCAGCTGAGAGTATGAGGCATGCCTAAGGTCACTCCATGGGTTTCCATGTCTATGTGGGGAATGAAACCCTGGTCTCCAGGGTCATAGTCCAGTGCTCAAACCACTATGCCTCACTAGCTGTAGCATTTTAGATGTGGGAAATTTCCCTTCAGTATGATTGTAAACCCCATGGAGAGATCTCCCATGTGTCTGCATATGAAGCTTCAAGACAGAATGGCCACTTTTTATTTATCTAGGTTCTTTTTCCTTTTTTCAAGTACACGTCCCACAAAAACTTTGGAAAAGGGCTGTGTGTGGCCAGAAGGTTTATCTTACCCACAATGTGAAGCATGGGCTCGTTGTTCTCTTTCACAAATGGATCAAGTCAGGATTTTGACTTTCTGTGGATGCATGTACATGTACCTCTGCATGTGAGTTTGATGTGGCCATGCTAGCTGGGGTTTTCTGACATCAAGCACCTTTTTCATGCTCTAGTGGGGTGGGAGAACATATCGAATTTCAATTTAACAGGTTCTATGCAATAAAGGAGAGCTTATTAAGTGTGTTCCTGGATGACCAGGAGCCTTTTGATGATGCATAATTATAGTGCTATGATTCTACTTTAACTGCCATGGCTTCATCCTATGGAATCTTGGAGTTTGTAGTTTGGTGAGCAACATTCTGGCTGAGAATTCAAAATGCTCCTCCTCCAACTGAAAATCCCAGTACTCCATAGGATGCAGCCATGGCAGTTAAAGCAGAATCACAGTGCTGTAACTGCATGGTATGAAAAGCCCCCTGTACACATTTCCCTATTGAAAACTACAGAGGTAGTAGCAAGATGGCATTTTCATATCTCTTAAATATTAGAATCAGTGTTTGACGGTGCCAATTTGATCAAGGTAATTTTCAAAAAGAGAGTGTGTGGACTGTTTGTCGATATGAAGAAGTGAAGCTTAGCTTGAAATACAGCCTACTTAATAAGGTTTGAAAAGATTTTTTTTTTAAAAAAAAATGAAATCACTATGCTATTTCCACCCTGTTACTTAAGATACATACCATGATGTGCTGCCTTCTCTTTGTGAAGACTTAATTCTGAATTGCTGGAAAGTTCCCAAACAAATTAAGCTTCCTTACTGAAAGCAAATGAAAGGAAGAGGGAGAAGACGAGGAAGAAGAAGAAGAACAAACATGAGTGTCTCTTGCTGAGCAGAAGCCACATAATTGGATTAAAATCTTTGTGTATGTACAGTAAGGGGATCTAAGGAACCCTGCTGCCCTTTTGATTCCTATAGAGATGGCAGGCAAAATGTAAGAGCATCAGTGATGGAAGCGGGAGCCAGAGGTGTGTGTAGCACAATGTGATTTGCCATCCAAAGCCTGAGGATTTACCCAGTGGCAGTTTCCCTGGAGAAATACCAGGCTCTTTTCAGCAGCTGGGGAAGAGTGACCAGCAGTGCTCATTAGATGTAGGTCTCTTCTTGTACTGAATGCAAATCAAGCAGCCATATTTGTGTTTGTGGTTCATTAGCAGTCAAGTGGTTTGTCCAAAGTACATCTTGGAGTTTTGTTTTTTTTTTCCAGGGGAAGAGAAGAAGGTTGTACAGGAGAGAAGATCCACAGCCTCAGATTTTTCTGTGCATTTCAGATCACTTGCTCCAGCTAGTCTTTTATCTACCTGTAATGTAAAATGAATTTGGGCTCAAAATCCTTTTTTTCCCCCCTCTCTCTTAAAATTGCCAAACTCCTGGGTAACAGTGTCCTAAATACTGTGTTCAGTCATTGACTCTATCACCCAAGGGTTTAACTGAATAAAAATTAAAATGAAAATCCATGTGCTATTTTTTATAAATTGTTCAAAAACTAGCAATGAAACAAATGTGCAGCTCATCTAGATTAAATGTGTTTTCAAAATTAGAAGTATCTTTTGGCATAACCACCATTTCTACATGATGTTGCTATCCTGCTATGGGGATAGGATAGCAGCAATCTGTGGACCATGCTTATGCATGATGATGCACAGTCCTCCTGCCATCCCCTCCCCATGTGTCGTGATTGTGGGATATTCACTTAATGGATTAAATCCATTAAGTGCCTGTGATCATGTGATGCTTCTGTACTTCCTTCCATGCAGAAGGACAGGAAGTGGGATGGAGGTTCTTCCTCCCCTAGAGCAGCATGGGAAAGAGCCTGGATGTGCTGTGGAAGGCAGGTGCATGTCGCTTGCACTCCCTTCTGCGGGGAGCCAGTCAGGTGCAGAGGGGAGCATTTCTGTTGTGCTCCCTTCCCAAAGGTGCTGCTGAGACCCCGACTGGAGGACAACGGTTCTCCACCACCATCGTGTGATGATCACACCCTAAAACTTTCTTTGTAGCTGTGCAATCTACACACCACGGTCATGTAGTGGTTGGTGCACAGCAAGGGGCATCAGAGAAGCAACTGGCTATGTTCTTCTAGCTAGATGTGGAATATGGATATCATTCACTGAGACATACAGAAGACCCTCAGAAGTCTTGGTGGATGATATCACTATCTTCCATAGGTCAGTGAATGGCTCAGTGAGTGATGTCATCATTTTTCATTTAGATATAGGCATATAGCCAGATGTTGTCAACTTAATATTTAATACCTTTTCTGCAGAATGTTCACAATAAGACTTTGAAGATCTAGCTGTATTAAAATAAAAGATCCTGGAACAGTAAATTTGAAATCTGTACTGTCTCAGTTTTTTTATAGTCAAATTCTGATATCATAATAACAAACAGTAGAAGAGATGAAACTTGACATATATTGAGACTTCGCATGCTCTCTTGTGCCCTTGATACTGAACTGCAAAGTCATCCTTGACTGAGGGAAAACCACAGTGACAAGGGCTTGGAACGTCTAAGAAATAGAGAACTATTTATTTTCCCTCTAGCTTGCACTGAATACATGGCATTGGTTTCTGTGTAAGGCAGGGATGGGGAATTGTCAGAATCTGCAAAGGGGGTCTTACTTCCCCTCTGTGGGAATTTGGAGTCCCCCACCCAACCAGGAGTTTCATAACTAGTGAGGCTATTTGATACATTCATTTACACACTGAGCAAAACGGTGATTGGTTTCTCTTTTCCTTTTTATGTAAAATATTTCCACAAGGGGTGTACAATTTAGGCACAAAGTGGTTTCGTAGTTTAATCATTAGGTAGATGTCCTTGGACTGATAATGCTTCCAGATTAATCTTTTATCACGCAATTGCTCTGCCTCATCTACAGAATTTTATATGGGTTTCCTCATTGTCATCTTTTATTTTATACCCCTCCCAAGTTTTTCTTTCTTTCACAAAAACCTTTGTCAAGGAAAGACACTGGACTGAATCCTATTGGTAGTCCTAAACAGAGTAGATATATTAAATGGGAGTCAACCTGTGTGTAAATCCCATTGATTCAACAGGTCTACTTTCACTGAGGCTACGAGGCCAGTGGCTTCTGGTCAGTAGTACCCATTCTTTCATTTTGAAGCACTCTCAATTCTTTCTGGATGAAGCTGGGAGTTTCTTGTTGCTGCTCAGTTCTTTCTGGAGAGTGACAATAAAGCTATTAGTCAACCAAACTCCTTTTGGTTGACTATGCTGGTATAACTAAGCTGGGATAGGTGGTTGCAAGAAAGGAGAAAGAAAGAAACCACAAGTGCAGCAGCTATGAAGGGAACAGGCTGTTGAAGAAATGGAATGCTTTCCCTCAGCTTCAATGCCTACCAATTACTGTGACAGCTCATCAACAGGATTCTAGCTTGTGTTTGGCTTCTGGATTGGTGTATTTTCGTTGACAACAGACAATACTGTCTATTGAAGTTACCGATAACCACATCTTAAGCAGCACATTGCACAGGTGGATCAAGTGACAATGGAGATGACCAAGCAGCTGGAGAAGGTATGTATAAAGAGAATTGTAATATGCAAGGAATGGTGAAAGTGGAGAGAGAAGGAGTTTTCCTCTTTCATTGTATACTAGATGGCCATGGTCATCCAGTGATACCAAATGATGGGAGATTCAGAATGGACAGCAAGGAAGTACTGCTTCATAGGACAGATAACTGAAGTATGAAATTCGCTATTACAACATTCATTGTAATGGCCCCCAGTGTAGATTATTTTAAAGGGATTGGACAAATTCATGGAGAATTAATCAACTAAGGGCTACTGATCATGATGGCTAGTATATTATGTCCAGCTTCAGAAGCAGTATGCCTCCTAACACCAATTGCTGAGAAAAATGAGACACTGGATTCATATCCTGTTTGTGGTTATCCACTACGGGAAACAGATGTGCTGTTATATCCTTAAACATAGGACCTTTCCACCCTACACTGTTATAGTGCTGTTATTACACTTTGAACATCCTGGAATCCTGGGGTTTGCAGTTTAGGGAGGGGCATTTAGAATTCTCAGCCAGAGAGGCCTTTGACCGTAGTAAACTGCAAACTCCAGAATTCCACAGGATGTTCAAAGTGGGATAATAGCACTATAACAGTGTGGTGCAAAAAGGCCCATAACCTTCACCTATCCCAATTTGACAAGGACAGTCCCAGTTGATTGGCTAATAATCCACTTTTTCAGACACTTTTAAAATGTTCCACTTTTTCTCTCCTCCCCACTTTCCCTCTTCATCCTGGCTTACTGTCGTGCCTTGCTTCCAGAGCATGGACTTTGACTCAGAGTCTGAACCAGAGAGTATGCCAGAGCTAAAACAGAAAGCATGCCAGGGCCTGCTGTACCAAGAGAGATTGCAGTGCTGGAAACAAAACAGGGGATGGTGCCAACTCCAACAGAAAGTCCTGCCTCTTCAGATACAGAAGAACACTTACCTAGACCCAGCTTTGCACAGCACAGGCAGCAAAGGGAGACCCAGAGTCTCTCTCTCAGAATTTATAACCGGCAACAATCAATCAAGGCACGGCTACGCTAGGTTTTGTGTCTATTTAGCTGGCATCCTTCCCCTCCAGGAGTTATCAGAGCTTATCTGACCTGCCACCTTGCTGGATGCCTTGACAAATGCTTGGATTGACCTTGGATACTCCCTTGCTGTGAACCCCTGCCAGACTTTGTTTATGTTGGACTTTATTTATGACTCCTTGCTTACTGCCTGGAAGTAAGTAACAAGCCAGGAGATGTACAGTTTGTTTTGTTTGATTTATCAGCTGTGCCAGGACTGAGATGACACTTACTTCAATTGTTGCAACCTGACCTCAAAGTGCAAAAGTAGTTTGTACTCAGTTGAACTCAGCAAGGGAAAGAGGAGAGGAGAGAAAGAATCTTGCCTTTCTCAGTAGGCTCAGGCAAGAGCAAACTGCTGTAGCCTTGCCTAGTTTGTGTGTTCTTCTTCATTAATGGCATCTGCATTCTTTATCACACTCTGATGTCATTTGGCCACATGTGTTTCTGATCTTCAACTATGAAATGTTGGATGGGATGCTTAGCTCACTATTCTATGCACATTTTGGAAATAAAAACAGAACAATGAAGGGTTCCAAATACATTGATCCAATTCAGAAGCAAGGCCAAGAAACTGAAACTTCTAAAATCCTGGGTGAATTCAGATTAGAATTTCAGAAACAGCCTCATTGTAAAATCTTGTTTTGATGCCTTGAATCCTGTCTGCTTAATCCTTCTCGCCATTAGGGGTTATCAAAGCAGGACTAATAACAGACTTTTAAAAAATCATGTTTATGTAATTCCGTTATATTTTGTTGAAATAAGTGGAGCTCAAATAGAACCCCTGCTTTGGTACTTTGGGCCCTTTTTCTCACCAGGTCACCTTGATTCTTACTGTTATTTATTGGTATGGGGAGAAAGGTCCTCCAAATAATAAATGGACAGAGAGATAGGTAGATTTTCTGCTTAGAGTGCAAACAAATGGCTTTATTGTAATATAAATAAAGCATCTGAAGTCAAGGCAGCAGCAGACTGTGGCATGCTTTTTATCCTGCAAGTCGCTTATGAATGGCTTTTTTTTCTCATTGTTGCTGCTCCTCAGCTTCCAGTGGGTGTTCCTCATTCTTTTTCCCCTGCCATCCCCACCACACACACCATGGCAGTGCATATGTGCCAAACAGGATTAACTTTTCCACAGTCTAGGCAGGCTTCTCCTCTCCCCAGCTACCCACCCCAGCCTCCCTACCTCCAGCCCACACTTCGCCTGTGTTCCATCTACAACCTCTAGCTCCTTCAGCGGCTCAACACAAGCCTTGTGTATAGAATTTAGCTCCCTCACTGTAGGGCAGCTGGTAATGGGCACTTGGTTGAAAAGAAGCTTTTCAAGCTCATTTCTTGGAAAGAATAGGCGGGTGTCTGCTCTGCAGCTTTCCTTTTTGATAGGAAGGGATAATCCTTTCTATTAGATGGCTGTGTCAAAGCCACAGAGAAAAAGGGATCAGGGCTCTCCCATGATACGGGGGTTGGGAGGGGAACAGACCAGCTTTCCAGTGAAAAACAATCGGGAATTTGACAGCTTCACCACTTTGGGGTGGCATTTATTACTGATCTAATGATTTAATTTTCCTATTAAAGATTATTTCAATCCTTGAGTTAACTCTTCTGGCAAACAATTTGTGATATATTTGTTTAAAAATGAAATTTCTAGCTACCACTCTGCACGGAATCAGATGCTCAGTGCTAAAACAGCTACTCACAACCTCCTCAGATATTTTACCTGTTCTCAGAACACTCCATGGAACAACTTAATTCTCATTTTATGATATTATTTATTTACTGGAAATCCTTGGCCATCTGCTAACCTATTTCCTAACATATTTTGTAAAACAGCGTAGCCTCTTAAAAAGCATCCAAGAAACTATGAGGTTGCTCTTCCCCCAGGCACAGGTTGATATTTGCTTTAGGGAGAAGAGATATAGTCTTGGAATATCACTCCTGGATGATACAAAAAGATCTGTGGGGTGGTGGTGCTTCTTGAGTATTGAAAATCCAAATTTGGAAGGGGGGGGGGAGGATGCTTTCTACAATATCCACAATCTCCTTCTCCCTTGCCCTTCCAGTGTGAGCCCAGAAGAGCGTTGGGACTGTTGGTTCTATAGTGTCAAAACTCATCCCAACTCATCAGCAGAAGCATTCTAGAATTCCAAAGCCAGAATCCTGTTGTGACACTACATTAGCATATAAAATCAGTCTACAATAATGTTGTGGATGCTAAATGTGAACTCCAAGTCAGCCAACCATCCTGCAAGTACACATGAAGTCCTGTCCCACACTTTTGATTTGGTAGGAGGGGAGCTAATGGACAGGTATATGGTTGAGCTCAAGACTTCAGGGCCCATTGGACAAAAAGTTGCCCACTTGTGGAATTTAATGTAATTCTGCTGGCATATATTTATACTGTGCTAAAGTATATGTATTTTGACCCATGTATCTCATCTGATGCAGACAGAAATGTGTGTGAGAAAGAAAATAGAGAAGGACAAGGACCACGAACAAGACCAAGTCTTTGGACCTCCTACAGACAGGTAGAAATCTTGTACTGCAAGTATCCAAATGTTCAAACATCTTGAGAGGTATGTCTGAGCACTGAAAAAAAATCATGGAATGTGCCTTTGCCAATAACATGAGGGTAGATATGATGTAAGAGAAGAATTCTGAATCACTGTTTTCATGTGAGGAGTAGCTTCGCTTGAAAAACTTCTGTCAGGTATTTTAGGTTTAAAAAAAATGAACAGGTCTCAGACCTAGGAAGCATGAGTGTAAAGAAAACCAACACCTCTCAAGGTCCCATCCTGATCACATTTAGCAATTCTCCTTTGGGGGGAGGTATCTCTAACTAAGCCTGCACAGTGTCATGCTGGTCCAGTCCTGTTTACTGTACCATAAATACATACAACTTCTGAGAAAGAATGGCAGGGGAGAAGGAAGTTAATGCCATCAGCTTTGAACTCTGAAAGATACAGAGATGGATACAGCCCACACATAGAGAAATACTATAGAAGGGCTAGATCAGTGGACTTGTACATCTTAATGTTTGCACCTATGACATAAGGTGTGACATGCAGCATACCCTCCTTCTGCACAGAACCAGTTAATAGGATTACAGACATCTGGGTTACTTATTTTTCAGTGTGCTCATAAATCCCTATATTATGACATGTTCATATTTTGAGGAGGTGTATAGGAGACTGAATGGAGCAATGGTCATCAGATCAAGTAACTGGATGTTGGACCTAATGTAATACCTACTCTCATTACTATATCCTATTAGCTCCATCAGGGCAAACAGTCCACTTTCACACTATCGAACTATCGAACCACTATCGAACAAAAAACAGCACATAGGACTATACATCACAGAGAAAGGTAAGGTTTCCTTGTTAGACTTCAACAGTACATAATTTGTCTCTCAAATCTCAACACGTATCTTCTGTTTTATTAAATTTGTTATTAAATGCAGAAGACACAACATGATTAATGATAAAGTCTCCTGCCTGCAAAACAACAGAAGGACACTATTAACATTAACATCTCTACATTCATTCTTATTTTTGAAATTTCCATTGTGAAATTTAGCTTAGTGGCAGACATCATGGCCAAGTTGCTGGACTTCCCTGATTCTTCCCCATGCCCTTCTGATTTTTATACTATCTGGAGAGTTCTGAGGAATGCAAAAAGTATCATTCACACTTTTGTGAAATTTTAATTAGTGTCAACGAATTTACCACCTATCGATGAATTTTGGTTGGTGGCATTGCTTTTGTTGTTCTTGTTATCATGGTCATCTTTATTTTTAGGAACTCTTCTGGTCCATATGCTTTGGGTAAGTCACTATACTCCTAATGACTACAGAAAAGGAGCAACAGAACTTACTTCCTTCAAAGGAAGAGGCAGGGAGAGAGGGAGAGAAGCAACATCTCTGTCTATGAGTCATTATGCTGAGAACTGTATGAAATTCATATGTATCCTATATTTTATCTGCTAGTTTTTACAGAAATTAATTGGTATGCAGCAACATAATGCAAACCAGTCAACATTCTGTTTTGTACTTGAAAAAACGAAACAAGCAAAAGCTATTATTGAAAAAGAAAAGAGGGTGGGAGTGGGAAAATCTTGGATTCTCTCAGCCAAGGGGGTTGGTATGCAGAAATGATCATTGTCAGCCATGCTTCTGGAAGATTTCTTGTCCCATTGTTGTGGGACATGATTAAATTACATCATTTTCATTTTTTCCATCCTTAATGCTCACCACTTAAAATGGTTTGTCCTATGCAATCAAGTGTGATCTTCAAGTTTCAGTTCAATTTTTGGATAATAATAATAATAAAAACACTTTTTAAGTTCATAAAAGTATTTTGTGGGATGAGGATGAAGGGAAGAGATTCAAAGGGGATCTATACTAATTCTCTTAAAAATTTCTGCAGAATCCAACTGAGTTATGTTCCAAACATGCCACGATGAAATCCATATCCTATCTCAAAATTAATCCCAGTACCCCCTTCTTTTTCTCAGGAATATGCCAATATGTTGGTTTTATATGATCATAGCTTTAAGGTTTCACTGAAAGAGGACAGTAGAGAAATAGAGCTTGATTTGAAAGATAAGGCCATCTCAACTCTACCCTACTCTCTAAAAGCAATGTAAGAAAACCAAATAAAATTGATAATTGGACTCTGCCACATAATATGAACATCCCCCCAAACTGGGAACATAGCCAGATGTTCCTGTAACCTCTCACTTGCTCTCTATCAGTCATTGAATGGCCATGGAATCGGGGCTGTAACACCTAAATGGAGAGTCCTAAAAATGGGCTTTCACCATTACACAGGGACGAAAAGAACATCAACCTGCAATGACCCAAAGAATACACGGGTGCAAGTTGGGCAGAAGCCATTGCAAGACACTAAGAGGATGCCAGCCAATATTTGCGTATGTAGGGTGAATATTTACATATCACCAAAATTCAAAACAGACAAGCAACAGAGGGGAGGCCTGTTCGATGTGGAGAGATCAACTGCCTCTTTAAACTACAAACCCCAGGATTACGTAGGCAGTTAAAAGTGGAAGCATAGCGCTTTCACTGCGTAATGTTAAAGGACCCCTGTTACAACAGTTTTCAATTCTTTTCTTTAAACAGATCTGCAGAATGACACTACAAAACCGACCAGCCGATAAAAAAAGAGTGTACGAAGAGTTGGTAGTGCATTGATAGTGCATTGCCTCTTGCCTTCAGAAGAAGTAGATTAGCTGAATGTACATACAGATGTGCTTAACTTAGGACATTTCTACTCTACACGGTTATAGTGCTATTATTCCACTTTCCATTTTCGACGTCCTATGGAATTCTGGGCTTTGTAGTTTACTGAGGCTAAAGAGCAAACCCCAGGATTCCATAAGATGTCAAAAGTGGAATTATAGCACTGTAACAGTGTTAGTGCGGAAACGGCCTTAGAATTACAACCGTTTTGGTTTCTGTTTTTAGTTTGTCTGTGGCCAAAACTTTTTTTTTTAAAAAAAAAGGTCCGCAAATTTATTTCTATTTGAACAGAAGGAAACCTATGGTTCATGTCAGTGTTCCACATTTTCCTTTCCGACTATCAATATTTGAATCCAGAAATCTGTATTTTAAAGCTGAACTTGTTATTCTTCTGCTTCTGCATGGAAAAAAAGAGTGAGTGACTGGCCGCTTAGAAACGGTGTGCTTGAGGTAATTAGCTTGCAGTTTGTGGATAGTGATCCACTGCAGGCAGCTGGTCCATGGGACTAATGTCAGACCCTGTTTATCATCTATACTGCTAGGCCCAATTTGGCACCAGTGGTGGAGGCTACTCAGGGGAAAAGACTAGGCCTGAGCCAGCGTGGATGATTAATTATCTTTCACACAAACAGTGGCCCTCTGAGGTCAGAAATGAGGCCGCAGGGCACTAAATATATGTAGCTTCCTTTATTGTGCCTGAGTTCCAAGGCTGCTTAAAGGAAATCGGTATTATTAGTCTCCAGCAGTTTGGCTAGTCCTTCTGCTTAAGAACAAGACTCGAAGGGCTGGATTTTATGTGGAAAAAGAAATGTTACACTACTCAAGAAAAAGATGTGCACAGGGCCAGCACCATACTATCTATCTATCTATTTATCTATTTATTTATTTATTTATTTATTTATTTATTTAGGCAGGCGCTCAGAGTGGCTTACAAATTGTTAATTTGACAGTTCCCGGCCCTCAGGTGTACATTAAGACATGACACAAAAGGAAAAGGAGATGGTAGTGCGGGAAGGGATTATGTCCAGCAGATACTCCCTCTTCTTCTCTCCCTTTGAGGCGAGGAAAGTGGCAGTCGGGATGGAGGGAAGGCCTTTCATCTGCTTCTGGATCTAAGCATTGATGTAACCGTGTACCTACTGCTTCTCCTTTTCCTCCAAGGCCATGACCGTGGCAATTGGGATGGAGGGAGGACTTTTTTGCTGCCTGAGGGAAGAATAACATATCTTCCAATTGTCCCAGTTTTTCAGAGACAGTTCTGATTAATGCTCTGACCCCCCACATTTTCAGTTGCTTTTAAAATGTTCCAGTTTATCTCTCCTTCTCCCACTTTCCCTTTTTGTCCTCAGTTTACTTCAAATGCTACAAACTGAATTCAAAGTAAAAAAAAATAGTTTGCACTCAGGCCATTACAGCACTACACTGTTATAGTACTATTATTCCACTTTCAGCATCCTGTGGAATTCTGGGGTTTGTAGTTTCCTGAGGCCCAAGAGCTCTCTGGCCGAGAATTCTAAAGGCCCCTCCCTAAGCTGCAAACCCCAGGATGCCATAGGATGTTGAAAGCAGAATAATAGCACTGTAACAGCGCAGTGCAAAAATGGTCTTAGTTTAGCAGGACAAAGAGAAGAGAAGAGGCAATATCTTGCCCTTCCCAGGAGGTTCAGGCAAAGCAAACTGCTGCAATCTCTCCCAGCTTTTGCATGCTACATCATTAGTAACTTTTGACTTCTTGTTCACACTCTGATGTTGCTTGGGCTCATGTGTCCCAGTTTTCATGTCTGAAATGGTGGAGAGTATGGGATAAGATGACATCTGCTCCCCAGTCCATATAAAAAAAAAAGCTGGCTGGATTGATGCTCACAGTGGGATCTTTCACCACATGAGGAACTGCAGGGTCCAAGGTAGACTGCATGGCATACAGACCCCTCCCATCATTCAGAACCAGGGGAACAGGAAGAAGAGGCTGGAAACAGAGGTTGTTGCCTCACCAAGTCTAGTGGGCATCTCAGCCACTTATGTACACCCGTGTATATGTGCACACTTGCAATAAAAATTTAGAATTTGAAATTAGCTAAGTAGGCTCTTATCTAGAGAGTACTACAATCTGCACATGATAGGTTTTTCTCTTTCAAACAGCACGTTCCTCATGAAAAACACTGCAGTACAAGAGGATCTACAAATTCATGAGAATATTACACTTCTCAAAAATGAGGGATGCACAGAGCAAGGGAGAAAGGACTGGGAAACATTACCATCTGTGACGAATACCATTAATTTTGCACATTGCCTCTATCTTCATCTGTTCTAGAAACCTAAATGTCCTCCTTCTCAGGCTTCTTGAAATAAAAAAAATGAGCTAAGGACTATAAGACACTTTTTGCCTTCTCAAAATGCAATCTTCTGGATCTAGCTATAACCACACATATTTAGAAACAATCATTTTTATATGTACTTCTAGCTACATGAGGAAACACATGCCTATACTTCAGGTAAATATTGGGCTATTCTGTTTCTAGATTCCCTACCTCATAACAGTTGTTCAACGGCTAAATACCATAAAGGCACCAAATCCCATCTGATCTTGGAAGCTAAACATGGTCAGCCCTGGAAGCTAAGGCCCTTTCCACATGTGGAGGGGGAACGGGGGGAAACGTGCCAAAACGGAGCTTACCAGCAGCCGGGTAAGTCCATTGCCATGCGGAGCAGCGTGAACTCGCTGCTCCGCAGTCCTCCGGTGTCCAAAATGGTGGCTTCCGGCTGGCGGAGGCTCTCCACCAACCGGAGAAGCTAGCCAGCCGGAAGCCCGCCCCCGGCAGATCTGCAGGCATGCACTAGTGCGCACCTGCAAATCTGCACCGGAGCCCGGCGACGGAGCCGCACGGGGCTGCGTGCTCTGTGCTTTTTAAAAATCTCTGAAAAGAGGTTTTTAAAAAACACGTAGCGCCACCAGTTCCGGTCGCTTTGGAGTGGATTGAGGTGCGGAACTACGAAAAGTAGTCCACCCCAATCCACTCCACGGTACAGATGACCTCCATGGGAGGTTACTCTGCACCGTTTTAATACCCCGGTGTGGAAAGGGCCTAAGTATGGTCAGCCCTGGTTACTACTTAAGTGGGAGACTACTAATGAATACCAGGTGCTCTTGCACAACATCATCACAGTCCCGCTGCCATCTGGCCCTCACCTGTTGTGATTGCAGGACATTCGCTTAATGGAATAAATCCATTAAGCACCCAAGACTGTGTGACATTCCTGTCCTTCCTGGCCATGTAGAAGGGCAGGAAGCACGATGGAGCTGCTCCCTTCCCCAGCGCAACATGAGGAAGAACTAGGCTGTGCTGCAGAAGGCAGGCGCGTGTTGCTCACTCTCCCTTCCACAGGGAGCCAATCGGGCACAAACAGGAGCATTCTCATCATGCTCCCTTCCCAACAAAGGTGCTGTTGGGTTCACTACAGGAGGACAATGGGATCAGGTAAGGTATGGAAATGGCCAAGATATTTGTTTGTTTCTTTGTTTTCTGTTTTCCATTTTTCTCTGAAGCTACAAGCACCATATCCTATGCTATTATTGGCCCTTTCCACATGTGTCGGGGGGAAACAGGCAAAACGCACAAAAACGGAGCTTACCTGAAGCCGGGTAAGTCCGTCGCCACGCGGAGCAGTGCGAGCTCACTGCTCCGCAGTCCTCCGGCATCCCAAATGGCAGCTTCCGGTTGGTGGAGGCTCTCCACCAACCGGAGAAGCTCGCCAGCTGGAAGCCAGCCCCACTTGCGCGCGCCTGCAAATCCGCGTTGGAGCCGGGCGAAGGAGCGGCACAGGGCTGCGCACTCCATGCTTTTTAAAAACCTCTCGAAAGAGGTTTTTAAAAAACACTCCGTGCGGCTAGTTCCGGCCACTCCTGCGTGGATTCTGGTGTGGAACTACAAAAAGCAGTCCACGCCAGTCCACTCTACAGTGCAGAAGACCTCCGTCAGAGGTCGCTCTGCACCATTTCAGAAGCCCGGTGTGGAAATGGCCTTAGAGAGGGTCAGAGGACATTCATTCTGAATGAATGTATGAGGTGGCATTAGGGGACAACTGGAAGAAGGAGGAATTAAAGAGAAATGCTCTGTTCTTCCAGTGGGAGCCCTTAGACTCCATTTAATTCCATGAAGTGAAGAAACACTCCGTTTCGTTGAAGGACAAATCTGGATTCTTAACATAGAAAAGGAGAAGAAAAGGGAAAAATAAAGAAAGAATTCAGCTCTCCACTTACCTGTCCTACTTCCTGAGCACATAAATCCATTTTAGAGTGAGGTGGACCACTGGTCCATCTAACCCAGTGTGTCTCCTCTGATTTTCCCAGACGTAGAAAAATGTTTTGCTTAATTGTCTCAGGTGCTTGAATCATAGATAGCAGAAATGGAACTTGACATCTTGTGAACATGTATACTGCCAGTTTTGTTGGCAAGTTTACAGGGCCACTTTGTTTCAGCCAGGGAAATGTGCATGCTGTAAATTGCAGCACACGTGCGCAGTTAGATGAGAGTTCAGCTTTTACTTTGGTGTTTTCTTATATGAGGGAGACTAGGAAAATTCTGGAAGTTTTAGTCCTGACTGCCTTAAACCTGAAACCTTGGTTGTGATTGTTCACTAGTTGCAGTTAGTCTCTTCCTTTCTAATGTTAAATTGTACATCAAGACAATGTCTAGGCACTGCAAACCATGGTAAAACCCAGCCACACAAAGCCTGGGATTGATTTTTGAGGAACAATTCTACAATACTTTAAAAATATGTTTTGTTTTTTTTAAGGAAACAAACTGTTACATACTCCCTATTGAAAATATTCATTCAGCCACTACATGTCAGTTTTTGGAGTACTTTGCCCAAGTTGTGACTTGGGGATTTTGGGAATTATAGTCCAAAAAGATATTTCCAAGCTATGGTTCCAGTGAGCTTATTGTCAGACTCTTGTCAGTTGACGGTACAGCACCAATGTACCCACGTTTGTTAGGGAGTAAGTCCCACTGAAACCGATTGGGCTTCTGCCCAGACTACAGCAGAAATAGCTACATTCACCTGAAGTTTAGTTCAAACTCTTTTCTTTAAAAAAAAGAAAATCCTAAAACTTTGTTTTTCTTTCACTCTCTGTATCAAAGCAAGATAATTCTCCTAAGTTTAGTAGGCATTTCTGTAAGGAAACACAAAGGGGCTTCTCCCTGAACAGCATATGTGGTGCCTCTGAAAGGAAACATACAACTGCTGGTGTTACAGAATCACTTCCACTCAATAAAAAAGGGAGCCTTTCACAGGAAGATCTGTGACCTCGGCTCTCCAGAACTGGTTAACCTGTTGTGTATATTTCACAGATGAATTCTGCCCCATGATTTCCACTTTGCTATACCCTGCGACAGAGAGAGACACACAGCATCTGTTGTTCATATTCTTTCCAAGACTCCAAAAGCCAATCTCATGGTGCCAAGGGAAGCAGTAAAGAAGAAAAGAAATTATGCAAAAGGACTGAGAACAGATTTACTTTCCCAGCTGCTCTTCTTCCACACTAATCAAGAGTCTGCCTGAGGAAGCCTATCTAGATTGCATTTTGCTTGAGTGTAGCCCACCAATCTTTGGATTTTTCCACATTTGGGAAGCCTGACACAGTTTATAATGAATCTCTCTTTAAGAGTCAATCACTAAATCATCTTTGAAGCAATTCTTGGACTCAACAATCTCTCCTTCTCTCCTTGTGTCCTATATTGATGTAGTTTGTGATCAGCAAGGGAGAGACAACACTTTGAGAAGCATAAAAGATGCGCACTGCTAAAATATTTTCTGACCCTTTAAAACAAATTTCTTCTCTTTTTGTCTCCGTAGCAGCATGCGTTTCCTTTTGTTACTGGAGAATGCAAATCAGGTGTGAGGGATCATGGAATTTTGAGGGGAAATTTGTGTGGCTGTAATATTGAAACTGCTTATTCATGATTAATTCACTGGTTCGCTCAGGTGAAAGACGACAACCAGATACCCATATTGCATTTCACGAAAAAGTTGTTTGTTTGTCAAAAAACTTTATATGCTGACCTTCGGCTATAATTCCAGGGTAATTCATGTAAGAGTGAAACATAATAAAAATACAAAATGCATATCTGAAAATGTATAACTGCAGGAGTAGCTAAAATCCAGTTTTATTTATTCAGAGCATTTAGAGACTACTATACACAGTTCCCAGAGTGGCTTACATGAACAGAAATTAAGAAAAAAAAATTAAAAACATAGCATAGGATAAAAGCAATTCAAGTGTATGTATAAAAGATCTATGAATATGTGTGTCTCCGTATGACATCAAAATAATAACAGTATTTTTTTTCCATGTATGTCTCTCCAGGAGAGAATGCCAGAAGTGAATGCCACTGTCACCAAGAAGAGTACTTTGCTGGTTTTCAGTTGCTTTTCCTCATATATTTTGGGGCACTTGGAAGAGGAATGCTAGAGTCTAGATGTATCTCAGTA
Organism: Cyclura pinguis; assembly: GCA_030412105.1. Lineage (NCBI taxonomy): Eukaryota > Metazoa > Chordata > Lepidosauria > Squamata > Iguanidae > Cyclura > Cyclura pinguis. Next base: position 105,184,529 of record CM059600.1, on the reverse strand, counting down.
TATATTCAGGGTTTATGGGAACAAACATTTTTCAGCTGCTTTGATTTTCTCAGCTGACCCTCTACTAATTCTTACATTTTTTCCGTATGTGTGCACTTCATTCAAAGAAAGCCAGCATGGTGTAGTGCTTTGAGCATTGGCCTACCCCTCTGAAGTCCACAGTTCCCTGCTTGGCAATGGAAACCCAGTGGGGACTTTGGGCAAGTCACACTCTCTCAGCCTCAGTGGAAAGCAAGGCCAAACCCCCTCTGAACAAATCTTGGCAAGAAAAACCCATGATAGGTTTGCATTAGGGTCGCCATAAGGCAGAAACAACTTGAAGGCATATAAGAAGAGCAACAAGCACTTTATTCTCATAGAACTGTGATCTAAAATTTTTGGCTCCCCTTTTCCAGTAATCTAAATCTATCCAATTTGGATGCATATTGTTCATCCATACACAGCTTGATAAATGTGATGACTTTAACTGGGAGAAGAGGGTGTGGATATATAGAAATGAGGATCTCTAGCATTGTGAAGTTGCCAGATTAGCTTTATCTAGTTGATGTAATTAATAAAATGTATGAGTGCATAAATTCAGTTGTAATTTCTTTATCAGTAGAGAATTGCACTGAAGAAAGATGGGTAGAAACATGGCCAGGGAGGAAATCAATGTTAAATGTTTATCACATAAAAGCTTGTGCTTCCTTTTTCATTTTTAACAAATCTGATAAAATGTTTAAAAAGACTACAAAACCCATGATCAAATCAAGCATATGGTTCTTTAATTACGTTAAAACTTGTGTGGGAGAGAGGACATGAAGTACAACAACCTGTTGCAGTATTGAGGGGTTTATGTTCATAGCAGAAACAGCTTGTCAAAAGAACATAGCAAGCTGTCTATACTGGGTCACATTCTTTGTCCGTCCAGTCCAGTGTTGCCTTCCAGGGATTCAGTCAAAGGTTGTTCCTATCATCAGTCTGATCTTGATATTCCAGGGACTGAATATGGAACCTTCTCCATCAGTACATGATTTCATTACAATATCTCACACTCTTCAAAAGTTATGAAAGTAACTGTTTAATAGCCACAAAAAAATGTACTCAGCACTCGCTACTTCTGCACCTGGTGAGAACATGCAAGTAAATGACACTGAGTGGCTGAGAGAAAGCATGTGACATTTTTTGCTATCACATTTTAAATCTTAAGTCTTAGAATCATAGAATCATAGAATCATAGAAATATAGAGTTGGAAGAGACCACATGGGCCATCCAGTCCAACCCCCTGCCATGCAGGAACACCCTCAAAGCACTCCCGACAGATGGCCATCCAGCCTCTGCTTAAAAACCTCCAAGGAAGGAGACTCCACTACACTCCAAGGCAGCCTATTCCACTGCCGGACAGCCCTGACCGTCAGGAAGTTCTTCCTGAGGTTCAGGTGGAATCTCCTTTCCTGCAGCTTGAATCCATTGCTCCTTGTCCTGCTCTCTGGAGCGGCAGAAAACAAGCCCTCTCCCTCCTCTACATGGCATCCCTTCAAATATTTAAACATGACTATCATGTCCCCTCTTAACCTTCTCTTCTGCAGACTAAACATACCCAGCTCTCTAAGTCTATCCTCATAGGGCATGTCTTCCAGGCCCCTCACCATTTTGGTCGCCCTCCTCTGGACCTGCTCCAGCTTGACCATGTCCTTCTTGAATTGGGGTGCCCAGAACTGGACACAGTATTCAAGATGAGGTCTAACCAAAGCAGAGTAGAGTGGTACCAGAACCTCCCTTGATCTAGACACCATACTCCTATTGATGCAGCCGAGAATTGCGTTGGCTTTCTTGGCTGCCGCATCACACTGCTGACTCATGTTTAGCTTGTGGTCTATTAGGACTCCTAGATCCCTTTCACACGTACTGCCATCCAGCCACGTGTCCCCCATCCTATATTTCTGTATTCCATTTTTTCTACCTAAGTGTAGGACCTTACACTTCTCTCTGTTGAATTTCATTTTGTTAGCCTTGGCCCAGCTCTCCAATTTGACCAGGTCATTTTGAATTTTGATCCTGTCCTCTGGCGTATTAGCAACCCCTCCCAATTTGGTGTCATCTACAAATTTGATGAGCATGTCCTCTATTCCTTCATCCAAGTCGTTGATGAAAATATTGAAGAGCACTGGGCCCAGGACAGAACCCTGTGGCACCCCGCTAGTCACTTCTCTCCAGGATGAAAAGCAGCCATTGGTGAGCACCCTTTGGGAACGGTCAGTCAACCAGTTACAGATCCACCTGACAGTAGCTCTGTCCAGCCCACATTTTACTAGCTTTTTTGCAAGAATGTCATGTGGAACTTTGTCAAAGGCCTTACTGAAATCGAGATATGCTACATCCACAGCATTCCCTTCATCTATCAGGCTAGTAACTCTATCATAGAAAGAGATAAGATTAGTCTGGCATGACTTATTTTTGAGAAATCCATGTTGACTTCTCGTGATTACCGCGTTGCTTTCTAAGTGATTAGAAACTGACTGTTTAATGATCTGTTCCAGGATCTTTCCGGGTACTGACGTCAGGATGACTGGGCAATAATTATTTGGGTCCTCTTTTTTTCCCTTCTTGAAGATGGGGACAATATTTGCCCTCTTCCAGTCTACTGGAACTTCTTCTGTCCTCCAAGATTTCTCAAAGATTATAGCAAGCGGTTCTGAAATGACCTCTGCCAGTTCTTTTAATATCCTAGGATACAATTCATCTGGCCCTGGAGACTTGAATTCATCCAGTGTGGCCAGGTATTCTTGTATCACCTCTCTATCTATTATGTGCCGCATTTCCCCTGCTTCCTCACCTGCTCCCCAACCGCCAGGTTGAGCGCTTGTATCCTTCTGGGAAAAAACTGAGGCAAAGAAGGTGTTAAGTAGTTCTCCCTTTTCTCTTCCCCCTGTTAGTAATTCGCCATCTTCTCTGCGCAGTGACCCTATCGCCTCTTTCTTTTTCCTTTTGCTGCAGACATATTTAAAAAAGCCCTTTTTATTGTTTTTAATGTCTCTGGCCAGCCTAAGTTCGTTCTGTGCTTTAGCCTTTCTGACCTTCTCCCTACATCTCCTGGCTACTTGCTTAAATTCTTCTTTGGTGGTTTCCCCCTTCTTCCATTTCCTGTACATGTTTCTCTTAACACTTAGCTCAACTGAGAGTTCTTTAGTCAACCATTCTGGTTTCTTCAGTCTTGATGGTCCATGGCAACAAAAGATATTTAAAGGGGGTCCTTGGTAAAGAAAAAGTTAAAAAACCACTGTCCTAAATAATAAAAGCACGTTTTTTCATCCTTTATCTCCACATGTTCCCTACCATTCCTCCTAACTGACTAGTGGTTCAGTACGGTATAAATAAAAAAATACAAACAACACACATAAATTTGCCTAATTTATAAAAACAAACCTACATGGTCCCACCATCCGGGGGTGGTCATTGGTTTTCATGAGTGGGGTTTTAAGAAATTGTTCATAAGCTCCGGCTTTTATCTGAAAGTTCAAAGGAGCTATCCAAAGCTCTGAACCTGAACCTTCTGATAGCATCAGCATCTTGGATTATTCCTTTTAAGTCTCACATAAAGCTTAGAACAGATTCACCTCCTCCCTGACACAGAAGCCTCTGACTGTCCCAAAGTATCATTTATTTTGGATCCTGTCTTGTGATAGGAAGGTGGGTGCTAACAATGTAGTAAGTGCCCTGGAAAATGAGCAGGACCAGCTTAAATAGTCTCCTTGAACATTACTTCCCTAATGAACACGTTCTGATGAATGGCAGCCCATGGACCAAGACAGCATGTGTGTGGATGTGCGTCTAACTCTGGAAAGGCAGAATTAAATGTCCAAATGTCCCTTCCACATTCAGAGCTTCTTCTTCAGTTCTTCCCATCCAGGTAATGAAGAAATTTGTGAATTTTGGTACATGTCTCAAAAATGAACTGAGCTGAAGTTTGGCCTATCTTTACTGGACAAAATAGGTACTGTTATTCCATAGCATGGAGATGACCATGTTGTACTTGCCTCCTGTACATATGTTAAGCATGATAAGCTTCTCAGAAAATGGTTAGTAACTCTACTTAAAATGACCAAAATATACAAGCTTTTAGACCTAAGTTTTGAAGAATTAAGCCGTGAAAGCCCAGGTTCTCCCACATACAATTTCTTAAAATCTCAAGTTCTTTTTGTCCTGAATGTGAAAAAATGTGATTTTCCATAAATTCTTATTAAAAATGAGCTTAAACAAAATCCGCACTCAGCCCTACTAGAAAGAGCTTTAACAGTAATGGCCACTTCCCCTTCAATTGCTTTTCTTTACAAGGGAGACAGTTGGGTGTCAGCGATTTCTACCAGAGAAAGTACACATGCACCCATAAAATGATGGCATTTTGCAAAAGATTTGGGAGTGTATTCTACATGACTGAAACTTCTATGGATTTTGAACTAATCTCTGTGTCCATTCTAGCCATTTTTACGGTATATAAAAACCACCACAACACTTTGCTGGTTGAGCATAAAAATAGGAAGCTTTCTGTAATGTCCTTCTATTTGACAAAATGCCACCCAGGACACTTACTGATAATGGAGGAGTCTGCTATGCTATGTAATTTTTATTAGCTACCCAGCTGATGAGTTTTAACAGATTGTGTTTTAGGGAGAACTGCAATTACAGCTGCGACACTGACACAAAGTTCACCTACTTTTGAAAACAAGCTTGGAAGGGTTTGGAAGCTAATGAGCTGCAGCTAAAGGAGTGAACTCGCCTTCACTTCTTTAGGTGGATTTCATTTGAGAAAATCTCATGGCCTTCTGCTTTTCCTCTTTGCTCTCCAGTGACTCACTGTGTTGACATTTGCCTTCACCTCTCCAAGACTCATTCCTATTAGCTCCAGTTGGAAAGCTGTCAACAGTTTCCATCTGTTTTCTCAACACCAAATGTAGATATTTTGCCCCCTCAAAGAAATTTTCCCTTGGAACAAATGAGTATAGGTTCCATGTAACACAAATCTGCACATTTTTGCAATTGATGCACTATGGGCAAGGTATAAAAAGAAATAACAATGCTTTGTTTCCATTACTGTTAAAACAATCCCTTGAGAAAAGTCACTATAATTCTCATTTTGGGAATGGGACAGAAGATCGGAAAATGCTTTCCTAAGGATTCATCAGTAACAGTGGCTGTCCGTCCTGCTGTCCTGCTGTGTGCAATTAGTTATACTGCTGTACAATTAGTACTATTGTACAATACAAAAATGGCTTAGGTACCTTAAAGGCACCAGATCCTGTTTGATCTTGGAAGCTAAGCAGTGCCAGCCCTGGTTAGTACTTGGATGGTAGACTGCCAGTGAATACCAGGTGCTGTAGGCTATATTTCAGAGGAAGGCAATGATAAACTACCTCTGAGTGTGCCTTAACAAAGAAAACCCTGTGAAATTCATGGGGTCATTGTAAGTTGATGGGTAACTTCAAGGCTCACACACATACACAAAATTAGTGACTGTCACTTTTCCAGTGAAGTTTTTTTTTTCACTGTGGGCAACACACATGTATAAAGCAATATGCAGCAATCACCTGCCATTTGGATTGCAGTGTTGCAAGGGGGCCTGCCGTCACATTTAGTGGCTTACTGGACTGGCACACTGGCTCACACTCTCTTCCAGGAGTCCATCAGCTGTGTCAGGTGGATTTTGATGGTGGGGCCACAGAGTTGACCTGAAGAGGATTTTTTTTCTTCCTAGTGCACCAAAGGTTTGGGCACTGACCGATGTTCCACAGCTGTGTTGCAGAAGTGGGGAAAGTGCTGCCCATCAGTTTCAACTGTGCTTCCAAACTCCCCTTTGCAGCTTCAAAGTGCCCTGGGAATCCCTGAAAGCTCCCTCTAGTTTGCAGTTTCCATGAGTGGTTTTAGTGTGATTTTATTTTCCCACAACCACCAGAACAACAAACAGAGGTGATGGCTTGGCTTCCTGCAAATCTCTCTTTCATATGAAAACTGGCTGCAAATGGTGACTGGAAGTGAAGTCATGTTACTTCCAGTGTACTGCAATGTAGCAGTGTGGGTGTTTTTGGCAGGTGGTGATGGAGCAAAAAAGCTTTGCTTTCTCCCCTACAGTTACTCACCCATAACATACTAAGTGGTGATATTTGTCAGAAACTGAACTGCTTGGTCTCTAGATCTGTGTTCCGTTGACAAAACTCTGTGTCAGGAGGCATTGCCTTTGCCATAAGGTGTCTACTGGATGTGTATTAGAATAGGTAGGGTAGCCAGCATAGACATTGCTAAAGTTAGCCAGAGTGCTACAAAGTATCAAATGCCAATTGCTGATTGCAACTATGTATCTGTTTGAAGCATGTTTGTGTATGCCAATCTATTGAATGATTAGTTGCTTTATTGCCCACTGCTACAATCTATCCAGTAGAGGGGAGAAGATCAGAGGGGAAAATGAAAGCACCAAAAGGTGTTGTGAGAACTGGAAATGTTCAGAGACAAAGAGGCAAGAAACATGTTCCAGCCTCAAGGATGAAAGATAGGTAAACCACTGTGAGCCTGGGAAACGTCTAGGATAGTGGGATGATGTTAGATTTACGATGCTCTCCAATCATAGCTCTTTATGCCTAAATTTGTGTCTGAAAGGTATAAAACCTGTAACTACCATGAATACTGTAGTCTCAGCAACTTTGGACTAATAAATACTGCACGTTATCTAGGTGTGTAACTGATAAAACACCATTCTTGACCCATCACTGCCTCCACATACCTCTTGCTCCTGTACCCAATCTTGCTCCATGCTGTGTGCCCAAATGCATGCACATTCATTTCACTGTGTGAAATACTGTGTGTATTGGACTGCACGTCATGGTGTCTATGCAATAATTAAATGCACTGTTTTTCTTCAGAAAAATATCCATCTTGAGCAAACTTTTGGTGTCAAGTAGTTTAGTAGATGTAGAAAGCTGGACCATGCTTGTTATGCCTAGGTTTTAGAATCCCACTGTATCCTGGATAATACTGGTTCTCAAGAAATATTTGTTTGCTGTTTAATGTTACTTCTTTCAAATGGTATTGCAAATCACTGCGAAAATATGGTTCTGCCCCTTCTGCAACATGCTATTGAATTGTTTACATAGGGATTGTACTTTTTTTAGCTGATTTACAAAAGAGAGAGAGGGAGGGAGAGAATCTGTAGTGTCATTCTCACCTGTCCAACCACTGACACTCAGCAAGCGAGGGCAGAGCATGGCTGTGTTTTGTCCTGTTTCACACCTCTTGATATCAGCTTGCTTGTTAGCAAGAATCTCCATCCTTCACCCACTATCCAAGTGATAGAGGGTGACAAGGGCTTTTTTAAAAGTCCATTTTGATTTTCAGGTGCTAGGCCAAGCAAAGTCTTCAGTCAGTGACTACTACTGTATTTTGACCTTCAGTCTGAGTGAATTTGATAGCAACATTGCAGAGAGGAGCATAAATATAGAACGCTCATGATGTCATGTCATTTTAAAGAGTTGCTTGTCTGACCCTAAACTCCACCCACTGTGCTGTTTCAGTATGAGATCAGATAGTAAAATCCAACCCTTTTTCTTTCATCTCCCTACCACATCCAAAGACAAAAAAGGCATTGAAAAACAGTGTCATCAAAACCTCTTTCAAAATCAAATGCTTCATCTACACTTTCCCAATTTAGAATATGTGGAGAAGGAGAGCTATAGCTGAGCAGGTGACATGTGCTTGTGTGCAGTGTGTAGGTGTCTCTCAGTGTGTACATGAGTCTAATGAAAGCCTACCAGGGCAAACTGTGTCATATCAAAGGTATAGATATGACCAGAGGACAGGGTTTTCTGTTCAGCTTCAATGTATTATCTCTTAATGTTTGTCTGTAATCACAGGAGAAGGAATGTTCCAAACCCATTTCTACCTCATTTCTGACCTCTTAAACACATTCACTAATTTGTACTGATTTGTAATGGCTGGCACTGATATGCAGTACCTCAGGTAGATGTGTGGAGGGTAAAAGTGACAGTCATGCAAGCAATGAACATCCGCACTGTATTTAGGGTGAAGGTAGTAGTGGTAACAATCACAAGGATCATATATAATGCAGTAAAGCTGTCTACCTGAAATATAAACAAAAGCCCTTTCCCGAGGCACTGGAGGATAATCATTCACAGTGACAGGATCTTTAGCCAAGTACAGGCAGTCTGAGAGACTTTTACTCCAAATACATGGGGCTTCACTTGTCTTCCTTAGCATCCCACAACTGGTGTCGTTTTTTTTTTTTTGGAATCATAATCTATCCAAAAATTTTGGACTTGTGTGCGGACTAATATTTTGTACCAGAGTACAATTTTTTTATTGAACTATCATTTTTTCAGAATTGTAGAAAAGGTTAAGGGAAAAAAAAAGTCCTGAAGAGGCAGAAGTCTTTTCGAATGCTCTTCAAAATCCCAATGAGCACCAAGCATTTCGGTATTCCCTTAATATTGGAAGCAAAGGTGTTGGCTGTAAGACAAATTTGAAAATCCATATTGCAGTAGAATTTTTATGAGGCCAACTTAAAAAAAAACTTGAACATATCTTTGAGCCTTTTTGGTTGGCCCTAATAAAGGTATTAGTGCAATATGGCTTTCGGAACAGAATGCCAAGTATCGTCTGGAAAAGGAAAACTGAAAACCAAGCCACATTAATATTCTCCTTTACACTGTGAGAATTTCCTTATCATTTATTCCACCTTTGTATCCAGTCCCCCCCACCCCCATATCTTTGAAGCTACATCTGCCCACATAGATATATAAAAAATTTGGAGGAGGCCGTGTGTGTGTGTGTGTGTGTGTGTGTGTGTGTCTGGGTGTGTCATTATTTTCAGTGAGGTAATTTCTTCTTCTGCCAAAGCTAAAGTATCCATTGTGAGAATATCTGACAGCACTTTGGGGCTATTCTGCCGGTGGTTTTATACAAAGCTGCAAACACTTTTCCCTTTTGTCATGTGCATTTTCTTGTCAGCGCAACCGCCAGAGGTGCCTAAATCCCTCTAAAAGACTTAACTGTTGAGGGTGATATTTTAGGGAATCTAAATTGACTGTGCGCTCGTTAACATTTTTCAGATGGATTAAAACAAGCAGCATTCGGCTTGACAAGATTTTCCCAAGGTCGTACAGTGAGTTCATCTGTCTTGCAGCAACAGAATCCCAGGGGAACTTGATTCAAGCCATCTCCGCTGACCATGTCTTCTTCCACCCCCACCCGTAACTTCTCTTCCCAGCAATAAGGGGAAAGAGCTTAAGCAAAAGCCGGGGGGGGGGCGCGAGGGTCAGAATATACTACACAAAGAACGTCCACCCCTCCAATTCTCCGTCCAGCCCACTCATCGCTCTGTATTTTTCAGAGAATAAATTATGCATTGAAAAGAGCTTGTTCAGTGGGAGGGTGAAGGAGTGCCACAGGTGACTTCCATTAGTGCTAATAGATTTAAGTGGCAGTAATTCCCGTGTGCTGCTGGCAGCACACAGACCACTAGCGCTCTCAGGGGTTTTCAAAGTCAGAACCAAGAAAGAGGAGGGGAGCAGCCGATCAGTGATAAGATGTCTGGCCAATTCATTGACAGCGTAGGATTGCCCTTTACAAAAGTCCTGCTAATGCTACGACCACCTTTAACCACCCTGGTTAGCTAGAGGACTCCAGAAACAGCAATCTTCCACAGCTTTCCTGGGACAATAATACGAAAACCTATGAAGGTTTGAATTTATACTTCAGTTCCTGTTCCACACAGATAACAGACCCACCTGGGGGATCTCCTGATATGTATTTTCAAAACAAGGAATAGAAATTTGAAAACTGAGTAAATTTCTACTGTAGATCTTTCCTACTTTGAAAAAAAAGCTCCACTTTTTACTTATAAAATACAACTTTAATTTTCTTTTAAATATTATTTTTCAACTTCTGGGCATGGGGCTTTCCCGAATAACTATTTCACGAAATGTAACACTTCGGTACTTCATACTTTTACCTTTTATGTTCTTTCTGTTCACATTTTTTCTATCTTTTAAAGAGGACTATTTTGGTTAGGTTTTGTTTCTGAACTTTCTTTACAACTTTGAACAGTTACAACCATTTTAAAGATAAAAATACAATCCTTTAAAATGGTAATGGTCTTAATTCCTTTTGGGGTAATTTTCTGGAATTCAAGGTCTCTTCTCTGCCCCTTTAGTGTCCATAATATTTTTCAAGTTCTTAAGATCTTTTGAATTCCCTACTTGTGCCTTTAGAACTAAAAACCAGATATTTGCAAATTCAGGATGATGGAACATTATCTGTCTCTGTCTCTCCCTTTTTTCTCTTTCTCTTGGTAAAATTCAACATCAATTGTTAGAAATTGGCCTGTGGTTCACTTGATCTGTGGCTGTCTTTTATCCTACAAAGTCTACTGTGGTTGTGAACATTAAGCTGCAGTTTTTCAAATTTATACTGCTGTCAAATTAACTGTCACTTTCCCAGCATTCTAATCTTTGCCCTATTGTTTGTCCAAAGTTCCCTGTGCAACATTTTTTTCAGCACAGGCCTCTGTACTTCCTTCACTCCATCCCTCATTGTTTTCACCTCATTTATTCCTCTGTGAATGTTCAGAATGCTTGCTTCACTTGCATTCCACTCAGATACTCTCTACTTATGATATATTTTGAAGGTGAATGGATTGCTTGTTTTGCTCATAAACTACTCCACTCAGCTATCCCCAATCCCCTGCCTGCACCAGAATAAAAGTTCAGCTTTGTTTTAGCTCCCCTTCCTTGTGTCTACACTGCTGTCCCCAACTTCTGTTAGGCCAGTGAAAAGGCACAAAATTCTCTGTGCAAGGTGTTCTTCACCAGATCAAAATGCTACAAAAATCATTCAGTGAAAAAGTATAGGTAATGAAGGATGATGTCAGAGTTACAGTAGCTACATGTTCTTTTGAGATGGTCTGGAGAAAAGAGGAAGGGTATCAAAGTGTGCTCCATCATTTTGAAGGCCATTCATTTAATGGTGAATAATATGTTAAACCTTAAGCAAAACGGTTCAGTGGGTGGCAGATGAAGTTATGTTCACCCTGAAATCTCCAGTTTGTAGCTTAGGAATGTTTTTGGACTCAGCCCTGAACCCGGATACCCAGATTGTGGCAGTGGTCACATGTGTTAAAACTCATGGGACAACTATGCCCATTCCAGGAGAAGTCAGATCTAGTTATGGTGACATCCTATTTGGATGACTGTAACACACTCTATATTTGGAAACATCAAGAGGTCCAAAATGCTGCAGCTAGACTACTGACCACGGCTGGTTATAGGGAGCATATAACTCCCTTCCTGAAACAGCCTTACTAGCTACCAGTCTATTTCCAGGCACAATTCAAAAATGCTAGTTATGACCTATAAAATCCCATACAGCACGGATTCAAATTAGTTAAAAGACCATGAGTGAGATTCCAGGTCAGCTCATGTCTCCTGGCCTGACCCCCATGTGAATCCTGACTTACCAGGATCAGCTGCTGCAAGTAATGACAGATTGTTCTCCTGTTGACTGAGGTGCAGCAAACTGACATATCTACCAAGCTCAAGCGGGTGATCTCTGGTACAACAATTAGAAGCAGAATCTCCATTTCAATTCCTCCTTGCACCAGGGATCACTGGAGAGAAGAAGGTGGAAATGTCAATCTGCTGTACTCTGACCAACAGAACAGATCCCTGTTGCTCACAGCAGCTGCTGCCTGGTAGGTCAAGCCTGGGGGACTTTTATGTTTCCTATGTATTCCCCACACTACTGAATACATAAAGACCATCAACATGAATCAGTTATGAATATATAACTGATAATTCCAGCCCATGTCTCCTTCCTGTGCTTTCTTGAGTTCTAAGAACTTCAAGGTGAGAGCTTTCTCTTGTTCCCACCACCATCCCAGGCTTGCATGGTGAGAGTATGGGGAACAATCCATTGGGCGGCTGTTCCTAGGTTATGGAACTCCCTTCCTAGAGAAACTCAGTTGCCCCCTCCCCACTTCTATGCTTTCTCTTCTCCTGCAGGCCAAGACCTTATTAAAACAGGCTTCCAGACTTTAACTGCTGGGGGAATGTGCTAAGGGTATACTTTTTTTTTCAATATGTAATATATGTTTAATATCTTTTAAACTGTTTTTAAACTAATATAAGCAGTGTTTAAATTTATCAATTGCTTAATGCTTTTTAAATTTTTGTGCAACATATTATTTTAGCTAGCTATTTTGTATTAACTTTTATTGCAAGTCTTTTTGGATCCCATTTTGGGAAAATGAGATAAAACAAAACAAAGCCCTGAATAATCTATAAATGCTCCTGACTTCAGTGGACACAACAAAGATGACAAAAGAACAGCAATAAAATATGGTTCTGCATTTGGCGACCGACACACACACACACACACACACACACACACAATCCCTTTGGCGACTCAGACCACTCCTTGGCTGTCACTGCTTGTTCTCAAAATTTTCCAGAACTTTTCCTGAGACTCTACAACCTTTCCACAGGCCCATTTTGAAAGGCAGCACAGCTTCATGTGGGATATCCTGTTTGAAAAGAGAAAAAGTGATTGACATACATTTTAATATTTGAACAGATGGAAACCTTACCTTTTTGACCTTATATATGTGTTTATGCATCTGTTATACAAACTCAGTTTTACAAGCAATGTCATGTGACTTATATAAGTGATTTATGCTATGGATATGCTATAGAGATGTGTGTGCACATGTTCCCATTCACCTCCCTCAACACACATTGATACACACATTGGTTGACTTCAAAGATGATAGTTTTATTCCAGGATAAGAGGTAAGGAAGGTTTGGGGACTATTGCAGCAGAGACATCTTCAATTACTTTAGACAAGAAGACTATTTTATTGAACAAACTACTTGAGCTTATGTCTTAGGCCATTTCCGCACGTTACCTTCTCCCGTTGTCCTCCTGTCACAATCCTGGCAGCACCTTTGCCAGGAAGGGAATGCAATGGGAACACTCCTTTCTGCACCCAACCAGCTCCCCTGAGAAAGGGAGCATGAGTAACCCGTGTCTGCCTTCCGCAGTGCAGCTGGGCTCTTTCTCATTCTGCACTGGGGAAGGGAAGGAAGCACCTCCTGCCTTTCCACATGGCAGGTAAGGATGGGAGCATCTCATGATCATGGGTGCTTAACAGATTTAATTCAGTGAGCGAATATCCCACAATCATGATGGGTGGGGATCGGATGGCAGAGGGACTGCAATGACATTGTGCAGAAGCACAGCCTACAGACCACTGCCATCCCATCCCCATTGAGGAACTGCAATGCCATATGTAAATGTCCTTAGTCTGTGACTTTCTCTTCTAGAATTTACTTCTGTGTGAGAACACACCTCCTTTAAAATGAGTAAAGCAGGCAGGATCAAAGAGAGTTATTCTGCAGACAGAACTGAGCCTGTCTGTGGAATCAACAGCAGGAGAATTCCTTCACTCCTCTGCAGCTCTCCACATGTCCTTAAACCCTCCTCTCTTTCCAATGGACCAGGTGTCTGGATTGTGTGACAGGTCATAGTAAAGGAGGAGGAATAAAATTCTGTGCTTGCTTACCCCCACTGACATGATGTTGGATTTAGTGAGTGTTGTCTGATTATCAAATTGAAATTCTTTTTTAAAAAGTTCAAATGATTGGGATTTATTCAAGGGACTGGGAAACAGGGGAGTGGGAGGCAACCTTAGGAACAACCATAGTGCCAATTTTTATGCTTTCACCCCTGCCCTTTAAGGCTTGACGTTTAAGCCATGATGCTTTGGGAAAGTGTTTTGGAACAACTTATCTGCCACACTGTCCCGTGGTTTCCCTTCTGATTTCAGACATCTGAGTCACCAGGCATAGCAGCTGTACAGAGCAGATTGCACATGGCATTGAATTAAGCTGTGGATCTTTTTGTGTCTATTCCTAGCCATAAGAAGTGGCACATCCATTCCACTGAACATACCTGTGGCCATAAGAATTTGGGATTTTTTAAAATCAATTGGTTGAGGTTTGTATAGTCCCCCAATTTTTACCCTTTGTAATAGTTAAAATCCCAAGCATCCTGGTTTCATTGTATTGTGATGGTTTAAATTGCCAAAATCTGCTGGAGACCCAGCCAAGGGTTTAGCTGTTGCCCTACATAACATAAACTAGCTTGCTGCTCTCAGGTATAATGGACTCCTTTTCTACCCCGTCACCACTGTTGAAAGAAGGTTGAAATACCAGAGCAGTCCTGTACAGAACTGCAGAAGGGGAAAACATTTTGTCCTTTGCCTCAGGGTTATCATAACTTGGGAAAATTTTCGCAGTGAAACTTCTCCATGGAGTAAACTGGATCCACACATTCCTCACTCCTGTCTGATCATTACATAAAATAACCAACACCTTTGTGTTCAGTTTACATTTTTGATAAATCTGGCTTGCCTACATAGATTTGAACCAGAACGAGTATGTTAACTATCAAAATCCCATAGCACTCTTTGTAGATTTTTTTTTTTTTTGCATCATCATTTTCTGTTTCCAATCCAAATCTTTCATTTTCTGTTTCAGAAATTCTGTTTTTTATCTTTCTTCATTGAGGACTCTTTGTTAGGTTTTTTTTCATTAACGTGTCAATATCTCCTTTTCCCACTCCTTCACCCTAGTACAGATTCTTACATTTTATGAAAAAGAACAAGCTAACAATTTTACTAAATTATTGACAGATTAAAATGTAAACTGTTAATTAAAAAAGGTGCTTATCTCAGAGCAGGTGATGATCTCCATCTCTTCCCAGACTAGCTGAATTTGAATACATCCTTTAAAAGTCATTACTGAAACTTTCAGTACTTCAGTATGTCCACCTGACCACACTTACATATAAAAGATGGGTGGAACAATATATTTGCTTTCTGTGGAGGTGTTTTTTTTTTTCCAGGTGAAGGAACATTGTTGCAGACAGGTTCCAGTTTACATCCTTAGGTAAAGACCTTGCCCCTAGACCAATATTTCAGGAACACAAAATTTTCTGTGGAATTAGTGTGAAGTAAAGTTGTTTGAGAAAAGTCCCCTTTCTGCCCTGATCTGAGGCTGGGGGTACCATTTTCTCAACTCCAGGTCCAATTTCTGTGCATCATTAAAACAAGAAAGAAAAGAACTTCACCGAAAAATGTGGTGGTATCTTTTTGTCTCAAAGCTAAAGTATCTAAGCCCCCCAGTGTTTGAAGTGCTATGAAACTTAAGACTTTTCCAGAGTGTTCTTGATTATTTGGAACAATGTTTTAATATTCAGAAATGAAATTAAAAACATATAGACCTCAGAAAAGAAGGTTTCATAGTTTCGTAAGAAACCCTGTGAACATCATATTTGGAATCTGTTAAATAACTCTTAGAAACACATTCAGTAAAATATAATTATTGAAGATGTTCAAAAGCAGACTCTTCTAATTAGATACCAGGTATTACTAATTACTAATTAGGTATTACAGCTTCCATCACCCAAAGCCAGCACAGACACACTGGATATGATAGTCCAACTCATCTGGAGAGTACTAGGTTAGGAAAAACAGCTCTGAGATGCAAACTCAGTTTATGTGTGATACATAAAAATATCACTCATTTTAAGTGTGATACTTTTGGGGTTCGCTTTTGCTTCCAATCAAATCAAGTGAATCCACTAAAACACAACTCTCTACTGAAAATCAGGGTTTTGGGGTAAGATCAGTACTGTTGGGTTGATTACTATCTCATGAAAGAATCCTGCAAAATCTCCAGAAGTCCCAGAGCCTTTAATAGACTTCTGGCAGCCCTAGATGTGGCATGCTTTCCACAGATTTAGTGTCTAGGCAAAGTCAATGGCTTGCTTGCAACTGTCAGTCCAAACAGGTCAGTTGAATCAGTTCCTGAATGATAAGTCAACACTTACAGTCAATCCAGTTAATTCAACTGGCTAGTTTAGTTAGGACATGCAAGTGAATACAGGCCAATTATATTTCCACTGTGTAGATAAAAAGGGGAGATATATCACTTTCTAGAATTTGATAATGCTGTTTAATAAAAGTTTATGAATATGTGAGACTGCTTCATCACCAAGTCAAATCTTTAGTCTATCTATTTTTACTGTAAAGTCCACAACAACTCTTCAATATTTCAGGGTTATTTTCCAACCATTTCTAGAAATGCCAAGAATTCCTGGGATTTTTAAAAATTTATTTATTTATTTATTTATTTATTTATTTATTTATTTGGCACACAGGATATGTCCTGGATCCCAGCTTCTTTGATTTCTCAGTGGTCTTAACAATTACGAAATAAGACATTTCTGAGTTTTAAGTTTTTAATAGTCACATGTTCAAAATGTTCTTTTTCACCATTGGGTACAATGAGAACTAGAATCATGGAGTCATAGTGTCTTAGCACAAGGGCTATCTAGTCCAACCTCCTGTCATGCAGGAATACACCAGTGCAGGACTCCTAGAAGATGCTTATCCAACCTCTGCTCAAAGACCTATAAAGATGGAGAGTCCAATCCACCCTCTGAGCCAGTCCCTTCCACTGTTGAACAGCAATTAGAGTAAAAAAAATAAAAAAATAAGAAAATAAAGTAAAAAACAAGTTCTTTCTAATGTTTGCATAGAATCTCTTTTCTTGTAAATCGAATCCATTGGTTTGTGTTCTCCTTTCTGAAGCAATAAAAAATAGCCTTGCTCCATCTTCTACATTACATCCCTTCAGATATTTAAAAATAGCTATCATGTCTCCTTTCTTTCTTTTCTTCTCGAAGCTAAACATAGGCCATTCCCAGTCTACACTGTTACAGTGCTATTGTTCAACTTCCAACATCCTATGGAATCCTGGGGTTTGCAGTTTAGGGAGGGACATTTAGAATTCTCAGCCAGAGAGTTATTTGGCCTCAGTAAACTACAAACCCCAGAATTCCACAGGATGTTGAAAGTGGAATAATAGCACTATATCAGCGTAGTGTGCAAATGGTCATACTCAGTTTCTTCAGTTTTTCCTCAAAAGGCTTGGGTTCTAGACCTTTGGTCATCTTGATTGAACAACAACTGAATCAACACATATATGAGGAATGGTAAAGCCATGGGCCTCCAGATGTTGCTCCCGTTGATCCTAATCAGCATAACCAAGTCATAGCATGATGAGAGATGTAGTTGAGCAACAGCAAGATGCCCATAGTTTTTATATTCTCTGACTACAGGATAATGTTGTAAAGCTCCCTTACTATACACTCTTCCTTGGTAGTAAACTCAGTGATACTCATTCCTCTGTAGGTATGCATAGGGGTGCACTGCATGGTGCTTACTTTGAATTAAATGTGAATGCATCACTAATTTTACTTGCAAACTGAAGGACAGAAAGATGTGTCATGATAGCTAGCTTTTTTTTTTTGATCCCCTAATTGGCAGCTGCTCCTTCTCAAAGTCAGCAGAACAACATGTTTGTTGTCTACATGTGATTTTTAAGCACTTACATCTTTTGATCAAAAACCTTGCTAGCAAGAAGTCCTTTTGTATTAGCTCTCTATAATTATGATCACATCCTTTATTCAGCAGAAATTCTGGGATGCCCTTTCATGCTTATACAAACAGTGCCTTCTGGGATTCATTTAAAGCCTCCCCCAGTGCGCTACTGGTCACCTGTCAGTTATACACCTGACGGGTGTGGGAGGAAATCATAGCCGTGTCAGCTGAAAAAAGAGCCTGACTTCAAGCATTTAAACTGGGTATTGACAAAAGGGGCCAAGAAAATCAAAAGTGGAGAAATTGCTGACAGATCAACCTGGCTGCCTTATGACTGCGATATCGAAGAGGATTATTAAGGGAAAAAGCAGAGAGGAAAGATGGCTATTGTTATGTAACTTCCTCCAAGGCCTATACACAGAGAACAGGGGATCTGACTGGGATAAGGTTCCCTTTAAATGTGAGTCATTCTTCTTTTTCCTGTGACGACTAAATTCCTATATTATGAAAAAGAGGGGAACACCACACAGGGAGAAGTTTGGCAATGTGGACATGTAAGAGGCCACTCAAATGATGTCTCTCTGTACACTCTCCAGCCCGCTGTGTGGAGGTAGAGTTGCCAGGTGAAATAAGGGACAGAGTTCCTGTACCTTTTATAGTTGTGTAAAAGAGGAACTGCTTGTTATGCAAATGCCACATCCTTCAGGTTTCTCTTTGTACTCCCTCTTGCAGCATAGATAGAAATGAGAAGTAGGGACACTCTGGTGAAGGACCAACTGGATCTCCTTTTGGCAGGGCTGGGCTGTTGATTATGGTCTGGAAAGGGTCAGAAGCTGGGAACTAGTTCCAAAATGGGGGCACACCAGTTCCAAAAAGCAGGAGCAGGATCAGGGGGCATACCAGAAGGTAAGACTGAGAACAAATCCAGAAATACAGGGGCCATTTCACACTACACAGTTATAGCACTATGATTTCACTTTAACTGCAGAGCAACATCCTATGGAATCCTGAAACAGACAGTTGGGGGGGGGCATTTAGAATTCACAGCCTGAAAATTCCTCTAGTGCCTCACTAAAAAGAAAACCCAGAACTCCATAGGGTATTTAAATAGAATCATACTGATTTCATCATGGTTTAAGTAGAATCATACTGATATTACGGTGTAGCGTGAAACAACTCCAGAATACACCCTGCACAAGTAGACTCTGTTGCTTGAGCAAGGCTCACTTGGAAAAGGTCAAATATTCCTTCTTACCCTGTTGGAAATGGGTGACGGCTGACCTGGGTTAGTAGACCCTGGACAGATCTGGAAGGCTTTTCCCTGAGAGTCTTTAGTTGTATAGGTGATGGTCAGCTTGCAATGTTGCTCTGCAGTTCCTCACTTCTTTCCCTGAAATGTTTCTAATCTAACTCATTACTATAAAAACTATGTTTTAATGCTAAAAATGGGCACCTGGGTTTGTCTTACATTTATTTCCTTCCCTACCACTTCTTTTGCCTTGAATTACATTGTAAATAGGGATGGGACGAATCCAGAATTTTCTGAATCCAAATCAGAATCCCTGGAAGGTTCTGGGAATCCACGGAGCTCACAAATCTCAAATCTTTCGAATCCTTTTTTAAAAAAGAGTTTAAAAGGTAAGGGAAAGAAGGATAATCTTGGGCAAGACACACTCTCTCAGCCTTAGCTGAAGCCTAGGCAAAGGCAAACCTCCACCTGAAGAAATCTGACCAGGACAATTGTCATAGTTTTGCCTCAGGATCTCCCCAGATTGAAAATGACATGAAGGCCTTTTGTACACAGGCAGGAAAATGTGGATTAATCCCATATTTTGCTGCCTGTGTAAACAGGGCCACACACTACAGTAGAGAGATAATCCAGGTCAAAACTGGCTTTTCTTTGCATAGCTCCTTCTGGCATCCTGGGGTTTGACGATGCACCAGTGCACTTTGGCAGAGAAGGCTGTGGCAGCTTGTAAAACTACAAACCCCAGAATTGTGTCTGAAAGAGCTTTGCAAGGGAGTTATGCAAAGGAATCATTCAGCTGTCCTTGAAATCTCAAGCCTGTACCTTCCAGTCAAGTGCTGAACTTAAATATTAAATGTTTAATTTAAATATATTAGAATACAACTCCAGTTGTAATTTGTGAAATTGTTAGCAAAGACCATTATACTCCGAGGGAAAAACTCACCTACTTGCCATGTCTCCTTGTGTGTCTGGTCTTCCAGGTTTTCAGGTGTCCCAGTCTCCAACAAACTATTTGATTGGTGGATTCGAAAGATTTAATTTGCCTATTTTGGTGCAGGGATTTGGATTCGTGAATCTCGAATCCTTGCCCAGGATTCAAGGATTCGGCTGGCCCATCCCTAATTGTAAATGCAACATCTTGCTTTTATTGATCCGTTCTCAGAGCCTTTCTACTGAATAGCAACATAAAAACTGTATACATAAGTGAATACTAAGGCCATTTCCACATGGAGTAAATAAAACGGTGCAGTGCGTCCTCCACAGAGGACGTCTGCACCTTGGAGCAGACTGGGTCCAGACTACTTACCGTAGATCCGCACCTCAGTCTGCCCTGGAGCGACCTAAAGTGGTCCTCCATCATGTTTTTGAAAGACCTGGTTTTTCAGGTCTTTCAAAATGCTGGCGCGCGTCATTGCGTGCCTGCTCTCCAATGCAGATTTGCATGCTTGCACCAATGCAAGCCTGCGATCTGCAGAAGGTGGGCTTTAGCCTGGCGAGCTTCAGCGGTTGGTCGAGCCCCACGACCAACTGGAAGCCGCCATTTTGGACACCAGAGCAGTGCGGATCTATGATCACGCACTGCTCCTCCTCACCCCGGACTGGACCGGACCCACAGAAGATCCGGTGAGTAGCAGCAGGGAGCGATTCCCTCGCTGCGTGCAGAAATGGCCTAAGTCCTATGCAATGTGGCTTCACCAAGTTTTCAGAGTGCCTTCCTTTTCCCAATATCATGGCTTACTCCACTGAGCAGAATTCTCTGAACTTCCCCGTAGCATTTAATAGGGCTGAAGGACCTGATATGGTAAGGGACATTTGCTCCTGCCAGCCGAGTTACATGCATCTAAATCTAAATCCAACTTATTGACACTAGGGAGATAATGTTAGAATTTTACCAGTAGAAAGGGTTGAGCCTTGAACACAGGCCTCAGTGTAGGCCAGAAGCTCAGAAAGTTAATAATGAGTTAATGAGAAATCATTTTTTTAAAAAATCTCCATCGTGTATAACAGAAATTAAAAGAGCTATTAGGCCAATAATGGCTTCCCCATTTCTAAAGGTTAGAGCAGTTAAAACTTTTTTAAAAAAATGTAAATGCAATGACAAATGACTCATGAGGAAAACTGAAAGTTAGATTATTCATTCGCTTATCCCTATCTGTGGCCATTTCCACAGTAGACTGTTATAGCGCTATTATACCATTTTTGACATCCTATGGGAGGCGCCGGCTGGCCCATCTCCAAACTGCAAACCCCAGGATTCCATGGGATGTTGCAAGTGGTATAATAACACTATAACAGTCTACTGCAGAAATGGCCAGCATCTCTTGTTACACCTTGCTTGCCACATTCTTTCCTTTTGCATTTAAGTTTCTTGTCTTTATCTGTTAACTGTTTTCACATGCATAGTCAATAAACTGCTAGTGTTAGCACCTTAGGGCAAGGACTTATCTGTAGCTTTTGTTATTCTATAAAGCAGTATGAACACTGATGCTGTTAAATAAAAGTAATTATGACCTATGTTGCTTATGAGATCATGTGCATGGTTATATTGATTGGCTTGCATGTTTCTCAACCTACACACCCATGTGTTGATTTGCGAATGGTGACATGTGTGTATATTCTCATGGGCAAAAATAACAGCATAGCAAACTGTCCTGTGATGGGAATTCATTGCAAAAGACACACACGTGTCTCTCCTGTTCCAGCTCCTACGAAACTGACATTTCCAAGAGTGTTGAGGCAGTTCCAAAATCCACAATGTTGGCCAACTAAATTATTGTAGGGTAGATGTACCTTAAAAAAAATAGGGAAGGGCCATTGCAATTAGCTACCCTCTTAATTCTATGAAGCATTTCCACCTCATGGGCCAAGTGTTGCATCTATTTGCTGGAATGCTATGCCAGTTTCAGAAAACCTCGTTTCTTACTTTTAATGCAATAAGTTTCTTGTACATATTCTCCTCCTAAGCGAAGGTACTGGATCTTTCTGGCATGCTTTAACCGTCCGTGTATTTTTAATGATTTACAAGCCAGGGGGGAAAAATCATCTCATTTTCTCCCCCCTCCCCCAATATGCTTTAGAAGAGAAAAACAAAATAAATTAAATGACTTAATACACATTGCTTGGTTAATACACATCAAGTAGAATTGTTGGTTTGTGTTGATGGTTTTATAATTCCAGGTTGGAGGTTCCCCCCACCAATTTAATTATGCATAATAACCATTGTGGTCTGTAATGCAATAACGAAAAGCAGGCACCAATCTTGGCAAGGGCTGGCTGGGTACTAGAAGGGGGGCTGAGACTATTCTGTATGGTTGAAATAAAATATTTTCAACTTATTTTGAGTTTATGTGGGTGCGTGTAGAATTATGCAGAACACTCTTATTAAATACAGAGATTTATGCCAATTATAATTTAGCAAAAATCCACTTGGGCTAGGACTTCATGGCACAAAGTACAAAAAGTGGGTATCTCATACAGATCAGTGATGCTGAGAATGGGTAATGGCTGTCCACTTCTTGCCACTTTACTGTCCAATCCCATGGCTAGTGTTAGAGGAGCCTTTCTTTGAGCTGCCGGGACACATTACTTGTTCATAGTCCATAATAGCTTAAATAATAACTTGATCAATCTGTTGCTGATGTACTGACCTAGAGTCCTCCATGATGTTTTACTTCCTCAAGGGTAAAAGTGATTACTTGATGAAAGGTTGTTTGTCATGAATATTGACTTATCGCTTAGATAATAATATCCCCTAGATGTCAGGCGTCTGATCAGCTGCATTTCCTGTTCTGATTTTGGAATGGCAATAAGAGGTCATGTTATCAGCAGTCCCCAAACCTGAAATAGAGCTTTTTGTGAAATGGCATTGTGGGACTAGAAACTGTCAGATTTAACCAAAAGCTAAGACACCACAATTTTTGGAGAAAAATGCCTTAGTGAATAATTTGATGGCTTTCCATCTGTCAGAACTCTGTACGTACATAATTAGCCATAGGGTAAACACAGCCCAATTGAAAAATGGCATAACTATGCCCAGGGAAAACCTTGATTATCCTGAAATTACTTATTATTAATACAGAGTTTAGAAAGTTACTATTACAAAGGTATTGGTTAGAGTTCAAAAGATGGTCAAAAGAGGTTAGTTTCCATTACAGTTGTAGGACTTTTTTAATGTAACTCTTTACCTTCTCATTTCCCAAGAGTAACGAGCATAGTGATTTGGAAATTCCTCCTCAAAATTATAGGAATTATTTTGGCTGCTCTCTCTTCATCCTGGTTACCTGGGATTTGATTTTGCTGCCTTCAGATGTATGCTTGGACTTCCTTTTACTGAGCTGTTTCATGAAGTATTTTACCTTTTAACATAGGCAGGTTTTGACATAATTAAGATGGAACATAGAAGACAATTAACTCCACACATTTTTTAAAATTTCATTTTTATTCTAAAGCTACAGATACATATGGTCGCTAGATTTTTTTCTTCTTATACACCTGTACCAGAATTTGTTAGATAGCAAATATTTCAATTTATAAAATAATTAGAAAGCTGGTTGAGATTCTTCTTCTACACTGGGCATCACAATGTCTGTTATTCAAAACACCTTCAGCAGAAAATTCTTGCCAGAAAATTGTTCAGTGGAAAGTAACAAAGTTGCCTTTTAACTATCTTCTTTCAGCAATAAATTTTCTTTCATATAAGTTTTATATCCGGGAAAATAGAATCATAGAATTATAGAGCTGGAAGAGACCATAAGGGGCACCAAGTCCAATCTCCTACCATGCAGGAATGCACAATCAAAGCACTCTCGATAGATGGGCATCCAGCCTTCGTTTAAAAACCTTCAAAGAAGGATTCTTCACAACACTCTGGGGCAGTGCATGCAACTGTCAACTATTCTTATTATCAGGAAGTTCTTCCTAATGATTAGGTGGAATCTCTTTTACTGTGGTTTGAAGCCATTGCTCTCTATCCTGGTTTCTGGAGTGCAGAAAACAATCTTGCTCCATCCTCCATATGACATCCCTTCAAATATTCAAACAAACCTATAATGTCACCTCAGCCTTCTCTTCCCCAGGCTACATATACCCAGCTCCCTAAGCTGCTCCTCATAGGAGCCATTTCCCAGGTCATTTATCATTTTGATGGTATCCTCCTCCAGACACATTCCAGCTTGTCAATATTCTTCTTGAACTGTGGTGCCCAGAACTGGATACAGGACTCCAGGTGAGGTTTGACCAAAGGAGAGAGATTGGTACTGTTACTTTCCTTGGCCTAGACACTACGATCCTGTTGATGGAGCCCAGAATCACATTGCTTTTTTAGCACGCTTTTTCCATTACTTGTACATGTACCTTTTAAACTTTAGCTCAGTTGAAAGTTCTTTAGACATCCACCCCAGTTTCTTTAGATACCTCCCATTTTTCACCTCATTGGAATTGTTTGAAATTGTGCCTTCAGTATCTCAGTTTCTCATCCATCATGAACACCTCTCTCTTTTAGTAGTTAGTATCATACCCAGTATTTTCATTAGTTTACTGAAATTAACTTTCTTAGAGTCTAGAATATGTGTCTTACACTTGACTTGCACCTTTCCACTGTATTACAAACTCCAGGAGAACATGGTAATTCTTACCTAAAAATCCCACCACTTCCACCCCATTAACCAGGTCATCATTGGTTAGGATCAGATCTAAAATATCTGATCCCCTTGTTGCCTCTTCCACTTTCTGGACAGTGAAATTGTTTGCCAGGCAAGTAAGGAATTTGTTGGACCTTATAATCTTGGCAGAGTTTGACTTCCAATAAATATCAAGATAGTTGAAAACTCCCATTACTACTACATCTCTCCTTTCTGAATGTTTTGTCATCTGTTCCAGGAAGGCTTCATCTAAGTCCTCATGTTACCCTGCAGACAGATCCCCATCCCGGGAAGTATGATTTTGATATTAAAATGCATCTGAGCCAGAGGTGGCCGGGTTGGTATGTAGACAGTCAGGCTAGCAATTGGACAAAAGATCAAAGACTTGTAATTTCCCTGTCACATCTCCATAGGAAACCTCGGAAAGGCACGTAGGCACAGATAATGGACCATTAGCACAACAATACTTCGGGGGATTGCCTGATCTCCCCCTGGAAAGCTTGGAACAAAGCAAGGCATATCAAAGCAAGCTCTGGGTACCTGGTGAGACTATCATGCAGCCATCAGGCAGATATCACACAGCCATCAGGCGGCTATCACACCTCCATCATCCTTCTGTTTTGGCCATTGTTCTTTCCGGGAAGAGGGTCTGCCCCTGAGGCATGTTTGGCCCTATAACTAGACCCCTTTTCAACTCCATTTTGGAATTCTCCCAGACTTGACTGGCAGGCCGTCACTCTATCAGTTGAGGCTCTCCTCAATCCCTCCCCTACACTGAGTTTTGCTCTCTGCTTGTCTTTCTCCCAGCGGAAGACTTCTGGATCGGTACAGTATTACCCTAGTCTCTCATTCCCTCCACTTTTCCCCTATCCATTTCCTTCTCTTTCCATTTCAATAGTCAGTGCAGAAGGTAAAATATATGTTATTTCTCTTACTTTCCCCTAGCTGCTTATTTAAGTTTTTTTCCCTCTTCCACTGTTGGGTCCTTGTCCTATTCACCCAGTTCTCTTTATAAGATTCAGACCATTATTTGCAGCACTTGATGAACTCCTGTCCTCAGGAATATTGTCTCCTTCCCTCGCATAACGCACTTTAAAGCTTTCCTGATTGGGTTTGTAAGACTCTTAACAAAAATGTTCCTGCCAACTGCTGTGAGGTGCAACCCATCACTTACCAGGAGTCCATCTTCATGAAACCACAGGCCATGGTCCGTGAAATCAAACCATTCCTGGCACCATCATCCACAGAGCCAGTTGTTCATTTCCATTCTTTTTCTCTCCCTTCCTGGGACACGTCCTTCAACTGAGAGGAGAGACCAAATGACAACCTGTACATCAGGGTCCTTGAGCTTCCTACCCAAATCCTTGTAATTCTTTACAATCTCCTAAAGATTATGCTTTGCAGTGTCATTGGTTCCTACATCAGCTTGATGAGTTTTGCCAGCTGCTCCATTACATCATTGAGACATCACAATTGAGACATCCTGCCAGGTCTACAAATCACTGCTTCTGTTCCCCTCAGCACGGAGTTCCCTACCACCACCACCACATGTCTCCTCTGGGAATTAGAAGGGACTATTCCATGTGCTGAATCTTCCAAGGTCACTTGCCCACTCTCTGAGGACCAATGCTGTTGCTCTTTTTCCTGTTCCTTGTCCTCACTGATAAGGGAGAAAAAACTTTGAATCGATTTGGTATCTCTACACATACAGAAAGATCCCTGGTCTTTCTGTTTCTATGTGTCACATTTCTCATGTAGGACAGTCTGCTCTGTTCTGTCCAAGAAAACCTCATGCTTCCTAATATGCTGAAGAGTACATACATGGGCCTCAAGTTGCTTGACTTTCTCTTCCAACAGGGCAACCCACTTTTATTTGCTGCAGGTGTAGCTGCCCACATCCTCCAGCAAGAACACAAACATGCCACAGCTGTTGCAGGTGACTATAGCAACTCCCTCACCATCCATGTGCAGAATTCTTAAGTAGGCACTGAAACAGAACTCTGGGCCTTCCCCACAAGTCACCCGCAAAACACCTGTTGGCCTTGCTGCCTGTTCACCTAGCCCCTGTTTGCAGAACTCCAGGGACTGGGGCTCCAGTTATATAGAGCGTGAGTGGCTGCTAGCTTCTCCCCTAACCAAGTCTCTGACTCACTTCCTCTGGGAAGTATATATTCAAATATCTTGAGTTCATTGCAGTTGCAAAACTATAAGGAACATTCGTTCTATTATTGTAACTCCCACAGTTTCCAAGTTTACAGACTTTTCAAATGAATGAGTTTGATGTTTAAACAAATTAAAACCGTAGTCACTGACAAGTGAAAGAAAACAATATTTTAAAATTCATGCATTCATGCAATTGCATTTTACAAAAAAATGTTATTTCAACAAATCTTTCTTTGGCTCAGCTCTCCCATTTCCCTTTCCTATACACCCTGCGCTGCTATCCTGCCATTAACACATCTAACTCATTTCCCTTCATCTCAGGAAACTAAATTTTGGGGCACATTCATTTTTCAGCAGACAGAACAGCAGTATAACAACACTCAGCCCACACATCCTTGTCATGCTATAGGGCAAAGAGTGCAAATCAAACAAAATTATTTTTCTTTTTTACACTGAAATGGCATTCAGACTGGAACAACACTGCATTTTAATAAACATGCTTCAGGACATGTCAACTTGCTCCTATGACAAGACAAGCAAACTATTTTAGGTCTTTCTTCCTCTCTCTCTTTCTCTTTGACATACCCATAGTAAATAATCATAACCTCATTTAACATCCCCACCCACACCCCTCTGATGCAAACATCTGCATATCAGTTTTGACTTTAGGATTCTGCAAATAACTATGAATTTTGGGTTCTTTCATTCCTTGTCCCTATGTTGTAAAAGGAAGAAAATATTGAAGTACTATAATCATAGCTATTTGGGGAATCTAATAGAGAGCACCAAATGTTCATCTATTTTAGCGAGGATCAAAATGTTCCATTTAAAAATGTTTCTATGTTTTTGCTTGTTTATGTTTTTACTACAGTTTTCCCAGTGCTGTTTGCAGCTGTTCATTGCTATTAATATCCCTTTGTGCTGCACTTACTCTACCATATTCATTGGAGTTCTTCTTCCTTGAGAGATCCTAGCTATTCAGGAACAGACAGTGAGCGTGATGATGTCACATGGCCGTTCAACTGAACGGATTTGTTTGCTTGACAATGTCTCTAAGAGCAAATAAAGCCAGTTCATGGGCAGAACAACGTTTCATATGACCCTAACTCTGAATAGATTATGGCCACTACCTGAGTGGATATCAAGGAACATTTTCTTTCTCATAAGTTATAGATGCATGAGCTAACCTAACCTAATTGAATCAAAATGAATGCTTGAGCATGGTACCGGACTAGATGTGGGTAAACAAACTGGGACTCAATTCAGGTAAGAGGGAGGTATATCCACCTAGGTGAACAGCTTGCTGAAGCCCAGCTAAGGAATCTCCCCTTCCCTGAAGACATACCCTTTAGAAAAGCTGAAGGAAGAAGGGAGCATTCTCCTTTACGTCTGAACTGCAAATAGAGTATGTTTCAGCTCCCTCAGTGATGGCATAACTATTACAGCTATTCTCTGGCAATAATACTACTTTCATTCTTGTACTACAGTCTGCCTAAATAAGAAATCTAATAACTGTGCTCTGGCCCTAGGCCGTTTCTGCCCTATACTCTTACAGTTCTATTATTCCACTTTCAACATCCTGTGGAATTTTGGGCTTTACAGTTTACTGAGGCCAAAGAGCTCTCTGGCTGAGAATTCTCAATGCCCTTCCCTAAGCTGCAAACCCCAGGTTTCCATTGGATGTTGAAAGTAGAATAATAGTACTATAACAGTTTAGGGCGGAAGTGGCCCTAGCCTCAAAAATAAAAATCAGTTCACACGTGGAACATTAAGTAATTGTTGTTAAACCTTGAAAATCCTAACCAGACGAATCTTTAGATACCAAGAAGTAGGTAAAATAGAAGTGCATGCTCTCCGAGAAGGATAATGCAGTATGTCTATTACCTTGTTTTTCTATTCAAGAAAAAACTTTTGTAATAGACTTATATAAATAGTGTCTTTTCTTTAGATATTAAAAAGGTACGAAATATAATGTGTATAAACATAACAAGCAACAAAGTTTAAAAGGGGTTTAAGTAATGACTATAAGTTGAATACATTTATTTGCCAGGAACTGTTTGCAACAAGGGCAGGAAACAATTTGTAAGTAGTTTTAGGTTTTTTTCTCTTTTTTTCCTTTTTTTTTTCCTTCTTGTTAATTTAGTTAAGTTTTGATCATAGTTTAATTATTTTAGAGTCAGATTGAAATGTTTAGCATTGTTTTGTATTTTTCCTTTTTCTCTTAATTTTAGATTGGTTGTATGGTGTCTGTTTTTCTGCTTGTGTGTGTTTTTTTAATTTTTGTGTTTAAATATTAAAAAATTATTTTTGAAAAGGGAAAACTTTTGTAAGGAACAAAACAGACACAAGTTTATTTTATTTATTTAATTTTTCATTCTGCCTTCCCATGGCTGATTGACCGCTGAGGATAGTTCTGGGTGGCTGAAGAAAGAAACAGAGAAAAAAATGATAATGTTGGAAAATAATTTCTTGGAATGTTTGTGGTCTAAATTTGCCCCATTTAAAAGAAAAAACAAATACAACATGATTTGTCTCCAGGAGTTACACATAAAGAATAAGGGCTAGAGAGTTCTGCAGGATAGAATTTCGGGCTTAGAGTTGTCTCTATACACAGGAACAAAATTAACGAACTAATTTTTTTTTTAAAAAAAGTCAAAACTTAAATCTAAACTTAAAGATGAACAAGGTTGATATATAATTGTGCAAATAAATTATAACATCAAGACAATTAAATTTTTAGGTATTTACACCCCAAATAATCAGAAAGCAAAATTTTATGAACATTTAGTGAAGAATACATCTGACATGGATTCTCAAAATCAGATATGCATAGGAGATTGGAATGATGGGGAGAGTCCTTTTTTGGACAAATGGTCTAGCAAAGAATTAAAGAAAACCAAGGTAGATTGCCTAATTTAACACACACACACACACACACACACAGCATATTGTGTTAATGGATGGTTGGAACATTTGTATTCAAATACTAGAGATTACACTTTTTTTCAAATCATAATGCATCCTAGATATGTATTTGGTTTCCAGAAACATGATTAGTTTAGTAAAGTTGATGGACATTTTGTCAAAAACATTGTCAGGTCATAATCCTACTATAATATCCTTGAAAATGGAACAAGTGAAATTTACCTGGAGATTTAATGAGAATTTACTTTTCAAGATAGAAGTTGTAGAGAAAAGTTAAAAAAGGATTTGAAAGATTTTTTTGTGTTGAATTTAAATAAGGATATAGATTCTATAACAGTGAGATGCAGTCAAAGCTTACATGGGAGGACAGTTTATAAAATATAGCTCCAGACTGAAAAAGATAAAAAGAAGCAAAAAAAAAAAGAACGTCTAAATTGTGGGATAAGACAAACTTTTAGAGAAGAAATTGAAGGAAATTTTTGACAAAGAAATACAACAAAGGATTGAGCAACTCTGACAAGTTTTCTCTATTTTTAGTTCAAGAAATGAATGCTAAATTATTGTCCCTTAAGCAAAAGAATTTTGAATTTTCAAATGAGCCTGGGAAGTGGCTTTCTTACAAGTTGATAAAGGAAAGAACAAGATAATTTCTAACAAAGATTAACAAATGAGAGTATTTTGTGATGGACAATATAAAAACATTAAAAGCTTTCAAGGAATTTTGCAGAGGTTTATATGGGAAAGGCAAAGAAAAATATTGTGAATATGGCAGAACTGAGGTGATCAGAGATCTAAAGTTGGAAATCTCCAGGTCCAAATAGACTATCTGCAGGATATTATAAAAAAAATTGAAGATGAGTTACTGCAACCACTTAAGATTGTGTGTGATGCTGTGTTAGAAAAAAGGATGGATTCCAGACCCCTGGAGAAATGCTTATATCACAATGATTCATGAAGAGGAGTCAGAAGAGACACTTGCAAAACATTATAGACCTAATTCATTATTAAGCAATGACTATATTTCTATTGGCAAATAGATTGAGGAAACATATTGCTGAGAATATTCATGAGGATCAGAGTAGATTTTTGCCAAAAAAGAGAACTGAGGAGTAATATAAGATCAATTTTGAACATTATCGATTATTTGGAATTTCATAATGACAAAAATGGAGTCTTAATCTTTCTAGATGCTGAGAAAGATTTTGACAATATAAAATTATTTATTTCAAGATTTCTTGAGGATGGATCTTGGAAAAAATATCACTCGGGCCATAAAGATAACATATTCAGTTCAAAAGATGCAGATTTTAAACAGAGGCTGGATGCCCATCTGTTGGGAGCTCATTGATACATGTTTCTTCATAGTAGGGGATTGGACTGGATGGCCCCTGTGGTCTCTTCCAACTCTGTGATTCTATGATTCTATAATTCTATGATTCTGTATCTTATAGTCATTGCTTAATAATGAATAATAAAAGAAAGAAGAGTACAAGCTGAGGTCTTTTGCAGATGATCTGGTGATAATAATACAAAATCTGTTAGATTCATTGAATATTATTTTGGAAAACTGAAGATGTTTGGAGCTTGTTCAGGGTTCAGAGTGAATTGTGACAAAACAAAATTGTTGACTAAAAACATGACTAAAAATTTTTGACTAAAAACCATGAAGAGAATGAACTGTTGGCTCTTTCTTATTTTAGGCCCAGAACATAATGGAACAAATATTTGGGAATTACAGTTACAAAGTACAACAATGCGTTGTTTCAAAATAACTATGAGAGAATCTGAAAACAAATTCAGAAAAGAGTTAGAGAAATGGGGAAAATTAAATTTATCTTTTATGGTGCGAATTGCAATAACAGAGGTAAATGTTTTGCCCAGACTTTTATTCTGTTTTCAAAAGATCCACATAATGAGGAATGGAATACCTTTTGTTCAATGGCAGAAAGATATTTCCAGATTCATTTGGCAGGCAAACAAAATGAGAATAAAATTTAAAACATTGTCTGATGCTAAAGAAATGGGTGGTCTGGGATTTCCTTACATTATATTGTATTATGAGACCTACTGTTTTATGTGGTTGAAAGAGTGGATTTTTCTTAGAGATGAAAAACTGCTGGAATTGAGGGTCATGATTTAAGATTTCGTTGGCATGATTATGATAAAGTTAAGGCATATGCTGGTTTTAGAAATCATTTTATCAGTAAAACTCTTCTGCAGGTTAAGTCCAAATATAAGCAAAGGCTTTTCCCTAAGAGATTATCGGTTACCTCACAGCAAGAAACTTTTGTTAAGAAAGAATGGGTAAAAAATTGAAAATGATTAATTAATTAATGATTACAATATATTATGAAAGAGAAAGAAAGTTGGAAGCTTAAATCAGAAGAAATGTCCTCTAAGGAAGGCATAAACCCTGGTGGATTTGCTCAATTACAACTTAAATAAGTTATTAACAACTTATATAATTGAAACAAGATAAGAGAGATCTAGTAGAAGATTTTTACTTAGAACTGTGTAAAGATGCTGATCATAAAATCAAAAAGTGTACAAATGTCTTTTGAAATCAGAGATGGAAGATGACCTTGTAAAGGAGTTTATGATAATGCAGGCCCAAAATTTTGGGCATTGATATGCAAATGGAGGGTGTGGGGAAAATGTGGATTAAAAACATAAAATTTACTTTGCGCAGTAATTTAAAGGAAGATACAGTAGTCCCTCCAGATTTATAAGTCTGACCTTCATGAATTTGATTATTTGTAGATTAGAGGGACAAAGGGGATAGGACATGAGAAAGACACATGCAGACATTCACTGACTCACTTACTCACTCATGAAGGTGGGAGGGGTAAGGGGATGGGATGGACAGATGGAAGGCACACACACTCAGTCATTTTCTCATGTGTACAAATGGGGGGAGGGAGAAGGGAATGAGGCAGGAGGAAGGAGGGTGCACATATCCACTCACTCATTCATCCATGTGGGAGGCGGATGGGAGCAGGGCGCACACATGTTCTCTCACTCATGTGGGAAGGAGATGGGAGGGGAGGAGAGTATTAGAAAGATGCACATGCACATCTGCTCGTCATGTGCACAGGAGGAAGTGGGAAGGGGATGGGATGGCAAGAGGGAGGGTACACATGTTCACTCACTTGCTCACTCACACAGGTAGGAAAGGGGAAGGGAATGAGATGGGAGGAGGGCATATGTTTGAGTGTATCCCCATTCACTCACTTGGACAAGAGGAGGGAAGAGGAGAGGATGGGGGAAGGACATATGCATGCACGTGTTCTCTCACTTGCTCACTTGTGTGGGTGTGAGGGGGAAGAGGATGGGAGGAGGGCATGCACATGCCTGCATTTGCTCACTCCTGTGGGAAGGATGGGGGAAGGGGATGGGACTGGTGTCCTGTTTCTTCCTCCTTCCCTCCCAATACCCCATTCCAACCCATTCTCCCTTCCACTTGTGTGAGTGAGTGAATGACTAAGGGGACCCATGCGTGGCTCGGTCCAGGCACCCCGATAGTGCAGGTATTTTTGTGTGTGTTAAATATAGTTTGGGGGGCTTCCATAGCTGTGGTTTTTCCACTTTTGTGGTGGTCCTGCACCCATAAACCCCACCAAAGTGGAGTGCTGACTGCATGTATAAGACTCATTGTCAAACAAGTCTAAGAATGTTTCAAATACATGTTAGAGCTATAAGGATAAAGAATGGGGTGGGTTTTTTTTTAATGTGTGGTGGGTTTGCAAGAAAGTCAAATGATTGATCTAAGATTTATATGTTAATTCCAAAAAATTTAAAGGTAGAGTTTTGCAATGTCACCAGAAATATTTTTGTTGGGAATTGTTGATAAGGACTTGGACAGGAAATATGGATTACTTATTCAATACACAGTAACAGTTGCAAAAATGCTGTGTGCCCAAATTTGGAAGCAGACTGAGACACTCACAATAGAAGAATGGGTTGTTAAAGTTGTGGATCTTGCCCAGGTTGCAAAAGTGCCATGGATTTTAAAAGACAGATGCGTTGAAGATTTTTTTGAAAGACTGGAGACTGTTTATTAGTCTGGGGTTTCTTGTTTTTTTTTATTTTATTTTTTTTGAGCAATAAGAAATCTAACGATGTAATAATCTGTGGTTATGGATATTAGTAATTCTAGTAAGCTGAACGTATTTAGATCTATAATGGCAGAATAAGACATGGGGTATTAATTGATTTTTCCTTTTCATTACAGTTGATATGGCAGGGATCATTCTTTTGCATGTTAGTGAAACATAGTATGCTATAGTTAGGATGTGCTAAATGTAACAGATTACTCTTTTAGTAATGGCTTGTGTTATGATATATGTTTTTGTTTCAGTCCAGTTTATTTCATTTACTTTATTTTTAGTCATAGGTCATTTCTGCGCTATGGTCTCATCCCAGCATGAGGATGTATTGAAGCCTGTCTGTGACACATGGTACTGCACGATGTCGTTGTGGTCCCACTCCTGTCACATCCCCAGCTGTCACAATTGTGCTGTGATGAACCCTAGGGAGGGTGTAGCCAGCAAAGCCAGAACAGAGGGGATTTAATTTGGTTCACTGACTAAAGAACCCAGGTTAGCCAGAGGGAGCGGCTAGGTGGGTGAGGAGTCAGCAAAACAGAAAAATAACAGAAACAGTTTTTGAAAGAGAATTCCTTTTGTGAGTTTGAAAGGAGAAAGAGTTCCTTCAGGGAGAGTGTTACCCTGATTTCTGGGGTCCCTCGGGGGACACCTCAATGTCCTCCAAATAATGGGGAATGGGAATTAGCCTGAGCACAAGCTGTAGCACTACAAGAGGCAGGGTAACCTAGCGAGATCTTTAAACCCAATTTTTACGGGGTCAGGCCAAGCCAAAAACCAAGCAAAATTGTCTAATAAAATGATTTTATTGAGGGGAATTCACTCATGCATGCACACAAGATACACACAATCACACATTCACACAAGAGCTAGCAAAAAGAGAAAGGAGGAAAAATTATAGAGAGGCTGAGGGATTTGGGGGGATTTATAATTACCACTCCAGAAGAGTAGTGAAGAGTAGAAATGCATTTTGGCTTAGGTAGGACCTAAGGGCAGTTCTCATTCAGGAGCCAGACAGACAGAGTGACAGGTAGATCTTCAAGAGACTGCCCTGGGCCTCCTCAAATCAGGAGTATTTATACCCTGAAAATGGCTTGTGGCTGTGAAGTTTCCAGATGCAAGACAAAGGGAACCTGTTGTGGACAATGAGTCTTTTGCCTGTTGGTAGGCTTAGTGCTTTGATTGACAAAGACGTGATGAATGTTGGAATAGCTCTCTATTGTGGGTGCTGTGAGGACAGACGAAAGAATCCAGGTGTACAAGGGATGGAAATCTGTCAATCAGTGTCCTGGTGGGCTCCTCACAGTTGGATTCCCTGGAAAATTCCAGCTTCTATTTAAGCCTATTATCCGCAGGAATGGTGTGTATTTGCCTGACAAATGACTCAGTCTTACCTGGAGGAATTTTGGAGTTGACCTACGCTTCTCACATTTACAGTCAAATTCTTTCCCTCGCCCAGTTTGACCTCTCTGTCACCTCTCAGGCTTGAATTTGATATCAGATCCAATAAAATGTGTTGCCAATTACATATGATGCCAATTAGGTATGGTGCCCATCCAAACCGTACTGATATTGGGGACCCCCAAAGCGGGGCCTTACGAGAGAGAGAGAGAGCTGGGGAAGTGTTTTCCTGTTAAGAGCTGGAAGTGCTTTTCTGTTTGATGACATATAATTGCCAAATACCTTTCCCTTGTTAGTTCATTTAATAAAGATTTCTTTTTTTCAAAAAAAAAAAAAAAAAAGAGCAACCTCGCTACAGTGTCTTTTTAATTTGAGCTCAGTTACACATGCTACCACAATAGACGCATTCAGTTGGGATGAACCTGAAAATGCTTTGCCCTATATCTGCAAGAGTTGTGGGTTTAGGGGAAGCAGAAGGGTGATTAAGTGTAGAGAGGGAGCCAGGGGGTGGTAATCATATAGAAGGGTGCTGCTTCTCCAGGGATGGAGAAGAAAAGCAGGCTTGATCTGTCACAGCTGTGGCTGGCCCAGATCGCCACATCTTGACATGTACATTACACTATTACTGGAAAAAATCCAGTAACAGGCCCCTTTCACATGACTATTACATTGGCTGGGGCTGTGCATAGTGGAAGCACTATCAAAGCACTGCATTCCTCAGTGCAGCACCAGAACAGATGGGCTGTACTGTGGAAGGAAGGAGTGAGTCCTCTTAGGTAACATCCACCAGCAGCTGGCCAGGTGCAGAGGGGAGCATTCCAGAAATGCTCCCATCCTGGCAATGACATTTCTGGGATGGTGCTGTGACATTGCGGGATTCAGGTATGGTGTGGAAAGGACCTTAGGTGTACATGTGTAATGTTTTTGTGTGATTTGCTTCTTTTCTTATACTCTTTTTTCCTTTTTGTTCTTGTGGTTATGGTTTTGTTTGTTTGTATCTTCTGTTAGAATCAATAAACATTATATCTTTGAAAAGAATGATAATGTTTCATCATTGTTGTAGTGTCAGCAAGCACTATTTGCATTCGATAGACAGTGTGCTCTGTTTACATGAGGGTACTATTCCAGGAACCCCTGCCTGAAACAAAAAATACAGAGCATCACATCCCATTATAATCAATGGATGTGATGAGTGTGTGTCTGCAGCAGCACAGGCACATGCTTGATGCATCCACTGACTATAATGGGACATGATGCTTCCTCTGACCTTGCCTTCCTGCTTGCAGAGACCATGGTAAGGAAGGATGCACTGTGGGTACCTAATAGGTCCTACCCAACATAGATGTTCTGTCATAGGTGCTGCAACCTCTAAAATGTTTATCCGTATCACACACCTCTTTCTAATTCTTCATAATGGCCTCTATGGAGATGGCTATCACATGGCTGTGCCTGAGTCATGCAGTTTTACATGACTATAGTACTACCAAATGATCATTTCTAAGGGTAAACAATCCTTTGCAGCTTAAGCACTATACAGAAAATATATATGTCATGTAATGTCAGCTCAAATATATATTTTTTTCAGTGCAAGTGGTACACATACCGTATTTGCTGGCGTATAAGACACACTTTTTTTTCTTAAAAATACCCTTTGAAAATGGGGTGCATCTTATACACCAGCAAATATGGTAACACTAGAAACATAGGGAATGAACCAGGAGCCAAAGTTCTCCTTGCCCAAGCAAACAGGAAGGGAAGGGGTACTGGAATCCAGGTTTAGCACTCCTTACCTTCTTCTCCTCTCCTGTTCATTTTGACTCTCCTAGGGTCCAAGAAAAACTGGTGCAGCACTGTTTTCATTTCCCTTCTCTTCTAGTGCAACATTCCTTTCATTCCCCTCATCAGGGAACTAAAACATTTTTTTCTTGAAAAATACCCCTTGAAAGTAGGGTGCGTCTTATATGCTGATGCATCTAATATGCTGGTAAATACGGTAATCATTAAGTGATGAAAGATGAAGCGAGGTACATGCATATGCAAATGAGCACACTGATACTGAGGACAGGTTGAGGTGGAAAGAAGTAAGGAGAAGGCCACAAATTTTTCATAGAAAGACACTCGTCTCCTGGATGATAATAATAAAGAAGCAAACACCTTGGGGGGTTTTTCTGTTGAAACTACTGAAGAAGTAATAATAAAAGTAATAACAGTAATAGTAATACAGTCAGCCCGCCCCTTTCAGAGGTTGGGGTCTGGAAGCCCCATGAAAGTGGAAAAAATGCAAATTATTATAAGCCCCCCAGAGCATGTTTAACACATCAAGAAAGTACCTGTACCAGCAGGGTGGCTGGACCAAGCCACATGTGCATTCCCTCGCTTGCTCATTCACCTGCATGGGTGGGAGGAGGGAAAGGGAATGGGATGTGAAAGCAGGAGGAGGGAGAAAGACGACAGCTGTCTCATCCTCTTCCCCATTCCCATCCACAGAGGTGAGCAAGTAAGCAAATGTGTGTGCCCTCTCGTCTCCTGTCCCATCCTCGCCCCACCCACCCACAGGAGTGAGCAAATGTACACGTGCATTCCCATCCTGTCCCCTTCCCCCTAATTGTGTGAGGGAGGGAGGGAGGGAGGGACAGGTGCACCCTCACTCCTCCCAGCTGTTCCCCTTCCCCCTGCCTGTGCAAGCGAGCAAGAGAGCAAACGCATGTGCCCTCCCTCCCTCTCATCCCTTCTCTCCTTCCCCCTCCCACTTGTGCAAGGGAGCACACGAGCAAACACACATACGCACTCTCCTCCTGCCTGATCCGCTTCCCCCCAAAACCTACAAATAATCACATCTGTGAATGCTTAACCCGCAAATGTAGAGGGTCAACTATAATAATAGTAACAGTAAGGACAGTAACAAGTATATAGAACTGAAGCATGGTAACTGATTTGCACATCCCAGAAGAGGAGAGAAGAGAAGTTTTCAAAATGCTCATTAAGTAGATGTATCCATATTATCAATTAAAGGGCAACAATCGAAATAACTATAAGGTTTCTGTGTCTTATTGTAACTTTGAAATGAGGTGCCTCAATAATAGTCACAGTAGATCCCGCAGGATAACAATACCAAACGTCTTACGTCCAGGATTGTTTTGCTTACTACCTCAGTAATGTAGGCAAAGAGTATGGACAACAGAAAGAAAGGCCCACTGAATTGACATACCTGCGATATTTACCAAAGAGATTATGAAAAGTCATTAAAATATCAACTTCTATATTTATAATTCCATACAGGGCATGTGCAGAATGCTCACCACTTTACCTTTAGCACTAGGAAAACTTGCCTCCAGCTTTCCACCTCAACAGTCAAACAGAATGTCTCTCACCTGCCTGACAGTTGGCCTGCCGGTCATAGGAATTCTCTGGCATCAACACAGCTTTCTTCCTGTCCCAAAAGGGTTACTTTTCTTCAGGAAGCACAAGATCCTTGCTTGTAACCAGCAAAGCAACTCTGTCTAGAGTACTGACGCCAGTTTGTGATCAAGCCACACTAGTGACTTTTGTAAAAAAATCTTAGGACGCTATGCTGTCCCACTGTGTGATGGTTTGCTCATACAGATTTCCCCCATTAGTCTTCCAGGGTTGAATTTCAGGCTCAATTAATCATCAACTAAGGAGACGATGGAGAGGGTGTGTCAAATTGGACTTGCCATCAATGGCCCTTTCCATCCTACACTGCTATAGTGCTCTTATTCCACATTCAACTTCCTGTGGAATTCTGGGGTTTGTAGTTTACTGAGGCCAAAGAGCTCTCTGGCTGAGAATTCTCAATGCCTCTCCCTAAACTGCAAACCCCAGGATTCCACAGGATGTTGAAAGTGGAATAACAGCACTATAGCAGTGCAGTGCAGAAAGGCCCAATGTCCACGATCTGTTTGGAAGCTTCCAGTTCATGTATATACATCTGTATAGCCTCTTATCATGGCCAAGAATCATCCACCGTTACCATGCAGTGCATTTCTTCTGTGCTTACAGGGCTTCCCCCAGGGCTATCTCTACTGTTAAGCACAATGAGGCAGCTCCTTCAGCTCGCAGATGGTGATGAATAGCTCTCCACTTGATCATTCCTTCTGAGACCCCTTTGCCTATCCTCTTCTTAGAGAACAGAGCTACGTGTACCGTGCATCTCTAAAGTTTCTGCTGTGGTGCAGCATGGATGCACCAGTATCACCTGTACAGAAGTAAAAGGTGCATTGTCATCCTGTTCTCTGCCTCAGGCAGCAAAATCTCTTGGGCCAGGCCTGGAACCTGCACAGTGTTGAACAAGAGAAAGGGTTCACTCTTAAATTCAGGTTGCTCCAATATGCAGCCATGGCAGAATAAAAGACTGCATCTTAATGTCCCAGCTTCAACATTAGGAGCTGAATCAACATTTATTAGCTTTGTGTTTTAATGTTAGATTATCCAATTCATACACACAGAATCAAACACAAATTGTAACACAATTTACTGGTGGAGGTCTTCACATTTCCAAGATGATGGTGATGGTGATACATCTAAAAATGCTGACAAATGCTTCAGTGCAGTTGATATATACAAAAATGATGAGCTCTGAACATATACACAACAATGCACACATTTTGAAAAATGTAAATGAAATAGGTATAAAACGTACTACATGAAAATTTGATTGACTGATTGATTGATTGATTGATTGGAGGGGAAGAGGAGGAGGAACATGCAATTAGTCTGGAAGGAGGATGGAATAAACCTCACCCATCCTTCACCTTGCTCCATGGCAAGCCACTATTTATAGGGTACTAGTGTATATACCCAGCATTGCCCGGGATTATTTTCTCATAGGTAATACTTGTTAGAAAGATTTGAGACCCTGCATCTCTAATTCCCCAAACTGTCTTGTCCAGTACCTGTATTTTTTTCCCATATTCCACAATCCAATCTGTATTCAGAGTTGTTAACATACAGAGCTGGGGTTCCTGAGGGAATACACTGCCCTTCTCTTTGCTGCTAGACCTCATCTCCACAGCAACCAACCAGGCCCAAGAGCTCTCTGGCTGAGAATTCTAAAGGCTCTCCCTAAACTGCAAACTCCAGGATTCTATAGAAGGTTGAAAGTGGAATAATAGCACTATAATAGTGTAGTGTGGAAATGGCCACAGCATACTGTGTTTGGTCTTGGTTTGAAGTACTAGCATTGACCTTCAAAGCCCTTCATGTTTTGGGCCAGATTAGCTGAAGATTGCTTCTTCCTTCATATGGATTTTGAGATTATCCTTGGAGGCTTTTCTCTGGACACACCATTTAGCAAGAAGCAGTGTATGATCAATGAATGGAGGGACTTTTTCTTGGTATCACCCCAGTAAAGGAGTGTTCTCCCCCACCAAAAGTCTTACTGGGTTCCTTCTGTTTTGAGCCAGATGATATGTACATATATGAATTAGAGTCAGCATGGTGTAGTAGCTTGAGCATTGGGCTATGACCTTGGAAACCAGAGTTCAATTCCCCTTTTGGCCATGGAAATCTAATGGGTGACAGCGGGCACATCTTAAACTGTCACCCCCCAGAAAACCCCATGATAGGTTCATGACAGGTTTGTTATAGACCTGTGTGGATGGATGGATGGATGGATGCATGGATGGATGGATGGATGGATGGATAGATAGATAGACAGACAGACAGACAGACAGACAGACAGACAGACAGACAGACAGACAGACATAGGCCCTTTTCGCACCTTACCTCTGTCCGGCACAGTTGTGCGGGGAACACGCACGCAGCCTCTTCCGTGAGGCTCTCATGTCCCTGCTGCTTCGGCTCCGCAGGAGCTGCCTGCTGGATGTCAGGCAGCATGAGGCCTCCTCCTCTTCCTTCTGCAGCGCAGCTGGGTATTTTCCCAGGCTGCACTGGGGGAGGAAGCATGAGGGCTGTGGCTCTGCAGTCCCACATGGACGGTAAGTGCGTACGGAGCCCCGGAGCGATGCGTGATTGTGCAGTATTTTTGGCTAAAAGCCTAAAATGATATAGTGGGCGATGGGCACCTGCCAGTCCTGGCAGTGTCGCACGATTGCAAGGACATCATCTGAAATGCTCCTCGCAATCACGCAATGCTCTGGAGGCCCTTTCACATGAGAAATGCCATGCGAAAGGGGCCATACACAGAGATACAGAGAGAGAGAGAGCAATAACAACTGGGTCAGAGATAGGGAACCTTTTTTCTATGAAGAGCTACAGCACCTTATGGATAATCTGTTATGGGTCACATGTCAGTGGTGGCGGCAGGGGTGAGTGCTGAGCTAATGACCTTTTTTTCTTTTTTCCCCTTTCTTTCTTTATAAAATCCTCTCTTTCCTCCCTCCTTCTGCCGTCGCTTCTCCTGTCCCCCCTCCTTCTACCTGATAGCTCTCAGGTCATACCCCATCTTCTTGAAATGACAGTTTTATTCTCTGCTGCTGAAATGTTTAAGCTGTATCTGAGGCCCTTTCTGCAGGAGGCTGT
The DNA here is from genome assembly GCA_030412105.1 of Cyclura pinguis. Classification (NCBI taxonomy): domain Eukaryota; kingdom Metazoa; phylum Chordata; class Lepidosauria; order Squamata; family Iguanidae; genus Cyclura; species Cyclura pinguis. Next base: position 105,143,062 of record CM059600.1, on the reverse strand, counting down.
CATCCCGACATGGTGACAGGAGAGAAGCAGGACCGTGACAATGCTTCCGCAAGACATCGTTGCGGTTCCTTTCTTTTCCCATTGCCAGCTGCTGTGATTGCAGACTAAATCATTGACGGGTTTTCCCCATCAATGACCCCCGATTGCTCAACTGTCCCACATTTTCCTGCTCTGTGGAAGGCTTGGAAGTGCAATGGAGGTGCTTGCTGCCCCAGTGCAGCATGGGAAAGTGCCCAGCTGCGCTGCAGAAGGAAGAGGTGTGTCCATTGTGCTTCCTTCCACAGGGAGCCAGTCTGGTGTGAAGGGAAGCATTCCCATTGTGCTCCCACAGCGGTGGAGGCACTGCTGGAATCACAACCAGAGGACAACATGGGACGGTAAGGTCCAGAAAGGGCCTGAGTTTTTCTTGTTCATACAATTCAGGATGGATTTGTTTTTTAAATTGGATTGTAGGCTGCCCAAAAAACTTTGTTGCTGGGTGGGATAAATGCTGCCAATTTATGTATATATTTATATATGGATTTTTATATAAATTATCAGTATTTCGCAGCATGCAAATACTAAATTTCAGTAGTCTGTAGGGTGGTCATTATAGTGTAGACACATTGGATGTGCAGATGCTGAAAAGCACAAGGCCTCTGAATATTTTGAAGAGATAATTACTACTGCTCTGTTTGGTATTGTCCCTGCTTACGACCTATAAGAGTAGAACATTTTAGTTATACAGGGCAATTGATTGATTGATTTTATACTCCACCTTTCCCCCAGGATGGGATCCCAAACAGGATATATTTGTGCACGACCCAGGCTAACCTAAGGCAGAAGAGGAAGAGTGTTTGTGTATCTGAACTCGTAAGGAACTAAAGTGCAAATGCAAGGGCATATACCTAACTTCCCAACAGGACTGCTCATGCCAGCAGGGGTTGGCTGCTCTGGAAACCATGAATGGGCATGCTCCATAGTCCAGAAGTCTCCATTTTGACCACCATGTCAGCAGTGATATTTCATCATTTTCTGCAAACGAGAGCTTTTCTTTTTCCACTGAAATGGCTGTTTTTCAGTTGACCTTTTTTTTAAAAGAGGGGGATCCAGGGTATGTGTGGGGTCATTAGTTATTTGGCAGTGCTTAGTGGGCTTCCAGGGGTTCTCAGTAGCTGCACAGGACCCTTCAAAGGGCCACTGTGGTCTGTAGGGCACATGATTCCCACCCCTCTATTAATTAGAACAGACAGCTTCCTTCCTCAGCCTTTGGTATCATCAGGCCTGGCTGCCTCTCATTTCATGTTGTCTATCCGATGGTGAGAGAAATGTCCTTCAGTTATGGGAGATTATTTTCTGCTCTCTGCTTTGAGACACACATGGAAGTTTTAATCATTACTAGCTAGCAGCCCTGGGAGAGTTCCCCAGCTCCAAACTTGGAAACAAAGTCTACATTGCTCGTTAAGTGGGTCAAATTTCAAGAAAGTCAGGAAAACATCTTGAAAACAGCAAAAATGTAATTTACAAAGAAAACAATCCAAGCATTACTGCCAAAGAGTTTTCCAACAGGAAGGAAGAAAGAATTTCATTTTTTCCCCCATACACAGGAAGAATGTACTGTACATTTAATTTGTTGTTTTGGGAGCACAGGAAACATCCACTGGCTTGGCTGTGTTTAATGCAATGAAGCCTGAATGGGATGTAGAGAAATGTCTCACCTTTGTTACAATTGTTGATAGCTGACAGCGATTACCCCTTCTCTTTACTACCTGTTGGTGCATGCCTTTTTTTGGGGGGGGGAGGGCCTTGCCAGTGCCTCAACTAGTGCAGGATAGCAGAAAATTAAGATTTACTATAGGCAAGACATTGGATCGGAAATATTCTTATAAAAAACTACATCCCTAAAAGCAAGACCGTGCCTTTCAAAATAAACACAGCTTTAGAATCCAATTAATTAACTAAATTACACAACATGTTTAGTGGAATTCTTTCAACTCTATGTATCATTAATCTCAGAAATAAGCACACAAGAGAAACAGTAATATTTCAGGCCATAATATAAAGCAAGGGTTCCCAACTTCAGTTCCTCAGATATATTTGAATGTTCACTCCCAGGAGTCCCAGCCATCATGGTCAACGCTTACAGATTCTGGGAGACGTAGTTCAACATCTGGGAATGAAGTCAAGGACATTACAATCAAGACGCACCAAGGTTGTATAGGATCAGTTTCCACATATGGAATTAAGCATTGATTGTGTTGAATGGTAACTTTGCACAATCCAATGCCTAATGGATTGTACAACACAATACCCAACCAAATGTGCAACTGAAAACAGACCAGAGAGGATCTTATGCATGCCTAAGATACTAACAAGACTCTGGACTATGTATCCACTTGGTTGAAGCCAAAGAAATGGGTAGCTGGGTAGAACTATTGCGTATATGGTAGCTTGATAGCAGTAATGATAGAAACAATGATATCATTCATAAAACTTATTTTCCATTCTACAAAAGAGAAACTGACAGGAAGAGTTAATGAGTAGTTCAGGGCTAGGCAGGGACTGACAACCCCTCTCAGGAGTAAGTCCCATTGTTTTCAGTTGGGATATTCCTTGGTTACATTGTAAGGCCATTTCCACACAGGGCAAGGGAATCGCCCTGTGCCACTACTTACCGGATCTTCTGGCTCCCCGGTCCGGTCCAGGCTGCTCTGGAGCAGTGCGTGATCGTCAATTCGCTCTGCTCCGGTGTCCAAAATGGCGGCTTCTGGTTGGTTGCAGGTCTTGACCAACCGTTGAAGCTCGCCAGCCTAAAGCCTGCCCTCAGCAGATCACAGGCTCACATTGGTGTGAGCCTGCAAATCTGTACAAGGGAGCAGGCTTGCAGTGGCACGCTCCATGCTTTTGAAAGACCGGAAAAATCAGGTCTTTCGAAAGCATGCTGGAGGACCACTTGGAGTCATTCCAGAGAGGACTGAGGTGCGGATCTACACTAAGTAGTCCGGACCCAGTCCGCTCTAAGGTGCAGACATCCTCCGTGGAGGACGCACTGCACCGTTTTTATTACCCTGTGTGGAAATGGCCAAGAGAAGTCTTGAGATAACTATTTCCAGCTGGTTCAACAACACCTACCTCTTGTGCCTGATCTTGATACATTACTTAGAACTGTGTCCTATGCGTAGTTGTTCTAGAACACCATCATTTTAGTGATCTAGAAATGTGGACATTTATCTAGACTGTGTGACAGTAACAATCATTTTCTCCTTTGAATTTGTCTCTGCTTGCATTCATTATCTAGTGATTGTCCTGAGAACTTTGGTGAGGGGTTAATAACATGTCCTCAAAAGTACTAAACTATTGTGTAAACGGAGTGTAATATTGCCAGGGACAGGCAGGATGATGCAGTGGTTTGAGTGCCGGGATAAGACTCCAGGAGACCGGCATTCAAATTGCCTAACAGCCTTGGAAAGAGGAAGTCACACTCCTTTGGGGAAGGCAACAGTAAGCCCCCTCTGAACAAATCTTGCCAAAATAATCTGTGATGGGTTCACTTTAGGAGCACTATAACTCAGAAACAATGTGAAGACACACAACAACAATAATAATATTTCCAGTCATTGGAGGAGTCTGTCCTTTTGAAGGTTCTAGTTTATGTGACACTATCTCCTCTTTGATGTACCAATAGATCCCATCAACCTTCTCTTTCCTTCCGGTACAGTGTAGGTCCAGAAGTGCCTGTGGGTGTATGTACACTACACAGTTACAGCACTTTGATACCACATTAACTGCCACGGTTCCTGTCTCCGCAGTCCAGAGATTGGCATTTTGACAATGTTCTAAGAATTCTGTGCTAGACAGTGCTATAACTCAATTCCAGTGCTATAACTCAAAGAAGGGCATTACAGCTTTCTGACAAAGAATTCTATGTTTCTTTCCAAACTACAAATCCCAGCATTTGGTTGTATGGAACCACAGCAGCTAAAGTGGGATTAAACTGCTATAATTTTTGATGTCAAAGTCTTCAACATGGAATCTGTATTTAGCCATAGTCTTAGGATGGGACGTGGAAGAAGGAGATTAGGCTGTTTTGGGTACAACAGAGCAATTGGAGTGTTTGCTAGGTAATGTTAACTTGCAACTTGGACTTTTCTAGAATTTCTGAGATGAAGAAGCAAGCATTTATTAAAATATAAAACCCAGCTGCTAACCAGATATAGATATTTGCTTGTGTAAAACAAAACAAAACAAAAAAGTCAGCACTGTTTGCAGCCCAAAACAATTCTTCATAAACTGCTACATGTAAAATCCTGATAGGGACGCTGCACCCAGAGGAATGTGCATGGGTATGTGACAATAAAATAAGACCAACTCTCTTGGATTATAATCATCAGTTATTTGGTCAGTTTGTAGGTCTAAACAAGTACTTAATTATACTCTGCCTGTGGGAAAATGGAGAGCAGATTACAAAATTAACTGATGAGGATTACTAATGGAATAAGCAACAAGGGCGGGGAGAACTTTACAAGTCCTCAAACACATTCTTAAATGAACCATGGATAGTAATCTCTCTCTTTGGGTTGCTTGGCTTCCAGAACCTTGCATCCAGCTGCTATTCAGCTTAATCCAGTGATTTCACATTACATAGATATCCCAGGATGTAAGAAGCTGTAACAGAACAATGTATTATTCCTTAGTATTTCAAAGGACAAAGGAAGTGAAGAAATAAATGTGAAATGCTGGATTTTGCAACACCAAGTTGCATATGCAGCAAACATATTGCTGTTATTAATGCAGGTCTTCTGTGCTCTTTTCCTGCTCCTACAACAGCTGTGCTCCATCACCAAGGCATATTTGTCTTTATCTTTCACTGTTCTGTCATCATTGGCAGATGGCAGAAGGAATCTTAGGTGTGGTTGTTCTTTTAGAGAACTAAACAATGACCCAAGGTTTGCTCATTCCTTCCCTCATGATTTCAGATTTCCATTTCTTCAGCTTGGTTTAGACAAGACCTCTTTGCTCAGAAGTGCAGAGATGGAGCATGGGATCAACTGTGTGGGCCAGTTCATATAAGCACATGGGTTGGTGTGAGTTGAGTTAATCTTTATTCAACCTGGTAGTCTATTTCATCACTCCGTCAGTTTATCCATCAGTAAGTGACAAGCCTTGTACATTTTAAAACTCAGGCATGCTGATATTATTGTTGCTACTGGGCATTTGTACTTAAGAACCAGAGGCCCCTTTGTATTACACAATTATAGTACTATTATTCCACTTTAACAGCCACGGTTCTATCCTATGGCATCCTGGCATTTGCAATTTAGGTTTTTAGTATTCGAGAGCCAGCATGGCATAGTGGTTTGAACATTGGACTATGATCCTGGAGACCAGGGTTCGATTCCCCACTTGGCCATGGAAACCCACTGAGTGACCTTGGCACATTATACACTTTCAGTCCTCAGAAAACCCCATGATAGGTTTCCCTTAGGGTCACCATAAGTCAGCAGTGACTTGAAGAGGCACACAACAGCAACAACAATTTAGAATTCTCAGCCAGAGAGCTCTAGTGCCTTGTTGAATTAGAATTCCCATGATTCCATAGGGTGCAATCAAGGCAGTTCAAATGGAATCGGAATGCTATAATTTTGTAGTATGAAAGGACCTGGGTATTTAGAGAGTGTAAAGAACTCAATGGCTACTACTACTTTGTTTCTAAGGTCTCACATGGACCAACAGTGGCAGCCTTTCTCTATCAGTAAAACAAATCTGCTTAGGGCTTTGTTCTCAGCATTAAAGGAGCTATCAAAGTACCTACTTGGGGGACAGACTTCAACACCTTGTGAAGTTCAGAATAAAACCCAAAGCAGTTTCACAGCTTACCAGCTCACTGACATGAAAGCCAACAGCCACCACTGCCTTTAAACCAATGGGCCCTGGACACTTGCTTCATATACAGACCTGTTTCTGAAGACATTTTAGTTGTGTACTAAACCGATTATGAATTCCCTTGCACATCCATTCACTAAATACCCTCCATTAAATTGTGTTTTAAAAACACTTATTATATAGGGTTGTAGTGACACTTATTTTCTGTTAATTATTGCAATGTTTTCCATTTTTTTTATTAATAAAGTAGAGTAGTTTTGAGAAAAACTTGAACAAATTGAACTTGAACAGAATTATTCTCAGTCAATAAATATCTTCTGGTGATGATCATTAAATATTAGAGAAAAGAAATATTTTCTAAAGTTACATTGGTTACATTAATAAAAACAAAACAAAAACAAAAAAACCTCGAAACATACATATATATAATTCAACGTTGCTTCTGTTAGTTTGAACTTTACCACTTCTTGAAAAATAACATAGATTTACTACCTATCACCTAAACTTCTTCTCCTTATATAACCTCTTTCTGTGTTTTCTCTGTGCTAGTTGATTTTGTTCCTCTTATATGTCAATATATACATACACACACACAGAAATATACATCATTACGTGCGCATAAACTAGCCATTTTACCGAAAGATCTGTATCCAATCAGAATGATAATCTGATAAATTGCAAAATTTTTCAATCTATTTGAATATCTCAATTTTGCAGTTGCCACTGCCTTGATATTACTTATTTGATGGGCTGCATGTGCAGTGCTAATGTGTGTCAAAGCCTAAAAGACCGAGAGTCAGTGTAATTCTGAACATTTTAAATTACGTTTCCAGAACAAAAAATTTACCACAGATCCACTGACTCAGATGCACCCTGTTGCGGAACCTTTTGGGCTAAAACATAGCTTGGGTTATGTGTCATATCTTGTCCAAATCGGAACTTAGAGTAGTAATATTTTTGGATTACAACTCCCAGCTTGCCCCTGCAAAAAAAAATTAGAATTGTATTCCAAAATTATATTCTAAAAAAGTAACATTTCCAAACCCTGGGTGAAATCATGGGATAGATGCATGATTCCCTTATCACAGACTAGTGAAAGTTATAACCACCAGGTAACCAAAAGAGGAGAGGGACTGACCTAGAACTGGTAGCAATAGGCTTATTTCTATGTAGTCCAGAGCCCTCTGCTAACTTGAACTAGCCAATGGAACGGTCAGATTCAAACTACTGCTGAGTGGTGTCCACACAATGCTAGGATTGGTTCTTTCCAGTACAGAGTCCTCCCTAATTGAGATTCATTGGCAGCCAATCAATATACTTGCAATTAATCTAAACAAGGAGTCCTAACATGCCCTGGATTGTTGGGTGCATTGATGATCAAGTTGCTATTACGACAATCTTTTAGCAATCCTAGATGGAAGAAATAGAGTACCAATTTAAACCACAAATAAAATGTTAGTGAATCCATCATTATTAATCTTTCTGTCAGTTTTAATCTTGGGGACATTACCTCACTCAACACTCATAGAAAGGAGCTGCCAAAAATGATGATGTCATCATCAGCGAGCACATCTGACCATGGCTGCTGATTGCTAGAGCTAAGTACAAGTTAATAAATCCCCTGATACCTGGATATGTAGCAGTGTTTTATTACAATGCAGGCAATCCAGGATACTACTTTAATTAAAGGGTCTGCCTGGACAGTGGGAGAAATGAAGCAAGACAACTTTTTCCTATACAGTAAACTTGTAAAGTATAATTGTCCCAACACATTTCAGATCAGCATCCTTCGGTTGCCATGTAAAATCAGATTTTTATTGTGCCACACTGAACAAAAAGTTTAATACCAGAACTTCTACATTTCAGCCCACCCCTGAAAGCCCTTGGAAGCTGTAAAATGTGCATTTCAATTATATAGATTTACCCAATGAAATGAAATGCAGGCATTGCTTGCTTCCCTTGGAAAATATTGCAACATCAGTTTAGAATAATCTGTTTACTCCAGTTAATATGAACATATGAGAAATGAGGTTATTCTCAGTCTGGACTTGAATTTCCATTTAGCCCAGGTTCCATGATGTGACCATAGAGGAGACAGTTGCCATTCTGGTAGTGTGCTTATTAGAAGAGGGTCTCTGATGAGTGATGTGGCTTTTGATAGCAATTGCGATTCAGAATGTCCAGTCATCCCAGTCCTCCTAATACATTTCTGTAAACATACCTGACATCTGTGTGCTGAACATGGGAGTCTGTACGTGTATATTGGCATGTCCGTAAGTGAAAGAATCCATATCATGTAGTGTATCTGTGCATGTACAACTCTAAGAACTTAGGTATTCTTTTCAAGATCTCTTTCTCAACATAGAGAAGTTGAGCTTGACCTTGTGGTCACAAGGCCCATCCTTGCTCTAGGAATATATTGACCATGTAAAGCAGGTGTAGGAATCATATGGGCCTCCATGTGTTGTTGAATTGAAGCTTCTAGCATCCTCACCTTTTGAATGTGCTGGCTAGGCCTGCTGCAATTTCCCTTCCGACAGCTTAATGATTCTTAGCCCTCAGGTAGAGAAATTATGAACATTCAGCCTAGGATGGTGAAATCCAAACACATATAATCTGTGAATTGGCATTTAGTATATACAGACAAGCTGCTCTTGATCTCTCTCTGGAGCCCTTATCCTAGTCCTAACTGTACAATTTTTTTTAAAAAAAAGATAAACATTGTGAGGATGTTTGAGATCAACAGTGGACAGACATCAATGCTACATTTTTGCTAGATCATCCCAAGGTCAAACAAGTTGGTTTCCTCAAATAAAATGAGTATCTAGCTAATGTCTTATTCCCCATCACCTCATGGCTCTTAGAAGTCTTCAGTTTGGAGAAAGACTCTCTTCCATGAAAACTACCTTTTCTGAAATAATTATTGCTTCTTTCTTTTTAAGAGGTACAAAACAAAGATTATAATGATGGTTACCTGACATTGGTCATGTGATGAAATTTACAAAGTAATTTTCTATTTTTATCTCATTTTTCAGCACGATGATAATCATTGCCATGACCATTCTCCAGTTGGGAAATACATGAGTTTTCCCTGGGGATTGTAAACAATACTATCTATCTCCACACACACACATACATTCACTATTGAATTTTCCAAACTGGAACAACCTTCTTATACACATGCCCTAGGACAGGGTGCCTCCTGTGGCCCATTAAGTGCAACCAAGTAACGCTGAAACGCAGCTCAGTATTGTAAGTGGCACATGCTTAAGGTAACAGCACAGCAAAGAATTTATTTTAATAATCTGTATGTGTAATTGCCAGGTATTAGTAATGATGAAAAATCCAGTAGTCCTTACCCTGTGGCAACCACACCTGGGAGCCATCCCAGTGGTCAGTAACGCCCTGAATGGGAAACATCTTTGTGCCCTATCTCTCCTACTGTCAAGAGATATGCAGTGTTGCTTAGTTGTGCTGTTTTGATCACAAACGCAAAACAGCATAACAGGACCTATTAACAGGGTCCCAGGCTTTCATTACAATGTCCATGAAAAGGACTCAGTAATTTGAGTGTCAGTATTCCTTGCTCTACATCTGTCACCAGCCTGAATCCCCACAGGCCTTCTATCAGGCAGGTCATTTCTGCAGCTGAGTTTGGTACCCCTTAACCTCAGCACCTTAGGGTGAATATTCAGCTCATCTACCTACAAGTTCAGTCACCGCTACTTGGAATACATCTCTCCGTATGAGCCTGCCCAAGTATTATGTTGTTTGGCTTTCTCTCTTCCCATCATCCTCCCAGGCTTTCGTGATGAGGACATGGGAGAGAGCCTTCTCAGTGGCTGCTCCTAGGCGCCTGTCTCTGTTCTCTTTTTATTGGGAAGCAAAGATCTTTCTATGTCTCTAGCCTTTAACTGGTAGGAATAGAAAGATGTGCAATGGGTGTGCTGTTTTTAATTTGTGATATGTATTCCGTGGTTTTAATTGCGTTTTAAATTAAGCTGTAAAAGTAATTTTTTAAATTGGATTGATGGTTTAATGCTTTTTAAATTCTTGTGTTCTCATACAATTTTAACTGTTTTATTTTGACTTACATTGTAAGCTGTTTTGAATTCCATTTGGAAGAAAGACAGGATACAAAGCAAGCAAGCAAGTAAGCAAACAAACAGTCATAAACTCATTTGATTTTAGAAACTAAGCAGGATCAAGTCTGGTTAGTACTTTGAGGAAATGCCACTGGGTAATGCCAGGGATTTCTGGGCAGGGCCAAGAGAGAATCTTGCCTGAAACCCTGGAGAGCTGCTGCCCCTCAGAATTAAAAACAAAGGATTACATAGGCCAATGTTCTGACTTATAGGGTGGCTTTCTATATTCCTGAATAAGATATTACTGTTCTGCGAAGGGAGCTATCAGAAGTTAAAAATCTTATTCTTATTGTTGTTGCTGTTGTTGTTGTGTGCCTTCAAGTCATTCATAACAAGTCTAAGGAGAATTTATCATGGGGTTTTCTTGGCAAGATTTGTTCAGAGGGGGACTTGCCTTTGCCTTCCTCTGAGGCTGAGAGTGTGTGACATGTCCAAGGTCACCTAGTGAGTTTCCATGGCCAAGTGGGGATTCAAATTGGTCTCCACAGTTGTGTCCAAACCATTACACTCTGCTGACTCTTACTGGAATTTAATGCTATGGCTCCTGCCCTGCCAGACTTGCTGCCCTAGAACTGGGCCAGTGATCAGAAATACAGAGCTATAACCACAGCCACTTCCATATGGCTTGAGACTTATGACCTTACCTTTTCAGCTTGGAAGGAACTGTACAATATTATTTTCGGTGCACCACAAAAGAACCTGAAAAGGGAACCCTGGTCATTTGAAAGTGTCTGTTCAGCTGAGGGCTTATCATCATTCCATCTCCACTCTGTCAAACATCTGTGTTGACATTTTACCTACCCTGTGTCTTCTACATCTCTTTCCTCTTGTCCTGCTTCAAATACCTTATTCCATTTTATCCTGATCTAATCCCATGAGTTGCCTAATATCTATCCTTCAGTAGGTTGTTGTTAAGTGCCATCAAGCTGGTTTAAACTTATGGTGAACCTATTAGCAAGAGACCTCCAAGAGCCCCTGTTATTATTGCCCAGATCTTGCAAACTCAGAGCCATGGCTTCCTGGATTGCTACATGCAATGCCCAGGTACAAAAGATATGTACGAGTTCTGCTGTGTGCTCAGGAGCAGAAACAGATTTCAGAATGAAAGCAGAGCAGCTACTACTTTACTTGAGCTTGTGTATCAGAGCAGACTCAAATTCCAGTCTCTGAATTCACTCTATATCTGTCCTCCTTATCCTGCCTTCCCCTCTCCAGTGTTTGCTTCTTTATTTACTTGATGCATATCCTTTAAATATTAGATTATGTTTTCTCTAGGGCAGGGAGTGCCTTTGTGTACATCATCTTCACGCTGCCTGCTCTCATGAGGCCCTGAGGCCTGCTTGGGGTCCTTAGGTGCAACTGCAGTTGGAATAATAAATGAATAATGGATGGGAGTTTTGCCTCTTGGGCCTATCTCCAAATATAACTGTAAAACGAGACAAACAAGGTATTCATAGGGTTGCCAGATTCCCTTGTCGGCAGCATCATAACTGCTCCTGGGCTTATGGAGTTCTTTGCATGAAAGAGTAATTGAAGAAGGACTCGTGTAAACTAACGAAAGGCTTTGAACACGGGGCAGAGCGAGGGATTTTCACACTGGGGAAAACTTTCAAATACAGTTTGCATGAACTCAGATCTATTTACCTTTCAAATGTTTATAAATAATCTTGCTCCCGATTTGTGCTATTACAGAAATTTTTGAGGGAGGGGGAAGCGCATCTCTTCAGAGTCTCCCCTTGCTTTTTTTTTTTTAAAAAAAAGCTTTTAGATGCTGTCGTCACTCAAGTAGTCTCCACAGCAACAAGAAAATGATGCCATGAAAACACAGGTCCAAACAGGGAGAGAGGGCATAACAGTGAGGGCGAGGGAGCTGTGATTTAATAATAATAACAAGAAAAAAGATCTAATAGCAGTGTAAGGAAGACCACAATTCATGAAGGTTTTTTTTTTTTAACAAACTGTATTAGCTTCCAAGTTTGTTCTAACCAAATATGCCTCTTAAAACTCCAGCTTTCTTTTTACTGGGATGAACTGATGTGGTAATTTGGGAAAAAACACATAAAGATTGGAAATATGCAAAGTTGGCATCTAGTTTGAATCATGCATCCTCAAGTGCCATATATGTCAAAACACTATCAAAGGAAAGGTAGTGAGAAATATTCTGTCTAACTAGCGGATTTGATCTTGAGTAAACCTTCCCACAGATAAAGTCTGAAGCAGAAAAACAAATGCCTTTGGCTCATGGCTTTAGGAAGAAAAATAGCCAATGTGGTTGGTATACACCACTTTATCTTACTACATGAACTTTTCAGTTCCTATTGTTTTTTTTATTCAGACTCATGATATGCAAATTACTTACACAGAATTTACAGAATTCAAGGAGGAGAATTAAATTTATGCTCTTTGAAGTTTGTCCAACATGGATTTTTATAGTTTCCAATTTTAATTCATCCATTGCAGCTTTGATTAAGGTTATAGCATCAGCAACAGTTAATCATTTCGAGCACTGCATTATGTCCACCTTAGGGTCTGCATCAACTGCTGATAGAATGCAGTCAAATACCAGGTGGGTTAACGTGGCTTTGACAAATCGAATAATCCCCTAGTTAAGGGGGTGAATCAATGAGATTGTACTGGGAAGTAGGAAGACAATGTTAACATTTTCATTTTCCTACAGATTCAACTTTCCAACAGATTCGACTTTCCAACAGATTCGACTTTCCAAACAGATTCAGGATGACCAGGCACATTGTTTACTATTAATAAGATTTTTAAATTCCAAACCTTCCTGCTGGATATATATATGTATATGTATATGTATATGTATATGTATATGTATATATATATTACTTCTATGATGAAGCACTGGTGAAACCATTCTGTAAACAAGATGGCTGTCACCCACGCTTTCTTACTGTGTTGCCAAAGTATGGGCAGACAGTGTTTGTTTTTGTTTTTAAGAGTGTGTTGATTCTTCACTTTGTATACTATGCCTGGCTTTACCATATGCCCTATAGAGTGACCACATAGGACCGGAGTTGATGTGTCCTTCCATGCTTTATGCCCTGGTGACACCTTTGCAGTTTATGAATGTAAGTTCTAGTGGGCATTTTTTTTCCCCAGAAGAACCTAGTTTCATTGCAATTGAACACCTACTTTGAACGGCAGTCTTTCTCCTCTATCATTTTCTTAAACTGATTTGGAAATGTGGCAGTAGCTGCTCCAGAGGCAGAGGCAGCCTTGCTACTCAGTTTTATATTTTTAAGTTCAAACCTGTTCCTAAATCTGTGCAACCATTCCCTACTTGCAGCAAAGGGCTGAGGCAATTGCCAGCTGAAGATTTTGTACAGCCTCCATCCTTTCTGGTGCAACACATTGATGTTAATGGCAATTCATTGTCTGTTCATGTCCTCCAGACACAAATTTAATGCCTTTTCCATTTTAATTAAGCACCTGTCACACACTGTGGAGTTAACTTTCACAGTTTAAGGTGGAACAGCAAAAGTAGCATGAATTTCTTTTTTCTTTTTTCAGAATTTCACGGATGGAAGATTAATTCTTACCATACCAACCTCAGTGCACATTTTTGTTTTCTTTCCTGATTAAATCAACAACTTTCACCTTCTCATTTAAAAGAAGTACTGCCAGCATCAGCAATGGCTTTGGGGCCATTACAAACAACACAAGCACTCAAGCAGAATGACTTTACTACAGTAGTGTACTGCATAAAGACAATAACTTTACTACACAAGAAGGAGAATTTTACAGAACGACACTATACCATGATCACTGTACCAGGATTAGATCACAAACAGTAACCAAGAGGGCTACCAAAAGACTCAGTAGCATTACAGCCCATGCATACAGTGAGGAAATGTGAGACAGCATGGACTACATGAGACAGTGTGAGAGCATGAGCAGACAGGACACCATTTCCTTCCATTTTCCATGTAATGCAATATGTATTTTGCTTCATTACTTCAATTTCTATTTAATTGTTATCAAACTCAAAGTATGCATTTTTGGACCACATTTTACTCTGGGCCAGTGAAATTGTGTATATCAGTCATGTAATTACAGGAGACCTATTGTATATCCTTTAACTGGTTTTGCTACCTCTCTCCTTACTATTAATGCCACCTCATTTCTTCTTCTATTTTCATTTACTGAGTGAAACACTGTGTAATTGTCTGTCTCAAAATGTCCCATTCCTGTCTACTGTAGCTATCCCACCCAAAGTATTGCGATGTTTATATGTTGCTTGTCTTGTTCTACTACATCTAGCTTCCCTTGATTCATGCTGTTCATATTCCATGTTCCTAGAGTATGTGTTGTGCAGCTTCTGACTTTCCTTTCACTTCTGAGAATGTCAGCAGCTGCATATCCTTCTGGCTCAGGTCTAGTTGCATCATTAGCCACAGCATTACTTGTAACTGTCCTCTGCTCTACCCCAGTAGCTCATTGAGTGCCATCCAACCTGGGAATGTCATCTTCTGGCACTTTCTCTTCTTTCATTTTGGATTGACCTCTACGAAGGATTTTGCAATAAAAAAATATTCAAAATGGGGTTTACTGTGCCTCCTTCTGCATATACTAACAAGTAGGGATAGGACGAATCCAGAATTTTCCAAATCCAAATCTGAATCCCTGGAAGGTTCTGGGAATCCACGAATCTCAAATCTTTCAAATCCTTTTTTTGAAAAAGTTTAAAAAGCAAGGGAAAAAGGATAATCTTGGATAAGACACACTCTCTCAGCATTAGCTGAAGTCTAGGCAAAGGCAAACCTCCATCTGAAGAAATGTGGCCAAGACAATTGTCATAGTTTTGTCTCAGGATCTCCCCAGATTGAAAATGACATGAAGGCCCTTTCTACACAGGCAGGAAATGTGGATTAATCCCACATTTTCCTGCCTGTGTAAACAGGGCCACATACTACAGTAGAGAGATAATCCAGGTCAAAACCGGCTTTTCTTTGCATAGCTGCTTCTGGCATCCTGGGGTTTGTAGTTTGCTGATGCACCAGTACACTTTGGCAGAGAAGGCTGTGACACCTTGTAAAACTCCAGACCCCAGAATTGTGTCTGAAAGAGCTTTGCAAGGGAGCTCTGCAAAAAAATGTTTCAGCTATCCTCGAAATCTCAAGCCTGTAGCTTCCAGTCAAGTACTGAACTTAAATATGAAATGTTCAATTTAAATATTCTTAGAATATAAGCCCAGATGTAATTTGTGAAATTGTTAGCAAAGGCCATTATTACTCCAAGGGAAAACCTCACCTACTTACAATCTTTCCTTGTATGTATGGTGTCCCAGGTTTTCAGGCGTCCTGGTCTCCCTGGTTTTCAGGCATCCTGGTCTCCAACAATCTATTTAGTTGGCAGATTCAAAAGATTCAGTTTGCCTATTTTGGCACAGGGACTTGGATTCAGGAATCTCGAATTCTTACCCAGGATTCGAGGATTCGAGGATTCGGTTGGCCCATTCCTACTAACAAGTCTTAGCTATGGTGCCACTGCCATTGTCTCTGAGAGATCCTCCAACAGTATCACCCTCACCCTCCATACACTACTGCTGCTGCCCATTAGCTGTTTGGCACATTCAATCTGGCTCCTCAGCAAAAGGCTATCTGACATGAGATACCTTACCAGCAGCACTGTTGCTTCTCAAGAGAGTGCATTTCCACCACCATGGAAAGGTGTTTACTGCTTTGAAAGCATGAGGTTTGGTTTGTTCATGGTGGGATAGTCCAGAATTCTCACCACCTCTCCAATATTGGTCATGAAGTCTGTGCACATTTATCATAGTCCATTGACTGACTTGGAAACTGGGTTGTGAACATTTTTATTATGAGTTTTAAATTGGGAAGGAAACAACCTTAGTTGACTCCAGTCATCCTAGAATTACCAAGAGACCATGTTCTCTGGGACTTGTTTCCAGGGATGCCTTACCACAATGTATTGTCAACATTAGCTGGACATAAATTTGTGATGACTACTGGGAAATATTTTGAAAGTGTGGATTGGATAGGTTTTACATATTTCCATTTATAAAGAAAAATATTTAAACCTGTAATTTTCATGAGAGGGACTAATAATAAATTAGATTTTAACAATGCAATTTTATGCATCTCTACTCAGAGGTGAACCTTGCAGAATTCAACTGGACCTACTCCCAGCAATGTGGGTCAAGGATTGCAATCCAAGTGTATCAGTGAATAAGATTAACAAAATACTGTAGCTTTACATAGAACTGAAGGTTAGTGTAACATGGATTCCATCCTTTCCCCTCAGTGCCTCTCATTACAGAAGTAACATTGAATATAGAGTAACATATATATTTTGAGAAGCATGTCAGTGCTAATAGGAGTTGCATATGCAAATTCCCTTATGTGTAAAGTTGAGGGGGAATATACCTCAAAATATGACATGCCAATAAGCTTCTGAAGCCAAGAATACAGCTGAAGAATGTCCTGTCTAAAAAAGGTTTTGGAAGAAAATTTGTAAACAATATCCCACGGCAAGACAAGGAAAACTAACATCTTCACTGTGTGTTTGTTTTGGCTTTAGTTAGTCTGCTTGTGAATTGGCTAGATTTGCACAGAAAGGGTAGATGATGATTTAATGAAAGAAAAGATCCACACCCAGGTCAAATGGTGCTTGGGATTGTTATTCATAATGCATCATGGAAGCACATTTAATTTAAAACAAAGTCCATATGCTTTGACTTTCCAAACTAAGTTTCTAGTGCTGGATTTTTGCATTCAAAGAGCTGCTGTTCTCCTTGAACAATAACAATAACAATGACTATACAAATGTTATAAAGTGTCTTGTAAAAACAATCTATATGTTATACCTCCACTCAGAGCTGTAACCTTTCAGTTATCTCCTATCCCCAAAACTCAGCTACTTAATTAATTCAAATTCCTTGAGAAACTAGGCTTGTGCAACCACATTGATTAGGTTGGCACCACTGCTACAATTCAGATTGCTATTAAATCAACACTCAAGTGAAAAATAGCATAAAGGAACGTGCTACGTTGTCCCTACAAAGCTGGCAGGTGGCAATGTCCCAGCATGTCAGCTTCAAAGAATTTTGCAGGAAGTTTGGTTACATCACTTTCCTGTGAAACATAGGCTCTCGTCCCTTGCTTTACTGAGCCAGCATTCATCTGGAAAAATTCTGTTGTCCTCCAGCTCAATGTTATTTTAGAAAATCTGCTAAAAAAACCCCACAGAATTTTATCTGTATCATGCACATGCCTGCTTACTTAACATGTGAGCAGTTTGGAATGTGGCTTAGGTAGACATAACTCAAGCAGCATTCATTCATTATGTAAGAATATTAGATCAATATATTTAGAATGAAATGTGCTAGCCCCACCCCCCTCTGACTCTAATTACATTGTTCTCCTTACAAGTTTGAATAAGAGAGCTTCCCTACACCTGACAGTCTCTGAGACCAAGAATTAGTCAATCCATCCACCCAACCATCCACCCCTTTTCGCACCTTATCTTTTCTCACTGCCATCGTGCAGGGAGCACGCGAAAAGCCTCTTGAGGGAGGGAATTGTGTCCCCTGAGCTTCCCTCCACACCAGCTCTGTGCTTGACAGAAGGAAGCGCGATAGGTCTGCCCCTTCCTTCCGCAGTGCAGCCGGGTACTTTCCCAGGCTGTACTGGGGGAGGAAGTGCGACCATTGCACTTCCTGAGGTTCTGCACACCAGGTAAGTGCAGGAGGGACACAGGAGGAATGCGCAATCATGGGTCATTTTTGTCAAAGAGCTGAAAACGATATAATCTGCGATTGTTGCAGGATCACTACAGGAGCGCCGCGCGATCATGAGAATATCTTGCGGAACCATTCTTGTGATCCCGCGGCGCTCCTGGGCCATTTCGCATGGGAAATGGTGTGTGAAAAGGGCCAATGTGGAGAGCTTCCACACATAGGGAAAACTTTCTTATTCAACCTTGTCACTCTCCACACACTAGCCTGGTCACCTCTTTTTGTGTTCACTCAATATGCCTACATAATGAGTGAATAAGGCCTAACTCACCCAACAAACACATTACAGCAAGGATGCAAAACCAGCAGGGGATAAAACAAGTGAGTCAGAGTAGCACATGCAGTAGGCATGTTCATTGGGAATGATGGGAGCTGAAATCTCAACACCTCTAGAAGGGGCAGATGAGGAAGGCTTCAGTGATGTGAATCAGACCTAGCTGATTTTGTGGGCTCCTCAGCAAGATGACTTCAGTGGAACCCTTTCTTTTCATTGCTATTACCACTGCCTATCTTCTTGTTTCATGCACAACTGATATCACTTCAAAGCCCAGAGCAAAAGTAAGGCAAAATAAATAGAAGTGATTTCTTGCTCTGGTTGCTGTTTGTTCTCTCCAGTCATGTGTCCAGACAGCAATTGCAAAGGAAAGAGCCAAAAAACCAAGGTGCTCTTGTGACTGGCAGTAGACTCCTTGTGGGATGTATGGTGTGAGCTAGGGCCTCAGTTGATGGCAACCCCTAAATCCAGATTTGAAGTTAATTCAAACCAACAGGAGCTTCAACATGTTATTATGCTCATGTGCTTTCATACACAGTCTGTGCTACAAGATGCTTCCTTGGAGAAATAGTATGTCAGGGGCCATAAAAACAAAAGAGACTCTAAATCTAGCAGTAATCAATTAATTAGTTCCTTTTTCTACTAACCGAATGGTAATATATCTAAATAGACAATTATTTTGAAGAGAAAACAACCAGCATCCTAGCAGCTGGAGTTCCATTGAGTAATCAGTATTTTTTGTTATTGAAATCTACAACAGGCACAGTGGGAGAGCCCAGCACAAGATGATGAAGGAAGGCATTTGATTTTTTTTAAAAAAGCCCCAACACATGGGAGATTACCAATAATTTCTGAATACTTGTACTTCCAGAATTTGGAGGTGTCCATATTGCTCCTTTAAAGTTACTTATGCCAATTAGTGAATGTATATTTGTGATTCGTATGAGTCCAACAGAGTCAGAAAGTCGCAGTGTGAGGTATGAGAACAGCATGGCTTGAAACCCTATGGGTCAAATGTGTGAATGAGGTCAGGGCACTGGAATCTAGCATACCTGGTACAAATTTTGCACATTTCCTCTTTTGAATAAATTTACTCAGCAATGATGATCATTGGGTTCTGCTCATAGGACAGCTAATAGTCATATTGTAAGGCAAAGCTCAAGATAGCAAGATTATAATGGTGGTGGTGCTAGGGATGTGAGCAATATAGTGTCAGCTGGGTACTCTTGAATGCTGTTTTGATATTTTTGTATGAATAATGGAACAGACATTGAACTACAATAAAACACTGGGCTAAACTCGATGTTACTTCCAACCAGAGTAGATTCATTGAGTCAACTGGGTTTATTTGGCAATTGATACATTTGATTTAATCTAGTTGGGAGTAACCAAGAGGAATTGAATCATTATATGAAAGCTAGAGTCATTATTAACCGAGGAGAAAAAGACAGTTAAAAATAACTGAATCACCTTGGTTCTGTAAACTCATCTGCTCAAATATCCAATAGTAGTTATGGAAGGGAAGGGAAGATTTGGGAAAGGATGTACTGTAGAAGACATTACGTGATGACTTTGGGCAGGTTCCCCTAAGCTGGTTCTTTCTTGATGTTTTGGACTATAGCTCCCAATGTCCCTGAGCAATGGCTATCCTGGCTAGAAAGCTGACTTTAAAGTCAAAATTATATTTTAAAAACAGGCAATTTTTTTTGCTGCTAGGCAGTAAACACATAGTTCTCAATCCAGGGGGAATTTACACAGGGGATAGGCTATAAGCTTCTACTGTTGTCTCAGTCTGGACCAGCTCTCTTGTACCTTGAAACTTTATCACCCCAAAGTGACCCATTTTTTGAATACCTCCCTTGTGGGGACTAATAATTGCAGGCATTTCTGTCTATTGGTCTAGAACCATCTCCATGATATAAATCATATCTGTGATGGTTCAGCCTTACTGAGAAATGCTTTATAGGAACAAGGAAGTACTGAAATGCTCTATCATGCTTGTGTGAAATTACAGCTAGGATGAAACAGCTCATACTGTGCTTCTTCCATATATAGATGGAATAAATATTTGAAAAAAAAATGCCAAAAAGCATATTTTTTAAAAAAAAGCATTGAGAAATTCTAATGAGAAGAATCCAAGACTGACAAGAATCACTTATGTTGAGAATGTATTCTGTGTTAAATTAACATGTCATTGTTTTGCACAAGAAACATCATTTTCTGCACAGGAGACATTTTCTGAGCAGAAAATACTGCAATATGTGATCATTCTGCACAAAATTCACATGCAGTAGATATGTGTGGAAAACAGGCTTTTCTGTGCAGAAACGATGATGATGATGATGATGATGATGATAATGCATTCTGTGCACAACAACCATGTGCATTTTTTTCAAAGAATAAGTCTTGTATTGATGGTAGACTTTTAAAATTGTGTAATTT
The DNA here is from genome assembly GCA_030412105.1 of Cyclura pinguis. NCBI lineage: Eukaryota > Metazoa > Chordata > Lepidosauria > Squamata > Iguanidae > Cyclura > Cyclura pinguis. The sequence continues at coordinate 105,122,559 of CM059600.1, read as the reverse complement.
CCAAAGATTTTCTCACAGTGAGGGGAAAAAAATGTTCACTCACTGCTTCCTTTGAGAAGAAACTTAATGAAAATTACATTCCCTACTTTCACATGACAGCATCCGTTGAAGTGCTCTGTGGGGAAGATTCAGAGCAGGGGTGGAGACGCAGCAACTGTCCAGATGTTGCACTCCAATTCTTAACATCCCCAATTATGCTGGCTGGAGCTGGTGGGAACTGGAGTCCAGGAACGCCTGGAAGATTGTAGTTTCCCTGTCCTTTATTTAGAGTTTATGAAGAGTTTATATAGAGTTTATAGAAGAACATAGAAGAATACCAACACTTTCCCCGACAGGATGTAGCACTTTTTTGTTTATATTAGTTGTGTTGTATTTATGAAGAGGAATGATGGAAACAGGAAAGGGTCAGAGTGGGCTTTGAAATCAGCACAAATGTTGCAATCCTATGCACTATATGTAGAACTTTGCCCTCCAGACGTTCTTCAATTATAACTTCCAGCAGTCCTCACCATTAGCTATGCTTGGCTGCAGCTGGAGGGCTACGTCATTCCCTTGCAGTGGACCTTTCTTCTAGGTGATGTGTAGTTGATTTCTTACCACTATTGTGTTGAAGAACAAGTCTAGCATCCTTACTAGCCTTCCTTTTCCTCATTATTCATTATGGGAGTGTGATGAGAGCTCGGGGGGTGGGGAAGCTGGCTTTAAACTTTGTTTAGGATTGATTGTTTACATCTGCTGGTCTGTTGCTAACGAACTACAGACAACAGCACCCTTATAAGGAATCACTCATTTGGACAGAGGAAATAGACAGTATGTAGAACTACAAAGCCTATTAATGAATGAATGTCTTCTCTAGACATGTTATAGAAAACAGCATTGGCTGAAATGTGTGTGTGTATGTGTATGTGTTTGGGAGTAAATGCTATTTATTGTTGACAACTGAGGTTTGCAAATGAACCCTGAAAGTGATGAAATCAAAATACCATTTCCATTTTGAAAATATCTGAATGGGATGAAGAAAATCTCTCAGCTTTCGTTTCCTGTGCAGTCAATTTTTTAAAAGCTCAGGTTCATTTTATTATGAATATGAAGAAATTTGTGAATTTTTTGGAACTTCTTCAAATAGGAGACTCTCCCTCATCTAGAGAAATCAAATTCAATAGCTGCAAGCTGTTCCCAGCATAGGGAGGATGGTGTTCTACCTTCCTGCTCTGGAGATTTCAAAGATATTAAATGGTTCTCAAAAGGGGGCTGGGCGACATTGCTCATTCAGCATTAGTATGGTTCAACAAAAAGGAATTTAAACCTAGAGTTTTAAGTGTTCCGCACTCAAAAGACCTCTTCCTGGAACAATGAATCTGTTGGTTTTTGTTTGCTCTATGTTCAGATTTTGATTTCACCTTCTCTCCATCCTAACTTTGTGGACATTTGACAACTGAAAAAAATTTACCAGAAAAGAAGAAAAATGAAATCCCCACCCATCACTAATGCCTCCCCTTCAGAATGGCTGTTCAAAAAGCTTTATGAGCTGCTACATCTGGAGTTAGGATGTCAGCTGCCCAATTTACCAACATTGTAGCAGGGCTCAACTTCAGTGTAAGAAGTATACAAAGAGTCTTCCAAGGGCCAAGTCCTACAAGCCACTTCATCCTCCCATGACATTTCTTTCCCAAACTCCAGATGCTCATAGGTTAAGTTGTGGTTCTCCAGTAATGAAAGAAAAGGACTCTGCATATGCTCCAGGTACATCATTGTTTGTATGTTTTCTAATACTTAGCCAAACTCTGGGTCAGTACAAACCTTTCATTACAAGCATCCCAATGAAAAATGTGTTACTTGCATAGAGTGACTATCCTGAAGTTTTAAGACAGAGTAAAAACATGTCCCACAGCTCCTTAAAAATATTTATATTGGTGCAGATTGTGTCTCTGGGCGCATAAGGACACAGTATACCACCTTCAATTTTGCAGGCCCAGAAACGTCTACCTTCTGCTGGTAACAACACAAGATTGGGCTGCTACCCTGTTCCAGCAACTTAATGAACAGCTGTTTAACTTAATGGCCAATATGCGAGGTCTATATCTGGTAATGGAATTAGAAGCAGACAAATAGTTGCTCCTGGAGAATGAATGATGAGCCTTTCAGAAAGGACATCTGAAGGTCAAGGATTCAATTCTGGCTTTCATAGCAGGATGTTTTATTATCCACGTGACTGATGTCATTATTTTTAAATTTTAAATAGCTGTTTTGCCTTTCAACCAATCTTTGGTTTAAGATAAGAAGTGGTTGCAATCTGTGCAAAGCTTTTGCTTGTTTGTTTTGTGGTGGTGGTTGCTGCTCCTAAACTGCCTGTGCATCAGTACAGACACCACTGCCATATTTAGTGTGCAAATTTCACCAGAAAAGCCAGCCTCCTGTCAGCTTTCAAACCTTGGCTGATTCACCTGAGTAGGAAGTGCCTGACGACCTGTTATGATCTGAATTTTTGCAGCTAGTACTTGAGCCTTTCCTTCAACCAGGAAACCAAATATATCATTCCCATTTGAGCCATGGTGTAGTGGTAAGTTTTGAAAGGTGGCCCCTCATTATAGCAGCTCCTGTAGCAAAGCTCCCAGGAGAGAGGAAAAATAGAGCAGAATTTATTGATTTATACCTTTGTCATTCACAATATTTTTTCAAAAAATGATTGTAGCAATTTTCATCTCAACCGGGAGTACATCTTTTGTAAAGCTAATCAGTCTTGCCACTGCAAAATTTGGGGGTTATAACAGGGAACTTGGAACAATGCATTGTTGCAAGGAAAATCCCTGTCTCATTCAGCTACTTTGCAATTGCAGCTAAACTCAGTAGAAACAGGGAGGTACAAGAAAAGTGGCAGATGATGTCATAGTCCTTGTTAACCAAAAATATCTAAAATTTTCAATACCATGAGCCTTGGCTCTACTACACTGCTGCGTTCGAGTGATAAACCATCACCAGTAAACAACTGGAGACTATCGTACAGTCTCCTGCTTTTATTTAGAGTGTGTGCATACTACACATTTACAGCAGTTTGATATCATTATAACTGTCTAGGCTTCATCCTATGGAATCCTGGAATCTGTAGTTACCTGAGGGACTTAGAATTCTCTGCTAATATAGATGACTAGACTAGTGGTCTCTAGCAGAGAAATCCTTTCCCAAATTGCAAATCTTAAGATTCCATAGGGTGAGGCCATGGCAGTTAAAGTGGCATCAAAATGCCATAACTTTGCAGTGTGGGCACATCCTTACTGTTTTTCACCTACAGATTGTAGAAATGAAACCTGGACCTTTTGCAGTCTGTTTAGATCATTGTGGGTAACAAGTGCCTCCCCCTCCACCATGCAATGCAAATCTCTTCATGGCCAGCACAGCAAGGGTGAAGAATGATGGGAACTGAAGTCAAACAACATCTGGAGTGTCACATGAGTTACCCACCCCTAGATTAGATCGTAGGAAAGAATTCCAGAAGATCTTAACTGAATATAATTTTATAATATGAGCTGGTTCAAAGTCTTCACAAATTATTTCCAGTTTACATTTTGGGAATGGTTTTGCTGAAATTCTTTTGGTGGGGTGGGAGAATGCAAACGCTTTAATATATTATGTTCACAAAGCAACAATTTGCTGGCCAAGTCCTATCCAGAGGGATTAACCTTAGGAGTGGCCTGCGGCATGACTCAGTGCAGATTCCCATGGGAATCACAGCTGCGTCAGGGTTCTGGAAACAGTACAGGGTCTGGACAATTGGGCAGACCTTAAGTTAACAGCATAAATTGCTTCTTTGTTTTATCCTTGTAATCATCTCTGGATTGCTGGGAGGAGCCCTTCAATATTTCTCATCAGATTCCTTCCCACAGTAGTAATACTATGCTTCCAAAGAATATTGGTAAGTGAGAAACAAATGCAAACAGCAGCTCTAGCTAGGAATTCAGAGCTAATTTATTAATGGACCCTTCCTTATTGTCCAAGGATAGAGCTATGCAGAAATAACCACTGGAAAGTTGAGCTTTTGTGCACCATCAACAGAGGCATCCTTGGAGCAGTCAAAAAAAATATATATAGAAAGTTAGGAGAAAGGGAGATTTCCAGATGTTGATAAACTCTAGCCCCATCAACTGACAGCCTTGCAATGGATGGAAACTGGAGTCCAGTAACATGTAAGAAGGCCCTGGGTTTCCTGACCCTGCGTTTCAGTATGCTTTGAAAGCATGCCTCCTTCACTTCTTTCCCCATAACATCCAGAGAGAGTATGAGGTACCTCTTTTAGCCCAAGGACCTAATTCAGTTTCAAAAAATTTTGGGGAGAGGGGGAAGGCAAAGCTATACAACCACCAATGAATAATGTATGTTAAGGTTCATATGACCAGCATCTAAGCCTTGGTAGACCCATTTCTATTTTTACTATTTCTATTTTTTTTTTAAGAAGGAGGAGGAGTACCTATACAAAATCTAGCAAACAACCATCAAATGATGGTATCATGGGGAAGAGTGCATGGGCCCCTGGGGAACTTCAGAAGACTGGATCAGGATCCTAGGAGGTCCAGATTAGGCTCCTGGACCTGAGATCCACCACATTTGATCTAGAGACAGTGGTACTGAGACACTGAATACATACGTCATGGCAGTATGATCCCATGATGCTGCCTCACTCACTTTACTGCCACTACTTAAAGCATTGCGAGATGGGGAAAGAACTCGTAGCATGAGCATTGTTTGTCAGCAACCATGTGTCTTAATGTCTATCAGCTGTCATCTATCTTGTTCATATCATCTATCTGAACAGTTTAATGATGCAGACCTACTCTGTAGCTTGGATGGTAGAAGGGTATGTTATCCATTTTCATCAGTTAAAGCGATGTTCATTCTGTGTGACTCCTTCCCTAAGAACAGGAAATTTGTCACCATAGTTGGGGGGGGGGGCAAATTGCAAACCTTAAGATTCCATAGGGTGAAGCCATGGCAGTTAAAGTGGAATCAAACTGCCTTTAAGGCAAGAAATTTAAGACCAGAAAAGTTCTGATAGGTTAGTTACCTTTCAATTGCCCTATTTCATTCATAGTTAATGTGGTCAAAAAGTGATAAAAGTAGGGGTTTGGGATTCTTTGGATTCATGGCTATCAAAGGACTCAAGAGTTCCATCTATCTTAAAGGCTGTGATGGAGCGGATGGGGGGGGGGAGGTATGCTGGGACGTACTGGTGAGCTTTCCAACTCAACTGAAGGATTTTGGGAATTGCACTCAATAATGTTTACAGATTCTATCTAGAAGGGCCATTAGACTGAATGGTTTTTATCCACTGAATATAATTTACAATGGATGCTATTGTGCTTCTAACCTCTCTACCAGATTAAGCAAACAGGAAAGATTTCTCATTCATTGCATTATTGCAAAGAAGCTAGTAAAATACGGGCTGGACAGGGCTACTGTTAGTTGGATTTGTAATTGGTTGACCGACCGAACCCAAAGGGTGATCACGAATGGCTGCTTTTCATCCTGGAGAGAAGTGACTAGCGGGGTGCCACAGGGTTCTGTCCTGGGCCCAGTGCTGTTCAGTATCTTCACCAACGACTTGGATGAAGGAATAGAGGGCATGCTCATCAAATTTGCAAATTGGGAGGGGTTGCTAATACGCCAGAGGACAGAACCAAAATTCAAAATGACCTGGACAGATTGGAGAGCTGGGCCAAGGCTAACAAAATGAAATTCAACAGAGAGAAGTGTAAGGTCCTACACTTAGGTAGAAAAAATGGAATGCAGAAATATAGGATGGGGGACACGTGGCTGGATAGCAGTACGTGTGAAAGGGATCTAGGAGTCTTAATAGACCACAAGCTGAACATGAGTCAGCAGTGTGATGCGGCAGCCAAGAAAGCCAACGCAATTCTCGGTTGCATCAATAGGAGTATGGTGTCTAGATCGAGGGAGGTCTAACCACTTTGGTTAGAGGTCTAACCACTTTGGTTAGACCTCATCTTGAATACTGTGCCCAGTTCTGGGCACCCCAATTCAAGAAGGACATGGTCAGGCTGGAGCAGGTCCAGAGGAGGGCGACCAAAATGGTAAGAGGCCTGGAAACCATGCCCTATGAGGATAGACTTAGAAAGCTGGGTATGTTTAGTCTGTAGAAGAGAAGGTTAAGAGGGGACATGATAGCCATGTTTAAATATTTGAAGGGATGCCATGTAGAGGAAGGAGAGGGCTTGTTTTCTGATGCTCCTGAGACCAGGACAAGGAGCAATGGATTCAAGCTGCAGGAAAGGAGATTCCACCTGAACCTCAGGAAGAACTTTCTGACAGTCAGGGCTGTCTGGCAGTGGAATATGCTGCCTCAGAGTGTGGTGGAGTCTCCTTCTTTGGAGGTTTTTAAGCAGAGGCTGGATGGCCATCTGTCGGGAGTGCTTTGAGGGTGTTCCTGCATGGCAGGGGGTTGGACTGGATGGCCTGTGTGGTCTCTTCCAACTCTACATTTCTATGATTCTATGATTCTATATTTCTCGAAAAAGATTGAGGGGTGAAGAAAGCTCTATGGTCATCCCACCTCACTCCAAATTAATTTGTAGCTTTCTGCAACAACTTCTGATTTTCTACTGCAAGAGTCATCAGTTTTGCATGGTGATTCAATGAGGGTAACAGTCTGCTTCTTCTCAGGAATTATTTCCTGTTTAAAACTCTGCCCATTTACCTTGTCTCTTATTAAGGGAAAAGATGGAGAGATCCTACCAGTTCACCCCTTCTTATGCCTGTAGCCCTAGATGCCCATAAGAGAACAGAAAATAAGACATTTTTAACAGAATTTTGACAGAGATGTGTGAAGCATATCTCTGTAGATGGCGTACAAAAAATGAACGACCATAGACTACCTTATCACAGGACAAAATCAATCAATCAATCAGCCAGTCAATCTGGAATGGAATTTCATGTTTATAGGTAAAATTTTGATGAAAAGCACACAATGACCAGCTTCTTATCACAAAGAGAAGAGGAAGTCTGCCAACATAGGAACATTCATAGAAGTGAAACACACAGTCTCTAAATTCTTCCAATTAAGCATCACTTTTATGCTTCTGTCATTTTTCCAGTCATTTATATTTATGACTGCATACATTTTGCAATAATTTTGTACTGTTTGGCATGATTATATTATCTTGCATAGCTATTCAGTAACATCCTTTGGATTGGTGCCATGATGTGAACCTGATGCCCACCACATCTGGGTGTCCCTTAGCATCTATATCAACCACCTCGCACCACCATGAAATTCATTGGGCCAGTCATTGTCTCTCAGCATGGCCTATCTTGTATGGTTGTTGTGAAATGAAAGTGGGGTGGGGAGTAGAGCTGCGTATACCACTTCAAGCTCATTGGAAGAAAAGCAGAATATAAGCGTAATTAATGAATAAACATATGGAAGTGATTGCTTACCTCCATCTCTTTCTCTCTCTGGATTGTGGCAATTTTCTTTCCATCTATTAAAGGAAGATTTCCAATTTTATTTGAAGAAGTACTGGAGATGTTTCTTCTGCCAAAGCTCTGGCTGAATAGGATTAAATATTAAACTTAGAAAGCAAACATATTCAAAACTCTAATGACAGAATTTAACTAGAGTGTTTAAACTTTCTCTCAGTCAAGCTTTCTTTATGTCATGTGCAGGGGAAATCCTGCCGTTAGGCAGAGCGAGGCCATTGTCTCAAAGAGCAGGTGCTGGGGAGCAGAAGTGGCAGCATCCCACCTATCCCTCTGGTGTTCCCTACTCTTTAAGGGTTGTCCTGAGGCCAAAAATCTAACTAACTGCCTTTGAGTATAGTAGTAGACTGTCCCATTGGCAGCAGTGAAGCCAGAACCAATTGCCTACACAGTGAAGGGGAATGCCATCTTGGCCTGTGATTCATGCATCAGAATTTCTTGGACTGACCGAGGCTCAAATATTTAGCATTTAGTATGAAGGACACAGTTCTAGCTTGATTGTTTGTGAACTTCCAAAGCCTGGTCCATATGCAGCCAAATGAGATGGCAAAATCCTGACAAGACAGGAGTGGTCCTTTCCATGTTAAATTCCAGATATGAAATGCTGTTTTCCCCCCCATAATTCATGAAGTAAAATGAAGAAAGAAGGAAATAAAGAAGGAATCCAGCACAACATACTCCTTACGATGCTAGCATTTAATCTACAGGGACATTTTTGAAAGTAAAGGAGCTCTGCAAAATATGTCATCTCCAACAGTAGTCTGAGAATGAGCCCATGAGCACAATAGGGCACACAGTATGTCATCACAAATGCACCACTGTTGCTTGGAACCATACTTACAAACCTAATCAGTCACTGATGTACCATCTCTCAATTTTGCTTCAAAAAACACATTACTATAGAGAATAGGTGCTATGATGCTATACTGATGCCAGCTAGTATTCAGTATTACAGTTATGGATTTGTAATTCATAAGTGGTCTGTGTTCAGTAAGACTATGTAGCCTTTTGTTGTTGTTGTGTGTCTTCAAGTTGTTTCTGACTTTATTGCAACTCTGAGGTGAATCTGTCATGGGTTTTTCTTGGCAGTATTTGTTTGGAGGGGGTTTGTCTCTGAAGCTGAGAGTGTGACTTGCCCACGGTCACCCAGTGGGTTTCCAAGGCCAAATGGAGATTCAAATCTTGGTCCCCAGACTTGTAGTCCAGTGCTCAAACCATTATACCATTCTGGCTCTCTTATGCTGTCTTACTGGAAATCTATATAAATGTTACCACAGTCCACCATAAGAGCCAACCATCAGAACTGATGAAGGGGATCCATTCAGTTTCCAATCAAGGGCCAAGGATGATGACATTTCCACTCCCCGACCACCAGTAAGCAAGTCTGCTACAATCAGAACCAGGACCTCTGAAACAAGTCCTTGTCATAGGCTCAATCACTGGCAGGGGGGTGGAAATGTTGGCCTTCTTGGAAGCTGAACAGACCTCCTTCACCTGATCTGTGGCTGTTTCTTAAGGGAGGTTGGGCCAAGAAAAATTATGTAGTTATAGGTCCTTTCCGTACCAGGAAGTTAAAACAGGCCAAGGCGTCCTGTCACGGAGGTCGTCCGCACCTTGGATCGGACTAGGTTCAGACTATTTACCTTAGTTCCTCACCTTAGTCCGATCCAAGATGCCTCCAAGTGGTCCTCCAGCACGCTAAGTGAAGACTGGAAAAATCCGGTCTTTCAATCTTCTGGAGCGCGCTATTGCGTTCCTCCTCACTTGTGCAGATGCGCAGGCTTGCACCAATGCGAGCCTGTGATCAGCGGAGAGTGGGCATGGACAGTGTCAGTGGTTGGTCCGGACCCACGAGGAACAGGAAGCTACCATTTTCCTCCAGAGCAGTGCGGATCTACAGACCTCGCACTGCTCCGATTTGCTCTGGATGAAACGGAGGAGCCCTGCAGAAGGGCTTAAGGGAGAGTCCGCATTGCTTTGACCTAAGAAGAAGCAGTGAGTAATGGCATGGAGCGATTCACTCGCCTCGTGCAGAAAGGGCCATAGAGAAGCAACTAAGTAGATGATTCCAACAATTGTCTTTAAGTGGCTTAGGATAATCGACTGTGAACCAGAAGGTCTGGGAGTATTCAGAACAAGTGGTTTGTATAACAAAATGTTGTGGTATGACATACTCATGAGAGAAGAAAACCTTTTCCCTATCCGCTTTCTTCACACCATGGATCAGTTTATATATTTCTATCATGTCTCTGTTTCTCATTTTCTTCCTAAGGGAAACTGTTCAAAATGCTTTAACCTTTCCTGATAGGGAAATACCATGTGGCTGTGTACAGTGTCATTGTGTGATACACTGATATACATTCTGATATATGAACACCCCCCCCCCCAATCCAAATGATTGATAGTTAAAAAAGAAAGCACTTACCCATCAAGATTCCTCACAGGTTTAAAATATGACATATACTTACACATCTTGCCGATTCAGGGGCACAACTTGTTTTTGCAGCCTGTGGAAATGTTGTCTAACTCCCAGACTAAAAATTAAGAGCTGTGGGATAACAACTATGCCATGAAAATGTCCTAGCTTATTAAAGACTTGAAGATGATAGCATGCTTTTAATGTTTCACATAAATCATTGGGGATTTGAAGAACTTTCAGTGCTTGCAAAGAAGTCAGAATAAATGCTTACACGGGTAGAGAGGGGAGGGGAAGAGACAACAATGCTGAATTAAATTTTTGAGGATGGCATTCTCCAGTTTCTGCATGTTGCTCTACTCTAAATGTGTTTGGGAGGGATAAAAAAAATAAAATCAGCTTTGTTCATGAGCATATGCTTTTGACATTTTTTTCTTCTTGAAGCTGTGAATTATTAATAAACTAATTTCTCTTTATAGTTCAATCTATGGAGATTTAAAATGCTCACTCAAATGCATTGAGAAAGGGGGAATACTTCAGCTCCAATCAGCTCCTGTCTTGTTTAGAGACTTTGGCCTTGAAGTATCTTTGAGTCTTTGAAATCCATCTTTTATTCAACCAAGAATTTTTTATGGCTTGAAGGTGTAGTCTGTTAATTCTACCTTAATGCCCTGTTTATGCTTAAGCCATTTCAATCATAGGTCTGCTTGCTTTTTTTAAAAAAACTTTGCTCATAAGCTAAATGTATTTTACTTTTCTCTCCCTTGCCCCGCCCCCTTTATGTTACCGTCATTAAAACTAACATTTAATGTTAACATTTAATGTTAAACTAACATTCCCTATTGTGATGCGAAAACTGGGATCCTGGAATAATCACAAAAAACAGCAGAAATTATAGGATCTTGTTCTTTCCTGCAGCAGAGATAAAATGACCTCAGCTATAAAGCTGCTGTTATGTTAGGGTAAAATGGGTATTGTATGTGCAGTTTGGTGTTGTTTTTTAAAAGCCTTATTCTTTCTATGAGTACCTCTAGGAAAAGGCATGCAACAAGGACATGTAACTACATGGAGAGGGAAAAAGAGAAGGCAAAAGAGAGAGAGAGAGAGTCACAGTCACAATTTTTCGCTGTAGTAATCCCTGCCCATATTAGCTTTTCCTATCACAATAAACGTTAATAGAATTGGACAGATAACGAAGAACTGGGATAAAGTTACAGATTTATATCTGTCAATGTACATTCTAAAGTATGGTAGAAATTATCTGAACATATATTTATGCAGCCTGAGGTAATTTCCCACAGGGCAGAAAAAGTGCTGATTTCTCCCACACTTAAGCCTAGCTATATGTCATGTTCGTCACATCCAACCGTATCAGGAGATTTTAAGAATATAACCTTAGACACAGGAGCCAGTCTGATATGGTGGCTTCAGTGAGGACTATGACTCAAGCAGAGAGTTTGAATCCCCACCTGGCCATGGAAACCCACCAGGTGACCTTAGGCAAGTCACACTCTCTCAGCCTCAGAGGAAGGCAAAGGCAAACCCCATCTGAACAAATCCCATGATAGAGTTACCATAAGGTCACCATAAGTTGGAAATGACTTGAAGGCACACAAGAAGAAAACCCTGGGCATGGGTGGTAGGAAGTAAACTTCCATTGGGCCCACAATACATAGGGAGGGTTTGACCTTTATTCACCACCTGCCCTCCTGAAAAGTGTTGTTCCCCTGTCCTGCAGTCAATGAGAAAAAGGGGGTGGTTCTCTTTGACTGAGGGGGCACTTTTAGTTGGAATCACAGCTTGGAAATGATTAAACCTCCCTCTCTATTTGCTGCAGTCCCAATGGAAAGCTTTGAGGTGACTTTATGAAATCGCAAAGAACTAATATCACATGATTCAATGTTGCTGAATGGATTTTTAAAAAAACTAACTAAAAGTACCAAAAAGTTCTGTTACTTTTGAAAATCAGAAAACAAAATATTACTTTTAAAATTATAGTTTTAGCGGTAACTACATTTTGGGTCCTTTTTATAAGTAAGTTTCTTGCACTCATGGCCTGAACTCAATGTCCAACAACAGGAGTATTTTCTGAGGCTGAGAAAGATTACAAACAACTGCATGGAACTGAAGTGCTATATAAAGGAGTAATAGTAACAATAAGGATAATAATGGGGGACTTTTACATGAGAGCTATCCCCTAGACCAAAGTCAAGTTTAACTATTGGAAGAAATACTAAAAAAAAAAAAAATTATTTTCATATACAATTGGCCCTCCATATCACGGATTCTTCATCCATCAATTCAAGCAACTATGGCTAGAAAATACTTTTTAAAAGTCCAAAAAGCAAACTTTGTTTTTGCCATTTAATATACAGGACAACATTTTACTATACCATTGTACATAATGAAACTTGAACATTCATGAATGTTGATATCCATAGGGGTCCCGGAATCAAATCCTAGTGGATACCAAACGCCCACTGTACAATCATTGCCAATATTCCACATTAGTCACTTAGTTATACACACACCACTAAGTAACATCTCCTGGCCAAACCTCCCACCCTCCCCAGCACACCTTTATAGCCAGTTGTTAGACTGAGCAAAGGACATCTGTTCAGATGTCACAAAGGATGACATTTCCAATCTACCCCCACCAGTGAATGAGGCTACAACAAGGAATTGCAATAGGAGTCATGCTTCTGATTGTGGCACCCTCACTCACTGGTGAGAGGAGGTTGAAACATCCTTTTCCTTGCATCTGAATCGGCAGCTGAAACGGTTTCCTTAACTCTATCTGACAGGTGGGCTGAGGAAGGAGTTTACAGTAAGACTATGTAGTCCTACTGAATACAGAGCAGGTACACATCCATAACTCTAGGTTACAAATCCATACCTGTGGTACTGAATGCCAACCCATGTTCTTTGCTATTTTTTAAAACTAATTAATATTAATTCTTTTAGGCCATTCTTAACTGCATGACATTCTATCTTCATACTGTTCATTAATCCTCTAAGAAGTGAGAAATTGCAGTTAGTGCTACAGGGTTCAGTTTCCTCTGGGTGGCTGATTGCTGGTGAGATATAGCAATACTGTGATATCTGTTCATTTAGAAATATACACATTCTTGGTAGATCACAATCTGAACATCAATCAGCAGTGTGATCCGGCAGCCAAGAAAGCCAGCGTGATTCCTGGTTGCATCAATAGAAGTATGGTGGCTAGATCAAGGGAGGTAATGATACCACTCTCTTCTGCATTGGTTAGGCCTCATTTGGAATACTGTGTCCAGTTCTGGGCACCTCAATCCAATATGGATATCGACAAGCTAGAACATGTCCAGAAGAGGGTGACCAAAATGGTGAAGGGTCTGGAAGCCATGCCCTATGAGGAGCAGCTTAGGGAGCTGGGTATGTTTAGTCTGCAGAAGAGAAGGTTAAGGGGGGACATGATAGCCATGTTTAAATATTTGAAGGGATGCCATGTAGAGGAAGGAGAGGGCTTGTTTTCTGCTGCTCCAGAGACCAGGACAAGGAGCAATGGATTCAAGCTACAGGAAAGGAGATTCCACCTGAACCTCAGGAAGAACTTCCTGACAGTCAGAGCTGTCCGGCAGTGGGATATGCTGCCTCAGAGTGTGGTGGAGTCTCCTTCTTTGGAGGTTTTTAAGCAGAGGCTGGATGGCCATCTGTTGGGAATGCTTTGATGTGTGTTCCTGCATAGCAGGGGATTGGACTCATTGGCCCCTGTGGTCTCTTCCACCTCTATGATTCTACATGAGCAAAAAGGGAATGATAAGCACACTGAGAGAAGTCAATTTCTGAAGAAGCATCGGTTCCTAAGAATCACAACATTCTTTGGAGTGTCCTCAGTAATTCCTCCTTGCAAGCCAGCTGCAAAAACTAGAGTTTAGATGGCCAGAGTTTAGCTGGCCACTTGTTTTTTTATAACACAGAAGATATAACCATAGAACACTGCTGAATCATAACCACCAAGCAGTCCAGCATTTTCTGTTCCCCAGTGGCTGGCCAGATAGTTGCTGGAAGCTTACAGACAGGGGATTTCAACTTGTCTTTGCTGCTCTAGCCTAGTTTTTGTCAACTTGAAAACATTTAATGGTTGTGCAGAAGAGGGAATTTCAGTAGCTGTTGCTTGTCATGCAACCAAGTAACAAGTTTTAAAATTCCCTCTCCTACACAACCATTAAAGAATCTCTAATTTTCACTCTGGCAGCCTGCTAGACATACATATAGGCTACATGCAGCCAGTCCTCCAAACTATGGTGACATAGAGGATAGTGAATAAGCCATGTGTGTATATAGTCCTTCCTCCTGTTTCCTTCCTCTCATGCACAGTGCTTACCTACTTTCTTACCTCCTCTATTGCTCAATTACTCCTCTATTGCTTTCTTACCTCCTCTATTGTTTTCCATGAAATCTGAGCTGTAAACTGTGGTTTGGATGATTCCTTTAAACTAATACCTTCAAACAAGGATTGGTCCTAGTTTCCAATACTGGTAATTTTCTGGTTTTGAACATCGCAACATCCTATCATATGAGCAATAGAGGAATTTATCCCCATGCACTCGTGCAGAAAAGAAAAGGAGAGTACAGGGGGAGCATGAGCATACATAGTGCATTAAAGTGCATTCAAATGCCTCTAAACCATGGGTTTAACCCAATATCAATCCCACTTAGGGTAGACTTTACTTAGGAATCGGCCTCACTGAGCTTACTGAGTCTGTCCTAGATAGGAATAACATTGGCTTTGGCCTTATGGTTCATAGGATCAGCCCGAATATCTCACTACAGAAAATCCAACTAGTGCCAGTCAAACTGTTATAGGAACTATTCCAAACAGGCATATATATTTGGCAAGCAAATACTGAAAATGGCCATTTATGGCCATTACACTGTCTTTGATGTGCACATTGCTGTTCACTATACCACTAACATGCGTGCGTGATGAACTTCAACAGTTCCTCAATATTTATGTGCACTATAGATACGGGACTATTCTGTTTTTTTTTACATCAACACTGCCCTGTCTCAAAAATTCAGATGCCTAAGTCCAATTGTTAGTCCTGAGTACAGTAAACCCTTTGAATCAATAGGAGTTACAAAAGTGTTAATTTATCATTCATCAGTTCCCTCAATGAGTCTACAGTACCTGGGACTACCAATTAGATTTAGTTTTAAGACTAACACTGCCAAAATCCAAAGCTGTTTCTTAGTTCCGGCTGTGTTTTTTTTAAAATAGTTTTAGCACTGAGCTGGCATTTTCAAGATGCTATCCACGAATTATGGATAGCTACGCATCTTCACAGTTTGGGTTGAAAGCTACAAAACTACATTTCACTGAAGAGCTTATGCTTTCATTTGTCTACAAAATTAAAGTACTATGCAGGGACATGGCCTTATCCTTTACTTCCTGTTCTTTAAGCATAAGGAAAAACATACAAAAGGTCCAAGCTAAAGACAAGACCCTGGAGGGGACGGAAACACATATGTTCTAAAATGAAACTGTTGCTACAGTAAGGTTTATGACAAAACTGTGTTTCTTTGGCAGAATATTAAAACAGGAAGAACTACAGGAGGCAATAACTTTATTAAGAAAGGAAGGAAGCAGAATTTCTGTTAACATCCAGAGTTTTGGTATACCTCCCCCATAATGAATCTATAAAAACGCATTAAGAGACAAACCTAGAATATATTTTACAGTAGGTGAATTTCTTCTTCCTACAATGGAGACTGTTAACGTGAAGAACATAGGCACAAAATCAGTGTTGTCTTCTTGTATTTTGGAGTAGCTGCATTTTGTCTCAGAAATGCCATACAATTTACTTGACAGAGCAATCTTAGACATGCCTCCTCAGAAGAAAGTCCTACTGATTTCTATATGACTTGCTCTCGGGTAAGAAGGAATAGGATGCAACCTTAGAAAAGAATCAGAACTGAAGCCATGAAATACCTGTAATATTAGCACAATAAAGCTATTACTCAGAGAAAGGGGATTGTTTCTAGATAGGATCTGTTTTGGAATTTTCCCTGAGGCATCAACACTCCTTAACACAGAAGAAATATACTGGAGCAGAAAATGGGAATAAGTTACATATAAAACACCTCCAAAACAAAATAAAGATTGCTTTTTCTGAAGAGAAAACAATTCCTGAATTCAAAATTTATTGATGATACCTCAGAAATTCACATAACACCATCTGAAAAAATTGCCCACAGGATACTCTGAGTAGGGAAACATATCCTTACAGGAAGTTTTATCATAATAAAAATAGAAGTGATTTTTAATATTGTCTTCAAATGCTTGATTTTCTTTTTCTTTAGAGTCATTTGGGCTGTGACAAAAGGTGCTCTCTATCATGCAAGCTTTCCACATTCAGAACTATTCTGCTGTTAAAGCACTTACAAAAGGGAGAGGGAGGCAGGGAGGGGATCCCACATGCTCTCAAAGGTAGCATAGTCCTTTGAAAAGGATGTTAATATGTGTTAATGTTTGAGAATCAACTCTTCATCTCCATAGTTCATATGAAAAATTATGTCACTCAGGTTATTTTATTCCTATAAACTTACCAAAGAGAAAAGCATTTCTAAAACACTCATTCTTTCAATTTCCAATAAAGTTTCCCTTTCCCCCCACATTAGGGAAATCACAGGTTGTTTCTACCCTGTCCATGAAGAAATGTACTGGTTTGGGTCCAAACTGAGTGAAATTGTCAAATCTCTGAATTGGTCAAATGCAATAGATACAGCTTTTGTCATCTTGGAGGGGATTCTACCTGCCTGCTCTGTTCAAGATACAGAGCCTATCAGGAAAAAAAATGAACAGGTTGCTTACCTGTAACTGTGGTTCTTCGAGTGGTCATCTGTGCCCTCACACAACGGGAATCTTCGTGCATGCTCAGTAGCTTTTCAGAATGTTCCAGAGCTGAGCAGCTTGGCAGGAACCCCTCCCCCATTCCGTACTAAGCATGCTCAGTCCCGCCAAGCTAACGGTCTCTCCTCAGTTTCGAAGTCTGCTGAAGCAGGATCTGAAGAGGGGAGGCTGGGCAGGTATGTGTGAGGGCACAGATGACCACTCGAAGAACCACAGTTACAGGTAAGCAACCTGTTCTTCTTCTTTGTGGTCTCTGTGCCTCACAAAAGGGGAGATTAAGTAGCTTACCAGTGGATGGCGGGCCAGGTCCTAAAGGATGGAAGACAGCACTGCACGACCAAAGCGGGCATCACGCCGGGCCCGACAGTCAAGATGGTAGTGCTGGACAAAGGTCGAAGGCAGCGACCAGGTAGCCACAAGGCAGAGTTCTTGCAGGTTAATCCCACGGAGAAGAGCTGCCGAAGATGCCATGGCCCTCGTGGAGTGGGCACGGAACGGAACTGGCAGAGGTTGTCTAGCCAGTTCATATGCCAGATGAATAGTCTGGATCACCCATTTAGAGAATCACTGGGTGGACAACTTATGGCCCTTCTGGCGGCCACCATAGCAAAGAGGTGAGGGGTTCGTTGGAAGGATGCAGTCCTCTGGAGGTAAAATGCCAGGGCTTGACGAGCATCAAGGGAATGGAGCGAGTGCTCCAGAGGCGAAGCCAGATCAGGATAAAAGGTAGGTAGTATGATATCCTGGTTTAGATAGAAGTCTGAGATGACTTTCAGGAGGAAGGAGACATCCGGTCACAGCACCACCTTGTCACAATGGAAGACAAGGAAGGGCTCATCTGATCTCAATGCAGTAAGTTCCCCAGCTTGCCTAGCCAAGGTGACAGCGACCAGGAAGGCCATCTTCAAAGTCAAAAGGCGGTCATCTGAGGTCACCATCAGCTTGAAAGGAGATCGGGTCAGTTGGGAGAGAACAAGCGACAATGACCAGTGTGGTAGAGATGGGGTAGCTGGAGGATACAGATGCTGAAGGCCTTTGAGAAATTCTTAAGTGTAGCATCCTGAAACAATGCCGCAGACGGGGTGCCACATGGTTGATAGGCTACGATAGCTGATAGATACACCTTCAGGGATGAGAATGCTAACCCTCGCTCCCGGAGTTGGAGGAGGAAATGAAGTACCGTGGCCAATGTAGCTGGCGATGCTGGTTCGTGCCGGGAGTCAGCGAATGCCACGAATTTCTGCCACTTATAATGGTAGGATCATCGTGTAGACTCCTTCCTGGCTGCCGTTAATATGGCTTGAATGACAGGTGAGTCTAAAAAAATTATCCTCCACGCGTGGAGACGCAGGAGTGGTAGGTCCAGATGTAGGACACGACCATCCGAGTGAGAGAGGAGGTTCAGTATGCAGGGGAGCCTCATCTTGCAGTCCCTGGCTGCCTCAAGAAGGGGGCCGAACCAGTGTTGTCTCGGCCAATACGGGGCTATCAAGATAGCATTGGGACGGTCCGACACAATCCTGGCTATCACTTGACTCAGCAGTGGAAACAAGGGAAAGATGTAGAGAAACTCCTTGTCCCACCGAAACTGGAAGGCATCCCCGAGGGAGCCAGAGCCCAGGCCAGCCCTCAAGCAGTAGCAAGGACATTTCTTGTTGTGGCTGGTTGCAAAAAGGTCGATGGAGGGAGCACCCCAACAAGACACTATCCTGTTGAAAACATCATCGGAGAGGGACCATTCGTGGTGACACGCCGTGTCCCTGCTCAGCAAGTCCGCTGTGACGTTGTCCCGGCCCACCAGATGAACTGCGACGGGGTGGACAGATAGTGGTACACACCAGTCCCAAAGACGAAGGGCCAGGTGTAGGAGAGTGGAGGAATGGGTGCCCCCTTGTCTGTTCACATAACAGACGGCCATTGTGTTGTCGGACAAGACCTGCACTGTCTGGCCGACAACAAGTTTGTGGAAAGCCTGCAAAGCCTTCAGGATGGCCAGGAGCTCCAGATCATTGATATGGAAGCGAGACTCTAGGCCGATCCAGTGGCCCTGCACCGCTAGGCAGCCGCAGTGTGCTCCCCATCCCAGGAGGGAGGTGTCTGTCGTGACGGTAACCATCAGGTGAGACTTGACAAATGGCATTCCGGATAATAGGTGTTGAGGCAAGAACCACCAGTGGAGAGAGTCCTTGACTGGCTGGTGAACCCGCAATAGGTGACACTGATCATCCAGGAGGGGGTCGAAGGTTCTGATGAACCAGTGTTGCAGTGGGCGGGCACGAAGGCAGGACAGGTATGTCACAGCCATCGTCACTGCCATGTAACCCAGAAGTTGCTGAATTGTCCTGGCAGACACTGCTGGAGTGCGCAAGACAGTGTAGATGGCACGGTACAGTGTCTGGGCCCACTTCAATGGCAGAAGTGCTTTTGCGGCAACAGAATCCAGGGTGGTCCCAATGAAGTCCAGGGTGCAGGACAGCTCCAGGTGAGACTTCTTGGGGTTCACCCTGAGTCCAAGGTTGGAAAGAAGCATGAGCATCAGATGAATGTCCTCGTACAGTTTTTGTTTGCAGGGTGCCACCAACAGCCAGTTGTCTAGGTAGGGGTAAACCATAATGCGCTTCATGCGGAGATGGGAAACCACAGGAGCCAGGCACTTGGTAAAGACCCTGTGGGCGGTGGACAGACTGAACGGCAGGACCTTGTACTGGTAGCACACACTGTCGACTGCGAACGAAAGGTATTTTCTGTGATGGGGCTGAATTGTGATATGGAAGTAGGTGTCTTGTAGGTCAATAGAGGCGAACCAGTCCTAATGCCTCAGAAAGGTCAGGATGGAAGTGAGAGTGACCATCTTGAATCTTCAGGGAAGAATGTAGGAATTCACCCCCCTGAGGTCCAGGATTGGCGGGAGGGTACCGTCCGATTTCGGGACCATGAAGTACCAGGAAAAAAAAGCTGCTGGTAGTGGCCAAGGACGGGACCCTTTGTGAAGGAGGGACTGGATCTCCTCTAGAAGAGCAGGGTTTGCAGGTGTGGAATGAAAGACGCCTTGAGGTGGTATATTTTGAAATTCGATGGTGTAACCAAGACGGATGATGGAAAGAACCCAAGAGTCCGTGGTGATTCGCTGCCAGGTGTTGAAATGGCAGGCCAGACCTGGGTGTTTGGTGAGACTGGTGGGCAGACGAAAGGATGGATGTGGTGGCGACCAGCAAGTGAAGTCAAAAGCGGGACTTTGCTGTAGACGATGATTTCTTAGAGGAAAGTTGTCTTCTGAAAGAATGCCGCAATGATGCTGGAAGGGATGATCGAGAAGACGTCTGGTAAGGTGACCGTGAGGTAAAGGAGTAGGCCGAATGGTGCCAGGAAGAACACGAGGAAGACAGCCATCTAGACTGAGGTGCAGGGTGTAGACCCATCTTCTTTGCGATAAGACGAGCTTTCACCAGATGATCCATGGCCTCGTCTGTAGTAACATGGAAAAGTCCCTGACCATCGAAGGGCAGGTCTTCGATTTGCTTTCTACTATCTCCGCAAGACCGGCAGAACGGGGCCACGCGAAGCAGCGAAGGGCGACAGCGCCAACCATCATGCGGGCTGTACCTTCGACAGTGTGGCAGGAGGACAAGATTTGCTGGTTCGACAAGGCCACCGGTTCATTATAGAATTGGACGGCGCTTGTCGTATGGTCATCGGACAGATGGGCCAAAAGAGGGTAGAATCCGTCCCAGATATTTCATTGATAAGCGGCCAGACACGCCTGCGTGTTGGAAATTCTGGTGGTCAGGGAGGATGCAGAATACAAACGTCGACCGAAGGAATTGAGATGACGGTTCTCACAGTCTGGTGGCATAGTATGAGCCCTCTTACTGCCTTTAGTCTGGGAAGACTCGACGACAAGAGAGTTGGGAACCGGGTGATTAAAGAGAAAGTCTACATTATTACCCTGTTTTCTGGGGGTCCCAGGAGGGACACCAAATTGCTATCAAAATTATATAAGTTGGGGAAATTAGTTCAGAGCACTAGTTGGCAAAATGAGAGGCAGGGTAACCTAGCGGAATCTTGTAACCCAGTGTTTACGGGGTCAGGCCAAGCCAAGAAGCAGACCAGTTGGAAAATAATGAATGATCTTTATTAAATACAGGCACACAATATAAGCAACACAAGCACACAGATAACTAAGGAAAATAAAGGTGTGAGTAAGATAGCGGGATTTTCAGAGGGATAGTTGGTTCGGGTGATACGAAACCTGTCCTGAAGTCCGGAAGAAAATGGAGAGCGAAGCTGGGGTTCGATGTATCTCAGCACGTGGAGCTGAGGGGAAGCTCGCCAAGCGAAGTGGCAGCAAGGTGGTCTGGAACTCGGGAGCGATCCAAGGAAGCACTCAAAGTCAGGGGTTTTTATAAGGAGAATTGTGACCGCAGGCTTGGTCGGACTTTGGGAAAACAATAGATTTGGAGCTGGAGACAAAGCCTCCGAAAGGTCAGAATTTAAATGATTGAGTTAGATCCAAATTGTCAATAGTATAGCCGGTATGCAAACTCGGAGTACTTGAGCGTTATATAGTCAAATCATCAAGCTGCCAGCACTAGGCAGAGGATCTTTTGAAAGTTGCTTGCATACCTAATGGAGGTACTTGCCTTGAGGTCTCCTAAAGCGGCGAGTTGGCTGTTTCTGGCCTGCCTGTATTGTCTAGGAATATTACGGCAATTATCGGCCCAGCCTGTATACGTGCTTGTCCGGGGGCCTCGCAAGCATGTGGAAGGGATATGTGAAGCCGAATTATCGATATCAAAAGATATCTTTTATATCCCCAAAGCTTGGGCTAGCCAGGGAAGTAGCAACATCCTTTTTCTGTGTGCAGTATAGGTGCTCTAGACGGTGCGGTATCGGCTGAAGAGAAGCCAGTTGGGCCCACGGGTGTTTCAGCACTCCCCGCAGTACCGGGAGGAATGGTATCAGAGCTGTGGATGGAGGGCGCGTATACATGTAGTGGAAAACTGCGTCCTGCACTGTCGGAGTGGGACCAGAGATGTCAAGGCCTAGAGCATTAGCCATTCGAACCAGGTTGTCAAAAAATTGTTTAACATCTTCCAGTGCCGAGTCTGGCGAGGGTTCACCAAAGGTGAGTGGTGAGGACGTGTGGGAATCCAGCGTAGAGTTATCGGAGTCGGAATCTGAATTGTAAGATTGAGAAAATGGAGAAGGAGGCCTGCGTGGCCCAGGCAGATCCGGCACCACAACCGAAATAGTTGTTGGAGGTGGTCTGGCGGAGGCTGGTACCGTGGCCAGTACCAATGGTAACAGAACAGGTAGAGGCACAGTAGAGATCGACACAACCGGAATAACTGCTGGAATCAGACAGGCCAAGGATTGAGTTGGCACCGAAACCGTTGAGGAAGCTGGAAGTGTCGGTAGCAGCTGAGCATCCGGCGGTGGGCATAAAATGGTCACCATCATCCGAGGAGGTGGCGAGGCTGGTTGAGCACGAGGTGAGCGATCGTGGGAGCAGCGGTGAGTCAGTGATCATCGAAAATATGGAGAGTGAGACTGGGACCGAGATCTCGAACGGTGGTACCGTGGAGTCAGACGATAACGAGAAGCCAAAGATGGACAGTGAGAGCGCCGTGAGTGGTACAGGGACCAGCGGTGAACATCGGCATGGTACCGATCTCTATAGGCCAGAGAGTAGGAATAATACGACCCGGGCTGCTCCCTCCAAACATGCTCATGGCCATAATGAGCAATGTACGAAGCCGAGGAGAAAGGCGAATCGAGCCTTGTCCTCAATAGGCCACGATCAGAGCTAGCATCCCATCGATGCGGGGATCTAGCTCTGTCACCATGTCCCGGAGATCGCGCCATGCTGGAAAGAACGTGATCACAGGAAGAGGGCCTGGGCTGGTCAAGGGAAGGAGCTTGAGGCACGTCGAAAGCAGGCGGGTGGTCGAGCCCAGGATCAGCCAGAGGGTGTGACTGAGGCTGTTGGTCCTGCATAGTCACTGCTGTAAGCAGGGGTGGCACAGACTGGACCGACAAGGACAGCGAAGGACGGCGCTCAACATCGGAGGAGGGCTCCAGCTGCACTGGTATGTCCACTCCTAGGCCTGGCAGGCAGCCTCAAGAGCCGGTTAACAAGTCTCTCGCAAATAAGGCAATAAATCAAAGAGCTTTCCAGGCGAACGGCAAATGAATAGATAAGGCAGCAGTAAATAAAAGAGCTTCTGGCAGCAAGGAGACTCCCTGGCTGTTACGTCACAGCCGGGTTCTCAGTGAACAGTCTGAGTTAGCTCAAGCAAGAGAAGTTACCAGGGCCGGTCCGAGATCCAAAGGAGGCGATGTTCCAGCGGGTCGGGCAGCGTTCCAGGAGGCAAGGCAGGGATCCAAGATACCCAACACGTAATCCCCCCCCCCCAAACGGGACGGTTGTGAGCCAACAACGACCCAAGGCTGAGTGAGTGCTTTTATAGGCAGATCACTCCTCCAGGTGTTCTCTCAGCTGGACCCTGATTGCCTGGCGTTTTCTATTTAAATGCTCTGACCTCCTGAGAGCACTCTTTTGCTCTCGATGCTCCTGGTAAGTAGGCACCTGCTCTTGAATCTCACTATCTGACTCTTCTGGCTTGGCTGGGTCTGAGGCAACCCCTGGCTCTGTTGCTGGGGCTACTGGGGCCAAGGGCTCTGTGTCTGGGGCAGCCTCTGGGATGGGCTGTGTTGGTGCAGCAGGCTCCAGGGCCTCTGGCTCAGACTCAAAGCTTGTGTTCTGGAGTTCCAGGGTCCTGGCAGGTATAGGAAGGACTGGCCGGACTTCCTCATGCTTCTCAGGAGTGACCTCTTCCTCCACAGTAGCCATAGAGGGCTGTGTTGGAGGGGGCATCGGCAAAATTGACGACTGCTGGGTCACTGGGGAAGGAGAGCGGTGCTTCTCCTTTTTCTTCTTCTTCTTATCTTTGGCAGAAGGATCCGACAGGTGGGATGAAGATCGCTTCTGCAGGGCCATCATTGGAACCTTGCGAGATTGAGACGAGACCAGTTGGGAGCCTGACGAGTCATCCCCAGAAGAAAAAGTCACAATCAGTGTCCTAGAAAGCTTTGGAATCCTTGGAAGCGAGGAAACTGGAGGCAAGGACGCTGCCGACGGTACTGAGCCTGATACCGTCGAGGTCGATATCGAGGAGGTTGATGTTGATGAGGGAGTGGTCGCTGACTTGAACATGGTGGACGGCCAAGAGGAAGCCATGGGGGAGGTAAAAAGGCCAGTGTTGGATTCTGCTTGCTCCTTAATTTTCAAAGTTTGCTCCCAACAATAGGATTTTAACCTAGAGGCCCTGTTCTTTAGTTTCTGGGACGTGAAGTCTTTCCAAATAGGACAAGCCCGGATGTTGTGGGCCTCCCCAAGGCAAAAGAGGCACTCAGAATGAGCGTCCGATAAGGGAACCTTGCGACCACATGCACAGAATTTAAACAAAGCAGACACAAAGAGAAAAGAAGAAGGAGTTCTTGCACACTTTTGAAGAAAAGAAGGAGAAATATCCAAGAAGAAGGCAAAGCAAACTACTCAGCAGAAGAACAACGTTTCCGAGCTGCGAACAGGTTGGAGGACGAAAAGAAACTGAGGAAACTGTTAGCTTGGCAGGACTGAGCATGCTCAGTACCAAATGGGGGAGGCGTTCCTGCCAAGCTGCTCAGCTCTGGAACATTCCGAAAAGCTACTGTGCATGTGCGAAGATTCCCATTGTGTGAGGCACAGAGACCACGAAGAAGAACATGGCAAACCTAATTCAAGTCCCCAAATATGGTAGACACAAAAGGATCCAAACCAGACCTTTTAGAACTGAGCACTCAAAGCTCACAGCCAAGATCGATGAATTTATCAGATGTGCTTTCTTCACCTTTTTTTAAAAGAATGTCTCAAAGTCTTTCCGTTCTTGAGCTAGAAGAAAGATTTTGAAAGAATTTGCAAAATTTTGCAGGTTTCTACAAAAACACAAAAACCAACGGAAACCCTTACTCATACCTATGTTCTGTACATGATCAAATTTCAAGAGAGGGGGTAAAGTTTACTCTAGGAGCATGAGGAATTTGATGCTTGTTCAACACCTACACAAAAAATTCTAACCAACAGTTCTTAGACTGAAGTGTGGATAAGAGCTCAGCTACCCAATAAATTTCATACTTCTAAAGATGTTGCTATGTGGCTATTGGTGAGTTAAATTTCTCAAATGCAGAATGGGGGGAGGGAAAAACACAACAGCATAGTCCACGAGCAAAATTCAGAAGTGAAGTGCATGTTTTGAGGGGAAGATATGCATTTCCATGTATATTTAAATATATACTTAACAGAATGGGGTTTTCAAAAATCAAACTGCATCTATTAAAGTAGTAATTGAGTGGAACACAGTGATGGATTCTACAGAATCTCAGTCCCTGGTTTATGGTGTAAGAGAGAGCAAGAGAAAGAAACCACACAAAATAAGCAAGATATCCACACCTACAAGTCCAGATCTGCCCTAGTTGTGGAGAAAGCTGAGATCGACAAGTTCAATTCCATGTACAAAAGTTCAGGTATTTGAAATGAGCACAGTATGTTGATGGTAAAAGCCTTGAAGGGAAGGGAGTTCCATAATCTCTAGGGAGAGGAAGGTTCTGGATTCATAACCTATGTGCATCTCCCTTATCCCAAATCTGAGCTGAAACACTCAAATTGTCTGCTCTCATGTGTCATCTGAACCTAAGAAGCATCACATCTCATCCCCTTTGACCAGCTGGTGGCTCCTAGAAAAATGCAGATGATCCAAAGGTCACACAAAACTATATGCTAGTAGGATGGCTTGAAAGTGAAGTTCCACTTTCAAAGATGTTTCAAAGTGGATTCTCAGGACACACCAGGATTTGGGATGTTCTCAGGCTTGTGTGCATCTGCTCTTCCTCCTGAGTGATTTCAGTTCCTTTCTGGCAACATCTTTATTGGCAAAGATTATGGTCTGCTATTTTATCTGAACCAGAAAAGTATGGCTTGCATTGTTCTCCAAACTGGAAACAGAAATTATAGTCTGAAGTTGATTTATGGGGCAAGTGCAAGCTATAGTGTGCTGATTCAAATCCAATTGTAAACTATTTCAACACTATTCTGTTATGGTGCTATTATTCTACTTTCAATGTCCTTGCGGAATTCTGGGGTTGAGAATTCTAAATGCCTTTCCCTAAACTGCAAACTCCAGGATTCCACAGGATGTTGAAAGTTTGGAATAATAGCACTATAACAGTGTAGTGAGGAAATGGCCTATGTTTGCCAGAACAAGTCAGGAGAAAGAAACCAAAGTTGGAATATGCCTTTGTTGGTTGGGGGATTCTGGGAGTTTCTCTTCAGAAAAGTAAAATTTCTAAGCTCCAGGAAGGAGGAGTGTGTGACTCCAGTTTTCAGATCCAGTAGTCAAACCATGCCATATGCCATGTGTTCATTTTCATTTGGTTTATGCCAGAAACACATTCTCCTCTTCTACATGATTTCTTAAAAATGTTGGCTTACTTTTCTCCCCAACTTTTCTTTCCATTTCATACTTTAACAGCATTGTTCACTCCACTCCCCTGCAGAAGGAAGAACTAGAAACATTGTGCTTGGACTTTGTACTATTTTTGTTGCAAAAAGGAGAGCATTTCTTTTTCTTCCACAGCCGTGTTTGTTTGCTCTTCTCATCGGCTACAGATCTCTATTTCTGGTCACCTCATCAACAAGTATACTGTCACTTGTGAGGAACTGCTCAGACACCCTCAGCAGCTCCAGACACTGACATGACCTTATCGAACAAACTACACAGAGTCATCTTTCTGAGTTCAAAGATCATTCTCTCTCTCTCTCTCTCTCTCTCTCTCAATCTCTCAATCTTTCTCTTTTTTTTTCATTTCACCATTACATTTTTGCATTTCAGAGCTCCCTTCTCTTAGAGTGACAAATACACTGTTTATAGAGCATATCTTTACATAGGCTACTGCAGTGGACACACCAGGGTTCAATGATGCACAGTATCAAAGGTGATACACATTTATAACATTTATTTATATATCAAAAAAATTAAAACTATGGCCAGGATCCAGCTTGATATTCAAGATGGATCCCACTGCTTCTGTCAAAAACAGCAGTTGCCTCTGCCTTCTATGAAGCCAAAAGAACTACTTTAAAGGGATTGGTAACGCTTCAGAGCAGGTTTTTGGGGTACATAGGGGATGGCTACAGCAGTGAGTAGGATGCACATTCTAGTGGAGGCAGCTTAAGTAGCCCATTGGATCATGGCCAATCATATGTTTCAATACCATTCTGTTGGGAGTGCGTTGATGGCTGTTTCTACATGGTAGGAGGTTGGACTAGATGGCACCTGGGGTCTCTTCCAACTCTATGATTCTATGATTCTATGATTCATTACTGATCCTCCACTATAGACCTTTGGAAAGGAGAGAAGAATTAACACTGCCATTTGTTCTTAGAAGAAAGTCTGATTGTATTCATAGTAACAACCCTTAGATGGATAAGGAGTGGCAGCCAAAGGCTGCAGTTCTGTACAGCTTGCCAAGGAGTAAACCCCACTGAACACAGAGTGTCTTTCTTCTGAGGCAGAAAGGTATAGTACAGCATGGTCAACATTAAATTATGTCAGTTATAAGGAATATCTTCCCTTGAATTATTCCTCTGATTATTGGTACTCATCTTTGTGCTGTTCTTGGGATGAAACCATACTAATGAGCTGGACCCTGTGACAAATAAACCAACTCAGTACATGCAATAGGACTTTCTTACTCCATACTATTACAGCCCACTACTCACCCCTGAATGTACGGATCTCACCAGAATTGTGTGTGATAGAATATAATAGACTACAGCATACTAGGGAAACTCAGGAATTTGGTTCCAAGCATAACATAGTACCTTCCACAAGTGGAAGTGCTTTTCTTCACATACAAATGCCTAATGCAATAATTAACCACAACTACACCCATTAAAATGATACAAACTTGGCAAACCAACATTTTTATCAGTCACAATGATTCAGTAGGTCTCTTCTAATTGAGACTGAAACTGGATTTAGCTCACAGTATCTTTGGATACAAGACAGTATTTGCACAACTACTTCTAGAACTAAGTAAAACAAAATGACAGATCTAAAGAAAGTTGTCAGTGAAAAGGTTTTTCATCTCTATCAGCTGTCTACTTTATTGATTTTCAGCTCTTTAAACCACAGGCCTTTCCTTTTTTATTTATTAAACCATGTTTATCATGTATGTTTTATTCTGAGGTGAAGAGAGATTTTTTTTAACAGCAAAAATTAAAATCATTTTTTAAAAATAAACAAAAATATCAAGATGAGAAAAGACAATGGATTACTTTGAAAACAATGTGAGGCCAACATTTTTTTTTAAAGTCCCATTACTAGATTATGTGCATTTCTTTAAGTGGCTGTTTTCTAGTCTCAAAGGTAACAAAGTTGTCATGTGATGTGGTAGGTTGCCATGGCAATAATCTGTAATTGTGCAGAAAATCCACTGAACTACTATGCAAGTCCTTGGTGTATTGGATGGAGAGAAAAATCAAGCCAGTGTAAGCCATGATTTCATGTTGTGAAGCTGCAGTGTGATAACTTAGTCCTGTTAAGCTATAGTGAATTTTGTGCAGATACCTGCTTCTGTTCTCCATTTATGTTTCACGTTTCCAGAGGTTCACTGCAGGGCAGGGTGAACAATTGCCTGTTTCAAATGTTTTCAAGCTGTATAAATAAAAAGAGTCATTTCTTTAAAAATAGCTCTTTCCATTAGCATAACAAATGGTCTAATTAAGAAAGAAACATCTCTCAGACTTGGAAGTTTTTGACATCCTCAGTAAGAAAGTTCAAACCCACCACCTGAGCACTCTACACCTTCAGTGAAAAATATGAACAGCAGACTGGCCATGCTCAACACCAAACTAAGGGCACTTAATTTTATCATGACCAATGAGTTTCAGTTTCCTTAGCTTTACATGTTGCACTATGGCAAATATTCTCTTTAAAAATTGTAGAAGGAAGCTTTGCTTTAAGTGGGTGGTGTTTAAGACTGCTAACTTATTTGTATGACGTTCAAGTTATTGTAACTTGGCAACCACATCTAGCCATGTAAACACATGCATTTGGTGGCCCACCAAGGGTAGCATTTCTAACGTAAAACAGTCTTAAGAGCAAGTGCAAAAACCAAGATCTTATTTCAGCAGAAAATTCAGTGCCCTTATGCCCATTGAGATCAATGAAGATATTTAACTGTAAGTTGCTGGATGTTGTAGCGTAAGCTTTTGCAAACCAGACTTTACTCCATCAATAGCTGAATTTTTATTTGCCTCTGGCCCAAGCATAGAAAACCACAGTTTCTCAAGAAAGAGCATGATCTTTTTTATTGTTTAACATCAAAGCAGTTAAAGGTATCTGCTTTCAAAATGGTCCATGAATTTATCTGAGCAGCTTATCCAAATCACTTGAGAAGTTCCTCCTCTCTCAACAATGGCTACTTTTAAAATGCTGCTGTACTTCTTATAATCAAAACATGAAGCAAAAGCCTTTCCTTCTTTTCTGTCTTTTATGCTCGAAGACAGGTTCACTGGAATGTGTTCTGTGTCTTAACCACCCTATCAAAATATTCTGGATTCAGCAACTGTTGCAGTTGTACCGTTTAGTATTTAATCTTTAGAAGCATCAAAATTCATACCAGTTGAAACGTCAGTGAGATATGCATCCCAGTACTTGACACAGGGTTAGGCCAAAACTGATTTACTGAAACAAATGCTTCCCTTTGTAGTAATCAAAATTTCAGGTGCCAAGGAGCTCAGACAAGATCTGCACAAAAATGGCTTCACTTGCCCACCAATACTAGAAAAGCCTATATCTTTCAATTATCACTTAGTTTTAAAGCTTGGATTGTAGAAGAGTTTTTGTTTAAACACGCCATTGAGAACTGACTGCATCTGGGGAAAGGTCATTTAATAGAGTACTATACAGTCCAGATTTGTTGCTTTTCAATGGATATAATTTTAAATGGATTTCAACTCTATTGATACTTTCTATTTTAACTTTTGTATGTTTTAGAGGTATGAACTTTTATCTAGGAGGAAGCTGGGGTCATAAAGAATAGTTATAGATTATTGCTGGTCCAGCTGCAAGGCAAAAATCAGAGTGGTAGAGACCCAAGAGAACAACACAGCACTGTTTATTGGAATATGGCAAGGCACAACATTATTGGTAACAGTTATTAGAACCAAGAAGCAGCAAGAAGCATGGAGGGATATAGATATCAGGCAAACCACCTACTCCCCAGACTACTTATGCGGAAATCATGGGTTGACAGAAAGTGGAGAATCATATGGATGCAGCCACTGTGTGATAATCCCTGCCATGTGGGAGGGAAACAGAGCTATGAGCCCCCAAACTGGGCAAGCTTCAGTACCAAGATCTCTTAAGGGGATCTCCAAGTGGGGTGACCGGCATGCCTTCCTTATCTTCCCAGAAAAGAGAGTTTGGCATAAACAAATAAATGAGAGACCTTGTACCAAAGCTAGAAGTGATCCTAGGGAACATGAGTGAGGAAAGCTTTCTTCAACTGAATGCTGGGGCTAAGCTTCAGAACTTTTAAATGCTTCTCATACAACCAGGAGTGCAGCTTGCTTAGTCTTCTTGTAAAGCCCTACTCTGTAGAGCTCTGGGATCCTTTCATGCAAGACAGTTTATAGCACTGTGATTTCACTCATTGTCTTCCATGGCAATGTCCTATGGAATCCTGGATTCTGCACTTTAGGGATGGGCATTTGCAATCAAGTGGTATTACAGTGTTATAATTCTGTAGTATGAAAGGGCCCTGGTATCTCAGTTTCCCATTGTCTGAATACCTAGTGGCACATGAGAGGGGCCCTGTTCTGTCATGCCCCCCCCAGAGAAGCTGAACCACAGATAGAGACTGGCAGGAAGATGGCAGCCACTTTCACCTGTTTTTATTCCCTGCAACAGGCCCACAAATGGGTATGCAATATGGATAGAAATAATATTTGAAAAAATATCTGAAAACTATGTTTCTCAGGTATTGATAGACTCTGAAAGAGAATCCTGGGCTAATGAAAATTGTCACCATTCAGGACTTATTTTGTGCAAAATTCAAGTGTTTGTTTGTTTATTTGTGTTTGTTTGTGTTTTGCACAGAACACATCATTTTCTGCACCAGAAGCTACATTTTGTGTGCAGAAGTATATTCTATACAGAAAATGATGTTTTCTGTACAAAAAATTACTTGAAAATTTTGGTTAGAGTATGTCTCAGACTGTGAATATTCTTTAAAAACTGTTCCTCACTTGTTTCCTTTGAAAATTAAATTAGCAAACAACAACAACAACAACAAATTATTTTGTTGTTCTGAGGTCCCTGTACTTATTACAGACAGAAAACAGGGAGAGAAAGAGAGATAGTGGGTGAGAGAGAAAGAGAAAGACCAAGTATCCATTTAAGAAAAGCTTACTGTTTATAAATATAGAGTGGTAACAGAATTAATTATAGAATCCACTTCCCTTGCTGTGCATGATTGAACCTAGGGCATGGTCTGAAAGCTTCCGATGCTGAAGCTAAAGAGGCAGAGCCTGTTCTTCGTTGGAAGGCCAAAAACATTCTGCTTTGGGTCAAGCTATTTTAAATCCCGTTTGTATTCTGCACACAGGTTCAATGGAAAGGAAGATTTCTGTTTGCTGTACATCAGATATTTTCTTGTTTTGGTTAGTTAATGTGGAAATATAAACTAGTTATTTTGCAAGTTAGGACCTATGCTTGTAACAACATGTAACCAGAACTCCAAAGTAACCAGTTAGATTACTTCCAATCAGTTGCCTTCTGAAATAACTAAGGTATAACTAAATTAGGTTATACTTTTAACACAATACAGGATAACATTATTTGTATGGTGTAGCTGCAAATAGTGACTAGTAGAGGAGGACTGTAACATTTTTTCAGGTGCTGGCTCATATTGGCTGCTTTGTGCTCTGTTATGGCTGCTGCACTAAGGACAATTTGGACTTGAGGAATGTGTGTTTTGTACCTCAGGCCAGTGGTTTGCAGCATTCTTGCTTCTTAAAGA
Organism: Cyclura pinguis; assembly: GCA_030412105.1. Lineage (NCBI taxonomy): Eukaryota > Metazoa > Chordata > Lepidosauria > Squamata > Iguanidae > Cyclura > Cyclura pinguis. The sequence continues at coordinate 105,090,637 of CM059600.1, read as the reverse complement.
AACTAAAAATAAGTATGCAAAGGGATCTTGCAACACCTTTGAGACTAATTCAGAGAAAGAAGTTCCTAGCATTGTTGGTAGCATTGTTGGTAGCTTTTGTAGACTGAAGTTTGCTTCATCAGATGCACAGAGTGAAGTTCGCTCAGCTAGTCTCAAAGGTGCTGGAAGATCTCTTTGCATACTGATCCAGACTGACACAGCTGTATTTTCTTTAAAAAAGTATTATGAATTAGTTTTAGACTTGTTCTTTCCTTTCCCTGTATTCCTTTTTATTATGATGATTAGATTCTATGCCTTTGGCAGTGCTGCTTGTCTCTTTTATTGTTTTATTGATGGTGCTATATAATACAGAGTGTGTGTGTATATAATATAGTAGTTAATATTGTAAGTATAGTAATAATAATAGCAATAATAATACTAACAATAATGGCTAGCATTCTGTAATGCAGTTACAGATTCGTAACCTAGAGTTTGCTTGCACTAACACCATGTAGCCGTGATCATGGCAGTGTCATAAATGGCTTTCCAAACCTACTTTACCAGGCAGCAGCTACACTGAGAGATGGGAGTCTGTTCAGCTGGCAATTGGGGTTCAGCAGAATGAAGTTTCCACTCTCCTCTTGCCAGTGAATGAGGCTGCAAGAAAGAAATGTGACAGGAGTCCTGCTTCTGATTGTCTCACCAGCTTACTGGCGTGGGGATGGAACCCCAGTTACCAGCTGAACAGACCTCTGTCTCTCACTGCAGCTGCAACCTGATAATGTGGGCAAGGAGATGTTACTTAGGCCACTTCTGCACTACACTGTCGTAGTGCTATTATTCCACTTTGAACCTCCTATGGAATTCTGGGGTTTGCGGTATAGAGAGGGGCCTTTAGAATTCTCAGCCAGAGAGTTCTTTGGCCTCAGTAAACTACAAACCCCAGAATTCCACAGGATGTTGAAAGTGGAATAACAGCACTATAACAGTGTAGCATGGAAATGGCCTTAGTTACATAGAGATAACTAAGTAGGCAATTGATGGGTTATCAATTTCAAACAGACACTTCCAAACAAACAAACAAACAAAACATCTGAATGTAATCATCCTGAGTAGCATCACAAAAGCACAATTACAAAAACTGACACTACTTGGAACATATCACATTACCCAGTTATATGTTACTGATTCTTAGATTCTTAGAAAGAATCTGAATCACTATTGGTCCAAAACTCCTGTCAATAATACTCGGTAGATTGCTCTTGTGATCAGAGAAATAAAGTTATTTCTAAAAAAATAACCACAGAGGTAATGAATTTGGAGGGACGTTGGGACTGTAACCGGTAAGCTATTCTTAAAAGTCACTTCCCAAGTTCAACATCCATACATCTGAATCCCATGCAATTGGTATTAATTTCAGTAAATATGCAAAGAAACAAATGTTTCTTTTCCTTAACTTAGTCCTAAATGATCGTGTTGTTGCACCATATATACTGGAGGATAGATTTTGTGATAGGAATTGCTAATGTCTGGCTAGGCCATCTGCTTCTTTCACATTTGCAACACCCTAGCAGCTGGCGGGATTATATATACACATGCATACATACAGATATCGATATGCATGAATTTTTTCTCCAGTATTTAAAATACAGACTATTATACTTCCTGGAAATTCATTGAGCTAAAATCTAAACACAATGTGATTTATTTATTTATTTATTTATTTATTTATTTATTTGCCCATCTTCTTTCTCCTAAATGGGACCCAAGGCACTTCAAGTGAGAATTAACATGCAATACATGAATCAAAAAAATCAGTAACAGAAAGGCGAAAATACAGCTAAATAAGATACCATATTAAAATGTCAATAGTTTAAAACAAGATAAGATCATTTAAAGCCACAAGAAGAACAATTAAAAACAATGGAGCACACCCATTCCATTAAAGACCTTTCCACATAGCCATTTAGGCCCTCATCGCACTATGGCCTGATAGCGCTTCCTCCCAATCCCATCCTGGCAGTGCCATTGCTGGGATAGGATCAGGACCTGAACACTCCCCACTGCACATGGTCAGTTACTAGTGAATGGGTAGCGTTAGGGGCACTCGTCTCCTTTCCGCAATACAACCTGCCTCTTCCTGCTTCCTACTGTGGAAGGAAGTGCTTAATAGTACTTCTGCTTTTCTCACATGCCCACAGCCAATGGGATCACGGAGGGAAAGGGGGCCATTACTGGATTTTTTCTGGTGATGGTATACAGTGCGACAGCAGTGGATAAGGATGCAACAGCAACAGGGCCTCAATAACATAGTGTGATGGTACACATCCCAGACCGGCAGCAATGCATTGCCATGCTGGGATGGCGACATCATGTGGTAAGGGCCTTAGTCACCTAATGCTTGATCAAATAAAAAAGTCTCTGGCAGCTGAAGGAAGGACAATTGGGAGAATTGGGAGGGGACCAACCTGATATCCTGTGGCAGAGTTCCATAGCCTGGGAGCAGCCACCGAGAAGTCTTTCTCCCATGTCTACACCAAATGTGTCTTTGAAGGTGGTGGGACCTGGAGAAAGCCTCTCTCAATCTTAGAATTCCAGCAGCTTCACATGAGGAGATATGGGCCCTTTTCGCATGGCATTTCTCATGCGAAAGGGCCTCAGGAGTGTCACACCATTGCGAGTAGCATTTCAGATGATGTCCTCACAATTGCGCTACCCTGCCGGGGCTGGCAGGCGCCGATCACGCACTATATCATTTTCGGCTTTTAGCTGAAAATGGTGCATGATCACATATCGCTCTGGGGCGCCATGAGCACGTACCATCCGTGCGGAGCTCCGGAGCCGCAGCCCTCACACTTCCTCCCCCAGCATAACCTGGGAAAATACCCAGCTGCACTGCGGAAGGAAGAGGCGAGCCCTCATGCTGTGTGCTGGCTGGCCATCAGCTCCTGCGGAGCAGAAGCAGCGGGGATGCGAGAGCCTCACGGAAGAGGCTGTTCGCATGATTCCTGTGCAACCGCGCCGGACGCAGGTAAGTTGCGGAAAGGGCCTTGGTCTTTCAGTTATACTGGACCCAAGAACATATAGGGCTTCATAGGTCATGACATCTATGGCCCTTTGTGCACCCTACCTTTTAGCGGAGTCCTCCAGTAGGGATCTATGCATCGACTCTGCCAGGAGAGGAGCATGACAGGAGCACTCCCCTCTACAACAGCTCGCTCTGTTGTGAAGGACACACCTTTTGCAGTGCAGCTGGGCAAGAGATGCAGCCATTGCACTTCCTGGACTTCTGCAGGACGGGTAAGTGTGTGATGATTGCACGATTGTGGGTCATTGATGGGGAAAACCTTTCAATGATTTAATCCGTGATTGCACCACCTGGGGATGGGAGAAGAACGGGACTGCAATGATGTCACACAGAACCATTGTCACGGTCCCATCCTTCTCCTGTCCTCATGGTGGGTTGGGAAAGTTGTGCAAAAAGAACCTATGTTAAGGTGAACATCTTTTCCTCTGCTTATATTCCTGCTCAGGTTAGCCTCTCTATATTGGGGTCACGGAGATCCATGTTCAAATTCATTCTTAACCATGATGTTTACAGGATGATCACTCCTGCTGACAGTCACTCTCTGTCAGCCTCACCTCCCTGACAAGATTGGTGTGAATATAAAACTAGCGAGAAAGGGAAGGAGGGGAAGCATGCTGCTCCTTGAAAGGTAGGTAGAATAAAATATAATAAAAGAATAGACTATTGGAATGAGGAAAGAACTGTCATTTCTGGCTAAAATTCTTTGACAGAAATGGGTGGGAAAACCTACACAGCGCCTGTTCTGCATTACTCCTGGCTCTGCTACAAGAATAAATTCATTCATTAGTTTCAATTGTACAAAATGGGGGAGATGAACACATGGTAATCAGATAATCCAAAGAACCAAGGCTTCAGCAAAGTGTTTATATACTGTATATTTTAAAAACAATCATATTGGGTAAAGCTAAAGTTATGCAGTGACATAGTTCTGAATAGCTTTCTGCATGTGTTATGTTTGTGTGTGTCCCATTTTTCAGAACATCTGGTTTTAACAAGTTCTGTTAAGCCCCTCTTCCCTGCCTCCATGCAAGTTTTCCTGCCTCCAAGATTAACTCATTTTCAACTTCCTTAAAAAAAAAAAATCCCTTTAGTTTAACTCCATTTTTTAAACATACATGAATGTCACATTTACAAGCCATATTTAAGCAGTGAAGACATTTAGGTCAACTGTGGTTCTCAGAGGAGCTTACATTAAGCAATTGGGGTAGGAGCCTGTAAAATAACCATAGAGTCTCCTCCCTTTCAATTCCAACATAACTCAGAGGCTTCCAATCATTATGTGTCCACTGTGGTCAGGAATGATCTCAGCAATAAGGTCTGACCAGTGAGAAAATTTCTTGGGGCTTTTCCTAACTGAAAGTAACTCACTGCAACAACAACCACCACAACTATCACCACAACAACAGTTGTTCACAAAAGCCTTTGAGGTCTACCTGGTTTTACACAAAACCCTTGCATTTACATGGTTTAAAATGGTTCTAAAGTATTTTACAGATTTTAATCTGCCTTCTGATAACTTCTTTAATTGCTTAATATGCCTGCAGCCTTCTGACATCTCTTTTACTCTTTCCAGTGCTTGAAATTGATCGTGTTGTTTTATTGTCTGCTGCTCTGAGATCTTCAAATACAGGGCAGGATATGAACATTGTAATAAATAAAAAAATAAAAATTGTTATCTCCTCATTTACCAGGCCACTGGCCCCCTACTTATTGCCCCCAACCCCTTATTTACTGAGATATTGGACAAGGCAGAACTTATTGTGGGTGCTGCTGCAGGGCCTGTATTTGGCCCTTTACAGTGACACATGTACATGCAATAGTAGAGTTTAGAAGCACAAGAAATGGCTTAATGGTACAGCAATTATTTTACATGAAAGAGGTCTAGGCTGGGAAAGGTGCTTTTTCTTGAAAGCTGTCACCAGGCACTAAAGACAGTACTGAATTAGATGGACCCATGGTTGGATTCAAGATAAGGTGCCTTCTTATGTTCCTGTGGGAAATGTGGTGGAAGGTATTCATATTATTATTTTGTTTATGTATTGTTTTTTGTTTGGGAAACTGAGATGGCTGTATCATAAAAAGATTACATCTTCATCCTTGACTTCTGCCACAACCTAGCATTTTTTAAAAGAACTGTTCCATAATGTTAATCCTGGAATTTTATCAAATGTTTACTTTTTTGCTGCTGATAATTGAAAATAAAAGTCACATGAATAAAGTAGATCAGCAACAGCATGTCAGTTCTTATCATCTTAAGATATACAAGGTTTAAAAATGAAACAGAATTAGACAAGCAGCCAGTAAATGACAAGATGAGTGATTTTTAAAAGATTGTTTTAATTTTTTTCTTTATAAATTTTCTTCTTTAGTGTATCTGCAAATATAGAAATAACATGTCTAGTTACAGTTAGGATTCCTTGTAGCTGTTGCTCTATGAAGCAAGTCCAAGATGTTCCAGGGAGAGCATTAGTATGTGCAGCGTTACATACAGAGTACCAACGGTCCGTAAGTCCACCCAGTGGTTCCTTGTAAACTTTTCTGTGTTGCCATTTGTAATTATATAACATTACCACAACATCCCCGATGCTTAGAATAGAAGCTACCAAGGGAATAGTGTGAATACCACACTACAATTATTTCGTTAGAAAGGCAAGTGAAAATGGCTTGAGTGTGACTGCTGCAGAAAGGAAAAGCTCAATTTTAATGACTTCTATTAATGTGATTTTAAACTTTGGTTCCAGTACAGTAAAGCCGCATGTACTATAGGGCATTTGTTTCCTTGAAGGTAATATTGAAAATAGGAACAACTTGAATGGTTTTCAGGCTTCAGATACAATAAACAATGCAATGACTCTCCACTGCAACATAAGCTGATGAAGTAAATCAGGCTTGTCCTCTACTTTCTGCAAACTTTTCCCATATATTACCAGGTCATAGTATAAAGTGAGATTCTGTGCATTGTAGTGGTATGCACACTGGGCTATGACTCTTGAGACCAGGGTTTGAATCCCCACTCAGCCATGGAAACCCACTGGGTGACCTTGGGTGAGTCACACTCTCTCAGCCTCAGATGGAAGCAAAGGCAAATCCCCTCTGAATGAATCTTGCCAAGAAAATCCCATGATAGGCTCCCTTTAGGGTCTCCATAACTCTGCACCTTACCTTCTTCTGGCATTGGGGTGTGGGGATCGCTCGAGCAGCCTCTGGTGAGAGGCTCTCGCATCTGGGGTCCTTCATCTCTACATGAGCTGCCTGCTTGCACAAGAGCCCTGCCTCTTCCTTCTGCAGTGCAGCCTAGGAGTTTCCCAGGCTGCCCTGGGGCAGGAAGCGTGACCGGTGTGGCTCTGGAGGCTCCGCATGCCAGGTAAGTGCGCATGGGGCCCAGGAGCAATGCATGATCGCACACTGTTTTCAGCTTCTAGCCGAAAATGAAAAGATGTGCAAGTGACGCCTGCCGGCCCCTGGAGTGTTGCGCGATTGTGAGTGCGTCATGCAGATCGCTCCTCACAATCACGCGACGCTCCAGGTGCCCTTTCGCACGGAAAATGCCATGTGAAAAGGGCCTCAGAAATGACTCGAAGGCAAACAAGAACAGTAACATCAACAACATGCTAGAATAGAGAAGTGGCCTAACATTTGAAATATAACATAAATCCCAAACCGGTGGGGTTCATAAAAAGCCATGATCCATTCACTCATGCAGCTGCAAAACATGAGACATCAGGACCCACAATTTCTTACAATCACAAGTGAAGACCAGGACATAGGAAAGGGTTTTAGAACTGTGGCTTCAGAAAAAGAGATGTGAATACAAATTTGAAGTGGGGAGGGAAGAAGAGAAGTACTGTACTATGCAGAGAAGAGGGAGAGAAGAAGGAATGTATGGTCTGGATTAGATTAAAAGCTGCTCAGAGAAGAACTAGTAGGACTATAATGCTGACCTCATAGTTGAGATGAGCATTATGAGTACCTGACATTTATATTTCTGACCCAGGAATGATTAATTTTGATTTGAATGACTAAATTTGGGTACATCACACATCTCTTGTGTGTAAGGGCATACATTGTATTCTCAATAAGTTCATTGGCTCTGTGGTAGAGAAGAGGTGCAGAATGTGTGCCCTTCCAGATATTGATGAGCTGCTACTCCCATAGCCAGCGGTGAGGAATGCAGAGAGACAGTCCCCACCTATACTGCAGAAGCTGGAATAAAACAAGCCCCTGCCATTTATAGACTGGGTTAGTGTGAACCACTTGCCGAAATATCTTTCTATAAGATGTGAGGTTGCTTTCTGACGTCAAAAGTTATCTTCCTTGATTCTTTAGCAACGTGGTAAAATTTCAGGAACCTTTTCAAGGAACAAAACTAGCCATATAAGGCTATTAAAAAGACCAACTAGGTATTCCCAGCCCTAGCCAAATCCAGAAGACTGTTTTTTTCAGATTTTGTGACAATTACTAGCATGCATTCATTCATTCTTAAAAACTACACCATGGCTTTCTGCGTAAGACTTCCAATATGACTTACAAAGATCCCTCCAAATAAAACAAGCCAGTAAAATACAAAACTGACAATTCCAATGGGAAGCACTGGCACAGCAGCAGTCAAACAAATCAACTGACTCCACCCCTTACCTTCACTCAAAAGAAGAATTTTTAGCATTAATACATACCATATTTAACATGCCCGCCTTTTTCAATTAAATTAATACCTGTTCAAATACTGCCATACACAGAGACATGAGAGACTGCAGTTAATACATCATCATGTTTATAAAGCAGAAACTTCAAGGGGTGAAACTGTAACACAGAAGTAGGTTTTTGCTTAAACAGTAAAGGGCTTGTAGAAATGAAGGCTATAAAATTGCTGTTTGCTTTTGCCTTTGCTGCTACCCTTTCTGTTTGCATTTCTATCATTATTCACATCAACAGGACATTTGCATAAATGTCTAGGAGATAGGAATACCCTCAGTTATATCCATGCTGCCTGTGTTGGCAGTACAGAATACTTGCTTCAATCTAATTCCACTCTGTTGAGATGTAAGTAACCACCAGCATTGTTCGATGTCCTTCCCCTGGCCTGGCAGCTAAGGGCCCACTGCTGGGGGCAATTCAGACTGTGAAGAAGAAGTTGGTCTTGGCTAGGAAGGAAGATATATGATTGTACTAACGGATGCAGTGCAACCTCCTTTTTCTTCGCCTTGAAACCCAGAGCAGTTGCATCTTCATCGTCTAAATTGCCCCTGGTCCATCCTCTCCCTTCCTGTAAGCAGCAGTAGCAGCACCGGCAGCCCCTCTTGGAGCATGACAGCTGCCAGGGAGAGGCTTGGGATGGGGTGCAAAGATCTAGATCCAATAATAGCTCCCTGAGCCCCTTTCCAAAAGAGGCATATGTGTGCAGATGCCACACTTACATGTGCATAAGTCACTAACAGGATTCTACCCTGTGGTGCAGCCCTGGTGGCACAGTGGTTAAATGCCGGTACTGCAGCCACAAGGTTGTGAATTTGATCCTGCTGGGCTCCAGATTGACTCAGCCTTCCATCTTTCTGCAGGTCGGTAAAATGAGTACTCAGCTTGTTGGGGGCAACTAGCTAAGACACATTGTAAACCACTTAGAGAGTGCTTAGCTGATAAGCGGTATAGAAATACACATGCTATTGCCATTGCTATTACCCATGGTAGAGTTTCATATAGGAAAGCACAATGGATCAGTACTGGGATCTTGCATACATTTAAGCTTACTGCACTTTTGTACTGCTACCCTATATCCATCTTCTCAGCAGTAGCCCCCTTCATTTCAGTGGGATCTCTCCCAGGAGAATGCGTATAGAACTTCAGCCTTACGTTATGGATAGTTTCTGATCTTGTGTGAGAATTCAAAAGAACAGAATATCATCAGATTCCTCTCTGCTTTACCACACAGACATTGTACCATTTTACCTACTCGGTAAAATCATGGAAAAGGCAACTCAGGGGCAACTTCTTTGTCACATGTTTGGCTACAATGCATCTTATATAAATGTTATCTCAGAGAAGTCAGGATTGCCATTTAGAATTGTATGGTGACAACACCAGGGACAGAGGAGAGAACTGGCAGAAATGCTTGGAATCCAGGGCCTTTCCGTGCTACACTGTTATAGTGCTATTACTCCGCTTTCAACATCCTATGTAATTCTGAGGTTTGTAGTTTCCTGAGGCCAAAGAGATCTCTGGCTGAGAATTCTAAATGCCTCTCTCTAAATGGCAAACCCCAGGATTCCACAGAGTGTTGAAAGTGGAATAATAGCACTATAACAGTGTAGTGTAGAAATGCCCATAGAAATATAAAGTGGGTTTGATACAAAGCTTCATGTTACAAAACTCTTTTCCTATCTTCTTTATTGCCTTCCAGTATCCCATGCTATCAGTTCTTCTTTTGGCACAAAAGCACTCCCCTGCTGACAAACGATCCATCAAGAATATAGAAAGGATTATGTTTGAACATCAGTTCCAAATATGTCAGTGTTATCATTTGCCAGTGGTACAATATGTTTCGGTATATGCTGAGAATTTCTCACTACCTTTTGGATTTACAAAGATTATGAGAAGGTTGAAAATTGTGTTACAGGGCAATTCTCTACATGTCTACTCAAAAGTAAGTCTCACTGAGTTCACTAGGGCCTAGCCCAGCTAGCTGGAATAGAAGATTACTGCCTTAGAAAGTGAATGGGTAGGGAAAGTTGTAATTAGCTCTGTGTGAATGCTCAAACATAACCAGAACAAAGAAATGCCAAGAGCTTTGTATACCCTCAGAGCTTTTGTCAAACAATTGATTAGTAGAAGGCAAAATCTGACAGTAATAATTGACAGTCAGATGGAAGGGCTAAATTCCTGGACTAAATCATTCATTACAGATCGTTTGCTCAGCTGCAGCCTGGCTCCTTCTACTGTGTTTGGCATTTTTTCACTGTGAACCAATCACATTAGCCCAGCATAAAGCATTAGCTTGTGGAAAAACTAAGTTCATGGCATAGCAACAGATCCATCTCCACAATACTTAAACAATAAATAAAGTGCACCTGCTAAAGTGGTTTGAAGCGAGATGGGAGTCTGATGGATGCTAATCCTGTAGTACAGAATAGCACGCATCTCTTTATTGGTGGAGGCAGCGATGGATGAATTCGCTAACCCATTAACCAGTGCATTAATATGTTGTACAACTACAATGTGGTGCATATGCAAGAGGTTTCCAACATTACATGCAGGGGAAAAAATCACTCTACTGTGGATGTTTTTGTTCTCACTGTGCCAAGATAGATGGGCAAGAATTACATTTGGTTCACTTTTTGATCAGAACTTTCCAAAATCTGAAAATTTCTTCATACTTCTCATGGGACAAACTTGAAATTTTAAAAGTGTAGACTGAAAGATTCATAGTGCTTAGCTTTTCAGTGCTTAGCTCTGAAGAGTCTAGGTTTGAATTTACTGTATTTGCTGGTGTATAAGACTCACTTTTTTCCCTGAAAAACACAGTTTGAAAATGGGGTGTGTCTTATACACCAGTGTGTCTTATACAGCAAATAGTATTTCCTGGTGTATAAATGGAGTCCGTCTTATACAAGGGTGCATCTTATATGCCAACAAATATGGCATGTGTATTCAACCATATTTATGATGTTGAATTATGGTTGTCCCTCCCTCACCCAAGGTTCTTTAACAGCTACAGGACAGACATGTACAACATAGCCATTTCCACGCTGGGAATGAGTGGATCAATTGCACTGGCCAAGGCAGCTAGTTGAAAATTCATTCACTTATTCTTACAAAAAGTTACCGAAGGTTTCATATTTCTTTGCAAATGGGATGGAAAAGATTTGAGATTTTTTTAAAGCAGTTTTTGGGAAAGTAGAACCTGAGGAAGTTAGGCTGGCCCCATCTCTTTTAAGCTGCTAGTAGGCAGCCAAAGCAGTGCCATTCTTCATGGCATTCAGTTTGAAATTGTTGTTTTAACTGTTTCAAAACTGGATTCTAGGATAATTTTAAAGTGCTTTTCAGAGTTTTAAAAAGTATTTTAATGTGTTTTTTTAAAAAAATTAACTTTGTATTATTTCAGGTTTGGTTTTTTTTTAATTTATTCAGTGCCTTGGGAGCCTTTGTGGGCTGGGAGGTGATACAGGAATATTTTGAATAAATAAACTCACCATTTTCTCCTATAATTACTACAGAAGTCTCCTTCTGCAGGGGAAGATACATGTGAAGAACCTTCCTAGACATTTCATTAGTAGATGTTAGTTAAACATTAGATTCAGAAATGAGGAGACTTTATTCCAAATACCCTTATGCCCATTGTCAATGCTGAAATGTCTTTATATGACATAGTTTGCCAGCCTTAAAAGTTATTTCTATGCACTATATTGACTTGAAATATTATCTGACAAACTTCGGATGCAAATTGCATCCAAGGGCAAATAATCTTCACAGTTTTCTTTCCAACAAAGCAGAAAACAAAGATTTCTGCTCTAGAGAGATAGTTACATGTTGTGAAATCTCTCACAGTCCCTCCAGATGAATTTTTTAAAAGAGGTCCCTGAAAGTCACAGGATTTGTTCCTCTACAAACCAATCTTATTTTTGGGAGCCACATGACTTGTTATTCATCCAGAAGCATTTCCAAAAAACTTCCAGCACTATCAAGACTTTTAATTCCTAATTCCCAGGTTAGTTTAAATAAATCCAGTATTTTACAGAATGAAATGCATCTTTACTTGGCTGTCTATTTGTATTATTCCAGAACTAGCTAAGATGTCCACTGCCAGTCAACACAGGATACAGGTTCAGCAGAGATCAAATGAGTGAAAGAGACATGTTTGTTCCAGAGCAAAATGATGCTAATGTTTAACTAGTCTAATATTATAAAGCACTTTAACTCTTTGACAATACTACTACTACTACTACTACTACTACCACTACTACTACTACTAGACTCAGGGGAAATTGGTAACAATCATTTTCTGAAATATTGCATGAGTCTAGATGTTACACACAATCAATGGGAAGAGAAGGAGGGAAAACATAAGGTGGTGGTCAAATGCGGGAAACCTGGGATATTTGAAGACCTAGGTATATGCAAGCAAAACCAAAGCAAAAGCAACTGCAGACTCTAGATACTCCCAAAGACTTTCTTCCCTGCTGGATGAGCCCTCAGAGAATCATGCTGTATAGAAGGACAGATGGTTTTTCTACACAAAGAAACCTCCTGGGCTGTTTTTGTTTTGCATAGAAAATGTGTTTCTTGCACAGGAACAACATGGTGCTTTCTGTGCAAAACACACTGCTTGCTGTGCAGGAAGCACATTTTCTGTGCAAAAAGTATTTTTGCACAGACAAATCACATGTATTTCTGTGCAGAATAATACCACAAAAGGCATTATGAAATGTGAAGGATCTCAGTATTCTTCTTGGTTGGTGTTTCCTGACTGTCATGATATCTATTATTCTGCCTGGAAATGAATGGTACCACATATTCTTTCCATCCTTACGGGGAACTCACAGTGATCCTCATGGGTAGTGACTTCCTTGTGCAGTTTTGACGGAGAGGAAAATATGCAAGGACAATAGTTTAGAGCCATTATTTTTGATTTGGGAAACTAGGCCCTATTTTGTTTTCCTGGAAACATTTTTCTTCAGACTGACAGGGGAAAAGAAAAGCCAACACTGGCTGCGTTGTCTAACTAGAACAAGATTGTTTCCCACAGGCATAGAGAGTTTGGGAAGCAGTGAGATGCACTAATAATGCTTTAAAGCCAGTTTACACATCTGTGTGCCTCATCTTATCATTTTGTTCCCAAATATGAATCTAAAATAAAAAAATAATTTTGTTCTTTCCTATTCTAAAATCTTTTTTTTTTTACATCTGTACTGTAGGACATGAGAGTCGACATGTCCTATTATTCATAAACTGGGCAAAGATGTGGGTTCAGCTATGAAGCGCCTGGAGCAAAAGAAAGCATTGTTCATGAGCTTTCCACAATACTCTCTGGAAGGAGAAGGGTGGGAAGCAGGCTGTCCCTGACTGTTAGGACTGAACATCCCAAGAAAAATGTCAGGTTGAAGATCTTTAGCAGTGCAAAAACTTTGCCCTCTTCTACATGAACTTGCAACAGTGCTGAAATTCCCCACTGACACCAGAACAAAAGAACATGGGCCTTCACTTCATCTTTGAAGATGAGGACTCAGCTGAGCAGGAGAAACATTCCCGTTCTATCATAATAACAGAGTTTTTGTCATGAAAGCCAGGGGGATAGGAACCTAGCTCTTTGTTATTGGGTCAGGAGAAGACTTGTTAATTCTAACTTCCCTATGTCAGGGAAATGGCTGTGTGTTGATTCGTAGGCTAAGGACAACAGTCATCATCTTCCAGTAATTTTCAGGTATGTCTCCTGTTGATCTTTTTTTTTAATGTTTCTATATGCCCTTTGGACATCATCATTTTAGTCATGTTATGCATTTTGTAAGAAAAATGAAACTTCCTGTGCTGGCAGCAAAAATGCCCTTGGTAAGAACTGAAGAGTCCTACTGCGGCAGCCAGTTGTGCAAACTTCAGCAATTTCAATTTGGCTGATTAATATCTTAGTTACTGACACTATCTGTTATACTTATAGGTTTTCTCTGGGGCTCATCATACAGTTTGCAGATAAACACAAATGTCTGTGACAGTTTTTCATGTGTGCTTATAAACCTCTTTTTTTCCCCCTAATGAAGAGGCCATGAAAATGACTACAGCCTCTCCCAAACTCATGTCTGTAAGCAGGTCTGGCATTAAACACTGACACTGTGGTCCTGGCTCAAGTGGCCCTACATCGGGGGTGAGACTCATGCCGCAGTTCCCACTGTTAGCTCAGTTAACAGATTGTCTCATCTCAGGGGCTCAGACTGATGCTGTGTCCTGACTTGGATTCAAGGTGGACCCTTATTTTTCCTCATTTTCCAAAGCTTGGGATGTCATCTCCATTAACTAAAATGGAAACAACAACATAAGCCTATAATATCTTTATTGGGGCGGAGTGCAAAACTGAATGGCATTTTGGGGGCATAATAGCCTCTTTTGAGAGCCTTCCAAATTTCAGACAAAGACATGGGGACTGTTGTTGGATTTTTGTGGTTGTTGTTGCATGGGTAACTTCTGTGTTCACAGTTTCTTTTTAAAAGGATGTCCCTTTCACCCCATTATGTGCATAGAATGCACTACAAAGGAGGAGGAGGAGGAAAATGAAGGAAAGAAAACAACAACAAAAGCCTTTGTTGTTTCTGTGTGCCTTCAAGTAATTTCCAACTAATGCTGAAACTAAGGCAAACCTATGCTGGGGTTTCCTGGGGCTAAGAGTGGGTGACATGACCAAGGTGAGCCCAGTGGGTTTCCATGGCTAAGCAGTGAACTGAACCCTGTTCTCCAGGGTTGCAGTACATTGCTGAAACTTCTGTACTATGCTGGCTCTCTACTAAACAAACAAACAAACAAAGCAAAAGCAAAAATCTACCTACTTGTAAAACCCCTCTCTCTCTCTCTTTCTCTCTCACTCACACACTGATGCTCTGGGCTATGTTACAGGGCATTGACTGCCAAGACATTTTAGGGGCAACACTACATGATTTTCCTCCCTTTGGATGATAGAGGACTAGATTTTTATTTTTTATTTTATCTTTTATTTTTTTTTGCTTTGCTTTATTTACAATCTGGAAGCTGAGCTACCCCATACAGCTGTTGATCCTAAGACCCTGCACAAGATTCCCAGATTGCAGCTTGGGCAGATTTCCATGTCCAGCTAAAAGAAAGAAGAAGAAAAAGGCCCTCAGCTATCATTCTGCTGGCCTCCGTCCATACATGTCCATTCAAATAACAACCAACTTTCTTTCTCATCACCAGATTTGCAGGACTATAGTGTCATTTCCATATCCTTTAATTTGAATTACTGGTTCAGGAACCATGCTTGAAAGCAAGGGTGGGAACTGTGTAGCCTTCAGGATGCTGTTGGACTGCTGGTTCCATAAGCCCTTCCCAGCTTAATGTGTGGTGAGTAATGCTGGAAAGTGCAGTCCAAAAACATATAGAGGTCTGGGTGAATTCTACCTCAGTATGAACAGAACATTTAGGCTTCTGTCTTGTATGCTTACCTGGGAGTAAATTCCATTGAACTCAGTGGGGATGACTTCTGTATACACATGTGTAGAAGTACAATCTAAGGTTCAGTATAAAGTAGCAGGGTAAGCAAACCCATACAGATTAACCAAGTGCACAGAAATCAAATGCCCAATTTCACGTTATTACTGAAGATGGTTTTAAGATTGCTTGCTTGTAACTTGAAAGGTCCCTTGCCATTCTTCTTTTTAAAATACAGCCAGAACTTTAAGTTAGACACCTGACAGAGGACATGATATGAGATTTCTGCAATGTGTGTTGGTAATCATTCATTAATTTGTATTAAAAACAACTGAAAAATAATTGTTGGGGAAATAATTGTTTAGATCTTTTTAGAAAATGACCTGGATGTGAAACTATTTTGATGGACCCTTTCTGTATTTTAATATTGATTTGTTTGAACAGCAATGATCTACACAGACAAACTGACTTGAGTGTAATGGAGCACTAAGCCATCTTGCAATCTCAAATCTGTCCAGTGCTCTGCCTCAGCAAGTCTTCTGCCTTCTTTTTCAGTAGAGTGAAAGACCAAATCCCCTCAGAAAGGATTTTCTCTGTCAGGCGCCTATGTGAACCTTTTCTTTGCTGCTATATTTGTACAAATTGGCTATTACTTACATAAGGAGTTCATACAACTCTTTATATATCTATGGCCATAAAAATTGCCCATAGAACTGAGGTCAACACTGTAGACTAAGCTACATGTCTGTGGGCAATGGTTTCTCTCTCCCTTGGCAGGACATCAGTACTGGGCTTCCAATCTAAACAGTAGTTGCTTACTCAAACCAAATCTAGCAGCTATTCTTTCCCCAGTTTGGCTTCTCATTCCACACATAGTTAACCTTCAGGCAAGAAGTATCTGACATGAATTGGATCAGGAAGCCCTCTTTTTATTCCATCTATCTAGAAAAGAGAACAGGAATGGTAATCTTTGGTCATTTCCATAGGACAGTGCCTTTCTGGCATGAGGAAGCAAGAGGAGCAGGACCGTGATAGTGCTTTTGTATGGTGTTGTTGCGGTCCTGCCCTTCACATGTCCCCAGCTGGCATGATTGTGGGGTGTATAATTGATGGGAATATTACATCAAGGGCCCTGATTGTGTGAGACTTCCATCTCTGCCAGCCATGCAGAAGGGCTGGAAGTGCGATCACACACTTCCTTCCCCACTGCAACATGGGAAGACGGCTCCCTCACGTTCTCTTCCACAGGCAGCCGGTTGAGTGTGGAGGAGAGCATTGGGGACATGCTCCCATCCTGGCAGAGGCGCTGCCAGGTCTGTGACAGGACAATGCAGGAGATCATCATCATGCAGAAATGGCCTTTGGCTGTTTTATTCCATGGGCTCAAGAGAATCTCTCCTTCCACTTTGCTGGGATTGCTTGTCTACGCTGCACAGAAGACAAGGAAATCACTGTTCATAGTGCTTCCTGCCACGGTCTACAGTTGTCCTAAATCTTACAGCCCAATGGCTAGGATGCAAAAGAGGTAGTGGTGGCCTGCATAGATAGCAGTATAGTCCCAGAAAAGCAGCTGGTAGTCTGTCACTGCTTTCTCCTAGCACATGCTGCCTGACTTTCACTAGGATTGCCATATTACCTGGTTAGCCAGGCTTTACCTAGGTTTTGGCTATGCCACACAGTTCTTGTTTATACCATCAGCTGGCCAAGGTTCTCAGATTTCTTGAAAGAAAAGAAAGAAAGAAAGAAAGAAAGAAAGAAAGAAAGAAAGAAAGAAAGAAAGAAAGAAAGAAAGATCTCCAACCTTTCAAGAAATTGAGATATGAGGCAAAATCTACCGCCTTGTTTCCCCAGATTGTTTTGTGTGAAATCAGAATGCTCATGCCTTTCAGTTATTTTAGCCAATTACTGCAGTTGTGGCTAGTATCAAGGTGAAACAGAAAGACACAAAACCATCTGAAAAAATGGTTCTGGTTCATGCTGAGACTTTTACAGATTCCCTAGTGGAGATGGGATTGATGTCCACAGGAAACAATTGTGAAATTCAAAATCCCAATGCAACTTTGATTGAGCAGTAGTACATCCTTGTGCAAACAAAAGATAATAGCAAAAGTGGCAGGTAGTACCTTTTTCAATAGAAGCCTTACTTCATGTGCCATAAGTTTTCTGAATATTGTAAAAAAATTACCTTGGTGATAAAAATACTTGCAACCTTACCATGAAACTGGCAGTGGTATGGCAAGTGAGTGTAAGTTATGTCAGGCAATGGGAGAGCCCAGGCTGTCCTGTTCCCCCATCACACAAACACTTGTCTTGCTTTGTGGTGGTGGTGGTGGTACTACTTCTACCCACCACTTTCCTGATAGTCAGCCTATCTGCTTGCCCTCTGTTTGAAGCAGTACCAGCTGCTTTGTGCACCCAGAACTAATTTACAGATTCTAGGTAGATGGCAGTAAGAGGTGAGGCCAGCAAGGGCAGGGAGTGGGTGAGAAGGTGGGAAAAATAGTAGCAATGCTCAAGGAGCAAAGGAGGGAGGTATGGTGGCAATGGGAGGAAAGGCAAGGGAATACATGGTGAAGAAGAAGGGAGGTAGGGGGATGACGCATCAGTGCTGGAGGCCTTCCAGTGCACTGTTTGCTGCTTCTCATTCCCTGTCACCCGAGCAGAAATGTTATTAACATTCTTGGCATTTTCTGCAATGACTGGTTTGGTCTGCCAGCCAAAGTTATCCCATATAGAATGGATGGGAGAAAGGTAAATCTTCAGATATGATGGATCTCATACACCATCACCTCCTACCAGCCTGGCCAGTGGCAAGAGATTAATGAAGGTCAAGTCCAAAACATCTGGAGATCTAACCTTCTGCCACTCATGGCAGACCAAACCAGCCAATAGATCCTCACTCTCCTTTCAAAAATTTTTTAAAAAGAGACCATTTCCAAGCTAAATCAATGAAGTCATTTTGTTCCCTATTTGTTAAGAACTATCAATTCAAAATGGAAATGTATATAGCTAGTCAATTATGTCTGGGAATGTCTAGAAGAAGCAGAAGGCAGTTCCTAATCATCCTTCTGTGGACAATCCACTTTGAACACCCACTTGCTATTTCATTACTCTTTTTATTATTCCAACTCCCACACTGTAGCCACAGATGTTATTAATCTATTACAATAAAATTCACCATTGATACTTGGACTCTCATGTCTGATGTTGCCCTCTCAGATATTTGACTGTATGAGGTAATGTGTTTAAGACCCAGAACATTTTTTTTTCCAAATTCATCTGCATTGGTTATTTCAATTTCTCCTGGCAAAGACATTTCCCTCATTCTGGACAATACAAACTACCCAGTAAGCATTACACTGGAAAAACTGACTCCTGTGTGCTCAGTGCCTGTTTCATACATTAAATGGGTTTAATCATATATATATCATATAAACTTTTTTAAAACTATGCAGCTTGGCAACAGGAACACAGGAAAAGAGAGGCATTGCATGTTACCCAGTTTAATGCACTTAGAAGTTTAAATGGCTTCCCATATATTTAGTCATGGCAATTCAAATGAGAATGCTCATGTTTTAAAAGGGAAGGCTTAGTGGGAGGGGGGAGATGATGTCATGTGAGAGAGTACTACATTAAAATTACAAAGAAAAACATAATTGAGCATAAACCATGCAGCCAAAAAGCGTTCAAATTGGAATCTGAACTTTAGCTGGAATTAAATGGGAGTTACTTCCAAGGAACTGTGCAAAGGAACATTAATTATTTTAACACTCTTCTCCTAAGGAGATTGTAACATTGTGAAGATCACAATATTCAGTCATTCATTTAAAACATTCCTTTTCCTTAAAATCTTTTAAGCAGATAACAACAGCATGTTAAAAATAAATCAAGCCAAAATTACACAAGTTCTCTTCAGGAAAGGCTTTCCTATAAGAGGGCTAAAACTTTGTGTTTAAAAGGCCTAAATCCAATTGTTAGTTGCATTAGGGCCCTTTCCGCACCGGGGTATTAAAACAGTGCAGAGCGACCTCCAATGGAGGTCGTCTGCACCATGGAGTGGATTGGGGTGGACTACTATTCGTAGTTCCGCACCTCAATCCGCTCCGAAGTGACCAGAACTGGTGGCGCTGCATGTTTTTTAAAAACCTCTTTTCAGAGGTTTTTAAAAAGCACGGAGCGTGCAGCCCCGTGCAGCTCTGTCGCCAGGCTCCGGTGCAGATTTGCAGGCGCGCACTAGTGCATGCCTGCAGATCTGCCGGGGGCGGGCTTCCAGCTGGCGAGCTTCTCCGGTTGGTGGAGAGCCTCCGCCAGCCGGAAGCTGCCATTTTGGACACCAGAGGACTGCGGAGCAGCGAGTTTGCGCTGCTCCGCATGGCAACGGACTTACCCGGCTGTTGGTAAGCTCCATTTCAGCGCATGTTCCCCCATTTCCGCCTTCACATGTGGAAAGGGCCTAGGGTAGGCCTACCATATCAATGGAACCTACATAAATGTTGACTAAAATCTGGTAGGTTCAATGGATCTACTCTACTTGGGACTAACAACTGGATTTAGGCCAAACTTTACTAAAAGCAGCCAAACATTTTTTTTTTTTAAAGAAAAGACAAAAAGCACAACTTGGCACAGAATCTTAATACTCACCACAAAATTTTAAAAGCTTTCTTTTAAAAGCACTGAAATACTTCTAAACATATCAGTTTAGCTATTTAAGGGAAAGCTATTCATGAAGGGACAAGCTGTGATGCTCTTGAAGGGAGTTCTAGAACAGAAATAGGCAATGGGCAGGCCACAGGCCGGATGGGGCCCCTCAGGGGCTTTATTGAGGCTCCCAGGCTCCCACAGGCCAGTTGCTAAAATATGGTCAAAACAGCTGTTGGAACCTTCCAGGAATAGCAAATTTCTGTTGTTAGGAGAGGAAGCTATTATCTTCCAAACACTCAAACAAAACCAGAAGTGGATGTCCTGGGCCATTTTCGCCTTACACTGTCATAGTGCTAATATTCCACCTTCAACCTCCTGTGGAATCCTGGGACTTGCAGTTTAGGGAGGGACCTTTAGAATTCTCAGCTGGAGAGCTCTTTGGGCTCAGTGAACTACAAACCCCAGAATTCCACAGGATGTTGAAAGTGGAATAATATCACTGTAACAGTGTAGTTTGGAAATTGCCGTGGTCTGATTTTTTTCTAGAACAGTGTGCAGGAGCCTTAGAACTCGTCTATTCGTGTTCTACAGCCTGGGCAAAGCAGCCACTGAAAAGGCCTCTACCCTGTTTGCCATTTTGCTAGGGACCCTGGAAATGCAAGAAAGCCTCTGACAATGATTTTGGCAAGTGGGTTAATTCTTGTAAGAGAAGATTGATGGAAATTGAGATATACTGGTCAACAAAACCAGCAATTCAGATTAGAAAAGAAATGTGAAGCTCTTTCACTAAGGGATGAAATAGAGTGCAGGGAATCACTATATGAAGCAACAATCAGGCTGTTCCATTTTTGTGCCATAGCATTCATTCATGCATTCAAGATATTTATAGATCACTTTTAAAAAAAACACATTGCAATTTCTGAACATTCTGTTCTAGTCCAGATGTAATGTAACTATGACATGTATCACACTGGCCATATCTGCACTCTCCAAAAATGGGTGCAGTTGATTTACCAGCCTTAGCTGGGCAAAGACAAATGTGGCTGCATCCAACAGATGGATATCCAATGGCAAGAGCCTCAAGTGAGTTTGAACTTGAAGGGAAACGTTTATCCAATTTAACACAGGTTGAACTGCCATGTCTGGGCCAGTTGATCTGATGAGGAGATGTCTGACTTGTTCAGAATAATTAATTATTGCCTCCAGTAATTTGGGGCCTAAAGCCTCCTAGAGTTGAGTGTCATCCAAGTAATAATGCTATCACACTCCACCATGTACCAAAGAGATATCACCATGATGTTTTGGGACAATTTCAGGCTGAGATCCCATTTAACACTAATGGAGCACAAAGTAGGAAGTCTGGGAGGGAGAACAATAGTGTAGTGAAGTTGTTCTTGTGCCCCCAGGCAATCAAGAGACTTTTGGATGAGGAGAGAGGCAGGACTCTGCTTGCATTGCTCAGCCTGGGAGAAAATACTGTGTGAGGTAGTACTGGACACCTCTTTGAACAACATTTCAGAAAGTATTCATGTTGGCATAACTTTCCTCATGGCAGTGGAAATCACCAAGAGGATTCCAGCATGGGGAGTTCCAACAGCCAAGGTATTAAGTAGTTAGCAGTCTGCTAGCACTAGGAGTGGACATTTTGTATGCTCCTAAAGTGAGGTATGAAATGAATCTTCACAAGCGTTCCTGAACCTGGCATCCTCCAAATGCATGGATCCCATCACTGTCTGATCAGCATTGTCGTCTACGCTGATCTAGATAATTTCTACCATATAGCAAACCCAGAGCCTTCCCTCCCACCCAATAGTCTAGACTATATTTTCACAAGCTTCATAGAATAATGGAATCATAGAAATGTAGAGTTGGAAGAGACCACAGGGGCCATCCAGTCCAACCCCCTGCCATGCAGAAACACCCTCAAAGCACTCCCAACAGATGGCCATCCAGCCTCTGCTTAAAAACCTCCAAAGAAGGGGACTCCACCACACTCCGAGACAGCATATTCCACTGCCGGACAGCCCTGACCTTCAGGAAGTTCTTGCTGAGGTTCAGGTGGAATCTCCTTTCCTGCAGCTTAAATCCATTGCTCCTTGTCCTGGTTTCTGGAGCAGCAGAAAACAAGCCCTCTCCCTCCTCTACATGGCATCCCTTCATATATTTAAACATGGCTATCATGTCCCCTCTTAACCTTCTCTTCTGCAGACTAAACATACCCAGCTCTCTAAGTCTATTCTCATAGGGCATGGCTTCCAGGCCCCTCACCATTTTGGTCACCCTCCTCTGGACTTGCTCCAGCTTGACCATGTCCTTCTTGAAGTGAGGTGCCCAGAACTGGACACAGTATTCAAGATGAGGTCTAACCAAAGCAGAGTAGAGTGGTACCAGTACCTCCCTCGATCTAGACACCATACTCCTATTGATGCAACCGAGAATTGCATTGGCTTTCTTGGCTGCCACATCACACTGCTGACTCATGTTCAGCTTGTGGTCTATCAAGACTCCTAGATCCCTTTCACACGTACTGCTATCCAGCCATGTGTCCCCCATCCTATATTTCTGTATTCCATTTTTTCTACCTAAATGTAGGACCTTACATTTCTTTCTGTTGAATTTCATTTTGTTAGCCTTGGCCCAACTCTCCAATCTATCCAGGTCATTTTGAATTTTGATCCTGTCCTCTGGTTTCCCAGATATTTACTAATATTGTTAGAGGTAGGGAGTTTTCCTTCAATAAAAGGTTTGCAGTCTTTGTGAAATTGTGGAAGTTTCACAGGAAATGTTGCAGCAAGACTTTGCTACCTCTGAAAGGGGAAGAAGCTCTTTGCTGTTTCAACTGATATAAACTGCAATGGCAGTCCTGATAGATTATTGGAATCCAAGTTGTGCGTCTGGAGAAGTCAATGGATTTTTCATTTTAATTAAAAGAAAACTGTAAAGCTATTGCATCTGCTTCCTTAACTGGTGGGACATGTAAAGCAATCCTAAACAGGTCTATTTGAAACCAAATGTTCTTGAACTTAAGAAATGATAGAAGGCACTACAGCCATTTTTTTTCGTAGATTACATTAAAAGACGCTTTTTTAAAAAAATAATCACAATTTAGTAGATTTTTATGCATGTGAACAGGTCCAACTATCCCAGGTATGCCTTTGCATAAATGGATGCATTATGAAGATTGAGTTATCACCTATATAATTTGTAGCCAGTCCCATAACCAGGACTAGGGGTGTGAATCCTTGACTACATCATCCTGACGTTATGGTAGTTTTACTTCTGCTGAGGGTGAGCACTAATATCCTTCTGAAGTATTCTCCTTGTATTTGAACCTCCCAAAGGAATTGATTTCTGGGGGGGAAAAGTTTTTTTTATGCAACCCCCCCACCCCCCACCCCTTTTTTGTTTCCAGAAAACATGTCTTCTGAACAGGAAATTCATTTTCTGTGCAGAAAACAGGTCCCCTGCACACACACAAAAAAAAAAGCCATCTGTTTTTCTGTGCAGAATAATTCATCTGCAAAAATGTGGGGTATTGAATATCAGGGAAAAAATATACGAAACTCTCACTGGCGTGTTATTTTTCTCAAGAGAGTTTCTCAATGGTCATGAGAACAATTTTTCAACCTAGGAAGTAATAATTATGAATATTCTTTTCATCCCTAACCAGGATAGCATCTTTCCCCCAACTGTTTAGGTAATATCTCCTTTATCAGCCAGATAAATATGTTTCCACCTGAGCAGGTATTTTGTGACACTGCAATCTTTTTGTACAGGCAAAATGTTTTATGTGAACCTTTCTTCTTACTACTTAATTGGATCCAGACTTAATCATACTTGGAGTATTTCCACAGATTAAAGGGATGTCTGTTAGTCACAGAAAGTGCCTCTGCCTCATATTTGGAGATACATAGAATCATAGAGTTGGAAGAGACCCCAGGGGCCATCCAGTCCAACCCCATGCTATGCAGGAACACCCATCAAAGCATTCCAAACAGATGGCCATCTGGCCTCTGCTTAAAAACCTTCAAAGAAGGAGACTCCACCACACTCTGAGGGGGCATATTCCACTGCCGGACAGCTCTGACCATCTCTCCACACTGCCCCAGAGTCTGCCCCATTCAGCAGGACCCATGGCCCTCTGGAGGGCCTGTCCTGGGAAGGAAGTCTGCTTTTACCAGCTCATTTCAAACACCTACATCTGGATCCATCCCTTCATGCAAAAAGTCTGACTCTACAAAAAGTTTATAATCTGGATGCAACTTGTGCCTTATTGTCACTACCCAAAGAATTTGTGTAATTGTGGCTGTTCAAAGCAAAATACCACAAAAACCTAAGGGGTTTATGGCTTTGTTTTTATCTTATATAGATTTGTGACTTTGTTTTTCATTTCAAAAAACTGAGCAACCACATCTAACATAAATGATTTTGTTTTTTCTGGGGTGACTTTACTTATTCTCCCAGTCTTGCATTGAACACAAACATGGGGTGAATTTTATGTATGTTTTCTAGGACTTAAATTAAAATGTTAAAGAATGCCATAAAAAAGTTGTATTTTTTAGTGAAAGACTTCACTCTAGTGGCTAGGGAATTGATGTCAGCCTGAAAATGATTTCCCAGTGGTTTGGTTTTGTAGCAAAAGTCTTCAACTTTTATGTATATAGCCTTTGAAGTTGGAAATTGTTGTTAGACTATCAAATATTGTTTGAGGTGTCACTCATTTCCCCTTTTTGTTATGGGAATGGGATCTTAGCAGAGAATTATTGAGGCAGAAAATGAGCATGTGAGTGACACCGAAAAGAAAGGTGTTTATAGGGCATATACAAGGTGAATTGTTGTGGAACCTAAAACTGTCAATAAAATCTTGGTTAATTCTCTAAGCGTCGGGTTCCTTTCTGAAAGAAGGTGGGGTTAAGTCTCTTAGGATATCTGCTTGTCTGTGTCATTTGCTGTGTGGAAGAGAGGGAAAAAACACATCTTCCTGCTTGTGTAACCAGATTTTCTCACTCTCATTCTCTCTCTCTTTGTAAACCACACCAAAAGTAGTAGTTGATTGACTGTTAATATGGCCTGTCCTGGGAATGGATGTAGTTATACTTTTATCAGACCATGATCTCTGCATCTTACTTTCACATCTGTGGTGGCACTCTGCACTTGGAGTTTACTCCTCGATAATATCTATACCACTGAGTGGCAATGAAATGTAAGCTCAAACACTAAAGGGCAATGGATGTACTTGCATCATGGTGGCAAGCCAAGGGGAGCGAAACAGTACATAAATCAAGTCCAGTGGGGGTACCTCCTATGCTACAGAAATGTGCACAGAAAGTGGCCTTGATTCACATGGCCAAGGCCACTTCCTGTGGAACAAAAGACTCAAGGGGACCAATATGTAGCAACATTGTCTCTATACTCTCTGGTGGGGGGGGGGGCATGGCCAAGCTAGGCCAAGATCCTGTATCAGGAAATGTATCGTACAGAATTAAAATGTGCATCTCCTCTTACCTCCTTCCTCCCCAACAACTATTTAGTGGCTGAGGAAGCGTGGAGGGGGGCATTGGAGAAGCATCTGTATGTGTGCCTATAATCAGATGCATCATAACAACATCATCCCGCAAGAACCTCCAGGAGATCCAGGAGGATGACTTTGTAACTTGCATCTGGCTTTCCAATGCCTCCATGCTTCACCAGCTACTAAATGGAGAGGAGGCTCCACAAGAGAAAGGTGGGTCCAAGTGGGGGTTTTGATTATTGCATGAGGGCAGTAATGAGTTCCTTCATCTACAGCAATCAGAAAAGTTCTACATGCAGGTGTAATTCTCAATTACACCTGCATATGTCACTAATAGGATGGCAGACATAATTCTTTTTAAAAAATTTGCATGCCAGGGCCCTACAAATGGTATAGAGAGCCACATTAATTCCATAGATCATACTATCACCACACTTGCTATATAGCCTCACGTGAAATGTTCCATTATAGACAATCAGATAGTAAATGTTCTGCACTATTCCAACTGCAGATAGGAGGTAGGATATCATATTTTGAAATACTTCCCCGCTGGATGCTAAATAAAGCTAAGAGAAAGAAAACACACTCATTTGATATGTGGTGCAAGAGGAGAATTCGATACCATGGACTGCTGAAATGACTACTAGATGAGTCTGAGAGCAAATCACTTCCAAATTCTCACTAGAAACTAAGATGACTAAGCTGAGGTTGACATATTTTGGACATATGCTGAGATTACATGACTCTTTGAAAAAAATATAATAATGCTTAAGAAGACAGGAAGACTGCATTACAGATAGATTGACTTAATCTAGGAAGCCACAGCCTTGAATCTACAGGACCTTAGAAGGGGAGCTGGTGACTGGGGCTCTCAGAGGCTTCACATTCATAGGCTTGCAATAAGTCGAAGGTGACTTGGTGGGGAATAACACCTTTTCCTTTTCTCTTTCTTTCGTGGTCAAATTGGACATACTGTGGACTGGAACACTGGGCATGCGAGCAGTTTGTAGGCCAGTTCACCAATTCCTCTAAGCACTATTTGTTGGCCAGTGAAGGTGCCAGGTGAAACTGTCTGGAACTCCACTCTAGGGAACAAACAGGGGAAGAAGAATTAGCAAGTGTGGAGGAAGACTCACTGCCTGTAATTACCGCACCACTGCCACCTGCTGAAGGGAGCATGGATTGATCAGTCTCATGCCAGATCCATTTTTTTTTATACAGATGTTTGCTGAACCCCTTTACTGCCACATATACTGGTTTAAATCCAAACTAAAATCAGTTTGAAAAGCCATACAAGACCTCCCATTATGTAGCCACATTGGTACACATCGGTCCCCTGTTTCTACTGTGTGCACATGTTTGGTATATATCCTGTTACATGACTTTGTTATTCCCACCATGCACATGCATATTTGCATATTTACTTAATCAAATATTCTTTCTCTGTTTCCCCATTGTTCTAACTGACCACCTCTACTTCTTTAAACTGAAGTCAGCAAAACAGAGAAGGTGAAATGTCAACCAGTGAATGTGTGAAATAATGCCCCCCAAAAAGTGAAACTACATTTTTCAGATGCTGATACAAAGAAGGAAGCTACATTTCTGTGCTGGGCATGATCAAGTAAGCCAAGTGACTACCTGCCCTAAATGACCACCCACCAATCTGGCTTCCCCCTCCCTCACCCTCATCCTCAATTCCACTGTGATCCCAATTTGGGGGGCAAAACCTACATTTTTTAAAAAAAGGGTTCTCCCCCAAAAAACAACAGAGCAAAATGGAGGTTTTTAAAAATCACCTTAAAGCCTCCGGGCATCAAAAAGGAAGCACTTTCACAGTGGAATGACAGGAGCGTCGTGTGTTCCAACAGGACTGGGATTGAACTAAGGATGCTTTATTCAGCCTATGTGGATTCAGCTTTCATTTGGTTTGGAAAAATGCTGGGACTTTAAATTCATGGTGGGTACCAGGGACACCCAGCAATACCCTCTAGAAAACATGAGGGAGGATGCTGAATCCTTTCTCATTGTGACACCTGAACATTCTCTCTCACACACACATAATCATCTATAAAGCAATGAAAATACAGAAACCTTTTCCCTTCCTTTTCCCCATTTTTTTTTAAAGAGAGGCTGTTACAGGGAATGTTGATTGGCCAAGGCCACAACTTCTGGATTTGTTTTTTAAAGGAAAAATAATGGAAAAAAAATCACCCCTTCCTGTTGCCTAGTAACAAGAGAGGAGTGATAAAGAGGAGATAGGAACCAGAATGATGCAGAGGAACAGGAAAGAAGGACTTTCTGGGTCAGTGAAGGCAAGCAGAGGGCATCTTGCCCAGAACTCCCTCAAAATGAGCAGCATCTTCACCAAAGACTACAGCAACACAGCCCTGTATGGCTTCCGGTTAACTTGTAGAATGGTTCTTCATGCTATTTTCTCACAATGGAAAAGGTCGTTTTCCTCAAAGTCTTCCCTTTTTGTCTAAAAAGAACAAAGGTACAGTGCAAACACCACACGACAGGAAGGCAACAAGGCCCCAGTCATTGTGAAGTCCCATGGAAATCTGGAATGCATATTGACCAGGCTCCAACACAGCACTCAGAATAAGTCCTATCACAATAAAGTAAGATGGAGATTCAGGTTCTCTCAGAAGAACTTTTGATGGAATCATAACTTCTAGATCCCAGTACTCAACATAGAATTATTTTTGGATAGAGCCCAAACAAAGAAAATGGAGAAGGAGGAAGTCAGCTGCCTCTGCTGAGCTGGACAGTTTTAGAATGAGAAAGAAGGTTCACTAACAGTTAAGAGACAATAGCTTGAATATACTCCAGATGCTATCGGGCTGCGACTCACATTAGTCCTCTCTAGCCCAGCTAGGTGAGGATGGATAGGACTTGCTAATCAGAATATCTGGAGGGCCACATGCTCTCCATTCCTGGTTTATACATTGAAAACCAGAGGTGGTTCAGCTCATAGAGCCCTTAAATGCACAGTTGCTCAGCTTCATGTATCAATGGAATTATCTTTCCCAGGTCAACTCACACACACACACACACACACACACACACACACACACTTTCGTGCAGAGGTGATTATAGTGGCTGGGGTATTTGGAGTGCTGCAGCCTAAAAAATATTAACGTTTCCACCCTCTGTTTCTGTGGAATATGGGTATATTGTCCTTAGTGCTAAAATCAGTAAGGGATTTCATCAAAACTCCCATGGAGTGGGAGTTAGAGACTTAGCACAGCATGTCTTGCCATGGCCAGAATTTGAAACCAGAATGCATTACAGTTACCATGCTATAAACACAACTATAACAGCAGTGAGAAAACAGAACCTTGAAAAGCATAGATGGCCCTGTTTTATTTTCACAGAGCAAAGTTTCTGCCTCTTGGAAAGAAATCAGATAAGAAAAGAGATGGTCAGGCTTCCTATAGTTTTCCATCTCAAATGGATTGGAGGAGAGACAATTAAAAAGGGGATGGGTGCCTTGAGATTAGCCCCCCTCTCCCTTTTCTGGAGGCAGCAGAAGAGAGTGGGTACTGAACAACCTGCTTGTCTTGGGTGCAGATGGCTTTAATTGTCATTCCCAGATGTTCTGCCTCCTGAACGTCAAATTCACCTTGTATAAATCTGGCTGAATTCTTCCAAGGGAGAGAGATCATACATATATTCTGTGCTAAGAAACGTAACAAAGCAGCAATGTTCTTACTTCATATGTCTTGGCTTGCATATTTAGTGACACATAGGAATATGTGAGACACAAACTGAGAAAGAGTTTGCAAAGAAGCAACTTTTGCTACTGGACAACAATTTGAACAAGATTTCAATCGGCATTAACTGAAAGGGTTTAAACAAAATATATTTGTTGTTGGAATAAGATAAAGTTGCCATGAAAAGATGATTTGGTGAGCCAAAATAGGTTTCCCTAGCTAACCACTATTCTTTCTTCCTAAATTTTCAGTATCTTCGCTGAAACATCTAATAATAACAAATGAATTTAGAAGAATTAGGGAGCTGTTGAGAGCCAGCATGGTGTAGAGGTTTGAGCACTGGACTACAACCCAGGAAACCAGGATTTGATTCCCCACTTTGCTGTGGAAACCCACTGGGTGACCTTGGGTGCATCATACACATTTAGCCCCCAGAAAATCCCATGATAGATTCACCTTAGGCTTGTCATAAATCAGAAATTACTTGAAGGCACACAACAACAAAGGGGAGTTCTTACAACCCGGACAGGATCAATCGTGAGATGTGCTGTCTCCCTTGGGCCAAAATCAATGACATAACGGAGAGGTTAATGAGATTGGTCAAGCCCACTGACCGTAACCCCCTCCTTTTTGTTTACGTTGGAACCAACAACACGGCGAGGTGCAGCTTTCACCGCATCGTGAAGGATTAAGAATTTATGGGTAGGAAGCTGAAGGACCTTCGTGCAACTGTGGTTAAACATTCATAACTCCCTTAGAATTCTGGCTAACATCCTCAGTGTCCTCAAATTTCAGAAGCTTGCAGACAAACAAGCAGACAAAAACCAGCCAGGATAAAATGGAATCCTTTGGTGACATATGGAGATGTAAACTCCTGATACCTTCCATGGGCACAGCACACATGACTGTTGGCCCAGCCCAGACAAATTCTTTGGGGTGGAGTATGGCAGCAGGAGTGGCAGCAAGTGAGTGAAGAGGAGGAGCAGCCCTTCCAAAGGCTGGGCTATACAGTAGGGCCCCTGTATCCACGGATTCATTATCCGCTGATTCAGTTATCTGTGGTTGGCTCCCTGCTGCTGGCATAATTGCAGCAGTGGCGGGTGGGAGAGACGTGAGGAGCGTGGGATTGCACTCATCGCCACCTCCTGCCCCTTGCCCTGGGCCCGATGGAGGTGCCAGCGGGTGGGTGAAAAGTGAGGAGCATAGGATCGCGCTCATCGCTGCCTCCTGCCCCTTGCCCCGGGCCCAATCACTATGGTGGTGGGCAGGAGAGAAGCGAGGAGCGCGATCCTGCCGCAGTGGCTCCTGCAGTGGCTCCTCGCCACCTTGATCGGCTGGGGGCAGGCGGGGGACAGGGTGTTCGCTCCTATCCTCAGATTTCAGTATCCACAGGGGGCCCTGGAACCAATCCCCCGCAGATACAGGGGTCCTACTGTACTGAGAGTGGAAAGAAAGGTAAGGAGGAAGAGAATTGGGGCAAGGAGAAGTGCAAGGCTGCAAGAAGGAGGAGGGATGATGCCAAAGTCCAAGCTGACAATGGGTGTGTTAAGCCCAGCCACGTCCAGAAAGCGGAGACAGACCCAAAGCATGGCTCCTGTTGGATCTCTCTTTGCATCACAAGAGGACTCACTGGAAAGAGAAAAGAAGTTCTTTGCCATTAGTTGCTACTCTATCCCAAACCCAGGAACAGAGTCAGTGCTGGGGAAAGCAGGGAAGAGAGAGAGTTTATTGGCAAGTGGGGGTGGAAATCTGGGGCAACAGGGAGGCTGATTGTCAATGCAAGAGAAGGGAAAGGGGCTGCTTCTTGCCTTGAATATCCACTCCTCAGCTGGGTCATGGCTCAACACCTTGAAACTGAGCCTGGCTGTCTCACAGTCATTCAGACTAGTTGCCTTGTCAACACCTCCATACTCAGCCTGATCATCTCCTAATTCCTCAGCCAGATCCTATGCATACGTAACAACTCAACAAACCAAATCCCATGTCTATTTGCTCCCTCATTGGGGCAGATGCTGAACAGGCTTGCTAACCACCTGGGACAGATCTGGTGTCTACTTAAAACCCCAATGAGTTGATCTGAAGTGCATGCACCACATTCTGCAACTCAGGCCACTTCCATCCTGCACTGTTATAGTGCTATTATTTCACTTTCAACGTCTGGTGGAATTCTAGGGTTTGTGGTTTACTGAGGCCAAAGAGCTCTCTGGCTGAGAATTCTAAAGGTCCCTCCCTAAGCTGCAAACCCCAGGATTCCATAGGATGCTGAAAGTGGAGTAATAGCACTATAACAGTGCAGAGTGGAAATGGCCACAGTCCTGGACTCCTCTACTTCTTGATGGAGTCTAGGCCCACTGTAAGAGCTTCAAGCTGATCTCCAGGATAGTGGGTTATCATTCTTAAGCACATCAACAAACAATACAAACACAGTAAAATAATGTCTGTGACTTACTGATAACTAAGCAATATGAGGTTTATGATGTGTGCCTCCACATGGAAGTGACAGCCTCAATAACACCCAGGCAGTGTAACATATTGGAAGAAAAAAATGTCCCATTGCTATTTCTGGTGAAACATGATAGAACAAAAAAGTGATATTCTCTGATTGTCAGTACATCAGCCCCATTTGAGGGAAATCAAAATTTCTTCTATGGGAAAGACAGGAAGTCCTATTGAGAAAGTGAATAATCATGCTTAACCCCCATCCTTTGGGATTGTATTGGGCTCAGAAAATACTCCAAAGTTCACAACATGCAAGTGTTAGGATTCCCCACCCACCCACCCATAAAAAAGCCTGGTTCACAGAGATTAAATACTGAAGGTTTGCTGAAAGTCTTCCTGCATGTTAGTGCTACAGTGAGTATGACTTTCAAATTAAATCCAGAAAGTTGTATTAGTCTGCTTCAAGGAGAACAACCAAGGGTTTTCTGGCAGAAAAGCTTATGTCACAATAAATCTGTTAGGCTTTGACCTCTCTGTTGTTGTTTAGAATTATGTTGTTTCTGAAATGTCCTCTAATGTACAGGTACTGTATATTACATCCCCTTCTCATTGCTACAGTTCTAACTTACTAAACAGCAAACTAAAAAGACACAGATGTACAATCCTCAGTATGCCACCAAAGCTTTTTATCCTCTTCACAATCATATAGGTCATTGATTCCTGAACATCTGATGACTGGGACATGCATATATCTTTATGAATTGAAAACAGTAGTGCTCATCACCTCACTGAGCTGAAAAGGCTTATTTTGGGAGTAAGATGTGTGGGAGGAAGGCTTAGTTATCTTCCCAGAAAGCCACAGGTCTGACTCAAAATGGTGACCCAAATATCACAGCCCACACTGAATCCTGAAGCCCTGGAATAATATGAGAATTTGAGGGTGGGAAATGTAGTTGGGGCAATCAAGGCCTATGGGATCTCCCTTGGAGCTCTGGTCAGTGAGAATTTCCTTTCTCCCACTCCCTCCAAATGTCCTAGTCCAAACAAATAAGGGTACAACTTTTAGGCTGTTTTCCAATAAAACTTGGTAAGTTGTCCTAGTTTAACTCTGCCTTGACAATTGCTCCTTCTAAAAATGTGGAACGGAAATTAAAGTTTTCCATTCTTTCAGTCTTTGGCCTGAACTTCTAACAGTTTGTAAGTTCACCCAAGTCTTCCATTACTGTTGCTGAACATACTTCATGACTGGAAAGACATAAACACCAACAATGGAGATGGCTTAAGCAGAAATGGGAGTGGCCTTGGGAGTAAGCTTGTCAGAAGATGAATGATTCTGCAGTATCTCATTATCATAGAAGCAACCTTACTCAAATAAGGACACCTGGGCCTGAATACTGTCAGGCCACTATGTTAACATAAAAAAAAATAGCTGTGTCAATAGTTGTTCTTTCTCAGAAGTTGCATAACTGTGGCCCAGTGCCACCAATCCTATGGCAAGTGCGCATACAGAGCCCCTTCTCTTGCCTTTGCATCTCATCAACCAGTGTGCCTTACATTCTGGGCTTTGCAGCTTTTACAAAACTAGTTGCACACCTAGGGGTTCCAGCCTCACTGTGATGGGGAGCACAATTGCATGGAGGCAGAGACCAATTTCCCAATCAACTCTCTTCCTCACTACCCTCACATGTCTCCCTCAGAAAAGGGAGTTTTTGGAGATTAGCAGGGATTCTTAGATGCTTGTGTCTGCAGAGTGAGGATGTTTTCATGTGTTTTAATGTATTGGGGGAATTTTCTGCACCGTGTTCAGGCAAAAATTGCCCAAAATTACACTGAAAAGAATTTTAAAACTATGGGGTGGGAGTCTATGAAGCACTTTAGAGGCCAAAAGAAAGTGGGGGTCCAGGAGCCACTTGAGGCCACTGGGCCACACTCTGCTTACCTCTGCACTGACTAAAAGTATAAGATGCTAGCCCTGGTTGGAGAAACTCACATCAGAGGTATACACCTCTCCCCATACAGAGCACAACACCTTTCTTGGCTGCCATATTCTAGCCAGGATGATAATGATAAGACTTTGTGCCAGGCAGTATAAAACTCTGTGTAGTTCGTTTGCACTGTCTGCCCTAGGATATGACACAACTGCAAAAAGAGACCCACCACATCAACCAAACACTTTTAAATCAATTATATGAATTCATTTTATGAATTTGGTGCAATGAATTCAATTTTTCAGATTATGTTTTTCTAGAAACAATAGTTATTTAAATTATTATTACATATTAAATGCATTTTGCATAAAATGCAAAATGGGGGTGTTTGTGGATTTTGTGGGAGCATAGGGAACTGAAGCAATCCTCTGAAATCCAAGGGCTGATGTGTACATGCCCTGAACTTCTGGAAGTTTTTCTTCCCATGTTCTAGGTACAGAAAGTGACTTCCACTGTGCAACAAGTCCTTATAATCTATTATTTATGTAGACCCCAGTGGAAAGATGTTTGCCATAGAAGTGTATGATCTTTCCCTTCCTCCCTTCCTTCCAAAAAAGCAGTTATAAGAAGATGAAATTCACCTGAAAATTGAGTACAATTTAGTACAAGAGAGTCATCATTGATGGTTAGCAGAAAAAAAAATGTTGAGGCTGCTTTGTATGTCTGTCTCTATTTTCAAAATAAAATGGCCACACTTTCATTCCCATACCCCCTGCAACAAAATAATGGGTTACCTGAATTACTTATACATGGAAATTCTTGATTGTATATGGCAAAGACTGATGAAATTTCATTGCTGTTTATCGGAAAAGAAAGAAAGAATGTTCCATAATTGCATTAAAAGATAAACAAATTTAAATGGTCTTAAATTGCCACATTTTAGCTCCAAGAAAAAAAAAGTGCACTTATGAATCAGGACAGTATCTTCTGGACAATGTCATACACAAATAAAAGCAGGAATCCAATTATATTATGTAACCAAAATAAGGCATTTGAGAGTTTACTTTCTGTGAGGAATTTCCCAAACTAGTTGCCATTAGTGATAGACGGACAGACAGACAGACAGACAGACAGACAGACAGATAGATAGATAGATAGATAGATAGTAGTGAAGCATTACCTAGAATAATCCATGGAATAGAAAGCATGTACCAACAGCCTTTTTCCAATGCCTTCCTGATTCTATACACTGTAGAATTTTACCAGGTACAGTCTTACACTCTTGTTAATAGCTGTCACCACAGGTCCATTTATACTGTGGAACTCTGGAGCTATTATTCCATTTTAACTGCCCTATTTCAATCATATGGAATCCTGAGATCTGGAGAATTTAGAATTATCAGCCAGAGAGCGCTCTTCTCGAGTGCTTCTAACCAAACAACAAACCCCAGGATGCTAGAGGATAGAACCAGGGCAGTTAAAGTGGAAAAACAATACCATGATTCCCTAGTATGAATATGCCCCAGGCCATTTACACACTGTTAATGTGCTATTATTCCACTTTCAACATCCAGTGGAATTCTGGGGTTTGTGGTTTACTGTGGCCCAAGAGCTCTGTGGCTGAGAATTCTAAATGCTCCTCCCTAAACTGTAAACCCCAGGATTCCATAGGAGATTTAAAGTGGAATAAAAGCACTATAACAGTGCTGTGTGGAAAGGCCCACAGAGATCTCTCTGGCTAAATCTAAAGGGATTCACACATGTAAAATGGCATATGCATCTGGCAATGACATTCTGGTATGAAAACATGCTATATTTAAGAAGTGGAAAGATCACATGTACGTATCTGTCTGAACAGAGGGCTTTGGGGCAGGCGAGGACAAACTGTGGCCCTCTGGATTTGGACAACCTATGATGTGGGATTACTGGATTTCCAGCATAGTGACATAGAGAAATGTGCATTCTGTCCCCCCACCCCAGAGGCCAAGGTCTGCATCAGAAACATCACACTGAAAGCCTTCAAAATGTTTCATATTGAACAGTTTCAGTAAATGATCTCTGTTTAAAAAAATCATTCTGCATTTCAATGTCTTTTTCCTCCCTTTTATTTTCCCTTTTTCTTGCTTCCTTTGACCAATTGTGAAATATTTCTAAATTTGTAGCTCCAAGTGTTGGTGGCTTCTGTTTCAATTTTGGGGAGAAATAAACCAAAAGGGCATACAAGTGACAGTATGGATTTTATTGGATAAATGCCTAGAAATTCTAAACATGATTAAGGAAGAATTAAAGTGCCATTAACCAACTGTTCAGAGTAATTTCAGACCAGAGAAAATTACAGACTGGGATATACCACTTTGTAAACAGAGCCCATAAAAGGGATTGAAAATTCCTACAGATGACATTTATTCTTTTTACCTCTCCAGTACAATGGAATATTTTATCATTGTCATGATGAAAGTTCAGAAATTCACATTCCCTCCCCCCCCCCTTTTTAATGTATGCCTGAAAAAAATTATGCTGAGAACTTTTGGCTAATTAGGAGACTTTGAAAATGCATTCGAGACTGTTCCGTGTGCATAAATTAGCAAGGGTTTGTTTACTGAGTAAAAACTTTATTGAGCAGAAATGTTATTAATATTGAAAAGCTATATTAATATTCAAAAAAATCTGCCTCGGAATCATTGGCATAGTGGTAAAATTTTGAAGTGAAGGAATTCATTATGATTGTCCTGTAACCAAGAAAGATGAAAAATGCAGAGAGCTGCGATCCATATCAGCAAATGTGGTCTAGCAATTTTTATCTCCACCAAGACCAGGTCTTTTGTAAAGTGAATGCATCTCAGTTGCCTATTCCATTAATTCATTCATTATTGGTAGGTTTGGATTGCCCATTCAAGACTAAGCCATATCAATATGTTTTTGTTGTTTGTCGTCAAGTCAGCTTCAACTTACAGCAAACCTCTGAATGAGCGACTTCTGAGAGCCCTGTCCACCACCAGTCCCACCCAGATCCCTGGGCAAGCTCGGTGCCATGGCTTTCTTTACTGAGTCAATCATTTGGAATGTAGCATATTTCTATTTCTACTGCCTTCCACCTTATCAAGCATTATTGTGTTTTCCAATGAGTCATGTAGTTTCATCATACATTCAAAAGATGATAGCCTCATTTACTCATTTTGGCTTTAAGGAAGAGTTCAGGCTTTATTTCTTCTCAGACTCATTTGACTGGTTCTTTTGGCAGTCTATAGTATCTGTAGAACGCTCATCAAGCACCACAGTTCAAATGCTTCTATTCTTTTTTTTTTCAGGTCAGCTTTCTTCACTGTCCAGTTTTCACAACCATATACAGCAATCAGAAATACCATGCTGTCGATCATCCTGACTTGGTATTCAATAATGTATCTTTACATTTGAGAAGCTTGTCTAGTTCCTTCATGGATACCCTCCCAAGTCTCAGGCCTTTTCCGCACGGCATTTGCCATGCGAAAGGGCGCCTGGAGCATCGCACGATTGTGAGCAGCGATCTGCACGACACACTCACAATCGTGTGACGCTCCAGGGGCTGGCAGGCACCGATCGCACGCCTTTTCATTTTCGGCTGGAAGCCGAAAATGGTGCGCCATCGCACATTGCTCCCGGGCCCCATACACACTTACCCGGCTTGTGGAGCTTCTGGAGCCGTGGCAGTCACGCTTCCCGCCCCAGCGCAGCCTGGGAAAGTCCCAGGCTGCGCTGTGGAAGGAAGAGGCGGCGCTCTCACACGAGCAGGCAGCTCATGCAGAGCTGAAGCAGCAGGGACGTGAGAGCCTCTTGCCAGAGGCTGCTCATGCGATCCCCGCACCCCAGGGCCAGAAAAAGGTAAGGTGAGGAAAGGGCCTCAGTCTTCTGATTTCTTGACTACAATCTCCATTTTGACTTATGACTGAGACAAGGGCCATTTCTGCACTAGCATGTTATAGTGCTATTATTTCACTTTCAACATGCTATGGAATCCTGGGGTTTGCAGTTCCCTAAACTGCAAACCCCAAGATTCCATAGGATGTTGAAAGTGGAATAATCACACAATAACAGGCTAGTGTGGAAATGGCCAAGGAATACTTCATTTCATTTCATTTTTATCTCTTCTTTCTGCCAGTATGGAACCCATAGAAAATCTTTAGCTATCTCAATGTATTCATCATAAACTTTTGAAAATCTTCTGTGGTCATTATTTTTGTTTTCTCAGTACTGAACTCCAGCCCAGCATTTTTCATTAAAACAGGGATAGCTTCCAACAAATACATTGCTCTTGGGGCACACTGTTTCACCTCCACTTTCTATAAGGATTGTGGCAAAGTCC
Source organism: Cyclura pinguis (assembly GCA_030412105.1). Classification (NCBI taxonomy): domain Eukaryota; kingdom Metazoa; phylum Chordata; class Lepidosauria; order Squamata; family Iguanidae; genus Cyclura; species Cyclura pinguis. The sequence continues at coordinate 105,052,857 of CM059600.1, read as the reverse complement.
AAAGGAACAGGGAATACTCAGAAGGGCTGGTGGATGTCATCACTGTCTCTGCTAATCCAGGTTTGCTTTTTTTGTTTTGTTTTTTTAAAGCACAGTCATTTTAGGAACTTTCTGGACTAGTGCCTCCCCAAATTACAAGCCTGAGGATTCCATAGGATGAAGCCACAACAGTTGAAGAGGTATCAAGGTGGTGTAATTGTGTAGTATAGATATCCCTCTTGACTTTGCTGATCACTTGCTCTGTGGAGTGAGTCATAATTGTAAAAATTTGCTACTTAGGAGTATTATGTCAAGCAAAGCAGAAGTCTTCCCCAAGAATTGCCAGTTTAGTATACATCAATAAGCAAAATCATCACTTTTTTATTTCGTCCTCCTGGTCTATTCTACCGTCTTAGGTTTGTTTAGTCACAGGTGATATTGAGAGAAGCCATACCTGTATCAGAGGCTGCAGAATGTGAACCAGAAGGTGCTATTGTACTTATGTTCTACTTGTGGGCTTTTTACTGGTGCATCTGGTAGGCTTCTGGGAACAGAATGTGGCAACTAGATAGACTTTTAGTTTGAGACAGCAGCCCTGCTCTTATGTTCTAGCTGCTCTGGCCTCTGGTGTTTTACATATACATACATCAGTGAACTCTGATACACAAAAGTTTAGGCCATAATAAATTTCATCATCTTTAAAAAACCTTTGCTATTTTTGCTGCAATGGCTGCTCTTCTGGAAATGGTTTAAATGTGCAAGAATCTGCCATTTGCTTCCTACTTATGGGTCACTATCTCTTTAATCTGGTCCATGCAGTCAAACCCTCCAACTTTTCACAGATGAAAACACATGACCAACCAACATCAGAGTGTGGTCAAGATGGCAAAAGATATTACCAAGGAAGGACAGAAAAGCTAGAAGAGGGTGGAGCAATTTGGTTTAGCCTAAGCCTACTGGGAAGCGCAAGGCTCTCCCCACCTGCTGAGTTAATTGCTTTTGCACATTGAACTCAGCTTGGAGCAACTGAGGTAAGCTGAGGACTGAGGAGAAAAGTGGAAGGAGAGAGAAACTAGGACATTTAAAAGCAGCTGAAAAGTGGGATGGCAGAGGATTAACTGGGCCTGTCCCTGACAAATTGGGGGCAGTTGGAAGGTATGTGAAGTGACATGAGGATGTACAGAGATCTGTGTGATCAGGAATCTTGATAATTCAGGGTTCCCCACTGCATGGAGCTCTGTAAGTGCATTCAGATGAATGTGCTATCATTTTCACTTCAGACCTTTCCACTAAACATTGGCAGGTGACAGAGGAGGGGGGCAGAGGCAAAATACACAGCCCTGTCCCTCTTCATATACTTGGAAGTACCGAATACCTGAACAAACCTTAACCCACTCTGCTTTTTGTTTACCCAGGCCTTAGTCATACGCTATCCACCGCATGTCTCCTCACTCAGCCTACTACATACCCACACCCATTGAGCCCAGGCATTTTAGGTTTAGCTTATTTCCTCGTATAGTGCAGACTTACACATGCCATGTATAATTCCCATTGTATTTAATGATATTTTCATGCAGGTTAATATGTATAAAACTGCAGCCTTTCTATTTTGGCCTTCAATGTTTTTTGATCTACTTCAATGATTGATTGTTGTTTCTAACCCCAGGATCTCTGTGAGATTTTACCTAACCCATTTTTTTCCCACCTCACTGGCAGAAACTAGCCTGGTTTTCATTGTTGTTTGTGGTGGTGCTTTTCCCTCCTTGCACGTGAGGTTGCCAGGTGAAATAAGAGACAGGGCTCTTATCCCTTTAATTATTGTGTAGAAGGAAATTTCAGCAGGTGTTGCTTGTCTTGCAAGAAATACTTTCTGAAATTCCTCCTGCTAGACAACCGTTAAAGGGACAGGAGACCTGTCTCTTATTTCATTTGGCAATTCTTGACCTGGAGCCTTTTCATATTATGCAATTCTGTGTGTACACAGTACACTATGATTCCACCATAACTGCCATGGTTACATCCTATGGGATCCAGGGTTTGTAGTTTGGTGAATCACTAGAAGAACCCTCTGGCTGAGAACTCTAAATGCCCCTTGCTAAATGGCAAACCCCAGGATTCCATAAGATTTTGGCATGGGAAATAAAGTGGAATCATAGTACTATAATTGTGTGGTATGAAAGGGCCCTGGTACTCTTTTGGAAATGATCCTGAACACATCTAGGGAAATTACAGTATAAGTTGCTACCTCAAGGAACAACTTCATTCCCACATTGAATTACCTGCGCCTTTCAGTTTCCCTGTCCAAGAAAAAGTATAGCTCTTAAAGGGCCACTTTAGAAAAGACAGGCTGGAGGAAGAAAGAAAGGTACAAAGAAATTAATAAGTACACAACAAAACTGTTCTGCTCTGTAGTTGTTGTTTTTTTTAAAAAAAAGAGAGAGAGAGAGAGAGATTAAAAAATGCAGAAGAAACAGATGTAGCTGCCAGAAGTTAAATACACATCTGTTAAAGATGCTCTTCTCATGCACAGGGTCAGAAAAATATGTACAAATGTAGTACCTCGCTGATTGACAGAGAATCCTCAGTTCTGGCATTGTGAATCTTGTTTTCTTGACAGCACTTTGTTTTAAGGCTAGAGGCAGAAAAAATGTCTTATGCATGTCCTTAAACTGGAAGGTCCTTTGTTCAGGATACTTATACCATTTGCAGATAATGATGTGCATAGCAGTTTCAGCTGTCTGCATATGCATTTTTATGTTTTTTAAGACAGCTCTGCGTACTGAACTAAAAGGCCATTTAGAACTGTCAGGAGCTGACAAGCATTACCCTTTACATTTACAATTCTGTTAGCATGCATTGTCAGGTGGGCTCACCATTCCGCCGACGTATGATTTCCTTTGAAACTCATGTATGACTTTAATTTAATACAGCAGTCTTCCCCAAAAAGGAACCTTATTAAGATTTCCTTTCCCATTTATCTTTCACTTTCTTTTCTTTTATGTGTTTCTCTTCCCCTCCACCCCCTTACTTTCTCCCTCGTCTTCTTAAAAACACTGATTCTGTTAAGATATACACGGAGGAAAAAAAAAAAGAGAGAGGAACCCTGTCTTGGAACACAGAAAAGCATATCCAAGACATGGTGTGATCTGAAACTGACTGTAGTCTCTTCATTATTAAATGCTACTTCTGAGATATCTATATTTATATACAAACCTAACTTAAAAGGGGGTGACATAAATGCAAAAATCACAATTCTGATGCAGTTAACATTAGTCAGTCTAAAACAACAATTCTGATTTTAGGACAGTTTTATTCATTGTTTAAAACCCAAGGCTTGATTTGGGTGTTACCAGAAATGTGAAGCCAGATTTCATATAATATTTAAAATCTGGCAGGCACAAAGTTTAAATTACTGAATAATGTCACCTTATGGTTTATAAATAAACAGCAGCCTTATGTCCTCAGATCTTTATTATCAGAACTTTCAGGTTATTCCTATTAAAAGAAGTTTAAAAATATGCAAAAATGGTTGGTATCTGTCATTTTTCAGAGATGGTCATCCCTTCATACATCCATAACTCTCTCTGTTATCAGCTATTATTTATTTATGTCTCTTATGGGCTGCTCTTCTACCAGAGAGCTCAAAATGGCTTGTAGTTCCCTGGTGATCTCTAATCTAGCCAGTTTAACAATAGGATCACTTTATGTCGCTTCAGACCATCAGTAGAGGTTGTGTCTCATTACATCCAACCAGTTGCGGAGGTCGTATTTTACTTAGGTACGGGATGAATCCAGAATTTTCTGGATCCGAATCCCTGGAAGGTTCTGGGAATCCACGAATCTCACAAATCTCGAATCTTTTGAATCCTTTTTTTAAAAAGAGTTTAAAAAGCAAGAGAAAGAAAGATAATCTTGGGCAAGACACACTCTCTCAGCATTAGCTAAAGCCTAGGCAAAGGCAAACCTCCTTCTGAAGAAATCTGGCCAGAACAATTGTCATAGTGTTGCCTCAGGATCTCCCCAGATTGAAAATGACATGAAAGCCCTTTCTACAAGGACAGGAAAATGTGGATTAATCCCACATTTTCCTGCCTGTGTAAAGAGGGCCACATACTACAATACAGAGATAATCCAGGTCAAAACTGGCTTTTCTTTGCATAGCTCCTTATGGCATCCTGGGATTTGTAGTCTGATGATGCAGTAGTAGACTTTGGCAGAGAAGACTGTGACACCTTGTAAAACTCCAAACCCCAGAATTGTGTCTGAAAGAGGTTTGCGAGGGAGCTCTGCAAAGGAATGTTTCAGCTGTCCTTGAAATCTCAAGCCTGTACCTTCCAGTCAATTACCGAACTTAAATATGAAATGTTCAATTTAAATATCTTAGAATACAAGCCCAGATGTAATTTGTGAAATTGTTAGCAAAGGCCATTATTACTCCAAAGGAAAACCTCACCTACTTACTATCTTCCCTTGTATGTATGGTCTCCCAGGTTTTCAGGCATCCCAGTCTCCAACAATCTATTTAGTTGGTGAATTCAAAAGATTTGGTTTGCCTATTTTGGCACAGGGATTCAGATTCGGGAATCTTGAATCCTTACCCAGCATTCGAGGATTTGAGGATTCGGTTTGCCCATCCCTAATTTTACTGCTCACTTTTCTAGCTATCAGATTCAATTGGATTTCAGTGGTCTGGGGTCCATTCACACTACACAATTATAGCACTATGATTCCACTTTAACTGCCATAGTTCTACTATATGGAATCCTGAGGTTTGGTAGTTTAGTCAGAGGCACTGGAGGTGTTCTCTAACTAAGAATTCTGAATGCTCCTCCCTCAACTGCTAGTCCCAAGATTCCATAGGACAGTGCCATGTTAGTTAAAGTGGAATTATAGTGCTATAACTGTGCAGTGTGAATGCACTTCTGGTCTTTTACCCACATAAATGAATATAAGGGGCAATCATACCTCTTCTTCACATGGAGAATACAGTTGGCAAGAGTAGTCCACATTGTATCCCTCTTCCTTTTATTCAAGGCTGAAATCCTACATTGCAGTTCTAGCACAGGTGTGGTGTTGTTTGCTTAGTATACTGAACCATCCTTGTGTTTAGTAGACCTACCATTCTTGTGCTGGAAGCAAAGAGGCATCAAGGCTTGTATAAATTAGTAAAACGGAGCTCTAGAGAACATGCCTGCCCTTTTGTTTCACCTCTCTGTTTATTATTTCTTCGATCTATATTCTCAAGCCTTTTTGCTTTCTTCCTGTCACTTATCCTTTCTTCCAAACATTAGTCTTGTGTCTCCCTTTGCTGGGAAAGGAGGATCCATGAGGCTCCTACACTCATTCATGAGAGCCAGCTATTAGAGGCTCCTTTAATAAAAGGTAGGGAACTTTTTTTTAAAATAAAGCTATCTCCTTTCCTATCCAAGATGGATTTCCTGAAACTATAAATGTAATTTTCCCCCTTTTTTACCTTACAAGAGTATCTTGAGTAATTTTCTCCTTTTTATTATGAAAGCTCCCATTGCACTGGCTATGCTGCACTCTGCTTGATATAGATACCAAATACTCCTGCATCCTGAACATCCAAAGCCCATTTGTGCTTCACTTACAGGTGTTCAGCATTCTGCTGTTTTCCAGGCCCCGTGCCTAAAGTGCCCTCATTCTTTCACTGTAATGGATTAGGAATGGGGGGGGGGGATCACTGGAATTGCATCTACAGGAAGAAAACTATTCATTTTATACTTTCTTATTTTGTCAATGGAACAGAAAATTGTTGCCTTAGAAAGCTATGTGTTTGCAAGGCACACACACACACACTGCCCATAATGTTAAATTTACTGAGTATGGTTCAGTGGTGGCAACCATATTTTTCTGTAACCTTCTTTTTCAAGCCATCATCTAGTTTATATCCTGTTTCAAACAGAATACAGGTGGAGTATCCCTTATTCAAAAACCTGATATCCGAAATGCTCCATAATCTGAAACTTTTGAAAAGTGGAACCCAGTCTTCTTCCTGTAAGGAACATGAGAGAATTATGGAGGCTTGCTTGGGACTGTGAGCATACGGGCACTGCTGTCAAACTCTCTCAGTTGGCTTGGTGCCTTTCTCCCCCCTTGGCTTGCTTTGCAAGCAGCATGCATGCACAATCCAAGGCTAGTTGGTGGAGGGGGGTGCCAAGCCAACTGAGAGAATTTGCCAGCAGTGCACACGTGCATAGTCCCAAATGAGTCTCCTTGATTCCTCATGTTCCCTACAGGAAGAAGGTAAGAGGTCAAACTCACAAAGCCCAAAACAGGAGGAGCCCACAGCTGACAATATATCTGTGTTGTATTGAGTCCTTGAGAGGTCTAGTTTTGTGAGATGTGGCAAACTTTTCACCAAGTCAACTAGATTATCCACAGGGATCTGTTTACAGCCACCAAGATCCAGCGAGGACAAATTCTTGCAACACCCTGTGATGATTTGGAGACTAGCCTCAGTGACCAGCTCTGGACAGATGCTCAGGTCCGGCTCACTCATTTGTGGCAAGAGGCGAGAGTACAGCATAGAAGTCAGGAGGTCTTCCTGTCTCATTAACTGGAGCATTGGCGCCAGTCAAGCGGCTGATTCTGTGATCGCTGACTCAGATGTGCCTCATATTTTGAGCCACACTCTCCACACATGCATCTTCCCCAGAGGGTGGGCACTTTTTTTCATGGATATATTTGTCCTGGAGTCAGAAGAGAGAAGTCTTCTCTGGCAGAGGAGAAGCTAATGAGTGCTGTAAAAGTCTGTGGCACCTCTTCCTCCCTTTTAGGTCTTTCTTCTCTTTCAGTTGGAACCCCCCTCCCTCCTACCCACCTCCACGCAATCCCTCCACAGCTTAACCTCAGAAGAAGGTAAGAGGAGAAGAACTGATGAAAGAGAGAACCCCATGTTGAAAGAACAATATTTAGTCTCATCATGTATAGGCAAATATTTCAAAACCCCCCCACCCCCCAAAAAATCTAAAATCCAAAACACATCAAGTCCAAAGCATTTTGGATAAGGGATATTCAGCCTGTACAACCATATTTGCTCATGGGCACTCTTCACATCAGATATCCCATTCATAGCACTCATTTGAACTGGTGATCACTGACCTCAAATCTCTGTTAAACTACTAAGCAATGCCAAGGAAGGACAAAACGAGGAGCTGCTCTTTGTCAAAGGCCACAGAAGACAGTAGTAGCTGTACTGGAAATAGACCCCTGCATCATTGGACTCCTCATTGGGGAGTCCAGAAGTGTGATATAACACTGGAGTGACCCTGCAAGAGCAGCATGCTTGCTTGCTTGCTTGCTTGCTTGCTTGCTTGCTGTATGTATGTATTTATGCATGCATGCATGCATGCTTTATTGGATAAAGCTATTTTTTAAAAAAACAAGAAATAAAGAAAACTGCATTCCAAAGTACCCTGAGATGACATAGCAAGGCCTAAGGCCCTTTTCACATGTCGGGGGGGAAATGGATGAAAACGCCCAAAAACAGAGCTTACCTCCAGCCGGGTAAGTCCATTGCCGCGTGGAGCAGCGCAAACTCACTGCTCCACACTCCTCCGGAGTCGCAGATGGCAGCTTCCGGTTGGTGGAGGCTCTCCACCAACCGGAGAAGCTCGCCAGCTGGAAGCCCGCCCCCGGCAGATCTGCAGGCACGCACTTGCGCGCACCTGCAGATCCACTTTAGAGCTGGGCGACGGAGCGGCACGGGGCTGCGCGCTTCGTGCTTTTTAAAAACCTCTAAAAAGAGGTTTTTAAAAAACACGCAGCCCAGCTAGTTCCGGTCGCTCCTGAGTGGATTCTGGTGTGAAACTATGAAAAGCGGTCCACGCCAGTCCATTCTATGGTGTAGACGACCTCCATAAGAGGTCGCTCTACACCGTTCCCCCCCCCCACATGTGAAAAGGGCCTAAGTTCTTTTGTTTCGTAAAATATAAAAACTATTCGATTTTCCCCTCCCCAAATGAAAATCTGAAAATCAAATTACCCTTGATATTTTAGATACAAACCAAAAGAAGGAAGTTCAGATGGTAAAAGAAACACAAAGAAGTAACCACTTTACCTGTTATGCCCATGCTTCCCTTCCTCTCCTTGCCTCCATTTCATTCCTTTCTTTAGCATGTGAAACCCACTCATCTTCCCTCTGTGAATTGCTTCTGGATGGAGGGACAACCGAGTGGAATCACAGTGCAAGAACCTCTCTTCGTCATCTGGTTAGTGCACACAGTCACAGAATTAGATGCAAATTAACAGAAGTACACACAGTCAAGGAATTAGATATGAGAGTTAACTGAAGTTATTGAAGGAATTTGCTGACATACTCACAGAACTACTTGACATTATTCTTGAGGTGCCAAAGGACGGGGGATGAGCAAACAGTGTCTCTCTCCTCCCTCCTCCCCAAAAAAACAAAAGACTGAAAAAGATCCAGGAAACTACAAGCCAGTCAGCCTGACCTCAATACCAGAAAAACTATTAGAATGGATTATACAGGAGTCGGTCTGCAACTATCTTGATGACAATGCAGTGATTAGTAGGCACCAGCGTGGGTTCGTCAAGAACAAATCCTGTCACAAATATAGGATGGGGGACACGTGGTTGGATAGCAGTACACGTGAAAGGGATCTAGGAGTCTTGGTAGATCACAAGCTGAACATGAGTCAGCAGTGTGATGAGGCAGCCAAGAAAGCCAACACGATTCTTGGTTGTATTAATAGGAATATGGTGTCTAGATCGAGGGAGGTAATGGTGCCACTCTCTTCTGCATTGATTAGGCCTCATTTGGAATACTGTGTCCAGTTCTGTGCACCTCAATTCAAGAAGGATATTGACAACCTGGAATGTGTCCAGAGGAGGGCTACCAAAATGGTGAAGGGTTTGGGAGCCATGCCCTATGAGGAAAAGCTTAGGGAGCTGGGTATGTTTAGTCTCAGAAGAGAAGGTTAAGGGGGGACATGATAGCCATGTGTAAATATTTGAAGGGATGTCATGTCGAGGAGGGAGTGGGCTTGTTTTCTGCTGCTCCAGAGAGTAGGACAAGGAGCAATGGAGTCAAGCTGCAAGAAAGGAGATTCCACTGGAACCTCAGGAAGAACTTTTTGATGGTCAGAGCTGTCCAGCAGTGGAATATGCTGTCTCGGAGTGTGGTAGAGTCTCCTTCTTTGGAGGTTTTTAAGCAGAGGCTGGATGGCCATCTGTTGGGAATGCTTTGATGTGTGTTCCTGCATAGAAAGGGGTTGGACTCATTGGCCCCTGGAGCCTCTTCCAACTCTATGAGTCTATGATATTTTGATTGGCAAACTGACTAAATATGGAATAGATGGAAGCACTATCAGATGGATCCATAATTGGTTGGAAAACCATGTTCAAAGAGTTGTCATCAGTGCCTGAGCTTCAAGTTGGAAGAAGGTCTCAAGTGGAGTGTCACAGGGTTCTGTCCTGCAACCAATGTTCTTCAATGTTTTTATCAATGATTTAGATGATGAAGTGGAGGGAATTATCCTCAATTTGCAGATGATACAACACTGAGAGGGGTAGCTAACATGCTGGAAGACAGGAAAGAATTCAAAAAGGCCTTAACTAGACTGAAATAAATAAAATGACATTCAACAGAGACAAATGCAAAATTCTACATTTAGGCCACAAAAAACAAACACAGAGGCATAGGATAGGGAATAACTTGGTTCAGCAGTACTGCATATGAGAAGGACCTTGGGATTATTACTGATGGTGAATTGAACATGAGCCAACAATATGATGCTGCAGCAAAGAACGCAAATGCTATCTTAGCCTGCATTAATAGAAGCATAGATTCCAAGTCAAAGAAAATAATAGTCTTCTTATATTCTGCACTGGTCAGGCCTCATCAGGACTACTGGGCTCACTTCTGGATGCCTCATTTTAAGGATATAGACATGTTGGAGCAAGTTCAGAGAAAGGCAGTGAGGACGATAAAAGTATGGAGAACAAAACGTGAAGAGAGGTTGAGCGAGATGGACATATTCAGCTTGGTGAAGAGAAGATTGAAAGGCAATATGACTGAACTCTTTAAATACTTCAAGGGCATCCTTGTTCTCCTCTGCTTCTGAGTGTGGAAGTAGGTCCAATGGTTTTAAGTTACAGAAGGGTAGATTTTGACTGGACATTAGAAGGAGCTTCTTGACAGTGAGAGAGGTTCTGCAATGGAACCAATTGCCTTAGAGAGGTGGAAGGGTCTCCTTCTCTGGATGTCTTCAAAAAGGAGCTGAACAGCTACTGCATTAATATACTGCATGTGCTTAAAGCACGACAGCAGATAGGCCCAGAATGAACTTTAGCAACAAGATTAACATTTACTAATTAAAGGGATTCTGAGAGGTGGATGGAGCAGGTCTCTTATCTAAACATTATGAGCTCATCAAAGAATATTTCTGGGTAATACTGCCAAAAACCTGCACTGTTGTCTTCTCTCAAACTGCCAACTGCCTCAGTTTTCTTCCAATTACAGTTTTCTCTCTCTTAAAATCAGAAGATGACTGTCAATTGGATCAATTGTTTTATACTCCAGCTCAGAAAAATCAAGAATGTGGGAGGAGGTATCTATGATGAAACTTGTCCTCTCACAGTTATTCTGACTTCTGAAACACCATGAGAGAGCTAGAGTGTTCAATTATGTTCTGGAAAAGGTTAGAGAATGGCCAATGGTTACCCATTGAAGATTCCTTAATAACAGCACAGCTTTGGCTCTAGGTCTCAGTTCAGCAAATTATGTCATTCATGTTCACAGAATGGAGTTCTTACAGTACAGACTCTAAATTAAAACTGGTGGTTGAAAATTAAAAGCAGAAAGGACAGATGTGCCTTGAGAAGAAATGTATATTCACATCCTTTGAAACAACTAATTGTTCTGCCAGGATTTGAAATCACTTTTTCCTGTGTAGGCTTCAGTTGCACCACACCTCCTTAAACCACAATGAATGATGTGACCTTAAAAGTTAACAGAGATTTCTCTCTTTTTTTTTTCTTTCTTTCTCAAATAATTAAAAAAAAAAAATTTGACAAAACTCACTTCCAACCTGCCCAAATTGAAATGGTAAACAATATTTCAACCAAAGCGTCAAAATATTGTTTTTAAACTGAAATTGCTGTTTTCCCAGCACGCACGGCCACCAGCCTTGCTCCCTGGAGGTTTCTGGGATTTGCAGTCCAAAAAGAACTTTTTCAAAGCTCTGGTTTCAGCTTAGGTGCAAGAGCCAGTTGGATATTTCCAGTTCATTGATTCACTGCAAGTGTTATTAAAGTCACTTTTCTAAATATTTGGAATTAGAGAACTAATATTACCAGTTAATCACTGCCAATATGGTTTAGAGAGATGATAGTTCTGAAGTCTTTTTCTTTCAGCAAAGGCACCCAGTGGAGGTACTACTACATTATAAGCTTGCAAGAATCAAAAGAAGCAAGTAGTCATTGGAATTATCTTATAATTCTTCTTGGTGGAAGGAAATGATTGCCAGTCAGGATGTTGCTGATACATCTGTCTGAGCTGGAGGAAGTTACTTGTTATCCCATTGTCATGACCAGACAATTACCAGGTCAGGTAATTATTTCAGATTTTTAAAGTCCCAGCATATTTAATAATATTACAGGAAGTCACACCCAAATTATCAAGCTTGGGATCTTAACAGTTCAAAGAATATAATAATGACAGTAGTGATTATTTGAAAATAATGATGATGATTTGTAAATAGTGGAAGATGTTGAAAAGATCATCCAAGATACAAGAAAAGATTATTAGAACTGAGTAGCACTTTATAAATAAGAGGGGGAGGATGCCTATGTAAATAAGGGGGAAATCTATTAGCACCCATAAAATGCTTTTAGCAGCTGCTCAAAGAACATAATCTCTATTACTTCAGTAATATGTAACTGAAGTTGGCAGCCTGTGTTGGGTGGGGTTGTATTGTCACTTACAGCTTGCCTGAGCTCCTAGATTGTAGTGAGCTCAGGTGGCAGCAATGGTCAGGAGTGCCTTTTTTTTGTCTTAGACTGGTTCACCAGCTGTGTCAGAATAAACTCACTAGAATAGTTCATCCCCCAGTAACATCCGTATTAGACTATCTAATGTACTGTACAATGAGCAGAGTTTGAAGAATGGTTCAGAATGCATCTGCTAGGGCATAAAATGCACACAACCATTTTGGACACCAATTTTTTAGCAACTGTATTGACATCGAAATGGTTTTTTTTTGGAGGGGGGGTCCAATTCACAGTGCTAATTATAATCTTTAAAGCCTTCTTACTGCAAGGACCAGAATGTCCTCTGTTGAATTTATGCGCAAACTAAGCAAGCTATAATTTAGGGTCTCAAATAATAAACTAACAGGATACCACCACCACCCCAATCTTTTAGACTAAGACATAACTTTTTTTGGTAATGTTGTAGGGACTTATAAATGTGACATAACTTAGAGCCTCAGCATGTCTTTTTTTTTTTTTTTTTGGAAATATTTTTATTAAAGATTTTAATTAAAAATTAAAAAAAAACCCTCCCCACTTCCAAGCTTGTTTTCCAGTTGAATCTGCGTGTTCCATTCCATTCATACATAATTGTTGCTTACTCAAGGGATTTGTTACATCTTACATTGCTAGACAATTGCTTTGTTACCTTACTATCTTGTTACATTGTTACATTATTATTTTACCTTGCTACATTATTACATTGCATTACTTACAATCTTACTTTATTCTTATTTTTTTTCTTATTTTATGTCCTTATCCAATTCAAAACTTCTCTCCATTCCCTTTCAAAGTTCTGGACAGGTTTATTTCTCAAAGAAAATGTTAACTTTTCTGTCTCTACCATATCTAGGACTTTTAATTTCCATTCTTCTATATCAACTTATTTCCTTTCTTTCCAATGTTGTGCATATATCAGCCTTGCAGCAGTTATCAGATATAACAGTGTCTTCTGATGACATCTTATTTCTCTTTGTTGCCCAAGTATATTTAACAGATAATATTCTGGCTTCATTTCAAAATTTACATTATAAATTCTTTGAATTTCATCATGTATTTCCTTCCAGAATTTCCTTGCTATCTTACAAGACCACCACATATGATAAAATGTCCCCACCTTTCCATCACATTTCCAACATCTTGCATTTCCATTTTTTTTTTTTTTTTTAGCAGTCTTTCTGGTGTCATATACCATCTATGTAACATCTTATAAAAGTTTTCTCTTAAATTTAAGCTTGATGTAAATTTTATATCTGTCTTCCATGCCCTCACCCATGTGTCCTATTCAACTGAATGTCCAATGTTTTGTGCCCGCCTAACCATTGTATCTTTAACAACCTCTGATTCCATTTCTCTTTGTAACAATAATTTATAAAATTTAGAAATTCTTTTCTTCTCGTCCCCCCTCATCAATAAATCTAGTTCATTTTCTTTTCTCTCAAATTCATATAATTTTTTGATCATTTTAAATCTCTCTTTAAGTTGTCTCCATGGGAACCAATTAAATTCATGCCCTGCAGCTTTTAATTCTTCTTCTGTACACATTCTTGGTTTATCTCCTTCCCATTTCAATAACTCTTTATAGGTTAGTAAGTTCCCTTGGTTTGTTAAAGCAATTTTGTATGCTTCTTGAGGTGAGGTCCACACTGGAAGTCTTCTATAAAATTTATGCTTTATTTGTAGCCAAACTTTCAATAGTGTCTTCCGAAAGCAGTGATTATTAAATTCTTTATTCACTGTTACTTTGTCATAGCATAGATATCCATGCCATCCAAACCTATTACTTATTCCTTCCAACTCTTTGATTGGTATATTTTCTACTTGTATCCAGTCTTTAATAATATCTAAACAACATGCTTGATAATAGGTTTTTAGTGATGGTACATCAAAACCTCCTCTTTCTTTTGCGTCTTGTAATGTTTTAAATCTTATTCTTGTTTTTTTTTTCCTTACCAAATAAATTTTCATAATTCTTTCTCCCATTCTTTAAAAATCTTTTCTCTTCCTATTATTGGTAAATTCTGGAAGAGAAACGTAAGCTTTGGTAGTAGGGACATTTTAAAAGCATTTATCCTCCCCAGGAGAGACAGATTTAAATTCCTCCATCTTTCCATTTCACTTTTATTCTCCATCCATATCTTTAAATAATTGTTGTCAAATAATTCTTGATTGTTGGTTATTATCATAATACGTAAGTATTTTACTTTCTTAGTTAATTGATATCCCGATCTTCTCTCCAGGTCAACTTGTTCTTTTTTTTGTCATATTTACTGTCATCATCATTGTCTTTTCTCTATTTATCTTATATCCTGCCATTTGTCCATATTTTTGTAACATGTCCATCAATGGCTGGATTGATTCTTGAGGTTCCTCCAAAAACATGATTACATCATCAGCAAATGCTTTGTATTTTATTTCTTTATTCTTAATTTTCAAACCTCGTGTCTGAGATTCTTGATTTATTGCAATCAGCAGTGTTTCCAATACAGCTACAAATAATAATGGAGATAAGGGGCACCCTTGCTGTACCCCCTTATTTATTACGAAACTTGACATTGTATCTCCATTTATATTTATCTTCGCTAACTGATCCTGGTAAATTCTTTCAATCCATTTACAAAAGACTTCTCCCAGGTCATATTCTTTTAGAACTCGAGAGCCTCAGCATGTCTTAATCTGGTCCTGGATATACTGAAGAAAGTGCTCTTTCAGAGATGAACTTCAGTTGATGTTATGGTGGAGTGTTTGTGTGAATGGGCACATGCATGCCTGCACACATGTGTGCATAAACATGGGTCCATGATGCATGCACACATGCACTCATTTTGGAATGAATAAAAAAGAAAACCAAATGCAGCCCATTCATTTCCATATTCATTCTGTGGACACTGTTTTCTGTTCTCATTCTTTACTGATTTGGAAATAGAGATGCTTCTTATTTTCATATGATTTAACATATTTATATTTAGACTTATTTTTAAAAAGCACACAGTAGCTTCTAAATACCAAAACAACACCAACAGAAATATTTAAATGTCAGCTGGAGGATTCTGGAATTTGTAGCTCAAAAATATTGTCTCCCAATTCTGCTTTCTTCATGCAAAGTACTGTTACTCCCCTAATGTGGATTCTGTAATAGTTATAAATGACTTTTCTAGATAATGAGAAGATTTTGAGTTGGAATTTTGCAAACTTATTGAATTGATTAGCTATAAGTCTGAACTTTGATTAAATTCAGCATTGTTGCATGACTAAGTGGCACATGCATTCCTGTTTTTGCTATATTTTCCTTATTCCTCTTTCTTTCTTTCTTTCCTTCCTTCCTTCCTTCCTTAATTGATATCGCACCTTTCTCCCAAATGGGATCCAAGCCAGTTTACGATAATCTTCTGCAACATGAAAAAAAAATCATGACTGGTATCGTGTTATTCAGTCATTGTCATAAGTTGATCTTAAGGCCACATAACTCTTTCCTATACACCTTTACAATCACGGTATCATTGCCAAGATAATACAATCCCCTGAAGCCTACCTTAAAAGCCATTCATCCATTTGGAGCTACTGAGTTTGGCAATACTAGTGAGAAAAGTGCTTCAGGGTGATGTGACCAGCCCTTTCCCACCAGAGAGTGACAGTGTAAGAACAGAAGCAGGGAACCCTGAGAGGTCCTGTTGCAATTGTTCATTTTGTTATTACTCACTCATGGAGGGCTAGTCAGGGGATCCTACAGCACCCCACTCACCAGCACTATAGAACTCTTGTCTCCTGGGCACTGACTGGCTTTTAAAGCAGGTTTCAGGGGTTGTATTAGGAGATGGGGCATAACTGTGCCTTTGATTCAGGATCTAGGCCTATGTGTCTTGTTATAATAAAGAGAATCTATCTCACCAAACTGACTCAAACTGAGTCTAATTCTCTGATGTATGCCCACAAAAACCATTTGCAGTATACTAACCTAGGACTAAATTTAGTTGTCAGTCCCAACTTGAGTAGAACCTATTCAATCAGTTCAACTTACCTAAGTCTTTGACCTGCTATATCAGGGTCAAACGACATGTGACAGAGAGGACAACTACTTCTGGATCCAGTTTTCACTGATGCACCCAAGTGTTGGACCACACTAGGGCATCTTTATCTGAACCTGGCCTAAAATAGTCTGGAAGTGACTGCAAGTCTACCTTAAGTCTACAATTCTGTTTTTTGTTTTTCTTTTTCAAACAATTTTAGAGTGATTTGGGGCATTGGAGAGACATTATGGTGTTTTAATGCAGGAGGAGCTTTGATGTGTTTTAAGAGATTTTATGGACAATTTTTCATCTGATTTTTAAAAATTTGAGGCTCTGGGTTTGGGGATGGCAGTGGGGACCTGGATCTGAAAAAGGAAGTTGAGGTTTAATGTGTCACCATCCCTCTTTTAAAGACAGAGCTCAAGAACCCATTAGCTCAGTGACAGAACATACATCTCCAGCAGCATATTTATAAAATTGACATCTTATTCCTGGGATGCAGAAGGGCAGCTAGAGGCTCCTGGGTGCAACTCTGCACCCTTGCTATTTGTTGGCCACTGGATTGTGTCCAGGTGGTGCCCAGCTGCCCTTCTGCACCCAGGGAAGAAGAAGCAGCCGCTGCACCTGGACAAAGGTCCATTGTTGTATCCAGTCAGTGGCCACAGGAGAATGAACTACACCTGAGAGCCTCATTTACTATCTGTTTGCATCAAAGCAAAGGTGCAGTGCAAGGCAGTACCTCCTTGCACAATGGCTTAAAAAAATACTTATGGTTTCATAACCAAGGTTACACCAGGATAAATCACCAACAGGATCTGGATCATAGCTAGCAGCTGCCCCCCCCCTTTCTGTAGTGTAAATGGAGGGACCATGTTCAAATCAGGACAGCAGTCTGAAAGTTAGACAGGCTTTAAAGCTTTGCTACATTTTTTTTATCTATTTTAGGGTAGGTTGCAATTTACATTGTCAAAAATGATCCATTTGTTTCAGTAGAGGATCTCTTCAACTGACTATTTCCATTTGTAGTCAGAGAAAAACTGCTACCTTCCCAGTGAGAGGGGAAAAAAATCCCACTATCATTAGGTATTACATTAAAGCAATGACAGATTGGAGGAACTTAAGGCAGGACTACTCAACCTTGAAACAATACTTATGAAGTTTTCTACCACTAAACTGCAACATCTCTGGTTTAGGTTAGGATGGTTTTAAACCAGTTTGTATGGCATAAGTCATGATACTTCAAATTGTGATGATACAAATGTACAAAGAAACAAGAATGCTAGTTTTTTTTAAAAAGGCTAAACAAGATTTCCCATAGAAGTATCCAGCCGCTTCCCAAACAATAAAAATGAAGCACTTAAAAATATCTTTAAAAGACTGAAAAGACAAATTCCCAGCCACCCAGACTGCAGAACAATGTTACCAAAAATGTGCAGTCATTGCCATTACAGTGAGATGGGCAGGTCGATACCAACCATTCTTCTCAAAGCCCATCGCTGCGATGTATTGCATATTCACCAGTGAACTATTTTTCCGCTTTCAGCTACCAAAAAGCTGTCTTCCTACCACCCATGCAAACTCAGAAATCATGGAAATGTTAACCACTTTTCAAATTAGGACTGACATCCTGAAATCTCTGGTATTCTGATGCAGGAAGATGCGTGAGCAGATTGCCTAGCTGCTGGGAATGTCGATCAATGACTTTTGGAATTTGTAGTCCAAAAAAAATAGTTCTTTAAAGCTTTGATTACTGACTGTACAGTCTCTATAGACAAGAATTCCCTTCTGCCTCAGTTCCTTTGACCTAGGAAACTTATATTGTGTGGCCAGGTTGGAGTCTGCAGCTCCTATCACTTATCAGAAAGTACTTGGAGTCTCTCCTTTTATAGATCTGCCTGAGAGGTGCCAGTGGGAGCAGTAGATTGTGTGAGAATGTCTAAAAGGACCTTCTCTTTTGCAGCACTCCGGTTATGCTATGGCCTCCTTTTACAGGCCCAATCCATTGGCTTCATTGTGGTTCTAAGGTAAAACATGGATTTCTGTTAAAGGCCTAAAGGTCTAACAGCTTTATCCAGTTTGTACAGATATATACTTTGAATTGTTTTAATTTCTTTCAGTGTCTTAGACAGTATAATACGCTTTTAGACTAGAAAGTATTATTTAGAATAACTTACATTTAAAATGGTTTAAATTGATTTTATCATATGCCAGGATATAAATAATTTTAATAAATAAATAAATCAAGTTAGAAAAGAGATAAACATATAATGAATTATAATCTTTAAACCCTATAGATCAACTCTGGCTCCTGGATCTGATGCCAGATCTCTGTATTGACTTTCACTTTTGTTATTTGGTTTCTTTAGGTGCAACCTGCAAATCTGGATTTATATACCCACTGGGAAAACACTTTAAATATATGGGAGCCCCTTTTCTCTTTAAAAGTTTAACTCCTTCTTGGCATTGTTTTGGTTCTCTTCATTCTACGTAGGAAATTATTGAAATTACTGAAAGCCAAATGTCACTTTGTCGTTGCTACATCATCAGTTAGAAAACTAGTAAAAGGATCTGTTGGGTATCTAAATAAAGGTGGAGATGGGATAATTGTGTGTGTGTGTGTGTGTGTGTGTGTGTGCACATGCAGACATATACACACACATATATACACACATATACGCATATTTATGCATATATGTGTGACAGTGGGGAAGTATTACCTTATGGCCTTTGACTGCATTAGAAACATCTCTCCAATTTTATATTGGCTCTCCCTTCTTTTAAATCAACGTAAACAGCAGTTCAGCTGGCAGCCTTCATTCCACTGCTCTAGATACCCCACTGCTTTTCAAGCTATTCTTTTAATAAGGCCTATTTTACAATTAAGGAACCATGGGCTTTAAATTACATGTAAAATAAAACATGGAAATTGAAGCATTAAGTGGGCAGCAGCCTTTAGAAGTTCAGCAAAGCTTTAGAGAAGAGATTGCTTGCTATAATATCAGAAAATGCAAAGGTTACAATTGTACTGAAAGGATGTGAGCACCACATCCAGCTACCTTTCTGAGCCTCCCTTGGAATGTCCTGCAGAAAAAGATCTTTCAAGTATACCTTGAGGGTTGCAGACTGATCATTACAACGGCTGTACATCACCATGAGTGCTTCTTTTAAAAATCAACACAGATAAACTCATGTAGGTGCTTCTCCTGTACCCCCACCCCCACCCCTTGAGTCTTTTAGTAGCTCATGAGGCCGACTGCCTTGGCACCAACTCCTCCACTGTCTCATAAAATTCAGCGTTTTAGGTTACAGTCATTGTGCCTGATGTGGTGTGTTGTGATATGAGCAGCAGTTCTTTCTCCAGATGGTTGTAAAGGTTAATGAGGAATTTATGCCATGCTTGATACATATTAAACTGTATCTCTCAGTGGAAGCATCTACCATGGACATAAATTTACTTCTCTAACATATATAGCTGTATGGGTAACTACTAAGGAATGCCAAGCTGTTATGCAGCAGAACATCACCCAAGTTTGCTGCTGGTATGTGTAAGTAAAGAGTTTAAGGCAAAAAGGAGCATAGCCTCAGAGCCCAGCATGGCAGAGCTTGGAATGTTATATATTAAAGAAATTCATCACTTCATGCTCAGTAATTTCTTACTACAAAAAAACTTGTTGGCACTTTTTAGTGTTTGTTTCTGGGTTTGTTTGTTTTTTTAAATGTACTTAAAGATACAAACATGTCCAATGTCTCTGACAAATGACTCTTCTAACAAATGACTCTTCAAAACCAAAATTTCAGGTGCAGCAAATAAGTATTGCTCATTACACAAAAAAAGTAATGGCATTACCAGTCATTATGTTATTTTGCAAAAACAAAAAATGTTGTACTTTTCTTAGTCCCGAGCGTACTGTGTCATAAGTAATACCATTACGTGCAGTGCTTTACAATGTTGTTGTTTGTAGTGCTCTGTAGAAATAGCAATCATATCAATTGCCTTACAGTGCAATCCTGCGCAAGCCTACTCAGAAATAAGACCACTGAGTTCAGTGAGATATACTCTAAGGAAATGTGTATAGGATTGCCTCCTTAATGTCTTTCAAATCATGTTATCCATCTTCTGTTTTGTGTGACTTGATGTCAAGATTGAGTTTGAAAAAAAGGAGCCACAAAATACGTATTCACATATAAAACACAAAGATTTGGTTGAGACCAGTTTAAACTCGGCAACTGAAATAAATGATGGCAGCCAGAATATTACTACATCTCACAGTTGGCCTGTAATGGTTTCCTAGATCCTTCTAATCTTTATGACATTTTACATGCTGCTTTACTTCACCTAATGTGGCTAGTAAAACAAAAAGTAAAAATTAAAAAAATAATATGAATAGCAAAAACATGCTAAAACTGCACTGTTATGAATATGAACATCCAAACACCAGAACAAACAGGTTTGTGTTTTAGCTGTTTCAGAAGGCAGCAAGCAAAGAATACACCATGAACTCAACAACAATGTTATTTCATAAGCCTTGGGAACACCCATTACAGCCTTGCCCCTCTTCTTCTCCCCTTATAATAACTTCGGCCTAAATCCAATTGCTATTCTCAACTATCAAAGAGATTTATATAAGCGCTGACTAACTTTCTAGGAATTGATTCAATAGATCTATTCTAGTTAGGACTAACAATTGGATTTAGGCCTATTTTTAAAATTAGTTTTTAAACTGCCTGCAAATCTGTTGTGTAAAATGATAGGGTACAGTTAAACAAACAAGCAAACACTCCCATAAGTATCCACAGAAATTGTTAGGTAATAAGATTTTCCACCAGTGCTATTAAGCAGTCTTTTAATGTAGTGACATACTGAATTCACCATTAACAATGAATGTCTGCTTCCATATGAATTTTAGAGAAGTTATTCAACAACTCAAATTCCAGCATTTCTTAATTGAAGAATAATTCAGCCATCTTTGCTTTCGGAAAGACATTTTCAGTATTAATAAATACAGTAAAATACTAAGCAGCAACATTTCTCTGTGAAGAATCTGAAGAAAATATCTAATGCCATGTTATTCTTCAAGAGTGTGAACAAAAAGGCATGCTTCTTCACCCACAAACAACAACTTCTCATAGGAAATACAGGCATCCCTTTCATAAAATGCACTCTATGAAAATTTCACAAGTCATCCCCTCAGTCCTTCCAGAACATAATTTTGATTCTTCTTTATCTTCTTTTCACTAACATGTCAGGTTAAGACATTCC
The DNA here is from genome assembly GCA_030412105.1 of Cyclura pinguis. NCBI lineage: Eukaryota > Metazoa > Chordata > Lepidosauria > Squamata > Iguanidae > Cyclura > Cyclura pinguis. The sequence goes on along the minus strand of CM059600.1, from coordinate 105,031,596 downwards.
TCTAGTTCCCCACTGAGTAAAAACCTTGCCCACTCCTCCTAGGAACTGTGGTACTGATGGCACAGGAGTTTTATCTCATCTTAGTTATAAGGAGATCAAAGCGAGATGCAATGGCAGCAGCTTAAGACTTTCGTGATACTATAACTGAACTGCACATTGTGCTGACTTTGGAAAAGAGGAGGTGGAAGCCTTTGAATCTTCTTCTCCGCTGGAGCTGGACAGCATGTTTCCACAGCGTGATTCTGTGATGCTCTTGCTGTGTTTCTCTACTAGGGTGTTTCACTCAAGGAGGTGGGGAAGACTGCCTCAATTTAACCTTTTTACATGGAGAAGGAGATAAGATGACGGTGTAGCAGTCAAGAATGGAGAAAGACATTTGTTTCACAACAATGTTCCTTAAGTAATCAGGAAATTTGGGGACATAGACTGTACCTACTCAAATACGAAGGAGCTGGTTAATGCTGTACAAGTCTTTCTGTGTTGGCTTTCCATCCGCTCCCGATGCTTGTCTTCTCTGTGCCTTATTTCCTAATTCTTCATGACAGTTCGCCTCCTTATCTCATGTTCTTTATTGAACTATCTATCTGCTTATTCAGTTTATAGTTTGTGTGTTGGCCCTCTGATTTGTGTTCAATGTTCTGCTTAGTGTGCCTCTCTTCAAATGTGGTTGTAAACTCAAAAGAAACATTTCTTTTTCATTATTTAATGTAGCAACTTTTTTCCTGAGAATCAGAAATTGAGATAGCTTACAGAAATTAAAACAGATGCAGATAAAAAAAAAACATACAAAAGATTATTGTTAAAATGTAATCAAATTGTTATAACTGTATAATTAAAGTGATGTAAGCAATTTAAAATATAAACCATTAAACGATTCTTTTCACTGAAATGTAACTAAGGTCTGTTTGGAAATATTTGGGTAAAAAATCTAGACTTGTTCTAATTGAAACACTTTTTTATAAATGTAACATCAAAGCTTGCAAATCTTACTTTTTGCCTACAAGCCCTAGAACCCCCAATGCCATGCTGTCTGAGAGATTATGGGAATTATTGTGCAAAAAAGTAACGTTTCCATGTTCTGTGGACAAATGTATAATAATCCGAAATGCCATATTTCCTGAAGCTTAAAAAGTTAAGTTCTAGGTTTGTTCTGATCAACCTAATATAGTCAGGTTTCCCAAACTTAAAGTACATTACTTAGGTAAATAATAACCAAACCAAATAATAATGATATTTTTAAAAAAACACATAAAAGTAATGGGAACAATAAAAATAAAATGACATCTTTGTAAAAACTGATGTTTTATTATGATATTTTCAGTCCTTTTTTGGTAAGAAATATTCAGCAGGCTACAGTGATGATACAAGTAATAGGAAAAGAATAAATTATTATCACCAACAAGAATTGCACTGTAATAAAGTAAGCCAAAGTAATAAAACTGTTCAGGACAAGATGTCTTCTTCCACCACAATGCAAACAAGGAACAGATAAGAAACAGATGGCACTGAGGTTTTGTTCACATGTTTTATATGTGATAGAGAATTTTGTGGTTACAACTGATTTTTTTTAAAAAAAAAAACTTCTGGCAATCCTGAAAAACTGTCACCCTTTCCATTCTTTTGTGCAAATGCTCTCCAGTTAACTTAGGCCCTTTTCACATGGCATTTGCCATGCGAAAGGGCGCCTGGAGCATCATGCAATTGTGAGGAGCGATCTGCATGACGCACTCACAATCATGCGATGCTCCAGAGTAGAGCAGGTGCCGCTCGCACACTTTTTCATTTTCGGCTTTCAGCCAAAAATGGTGTGCAATTGTGCATTGCTCCAGGGCTGTGCATGCGGAGCCTCCGGAGCCACGGCAATCGCACTTCCTGCCCCAGTACAGCCTGGGAAACTCCCAGGTTGCACTGCGGAAGGAAGAGACGGGGCTCTCGTGTGGAGCTGAAGCAGCGGGGACACGAGACCCTCTCGCTGGAGGCTGCTCACACGATCCCGCACCCCAGCGCCGAAAAAAGTTCAGGTGCAGAAAGGGCCTTAGATTACTTTCACTTTGGTTTAAAGTACATTTGATTGATTGATTGATTGATTGATTGATTGATTTTATTTAAAGCATTTATCTGTGGCTTCTCAGGCCATTTCTGCCCTACACTGTTATAGTGCTATTATTCCACTTTCAATGTCCTGTGGAATTCTGGGGTTTACTGAGGCTGAAGAGCTCTCTGGCTGAGAATTCTAAATGCCCCTCCCTAAACTGCAAACCCCAGGATTCTACAGAATGTTGAAAGTGGAACAGTAACACTATAAAGGTGTAGTGCGGAAATGGCCTCAGTCTCAATGCACCAGGCCCTCTGAGGCTATGTACAATCTATACAAACATTTCTAACATTAAATGTACAAATAGAAACATTTTTAAAAGGCTTAAAAATACTTTAAAAGCCACAGAGCAGCCACTCCTCCTTTTAAGACCCAAAGGCCATATGAAACAACACAATATTAGAACACAGTGGAAGCTCAAAAGGGATGAAGCTTACTTCCTAAGGGAGGAAGCTGTCCTGTCACATGACCCACAAACCTATTGCAGGGTGGTGGGACATCTGCTGAGAATCTAAAATTCTGCGCAGACTCATATGGGAAAGGTGATTTTTCAGATCTCCAAGTACCCATGTTTTGCAGTCTGCATCTTTTAATTTTGTTTTTAGGGCAGCAGGACGCATAGCTCCACTTCTTACCTTTGTGCAAAGGCCATCTATTTGGAGTGCTTTGATGTGTGTTCCTGCATAGCAGGGGTTGGATTGGATGGCCGCTGTGGTCTCTTCCAACTCTAGTATTCTATGATTCTATGATAAAGGTCTGAAGAGAGAGTCAAAGAGTGTGTCTGCTCTACAAATCTGTAGTAATTCAACACCACTTTAACAATTGTGGCTCCATCCAATAGAATCCTGGGATTTGTAGGTTGTTGAGGTTCTTAAAATATTCTGCTAGAAAGCACTACTGTTGTACAGTTCAGGGAATCAGACTTGAGCTCTTTAGAAGGGAAATCACGTCAGTTGGAAAGAATATTTGATAATATTTGAAAAATGGTCAAAAATGTGTTTCTTGAGTGTCAGAAAACAGTGACAAAGAGAATCTTGGACTGACAAGAAACTTCACAGGTTCAGACTTATTCTGCACAACAAATTGCAAATGCTTGTTGTGCAGCAAACAGTTTATCCCTAAAGGAAACAGCATTTTCCTGCTCAGGGAATAATAATATTTTCTACACAGAAATAATGCTGTTTCCTGCAAAGAAAATGCTGTTTCTTGAACAAACACACACAAAACATGTGCAAATTTTGAGCAGAATATGATCCAAAAGTGAAACTAGCCTAGTTCATGGTTAACTTAGCATCCTTAGAGAGCTTACCTGACTTTAATGGCATTCTTACAATAAAGCCTTAGTTTGCTTCTTTAGCCATTGGTATCTTTGTTTTATAATGAGAATTGCTAGCCACTAAACATATGCACTCTTTGTCAATTTCCAATCCCTGGATTCCATAGAATGGTGCTATAATAATTAAAAGTGGTAGCAGACTGCTATAAATGTATAGTGTATAAGTAACTGAGGCCATTTCCGCACAAGACTGTTATAGTGCGATGATTCCACTTTCAACCTCCTATCGAATCCTGGCGTTTGCAGTTTCGGGAGTGGCCAGCTGGACCCTCCCAAAACTGCAAACCTCAGGATTCCACAGGAGGTTGAAAGTGGAATCATCGTGCTATAACAGACTCATGCAGAAATGGCCTTAGTTGTGTTCAGCAGAATGTACTCCAAAACTCTCTGTGTCTGGGAACTCAACATTTTCGGGGGGCCTTCCTATGAGGAATGTACCAAGCATTATCAATTGAATATATTCAGAATGTATTTAGAACAGAAATGTACTAGTTACTTCTCCCCCTTCCTTGCTTGCCCCACTCTTGATGCTTTGGAGGGAAAACAACAGCAGCAGAAAGTATTTATGCAAGCTTGCCATACCATCGTTTGGCTGAGTTTTATCGGGATGCCCATTTGGGTCATCATCTGGCCTGGATTTCAAGCTTGCTTGCTTGCTTGCTTGCATTTTAGGTCTTTAGCCCTCATAGGAGACAAGCTATGAGGCAAAATGCTAAGACACTCTGTAATATTTGCAAGATATAAGTCCACCCTTACCTTTCAGCCAAAAAGGAAGGAAGCGTCAAGACAACAGAGGGATGCATGAAATGAGTTGCATGGCAGAATGCAAACAACAAAGGAAGGAAGCATTGCAAGTGCATGAAGCCAGGTGAGGGTGGGACTAGGGAATGCGGAGTGAGCCCTGGGAGTACCAGCCGTAATAAGGAAGAGAGAGGCATTGTGAGTGTGAGGGGAAGGCGAAGGAGAGAAGGAGAATGAAGTGGGTCAGTGGTGGTGTGTAAGAAGCAAGGAGGCGAAGCACTATGAGAGTAAGAGTTGAGGGGAGTAGGAGGAAGTAGGGGGGAAGCAAGATTGAAGAGTGCAATAAGCAGTGTGCAGGGATCTGAGGTTTGCTGAGGGAAGGAGCAGGAGGAAAGGGAAATGAGAAGTGCAAGCAGGAGCATGTGAGAAGCATGAAGGAGATTCCTCGTGAGAGCACAAGGTGAGGTGAGGAAGGGCGTGAGAAGGAAGAGAGAGTGAACACTGTGAAAGGCATTATGTAAGAAGCAATGGAGAGAGGTATTTTCAAGAATGTGAGGTGAGGCAAGATATGACTTAGGAGATAAGGGAGAGTAGGGATGCTGAATCCCTATTTTTTTCTGATTCTTAGCAAATGTCAAAAACAATGAAACAATTTTTTGTCCTGTAGCTTCGGGACAACTAGGAGTTTTTCCCCCCAGAATGACAGGAAACTGCAAAGAAAACTCATTTCATTTCTACAAAAGCTGCACAGCTTATCCAGAACACTACACTTTTGCAAAAACTGCAACTTTCAGTACAGAAAGGAAAATTATACAACATTCAGACTGGAAAACGCTGCAACTTCAGTTAGCCCATGTTACTTTTTCTGCCATGTAGCATTTGAGTTGCATATCATTCAAACCGACAAAGGCTGCAACCACAATGTTGAACCTTTCACCATGCTGTTTGTATAGGGATATAGCGGGCAATATAGGCCATTTCCACACTAGACTGTTATAATGCTATTATTCCATTTTCAAAGACCTTTGAGGCCCCTCCCTAACCTGCAAACCCCAGGATTCCATAGGATGTTGAAAGTGGAATAATAAAGCACTGTAACAGTCTAGTGCAGAAATAGCCTAAGTTTTGCATTTTGCACACTTTCCCCAAGGGACATATCAAAAAACAATGTAAGCAACATGGGGAGGGGGCTTTCAGAAAGCTGCACAGTTTTCTGTGGGTAGTAAAAAGGCTGTGAGCTTACGTTTTGACTTCAAAGTTTCACACTTTCTCAAAACCCTGCAGTTTATGCAAAGTCTGTGCAGGTTATGTTGTACCACTTACAAAAAACAAGTGCTGGCAAGTTGCAGGAACTTTCAACGTGCTGTTTTTCTTTCAGCAAAACTTTCTTGAGGAGTCAATAACTCTAGATTTGACACTAGTTGATGAACTCCCATTTTAATTACCAGTCCAAAACCAAGCCACCTCATATGCTTTGCACTGTAACAGAAATAGCTCACAACAATGTTTAGAAATACCCCCAACCACAAATATGAGGATTTTGGTTAAACTGAAAAAAAAAAAATAGAGAAGTCCAAAGGTGTTTTCATGTGACATCACCATTCTGAAAATCAAAACTCCCAGCACATCAGATCTGTGAGCCTTAACTCCACTATTTAAATATAATTCCTATCCTGTACCTCAATTGGCAAAAACTCCTCCCAGAATTATTCAGACATTTTATGAATGGAATGCTGGTGATCGTGGCACAAATTGCCCCCCGTAATGTAGGCACAGCAGCTGTATATCATTCCATCCGAGCCACAAACTGCAAGAGTTGGCACCATGAACAGGAATTCTTCTTTCAGTCTTGTAAACACATAATCTGTATAAGAAGCATGAAAAAGTCCAGATCACTAGCCCAAATTTCTATTCTGCAGTCTAGGAAAGCCAACTCTACCACACTCCATAAAAACATAGCTACCTCTCTCAGGACTGTAAACCAAGTGAGCTTTCCAAATGGCCAGTTTTCCTTTTATATAATACAGTGCACCAGCCTTGAGGCCCACTCAGCCCAAACAAGAGCTAGGCATTCCCCCTGAAGCATTAAATAAATCATAATAAATCCCTCTGGTGCTATTGGCCTGTACTGCAGAGTTATTCTATACCAGCCCTGCTGTTAAATCACAATAATGTCATAAAACACCATATTTGAAAATTTTACATTTCCCAACAACCCTCTTTTTCTCATTCCCCCTCCCCCTCCTTTCAGTTCCCCCAAATTACATCATTTCTTCTCTCTTTCAGCATGGCATTGTTCTTAAAAACCTCATGCTCTTTCGTTTGCTCTCTTCATTTTCTTTGGAGCAGTTCGATTGCTGATTGTAGAATACACTCCCATTAGCTTCAATCAGCCTGCCTACTGAGAATACCACATGCCAGTGTCCACTAACAGCTTGAAATCTTTTATATCTTAAGTGCTCTTCCCCTTCCTTTCTACCCTCCCCGCCTCCCCACTTCTCCTTCCTTGCCATTCACAAACTTGCCATTTCCCACATAGCCTTTTATCGTTATTATGGCAGTTTCTGGGAACGTTCATTCTGGGAAATGGAGACACTGGACCTTTCTCCATGCCTTTGTTTGTTTGTTTGTTTGTTTTTTCAATCTGTTTTTTTTTTTTTATGCTAGGCTCTGAATATTCAACACAGGATGCCTGGCTGTGCTGTTAGGGTTGTTCCCCATGTCCTAATTTTCATGTGATGGAGGTACTCCCAAGCCACGTCTATGATTAAGAAGAAGAAAAAAAAATCTGAAGGATTTACCACTCATGGATAACTCTCAAAGAAACGCAAATGGCATTCAACAGGACAGAGGCCAACAGTATACAGAACATCTTACACTGCTGTTCCATCTGAACTGTTCATATTTCCATTATATACCGCTATTCCTTTAAAGAAAGAGACAGAACAATTTAATGAAGTCAGAGTTCTTCTCTGTTCAACTTTATTCTTTTTTTTTTTTTTTGCCCTCCTCCTTCCAAAGGATTAAATTATTTCAAAACCAAATAGCATTATTTAAATAAGATCTTGCCTTGTACCTGCCCATTAAATACCAGTTTGTGCTACCTATTTAGACTGGAAAGGATCCAGTGAATCACCAATGAAAATGATTTCAAGAGAACTTGTGTGATTTCTCAAAAAAGGGATGACCCTGACTTGGTAAGCATAAGAGCTCATTCTCAAAGGATCACAGGGCCTTGCTGTACTATTCAGATACCAAATCTGGCCTTCCTGTATCACCTCTGCCACACACCCATACCACCTGAGCCATGATGCTTCCCTGCGCTGCACGTGAGTTCCTGTCCTCTACATGCTGAGTTTCTAGCTGTTTTGACTCTTTCTTCTATCAGCTATGCTGCCTTCCATTTCTCTTCTGAGGTTTTCCACCTGCTGAAAAATTAGAAAGATATCCAAAAATGACCCCGAACACTGTTCTGAACTTGCCTTTTAAGGCAATTTGCCTTGCTAGTACATATGTTTTTAGGTCTTCATTCTCCCTTTGTTCTGCCCATTTATATGTGCTATTCTGAAGTAAGCAGAATTATTTAACATTTATAACTATTTTTTTTTCTCACTCAAGAGAAAGTTTTTACTGATGTTTGCTTTAAGACACAGAAGTGCCCCTGAGCTAGTGATAAGAGAGAAATGTACTATGAACATTCGTTCCCCACCCTCATTTCTCCCCCATCTCTCTCCTCCCTCCCTCCCTCTCTTTTTTCTCTCTCACACAGATCTGCCAGTGATCTCAAGCCTACCTAGACGGACCAATTTCCTCTAGGGATCTGTCTACTGCATCCGCCTCAGGCTTTTCCAGAAGAGAGACTGCTAATTGGGGGAAATTATGTTGCGCTACGTGTGGTGATTTTGTGATGCAGACTGTTGTCTGAAGGGAAGTCAGCTGAGGCCCTTCAGACACTTACAGCAAAGATACAAAACCTCCACAAATGTTTGGCTGTGCACATAGCACATCATCACCAGTGCTCATAGGGTGGCGGATATTTCTACTTTATGGAAATAGAATGCCAGATGCCTGGTTTTAAGGTCTGCAAAGCAAGCAGCTAATCAGTGAGTTATACTTTAGAACTGGAAGCATGAGATTCAGTAATAAAAAAACCAGCCCCCCCCCCCACACTTTTTAAGTGTCATGTAGATAACATACCTTTAATGAATGGGAGCAAAGATATGAATAATTCCTAAATCCACACCTGGTGTACTTGTTTCCAGGGAAAGAAAGCAACTTTGATTACAACACATTCCTAAGGCTGAGTCCCAATCTTTGGGAAAAGTCAGGGTATAAATTAGGCTGGCCTTGAGTCTCTAGTTTTTGTGGGTCACTATTAGGTGACAGACGAGGATGCAGACTCTCCAGGTTCATTGGGCTCAGCTTCAGGCGAGAAAGAGAAAAGGACTGTATGCAAACCACTAGCTCAGCTAGTAGAGCATCAGATTGCTATAAGGCTTACTAGGATTTTTTTTGCTGCAACCTGCTCTCCAGGCTCTCCAGGAAGATCTATGCGTTTACTTAGTTAGCTTGCTCTTTCTCTCCCAGTCGCTGTGGATTTACCTTCCACTCTACTGTGCTTTGACATTCTGACTAGAAGCAAGTAGGCTACGTTAAATCTTCCTTATCCTGTCTCCCTCAGTAAGTGAGAAAGAATAATCCCTTCATTTTACTTGGATGTGAGAAAACCCCCTTTAGGAAGGGTTTCTTTCTTAATCCCCACCCCCCCCCAAAAAGTGCCATTAAAGTCAATGGTGCTTACTCCCAGATAAGTCTCTATGTGGACCATTAGCCACAGTCATCATCAAGAAAACGGCAATCTTGGTTCAGATTGTTGGGATGAGGAAGAAGTTTTAATTCCCACACCATGAATGTTATGAAACCTTCTGTTTCCCTGCTGCTAATAGGATTGGGAAAGAGAGACAGTTATATTCCTGTGATCAACAGTGAGAGAAAAAAGCTATCTTGATTGGCATTGCTTGCAGTGAAGGGAAGTATTTACTCATCAACAAGCCTAACTGGGGGTAATGTACAATTATGGGAGTGTGTGTACATGAAAGGTGAGAATCTGCAGATATGCTTGTGTGCATATGTCCTGGACCCTCCAATGCCATCCAACTCATTATCAGCTCTGCCCACTTGTGAGGGCCCTGGGTAGGTTTTGAGGGGCCTAATACAACCCTTCACTCTGAAAAGGTTTCCCGTCCCGGCAAGTAAGATCACTGTCTGAGCCATAAATTAGTTCTTTGTAATGGGCATACCTGGGCTGCCCTGACTTCTCAAAAAACCTTCTCTGTTCATCTGGAAACACAAAATAGGTCAGTAAAAGAGAACAAAGTAGATATTCACATTAATCTAACCTGTAACCACCCATTCCCGTGTACATATTAGGAATGGAAAGAGTACTCACAAATTTTTCATACCCACCAAGAAAGGCTATCTCAACACATCTGAAAATTGGTCAGGACTTCTTCCTCCTCCTCCTCCTCCTCCTCCTCCTCCTCCTCCTCTTCTTCTTCTTCTTCTTCTTCTTCTTCTTCTTCTTCGCACTATATGCACTGTATTTTTGTTAAAAACATTGGATTTTTGTAGTTTTCGCCCAAATACTTTTCCACAAAACACTCCTGAAATGCCAAAAAAAAAAAAAAAAAAAAAAAATCAAACTATTCAGAAACTCTTATAATTTAAGAGGAAAAAAAATCTTTGACATTATTATTTCTTGCATGCAAATATTTACATCTGTTGTGCACATGGATCTCTCCCTGGATTCTCCCTCTGAGGTCATAGTACCATTTTAAACCAGAAAACTGCAAAATAGAGTAGGCTGAAACCACCAGTAAATTTGGATCTGAGCAGGAATATGAACCTAGACTTCCCAATACAACTGGACACCAGTGAGATTATCCTGAATCAGCTACATTTAATTGAACTCACCTGCAGAAGTACATAAGAAAAACACCATTCTGAAATAAATTAAGTTCCTGTCCGGAATCAGTCATTGGACTGCATATAACATTTTGAACCCATGGCTGAGGGACAAAACGGAACCTCAATTTCGTCAAAACCCTGGCTACCGAAAGACTCGAATGGTTCTTAGAATAACGCCATAATTATACGTTGGTCTCAGTCATATTCATCCCACTTTTTCCATTTCTTTGGCAGAGGAATACTAGGAACATAATGTAAAAATAATTTCACATTCATCCTGAATTTTTGTTTATTATTATTTATGCAGACACACCATTTGATTCATAAATATATATGGTGAGCCAAGACTGGGATTTATAGCAAAGAGGACCTAGCCAAGGTTTCATATACTCACCTAGCCAATGTTTCATGTACTCAGCAGTAACTATTATAAGCTATTTCATACACAACTGGAGACAAATTATATTTCCCTTAACTTAAAATTAAGAAGTATTCCTCAAATTCTTTCCTTAACTCTCCTGGATGGAGGGGTGGAGGTTGGCATAGCAGATTTATGTTCTTTTACTGTGATAAATTCTAAACCTTAGAAGAATAACTTTAAAAACAATGCCTGAAGAAACTCCTCAACTAATTTCAAGTGATACATTTGTGTCTATTTTTTAAAGGAGAGTGGAGGGGAAAGCAAAAGAGAGAAGAGCTTACTTTAACTTGGCTCTGAAACAAATTCCAACAGGAACATTTTGAAATAAAATCCCAGAAGTGTACAATCCCTCAAATAATTAAACTGGGAGAAAGTCCCCTGAGGGCAGACCAACAAAATTTAGTAAAAAATAATTGCCGGGCAGAGTCCTTGCTCTATTTGGGCTGAGTATAAGCAGACACACACATACCAAGAAAAAAAAAATCCCTACTGTGAGCAAGAACATTCCAACATGAAACAGGCAAACAGAACCATGTAACTACCTGGCCACACTGCTGGGCTTGTTGCTGGCATGCAACCCAGAATTTTATACTTCAGCCAATATAAAATAACAACCAGGCTATTTACAAGCCTCTGCCAAATATTAACCTTCTATCCAGTTCGCTTCAAACCTTTCAAAGTGTCTAATGCGAACCATACAAGATCTTCATTACTTTATAGGATTCCGTAAAGGACGCATTATGAGCTAGTTATAGGTTTTAAAACATTGCGTGTTTATGTAAACATAATGATGTGGGGCATTTTATGCTAGGTAACCCAGCAATTCATTTGTTTGTAAACCTCATCTCTCCGTAGAACACCCCCGGAAAGAAAGAAAGAAAGAAAGAAAGAAAGAAAGAAAGAAAGAAAGAAAGAAAGAAAGAAAGAAAGAAAGAAAGAATAATTTGTTGAAGAAAACTGGTTCAGGTTTAACCTTAAGTCAAAGGACCAAATTACTTTAGCATGTGGGTTGTGGTTTTAATGAGCTGGAATTTTAAAATGTTTTCTGCCCAGTGAGAATTATTAATTGAGAATGTGGAAAACAGATATTGATGATGATGATATATTAGAACTATTGAAATGATAAAAGAAAACGTAAGTTAAAGGTTAAAGAAGTAGTTTGAAGGTGAAATTTCTAAAGCGATTACATTGACAAAGGCCTTGCATTCTGCAGAAGATTAAATAGCAGGTATATTACAAAAGGAAATAGAAACTCACAGCATAAGATCCTCAAATATACAAACTCCCTGTTAATTCAATTCCTGGAATTAGTCTCATGCCACAGTGTGTAAAAGATACCAAAAGCAGGACATTTACCTGGGTTTTCTCTTACAGAACTGAAATGTACAGTTATGTAGAATGGGCAGAAATTGTAATTTGAATGAATATCAAATCTGGAATTCAATCTCAAAATTAATTTTCAAAAAATCTTTTGGGTCAAGAGACATTAATGTCCATACTGTTTTCTCAATGGCTAGGACATTTAGGAGCAGGCATGGGCGATGAATTATTGGAGGGGAGAGAGGAAACACGGGTGGAATGTAGCAGCACCTTGAAACATAGCTAATCTAAGCTAGCATGATTTTTCATGGATATTAATTTACTTCTTCAGATGCCCAGATAAAGTGGATGAAGAAGTAGACTGATATCCACAAAAGTTAATGCTAAACTGGGTAACTTAGAGTTGCTGCTAGATTCCCCGCTGGCCCCACTTTTTATGCTGTGACAGGTTATCAAAGCCATTTATTTGAAATTATTATTTATCACAAAGCCTCACCTGAGAAGAAGTGAAGAATGATACAATACACCTAACTACTACACTTTCTGGAGAAGTTCCCATATTTTTATTTGGCCATTACCTGCATCACTAAGAATAGATCATATAATATTGGGTTAATTTTTTAACTGTGCTAAGTTGCCTTGATAAGTACTTTTAAAAAAGGACCCATAAATGTAGACCTGGATAAGGAACCCTTCCACAAATGGATGCTCTCTTTCTGTTCACAGAAAGGCTTTCAACTCACCTCAGTCTGTCTTTTATGGAAGGTAAACAAATTAATAACATGTAAAAACCATAGGGCAGTGAACCAAGTCACACAGTCTTGGGTGGCACTGTGACTTAGAATGGGATTGAAAATTTGAATCTTCTCTGTTCTTTCTATAATATAGGATGCCATGTTTCCAGAGATATAATCATATGAAGCTACTATTCATGAGTTTGAGATTCTGATTGTTTCTGCACGATGATGCTCTCGCATGCCATCTTGTCACAATCCCAGCAGTGCCTCTGCCGGGATGGGAGTGTGTTCCCAATGCTCCTATCCATACATGACTGGCTGCCTGTGGAAGGGAGCACGAAGGACATGCTCCTTCCGGACTGCAACGAGCTTTCTTCCCATGCTGCAGTTGGGGAGGAAGTGCATAGATCACGCTTCCAGCCCTTCTGCATGACCAGCTGCAATGGAAGGCTTGTGCAATTGGGGTCATTGATGGATTTTCTCCATCGATGATATAGTCCGCAATCGCTCTAGCTGGGAACATGAGAAGGGCAGGACCATGATGACATCATGTGGAAGTGTTGTTGCGGTCCCACTCCTCTCACATTCCCATGCCAGGATGCCGTCATCATGCGGAAAGGGCCACTGTGACAATTAGAGACACCCCCCCCAAAAAAAAAACATTATCAAAGGTAGTGAGACAGCCTACAGGGGAGAACTTTGCAAAACTCATTATAACCCCTATGAGTATTGGTTTGGCCCAGTGGATGGGGAAACTCTAAGGAAGGGGCTGTACTTGCTGGTTGAGTTCAGAAGGATAGGTAAAGCTGGAGCAGGAGAGGAGCTGCTGTTGCTCGTGCTTAGGGGTAGACCCTTTACCCTTTGAATAAGGTAGTGGTATTTTCAGTTGCATATTTAGGAGGGAACAAAAGGGCAATTTCTTTGTAATTTCTATATTGCATTTATTTCCATTTTGTATTTAGTGCTTTAAGATTCCACTAAATGTTGCAGAAATACTGAGCAACACAGAGAGAAGTCTCCTGCAATCAAGTTCTGCACTGGCACATCACTGGATGCATGGAACTCTTGGGACAGTGTGCATGTGTCAAATTTAATATATAATTTGAATTGCTGTTATTTACGCGTGTGTGTGTGTGTGTGTGTGTGTGTGTGTGTGTGTGGAGAGAGAGACAGAGAGAGAGAGGGATTTAATGTGCAGTTGTATTTATGATATTCAATTATAGTTCACCACATAGAACCTAGAAAGAGGTATATCATCTATTCCTCACTGCTACCTGGAGGTCCCAATAAATAGAACTCCATACATGGGATCTCTGGCTACAACTCATAAAATTATCTGTGACAATTATTACTTATCTTGTGCTACTAATCACCCTCATGCTTTACAGTGTGCCTTGGCCCCAAAATATCTCGAATCCAGAATCAGAGGCTTTATATGATTAGTATAATTGCTTGTCTGATTACCAGACCTAGGGTCTTTTCACATTATAGCATTATAGCACTATATTCCACTTTCCCTGCCATGGCAACATCCTGAGATCTGTAGTTTGGGGAAGCTATAGAATTCCCTTGGTGAGAATTTTCATCATTCCTCCCTACATTGCAAATCTCAAGGTCGCATGGAATGGAACCACAGCAGTTAGAGAGGAATCTTAGCACTGTAACTGCCTAGTGTGAAAGGAACTGTAGTACTTGAATATAGGATAGCTTCAATTGTTTCAAAGAGCTCACTATCCTATAGTGTTTTTCAGTCTGTGGTGTAATTACTTAGCATTCCTTTGCTTCGTCTGCAAACCACTTGAGATAGTGTTACCTACCTTAGGGTGAACGGGAATCTTTCCAGGCACTAAAGACTTATGAAGAAGTCATTTGGAGCAAAATCAGGTTAAAGCCATATCATCCGACTTTGTTGGTTTGTGGATCATGGGCGTGCTAATGCAAGATGTATCACTACTGCAAAAAGTCTGACTTAAATCTCTTCATTCTGCAAAATGAGTCACTGGGAAAAAAATAATGAGGACATATTGCCTAGAGATACAAGCAGGCTATTTACATGAAACTTTGAGCACGGTAATATGATTCTTTCAGGAAGATTGGGACTCAGGAGAACTGGGCCCACTCATACAATCTTGGCTAGGACGAGGACTCAGCATGGGGCTGAATATTTTCTCTGGCAGCCGCACTATAAGGAGATTGTATGGCAATCCTGCATTGAGAGAAATACACAGTTATTAGATTACCAAATTTGCTATCTCTCTGATAGCACGTTTTGCCACATGGAATCATCCTTGTTGTTTTTCAGATGCTTGCCTTTAATAATGGGATACATTTTTTTTGCATGTATTTTTGCTGATTGACATAAGCAAATGAGCACTGGACTGTAATTATAAAAAGGAGAGAGAGATGGAGAGGGTTTTTTTTTTAAGGTTTGGTTCCCTAGGACTCCTCCTGGACAACCAATTTTCTAGTGCTATTGAAAATTCCACTCTAACTGATATGTACTTACTGTAGGTTCAGCATGAAGGCATTCCAGCCTCTTAACTCTTGAGCCACGTGAAAGGAGAACATGAAACTACTTCAGCCCCACTGAGATGCATGTTTCCTGCTAAGTAGTGAGACACTGGACAACAGCCTTACTTATTAGAGTGGACATGCATGTTCAAGTTCAAGGATGGACATGCCTTCAAGTTTGTGGCCCAACAATTTTTTCCTCACCATTTTCTGTTTTTTAATATAGAAAGGACACTCCTCCAGATAATTATCGGACTTCCTCCCCCCAACTTAGTTAGGCATTATTCCTAATCAATTTTGTTACAGTGAGACCTTGAAGTGTATTTTGTAGACACATCTTTAATAGCAGCGTGGCTATTTTAACAATGGTCTACCATTGTTCTATCTGATAAACACACCATCTGACTAAAAGCCCATATTTATTTCCCTAATTTTATAAACATTTAATAGGTCCTTATTAAACACATCAGCCAGCATGATTTAATAACACAATCAGTCTAGAAGTTTGAGAAAATTGAAAACAGGATTTGAATGTAATACAGCCACAATTACCGGAGATTATAGGCAATCATTTCCATATGTCTGCAATGGAGAGCTGCTAATCTCTGTTTGCGTGGAGGTGATTTCCCCTGGAACACTTCCCAGCCTTCAACAGCACTAGTGCTGAACAAATTAGATTTGAAAGTCCCCCATTTTATGACTAAGGTAATATACTTGGCATGTTTAGAGAAACATTGAGTTTGTATTTAACTGGCTTCCAAATGCCGGACAGAGACCTTCTCCTCATTTAGTTTGGATAGATTATGCTATATGGTAATTAATGTTTTTCCTAGTTTCAGTACACATTGAGGGGGTGCTGTCATATGCACAGAGAGAGAGAGAGAATGAGAGAGAGAGAGCGCGCTCTCCTCCCACAAGGCCCTAAAACATTTGGTGACATCATGATCTTGGAATGCAAGCCAATTAGTTTAAGTCAGAATACTGTGTGTTGCTTGTGGCATGGGGACACTTTCCCATTTTAGAGTCCTCCTAACACCTTATTCCCTGATCTGCATCTTATGAGGCTCTGAATAGAGGTGTTTGTGTGTTGGGAGAATTCGGACTGTAAAAAGTAAGTCTTTTGTTCAACACTAAGATTTCACAGTACTAGCTATAATCAGGAGTCCGATTTAGAAAGGGTTTTTTTCCCCTTCCTGTCCAAAAGAATGTATGTTACCAATATGCTATATCTTTTTGTAGATATTGCCTGGCAGAACATACATGAAACCAGAGCTTGGAAGCAATTAGTTACAAATGACTGGTTAATTGTAGCTATTTCATCATTTCACCCACAACTAAAATGTACTACATTGCATTATGACAGTAATTTAATGAAGCAATCACTTAACTTATTTTGTAGTGCGGTTATAATGTTTTTGTAACTTATTTGTGTTTTGGGGTGTCGCCTCACAAAAATGGTGGAGGAGGAATATCACATGGTTCAAGTGCTGGCTCCTGCTGCTAGCTTATGCATTGTTGTAGTGATGGAGTGGGTGAAAGCAAAGAGTGGAAAAGTTATTTCCCCAATATGACTCCCAAAATCTCATAGCCAGTATGGCCCTGGAAGGACTTCTTCATCCTGACTGGGGATGCCATGTTGGCTGGGAATACTGGGAGCTGTAGTCCAAAAGGGTAAGACTTCCAAGCTCTGAAACAGTGCTTATTGCATTCAGACCATGTGAACCAAACTGTTTATGTTTGTATGATTATTTTGTATAATCATTAAATTATCTTTTAATCAAATGCTTGTTTTTTAAAAAATTATCTCAGTGTTTTTCATATTCAAGCATAGAAGTGATTTCATCTAGTTAAACAATTACCAAATGCTGTCATTTGGCATTTGTATGGTATGAAGATGCAGTAAAGAACATGGGCAGAATGCTGTAGTACAGTAGTATTAAGAAATAAGAATGGACTTCCTTGATCAGACTACCAAGTTGGAGGAGGAGGAGGCAATGTGTGTCCCCATGCCAACTTCAGTCCCCAGACAATCCTCCCTTAACAAAAATATCTGTCCCAGAAGCCTTCAAGGAGCAGCAATGCAACTTTTTAAATAGATTGCAGTTTCCCCTCCCCACAGCACTTTGAATATTAAAACATACATGAGTTTCAAAACCAGAGGTTTACTTCCAGCCACTTCTGGTTTTTACTTTGCTTTGCGACATTTTTGGCAGTCTGTGAGGCCACCAGAGACCTTCAGGAGTAAAACAGTTGGCTCTCAGACCTCCCACAGTTGCCAGGTACAACCTACTGCCTGCAACTGTAGTCAAAAAATACTGACAAGCAGGTCAACTGCTACTGAGTGCTCTTAGAAATTCCATTTAGCAGTCCTAGCTAAGACACATGAGGGAGAGGTCCTCTATAATTTAGACTACAACCCTGTGCATATTTTGGTCTTCATTTAAATTCTAATTCTAATGAAGTAAGTGGGACATACATGTGCATAGGACTGGGCTACATACCCTTTAAAAGCTTATCTTGCTATTCACAAGAACATCATACCATGGGAGGCAAATGGCACAGGTGGCCCTTCTGTCCGTTTGTCCCACAGATGGGTAACCTGTGTCTCCACCGATCTTATTTGACTTCAGTTCCCATCATCCCTCTCCACTGACAGTGCTGACTAGATCTGATGAAAGTTGCAATCCAATAATATTTGAGGAGTCACATGTTATACGCTACTGTTTTATGCTGTGTGACATTTATAATCCCACTTGAATTGTGTCATAATCATTTTTGGGAATACGTGTAGAAATATATCTGCTGTGGCCAGAATGCTTTAAGTATGATGCTTATTCATCTGAGCATCTCTGTGTTGTGACACACTGTTTATTTTTGTCCCACAGAACAACTGCCGTTCACAATGCACCACATCATATCTGTTGCTTGGCATGGCAATCAGGTGAACTTGTAACATTTTTGTCATTACATGGCAGGGGATAAAAGGCATTATACTTACTGTTCTTGGCTAGGATCCTGCTGAACAGTTGTGAACATATAAGCCAGACCTGCACATTTGTAACTGTTTGGCATTCATGTTTGCAATCATGGTGCTATTGCCATTATTGCAAATGCCCCCTCCCACCTTAACAACTAGCAGGCAGACTGAGCAGTCGTGTAGGGAAGGGGGGGGTGATTTGCCCTGGGCAGCAATGTTTTTGGGGTCGCCAAATCCATAGCCACGCCCCTGTGCACCCTGTGACCATAACCCCACACACAGTGGCTGTGCCCCCAGGCTGTCGCCCCCCCCGCCTCCCCTCCACACACTCCAAGCTCTGCCACTGCAGACTGAGGGATAGAGACCTGTTTTCCTGGTGATCAGAGTACTGCAGAGTGATGCTTCTAGTCCCCTCCTACCAGTGAGTTGCAGTGTAAGAATCAGAAGCAGAGCTTCTATCACAGTTTCTCATCTCACTGGAGATTGCTGGCAAGAAGGAGCTGGAAACATCATCCTGCAGTGCCTAAAGGCCAACAAAACAGATCTCCATTGTTCTGCGTGGATGCTGGCTGTTTAGGTAGGTTTGAGGAGTCAGGTCAGAAGATGACATATAGTGAGTCATTTGTAACCACATCTGTGATACAGGAGCTTGGTGTGTCTTTTTATCCTGTTAACTTATTAAATTGTAGAATATGTTGTTTAGCCTTTTAAAATCATTTTTATTATTCACACTGTTTTAAATTTATCTGATTGTTTTTATTGCATCCCGCCTCCAGAACTTTGGATGGGGGCAGGAAATAGATATTTAATTAATTCCATCCATCCATCCATCCATCCATCCATCCATCCATCCATCCATCCATCCATTTATCTATACAAGAACCTTTCTGTACCACATCAGCTGCTTGTCACTTGGTATGATTTGGGCTACATACTGTTGCCTTGAGCTGCTGGTTGGTACATAGGCCTGTGCTATTGTATTTTGGACAGCAGTGCTCCATCTAACCTGTGGTGTCCCTCTTTGTTTCTCATCATTCTCTTTCAGTGTAAGTGGGCTTATGCAGAAGAGTACCCATGGAAGTTACACCGTAAGACATTTTATAGAGATAATGAATTATCATAGGGAAATATTTAGAATAAGTATGTGCTAACCACACTTGAAAGAAATGAACAGATTATTTGGGAAGTCAGAAGAATATAGGTAAATAAGAGTATACACAGCGTATACCAGATTGTATAGGCAAGAAGACAAGTGCTGGGGTTCTGAACCTATCGCTGAGCAAGTCCTGCTGAACACAGCTGAATTGACTTTTGAGTAGGCACACATAGGATTGCACTGCAGGAAGCACAATTGCTTAAACACTCTCTATTCAACTGAGATAATAAGTTAGCTTCACTGAGGGAAATGAGGAGCTTTGACTCCCAATAGAAATGGGTGATGTTGGCATCTGATTTTTCCCGTTTGAGAATACCTGACAACCAGTGGGAAATTTTAGAAGATGGCGGTCTACAGGGATTCATCCTGTTTTTTACCTGTGGGAAATTTCAAGCAGTGTATGAAACACCAGTGGCCTATTGCTCCAAATAGGAAGGAGTCATCTGTGGGATGAGGCAGTCTTCCTTGCTCCAACCACAGGCTGGCACTACTATGAAATGTTTTATTTGAGAAAATTTTCCTTTTATTTTGCTGAAATCACCATCAAAGAACCACCTAGATTAATGAAACTGTCTAAAAAATTATTACAAATAATTAAGTAGCAGGAAGGTGAATTCACCTCAGATGCAGTAAAAGTATAAGTTGAGGATGTCTCTCTCAGAGGTATTTGGAATCTGAGGCAACTCAGAACTGAGGAACTCAGAGGTCACTCTACTGCCACAAAAGCACCTATTCTTGTCTGATATGAAAAGCTAAGCAAGGTCAGGCCTGGGTATACTTGGGTAGGAGACCACCAGGCTATACCAGGAATCTCCCATTAGCAGTAGGAAGAAAAATCCCTGCCAGTCACAGTTGTCAATACTGGGCTAGACCGATCAATAGTCTGACTTGGTATGGTTTGATAGTATTCTAACAACCCCCATCATGTTCCTCATAACTGGAAAGCACCAAACAGAGAGAGATAGTGTGGTGGTAGTGGAGGAGGAGGGGGTGTTCTCTGATGGACAGCTTTGGCTTCCAGTTAGGGAATCGCTTTGTCAGGGCTCTCCTTTTAATTCCCATTATTGTGCTTTGGAGACAGGTGCAGGGGAGGGGGAGAGAAACATATATTAGAAATGGAGATGGATGATCTGTTTAGCTTGCTTTCATTGACGTTGTCATTTTACCACTACCAAGTTTGTTCCATGCTGGTTCTGTACAAGCTGTGTTTCCACGCAAATGTATTTTTGTGTGCATTTTTCAAATTAATGAATAGTAAATCTCTCATCTATTCCTAATCAGAACTTTTGTTTTTTTTCAATGAGCAGGAACAAACAAGCCTTAAATTCTGCTTGCCATTCATAACTCCAGAACCACTACATCTGTCCTGTGGGAATAGTTGGCAAGAAATTTACTAAAGGGAACTCTGTATTCTATGCCACGCCAGAAATTTTGGCATTTCTTTATACCTTTATAAGGAGCTAGTATGCCTGCATGTTTCATCCAGTTCTGCACACACACTTAAAAATTACAAGTATTTGCTGAGTTTTCTCCTTTAGTCAATGTGCAAGATATCAGAAATTCAAATCTGCTTCAGGTAAGAGGCGATGTACAATCCAAGCTACTGAGCTGAGGCCTCTTCATCTCCAGATCGAGAAGCGCACCGCCCTGTTTAAGAACCAGCTAGGGCTGGAGAAATAACAGCAAACATCATCGCAAGTGATTAAAATGTAGATAAGCAACAATTATTAAAAATGAAAGCAAAAGCAGTGACTAAGGATGCACAGGCAGAATATGATGCTCTGCCCATACAGTTTTGTGTCCTCTTCCCATCCCAGCAGCAGTCAAATCCTGGAAGGGGTAGGAGGCAGGGAGGGGAGGAAGGCATTTCAGGTGATGAAGCAGCAGCTGGTCATGGCTCAGAGGGAGGAAGACACGAGGATGTGTTCACGGATGGGTGCAGCCTCCTTTTCTTTCCCCTCAGAGCCCAAGGCAGCTGCGTCGTCACCATCTGACCTGTCCTCGTCACCAACAAGGAGAAACAGGAGTGGCCCTTTCTGGAGCTTGACAGCTGCCAAGGGGTGGGAGAAGGAAGTTTTGAAGAGGGGGCAAAGGGCTTCCTTCACGTTGGTCAAAAAGAGCCATGCACTGAGAAAGCCACATTTACCTGTTTGTATGTCATTAACAGGATGCCACTCTGAATATCCTAAAAATACTTCCTAGGGAGTAAATGGGACTGAATATAGTAGGACTGACCTCTGTGCAGCACTATGCTATGGGGTTGGCATTTAAAAGGAAGAAAAGAAGAACACATCGGATAACTATGTTTCAAAAAATTTTTCTTATAAAATTACGGGTTTTCCCTTATCTGTCTGTGTGAGAAATGGACCCAAACCATAATGAAATTAATACTAGGGACATGTGAATAGCAGGAATTTGGTTTGCTAAGTTTGACAGATTTCTAGTTAGATCTATGAAGATTTTCCTAAATATCGACAACACAAAAGGATCAAACTTTGGATTGCCGAAACCTGTTTCCTGAATCTTTCTCAGATGTTAGTCTTATATAAAGCAAGAATAAAAGCAGCAGGGAAGGGGTCCACTTGCTATATCACAAGAATTATTTGGCTGTCACATAGCACCGGGAGACAAAATGTCTATCCTTTGCAGAGGAACTGGGCCTGTCTATTACACAAGCATACCAAAGCAGAATTCTTTGTGTCATAAGTGTCAGGGATTCCAGGCAGGGAACCCTGGGAAAATGATCAGCCCACTGCAAAGATGTTGCATCACGCCCCAGCTATGGGTAATTGCAAGGTTGCATAAGAAACTGGGGTCGTGTGCAGATGGTAGAGGGAGGTGTGCAAATCTCTACCTGATTGGTTGTAAATATGTATATAAGAAAGCAATCCCCAGTATGTATTTTGTCTGTCGACCAAACCGGTGTCTGGCGCAAGCCTTTGTCTGTCTGTTCCATGTTTTGTATATAACGGAACTTTGCTGCAAGATAAAGTGCCTCCTGTTTTGGAAGAAACTCCTCCGTGTGTGAGTATCCTTACTGGGGAACAAGGCTGCTGCTGTTGGCTCGCTGACCCCTGGCTTTTCCGCTGCATTTCTGTGGGGCTGAAACTCCTATCATCCCCCAACAATAAGGTTTTAATGGCATCTGTTTCTCTAATATGCAAATGTGGCTATTTTTATTTTAACCAGAAGGTATTAAAAAGAAGAAAATGATCTCAGCTGAACACACCCATTTTTCTCACCTTCATTACGTGGGCCTTTGGACTTTGCAGAACTGTGGTATCTTTCCATCTTTCCCCACCAGCCATGGCTCTCCTGAGGTGAAACAAGTATGAGGCTGTGTGACCAAACGACAATGGCAACATTTACACTTTGTCTCTATAAGGTCAACAGGCCTTGAAACGGGGGGGGGGGGGGGGAGGCGAGGAAAGAACATTTTCCTCTCTCTAAGTTGCTACTAGTTGAAACAACTAAGAAATATGACCTAATGGTGCGGTGTAGGAGGGCCACCTCTCCAGCTGTCATCTTCTCTACTGAAAACTGTCTCAGTAGGTTTAGCTTGTACTTTCCTGATCATTATTTGATTGCAGCTGCAGATAATCTGAGAAGCATCCAGAAAAAAATGTGCCATTCCAAGGTGGGACACATGTTTAGCATAGAAGACAAAAACAGAACTGTGTCATGAGTCACTGGAGGGGACTGTCATTAATTTCGTTAAATTTTTGTTGTAACTGATTAGCATAATATGCATCTCATTGTCATGAACACAGCAGATGTCACACTACAGCTGGCAAATAGATTGCACTTTTAATCTAGATTGTTCTAATTCAGAGTCTCTTACCTTCAAATGTGAAATAGAAGGGTCTGGGCTGTGGGAAGGGTTACAGGGAGTAGGAAATTGGGTTTTTTTGTGCATTCCCAAAACAAAGACTTAGCATACCCATCTTCTTATCTTATTTAGGAATAAAATCCTTTCAAAATGAAAGATGTATCTTTCAAGCATCCTAAAAAGTCCTCACAGGAAATTCTCCCTGATCCAGTCTGACCTTGGAAGCTAAGCAGGGTCAGACCTGGTTAGTACTTAGATGGGAGACTGTCAATAAATATCAGGAACCATAAGCAACTAGAAGAATCTCTTCTGAATATTCCTTGCCTAAGAAAACCCTTATGAAATCCATGGGGTTGCCAAAAGTCAAGAGGTGACTTGAAGGCATTTACATACATATTTGTTTAACTAATTGCCATAATTTACTTCTGGACTCACTGGCCATTATCACACTCAAGCAATCCGGGTTTGTTTTACCAAGTGCATGGCTTGCCTACAGACCCTTCTACAAACCTGAGACTTTGCACCTATCAGAACTCATTAAAGGCAAATTTTGTTTGCTACTCTTTCTTTGCTACAAGTCTGTTTGCTTCCAAAATCAAATGTGACAGTAGTCCATTTTGGAAATATTCCATTTAATTGACTTTGATTTATAATCTGATTTTTGCCTGAATGGGACCCAAGGTGGTTTACATATGAGTTACAGCAAGGTGCATTAAAATTTGTGCGTTAAAAATTATTAGTAAAAAAGTTAAATAGGATGCCACATTAAAACAGCCATGGTATAAAACAATATAAAATCATTTTAAGCCACCAGAAGAACAATTAGAAAACAATGAAGCACACCAGTCAGTGGAAGGAGAATGGGGATGGGGCCAGCTTGGTTTCCCACGGGCGGAAGTTCCATTGCTGGGGAGCAGCCACTAAGAAGACTGTCTCCTGTGTCCTTACCAAACATACCTGTAGGACTAAGGTCATTTCTGCCCTACACTGTTACAGTGCCATTATTCTGCTTTCAACATCCTATGGAATTCTGAGGTTTGTAGTTCACTGAGGCCAAAGCGCTCTCTGGCTGAGAATTCTAAATGCCCCCCCCCCCCCGAAACTTCAAACCCAAGGATCAGCCAGAGAACTCCTCTAGTGCCTCCCCAAACTACAAATCCCAGGATCCCATAGGATGTAGCCATGGCTATAAAAATGGAATCATAGTGCTATGAAAGAACAATGTAGTTGCGCTTTAGTTTGAAAGTGGAAGAGAAAGCAACATGATGCATGAGTGGGCAGCCAGTGAGAATGAAATAAAGATTCCTATTGTTCTGTCTTGTGCTTTCTAGCCGGTTTTAACTGATTTTATGTTTTAAACACTACTGTTGTAAAGTAGGATTCCCCCTCCCCCAATCCTAAACATCAGGCATGAGTGCCAGATAGAAGAAATGAATTTTAGAATTCTTGGGGCAATCCATAGTATTACAAAAATAAAACATAGGTGCCAGATTCATTAAAACTATGATCCTTGGCCTTAAGGAGTTTATAACTAGAGGTATTCCAAACTGAAATTTGAAAAGCATGGGAACATTTATTAGACTATATTTCCCCATATACACACATACGCTTACATACTTTCACACACATACACATACCATTCTTGCTTCTGATACGGTTAGAGGGGTGTTATATTTGCAACATTGTTTCTTGGCTTCATTTCTGTATTTTAAAACCAATGTTGATTAGCTTTTGAAGTGGCAAGTCATTAATCCATTATGTTGTAAATACTCTTGGCAATCCTTACAATAACATTCCTCCCCAATTCAACACCACCCAACATAACTGGTGCCCAGAACTGGAAAACTGTGAGTGCAAAAGAAGGTATCACACGCGTCCCTGGCTTGCGGAGAGAGATAAATAAATAAAATTGAAACACAAACTGGAGCAGATGGCAAACTTTCAGTTTTAAGAGATTTCTGAGACCAGTTCAGGCATTGCTGCCTGCCACAAAAGTACCCCCATGTTCTCCATAGTAGAGTAGTTGTTACCAAACCTGAGCCATCAGACATTGCTGAACTACATTTCCTAGAATGCTTGACCATAGTGGCTCAGACTTCTAAGCACTGAAGTCCAGCAACATCTGCGGACCCATGTTTAGAGACCATTGATATAATGACACCCCACGTGGCAGACTACTTATTACAATGTTTTTGTTGTTAATTGCCATCATGATGACTTTGTCTTATGCTGATCCTATGAATGGGAGACTTCTGGATCACCCTATCATCAACAGCCATGCTAAGGTCTTACAGAGTCAGGGCTGTGGTGTCCTTCATTGTCTATCCATCTTTAGTGCAGTCTTTCTCTTTTCCTACCATGATCTACCTTACCAAGCACTATTGTCTTTTCTAGAGAGTCATGTCTTCTCATGAAATGTTCAAAGTATAGCAGTCTCAGTCTAGTCATCTTGGCATCTAGGAAGAATTCAGGCTTGATTTGCTTTAGGATCCATTCATTTGTCTTTTTAGCAATTCAGGGTACTATGTTTCAAAAGAGTTGATTCTCTTCCTATCATCTTTGTTCAAGGTCCAGCTTTCACAACCATACACAGAAATTGGAAATGCAATGGCATGGACAATCTGGACTTTGGTATTCAATGATACATCTTTATACTTGAGAATCTTGTCTAGTTCCTTCATAGCTGCCTTTCCAAGTCCTAATCTTCTTCTGATTTCTTGACTGCAGTCTCCATTTTGATTAATGACTAAACCAAGATATAAGAAATATTCGACTATCTCAAGGCCTTCATTGTCTTCTTTAAAGTCATGTAAATCATCTGTGGTCATTAGTTTTGGTTTCTTAATGTTCAACTGTAAACCTGCCTTTGCACTTGCTTCCTTGACCTTTTTCAGTAGTCACTCCAAGTCTTGCTGTTTTCTGCTAGTAGTGTGGTGTTATCTGCATATATTAATTGCTGACATTCCTTCCTCCAGTTTTCACACCTCCTTCCTCAAAACCTAATCTAACTTCAGCCATTTCTGCATGACAGGGCTGTGCAGCTGTGGGGCCAGGATGGCAGCAGTTGGCTGGTTGTGCTTTCGCATGACATCATTACCGGCCCGCCACCATCTTGTCCCCAAGCAACACGTGCACATGGTATTTGCAAAATGGAAAAAATCCATTTTGTGCCTGCCATCGCGCAATGCTCTCACCCTTCTCAGCCATGTGGAAGGGCCGGAAGCACGCTGGCAATGCTTCCTTCCCCAGTGCAACAATGGAAACTGCCTGGCTGCACTGCAGAAAAAAAAAAGATGAGGCCACCACGCTCTCTTCTGCCGGGAGCCAATGAGATGTGGAGGGGCGCCTTCCTGGCATGCTCCCTTCCTGGGACTGTGACAGGGTGATGCACAGGAGTGTCATTGTGCAAAATGGCCCTTGTGCATGATACATTCTGCACAGAAGTTATAACAATTTTCCTGACCTCCTTGCTAACTGGAGATCATTCTGTTCCTCTATATTCTGTCCTAAAACTGTCTGTTTCTCCTGAGTACAGGTTATGCACTGGGATAATCAAATGTTGTTTTACATCTATTTCTTTAAGAGCTATCCATAGTTTTCAGGATATACACAGTCAAAGGCTTTGCCATAATCTACAATGCACAGGCTGATTTTGTTTTGAACGTCTGCCATGCACTCCATATTTGCAATATGATTCCCTGTGCCTCTTCCTCTTCTGAGCCCAGCTTGGACATCTGGCATTTCTTGTTCCATATATGGTAAGTCCTTGTTGCAGAATTTTGCTTGTGACAAAATGTCCCACTCCTGTCCACTTTAGCTCACTTACCCCAAGTATTACAATGTTTATACATTTCATTTTTTTTAACTATGTCTAGTTTCCCTTGATTCATGCTTCTCACATTCCATGTTCCTCTAATATGTATTGTGCAACTTCACACTTTCCTTTCACCTCTGAGCACGTCAGCAGCTGAACGTCCTTTCAGCTTGAGTCCAGTTGCGTCATTAGCCACAGCACTACCTTTTGCTTCTGCTTTACTCCTGAAGCTTGAGGACAGGAAAGCAACAAAAAGCGACATGAAATAATGTAGCATAAATTGCTTGTCTAAATGACTGTAAATGGGGGCCATATGTAGTTGTGTTACTGTAATGTTCTGTCACAGAAATGCTACCTTGCTTCAGAAATGGTTGCTAAGCTTGGAATGAGTATTTGAAGCTTGAACATGACATTCTGCAAGCGTTTTATTTTATTATTTTATTTCTATCCCACCTTTCTCTTGGTAGCAGACTCAAAGCAACATCCCATTCCCCAACTATTCTTCTATGGTAATGACACTGTGCAGTTTTTAAAATCAGTGCCTCATTCCTTCGGTGCCTTTATAAGCTTGTTTGTACTTGGCAAAACTGAGTACCTATGCCACACATCTCTTTTTGCCATTCAGGGAAACTGACTGTATCAGCTGCAGGTAGATGGTTCGCTCTCACCTAATGCAATATTTAACTGGAGGTACAATAGGACAAATCAATCTAATGTGATTTGAATTATTGTGTTCAAAATAAAAATCAATAATATTCTGCTAAAATGTGACTATGTGGGGTCATTTTTACCATATGTGGAAAAAAGCTATTATTTTTCTGCAAAATAGATACAAGAGACTAAATCCAACATTAGTTCTATGTAGAGTAGACTCATTGAAATGACTGAGGCCCTTTTCGCACAGCATTTGCCATGCGAAAGGGTGCCTGGAGCGTTGCACGATTGTGAGGAGCGATCTGCACGATGCACTCACAATCATGCGATGCTCCAGGGCCTGACAGGCGCCACTCGCGCACTTTGTCATTTTCGGCTTTCAGCCGAAAATGGTGCGTGATTGCGCATTGCTCCAGGGCCCCACACATGCGTGCGGAGCCTCCAGAGCTGCGGCGTTTGCGCTTCCTGCCCCAGCGCAGCCTGGGAAACTCCCAGGCTGCACTGCAGAAGGAAGAGGTGGGGCTTTCGCGCTACCTGCTCGGATGCAGGCAGCTTATGCAGAGCTGAAGCAGTGGGGACACGAGAGCCTCTCACAAGAGGCTGCTCACGCGATCCCTGCACGCCAGCGCTGAAAAAAGGTAAGGTGTGGAAAGGGACTGAGACTTGATGTCAGTAGGAATGTTGTAGGTAGGACTTATGTGATCTATAGCCCAAGGAAATTAAAGGACACAAGGAGATTTCAACACATTAATCTTTTAATATCCAACAGTTCTAAGACTGAGTCCTTTGTAGCATAAAATATGAGTAAATGGGGTCTACCCATATGGGTAATGGGATTATTTTTTTAAATAAAGATTTTTACCTTACATTCATTATGTGCTGATTTCTCTATCACATCCCTTCCAACTACCCCAGTTTGGTAGGAACAGTCCTGATTATTCCTTGCTGTCCCATTTTCTCAGCTTCTGTTAAAATTTTCCAGTTTATCTGTCCTCTCCCCTTTCTCCTTTCATCCTAGCTTACTCCAGTTGCTGCAAACTGAGTACAAAGTACAAAAGTAATTTGTCCTCAGTTAACTCAGCAGTGAGGAAAGGAGAGAAGAGGAGAGAAGAGGAGAGGGTGGAGTCTTGCTATTCTCTTTTGACTCAGGCAAAAGTAAACTGCTTCAGCTCTCCTAACTTGTGTGTTCTCCCTCATCAGTACATTTTACCATCTTTACCCATACATCTGAGTTTTCATCTTTGAAATGTTGGAGTGTAAAGATCCAGGTTTTCAACTTGACACCAAAATGAGGTCAATATCAAAGACAACTAAGCTTCCAAGGAGAGAGTATTCCATAGCTTGGACACCACAGGAGAAAAGGCCCTCTCTTGTGTCTCCATACAGTACATTCTTCCCATTGGTGGGATAGCAAGGAACACTTCTCTGACAGATTTCAGAGCTTCAGCAGCCTATATAAACAAAAGTACTCCTTCAAGTATTTAGAGTTTTAAATGACATTACCAGCAACACTGTGAAATCACACCAGAAGAATATTGGTAGCCAATATATTATTTAAGCAATCCTACCCATGCCCCACACCGGAAAGGGAAAAGCTTGATAAATACTGATTAGATGGTAGAGCTTTCAGTCATAAAGCTAAGTCTGTTATCCTTCCTTCTCTCTTTATTCTATTCTATTCTATTCTATTCTATTCTATTCTATTCTATTCTATCCTATTCTCTCTTTATTCTATTCTATTCCTCCCCCCAATATATATGTACACATTTTCATGGAAACACTAACTGAGCCTGTGGATTCCTCTGAATTATTAACCTGAGGAAGGGTAAAATTACAAATAAATGGGTCCAAGAACAAATCAATCCTGAACAATCCCTAGATGCCAGAATGATCAAATTGAAGCTCTGCTACTTTGCCCATATCACGAGACAACATGGTCTATTAGAACAGATGATGATACTTGGTAAAGTGGAAGGCAATAGGAAAAGAGAAACATTGCATTACAAGTGGATTGGCTTATCAAGGAAGACACTGCCCTGTGATTGAGGACCTGATGTTGATCAAAGTTTCTTGGGGATTTCTTATTCATACAATCACACTATAGGTCAAAGTTGGCTTGACAGCAACTAATAACAACAAAGGTTCAAATTTGGATAGATTCTGCTTCCGACGATATTTGTTACGACTGAGACTTCTCCCAAATTTCTTCAAAATAGTTTGATTTGGTTCAGGATTTTAATCTGAATTTGATGTACATTTGGTTTGTTTGTTTTTTTAAGCGGTTGTTGAACAAATATAGCATTTCACCCTAGAGGCCCACCAAAATACAAACCTAAGCATCTCTTGGTCAGGACTCTTTTTCTCTTCTCTCGTATTTTAAAAGGGAAGGCCTTCATATCTTTCATACCCCAGCCTGCCTAATTCTTTGCACAATGCACACATCATAAAATTAATCTGCAGAGGGCATTTTCTGTTACCATGACCGTTTTAAGCTTTAAGTGAATTGCACACCCTTAAAAAATGCACTTTTTTCATCTACCTACCTTTTCTTAGTAAAAGGCAAAAGATTTATATGATCTGAAAAGAAACCAGAGTATGCATCCAGCTCCCTTTTTAAAAAATAAATCCATCATGAAGATGAGCTCTGCATAATTCAAAAGCCTGCATACTATCATGAATTTCATTTGGTCTTAGTTTTGGTCCCAAGTAAAGAAATTGTTTTATATTCTTGCCTGGATTTTTTTCCTCACTGGACTTTCTGTGCTAGTATTAAATTTATAGAGATTTGGAAATTTTTTACATATATTATATTTAGCTGTTTAATAGGCTTTACATTTAATTTGAACAGGATATTTTATATTACTACTCTAGTTTATTGTTGCCCACCCAGAACTTATGTAATGGTGCGAGATACAAAATGCATTAAGGAAGAAAAGACTTTTGAAACTGGATTTTTGGAACTGGTGTTTATATTTTCTAGTAATTCCTCCTGCTTTTCCGGTGAATGTTCTGGCTTGCTCTGGATCTCTGCAATATTAATTCCAAAAACCAGTTATGTGTCATCGGTTTAATAGCGTCTGACAGGAAACAGGATTTTTTTTTTCAGATGAAATAGTTACTCATAAACTATCCAACAAGGTCAATGCCTGTACACATAAATGATGACATAAAGAATACAGGTGTTAATGAATATGTTCCAATATTGTTTCTCGGTTTTGAAGATATTGTACATTTAGAAGTACATGGAATTGCTGTGCCTTCAATAGTTCTTTTGGAAATAAAACAAAATGGAAAATATCGAAGGCATTTTATTTCACTGTCAGCTTTAATAAAGAGAAAGTGATTTACCTAAGCAAGCAATATATCCAGGACAATGCTTTCCCCACCCCAAAAAGCTGTTGGGGGATAGTAGGGGTCGTGGGGGATCAGTCTGATAATCATACTGGAACCATGTAAGCAGGTAAATAAATAAAAAAATACACAAGATTTTTATGCATATCTTATTAGCTCATTTCCTTTGATTCCTGCAAGTGATGTCATGGAGCCCAGCTGGCGTGGTATTGTAAATGATTTCCCCTTACTCATGTTTCACCAAGTCATTTCAAGCCCTAATGGAATTACTTTCTCTTTGAAACTGGAAGAATGCCCTCCCACTCAGCTCCTTCTGAATCACCCCTCCTATCAGCTGTAAAAGAAAGAAGTCTGTTATAGGAATTGCAACAAATACGTGAAAGCCAATAACGTTAGGAACATGCTTTTGTTTCATGCTGGAGGATATCCATGAACTCCCCACCTTTCCTCTTCACTCTTTTGTACCTACCATTTTCAGTCTGAACCTATTTGCTAAAGCAGTATTCACTCAGTTGTTAGAAAGCTAAATAAAGAATTAAAAGTGCAACATCTAGATTATTTCTGCCATAAGTTTCTCACATGCATATGCCCAATCTTTGTTCCAAGGAGCTCAAGATAGCATACATGTTTGTTTGTTTTTCACAGCAATGCTGTAGGAGAGGCTGAAGGATAATTTTCGTGACCCAACAAGCTTTGTGTGTGAAATAAAAATTTGAATCTGAGCCTTCCCAGTCCTGGAGCCCTTCCATACCACAGAGGTATAGTGCCATGAGTTCACATTAAATTTGATGGTTCCCTCCTATGGAATTCTGAGATTTGCAACTTGGGGAGAGTGTTCATAATTCTCAGCCAGAGAACTCTCATTTTTCTGAAAAAAAAAACTACAAACCCCAGGATTCCATAGGATGCAGCCATGGCAGTTAATGGGGAATCATAGTGCTTGCTTGCTTGCTTACTTTATTTATTCTTTATTGTGTAAAGATCTGGCCTTGTATCCAATATGCTGTATGCATGCACATATGCCCGGTTTGAATGTCATCAAGCAAATATGCTGTAGCTTCTTATACCTGCCCAAAACTACCATCCACAGCTAGCTGTTCAAATTTGTGGAGGGGAAAGGGATGGGACAGGGGATGAAGATACCAGGCAGCAGGGACTGCCCCTCATTGTGCTGCAGTTCATGAAATAGAGAAGTAGAGGAGTGTGGTTCTGATTCAGTTCTCTCTTCCTCTCTGCTCAGTCACTTCCTTCCCTTCCTTTCCCCCTCCATGGATATTTAAGGGCTGTAGAACAGCCCCACAGTGCTTGGAAGTTTCCAAAGTGCTTGGTTATGTTCCCCATGGGCCATCCATAGAGTCTAAGCCATTCTGTTCTTTGTGTAGATGAGCATGTATCTTCAAGCCAAAACAACAAGCCCTAATAGCTAGCATAGGATTCCAAATCCAGATCCTGGCAGATGTGTGTGCTGGTTTTAATTCTCTCTTGACATCCTGCTGTGGGGTTCAGGTTCCTCTTGCTCAGGACACAGCTGGCTGACAATTTCGCCGCCACCACCCCTCATGCAAATGGAAGAGGGAATTGCAACAGGGGTTTTGCTTCTGCTTGTTGCACTTGAAACTGTTCATGGGAAGGAATGGAAACAGCAGCCAGATTCTTCCCAAGAGAGAGGGGAACAGATGCCCCCTCCTATCAATCACAGTGATTCCTTCCTGGCAAATTGGGATTGTGGGGAGGGGATTGGGACAAGATTCACTCTGTAGCACCATAACTACAAAGTAATATTTAAATCCCCCCACAGGATCCTGTTCCAAGTTAGGAAGCTTAACAACATTTCTCAGTAATTTATCTTGGAGCCTTATTGCAG
Organism: Cyclura pinguis; assembly: GCA_030412105.1. Classification (NCBI taxonomy): domain Eukaryota; kingdom Metazoa; phylum Chordata; class Lepidosauria; order Squamata; family Iguanidae; genus Cyclura; species Cyclura pinguis. Next base: position 104,998,823 of record CM059600.1, on the reverse strand, counting down.
TGTTGCTCCTAAAACATAAAAAAAGTTGCCCAATATGTTATTTTTTTCCAGATACATTAAAGGCTATTTATTCACTCAATCATTCATTCATTCATTTTATACTCAAGCTTTCTGCTCATCAATGGCATTCAAAGCCAACAGTGGAAAAATGAAATACAATGGAAATATCAAAAACAGAAAGTGACGATTCTGCCCTACTGCAAAATAGATTTGCATGTTCAACTTTTCAGTCTCAGAGTCGGCCTCTTTTTTGGCTGCTGACTCAGTCCCACAAAGTGTTATTCATGCCAGTGGTCATGTCGGCAGCCTCTCATCAGAGGTACAAAGATTGCAACTCTTCTGGCCTAAACTGGAAAAACTGATTGATTTTTCAGGTCACTGAAAAAGGGTTGTAATGTGGTATGAGACAGCAGCGTCAACACCACAGTACTCCTGGTAGTATATTGTTCACATGAACATCAGGGCCAATCCTACTATTAGGCAAAGGGAAACATCCAGCTCAAAGAACAAATGCTAAGAGGTGGAGAATACCTGTGAGATGTTGGCAGGCAGAGCTATGTGTACCACACTAGGCTGACCTAAATTAGCTCGACGGCCCCAGGTGAGGTGGAATACACTCACACATTGTCAGTGTTAAAATACAATTTAAGGCTGGTCTGAGAGAAGCGCCAATGTAGGGATGTAAATCTTCAACTATTTCCACAGTTTTATTTAGTGAAAATTAGTATTTCTGTACAGCCTTCTTCCTGTATTCATATGCACCAAAGTATGCCAGAGAATTATTCTGTGAAGAAATACTCATGGTTTTTCTGTTCAAAAGCATGTGTATTTCTGCACATAATTCTGTGAAGAAATACTCTGGAATGTCTTAATATTGAGGGGGGAAAAAATCTGCACAGCCCTCTTAATTCTTTCTGCCAAATTTTTTGAGTATCCAGAAACAGTTTTTTCAGCAAGTGCCTCTGTGAAACAGTGGGGAATATTAGCTTAAAGAGGAGGCCTGTGAGAGAGGAGTAACCTTGAGAGCTCTTTTACACTAGTGCATACCAGTACTCGTGCAGGGAAAAACTAGCTGGAGATTCTGAACTAAGCATGTTTGTTTTATTGGAGGAATTAAAACACACACACACACACACAAGAGCCAAGCAGTCTCACAATCACACAAGGCTAATTGAAGGAAAAGGGAGAAAAAGTTGGATAGCAAGAGTTTAGGGCAAAGTGGGTGATATTTACCAATCCATCAGAGAGGACGCAAATGTGGCTTAGACTGATGTGGCTTAGCCTGAGAATCCAAGGACAGTACACAACTGGGAATCAAAGCAGCAGAGTGACAACCAGCAACTAATGTACTGTCAGTTGGCTAGTCCAAAATCATGGTTTAAATACTTCATTTCTGCCTGGAGGGTGAAGGTGTTAATAGCTCTCTGACAACACAAACAACGGGATTCAAAATACACTAATGATCTTAACATTACTTGACAAAGAACGGATAAGAATTGTGATAGTTCCTTGACTGCTGGTAGGAGAGGGGATAAAGGAAGACTTTGCCAGGGAATGGGAAGAGGGTTGAAGATAATTAGTTTAGTTTTGTGTTCTATTGTCTCTGAAGGTTGAATCATTGATGAAAATTTGCCAAGTCCATTGTTGCTGGAGTTCCCTGATGATTTCCTAACCATGACCTGGCCATGACTTGAGGTCCTGCCTGACCTTGTTTTCGCATGTGTTCAGCCAGTCCTTGCTCTTAGTCAGCACAGTCATGCAGCCATAACAGTGTATAATTTATATTTATGCCAATTAAACTATATCAAAGCATGGGGTGTACGTCTTGGCAACACTTCCAGGGCAGGGTTTGAAGCAACTCATTACCAGTAAAAACCTACTTGTAGTTAATTCCTTTTTCAGTAGCAAGCACATAACTACTTTATATTATGACTGTAACTTAACAAGGGGAAACTTCCATCGTTTTTTGGTACAACTTTCATTATATTAAGTTATGGGAGAGTGGCCTTAATAAATGGTAGAGGACAAATATCATATGGTTCAAGTACTGGCTCATGCTGCTATCATGTGCTGTGTTGTAGATGTCAAGGTGATCATAAGGTAAGTAGGAAGGAAGTGTGCATTCAAGGACAACACCAGTAGAGTTGAGAAGGTATTTTTTAATTTGAAAAAAAAATGTAACTCTTTTAGTACTTCTAAGCAAGGGCATCTGGCGTTTTTATCACTGAAGGGACTGCAATCCTCCAATAGCAGCTCCAAGTTGTATCTGAGCTCTTCTGAAGCCTTATCCCTTTCAGGGGTTTGATACTGAGACAGCTCCCTTTCAGCTTGGAGCAGATATAGGAGAAGTGGGAATAAAATCGAGAGAGAGACAGAGAGAGACCTTTCTGCACCTTACCTTCTTCCAGTGCTGGGGTGTGGGGATTGCACGAGCAGCCTCTGGCGAGAGGCTCTGGCATCCAGGGTCCTTCGGCTCCACACGAGCTGCCTGCTTGCATGAGAGCCCCTCCTCTTCCTTCCACAGTGCAGCCTGGGACCGGAAGCATGACCAGCGCAGCTCTGGAGGCTCCGCAGGTAAGTGTGCGCAGGGCCCGGGAGCAATGCACGATCACGCACCATTTTCAGCTTCTAGCCAAAAATGAAAAGGTGCATGATCGGTGCCTGCCGGCCCCTGGAGCATCACACAATTGTGAGTGTGTCATGCAGCTTGCTCCTCACAATCACACAACTCTCCAGGTGCCCTTTCACATGGAAAATGCCATGTGAAAAGGGCCAGAGAGAGAAACAGTGGCCTTTCTACATTTGCAAGGATTTGGGTTTCAGGACACTCACTAAAGTGAAAAAAAAATGCTAATATCTTCCTCTTTCCTGGCTGAGTGAGTGAGTGAATGAGGGAATGTAGATCCCTTCCTTCTCCCCCCATCCCTCTCCCCACTCACCCCCTTGTCATTTATCCAAGTTAGGGGAGGGAACACGTGGGCCTGTGTCTTCTGTCCCTGCTCCCTTCCCTGCCTTCCTCTTGTCCTTTGCCCCAGCGAGCAGGTAAGGCACGTACATGCCATCCATCCCTTCATCCTTCCCTGCTTTCCTCCCTCATTTTCCTGAGTGAGGAGGGAAAGCATGCATGTGCCTTCCATCCCTGTGCCCTTCGCTGCCTTCCCTTTGTCATTTGCTCCAGAGGGGAGGGAAAGCACGCAAGCACACACCTCACAAATAATCAAATTCACGGATGTCAAACTTGCAAAAATATGGAAGGCTGGCTGTAGTGGATCCCTAGCCACCTCTGCTTAAAAAAAAATGGGGGGGGAGAGTTACTGTAAAAAAAAAATGTTATAACAGTACCAAGTCACATTTTGCCTTGGAATAGTTCCTGTAACCAATTGCTTTTACATGCTGAAGCTCTGTACTTAAGGAAATAAGGAAATTAGGAAAGTAGGGAAATGAAGCTAGAGAAAATGAAGCTGCCTTGGTCTTTCTTTACTGGGAGTTTCCTGAGATCTTACTCATCAGGGGCAGATAAGAAATATTTTCATAACACAGTGACATCAAATCTGATCTGTATAGGAGATTAACTAGTTGGACAATAGCTTGACATAAGCCTATGTATAGAAATATTGGGTTGGTTTGATCAGTTTTTGGCTCTGCCACATCCTTTGCACTGAGAAAGGCAGACTCCAGGGAGCACAGTTTCCTGGATTTGCTAACTACAACCTATTTTTCCTCTTTGGTGCTCCAGCCCTCACTGGCACTTCTGTCTGGTGATGACATAGATCAGTTTTGAAAATATATGCAATAACGTTAAAAGCGCAACAAATAAATAAGTGAACACAATCACTACAGCACAGCAAAATTTATTAATTCACCCAAGCAATCTATAGTATGCTTCTATTTATACAGTAGGCACAAACTTAATTTTCAGGTATTAGCTGATTAACACATGAGTCATAGTGTATGTGCTGTGTCCAGTAAAGTGGAACATCAAATGTGTGAAAGAGATTAATGGTGTGCACAGACGTTAGTTGAAGAATCAATTTGTTTGAGGTTTGAAGGGATGGTACCTTATTGATCAATAGGGAAAGAGAGAATTAGAGTAATGCGCTGAAAGGAATCACAGCCAAGTCTCTGAGCCTGGTTTATCTTCTTGAGTTGGGGAGGCCCTTGTAGAGAATTTCAGCAGCAGTGACAAAAGACTCCATTCAGTTTGCACAGTGCTGCGTGGTACAGACTTTGCTTTCTAAGTTTATGAACAGAGAACCTTCCAAACAAGGAAAATTGGGAGGGATGGGACAGGAGGGAAAAACACCCTTTTGACCAATATGCTCTGTATGCACATATGCACACAGCATGCCTAACATGCAGTAAAAGCACACAGTGTAAGTCGTGCCATGCCAGCTGTACCCTTTTTCAGGATGCTCCATTTGATTCTCCCTTCCCACAGTTTTCATTCACCTGCCATAGTAAGCCACAGTTTCTTAGGCAATGAGAATGCTCAGTCTTCACAGAGCTGTTTAGGGGGCTCCCCTTTCATGCTTTCCTTCTGAAAACCTTGCAGATTGCTCAAAGTCTACAGATACCTTCCTCTCAGAGAACTCAAAGGCATAGCCACGTTAGTCTGGATCATTATGCAAAGGGATCTTGCAGCACCTTTGGGACTGAGAGAAAGAAATTTGTAGTATAACCTTTCACAGACTGAACAGAGAGTATCACTTTGGTAACCTAAGGAGTCATATTCACAGAATGAGTGCACTATTAGTATATATATGAGGTCTCTGAGCTTGTACTACCCACCCTAGCACTCTTCACTAAAGGTTCCTGCTCACATTATGCTTAATCTAAGGGCAAGCACTAACACATAAGAAGATGTATGAAAGCTGCCTATGCCTGATGAATAGAGTACTGTATTTATTTGTAGTGTGTGCCCATTGTGCAGCTATTGCTAGTTGTATCTTCTGGTGGTATACACACAAGAAAATACATTTATGTCCCATCATTATATCAGATATTCTGAATCAAGCAGAGGTTTAGGTGACAATCGTGTCCACACTTAAGAGAGTAAGTCTTACTGGATTCAGAGGGGCTTATGTCTGCTTAGAAGAGTTTGTTGCACATGTTAGCCCAGTCCCAGATGGGAGTCTTTTCTATGAAGTCAAAGAATAATGTCTGAGATGATAGCTATGATCTGGAGAGGCTGTTTCTGAATGACTGAGGCAGAAACACTACTTTGTAGGGATCTTAAGAATATTCAAAAATATTTTTAAAAATGGTTGAAAAAATATATTTCTCAAGAATTGAGAAATCCTGATCAGAAGGCTCCTGGGCTGATGAAAATCTTCATAGTTTGGGCTTATTCTGCATAGAATTTGCACTTGGTATTTTTGGGCAGAATAATATTTCTGAAATGCTGGTTTCCACATCAAAATATCACATAAAGTATTATGCAGAATAGACCCTGGAGTACAAATAGTCTTTGAAAACTGCACGTTTTGAGGACTTCATCTCAGTGAGAAGAAAACTGCTAAATGATATATTCCTTCAAGAAGAGAATGAATGAAGAATTACATTCCTAGTACTTTGTCACAGGGAGACATTTTTGTTGGGGACATTTTCTGGTGTTTCCAATTTATTGTGGTGCAAAAGAAGCCAGGATGGGTGCATGAGAGAAGCTTGGGAACAGAAAAAATTAAAGAAGTATATGAAATAAAACTTCCGTGCTCTAAAGCAACATGCCTCTGATTATCTGTTTCTGGGGACAAAGATTGGGGTCATTTCTGCACTACACTGCTATAGTGCTATTATTCCACTTCCAACATCCTGTGGAATCCTGAGGTTTGTAGCTTAGTGAGTGGCATTTAGAATTCTCAGCGAGAGAGTTCTTTGGCCTCAGGAAGCTACAAACCTCAGAATTCCACAGGATGTTGAAAGTGGAATAATAGCACTATAACCATGGCCCTTTCCACAACGCACCTTTTCATGGAGCTGGGATGTGGGGATCATGCGAGCAGCCTCCAGCGAGAGGCTCTCGCTTCCCGGTTCCTTCAGCTCCGCAGCTGCCACCTGCTCACGCGAGAGCCCCACCACTTCCTTCCACAGTGCAGCCTGGGAGTTTTCCAGGCTGCACTGGGGCAGGAAGCACGAGCGCCACAGCTCCGGAGCTCCACACACACGGCAAGTGCGCGCAGGGCCCCGGAGCGATGCGTGATCGTGCACCATTTTCAGCTCAAAGACGAAAATGAAAAAGTGCGCAAGCGGCACCTGCCAGACCCTGAAGCGTCGCACGATTGTGAGTGCATCATGTGGACCGCTCCTCACATTCGCGCAACGCTCAAGAGGCCCTTTCGCATGGCAAATGCTGTGTGAAAAGGGCTCATGTAGGGCAGAATTGGGCTGGGACTGCTGTCTTCATCATATATCCTCCAGGGAAGCTTCCTTTTGAAAATATAGTTGCTGGACCTGATGGATCTTTGATGTACACTAACATGGAAAAACAAGAACCAGAAAAATGTAGTACTTTGTACTACCCCAAAAGGACATATGTCTCAATACGCTGAAGAATGATACTGAATAATTTAAAGGCCTGAAACATTTCAGTGTGTTCATGTTTAAAAACCTTCTTCAGAGGACTGAACAAAGAACAGAAAAGGCAATATTTGAATACAGTCATGTAAACATCCCTACCCCCCCCCCCAAAAAACCCAATAGAAATTTCTGATCTGAAAAACTTCAATATCATTTTTCAGACAACTGAAAACACATGACTGGAAGATGGAAGCTTTTGCATATTATGAGTACATGCTGGAAGAAATTCATAACATTTAAGGGTACTGTGGGCAGGACCAAGCTGGAACAAAATACAAGATTTTTTTTTTTTAATAGGAGTGGAAGAAATTCAGTTTCTTCATGAAAGCCTGAAAGAAAGGCAATCTTGATCAGAGTTTGGAAAAGTTTTTTTTTTTTTAACTACAATTTACAGAAGCCCCAAGGTAGCACTGCTGCTGGGCAATGACCATGCTGGCTAGGGGATACTGGAATCTGAAATCCAAAAAGTAATTTTCCAAACTCTGATTTTCATATCTCAGGAAAAAAAAGACAAGTCATCTCCAGTCACATTAGCATGACACCTGAAACCTGTAAAATACTTTCACCAACAGAGCTTTTCTGCTCCCTTTGAAAGAACTGTTCTGTGCCTCTCATTCATGAATAACTTCAAGAGAACAGCAGTCAAGTTTAAAGCTGGCTGTTTTATTTTTTTTCCCCAGAAGCCCAAAATGAAAGGTCAGAGACATGATGTAAGTGTATATAAAGGCACTTTCAATCTGGTATCTATTCTTTAGCCAGTCTATAGGGCAACAATATCATAATAGCTACTTATATATGTTTCTGTTCGTGCCAACAAATATTGTTGTATTGAGTTGTTTCATGGCAACAGCAGTAAATTTTCTTCTGAAAGTATGCAAGTCAGGTTAAACAAGACAGAATTATAGCTGAATTGCTAGTTCCTTCCAATGCACTGCCTTTATGAGAGGGTTTATTGAATTTTTCATTATAAGATCTACAGCTTTTCTGTATCAAAGGAGACACTGTATGATGCATTCTTCATTGACAATTGTATCTAAATTAGTTATATGAAAGAATACTACTAAAACCTGCATTCTTTCTTCAAAACAAACAGCTCTCAAACTTTTGTATGTAATCCAAGGTAGGGATCAGCACTGACCACACAATGCAGCTTAGATTCTGATTCTGTGCTTCAGAAAATGTCCTGTTTTGACTTGGGTTAACGTGGAGCCATTCCACTTTGACTCAGCTCCTGAATCTAAGTCTAAGGTTCAAAATTCCAAAGATTCACAATTTCTCCTGACTGTCATTGAAAATCCAAAAACACATCTAGCATTTGTCCTCTTTGTCAAAATTATATGAGATATTCAGGGATAGTAGACTGTCAGGGTCAGAGACCCGGGCGGCGAGACAGCCCGGAGAAGGGAGTGGGAGAGCTAGCAGTGTCCTGCCAGGAGGAGTCAAGGAAGCACTTACTCAAGGGAAGTCCATTTACCTAAGCCAGAGCAACAAGCAAAAGCTGTAGTCAGAAGCCATTTCCACACGTGGCAGCAGAAACGCCCTGTGCCGGTACTTACCGGACTTCTCGGCTCAACGCTGTAGTCCAGGCTGCTCTGGAGCAGTGCGTGTCCGCCACTCCACACTGCTCCGAGGATGAAAATGGTGGCTTCTGGTTGGTGGAGGCTCTCCACCAACTGCTGAAGCAAGCCAGCCTAAAGCCCACCCCCGGCAGATCTGCAGGCTCACACTGGTGCAAGCCTGCAAATCTGCACCGGAGCACCAGAACGGAGTAGCATGCTCCGTGCTTTTGAAAGACCTGTTTAAACAGGTCTTTAAAAAGCACGCTGCGCAACCACTTCTGGACGTTCCGGAGTGGACTGAGGTGCAGAACTACAGAAAGAAGCCCGACCCAGTCCACTCTACGGTGCAGACATCCTCTTTGGAGGACACTCTGCACCGTTTTTTTTAGCCAGTGTGGAAATGGCCAGAGTTCCAAAAGCCAGGGGTCTGGAGCCAAGAGATCAATCCAAGGTATCAGGAGCCAGGTGCTGGAAGCAAGGAACAGGCAAGGAGAGGACTTGTAGAAAGTTTGCCACAAGCAAAGGAAAGCTTCCAGGCAGGCAGTTTTATAGCCCAAGACACAGGTGTGGCTAGTCACTGCTTCTTGAACTTAATCAAGGAAGCCTCCCTTTGCTCAGCTCTCTTGAGTCTTCGCCTTGTTTGTGGGCTGATTGACACAAGCTCCAAAGCATCTTCAGAATCGGATCCCTGTTGCCCTAAAGGAGCAGGCAGAGGAACGTCCAAGCCTGCTTGGTCCATGGCAGCAGGGGGAGCTTTTGAGCTGCAGGACTCATCTCCAGCCAGAGCCACAGGGACCAACAGCTGCTGCTCATCAGCAGCAGCTCTGACAGGGCCTTCAGTTATCACAGTACTCCTGTGGTGGGTATGATGACTCTAAATTACTGGCAAATATATGCAGAGGTCCTTGTACCACTTAGCATTGCATTTTGATTTTTTTAAAAAATTAGAACTACCAATAATCACCAGTTTTTTATACTGGCTACTTAGTTATATCTGTATAACTAACAAACATCTCCTAGCAGAAACCCTCCCCAGCTCACCTTAAGAGCCAACAGCCAGATCAAGCACAGAAGATCCATTCAGCTTCCAACTAGGGTCAGAAGGAAGGAAGAAGACATCTCCACCACCTGCTCCTGCCAGCAAATGAGGCTGTGACAGACTTGTGACAGGTATTTTGCTTGTCATTGCTGCAGTTTCTCAGGAGGGTGTTGGAAACATCATCCTCTTTGTGCCCCAGTCAGAAACTGGATTGACTTCCTTCACCCAGTCCAATTGCTGGCTCTTAACAGTGGGCTAGGATGGTATTTTTGCAGTTTTACAGGAAAACTACATAGTGTTAGTGAGCTACAGATCTGTAAATCTAGGTTATGAATCCATAACTACAATATTCAAAATCAGCCAATGTCTTTTTTTTCCATATCAGAATTAAAAGAAATTTTCCTCTTTTGGGGAATCAAGGTTGTCAAGTTTCAGAGGAATGGGTGCAAAATCTTTCATCCTCACAGGTGTCCCAGGTGCTTTTGGGTTTATGGCTTGGAGATGTGGTTCTTGGGTTACTACCAAACTCAAGGGAGGAAGCTCATGGAAACACAACAGAGAGGCAGGCAATCTCTTGAACAGCTTCTGGAGCCATTTCTGCACTACACTGTTAGAGTGCTATTATTTCACTTTCAACATCCTCTGGAATCCTGGGGTTTGCAGTTTAGGGAAGGGCATTTAGAATTCTCAGCCAGAGAGCTCTTTGGCCTCAGTAAACTACAAACCCCAGAATTCCACAGGATGTTGAAAGTGGAATAACAGCACTATAGGGCAGAAATGGACTAAGGCAGCCTCTTTGAAGTTCAGACTAAAACCAGAGGAGGGAAGGGGCAGGGAAAAAAATGAGTTTGAGGTGGAGGAGCAGGAGTAATCCTTGAGTCTATTTGATTACTGAGAAAAAAACAAGAAAGGGGCTTGAGTGGGATTCTTTTAGACATTTGAAAACCCACTTTCAGGAGGGAGAGTACTTGAGTATTCAGATATTCCTTCCACTCCTGGGGGAGACATATTGTAGTTCCACCTAGGTGGAACTTCACATGAGATCTCCCTATGCAGGATCTCAGCCTTAGTGTGGTCCTTAAATTCTTTGACCAAATATAAACATTAAAAAAAAGACTATTGATCCATTCACAAAATGGGCTTTTCACTCTCACACAACAATGGGTTATGCAACCAATAAAAGGGGTTGCATGGCCATTACCCAACCATGAGTTATGTAACACATTACAGAAGCACATTCTAAGATCTATTTGTTGACAGGTAGTCTCCCAAGGGAAGAAGTAAAAAGAGTCCCATTATTAAAGGCATCTCAATCTGCACCAGATAAATTGCTAGAAAATGGAACACACTGAAGAAGGTTGCATTTGCAAGAGTTTAGGACACAGTGACCCTGCTTGGCATGTCTCATCTTGTACATCAGATAACTTAAGAATGTGCTATGGAGCTGCAAAACTTGTCAGTCTGCTTCCTTTTGTTGTTGTCTGTTTACCTCTGGTTCCCCAGCTGGTGGGCACAACTCTGAAATTGCTTGTGGAAGTGACTTCCACATTATCCAAGTAACAATGGCTGTTTGGGACTACACTAAAGAACAACACCCTGCTCAAGGCCAACCAAGTCCTGTGGAATCACTCACTCCATTAAGTTCTTTATTTACTAAATCACCTAAAATAAGCTTACCAAATCATACAAAAGACTAATCTAGAGAACAACACTTTTATATAAATCCAGCAAGAGCCTGCGCAGAAAACCTTTAACCCTGATCCCTAAGAGATTAAAAAATAACTGTAAGCCAAAGCAAACAAAACTTTTTTTTTTAATTGAAATGAGATGCACTGGCTGAAAATATTGAACTCATCCAACATTCATATCATTGGGGGACAGGGAGAGAGAGAGCTTCAAACCACACTAACTTTTTCATATAGCAGCTTGTCTGAAAGAAAGTGTACTTCTGGACTTTTCCTAAGAACAAGAATAGAATTGATTTAACTAACAGTGGAATCAAAATATTTTAGGACATATAAGTAATATGTAGATCATCCAATCTAACATTATCATCATAAATGACACATGCTTAAAGTCAAATTAATGCTGCAGGTCGAATTTTCTTCCAGACCTTTCACCTGGTTTGAAAGCAGTATATGGGAGAGGATTTGGGGATCTTAGTAAACCACATGCTAACATGAGTCAACATTATGATGCAACAGCTAAAAAAGCCAATGCAATTCTAGGCTTCGTCAACAAGAACATAGGCCGTTTCTGTACCATATTCATTAGCACGTTCTTCTGTTACAAACCCAGCATTGGCATTTGTGCAATGGTAGCAGGTTAGAAATGCTATCTTCCACAAGCTTCCACCTTAAGCAGATGAGTAGCTGTATTCCCATCCATGGTCCTTCTGCACTTCAGGGTCCTTGGCCACTTCCTTTCCCCCACCTTCACACTGCCCAACTGCCCCTGATTGGTATTTTTGTTTTGCTCTGTCTTGTTTTGGAAGCCGTACTAGTACAGCAATGTTGTAATGGCATGACACGCCAGTACACTATTGCACTTTTTCACTATAATGCTTAAAAATGTATTTTAAAAAATTGTAAAGTTTTAACTCAAAGGAGAAATTTAAAATAAACACAGAGAGGTGATAGATTTCGAAGTCACCACACCATGGGAGTCACTGAGGGAGGGACAAGCTGGGGACGCCCACACCCCACCCACTCCTTGCACTGGTAGGACAGGAAGTGCTACCAAGCACCATTACGATACCACACTGAGCCAGATGATGGGACTGAAGCACTAAAGGAGACTCTTAATGTTTTTTTTTCCTTCTGGAAATGGTATAAAGCGGTTTTGCAACACTTGGGAATGGGATAGCAGCTGGGTAATAATGATAATGTGCGGTAGCATGACTCCTGGACTGGAAATAACTCTCTGCTGGTGCAGGGTAGCCACGTCGTGCAGAAATGGCCATAAGTTCCAAATCAAGCTATGTAGTAGTTGCATTCTATTCTGCTTTGATCAGACTTCACATGGGATACTGCATCCAGTTTTAGACACCACAGTTTACAAAGGATATGGACAACCTGGAATGGGTCCAGAGGATGGTAACCAAGATAGCAAAAGGACTGGAAACCAAGCCTCATGAGCAATGATTTAGGGAGGTGGGTATGTTTATCCTGGAGAAGACTGGGAAGTGACTTGATATCCATCTTCAAATATTGAAAGGGATGTCATGTAGAAGATGGAGGTAGCTTGTTTTCTGTTACTCCATGGACTAGAACATGAACCAAGGGATTCAAATTACAAGAAAAGAGATTCCATCAAAACATTAGGAAGAACTTTTTTACTGTACTGAACATTTCAACAGTGGAACGGACTGCCTCAGATTATAGTGATCTCTTTGTTTGGAGATCTTTAAACAGAAGTTGGATCAGCATCTTTTGGGAGTGCTTTAGATGTGTGTTCCTGTATGGTAAAAGGTTGGCATATATAGCCTCTGAGGCCCCTATCAACTCTATGATCCTATGATTCTACTTTCCCTCACCATTATTATATCACCTTAAGTGATAGAATAAGTCCCTACTCTGCTGCATTTTTGTGTTCTTTCCTTGATAGCTATCCACAGTTATTTCCATTTTAGCTGTTCCCTTCCTCCTGATCTCTCCTATGGAAGGTTCTCTAAACAGACAACAAAGATTCATAGTCATAATGCCCAGGAAGAAGTTTATGAGCTCTTATAAGGCATAGTGGGTCATCTCTTACCATTTTAAATGTTAAAAAAAAATATACAAATGTTTGATGCAATTACTGGGGCATTGTACATATTAGACACTCACACTGATGAAACACAACAAATTGTTTTCCAAAAGATGCAGTAGAAATGGAGAAATCAGTTGGCAAATTGAAGCCTTGTAGAGTTGGTGGCAGGGAGAGGGGGAGATTAACAATACCTGGCAAGCTGCTGAAGGTCACTCATTAAACTTTAAACTCCTATAAATAAGCCATCCTTTCCCCTTTTTACCTTAAAATCTGCATGGACTGTCCTCAGTCCAGCCTAACCAAGCCAGGCAAGCTTCAGAATCTATTGGGTTGTTTTCTCCACCATTGAAGCTCTCTTGCCTTTCCCCTCCCCTTCTGATTGTAATGGTAGAATGTGATTCGTCTGATTTAGCCTTAACACAGAAGCACAGTCATGATCCTATGATAAACTTAGATGTGGTTTGCATCATGGGAACCTTCCTGTGTTCACTATTGCATCCTGTTAATTCCAGTTTATTGGGATACTAAGGAAAGGAAATGGAGAAAAGCATGAGAGACCTGTAGCTCTTTTCTTCTCACTACCATGATTCTGTGAGAAGAAGAAATATTTATTTTAAGGTAAAATCTTTTTTTTACTCAGTGTTGCTCCTTTAGACTTGTTCACTTCCCATACATAGGGTCTTTCTGCACTGCACTGTTACAATGCTATTATTCCACTTTCAACACTCTATGGAATCCTGCGGTTTGCAGGTTAGGGTGGGGCATTTAGAATTCTCAGCCAGAGAGGTCTGTGGCCTCAGTAAACTACAAACCCCAGAATCCGCAAGATGTTGAAAGTGGAATAATAGCACTATAACAGTGTAGTGCAGAAAGGCCCATAGCAAGGATTTTTGCCTGGCCTAATACAGCAATTGGATCCACCTTTTTGTCTGGCTGCAGCTACCTCACCTCCACAACACAGTGCCATAGTAAGGAGGGTACACATACCATTGTTTACTTCTTAGGTAACATGATTTCTTTCTTCCTACTGGGAAGAAAAGCTGTTTTTCTCATTTGCAAAGGGTATCTGGAGGTTTAAAATCCAAGCTATCTTTTGTTTTAAAGCTGACTTCTGTGCATACTGAAACGTTTCATTCTGATTTTATTAGAACATTATTGCTTGGGTTCTATGAACACTCTTTAAAATTAATGGTCTGCTTCTAACATATAAATGGAAACTCAGCGTACCTATAGTAGGCACGGGAAATTTAATCAAATAGCAAAAGTGTTCTTAATTCTCTTATTCCTAAGGGGAGGGGAATAATAAATACCAAAATTCTGAGGCTAAATAAACAATAAAGATGAGCTGTTTTTCCCAGTTCTAATATTTTCTTTCCATGGTGCATTATTAAATGAAATCAGATCTCTGTACCATTAAGTATGTTTGGCCCTCTCTTCTCATCCCTGTTAATCTTAATGAACAGTAGAAGGAAATAAGGAACAAAGACAAAACCAGTGCCCAGGAATTATTCAAGGCTTTGCAATCAAAATACAGATAAATCCCTGCAGTATAAGTGATCTTCAAGTTGAAATGCAAGACAAGCAAGTGAGCAATATTAAGGGCTCAAGCGCTGACTTGGGTGACTGGCTGTGGTTTCAGGCATCCTGCTGTATATTTTCTATAGAACAAAGGAGATGCTTCCACCTTTCTTGCTTTTCTCTTAATGTAAATTGCCTAGCCTACACTGATCTGGCTTATGTTTAAAAAATGGTATCACTGCTTATATACTCTTTTTTCTGTTAACTTAATTAATCCTCCTCCTCCTCCTCCTCTATGGTAGTTAATGAGTGTGTAACCAGTGATGTAGACTAGAGTCAACTGACTCGGACTCAATTCGGACTTAAGTCACTTCAGCGACTTGACTCGGACACGACTCGGCAATAAATGGTGCACTTACTTAACTCACCTTGAGACTTATATATTTTCAATGACTGACTTGCTGCCCTTAGTTCAGTAACATAACACATTCATTGAGAAACCTTACAACAACACCTCCATCTCTTTTTGCCTACTGGTCACATGACAATCTCTCTCAAGCCCAATGTGTGGGTGCATTTCTCAGAGGAGAACAGCAAACGGGTTAGGCAATGGGCTTGAGGCAGGCTTGAGGTCTGCTCAGCGGCCTGTCCCCACTGCGTATTGGAGAAGCCCTCTCAAACATTTCCTAAGAGCAAAAGACAAGACTCACCCCTAGAGTGCAGCATGCATTTCTCAGGCCCTTTTCGCACCTTACCTCATTCCGGTGTCGTCGCGAGAGGATTACACGAGAAGCCTCTCGTGAGAGGCACTTGCATCCCCTCCGCGTCCCCTCCACACCAGCTCCATGCTGGCTGAAAGGAAGCATTAGAGCTCCGCCCCTTCCTTCTGTAACACAACCGGGTACTTCCCAGGCTGCGCTTGGAGAGGAAGCACAATGGCTGCATATTCAGAGCCTCCACGCACAAGGTAAGTGCGGGTGAGGCACAGGAGGGACACACGATCATGCATCATTTTCGGCAAAAAGCCGAAAATGATTGATATAATGCGCGATTGCTGCCTAATGGCCTTGGGAGCGTTGTGCAATTGCGAGAACGTCGTGTGGAATGGTCCTCGCATGGCGCGATGCTCCCGAGGCCCTTTCACAACAGGACTGGCATGCGAAAAGGGCCTCAGAGGGGAACTGCAAATGTGTTAGACAACAGGCTTGAGGAGGAATGATCCTTACTTCTAAAGTTTTTGAAGCTTCAGTAATGGGGAGTAAGAAGGATCTTGTTCCCCACTTCCGAAGCTGCAGATGGCAAAATTGCAAATGTGGAGCGCCATCTCTGCTTAAAGTGTTAAACTGTTAAAACTGATTTTATTTGACTCTGTCCAATAATTCTGGAATTTTGGTTGGGTTATAAGGTTGGCTTCCAGACTTGAGACTTGACTTGAGACTTGAAGGTAGAGACTTGAGGCTTGGAGTAAAAGACTTAAATACATCACTGTGTGTAACCTAGGGCCTTTCCACCCTACACTGTTATAGCGCTATTACTCCACTTTTAACATCCTATGGAATCCTGGGATTTATAGTTTAGGGAGGGGCATTTAGAATTCTCAGCCAGAGAGCTTTTTGGCCCCAATAAACTACAAACCTCCAAATCCCACAGGATGTTGAAAGTGAAATAATAGCACTGTAACAGTATAATGCAGTAAGGCCCCCAGAGTTATGCAGTTGTAACTGTTACATATTCACAGTCCTTACATAGCCCCTAATTTAGGAGTTATGTAGGGATTGTGAAAGTCTCCCAAATTCCCACTTACTGGAAAACAGCCACTGCAATTGATGGGGGCCTGTTCTCTTGTCAGTCAGGCAGCAGCTGGTTGATAGTCCTACCTCCCCTTATATGAGCCGTCTCTGGTAGAAGGGGGAATTGTGACAGGAACCCTGCTTCTGCCTATTGCAACAGGGATCATTCACAGGAGGAGCGGTGGAAACATCAGTTAATGTTTCCTGAGCGATGAGGTAACAGACCGTCACCAATCACAGTAGCTACTTCCCAGTAAGTAGAGATTGGGGGATCAGACTGGGATTCACTGCATAGCTCCACAACTACAGTGTTTACACATATGTAAATCCCCAGCAAGATTATGGCTAATCATCATCATCATCATGCCTTAATTTTCAGAATGCTTTGCTATCTCTCATTGTGTTCGCTTTCACAAGAGCTCTATAAAATTCTTCTGTTACAGCTGGAGAACTAAAGCTGAAAGACAACAGACTGAGCCCATGCTTTTCCAAGTGTATCCACACTACACAAATATAGCACTTTGGTAGTGTTTCAACTGTCATGGCCCCTTCCTATGGAATCCTGAGACTTGTAGACTAGAGATGACCTTCGAATTTTCTGTGGCATATACACTAAAACATTCCAGAAAAATTTGTTAAGTGTCTCACCAAACTACAGATCCCAGGATTTCCCAGGATGTTCTGTGGTGTATGCACTGTACACACCCTCTGATTTAAGCTGAACTCACTCCTCTTAGACCACATTGTTTCTTTGCAGAGATATGACATTTACATATAGTCCAGAGAAAGAGCATGGCTCTATGACTGATGCCACATCTGTAACCCTTCAGTGAATTACATGCACATACATCCAGCTGAGACAAATGGGACTTATGTGCATTTAACTGGGTGCAAGAGCAAAGCCACTGTGTCAGAAACAGTTAAGGTGGTCTTAAACCCCCTGAGATGAATGGGATTTATATGTCCACAACAGAGTGATGGATTGTAAGATTACAGGTTTGTCCTCCAGTGGAATGAGTACATGCTCATACATCAGCGAATGGGTGATCTAAACATTAGGTGTGGGAGCAGCAAAAAGGCAAGCAACCAGGAGGAAAAAAAAAGTAGTGAAGGGTTGCAGAAAGTCTTCAGAAAGGCCTGCTTTTTATCCAGCACCCTGATTATTATTTTTTAAACACTGCTTTCTAATTTCAGTGTGGTTTGTGACCAACACAGCTGCCAAACCCTATTTTTCAAGATGTGAATTAACTACACAGCATATTTTATACTTTCCTGCACCACTCTTTACCACAGTATTTTTAAAATATCATATATTTCCATGGCATTTTTTATACAACAGTCCCCCATGAAGCAAGAAAGTGCCTTTAGTCTCCCCTGCCACCCTGTTTTGTCCAATGAAATAAGCTATTTACATATATATTTTTTGTAAAAGTTAAAATACAAAGGGGTTTCCCCCCACCACAACAGTCTGTTTTACCAAAAGAAGTTCTACACTTTTAGCACTGCATGTTCTTCTCTTGTCATCAAGGTCTTAAACACCCTGAAACATTGACAGCGTCAAATATTTTACTCTCCAGCAATGAAAAAGAAACAGAAAAATTCATTAAATTCAGTAAAGGAGAGTTCTAATTTGAATGTGAGTCTAGGACAGAGCAAACCCACAGAATCTGTGAAGCCTACATATGCATTGGCTTACCAAGTTCCCATCAATTTAATGGTTCTACTCTAACTGGACTCAACAGTTATTTAGGTCCATGTTTGAATATACGAATATATACAAGATATATACATATTCATAATATATTTACATATATATTTATGCATAATAAATAAATCCATAAAACAGAGCCAGTGTGGACTTCTGTGACTGGTATTGGGGCTAGGGTACACCTTGGCACTGTAGAAGGAGGTCAAGGAAGACCACTTCCTTAGCTCAGTTCTGCAGTTGGTCGGTCCCACTGCAGATTATAGGTTTAAATTAAGTCAATATAACTTTGGCCCTAGTTTATTCCGTCTTACATGTCTGGCCTCCTTATCTCTATGGATGTATCATTAGTTCATTTTTTTCTTATTGCTGTATTTTTACTGCTGTGCAGGAGTAGAGATGTAAAATTCCTTACTGCTAGGAAGAAGTAGAGATGAGAGCCAGCAGAGTATAGTGGTGACCTTGGGGAAGTCATACTCTCTCAATCTCAGAGGAAGGCCAAGGCAAAGCCCCTGTGAACAAAACTTGCCAAGAAAACCCTGTAATAGGTCCAGCTTAAGGTCACCATAAGTCAGAAACAACTTGAAGGCTCACAAGAACAGCAACATATACATATACATAACTATTTGTTTATATTTAAAATTATTTATCCCAATCTGCAAAGAGAATCACATGAATCGCAGTAGATTGCCTTGTTTGGTTAACCATTTCCCTGAGTTGGGTCAATTGGTGTACATAGCAGCTGGGTGGAAGTAAACATATCATTGGTAATTAGGACTAGCATACATGAAGCACCAGATACCTGTGCTGGACGTTTTCACTCTCCCTTCACGAAAAAAATATGACAGTGAATAGCTTCCTGATTCAAGATATTGTTTCAAAGCCCATCCATTTAAACCCTTCCTGTTTCAACATTAAGACTAAGGAATAAAGCAGTGTAAAGCTATAAATGAGCATAATCTTATTTGCATATATTCTTTCTTTGTCCAGTAGTCAAATATGACCTCTTCCATTATGCTTCTACTAAAGCTGTAATTGCCAGTGCTCTTCCAGATCTAAATTTTATTTCCTTCTTATAAAAGTATTGGTTATGGAATGAAACCAAACCAAACTAAGGCAGACTCAAATGGCTTACTCAGTGCAGTCGCAAATCATATATGATGTTGACATCTTGAGAGATCCCACTGAAACCTACTGAATTACTTTGGGACTCTTCCAGAATTAAGACATTTTCAGTCTGCAGCCAACCAAATACAAACATCTTAAATTTCACACCTCTGTGTTTATCAGTTAGGGATTAATTATTTTCCATGTTGTAGAAGTACACTCATATCAATCTATTATACTAAAATTTGTATACAAATAGTGTGAATGGCAACATCCATGCACAAAATGGGGGTAACAGCATTCATAGAGAAACCCTAACCTTTGCAGATGTAAAAAAAAAATTATTGGGGAAAGGGGAGCCTCAAGGAAATATAAAATCCATAACAACTCAGTGAGGACTGAGGTTGCTCATAAGGCATATCCTTTGGTGAATTATTGGTAGGGAGATGTAAAAGTTGGAGAGGAAATAGGTGAATAGAAGAAGGTATCCTGCGAAAGGACATGCCTAGCTGGCCAGAATTCTGAATAGACTCACCACACTCTGTAACATTATGCTGGAGGTTCAACTTATACTATCTGGGAAGATTTTTATGAAGAGTGACTATGGAAGCAGAAAAGTCCTCCTGAGCATAAAAAGTGACCACCTCAATCATTGTTAATGACTCTCCAGCTGACGAATGGCTATGACTTGAGAAAGACCCTTTTCTTTGTGTTTTCTGTGATTTATAGGGGGGAAAACAAATTAAAGGTGTTCCAAGAACTGTATATGTGTGGGTCATTACTTGAATGTTAATTGCACTCAGTATGGCTCATGGATTCAGATGCAGAAACACAGCAATATTCTTGGCATTTGTCAAAGTAAACAGTGGAAAACTGCCTTTTAAAAAAGAAATAACTTCTGGTTTGAAATAATAGGAATAATGTGAGCAATAATGCATCCCTTTCATTTACTTATTGTTGCCCACTGCACGGGTAAAGCCGCTCATTGATTATAAACAAAGTGCTTGTAAACTTATTTCACTTTGGCCTCCATCTCTTGGTGCCTGAGTCATCCAACAATCCTCTTATTGCTTACATTCGTTGTGTATTTATAGCATTTCTACACCTATCTTCCTGCAAAACAATCACAACATCTAGCAATAACCCTGTCATTAGGATGTAGGATTGTACGTGTGCGGCTGCTGAGTTTATAAATTTATTGGGGCTTGGTGGGGTGAATCTCAAGACATTTTTGAATGGCCTACATGCCCAGACACATTGTTCTATACTCCAAGGATTATGCAGCTATAGCATGGTATAGTAGTATGAGGGTTGAACTAGGAGACTGGGCCTCAAAACTTTGCTCAGTCCTAGAAAGCCACTGGGTATCCTTGGGCAAGTCACACTCTCTCAGACTTGGAGGAGGGCAGTGGCAAACCTTCTCTGAATAAATTTCATCAGCAAAACCCTATGATGAGGATGCTGTAAGCCGGTGTTGATTTGAAGGTACAGAAGAACAACAAATACCCCTATAATAACATTTGGAGTAAGATGAGTAACTTTTGGAGTTAATATATATTTAAATATGTACTTGGCAGGCAGCATGCAATTCAGTAAGGGCCTCTCCGCACCTACACTGTTATAGTGCTATTATTCCACTCTCAACATCCCATGGAATCCTGGGGTTTACAGTTTAGGGAGGGGCATTTAGAATTCTCAGACAGAGGGCGCTTGGGCCTCAGTAAACTGCAAAATCCAGAATTGCATACGATGTTGAAAGTGGAATAATAGCACTGTAACAGTGTAGGGTGGAAATGGCCAAAGTCTTTGGGGAAAATGTGCATTAATTTGAATGAGGAGATACACATTTAGGTATGTGATTATCTTAGGATATGGAGTGCGGTGCTGCTGGTGTCACCTGTTTCTTTTTGTCATCTGAATCAGGACATCAGCTCCTGCAAGTGCTGAACCAACATCTGGACTCAGTAAAATGCTGAACAAGAGTCAATAAAGTGAAGCTCAGTCTCCAGAAGGTGAAATGCAACCTCTGTGGGTGAGTGATTTTCATATCCATTTATTGAGTGTGCAACCTGTTCTCAGTACACTGTTTGTGTATGTGTGTGTGTCTTTCATACACAAACCCCTTGAAAGGACAGGTGCATAGCTTGGGATTGCTTGGCCTAGCTTGATTAGAGAAGGACAAATGTTTTTGCTACTGGTCCTGTCAAATCCACCTACTGTTAAAGAAACAATTGCATTCTATTTCTACATAACCAAGCAATTTTTCAAAAAAATAATGATCACAAAATGCATATTTAAATTTTAAGTATGTGTTTTATTACATACCCATTTCCTATCCAAATAATCCTTTAAATATTATTTTCTCTCAAAACCATATTTAAATATTCTTTTGGATTAGTTTAAATTATTGAGCACTATGGGACAACATTTGAAGATGTGTAAAACCTATTGAACAGCTCAGCCCTGCTGCTCTGCCCACTAATTCAAGAGGTGTGGACATTTTACACAAGAATTCATAATGGCCAAATTGCTCAAGCACACCTGCCTCCTAATAAGGACCAGGCTTCCTTCTCAGGACATATCTCTGGATACCCATATCTCTGATATGGGAGGGAGAAAGAGAGGAATTGTCAGGGATTCCAGGCAGGGAACCCTGGGAAAATGATCAGCCCACTGCAAAGATGTTGCATCATGCCCCAGCTGTGGGTAATTGCAAGGTTGCATAAGAAACTAGGGTCGTACGCAGATGGTAGAGGGAGGTGTGCAAACCTCTACCTGATTGGTTGTAGATATGTATATAACAAAGCAATGCCAGTATGTATTTGTCTGTTGACCAAACCTGGTGCCTGGCGCAAGCTTTCTTCCATCTATCCAATGTTTTGTATATAACGGAACTTTGCTGCAAGATAAAGTGCCTCCTGTTTTGGAAGAAACTCCTCTGTGTGTGAGTATCCTTACTGGTGAATAAGGCTGCTGCTGTTGGCTCACTGACCTCTGGTTTTTCCGCTGCATTTCCGTGGGGCTGAAACTCCTATCATCCTCAACAGTGGTTATGGGCCCAGGCCCAGAGTGCACAGCATCCACAGCGCACCTGTAGTTGTTTTTCCCCTGGATACTGGGACTGTTTTTGACTGTTTGCCTGGCTCTCCGGTGCTTCGGGAGTCTGTGTTTTGGCAGAGAGACAGTTAATCTTCAGTCCGGAGCTCATCAAGATCACTGCGGCCAGCTGCTTTGTTTGCTGAATTTTCCTTACAAAGGCAGCAGCATGGCTGAGGGAAGTTATCTGCGTTTTGAACAGCTGACCGACGCTAATTATCAAAGCTGGCAAATTTATGTGAGAGCCGCTTTGACGAAGGAAAATTTGTGGCATGTTTTGGAAAATGAGGGACAGCCCCCAGAAGGAGCAACTGCTGCTCAAATAGCAGCGTTCAGGGTTGCTGACGAAAAAGCCAAAGCAGTTATTTTGCTTACTTTAAGTCCTTCCCAGTTGATTCACGCTGCTGCTGCAGACACAGCATATCAGCTCTGGGAGGCTCTGAAGCGTGTGCATCAGTCTTCCTCATGTTTGTCCAAAATGCTATGGACGAAAAGACTGTATAACACAAAGTTATGTCCCGGAAGCTGTTGAAGAGAGCACCTCATGCTGATGAAACAGTTGTTTTCAGGCAGCCAACAGATGGATAAATATACCAGAAATGCAGAAAAGTTTTATTCTGCTGGGAAGCCTCACTAAGGAGTGGGACTTTTTGATGTACAGCCTCCAGGGTGTGCGTGAGGAAGAGCTGGCTGTAGACTTGGTAGCCGGGAGGATTTTGGAGGAAGTCGAACATAAGCAGTTCGATTCCAGACTGCAGTCGGGGGGGGAGAACAGCCAGTCGCCAGGAGGAAGAAGGCGTGTGCAGCTTTGCCAGATGCTGCTACAGA
Source organism: Cyclura pinguis (assembly GCA_030412105.1). Taxonomy (NCBI): domain Eukaryota; kingdom Metazoa; phylum Chordata; class Lepidosauria; order Squamata; family Iguanidae; genus Cyclura; species Cyclura pinguis. The sequence goes on along the minus strand of CM059600.1, from coordinate 104,975,855 downwards.
TGCAAGAGAGTCGGCCTTCTCCAGAAGGACTGCAGAATGCCAGCGCCGAGTAGAGGGAAGAAGACAGCCCAGAAGCGGAGGGGCGTGTCATCACAGGCTGAAGGCCATGTGTTTGTGGCAAAAGAACAGTCTGAGAGTGGTGTGTGGTTGCTAGACAGTGGTGCAACTCACCACATGGTGAAGAATTTAAAGCTGTTGAGTAATGTTACAAATGCAAATATAACAGCAATTTCCCTTGCAGATGGGGCACCAAGCAAGGTGCAGAAGATGGGTACTGCACATGTGCCATGTTTTGGGAAATCGTTTAATAATGTATTGTGCGTGACAAATCTGCAGAACGGTATTTTGAGTGTCTCCCAACTGGCCAGTGAGGGTTACAAAGTGGTGTTTGAAGAGGAGAAATGTATAATTACTGCAAATGGTGTGTTCTGTGCAAAAGGGGTGAAAAAGCAGGGGTTGTACCACATGTTGCCCAAAGGAAAAGTGGCAAACATTAACCCATTGTGTAACAAACCTCTACATGAAAAGTGTGTACATTATCTCCACAGAGTGATGGGACATGCCAGCTCCAAATTTTGCAAGAGTTGGCAAAGGTATGCCCTGGGTTACAGGTCAGAAATTGTCCTAAGTTCCTAGAGTGCTCTGTGTGCAAAAAGGTTAAGGTAAAGGCTTACCCCATTGCCAAAAAAAGCAAATGTGTCACCTAACGGCCTTTTGAGGTTGTACATGCAGATTTGGCTGGGCCATTCAAGCCAACTGAAGGGCAAAATAGGTATGTCCTGGTAATTGTAAACAGACACACCAGGTACTCCTATGTCTATCTACTGAAAGAGAAAAGTCAAGCAGCTGAAAAGTTCCAAGAGTGGGTGAATGCTGTTGAGAGGGAATTTCCTTTTAAAGTGGCCAGTCTTGTGTCAGATCGAGGGGGAGAATTCCTGTCCAATAGCCTGCAAGCCTGGATGCGTAAGAAAGGCATAAGGCATAAAACCACCAACCCCACATCTCCCGGGGAGGATGGTCTTGCAGAAAGAAGAATTGGGCTGTTAACACAAATGAAGGACTATATGATGGAGGATGCCCAAGCCCCAGCAGGACTCTGGGGAGAAGCAATAGTGACAGCAAACTACCACTTAAACAGGATGTGGAGTTCAAGTGTGAAGCAAACTCCATATTACCTATTGTATGGTAGAGAACCAAACCTGCAGCATCTACGTGTTTGGGGTCAGTTTGCTAGTGTGTATGTTCCCCCAAGTTTCAGAAAGTCTGGAGAGGAGAAATCTAGACGGTTATGCTTTGTGGGATATGAAGGTAACAAATATAGATTTCTACACCATGCTGGCAAAATAGTGTATTCTAGGAGTGCAAACTTTGAAGTCCATTCAGGTTGGGATAGACTGTACTGTAACCAAGAGGTCTTGAATCCCCTGGGTAAAAGTGACAAAAGTGTTCCTGAGAATGGAGGGGCAGTGATGTCTGATGAGGAAGAGGACAGTGTCCCAGATACACTTGAAAGCTCTGAAGATGGAGGGGTGGTGATGGCTGATGATGAAGAAGAAAGTACTGAGGAAAGTACTGAGGAGGAGAAGCCAAAAATCTCACTCAAAGTCACACCAAAGAGTTCAACACCGCGACCTAGTGCTGAACCTGCATTTACGGTCAAGAGAGAGCCTTGCACTGAGGTCAGCACTAATTCCAGCAGTGGTTCCAGTGAAAGCGGGTCAGGAAGTACTCAACTTGCTGAGTCAGGAAGTAAAGTTATGCTTATCCCTAAAAGATCAGGAGGAGGGTATTTTGTTGTCCCGTGTGACTGAGGTAGAAATTTTGAGTGTAGGACTACATTGGGGTATGGTATCTGAAAAACAATATCGCGGATTTGCTTACAAAGGCCCTTCCAGTAGTAAGCCATGAGAAGTTGGCAGGTGAACGGGGCCTTGCCACCAAGGTGTCAGGTGGAAGATGAGTTGTACCCTGAATGTATGTACTGTATGTATTATGTAACATGTATTGTATGATATGTATGGATTATGAAAATGTCCTACACAGTGGCCTGAACATTTTGGAGGGGATTGTCAGGGATTCCAGGCAGGGAACCCTGGGGAAATGATCAGCCCACTGCAAAGATGTTGCATCATGCCCCAGCTGTGGGTAATTGCAAGGTTGCATAAGAAACTGGGGTCGTACGCAGATGGTAGAGGGAGGTGTGCAAACCTCTACCTGATTGGTTGTAGATATGTATATAACAAAGCAACGCCAGTATGTATTTGTCTGTTGACCAAACCTGGTGCAAGCTTTCGTCCGTCTGTCCAATGTTTTGTATATAACGGAACTTTGCTGCAAGATAAAGTGCCTCCTGTTTTGGAAGAAACTCCTCTGTGTGTGAGTATCCTTACTGGGGAATAAGGCTGCTGCTGTTCGCTCGCTGACCTCTGGTTTTTCCGCTGCGTTTCCGTGGGGCTGAAGCTCCTATCATCCCCAACAGGAATGCATTCTGGATATCATTTGCCTGGAATAAGGGACCAAATCTGCTGCCCTCTGGATTCCCTTTTTCTGGAATGAGAGACTAGTTTGGTCTCCTCTACTCTGCCCAGATTACAGTCATTGACTTTGTACCTTAGACATTAAGAACTGGCATCCCATTGGTGACATGTACTGGTGTATCCTCCCAGCACACCGGTGTATGTATTTTTTCAGTTCGTGCGAAATGAGATATCTAGCACTACATTGTACAAAAATACTCCACCCCTCTATTCGCAATCTCATCCTGGAGACTGGAGTGCACTGTCATTGCCTATCAGTTTTGTGCCAGTGATGAAAGTGGGAGCCCAGCAGAAATATGCTGCCAAATCTACCCGCAGTACTGTTGGATCTTGGCCAACGGTTGCTAATGAGCACCAATGCAATGCCTACTAAGGCAGTACTATCCTTTTGTCAATACAGTTGTACCTCAGCCCCTGTTTTTGCTCATGCAAGTGTATGATGCCAAACAAGCATGAAGCCAGCCTTCGAAAAATACTTGCTTAACTCTATCATTATGATAACTAATATTATACTAGTGGGTTTTCATTGCTTGTCTTGGTGAACAAAGATGCACTGTACTGCCTCATCCTCTCTCACACAGAACCATTCTAGAATCACTGTTATTGTGGGCCCACACACTGGGGGCATGATTTCATTTTACTGCAGTTGTCCCTTCAATGCTGCACTTTACTTTTCTCATTTCATTGAATGACAACTTTTCATGAGTGAAAGAGGAGAAAATGAGGATTACCTTGTAGCCAGCACTACAGTGAACACTAAATTTTCCCCCTTGCCTCACATGATCCCATTGCTTGGCCTCTTCCTTACTGAGTCTCACAGGAGAGTCTCTTTACTTTATCTAGTCAAACATAACAAAGCCTGTTAATAAGCAAGCCCCTTCCTACGTACATACACTTATCCCGGATTCTGTTTCTTGAGTAGTATAATGTGTGCAAGAACTTTGTGAAGAGGTTTACAGTGCAATCTTATGTGGGTTGACTTTGAAGTCCTTGTAAGTTCAGTGGAACTTACACTCAAGGAAGTATTTATAAAATTGCAAACCTACTTGAATGGTGAACAAACACACACACACACACACACACACACACCCCTCTCAAAAGCAGAATGATTTGGTACACCAATTTGTTTTTTCATTGATCAGAGAGGATCAAAATTATTTTCCTCTCTAATCTTCTACACGCATTGTCAATGTGAGAGAACACTGGACCTTCTAGTGCTGCGGTGTGACCACATATAGGTAACATGTAATTGGCACACTGAGGCCAATGTGAAAGCACCCTCACTTAGGCATTTAGATATACAATCTTTTCTCCTGAACCAAGCATTCCATTTAAACACACTTTAGACACACAGTCTTTTCTTCTGGGCTGAGCTGGGTGGAAATGTAAACAGGTTAATCTGTTTACAGCTGAATCTGACTCTACATAGTGCTGTTTGGCTGGAATGAAGCAGAGGAAGAGATATAACTGAGGGACAGTGTATGCCCTCTGCACACTGAAGATGCCAAGTTTTGTACCCAGTATCTGCAGGTAGGTTTGAGAAAGAAGTCTGCCTGGGAAAAAAAAGAGAGAGAGAGAAAGAGAGAGATTGCTGCCAGTCATTGACAATAATGCTGAGCTAGACAAACCAAAGGCCTAATTTATAAGTATAAGGCATGATCCTGTAACTAACTCAATCCTCCTAACTTGTGACATGCAGGTTTTCATTTTAAAAGTAGATTCTGCTGAAAACGGTGGCAAAGAGTAGATCTGGGCGATAGTCCTAGACCCACTTATCTGGATAATGACCTAAACTCTGCACGGCTTAAGTCCAGACTATCCGAAAGACTGTATATCTCTATACAAACCTGTTAGAGACTTAAGATTTACTGGAGGAGGGGGGTTCTCTTGGTCCTACCATCATCATGGCTTGCTTGGGGAGGGCATGAAAGAGAGCCTTCTTGGTGGCTGCTCCCTTCTGCGGGAGGCTAGACTGGTCCCCTCCTTGCCCTCCTTTTGCCAGCAGGCAAAGACCTCTTTGTTCAAGCAGGCTTTTAATTACTTGCAGAGGAGCTTCTTTGGGGAGATGCTTTATTTTTTAACTTTTCTATGCTTTTTAGTGATTTTGTGCTGTTCATAATATGTTGTTTTAATCTGAATATTTTAATTTTCATTGTTTTTAGCTGAATCTTTTTGCACACTGTCTTGGCTCCAACTCCAGGAAAAAGGAGGCATAAAATTAAACAAACAAACAAACAAATGAGATGATGTCCTCTCAAACTCAGTAGCATGTTAATGCAGAATAAATTTCCATCTGGCTGTGCTGTTTTATAAATGCGGTGGTCTGCTCTGCCTGTAGCATGGGAGGTAGCAAAGAAACACTCAGTTATGCCATATACCTTTGAAACATTTTGCAAAGGTAGGTGGGATGCTGGACTCAAATGGGGAGAGGGGAATTAGATTTTCATGTGTGCCTGCTCTGTATATCTATTAGAGGTATTGATAAACCCTAAAAAAGAAAAGGAAAAAGAAAAAACCCACAAGATAGAATGTTGTTATGATGGCTGTGACCAAAAAGATCCAGCATGATTTATGCAGTGAACCTAGTAGGAAGCCATCTGATGTGAAGTCAACAACTGAAGGGCAATGAATAATTCAGCAGATAGATCCATCACATCATCTCTCTGACCATGTTATTGCTATTTTTTACGTAATTGCAAAGTGAAAAATAAATTGATGTCATAAATAAAAACCATGTCATTTGTCTTGAAATGGACTTTTAAGAATTATAGGCCCATTTCTCCCTCCTGTTTGGTGAGAACAATGTGATCTTACTCTATGCAAATAGTTTGTTGTTGTTGTTTTTTTAAAGATTGCATCCTTGTTAATATCTTCTATAGGAAGGACAGAACAGATCTGTGCCATGAGGGAGGTGTGACATCTGCGTTGGTAAACTGAATTAATAGAGAACGACGTCTCTGAATTGCTTCTTTAGAACACTTCAATATTTTTGTCCTTGCCTCTGTTCATTACTAGTTTTAATGCACATTGACCAGAGAAGCAGGCTCATTTGGGGTCTTTTGGGCAGAGCATGGAAAAGTTGTGTTTGGCACAACAAGGACAACTCCACGATATGTCAGACAGCATGGCCAATTGGTGTATTTAAAAAGTAACTTTTCCACACTCTACTCTTAGGCCCTTTCCACACCAGGCAATTAGAACAGGGCAGTGCGTCCTCTCACGGAGGTCGTCTGCACCTTGGAGCGGACTAGGAGCGGACTACTTACCGGAGATCCGCACGTCAGTCCCCTCCAAAATCACCCCAACTGATACTCCAGCATGTTTTCTAAAGACTGCAAAAAACAGGTCTTTATTTCCCTGGAACGCGCCATTGCGTTCCTTCTCCCTTGTGCAGATTCGCAGGTTCTCACCAATGTGAGCCTGCGATCTGCAGAGGGCGGGCTTTAGGCGTGGCGAGCTTCAGCGGTTGGTCAGGACCCTGGAGTGGGGAATCTGATAAGCCACCATGGCACCAGGGACTTCAAGCTGAGATATTGAGATTTTCAACTGGACTACTCCCAAAGGAGAGGGGAGAGAGAAGGATACACTTCCTCGTGGAAAAGCTTGTTTCAGTTAACAACTAGGCTGCTGGAATTTGGCCAGCTCTCAGACTGCCAGCACTTTGGATATTTCATATGAAACTTCTTCCGTGTATATCAACCAATCAATCTAGCAGCCTTTATCTACAGTTTTCACCAAACCTGGGTCATTACTGTACCATGCCTGCTACCCCATGGCTGCCGCCATTTTGGAAGCTGGAAGCTGCCATTTTGGAAGCTGGAAGCTGCCATTTTGGAAGCCAGAGCAGTGCGGATCTACAGACCTCGCACTGCTCCGATTCACCCTGGACCAAGGAGGAGCCCTGCAGAAGGGCTTCAGGGACAGTCCGCATTGCTTCGGACCCCAGAAGAAGCGGTAGGTAACAGCACGGAGCGATTCCCTCGCCTCGTGCGGAAAGGGCCTTAGGTTTGGGTAGGTAGCTCTCTGTCTATCTTTACCAGAATTCCAAGGTCCACCCTGCACTTGGAATTAAAGATCTAAATTACAGAATTCTGAGCACAGAAATTTGTTTTGAGTACTGAAACTGAGCAGATCTTTCAGTCCTTCCACACAAAAACTCATCCTGTTTATCTCAAGTGCTCTTCATTTCAGCAGTATCATTTATAAGAGAGAGAGGGACCGATTTGTTACCACTATTATTAAACAAACATAGGAAATCTTTACAGAAAATTATCTGAATTATCACTTGCTTCATTCATTCAAACAGCAGGTGAATATCTCTTGGGCCATGCCTCTTCTGACTGTACAATTGGTACAATGGAAAAATCTCCCATTTAAAGAAAAGTACACATGTAAAAATCTTGCTTATAAAAACAAGTTACAGTGATGGTAGAAACAAGATACTGTGAAGGTACCATACCCTTCAACTGTCCAGATTTCATAAGGACAGTTCCAATTAATCTGTCATCCCATTTTTTTAGCTGCTTTTACAATGTCTCAGTTTCTTTTTCTTCCTTCCACTTTCTCTCTTCTTCTTCATTACTAACTTCTGCCATCTTGACCACACTGATTCACTTGACCCCATGTCCTGGTGTTCATCTGTGAAATGCTGGAGGGTATGAGATATTAGCTTATCTATTTCAGGAATATGCTAGAGTACTTTCTCACGTGCAGGAATATTTTTATGGGGAAAGTGGTAGCTGTGCAATTCCCACAGCTACTACTGTCTTACTGGAACACATTTAGCCAACTTATCTGTCCCTGTAAATCAGGTCCCTGACTGCTCTACTGGGCTTTTCTGTCCAAAGGGTGCAGTTTCTTCTTCAGCACAGTGGTATTCAAATTCAGGATTACTAAATTAAATGTGTCAGTCTGGTTTCCCATACCAAAAACATAAACAGATTTGAGAGCTATTACTAAGCATATCAAATAGTACAGAAAAATTCAGCAAAAAACATGGAGATTTCAACATTAAAGCTGAAAAATTCCTTAGTGAGTTTCATGTGACTGAGAAACATGGGAAATCCTTGTCGGTTTTTAGCATAACAGGCAAATTTTATTCTGCTGTTGTTGTTTTTTAATGCCAAATCCTCTGCCTGCATTCTTCTTGTTGCTCTTGTTGTTCTGTGCCTTCAAGCCTTTTCTAACTTATGAGGACCTAAGGTGAACTTATCACAGGGTTTTCTGGGGGCTGAACGTGTGTGATGTGCCCAAGGTCACCCAGTTGGTTTCCATGACCAAGTGGAGAATCAAACCTGGGCTCCAGGGTTATAATCCAGTGCTCAAACCACTACATCACACTGACAGTTTCTCCCTGCATAGGACAGTGTAAAATTTATTTAAAGCATTGCCTGCAAAGATCCTAAGCTTGGAGATGGATGCCCCACAAAATCTAGCAAATGGCGCAGAGCAACACCTGCCTGTAAGATCTATTAGGTTAAAGAGTATACAAAAGACTGCCACATGGTCACTAGAGTTCCCGTATTACCTGGTGATCAGGTTTTACCCAAATTCCACTTACGCTACCTTGTGCCACTTTAGATTAGCTGGCCTGGATCCCACAGGATCCCAAGTCTTTAACCCCTCTAGAGTAATGAGGCAAAAAGTTCAGCCCAATTGTTTTGAAAGAAACCACCCTGCTACTTGCTTTTCCATGTTCAGTTGGTGAGTGAAGTCTCACATTTTCATAGAGGTGTATACTGAGATGGTCTTTTTTGGGGTCCTTTCACCATCACAGGCATATGCATTGATGACATGGGAGACAGCCTTCTCAGTGGCTGCTTCCAGTCTGTGGAATTCCCTTCCATGGGAGGCTATGACCCTTTCCTCTGTTCTCCTTTTGCGGGCAGGAACCCTTGAATTCACACAGTCTTTTAATGATTAATTCTTTTCAGGGATAGTTTTATGGGGGAGGGGTGTCCTGTTTTTAATTTGATTGTTTAATTTTTAGAAATGATTTTATAATTTTTTTAAAAAAAAATTGGAACAGTGTTTTAATATAACAATTTTATAATTGTGTATTAACAGGTTTTTAAGTTATCTTGACTTTAGACTTTGTAAGCCACTTTGGGTCCCATGCAGGGAGAAAGACACATTATAAAATGAAGGAATGAAAATAGTAGAACGACTCATTCCCAATTCCCTAAATAAATGTTGTAATGGGGAGGAGGGGAGCCTAGTCTGCCTGCAGGAAGCTTTGGGAAGGACTGACTTCAAAAGGTATAGCCCTTTAAACTATTTACTGAGGTATACCTCCTATTGTATTAAATGGGTCTTCCTCATTTGTCAACTCCAACTATGGAACCAGGTCTTGGGATTTTCTTGCTAAGATTTATTCCATAAGATTTGCTGTTGCCTTTCTCCAAGGCTGAAAGACTGGCTTAGGCCATTTCTGCACTAGACTGTTATAGTGCTATGATTCCACTTTCAACATCCTATGGAATCCTGGAGTTTGCATTTTCAGGAGGGGCTGGCTGGCCCCTCCTGAAACTGCAAACCAGGAATCCATAGGATGTTGAAAGTGGAATCATAGTGCTATAACAGTTTAGTGTGGAAATTGCCTTAGTTCATCTTACCAGCTGGATTTCTGTGGCTGAGGAGGGATATGAACCCTGGCGTTCTGGAGTCTCAGCCGAGCATTCAAACCACCACCCCAAACTAACTCTTACTCAGAAGATGTTTATGTTTGTATTTATTAGAAATCCATTCTACTTCCCCTGCAATGTAACCCATAGGTGTGAAGAAATCAGGAATTACAGGGTGGTGTGAGTGCAGAAGGGATTTATACCAACAAGAATATATAAGTAAAATATGAGAGGTTGGTGTTACAAGGAAACATAGGCCTACCACATCAGATTGCCTATTTGCTTTAAAAGGTTCCTCTCCACACACACACACACACACACACACACACAAACACACACAGCAAGCAAGATTTTTCATACTTTTTAGGAAATAGCCATGCCAGCATTCCTACTGGTCAATCAGGAGATGTGCTGCTGGTGCCCCCATCCTGGAGCCCCTTGGGCATGCTGTCTCCCGTTGCCTCCCTGTTCCTTTAGAACATAATGTTGTGCTGGGCCCCATCCACACTACATAATTTTGGCACTTTTATTCCATTTCAACTGTTGCAGCTGTGGAATCCTGGATTTGCAGTTTGGTCAGAGGCACGAAAGCTCTTTGGCTGAGACATCTAAGTGCTCCTCCCATAGGACAGAACTATGGCAATTAAAATAGAATAACAGCATGACAATTTTGTACTGGGGATGGGTCTCTGCTCTTGCTGGCTCTATGCCGGCAGCAGTGGCAAGGAATAGTAGCAGCTGCCACATCAGTGGGTGAGTGGGAGATGGAGAGGCTGTCCGGCGAACACAGTGGCAAGGAGAAGAAGCTGTTGCTGCCACTGCTGTGCAGCCAAGCAGAAGATGGGGGCAGCTAGCAGGTACAGTAGCAAGGAACTGCAGCTGCTGAGTAAGGAATCAGTTGGGCCACTGGCAACAAGACAGTCTCAGTGGGAGGAAGAGTCCAGTTCATAATCCTGGTATCCAGCTGCCTGATGGTTACCTGGCCCTGTCCTCAAATACATGCAGTGTTGACTCAGTTGGCAGATTATTACAAAGCTGCTTGGCTGGAGGGAACTAATCAACCAGAACTGCAACAGGGCCAAGTACAGACAGACATTCTGCCACAGATGAGCTGATTGACATGTTTAGCCCACAATTCCGTATGGTCCTGCAAAGCATAGTAGTTCTACATGTGGAAATACACAGCTGGCCATTTGCTGACCCCTGGACCTACTGTAGAGCTGCTGCAGCCTCTCTACCACAACCATTCAGTGCCTGGAGAGAGTGATGATGGGAGCATCTGGCTGTATTCAGGTGCAAAATGACTACTACTACCATTAAGGTCCACTGAGTCTGCCAGAGGTCTCAGTGGATGGTGTAATCATTTAGCTGCTGGCTATGGGGCAACCACCTATCTATCAGCCATGGCAGAGGCTTATTGGTAAGTCATCCACAACAACCAAAGGCTTGCAGAGGCTGATTGTTAAGTCCTCCACCACCATCAAAAATAAAATAAAATAAAATAAAATAAAATAAAATAAAATAAAATACCCTCATACACTAGCATAACGTGGATGTCTACTTCTGTATACCACTGGCAGGATCCCAGCAATTCAATAGTGTAAAGAAAGTTACACTGGAATATTTTCTAGTTAAAATAAAACATTTCATGTGCATCACTGAAGGAAATCACACCTTGTTTTTCCTCCGTCATTCCTGCTGTTTGCCCTCACTTTATTCTGCATTTTTCCCCTGTGAATCAGATGACAGTATGTCACTGTCTTGCAGAGTTTCCCATGGTTTTCTCATAGATATGTAAGTTTTTGTCATCAACTTAAAAAATAACTGAAAGCAAAAAACTGACACGACAAGAAATACCTTTACATGACAATAATGATGATAATGATGATTGACTTCTACTACTACCACCACCAACACTAATATTAATCTATATTGCACCAGCAATGTACATAACTATTTTTCGTGATTCTTCTGTCCCCATTTAATCTCCTCAAATCCTATCATATGGATTTGGCTGAGAGGCAGTCACTGATGCAAAATAAGGGGCTGGCCCTGTGACCAATCAGGAGTTTGAATGTTGGTCTCACTATTCCAGATCTGGCATTTCTGCCACTACATTATACTGGCTCTTTCAGATCAATACTTACTGTATAAATTGTCTCAGTGCTGAAACACAATGGCTGGGATCCTGTTGGGGAGTTATACTGTAGTTACACAGTTGTGCAGGGGCTCCTGACCCTATCTGCCCCGTCCCCACTTAGCAGGAAGCAGCCACTGTAATTGACAGGGGGCTGTTCCTCTACTGCTAAGGACGCAGATGACAGATGTTGTCCTGTTTAGAAAGCCAGCCAAGGTTCACAGCCCTTAAACAGAGTCTTTAGTGGCAGCCACAATCAAGGTTTACAGGAGCTTATCAGTCAGTTGCTGTTCTTGTGCAGCAGTCCAGATCAGCAATAAATTCAGAGTGTCAGTTCAATGGTGTATCCAGCAGCATAGTCAGCACACAAAGCAAGGGTCAAGGTTTTTCAGGAACGCAAGCCAAGGGTCAAAAGAAGAGCAGGTTGCTTCTCCCAGAAATGGCAGTTCTCTGCAATGGACTTCTCCTCACCCGATCTCTGGCCCTTTTCACATGGTATTTGCCATGCGAAAGGGCCTCCAGAGTGTCGCACAAGTGTGAGGAGCGTTTCATATGACGTCCTCGCAATCGTGCAATGCTGCTGGGGCCGGCAGGCGCCAATCATGCACTATTTCATTTTCAGCTAGTAGCCAAAAATGGTGCGCAATCGCGCATCACACCAGGGCCCCAGGTGCACTTACCTTGCGTGCGGAGCTCCAGAGATGCAGCCCTTGCACTTCCTCCCCTAGAGCAGCCTGGGAAAATATCTGGCTGCGCTGCAGAAGGAAGAGGCAGAGCCGTCATGTTGCCTGCCAGTCGGCAGGCACCTCCTGCAGACCCAAAGCAGTGAGGACACGAGAGCCTCTCGCAAGAGACTGCTTGCATGATTCCCGCACCTCCGAACCAGAAAGAGGTAAAGTGCGGAAAGGGCCTCTAATTCCCACTGAGGATAGAAAAATGCAATAATTAATGTGCTTAATTCATAAATTATGCAAAATTTGCCTAATCTGTTTAGTATGTAAATGCACATAATATGCAAATTATGCTAGCCAGACTGGGGAAACTGGAAGATGGCAACTCCTAGGAATACCGCCCCCCCAACCCTTGGACCACATCCTACTTCAAGACACAGCTCTGATTCCCACTTTGACAGTATTTAAATAGGCTTTAAAGACTTGGCTATCCCAATAGATGAATATACATTCGTTATTTTATAGCTTTTACAACTCTTGCTATTTTAAATGTTTTAGGCCACTGTTTTACATTTAGATTTAGAATTAATACATTTAGATTTAGAATTAATTAATTAATTTTGTAAAACAAAAACTTTTTTTAAAAATAAATGAATCAGCTTTAAAAAGTGGCTACCCTCCATAGGTGAAACCATGAGTAAAATACCCCCCACCCCTTTCTGGCATTTCTCAGTTAGAGAGAATGGATACCTTTGAGAAGAAGCAGCTGTTGCCAAGGGAGCCCTCTCAGTGCCACATAAAGAGACAATGTTTACGTTTGAAAAAAAATGGAGGCAAAAGATCACTGGCAAAACACCCCAAATGGCACTTGGAGTTATTTTAGACCTTCAGTCACACACCAGTAATGTCCTAAGCCCCCAAACCAGCCCACTAAGAAACAGGAAGTAAAAAAAAAATGGATTTTCCAGTCACTGCTGGGTTGCATTTTCAAACATCCTTCTGCTGAAAATGCGCCCATGTGATCTACTAGGGAGAAATGGGGCAAAATTGATCCCCAGCATCACAATGCCCCACTCTTGCTCTTTTTTTCTTTTTTTTTAATGAATCACCAGCTGGGTTTGGCAATAATTGCTCTCAGTAGTTCTTTGGTGAGTACTATTTCTATTTATTGTGTAGCCAGATTAAGGTGCGCCTGAAGTCCATTGTTTAATTTGAAATCCGTAACTGGTGAAAGACCGTTTCTTCATTGTTTTGCTGCTGTTGTTTTTCTCTTTCCAGTAGTCTGCAGCAATCACTCATCTGCTCTTGACTTTGTCCTTCAACCACCTGAACACAATGCTCGTGTGAGCAAATGCCATTTCTTTGCAAAATTCTGACTCAACAATGCAAGCTTTTCAAAGAAGAATGAATGCAATCTGTGAATTGAATTGGCAATGCAGGCAGATTAGAAGAAATGCTATGCAATCCTGAGACGTGCCATTTTAATATCTAAAGATGATTGCTTTTAGGAAGGAGACAATGGGTTTAGCACTGAGGTGACAAAATATATTCTTTCCCCCTTTCCTCTTGGTAAACAAACTTCTTTTATAAATGAAATGAAACCGTATTATAGAACAGTGATCAGAACAGAAAGACATGGCCCTGTCATTGTCCTCCAGCTGATAGGATAAGAGGTATTTGCCACCAAGGTGAGGATGGGGGGGTTTCCAGAGCCTAATGTCACTGTTTCCATATGGATAGGTGGTCTCAGTATTTCAAAGTCACCCTGCAAAGGATGGAGAAGTATTTATTAAGACATACATTAAAAGTTCAAGATGTTTGAGATGACTAAAGTAGGGCTCTCACCTTCCGGCATGGTGTGAAAGAAATAAATGGATCCAAGAGGAAATCAATCCTGAACACTTAGGCCATTTCTGCATGACAACACTTTTCTGCATTGTTGTGCTGCAATCCCAGGTCCAGAGCAAGAGTGGGGCATTGTGGTGCTGTGGATCAACTTTGCTCTATTTCTCCCTAATGGGTCACATGGGTGCATTTTCAGCAGAAGGATGTTTGAAAATGCAACCCAGCAGTGACTGGAAAATCTGCAGTCCCAGGTCTCTCATTCACCATAGGGTCACCATAAGTAGAAGGCAGTTTGAAGTCAATTAACAACAACAAGGCAGGGATAGGGTAGAGCAGGGAACCTATGGCCCTCTTGTCAGTGCGTCAGCAATGCTCCCCTGCGCATCTGCTCAGTCCATGCAGAAGGGAGTGTGATCGCACCACCTCTTCCTTCCACAACACAGCCAGGCACTTTCCACTGTTGCACTACAGAAGGAAGTGTCGATACTGTGCTTCTGCAGCTTCCGCACGGCCAGGAGGGATGGGAGTGCCACGTGATCACAGGCACAAAATGGATTTTTTTTCCATTTTGTGAAAACTGCACAAGCATGACGCTTGGGGATGAGATGGCAGCAGGCCAGCGATGATATTGTGCACGAGCGTGACTTGCCAACCACTGTAATCTTGTCCCAGAAGTGGTACAGCCCCATCATGCAAAAATGGCCTTACTAGAAGCCAATATAAATGAACTGAGGCTGTTGTACTTTGGACATATCCTGAGATGAGATAACTTATTAGAAAAGACAACAATGCTTGGTGAAGTGGAAGGCAGTTAGAAAAGAGGAAAAGAGCATCACAAGTGGATAGATTCACTAAAAGAAACCACAGCCCTGAGCTTGCAGGACCCGAGCAGGGCCACTGAGGACTGGGACTCCTGGACATCTGTCATTCAGTCGTCATTCTGTCATTCAGATCTGCCGTAGGGTCACCATAAGTGGAAGACAATTTGGAGTCAATTAACAACAACAATGCAGGGATGGGATAGAGCAGAGAACCTGTAGCCCTCTTGTTACCTCCTCCCATACCACTGGCCAGACTGGCAAGGGCTGATGGGAAATGAAGTCCAACGACTTGAGCAAGGCATAGAGCCTGCACTATAGGGATGTGAGTGGGGAATCTGAAAAGCCACCATGGCACCAGGGAATTCAAGCTAAGATACTGAGATTTTCAACTGGACCACTCCCAAAGGGGAGGGGAGAGAGAAGGATACACTTCCTTGTGGAAAAGCTTATTTCAGTTAACAACTAGGCTGCTGGAATTTGGCCAGCTCTCAGACTGCCAGCACTTTGGATATTTCATATGAAACTTCTTCCATGTATATCAACCAATCAATCTGGCAGCCTTTATCTACAGTTTTCACCAAACCTGGGTCATTACTGTACCATACCTGCTACCCCATGGCTGATTGTAAAAATCAGCATTTTGATGAACATCACACCAAGAAAGAGCAGAAAATGCGGCTCCCGATCCACACAAGACAACTGGGGAGGATTGTATCAGGGAGGAAAAGTTTGGGAATTAATTGACCTTGCTTGTAAGGTTGATGTTGGTGAAGATTTACATCTTGCCTATCTATTCTTTCTTGTTTCTATGCATGACCTTTAATGTTTGGCCTGAATTTTGTATATGTCATTTCTTTTTCTTTTTTCTTTTTAAAGGCTATTGTATTTAAAAAGAGAGAAAGTTTCCACTTCAAGTATTTATCCTACAAAAAATCCCCTGCAAAATCTGAAGCACGCAAGAGTTTCCCTTGTCCGCCACCCCCATATGTACACCTGGGGTTCCTTAATGTTTTGGTGAAAATAAATATTAAGGACTTGGCAATTTTCTTGGAGTACAGAACTGCTCCTCTTAAAAGCACTTAATTTTAGTCTTGGGGTTAAAAAGAAAACTTGCTCAGTCCATTACTGTAGTGTGTTATAAGTGCCAAGTTCCCAAGCATTTTCCCAAGTATTTCCCAGTACTTACATCATGTTAAAGTGTTTTTCCACCCTAATTTCTATCCATTAAAGGATAACATGTGTGCTGTACTTTTTTTAAAAAAAATGTAGTATTGAGGATGAGGAAAAAAGATAATTGTGCTCAGTTTATATGCAAAGTTTTCTTGAAAATCCAGATACTAATCTCTCTCCACCCACCCCCTGTGTTAGTCAGATCAACAAGTAGGGAAAGAAACAGAATTGTCAGCTGAGTCTTATTTCAATCCATGTCATATTTTAAAAAGTTAAGAACTGTATAACTCAATATAAGGTCTAGGTGAGAACAGACTAATCCAAACCAGGAGTTGGTCCTTCATTTCTTTTTCTGATCTTTAATTTCATGCAGTTCCAGGAAAAACTACATTGACACTTTCCTGATGTCTATAATAAGGTCATTTCAAGGACACATTTACTGAATTCTGCTTTCCCCAACTCTCTCCCCACCCTGACCCAACAAAGTGGCCAAAATTAGTTTTTCTTTAACCATCATTATTTTTTATTTTTTGCACACTGACCATTAAGGAATGCCTGTACTTTTCACAAATGATGTACAAATGGAATTTGTTGCAAAACCGTAAGTAGATTAACAAAATTCAACTTCATATTTGTGATTTCCCCTCCACTGACATACATGGCGTGCCTTCTTAATACGAACTGGCCTGCCCTAATGTTTCCAATTTGGGAGATGTCTGCAAGGGGAAAAACAAACGCTTTAAGTTCACGATGCCAAGAAAAACACATTGGATTCCACCACCACTACCCCCAATTCAGCCAGAGACTGAATGAGTACAGTTGAAATTGAAATAGGATGGAGCAACGGGTTGCTTTACTGCGAAGGACATCCAGCTTCTGAATTCATTATCAAAGTGTGCTGCTTAGTTTATCACCAGCCCCCCAATCCTACCCTCTACGTATATTGTTTTTATTGATTCCTGCCTAGCCAAGCACTGTGTTCTACTGCTAGGATTATAATCGCCTTTAAGAGAGTTATCAGTGTAAACATTGTTCTTTCCTCAAGCGCAAAGGATGCACTAATTAAAAATGTTCCGGAGCCACTGGCTTCATTTCCTCATGTTAGAGGACTAACAGAGTCTCATTGCTATTCGTACAGTGGAGGCTGGGAAAAAGAAAAGAAACAGTCCAGTAAGATCTTAACAGAGAATAGAAGCCCAATAAAAAAATGTCGCACTTAAGCAAGAACGTCTTACCATTTAGAACAAAGAGAATAAATGTGTCAACGTGATTCAAGTTTCTGCTTCCCAGAGGGAGAAGGAGGAAAATCTTTTGATCTTCAGTACAGCTCACAATCAGCATACAAGCAATTAGCTAGTTTATTTGCCAAGTTCATTGTTTGCTTCAGCAGCAGCTTTGTCTATGTTTTTTCTAAGGAAGTACTTGAGATGCATGGTGTCACATAATAATTTGCACAAAATTAGAACCCAGATCACAGAGTAAAATGTGCATAGTTTGTAGCCATTGACCTTTTAATTTGACACTTCTCTTACTATGTTAGGACTGATATTATATGTGTTCTGATCCACTTTCTTCTCAGCTGTGTTAAGCAAATAAAAACATAAGAACAGCCATGTTGGATCAGACCAAAGGCCTTTCCAGCCCAACATTTTCTTCCCCCAGTGGTCACTCAGGACAGTCCATGAGCAGAACATAAATACTCCTGTACCCTCCACTTCACATTCCCCAGCAACTGATACACGAAGCTGTACTACCAGTGTACAGCCATTCTGACATTAATGGCCCCATCCTCCATGAGTTTGTCCAATCCTCCCTTAAAGCCGTTAAATCTGGCAACCACCACTATATCTTGTGGCAATGACTTTCAGTAATACTGTAACACTCACCCAAATCTATCACTTCCTTCCCATGCCAGAAAAAGATACATGGAATACTTTATAATAAATCAGAGCAAGGGTAAAACACATTGAGAAAATTTGCCTATTTTAACAAACTTTTTTCCTGCTTTTCCTAGAGAATTCTTCATATGGTTCCACCAAGAAGGGACCTCCACTTAGAAGTGTAATTGTATATTAAACCCAATGACAATTTAAGGATATATACACTGAGAAGCAGGAGGGTGGGGGGGTTATAATATCTGAGGAGACTGTAAAAGCCCTTTAAATTCCTCTCATGTTTCACCTGAGCAAGACTCTTTGTATACATTTCAACATTTCTCATAGAATCATAGAAATGTAGAGTTGGAAGAGACCACACGGGCCATCCAGTCCAACCCCCTGCCATGCAGGAACAACCTCAAAGCACTCCCGACAGATGGCCATCCAACCTCTGCTTAAAAACCTCCAAAGAAGGAGACTCCTTAATTTACTTCTCTCTGGATAAAATTCAGTGACAAATCTCTCCATTTTAGAAATGCTAAGGATCACAGCATACCTAGTACCATGTGGGCCACAGCTTGGTGATGGAATGAATAAGATGCATTTGCAACATCTTGGCTCTGACCTTGTAGATATGATCAAGCTGCCACTCTCCCTATCCGCAGATAACTATCTGTGGCCAAGATCCTGTTTGCCAGTATAACTATGCCATGGAAAAGAAGGTGGCAGTTGAGGAGGAGATGGCAGAGCAAAAGACCACAGGCACCGCAATGACTCGGGGTGGAAGGGTTGGGGGGATCAACGCAGCAAAATCCATTCCCATCAGAAGATAAAGCTACCATGCCAGCTTCTAAATAGTTTAGAGTTCAAAGATCAGCTTTATGTCTTGATACATCAGTCAAATGTGTCTTATGCCAAAGAAAGTAAGACTCCTGCTGGCCTAAGTCACCAAAAAGATTCCAGTCTGTATCTGCTCATGCTTTTGCTTTGACTTATAGATCACATTGCTTGGATTTACACTCCCTTTCAACCTGCGTCTAGAGTTTCTTATAATCACATGGATCCTAATTCATCCCTTTGCTTTTTTGTTTGCTGGTGGAGATCTGTACCTTCAACTCTTAAAAATACTGGACAGCTCTTTCTTCCTTCCTTCCTTCCTTCCTTCCTTCCTTCCTTCCTTCCTTCCTTCCTCCCTTCCTTCCTTCCTTCCTCCCTCCCTCCCTCCCTCCCTCCCTCCCTCCTTCCTTCCTTCCTTCTGTGTTTGCATTGGCTTCAGATGGCTTTAGCTATATGGAGAGGAGCAGGAATCAAACATCTGGTCAGCTATGCCATACTGAGTACCTTGTCCACATCTCCTGACTGCATCACCTAATAGATGACGCAGCAGTGTTCTGGACATCCTCATGAATTGACCAGATGCAGATTCATAAACCCATGACAAAGTGGACCTTTTCTCTTTCACCAGAAATGTTTGGTTACACAGCAGCCAATAATTACATTATATTGGTTTTATAGTTGTTAGTTCGTTGGTGGAGGAAGTAAGGGGAAACTGTTGTTACAACGGGTTCATTTTCATTGCCAGATTCTTCACTGAATTGTTTTCTAAATTAAATAAAACCTCAAATGGCAAGAATGTTAGAAAATTAAATAGAGAGGTTAAATTGTTTTTGTCAGATTTCTAGTTTGCAAACTATGGTAATGTGAAACTGCACACTTATAGAATAAACAAAAGACCTCTGAGCTGGAACCGTTGATGATTTGTTCCCTATGTGCTCTCTCGAACTGCACATTTTCACACATTCATACTGCATTCATTTTCTACAGGTTTTTTAAAAACTATCTTGCCTGATTCCTTTGAGCACATAAGTAAAACAGACAACTGTCTACACATCCTAAGTTTAAAAACTTGCTTAACTACCACTGATTAAAGTAGGGAGGAAGATATTTATTTATTTATTTTCCGCTCTTTCTCCCAGCAAAGGATTCAAGGCGACTCACAAGCATTTAAAACAAGGTGCAATTAGAAGTCTATTAATACAAAAATTTAAAAAGGATTAAATTACAGTTCTATTTAAAATACACATTAAAAGCATTTTACAGAAAACACATTTAAAACATAATAAAACAGAAACACAACACATTTACCCATTAAAAGCTACATCCTCAGCAACAGATTAAAACCCAAATGCCTACCTAACTAAAAAGCTCTTTGCCTATTGACAGAAAGACAACAGGGAAGGAACCAAGCAGGCCTCCCCTCAATGGGAGTCCCCCAACTTAGGAGCCACCACCGAGAAGACTCCAAATGTACCTGTAATGATGATGGCACCAAGACAAAGCCCTTCCCTGGGGATCTTAAAGCTCAGGCAGCCTCATATAAGGAAATGCTATAACTTACTAGTGAGAAAAATGGATGAAGATACAGAAATAAATGGTAAATGTCAATGTTGTAAACTCGAGTCAATAGACTCAGACTCAAGTTGGACTTAAGCCGCTTCAGTGACTCGACTCGGCAATAAATGATGCACTGATTCGACTTGATTTGGGACTTGTATATTTTTAATGACTGACTTGCTGCCCTTGGTTTAGTAACAACACATTCAGCCAGTAACCTTATGACTTTGAACAACACCTCTATCTCTTTTTGTCTACTGCTCACAGGGAAATCTGTCTCAAGCCCAAAGTGTGGGTGCATTTCTCAGAGGGGAACAGCAAATGGGTCGGGCAATGGGCTTGAGACAGGCTTGAGGTCTGCTCAGCAGCCTGTCCCTGCTGCACATTGGAGGAGTCTACTAAAACTTTTCCTAAGAGCAGAAGATAAGACTCATCCCCAGAATGTAGGGTGCATTTCTCAGAAGGGAACAGCAAATGTGTTAGACAACAGGCTTAAGGAGGAAGGATCCTTCCTTCTAAAGCTTTTGAAGCTTCAGTAATGGGGAGTAAGAAGCATCCTATTCCCAGCTTTTGAAGCTGCAGATGGCAAAATCACAAATGTGGAGGCCCAATCCTCCTTAAATTGTTAAAACTGACTTTATTTGGTTCTGTTCAATAATTCTGGAAATTTGGTTGAGGTCTAAAGTAGACTTCCAGACTTGACTTGGGACTTGACTTGAAAGTATCTTCAAGGACTTGAGACTTGACTTGAGACCTGAAGATAGAAACTTGAGACTTGACTGGAGACTTGGAGTAAAAGACTTAAATACATCACTGGTAAATGTCAAAAGAGTCATGCTGGATCAGACCAAAAACCAAAGACCTCAGTAGTCCAGCATTCTGTTTACATAATGTCCAACAAGTTGCCTCTGAGAAGGCTCACAGCAGGACAGGATCAGCCTCCAGGCAGGACATGGGCATCCTCCATTTGGTCCTATGACCAACTTCCTTGCTAGATTGGGCACCCTTATTTGTAGCTGGGGCATTTGTGGGGTAGGGGGAGGAACACAGTTCCAGCCAATCTGCCTCCAACTCAGTGGTGGTGAGAACGCAAGAGTCAAATGAGGGAAATCAACAGGCAGTGGCATGCAGAGCATGTGTTAATATAATGAGCTATGTAAGGGTCAAGTAAAGAAAATCTTGAGTACCCCAGGAATGAAGTGACTGACATTTAAAAAAATTGTTGTTATTCTTCCTGAGTTTGACTTTGATGCTGGGCAAGGTATCAGTTTTAGATTCCACCTAACAAAACAAACTTAGGGAAATGCAGAGAAAATATATACTTTCGTGTATGCTTGTTAATTTCTTCTCGGGAGGGCCCTCCTTCCACTCTTTTTCCTTAATTTTAGATTTTCCTTCTTGTTGAACTATCTATTTTTAAGTAGTTGCTCTATAAAGAAACAATAAGCAATTGGAAACTATTTGCAGAACACACATCAACTATTTTAATTTTTTATTCCCCTGGGCTGAGATTTATGCCCAGGAACCTTGCAAAGGCCTTATGCTGACCAGCATATATTCGCAAAATCAGAGATTAGGTTTGAGTTACACCCTAGGTAGCCAGCCCTATCATTCTAGGGCTGTTTTAACTGTTTGCTGTAAACGGGTAATGATGAAGTAATAGTCCCTAGGCTACAGTCATACTTCAGTTAACAAAGCCTCTGAAAAAGAAGCTCCTTTTTATAAAGACTTTTTATGCCCACCAAGTCTCCTATTATCATCCTTGTCCTTTGTCTAGCTGGAAGATTTTTTAAGTAGCATCAGAATTCAGAAGATGCTGAAGGACAGCTGGAAAAATGCAAATGTTTGCTGCCAGGTTGCAGCAGCATTCCTGCAGTAAACAGTGCTTGAGCTTGGAAAGACTGGATTTCTATTCTAGCCAGTTCTGGTATAGCCACCTGGGCCTGCCTACAACAGCCAGCTCCCAGAATCCCTCACTGAGAAAGTGTGGATAGCAAAACGGAGAGAAAAGGGGACAGCAGATCAACGTGCCTCACCAGCTGTCCCCAGCACGTTAAAATCTATACATTTGGCCACAAAAATGGAAACTGCAGAAAGAAAAAAAAAATTCCTGGATGCTTTTTGGAAGATGCTCCCAAGTGGTCTCTAGAAGTTTCAAAATTTTTGTTTATTTGGGAGGGGCTTGCCTGGTGAGTTGCTTCATTTTAGAAGTACATATTGTTAATTTTGAATTAAACATTTGCTGAAATCTATTCAAACTGTTCTTCATTTTTCATGCTATAGGAATGTAACCCTATTCTTTCCATATTATATCTGACCCTTGTATTAAATTTTCTGTTAAAGAGTGATTCCCAGGAACACATCTGCTTCCTTACCTGAAATATATACCTTATAAACTCTAAAAGAGGGCAGGGTAGCTTAGGGCAGGCTTTTCTTCAGATTATGTTATTTCTTTATTTCACATTTTAGCAATCAACACCCAGTCCTTTTTTATGCATAATAATTTCAGATTAAAGAAACACTTTTTACTGCAAACAAACAAACTTGCTTCTTTAGTGCGGGCTGGGTAGATAAAACAACTGAAATTGAAACTGGAAAGCCTAGCAGAGATAACCTGAAAGGATGAAGTGTAACTCCAGCTAATGAAGGGATGGCCTCTAACTCCAACTAACTCATCCAGGGCCATATTACTATACCATTTTTTCAGGATCAGTGTGGTTGTGCTAGTGAGAAGTCCACCTTCACTTAAGAAAAGTCTCTAGTGAGCATATTTTAGTGAGTCCTTTGTTATGCTTTTACTCTGCCTCATGTAGTGAATATTCCAGAGGATCGTATCCTGAAATTTGTTCTTGTTCTTAAAACATAGTGTTATTCTTTCAATGGAAGCTGACCTTGTTTGTCAAATTACAAGTTTAAAAGCCAATGTAAAATGCACACACAGCAAAAGGGGTGAAGCACAGCTTCTGGGCCACCTCCCTCACAGGTATACTGGTGGGAACACAGGAGAGGGCCTTCTCAGTGCCTGCCCCCAGGCTGTGGAACCCTCTTTCCAGAGAAGTCAGATTGATACCCTCCCTACTATCTTTCCAATCAAGTAAAGATATTTTTATTTAGGCATTCAGTGTGTGATTATATGTGACCTGTTTAACAGAATGGGCTGGATCTTGTGTTGCTGATGAGTGCTTGAGTTTTTAATTATGCATTTTAACATTGTTTTAATTCTTTTTGATTGATTGATTGATTGATTGATTATGTTTTAACTTTTGTATTCAATGGGTTTTAACTATGTCTTTTTAATTGTCATAAGCTTCTTTGAGTCCCAACCTGTGAAAAAAGTGGGGTATAAATAAAGATGATGATGATGATGGTGACCACCTGTCCCACCCCAACTATTGTGCTGCCAGATTCCAAGGAGCTGACACTAAGAGGTATGTAGATAAGATGATAGATACATACATATATAGATGTAAGCAGAAGGAAATTGTAGTGGTTGTTTGTTAAACAACCCTATGCAAATAGCAGGAATTCATAGAAAGTTTAGTCACATTAAGCAAAATCAGGTTTGTTCATCAATTTGCTACTTTCTTCTTCACCATGCAGAAAATCTGAGTGGGATTCTCAGCATTGTAATTTGCTAAATCCCATTGAGCTCAATAAATCCTGCACATTTATTGAGCTCAATGGGATTTAGCAGATTTGCAGATTTATTGAGCTCCTCCTAGATTCTCTCAAGACAAGGGAAGGTGAAAGTGCGTTAGGCTGAGTATTAGCATTTAACAGCATTTTAAAAGTCTCTACCTTTCATTGAAAATTACCTTGCTGTATTCCTCAGCCAGGGTCATTCTAGCCCAGCATTTTGATTTTAATCAGCTAGACATTTCAGGCACAATGGACAGAACTGGTTCTGAATTTGGGAAAAAGCTTGGGAAGAAGTGCCTCTAATGGATAGCTCTCCCTCTGCTAGAGGGCAAAATGGGTGGTGGCAACTATCAGCTGTCACTGATTTCCAGCCTACCCACATGGTCAAATATGACCGTGGATGGATGGGGCTGCTCTAAAATTAAAAGAGGGCTCCTGCTTTGGGCTCCTGAGAGTTAAAACAGGATATAGAATCATAAGGCTGGAAGGGGATGCAAGGGCCATCAATTCCAACCATCTGCCACACAAGTATGCACAGCACAAGCACTTCCAAAAGGCAGTTATTCAACCTCTGTTTAAGGACATTCGAAGAAGAGACTCCACTACCCTCTGAGGCAGTCTATTCTACTGTAAGAGTAAAAGGATTATTTCTAATGTTTAGGTGGAATCTTTTTTCTTGTAATCCGAATGCATTGGTTTCTCTTCCAGTCTTTGGAGCAACAGAAAACAAGCTCACTCCTACTCAATATCCTTTCAGGTATTTACATATATCTATAATATCCTCTCCTAGGGCCTTTCCACACTACACTGTTATAGTGCTATTATTCCACTTTCAACATCCAATGGAAACCTAGGGTTTGCAGTTTAGGGAGGGCATTTAGAATTCTCAGCCAGAGAGTTCTTTGGCCTCCCTAAACTGCAAACCCCAGAATGCAACAGAATGTTGAAAATGGAATAATAGCACTATAACAGTGTAGTGTGGAACTGCCCTTAGTCTTCTATTCGCTAAGCTAAACAAACCCAGCTCTTTAAGCCATTCCTCATAGGATGATTTTTACCATCTTAGCCACCTTCTTCTGAACATGTTCCAGTGCCAATATCCTTGACTGTGGTGTCCATACCTGGACATAGTATTCCTGCTGAGATCTGACCAAATGAAAGGGAGAAAGACAGGAAGGAAGGAAGGGAGGAAGGGAGGGAGGGAGGGAAACTGCTAGGTAGATGGAAAGATTGTTCTGCACATATCCAAAGTCCATCGCCTTCTTTGCATGAAGAAGGTAAAGATTTCTGTTCCAAATAAAGAAAACCAAATAATTTTTTTTTAAAAAAAAGTTTGCTCTTCATTACAGAAACACTTGAGAATTCTATGAGAAGTTGTAAGGGCAGTTCAGTGGATTATCAGAAGATGTCATGACCGTAGTCAGCCACTTTAGAATTGCAGCTATCCTGCTTTCTGTGAATGTCTCTTTCACAGCCAGATTTGGACTGCATGTAACACACCTGAAGTCCAAGTTTGAAAAGAAAGAACTAAGAGCCAGGGACTGGACATAGTGCATCTAGCAAGCACTGCTAGAAAGCGCAGCTGCTACGAAGGAGACTTTTTAAGAAGAGAGAGATGGAGGAAGGATGGGAAGCATGACTATCCCTCAGGGGCAAGGGCTGCTGTTGCACCAAATGCCAACAGCTTTTCAAACCTAGGCGGAAGCTATAAAGTATGAAATATAATGAATAAAAGTTGGCAACCACCCATGTGGAGCTGTCAGCCTAATAAAAACAATAGTAACTGGCAGCTGGCATTTAGGTGCTACGAGATGGCAGTTAAGAAATTTTTCATGAAATAAAACTGTTCTTTCCAGCCTTGGGGGAGGGGAGGGAGAGCAGGGCATTTTGCAGCCTTGCGGGGGGGGGGGTTCTTTTAGTGTAAAGGAGATGTAGTACTGGATTAAGTCCATTCTCCCTTTCTCCTACTGAAGAACAGATGGCATAGCAATTAAAGGACTAGCCCAATGACAAATGAGGTTCTGTTCACAGTGGAACAGAGCAACACTTTACTCATGAAGTTCATATCCCCTGGATCTTGTTGACTGGAATGACCCAGGTTGAAGTACAAATCTTTGGATTCCTTGAATACAGCAAAGAACTTCTAGTAGACATGTACTAGACAAAATGAAAGGTCAAACACACAAAATGTAAAACGTTCCATGAAGCATGCGAATTCTGTTTGGTGGCTGCTATCTGTTGCAATGTGCATATACATAAAGCAAAAAAAAAAAAAGTGGTACAAAATGTATACAGAGATCTGTCTCTATCTTCAGGTACTGATTAATTGTACTTTCAAATAATAACAAGGACTAGAGTGGTAAAGGACAGTTTTTTCCCCTACTCTTGCAGTGAGGATGGAAAAGGTAGATGCTTGACTGAAAGCTATGTTGGAGAAAGTATCCCCATTAAAGTAGTGTTGCTAAAAATGCTCCATGTTGAGTCATCTGTTACAGTTACTGTGAAAGTACATGTCATAAACACCTGTGTATCACACACTAATAAAGGAGAATGTTCAGGTGGGTTTCAAAGGAATGTCATTTGAAGGCTAGACGTTAGTTGCAATAGCCATACAGGACCTGAATAATTGTGTTGAAGACTCCTTTTTCTATGCCCAGCTTTTGTCTGAAATTTGTCAAGAAAATTCAGCATTCTGTGTAAAATATTAACTCATAATGAGATTCTTGCCTCCAACACAGTAGATTGAAGTCTTGAAAAATTAAGTAGTGAGATCACATTTTATACTCAAAAATAGTTCAGGCATTATGTTTACAGTTCACAGACATGAGATTTTGTTAAATGTACACCTGAGAACATATAGTTTAGAACTGTCCACCAAACCAATGCAACTGGCATCAGAATTGTGCATAGCTATCGGTCCTCTGTTACCCTAAGAGGTGGGAGACTTCAAGGTCCATCTGCAATGCCAGCATCTCCTTAGAATTTGGGGGAATTATAGCTCAAAGGAGGCCTGCAAGAGGAGGGTAACGGCAGGATCTTTTAACCTGCGTATACCAGTACAAACTGTAAGAGGACTCCAGTTAAAAGTAAACAAGGCATTTTATTTGGAATTAACAAATACACAAGAAATCAGACACTCTCAAGAAGCACACAAGGCTATCAAAAAGGAGGCAAGAAGGGCTGGATAGAGAGAAAATGGGTGGAAAGGGTGATAGTTACCAATCCTGAAGCAGAAGGTCAAAGCAGAGTGGCTCAAACAACGCTTCTGAGGGTAGCAAGAATGAACAGAGGTCTGGGCACTACATATTACATCCCGGTTTTACAACGTACTGAGGCTGGAGCTGAGGTTTTAATGTCCTGTTTCCTGTCCTCAAGGAGGGCGCATGGACAGAGCAGTCATTACTTTCTCACAGGATTGACAAAGGAGTCCAGAATTGTTTTATCTCTAGGTGACCAAACATTGATGGGAGTCCTGACAATCACTTAATGTTTTAGTCAGGTAAGGTGAATAGAGAAGGTCTCCATAGGATACGCTCACAATAGGGGTCCCTGATTGCTTCACTGGGCTGTTTTGCCTGCTATTGTTTTTGGGGTTGCTTGTACTTTAACAATTTTTGAAAGGATTATCCCAAGCCCATCAGCATCGGGCTTTCCTGTCTAATCCTGTCTGAGGTCATCATAACTTAGAATAAGCTTACAGCCAGCACACTTCCAAACAGGTGTTCCAGCCATAAATATGTCCAGTTATGAAAATAGCACATCCCACAGAGTGGGAGTGTATGCTGTGGTAACACCTCCCAGTTGCAAACCCATGTTTATGTGTGGGATGATGCTAAGAAATGCCTGTTAAACCACTTACCTGTTCATGAGAATCTGATTCCAGTCATGGCTACAAATCTGAAGCAAACAACAACAATAATTATTTGTATCCTTTAAGAATTCCTCATCTACCATGCATATACATTGACTTCGTTCTGCTGTCCTGATTCCTGCTAAGCTGCCTTACCTAGCAAGTTACTGAAATTAGTAGATCTACCTGCTAAGTGTAACACTATGTAATGGAAATGGAAATTTTAGGAGAGATTATTTTTCTGCAGACTCAAAATACTTGCTGCTCCTAAGAGTCTCTGAACTGTTTATTTCATAAAAGTTGTTTAACATAACATTTTACAGAGTGCCATATTTTTGCATGTGTGCTCCATTCCCATCCCCTCTCCTCTACCTTCCACTAGAAACAAAAAAAGGGAGGGGGCCTCAGTCTCCTCCAGTCTTTTTACCGATGAATAAACAGCATGCAAGTCTTCCTCTGAGCCATCGTTTCCCTGTGGGTTAAAAAGTATTTGTTCATTTTTATGAATGTCAGCCTCTTGATATTCATAGCAAACACACCATCACCCCTTCAGTCTCCTGACATTCCTGGTAAACAGACAAGTCTTTCAGTAAATGATGATCACCCCAGCAGAAGAGAGAAGGCGTCAGGTTACAAATATTCAAGGGCACAGAGCTAAGCTGTTCCATAGGAAGAAACAGAGTGCAGACAGAAAGAATATTGTAATTCTGGGGTGGCACAACATGCAGCCTTTAGGGGGACATATGGTCCCATAGGCACTTGACCTACAACTGCCTGTTAGGAGTACAGATGATTGCAGATGAGTTTTAACAAAGCACATCTTTTGCCCTGTTGGTTACGGCAGTTTGAAAACATGAGAGCAATGAGATTGTCTCCATGTGTAAGTGTTTTTTAGAAATAAATAAATAAATAAAAAGGCTGTGTGCTTCTCAGGCAGAAATCAACAGGTGAAATTTTTGCCACTGTAGACATAGAAGGGAAAGCAACATCCCTAGAACAGTTAAAAGCACAGAGCATCTGTGCATATTAGTGCGGACTCCTGCGCAGCAGTGGAACATTAATTTATGACCAAAACCAGATTTTTGAGATGTGTTATTTTTAAAAAAGCTGCTGTGAGCTTGAATACTCCCACCTCCTCTCTTCTCCTGCTCTGGAAGATTTCAGAATCTTCCATATTTATTTCAGGTTAACTACTTTAGAATGTTGTAGGAAGCCTAAGCTGTAGCTAATCTTAACTTTGGTTAAGTGAAACAAGTAAACAGCGTAAATGGTAGTTTGAAGTTAGCTTCTTTATCAAACTATGGCCAGGTTTAACCACAGTTTAACTTTGGTTGGAGTATGATTCAAATGACATGGAGTGCTAATTTAATTTTTAAAAAAGCAAAAGCATCAGATCTCATCCTCACAGCCATGCCAAAGGACAGGAGGAAGAAATGTTAAACTTACTGAGGCTTGTTCCATTGCACTGAAGCCAGCGGGTCCATGAATGGGCTTCAGGGATCTGTTCAACTGGATTATGTTTTTCCTTCCATTTCTTTCCCCTTGCTCTAAAAATTATCTTTGTGAGAAAAAAAATCTTTTTATGTTTAAAAAGAAATTAATTTATTAGTACATTATTTCAATCCTAATGCATGTAGGGTAACTGTGGGATATTAGTGTACACAATCAGGTAATATTCAGTCATCCTTTTCATTGTGTTATGGGTATGGGCTCCATACCTTTAATCAGATTCTCAAAGGTTAAGAATCACTGCACTAAAAACATGGCTCAGCATTATACCCCTAAAGGGCCATCATCCCATTACATATGATAATTTCCTTAGTAATGCAAAATTCATGTTTTAACTTGATGCTGAAATGAAGCCAAAGTCAAGGACAATCGGGCGTCTAAGAGGTGGGTGTTCTATCACCAGAGCAACACAACAGATAAGACCCTTTCCTACATCCTCACACAGTGTGTTGCCCATAGTAGTGGGACACAAAGAATGGCCCTTGCAGGATCAGTTCAGCAATACAGAGGATCAAGTGTTTCCCACAGCACATCTTGGGTTAAAATGCCCTCTTATGTAGACTCTCCTTGTTTCAGTTCTGAAGTGGAGACTGGAAGTAAGAGGGTGTCCCAGTTCAGCCACACAACTTCATGGCATGCTCCTTCATCTGCTTGGCTAAAAGGCTTCACCTTTTACAGCCACACAGCCTTCAGTAGCAATTTTGGTTGAGGAAATCTTGTTTGGCAAGTTTCCCTTGCATTCATGTCTATCTTCTGAGCCTCCCAGGCTACATCCAACTGGCTACTGTGGAAAGAGAAAGCTGGTCTTTCTTAAGTTTTATTATCCGATGCTATAAAACAAAAATACTGGGTCACTGAAAATAGGTACCAAACATTTTTGAATGAATAAGTTTATCAGAAGTAGCTGGGGATGACAAAACAATTCTAACCACTCTTTCACCTTAAGAGTTTGTTGGTATATCACAGTGCTATTTGGTCTTTGTTTTCATTTTCCTTTCTCCTCAGAATCTGAGTTCTGAAGCTACAAACCAGTCTACAGACTGGAGAGCTGAGTAAGTGGTCACATACAGATGCATATTTTTTTTTTCCTGTCTGGAAGCAAATTTTTCATTCAAAAATTTCAACTATCTCAAAGCTCTGTGCAGCTGCTATCTCGCACAGTCCAGGCTCTGTGTATAACTGTTGTGATCATTTGCATCAGCAAGCACAAACATCAGCTGAGACCATTTCAAGCAGATGGATAATATTTTCACACACCCAAACTGTTCCATGTGTTTGGTTTTTTCCCTCCTTTTTAAAAAAATGCAGCAGCATAGCCAGCTTGATGACAAAAAAGGTACTTTTCCCCTCCCTTGAGTATCTTGTGCTGCACATCCAAATCTGTCTTGGTCTCTCTGAATATCTCTTTGTCATCAGCACAATTAATGATGGTTTCCTTATCTAGGATATTAGAAGGCCTCCAGTCAGTTCCAGCATCCTCTGGAAGACGATAACTCTGAGTCACTCTAATGCCATAATAAGATGCATAACAGCTGTAGGAGTGATACCTTGGCAAGTAAAGCTGAAATGTTTAAACGAATAGTAAGATTTAGCTTGGAGGCTGTCTATAATGTACACATCACGTTGGTCTGTCATGTTAGAGCTTGATTCCAGGAATCCAGGTCTTACAAACCCAAAGGTGTCCAGACCAAAGTATTACTTCAGATGCCTAAATAAAGGTAAATATGAAGTAGCAGAAGGAGAAATGTAAAATCAAAGAAACTGCTATAGCGTTCAGCTTCTCCTGGTGACACAGGTTTGCAGTGATGGAGGTGCTCCTGAATCCATTACTAGAAGCAATGATTCAGGTTTTTCTAGAATGACCACTTTCTCATGTGAGCATTTGCCCTTTAATTCCTTTAATTCCAGCATCAGTAAAGGAGTTCCAGCTTGGTGTAGTGGTTTGACCACTGGGCTTGGTGTAGTGGTTGGACCCTGGAAACCAGGGATTGAATCCTGTTTGGTCATGGAAACCTGTTGGGTGGCTTTGGTCAAGTCACACTCTCTCAGCCTCAGATGAAGGCAAAGGCAAACCTCCTCTGAACAATCTTGCCAAGAAAACCCCATGATAGGTTTGCCTTAAAGTCGCCATAAGTTGGAAATGATTTGAAGGCACACAACAATAACAAAAAGTAAAAATCCTTATGCAGGTTTCTGTCTCAGGTGCCATATAACAATAACAACAAATCAGTCAAGTCCTGTGGCCAGAATCCTTTTGGTGTCTTACACCAGCGTAACAGACCATTGCTCCAGAAAAAGATCTTTTTTGAAGCAGTACATCACCCTCGCCTCAGGCTTCATGGTATCCGTAGCCATTTTCCCTCTTCCATGGTGCTCCTGATTAATTATGCTGGCCAACAGGATCATGGCCTATGAACCACTATCCTGTAAGAAGCATAAACAATGTGGAAGTGTCATTGGTTGTTGTTTCAAACGATTTCGAGCATGGCTGATTTTTCTTTGCATCTTCCAATCTGCCGACTAGTTCTGTAGACAGATATAACCACAGACTTAGTTTATTGCAGGTAGAAAGCATGTGACTCTCCAGAAGTTTGTATTGAACTACCATCAGTTCTACCAAGCTGGCATAGGCAGGATGGGACCTGCAGTAATACTGTTTAGTTAACCTGAAGTCTACTGAGTAAATTTCCTGGCCATGGCCCTTTCCGCACCTTACTTTTTCGCAGCGCTAGAGCACAGGGATTGCACAAGCAGCCTCTTCCAAGAGGCTCTCACATCCCCGCTGCTTTGCCTCCGCAGCCACTGTCTGCTGGCAAGCAGGCTGCATGAGGGCTCCTCCTCTTCCTTCCACGGTGTCCCAGGCTACGCTGGGGCAGGAAGCACGAGCGCCGTGGCTCCGGAGGCTCTGCACACACGGTAAGTGCACGCGGGACCCTGGAGCAATGTGTGATCATGCACCATTTTTGGCTACAAGCCAAAAATGAAATAGTGTGCAATCGGTGCCTGCCGGCCCCAGCAGCATCGCGCAATTGCAAGGATGTCATGTGGACCGCTCCTCGCAATTGCACGACATTCCAGAGGCCCTTTCACATGATGAATGCCATGCGAAAAGGGCCCAAGTGAGGATTTGAACAAAATTTGTGTCCACGAAGTCTTCTAGTTATCATATTGGGTCATAGTAGAAGCCATCAAAAAGCAGTGAAAAGGTTAATTCTTCCAAGACTGGAACAAATTTAGATGGCTAGCTAAACCAGAACTGCCTGTGTAGTTCTCCATATTTCTCTAGGAAAATTCTTATTTTCCACCTCACTTGATACAAGCAAACACTTGTAGGCCGGAGACATTGTGGTCCATGCAGAATGGAATGTTGAGTTCCTGCCATATGTTTGCAGATTTTAACTTTGAAATGTGGGCACAATACCACAAGCTGTCAAGTTGTGTAAAAACTTAAGCAAAGACAAAAACATACGGTAATATTTACCAGATGAAACTTCTATGTAATCTTGTTGGAATTTTGGGAGTATCCAACTTTCATAGATTTTGAAATAAGCCATGTATCTTTTGTTTTTACCAATTTTCCCTTATGATGAGGGAAAGAAAACAAAATATTAATGAAAATGAAGCA
This sequence comes from Cyclura pinguis, assembly GCA_030412105.1. Taxonomy (NCBI): domain Eukaryota; kingdom Metazoa; phylum Chordata; class Lepidosauria; order Squamata; family Iguanidae; genus Cyclura; species Cyclura pinguis. The sequence goes on along the minus strand of CM059600.1, from coordinate 104,943,157 downwards.
TTTTCTGTGGCCAAACAATGAACTCACTGTGGCCTTGGGAAGATTTAGATGTATATTCGTTTTTCTCTTCTTGGCTTATGAAAGAGGAGGTAGTCTTCCTTCAGTTTAGTAAAATGTTAGCATCTACCAAAAAAGTTGCATGCCCTTAAAAAGATAATTTTTGTCAAATATTATTATTCTATTACAAAGTTCCATTCTTTCATATTTAATATATCTCATCTTTAACATAATTATTTCAATATTACATTTTGGTATTGAAAGCTTTTTAAAACGAGAACCATTCCAAATATTATTGTCACTATTGTGGTTTGCCAAATTGCTGTTAAAGTCATTATTCCTTATAACAGCAAATTTGGCTGGTCAAATGTTTATCAGTTGGGAGGCAAAATGGAGCAACCCGCCAAAAAGGCAATGCTTTCTGTATAGCCAGAAGATTCTCTTGTTTAATAATAAAATTATTAAATTTTCTGAATTAAGAGAAAAGTTTTTTTAAAAAAATAAAAGTTGTAAGCTTCCAGGACCTGCATACTTTCAGGACATATTGATAATTGGGGCAACAGAGAAAAGTAGATCATCTTATTGCTTGAAGATCAAACTTTTGGTTCACGCAAAAACACCAGGCATCCTGTGCAGTTTCATGGGGAAACAGTGTTTCCAAGTTACAACTACGTGAAAACCCAGAGTACATGGGCACCTCTTATTTTCGATCCTGGAAATAAAATGGGAATCTAAAGAACCTTGGACTACAGAGTCTAGCAATTAAGACTTTCATTGGGTTTCAGTTGAACCATGGAATGTTACAGACATTACAATCAAGAACACAGATGCCAAAAAGTTAAATGTCCTTTTCCCATTCCATATCCCACCTTGTCCAGTTATATACTAGTTGCTGGAAAATATGAGCAAATAGCTATTGCACTGGTGTTTTTGGACTACAGCACCCAGAAGCTCCCAGTGGCCATGCTGGCTGAAAGGATTTGGATATTCGTGGTCTAAAAGAGTAATTCAGGCTCTAGTTCAGGTTGTGGCCTTCCCACAGGCAACCAGTCATTCACTGTGTGAACAAAATGCCCTCACAACTTGCAAGATTATAGAAGGGCAAGAAAGTAAAAAAAGATGTCCCCTGCAAAGCTTAGCTGAGACTCAAGCTTTACAGGCCCAGGTTGGTTGGAACCCTAGTTAGGTGGTAGGGATATACTGCCTCATTGTGTAGAAGACTCCAACTTATGTGTTACTATTTTGTTGTGCAACAGTATTCTCTGAATGCCAGTATTTTATGTCCACCAAACTAACTCTAAAATATTGATTGAGAGAGAAACTACCACAAACACTTCCTTGCTTCATGATAAAGTTCACCTTGGGCTGGGCTCCACCATTTTCCTGCTCTACATGAACGCAATCTATTTTGGGGCTGTAAGACTTTTTCTTTCCTTTCCTGGAGTGGCTTCTGTATGCTGATGGATACTTCCTCTTAAATCCATACTAAATTGGTGGATAGATATAGGCCATTTCCACACGGGCATAAAGAAACGGTGCAGAGCGTCCTCCAGGGAGGACGTCTGCACCTGGGAGCGGACTGGGTCAGACCTACTTACTGTAGTTCCACACCTCAGCCCACTCCAGAACGACCCGAAGTGGTCATCCAGCATGCTTTTGAAAGACCGCTTAAAACAGGTCTTTCAAAAGCACGGAGCATGGCACTCAGTTCCCGCGCTCCGGTGCAGATTTGCAGGCTCTGCCAGGGGCGGGCTTTAGGTTGGTGAGCTTCAGCGGTTGGTCGAGAGCCTCGACCAACCAGAAGCCACCATTTTCATCCCTGGAGCAGTGCAGAGCAATGACCAGACCAGAGAGCCAAGAAGTCCGGTAAGTATCGGCACGGGGCAATTCCCTCGCCCCCTGTGGAAATGGCCATAGAAGTCATATGCTCTTCCGTCCCCAAAAGTGGCAAAGGAAGCTGGCATACATAACAGACAGGAGGTCTCAAGCTCACTTCAAAGTCATACCCTTCACCCCTGACCCAGAACAGATACTTTTTACCATGATCTTAAAAATAAATCCTTTGGGCACAATCCACTCTGCAGCTCACATGATGTAGTATGGGCACAACAACAACAGGGAAAGGAAAGTTGAGTCTGGTGGAATCCCTTGTGTGAAGCAGCACATAGAATGTGGGAAATCAGGATATAGTGTTATTCTGATAGACATTTAAAATAGAAAGTTTTTTAAAGAACAGGCTAGAGGGTGCTGTATTGTTTTAAACTGAGATATTTTTAGTAGCTTTTTATCTTTTTGACTGCATTTTATTCTTTTAACTGGAGGTTTGAATTGTTTTAATACTGTGAATAGTTTAATTTTATTTTAATGTTCATATTTTGTATTGTTTTTAATTGCATTGTTATTTTAAATTGTAAGCCACTTTGAGTCCCAATTTTGGGAGAAAAGGGAGATACAAATAAATATCACAACAGCAACAGCAATGTGATTGTCCCCTTGATTTGAACACGAGGATGGACAACTTTTGCTCCTCCAGATGGGGATGGATTTCAAGTCCAATAATTCCTCACTACTGGCAGTGCTGCTAAGGTTGATGGGAACCATAGTCCAGTATCATTAGGAGGGCCAGAGTCTGGTTATCTTTGACTGAAAATGTGCTGACTTCTCTCTGTCTTTGTTTGTGTGTATGCTTTTTCTCTTACATACACACATGCACACACATTTCTTCATTATCAAATATAAATTTCAATAAAGAAGCCTGAGAATCCTTATCTATGTAAAAAATGGAAATATCTATAGTGACGAAAAGAGTTAGATCCAGTTAATCTATCATAGCATTAAGGGAAACACAAGGTTATAAAGAAGGATTTAAAAAATACGTATAAGGTGCCTTTGCAAAACTGTAATAGACATGCCAGATTCTTTTTCTCACTTTTCAACAGTTGTGGTGCATATTCTTGGCAACAGTTCAAAGAAATGAAGTGTTCTTTTTATGGGAATTGTCTTTCACACAGAAAATGTAATTAAAAGAATAAAAGAATATGATGCGTTAGAAAATGGAAGCCACAACAATCTTCCAACTAAGCTACCATAGCTAATTTTTTGTAACACATATTTAACTGCTTTCAAAAAGGGAGAGGGGGTTTTACATGTGCAGCCCCTTCAAGAAATTGTCTTTGGTTCTATCCTACCCAGCTGAGAACTGTCAAAACATCTAAGCATATTGTGTGTCCTAATAACCAGTCTGTTTCCCTAGCAAAGAAAAGAGGTTGGCGAGGATGGTCAGAAAGCACAGAGGGACAGAGGGCTTTCTATTTATAACTTTTATAAGGCCCTGTAAGAGGAGAGCTTGGGAACTGGGTGGCTCATTGCACTTCCCCTGATGTGGACTCTACGGAGTATTGGAAAGAATCCTATTACTGACCACTACAAAGCCCTCTGTGGTTCAGTTAAGAACCATTCTTCATATTGAGAACGCTGTCAGGAAAAGTAATACTAGTCTGCCAAGAGAAGTGGCGACTTTTTCATAAATGATGCAATGGGAGCTTCTTATAAGTCTCAGCAAAAGATCACTTACTGTGATAAAACGGTCACAACACCTCCTTTTAAGCCACTTCAAATCTCTCAGAAAGAATAACAAGTGACCCAGCTAATTTTAGCCGGAAGTATCCTTCACTGAAGCTGCTGGTGACAATGATGTCGATGACAACAATAATTTGTATTAGGAAATAAGTAAAAAAAAAATTGTCAAAAAGGTTAACATAAAAATTCTATGGGACTTTAGGCTTCTAGCTGAGAAACGATGAGAATGCAATATGCCAGACATAACTGTGGCTGAGAAAAAGAAAGCTTAGATTATAGATGCAGCAGTCCTGGGACACAGCTGAACTGAAGGGAAAGAGAGGGGAAGATTACAAAACTTCAAGACCCAGAAATTGATATTCATTGACTCTTGAGACAGAAAACTACTTGGGTTCCAGCAGTGCTCTGGGGGCAATTACAAAGAGACTGACAAAATGGCTGCCTTGGGAACTGTGCTGGGAGAAAAGTGAGATATAAATAAATAAATATCAGAATGAAATCATCATACATAGGATTGCAATATCACAATTACAAAAGGAGCACTTTGGAACATGCCACATTGTCCAACAATACCTCACCTGGTTCTAGACTCTTTTTTTTAATTTTATTTTTAAAAATATTATTTATTGAATTAGAAAACAAACAAACCAACCAACCAAGACAAATAACCTATACAAAACCTAATACACAATACATATTACACAATACACAATACATATTACAAATACATAATAAACAATGCATCATTATTCCTATGTATACATCTATCAACACCTGAATTTGTACTTATAACTATATTAACCAATCTCATATTCCCATTCATTTCAATCTTAAATTCCTTAGGTTCCTCTGGTTCTTCTTCTCTACCCTATTGATATACTATTTATTATTTAATATTTATTATATCATTTGTTATTATTTATTATTCATTATTCAGGAAAAATCCATTAATGAGAATAAGTAATTATATATTACTTATATATATCTTATAATGTTATCCCTTACTAGTACAAAAGCATAGAAATACATTATGTTATATCTGCGAGCATACATGCACTTACTATAAACCATAAACAAAACAAAACAAGACCAAACAATACAATACAGTGCAATAGACAATACAATAAACAATAAATACATTCTTTAAAACATCCTCATACATACTCCAAACATACCTGTGACTTCTTTCATTTACGCCACTGGGTCAATACTCATATTCTCCTTTTCAATCCTGCTTTATGATTATATTATCCCATAATCTTAACTGCAATTTAGACACTCTGATCTAATCAAGTACAGCAATCATTACATACTTAATTAATTATAAATCTTCTCTGAATGCTTTCCATTTCTGTTTCTTCCTACATCATTATATTAACAGTTCTCACGAAATTAATTTGTCACTTTATGTCTTATTTTATAATATTAAAATATTTAATATTTAATATTTAATAAATTTTAAATGAATGTATGTAAATACCAAAAATCTTATCTTAATGAAATTAATCATACAATCCTGTCAGTGCATAGTCTCCCCATTTCTCTTTCCATAAGGAGTTTAGAATTTCCCATTGCTGTCTAAAATTACTGTTACTTTTATTTTCTAACGTTAGTGTCAACTTGTCCATTTCAGCCAATTCATACAATTTTTCTATCCAATCTTCTAGCAATGGTATATTCGCATCTTTCCAATTTTTTGCATAAATAATTCTCGCTGCATATATCATGTAACATAATATTCTTGAATATTTTTTCCTTACAATCAAATCTATCCCATCAAATATATTCAATAAATATATCTCTGGTAACATTGGAAACTTGACCTTTAGATATTTAACTATTTGTTCATGTATTTGTGTCCAAAATTCTTTTGCCTTTTTACACCGCCACCAACTACGATAGAATGATCCAATCTTTTGGCATTTCCAACATTTAGTGGACTTCTTAGTTTTACTCATCTTGGAAATTTGTAATGGTGTTAACTACCATCTATAATATATCTTAAAAAATTTTTCCTTCAGATTATAACTTCTCGTGAATTCTTGATTTATTTTCCAAGCATTCTCCCATTGTTGTAAAGTTATTGGATGTCCTAAATCTTGAGCCCACTTTATCATATTATCTTTTATCATCTCTTTTTCTAATTCTAAATTTAAAAGCATTTTATATATTTTACTCAATGGCCATTTTACTCCTGGTTTCATTATTTTATCAAATTCAGTTTCCTCCAATGATATTCCCTTATATTTATTATCTAATTTATATTTTTCTGCTAATTGTCTATGTAGGAGCCAGTGCGATGTATAACCTTCTCTAATTAGTTCTTTTTTTAAAATTCCATATTTATCCCTTCTTTTTAAAGTATATGTCTATATGTTATCCAATCTTTCATTTGTATTTTTTCCAATCGATAAAAAGCCTCATGTGGGGAAACCCAATAAGGTAATTTTAAATATAATTTCCTTCTTACTTTTAGCCAGATCGTCAAAATTGCTTTCCTAATATAATGATCCATGAAATCCTTATTATTTTTATATTTATCATACCATAGGTATGCATGCCACCTGTAATATAAGTTGAATCCTTCTAAGTTCAATAATTTTGAATTCTTTAATATAATCCAATCTTTTAACCATATTAATGTAGATGCTTCATAATAAAGTTTCAGATCCGGCAAATTTAATCCTCCTTTCTCTTTTATTTCTTTTAGATATTTTATTCTAATTCTCTGTTTTCTCCCATTCCAAATAAATCTACTTAGTTCCTGTTCCCAATTTTTAAATGGCCTTTCATTTACTATTATAGGTAAATTTTGGAAAAGAAACATCATTTTTGGTAAAACATTCATTTTAATTGCTGATATTCTCCCTAATATTGATAAATGTAATTTATTCCACCTTCTCAATTCTTTTGTTATCTCGTTCCATGTTTTTTTATAATTATTATCAAATAATTCTGAGTTATTTTTCATTATTATTATACCTAGATATCGTATTTTTTTGATGTTTTAAATCCTGAGTTTTCTATTAATTCTAATTCTTGTGTTTGTGTGATATTTTTAGTAATCATCAACAATTTCTCTTTGTTAATTTTAAACCCTGCTACTTCCCCAAATTGTTTCAATGTTTCCATAAGTGCCTTAATACTATTTAACGGATCTTCTAAAATTATAGCCAAATCATCTGCATAAGCTTGTATTTTAAATTCATGTTCTCTTATTCTTGTGCCTCTAATTGCTATGTTATTCCTTATATTATTAGTCAGAATTTCCAAACATATAAAAAGTAATGGCGAAAGTGGGCATCCCTGCCTTGTACCTCTGTATATCTCAAATTGTTTCATTTTCTCCCCATTGATGATTAAACATGCTTTTTGGTCATCATAAATTGCTCTTATCCAATCCATATATCTATTTCCAATTCCCATCCTCCTCATTATTTCAAACATAAAAGACCAGCTTACATTGTCAAACGCTTTCTCCGCGTCTAAAAATATTAATGCCAATTTTTTTCTGATTATATTTCTGGTAATACTCTATTATATCCACAATTATTCTTATATTATTTTTTAGATATCTTCCTGGAAGGAAACCATTCTGATTCTCATGCACCCATTTTACCAGTGTCTTCTTTAATCTTTCTGCTAAGATTAAAGCAAAAATTTTATAATCAATGTTTAATAAGGAGATCAGTCTATAATTTCTTTTATCTCATCTATCTTTCCCCTCTTTGGGAATCAGGGCAATATTTGATTCTTTCCACGAATTTGGAAATTCTTGATGCTTAATAGAATTTAATACTTGCAACAACAGAGGTATTAAGAATTCTTGGAAAGTTTTATAATATAACGCCGTAAAACCGTCTGGACCGGGGGCTTTCTCTATTTTCAATTTCTTAATTGTATCTATAATTTCCTGTGCAGTAATTAATTTATCCAACTCTTCTCTTTAAGTATCCATCAATTGAGTAATTTCCGTTTGTTGTAAGTAATTCATCATCTTATTTTTTTGTTCTTGTGTTTGTAATCTTTTTTTAAACAACTCTTCAAAATAATTAACAAAAATATTTTTAATCTTTGTTTGTTGATAATAGATATTCTGTCCCTCTCTCATACCTTTAATATTACGTTTTTCCCTTTCCTTTTTTAATCTATATGAGAGCCATCTCCCCGGTTTGTTTGCCTGTTCAAATTGTCTTTGTTTTATGAATTTCATTTTCTTATCCATTTCATTAATCATTAATAGTGATAACTGATTTTTTAGTATTTTTATTTCATTTTGTGTTTTAGAATCTTGTGGATTTTTTTTAAACTCATGTTCTTTCCCTTGCAGTTTCTTTTGTATTTGTGTTTCTTTTTCTTTTTTGCATTTTGTTATCCAGGATTGTTCATTTATGAAGAACTCCCTCATTACTGCCTTACTTGCTTCCCATACTGTTTGTGCTGTTTGGTCCTTATCTAAATTAATCTCCAGAAAGTTTTTTAATTCCTCTTTTGCCTTCCCTATTACTAATTCATTTTTTAATAAGCTATCGTTCATTTTCCAATTAAACCTTTTCTCCCCTTGTTGAATTGTTAATAATATGGGGCAATGATCAGATACTGTTCTCGGGAGGGTTTCCATTTTCACGATATTTTTTATCATATCCAATGAAATAAAAAACATGTCTATTCTGGACCAAGTTTTATGACGCTCGGAGAAAAAGTGTATTCTTCTTCTTCACCTTTTATATATCTCCAAACTTCCCCTAAAGACATATATTCCAATAAGTCAAAGAAGGATTTGGGGAGTTTCCCTTGAGTATTTTTACTAACCTTATTTTTATTCTTATTAGATCTATCTAAAATTGGGTTCAAAACCCCGTTCCAATCTCCCATTAAAATCATCTTATAGTTATCTAGATCCAGTAGTTTTCCCAATAATTTTTGATGGAATTTACTTTTATTTTCTAATGGGCCATATACTGCAACAATTAATAATTTTAAATCCTTAATAGTTACTTCAACAGCTATACAATGCCCTAAATTATCATTATAAATTTGTTTTGCTTCATATTTGTTATTTGCATAAATAGTTACTCCTTTTATCTTCTTATTAATTGAAGATGAAAAAGATTGGCCTAATTTATTCTTAATATAATTTAAGTCCTTATTTTTGATGTGAGTTTCTTGTCTTGCAATTATATCTAAATTTAGTTTCTCTAATTGATGAAAGATGCATTTTCTTTTATGGGGGGAGTTTATACCCCCGAACATTCCAGGAGAGTATTCTCAATTTCATTTTATATTTGTTTATTATAATGTTTCCTATTCAGTCTCTTCTGTTTCTTCTTCCAATTTTAAATCTTGTATCGAGTTTGATTCTTCTCCTCCCCCCCCTCCTCCTCCTCCTCCTCCTCCTCCTCCTCCTCCTCTTCTTCTTCTTCTTCTTCTTCTTCTTCTTCTTCTTCTTCTTCCACTTCTTCCTCTTGAACCACTTCTGGTTCTTCCTCCTTTTCTAATTCCATGGACTTCCTCTTTATTTCTTGTTTCTTTGTTCTGTTTCCAATCCTTGTAAAGGTTGTAGGGTATCTTTAATTTTTTCTTCTTCTTGTTCATGTGTAGCATTGTCTGTTTTATTCAATTCTTCCTTATACTTTTTCCAGAACTCTCTTGCTTTCATAATCGAGTTCAGCACAAATCTCTTCTGTTTCCAAAGAAATGAAATACCCTCTGTCCTTTCCCACGTATATCTTATTCCGTGATTTCTCAAAACTTGTGTCAAAAAACTAATCTCTCCTTCTTTTCAGCAAGGTGGGATGTACAACTTTATATATTTTCAATTCATTTCTTTCCACCACAAATTTCTTTGTGTAGCTTTGTTGCAGAACCACGTCCTTTACTCTCTCCCTCAGGAAATATACCACAATATCTCGTGGTATATTCCTCCGCTTTGCGACCACTGAGTTAACTCTGAAGATCCTGTCCAGTTCCAGGTCTAACTGTTCCGGAGCCCATCCTATGAATTGTGCCAAAGGTTGTGTCAGTCTTTCATATAGGTCTTCCTGTGAAGATTCCTTCAGACCTCTTATCCTAATCGATTTGTTTCTGTTCTTTATATCTATTAATAGTGTTGTCCTTTCCAGTTGTTCTGTCCTTTCTTCCATTTTCGATGTCTGTGCCTCCATCTTTGTTGTTCTTTCTTCTACTTCCTTTACCTTTTTGTTCACATGCTTTAATTCCTTTGAAATGTTGTCTAATTTAGTACTGAATGTCTCTAATTCCCTCTTAAGATCTATTTCTATCTCTGTTCTCATTTGCTTCGTTTCTGTTCTTGTTTCCTTCATTTCATTCTTGAATGTCATTGTTAGTTTTCTTATTTCTTCAGTTATGTCAAGTCCAACACTTTGTGTCATGCTCTGATTTTCCATTGTTACTTTGTTTCAGTGAGTGGCATCTTGATTTCTGTAGAAGCTCTTCTTTGAAACAATGTTTGTATTTGTTTTTGTGCTCCCACCCCTGCTTTCCTTTTTCCTGCTGCCACCATCTTGTCTATTTTTATTCTAATTTTATTTTAATCTTTATTTACTTTGTTTTAATCCAATCTATCTATTCTTCTTTCTTTCTTATTTTATTTTTTATTTTATATTATATATTTATTATTATTATTTTTCCCCTTCTTTATTTATTTACTTGTTCAATTGCTCTCAAGATAATGTCTACTTTTATTTTCTATTTTTGTATTCTTCTCCCCTTTTTCTGTCCTTTCTCTATAATTTGTTAACTCTTATCTATCTGATGTTCTTTTCCAAATATGTCCTTGAGTTCTTTCCTTAGAAACAACCTTGAGTATATCTTTGGCAGCTGTTTCTTTCCCTTAGCAAAAACACAATCATTCTATTTCTATTATCAAGCTAGTGCTAGTGCAAATTCTCAAGAGCCCAAATATCAAACAGTCAAAGTGTTGAAAGCAACTCACATATAGTATGATCAAGTCAAGTTTCCAATGCCTCTCATGTGAAAAGCTCTACGTATAACTTTATGATGTTAAACACTTTAATTATACAGTAATATCACCACGTTTCTCCTCTGCATATTTAGTCAGACAGCTAACAATATGTCACAACTATATCACAAATCTATATACACTTAATATCACATTTATTAAAGTCTTTATATTAGTATTCCAATTTTTGTTTTCCCACTCTCTCTGTATTTATTTACCTTTTCAAAATTCCTGTATTCTACTTAGTAGTGACAATCAATCAGTCAAGCAGTTTGCTTTCGTTCTACTCCCCTACCCTTTTTCCTTTTATCTCAATGTCTTTTTCTTTACAACAATTCTCCAAAAATCTTTAATTTTAAATTCTTTCCAGTCTGACTCTCTTCTTTCTTCCCGTTCAGTTACTATGTATTTGACAAGTTCTGTCTTTCTTTTAACTTTGTTTATTCTGTTTCGCACTCTTACCGCGGCTCCTTCTGTAACGGGTTGATGTTACGATCGTCTCTCCACTCAACAACTACTAGTCTCCTCCATTATTCCACTCAGCTCGTGTCAGCTCCTTTTTAACTTTAGTTCAGTAGACTGTCTCTATTCCAATGTCCTTATGATAAATTTTATTACTTAGTGAATTTAACAAATTAGTAAATTGATGAATTAACGACGTTTAAATCCTTCTCCTGCTTCCCTTCCATGTGAGAGATGCGAATGTCTATTATCTTTTCTGAGTATCCCAAAATGTCTCAATAGTAATGATTTATAAGACTAGTGATATCAAATTTTTTCCTAGTATTTTTAACCCTTTAATATGCGTGAGATCCAAGAGTTCAGTAAAAGCAAACCTTCAAGTGTTCTTCTTTCCTATTTTGTCCGGGATTCTAAAAGCCACAGAACACGTTGCTTTTGGTAGATCAGAGTTTTTAAGTTTATTTAAATCCTCTCAGTAAGAATCCGACCAGATTTGACTTACCCCAGCTGGCAATGTTATGCTTTTGATTCTTACGAATCCAGAAGGCAAAAAATTAAACAGAACGATGGTGATGCGGCTAAGCCTATCAAGGCAACCCAGTGTGGTAATGGTGACTCCGCAATCCTGTCAGCTCTTTCCGTGAACAGGTCTCCTCTTTCTCGCCAACTTCTGTCCACTTTTAGCTGATTTCGGGTCCCCTTCAAGTCTCCTCCGTGTCCCCCTTTACCAAGGGGTCATTTCTCCTCAGATCGTCTATTTAAAGAGGAGATTCAGACCTCACTAGGTCTTCGGGAATTCACTAGCCCCGTGAATTCCGTCCGATCCCCGCAACGCCTCCACCAGAAGTCCACCTGTTTCTATATTCTTGAGTGGAATCCAAATCATTGATGGTCAAAATCTTAAACCTGCTGGACTGTGGAATTGCTAATAACCTGTTAATATTATTAATAATAATATTAGCTGTGAAGGCTGGCATGCTGTTGATCAGTTGCAACTGTGTAAGCTGGACTTATACATTCATAATTGTTCAGTATTCATGTATACAATTGTGGCGTTAATTGCCATGGTCACCAGTGCTGGTCCAGATGTACCTGAACAGCCAGCGGCCATGCTGAGTGATGGAGGTTTGTTCTGCCAACAATCAGGGCATGGCAGGATGACATTTCCAGCTTTTCTCCACTAGCAATCTGTCATGGGATGAAGAGTTCTACCTTTTCAAGCCTGGCAGTGCCCCAGTGGAAATGTTTCAAAGATGCTGGAGATGGAGGCACTGGGAAATGATGCTTTAGTGCCTTCCTGGTTGCATGACACATTGAGGTAAGCAGTTTTGGTGAGACCCTGAGGGGTCTCTGCAGGGTGCCCGGGCGCCCCATACCTGGGAGTATGCTGCAGATGTCATTTTCTAGCACCCCAATATCCAGGCTGGGCTGAACAGGCAGGATTTGTTGAGTGGCATCATCAGAGGGATTAAGAGTGATGGAGTTCCACTGATCTTGGTCCACTGTGCTTGCAAAAATAAAATTTGAATTATATGTGTGTCAATACCTGGGGACAGAACAATAAAAGGCAAAGGAGGGGAAAGCTTAGGAAAAATATTGAGACCTACAATAGAGATTCAGTCCTTCTGGGAAAAGTAAGCCATTGTGATTTTCATGGTGATAAGCCAGGAGCAATTCCAAAGAGAGAAAACACCTGAATGAAATATTTATTGTAAGCATCACAATAACAATATCACAAAAAATGACATATCTTAGAGCTTGCCACATTATGTAACACTACCTTACTGATACCTAGAATACTGGATAGACTTTGAATCACTGATGGTCCAAAATTTCAGTCACTAACATCTAGAAGACTGTGAAACTGAAATTATCATTAGAACACCTTCAGGAAATGACTAATTTAAGCTGGCTTACTCCACAGGTTTGCCATTCTGCATCACGACTATATTCTCACAGACATTAATCAAATGAGACTAAGCTACTGTCTTCACTGAAAAATGAGTAAGTCTTGTTGCAGTTGAAGGCAAACAGCTTCATTAAGACACAAAGTTTTCATTGACTGCAGTCTACCTCCCAGGCTATGAAAGTTTATGGCATACCAAATTGGTTAGTCCTTAAGGTCTTAGTGTATTTCTTGTTTTTTGCACTGCAAAATAGAGTGTGGGCCCTAGGACATTTGAAGGGGGTCACAGACTGAAAACCGTGAGAAGGGGAACCCCAAGCGTTTATGTATAACTTGTCTAATTTGGAACCTGATATCATTAAACTTGCAGAAAAGCACCAAGCTCAAGGACTGCATTAGGTCTGATAGATGTTTAATTTCACACAGTCTTTTTTAAAAGTTTTGTCCATTATGTTGGAACGTTCAAGTTTTCCTGGTGTTCAATAATAAATGACTTTCTGTCTATCTGTTGGTGTTGTATCCCTGTTTGACAGGGTGACTGGAACCTGAGAAGGAAGTTGTGGCCAAAAAAAAAAAAAAGTTAAGAATGGCTACTCTAACTTCTTGCATACCATCTAAAACATGCCTTGTAGCAGCTATCAGTCCTCAGAAAGGGTGGTGGCTGCTGCTTCTTCCTGGTAGGGAGGAAAGGAAGGGGACATATAACTCAGCTAGTAAAGTGGCTGGTCTGGACTCCAAGGTGAAAGGAAAAGGAGGGTGCACTCCATCAGTAAGTGTACTCATGCTTCTTCTCTCTTTCAACCCAAGACCAGCTGCTTCTTCAGAAGACAGAAACAGAATTCAAGAGGAAATTAGCATAATAGAGAACTGTGCCAGATCTAACAAAATGAATATCAACAGGAATAGATTTAAGGTACGGCAACTGGGCAGGAAAAATCAGACTTGCAAACATAACTGTGGATAGCTCCTGCTTTTTCAACAGTACGTATGAACAAAGTAAAAAAAATGACTTACATAAATGTAAGTTGGACTTTAGTCACTAACAGGATGGCAGTCTACAGTAATAATGTTCACTGCATTTCCTACACATGAATCATCACTGGTATTAAACTAAATTTAAAAGACCATTTGAAAAACAAACAAATCAATAGAAAAATGGATGTTACAAGATTATTTTCTGCCATTGATTTTCTACCATTTTAAATGTGACCTCTGCACTAATACTAAAGCAGGTTTAAGCACTCATTATCTCTTTACAGCCCCTGCCAACTCTAATAAATCTAGGGAATGTGTCTCACAGAAATGTGGGGCTCTCAATACAGAAAATTCTTACCATTCTGAACAAATCTACTTGAAAATATTGAAATGGAACCATGTCATAAAAGATATACAAGTGTGTCTTACAAGCTGTCACTGCTATGTAAGAGGAAGGATAGTAGCTCAGCAGAAGAGTGTGTGTTTTGTGTAGAAAAGACCTATAGTGTTGTACTTGGCACTTCTGGATCAGAAGACACAGAAGTGTCCTATGTTCTGCTACTTAGACAATGATAGTAGAGATCCTATATCACCTGCTTAGTTACAAATGCATAATTAAATAATATTCCCTGGTCTTATACCTCAAGTCTACCTTAACAGCCAGCAGGCGATCTGAGCTGTGAAAGTCTTTTCTGCCAGTAATGAGGGCACAGTAGAATCATGTTTTCATCTCCCTCTCACCATTGAGTGAGACTCTGATGCGGAATTAGAACACTAGTCCTTGCTTCCGGCTGTCACATCACAGTTTACGGGGGGCAGGGGGGACTGCAAACATCATCTTGCAGTGCCCAGATTGCCAAGACCTCCATCACTTGGAGTGTCCTCCGGCTGTTAAAGTAATTGGGGAGGGGATTTATAATTATGTCCATAATGCCACGATCATGAATATGTAGTACAACTAAATACAGAGCAGATACAGATGCCAGCCTTTGTTTAAACCTGCCCCTGCAAGTGGAATCCGATCCCACCCACAGAATCTTAATTTTCTGCTAATTACCATCCACTCAACTAATTTTATCTGTCCCCTTCATCACTGGATGCAGTGGTGCTGATGGAGATATCACATTCCACAGCATCCATCAAATAACATTGAAGTTGGCAGCTCTTTGGTTCTCTTGCCCAGCTCCTCCCTCTGTCCTTCCAGTACTAGTAATGTGATTCTTTCTTCAGCCTCAATTTGCTGCCACACAACCTCAGTCTGAACAGATCGGCAGGATCATGGCACCTGTGTAAAGAAATGTCAGCACAGCAGGAATAAAAGGCTGTTTCATCTCAGCAATTGTTCTCTGCTGAGCATATAACTAACACAGAGCACAGCTGGTGGTAGTAATCTATATCCATCAGATTTGGATAATAATACCATAGGCAAGTTTATAGTGTTGATTACAACAACAGCCATCTTGAGCATCATCAGAAGCTGAACTCGTGAACTCCAAAGCTAGCAATCTATAGAATTCAAACTAAAGCATGGGCCACCTGAGCCTCAAAACCTTCATGTCAATTTTTTGTATACTGAGAAGCATTGTAACTAGAGGGACAGATTAACTGGATCCCATAAAAGAACAGAACACTAGATAGGAATTCAAAGAATATTAATCAACATGGCTGAGAAATGTATCCTTAGGTGTATGCTGTTGTATCCAATGAAGTCAGCGTTTCATCCTTGTGCAAGTGTTGAACCTAGCATGTTGATTTAGCTTTCACATACACTTGCACAAGCAAGTTCACAGCTCCTTATACCTCTGTTGTCCTGAATGTTGCTTGGGTTGGTTAGTTTGTGAGCTCAACTACTATTGAAATTTGTTGTTAACTGCTATCAAGTTGACTTCAGCTGACAGTGACCCTATGAACAAGAGACCTCAGAGTCACCCGTCATCAACAGCGCTGCTCAGGTCTTGCGGATTCAGGGCTGTGGCTTCCTTGGCTGAGCCTATCCCTCTGTAGTTCAGTCTTCCATTTTTCCTATTGCCTTCTGCCTCACCAAGCATTATTGTTTTTCCTAGTTCAAAATATGTTCAAAATATGGCAGTCTCAGTCATCTTCCAGGGAGAGTTCATGCTTGATTTCCGCTAGGACCCATTGATTTGTCTTTTTAGCGGTCCAGGGTATCTGTAGAACTCTTCTCCAGCACCACATTTCAAATAAGTTGACTGACTTCCTCTCTATTTTCTTTACTGTCCAATTTTCACAACCATATATAGAAATTGGAAATAGGATGTCATGGACCATACGACTAACTTTAGTATTCAATGATGTCTCTTTACACTTCAGGATCATGTCTAGTTCCTTCATAGCTACCCTTCCAAGTCCTAGCCTCCTTCTAATAGCCATTCTGATCATGATTGAGCCAAGGTATTAAAAATCTTAAACTTTCTTCATCATTTACTTTAAAGTTATACAAATCATATGTGGTCATTACTTTTGTTTCCATAATGTTCAACTGTAAACTTGGCTTTACACTTTCTTCCTTGAGTGTCATGCCTTGCCCCAGAGGTCCCAACAGAGAGGAGAAGAGTTCTGATTCAGAGATAGAGGATACCCCAGAGGAACAGAACAACCAACAGTAGCAAGAACCAGAGCAAGAGGAACAAAAGAACCAGCAGCAACAGGAGCCCAAGCATGGGGGACAGAAGGACCAGCAGCTACAGGAGTCAGAGGAAGAGCAAGCAAAGGTACCACCTTGGCAGAATGAAGATAAAAGAAAGAAGGACTCAGGTGTTCAGCTTGTTTATATATCAAATGAGCCCTTATGAGAGAACACCTGCATCGACACTGCTAGACTATAAATGAGAAGCATCTGGCTTCTTTCACCAGGTTTGACAACTGCTCTTCTCAGTGGTCAAAACTTTGTGTCTGTCCCTTGCTAAGAACACTGTCTCCAGTTGGACCTTCACCTTCCATGTGACTACAATTCTGGTTTACCCCTTTCGATTTGACATCTTAGAACTCTGGACTTTTGGCTCTGACTTGAACTTGACCTGGAATGCCCTTTCTCTCTCTGCCATGAGTAAGAGCCTTGCTCCAACAGCCTGCAAATTGCTAATATGTCTTGAGGCCTCTGCCCAGTTGCCTGGCCTGCCTGATACACAACATTAACTTTCCCGAGTAATCACTCAAAGTGGTTCTTGTGGGTTTCTTGGGCTTTGAGACCGTGTTCTGGTTGTATTTTCTCCTGACATTTTGCCTGCATCTGTGGCTGGCATCTTCAGAGGAATGGTAAATTGGAAGTGGAAGTGGAAGTGGAATTGGAAGACGCGAGCCACAGATGCAGACGAAACGTCAGGAGAAAATACAACCAGAACACGGTCTCAAAGCCTGAAAAACCCACAAGAACCAATGGATTCTGGCCGTGAAAGCCTTCGACTCTAAATCATTCAAAGCCTTTGCTGTTTTCTGCCAGTAGTATGGTGTCATCTGCTTATCTTAAATTCTATTTTTTCCTCCAGTATACACTCCTCCTTCCTCTGAGTGTTATCCTACTTTATGTATGATATGTTCAGCATGCAAACTAGACAGACAGGGTGATAAAATGCAGCCCTGGCTGACCTCAATGCCAATTGGAAACTATCAATTTCTCTGTATTCTGTCCTGACAGCAGCCTCTTATTCTTAGTAAAGCTTATGCATCCAGACAATCAAATATTGTGGCACCCTAATTTCTTTAAAAGCAATACACAGATTCATCATGATCTACACAATCAAAAGATTTGCTATAATCTATAAAGCACAGGTTTTCTTCTTGTGGTTAGCTTCATTATCCAACATATGTTTGCAATGTGATCTCCAGTGCCTCTTTCTTTCCTGTACCCAGCTTGGACATCTGGCATTTCTCGCTCCATATTTGACAAAAGTTTTTGTTGTAGAATTTTGAACATCAGGTTTTTTTCATGGGAAATTAATGCAATGGTCCCATGGTTACTGAAATCCCTGATGTTCCCTTTCTTGGGGAGCATTACCAATCTGTGGGACATTGTTTTGCTTGACATTTTTGTTGACATAGTTTAGTTACAAGTAGATTAGATTCTGTCTCTCTAGCTTGAAGGAGCTCTATTGGTATGACATGTTTTCCTGTTGGTTTATTTCTCCAAGTGTAGCTTCCACTTCACTTTCTAAAACTATAGGTCCTTCAAATAGTCTTTCCTTGAATGGATTATGTAATATATTCTCCTGTTGGTCATATGGCATCCTCACCCTTTTTTAAATTTCCCTTTGATTTCTTAGATCTTGTAGAAGAGGTCTCTTGTTCTTCCTTTTTTTTGTTGCTTCTGTTTCTCTGCATTATTATAGTAGTTCTCCTTGTCCATGTGCACAAGTCACTGAGCAGTTGCAGTCAGGGTTCTGCCCTATTTCTGTCATCTTTTAGTTTTGCTTCTCATCTTTCATGAACTGCTTGAAGTGTTTCATCCATCATCCATTGAGGATTCTCTTTATTTTTAGCTGCAGATTGTGTCTTTTTCCTTTTCTCCATGATACTTTCCCTGGTCCAGAGTTCTTCTGGCTTCCTGTCAATTAGGTTTAAGAGTGCAAATCTATTCTTTTTTTTACATTATTTTTAAATTCTACAGCAATGTTCTTCAGGTTGTATTTTTTGGCACAAAGGTTGCTTTAGTGTTCTTCTTTAGCTTTGCTCTAATTTTTGATATTAGCAGTTCATGGTCTGTACCACAATCTGCTCCTGGTCTTGTTTTTGCAAAGAGAATGGAGCTTCTTCATCTGATGCTTCCAATTACGTAGTCTACTTGATTTCTGTACTGGCCATCAGGTGATGTCCATGTATATAGTCACTTCTTGAGTTGCTTGAAGAATGTGTTTGAGATGAACAAACTGTTGGCCTTGCAAAATTCAGTCAGTTAGTTAGTCTCCTAATTTATTTCTTGATCCTAGGTCAAATTGTCCTACAATCTTGGATTCAGCTCTGTTTGCTACTTTTGCATTCCAATAACCTATGATTAGAAGTCCTGTTTTGATGTATGATCGATTTCCCCCTGGATTTCAGAACAGAGTCTTTCAGTTTCTTCTTCCTCTACCTTTGTAGTTTGAGCATAAACTTGCATTATGGTAGTATTTATGGGATTTTCCTGAAGTCTTTGTGATATGATTTGGTCAGACTTTGCGTTATATCCTTTAATTGCATTTGCTACATGTCTCCTCACGTGTATCCCATTTCTTCCTAGATTTTCATTTCCTGAGTAAAACACTATGTAATTATCTGACTTAAAATGTCCTGTTCCTGTCCATTTTAGCTTGCTCACTCCAGGTGTTGCAAAGTTTATACACTCCATTTCTTGTTTTACTATGTCTAGCTTCCCCTGGTTCATGCTTCTCACATACCATATTGCTAGAACATGTGTTGTGCAGCTTCAAACGTTCCTTTCACCTCTGAATATGTCAATGGCTGAATGTCCTTTTGGCTTGAGTCCAGTTGTATCATTAGTCACAGCACTACTTATAGTTGTCCTCTGCTCTACTGTAATAGTTTGTTGAGTGCCATCTGACCTGGGAGTCTCATCATCTGGCACTATCTCTTGTTTCATTTTGGATTGTTTCATCATAAGGTTTTCATGATAAAAGCCATTCAAAAGGGGTTTACCATTCCTCCTTCTGTGCAATACTAACAAGCATTAGCTATAGTGCCGCTACTGTTGTCTCTGACAGAACTGTTGAAATACGCAATCATTAATGGAACAATGCCAGTTCCTGTGTGTTCACTGCTAACATTACATTACATGCAATCCACAGTGTTCATGAAAGAGCTTGGGAAGTTGTAGGAAAGTGGAGCTTTCTGTTATAGCCTTATAGCTATAATGTCCTGTATATCAACTTTATTGCTGAAAAGAAGATGCAGGGATTGGACGTCAATGGTAGGCACTCTTTCTTTTCAGAAAATGAGGGTCAGTATTGGAAGCAATCAGAAGAAAGTCACTCTCAGATAATGAGACACTCTCAGATAAAGATACCACATGTGCTGTTTCTGGTCAGTGGTTTTTGTTTGATAAACTTATTCAGCCTTATTTTGATCTCTGATATTCCATGCTGTTACTGAGCACCAGAACTTGAAGAAAAGTCTAAACAAACCATAGCATCATAGAAATATTTCAAGTTCTACTTCTTGTTATGTAACAGGAATAGATTTGAAATTGCTAAGCTGGCCACAGGTCATTTTGAAAAAATGAAAAAATTACTTAAGGATCTAGAGCTAGGAATAAATTAGATCCACCTTCCATTACCTCTTGCCCTCCAGATTTGTTGGACTACAGCTCCCATGGGATTATGGAGTTATAATCCAACAAATCTGAAGGGCACAGGAGTTGTGAGAGGCTTCAGTTACAGAGATAGCTCTCATTTTCTGTTTCCATTTGAAACCTGCCATTTTGGTGAGCATACCATGATGCTAATAGAGAAAGAGAGACACAATCTATTCCTACATCTCTTTAAGATGAGACCTGTCTGCCTGGCATTGATTGCCAGCCAAAAAGCCATGTGCCATTGGAAATAAAAAGTGCCAGTCAAATTGCATCTGGACTGTTGCTCCTTATTATGGGCAACCAGGCAAACTCAATAATTTCAGAAGCAGGAGTTCTGAGCAAGTGCCCAGATATAATTACCTCCATCATAATGCTACTGTGTTTACTGGGGATAAGATCCTACCAAGGCTGGTCTCTGAGCTGAATGGGTGCCTGTTCACATCGCCATTTCTCTTTTTCTAGGATGCTCGCAGTCATGAGAGTTGAAGCCATCAAAAAAAAAACCATGCTGATTAGAAAAAATATACAGGGACATAATAGCTGTACATAAACATGCTTGCTGACACCACTCTCTACATCTTCTCCATAATATTACATCAAGAAACCAAAACAATGCTGCTGTGAGGGAATGTTCAATAGTCACGAAGTCATAGCGATCATTTACTTCCTGCTCCCAACCCAACTATATGAAAGAATGGAAAAGCTCTGGAGATTAAGCATTCCTTCCAAGAGAGAATTGTAAGTAAACAATGGTAATGCAGTGTACTTTAGAAAAAAGCAGGATTTTTCTGCCCCTTGCTCTCCTGAAATCTTAAGCCAATTTTGGCAGGTACTGCTGCATTAAGTGGTCAGTCTCTCATACTGGTCACACACCGCTTTATTGGAGGCCTGACAACAGCAATAGAAGAGACAAAATTAACCCTTTGGCTCTAAAGGCTAAGAGGGACTCTAGAGCTAGCAGTGGTGAATGCATCAAGAATTTCCAGCTCTCAGCCTCCAGGGGTTAATGGCAATCTGTTGCTGATTTCCCTGGACAATCAGAGTAGCAAACAGTGGTCTTTTTAATGAGCCCCTGAGGACAACGCTGGCATACAAGGCTGCAAAGATCTGGACAAACCAGGGAAACACAAAATGAAAACAACCCAGGGCGTTTATTTTCCTAACTCATCAGTAGCAAACAAAATTTTCATTTAATAAACCATGAAATGATTCACAGAGTTTCTGTGTATTATTGTAAGCACAGCTGGGTAATATAAAAATTGCTTTTCTTTACATTGTTGCTTAGCCCAGTATTGGGTTTTCATCCAAACAAAGCTATATTTATTTGTCTTCTTCTACATATTTATCATTTTACTTCTTCTACAGGCTTTTCTGCATTCAGCTGCAGTGACTCCACCACCTGGGATCATTTGTTGGATCCTTCTTAGGTCAAAAGAAAATGGCTATGAGAGGCAAGGAAACCAGAGGTGGAGTAAGTTGTGCTCAGATCCCGCCGAAATGTATCCATTGAATTCTATACCAAGTAAGTTATATGTCTGTGGAGTACTGTACAGAGCACAGTATGTTTCTTCCATACTGACATGAGATGTTTCACAACAATATCGAACTATGCATTCGCTTTTCATTCATGTGCCAATACTTTCTCTTTTCTTCCTCCCTTTTTCTTCAGTTTTGGTAAGATGATATTAGCTTCTTCTCCCCCGCCCTGCTTTTCTTTATCTTGTATGTATTGTGAGAAATTTATACTATTGTGGATTTTTTCTTAAATTCCCACTGAAATCATCAGACTGACTTAAATTAGCTGTAGGTCATGGATAACTTGTCCCAGTGATTTCAATGGGATTTAAGGATGATTAATGTACACTAACTCAGCCCATCTATGTGCTAAGTATAAAGCCACCTAATTCAGAAAGGGTGGAACCACCTGAAAGAAAAACAGTTAAAGTAATGCTTAAGTTTTAGGGTGAAATTAAATAAACATCAGTCAATGGGGCATCACATCAGTATTCTGTCCATCCTTGACAGAGCTGAAAACCACTTGCCACATTGAAGATGACACGGAAACTACAATAAGTGCAAAGCAAGAAGCAAGGTAACTGAACAAAATAATATATAAAAGCCATATAAATTGGTCTTCAGGAGATCGCCTGGGCTGTCATGCTTACAGTCTGGACTCAAAGTGCTACTGCTGATGTCCAATGTCCTAAAGGACTTGAAATCTTGATTTAAAGCAAAACAAAACAAACAAAGAACCCTCACCCCATGTATACTTGCCAGAGGAGTGGGGACCCTCATTTGCGTCCCCTATGGAAGCAATACATTGGGAGGAAGCATGAGAGAAAGGTTTCTCTGCTGAGGCACTCTAGTTGTAAAAGGCCCTCCCCATGGAGGCCTGATTGGTACTGACATTGGCTTCATTTTGGCACTAGGCTGAAACACGGCTTTTCATTAAAACCTCTGGGGCCTGATTTCACCATAATCTAGACATGCGCATAGTTTTAAACTGATTCAGCTTGTTAAATTGTTTAATATAGATTTACTCTGTTAAAATTACTTTGTACTGTTCTAAGACTTAAATAGGTTTGAATTGTTTTTATTTGTGATATACAGTGCGATATAAATTTACTACAGTGGCATTCAAACAAAGGCCAGCCTAAATGGTTAGTGAAAAACAAGACTAGACAGAAGTTAATATTAGTCAGCACTGACTGTTTAGCACTTCAGGATGGAAGCATGCCCCCACTGAGACAAATGTTTGCATTTAGAGCTGTCCCTATTGTTAGCCAAAGTATAAGGCAGCTGCTTCAGGCAGTAGATAGTACAGGGAAAGGAGAGAAGACAGCGTTGTGTAGACCACAGAGCTTGCCCTGCACCCAAATTAGCCCGGTGTTTTCAGATGCTATCCCCTCATTAGTACTAAAATAAGACCCTTGACCTGAGTCAGCTCAGCTGGGAAGCTGCCAATTTCTTCATCTAAAACAGTATAATAACTTGTGCATCTGAAGCATAAAAGTTTGGAGCCCATCTTGCATTTTTGCCAGCAAAGCTTTGGAGATCCTAAAAACTGGAGCTAGAAACCAGTCCCCAAGCCTTGTTGTTGTTCACTGTCAAGTCAGCTTCTACTTATGGCAACCCTAAGAATGAGAGACCACCTATGAGCTCCCTTCCTCAATTGTCCTGCTCAGATATTGCAAACTCAGGGACACAGCTTCCTTGCTTCAGACTATCTACCTATGTAGAGGTGCTTATATTTTCTTTTCCAACTGCTTTCCACTTTACCATGCATTGTTGTCTTTTCCAATGAGTCATGTCATTCTATGAAGTGTCCATAGCGTGACAGCCTCAATTTAGTCATCTTCATATCTAGTGAGAGTTCAGGCCTGATTTGCTCAAGGACCCATTCATTTGTTTTTTTGGCAGTCTATGACATCCATAGAACTCTTCTGCAGCACCACATTTTAAGTTAGTTGGTTTTCTTCCTGCCAATATTCTTCACTATCTAGCTTTGAAAACCATACATAGATATCAGAAGTGGTAGAGCATGGATGATTCTGACTTTGGTATTTGTCTTTTCATTTGAGGATCTTGTGTAGTTCCTTCACAGCTGCCTTTCCAAGTCTAAGGGCCTTTCCACACTACACTGTTATAATACTATTCTACTTTCAACATCCTATGGAATTCTGGGACTTCCAGGACCTTTTCGCAGCTTACCCTTTCACGGAGCTGGGTTGCAGTCTTCACGCAAGAAGCCTGGGGGGGAAGGCTCTCACAAGCCTCCCGCTTGGGCTCTGCAGCAGCGTCTTGGTTGCGCGATCGCCCTGCCTGCGCCCCGCCCCTTCCTTCCGCCCGCAGTGCAGCCTGGGAGTTGTAGGCTGCGCTGGGGCAGGAAGTGCAACCGGCACGGCTAAGGAGGCTTCGCACAGCAGGTAAGTGCACGTGGGGCATCCAACCCATGCGTGAGCGCACACCATTTTCAGCTAAAAGATGAAAATAAAAAAATGCATATGCGCTGCACATGAGGCTCTTGAGCGTCGCTTAAATGGGAGTGCATCATGCAGACCACTCCTCACATTTACACGACGCTCAAGGGGCCCTTTCACTTAAGAAACACCGTGCGAAAAGGGCTGCAGTTTAGTGAGGAGCATTTAAAATTCTCAGCCAGAGAGCTCTTTGGCCTCAGTAAACTACAAACTCCGGAATTCCACAGGATGTTGAAAGTGGAATAATAGCAACAATGTAGCGTGGAAAGGCCCTTAGTCTTCCGATTTCTTGACTACAGTCTTCTATTTTGATAAATGATTGAACTAAGACATAAGAAGTCTTTAAATTTCTCAATATCTTTGTTATCCACTTTAAAATTATTTAAATCATGAGTATTCATTATGTTTCACTTCTTAATATATCACTGTAATCCTGGTTTTGCTCTTTATTCCTTAGTTTCCATAACTAGCTGTTCTTTGCTGTTTTCTGCAAGTAATATAGTGTCATCTTAAATTCTTTATGTTCCTTACCCCAGTGTTCATGCCGGCTTCCTCTGAGTTTAACTTTGCTTTCTGTAACAGATGTTCAGCATACAAATGAAAGAGATAGGTTGATGAAATGTAGCCTTGTTTGACCTCTTTGTCAATGGGAAACCATTCTCCTATCTATTGTGTCCTGGCAGTTGCCTCTTCTTCATCAGGACGTGCAGATGGTGTAGCACTCCCATTTCTTTCAGAGAGAACCATAATTTCTCATGATTTATGCTTTCAAAGACATTTCTGTAATCTATAAAGCATGGGTTGATTTTCCTTTGAAATCTCTGAGGTATTCCATTATCCAATACATGTTTGAGGTATAATGCTTGGTGCCTCCTCCTTTTCTGAACACAGCCTAGACATCTGGCATTTCTCACTCCGTATATGGTAAAAGCATTTCTTGTAAAATAGTGAGCACCCATTTGCTTTCCAGGGAAAGCATGACTTTGCTTGTGTGGTAAGTACAGATGTTCATGCTCAGTTTTTGACAGTGTGCAAGATGCTATTCTGTAACCTTTGTTAACCATCCAAAATTCTCCCCATGCAGCTGTCAATGCTGAGAGGCTGCTGCTGTTGCTTACCAGTGGGATGGGATGGGAAGAAGCAAGGAGGTGACTCAACTGATGTAGCTCTGAAAAAGCACACTCCCTCTGTGAGCCTGCTCTCATTTCCTTTCCCCTCTGAGCTGAGCTGAAACGATTTTTGAATGTCTGAACTGGCTCCACTCTCTTCGCTCACCATTGGTAAGCAGCTGCTACTGCAGCAGTAAGTCCTGGAGTTTGAAAGTTTCATGGGAGACTGGTTTTGGCCAGAGTGCAAGATGCTAGAGTATATCCTCTTCTGACCCATTCAAAAAAAGACATATGCAAGGTGGGAGACATGGAACTGCACAAATAGAGCATTACATTCTGTGGATCTCAGCCTACACCTGCAAGTTGAGTAGGACTGAAGGAAGGGTAGATTGACACATTTGAAATGTCAGTACTTACATGCCTTCCCCAATGAGCACTGGAAAACTTTCTGGCTATGTTCACCTTTAATTTAATTTTTAAACATATAGGAAGCACAATTGTAAAGCTTCTCATTAACTGTGGAATCTTATAGTCATAATTTTGATACACAACATTACGTACCAATTAGCTTGTCTTGTTCATTTAAATTTCTTCGCTCATATTTTAATGGGAGCTAATGATGCCTTTGTTGACTTATTTAATGTTATGTAAATGTGGCTATAAACTGTGAAGGGTTTAAGGAACAGTCTTGTTTTTTGCTTACTCGTCAGTTTTTGAAGTGGGCATGGGTATTCTCGCAGGCTGTAAGCATCACACTGGTGAAGAAATGCAACTAAAAAGACAATAATACTAATAATTTTAGAGAAGAGGCAGCAAAAGCTATTTAGAAGGTGAAATATGCTTTTCTTCTTTACAAGCAGTCAATTTTAACATTTAAATGACTACCTCTACGCAGGAAATTGTTTTAACTATGTCAGTTTGGAATTGTTTAATATCAAACAGCATGTATAATCCCATAGATGCTGAAATCTCACTAATCCACAATGCTGTTTTCTAGATTGAATTTACATATGCATGTGATACCTATGTGGGCCGCTACCATCAGGCACAGTTACTCCCTCAGAGGAACTGTCTCAGAGCTCAGACAGCATATTTTGGGTATAAAATAGCCCATTTCCTGCCCCATGTGGCCTCTGTAGCTGAAGAGGTAGAAGGTTTTTACATGACCTGGAAATGAGGTCATGCTCAGCGTAACAACAGATGCAAGGCCATGCTGGTGAAACTGGAGATGGGGAGAAGGAGGGTTTTAAATAGTCTGTCCCGCTGCAGAGCCCGCCTCTGTTGCTTGGCATCCTCAAGGCACCCTCCCTTCCTGCAGGTCTGGTGCCAGTTTCACTGCTCGCTTCAGGGTCAGGTAGAAATTTTTGCCTTTTGTCACCAATTAACTTATTAACCAAAAGGGGGCTGAGAATTTTTGGTCTGCCTTATGCTGAATGCCTACAGGACCCTAGGGATGGTTGGCTAGGATAGGCTTAAATAGGCAGTCATATCAGAGGGAGTGGGAAATCAATTCTTTTGGTTCTCTGACAGATATTGGGGCTATGGTGCTCACTCTGGCAGTTGAGAAGGAGGTCAGGGAAGACTACTTCCTCAGCTACCAATTCTGCAGATTATGGGTTTAAATTAAGTCAATATAAATTTGGCTTCAGTTTACTCCAACTTACATGTTTGGCCTCTTGATCTTCATGAGTGTGCCATTACTTCTTTATTTTGTTATTGCTGTGTTTTTACTGCTGGGAAGGAATAGAGATGTAAAGAGCAGAGAGATGTAGAGAGCAGAGATGTAAAGCTCCTTACTGCTAGAAAGGAATAGAGATGAGACCCAGTGTGGTGTAGTGGCGTGAGCACTGGACTGAAGGGATCAGATTCCCCCTCATTGGGTGACCTTGACCAAATCACACACTCTTGGCTTCAGAGGCCCTTTCCGCACGAGGCGCGTGAAGCGGTTCATGCTGTTTCTTACCATGTCTTATCGAATCCAAATAACGTGGCCTTTCCCTCATTTGTTTCCGCACAGCTCCTCCGTATGTTTCCTTTTGATTCAGAGGAGTGCGAGTTCATGCATCCACGCTACTTCGGCAGTAACGACTCCCACTACTCCCCTCACCCCGCTCCAGTGGCTGTGATTGACTTTCTTCTCTTTTGGGTTGGTACATTTGTATGTACCTATGTACCTATGTAGGTACGTATTTACCACTGTATAAGAGGCACTCCCCCCTAATGCTTTCTGAAAATGGGGTGCGAATATGGTAACTCTCCCCACCCAGGCAGATCACCTGGCAAAGCAAAGTTGGGAGAGTGATCTCACGCTCCCTGCTCATCTCCGCCCTGCCGTCAGCACAATCCTGCCCCAGAGAGGAATGGGGGGGGAGGAGCTTCTTACACACACTTACACGTTCCCTCCCTCCCTCCCTCCTTCCTCTTCCAACTTCGGCAGGAAAGTTTCCTTGTGAGGAGGAGAGAAATGGGAGGAAGGAGCTTCTTTCTCTCTCTCTCTCTCTCTCTCTCTCTCTCTCTCTCACACACACACACACACACACTCCTCTTCCAACCTTGGTAGGAAAGTTTCCTCGTGAGGAGGAGAGAAATGGGAGGAACCAGCTTCACACACACATACACACACACACACACACACACACACACACAGCCTCTTCTTTTTGCCTGGGCAGGGAGGTCCCCCTACCCAAGCAGATAGGATAGGAAGCAGGAACAGAGTACTAAAATATTTTTTTCCTAAATAATATAGTCCGAAAATAGGATGCTCTTATAGGGCAGCATGGCGAATGCCAGCAAATGTAATAAAACATTTGCAAAATAGGAAACAGATCTCTCCTTTTAACATGCCTGTGTCGTGTTCTGTCCAGTTACTCCATTTTCTAAAGTTTGCTGAACAAAACAAAAAATGGTGCCTGCCTGTCCTTTGGTGGGCAGGGACAGCTGGAGAAGGTGAGCACCCCCACGGCCCACCCTCCGCTGCCCACCAATTTGCATCGGTGCAAATATATGTATCTGCACCACTGAGAAAGTCCGAATCTACTCAATCTTAAAAGTTGTTTTAGATTTTTTCTGGTTTTCAAATAGCGCGCCTTCCTACCACATAGGGGCGCATTAACTCAGGATTATGTGGGGAACGATGGTAAATAAAGCGAACCTAATTCGCTCTCACGTGCAGAACAGCTCTGTGCCAAAACACATTGACCCACGTTAATAACCCCGTGCGGAAAGGGCCAGAGAAAGACCAAGGCAAATCTTCTCTCTGTGGTAGGTTCACTTTATGGTTGCCATAAGTCAGAAATGATTTGAATCAACAACAACAACAAAGAGTACAGATGGCTATGGGATTTTCTGTCTCAGGAGCCAAAATAACTTGACTAGCTTTGGGTACAATCCGTTTTGACCTGAGTAGATGGGCAGCAGAAGGTTTATCACAAAACTAGGAACTAATACTGTTCCGAACACAGTTTCCAAAAGCACGGAAGAGGCTTTAGATTCGGGAAATTTCAATGACTGGAGCTGAGCAGAGATTGAAGAATTCTGATTTCATGCTGCATGCAATTATATTAATGGATATCTTGTTTATAGTATTATTGGATGGGGTTTTTGTATTGTTATATGATTACTTGGGCTTGGGGCAATGGTCAAAATTCAATTCAATACAATACATCATTAAATGCATGAAAAATATTTCACCATATCTACATTGGTACTTCAGCTATCATAAGGTACCATAAATGATATATTTATATTGATAAAAGACATGTTTGTATTTATAAAATGATATCTTCTTGAAATTATGTAATTTTTGATTGCATTTAGTCTTTAAGCATTCAGTCGTAAATAATGATTACATAATTTTCCCATAGTTCTAGATATTTAGAATAGCTGGCATCCTATTGGTCGGTCCCAACCAGAGCAGATCCATTCAATCAATTGTTGAATGGCAGGTCAACATGTGGATACAATAGATAGATTCAGTACACCTATTAAGATCAGGACAGTGTTCTCAATGTTTCTCAATTTTTAACCAAAATCATCATCATCCTCACCATCCTCACGATCCTCACCATCATTATCATCATCATTCACCAATCCTATGTGATGTTACTCCAATAAAGTATGTTAACCCATCAAATCATAAACTTTTTATTTACCTGGAAGTAAGCCTGCATGTTCACAGCCATGTTCACAGTAGTTAAAATTGCACTACTGCATATTGATGATAAAAAGCAGTTCTCTTTGATAAATCCTGTCTGGCCCTGTGCACTGCCTGTGGTAACAGTGGGGTTGGAAGGGACTTTACTGCTCCTGCGAGAAGAAAATGATGCCAGAAATGATGACATGCCCTGCATCGCCATGTTATAGAGAGGCTGGATAGGGTTTTGGAAGCTATTTAAGCTCTCCCTACCCTGGAGTCGTCTCCTCAGGCTCAGCCCATCTGCCTGATTCTGGGCTTCAGTATAAGTGTGGCTGATCACTTCTAGGACACACGGGGATTTGGTACTAGTTCTCCTGATTGATATATAAAATAAAAAGAGGCAAGGGAGTTTTTAACTATCATATCTTGATGTTCTTTGGGCATCAAGGGAAGGTTAGAGAGAAATTGTTTAAATAGGTGGTCACAACTGAGGTGAAAAGTGCAGAATTGGATTTACAATGATGGTGAGCATGCAGAGTGTGCAGTTTTGGAGAAAGGTGGTTGTTCAAGATGGTTCCTTGGCTCATGGGAGTCAGCTGCTGAAGTGGAGGACTACCTTTAGAGTCTGCCCACATTACACCCACTCCTTTAATCCCTGGAGCTGGGGTGTGTATGTGAGGTGTGATGCGAGGGTCCCTCCAGAAGAAATAGTCAGATGATATGAACATGTTGGCATACAAACCTTGGAGCAGGATGTTTTCACCCAGAAGTGAGCAGAAGAGGTGGTCAAGCAGTAATTGCACAATATTTTGCATTAAGGAAGGTCTTCCTGCATTAGTTATGTATAGTTTAAAGCTATGGCCCTGGTTTAGCCCATCACTCCATGCCCTGTGTCTTATTTCCAAGGGTGTGGCAGGCAATGGACAGAAACAGAGAAAGTTGCCTAACACACTGGCTGAGATTGTACATGGTCAAGCATAGTGTAAGTGTTTCCCATATAGAACTTTGCTACATTTCTTCTGTCACCATACCCGGGACTCATCATTGTACTGCATTAGCCCTCCCAGCAGTCATTCCATTGCTAGTGGAGAGCAGCAGGGATAGGAGATATGGGGACATCTTGTTAGGTCCCCATACAAGATGTAAACCAAGGAATGCTTCCACTGAGATCCATTGGAGTCTTTCAGAAGTCTCAGTAGATGATGTCGCTGGTCTGCATCTGGCTAAGGGCAGATGCAGACAGACACTTCTCCTGATCCAATTTCCACCAATAGCAGAATGGCTAGGGGGGCATTATCACAGTGCAATGGTGACTCTTGAGGGGGGCTCTGGACATTGTATCTAGAGGAAGAAAATGACCCCTCCTCCTCAAAAAAGTCATATGCAGGTGTAAGCTGGACAAGATGCTCACCATAGAGACAGAGTGCATATAACCTGTTGAGCTCCGCTTTCTTTCAGCTAAAGATGTTTTGAAAATGCACTTCAAGCCTATGACTTATAAATCCTCCTTAATTTTCATTTCATTGGCACTGGAACTTTGGTGCATAGGAAGATCAGAAGTACTTGGCTAAATAGAGATGGAAGAAGAGTTAGTTAAGGACAGTATAATAAAGTGGGCACAAAATATCATGCATGATATGTTTATCATATGTTTTTGGGCATTGTGAAAAGCCCAAAAAATTCTAGAATCAAATACATTCTATGGCACATAAAATTTTGAAAGATAATGTTCAGTTGAAGCCAGAATTATATTTGTTGGGACTGGTAAAAATCAACTGGAGAAATATGGCAAAATATTATGATATATTTCCATTGCAGCAAGATTATTATACACAGAGAAATGGAAGAATACATAAATTCCAATGAAAGAAGACTGGCTAATAAAATAATTAATAGACTAATCTGAAATGAATAAATTGACAAAACTGATAAAAGAAAAGTCAGTGGTGACTTTTTGAAGGACCGGGAACCTGTAATAGGCTTTTTGCAAGAAAAAGGATACGATATGCTGACTGTGGTGTTGCTGGGTGTCTTCATTTCTGACTTATGATGATCTAAGGTGAACCTATCTTGGGGTTTTCTGGAGCTGAGAGTGTATGATGTGCCCAAGGTCACCCAGTGAGTGTCCATGGCCAAGTGGGGAATCAAACCATGTTCTCCAGTGTCATAGTCCAATGCTCAAACCACTACACCATGCTGGTTCTCATGCTGACCGTAGATTTCATCAATTACAGCAGTATATTTGGAAAAGTAGCACTTGGAGCATTTGTAGGTAAATAAGTTATCTTATATGATTATATACAAACTGTTTTAGGAAAGTAGAAGCCTATGTATATCTCTTAGTACTTTTTGCTATTTTTTACTGTCTGTATTTACTCTTAGTACCTTTGTTTCGTGTTTTGTTTTTCTTGTTTATAATTTGTTTCTTTTTCTGTTTTGTCTGTGTACACTTTGCAAATGTTTAACAAAATTTACTTTAAAAAGAAGTACTTGGTTTATTACTATGGAGTCTGGAACAGTTTGCACTAAAATAACTTCTTGGATTTTCTTTAACATCCTCATGGAAGTATGAGGATCTGAAGTTTAAGGTTTCACTTCCCAAGTGATGTCAGGGGCCTGCATGATGTGCAAGGCATTTTGAAAGAATGTGGGTGTGTAATTGTCTCCTGTCTTATCAAAAATACTTAGTTTTATTCGCTTCACAATTCTGACAGCAGAAGCTGTAGCAAAGCTATTTTGTAGCACAGAAATAATTCTGAAGGTTCTTTTACCCATACACAGTGAAGGTAACTGTTCTAAAGCATCACACACACCTACTTTTGTTGGCTGCTTTATTTTAACTGTTTCACTTCTGTACTGTTGTGCAGTGAAATGGCTGCAATCATTCCAGATTTTACAAACTTACTGTCCCATTTTTCCTGGACATCAAGAATCCTAGTGGGTAACTGAATGGCACAGTACAAAGGAGGGAGATTTGGATGGATGGATGGATGGATGGATGGATGGATGGATGGATGGATGGATGGATGGATGGATGGGGAACATAACACAGTAGTAAAACAAGAGGTTTGGCAGATGGAGGATCCGAGGTCCAATCTCCAGTGTCACCAGGTAGGTTTGGAAAGATCTCTGTTTGAAACCCCACAGAGCTACTACCAACAGCCAGTATAGACCAGGGACAGAGGACACAGCTTTCCCAACCCACTTTTAGGCTGGGTCTATTGCATGAAACAGAGCTCTGATCTGTGTCCCAGAAAGCTATTGTACAGAACTGGGCTGTTTTGTGGAGCCTCAGAAGCTGTTGCATGCAGCGGAGCTGTGTTTTCTAGCCTGATAAACTACTGTGGAATTAATCTACACTTTGCAGACTAAGAAACTGCTACATTGGGACTTACTCCTGGTTAGGTCTGCACCAACTCAAACTATCTTCTATATGTTTGCTCAAGAACTGTCAAGGAGACAAAAACAATATCACTCTATTTCAGGGGTGGGCAAAGTGCAGCCCACAGGCCACATGTAGCCCCCATGTCACAAACTGACCCCTGGGGCCAAAGGATTTTCAAAATTTCTATATATTTTTCAATTCCTTCCCCAACATGTCCCCAAATGCTCTCATGAGGGGCAGTTTCACCAGATTTTGAAAGAGGGGCAAGCCATTTTAGGCGCAGAAGAAATTAAAGCAAGAAGTGACCCAGAAGTGATCCCTTGTGTTGGGGCAATTTGAGAGAAATATTTTGCCCTTGGAGGGTGCTGCCCTCCACTGGCTATGCAGTCGCTTAACCCACAATAATTGTCTATCCCAGCTCTGTTTGCTTTTGTCCTATTCTGTGTTCTGGAGTGGAGTTCCCAAAACACTACCAGAATTACAACGTCCCTACCAACTGGTGTAAGCCATACTGAATTGATGGAAAGCCGGTTTCTGGCTATCTGTGGGCAGGATTAGGCCTACAAGACAGAGGTCTCCCTGGCCCAGAGAAGCCATATGGTACAAACTGTTAGAGTGCTGGGCTGAAAGCTCAGGCATATCTGTGTTCAACCCCAAATTCAGCCAAGAAGCTGAGTTCATGACCTTGAGCCAGCCAGAGATCTCAGCCTAACCCACCTCACAAGATAGTGGCAAAGGATAAATGGTGGGGAGAGCCACATACACGCCCCACCCCAGACTCCTTGGAAGAGGAGCAAGGTACCAAATATAATATAAATGAAAAGCCTTTCTGAGGCTGTGGCAATTCTGAATTAATATTTTTGTTGGATGTTCTATTTAGTACCATTATACAATTTCAAGAACTTGGGACAATCAGTGAGAAAATTTCTCAGTTTCATGAGAAAGTGAAGTAAGTTAGCTGTCGGTTCTCCTTAGCAATTGAATATCATTGTAAAGTAAGACACTCACAAATAATTCAAACTTTCTGTATCAGAAAGTATGAACTAGCTCCAAGAAAATAGGCACCATGGTACAATTTTTTTTTTTCTTCAATACTCTCAGACACTGGGCTAGTTTTTGTATAGCATGCTCTCTTCAGAGTATTAAATAGCCCCATGTCTTGTGATTGGTTGCTGTGTTTCATTTCCTTTTCAAAAATGTGGAGCCTAAACTGCAACAGCTTGTTTCTTGTTGAATGAGTTGTGGCCCATAAGTGAGCAAATGGCATTTATCTAAATAAATGGAATATTCTTCTGGGCTCAACAAAAGTGCTTGATGGGCTGAGACTAATCGCTAGGAAATGAATGGTGTTTGTTAGTGTTTGGGGGCAGACAGATTCAGTTCACATTAGTATTTTCCAGAGAGTGCCAACATAAATGTACAAGCCGCTAAGTTACAGAGCTTGTTATTATTATCAGATGATGGGTTGAAGGGAATACAGCATTATGCAATGCAAGACAGCTTCTTTTAAGGGAAAAAAAAGTTGGCATGGAAATTGATGGCCTCCATCACATATTTTTAAAAGTCTAGTTATACATTGGGCATTCTTTGATGGAAGAAGGAAGAAAAATAAACACTCTGCGCCAGATTTTTTGGGAGGTGTTAAGCTCCTAAAAAACCTAGATAGTTTTTCCATACAGCTACAGTGCTTAACAGAGGTGCCAAAGCATCACAAAGATGTACTAAACCAGAAGCAGTTCTTTTTTGGGCTGGGAAATGTCCCACATTTGTACAGTGTAGATAGCAGTGGATTTCAGACTTTTTACCATGATAGAACTCCACATTGAGGCTACTCAGTTTTCACATTAAACTATACCTCAAAGCAGCATTAATTGAATTGCACAGATAACGAGCCTAGCCTTGCCTTTAGTTTGGGTTTGCATACTCATAATCTTCCCACTCTCCTTTCTTGTCACAGACTCTGATCCTAGTTTGATTGAAACTTGCCAACAAAACAGGGCAGGTCTTCCCAGTTGCCAAGCAAGCTCAAGACTAGCTTAGAATGTGTGAGGTAGGACTTTATAAAGCCTTTTCAAGTCTCATGAGAAAACAGCTTCTCATAAGATCTCCAGGCTCTGCAACATTTCAAATCTCACAGGTCCCCAAGAATTATCCAGATCTCATGCTGACAAGGTAACCATTTCAAGATAAGAAGGTTCTTTGGCAAGCAAGCTTTTAGGCCCCACTAGAAAGAAGATAGTGGCTGGCATGCTGTGGGTCCCTATCTATCACAGCAAAGAGATCCCAAACGTTTGATATGTAATAAGTGACTGTGCTTCAAGCACCCAGTGCTGGGGGTGGTGTCGTTTTTTTGTAAGCATGGCTGGTGCCCACGCTTCCTGGATCAAGAGATGCAGGAGTTATCACATTGATATGGAACCAAATTTTAAGCCCCTCAGTGTGAAAAATCCCATAGAAAATGGGACACCTGGGAATTATGTTGAAACTACTTTGTTAAGAAAAACAGTTTACATACAGAGGAATAGGAACTCCCTATTTCTGTGTCAGGATACTTATATCCTTTCTTGTCCCTGAGAATCTCAGAATAGGTCACAGACAGCTGGGGGGGGGAATCACTGGAATCGTGTATATCTATTTACATAGCAGAGACACTAAGAAATCCAATAACTGAATTGTGAAGATGTGTAATAGGACACCAGCAAGAGTGCCCAATGTGCATTGTTGCCCAATGCTCATCAGGACTGATGTGCTGTATATCAGGACCAATGTGATGCGCATTAGAACCAATGCAAGTATGGTATGAACCTGACTGAATTGTGTAGTACAGAACACCCCGGGTTTTTTCAAATTATGCATTTAATCTGATAATGCCATCAAATATTGTAAGACCAGTGATATTTCAGAAAGCTGTGTAGCATATTTAGATTCCCAAGGAAAGTATCAGGTGTATTATATTTACTGATATGCCACATAAAGTCTTACTTGATGAATTCAACTGACCAGTTGACTGACGTAACTGATAGACCAGCTAAGCATTTTGGGAAGACTGAAACACAGGCACAGCATTCAAACCACTTCCCAATTAATGCACAGGGTATTTGCTGTACACAAGTGGCTTTTGTAAACATGGCAGACTTGATATCATTCAGCATCCATTGCTTGGCTTCTTCTTAGATTGTCTTGTGAAAATCATGGTTAATGTTGAAGTGTCTTCCTATTGGCAAAACATGGAAGAGTTTAACAGTGAGAAGGGGCCTTCAGCAATACTGCTTAAGGGAGCAGAATCTCACAAGGGAACGTTATGCTTGCTGTGGCAGCATTCATAAATTCAGCTGATTTGTAATGGACAAAGAGTTGTCACTGCTTGAAAATCCATAGGAGCAGAGTCTTCCAAAGACATGTATTTTTACTGAGAGCATCTCACACCATTTAGTTTCTTGTTTTGCCATATGCCAGAGACTGTCACATTCCACACATTAAGAAACATGTTATTTCTTTGTTTGTTTTGTCAGTGTTAGATATTCTCTGGAGGAAAATTATATCAGTGTTTCAGTGAAATAGATTTAATTTGTTTGTGACTTGTTGTCTATAGAATCCATCTAAGTAGTTATCTCTTGATACTTCTCAGCCAAAGGTTTTCCATCATGTTAACACGAAAAAGCATGTGCTTGATTTTTTCAGAATCTTCTGTTATTTGTCCAGCCCTGTAGATATTTATTTTTCTAAAATGATGAGAAGTGAAAGAAATGGGATTGAAGGTTTATAGAGTTAGCAAAGGTTCAAGCTGATAGCAAATGAAAACTATTCAAGCAACTGATTTTTTTTTTTTTAAAAAAAAGGTATGATGTGGATTTGGGGCATAGATTAATATATGTACCGCAATGCCATAATGACATGCTTTCAGAACTTGGGGCTAAAAGAAATTCTTGTTTTGTATCACTATACTCTAGGATTAGCTCATTCAAGTCCTTAAGCGAGCAGTGTTTCAATATGTTCTAGCACGAAGGGATCACCCAAAAAAAGTAAAGAGAAAAATTGTATTGTAAATTGGATAGCTGTTTTTAATTGTTGAATCACCAACTTTACTGTAAGCCACCCATAACTCTGTGGAGGTAAGGCAGAGTATAAATATTCTAAAATAAATTAATTACACAAATACTTCCAGATGATGTCACCTATCTCTTTGCTAAATGGCGAGGAAGAAAGCCCTGCAGCATACATCAGTACAAATGTCAAAGGGATATTTAAAATATATAATGGCCTGAATTTTCTTGTCAGTCCCAGCTGGAATAGACCCACTGAATCGGTGGGATTTACCTACATGTTGACTTATAATTCAGCAATTGATTCAGTGGATCTACTCCAGCTGGGACTATTGGGACATGAGCATTTATGCTGTAGTATGCTAGTGGTTCTGTTTCCCCCACCTCTGGTGAAATGAGTAAGTGATGCCACTGGAAGTTGAATGAGATGCCATCCACACACTAGTGACACTAGGTTCAGCTAAAGCAGCAAGGAGGGGGACAGGACACCTGAAATCACTGCTAGATTGAATGAAGGCTGACTAATTGAAGTACAATCAGAAAATATGACTATCCTATTGGTGAGTGGACCAATTTGACTTGGGGCATGGATTTGGTCTTTTCAGCATAGGTTTGTCCTCACTGTAAAGCAATGGTTCTCACACTTTAGCCCCCAAGGTTTAGGACTTCATGTCCCAGAATTCAGAATTCCCATCCTGGCTAAGCCTTGGGGAAGCTGAAATCTCAGACATCTGAAACATCTCAGTGATTGAGAACCACTGTCCTAGAGGGGTACTTGAAATATGTGAATCTGTCCACATTTATTTATTCATCTTTAATCTGAAGTGCTTTCTTTCAGATATATGAAAAAAATATGCTCATTTTAAAATGAATCAAACCAAAATTTCAGCCATCCATAGTGACCAAAGAGAACATACTTTTTTTATGTATTCTGTAGTTAACTTTCAGTGTGGCTGGGAGCATCTGCTCGGGAAAAAATGTATTTGTGAGTTAACAGTGAGTGTGGTGGGGGTTGTTGTATAATGATGACTGAACAAAGTTGTTGATAAAGTAAGTTAGAATCGAAGAATTCTGTGTTGAATCAACACTTGCTCATACTTAATGTAGATCCATATATATCATCACTAAGTTATGAATGACTGATTTAAGTCCCACTGACTTCACTGGGTTTCCCATAAGTATGACTACATCTAGATCCACGATTCAGTTTCTAACAGGAATCTACCAAATGACCAGAATAAACAGAGACCATTCCTTCTCATTTGTATCATGAATCAGATACACAGAAGTATACATGAAGACTGAGATCCTGCATCATCATCATCATCATCATCATCATCACTGCAATAACAGAGCTCCATTATCATAGTTACAACTTCTGATGCCCCTCCAACCTATCTTGACAGCCTGGAGGAGATGAAGACGGGAAATAGGAGAGCCAAGATGTCAGGCATTAGCTGGAGCTGGAAGATGCTGCCAGAGCCTGATCTATCCCAGGCACTGGCTGCAGATTGGGAGGAGGCACAGACCTTTCACAATTCAAGCAATGGAAATTAAAGCACTAAGAACAGAAAGTCAGGTAATACCCTGCCCCCCCTAAATATAGGATGCTGAACTAATGAGGCCAGCTGGACTCATTAACTGCCAGGTATAAATTAGCTCACTGAAGGCCAATCTGTTGCTACAAGACCCCACTTCCCGAATTTCTGTGCAGCCTTTTCTGACATCTCTGGCTCTCTAGCTTTCTAATTCTCAGCATGGACCTGTGGACTACTTTTTCTGGCAGCTCCCCTCTTGGCCTTGCTCAAGACTGTTTTTCCCCTTGGATCTTGGACTGCCAGGATCACACTTCTGCTTGTAAGCTTGTCTAAGTGTTGGAACTAGAATCATAGAATCATAGAGTTGGAAGAGACCACAGGGGCCATCCTGTCCAACCCCTTACCCTCTAGGAATACAACATCAAAGCACTCCCAACAGATGGCCATCCAGCCTCTTGCTTAAAAACCTCCAAAGAAGGAGACTCTACTACACCCCAAGGTAACATATTCCACTGCCATACAGCTCTGACCATCAGGAAGTTCTTCCTGATGTTTAGGTGGAATCTCTTTTCCTGTAGTTTGAATCCATTGCTCCTTGTCCTAGTCTCTGGAGCAGTAGAAAACAAGCCTGCTCCCTCCTCGACATGACATCCTTCAAATATTTAAACATGGTATCGTGTCCCCTCTTAACCTCCTCTTCTGCAGACTAAACATACCCGATGTATTTTCAAGTCATTTCTAATTTATAGTGATCCTAAGGTGAAACTATCATGAGGTTTTCTTGGCAGGACTTTTTCAGAGAGGGGGTTTCCTTTTGCCTTCCTCTGAGGCTGAGACAATGTGACTTGCTCAAGGTCACCCAGTGAGTTTCCATGGCTGAATAAGGATTCAAACTTTGATCTCCAGAGTTGTAGTCCAATGTGCAAACCACTAAACCACACTGGCTTTCTTGAAGTTTGCCTTTTGACATTTGCATGGGCTGCAGAAATATATCCTCAATGAATTTTTATTCTTCTCTTCCTTCACTTTGCATCTCCCCTAAAGTTCCTCCTGAGGAGCAGGAGCTGACTTTGAGCAATTTGGATACGATGGGGAAAAATGTAAGCATGCTAAGCATTTAAAAGAAAAAAACTTGACTTTAATCACAAATACGTATTTTCTCTTCATACATAGAAGAGCTGTTTTCAAGTGCCATTTCCTAATTTAAAACAGTGAACTGGGTGTTTCTGGAACATTTTTCTCCCCAGTTTTAAATTACTACATTTTTTATCCTTTCATTCATCATTCATTTAATTCATCCTAATTCTTTCCAAATTCTTTTTTTTTTTCTTGACACTTGGACACACATTTTGCATTAACATCACCAAGTTAGAATTTGACAGTTCTTTCTCATTAAAACACTGTGATAGCTGGGTGGGGAAAATTCTCAAAACGACATTGCATTTCTGAATCTGAAATAAACCTGAAGTTATTCAGTTCCACTGGCATTTTTGATGGGTCAGCATATTTGTTGTTGTGTGCCTTCCAGTGATTTCTAACTTGGGGCACCTCAGTTATGGAATTTAAGGTGAACTTACCATGGGGTTTTCTTGGCAAGATTGGTTCAGAGGAGCTTTGCCATTGCCCTCCTCTAAATCTGAGAGACAGTGACTAGCCCAAGGTTTTCATGGATGAGTGGGGATTCAAAAGCTTGTCTCCCAGAATCCTAGTCCTGCCCTCAAACCACTATACCAAACTGGCTCCTCATATCAACAGCTCTCGTTGCCATTTCAAACTCTCCCCCACATTGTATTTTCTGCAGATCCGGTGATCACTGAATTTACATTCTCTTCTACTGTTAATGAGTATATTGATTCATTCTGGCCTCTGTGCCAATTCCAGTGGGAAAACAACTGATGCCTCCTTTCGTTGATTCTGACACAAATCCAGTGATGCTAATTCCTTGGTTTCTACCAACTGGATACATTTCTATCTATCTGCTTTATTTGATTATTAACCAAACAATGCCAATTCACTTTTTCTATTCAGTAACACACATTGTGTTTCCAGAAATAAGATGTTGTTTCTGTTTTTGTTGTTATTGTTATTTTTATTAAAAAGGACATATAGTAAAAATTAATATATTGTTTACATAAATATTAAGACACTTACTATATTCAAAAGAAAATTTACACAAAGAGAGATCTAATATCACAATGTAAAACACCTCTACAATAATAGAGTATTAATAGCTAAATTCTCCATCACCTGTCTATAATTTTTTAACTACTATTTTAACAGAAACATACTCCTTGTTACTAATATTACTAATTCCGTCAATCCACCCATGTTCTTCTTGTCCCCCCCCCCCATAAGATTTGTTCTGGTAACGAATACAACTCACTGAGTTAAAGGCATGAATCCTACTGTTAGTTCCAACTAAAGTAAATCCATTGCATTAATAGGATTTACCTTTGTGTTGACATAACAATTGATTGGATTGTTGAGACTGTTGAATAGGATTCAGATTGTTGTGTGCTGTTACTATAAAGATGTGACTAAAACAAGGAGATTTTTCTGTATGTAAAATGCCTCTAAGTTTCCTCTAAGTCAAGACAGCAAGACTCCTGTGCCTTGAACAGCTGTGTGGTCAGAACTGAACCTTGTCTACAGCACTGCATCTACATGTCGGGAAAGGCTTTAATTGGTGAATTTCTACTTCAAATAGACTCATAAGGAAAATATAAGCAGAAAATATCAGCCTCCCAAAACTGCAAACCCCAGGATTCCATAGGACGTTGAAAGCAGAATAATAGTGCTATAACAGTCTAGTGCGGAAATGGTCAAAGTACAAAGGTAGTTTGCACTCAGCTCAGCTGAGGGCAGGGACCAGGGTGGAGTCTTGCCCTTCCCAGTAGGCTCAGGAAAAAGCAAATTGCTGCAGCCTCTCCCAGCCTGTGGGCTATTCCTTATGAATAACTTTGGGCATCTTGATCGCACTGTGATGTTAATTGGCCTCATATGTCCAAGTTTTATCTGTGAAATGTTGGAAGGTATGAGCGTATACGGAGAGCATTTAGTCTATGATCCGAGAAGAGGAAAACAGCAGAAGGTGAATAGGTCTGGTGTCTTTAATTGCCCTCTTCCTCTGCTTGGTGTCTCTGTTCCATGGTAGCTGGACTTCTATGACCACTGGAATGAGGCAGGGCATACATTATTGAGACCACTTAATCAAACTTGTGGTGGGCTGTAGTTCATAAAGCCTTAAGCCACAATAAATTAGTAAGGCTGGAATCTTGGTTAGGTATATAAATACCCGCACTTTTTCCTGGTTCACCTGACAATGGTGATGGAAAGCAGGAAAAATCTGCAGGTTCTGAGCAGCCTGTTTCTCACCTCACCTCACCTCGCCTCATGGTGACCTATTTGTTCCTGCTGCTGGTGCCCATGCCGGCATAGTTACACTGGCATGGGGGGACTACCAGGAGCCATCCTTTTTAATACAACTCAAGAGACTCTTATTTGTTTTTTATTCAACAGAGTAATACGGCTAGCCTTTTCTAATTAGTGACTTAGATAGCTACCTTTTTGCAGCACTTTACTAAGCCGAAGTTCTTTCCCTGACAGCCATACAGGTGTGTGTGTGTGGGGGGGGTATTGTTCTTCCCCCTTTTGGTTCTCCCCTGCCCTACTCTTTCTGATAGACAGAGATATTTTTGTCAGGTTGTTTCCTTCATGTATTCTGAGTGACAAACTATCCAAGGGGAGTTGCTGTCAGAAATGACTTGGTGGTAGATGGAGCTGATTAGTTCTAAATGAAGTTCTGAGCTGCCAGTACATGAAATGGAACTTTTCCCTCTTCATTTTTGTTCTTTCCTTGTTTTTTGTTTTTTTTATTTTGTCAGTTCCCCTCTTCACACCATTCCTTTCTCCATCTCCGTCTGTGCCACAGTTACCAACCTTGTTTCCCTCTTCCCCACAGACGTTAAGTAGTTCTTTGGATGTTTCCACCAGATAAAAGCCAGTCATTTGCCTCTTTCATAGTGTCACTACTAATTTCCACACACTCAAAGCTGCTGTTAATTTATTTACTGAACACTGATGCCCTGGTAGCAGAGGCTGCCGCTGAAAACGCTTCTTGGCCTTCGGCTTTTGTTTGTTGACAGCCTGATTTCCCAGTAGGCCATTTCCACCTGTGTTTCTGTTGTTTTTTGTGCATGTCTTTCTTTCTTCTTCCCAGTGACTGTCTCCCAAATGGCTCCTGAAGGCGTTTCTCATCTTCACATTCTCCATCTTCCCCCCTCCGCCCTCTCTTTTTCTCTCATCCCCCTTTCCAGCTGTAAGGACTTCAAGCTTGGCTTTCAGTCTCTCTGCAGTTAGCAGTTGTCTACACTCCTTCTGTCCCCTGAGACACTAATTTTTGTTTCAAGGACAAGATTCAAAAGGGTTTGCTACACACAGGTTGCAGGGTGCGCCTTCAGAAGTGCCTTCAAATAGGCATCAGAGATTTGAATATATGAGCTCCTGCCTATCGGTTTTAAATTGTAATGAAGGCCTGTTAAATAGTATAGGAGAGAAGCATTTTTTTTAAAAAATGGATTTTCTAAAAGTTAGGATTTTGCATTTCCTACTCCCTTGACAGTGGCTAGAAACATAAATTAGGAGGACCAGCTTTTCCCTTTGAGTTCATACATATCAAAGCGAGAGAGCTGTCAGGAGGAAAATGATTCAGCAAGTGGTCAGAAGATTTTGTGGAGCTAGTGAATAGATTGATTGAGATGTTGCAAACATTATATAGAGATATAGCATACTCTTACACACAGTGGTTAATAAGAACTGAATATGAGCAAATATCAGTGATGGTTCACATGATCATTAAAGACATTAAGAAGCTGCACAAAGGGAGTGTACCAATGGAGGATTTTGCAGATTATTTACTCATAGCTGGGTGACTACATGACATTTGCACAGAGAGTATGCATATTATTCACAATTTGAGTATCAGTTTGTAATTGTCTATATTAACTGTCCAATGTGTAAAACTTCCACTTGTGTGTGCTTTCAAGTCATTTCTGACTTATGGCAACCCTAAGGTGAACCTATAATGGGGTTTTCTTGGCGAGATTTGTTCAGAGGAGATTTGCCTTTGCCTTCTTTTGAGGCTGAGAGAGTGTGACTTGCAAAAAGGTCACCCAGTAGGTTTCCCTGGCCAAGTGGAGATTCAAATCCTGTACTCTAGAATCATAGTTCAACATTCAAACCGCTACACCACACTGACTGCTGTATATCAATTTCTACCCATCCTCCACAACTTTATGTGAAAATTCCATCTACCACACTATACACACACAGATGCATGCATGCACATGTAGTGTCAGTACATACAGTTAATGCTCCTAATTTTCAGCAACCCAGATATTATGCATGGTTACTCAGAAGGCCTTATGGAGTTCAGTGGGCTTATTTGAAGAAAGGCTACCATTCTAGTTCAACTTACCTGGTAGTAAGTCCTGTTGAATTCATTAGGGATTATTTTTAGTAGACATATGTAGGATTGCACAGTTGACATATTATAACACATCAAGCATATTTGGATCACATCTAATGTCCCCAAAGGGGTTCATGAAGCCTACTATTTTTCCATTCATCCCCTCCCCTTTTAACCTCAGGAATCGTACCAGAAGTACCTCAGAAAGACCTTTTCTGTTTTCATGCCATTTTTTAAAATTCTTAAGAGTTTTATCAGCAGTTATTACCACCTCTTCAGTTTTCCCATCTTTTCTACTGTCTCAGGAATCCTAGCAGAGAACCTTCTCCTGTTTTCTGGGCCCTTTCTAAATATTTTCTGATATATTATGGCAAGCAACCTTTTACTTCTAAGAGCCCCCTCCACTTGTAATTTTGACTTGAAATTAGCCAAGTAGAATGGATACTCTTGTCTAAATTTGAAGCAACTAACTTTCTGTCCAAATGACTAATGGCAGGTACCTCCTTTTTTCGCTTCTACAAATCCTCCCTTTGGAATTTTGTCTCTTTGACACAGATACTTCAAATTGGAGGACAACCACAAAGCACTGCATCAAATTCTGAAGCAAATTTCCAGATGAATTATGTTTATTCTCCCTTTTTCACTCTTTCAACGCCTCCATTTGGAATTTGAACTTGTAATTTAATCTTGCAATTTGGACAATATTACGTCAAATTTTGAGGCAGGTAGTATGATATCCCAATGAGTTACTGCT
Organism: Cyclura pinguis; assembly: GCA_030412105.1. Classification (NCBI taxonomy): domain Eukaryota; kingdom Metazoa; phylum Chordata; class Lepidosauria; order Squamata; family Iguanidae; genus Cyclura; species Cyclura pinguis. Next base: position 104,898,541 of record CM059600.1, on the reverse strand, counting down.
TCCACAGACATGGGCCATTTCCGCACTAGCCTGTTATAGCGCGATGATTCCACTTTCAACATCCTCTGGAATCCTGGGGTTTGCAGTTTCGGGAGGGGCCAGCCATGGAGACATTCTCTTTTATTATTCTAAGACAGGGATAGACAACTGTGCTAGGAGTGATGTGCAACTATCGAACTCAAACATCTGCAGCAGTCTCAATAATTTTTTTTAATAGAATGTTACTTCTGATTTTGGTTTTAGACAATTTCTGACCAGTCTGTGGGATGCGGAGCTGGTTAGGAAGAAAACCCAATCAATTTAGAAAAATATGCCTCAGTTTCTTAACTGAATTGCACTGCTTTACTTTGTTTTGTTGATGCAACAAATTCTAAGTGCCATTGCATTTTTAACTCTTCACATCACTATCTTTTACTTCCTCCTATGGAGATTTTTGGGAGATTATTCTAGCAGAGGAGCAGAAAAAAATTACAAGCACCTCTCTCCTGTTCTGACTGTATGATCCTTTAAAGGACTAACAATGTGCTGCCCTTTGAGGGACGAAGAAATCAGTTCTCAGAGGATGATATTTCACTCTGCCACATGATAGGCCTGGTCTGGCTCAACCTACAATACGGCAGCACAGGGTATTAGGAAATTTGGGCATTAGGACAGGAAAAATGTAATAGCAACCAGCACTCCAAAGCATAAAGTTACATTCTCAGAGAGAATACAAAGGTGTAATTATTGCTGATTTTATTGTGAATGTTCTAGTGTACACTTTCAGTTCTTTCCCTTAACACCACAGAGGTCTCTCAACAAAGACGGTATGTAAAAGTAATGCAAATGGAGCATGCTTTAGGTACTGTTGTTCATCTTACTTCTAAATTATTATATCCTTGTGAGAAAAGGGCCCTATCACTGTTCAGTTTGGGTGCTGATATGCCAGATTACTAGGCATGCATCTCCCAACAGAAATCAGCTCTGTCCAAAGCCACATCTCTCTCTAATGCTTGGATCTGATGGGTATTTTGAGCACCACGGGAGAGGTGGCTTTGGAAACTGCCTATGCCTTTTCACTCTAGTTCACTGCCTTTCTCTCTGGTAAAGGGTCTGGAAGCCATGCCCTATGAGGCGCGGCTGGGTATGTTTGGTCTGCAGAAGAGAAAGTTAAGAGGGGACATGATAGCCATGTTTAAATATTTGAAGGGATGTCATGTCGAGGAGGGAGCGGGCTTGTTTTCTACTGCTGCAGAGACTAGGACAAGGAGCAATGGATTCAAGCTGCAGGAATGGAGATTCCACTTGAACCTCAGGAAGAACTCCCTGATGGTCAGAGCTGTATGGCAGTGGAATATGCTCCTTAAAGAGTCTCCTTCTTTGGAGGTTTTTAAGCAGAGGCTGGATGGCCATCTGTTGGGAATGCTTTGATGTGTGTTCCTGCCTAGCAGGGGGTTGGACTGGATGGCCCCTGGGGTCCCTTCCAACTCTATGAATCTATGATTCTAATGGGTTTCCTCCCACTAATTACAGACAACAACTCTCTTTTGCTTGCACAGAGAGGTCTTGGATATATAACACTGTACATCTGATCAAACTGTCAACTCCTATAACAGTTTGCTGTGCAAGCAGTTTGGCAAAACAGGACAATGGGTGATCTGCTTGCTTTTTTGTTATCATACCCCCAAATACATTTTTTTTTACTTTTGCTCTCTTTTCTTCATGTATTAAAGTTAACTGAGAGATCAAAGTTAATTATCACTAAGGAGATCACTTTACCTATCAACTCACTCCTGCAACCTCTCTAATGCTAGCAGACGTGTTATGCTAATCAGTTGCTTAATTTGCATAAATTACTGGTAGAGTAGCATTTTTTGACCACATGAAAGTAGATCTATTGGCAAAAGCTCTTCAGTGTTAAAAAGGAGAGACGTAAGGTTAAATTCAAGGATTCCTCAACAGAATAAAACACCCTAAATAAAATATCCCTGAACTTTATATTTGCACTGTAGAATACAGACATGCTGCACTGTAGAGATATCAAAAGTCTACAGATTAGTTATTGGTGGTTGAAAGATACTGAGATATGAGATATACTATAGAGGTATATTTAGTATTGTATAGAGGTATACTGGGACCTCTACCATAGGAATGGAGGATAGCCATGTGACAAAAAAAGGCCACTGTTGGCACCAGTCAGGCCTCAAAAGAGAAGATATTCCACAAACAGGATGCTACAGCAAAGAAGGCCCTAGTAAAACAAGGTAGGACCATCTCAATACTTCTAAACTTATATATTTATAAACAGCCAGACCGTCAAAACGGAAAGTGTCTACTTTTCATCCATTTGTACAGCACTTTTCTGAAGAAGAAAAAAATAGATATTGTAGAGATATTATTCTTTGCTAAGTTTCTTCTTCGATGAAGCAGTTAGTAATTTTAGCAATTTTCTTCCCATTGAAGTAAAGTCTTCAAAAGCCACATAGTTTTTGAAACCTATTCATAATTCAGGACTTATGTGCAAAATTTGCATGTGGTTGTTTTCTAGCAAACACAGTGTTTTATATGTGGAAAACAATATTTTTGTGCAGTAATATTTTCTGCACAGAAAATATTGTTTCCTGTGCCGATAATGATGTTTTTGGTATAAATCACATGCATCTGAATTTTGTGCAGAATGATTCTCGGCTTACAGCATTTTCCATGCTGAAAAAAGGTTTTTCTGAATAGGAAATATTTCTGCACAGACATATCATTTTCTGCATAGAAGATGCTCTTTCCTGTGTTGAAAATGCTGCTTTATCTTCAAAACAACCATGAGTCAATTTGGGGAAGAATAAGTCCCTAAGAATACCTACAAAGATTCTCATCAGCCCAGGATTCTTCTCACGAGGTTTTTTAACACTTGAAAAACATGGGGGGGGGGTGTGTGACAATTTTTTAAATATTGAAAATATTCAACTATAGTTGTCCCTCCACATTCATGGGTTTCTCTTTTGTGTTTTTGATTATTTGCGGTGCCTTGCCTCCTCCCGTTCTCCTCCTCCCATTCCCTGCAGGTGGGTGTGGGAGAGTGAAGGGGAAGAAAGATCTTTTCCTCCCCCTTGTGATCTCTGCCTGGCGCTGCAGGAATGATTTCCCCAGCAGGGGGTGGGAGGGTGAAGCGGGAGGACAGATCTTTTCCTCCCGGTGGCCATCTCCCACCCCCACTGTGGGCGCGATCGCCCCAGCGGTGGGATGGAGATGGTGATGGGGAGGAAAAGATCTCTCTTCCCCATCACCATCTCCCCACCTGCAGCTCATGGAGCGATCCCCCTAGCGCCAGGTGGGAGAAGGCGAGCAGGAGGAAAAGATCTTTCCTGCCATTGTCATCTCCCTGCCCGCAGCTCCGATGTGATCACCCCAGCAGCGGGGGGGGGGGCAAAAGGAGGGAAGATTTTTCTCCCCCTCCCATCTCCTGTCTGTTGCTGGTGATGGCTGGCACAGGCACATGGACAGCTGCCTGCAGCAAAGTGCAGGGAAGGAGTAGTGCTGGAGAGGAGTTATTTGCGGTTATTTCACTGTTGCAGAGTTCTCCACGCATATCCCCCATGAATATGGAGGGGTTAGTGTATTTTTGGATATTCTTTCTATCCCTGTTGCTGCAACAATTGACTTTTCAGAATATCTCTTACAGGATATTTCTCTCATTTTTACTACAAGTCTCCTAAACTGGGACTTTGCAAAGTCCTCAAAATCATAAATTGTACAATGAGAATATGAGCAACAGCAACACTTTGCCTGTCAAGATAATCATTGTGATTGCTTCTCTTTCTTGCCAGTCTGCTGTGGCTGGACTGTTGTCTGGATACTTTCATGGGCTGGATGAAGACCAAAAAGCTGAATATCAATAAGATGGAAGCTTCTTGAATTAGTCATTCCTAAATCTGGGAATTGGGTCAGCAGTCTATCTAGAGATAGGGCTGCATTTCCCAGAAGGACCAACTGCATAGCTTAGATTCTCATTTGTCACTGGAGGCCCAGATGGAAGAACTCTGCTTAGCACAACAGAGAGCAGCTACATCATATAGAAAACAAATAATGCTAATTTTAAAGCAATTGCATTGGCTGACGATATGCTTCTGGTCTGAGTTCACAACACTGGTGAAAATATTCTAAACCCTTAATGTCTTTGGACCTCAGTACTTGAAGGAGCATCTCTCGGCTTATGCCTGCCTGAAGACTGAGATCTGCTTCCAGAGGCTCTCCTCTATCTCCACCAGTAGGAGCAACACACTGGAGAAGAGGACATGAGAGAAGGCCTATCCTCCTGTAGCATCTCAATTGTAGATGGTCTCCCCTTGGATGTCTGAGGTCAAGATCGGCTGCATTCCAGTGCCAATCTGAATCATGGCTGTTTGTTAAAGTCTTGGGGCCTAATAGTATTTGTACAAATTTGTACATGTGCATGGTTTTTAAATTGTGTTAACATTGTTTAGTATGCTTTTAGTCCATTAATTGTTTAGTATGCTTTTACTCCGTTATGTTTTAATGTTTTAAGACTTAAATTGGTTTAAATTGTTTTTATTTGTACACTACCCTGAGCTCCCATGCTATATGGTGAGGTATAAGTATTTTAATCAAGAAAGAAATATGATTTTCTGTGCTTTTGAAAAGATAACATGTTCTTTAAGTGTGAGCCTCAGTAAATTAAGACCTCCCATGGTCATTCCTGTTCTGATAAGACTTGGATCACCAGTTCATATTCTTTCAAAGAGTGGTCAGATTATAACATAGCTCTGTATACAGTGTAGCATTTTGCTAAGCATCAGGTCAGCAATGGAAGAGTGTAAATATGGAGAACCAAAGCTCCACAAACATAAAATTCTCACAGGTTTCCAGCAGCAACCCCCTATATGAATCTGGAACACTTACAAAATGTTCTCAGTTCTTCCACTTGTCTACATTCTAGATATTTTCGCCTCTGAACATGTAGTTTCCATTTAGACAGGATGGATCACAGCTGTTGATTAACCTATCCTCAATGAATTTGCCTGACAGTTACAATAAGGAAGTAAATGAAGACACAATGCCCTAAAGTGTTAGTGAGAATTGAATCCTCATCAAATAATGGAATCAGTTTTAACTTATTAGATCTCCAGATCTCATTGCCAAGGAAGACGAATGGGAAAGTGAGACTTGAATATTGCAGCCATGGAGTCTGTGTGAGATACCTTACAGTGGGCAAAAAGAGGTCTGCAGACATGAAAATTAGGTTCTAGTAGATGAACTCCAGTGATTCAGCATATGAAAAGCATACCTATAGATACTTAATTTCTGAGTTGTTCAGAAGTGATTAACAGAATTTTGTCCCAAGGTTCTCATTTCAGTTCCAGGGAGGGCTAGAGAGGTCCCTCAGTTTGGCTTTTTTCCATATTGGAATTTTTTAATTCTCAAGGTCTTCTCATACCCTCTGTATAGAAATTTGTGATACAGCCTTTTCAAAACACATGAAACAAACTTACAATCAGCGCCATCAGCAAAATTCAATAGATGCAACGATCCCTAGCAGAGGGATGCAGAACTTAAAGATGAGCAGCCTGTTTGAAATAAGAGATGGCCACTCTGATTCAGCACCACAAGCCAGTTTGAATATGCAGGGATTTAAAACAAAACAAAACAAAAAAACCTAGGCACTCAAAGTGCTCCACCTGGATGGATGCATCTGTCTATTTCACTTTTTCCCAGATTTGAATCACAAGTTCTTTTCTTTTTATTGTTTGTTTGTTTTTCTTTTTTTGGTTTTATGAGTTGGAAACTTCTCATATTTTTTCAAAGTGAAACTGACAAAATTTTAACCACATCTGTTTGCTGTGGCAGGTGGAATGGTGAACCCAGAACTGCCAAGGTCTCCTTTACTTCATTTAATCCCTTCGGCATGACTCACCAAGCAATATTAATAACATTGTTTCTGTTAGGGAGGTCAAGAGCTTTCAAGGTATTTGTGCCACATGTTTTGTGGATGATAAATATGACAAATAATTCCCAGGCCGTGTGATCATGCCCTTGTGATCATAGTTCCCAGGCTATTCACCTATCACCAGAAATGCATTTAAAGTTCAAGCTCACCTGCAAGGGGACAAAATATGGGAGACAGAGTTTGAGTTCATACTTTCTCCCCAGAAGAATGGATTAAGTGCAGGAAGGTTAAACAGGAATTCATTTTGCTTAGCAAGCTGTTAGCTAAATGGGTACATGGGGCCATCACTAAATTCTGTTTATTCCTTAGCCATTAAGGAACACCTGCTGTGCAGAATGACTCACTTGACAAATAAGAGTGATAGTTGAAATAAAATATGTATTAAGAGCAGTTAGAATGTTACTCTGTATTGTTTAACACTTCAAGTGTATAACTCAGCTGAACAGAAGAGCAAAATGGCTGTGTTTCTATCTTGACACTTAGGAGACTGAGCATATGGGTAGAAACACTGCTGTCAGATCAGTTTGGTGGTCTGTGCATTCTAGCAGCAAAACATTTAATCTAAAAGGGGGTGTGGGGTGGGTGTATCGTACCACAGGCAAGGAGCAAAAGCCAGGATGGTGGTTCTGCCAACAGAATTGTTTCTATCAGAAGCAGAGAGGGCATTCCCTCTTATGAATTCTTTGTGCACTCTCAGAATGTATTCTAGAAAGCTGTGAAATATTCTAGAGAGCGTTTGGGGTGACATGGATGGTTGAAGAGTGATGGGGGAAGGAAATTTCACCATACTATTATTAGTGAAACACTAGTGTGATTCTCATTCATGTGACAATTTCCTATACTTCCTGAGTCTGTTTGACGAACTCAGACTGAACTGCAAAGATTGTTCAGCAGCTCCCAGCATCCTTCAATATATAAATACTAAATTAATTAATCTTAAAAATTGAGATGGAGGCTCATTGAAGAAGATCAGAGAGTAGAGTAGCTGCACAGTTCAAAACCCTTCTATTTCTCACAGCAATTATAGGACACTTACTTATTGCGGAAATGCAATTAATTTGTTTTGAACTGGAACTCATAGACCACTGCAATATCATTTACCAATACCATTTACAATATCAAATTTTATTTGAGTTCCATCTGAAATGAATGCTCTTAATGGAAAATAATGCTTAGTATGACCTTGTTATGTTTAACAATGTTCTCTGAAATATTTCAGGCATGTACTTTTCATATGATACATGAATTCTGTTTCTATGCATATTATAAAATTAACAGCACTGATAGGACCTCAAAGTATGGCTATACAGCAGACCTGATATAGTACTATTTTGGATTTGCTTACACCCCAGGCATATTTACATGAAAAATCCATGAGTGTATAATCAGGATTCCTATCAAAATCTTTCTAAGATTTCAATATCTTGGAAAGGCATTATGCAAATTCCACTGTTGCCTTTTATTTTGTATGTCCATCCCTAAACAGATGTGCTCTTGCATCAACATTTTGGATCGAAGTTGTACTCACAGCATAAGACACTGAGGGGTCTGGCTTTCGAACAGAAGAGAATGGAAAACGGAATGCAGGGAAGGAAGAATTACTGACTGCCATTCTAAAACTGTTAAATTATATCCTTTTATTTTTCTATTAACTGGCTAATTTTCTCTGTTCCAGATAGGGTTATAGTTAGGGAACGGGGGCAAAATTAAGGCATGATCTCTCAAATAAGAATTCTGCCCCCTAAAGGACCTTTTCATTCAGTCCTCAAATTTCTAAGATTGCAGTAACTTAGAACTTCAGCTGAACATTTATAAGTACAATTTAAGAATCCTTTGAACAGGGGTAGGGACCCTTAGCAAGGGAATGAGAATGCAGCAAGTCTGGGTGTGAACAATTTTCAGTATCTCACTCTCTTCAATACTAGGAATTTGGGGACTGAAGGAAAATTTCATGAGGGAGCAGAATTCTTATTTTGGAGAGGCAATACCCTTATTTTGCCACATACACCCATAGCTACAACACTGGCTCCAGCCGCTACCATCTTCTAGAGCAGATCAGCTGCTAAGATAGACAGGGAAAATTAAACAATGAATGAGAAAAACTGGTAGCTCTTTCAGTGTTTGGATTTTAGGAAAAAGGTCAGTGGGACCCTATTGGAATTCTCAAGTTCTACTGCTTAAGGCTCACCAGTTTTAGTCAACTGATGCTTCCCTTCTAAAGTCAGGGACAGGACACATGGCTCACCAGACACTGATCCTCACCACTGGCAGTACTAGGCTGTGGCTGCTGGAAGCTGCAGTCCCACAGTATCTAAAGGACCATATGATTCTCATGCACTTCTAAAGTCTACTTTTTATAGGAAACACACAAGGAGACTGGGCCCCACTTGCACCAAAAGCTTCTTTCACTATTTATTTGCTTTTTATCTCCTTCTGTTATTCTCCACCTATGAACAGAAGAGCCTTCAAAATGCTCTATACAGAGCTATCTTCTATTGCTGCATCTTTTCTCCTGTGGACAGGTATAACTCGCAAACGCATTCCATTACATTTAGAAGTCTGCATGTCTACCTATTTATATGTATAAAACTAGCAGACTGGAAAAAGTGAAATCAGATATAAGAGAAATGAAAAAAGTTATCTAGCCTTTGTAGCCTTCTTTGGACAAGTATCATTTTATTTTCACCATGTCCAGTTGGCCTCTATGGCCATTTCCGCATGGGCTTAAAGAAACGGTGCAGAGTGTCCTCCAGGGAGGACATCTGCACCTGCGAGCGGACTGGGTCGGACCTACTTAGTGTAGTTCCGCACCTCAGCCCGCTCCGGAACGACCCCAAGTGGTCATCCAGCATGCTTTTGAAAGGCCGCTTGAAACAAGTCTTTCAAAAGCATGGAGCGTGCCACCCCATGCCCGTGCTCTGGTGCAGATTTGCAGGCTCGCACCAGTGCGAGCCTCGAATCTGCCGGTGGCGGGCTTTAGGCTAGCGAGCTTCGGCAGTTGGTGGAGAGCCTCGACCAACCGGAAGCCGCCATTTTCATCCCCGGAGCAGTGCAGAGCAGCGGCCACGCATTGCTCCGGACCAGCCTGGACCCAAGCGTGGAGCCAAGAAGGCTGGTAAGTACCGGCACAGGGCGATTCTCTCGCCCCATGCGGAAATGGCCTACATAATTATGTGGCAATAGCAAAAATTATGATGAAAATTATGATGAAGCATAACTGAACTGTGCTTTTTGTTCCATTATTAATGGTTTTGCTAATGTGCAGCTCTACCTTTTTGTATCAAGGAGGTTTGTTGGGTAAGGTCAGGCTGAAGCCTGGGTCAAACAGGCACAACACCTTATACTGGGGTGGATAATCTAGTGGATTGACTAGTTTTCCAGTTGTACATTGGAATGTAGGAAGAGATCCAGCTGTTGCTGAACTGCCATTCTCTACTTAAAAGCCCTTTCACACTACATAGATATAGCGCGATAAGTCTACATGTCCCTCCCTAAATAGCAATCTCAGGATTCCATGGGATTTTGCCATGACAGTTAAAGTGGATTCATAACACTATAATTATGTAGTTTAAAGGGGTTTCAGTAGGCATTCAAACATCCAAAGAAAAGGGGAAAAAACCAACACAGTTCTGGAGCTGTGAATAAACTGTTGGTCTAGTCCAGCCCTCTGTTCACACAAGCAGAAAAGGAATGCAACAACACCTGGAACAAGGTCTTTCAAATAAAGTTCTTTGTTGAGTGAATCAAACCAAAAAGAGTACCAAGGGAAAACAGTTTAGAACTTAAATGCCGGAGAACTAGGCATGGTTCTGAAGTTAATGTCCAAAAACGGGGGATGGATGGACCCCATTTACCTTTCTGTCTCATTGTCATCTATTTATTAACAGAGAGAGAGAACAAGAGACAGAGTGCCAAAACCATAGATATGACACTCAGCCTGCTAAATGTGGATACAGACATGGCAGTATGATAGTCAGCCAAATGTCACTGAAGGTCACTGAATTGTGATCTGCTAACATGAAGGAATAATTTAAAAGTCACTTCCAGAACTTTGCCAGGAGACACAGAGGTGAAGTAATCAGGACAGCTTGGACTTCTGGCTGTATAAACAAGTGACATATTGAGGTAATGATACAGGGCAGGAAGAAATAAGAAAGATTTTGTATACTACACCTTAAACTATAATGTATACCATACATTAAACATGAACACTGTGAATGGAACTGGGACTTCTACCACGCAAAGTGTGTTGTCTGTCACTAAGCAAGAGCCCTTCTCCATGGATTGAATGCCTGTCTGTTTTCCCAGTTTTAATACACTTTCTGTTTTTAAGCAGAACTATTAGATCAGAGCTTGGAATTAACTTGCTGTCATAATTAATTCCTTCCCCCAGTAATAAGAATATAACTGACACTATCAGTCACTGAAAAAGTAGTGGTTTAATCCCCCATTCACAGTGGGAGATTAAACCACTACATTTGCAGTGTAATTACAACTTCTTCGCTACTTGTATGGTGAGGATGCGGCTTGGCCTCACTAAATGGTGGAGGAGATATATCACATAGTGCAGGAGCAGCACCTTTAGCTGCTACCTCAGGCTCTCTTGTGGTTACTGAGGTGAGGGTGAGATGTGTGTGTTTTTTATACCACAAGCAAAACAAGTAAAAAAGAAATCATTTTAGCTAAGGACAAGATTCTGCATCATAGAGATGTAGCATAAAATTTCTGCACCATATCTCCTCTTTCATTCCCTCTAGGACTCACCGTTTACCCGCTGCAGCCCTTCCTCCATGCCCATTTAGAATACAGCGGAGGCATCGGAGAAGCGTCTAGCTATGTCCCTGTAGCAAAGACATCACTGGCCAAGACCTCCTGGGGTCCTCCAGAGCCACCATATATTGCCTCATACCACTTGCCCTCATAGTTTGCAGCTATCTGCTCTGACCAGCAGCAGTTCTTTTAGCCTTCTAGAGCTTTCCCCAAGCTATTCCAAAAGTTCACTTTATTAGACATTGCACACCGATGACCCTTAGAGCACCTCCATAAAAAGTATCTTCTAAATTCCCCTTCTCATATGAAGATGTTGGGCCACCTTCTGTATTCACCAGAGCCTGAAAGAGGCACGTGAAAGACATGGTGATTGCCTTTTCAATGGTAAATACGAAAAGGTTTTCACTTGTGAATCATTATCAATTTATCCTAAGCAGCTCCCAACATCCTATTCTCTCCCAACACCCCACCTGACCCTTTTTGTGGCTTTGTATTTTGCAACAGAAGAAGGCAGACTACACACAGGCTTGGTTGCTGCTGCTGCCTCGCGTTCAACTGCTACTGCTGCCTTAGCACAATCAAGTGAATAAATACATGGCCAGGAGCTGCACTCACAGACAGGAAGTAACTTTAATTAAATATTGTGAAAGTTGAAAAGTTTTTACAGCTTGAATTTCTGCAAAAAAATTATAACAATCTCTACAGTAGTTAGTTTTCTCTAACAATAGAACTGTACAGTGTTTGTGTCTATTCCAAAAGGTTTAGTTAAGAAGGTGAAAGATTCGTCAATTCAGAGATGACTTCCACTTTAGATGCAGTCTAGTAGAATGGAGCAGAAACAGGCATCCTTCACACAATCCAGCCAACATGAGGCTTCACTTTATAAAGACCGAAACATGATCATTTCCACTTAAAGCCATATTCTGTGAAGAGCGACATCTTTAAGAATCACATAAAAGTCACAGGATCTATTTGGGGCAGGGAGATTTTTAAATATAAATTTCCTTCTTCTTTTAGTTCTGGCACACTATAAATACTTGAAGACAGAAACAAATTCTACATATTGTCAAAGGATCTTTGGACACCGGAGGAAAGGGCTATACATGTATATGACTTCATATGAGTGTCTAAATAGGTGCAACTCTGTTGGAATGGGGTTGAGTGGAGGGCATTACTGGACAAAATATGGCTTTAAATTTAATTACATTGCAGTGCCATTGCTTACTATGTGAATTAGAATAAATGCTTGGACTATAGAGAAGCAACACATTGATATGCTTATATTTTCCAGTTTCTTTATCTGTGAGCATGTTTTTCTTGTTCCATGGGGGAAAACAAACCTTATGTTTTTGTTGTTTTTTTGTCTTTCTCTCCCCCCCCCCCACTCCCTTTCCCAAAAGATCACACAGTGACATCTGAGTGAAATCCATTGCAAAATTCATACAGGAAGCATGCACAGTTGCAGCATTGTTGCTTGTCTAGAAAAAAGTCACATTGTCTTAAGGTAACAAAACAGTTCTTTTGTGCTTTTCAAATTCCTTTTTTCCCTTAGAATGTTAGTGATGATTGACAGTTCTGGTGCGCAGTACAATGTACAAGTGAAATGAATATGATTTGCATTGTTAAGGCATCCAATCTGCTGGTTTATATTTATGTGAAAGACAGAGAAATATACAAGCAGACAAGAAAGAAAGTATTTTCATTGACTTCTATGAAGTTTCTCCCCATATTTAATGCACAAAAAAGGCGTCACTCCAAAGGGGAGAGATTCCATGCATATTAATAGAGTAAAACAGCATTAGATTTCTTTCATAAGCCTCAAAAGCAAAGGATACTTTTTTAAAATCTACATAACTAAATGCTACAAGAATAATATGCTACTTTTTGCCATATATTGGAGAAAAAAACCTTCTTAACTTACAAATAATACAAAAATAGACAATGGCTTTGGGGTGAAAATAAAACAAAAAATGGAAGCATGGTTTAAAACAATTACTAAAAAAATCCTATAAATGAACTGTATTAAAATCACATTTAAACAGCTAATACACTTGTGAATGACCAAACAAATTAGCACTTTTCACATAGCAAACATACACAATAAAATAAACTGGGATGCTGCAGGGAGAAAAGCAATGTACAAATTCCAAAGATAAATACATTATTTATATGGATATTTTACAAAATTCTTTTTTAAAAAAGCTTTTTTTTTCTTTAATTCATTTTGCAAGCATGTGCAATTTTAAAGGTAGTGAGCTTGTTTTGCAAAATATGCAGTAATACTTTTTTTGTGTGTATGTGTGTGTGGGTGCGTTAGACTGAAAAACTGTCTTAAGACATTAAATTGTATAAATAGAACAATAACTTTGGCCAAAAAAAAATCACAAAAAAATCTACAGTATTTATAACGATGTACAAAATGCAACAGCAAAGGGGGAAAAGAAGTATTGGGTAATGTGTCCTTAGAGGTGAGATGCCTCTTTGACTAAGGACTCTTCCCCAAGTAATGAGAGCTACATTCCTGTAAGTAAAGGTTTATTTAAGAACCTTCACACAACTCTCTGCCTCCTCACCCTTCTTTTATATTTTATTTTTCTATCAAAAACACCACTACCTGTTGCAAACTAAAAGGGTTGACTGATACAAAAGTAATTGCAGCTCAAAACAGACATGTCCCTTTGTGTGTTTGGTTGTGTGTGTGTGTGTCTGTGTGTGCTCTTGGGTCATGTTCTAGGATGACAGGATGAATTCTGGCTCTGCTTCCTGACCCAAAATGGGGAGGGGGCAACCCTGCTGATTTATCAGAAAATATTTCTGTCGCAAAAATGCCATAAGGTGGTTCACACTTGTGCCTTTGTCTTCCTGCATCAAAACCCAAAAGGGATTTAAACTGAGCTTAGGGAGGTCCTCATCTAGGATATAAGCTAAAGGTAGAGAGCCATGCTAAACTAACTCTGCAGTTTTCAACATTGTATCCAGAGGCACTGGGTTTTCCAAGCTAAAGATAGGGTATGCATGTCCTTAGTTACACTTTTGTCAATTTTCTGTTTTGCATTATTTACACAATCACCGAAGTACAATATTAAAAGAACATTTGTGGAGGTGGATGGGAATGTCAAACAGTTCTTGCTGCCTCTGAAATACAATCCAAAAACTGATGTTTGTGTGTATCTGTGTACATCTCTGTAGATATACATACACACACATTTGCAGAGAATGTAAAATACCTGACAAGTGAATTGTTGCTGGATAAGTAACACATATGAGCCAACCCTTCATTGGAACAGCCATTGCTGTTCTTGGGGAAAAACAAAATCCCCTACTTGTACTTTTAGTACTTTTCCATACAATATTTAAGTGTTGCCACTTCATTTCCGTTTATTACAGGCTTTTGGGGGGTGGGAAAAAGCCTCTATGTGGATTTTAACAACAGTGCTCCTCCTTTCATCAAGACTTGTAAAAGACAAACAGTGACTAAGTCAAACATAATTGGATTTTCTTCATGACATAACATAAATGTCATTCCCAAGTACTTGGGATGGACAGCTCAAATAAACACCTTGCAGACTCTGGATGAAAAACATTTTTCCATTATTTTTTGTTTAAAAACTGCAGTTATTATGAGAATCTTCCTTTTTTCCCTTTTTTTTTTTCTTTTTTAAAAAAGGCCTGAGTTAAAAGTTCCACTCTGGGACTTGTGTCAGACTTTGTTCTGAAGCAGAATCCAGCTTCTTCATTAGTTAATTCTTCAAGGCAATTCTTTCACATGGGGGGAACTATCATGCCAGATATAGCTGTTAAAAGGGGCAAAGAAGAAGAGAGAGAGAGAGAAAGAGAGAGAGAAAGAGAGAGATCAATTTGTGTAAGAAAACATTCATTTCAAATATGTGGTAGCAGGTCATTGATCATTGGATTTACACATTATATTGGCTAAAAGTTTGGGAAACAAAAACAATACCTACAGCAATGGAGCTACTCTAGAATAACCTGTTCCAGATGAAAGCCCGAATTATTTTTTTTAAGTAAGGATGCATATGACAGTATCTATTAGGAAGCAAATCCCATGTAAACAAGGCAAAATGTTTTATCAAACTATAATTCTTAATTAGCCTTTGCATATCAGAAGTAACACTGTCCGTAATTAAGCATATTGCCATTGCTCACGGTGGATTAAAACCATCATTTTATAATTTTTGAAAGAATTACTTGGTTTGTTACTCATAAAAATCGTCCTTCTCCTTATATTTTATTTAGATTTTTCAAAGGACATGAATAGGACAGCTGTCTTCCCCACATATAACTTAAGAATGGTATGTCACTAAAAAGAAACTTGTGCAGGCATCCTGCAAAACTATGACATAGTTGTGACACACATTGCTGACATAAAACTGCTTTTCACTGTCAACAGTTGTAACTCCAAGTGTTCCTTAATGAACATGAATCTCAAGCTACAGGTGCCACCTCTGTAAAAACAAGATCAAAGCAATGATCTACCTTGTCTAGCATCTTTGGTCTGACTGGGGCAACAATATGCTTGCAGGAGGCCAGCTTAGACAGCACAGAAGGCTCAGGCCAGAGCCAGTCAGCCAAGGAACCAAATGAGGAATAAGTAGCCAGGCCAGCTCTTTATATAGGAGATAATGGATGTTGGTAATAGGCTAAGACTTCTCCCTCATCTTCTCTCACAATTAAACCTGCCAGTGCTTGTAAATAAATAAAGTTGCATCCTTGTTTTAACCCAGGACACTGCGTTTGCGTCTTTTGACATTTCTGCAATAGCTCTGCCCTACTGTGGACTATACTTTGGAGCTACTGTTTGTCTGTTGCTTTAAGTATTTTAAAACGTGGATATACTCTACCTTATCTCTGAGAAGTACTAAGACAATAAGGTTACAATATTCTTCCAATTTACAATATAACATAATACACGAAAACAAGCAGCAAAAAACAACTGAATGCCCTCCTTAAAAGGAAGATCTTTATCCAGCTTTCTGAAGGTCATAACGAGTAGGTAAAATGGACTTTCCTTGGACAATCACCAGTGATAGACCTTTGCTCCTATATGTAGCCAAGTATGTTTTAAAGTAATCTAAGCAAAATGGCCATGACTACACTTTGTGATGGCATCATAACTTAAGGACACATTCTGAGCAGAGGTATTAATTTTGCTGTCAATCCTACATCTGTTCTTAATCAATTTTATAGAAATGCAGGAAGCTGCCTTACACAAAGCTCACACAATTGGTGCATCTGGACTAGTATTGTCAACTCTGACTGACGGTATTCAGGGAGGATTCAGGTACTTCAGGGAGGATTCTTTCCAAGTCTTACCTAGAGATCTGTCTGTTTAGCTTCCAGAATCAGAGAAGATCGGGCATGTTCAGGGTTATGGTTATCAAAAGTTCTAGTATAATGGAAGAGTGAAAAGAGTTCTCTCCATCCATTTTGTTGGCAGCATGTATATTTTTTATTAACTTCTACAATCACGTCCTTGAGGGCTTTTCTTGTCTTTGTTTTTTGGCAACACATGTACATATAAATACGCACATGCACATACTTGACCCCAAACAAGGCAGTTAAGAAATGTGTTCAGACCTCTCTCCGCCCCCATTTTTATACATGCAAGAATGTGAATCATATTCACTTGAATTAAAATTTGACCTGACCATGGTGGCATGCTAGCTGATGAAAAATTTGGTCCACCTGGAAGGAGTGTTGTTTGGAAACAGTGAACATATGGGTCTCCCATATTGTTTAGTTAGCTTGAAATCCAGCAGCTGCTGCTGATTCCATGATATATATGCATAATGTTGGCAGAAGAAGTAGTCACACTATGAGGCCAACTCAGGAGCTTGCTTGAATTACCGCTGTTATGCAGAGTTCCCACCAAAAGGAAGCAGATTGTCACTAGCAGTTATGCTACAGCTTTAATGTAAATATCACTTTCCCCTCAAAAAGTAGTGTTCTGTGAACAACAAGGAAGATTTCACTCAGTTTGAGTTAAATTTTTGTTGTTCCCAAACTAAACTTGTATAATGTGCTCTACAGCAGATGGTGACACAAACTAGTCTAGTCCACGGAATAAGTTAACGTTTCAGTTTAAGACTACTTGCCATCAAATTGAGTTCAGTGGGACTAAACTGACTCACATTAAATTTTCCAATGTAACCTCTCTGTAGGTCAGAAAGTTTGCACACTATACCTGGAAAGGTCTGTAAAGAAAATCTAGTCCTGCATCAAAAGCAACCTTTTGGTAGCAAATACATCAGTACAGCTGGGAGTTACACATGGTTCATGGTAATGGCTCCAACAAGACCAACTCTTTAAAATGTCAGCTGCATGGTTATTTGTGAGAGGACATAAAATGAATGCTGGTCTTTAGATTGATGCACTTCATAGACACATGATTTAAATCAGAGCAGCCATCTCAAACATCTGGGCAAGTGATTTTTTTGAGGAAGAACTCAGACCCACGACTTGTTCTAATTCATTGTGTTTTAATTACAGCTGCAATAATTTGATAAGAATCATGCCAAAGTGAAAGACTTGCAGACTTGGTGGGGGAAGTGGGAGGGAATATTTTATACCCAAACATCACCATATGTGCATGAATTACAAGACTAATAAGCAAGAAGAAGGCAGTTTAAGCAAATGGCAACGACTAAATGAAGTAATACAAGAGAAGACAAGAATGTAAAATGTATCCATCCAGTTGAGGCCAGACATCATAAGGATATGACCTATTCTGGTAGCAAAACAGCCATTCCCTTTGAAAAGAAACTTGCAGCCTGTCTGCTTCTAAGGGATTCTTCAAAAGATCAGAATAAAGTCTTTATAAACAAGGAATGTCTTTAATCTTCAGTGGAATTTTGATTAGATAAACAGCTTTTGGAAGAAAGAATACATCAGATGACAGGTCACAGATTACACTGTGAACCATTCACCTTTTAAAATTCTGAATATTTAAATGTTCAAATTCTGGCAATAGCAGCAAATATTGTTTTAGTGAGATATTAGACATCAGCTCCTTCACCAAGAGTTTTGGTTAGCGCATTCTTGAAAAGCCCTTTCTTTAAAAACCTTTAGTTGTAAAAGCCTATTAAAGAAAAAAAAGCCTTTGGCTGCCAATGGAAGAACAGCAAGGATGGGATCATTCTGGCCCACTTGGGATGGCAGTTCCGGACCTTTTGGGCAATCACCAATAAAGCCCTATCTTGCATCTCTACCAGCAGCACCTGCAAAGGTCGTGGGACTGAGAGAAGCGTCTCTCCCCCAAGAATTCCAGGGCCTGGGCACGCTCAGACAGGAAGATATGGTCTGTCAGACAGCCTGAACCTAAGAACTTTAGATAGCCAAAACAGCCCAGCAGCCAGTAGAGCTGTTGAAGCAGAGGTTGCATGGTCCCTGTAACCAGCCCCAGTTAACAACTTGGCTGCCATTCTTTGTACCAACTAAAGTTTCCAAGTTCTCTTCAAAGGCATGGTAGAACATGTTTCAGTAGCCCAAATGAGAATTACTCATTTTGTACCTTCTGAGACTGTCAACAGTTTGAACCACAACATCCATCAGCCCCAGCCAGCATGCCAATGATCTGGGATACTGGAAATTGTAGTCCAAAACATCTGTAGGACACCAGATTGGGAAATGTTGTTCTACTCCTTGGCACATTATAGCCCAGATAATATTGTGACTTATAAGAAGACATTAAAACAGATGTTTTAACGTTATAGTGAATCAAACTGACAAACAGAAGCAGTATACTAAGATTCTCTGTCTGTTTGAACTGGGGATGGAAAGACATTTTACTGGACTTGACAGTCTCAATGAAAGAAGCATTTTTTTTAATTCCCAAAGCTTGTTTCAAGAAAATGCAGACTCTGTATTCAGCATTTGCACACTTACGATGCTTTAAGTACATTTCCAGGAAATAAAGTGTGCACAGAGCACTGTGTATATGTTATTCTACAGATGGATAAAAGGTGTATAATTGAAATAGATGTTTCAGACACTGAGAGAACATTATACACGTTAGGTAACCTCCTCTAAAATACTTAAATTTAGAAGGAATAGAGTGTTGTGGCATATTTTTAGAACTGGACAAGCTTACAGAGACAAGGCATGAAGAGAAAAACTGTCTGTGTCCTCAGTGCAGAATCCTTGTTATCTTTAGGTCTACTACACTATTTCCCACTGAAAACTATCCTTCTAACCCATTGTTACTATGCTGTTAGGCATATAGGAGCAACCACTAGACAATAAAACATTTTTGTAGATTTTCTGTACTGGGCATTCATAGTAACTCTACCACAATTTTCTAAGCAAAGATGATTCATCCTTTCAGGAAAGTTTAACATTTTTACAGCAGATAAAATGCAAGACACTGTGCCAATGGAAGAGAAATAGCATAAAATACAGTACACAAATAGGTTTTTCAAAGAACAGCTATCATTATTATTATTACTGAAGAAGCCTAATACTTCTGAATTAAATTACAAGTCAAAAGACAGAATGACATTCTGAATTTCTTCCTGCTTAAAAGGTTTCCTATTTCCATTTTGCCAGGGTCTTATCATGCTACTTTTGTACTTTAAGTGCCTCATGTAACAAGACCACCTAGGTTTTTTCTTGGTTCAATGTGAAACGATTCTAAAAAGGGAACTATCATCAGATCCCTCCAAACCTGACAAAAGAAAGATTTAGTTTTTATTTTAAAAAAATCTTATCTATGGGTATGATTTTTATGGTTATTACCAGTATTTCTTTTCATTGTGTCCTATCAGAGTTGGTGGGGGGAAGGATGACAGTGAATACTTGGTTGAAAACAACAATATGTCTGCTATTTTAGTGAAGATTTTGGCTGTCTTCTAAATTGCGTAAACAAAATCTTGTGGGTCTTCAAAGTAAGCAGTAGCAGCAAAGAGATAACCACAAACTCTTCTTTCACAGAGTAGGTTAGCTAAGCAAGAACAAACTCTAGTTATTGCATACATTGGGCAGTATAAAATAATACAATGTTGAAGATACTTTTAGCCTCATCACAGGGGACCAAAATGACCTGCCTATCGTAGTTTCATTATCATATGAGAAGAGGGAGATGCTAACAAAATTATGATGAAAGCTGATGTCAGTTTGCTGCCTGAGCATTTCAAATTGGGATGTGACACATGTAGTGATTAATGAGCAACTAGGAATATGTGACAGCCATCCCTTTCTTTCCATGGAATGGAGGTCTGCATGGAGGCACTACACACTTGGGATACTTATCCCCAAAATGAATACAGGTTTTACAAAAGAGAACTGAATCATGGTTGCATAACACATGAGAATCTTAATCACAATTTTATAGTATATATTTCCCATTTGAATCAATATCAGTTAATGTAAAATAGTATTACTGGTATGCACTGAATGAAAAATTAGTTTAACTATATAATGCCTCGCCACCTAAGCTTTCGCTTTCCTTGAGACCAAAAATATTTAAAAGCCTGCTGCCTGTTCAGGACAAATAGGAGCAACAGCAAATATGCATTTCACTTCAGGAGTAGGAAGTCAGTCCCAAATCACTATATGGTCTTTATCTTTAAAAAGCAAAAAACAAAACAATTGACTATCTGGGGATCCATGTATGATCAACAAGAGAGCAACTCTTTAAAAATGACCAACCAATAGTTTAAGAACATGCTATTGTGTGTATATCTACTCAAGAAAAATGGACATATTTGAGAGTCAGCATCTACGAGCAATCAGTCTCTAATATTAATATACAATCGATTATCGTTGCAGTAAGCAATTCTGCAGAAATGTTGTTTATGTTGTGCCAGTCTAGAAAGTTTTCCTGCTTTTTTACCCAGACACTAAAAAAGGAGACTAAGCAGCTGCAACTCCTCCCAGCTGCAACATTCATCTCCCTCTCATTCTCTCTCACCCATACTTGCAATGGCAAGTAAGAATCCACAGCAGGAACTTCAGCTGCCCCATTTTTCACTTTAGTAAGATTTAAAGGGTCATGCCTATGGTCCATACTGTGAGGTGGTTACCAGGAATGGTTAACCATGAATCCAATGTTGCATCCATGTTCAACAATGTGTTTCACTGCCACTTTACGATAGCCACATGCATTCTTTTTATATTTACACAGTAAAGGTCTTTTTAACAACTGGTTTTCTTTTTGTTTTATATTTTTGGACAGAATGTTATCCAATTCAACTCAGAATGCTTTCCATTTTTACTTTCATCCAGCGAGGCAAGACATATCAGTTCCTTAGTGTTACTTAATGTTGCCTAATTCACACATAAATAGTCCTACAGGCTGCTTTGGGTCCCATTGTTCCCAGATGGGATATCATAGGAGAATATAAATAAAACAAATAAGAAATAAATACAAGGTTGGGGGTTTTATGACAACTAAAGAGTAGTAAATTAAGGCTTGAGTCACACTTCTAGTCCCAAGTAGAGTAGAATCAATGGGATTTACCTATGTGTTCAGTTGCTATTTGAGAATTGATTCAGTGGGTCTACTCTGTGTGTGGTTATCAAATGAATTCAGACCAGCCTCTCCAAATTTCAAATACATGCCATATATAGTGGTCAAGGCAAAAATGGCCAAGACATTTTTTTCTATCATATTTATTGTATTTGGATATTGGTGTGCTTTTCTGCTTTGTCCAGACAATCAAATTAGGACAAGAAACATTCTATGTCAGTTTCTGGTTAAAACAAGAGAAGCTGGTCCGAGTGCTTGCATCAGAAATGACCCTCCCCCTCTCCAAATAGAAAGAAACTGAAATGCAATTTTAACCTGAGACCCCACCACCTGCATAAATAATGTATTGTTTAATAAGACAGTGTTGTCTGCTGTTTGTGAAGCTGAAAATACACAATCTGTTGCTTCTGGGCAAAATTGGCATTCAAAAGATCCTGGGAGACATCCAGCTTCACTGGAGACTAAATCCAGGGCTTATCCATCAACAATATGTATGTTGAACAGATCTTGAAATTATTTTGTCGTGTTCTGGATGAGGTGAGTGCTGAGGATAGGTATGACTCTACATTAACATTGCTTCATAGAGGAATGGAATGAATGGATGAGAAAAGAAAAGTTCTCACTGACAAAAGCAGGGAGAGGGAGGAAGTAGCGAAACAATTTAAATGACCACAGTTCTTTCTGCATTTCATGTTCTGCATTTTAGAACTGCAAGGAAATCAGAATGTTGCATTGCAAAGGAAGTTCTAGAATGGCCCTTTCAGAGTGATCTCAGA
This sequence comes from Cyclura pinguis, assembly GCA_030412105.1. NCBI lineage: Eukaryota > Metazoa > Chordata > Lepidosauria > Squamata > Iguanidae > Cyclura > Cyclura pinguis. The sequence goes on along the minus strand of CM059600.1, from coordinate 104,876,574 downwards.
ATGATCATGGAATTTCCGAAGAGGAATACACCCTGCTATCTGCTGTAAGTGACACATAACTTGAAGAAAATGTTCCCTTCAGAATATCTGTCAAGTAGGACTACTACTGAAGAGTAAATCCTGAAAGTGCCTCCAAGGTAGCAGTAGAAAAGATGGGTCCCATGATCACGGTCAACCAAGGGCCAGAAGATCTAGAGTGGGGGCCAGCAAGTACACGGTCACCTTATCCTGTCCAGGAAAGACCAACAGAGATATTGAAGTCAGGAGTGGCAGGGCAGGACATGATGCGGTCGTGTACTGCAAAGTAGCAGAAACACTGTTTGGGAATGCTCAGAGGCAAAGGAAGAGGCAAATGAAGAAACCTTTGAACTTCTCTAGCCACAAATTATTCTGTGCTACATTATTCATGAAACAAAGAAAGCAGGGAAGCCCCTTGACTTCACTGAGCTGAAGACAGACATTGGTCTTCTGCTCTTGGCACAGGCACATCATGGACAGCATAAGTCCTAGGAGGGACTGTACCATCCAATTTCAGGATGTTGCCGCTTCAGAATAACAATGAACATGCAGAGTGTGAATTCACAATGCACTTCATAACAAGGACAAAACAAGTACAATAGAGTCACTGGTAAAGTGGCTGCCTTTCAGAACATGTGAACTGTGCTTGTTGAGCAGAACTGAAAGTGGTAGAAACCAGAGATGGATCTAACTACTGGTGAGCAGTTAGTTCATTTAAATGTCCCATTTCAACAATATACATCAAATAGGCCTACATGTCATCAAACATGTGATCATACTGTAATGCTCAAATATATTCTCTGAAGAGAGATGTCTACCTGGGCCAGTACACCATGGGAAACCCAGCTTAGGTACAGGAAGACAAGAACACTGGTTGAACCATATTTCCACATCGGAGGAAATGCTATTCAGGACAAATTGTTTTTACCAGTCTAGAACTGCCAGAAGTTCTGTTAACTGAAGACATAACACAGGTTGGCATTGTTCAAGGAAATATGTCACACACCCCTTCCATATACACACACCAGCATACTATGTCTTCTACAGTAGACCAAGGGATAAGAAAACCTCACATGTGGTAAAAGTGCACTGCAACACTGGGGTAGCATGGTCTTGTTGTCTTTAGGTTGGCTGACACAAAGAGTGGCCCTTTACTAGAAGACATATCTCTCAGCAGATACTCTTTTATTACAGTGGTAGAAAAATGTTCCATAATAACATTAATATTAGGTCTTCCCACAAATACATTAACAATAGTTATTTTCTCTTAGGGTTTCTATAATTTGAAGAGTTCAAATAGCTATTCTGTATCTGAAATAACAGAAGTAGGGTTTTTAAAACACAGAATTTGTGCTGTTGTTTTTTCCAGAAAAAGAGGGCTCATAGCTATTCAGAGCAAACATTACATTTCACACGACCGTGAGTTTTCTGGCTCTTGGCATCTGGATACTGCAATCCCCTTTGTCTTTACCACAAGTGTTCCTGTGAACATGGGGCATTTTTATGTATTTCCAAGGCTCAGAAAATATCTTCTGCATCACTCAGTACATTTTTTTTAAATCTACCTCTGTGAGAGTTAAACTGTAAACCCAAACTTAGAAGAAAAATGTTGAGTTAGTGAATGCTTTTTTTTTACTATTTTCTTTGGGTGCAATCTCCACAGCAAGCTTCTATGCAAACATTATTTATTGCATGGGTGTCTTGTGCAGGATCAGTTCTCTGTAGATTGCATACTTTATAGTAAAACAACCCACTGAGCCTCATTTTATCCTAAAGATTTATGCTCTCAGTTTTTCAGCTTCTAATACACTCAATCAAGTTATTCAGAGTATAAGTAGACTTGATATAGCATTTATCTTTAGGATGGTAAATGCCTGTTGCTTATGAATATCTCCCATTCTGATGATACCTTTAATATTGAGAGTCTTATTTCCCTTATGCTGGCTTCTCACTTATGGAAACTACATTAGACACATTTGGGATTGATAGTTCTTAAATAAAGCTTATGTGAAATGGCTTAAGGTGAGAGAAAAGAGTATTTTCTGTTCTTCACATTCTGTATTATTAGATAGATAAGAGATAGGAAGGAAATAAAATGCAACCCTGGGAGTATGAACTACAACATACGTCAGTAACCTTTTCCACTTCCAGCACAGTTTGAGGCTGGTGACTATGAGAACCCTTCTTGTCTAAGTAAGCATGAAAATGTATACTGTTCTCAGTGCTTTAGTGTGTGGTGGAGTAATTATGAAGGAGGATTAAGCACAGTAAGGCAGCCACAGAACCAGCTATATAGCTTGGAGTGTGGGTATGTGAGGTGGGGGTGGTTGGAGGGGCGGGGGTGGGGCCACATTGTGCAGGGGTGTGGCCATAACACATGGGGCGTGGCCACATAGCACGGGGGCATGGCCACATCATGCAAGGGTGTGGCTATACCATGTGGGGCGTGGCAATGTCACGTGGGCCGCCTCCCCCAAATTGCCACCCAGGGCACACACCCCTCATTGCCCCCCATCTGTACGCCTCTGCACAGAACTGACCAAACTAAACAGTGAAACAGGAAATTGTGACTATGATGTATATGGTCTAGCAGTTAACTGACTATTTCAGTGCATATATGAGGAATAAGTTGAGAATACACATGCAAACTTCTGTTTAATCAATGGTGAACATTGTGGTATTTGTGCTTGGAAGATATGTACACAGAAATTTGAGAACATCAGAAGTGATGATAAAGTGTCAGTGTGAGTTAAGTGAACATCTCAGTCTGAAGCAAAGCTGGAAAACTGAGGGTGGACTCAAAATAAGATTTTATGCTGAGAAGTGATAGGGCAAACCCTTCACAAGATTTTTTGAATGTTCTGAAACAGAACAGATATTTGGCAAGACTAGAAATCAACTGCTTTAGACTGCACCACCTGAAGAAAGCTTAACACACTGCATTCTATTTTTAATATGACCCCATCTGACACAGAACAAATGTGGGTACTTTTCTTATACAGCATGGTGGTGGATAACATGAGGGATCCATCCTGGGACCCTATGCATTATACAATGTTACATATAATATGGGACAACCACTAGCCCACTGCCAGCCAGCCAGAAATTGTTGACACCTCCTTCAGCGGGGACACAGCAGTGGTGTGTGGGTGGGTAGGTGTGACCCTGCTCTTAAATTCCCAAACGAAAGAGCAGGGTTGGCACTCACCCCCCATTGCCTTATCCTTACGGGAGGCACCACCCAGAATCCCAGGCAAGCCAGCAGCAGGGGAGGGTGCCAACCCTGCTCTCTCGTCTGGGAATGAAAGACTGGCACACGTCCCGCTCTGTGTACATGCTGAAGCCGCTGAATGGCCTGCAGTTGTTGACACAGCCGTCACCTCATCCAGCAGCTTTGGCAGGGACACAGAACATGTGTGTGTGCGTGCCAAATCTGCTCTTTTGGTCACCTACAAGAGAGCAGCTTCAACACACTCCCCTCTGCATATAATTGAAATTGTGTTGAACAAAGAAGCTTCCTTGAATCTTTTCCTGGAATTGGGCTGAAAGTCCAAGATTCGACTAACAAAATAATTAACTCTCTACGCCTATCACATTTTCAACTATATTTTGCAAATGGCATCCTTCTCTTCCAACCCTTCTTTTAAAAAAGGGAGAGAGAGAGAGAGAGAGAGAGAAAAGAGGAGCTTTCAAAACCAAAATGTGATATAGCAAAGGGAAAGGCTAGCTGTTTATATTTTTAGAGGTTAAAATTCCACAGGGTGAGGGTAACTCCTTGGATAACCTTTAGCATCTCTTTGAGTTTTAGCATATGGCTTCAAGGTTTTTTGTTTTTGTTGTTGTTTTTTGTTTTCCTAAACGGGCTCTGAATTTTAACTGTTACCAGTTACACCTTCTTCTAGAGCACCAAACAAACAAAACACTCATTCCAGAAACAACACCAAATCAGCAAAACATCTATGATATGAGTTGCAATGTTGCACGTTTGTCATTATTTTAAAAATATGGAGCAGAATCATGAAGGGAATTGGAACCTGTTTCAGTGAGGTACACATTTTACAACAGAACACCACAAAACAGAATGACTGTGTTAAACAGTAACAAATGAAACACAGACACTACTTATACCTATAGCAGATATGGCAATATGCAACATATCCTTTATGGTTCTTTCACAAATACTGTAGAGGTTGAGTATTATGATGGTAACTATAATGAACAATCTCATCACATGGTGGTAGCGATAGGTCAGACGCATCAGATAAGCTTCCTCTTACACACTTTCTCTCTCCCCCCTGTCCTTAATGCACCCACATATGAGAGCAGGGAAAGAGAAGAAGGGAAGGCTATCTGCGTCCACCCTAACTTTTCCATGTTTTCCAGAAATATAGCATAGACAATAATGATGCAACTATAGTACAGAATACTAATTCTGCCAGTTAGCTGGGTTGAATCCTTTCCTACTGTAGGGACAACAAGCAAGTCCAATTTGCACTTTGTATAACAATGCTGATCTATGTCTCACTGCTCCCTTCTGGAGGATGATTCACCATTTTAAAATTCTGGGACACCACGAAGATTCAAGCATGAACCAAATGAGACTGAAATAGCAGAGTGAAGTCATAGTACTACATAGTGTGACCCTTGATGACTCAGGACATGGGCTTCCTTGCATCCACTGAATGCTGAAGGCTGGCCCTGAGGCACACATATAGACTGGAAATCTATATTCATGCAATTGCTCTATATGTGAATTAAACACAATAGAGAAAAGGAAAGATATTAATAAAAAATCTATGGAATGAGACAGAAGTGAAGTTCGTCAACAGCTGAAAAGGGTTGAGACATGGCACTGTTTGCATGATAAATTAGCTTACATGCAGTATATTATTCATAAAGTGTTAATGTTATATAAGGAAAAACAAGGAAAACTTTAAATAAATGTACAATGTGCCATATATATTGAGTGAAGTTCCATCATATGCAAACTGAAATTTGCTGCAGTCTGTGCTGAACCCACACAAATGTTGCTGCTATTAGTAATGATTTTGCACATGTGGACATTACAAAAGAAAAACAAAATCAAAAAAGGAAGGGAAGAATGACTGACGTACTTCAGGAGAAGGCCAGACCCTGGAGAGACCCTGCAGTGGAGTACTTGCTAGAGTCCACAAAAGACTGGTCTGATAAAAGACAACAACAAGGAATAAGAAAGGAAAAAAAGAGAAAGGCTAGTGTTAGTAAGCTGCAATAATTACTCATTTTAAGCAAACACTCAGACCATGCTTTTAAGACACACATCTCAGCAGTTCAACAGGGCAAAATGAGCAGTCTGTTTTGCCAAGCAAAGAAATGAGAGGAAGTATCAGTGACACAAGGAGGCCTGAATCCTATCGTTAGTTGCAACTAGAATAGACCTATTAAATTGATCAAACCTATGTAACTGTTGCATTCAGATTCAGTGAGGCTACTCTAATTGGGATTAGAAATAGGATCTGGGCCAGGAATTATAGGCCTTATACTGGATTGCAGACCATCAAAGGTTTCTGACCCTTCTGACAAGGTGAAAAGCAGGGTGCTGTAACATAGTAACATGCTAGGATTGCCCTACCTTGGAGGCTATTCCCGTTGGTGCTGGTACAAGTGGGGGGAGGAGAAGTCTGTGGTCTAACGACAGGGGCAAAAGCACTCTTCTGTTTCACTGCCGAGACCATGTTGGCTGGTGAGAAGGAGAAGATCCCAGAGGAACTGCTACAGTTAGAAGGGAGACTAGTAGAAGAGGCCATTGTTGGGCTTGATGGCACGACTAAAGAAAAAGAAAAAAGAACAAAGAGGAAATATTCTTATCAAGGTTGCAACTTAAATGTCCATAGGGATAGGCTAGCAGTAAATCTTGCTCTGCATCCTTAGTGTTTCATCCTCAGCACATCTGAATTCCCCTTGACATTATCTATAATACTGTGGGTTTATGACGGTTCCACATTCCAGGGTAAATCCACAATTCCTGGTGATGTAGGAACAGGTCACAACAAGGCTTCTTCTCTTACAAGTACTGCCTCAATACCAGCAGCTTTGGTCTCATGGGCTCTGGGGATTTAGACATTGTCTTTGTGGTGGAGAACATTTTGCTCCTGCAGTGAAGGTAACATCAGAACAGAAGAGATCTTCAAAGATACAGTTTCATCATTGCTGGCCTTCTTGTAGTTCTCTTGAGCCCTAATGATTTTACATTAAAACTCTAGAAGGAGAATTCTGGCACCATTATGACAGCTAATTAAATTTTTAAAAGTTTTTTTAAAAAAAATTCTCACCCAGTTTTTATCTCTTTCCCTTGTAAATGAATTCAAGACAGACCTTGCCAAGTCAAATTGAAGAAGAATGTATGTAATGAAATGCTGAAGTCATCCATAGCTAATTAGTAAAAGGATGATATTCTGCATCATCATCTTATCCCAGGTCATACATAGATGGTTTTGGCAGGTCAGTATATTTTTCTTAAAAGTAATTTTCACACTATCTCTCTTTCTAGATAAGACTATATACTTTTGTGCAGGAAAGAAGGTCTCTGAATCAGACCAAATCCTGAAATGCTTTCATTTTTTTAAAAAAAGTTAAGTTTCAATGATAAAAATAAAACCATTTTGTTAATATTATTTTTAATACCCAATACTTTTCATGATTAAAGCTGCAGTCATATCCTGTGAGTAATACCTACTGAACACACTATGACTTATTTGGAAATAAACATGTATAGTAGTTCCTGCATTACAGTTCACCCTCATTTGGGAATAACTTCATTGAATGCAATGGAATTGATTCCTATGTAAAAAGGCATAAACCTATTCTCAAAATCCTGCAACTCTATGAACACTTAATTCTGAACTATTGGGATTTAGCTGAATAAGCGTGAATAGGAATATGCTTAAAAACACTTTTTTTCAACCATTATAACAAATAATGGGTTCATTCTGTCAATTATGATGGAAAAATCATGAGCTTTCTCGTGGTCAGTAAATGCACACAGTCTGCAAATAGCAGCAGTACATCTCAGCTTGGCCATGTCAGCCAGGAACAGTGTGGAGATGATTTTACAAGGGTGGGATAGAAAACAAACAAACATTATTCAGGTCTGGATGCCACTATCTCTTTCGTTTCTGGGATGCTTCCACGGACCATTCATATTGTTGTTAATCAAAAGGCACTGGGCACATACACCATCTTTCCCTCCTTAACTGTTTTTTTGTTTGTTTGTACCGCAAGAAGTTGTGCAAAAAAACCCTCTATGAAGATTACAAACGGCAGGCAGTACCATCAGGGCTCACAATAAAATTCCATTTGATGCAGAGTCATTGCACAATAGAATCTTTGTCTCAAAGCACCCATGATTCCATAATTCAGGGCAAGAGTGCCAAGTCTATCTGACCAAAATTAGTGTGAAATTGGCAACTTTTTTTTTTTTACAAGCATGTTTAATAAAGCCTATAGTTTGAAATTTCAAAGTAGCTGTACTAGCTCTAGCAGATATGTCTTGTATGAAAGAAAATGCCATTGCCTTATGGATTCAACCTCTAGGTTTAGAATAGCGTTCTTTTCTTTCTTTACTTAAGAGTATCAAAATGTTTCAGATTATTGGCTTCCATAATTATGAAAAACAAGAAGATCCATAACACTGGCCATTTCTCCATTTTGTTTAGAAACTGTGTTCAGAGTGGATTATGAATAATTAAATAGCAGGGGAATGAAAATTCAAATCATCTGAGCTTTAGATTATTATTTTATTTGCATCTGTGTAGATAAATATCAAACTCTTAGAATCCCTGTGACAGAATCTGATATCATATTTGTGAACACTGAGGAAATCAATTAATGGAAATTAAACGTTCAAAGTTTCACAGTCAGACAGATACAATCTTGGTCTAAAGTCACTCTATATCCGCAAGCACTTGTTAAGGCAGAGGAATCAAAGCACCTAAATTGAATTGCTACAATACAGCAATTAGTTTATTGATTTAATTAAGAATGCCACCTTTCTAATTCTCAAGTCATGATTGAAACATTTTCTGACTGAATGTATTTGCCATTAACGGGATAGCAGAATCGAAGAGAAAAAAAATCTCCCAATATGGTGGTTGTTGATGATGATAGTATCAATAACAATATGAAAGGTAATATGAAGGAAGAAACACTCCAGAAGCAGAATAAGTGTGAGATTATGAAATAGTGCATTGTTGAAATATATTTAATGAATCAAAAATAGGGTGTAGGCAAAAAAAAATCACCATAGAGGACAATTTAAAATTTAAAAAATTGCTCATTTATTAAATTGTTTACGGAGTTTATTATAACCAATTATTATTATACTGCTATCAGAATTAATAAGTTATTCCTAGCAGAGATTCCTGAGCTCGGTCATGACATCATGTAGGTCTACCATGTCACATGGTATTATATTGATGCCACGATGTTAAACTGTTCTATCTTTTTTAAATGTAAGGAGCATTAAGGACATATATATGAGAGGGATTCAGTTCTATTCAATTATATCACCTTTTTCTGTTTTTGTATAATCAGCAGCAAGTTCCTTATCAAGATGCTCTAGAAACTATGGGTCTCAAACCATACATTTGTCTAGATATCACTACAGTTCTCACTGCATCTAAAAGAACATCACAACTGGGGCTTCTAATGAAGTAGTATTCTAAAACTCATCCGGTGTTGACCTGATTGATTCCTGAACATGAGATGGTTGGGAATCTCATAAAAACTCCCAAGGAGTGAGCTTTTCGAACAATGATTAAGATAAAGGCTACTGTTATATATTAGTGTCTATGACACAAAGTACATCCAGTGCAATCCCCCAAAAGTTTCAGATCAGTTACAATTTTCTGCATAAATATCTACCAGATAAAGCTGGTTCTAAACAATAACAAAAATAATAAAAGAAATAATAAGTTAAAAAGAAGAGTATTTGGTACAATGCTTATATTTCTTCTCTCTAAATATGGCTTACTACCTAGTAAACATGTTTAGGATGTTAGTCTTAGGGATATTCCAACAAACTGCACAACATGAATACGTACTGGCATAGGGAGAATTGGCAGCTGATCCATTCAAGAAGGTTGGAGATCCACCTAAATTGGACATTCCAGCATTTCCATAACCATTCATGCTTGTCGTGACTGAGTTGTAGTTTGTCTGCTGAGGGGTAGTGCTTGGCACATAACCATGAGGTGACACACTGCTTGAGTTGCGAGTAAAACCTTTTGCAGAAATTAGAAAAGGTACAAGAGTTGCTAATTTCAAAACATGCCAAATTCTGCTAGCACGAAATAATTTCAATAAATTCTGTGGCTAAAAGGTAAAGGAATAGAGGTCACTCTCTATAATATTCCATGTACAAATATTTTATTACTTATTTATACTTGTAATTGTCCATGCAAGACCAAATCCTTTGGAGCCACTGTAATCAGACCTAGAAACTCTTAACTGGAATGCTAGGTCATATGCAGCCCTTGGTTGCATTACTTTCTCCTTGTGGCACTTTCTAAAGCAGTTTGTTTAAGGATAGAAAGAATATTTGAAAATATTTGAAAAACAGTCAAAAGACATATTTCAGGAAACCTCAATTAGAAGAATCTCAGATCTTTGCAGTTCAGGCATTTATGCAAAAATTGGATATGGTAGGCTTGTATGGAAAACAGTACTCTTTTTGTATAGGAAACAGCATTTTATGAACAAAAATAGTAATCCTGCACACATTATTTGCTGTTCAGAACTTTTTTTCTATATGGAAAATGCTTTATTCTGCACAGAAAATGTTTCTGTACAGAAATACCACATATGAATTTTGCACAGAATAAGTTCCCCTCTAGAACATTACCAATGAAGAATACATCATCTTCTACAGATTAAGAAAAATCTGTGCAGAGATAGTATTTTCCATGTAGAAAATGCTGCTTTCTGCACAAAAATGCCACATGTGAATTTTGTGCAGAATATATCCTGAATTGTAAACAGTCTTTCAAAACTGTGTAATTTTCTTTTTTTTTAAAATCATTTTATTCAAATTCAGATATAAAACAAACAATTATAACTGTCAACTTATTTGAAATATTTCTGATCTTCCACACTGATCTAGATTTCATTATCAATATTTCTTAACATGCTTAAAATATTGTACTACATTTTAGTGCTATTATTACTTGTTGATTCTTGCATTTCCATCTCCATATTCCCGCTTCATGACATACATCCTGTAGTCCCCTCATAATTTATCTTAAAGCATGAATCACAGATTTCCATCTGATGGTACCCAGCAATTACCCATTACAATTTGCCATTCTTTTTGTATCTCTTCGTCTGATTTCCCTTTTAATCTCTGAGAGACCATATCAGCATTTTCGTTTTCAATCAGTGTACCCCACCATTGTTCTAATGTGGGTATTTGCTGAGTTTTCCACATCTTTGCATATTCAATACGAGCTGTTGTTATCATGTACAGTAATATTCTCCAGTACTTCTTTATACCAGTACCTTCTAATACATCAGTCATATTTAACAAATACAATTCTGGTAACTTAGCAAACTGTACTTTCGTTAATGTACATATTTTGTTATGTATTTCAGTCCAATATTTCTTAGCTTTAGGACATGTCCACCACATATGACATATCGTACCGACCTCGTTCTGACATTTCCAACATTGTCCAGTACCCGTATTATAAATCTTTTTTAATTTATCTGGTGTCATGTACCATCTATGAAATAGCTTGTAATAGTTCTCTTTCAAATTCTGTGCTACTGTAAATTTCTGTGTTTTTTTCCAGCTCTGCTCCCAAGACTCTAATTGTAATGAATGCCCGATATTTTGTGCCCATGAAATCACTGTTGCCTTTACTGTTTCTTCTTGCCTCTCCTGATGTAGTATTTCTTGATGCATTTGGGCAAGTAAATGAGGCGGATTTTCGAACAGCCATTTAATTACTCCAGTTTTCTCTTTTAGTTCAATTCCATATGTTTTTATATCCATCTGAAACCTTTCTGCTAACTGCCTGTAAGGGAACCAACTTAATGTTATTCCCTCTTGTTCTAGTTTTTCTCTTGTTTTAATCTTAAAGTTGTTGAATGTTGATCTCTCAATTATATCATCATATCACAACCATTTATCTGTGTCCGTCCATCTGCCAAAAAAAGCCTCTTGCGGTGAGACCCAGGTGGGGAGCTGCCGTATGTTTTTAGTTTTATAATCCTCCCAAATTTTCAGAAGCGATTTTCTGATATAGTGATGTGTGAAGTCTTTATCTATTTTTGCTTTATCATAAAACATATAGGCATGCCACCCCCAAAACTGTGTAATTTTCAAAGACAAGAAGCAATAGAAGAAAATTACAGCAGAAAGAAAATTACTCAAATTACTTGTAGCTTCTTTCAAGAACAAAATTATCAAAGAATTACTTTCCTACTTTTACTTAAATATGCTTGTATTTTGGCATGAATGTTTCAGTATGACTCCAAATTGTTTAAATAGTAACCAAGTATTTTTTGATTCAATGATAAGGGCTTATTTAAATATGTAATTAATATTGTATTTCTTATGTCAGCATGACCCCAAGACAATACCACAGCAATTGCTTTGACCATCTGAGTATGTATGGAGAACATAAGTTGCCGCGAAATGTTCTGTGTACTACTCTAATGAAAATATGCAAGCAATTATATCTCTAACTGACCATGAATTGCCTCTTCATCCATAGTTGTTTAGATATCCTGTATCTTAATTGCCACCCAAAGATTTTTTTGGCCAAAAGAAAAAAAAAACATCTTCAGCTTACCCTGATTGGTGGCCTGTGAGGCTTCTGAGACATTTACTGCTAGCTGACCACTAAAGGAGTTCACACCCATCATTCCTGCGTGGACAGATGTGTTAGTGAGTGCTGGGAGTTGGTTGTGATTGCGAGGGACGCTGTAGAGTGCTTCTGCAATATCAGCTGCTCTTTTCAGTATTATTTCCTGGAAAAAGAAAAAAAATGTAACACAGTAATTAAGGGACACTTCATGGACCAATTAATGAGCCTACAACAATGTAACTCATATCAAACTCATAACAAAATGGGACAGGATTGTTGATTTGAGTGGTGAACAAACTAAAGATTGTGCCCTGATCCACTCAAAGGAAGTAATGGGTGATAGCAGAATTATGATCTTGTGTTGTTATGATGATCTGATTTAGCCATAGACCTGTCATAATTTCTCTTCTTTCTCTTTAAAATGGGAACCATGACTTACCAAACATGAGTGATGCAAGAATGCAGATATGCACAATGAAATATTGTACAACCATAGAACAAATTAAAAAGAATACAATTTTTACAGGTAATGGGAAAGAGTATTGTTCTGCATCCAGTCCCAGCTTTAGTCCATAGGAATTGATGCCACAGGAAGTAAAACATGTAAATAAGTGCAATTTTCATATCCTAAGCACCTGTAATGTGATATGTAGCCATGATGTCAGCTATCACAGCAGAGAACCCTTCCTGAGAAGGAATCACAAGTTTCAAATACTGGACAGATTGAATCCAATATTTAGTTGTAAAATGAGTCCTATTAGCTGAAGTTATTTAGGCATTGAGGAGCTTGGTCTTCCCTTTTTGTTCTTATTTTATACAATTAAATTGTTGCAAGGTGATGAATTTTGTCTTCCTACTCCATATGGTTGAGAGTAAAAACCAACTCTAGTTCAAGGCCCTAAAGGTAGTGTACTAATTTTTCACGATTCCCATACTGAGCAGGACCAATTTTCTACTTTCTGGATTTTAGTACTCACCCTTTATTTGTGACTATCTACATAGGCAGGCCCACTTCTTTACAGTGAAAGATCATTTGTTGATTCAGTATGAGCAGCACACTGAAACTCATAATGAGTTTATTCAATGTGCTTTGTGCACTGAAGCTTCTAATTAATAGTCATTGAATGATAAAGAAAACATTCAAGCACCTGTCTTCAACTCCAAGGAGTTTATCACTAGATTTCTTTGAACTGGGATCTCACCAAGTGGGAATCTCACTTCCAAAGTTATACTGAGGTAAAGTCTCCGTGGACACTGTATACCATAAGGTTCTATCGTAAAATCTCAGACAAATTACATAAAGTTCTGCACGTTTTCTATTGGAAGCATGAATGCCATTTAAGTATAAATGACTACCTGACATAGATTTATAATTCAGAAAAAATCTGTTTTGCAATACTTATTTAAAACAAAGAAAAGAAGCATTATTAGAGATATTGGGTAGGATAACTTTTCTGGGTGCAACCCACTACGGTTGCCTTGTCTGCTCTTCTCTGAAATGTTATACTGTATTGATATGACTATGTAGGCTACTGCGTTATAAAAGATGCCAGCATATTCAGTCCTGAGAGCTATTTCATGAAGAATGCATTTACCTGGTTGTTATGTGGCATACCATAGAGTGCTTCCACCAGATCAGCTGCCCGTTTGAGTATTACTTCCTTTTAGGAGAGAGGAGGAAAAAGGAGATGAGTTCTTTAGCAGTTCATCAAATGGTATATAGAAAATGATATGGTGTATTTCTCACATTGTATCCTCAATTTCATCTTTATTACACAACAGTTTTTAAAAGCAACAGTATTTAGCGAGTTCTGAATGTTGTTAAATCAGAAGCTCATTGAGTTCATACGCAGAAGCTTAAAGTTAAAAGGTGATTTTTTTCTGCTGAAAAAATAAAACCTGTCAGTTGTCTACTGTCTGCATGATAAGCCATTTTGTATGTTTATTATAGATGAGCTATAGTTATTTGTTAGATTACTACAATCAATGTCATTAAGAGCATGTTACAAATCTCTCCGATCTGTTCACTTAGTTCTTAAATTTATATTACAGAAACAGTGACTTTCTCAATCAGATCTGCTATCTCCAGAACACAGTTGATCGGATAACATTATAATGTCCAACTTCTTTGGCTCATTTTCTTTTATCATAGGTAGGTATCACAACCAAATGCAAAACTTATGTTTGTTTTCACACTTTTTCTATGGTTTCATACATTAATTGTGAACAATAAATATATGAAACCATAGAAAGAGTGTAAAAAGAAACATCAACATTGTAGAGTAATGTATGTAGGAATCTTTGCATGGGAGGTCATTTAGAATAAATGAAGAATATTCCTCTAGTCTGGACAGAATATTGCCTTTAATTTCTTTGATACCTTACTTCTCTGTTTGCACATTCATTTATTCCTGTTGTATTCCTCAGATCATCTGCACACACTTTCTGAATGCACATGTATACCCCAATGTAAATGTACAAAGTGAAATCTGATTGGATGGGAAATAATTTCATTGAGGTCAATGGTCTTGATGACAGAATCCATTCTGAAAGTCTCCCAACTCTATGCAAGACCAAATAGACCACACAACTGTGAGTCTTGCAGTATGTTTCAGAGAACTACAATACACACAATATCATATGAACATTTTTAAAATTCAAACCGCTAAAAAGAATACTATTAAAAAAACAGATTTTAGCCAACAATGAAATGCATGTAAAAGTGTATACGTTAGCAGGAAAGAAGTCTTGTTAACCTGATGCAAACAGCAGATAAGAATGCAGATAGGATTTGGAGAAACAATAAAATCAATACTCAAAGATTATCACATCCATACTATTTGTATAACATCATGTGCCCCTACGGATGTATGGTTTGTAAAAACCTTGGAGAACCAGAATGGAGATAATAAAATATATTCGTAGATTGTAGGCTGAAAGATCTTCCTAATACAAAATAGATTTTCACTTTAAAAAAAACAAAACAAAACTAATCAGGCAACTTAAAACATATTTTAGTTCTTTTGATCCAACAACATAACAGAACAACAAAACAAAATCCAAATATATTTTTGCCAGTGTCTTACAAAACTAAACATATTTAAAAACTCAATTTTCAATAAACTTGAAAAGTTTAACTAGAAATGTTTTATACACTAGCTAGATTTTCTAACCAAAAGAAGCAGTAGTGTTCAATTTTCATATACTATAGTCTCTGATCAGAAAATAGAGATATAATTGCATTCATTTTGCTGTCACCATAACCTCTTCAAAATCCTAGAACAACTCTTCAGATGACAAGCTTTTAGATGCATATTAGCATTTTTTCAATTTAAAATTCTCTACACTATATGATAAAATAGTTGGCATACTGCAGTAGCTACTTATGACATGCATGATGTCCTAAATTTTAAAATGAGATGGCTTTCTCTGTGTGTGTTGAATCCATAGTAAACATTTAGTGTTCCTTAAAACCACTGCATAGCCTCACCCTTTCAGAATGCACATTTCAATTATTTTTTTTCACACATACAGCCATGTGCATTATATAATTGATGGATTCTGAATCAATACAATTCTGAGTACTATTTCTGAAGAGATCACTAGCTGCAGCCTTTGTCCTTTCTCTGCATCTTGACCAAAGCACTAAATAATTTAAAAGGCTATGAACTGAATGCACACGATACCCATATGGAATCAGGCCACGCTGCTTTAGCTGAGCCA
This sequence comes from Cyclura pinguis, assembly GCA_030412105.1. Lineage (NCBI taxonomy): Eukaryota > Metazoa > Chordata > Lepidosauria > Squamata > Iguanidae > Cyclura > Cyclura pinguis. Next base: position 104,860,987 of record CM059600.1, on the reverse strand, counting down.
CTTAGAATGTCAGTAAGCCCTGTCTGCTTTGTAAAAGATTAAAATTCTAGAGTAGGAGAGAAGAGCTGCTTGTCAGATTTGACTCCTCCAGTCCCCAGTAAACTAAAACATCTTGTCCAGGCAAAATGACTTTAAAATTGTAAAATTCTCTCAGGAAAAAACCAAAGTCATGAATGTCAGGACTGGAATGACCACAGTAGCATTATTACAAAGTATACTTGCACCAAATTATGAGTTCAGTGTTTGTCAAAAAATTAGTAATGATCTTTTCTCTGTTAGTATCAATTGGAACTAAATTTTTCTTTTGGTTCAATTATGAGCCGATTTACTCTGAAGCAGTTTAATTCACTTGAATATAATTCCTCAGAGGAAAACAGTTTGCGGACTGCTGCCTTAATATCACTACACAGAAATTTCAAATTGCAATTTTTAAAGAAAGAATAGTTACTTACTAAGTGAACCACAATAAAACAGAAAGGGGAAAAAAAAAAGAAAATTAGCTTTTCATGTAGTTTATTTTTGGAGTATGCTGAATAAGAGCCATTATAGTTTACAGCTACTCAGTGTTTGGGATGTCTTTCTTTTGTAATAAGCAATTACCTATATGTTTCATGCTTTCTTAAACAACATCTCTACATAATACCTTCTTTGCATGTGACATTTTTAGGTTAGGCAAGGCAAATGTTACACAAAAACCTCTTTTATTAGGTAATTCCAAGCTATTCTAAAGATGATCATAGCATCTATATTCAGGTTAATAAAACGTACAGTAATAACTATAATTTAAAGCACATTCCATCCCCACTGAGTTAACATAACTAATACTGTCATTACTTCAGATACAAAGCAGCACCTAAAAGTCTTCTATAAGTTACTGCAACAGAACTTGCAAGGTGCTTGAATTGCGGTGACCAGAAAATTGTTCTCACCTCCATGTCATTACGCTCCCAGTGAACCAGCCCCCGAGCGTGTTTGTGTTCGGGATCTAATATATTGCCTTTCAATCAGAGCTGAGAGCCACTGAACACATAGACAGAACATGACGAGCAGGTCAGGAAAGCAATAAAGATTTTACAGAGCTGTCCAAGGTGCTAAATTTACTCAATAATGGGTTTGGCACCATAGTGTTAACCTCTCATTTACTACCAGTTTGAGAGACTAAATTGAAGTAGCTGACTTCATTTACCTTGAAATGTATATTTTATGACATTATGTAAGTAGATTGAAAGGGCACTGCAGCTTTAACAATTTAAGGGCTAAAGCATGTTTAAGACGAAGCCTAGCTATTTATTGTATATTGCACTTAAAGTATATGGAATATTAAAATACACTGATTAAATTTGTAAATGGTATTATAAGAAGGATAGCTAATATAAAAAGATCTATGCTTTGGAAAATGAAGGTGATATTGTCCTACTGAAAGCAGAGATGAAGAAAGAGAGAGAGAGACAGAGATATACAGAACACATTTCTCTGTCATGGAAAACCTGTCTTTAAGCAGACACTGAAGATGAGTATAATAATATACATTACTATTTAAAGTTTTATTTTAGATAATAAAGTTAAGATACTCTGAAGTGCCTTAGTAATGTTAAGTATACACTACTCTTAAAAGCCATTCAGCATCTTTCATGAAAACATCGTTAAGAATGTGATTGTATGAGATGGTTTTCTGTCACCCTCTCAAGAAGAAAATTCATGTCCATACCCATTTTCATATTTGAATTTCAAAGAATTCTGCAATTCTATATCTGTTTACCAGAGAGTTATCACTAGTGAACACAATGTGACTGACTTCCCAGTAACAAGCCATAGCACTGCGCTGTTGGTATTAATAATCCAAATCATTCAGCATTTAGCCAAGCAAGGATTTTTAAGAGAGCTGATAACAGAATAGTCATCCCTTGGTGTCTATATTCATTCCTTTTGTGTCACAGCCATCTAACCAAACAGATATTCCAGATTATTGAAGTGCTACCAAATCCCCTGAAAATCCTTGATATAATGGAATGAATGTGTAACTTGTGCTACAGTCCCTTTAAAAGGTCGGTCTGCAAGTTGTCTTTTCTGAGGTTTTGGGGTTTTTTTCAGGTAGGTGATTGCTTTTATGAATCTGTAGGAGAGAGGTAAAAGGCAGTGGACCACATGCAGTGCTGAAACTAGTTTTATGTCATTATCTGCAGGGCACAGATTCCTCTGTTACACTGCAGTGAAGGTGCAATGGAAATTCCATAGAAGGAAGACCTTCTATGGAGTTTATTGATTGTGATTATTCCTAAGCAAACACCTCAGTGTTCCCTAACACCAGCAAATGGGACCACAAACTCATGTCCAGGAGGAAGACCAGAATGGGTATGGTGACCAGGGATTTGCTCTGGCCTTCTATCATACTGGATGTACTTCTTAATTGGCTTTTCTGTACGTTTCTTTGGAAAGCGGATGAGTATAGGATGATTTTTATGAATTGCTGTATTTGTAGGCTTAAATCAAATTGCTAGTCTCACCTAGAGGTCATCCACTGAATTACTGGAACTTAAATAAGTGTTGACTTGTCAAGTCTCCATTAATTCAGTGGGTTTACTCTAATTGACACTAACACATGGAAACAGGCCATAGTAATAATGCTGCATTTACATTTAGTTGCAGATTATTTCTACAAATTATGATAGAATACACCATGTCTGAGCACTTGGATGTTTGGAAACTACTCAAAGTTATTTCCTAGTTCCATTGTTATGAAAGGCTGTCAAAGAGGCTGTCAAAGAGCCGGAACAATAACTTGTCTAACTGACTTGAACCAACCCTAGTCCTTCGAGCAGAAAAAGTTGGGCAGCAGTGTGGCCTGAGTTGGGGGCTGGACAGATTACAGTACTGCCAGCTCTGAAAGAGTTATTACCTCTCTGTAAGCTACAGCAACACCTTCTTGCATTGCAAGTTCAATAATCGAAAGGAAGGTGAAACAGAAGCAGAAACAGAAGTGAACAATTATCTGGAAGTGGAACAAACCTTTTGGAGCTATTATAACAACAGCCTGGCCTTGAACTGTGCTTGGCTCATTCCTTGTTCCTTGATTTTGACACTATTTGGTTAGAAGAACCAGCATAGCAGACCCTGGAAAGATGTTGTTCATTTCAAAACCATCATGAAGATGTCTTCTAACACTAGGTTAAATCCAAGTACCAGATGCATGGATACATTTCCCAGCAAAGACTTAAGCCTCCACAGATGCACATTCAAGCTCCTACAGAAAAAATTTTTTGAAAAATTTTCCAGTGATAACCAGCTTGGGCCAAAACAAATATAGATATAGATTAGATAATTAAAAAAGATCTTCAGTTATCTTAAAAACAAAATAAAACAAAACAATAGTTTATGGAAGAGAAAGTAGACATACAGCTGTTTTGTTTTGTCTTAATCAAAGGTGCGCGGCAGACAGATTCAACAGTTCATCAGCCGGGCTCGTAACAGAAATAGAAAGTAAATTTCATCCTCTATAACTTGCACCCATTTTCTTATGTGACTGAATTCTTTCCACTGTGCCACTGAGATTTTTGTACTTAGAGAGCCAAATGCTTCAACCTCTTTCACTTAGGGGATATTCCCATACATACAGTGATACACACAGCCCCGTATAAAAGTCAATTCAGTTGTCACATTGTGTGAGATACAACGATGCAGGTAAAGAGTTATTACTGTGACAGAGATATTGTTGGGAGGTTTGAAAGTTAAATTCATAGAAACCCCACATCTACTTTAGGGCTTCTATTACAGCAATAGTCCAACTTTATTTGTTCAGCTTTTGATGTGTATAATGCCACAGAGGAATCATCAAAGCATGAAACTTGCTTTTAAAATGAACTATAATCTCCTATATGAATGCCCAGTGCTTTGTTGGCTGAACCACTTTCCTCAGAATGAAAACCATTTTCCTTATATGGTTCACTGGGGTCAAATTTCATCATGATGACAATATTTTGTGTCACTTCTTAGTAACCTGCACTACAACATTCTTGCTGACCTCTGCTTTCACATTATGTTGAAATGGGTGTAAAGAAAGGTACATGTGGACCTTGAATTTAAGTCACCTCGAAAAACTTCAAGCAGTTATTTGATAAAGGAAACATATTCTTTATTCTTTCCAAGCAAGAGCTGTCCGCCAGATATGAAGCTCATTAATGTCCTAAAGCACTGCTATACTTTTAGGGAAAAACTGTTCTATCAAATCAGGAGGCATTTATTTAGTCTAGGTATCATTATCTTCTAATGCTCTATTAACGTTGCACTGTGATGAAGACAAGAAATTGAGAAATCATTCATCTTCTGCAAAAGTGCCTAATGAAGATGATGTTACTCATAACTGCCATACTTCCATCTTTAACTGATAAGCTCTGGCTCCTAGTTTTGCATTCTGTGGCTGCTGTAAAGTCATGCCCAGTTATAACTGGGATATAAAGTCTGGATGTATAGTCTGGGGGAAAAACACATTGGGCATAGTTTAAAATCGTAATGTTGTAAAATCTGTGTAGAGTAGTGTGGGAATCAATACTATGAACTCATCAGTAGGACTGAGCTGCAAAGCTTCATTTGCTAGGCTTTAGTGCTATTTACTAAGATAATGCCTCCTTTAAAATCTGGGTATACTTGTTCTATGTCAGCAATGGATTTTAAAGGCTGGACATACATACTTTGTTAGTTAAGATATGCATTCAATGTAGATGTGGAAAGAATATCAGTAAATATTCAAATCTCAGAGAGAAAAAGGCTTTCCTAAGTTCTTGGGAAAACTTGACTTGGTTGGAGAGACAAGAATTTTCATATTACAGGACCTATTACACACACACATACAAAATAACCTCACACATGTGGTGGGGGAAGGATTGTACATACAGTGCCATTTTATGCACAAAAATGCTATTTTTTGCACAGAGAAACAGTGAACAATTTTCTGGATTGTAAACACCATTTCTGTAAAGAAAATGCTGTTTTCTGCTTTAAAAATGTAGGTTTTCCGAAATATATTGTGAACAGTAGATATTCCTTGAAAACTGCACAGTTTTTGACGATTTTCAAATTGTGGGGGAAAAAATCAATTTAATCATTCTAGCCTAAAATTTATAAGGATTAATAACCTTAGTTCAATATTTTAAATCAAAGGAAAAATAAAGAAGATGAACAAAAGTGAAATTACATTTTTGAAAATAGCTCCTTGAGATTCTAGTTTCATACTTTAGGAAGTTGTCTTCTAGCTATACCTGGTCCGTGGGGACTCACTACTTACTTTTACATGTGCCCAGCAAAATATACGTGGTGATCTTCTTCCATTATAGTGAATGATAAATAACTTGCATCTCCCTTTAACAGTTCTCTTCATCTAATTAAAAGATGGGATCCTAGATGCTCTCTCTCATGCAAGAATAATTCACATGTATAAGTTGTCTGAAATATTGTAGAATATGGGTGAAAAAATCCACACCCCAGTGATTAGCGTAATTGTAATTCTACCTTCTCCTATTAAAGATCTGAACTGGAAGCAGAAAAATGCAAAACAAATAGTGCTTGTTAGATTTTTTTTTAAAGCTTTCTATGAATTGGCATCATACCACCTATAGTTATTGTTGTTGTTGTGTCCCTTCAAGTTGTTTCCAACTAATAGTGACCCTAAGGTGAATCTATCACAGGGCTTTCTGTGGCTGAGAGTCTGTGATACGTCAAAGACCACCCACTGGGTTTCCATGATCAAGAGGAGAGTCAAACCCTGGTCTCCAGGACTGTAGTCCAACACTCAAATGATTACATTACTCTGGCACTCAGTACCTACAGTAATACAGTGCAATTATTCCTACACAAACATATTGTTGCTTTTCAATTGAAGAAGTATGTAAGCAATTCAAAATGTAAGATATAGATGATATAGATAGACACACACACATACACACACACACAAACAGCAGAAAAAAAAGGAAAATGTGCAACTCAAGCAAGGAAGCAGTGACTCAAATGAAAATAATGAAATAGAAAAAAGAAAAAGAAAGTTTAATCAACTATGAAATGAAAAAACAAAACAAGAACAAAATGGGAACAAACCATACTCATGACATATAATCTAATTAAGAGGTGGTAACACTGAAAGGACAAAACAAAAAGTTAAGAAATGAAAACAAAACATGCCTTAATAACTAAGCACTTCACAAAATAATGTTGGCAATCCACTACTGCTCCAGAGATTGAACAACAGGATTTATACCTGGCTGCTAGAAAGTGGGTCAATTATGCATAGAGAGAATGAATAAAATTTCAGGAATTTTTGGATGGCTTTCTGGATCTCCTTTGCCCCAATTATTAGGCCATGTCTCCAGAAATACTTGGTCTTCAAGTATGCTTAGACTTAATCCTAACTCCTCCCCCTCTTTTGTTTGTCTATTGCTGTTGGTACTTTAAAAACCAGACATACATATCCTTTACATTTCTTGAATACCAACATAAGTATTAACAGCAAGAAGGACAATATTCCATTATCGAAAAAAGTGGAAACAAGATATAATTTATCTTCAAGAAATACATGCTAGAAGAAAATATACTACATTAGACAAAATTAGGCAAAGAATTTATTGCAGTGTCATCTAAGAAGAAAAATTGAGTTGTTATCTATGCAAACTCTAATCTGTCACCTGAAATTGTATTTGAAGATCAAGAGGGCAGGTACGTGGGGTCCAAGTTGATAACTGTGGGGCTAAAGTTCTTCTGGGTGGCAGGTTATGCACCTACCAATAACAAGGACATTTTTAAAAAATGAGAAGCTAACACATTGTTGAGCTATTCACTTGAGAACAAGATGCTTCTGGGAGATTGGAACGGTGTGATTTCCTCACATTTAAATAGATTTTTGGAGGAAAATACTACAGTTAGACAATGGAAACTCTCAACAACTTATATGATGGATAATTTGGGGGGGGGGGGGTGGATGCCTGGAGATTCAAGTATGGAAATGCAAAAAATTTAATATACTTTTTTTCCCCTGAAAGACATAAATCTTTTCTGAGAACTGGTATCTTTTTGATCTCAAAGACATTGGCTAATGGCGTAAAAAACTGGATAGTTTACTTAAGACTTTCTAAGATCATAGTCCTGTAACTTTAATACTGAGAGAGAAAAAAACAAAAGGGAACTGGAGGTTGTCTTAAAACCTGTAGAGAAAAAAACTACTGGTTTTTTTTGGGGGGAGGGAGGATAACATAAATAAAGGTAATGATATTAGAGTGGTACAGGATGCTAGTAAAACATTTAACGTGGAACTAAAAAGAAGAGGGCAAGAAAAATTGCAGTTATTTCTATATGAAGTAAGAAGTAAAGAAGAAGAATTTAAGAAGTCGCCTTCCTGTTGATCAACCAAATCAAGATTATTCAAAAGCAGGTATCAATGATGACAGCAGGTGAGATTGAACAGAAGTTCCATTACAGAATGTTGAGTTAGCAAAAAGCCTGGAAGATGGTTGGCTTTTAAGCTGAAAAAAAGAAAGAAAAAGCTAATCTTGAAAATACAAAAGGGAATGAGATTTTCAGAAACAATGTTAATATTAGGAAGCCTTTTGTCATTATTGTACATCACTGTACAAGAAACAAGTCTCATTAAAGAAGCTACATGATTATCTAGAGAAAACAAGATCTTAGAATTTAGAAAACTTAGAAAACAAGATCTTAGAACTACAAAAACAAACAGTGAATGCATTTAAAGCAGTGAGTGAGATTACTGAAGCTATAAAAAAGATTAAGTCTAGCAAAGTTCTAGGACCAGACGGATTATCAGTGAGCTATTATAAACATTTCAAGGAACAGTTATTTTTACCTCTACAAGAACTACTGAATTCAATATTACGCAAAAAAGGAATCCTGATACTTGGAAAGACGTGACAATAGTGTTAATTCCTAAAAAATTCTAAGATCCGATGATGACAAAGAATTATAGACCTATTTCATTACTGAATAATGATTACAAAATCTTTACAATGATTTTAAGAGAAAAATTGAAGGGAGTCTTGCAAGAATTCATTCAAGAAGATCAAACTGGATTTTTACCAAAAATAAGGAGAAGGAGACGAAGGAGAAGGAGGAAAAAAAACAGTTGCAGGATAATATTTGGTGTGTTGTGGATATCTTGGAATATTTAGACAATCACAACAAGAAACAGGTGGAGCTTATACTTTTGGATGCTGAGAAATCTTTTGATAATCTAAAGTGAGACTTTCTATTTGAGTTTTGAAGAAGGTAAGCTTTGGAGAGAATTTGATTGAGGTCTCGGGGAGAGAGATGCTGGCTGCTAAAGGAGAAAACACTGGACACAAAAATACAGGAGAAAAAAGGCCACAACTTTATTTGGTTACAGCTGTTACAAGGGTTGGCATTTGGATAGGTCCGGATTCAGGCATTGGCCAAACTGCCTGTTGACCAATGAGCCCAACCAATCAGCACCTGATGCACCGAGAGTTGGCAGGTGCTGAAACCACCAATCTGCTGAGTGCAGGGGTGGCATCCACATCTGTTGACCTGCCAACACCCATTGCACCCCCGCACCGTCTGAGGATAACCTCACATGGAGGCACCAACATATCAATCTTGGATCTAGGAGCCATGCCAACTGTCCCCAAAGTTGTGATAAAGAAATACATACAGGTATCACATGATACTGGCAGAAGGAGGGCCAGCTTATAAAGCCCTTTCCCTGGCCAGAGGGAAAATTGCAGGAGCCTCTGGCCAGGGAAGGAGTCAGCCAATGAGTTTAAACCTGAGGTTTAAACTCATTTGCCGCCACATGCTTAAATTCATTGGCTGCCAGGGGAGATACCCAGATGCAGCCAGCCCTGAAGCATACTGGGAAGGAGGAAGCTGGGGGAGACTATACGGCTGCCACAGCTCCCCAAGCCGCAATGCTGTCGCCTGGCAAGTCAGGCAGTAATCATTACTTGGATCAAGGCAATTTATAACGTGCACCAAACACAGAGTTAAGTAAGCCATGTGAGATTCAAAACGAAACAAGACAAGCTTGTCCACTTTCACATTTATTATTAATTTTTACTCCTGAACGATTGAACAGAGGTATAAGACAGGTCTATAAATTAAAAAAGAATTCTGGAAGTTAAGAGCATTTGCTGATGATTTAGTTCTTATTTTAGAAAATCCTATTCATTGTATAGAAGTGTTAGAGTAATTAAAAGAATTTGGGGACATGATGGTATTTAAGATAAATAAAAGATGATGATGATGTTGGTGAAAAATATGAGAAAAGAAGAACAATTGCAGTTTATGGAGAAGTCAGGATTTAAAACTGAAAAAAGGGAAATACCTGGGTATTACAATGACAAATACGAATTTTGTGTTTCTGAAAAACAACTATATTAAAACATGCAAATAAGCGAAACTTGAATTATCATTATTGGACAGAATTTCTGTGACTAAAATGAATGTCTTACTGAGAATGTTGTTCTTGTTCCAGACTACCAATTTTGACTACTAATGACCTATTGAAACAATAGCATAGTGGCAGTTTATATGGCAAGGGAAGAAACCTAGAGTAAAATATAAAATTTTACAACATGCTAAACAAAGCAAAGGATTGGGATTGATAAATCTGAAATTGTATTTCTTTGCATGTTGTTTGGTTTGACAAATAAGAGACTGTTGGATTTAGAAGGGCATGAACTGAGGTTTGGGTGGCATGGTACTGTGGTATGACAAAGCTAAAGCAAATGTACATTTTATAATCATGTAAGACAAGCTTTGTTAAGATTATGGAACAAATATAAATGAAGGTTGGCCCTAAAACCCCTTTGCAGATGTCATTATGAGAGGTTTTTTATAGGAAGGAGATGATTGCAAAAGAAAAATGGGCACCACGTCTTTTATATCTATTTGCTGTTGTAATTTGTTGTTTTCTGTTTTGTTTTGTTTGTATGTATTTAAAAAAAATAATTAAAAAAGCAAGACGAAAAACAAATCAAATGATCTCAGAACAGAGGAGAGTTGGCTTAGGCATATCCTGCCTTTTCCCACCAAGGATTTTCAAAGATGTTATGTTTGTTCTGGTCCCACATTTTCCCTTTCTCTTTCCTCATTTCTGGCTCCTTACTCGTTTTCTTCAAATTCCATCTCTGAAACCAACATTTTAAAGACCAAGCCACAGGATTGTGGCTTGACAGGATTGTGAGTATACAGGTCTTAGCAGTATCCTGAAAGATAAGTTACATAGCCATGTCTACACACAACTCAGTGGAAAAGTGCATGTTTTGCTAGCAGAACACCCAAAGTTCTCTGGCACATCCAGTCAAAAATATCATATAACAAAGGATGAGGAGATCCTCTGCCTGTGAGCCCAACGTGCAATGGTCTCTATAGTTTTCATTCAAACTGAAGACTATAGCCTATGGCTAGTGAATTAACCAAAACACTCATGCATGACCTTGCCACCTGCTCCGCACTGAGCCAAGCTTATAAATAAAATGCAGTAAGTATATATGAAACAGCAAGATCTTTCAGCATTGACGTGTAAATGAACATAGGCATCAAGCCATGAATATATTACAAATCAATAAGAAGGCCATATCTTGATCACAAGACTGATAATGCCATAATAGAAGAGAAAATCTGATTCAGATAGTTATTATTTCTGAACACTGAACAATAATAAAATTTTAGCTCATTGCTCTGTCTCCAAAAATATTCCACAGTGTAATTTGGTACAATTTTGATAGAAGCAGTGTTTTAAGTATGATATTTGGGTCAGAAGCATTTATGTTTTCTGGGGGGGAAAAAAGGCAACTGATGCGGGGAATCACAGCTGTTTTGATGGACAAGGAGATCTCAACATCCCTGACCAGTGAATTGGTGAGGCATTGGTCATGTACCATTTACAGTACAAGTTTGCTGTTGGCTGTTACTGGGAAGAAAAAGCCAGGCATGCTTTTTTTTGGCATGTGTCCCCACAATGCACTATTTTGCTTTTCCATCCAAACACAATTCTTTGTTCCTGTACCTCATGTGACATCACACAACCCTTATTTCCAAACTGGCACTTCTGGGAAAAGTTCTTGCTCTGCCTCCTTTACTCTGCCCTTTTCCTATCCACAGCATCCAGAACTCTCCCACCCACCCACACCTATAGCGGGAAGGAAAATTTTACCCATGGTCATGTATCAATGGTATAATGGAAATGATATACAAAAGTGGCCATCCATATAACCTAAGAAGAGAGGAGATCCCCAGAGTACCCCAAGCAGCACCACAGGCCTCTGGATAACACCACATTACAGTGTCCTGAAGTGACTTCTGTCTGTCCTGCACATCCCAGCTTGCTGAAGAAATAACAATCACCCAGAACTACAAATCACCAGGAGGAAAGAAAATCTGCTCCAGAAGTGTGCCTGGCCTGTTTGAGTGCACACATAGCCACTCTACCACACAGTGAATATCAGCTACTGAAAAGCATCTGAGTAAATGAATACAGACATCTTAATATCTTACTACTGGCTTCTGTTTTTCCTGCACTTCCTGGCTGGCTGCAGTGAACATCAAAGAACAGCTGCTCAATAACAACAGCACAATCACAGAAGCAACCAGAGCAGCCAAAACATCAGTGCAGGGGGAGAGGGGAGTGAGAAGTAACTTGTCAGAAATCATAGGTGGGATGTCCCTGAACAACAAAAAGGAAATGGAAATGAAGGGGCATCATACTAATCACCCAGAAGCAGCGGGGAGATTGAGGAAATATTCTATTTTTTAACACAGCAGGGAGCAAGGATAGCTAGCAGAGCAAAGAATAGCAAGAGAAACTAAAGTTATTTATTAGTGCTCTCCATTTTTAGTGGTGACGTTAATAAAGGAGACTCAAAAAGAATGACCGCTGGAAGTAGGAATGCCCACAGTGTAGAGAAGGGGAGGACTGGGTGGGTAAGAAGGAAGAATTTTGATACGTCATCCCTAGCAAAGGCATTCCCCTTACTAAAGTGAAAGATTACAAGAACACCATCTGCACCATCGAACAGATTGCTGAATGTGCTGAATGTCCTGTTAACATTCTCATTATCACTTTTATTTCAGTGTGAGAAAAGTTGGATTAGCAGAGGGAATAATCCAAGATAAGGTATGTGTTGACTATTTTGAAAAAAACGAAAATAGGAAAAAAATTTACTTCTCAAAGTGGTACTCTGCACCAGAATATCTGCCCTGTTTTACCCACAGTAGCCAAAAAATCCAAGCAGGTAAGTCCCTTTTGTCGTCAGAAACAAATAGAGCCCAGAGAAAGAATGAGCACATCCTTGACTCTAGAAACATGAAACTTCTTTGAAGGGTGAAAATAATGCTAGATTGGAATATGGAAGGCTTATACTATTCTTGGAATGGCTGCTTATTCTGCCTTTTTACACACCTGAACACTGAAGATAGTAGGGGAATGGAGGGAAATTGCTCTGTGTATTAATGATGTCCCTGCATTCAACTGCACTTTGTCCAAAATCAACTGGCCTTGAAAATTGGAATGTCATATTTACAAAGTCTTTATGCATTAAACCTCTAAGCATTTTGTTTATAATTGCAGTGAGAAAAGAGCATAGATTAAAACAGAGCTTTGTACCTACCAAGAAAGCTCTTTTGAGAAACAAATCTTTGTTGAAAGAAGAATCTTGTTAGATGACACATAGCTACAATATCTTTTTTTTTTTTTAAAAAAAAAGAACTTTTAAAAGCAGAAAACCAAAAACCTGGTGATTGTCTGACCTATGATGATATTTTGCTACTTTTACCCAGGCTGAGTACATAAAAATTCTGCAACAAATAATGTTGAGGAGGTTTCATGCTGGATTGGGGGTTTTTCTTCCCTTTTTTTAAAGGAAAAAAAAAACCCTGCTCTGTCATAACCCCTACAAATGAGTACATTCACTACATTTCATCATAGGCATAATTTTAAAAAAAAGTCTCTGAGAAGGGGCATTCTCATTACAATAAAGGACCACTTCAAACCCAATTGAAATGAAAAGAAAGAGCACAGCTTACATCTAGATACCAAGTGGTAATTTCTAGGGAAGCATAAAATGCCAAATGTGTAACAATTATGTTTTATAACTCTGTGTTCAAAGGACTTAACAGTATTTTATTGCACAGAGAGGCTTCAGCTCAAGCAGACCTATTTTACTGGCGTGCTCCCTGCCTTATGTTGTTAAAGCACTTCATCAACTTACTTTCTTATTATCAGCAAGAGAAAGACATGATTAATTTTTGAACACATCTAAGCAGCCCTAAAAATCTGGCAGTAACTAATTTCACTAAGCAGATGTCTTGAGTAGTTACCCAAACCAATAAATTAAATTTTCTCAGAAATATCAGGAGCATATAAAGACACCTGATATTAGTCCAGATAGAGCTCAGCACTGTGGCAACAATCACTACACTTCATATTCCTGTTCCATCTTCAGTCAATGGTAGAAGAGATGCAAAGTTCTTGTAAGAATATTTGGAAGTGGGCTAAAAGGGATTGGGCTAAAACATTATTCTGTGGTTATGCATTTTACTCAAGCAAGGCTGACAATATTTTCATTGTTTCTTTTGCCCTTTACTTCCTTAATTATCCCATAATCAACACAACTCAATGATATTTTGACCAGCTATTCTTTGTTAATCTTCTTTATAACAGAGTTTCACATTTACTGGACAGTATATAGCACCCTAACAACTGAAAATGAAAACTAAAATAGCTATATATTTTTAAAAGCTGAGCAAAATCAAATTATTTTGCATAGCATGTCATCCAGATTATACACTTTTTCTGCCATCTAAAATACAAGTATGTTATTTCAGACAAGTCAGAATACATATATCTTTGTTCTAAAAGGCAGCCCAAGTTTTCTTGCTGTGGTACTTAGAGGATGTTACTGTCTAAAGGAGTTATATCACTGTAAGCAAAATGACTGACTTTTGCAACAGAAGTAGGGGAGGGAACTGGTTATTGTATTAATGAAAAAAAAAGAAAATCAATGGAAGTAAAACGAAGACAGGAGATTTTGTCTGAACTGCAGTTAATACCACTGAAGAAGAATGAATATTAGAAGGTTAAAAATAAATTAGGGCAAGTGTTATGAAAGGAATGATTTGGTTTCAACTCATGTTGCATGCAGGTTGTTCACTGCCTATTAGACTTGATAATTTTTAGCCTTGGTACCTCACTTACTCTTCCATAAGCAATATTACAGTTTCAAGAGATGCAAGTGTGATATGGCAATTTCTGAGATTCTGAGAAGCCTGGCTGGGACAGCTGACTTTACAGTGACAGATTGCTAAGCTTGACCTTCAAGTGGGCCCATTCCTATCATTTGAGGGATTTTTTTTTTTTATCAAAGAAACATTACTACACTCATTTGACCAAACAAGGCCCAGTTTTCAAGTGTCGGCCCTAAGTAGAGACTGTGAAGCCCCCTGTTTCTTAGGAAAGAATAATGCCAGTGGCACTGCATTGTTTCTTACTCATTTCATGAAGTAACATCAGGAGAACAAGAAGAGCCCTTCACTGTGCAATTAGAAGCATGCTAAAAAAACTTACGCAATGGTCATATGTCATCTTCATATGGCATCACATTATATATTTAGAACCTTGAGTTTCAGTACAAAACAACAAGTTCTACATGGCTGTGCTGAAATACCAGTGTTACAGTGTTATGAAAACTGATTTGAATGTCACAAATGGAGCCTATGCTATGCTTCAAGCATATCTTCCTTGAGAATTAATTTCCAGGACTAATAGTTCTGAAATACATAATTAGTAGAAGCCAGAGTGTGGCTATTTTGGGACAACCGTACAGCATTACCACAACTATTGACAAAAGTTAGAGATAAGGAGGGTTGACTGCCTGCAGGGATGGGATAGTAGGTTTACACCACCACTGAAAGTGTATAAGAGAGCATATAATGCATTACATGGTGCATGGTGCATACTACAGGTCACTAAGTAATTCCAATCATAGAGGTTTATATGCAGTAATGTAAAAGCTAGGTGAAGGGATTAACACAAAAATGATAGGATGCCTTCCATACTTCCTTAACCAGCTTCTTTAGTATTCTAAAATCTATTTTGTGAATAGTCTTTGAAGCCCTATTCAGAAATCTTACTCATGTCTTCTTCCAACATTTGCACGCAAGTACACCAAGCAGCCCACCTTTGACACTGCACATACCAACTAGTGTCTATTTAGTAGAAAAGTCTGCAGTGCCTGGGCTTTTGTGTAGATAGGAGTGCATGCAAAGCTTTCAGGTGGTCTGGAACCCTGTGTGCTTTGGGTTGAAGATCCTGTGAAAGCTTTCGCATATATGTAGTAGTTCTGCCCCTGCAGATATCTGCAAAGTGTGCAAGAATGGCAGGATGCAGGGCTATTCAGCACATGTGCCATTCCACTTTGTGAGAACATATAATCAAAACTTTCATACAGAGTTCAGATAGTTTGCCTTATGCAACCCTTTTTTTACTTTTGGTTTCCACAATGAGAAATCCAATAATCACATGCTATTTTAACTTCATTAAAAGTGTGTAGCTTTTACTCTGATCATTACTTTCCTAGCAAAATATTTGTATCACCAGCTAATCTTTGGACTCCACCTGTTAAAAAGTAACACATGAAAGCAGTCACTGATAAAGTTTATTTCTTGTTGTAGGTCAGCCAATAAATAATGTAAATAAATTAAATAATTGGTATGTATGACACCAAAACAACATTTGTTTTATTCATGATGAGGCAGGCAGATCAGGGATGGTAAAAGATGGAGCAATCTTGGATGTGCATAGCAGCAGTCAGCCTCTCAAACCATTTCTCAAGTCTATCCAACTGGGTATCAATCTTAAAGTGTTCTTTGCATTCAGCTGAAGCCTAGAAATTCTGTTCTTACCACTGTGCAGCTAGTGCTCCTTAGTGATATTTGCAGAGGACTAAAGACTATGAATGCAATATTTAAACTTCTCATTGAACCCATACGCAAACATTCTTGAACAATATTAGTGTAATTAGAATAGATGGTACAGCATGCGGTGATTCCTGCTTGTGTTTGTCACTCTGCTTCATTTACAATAATTCACTAAACGCAAATACTCTGTTAGAAAGAAGATTTTCTGTTTCATTTCTCCAACGAGCAACAGAGTGCCGCCACGTGACTAGAGTCTGAATTTCAGTTTTAGCTGGCATGCACAGATGAGCTGAATAGCATTTGGCACAATGCAGAGTACAAGTGAGCCACTAAATGGCTGATTTACTAAATTATTATTGGATGAGCCTTTGCAGTTCCAACGGAAAGTGCATCTCTTCATGGTGTGTTCAAATTGTTCTGTGTTTAAATATTCAGCATGAGGCTAATGTGAACTGATGAAGTGAGACTACAAACATTCACTTTCAATATAGTCGGAGAGACAGAGATGCAACATATCAAGTGGCCTGTGGAGGTGAAAATGATTTATATTTAAGGCTGTTGCTGCCTACTTTAAGGTACTCTTAATTAGCCTGGTGTTAGCATGAGTAATTCAGAAAGTGGAAGTGGGGGAGCGACAAACACAGAGGCCACCAGACTTCTTCTTTATCGAAGCTTCACAATTCCAGCAAGGCCTTTTTCAAAGCCTGGTTTTAGCCAATGCTCTTCTGATGGTATTGTTACACATCTCATGCAAAATAAGGGCTTTCCTTCTAACAAAATTCAGAGGATCAGTTGACAAATGTGTATGTAATGCCAGACCGTAATTGTATAACTTCTTCTGCAAGGGGGGAAAAAGGATAATTTCTTTACTGCCACCTGCTGGAGCTGGCAATAACCCTTTATCATACTAAAAGAACAAGCATCCTCACTTTAGAGGACAGTTACGGCGAGCATTTAAAATACTGTGATCTGAAATACTTACAGTAGATTAGAATTTTTTATTGGTACTGTGTTGCCATAACAACCTAAAGGCAGCAGATGACTTAAGCTAAGCTTGCAAAGCAAAAGGCTGCTCATCTGGCAGTTAAAATGAATACAGTTCACTTCACAAGTTCCCCATATGGACCCTTAGAGTATGGTAATGAGGATACCATATGGTGAGAAAAGAAATGCACAGAGAACAATTGTGCTCCACTGGATGAGTGAACTGGGTAGGAAGTTACGAGAAAACACAGGAGAGAGATTTGTCTGTGTGCTCTCTAGCTCAAGAATTCTTTCAGAGTGGGGATTCCTCTGGTCTTCCCTTAATCCAGTTCTTAATGTGTACACGTACGGATGGGACAAAGCAGCACACTGAACATTTTGCAAGATCATTCATCATAAACTGTCAGCCATGTTTACAAATCAGCCTATGATGATCTCATATAACAGTAATGCTTAAAAAGGTAACAGTGATAACTTTTAAGACAAAGTGCAGGGAAATTTAAGCACTCTTGACAAGTAGAAACATTAGTGGTAATCATTTTAGAAATGCTTGCATCTTTTTGCATGCTTGTTTGGCTGTAAACAGTAGCAGAATGTGTAGCCATTTTTCAAAAGATAGGTGGAAAGTAGGATAAATGCTACTTATATTTTCCAAAACATAAAAAAAATTGAATGGGATCACAATGCAGCATCTCTCTCTCATTCACTCACTCACACACACACACACACACACATGTACAGCACAGAATGTAAGACTAACCAGATTCTCAACCTGGTAAGATAGCTTGCTAAAGGCTGCAAAGTCAATTTTGTACTACACATGCTTCATAAAAGATGAATATAAATGCATTAGTTAGACACGGTGAGCTAAATTAGAAGGTCAGGCAGGGCTGGAAGGGCTGAAAAATCACACAACCAATGACTGTAATTACTCTTTTTTTAAGTCTATTAAGTGGTGTTGTTCTATCAAGGCTCAGGGGTATAAGACATGAAGTACAAGATAAAGTAATGTGTATTTATTACTCCCACAGGATCAATTTACGTGATATTTTCAGCTCAATGGGGCAAAATATACAAATGCAGCCTTTGTGCTATCCTCAAAACTGCAGTGTGTGTGTGCGTGTGTGCACGTGTCTGTCTGTCTGTCTGTCTGTCTGTCTGTCTATCTACCTCTCTCTCTCTCTCTGTCTCTCTCTCTGTCTCTCTCTCTCTCTCCAAAAGCACAACTGCTATTAGAAGAAAGCTCATAGACAGGGTTAGTATCTTTCCATTGCCTTCATCATTTCATTTTGTTTCTCTCTGTGCACATGTGAATCCAAGAATTTAAAGATCAGCACATGTTAATGGTTCAGTCAAGGCAAAGGACCATAGCTCAGTCACACAGTGCATACTTTGTATGCATGAGGTCACAGGTTCAGCTCCTGAACAGAGAGACTAGACCTTTTTCTGAAATACTAGGAAGCTGCTGCTAGTCAAGGCAGACAATACGCAGATGAATGATTTTGCATAAGGTAACTTGCTATGTTTGATTCATACTTTATTTGGTATGGTCTAAATCTACAGACCGATTAACCTGTTGTGTCAGGGGCAAGCAACTTCAAACGATCTGTGAACATTTTTTTTTGGGGGGGGGACATTTTCCTGGAGAGGAGGCCATCAGGAGGTCACAGGCCTCAAAAATAGCATTAGGGATTAGACATAGCCTGTGGGGAGTACTCTGTTAAGTTCTGCATTACACCACACACTGATAACCCTTTCATATACTGGCACACAGAGGGATATAATATATGGCTTTACCTGTGCAAAGTTTCAGTCCTCTTAGGGATAGCTGGTGCTGGCAATGGTTGCCCTACAACTATTATAACAAGCACACAAAAGGATCTTGTAGGACCTCTGAGACTGAAGGAAGTTAGTAGTACAAGCTTTCACAGACTTAAGTCTACTTCATCTCCTGACCATGGAATAATATGCATCTGATGAAATAGACCATGAAAACTTATGCTACCAACTTCTTTCTCTCAGTTAGTCTCAAAGGTGCTACAAGATCCCTTTGCATATTGATCCATGCTAACACAGCTATGTCTTTGAATTATGACAAGCAGTAAGCAATCATTACAATTGATAGCACTAAGCACCAAAATTTATTTTGCACCTGCTTCTACTGTGCTTACAAATACGTAATTTGGCTCTTTAGCTTTTAGGAGAACATTTTAAAGGTGCAGACAATATAGCAAGGAGATCTGTGCTATTCTTGCTGGTCTTCATATATTAAAGTTTTGCCACAGATTCTAAATTACACCATCTGCTCTGATCATTTGCTGAGCAAACACTGACCCACTTAGAAAATGCACTGGAATGTATACATATTTCTGCACACTTCAAAACAGTAAGAGTTCCTTGCCAGCAATTTGAATATGGTTCTGACCTTCATTTCTCAGAGCATCAACATTTCAGCATGGTCTCTTGATTTTGGACTTTGAAAGCAAACTGGCCACCTTACTTAATCTTGGCTTGATGAAAAGTATAGCATCAGCATGAAACTGTTGTAATTTAGGGATTTAATCCCCCTATTCCATCAATGTGTGAATCATCAATGCATTTTTGTATGCTTTTTGCCATTAAATCGTCATGAAAGTTACACTTCTCTCTGTTCAATCACTCTCACAGTTACATCTGGTAGGAACATGGGAGAGTGCCATCTCAGTGGCTGTCCCCAGGCTTTGGAACTCTTTTCCCAGAGAAGATAGACTGGCACCCTCCCTACTCTCTTTCTGTTTTGACGGGCCTTTAAGGACTGATCGTAAAAGGCTCATCCCTTCTGAGCAACGTAATGGAGTTTCTATTTATCTTTGTTCTACTGTTTTTGTTGTTCTTGCTGCTGCTATTTAATGATTTATATTTTTACTGGTTCTAAGGTTTTTTTAATAGTTTAATCACTTTCTAAGTTTTGTATTTTGTAGAACTATTTACTATTTTTTTTAAAAAAAACCTGTTGTAAGGCACCTTGAGCCCTGGGAAACTGAGACATAGGCAAGATATAACTATAATAACAACTACAACAACCAAAAATAATAGTATCAACAATGATAATACAAGGGCCATGCAATTGTTTCAGAAAATGAAATACTGGCCCTGATCCAGTTTTGGACTATGTTAGGGGATATGTGAGGTTTAACTTTTTACACACTGCTGAAAATCTGTTCTCTATCTCTCTTTCAGCATCATTTCAATGCTGATGCTGATAAAAACCCTCCAGCTAGACAGAGAACTAGGAAGAAAGGACTGGGCATGCATAAAAAGCCTTTGTAAAGGGGAGCTTCTTTATTAGGGCTTTTGTTGACTGAGGTATGCCTGTATTTCACTTTTGAAATCCATGATAAAACACTGGGAGCTACTGTGGTTGAGTATTGGACTCCAACTCTGGAGACCATGATTCAAATTCCTGTTCAGCCACGGAAATCCACTGGGTGACCTTGGGCAAATCACTGTCTCAGAGGAAGGCAAAGGCAAACCCCCTCTGAACAAACCGTGCCAAAAAAACCATGACAGGTACCTCTTAATGTCACCATAAGCTGGAAATGACTTGAAGACAAACAACAACAAATAAAATACTATACTGGCACATCATAAGCATGATACAGCAGGTATACCTAACACCCTCAATGCTTTGGTAGTGTGAGAAGAGATTTCATCATGTCCTTGTTTCCTTGATTTTTAAAAGGATTACCTAGCATATTTTCATAGTTACACCATGCCATCACAGAAAAATTAACATAATGCATAAACTATAATTCAGAAGTATTTATGTTCTGCAAAACCAAATGCCAAAATGTCTTCCTCATAGATCTTACAATCATGTGTTCAGTAAGTCAGGGATGAGCACATGCGAATGTTTAGATACGTGGGACTACATGTCACATCATCTTTTATTACTGGACATGTTGTTAAGGTTGATGGGAGTTAAGAGCCTAATAATATCTGGACATCTATATGTTTTGAAGTCCTGTTCTAAGCATTAGCATTTCTTGATCTAAAAATGGACAAATCCAAACATCTGAATGTATCTCAGATTTCTGAAATCAAAAGTAGTGTTACACCAACATCTAACATGACTTTGTGCCTTTAGAATAGACATAAAACCCATAGATACTCTTAAGCTGATATGATTCAGACATGACATAGAAACAGTTTTTAGAAGCGCATATCACTCATATTTCTGAAGTCCAGGTTCTAACACAACATCTGAAGCAAAAACACAAAGATTCATCCATGGCTATGCACTGAGATGATGACAGCTGAGACAGAATCTTCAGATATTACAACAGATGTGAGTTTTCAAGTAAAAGCGATGGCTGGAGCTTCTGAACTTGCTGTCTATGTAACATATGATGAAGTCCCAAGGCTAAGTGTCTGTCTGTTTGCTTACATCATTTATTTTATTTCATTTTTCGAAGCAGTTTGTGCTGTAGGAATCTGTCCCTTTTGACTCTCCAGAGTGGACCTGGAGATAGCTTTATACCTTTTCTATTTTTTTCTTTTTATATTTCCCTTCCGATACTGCTAGTATTTTTACTACTTTCTTTAACCTCACTAACATTATTGTATATAAACATGGCCTAAATGTCAATAATAACAGCTTCTCAATGGGTATACATAAGATACAGACATGCAGAATTATCACTCATTATGATGTATATGCTGTTTCAGTTCCCCTTGCCTCATATATCCTGCTTATGCATATAGGTAAAATGTCGTGGGTGAGTGGTCACAGCAACTATCCACTAAAACTATCTTAAAATTATGCACAGTGTTATGAAGCTGAACTTTATAACCTGTGATTATTCTAGCTGCTGGAAAAATATGCTACCAAATCTTGCCAGAAAAAAGAGCCCTCTTCTTTTCCAGAAAAGTTCTGGCACATATCTGCTTTTTTGAGGTGGACGGGGGGAAGCTTTGGTGTAAATAAAATACATGTATAAATAAGGGAAACACGACATGTAGTCAAAATGAATAGAATCAGACCATTTTACTAAGTTATTACATTATTTACCTATGTGCATAAATGTGGTTGTGTTTCAGTGCAGGTGATTTCTCTCTCAAAAGAGCCGACAAAGCTATGACTGTTGAGGTATACAAAATTCTACATGTAATGATTCCATGTAATGATTTATCAGGATATAACAATAAACTACAATTTGCACTTCCATTTTTTATTTAATTTTGTTTAATTAATTGTTACGTCTTAAACTGAAAAAGTATACTTTAGTTTAACTATCGTTTCACTAATGCAACAACCTGCCTTCAGACTTTTGATTATGAATTTGGCTTGTTTCAACAAACTATACCTAAGATACAGTTTAGGGCTCAGGCAATACTAAGTTGTTGGTTTCCTTGTTTTCATGGCACAACAGAAGCATAGGGACGCATGAGCCCAGACCTCAATGTAGCTCATTCTTATAATGATCTGTAGTTTATTTTTACATTCAAAAGCAGCAGTAGGCTTTCCCTATGTACCATGCACGTTAAGGAGATGAATATGTGGAAGCACAAAGCAGAACAGTGGTGCCATCCTGCATTAAAGAGCTGTATCTTAAATACTGATTAATTATTCAAGGATTTCTATCCTGTTCTTCCAATGCATTCACATACTCAGCAGCATCTTACAAGAGTAGCTTATATAATAAAAATATCACCATCACAGAATAGAATAAGAACACGAAAACAAAGCAATAGAAAATGAAAATAGGCTCAACAGATAAAAGGAATAAACAGGGTTCACCACATCATTTGACACAAATGCTTGCCAGAAATGAGAAAATGGGGGGAAGTCAAAAGGTGACATGCAAACAAACAAAATACCCTGATTGGGCAACTGCATTTCATAATCTTGGTTATTTGCATAGGCCTACACTTAAGCCATTTCTGCACTAGACGTTTATAGCGCTATTATTCCACTTTCAACATCCTATGGAATCCTGGGGTTTGCAGTTTCGGGAGGGGCCAGCCGGCCCCTCCCTAAACTGCAAACCCCAGGATTCCACAGGATGTTGAAAGTGGAATAATAGCGCTATAAACGTCTGATGGAAATACTTTTACATTCAAACAATATACCTATGTAAAATCAACACAGAAAGAGGATATCGGATCAAAAGCACATCCTCTGAATTTCACACACCACGCAGGACGTTGCCTAAAGTTTATACGTGTAGAATCATGGAAGCTCAGCCGGCATATGATATTTTTTTACCCTGCAAAAAACTGCAGTGTACAAACAATAACAATATTTGCCGTGGACATGTGTAGGCTCTACAGAGTAGATCTACAGTAGTAACATCTCCTTTTGAAACAAAACAAAATTGCTGCAGACATGGGTATCTAAAAAACAAATATAGGCATGCACACCACTTTTTTACTGACCTTTGGCAAGCGTTCAGGGTCACCAGGGTGCCTTGGGATGACTTTTTGTAACCTTTGGAAACCATAGTCAATGGTGGGTTCATTCAGAGCTGAAACAACAAACAAAATAATTCTCCAATAAGCAATGAGACAGAGAATACTATTGCAAGTTTACTGAATGGTAATGTTTTTGCATATCTGGAAACTATCACGGCAAACTCTCCCCTTGCTCTTTTTCACTTAAATCAGCAATGACTGTGAAGCTGAGGTTCAAACACTGTTTGAGGTTAAATGTGAGTCTGCGGTATGAGTATCTGTGACAAGGTGGCAGCAAGTTTTGGTCACTATAAATAGCTTTTCAGTAAGAAACTATTATATTCCTGGATGGCTTGATGAAATTCATTTGGTAATGTTCTGTACTTTGCTTCTCAAGTTTTTTCCATTTCCATATTTTTGGAAAGAATTATTTTTGATTGTGGAGGGGTCGAAATAACAAACAGCCTCTTATGGTTGTAGATTCTATTGCACATTTGATCCCATTTATAAACAGTACCATACATATTTTCCTTGTGAAATACATGGTGTGCTTTTAAGATAGGAAACAAACAATTCAGCCCTTGCTGCAGCAATCTCTGGTTGCTGCAAAACTCCCAAGAAATGAATTACACAAAGAAGAGGGAAAAAAGACTACATGTATCTAGGTTCGGCATCCTAGCCAAATAATTATTTTCTTCCA
Organism: Cyclura pinguis; assembly: GCA_030412105.1. Taxonomy (NCBI): domain Eukaryota; kingdom Metazoa; phylum Chordata; class Lepidosauria; order Squamata; family Iguanidae; genus Cyclura; species Cyclura pinguis. The sequence continues at coordinate 104,836,941 of CM059600.1, read as the reverse complement.
AATATTAAGGACGAAATATTCACATTTCATTTGATCATGTAGGCACAAATAATTTCAAAAGATCATGAGTTTGGTCACATTTGTTGGTGACTTTTTCACATTTCCGGACTTTTTTTGGAAAACAATGTATATTGTGTTACATAAAGAAATTTTGCTTCTTTTGCAACCAATTTTCTTCAAAAAATTCCAAAATGCAAAAACAAAAACAAAAAATCTTGCAGTTGTCACCCATTTTCTTGGTGGGGTGTCAAAACAGTGTTCTTGCTGAGGATGAGAAGAATTGCGAGTATTCTTTACATTCTTACAAAATACTTATTGGTATTTAATTGCTAAATTAATGATCTGGACTCAGATCAATACTGACCACGAGTTATAAAAGGTGATCTGATGGTAAGATAAAGTTTACCACTTGAGATTTTTTTAGTTTTAAAAATCTATATTCTCTCTCATTTCAATTTTTAAAAGCTGTTTCTTATTGATATACATCCCACAAAATTCATAGGACTCATAAAACAACAATAAAAAGATAAGATCACATGCACAGATGCACACACACAAACCTCATTCATGAAGTCCAAAAACAAAAGTGAAGGCACAGATAAAGGAACCTAAGTGTAAGAGAGTCGTATATGTTTCAGTTGAAGGCATTCCTTTCAGTAAGAGCAGTGTGATTTGAGTTCAGGACTTCTTAGGAAACACAACCATTCAGTCGCCTAAGAAAACTTTGTGCTTTACCATCAGTAAGTACTTAGAAGAAAGTGTAATGAAAAGGAGTATTGGGTGCATTTATAAGACACAGTGCTGCAACTCTTGAGATCATACTCCATCTTAAATACATACTGTCCAAGCTGCTGCCTCTTAGCTTTTATCTCTCCATCTTTAAAATGGGAACATTCAGGAATTACAATGTAAATAGGAGGGTGAACAAGAAAGTGATTGTTGTATCACATTAAAAGTTCTACATAGATACTCAATCAAACACATTGCAGTTTACAATTTGCAGTTTCAGGTATCTGCTGTGTGGTATAACACCTGGTTGCTGATGACCCTCTGAAATGCTGAGAATTCTATTTGATGTTTAAGAACTACTCATCTACTAATAAGGCTAAACTGAAAACAAAAATGAAAGAAACTAGATCCTTAACAATGCTGCATTTTTATCTCAACAACATTAGGTCTATCATCTATGATCAGCTGCATTTCTGGACATAGTAATTCTTGCCAAGCTATTTGAAGGACTGTATTTCCCTTTATGAGCCCATTAGAGCTCTAAGATCTTTTGGAGAGGCTTTCTTTCTCTCCACCCTTCTAAGGTTCATTTGGTGTGGACCAAATGAGATGAATTTAAAGCAATTTGGAGGAGAGGACCTCCTCAGTGGCTGTGTCCAGACTTTGGAACTCCCTCTCTAGGGAGACCAGAATGAGTCTGCCATTCTGTCAGCATTTGCCAGCAATCACTGCTCCTCTTTCTGCCAGCAAATAAAAGCATTCTTATGCCATCAGGCTTTTAGAAACTGGACCTGGATGGTATTTTAATGGTGTGCTATGCTGTTTTATGTTTTTTATATAGTACTTTAATGAATTTTAATGTTTTTAACTTTATAGATTGTTTAATCATCTTTTAAATAATTTTTATATTTAGATCTTTAATAAAGTTTTATATAGCTTTTGAGCTGTATTGTATTGTCTTTAATATGTCGTAAGCTACCTTGAGTCCCATAATTGGGGAACAGGTATAATAATAATAATAATAATAATAATAATAATAATAATAATAATAATGCTGATGCTGATGATGCAAATAGCAGAATACATACAAAAGTAACAGTTTTACTGACTTCAATCACTGTCTTTCTGTGTTATACGAAAATACAATAAGTCAATTGCAGAGCAGAGTCTATCTATTAGGCTGTTTGTATCCAGTGATGCTAAGTTTCAAATTTGAACTAGAAATATGCAATATAGATTACGCATGTTTCTTTACAAACAAGTAGAAGAATGTAGAGCTCTGAAGGCACACCCTACTATTCTTCCAGTCATAGATGAAATAAATGGTATTTTTGGTGCAATTACTCTGTTGAAATTCTGGATTAACTTGTTTCTTTATAGCAGTGAATAAATGGATTCTTTTATAGATCCTTGGAAGCTTTTGCCATTGTTTTTAATGAGATGGATTTAAAGCAACTTCCTTGGCTGTACATAAAATCTGTTCCTGCATTCCTCAATGTCCTGCTACAAAAATGTTTTTTCCTATAGTTGGAAAAAATATCAATAAGATTTTAAAACTTTTAGATATAGACTGAGTAACAGTCAGTGTTTGTGTTTCTGACGTCCATCATGCATTAAAAACAAAGTTAGCACATACCATACTTAAAATGCATTCCCATTACCCTAAATTTCAAAAGTACATTGAAAGTACTACTGACTTTAAAAAACTGTATTAAATTCAAATAGGTCCCAAGGCTAATGGAAGCAATTTGTGTACCAACCCAAACTGACTGGCCTACTTTTCAAAATACAGGTATGATAATCTCATGGTTTTAAAAGGACATTTAAATTGAAAGACTGTGAATATAGTACATAATTATACCAATAGCACCCTTTAACTTGTCAGCTTGTAAATCTAAAAGGCTATCAATCATTTCTAAAGAGGAAATAAACCTTAAAATTCTTTGATTGACTGTGCTTACTTTTTCTGTGTTTTTTTAAAAAAACAGAACTGAAAAGAAAAAATGGATTAAAGTGGCCAGAAATCCATTTACAAAAGTACATTGTTTTACATAGGTGGCTAAAAAGCCAATAATTACACCTCCAAAAGACATCTAAATCAAAGTAAGTACTTTTCCCTCACTTATGTATTTCAAGTTGTGTGGAACTTCAGGCAACTTTTTTATTAAAATAGTTTTCTAAATGCAATGCTTATTGAAGTAGCTAATAGAATAGCATTTTCATTTAAGGTAATGTAATCATTTTTGCAAATATGAGATTTAAGCCATTTTCTCCTATCTAAACAGTAAACTTTCAACCTGTCTCTTGTGTGAATTAACTAAAATTACACCCAGGTGTACAAAATCTGTCTATGTGTGCTAGCGTATGAGTTAAGGCACAATATTTATTATTCTTTCCATTTTATGAATTACTACCCAAACCCTTGAGGAAGAACTTACTTTCAGATTAGGCTTGAACAGAGTATGCCTTAGAAGCACTTTATGCACAGTATTTGAAACTGTAACTCATAAAACCCAACACTCTGAATATAAGGGAAAAAATACACATCTGTGAAATTGAGAACTGGGCACATAATTATTTTAATGTTTTCAAAACTGCAGTTTAAATGTTCACCAATTTTGCTTCAATGGCCTTTATATTAATTTTTTTTTCTGAACTAAATGTCTATCATTCTAATAATTAAGTAGAGAAAATATAAATCCTTGGATTAAGTATCTGTTGTTATTGTTGTTGTTGTTATTGTTATTATTATTTTGAAATTAGAATTATAAGGATTGTCTTTCTTCGTTCAGTATGTTTCCCATAATGAGCTCCTGCTGTATCAATATAGCTTCGGTTGTTAATTGAATGACTGTCTGACACACAGGAGAGAGGAATTTATATCTCCAGCCATGCTGCCAACTTACAGCAGAATGATCGACACTTAATATCAGCAATTAAACAAATCTGTTCAAATATCATGTTGAACTCAAAGCTTGGGTTAGTCTCATGGAACTCAGTCAGATGTTGTGGGGAATAATTGAATTAGACACATTATAATGTTATTATTTGAGGAAAAATAAACATACTACATGGGAACATTTTGGAGATGTCTCAGACCCCAAGACAAAAGACATTGCTGAGTGATTTGTTTCGCTCACATTAATGGTGTCATTTATTTATTCATTTCTCTTCTTTCTCTTTTTTTAGCCAGTTCTCAAACATGTTATTCTCTCACTTTATTTGACATCTACCCTCAAGTCAGCTGGTTAGAGAACACGCAAAACCTATTCTTAATGGGATACAGAAGTGTCTACTAAGGCAGATTTTCAAATGGTATAACTGGCAAAAGGGTGTAACTAACCCTTTTTTCTCCCTCACCCTGCCTTGCTCCAATTTGTGCCAAGATTAACTTTGTGAAATTTATAAATTTATAAAACTGTAGATTACTGTGACACCTCTGCCCAAAAGATCATCAATTACTATTAGATTTTCCATGTCTGCAAGGGACCTAATAGAACATACTGTGGATTGTATTATTCTTTTTTAATTGGTGGATCAAAAGCAGCAACAAAAACAAAAAGAACAGACTTTTGTGCAATGTCTTAGTACAGTGGGCAAAACATGTGTTATGTGCAAAAAAGCTCATACTGTGTGCAGAATGTTTTTTGAGCAAAAACCAAGTTTCTTGAAAAAACCTTCAAGGTTTTTTTCGCAAAAAGTTCTAAGGGGCCAAAGCCACATTCTCTCAGCCTCAGAGAGATTGCAATGCCAAATTTCCTCTGAATGAATGCCAAGAACGCCCTGAGATGGCTTCGCCTTAGGTCTGCCATAAGTCAGAAATGACTCGGAGGCACACAGCAGCAACAACAACTTCACTAGAATCACATTTCAACACACATAGTAGAGAAGACAAGTCCTCCTTTCACCTTGTAAACAAATGCCTCCTCCTTCATGGGCTCATATGGGTTCTGGAGGCCCTCGTGGGTTGATATATTTGTTGGGGCTGGAAGAGAGATGAGTCAGGTAGATAACTTCCAGTCTACCCAAGAAAAGGAAGGAAAAAAAGTAATGTGGTTGCCAACTCATCCCCCATGAGAGACATCCTCTTCATGTCAGACTGTATTTTATGAAACATAATGGGATGCAATTTTAAAGAGAAAGCGGTGCCTTTGAGCATATGCTGAGTGCCTTTTTGCCCTCAATAAATAACCATGGAAAGTTTCACTGCCATTGAAGGTCAAATCAGGTGTTAAGGGGAATGTGTATTTCTTCTTCTCTCACAAAGGGAGTGATAATGTACTTCAAGAATCAGATTTTTAAATTAAGTCTGTGTTTACCTTCCAATGACCGATCTCAAAACAAAGCATGCTTAATACACAGTACACAAAAAAGCAGTTGGCCTCAACCTTTAGTTCTCCGGATGTCGTGGAATCCAGAAGCCTTGAGCATTAAATACACTAGCCTGGAGCTTCTGGGATTTGATGTCCAAAACACTGGGAGGATTAAAGGATGAGAGGCACTGCAGAAGAGGAAAATCACATGCTACAACAAACAAATATCTTCTACCACTTGAGGGACCATTTAGATATAAATAGATGTCAAACATATCATCTACTGTGACCCTGAGCCATTGAAAAAAATGGAGATCTTCTATATAACTTGACTCCCACCCCCCATCCCCTTTTGAATAAATTGCATTTATCGTCTAGAATGATTTACAAACAGGTTTGAGCCACAGATCTTCTGTGTTTGAAATAACCTCCAGAGCTAGAAGTTTCAGAGTTCCTTACTTCATACTGACATTTTCAGTGTGCAAGTTAGCCAACTGGTTGCAGGCAAGGGGGGGAAGCAAAAACAAGCAGAGGTTTTGATTCTAGCAGGATTGGAAGGGAACTTTTTTCTGTTGGTAGACTGACCATCCCCAGAATTGTGGTTCTCAGTCTGTGTTGGTGTAATAGTCCCTGTTCAGAATCCAATTAAATCTACTGACACCTTCCATACAAACATACACACAAAATGCACCTTAGCACAGCTTTTTAAGTAAAAGGAAAGAAAGTCAAGGAGCAAGAACATCTTTTGCATCCAGTTCTTGGACAGTGTGGAACCCATTCATGAACCATCATCCATTGAGTACAGGTTAATAACCCCTACCTTAGAAATTTTCAGTAAATATATGCCCTTCATTAAAAAGGGAATAAATTATGGGATATTCATTTATTATTTATTTATCTGAGATATTTCTCCATTACCTCCCAGCCCACAAGGGCTCCCAAGGCATTTAACAAATAAAAACAATTAAAATGGCACAAAGACAAAACAAAACAAGATAAATCACACTAAAATATCATTTAAAGACATTTAAAAGAATCTAAAAGCACTCCTAAAATAAAATTTTAAAATGGAGCAATATCAAACATTAAAGGCCATCTGGAACAGCACTGTTTGGGCTGCCTACTGGAAGCTTAAAAGAGATGGAGCCAGCCTAACTTCTTTGGGTTGGGAGCTCCAGAGTCAGAGTGCTGCAACAATAAGGATGTAATTCTTCACTAACAATACACCCTGAAGATATCCCATTTAACAATAGGCCGTTACACAGGCCAACTGTAACACATGCAACTTGCTCCCTCCCACCCAGGGACTATACAAGTATATATACTCTCTCTCACTTCCATGTCACCAGATCCTCTGAAGATGCCAGCCACAGATGCAGGCAAAACGTCAGAAGAAAATACTAAAAGAACACGGCCTCAAAGCCCGGAAAACCCACAACAACCTAATTCTTCACTGTTTTTCCTTCCCCTCAAAGGTAGCAACAAATAATTTAAGTTTTTCAGTATTTTTCTTCCCTCTACAAGAAAGTCTTCAAAAAACATGCAGTTTTCATAAGCTCCTCACAATCTAAGACCTATTCTGTGCAAAATTCACAAGTGGTTGTTGCACCAAAATCACTTTTTTTTTTTTTACACAGAAAACAGCATTTATGGCATGAAGAATATTTCAGTGCAGAAATATTAATTCTTGTGTAGAAAATTCTACTTTCTTTGCAGAAAATGCTATTTCTATTCAAATCAACTATTGTATGTGCAAATTTTGTGCAGATTAAATCCCCACTTACAATATTTTCTGTGCTTAAAACAGAACTTTCAGTGCTGAAAAAAAAAGCATTTTCTGCACAAGAAATATTTCTGTGTTGAAATAATTTTCCAAGCAGAAACTCTATCTCCTATGCAGAAAATGCTGACTTCTGTTCAAATCAAATCACATGCAAATTTTGCACAGAATAGGTCCCAAATTAAGAAGATTCTCATCAGTCTTGGATTCTTCTCATCAGAATTTTTTCATATTTGTAAAGCATGTTTACAACCATTTTTATATATTTTCAAATATTCTTTCCATCTCTATTATATAGAAAACCCTGTTACATGTATAGAACAACTTGTTCCATGAGGTATTGGGACATGCAACAAGGCCGTGACTGAGCATCTCTGGGAGGCTCATATGAGAGGAGGCAGTCTTTCAGATTTCCTGACTGCAAGCTGTTTGGTGCTTTGTAGGTCAAAACCAGTACCTTGAATTGAGCTCAGAAGCAAATTGGAAGCCAGTGCAGTTCTTATAAGGCCGGTGTCTCAGTCTCAGCTGACACCAGTGTAGCTGCTGCATTTTGCACTAGCTTCAACTTCTTCTTATCATCATAATTTTTCAAGGGCAGACCCATGTAAAGCAAATTACAGTAGTCTAACCGTACAGTAACTAAGGCATGAACCATCATGGCCAGTGTGTGTTCCTCAGAAAAAGGTGTGGGTGGTGAATCAGCCAAAGCTAGGCAGACATGCTCCTGGTCACCGCAGCAACCTGGCCTTCCAGAAGCAGTGGAAAATCAACCCGGGGTTGGGATCACAGTGTGTTCTGGATGGACTCCACTCCTCCAAAAGATCAGGAGGAGTACAGCCTCATGCAGAACAGGCTATGATCTCAATGCCAGGTTGATTTTCCTATGTTGATACCAATGGGATAAAAACTATTTTAGATTTCTTCACAGTGTTAAGGCATATGTTTCCTTTAAAAACTACTATTCTATATTAGATATGAATCACTATCTTTATTTGAGTAAATGTGTGTTTTTAAAAAGTATATTATAACACTTTGTGCCACATGAAAGTTCCAGTTCGACTGACCACTGTGAAAATGATCCTTAAAAATATCTTGTGCTTCCTCCTGCTCAAAGCAGGCTGATTCTCAAAGTCCTCACCCTTTCTATTTCATGCTGCAAAGCTCCATGACTGTAAATCTTAAGCTATGGCCATTTCCACACTAAACTGTTATAGTGCTATTATTCCTCTTTCAACATCCTATGGAATCCTAGGGTTTACAGTTTAGGGGAGGGGCTTCAGCCTGGTGCAGAAATGGCCTACACATCCATACAGAGACTGTATCCTCCCAACCCATTTTTATGTGGACATGGAAGATATATTCTGTATTCATTAAACTTTCTTTTCATTAAACTTTATCCATACAGTAAGCAGGTATGTACATTACAGAGTCTGCAATAATGCAACTTCACCTTTCACTGTAGGTAGTAGAAAGAAGGTTGATTCCATAACACTAGACTAGAAGGTTCGTAAAGTCCTGGGTCTGTGTCCCTAAACACAGACACAGTCTGTATCTTCAGGTTAAATCACTTTTCTTCAAGTACAACTAATGGAATTGTGCTTCTGGTATTTAACACTGTATTAACAATTCTTTTCTTGACATTTCCTCTTGTGAAAATATTTTTAAAACTCTGTGAAAACTGTACTGAAAATGTATAGATAAAGCAAGTAAAAATGACAACTAATATCAACTCTGGCAAAAAGCCCCAAATGTGCCAGGAAATCTCATATCCCTATCTGGCCATTTACTTTTCTATATGCAGTAGCAACACTACAGAGCTCCAAGACTGATGCAGAAAGTTCTCAACCAAGCACCTTTTTATGCAATAGGGCTTTAATTGGTCTACAGGGAAGCATAAAAATCCACTTCACACACACATCATCAAGTGAAAGAGTATATTTTGCAAATCTCACATGCAAAGAAAGTTTTCTTTCTTAATTAAACATCATTAAATGAAACCATACAAGCATTGGGGCTATTTTTGTTGTGGTTGTTGTTAATATGATTTACTCTTTATAAAGCTTCCTTTTCATTAGACTTTTCCCCCCAAGTGTTTATTCTCATTGGCAATGAAAAATGGAAGTGGGTGGAGCAAGCTTGACTGAGACACTAGGCTCGGTGTTAGAAAGGTTATGGGAAGCCTAACTCAGAATTTCCCCGCTTTTATGACTTTATGTGTCTCCTTCACTTAAACATATTCCTGTGAATTTAATTTCCTTTCCTTAATGGTACTGCTGCATGATGTCATTCTTAACCAGGAATAGAAAGATGTGTTGCTAATAAGAAATGTAAAAATTCGATTTTACAGCAACTTAGAGTCTAAACAAACAGGCAGTACATTCATCAGATTAGAAATAACACTTCACTACCAAATCACACTGCAAAACTAGCACCTGTGTCTCTGGCTTCTTCCGGTGACTGTTCTTTATTCGAATTAAAGGTGCAGCAGGGCCAATTGCTGAAACAGACCTGTCGTCATCAAATGTGATTGTATGCATGCTGTGCTACGTTTTTATATATATTCCGCATTACCACAGGCGTAGTTTCGAAATGAAGTGTCAGTGGCAATTTTGACCATTCAAACAATGTGAAGTACCCCTGAAAACTTAACTTTTAAAATTCCAATATTTACTGAAAAAGTCATTTGGGCGCCCATGTACAACTAAAGTAGATGAGGTACACTCTCTTCTTTTTGAATTATTGCTAGTAGATATCCAGAGACCAGCTATTGGAGTTCCTGCAGGGTTATAATCCATGAACATAAATTTTCCATTATACATGAATCTTTTCTCCTTGCGCAGAATCCAAGGTGGCCCAAATGAGCCCATATGAGATTAGAAATTAGCCTATATGAACCAGCCATACTGTGCCACAAACAGAAAGCAGGAAAAAGGAGGCCCATCCATGCAGACTGTACTTGATTCAGACATCATTTAATGTAACAAAGACATCCACTTTTCTCTATTGTGACACTAGTCTAGTCTTCTACTCTATTCTATTCTTCCGTTTCTCTGTTATTCCCTATGGGTGGACAGAGACACCTACAACCATAGCATGCTGTTATCTGTGAACAAATTAATTCTTCACATCCACAGAAGATTTTTCTTTTCTTTCCTCCTTCTTCTTTTTAAAAACCTTCATGGAATTTTATCAAATATGAAAGACTCTAAATAAATAACAAATTGGTTATTACCAGAGAACAAGATACTCTTCAAATGAAATTTAAGATTATTTTTTCATTTTTAATTAGACAAATATATCCAAAATATTCAAGTGTCAGAATCCATTTGCTTAAAGGTTGAGACGAAATATGAAGACAGGTATGACTGCAAATTAACCTAAGCAGAAACATGTTCTTCAGAGAATTTATTTTAAAGTGTAATACTTTACATTTTAAATTCTATTTTTGAATAGAATATGGAATGTAATGGAATTAAGATCCCAGGAGAAAGGCAGGGTATAAATTCAATAAATAAACAAACAAACAAACATCAATGTAAATATCCACATATTAACAAACATCCACATTTTACACATACATAATCTCATATAAATGAAATTATCTGTAACCACTCCAATACAAATGAGATGACATTATCAAAGGAAGCCAGTATGTATGTTCACCCCACTGAGTATTCCTTTTCTTGGCAGGGTCGGTTAGCAAACATTTGAAAGGAAAAGCATGAGAAATCAGCAATAGCCTATTGCTTACTCTTTCGTCCTAGATTCAAGAAATCACAGTCTGATGCACATTCATACAACGTGGTCTCGCTGTGTGAACATTTTGATGGACCATGAATATCGTGGTTGGGTCCATCCATAATCCAGCTGCTGGGCTACATGAATATCTTAAGAAATCATTGTCATTACAATCAGGAACTCAGTGGGAGTAGGGAAAAGGCTTGATCTAGTATCCCTGCTCCAAAGAAATAGCTAATCTGCACAACAGATGATTGACAGGACTATGTACACACACTACTGCATATGTACACATTTGTTTTACACTGTAGTCGAAAAATATACTCTCAGTCCTGACCTACCATGAGGAAAGATTTTAAAACCAACAGACACAGAAGTGGAACACAAGTGCAATTCCAAACATCAATAATACTTATGAATATTATTACAAATAAGTAATAAATAAATATCAATATCCATCCCATTTGGAGAAAAATTTCAAGGACATTTTGTTGTTGGATATTAATGGAATAAAAAAAAAAGTCTCCTGGTTTCTGCAAGTTGTTTGTTCTCAAAGATTAATTTTAATCTAGCCATCAGAAGCAATTAGTAGGTTGCATACCAAGGGGAAAAAGGAAGGAGAATATTTTTACAGTGGTCATGTTTAGATACTAAGAAGATTTTTATTTTTCAGATTGTTGTAACTCAAGTAGGCCGTATTATGTTACCAGTCTTTACGGGGATGAGGAAGAAGCTATAATTCTAGAGGTTTCAGGAGTTTATAAATTTAATGCCCACAATATTACTTTCTCCTATAATTGTTCAGCTTATGCCCCAAAGAGTTTTGACAATAACTGTTATCAGGAGGGGGAAATCATAGCAACCTGTCTGATAAACATGTTTCCCTGCCCTCACACCCTGGTGAGCACTGTGACACTCTACTTTTATCATCCAGTGTGTGCTCAGAATGAGCTTAGAACAGCAATTGCCAGGAATAGGCAGGCGATAAACTGCATTGATTTAACACATCTTGTTTTCAATCATGCTCGGATTTTCTGAGCACGCATTTTTCCTGTACTCTAGCTTGTAGCTTTTATCTGACGAGCTGATCCCTTTTCACTGGAAAATGAAAAGGTCGCACAATAAGACACGGTTTACTGGAACTCCAACATGCACCCGGGAAAGTATTTTAGATAAATACTGGCAGACATAGTGGAGCTGAATTTCAACACCACAATTGCTTAACAACAATACTTATTACACTCCTAGAACAAGCCTACAAGCACCTTATGTCTCACAGTAGGGAACAGCTCCGAGTTAAGCTAAAAAATATTTTCCACAAGACTGTTTAAAGATGTAGTGGTCCTTTAAACTTTTATAACTGATCATAAACTAGGAAAAATCTAAATACATACCCAAAAATACCCACTGGTTCACTGAGAAGTTGACAAAAAGCCATTTCCTGTGGCCAATGTATGAGTCCCCAATAAAATGGGAAAGCTATTTTTATGAAATTAGATAATGAGTAAAATGAAATTAGATGGGGAAAATGGAATCTAATGAGCAGTGATGGACAAACTACTCTCTATGGCTGAAAAGCGTACATAATACTGGTAGGAAAAAGCATACATGATACCAGAAGGAATTATTTCAGAAGGTGGGATTGTTTATTTAGGATCAGCGAGTAAGTATTGAGTTGTACAGGAACTTCCCTTATACCAAGTCACACCATTTGTCTATCCAGTTCAGTTTTGCCTGCTTTGATTAATTCTCTAGGATACAGCAGACATCTGCTATATGAATCTTCTAACAAGAAGAATAAAGTACAAAAACTGTGGAATCTTCTCCATGAAGAGCATGAGTTAACCACTGATCTACTATTCTTCCCCAAACTATCTAGTTTTTGGACAACAATAACCACTTACTTCAGCCATGCTGAAATTTAATGTAGTAAAGACAGTATTCCTTATCTTCCTCCAGTAACTTCTTTCCAATGTAGATTCTCTATTATCATTAATAACGTTTTTCATTTAGTCTTGGTTTTATTTTTGACTTTCCTTTTGACTCTCCTTTGCTGTAACCAAGTTATATTACTTTCTTCTTTATAATATCACCAGAAGCAAACCTTTTCTGTCTGCTTCTTTGCTACGGAAATGCTATAGTCATTTCTCCTCTTATTTATTGTAATCTTCTTTTGACTGTTTTTCCATAAAGTTATCTTAGTGCCCTGGTTTATATTCAACATTCTTCCACTAAAATTATCTTTTGGGCCTCTTGTTTTGTTTTGATCATGACGCTCATTGTTTGATATCCATTCACCGGCTGCTTAACGTTTTAGGACCTTCTTTTTCATGCTTTCTAACTTCTGACTTGATTTAGTTTACCCCTTCCCCCACCGCCCCATCTTCAACCCTTCAAGATCCATTTTTAACTTCAGATTTCTTACCCAAACCAAGGTTTTTGTTCCTTCACTTCTTGCTCTTAAATATGAGCTAATTGCAGCTTTTAAATCAAAATTACTGTCTTTAAATCTCAGTTTTTGTCTTTGGAACTTTCATTTCATTTTTTTCCATTATAATTTTTATTAAGTATAAAACACGACAAGATTATATTTACAGATAATATACTTGCTATAGTTACAAAAGGAATTTTATCCTTCCAATTTTCATTTTATCCTTCCAATTTTGTATGGCCAAAGTATGTTTATCTAACCTAACCTATTTATTTTTTGTGCATTTATTTTTCTTTCTTTCTTTCCTTCTCTTTTCTTCTTTTTTATTAGACTGTGTGCCTTGGACAGGGCGTCATGTTTTTATTCTTTGTTTTTGTACAGCACCATCTATATTGATGGTGCTATATAAATAATAGCAGAACATCCTAAACCAGAGCTTGAAAACATATTTAGCTACAGCTATAGTCCCCAAAAACTAGTTACCATTATAGTAACAATTTTTCATAAGTAATTTCTATTTTCATGGTTCTCAAAAGTAATTAGCTGCTTTTAATTATCTTTCAAAAACATCATCTGAATGTCCCAGTCCACTGGCCTGTGGTACAAAACACTTCTGTTCCCATCTACCATGTCTTCACACCAACATCCACAACAGAGCACGAGCCCATACTCAAACCATGTGATACTCTTCATCCACTATACTTCACTAATTATGTCCCTCTAACTAAAAGAAACTAAGCTTGCACTTACTGTACACAAAAGTGAAGTCAACCTTCACTAATTAACAGCAGTAATATATCTTCATTATTGGAAAAAGGAATTTATGACAAAGAGTTAGTTAATTGGAAGTAATAATTTTAAAATTCTATGTTAAACTTCCGTAACTGCCCTAAAGGTGATACCGAGAACAAAACAATTTCTTCCATGAGCCAGAGCAAATCTATGATAATCCAAAATGTAAATTGTACCACTGAATCCTGAATCTCTAAAATATCTTACAGAGGTTATAAATTGGGGCAGTCAATGTTCTTGACTTTTCTCATCCATCTTGTGGAGTTGCTTCTCTGATCCCTTCATTGCTGGATCTGGTGCAATTGCAAGCCATATTTGCACCATTTCTTTATTTACAAATATTAATACACTGATTAGATGAGATTTCAAAGGAATTAATATAATAATAATACATACAATATGAGCAATGCACAAAACTAAAATGTAATATTAAGTTGTTCATGAAATAGAAGGTAATTTGGACAACATAGGGAAAGCCTGTTGAAATACATAAACTTTCAGCATGCACTCAGAGATTTAAATTGTTGAGAACATGGCAAATTTAACAGAGAAAAGTTTGCTACATAGTGGGTCCCACTCCTTATGAGCACAGACATGTATCTCCATTACACTTCTCTCTGATGGTTCCAAGGACAGGACAAAGAATTACAGCCTCCCATGCCCCCTGGAATGCTTCTTCTATACCTTATGCAATATCATACTCTGTTAGCATTTTGGTAGGATGCCTGTTGGATCACAGCATCAGGGCCTGTCAGTTAACATTGGCCACCAGTTAGGTCAATAGAGTTTTACCCTTCTCCTCCTGATTCATTTAAATCTGTGGAGCACACTTGTGTTGCTTCCCATCCCCTTTGGCATATGTGGGTGGAGAAGAATATTCAGAGTCCTGTGCTCCACCCTTCCACTCCTCCTCAAGTAAAACCACATACTTATATATTTCTGGATAAAATCCAGAGTTCTGGGGTTCCAGAAGTTGTCCAAAATGTATATTTCCCCCCCAGCTCTGGCTACTACAAGGATAGATCCAAGAGGTTTCTCCCACACTTTTGCTACCAAAGAGGTGGTCAGTCATACATGAGGATAAGAGGTTGAAGCTAAATGGATATTCTCCGCCTTTCACATAGCTAGCCATTCTCTGTGTTTTCTACCCCATCTCAATCTTACCTTCTGTTAGGAGCAGTAACTCCATCACAACATAATCATAATCATGGTTTCTTTTATGCTTAAAATTTTTCTCTGTAAAGGAAAAGCAGCTGGAAAAGGCTGCCATCCACTGCCCCAGTACTTTCTTATTCCATCAGATAAGGGCTCATATTCCTACAAATCTATCTTTATCTATGTTGTCGGCCATGGGCAATGGCCTATATGACTAGGAAAGCTGGGGGGGTGTTGCTGCCAAATTGATTTCATATATTTTAATTGAAAGGATGTTAATTAGTTTGATTACTCAGTTTAATAGATTAATTAATTGATTAATGATGCTGCCCTAACAGAAATACAATGCATGACTTAAGTCTTGACATATATAAACAGCAAAATTCTCACAAGGAAATTACAAACACATAAATGGGCATAGGGTAAGGGGCAAGAGTTACTTCCTCTGTAACAATACAAAAGTGCATTTTCTACTTTTATGTTTCAAGTCATAGAGGGTTTGGTGGAGAGACTAGAATACTATTGTTTTCCAATTCAGCAGCAATCTATAACTGATGGGAAACATTTGTTTTATTTACTGTTACGCCCACCACCACCAACACACACTTTTCTTCTACCGTGTCAGAAATTGCCTATTTTTCTAAAGCTCAGCTCTAGATGAGCTGGTCCAGTGGTCTTATTTGGGAAAGCAAATCCTATCTTCTTTCTAAGAAGTTGTTCCTTAAGTAGCTTAAAGTACAGAAAAGCTGGAGTATCTTTTTTAAAAGATAGCCAAAACAACTTTTTTGTTTTATGGAGGCAAAGTCCTTGGGGAATTTGTTTAAAAACCTAACTGATATACTTGAGTGCTGAAGTTTGCAGTGATACCTTTTACACTATCAAATGTGTGTAAAAACACTTACTGATAGATAGTCCTTATCTGTTACACATTTGAAGAAACTAAGGAGAGGAAGTTATTCTGTCTAAATATCAAGAATGACTTATGCTCTAGGGCTTTTGGTAAGTGGATTTTCAGAGTGCGGCATTTCAAGAAGAGACATATTTATACTAAAAAGCTTCCTTAGGGATGACTCCTTATTGAGGTATTTCTGTATTCATTGTGACACAGAAGCTGTGGGGAGAGCACATTTGAACTTAAAATATGATCTTCTGGTTCATTAATTAGCCTGTTCCACAAACAGTGGAATGTAAAATCAATAAACAGATCTTCACCTGGGCTAAAGTCAATGAGAGCTTTGTCACTGCATACAACCATGGATTTCCCATCTAGGGACCTCCTATAACTTTGCTCAGTTTTAAAAGGTAGGCAGCTCTCCATTCTATTACCATTTTTCATGCATATTATACACTGATGCAGAGGGATAACTCAGACACACATGTTCATCAATTGATGGCAATAGCATCAGGCTATATGAGGGAATGGCTGGCACGTGGAAAAGGGCTCTCATGGAATACTACAAACAGAGTTGATGTATTACATCATGACATGAAATAAGGTTTTTCAAGTGAAAAAGTTGACATATTTAGATGCAAATCATCAACAGCTGTAAGTACATAGTCAGAAATCAGTTATAGCTATGCATTTTTGAACCAAAATGAAGAAACATATATTTGACTGGGTAGGAAGATGATAAAGTAGTACAATACACAAGGAAGATATTCCAACAACCCCAATTACTACCTTTGTCCCTGGGTTTAGCATCTTGGTTATGAATATATGTTTCATTTCCTTTTTATAATTTCATAGTACACATATAATACATACTTGAGAGAAAGTCATGCTAAAATTTAGTGTATTTATTGTTATTTTTATTGCTTTTCTGCTAAAAGCCGTCATACTGACCAACAAATCAAAACAATCAATAGGATAATAAAAGCATAAAAACAATATAGCCATTTCAAAATATTGAAACCACAGAAAAACAAAAGTATTAGTAAAAAGCCAGCTTAAAGATTATTCTAATGCCAGCTGTACAAGTATAGTCCATGGTTCTCTGCCACCTTCATGGTTATCAGATCCATACAGTGCTTCCTGCCTTCAGGATACTTCAATAATATTTGCATTGCTCTTTATTAGATGCTCTTTATTAGACTATACACCTTTGGCCAGGAAGAGAGTTTCTACTGATTTATTTTTGTACAGAACCATGTATATATGGATGATGCTAGAGAAATACATAAATAAAGCAATATTAGTTGCCACTTCCTGTACGTACTTGTTTGATCTGCACCATCCAAACCTGGCTTGATGTGGCAGGGACCCTATCTTATTCTAAGTTTGCCCACATGTTTATAGTACAGCACTAGGGTTGGTAAAGGTGGGTGTAGGATCCAGAGACGGATACAGGCCATACACAGAACATTTCAATGCATCAATCAAATTATGCATTCTTGTACAGTGTTGGCAATCTTGCTGTGGTATGTAATTTGACATTAAGGTTCCTCAGACTTTAGTGTTAGGAGAAGACACAAAAAAGAAACAATAGGAAAAAAAAACAAATCTTGTTTACCAACAACATTAATGAGAAGCAAACAATCATCCATTATGTACATAAATTGATGTAGGCAGTCTCTATGTACAAAAAGTGTTCAACTGGAAATGACAATTATAACATGCACATTTACATCCAAACAGAGTTGTAAGATTTTCAGATTTCTGAGTGACAGACAGTGAATGCTCCCCCCCCCGTGCCAAACCTTTGGATATAAAGTTTGTTGCAACTGTAAGGGCTCAGGGAGCCAATTTATTTTGTCCCTATGTTAAATTCCACATTGCGGGGATGTGATATAGCACTGCACAGACATGAGAAAACACTGAAGATTTTTCTGAGACAAAATTATTACAAATCATAGTTTCCATGCAAAAGGCAGCTACCACAAGGTACAACCATGTCATAATGCTGCAGAGAAACATCATTTATACCACATTGCCAACATCTGGCTGCAGTAGCTAGCTTCTATTTTAAACATGAAAACAAGAGGTGAGGAAATCTCTCAACTGGATTTCCTAAAAGCAGCATTATTATTTTTTTCAAAATGGTCTTGTGAGATACCACAATTCTTTGGGGAGATAAAGGAATACCACAAAGAATATAAATTATTTGTGGTAAAAAATTAATCTTGAATATTTTAACCTTACCTCAGGATACTTAATGTGAGTGCTGTCCATCTCTCTAAATGAGGGGTGTAAATATTTAACTATTTCAATCCTTCATGCAAGTTTTCTCCTTGTTTCTAATACTTCTGAATCAGTATTCACATATTCTGTAGAATTTGGCGGAATTATTTTGCACAGAAATGCATAAGGGTATGGGGTGTGTGAAAATCATCTCTTTTCGAAAAAACATGGTTTCACATTTTTAAAAAGTGTCAATAAATAGCATTGTTTTGTGCAAGATTGCTGGACTTTGTCTATCCGACTATCTGGGAACGGTGTTGCTTTGTTTTGTTTCGTTTGTTTTTGCATGAAAAATTTGGGTTTTGCAAAAGCTTTTTTTCATGCACAAAACATTGTTTCCAGATAGCCACTTTTTTGAGCAAAATTTGAGCAAAAATCCAATTTTTCACACACACACACACACACACACACACATCTTGTTCATAGTCCTCCCCCCGCCCCAGGAAAAATAGCTATGTTACATTAAAAAAAAAATCTCCACATGGCTATCTGGAAACAGTATATCCTTTTCACAAAACACATTTCTGTCATACAACAGAAAATTTGCACAAAATTTTCACTATTTCCAGACTGTCACATGGATTTTTGTGCTGTTTTGCACACATGCACACACAAATGGCTATCTGGAAATATGTGTGTTTGTACAAAAATGTGTTTTCATGCAAACCCCCATTATTTTCATGCACCCCCCCCCATGTATTTCTATGTGCAACATTTCAGGATCTGTGAATATTGGGCAAAAACTGCACAGTTTTTAAATCACTCTGTTATTCTTCCTGATTGTATTATACTTCCCTTTCTATCAGCTAAGAAATAACACTAAACATTCTTTCCATATATACTCTAAACCAAGAGATATATCTGCAATCAACGTGTTCAAATTCAGCTTGATCACTGAGAAATATCCTTGGGAATCAAAATGCTGAGATATGTAATGACATCTGGTCCCTCATAACCTGCCATAAATGATGTGACTAAATAATGCCCACAGGCAAAATGATAGATTTAGATCAGTTGAAAACAAAGGCAGAAAGTACTCTGAAAGTATGACTGCATCTTCTTTGTTTTGGCACAGCTGATGCCAAGAAAGCAGGTCATCTCTTTAACTTCCTCAAAATAAATCAGCTCAGGACTATGAGGCACACCCAATTTAGGTCAAAATTCACGTATGAAATAGACGGTAGTCTACATTTGTGGTTCTGTTTGAGACAAAATCAGTATGATTTGGGGTATGAAGCACTTGGAATTCACTTCTTTGTCATGAAAAGATTGCCATCTGGTGAGGTTTGTTATTACCACTGCTCTTAGCACAAGGTGTACATGGAGTAGGAAGAGGCCTTCTACGGACTATGCACAAAGGCATTTGAATCCAGAAAGTTTACAGACAATTCCTGAGGCTTTTCTAAGATATAATACAAATACTAGAACTGAAAGTTCACCTAAAATTTTAGAGCTGAGGAAAATGTAGGGCTCAGAGAAAAAAACAAAAAGTCATAATTCAATGGTGTGGCAAGTGCTTTGCATGCAAAATATTTTAGGTTTAGTCTTTTGCATCTCCATTTAAAATGACCACATAGCAGGAGACTGAAGAGAACTTGGACAGCGAGCAAAAGCACACAGTCTGACCAAAAATAAGCATCTTTACATACTCCAATCAGAAAGTGCAAAGGCTACAATATGGGTGGAAGAGGCTTGGCAGTAAATTTGATCAATCCTGGGTTAGATCTCAGAGCAGAGGCATAGGCACAGGGGGTGATGAAGGTGATGCACCCCCAGCAGCAATTTTTTGGGGGCACCACTGCTCCTTGCTTGCCCTCCCCCATGCACCTTAGCCACACCCCGCTATGACATACCCCCGCCCTATATCATATCCCCACCCTCATGTGATGTATCCCCACCCCATGTGATGTAGCTGTGATAACTGTCAGAGCTGCTGATGACGAGCAGCAGCTGTTGGTCCCTGTGGCTCTGGCTGGAGATGAGTCCTGCAGCTCAAGAGCTCCCCCTGCTGCCATGGACCAAGCAGGCGTGGACGTCCCTCTGCCTGCTTCTTTAGGGCAACAGGGATCCGATTCTCAAGATGGTTTGGAGCCTGCTTCAATCAGCCCCCAATCAAGGCAGAGACTCAAGAGAGCTGAGCAAAGGGAGGCTTTCTTGATTAAGTTCAAGAAGCAGTGACTAGTCACACCTGTGTCTTGAGCTATATAACTGGAAGCTTTCCTTTACTTGTGGTAAACTTCTTTTAAGCCCTCCTCTTGCCTACTTCTTGCTTCCAGCACCTGGTTCCTGCTACGTTGAATTGATCTCTGGACTCTTGACCCTTGGCTTTTGACTATGGTTTTTGCTTGACACTCTGCTAAATGAACTCCCTTGTGTAAAGTGCTTGCTTGTCTCCTTCCGGCTGGACTTTGCTGGCTCTCACACTCCCTTCTCTGGGCTGGCTTGCTGCCCAGGCCTCTGACCTTGACAGTAGCCCCATGTGATGTAGCCCTGCCCCTCCATCTGTCCCCACTCTGCCCCTCCTCCTCATACTCCAAGCTATGCTACTGCTTCAGAGCACAAATAATATGGCTTTCATATTCTCATATTCATGGCTTCTCATAGTCAAGCCTCACATTTGGCATTAGTATGAAAGATGTCTTACATATATACAGCTGTATATATGTAGATTTCTTACTATTAACTGGCAATCTAACCTGGATGAAAGAATCCTACACAGATATGGATGTACACAAGTGTGATGAATCCGGGGGGGAGGGTGTAGCAACAGAGCCACCCTAGCAACCGAGAGAATTTAAAATGTATTGGCTGTGGAATATGGAACTCTGGGCTAGCCAGAGGGAGGGGCTAGATAGGGGGAGGGAGTAACTCAAATGTAACTGAAACAGTGTTCTGGAGAGTGAGTTTGAGTGATTGAGAGTTCAGAGAGAGAGAGGGAGAGAGAGAGAGAGAGAGAGAGAGATCCATCTGGGAGTGTGTGTGTGAGAGAAAGAAAGTGTTTGCTGGTTTCAGTATATAAGTGTTGTGCTGTTTGCTAATCTTTAATTTACCAACTGCTTTTTCCCTTGACAGTTTGTTAAATAAAGACTTGGTTATATTTTTGTAAAGAGCAGTCTCAACAGAGTGTCTTTCCTATGGATTGGTTGTACACCCTACCACCAGTGACACAGTCACTGGATAAACTAATCCATGCTTTGCCCTATATCTGCAAGGGTGCGGACTTAGGGAAAGCAGTAGAGGGAGATAAACTGGAAGAGGAAGCCAATGGGGGACAAAACTTAGAAGGGTGCTGCTTCTCTAAGAAGGGAGAATTTAAAGAAGACCTGAGTGTCACAGGTCCAGATCTCCAGGTTTTGACAAGTACAGTCCCTTTCATTTTACTACTCAGCATGTGTCCACTCATACAGCATGGCTTGTGGGTGTACCACTGAATGGAGACATGACTGGAAAGCAAGATCCCATTTCCCTTTCATTGAACACATAAAGAGGTTTGTATTTTCCATTACACCATAGATCAATACAATTTCCCTGTGAAATACCATTTTATGTTAGTTATATGAAGATGTACATGAAACTAGACCTAGCTAGAGGGCCTAGTTATAATTATGATTTACTATGTAAACTTAATATAGACACTTACTCAATTCCATTGATTCAAAAGGTTTATTCTTGTTGCAACTAACCAATGGATTTAGGAGTAAATGTTTAGTAGCAGCAGATTTACTTTAATAATATGCGTATGTTATGTGTGTTGCTTTTCTATAGTGACACACACACACACACACACGAGAGTTGGAACATATTTAATGACACACAAAATGTGAAATAGTCTATATTTTTTTTAACTGCAATACTATTCAAGCTAATTTTGACCTTCCTAAAACTGAGCTATCTGTTCCCCTGATTGCAATATACATTTTTAACACACAAAACAGTTTGGGCAAAAGATAGATAGATAGATTATATATCTTCTTCAAGCTAAAATAACTTTATAAAATGAAGCTAGGCTAAATGACATCCCATTTGAAAACAGTGTAGGGTTGGAGATATTTGCCATTAATCAATAAAGCATGTCTGAACTGGCTACATAAGACTATACCAAGCCAATTCAGACTGGGGGCAGAGCTCTGGGATCATCATTGCTTGCATGCAAACACTTTTAGCAGCTCTCTCTTGAATGACAAAAATGAAGCATGTGTCCTGCAATGGCGCGTATGCTTGAAATTCTTAACAAAGGTGGAGTAGGCAGAGGAAGAAAAGACAATATCACTTAGCACAGGTGGTTTTTAAAAATTCCCAAAAGAAGCAAAGAATGAAAACCCAAAATGATAAAGAGCTGCCTTGCCTTGGAAACAACTGGTAACAGCCTTTACAGTGCTCCCATCCTATTTCTTTCACATAAATAGAAACATGGAAGAGACTTGAGAATCAATTAGTGTTTCCACTTGTCTCCTTATATTTGCCACTTTCTAAAATGGCAACTATGGGCAAATCTTTTTACAGTAATCACAAGAATTACAATAACCCTGATCCATCTGAAAGCCTTTGGAGAAAATACAGTGGGAGGTATTAATAGTTGCAGTTAAATAAAATCTCCTAAGGAATAAGGAATTATTTAGATAAACAGGAGGTTCAAGATAACCACTGTCTGAACTGCTAATGTTCACGACACAGTGGATGGACCAGTAATCCAGTTACAGTATGAAAACCATACTGCTTTATAGCATTATCTTAGTGTAGTGGAGAACCACCCACAGAAATAAATTCCATTATAAAATTTGCTAGTCTTTCAGGTGTCACTTGGTTGTTTTTGCTGCAACACAGCTTCTTCCTCCCATTGCCAAACCTCTTTAAAAAGGCTACAAATGCTGATTGCTAAATTAACAAATATTAATACAATAACCCACAAGGGGGGTGGACCAGTGACAACACAATGGTACATGGAAGTTTGCCATCACAGTATTTTCTTACTTTGATGATTTCTGTAACACACAAAAACAGTCTATCTTCTGGTTCAACTGAGCCCTTGGTAGTGAAATATTTGATTTATTGCAGAGTTCTCATTTCTATGTATTGCAAATAAAGAATAATTTGATGAAATGTAAATGAAGGGAAAATAGTTACATCAGCTTGTCTGAAACATTTATAGTAAGAAATGCCTGTCATCAGATTCAGTTTTTAATTTAGAAAGAGAATCAGAGCCTGGATATACATTCTGAAGAAGAATAGCAAAATGTTAGGTTAGGGTTTTGTTTCTTCCAGTCTGGCAGAAAATATTCCTGAGGCTAGAATAATTTTCAGTTTTACCTTCTCCAACAATGTAGGGTAAAGCATATCCTACAATATTTTACAACTAGGATAAAGTTATAAAAATTAGATTCTGGTCTGTGGAATTCCCTACTGAAAGAGGCTAGGCTGGTCTTCTCTCCGTTGTCCTTCCAATGTCAAAGTTCTTTTCATTTTATTTATGGCAATTGTCATGGATGAGAAGGAAGCTTTTAAAATATAAATGCTGTACTTTTTCACTGCTGTGCTTTTCCACTGCTTTTAATAATATAATTTTTAATTGTATCTTAATGTTGTTTTCTTTGCCTTTTTAATTAATGTTTATTGGGAGCCATTTTGAGTGCCAATTTTTTTTTGTTTTTTTGTTTTGGTTTGCTTGTCATTGTTATTTGGAAAAACATGAGATCCATGTCAAACAAATATACCTGGGTCAGGACACTGAGTGCAGACATTTGAACCGGGACATTCAGCGTAGTAATACCTATTATGTGGAATTCTTTGACATCATCCAACTATCCTTAGTTTTTTACACAATAAAAACATTTTACAGCAAGCCTTCCTTACTTAGTTTGTCCTGACTAGTTACTGGACTTCAAAAAGAAACTGACTGCCATCCTTTACATATTATTATTATGCTTCCTCTAATAACTTACAGAACAGTCCAAACAGCTGCAGCGCATCTTTGTCCACCTTAAAATGCACAGTTTATTTCCAGCAAATCTCAGAGATACTTACAGTTCCTAGCTCAATTGGCAGAGATTACAAACCAAAATTACTATGGCTTCTTGTAGTTGCTTAGAACAGTGCCAGAAGCTACCAGCCACAAATAAGATGGCAAAGGTCTTTCAACCCCTAGCTGGAAGCAAATGTGATTTCTGAACCACTAGTTGCAGTAGCATTATGATCTGTTCCTTCAGGACTAGGCTTCATAATCTGAGACACTTTAGTCCAACTATATCAGAGTGCTCTGCAAAGCACTAAAATGTTCTGCAGTGCACCAGATGTGTACTATGATGTGAGTAATGCATGATCATACATGTTTCATGTAGTTTTTTTGCAGTCACACTGAAGGCCCTGTTTCTTCAGTGTATCCTTCATTATCCTGCTAGTCATCCTTGTAGCTTCCCCATTTGATCCACACTCAGTTCTGCTTGATACTGTTGGTTATTATTTTACTTTAGCTAATTCATATTACACAGAATGATAGCCATTCACCTCAGAAGTATAGCTATGTTAAGTTGGTACTGTACTAATGATCTTGATCTGACAGTGAAAAAGAAATAAAAATCTCTTGTATTGTTAAAGGGGAAGGTTGAGATATATTTATGGGATTATGAAGTATCTGAAATCTGGGAAAGTCAGAAAAAACTATGCTTTCCCGTCAAACAAAGAAATTCAGGTAACCCATTTGTGAACCATAAATGGTTAATGATTGAAACCTACAAAATGAGATGGGAAAAAAATACAGGCAAATTATTAAAAATGGAAAAAGAGGAAAAATGGTGAAGTTTGTCCAAACCAATCTTCAGTAGGAGAGTTCTTCAGTGGCTACTAAGCTTAGCATAAAGAAATCAGATTTTTCACCCTCTTTCAGATGAAGACAAATGTGTGATAACTTTTAGATCTCATTTTATTTAAATAATGATGCATTTCAGCCACACAGATTATTATGCATGGGCTTATTGTAACCATTTCACCGCTGTTCATTTCACTCATATTCATAAATTTTAATTTTGGAAATATTATGTGAACAACATGGTTTCAGTTTCCTATAAACTGTACACTATTTGGTTGTGATAAGAAAAGAGAAAGAATAGGTAACTTTACAGCGAATTACATTCTAAGGGTTAAGAGGCTATTTTCCTTCTTTTGGACTTTGCAAGAATAGCTAAATTAAAATCCCAAATGCAGAATAAAAAAAGCCTTTGATGAAAGTGAACAATGGAACAGAATTTTTAAAAAGTTTCATTAAAAAAAATCAGACACACATTAAATACTTCAACAATACAATTATTCCAGTCTTTTTCAATTTTTGTTTCACAAAGAACAATCTCAAACAAGTTAATCCGAATATATGTACTAATATGAAATCCTTAAAAGATTTCTTTTAAGGAGAAAATCATGTGTCCACAATAACTTGTTCTGTCCAAACACCTATCAGGTTGGCCAGTGATTCTTGCTGGAATTTTCTTGAAACCCTAACAGAAATATTTAGGAACAAATCAATGAGAATAATTTCCACACATTGGGCACTTAGGTAAGCTGTACAAGAAGAATTAGGTGAGTGACACACATCACCAAGCCGCATACAACACTGCAAGATAACATAGCAATCCAAGAGGGATGAAAATATATAGGGGTTCTTTCTCAAGTCATACTGACTGATCTTCTGCCAGTGCTGGGTAGTGGTTTGAGCACTGGATTACAACTCTAGAGATCAGAGTTCAACTCCACTTGATGACCTTGGGCGTATCATATACTCTCAGCACCAGATAAACCCACAATTAGTTCACCTTAGAGTCGCCATAAGTTGGAATAACTTGAAGGCACACAACAGCAACAACAACTAGGCTGTATGTGAGCACACTGAATTTTCATAAGTTAAAGAACAGGACTCTTAAATTTGATCACATTAAGGTTTGCATAAGAAAACTTACACTCCAAAAAGAATCCACCTTCTTAAGGCACAATGGTGGAGTCCATTAATAAGGACAGAGTGCCACCAAGTCTAGATTCATAGCATAAACGAATATGGTAACTTCTTAATACAAGATTGGGCAAAGTGTACTTGCAGGCTACATGCGCTCTCCCCCAGGGCAATTTATGTGTCCTCCCACAGCCATCAATGGTCAAAGAAAATTGCCCCCAAATGTCCTCTAGGGGCTCTGGGGAGAGCTTTGCCAAATTTTGGGGGACCTCTGGTCCAATTTAGGCCAAAGGGAAGCTTTCTTAAAAACTGGAACTAGACCAAAAGTGACAAAAATGACCCAGAGTCCCTAAAAACACTGCAAAAATGCCCCCCACACTTCCTGGAGGGTGTGAGGATATTTTTTGTTTGTTTTTGGTGGTGAGGGATGTGGTAATCGTACAGCCCCAAGGTCTCTTGAGAGGCTCATGTGACCACCCTGCCTCCTATAGTTCTCTACCCCACTTTAATACAATATGTTAAACAAATGTTATTAAAAAGAAACATTAACAAAGTGTTCTATGGAACAAAGCATATAAAACAATGCATAAATTGACTGATCAGGTAATAACAGCTCTGTACTAAATCAGTGTATACACACACTCACATACACTTAAGTTTTCAGCTCACACAAGGTATTAACAATAAATATCTGCTGTTGCAGAGAAAAATAATCTCTTCCACTTTCTCAAAATGGCAGGTTCTTACTGTGTTCCATGTCGACAAATTCATTCTCCCTAGGAGTCAGTGATAGGTAACGCATGGCATTTCCAAAGTTCCCTCTGCCATTCACAGGTCAGTCAAGACTCACTGAAATTTTTAGAATGCTCTACTACTTAAGGACAGTGCTAACTGATTTTAGTGATAGTTTCCAATCCTCATTGTTGTGTAGCCCATGGCATCAGGAAACCTGAGAAGGATTATGTCACAAATTATCTTGTAGCAGCCATAGGGTTAAGAGAAATTTAGGTTCCTATTTAAGGAACATCTCTCACCAAAAAGCGAAAAATGTAAGTTTATTGTATCAGGTGCTGTTTTCATATCATAGGCAATTTTCCTTCGATTTTTACCATTCCACGTTAACTTGTGCCTATTCTCTTTTATAAAATCCTATCTGCTAAATTATTTATTTCTAATTATGACATGCAGTGCTTTTGCAGAAGTCAGCATATAAACAGGAAAACAGTGCTGCATGACGTGATGACTGTATAATTTTAGGTAAAACATAGGTGAATCTTCACTAGCGTGTGTTGTTAAAGATGAACAGTACATGTGGGACATACATGGTAAGGTTTTTTCACTATCAGAGGGGTCACCATGTATGATAACACATTTCCCCAATCTCACTTTTTCACTTTATCCAAATCTTTAAGTTATCTGCATTCACTGTCTCTTTTACAGACCTGTGTCACCAGGACTGAATAGGAACTATTACTTCTCCAAACATAGGGGCCATGTGACAAAGAGTCATGCAAGTAGTTATGTGGTTCCAGCTGCGCTTTGGACTAGGACCAGATGGAGGATGAAGTTGACTGTAGGCAACTGCCTCTGGAGCAGGATAGAAAAGAATAAGAAGTAGGCCAATGGTGGCAGCATATTTTCACCCGGCCTACCATTCTCCACTGAAGCTGTGGCTCTTGCATCCTGTTATCAATTCCATTGACTAATTTCTGCCCACCTTTTAATTCTGTTTTACTATGCACTATTTACATGTTTTTAAATTGTATTGTTTTAAAGTATGAGCTGCTTTGTGGCAATTTTGAGAAAAAAGCTGGATACAAATAAATATAATAATAGTAACAACAACAACCACAGCCACCTTCTCCTCAGAGTCAGAGTGGCAGGAGCACAGAAACTCAGCTGAAGGTGCCACCCTGAGGCTTCGGAGATGGGAGGGCTTTGTATGTTGTTTACTCAGGTGTGAAGATGGAAAGATTTTAGGAGGAAAAACTGCCTCCTTCTATCTTCTCCTCTCCCACTTGTGTAAAACACATTTTTTTCCAAAAAGAAAAGACTAACCAACAAAATCCAGAGAACCAACCAGAATAACTGAGCAGCTCTCATTCTCCCATCTTTCATTTTAGCTCCCCTGCTCCCCTCACATTTTAATTGAAATCATACAGGCCTTCAGAGAAGAGAAGTGGTTGTGTGCCGCTGTTAATTCTTTTGAGACTGCCTGTAGCTTTTTCCTTTCTTTTGCTTCATTCAGCCCAGTCTAGATTTCACAGTAGCTCCTCCTTCTTCCTTCACTCTCTTCCTGCCTGGGATCTCTCCTTGCTGCCCTCCTCTACAACATGGGTCAAGCTAGTATTGACACCTCGGTATTAATCTAAGTCTGAGCCCCACATGTTTGGCCAAAGAAGATTGCATGGACTGTACAGAGATGAAGCTACACATCAGATGAAGCTACACTACACATCATTCACTTAGACTGATTTGGGCAGACAAAGTTTCAGTGAAGGGGAACATCGAAGTGCCCAAAGAGAGCTGAGCAGGCAAGTGTTCAATTGGGAGGGGGGAGCAGAGCTTTCCTTCTGGGGAGCTGTGCACTGGGTCCAGCCACCGGACCTCTCCCGAATCCATCTCTTCATGCAAATATGTTACTGTGCATTGTACCTCAAAGGGAAATAGTCAAGGAGGGGTATAAGGGAAGGGGAAAATTAACCAAGTTGAATAAGCAAGAATGGTACTCCTCTTCACTCTTAAT
The DNA here is from genome assembly GCA_030412105.1 of Cyclura pinguis. Taxonomy (NCBI): domain Eukaryota; kingdom Metazoa; phylum Chordata; class Lepidosauria; order Squamata; family Iguanidae; genus Cyclura; species Cyclura pinguis. The sequence continues at coordinate 104,808,146 of CM059600.1, read as the reverse complement.
TCTGAATAGGCATTCAGATGACTTCTTAGGCAGATTTTATCTGTAGTGGACATGTAAAGAGCTGGATATTGGATGCTCTTAGAACTTTGTGCTGGGTTCTCTAGATTGTCCTCTGAGGATGCCGTCATTCTACCAATGCCAAGATGCTCAACATATAGTCAGCTCCTTGTTTCCCGCCCCCAAAATAATGCCATTCACACCCCGTTACTTTCAACTTTTTATACAGCTCTTTAAAATTGATTTAGATACTGTTGTAGTCAATCTGGTACATGTCTACTTGGAAGTTATGTCCCACAGAATTCAATGGAATCTACTGTCAGGTAGAGCTGGAAGGGACTTCCTGAGATTCTGTTTTAACTGCATCAGCAGGGGACTCAACTTTATGACCTTTGGGGTACACTCCTGTTACCGCTGTTTCTAGCCCAAGCTTGTGGGATATTAAGATATCATTTTGATATCAATAATTTGGCCTTCTGTACCCATTCCTCTCCATGTGCTTGCGAGGCCCCCGGACAAGCACGCACACAGGCACGGCCGACAATAGCCGAACCATTCACATCCCTATCTAGGCAGGCCAGCCATTGCCGAATGCAGCTTCAGGAAACCTCAAGGCAATTACCACATTATGTATGCACGCTACTTACAAAAGATCCCCTGCCCCGCACAGGCAACTTGATGAGCGGACTATACAACTCTCAAGAACTCCACGTTTGCATACTGGCTACTCCATTGACAATCTGGCTATAACTCAATCATCTAAAGTACTGACCTTTTGGAGGCTTTGTCTCCAGCCCAAAACTCATTGTTTTCCCCAAGTATGGACTAGCCTGCGGCCACAACTTTTCCTATGAGAACCCCTGACTTTGAGCGCTTCCTCGGATCGCTCTTGGCTTCCATCCCACCTTGCTGTCGCTTTGTCCAGCGAGCCTTCCCCTCAGCCCCACATGCTGAAAATCCATGCTCCCCAGCTTCTCTGCTTCTAACTGGGCTTCAGGACAGGTATAGTATTTCCCATACCAAACCTCCTCTAAAAATCCTTCTATCCCACTCCTATCTTTATTTCTATAGCTTCTTGTGTGAGTGTGTTGTATAAACGTGTTTGATTGTGTTTCAATAAAACAATTATTATTATTTCAACATCTGCCTTATCATTGACTCGGCCTGACCCCGTAGACATAGGGTTCAAGATCTCGCTACGTTACCCTGCCTCTCGCATTGCCAACTTGTGCTCTGTGCTAATTCCCTCCCCATTGTTGTGAGCACATTTAGGTGTCCCTCCCAGGGCCCCCAGAAATCAGAGTAACACTCCACTGTTCTATGTTCTAGTTCTGAGTGCACTCTAAACCGCAGGATTGCAACCTTAATGTAGACTTGTGGCTCCTTCTGTCATTATCAAGTCACCTTTATAACTTTAGCTTTTTAAATTTGCTTTTCACAATTCTCCAGATTATACTCCATTGCCAGAACCAGTTAGAACACCATCCTAGCAAAGGACAGAAGACACAGCAACAAACCAGCATTCAGAATGAGCATATTTATCATTAGTGCCTTACAGCATCTTGCCTTGAGTCGCACGCCAGAAGAAAAAGAGATATAAATTTATGTCTCATCTTTCTCCTGGTATGGGACTCAAAGGCAGCTTACAGCAAAATAAAACAAGTACAGCTAACACTTATTTGATCCAGTAATTTTAAAACTTAAATAAACAATTCTATTAATAACACTAAATTATAACAGTTTAAAAACACAGTAAAGAGGATAAAAGCATTAAGTGAGCTCCATTAAGAGACCCTTCTGCCAGACTAAGTTAAGAGTAAAGGTCTGACTACATAAAAAAGCTCTTTACCTGCACGTGGAAAGAGAGTGGACAAGAGGCCAACTGTGTTTCCTGTATGAGGAAATTCCACAACTGACAAGCAGCCATCACAAAGACTTTTCCTGTGTCCTCAACAAATCTGCCTCTCATTGTGTCAGAACAGAAAGAAATCCCTCCCCCCAAAATTCTTAAAAGTCAGCCAGGGTCTTAGCAAATTTATTTCACTACTTGATGAGTGCATAAAAGATGGAGGCAAATGGAATTAGTTAACAATGAGGAAAATACCATCCTGTTCTAATACTGAATGACTGAACAAATTGTTTCAAGTCAGCATTTAGGATTTCAGCAGAAACCAACAAAAACCAAATTCAAAACTCACAAGATTCACAATTAATTTGTGTTACTGCATGACGGGAAAAGCCAACTATTCAAAAACTGGTTTTAAAAAATTACAAAAGACACATGGAAAATAAGTCTTAGGATTTTGATTGGCATATATACAGAGTCTGATACATAAAAATTTTGCAGGTGACTTGAGAATACCAGCTGCAATATAATGTTATACTACTGAGGATTTGGACGGGATAGGATGACATGGTGCTGGTGGTCTTGGTAAGTCAGTGGCAAATTTTCCAGGGACTTCTTTTGTTGAGGGAAGGGAAAAATACTTCAGGAACGCTAGGAGATCCTGGAGGCTAGGAGATATTCGTGGAGAATATGTTTATGCAACCCATCCCCTCCAGCCAAGGAAAAGGAACAATCTAAGCCCCTTTCAGTCAAAAGCAATAAAGTCAGATTTTAGGATACGTAGAAAGCAAGATTCAAAGAAAGAGCAAGTCCCCTTGATGAGTTACATCTCTCTGAATATAAGGCTGTGATCTTCATCTGTAGTCAATACGATTAAGCTGGACCTCCCCCTACGCTCAGCCTGTAGATTTGTAACTAAATTCAAATGTTACAGAACAGCATACACCTCCATTGACATCCTTCCAAAATGAAAAGAAACCCAAGATAAGTGCCATGTCAGTCGAACTTCTTCACTGCTCACAGAGAAATTAGGTGAAAAAATGATTCCCTCCAAGCACCAAATAAAGGGCTGTGTGGATAATGAAATAGGCACACAGTGGTGAAACTGGCACGTGATGGATTTTCACTGGCTGAGTGTGGCAGTAGTCCACAGGGATGGCAGTAGCTGGGACTAGCTCACCCAGTCCCATGATCCCCTCTGCATGTTCCATTAATGGCTGCTGGTGGGGTTTGTGTGCATCCTAATTTTATTATCAGGTTGCAGTGTTTCACAGATGTTTTTAAATACTGAACAAATGGTAACACTGTTGTGATTATCATTTGTATCAAGTGATCATGAGAGAAACCATACTTTGCTATATAATTCCCATTCCAGCAACAGTAGTGGGATAAAGAAAAAAATCCAGCAAAGAGGAAAAAATCAGAAGTAGGTATGTGAGAAAGAAGACAGGGGGGTGAAAGGGTGATTGTAAAGAGACGATGGGGCAGGAACTATTGGTATGCTGGTCAAATGAGTCCCTGTGTTACCTTCCTAATCATTCAGGTCTGCAGTAAGACCAAGCAAGCAAGAGATGCATTTGTATAATCACAGCTACTGGCATTTCACAGCACGGCACTGTGGTTTTAAAGCCATACTGTTTTGTAATTATTTTGAGTGGGGGTTCCTCTCTCTCTCTAACAATCCTAGCTCTGCAAAGCCCATGTAACGAAGCAATACTATCTCTGAAATAATGAGCGAAGGAATGCAGTTCCAATCTCAGGTGCGATTTCACACACTAAAGAACCAGATCAATACTACCAGCAGCAGGCCGCTCAATACCCCCTGAATTATTGCTTCATTTTTCTTCTTATTATAGATGAGTTGTGTTATTATTTTCCCCAAATCGATATTTTACAACCTTTTTTTATCCGTTTCTCCATAAATTTTGTGATTACTTTAAACTGGGAATTCCGGTACACTAAATAAGATGCAGTATCTGAAAGGTAGCGAGTGTACCAACAAGGCTTTTTTCCCCTTTTTAACAACTCAGGCACTATACTAGGGTGAAAGGGGCAGGTTTATCAAAACGTGACCAGAAAAAATTTCCTTGAGCAATGCTGAAATCTAGAACTGGCTTCTATAAATGCAAATAGCTTTTTAAAATCTCATGGCATGAGCTTCAAATGATCCTGAGTCTGAAACAGAGAACTGAGATACACAATGCACCTAAAATTTAATTCCAGCAAAATTTGCCTCTCCACCATCTCTGTGCATGATCTCAGTTAAAGGGCCAGCATAATTCACTGAAATTGTTTCTTACAAAGCAGATAATTCTGTGCACCTTAGAATGATTTAATTAGCTTCTAGAGCTGTCTCCTACTAAGTGTTTAAAGTGTCTGCAAATCAAATCATCTTAACTCATCTGCTGTAGTACTCTTAGTGTGTCTTAACAAAAACTGTCTTCTTTAGACATTAATGGAAGCTACCCACAGACCCCTTGGAGAGGAAGTAATATAAGTTAATTACTCAGTGATTTGGGTATTATGCTGAAAACAATACCATTGAATGGTGGCTTGCTTATTGCTATCCTACCTGACATAAGGATATTCTAACATAACATAACACAACACAACATAACAGCCTCCCAAACAGTATCATGATCTTAAGCATAAAGTGAGGTGTTGTGTACTATGTTCACCATTCAATTTACCAATGAATCACACAAGCTAACCGCCAAATATTAACTGACAAATATTTTGAAAATGTAAGTACCAAGGCTTTTAAAGTCGCATATATATTAAATATAGTTTTATTTGGCATCTACAGGCAGATCACTTCTTCAAACAAAAACTTGTGAATTGTTTAGTAATAAATGCAGTTAATAATATGCAGATTACTTTTGCGATGAACTTTGAAACACCTGGTCCCCCTTTATACAGTATATGAACAAGTGCAAAGAAGAAGGAAGGCCACCAGAGATGTACACATCATTTTGGATGGATACTTTCTGACAGCTGAGTTGAATATTATAGGTGTATTTTGTTCATGTAATGCAAGGAAAAATCTTCATTCTTTCTCTTTTCTACCTGCAAATCTTACCAGAAGAGATTATAATTTTTGAAGATGTCCTCCCATATATGTGGGTTGCTGTGTAAAGGAGAAAAGGGTACTGAGGGGAGGGAGGGAAACTGCTCTCCAGGGGCTTGAACTTGGTTTCTTCTATAGTGGGGAAGCTATTTGAGCTAATTGAACCAATATGTGGGATTTGATGATGAATACACCTGGATTTTTAATCATGTCAATGAATTACAACATCTTTTTAGCTTTTGTAACACACTCACACATACAGTGAAATGATTAACAAACAGAACTTTAAAACTTTAATCTTTGACAACTAAAGAAAGCAGAAGCAGAAATGTCTTGCTCTTGATACATACTTTTGTTTAGCAATCATTTCCATAAATATGTATATGTCCAATGATCAACTACATCCTTCTTGGATTCAGGACAAACTTGGGAGAAGTGCTGTCGATTTGCTTTTCAATAAAATATACGTATGTATATTCATGAGTGTCTGCATATCTATCTATCTAGCTATCTAGCTATCTAGCTAGCTATCTATCTAGCTATCTATCTAATCTCATTTCTCTCTCTCTCTCTCTCTCTCTCGCGCACACACGCACGCACACACACACACACACACACACACAGAGGGGGAGGGAGGGAGGGAGGAATGAGCTTGCTGCCCCTATATGCAGTTATTTTGTTCTTCTTTTCATGTGAGTAAGGAAGCAAAGCACAAAGCCATAATTTGGCACAGTTTGTTGTAGTGTCTCAGCTGGAGAACTGTGAGTAGCAGCTTCCCAAAAGTCAGAACATAAAGCCATGGTTCTAAGTTGGCTTCCATATCCAGGCTTGTGGAGACTACTGACCATGGTTCTCTGGTTTGGATGTAGCAGAGAGCTGTGTTTGACTATAGCTTGCTGGTTTGCTCCCTTGTTCTTTGAAGGAAGGAGCTAGTGGGCTATAAAACTCAGCATATTAATCCAAGCTTTGAACGTCCAAAAGTGGCTAGCATTTGTAACTATATAAAATAGGAGAAACATTTCTGGGTAAACGTTTGTAATTGTTTTACCACATTTTAATTATGGTCAGAGCAATAAATGAAGACATGCCCTATGAGGATAGACTTAGAGAGCTGGGTATGTTTAGTCTGCAGAAGAGAAGGTTAAGAGGGGACATGATAGCCATGTTTAAATATTTGAAGGGATGCCATGTAGAGGAAGGAGAGGGCTTGTTTTCTGCTGCTCCAGAGATCAGGACAAGGAGCAATGGATTCAAGCTGCAGGAAAGGAGATTCCACCTGAACCTCAGGAAGAACTTCCTGACAGTCAGGGCTCTCCGGCAATGGAATATGCTGCCTCGGAATGTGGTGGAGTCCCCTTCTTTGGAGGTTTTTAAGCAGAGGCTGGATGGCCATCTGTCGGGAGTGCTTTGAGGGTGTTCCTGCATGGCAGGGGGTTGGACTGGATGGCCCGTGTGGTCTCTTCCAACTCTACATTTCTATGATTCTATGATTCTATGAATTATGCTAACATACCATTTTGCATTATTACTTGCATTGACAAATAATTAGGCCCTTTAGCTTCATTGCCTTCAGATATTCTCCAATCCTAGGTTTAAACGGACAACACATTGTGGTTTGACTTGACACTCTTGGTTCATGATAATAAAACGGATAATAAAATGATTAACCAAATGAAATGAAATGAAAATGAAACAAATAATAAATAATAAAATGAAAACAAATGCGTGCAGCATTACACAAAGGTTCCAAAGAATGCTAATTAAGTACTTCTATGATTATTTCAAGAGAATTTATATAAGTTAATCCTGTGATCTAAAATAGCAGTAACATTGTATAAGGCTGGGCTATAAGCGCAGACACAAGAGGATTCAATTCAATCTCAATTCAATTCAGACTTCACGACAAACTATTTTTTCTACCAACTATTACGAGGCTGTACACCCCCACACTTTGATACGGTTTAATTGGCAAGATATGATTTAATCACCAATATATATTAATTGTCATAAATATAAAACATGTCCTAGTATGGCTGTATGGCCAGGCTGAATAAGAGGAAAAGCTTGGATGAACACATGCGCTGCAAATTGGGTCAGAAGAACCCTCTAGGCTTAGCCAGGCCATAGTCAGCAAATCACCAGGAAACGCTCAAGATAATGGGCTTGCAGTTAGCCTAATGACTCAACCTTTCTAGACAACAGCATCTGGAAGATTCCCACAAGACTGCTGATTGTCTTAGCTCCCTTTCCTCTGACCAAGCAAACCTCTCCTTTGTCCTCAAACCTGTCCAACAAGTACTAAGCTATCAGGACAAACCACTAGCCTTTTGTCATCTTACTCTATGACCATTAGCCCATTCTGGACCTCGTTGTTCACTCTGCATAATCCATTGTTTACTTGTTCAGAGAGCCATTAATACCCTTGCCCTTCAGGTTGAAATCAGGTATTTAAATCCTTGTTTTCGGCCAGTCAACTGGCAATGCACCAATTGCTGATCACCACTCTGCCACTCTGATTCCTGATTGTGTACTGTCCTTAAATACAAGTCTAAGTGACATCGCTGTTTCTTCACTACTCTTCTAGACTGGTAAATATCACCCACTTTGCCATGAAATTTCACTATCCGAAACTTTCCTCCCTTTTCCTTCAGTTAGCTTTGTGTGATTGTGTGACTGTTTGGATCTTGTGTAAGAGATTATTAATTCCCCCAATAAAACACAATTAAGCTTACTCTTGGCTCTCCAGCTGGTTCTTCCCCGCGTAAGTACTGATAAACATAGGTGTAAAAGATCTCATTAGGTTACCCTCCTCTCCTATTTGAGCTAATAATTTTCCAGTTTCAAGGAGGTACTGGCATCGTGGGTGGACCCCCAAGTCACTCACGTTTTGAGGTAACACAACCATATTCGGAAATCCATACACTGGTTTGAAGTACGACATACAGCAGGAACACAAAGGGTATGCTCCAGAATCATGAGGTGGCACCTCCCTATTTTCTGCTGCTCCAGAAAGCCACAACAGGCTGATAAAGCTGCTATGTTGGTCAATAAGAAGTGACACTATGACTTTTTCTCTGTTGGTATCTGTTGAGCACTCAGCCCTATGAGTATATGTTTATCTCTTTAGTATAACAGTGTATTAGGATGAAGGAACTCCCATCTCTTATGATGCAGTAGCATCTGAAGGTGGACCTATGCTCATAATTCAGATTTTCAACTTGTTCTGTAATGGAGACATGACATCAGATCACAGTTAATTTAAATGAAGTGTGGGCAACTGCTGAGGGGGATACACTGCCCCCTGTAGGATCCTAAAAGGTCAGTCCCATTATCATCCCTCCCCAAATTGGGTGGCTTCTCCAAAATTAATTTTGCCTCTAGAGACCTGATGGGATACACAAGCCAGGGACAGTTTCAATTGGCCATTTAGAGTCATTTTTTAAGAATTAGGGGGAAAGGTCCATCTTTTTTTTTTAAGGCCTCTAGAGGCCTTCCTTCATCCTTTACAAACCTTTCCTCAAAGCATGAAAATCCAATCACTTGCTGGTTTGAATAAAAGTTGATGTAAAACCTTAAGAGACTATAAAGGGTTGGCAATAAGTCTCTAGTGGCATGGGAATGCTACTGCACACTTGTGGGCAATTTTTTTTATCCCACTCCAAATTTGAAGGGACATAGGAAACAGTGTGAGAGCAACAATGACCCTTGAGCCACATGTGGGCCACAGGCTATACTTAACCCACCCCTAGTAAAAGCTGTGGTTTCCAAGATAGCTCCAGACTTTCATATTCTGGTTTGAAAGCTCTTTACAAACAATGGTTTGTAAACCTGCATAGGTTAAAAGTGTAACACCTATATAGGTGGGGATAGACAGCATTCATAGATGTTGCTCTCCTACAGCAGGAACAGGGCCCTCTGTAGCACAGGATCACAAGGTGGCACCTATAAAATGGAAACTCATTAAAGAAAACCTGCCACTTAAAATGACTGAAAATTAACACTGGGAATCAACAACTTCAAAAAGACCTAATGTGTTCAGTGTGCGGAAGGATGAGGAAACGGGACTAGAAACTCTATCGTGCAGACAGAGCCACTATTAGTGCCCTTCCCTTTAGTGCATCCTTCAGCCATCAAGAAGGTCAAATAAGGGAGGTTGAAGTGCTATGGAAACTAAGAAGCAATGAACTTCTTAGATACACATCACTTTCACCAGCTATCACTTTGGCCTCTTTTTGTACCATAGGTGCTACAGCCAAGAAGAGAACCAGGTTTCTTTTTATATGACAACACATATGACAATTACCATTTTTACCAGACAAATTAGGTTGAGATTATTTTACTATAAACATCAATATCTCAACCTGGCTGGCATGGAAAGAAGCCTGTTTCTGATTTCCCTGTTCTCATCCAGGTCTAGGTGCCCAGCAGCTGCTGCAAATGAGAAAGAGGTTGCTGGAAGGCTGGTGACCAGATTCCTTATACAGTAACTTAACCAAGCATAGAGGGACTACCTTTATAAATCTGCTTACTTTTTTCCTTGTATCTCACCTTGCCCCTGCCCTGAAAAGTTTCCATGGTCTTTCACCTAATTTTTTTTCCACAGGCTGACTATATTATATATGTAAGAGCTGACATCAAGATGATCCCTGGAGTCACCCCATTTCTTAAGTACCAAGTTTGCTGTTTTGTTTGCACCACCAACGTTTTCTATACTTTGCAATTAGTTTGTGAACTCCAACCCATGCCCCAAAGAAAGGGCTGAAGTTCTCAGGTTAATTACAAGGCACAAAGAGGGCAGGCAACCTGAATATATCAGCTGTGAGGGTATATTACTATAGAGTGGGGAAAATACCTGCCAGAATGATCTTGGCAATAATGGATAAATGTACTTTTAAAAATAAAGCTATTAAATCCAGTTTAACGCAGCAAGTCACTTTAGGGGGAAAAAGGAAGATGTTGTGGCTTTAGTGTGCCAGCATGTCATCCTATCTACTCTAGAAACCTGAAAAAAAATCAGGACACAGTTGGGATTGGCTTGGTTTCTACACATAAGAAAAAATGTTGCACATGCTCAGAAAACTTTCTTCACTGTTTGGGTGAGTTCTACTATAAAAAAGAGGTAAATTAATCCTAGGTCTTTTTATAACTGTAGAAGATAGATACCCATTTTTGTAAATTGCTTGTCCTGCCAATAAAATCAGGTAGAAGCCTGAATTTCAAGAAACGTTAAATCTTCTTAGCATATCAGAGCTTGAACTATTGATCTTTGAGGCACAAGAGAGTTACACAGGGTTAGGAGTTATTGTAGTCTTATCTGTAACTATGAGGTAGGCAAGGGCTTGATATTCTTTTCTTCGTTTTTAAAAAATATAGCATTGCCCCCACTTCAAGCGATAGCGTGTCTGCTGCCAACAAGCTGGTCAAATTCCAGAATGTCCTTGGGAACAATGCTTTGGCATAATGTTCTTCCCCTTTGGGAATGTAGTTGGGCAACTAAAACAACAGTCATGCTACACCCACAACCAGAAGCAAGGCATTTAAAAAAAAAAAATCTCAATGACCTCTCAATGACCTTACATTTTAAAATTCAGACTCCTACCCTTAACATTCATAGAATTCCCTGGTCCCTTAAGTTAACAGATTTCCTCCTTTTCCAGGTTTACGGTGGTAGGGAGAGAGATATTTATCTAGCTTGCACTTGCTGTCTGATAAAAGCCCAATAGTTTCTTGATCAAGTATTGTGCAGCTGCAGTCCAATCTTACACATTTATTTAGATGTAAATCTTACTATTTTCAACGTTCTCATAGAATCACACATTAGTTAGCAAACAGAAAACCGGTAACCTAGTCCCAGCAAAACAAAAACAACTGCTACTTTTTTGAGCCAAAGCACTGAAGGGCTAGTTTTATATTTTCTTCTTGAAATTTAAGTTGAAAGTCCATATGATTTGATTACAAAAGACTACCTTAAGTCTGAATTTTGAACAAATATATGCTCAGACAATTATTTCTTTATGTTCAATTTGTTTTATAAAATAGATGGGATGGAGAAAAGCATAGGTGTTTTTAGTTTCTTTTATTAACCTTACATTTGCTGGAAGTCAGGATTTCCGGCTGGTAACCACTAGCACCAAGCCCAGGTGCAAATGAACAAGCAGTTCAGAGTAGCAGCTCCTCACGCCAGGAGGTTAACCATGATTTATGTTCACCAGAAAAAAAAAGTGAAAGATTATGCTGGTTGGGTCCAAGTGCTGGAAGTGTAAAGGGAAACAAGGAGTATAACAGAAAGATAAAAACATTTTCATAGTCCGTTGTTATTCCATCCTGCTAAAAGAAACGCCTTCTCCTGTTTCAAAAAAAATCCTGTAGACTTTTAAGCCTCTGTTTCATTTATACTTCTGAGCTCTTACTGACATTTCATGTGACCCTCCAGGTGTTTTAGGACTACAAGTCCCAGCAGTCCTAACCAGCATGTCCATTAGTGAGGGGAACTGAAATCCTTCTAAAAGGCTACATAATGATGATTCCTACTGCTGATCTACTGGATCAAAAATCATCTCAGTCCCTCAATAAGCAGAAAAAATTAGGTATGTTTCAGAGTGCAATTGGAGGATTTAGGCTTGGATTAGGAAGGTTTTTTTCCTCCTCTGCTCTGCTGCAGGAACTGGGCAGGGTTTTCAAAATGCCAGAGGCTTTAACATGGGGCCACTCCCGTGCACCCACTTTAGGATTGCAGTCTAAGCCTCTTTTTTTAACTACAGGATATCAGGTCTTTGAAAACTAGCATCTGAATGGAACTATTTTAAGATCCAAAGAGCCTGTTTCTTTGGATGTCATTTGCAAATCAATCCTAGTAAGACCAGGCAAACAAAGCAAAATTTGAAAGTGAGATTGTGAAAATGTGGTCCTATAAGTAAAAATAAAGGAAAGGATTAGCAAGAAAAATCCCAGTAACCCCATGGGTTAATTTATTGTGGAAAGTGCAAAGAAATAATACGCTTTATTAGCTATGAAGGTCAGATAACTGTCATGGCATATTAAAGAGGCTAGACAATCAAAAAGGTCCATGAGACTGCATGAAAATATCCAGAAAGGCATATAAAGTCTAGTTTGTCCCTTTATTGTTAATAGTCTCCTAATCCCTTACTGTAAATTTATAGTTTAAAAATGACAACACATCTTAAAGATTAAAGGTATGTGGCACATAGTGCATGTTCTTTAATAATCAAATCACATTGCTTAGATTGGGCTCATATCAGCCTTTTCCCCCTCATTCCCCCCTTGTGGTTATGTAGGTAGAAAAATACTTTCTCTTCCCCATTACATAAATGATGGATTGGACTACTGCTTACAGGCTGCTATTTGCTTGCCTGTAGTCAATATGTTTTCTTTGGACAAGGATTTTCTTGATTAATTTCTCTTTTGGCCTTATGATTTATTCACTTAAGGTAGAACAGAAAAATCAAGGTTGTAAAGCCCGAGGTATATTTAGAGTAACAATAAAGTTTTATATTTTAAGTGTTCTCATGCTTCTTCTGCAGGAGGCTTCTTTGTATAACTGAAGAAAAGATCCTAATTTGTTGGGAAGTGTGGGAGGTAAGTATGCAAAATAACATGTTCAATTCATTGCAGGCTTTGGTCTCTGACAGTACCTGTAATTGCGTTAATTTTGCAGATGTCATATAAGTACAAGGTATATTTTTAGTATATTTTTATTTCTCCTGTTCTGCACTGTACTGATAGCATCTAATACATCAAACAGCAGTTCTAGATACAAGAAAACAGAAAATGATTTTTCTGTCTTCAGGCTTACCATATTCTGACAGAATAAGCCCATTGCATTTCTACTGGTAGTAGCAACCATGTGCCTACCTGGATGGTCTGTACAGCCAATTCCAGAAGATGGCACTGGGGCATCAGTGCTTGGCTGTATTGAATTTTTCTGAGGAATGGCTGAAAAATTAATTTTACTGTAGCCCTTTCCACACGTGAGAAAGGAAACGGGCGAAAACGGAACTCACCGGCTTTCATGAGCGTCCGGGCGAGTCTGTCGGGATGAGGAGCAGTGCGAGCTCGTCACTCTGCACTGCTCCGGCGTCCAAAATGGCGGCTTCCGGTTGGTGAAGGCTCTCCACCAACCAGAGAAGCTCGCCAGCCTAAAGCCCGCCCCCAGCAGATCTGCAGGCACGCACTTGTGTGCGCCTGTAAATCTGCAGCAGAGCGCGGCGACGGAGCGACACGGAGTCGCGCACTCCGTGCTTTTTAAAAACTCCTTAAAAGAGGTTTTTAAAAAGCACGCTGCGCAACCAGTTCCAGTCGCTCCAAACTGGACTGAGGTATGGAACTACAAAAAGTAGCCTGCCCCAGTCCACTCCACGGTGCAGAAGACCTCCGTCAGAGGTTGCTCTGCCCCATTTTAATAGCACAGTGCAGAAATGGCCTATGTTTTTGATCAGAATTTACCATATGAAGTTGGGTATCATCAGTATGGTGCTTGTAGTAAGCTGAATATTGGATGCACAGGAACCAGAGAAAGTAATGTACCAGTACCAGATTAGACAAAAGAAAGTCATTAACTTCCACTTCTGTCCATACATGACAAAGGTGATGCTGACAGTGGATTAATTTGCTCTATATTGGGCTGCATTCTCCCTGACGGAAGAGTGGTCCCTGGACCCCCATTAAAAAAAAAGAAGTAAAGATGCCCACATACAACCCATATCTATTGTTCTTTTTCTACTATTTTGCTGCACTATTTTAATAATGTTGTACATTTGTGGATTCTATTGTATAGCTATATGTGAGCCAGCTCCAGAAACATATTTTTGTAGAATATGCTACAAATTTTATGCTAAAGAAGACATTCAACAAGGCAACCCTAACTCCAGAGAAGCTGACAGAACAATCAAGGAGAGACAAGAGAATGATGGAGGGCAGTGCCAGTGACCTAGAACTATGACTTAGCCAGATCTGTAAAGAACTAAATAGAGGGAGAGGACAGAGGTATTTCACCAATATTTGGTAATATTTAAGAAGTTTAGACTATATGGTATTATTCTCCTACCCCGCTTGTATAAAGAGGTACATTAGTCAATTTGTTATTAATAGAGCGTATTTGAAATTTGGGTATATCATCTGATTAGATAATCTGTTCTTTAAAAAAAAATCATTGCCACAACAACAACTAGTATTTTTAATTAGAAAATCTAAGCAGTATGAGTTAAGATCTTCATTTATGTCTATTTAATGCCAAACAAGAAGAATAAAACAAGAGCTAGGGCAGTACAGCTTTGAACCTTGCCTTTAAAACTACTTTGAGTAGCATCTTGTTAATCTTCTCAGTAAGAAAATAGACCGGACAAATATTTGTGTCTAAAACAAAAAGCGTTTACAGATCTCTAACATAATGTACTCTATTACCTTGAATATGTTTTATTGACAGTAAGGAACACTTTGCATTTTTTCCAGGGACGCTGGTTTTTAGTCTTCATTCAGAGTAATAAGCTATTAAGCATTCATAACTGAACAACAACAACAACAACAACAACTGGAGTGGGAATACGGATGGACTAATCTAACAATTTTGGTTGCACTCAGTTTCTCATATATTCAAACTTAAGTTTGTCTCCTCTTGTTTCCATATCTATTTTTAAAAAAAGGTCCACCTAAAATGTATACCAGTAGTTTTTGTATTAATTTCTCTTAATATATCATTTTTCTACATATTTTGTCTACTACATGCAAGCAAGCAAGCAGTTCCCTGTAATATAATCCATTCTGCATAACATTGCCTCCAATATATGCATTCGGTGCAACGTATTCCTAATATTTGCATTTTTGCAAACATTATTGTAATACTGAAAACAACATAATGAAACAATATATGTTCAACAGTAATTATTGTAGTATATAATAAAATAAATATTTAAACATTAACATTGATTTCAAAGTTTGAATTTAAATGCAAGCATACATATTTCTCCCTGACCCTACGTAGTGCATTGTAAAACTACAACAGATATGTATTATTATAACAGCCACTTCAACTTGACCATGTTTCAAAACAAAGTACCCATGAGGCTTTGGTCAAGGTTAGTTGGAATAAGGATTAAGCAGCTGGTGTTGGGCGGGAGGTGTTTTGGTGGAATGGTATGGAATTCCCTGCTAGTCTGTTTCTTATTATTCTAGCCAAAAGCAATTATTTTTTAAAAGAAAGAAAGAAAGAAGGAAAATGCTAAAGGTTTCACCTTTGGAGCACCAAGAAACCATTGATGAGAAAAGAGAAAAAAATTATCACGAAAATATTTCAGTAAATCTGCAAGAATGCTAAAATCCTATTCTGGGACAAACACTTTCGCAGTGTGGTTTAGAAGATGTGGGATTGTTTATACATATTTCCAGTGAAATATGAAGCACCTCCGATGTGTGATGGCTTTCTCATTACTTTCCGTCTTAGAACCGATCCATGAGCAGAGCACAAAACACCAGTATCCCTCTGCTACCATAAAGCATTCCCATGTCCACAGCCTGCCACAACTGTTGTTTTTAAAAATGTAAAGTTAAAAACCAACAATTTTGGGTCACATGAGAGTGCTTCAAAGTGAAAGGCTGGCTTCTACCCATCCTGTAGTTTTATTTTTCAGACCCCACTGGGGTCTTCATGGACTCAGATGCACTCCCATTGGTGTTTTGACATTTCGATGCATGGAATAACTGACTCTGGGACCCTAAGAAAGTACGTGACTGGGCAGATCAAAAGATTATACAGAAATCTGTTTCCAGAAAACTAGGAGACTAAAAACAACAAATGTTCAGTAATTTTTGAAGCATTACCAGAGAACATAATTGCAAAACTGATGCATTTTCTACTCCAAGTTCCTTAATTCTCACTCACTCACACACACACACACACACACCACAGTTCCAGAACAATAAAATGAATATTCCCAGTCAGCAAGTTTTCCTTCCTTCTTTCTTCCTTCCTTCCTTCCTTTCTTTCTCTGTTCCTCCCACACACCACCCAAGCCATCCTTGCTTTCTTCTTTCCATCTAAGCGGCCCTTCGAGTCCTCCCCAGCCCCACTGTTCTTCATATCCCTTCTCAATCTGGACCCCATTTTCCTGTTTCACCCTTGTTTGCCATCTCCTCCCAGATCATTCTTACCCGTCTTCACTTGCCACACTGTCATCCTGAAATCCACGTTCTCCATCTATTCACGCTTTTAGTCATATCCAGCACTCTCGCTAAATAACCATTGCCAAACAAATCTATTTGACTAAAGGCCCAACTCTGTTGCCATAAAATGCCATTGGCCTCACATCCAGGCATTCAGATTCCAAAGCACACCCGTCAGTATCTCCTGTAAGAACAGCCTGTCAGCTTTATCTGAGAAACAGTTCTCCTCAGTGACTTTTGTGACAGTCCAAATCTTTGCACAAAGGAGCTCCCGTCAGAAGGCAACGTCAGTATGTTTGTAACATAAACATCCTCCTGAACCAGTGTTTTTAAGTTTCTCCAAAAAAGGGCAGCAAATTTACTGGTACAATAATTTATTTATCCATTCTGCGATACTGTCAATGTAACAACACTACTAGGAGCCTGATGTACTGCAAAAAAAAAAAAAATAATAACTTTCTGATCTCTATAGGATCATAATGAGAATAGTCTACATACACATATCAAGGCCATGTTTGATGGAAGCATAGAGGGGAACGGGCTACTTTTCATGACCGCTTCTCTACGATAGACCACATTTTTGTTCATGACCTCAGGTTGATGAAAATAATTTATGTTTCTGTTCTGCCTGCTGTTCACTGACTTGAAGAAAGTGTTCAATTCAGCAGAGCAATACACAGCTTTAAGCACTCTTCTCTCACAGAGCATCTCTCCTCCATATGTCAAAATTATTCAGGATGCTTGGACAGATGTAACAATGGATATCACACTTTTTGATATCCACTGGGCACCGATATCAAGTAAGGTATAAAGCAAGGCAAGATTTTTTTCAAAGAAGGATTTCAATAGTGTCTTGGAAGACCTGTGCAAAATCAAAATGAAAGCACTAGAATGAAAAAAGGATTTAATTTTGATGAGGAGGATTTGCAAATGCTACATTCTCACATACTGATAGCATAAAAACTAAAAACAGTGCAAAATAAATTGCAATCATTTAAAAGAAATCAGTGAGTAGCCATATTAAAAAAACAAAGTGCATAAAAACTGCAAACTGTACACATTATGAAATGCAGTTGGTCAGTTAGCTATTGAACTGCCAGATAAAGAGTGGGCAAATTCATCCCACTGGCTGCATGTGACTCTTAGGACCCCTGAGTCCCAAGGCAGCTTCCTCAGGAAGGGTTTTTTGGATGTTTCATGAGGAATTAGCAAATAACTCCTTGTGTGAAATCCAGACCTTGACATATGTGCATGTAACCTGAGATTCTGTGTGCATATGTCACCAAAAGAGAGAGAGAGTATGAATCCAGAGATTATTTGTTTTCCACATGACTATTCATGAAATGCTTCTAGAAGAATAAAAGACTCCTCTCTCAATGAAGTGGTATAACAGTTACAAACTTATTTTGAAAAATCTAATGTTTTTTCCTTGTATACAAGATCTTCCTTCTTTGACGGAACATGCGTTCACAGATGAATTTATAAGTTTTTGGCAGTTAAAGGAGGGGGCTAAAATTAATGGGTCACTAACATTTTCTTAGAATCTCAAGTACTTAACAGCAAAGAAAAAAAAATCAGTTTACAGCCAGGTGGCTTGAGGGGATATTTTGTTGAACGCTGATTAAAAATAATTTCTTCTAAATGAGACCTAACCACAAAATGGGGTCATTAATGGATAAGACATTTTCACCAAAGAGAAAAAAGTATGCCTGAATGACTTTCATACCATCTACAACCTCTGGTTTTCTCTCCTCTTTTCCTTCCTCATCTGTCCCCTTTTCTCATTCTCGGTTGCAGAATAAATAAACACCAAGTGATGCCTCACTGTTTTCAGCCAAAAACAGAGGCCAAACTCCTCTGAGAAAACATTTGGCCTCTGTGGTTTTGTAAAACGTTCCAGAACACTGAATTCACTCACAAACACTGTGGAAAAACTCCCATCTACTGGAACGCTGCTGTGGAATGTTACAGTATCAGAACATCCAATTGGTACATTTCCTGTAGGCTCACAATGAGACTTCTTGGTGTATGCGTGTTTTTTTAAGGGGGCTATGTGGGAGTTAAAAGAGGTTCTCATGGGAAAAAATGAATAACAAGAAATTTTAGCTTTAAAAGAAACAACTAATCTTCTAGTTTGATTGTTCTTCAGAATTTACAATGAACTAATAATCCTAATTAAAACCACTTGGCCTGGTTCTGTTAAGCATCATAGCTTTTTCTATGCTTCGTTTGTACACACCACAGTCTATCATTTCTACCCCCTTCTACTGATCACTAACAAAGTGCTGACTTTGTCAAGGCAGCTGAGCTAATTTTATGAACTCAGTGTGAAACCTTAGCTAAACAAAATTGTAGTAATTTTCCTTAATTTGTAATAGTGATTGGAGTGCAAACGAAATTTTCCTCTTGGGTCAATCCTATAATTTTCAATTAACTAAAACTGATCGGCAAGCTTGCTCCAATCTTGCATTTTGTTTAAAGGGCTTGGAGGCATTTCTCAAGATGAGAAGTGCATAGGTGGGTGTAATGCCCCATTAAACAGAAAAAAAACCCCAAAGCAATCAGTGAAGAAATTGTAGCTTAATCTAGACAAGACAGAGGTTCTCTTGGCTGGTCAAAAGTCAAGCCAGGTAATAGTGATTCAGCCTGTGCTGGATGGAGCTACCACTCCCCCTGCGGATATGGGTCCACAATGTGTATGTGTTCCTGGATTCAGCCCTAAGCTTGGAAACATAGGTTATGGTGATAGCCGAGAGTGCACCTGCACAGCTAAGGCCAGTGGTGCCAGCTGTGCCCATTCCTTGAGATTTCAGACCTTGACATGGTGACACATACCTTAGTTTTATCTTGTTTGGATTAGGGCAATGCACTCTATCTGGGGCTACCTTGGAAGAATGCTTGGAAATTTCAGCTGATACAGACAGCTGCAGCTAGATTAGTAACTGTGGCAGTCTACAGGGAGCACAAAACTCCCCTGTTGCAACAGCTCCACTGGCTGGCCATTCATTTGCAGACACAATTCAAAGGTCCTGGCTATCTGAAGGATCATATTCTCCCATATAAATACGCCCATGGTTTGAGATCTTCAGGAGTGGCCCTTCTCTCTATCTCTCTCTGCCCCTCCACCCCACAGGTGCACCTGGTGGGAACACAGGGGACTGTTCTAGGCTGCTCCAAGGATCTAGAATTCCCTTCCCAGAAAGGTTAGATTGCCACTCTCCTCACTATCTTTCTGGAGGCATCCTCCTTACTAAGGATGGAATTCTTCACTAAGTTTCTTCTCTAAGGAAGCAACAAGTAATTATAACATTTTCCTTCTTGCTGAAAGAAAATCTTTAAGCCTATTTGCTATTTGAGCCTTATTCTGCACTAAATAACAATATAGTTGTTTTGTTCAGAAAATAGCATTTTCTATATAATAGTTCCCTGCACATAAAATGCTGTTTCCTGCACAGAAAGCATTGTTTTCTATGCAAATCAACCATGTGTGAATTTTGCACATAATAAATTCCCCATTACAGCATGTTCCGTGCAAAAAATAAGAAATATTCTCTGCAAGAAATAAGAAATATCTGTTTTGCACAGACAATGCTGAACAAGTTCCTAACTGCAAAGACTCTCATCAGTCCAGGATTCCTCTCCAATACACTAAAAAAAAAAAAACTTTTTTTTTCAACGATTTTCCACATATTTTGGGGAATTCTTTCCATCCTTATTCTGTTCTGATAGACCTTTGAGAACTGAGTTTTGAATGAGAAACAGGCCTTATATAACATGTTGGTGTTTTTTAAAAATGTATTGTGTTTAATGGTTTATATTTTTAATTGTTTTTAATCATTAATCAGCTTAATTGATTTTTAACTTTTGTACGCTGTGAATGTTTATCTATGTTTGATTTAAATTGTTGTAAGCCGCCCTGAATCCCAAATTGGGGAAAAGGCAGGGTAACAACAACAATAACTATGATGATGATATAGATTGTCTAGATCCCTTCCACTAGAATTTATATGCCTTTTTTATTTCTGTGGAAAGTCATATAGATTCCTGGGGGTAGAACATACAGCCATTGGGCTGCACTTTGCCTTCTCTGGTCTTGTTGACAGAAATTTGTAGACAAAAACTTTTCTTGTTGACTGCAACAAGACAATACAAACATTAAGATACATCTCTAGCAAGCCAGAATCGGAATCAATGAGAACACAAGAAGTGTCATCCTCGATCAGATCAAACTCCCATGTGGTCTAGCATTCTCTTCACACAGTGGCCAACCAGATGCCCATGGGAAACCCACATGTCAGGCATGAGTACAACAGTACCCCCTCATTCAGCTCATGCTCCTCAATAAATAATATGCAGAAGCACACTACCTCTAATAGTAAAAGAACTATATATCCATCATAGCCACTGTTCGCCCATACTCCCTGAAATTGTTCAGTTTCCCTTTAAAGCTGTTCAAGCTGGCAACCACCATGATATCCACCACGGTATCTTTTGGTGATGAATTCTACAGTTTATGTACTTTTATCTGCTCTAACTCTCCTACGATTCAGTGATTCTAGTGTCATGACAGAAATAAAAATACTTTGAATCCACTGTATACCATGCATAATCTTAAACATTTCTACCATATCTCATTCACTTTTTTTTTTCTAAGCTAAATAATAGGATGCAACAGCAACCATTTACAGGATTGTGGGCAGGGCTGGATTATCAATGGTTCAATTGCTTCTCTTCTCTAATCATCTGAATCCCCAACGTCATCCACTGCTGACTGAGTAACTTCTAAAACAGCTAATCTGTTAATTTCGTTCAAAATTTCTAATAAACTACAACAATGCTCAGAACA
This sequence comes from Cyclura pinguis, assembly GCA_030412105.1. Lineage (NCBI taxonomy): Eukaryota > Metazoa > Chordata > Lepidosauria > Squamata > Iguanidae > Cyclura > Cyclura pinguis. The sequence goes on along the minus strand of CM059600.1, from coordinate 104,787,215 downwards.
TCCCCTATTTCTGCTGGAACACCTGTTTTCATGCCAAGTTTGATTTTTCATACTCATTCAATCTGTGAGAGGATTGCACTGGACTGAGAAAAGGCCCTACATACAGTTAATTTTGCCAGCTAGTACATAATCAGAAAAACTTCCAATTTTATACTTATTTGGCTGTTTAACATGACTAAGCTTCCCAAAAATATAATTACAAGGTAAAAGAGAGTGAGGGGGGATATCTAATTGCAGTGAGAGAATCTGCTTTAATTTGCCAAAACATCATAGTAACGTTCAGTCTAAAAGTTGCAACATAACTGACACTTTCTGCATTATATTATGAGTTAAAATTACTCATCTTACCTGTGTAGATGAATCTTCCAGGTGTACCCTTACAGAACTGCTTGGACTTGTAAGACAATGTAACTTCAACTACACCAGGGATGTGTCGGGGTGGTGTTTGAACTCTGATTGCATGAGGTGTAATAAGCTAGAAGAAAATGAAAGGGAGGAAATCTGTTAGATGTAGAATAGTTCTTTAATAACACATTATTCCGATATCACATAAACAAAGTGTTGAAACATGTAATTAACCTGTCAGTATTTAAATGTATTCTTCATGTAGCCAATATAAAAGCCAATGACAACAATATTTGCAAATACTCATCTTTCTAGCCATAATAATATTAACTCTGTTTTCATACATAGCAGGCATTTACTTCTTTTCTGAGTATGAAAATTGCTTGTGACACACCGCAACATTTGAATGTACTCAACTTACAGGTTTTATATTTATGCATCTCAGAAGATTATCATTCGGGTCCCAGCATCTTTCCTTAACATACTAATGAAAATATATACAGAATTCCAAATTCCTAAAATGTAGCATGTGTTTTATATATATATATATATATACACACACACACACACACACACACACACACACACACCCCTAGCCAAAGCAAAGTCCTTCTAAGGTTCATTTAGTCACTAGACGAGTTAAGTCCATCCATGACTATCCCACTGAAATCTATACATCTTTATACCTTTGGCAGAATTTCGACTCAATCCTTTAACTATTTTGTAAATAATATAATATAATATAACATAATAATGATATGCTTTTTATTTTCAAATAGGATGTCTTTTCTGTTCACTCATATAAAATCCATTTTTAATCAAACTGATTTTATAATTTCTTGAAATATGTTTTTAAAAAGAAAGTGAGATTTCTCTGTATAGTCAGATCATTCCTCTAACATTATAAGATTATAATTTGACTGGATGTGTTATTTTTGTAAGCCACTTGCTTTTTTCCTTTCCAGAATTCCTCTAATTATAATATAGTTATCTATATCAGGTTCCTGAAGAAATTAGTCTTCCAATCATTCATTTGCTTGGAAAAGTTATACCTGTTTTAAATCATCCTCCTTTTAAAATAATAAGGAGCAGAATAAAAACACACAGCAAAGCCCAAATGCAGATGGGCAGATAAATGAATAAAAAGAGGAGAGGGTCCTAGTAGCAATCCTTGTCTCAATGAGACTGAAGGGCCTTAGGAAGCAGTGGTGAGTGTAGCTCTGGTGGTGATTATAGAACTTATGGCACTAATGCAACACTGTTGAATCTTCATACTAAGACGTCTTACTCCAACAGAGAAAGGAAATATGGAAGGCATGTTCCAAGATATCCCCCCAGATTAGTGCAACTCTGTGCCAGTCCTGGAGTTGATCTACTTAATTCACGTCCATTGCAGGTCAATAAGATGGAAGAAGAAACAAGTTGCCCCTTATCTGCCAAGAGCAAAATAGCAAGGCCCAGAAGCTAGTGGAGGTCCCACAAGCATTATCTCCTTGCATCCTACCCCATTGTTAATGTAGGATAAGATTGCTGTGTCAAATGGGCTCAGCTACTGGGAAGACTTAGTGGCAGAGGCCAGTTTACATATAGAGTTAAATCTATCTCAAGCAAAAACCAGCCTGGGAAACTACCTGAAATGCCAGTCAAAGAAGACAATACTGATTCAGTGTAAAACAGATCCATATGTTTTTTCTCCACTATCACACTGTAGTGTATGCTTCTCTCTATGTATGTGCATATGTTGTGTCTTCTCAGCATGTATAGGTCTGTCACCAATTTAATTCTCTTTCAACATTATTTCATACACTTCCCAATAAAAACATGTTGGTTCCCATGGAGAGAGTGACATGTTTATGATACATTGTTGCATAGAGTTAAGGTTGGAGAGAGTTCAGCAGATTTCCTGGATGGTTCTTTATGATCACTCTCCCTTACACTTTAAGACTGTTAAAGAGATACTATAGTTTAAAAGCACCAACATTCAATATTTTTTCTCTCTTGTTCAAAGACTTCCTGCACAATTTTTGAAGTCATCAATTTTATACTGAATAGATAACATTTAGTTCATTTCCTCTGCAGGTTAGGGAAAGAAGACGGACCATCAGGTGGTGCTTCCGCTTTTCCCTTTCTAGTTCCTGAGCTAATTTCTGAATGCGTAACTTTCATACCCTATCGGGCCTCTCCTCCAGGCATGCATGCATAAGACAGCTTCAAAGAATAGATATAAAGTGTGCAAGGTGTGTTGATGGACTAGATGTAACTCAGAGTTTTATACTACAAGTCTAGAGAACTAGCACCAAGACACAGGTACCCAAGCTAGACCTTGAAACCTGACAGTCCTAAACATTGATTCATTAGATACCCTTTAAAAACAACCATCCTATACAATCAATCTCTATGTACTTCATTGCAATCTTGTTATGGAAATACCACATCATTAATACACAGAGGTGAAATTAGCCCCATACCTTGTCATGGGACAGAGTAATATCAGTTTTCTTTCCAAAAAATAAAATAAAGAACACTTATGTACATTCTTCATTTCTTTTTCTACTTCTTTTTCATCTGTATCATAAAACTGATGGCTGAGATGTCAAGAAGTCTATGTATTATAGGATTCTATTTGAGGTAAGGTATTGGCTGAAAGTTTGATATCCTGTGAATTACCATGTTTTGTTTTGTTTTAATAACTGATTGTAGTCTTTAAGACAGCAAACATCTTGAAAGTGTGTGAGAAGCTAAAAAAGATGACTGGATCTTCCTCATCTGGTCACCACTGGTGATTCAACCTACTGCTTGGAAACTAAGGTCTCCAGATCTCAGAGCCTGGCCTTGAGTCTCCAGTTTCTGTGGATCATCTCCAGATAGGAGACAAGGGTGCAAATTCTCCAGTTTTGAACTGTATACAAAGCTCCAGCTCAACTGGTAAAACACTTGATTGCTACAATTTATAAGGCTTAATTAATTTGTTGCTGCAACTTGCAAAGACTCTCAAGGATGGTGTATGAATTCACTTAACTTCTTCCTTCCTTCTAAGTTATAATAGCAGCAGTGTTCATCCTTTGCTCTGCTTCTGGCTAGATGGAAGTAAACCAGATGAAATTTTCTTTATCCTGTCTTCCCATGTAAGTGAGAAAGAATAATCCCCTCCTGTCACCTTGACCTGGGAACAACCCCTTTAATTAAGATTTCTGTTCAGAAAATATGTTGTGTCTGTGTGCATCTGAATGACTAGCTGTCAGCAACTCTGGTTGGTACTTAAAGTATCACACTTAATGGCATCATCATGCTTTGGCCTTAAAAGCATAGGGCCTGGAATGATCCTCAACCAGAAACCCATTGGAAACTTCCTCCCTTATGAAATACATACTGGAAATGCACGGTAAATCATAGAAGGGATTTTGTTCTGTTTTGTTTCACATGGAGCAGGGCACTCTGGTCTATTCACAAAATGTCTTTTCCTATTATCACCTGTGGTTCAATGAACTATTCCTGTGCTATAAATCAGAACTTCCCTTGGTAGTCTCACAAGTTCCTCTGTTGTTTTTGTGTGTCTACAAGTCATTTCCGACTTACTGGTGACCTTAAGGCAAACCTATCACAGGGTTTTTGACAGCTGAGAGGGTGTGACATGCCCAAGTTCACCCAGTGGGTTTCCATGGCTGAGTGAGGCCTCAACCTCTGGTCTCTACGGTCATGGTTCAATGCTCAAACCACTACACTACACTGGCTCTCAAGCTCCTCTGTACATACTGGCAAATCTATACTGATCTCCACTGGGCTGTGCTCTCCTCCGCCATAGGGTCATTTTCCTCCAGTGATGAACAAGGAAGAAGAGGAACACAGGCAGGTGAAGATATCAGAGACCCGCTCCTGCTCCAGCTGGGCTATGCGTTTCCTCACCACAGGGCTAATAATTTGTCAGGAGGAAACAGGGAGGTGAAGGCATCAGGCTTTTGCTCCTGTGGGAATGATTTCTGCATTGTTTTGTTTTAAGGGCAAGGCTTTTAATGTAGCTATTGCTTTCTATAATGTTAAAAGGTGCTCTGGGGACAATGTGGGTATATGTCATCTAAATAAATCAGTAAAAAAAGTTCTTCAGACATACTGGAAATGAGAAGCTGAAGTTAAATCTAAATTTAGCACCTCCCTCTTTTGGGATTTTTTAAGTAAACTCCTTTAACATGGCAGTCTTATCATCTGTTTCAAATAATGTCTCTTAAACCAGCTGGGACATGACATTGATTAAAAGCTGAACAATAGAGCTTAAAGACAGCAGGACGTGTATGCCTGCTACTATTTTAAAATCCTGAATATTATATTGGTCTTTGCATCTGAAACAATATGTCAGTTTTTGTAGACTGCAGTTCTATATTAATTATTTCTGTACTTTGTACCATAACATCATTCTATGGAGCTATTATTATATATGTTTTGTATTTAAAAACATTTATTGTTATGACACACTATCTAGAATTATGAATGTGTAATCAAGCTGTCAGAAATCACTGCAAACAGCTATGGACCAACAGCCCCACTATTGTGTTCAATGAAACTTTGCTATGTAATATGTACAACTCTCAGAACAGTCTTTTCCAGGGCAAATTCTCTTCTTGGATTCTTGCCACAGACTGACTTGGAGTTTTGTTTTCTTTTTCTTTCCTTTTTTTTCCCCCAGAGAAACCACAAGATCTTTCATTTTGGCTGGCTTCAGCCTATACGTTGAAGTTCTTCACTAGGCTAGGGATTTGTGCTTTATTTGGTTTTACATTATCTGGATATTCTATATGTAGTTTTATTATTGTAACACTGCCTTCACTCTATGGATAGTGAAGGCTCTGATATTAAATATAAAGGAACGCATTTGTGAGCATAAGTAATGACTATAGCTGGACTCATCAGGAGAAACAATTTATCCACATGAACACTATGAAGCAATGACGTATGTGTATGCATGTGCATGCTCTGTGTCTTAGGCGCCTAAGAAATAGCTAGCACAAGCCTTAAAAGATTAAAAAGACAGAAGACATTTCAAAAAAATACAGTTAACTTATCTCTCAGTCCTTATTTATTACATTTGATGTCACGTGTTTTCTCCACTAAATTCCAGGATGCATACAGGGCCCCCAGACAATGTCCTGTACCAGTGAAGGTGAGACCCAGACCTGATTAACTTTAGGAAGTCTGATATATCATGTGGCTTCTGATCATGCACTTTTCAGGATGCCCAAATTTCTTTGGGAGAGACAGCAAAGTGGTTATGATGTAGGAAATAACTGAATTCAGATTTTACTTCAGCCCAAAACTGAAAAGGTGGCTTGTAGCTTTGCTTCTTCATCTTCAATATTGGAATAACTAGGGGTCTATAGTCTAAATATGAACCAAAAAATTGGAAAACACACTACACTTCCATGCCAGCAACCTGATTAGCAGACAATGGGAAGAGTTTGGGGCTAATATGGGCATAGAGATCCCAACTCCAGAGAAATTATGCATGCTCTTGACTTCACTCATTCCTTTTCCTCCCCATACCTTTTATCCTGTTCATCTCTTTCTTAGATGCAAACCACCCACCTGCCTTGCTCACTAGTTTGGATGCAATGTTTAGCATTATGTTCATGAGCCTGTACAAGTCTTGGTGCTTGTTCTCTTCATTCCCCTTTCTTTCTCTAGCACATCTGTAAGGGGAAGATGGTAATGATCTGTTTTAAAGTTCTATGTTGCATTGCCCAAACTTAGGGGGTGCTGTTTCCTTTAAAAGCAGAAGTGAAAGCTTTTTATCTAAGAGGATGAAAGAGGAACACAAAAGCCTGAAATACTAAAAATAATTTAATGGTACATCCAAAGAGACATGCTTTCTTCCTGTGTCCCTTTCATGCTACTTCTCTGTTTTCTCATGCTGTTTCCTTTCTGCTTCTGAGGGCCAAACTAAACGTAATGTTTTGCCACTGTGAAGCTGAACAGCTGGCACATGGGGAGGGCAGCTGTATCAGGGCCATGGCATGGTAGGTAGGGGCATGAATGGCTTCTTCCCTATTTCCTGCCATGATCCCAGTTGGAATCCCACCATCGCCACGCTTGCTATTTTCAGTGAGAGGAAAGTTTCCACAATGGGAGGAGTAGTTTGTCCACAGTACCTGGTATCTATAGATATATTGCCTCTGAACCTGGATAAAACTGCATCTGAGAGCCCTTGTAAGATCTATTCACCCTGAATTTGTTTATACTTTTTAAAAAGCCATCTAAGCCAGCATTCATTTCCACATCTTATGGTAATGGATTTTACTTTTTTTTTTTAGTAGTAGCAACAACAACTACAACATTACAATCAACTCATACACAAATGTTTAAAAATAAAAACTAACAATGATCAAAGAGAGGAGGACAGATTTAAAATTAAAATTAAAATTAAATGCATGCGTGCATGAACACACACAAATTACAAGACAATCCTAACTAGATGAATATAAAAGACAAGTGAGCATCCAGATTTTCAAGCATACAGGTGATCAAAATCATTTCTGAATTTTAACCTGAGCAATAAAATAATAAATTTTGAAGAAGAAATTATTTAAGATGTTTTATCGATACAAATCATAAATAATTGATGTTTATGTACGAATGACACAATTGAACCAAATAAGCCATAACCTGATCCTTTTTTCAGTGGGAAAAAAGTTGTCTAGGAATTTATAAAATTACTTTCATTGTGGCAGCTGAACATTAATTGAAAGCTTTGGCCTCAAGTATCTATATTTCTGCACCTAATTAAGGTGACAAATTATGTTTCAATGCACTTTCCTGAAAGAGAAAGGTTCTAATTATGTTAGAGAGCCTATAACTAAAATGTGTGTTTAAATAATAATATATATATATTATATATATATAATAAATAATGATTTCCAAAATCATTTTTAAATCTACATACTTAACATCCATCTCCTGTCCTCAAAGTGCTGTTCTAGCAAAAGTACTATTTTCTTCAATGATACTCACACTAGTGAAGAGTTTTAAGAAACGGTTAGATAATCAGTTTCCATTCCATGCCTATAAATAGTGCAATTACAAGCTTAAATAAATGCAAAATAAATTAAAATTATAATATTTACACTGCAAATTGCCTATAGTGTGCACAGTACAACAGACAGACTATTTCAGAAACAGCTCTTCAGACTTTGTCCTATTTCTCAAATACACATGTAAAATATTCTTCATATCCATCTCAGAAAAAATAACCACGCTTGAAACTTTATTCGACTCTACTGAGCTGATTCATTTTAGACAGTAATGAAATTCAGATGAAATTAATTTTAGCCTTTTTTCTTGTGTTTCACTTTATGACAACATTTTCAACAGAGTTAAGATATGAGAAGGAAGGTATAGGTACTAGATGTTACAGATTTTTAATGGCAGTGAGATATTTATGTAGAAAGAAACATACAATTTTGTGTTGTTGTTTCTTAATTGAATTTTAAAAAGTCTGGGTGATCAACAGTACTCTCTCAAGGAAAATCTGTTCTATGATTCAGTTTTGAATTGAAGCCAATATTTGTTGTTGTTATTATTGTTGTGTGCCTTCAAGTCATTTCCAACTTATGGGAACCCTAAGACAAACCTATCATGGGGTTTTCTGGGCTAAGAACATGTAACATGCCCAAGGTCACCCAGTGGGTTTCCATGGCCAGCAAGGGAATCAAACCTTGGTCTTCAGGGTCATAGTGTAACACTGAAAAAAACTGTCTTAAGAGGTCCTAAAAGATAGCTCACTACAAATTTCAAGTGTTATGTATTACAAAATAAGGATGGCATCTTCTGGGCATCTTGGTAATGCAACCAGGATGATGAAAGAGTTTCTGCATTATGTGTAATTATCTCTTGTAGCCAGGGACACAAACACTGAGATCTTAACCCCCAATCCAACCTTTATGAAGACAAACATAGGAAGATCTTTCACAGCAAACTTCTTTAAGGTTTCCTACTGTAAAATGGAGTGTCTACGTACCCTAACGGCACCAGATCCCATCTGACTTTGGAGCTAAGCAGGATCAGCCCTGGTTAGTACTTGGATGGGAGACTACCAAGGAATACCAGGTTCTGCAGGCTATATTTCAGAGGAAGGAACTGCCAAACCACCTCTGATTATTCCTTGCCTAAGAAACCCCTTTGAAATTCATCAGGCCACCTTATGTCGACAGGTGACTTGAAGACACACACACAAACACACACAGACTCTAAGATAGAAACCAAGAACATCTGTGAATGTACTTAGTAAAAAATAGATTGCTGGCCCATTCAAATGGTACCACTATGACAATATAGACTAACACACCAAATAGAGTCCGAAACTTTTTTGAGACCTTATTCAAACAGAGAAGCCCTCAAATAGAATCATAGGTTGGAAGCAACCAGAAGGGCCATCTAGTCCAACCCCTGCCATGCAAGGTGCATTCTCAAAGTACTCCTGAGAGACAGACATCCACAGAGAATCCTCCACTCTTTGAGGCAGTCTATTCCCTTGTGGAAAAGCTCTGTCAGGAAGTTCTTCCTAATGTTGAGGCATCAACTACTTTCTTGCAATTTGAATCCATTGGTTCATGTTCTAATCTCCAGAGAAGCCTCTAAAACAGTAATCTCTTACAATTACAGCACCACAGAATTAGACATACCACCACAAATTGAATGAGATCACTGATCCATTTAGCCCAATAATGACTACCCTGCCAAGAAGTGGCGCTCCAAATATTCTTTGTTTCTTCCACTGAAACCAGAGGACAAATTAAATGGAAATGCAAGGAGCTGAACTTAAAACTTCTTTGCACAAAACGTCTGCTCAAGCACTGAGTTGTGGCCTCTTTCCTAATTAATGGCCCCATCTGTTAATCTCTTTCACATCTTCAAATTTTGTTTCAGTCTTCCCACCCATACTGATGAACATCCACTGCTTTACTATCTTTCCTCTCACGTCACACACTTTTCCAAACCCCAATACATTGGGGATGGGGGGACAGGTTTCTTGTATGAAACCCCCACCACATTAAGAGCTCCCTCCATTCAAAGTTCTTACATATCAGAGGAAACTATGGCTTAAAAGTCTTCCCCTCCCCTTTTACTGGCTCCCCAAATAGGGGGTGTCATTGGTAACAGGAGAACTCAAACAAATGACATACCGTCTATATGCTGAGGTGAGGTACTATACCATGCAAATGTCTATACATTTGATTTTCATTTGATGTTCTCATTTTCCAAGGATGTTTTGTGGAGTACAGTCAACACAACAACTAATCAGATAAGTAATTTAAGAAGCTGTGTCATGTAAGATGTCAAAGTCAGTACAGCCATATATTTTTCAGCAGTTTGTAGAAAGGGCATACAATGATAGACAGTAGAAAGAGAACTGAAAGCCACAATGAATTACTAAAGAAACAGAATAAAGCAGATATGGCTATATGGCTATAATGGCATAAGGAGTATAAAGCTACTGTCTGGCTTAAAAATGAAAGTCTTATTTCTCAGAGCTTCCATGTCTGCCTACATTCACTGGTGTTCATTTATTTTGGGGATGTTCCTTATGGTAGGATTTACATGAGTTTCTAGATAGATTACTCTTTGTAAAATATCTGTGGCGTGATCTTGCAATGTAAATCATGGGAAACAATACTAGATATGTGTCCCAACTGTCTCCAGTGGCTCCTTTGTAAAAAATAAGAGTTTTTGGAAGGTATTTCCATTGTTGTTACAACAGAAGAGGGCCTAAAAGAAAGAAGGCTTACTATAAACTAGACCAAGTTACGGGATATTAATGTGCAGATAACACCTACCTCACTCCAGACCAGCATGGTGCCGAATATGACCTGTAACCCATCAAAGAAATTGTCTCCTATGATGATGACAGTGGCACCTCCTGTAGTCCATCCTTCACTTGGACTGATGGCTTTGATACATGGTGTAGCTGCTTTCCAACACACATGAAAAAGAAGTATTCAGCTGTTAGAACAAGATTTTAATGATATAAGACTTGTGAGGGGGAGGGGAGAAAAAGCTTTGATTTTCTTTCTCTTTCAAATGACATGAAGATTCTAGATCTCTCTCTCTCTCTTTTTTTTTTCCTTTATAGTCTGTGAGAAAGAGAGATCCCAGACCATATCTTTGTTTACCCATTAATTTTTTATTTTGTTTCCATTGTTTCTCTTGAAAAGATAATCATGTTTGGCAGCCCATAGAAAGAAAATAGCAGCATTGCTGGCTGAAGACTGACTGGAGAACAGAGTACATTTTTGTAACACTCAGTTCATGTCTGTACAAAACATGATCTCAGACTCTTTTTCTTGTTTCCACCATAATGGAGTCAGTCTTCTTTAGGAGGATCTGCTGTCTCTACAACATCTTCACCTACCTTGGTGTCTTCCAGATGCACTGAATTACAGATCCCCTCACAGGCCATACTAACTGATGATGATGCTAACTGTACCTCAATACATCTGGAAGGTACTAGGGGTCGATTCACACTACAGAGTTACAATGCTATTATTCCATTTTAATTGCCATGGTCCTGTCCTGTGGAATTCTTTGACTGGTAGTGTATGGAAGGACATTTAGAATTCTCAGCCACAGAGCTGCTTTAGGGTCTAAACTTAGGATTCTAAAAGATGAAACCATGGAAGTTAAAGTGGAGTAATAGTGTCGTAACTATATAACTATAAGGGCAGGCTGTTCTGGAATGTTCCATATTTCAGAGAGGCATGTTTTTTCAAAGGTGCAATCATGACGTTAATGCAAGATATATGGTACCAGATCCCATCTGATCTTGGAAGCTAAGCAGGGTTACCCAGATTAGTACTTGAATAGGAGTCTGCCAACGAATACCAGGAGCTCTAGTGTATATTTCAGAGGAGGAAACTGGCAAAATCACCTCTGAGGATTCCTTACCTAAGAAAACCGTATGAAATTCATGGGGTTGCCATAAGTCAACAGGCAACTTGAAAAGCGCACACGCACACACACACACCCCGCATAATGACTTAGTGCCAGTGTAGTTCTGTTTCACTGACAACCTCAAAACTGTGAAAGATTTAGAAATTTTTTTAAAAAATATGCTATTTTATACAATGAAATGCTGCAGCAGCCCTAGTCTGATCACATATTACCTTTGCCTACATTTCTCCCCTCTGTTACAAATAACATGCACTTTCATAATTTAGATGTGATCAGTTTACAGTCCTCCCTCCAGATTTGTGAATTTGAAATTCACTAATTTGACTATTTGTGAAGCATCCATGGACAGCTGCCTTCTCCCCCCATCCCCCCCCCACCATTCACTTGCCTTTTGTCCAGGCATCTGTGCCTTCCTTCTCATGCCTGGGCAAAAGGCAAGCAAACGGGAGCAGGGAGCCCTGTGCATGGAGAAGGAAGGCACATGAGAAGGCTCTCTTTAATTCATTTTTTCCCTCCCATTCTCTTGCCTTTTGCGCATGTATGGAGAAGGAGGCAGCACACCTGAGCAAAAAGGAAGGGAATGGGAGGAGGAAAATGGGGGGGGAGGCACCTGCATGCCTTCTCCCATTCCCTTGCATTTTGCCCAGGCATGTGGAAGAAAGTGTACACACCTAGGCAAAATGCAAGAGAATGGGAAGGAAGGTGTACAGGCAGGGCTCCCCCCTCCTATTTCCTTGCCTTTTGCCTGGGTCCAGAGGAGGAAGGCACACATGCCAAAGCAAAAGGCAAGGGAATGGGAGGGGGAGCCCTGGGAGGGATGCTCACTCGAGAGGGGGGGAGTTATTCATGTTTTTTTGTTCTGCACCCCAAACCATCACAAAAGTGGAAGTGCCACTGTACCTAGTTGAGTTATAGGCTTTGTCAAGTGCAATAGCGGCAGCAGTCCCTGGAGGATGCCAAGTAAGATCTCTAGCTTTGTCACTATGGACTTTTGCTAGCATTAGCCAAAAAGATCCAAGGTTGGCCCATATGAGCAGTAACTTGATCATAAACCTTTTGATAACCCTTCCCACTAGGCTTCGTAAAGAAGGTCAAATCCACAAGGCAACTGACAGCCATGTGAGCTGCCAAAAAAATCCCAAGTGTATATTAAAAGAGAGGCTGGCCCAGTTTCCACTTTCCAGTCAAGGACTCTTCCTAAACCTGCTTCATCAACGTTGTCGTTGGGTGCCTTCAAGTCATTTCCTACTTATGGTGACCCTAAGATGAACCTATCTCAGGGTTTTCTGGGGCTGAGAGTATGTGACCTGCTGAAGATCACCCAGTGGGTTTGCCTGACTGATGGGGAATTAAACCCCGGTCTCCAGCGTCATAGTCCAATGCTCTAACCATTACACCCCACTGGTTCTTTCAACAATGTATTATTGGCTTATTTTCTCAGTTTTCTCAGAGCTTATGGGAATGTCCCAGTGGGTTCCAAAGACTGCAAAAAGGGGTTCGGGGGTTCCACGCAAGCCATGCCAGCCATACTTTCCCCTTCACCAGCTTTCTTTGGTCAATTCTGGGACTAAGATTGTCATGATGCCACTTCCTCTCTTAGTTTCTGTGTCTTGAATACATGAATACTTCAGTTAATCCATTTTGAAGCTTCCTTTTAGAAAGTCCTTTTATGCTTCTCAACCCCTTTTCCTCTTTTTCCTCTGTCTAGCTGCAAGTTTATAAGCAGCATTGCCATTGGAAGGGTTGTAAAGGAGAGCTGAAGAAACACAGACTTTTGGTCTTGTGTTGCAGCAGCATGTCTGTGGTAAACAACGAATGCAAAAAACGTGAGCTGGGAAAGAATGGGATTCTACTCTAGCTGATTCTATAGGAGGAGTGTGTGTTGCCTACAAGAAAAAAGGTGAACAGTAGCTGCCTCCAGAATTGAGCATGCATTAATTTGTATTATTTTTTGATTTGAGACTGGAGGGGAGGGATTGGGAATTGTTGAGACAGGCCTAGAGATTTGACCTGAGTGTCCCTTGCAGGACTTGAGGGTACAGAATTGACTGGACTAGAGGCTTGTTTCTGTGTGTGTGTTTAAGTGCTTTCTTTGTTGCAGGACTTGAGACTTGGCTCTTGAGATTGCACGGTGCAGAATTGAGATTGGACTAGAGGCTGTTTGTTTGTTTGTGTGTTTGTGTGTTTTAAGTGCCTTCCTTGTTGCGGGACTTGAGACTTGACTGGAAGGTACAGTCTTCTTGAGATTTCAAGGACAGCTGAACATTTCTTTGCATCGCTCCCTTGCAAAGCTCTCTCAGACACAATTCTGGGGTTTGTACTTTTATAAGATGCCACAGCCTTCTCTGCCAAAGTGTGCTGGCGCATCATCAAACTACAAACCCCAGGATGCCAGAAGGAGCCATGCAAAGAAAAGCTAGTTTTGACCTGGATTATCTCTGTACTGTAATATGTGGCACTGTTTACACAGGCAGGAAAATGTGGGATTAATCCACATTTTCCTGCCTGTGTAGAAAGGGCCTTCATGTCATTTCAATCTGGGGAGATCCTGAGGCAAAACTATGACAATTGTCCTGGCCAGATTTCTTCAGAGGGAGGTTTGCCTTTGCCTAGGCTTTTGCTAAGGCTGAGAGAGTATGCCTTGCCCAAGATTATCGTTTTTTAAAAAAGGACTCGAAAGATTCGAGATTCGTGAGATCTGTGGATTCCCAGAACCTTCCAGGGATTCGGATCCAGATTCGGATTCAGAAAATTCTGGATTCATCCCATCCCTAAAGTAAAGGCACACTTGCTACTTGCTTGCTAAATGCAGCTTTCCACTTGAAAATGCAAGATGGGGAACAATCAACTATTCCCCCACTTCTTCCATGCGTCTGTGTAATCTGTAAGATTGCTTGTAAAAACTAAGTTCAAGGAAGCTTCTCAAAGCCTGACTTGAGCCAAAGCTTAGGCAGGCTCCCTTGTATGCTTTCTGTAAGTTTGTCCCCAGCCCATTAAACTGAAAATCAGATCTGAGGGTAAGACTAGGTACAGCTCTATTATCCTTACGCATTTATCTCAAGGACTGCAAAATCCTTTGATAAGAAGGTTCCCTTGGCAGTATGCTGTATGCCAGGCTAATCTGCATTACTACTGAAGTTTTATATGTTAGTTCTTTGACACTTTTACATAGCTCATCCTGAGCAGTTATTATTTTCCAGGACTAATCATACAAAAAAAGTTGAACACATACACAAATACTGAAATGAAAATAAAAACTCTCAAAAAATCAGCACAGTCCTAGTTCAAAGCATGCATGGACTTTCTGTAATTAACAGACTATATGTATTTTATAGGGTATATCTAGAATTTGGAATAAAGCTTGGAAAAGTCACTTTTTAAAGTCATCAACTTGTGCTGGCTAAGAAATTCTAGGAGCTAAAACTCCCAAACAGTAATTTTTCCAAGTTCTGTCAGGTACCTACAGCTATATACGAATCGGTGCAAAAGAAACATGCCAGAGAGTCAGGCAATGTTACATAGCCTTGAAGAACTCTTTTTCCACTTCAGTTCCTTGCTGAGAAACAAATGAGACAATACTGAAGTGCTACATAGAGTTTTTGTGAAGATAAAGAATCATTTAACAAGGTTGTACTAAGCTAAATAAACAGAAAATTAGTACAGAACTTATTTGTTTTCATAGAGTGGTTTCACATCAAAGGTGCATAACAGAAAGTTGCTTATTGGAATGTGTGAAATGATGGGTAGTGCTTACCCTTTTGTTTTATACATAAAATAAAACAAGGAAAATAAGTTAAAATGTACTTTGGGATAACCATTTTGGGCAGGCAAGGAAAACAGCACCAGTTAACAATTACACAAAAGGAGAAAAAACAAGCAACATACTCTCTCCTGGTATTTTGAACACCTCAGAGTGTCTTTTGAAAGAACAAACTAAATGGCGGGGGTAGATAACAAAAGGCAATTCTTCAAAAATGATGAATAAAAATGCCTAATATAGCAAAAAAAAAAAAAAAGGACAAAAGAATTGCAAAATTTATTTCTAGGAACTGTCCTTTCGAAATCTGCATTTTGTTTCAGTGTAAAATACAAAATATGAAATTCCACAGTTGCATTTGTTAAATGAAAAAAATGAAATTAAATGTAACAGCCAGATATCAATTTAATGTGATGATAGATGCAAGTTTTGAATATTCAAATGTAAAACGTAACAACTTCAGAAGGACAGTTAACCAACAATTTGAAATTGACATGGTATGTACAATAAACACCTCTCCCATCCAGAGCACCACAAAATGTACAAGAAGCTTTTGCACTCTGTGCACTTGAAGAGGGAACAAAAATGGCTTTGTAGGTACTAACCCCCAAAATGACTGCATTCTTGCTATTTGTGTATCCTGTGCTAGGGAAATTCTTCCAAAAGCAAAGCTGACACTATGGAGGTTACATAGCATATTTTGTTCTCTACAATGCCAAGAAACTGGGGTATGGGTTATATAGCTAGGACTGAGGAATGGTTGTTTACTTTGCAGGAGGCAATACATGATCAACTGGTGCCTAAAAGACGAAAGCTCTATCAAATTCACTAGCCTCATGGAATTTTCCCAGAGCATGTGCTTTGCAGTACTGACTTGGCAAACTTGGCAAACTACATTAGAGTGTAAGAGCTTGTGGCTCAGGGCTCCCATTCTTCTCGGATTATAGTCTGTTAGGATATGAGGCAGAAATGCATTTTTTCCTCCAAATAAAGTTGGATCCTTGATTCACCAAGCCTGGTCTCCTAATTTCTCCTAGAGTTACAGGGGAAACAAAGTCCCCTTCACACTTCTTCATGTGACAGATGATAAGCACCTCCAGCTCTCATGGTGTCGTTAACTTCTTAGGAAACCAGGTGGGCAAGAAGCAATAGCGAGAATAAAACTGGCACTCAACCTGGTCTACAGCACAACGACTATTGCAGAGCAGGATACTGCTGATCAGTTCTGA
The DNA here is from genome assembly GCA_030412105.1 of Cyclura pinguis. Lineage (NCBI taxonomy): Eukaryota > Metazoa > Chordata > Lepidosauria > Squamata > Iguanidae > Cyclura > Cyclura pinguis. Next base: position 104,770,952 of record CM059600.1, on the reverse strand, counting down.
GGTCAGGAATGAGAGACTTCTAATATGCCAGCTGCATTCAGTCCCATCAGACCCAAAAGCTCGTTCTTTTGTTTTCTCCAATCAGTGACTTAAGGCGTCAAATAGAAGAATATTAAATAAAAGCAGAGATGGAAATCCTGGAACCCAGTGTGCCCTCATGGCTCCCAGCTATGTCTGCACACATATCCACAGCTCCCATTTTTTCTCCCTGATTCCCTCCCCACTCCCACACACACGGAAACACACAGATTCATGCCTGCAAGGACATTCTTTTTGTGTGTTCAGGGTTAAGTCCCACTCTGCTTAAAACAGCACATCATACTCAGGAACAAATTGAAGACACAGGCCACAACTTTTATCAGTTTCAGCTGCTGATAGAGTTTTCACATGCATGGGTCCAGATGCAGACACTGACTAACCCATCTGTTGATCAATGAGCCTGATCATCTGGCCCAATGTCAGATCCAGTGGATTGGAAGGAGTGGGATCCACATGGGTGGCCATTCCAGCATGGCCCCCTACAACTGGGGGTGCAGGAAAGGTGTCTGCCTCCAAGCCAGGCATGATCATTTCTGAACCACACCCCCAAATCCCCCAAGGGGACCTTCATACCTTCTCAATGCTGATGTGAACTGGTAATTAATATCCTGGATCCAGGAGCTATGCCAAGTGCCCCAAAGATTTATGACAAGGTGACCATACAAAGATATAGATGACAACATCTGCATTACATATAACGAAAGATCAAACCTCTAAACTAGAGGGTGGTAGGTGGGATGATGTTCCAAGTGAACAGCTGGAACATGCAGAGGAGTAAAGAATAACCAGAGTGAAGCCTATATCTGGGTCACTCCAGCCAGGCCACCAGCCAATTAATTCAAACCTTAGTCTCATTGGCCTGCAGCTCCCGCTTCCCTGGAGGCCACACCAAGGCACACAGGCCCCTGAGAAGAAGGACCCCAGCAAGCCATCATTACAAAGAGACTACCAGTATGACACTCCCACCCTTAAACTTACCATGCGGTAAGTGATACAGCTCTCTAAACCAGAAGTGTTCCCCCACAAATAAGTGACCTGGTCATTTCTGGTTTTGTATGGAGATGCTTTTGAGATCCCTAGAGGATCCTGATGCTAGAAAAATGCCTCCCTCCCCGGCCTCTGGAGATTGCCTGCCCATGATTTAAAGCCTGGGAAGATGTTGCATGGAACTAAGTTCTGCTTTGCAGCCCAGGCAGCAGCTATATGACATTAAGCCACATGCCTAAAAGCTACTGCATTGGGACACACCTTGAACATACATGAACAGTTATGAGCTGTAAACTTAAATGGAAAAATACCTAGGTTGACCCCATCCACTTTGATTTGGCCCTGCCACGTCCTTTACAAGTGTCAAGCATACCATTCATAAACCTATCCAAAACTATCATCATCATCATGTTTTTTGTGCCATCCAAAACCAAGAATTAAGTACATTACAGCCCTTTGCTTTCAATCAGCTTGAACTCTGGAACCCTATGTTGGATTGTGACAGCTGCCTTCAGCTTCCATGGTGTCCACCAACCAGGAGCAGAAATAACTGAGGCATTCAATTACTGCTGACAGTGGTATGCTATAGCATGAAACAGTCAAAATCAGACACATATTAAAAATCTAAAACTGTGCTTTTAGCCAAAAGGAGGGAGGGAACCCACCTACCATTAAAGCCTTTTCCTGTACTTAAGGGTGGTGACAATGATAGAGATGGCAGCGGTAACATCAACAACATATTGAAGATCTCTACGGTTATGTTGTGTTGTACATTATCTAACATTTCTTTTCAGTCATCATAAAGCCCCTCAAAAACTTGATGGGCTAGAAATATCAATACTGAGAAACCTAGTCCAGTTGCCTTTTTGAAGACCAAACGAAGAAAAATGGAAAGAACCCCCACAGTATTACAATTTCAAGTTCACGTATCTCAGCATCTTTTCATTTAATGGAGCTAATAAATGAAATCTCAGAACATTAAAGGCATGGTATTGCTGAACACATGTGCACACATATACACATACACAGAAATGCAGGAAGAACTTTGATATGTTTAATTTGGACTCATGCTTCACTCATAAAACTATGCATAAAAACTCCAGAAAGCTTCTCACTTTTTTTTTTTTTGGTTCAGTTCTTGGTCCTGGCCTTATAGCTAATAAAAGCAGTATTTAAAAATATTGCCCCACGCCCTGCAAGGAACCAAACACTTTGGTTAAATCAGAGTGTGAATAAAATTAAAATTGCTCTTCAATTACGTACTTCCTGATCGTGCGCGAACATATTTCATCATATAAGCTAAATACAAGTATTCTGTATGTCTTCATGAGGAGCTGTTTTCATAAAAGGTTGGAAATAATCATTAGCTCAATGGACACACAGTAAATTTTACACATATCCTTTCTTCCCTGCCAAACAGATGATTACTAAGAAAAAGGAGGTAAACAGACTATGTCCCACACCCATTTTTAGATAAAAAGAGGTCTGCATAATTTTGCCCAGATTTTGGCCAGAGTTTGATCTCAAATGTGGGCCATACTGATTTATTATAATGGAATAGCAACAGTGCACATCGTAACCAATGAAATCAAAAGTTAGTATGAAAAAGACAAAGTTTTGAACATGAGATAATGGAATTATATATTTAGTACTGAACTGAAAATTTTATTGTTGTTAATTGTCATCAAGCTGACTTTTATTTATGGAGACTCTGTGAATCTGAGACCTCCAAGTCATCCTGTTATCAACAGCTTTGCAAACTCAGGGCTGTGGCTTCCTTCACTGAGAATGTTTTTGTTCCAAAATATGGTGTTTTGTATAGAAAAAATCCTTGACTAAAATGCTGAGAGAGCACTGGTCTAAGATGTCAAAAGACATATGCTCACTGGTAACAAGAAAATTTCTGAATGTTCTTTTAATCCCCATAAATTATACAATCATGTCCATACCACCAATTACAACACAAAATATTTCTGAGAATTCATACTAAATATTTGAAAGAATATTAAATTTGAAGCACTGTATGTGAAGTGTGAAACTTCCAATGACTTAATTTTACAGTCACCGTATTTTAATATTAACAACTTACATATAAAATAACCAATTCCCTCATATCTAGAGTTGCTACCGAATTCTATTGAAAGCAACACCTTGATGTGAATGTTGAGACTTCTGGTCAAGCAAACATACAAACAAAAATGAGATTACTTTTCTTTGGGATGGAGTATTTGGGGATGGATCTCAGGATGCAACCAAGACTTCACCTAGGGCAGCCATTTGAGGTAGATATCAAGGTTCTGGCTCAATCCAAATATTTGAACAATTTTGATGGGAGTAAAAAAAGTTTTGATAATAGTGTTTTTGATGCAACAGACTAAAACATCTACCCATTCAAAATTGCTAAGAATAAGAACTTATTTCAGTATGTGCCTAAAAGAACATGAATTATTCTCATTTTGCAAGTCGACTCTGGAAGAAAAATATTCTTGGGGATGAAGAAACATATTCTTTGCATTGCCATTTCTGTATCTTGGATTAATAAGGGCAAATAATCATAATTATAATCATTATCTCTCTTTCTTTCTTTCTCTGTCTTTATAATTGGATGCTACTTTATGGAGTACATGAACCATGAAAGTTTAAAGTATTTATTTATTTATTTATAATGTATTTATTTTGGGGGGCACCCAACCATTTTTCTAGAAAATGCAGAGTAGAGGAGAATTTCCACCCTTCAAACAGTGACAATAAAATGATTACCCCACCTCAGTTTAGCATAATGGTTCAGAAATGCTTGTAGCATATTGCAGAGTTAAAGTGGAAATTATTAGGTAGCTGTTCTTTGTTATAATAATGATCACTCCACAAATAAAAGCTCTTCTCCCAAAGGTACTGCAAGGTACAAAATGCTAATTCTGAAGATTATGTGCACGCTTTTATTAAATATTACTATGCCCTGTTCTGTTTGAGGGCTTCACTGCTCTGATTGTTTTATGAGTGCCATGTTAATGTCATCCCCATCTCGCTAGCAGCAGGCACACATTTTAGCTTTTGCAGGAGAATTGATCAAAGGCTACGTGCTGTGGGAATTGCTGAGAAAACACGGACAAGCGGTAAAAATCTAACTGATTAATTGGTTTAAATTTCATTTCAGGGTGTTGAACTTTGGCTTGGGACTCTAATACTACACTAAGAGTCAGGGCCTAATTACCAGATTTCCAATTTGCCTCAGCACAATGGTGGAGACAGGGGAAAATGAATACTAAAAATAATTATAAGGGCGAGGGGGACCTTCTTCTGCCTCTGTACTTATTTAACCGCTAATGTTCTGTGTGTGCAAACAATTTTACCAGGGATGCCCCCAGCATCACCTGCTGGGCCACCAGTGCCTCTAATGATACAAATAAATTAAGAAGCTACTGGCAGCGTCAAACATTGTGATTTGGCGGATCGAAGGGATAGTGATTCAAGCGTTCACAAGCAGGCAGTCATCCTATCACACCCTTCATTAGTAACTAGAATTTATTAGCAATGGGCCTGTGTTTCACCATCAAAGAAGGGAAAAATCTATTTCATTGATATAAAATAAGGGGAAACAGTGCTTACTGAGAGTTTATGGGTGGCCTTGGAAATAAGGGTTAATTGAACTTAGAGGTACCGGTTTACTGAGGCAAATTAGTGGCATGTACTGCTATCAGCAAGGTTCTGCTGTTGCTCTTACTTGGTCCTTGCAATCCATTTGTTCTATGATTAATACACAGTTTGTGCTGGTCCCTGTAAAATTAACCCACTTGCTAACCCCCTTCATCATAAAATATTGGGTTAGCTTCCATATGACAAAGAAGAGACTCCAGTGATGACAGATGCCCTCCAACAGAGCAAAATGAGCAAATGTGATCTAACTTTATAAAATACCATTATAGAACTGGAAGAAATAGGAAGTGTAATACAAGTCACATCTTCAAAGTACCAAGCAAGAACTATAGGAGAGACACAATTTTTTTGTTGTTGTGAAATCTATTTGCTTGGGATTTAGATATTCTTACAGGAAAACGCTTGTGTAAAGATCTCTAAGCAATCCAATTAAAAAAGTGTACCACAAACTAGAGCGGAGGTGCACAATCCACAGCCTTACGGCAGCATGCAGCCTTCTGAAGCTTCCTGTGTTGTCCCCAAAGCTGAAGGAACTACACTAATGTTTCTCCACAGCCCAGATGATATCCTCCTTTAGGCAGCAAATGACCAAGCAAATCAGCATTAACAACAGGCAGTTCCACAGGCAGCAAGTTGAAAGGGAATGTAGAATCCAAATACTGGGACCAGGTGGGGTGAGGCATTTCCAAGGAAGTACTCTGCAGTCAGAGAGAGCATAGGAGCAATGCACAGACATTGCACATTGTTTCCAGACTAGTATGCTGCTGTTGTTTTGTGTTTTGTGTTTCAAGTCATTTCCAACTCATACCCTATCACAGGGTTTTCAGGGACTAAGAGTGTGGGATATGCCCAAACTCACCCAGTGGCTTTCTGTGGCTGAGTGGGGAACTGAATACTGGTCTTCAGGGTTGTAGTCCCATGCTCAAACCACTACACTCCATTGACTTGTAGATTAGTCTGGGACAGTTTTAAAATGCCTATGCTCACTTGGACCTGCTTGGTTTCTGCCTCTGACTCAGACGGGCACCATCTGTGCCTTGAGGGGAGTTTGAATGCCCTCTCTCTCAATAGCCCTAAATCTCTTGAGTTGGCCCAAGGGAACCCAGCTCAGCTCTTCTGTGTTGTTTGTCTCAAGGTTCTTCTGGACTCCTTCATGATCAGATGGACTGAAGGGGAGGGGGGCACTGTTACTGATTCTCCTGCCATGACTAATCATTTCACCCACTTCTACGATCACTAAATCTTAAGATGAAAGGAGAGGAACTTTATATTTCCCAGTTCCTGCACACTGAGGGGACTGTGTAGGAATGGGTGTGTATGCATGAATACCCTGCCCCTAAAGTCTCCAAATGACACTACTGATGAAAGTCAGGACACAGAGTGCAAAGGCAGGTTTATAGCTAAATATTAAGAAAACAAAAATAATGGCCACAGATGATTTAGATAAGCTTAAAATAGATGACGGAGATACTGAAATAGTTCATGATTGCCCATACCTTGACTCAGTCACTAACCAGAATGGAGATTGCTATCAAGAAAGCAGAAGAAGACTAGGACTCAGAGGGGCAGCTATGAAGGAACTAGACAAAATGCTGAAGTATAAAGATATATCATTGAATACTAAAGTTAGGATTGTCCATGCCATCTTATTTCCAATTTCTATGTATGGTTATGACAGCTGGACATTGAAGAAAGCTGATAGGAAGAACATCAACTCATTTGAAATGTTGTGCTGGAACAGAATTCTACCCTAAAAAGACAAATGGCTCCTAGAGCAGATCAAGCCAGGATGACTAAACTGAGGCTGTTGAACTCTGGCCATATCATGTGAAGACGTGACTCGCTAGAAAAGACAAATAACGCTTGTTAAGGTAGAAGGTAGCAGGAAAAGAAGACCTCATTACAGATGGATAGACTCAGTCAAAGACGACGCGTCTCTGAATCAGCAAGACCTGAGTAGGGCAGCTGAGGATAGGCTGACTTGGACTCTTACGCATAGGGTCACTACAGGTCAAAGGAAACTTGACAGCAGTTAACAAGAACAAGCACTTTTTCAACTGAATCAAAGCAGCAACAGCAGGACAGAAGCAAACAGCTCAGGAGCTGCCAGGACAGCTCTATTTCTTGTGAGGGATGGATTTCACTGCTGTTCCCCCGGTTGTCCAAGTGACTGCACAGCCACTTCTCCTCTGCTGCTGTGCTGCCTCCTTTGCCACTGCTTCCTCTTCTGCCAGCATAATTATGCTGGCAAACAGGATCTTGGACCAAGTCTGCTTTAATATTTTTATAAGTAATGTGAAAATAAATTCTATTGCTTTACTGTGGAATTTTATTTGTTCATTTGTGATCATTAATTTAAATACCAAAGGAGTGTGTGTGCATTTTCTCTATTTGTAAGCAGCACATCACAGATCAGGGGGGAAAAAAATCAGTTTTATGCCATTTCCTAGTTAAGTGCTAAAATAAATACCTATTGATTTTTTTATTACTATTTTTTTTTGCAGTCACCCACTATGGTAGGAAGAGAGAAGGAAAGAGATTTCGTTTCACTCAGGAGGCAGGGAATATCACTCAGGATGTTATGAATTGGACTAGCTATGGGCAGATATCCCAGTAACCTCACTGATGAACATAGTCTCTAATGATGATGAAGACAAAGAGTCGGGGAGGGGGCTACAAGTGAAATAGCTCATATCTCCTTCAACTGCCCAAATCTTGTGTGCACTGAGAGTTGCATAAGTGCATTGTTCCGATGCTACCAAACAATAATCTTAGCAGCTGACATGCAGTTGGCTGAGCTGGCTTGATGCCAACATGGTGTGGTGGTGCCATGGTTTGAGTATTGGGACTAATACTCAGGAAGACCAGTGTTCAAATCCTGATCAGCCCTGGAAATGGGTTGGGTGACTTTGGGTAAAAAAACACTCTCTCAGCATCCTCAAAGGGAAGGCAATTGAAAACTTCTTCTGAAACAAATTTTGGCAAGAAAACTCTATGTCGGGATCACCATAAGTTGGAAGTGACCTGAAGGCACAGAACAAGCATTCACAAATTCCTCCAAAGTCTCTGGGACTAAAGATGATGAGAAAGATCACGTCATGCAAGTCCTTTGCTACAAAAGACCCAGTGATTGTAAATTTGTCTGTGGCCACAATTCAAGGTGGTGGTTACAATGGCTTAGGTCCAGGCTATCCGACAAATCAAATGTCCTGTTTGAGTCTGGGAGACATAGTGGAATGCTTTCTTCCCAGGGACGCTCTTAGTCCAGCAGCTTTCCCAAATGAACCATTTAGTAGTGGTAGTGGTGGGGCATTCTACAGCTTACAGAAATGCAAGAAACAAACTAGACACACTTCCTCCGAGTTCAATTCTTCTTTGTCATCTGAAGTTTTCCAGGGGTTCCAACTTTACACAGTATACTTGAACTACAAACCCTCACAGAAATTCTACAATTTATAAGATCCTTCCCTGCCATCCAAAAGCTTAAATTTGATACACATATAGACTACCCAGATAGTTAAGTGAGCACGTTTGCTTTTGCATTGCCAGGAAATCTGAATTTTAGTACCTACTAGCATATTTACCTGGCGTTGCCCGGGGTTTTTATTCTCCTCTTAAGAATTCACCAAACTGTTTTCTCCATTTCCTGTAACTTTGCTCTATATTTCCCAATACAATCTGTATTCAGAGTTATTTACATACAGAGTTTGAGTTACTGAGGGAATACACTGTCCTCCTTCTTGCTGCTAGGCATGTCCATAGCAACTGGCCTATTTCTACACCTGTAAATTTTCCCCATATTCCACAATCCAATCTTTATTCAGAGTTGTTAACACTCAGAGGTTGGGTTCCTGAGGGAATACACTGTCCTCCTCCTTGCTGCTAGGCCTCATCTCCATAGCAACCAGCCTATTCCAGTACCTATAACTTACCCTCATATTCTCCAATCCAATCTGTATTTGTAGCTGTTAACACACAGAGGTTGGGTTCCTGAGCGAATACACTGTCTTCCTCCTTGTTGCTAGGCACTGTCTCCATAGCAACCGGCCCATACCAGTACCGGTAACTTTTCCCCATAGTCCCCAATCCAATCTGTGTTGTCTGGTGATGTTGATGTACTGGCTTTTGGTTTTGTTTTGTTTTTTTCTGTCCTTTCTGTTGTGCAGTGGCTTTACGTTTTGCCGGAAGCATTTTTTGTTTTGAATTTTTAGCTTTAAGATTCCTCACATATGGAACATATGTGTAAGGCGAGAAGACATTGTAACTATGGCCATTTCTGCACTACACTGTTATAGTGCTCTTATTCCACTTTCAACATCCTGGGGAATTCTGGAGTTTGTAGTTTACTGAGGCCAAAGACCTGTCTGGCCGAGAATTCTTCAGTGCCCTTCCTTAAACTACGAATCTTAGGATTCCACAGGATGTTGAAAGTGGAATAACAGCACTATGACAGTGTAGTGTGGAAATGGGCTATGTTGTGTATGTCACTTTAATTTTTCTCACATATGCCTCCCAAATGTTTTCTGACATCCTTATTGATGGTGGGCCTCATCTCCATAGCAACTGGCCTGAGGCCCAAGAGCTCTTGGCTGAGAATTCTAAAGGTCCCTCCCTAAACTGCCAACCCCAAGGTTCCATAGAATCTTCATAGCCAGCCAATCATATGAGGTCTTCTCGCCTCACTCAGCCAATCGTATGAGGTCTTTGCCTGCCTGACGCAGACAAACAGACAAACTCACAAACATTGACTTTTATAGAGTCTGATATTAAGAAGTATGAAAATAAAACATTTTTATAAGAGGCAGTCCTAGCCATAAGTTCGACGTACCCTTCTCTCTCATTAAATCTGCCTTCTGACCAGTGCTGTAGCCAGATGCTGCTGATCCTCTTTCCCTTCATCATCATTACTCCTACCCACCTACTTTTCAGTGCAGGAAGTCCCCACTTTTTGACACCCATTATCTGTCAACTCGCTCTTCGGACACTTCCAAATTAAGCACAGGTTCCATTAATTTGGTGTGGGTTCTGCTATTTCATCAGTTCTCCTTGCCTTCAGAGGCTCCCTTAGAAGTGCTCGCACATGCACACAGCTTGCACAGCTAGCTGAGAGAGGGACAAAGGTACTAAGCTGGCTGAGAGAGTTTGCAAGCAGTGCATGCACGGCTAGTCCCAAACGAATCTCCACAAGTCCTTCATACTCCCTGGAGTACAGTACATGGGTTCTGCTTTTCAAGCAATTCTGGTTTTTGACAGTACTCTGGCCCCTAATCTGTTAGATAAGCGGGGGAAGCCTGTAAGAGAGACAACGAGTGAGGAGATAGTGTCTAGTTAGATTTCACAACCTGCATGACCTAGATCTCAAGCAGATACCATCTCTGTACTCTCCATCTACTGAAACCTAGGGAGTATATAAAGCATTAGCTACTTAAATTTTGGCATGGGTTCACCACAGAATTCAGGTGCCATTTCCTCCTCCTCCTCTTTTCCTCTCTCTGTATATATACACCGTAGAGATATAAAGATCATCCACAGTTTTTCTCATCCTTGCTAAGAAAGGATACCCCAACATGACAAGACTGCATCAAAGAAACAGCCAGGTCACATAATATGAAAGCATCTAAAGGATTTGTTACCAACAGAAAGGTTGTTTAGAACTGGTTCCCTTTCATAGATTATGCAAACAGCATTGGGGGGGGGGGCATTGCACATCTACCTTTTCACCAACTCACCTTTTAAAAAGATTTGCTTTCTACTTAAAATCGGACAATGAACTATGATAAACATTCTGTGCCCAGCTTCTCACTGATTAATTGTTATACTTCATTGCATCCTACCAGTTATGTTGTTTCATTATTTGCTTTTGTTTTGTTTATTATTAATGAATTTGCAAAATGTAATAATTTTATTGCCCTTAGAATTAAGAAACAGCGTGAAGTCTGCACCCTTGCCAACTCAAGCATTTATTCCTGGTACCAGAATGTCGTCCGAGGTAATGCCACATGTTAAACCACTCCTTGTTTCTCTCCACTTTTTCTTAATTAGAACAACTCAAATGTCTTTTTGTTATTGCTAAATAACTGTGGGTCAGAAATCCTCGCCCACCTATTGTGAATCAGTTTGAGGTCAACAAAAAGATCCAAATCCACTTTCTCTCCCTCTTCCCCTGTATATCTTAACACTAACCTGGCTAATAAAATACTTGGTATAACAAATAGGAGAAGGTACGTAGCAAACATCCTGGCACACGCAGTGTTCAGTGCCTGAAATCTGCTGAAATATCTGAATGGGCCCCAGAATGCAGTGGGTACAAAACGGCTATCCTGAGCTATTAAACAGAACCAGTGGCAAATGTTAAGCTGCCTTTCAAAACCCATCCCTGTCAAGCTACACCTTTGTTTGGCCAGGATATCAACATCTATAGTCCGTTTGGAATAGCACCCATTTTTCTCAGACTTCCTCAAGCCTTCACAAATGAGAAGCCTTTGATCTGAAATCTGGCAGAGCAAGCTGAAGCTATTAACACTTCTTGCTTCATCTACCAGTCCAAAAACTAAGAGATTTTCCTGCTCAAAGCCCTGTACCTCACTGAAGCCTCTCTCCCACATATATCCTCCCAGCAAAATCTTACAAATGTGAAAAATATTTCTTTATTCCTTTGTCAACTTTCCCAACTAAGGATGCTGTAGTCATGATCCCTTTACAGTTAATAATTCTCCTCAAAATTTAATACACATTAATAAGCTGAATCATTTTGCTTACCTTGTTTGGTACCTAGGCCTGAAACTCATTTATGGTCCCAACTAGAGCACAGCCAGAGAAGCAATGGGATTTAAGGAAGTGTTGACTTAAGGCCCTTCTGCCCTACAGTGTTATAGTGCTATTATTGCATTTTCAACATCCTATGTAATCCTGGGACTTGCAGTTTAGGGAGGGGTCTTTAGAATTCTCAGCCAGAGAACTCTTTGACCCCAGTAAACTATGAACCCCAAAATTCCACAGAATGCTGAAAGTGCAATAATAGCACTATAACAGTTTAATGCAGAAAGGCCCTTAGTGTTTAGCAACTGATTCAGAGGTCCACATTTAGGCACTAGTATTCCTTCACCTCTTGCCTCTCATTCTGTTAGTTTGAAAAGTACCGTCTCTTAATCTGGGTCCACATTTAGGCACTAGTATTCCTTCACCGCTTGCCTCTCATTCTATTAGTTTGAAAAGTACCGTCTCTTAATTTGGACTACAGTTCTGAAGAGTGGGTTTCTGACCAAATTGCAAAGAAATTTTCCTGACAAGCTAAAAAAACTGTTAAGAAAGGGTTAAAAAAAAGAGACAGCCGCCTGACCACAGCAGATTTACAAATGCGGGCTTTCTTTTCTCCCAGGGTGAAACAGTTTGTAGCTGCAGAATTCCCCTGATCAAGAAGCAAAAGAGAAAGGAATGGTGGCAAATGATAGATCATATAGAAGTATTCACACCTGCCAAGGGATTGGCAAGTGAAGTGATTCTTTATGCGAACATTTCTCCCTTTTATACTGTACAACACATCATGCAGTTACACATGCTGATGGTCTCATCAATGTAACCCAACATGAAGATAGGCTGTAAGTTTATGTAGTGAGGCTTAGGCCATTTCTGCATGGGTTAAATAAAACGGTGCAGTGCGCCCTCCAAGGAGGACGTCTGCACCTTGGAGTGGACTGGGTCCGGACTACTCAGTGTAGATCCGCACCTCAGTCCACTCTGGAGTGACCCCAAGTGGTCCTCCAGCGTGTTTTTGAAAAACCTGATTGTGTGCCTGCTCTCCCATGCAGATTCGCAGGCTCACACCAATGTGAGCCTGCAATCTGTGGAAGGCGGGCTTTAGGCTGGTGAGCTTCAGCGGTTGGTCGAGACCCACGACCAACCGGAAGCCACCATTTTGGACGCTGGAGCAGTGTGGAGTGACGGCCACGCACTGCTCCGGAGCAGCCTGGAACGGACCGGGGAGCCAGAAGATCCGGTAAGTAGCGGCACGGGGCGATTCCCTCACCCCGTGCGGAAATGGCTTTAGTGAGCCTTGGAGATGTGTTCCATGCTGAGGACATATCCATTTGCACCTATCAGATCAGTGCTCCCAGTGGGATACTGTTCCATTTCTTTTTTAGATTTTAAACAGATCACTTTTAAAAGCTGTATTGTGAAAATCACCTTGAACCAGCCCAGAGCTGTTTGTAGACCACAGAAGGACCAGGATTGTAAAGACAGTCTCCTCTTTCTTCAAGAACTGAAATTCTTGGGATTAAGTCTCAGAAGAGGGGAAGGTGTCTATTTTAATTTTATTTATTTGATTTATCTGCCACCATGTTCCCAGAGTGCAACCTAAGGTGTCTCACAAAAGAGCTGATAAAACTTAAACACAGTTAAAAATCATCACATTAAAACATTAGCTTATAAACAGTATAAAATCATTTGAAAAGCATACAAAAGTTAAAAACAAAGCGTACACATACAACAAGAACGCTCCCTGCAAGCAATTACAGATTAAAAAGACTGCTTGAACAAAAAGTGGTTTGCCTGCTGGCAAAAGGAGAGCAGGAAGGGGTCCACCCTAACCTCCTGTGGAAGGGAATTTCAGAGGGTGGGCACAGCCACTGAGAAAGCACTCTCCTTTGTCCTCACCAAACAAGCCAGTGATCGTGGCAGGACCAAGACAAAGTCCTGCCCTCTGGATCTAAGACTCTGGCAGGTTTGTATAGAGAGACGCAGTCTTTCAGATAGTCTGGACCTACTGAAGTGACTGTCTGTTGCCTCATCCAATAGCTATGAACAGAAGATGGAATTAGCATCTATATAGTATATCTGGTAGCAGACACTCTCTATTTCATTGTGTGGAGGCATTAACACAAGCTTGTTAGCAAAGAGTTTACAGTTGTAAATACGGTGAATGGATCAAAGGCTAAATTGGTTATAGACCAATTTGAAATAATACCATCCCATTCCCATCCTCATCATACATATACTTTCTGCAGTCTGTGAGACATCTATACAAAATGATGACATGGCATTGTGTGTGCAGTAGGAAGACATTGTATCAGAGCTGCGGGCAGACTAAAATGAAATTCTTTGTTAGGGGTGGGCAACCAAAGTAGATAGGGGGCCTATTTTCTGTCCTGTGACTTTCAAGGGGGTACACAGACAGCCAAAATGCAAAAATAAAAAGTATACTGTAATGGTCATGAGTGCTAGATTTAAAACAGGGAGATCCAGCTTCAAAATCTTGTGTTGTCCCAAAGCTTATCAGCTGACCCTGGCACAGTCATTATTCCTCAGACAAGCCTATCTTACAGGGATTTGTGGGGATAAATGGAAAAAAGGGGAACCATGTAAAGCAGCCCTGTACATTGGTAGTGCAGCATAGAGTACTGATGACAATGCATATGCAAGTGTCTGTAGTGGTAGCATTTTAATATTTCCCATCAGGTATTTGTTTTTTGCTTTTCAATTATAGAGAAAAAATTACAGATCTATGACAACATGATGGGAAGCCCTGAAAGTAGTACAGTGTCATCTGATTCCCAGGCACAAAAATGCACTGTTAAGTGAGGACAAACAGCAGGAATTACAGGTAAAAAACAAGGTGTGATTCTCCTCAGACATATCAATTAAATATTTTATTTTGACTAAAAAATATTCTAGTTTATTTGTTGTATTCCTTTTTTCATCACAATATGTGTATTATTTAGCAAACCTATGCTAGATGTCTGTGCAACCACACAACAAATGTTTATTAGTGATCGCAGCTAAAGCAATGATCAATGTTTTTTCCTTCAGTTTGCTCCTACCCAAACATACGGATTATAACCTGCTAGCTAAAACAACAATCTATGGACCTTTGCACACTACACTGTTATAGTGCTATTATTCCACTTTCAAGGTCCTATGGAATCCTGGGGTTTGCAGTTTAGGGAGGGACCTTTACAATTCTCAGCCAGAGAGCTCTTTGGCCTCAGTAAACTACAAACCCCAGAATTCCACAGGATGTTGAAAGTGGAATAATAGCACTATAACAGTGTAGTGTGCAAAGGCCCCTATGTTTTTGAAGTGGACTGCAGTTCATGAACAAGGCTGGCCTATCTTTAGGAACAGAGAGGCAATTGCTTCAGGCAGCAGAATGCTAGGACTGTTGACATGCACTGTGCCCCCACTGAGAAAGTCCTGCTGCACCTGTCTCAACTCGCTCACTCCTCTCTGTGCCCTACCTCACCTTGCTGATGTGTTCCCTTACCACTCCTCCACCTCCTGCTCACTCATGGGGAGGTAGTGCTCCCTCTCCTTACTGGCTGCACTCATCTCCCCCCCGTCATCAATTCAGCAGCAGCTGCATTGGTGGTAGTGGCAGCTGCTCCTCCTTGCTGCTGCACCTGCACGTTGCCCCCTTTATCTCTTGCTTAGCTGGCTGGAGTGTCAGCTGCAGCTGCTGCTCCTTGTGCCTGGGCCATCCTGGCACGTACCTTCATCCTATCTTCTTGCGTGGTTGCTGTTCCTGCTTTCCTCTGCTACTGGGACCTGCACAGAACCGGCAGGACCGGGATGGCAGTTTCTAAAAGAACAGTGAGGCAGAAGGTGGTGGCAGGCAAGCAGCTTCAAGAGGTAGGCAGCAGTGCTGCTTCTGCTACCTCTGGTAATTGAACAGGTTGGGATGCTATGGTTCACAACTAATACCAAGCAAAACGCGATTGTCTTTAAGGTATCAAAAGACTCTTTGTTGCTGTTGCTTCAATAGACTAACACGGAAAGTCTGAAAGGTGTTCCTATATGTAAGAAAGAAATATCTTTCAAAGTCAGCAGCAAGTTGATGGGGCATCCTTGTTTTTCTGCCTTACCACCCTCCTATGTCTTACATCTATTTTCTCTTGATATATATCCCTCCTACACTACCACAAACCTACCCACCCTGTAGCTGCTGTTTTGTTTCCCTGCTAGAAGTTACATTGCAGAAGGGAACAGGATGGATTCCTCATAAATATCACCATACAAATCATCTGTGAGCATTTACTTAGGTGTAAATCCCATTAAACTTGGTGGGATATATGTCTGAGTTAACAATTTAAACTGCTGCACCATATATCCAAGAGAAGTGAATGTCCATTTCTTTATTATTTGAAATCACATTACAGTAATTAAAGATTCACCCCAAGCACCCATTCATCTCAATAAACTCATGTCTATGCATCTGTCTGTCTGTCCCTCTATCTATCTGTCCCTTCTTCTTTTCCTTCAGTTCCGCCTTTCTTCCCTATAGTACCCAGCAATAATCTCAAGAGGCCCAAGGAAAATAAAGTGCAACTTTCTGGAAATTCAGTTAAAATGAATAATATTACCATGCCAAGTCTGTGGCAGCAAAACAACAAAGTCCATGGCATTATCATAGTTTTATGTCATTTTACTCTACTTTGCCTGGATATTTTATTCTGTTGAATTTCCCCCTTATTCATTCCTATAATTCTTTTCCACCTGTTTCTATGCCTGACAGAGAGGCTTTTCCCCAAAACTTTAACATTTACCTAGGGAATTAGAAGAGTTTCACTTTACAGTTTAAATCCCTAAGAAGCAAGCTGTGAAACTCCACTCACCAGTTAAAATAGTGAAAGTCAGTAATAGTCTCATTGTTTCTAAAACACTCTTTCATTTACATCTTGGCTTCTAAAAGAGCTGGAGACTAGGAAGGAAGGAAGGAAGGAAGGAAGGAGTCAAAAAGCATCACATGATATCCGGCATAGTATGAGTGTTGAACTAGGACTTTGGGAGATCAGGATTCAAATCCACACTCAGTCATGGAAATCTGTTGGGTAGCCAGGAAAAGTTACATTCTCAAACCCTCAGACAAAGGCAATGGCAAACCATCTCTGAAAAATCTTGCAAGGAAAATCCCATGATAGGTTCGCCTTAGGGTTACCATAAGCCAGAAATGACTTGAAGGCATACAACTAACTACTACAAAGAACTCCAAGAATCCTGGTAAAACTCGGCCAGCCAGGTCATATGGTAACCCTACTAGCAATGCATGCTAGTGCAGTGGGGCTTTCTCCTCCTTCCTACATCCTTCAGGATTCCACTCTATATTGTGCTCCTAAAGGTTCACCAGCCCTCTCAGCCAGACTTTTGGGGAACAGAGTGGCTGCCTGGGGAAAAGGAATTTGACCTGCTTCTGCTGACAAAATTTCTTCTTCAGTGGAATCCTGGGCCTAGGTCAACTAGCTCTGACACTTTAAGAAATTTTTAAAATATTTTTTAATTCAAAAAAATGTTTAAAACATACTTTAAAATATACAATTATTTTTAGGTCAATTCATCTCTTTGGGAGATTGTACAGAGAACAGCAAATTAAAGAAAGCTAACAAATCCTTAAGGAAGAGATACCATTTATATGGATCTATAAGGAAATCATTGGGGAAAGATCAACTGTGATTCAGTTACTACAAATAAAAAATTAAGTGTTCCAAGAGCTCTTACTCTTATTTTGATTTCTCTTCTAAATAAGAGGTTACCATTTAATGCAATTTTCCAGAGCCTGGGAATCGTAAAGTCAAACATGAACAAGTGTACTGGAAAATCTGTGACGTTAATCTTGGCCCAAGTTATATTTTTAACAAGCACTGAATTTGTGCATCGGATAATCCAGATGGCCATAGAGGAATCATCCTGATAGGATTAAACCTTTATGCTGAACTCTGCTCCATCTGTTCTCTGAGGTTTGCCTCTGCCTACTGGAATATAAATTTGCAGACTCTGTGTGTTTTTCAGCATGAGTAAAGAATGTCACTTCAGAAACACACACACAAATGCACATATACTTGAGCACTTATTAGTAATGTGTAATAAAGGTAGCTGGAAGTTTACCGCCGCAGAAACATATTGGATTTATTATTCATCTAAAGAACAAAGTGTGTAGTATCTAAATTTGAACAAAAGGACTGTTTGTTGTTGTGTAGGCATTTGTTCAATTCATTAACTCATAATACCACCATAAATTCATAGATGAAGATATGACTGCACACAAAGCATGGAGACTCATAATTTTTGAAAACTGCTATCTGTTGCTAGAATCCGAGATACAGTTTTAAACTGACACACTGGGTAAAAAATAATCCCAGTCACCACAATGGTCACAATTATCCTTGTTTCAACCTGACTGCAAACTAAGAGTCTGGGGCAAACTAGTAAAGAAAAGAAAATAATTCTTTCTACACAAAAATAATCCTAGTTTTATCACAGCTATGAACTAATAAGACCACAGGCTTCTGTATTTATTATTGCTAACTGCCATATGAATGAAGAATATATATTCATCATCTATTAAGATTAAATTTAGGCATGCTCATGGCAGACTACACCACTGGAGACAAAAGAAACACAGCGGTCTAGAGGAGTTTTACAGACAGCCTCAAATTTCTAGAATGTGGGCTAGAAGATACTGATGGGGGAATCTGGTTATCTGGATAGGGGAATCTGGCTCCCCTAAAGGTGGCTGTGGTGAACAATTAACAGCTTGAATGAGCAGGAAACCTTGCAAAATAATAAATTATCTTAGACATGGAAGTGCCAGTTTAGATTGGGCAGTTAATCCTGGTCTGGCTAGGACTATAATTAGAGTGCAATCTCAACTGGTGATGCCCAAAGGCATCTGTCCTGACTCGAGACCCAGTGAAGCTGTGTTAAATTCAAGCCTCTCCCAGCCTAAGAATGATTAAAATTACTTAGGACTCCCCTAGCCTTGACCTAACTTTATGCCAGCACTGAAATTATGTACTTGGGCTGAAGGAGATTTAGATAATGAGTAACTCAATTTCCTCCTTACTCCACAGCTTTTCTGCTCCTCTTTTGGCTCATCTGCCTACAGATCTTAGACAACAGAGCAGTTCTGCTGGCACCCTGAGATCTGCTAGTGAAAGAGGCTTTTTTCAGTAAAAGAGTATTTTTGCCAATGGAAGAAACTTATGCCTAACCCTAGCACACTATATCCAGTGCAACTTTTGAGTTAGTGCTGTGCTGACTCTTTTCTAATATTTTTTTCCCGTGACTCTTAATACACACTGTTGTTGTTGTTGGATTTTTCAGTGCTCAGGTCACAGCATCCTCATTATCTTGTTCTGATGATTATAGCTGCCCTGTAATGTAGGTCAGTATTTTTATCCTATATTGCTGAAGGGAAGCGGAGGTGAGGAGGAGTAGTTCATGACAGAAATGAAAATGAAAATGGAGCATTCCTTATATATAATTCCACCAGTTCCTCCCTCCTTCCCTTCCCCACATATCCAAAGTAGCAGTTTTGTTCTCATGACATCTTCCTGTTTGACAGGACATGTACGCACAGCACGCTTGAAACTGCGGCTTGAAGTGGTGAAAACAGTACCAATTGTAAAGGTACCCTTCCTTTTTAGCCTCTACCAGAAAAGCAATATTCTTTGGACCAGTTTACAGATGTTCGATGTAAAGTTGAAGGCTTTCATGGCCAGAATTCATAGGTTGTTGTGGGTTTTCCGGGCTTTGAGGCTGTGTTCTACTAGTATTTTCTCCTGAAGTTTCACCTGCATCTGTGGCTGGCATCTTCGGAGGATCTGTCTCACTTCCATGCCACCAGATCCTCTGAAGATGCCAGCCACAGATGCAGGCAAAATGTCAGGAGAAAATACTAATAGAACATGGCCTCAAAGCCTGGAAAACCCACAACAATCTATAGTTTACAGATGACTCTAGCCTTCTGCTTTTATATGAGTGAGCCTCAGGTTCATAATATAATATATGCATGTAATTCACATGATTGGTGTTACTCACATAACCATTTGAAGGAGAAGACCCCTGTTCACATTCAGCGTCAACATGCAGTGAGGATGCTATAAGAACTTTTTTCTCTATACCTCTAGGCTGAATGTGAACCCTTAAAGACATTGTGCAAAGATGGATCAGTAAGTCTAAAATCATGAGACATCCTTGCTAGAGTGGAAGTACTGCAAAAAGCAAAGGTGATCTACATATGACTAAGAAAGTCTAGCATTTCATGACATATCAATTTCTGAACAGCTTCTGAGAACCATTAGCCAACATGCTTATTCTATGCTTCAGAAAGCTTACAAAATGTTTAAAGCATAGGAATTATTGTTTCAGAGTTTCATTCTAATACCTGGCATCTTTGTACTGAATTCCAGAACTATTTAGAGGGCCATCAAAACCATTAACCCCTTGGTGCTATTATTACTACTATTAAGGCTAACGATAATGCAACTACTTGCATTAGAAGAGTGATATCCCAGAGCAGTATTTCTAAAGCTATCTGATATGGGAAAACAGTAATGGTTCTCCCCCAAAATCCCAGGGATTGACACCACATTTATATCCATTGGCTACAACTGTTTCTTGCTTTCCTGGAAACTCACCATGAACAGTCAACCAATAGCTTGTGAACCAGCACTGGTCTATGGACCACCACTTTGAACAGCACTGCTAGAGAGCAGTTCTTAGTAAAACTTGATGTAACCATGGATAAGATAAGCACATATTGCTTCATGACATCATATTAGTGAACCAAACCCCGGATAGCCAAATGTATGCTTATTCCTATCTTTGCCAGATCTTTGGGATAAATGACAGAAGGAAACTGCTGCATAGCTGCCCTTTAAGTTACAATATTAGAGAGATAGATCAATAGAATAGCCCCATTAGGCTGTTCTTATTCTTAACATGGTTTGGCATAGCTATAAAATTTGTATTTTATTTCATGGAAAATGTGTAAAGCCAGTAGTAGGAGATTCCTCTCCCTCCACCCCCAACTCCAGTTTTAGAGGCTTGTGGCTACTTCTTGAGACGGATATAGAATCAAAGCAACTGCTAAAGAGCCTCTGTAATTTTACATAGTACATGGGGAAAGCAGAAAGGAAAAAGCATAGCGCTGCCCCTTAAAATAAGAGCCATTTAAACTGCTTGTCAGTTGTCAGCTTGACAAGGCCACTTGAATATATTCGGGTGTATTTGCATAAACGCTCACGGTGAGTTCACCATGGCTGCTAGCGCTAATGGTACATAAAGTAATTTAGTCACTTCTCTTAGGCATCCTGTCACAGTGATGAGCACCTCCTCTTTGCCTTGTTGCATATTAGATCATTAGATAATAAAGTGTTAGAGCATGCAAACCGGCAGGGTCTCTAGCACTACAATTTTGAGGCTACTGCATTATGATATGGAACAGGAAAAGAGAAACCAATTGTGCAATTGGCTTTAAATTCAGATATACAGTATACAACTCCAGTCTGGATAATTACTTTGGAGCAATCGCTTTGGATGTTTTTGTGGAGAAATTATGCCAGAACTGTGCAGGATTCCACCCATGCTGTCTTATTTAGCATAGTTTATTCTATGATGGAAACACAAGATTTGGGCTAGCTGTACACATGACAGATCGAAACTAATGTATTTATGGTACATAGGGCTGGAGAAACTTTGGCTGTCCAGATGTTTTTGAATAGAACTCTCTGTAGCCTTTGACATTATGACCAATAGTACGGAACTGTGCGAAGGTCTCCCCACTGCCCCATTAATAGCTGAACTTCGCACACTGTGTTGCCAATTTACCTAATTCCACAAAATTCATCGCTACTGCTTCTTTTGCCATGTTCTTTCCTTGCTCCAAACTAGAGTCGCAGACTATTTAGAGCAAATTTGCACACTAGAGTATTGGAACTAAGTGTACAGTAGTCTGCTCTAGATTGTTCACTTGGTTTTCACATGCCACCTTACAGCTTGAAGAAGAAGGCTTCTTTAGACTTATCATAATTATAGCCAGTACTACTACTTCTCCGCAGGGGCTGGAGAGACAGTCAAATCTGACCTATATGGTCAAATGCTTTAGGTGATTTCACCCACTGCATGTATACAACACCCCTCTGCAAACTGGTACCCTCCAGATGTTTGGAATCCTGCTCCCATCAGTGGACATCATTTGGGGATGATGGAAATTGTATAGATTTGCAGATGATGGAAATTATATGGAAACACATATAGAGGGCATTGTTCAGGAAGAATGTTTTACATCTTTTATTGTCTCAGCTAGGAGTTGGCAGTCACCCTAGGTCATAAGGAAAAGACATTCTGAATGCATAGATTATTATTATTACTACCTCATCTTTCTCAGAACAGGTTCTGAGCCTTGGTGAATCCTGGCTCAAATTAATTCACAACATATCCTTCTCATAAATTGTGGCATTATAGTCCTGGAAGCTGACTCTAAACATTCTCAGGGTCTTTCATTTTTTTTCCCGTAAGGTATATTGAAGGTAGCCATCATAAGGACATTTTTTTTAGGGATTTGGTTCTAGAAAAGAACAACACTAAATTCCCCATTCCAGTATTTCCACAGTTACCAAATGAAAATATCTGCCTAAATATTTCTGGGAGCTATGAACTGAATAGTCAACAGGGATACAATCAAAGGACATACTGCATCACAGCAAGGTATCACTACAGGTAACAACTATGGTGCATGGTTCTCAAAATATTACTGAAAGGAGTTAACTGCATTGGGCTTACAACAACCCTTAAAATCACTTTACAGATATGCAACTTAAACACAGTTTTCTAAAAAATATAAAAGAAAAGTGGTGCATCACATAAATAAGATTTTACAGTAAACAGGTCTATATACTTGCTATACATATACATGTAGAGATACAGGGGGAATACATCCCACCCCTGGGGGACAATCACTCTAGTAAGCTCAGAGTTCAAACATGCCTCCTCTTTAATTCCGAAATTAGCAGTTTTACCTTTTTAAAAAACTGCTTCATCAGCTTGACCACAACACTTGCAACATATTTGTGGCATGATAGAGAAAGGCTTAGGCCTAAGTCTTCAGATGTCTCATATCCACAGCATGAAGATCCTGTTTGGAGCAGAGTGGCTGGGAGGGCTACATTTTTCCTTCAAGCTCAGAGGAACATTTCATCTGACAATTCAGACCTTTATTTCATTAAACTGTATATGTGGAACCAATTCTATAATTTTGGGATGTTTTCCTTTTAAGTTCAATTCCAGAGAAACACTGGTTTCTCTGTATTTATCTGGACGCATATAGATAATTTTGAAACAAATCAGGAAAAATAAAGAAAAACAATCAGTTCTTGAATCCCAACACTTATTATGGTGGAACCATAATAATAATTCCAAGCCACTGATTACTGTGATTTTCCCTGCTTGTACCAATGTAACTTAAATTAGCCTCTGCAAGCTATTACTTTTGAAATATAGAAACATTTACTTGAGCAATGTATTTATTAATGAATGTGTATCAAGGCAAGCTCTGTAGATGTAAAAGCATGCTCTTCATTACACTGAGATAAACCACGGACAGGAACTTTCCTTTTTACTGTCTGACAAGTGGACTATAAATAGAAACAGCTGGATAACCCCCAAACTATACATGCTTCCTGGCATATGAAATAGTTTGAATCAAATCTAGAGATAGAAGGATTGTCCAGAAAGTGACATCCCATATCACTCTGGTTCATGGCTAAAAATATTGCTAAAAATAAGTGGTAGTAGAGAATTGTAACAAAAATAGGCACCAAATTCCCCATTCCACTTATCGTTCCACTATGAGTGAATATATCTGGAAAGAACTCCACAATATCCTATGTTTTGTTTTGTTTTTTAAAAATAACAGTTTTCAATCCTGGATATTTCACATGCAGACTATTATTTTATCATCTTGCAAGATGATACAAAGTCATAAAAGGATACTTATATTTCCAGTATGAGAGCCATTGTGGTCCAGCGATTTGAGTGTTGGACTAGGACTCTGAGAGACAAGGGTTCAAATCCCCACTCAGCCATGGAAACTTACTGGGTGATCTTGGGCAAATCATACTCTCTCAGACTCAGAAGAAAGCACTGCTAAACACAGACTCATTATACAAAACTGCAGAAGCACTTTTTCCAAAGAGATAACAATGTTGGTCTCACAGCATCAAAAAGAAAATAGGGTTATCAGAAGAAGGTATCCAGTAGCACCTTTGAGACTCGGCAATATATTTCTACATAAGATTTTGTGGATATTAATCCTCTTCTTCAGATACACTAAATTAAAAATAATTAATTACCATTTCATGGATTAATATCCATAAAAACTTGTGCTGAAATATATCAGTTGGTCTCAAATATGCCACCCCATTTTCCATTTTATACTTTATTAGGGGGGCTTACTCCAAGGTTTGTTTATACAGTGTCTTCCCTACTGGCCATGCTGGATGAGGTATTCTGGGAGTCCTAAAATATTAACTCTTGTAAAGTTGATTATATGTATGTGTACATATACATGTACAGAGAGAGAGGGAGAGAGCGAGAGAGGGAGAGAGAGGGAGAGGGAGAGGAGACAGAGACAGATATATACAGATATATATACGTGCGCGCGTGCACACACACACTGTAATAGAGGTGGAATCTACTGTGGATTAACCAGTACATCTTACTTAAGCTCTATCATCTTGCACCAGCCAGGAGCGACATTTGGGGACTGATTCTTCTTTTCTTCCTTCCACTATTCTTTTTACCCACCCCCCTAACATCAGTGGAAGACAAAACAATGCTAACACCAGAGTTGACTTAAGTTCCCTGCATTTGCTGAGGATGGGCACTATGAAAAGGAGAGGGCTTCTGATTCTGTGGATCTGCCCCTAATCTACCTCCTTTGAGCCACTCCCAACATAACATTGCTGCCTCCCTGCCTTTTGCCAACTAAACATGTTGGTTGATCTTTCTCCCAGTGTACTGGCATTTCTCTGGGATTGTAAATGCTGCTGAACCAGGGGAGTTCTCCAGTAGGGGAGCAGCATTTCACAGCATCCTAGAGCCTATCAAGAGGTCTCCTGACAGGCTGTATACTTGCCAACATTAAATCCAAAGAATAAAATCATGCATCAAATCTGGCCTATGCAAAAACCTTAAAAAAACTTCCATCTGGCTGCAGGTTTCCATTTCATAAAAGCAGTAACACTCATAATATTTCTTCATTTAAAATATAGTTGAACGAGGGTGAGAAACAGTGATTTACCTAAGGCTACATTGCAAATCTGCATTTCTAGTTTTAGCATCTTCAGACCAGCTACCCTACATCCAAGTCTGAAAGTACCCTATGTCCAAGTTTGGCTTAGAGTGATGGTAGGGACACGTAAACATATTTTCATAGTATTTGCTCTGCAGGTCATTCTATTGAAATCTGACCTCAGTTTTTTCTGAGTCAGCTAACGGAAACACAATCTTCAAACTGGTCATGTGAGTGAGTTCTTGTAGACATCTGAAAAACAACCTAATACTCTATCCATGAGATTCACAGGAGTAGGAAGAAAACTACCCCATCTTTTAACCTTGTTCTACATCTAAACCACAGTACTTCTAAACCAAGCAAACACACATTTTGGATGATGGGCAGTATTTCTTAAAATCTTTACACTTTGTTAAATTCTCTTTAGGGTTTTTTTTTTAATCACAATGGTAGATTCACACAGCCATAATTCTCATGTAACAACAGTAAATGCTTTGCGGTCATTCCCTATACCCTGCCAGAGTCAATGAGACTGGTCTTTACAAATATGTAGACTCCAGTAGTCTCATATTCTGTGAGATCCATGAATCATTAGGAATGTGAAGAGGGTCCTGTGTCTACCTGAAGAGGCAACTCTTGTGCATATAAAACATTCTTGGACAATGGTACTGCATGGACACTGCCCATGTGCTTTTCAAATACATAAACAATAACCATAAATTTTGTGACAGGACCTTTCCAGCAATAAGCATATGAGCTTATCATCACTGCATGAACTGGTTAGGTTTTCAGCTGGGCTCATAATTCTGCACCAAAGTACTCATTTTAAAAAGAAGAAAAAATGACCCTTGCATATTATGATCCCACTAGGGCAACCATCACTCGGGTAGGGGGGGGGAGGGTGTTGGGAGGAGGAAACATCAATAACTCAAAGGGACTCAAAGTTAAAGAAACAATGGCAACCAACAAAAAATGCCTACCATGTTCCAGATAAGAGGGCGTACCTTCCGAAGGATCAAGCCTTCGAGCTCTCCGCCCATGTTTGGAATTGTTGTGCACAAACATGTTATCCGACACTGCCAAGACATGGCCATCCACATTGACTGTTGTAGATACCACAACCTGTGAGTGGAACAGTAATACAAGGAAACACTTTAATACAGTTTAAAATGAAATAAGCACAGAGTGTAATAAACCCAGAATCTTAAATAACAGCTGGGAGCTGCAGAAAATTGCACAGCTATTTCGCATAATAACTAGTGCTTAGACTGTGCGACTCTAACAAGAGGTGCTATTGATGAGTGGGTCTTTGGCATCATAGGCTTTTGATGTCATTTTAAGTCAAATTGCACAGTTTGTAGCTGTACTGCAGAACATACACTGCTAAACATCATTTTAACAAGAGTAGTGTTATTAACTTCTTTTTTAAAGGGCTTGCTGCATTTTATCCCCACATCATCCTTCACTGTGAATGCCAGAGTAGATAAAACTGTTGTCATTACAAACAAGAATTGATTCAAAAAATAAAGAAAAACAAACATGAGGTCTGTGAAGTTGGAATGAGAACAACTGTATTCATCATGCTATTACAGCTCCACTGCCAAAGGTGTTTGCACTTCTCCAAAATTCTCTCAAAGTTCTGCATGTTTCTCTCTCTCTCTCTCTCATTCTGTGTAAAAGGCACTACAGAGCTTAAATGAATAGTGTTTTGGAAATCTAAGTAAATATTTTCTTTAACAAATAATCAAGTTGGAATTCACACACTTTGCAAATTTGTACTTATCCTAATTAATTTAAGCAACTAAAAATCAAGACAGTATTTTGCCGTAATAGGTAGGACACTTGAAGTTATAAAGTCAACAGAATCAACAGAATGCAAAAATACGGTTTGCAAATACACATCTACTCAGCCGACACATTCCACAGCAAATTTCAAACATGTTTCCAATCTGTTGCAGGACACAACATTATAACCAAATCTCATTATGAATAGGATACAGATTTGTTTAACTAAATGAACTTAAATGATGATACTTAAATAACAAGATAAATGTTTAGATAAATGTGTGTGTGATGCAGCTCTTACGTATCCAGGTTTAAAATATGTTCACAGTATATGGCTGATCTTCCACGGGGTTCCTGAGCTTATGGAAATGATAGCAACCTTTGTTACCTGTGAAACCCAAGTCTATCCTTTTGTTTGTTGTTTGTTTCTGGTATATGGGCTGCACTGATACTGTAAGTTCTATACATAAAGTCTGAATTATATTGCTATATTTTTTGCTCACCCTAAACATAAGGACAAACCTCACAGACGGTCCAAGAGTCTGCCAACATTAGGAACTTAAGCCTACTATGGTACCTTTAAGGATGAGACAAGGAGCTGATGTTGTTTCCTCAGGATACCTCTTACTCAATAATACTGCACTACATATGGATTTTATTTTGGCACCACAAGAGGTATACAGAATCATTTCTTGAGCAAAATCATACGAGTATTCCTTGTACCAACACTGGAGTCACATTCTATAACCAAGCCACTGTGCAGCAAAGCTTATGACTAGACTTTCAAGGCTTATGCTGGCTGATCTATTTTACTTTAAGAGCCTCTGTTAGCTACTGTAAACAAGTTAACAAACCCTATAAGACAGCTTCTAGTCCAAGAAGTTAACTAGATGCATTTAAATTATCAAGTTTGTTATCAACTAGTATCATAAATTTGATGCTTCTGCATTAGCTGCATCTGACTTGTAACACACTACGTCTGCCACCTTTTTGGTTAATTCCAACTAGAGGAAACCCATTGAATCAATTGCTGAATAGTGAGTCAACACATAAGTAAATCTAATTAATTCAGTGGATCAGCTGTAATCAAGACTAGCAAAAGGCTGCAGGCCTGTGGTTCAGATCCTGCATTGCAACATAGCTCCAGCTGAAGAGTTCTGCATCCTTCTGCTTCACTGGCAGCTGTTAAACCCCTGGAGAGGCTGCTTCTGCTGCTTACAATAAAGCAGCAGCTCAACTGAACCCAAGGGGTGGGGGCAATAAGGGTGTGCTCACAAATAGAGTCCACCCTTCTTTTCCTTCCCCCATGAGCCTAGAGCAGCTGTATCTTCATGGCTTAGGGGGAGGTTTGGGGATGGAGCACCAGGACAAGGGAAAGGGAGGTATAAGCAGGTAAGCAACACTTGCACACATGCATGTCACTAATAAGATGCTGGTTCATAGCCAGGATTGCAGAAAGTTATCAGTGGATGATAGATGAGCCTGACTGTCAGAAGACCATCTAGACTGTTTCCCCTAGCTTGGAATTCTGCAAGTTAAATATGGTACTCTCTCTGGTAAACAGTTTTCTAGTACCCTCAAGGATCCCAAAAACATATGTGGATCAGGTGTGGTGATAGCCAGCAATGTGGTTCAGTAATTAGAACGGCTGTCAGCTACAGCATGATGATAAGAGGAGGAAGATGTGGTTGCTGAATGGACAGTTGCCTAACACTGACAAGAACACTCATCCACTTAGCAACAGGGCACTTACACAGTGCTTGCTACAGCACCTCCTTTCTTTCCGTAACTCATGCCTAAACTTTTAAGGTTAACCTGAGGAATCCTTAACCCATCTTAACCAGTCTGTGGGCAGTTCAATACAATCATTCTGAAGCCCTCTCACTCACATCTGAGTTGTTACAATCAGGGGCTGAGTTCACTGAGATAAATGAGAATATCTTATAAAACGACAGAGATGTTTTATTTCCCTGCTGCAATTGGGGATGGGGGGTGGAACAGTACAATCCTTCACATGTCTAATTGGAATCAGAAATAATCAGAAATAAGCCTCTTTGGGTTCAATGAAATTTTCTTTCAGGTAAACATGCTGATGAATCAGAAAAATGTATCAGTGAAACTGGAGACTGGGGAGTAGAGTTTAAAAAACTGGTTCTTCTCCAGTTTTGGGGGCAATTTCACAGATCTTTCATTGAATCACAGCTTCTCACCTGTTCTACATAAGCACTCATTCAACAAAATTCCTCCTCTACCACCATTCACTGAAGATCCAAATCTGACTGCAAAAGTCTATTTCCCATAACCATGTGCTTGCCTTCCAGAAACGTGGTGAAAACAATACGAAGAAATGACCTACACTTCTCCTTATATTAAACAAGAAAGAGGGATTAAAAATTGAAACCTACTGAGATATGTTTATTCATGCGACCTCTTACAACCAAATATAATAATTGTCTGTTAATTGCAGTTTCAGCTCCCACCTCATGGTTCAACATGTGAAACAGCAATCAGCCAGCTCCTGTTTAATCCACCTATTATGTTGACTAATTAACTTTGCTCGACAGTTTATTTCTTCCTCCATTATCAGCCTCTGTCAGCCGCAAGCACAGTGCCGCAAAGGGGGACCTCGGCCTCTTTGATTGATCACCGATAGATTGACATGCAGATTAATTTAATTAGAATCACCTCACTTGAGAAATGAAAGACAATGGCAAGGGGGCTAATAGATCTGCTCTTATAATGAGGCAACCCTCCAGAGCCAACGAAGAGGATTTCTGATTTATTTTGCTGAATTCCCCAGTTGCTCCAAAAGGCTCTTGCTTTAATTGTTCTTGGTATTGAGAGGCTTTAGCCTCTCAAGAGGTGAAATGCTTTACAAGGATTGGCAAACACTGCTTCAACTCTCCAAGGAAGCTGCTACCCTCTCAAAGTTGCATAAGCAGGAAGGTTTGCTTACAAGAATTCCCTCCCATTGCTTCGGCTGGGTAAAAGGGGGCAAAACTTAACAGAACTCTCCAAATAACACTTTATTAACTCTTAATAAAATTCTTTAAAACATGTTTTGTCAGATCTTGACCTACAACACTGCTTAGTCAAGCAATTCCAGCCAAGCAGTCTTTCCCCACCTGCATCAAACTTAATAAGGCCTTCAAGGCTGTGCACATAAAATGATTTCTGCCTAGAAATGGCCTGTCAGAAGGCCATTGGCTCATTTCATGGTATGTTCTAATAGGAAAAATATATTAGGTTAAAATCAGGTCAAAATTATTTGAGAAGTGTTAGAGACTAAAGGAAGCAGGTATTGTACACAAAGTTTGTTTTCCTCCCAACAGATCAGTAAAAACTACATTCCGTAGTAACATCCTGAATGATATTACTGTTCCCATTTAATGTATTTACTATTTAAGTCAGCTTCAATCGTTCCCATAACCTCAATGCACAGAAACAGTCCATAGACACAATCCATAAATTACACTAAGTGGTGCTTTCATCAGACTACAGGGAAGACTTTTACATTTGTTTATGACGTAGTCCGCACAACTTCAACTGACTGCTAACTGGCATGTTTTCCAACAGTACAGTAATTGATAGTTACTGCATAAGAAATCACACTCACTGCCAGGTAGTCCTTCAAATACAATAGTAAAATCAGGATTTCCACAATTCTGTCTATGAATCCAACAGAGATTATGCCCTGAATCTGAAAGAAATGAGTCTTTTGTTTTGTTTTGAATTGAAAGAAGATACATGTACAACTGTGTGAGCAAGGTAAGCCAGCACAAGCTTTAAGATATGCAGGGGAAGATTTTCTATGTCCCACCACCTTCACAGGCACATTGGGTGAGGACATGGGTGAGAGCACTCTCTGTGACTACCCCCGAGCTCTGGAACAAGCTTCCACGGGAAGTCTGGTGGGCCATTCCCTGCTTTCTTTCCATAGCCAGATGAAGACCTTTTTATTTGGGCAGGCTTTTGAGTTGTAAATCGTAGATCAGTAGTATATCTGGTATGTTATATTTTAACTTAATTTTCCTCTGTTATTTGTAATTATATTTTAAATCTGTTTTAACTGTTTTAATCATGGTTTTTAATACACTGTGGGGTTTTGACTTTTGTAAAATGAAATTTTAATTTAATATTGTTTTAAACTTTTGGAAATTGTCTTGGATCCCATCCTAGAGGAAATATAGGGTATAAATCCAATAATAAATAAATAAATAAAATAAGGTAAGAGTAAAGCTTGAAAAGAGAAAAGTCATGAGCCATAATCTATCCCTATTGAGAAGAATTTTACCATTGTCTCATTGAAACTAATTATAAATAGCAAATGAAAGGACACAAATATTGTCCCTGTGTAGTAAGCTAACAGAGGTAGGGATCTATCTTGCGTTGATAGGAAAAGTACAGCATCACCCAGTAAAGTTCACTAAACAAGGCTAACACTTCTTTCAATATTTTGTAAATTATTAATTCTGTAAAAACAGACACACAAAGAAGGGGAAAAAACACATAAGATAACAGCATTAAAAATACTAGTAATTTAGTTTGCTGAGTAAACAATACTGATCAATAACATGTATAATATTCTGATTAAGATTTTTAGATTGGCCGAATGGGTTGGAAATCCTTTTATATATCTTTTGGTTTTGTATAAAGGCCACCAGAAACCATGCACCAGTGTGGCACAGTGGTTGGAGTGTTGATCTGGGAGACAGGAAATCCAGGTCCAAGTTTTCTGTTATCTTTAACTCTCATTCTGACCTCTCGGAGTTGAGATGAGGATAAAGTGGGAAGGAAAGAATCCATATATGACCTTGAACTGAGTGAAACCAAGGGGAAATATAAATGCCAGCAATGCCAATGATTAGGAATGCTAGTTCAAAAACATCTGGAGAGCTGCACAATTCTTACCTCTGTGCTACATCAGCTGAAACACTGGGATATTAAGGATACTCATGAGCCAGTGGCAGTAATCCACCTACCCACTGGATGGAGGCCACAAGTAGCTGCTGGATTTCTGAGACGAAGAAAACACCCGCTGAGAAAAGAAAACACAAAAAGACACCTTCAAGAATTGGTAAGTTCCCACCATAGTTTCACCATGTCTTTATCAAGGGAAATTCATGTATTTGCTTCTTCATGAAAACTGCTCAATCAGAGCTACATGCTGCAGTTAACTTACTGCTTAAAAAACAAAAAGTATATATATTTATTTTCCTTGATAAAGACATAGTCAAAATGGACTGGGAATTTACCAGGCTTGTAGCTGTCCTTTTATGTTGCCTTTTTTCTATGAATTTTAAAGCCAGTTTTGAGACCCATTATTTACAGAGACATTCCATCCCTGAAAATACCATGAATGCCATCTTTAAAAGAAAGAAAAAAATATGCATACTAGAATTTTTCTGGGATACAAATCCTAAAAAATCAGCTACCTGATAATAAAAGAATTAAGGTCTGCAGAAGAGAAGGTTAAGAGGGGACATGATAGCTATGTTTAAATATTTGAAGGGGTGCCATGTAGAGGAAGGAGAGGGCTTGTTTTCTGCTGCTCCAGAGACCAGGACAAGGAGCAATGGATTCAAGCTGCGGGAAAGGAGATTCCACCTGAACCTCAGGAAGAACTTCCTGACAGTCAGGGCTGTCCGGCAGTGGAATATGCTGCCTCGGAGTGTGGTGGAATCTCCTTCCTTGGAGGTTTTTAAGCAGAGGCTGGATGGCCATCTGTCGGGAGTGCTTTGAGGGTGTTCCTGCATGGCAGGGGGTTGGACTGGATGGCCCGTGTGGTCTCTTCCAACTCTACATTTCTGTGATAAGGTGCAATTCCTCCCGTCAATATTATAACTTATTGGGCTCTGGTCCTATAAAAGAGTATGAAATATTTTGCTCATCAACAATGAGTAACTTCAGTTATATAAAAAAAAATGTGATTGAGATGGGTTACTTAATTTTTCTTGGTCACAACATCTGCAAGATCAGGTGCTCAGTGCAACCCATCCATCTTTGAAACATGTTTTGAGTTGCATAACAAAATATTGTTACCTAGTTCCCTCAAACAGAATTTGATTTACTACAAAGATGTTACACCCAGAGTGCCTCTTTTAGAGTCGTTAAGACAAAAAAAAAACTATAAAAGAAACTCCCTAGACAAACTATTTCCAGGGTCAGGAAATGTGAAAAAAATAAAAGTGGTTATTTAGTGGTCTACTCTAAGAAGTGATTATTCATAGTGCACCTGTAGAACAAGCAAAAAACATCCTACAGTTTGTTTTTTACGTGCACATGTTAAGTAATCCAAAATCTTGCTATAAATTACAAACAGATTAATATAAAGACAAATATTCAATATGCAAAGTGTTAATTGAAATATTAATGTTCTATGGCAACACCAGAGTATCTTATACCATAAACACTCTTCTAAATAATATTCACTTGTTTATAGCTAAAAATCCATTTAGTTGAAAATAATCTAGTCTAGAATAATTTATTAATGCAGTCCTAGTCTAGTTAATAGGACTTTTCAGAACTAAATGTATTCACAAATATTATATGTGTTTGGAATAAAGTATCACTTTTTAATTGCCAGGGGTTGGTAGGATATGTTTAGACTAAAGCACATGCAAAACTGATTTGTAAAGGAAATAACGTTTTTGGGTTTGGTTTTGTTTTTTTAAACGGAATCTAGGAGGTGTAAAGTAGACAGAAAAGCAACTTTTTAAAAAAAGCAGAGGCTAACATATGAAAGAAAAAAGCATATTCCAGTTTAAAAATTTATTAATGAGGTGCTGACAAACTCATATAAACATGGGGACGGGCAGGCCTGCCAAATCTCAATCCTATCCAAATGTTGTGAAGAAAACACAGTTTTCAGTTTGGGACAGGCAAACAGGGGGGAAAAAAAAGTCAGATGTAGCATCAGACTTCCATTGATTCCCAGTTTAAATGTTATACAAAACAGTGGAAGTCAGTTGACTTCTAACTAAAAAATGCTTGTTAAAACTATGCTTCCTGAATTTCCCATCATTTCCACTCCTAGTATATACCTTGTTTTACATATTATTTAGAATGTAGTAAATATGTTTCACTCCATGTTATTAAATAATTTTGTTGAAAATATTCTAGAAACTAGTTTTAAAAAATCTCCTGCAGAAGAAAAATAGAGGTTAAGCAATCAAGCTGTTTACCTGAGTTGAAAAGCTGGGTCTATTTATTTGTTATGGGACATTATCTAATATTTCAAGTTAAAGATTCACATTCCTCCTCACATTCAACCACAGCCCATTAAGTTTTGTTAGTCAATTAATTTATAGCCCATATCTAGTATTTTAAAGAATCTCCACTTTACTAGAAGGAAATTTATATTTTTGTTTACACCTCTAAACACCACAGAGAAGAGGCTGGGATTATTTTAAGGCAGGCAATTCCTCGCAGTCACTTCTATTATTATTTTGGTAACTCATGTTACTCAGACCAAACAAAGTATTAAAAGTGCAGCCAGTTTAGGAAGGTGCTCGGGCACTACTAAATTCCCCTCTTATCACCGCTCTTTACAA
Source organism: Cyclura pinguis (assembly GCA_030412105.1). Lineage (NCBI taxonomy): Eukaryota > Metazoa > Chordata > Lepidosauria > Squamata > Iguanidae > Cyclura > Cyclura pinguis. The sequence goes on along the minus strand of CM059600.1, from coordinate 104,736,869 downwards.
TTAGACTTACTTACTTATTTATTTACATCCATCCATCCATACTTACTTGCATTTATATTCCACCTTTTTGCCAAAAACGTTCCCAGGTAGCTTACAAGACATGTATATGATAGTCTCAACCAGAGCTGCACAACTTGGCAGTAGGTAAGGGCCAAAATTAAATAGGCTAAACTTCTTTGGGCTGCAGACAGGTTTTTAGCGCCTCACTTTCCAAGTAAAGTTATAATAATGGTATAATAATTACCACATGTGCTTTATTACCACATGAACTAGCCCTGGTCTACAACATTAACCACTGAACCCAGGAAATGTGTCAAGATCAATGGAGAATCTGCAGTCCACAGTTATATCAGTTTCATACTACTTTAATTATTATGGCTTCATCCTAATGAATTCTCAGATATCTAGTTTGCTGAGGGGCTTAGAATTCTCTACTAGAGTTCTAATCCATTTTTGTGGAATACAGTTTAGCTACCTTGACTGCTTGTCTGCACTGCAAAATAAAACTAATTTGCTCCTCACTCCTGCTCTTCTTGGGGTACCTTGGAAATTGTAGTTCAAGGAAACAAGCTAGAGCTTCCTAGCATAGAAGCCTAAGCACCTCAGCAAATAACAAATCTCACAGTTCCATAGAATAGAACCATGGCAGTTAAAGTGGTATGCAACTGATACAACCATGTAGTGCAGATACAGTCACAGTATCAGCCAAACTATACACTGTAGAGGGAGTATGAAGAGGGAGAACCCCGTTATTCCTTTTGCAGCAGGGTATCTGCCTCTTTTGGAAGGGAAATAACCAAAAGGCCCATCTGTCCCAGATATTTCATTGCGGAAGGGGGAACAGCAAACAGAAGACACATACCCCACACCAACCTTCCAAGGTCAAGGTGCATCTTACCCAGAGTCAACCGACAAAGATTTTGACATCAAAGGCAAAAGCGAAAACCGCACAAGCACCTCTCTTCCTCCTTGGCAGTTAAAATTCAGGAATAACAAATTGAATAACTAACAATTTTGCTGCCCTTTCAGGACTGCCCAAATCTGCTGCCATTAAGGTAATGGGAAACAGCCAGGCACCCTGACCCCCCACTGTGTCAGCAGGAGGAGGAGACGAGCCTGCTGGGGGCTCTTGTGGGCAGCAGGTCCCCAAGCCTGCAGCGACATTTGCCCACTGAGCCAGCTCTCCCTCCCGCCCAGTCTGTCGCTGGCTAGCCTGCCTTAGGCACGCCGTCCGTCCATCCATCCCTCCACGCAAGGGGTGTGTACGTGTGGTGGTGGTGAGACAAAAGGAGCCTCACTCTTCGCAGCTGGCAAAGTTGCCACTGCTGCTCCCAGCCTGGCTGTGAGTGAGGCGCAGAGGAGTCATCCTGCACCCAGGCACCCGGCCAGACAGCTCCAGGCAAGTAGAGAGGAGCAACGCAGCACCTGATCGGAGTGACGGCAAGGAGGCGAGTTCCTGGAGGAGTGGTTTGGTCAGGGCCCCAGTAGTTGCAGGAGGCAGCAGTGGAGAAAGCAAGCAAGCAAGCAGGGGAGCATCCGCCCGGCACCATGCAGCTGTGCCGGGGCTGGGCACTGGGCATCTCGGCGGTGGTGGCGCACAGGGACTTCTCGGGCTTGCTCAACATCCTGCAGTTTCTCACCAGCTGCTACCAGCTCCACAGCAGCGCTCAGCCTGGACGTGCTGTGGCAGCAGGGCACCCTTGACGTGCCGCCCTTTGGCTTCTGCTTGGCACACCTCTTCATCAGGGTCATCATTCTCTCCATGCTCCAGTCCAGCCTAACCCTCTGATCCCTGTGCAGCGAGTGATGCAGGCCACACAAAATCCTTTGGTAGGCTGCAAGCGGCCCGCAGGCTGTATGTTGTGCAGGCCTGGTCTTAATCCTCAAGCTTACGTCCAAATTTGATACACAACATGCAGGAAAAAGAGTTTGGGAGAAGGGGGAAATGAATTTCAACATGAAGCATCAGGACTCAGGCACAAGCACAGCCTAACCATCTCTACTTCAGACTCTGCCTTAACGGGTGTGGGCACGAAAAGCTAAAGGGCTAAAGGCATATTTTCACAACCGCTCTCAACATGCTTTGCCTGTTCACATGAGTAACACGTACGAAGGTTATTGTAAGTATTTGTCCTCTGTGCCATCAATACTGTCTCTTGTATTCTTTTATTTTTGTTCTAGCACAGAGGGCACATACAGTTTCATACAGGGAAACAATTCCTTTCCAAAAAAGAATAGCAGTTACATGTAGAAAAAGGGAAAGGTGGGTAAATTTCACCAATACATGCAGCTGGCAGGAGTAAGGTCGACAAAGGACAAAGCACCCCTAGCCGCTGCCACTGGAAAGAGCAATAGAACCTTTTATCTGGAAAGGAATAATGCTTCACCAACACGTCTAACTGGTAGAAACTGGAAATTGAGAGGTCAAGAATGTAAACACCCACACAGGGCAGAGTGTCCCTTGGGAGAGGAAATGAAAAAACTGCAACTATTTACAGTGAAAGGGATGGGCAGATTCAGCACTATAAGTACCAGCAGAAAATTAACCATTGCGTGATGACTAAATATTGTATAGTTTAGGATCCAGGTATCTGACGCACTGCATTTCCCCTTATGAGCTTGCTTGGACCCCGAGTTCCTCAGAAGAGATCCTTCTTTCAGTCCCACCATCTTCACAGGTACAGTTGGTGGGGACACAAGATAAGGCCTTCTCAGGGGCTGCCCTTGAGCTCTGGAACTCCCTCCCTGGGTAGGTTAGAATGCCTCCCTCCTTGCTGTCTTTCTGTAGGCAAGCGAAAACTGTTTTGTTTTTTGTTTTTTTGTCTTTTAATTCAGGCAGGCTTTAAGAAATGAATGAAAGGAGGGTGCTGTATTTTTTTTAAACCGTACTGTTTTAAACTTTTTAAATGGCTTTTACCATTTTTGGGTGTATGTTTTAAACTATTTTTATATTGTTAACAGTTTAAATTCTTGTTGTTGTTGTTTTATTTTTGTATGGTTTTAACTATATTTTAATTTGCAAGCTCCCTGGGTCTCAATTTTGGGGAAAAACCAGGGTATAGATAAAGTTAAGAAGAAGGGATGGAAGAGGAGGAGGAGGAGGAGGAGGAGGAGGGAGGACTTAATACAGATAACACGAAAAACAGAGGTGTATATGTGAAGGGGCAAGGAAGGCACCTGCCCTGGGTGCCAGTGCCAGGGGGGCACAAAAAAACAGTGCTGGAAGCAGCAGAGGAGGAGGAAGAAGTGGCCCCAAGGCAGGGCCACAACTTCCACACTTGCCCTAGGAGCTGTTTATGCTAGATATGCACCTGACAAAAAACAATCATTAAAAATAATTAAATTACCTTTCTGTTACTGTCTGGAAGGATCTAAAAATACTTGGGTAAGATTCAAGACATTTTGCCCTGCTTTTGGACCAAAGATGTATCATGTGGTAATGGTACTTTCCAACCTTAAACTTCAACCACACAGACTTTTCTCTTTCCCCATTCCTGTAACCAGCTCTTGAATTAGAATGTAGTCATGCTTCCATTTAATTGTAGGGAGCTATTGGGCCCTTTCTGAAATGAGTCATGTTGAGATATGATGCTCAAAAGGATCTATACTGTGGTGAGTCAAGTAGAAATGAGCTGTTCAAAGGTAACAGTCAGGTGATGGGTGGGAAGATGGGAGGGCGTGAATTTATTCCAGAGAGCAAGCATACACAAATTGGCGGGAGCAACTAATCCCACCTAAGGAGCTTTTCACCAAAAAGAGAGAGGAGAAACTAAGCTCCTGTTTGGCTTGAAACAGAGGGGGGGCTCCCTATAGAGGGCGGGGGGGTAAGCTCTCTATTTTTTCTAGGTGCTCCTCTGGCCTTGCCAAAATAAACATAGAGTATCAACTGGCAGTTCCATTTTATTTGCAGTAATATTAAAGGGGAAAAAGTCCAGAGTGAAAGGGGAATTTTTTAAAAATTGTAACCATTACTCATAAACACTGAGACATACCAACACTGAATGCATTTGCACACACTATACAGCGACACTGAATATTAAAGTATGAGAGGCGATTTGCTCTGCTCAAAGTGATTCATTTCTTTAAAATGCTAAGGTCACATTAATTGACATGACCTGTGTAATTAAGCAGTCTCTGTTTACACACAGAAAGCTAGACTGCTGTGAGGCTGGGCTTGCCTGACAGAATGTCTTTACAAGTCAAGAGATCAGCAACCTCTCTTATGTCCTACCTAGTCACCTACACAAGCTCCTGATTGCTCTTCTGACAGAACACGCTAGAGCATTACCATATGAAAATCAGTTTACATCTTGGGGGAGTTGCAAACTGGCAGCACGTAGGTAAGCATGAACTGTTGCTTTGACAGGCTTTGGCCTTGGCTGTTCACGCTAGATTGCCCTGTTTGTGAGAGCATGTCTGACTGGAGGATATTTTCATGGAATAACCAATGCTGTATAAGTATGAGGCAATAGCTAGAGAGACGGAAGGAGTATCGGTGGAAAGTCGTCAAGAGTTCTACATCAAACGGTACCAATTCAACGTGAAGAGAAGAAAAACTCTGTAACCAGAGAAAGAAAAATAAACTAAAATATCCAGCTTCTAGTTGACATGTTATTAAATTAGGCTACAATTATACATGTTTGCATTTTTAGGGTTATAAACATGGTCTTCAGTTGTCAGCTTATTTACTTATTCCATTTACTTTAACCTACTTTTTCTTTAAGGAACTTAGAGAAGTGTACTTTCTTTGCCTCCACTTTATCTTGTAGGGTATATTAGGTTGAGAGACAGTGCAAAAATGTAGCAATATGGACGCACACTGAAGTCCACCATTTAAGTCATTATTCCAACTGAGGATAAAGTGCTGGGATATAAATACAGCAGTGGCACCTATTTAATATGTTCCATGACCCATTTTCAAACTAGCTGACATGCTGAACATGCATGTACCAGTGGTGTTGCCAGTATACCTATATTCAATAGCTAAGGTTGTGCTGTAACTACAGCTGTAGTGACTTAAGATTTATCTTCAGAACCTTCAACTTAACATCTTTAATAATCCATGACCATTACTATACTTTCCTTGTGATTATGAAACACGCAACAACAATGAGCAACAATACATTAAACAAATTAAACGATCCAAGTGTAAAATTTGCCCTTATTTGAAAGACATTTCTCCTTCCCTGGGAGCTGGTTCTTCTGAAATCTACTCTGCTTGGTCTCCAAGATACAGTAGATTGGACCTCTTTCCCTGAATTCTCGCCTGTCTCCCTTGCAACCAGCCAAAGTCCCCCCATCCATTCTCTTTTTTTATTATTATTTTTAAAATTGATTTTATTAATTATAAAAGAAAAAATAAACAAAACATAACACCACGTGATTACCATAAACGTGGAAAAAAAACATTACAATGAAATAGCTTACATTATTATTTCTTTCCAGATACCATATCATCACATACTTATTCCTCATGTTATATATCATATTGCTTATATATTTTGTTACATTCTTAACTCTATCCTTTTCAACTATATTTAACCTATTGCTGTTACTAAATATGATCCTATTACTAAACATATTAATACTAACCCTAACTTTAAAAGTAACCTTAAATATAATCTTAAATGTAAGCCCTAACACTAAGTGTAAACCCATCCCTCGAGCCAATTATCTTTCAGCTTACTCTACTTTCCAAAATTGTAATTCTTCTTGTGGAGGTGTGACACTGCCCTCTTTTATTAGGACTTTTTCCACAGATATCTTCCATATTTCTTCAAAATCATTCCCTTTTATTATTCCTTTTTTGACTTTAATTCAACATGTTAGCTTATCATTAATCGCTTTTTTCCACACTTCTTTATACCAATCATTTATTTGAAAATCTTCTTGTATTTTCCATTTTCTTGCTATAATTAACCCTGCTGCAGTTAATAAATTTGTAATTAAATCCTTCCTTGCCTGGGTACAATTAACCTTATCAAATACAGATAATAATGCTATACTCAGACATATTTGTAAGTCAATTCTTGTTATCTCTTTTATCTCTTTAAACACAATTTGCCAAAATTTCTGTACACCTTCACAATTCCACCACATATGAATATATGTGCCAATCTCTTGGCAACCCCTCCAATATAACCTTGAATGTTTCTTATCTATACAGTTTAACCTTACTGGTGTTAGGTACCATCTCCAGACCAATTTATAATAATTCTCCTTTATCCTTACAGATACATTTTTTTAAATGACGCTGACTCCAAATCTTTCCCCATTCTTGAATATCTATTTTTTGTGCTAATTCTTCATCCCATATTTTTCTAAGATATTCATCTTCATATATTGACAATATTTTATATATTTCACCTGTGGTATCCTTCAATATTTCATTTTCCTCCATTCCATCTCTTTGCTTAATCATTTGTTCAAATCTAGTGTATTCTCTAATATCTTTAAATCCACTGCTCTAACTGAATACAATTACACCATGACAGTACCCTGCAATCTCTCTTTTATTTTATCTTTATTCGTCATTATATTCATCCAATCTTTTAACTTATATATTCTCTGCTTCTTTACCCCCTTCCATTCTCTCTGTCCCCTTCCTCCTGGCCTTTCCCACATGAGGTTTAGTAGGCAAACTGAGCACACATATAATAGGCATTTTGAGCAGAAAATCACAAATACTGCATACTGCTATTTAGACATCAGAATATAGCACCCTAATCTAACACAACAAACTGTTCCACAAAAGACACTGTACAAATGTGAGGAACTGGTAGAAAAATCAAACTCCAAGAGGGGAGGAGGGTATGAAATAACTAAGCCATTTCCTAGTTTTCTCCCTCAAGGTCAGTATTCATCACTCTCAAACTGACCTGTCCGAAGTGATCATTTTAGTCTATCCACTGTTTTCTGACAGTAAGCAAAAAAACAGCATCCCCTTCTCCATGTTAATACCCAGTCTTAACATGGGGCTGGTCTAGTGTTCCTAGAATCATAGCAGACACAGTGATATCGCACTTATTTCAAAACTGGATTCCATAACTCCAGTACCATATACAGCATCTTTTTATAATTTTAAATTTTAATATGGGCAAATGTCTCATAAAGATGAACAGGTACATGATATCTAAATATGAAAATGTGCACTACAGATTGCAGAGGAATGTGTGTTTCAAAGTTTATATTTGGGGAGGGGGAAATTATAACGCTGTAGGTTTCACAAAAGCAATTAAAATTTCTTTCCAGTCAAAAGCAAAGGAAGAGCACAGACTGCTTGCAGTACTAATTTACAAACTAGTATTAGCCTTTCTCCACGCAGAGGTAAGCATGGAGAAAACTTCTTTCCACATAGCTAAAGGTACTGAAAGCCACATGGTGTAGTGGTTTGAGTGTTGAACTAGGATACTAGGAGACCAAGGTCTGAATCCCCGTTCAGCCATGGAAACCCACTGGGTGACCTTGGCCAAATCACACTCTCTCAGCCACAGAGGAAGAGGGGAGACAAACTCTTTCTTAACAAATTCTGCCAAGAAAACCCTGTGAGAGGTTTGCCTTAGAGTCACCATAAGTCAGAAATGACTTGAAGACACACAACAAGAAAGATAGTGATGATATAAATAATAATTTTTTTAAAATAACCATATCACAATGGGTGGGCTTTGGTGGATGGGGCTTTGGAAGGTGAAAAGCACTCTCAGGCTCTCTGGAGGTATCTCTGGAAGTAATCTATCCCCTGGCACCAATTTTGTTTCCCATCTTTCATGCATGGTATTATAGCTTTAACCTCATATTTCCCTGTTTGATATTAAGAAGACAAAGATAAAATTTTGAACTATGCATTAAAAACACATACGGGTTTAAGGTAGTACCAGTCTCACCATACATTTGCAATGTTTTAGTTCAGGGGTTCTTTAGGCAGAGGTTCATGGATCAGCTCCAGGGGCTCCATAAACTGGTGTAAAAATTTTGCGGGGGCCCTCCTCGGATTTCTTTTTCATTATATTAAATGTTTCCTGACTAATTATTTTCACGGCAAAAGTTAAACTGATGATTTTGTTTGTTTGTTTGTTTTTCACACCATAATATTCTACACCAAGATAACATTATCCAAGACTAAGAGGGTCAATTTTGGCTGCGCTGGACCCTCAGTGCCACTTGGTACTGAAAAGAAGTGATGGTCCGGGTAGCTAGAAGTCACTTCCAATCACTTCGGGGCCAGTGGAAAGGTGCCTTGGAAAGGTGCAAAAAACCAACAACACCTTTTGGGTGAATATTGTACAATTTTCTCAGGTTATGATAGGGTCCCTGAGGGTGTAATGGTGTGCAAGAGACCCCTCCTCCCACAGCCATCCATCCCATGGGCTGCACGATTCTCATGCTGGTCTATATGATGACAACTGATTTCCAATACAATAAAAGAAATTGCACTAAAGATACTTGTGTATATCTGTTATGAGCATTTTTTTGATAAAAGGATCCATTTCATTTTCAAATGTCTGTGGACAAAAAAAGGTTAAATACTGCAATTCTAATGTATGCATAGATTAGCTTTAACTCTGCCCATTTGCTCAAGTAAGATCAAGGGATCACTTCACACTATACAGGTATAGCTTTATGATTCTACTTCAGCTGCTATGCCTGCATCCTATGGAATCCTGGGGTCTGTAGTCTGCTGAGACAGACTGCAAACTCCACGGTTCCATGAGAGTTAAAGTAGAACTATAGTGCTATAAAATTGTAACTCAAAAGGGCCCACACTGTCTTCACATTGTTCAAGCGTGATCACTGGGCTATAATTGTGTGGTGTGAAAGAACTCAGTGCCTCACTATTACTTCGCTTAGGAATGGGCAACTGCCAAGGGCTGGGGTCCTCACTGCCTCCACAGGACCCTCTTTCTCCTGTGCCTACCAATCTTTAAAAAAAAAATGAAACTCAAATAAAATCACATCTAAGGAGCAGGAAGTAAGTCTGGAAGTCCAAAAAGCAAACCAGAAGTTGACATTATACCGTAGATTGACAAGTTCCAGAGGCTGACTTCTGGTTTGACTTCTGGTTTAAAGAGGCATCTCCTTGGTAAGGGTGATAACCATGATGACATTTTGGGTTAAATAAATAAATCCATTTTATCCCCATGGGGAGTATTGGGGGTACAAACTGGCCTTGTGGGCTTCATATGTTCCACAGACCACACTTTGCCAGCCCATTTTAAATTGTACCATACAGATTCTCTATTTAATACTACATATTTTTCCCAATTTTACCGCATAATCATAAAAAAAATAAAACTGGAAAGACACCAGCTGTCTCTTAGCAAAGAGGATTATAGAAAGTGTGGCATATTTTATGAATGGTTTTCATAAAAGATTCACGTGGTACACTGCGGTGCATTTGAACAATGTGGTACGCAGGTAACACTTTGAATTGTTCCCTATAATGGAGTACTTAATAAAGCAGAGCTTTACAGCAATCTTGATTTTCTGGGTACTGTAGCCAATATGGATTATTTTATTTCCCAGTCAGCTAGCAGTTAAATCTGTTAAAACAGCATTCCATTATGACGACACAAAAAAAGCCAAAATTAGCCAGACATATTTAAGTAGATGGCCGTTGCTTGATGGAGGATTAGCTTCCCACAATGTAGCCTGGATCATTTGCAAGCAATGTGTGAAATTCATTAGCTTTTTCCCTTCCACATATACCCTGCAGCACCCAATACCTACCCAAAAGCCTCTCCCGGGGACTGAATGGGCCTACAGTACATTGCATAATGTAAGGATGGAGGACATGTGGCCACATGTATGTTGCTACATTATAGCTTCCATCATCCCCCTGCATTGGCTATGCTGCCTGGAACAGATGGCAGTTGCAGCCCACCAACATCTGGAAAGCCACATGCTCTTCAGCCCTGGTATAATGCAGATTATAGCTAATGTTTTCCAGGGTATCTGATGTGGGGGACCAACAATTATTTTTTTCCAATGTCCCAAGGACCAGCACTACGTTTGTGCCCACTGGCTACAATTGTTTCTTTCTCTCCTGCAAACTTGCCAGGAACTGGCATCTAATGGCTCAAGCAGTTGCACTACTGCAGGAACCACCACTTTTAACAGCAATGGATTATAAGACTATAGAGCAGGAGAATCTCCTGCAATCAGGTGGAGGAACCAGTCACTTAGGTTCCTAACTGACTATCTACAATCTACTATAGCCAACAAAATCTTTGGTTTTACAGTATGTTTTAAGAGAACAAAAATGCAAGGCAAGTAGTGTACCTAGTGGTTTGTGTTCAGTTTGATAGGTCATAATTTGTATGAACATGAATAATGTAAAACTTAAAATGACTTTAACATGTGCTTAATCATAAGCAGAAGAACTCACACTGACCTGAAATCTCCGCATATCTCGAGGGTTTCCTGCATTTTTTAGGCAGTTCTGGTTACATTTAAGAAAAAATTTCAAGAAGAACCTGTTGAGGAAGAGATATGATGTTTAGTATACTAGACACTCATAACTTCCAAATAGCTTTCTTATCAGGCAAACTCTTAATGAGTGGAAATTGTCTCTTAGACACTGGTTATCAAGAGAGGAAGGAAGAAAAAAAAGTTAAATATGACAGAACATTTTAAAAATTGATTCCAGCTTGTAGACTGAGGTAGAAGTGGATACTAGGTGTAAAAAGTTTTAAGAAATTTTATCATATACTCCATCTGTTGCAATAATTAATACAAATGAGTATATATAATTACTAAATATACAGAAGAGGACATGGAAAAATCATTAAATACAGTTGATTATTTTGTGTTATATGTTTACTTCAAGCTCAGCCAAATAAAAGATTGAAGCCTCTGCTGGTTCCTAAAGTAGATGAAGGTTTTTGTTTCATGGTGTTACCCACAGTTTACCAGCAACACAATTCAGTTTCTTTCTCCCTTTTTTTGCAATTGCAATCCAAACAGCTAGTGGAGAGACCCCACTACTGATGGTCCACACTGGTCTGTGACTCCTCCCCACCAAAAAAATATCCTACTGTTTTCTCACCTTGGTTGCCACCTTTCCTGTTCAATGCAAGACTTCCCTACACCCTCTTCCTGTCCCTGCTTACAGAGAGATGAAGGTGTTCTTGTGAAAAAGAAAGGAGAATTTTGCTATCAATGGGGTGCTAATAAACTTGGTTGAGTGTAATGATGCAGAAAGCATTATTCTCACAATTACCTTTACTTTTCCTACTTTTGCCAGTTTATTAGATTGCAAGGATACAGAGCTTTCCCCCTCATCTAAGTGGAGGATGTTGGGTGTTACAGGCCAATTGACGGTGTCAGTCATGAGAGGAATTTCATTTGCTGCCACTACCATGCCACACTACATTTAACTGTAATATTGTGGGACTATCATGGCGCTATTCAAAACATCTGTCACATTGCAACTTCTCCACTTCAGCACTGGATTCATGTTTTCATGGATGTATAACAGCCACCAAATGAATGGGTGAGTAAAATACATTTCTTTTTCCAGTTTCTATTATACCCCCTGCTTTATGTTGGGGGCAGGGATGTCTCAGATGCAGTGAACTCTCAATCACATAGATTAATACGCTGTGATGCTGCCATATTACTATGTCATGTTGCTAAGCCACTGTCCCACCAGAGTAGGTAAGAGCAGACTGCTCTTATTAGGCTTACCAAAATTGTAATAGCAAATGGAGGAAAAGGGAGAGTAGAAAATGGTAAGGAGGGAGAACACTCAGAATCACCACACCTGACATCAGACACACCTCCTGAAAGCCAGACTTCATAGCTAGAGAACAGATCCTATCAAAGGACATTGCTTCAACCTGTTTTATTTTAAATTGTTTTGTTTATTGCAGCATAACAAAACAACAGTTGATGATGGGAAATGAAGCTGAACAAATCAGGACAAGGAGTGCATTATCTGAATCACCAGAAAGGAAGCACAATGTCCCACATACAAACAATACTCTAGAGCATGACAATACCTTCATCTGGTTTCCCTCCGTGTTTCCTTTTAAGACATTTGCCAGTAAGTCCAGGTTTCCTTTAATTAGGTCTGTCAACTTATTAAAGGTTGTAGTCAATTAGCTGTGTTGCTTTTAACTGCTTAATCAATCAACTCACTGCTTAAAAGAAATATTACAGTTTCTCAATATAGGTTACATTCTAGGGGTCACTGCTGAAGTTCATAGAAGAAATATTATGAACAATTGTTTATAAAATGATGTATTGTGTTATACAGTTTTTCTCCCTCTCCTCCCCCCCCCAGTCTTTTTGAGGATGGGGGCACTGACATTGACAGGGTGACTCAGTGAGTTTCATCCATGCTCCTATGCAACCATAGCAAACACAGGCACGCATACAATTAATTCCTCTCTATTTTCCCCATCAACAGACATTTAGCTGGAGCCTCTAGAGTGAGGACTGTCTTTAAACAGGAGTCACAAACTTCAGCTGGTACAGATTATAGCTGCTCCTCTCCTTATCACTAGGCTAGACAGCCAGCTGTAATGTAACAGCTGCACTAGTTACCAGTACATTTCCAAACACAATTCAAAATGTAGCCTTTCTCCTGTATGGCCCTAAATTGTTTGGCACAAAAGTATTCGAGGGAGCATATACAGTTATATGAATCTGCCTGTGATTTAAGATCATCCTTGAGGGCACTATTACTGGCCTAATCAATAAGGTTGGCAACCACCAGAGCTAGGCACTCTCTGTGGTGGCCCCTATCCTATGGAATTCCCTCTGACATGAAATACAGTTAGCACCACCTGTGAAACCTTGCAATTGGAAAGGTTTTATGGATTTTATGGTTGTTACATTTAAAAATATGTTGTTATTGGCTTGTTTAAAACAATTTAAATTTAAAGTGCATTCATAATTTGTTTCTGATACTAAATATCCTTTTGAGCTAGCTTGGAGAGACCATTGGCTTAGAAGGTGACTTTGAAATATATCAAACAAGAAACAAACAGCATCAGGAACTAAAATGCTACTAGTGGCAGGCTCCTCGCAGGGATACGGCAGAGATCTATGAACTGTTATGCCAAATGTGTATGGCCTGCAGAAGACAGGGTGATGAAAAGAGAGAAAGGCCTGATTTGGCCAACAGCTCTTAAGTACTAAAATGTGTCAATGTTAATAACATATAACCTAAAATACATTGCTATTTGCACAGGCATTTACAAATGCTTGTTTGCAACATTTTGGTTGATGACTTCATTTTTATGTTTGTTTTAACAATGAAAGAAATTAGCACAATATTGTATTATCATTTACACTTACTGTACCTGTGCTGATATCTTACAGGAATGTTTTAAATAAAATAAAATAAGTAGTCCTAAACTAATAGTGCATACTTCTAATCAGTCTGTAAATCACTATGAACTGAATGAAATTTGTTACTAAAGTATGGGCAGTGATTAATGAGCACCAAAGCAAATTAGCCATGTCCGTCAAATGAAAAAAAAAGACAGAGAGAAGCTGGGTTTTAACTTTGTTCACAGTAGTTGCAAAATGCTTAAATGCAGAATATTTCCAAGTCCCTGACTATGCACAAATCACTGAAGTAGTTCCATGACCCTGACACATTTCTTCAAGAATGGAGGCTGTATTTTACAAGTCAAAGAGATAAAATTTACAGAAAACGTTTCCCTCACTGTTTTGCATCAGTGAACCACAAAACAATTGTGGGCTTCTTTTTTAAAAGTTAAAAAAATCAACTTTTTTTTCAAAAAAAAAAGAAGAAACCATAGACCACTCTTGATTATGGTTGGAGAACCATTTAAAGCAATTCCAACATAACTAGGAAAGGTCATGACATATTTAGGATCACTCTTGAATCAATATGTACAACAGACCAGTTTACTTTGGATACAATCCATGAAGAACTTCTTGTGCACACAAAATAAATGCTCCAGAAATAATTAGAAGCTGTGTATAAGAATATATCTGCAGCTCCCATACAGCTCCCATTCATAAAAAGGTAGATTTATTGTGAAGACATTTCTGACCAGTTAGGCTTCTTATCTCAGTTTTAAAGAGGCAGCAGAATAATAAGCATTAATACTAACTGGGAATAAAAAATAAGCTTTTTAGACAATCTAAACTTTAACATGAACATTATCTCTCTTGTTGAGAAGGAGAGTTATTTGTGTAAAATTTTAAAATAAATGACAAAACTATTACCACTGTGGTCTAATTTGTTCTTGGTATCTCTCTCTTTCCAAGTGATAATACATCAGCAAACGCATCTGCAATCTCCCTACTGAGAATCATTTATAAATCTGTGGTAAGTAATAATGTCAAACAAAATGGTGCACAGGTAGTGGTCTAGTTCAGCCAGTTTTCCTCATCAATACATTCCCAATCAAAAAATACAAAATTTTAGCTTGTTTTGACTATTTTTGCGCCATTGTTTTCATTGGGAGAATCCTAATTAACTTTAGCTGGCTAGAAAAGTGGCTGTTAATAGAGAATAGATGAGCACTGAAGAGAGGGAATCTCCTTCTCTTAGGGGGTAGGCCCTAATTTAAATCAGGGCCATGGTGTGTGGAAACCTCAAGGTTTTTCCAGTGTTTCACTCATTTCAATTGAAAAGACTTATTCATTTTGGGATGAACAGAAGGGACAAAGAAGAGCCTCTGGTTTTTAAAGTCAACTTCACTCTAAGAAATGAATCATTTTCAAAACCTCAAAATGACTACTTTACAGACTACAAATGAGCAACCGCCTTTTTTCTTGGGAGAGGTTGAAAAACATGCTCTTCCTCTGCTGGCAGGTAAAGAGCTTTGCACCTGAACAGGGAACTAACTGGCTATACAGTGAGGTCTTTTAATGGAAGGGTGGCTACTGCACTTTATTACTGTCATGTTTTAAACGATTTGACATTGTTTAAGGTATTGATTTGTTTAACATGGAGATGTCTTTTTTTAGCATTTTAATTATTAGGTTTCTACTCATGTTGTTGTTGTTATGTACCATCAAGTCAAGTCCCAACTTATACCAACCCTATTCCAGGGTTGTCTTGGCAGAATTTGTTCATCAGATTTGCCATTGCCTTCTTCTGAGACTGAGAGAATATGACTTGCCCAAGGTCATCCAGTGGGCTTCCCTGACTGAATAGAGATTTGAACTCTGGTCTCTCGGAATCCTAGTCCACCACTCAAACCATCACACCATACCGACTCTTTAATTCATGTATCTTATTTTAATTTATATTGTGAGCTTCCTTGAGATCCATTTGGGAGAAAGGCAGGATAAAAATGAAATGAAAGCATACAAATCCTTAAGCACTGACAAAAGAATGAAACGGAGTGCTGTAAGAAAAATGCTGCTTATTAGCTAGAAACATCTAACTGACATGTGTCAGATGTTCATGCCACTAGAAATTAGACCTTTTGAGGGTCTTCTTTTTCATTGCAATACTAATACTATTATTCTTTATTAAGAACAAATGGGATCAGAAACTAGTTAAACTAGGTTTAAGCCCTCCTCCTGTACCTCTTTAATATAATTAAATATAATTAAAATAACAGGCAATATTAATAAATTACAAGTTGACAATTCTGCACTCAAGACAATAAGAAACATTTTGCCAAAACATGTGTCTTGACAAATGTGGGTGCATATTTTCACACACCAGATCTAAAACAGCTGAATAGTGGATGGGAGGCTTTGTTTGTTTACAGTAAATGAAAGAGAGGCATAACTTACTGCACTGTCCCATCAAGCAGAGACTGGCATCCAATAGCTTGCACTAAATGGTGTTTACGTGAAGGGAGGGAGGGGGGAGTTTTCTAAGTCTCTAACGGCCAGCTGTGACAGCTTGACTCTGAATGTGTAGAAAGAACTGTCAGCAGAAATCCTGGCATCTAGAATCCAGACAACTGTTTGCCACCAAGAGGTGGTTTGTACTTGTGCCAAAATGGATTTTGAGAGACAAGCAAACAGGACATTAATTCTAGCAAAGGAAACACGAAATGCAGGGGAACACTGAGGAGGGGGCTGAGTTCAGGATCTCACATTTTGAGGATGAGCACTTGATGGCTCTCCTGTCAACAGCTCATCATTTAGCTCGCCAGCTATGAAGGGCATGGACATTAGATCCCTCTTGCCCTAAGCTGGCCCTGCAGTGTGGAATGTTGGCAGAATCCTGAGATCTCTCTCCTGCTTGCTGAAACGAAACGCCCAGCCATCTGTTGGGAGGCAATGATTTCCCCGTCAACTGATGCCTGCTCAGAGCCTTCAACAGGCCCTTATGTGGCAAAGTCTCTCAGAAGCCCTTATTCTTTAGGGAAAAGACCACTTTGCCCCAGAGATTTGCTGGAGAATTCTTCAGAGTTTTCTAGAATGTAGGAGCCAAGCAGCTGACCATTTTGGCCTGCCCTTCCCTAAAGGAATAGATTACCAAAAGTGGGGAGGTGGAGAGAGTGAGAGAGTTGTAATAGTTAAAAATATCTTTACTCAGAAACAGAGTGTGTTTTTAAACAGCATATGTAAATGCAGAAAAGACTCATCAAGCTAACTGAGTAAGGTGTTCCTGACTGTCAGGAGTGTATCATATGTTTGTTCACTAAATTCAGTGAGATTTGGGCCAAGTCCAGACATACCAATCTCAGTCCAATCAATTATGAATATTGGCTCAAGAAAAAGCAGTTTGCTCTTTACTGTACCCTGTGTTTTAGCACTGAGATTATGGCTTTTTAAATTGTGTTTCCTATAATATCCAAACCAGGAAACAATGGTTTAATTCTCACCAACTGATCAAGATCTAAAATTACATTGCTAAACAAGGACTAAACCACAGTTTCTCACTCTGAATATAACGGAGACAAGAGGGAGGCGAGGGGAAAGATGAGGAAGGAGTTTATGGCTACATGTCTTGTTCACAGAGCAAGAAACTGAAGATGACCAGCCCAAAACTGTTACATCTGAATTAAGATACATCTGATTAGTCAATCTATAATTATTTTTGGAACTGGAAACTGTATTCCTCCTACCTTAAGACGTTTCTGTCAGTAAGATGGTCTGTATACCACCCAGCTACCTATACAAGCCAACTTAATAAGTACTATTACTTTTTATAGGATGAAGTAGAGGAATTACATTTGGCAGTCAAAATTTCCTGTCCTATCCTATTGATAATGTAGTGATAGCTCATTCTCTGAACTTGGACTGCTCAGTTAAATATGAGCATCTGAGCAGGCAAGAGGCTGTTGGGATAGCTAATACGTCAAGAGTGGTTGTGAACTTGGAATAGCCTTAGGTAGATAGTTGAGAAGGAATCTGCACATTTTGTATACCATCATCTTCTTGGTATTTGCCTTCTACAAGAGAAGCAGAAGAAGCTTAGAGTGGACAAGTGACTTAACTGATATTTATCTCCCTGACTATTATTTGAAAAGATTTGAAAAAATGTTGCAGCAAGAAGGTGCTGGAAGGAGTGCAGTTTTGCTTAACAACTGGTACATACTCTTAAGTTCATTCCTTGAACTAGCAAAATGGTTGGACAGGGACTGAAGCAAGTATATTCACTTGCAGTTGGAAAGGTTTTATGGATTTTATGGTTGTTACATTTAAAAACATGTTGTTATTGGCTTGTTTAAAACAACTTAAACTTAAAGTGCATTTATAATTTGTTTCTGATACTAAATATCCTTTTGAAGAGACACTAATTGAGTAATTAATTAATGGAATGGAGTTGCTAAATTGTCCATTGTTTGACTCTGACAATTCTTGGAATCAGGCCCTTTTTTCCGGCTAGCACTTACAACAAATGTCTTGGATGAGAAAAGAGATACGAACAAGACATTTCGTATGTTTAATTGACTTGGTAGTGAAGACCACAAATAGATGTTGTAGATATAAATAATGTTTATTTCAACACTGCAAGTAGTGGGAAAGAACCTACCTAATCACTGAGGCAGAAGCTAGTCTTGCCCAGAGGCAGCCTTCAACTATTCACAGCCTGTTTCACCAAAGTTTTCAAGTTGTTTTTCTATGGGCCTCAGCGTGCTTTGTGCAGTGGAGCACAGCACATCAATTTTTAATCTTTGCAGCCTCTCTCTTCTGACTTCCTTAGTTTCTTACTTTCAAGAGTTACAACACTTCACATAAATTCTGCCCACTTCATAAAATGTGCCAGGGTTGTATCACTATTCCTTCTAAGTGGATGGCATTCTCACAAATGTGATTGTGCCTTTCAGAGGAAAAGAGGATACACAACATATTAATGTTGTACACAAAGGCAGGGCATGACAAAGAAAGTTACAAAAAACAGTTCAAAGGTAAGCTTGAATCTTGCTTCCCATGGTCTGATTTTCAGTGATATTCCTCTCAAGAGAAATATGGATGTTTCAATGTGGTATGGATATTTTGTCTCCAGATGTGGTAGCCAGTGGCAGGGATGGTAGAAAGGAAAGGTAATTTACTCCCTATTTCCAGCTTCTGGTGATCTATGAGTTTGAATAGCAGCCTACATAATGTGGTAAGGGGAGCTCTAGAACAGCTTTGCATGAGGCACAGACAGCTACCATGGGAAAGAAAGAGTGAGAAAGATACATTATCTCAAGAGGAACTCCATTTGTGGTTTACCATATCAAATTCAATTCTTAAGGTTGTCAGGTATCCTCAACATTTAGCAGCATAGCAGAATAGATGCATAAATAAGTAAACATTCTTGAAAATATTGCTCAGTGCCCAACATTTCCACAAATCAATAGCGGCTGCTAGCTTCCATGTCAATGGGGTAGAGAAGCCACTTGAAGTTTTAGAATGGGGCTGTCAAAGATGATGAACCTTACCCTTCAATTAGGTTCAGAGCATTGGATAACTCTGTTAAACTTTGAACAGCTCTTTTAAAGACTAAAATTGACAGCTGGGTCACCACCATACCAACATGGATGCTACCAAATGCCACTCCCACAAATGATAGAAAGTTCTAAGAAATTTTTACTCATCTTTTTCTTTAGCAAGAATGAGCACTGAAGCAGATATTTGATGGACACAATGAGTAGGTGAAAAGGAAGCAAACACACAAGCAATACCCCTTCCACCCCCCAAAAAATAATATAGAGAAAATAGAAGTTTTATGTAGTCGAGAAGTCAGATTACAACAATATACATGTAGAACTGGACCCACAAAATGAATCTGAAATTCAGATATATGTGTTTATATTCATTAGTTAACACTGAATCCACAGTAATATTGGAAGGTAAGATTACCAGTTTTGCCATCATGCACTTGTGTGGCAGAAGCATTCAAGCTATGCTTTCCTTTTCCTGCTCTGTAGCTGGTGCTCTTAAGGAATTAAGGAGTCATTGTGTTAGCAAAGACGGTGACAGGCCTCTCCAGAATAAAGTACTTTATTATCACATTAGTACAGAGGAAAGTCACATAATTAACAGAATTTATCCTCATTTATTCAGTAAAAGCACTAATATTCAATCAATCTTTCTCTGTTTAATTACTTTCCTTTACACTATTTTTTTCTTACTTGACCCCTCAAGTACTAGAGTACAGCATTTGTGAAGCCTCCCTTTTAAAATTCCACTTACAATGCTAGATGCTATTCATCCAAATATGCATAAAAATGGCACTGGAGTCTGCCACAGCTCACAGGCTGCCACTAAGTCAGCAACCATGCCAATATTACACTTTTGATAGAAGAACCTCTATTAAGTGATGACATATAACAGAATTACATCAATTGTAATACGACACTGACATCCAAGTGCCTGCTGTACCTGGTTGAACTGCACTTTCACAACCATGAATAGCTATGAACCTCAGCAGCACATAAGGTTCGATTTACACATGGAGCAAAGGGAAGTGAAAATCGGATAAGAGTGTCTTGAAGGCCCATAATTATTTGTACCACCTGCATTTAAAACAACTGAAAAACACCATATCCCTAGTAAAAAAAGGGGGGAGGAGGGGGGGACTCTACCACAGCAAGGTTTTCCACATGATGTGCTGTTCATTTGCAGAGTTTTTCCTTCATGCAAAGAAGCATTAAAATTACATCTTCAGTCTGCCGCATGAAGTGATATAGCCCATTCTACTACTGCAGAACCCAGTCTCCTGCATCTGCAAGTTTTAAACCATAGCCCTTTATGTAAAACAATTTCCTAGGGTCAATGCACTGCAAGTAATAGCCAAGTACGGATTTGGGTTTTCTGACTCCATATACTTCTGCCTCTTTTTGTAAACTGGTATGTTGTTTCTTTTAAAAATGGAGCAATATGAATCATGCAAAGACAACTTCCAGAATAAGTAGTTGAGGCTTTGTTATATTTGTTGGTTTGAGTGATTGATTGTTTTTATTTCTGCACAAATATTGCAAGACAAATCTATTAAACCTATTTCAATTCAGTAATGTTTTGCATACATCTAACAAACCCAAACATACTTTGATGAAATTTGCTGGGTAACATACAAAAATGCCGCAAAAATCAATACAAAACACAATTTTGTACTGATAGGAGGTTTTTACTGATTTCTCTCAAAATAACACCTGCTTAATGTTATCTTCTCTCGTATATACCACATGTTCCTATGATTAGTAACATATAAGAAAGGATTTACCCGCAGTCTAACTCAATATAATCTGTGTTGCTGCTCTGAAAGTAGAGGTGAACCACGCTGTTGATATATGGCAAGGTTGGAGAAAGTGAAAGCTTGGGGCCAGTTGCAGCTCCAAGACTATTTCAAGGCCTCAAGTATATTTTGCACCCCCACTTGAGTCTTCTGGACTCTTTTTTTTTTTTTCTTGCAAAAATAAGAAAGTGAATTGCCTGCTCTGGAAATCTCCAACAGCAGTGATTCACCTTTTTCAATAAGTCACAGGAAAACCATGCACTGTTTAACATTAAAGAAAACCCTTTTCAAAACCAGAAGTGGGACTTTTGGCCACTTTGATGGGTATTCACCATTTTTTGTGTACCTTTTTGCAATCCATCCAGCTGCCAAAATTTCCAGAGGCAGAAAACTGAAATCCAGACTTGCTGAAGTTGCTTATCTCAATAGACAGAACAACATTCAACCAGCAATTACACTTAGTTCCTTGGACTAGAATCTTAATTTGTAAACAGAATGTCAAATTGGTTAAAAGCTAAACCACTCAAAATTCACAAACTGTCATGTTTGAAGCTTTAATTGTACAATCAAATAAATGCATGAGATGAAAAATGTTACTTGTTGCATCACCACTTCAAAGGTAGTGGTTTACTTTGGAATCACAGACAATGTAACCTAGCATTATAGGCAGATGTTCCAGTGCAAATTGCAACATTACAAAAAATGTGTACACAGAAACACATGTAGACAAATAGGCATGTACAGAGTTGATTTCAAAAGATGCTTCTATTTCGTGGCACTGTTTCTTTTTGCAAAGCATCCTGAAAACCATTCCATAGCACAAACTTAAACGTGAGAGAAAATCAGATTCATCTCCCTCCAAAGACCCACTCCTGTGCAGATGTTCAAGCTGTTCAAAAATGCTCTGCTGAGAATTTAGCAAACTTTTTTCAATGTTTGTTGAGTGGGCTCGGAAATAATTAAAAACCAAAAAGGATTTACCCACATCCAAGTGACATTTTGATGGTTCGAGTTATCGATCCCTCCCTTGTCACCACATAATTATTTCAATTTAAAACCACTTGCTTTATGTACTTTTTCTCCCTCAACACCATGTTGATCTGCTTGTGATTAACCAAACAAGGTCATAGGAAATAATGAGAAGAAAGAGTTTCAGAAAAAGAAAAGAAATTTTTTTTGTCTTTCTGTTCCCTATTGATCAGTATTCTGTTCTGGGACATATTAGCACACAATTCTCCATGTCTGTAGAACAAATGTTCACTAAACTTGATGCTTGGGAGATTCTGCCCTTGTGAAACAAAAGGCACTTGAAACCACATTCAAGGCCTGAACTATACATAAATCAGGTGATGGGTCTTGCCAGCACAATTGCCAAGCTCCCCTTCTTGCTAATTTCTCATTCTAATTAGTTTCTGAGATACAACACTTGTACAGTTGTTACAGATACCCAAGCCAGCTTTACCAGTCAAGAGATAGTTCTCATGAGTGAGTGACTTTGATCAACATGAGAACTTTGAAAAATCTCCTTCCTATTATAAACCAGCAAGAATCTAGCTCGTATTTCAAAATTTGAATTTTTGCCTTACATCTCCACCCTTTGTGTGACCATTCACAAGTCTACCAACTACAAAAATACATTTGAAGGTAATATTTTAAAGGACACCAATAAAGTCTTTCAAGTAGCAAGGGCAGCATTAATTTCTAATTGCTTCTAATATCTTCTACTATTTCATTTCAGTCATCACCAAGAAGCAACAACCTTTTGCCAGTTTGTGCATTGTGTCTCTTCCAGTGGTATGCAGTCATGTCTGTAAGCAAAAGCCTTTCAACTTACAACTTCTACATCGCTGTCATTATTTGCTTCCACATTCTGCACGTAACTAAAGTTAAAGGCCTCTTGGCTTCAGCTGTTCCACTGTGTCAGTATCAGAGAGAGTGTGAGATGCATTCCAGAGACTGGGGATTAACCTCTGGGATGACACCCAGTTTCAGCCTTAGCCACACTAAATCCCCACCAAAGCTGTAACAGCCATGGCTGATTTAGAACCTAAACTGTAAATCTTCTCTTCACACTGTCTTTCTAAAAGGATGAGTGGAAAGATTTCCTTGCCAACCAATTGAGGTACTTTACATAAAGAGACCTGCAGGTGTCAATGTGAAGAAGCGCTAAGGACATCTTTGCACAGACAAATGTTTTGACAAGCATACAAAGAGTGACTGCTTAGAACAAGGGAACAGCAATTTTTTAAAGAAACATCAATATCTGTACTTTAAAAGTTAATTTCTCCCTTCTTCAGAAGAATTTTAACACCATGGGTAAAATCAGAATATATAAATGAAATTACACCAGTGTAATTTCATTTATATATTCTGATTTCACCCGTGGTGTTAAAATGCCACACTTTCTGTATATTTATTAGCGAAGGTGCATTAGACCAAAATAAAGGAGGTATTTTCCTATACACACATAGCTCACAGAGCTTTTTGGAGCAGATAAAGCCTATATGACACAACTGGTGTACTACTAATCTATGAGTTCCTCAAATTAAGAGTCAGAGAATGCACCCCCCATTATTGCAATTCTAATACAAAACATTAAAACTATCCAATATCAAAAACGTGCTCAAAGATCAGCCAACAGGTAAGCCCATGCCTCTACAGATTTGGCCTGGCAGTTCAAATCATGTTCATAAAACTGGATTCTTTTTAAAAGACCAATGAAATTAAAATTCAAAGGGAAAAAGCATCCGCTGATCCATATCACAAGATTGTTCGGAATATAAACTAGGGATCATGGACATTGTCCCTTTCATTGCTTGGAGGAAAGGTGGCATAAAAATAAATAAAAAAAATGTTAAAAGTTTTTTATTAATCTATTCTTCTGGTCTTCATAATCAGACTAGATGAAAGAACAATTGTACATACTATTGACCCACCTATGCAGGATCATCTAGCACACAACCTCAGCAGCTGCAAGCTATGCGCCAGTGCTTGAGTAACATACCCATGAGCCACATTATATGCCAGAATCTTGCTGATGCTGTACACTGCTGTACAGGGAGGGCAAGAGGAGAAAAGACCAGGGGTGCTGCAACTGTTAAAGAAGGCATTGAAGAATAGGATACTAAGAGATTTTGTCTGTTTTCCCTTCCCATGACTCTGGAAAAGCCAAAACCAAGGATTTCAACCACAGTCTGTATCTTAGTTTTCCCAAACTGCAATATCATGGAAATGCCATCATTTTCTGGCTCTGTGGGTTAAAAAAAGAAAAAAGAAAGAAAGATGGCTGCCACAAAAACACTGCTGCAGTAGCAGCTGTTGTATTTCACCCACAAGGTCACAAAATGAAAGAAACTTTGTGACATTGCACTTTTAGAAAATTAAGATGGCAGCAACAAGCCCTGCAGGGCTGGAGCACAAGCCAGGGAAATATCATCATTGGCAGTGGATTCCAGACTATCATAGCAGCTGTTCAAAGGTGCTTGATGATGACTCTAAACCTCTTCTGTGTGAATCTTTGCAAATAGATCGAGCTCTGCCTTGTTCCTCCTAAATGAAGGAAGAAAATGTGCTGTGAGCCACAAACTGCAGTTTGACAGCATCCTAATGCCTCTACTTTGTTTTGTGTTCTCCCCAGAGAAGAGTTCTAGTAGTTCGCTGTCCTATTTCTCTTCCTATTTGGTTCAGTGCCTGGAAACCAAAACAAGCAGCCATAAGCCCAGAGGATACAGAGAGCTGCATGGGTCACTCTGCAGTAAGCACTGAGCCTGTCGGGCCTGCAGCTGTAAGGCACGCCTATTCCTGGTTTCTCTCCCTTTCCTGCCTCTCCCTTGGCTAAAACATCACAGCATGAAGGAGGCAGACAGAATATCCCCATGTGCAGGGTGCTAGGCACGATCCCTGCCAGACCACCTCAGGGTTGTTCTGTGGCAGCAGGACTTTGCCTTGCCTTGCCTTGCTTTCCACTGTTTTCTGCAGATCTTCTTTCCCTCTGTTCCACACACTTCAGGTTTTTGCTCCCTAAAGGGATGCATGAAGGAGAAGCTCAGATCTGCCACGCTTTCTTAAAGGCTTTAAAAAAATAGTTCTAAGCAGTGGTTCCCCCATTGTTCTGAGGCACTTAGAGAATAAAAACTCTGACTTCCTTTGCAGCAGGGAGCCTTGGCAATGAGGACGGAATCTAGCATGTGGTTACTATTTTAAGGATTGCAAGGAAGGAGTTGTATGTGTAAAGGCCAAAGTGCCTCATCTGAGCAGTGTGTGTACAGTCATAGTAAGCAGCAGGGAAACATGTCTCTATTCCTGTTTTAAATGGATGGCTAAGTTCCACACGTTGTTAGCTGTTTTTCTCTGTAGTACTTTCCGCCTCCCTCTCAAGAAGCATACAAAAAAATCCTGGAGGACAGCGGAGTGCTGTATTATTCCTACAAGCTGTTGTTCAGAGGGTGTGGTGTTTTGTAGCTGGTCTTCTTCGTTGTTCATCTTCGTCTTTTTTCTTCTGGCACTTTGTTGGTCAAGTGTTGACATCTTAAGTTGTTCTGGATTCAGTACATATTGCAAACGTTGCAGGCACATGTCATTTTTATAGTAACAAGACACTGGGAGAGTTTAATTAGTCATCTCAGAAACAACTTCTGGAAGAGTCCCATCTGGATTCTCCAGCGATGCTAGGGGAACAAAAGGAATCTGTCCACACTGCTATATGATGCAGCCTTAGTAGCTGTAGTCATAGAATCATAGAATCACAGAGTTGGAAGAGACTCCAGGGGCCATCAAGTCCAACCCCCTGCTATGCAGGAACACCCATCAAAGCATTCCCAACAGATGGCCATCCAGCCCCTGCTTAAAAACCTCCAAAGAAGGAGACTCCACCACACTCCAAGGCAGCATATTCCACTGCCGGACAGCTCTGACCATCAGGAAGTTCTTCCTGAGGTTCAGGTGGAATTTCCTTTCCTGCAGCTTTAATCCATTGCTCCTCGTCCTGGTCTCCGGAGCAGCAGAAAACAAGCCCGCTCCCTCCTCGACATGACATTCCTTCAAATATTTAAACATGGCTATCATGTCCCCTCTTAACCTTCTCTTCTGCAGATTAAACATACCCAGCTCCCTATGCCATTCCTCATAGGGCATGGCTTCCAGACCCTTCACCATTTTGGTCACCCTCCTCTGGACATGCTCCAGCTTGTCGACATCCTTCTTGAACTGAGGCACCCAGAACTGGACACAGTATTCCAAATGAGGCCTAACCAATGCAGAATAGAGTAGTACCATTACCTTCCTAAATCTAGACACCATACTCCTATTGATGCAATCAAGAATCACGTTGGCTTTCTTGGCTGCCGCATCACACTGCTGACTCATGCTCAGCTTGTGATCTACCAAGACTCCTAGATCCCTTTCACATGTACTGCTATCCAGCCACGCATCCCCCATTCTATATTTGTGCTTTCCATTTTTTCTGCCTAAGTGTAGGACTTTACATTTGTCTCTGTTGAAATTCATTTTGTTAGCTCTGGCCCAGCTCTCCAATCTGTCAACGTCATTTTGAAATTTGATCCTGTCCCCTGGGGTATTAGCAACCCCTCCCAATTTGGTATAATCTGCAAATTTGATCAGCATGCCCTCCACTCTTTCATCCAAGTCATTGATAAAGATGTTGAATAGCACTGGGCCCAGGACAGAACCCTGTGGCACCCCACTAGTCACTTCTCTCCAGGATGAAAAGCAGCCATTGGTGAGCACCCTTTGGGTTTGGTCGGTCAACGAATTACAAATCCAACTAACAGTAGCCCTGTCCAGCCCACATTTTACTAGCTTCTTTGCAAGAATGTCATGGGGAACTTTGTCAAAGGCCTTACTGAGGTCAAGATATGCTACGTCTACAGCATTCCCTTCATCTATCAAGCCTGTAACCCTATCATAAAAAGAGATAAGATTAGTCTGGCATGACTTATTTCTGAGAAATCCATGCTAGCTTTTAGTGATTACGGCATTGCTTTCTAAATAATTACAAACTGACTGTTTAATGATCTGCTCTAGGATATTTCCTGAAATTGATGTCAGGCTGACCGGGCGATAATTATTAGGGTCCTCTTTTTTCCCCTTCTTGAAGATGGGGATGAGATTTGCCCTCTTCCAGTCTGCTGGGACTTCTCCTGTTCTCCAAGAGTTCTGAAAGATTATTGCAAGTGGTTCAGAAATGACTTCTGCCAGCTCTTTTAATATCCTTGGATGTAATTCTTCTGGCCCTGGGGACTTGAATTCATCTAGTTTAGCCAGATATTCCTGTGCTACTTCTCTACTTATTCTGTGCTGCATTTCCCTTGCTTCCTTACCTACTCCCCACGCCCCAGGTTGGGTACTTCTATCCTTTTGGGAGAAAAGTGAGGCAAAGAAGGTATTGAGTAGTTCTGCCTTCTCTCTTCCCTCCGTTATTAATTGGTCACCTTCTCCACGCAGTGATCCTATCATTTCTTTGTTTTTCCTTTTGCTGTGGACATATCTAAAAAAAACCTTTTTATTGTTTTTAATGTCTCTGGCAAGCCTGAGTTCATTCTGTGTTTAGCTTTTCTGACCTTCTCCTGACATATCCTGGCTATTTGCTTGAATTCCTCTTTGGCGGTTTCACCATTCTTCCATTTCCTGTACATGTTTCTTTTAACACTTAGCTCAGCTGAGAGTTCTTCAGTCAACCTTTCTGGTTTCTTTAGAGACCTGCCATTTTTCCTCCTTATTGGCACAGTTTTCAATTGTGCCTTCAGTATCTCACTTTTAAGAAACTCCCATCTGTCATGAACTCCTTTCTCTTTTAGTATTCTTGACCATGGGATTTCAGCAAGTAACTCCCTAAATTTACAGAAATCAGCTTTCTTAAAGTTTAGGATGCATGTCTGGCTACAGTTTGCTTCTTCTTCCCACTGAATGACAAACTCTGAAAGAGCATGGTCCCTCCCCCCTAAGGATCCCACCACCTCCACCTCATCAACTAGGTCATCCCCGTTAGTCAGGATCAGATCTAAAATAGCCTATCCCCTTGTTGCCTCTTCCATCTTCTGAATCATGAAATTGTCTGCAAGGCAAGCGAGGAATCTGTTGGACCTTGCGGTCTTGGCAGAGTTTGACTGCCAACAAATATCAGGATAATTGAAATCTCCCAAACAGTCAAATAAAGATGCAGATCCTAATGCACACAGAGGTGGTGGTACAAGCTTAGTTCTTTTTTAAAGGGATCCTGAGCTGAGTCATGCCCAGTCACACCTACTGCAAGTATCTAAAGCTGGCTAAGTCATTCTGGCACTTAGACTCCTACAACAGCATCCTGCTGTGAATAAAATGCATCCATAATCAATTAAATAACTAACACATTATACTAGTCAGGTTAACTGCCTGAATAGTAGGGCCAACTCTAAGGAGTTAACCTCCTCTAAAACTATGCATGTTAAGGCTGACATTGCCCGTAACGCAGGCTGTAAGAATTGTGGATGGATCTTGTCAGCTGTAGGTCCACCTGGCCATAACGCCCAGAATATGATAGCAGGCAATCCTAAAGCAAGGCCAGAATGAATTAAAACGATAGTGGGATTTTCTCACTGGGACAGTCACTTAACCTGTGCTTTCATTATGCTAGGAAGCATTCAGATAAGCAGTGCACTGATTCTAGGCATGCATAGCTTGTGGTCACAGGAATTCTGGATCTAAACTTTCGTATGTTTTTTGCCCTTCTTCCATTACTCCAGTTCTTCTGCCAAAACATCCACATTTTTTGAAAAGCTGAATTCAAAGAGCAGTCGGAGTTATATAAAATTCATATTGAGATGGTAATATTTTTAATTCTAGTAGTTCTGTTTAGAGCAGTTAGCTTTCATTGCTAAGCAATTTCACTGGGAGTATTTAAAAAAAAAAAATTAAAAAAATACTGAGGATACATGTGAAAGCCTCCCTCTTTACAACAAAGCAGTCTTTTCAACAAAGTTTGGGTACAGATAATGAGTTATTGGTAAGTATGTTTCTTTTTTCCCCCAACTTATAAAGAAGCATAGGAATTCTGATTCCTCTAAAGGCCAGACGCCTCCCCCCCCCCCAATACACAGAGGGAGAATGAGAGAAAGAGAGAGAAAGAGAGAGAGAGCGCGCAAAATGGCATTGCATTAGGCTGAATTATATTGGAGGGGGAACACTTGAAAAGAACAACAACACCTCCTAAACCCTCTGAAACTTGCTAAAAATAGAGGCTGTAATGGTGCACTGAAGAGGACGAGCCTGAAATGTGGTGCTACAAGCTACCAAGCTCTAGAGCCTGCCCACTCCCGCTCTAAGGCATGCATAATAAGTTGCATTATGATTGTCATGTAATGAAGAATAACTTCATTCCTCTTCCATTGTGGCTGTAATTACTGTACTTATTTTTATAGTTAGGTGTGCTTAGATCCCAAGCCAATGGTTTTAGGTGTGCCTGGGGTCACAGGCTGATGCTTTTAGCCATTCTCACTTTTTAAAAAGGTAAAAAGTAGGAAGGTAAATATTTTAGTTGCTTTTGAATAGCAACAATAAAAAGCAACAGTAGTTGTTTTTGAATAACAACTGAACATTTTAACTCTTTCATGGCAAGTAGCTATGGGGCAGGGAGAACTTTTGGATCTGGAATTGCTTCTGATTACTGTTTAAAAATAACATCCCAATTCTTAATTATTTTTACCCATTTTTTATTATTGTATTATTTTTATTATTTCATTATTTATTATTCTATTATTATGTTTACTCATTTTACTTATTTTTACTCTTATTTATTTTTACTTGCTTATTAATTTTTACTTATTTTTACTCAGCAAAAGAACTCCTTTGTGAGGGAGACAACTTCCCTTTGAAGCAACATGCACAGCCTTGAATTCACTCAAGGGATGCTCCTCATCCGTGTGTGTGTGCATCTGTGATGTAGGCCAATTTCGTCTTCCTCTGCACCTCACTATTCCCCATGGGAAGCTTCACTGTAGTCTAGTGAAATCGCCAAGACAGTATGGAAGGCAATAGGCCATTGGTGGGGGGGCTGCGTGGAAAACTGAGAAAATCCCCCCCCTTCCTCCAGTGGGAATATCTCCTGGATTTATGAATATAAACATCCTTTCAATTTACAGAAGGGATACTCTCCATTTTCATTACACTGATATATTATCCTTCAGCCTATTCCCAGGTAAGATATCAGTACAGCAACTAAAACAATATAAGCTAAAAAAAAAAAAGCATGTTAACTTATGTATGTTTTTATTATTATGGGTTTATCTGTTGTAGGGATAGACTGGAAATTGACAGTTTCTTGAATGCGGTCAAATTTTGACTTCCTGTCTCCTCAATTCAGTAAGAAAATTCAGCAAGAAATTCAGCAAGAAAAACAACACGCACAAATTGAAGGATTAAAATTGTTCCCAGCAAAACATAAACTAAGAACTGTGCAAGAGTTTGAAAAACTCTACAACTTCGCAGTTAAAACTTATACTCACAGTCATATTTACTATATGCAGAAAACTGCACAGCTTCAGAAATAAAAATAAACCTCATCCACTTACATTATTTTTCACTATATATTTTGGGAAAGTGTCAAAAATGTAAAACTAAATTGCACACTATACCCTTATACAAACAACAGAGTGAAATGTTTGATGTTGTGGCTTCAGCCTTTGCTGGTCTGAAAGCTGAGTAATCCCAAATGTTCGGCAGCAGGAAAAGAAACTCTGGCCAACTGAAGCTGCAGTCAAACATGGTTTTGTTGTGCAACTGTACTAGATGTCACACATTTTTGTTATGCAACATTATTACAGTACAATATTTTTGTAAAATACATTTGTTGTACAACATTGCTGTTTTCTGTGTAAAAGAAAGCAATGTTGAACAACAAAATCTGCACAACAATAATGTTGTACAAAATCAGCAATGTTGCACAAAAATAACCATGTGCAACATTGCTGTGCAACATTGCTGATTTTGTACGACATTCTTCCACAACATTCTTATCATGCAACATTGCTGTTTTGTGTTTTGCATAAAAAAATGTTATGCAGAATCCAGCAGTGTTACAGAAAAATAGGCATGTGGTTTTGGTGTGCAACATTAGGGGTTTTTGCATGATTTTGTGGTGCAATATTTTTGTGGTACAACATTTTTGTTCTGTAACATTGCTGTAAAAGCAATTTAAAAGAAGCAATCTTGTACACATGTGGCTACACAAAAGTAAATCTTTCCATGACAAAAGCTGCAAAATTTTCAGAATAGGCTCTGCAGTTCTCAAGAGATCCTGCATATCTTCCTGACAACTGTGCAAACTATGAAAACTTTTCTGGAGAAGCTGTACAGTATGTTGCTTCCAATATGTTGCTTTATTGTATTTATAATGCTTTGATGATTGCATGATACCATGAAGTTCTAATCACAATGAAATATAAAAATGTTTCAAATAAATGAAAGATACAATCAAGCAAATAATGTTTAAAAAAACATTTTAAAAATCTAAAATAACAGCAGAAGAGAACCTAAGGTACCAACCACATTTTAAAAGCACTTGGAATACAGGTAAAATCTCTGCCTTGTACTGCTGCAAAGATTAGGCATCAGGAAAGCGTTCTTAGGTAGAACTTCTTAAAGTTTGGTGCCATAATCAAGAAGACCCTCTCCCCAAAGGATTATCAATTAATCTCTTCTGAGTCAACCACTAATGACTTTGAAAATATAATCGTTATTCTACTTCCCAGGTGAATCTAGGATCAGTGTCCGACAGATATATACTGTTTTATAATATGTGGCAATGTTTTTTTTATTTGCCTGTATTATTTCTACTAAATAAATCATATGTTCTATCATTCTTAGAGCCTTTAGATGCAGAACAGCAGCAAGAGTTGTGGTTTTTTTTGTCACTAAACTATACAAATAAAAAGTTTGACACTTATCCTCAAAATAACAAAACACAGACATTCCAAATAATAATCCCATTGGTTTGAGAATAATAAAAATTTTGACCAGGCTCCTATTTCCCTCATTACTTCTTGCACAGAGCAAGGAAACTGGCAGAGAGCAAGGAAAATCAACAAAAATTTACAGCTGAGCCTCTTCAGAAAAGCCCTGACAAAAATTAATTCACCCTTAATGTAAACTTAATCAGGCAGCTCCATCTGAAATCTTTCTACTGGGAAGTCAAGTCAGAAAGCATCAACCAGAGCACATCAATACTGAAATGTCAAGAGCTGGGTGGGTTTTTTGGTTATTTTGCTGATTCTGACACTCTGCACCAAGTCTCAATGAAAGGATTATTTATTAAGACTCTAATTGCACAATAATTAACCTAGCCTCTAAAGTATGTTAGCTTATCTATAAATGTTTAAGTGCAGCTAGTAGCTGTGAAAGCAGTTTAACTCAGTAACTGCCAAAACAATGCAAATATAGGTGCCCTTTTCTGTACTCTGCTCTCTGATGTAAATCAAGATGTCCTCACAACATGGGATTTGGGGCCTAGGCAATTCAAAGTCACTGCTTCTCAGTCTAAGTGCACAGGGACAAATTATCGCCACTTATTGTCCCTTGGTTCCTTATGACAGGAATGCTTTAGATATATAGCACTGATTCACACAGCCTTTCTAATAAATAAATAAATAAATAAATAAATAAGTTTGTATTGCGTGCTTGTTCTGTTGAGCATTCAGTTTTCAGCTTTACTGGAGCAAACTGGTACAGGATTCAAAATGGAGGCTTGAAAACTGAGGGTGGGGCTCACTCCACCATTTGGGGGCAAGGGACTTCTGCTTAGGCCACTGGTCATCAAACTCACTCCTTTTTTTCCTAAATACATTGTACACTTCTTTTTAGGAGGCAAGCTCATTAAACTGAAGTGCTAGCATGCAACACACACACACACACACACCAAGAAATCAGTAACTCTGTGCAGCATGGCCACCTGTGGGAGACACAGAATACAACCCTTTTGGATTCTGAGAAGATGCCATGAGGGACTGCAAAATTATCAGGAGACTGGGACATAGAAGAAGAGATTCCAAGAAGAGCTGGAGACTGGAGAGAGAACAGAGAGAGTAAGAGGCCTGAAATAAAGGAGAGAGAACAAACCATTCAGAGAAGATTACTGAGGAGAAGCTAGCAGTTACCTTCAGCCTTCCTAGCAGTACTTAATCAGCAGCAACTCTACCACCAGGTCATGCGACAAAGTCTGAACCTTCATAACCTGGTTGCACAGCCAGCGATAGGTCTGAAAGCCTTTAAGCATTCATCTTTGATTAACTAAGACATTAAATCCCATCCCCTCATATCATGTTGCTTAGAGACTGAATTGTATATCTAGCTGAACTGTTACCTGCTGCCTCCCTGCTTTCTTTTTTCTGTTGAATACAGTTTATTCCATGTTTCTTTTTTCACAGCAGTGCTCACTTATTTCCACTGCCCTCTTGAGAGGGCTGAGGAAGAACCATGAATTATTTTGCCACCCTATCATGCTTCCCCTTCACTTGTCCCAAATATTATCCCCTTAGTCCCCTCTGCCTAAAGCAGTTGCAAAGTGGGATCTTACACTTTGCTTTCACAATCCTCAAGTATAAGTATACATTTTAAAGCAGCTTTCAAAAATCCCTCCGAGCAGATAATGACATTAAACCATGATACTCTCATATTACAGGAACTTTATATGGCCAAGGTGCTTAAGCTGTATTCTACCAGAAATGGTTACCTTTCTCTTTTCTGCAATCCCACTTGATCCCTAAAAACCTGCTCCAGAGGGGTTATAGGAACTGCAGGAGAGAAGAGGTATCTGGTGGAAACAATTAGATCCATTTTAAATATTCAGTTAAATCCCGCCCTTTAGTTTAGATGAACTGGTTAAACAAGGATTTTGTATTTAAGACAGGGTGAAACTTGTGTGGCCTTCCAATGTTACAGACTCCAACTCCCACCATTCCTCACCATTGGTTCTCCTGGTAGGGCTGCTGCTACTTTCAATCCAACAACAGCTAGAGAGCTACACTCGGATGTGGGACATTCCAAGAGATTTCCAGGGCACCAGTCATTTTAAAAACCCTTTCCTCTGCAGTTTCCTGTAGAAGCAAAGATGGTGATTGTCTTAATTACTCCATTTGGTGCACAGCCGTCCAAATGATCTCCACTCTCACTACTAAAAGGACATTGGTTAAGACATCACCTTAATAGGGTCATGTACATCTCCACCCAAAATGCACCATCACTCTTCTACTGTCACAAAACCTTTCAGCCAAATACTTGACAGCCTTGATCAGGTGCTGTCCAAACATTTTATTAAAACATTTAAAATGATGAATATATCCAATTATTACTATTAATGCAGCTAATACTGACTAATGAGGGGGAAACATTCTAGCTTGTGTCCCGCAATTCATTACCTCTGCCTTGTCAACAATTCAAAGCCCAAAACCTAATCATCCATACCAGGCCCTGTTATATTTCACACGTCACATTTAATAAGTCACTCAGTGCCTATAAATTAATGTAACATGTCGGCGTTTATGAGTGCAGCTTTGTCGTTGCTAAATAATGATGTGCTGGCCCAGTCTGCTGCAGCTAGGCAATGACGAATGATAGAAAATGATCTCTCTCCAAAATACAAACTATGCACTGGAGACTACAGTAGTTATAGTTATGTAGTCACAGATATATGCTCAGACATATAGACACCACCCAACGCTTTCCAGTGAAAAGTGTATTTGGGGGACCCAAACTCTCTCTATATATATTTAATAGATAAACGACTACATCAGTCCAAAGTTACACTGCGCTGAAATGCATGCATGGCAAACTTGTACATAGTCACTGTTTTCATCTCAAGGAGGCATCTCTCCATTAAAATGAACAGCAGACATTAAAATGAATAGTACACCAGGCAAGGGAACTCAGCAGTAACACCTAAGACCTTGCCAGAGTAAATTACTGGGGTGAAGTCATATGTTTAAATTAATAAATGGAGACCAAATATCATGATTGTGTGACATACTGTATAACTTTTGAAGCTGCTTTACAATGACACCTCATCAACAGGAAGCATTTTATTCCCAGTTCCTTTCTAGAAATAAATTAACATAAAATATGGTAAGTAGCTATCATGGCAGAAGCGATGATCTTGAATTAATAGTGCTTACAGATCCCAAAGGTCCACATCCCAGAGATGAAGGAAGTCAGATTGTCAAAGAAAGACAACAATCCCATAACTTTCATATAGTTCCAAATACTTTATAAGTAGTCAACTGATTCATTCATATTTTAATATGAGTATCTTATGATTTTGCACTGTAATTTGTTATATAGAAGACCAAGACACCAACAAAGAAGTCCAAATTCAAAACGTTGTAACAGAGTCTATTCCAAATGTCTCGTGCTATCTTCTTTAAATTTTTCCTTTTAGAAGAAAATAAAGTGAAAACACTGTTTGTTATTCAACTTAGACTTCATTTGGAAAATGGAGGAAAATATTTAGTCATTTTCTTTTTTGGATCGAATTCTGGTTTACCCTTCCAACCTGCTAAGTAGTAACATATATCCAGACAAACAGTCACAGCTAAAATTTGGTAGATAACCAAGGACACTGCTATTCCAACACTCTGCATAATTGGGAAATGACTAGTGCAGAAATAAACTCTTTCAGAGTGCAGACCGAGGTCAGACAATGTAATGTAGCATATAGCCCATAACAGCAAAGGCTAGTTGACCAATTAAAGCTAAGTGATGACTTGGCTTCCAGAGCACCCTGCAGCCATTTGTACAACTTTAAAAGTACTATATACCAACCAAACAAGACAGAAGTAGTACACTTGGGATGACAAGCACAGTCATACAGACATACACAAGGCCCTTAGCATATTAAATATTTGAACAATATGTTATATAATACTGAATTTTCAATTAAACAGAGCAGAAGTTAGGAAAGGATATTCACATGTATTTTACAATTGTACCAAGAAGCATTTTTTGCCACTCCCTATCTCAAACCAAAGCTAGCAAGAATACGAATCTGGCAAATATCAAAGCAAAATAGTTGTTAGAGCACTGTTTGCCATCAGGTTAATGCCAGACTAAACTTTTGTCTTTATTTGTGTTTTGTTATTCCTGCTTTGAGTCCCACTCGGGAGAAAGGTGGGATATAAATCAAATAAATAATTTCCTTCTTTCTCAGCTGCTATGTCTTTCTGAGTGTTTCAGCCATCAATTTTCCCAGTACATTGCTTGCTTAAAAATAATGAAAAGAAAAACTCTGCAGCAATCTTAATCCTTCCAGACATGGTCCTCAATAGATAAAGTAGTAATACAGACTAAACCCAAAATAACACATGTGTGTGTGTGCATGTGCGCACGTGCGTGCACACACACACACTGCAAAACTCCAAACATAATATTGTATTTCAAGACTGCTGTGGAACAGGCAGCCTCAAGGTACACCAGAGACTTGGTCATACTATTTGTGGGGCACTCAAATCAGTTCTGTATGAGCTCAATTCTGCATCAGAGCTGTCTTGTTTGTACAGGTCTCTGCTCACAAGGAACAGTGAGTGCCAGAAATGCCTGTTCTCAGAGCAGCATATGTAGTGGGGAGTGAGAGGTCATTAATAGTGATGTAAAGTCACAGATCTTGATATAAATTTAAATTCTGTTGGTGCACAGCTTCAGACATGCAAGGGCTACAGAAATCCATTGCTGGCTCTCTCAAGAACAACAGCAGAGTAAATATCTGCAGGCAGGATTTTTTTCCAGGCATACTTATTCTAGGTAATTTCTTAACACAATTCCTCTGATTTTTCAAGAGTTATTTGCAACAGTGCCTCGCATTTCTTCTGCAGCAGGAAGTGCTTCGGAAGTTTCTGAGGAATGTTTCTGTTTGCTTAAAATAGTTCAGCTGAAACATTAAACTTTCTTTCTAGGCTTAGCTGATGAGTAACAGTAGCAAACGAAAACAAACAGGTAACTAAAAGAGAATGTAGTACCATATCCATGAAAAGCAGTTACAGATAATCCAAATGCAGTACCACAGGCTTTGCAAACTCAGTTGGGTGTGTAGAAGTCTCAACCAACTGATAGGTAATGTCACTTTGTAAATTCTCATATGACAACTGCCCAGGGAAAATTCCATTTAACAAAGTTTACAGATGTGTGAAACAATAATAGAACATAAAAGACAGTGCACAATAC
Source organism: Cyclura pinguis (assembly GCA_030412105.1). Classification (NCBI taxonomy): domain Eukaryota; kingdom Metazoa; phylum Chordata; class Lepidosauria; order Squamata; family Iguanidae; genus Cyclura; species Cyclura pinguis. Next base: position 104,700,055 of record CM059600.1, on the reverse strand, counting down.
TAAAATAGGTTCTTTTTTGGTTGACGAGTGGGACCCACAGAATCTAAGGAAAAACAAAGCAGTTTGTAATTCAGCCCATGATATGTAATGTCCATGTCATAGTTTATTTAAAAATGAAGATTTATTATCAGAAAAAATAAGGGTTCTGGCAGATACATGTTTTGTAATGGATTCAGTGTTCACCAAAATGGCTTGTTTTGAAAAAAATATTTCTTTCCTCTGCCTGTTTTTTCTGGCAGTTTCCTGTGGGTTTCATCGCAGAGTTGCTTTCATCCATAGTTCTCTTTTCATTTTATAGCAGTCATTTTTTTTTCTTTTGTTACCTGCTGGTTTTCCTGTTCTGCTATGTAAGAATCTTGAGCAACAATATCCATTGCTATATGTTGGCACCATCAAACTGGGAGCTCTATTTTTGTAATGTTAACAATGAGTTTTAAAATCATGGTTGACAATTTCAACACATTGTTGGCAGGATTAGGTTCAGTTCAATTATTACTCTCATAACACAGGAAGAAAGGGTCCAGCTATGGTGGGGAGTTAGGTCATAGACCAGACTGGTCAGAAAAGAAAAGATGAGACAGGGTAACCATTTTGGATCTCAGTGGGGGCAGGAGGAAAGTCTGAAAAGCCTACTCAGATCATTTTCAAGTTTAGACTGCAAAGAGAGGTGTTTTCATTGCATTTGCTCCCATTATTGAAGAGGACCTTAACAACTGTAGTAATGTTGTCAACAAAAATCTATCAATTTTTATATTTTTTTAAAATTCTTATTCAAAAACCATGCTTTCATCAACAATTGTTTAAGGCACCTGTCTGGGATTCGGTTATATTCAGGATTCATTCTGGACTGGATACGGTTCCCATAACCCTTAGTTTTCACTCTGCACTAGTTTTTCAAGAGCCTACATGGATGTTTTCAGAGAGTATTAGCACAGTAGAAACAGACAGCTGGCAAGATCTCAGAGGTTCAGCAAAGACCCACAGTGGATGTCTACCATGGGCTACTTTTAAAAAACAAAACCCAGTCCTACTGGTGAAAGAAAACTTACAGCCAACTTTCTTTCCAACAATACCTGAAAGGCTGATTTACTTTCAGCCACTGCTTCCCTTCCTTAAGGCTAGGGCATTGTCAGAAATTAAGGCCATTTCCACCCTACACTGTTGTAGTACTATTATTCCACTTTCAGTATCCTGTGGAATTCTGGGGTTTGTAGTTTACTGAGGCCAAAGAGCTCTTTGGCTGAGAATTCCAAATGCCGCTCCCTAAACTGCAAACCCCAGGATTCCATAGGATGTTGGAAGTGGAATAATAGCACTATAACAGTGTAGTGCAGAAATGGCTGAAGAGACACACTAACAGATACCATCAAGTTAATTCTTCAAGACCTTTATGAACTGCAGTGTCTACTATCACAGAAGAGAGATAACCGCCATAACTGAGCCATCTTACCAAGCACCTCTTCAGCACTGGAGCTGGCTGTGATAATCAGACAATTGTATTAGAAACACTCTACACAATGTCTGGAGAAGACAGCCTAGCTTAATGTAACCGGCAAGAGAGTGGCTCAGACTGCTCACAAAAGAGAAAACGAGTCACAGTATCACATTAAATCTCAAAGATCTCTCCAGGGTTGTTTACATCACTTCACATGCATCCCACTAGCCTGGCCAGTGGCCAGGGTGATGGGAGTCATAGTTCTATCAACAGCTAGATGGCTGCAGATTCCCCAGTCCTGCTCTGCACGATGGTAGGACTAATGCAGGTCTATGATTCTCCCATGATGCATTGCTTCTGTTTCAGCAGGTAAAACAGCTTACAGTCCAGTTTCTCATAATGTGGACTTAGCAAAGCACTGGGAAGTACCACTACAGATGTGCCCTTAGAGGAAACTCATACTTCAACTGCACTAGTATGTAATCTTACTGATTGTTAGGAGACAACACAGATAAAAGCAAAAACATGCATATGCACCCACACCCTCACACAGCAGAAAATGTTTAGCTAATCCACCACCACCACCCGCCACAAGATAGAATTTATTATTGGAAGGTACAGACTGATCTTATCCCTTTTCCTTGCACTCATTCAGAGCTCATTAACTACCACAGCAAACTTGGCAAGGGGGGGGGCAAGGGAAGTGCTAAAAAACAGCACAAAAAAGCTCAGTAAACATCTGTGTAAGCTGAACTGCTGGATGTTTGTTAACCATTAGAACAGGCAAACTGATCAATAGTGCAAAACAAAGGAGTCCAGGTATGAATGTGTTCTTGTACATCCATTTCAATAAATTATCTGGGATGGAAAGACAGGAAAGGGTTCTCCAGAACAATCATTTTGGGATCAAGAACTAAATCATTTCAGCCCACATCTTGATTTCTGCAAAACCCAGCAGGAATTATGAGGCTTAACAGCATCTCGACAATTAGCATATGATAAATACAAAAAACGATATATTAAAGCAAGAGGAGAGGGGGGAAAGGCCAGCATTTTACACCTACAGTAATATAATTCCACTACTTAATGCAAAGTAACAGGCATTAGAGTGTTTGGGATCCTCTTGTATGGTGTTATCTGCTCTATCAGTAAATGAGACTATGTGAACAGTACAACCTATAAATAATTCAAGGCCTGAGATGGCAATTATAGAGCCATGCACAACCAGCATGAATATTTTATGAAGGCTAAAACAGCCCTCAGAATGAATCATGGATAGATGAACACACACACACACACACACACACACACACACACACACACTTGCCGGCCAAGTATTGCTTCCAGACATGCCTTACATCTGAGACTTAGAATAGCCACTTTAAAAAAAAAATCACTGCTGTGAAAAATAGAAACAAAATCTTTATATATACTTTGTATTTGTTAAAATAAGCTTTAACATTAAATATAGTGAAAGTGCACAGGGAGGTAAACAGCAAAATGATAAAAGCAGGCAATAGCCCACTCCACCGGCCCACCTCCTATAATCTGACAGTGAAGATTTAAATCTATCCTTTCTTCTGGTGCAGTATTAGGTTGGTTAGAAAAAACTGTTTCTGCACTAAGGAACAAGTATCATGAAACATCAGACCTTCCTTTGATACTACAGTGGTCCAAGCATAGTTTTCAGTGCTCCATGAACATGCATATAACTCACACCGATTTTAGTCTGCACTACACACATATGTATCTTTATGAAGAAACTCAGCTTAAGACAGTAAGACTGTACTCTACTATATGTCAGCTTGGAACTCATGCTGCTGTGCTCAAACAACAACCCCACATTGCAACAGGTGAGATCCCTGTTTTAGGATCAGCACCAGTTTTAAAGATGCAACATGTTGTCCTGTCTTCTTTTCCAACTTCATCAGAGATAATGAAGTGGAAGTTACAGATCCAGTTAACATTCCCTTCTTAACAATATCTTTTCTTTTGAGCTATTATGATGCTTACTTAGAGAAGGTTCAGACATTTGTTTAGGGAATAGGGTGATTAAGAAATGCAAGTGGCTTTATGGCCCCTGTTCTCTCCAGTAATTTTGAATGTTTGAAGATACCCCCATAAGTAATATGAAGAACAATAGCATATGGCTGTTGGTGAAAGTGAAGGAAGCTAAAGTCAAGGAAGAATGGCTGGAATCATATGATCAGCTCTCTGCAGAAAGGTCATGGGGTAACAGACAAAAGCAAGACAACAGAGGGGTTGGAATTATAAGTTATTTCAGAGAGGCTTCTATAATTTTGCAATTTTGTGGGTTTGGCAAACACAACAGGCAATTGTTCCAGATAGTTTGTGGCTGCCACCATGGGAGACACTGGGGCTAGCATTTATGACCAAGACCTAGGAATTGTGAAATGATGCTAACATAGTGTCATGCAGGGGGTGGCACATTTGGCTACGTGAACCGGTTGATGCCAGGCATTTCAGGGCAGATTGCACAATGGCTGAAAAGACTGAGATTTGAACTGAAGCAACTTTTTAAAAAGTTATAAGAACATGTACATGGTAAATGGTTCAAGAAACCTGGAGACTAGAGTCACTAGAAGCTATTAACTGTTTCTAAGTGAGCCATATGTGTCCTTACTTTTGAACACTGGAAGGGTAAAAGATCAAACCCCTTTTCTTAATCACAGACCCATCTCAACTTTTTCCTTGCATTTCCCCCATTATGCGGAGGCGGGTTCTACTGAACTGCATCAGCAAAGAACGATATCCAGCTTCTTTAAAACATTGTTATTCTTTTATAGTAGCTCCCTATTCTGGTTGTTTTGACAGGACTGAACATAGCCTAACATTCTAATGACCTTCAGTGATCACTGCATACTCAATAAAAATGCTACATAGATACCACTCTAATTTTTGTCCCAGTTTCTTTAGTTGTTGCTTTTGGTTTTTTTACCGGCTTGGTATGGAAAAAAGAAGCTGAGATAAAAAGTTTGTGTTTTTTTACAACCTACTTGCACGTGTAGAAACCAATATTTCAACTGGGCACTGTTGAGATTTAGCTTCTAATACAGTTCTGTGCATCTGGAGAAAGGAATTAACACTGGGAAATTTTTTGAAAGTGTTCAGTGGATTGCACTCATAGATAGGATAAGGAAACATGATTTTTTTCCTCATTTAAACTCTGTGCAGTGGTGGGAAGGAATGCATATCATCAGACCACAAATACAAAGGAAATACTCTGCTAATTGCAGAGGTGTATTGAAACCATGAAGTATGTAAATGGATTTGCTGTTAGCATTTTTTCTATACTTTCCAGATTTTTGTTCAAGCATTGCACAGTATAGGGCTCAGGCAGGGAACATAGGGAATTGTGATATTAGGTTTGTTTGTTTAACAGAATCATCTTTTAATACATTTAATTAAGAGTTGTGAGAGCATAAAAACAATTCTGAATGGGTTAATCTTTTATTTTCTTTATTTTGACATTCTTGTTTACCTTTTCCCAAAAATGACCATAGGCACAGTAAAGACTAGGAAAGCTAACTGTTAACACATGGACCTCTCCATGGCTTGTCAGGAATTTCTCTCATATTTTTTGCAAGTAACCCTGGCCAAAATAAACTCTGGAAGTTTGATTTTCTTCATCATGAATTGACAGCTTATTTATCTCCACGCAGGCACATTCTAAACAGTGTAAGGTTTTCACAGAACTAAGGCAGGATGTTGCTGACTCTTCCAAAATATCCTTTCTTTATAAAATGCTACACTCAGGCAGCTTGCAATGTTATGTATACCAACCTAGGATTAAGCCCCACTATACATAGTATGTTCTTACTTCTGAGTAAACAGTGAGCTATAAATTTCTTAGATTCTTCTTATAAAGAAGAAATTTCCATGTACTATGAGGAGTCACATAAATGAAGCTATGTGATCGTGGCTCACATTGTCCATTTTAAAAGCCTCCACAATAATATTACCTCTATAGAGGAAAACACTGTCAGGTCATCTGGCTCAAAATAAGTACAATCAGCTCTCCACATTTGCTGGTTTCACTTTCACAGATTTATTATTATATTATTTGCAAGTTTCTCCAATCTCTGCCCCCCCCCACACACACACATACCTCGAATGCTTCTTTTCCAGAGGAACTTTTCCTCTCGGCATCTCTGGTTCTCTTCCTCCTCTACCATCCACTGCTGGACCAGCAAAAGATGGCTCACAGTCCAACATCTCAGCACCACAAACCCTCTCCCAATGCCCTCCGCACACCCAGGGAAGGAAGTGGGTCAGAAGAGGAAGTACAGGGCCAGCATGCCACCCTCTTTGCCTCTCCTTTCCTGACCTGGTTGGGACCATGGGTGCCCACTTTCTGCACTCTGCCTTGGCCCCCATCTCATAGACACGCGCACGCACACACACACACATTTTGATATTTGTGTTTTTCCCATTTTCGCAGGGATCCTGTCCTCCTATCCCTAGTGAATATCGAGGGCCAATTGTACTTTGTAACAGAAGGTTTGAGAGATTTTAGGCTGAAATCCGTTATGTACGTTTTACCTACTGTAGCATCCCAATGAAATTGTTTGGAATTACTTAGAGGCAACTTATTTATGATTAAGTAGCTGAGAGAACATCCAAAATATTTGAATGAATCACAAATACACATAAATGGGAGTTTTATTCACATAAGTTTACAGTGATAAGGAATCAGTATAACAGGAGTTTTGCTGCAGTGTGGTGGGAAACATGATCCACCTCATTATTGCAGGATAATGTCTGAGTTCTGCTAGAGTAAGAGGGAGAAGTCATTTCCATCTGCCATCAGTCGCAATGAAAATAATGGCTTTGGATGACTGTGCGGTGGCTTGAGTTGGCATGCAAATGTAAGCAGGGAGGTGCACTGAAAGAAACATACCCCATTTTCCTTCTCATATATGACTAACCCAAACTCTGGTTCTGTCACTCACTGGTGATGCATCGGGGATTCAGACCAACTGTGCTTTTCAATGACCTAACTACTTTCTCCTCTAAATGTTTAAGTCAACACATAAGGTTTTTTTAAAAAGTTCCCTGCAAGGCTTTATTTTAAAGTGGGGGGAGGTGACAGTCAAGGTTAATTAAAAATCCTAATCGTTCCCTAAAACATTCATCCATGAAAATAACTCCTTTTATTTGTAGCATGCTTACAATGAATTTTAGGACAAACATGTAGACCAGGAGTTAACTTTATGACTAAGCCCACTGGTTTCAATACTTCTGCCGTGTGTCTCCCTAAAGTGTTTGTAAGGAACAGGAATAACTGCTGCTTAAGAAGAAACTCGTTTCCATGCGGTCAATACACAAAATCAGCAGAAGGCAGAGTAAGTAACAATTTCATTCTGGGACGCATTCCCAAATCTTAGGCCTTTTAGTATTTCTTTTACTAAAACTGGCATAAGATCATTAGGGGTCTCAGGCTGTATAAATATGTCAGCAAAGCATTTTATGTCAACTTCTAACTGCTCCTCTATTAAATTGGACACAAGTTTTTCTTTTCGTTAAATAGCAAGTATAGTTACTCAAGTATTCTCTAACAAAACTGGGACCTTATTTGCACAGCAACCTGTGAACCAGCCATTTATTCAGAAGTCTTTGGGTGACTGCAATAAGAGCAGTCAGAACTGAATCCTGTAGGTATCAGAGCTCCCTTCTAGGCCCTTCATAGCACAACCTAAGCTCACCCACTCACTCGCTGTACATCACCCCTGGATCAAGTTCAGAAACTTCGCGTAGTTCAAAACATGGCAGACACATCTAGAAGTGATCATATTACACCAATATTACCAATTAGTTTCCAGGCATGGTACAAACTGCTGGTTGTTAACATTCAAAAAGCTACATGGTTTGGGTTTAGGTTAACTGTAGTGTCACCTTCTCCCTGTATAATTTGCCCTGTACGTTCTGGAGGAATTGGCAACCGTCACCTAGAGAACCTTTTCTTTAGCTGTCCTGAAACTGTGGAATGACCTGCCGGAAGAGATTTGAGAGATCTGACAGCTGAATAGACTGTCTGATGATTTTTAAATTATGAATTTTAAAAGTCGATTATTTATTTATTTATTCATTCATTCATTCATTTATTATGTTTGTATGCTGCCTTTCTCTCGGGACTCAAGGTGGCTTCCATCAACAAATTTAAAACAGCAGAACATTTAAAAACATTAAAAACATATAAAACCATAAAAACCTAAAACAATATTCCATTAAAAACAAGTTACTCAATGAAGCTCCCCGGCTTACATGAAAGTCTGTTTAAAAAGAAATGTTTTCGCCTGCTGGCGAAAGGAGAGCAGGGAGGGGGCCCGCCTAGCCTCTTGCGGAGGAGCATTCCACAGGGTGGGAGCAGCCACCGAGAAGATTGTTCTTAGTATACATGGTTTTATATGCTCATATATTTGGTTTTATATGTTCATGTATTCTGATATGATATGTTTTTAAATGGTGTTAACATGTTTTTAACCAAAGTTGCGGGCTGTGTTTTAATCTGGTGCTATTTTCTGTAATAACAATAACAATAAAAGTGTTGTTGTTATTCTGAGAAAAATGATGAAGTAACTGCAGCGCTCTCATTTTTTCTGTGTTGGAAGCAACCAGGCAGTGGCAAAGCTTGGAGTGTGTGGAGGGGGGGGCAGGAGGGGACGCGGCCATGGCGTGAGGGGGGTGGCTACTGTGCAGGGGCATGGCTATGGGCCGCGATGCCCCAGAGACATTGTTGCCTGGGGCGAATCGCCCCCTCGCCCCCATGTTCCTAGGCGACTGCAGCCAGGACATGAATAAAACAGAGAATTTGTGAGTGGTGATAGGCAAATGGGTGAAGAGAATTAGGAATGTGTTCTCCACAGATTCATATAGTCATGGGCTCTGAAACAGCTGCTACAAAACACTTGGAGTTGACACCTTCTCTTTACCATAATACTGCATTATGCAACTAGTTCTATACAAGGAATATGTGATACGAATGGCTTTAATATACAGATAGGCATAATAATTTTTTTTTGCGGACAGGCCAGGAGTTTGCAAGTGTCCACGTGATGGAGGCCAATGCCCAGTTAGCCACGCTACATGTTACAGGTGAGGTGTGAGCAGCAGGCTGGATGGCAACTCATTATGGAGATGCCACTGTTGCATGGAGCAATTCACATTTTCATCCACTATGGTTTCTTTACTTATTTTTTTAAAATTAAAAATTAATAAAAGTCTAACTCTCAAAAACAGCAAATGAGGCAGAAGAGTATTTCATTATCAAAGCCTTTCCCTATAGTCTAAAGTGGTCTAGTTATCTGCTGTTTGTGAGAACTAGGCCAATGTCTTAAAGTGAATTATGCATGCAAAACAATGGATCTGAATCTCTCTACTCTGGGCACAGTCTGTGCACTTTTCTAACAGTACTGTTCTATCTTTCCCAATAGTTATTTTGGCACATAGTTCTTCTCCCTCCTTTCTGCCCTCACAAGAAGAAGAACAGTTTTCAGACAACTTCCTCAGTAAAATGAGGCAGGGAAAGAGAGAACTTCCTTCTTATGTCTATCAGGGTATTAATGGATAAATGGAAAAATTAAATCAGGAGCCCTTGGATGGTGAGCCATTTGGGTACAGTAATTGATAGATTTGTCTTTGATGAAATTGCATCAACCTGCCCTGAGGCTACCAAATAGGGCAGGCTTTACATAATGAATAATTCATGAAAAATTAAATAAGCCTTGGACTCAGGACACCACCTAGTGAAATTCTGTTGCCACTTGGGACAAGTAAAATATTGCATGCAAAGCCCCAGTAGTAGGATGTTGTTGTTGTTGTTGTTGTTTAAATGTCTAGCAGGCTTTGGAGGACTATGTTGAGCTGAAAACTGACAAGGGAAGCAGGGGAAGGACAGAACAGCGCTTTCCTCCTCAGGCATTTTTTCCACTGGAACCACTTCCTCTCAAACTGCACTGCTTTACTTCACCCCGGACACTCACCGTTATTTCATGGCATCTCAATATTGATACACATTCTTCAGCTAGCCAGCTCTTAGACCACCACATGTGAGTTTGAAGCCTAGATCTCACTGTAATCAACAAGACCTAAAAACATCTTCTTTGGCTCCACCGGAAGGCCTAGTTCTCAGGTCTACCCAGTGAGGTAATCAATCTAGGGTCTCCCTTTGGAGGCTAATATCACTGAATGGTTCGCTGTTTGCAAAATCTTACCAGACATAACCAGCAAGAGACCTACTCATAAATTATCACATAACCAGATTATCAGTGGCTAAAGAGGAAACAGAGTCACATTATAGCCCCTCCTACAAATCTTCACGTAGTGGTTTGAGTGTTGGACTATGGCCCTGGAGACCAGGGTTTGATTCCCCACTTGGCCACGAAAACACACAGTCTCAGCCACAGAAAACTCAATTATAGGTTTGCCTTAGAGTCACCATAAGTGAGAAATGACTTGAAGGCATACAACAACAGCAGCAGCAGCAGCAACAACTCTGTGCTGCTCCTCTCACCCCTGCTGCCACCACGTTCTCTATAACTTTTGAAGAGGGAGGGGGCCCCTGCACGAAATTCCTGTTCGTACAAGAAGACCCCACGAGTACAGGCGATGGAAGCTGCAAATCAAGCTGCATATGCAGCCCCACTACTTTTTTTATACCACAGATACACTATTTACACAAATTATATGGGAACAGGACTAAGCTGTAAGGAAAAGGATTCTAACTTAGTTATTTCTCTGATATACTCCTTTTCTATGAAAAGAGGTTTTTTTGTAGGAAGACCATTCAAACATGAGATCGCTTCCTTCTGCAGCGTGATGCAGTACAGCCCAAGAACTAGCCTGCTTTCTTATTCATGAGAGATAGGACAGAGTTGTAACTAACTTCTCTGAAATTCACCCTAAAGATATAGCACAGAATTCCCAAAATAGAAAAGGCAAAAAGAGGAGAAGAATTAAAACCAAGCCCCCCCCCCCCCATTTATCTGGACCACAAGCCATTTATACCTGAGCCCTGAAAAGGCGCCTGCAGCGATCAAAAGCACAGATTAAGATCAAACTTCAAGCACTCAAGAGTTGGACCCTTCATGTAAAAGTTTCAGAGACTACATTAAAAAGAGACTTTCTATATAGTAAATTATAAAATACTCCTGGAATGGATCACAGAATTCACAAGAGATTTTCAACCGTGTGCCATGGATGTCTAAGGGGCCTATTCTTGAATCACAAGGAATACACCATTCACTCGGGGCATACAGGACTCTGTAGCAGCAGCAGCAATTTCTCAGTTCTAACAAATACAGTTCTCTCTTGATCTGGGAGATTGGCCTGAAAACAGTTATATGGAGATCTTGAAGCACAGATTTCCAAACAGCCTAGACAGCACCTTTTCATTTCATAGCAATGTATGGAGAGATTATATATAACCTCACGTACACAAACACTTAAAATTCCCTGAGGTTAAAGCCATTGCATAATACCTCAAATATTTATTAAATGTGATTTCTGACTTACCACAATACAGGCAGACAGGTAACTAGTACAACAGCAGAATAATAATAGCAAACTGGCCAACAGATGGCAGCTAAAGCAAATCACCTGATTTAAATAAGATCTGTATTCAATTCAGTCAGGCAAATTTCCCAACGAGAATTTAACTTGACTGCCAGAGGGAAATCATGCTACGGAGGAGCCAAGCCAACTTGTAGCTGTGCAGCAAATTACTGCCACTAATACATGTATTTAAAATGCTGCATATCAGTACACTCAATGAGACCAAGATCCAGCTATCACAATATCTGAAATATCTGTTTTAACAGATATTTGTTTTTAACCACTGATGCAGGCTACTTGTCTGCTGAGTTATTGATGGGGCATATTTTTGCATGAAGCTTATTTTTAGGGACATCTCTTCAGCATTTATAAACTGGAAGTAAATATATATGCAAAAAAAAAAAAAGTAGAGAAGGAGTAGAGAACAAAAGTGCTTTCCAGCCTTAGGTAAGTGGAAAAGTCTTGCATTATTTTACATTAGAAACAATCCAGATTCAAAACTGTACTTGATAGCAGTGAAGTGGTAGGGGAAAGGGGTTATGGTGTCCAGGCAAACTGACCTGTCAATCGAATTCAGCATCTCTTTCAGAGAATAAAAGCTTCATTGCCACATTGGACAAACAGAAGAAGACAGCATTAATGTGGCCTGTTTGTTAAGTTTATGCACACTGTCTCAAGACATTTAGACACTGATACTCAAATAATAACTTAGAATGATCAGGGATTTATTATTAATAGAAAAAAACAATATATTCTTAAAATTAAGCAAAGAAACCAAATTATTCCTTAAAGTCTAATCTAATAAAAAGCTAATTCAATATCTTATCATAGTTTAACAAGGCAATTATGAGATAAATACATCATCTTCATATTTAACTGCATCAGAAATATACCACAAGACCCACTCGAAGATCTTTTGGACCATTCTTATTTTTTCCTATTAATTTGGATAATGCACCGATATCAACAAAGCCCTTCATATCCACCATTCATCTCAATTAGAACTTTTATCTACCTAAAATGCAATTAATCCCAGTCCAATTAAGTCAAATTCCAGTAATCTTGTTAAAATATCTGATAGCCTTGACCCCAAAAAACACTGGTGAGGTTTATGTTCCTTCATCATGATTTTAATTCATTTTTAAAATAATTGTTATGCATATTTTAGACCCTGGGACATAAGGATATCACTTTGCGTGAAGATAACATGCAATGTTGCATTACTTACAGTAAAGACTACCTCACAGGCTGTTAGGTTGTGTGATTGTTTCTGAAAAGTATATTTGAATGGTGGGATTTTGTGCTGCTGCCACAAAACATACAGTGGACCCATCCTATAAATAGGCATGTCCTATAGTGTTGAAATTCTCCAGTTCAGTGACCCACCATGATGCTGCTAGCCTGTATATTTTCCCCTAACTATATAAATCCCTGCAATTAGCCCTTTGGGCAGCTCTGGCACAGCAGCTGCCTAGAGGCACTGCCACACTGAAACGTTATATTGGGCAAATACTACACTATTGCATTAATGCATGAATCAACAAATGTATCAAAAAGTCCGTTTGAAGGTAATTAGCCTTTAAGGCCTCTGACCCCGAATATCTGTGACTGCCACAAAATTAGGAAGACTTTTCAAACCTCTGGTGAAACAAAAGAAATAACAGACTACTCACCAGTATGAATGTAACTGATCAGAAAGGCCATCAAGGATGCCCATGTCAGATGTTGAGAGTCATAGTCACAAGGGCCTAATATATTCAAGAGGGTTCCAGCCTATCATGCCTGTCACATATTTATTCACAGAGCTTATAGGAAATGAGGCGCACTGTGGGACTGGAGTAGCCTTTGCAATCAGAATAAGGAGTTCTACTTTGATGCAAAAGAACTCCTGGGGAAGAGCAGGGTACTTGTCTTTTCGAGGCCAGCTTTCCAAGGACATCTGCACCCTGGGTATGTGTCAAGGATAACTTAATCACTGCATGAAACTGAGAATCATTTTTCGCCAAGATCATGTTTTAAAAGTACTAGGTTAAGCCAGGGTATAATTTTATTAGGAAGGTATAGCTGGTTTGATTATGTTCAGAAATATGCTATGGGCAGGTTATCCATAGAGCAACTGGCTAGTCTTGTGCAGGCCACATGCTCCATCTGGGCTACAAGGTATTGGATATTAAACTTTAAAAATAAGAAAAACTCTGAACATTATACCAAATCATTCAACCCCGTGGCAAAATATGGTTAACTTTTATTTTTATGATGCAAGTTTAAATTTAAGCTATAGGATGCAGCACAACTGAATAATAACTAATGCAGGTCAGCCAGGAACCCTTTCTGCTTCTTCCCCATCTGTCGATGACTACAACTTGCCCACAGTGAGAAGCCCCTTAGATTTTCATTCCTGATCAGACTTTCATTATACTACATGCCCTCAGAGAACATCAGGTGCATATGATGAAACTCTGAGGGAGTTCTGTCCAGACGGCAATGTGTGAGTCTATGCCAGATTCCATTAAAACCAACAGGACTTGTTTAGGTACCAAGCAGGGGGCGGAGAGCAGGGTTATCAGGATTTCTGAGCTGATCAGTAAAATACAGGATGGATGGTAATACTGTTTCAATACACGTGAAAAACAGAATATTGTTCTATGTTGAAAGAAGACCCAGTTCCCCTTGTGAGTGACAGACAGGAAGTACTACTTTGACAAACATCAGATGAGTCTTGTACAGCCAAACAGAGCAATGAGCTGTGACTGCAGAGGTAAAGAAGCAGACCTCATTTCTTAAAACCTCTAGAAAGCTATTAAGAAGAAAAGACAGGTGATGATGGAGAGGAAGAAAGGTTAATCTGCTTTTTGTCTTAGAAACTTGCATTGTTTTAATCCTGACCTAAGTAGTCTTATGTGACTTCAAAAGAAAAAAACGCACACATAGGCATACCGCTTTATGCTCGCAGAGGAGAAGTACCCAGCAACAATGAACATACAAGTTTATTGGAAATAGATTTATCAGGCTTCAAGGATTATTGTTTGCAAAGAGATAGTACACACATTACTATTTCACAGTTCAGCTATGACATTATTAACCTACTGTGCAAGGATTTTATTGCCAGATTGCTTCATTCATCAAAAATAAGGGAAATTGAAAACCCCATAAGGAAGCAAACATTTCAGCAGGCTTGGGTTTCGCTTAATGTCATTAATCTATCTATTTACACAAGAGGCAGAAAGGTTCATTTAGTAATGCTTTGAAGTTTGGTGTAAAAGCTTCAAATCAGTTATGAAGCATGAGTGCATGAATGTCATATTTATCGTCATAACAAGTCTTAGTCATTTTTCTCTGACATTAGGTTTTGCTGGTAGAATCTTTTGTCATTAAATACATTCAATCTGTCATAAATGATAACTACCCCATTGCTGAATCACTAATACCCTGCAGGACTTTCCACCTGAGTGTTTTTTGAAAGCACGTCCTGCTAAAGCTACTGTCCAGAGGTTGCCCTCCCTACTACTTAATGACTGAAGATGGCTACTTGCTGCAACGAAAGATACATAAGTTAATTGATGGCTGTAGCCAGGCTTGAGTCTCACAGAGTTTTGAGACAGAGACAAAGAGGACGTAAAAGGTTCCTCTTTCAGAAGGCTTGCAGCTGCTGGATAGACTTTGTGCCCCTGTGCTATTCCTGCTACTGATGCTTGGATATTAGCTATTGTTTTGTTTTGTTCATTGGTATGTTGTATTTCTAGAATAAGTACTTTCCTTTGTTTGAAGGGGCAGAACAAAGCTGCATTGGAGAGGTGAGGCATGAACGTTTTAAACAAAGGAATGAATAAAAGACTGCAGTTCACCTCGATACTTGTTGTGTGCCTTCAAGTCATTTCTGATTGATGGCAACCCTAAAGCGAACCTATCATGGGGGGGGGGGGGGCTGAGAGTGTGTGCCATGCTAAAGATAAACCAGTGGGTTTCCATGGCTGAGCAGGGAATCAAATCCTGGTCCCCACAGTCACAGTCCAATGCTCAAACCAAGTTCAACATTTTTACATTATGCCACGCATTCTATAAGACATTCCACTAGGACTGCATGGCTTGGATCCCATATTTTCAAAAAAGTCATATCATCCATTGTATTACAATGAAAATCTCTTATCAATCAAAATTCCTTTTTGTTTGTACCATCAATGCACCAAGTGTATTGCTCTTGCCATGCCTATGTGTACATGTCTTCATGTCACCTGCTGACTTATGGCAACCCCATGAATCTCATAGGGTTTTCTTAGGCAAGGAATTCTCAAGAGGTGGTTTTTCCAGATTCTTCCCCTGAAATACAGCCTACAGCACCTGGTACCTATTGGTGGTCTCCCATCCAAGTACTACAATCATTTATGTCCTGATTTCACCCATAGTACACTAAGATAACATGGCCTGGATGGGGCTGCTTTTAAAGGTGATTGGGAAGTATTAGCTGCTGCAAACTGCAGCTGCTCAGTTGCTTTTGGGGGCTCAGAGATCAGAGTAGACAACACAAATTCTGTACAAGCTTCACTGGCTTTCATGCGCTAAATTTAAAGTGTTGCTGATGACCTTTAAAGCCCTAAATGACTTGAGATCTGGTTACCTGAAGGACTGCCTGGAGGCTGGTGGACACAAGATAAGGTATTTCTTGTACTAGCCTCTTCCTTATGAAATGTCCTTTCACAAAATATATAAGGGACCTCTCCTCAAACTTTTAAACAGGCCTTAAAGACTCAGATGTTTCACTTTACTTTTAATGGGTGCTGACCCATATTTTGTATCTACAACTTTCAAACTGGCGAATTTATTTATTTAATTGAATGGTATTTTAAGGGTGGTGTTTTAGTTCATTGCATAGATCTAAAAATATTTTAAGATTTTTATGTCTATCTTTTACAAACCACCTTGAGGAGGCTGTTACCTTTATAGAATGTATAGAAATATTTACATAATTCCAGATTTTTTAAAAAGAATTAGCAGAAGCACTTCACAATATGAAAATATTATCCCCTACAAAATGTTAAAAGCACATAACAATTAAGCAGGGATATTTGAAGATTTCACATTGGTTTACGTTATCAAGTGAACCAACTTGATCCATACCCATAGACTATTAAATAAAAAACAAAAAGTCAACAGTCATAAAATTGTGTATTTTAAGATAAAATTTCCTTCCAAAAGCATAGCATACTTTCTGAACAAATATATTTAGAAATGCATGTTGCTTGAGAAAATTTATTCAAATATATATTTAAATACTAATTTCTAATAAAAAAAGCAGTTTAATGGAGAAATTGAACAATACAAACTTATTAATGGACATATTTGAAAATCAGACAAATCAGGAAAAGACTAATTCATTCATCCATTGTCATAAACTAGCCATGCACGTCATGAAAAGATATACAAGGCTGAGTCACTTCTGGTGTGATAACAAGTGTATAAAACTACAGACACCATGTGTCAATGTGGTTCTGTGATTCTTAAAGTACAGCTCACTTGCAAAACAAACAGAGGTGTGGACAAATGACTTGAAGTTGTAAAATCATCTCAGTGGGCATGTACCATCTTAATACATCAGAGATGGCGTGTGTTACTCATATTTCACTTAGTAAATTAGGTGATGACAACCTAAGCAACAGCATCTGCAACATCCTGTGAAAATCAGATTGAATCAGGGCATTTTATACAGGAAAATTAATATAAACTCAGTTCAATATCCATGGATCCTTCCAGAGATGAATTTCATTGCAAATGACATTGATTCTTCTATTTAAATCTGAACCATAAGGATATTGAGTAGTATAATGGAATTCTCCAGTTCAGCCATAAACGTGGCAGTGTTCCACTTACAGTACACTTCAGTTTGGATAGAAAGCAAACATTGAAATTCTTCCATTGCAATTATTTTATCCATATGCTCCATGAGCATGTAACTACCATGTCAACATCCATAGAAGGAAACCATCCTTTGAAATTGACAGTACATTTTATAGGCTAGTTATTAATATTCAATTTCTTCCTGTTCTCTATGTAAATTATTTGCATAGTTCAAGAAAGTAAGCACTGCAGTTCTCCAATTATCTGTACTGAGCATGCAATTAGATCTTCACACTCATAAGTGATCCAGACCAGGAGTTGCCAGTGACATAGGGTGGTGGACTTCTAGCACATCAAGAGTCTTTCTCCAAACTGAATGAATGGGCATCAAAATAACTTATCATTCATATCAAGTGAGGGTAAAGGGAAATAGGAAAAGAATTTGAACTGCTGAGGACTAACCAGAAAAGAAGTTGTGAGGTTCTAATATGAAATGAAAATGTCATAGATCTATACAGGTGTCCACCTCGTAGGCAACAGTGGTTGAAAAGGCACATCCTGTATAATTCATATTAGGAAAGATATTTGAAAATAAAATAGTCTTTATCACAATGCCATTATATAAATCTGTAGTAAACCGCATGTGGAAGAACATTTATAGTTTATGGTAGACTTGGAAAGGATGGATAAACAGCAACCACAATGATCAAGGGATTGGAGCAGCTTCTCTACAAACAAAAAACCCTGATGTTCTGGGAGCTCGGCTGTTCTCTTTAAGATTGCTAAGAGTGGAGTTCTATTGTCCCTGAGGATGAAGATGGGAATCTCAAAAGGTAATGCATGCTACACCCCACCCCCACCCCAGGCAAAAAGAGGCCCCACTCCTTTTATGGAGCTGCAGCTATTTAATGCTATAGCTCTCTATGCCAGCTATGGGGCCAAAAAAGAGGGAGGAGGGGTTGGGACACATGTTACCAGAGCCTGGGATCCACAATAACATAGGCTGAGCCATTCCAGCACCACCACACACACACAATCAAGCCAAAGCATGAGGTTGGAGGACAGAAAATGCTCCCACTCCCCATTCTGACTTATGGCAGTTTCTTCTACCACAGAATTCATAACCAACAGCATATTGAGATTGCTCTGCCAGTACTATGTAGGTGAGGCACATAAATTATGCATGGTGTGTGGATGGTAGGTAGAGAAAATCTTTCTCTCTCTCATGATAGAAGTCAGGTCACCCAATAAAACTCTTGGTAATAGATAAAGGACAAACAAGAGGACTTTTTCATACAGTATACAATTATTTTGTGGAATTGGTTACCACAAGATAAGATGGTGACTATTGGCTTGGATGTCTTTAATTGACTTTTACATTTGTAGAGCAGACATATCGCAACCACTCCCATTCCTGATAGGTCATTTGAACATCCAGGATCAAAGGCAGTATGCCAGTTATGGGGACAAGGGAAAGGAAATGCTATTGTCCTCTTTCCCTAAACATTGGCCCTATGAAGGTGTCTGTCTGACCACTGTGCTAAGCAGAGATCTGAGATTAGATTAAGCTTTAGTCTGATCCAGCAGGGCTCTTCTCATGGTCAAAAAGTTATACAGGTCTACCTCAGTTAATGAAGTAGATGTGTTCCTGGGCATTAATTCATTAACCAAAACTTCTTACCAGAGGCAGAATAAACATGGGAAGAATGGGGATGCGTTCCCATACTACAAAAAAGAAGAGCGAGTCAACCTACTTCAACACACTTTTTCTTCAAAACTAAAAATGTGCATGTGGAAAGTGAAATCGTCAGGCCAGGTAAGCCTTGCATAAGCAAACAAAACATTCTGCACCTTCTAGAGGCCACTTGAAAGCTTCTTTCAAAATGCATCTGGGATGATATTTTTCCTTACACCAGTTTTCATTATTGTTATGATGTGCATTTTGGTGGTCAAACATATAGATATGTGGTTTTGGGTTTTGTTTTGTTTTTAACATGCTGGACACAGCAGATAAAAAGGGCATAGTCTGCTCTGCCCTTTCCTCTCTATTTTGCTACTCACATATGCTCAGTGAGGTATTCTTGAAGCAGCCTGCTGTATATCTTTCCTGTTGGCTTAGAATAGGACCCCTTAGAGTAGAATCCATTTGGTCTCAGCTTTATTACATTGTTTACTACGTGCATACTGCTGCAATCCAGCACTCAAAGTCTGAAAGTTCTCCCAATGCTTTTGCTGTTAAAAAACAAAACAAAACAAAACCTTCCAGCTAGACAGAGTGCAAGGAGGAAGAAAGATGCTGGATAGATATAAAAAGACATTGTAAAAAGGAGCTTCTTTGTCAGAGGCACTGTTAACGGATATACACCTGTATTCTTGGTATTAGCATTTGCAAACAGAATTAGATATAGTATAGCTGTAATCATAAAAGCTTGTTGGGAGGAATATTCTCACCCCAGACATATATCACCTACTGCCTCCTTTGAAGCTTCAAATAGCTTTCTCTACCAGTAAGATATGGCAAGGAATTCAGGTTGCCAGAATCTTAACCACTAGGCTGCTTCATCAGAGCCCTTCCCTGCAATTCATTTCTACACTAAGAACAGAAACACACACACACAAACACACACACACACACACACACACACACACACAGGGCACTCAGTGGATAAGATATAGTGCCGGTAGCTTACAGTTCACTGGTTGTGAATGAGAGATATATTAACCTCTTTGTGCTTCAGTTCCCTGTATACCAAAAAAAGGCATACCACCACTCTTCTAAACTGCATAGTAGGTTGGGGGGACAATTTAACAATCAGGTGATATATGTCTTTGCTAATACAGGGCATGAGCTAAAGTCTGATGGGAGATGATGGCAAATGCCTTGTTGAAGCTGAACAGGTCTAGATTTGGTTAGTGCCTGGATGGGAGACCCCTGCATCTCCAGTGTAGTTCTACAACAATGCAATAAATCTATAAACAGAGACTGTACCCTCTTGCTGCTGTGAGGGTCTTTGGAGTGGGGGGAACGCATGAGAAATGAGCTATGAATATGAGTGAAAAACAAATAAAGAACCAAAAATGGTGCTATAGGTTTTAGGTAAATCAGCACCCATTATATTTAAATAAAACAATGTAACAACATTTAAATAAAACAATCTGTTTTGAGCATGCACTGTTGTAAAAAATACATCTATTCACAAGCACTTCCTGGTGAATGCTTAAAATAATTCTAAGGACTGTAGTTTAAACAATATTCCTTTTTTTTAAGGCTTCTTTTGGTAATGCATTTTCTTTTTGGCTCTCCCACCACCACCAGCTTCACCCCGACTATGAATTGCAAACCCAAATGATTAACCTCTCTGCTGGGCTCCTGTTTCCAGGGGAAACAGCAGAAAGGAAGATTTCTATGCTTAAATCTCTAAATCAGATTGCACAGGGTAGTGCTGGCAGGTGATAGCTGAGCAGAGGATACATCCTTTTGTCATCAAAACCTTACAAATTATTTATTTGATCACGAAAGAGAGCTGCAAAAGGCAACATATATTGACAGTTTTTACTTCAGATTTCTCTGCCATCTTTCCTAGTCAGAGAAGGAATAAAAAAGAGGGCTCTTAAAATTCACTGTGGTCTCCATACATTTGGAGAGGGGGCGTTACACAGTGCATGTCAATATTACAAGTGAGAAAACTACCAGGCTAGCAGAATGAAACAGGGGCAGGGGAAGAGGGGAGGGGGAAGGAGTATTCTCCTTCTGTGCAGACAGAACCAGCATGGAACAGTGGAAAGGAAACATAACAGGGGAACTGGTTAGATCCTGTACGCTACTGCGGATTTGTTTTTTATGCAATAAGGAAAGGGTTGATGTTGGTTCTTACCTCCACAATAAGGACCACTGAGTTACTTATCTGCATGGACACAACAATCCTAGAGATAGCAAAGTTTGGATCAGCCTTACCTTAACCAAGTGAATAGAAAATTTACAGGAGCAGTCCTGTAACTTTATAACAGGCAATGGGCCAGTTCAAATGCAGTATCAGATTATTGTTTAACACAAGAGTGGGCAACTCACTGACCGCATGGGGCCCCTCTCAAGGCTTTCCTGTGGCCCTTCATGGTTTCTCTTCCACCACCATATAGCCACTGAAAAGCCTTTGTCTCCATTTCAGAGCTGCATCCACCTCCTTCTACAGTAAGCCACTACAGAGGACTTTTGTAGTTGTGCAGTCTTGGCTTGTACTAAAAACGTTCCCCTCCAAAAACACTCCCCTCCAAAACAGTCTCCACAAGCAGCTCCACTGTTTTCTCTCTCCACCCTCCCCTGCTCAGAGGTGCAGTCTCTGCAGGTGCTCAAGTAGCACAAGCCACTGTGTTTCCCACCACCACCACCACCAACAACAACACACTGCTAGGACAAGTGACCTTTGCACCTGCAGCTATCTTCTCTTCCTACTGCCATTTTCTTTCTTGGCAGTGGCTGAATGGATGGCAGTCCTCTTTTAACCTTTTGGGCATTTCCCAGCTTGAAAAACACAGTCTAAAACATAGCACCCCACCCCAGTAAATGAAAGTGTTGCTTTACTTTGTTTTCTTTATCACCACAGCCAGTCCTTGGGGTGTGCTTCTTTAAATTATTCATTCCCAGAGGAAAGAATGAGTGTCTTAAATAAATTGTTCCTCACTACAGGAATATCTTTGAAAACTGTGCAGTTTTCAACATTGTCACAAGGAAAAGAAAGGTCGTTCCTCTGCACACATACGCACCATTTCCCTGCACGCCTTCACAGCCAAGTAGCGCCTGTCAGGAGTGAGCTGGGAGAGCATCTGAGTGAGTTCCCTCTCAACAGCTATCATAGCCAGGGACAGAAGAACCACCCAATAACTTTTTACCAGCAGGGAGGAGGGGGGGGGAGGGCCAAATAAGGAGGGTCACCCTTTGACAACTATCATAGCCAGCACAAGACATGCAGACATCTCGAGGACCTCACTGGGGTCCCCTAGAAGTCTTAGATGATTACATGACCCATGATCAGAAGCTAGCCAGTGGCAATACCCCTCACTTTGTCCCTGCTCTCTGCTAGATAGTGCATGACTATGGTGGAGAGGGCAAGAAATAGATGAGCTTAGGATGATGGCATGGGAGTTAGTCCTTGAGTCTGAGAAAGGGACGTTTGTAGAAGCCCATTTCACATTTTTGTCCAAAACCTTCAAGCATTCTTACCATCCCCAGCCAATCCTTATTCCAGTGTCTTGGAGGAGACACCCTGGCATCTCCTCACATTCTTGCTCTTTTGAGTTCAGAAGCCAGGGCATGTGATGGAAGACTGTTTTGTTCTGGAACTGGATGTAGGTCCAGGCCTCCCAAAAGTTTGCTTAGTACCAAACACTAACACACATTACTGCTATCAGGAAAGCTTTGTTGGTGGTATGATATACACATGATACATACAGATGATATATAGCAGAGAAGCATTTCTGCTCTTTCACTGATGAGGCCCTGCACCCCCTCACAGCCAGTGGCAGAATCAGGCCCCTAAATAACTAAATCTTCCCAGACTACCTCTGGCTGGAAATCCATTTTCCCATGGCTGGCCATGAGAAGGCCCTTGTCCTGGGTGCATACATACAGGGGACAATAACTAACACAGATTGTTTTTTTTATTAGTTCTTCAGAAACATGTATCCCAATGCTTCAGATGGTATTGAACTGTTGGTAAACATTATTAAATGTCCAAAATAAGACACACACATTCATAATCAGCTAGGAACTGCAATAATTTGTGCAGGAACCAATTGTCACAGAAGCAGAATTTGCAAATGATTTTTGAGTAGATGAACTGGAAAAAATACTTATAGAGGATTAACATGATTTTCCTTCAGGCTGTGCAGATTTTTTTTTCTTTTTCCAGTAATCTTATAGTAAAGGAACATTTGAATGCTGCTCTTCTGAATGGTTCAGCATGTGTTCAGAATGCATGTGAACATGAGAACAGATTATGAACATCAACAGATTATGGAACAAAATGAAGTCTGTATATAAACCTTGCTGATCCCAGCATATTCACAATCGTTTTTCACTAGACAGTTATTGGGGAGTAGCCCCCTAATGTTCCTTTTCTTATTTAATTGTTATATAGGATTGAAAACTAAATATTGGCTGAGCTTATGTATCAGTCACTCATAGGGATAAATACTTAGAGTAGGATACAGACTTGTGAACTGTCTTACTATGGGTCAGAGATACATAACCCTTTTGTAAACACTAAAATAGTCAACGTTCTTCCTGGCATGTCATAGACCACCATCTGCTTCCTCCTATCAGAATTCAAATTCTCAGCTGCTACAGATCCAAAATGGCAGTAGCAGTATGTCCTTCTAATCGTTCCCTTGTGGAATCAAATGCATCTGCATTTTATTTCACCATTGGGGCCACAGACCACAGTTTGGGAACCAGTAGCCTAAAGGAAATCCCTACTTTCAACACCCTCTTCTTGCGATGATTTGTTGGTTTCTAAGGCATACTGAGTCTGTTTCTTTCTTGGCTTCTTCCAGACTCTGTTTTCTTCAGAGAAAACCTCCCTCTGCCTTGATTTTGTTTTCACAACAAACTGCCCTCCGACTGAGTCTTCCCAGGGACACCGTCCTACTCCTTCCCTTTATTTTTCTCACCTTTCCTTTTGGTAAACATAACACTCCTTCCAAGCTACACAAACATATGACCCACAAATTTAGGTTGTCTCTAGGAAGAGAGAGAGAGAGAGAGAGAGAGGAAGGAAGGAAGGAAGGAAGGAAGGAAATCTTCCAGGACATTTTTTCAGTGACTAGAGTTCCTATTATTATCCTCCTTTTTTATTCTAGCAGTTATGAAAGAATATATAGTCAATGTGATCTTGTTGTTACTGGGATTAGGAGTTAAGACATTCCCTACAAATCAGTGTAATCCTTCCAACAAGACAATGTTAACACTGAGCATTCCTGTCTGCATGGCACATTTTCAATTACTCTACATGTTTTCTACTTAGTAAACCAGCTTAATTTTCAACTGGCCACAATATTAGAACATGTCCTACAGTTTCAGGGGGTGGGGGTGGCAGAGAGGTAAAAGGAGCAATCTTAGTGCCCTTGTAAGTTGTTTAGCCTCTGGCACTTATAAATCCAAAAACACTAGGGAAATCCCTTTTCCTTGCTTGTAATATGCTTTTAGATTTATTGCTTAGAGAACCTCCACTTAATCCCTTCGCAGAAGTCAAGTTTTATCTCCATTCTAATAAAGGTTTCCTATGGAAAATGGATACAAAACAAAACAAAACCCTAGAAAGAAGAGGAATATTTCAGAGTTAAAAAAATGTAAATACATCCCTGAGTAAGTTTTATCCTCTAAGAAAACAAGAAAAGGAGGAGGATAAAACCAGGATGGTTTAAATTACTCTACACAAGTCCAGACTATCTATCTTCAACCGCTCTCTTCGACACTTGGCCGGGGTGGGCAGGCGAGGCAGGGGCTAAAGAGCTCTTTAGGGACCAAATTACTGTTTCAAAATGGGCTGTGTGCTCCTTGTGCTCCAAGAATATGACAATATTATCTGAGAGATGTTACAGAGACTGCTGCGTCCTTCAGAGCTCTGTGAAAGCATCTAGCATGATTAGAGGCATATGTCACTAAAATATATCTTATATAATATAAAGGGGGAGGGAGGATGTCATTGAAAATTGACTTTTAAAGGTGTCCAGCTAGAACTCTATGCAATCTATAAAACTTATTAGCATTTCATAGCAATGATGGTATTTGCTGGATTTCTTGGAAAAACAAAGGGGAGTGCAGATATAGTTCACGCTCTGTCCCACACTATTATCTTTCTTTTTCATTTTTTGCATTTGTAAAGAACTTGACTTCTCTGTTAGGTGTGGATCTAAAATAAATGTAGAATAAAACCCAGTGAATCACAAAGACCATGCTTATTGCTGCTAACATGTATGTAATACCACTACAGTGGCTTTCTTATATTTTACCAAAGGGAAGAAACGTAACACTGAATGGACAAAACAGAGTACAACTCTCCACAAAATTTGCATGTGCTAATTCATATGTAGAGATGCAATTTAGACATACTTACTATGCTCTCAAACAGAAACTCAGTACATGTTGGTACTCAGTCTGCTTGTCCAAATGGCCAACTGTCAAAGGAGAACTTCAAGCCCTTTGTTGCTTTCCCTTCTTATTGTTCTTTATCTTGGGCCATACAGCTTTTCAAACAGAGAGTTTTCAAACAGAGGGATATGCTTTGATAGCCCTTCAAATAAAGAGTGTCCTTTGTAAATCAGGATGCATAGCCTACCTAAAAGCCACTAACTGGCTGAATACTGTATAGAACATTGAAGTTAGGCCACAACTTCTATCAACAGGGATTAAAATTTATCTTCATCCTGATCTGCTACTATTTTTGTTTTAGAAAATCCATACAACTAGATAGGAATATGACTTTCTGGAAAGCCTTATCACAGTAAAATAAATGCTGGACACTGATAGAAAATAAGTACAGGACATAATTTGCAGTTATAACATGTGTGGTGCAAGTCATTTTTATAAGGTCACTTTAGCTTAAAATTGTAAAGAATATTCAAAAATTTTCTTAACCTTCATTCAGATATCTCATCACCTTAAAAAAAAGTTGCCAACCACTGTGAATTTTTTCACCCATCAATGGGAATGAAAAGACCAGTGCTTTGAGTAGTAGTTGCTTAATTGTATGTGTGTGTGTAAAAATTGTTTTTTACATTTAAAAAATTCACTGTTCTTGGGGAAAAAAATGTTTTTTCGTAACATTATTTTTGTGTCAATCGAATTATTGGGAGAAAAATGTCCCAAAATGTGAAATATCATCCAAAAATGCACGAAGCCTCTTGCCCACAGAGAAAAAACTTTCTATTCTCATAAGTGAGAGAAGTGAAAATTCACATCCCAATCTTAAAAGTGGTTTGGAGGACTTATTTATTTATTTATTTAGTGACATCACTGTACCTGGGACTTTACAAGCAAAAGAACAACAAAACAGTTCTGTGCCCTCATGCTTACAATCTAATTATAACATGACACAAAAGAAAAAGGGGATAGCAACGTGGAAAGAGATTAAGTCCTGCAGATACTACTTTATCCATTGGGATGGATGGAGGGTCTTACTTCTGCTTCTGGATCTAGACATGATGAAATTGTGCTTCCTTCTTCTTTTCTGCTTTCAAGTCCAGGGCAGTGACAGTTGGGATGGAAAGAAAGCCTTTCATCTGCTTCTGGCCCTAGGCACAACGGGGCTATACCTGCCTCTTCTTGTCTGCAGCCATTTCCACCCTACACTGTTATAGTGCTATCGTTCCACTTTCAACATCCTGTGGAATTCTGGGATTTGTAGTTTACTGAGGCCAAAGAGCTCTCTGGCTGAGAATTCTAAAGGCCCTCCCTAAACTGCAAACCCCAGGATTCCGTAGGATGTTGAAAGTGGAATAATAGCTCTATAACAGTATAGTGCAGAAATGGCCTCCCTCTGAAGCCAGTGCAGTGGCAGTTGGGACAGAGGGAGGACTTTTCATCTGCTTCTGGGCCTAGGCTTGCTGGAGCTTTGTCTGCTTCCTCTTCTCTCCTTCATAGCATGGCACAACGGAGCTGAGAAATATTTTACTGTCTCTTCCGGATTCATGCAGGAAAGATGGGTGGATTCCACTAACTCTAAGGGCCACTAAAGGAAACGGAAAGTATCTTATTCACTTCCACAGACCTCAAATTTGGTTCCAATCAATTTAGAAATAATAGTGATATTCTTTATGGTTATGCAGGGCTGGCACTACCACTGGGCAGAATAATGCAGATGCCTCAGGGAGCACATGCTGGGTAGAAGGGAGGAGAGTCCTGGTGAATGTTAGCTGACACAGCTATACGTGCCATATGATTTGTGCTGTTCTATCTAAGCTGTTCAAGCACCAGCGCTGAAGTAAGATTCAACCACCACTCTCACTAGCATCAGAAATGAGAGGGGATACCATTTTGTCCTTTGACTCAGGCAACAAAATGCCTAGCCCTGGTTTTATGTACATTTTCTTGCCACAAGCCTGCTGCTGTGCATAATATTTTACAACAATATGTACAATCCAGAAAGCAAAGCAGAGGACCTTCTGGCGGCAGTACAGCTGTTTCACTGGCACAAAATGGCTGTAAAACCAGAAAATTAATCTGCCAGGGAAATCTCCATCTGGAGGTGGGCTCCCAGCTCAGATCTCTTTACTACTGTTCTCCCTATAACTCTTCTCTACTTCTGATGCTGACAGCATGACCTTCCCATACAATACAGGTTCACTACACTGAATGAAGAGAGCAAGAAGGAAATTAAGATTAAGTAGGAATGGAAAAATCAACAAGATATGCAAGAGTGTTTTATTTTGGAAGAGGTAACATCAGTCTGGATCTGAGCAAGTTCACACTGAGGCAAAAATTCCATATTGGCCATATTGGCATATTGGTGGGAAAGCAAACTCACCCAATGGTCTTTAATCTTCAGAGTTCTGATATGACTGGATCAGAATAGGATCCAAACATTTTTGCTGCTCTCCCCCCTAGGTGCAGTCCTGAGGAATATTCCTATTCCTAATCCAGTATTGACTTTGGGGTAAAAGCCCTTAATAGTACCCATGGGAATCCCCCTGCCACCACCAGAGCCACTTAGTAAGGAAGGAGGAAATGTTCCTTCAGGATCATAGAATCATAGAATCATAGAATCATAGAAATGTAGAGTTGGAAGAGACCACACAGGCCATCCAGTCCAACCCCCTGCCATGCAGGAATACCCTCAAAGTACTCCCGACAGATGGCCATCCAGCCTCTGCTTAAAAACCTCCAAGGAAGGAGACTCCACCACACTCCGAGGCAGCATATTCCACTGCCGGACAGCCCTGACTGTCAGGAAGTTCTTCCTGAGGTTCAGGTGGAATCTCCTTTCCTGCAGCTTAAATCCATTGCTCCTTGTCCTGGTCTCTGGAGCGGCAGAAAACAAGCCCTCTCCCTCCTCTACATGGCATCCTTTCAAATATTTAAACATGGCTATCATGTCCCCTCTTAACCTTCTCTTCTGCAGACTGAACATACCCAGCTCTCTAAGTCTATCCTCATAGGGCTTGGCTTCCAGGCCCCTCACCATTTTGGTCGCCCTCCTCTGGACCTGCTCCAGCTTGACCATGTCCTTCTTGAATTGGGGTGCCCAGAACTGGACACAGTATTCAAGATGAGGTCTAACCAAAGCAGAGTAGAGTGGTACCAGTACCTCCCTCGATCTAGACACCATACTCCTATTGATGCAGCTGAGAATTGCGTTGGCTTTCTTGGCTGCCGCATCACACTGCTGACTCATGTTCAGCTTGTGGTGTATTAAGACTCCTAGATCCTTTTCACACGTACTGCCATCCAGCCACGTGTCCCCCATCCTATATTTCTACATTCCATTTTTTTCTACCTAAGTGTAGGACCTTACACTTCTCTCTGTTGAATTTCATTTTGTTAGCCTTGGCCCAACTCTCCAATCTGTCCAGGTCATTTTGAATTTTGATCCTGTCCTCTGGCGTATTAGCAACCCCTCCCAATTTGGTGTCATCTGCAAATTTGATGAGCATGCCCTCTATTCCTTCATCCAAGTCATTGATGAAAATATTGAACAGCACTGGGCCCAGGACAGAACCCTGTGGCACCCCGCTAGTCACTTCTCTCCAGGATGAAAAGCAGCCATTGGTGAGCACCCTTTGGGAAGTCAGTCAACCAGTTACAGATCCACCTGACAGTAGCTGGTAAGTCATAGTAAGGTTAAATTCCCCCTTTGTGCCCAATGAGATCCCAGAAATTATCAGTCCCCCTCCAAAATGATGAAATTTGATTTCTAACAAATGTGTACTTCAGATGCAAACATGATTTGTAATTTGGTTCTTACAATGCATGCTTTTTGGGACAAGGATCTGTTTTCTTATATCTTGTAAGGCACCAAACGCACATACACACTGACATTGCTATGTACAAAGAAAAGCTTTTCCGGTGCCATTGTTGTTCATTTCTGAATGGCCAACAAAGGCAGTGTTAGCCTAGTGCAGTTTCCCAGATTTGGGGGTTGTACTGAACTGTGTTCAGAGAGAGGTCCTCAGTCCCATGCAAAGTTCCATGAACATCTCTTCCTTCTTGAGCCTTCTGTGACCAGTGTTTTTTGGGGGCCTGGAACAGGTTGGGAAGTAGCATGGAGAAGGGCAAGAGAATACACAAAAATTTCTTTCCTCCCTGTTTTACTTACAGAAGCCTTTGCTGGACTGAAGACTCCTCTATGAATAGAGAGGCAATACTGGATACAAGATGCTGTCTTGGAAGCTTCTGCACTTATAAATACAGAGTAAGTCATTTTAACTTTATTTAGTTGTTTCATTGTTGTTCCATTCACACTTAAATTGGCACTGAATGGAGCTGAACAAGGACATATATTATCTCTAGGTCCTGCCATCACCCTCTTTGAATTTCCCACATATGTTCGATGCAAGCTCTGCTGGTCACTCTGGGGTCAAGCTGGAACCTTTGGCCTTCCTTTGATTTTAAAAGGGACTCTTTTGGCCTGTTCTGTACTAAACTGTTGACTGATGGATGGAATGAATGCAGTGGGAGGAGCCTGTCCAAGTGCTGAGTATTGGCTGCTCCTTAGGCTGATTCAGTCACAATTGGTTAGGCAGCAACTGGGAATTCTCAAGGGTCTAGGATTGGCAGGCACCACAGGCAGCTTTATGGTGATTTGTGGTTCCGGAATACTGCAGCCCAGGGTCCAGTAATCATAGACAGGATAGGGGCCCACCCTTGGGACCAACTTTCCTCACTCACTTGGAGGTCCAAAGCACTGGGACAGAGTGGCAGGTGAAGGTCCCCTGACAATGGCAGTGGCGGACATCTGGCAAGGGTGAAGTTGCATCATCTTCTCACTAAGCTGGGCTCACCCAGTTGTACCTTCAGACTGAGTGCTTGCTTTAGGAATTGTTCCCATAGAGCTTCTTCCCACAACCTTCCCAGGTGCAGCCCTAGTTAAAGCCATTAAATGTGCCATGCCTCTTTTATTTACTCCTCCAGATGCAGTAGCTAGCTAGCTAGGTTTAAGTAATGCTAAGATTGCTAGACTAAGACTGACAAACTGGGAGTGGACTATTCTATGGCATCCATGTGCTCTTGAATACTTCATCATCAGATATTAGCAACAATTTGATAAATAATACTGGGTTCAACTAGATTCTGTGAGGATGCATTTATGTGTCTCTTTTCCAGCTATTTATCAAGATGCATAGCATTAGAGAAATATTTAACAGGTCACTTAAAAAATAAGCACGTATTGCAGTTACAGTGTTCCCTAAAGCATGTGCACTCAAGTGCAACACTCTACATAAGCACATGTCAGCAAACTGCACAACTGAGTCAAGTTCAACTTCCTTCTGTTTCTAAAAGGGAAACCAAAATCTAACCGAATGCTCATCATCCAGTCACAGATGCATGCATGAACAGTGTAAGCACAAAGGTACCTCTGATTTGTGTTTATAAACCAGCCATTCATACAACAGTGTAATCCAGAATACTGCCAGTACATACTTCAGTTATGTATTATAATGAACCGCCTGGTTCTGTATATTTACTCAGAAATGCACCCCACTGAGATCAGTAGACTTACTCTTAAACAAATATGGGGGGATTGCTGCCAAGGTATATAAAGTAGATTGTGCCTCCTGTTCTCTTATTTTCATGAACCCCTGTAAGGCAGAAAAGCTTTTTTTCAAAATACTATATTTTTTTCAAAATACTATATATATTCCCATACTGTCCAGTAGCTAAAACTCTCTAGCAGTTTAAAAACAAAGTTTAAATAGTAAAATACATATATATATATATAATAATATTTATTTTTTAATTTGGAAAAATTATTCATATGTCATATCTAACAAAAGCTTTTTTATATACCACTGTTCTCTGCTTTCACTCTGTCTGCGTAGACCTTAATAAAGAACAATTCCACTTATCCATATTCTTAGTTATCTATAATTTCTGACAGCCTCTCAGACAGTTGGCATAACTGGGCTTTTCTGTGACCAAAAGAATGGAATGTCTGTTATTTCTAATTCATCCAAGAATTCTGGTGCTGAAGTAACAAAAGAAGCTGCAATTTTGTGTCTGGTGTTATGTAAAAGTTCAGACAACATACCAACAATTATCTCTTCTGATCTTCAAATCTATTAGCCAAACATCTGGACCTTTTTTCAAACTGTAAAAACAGACCTATCATGCTCCTAAAACACTCACATCATGGTTGATATCTGTGACCTGAACCTATTGCTAGTCCCTGCTAGTGTAGAGCCACTGATGGAACTAACATATGTGTCAACTCACCATTCAACAAATGTGCCAATGGATCTATTTTAGTTGCAGCTATCAGCACTGGAAAAACAAATTACATGGTTGTATGCTAGAAAATGAAGGTAACTAATGTTATTTGTGTAGTTTTGTAACTCACCTTTTAGATGCTTAAATAATAATAATAATAAACATTTACACTCCTGGATTATCTCAAGCAAAGCAGTTATTGATTCAGAAGGTTAGGAAAATTGCCAGCCTGACAGAAGAACTCAGCTCCTGCTGAGAATAAGTGCATGTTCACAGCTGTATTCTTTATCATTTTTACAAGCAGATATTCTGTGGGAAATTTCCAGGTCACAGCTTTCTACTACTGGCCTGATTCATCAGCAAACTAGATTGAGTCACTTCCCTTCAATATATTTCAAATTCAGGTCCTCGGAAGACACCTGTGCTTTCAAGGGGCAACATTTTATCAGAAGGAAGAAAAAGCATACCTGGTGGAATTTCCCCCTCTCGTTGGTTCTTAAAGACACAATATGATACTCCTGAAACTGTAGCACTGCCAGAGTTGAGGAAGCCCCTCAGGGAGATGTCCTCCAAGGACCTCACTCGTTCTTGGTAGTAGCCACTAGTTCCAGTCTGGATGGGTGTGGTGAATCTGGGTTTTAGTCCAAAGAACTAGCCAAGGTGCCAAAAGCTATGGCGGGCGGAGAGAGTTCAAGACCTTGACCCTATTAACACAACTGTATCTGGAATGGGACTGAAATCCATAGACCCCTGTGCAGATCACTTCTCCCAATAATCGTCAATTAAACATATGAATATGTCTTGCGATAGACCAGACTGATGCCACTGATTGAATCTGCAGTGCATGTTCTGTATGCATGGCCTATGCTCTCTCTCATGAAGATATAGTTCCTTTGCCCTAGGCATAAGAGGAACTCCCTGGATTCAGTAGGCTAGCTTTGTGCAAGGAAATCAAAGATAAATATAACCACCATCTGTGTATAGGTTAAAATTCTTTCACTTCCTGTATGGCCAAGTCAATCTATTTAGGCCTCTAGATAGAAACCTGTTCAGAGGGATCCTAAGGATGCAATGCACAATCCAACACCTTCCATGAATGACCATCCAGTAGGAACTAGTATTTTGTCCAAAGCAGTCTGATGAAATGGGGCTGCTGCAAAGTAACTGAGAGCAGCTTATGCCTTCATTGCAGCCGTAAGGCCACAGCTCTCAAAGGAGTCAGATTATGAAGGAGACACAAACAACAAATACAAAAGGAAAGGGTCTCAACCACAGACGCATAAACTACAAAAGACCATCACAACTAAACAGACAAAAGGATCGTAAAGAACATAATAACAATGATAAATTAAAGTGATGCTTACAGCCAGTACAGATAACAAATGAATAGGAATATAAAAATACGGAACCAAATGGACTACAGTGACTTAACAACCAAAATGAAGACATACATAGAGCACTACCTTTGTTGCATTATATTCTGAAAGAGTGTTTTTTGTATGTTGATTTCTCTGTTGCATTTATGAAATTACTTTTGGGAGTACTTTATGCATGTTTTCTTTTGGGTTGCTATATTCCATCTAGTTCTTTATTTTTATAGTCCAATTCATTTGCTATCCATATTGGCTGCAAATATGTTTGTCATTTATAATTGTTATTATAATCTTTAACATCCTTTTGTCTATTTGTGATAGTCTTTTCTGGTTTATATATTGTAAAGGAGTGACACAATTCATTGTTTTACTTTATGGGATGGAGGCATTAGAAGAAAAAGGGTCTCTTGAAGAAGCACTTCTGTGGACAAGGTTGAGAATCCCTGCCATAAAAAAAAAAAACTTCTCTGCTTTGAGCATGTGTTATCCCTCCACTTCAATGCTACACAATTAAACTCATCGATGTTGATGATCACAGGGAATTAAGGGGAGCTGTGCAGCAATATATTAGAGGACTAAACAGGCAGTTTGTTATACAAATTTGGCCAGTGGCATTTTGGCATCGCATAGTACAAATGGGCAAGGGTTAAGTCATTCTTCAGATTTCCTTGGCAGAGTCTTTTATTATTTACAATATTTACTTCAGGGAAGACTTGGCACGTGTCATATTTATCTTGCTGAAAAATGGGACTGTAAGCAACGCACATCACCTTTCAAACAAAGCAACGCGTTGTGCTACCAATTTGGTTCATGAAGTGTGTAATTCAGTCCTTTTGCGCAGGGCCAGCATTCGTCTCTTGTTTTGTTAAACCATTACAGAACAACGCTTCTTGCTTATCATTGCAATACACAAAAACAAAAGCCTCCTAGTGTCACAAGAGGTCTTGGCTGGCATTTCTAAGACTGTGGACACAAATGCATTATCATCTCGGAGTTTCCTGATTCTCACAACAACAAATAGGATGAATGAAAACTGAATGGGGAAAGAAAACTGGATTTAAGATGGTTGCTGACTAATTATAAAACTTCTCTCTTATGTAGGCCAAATGGCATTTAAAAGTTTAATGACTGGGCACAGGATGTTTGCTCATACTTCTCCCCTCCCCCTGCTGATGTTTTCTATATAGTAGCTGCCAACTGCTAGCCCCAACGATAACACTTTCTGCTTTTTAATGCAGGTAAAGTCTGTACCTGACTTTGAGGAATGGATAGGATGCCACAAGCATGTTGACACTATTTGATGATAGATACCCAGAGTAGAATCTACACTGGTCCCTCATCTACTGACACAGAAGATGAACGTCAAATCAGGAAAATATGGCATTTCATATCCTGCAGGACCGTCATCACAACAGCATAAGGATATTCAGAAATCATCATGGATTTTGTTTTCAGGATAAATTCACTAATCAAAAACAGCAGCCTCTTGTTAAATCTCATTTCATTCTTCCACAAGTCTTACACACCACGCACACAGCCTTCTCTGTGGTGGCTCCATACCTTTGGAATCCATTCCCCCAGGAACGATACAGTGCTCCCCTCCTTGGTAACCTTCAGGACAGTTTTACAGACTTGTACTCCAAAGTGCAATTGGTTGCTTTAGTATGCTGTCTTTTCAACTAGGGTTTTCACTGCTGCCATCTTATGTCTTGGAATGCTATTTATGGTTTGGTTACTTACAATGGGTTGGATCCAGGTAGCCATTTGTGAAGGAAGAAAGCCTTCCACTATCCATCAACCCTCAGAGTGGCCTCTAGCACAGGGGAATAAGGTGAAAGGTGGAAGTTTTATCTGCCTCCCACTCATAGAAAATGCCTCCATCCAGTTTTCCATTCTCGCTCACCTGTACTGCTCACTCTACTTGGCAGGTCCTCCTGACTACTGAGAGAAAATTTATGAGTGCTGGCAGGGAGAAAAGAAGGAGAATAGGCATGTGGGTGGGTCTGCCCTGTGTGTGAAAAGTGGGGTGCAAATCTCTGTAAAATTGCAAAGAGGCTGATATTTATCTGTCTGATTTGCAGACTCTGGAGTTTGTGGCTGTACATGGCTGCCTTAATACTGACTCCACCCTTCCTGACAGCAAATGTATTTCACAATTTTAGTTTGCTTTGTAACCTCAATATTCCCAGATGCAACACATTATTTTGGAGGGTTTCGCCTACCTGACATGTGTACAGTGCCTGCATTTAAATAAATCTTCTGAAAGAAAGGGGAATGTGTGAACTAGAGTGAAATGCTTCTTTCTATGCTTTTTTTTAACAAAAAAGAAAGAAAGAAAGAAAGAAAAAGAAAAATGTTTTACACAAAAAATAGTTTAAGAGTAATTTGATATTATAGTGCAACTAAATAAAAGGGGGAATTATATGATCAGCTTGCAAATACAGAGAATAAATATACAGTTTTAGTGAATCAGAAGTGTTTAAAATAATTTCACTGACACATTCACTTATCACTGCAGGGGGCTTGGGTAATAGTTGTTTTCGCTTAAGCTGCAGAAATGTTAGCAGCAGCGGTTGTTGATTACAAGCAAGGTTTTTGGCACTTAAAAGTCCTATCAAAACTGATCCTGAAAAGTAAATAACAACATCAGGCTAATCCTTGCTCCTTGAGTTATTTGGCGTGTATTACAAGAAGTATGCAATTTTTCATTTCATACTGTTTTAAAGGAGAAAGCCTCCAAATACATTATATTGTCTAACAGCTTCTAAACAGCTTCATATTGATAATATAGACTTTAATAGAAAAGATTAAGGTAGCAGTGATTAAGCAAAAAAGAATTATGTTAGATGTATTTACATCTATCTGGCAAGCCACTGCTTCTTTTTTTTTTGAATAAAACAAAAGCATTAAAAAAAACACCGACATTTCAGAAATGGGAGCAAACTTTCCACAGTTACTATGCAAGGGGAATTCACATAATGGCATTCCAAAGTGGTGAGGCTGACCTAATGAGCTTCTACTAAGTGACCTAATGAGCTTCTACTAAGTGACTTAATGAAGATCAAAAGGAAGAAATCAATAATTTTTCATAGGCCACTAGTAGAGTGGTCTTGTGCATTCTGTGAAACATGTGATGCGTGAATGGCCATCCAGGCCTATTCCTTCTGGGCAAGTATCTGCCAAGGGCTCAGCTGCTCTTGTATATATTGAATAATGTACCAAAGTAGCAAGTAACAGGGAGTGAGAAGGTGTGCCACTACATCCTACTAATGATGTAATTCTTCATTAGTTTTTTCCAAGGAAGCAATGCGTAACTTTAGCTGTTTTCTTCCTGTTGCAAGAAAGTCTTCAAAAACTGTGAAGTTTTGGAAGATAATTCACAGTACAGGATTTATACAATGTAAACTTCACAGGCGGTATTTTTGCACAAAAAACCAACATTCTCGGTGCAGGAAACAGCATTTCTGTGAAGAAAATAATATTTCTTCAAAACAATACATGCAAATTTTGTGAAGACTAAGTCCTCAACTATAGCCTTTTCTGCACTATTTCCTGCACAATAATGCTCTTTCCTTTGCAGAAAATGCTGCTTTCTGTTCAAACAACTACATGCAGATTTTGCACATAATAAATCCCATACTGGGAAAATTTCATCAGTCTAGGGTTCTTTTCATCAGGGCTTCTTGACACAGGAAACAGTTTTTTATATATACTATTTTAAAAATGTTCTTTCAATCGCTGCTTCTTATCTCATTTCTAATAGATAAAAAAACAAAGTGTGCATATGCACATATATATTCATATTGGGCCAAACCAATCAAAGCAATTACACATTAGTCTAAACCGCTGCCTTTTTTCATACTTACTCTAAGACTTCATTTATCATATTTTTGTAACTATATCTCACGCTGTAATGGTGTACAAATTCATCTCATTGCTTCTAAATCTTTATTGCTTCATCTGCTCTGTTCTCTCCATACTGCCAAACTTTGACTTAGCAGCCCTTTGAGGAAGGGCCTGTTAGTTTTGCTTATAATGTAAACCACTGTAAATGTAGAGGATACTATATAACATATCACCATCGCCATCACCATCAGTAATAAGCCTAATATTGATATACACAGCAGTCCTTCAAAAGACTGCAAATGGCTTCG
Organism: Cyclura pinguis; assembly: GCA_030412105.1. Classification (NCBI taxonomy): domain Eukaryota; kingdom Metazoa; phylum Chordata; class Lepidosauria; order Squamata; family Iguanidae; genus Cyclura; species Cyclura pinguis. The sequence goes on along the minus strand of CM059600.1, from coordinate 104,663,269 downwards.
TGCAGCACCCATCTGAAAGCACCCTCCTCTTCCTTCCATGTATCAATGCCACTTTGTTCAGGCAGACTAGCTTTCCCTGCAGTGACCCTTTCCTGTCTTGTGTATGATTTAAGGAGATTTATGATTGGCTGTTCTGTGTTGTGAAACATGAGCTTTGACCCACAGGCTTGGAAGCCAGCAGGAAGAAACGTTAATATTATGCCAAGGGGAGGGGGAATCATCCTTCACCAATGCCAGCAAATGAAGTACACAGTGAAATATCTCATACATGGCACCCTGAGCACTTAAAAATACTCATAGATTGCACTCACAGGAAAGGAAATGGGACACAAAAGGCTGAGTGTTTGCTACTGTACTGGCACGTATCACATGATACCTTTTGAAACTCAATTAACATGGGTGCCCTTGATAAAACAAAGCATTATTATCATTCACTCATTATAAAATTAAAAACACATTGACAGCAGTACCTTCTACACAGCTGCCGAAGCCTGATTGCAGGGCTAGCCCCAAATATTTTGCTGCTTGAACCAAAGGACAAGATGGCACCCCATATTCCATGTAGAATCAGTCAGTCAAGTGAGTACAGAAGGTGACTAGGCTGGGAGCTGTACTTCAGTTCCACACTGAGAATGGGATGGGATCCTCCACCACACCTAAGAACACCAGGCTATTTTAGGGAGGCAAGATAGGCTGTTGCTTGACACTCTGGACATTGTATGGGCTGCATGCAGTCTTCTGGGGAACACTGCAGCCCTTGGGACTCACCCCCAATCCTCCAAGTAATTTTTCCATCCAAATAAATGAAGTACATTTGAATGCTCAAAGGATCCCTGCCCCAAAAAGAGCCAAACTACTTGCAAGGACCTGAAAAGCAACTGGAAGTGACATGTCGTCATTTTTGGTTGCCCAAATGGTAGCTGCAACAAGAAGTTGTGGCCCTCTGAAGCTTCAGAAAGCCAAATATGGGGTAGTGCTGCCCTCCAGGCTCCGGTAGCATCACTGTTCTGCTGGCAGGGAGAGCCTTGCATGGTTGACATTATTCCAGTTGTAACAATGGCTGAATCTGAATGTCAGGTAGGTCAACCTGTAAGGGAAAGCTTACATGAAGCATCTATTTTTAGAGGCAACCATAATTCTGAATGCAGTAGAACTTGGAAACACTTTTTTGGGCTACAGCTCCAAAAATCTCTGAGCCAACCTGGGTGAGTTTCAATTAAAAAGTAACACTTCCAAGTTCAGGAAGAGGGCATGTATTTGTCCAAGTACTAAAATGGAGGAAAGACACAACTTGTGACTTAGAATGACATGTGGTCTGAATTTCCACTCCTTTCATGAGATGACTTGTCTGCGGAGAAAATAAGAGGGAAGTATCAGGGACTTCTGGGTGCCGATGACATCAAAGATGGAACTGGGCTTGACGTGAAGATGATGTGGCTAATAGTTTTGTTTTCTTACTTTAAAAAAGTTTGGCACCACTTAAAGCAGTAACTTGACTACCTTTAGCAACACAGAGTTGCTTGCTTTATAACTGGGGTGGAATGCTCCATGCAAACAAAGCACTATTATTTCCATGGGGCAGTCTGTTTGAAATAGAACTACCAAGATATGGGCTGCTTTACTATTTGAAGCTATAGGAAAGGACTTGGTTTTGATTTCTTGAAAAATAAATAGCAACAACAATAAAAATACCTTGGCCATATCACACTTAACATAAGTCTAACCCACATGAACCTCTTTAGTTTTATCAACCTCAGAAGATTAATCTAGCTCTGTCTTGCTCTCTCTCAAACACACATAGACCATGGTAAAAGTGTCTGGAATGGGTATTTTTCCCCAGAACTATTCTGCATGGAACACGAGTGTTATTCTGTAAATTTTTTGAAGAATAGCAGATATAGGAAAGCAACTCTGTTTTCACGGATGGGTTTCCCACATAGTCACACATACTATGTGCGCAAACTTCTCAGTGGGAGCAGAAAGAGAAGCCCTCGATTAAGATGGGGGAGGTCCACTTTCTACTCTGGCATTTAAAGTATGCATCAGATTGATTATCCCACACATCTCCCATGAACTGTTTCGTATGTTTACCACAAATGCCAATTTGAGGTCTCTGCAATTATCATCGTACGGAAACCATCTAGGAATTGCTGCTGCCATGATGTTACCACACTGAAATACTTATACTGGTCTGAGGTGGGCAATGTTCATTTTGCTGCACCACAAAAAATTATGTGGGTGGAAAGTTCACCGATTGGACTCTGTTTTATTTTTGTTTATTTGTGTGTTTTGCTGATTTCTTCCTTGCCCTGGTTCTACTCATAAATGCTTCCATTTGTGATAAAAATTTGGCTGTAATCTAATTTTAGTGACAGTCAAAAAACATTTTCTACAACTTGGCCCCAACCTGGACCAGCCCTAACATTAGGCAAAAAGGTGGGCATGCTGTGATGGTAATTGCTTGGAGGCACCAATAAGTTTTTATAACAGAAGTCTCTGTGCCATATAACCTGTCATCTTCAGCCGTCGTGGGTGATGCCATTACTGAAGAAAGATGCAGCTGCCAGATGACTTTTGAACATTAAATAAAAAGAGTACTTGTCTTTTGCATCAGGCAGCACAGTGATTTGGGCCAGCCCCAAGCATTGCTACATATGTACGTTCTGTGACAAAATTTATGAACCTACCTTATACTGTATGTGTATGTGCCTTCAAGTTGCCTGTCAACTTATAGCAACCCTATGAATTTCCTAAGGTTTTCTTAGGCAAGGAATACTCAGAGGTGGCTTTGCCCATTCCTTTTTCTGAAATACAACCTACAGCACCTGGTATTCTTTGGCAGTCTCTCATCTGAGTACTAACCAGGACTGACCCTGCTTAGCTTCCAAGATCAGATGGGATCTGGTGCCCACTACTTTATATTAGGTGAAATTATTTATCTACATAGCCCAGAATTTTTATATAAAACATGTGATCTCTCACTATACTACAGTCCCCATTAAGACTTGAAATGAGGTCCAGAACGACATATAGCATCAACCCCTACTGCTTAACTGAGGCTCAAGGGAAATTAGGTATAACGGTAAAATGTGTTTAATCTAGAAGGCAGATATTTTTTTTCAAAAAAAAAAATCCATATATTTTATTTAGACATGAGTTCCTTTTTAGAATAAAAAATTCATTGATGTGCTCTCTGACTCTGACTAATCTCAGCAATACCTGGTAATTTTCTCTCATCTTTAAATATTTCTTAGAACAAATGGATGCACGTACTTAGCACAGGATCGGGCAGGAACTGCATTCCTACTCCTCTTTGGAGTATCTTTCTGCTGTCACAATGGCTGCTAGCCACCTACTCTTTTAATACAAGAAAATGCCAGAACTGCAAACAGTCAAGAGATGTCATCATAAGAGAAATTTAGACTTGCTGTGTCAGCTAGGAGGTGACAAAGACAGCAAACAATGCACATTTATTTGATACCAAATGCCAGCATTCCCCAACCAACACCATCACCAATCAAATGAGTTGGATTACAGGTCCATCATCCTTAACCAGCATGGCGACTTCAAGTTGGAGAAGAATGCAACAAACCAGACACAGTTGGTCCAAAGCAGAGCTTTCCAAACTGTGTGTCATGACACATTAGTGTGTCAGCTGCAGTGTGTAACTATGTTGTGTAAATGTAACGGGTAGAGGGGCTTCCCTTCCCACTACTGAGGCAGGCCAGCCTGGGTGAAGGAGCTGCCTCTGCTGCCGCCCCAGGCCAAGGAAGACCCCAGTGAGGACAGTGGCAGTGGCAAGCCAGGCTCAGGTGGACGGCCTGCCTCTCCTGCCACCCCAGGCCAAGAAAGACCCCAGCAGCAGCAGTGACGGCCCAGGCTCAGGTGGAGGGGCTGCCTCCACTTACTGAATTACTTACTGAATTACTGTGTCATGAAATGATGCATGTCTAAAAAGTGTGTCACCAACATGAAAAGTTCTGGTCTAGAGTTGGAATATTACTAGTTTTATATTTTATTAAATATTACTATTTATATCCTAATTAGTGTATTTGCTGGCGTATAAGACTCACTTTTTCCCCCTGAAAAATGCTGCTTGAAAATGGGGTGCGTCTTATACACCACTGTGTCTTCTACACGAGCAAATAGTACTTGCCAGTATATAAATGGGGTGCATCTTGTCCACATATAAGACATGTGTCTTACATGCAGACAAATATGGTAGTTACTCTCTTCTTCCAAGGAGGTGCAACAAAGCTATCTTGTTGAATCACAGGAGGTCACTATATGAGTTTGGAAATAATTAAATTTAACTAGTTATCTCTTAACTTTCCTTCTCCCTTTAAAAAGGCTCAACTAGAAAATCTACTGGTTACAGCACTCTCTGTTCTTGTGTAGGGATGGAATGGAGCTTCATCAGTTTGCCAACTGGTGTCAAATTTGGAGTTCATGACCCTTCAAGAAACTTGTATGGGAAGAAAAATAGCATGCTGTAAGTCTCTGACACAATATAAACTGCAGAGTTTTTGAAATCTGCACAGGAGTTTAAGAAACTCAGTAGCTTTGCCATAATAACCTATGCTCACAGTCGTCATGCACCAACTTCGCCAGTGTGAATGTTACACAAACCAAATGTTACATGACAGGGGAAAAAATCCAACTGTCTGAAGTTGTTCCATTTCCTTTCCATGAGGAAAGTTGTACAGTGTTCAATTTCTGTGTTGAAAGTTGCACAGATTCCAGAAAACTATGCAGCTTTCTTGGGAAGTTGCAGAACTGTCGTAGAAATGCTATGCAATGTCCTGTCATTGTGGGGGAAAAGATCTCAATCCCTGAAGCTATGGGATGAAAAACTGTGTCATTGTTCTCAACAGCCACTGGGAATAAGACAAATCAAGATTTACTATCCCTATTCTAGTGGTGTAATGAGACTTGGCCTTGTTATTCGTTGTTGGCAGTGATCTTGGGAAGAAGAGGATGGCTAGAAACCACTAGTTAGAAACTAGCGGAAGGGACTGAATTTGGGGTACCTGTCTTTTGCATGCAAAATATGTGCTATAGCATTAACCTTAACACATCAATTTTTTGTTATTCTAAGTGAGTGGAGAGGCAGAGGATGCAGCTGAGTGTGTATCTGCTTCAAGTTACCTGCTGATCTATGGTGCCCCCATGAATAGGGTTTTCTTAGACAAGGTATACTTAGAGATAGTTTTGCCAGATCCTTCTTCTGAAAAATAGTGTACAGCACCTGATATTCATTGGCGCTCTCCAACCCAAGTACTAACCATGGCTGATTCTGCTTAGTTTCCAAGATCAGGTAGGATCTTGTGCCTTTAGAGTATTTAGGTCCCACAGTTAACTGAAGCTGCAGGAAAATGTTCTGCATATATATTTCAGCATTTACCCAATTCACCAACTAATCACTGTGTGTACTCATTGTTGTCCTTCAGAAATACAGTGGAACAGTATCCTTTAACTAGAATGAACAGGTGATCTTTGTTCACCTTTTCCAATCCAAATAATCCACAGTGTTCAAAGGGTAAATGAACAGCATATATGCTGGTGAAGATGTAAAGAAGAGAAATGTAGATCAGTGATTTAAAACAAAATAAAAACTTTATTTAACAGTTTCTGACATCCATGCTTCAGAACAGCCTTCACCAGCCTGGCAATTTCCAAATGTATTACATTACAAATCCCATCATCCCATCATCCTCAGCCTATTTTTGGTTTGGTTTGGTTTTTTACACAGGCAGAGAGTGATCTGTATGAAAGACCTGACTGCATGCATTGATGCTCACTCAATGTGTCTCAGCTTCCTCACTCCCCCCCCCCAAATAGAAATGGAAGAGAAATTGGCATGTTGTTCATTCTGAGGTGAGACATGCCAAGAACAGGCTATATTACATGTAGTTCACTGTTTGAGTCCTATTCAGGTGTTTTCCTCTTGTATCAGCTCTACACATGAAGAAGCAAACTACCCTGGGATACTTTTCCTCACTTTCCTCATTTTCTTCTACCTTTGCCTGCAAAAGATTAGCTTCTCTTATCTATGGAGGTTTTCCTTACACTTTTAGAGTCCTGTTTTCAAGGTCCTAAAATCATGAAAGCTTTCACAGGTAGAGAAGGCCCTCCTTTGCAAACAAAGCCTCAGTCTTCATGGTACAGGACCACAAGGAAAGTCCATGCATTTGTTACTGCTCCCCCCTTCTCATGTCTAGTCTACATGGGAGAAGAACACCTGAATAAAACACTGAAAAGCGCCAAAATGGAAATATTAGAAGGAACACTGTTGATGTTTCCACCAAAGCATCTAACATTTCCTTCAGCTTTCTAGGTGTTTTGTATTATTTCTGTCTCTTCCTACCCATGACATACAAAACATATGCTCTACACTTCAAGGGTAATTTTACTGTAATCTTCTTAATGCATGTATAAGAATTTGCTACCAATTTTTTTTGGTAAAATAATAATAATACGAAAGCTTTAGAAAGTTCAGAAAACATCCTGGCTTTAATTTAGTCATCTTTGGGTTTTAAAAGTAATCTCATGATATCAATCATTATTTTTTTAAAATTAGAACTGGTGATATTATTCTACTCAGACAGAAGGGTAAACTGGAAGCTATGTGAAAAGTTATATTCATTAACAGAAGGTGCATACATATGCATCAAATGTGATCCCAACATATTGGACTAGCAATTGTTACTGACTCAAAATAAGACAACAAGGTATGGTGAGAGGAGGTACAGTCAGTTGCTGTAGCTGTCGGTGTATCAACACAGGACTAGGAAGATCCCATTTTAAACATGAAGCTCACTAGATGATCTTAGATTCCCTCATCCCCCCTCCCCCCAAGATAACCTAGGATGTGAGGCTAAAGCAAGCAAACTTGCATATGGGAGAAAGTCAAACTGATAGAATTGCCGACCTCTAATCTAGAGGAGCTGTGCAGAGCACTCCCAATAACTCTGTGAGGCCTCAGGATTCTTTAGTGTCCAGTCAATACAAATTTTTATATGAGCAAAAGAAGAGTCCTGTTGAATCAAACTGAAGGCCTATCCAGTCAACATGATGTTTCTCAGACTTGTTTGCCAATTCCCATTGGAAAAACACAAAAGCAATAGTCCTCTCTCAGGATGTTCCACAGCAACTATTATTTAGATTGTACCACTTCTGAATCTGATCTCACCATTGCTCCCATATATCCTCCCAGCTCCTGAATCTGATCACAACCCGCCCCTTACACGTATACTCTCCCAACTCCTTTGAGCATCCTGATGTCACAGTACCATCATGGCATACAGGTGACCAAGTGGGCTTGGGTGGCTGCACTACTCCCCAGAAACCTGTAGGACCCTCAAAACACTAGAAGGATATCTTCTTCCTAGAATACCCAATAATATTCCTCAAACCTCCTGTGGAGTGCTATTGGCCATTTGGTCACTTTTGGGTACCCTCTCACCTTTTTAATATAGTTCATACACAGGCCTTTCATAAAACCAGAAAAGGACCCAACATCCTGTTTCCAATCACTTCCTATACTTCTAAAAATAAAGACTGAAAGAAGGCCTAAAAGTGAAGGGGGCAAAAATGCCCAAATATGTAGCAAAATAGTCAAGAGAACCCTCTCAGAGATTTGGGGTGTTATTGGCCATTTTGAGGCATCACAATGTTTTATCTCTTCCCTCTACTCCAATTTTGGCATATAGTCTAAGGATCCTTGACAAGCTTCAGAAATAATCCTTGGGTCACATGTAGCCACGGGCTACTCTTTGCTCACTTCTACAGTATACATTTGATGAGCACTTCTCCAATATGTACACTATGAATTACTATAAGTAGTATACCAGTTTTGCACATTGCAAATTGCTAGAACAGCTCCACATCTCCATATGCTGTTTATCAATCTATATATAAAGATAAATGCAGTAGTGTAGACAACAGCTATAATAAGTACCCCTTGGGGTTCTTTCAGTAACTATAGTACACGCAACCTTAGATGGCATTTTATTTCATGGCTACCTGGGAGACAGATCTCTTATACAAAGACTTGAACTATTTTTCTCTCAAGGAACACTTAACATTAAAAATCTGCAGTACTATCAGAGTATAATTTGCTCTCAAGACTTGATATGCAACTCTTTCATCAATGGAGCTCAAAACTTTGCACCAGCAATTTTCAACCATGAAGCTCCCAATAAAAGCTATAATCTAATAGACACTATGCTTTTGTTTCCAAGGAGTAACATAGCTGCCAACACTTTGTTCAACTATAGAAGATGAATATGAAATTTGCACATTCAAATGAAAACCTGACAAGTAGACTGAGAAAGAAAGGCAATGAAAGCTACACTGTCAAACTCCAACACAGCATGTGGGACAGAATCTGAAGACTTCTGTGTCATGGCAGCTCAGATGACGTATCTGGATTTTCAGAATTTACCATACGATTTTATGTGAAGATGGAAGTATTTTGAGTGCTTCTTTGAGGAAGATGACTCTCCTATTTTATGCACATATGCACATGCACACACACACACACACACACACACACACAAATATTACATCTACCTTTGTGTCTGTGTCATAAATTTTGCCAATCTGGTACCAGAGCAGTAGCGTTTTCCGTGTTTAATTTAGGCTGGAGGGCTTCTTAATTGATTCCATAACATAGGTACCTCAGACTCAGCTACATGATGACTTTACTATGCCTGTTGGGTCTTTTGGGGAAGAGGCTGCTCTTCAATTATTTAATTTTTATGTTTCATATCTGAAATAGCTGTAGTTTTTCAAAAGTCATTATGAATTATTTTGCTTATTTAGAGAAGAATAAGAACAATCCTTTGTGTTGCAATAGATATCTGAAAGACTGTATTCTATACAGTCCTGTCCAGATTCTGAGATCTCGTGGTCCCACTATCATCACAGTCATCTTTTATGAGAATTAGAGAGATTGGCTTCTTGGTGCCTACTTCCAGGTTCTGAAAATGCCTACCTCAGGAAGGTAGAATGCTGTCCTTTGCTCGAGGATTTTTGTTTGTTTGCTTGTTTGATGTTAATATTATTTTGACAGGCTTCTGAGAATTGAGTTTTTAAAGAAAGGGCTTTTAGAACTGGTTTTTTTTTTAGTGCATGTTCTAAATTATTTATATGTTTTTCATAGTTTAATTACACTTTAATGATGATACTTTGTATATTTTTATCAACACTGTGGCCATTTCCGCACTATACTGTTATAGTGCTATTATTCCACTTTCAACATCCTGTGGAATTCTGGGGTTTGCCGTTTATGGAGGGGCATTTAGAATTCTCAGACAGAGAGCTCTTTGGCCTCAGTAAGCTACAAATCCCAGAATTCCACAGGATGTTGAAAGTGGAATAGTAGCACTATAACAGCGTAGGGCGGAAATGGCCTGTATGAGGTTTAAGTTCTAAGTCATCCTAAATCTCAGTTCTTGGGGGGAGGGGAGGCTGACTAAAAACAAACAAGAGTCAGAGATTATGATTACCCACACAGTCAAATCATTGTAGGGTGAGGGGGCACCTGGTGTGAAATATTAATATTAAAGAAAATGTACTCTACATATGAGAAAAAAAATGTCATCCAGTGGTGAGTGCTAGGCTAGAGCCTGAGCCCATTCACTCTCTTAGCCTGACCTACCACACAGCACTGTAGCAAGAATAAAGTGATAGGAAGAGGTGGTGTGGCTGGAATTGCCACTATTATTAATCTAACTAATGTGTCAACTAATATGAGAGGCACTGCCCTAAATGAAAAGTCCCCGACATTGAAAATGCAGCCAACAACCTGGTAGATATGACCTATAAAGTGGGGGTCAGATGGCCATGACCAGGGCAGCCATGAAATTTAGTTTGGTTTGTAGGTCAAATGAATTAAGCGCATAATTCTCAAACATGTAAAGAGCCTGGGCTTTTGTTTTTCTCTTAAAGGTTTCTATCTAATATTACAAGTTCACTAGCGTGTTCTGCATCTGTATGGTCTGAGTGAATAAGCATCCAAATCCTGTCAATTTTTGTATGTTCTTTGTATGCAAAATCTTTCCTTCAGAGGTAGGCAATTTCTGGAGAGCTGGGGGCTGCTTTCATCCTCCACTAGATCTAAGTGGATTACTCCCTCTAGGCTGCTGCAATTTGCCATTTAAATGTTACTTCAAGGCAGGAGAACTGCTTCAGGCCAAAAAGGGCCTGTAATGCAAAAGTGTGAGGAATGATTTTACTCTAACTCTTCTGCTATTTTTTTCCCCCCAAAGTGATCTGTTTAGAGTTTGGACAGGTAAACAACCACCACCCACACCCAGACTCCTTTCGTTTGGTTTGACTCCTCTGCATGTTTCTGCTTCTGCCCATTCTGCCACAACCACTGCTTCCACTTAAACCAACACTCTACAACAAGGGTGGGAATCATGCAGCCCTCCAGATGTTGCTAGACTACAACTCCTAACACCCCTCGCCAGCATGACCAATGATTATGAAAGCTGGGAGTTACAGTCCAACAATATTGGGGGAGGAGACATGATTTCCACTCCTGCTCTACAACTGATTCAGGCATTACTGAACTGCATATAATAAATAAGTGAGCAGGAAGAACATACTAGCTCCCACCCCTCCTTATGTTTTTCTGTTGCCTTCTACACGTGCAGGACAAGAGTCTGATGAGAAGAGTTTTTTCCATCTAGAACTCTGATCTTCCAACACACTTTGGCAGCAACAACAAACAGAAATTCATGCATGGTCTAAGATCTCAAATTTATGGAGCCCTTTTATCCAAAAGTGGAACCTGGGATTTGTAACACAGAAAGCTAAGTGCAGCTTCCAAAACAACAAGTTTGCCCATCGTTAACTATGCCTATTTATGAGAGGTAAGTATGATAGTGTGTCCAAAGCATGCTAAACCATGAGTAAAATAGAGAGGTTGCATTGAAACAGTGCTCACTATGTGCACTAATCAGTACAGTAGCAACAGTCCAAGATTCACAAGGCACCCCAGGTGCAACAGTGCAGCCACTTCCGTCTCAGCCTTCTCATGCACCCACAGATATCTGGAATGCAAAATTTGGCCCAGTCAACAATATTTGTTTTAACTTTAAAGACACTCTAAGTTAATATTTAAGCAGGCCAAATTAATCCAAAATAAACAAACACACACACACACAGTCTGTTGAGTTTACCTGCAAACAAGAAAATAGCTAATATGAAAAAAAAAGAAGCACAAAATGGTTTTCTTGAAGAAGCATTCTCCCTCCTCCCTGCCTCCACTTTGCTTCCCAAAGATGAATGAGATGACAGATGTTTTAGTAAAATCATTAAGACATGATAGAAATAATTTCTGAGGATGTTAGTTAAATTCCTTGCTGACTAGGCCACATGATGTATGACAACACAATTTTTGCCCAAGGTGAGAGGGAAAAGATTAACTCTCAAAAAGTTGGGTCCAAAAGGAGGAAAAGTAAAACGGAGGTTGAGTAATATTGACAGGGAGGAGAATATAAATATACTTCTGTGCAGGTTTAGGTCTGGGCTTTGGGGTAGGTGTTTATTAATATCATGAAGATATGATTCTTAATGATCTGGGAACAGAGACCTATATAGGGGCTTGAATAATGGCATTGTCTCATTGCCTGCATAGTTTGTGCTTTTGTCTCAGACAGGTTCATTTTTCACTGGAGGGGAAAGGTTCACACCGCACGAGGGGGGTAACCAGTTGATGTTACAAGGCTGACGATTAGCCCCCTTGCTGTTCCACATGACACTGGGAAGGACTCCAACAGGCAACCTTAATGCCTGTTTCAGCATCTTGAAAAAATTAATGAACATAGCTTCGATGGCAAAACATTTCAATCAGCCCCTACCAGCTGTGCCTACATTTATTTTTATTTATTTTTTAAAAAAAGAAAACAGGTTTATTAATTTTAAAAACAGTTAAAAATACAACAGTCATTTTGGGAAGGGAGAAGAGAGTAGTAGGTGAGAGGAATAGAGAAAAGGGGAAGGACAATGGAGGCTAGTGCCAAAAGATGTGTTGCAGCCCTTGTGTTTGTTGAACAAATTAAGCACGTTCTGGTTTTTCACCTGCTGAAGTAGCAGCCGTGCATATGGCCTAGAAGTTAAAAATAAGGAAATATGCATACATTACCATATTTAATGGACGACCCCCTCCATTTAATATGCAAATTTCCTGAAATATTACTGAATGCCGTCTGTTCTAAATGAATAAATTTGAATTGCAATTAGAATAATCCTTTATAATTAATGAAAACTGTCAATTTTGGTTCATAAGTAATTTGATTAACTGGATGATGGGACACTTATCAAGTTCACTGGACTGCTAGGCTATGAGAAAGCTGACAGGGAAAATGGGGCAGTCCAGGCACTCAGACACCACTGGAATATTATCCTAAATTATTGATAACAGAAGCCAATGAACTTAAGGAAGTGAACTCTGTGTGCCTTCTTTATAGGGACATTTGGTTCGCTTAAACCAGCCTGCTCAGACAGTAGCACTCTGTCAGCATCACCCCACAGTGTGGGGTGGGAAAACCACAAGGAGTGGCAAGCAGCTAGTTAAATCAGAAATTTACTCTCTCCAGCTGCTTCCGCAAGAAGAAAAAAATGTTCACACAATAAATGTAAGAAGGAACAATGCAAGCCATGTGGAATCAAGTTTATTATAATACATCACAGGCATTATTTTACATTAGATTGCCATTGATGAAAGGTGTATTCCCCACACCTGGTTTTCTATTCATCATATCTCTTGCAACAGGGATACGCATTCAGCCCTTTTGTTTTTATTTTAACATTTAGATTCAGATTTCAAGTGGAAGAAGGGGGGAGGAGACAGGGAGGAGAGAGAAAGAGAGGGAAGGAGAGAGTGGGGGAGAGATTTGCTCTTAATTTAATGAAAAAATAAGGTGAATTTAAAAAGCAAAGTGAAATTAACTATCACTAAGAAACTTCTCAGCACACAGGTACTGACATCACCAGAGTAGAACAGAGAGGTGGATGGAAATGTCAAATGGGGTATTTGCATGTCATGTAACACATGCGCCATGCAACATATTTGAGCAGGAAGAAATCACAATGACTCTCAGCTCACATATTCATGCCTCAGATCTCCACTCCCAACATGACTGAGAGTCTAAAAAGCTTTCTCTTTTACTTTTTGCTTAATTCTGGTTTTCTGTAGTTTTGGAAACTAGTTTGGCTGCACTAACCATAATTAAGTGTTAAGCACAGTTCTTGATCTGGAAGAAAGAGGAACCCAAAGCTTACTCTGGCTCATTCATGTTCTTGTACACAGCAATACAGATTGCTCTCCTTTTTAGTTTCAGTGTTACAAGGCTCATAAGAAATCAAAAACTGGAATGATTTTCATTGCTATTAGAAGAACTAGAAATGACAAATGGCACCCATATTCTGTTGTTTTGCAGGCCTCAAGACAGCCAGTGTATTGTAGTGGGTACAGCATGCTGAGCTGGGACTTCGGAGTTCATGGTTAAGGTCCCCACTAGGAATGGAAAGAATATTTTAAAAATATTCAGAAAATGGTTGAAAAACATGTTTACTGAGTGTCAGGAAACCTCAGCAAGGAGAATGGACTGGATTGAAAATAATCTTTACAGTTGGGACTTATTCTGCACCAACTTCACATACTTTTTTCATGCAGAAAACCATATTTCTCTGTAGAAAAGTCCCCTATGCAGAAATTTGTGCAGAATAAGTTCTCAAACTGCAAATAGTCTTGCAAACTACACTGCTTCTGAAGACTTTTTCACAGCAAGAAGAAAACTGCTAAAATTACTCATTGCTTCCTTTGAGAATAAAATTAGTAAAGAATTATTTCCACCCCTAGTCATCACTGAGCATGAATCTCACTGGATGACCTTGACCCAATCACTCTTTCAAAGCCTGATCTACCACATAGAGTTGTTATGTGCATAAAGTCAGGAGGTAAGAAAGCCCTGCACACTCAAAATAGGAAAAGATACTATATAAATGAATAAATATTCTGGCAGTCTGCGCATGAGATTTTCGTTTGCTCTGATCACCGGTGTCTACACAAAACATGTCTATAACGCTCATTCTGTTTATTTATATACATATCATTAGTGTGCATGACATTGTGCTGAATACAAGAGGAGTGAGCCCTGCCCTGAGGAGCTTACACTAATCTGAAATCTAACACAAGAAAGCAAGCAATGAGAAGGGGAGGCAGGAAAAAGATATGTAACTATTTTAATCTTCAATATTTCTGAAAGTTAGCATGATGTAGTGGTTTGAGCACTGGACTATGTCCCTGGAGACCAAGGTTTGATTCCCCCCTCAGCTATGGAAGCCCACTGGTTGACGTTGGGTACATCACACACTCTGAGCCCCAGAAAACCGCATGACGGGGTCACCTTAGGGTTGCCATAAGTTGGAAACTACTTGAAAGCACGCAACAACAACAACAACAACACAGTAGGAACAGGGATAGAGGGTTGCATCTTGTCTAACCTCATAAGCTGCAGACACTTGAAGGACTTAAAAATACCAAGAACAAAAACTAAAATGTAGTATTGTAGGCCACGACTACACAAAACAACACAAAACAGGGAAAGTCCATGTGAGACTGCAGATTTTTTTTTTTTTTTTCATTTTACTTGTTTATTTTTGGTGTGTGTGCATGTGTCCTTAAGAGCAGCCTTCCCACTACCCTCCCCAATTCCATCTCACTTTGCCCAGGTCACAACAGCAGGCTGATTTCAAAACTGAGGAATTTTGAAATAAGTTTTTGATATAATTTGAAGTCTGATCAGCGGTAGAGAAGTTACTAGTACTGAACATGAGTAAAAGTGTTTTTTTCCGCCCAATTATCAAATAATGAGGGGATATATCTTATCTTGTGCCTCCTGTTGCCCCCACAAATAGAGTAGACCTGTCCTAACAGGAGGCTTTCAGACTTTGCCTTTGGTTTCCCAGAACAACCTTTCATTTGTATCTGAAACCAAAAGCAAAACAAAACAAACAAGAAAGCAAAATCAAAGGTAGGGTAGCTGATTCAAAGCTGAACATAGGAAGCTTGTGGTTATAGAAATATATAAATCAATTTAGTGACTTGCTTGAGTGGCTCTACAACTGTGCTCAGTATTCGAAGGCCTGTCAAGCTTTTTTGGTTAGTGGAGACGATACATGATGAGCATTCTGCCAGGCCAGGCCCTGAACAAATGAAACCCTTTGAGCACATTAGGGTCTGACTTGTTTCCTTTTAAAGATACATCAAGGCATTTCAGTGCGTGTCAAATAAAAGCCCACCTGGAGTAAGGAATTACAGAGCAGTGGGAAAGAAGCAGAGATTACTCAAGGCTTTGTGTTTTCATTATTTTAAATCTGCATGTTGTTAAAACAAATGTAAAAATTAGCCATATGGAGACTTAGTTTTGGTACAGTATCTTCATCTGTCACCACATTTGGAGAAAACACACGCTCGCACATAGTGCTGGCACTGAGACTTGGAGGGAAGGAAAACAACACACAGGGAAAGAGGACAGAACATATGCACATGCTTTTGACCTCATGGGATGGTAACATGATTATTTCATAAATACAGTGAAAAACCTGGCAGATTGTTGTGACTGGGATATGCTTTAAAAATCAGCATCTTATCATAAAGGCAGATCCTGAGTCCAACTAACACACCATGCTGTTTAATTCAGTACAGCTTACCCAAATGAAATACACCCCTACACACCTTATTTTGAATTCAAACCTTAGACCTTGTGCATGTAAGACAGGGGCTTAATAGCTTTCCAAACTCTCATTTGGCCTCCGTTATACAACCAGCTGACACTGAAAATAATTAATGCCCTTTAGGACTCACATCTGCTCCTATGCTTCCATGTCAAGGCTTTTAATTGGGCTATTTTGGCATTTGGAGACAATGGCAAGGTGAAATAACCTTTCTTTAATATTTCTGAGGTCAGAAGCTAGTCCTGCCAAAGGTCACCCTTCAGGTTCACAAATGAGTCATTTGTATCACCTAATGCAATCTGTGACTTGCAAATTGCATGGGGATATGTTATAGTGCATTAATTAGTCCATGTGATGAATACGGAATTCATCATTAGTGGTTGTAGCTTCTGCAGGCGTGCCAATACTTGTTTTGGTGGGCTGAGATAGCTGATTATATTACATATTCTCCTTCTGAGTGTGGCCTTTAATATCTGGAATTGTTTGCTGTCCCCAAAAGTGACAAGGATAAACTACATCACTCCTATGTAGATGTATTGGCCTTTCACTTTTATTTTAGGTAAAGAGCCATTTAATTCTACACTGTCTGCATTCGTATCATAGAAACGTGGTTCACTGTGACAACAACAAGCCCAGCTTTGTCTCTCTGAGTTCATGTAGTACTCCCTCTCCTTCTCCTATGAGGAGCATCATGTCAACCAAACCATTAGCCAGATAGGAATGTTATAGAACATCTGACAGCTTTGAGACTACCTCACCATGGGCTACATTGACTAGGCTTGCTGGGACTTGTAAGTCCAACAACAACCAGAGGGCTCTGTCATTCCCATCCTTTCACTAAATTGTGGTTAATCTTAACTATAGTTTGTTGAAACGCAGTAGCTTCAAAGCCCATGGGTTCAAATTGGCTTATTTCAAATAAATTATAATTAAAATTAATTGTGAACTGAGTTCGGACAACCAGCAATCCAAAAAGGAAAGTGAGCATTTCTGAACTCCTCCTCACAGTCATACCAAAGGAACAGAGGAGAAAGCTCATGAGCCAGGGGCAAGCCTAGGCCCATTCACATCAAGAAAACCATGGTTTATCCTGATGTCAAAACAGTGCCAACCTGTTACTTTCTTTCATGAGGACTGTTAACATTTTCTGTTTAGCATACTCACACTTCTCAAATCTGATCCAGAAGGCCCACCAACACTCTGTAGCAGATCTTTGATGCACACAGTGGTACCTGATCCACTGTTGGATGGACATCATAGGACTCCACTCACTGTGGCCAGAAGGATTTGGCTCACATCTCTTCACTTAAAAAGGTCAGAATTGCTGAATGCCAGGACAGGTACTTTACAGTAGTGATCCTGACATTGATTTAGCTCTCCCTCAAATACACAAAGCAGTTAAGAGGTTTGCTGACCAACATTTGTTAAAGTCATCCAAAGTAACCCACTAGCATTCCAAGGATATGATATAAATTATTTATATTTTATTTCACTGTTGGTTGATAAAGTTTTAACTGTAAGCAACTCTGAATTTTAAGATCAAGCAGAATAGCAGGGATGAGGAATCTATGGGCCTTCAGATATTTGACTAGGAAGCCAACAACATAGGTTCCCTATCCTGGCAGCATGTCTGTACATGTATGTGCCTTCAAGTCACCTGTCAACCTATGGTGACCCCATGAATTTCATTGGATTTGATTAATTGATTGATTGTATTATATGTCATCTTTCTCCAGAGTTGAACCCAAGATTTTCTTAAGACAAGGAATACTCTGAGGTGGTTTTGTCAGTTCCTTCCTCTGAAATATAGCCTACAGCATCGTTATTCACTGGCAGTCTTCTATCTAAGTACTAACCAGAGTTGACCCTGCTTAGCTTCCAAGATCAGGTGGGATCTGGTGCCTTTAGGGTATTTAGGCATTCTTGGCATACTAGGTATTAGAAAATAAATACATATGGGCAGAAGGGAAAAAAAAATCCCAAACCAATAATAGGCTCCCTATCCTGGCAGCATAGGGATTAGAAAAAAAGCGCATATGCACACACTCAAAAAAGTGACTGCCCTGAAGTTCTTTTAATCCAGTTCAACCCAAATATACTATTATTGTGACAGGGTTTATTTCAATAATTATGCTTTCTACAGCTGGCAGCAAAACTGGCAATTTTTATTCATAGCTGCTCAGTCCAATTGAAAAGTTTTCTCATGGTCACAGTGTCCGAATACTACTTCCTCCCTCAGCTACTAGCTGCATCACTTATGCAACTATGCATCACAATCATCTTGCAACACCATATAAGTAATATATTTCATTTTTACCCATCTCACTGGTTTTTCCCCCCACTGCATTCAGAGAAAGAAACAGACAAAAAAACAAGGTACTGTCCCATATAGAGAAACCTGTCTGTCTGGAACAGAATCTAAAAGCGGTCTAAAAGTTTTCGACAGTGAATTAGCACATGGTTGAATTCAGACATTCTGGACATAGAGGTAACAGGATAATACAAGGTTCTGTAGGGTGCTGAGAGGAGAATAGGTTTTTTTAGGTATTAGAAAGACACCTCACAAATAAGTGAGAAAGTTAAAAAATTTTCCAGTGTCAATTTAGTAGCCTTCTGTAACTGTACATCCTATTTTGAATGGCTGATCCCAGATTTCTTGTCTTTGAGTAATCTTGTTCCTATACATCTTCCCTTGGCTAGCTTTGTCCAGTCCTTCTCTGCTTCTGTCTGCTCTGTATTCTGCAAAAAGACAATTTTTATCCCCCAAATTGGGAATTAATGTTATTCTGTACCCCATTTCAGTCCCTGCTCCCCAGATATCTGATTATCCAAGTGTGTTAGGTGCTTTGCATTCTACTCTTTGACATATGGATGACTTATTTAAAAACATGCATTGGAATTCACGTTTAAATAAGTGGTAAGAATGGTATAATAAACAGAGGCTTATTTAGCCTATTCATCTTTACATCTGAAAGGGGGGAGCTATTTGTATGAAAAAAAAGATAACTTTTAGCTGCTATGTTCCCAGTCTGCAATTACATCAAAATCACATTAATTGAGCTATAACACTGTCAGGCTCAGCAGCTGGAAGGCTTATCCATACATTCTAAAGAGACGACCATTAATTCAGAGCTCCACTGTGTGGCAATGAAACAAGGATGTCCATTTCTCCAATGTGATTTACTCTCTTTCAAGCTGCTTAAGTGGGAACCTCTAGAAAAAGATTTAAGTTAAGTGACTCTTATGCTGTGCTGGAGCTCATTTATTATTGAATTAAATTTTCATTCCTTTTAAAGGGAAAAGAGAAATATTGCTTTTTATGAAACAAGGTAAAATTGTACAAGGAAAGCAGCTATTACAATCCACAATGGAAGCATATATACATGTAAGAATTACTCCAGCATTTCCACTCTGTGTGTGTATGTGTGTGTGTTGCTGCATATTCTCATGTATAAACAGGAACAAGTGTGCTCACATAAGGAAGTTCATAGCAGACAACATTTTATATATACACATCTCAAAGTTATATATTCATGGAAACAGCACAATGTATGAACTAGGCAAAGAAAGATAAGGCTGGCATATGATTCCTGTAACCGCAGTGGATGGCAGTATGGCCAGGGATATTATATTAGCTACTAGCTGTATCTCTTATTGCCTAATTCACACTTAGACGGAATGTATTTATCTACTGAGACAGAAAAAAAGCTACATTTAAGAGATAACATAGTAAGTGAGAACAAGTCTGCCTTAACAGTGTAATGGGTAACTATTTCTAGTTACTTTACAAAATTACTTGTAAAGGGTATCTTTAGATGCATTTTGTCCAGAATATTTTAAGTTTTATATCAAGTGTAAACCACTCCTCCTCTGTTAGCAAAAAGAAATATAAAAGTTAGGAGCTGCGGATTAACAAAATAAGGTACTTTTATTTATTTTTCTAAACACTGTGATATAGGAATGAGTTACTTTTTGAAAGTAATGTTCCAAACTCCAGGGCCATTTCTGCACTAGACTGCTATAGTGCTATTATTCCACTTTCTACATCCTATGGAATCCTGGGGTTTGCAGTTTATGGATGGGCCTCAAAGGCCCCAGGATTCCATAGGATGTTGAAAGTGGAATAATAGCACTATAACAGTCTAGTGCAGAAATAGTGTAGGTGAGCAGAAGGAGTTCTGTCATTAGCACTGATCTGTAAACAGCATGTGCTAGCAGAATATTTTGCATAAAAATGTGGTGCAGATATGCATTACCAGTTGCATCCACAACTGCTTTGTACATAGACAGTTCCATATTGGAAAGCAAGTTCTGATTGGTTTCTCCTCTGCTAACAAGAAAATAGTCTAATAAAGAACTATCATTCCCTTTTTTGGTAGTAAGATTCAGTAGAAATCTAAGAAAGGAATAAAAGTATGGACTTTTTAGCATCTTCTTTACACAAGTATATGTTTCAATGCTAATTGATGCATTTCCTTTACAATGAACACTAGACGTACAATACCAAGCAATATAATTTTTTCATACCATCTATCTCTTAATTATTCCCAGTTTATTACCATTTCTGTAGTCATAATCATTCTGCTAGATTTACTGAGCCTTATAGAAAGCAAGAACCATGGCTGAAAGTCAAAGATCCCTCTGATATACAATTACCCCTTTGACTAAACTGAACACCCAAACCTAGTAGTCAAAATAGGCTTGGAATGTATCACCTGCTAAATCCATATGAGAGAAGTATGCAGAACTGAATTCTCTCCACTGATTATTTATTGCTTATTATATTGTAAGTGATTAAACTAATTAAGGACTGGATAAGAAAAGAATCAGAAAAGGCCCTCCACGTGGCTTGACATTCTGAGAGTGTCGAGCAGCTGATCTGATGCCCTTCTGCTTACTCATTACAGAAAAAATGCAAGGCGTTAGGGGAAAATAGCTCACCACTTTAAAATAAATGGTTAACCCATGGAATCAAACTGGCTAAATGTTGCAGAGGAAAACTCACTTTAAAAAGAAAATCAACCCTGCCAGATCCCCTGTAATGGTGTCATTTACACTCCAGTCACATGAGCTTAAAGCGCAAGACCCTTTCATAATTAGGTACGTACACTATACCAGCTCCCTGCCTAATTAGCAAATTATGTTGAAAATAGCATCCTGCTAATTAACGGTTATTATGGTATTCCTGAAGCTGAAGCTTTAATTATCACCAACCCTAATGCTTGTGTACGGGGGTGGGGTGGGAGCTTTCTTTAAATGATCAATAAGGGCAGGAGATTATTATCAGGCAAATCTGCTGACGGCTGATTAATTTATTTGATGCAAAGTTGCTGCGTGTTTCATATTATTTTATCGAAGTTGCAGGAAAAAGGTACATAATTTGGTTTCATTAGCAACCACTGCTATTTATCACTAGAAGATGCCCCTTTCCTTTTTAGTTGTTTGTTCAATTCCCTCTGTGTTTTTGCCTGCACCAGCATCAAAGTCAAGAGCAAGGAAGTTTTAATTAAGTGACACTAATGAGGTCGTTGAAAATGATACTTCAGCAATTCAGCATGCTGTTAAATGTGTTTATTCTATAATGTCATCAAAGGTTATTGTTTTCCCTTGTAATAGATAAAATTCATTACCATAAGCATTGTACTTCCATGTGTAAGAGATACAAGTAAGTCAGGTGTGTTTCTTTTACATGTTGTTTTTAATCTGCCTCCCCAAATGATTAGATGTTTAAACTTCTCTTCAAAGTGCAATACTACTATGTTTTTTATTTTTTTCAAAAAAAAAATCCCCTCATAATAGTTAGTGACATTCAGAATTTAGCCCTCATTATCTGTGTTTACAGGTATATACTCCTTCATTTCAAATGCATCAGTTGTAAATACAAAATGTGCTTTGGTAAAGTAGTGTTTAGGATTAATTTTTTATGCAGAGTAGTGTGCCCAGCTTTTCGCCTGCTGGTCATCTAAGCAATATATCACTAAGCAATATATCAATATATGATCCTGATTTCCAGTTGGATTACTTATACAGGGGAAATTATGACAAAGCAACAACGTTGTGTCTTCTTTTACACAAAAGGAGAACAAATCTATATGACTTACAGATAGCAAATCAAGAAGTAGTATTTATTAAAGAAGGAAAAACTGGGGGAAAAGTTCTCCCCCTTATTCAGGAAGGCAGGCTTGGAGTTTCCACCAAATGTGACACTTCCTTTAAAGTTACAGTCAAACAAGAGTTTCGAAAGTCCCTGGTGATGCATTATACAACATCCTTCTTTAGAACTGAGACACCTTAACTTTTCCTCCTATTGTTTCACAAATATGAGGGAGCTTTTAGCATCTCTGCTCCTGATAGTTGACTGAAGCACCACTGGGGAACTCTTCAGAACATGGAGGAAAGAGTTTTATTTATGACATTATTTGGATTCAAATAATCTTCAAACTTTTTTATTAAAAAAAATTATGATGTGTTTACTGAGAAATATTAGCCTGCCAAAAGGTCTTCTAATATTACTACTACAACCTCCACTACATATTTAGGTTGCCTTTAAGTGTGGAAACTTCTCGAGGTGACATGCAAAACAACAACAATATCAAACAGTGACTGTATAAATACAATAAAATTCAAACAAAACAATAATTACAAATAAGACCAGCTTAAGAAAAGGCCAGTAAAAACAAGTGGGTTTCAGAGGTTTCCAGAAGGTAAACAAAGTAGGGGCCTGAGAGTCTCTTAACAGAAGTTAATTCCAGGCATGTGAACCTTTATTGCCAAAAAGAATATCCTGTACTTATTAGCCTCACTGCTCTTTATGGCAGCAGACAAGTGAGAAGGGCTTTTATTGAATGAATCTCAATACATACTAGTCTAGAACAGGGGCCCCCTCATAGGATACGGTTATAGCACTGTGACCCCACTTTAACTGCTATGGTTCCATTCTAAGGAATCCTGGGATTTGCAGTTGAGGGAGGGGCATTTAGAATTCTCTGACAGGGAGCTCCTCAGCAAATTACAAATCCCAAGATTCCACAGGATGCCTCCATGGCAGTCAAAATGGAATTATAGCACTATAACTGTGCAATGTGAATGAATAGTCTCTCAAACCAGTTGTTTTTAAATGCATAAACACTTTTTTTCTCTGTTAGGTAGTAACACTTATTGGCTAAATTGTGCACATTGGGGTCATCACAGGAACACTTTAAAAATAAAGTATAAGACGGATTTCTGTAGATATGGTATATTATTTGCAGCAAAAACTACTTCTTGCCATTCCTACTTGGTCCTTGACTTGTAGGCTAGAAGCTTTTCATAGAAGGCCATGACTTGGCAATGAACACTCAAGATCTTGCAACTTCAAGAATCAATTACAGCAGCGTCCTTTATATTCCTGGAGAGTATCTAGGAGATTCAGAGGATCCAGAATACTGATCCTTGCTCTTGACAAGAAGTGCACAAGAATATGTAGTCAACCACATTTTATTTATAGGAACTGAATATCCATACAGATTATAGTACAATTCAAGTTATGATTTGCAATGCTGTCATTATCCCAAGGGTAGTGCACCCTCCTGAATGCTTCAGTGAAGTGAATATTAAGGTGGTTGTGGCCTGGAGCAGTTCCAAAAACAGAGGATCCTTTACGTGCATATGGGAGCTATTCTGGGGCTCTTTCACCATATGAAAATCTATGGCATTTTGACTGTTAGGTGGTCAAATAGAGATAGCGGCACTGTCCTGTTGAGAAAGGCCCCATTGCTGAATTCACTGATTATTAGGACATACAAAGAAGGTACCGTTTGAAGCTTCCACCAGTCATAAAATGTAATACAGTGGGCGTACTCTTATTTTAAACATCTGATTCCCCACCCACCCTGAACTTCATCCTGACGCTCTCCACTGCACATTGGCTGACTCAGCTCAGTCGGATGCCTGTTCCTAGGTGCCACGTTCTTCTCCCTCATCTGTGGCTCAGCTCACTTATCTGTGGACTGAGCCACAATTGTTAAGGTTTGGATGGCCAACTTTTTTTTACAGGCTTTGCTTCTATGACTTTAGTTGTGGCAGGAAACACAGCCTAACTTTTCTTTAGTAAGGTATATTCCTGTATAAAAACTTGTTCTGAAACGCTTCTCTAACAGAAGTCCTATCTCTCAGTTTCCACTTAAAGTCACAGAAGCGCCACGTGTAAAAATTTTGCAGCCAAACGTACTGAAATCAAAATACTTCATGTAGCCGAAATACCTTTTATACTGCCAGTCTTCTCGGCTGTTTTCCCCCCGCACTCCTCCTTGCCTCTTTCCCTGCTCTTTCTTTTCTCTTCCTTGCTGCTTTCTTTCTTGGCTATCTCTAATACACACAAACACACACACACCATTTCTGTCCACTTCCTTTCTTCCACCCCTGCTGATTCTCCCCATATTTTGCAAGCCAACTGCACAATGAATACAAATTCTATAAAATGAATGAATGAATGAATGAATGAATGAAAATAAATAAATAAATAAATGAGCGAGCGAGCGAGCGAGCAAGCTTTCAAACTTTTATTTCAAGCACAGAGATCTTAGCCACAGCTCCACCTACATCTTGATTTTCCCAGCATGCCCTGGAGGCCACTTGGATAAAAAAAATACTGAGTCTAAAAGGCTTAAGAGAAAAAAACAAAAGAAAATGTTGCTGCTTGGATGGAAAGTGAGTATAAGAGAATAAAAACAGAAGGAGTGGAGCAAAAAAGTGCTAGTTAGTGGGGGAGTCCACAGAGCAATGTGTAGGGCAGGGAGTATTCTGTATATTAAGTATGCGTGTGTAAATGTATAAGTCAGTAGAGTCTGTATCCCAAGCACACTGGTGCATTTGCTTCTCCTGAACCATGCAGAATCCAGCCTTGGATTCAGACAAATATGTAAAATCTAGAGACTCCTTGCTTAGATAAATCTGGATATAGGATGTTGAGCCATTGTGGCATAGTGGTTTGAGCACTGGATTTGATTCCATGCTCAGACATGGAAACCCACTGGGTGACCTTGGCTGTGTCACACACTCAGCCCCCAAAACCCTGTGACAGGTTCACCATAAATCGGAAATGACTTGAAAGCACCCCACCACCACCATCAGAAAAACAATGTGGGAAGTTAGGTTGTTGTGAACAGATTGCAGTTCTTCTGTATTGATCGCTGATCACTGAAAGCAGCTCATTTCTGAAATTTCCCTTAGAGAAACCCTGATGGAATTCCACATGTGCTGCAAAACATTCCTATGTGATACACTTCTGTGAAAGCATTTAGTGCTTCAAATGTTCATTCCGAAGACCAGCCCTCCCTACTGCTACATAGCTCCCATCTTGTCTGAAGCATGCACTTCATGGGTGTCCCATCATGCACAGTCCCAGCCTGAGGGATTTCCCCACCCCTGTCACCTTCTCTTTGGAAATGGAAGGATTGTGCAAGCCTATCCTCTATACAAAGTTGGGCATTTATACAGAATGTGCAGTTCAAATGAGACATCACTTGCACTGTTGGAAGGGAACAGATCACACCATTCCATTCCTTTAATAAAGCAACTAAGAAAGGCAGATAAACAAGAAAGAACTAACACTGAAGCAAGAGTGATCTTTCAAGCATTCAAGATGTAGAAAAGCAACTTTAAAGTGTGATTTAAGAGATCGCCAGCACTGGGTCCAGGATTAAATGTGACACATCTGAAAAGGTCCATGTTGTAATAAAGTCTTAAACGGGGGTTCAACTTTTTGTTGTGTGTGTCCAAAAATACTGAAAGTCACCCATAAATTATTGTGTTGTCAATACAGCCCTAAAGTAAAAAAAAAAAAAAAGGATGAAAATCACAGGAACAGTACTCTTCCTCATACAGAGAGAGGAAAGAAATAACAAAAGAAACTTTCCCCATGGGAAAGTTTGTCTCAAAGTATAACATTTGTATAGCTGGATAAACCACTATCATCACTGAATTAGAGACAAAAACACAGAGGAAAACACAGATGCACTGAACAAGCAGTCTTCCACTTCAAAACTGGGAGGTCAACAGGCTGGTTTATTCCAAACTGTGGAGAGGGAGGCATCTGCCTGTTCCTCTTCAAGAATTCCCACAGACATTCACTTGAAGAATCAAAATGAATTTTGCCGTTCAAGAATGTGAGGTTTTAATTCTGAGTGCATAGCCAGACACAAAATATGTTTGTTTTTCTAAGAGTTCTAAGGGCAAAGTCATATGTGGTGTGATGATGACAGTGGGGCTGTTAGGGGATCACTTGGGGGCATAAATCCAGGGTCAGCAGAATGACCAGGAGTACCTCTAAATACAGCCGCATTGGCTTACCACATTCTAAAGTAGCAGTAAATGCATAACCATACAAAGAGTGAAGGCTCCACATTCCTGAGTCCAAAATTGCCTAACTAACTAAAGGCTGGCTTGGCTAAGAATCTGGCCCCAGGATCCCTGGTTCAAACCTCACGTCAGCCACAATCTCACTTCAGGGCAATAGGTAGCCATATCTACTAACATATAAAAGTCAAAGTTTGTTTGTTTGTCTGTGTCAGGCAGGCGAAGACCTCATATGATTGGCTGTGTGAGATGAAGACCTCATATGATTGGCTGCCTAGGAAGATTCTATGGAATCCTGGGATTTGCAGTTTAGGGAGGGGCCTTCAGAATTCTCAGCCACAGAGCTCTTAATATGGCGGTTGCTATGGAGATGAGGCCTAGCAGCAAGGAGGAGGGCAGTGTATTCCATCAGGAACCCAACTTCTGTATGTTAACAACTCTGAATACAGATTGGATTGGGGAACATGGGAAAAAGTTACAGGTATTGTGCAAGACAGTTTGGGGAATTAGAGACACAGGATCTCAAATCTTTCTAACAAGTATTACCTCTGAGAAAATAAAATCCCAGGCAACACCAGGTATATACACTAGTATATTCATATTTATGTTTATACATTTAAGGCATTTTTTTCACTGCCTCTTAGCTAGCTGTAAATCACCCCTGAGACATCTTCCTTACCTAGCCCTGTATATGGGGGATGATATACTGTGGAATAATAAGCTGAGGTACAACACAAAATGCAGCTATAAAGGTAATCTATATAAATAGTAAGACAGTCCATTTTGCATTTGCTCAGGTGAACCAATACTCTGAGCTCAGTCACTCACTTCATCAGGGTGAAGTCAATGGGTCTGGTGAAAGGAGAAAGACAGGACATTAAGGAATGAATGAATTAAATTTTATATTTCCAGCTTGTTGCAGCCTAATCAAAAAGCAACTCCCATTGACTTAAACACGATTTACTCCTGATATCTTACAGAGTTCAATAATAAATTGTGGCATTATTTTTGCCTGTAGTTGGCATTATTTATTAGCAATAATATGACAGAAGAGGAAGAAAGAGTCAGATGTCAGACTACATTAACGCAAAGCAGGAAGAAATTGTCATCTAACGACAGTTTGGATTTAGACCACTTGGCAACTTCAGGCATGGTAGACTGTGACCCTGCTCCATACCTGGCAGTCTTACAGAAATCAGTAGAATTACTCATTAGTAAGGAACTAAAAAATATGAGCAGATGTCATCAGAGATATTAAAGGCAAATTCATTTCTCTCTATTTTCCTGCCTTCCTGTTTTGCATTATTTTTTTTCAATCCTTTTAACATGTACTGTCCATGAAAATATTCAACTCTCTACTTTCATTTTGTGAGAAATAAAACTACATTAGAATTACCATCATTGCCACATGAGTTGCACTGTTCCAAGAGTGGGCAATCTTGGTAGGTCCATGGGCCAACTTTCTGCCTCTGGGAGTCACAGGGACTGCTAAACGTGCTCTCCCCGCCCCGCCCCTCCAAATCCGACCACACATTCAGAAAGCCATTTCTGCTTTTGCAAAACGGTAATTATAATGTTAAACAGTACAGGAGGCCTCAGTGACCTATTTAAAAGGTAGATTATTATTCCGGGAAGGTCCTAGGAAAAGCAAAAACAAAAATAGGAAAAAAGGGGAATGTAGGAAGTGCACCCAAGAGGCTTAAAGATCACATTTTACCCACTGCAGCAGCATTCCTTGCTCTGGATCTGAAATCAGGGTCACCCCTTTCTTATTTTTCTTTGTTAACCATTGACCCTGTCACTTGTAAAGGAAGTTAAATAAGTTCTCAAACCTTCCCACAGAGATCTACCAAGTTAGAAAGACAAGCCTTGATTCCACTGCAGCAGGAGGGTCTTCTAGATGGCTCAACAACACAGCACTTTGCCAGTGTGTCGTTTGGGCCCGCCTGCGGCATATGTTTGTCACTGGCTACCTGTAAGAGTCTGAGAGCTTTTATGGCAGGGGCTCAGATTAGAGGACCTTAGGGCCAGCCTTGGCCACAGACAATGCCTTTTTGACAGTGCCTTTTTTGCCCATCAGATAGGAAACCAGAATCTTGCTTCTTTTTTTAAATACTGCCTTTGAAATGGACAAATATTAACTGCTGGTTGGAAAAAAATGGGAAGAAATTGTACCATTTTATTGAACAGCCAGAACGGACAAAGTCCTTTGCCTTTGTGACAGTAACTATCTTCTGCACTTTGGTTCTGTTCTTATGGCCTTTTACTTTTGTCACAAGCACTTCTGGCTACCGTTGGGGCAATAGGCAAAATCCAAAATCAGCAATAAATGGAGATCCCTCTGGGAAACACTCTTCAGGGGCTTTCAGTTTATGGTTGTAAGGACCAGGCACACATCCCAGTTGATGGTGGTGGCTATGTAGCAACTCATACTTTGCTTGTCTTTGGGACCTTTCACACTGTCTAATAATAGTGCTATAATTTCCACTTGAACTGGCTTGGCAACATGCTATGCAATCCTGGGATTTGCAGTTTAGTGAAAGTATTCTTAGTCAGAGAGGTCTAGTGCCTTCCTAAACTACAAATCACAAGATTCCATAAAATGTTGCCATGGCAGTTCAAGTGGAATCATAGTGCTATAATATAATGTGAAAGGGATCCTTCCCTCTGTCCCTTTCATTGTCTTTCCCCAAGAGGGATCTGTTAACATTTGTCTTGTTAAAAAATTGGATCCTTGACAATTTTCCATGCCAAACTGTGGTGTAAGATTTATCCAGTATAAAGCTGCACTATTACCCAGATACTGGTTCTGTTGTTCTCCTATTCTTTTCTGCACCCTATTGTGGACATAGTTCAAACTTGTTCACACAGAGCGTATCTGGAAGTCTCAGAACAATGTGTTGCATCAGTTGAACCATGTTCCTCTTGGGGCTTTTGCCCCACATATCTTGAATCCTTTCCCAGAGAAGGTGTGGTTACCTCCTTCCCTATTTGCTTTTAACTGGGACTAAAAGGCCTTTTCTTGTCAGTTTCCTTTTGGCTGAAATGATGTCCTGATTTTTTAAACTGTGGCTGCTCCCTGTTTTAAAGTGTTAACATTATCTTATTAGGCTGGAATAGAAATTGTTTCGTTTGCTATTTTTTAATTGCTGTTGTTTTAAAAATATAAATACTGAATTAAAATATTTTTGCTACATTAATCATAATCCACCTCGGAAAAACGTCATTTTTGATATACAAACTCAGTGATCTATTTAAAAAATTGGAGTAGAAATAATTAGGAGACGAATGGGTCTGGGGTTTTAAAGTCAACACAACTGAGGATCCCAGTGAAATAAATGAGAAAGAGATCCCCAACAAAGTGTGGGCAGGAGTAGATTGGTGTGTGCACATGCACCCACAAGGTCCACAGTATTCATGACTGAATGCTTGCACCTTGCTTTCCAGCGAAATTGGACAAATGCAGAATAGGAAAGAAACAGTAATTCACTAATTACAAACATTTCCTGACAGAGCACTTCCTAATAAAGCCACACAGTGCCACAGAAGCAGTTGCTTAACAGTTTGGAAAGTTGGGAGGATCCTCTGCTTCAAAGCAAATCACTGAAAGAGTCTCCAAGAAGGTTTTGTTGTCATAGATGATAATTTATGATAGGGTGCCTTTCCATTAATGAGTCCCTCTTTAAAAGGAAAGAGTATTGTAATATTTGACACCTGCCACCTCTCTACCTTAACACCACAACCACAAGAGCAGCTTTCATAGTCAAGCATTGTTCTATTGAATTCATTCTTGATCTATTGTTGGCAACTCTCCTTTGACTGACATGTGACATTCTTTTCTTCATGGATGGGGAAGCAAAGCAGTTGATGGTTATCGACATAAGAAAATGTCATGTCTGAATATGTTTCGGTAAGACCTTTCTCTCTTAGTTACAGCCTCATCCCTTGCTCCCAACCCCACCTCACCCCAAGTACAGTTTGCTTTATTTAATGCCATGAAAGCCCTCAGAAAAAGGACTCATCATCCAAACCCTTAATTATTCTCAAGGGTTTTCAAGAGGTACTTAATTGCCAGACAGCACTGAAAATCACAATGGCAGTATGTCTCTCCTGCTAGACAGAACAGACTGCATTGGCCTTCCTTCACACTGGGATGGTTTGCCTGGAAATAGAACTCACCTTTGTGGGTCAAAGGAAAATCCTTTGGGTCCCTACTGAGCAGAAGGCAGAGCCATTAAGCAGCATGTCCTTGGGATAAAATAGATAGCCACTTCCTGTAGGTTTCTTTTTTAAAAAAAATGTTACATTGTGATGGTCCTGATCATGTGGGTAAGCTCAGGCCATTTCCGTACCAGGTATTTAAAATGGTGCAGAGTGACCTCCCACGGAGGTCTTCTGCACCATACAGTGGACTGGTGTGGACTACTTTTTGTAGTTCTACACCTCAGTCCAGTTCTGCGCAACCGGAACTGGTCGCGCAGCGTGCTTTTTAAAAACCTCTTTTTTGAGGTTTTTAAAAAGCACGGAGCAGGCAACCCTGTCTAGCTCTGTCGCTGCACTCCGGAGCAGATTTGCAGGCGCGCGCAAGTGCGTGCCTGCAGATCTTCTGGGGATGGGCTTTCGGCTGGCAAGCTCCTCCGGTTGGTGGAGAGCCTCCACCAACCGGAAGCTGCCATTTTGGACGCTGGAGAACTGTGGAGCGGCAAACTCACGCTGCTGCTCTTCGTGACGGACTCGCCCGGTCACCGGAAAAATCTGGTGAGTCCCATTTCTGCCCATTTCTGCCCGATTCACACCCCATGTGCGGAAAGGGCCTCACTGTATGTATTATGACACAATGTGGTAAATCAAGAGCTACTGTGGTATAGTGGTAAAAGTGCTGGACTGGAATATGGACTACCAGACTCAAAGTTCCACACCAAGTTGTGAAACTCTCCAGGTGACCTTTGTCCAATTACCTTCTCTTTCAGCCTAATCTATTTCTCAGAGTTGTGATGCTAAATGGCCAGTTATGATGAGCTCATTGGAGGAAAAGATAATAAATAATATGACAATGCAACAACCAAAGAGGAGATGATAAGACTCATATTGTCACACAGCTGTGGGCTCTTACGAGCACTATAAGCAGATGCTTCTAAACAGTGGAAGTCTTTACAATAATTAGCAATAGGGCCCGCTTTCTAGAAAGCAATGGTGGTAAATATCAGGCAACCTATCTATGTATTACCTTCATTTCTTTAACACCTTTCTTTCAATGAGCTCAGGACAGAAAACTTGGTCTCTTCCCCCCACCCATTCTGTCATCACAACAACCCTATGATGTAGGTTAGGCTTATCGAAAGTGGTTCTTTCATTGTTATCCAGTGAGTTGTGTGGCCTTTGAATCTGTATCATTCAAGTCTCAGGTCCAGATTATCTGAAAGCCCTGTCTCCCCATATGAGCCTGCCCAAGTCTTATGATCTTCAGGAAAGGGCTTTCTCTCCATCCCACCGCTCTCCTAAGCTCAGCTGGTGGTGACACAAGGAAAGCCTTCTCAGTGGCTGCTCCTAGGCTTTGGAACTCCCTCCCAAGGGAATTTGAGTCTGTCCCCTCTCTACTGTCTTTTGACCAACAGGCAAAGACCTCCATGTTTAAAGAAGTCTTCAGCCTTAACTGAATAGAGTAGAGGGTAGTACAATTATTTGTGCTGTTTCTAGTATGCAATATGTATTTTAATTGTTTTAAGAGTTTTAATGCTAATGTCTTAAAAGTAGTGTTTTAATTTGATATGTGGTTTAATGGGTTTCTTTAAAAAAACTTTTGTACTGCATATTGTTTTAGATGTTCTGTTTTAATTACATTGCAACCAACATTGAGTCCCATTTGCGAAAAAAGTGAGATATAGCTCAAATAAATAAAAATAGATACATTAACCCAATACATCAGTTTGGCACAAATCAGTTCAAGACAGTTTAAGTGCATGAGGTCAAAGTCATCTCTCTCTCTCCCTCCCCGCTCTCTATATAGACTCCTTTCACTATAAATAGAAAACATTACCAGCTTCACAATAACAAAATCAGGTAACCACTTCGACATGTTGCAGTGGTAAGGCCAATTTAACTCACAACATATGCAAGATTAATTTTTTGCCATATGAATCTGGTCTTACCTCAGTTCAGGTGAATCACTATTACTGAACAGCAATATACTGGTTCAGAAGAAGCTGTGGAATCCATTTCCCTTATTTTAAGATATAACATCAACATCTGCTTTCCATTTGTCCTTTCCTAGGCATAATAATCTCAAATGTAATTTTAAAATCTACATTTCTAAGTATCTAGCCCTAAGTTTCTAGCTCTTGTTGTCACTGTGTGCATTCAAGTTGTTTCTGACTCATTGTGACCCTAAGATGAACCTATCACAGGATTTCTTCAGAGAAATTCGGCTTTGCCTTCCTCTGATGCTGAGAAAGTGTGACTTGCCCAGTGGGTTTCCATGGCTGAGTGAGGATTTGAACCCTGATCTCCAGAGTCACAGTCTAACGGTCAAACCACTATACCTAGCTCTAAAATAGCAAAGGTTACAGGGGGACACAAGATGCTTAGAGGTACTTCATTAATATCAAACAGTGCGAAGATGATGGTACAATAGTCAACTCTCAATATAAAAAAATACTGAAATGGGGCAAAACTAAGGAAAATTAAGACAAAGGCCAAAACACACAGAACCTAAAGAATGAGAATGAAAACTAGAGCCAGGGGAGTATCTGGACTTTAGTCCTTATTCAGAACTATGTTTTCTGTTGAATATTGTTTATTTGTTTTTAATTGAACCATTAGAAAATTACTTTTTAAACAGCAAAAACAAAATCTGGCTGGCTTTAAAGGAACTGCAGTCAAAGTTCTTCAAATCAAGTCATTTCAGGGATTTGAAAAGTTACAGTTTTGGGCTATGATACCCAGACTTCCCCAATCAGTATGTCTATGTGGCAACTGGACTGAGGTCGACATCTTTCCAATCAAGTCATTTCAGAACTTGGAGGAAGTTATTTTTGGACTGCTACTCCCAGTCAGCATGGCCAGTGGTCATGCTTGCCCTGGGATTCTGGGAGTGGCAGTCCAAAAATAACTTCCAAGTTTTGATTCATTTGGTAAAAAGATTATTCTTGAAAGACAATGCAAGAAAGCTATACATTTGACAATACTAACAAGGGAGTCAGCAATTCAGTGGGATGCATTCAGAACAACTGTGCCATCACCACATAACCACATTTGGAAAGAAGACCTTACAATTCAGGATCTCAAGCTGCCTCAAACAACTAATGTTTTTTGAAACTCCATGATGCATCATGCCAATCTCAAGTGATAAGAGCTCAAACTGATATGGCTTAAAACATCTTCAAACAATTCAGTTCGGAATACCTCTGCTGCTATCAGTGAAACCTCTCTCCTGGAACAAACCTGAGAGCTTCATCCTAATCCCAATCATTTCTTACAGCTCTAAATCCCTCCTCATGGCCATATATTGCACTTTTGTTTTTACCATAGCAGAATGTATTTGGTAAGTGCTTTAGGACTGGGGTTGTGTGCATTTATCTGTATTGTAAAGCATCTGTCTGCTGTAATAAACAAATTGCCGCTAATATAATTATTACTATTATCATCTCACTGAACACTGAAATATAATTTTGGAACAATTCAAGCACCCACAGTGCACAATTACAATTATGCAGAAGTCAGTGATTTTCCAAAGCTGCCATTTGGCTCATTATTTCTTGGAACTGGCCACAGTCAGCATCACCATATTTAAACTGGGTTGAAATATACACTCTGCCTGAAATATACACTCTGCAGTTATCTCCCCATTAGCTAAAGGCCAAAGCATGCAAATTAAATGGAAACAACAACAGCAGCAGCCACAATCACACAGCTTGGGAATACTGTGTTTTAGAATAATAGGTTCTTTTGCTCTATCTGTTGTCAGCCAGTTGTATGGAAAGACCATTTATGTACTTTATATACATACTGTCAGCCTAATATTTTGGCCAGTCTTTCTAGCTTATGCAATATACTTAGAAAGCCAATGCTACTGTGTCAGACAACAAAGAATTAGACATTTATTTCCAGCTAGTTCAAAAAAAAAAGAAAAGAAAAGAAAGAAAGAAAAGCATATCTATCTACCTATGGTTGAATGCTGACCATATGTTGGACTAGGGAGCCATCTGGCAACCACTCCCACTAGCATCTGCATATGTGGATCTGTGCTTCGCAGGATGGGCTTTCAGGGCCAGGCTTTGATTTGTTGCCCTTTGTGCTCTATGTTGCATGATTAGTGCAAAAGTGAAAGTGAGACGCTGCAGGAAAATAAAACTGAAAATCAGTCTTTCTCCCAGAAGAGTTGACAGGATGATTAAGAGGCTGGATGTGAGGAGAAGTGAGGCCCTGGGTGTTGTTGAGAGTACATATGTACATATGCCCCTTCTTGGCCTCCACAGTGAGTCTTGCATTCTTTTCAGCCATTTGTTTTTGTAGTACCCACCAGGGTGGTACATCCTTCCAGTTTACCAGCCAGCCAGTACAACACAGGCTTTCTAGTATACCCACACAGAGGTCTAAGCATGGGACTAATGATAGTATCTGGAAGATATAATTGGAGATGGAGGGGATTTATGCAGTTATGTATGCATTTTTATTGTAGAGAATTTTTTTTTATTAACAGAATAAACCACATTAGAATCCACAGAGGTCAACTGGCCCTGGCAAGTCCCACTAGGATTGGGGAAGAAAATTGATTGGCAAAGGCAACAGAAATGGAAATTGACAGATTTGTTCATCCTTAATTCCTATCACATCGCTGTGAAGATCTAGTCTCATTTGTCATACAAAAAATCTAATACATAATCAGAAGATGAGATGGGAATATGCAAATCTATATGTCAGCACATCAGTTAGCTAGTTGTGGTAATAACATGAATCTATAATTCTAAAACTGTCTGTGAGCGAATTTCTCTTAGATATGGAATATGTTTCAGATCGCTCCAGTAATATAAAGGCTGTAATTCTATGCACGTTTTAGCTCTATCTGGGCATTCTTCCTTGGCATGATTAACAGAGCTGGTGTGGTGATTAGAGGCTGGACTGCAGCATGGCAAATCCAGGTTATGGTCCCCACCAGGTCACACTGAGTAGCCATGGGTCTGACACTCACTCTAAGTCTGGCTGCCTCATAGGGTACTTGTGATGATAAAGAGGACACAAGAAAGCATGTACACAGCCTTGACCTCACTGGAAGAGAGGCAGTATAAAAGGGTAATTAACAAATCAACCAGAAGAGGAAGAAGAAGAAAAGATGGGATTATCAACTGCACTCAGACCCACAATCCCCATATAAAGAGGTAACATCTGCAACAGGGAGACCTGCTAAGAACATTAAGGTTATGTGGATGAAGGTTCTCTTCCCTGATGATATGAGAGAAGAACAACTAAAAGAGGATTAACTGGGGAGCAGTTCCCACTGAAATGATGCTTTCAGATATTCACAGTAAAACATCTGGAAGAATCAATGCATGCAACTGTAAGTCATCAACTCACCTAATAGACAAAATCTCAGGAAAAATCAAAATACTGAGAAACTTTAGTAAAAAGAAACATGAGGCCAGAAGCCAGAATGTTATGATTACTAAGCCATCTCTGTTACCTTTTAACTGTAACTACCATTGCTTAGTTAACCTACCTTTTCCAGATAGGTTAAAATGAGCCACAGTATATTTGTATGCATATAGCAGCGGTTGTTAACCTTTTATTTATCACAGTCCCTTTAAATATCTTCTGTTGCCACAGACTACCAAGACTCAGCTCAAGACTTAAAACCCTGAAATGCATCAAATATTTATTTGAAGAATTTATTTAATGTTTATCTAAAATTGCTTATCAGGGGCCTTCAAATTTGGAGAAAAGGGAGAAATAAGTAAATGCGCATACTCATACTGTCTTCCTTCCTCCCTTCCTTCTTCTTCCTTCAACTGTAAAAACTAAGAACATTTCTTCGTGCCTTCATGGGCCTCCTGTGATGACATAATAGCCTGCCAGGATCTGCAGACGACAGGTTAAGAGCCACTAGCATATAGTATTTATGTGAGTTTATAATTCTGCTTGAGTTTAATTTTTTTAAAAAAAAAGAAGAAGAAGAAAATGCAACTGGTTAGAGTAATTCAACTGGTTAAATAGGAAGCAACACCAAAGCTATTCATTGTCGGAATTGCCTTCAAATTTATAACAGAAAGAAATACAGTGCACCCTCCATATATGTGGGGGCTCCATTCCAGAAACTGTTGCATAAAACAAAAATCATGAATGCTCCACCCCATTACCAGCACCCATGCTGACAACATGACTATAATGGGACAAAAGGCTTTGCATGACCTTTCATTCATGTGTGCTGAGATCGTGCCAGCAGAGGGTGCACTGTATGGGAAAATGTGCTACTAGCTGATCGCTAGCTTGAATAAACAACACCCAAATCTTTGCCAGTTGCAGTTTTCATTCTTTCTCATAGTTCAGGCTACATGCCTATGTCCAACTTCTTCACCTCCTAAGTGAATTCCCCTACTTATAATACTGAAGGGAATTTGCAGATACACTTGTCAGAGAACTCAATGCTTGGAGCCAAACACTCACCTAATTAATTGTTTTGAATAAATACCAGCTCACTTCAGTTGTAAAGCACATGTTTTGCATACAGAATGCCCCTGATTCAGTCCCCATCATCTCCAGGTAAGACTCAGGAAGACTCATATTTGAAAATCTGGAGAAACAGCCAGACAGTTGTGATTTACATGGACTTTTTCAGGATAGAAAGCAGCTCAGCATGTGTCTTATCTCTCCGTGTACTCTTTTCTCTCATTTCCTTGCCTTTTCTTAATTTCCTAAAAATACCCTCATTTCATCCTTCAGTATGCACTTTGCTACTTTGACACTCTTCATCAATACAGTTTCATTTAATGGCTGTCTGCCCTGCCCTTCCTCCCGTCAGAGAGAGGCCTAGTGCTGTCAACCTGCCCAGCTTTTCAGCAACATCAGAGCTATTCATCCATGTATAGCCAAAGCTTCATCAGGGAAGCAGGTTTCACCTCTTAATGTACTGAGGTGAAGACTACATTTGGCTGACCCGTTGGTGTATCAGCAGGGCTATAAGCAGACTGACTTGCTCAGGGAGCATCATGTTTCAACACACACGTATACATAATCTGCTCTAAGTCCAATTGCTAGTACAAAACAAAGTAGATCTAATAAGTGAATAAGTGATATTAACATAAGTGTAGACTTGCCATTTAGCAGTTCATTCAACAGGTCTGCTCTATATGGAACTAGTTATTGAGTGTAAGCCCCTCTCTCACAGACATAATCTGTGAAAATCCAGAGAGAGGAAGAAAGAGAGAGTGTGTGTCTAGTTGAGATCTAGCTAATCTGGACCCAATTCAGGAGAACACTCAAATGTGGTCATCTGAAAGTATCCTTTGGTTCACAGATGTACAATCACCTTTCTACTGTGCCCTTGGCCTACTTGTCCCAGCCCTTAACTTTGGAGATAACTGCTATTCTGCAACTGCATAAGGCTGCCCAGCAAACAGAGAACCAATTACTCTAAAAATGAAGTACAGGAGAACACTGTTGTTCAAAAGCCTCAGTTATTAACCAAGTCTAAGATATCTGATTGCGCTGTTTCCGCCACGTATCCCATGCCACTGTAACTCTTGCAATACTAGTTTTCTCCCCTTTGTCCAAATGCCTGATTATCTGAATATTTTGGACACCTCCCAAGCCATTTGGCCTAAAGAAACTGGACTGGAGTGTATCATGTAACTCTGTCCTTTGTAAAAACTCAAAACAAAAGCATTTACTAATGAGTTCTCTCAAAGCAGAACAAATTCTGATTTGATCTAAAAAGGACCAGCTATTTCCAAAAGTCGAATACCCAAATGGCAAGGGACTGTCAGAAATATGTGGCCACCACGCTAGAAAAGGACAGACAGCTTACTGTCAAAAAGCTAACAGATTTTCCAATTCTAATTGATTTGAAAGGGTATTGCAAGCATGCAGCTTGGCTTTTATCAGCTGGGAGGTGGGGAGGAGGGAATCAATCTACCCTACGGTTTAGAAGCGTATGAGATCTTCATCCTTAAAGTCCAAGGTGGCTTTGGCATAATAAAGACTCTATCTCTTAATCATGGTAATGTTCGCAGGCCAGCAATATGAGCTCAGAGCAGCAGGCCTCAGCACTCAGAATTCCTCCTTTTAGAAGGTGTCACCGATTAAACTATCGCATTTCAAAGGGCTCCTGTACAGTAAATAGGAAAGAAAAGGAAGAAAGGGAGCTGCAGCCCTTTGTTAGTCAAAAGGCTATGGAAAGTGATAATTAACCCATTTCTGTGTTGAGAAATCATTTGGACAAAAGTCAAGGCATTGCCACCCTGTCAATTGTGAAGTCTAGATAAGGACAATATATCCCCGCTGAACAAAGAGCAACTGAAGAGAGTGAATGGAAAGTAGGCCACCACAACTACTTTTCTTAACCCTGCTGAAAAGAGACTTTCCCCCTCCCTTGCCTCCCCAAAAGCAGTGGCGGTAGAGAAAGGAATCCCCCTTCCCTGTGCCTATTTTTTAACAAAAATTAAAAAATTAAAAAAAATCCTTCACTACGATGCATGTTTTTGCATTTTGTTAAATATTCAAAGATACCGTGCAATTAGCATGTCATTAATGAATAATTAATTGCAGCTAAAGCAGCCTTCAGATTTTGCAACTAAATTATTTAAACAGCAAATATAACAATAGAATGCACATCCCCCTCTTGCATATTCCCAAGCACCAACAGAACCTATTTTTGTTTTCTTTCTTTTATAATCTATCTTTCATCTATATGTTTTTCAAAATAAATTCTATTGAGGGATTCACTTTTTTCCTACACCAAAGTTGTTTTACTCTTCAACATGTTGTCCTCTCCTCAATTCTCAACTTTAGCTGAAGGAAAGCACCTGTGTGCATAGAAGCGGGGGTTCATTCATACACAGACAGACAGACAGATAAATAGATTCCCAAGGAATGATAAGCCAGAATTATGGTTTACTTAAACTACCCACTTACTCCTCCCTTACTCCTTTTCTCAGCACAACTAGTAAACAGACTAGGAATGATTCATTCAGCATGCAGTCTGAGGTGTGGATTCTTGCTTGTTGCTTTCTTCATAAGTCAGAATTGGAAACCAGGTTTATGATCTCTGGCTTGTTTTGGAGCAACGAATTCAGATGACATACTAAACAACTATTCCTGGCTTGTTCAGTAATCATACTTGTGGGAAAGAACAAAACAGGAGCAAAAGGTCTGCCTCTACCAGCATTCAACACATTCACAATCAGCCAGCATTACCTCAAATTCTGGTCATTGTTCCATGGAAAAAAACTGCCAGTTAGTTCTATGTTTCAGGGGATGTGGTATAAGCACTGTAAAAGAAAGGCTGAGTAACATAACATACCTGCAAAAAGATGTGAAAGATTGACATTATAATGGTCTGTGGTCCAACATTAAGATCTAATAGTTTTTATTTCTCTTTCTTTGATACAACTTGACTGTTAGAATGTTCACTGGTTCCATTGACAGCTATTTGGCCATTACAAACTACAGCAGTTAAATAGGAAGTAATTTGTTGCCACTTGCTGATATACATCACTAGTAAGACGTTAGTTTATATTTATAAGCTGCACATCTGTGGATCAGTTGGCTTATCCATCTGTTAACAGCACCAGTAAACAGTAAGTCAATG
This sequence comes from Cyclura pinguis, assembly GCA_030412105.1. NCBI lineage: Eukaryota > Metazoa > Chordata > Lepidosauria > Squamata > Iguanidae > Cyclura > Cyclura pinguis. The sequence continues at coordinate 104,623,383 of CM059600.1, read as the reverse complement.
TGCTCCCCCACCCACCACATCTATCATTGTATCTTCCTTGAACTGTGTATTTACATGTAACAAAGCAATAGTTAAGCAAGTACGCCCTGAGAACAGGCACAGTCCACTCATAATATCTCCTGGGGCAAGACCAAGTGAATGACTGGGAATTACAACCTACTACACCCAAAAAAGAGGGGGAGGAGAAACATTAATATGATCTTAAAATTTCTACTATTCATTCAGTATAGCTTACCTATGAGAAATATGCAGGGCTGGCCCAAGACATGCACACAACACATTAATGCACAATCAGTTTTTAGAGAGCCCAAAGCCAACCAGATAATTTTGGCACAAGATGAGGAAAATCCCTCAAGTGCCTCTTGTGATTCCTGACAGCAAAAATACAATAGCAATAACTTAAATAACTTTAAATTTGCTTTCATGAAGTCCAGAATTTGCAGCCTGGGGCAATCATTTCATCCTGCCTAATGACAGAGTGACTAGTATATAGAGAGAGCTGTCCCAACATACTTTGCTGCCTGAAGTGATTCAGCAAATGACATTCCCCTCCACATTCATTTGTGTCAAGGGACATAACACCCATAGCCAGCCTTTTTTTTTTTTTAAAGGCATCTCAGGCAGAAATTCCACAAGCAAATTCTTCCCTGACTTGTCAGTAAATCCACAATTGTAACAGATTTAATTACTAATGCTTTGCTGCTTTTTCATGTCACCTCAAATTTGCTGCCTGAGGTAGTCACCTCACGCTGCCTAAGGATAAAGCTGGCTGTGCTCGTATAATTTAAAAAGTAAGGCAAACAGTCCACCCCAGTGACCTTAAAATATTAATATCAACTAGTCTAAGCATAATCAGAGAAGGAAAGCAAAGTAGTTTAAAAATGCTGATCTGTAATAAAGTTCTGATTCCTAGAATTAACCTGGAATCATGCTCATGGGAAGTGTGGATTTTGAAAGGCCAAACAACCGAAGTCAAGGCTCTAATTAAAGTAGGATATTGCCCATCCAAACAGCTACTTGATGGCAAAGTGGGAAGTGAAGCCTACACGTGAGGTACCTTGAATCTTCAGTGTAATAGTCAATGGGCATAATCCATCACAATGTTCTCCTGTAGAATAGTCTAGAAATGAACAGCTACATATATTCCCAGGAGAGCTTGTGCGGGAAATTTCTCTAATGCAAATGCTGCTCCAGCTATGAATTGCCCAGTGTGATACAGGAAACAAGCCAGGACTGATAGAAACCAAGCTCGGTCTGCTACCGGAGGAAAAAGAATACATGCCCTGCTCCAGATACCACCTAAACCACGGGTTAGATGAGAGATCTTCCCTGCGACCTCCCTTCTTTGTTTCCTTCATATACAAAACAGAAAAGTGAAAGCTTTCCACTTTCACTAGCATAGTGTCACATACAAAACAAATGCAGACCAAAGTGTTAAACAAACCTGATGCCAGCTGGGCTGTCAGGTCCTACTCTCTTATTTAGGTCTGCTTGGACCAAAGTTAAATTCCCTGAATTAACACAGAGCTATAGATAGCTCTTAAGTGAAAACAAAAGAGTTGATTTTTTCTCTCTCACATATATACAAGGGGAGAAGAATATTGGGTGTGTGAGTCCAGGATGTCCCACAGCTCAATCACTCAAATCAGATGTATCTTCTTTGGGGTAGAAAGCCATGATACTACCTGGGGAATGCTTTGGGGAGGGAGGGGGATAGATGTGGGCAGGGTTCAAGGTGGAACTAGGATATAACATAGACTCACATTCATTCACAATACTCACATAACTGTTCAGTTTCAGGATCACTTTAACCTCACTTCTACTGCAAGCCAGATGAAAATAGTTGTTTCCCCAGTCCTAATAGTTTTTCTCTGCCTCAAGATTGCCTATAAATACCAGGTGTATTCCAGATGAAGGAACTGGCAACACCACCTTTGCCTAAGAAAATCCTATGGCATTCATGTGGTTGCCATAAACCGGCAAGCAACTCAAAAGCAGAAACACATACAATAGTTTTTTCCAAGGTGCTCAGCTGACAATTAACAACAGATAAGCTTCTGGGGGCTCCACGGCCGGCCGTACATGTGATCTACACAATGTTTTAGGGCAAGGCAGGGGCAACTTTGATGGGACTGGGGGAACATTTTTAGACTATTAAAAAGGCTTAAAACGTTGAAGCCAGAAACAGTTAGAAGGCAGAAGTATAAATCTCCACTTATTTCATTCCTACACGGCAAAATAAATTATTTCAGTTTTTTTTCCCTCCCCAGTGTGCAAGAAGGCATGAGTTTCTTCACAGTTTTCAAGCATTATCCACACTTTGGGACATTGCTGGGGGAATTCATTTGTGCAAAAATACACTTGGTTTTCCTGTATAGAACGCATATATTTTGTGTAAAATATACTGATTCCTTTGCAAAAATATAGGTTTTTAACATAGAAATTACATGCAGAAATTTACATGTGGTTTTTCTACAAATGAATCTCTGCATTTATGCTCTGGCATTCCCTTCTACAGAGGCTAGACCAGCCCCTTGTCTGCTTTCTTTTTGCCAACAAGCAAAGACCATTTTGTTTAAGTAAGCTCTTAACATATAATTGTTCACAAGGATGTTTCTTTTTGGGGGGTGCTTTATTTTTTAACTTTGATATGCTTTTTATAATGTTTTAACGTGATTTTTAAAAATTGTTTTTACATTTTTACCGTTAAGTTATAATTGATTCATTTTCTCAGCCTTCTTGGGTCCCAGTCCTGGAGAAAAGTGGCATAAAAAGAAAATAAAAATAGTGCAACTTCTAAAAGTAATCATCAGTGAAAATTTGATTCAAGTTTGGTTTTGATATGAATGTACAAAAACTTGCCATTTCTTAAGTCAGAGATGGAAAGAACCTGAGGTTTTTAAAAATGTGAAAAAAGGTGAAACTGACAGTTTTATATATTTATTAAAATATTTATATCCTGCCTTCTATCATAATATCTCTGGGCAGCTTAAAATAAAATCAGATTAAATAATTTTCAAAAATTTAAAACATAAGCCAGTAAAGAGTAATCTCAAATGTTCTAAATGCATGCTAAACAATGTAACGATTTTTTTAAAGTTAAAACAGTTTAACAATATACATATACAGATCTGGATAAAATCAATCAGTTTTCCTCATTTCTTACTAATGTATACCTTGAATATACGTCACCCTTCTTTATAATAATAATACATTGTTCAGACACAGACTTGCAACTTTGATCTTCTGCTCCCAGCATCAGAACGGTAGCCCAATGCCAGCCACTAATATCACTGAGTAAAATTTATCTGATCACACCTTGAATGTTGTCTTAACCTAATTTAATTAAGACCCAACATAAGACTTGTACTGTGTGAGACAAAAGGCCTTGCCTTCTCTGGTGTTCTGTTCCAACATTGGCCAACTGGATGTCCAGGGGGATCTCCCACGCAGGCAAAAACACCCCCCTATAGCTGCTCACTACCAACCAGTATTCAGAGGCCCAGCGTCTCCAGTACTAGTGGTGATATACAGCCATCAGGACTAACAGCCATCAACAGCCTTAATATCTATCACACCCTCTGCTTCTTGCTCAGGATATCTGTAACTTCAGGCCTGAAGATCCCCAGTAAAATTGGTGCATAATAATATCTTAAAATGAGTTGAATGGAAAACATATATTGCAAGCTTAATGAAATGACATACCAAGGCAGAAGCAAAGTTGTCTCTGTATCTGTTCGTGACCAAATGCTAACGGAGTTTAGACAAGTCATACAGGTATCCCTCTTGCTTACAGTATCTTCCTTTACTCAGGAAACCCTGTGCTTTTTCTCCCCTTTCATTTCCTTTTCCTTCTTTCTTTCCTTCTTTCCTTCTTTCTTTTTTTCTTTCTTTCTTTCACCATAATAGAGGATTTTGCACTGTTGGGTTTTTTTAGGATTTTAATGTACTGTGGTGTGCAATGTGATGTTAAACTTCATAAAGCATTTCGTTATGCCATTTATTTTCTCTGAGGAACTGAAAGTAGAACTTATCTCCCTGCTTATTGTGCTGATGCAAATGGTAACATTTTCCACTTGATTAAGCATCATTTTCTCCAGGCACTTGAGGCCTATGGTAAGTGCCTGCTATTCGGTAAATGTTTAAATTGATGCATCATGGATCCTGAAGCCCACAATTCTCCATATCTTTCATAAAACAGATGAAAGAATGCATCCTGGGAAAACAGAATTTTGCCACCCTGAAAAAAAGTACTTCTGGGAAATGCAACCACACACTTTAGGGTCATATTGAAAGCAAAATAGTCATTTAGTGTATTTCTAGAATCACAAACATATGATTTCAAAACTCAACCCAGTGTTAACAGTTACTTGATATACTTTACTGGCCATTGCTGAGGACTAGCTACAGCCACACCTATTCTCACAAACTGTTCTAAATAGTTGGCAGGAACTCACAGAATATCATGTCTTACAAAGCACTTAATTCCGAGTTAAGAATCAATTATTTTTCTAAAATGCAAATAAGACTTGACAATTATCCCACTTTTTCATCTCTAAAGCAAATTTCAGTATGGCCTCATCACTTTCTTCAGAAAATGATTTCCACACTATTTTAGACAATTTCTCTAGACCATCTATGAAATCACATTCATTTTCACAAATACCCTGTGAGTCTGCCTCTGACTTCTGTTGGGCAAAAGGGAAAGCAAAGCAAAGCGATCCGGATAGCCCACAGCTGATCAACTAGCTGATCCTAGTCCATCCATTAGATGCCATTCTTTGCACAGTGGCCAGTTACTTGATCTTTTCCTCAGCCCAGCTACATAGGCTTTGTAATAGTTCTTGTGGCCTCAGTGTTCAACCTGTTGTGAAGATTTCATGGAGTGACTAAATGAAGGAGCCTGTTAGAAGTTTACAAAGTTGGTTAGAGCATCCTTCAAATTAAATACTGCAAATGTTACATAGTCTTTGTATCTACTACTGCACCTCTAAATATCCTCCCTTTGTCATATCAACTGTGGGTCAGATATTGGAAGTTCTCACACTGATACGACAGTTGACATTTGGAAGGAGGCTCATAATCCTTGCAGTGTTCATTCTGATAGCTAATGCAGGTATCACATATAAGAGCTTGTTTTTGTAACAGTAGAGAGCAAATCTGGAAATGAAAAGATATCAATAGCACTCTCCTTACACTGTAAAGAGAACAGAGAATAAACCAGCAATTTCCTAGGTCCTTGAATAGATCAAGTGCTTTAATATAGATAAAGGGTATACAAGGAAAGGGAAATACAACCCCAAACTGGGGGAGGAAGATAAATTCCTGACAGATCTCTTACAAAGATTTTCAGATAGTATGGTACAGATTTCTTTCAAATTGGTCTCAGGAAAACAGTGTTTTTTTAAAAGAATATATTTTTGATGGTATCTAGAAAGATCAGAATTGTAATAATGTTGGTAAGTATAAATATGTACGCATTTGCTCATGTGTGCATGCCTATTTGTGCATGTGCATATATATCTTTGTATATGCATGTTCATGTGTGCAGAGGCATGTACACATGCTCATACAGTGCTTTATTCTCCCTACCCCTTCTGTATTAAGACATCCCTAACAGAAGCAATATCATTTTTGGAATATACTTTTAGAACTATTTGCAAGAAGTAGAATTATAAGAAAAGCCCCAGGAAACAGGGTAGTTTAAGAGTGTGTGTGCATGTGTGTGTGTGTGCATACATACATATACGCAGCTTTATCTTCCCTGCCCTTCTGTGATGCAGAGAAAAGTAGATAAACACATATCTTATAGAAGCAACTTTTAAACGTGTCTGCAGGAAGTAGAATTATGGGCACAGCACTGGGCAAAAGGAGTGTGTGTGTGTGTGTGCGTGCGCGCGCATGTGCGCAAGTGCAGACACAGAGCTTTATTCTTCCATTCTGTATTGCAGAAAAAGGAAGACAGGCATCTGACAGAAAACATCTCCCCACTGTATTGTGATTGATATCTGACAGAGCTCAGTGGGGTCCTAACTTAGATGAATTTAAATGACAAGCCAGCCTTTATCAGCAATGGTGCTCCGGTTACAATGGAACAGCATGATTACTTAATAGAAAGAAGTAAAAGGGAAAGAAATGAAGAAGAATCAAAGTTTGCCTCTTGATCCCTGGTGGTATCACTGACCTGTCACTGGGTTGTGACCTCTTCTTGTTAATCCATGCAAATCAAATGGCTCTAATTTGTGCTCCTGATTGGGCTACCCACATCTTTACATTCAGTGATCAGCCACCAACATCACAGGCCTCTGAGAGTCCGCTCCACATTGCAGTATTTTCATCTGAAAACAGGACGTGCAATTTTCCTTCCAAAGTGCTGTGTGTTGGATACTACATTCCTTCTCATCAGTTCTTGATTAACATCAGCCATGTTTTACACAGACACATGCACAGACCCTGTGCAATTACCAAGACAATGCTCATCCTCCTCCCCCTCCTTTCCCTTCCCAAAGCAGCCCTGATCCTGTGTTGAAATCTGGGCATAACTGCCATCATAGCTTCGCTAATAGTGGCCCAATCGCTTTTATGGTACCAAAAAAAAAAAAAAAAATCCTTGTTATTCACAGTAACAAGCACTGACTCCAACTGAGAGATATTATGTCAAACTCTAAGGCCATAAAACTTTCCCCATTCACATAACTTGATAGACTTTGTACGCTAAAGGAGGGTATTTTCACACAAGATGCTTTTCCTTCCCTTTTTTTTTTAAACTTGCCTTCCCACTCCACAAAGGGCCACAGAAGCTATTTTTTGTGGGTTTTGCACAGCGTGGGAGCTTTTTAGAAGAGTGCTTTGAATAGGTCCCAATCAAGGATTCACTTCTTTTTCTCTCACTCTAATATGGGGAAAACTTCATTTTCTCTGTGACTCTTTTATTATTGCCCTGACTTTTCCTCTAGCAGCTTGAAGATAGAATAAAATGCATAGCAGAATTAATGTGTTCACCTTCCAAATACTTAAGGCAACAGATTCTTTCTCTCATTGTTTTTACAGCTTCTGTAGCATGCAGGGGAAAAACTGTGTATGCCCTGCAACTTTGCCTTTTTTTCTTTTTTTTTTGCAACGGTTAAACCAGCTTTTCAAACAAATGCTGAAGGTTGCCAGAGTGACAGATTTGGACCAATATTGATGGCAGTACAGGAGTTACTTGAAGTGATTTGATAAGCCTGAAACAGATTGAGGGGCGTTGTCATTCCAAACATGTAAACAACAATGTCAACAACAGAGCCTATCAGTAAATCCAGCCTGCTTCTCAGCCATCCATCTAACACACATTCTTTGTAGAAACAAATCAACAACAAAAATCCTCAGCAATTGGAGTCAACTTAATATTGACAAAGAAAACACCAGTGTTAGAGTATTGTTGTCGTTGTTGTTTTTATGTCTACAAATAGAAACCTACTGCTAAAGAGTGATTTGCCCAACTGAATTTAAGGCCAAATAGGTCCAAAGCAGAAAGGTGATTCTCTCTGCCTCTCTCTCACACACACATACACACGTGCGCACGTGCACACACACACGGAGCATTCTAAGATATTTATTTTTAAAACTCAGATCTTTAATATTCAAGAAAAGCAAAAAAGGTGTGGCTGCACTAACATGCAATACTGATTGAATGACCAATGCAATCATATTGGAACTGTTTCCAGGCATTTCTTCCTATACAAAGAGTAAAGACTTTGACAACCCCTCTTTTGGCTGTAGGATCCCCATACACAGAAAGAAAAACCACAAATGCACTGCACACCAAAATCTCTCTCTCTCTCTCTCAAAAAAGAAACTGCAGGCCGACATAATAGGCAACTATAAAATACAAGCCACAACAATTTGAAAGATGTAAAGGTAAATAGCACTAATCAGAGTATTAAAGACACTAAGAATAAACAAAGTGAGAAAAGGAAAAGAACAAGAACAATATTACAGGCCATTTGACTGTGCTGACCAAGGTGGACACTACTCATGGGACACAGGACAACCCTCCTGCCAGCCATTTTTGCAGCCTCCTTTTGTTCCTATAAAAATACAAGCTTTAATAGATCAAATTATTTTTTTAAAAAAAGTGGATTAGTAAAGTAAATTGCAAGCTTTGGAATATATCTCTATAGAAGTAGTGCCAGACTAATCTAATCTCTTTTTACAATAGAATTACAAGCTTGATAGATGAAGGGAATGCTGTGGACGTAGCATATCTTGATTTCAGTAAGGCCTTTGACAAAGTTCCCCCGGATATTCTTGCAAAGAAGCTAGTAAAATGCAGGCTAGACAGGGCTACTGTTAGGTAGATTTGTAATTGGTTGATCGAACAAACCCAAAGGGTGCTCACCAATGGCTGCTTTTCATCCTGCAGAGAAGTGACTAGCGGGGTGCCACAGGGTTCTGTCCTGGGCCCAGTGCTGTTCAGTATCTTCATCAATGACTTGGATGAAGGAGTAGGGGGCATGCTCATCAAATTTGCAGATGCCACCAAATTGGGAGGGGTTGCTAATACGCCAGAGGACAGGATCAAAATTCAAAATGACCTTAACAGATTGGAGAGCTGGGCCAAAGCTAATAAAATGAATTTCAACAGAGAGAAATGTAAGGTCCTACATTTAGGCAGAAAAAATGGAATGTACAAATATAGTATGGGGGACACGTGGCTGGATAACAGTACGTGTGAAAGGGATCTAGGAGTCTTGGCAGATTACAAGCTTAACATGAGTCAGAAGTGTGATGTGGCAGCCAAGAAAGCCAATGCGATTCTTGGTTCCATCAATAGGAGTATACTGTCTAGATCGAGGAAGGTAATGGTACCGCCCTATTCTGCATTGGTTAGGCCTCATTTGGAATACTGTGTCCAGTTCTGGACACCTCAATTCAAGAAGGATATCAACAAGCTGGAGCGTGTCCAGAGGAGGGCGACCAAAATGATGAAGGGTCTGGAAGCCATGCCCTATGAGGAGCGGCTTAGGGAGCTGGGTATGTTTAATCTGCAGAAGAGAAGGTTAAGAGGGGACATGATAGCCATGTTTTAATATTTGAAGGGATGTCATGTCAAGGAGGGAAGGGCTTGTTTTCTACTGCTCCAGAGACTAGGACAAGAGCAATGGATTCAAGCTACAGGAAAGAAGATTCCACCTCAATCTCAGGAAGAACTTCCTGATGGTCAGGGCTGTCCGGCAGTGGAATATGCTACCTCGGAGTGTGGTGGAGTCTCCTTCTTTGGAGGTTTTTAAGCAGAGGCTGGATGGCCATCTGTTGGGAGTGCTTTGATGGGTGTTCCTGCATGGCAGGGAGTTGGACTGGATGGCCCCTGAGGTCTCTTCCAACTCTATGATTCTATGATTTTATAAGTAAATAATGCATGCACATTTCAAAGATCAAAGGTGGGAAACATATGGTCAACCAACAGAGTGTAGTCAAGATGGCAAAAATTATTAATCAACACAAACTAGGGGAGGCTGCAGAAGTATGCTTTTGTCTGAGTCTACTGGGAAAAACAAGATTTTGTCCCTTCCTCTTTTCTCTGCCCCCTGCTGAGTTAAATGAGTGAAAAATACTTTTGCATTTTGAAATCATTTGCAACAAATGAAGTAAGGACAATGGGGAGAAAAGGGAGGAAGAGAAAGAAACTGATACATTTTAAAAGCAGCTGAAAAAGTGGGCCCACAAAAGGGACAGTCCCAACCAAACCAGACAGTTGGGCCTGACTGTGGTGCAGAAGACAAGACTATTGCTCATGTTCTAGGACAAACAACTGATCTGCTTCAAACCAGATTTCACAACTCATGTGTAAAAATGGCATTTAATAGACTTATTATGACAAAATATGGATGGGAATGCACGGTCAAATGCACACTGAAATATGTGCCAAAACATATATCCCACATGCTTGAATTCACATCTGATTCATACCTGTGGCTCCAAATACAGAAACTATAGGCACTGGACATGTGTGCTTCTACACAGAGATATCTTCTAGAAGGGGCAAGTATATTTTGATTTCTTTGTTATGGTTGGGATATATCTGAGGCAAACAGTAGCCTATTTGTATAAGACAAATTTCTACTGCCTGTATTTTGTAGGGTAGTAGTATCTCTATTACACACAGACACACACACATGCGCGCGCGTAAATGCAAAATGTCCTAGCAACTTATCAATGCTTCTGACTTACTGAAAAACAGCGTCATCCAGATTTCACATTCACATCCAAACAATTTTGCCACTTAGTAACAAACACTAGATTGCGGTGACCATTTTACTAACATGCACGTGATAAATGGGATGCTCTGAAATAAACACTGTCAAGATTTTGTATTTTGTATTTTCCACACTACTGCAAAACATTCCTGCAGGTAGTTGGTTTGCAGAAATATAAAGAAAATCCTGTGGCTAGAACCAAACTATGTGGAGAGCTGCGGTAAATAAACATCTGGTCATAGGAAGCAACCAAGTGAAGATGATGTCATGCCTCTTAGTGTTTCTGAGCATCTAAAATAGCCTAAAATACAGACATATACAACAGTTTCCTGTGTTCTAATGGTGATAGCCAGTATCTTACAGACCTAGGACACTGGGAGATCAGGCTTTGAATCCCCTCTCAGCCATGGAAACCTACTGGGTAGCCTTGGGCAAACCATACTCTCTCAGCCTCAGAGGGGCAACTCTCCTCTGAACAAATTTTGCCGAGAAAAAAACATGATAGAGTTGTCTTAGGGTTGCAATAAGTCAGAAATAATTTGAAAACACACAAGACCCCATGATCTAATTGTAGTGCATTAATTTGTGGTCTGTCATTTAACATGTCACCTATGTTAAGGAAAAATGGCCTCTGTCTGCACCAGCTGTCTCACTGGCAACCACTGACCAGAGAAGGAAATTGGAGGAAGTTATATGTAAGCCTTAATAATACACTGCCCTCTGTTATAGGACAACACTACTGTACTTGCAAGGAATGGCAGGATATATTGGGAAGCAGCATTAAGGTGCTGGAGATCAGAGCTATGTTTGTCTTGAAGCTGAACCACCTAACCTGCCCTGCTGCTTCAGGTGTGCTAAAGGATGCTGTCATATTGCCAATGTTAAAATAATATTCAACTGCCAGTCCAGCAAGAGTTTGCACGTGGAATGAGGAGGGGACCATCTTGTCTTTCACATCATGCAGCAAAATTATTTGGGTAATATGCCACTCTTCTGTGACTCAACCCTCCATAGCACTGTCCTATATCCAAAGAGGTGAGAGGAACGGAGACTGTACACTCATGTTCTTGTGTTGGATGAAGGCAAACACTTGGAACAGACCCATAGTGATGGAAGAGCATGAAGGAAATGGCTGGTGGTGTCAGTAGCAGGAGGAGGAGGGCAGGAATAGAGGAGGAAAGTAGTATGGTAGTAAAGATCTACCTAGGATGCAGTAGGTATACTATGCTGGGAAACTGACCTACAGCTGACAAAATATTGCTTGGGGCTTGATGTAACTTGTATCATGAAACATCTTCCCTGTGATATCATGCAGTTTTAAAATTGGGTGAAGATCTGCATGATCCTTAAGGAATTCTTAAAGGTAGTTTTTAAAAAATAGAATGCCATACTTTTGCTAACCCCTTGCCTGTGACCAGACCCATATGCAAATTTCATACAATAGTATTTAGTAGCATAATTAATCCCTACTTTATGTTATGAGTAATATTTCCTATTCCCGACCCTGCAATGTCCTTTAAGAAGATCCATGTTCTAATTAGACTAGCCCATCGGCACTCTTTTAATGAGCAGATTAATCATTCAGATAGGTAAAATGGTGTCATCACAGGTTTTAAATATGATAATCTGCATCCTAATGGTGCCGCAGAAGCCTTGGCTCCGAGCAAGAAAGGTAGGGAGAACTGGAAAGACCCTTCTCTCTTCCCCAGCCCAGTCCATCCCAGACTTGTTGGCAACAAGGCACCCATACAGATGTAAAAGCCCAAAGAAAAGAAACCAATAAAGAGCATCGTATCTGGCTCCTTCAATGATGAAGCAGAGATATTTCTTCCGTCCAGGCTCTCCAGACCTTTCCTCAACAATAAAAGGGGACAGTGATGGGAAATCACATCTTTGTTTTCAATCTAGCAGGTCATGTTTGGGATTTAAGCTCCCCCACTACCACTGCTGTCCACCCTTTTGAGCAACAAGGTACTCATTAAGAATAGAAAGCATCAGGGCAGCTATAATCTGTATATAATATAATCTTTTAGATTATGTGTGCTTATCTGTTTTCAAAGACTACATTTTAAAAATAGGCAACTGGAAATGTTACTAAATGGTAATGTGAGCCCTTTCACACTACACAATTATATCATTATCACTTTAACCGTCATGCTGCTGCAACATCCTATGGATTCTTGAGATTTGTACTTTAAGGAAAGGTATTTAAAAATCTCAGCCAGAGAGCTCTAGTGCCTCAGAAAACTAGGAAGCCCTGGATTTCATAAGACATTGATATGGCAGGCTAAGTGAAATCATAGTGCTAAAAGCATGTAGTATGAAAGGGCCCATGGACTGGGAATTCACTGCCAAATGGGAATGAAGCCATTTGGGAATCCATTGCTACTGGTATAATTACACATGATTAATGCATAGGTTGACATGAATGAGTTATCTTCTATAGCAAAAACAGAACCAGCTGCTTATATAGTGTGAATCAATACACAGCTGCAGCAATTAATAGAAAAGGAGCTGCTATACAGAAGGGAAGGTATAGAAAGAGAAGAAGATATATACAGTCGGCCTTCCACATTTGCAGGTTTGACTTACATGGATTTGATTATTTACAAGTTTCTTCAACCCCTACCCCCCGCCCTCACCTCAAGTGCTTCCTTTCCAAGTGAACCTTCCCTTTCAGCCGCTCCAATCAGGCTGTGCATCCCTCTAAAAACCTACCTGTGGTCCTCCTTCTCCGCCACCAACAACAACAACCACTGCCTGGCCAACTAAGGATGGCTCACAGCCCAATTTCTCAGCACCACAAACTCTCTCCCAATGCCCTACACACATACCCAAGGAAAGAGATGGGCAAAAGAGAAGAAGAATATGGCCACCACGCCAACCCTCCCGCTTTCTCTCTCCTTTCCCTGACCTGGTTTGGACCCTGAGTGCTTGTTCTCCCCACCATGCTTCAGCTCCCTTCCCAAAGGAACACACACATTTTGATATTTGCAACTTTCCCACTGTTGTGAGGGTTCTGCGTCCCTAACCCTAGGGAATGTGGAGGGCCAACCTTACACTGATTGCTATACATACAGAAGTTACCTGACTATTTGAGAGATCCTGCTCTGTAAATTTTGTTCTTGTTTCTGGTTTTGTTTTTCAAACAGGAAATTTATCCCATTTTGGCCTTAATAGTAAGCAATATATATGCATTTGTATTACTTAGGACTTCCAGATTAGTTATTGATGTGGTGGTGTAATGGTTTGAGCGTTGGACTACGACTCTGGAGACAAGGGTTCAAATCCCATCTCAATCATGGAAACCCACTGGGTGATCTAGCGCAAGTCACACTCTTTCAGCCTCATAGAAAGGCAAAAAAAATAACCCCCTCCTGAACAAATCTTGCCAAGAAAACCCTGTGATAGGGTCACTATAAGTCAGAAATGACTTGAAGGGACACAACAATAAACTGATGTTTCCTCTTTTGGAGAAGCAACACTGGATGCAACAAGACCAGGACAAAGATTAGCTTTTGTATTAGAATGTAAGCATAATAGATGAGAGGATGACATATTAAAGGATATGCAATAACCAGTAAGGTCTTCTTTATCCTACAAGACCTGAGTCATCTCAATAGTCTTGATGAAGTCATGACTCTAATACCAGCAATTACTTCATTCTTGCTGAGATACAACCTCAGAGCATTCAGCAAAGGTTGGGAGGTTATCTCACTGAAACTTCAGATGATACACTGGCAAGAGGCAATAGAAATGTCTGCTTGTTCCGAACTAAAGAACTGGCTATGGGTTTATCCAAAAGAGAAAAGTCCTTTTGGCTAGAAAAGTCTTTTTGTTTTGATTTATTTGTTTCAATCCTCTCTTCTAAAGTAATCATTAACAGCTTGATTTTCAGGTCCAAGGCTTTTTTAAAAAAATGCTCACTGCTATTATTTAAAAAGAAACTCTGCTTATTTTTCATTTCTACAGAATTACTAATTTTTGTGAAGAAATCATAAATTGGTCCCTACTGTGGAACGATTCAGCTCCCACTAAAAGCAACAATATTACTACTACTACTACTACTACTACTACTACTACTACTACTACTACTATTTCCTATTACTATTGTTACCATCGTCATCATCATCATCCACAACAGTAACAGTACATCATAAAGAACCGGAGATTTTCCACTAACATCAAAAGAGTTTGAGGTCAAGCCCTTATTTCATGTAACACTTTCAAGGTACACTCTCTTAAATCAGTTTTGAGATTATCCATGGCAATGAATGAATTAAACAAACTCTCTGAACAATGATGCAAGTGCAAAAATAAAAAGCCTCCAGTTTATAAACACTCTAGACTATTCAATGAAGGTGCATGCATGTCCACGACATATATTTCCTCTCTGTCCTTTCAGGTAATTCTACACTTTTCACATGCAGTAAAAGCTCTTATCTTTAATCTTGGCCCTTTCTAAAGAAGCTCCGTCTACCCTTAAAGTCCAATATAATTATTACTGTTGATGCTCTGAATGTCTACTGTATACAAGGGAGCTCACATGCTCTGTAAACAAGATCACATCATTATATTCTTCACTGATTAATCTAGAATAATTCCCCTCCCTTGTTCTACTGCACATACTATATTTAACATTATATTATGACACCTTCAATCATATTAATCACATAATGGTGCCAGAAAATTGCAAGCAGGGGCGCTAATTTCATTGCTAGTCCTGCTCCTCTATCTTTACCAGCAGCCTGCAATGTAAAAGTTTAACTGGGGAAGCTTTTCCCATCACAAAAGCTTCATCTGCTACAAATTTGTGTATCAAGCCCCTTGCTGTTGAAGGCATAAAAGCAGAACCAATAGTAATACAGAAAGCCCTGGTTGCAAATTGTACAGACTACAGCTTACTAATGAAAGAGGAAGGGAGCGTTCCCTTTAAGATGCAAGTGTGATGGCTACCAACTTTTCAGTTGCAGCTCCACATTCCACAGCATTTTGTTCTGCAACATTCACAGGTGATTGTGTCCATCTCTGCTGTGAAAACTCAGGGATGGGGAACTTGTGGACTGTCCAGATACTGTCAGAGCACACTTCCAATCAACAAGCACAGCCAATTGTGAAGGACACTAGGAGTTGCTGACCAACGACATCTGCAGGGCCACAAATTCCCCATCTCTGACCCAAAGATTTCTGCACATGAAGCTAGTTTTAAGGCATAAGAACAAGTCAGGGTGTATTCCCCCCTGCCCCAGTCAGTTGACCACCCTAGAGCAGGAGTAGGCAAACTGGGATTGATATGGGATTGATTTTTTTTTCTCTAGAATCCTGAGGTCTACCAATCAAAGCCAGGTACAAAACAGTGCCACAGAAACTTAGAACAAGGTGCCTCTGAGCACAGGCTTAGCCTTGGAATTTTTCAGTACCAGAACTGAAGTGTGAACATAAATCCTTCCACAACACAAATCGGTGCTTGTTTCCAACACCCATGCATGTATGTGCGTACCTCCCTCCTCATCAGTAGTCTTATTTAGGAGAAAAATGGGGCCTTTTGTTGCTGCTGTTGTTAAATGACTGGAAGTTTACAAATCATTGCTGATCTACTGGATCTGCTTGTATCCAAAAGATCGTGACCTATCCTTCTGGCTACCCTGCACTACACATATATAGGTGAAGATTTCTTTCTATCTTTTTGATTCCATCAGCTTGGTATGGTGTTAGGAAAATACACATGTAAATGACTATGAGTAATTGCACAAAAAAAATGTAAAATTAGTTCTAGAAGCATAACCTGATGCAATTTGTTTAAAGTCCTGACCACGATCCCAGTTCCAGAAGAGTTAATCAACCATAGCAACCTTCTAATCAGAGTGGTGAACTAATGATCCTATTTCTAAGTAATACCAGCCCAATAAGGCACTCAAAAGGTAGTTAACATCACTTTGGTGGAAAGGCATGACAAGTGCAAGTTCTAGCAGTGAGTAATGCATCATTCATGCCCCCTCTCTTTCTGACATTTTAACGTTATCTTGTTTTACTGTGTCGGCCTAACACTGCCACTGCTGGCAAATTAAACTGTGAACTTACAAAGTGGGTGGCAATAAATACAAATTATGAGAGTTCAAAAGATGTCCCTGGAGGTGTACTGCCAGACATGGAATGTCTTTGGCTTTTCTGTCACATAGCAATAGACAAGACAAAGTGTAGCATGAACAGAAGAGGGGGGAAAAAAGAATTAACCACACGATGATGAAAAATGAGATGAGAAAGAAAAGGATAAGGGGAGAGAGACAAATAAAAAGGAAGGTTTAAAGAAAGCATGAGCAGAACAAAAGAAGAGCATACCCTTGAAAATATAAATATCATTCTGGCATTCACCTTGCAAAATGAAAGCTATGCAAATCAGGCAACAACAAATGCCTCCTTGCAACAGAGACCTTCTCTAAAAAGTGCTGTCAATGTTATTACAGAAAATCAGAAGCGTTCATAATGACAAGATGGCAGAGCAGAAAGGGTAACGGATAATATTTACAGCTACATTGTTTCAAGCAGATATTCCACTCTCAAACAGTCTCAGCTGCAAGATGGCAGTGGAGGCAGGGAATTTTCCTTTTAAAGGCCCATTTTATTCATAAGTCCCATCTCTTCACAACTGGGGATGCTGCAAATGATAAAGGAAAGTTTCTCCACTAGCAATGGGTGAGAATTTAACTTTGTTTTTTAATAAGATTTTTCCAAAGTTTGCAAATTCTTCAATAAACTTGCTAGGAAACTTCCAGTCATGAAATAGAGTAGAGGGTGAGAAGGAAAACCAAGGGATTCACCCATTCATGCAGAGAGTACAGTGTGCTTAGCTTTACAAGTATGGTTTCACATGCTTTACAATTATGGTGTCAAATACATGTATATTCAACCATGTTGATAGTACTGAATTAGGGTTGTTGCTTTTTTTTTTTTTTTAATCACAACTTCCTGGTAGGCAGGCAAATCATGATCCTCTCCATACTGAGAACAGCTGTGCCTATTAAAGTATTTTAGAGTAGGAACTCTGAGTCATCTTTGATGAGAAACTACCAAAATGTCCACATTTCTTCAAAAATTTAATATAATTTAAATTTTGATTTATAAAATTTGAACCAATAGAATGGCAAGTAGAAGAGATAACCTGAAGGCACTTAACAAATTGCACCATCAGGATTACAGCCCATTATAAGCATTCATAAGCACTGTAAAATGTGGCTATATACAAACTCTTGGGATATCTTACTGACCATACTATTCATGAGTCTCAATGAAACTTCCACACAAACTGTGAGAGACTTTCGCCTTTATGAGATGATATTAAGTGGGATCATCCTACTGGGTAAGGGACAATTCTAAACTCACTGACTGGTATGTGATTGGAGAGACGAGGGGAAGAGTGCCTGCTTCTACCACTCTGTATGTGTACAGAGCCTGGGAGTAAGATATGGCATATATCTGGTGATACCGCACATTTTGACTGTAGAGTCCATTATGGGAAAACATAGTAAAGATGAGTTTAACTATTTTTGTAGAATTCTCACTGCCCGCTCAAAAACTGGATCGGATTGAACTATAGTTCTCTTCTAATCTGTTCAGTGGAAGAGAGTGGATCTGCGTATACACACAAGGAAAGGGGAACTGAATGCCACCTGTACATGCGGATTGGGTTGGACCAGGATATTTTGTTTGTCTGTGGCCAAGGCATACCCCTCAATTATCTAAGCTTGGCAAAAACAGTCCCAGTTTATTCTCTGTCTCAATTTTTCAGCTGCTTTTAAAATGCCCCAATTTCTCTCTCCTCCTCCCATTTTAACCCTTTAAATGTGCTTACTTCAATTGCTGTGAAGTGCAAAAGTAGTTTGCACTCAATTAACTCAGCAGTGGGTAGAGAGCAGAATATCACCCTTCCTAGTAGGCTCAGGCAAAAGCAAACTGCTGCAGCCACTCCTAGCTTGTGCATTCTTCCTCATTAATAACTTTTGCCATTTTGACCAGACTGTGATGTTGCTTGGCTACAAGTATCCCAGTTTTCATCTATGAAATGTTGAAGAATATATGATGCTACCATTGTAACACACGTACAAAGCTGTCTGGGATAGTTGATATACTTAACTTCAGTACAGGCAATTGGACAGCATTCTCATTTGCCCTTCAGGCCAGCAGACTATGTTAGTGGGTACAGACAAGTCAGGACTTATGGCACACACAGGCCTCTCTTCTAACACCCTCCTACTGCTCACTCTCATCTCAGCATCTACCACCTGAAGCAGCTTCTTTAGCCTAATCAGTGGGAATGATGGCCTCATAGGGAAGGCACAAAACTCAAGCACACAATGCTCATCTGCGCATGCTAAACACGTAGAGGCAGCGCCTTTACCTCCCATGCCTTATATTCATGCAGGACAAGCAGAGGTAGGGCTTATGTGCTGTGGAGTGGTGGAAGAGCTGCATGGACACGCTCCACTTCATTATTTGGGCATGAACAGGGTGAACATGTCAGACAGCTGATTACGTGCGAGGAGGTTTGCTATTCCCTTTCAGTTCTGTATTCTATACCTCTTCCTCTTTTTCTTCTTCTTCTTCTTTAGTTTCTCATCATTGTTTCAGGGCACCTCCAGCCATAGCATCTTTGCACCAAGACAGACTAGAAACTTAAATTGTGGAGGACAGAAAACAGTAGGAAAAGAAGGGGTGACTGAAGATGGGGGCTGTGGAGTAAGATAAAGATAGGAACTGTGGAAATACACATTTCCCAACTGCCTATTAACACAGCTTTTTCATAACACCATTTGAAAATTATAGACTTCCAGTTCTAAAAGAACCAGGGTTCTAATTCCTTTGAGACCACAGACAAGAGCTTGAGAATGTAAACACTATGGGTCTTTTTTTAATCCATCGAGCTACATAGTTATACTACAGCTTTAATGAACATAGCAGAAGCAACCCTTTTGTAATTTTCCTCTCTTTCCTCAGCAAGATAAACCTTATGAAAGCAATTAATGGGGTCAGAAGAAATCTGATTTTTAATACCTCCAATCCACAAGGCTTACCAAGTCTAGTCCAGCTCCACTAATGAATCTTATAAAACATTTTATCTCCTCCTCCCATGGTCACAAACCACTCACACGAGGCTTGAAAATCATAATAATATCTTCCCAAAGTGCAGATATCACTCAAGCCCATATGTGGTATTGCTCTGTTTATTCTCCCCCATAAACCATTGGTTTCATCAAAACTCATTAGCATCACCTGTGTTAATTACACTAGCAAACCAATCAACAGCTCTTTCTTAATTAGGTTTTCTTTATTAAAGCTGGAAATTGCCAAGGAGACAAAAGTCAACTGGGGAAATTATATGAAAACTAGTGTTTATGCCAAATTGCCACACGCAGGAAAAAAGGGATAATAATAAAAGGAAACTGAGTTTGTTTACAGGAATAGGAAACTATAATAATTTTCAAGGTCACTGGCACATTTAATAATTATCCCCCACTCTATTTTGTAGTAACAGTCAAGGCATTAAACAAGGCACTCGGTTTATAGGAAGTCATGTTCATGGAAAGTATCAGTTGCCATAATGATTGGATATGATGGTTTTATGCCGTAAACAAAGCCTGCTAGAATTTGAGGAAGTTGGCATTAATTTCACGTGAAACCATCCAGAGTGATTTGGTGTTTCAAAACGTTTACGGGTAAGTGAAAAGTTACAGGAATTATAAATAGGAAATAAGAAACACGTATGATAATATGTATACTTCTCAAGAAGTAAAACCAGCAATGGTAGTGAGGTGGAATCTGAATGAAAATCAGAAAAAGGGGAGGAGGAGCCACACACAATGTGTGTGTGGGTTAGGCAAGAAAGAGAAGCGTAGGCCTGATCACTGCTCTGTAAGAATGGGGAGACAATAAATTACACTGTTTATATAGAGAGCTGTTACTTAAGTAGGCAAACTGTGTCACACAAAACATGGCAGCAACAGAAAATCGGTGTGGAAGCCTTGAAGTGAGAATATCGGAAGGCCCCAACAGAGACTTTAAAAAAAAATGCAATGGAGGGCTGAAAGCCTTCAGGACAGTTGGATTTCTTCATAAAGAGCCTGGCACAGACATACCCTCCAGCATTAAACAGCATACCCTCCAGCATTTCACAGACAAAAACAGGGATGCATGTGGCCAAGCATCATCAGAATGTGTCAAGACGGCAAAAAGTATTAATGGGGAAGGATACACAAGCTCAAACGAGTTGCAGCAGGTTGCTTTGGCTGAATCTACTGGGAAGGGCAGGATTCTACTCCCTCCTCTCCCCAAGTGAACTGAGCAGAAGCTAACTTTGCACTTTGAACTCAGTTTACAGCAATTGAAGTAAGCTCAGAAGAAAGGGGAAAGTGAGACAAAGAGGGAGAAACCTGGGACATTTTAAGAACAGGTGAAAAGTGGGAGGAATGATGATTTATTGGGACTATCCCTGCCGAATTCAGACAGTTGGAGGGTATGAAACAGTGTGACAAATAATTCATTCTGTGTGCAAATGCTAGCCATGACAGATGAGGAACAAAGGTAAAGCAATTTTATTTCAGGAGATCCTGAAACACTAAAATAGTTAATGGAAGCCTTTGATGCCTATTGTGACCATAGAGAGCTCTTAGTTTTTCAACCAAAACCAGAAGAAAGAAGAAGGAATAGATGCCTGTACCTAAAACTCTTAAAATTTTTTCATTTATATGTAACTTTGTATATAGAAAAGGCTCCCTAATCAGGGATGGGGATTGTGTGTGCCACTCATGACTCTGCCTCAAGACGAAGATTGCTGAGACAAAGAGATCTCACACTGGAAAAGTGTAATCAAATTGCAAGAGCAGTGGAATTGCCTAAACAAAGGTTCAAAACTATCACATCAGCCACAAGTACATAACAAGTACATAAACTTAGCCTAGGGAACCTTGGGAAGCAGGATTCAGACAGATCAATTACAACCACAAACAGTAAATTTGGTGCCTGTATGGTGGGAGGCTGTACATGAAAGGTGAAAAGACAAATGCCCAGCTTATGGGAAATATTCCAAAGGCAACGGGGAAAAAAAGAAAAGAAACACTTTAAAGAACAGTATCATAACTGATCAGACAAGGGGAAAACAGTAATGAGGGACAAGGATACTGCAGATGATGTGGGGATAATCAATGTAAGCTTGGGAAATTCACCCCCCTCCCCAGTATGTACAGAATAAAGGAAAGAAAGAACAATTCAGCCATATTGGCAACAATGTTAATAAAGCAAAGGTCCGTAAGACTCCAGGTGATTTGTGAAGCTGCTTGCAATGTCCTACCAGTTCATCTACTACAATATAGCAAGACCAGAAGGAAAAAAATGTCACCAAGTGCTGCTAGTGTATAACAACGCTCTATAACAAATGCATGCAACAGCAAACGGTACTGCCTAGAATGTATAGTTACTGACAAAGAAGACAGCCATCCCCTGCTGGACAACGTTGCAGCATAGGGCATGGATTAAATTACAGTGCAATACCTTAACATCCTCCATGTTTCAGAAGAGCAAGAACAGTCATTAGGTCCCCTATCTCACATTCTATGAAGATATGGAGACACATTTCTGAATACTGGGTGCCTTGAAGGTTAGATAGACACAGTGGTGAAACCAGTACAGCTACTGATATGCAGAGGCCAACTAGCCTTACTGGCCATATTGAATAAAGAATTGGCAAACTAGCAGGAGAAAGACATCCTTAAACCAGCTGGAACAAGTACTGTCTGGATCAGTAGCTCAGCAGTGATAAGGAATCCATGCAGCAAACTGAAAATCTGTATTGATTCTCTGCCATTTAACAGGCCACTTAAAGGAAGCCACTACACACTGCCAACAGTTGAGGATGTCTTTCCAGACCTGTTTCAGGCAACTGTGCTTATAATCTGTAACATCAAGAATGGATTCTGCCACGTGGAGCTAAATAAACCACATAGCTACCTGATGACCTTCAGTATATCATTTGGTAGATATTGCGAGTTAAGGATGCCAATGGGGATCAGCCTGCTTCTGAAGTTTCCCAGCAGAAACTGAACAAGGCACTAGTAAGGCTTCCAGGCATTCAAACTGATGTTATTCTAATTAGTAAGAGAAGGAGATGACAATGTATGAAAACCATGGTGATTCTCCAAAGATGTCAGAAAAGAAACATTAAACTGAATGCTGTCAAAATACAGCTGGGAAGAATAGAAGTAACATTCACTGGGCACTTATTGACCTCAAAGGCACTAAGAGCAGACCCAGAGAAGGTGAAGGCCACTACAGAGATGCCCAGGCCACAAGTTGTCAGAGGAGTCTGATACCTTATTGGAAATCTAAACTATTTGTCCAAATTCTGTGTATGCATATCTTATGCTTGTGAGCCACTAAGGGTTTCTAACATGCAAGTATTCACCTGGGAATGGGAACAGGTCCTACAGGAGACATTCTAAAAAATTAAAGAAATCATCAGTAACATTCTGACACTGAAGTTGTACAACCCAACTGAGAATGACACTGCTGTGTGATGCTCTAGATGGAGAATCTTGAGCACTGTTGAGTCATTAAGAACAATGACTGAAACAGAAAGAAGATATGCACAGAGAGAAAAAGTGTTACTATCAATGTTGTTTGGACTTGACTAGTTCCATCAGTTCACTTTTGGACACAGAATAGATATACAATTGGATCATAACTGATTAGCAATTATTGGGAAGAAGCCCTTGCTGAGTTCTAAGAAACTGGAACATATACTACTGAGACTTTAGACCAATGATGTGAGCATTAATACCTTCTGGAGATATACAAAGATAAATCCACAGAACAGGAGACAGGGTCAATGAATATGATACAGGACTTGTTTATCTCCAAAAGCAATCTTGAAGCAACACAATAAAGTACAGAACAGGATGGTGTCCTACAAATAGTTAAACATGCCATCTTAGTGCTCTGGCCACTACACAAGGCACAAATATCATGCAATATTGCCCCCGGCCCCAACTAATTTGGAGATGAACTACATATGCAGAATGGAATTTTATTTCAAGAAGACAGGGTAGTGAGTCTAGCAGCTATGAGATGAGACATTACGGTCCACATTCATTTCTCACATCTGGGCACAGAATCATGCCAAAGTGGGCATGAATGCTCACTTGAGAACATTCATGAAGCAGTGTAAGGCACATGAATAATACAATGGCAAACAGCAAAAAGAGATGTTGAACTCTCATAATGTACCTTCCTGGCATTGACAAAAGGTAGGAACAGACTTTCAATGTGAAGGACAGGAGCTATATGATCAGAGCAGACTATTATTCCAGTTTGGGGCAGGTAGATTACCTTGAAGACAGTCAGCCAAAGATACTAATCGGGATCCTGAAGGGTGATTTTGCAAGTCATGGGAGACCTGACGTTCTCATTTCAGACAATGGCCCACAATTTACTTTGATAGAATTGAAATCATTCTGTATTAAGTGGGAATTTAATTGTATGTAAGACATTATTCCTCTGCGTATCCATGGAGCAAAGGAAAAGCTGACTGGCCAGTAAAGACAGTAAAATAAAATACATAACATTGAAGACAAATAATATTGGAGGGGATCCTTAGACTCTTTTATTAGATCATTGCAATACATCCCAGCAAAGAATGGACAGCAGCCCAGCTAAAAGACCAATGGAACTTAGAACTAGGACACTGCTGCCTATGAAAGACTGTTACAACACCACAGGGGATGGGTTGGAGGTATTTGGAAGCAGTTGAAATATCAACAGAAACAAGTTATACCGTATGACAAAGGAGCCAGAGACCTGACAATATAAGGTCTGGGTACAACAAGGAAGTCCACTTGTAAACAAATAGCAAAGGGCCACATTTCAGAATGTATTGACAGACAGATCCTATAAAGCTACTATAGGAAGTAGACTGTGAGTGCAAGCAACGGGAAAACACAATTGCACACAGAAACTCAGGACAAGGACAACTTTGACAACTGGACAGTTGCCACTGATTCCTACATGAGGGAGGAAGATGCCAAGAACTCACCAAGGAAAAAAGAGACACCAGCAAAGTCCAGTGAACAAAACAATGGTTCTGACAGGGTAAAAGAAACCACAGCAATCAGAACAGCAAAACAATCAAGGAGTGGGACGCTGGTGCAATGACTAGCACATTGGATGAATCCTAAAAGACTACAACAGAGTATTCATAAAGGCGATGTCTCTAGAATGGGCTATGCACCAGTAATCTGTAACTCCAGCCACCAAATAAACATTTTTGTTGGAAACTACGGGAAAATAATCACAATATGTATAGATCTCAGAAGTAAAACCAGCAATAGCAGGGAGTGGAATCTGAAGGAGAATCAGGAAGAATGGAGGAGGGCTGTTCACACTGCGTGTGGGTTAGGCAAGTGGAAGACAGTAGGTCTGACAACTCCTCTGTAGGAAGTTATAACTGTACTGTATTTTAATTTGTAAGCCACTTGGTTTTAGGAAAAAGTTTGCTACTGCCACTGCCACTGCCCTCTGACTCCCCCTCCTCTTCCCACCCACTGGCATTACCTGTCTGTGATAGTATGCACCTGCATGCACCTTTGAGATAAGAGGCTAGAATGAGGCACTGCTGGATATTGTAGGGTCTTTCTAGTCAGACAGACTTTTGCTGAGCCATCAGACTAAATGTGCCAAAAATAAGGCACAGAAGCCAAAAATAAACCCCATACTGGGTCACTTGTCACCCAGGTCAACAAGGTCTGACTCAGACGTTTGTGTTTCTGGACATTCGATGAAAAGCAGACTAGACAACTCAGCAGTTTTTGGTAGGCAAACAAGGCAAGATTCCATGAAGCTACTGGAAGGCCAACTGCAAGCAGAAGAAATGGGACAGCAGCAGAAAATAGATTAATAATTGAATAATAACAACAATGGAGTATACTGTTGATATTAAAGTGAGAGTTGTTTCTTAATTATACAGTATCACATGTAGCCAGAGGGAAATTTCAGGCAGCCTCAGTATTTGAAGACCTTTTCCTTCTTTCTGTTTATGCTCAAGGTGCTGCAACTCTCTATAGACTCAGTCAATGGAGTTTAAAAGTCAATTAAGCAGAAATATTTTTTTTCCAGACCATATAATAACAAAGAGTTTTTTCTAAAAAAGAAAAAGAAAGAGATAAAAGAAAGAAAAAGAAAAAGTATAATGGAGGTTCAGATTCAGGTCTGCATAGTAAGTGACCTACCAAGCTGAGCTGAGGCCTGCAGAGATGCTTGGGAGGTGCCCACCAGACATAGGCTAACCATCGTTTTTCTACTACTTGTCAGGTCATGCAAAGACAGGGGATTGGCAGATAACTGAAAGGCCACAGTACATGGCTACTGAGTATTGTTTGGTTTTGTGGTCACATTTTGAGTGAGTCTGAGATTGAAGAATGGGATGGCAGATTCAGTTACTGCAATAATTTGAAACAGAAAATTAACATTTTGAGCTTTAACTGCAAAGTGGGAGAGCTGTAAAAGAATATAGGACATGAACAGAGCTGGGCATCATAATTTAATTTTGCTTTTCTTATGATCTATGTTTTATGCTCCTCCTTGTAGTTTAGCCTTGCTTTTACCATGTATACCTTGTGGACTCTTAAGATGTTTGTGCAATTTAATCCATTACTCCAACCAAGAGGTCCAGCTAGCCACCATGTGTATTTAAACCTGTATATCAACTCCACCAATGTCACAATAAGTGGCAGATTCCTAAAACACAAACCAGGAATCCAGCTGGCCCTCCATATCTGTGGAATTTTGTATCCTCCCTGGCTTGAAAATGTTCTTGAAAAAAATCCAAAAAACAAACTTTGATTTTGCCATTTTATATAAGGGGTGCCAGTTTATTACACAATTGTACATAATGGGACTTGAACATCCACAAATTCTAGAATCCATGGGGGGGAGCTGGAACCAAACCCTAGAAGATACCAAGTGCCACTATACCTTATCTTCTTTCCATATGTAAAGGGGTGCTTGAAGAATGCACAAACCCTCACTCCTGGCACCTGTGACACCTGTTGGTCCAGTTCATATATCTGAACTGGACCAATTCAGTCTGAATGCCTTCTGTTACGCTCATAAACCCATGAGTAGTGCAATATTCCATTCATTCATTCCTTAACCTTCAGCTATGCTATACAGGTCTGATGGAAGTTGCAACACAAAAACATGTCCACTCCAATTGTCTCATGAAGGTGGAACAATGTATGAACAACAATATAAATCAACAGAAATTATTGAAAATAGGCTTAAAATCCTGTGCCTAGTTACATAGCAATCCCTTTGACTTGGGCCATCTTCCATATTGGAATTTCCGCCATCATATTTGTTGTGAAAATTTTAATTCCAGAAAGAACTCTCTGTATCGTGAAGTAGCATTTTTCAGCTAACATATGATGATTGCTTAAATTAGATTCAAATTAAAATATGGCTGTGCCCTTCCTCTCCTGCTGAGTTCCTTGCCAACCAAGAAATCTAGACATCATCCAGCTAGCTCTGCTGTATTTAAAGTAATTTTACACTTGAGCATTCCAAAGCATGTTCAGCACTTCCTTCTAAGCATTACCTGTTGTAGATAGGTTACGTCTGGCTAATTCAAGCTTCATGGATCACTAGCAGGATTTGATTATACAATAGCATAAGCACCTAGCGCACAAAAAGGATAATGTAATTAGGATAAGCTCCACACCAAATCTAGCTTCCTTTTAAAAGTTTGCTACTGCAGTTTCTTTTTTTTTTTATAGATGAACAAAACTGTCTATTTAGTACCTATCGTCAACAAATTAAAAGACCCAGGTGGCTCTCTTGTTCCATATATTTATTTTTAAAATATAGTTGTCTTTGGCTGTAATATTGGTTTTGATTGCTCAAAATAAATTTAGTATATCTTTTTATTACATTTATATATGGCTAAGCATTTCAGAAGCACTATCAGAATTAGCATATTTCTGTCTTCAGAAATTTAGTTCATTTGGTGCTTTCGATTTTATTCTCACGCAAATGTATTTAACCGGCTTTCATTTGTAACAGGAGGAACAGCAATCTATCCAAATTGCAATAGTTTTAAAATCCATAACTAACTAAAACCCCTTTAAAGCCAATCTGAAGAAATTCTGCTACAAATTTTGTAAATTTGCTGGTTCAGGGCAAAAGTTCACTCCTCCTCAGACCTTTGTGTGTTGCTCCTGTATTCCCAACATCCCCTCCTCCCAAACACATACACATTCCTCTCCTCCAAAGAAGGTTCAATGTAAAAAATGCCAGTGCATCTCCTAAAAAGCTATGAGCTATTTTAGGGGGTCTAGCACCTTTTAAAAGCCTCAAACAGCCTTTCTTTGGAAACAACAAGTAACCAGTCAGTAACTTCTTGAGTTTAAAACACGCTATTGTGTATGTATGTGCCTTCAAGTTGCATGGGGACTTATGGCAACCCCATGAATTTCATACGGTTTTCTCGGACAAAGAATACTCAATGGTGTTTTGCCTCTGCCTTCCAGGCCAAGAAAAGGACTGAGCTACACAAAGCAGCATTTCAATGCCCAGCCATGATCACCAACGCCTGGAATTTTCTGGAGGCATAATAGGTCATCTTTATGTTTCAGAAAAATGGTTGCATGGCAGGAGTCCACAATGGTGGGTGCAGAGATCCCATAATGCCAAAGGGCTGCATTTTGCCCACTGCTATCCTAAAGTTTGCAAATTTGACACCTTCAACTGCTCCCACCCTATGCATGCAGCCCGGTCAGATGAAAAGATAAGCACTGCTATGGCCAAGAGCTTGTTCAGAGACATACACTCCAGCTCACAGAGTTCTGCAGGATACTGATTATTCAATCAACACATTCATGTTCCCTTTACTATATTTTGATGTCTTTTACTGTTTTAAATATATTGGTAATGGGTTTACTGTATTTTTAAAATATTTAAAATATACTAATCTTTAAGACACCTCCCACACTCAAGTCACAACAGTAGCGGGACAAAATTTCCAAGGTAAAAATAGATAAAACATAAACTAAAATATTTTTCAACACTCTGGGGGATTGCTCGATTGTTCCAGCTCTGAAAAAAAAATTCAGGGCAAAGTCCTTGTCCACATTTTGTATGGTGCCACTGACTTTCAGATGACTAAACTAGAGGCCTTTCAAAATACATTTCTCAAGGAACTTCTAGTTCTTCCACCTGGCATTTCTGGAGCTTTCGTTCATGCAGAAGTCAGTTTTCCTTCCATTAGATCTCGCATTCATTTTATTTGATTTGATGGGGAAAACTTTTAAAATTCTCCAATAATTTTTTCCCCACGCTATGTTTTAAATAGTTATCAAACTGAAACGTTTGAAGATATTGTAACTTGCTTCGATTGTATCCTATTCTGCTTGATGATTTTTCCATCCTGAATTCAAAACAGAAGCTCTGTGAGTACATTTTTGGCCATAGTGTTCACCTGGACAGACAGCAGATTAATACTTTCAGTTTCTCAAAATGGCATAGGGTATACATTTGACCAAAACTTAGACAAGCTATTATAGCCCTTCACTTTCAAAGCATGTCTACAGCTATGATTCATGGCAGATATTCTTGTATCTCTGTGGCCCTCCATTTATTTGTGGGGCTCAAATGTGAGAATTTGCCTCATTATTTGTTCTTTTGTTCTTTATACTGTGTACTGGGAACTAAATTTTTGGGATCTATTCTGTCTTGTTTATATTCTAATACTGTTCCAGAAAAGATTTTCTTTCCTCAGTCTGACGCTGCCAAACAATGAAAATTTGAGAAGATTTATTGGTGATATTACAGTTGATTATTTTGTGGATGCTCTTATCTAACTGTAGCATTGTTGTTTATATTCCAAGTATTTCAACCTTATTGAATTTTTAAAGTATTCTAGATCTAGATCTATATGCTATTTATTCTATGGTGCACTCTATATTGTAATTTTTTTGGCATGCAAATGACCTATGGTTAAGCATCAACAAACTATTACTCCTAATACTACTAAATAAAATACATATATTGAGGTGTTGACATGGGATCGTGAAGGCACAAAAGTCAGGATGGGACTGGAATGCATGATCCAGACCACCCCTCTATCTGTACAATTCTGCATTGTTCACGTATCTGCACAGGGCTACTATAGTTCTTGGGGATGTGTAAATCTGTCAAGATGAATTTAATCAAAGTTCTCATTTTTCTACCATCGAACTGAGGTCTGCATGAGTCTGTTTGTCCCTGCATGGCAATCTGATGTATTTTTTTAAACCACTTTTAAATTAATACATTTTTGTGTATATATTTTTAAGCATATACAATGTATATGTACCTTTTGTGCAACTTTTTCAAGTGTATGCATCTTCCATGCACATGTTTATAATGCAGATTTTAGAAGGTTTTCTGCTTTAATTAATTATATATATTTTTCTTAAGAAGCACATGATGTACTTAGAATTGTACAGAACTCCAGCTGCATATTGTATATAAGTCCATATTTTGTTCTGGCTAGTATAAAGTGGGTAATTTCTCACTGAAGTGAGATGAACTTCTCGTCCATCCCTAGTTATAACCAAGGTAAACTGGTTCCCTCATCTTTTATGACACATTCCTACCTATAGGTTTGGAAGGATTTGGAGAAAAGTGTGATTTGTTTAAAATTCAAGGTCTCCCAGAGGGATGGATCATGAATTCTATGAAAGAACTCCTCTCCCTTGTTCCCCTCCCAATTCAGGCACTGATATTCTATCTTCATCATTTGGAAAATACTGTGAGTAGTATCATACTAAACAGATGAACACCACCACTCCTCTTTGTTCTGGCATCTTTGTAAAAAGTGGGCAACTGCACTGAGTCTGGATGACAACAGTGAGCTACTAAGACCTCCTGGGAGCAATATGGACTGCCAAAAAATAAAAGGTGAATCTCGGTTTTTGGAGATTTCTAAGAGCTGTAATTCACTTTTTTGGAGGGTCTTCGGCCGCATGGGTCCCTGGGCCATAATTTGCCCATCCCCTGATTTACATTGACCACCCACACAACACTTTATAAACAAACTTTATTGCAAAGGCTCATCACGACAGAAACTAATTCTAACAAAATCTGTTATACAACCTAATCGTATAATGATTCAAAACTTAGCCAATGTCTTCCTGTCTTCAAATAACAGCCTTTAAAATGTAATTATCCTAATCAATACTGTGAGAATCCTATAGCCCATCCTAATGACCTTAAGATACTGACTGAGAAAGGAGTTGTATTTTATTTTTATTCCTAGGCAATGGCAAGTAATCACTGAAGGAACACAGAGGGATAAAGCATATTGCTAAGAAGAAATATATCTAGTTTCAACAATGAACAACAATATAGGAGAAGAGGGTTTAGCCACAGCTTCTGCTATGGAGTTTTACAAGAGTCCAGACTTCCATTGTTCTTTCTTTATCCGTAGATAGCAGAGACTTCAGATGCAAGTCATACCACCAGCTTGACCTTCTTAAATAACAAATCTCAAGAAAATTCAATACCAGAATTTAAATCAGCAAGGGCACTCATATAAGAAGACAAGGGGGGGGGAGGGATAAGATTGACTCATGAAAAAAGATTTCCTGTGTACAAGTATGTTTGTACTATATTTTGCACATTTACACATGAAGAACTCAGAGAAAGCTGTCTCTTTCCCAGAATTTCTCCAAGGGTTCTTATTAAGATTGCTTTCTTGCTAACCCTTGCTTAAAGTACTCAGTATGCTGTCTAGCGTGTAACAGTGCTCTTAAATAATGGTGCCACATCTACAAATAACACAGATACTCAAGACATCAGAAAATGGAATTCTTATATGGGATAAGCTTATGTGCAACTTTGAGGAGGATGCAAGAGAAAAGCACAGAAGAAAACATTTTGATACATCTCAGAGAAGGAGAGGGTACTCCTTTGTTATATACTACCTTCCCCCCAGAGAACCGATTTGGACCACTGCTGGTGTCATTCTGATGTCAAGTAAAACTATGTTTTTTTACTTAAGTCTATGAGGCCTAACTGATTACCTGAAATTCTGCATATTTGCGTGGTTTTAAATTACCTTAACTGCTTTTAAACTGTCTTATTTTAACTTTGGAAATTGTTTAACATGCCTTCAGTTTGTTTAAATTATTTTTATCCTTTTAAAATGTTTCAAATTGGTTAAGATCCCCTGAGATCCCATGATACAGGGAACAGCATGTATATTTTAACAAAAAATAAAATAAAATAACCAGGACTTTTATAATACAAGACTACAAGACAATTTGTGACCATCAAACTAAGAAAGCGTACCTTATACCAAGACCAAAATTACAAAAGTAAAACCAAACTGTAAAAACAATTGACCTAGTAAGGTGTCTGACCAAGATATTTGGTTCCCAGATTGCATTTGACTTGCTAAGTCATATCCTGGGCTGCTGTGTCATTATATCAAGTGTGTATATAAATATGGTTGTCATATTCCAATTTCCCAAATAAAGCCTCCTTTGTACATTATGAACAGTATTTCCTAATTATGTAAAGTGTGTTGAGAGGTGAGAAACATTTAAATTCCATTCAAAGGGCGGGGCATATAAATAAAATAAAAAATTCTCAACTTTCATATTTTTTATTTTAATTTTTGTATGCCTTTTAAATGATTTTATACTATTTTAATGTGATAATTTTTAATTGTCTTTAATTTTTATTGTTAAGTTTTAACTGACTTTTTTTGTGAACCATAGAATTATAGCAGAGAATGATAAACTCTGTCCAGTCCGAACATTTTAGACAGCAACTCCCATGATTCCTGACTATTAATTTTGTTGGCTTGGTCAGATTGGACTTGCCCAACCCTGCATATAGGAATGCACCAATAGAAATGCACCATACAAGAATGCACCAACTGGGTTTTCTCTAATGTGGATTTGAACCCTTAAGCAAATGAAAAATGAAATAATATTGTTAAACTGTAAGGCTCCAGTCCTGTGCATACCTGCTTGGCAACATGCTCTACTGAACGTACTAGACCTTACTACTATATAAACATGTATAGGCTTGCACTGTTGGCTGAATAAAAGTAATCATTAACTCTCATCCATAGGAAAATCTATTCCTTCTGTTTTTGCACATAGAAATTTCTTTCTGCTTTGCTTGATAGTCTTAACTCTTTAAGGTGTCTCTGAATACAATGTTCATATTACTATCAGAAAATCATGGCAATTGTATAATCTCATGGTATAATGACAGCAGTCCTAGACACCTCCATGGAAGTAGCCCCACATAATTCAGTGTGACTCCCTTCTGAGCTTACTTATACTGGACAGCACTGTGTATTTGTCTACTCACATGTAGGTCCTACTTGGAGGTAAGTGCATTAATGTGACAAATGCTTGCCACCTCAACATTGTAATTTTCCCTAGTCATTTTGGATTATGAATTATTAATCCTCCTGGAGTAACATACTCTCATGTTGTTAAATTAGCTGAATTGTGGGAATTATGATCTGAGATTAAGACAGCAAGGAAAAGATTAGGGCTAGGATTTCGGTGGAAAAGAATTTCCAGCAGGGAATTGTATGGCTCACAGGATATTGAACTGCAAGATAATGCTAGGCAGGGCTGATGGGAGATGCAATCCAACAACACTTGGAGAGCTACACGGTACTTACCCCAATACAGGATTAGGAAGAAGTGAAAAGAAGAGTTTGAAAGTAACTACTTAACAAATAACATGTTAATTGTGATTGCTTCTTTCCCCAATAACTAAGGTATAACTATATCATATTGTATTTTAACTTAATGATGGAGATCTTCATTCATTTTGCAGAATAGTTGTAACTGTGTTTTAGTTATTCTCACAGTTACAGTGTATGTGTGGTCTTACTGTTTAGGGGAATTCTTAGTGATACACACACTAGAGTAACTAGGAAACGCTAGTTTTCAATAAAAGGTAAAAAGTTTGTCTATCTTGTCTGTCTTTTTTGTCTGTCTTCTGAAGCAATAACTTCTACTGAAGCATTTTAAAACATTCTTTAAAGTTTTTGATTTTCAGGGCATAAATGTTTAGCATGTTTTTAAAAGAGGTTCTCCCTAAAGTACTGAAAGCGTCTGCCTGTCATGCCATTTGTCTCCCTCCCCTTGGTTTTCTGCTTGGTCTTTGGAAGGAAAACATGGGCTTAATTTGCAAGTTAGACTTCTGAGTCATGCTGCTGAAGAAATCCCATTGTGGAAGGAAAAACAGGCAACTTTACTACCAACTGCATTCCCCTCTCTTTAAAACAGCTCTTACCATTATGAAGTTCTTCCTAATTTTCAGATGCAATCGCTTTTCCTGACGTTTGAAGCCATTATTCCATGTCCTAGTCTCGGGAGCAGCAGAAAACAGGCTTGCTCCATCCTCCATATGACATCCCTTCAAATATTTAAACATGGCTTCCTAACTTTCTCTTCTCCAGGCTAAACATACCCAGCTCCCTAAGCTGGTCCTCATAGGGTACAGTTTCCAGGCCTTCTACCATTCTGATCACCATTCTCTGGATGTGCCAATAAATCTTCTTCAATTGTGATGCCCAGAACCGGACATGATATTACAGGTGGGCTCTGACCAAAGCAGAATAGAGTGGTACTATTACTTCCCTTGACCAAGATAGTATACTCCTATTGATGCAGCTTAGAATCACATTGGCTTTTTTAGTTGCCACATCACACTGCTGACTCATGTTCAGCTTGTGGTCTACTAAGACTCCTAGATCCCTTTCACACGTACGGTGCCCAAACCAGGCGTCACCTATCTTATATCTATGCGTTTCATTTTTTCTGCCCAGTTGTGGATGCCTTACATTTCTCTCTGCTAAAATTCATTTTTTTAGTTTTGGTCCGGCTCTCTAATCTGTTAAGGTCATTTTGAATTTTTCCTATCCCCTGGGGTATTAGCTACCCCTCCTAATTTGGTGTCATCTGCAAATTTGATAAGAGCACCCTCTGTTCCCTCATCCAAAACACTGATAAAGATGCTGAATAGCACTGGGCCCAGGACAGAACCTTTGTGGCAGCACACTATCCATTTCTGTCCAGGATGAAGAGGAGCCAGTGGTGAGCACCCTTTGGGTTTGTCAGTCAACCAATTACCCCTAGTTCTACTTGATTTTCAAGAGAAAGAAAGAAGAAAAATGCAAAGTTGGGGATCTAATCTTGCAAATGGCAGCAAGGTTAGAATCCAGATAAAACTCAGCTTATTAGCACTAAGGTTTGCGCTTCCTGTTTGTATTATGACTGAAGCTTGATATTTATGGTATAAAAATATAGGATTAGGATGTTAATAGATGAAAATGTGACTCCTCCATTTCTTTTCACATTCATATTGCTTCTACTTAGCTCTAATAATAAAACTGAATGCAACGTCTTTATTGATGGTCTTCCCTTAGTTCAGTATGCATGACCAGCTATCAAAAGCCTTGAAAAGTAGCCTCCATCATCCTGAATATCCCAGCAGTTCCAGCCTATTACCCAATCAGTATTTCAAATTTAGTGGACATGCACAGATATGTATTTCCTCTCTTCAAGGCGCTTGATATAAGCAGGAAACACAGAAAAATTGATTATGTAGCATAATTACACAATCTAATTGTATAGATTTTAAATGGAACAATTAGAGAAAGATTATAATTATACAACACAGCAGCATGCTTTCATACAAAGTATACCTTCATCAATCAGAGCAGCAATTAAAATATTTATTGTTCATACAGTAAAGAATTAAATTCTTTGTGAGAAGAAAGTGACAAGACACACAAACGCAATCAGGTATATCAGATCTAAAAAGGTGTGTTCAGAAAATTAATTGCATTAGCCTAAATCCAGCATTTTACTAGTGCATGTCTGCTAGTACGAAAGAAGCATCCTTCTCCCTGTAACTTTCCATGCCACCTAACCTCCAGAGCAGATTGTGCACTTGTGAATACACAACCAGGAGATTTTGAGATGAGGGGAAGGAGCTGCAATGGAAAATATAAACAACAATCCTACCAGTTCTGCTAACAGAAGTTAATTCTCTCTAAAGAACAACAGCATGTGATCCTGCCCTTACTTAAGCCTCTAATGGGATATAGAAATGCACAACATTCTTGAGATCCCCATTGAAGCCAAACTCTTGGTTGTGTATTCATAAATGAGGTTAGGGGCCCTAATGAACTTGATCGAAGTCCAAATCCTTCAGTCTTTCTGTACTTCCCTGCCCAATTTCCATAAGGTCCGTGAATATACAACAGATGCCTATAGTGCTCCTGAATGCACAACTTCTTTTCTATTGACTGTAACATTTCAGAGAAAAAGAGCACCGCAAGCACGGCCTATTGTATAAGAGGAGCTGCTGGAGCTGCTTCTCATATTACAGTGAATAGTATAGTTAGCAGGCAAACATGTGCAGGCAGCTGTTCTGAGTACATACTGGGGTACAAACAGACCATTCAATGCAAATGATTGTGTATGCTTGGACAAATCACTATAATGCAGCCTCAGTCATTCCAGCAGTAAAATAGGAACAGTGGTGACCTATCTCACAGTTGTTGCAAACAAACACTCAGTTTTAAAAATGTGTTGTCTTACAAGCGTATGATATCATCTAAATGTTTGATATGCACATTTCATACTAATGTAAAATTTTCTTTGATACTGGTTTTTTGAATCTTTTGCCAAATCTCTCACAGTGTGCAGCTCACTTTATAGACTGACTGAGGGAACAGGAGGGGAAATTGCTGTCTCAAAAATTAAGTGGAAATGCTAACCTTGTCATATTTGGCAGCCAAACAAAGGGAAAAGAAAGCTCTACATGGCTCAGCCTTTCTATGGGTTAACTGGCATTTCTAATACTTTTCACCTAGGTTGACTTGACAGATGCCTAACCTTAGCTACTGAGCGGAGACAGCCTGATGGGCCTTGGCCATACAGGGGGAAAATTTTTGATGCTTCCCACTTATGACATGATTGATTTTCTTTCAGCGGCCCTTCACTTTTGGATGTGGCGAAGGCTGCCTGGCTGAGCCCCTGCGCGCCCTGACCTCGACATATGGCCGCTGTGAGGCTGAAAACTGATGACGGCAGAAACCTAAAAAATCAATAGGCCCTGTCAGTCAGTGGGGAGGCAAATGTCTTTTAAAAACCCAATCACGACATGTACTTGCTGCATGGTGTGCATCTACTGCACACTTGAGAACACACTGAATTTCCGGGTTTTATTTAATCTATGCTCCTCTTTCTCTCTCTCTCTCCCTCTTTTTTTCTCTTTCTTTTTAACTTCTCCGCTTACCTATTTACACCTTCACATTTAGTATAGCTATGAGAAGATAACAAACAATCTTGTTAACATTGGAATCCTTGGGTGATATTAACAAGTGGAGGGGATATTTTCTGAAAACAAATTAAAGGGCACATTTCACATGCTAGCATAAACACTGACATGAATTTAGACATTATCTGGGAGGAATTTAGAGATGACGGAGTTTGAGAGTTTGAAAACATATGAGTATGGAACTGCTTTAATTCACTTTACGAGGAGGGAAGTATTGTTTTGGTTTTGCTTTCAAAAATATATGCTGAACAACGGCTTTCCCCTTCTTTTCACTTTAGCATTTTCTGACATGGGTTTTTGGCAACACAAAGAACAGAATGGTGTTCTCATCCTTTAGACACACTGTCTATCTTCCTACAGCTATAGTTTCCAGACAACCAACACCTTTTGAATCTAGGAGCAGGGATTGCTTTTGTCTGGCTCAGGCAAAAACAAGATGAAAAACAAAAAAGGAAGAAATTTTTAAAAACAGGAAGAAATGAAACCCAATGACACTCCTAGTTTCTCTGTGTTTCACTTCTCATACCAAGACAGTCAATCTCCAACGATCACAGTTTAGCATAGAGACAGTTTCAAAAGTTCTCTGTTATCCCACTTTCTCAGCAACTTTTAAAATGTTCCATTTTTTTTCTTATCCTCCCACTTTCTCTCCTTTGTCCTGAGCTTACTTCCATTGGTGCAAACTGAATTCAAAGTGCAAAAGTAGTTTGCACAAATCTCAGCAAAGGGAAGAGGAGTGGAGGGTTGGGATCTTTACCTTCCCTGTAGACCCAGGCAAAAGCAAACTGTTTCAGCCTCTCCCAACTTGTGTGTTCTTCTTCATTAATAGCATTTGCCTTCTTGAATGCTATGATGTTCCCTGGCCACACATATCCTAGTTTTCATCTGCAAAATGCTGGAGGGCATGCAACTTTTGTTTCTCTTGTTCATAGACAGCATTGGGAGTTCATGTAAGATGCTCATATATAACATTCCATTCACGCTGAAAACTAAATGCCAAGAAACAGAGTTATGGCTTGGCTTTTTTTCAGCATAGAATTTATTTTTCCAGAAAACCCCATGATAAGTTTGCCATAAGGTCACCATAAGTTGGAAACAACTTGAAGGCACACAAACGATGATGATAACAACAACAGCAGCAACAACAACAAGCATTTCTATGAGCTTTGGACTGAACTTCTTCAAAGCTAAACTATGTAGTGAGGACGAAGGTCATGAAATGCCTCCCCCTCAAACCTCCTCCTGCAACCAGCCCTTTCAATATTCCTCTTCTGTGGCTGTCTTCAAAAGAAGAAGAAAGCCGTAGCACAGAGCCGGGACAACACAGTCGTCCAGACATTCTTCTTCCTCCGCCGTGCACTGTAATGCTTCACAGATGCAACACAGGAAGTCACCTGCTTCAGCACAGCATGGGCGAGAAAAGATGAGAAATCATATGACTTCCAGACGATGCTGTGTGCCTGAAACCCAGAGCACAGTGCAGATTATAGAGGAGGAAGAATCACGAAGTTCTCTCTTTTCTTGCCTGTACTGTACTACAAGTTATAAGCCATTTCTGCACTAGGCTGTTATAGTGCTATGATTCCACTTTCAACATCCTATGGAATTCTGGGGTTTGCAGTTTCGGGAGGGGCCTCGCCGCCCCTCCCGAAACTGCAAAGCCCAGGATTCCATAGGATGTTGAAAGTGGAATCATAGCACTATAACAGCCTAGTGCGGAAATGGCCATAGACATAAGGTGGACTTGAAATGGAATGAAAAACCAATGAAGTTTATTGAGTGATAGCAGAGCTACAGTCCCATCAACCACTCCCTATCACAGCCTAGAAATGGAAGTTTAGTATCTTAACAAGCTCCACATACTGTGCAAAGCTTTATAGCAGAAAATCCCAGATTTAATCAAGAACATAGTTAAGTATGAATAGGTTATCTCTGTCCAGAAGAATTCATAGCTGGCGAAACACATTCCCTGCTACAGAACCTATGACAGTCCCCACATCCACTATTAAGCAACACAGGCCAGACCTATCCATGAGATAAACAAATGAAACTGCTATTCCCCTGGTTATTTTGGATGCTTTGTGAGTCCATGAAAGCAAAACTGAAGCTATGATATCTCATCCTGCAGCATCTTATCCATACTCTGCTTTTAAATCAGCAGTCATCAGTTCCCTCTCATTTCTTCTACTTAATTTTAAATAGGCAGAGGTTAAAGCATGTCATAGACTCTAATATGATGTCCCTCAAATTGCTGCCATCAGCAACTCACCCATCTTATCGCTGCCTAACCATCATATGAGTATTTGTTGTTCCTGCCGCTGTGTGGCTTCAAGTCGTTTCCAACTTATGGCAACCCTAAAGTTGCAAGATTTGTTCAGAGAGGGTTTGCCTTTGCTTTCCCCTGAGGCTGACAGAGTGTGACATGCTGAAGGTCATGCAGTGGGTTTCTATGACTGAGTGAAGATTCAAACCCTGGTCTCCAGTCATAGTTCAACACTCAAACCATTACACCACGATAGTTCTCACCATGGGAGTATTAGAGTAAGTAAAACAAAACCAAAAATGTTTCTAGGTGCAGATTTACAATTCCATTTAAAAAGCTGAATAGATGCAAATAGAGCTTTCTAAAGATGTAGCACAAGGTTGCCATACATGAGTCAGATTACTGATCCATCTGAGCCTTGTATCACCCTCTCTGACCAGCTGTATCATGTAGATCAGATGATATCTACTTCTGTGAAAGCAAAATCTCCCATCCTTGGAATGTATCAAGTGTCAAAGGAAATATCTAGCAGCCCAAATATGAGATGTATTACCAAGACATATTTTTTAAAAGATATATTTAAAAAAAGACTTTGGTTTCGTTTGGTATTGTTTTTTTAATGGAGCAACTCCAGGCCTTGGGTTTTCAGGCAAGGACCAATTAAAGGTTTCTTTACTCCTGTGAGCTTGACAAGCCCACAATTCCATCCTGTTGCAGTGGGTGTGGGTGTGTTTTAATGTAATATTAATGAGCCAGGATGGAGGGTCATAAAAAGTGATAGGTTTTTGCGATGGTAAATTATAAATCGGTATTGATTTTTCCCGGCACTAATGCAGCCAGCTTATTGTAAGACACCACAGGCAAAGTGCACTTTATCAGATTAGGCTGGAGCCTCGTATCAAATATACATGAGAAAAAGGATGCATTTGTGAGTTAGACTCGACTTTTTCTTTAATAAAAAAAATGTATTTTCTTAAAGGAAAAAGTGCAGAAATACTGAGAGGTTTTCAATATTTCTGTAGGACTCCAAACACCAGTAAATCTCACATATTTTTATAGAACACTGAAAGAAAGGGAAGAAAAAAGCCCAACATGGTATTTGGAACCAGTAATGTAACAGACATGTGTAAGTGAAAAGATCACTATACAAAAAGATATAGCAATTGTATTGAAACTGGCAGGTTTATAACAATTGATGTACACATCATTACTACTGCAATCTGCCATACAATGGGATTTAAGTAGCCTAAACATGTTCCATCTAAATGCATACAGAAGTGGCGTAAATGCAATAAGCTTAGAGTCAAACTGTATGTTAAGCTAAATACATAGTACAGCTGAGTTCTTGTTTTTGTTTAAAGTAAACACAGGGGACTGATCTGGATCAGGAATGTAGTCCTTGGAGAAAGAACTAATTCTTCCCTGCATAGACTGCCTTTCAAATTGCCTTCCCCCAGCCACCACCATGCAGCCAAAAGGTTCTTCTTTGTGTTTGACTAGCAGCAAGAAAACCCTGTGATACGTTGTCCCATAAGTCAGAAACAACTTGAAGCCACACAGCGATTGCTGCATAGGTTGGGCAAGATGGGAAGGTAAGGATTCAACCTCATATCCCAGATATAGTGGCCCAATCCAGATTGTTAGGAGAGGTGCATTTACATTAGAATAGCACATGCAGGAAGCAATATCATATGTCTTGTCCTAGGTGCCAACATGCAGCTCAGCCTCACCCACTGGTCAGAGCCTGGAACTACCTTTTTGGATTACAATTCTCAGTTGCCATTCTGGGTGGATGATTCAGGTGGTTGTAGTCATGGCTGACATATGATTGGTGGTAATCTAGACGGCGATCTATTTCCATATGCAATAACAACTAATGGTCAAAGTGACTCAGTGGGATAGCTGCTGTCCATGGAACAGACTCAGGTAATAGAAAACCCCCTATTTCTGTCTCCTAGCCTTGCGCAGGCCAGAGCTGTTTGTGGAGCTGGCACAAAGGGCAGCAGGCATGCACTTGAAAAAGATAGCTTCATCTGCCTCCATCTAAATCCAGCAGAGACTTCACTGAAAAAGGAAGAAGCAAGCACCTCCTTCTTCTAGTTCCATAAACAACCTAATCAACATAAAGTGACATTTCATAAAGGGAAAATACTGCTCTGTAAAACAGCCTGGCATTGTTTAGCATCAGTTGAAGAGAAAGGGTCCATCTTTTAGATCCACCTGGAAATACATGGCACAGCATCCCATTAGATCTGAGCAATGATGATAATCCATGTAGCTGTGACAGAGCCCCAGGTACTTCATATGCTTCTTGTGGAGCCCAACTTAACCCTCCCCACCTTAACTCTTCCTTAGATCAATGACCAGGTTGCCTTAAATCAACGACCAAGCTGTCTTAAGGAAAATAAAGTTACCTGACTAGACTGCTATGTGAGTCTTCGTGCCTCTATAGGCATGTGGCACTAGGTCCCCTAATACTACAGGCTCAGACAACGTGAAAAATCAATACAAAGCAACATGAAAAAAGAAAAATGTTTTATTTCAAGATAAACAGTTTAGTTTTTTTTTTTTTAAACACTTAACAACAGGATGGCTCTCATTTCTTGTTCACTTAGGCTGTCTCCAGATAGATTTAAAACAAAAACTGGAAGTCCCATGCTTTGTATCTATGATTTCTGATTTTAATTTGGAGATCCATGTGACATTTTCTTCACCCCAAGTATTTCCTCAGAGCTCCCAGAATTACCAAGGATCTTCCATTCCTTTTCCAGAGGTTTAAATTAACCCAGTATTTTCCAAAATGAAATATTCTGGTCTTGCCTTGTGTGTTTCTACATTCTTGGAATTAGCTAAAATGGCTGCCACCAAGAGAACACAGGACACAGATTCAACAGATATGAAGTGAAGAAAAGAGGACTGCTAGCACTAAAACAAAGT
This sequence comes from Cyclura pinguis, assembly GCA_030412105.1. Classification (NCBI taxonomy): domain Eukaryota; kingdom Metazoa; phylum Chordata; class Lepidosauria; order Squamata; family Iguanidae; genus Cyclura; species Cyclura pinguis. The sequence continues at coordinate 104,581,542 of CM059600.1, read as the reverse complement.
GATCCTAATGTGTACCTAGTGTAATAGTGCTAAAGCACTTTGGCACTTTTGACTATGACTCCTGCACAATAACAAAAAGGCTCAGTGGAAATTGGTGAAAATCAGTTTCTGAAATGTTGCATGAGACTGGATGTGACACGTGATCACAGGGAACGAGAAGGACGCAAGGGACTCAGGGGAGGGAGGGTAACCTGGGATATTTCAAAACAAAATTTGGATGCATGTATTTATTTATTTACTTATTTAATTTATAGCTCACCATTCTTCCAGCACAGTAAAACAAAATTTTAAAAATGAACACTCTTAATACTACTACAGACTTTTTTCCCCTTGGGGAGATACCCTTGGTTGTATCTTTTCAGTTGTCCCTTTTTCTTAAACTTCTCCTGAACTCTCACAGAACTCTCTCTTTAAGCTTCCTCCTCCCAGCTAGCTAAAACCCCAACTAACTGATACTATCTTCTTCTCAGCTAGTACTGTTATCTTCTCAGATAGCTAGAGACCTAATTAATTACTACCAGCCTCCTTTTAGTTAACTAGTTTCCCCACCAACTCTCTCTAACTCTCTCTGAACATTTTTTTCCTTCCCTTCCTTTCATACCTGCCCTCCAACACCCTATCTCACTGGTCGAATCCCTCACACCATTCCATTCAGTTTTATTGGCTGAACCTAAGAGAGGGTGGATTCCAATCTTGTTTGTCACAGAAGGCTACTAAGGGTACTAAAATTTAGATGCCATTAAAACTCATAACAGAAGTCTTCTATACCCTTTTTAAGCAAAAGATTCGTTTTATTTAATTTCAGTTGTAGGCTGTGGTAATGTCCTCCACCACGCACAAAGAGGGATAGTACAGCAAATAATGTACGATAAAGGACGAGGGGTGGCAGTTTTCTGTACAAAGACAGATTAAGGCTTGCTCTGCAAGCTACCATAATTGTATATGTTCCTTGAAATTCTTACTAAACACTGTGCCTTCAGGAAAGCTCTAGTCATACAAGATGCAATCACCTAGTTCTGAGCATAACCAGATACAAATGAAAAGATTTGTAAAGCCAACAATCAAAAGTTTACAAGATTTATGTGCACATACCAGGACTCAGCTAAAAAGCACTCTGTAAACGTGGACCTGAGAGATATCCAAAAATATATTCCATCTATTTGTCCCATCACACTCTTGCTCGGACAACAGTAGGCTAGAGCTGGTCATGCAGTAAGACTGCATATATGCCATACATTACAAAGGAGCCTTCTGCTGCTCCCTACCATAGATTTTCCCCATTGCTATATCACCTGCACACAGCTATCTCTGTTTTAGTTCCATGATCATACCTGTGACATACCAGGACCTGGCACTGACAGCAAATGTGCGCTCATCTTCTGCACAATAAATCCAAGAAAAACTATTCAGGTCACTTCCTGTGTGCCTCACTATCAGTTTCATAACCATTATGACTGCAGTGTTCCCCCCTTATCCATGCAGAACCAGCAGAGATGAGGTAATTCTCCATCCAAGAAGAGCTTATTTATTTCTTTATTTTAGGCCATTTCCACAGTACATTGTTATAGTGCTATTATTCTACTTTCAATATCCTGTGGAATTCTGGTGTTTGTAGTTTACTGAAGCCAAGGAGCTCTCTGGCTGAGAATTTCAAACACCCCTCCCTAAACTGCAAACCCCAAGATTCCAGAGGAGGTTGAAAGTGGAATAATAGCACTATAACAGTGTAGTGCAGAAATGGCCTTAGTCAGCAAGTTACTGAAGAAACTCAGCAGTATGATTAGGGCTGAATCCCGTAAGGTGGGTTCTTTGGTCATTATGGAATAAGATAGCTTTCGCACTGGCTACAGTGTTTATAGTTGTACCTTGCCATAACACTTGAGCTCAGGAGGACCTAATTTCAGAGCAATGGCAAAAATCCAGGCACGGTCAGAGAAAATGTTTGTGTGTCATGCTCAGTTTTCTTAAACGAATCTTAAGAAAAATTATATCCCACTTTACTAGCTTACTCCTCATGGCATTCACATATGATGAAACCATCTTTTGCCTTTAATACTCACACACACACACAACAGTTCTGTTTTTCCAACTATATTTGCTACTGCTTTGAACCATCAAAAGATTAAAGAGCTTTCTCAATGTACTTTTTGTTACATAAACTCCTTCAAGGCTCTCTCTTTCTGCCATCTAAGAGAGCATTACAAGAAGACCAAACAGCAACAGTGGGGAATATTGGAAATACCATCTCGGTTTTTCATGTGCTGACTACTTCTTTTTTTTTTTTTTTAATAGTGATGATTTCTCATCAAAATAGTTGAGCAAGGTGGATAATTTAGAAACGGAAATTAAAGCTGTAAGAGGAGGAACAACAATTGCTCAACACTGCAGATATTCTAAGTGAGAGCAAATAACTTTGGTCTTTATTTCTATCTCCCCAAATCAATAATGGAGGCATAGCATCAGAACATATGCATTTACTCTTTGTTTTATTGTTCAACTACTGCTCTTGCTTTCTGGAGAGTGCTAGCAACACCCATATTTCGAAACACTTCACAGGTCCTTCCTAATGACTATTGGCACTTCTTCTGTAAACAATCTGCCTTCTCCCTGGTCGCTCAAGCAGTCTTTGCAGTGCTACGGCTTGAAGCCGTGATCTCATAGGACCAGCCAGCTAAAGCCAAGAGGCTTGAAACAGCCTTCAACTGACAATTTTAAATAAATAAAGAGAAAACTATGTGTTTATTGACAATTCATGACCAAAACAGTTCATTAACAAAACAGCAGAGGCTCACAAGCTGTTTACTCAAGAAATGTAGTCAAGTGAAGAAGTGTGAACATAAATAACTAACAAAGAAGAATGTGTTAAAAAAAAGTCATGGAGCACATCTTGATATTTAGTTGGACGCAAAGTCTGACATTGAATTCTTTTAGCTTAACTAAGTAATTATACATCTTACTTTAAAACCCACCCCATCCTATTTTATAGTTACAGTAATTTGAACTCACTTCAGTCACAAAGCTAGCAACACTGTTAGGCAAAGCAAAGCAATCACATCAGGAGATAAATTATTGGGGAAGGTCTGCATGGGTATTCTCAAGTTAAGCATAAGTTTCCTGTTTTGTCCAAACTTGGAAACTATGTTACAAGGTTCAGAACAAGCCAAATTATTAAACTAATGCCCTACTGTGGTTTAATGCCTCACTTGTTCTGCAGTTGATCACCACAATTTTCCGGTTTAGACAAAACAAAAAAACTATGTTTAGACTTCTTGGTAGGATTGCACCATGAAATAAGAAGCAAAGGGGCTAGGGCATGGGAATTGTTCTGAATACACTTCATGGGTATCAAGAGCTTAGATGTTGCTCTTGCACTAAGGAGACTCAAGTTAGAATCTCTACTTGGTCATGAAACTCATTAAGTAATTGCTGGCCATTCACTATCTCAGCCTCACCTACTTCTACAGAGTTGGTGTGAAGATAAAAGGTGATAACAATATATATGCCACCTTGAATTCCAATGAAAAGAAAGGAGATACAATTCATTCTTCAGGTCTTTGCTATCTAATATGGTTTACAATCATTGTGATAAATATCAGAAACAAAAAAAGCTGCTGTAATAAAAATGGAGTGAAAAGCAAAAACAATCTATTTTGTAGTCCAATGGTTCTTAACCTGGGATCCATGGACACCTGGGAGGTCCGCATTAGGGCTGCCAATCATTTTGGAAAGCAGCTGAAATCCCAAATTTAAGGGACTAAAAAATGTTCCAGCTGGTTAAGGGGTCCCCAGAACAAATTATATTTACAGAGAATCCCCAGTTAAGAACCACTATTGTAGACAGTCAGTGTACATGCAAACATTGGAAGACTATTTATTTTACAGTAACAGTGAGAGAAAGATAGTTACTTGTATTGCTGCAATGCAACAAAAACAAGCAATATTTAACCTCAGTGAATCAGATAAAATCTAATTAGGGCACAGAGGAAATACAGAAAATCTTTTTTCTATAGTAATCTAATCCTTCAGCAATAATATTGTTCATATGCTTAAAAAATTCCTGCATTAATATCTTTACTAAAATTAAGTAACTGTCTTCTCTGAGACCATCTATGGAGTATGTAACACATATCTGGACTCCAAAACCAGTATCCTAAGCTCAAGACTCAACCTCCTTATATAACAAGACTACACATTCAAATGTTTGTTTTCCACTTATTTTTGTTGCTGTGTAAAAAAATAAAATGTATTTATTTTGTTTTTTTTAAAAAAAGAAAGCTATGCTAATTTACTTTATTATTAGCAACACTAACATTCTCATTTACATTTTTCATAAAATCACACTGTGAATTTCCACTGCTTTAGGGATACAAATAATAAGCAAATACATAAATTAGTATATTTTAATTAAATGTTGTCCTACGAAAAGATATTATAAGTATTGTCTAATACAGATGGAGAGAAAATGCAGCCTGTGCTTAAAATCCTGGGTGATGTTAAAATATCATATAATGATTCATTAAAACTTAATTTAAAAAACCAAAATATTTCACCCAGTATTTCAAAATATATACTTTTGTATTCCATTACTAGGTGTGCAGGAATATCATCTTTATCATTGTACAACATGAGCTGATATTAAGCCTTTTAATTTTTTAGAAAAAAAAATCAGTGAATCTCCAGTAACATCCAGTGAATAAGTTATTATCCCTCAGCTCAAGTCACTATTTGTACAATGGTGACTCACCTTTTGTGGTTGCTGCAAAATGATCAAGATAGAACTGTATTTGGAAGCTCTACCTGTAGAGGAGCGAGTGGTGACCAGTGCAATAACTCTATCCTCCTTACTCAAAATTCTCACTAAACTTCACATGCAGAACATGCCTTCAGTGAGTTTGCAGAGGAGAACCTTCTTTATTCACAGGGGCTCTCCTGCTTTTCCAGGAAGTTCTCCTGTGTGAAGACTTGCAGCACTCTGTATGTAGAGGGTGATGAAAATTTTCTCTGGCCCCGATGTCTCATGTTGTCTCAGGGGAGGGAATGAGCCTGAATGAGCCACTGTCTGCTATTCTGGGAGCTTCCAGGCCACAGCATGTGGCTTTGCCACAATCCACAGTCAGAGGGTATTCCCTAACTCCTGATATAGCTTCTTATGATGAGGAGCCAGTGATCTGAATCCTATTTTTTAGCCCCAACCGAGGGCATTTCCACCCTACACTGTTATAGTGCTATTATCCCACTTTCAACATCCTGTAGAATTCTGAGGCTTGAAGTTTACTGAGGCCAACAAGGTCTCTGGCTGGGAATTTTAAGTGCCCCTCCCTAAACTGCAAACCTCAGGATTCCATAGGAGGTTGAAAGTGGAATAATAGCACTATAACAAATGGCCTAAAGTAGACCCATTAAATAAATGGGATGTATAACATGTTGACTGACCATCAAGCTGTTGATATAGTAGTTCTCCTCTACCTGGAAAAAAACCCCAATAGGATTGAGACCACCTGCTGCTGTGGTGTGGGGCCAGAGTTGGGATTAACTAATATGGTTAACTGGGACTAACCCATAGTAATCTTTGCCATATTGGGCAATGGCCCTTTAAGAAACAGGAATGTCCTCAGAAATTGATAGTTTCACAGATTTGTTCAAGGCCCTTACAGATCCTGCCTAACTTTGTTTAATCTGTTCTAATCATGCATACCCATGGTTGACTTTGTGTTATCAGACATACCTTCTAAGAGGTCACTCAAGTAAGTGCCTTCAAGTAAGTTCCATTCAATTAAATATATTAGAACCATTTGCACCACAATTAGACTCTTGGGGGTCTGCCTTCTCTTCTGCAAAGGTCCAAAGATTTTTTTTCCCCCTGTGTTATAGGTTTACAAAACAAAATGGTGACTGCTTTAACTGGTGGTGGTGCTTTTGTGTGCCTTCAAATCACTTCTGACATATGGTGACCATAAAGCAGTGATGCAGACTTGAGTCAATTGACGCAAGTCAGATTTAAGTCACTTCAGTGACTCAACTTGGACTTGACTCAGCAATAAATGATGCACTGACTTGACTCAACTCAACTCGTGACTTGTATATTTCTAGTGAACTACTTGCTGCCCTTGGTTCAGTAACCTAGCACATTCATTCAGAAACCTCATGACTTTGAACAACACTTCCATCTCCTTTTGCCTACTGGTCACATGACAGTAGGCAAAAGGCCAAACTGTGGGTGTATTTCTCGGAGGGGAACTGCAGCCATGTTAGGTAACAGGCTTGACACAAGTTGAGTTGAGGTCTGCTCCGTAGCCTGTCCCCGCTGCATAGCAGAGAAGCCTTCTAAAACTCTTCCTAAGAGCAGAAGACAAGACTTGTCCCCAGAGTACAGGGGATGTTTCTCAGAGTGGAACAGCAAATGTATTAAGCAACAGGCTTGAGAAGGAAGGATCCTTCCTTCAATAGCTTTTGGAGCTTCAGTAATAGAGAATAAGAAGGATCCTACTCCCCACTTCTAAAAAAAGCCTCAAACTTCATACATGGGAAGTTAAGAAAGATCCTGTTCCCACTTCCAAAGCTATAGACCATTTTATGCCCATTGACACAAAAGCCTCCAGCTTCAGGAAAGGAAAGCAAGAAAGTTCCTATTCTCTACTTCTGAAGATGCACATGACAAAATCACAAATGTGGAGGGCTGACTCTACTTAAATTGTTAAAAATGACTTCATTCAATTCTGTCCAGAGATTCTGGAATACAGGCTGGGGTATAAATCTGGCTCCCAGACTTGAGACTTGACTTTAAAGTATCTTGCAAGGACTTGAGATTTGACTTGAGTCTTGACCTGAGAGTGAAAGACTTAAATACATCATTGCCCTAGGGTGAAACTATCACTGAGTTTTATTGGCAAGATTTGTTCAGAAGGAGTTTGCCTTTGCTTCCTCTGTAGCCAAGTGTGACTTGCCCAAGATCACTCAGTGGGTTTCCATGGCCAAGTGGGAATTCAAACCTTGGTCTCCGGAGTTGTAGTCCAATGCTCAAAACACCATGCTGGCTCTCTTTGTTTTAAATATCTTGCAATATTTATTCTGCTGTAGAGGATGACGCCTTTTCCATTTTCTTTCGGAATGTCAGCTTTTAAAAGGCTCAGTCCAAGGGTGAACTCTGCAATAGTTTGAAATAAATACTGATTTCTCCATGAGATCCAGCATCGTATAGTAGTTTGGGCGTTGGACTAGGATTCTGGGACACCAGGGTTCAAATCCATGCTCAACCGTGAAAACCCACTGCGTGACCTTAGGCAAGTCACACTCTCTCAGCCTCAGAGGAAGACAATGACAAACCCCTTCTGAGCAAATCTTGTCAAGAAAATGTGATAAGTTCACCTTAGGGTAGTTCTAAATCCGAAACAATTTGAAGGCACACCACTATCACCAGCACAAAAACAGCAACAATCTCCCCATATGAAGATGACAATAGCAAATCTGGGACAACAGACTCTTTCTTCAGATTGCATAATTCCACCCATAAGGGGAAAGGGAAGGGGGTCAACTTTTGCACACATAACCTGTTTTGCATACAAACATACAGCTTTTCTCTGTGAAATCAACATGGAATTCCTTCCTTTGTGGAATTTATGCGTGGAAGCAGCAGACATTGCATCTACTCTTGTTCTCTATGCATTTCAGGATTTCAAGGTTTGTTGTTCATCCATAAAAAGCATTTAATTGGTGGAAATATCATACCATATTAGAATAGTTTCCATTTGGTGTGAATGTGTAAAATACTGAGCTTTGGAAATATAGCATACAATATTTTAGAAAAGATGGGACTGCTCAAGTCCTTGGGATACTAACCTGGGTGGATTTTTAGTGGGTTGATATACGATGCACAATTCTAATGCAGATCATGCTTGTTCACCATACAGGTTTCTATAAAATTGCCATATACACCCTTAAGTGGTTATTTTCAATAAAGTGGTATTGCTTTTCAACTTTTTATGTAAGTTTTCCAAGAGGTTTATTTACGGTGGATGATGACATGTTGAAAGGAAGTGTTTTAAAAGAAAATATGGAATATTTTAGACTGAAATCTCTTTCACTTTGTCTCCAAAATCCAGACAAAATAAAAGATTTTACAACAATTCCAAAAAGCTGCAGATAAAATTTTACCCTGTTCTTTGGTAGATGTCCCAAAGATACTGGAAATATAATTCCCTAAATTTTAAAGAGAGAGCCCTAATCTCAGAAATGATCCAGATCCCTTCTCAAACTCTCTGAAAGCTTCTAATCTCTTGTCTCCCTGGCCCTCAAGCGCCAATGTTGAGATACGTGAAAGGATGTGCCACAGGATCCAAAGCCCTCCCATTCCTTAAGCATATCTCCAGCAGGTAGGAGAACAATACGCCAGCTCTGAGGACAACTTAAAGAAGTTCCCTCCCATTGCAACAAGGAGGGAGGAGAACATTACAGAAACCCAACAAGGCTGGGAATGCACCAGTCACACTGACTGCAAAGCTTTCTGGCTCTATAAAGGGATCACGTCATGTTAATCACGTGCTTATGCTTCAAACCAGGGCTGTGAGTGTTCTGAGGATCAGAGGGCCAATTTAAAGTCCTATGAAGGCCACATTGCCACCTTTTTGCTGGTCTAGATGTGAGGCTTAAGGACCCAAAAGTCACTTTGTGGTGATTTATAAATGATAAACAGATGTAGCTCAGAATGAAACACTTGAGTGACAGTCCTTATACACATCTAGATTAACATGGGAGCACAGAAGCTCTTATGTTTTTAGTTGAAATGATAGACTATGGCCACATCCTCTGGAATCCTGGGGTTTGCAGTTTAAGAAGGGGCATTTAGAATTTTCAGCCAGAGAGCTCTTTGGCCTCGATAAACTACAAACCCCAGAATTCCACAGGATGTTGAAAGTGGAATAATAGCACTATAACAGTGTAGTATGGAAATGGCCCATGATGATGAAACTCAGGATGGTAAGCAATGTGAAACTCAATTTATAAAAATGTGATTGATACTGGAGGAGAAAGAGATGTGATTCGTTTTTTAAAATAATGCATTTCAAGCCGATGTTTTTAATGAAATGTAGGAAAATTCTACTTCACGTTCCATGTATTTTTATGATTGGAAGCTTATCCAGCAGTGAAAATCTGGCAATGACTTGCCACAGATGGGAATGAAAAGACTACTAGTATGTTTTATTGACCACCCCTTCTGAACAAAGTGAGCTTACCCCAAAGTAAGTCAAGTACTAGAGCAGTGCACTGTGCATAAATAAGACAAACACTCCACTTGGCAGTTGCACTGAAAATCTTTGTCTCATATTTGGTCGTGTTTCATGGAATGCTGGGGGAAAGAACCAGAAGCAACATGAGAAATCATTTTTGTGTACATAAGCTACATGGTTTTCCAAAAGGGACATTCATTTATCAGCCTTCCTGAATACATAATTGACTCTATACTTTGGTCCAAAGCTATTTTAGATCATAACCTGAACTACACTGAGGCCATATCTTAGGAGAAGAAGTACCCAGTTCCAATATTAGGTGAATGTTCTCAAGAGCCAAGAGTATTATTGATTCCATAATAATGGCAAGCCTTGGGACAAAGCTACATTAATTAAACAGTAAAGTGGAATAGTAATATCTTCAATATTATTTGAAAGTGCATGTAGCTACAATTCTATAATCCTTATCTGGAAATATATCCTGTTGAATTAAGTGTAACTTCCTTCTCACCATGGTTACTAGTGGCAAAGCAGGAGAAAATCTGCGGAGTTCAGTTTGAAATTTAAAGGATGATGAACGTAATTGGGAGATAGGATTGAATACTTTGAAAAGCTCCTATAAAGTGCAAACTAAAATACAGATACACCATCCCACTGACATCAGAGCTACTAAATCTCATGCCTTCTAAGTCCATATGTATAGGATTGCTCTGTACTATTTGAGTTCAGTAATAAGAAAAGGACTGTGTCAGATCAACACATCAGTGTGTTTATGTTATGTTATTTTGCTGTTATGAATTGTAGTCCCCTATCAGGATCAACACATTCAAGCATCAAAGGTGTGAAGTGTGACTCTAGATATACTAGTTAATCCAACAAAAAGCAAAGGAAAGGAAATCAAGGGAAAATATGTAGAGCACAAGAAAAAGGGCCCCTTATTTCTCTTTTAGTGAAAAAGAAGATTTCTTATTATTTTATTTTTTTATGTTTCAGATATTAGAAACTAGTTCTTCGAATGTGTCTACAGAACCTTTAACAGACCCAGCAGGGTGGTTTAGACAGTCACCGGTGCCACGGGGCAGGCAATTGTCCAAGCCACCACTCCTGGAGTATTTCCATTCCAAGGACCCCACTTCCCCCTCTACATAGGCACTGGTAAAACAGATGGCTCAGAGCCAGCAGTCTGTTCTCCCATCACCACTGCCTTCACTCTCCTTTCTTTTCTGCTCCTGAGTCTCCTTTCCTTTCTGCCAGTGCTGCCTTCAGTGCTTATACCACAAAGGGCAACAAGGTCCTGGTGGAATACATACAACAGAGACCTCTGTCTCAGTCCGGCCCCCCTTTGGGGCATGTTTGGTGGGCTTTCTAATAGGAACTACTTCAGTGGGTGCCTCTAGACTCTGGAACCCCCTGTTAAGGGAAGTGGGGCTCAGCCCATCCCTGCACATCCTTTCCCTGGCATTCTTCTACCGGCAGGTAAAGACAGTTTACTCAGGCAGAATTTTGGCATCTAGCCTGGTTTTAATTGGAAAGGAACATTGTTTCTCTCCACTGTTCTGTTAACACTGTCCCACTGTTCTGTTAAGGCATTTTAACCTTTGTTTCACATTTTAGTTCTATTTGTTATCTAAATTTCACTGCTGCTATCCATCTCAAGCATTTTCTTCTTCTGGCATAAAAGCAAGATTAAAATTGAAGAAAGGAATTGCTTTAGCATAGCATTTACCATTCTCTCTCTGGGCAATATCCAACATCTGGTGACAGAGCAGCATAATCCGTGAGTATCAGAAATGGGGAAATTTTCATTGTCGACTGCAGCCCTCTCAGCCTCTAGAGCCAGTTTCTAGGCAGTTCCAATGGCTGTGGCAGCAGGGAAGAAAGGAGGAAGTTCTAGTACACTGGTAGTATAGCACAATGTTGCTTTCAGGCCTTTGTACCTTCCTGAAATTTTTAGAGCAGTCTGCTGCAAGACACAATTCAAACCATTGATTATTCCTTATCAGGCCATCTACAAATCATGTCCAAGTTATGTTAAGAACCATATTCTTCCATATAAACCCTTCTGTGTTTTGAGATCTTCGAAGAAGGAAGGCCTTTCTTTCTCTCTCTCTCTCTCTCTCTCTCCCCCACCTCCCTCACCTTGATGTGACCACAGGACAGAGTCTTGCCAGTGGCTGCTCCCAGGCTCTGGAACTGCCTTCCTAGGCAGAATAGATGGGGTCCTTCCATGGCATTCTTCAGGCAGCAGATGAAGACTTTTCTGTTTCAACAGTCCTTTGGGAACTGACTGTATATGATAACCGAGGATTTTAATGATGTGCTGTATGGTCCATAATTGTTCCTTCTCACTAGATTATGCTTTTAAAGCGCTTTTAATTATATTCATAAATTATATACTGATGCTTGTATGTTTTAGTGATGTGGACTTTAATCTGTATCTGGTTTTTTTTTTAATTTTTATTTATTTTATTTATTTAAGCCACCTTATAGGGACTAGGGAGCAAGGCAGGATACTGGGGAAAGGAGGAGGCGGAAAGCCATCACCAGCACAATGGTTTCTTTTCCTTTTCCTATTTTTTGGGAGAGGGGGGCTTTCCAGGACTTATTAGTAAAACATTTCAACAATAAAATAAGGTAAAGGTGGTAAAAAGTTAGGTAAAATGCAATATAATAAAAACAAACAAGGTAGAAAAGGTCCAGAAAGTCCAAAAATAGAATAAAATATGTGTTAATTCAGCATGAATTGACTAGAGATTCTGTATCATCGTGAAGATTAAAGGATCTCTCTACAGGATGTTGTAGGGATTCAAGAATATGTAGCATGTTATCACAGTATGAAATAGTGACTGACATGTAAGACAAAACTAAAAATGCACAGTAAAACCCAGTTCCAATGAGAGGAGTGATCCAAGGCCCGACCAACCCTGTGAAACTTTCCAACTTACACACATGCACACATGCACATGCACACATGGGCATACAAAGCACGTGTCTAGGTAGGAGTCACCCTCTCAGTGATACAGGTGAAAAATAAGGTCTTGATCAATAGGATTTCCTTTTCAGAAAAGTGGATGCACCTAATGCTAAAGGGGAAGCCACAGGATAGCTGTGTCTTGCTATAGGAGATATTTATGTTGGGTCTCCTGAGGAAAAAAATACTTATCCATAGGCATTTTCTTCCACAGAGGCTGAAGGTCCAAATCCAGTTGTTAGTCGCAACCAAAGTAGACCCATTAATTTCCATTGATTCAATAAATCTACTCTAGCTGGAATGATCAATTTGATTTAGTCCAAAACGCTTCTCAAAGTGGTTAAGTATGTGCCTTCAAAAGGCAGCTTCATGCATATAAGGTACTCTAGGCCACTTAAGTAGCACAGTGAAATGGTCTAATCCAGCCCTTACTCTGTATCAAATTTTCTTAGTTATCAGATGCTACAGGGGTATAGAATCAGTGAGCCATTGTCTCCCAGAATCCAGCAGTCTAAGGGGTGCCTGCATTGAGAATTAGATTCCTCAACATCAGTGTGCAAAGTGATCTTGTAGCACCTTTGAGAGAAAGAAGTTCACATCAGGCTTCTTTCTCTCATTTTGTTTCAAAGGTGCTAGAAGACCCCTTTGCATATAGATACAATAACATGGTTATTTCCACTTGACATCAGTGAGTAGTAATATTCCAAACTGCACAAACGTACCCATTTTCTTAGAAGCTCAGTTAAAATAGCAAGGAAAAACTTCCTCTTTTCAGCAAGCTTTTATTTATAAATTAAACTTTAAAAAGGGCACAGAGTGGCTTCTTGCACTGAAAGAAATGAAGGCCAACATCAAAGTTAAGAAAAATATGACTTCTTTTTTTAGGAATAAACTGGGCATCTCCCTTGAACACCAACACAGCTGTAACTGTGATGAAACCACTAGAACCGTTCCCTTCTTGTTTTTCTTATCTAATATCCAAATCAAGTTAATTTGTGCAAACCAGAACAATTCGAGTTAGTTTTTACTATATGTGAGAAACAAACCCACTTCCTAAACTACAGCTTAGAGAGTAAGGGCATCTGCCACAACTGCCCCATGCCCAAGGTAGTTTTCCTAAGCCTTGGAGCAAGGGGAAAAGGCAGTTCACGGCACTGCTAGCCTGTGAGCAGGATCCTGTTAAAAAGTTCAAAATGCCTCTACTAAGACACTATCAGGGTAGACAGCTAAACATGAAAGTGTACAAACACTACAGACATTACTACTACCCAGGAAATCTTGGGAATGACAGATGTGCCAGGAGCTGACGGATCTCTAAGAAAAAAAACGAATACCTTCACTTAAACTACATTTTCCACAATACTTTGAAGGAACCCCTGACAAATAAAGACACATTTAAAAAAAAAACCAGATACACATTTGCACTGTAGGTATGACCTGTTCGTGCTATATTCGAGTCCAAGTTCTCCTTAAGAACAGAATAAAAATTCAAGCACAGTGATTTCACTAGCAAAGGATAAGATGGTCACTGAATGGGAATTGCAAATGCCAATTTATTTACTAAAAAAACGAAAACAAGCTTCCCAAAATTATATCATTGTGACAGTTTAAAAACAGCTTAAATCTCTTGTTTCACATTTCATTTTAAAATAATCAATAGAAAAGAATACATTGGTCCCCCCACTTTTGTGAGAGTTCAGGGCACCGAACCCGCATAAAAGTGGGAAAACTGAAGATAACTCCCTCCCACGGTCCTCCTTCCATTCCTATCCGGGGCTCCCCAGTCTCATTCCCTTGCCTTGTGCCTTGGCATGCATGCCTTCCTTCTCCACACACAGGCAAAAGGCGAGGAACTGGGGAAGGAAGGTGCACATGTTTTCCCCCCTATTCCCTTGCCTTTTGTCTGGGCACACCTGCCTTCCCTCTTCATGCCTGGGTAAAAAGCAAGGAGTGGGGGGAGCTGTGTGTGAGCCCCACAGATAATCAAATTCACAGAGGCCAAACCTGCAAATGCGGAGGGAGGACTATATTCTTAAAATGCAACCTTCTTAAGAACCACTGTATGTATGCTGCTTACTTTTCTTTCTTTCTTTTTTAAGACAAAACAGTCTTGGGCTGGGGGAGGGGGAGCAAATGAAATTGTTTTGTTGTCAAGAAAACACATCTAGCATAAAATGGCAAGGTTGCCAAGAGATGATACTATTTGGCAGCATCTTTAGATGTTTGTCATTTTAAAAGTATTTATGCTAATGCACAGAAATAAACCTTCCAACATTTCAGTCACTTTAGGTGATTAAGACAAATGGTTAGGGTTGTCTCCTTTTTTAAAGTGGAGTTTAAAATAGTCTTACAAGGAAATTTTCTTCCTTTTAAAAAGAAGTTACATACCCCTATTTTCTTACAAAAAACTGTGTCTTAAAAGGAGGGGATGGTTATTTTCCTATAATATCAGACCCTCAAACAAACCTTTGAATTTCTTTATCACTTTAATTGAAAACATTTTGAAATATGTCAAATGGGTGAAAAACAGGCCAAAAAAAGAAAAGAAAAGAGAAATGAAAAAGAGATAGAAATGCTAACAGGATCATAGCTTTCCAAATTTATGCACAATCATGCCATCCTGAGTTGTGACTCCTTCTGCTTATTGCATTATTCTACACATTTTGAATCATTTACAAAAGTCCGTTTCCTACAAAGTGAGTTTGGATCTCTTCTGTCTTCCCCCTCCCTAGTTTTATAAAGACATTGATGTGTTTTTTCTGACATGCCTCATGAGTTCCGTCAGTCACAGGTCCTTCTTAATGGATACCACATGTCTGCCCAGAACTGTGTAATTACAATGCTAGGATTCTTGGCACTGCCAGGAAAGGGGGCACTGTCAACCCAATTAGAGTTTATTTATTTACATACCATTTCTGAATGCGAATTGCTGTCTTTCATGTTGATGCTATGAAAATATCTCTCGCATCAAGTAGCTGTATTCTTTCTTTCCTAGATAGAATGCTCAGTTTTAAAAATGTTCTGGAGCTTTAACATTTCTTGTTTTCAGTTAGTTTGCACATAAGGAAACTTTCCTATAAACAAAACATCTGGGAACAGCATCATGAAATGAATCAGTTCAACTTTCATTTGTGCTTCAGATGATGGAAGAGATTTGGGGGTGGCTGATTCTCTGAATTCAATACAGTCATTATTTCCATCTCACTATGGTGCCTCCCAAGCACAGTATGTTTATTTAAAAAAAAAAAATCAGATGCTCTGTTTGCATTGCCTTATGCTAAAATTGTCCCACATAACATCTTGTTAATATAGCCAAAGTACCAGGCATTAACATTATCTCTGTCTCTTAAGACAAATGAAATTTTGATGTTTTCTAAGGTCCTTTAGGCAATTAGTGTGAAATTACCAAGCTTCACTGACTCACTTCTTACAAAGCACCTACCTCTGACATTCTAGAATTGTCTTCCTGAGTTGGGGTTCTTCCATTTTTTCTCAGAATATGGAAAGCATGATTCTTTTAAAAAGAAGAACAGAAGAGTGGCACAGTCTATGCAGGGCACTGGGTTGTTGTTATGTGCTATCAAGTCATTACTGACTTATGGTGACGCTAAGACAAACCTATCATGGGGTTTTCTTGGCAAGATTTGTTCAAACGGTGGGTTGCCTTTGCCTTCCTCTGAGGCTGAGAGAGGTGTGACTTGCCCAAGCTCACCTAGTGGGTTTTCATGGCTGAATGGAGATTTGAGCTCTGGTCTCCAGACTCACGGTCCAATGCTCAAATCCCAGTACCATGCTGGCTGTGCAATATCCAGGCACTGCTTGAAAAAGTTCCTTTTTGAACAGTAACTCATAGAGTTCCCCAGCCAACATTGGGCATGCTGGCTAGGAGATCTGTACTCCAAAAAGTTACTTTTTTAAGCTCTGAAAGTGACTTTCCAGAGGTTGTTGGAATATAATTCCTATCATTTCTCAACTTGATTGATTTGCTTTATTGCAACCTCTCTCCTAAAGTGGGCAAGTTACAAATTAGATGTGCTGGCTTTCACTGATGACAGTCTACCATATCTGGATGGCCGCATATTCCATACACATACAGAACAGCTACTCTTCGATCATTTGAAAGGTATGGGATTTCAATTTACCATACCTCTCAAGCGTGGTAACGCAGTGCAATTTCACTATTATCTTTAAGATAGTGCCTTTTTATCACACCAATTATTTATTTTATATCCATTTTTTAATTATCACTAAAATGTTCATTCCAGTTTTAAAAAATAAAATATTTGAATAACAGCATTTAAATTAAAATGTAAAGCACTTTAAAAAAAAAAGCATGGTTTCCCTTAGTTTGCATGGGAGAGGGAAGGCTGCACCTCAGAAAATGGCCGGTGGGTACATGGCAAGACCCTCAGGAAGGATTACACCACCCAAATGTTGCTGACTAGTTTCACAGATACAGCCCCCTTCATGCAAACTGATATCAACACTGCTGTTTTTATTACTTGTATGGGAAAGAAAGGGTACATATGTATAAGCCTGTGGCAGATAGTACCTCTCAAGACAAAAGAGCAGTGAATACACTCTGGGTTTTAGTCCAAACTGTTTGCACTAGAAGTGCTGCATCTAATTTACAAGTTCAAGCGGGAGTCCAGCACATTGGATAGCTCCTTTGCAATGCTTATCACAAGCCAGAGTGGATTCACAGCTGCACTGACAAAAAAAAAGTTACCAGACATCATAAAGCACTGGTGAAGCACTGGTACATAAAGCACTGGTGAAAGGCAGAGGCCCATCCCACAGCAGTAGGCTGAATTTCTACCTGCCAAGTACAAGGGGGCGGTTTTTCTACTCCATGACCACTGATGGAAGCACCATTTGCATGGATGAAGGAAGAGCCTGTATCTATGAAAATGACTGATGGATGGGAAAATCCTGAACAACACCAAGAAGCCTTAGGGCAACAGGATGCCTGCTGGATGGGGAGCCTTTTGTCTCCCCACCATTTGCAGGCTTGTAGTTCCCAAGATCTGTGGAAACCAAAGATATTTTAGCAACACATCCCTCAAAACAGACACTTCCTATCTACACTTTTGCCCCAAAACCAACATTAAGCATTTTGTGTTTTGAGATTACATTGGCATGATGATTAAATGAATAATCATTTTGGTGCTGTTTTAAGGATCTCTGAATCATCTAGGTGAACTGTCTCTATTACCATCCCCAGTGGGTGGAAAACAGTGAGATTGTTATTTGTTGTTGTGTGCCTTCAGCTTGTTTCTGACTTATGGCAACTCTAAGGCAAACCTACCACAGGGTTTTCTGGGGCTGAGAGTATGTGATGTGCCTAAAGTTGCCCAGTGGGCTTCCATGAACAAGCTGAGAATCAAACCCTCATTTCTAGACATGTAGTCCAATACTCAAACCACTACACAAAAAAATGCTAAATATTTCAGATAATCAGTTGGAATTCCACTTGTGACTTATAAGAGAAGGTCAGTTATTATCTACACCAGGAAATAATAGTCTGGAAACAGCCCTCAACCAATTGCTATTGCAACATACACATGAAAATACAAATAGAACAGGTACTTCCTCCCTGTAGCCATGTGGAAAGTGTGATCCTGTTGAATGGGTGAGGCATTCATTTATATGCATCACTTTAACTAATATGAATAGTATCTTATTACTACCAAATAATTCTGCAAGTAGCTCCCTATGCTTACCTTAACAATACCAGTGACCAACAGTTTTTAAAATGAACATAACATCTCTAGAAAAACTAGAGAAAGAATTAATACTGTTTGCTATATAAAATATATTAGAATTAAGCAAGAGTAAAATGAAGTAGCAATGGTGATTTATTGAATATTAATCAACTGATAATACTATTAACGCTGCAAGTGTATGGAACCTTAGATTTTAATCATAAATTGACTTACTAAGGAGAAGATCCCATATCAAGCACAATGGGACTTACACCTGAATAAACATTCATAAGATTTTATTGTTAGTCTTCTTTACATTTATTGCTGGGTTAATGAATGTTTAAATATTTTTCTCTCTGTTAGGGCAGTTATCCCTATTCTATTTGGAAGCTTCCAGATGAGGCTTTTATCATGCAACAGGCCTACTTAATGCACATATTTTTATGGAGAATCCTAGCAATGCTGCTTTGTACTTGTAATCTTCCTATGTTAAGGAAAAGAGGGAAGAGTTACACAGTGTCTTTCTGATGTGCACCACTTGCAACTGTCCATCTGTCCATGCTTTATCTTGTGTTCAACTTAATGTATCAAATTTAGTAATGTTTACTCACATAAAATTTTTTAAAATCCACAGAATTAAGACTTCCAAATGTTAAATCAAGTCAGCATCTGGAAGGAAAATAAAAGAACCAGACGTTTTCATGATCTCAAGTCAAAGTACCCTGGCAAGCAGCTTACATGTCTTTACAAAGGGCCAAGTATCATCTATTTTACATGTAGGATCTTTTCACAAACCTTGCAGTGTCATCAGGGGGTTACTTCTGACAAGACAGCAGGAAAGTATGAGAGCCTGTGTCTGTGTGCTGAATGTATTTCAGTGAACCAAAAGATATGCCACAGAGAAAAGCTAGTAGGTATATGCCTTGCATGTATCACTGTGAGAAGAAAGAGGACAGGAAAAGAGAACAAGAAAGACCTGCCTTCCATCTGCACTGAAACGAAGCAAACCTATATGTGATAAAATGCTATGAAGTCCCTTCACTCTCAGACACAACATCCCTTTGGTTTTCCCGTCATACAGCCAACACTATGAAGCTATTCAGGCAAATTATTTCTATTTCTAAGCACCAATCTTATGAAAGTGGCAAAAGTTAAGGAAGTATCCATAGTCTGGCCCATATTAGCCTACTTACCAACCAAATATATATATATAATATATCCAATAAAAGTTATTTTCATGTTTAATTTGTCCCTTAAATTCTCTGTGGCCAAAATATTAATTAGACCATTCAGGATGTTCCAGTTATAAAGTTTCTTGTTTACAATATTGATGTTCTTCACTCTACACAGAATAACGTGTTCAGATTGTAGACTGTTCCACTTAAAGATGGCTAGTGGAATGATGATTTTGTCAAATGCTTCCTCATATTAAAACACTGCCTGTATCAGATATGCACACTAGGAAAAGGACAAGGCTTTTCCCTGTTGTGCTGCTGGATGATTCCAAGAGCATCCCTGCCATCAAATAGGTTTTATACTTAGGAGAAACATTTTGGATGCCATTCTGAAGTGAAAATATTTGCCCAGAAAACAAGATTTAAATGTAAATAGAAAGCAAACTGTGCACCAACACATGTGAGGTTCCTTTTTGGCTGGCTTAGAATTTGCATCAACTTTGGGGATGTGGGGAATACTTGCATGCATTTTATGTTTTTAATTCAAGAGGTTTCAAGCAAACAAATGAATTCGAAAAACTCAGAAGCAACAAAGCATATTTCTAGCAGATTTATTACAGAGTTGTCTTTGTAGTTCCATCCTAAAGCAGTAAGCCTTTTTCCAGACAAAAAAAGTGCTATAAACAGCCATGCCCTAGCTGAAAAAAGCAATATGTCGTCAGTCTGACATATACCTCGCTTTTCCGCTCATTGTCAGTGCTGTGATTGATGGTGTTGTTCATTAATGTGGGACGATTGTCAGCTTTTCCTGGATAAATATAAAAAGAAACAAAGAAATCCCCACCCTTTTCAAGCCAGGGTGAAATATTTCCTCTTTTCTTCTGCTGGATATGAGGCGTGCAAAATGTTACACCCACTCCCCCACAAGCCCATGATAGCACATTTTTATGGCAAGGAGTAAACAAAAACTGGATGACACATTTTAAAACAAAAACAAATCATATAGTAGTCTTTTGTTTTATAATAGTCATCGAAGAAAAGAAAGCAATAGTTTACAAATGCTGCTTTCTTTTCCCTCCGGATTATAACCTAAATTGGAGCAATGTTTCTTACATTTTGGGAACATATCAAAATACACTGGAAGCCATACAGACAAAGTTACTATCCATATTTTAATGGCATATGATCGTGGCTCTCATGCAATTGTTCATGAACATGAGAAATGCCAAGTCAATCATGCATGTTTATGGCACACTCTGATCTGAAAGTCATTGTTAGTGTCAACTAGAATCAACAGAAAGTACCTACATGTTGATTCACCATGTAATAGGGGATTCAAAAGGTCTGCTCTTGCTGAAGCTAACAATGGGAATAAGGTCTTATCACTACCCTAAAACTGGCCCTCATAATAGAAGGGCTTCATCCAAAATGCTATTTAAAATGGAAAGGTACATCCATAATGTCAATTTTCCTGACAGGTAGCAGTTCAAAGAGGTGGTACCATCCATACCTGTACAATCTTCTGCATAATTAACCTAGCAATAGGTCGTGTACTATTATTTTTTCATTATCCCAGCCTTCAGCTTTATTTTCCCTCAAAATGATCTACATGAGGTACAGGTCACAAGGAAGAAATCTAATGGGGGGGAAAAAAGCTCCATCAAAAAAGTAGGGCATGGGTGTTATCATAAACTCTCACAAACTAGATGGACTCTTTACTGAACTAACAAATCTATATCCTACATATTCCTGTTACATAATCCAATAAAGGTAGCATAAAAATCACCCATGGTCTTCTGAATAGCTTTATACAGAGGTAGCATTAAATGCACCTTCCACAATGCCTCAACAGTAGAGCTAAATCAAATATTTGCCTTGAAATGTATACTGATTTAAAAGAAAAAAAACTTGCAAAGCCAAACACAAATTGCAACTCTCATGGTTGCAGGTTTGCATACAAAACAGAGGTCAGCAGAGGAGAAAGAGAAACAAAAATAACAAAGATAGAGAGAGAGGGCCAAACTTAGAAGTTTAGAAATGACAACTAGTCCGAAGGAAGGAAGGAAGGAAGGAAGGAAGGAAGGAAGGAAGGAAGGAGGGGCAGTAATATAAAATCAGAAACTATGTAAGAGTAGGAACATTTAAAAATGATTTTATACTTCTAAGGAAAAAAGTAATTGTAAAAGAATCTAAAGTGAACCCAAAAATGATCTAGTCCAATGCTTCTCAGACTATCTGATGTGGAGCACCGGCTATTATTATTTTCCAATATGCCAGAGACCAGAATAAAATTTGTGCCCATTGGATATAATGTTTCTTTCTTTCTTAGAAACTTGCCAGAGACTGGCAGTGATTGACTCAGGCACTGGTCCAGGTGTCACCACTTTGAGTAGCACTGGTCTAGACCATTGCCTCATTAATTCAAGAAACACTCAGTAAGGCATGCCTGACATGTGACCGACCAACTTTTGTTTAAAAATCAATGTGAAGGAGATTCTGTCACCTGCTGAAGTGATGAACTGTTGAACAGCTCTTACCATCATAAAGTTTTTTCTTAATGTTTAGTCAAAGTCTCTTTTCTTGTAATTTCAGTCCATGGTATGAGTTCATGGTATGAGTCCTTCAGATCTGAAGATGACTACCATATCACCTCTCAGTCTTCTCTTCTCCACTCAATTGTCTCAACTGTCCTTGATAGAGCTTAGCTTCTAGAGACTGTATAGTCTCCTGCATCCCACTGTAGAGATATTTGAGCTTGTCAGTGTCCTTAAACCATGATGTCCAGAACTAGATAAAGTACCCCAGGAAATCTAACCAAGGCAGAATAGGGTGATGGTATTATTTTCCTTAGTCTGGATACTATGGTCAGGCCAGCCCTAGGACAAAGATCACTATAGGGAAGGACTGCCTTTGCCCAAGGTTTATGGTGTCTATGGGGGAGCTAACTTTGAGAGTATTACTGCTGCCACCAAAGCCAAGAGCAGCATGAGAGAATTATTGCCTCACCAACTACATGTAAGAATTCTTGCTTGTAGTTCCTCTTTGCTCCAGGATCAAGCAGAATGATAGATGTGCTTCTTTAAAAAAAAATGGGGAAAGGGGAATAGGGATCAGGCTGTGCTTCTCTTGAGTTGTTGTTGTTGTGTGTCTCCAAGTAATTTCTGACTTAGAGTGACTCTAAGGCAAACCTATCACAGAATCATATACAATCTATTTAAAAGAATGGCTTAAGACAGCACAGTTGACAAAAGTTTTTCCAGCTTTTCCACGCCTACATTTCCATTCAAGGATGCTACTTTTAACAGTAGCAATGGTAGCCTTTTGTGGATAGGGTGAGTTATAGTAAAGAAATGAAACTGACCGAATAAACTTCGCAATCTTAATTTGTCTCTTACCCTAGCTCAGGCATGAAAAAATAAAGACAACCATCTCATATTTCTCATCAGTTACTATTTTCACTGTTTGCTTGATTATTCCCTGCGCTGGCACCCTTACCTTTCTGCTTGATGTAATCTTTATAATCAGGTCATTGCTCATATTGTTAGGGAAAGGGTCATTGCCCACCATATTCCCTATTTTTACACAGTACCGATGTGTATGGCAAAAGCAACAACAACAAACCAACCAACATTAAAACACAATCAGAGGAAAGGAACCCTGAAGGGAGGGGGCAAGGTTTACATTTCCCAAATCTTTTGGCAGCAACAGGTTAATGACAATAATATTTTCCAGGAGGAATACATCTCCTGAACTAAACGGTAAATTATTTTGAATACCTCAGTAAAGTACAGGAAATCAAGAACTGTAGGAAACCTGGCATAATGCCACCAATTGAAGATTCAATCTGACTGTAATAGAAGGTGATTATTGAGGACTAGCAGGCAGATGATGGATGGTTTCCTGTTAAAATGACAGCTCTACTGCATCTCAGCAGTCCTTCTATAGCACAAATGTACAGGTCGGTCTTTGTGGCTTAATTCGTAAAGTTGTGGAAAATGGATTTCAGGGCAGTGACGAGGATTTCAGGCTGACAGGGGCATGTTTCAAGGATCCAGAAGAGGGGTTTAGTGGCAGAAAATCTAATGAAAGCCATGCTTGCTAAATTTTGCAGCCATTCCCCCAAAAGCAGCAATAAAGAAAAATGACCCTGCAATCTTAACCTAGTCAAAACTCTGATTAAAAGCCGCTGGCAGCTTTGTCCAAAACAGCCATTAGAATTGCAGGTGAACAGGAGCGGGGACTCGGGTAGAGAAAAATGTCCAAGAAAAGTTCTGGTCAAAGTTTCACGTGGCTAAATTCTTTTGCATTTTCCTGGAAGCATAAACTCCAGACCTGCTATTGAAATGTTTTCTATTTTATTAGCACTGATCTGTTGGGAACATTGAGGCAGGGGGAGGTCAAGGAGGGGCAGGAAGTTGTGAGCTGGGTTTTTTTCTTTAACCTTCAAAACACAAATTCTCAAACTCTAACCCAATGAGCCTTCTTTGGAGCTTTTGTTGTAAGGGTTCCTTCTATCTACCTATAACAAATCTCTTTAGAAATCTGCTGCAACAGCCAGAAAGATATGGGGGCAGCTGTTGTCATTTTTGCACAATTATAAACAATAATTATTTGTTCCATTTTTGCTACAGGCTTCCACTACATAAACCTTCAAAGAAGCCCCAAGTATTAATTACAAGAGTTTTAAGAGGACAGGCACCTGCCCTAAGGAGCTTACCATGTAAAATTCAAAACAGAAAGCAAGGTAGAGAAAGGAGAGGGAAGTGAAGGCAGTAATCAAAAGGGAAGCAAGACACAATTCTTTCAGCTACACAGAAGCAAAAGAGGTGGTGCTAGGGATGGAAGCAGGAGCTTGTGCCCAAGACTTGACCAGAAAAGGTGGATATTAAGGAGAGATCTGTAAAACAGAATAGTAGTAAAGAAGTAGCACTAGTAATAGGGCAGCAGTAGAAGCATTAATGAAGAAGCAGTAAAAAAAGAAAAATAAAAGCAAGCAAACAAAAATATCTGAAGTTCTTGAAGCTGGCCCAGAAGCATCACTTATATATGATAATTACACATATCTTTTAACACTTTTGTTGATTTACAAATATTTATAAACTGCTTCTATCTGATGATATTAAAGTGGCATGCAATAATGATGAACTACACAGCACAAAACCATATACAAAAAGAAAGGTGGAATATTTACATTATTCACAACACAGATACCGAGGCTGAAACTATACCCAAAAGCTTGCAAAAACAGGTATTTAAAAATAAATGGTGAAAACCTGTGTCTCTTGAGTATTCAGAAAACCTGATGAGAGGAATTCTGAACTGATGAGAATCTTCACATTTCATGATTTATTTTGCACAAGTTTTGCATATGGTTGGTTTGCTTAGAAAACAACATTTTTGCACAGAAAATACTATTTTGCATAAAAATATGATTTTTCTGCACATAACATAGTGTAGGTGGAAGTTCATTTGGCACAAAAAAGTGGTTGTTTTGTATACAAAACAGCATTTTCTGCACAGGAAACAGGTTTTCTATGCAAACAACCACATGTGAATTTGCACAAGATCATTCCCAAAGTGTAAAATAATCTTCAGAAGCTGCACTGCATTCAAAAACTTTCTTGCAGTAGTAAGAAAATTGCTAACATTACTTTTTGCTTCCTTCACTAAAAAAAAAATAATACTAACATTACTTTTTGCTTCCTTCAGCTAAAAAAATATAGTGAGGAATTACATCCCTACTGAAAACAAGAACTGAAGAATTGTAGAGTAGGTCTGATAGGGGGCAAGTGTTTTCCAGATAGTAAGGTGCTATCATGCTAACTGCCCAGTTCCCAGAACATGGAAAGCAGGCCCCAGCCGTGTGTGGCATCAGCAGGAGGACCTCTGCAGATGACCTCAATGAGCAAGCATGTGTATAAGGCAGAGGGGGGCTCTCTTAGATATACAGTATTACATATTATTAGCATGCCCATTCAGCCAGGATTAACTAGTACTAGCAACTCCTGCACTAACTTAGCTGGGTTTCAGCAGCCATATGAGTGTGTAACTAATAAAGAAGTGTTTTTTTTCTGGAGTAGCTGCACAAGGAAAGTTGCAAGCATCTAGGGGATGGCACAGAGAGCTGAATCCAAAATTTCCAAGCTTCTGCTACATTTGCCAAATCAACAGTAGCTTGAAAGCTTCAGCAGCATGTCTGGACTTTCTTTTCCAGGGCTCTGTCTCAGAGTAAGGCCCTTTTCACATGTCGGGGGGTGAACGGGCAAAAACGCCCCAAAACAGAGCTTACCTCCAGCCGGGTAAGTCCGTCGCTGCGTGGAGCAGCGCGAGCTCGCTGCTCCACACTCCTCCGGCATCGCAGATGGCAGCTTCCGGTTGGTGGAGGCTCTCCACCAACCAGAGAAGCTCGCCAGCCGGAAGCCCGCCCCCGGCAGATCTGCAGGCATGCACTTGCGCGTGCCTGCAGATCCACTTTAGAGCCGGGCGACGGAGCGGAACGGGGCTGCGCACTCCGTGCTTTTTAAAAACCTCTAAAAAGAGGTTTTTAAAAAACACACAGCCCGGCTAGTTCCAGCCGCTCCTGAGTGGATTCTGGTGTGAAACTGCGAAAAGTAGTCCACGCCAGTCCACTCTACGGTGTAGACGACCTCCGTGAGAGGTCGCTCTACACCGTTCCCCCCCCCCACATGTGAAAAGGGCCTAAGCTTGCAGAGTAATAATTCCAGCAAAGCTACCTCTACTTCTTCAGAAAATATTCAGAGTCACAACTTTGTGCTTCTCTCACACAGACTGTAATCTGCTGGAGGGAAGAGTGTCTCAGTTGTACTGTGACTCTCAGTTGACTCTCATTCTTTCTCAGTTTCTTCATATTGTACAGAAAGGTACCCTAAAGGATTCCTACCATTTTAGGAACAGCTTTCAGAATGTATAGTGGCTATGAGAAGGAGTGATGCTTTTAGAAACTGGTGGAAATACAGAACAGCCCTCCACACAAATCTTTGGATGTAGTCTGCAGGGATCCTGGATACTAGATTTTCCTTATCTTGATTTCCTTTAATAGTTCTTAAGCACATGCATATTTACAAACCACTCTCTTTTTTTTTAAGTTTAAAAAACATTTCTGGCTACTGTGGTCACTATGAAATTATACCAAAATGAAATGGCAAAATGTTATATTTATTCAGGACTAAATCAACTGCTTGTTTCTTGTAGAAAAAAACTGTTGTGCTATGTTGTTTATAAAGTGAATTATATAAACATATCATCTGATTTGTGACTGAAGTTCCCTGCGAAATTGCTGAAAATGTTTTCATTATTCTGATTTTCATGCTCATTATAAGATTTCTTAATGCAGAAGTGGCTGTCACCAAAGACTGAGAGTAATAATGTACTCTATTTTATTTTTCTATAATGCATAATATATGGTATGTGATCTAGTACTTCAGATAATTTGTAACTCATTGTGTGTGTGTGTGTGTGTGTGTGTGTGTGTGTGTGTAAATGAGGTGGACAGAAGGTAGATTTCGGGATAATTTGCAATAAATTGCTGACTCCTTCTTCTTTCACAATAGCAAGAAAATGGTTCCTCCCTGTTTAACATAACAGTGCTGAAATGAACAGGAGAAACATGGGGCCACTAGGATATTTGTGTGGAAAGACTTTGTACTCCATTCACTTCTGGTGCTCAAAGCCATTCCTGAGCTGAGATTTCTTTTAATTCTAAGCAGAAATTCCACTTGGTGGGTATTTGTATTGTAATATCGGTAACAACAGCAGCAGCAAGAACAACATGGACAACACAGACATCAGCAAGAACAGAAACACTGTAGATCCTGCCATCCTGAAGTCCACCCATTCCTGTTTTAAAAGGCTGTGCTAAATGAGCAGTAGGAGTCAGTTTCTCCCCTTTTTAAAACAGTTATTACAACACTTTTTGAAAGTCAAAGTAAAAAAAAAATCAACCATGTGTTTCAAAGAGGGAAAAGTGCCATTTAACATAATCCAGGCCTAGTCCTCTCTGTCACTACAGCTTGTCTAGCATGCCGCTAGTTCCCCATTCGCCTAAATAATAAATTAGTATAGCTGCACGCTCTGGATTCTGTCAGGATCATACTCTGACACAAAGCCAAAGTTCCTATATAAGGGAAGAAATAATCCATAAGAACACATTTATCAGGCAAGTCTGTATAAAATGTCACTCACAGATAACATTAGCTTTATCCTGAGTTGAACAATAAAGTTTCCTCTTGCAATATTTGCATATGGAGCACTTCAACCACTTCCAAAGTGTTGCATTAGTGCATTTTACTATTATCAGAATAATTTCTTTACAGCAGGCAGTATCCCACAGTTGGATTAACTACTTCCTCATCTTGTATCAATGGGAAAGAAGATATTCCTTATAAAAGGATAGAGGGCTTAGAGACAGAAGGAAAACAGAAACCAGATGTTTAGGAAAGGGAAAGAGAATTATGTAGTTTCAGGGCTCTTGGATGAATATCACTCTTTCCACATATTTCCAGGGAGTTGCTGGGAATGGTTTCGAATCATCTGAAATCTCAGGGGGGAAAAATTGGGCCATTCAGGATGTTTCCCTGCTAACCTTCTACTTCCTGTCACCCGTGTCATTGCAGCTGATGCTTCCATCCCCATCTGCAAAACTTATCTTCTAGCAAAAATGAGAGGAGGACAGTGCAAAGAGCTAAACTGCACCCTGGGCCTTCATTAGATTCAAAGGCTTTGGTAAAAGGAAGCTTCCAGGACTCTTATAATTGGACAGGATAACCAAGTCCATCCTTAGCTGCTTGTTCTAGAAGCCCTGGCAAAATACTGTTCCAAAAACCTTTGCCAATGAGTGCTGGTGGCTCCCATCCCAGTGGAGTGGTGACTTTGTTCTGGGTTCTACTCTGAAGTTGAAAGAAGCTAAGTATGGGCTCAGCATCATGGAAAGCTCCTTTAACCTTCAGACTAAAACCTAGAGTGGGTTCACCATTTTATCATCATGGAAGTCGCCAGCCACCACTGTACTTTGCACTGGAAGTTGTGTTGTAAAATCTTAAGGCCCAATAAGGGAGTAAGAAGTGTCAGTACTCTTCATACATTTCCCCCCATATAAGCCACAGTAAGTTTGACAGAAATAGAAAAAAGTGGAAGAAACCTAGACCTGTCCAGGTTTTATTTATGAACACAACCAAAGGGATTTTGGTTTCTGTCAGAAAAGCTTATGACTTTTTACTCCATCACAAACTCAAAACTCAGCAACAACACTAGTTGTAAATACTGTTCTAATTACAAGCAGTTCTTAAGTCTGCTATAGACACACATGTTACATAGGTACATTTCTTATCTGGAGTGAACAACAGATCTATAATAACTAAGCAAGCCAAACAGGAAAGCCCTGAGCAATCGGGTGACATGCTGTCAAGCCAAATAATTTTTAAATGTGCCTCAATACCTAATCATGATTCCATGTATGCCATATTCCAGAATCTCAGGTAGTTTTGTGCTATCTAAAGTGGATACACAAGACTGGGAAAACCCATTTAGTATGAATTCCTGTACAAAAATTATGCCCAAAGAAAATAAGTACTGTAACTATGAAAGGGGTACATTTGGAATAGATGTTGCTGAGTTCATCTGAGGATAATCATAGAAGTGGTGGAGTGATCAATTTATTTTTTCCAATTTTGAGTTCAGAACTGAGTTTTTATAGGAAAGCCAAGAGCTATAACATAAATTAAGACAAGGTAGCACCTTTGTTCAGAGCTGAGCAGGTACTATACAAAATAATATGATGAAAGAGTGGCAGCAAATGTTTAGAGTGGAGCAGTGCCTACCATTATCAGTGTATGATGTCAATTTAAATTTTACTGGAACAGAAACCTTTTGACCCCCTTCCAAACTGGATCCATTACTAGGTTTATACATGAAAGCTTAGAAGGGAATTAAATTAGGAGGGACACAGCAAGAGAAGTGTATTTGCATCTATTGCACTTAAGACTGGAGATTAGTTGACCTTTGGAAAAGGGGATTATAGCAGTTTCACCATCAAGAGCGGACAATCTGTGTTCTTAAGGCAATCAAATTGGGAAGGTAACAACCTCTGAAAGATGAACTGAAAGGAGAAGGGATCCATGCTCATTTGCATGGTTAACATATCACTTACATGTGAATCATGCTGCAACTTCAGCAGCATTAAGAATCTTACAGCATTTGCATCATTTCATGGATTCTTTAAGCACTGGTATGTAAATGTGGGGACTATGTCCATTTTTACAATCTAATTTTACAATAGATTAACCTCGGATATCAGTAGATAGTAAAAATTTGCTTGCTATATACAATGGTCATGATTGTCATGGCAGAATACACTCAGAGGAACTCTCCTCTCCTACCCCCACCACTGAAAAAATGTCAAGTACAATAATCACCAAATAAGGGCCCAGTAAAGTGACTACTCTGAGATAATCCACATCTAGAGAACAAATAAAGCCCATATTAGAAGATCTTTACTGCTTTGCATAAATGAGGCTTATAACAGGGGAACCATCTCTTTAAAAAGACATAAAGCAGTATATATCCCTGCAACCACAGTCACTGCGCAAGGTCTTTTGTCAGGTGGATACCTAGGTATAAATCTAGTTCTAAGATCTAGAGCAAACCCATTGAATCAACTGCATTTACATCAGTGTTGACTTGTCAAGTTTCTGCAAGATTTAAAGGGTGTATTGTAGTTGTGACAAATGAAAGATTACTGAACCGTATTGAATGCTATTAGTAATGCAGTGACAAAGAGGTAAAAAATTTCCTACTTGGATAATTTCTATCAGTTGAATTGTCAAGCAGTTCTACTGAACACAATCCTTTTCTTCAGTTATATGATTTTGCTTGAACATTTTCAGAGAGAGAGAAGTAAATGATAACAATCTCACTGATTTTATTAGCATATGACCAAGTCCTTTCACATAGCTACACAATAACAAAGGAATATAATTTTCTAATACCTTAACGTGTGAAAACAAAAAGGCACACTGAACAGTAACTTCACTGGAAGTTACTTTCAATGAAAGGCATTTAGGATTAACAGCAGTAACTCCACCTAAATCCAGTTGTTAGCCGCAAGTAGGGTAGATCCATCAGATCAATGAAACTTACTTAAGTGTTGACTTGCCAAATTCACATTAAGTCACTGAGACTATTCTAGCTGACCCTAACAGTTGGATTTCACACACACACACACACACACACACACACACACCTTCCTGGGGGTAGGCAATTACTACAGCAAGATCTCTTGAGGGCCTGCAGTGTGCCAAAAGTCAGGACAGGCACTGGGATGGATGGATGGATGGATGGATGGATGGACGGACGGACGGACGGACGGACGGACGGACGGCATGGGCAGTGAATGAGAAAGCATTCAAAAAGCTAAGTTTAACTTATTTGGTGTGAAGAATGTGTGCTATTGAACTGCAACTCCCATCTCTCAACATTGGCTGTGTTGGCTAGAGCTGTAGAGAATTGTAATACAACCACAGCTGAGGGTCCTCACAGTCCACATCCTGATACAGATAAAATCTGACACATGCATATAAGCAAATTATTTTCATGATCTCAATGGCAACATTTCCTAGCAAATATATTTAGGATGAGATAGATATAATACTTGTGGGGGGGGGGGGATCAGCATTTTTCAAAATATACTAAAATTAGTTTGACATTTCCAAGTTACAGTGCCTTTCACTGAGCCTTGGTGGCACAGTGGTTAAATGCCAGTGCTGCAGCCCAAAGGTTGTAAGTTCAATCCTGCCAGGCTCCAGGTTGACTCAGCCTTCCATCCTTCCAGAGGTTGGTAAAATGAGTATGCAGCTTGTTGGGGGCAATTAGCTAAAAACATTGTAATATTGTAAACCACTTAGGGAGTGCTTAGCACTGATAAGCAGTATAGAAACGTAGTATAGATGTAACTGCTATTGCTATTGCTATTCTTAATGTGCCACTAAGTTTGCTGTGTCTTTCTATCAAATAACACTGCAATCTTAATTCAAAGATGTACTGGCTATAAGAGGTTAGTCATAAATCCTTGATAAGAATCCTTACTATCTTATGATAGAAAATCTGCTCTGCTAGCTAATTTTTGCCACCAAAAGGATAGGTCGAAGAAGAGGTGTGAGTGTGGAACCAGCCAAATTCAGTCAGATGCAAGCCTACTCCAGCCCTGAGATGCTGTCACAATGCCAAAACATCATTAGGACACAATGAGTGTAGTTTAAATAATTTGCCACTCTCCCTCCATCTGTAGGCTGTGGTGGGGAGGCTGGATTCAACACAGCTTCATGTACCTACTGTAAACTCAGTTGTCACTTCATGATTGCACTGTAAGTGTGCATAGGAGTGAAGTCTAGAGTAATAGAAAGCTTACAATGCAATTCTTCTATTGTTCTAATTCAGACCTTACCTGGGCTCTTCTGTCACTTGTTATTGTTGTAAGCCTTCAAGTTGTTTCTGACTTATGATACCCTAACGCAAAACTATTATGGCGTTTTCTCAGGCTGCATGTGTGTGATGTGCCTAACGTCACCTAATGGGTTTCCATGACCAAGTAGGGAATCAAACTCTGGCCTTCAGGGTCATAGTCCAATGCTCAAACCACTACACCATGCTGGCTATCCTTCTGCTACTTACACCCTTCTGAAGATTGTCCTGTCTTCTCTCCGAAGAGAAGCTGTTCTCTAGAAACTGATTTATATGCAGTCAGATCAACAAGCCATTTACCCCTGTTAACTGCCTATCTACATTGACTGACTATGGCTCACCAAGATTTCAACCAAGAGGCATCTTCCACTTTACTAGAGAAGCCAAGGAATGAAATATGCAGCTCTCACAGGCAAACCACGTACTCTGTCAATGATTTATAGGAATTCCATCCAATAGAAGAACTGGGAATCTAAAGAAGCCCTAACAATTACTGCCAATGGCAGTTGCCAATGAATCATTTAATTCTAATGCTGTTCAAAAAGAACATCCATCTAGTAGTAAGGTTTACTTATCCTCTGTCACTGATGCTTGAGCTGTGTACACCAAATCAGAAGAAATGGGAATGTTCTTGGGTAGAACTCTAGTACTAACAAAAAAAAGGAAAAACGAATGAAGAATGAATGGCACAATACAATATTAAATGAAAAGAAGCAAAAATGCATGTAACTATATCCTGAAGCATGTAACTATATCCTGAGAAAGCCAACATGATTTTTGGTTGCATCCATAGGAGTATGGTGTCTAGATCGAGGGAGGTAATGGTACCACTCTATTCTGCATTGGTTAGGCCTCATTTGGAATACTGTGTCCAGTTCTGGGCACCTCAATTCAAGAAAGATATCAACAAGCTGGAACGTGTCCAGAGGAGGGTAACCAAAATGGTGAAGGGTCTGGAAGCCATGCCCTATGAGGAACAGCTTAGGGAGCTGGGTATGTTTAATCTGCAGAACAGAAGGTTAAGAGGGGACATGATAGCCGTGTTTAAATATTTGAAGGGATGTCATGTCGAGGAGGGAGCGGGCTTGTTTTCCGCTGCTCCAGAGACTAGGACAAGGAGCAATGGATTCAAGCTGCAGGAAAGGAGATTCCACTTGAACCTCAGGAAGAACTTCCTGAAGGTCAGAGCTGTCCGGCAGTGGAATATGCTGCCTCAGAGTGTGGTGGCGTCTCCTTCTTTGGAGGTTTTTAAGCAGAGTCTGGATGGCCATCTGTTGGGAATGCTTTGATGTGTGTTCCTGCATAGCAGGGAGCTGGACCCGATCCAACTCTATGATTCTATGATTCTATGAAGTGCCCTCTTTTAGTAAAAGGCAAGGTGCATTTTGGTGCCTGGAGCAAAGGACAGAATCAGTGTCCTTTACCTATTTTAAATGCAGAAGCTGGTCAGACTGGCTGGTAAATCTTACTTTGGTAATGGTAATGGTATAGCATCTTCGACTGCATATGGGGGCAGCCAGTCTGTGTAGGACACATAGATTGGTTGTCCAGAACCTTTTCAACACTGCCCCCCAAAGCATCTGTCTCCTGAAACAGTTCCCAAATCCCACAGTTCACCTTAGTAAAGTAAGTGTGTGAGAGTGTGTGTGTGTGCACACGTGTGTGCATGTACATGTGTGTATTATGCAAAGGAGCATTTTAGTAGGACTAGCCAGCATGTATTGCAAAATTATGTGCTGTTGTGTGTGTGCTGTTAGTCATTCTTTTTATCATAATTGATTTTTCTCTCAGTGAAAAAATCTGCTCCATTCTTTAGACGAATATAACAACCAAAAGCTTATAACAGGAATAGATTAACCAAGTATAGTCAGGCATTAAAAAAAGAAAAAAAAAGTAACAAATATATCCTGAGAATAATTTCCCAGCACAGGACTATTTTTAGAAGCCTCTGGCTGTGGTTATGCAATTCTGAGGGAAGAGTATTTATATTTTAAATAGACATTTTAGGCTGTCATACAACATACAGTGTTATGCTTTCACAAATTCTCCCTAGACGCTGATGAAAGTAACTTTTCAGGCATAGAGGCTTACTCTGTATGCCTTAAAATCAGTCAATGATACTTCAGGAATAGCAAGAGATGTACCAGAATCACCCCTAAGAAAGGAAAGGTTGAAAGACCATCTGTTAAGTGTATTTTCGCTCTTGAAATAGCCCAATGGCTACTGCACTCACCCTGGGGGAATAGACAAGCCAAGAAGCATTTAGAGTATAAAAGAAACATTTATACTTTAAAGAGGGAAATAACACTTCAACAAAAGGACACTTTACAGGGAATTTTTCTTCTCCTAAAATAATATTAGTCAGTCACATAAATTACACACACACACACACACACACACACACACACACACTTAAGCAGTGGAAGCGATAATCCAAGGGTTACTAGCTTGGGCTTTGCCTTATGACCATAATTTAGAATACAAGCCAGGCTTAAATAACATTAATGCAGTCATTCCCACAAATCTCAGCATAGCTCTCTTCATTAATATTGTAGAGAATAGTTCAGATTTACCCACTCACACATTAGAAACATGCACATCAGGCTTGCAAGGCTGTGCATACCAGCCCAGTTGTCCCTTCCCTTCTTCCCTGACACAGCCACAGGCTTCTACCACATGGATGATCAGTGAACACAGAAAGAGGTTCCATATTGAGGAGGATCCTGGTTCTATCACGATTCCGCTTTCTTTACAGAACTCTTTATCAGAGTAACTGAATATGCAGCCACTCAGAAGCATGTGCAATCAGCAGGGAAACTGGTTAGCATACTTTTGATGCTATGAGCGGCTTCACCTGAAATCAGTGCCTCCAAACTCTCTCAAAACCAATAGCGTGGATAAAACTCGATTCCGACGAAGGCAGTTTTTCAGAGTTGAGGAGAAAGGCCTGCCCTTCTAAAAAACAGCTGGCCATCTCCTCACTAGCAATCCTTGGGATAACAGGGCCTCTGGCAGAGCTATCCTTCTCCCCTTGCAGTCAATTTTTTGTAGCATACATACACAGATGTGTGTGTATGTGCACACATCTATCTCTATGAATATACAGATGGGGATGTTCTAAACATCCTTTTGATCGTTCTATCCTCTACCATCAGCAACGTGCGGTAATGACAACTGTACTTACAGGCCCACAAAGGCTAGAGGCCCCTAATTCATAGATTTCTTGTTTTCTCCGTCTGCAGTTTTAAATACTTTTGCGTATGTTTAAACTTAGCTTGTGAGTTTCTTGGAAAGAAATTTGTGAAAATGTATTTAGTCAGATATGTTTTTAAAAACATGTTACATTGTAATATTACAGCATATAACTGACAACCTTCCTATCATGCATTTAAAGATTAGTAAAGAATAATAAAAACATGTTTGGATGATGTTATATTTTTAAAATCTTTGTGTGAAGTACAAGCCGGGAGTTCTTTGAATGTCATTCTTTGAAGAAGACCCATCCAGAAACTGAACAGAAGCGGAGACTGGCAAGTATGCTGCAGGACCTGTAGATAAGACTTCTCCACATACATTATCAATTACCTCACTGTCTGATTCAAGCCAGTTCTAAGAGTGCTTCAGTAATCTGAACAGAGTTGACTGACCTCTGAGAAAGATACAAAAGTGTGAATTTGAAAACTATTCCCATCAAACTTATCACCAAATATGAAAGTTACAGATATATCTTATACTTGCTAGCTTTCTTTTCCCTGAAGCAACACCTGTCCACAGTTTCCAACCACTTAGGAACCACCATTACTAGAACAATATCTACTGAAACTATTTGACTAAGGTCATTCGCATAGCAGCAAGTCCGTATGTGTTCATATGTGTACTGCCTGACACTCCCTCTTCACAGCAAGCCTCCACATATGTACTTGCCAGAACTTGGGAAAGTTTTCCGTGGTGGGAGTAAACCTCCCCAAATCCCCTAACCAATGTGTCGGTAGTAATTCTAGGAGGTTCTCTTAGTTGTCAGCTAAAAAGTTAATTTTTCCAATGGTCGGACAAGTCCTGGACCCTAGCTACCTACAGGAATTTGGGATCAGAAGATGGAAACTGTTAAATGAGATATAATACCTAGGAATATCTTTTGAGTACGAACCACCAAAAGTGGTCCTACTCTGACAAATCACATCAAAGTGAGTCTTCTGTAACACTTCTATTGACTTAAAGGATATTGAACAGGATATATTCCTTAAAATTTAGGGCCAAATTCACATATAAAATTATAACAGATGGCATCAAACTTTGCTTAATGTTATATGAAGAGTATAATGGGGACAGCTGGATAGCTCTATTCAAATGAGTAATCGAAGAATTTCATGAAAAGTAAAAACTAAGGATGTAAATCCTTGCTTATCTCATTTTCAACAGGGAGAACAGGAAAACTCAAAATTTTCATTCTGGCTGGGTGAGATGGCAAATTATTTCAGTGAATTTTTTTCCAGGAGTCTTCAGACTACAATTGCCCCAGGTTTACTGCATGGCTTTTTGAAAGCAGTGTACTTTGTATGGTTGTTTGGGTCTTATTTATGAACAATTCAGCCCTTATGTGCTTTTTTCATGGATGTGTTTAATTTAATGAAGAAGGAAGAGGCACTCTTGATAAGACTATGCAAATTTGTGAAAGAGATTTTGTATGGTTGTTTTATTACACAGAGAGGCAGAGAAAGCTAATGAGTGTACACACGGGTGGGTGTGAGCTTAATTGTAAAGAAAGGATCAATGAGGAGCCAATGAAGAGTTCTCAGACTAGAATCTGAATTAACTTAAGCTCACCTATGTGAGTTCACTGCAGGCATAAAATCTGAACCAGCAACTTCCTGATTCACAACTCAAGACTATTAGCTACTATGCTGCACCAGTATGTATATATACTAAAGCTGTTTTCTATGGAGTTTACTTGGAAAACCAGTTCTTGGGTCACAAAATCTTAAATTTCTTTACAATATAGAACTACTGTTTTAGTTTAATGTTTAATTTAATGTCTAGTTTAATGGTTAAGGAGAAAGAGATGTGAGGAAGAAAGCATAAGACATTTAAGAAAATACATTCTATAAGGGCTCCCTCCCCAGAAGTCGGTATGGAACATTAAAAAATAAATAATAATAAGCTACTTGTTTCTATTTGCTTGGTTTGCAAACTGGACCAATGTGCTCAGATTAACATAAATGTGAGCATCGTTTAGTTTGACATTTGTGAATACATTATGTAGGTTAATTCAAAAGTTAATGCCGAGCCAAATAAATACCAAAGATTTATCACATACGTATTTTTAAAAAGAGAAAAAAAGTTTGCACAGAAAATAAACTTCCTACAGGAGAAATATTCAGTACCTGAATTTAAGCCTTTGACTTTTACTTCAGTGAACATCTGTTAGAATGAAACTTCAAATAAAGATTTACATAGACAAAGCATTCATTTGGAAAAAAAGAGATTGTTTAGAATGCAGTGCAAGCCTCAAAAATGCATCTTCTAACTATTGTCTATTCATACTTTTAAGAAAGAGAGATGCATGGTGGGGTAGAGGGACAGAGACAGAATAAAAATTAACTTGTGATAAAACCCTTAGACAAAATAAGATAAATCAGTCATTTCCTAAACATTTAGTTGAACTGGATTGCTACACTACATTCAAGATGTTGTTATCATTTTTATGACACCCCATTAGAAACAAAATACAATATTTTTTTAAAGGAATTATCTTTAAGGGAAAAGGAAAAGCAAGAAGGTCCCTGATAGTTAAGACATGGTGCACACTAATGAAAATAATATGATAACCTTATGTCATCTGGACTTCTAATTGAAGAAAGATGCGAAAAACAATACCAGGAATAATATGGTAAGCATTTAATATCTTTATTTTACTTAATAGGGAAATATTTCATAGATTTCATTCCCTGCTTTTGAGTTGAGATAATTTTTTTAAAAAATCAAGATTTAATGCATGTATAAATCTGTCAAACAGCAATAATAAGCCAGCAGGATTCAATTGGCTTGGTTTTTAAAGTCTTAAGGAATATTTGAAATGTATATACGGTTGACTGCATCCAAGTGAACTTTCTCAGCACATAACTTTTGCCTGAGACCAAGACAGAACATTGCTTTATAAAGGCAAAGCTTAAATATTAATGTGTGTTTTGTTAAGGAAGTGGAAGGCAAATCAACTTCCTGATACCCAGAGTATCTGATTTCTAAAATGGTCAGACACTGATTGTCACAGCTTCACCAGATGTGGGAGTGAAGCTCTTGAACGGATGCCCACGATTGAGGCCTACTGCTGTGACAGCCGCAGAGCTTGCTGGGCTGCATCCTCTGATAGTATATTTTTGTTAGCTGGCTGCCCGGAAGCCCTCAACTGCTTGATTTGTTTTGTGATCCTGCAAGGACCTTCCTGGGCCTGATGACAGCACAGAATTCAAGAGCTTGTTTGCTTTGCTGGGCTTGAGAGAAGCAAATTCTTTCTTCTTACATACACTTCTTTGCCAGAGAGCAGCATAACACAGGCATAAAAAGACTGCTTTAAGTAACTGTGGGTGCAATGCCTTTTGTTATTAAAACTCTCTTGCATCTTTCATATTGCTTTGTTTACTGACATTTTTAACGCAAGACTGCACTGGGATATTTCCTCATACGCAGGGCAATTGCCACAAGCAGCAATATTTTCTTCGTAAAGAAATATACCTACTTTAGGAAGAAAGAAGCTGCCTTAGACTATGAAAGACCATTGACCCTATAGCCCGTTACCGTCTGCACTGACTGGTAGCAATGACTCTCCAAGGTTTCGGGCAGAAATATTTCCTAGTTTGCTCTGGAGACCTCTGGTATTACCTGGTGGCCCCACATCCAAGGTCTGACCAGGCCCAATCCAGCTTCCTTTCTGAAATCATGTGAGATTTCAGATGTGTTCGGGATGGTAAGATGACACCTCTACCTTGCATAGAAAAAAGAAACAATTTGTGGCCGTTACCTTAACTAGGTCTTTGCACCTCTTGGATGGCATTTCTTCAGAGCTCTCAGATGACGTGTAGCTTAGTAAAATCTGACTGTTTTTCCTAACCAGTTGGCCAGTTTGGAGTCTAAGTGCTCTCTGAATCCCAAACCCACTTTAGCTATTTTGTTCCTTTGCTGTGTAGGAGTCATTAGGAATACAAAGGGGCCAACTCTTGAAATAAATAAATAAATAAATCAGATCTGGATTCAGGCCTGGGCCTGGGCCTGGTGCCCTCACCAGGATACTCTCTGTTGAAAGATTTATTCTAAGTACTTGTAACATCATCCTATAGAGATTTTTAAAATGTAATTTCTTCTGGTTATCCACACCGATGTCTAACGCTCTGTCAACTTCACCTCTGAAAGTTACAGGTTTTGGCCAAGCAGACTCAGGACATGTGTTCTGGTTTTGCATCAATGGAACAGGAATAAGTGACCTCCATTACAGGTATTATCCCAGGAGGCATGTAAATAAAGTTGCCAAAATTCCTCATCTTTCCAAGAAAGGATGCCTCAACAAACTGAGACACACTGCCCAAAAACAGATAACTGCCACAAGATTTTTTTTCATTTTTCACAAAAGCAAGATGCCATTTTTTTTCTGCTGTCAATGTTTCCGCTATTTGTGGAAGACAACTTCTACACAAAATGAGTTTCTTTTTGCTTTATGAAGCCAAGCATGCACCCAGGACAGAAAGGCAGGATTACTGATCAAAAAGGTACAAACATTCCATCCATTGCTTCTGTTTTTAAAAGTCCATAAAGCTATCTTAGGCTGCAAAATAGACTGCATGACCATAGGCCACATAAAAAATTATTATGCAATTTGAGAAAATAACACTATTGAAAGTGTAAATAACCTTTTAAAAAAAAAAAAACTCTTACCATCTCATTTAGGAGAACAAAAAAAATGTCCCTTGAATTGTCACTCTTGCACACAAGAATGAGAATAGTGAGGATTTACAACCCTAGAATGAACACAAGAAAATTAAATAACTTTCCTAACATACTACAACATAAATTTTTCCATTGTGCCTTCCATTGCTGTTATACAGCCACATTGTATAGTATGTGAACTCTGTATTTATTAGGCTACTACCATAAACCTATTCCACACAGAAAGCATTATGATCACTGTAGAGATCACAAAGATTGCAAAGGCAGTTCCAACACAGACTGTCAATAATGTTTAATGTTACTAGTCACTCCAAATATTTTCATAGAAAGGTGGAAAATGGTTATAAAAAGATAGACAAACGGATAGATACTATTGGAAAAACAGCCAGACTGCAGACAGAACAAAACTGCAGGAGAGATTAGAAATTAACAGGAGTGGGGTGGGGAGACCATCTCATTTTTTAAAAAAAGGATTTTGTATTGTTTTTATTCATCACATTAAAAAACTAAGGACTAATTTTGAACCAGTATTTTAACATTTGTTTTCTTAAGCAAATGACTGGCGTTTGGAACTTATTCTGTATCTCCCAAGCTCTTTGGAAAATTGTATCTGGCAGCTTTGATTGTTATAAATAGAACAGAATAAACAAGAGGGGGCATTTATATGTATGACATTTATACACAGCGGTTTTTAAAACAAAAATATTCATTGGGAGACTAGGTCACACAGTGTCTTGAACACTCCAGCCCTCATAGTGAGAACATCTGCAACTGTAAGCATGCAGATTCAAAAATGTATTTGCATTAAATGGACAGAATGAAGTAAAAAAAGCAATGGAGGTTGAAATTTCAAAAAGTTAAAATATAACGGTCAGTGTCCTCAACCTTCAAGTGCACAAGAAGATACAAAAGGCTGTGTTTGAGTTAAGTTTGTTATTTGAACAATAGAATTTGCTACAAGATGTAGTAGTGGTAACTAACCAACCCAGGCAACTTTGAAAAGAGATTAGAGACATAAATGGAGACCAAAACTATAAGGGGTTCTAATGTTATGACAGTGGTTTAAATGATGGACCAGTTGGCCAAGCAAACCTACTGGGTGACCTTGGACAAGTCACACTCTCTCAGCCTCAGAAGAAGGCAATGACAAACTCTCTCTGAAAAAAACTTGCCAACAAAACCTCATGATAGATTCACCTTAGGGTTGCCATAAATCAGAAATGACTTGAAGGCACACACAAACAACAAATCAGAGGATCTGTGTGAATGAACCTTCCAGCAAAACACATGTGTTATGTTTACAAACATGTATGTCTGATTTCTGTAAAGAAATTCTATGTTATACTCCATATAACATTCACTGTGATTTCTGAACGGTCATAAAGACTATCAGGAATCTTCTCCCCACCTGCCAAAATCCTGTCAAAGGACAACCCAGAGATCTCTACATGTGTCGTAATCTGACCCTGATCGCTGGCCAAGATCATTGCCAAATTATCCAGCAGGCTCCTGATGCCTTCACAGGTCAAGACAGGGACACACACATTCCTCTTTAAGGAATTGCAAGTCAAAATTGCAAGTCAAAACTTGATGCCATTTGTTGTGCGCCTTCAAGTCATTTCTGACTGATGGCAACCCAGCCCAGGGTTTTCTTGGGCTGACAGTGTGTGATGCATCCAAGGTCACCCAGTGGATTTCCACAGCTAAGTAGGGAATCAAACCTTGGTCTCCAGATTATAGGCCAGTGCTCAAACCACTACATCATGTTGGTGGCACAAATGAGGGGAGAATTCATACTTAATTTGCATAAAAATGTAGGATAGAAGAGTTCTTTAGTTTAAATTGTTAAATTTAAATCCCTAAAAAATATAAGCAATCTTTCAAGGAATAGAATTGTACAAACACTAAGGTTCAGGGTTTTTTTCTCCATTTTTTTTAAAATCTGTTATATGCTTCCTCCAAACATTTAAAAAGAAAGCCAAGTTTGTCTTGTGACCATAAATGTCGCACTTATTTGCGTTATCCAGCTAATTAATATCTTGGGCTTCCTGTGTGTATATGCATATCAGTACTGTAAATATAAATGAAAAATAAGTAATAATTTATGAAAACTGATTTGCATTTCCAAATATAAAATGTGCAAAATCTAACTAATTAGCAAGAGTGAAGGCCAAGGTGTTTCTATAGCAACTATAAAAATGATAGAGAAAATATGTTTTTATATCAAGCTCATTAATATTTGCATTTCTCCTTGGTTGTGTAGAGGTTTCCAAAGTCAGTATTTTAAAGACTGCAAAAAAATATTTTTCTTCTGCAATGTAACTGTCAAATAGATTCATCATGGAATACCACTTAATGACACAGACAGACGATGAAGAAATGACAGCTGCATCCCTTTAAAGATACTGGATGGGAAGTGCACAATGAACGAGATTTAAGCTGGGGCCAGTGCTTTGGAAAGATGCAACCACTAATACCTTAAAACCAAGAATGAAAAGAAACAAGGGTAGCTTCTAACGTGTTCTTCCTCAGTTCCTATTGGCTTGGAATGCCTATAACCTCCCATACTTGCTGGAATAGAGAAGGAGAAATATCAGCCTTGTTTCTGGTATTCCTCCTTCTTGAGTACTTGCCAATGACACTGCCTAGCTCAACACCACCCCTTTGTAGCTTCAACAAGTTTCCCTTCCAAATTCCTCTTTCTTCATCTCTAATGAATATATATGCCTTCACTTTTGATTCTAGACAGGAGAACCATGTACAGTAGCCCCTCCATATTTGTGAGGGTTAGGGGCACAGAACCCTTACGAAAGGGGAAAAATTATTACTAACTCCCACTGCCGCGATTCCCCTCCAAGGCTCCCTGCTCCCATTCCTTTGCCTCTGGCCCCAGTGTTTGGGGAGTGAGAGGAAAAAAAACACAGTGAAAGGTTTACCAGTACTTTCCCCTCAAAGAGAGAAAAGCACAGCTCTTCCCTTCTAGTTAGTTCCAGCACCCATCTTGAAAAGGGGGGGGGGTAGGAGCAAAGACAGCACCCGACCCATCAGCAGCTATTACTCCCACATGGGAGAGAGGACATGCCTCCAGCAGTGGAAGGGGGACTTTGCTCACCCAAAAAGAAAAAAAATGTCCATTTTAAACACAAGCCTGGCAAGCCTGGGGTGAGGAATGCAAGGGAATGGGAGGAGGAAAGTCAGGGAGGAGGCAATCACATGCCTCACCAATAATCAAATTCACAAAGGTCAAACCTGCAAATGTGGAGGGAGGACTGTATGTATTGGAAATGTATAAAAAATATTTCAATTGAGAAAAGGAAAAAGACTTAAGGGAAAAGTAAAATTAATACACACAAAGTCTTAGAAAATAATTTTATGGTCATGATGCAGATGGATGGAGATGCATGCTGGTGGTTCTTCTCTGGAAGACAGACATGTCATGTGGAGGAAAGCATACCATTATGTGCAGACAGGTGGAAGGCTGCTGCCAGTAGTTCTCTTGTCAGCAGTAAACAGAGGAATGCCTTGTTGGGGAATTGCCAGGTTTGGCTTCAGATCCAAACCCACACCATTCTCATCATATGTACCAATCCAGGAGTTGGTTGTTCTCTTGTGAAACTCTGTAGTTCCAGGAATCCTCAGGACTTTGGTACTGAACAATGACACATGTTATTGCTATAAGATAAACTTTATTTATGGTAATTGATGCACTACATAATCTACAGCATAGAAGCATTCCAGCCCTTTTAGTGATGACATCTAGCATGCTCTTACAGCCAGTGGTAGATCTAAAAATTAATTGTACTCAGATAATCCATGACCAGCAATCCAAATCCCCATAACTGGCTACAGGGAACCCTGGGTTGAGGTAAGCCCTAGGGTGAGACCAAAGAAAGATGGACTGCCAAGGGTTACATAGTACAGAATCAAACACATAAAACCAAAGAATGCAAGTGTGACCCATCTCCTCCCCACCATACCTGTAAGAATGGTGGAAGCAGGTTAGTAACAAAGGAAAAATATATTCCCCTTGTCCATTCTCAGCCTTCCTATCTTGTCCTAGGCTTAAACTGCCTAATTAATGCAAAAATATCTAACAAAGTCACTAAGTCCAAATTAACTTTTCTGTGTCACTGGCCAGGTGCTAACATTTGGCCAACAAGACTCCAAAGTCCATCTGGTAGTAGAGGCCAAACTGACTACAGTGGTATAGCTAACTCACACACACAGGCTCATCAGACTCTTGACAATGAAGTGGGAATTTTAACAAGAATCATTGGCTGGGCCGAAAAATTCAACATTTTAATGACAAAAGTTTCCAGGTTTCTGGGTTCAGGTAGAAGATTCACTCTCTAACTAAGATTGCCCTGTTAGTAAAGTAGAGAGTGCTCTCCATCTGTACTATTTACAATTGTATTTTTTATTGACAAATTGTGTGAAATGCTGCAAAATGCATAAAAGGAACAGGACAAGAGATATACAAACAGCTTTAAAGATGAGAACCTCATACCTTTTCCCAACTAAGGGGCAAAGAACCAAAACAATCTGCTTTTCCTCCTCTGCATCCAGTAACCTAACTCAGAAGGAATCCTAGCATCCCTATCATATTGAAATACAAAATCAATTCCACCAGATTTCATTTCTTTCCAAGACAAGTTTAATCAAAAGCCAATATCCAGTTTCTGTAACATTACTTACACAGCAGGCAAAAATTCCACCCCATTAGACCTAAACACTCCCCACACAACAAAGGCTTCTAAAGTACTGCTGTGTTGACAAAGAATATGCACAAACTCTACTTACAGTTTATGAGCATTAAGTTATAATACCCCATTTGCAGTCACTATAACAATTTAATGCCATTAGAGTAAGTCTCAACTTTAAATGGCCTTAATGGACCCTATACTGCTTTCTTTTCCAATTACAGACATAGGAGGGGGTCTCACAGACACTGCTGCAACTCAAATACGTACACTGGCAACACTAAACTGACTCTTCATCTAGCTGCAAAAGTGTGGATTCTAGCAATCTACCAATGCTACAGATTTTTGAATTTTAAAAATACCTCTAGAGGGGAAAAATAGAGCCCAGGGGGTGGGGGTGGAGACACACAGAGCTGATCTACTTACTACTTTGAAAAAGAACAAAGACATCCATACTGTTTCTTTCAAACTTGTTAACAGTGAATCTCTTGAAATGGTTTATTTTGATAGTTCTTGAATGGTGTTGTCGTACAGCATAATTAAGGCCTACAGTACTATTATCAAAACACAAGTGAATGGCACTCTCTAGCATGCTGATGGCTACACTACTGCCTGCTCT
The DNA here is from genome assembly GCA_030412105.1 of Cyclura pinguis. Taxonomy (NCBI): domain Eukaryota; kingdom Metazoa; phylum Chordata; class Lepidosauria; order Squamata; family Iguanidae; genus Cyclura; species Cyclura pinguis. The sequence continues at coordinate 104,536,739 of CM059600.1, read as the reverse complement.
AAACTGCCAGCTTCCCACAGGATGTACTTCGACTGACCAGCTGGTTTCCAAATACTGACACCAGGCAGATGGCGTAAAGTCAAGCCTTGGGGGTGAAGTACAAGGGCGAGCTCCACCGAGCAATCAATTAGAAGTAACAACCATTCTCCTCCTTCACAGAGGAAAGCATCTATTTCCCACCATAACACATTGCCAGCACACTGCTGCTAAGTATTTTGAATGCAATAAAGCTTGTGGGAAGCCAGCTCAAGTGAAAACTCTATAAATCTGTAGTGCAATGATTAGCCATAAAGAATGCTAATTAAGGAGGGACTGCAGAGTTAATGGACATGGACAAAAGCCTGGCCAAATCTTAAAGCTTTGATTTTTGGTATCTAATAAATGGAAGATTTGGGCCAAATGGGTTCCACATCCCACCCTTCCTTTTTTCATATTTGCTGTTGTGTTCCGACATGTGCTTTCATGCACAGTGGTTAGTCAGTGCAAACCTTTTTAGACCACATCTCTTTCACACAGTGTGCTGTATCAACTCATGGATTTAACATATGAATCATCTCAGTGCATAAGGACTGTTTTGCAGGAGTAAGAAGATAAACTGTATGCTGATCACAAGTACCCAAGTGGAGATGCAGGGTGGGCAACTTGTGGCCCTCCAGATGTTGACTGCCTGCAACACATTTGGCTAGGCTGACTAGGATAGACAAAGGCTGCAATCGAAAAACACCTGAGGCGGTCATAAGTTGCCCACCTACAGATGAATGAAAAAATGCCTGGAGAAACAATTTAGTGAAATCTTGGACATTTCTACTGCAGGCATATAAACCTGTCACAAGGAAGGAAAGAAGAGGCCCATTTCTTACTTATCTTTTAATTGTTGTTTGTTTGTTTTTTTCCATGTTACAGGTAGATACAGGCAGGAGTTTTTCAGTGCACTGAAAGAGGCTTTATTGATAGTTTTCTTTTTCTACACAAACTACACTATCACCTCAAATAACCAAATTTGCAGGTTTTTCTACTAATCAGAAAGCTTGAGTCTCAGCCCCAGCAACAAAGTATTGAGATAAACAGTTAAGCAGATGCAGGGTGGGGTTTAAACACTAGTGGGAGAAGCAAGGTACCACCTATTCATTTAAGTTAGCAAACATCAGCTGGAGCTGAAACAAAGGCACAGAAAAGACCATTATAAGCAAAATACTAGATCCCTGGAGTAATCCTGTGGAAATAAATTAGGAGTGGTGTCCTGAGGAGACATAATTCTGTAGAAACTTACAGTTGTTGCATCTCTGCTCTAACAGAATGTGCTTGAGAAGCTGCAGTAAACCTCAACCAAAAACTCTAGAAGCAAAGAAAAAGGAACTAGGTCCTTTATTTTAAAGCAAAACATAACATGCAAGCTTTTGAGATATAATTTCTAGTTCACAAGAACAGAACCACATCATAGGAGGTTTAATTGTGCTTAAGAAAGCACAGTGTGGCTTAGGAACTTGCATACTCTTTTACCAACAGAACAACCAAACTCCAAATGTACCTCAATAATTCCTACATGAAGTGACATGGCCTAATAGAGTACATCATTATATTTATATCACTTCTCTGTATGCATGTTAACGTCTCTGAAGAAATAATCTTAGCATTCTTCTCAACAAATCATAAAAGTGATTCTTAAAAATGCTGGGATCCTGATACTAAACATTTGTTTAATTATATCTAGGTTTACCAGAATGAAAACTGGAGACCACTCTGGTATGTTTAACAGATGTGTACAAGAGAGAATTTCAGCAAGTGTTGCTTTTCATGCAACCAAGTAACAAGCAACACCTGCTGAAATACGCTCTTCTACACAACCATTAAAAGTACAGGAGTTGTCTCCAGCTTTCACTCTGGCAACCCTAACTATCAAGATTTTTTGTTTGTGCCAATTGATACGATCAGCTGGTGCTGTTAGTTTTATGTTAAGAGTTAAAATTATAACACCATACCACAGGCCAGGACTAATAGCTACTAGGTTGAGATGGATCTCATTATTTCAAAATGTAGGCAATATCTTTCAGCGTTGTTCTTGAACACTGATTTAGGCACTGATTTCAGAGACTCAGTCATCCATGCTGAATTACAAGGGTTTAGAATCAAGTGCTGGAATTGTTAATGTATGGTACAGGCTTTCCATACAAGTTCTGCTCAACTGAAACTAATTTTGAAATGGTTTGCAAAAGAGAACTTTTCAGGAAATCAGGGCTGGGGAATCTTTGGCTACCAGATATTTGGCACTACAACTCCCATCACCCTTTTTTCACTGGCCATACTAGATGAGGTTTCTGGGGGCTGATATCCAAAACATTAGAACAGCAAATGTTTCCTCACCCCGTAGTAGATTATGGTCCTAAACAGGAATATTCTGTCCCAGTCAGCCCTAAGAGTGACCCATTTTGAACACTTTACTAGTCTTTTGAATGTTTTGGATATTCAGTTGCAAAATCCTCTGTTTGTATAAATGTCAACAGGAGTTATTCTAAAAGCTAGTGTGCCTGATGGCAGGAAATGATGAAATAAGTACTGTACTGCCACAGAAGATGGCAGTACTTATTGAAAAGGAAGTCAGATTCATGAAATATGCTATCAAACGGCTGCTAGTTCTGATAGTTATAAACAGTTATATAGTTATACTCCTCGCTGTGAGGCAGCATGCCTCTGAAGACCAGTAGCTGGAGAACAGTAGTAGAAGAGTGCTCTTGTGTTCCTATCCTGCTTACAGACTTCCTAAATAAAGCCCACTGGCCACTATGGGAATCAGGATAGTAGATAAGATAGGCCTTTGGTTTCATCCAGCAGGACTCTACTTATCTTGTTAACCGGCAGCAATCTCCTGTTGAGAGTTTTGGCCACTGTTATGCTTTTCAGTTATGATTTAAGTTTTCCCCACATAAACTGACACCTCTTATTTATTGCGACATATTTATCCGTGGTTCTTTATTGTTGGCCTGCTTTTACTTCTTCCTTAACCTTATTAACCCTTGATAGTATTTGACAGCTTAACACCCTCGATTACTCTGCAACATTCACTATAAGAACTGACATGGAACTAATAGCAGTCTTTTTATTTCCAATCTATGAGGTCACATGAAACTGCCCTTTTCTGAACCCTGCAAGATTTCCTATAGGCATTTTCTCTTTTTCTCTGAGTTTTTGACTTAATGTGTCTCTACAGGTCTGTCTGGTTGTTAAAAATGGAATCAGATTCCTGCTAACTTTTAGTTAAAGATAATGTACCCCTTGGAATATGAGGAGTAACTTTTCCCATTCAGTAAATGACCCTGGTAATATAATGTGAAACAACTTTTGTGATACTCTTTTCAACATTATAGCCTTTTTTGGAGAAAAAAAAGGGAGGATCTCAGAGAACTTCAGCTTGAAGGTATCTTTGATTTTGTTCAGTTTAAGTGAGACAATGGAATGGTCATGACTCTTCTCTTGAACTAGAATGCTGTGCTTAAGTAAGACATTAAAGCAATCGCACAATAGGTTGATGTCCTCGACTCCATTGTTCAGCACGCATGGGTTGCCTAAACACAATGAATTCAGGTCAGTAATTACAGATGATACCCATCATAATGTACCATACAAGCAAAGTAGTTATTTATTCCACATGAGTGACAGGTTCAGGCCTTCCAACTAAATTGGGCATTAAATCAGCATAGAGTTTCTCAGCAATACAAATATGTACAGAGCAGAAAGGATTAGAAAAGCCTTGAGTCATGCTCTGACCACCTTGGAAGAAACAGTTTTCTTCACAGTTAAACTATAAGCACATTCAAGCTTAACTGACAAGAAATGGTTGCTGAATCAGCCACCAGGATTAAACAATGCACCATTATCTGCACATTATAAGTAAATTTAGTCCATTAACCACTCTGATTTGAATCAATGGCATGAGCACACATCACTATTTTGGTCTTCTGCTGTAAAACCTTTTGATTGTGAGTTGAAGTGGAAGTATGCTGACCTGTTGCATCTGCTCACAGCTGATGCTTCAGACAATTAGCTTTCCACAAGCACCATATTTCAAAAAGATACTGGCCGACTATATGCAAATTCCAGTTTTATGGCCAAAATTCCAGTTCAGTGATTACAGAATTGATTTTTAAAAAGATAGTCCAGCAGAACTTGCCACTATATTCTGTGGTTGACTCCCATATTGCCCAATAATCTCACCTCCATTCCTTCTTCCATTTTTCCAGAAGAAAATTGACAGTGGCTAATGCATGACAGTGATCAATGAGGTGGTACACCAAAACATAAGAAGGGAGGAAGGCACCTTTGTGGCAGGCATCTTAAAAAACTGATAAGAAGAGGAATGCAGAAGAACTGAGGCAGCTCAGTCAACATCATAGAGATTCATCAGCATCATGTTGACCCAGTAATCTCCTTGCTGTTACACATGATCAGACCTTGGAATAGTACTTCTTTGACATGCTGGCTAGGGGATTCTGGCAGCTGTAATCCAAAAGGACTTCAAGTATTATTCAACAGTGCACAAAGTACCTTTTAGCCCTTTGCTGTTAATATATATATGAAACTATATATTGTAGCTGTTTTCCTCCACACCCATGTGCTAATCTTTTGTTGCCCTTACAAATGAGATAAGCAAATTAAGAGTAAGAGGAGCAGAAAGTATGTAGTTACCATCATTTTATCAGAAAGAGTTACAAACATTTCCTGTGCTGCAAGATGACCACACTGGAAAGAAAGAGATGATAACCAGATGGACAGAAACATCCCAAATTAAAAATAATACATGACTTTCAAACTAAATCAAAAGGTTGCTAATTCAGACAAAGTCCTAAAGATTTAGAGTTAAGAAATCCATGGAATACTGTAAAACATGTAGATTGCTAAACAACACTGATTTCGCCCTATTGCTGGCAGTAGCTCCCAATTTCTCACACAAAAGTTCAAATCTGACCCTTCCATGAAACTTTTGCATTAATAAAAATAGAACAGTTGGGAAATCATGGACATTTCTAGGTTTAAGAAAGAAAAGAAAATCACAAACAGCACAACAATCCTTTCTCTGCAGTTTAAGTTCTGGATAATCACTGCATGTCAAGACAATTTCAATTTTTTTCTCCTTTATGAGTTGTTTTGACAGCCCTTTTCAAATGTTATGTAAAATGCAACCTAAAAGGAAAAGAAAATGCAAGTTCCAAGATGCATTAAGTGGAAAATTCTACCCCTCCCCACCTTAACATCAAGGCAATGATGTTAATCTCATCTTCCTTCCCCCACCTTTTCCTTTACTTAAAGAAAATATGGATTCTGGTGCCTATCTTTGACACAGCTGCCTTGCTGAGTGGCATCAGATGCTGAAGGCCCATTCCTGAAAGATTAGGGATATGCACAACAAAGAAGAAAGGACTATAATTCTACAAACTAGGGCAGTTATGGAAACAGCCCTTTCTCTTCGTTCCACCAAACTACAATTCTGAAATTAACAGGAGTCCAGGCATAAAAAGATCATAGCAGTCAGAGTGAGTAGTCCTTCAAGCGCGCTAGTCCTGAGTTATTACCTTGTTCCAATTACTATGCCTTCTATATTGGGGAGGAGGCAGTGAAACTATGGCCCTATGGATGTTTTTTAACTGAAACTCCCAACGTCCCTCCTCATTGGCTTTGCTGTCTGGGGCTGATAAGAGTTGCATACCAAAAAAAAAAAAAAATCTGAAAGGGTGCAGTTTCTGAAGGGGCGCAGTTGTGAAATCATTCTTCTAATATGGATATTTCTGTAGCTAAAACCACCCACCCACAAGAGACAGAGAGATGTCAGTGGATAAAAGAAACCCCAAAGTCTGCAAAAGTACCAAAAAGAGCATGGGGGGGAGGGGGCAGGACCAAGGAAGATGGAATCCTAAAACAGCACGAAATTGAAAATGGTCATTGATCACAGAGTGACTGTTAGGAGAGGAGTTAAAACCAGGGTGAGAATGGAGTATCCTAGAATGGGCCACAGCTGCTGGCACTAAGGCCATTTCCACACGATGAAGCTCTTCCACGTCATCTCGCTACACTCCCAGGTCCAGAAGGCAACGTCAGCCACGCTCCCCACTGCACCTGATTGGTCCATGTGGAAGAGAACGCAATAGCGTCACGTCTTCCTTCCGCAGCACAGCCGGGCTTTTTCCATTGCTGCACTACGGAAGGAAGCGTCGCCAATGCGCTTCTGCATCTTCCGCATGGCCAGAAGTGACGGGAGCGCCGCGCGATCGCAGGCGCGAAACGGATTTTTTCTGTTTTGCAAAAACTGCACAAGTGCGACGCTCTGCGACAGGATGGCAGTGGGACAGCGATGACGTCATGCAGAAACGCGACCTGCTGACCGCTGCCACCCTGTAGCAAAAACGCAACAGCGACGTTGTGCGGAAGGGCCCTAACTCTGAACAAGACCTCAGGGGACTTCACTTTGCAACATATTGGGGCAGGTCGCCCTTATCCTTCCCTGTTTCAGTGCCAGAATGACCTTTAGCATGTCCAATATCAATTGTTTATGTTAAAGGGGGGGGGGACTAGTAAAGAGCCTAAAAAGAAATGATACTAGGCACCATATATACTGGGCACCATATATGTTTACCTAGCAGGAAAGTCCTATACCAGGACCTGAAACGCCTAGGAAAATAGGGGGAGAAAGAAGAGAGTGAGGGTGATGAAAAAAAGAAATTGGCCATTTAGTATTTGGAGCAGATGAACAGCTGGACTGAGAAAGACACAGTTTAGAGGAAAATAGAATAAATTCTTCATGATTTCAGGTGAAAAGCAGTGAAGAACATCACAGACAGCAGGGAGGAAAAACAGAGTTGGTGAAAGAAATTTTAAGGAAAATTTCATGGGGGGAGGAATTCTTACTGAGGGGACAGTGCCTCATTTTTCCCCCATAGGTAAATGCCTGGACATCTCCAGAGGTGGGAAAAGATGTGGACAAGGACTGTTCTGCTGTGATACATGTATTACTGTCTAAGTGAAATTATATTTACTTACGTGTTTGAATTATTTGTTTATTCTGCTATTGTAATATATACTAACCTTCCATTTTCTGTTATCAGAATTCTATTATTACATTTTATTTATTTACCCGGCGTTACCCACTATTTTATTTTCTTCTTAAGAACTCACCAAACTGTCTTCTCCAGTACCTGTAACTTTTCCCCATATTCCCAATACAAGCTGTATTCAGAGTTATTTACATACACAATTTGGGTTCCTGAGGGAATATACTGTCCTCCTTCTTGCTGCTAGGTCCCGTCTCCATAGCGACCGGCCTATTCCAGTACCGTAACTTTTCCCCATATTCCCAAATCCAATCTGTAGTCTGAGTTGTTAACATTCAGAGGTTGGGTTCCTGAGGGAACGCACTGTTCTCCTCCTTGCTACTAGGCCTCGTCTCCATAGCAACTGGCCATTCCAGTACCTGTAACTTATCCCCATATTCCCCAATCCAATCTGTATTCAGAGTTGTTAACATACAGAGAGTTTGGTTTCTGAGAGCATACACTACCTTTCTTCTTGCTGGTAGGCCTTGTCTCCATAGCAACCAGCCTGAGGCGCAAGAGCTCTCTGCTGAGAATTCTAAAGGCCCCTCCCTAAACTGCCAAGCTCAGGATTCCATAGAATCTTCACAGCCAGCCAATCATATGAGGTCTTCTTGCCTCACATAGCCAATCATATGAGGTCTTCGCCTGCCTGATGCAGACAAACAAACTCACAAACTGACTTTTATATAATAGATAAACTTCTATAAGTATTGCCTTGTTTTTCAGAAATACATTTGTGTAAACCTAGGTCCCACTAAAATCCCACTGAATATAGTCAGCCTTCATTCTGAGAAAACATTCACAGGGATGCAGCTATAAGGTGCATTACCCTACCCCACTTCATCAGATCCCTTGTAGAAAGTAGAAAATTCCTTCTGTGTTGAAGAAATGAAATGAAATATGCAACACACACTCATCTTCATAGATCTAACTGTAATAAATTTCTCCTTCCCATAATTCTACTACGTATTACAAAATATTCTTCCCCTTCCTGGTCTCTTTCTTGTCCATCTGTTGTCCGCAATGAGACCATCTGAAAGCAGATGAGACTACGTTACTAACTTCTTTGGCACAGCATTGCCACTTCAAATGTCCAGGCACTGGAGGAGAGAGACCCTACTCCTTCCTTTCATACTGTATGTTGTGGCCCTGTCTCCTTCCCCGACAAGATGTATTACCCATGTTCCCTCCCATGTTCTATTTCCATTCTCTTCATCTCCTTGCCTTTTGCCACAACATTACGCTGCTCCTGCACACAGAACCGAGACAAGTATGCAGGAGGGGAATAGCGATGAGCTGCTGAGCCAACGCTCCTGCTCATTTAACCACAGGATGTTGACCACAGAAAGTTGACCTAAACCAGTCTTCCTCAACCTGGGCTCCAACCAACAGACGTGCTGTCTGGAGAATAGGGGGACTGCAGTCTGACACAGCACAAGAATACTGCATCGTAGAAGGCTCCATTTTGGCCACAAAAGGACAGTAGCTATCCAGGACTCTTGCTGGGCCCTATCTAGCTGGCTGGGAGGCAAATGTAAAATTCGACACCTTTTAGATGTTTAAACGGGTGAAGAGTACAAAGGCATAATGACCAGAAGAAGCCCAAAAGCAAGGTGAGCAAGCAGAAGCATGCCAGAGATAGTACTGGCTGGGGAGTGGATTTTATTCTAGTGAGGAATGTTACAGCTGAATTCTCTTTGTTTTTATATTTTAAAATTAGAACATAAATCTATACGTGTGAAAAGGCTACAGAGAGAGCTGAGAGAGAGAAATATCCCACTGAAGTTAGACATAAGAAATTATTTATCTGAGTCCATACAGGTTACTTGAATGTGCCTAACAAATGGGCATTGAAAAGCAATGGGGCAATACATTCTTGAGAATATGGTCCAGGTCATATGAAAATCTATAATCTTGGTCTCCCAAACCTTCCCTCAACCGGTCCATGAGGTAGATTTATACACGAGTATATATGGTATGATGAACAGGTAAATAATTATATGGGAAGGCAGGATAAAATTACAGTGATCCATAATAAATACAATAATAAAATAATCTGGACATGCCTAAAGAGTTAAAAATATAGGATATTACGATACAGGAAGCATCACTGTGGTAAATATATATAATATTTTAGTCACATTTCAGTTACAAGAGAACATATTTTCTTAGTTGAGATACTAGTGGCCCCTTTTGAGAATTTAGTTCTTCTTTGAATTGTTTACGCGTTACAGTGGGCTTGATTAAGGCAAGATCTTGTTTTATGATGTTATTTGTCAGACTGGCCTTTTAAAAGACACCATTCAAGGTAACATACTTCTCTCAGTTCATGCCACAAATTATGTTGAGATGCTATCAGAAACACATTAAAGTCATTCATTCTTTAAGAGACATTGGCCATTTCCATACCGGGCTTCTGAAATGGTGCAGAGCGACCTCCGACGGAGGTCTTCTACACCCTAGAGTGGACTGGCGTGGACTACTTTTTATAGTTTCACACCAGAATCCACTCAGGAGCGGCCGGAACTAGCCGCGCTGCGTGTTTTTTAAAAACCTCTTTTTTGAGGTTTTTAAAAAGCACGGAGCGCGCAGCCCCGTGCCGCTCCGTCGCCCGGCTCCGAAGTGGATTTGCAGGCGCACGCAAGTGCGTGCCTGCAGATCTGCTGGGGGCGGGCTTCCGGCTGGCGAGCTTCTCCGGTTGGCGAGCTTCTCCGGTTGGTGGGGAGCCTCCACCAACCGGAAGCCGCCATTTGGGACGCCGGAGGACTGCGGAGCAGCGAGCTCGCGCTGCTCCATGTGGCGACAGACTTACCCGGTTTCAGGTAAGCTCCGTTTTTGGGCATTTTCGCCCGTTTACCCCCCCCCCACATGTGAAAAGGGCCATTCTCAGCTAACAGTTCCTAAAAGAATGAAAGGGGCTTTTTAACTTTCTTCATGGTGCTACAGAGCAGCATGAAACGATATTGCTACTTCTGCCCTGACCTCAAAAAAGTAAAATTAAAGTGGTGCTAACATGATAACTTCTTAAGATCTCACTTCCTGGATGAGTTCTCTCTTCCATGTTTATTCGTTGTTGCTGATGTCTTCTGATATCCAAAACCCAGTAGTTTTGAACATCTTTGAAACAACATCTAGTTAGAGATTGACTACTGTAACTCTAGATAAAGTGTTCTGCTCAAAAGTTTTGCATATGCTTCACTCTACAGATATCCTTAGGCCCACTGGAAAAAAATAGCCTGACTAGAAAAACTATTATGCTGCTGGAACAAGAGTGGGAAACATGAAGCTGCCATGTATTGCCTGTCTGTTTTGGTATCCCCTAGGCATAGCCCCAAATACTGATTTTTTATTTAAACAAGGAGAACTGTATTTCCATAAGCCTCAGAGGATCAGCTTCCCTGTAAAACATAGTGAATTGCTTAATAAACAACACGATCCTTTTCAAAACCAGGGGTGGATATCCAGTTTTGGCAGAAGGTGGTTTTGTGGATTGCTACAAATCCTGGAGGGGTATTGGAACCTGGTCCCATGGACATTGCCCACCCTGTCCCATAAGAAACTGTACTGAGAACAGCCACAGTTCATCCAGACCTGTTGTCTACCAACTGATATCAGCTCAAAATAATTGTTCACCCCCAGTCCCTCCAGAATTGTATAAATGAGGGACTTGAAGAGGCCCATTGGTAGAAATCTTTTTCATAAAACAAATATCAAGAGAAGAAAGAAAGGGCAATCTCAATCGTGTCACAGAGGGACAGGGTTACCCCTTTATTCCATGTCTTTGATGAAAATCCACCTGCCAAGCTACTTTTTGTCCTGCTAGGAGAACATGTGCACAGTGTTGGTGGGAGGGAATTCATCAGGAAAAAAGTGTAGTTTTAGTGTCAACTTCTGCACATGCCATGGCCTCTCCTCATGCCAAGGTCTGGTTTTCAAGGCAGACATGCTTGGGTTTACAAGGGAGATTTTTGCGTTCTCAAATGAAAAAAACAAATTTTATTGCTTTCCTTGTACTGCCTTTCTTGTTCCAAGCAGGCTAATGGCTGGCAGGGGTGGTGTGCAGCCCCTGAGTCCAATTTCGTAGCCCGTTGACTTTTCTTCATGCTGCATGTCAAGACAACGTGCAAACTGTAAGACTCAAGCATCACTACTCCCCTCACCTTACCTCACCTGCATGATTTTTAACACCTTTGTCTAATTAAGAAAACTGGGATATCGAAGGATTCCTCAGAGATGTTTGTGACTTTTTTTGTTTACCTAATAAAAATATTTACCACAGTATGACTTCTGAAACTTCCCCAATCACCAAGGCTAATGGGAGGAGGGTAGTAATGAAACAGGGATGCATTCACATTACCTGTGTTATCACATGTGCTTTGGCCTTCCTTTGTGAGATAACTAGCTGTGTGATCTCATTCTAAAAACATCAGTGCTTGAAAAAAAATTTAGTAATGAGGAGGTTCACCTATACCTCTCTGCCAAGTTTCATACTATGGACTGTTATTTGCCTTGGTGTTTGTATTATCAATGGAGCTGTTCATTTTCTTGAGAAATACAGCAGACACACACATATTTGAAATCTTTCGGTTTAAAGTCTCTCAACGCCATCATTGACCCCACATAAGGGCAGATAATCTGACTTCTATGCTTCATGGAAATATCATTTCCTTTCCACATGCTACTATGGCCAGGATCCAAAGCACCACACATGAACTTCCACTCACACAGTAAGGCTTTTCTGTTCCATCCTGGTAATATGTGCATCAGTCTGTCATATAGTTTTAAGCCATTTTGTGATATAGAGTTATACTGTAGTGCAGTGCACAAAGTTTTTGTTCTATTTAAACACGAAGGATTGAGGTTTAAATTTCAGTGCAGCCAATGGAGATCACTTGATAGCCTTGTGTGTGCTTCACAAAATGATATATGAAAGCAGAACTGCAAAGCAGTTCAATCTAGTGATGCAGTGAATCCAGTTTCAGTACAAGAAAAGCAATGTGAGGAACAGATTAAAAAAAATTCCTCCTGCTCTGAATTTGCCCATTTAAAAATAAAAATTCAGCTTTGAAGAAACAATGACATTCCCATGACCTCAGTTATTTCATGTGGCCAGTAATATTTAGATACATGACGACACTGCCAAACGCAAACAGAAATTGCAATCCTGCATGGCTCAGCATAATGTAGTACTTCTGCATACAGAACTATGCTGCACTGAGCCATTTATCACCACTCCTGGACCTATCATAAAGCTACTGAAGCCCTCTACCTATGCTCAGTTGTGAGTGAAGGAGACAGAGGCAGAAATCACGGGTGCATCTGGTTATGTCTCCACAGCCAGACACAAAGCAATCATGTCATCTGCTGAGGTCCACTGTGATCTTCCAGAGGTCTCATCAGGTGGGATAATCATTTTGCTTTTAGCTATGGGGACATAGCCAGATGCTTCTGCAGTGCCCCCTCCTCTAGGCACAAATGGCTGGGGGTGAGGGGCTTCAGTGACTCTACAGTAGGTCTTATGGAAATACCAACTTCCAAAGCAATCAAAAATAGACATAAGCAGGCATAGGGTTAACTTACCCTGTATGTCACTAAGAGGATTCCAGCCAGAGTAAGCTGTTTGATGTTACAGTGAAGCCAAATGATAAGTCTAATAATTATCTTATTATTTCTAGAAGGAGGATGAATTCAAAGGAGGTGGGACACAAGAGGCAACCAGAGAATCAGATTTGAAAAGGTGCAGATAGAGGTGATGGGAATAATACAGCCAAAGAATGGTTGGCTAAATATTGAAGGGGCTGGTGTGGTCACAGAAGTGAGTTTTTGATTGCTGTTGTTGTTGTTGTCTTTCATATCTCTTTCCCTACATTGGCAAAAAAAGAGGCATGTCCCCATTTTGGCTCAGCACCAGCTTGTACATTAAGAAATTCTATAGAAATGAGAAACAATGTTAAATGCTGTAGCTCTTACAGGCCCAGAAAACAGGAAGTTGGACACCTGAACAAACCTGAGGCAATTTGGTGCACGCTAACATGCTACTATTTTCTGGCAGACTTTTCCTTCCATTATGTGATACAGGAAAAGAGAGTTATTTTATTACATGAAGAAGACAAGTTTCTTGCTGCTGCTAACTGTAACCCAAGATCCTGGATACAGACGCACACAAGTGTCAACAAATACAAAGTGAAACATACGGTTTTTCCTTTACACTTTAAGGGAAAGAAAGCTTCACAGAGTTTCCTCCACTTGACCTGGTGTGAATTCCATCAAACTTCAAAAACAATACTTAGAGGGACTGGAGGATGCAGTCCGGAAATTGAGGAAAGACTTTTTACAAAGTTGGGAAATCTTTTTTGGACAGAAACTGCTTCACAGTTACATCCAGATGATGTGATTGAGGAGTAACTGGATAAATAATTAGATTCGAAGAGAGTATAGTTGTGAATGTATTGCTCAGCAGAAAAAATGTAGTTTTAGAAGTACTAAGAGCATTATGTAAATAACGTCCACAGATAAATAATTGATCATTATTTTAATGCTTAAAGCTATAAAGTGCCCTACAGATTGCATCCAAAACATTTTAAGGTGATAGGAAATCATTTTTATTGTAATGACAGTGAGCTGTCCATGGTTGACTGGTTCAAGTTTATCTTCTCATGTTAGAAAAGAATTCTGTTTTCTTTTGGAATTTAATTATCAGAGGGTGTTTAATATAATAGGATGATTCATGTCTTTCAGGAACTATCCAGAAAGAATACTGTCCCATCAAAAGGAGAAGGTAAGAGCACAGCTGTAGAGCTCTATTTTTCTAATTGTTTGTACCATTGTTTTAAAATTTCAGATACAGGCCTTCTGAGTCCTTCCCATTATTTAGAAACATGGGAATAAATGGGGCAGGAGGAAGCAAGAAACACACACACACACACACACACACACATATACACACACCCCTTCAAGAGGAAGATAAGACATGATATCATTGTAGATCTAACTGTATTTCTTTTGGAAAGTGCCTCTGGCTATCAATAAATATTTCTTTTTAACTTTGCCATTAAAAAGCAGCAGAGATGAAAGGTGGCATTATTTTTTTAAAAAAGGAAAGGAAACGCAAGTAAAAGAACAACAGGGATAGGATCCTGTTGTGTAATAATCAGTCCACATTTCAATGAATAAGTAATATTTTTCACAAGCTGAAGCTAGATAGTGGATTTATTTAACCTCTGAGGGTCAGGTAATAAATACTAAGTGAATTATTCAACCCAATGGCTAATCAATACAATTCAGTGATATATTTTTTGTGTTTCATAAAAGGTTGTACACTAAAGGCAGTGAGCAATTATGGAAATTGGGCCCGAGTGGCACTCAATTCTCCTGTTACTTGAAACCCCGGCACCACTACCTTGACAGCAAATCGATTAGTGTGCTCGTGAAGGAGCTCTGTGACCTCTGACCTGCTTCCAGCTCCATCTGACGGCCTAGAGAGCATTTTATATTTATTTTATTGAATTAACTCCATCTTGCCTGCATGGCAATCTGCGCATACGCCACTGATGGAACAAGGCAGCTACAGGCCTGTTAGCTTAAGGAAACACATTCAAGGATAGTCATGTTGGTCATGCAGCAAAATACAACAAAATGCAAAATCCACTATGCAGTGTTACCTTTTGGGGCCAACTCCAAAGCATAAAATACATAATTCAGGCTTTTAAATCTCCAAGGGCTTTTCATCAGGCAAAGATGTTAAAAATCATACAGAAGAAGAAAGGTGACAATGTTAGAATCACAGGCTTATATTTTGTCTCAGATGTTACTCTGTTGTCAGTTAAGAGGGTATTGAGAGATCTCAGTGTAGGCAGAGGCTACTCTCCTTCCTGGCCATGGGAGGACTAGGGATAAAGACCAGTAACAGACAGGTGATAAAATTTCAACTCCCATTAGCAACAGAAAAATACCCTCCCTTGAGATCCAGCTGTCCTGGTCCTGTGAAAACCTAATTGCCCCTTTCTTAGGCAGAGAACACTGAATTTCTCAAGGACTCTCTGTAGAGCTAGATCTGGAAAAACTTTTAGGTGCTGTATAGGTAAAACTTGCCAAAGAATGACACTGGCATAAGAAAGGAGCAATTAGCTTCACACAGGAAAGGGACAGACCTATTAGTTTAAGGATATGCTCTGAGTGTTCAGCTAGGATGAGCTCTTCATTGTAGTTTTAATGCATCCACGTTTGGTGTGAAGAGGGCATTTTCAACTGCATCTTCCATGACACAACAAAAGGGCTGTGCTTGTAAACAACTGAATTCAAGCACTGGATAATGTTTTTAGATTTTTAGACTTACTTGAAAGGAAGCTTCAACGATTCAATGAGGCTTTCTTCCTAGTAAATGTACTGAGTATCAATGTCTTACTTGTGTAAGGAAGACCACTAAAGATTAATAGCATTTTCCACCCAGAAATTAAAATCAACATAAACCATACAAAGCACTTTGGAGACTGTTGAATTGGCACAGTTGTTCCACCCCGTAGGCCCAATGGTACCAGCAAAGCATATTGTTCTCTACTTTGCAACTTCTTGTGAACTAAAAATTTTTTAGATCTATCAATCAGAGTTTAAGACACCGTACATACAAAGTCTACTTGAAGGTGTGATTCCCTAAGCACAATTAGCCACTATGCAGCCGGAGGGGAGGGGCAGCCACAGCCACCAGAACACAAGGAAAAGCACAAAGATCAATATAACATGAGTCCTGCCAGGGTAGCCTAGCAGGAGAGTCCCGTCCTCCTTTGTTCTAATTTTCATGCAATATTCCAGACACAAAGGCTTGTTCCAGAGAGACAAAGACTGACAGACAGCCATGCCTTGTCTCCACCTGCACACCCATTTCTTTGGAGAAAGAAAAGGCCTTTGGAGGCCATACCTTGTGTTATAATGCCTCTCTTGAAAATCTAGTGCAACCATGATCATTAGCTGCTTAACACAGTTTGTGTGATAATCCATGGGGAAGATGAACTCCCTAAATAAACATATAGAGCATAATCAATAATTAAAACGGTCTTTATCTCTAAAGATAGGTGCACCTATAAAAACACAAGATTATTTCGATGCTTCCAGGATGGGAAAAAATATATTTATAATAAATGTACATATGAGCTGTTGATACTGGAGTTCTCCTACGGACCTTTTGATACGTGATATTCAAGGTTTCCTTCATTAAAGATTTCCCAGTATGGATCCAATGTACCTGTCAATATTTAAAAGAAATGTACTACTTCTTGAAAATGTGTACTCTGTTTCTACAATTATTCTTTTTGAATAGAACCAATTTCTGCCTTAATAATCTTTGCAATATCAAGGGGATTGACTGACTGCACAAAAGAAATAAAGCACTCACAAATGGAAAATTGTCAGACACTAGTTCTAACATTACAACCAGAGGACTTGAGCATTTTTTTTCCTGGAAAACCCTTTCACATGTTTCATGCATTAAGCCATGAATTATTATATTTGTCTCTTTCACTCTCAAGACCTGTACAAAAGCGATTACTTCAGTCATTTTTCAATATTACTTCCATTCCCAGGAAATGCATTTTCAGAAGTTATTTATTTTGCACAGTGTGTCATGTTGTTATATTGTACTAGTTAAAATAAAACTGCTGTAGGCTTCTGCATACATTTACATCCCCCACCACACAATGCCAGGGGAAGCCAAGATGTTTCAAGCTTTGTATGTTTTATTTTAAATCTCAGCATCATTCTTTATCAAGACTGGTGACGATTTTTAAAAGCAGTAAATTCAGTTACCAAAGTAATTCAACTATAAAACTGCCTTCATGTGGTAAAAGGGGCTACTTTTTCCCCTTTAATACTCATTTTTAAATATTAACTGACTCTCCATCGTTTGTTTTGTTGTTTATCAAGCTTCAAGTGAGTTATTGACATTTTACACCCCTCCCCCCACAACCATGCTTGTTCAAGCAGAGGTCAATTGCACGTTCACACTAGCACACTTAGCTACAGAGCACTCTTCTCCTGAGAAAATCTAACTGCCAAAACAACACAAAGCAATGTCGCACATATCTAAGGTGCATTATTTTTTCACTAACCAACCTCTCCAATAACAGCTGCAGATTCTGATCTTTATCCAGTCATTTCCTACAAGTATAAAAGATCTAGTTTGACACAGTGCTCTTACAGATTGCTCATTTCAGGAGAAAGAGAGTCAAGTGTAAACACACTCGGGGAGATATGCTAACCTGTTCCGCAGTGAACTGAATGGGGCAGGCTATGCGTATAAGAACTCTCTATACATGCTCAAGCACTGGTCCTGTACTCAGATCCCTACTCAGCCATGAAGCACACTTGGTGACACTGGACATGTCATTCAGTCCGTCCCTCAGCCTTTCTCTCTGCCTGACTTACCTCACAGCACTATTATGTGGCAACAGTGCAGATTAGTGGGCCAGAGGCCAAAAACAGGCATGGACCACCACCACCCCACCTCTTTTTAAAAGAGAAGCCACTGCAACCACAATTCTTTCCTGGTTCACCTCTGCCCATGAACATACATGTTCACCCATGTGCACGCGCACATACACATACATCATACCCTCTAGTATTTCACAGATGAAAACTGGGACACCTACGGCCAAGCAACATCAGAGTGTGGTCAAGAAAGCAAAAATTATTGAGGAGGAACATACCAGCAGCTAGGAGAGATTACAGCAGTTTGGTGTTCCCTGAACCTACTGCAAAGGGCAAGAATCCGCCTGTTCCTCTCTTTTCCTACCTGCTGACTACTTTTGCACTTTGAACAAAACTGGCAGCAATGGAAGTAAACTGAGGATAAAGGGGGAAAGGGAGAGGAGAGATAAACTGGGACATTTTAAAGGCAACAAAAAAGTAGGACAGAAGACTAATTGGGGCTACCCCTGCAGAATCAGGAGAGCTTAAGAGCATGCCTGCTACCTCTTGTCTCTTTGTAGGATCATAAGTGGAAGATGGTGTAGGTAAAATTTCTCTCTCTCTCTCTCTCTTTTTCTCAGCCTCTCTCAGGGGTCATTTTAGCTGCCATTCATTCTGCTTACTCTCCCCGCTTTCTCTTTCCATGGCAAGGACCAGTGGGCAAGAGCAAGTAGCTTCCAGCAGCCCTAATAGCCTGGCAATAGTCTGGGTTATATGGATAAAATGCCCTAATAGTCTGGATTATGTGGATAAAATGATAGTCCTGTGGATATCACGGGGACGGGGAGGCAGAGGAGAAAGGACAGAGATAAGGTTTATTTTTCTGATTTCAGAGTCACACAACCAATTGATTTCCTCCAATATCAACTGGGAATAGACAAATCCTTTTCCCCCACACATCTGGGGAAAGTTTAAATTAGTGACTTAGTTACCTCTGTTAGGATAACAGAAAGCATTTAGATTTTTTTTCTTAAAAGAATGGGAAGAAATGAAAGCTCAGAGGGAAATCAGCTATGTGGTTAAAGGGCAAGATTCAAAAGATCATGTTTCAAGCCATTGAGATATTGTCACAGAGAGGAAATCCAATCTAAGTGAAGCCAAAGAAAGGATATGGTTATACTGAGCCAGAAGACCACAAGCTCATTTGTCATGCCAATTCCACTTGTTTTCTCATCTGATTTGTAATTTAGTGGGGGCTATAAATATTGGAGCATCTCTGCTATAAACCATCCACCAAACTGATCACGTGGCAAGGTCTAATTCCTGTTCTCCAAAATTGGGTGCTCTCAGGCACTACACTAAACTAATGCAAGAGACAGTTTGACATGGTGCTGAGAAACTGCAGCTCTCATCCTCAGACAGCTGAATTAGAGGCAGGGGGGAAGCTTAAATATTTAATCAACAGATCTGCAAAAGCTCCGAGCTAAAGCTCTGAAAGCATCCATGGAGGAAGCCTTGAAAATGGCTGTGATCCAAATTACAAGGGGACATTTTCCCCTTCTGAGGAAACTCTGGCAAGAGAGCTACCAGGAAATCTTTCAGAATTTTTAAAATTTTTGCTGTTGTTTTTGTTGTTGGCCACCCCTATGTATATTGGCTAGTTGTGAGGGTTTTTTTCCCCCTAAAGAAACAGAAAACAAGAAAAGCATTTCTGAGAAATTAGCAGACCAATAAAATACTAGACAGGCAGTGCTTTCATGTTAATACAATAAGAAAGCCACGAATATTTTCTTTCTTAGTTTTGTTCTTGATTAACAAGGAGAGGAGAGTGGAGTACTTTAAATACCACAGAGTTCTCAAGCTTTACACCAAAGAGCCATCTATTAAATGCAATTTGGACCATAAATCACACTTTTGGACCTCGCTTACAGCACATGAATCTGTTCTCATCTTTGATATGCTTGTACAGCTTTCATTGACACTAATGGGACTTACACATGCTGCTTATTAATGGATAACTAGACCTCTTGCTGTGTCAATTTATGGATGGCCAAGCTCCGCATAAGACATACAAACTGTACTGATATTTCTACAACTCCAGTATTTCTGCATCCAAAACAAAGAGTTGTCTGCTTAGTGTTACATTGATGGGAGAGGTCTTCAAAAGGTCTGCTCTTGTTGTGTCAGTTTACCATATTTTTGCTGCTTTTATCAGCTGTTGTTTCAGTACCATTTTTAAATATTTCAAGATGGTTTTCTACTTCATAGCAACAGTGATGCTGTCACATGGCCATATCTGATTGACCACATGGCATGACTGTTGCTAGGATGAATAGTGTGAATTTTTTTGAAAAGCACGGTGTTAAAGCAACAGCCACGAAGCTCATTCTGGAGGGTCATTACAATGCCAGGCCCTGGGAAGGAACGAACTGAATGTGCTCCAAGAGGAAAACATAAGAGCCACAAGAACCTTCTTGGAAGACATCAACTCTCCATGAAGTTCAACATCCTGTTTCTCACAGTGGCATCAGCTGGATGCCACTGAGAAATTCAAAAGCAGCACAGGAAGGCAAGAACCATCTCTTACCACTGATTTCTAGAAAGCAATATTCAATTGCATATTACCTCTGAACCTAGAGGCTTCAGTATCATGGAACTAGAAGACTTATTCTCCATGAAACTGTTCAAACCTTTTTCAAAAGCCATCTAAGCTAGCATCCAACACCAGCTATAGTGGCAACAAATTCTATAGCTCAGATAAGCATTTTAGGAAGTGGCACTTACTTTCATTTGTCCCAAATGTACTGCAAGTCAGTTCCAACAGATGACTCCAAATTCTCCTCATATATAATGGTTTTCTCTATTTATTTTTTTTTAACACCATGTGCAGTTTTAAAGTTTTCTGTGATGGCTCCCCTCAATAAACCTTTTTTTTCTATACAACACACACAAAATGCTTTAACTTTTCCTTCTGGGGAACGTACTCTAATCCCTTTACGATTTTATAGTCACCTTCTTCCATCTTATTCTGTTCTCAGCAATACAATATATACATACATACATATATATCTGAGACAGCGCAACTAGGACTTTAGACAATATGACAAATGTATCCACATCATAGGTTTGAATAAAGCAGAAATGGGATGCCCCTTCAGATGATTTTGGCCTGTAGTACCCATCATCCCTCCATCCCTGTGGAGACTGATGGGAACTGCAGCCCAACAACATTTAGAAGGCCACGCATTCCTTAGTCCAAGCACAAGGAGTCAGCATGGTATAATGACGAGCACTGGACTAGGACCCTGGAGACTTCAGTTTGATTCCCCACTTGGCCATGGAAACCCACTGAGTGACCTCGAGCACATCACATACTCTCATCCCCAGAAAACCCCACGATAGATTTGTCTTAGGGTCACTCTAAGTCAGAAATGACTTGCAGGCCAAAAACAACAACAACACCACAAGAGGATCTCCTTGTGTGCTCCCCTGAATAAATGCCAAAAAAATGATATGGTTCTTTTTCTTTTGCCCCCACTATTCTTCCTCATACTTGTTTATTTTTATCTAGGTGTGCAGCAAGTTTAAAACACAAACGGAGGAATACAAACATATTTGTAGGCCTGTGCATGTTAATATTCAGTATATACTATGTATGCTGGTACTGATAGCATCTGTTTCTATACTTCCCCCAACTACTATTGTATTTATTAAATACAAACCACACAGTATGTTTTAAATACAACGAGAAGGCATTCGTTGAAAATATGCATGTTCTGCCATGACACTAAAGAATTTTGAACTATTTAAGTTTTCAAAAAGCAGAAAAGACTTAAATTCCACCAAGGACAAACCTGTTCAAAGGCAACCACACTGCCATCATTGTAAATCTCCACACACTTTGCACACTTCTCCACATAGATTTGGGCTACAATATTTAAACACTTATTTGAAAGTAACTCCCAATGAACAAAGAAAAATTTGCTTGCTCCTTCCACATAAACATGGAGAGGTTCACTTTGCAAATCAGTAATCCAGAGTGTGCACAGTTAACTAGGCCACCTCATTATGGCCAAGAACAACAAAATATAATACAGAGGGGGAGGGCTGAGAAATGTATGTATAGTTAGTTGGGATTGGTTGTATAGTCGGGATTGGTTTGTTGTTTTTAATTTGTATTTTAATTTTGTTTTAATTACTACTGTTGTTTAATATGTGTTTTAACTTTTATATGTTATAGTTTTAACTATGTTTTCTTTTTAAACTATTGTAAGCTGCTTTGAGTCCTTTCAAGGAAAAAAGGAAAAAGCAGGGTATAAATAGGGAGAAGGAGGAGGAGGAGAGGCAGCAGCAGCAGCAAGACTAACATGGAGCAATATTATTCATTAAAATCTTCAGTGCAAAGTAAAGTGCATCAGTTACAAAATCTCCTTGAAAGAAAATGTTAATAAAGCCATTATTATTAGGCAATCCCCACCTCTAGTTGACCTAATCCTGTATGTGCACAGAATCAGGAAGTGACGAGTCATATTTTTTGGAAGTAGCATTCTTAAACTGCCTCTTTAGACAATGGTATCACAACTTTATAATTAGTTTGTTCTGTTAATTGAACTAGTGTGCATAGTATTGACTGTGATGGTGTATTGGCTATACAACAAAAAGATTCATCCATTCAGTCAGCCATTCAGGTATTCAGCCATTCAATAGATAATTGACTTATAGAGGCTCTCCAGTGATCCAAAGGTACAAGATGCTGAGTTGTTTGGGCTACCCAGCATCACCATTTATTGTTGGCTAAAGTCCTTCAGCTGTAGGATATCAATGTAAGTTCCGTCTGAATCAAAATGCAGAAAGTTTCATACATTCAAGAAGTGCACCCTGGATATATCTAGGTATTATTTATTTCACAGTTCAAATAATCTCAGAGATAAATGTTATTTGTGTTTCTAGTATTATTCTCCCAGATAGAATGGGATTAATTTGAAGTACATAAACATAGCCTATGAAACAAATATGGCTGTAAGGATAATGCAGGAGTGCAGAAGGTCCACATGTATTTTTATGAGTCTGGGTGTATAAAATGCACCCAGTTGTCTTTAAACAGGATCAAGCAGTTTGAATTTACAGCAAATTTAATAAATGGAGACCCTAACTCTCACCTGGCAGTCCTTGTTTTATTATGAGCTTTACTTGAAAATATTACTGAAGGGTCAATTCTCGTCTACATACCAAGTGACAATTTTGAGTTAACTGTCTTATGTGCAAATGCTTAAGAAGACTTATAGGACTGTCACAGTATTTAACTACTCATTTTTGCTTGCATGATTGTTACTGATATGACCATAGAACACTGATCTGTCCAAAAGAGGATCAAAATTATAGAGTGGAACAGCAGGATTTATGAATGAGATATCTTTGGCTGCAAAAGCATTCCCATTATAGCACTCTGCCACCACAGAACTGCTGTGTAATTGGAAGAGATTTTTTCCCATGTACTAAAGCTATATTCAAACTGCCAAACAATAAGAGAGGAGCTTTTCTGAACAAGTATCATTACATACCTGCTTCTCCCTCTCTGAGTTATTTAGAAATAGATCTTATTCTTGACTAGGTGATTAAAATGGGTGCAAAAGTACCCTGTTTACATAAAAATAGAAAACCTTGAGCAGTGAAGGAGTCCTCTTTGAACAAAAGTCAGAACAAACATGTATATCCACTAGTGTGGCTATTTAAAGCTAAAGAATGCATGAATGTTTATTATTATGGGGAGTCATGTGGCTTTAAATACGCTTGTACAATTGTTCCTTTTGGATTAACACCAAGAGTTCCCACTCCAAGGCAGCAGAAGTGCTCTTAAAGCTAAAATATACTATACAAGCATTCCTTAAACGATGGCCCATGAGAGCCGACATGCAGCAGTCCCAGATACATTTAGGGAAATGACTGGTCATCACTTACACAACAGTATACATACATAAAATATATGTTATAAAATCATTTTTCCTCTTATTTAAAATAACCAAACACAAGCCTATGCCATTGGTTAAGATTATAGTCATCCTTCCACATTTGCTAGGGCTAGGTGCACAGGACCCCCATGAAAGTGGAAAAACCGTGAATAACTCTAGGCCCTCCCAAACCATATTTAACATACAAAAAAAGTGTGATCACCCTATTCAACCTACCATGGATTCCTTTGAGGCATCAGGGTTCCTTCGCAAGGCAGAAGTGGCTGGCTGGTGGGGCTCACCGCTACCTCCGCTGCTGCCCCACACCATTTTTAATAGGGACTTACAAGCCTCGCTCGCAGTCTCTCAGTCTCATGCAGCTTGCAGTCCCTATTAAAAATAGCATAGGGAGGCAGCAGAGGTGACAGCAAATAATCGTGAATAATCAAATCTGTGAAAGTGAAACCCCCAAACGTGGAGGGCTGACTGTATTTCCATTTTGCACATGCAAAATTAAGACTAGGCTATGGCCACCACACTTTGAGTCACTGAGCTCAGTTATGGACCTAAGTCTTCAAGAACCCAAACCTCACACAAGTCTATAGAGAAAGCATCAGGACCTCCCACAGCAGCTAGCAATCTAAACTGGGCTGGCTCTGGCTGATTCCAGCAGCTCTGGCAAAGGGGTAACCAGCAAGGTCTCCTCACAGCAGAGAGGGGGGGACACTGGCCATTCCAGTCCCCATGATCATTCTGGCTGCTGTACTACTTTCTCTGCCCTCCACTGCCTGTCTCTCTGGTCTCCATCACCCTGGTTATTCTGTTTCCATTTCTTATGCCAAGCATTTTCCAGATGGCAGTAAAAAGCAATCTCTTTGTTTCTTTTTCTTCAACATTTAGTCAGATGGGCATATGCTGCAGAGCACAGTACCTGATGCCAAGCCTCCAGCCACACTGACTGTCTTCATTTCCTGCAGAGTATCTGCTATGCAGCGTGTACCCACACACCAGGTACTTATGTAGACCAACACTCAGAAAAGTTACTTTCTGGACTGCAGCTCCCAGATTCCCCCCAGCCAGTATGGCAACTGAACTCCCAGACAAGAGACACAAGGTTCTACATCACAAGGGGAAATGAAAGGAGCAGAGCATGCTTCCTTCTGCAACCATTTACCCTCCAATGCAGGGAGGACAATGGAGCTGAGTGACAGGCCTGGGAATGATGACAAGTGAACACATCCATCCCTGCCTGCCCCATGCAGTTCTCAGAGGGGGAAGGGGATGAATACCTGACCAGGGCTAGCAGGGAAAAGGACATCTCTAAAACAAGCAATGGTCCACACCATTAACCAGCAGCATTCATTTTATTAGTTTTATTTATTTAGTTTACACTTTATCTTTCTCCCATCAAGGGATCAAAGCAGCTTACAAAAATTTAAAACAAAGTCGAAAACAATTCAGCAAGCAATTCTATTAAAAAGCACACAGTTAAAACAGTTTTAGACACATCTGAAACATAACTAAAAGATTAAAATGTAACCTTGTGCTGTAACAAATACAGCACTTGATGTATTCAAAATACCCTTCTGCCACATAACTTAAGCACTAACAGCTTGCTTAAACAAAAAGGTCTTTGCCTGCTGATGGAAAGAGAGCAGAGAGAGAGAGCCAACTGAAGCTCCCACAGAAGGGAGTTCCACAACCAAGGATCTCTCTCATGACCAGTAGCCAGTGACGCTGTTTTAACAGGGGAAGGTATATGTTCCCTGTAGCCAGCTTCAATCAGCAGCCTGGCCACAGCATTTGAGACCCGCTGAAGTTTCAGAAAGTTTCCAAAGGCAGGCCCACATAGAATGTGTTAAAGTAATCCAAATGAGACAGAATCAAACTATGTGTCACCATAACCAGATCTCACATCTCCAGGAATAGATGCAGCTGGTACACTAGTTTTAACTGTACAAATGCACTCCTGACCACTGCCAAAACCTAGGCATCCAAACTCATACCCAAGTCAAGACTACACCCAAACTGCAAACGTGAGACTTCAGGAGGCATGTGGCTGCCTGCAGCGCAGGCTGAATCCCTATTCCTTGATCTCTTATTTGCATAGTGTTTCCTAAGGTTTGGTTCCTGATGGATTACTGTGACCTTTTTAACTTCAACACCCTATTATGAATACAGATGTGTATCACACCTATGTGTTTCCCTGGTGCTTGGAAGCAGCAGACTGACTGAGCCCTCACTTACGGAAAGTGCAAAGTGAGGTATCTCTCCATGATTCCATGGTTCGCTTTCCTCCCTGGGTGGCATGGAGTTTGAATTATGCAGGTTCGGCTAGCAATTATGATAGGTCTCTTCCATGTCTGACCCTCCTGTACAGCAGCTAGTCACTGCACTCACTTCCTGCCAAAGCAGCACCCACAGTAAGGCACAAAGCCACTCTCTTTCAAGGCGGGAAATGACAGGTGTCAAACTGCATTTTACATTTCTAGTTTTCAGGCAGAAACTTTTCAGGAAGAAAATGACGCACAGACCAATTTCATGCAGAGGGACAGTACCGAGAGCAATGTGATACGGTCACTGGAGGTCAGGTTTCCTGAAGTGTTCAACTCCCATTTAAGAAATCTTAATAAATGTCAAGAGTTTTATTTTCAGAATTGCTGAATTCTTAAGAACTCCTGCTGCTTTACCAACCTTGAACTGGT
Source organism: Cyclura pinguis (assembly GCA_030412105.1). Classification (NCBI taxonomy): domain Eukaryota; kingdom Metazoa; phylum Chordata; class Lepidosauria; order Squamata; family Iguanidae; genus Cyclura; species Cyclura pinguis. Next base: position 104,510,609 of record CM059600.1, on the reverse strand, counting down.
TCCATGGAAACCTGGTATAGTGGCTGATGCCTGAGAGGTAGGTTCTTTACCTGGGACACATAAAGGACTCGGATCTCTTATACAAGAAGTGGGCAACTTGGTTTTGCAGTTATTTTAGACTACAGCTCCCACAGTTCCTTGACATTGGCCACGCCAGATGAGAGCCATGTGCCAAAGTAGGTGGAAGGCCACTATTTCCCACTCTGGACTGGCATTGCCCAAACATAAGGTACAGCAGTGTGCAAAAATAATATATCCAATTCTTTTCACTAACAACCATATAAAGCAAGTTTACATACATTCCACATCCTGAAAATGATGAATTGAGGCTGAAAGGGCATAAAACTGACTTGGGTGGGCTTATAATATTCTATGGTACTGTGTTTAAGGGTTGTGTAGTCTTCCAATGAATTTTAATGTTCTTAATGTTTTATGTTTTTAACAGTTTTAATGTTGTAACTTTATAAATTAATTGTTTTTAAATAACTCATATTTATATTGAAGCTTTTGTATAGTTTTTAATCTGTATTGTTTTTGAAATGTTATTAGCTGCCTTGAGTCTCGATGGGAGAAAAGCAGGATATAAATGAGGAGGAGGAGGAGCAGCAGCAGCAGCCAAAGGGGAAAAGAAACAGGGGAAAACTGTAGTTGCTAAGAAGAGAAAACTTTAATTCTCACTCAACAGTGGTCCTTCTCTGATGGTTGACAAGACAGCAACTATTTCAGAATAAAAAGCTTTCACCGTAAAATGCCAAGGCAACCTAGTAAATTTGAGCTGAATGGGCATTTAGACCCCAAGCCATATCAAACTTTACGTTCCCTGAAGCATCCCATTCTCTTCCAGTGAATCCACACAAATGTAATAAAACCATTAATTAGATGTGAATTAAAGAAACAAAAGAAAAGCCTCATCTACAGGGTACAGCCAGGGTGGGAGACTCCTCTATTATGAAGGAAACCATCTAAAGGCATATTGAATGATTTTGATCTACTGAATGTTTCTACAAATATTTGAGTATCATTTATTTATATTTTCTGTCTTTACATTGTAAAGCAACATTTCTCTTTCAGGAGCACTTATTTGAGGGTGAACATTGTGGCATATTAGTTAACTTCCTAAAAGCCACATCAAAGTCTTGAGTTCAAAGCTTTAAAAAGACTATCATATTTGCCATACATTAAAGATTTTATGATGAGATGAAGTGTTATTCTCTAGATTTAAGATCTAAAAACTCCTAGAGTCTAGAGCAGGAACAGATTATTGCTTTGGTATTATACACTGCACTAATACAATGATTATTCTGAGAGTTAACAAGGGATATAGCTGTTTTAGAAACTCCTCACAAATGAGGCAGCCTAGGGGCCAGTGGATGGCTTTAGAACAGAAGTTGTACATTTACTGTCATTAAGTGGTCTTGGTTGACAACCTGGATGGGAGGTCAAAATGGAGGGAAAAAAGCAGAGACCACATACAGTGGACAGCGTATCTATGGGGGTTCTGTTCCAGGAGCCCACATGAGAAAGAAAAAATGCAAATGCTCATATATCATAATATTAAATGGTGGCAATGTGCACGTGGATGCTTCAGTGCATCTGCATGCATGCCACTACCCATTTTCGATATAGGATGTGACATGGTCACAGTTGCTCAAACTCACACATCTGAAGACTGCAGGTAAGGAGGGCCTAATGGAGAAAGTTTTTGGAAAAAAATGATAATCAGATCATGAGACACTGGGTTTGTCTGATCCTTTTTATGGTCTTGCCACAAATCTAAACAATCACAATTTTGTGTTGTCATCCTATTCTCTGGGACTCAGGAAATTTACAGAATAATTTTCTTATTAACCGCACTTAGTAACAGTGAGCCACTGTGGGAAACAATAGCCAGCCACACAAGTCAATACATGTCTACTGAGAAGTCCTATTGAATTCAATGGGGCTTAGTCCCACATAAGAAGCCATAGCATTACAGCCTAAGGAACATGTAACATGGGCAGGTACACTTGATATCAGTCTACAGCAAAGCTTGGTATATCTTCTGAACTATATTTTTGTAAGTATTCCTCCACTGTTAGATTCTGTGAAATTTCCTGGATCCTGTGAAATTTCCATCATGACTCATTTGATCTTTTCCACCCATTTGGATAAGCCTTTGCTTTCCACCCTGAGGCATGGGAGCCAAGCACAGGTCCAGTGGGTACTGGTGGCTTTTTTCTCCGCAAGGTAGTGAATTCACTCTAGGATTCAGGCTGAACTTCAAAAGAGCTATCCAAAGTGCTAAGTCTATTTCTAGGCCAGGTTGCCGCATCTTGAGGATCACTGCTTCAAAAGTTTAGACTAAAATCAAGAGTGGTTTCACCACCATGACAGAGGAGCACCAGCAGCCCCTGTGTGAGTCTCAAGCCTATATGCTTCCTATTTGCCAATCTTCCATTTTCACTGAGCACAGACAAGAGCTTGAACAGGAACACCATGACATATATTTGAACCCTTGATTTCTTGATAGAGCTGCCTTGTATACAACAGTGGAAGACAACAGGGAAGCAATGGAAGGCAAGCTTTCAGTGTGTTTACTGTCACTTCCAATGCATTCATTACCATGGGTATTGAGAGGACAATTCACCAGACTCAGCCAAGCCCACTGATAGTTGACCTCTCATGATCTTCCATGGAAATGAATCCATTATGGAAAGCTATCTAGGAAATTGGATAACAGTTGGGCACCTGGCACAACAGTCACCTGCCTGTTATTTTAATGCAGGGACGGCAAGGTGGGGGGCCCAGATCTTGCAGGACTTTGACTCCCATCAGCAGTAACCAGTGTCACAAATGTTGAAGAATGTCAGGAACTGCAGTACAACATCTGAAGGACTGTACTTGGCCCATCTGCAACCTAAATCCAATTACTAGTTTCAGCTAGAGTAGACCCACTGAATCAATGGAAACTTGGTAAGTCAACACATTTGACTCCATGGGCCTACGCAAATGGGGATTAACAATTGGATTTTGACCAATCTTTCATTTTCAGAGAGGAATTCTTACTTCTAAATAAATGTTCTCATACAGTAGGCCCCTTATTTTGTTTCTCAGCTCTCCAATTTTCAGCTTCACACTGTCTTTACTGTTTTACTTGTAACACTGCAAAGAGTTCAGTGGTCAAGGGGAAATCTAATCACCCATAGTAGTATAGTCGTCGAAAAGAGAAGAAAACTTTTGCTTTAAGGAATTAAAAAAAACTGATCAAATATTTGCTCAGCCCTATCACCCTTCTTCTCCAAAAGTTCTGCAATTTAATGACCTCAGTCTGAAAGTTCCACAGACTACTCACAAGTGAAATGGACTATTGTTTATTTATTTATTCAATTTATATGCTGCCTTCCTCCCATGTGGCTCACAAAACTAAACAAAAATCAGCTAAAGACCCAACAATGAAAGTTAAAACACGATTAAAAATTATCACTTTAAAACCATTATATATTAAAATTATAAAAACATTCAAAACCAAAACAAAGTTAAAAATAAAAGTGCGCGCGCACGCACACGCACGCACACACGCACACACACAAACACACACACAAAGGTTTCCTGCAAGCAGTTATTTTATATGCAAAAAATGGTCTTTGCCTCCTGGCAAAAGGAGAGCAAGGAGTGGGCCAGCCTAGCCTTCCATATAAGGGAATTCCAGAGGATGGGAGCAGCCACTGAGAAGGGTCTCTCCTGTGTCCTCACTAAACCCAAGGTTTATAGTTACAGTATATGTAACCTCACGTGGTTTAATAATTGTAATTGTAAATATAACTCAAAATTATGTAAAAACTTTTTAGGATTAAACCATTAGGATTAGGATGATCTGGTGCTGTTATATAAACGTTAATTGTTTTTTCCCCAGACAGCATGGATTTGAAAAATTATCAGACCATAATTTCCCCTTATTTTTAATTTTCACCTCTTTCTTTTTTCTTCTGTTTCTCAAGTTCCTCTCAACTTACATGAAGAGAAATGTTAAATCCTACCCAAGCCAGTTAAAATTATTCAGGCACTAAGAGAGAGAGAGAGAGAGAGAGAGAGAGAGAGAGAGCATTTTGCGTTTTGGAGCAGAATGTACTCAGCCATCCATTAAATATGACAAGGTCTGCATTTTATTTAGACATTGCCATTAATAATGAAATGATGTATGATTTCCATTCTTGCAGCTCTTCCTTCCCTACACAATCAATTATACATTTAAGAAAAATATTTAGTTCATCTAAACCTACTCCAATTAACATTAGTAATACACCAGTATGAATTGGAGCAAATCAAAACATAATTGCTAGTAAGCACAAGGTAATAAAATAATCCAATCTTTAAAAGGGGCTACTGTTGTCTAAAACAGGGAGGGGCTTCCTCCTAAAAAAAAAAAAAGTAAAATAAGAAGTAATTAAATGGAATTATCCAGATGGCAATTCCAATGGTGAGGATGCACTTCTGTTTCCAGAGCCCTATGCATTTTAACACTTTCTTGAAAGGTGTAGTACACATCTATTTTTTTTAACTCAGGTGAAAAAAGGTGTGGTTTTGAGTATAGAAAACAACAACTCTTGCTCAATATGGCAAGGTGCATACAGGTTAATAATACTTCCAGTGAGCAGCTGGCAGCTATGGCTGGGGCAGGGGGGCGGAGGGGGCTGCCATGCAGGAGAAAGCCTGCAGGATCCAAAGATGGCTGGACAAAGGCTGGCATGCTAGAAACAAAGCCAAAAAAGCAACAGACCTTCGCAGTGGGCACAGAGAGCGCTATTATGATGGCAAACAGCTCCCAACATAGGAATCACTGGAGATTTACTGTATTCTACCTCCCTTGTCACCTCCTTGTGCACAGACTTCTCCTTGCTGTCCCTACATACACAATAAATCCTCTGTGGCTCCTTATCTCCCAGGTTGCTTCTAAATCCTAATTGCTATCTATCTCCTAAGCTGTCTGACTGCCACTTCCAGGCCTCAAAGCCTGAGTGATATTCTTGCTGGGCCTTCTTCTCGTTCAGGAGCTATACAGCAGAGTATGACAGCCCTCCTCCCTGCCAAAATGGTGTGGGACATCTTGAAATATGGCTGGAGCATTCTCACTGTACAGCAAGACTTCTATTTACCTTTCGCTTGCCTTCTGAGGTTAGGTGATAATTGGGCAAAGACTGTCTCACTGGAGGGAAGGGATAAACCTTCTAGGATCAGATCAATAACTGAACACCTAACAACACAATACTGTATCCACTGTAGATTCCCAAATCCATTCCCTTGTCAGTCTTATATTACTGGAGTAACATACTATTTAATGTACAGTATTCTCTGATAAGCCACTGTATGAGCACCTCATCTTAATGCATCACTATCTTAGTCACTGTGACATCTCTAAATTAGGCATGGGTGAGAAATTTGTTTCATCTATATTTCAATGCAAGCTTACTATTTGAATGTCCTGAACATGAATGAAAATGCTGCCAGATGTTTAAATCCATACTTTTCCAAAGTCTGTGGTGCAGTTTACAAATGAAAATGAACACTGAAATTATGTAGATTTGAAACAATATGTACAAAAATGTATATCTGGGGAAACAGCCACAAAAATACTTTATTCAGCAGAAAAAAATAAACTTGCAAAAATGCATATTACATGTACCTTTGAAGAATGCATGTATTTTCAAAAATATGCATGTGCATTTTCCCATGACCTTAAAATAAACTCAGTTCAATGAAGAACCGTGTTAGAACAAATTTAACAGTGGAGAAACAAGAAATTGAGCTTGACAGATTTGACCAACCCTACTCCAGTCAATGCATAATATACTGAAATGAAGAAACTCTTTAAGCAATGATGACATTTGTGCTTGGGACACTCCAATTTCAGATGGGCAAATAAAACTGGAATCCAGTTTAGGCATTTCTTCTTCTGCCTTCCCAGGACATACAGACCATTTGGTCATACAGAGAGGACTACTCCCTGTCATAAAGAACACTCTTTTTTTCAAATTTGTTTTTTTATTTGGTACTATTCTTCACTTCTGTTTATTTATCCCTATTTTTAATGCTACTTTGAACATGCCCAGCTGTGTCATTTTGGTTTCACAGAAAATGTAAACAAAAAAGCTGTCTTCAGAAACAGGCTTTCATTACATGAATGTATTTCTCATGCACTTTTGAGTTCTATGCCTCCCACTTTTCAATTTTAAAAGCAGGGGGAGAACCAGCCAGCACAGGAAGTTCTGAGTTCTCTAAAAAAGAAAGAAAATTATTTACCTGCACAACGTAAAGACACAACAAAAAATTAACAGGATTTACTTGCAATGAAAAGAAATACACTTAAGTCAAAAGTCACCTTTCTGCATGGTAAAAATATAATCAGCTTTCTTTTTCAGCGCTTGTTGTCATTCCAGTTCTTATTACTTTACAACCAGTTATTTAACTGATCTTGTAGCAAATGAGATAAAATTGGTAGCCAATTTTTCTGAAGAACAAGTTCAAGATTCCTCCTCCTCCCCCGCCCACCCGTTCCCACATCTTGCCTATGAAACATGCCTATGAAATATAACACTACCTTAATGATCACTAGGCCCCAGGCTTTCCAATGTGGCTTAACAGTAATTATACAAATGCTGAAAAGATGAAAAAGTGTTAAAAGTTCCTTACACCTAGTGACATGCTTTTGCCTCTTAAGGGAGCCTTCATAAAAAATAAAACGAAAAGAGGAAAGCAAAGAACAGAATAAAGTAAAGAGAAGTAGCAGTAGAAGGAAGACACAAATGTCACATCATCATCGTCGTCATCATCATCACCACCACCACCGTCATATCTTTGGACTGAAAAGAAAATCTAACCATAGCATAGATTGCTGTGGTTTTTAACTCACAAGACTATAATGATTCACTGAGCTCCTGAAAAAAGTCTTTCCTAACCCCTTCTCCCCCTCCTCTTTAAATCTCCAAACAAAAACACTCAGTGTCCCAAGCCGTCCTGCTCCAATCTCCAGAGTGAATCCCAACAGCTGAGGCAATGCTCTTTGCTTCTCACCCCATGTGCAACTTATGTTTCTACTTTCACTGGCGACACTCTGGAGCCAGAGCTTTTCCGTTCAGGGGGAACTCTGCTACATGTCGCTAACAACAACACAAACAGAGCCTGCCCCCTTCTTGTCCGAGCCTCACTGCCCACCATGAGCACAGCCCTATGGTCAGGATTTATAGCAAGGAGACACCAATCTAAGAACTGATTCATAACAAGCTACAATGCCACTACTCACTGAAGGTGGAGGGGGGTACATGCCAGAGAGTTCCCAGCTCTTCAGTACTTCTGCCTAAATCCAGACCTCAGTTCTACACTCCACACAATACCTGCCTCTGCAGGCTACATTTATTCAGAGCACACACATTTTATGTTTCATTAACATGATCCGGGATTTTAGTCTTTAGCAACAGCAAAAGCAACAAAAATATTTTTGTGACTTCTAAAAAAAATTCAGCTTTTAATTTTTGTTTTTGGGAAATTCTCCATCCCAGAGATAACTAACACAGCCACTGATAAATTCTCTATTTAGAAACATGTTACCTTGAAGCTTTCCTTAAGCTTTTTTTTTTTTTTGTATTTGTTTCTTTTGAACAACAGTACAACACTGATTCTCTGCTGAGAGCACTTTATATCACTTCAGTAAGTTGCCTAAAGACCTCTCCAGGTTGGTGCAAATAATGTTTACTCCCACTTCAAGGGCCCTTCACACTGCCAGAGTGGTGCAAATTGGCTTACACATAAATGAGAATGCGACAACATGGCTTTCTTTGAAATAAAAACAGGCTTGCCTTTAAAAGAGAAACAGAAGAGTGAGAGAGAGGAGGAGGAGGAGGAGGAGGAGAAAGAGAGATCAGAAGGCAAGACCATTAAAGGGAGATAAGAGGTTAACATAGTTTAGAAACACATTTTTTGTTGAAATACCCAGAGCTGTTGGTGCCTAACTTTCTGGAAAGAGTTTTTTTAAAAAATGATGGCTGAAATTCTGATGTGTTCTTGAAGTCACTGTGACCAAGGAAAATTATGAAATGTGTCCACTACTCATATAATTTGCCTCTGAAGCCAATGCTCTGCTGTCTCTCTTAACTTTACTAGCTCTTTTTAGAAATACTTGCTGGATTCCCAGCTCTAAGTTTAGGAAAGAGGGCCTACATGCTTCTTTAGTTCTCTACTCTTTCTACTAAGTCTTACCAAGTTTCTCTGGTTCTGGTTTCTCATAACCAAAAGAAGGCTCCTGGGAGACTGGACACAACATACCCAACAACTATAATGCAACACATGGCATATGACATGAAAAAAATACAACATTCTAATTGTGTATTCATGGGCTTCAGGCTCAGAATACTTTCCTCTATCTGGGGAAATTTAGTCATTGGACTGCAATCCCCAGAATTTCCCAGGCAGCACGTCTGCAAGCTAGGGGATTCTGGGATGCTGATTGAAAAAAAAAGTTATATTTCCAAGAGGAGAGGAGCAGAGAGGAGAGGGTGGAATCTTGCCCTTCCCAGTAGGCTCAAGGAAAAGCAAACAGCTGAAGCATCTCCTAGCTTGTGTGGGGTTTTTTTTGTAGTTAATATCTTTTGCCATCTTGATCACATTCTGACGTTGCTTGGTCACATGTATCCTAGTTTTCATCTGTAAAATGTTGGAAAGTATGCTCTAATACAGTGCCCAAGCCTTAGTGCAAAACAGCTTTATCACAATCAAAGGTGTTTCATTCAAGACAAAAGTGTATACATGGAGCTCATTTCTATGCAGGAAACCCCATATTTCTTTCATTACAGTGACACATGGAGGAAAAACCACAATGGGCATCCTGTTGTTTGTCATATGTAGTCAAGGCAGACCAAATGTGTGCACTTGACACATATTAAATTACATGCAAGATTCATGCAACTATATTCACAGATTTACTTTCATGTTAGAAACTGATCTTATTTGAAGTAGTCTTCTATCTGTATAAAATGTCCTCTTGGGTTACCTGGCCTTCTCATCCACTTACTCAGTCTCACATGCACTTAGGAATGAAACTGTCAACAGCACCTCAGTATCACTTCCTGCCTCAAGAGACTTTGTAACATCCATGTAGCTTTCTAGAGATCTTGACAGGTCATCATTTCTCTTTTGACAGTCCTCACTGACTTTTTGAGGATCTCATGAGTTAAATCATTTTGCAGTGTTATTGGAACACAGAGATCTGTACCATGAGACTGATGTGACAAATGTTTGGAGGCTGTCTCATTTTTCTTCTCCAAAATCCCTTCCAAACTCTCCTTCTACCCACAGCACCAAGGATGTTGATGCAGGCACCCCTTAGTGTGAACCAACGCCCTCTTCCCCCTTGCATAAGACATATATGGATACACCAGGAAAATTAAAGGGAAAACATTAATAAATAATAATCAAGATCATCTACAGGTTTAATGATGAGCTATTAAACGAACTGTAAAACACACATAACTCACGGTAGAAGACTGTACATTGTCAAAACTGGCATTAAAGTGTATGGAGATAATTAAGCAATAATGACCTCGGCATGGGGCATTTCCTGGGAATTAATGACCAGTTAGGAGGAGCTGATGTCTTGAGGCAAAACCGAGGGCCATTAACTCCAAATGGTCATTAATATTCAGGAAATGCCCTATGCTGAGGTCATCATTGTGAACATAAGACAAAAATGGAAGAAAAGCAATATGCCTATGGATTTTTATTGACAATGTTTAAGGGTGATAGGATGTCCTTCTGATTGCACTTGGCACTTAGCTCTGTCTAGATTATTCCAGTCAATTGCTTAAACTGTCTCTCAAAAATGAGTTCATTCTTCATTGTATTTACTAACACAGGGAGGGACCAGCTCTGTAGCCCCTTCCAAAATAGATCCCAATATGCAAATACGAAATGGTGAAATCCCTCATATATCAAAATCATATAGATCGCAAGATAGATATAGTTAAGTAGGTTTGTCCATTCTGTATACCTGAAGATTTTTAGTGTGTCTTTTGAAGATGAAATTGCTTCCTAGAAAGCCATTTTATTTTTCTATGTCCATGTAGAATTGCCTAATAAATATAATAAACAACAATAAAGTTATAAAGTAAAGATTTGGCTGTTGCAGCAAATAAAGACAATCTCCAATAAAGATAATCACTAAATCTCATTAAAACAACAGCAGTTCTTGAACTGTGGCTGTAAAAACCCTGTTCCATTGGTTTGATTAGACTTGTCCTGACTGGCTTTATCTGAATTAGCGCCTTGTTGAATAATTAGGAAGATAGGAGGAAAACAAAATGCTGCTCTTGGATGTGTATGTCTAATGTGTATGAATATGTTAGCAATAATACACTTCAGTGGTTCTTGGACCCCACTGAATCCTTCATCCTTTCTATCCAGCTGATGAAAATCCACCATCTTGACAGATTATGGAAACCTGCCACTTTGTGCAAGATGCAGCTGACTATGACAATATCATCTTTGTCTCCTTTGTGAACTTACTCTCTGGCAGCCTTCAGGAATTACAGGAAAGTTGATTTCTGTATCTTTTTGCAGTATACTTCTTATCCCTCAGTAAATTCCAAGCCATTCTCTTCATTCATCTTGCTCCCCACTACAATTACTGTTGCATGTTATTCTAATCGTTAAAATCATCTTTCTGAAAATAAGACATTCATACTCATACATAAAAAGGAAGACCAGCCAAGCCCTTTCATTGTGCCTTCTTCCCTGCTTCTATTCTTTCCCCAAGAAATCAAGTACTTCACTCAGAAAACACTGAACTATAGCACTACAATAAATTTAAACTGAAAATAGTCTGACATGATTTGATTGGTTGAAAACAAGACACAAATTATGTCTTATCAGCTTTAATAAAGATGCAACAAGATGCAAACATGGATAAGAATCAATCCCATTTTATCATTCCTTACTAGGAATAGAGCATTGATTTAAACTTGTCTCTCATTTCCATTCCGTTTAACACACTAACAATACTCATAAGTGATGCATTTCAGGGTGAACTCTCAAGAAACAATTTGCAAGAGAAATATTTGACAAAGAAATGCACAAAATAAATAAAAGATAGAAAGAAAACAAATAAAAAATAAGAAAATAAAATAAATGCATAAAATAAATAAGTGGTCACAAAGGACCACAAGTTCAACCTTCTTGAATAATCATTTTTTTATACAGGGTGAGCCAGCATGGTGTAGTAGTTTTAGTGCTGGACTGCAGCCCTGGAAACTAGGGTTCAATTCCCGGCTCAGCCAGAAAACCCACAGGGTAACCTGGGAGCATTGCCCCCTCAGCCCCAAAAAACCCCATAATAGGTTTGCCTCAGGGTCACCATAAGTCAGAAATGACTTTGAGGCACACAAAAAGAAACTGACCAGAAGTTCTTGAAGATGCCATCTCAGAAGAGGCATTCTGACAGAAAGGAGAGGGAATGCCTTCCGAGAGATTATGCCTCCTTTCCCATTTGAACAAAAGAATGCATTCTTTTCTTCAAAATTGCTGTGTTTACTAATATACAAATTTATGCAGGTTTAATTCACTTTATGAGTAATCAACTCAAATTCTTTTAATCAAGTGATACTTTTTGGTAGAACATAAACACATTTATTTTTAACCAACACAGGCTACAATCCATGCAAATTTAGAAGCTTAAAAGTGTGAATTTTAGCTGACTTTAAGCATGCCTTTAACTTAAATTTGACAGCACTGTATCATGTATGATTACATGCAGGTATCATTACAGGCACACAAACCAATGGATTAAGGCCAGTTAACTTGGCAGTTTCCAAACTTCACTCATTAGTTAGCATTAGGCAAAGTAACGTTCCTGTGCTTAGCCCTGCAGCTGTGGTATATCAATCTTTTGGTCCCACCAACATCACAGGCATATTTTGTGAGCACATGTGAGAGGGCCGTCCTGGTGGCTGCTCCCATGCTGTTCCAGTCCTCCCCATGAGATATTAATCTGGCCTCCTCACTGCTTTCCTTCTGCTGCTAGGCAAAGACCTTTCTACCTAGACAAGCTCTGCAGTATTAACTGGTAGCTGTGGAATGGTCTTTTATAATGAGGGGTGTTATACTTGTATCCTCATTGTTATGTTATCGATTGCAGTCATCCCTCCACATTCACCAGGGTTAGGGGCTAACCTTTCACTGTGAACATTAAAAAAAACATGAATAGGCCCTCCCAAACCATATTTAACACACAAAAAAGTATGATCACCCTATTCAACCCACCGTGGATTCCTCTGAGGCATCAGAGTTCCTTCACAAGACAGAAGTGGGTGGCTGGTGGGGCTTACTGCCACCTCCACTGCTGCCTCACACCATTTTTAATAGAGACTTATAAGCCTCGTTTGCAGTTTCTCAGTCACATGAGGCTTGCAATCCCTATTAAAAATGGCATAGGGAGGCGTCAAGAGGTGATAGCAAATAATCCGTGAATAACCAAATCCGCAAAAGTGAAACCCGCAAATGTGGAGGGTTGACTGCACTGCTGTTTTTAATAGTACAGTTTATTTAATTTTTTTCTTTTAGGATTGCTTTTCCGCTGTATTTTGTTTTAATCTTCTGTAAACTTCTTTGGATTCCATATTGGGAGAAAAGCAGGATATAAATAAAACAAAATAAATAAATAGAAACAGTAACCTTAACCTAACTCTAGTGAATGCTGAAGGCTTGATTTAAAATATTCCTAAGTACTGCTGTTTTTTTTAAAGATATGAAGAGAGAGAAGGAGACTGGAGATTAATGCAAAAACAAAATACACCTTTTACTGATTTGTGATTTTTTGTAAAGTGTGGAGAAACAATTCTCCATAGAAATACTAACAGAGCACATCCATTGCCCAAGTGAAGTCCAGTTCCTAAATGTCCACATCCCTCCCCCTTCACTTATCTTGCTTTCTCACACTGCTCCTTTTACAGTGTCTTCAGGGCTATTCTGCTAAGGGGAGAGCACTGAAACTTACATGTGTATGAAACAAGAGGTTCTCGCTGTTGCATTTAATCTTACCCTAATAGAAGTAGGGAGCAGTGGATCAAAAACCTAGCAATGAATAATTATAATACAGTGAGATTAACATAAAATAAGGCCTATTTAAGTTACAGTAATATTGTAGTCTGAAGGGGAAAAAAACAGGAAAGAGGCAAATTAATCAACTTTCCTATTGTAGTTTCACACTTTGTTCAGAAGTGTTGTAATACAGTAAATGAATTGAGAATCCTATAAGCTACTTAGGAAACAAAAGATCTTGAAACTTTTTTTTTAAAGACAAACATGTATCTGACACTAATTTCCATTAATTGGTAGGAAAGGGAATAAGGAACACACACACCACAATGCCTGCAATAGTAAAACAATAACAACAAGAGTTTTGAAGTATGCATGCCAGACTGTTGAGACAGCAAATAAGAATATTTAGTAATGCTGTTTAATCCTCCTTTTGTGAGAAATACATTGCCATGAATATTCCAAATTGTTATAAAATAAAGAAGGCAGAATGATAGAAAGAACTCTTTTCCCTACATATTAGCTTTCCTTTTTCATTTCCAATCCGGAGGAGGAGGAGGAGGAGGAAGAAGAAGAAGAAGTGGAAGAAAACAAGAAAACAAATCTAAGTATTGAATTACCAGCATTTCCTTTTCAGTGCTTATACTTTTAGAAGTGCGGACAAAAATAAAGTCACTAAATAAAGGAAATTAGGACTTGTTAACACATATAATTTTCAAAACCACAAGTGGAATAAAAGGCAGCAGTGCAGAAACTGTTATAGACTGGAGATAAAATTATTCAAGTGTGCATTCAAGTAACTTTGCATTTTAATTTAACCCTTTGAAACATTAATCAAACCATGGCTAATTATAGGAATTAAGGAATTAAACGATGGAATCTTCTGAAAGATATTATTTAAAAGGCAGTTTATACAATTACTTGTATAGATGTTTGCTTTAAAGAGGGAAACATTTCTAGTATAATGAAAAGGGTCTTAGAAAATTAAATTAACAAGGGGGGACCAGGCTGATATGAAACTAAATTAGCATCAAATGCAAATTACAGGGTACTTAATGGTAGAAACAGGTGCAGAGAAGGACCCTAAATGAGATAAATGAATAAAACATCCCTCTGCACAAATGTGGAAGCTGACACAAAGTCAATGATATGAATAATTCAGCAGTCTCTGCACTGCTGTTGAGGTCAGCTTTCCTTGACCCTTGAAACAGGAAGTAAAATTCTGTCCAAATTTGAATGTCTAGAAATATACTAGCTTTTAAAAAAAAAAAGGCAAAAAATGGGGGTGGAAGGAAATGCATCTTTTAAAAAAGCACATACAGATATAATGATACATGATATAATAAAGCATGGTAACAAATGGAAATATTAAGTGAATGTATCACAAGAACAGCAGAAAGGAGTCCTGAAAATCTGAGTCATTAGGATGTTAAAATTATTTCTTTCAACATGTAATTTTCTGAAAGGTTTGTATGTCAGAATATTCAGGTCAGATAATGATTGGAATATGTACCGTGCTAAACGGTTTCAACCTTGTTTAAAAATACTTCATTTGTGCTTGAGCACATTATTAATAGTGTCAGAAACATGTTAGATTCCAGGCATCAGCAGAAGCATTTTAAAAAAATACATTAAGGCTTTTCAAATTAGTTGTACAAAGCTGAACAATCCATCATTTTGCTGTTGTGAGTCTTCTTACAAAAAAGACACACAGAAAGTCTATTTTTCACATATCCATTTCCTGTATAAATTTTAACATAAAAATTAAGAAATTATTTTTAAGCACTCACACAGACCAGTTCAAAACACAGCTGTTTTTGCTTAAAAACAATACAGAATACATTTGTATATTGCTTTTAAAATAAAAATAGGAAAATTTATCTGCTCCCCCACCACCACCATCGCAGGGGTCCATTTTGCCTAAATTCAGTAGTCAAATAACAGGCTTACCAGAGAGAGCACAGACACTCAAGAAAGATTCCATTTTACATAATTTCAGGCTAAAGGTATGATCCTAATTCCAAATTAAACTTGGCACTTGCATTGATTAATAAGAAGTGACAAACTGCTAGTTGGTCTAATGTGGAAAGACAAGAAGACTATGTTCCCAATAGAGAAGAGCTGCATCTTGCCCTTGCAGGCAACAAATGACGATATCTGGGAATTAAAAGGGTTTTGGTTTTTTTTCTCTGTTCCTGTGCATGGTATAACCTGCTTCAGCAGTGTACCTCTGCTCTGCGCATAGCACGACAGATATAGCATTCGTAATGCCTGTTTAATTTCAATGTCTACATGGTGGGGGGGGGGTAGGGGTTTAAGAAGTGAAACACCTCCTGGTGGAGGAGTTTCTTATAACAACTAGGTCTAAATAGTAGTTGCTCTTGAATTAAAGCCTGGCAGCAGCAGCAGCATTAACGATGTACATTAATTAGATTGACAGAATGGTTCCTGGCATTGTATTCTGATGTGTGGTAAACCAAACACTGCTTATTTAGGGTTTTAGTTAATGACTAACCTGGGCTTTGGTTTTTGTGTGCAAAGTGGCTCTCTCCTAAATGACAGCTATGAGAACACAGCTGGTTCTCATTTAGAAGCAAGCAGTTTTTCTATCACCAAGTGCTTTTTGAAAAAAAAAAACATAATAATTTGGACAATCTATGACTACGTGCTTTTGAAAGTCGTGAGGAGAAATCAGACTGTGGCCATAACTGAAGTCACTCCTAAAATGTCTAAAGAAGGAAGGTATAGTAAGTTGGGGAGGCAATGTTTCAAACACTATAAGGAGAGTATTTTAAAAACACATTAAACATTCAAATTTTGAAAAAGAACAACCCCCCCCCCCCATCCCTGCTGGTGCTATAGAATTCATTTCTCCCTGAACTCTTTTCACCTTTACTCTAATGGGTATAACATTTGCAAAGCAAAAACTGGATTGCAGCTGAGCTAGTAGGAAGATTATAACAGAGGCTGTGGGCTGGCTGTACCTAATTTAGACAGAGTATCTTCAGGGAAATGGTTTAGCATGTTGATAGACTAAAGAAAACCCCTATAGGTTGGGCTTGAAGGAAAACAACTCTGTAAAAGCTATCTGTGTTTGCCTATATATGTCAGAGACAGGAGAGAGGGCATTTTCAAACTATTGGCCAGTTCAAGAACAGGGAAAAATCATGGAGGGCTACACAGAAAGCTACATTTTCTAAAGCAGATACCTTCAAAACCTTGCTGCCCATATCCAGCCATTGCTGACCTAGATCTCTTTATCCTATATGGTTAACTGATGGACTAAACCGGCGTAATTTGAGAAAGAGTTCAGCTCTGACACACACACATACCCGCGAACTTTGTTTGCTTGTTTCTCTGCACAACCCACAGCAATGCAGTGGGGAGGGAGACTGAGTTAATTTGCCCAGAAGTATGCAAAGCTTCACACTAGAGCAGCAATCTGAATCTAGGCTTGCCACACTAAGAATCAGGACTTTCTACCCACAAAGGGGGTCTTTGTGGTAGGATTCAAGTATGTACTGCTGTGTGACATAAGGACTTTCTTTGAGCATGTGCAGAATATCTTTTGTTCCTCACAAAGCATTACCATTTGCCTCCTCCTCTCACACAGTCATGATTTATAGAATGTTTCTTCCAAACAGGCTTCAGGTCTACTATCTCTCCCTGTCACCTACCTACCTACCTACCTTCCTTCCTTAGCAAATCAGCTGTTATGAATAATGGTGAAATACAGCAGGCAGAAGACACTACCCAATACTACCCAGAGGACACTACCCACTACATTCTATGTTAGCAGCTCAGAAATACAGTTGTGTCCTGTGGAATATCTATTGCAACATTTAAATTTGGACTGGCTATATAGTAATTTTGACATGGTCCATCTAAGGCAAAGCAGATGTTTAGTTTTATTTTCTGTGCTGGTGGGTTAACAGCGGATGCAACTGGTACCTCTCATGTCAGTGGGGTAGTGAATCTGCTCTGGGTTTTAGTCTAAACTTTAACGTTTTTTTCCTGAATTTTCTTTCTTCTATAGGATCAGCACTTTGGTTAGGGACCTTCTCCTTTTGGATAAGTCCTTCCTCCCACCCCTTGCAAAAAAATAAATAAAAAAATAAAGAGAGCAACCAGCCACCAATGGTTAGCAGTTAGTAATGTTCTGGATGTAATCAGAAGGCAGCCTCCTTGGTTCTAACAACTTTGAACTCTTTATTAATTTTCTTTTTGGAGGGGTGGGTGATACTATTTGAGGTAAAGATGTGTTGTTTTTTTTACTTTCCCATGAATAATTCTCCCAGATCTTTTTGGTCAATTTGCTCCGTGATCACAGTTGGTCTACATAGGCAAGAACATTGCCCTTCTGGTCATTATGTGCAGGTAATTAACAGGACTCCAGATCCCCACTATGATCATCAACAGATCAGAAATTGCTATCAAGAAATACAACTTCTAGGCATAATCAGGAAAACAGCCTTTTTTGAACCACAACTCACATATTCCCCCAGACAGCATATCTACTATAACTGAGGACCAAAAAAAAAAGAGTCACTCTTCCAGGCTCTACATTCATGAATGGCATGTTAAAACAAAAACAAATAACCATGTTACTAGGGCCTGGGCACAATGGCTTTCAAACAACATTTGCTGGAGTGAATTTGCTGAGCAGTTTCAGAGCCTTTGTATGTAGTAATCAATAATCCTAGTAACTTGCTGTATCTAATGTATTCTCCAGATTACTGTTGTCGGAAAAGCACTGTACAGGTGTGCCTCTCTGTCCATCTCTCCACCACCCCGACCCCGCTCCTCTGTGCAAGTGTTAGAGAGAACACCGGTCCTACAACACAGAGAATATGTGCGTACATGCCTTATTCATTCACTCACCAAAGTTTGCATATTTATCAGATCACATTCTGCATCCTAGAGTCAGCATAGAAGGGACACAAACTGTAAGAATATAATTTTATAGAAATAAAATGCAATTTCTGACAACACTATCAGCCTGTAGCAGGAAAAAGAGATCAACTCAATGAGTAGTATTCAGGGCTCCTCAATTAACCTGATTAGTTCAGCACAATGCTCTCATGAATGACACCTTATCTTTAAAATGGATGGGGGGAGGGGAGGGGAGGGGAAGACTTCCTCCCTTATGGGGAGATACTAGTGCCCTCCAGCCAGAAGGATGCCACGGCCTATCTGTGATTAGCTCCTCCACCTCCCTCCCTTGTTTCTTCATCATTTCTTAAGCAGGCAGGTCACTTAGACGAAAAGAGCCAATGCCTGATTAGATTTTGTGTCCTAAGGACAAGCTGTGCAGGATCTCATCTGCCCAGGTGGCCTGGGAGAAAGCTGGGAAAGGATGCCCTGTAGGCAACTGCAAGCCCTTCTTTCAGAGTCAACCAGGCACATGATGGGATTGCTCGGAGCAGGCGACAATTCATTAACCCCTCAATAACCAAGGCAGCAAGAACCGCAAATAAAAACTGCCTGGAAGGACAGAAGGAAAGAGGCAGAAAACAAGAGAGGGCTCCTCGTCCCATAAAACAACAGTTTCTTCTTCTTTTTCTCCACATGCGTTGCTGTTTGGGAACCTGTCTCATTCTTGACAGATTGATGAGACACCATTGCATTGCATTGCTATTTAGGTCAGAGGAGAAAGGTAGGAAACCTAAGTAACGTAACGTAACGTAACATAACGTAACATAATAATATATCATTATAACATTTTGGAGAGAAAGGGAGATGGAAACAATAAAGAGAGCTCATTCTCTTCTATATAACTTACATGACTGTAATGATAATACTAAAATACAATGTCTCAGTAAGTTGCAACTGAGGCTGTGATCCTACATGTGTACATCTCTGTGAAATCACTAGAATTAATTTTGAGCTAAATGCATATAGCATTAGGCTACCTAATAATTAACTGAATCAAGTGCAAATGATCTTTGGAGTGTTTATCTTTGTAGAACTGTGAAGCTTAAATGTATGGGTATTACCAATAATACATTGATACTATCTGAGCCAAAATGATCTTATGTGTATTACCAGCACAGCAGGAAAATATTTCAGAACTAGGTTTTGTTGTTTAAGTTCTACTGTAAAGAGAATGACAGAAAGCAATTCAATTCAAACAAAATAATCCACACATCCATTGCGTATTTTGGTGTAGATTTTTTCCCCCAAACACATTTTATTCATTTTTTCATGATGCCAGAGCTGAATATTTTCTACATGGCTGCCTATATTACAAATATATCCTTCTTACCATTCACTGTAAGGATATATAGTATTTCCTGAATTTTAAGACTGCTTGCTTATCCAGTCAGAATATCCATGCTCTCTCTCTGCTCCATTTTTGAATATGTTGGCTTCAGAATTTTAAATTTCAGTTTTTTAAAGCAGTTCTTCCCTTCCTGTTCCTCTTCTGTGCTGCCTCACCTGTGTCACTAATGTGGCAGAAAGCATATTGCAAGGGGTTAGGCAGGCAAAGATATGCAGCTGAGCACAGGCCTTGGTATGAGAGAGCAGCAGCTGACATTGTTTGGCCAGTTTAGGCACTTTATGGAACTTCCAGGTATTTTATAGCTTAATACAGCTTTGGGGATATTTGGCCCTCCATAGCTTTGGACTATAACTGCTACAGTGACTTACTATATGTTCTGCTGATTGGCCCTTATGGGATCTGAAGTCTAAAAATCTGGGTAATGTTCACAGTACATAGTTATAGCAGTTTGGTACCACTTTAAATATCATGGCTATATCCTGTGGAATCTTGGGGTTTGTTGTTTGGAGACACACTAGAGCCCTATGGCAGAGCATTCTAAATACCTCACAAAACCCCAAATCCCCCAGATCCCATAAGATGAAGTCATGGCAGTTAAAGTGGAATAATAATTGTGCTATATAGGAAGCCTCCACCTTTTGAAGCCCCATTACCTGACAACTTGCTCTTTTGATACTTCCAAATTAAGGACAAGTTCCATTAATTTGATGGGATTCTGCTCCTCTATCAAGCCTATGAAAGCTTGCTTGGAATTCCTCACACATGTGTGCTGCTTGCAAAGCAAGATGCAAGGGGGGACAAGACATTAAGCTGGCTGAGAGACTTTACAAGCAGCACATGCATGGTTGGTCCCAAGTGAGCCACCGTAAATTCTTCATGATCTAACAAGTATAGTACAGGGATTCTGCTTTTTATGCAGTTCCATTTTCTGACAGTGCTCCGGTCCCTAACCTGTCAAATAGATGGGGAAGCCTGTAATAGTCTTGTGTGAAAGAGATCCTGGACAGTCAAAGGTTCTCCCACTCTTATTTTAACGTTTCATCAGCAAATTGTGGAGCAGGGCGTAATTTTTAGTTCAGGGGAAAAAAAGTGATGTTTCCGGCTGCCCAATTTATTGTCTACTGAAAGTAATCTATCAGGACTGGATGGAGTGCTATATCATGGGTCCTTTGTACATGGTGGAAGTGTATACAGTATATGTTGTGTGAGGAGCAGAATCATATCTATCTCTGATAGAATTCAAACACATAGCTGTATTAGTCTGCATCAGTATGCAAAAGGATAGTGTAGCACCTCTGAGACTGAGAGAAAGAAGTTTGTAGAATAAGCTTTCACAGATTAAGTCTACTTCATCAGACACCTGATACTTACACTTTCAACTACATTGTGTTATCCATGTATCAACTATACACGCACAGCTCCACCACAGAATTTGGCAATTTGAAAAAAAGAAAAAAGCATACATTTAGTAGGAAAGATGAATCCACAGCCACGTGGCAGAGTGAGGCAACCACCTATGGTGTTAGATACTGGGGCAGCAGTAACCCCACAGTTGTTCACTTCTACTGGAAGACAGAACTATATACATTGGATGGCCTAATCTGGTGGTGTTGCTAATCTAGGCCCTCTAAACTACTGCCTCACAAATGGGGGAAAATGCTTTTGTACACAAACTTCTAAGACTTAGGCCATTTCCACATGAGACTGTTATAGCGCTACAATTCCACTTTCAATATCCTATGGAATCCTGGGATTTGCAGTTTCAGGAAGGGCCGCCCAGCCCCTCCCGAAACTGCAAACCCCAGGATTCCATGGGAAGTTCAAAGTAGAACTGTAGCGCTATAACAGTTTTGCGCGGAAATGGCCTCAGTTGCAGTGGAATGGATGAGACGAGGCAAGGAGGGAGTCAACTAGCTTCTGACAGCAAAGTGTCTCAGGCTCACCCTGACATGTATAGCAGAGACTATGCAATCTAAAGAAAAGACATTGGTAAGGATCAAGGGCCGTTTCCATGGCCCTGCTCCTCATTTAGAATTGTTCAACTCACCCAAAATGGATTAGATGGAATGATGGATTTCCATCTTTGAGGAAGTGATTAGCTACAAAGATCTTGGTGGAAAAGCCCCCCTCCCTGTTTTTTTCAGAGTATCAGGTTATAAGGTTACATGCTCATCTTGTTGTTTCTGTGTACCTTCAAGTCACTTCTGATCTATAGTGACCCTAAGGTGAACCTACCACGGGCTTTTCTTGACAATATTTGTTCAGGGGGAGATTGCCATTGCCTTTGCCTTCCTCTGAGGCTGAGAAAGAATGACTTGTCCAAGATCACCCAGTGGGTCCCCATGGCCAAGCAGAGATTCAAACGCTGCTCTCCAGAATCATAGTCTAACACTCCAACAACTAAACCATCCTGGCTGTCTCCAAGCTCATCTGTTCAGGGCCAATTCTTTATGCCAAGGATGTCTATGCACAAAAACTCAAAAAGACTGTTTTCAGCTCCTCTCAACACCCTTTTAACATGATCTTTGGCAGTTTCATGGTAGGGTCCCCAAAATAGCATTAGGGGGACCACGTCACCTAGCTTAATGAGTTTTTTTTTCAGCCAGGATTTGAGGAGGACTGTGAGGGAAGGAGGTCTTTTGGGAAACTAGGGAACCAAAGGCCACACACCCTCACCACCCTCACAAAGGGCCACATTCAGCCCATGGACGATATTCCCACCTTTAGTTTACACCATTCCATAAATTCCAGCCCCATCAGGACAGATTTGTCAACTTATTTCTTGACAACACTTTCAGGAAAGCTGCACAACAAGATGAAATCAGCAGGTAAGTCTTTCCTTATTGCTATATTCCCGTGCTGGAGTACAGGAAAATCATCAGCCAATTCCTGCCCATCATATTGCTTTTTAAGGCACAAGAGCCCTGCAAGGCGAAAATAGGTTGGCAATTCCATATCAGGCCTAAGAACTGGCTAGCGTATGAAATGAAAATAGACAGATATTTATTTATTTCTCTCCCACCACTCTCCTAGACATACACACACAGAAAGAGCAACAATAATGCTCCATTAATTAAGGAGTCACAGAAAACACAGAGTCATTCATTCATTCCCTCCCTTCAAACCCTAAGCAACTTCATTGATAAACAAGCAAAGTCTGTGGAGTTACACATTAGAAGAACTCCAGTGTTCTCAATCTGGAGGGTAATATCAAAAGCGGGTGTCACAAACAGAGGTCAAAGATCATGACCTTTATACCTTTCAATTTGCTTGAGTTGGCGTGGGGTGGGGAGGACCCACCTAGAAAGTATTGAGAATCTGTAAGCTAGCTGAGAAGTAAGCTAGCTGAGCAGCAGTGCAAAACCAACTTAAGTTTCTAAGTTTCTTGGGGACACATATTTTAAGACATATTTGGAATAAAACACTACTGTATTTAATACATTTCTCAATAATTTATCCTACATATGTAAACATTTGTATTTTGTACTAAAATACAATTTCTTTTTTTGCAGACAAATATTGAAATTATTATCACCCTAATATTAAATTGGATCCATATTAAGACTTGAAAGTGATCTATAAATTGAAAGCTGAGAAATTCAAAGTACAAGTCCATCACCAGACATGAAATTGCTTCACAAACAGCAGTAACATCCATATCCCTAATCGTAAACACTTGCATTAACAAGTGCCTAAGTATAAGTCTCAAACAACCAATGATGCTATACTGAAGAATCATGGTTACACTGAAACAAATCCTATACAACAGTGAAATTTGCTAATCCACTTCTTGGAAAGAAATATATCCAGTGATTATGGAAAACATTTATTCTTTGCTCTTGTCATTCTTCTACAAAATTTGAGCTAGGTAAAATGTTCTTTAACAACCACTTAGAGAGACTTAACATCTGGGATGTCAGCCAATGGTAGACACATGCCAAAAATCTAACTGAAAGGTTAATTTAATAGAGATCACAGAGAAAGCTAAAGCTCATGAGCTAGTCCTTTTGGAAACTGAAAAGCCAGTGCTTATCTGAATACAGGTGGTTACTTTAAAGTCCTTACAGTCTTCCACTCATATAAGATTAAGCCACATTGAACTAAATAGGACTTACTTCTGAGTAGGTATGAGTAGAATTGCACTGTAAATTTGTCACTGTGATCTGAGGTAAGCAAAACAGAAATTCTATTATGATTGAACAGGCTTTTGCAGTTTTACTAATTGTATTATCTTGTAGCAAAAGTCTACATCCACTAAGAAGTCTTTTTAGCAACAGTTTATGATTCTTTAGAATTTCAAAGAATTTCACATTTCAAAGAATTTAGTAAAAATGCAACAGATTGTGGCACAGACAACAAACTACTAGTATAAAAAACTAGATTAACACTAAGGAAGAACACTAAACCAACCACTGTGTCAAAATACTACCTGAAGAACATGCTCATAGAATTAATGTAAAAAAAATAAATTTGCAGTATTAAGCCTAATTGGCCAGCAACCAGAAGAACTCTGGACTGAAATCAGGGATGCTGTCAGGGAAGAATGTAAAAAGACAATATCTGTATCCAGAAAGAAAAAGAAGCCTCAGTGGATGACATGTGAAACTCTTCTAGCAGTTAAGGACAGGAGAGAAGCAAAAGTAAAAGGTGACAAATAGGTTCAGAACCTTGAATGCCACTGTTCAGCAACATGCACAGGGACAAGGAGAGCTATTATTATAATCAGTACAGAGAAACAGAAGATGACAACAAAAAAAGGAAGAAGAAGAGACCTTGTCTATAAGATCTGAGAAATCAAAGCAAAATTTAAACCAAGAGTGGGCATGCTATATGACCATCAGGAGAACATATTATATGATCAATTACAAATAACAAACTGATGGAAACAATACACTGGATAATTATATAAAAGAGATGGAAGGTTGACATTCAAAGAAGAACCACTTGAAGATGAACTTACTACTTTAGAAAATGAAGTGGAAGCTGCACTGAGAGTACATGGGAGAAATAAATCACCAGGAACAGGTAGTATACTAGTAGAGCTGTTTCAAGCTACAGAGACAGAATCTACTTTAGTTCTAACTAAAATCTGTCAATAAATATGGAAAATAAAAGAATGGTGCACAGATAGAAAATGTTCCATATACATTCCAATCCCCAAGACAGGGAAAACCATGGATTGTAGTGACCACAGGACCATTGCATCAATTTCCCATGCATGCAAAGTGCTCAGCAAAGACTTTTACCATATATGGGGCTAGAAATGCCATATGACCAGGCTGGATTCAAGAAAGGAAGAACCACTAGAGATCTTATTGTAACACACTGAGAGAAAGGTGGGATATAAATTCAATAAATAAATAAAAAAAGGAGCACACCAAAGAATTTCAGAGGAAAACCAGCCTGTGCTTTATAGACTATAGCAAAACCTTTGGTTGTGTAGATCATGAAAAACTATGGATTGCTCTTGAAGAAGAAATGGATGTGCCACAACATTTGATCATCCTGATGACCTGTACTCAGGATACAACACTACCATCAGGACCGAATATGGAGAAACAGAATGGTTTCCAATTGGCAGTGGGATCAGGCAAGGCTTCATGCATAGACTGAAGGTGAATCCAGACTGATGGGAACGCCTTAACCCCGAAGGGGTTAAGCATACTGACACACAGTAGGATGCCTGTTGTCCCATCAAGGCAGATCTATAAGTGGACAGATCTTACCTTTGAAATTTGCTGGAAATGTTTTCTACTAACTACATTTGCTGCATAGACAGCACCCCCTCTGAAGAATCAGGTTCTCACAGTGCTGAGCTGTGTTGTTAAAAAGAAATATTTGGGTTTGGATTATTGCAACACAATTCCTGCGGAGCCACCCTTGAAGACTGCTTCAAAGTGTGTTTATTGAAAGGTGCTTTGTATTTTTTTTTACACAATAAAGTAAAATAAATAAATAATAGAATGTTTTGCATGTAGAAATACTTCCAGCTTCTTCACTAGAAGATGTCTGCTATTGACATTGGAGAGTTGCTGCCACTTGGAAGAGACAGCACAAAACAGACTAGTGGTCTAATTCCGTATAGAGATGTTTTCTGTGCCATATGACAAAAGATCTTCTGTTAGTCTGCAGCAATCTTTCTTGTTAAATGTGGGTTGCATTCCTTATTCAAGATGCTGGTTTAGACCTAGAAAACTTTCAATAGCCTGTAACTCACATATGAGAGATAATCTATGCTAGTACCAATGAGACCCTGCTTCAGATACCATCCAAATGCATATCTGTCTCTAAACACAAGTTCTTGACTATTGTAACTCCAAGTTACAGGAGTTCTCCCCCTTTAAGATTTCCCTGCCTGGTTTCCTTTAAGACAGGCTGTAAAAACCTCTGTGACCTTTAGTTTATCTCCTTAGATAGAGTGTTTTGTTTGTAAGATGTTTTGTTATGTTTTCATTAACAACTTCATATCTTTGTTGGGATTCACTATAGGTAAATATTTTAGGAAAGTGGCAAATAAATTGTTTTAAATAAAATAAATAGTCACACTTCAGAAAGTGCTTGAAGCAGAATGGAAAACATACTGCTTATTTAACTTTCAAAGTATAATGTTATTGCAACAGAGTACCCTAAACAGTTTGTCAGTTTACAAGCTGACTGAAATTTCTGCTGAGGTGTCTTTAGCAACCAAAGTCTGCCTGAATTTCTTCCAGACAGATCCCACATGGAAATGTGTCAAAATTGACATGTGGGTGGGGAGAGGAGTAACTAATCTCAGTTATGTGGGTTGTCTTACCTCCCCCTTACTTGTCTCTATTTCCCTCCAGCACTGGAAGAGTTAAAGAAAACAATAAAAGAACAAGTGAGTGTACAGGATAGGATTTACTGGCATTTACTTTTAATCTATGGTCCTTTGCTCTGTGGCTTATCAGCCCAATGTCAGTCCTTTTTCCTCCTTTATATTTCATGCTACTGAGAGACACAGAGCCCAAGTGTCTGTAAGCTTTTTGTCAGGTAAAAAAAAGAAGAAAAAGGCAAGGAACAAGAGAGAAAAAAGCAAAGCTAAGAGGCATCTATTAGATGTCACTAGGCTTTTGTATTCATGTCAATGATTCAGGATTAGAGTATTTGAAATAATCTTATTGAGAGGAATCAAAAGCCCCACTGAGCAGGAGGCTGCTCTGCAGCATATGGCAGGGCAGGAGACAATATCTTATTAAAGACGTGTTAGCTAACACTGTTACTTTTTAGACATATATATATAAAAAACATTACCAAACTATTGTGCCTCCAAGAGTTAGCTAAATGATATAGTTGGAGAATTCCATGTTGGAGAGGCTTTGTGTTGCTATAAAGATATATAGATTTGCCAGATTGTCTGTTCAAATCACAACGGCGCTATTCTTGCCCGTATGGCTTCCTCTTCTCTCACCTCCCCCTGCCACACCCCAGCAGCCTTTCCAAGTACTTCACCTTCAACTCCAAAAGTGTATTTAGAAGTAGTACTTTCAGAATGTGAAACTGTGGCTATCCTAACAAAGCACAACATTATTTGGCTCTAGAATATTTTTTTCTTACTAATGTAGTTTGTAAGCTTTTTCCTCTCTAAAAAATCAAGAGGATACATGAGTTTCAAAATTCAAGAAGGTATATTCTTCCACTGCATCTTAAAAAGAGGGGGGAAACATTCTTGTCTGACTAGGAGTTTTGTCAGATTAAGGCAATTAAAATTCTGTTATAATGAACCCTGTATATTTAAAACCTTTATTTGTACTGGAACAAAGGTTCGTAACCGGAGAAAAAGCCTGCACTAGATTTATCTTCATCTGCCTACACTTTTCCAGGAGCTAGGAACTGAAGACAAAACAGTACTGTTCACAGCATTTCAACGGTTGCTGTGAAAGTCTATATCTGGGTCACTTCAATAATGTCCAGGATATAATTTCAAGGTAATGAAATAACACATTTTAACAACCTACTTCATACCAAGAGCAGATTAACAGCACCAAGCATGTCATATTCATTTTGAGTATAGATTTTCATCGAATAAAGTAATGTAACTAGTATTTTAAAGAAGTGGCACAAATGATTCAAGACCATTTTAAAATATCCTTTTAAAAAAAATGATTCTCTTTAAGAATGTTTAAAGTCAACTTTTCATCCGTATAGCAATGTCACTACTGCCTATGAAAAGTTCCTGAAATGACACACTGACAAGTCTGTATTGGCTTGCACGTATTTTTCCAGAATTCCGACAGGAAATAAGCAGGAATGTTAAAAGAGAAACAAAATTCAGAGCATACTATGCCATTGCTGCTCCCAACACATGCTGCTTATTTTTTGAAGCCGTATTAAATACGTTTTGACAGGCAGGAACTGCCACTTTCTATATAACACGTATTGATCACAGTTTACTTTGACTCATCTGTAGTAACATTATGTAATAGCTCATTGCTTTGCTCAGTTATATGAAAGTTCAGGTGACCACTGTAAACTGTAGTAATTAAAGTATTGTGTGTTAACTGCAGCTGTTAGCAGTTGCTGCTGCTGCTACTGCCACCAACTCCACTAAGAGGAAACTAAGAAGTGGAGGAACCAATTTTATGTGGTTAAGATAGTATTTTGCTATGCATCCTAAAAAATTTATACAGACACATTTCACCATTTGTTGATGCTTCTTATGCTAGCAATGATGCTACAGAGGCATAGCAACTGCAGCATCTGAATATCATCATTGTGATCCTCTTCTTTTCCAGGTAGCCAGTTGAAATGTTGGCCTTTAGATTCATGGGCCTTCTAAGGTGGCAATGTGTATCACATTTCAGACAATAGCCCTCTCTTTGAAGAACCTGAAGAAATCCTCCATGTGAAAGGCCTTCAAGGCCAAGAGTATTTCCAGATAGAGGACTCTTCATGCTAGCAAGTAGAAGCCATGATGCAAATATTCTTCTTTTTCATTTTTCTCCCGATGGATTTTGTGCAATAAGAAAAAAAGATGGAAGAGGTTATAGAATATCAAGTTATATGAGCAAAATTTAGGATGAGCTAGTTTATTAACTCATTATTGATAACTTTATAACACTAAAGGTGATTTCATCCAACTTTCTAGATTTCCCTGTTAATGCTGAAGGAAGAATGTGCTTTAGTGAATTAAGTCATTAGAATGAGTGCCTCCCCCTCTGTCACTGTCACTATAATGGGAAGGCCGGTTGTGTCAGGACAAGAAATGTTAGAACTGGAGAAAATGTGTCATGTAGCTCTGGTTAGGCAGATTAATCTCTGTGATATCTTTAGAGGACAGCAAGGACAGAGAGAAAGAGAACTTTCTGGATCATAGGTGCTTGTGGACCAGAAGACCAGCTAAGACGGAGAAAGAGGAAAAGAATGGGAAAAAGGGGGGAAATTAATCTTGGAAGGGGACTCAGAAGAGGGAGAATGATTTGTTTATTCAGTGGGCAAACAAGGTATGTGAGGGCCCTTTCTGAATTCCCCATGGACCTGTGTGGGAGGAAAATGATAAGCATTTCTCTGGGGATGGGCATGCACACTCTTCAGTATTCCTAACCCCTTGATTTATTCTGGATCAATTTCTATTGTGAATTACTGTATAATATACATTCTAATATTATTTGAGGTGAGTTGCAATAAACCCTTCTGCAATTCTTCCTTGTATTACACTCACCATGCTAGGATCAAAAGTTTTCCTCAAACCCCCTCATCCCCATTTCTTGCTCTTTTGGTGCCTCTCCCTCTCCTTATCTTTTCCAAGCTTTCCCTCTTTTTTTTAATTTTACCCACACACTTTTAATTATACAGTTAAGGTAAGATGGGTCCAGAGAAGATTGAGCTTGAAATACCTAATAATTAAAACTGCAAATGCCACAGATTGTATTTCAGATCCCTTGCACCTTCCTGTCTGCAAAATCTGTGTTCTCCACTGGTCTTTGCATACCAAATTTCTTGATTAGGAGTGGCAGAATCATAGAATCACAGAATTGGAAGAGACCATTGTCAAGGATTCCAGGCAGGGAACCCTGGGAAAATGATCAGCCCATTGCAAAGATGCTGCATCATGCTCCAGCTGTGGGTGATTGCAAGGTTGCATCAGAAACTGGGGTCGTGTGCAGAAGGTAGAGGGAGGTGTGCAATGGGATAGACTGCACTGTAACCTGGGTAACAGTGTGAAAAGTGGGAAAAGGCTGCACTGTAACCAAGAGGTTTTGATTCCCCTGGGGGAAAGCATGAAGAGTGTTCCAGAAATTCCTGAAAATGGAGGGGCAGTGATGTCTGATGAGAAAAAGGACAGTGTCCCGGATACACTTGAGTGTTCTAAAAGTGGAGGGGCAGTAATGTCTGAGGACGAAAAGGACGGTGTCCCGGATCCACTTGAAAGCTCTGAAGATGGAGGGGTGGTGGTGGCTGATGATGAAGAAGAAAGTACCGAGGAAAGTACTGAGGAGGAGAAGCCAGAAGTCTCACTCGACGTCACGCCAAGGAGTTCAACGCCGCCATCTTGTGCTAAACCTGCGGTTAGGGTCAAGCAAGAGCCTCGCACCGAGGCCAGCACTAGTTCCAGAAGTGGTTCCAGTGAAAGTGGGTCAGGAAGTACCCAACTTGCTAAGTCAGGTAGCAAAGTTATGCTCATCCCTAAAAGGTCAGGAGGAGGGTATTTTGTTGTCCCGTGTGACTGAAACAGAATACTTACAGTGTAGGACTACATTGAGGTATAGTATCAAAATGTGAGGCTAATGATCCAGGATGGGATTTTGTGCATGTAGTATTGCCCATCTGTGGATCTGCTCACAAAGGCATTTCCAGTAGTAGGCCATGAGAAGTTGGCAGGTAAACTGGGCCTTGCCACCAAGGTGTAAGGTGGAAGATGAATTGTACCCTTGAATGTATGTATCATATAATGTGTACTGCATAACATGTATGGTTAGTGTCAACAGACAAATACATACTGGGGATTGCTTTCTTATATACATATTTACAACCAGTCAGGCAGAGGTTTGCACACCTCCCTCTACCTTCTGCACACAACCCCAGTTTCTGATGCAACCTTGCAATCACCCACAGCTGGAGCATGATGCAGCATCTTTGCAGTGGGCTGATCGTTTTCCCAGGGTTCCTTGCCTGGAATCCCTGACAACCACAACGGCCATTGAATCCAACCTCCTGCAATGCAGGAACACACACTCAAAGCAGCCCCTGCAAACGGCCATCCAGCCTCTGCTTAAAAACTCCCAGAAAAGATGACTCCACCACACTCTGAGACAGTATATTCCACTGTCGAATGGCTCTTACCATCAGCACATTCTTCCTGATGTTTAGGTGACATCTCTTTTCCTGTAGCTTGACTCCATTGCTCTGTGTCATAGAATCCAGAGCAGCAGAAAACAAAGTTGCTCCATCTTCAGCATGACATCCCTTCTAATATTTAAACACAGCTATCATGTGCTCTCTTAACCTTCTTTTCATCAGGCTAAACATTCCTGGCTCCCTAAGCCACTCCTCGTAGGGCATGGTTTACAGACCCTTCACCATTTTGGTCCCCCTCATCTGGACATGTTCCAGCTTGTCTATATCCTTCTTGAACTGTGGTGCCCAGAATTGGACACAGTATTCCAGATGAGGTCTGACCAAAGCAGAGTAGAGTGGTATTATTACTTTGCTTGATCTTGACACTGAACTCCTATTTATGCAGCCTAGAATCACATTGGCTGTTGACTCATGTTCAGTTTGTGGTCCACTAAGACTCCTAGATCTCTTTCACGCATACTGTTTTCAACCCTGGTATCATCCATCCTATATCTGTGCATTTCATTCTTTCTTCCTAGGTGTAGTACCCTACATTTCTCCCTGTTAAAATTCATTTTGTTAGCTTTGGCCCAGTTCTCTAATATGTCAAGGTCATTCTGAATTCTGGTCCTGTCCTCTGGGGTATTAGCTATCCCTCCTAATTTTGGTGTCATCTGGAAATTTGATGAGCATGCCCTCTATTCCCTCATCCAAAAAGTCCTTGATAAAGATGTTGAAAAGCACTGGGCCAGGACAGAACCCTGTGGCACCCCACTAGTCACTTCTCTCCAGGATGAAGAGGAGCCATTGGTGAGCGCCCTCTGTGTTTGGCTGGTCAGCCAATTACAAATCCATGTAACAGTAGCAAACAATGCAGTGATTCAATGGGGCAGAAAAAAATATTTTGCATCTGCTCAAAGATTCTCAAAAATTTCGGATTAAGAATTCTCCATTTGTAGCTGTCCACTCATTGCTGTACTTGTGGCGGATTAGTGTCCTCTTAGTGTAATACAAGAAAATTACCTATTAGGCTTTAACGATCAAGGCATTTGAAGAATGGATAAAGTTAGGTATTGGTGAGGTGGAAAGAAAAGAAAGACGCAAATGAATAGTCAACTGAATTGAAAGGATTATGAGATGGGATCCTACACTTTGGGGCAACCTTCTCTAACCCACCAGTTCCCAGATATGCTGACCGCCCACTATTCCCAGACACCATTCCTATTATGGACTTAGTATTCCCTGTAGGGAAAAAGTCCAGATGGAGGAAGGTAACTTTAAGGAGGCAAAAAGACACCCTTCAAGGGAGCCATTAACAAAGCAGCCTCCCTACAGACAATAGTGAATGCCATGTATATCCCATGCCCAATGCTAATGTTCTAATCAATGAGTTAATTAGCAATAACTTGCTAAATTAGACAATTTGGAGTGGATTGACCACCCTACTGGTATGGGAGAGATGAGACACAACTACAGCAGACTGATCAGATCAGCTTATGAGAATGAAATAAGAAATTATTTCTATTTAAAGTATAGCAATGATGTCTTTGTGTCTATACAAATAAATTATCATAATGCAGATTTTACGCAGATCTCAGTCTCTTCTTCACTCTTCTTGGTGATGTCTTTCCTCTCTTTTGGCATCATGTCAGTAATTACTTGAACCCCCCTCTCTTAGGCTGACACTTACTGACAATTGCACAAGGCTGACACTATTTGACATCACTCAGCATTCCCTGAGGCCCACACAACTGGGGTCAGGAAAGAGGCTACTGGCAATGGCCCAGAAGCTCTTGACTTTGCTTTCTTCCCTGTCTGCTGTCTGCTGACTCCTGCCACCCCACAACAAGCACTGCAACAGGTTGTTACCCATGCACTATTGGTCAGTAAGTTAAAACATTTTCACGCCATCAGGCTTTTAGAAACTGACTGGGATGCACTTTTAGTGATGTGTAGTGCTGTTTATAAGGTTTATATGTTATCTTTTAATGTATTTTAATGTTCCAAGTATTTAACTTTATCAGTTGTTCATTTTTAAAAAATATACTTCTATTGAAGCTTTTGAATAGTTTTAATCTATACTTTTAAAAAAATATGTTGTTAGTTGCCTTGAATCTCATTACTGAGAGAAAAGCAGGATAGAAATGAATAAAATATTAATAAAGGCTAGGATCCCTATCACAGTATGTGTTTCATAACTTTACATATATTTAGCTACATAGCAGAGGTGCTAAAAACCCTGTTGGTGAATTGTGAAGATGAGTAACGAGACGCTGGCAAGAATGTCCCAATGTGCATTGACATTCCCTAGTTGGTATCCTGACAGAAGAGACCGATGCATGTTGGTCCCATCATGTATCCATCACTTGGCCAGATCCCCTATGTAGTAATGTAACAGTAGCCCTTTACTGGATATGGACATTATGGAAAAGCTCAAGTCTAATTCCTGCAGATGTAAGTCCACTTCTGAAGACATAAGTCCCCAACAGGATTCTGAATCATCATCATCACCACCATCACCACCACTATGCTGGCAGTTGCACTTTTTCCAGGGTCACACAGCAGTGGCGAGCAAAGGAAGACAATATCTTCTAGCTCCAACAGCCTGGTTCACCAGTGTCTTACTTCCTTCCTGGCTACTATGCCCTTACTTCCCTTGCAGACTTTTTTTCCTTCTGCTGTCATTGCCTTCTCTACCATAGTTATACTTGTATAGCGCACAAACAGGATTCTGGCCAAAATGTGGAAATATCACAGTGAATGATTTAGAGGACTGTAGCTGTGCCACGCATCCACTCTCTTCTAGTTGAGTTTTTGCAAGACAGAATGTGTTGAGCTATCTGGTCAGCAATTTTCCTCTCTAAATACATACAGCCATTGCAAATTCAGCTTCCAGTAGAAAACAATGCTGCAAAGATAGATTGATCTCATTTTTTTAAGAAAACAAAACAGTCCTTTGGGCATTTAAGGCTTGGAGAGAAAAAAATGTTGGAGTCCATCAGCCAATAGAACAAGCTGTATGAGAATTCCTTCTCGTGTTACTCATTAAACAATACACCATGTGAGTGCACACACAATATACACACCATCACATCTGAAGGACCAATAAGGCCACCCACAAGTATATCAGGCAGGGAACTCCAATGGGAACTGACTATATGGCAAAGCCAAAGCACATGTCCACATGCTATAAAAAAGATATATGGTGCTGTCTCACTCATAACAATTTACTTTTCTTCATTCATGATGTATGAAGAGGCTCTTGGTCTCAAAACAAGAAGCTAAGGTTCTGTACGTAAGAATACATCTGTACAACTGCATCTGAAAAGGCGCCTTATTCTCTTATTCATCAGTGAGTCCCACCATCCTCCAGCAAGAGAAAGACAATTTCCCATGATTCAGACACACAAACTCAGAAATAGTAAATTCATAATTATCATCATCATCATCTCCAATAACCATCAGCATTTCCATTTGAGTTACATCTTAAAAAGAACTACACAAAGGAATTCTGAAAACAGATTTACTCTACAGCAATAATTTCAAAGATGAGATATTTCTGGATTTTCTCCATTCTGTTCCCCCCATTTTCAATCCATCAAATAAGAAGTGAGGGAGAGGAAGAAATCTCTTTTTACACACCCCAAAACCCTCTCTTTTTAATAATACATGAAATGGAATAAAAGATTCTTAGTTCTGTTGACCCAGGTAATCCTATGGGCCGCCTCTGTCCTCTTTGCCCCTTTGCTCACTTTGAAGTAGCAGCTAGCATTAAGAAATCAATAGCTATGAATAGGACATTTGAAGTTTTGTGAAGAGAAACAAAAGAAAAGCCCAGTCCTTTAAGGTACTAACCCCTGCAAGGTTGGGTGGTGAGCGCTCTCTGCTTTATGGGCTACCCTGCTAGAACCAAGCCCTACCTTTCAGCCATGTATTTCAAGCACTTTCTTACACTGAAATGTACGGTACATAGATAGTACCTATTCTCAACAGAATTTGCCCCGAAACAAAGGATAATGGTCACCCACTCTTCAATGCGCTTTCCAGGAAGAGCAGGATGAGAAGGAGGCAGAAATCACACATTATAAATCCAAAGGCCAAACTATATCTGGTGGCAACTAGGGAGTTTGGGTCTTAGGTATATAATATGTGGTTTCTTCCAGAGCTTAGAAAATTCTTGTGAAAAACAATGCATCAGATATTACACTTTGTTTTTAAGAAGTGACAGGCTTGCAATCACAGTAACAGTACCCTATTAGTATCATCTTGCTTTTTAGTCACAGCATCATCATCGCTATTTTACAAAAATAAACTTAAATGTGGATAATTATGTGTCCAAATTCCCCCAAGCCAGTGTCTCAGAAATAATGAGTAAATATTAATTGTGCATTTTACACACACACACCATGAGCAGTCATTCCATTATTTTGTTGTGCCCCCATTGCCTTTCAAAAATAAGACATGACAGTTCACATTGTTACTTGTAGTACATTATGTCCAAACTCTGATTAGAGGAAGAAAAAGAGAGTGAGGGCTCTATTTTACAGAAAGACTGCACGACTGAAGGCCACAAAACTTTCTGCTTGACTCTCTGTAGCTCTCCTCTCTGAACTCACCTTTCTCTCTGCATTATTGTCTAAGAAGAAAAATACATTGACCTCTATTGTGTCTACTTTATTCCACAGTTATTTAGGACTTTGACTTGCTTGGTCTTCTTATTTAGTGATAATGTGAGATTTGAAGAGGAAGAAAGTCTGAAAGAAGTGTGTGTTGGAGGAGAAAGAGAGTTGTACTAGATTTTTGAATTCAAGTCCTCAGTCACCTACAAACCTTACTAGATGACAATTAACAGTCACTAGGGTTTTTTTTCCCAGTCTAGATGTTTCAGAATTGTTGTGTGACTAAAACAGAGGAAAATTTGTCCTTTCCTGAAGGCTTCAAAGAAAGGGCAGCACAGAAACATGAAATAACCTTATTTTTACTTTATACGGTACATCTCAGAAACTTGTGACCCACCAAGCCAAATAACAATTCAGCTCATCAACTTTGTATGATGACCCAGCAGGACTCAATACATTTATGTTAAGTTTAGTTGAATTCAAGCCCCATTAACTCAAGCATGTCTTCCTCTACACTTGATTTAGGATACTATGTGGCTTCAGGGATGTGTTTGGCTTGGAAGATCATTAATTGTAGAGATGTCTTATAGTGTCTGCAAAATTTCAATGTACACTAGCTTTCAGCTACAATAAAGCTCCATTAAATTCTGAGGCAATTTACATCTGAACGCATTGCTAGTGCTGTACATGGGCATGTGGGGGATTGTATACAGATTGCAATTTTAGGCTACAGTAGACATTTTATTACACAGTACAGGCTTTTCCCCCACCACAAGCATGTCTTTCTGACTGGCATGCTGCATTAGACTACTGACCAAGGGCATGTTCAGAAGGCTGATTCCTTGCCCAATTCTGGAAAGAGCAGAATGATCAAAATGGGAGAACAGAGCTACTGCCACTTTTCAATGAAGTGTACCCTTTACTACATGCAGTAGTAAAGCTTGCTGGCTGCATGTAGTAAAGCATCCTTGTCTTTTTTTAAACGCACCTCAAAGCTAATCCTAGCAGAATTATGTAAGACACAATGTTAAGCAGTTAAGCCATTCTGAATCTCATTTATTTCAGTGGGAGAGAATGAAGCACATATATAACCCTCCCACTGAAATCCATGGTACACAAAACTGTTTAACTCGCCCACACCATGCCCTTCATTTCACTCACGTAATAGTCACCATGATCAAGCAACTCGGTAAGGAGATGGGAATTCTATACCTGCAGCTCAGGGATGGGGAATGTGTGGCCCTCCTGGTAATGTTGGACTTTTACTTCCATATTTCCTCACAGTAGCTTGCTCTTGTTAGGGCTGACAGAAGTTGCAGTCTTACACTATCTGGAGGGCCACACATTCCCCACTCTTGCCACAGGCTGCCCAACTGACTTTGCTGTCCTTCTGTGTGTACAAGAGGATATATGGAGAGATCATCTCCCTTCTGAAGACGGGAGAGTATTGAGGACGTCTCTTTTGTCTTTTCAATGTATTTGCAAGAAATGGTTTGTTGAAAACATACTTCACTCTAGTTAATATCCTTATCCAAATTGTTATGTGGTTGTACTTTCACTTACACTTTCTGTTCATCTTCAGACAGCATCCCTAGGCTATAGTAAACTTCCTGAATTTTGTCTTTTTGGAGCCCCCATCACCATCACTTGTTTGCTATCATTGGTGACCATGGTCATCCTGGCTATTATTTATTTCACTTCACTTTCAGGACAATCCAGTAACCAGACGTGTTTAATAACACTGTCCACTAATCTTACAAACAATTACTCGAGACAGCACATATTAAAATCAAGATAAAACCAGAAGGGAAGAGTGAAAATACTACGGTATATAACACCAAAGTAAAAACAGCGGCAGAAAAGACGAATATTAACATTTAAAAGTGCTTTTTAAAAAGTTCTTAATATGCCTGTGAGGATAAGAAGTTCTTAACCTGGCATCCAAAAGACCATAATGTAGGCACCACAGATGAGACATCACCACTGGAAAAGGTCCTCTATCATGTTTATACCTGCTTGTGGCATAAACTGATCCAAGTCTCTGATTCATGTGCAACAGTATGAAAGAGATGACTGAACCATAGAACCATTTCAGCATCTGACAATTGCAGAAAAGGCTTGGCCAAAGTTAAGCAGCAGATTCCAGTCACATCCACTAGTCATGCCCTTAAGCCATGCCAAGGGCATTCAATATATTATTCAATATATTCAGTATATTATTTGCAACCAGCTAATATTTGGGATAGCTGTCGTGTGCCAAAAGAAATGAATCTATGCTGAATTCCATCCAAGCAGGGTATGCACACAACTGGCTCAGTACTAGACTTATTACATCTGGAAAGCATAATAAAAGAGGATTTTCCTACAATTGTTGTGTGCTGTTTGTATGAATGGGCCTTAATGTACTAACCATCCACGAACTCTTAATGCTGTATGAGCAACACAACATGAAAGAAAGAAAGAAAAAAACAGAATGCTTTGCTAAAGAATTCAGGGCTTTAGAGGTAGTGCTCAAACATCAGCTCTCCTGCAAAGGAATAGTTCACTGGCTACTCTCCCACAGAACAAACTGGGAAAACATCCCAGCACACAATGTGATGGCTTATACAACAGATGTTTTCCACTGGAATCTAGTGTATACTGGAGCCATGGAAGTGATATATGAAATTATCTGGCTTAAGGCAGGGGTGGGGAGTGTTGCTTGGTCATACCCTTGGAATTAGCAACTTTTAAAATGGCCCTACTCACTAAAAATTAATTGGTTATAATTTTTTTTAAAAAAAAATCTAACAATAAACCAGTCTGATCAAAAGAAATACAAAACAAAACAAAAAACAATCAAGGTGACAAGCCAAGGCAAAGAACAGTAAATCTGCTGGGCAGTGGCTAAAGCACAATGTCTGTATCCAGACATACTAAAGTTAACATACACCCTAAAAAAGTCTCACTGCAACACAGAGCTTCTGCATGTTCCACTGCAGCTCAAGTTACATCCAACACCTGTGCACTGGAATAATTTTGAAGTGTGGGTAGGTTAGGGAAATGCTCTGACTAGTCTTCAGCAAGAATGGGGAAAATATCAATTGAGGCTGGAAGCAGACAATCATTTTTAAGAGAACTAAAGGTACTGTAGTGGTACTGTTCCCCACTGACATTTCTTTTGTTCCACAGTCATCTCTGCTCAAAGAGAGACCACAGTTTTTTGAAGCATCGCAGGAACTTGCAAAATCTATTTGTCAGAAATGATCATGGTATGAGTGGGCATACTGCGAGTAAGCCTGCATCTGTCATATGACTTGCAAGTGTTGGGGTGGAGTGAGGAGGCAATCTTTCTCCATCTATCCTTCAGAAGTTGAACCAAGGTTT
This sequence comes from Cyclura pinguis, assembly GCA_030412105.1. Classification (NCBI taxonomy): domain Eukaryota; kingdom Metazoa; phylum Chordata; class Lepidosauria; order Squamata; family Iguanidae; genus Cyclura; species Cyclura pinguis. The sequence continues at coordinate 104,471,990 of CM059600.1, read as the reverse complement.
AAGGCTGGGGTGAGGAACTTTTGCCTCGTCAGATGGTTGGGACTTCAGCTTCCCAGTGATTGAACCAGCATGGTCAGGGGTAAAGGACTGTCATCCAAAATATCCACAGGGCCCAACATTCCCCTCCCCTGGTATGGCCCCAAATGACCATAACCAGACATACTTTTTTTCTTGTGCTGGGATACATACAAACTAAAACAGTAACTAAAGGAACCCATTGGGCCAGGCACAATTGTTTATGTTGGACATATGCTGTCACATGTTGTGAAAATGCACATTTCTTTCCATGTTTATCATAGCCAAAAGAATTGCTCCAAACTTGATTCATACATGAAAACAGAGGAAAGAAACTAAACCACAGGCAGAGACACCTCAGTCTATTTCCACAGTGGTCAGTTGCAGGTAGGATGTGTGTGCGTGTGTGTGTGTGTGTGTGTGTGTGTGTGTGTTGAATTTCATCCATGCCAAGGCACAGAATCATCTTTCACAAATCAAGAAATAATAAGACTCTTCCTTCCTGTTGTATTGCACCCTATGTGACTTTTTTCATTATCATCTTTTCAGATTCTTACAAAGCAAACCTAATTAGGAAGCTCTCTCATTAGTCTTCCAGAAAAATTAGCACAGCTTATGCTAATTACTCCTGTAAAATTTAATAAACTCATTGAAATGGGAATAGTCTAATGAGGTTTTATTTATTGAACTAGAATAACTATATGGGAAAAAAGGTTAGGACATGGGAATATCCAGCATGGCAATAAAAGTACAATTTATTCAATTCCTGCCCAGGAATTTTATTGAAAACCTTTTAAATTCAAATGTGAGTTACTGTTTGAATGTTAAATCTATGTAGAATGCAGTAACAGGAAGTGGCTCTATCCTTAATTTTCTTGCTGCAACTAGGCTGAGTGTGCACAATGCACTTGTAACAGAAATTGTTACACACTATAATTATTTTCCATTACATTTCACTTCCTCCAAAGATTTCTTCCCACCTCATCTTCCTGAAATAACAGGTGCTTTAGATGATGTATCATTTGTTTTCTTAAAGGCCTGTTTCTTTCAAATAATTATTTTAAAACAGATTTTATGACATGTCACATATGATGGTGCTTTGTATAAAGTAAAAATTACATCATACATAAGCAAAAATGACCTGACCTGGAGAAAATGAACAAAGGGCCAGATGGGAGTAGAAAATGGAGAAATGCCCTCCTGTCATTAGCAAAGTTTGTGTCCCATCAGCAGCCATAACTTTCAAAAAAATATTTCTGAGACTTTAGTTGTCCAAACTATTTATTGTCCAATTATTTCTAAGCTTATATTTCAAAGCATGCATTTAAAGTGGATACGAAATATACCCCATTTCTAAAGAGTGTATGAACCCACATGTGTGAACGTGCCTGCAAAATACACACCACTTTGTTTTATCTACTGACCTGGAGAAGACTCATAACTCAGTGGTAGAGCACTTACTTTTCATTTAAAAAATTGAGTGTTCCATCCTTGCCATTTCTAGCTTTAGGTGGGACAGACCAGACCTTGGAAAAGTTACTTTTTGGATTAAAGCTCTCAGAATCCCCAGCCAGCATGCATATGTTGGGTGGAAGATTCTGAAATTTGTATTTAAACAAATATAAATTGTTCAAACTCTGGAAAAGACTGTTGTTTGAATCTTAGAGAACTGCTGCTAGTCAATGTTAGCAGTACTCAGAAAAGTGGCTTCTATGGGCAGCTCCCAGAATTCCACATCAGAACTCCAAGAACCACAATAGTAATGGGGTCCACAACTATCCTCCTTCTGTCTCCATCCCCATTTTCCTTTTTTTTTTTTTTTTTGACCCTACTCTGTGTCTGGATCTAGTCTGCAGTAGGCAAGTCATGGCTCTCCAAATGCTGTTGAACTATAAATCCCATCATCCCTCACCACAGGGCAGGCTTGATAGGAACTGGGGTTCAACAAAGAGGGCTACATGTTCCACAACCCTGATGTAGCAACCCTAGGACTTACTGGGGTGGGGATTAAAAGGCAGCAAGACCAAATCATCAGCACTACTTGGAGCACTGTTGCCAAGCCACCTACAGGGCTGATAAAGGAAGGAGCTCATCAAAGGACACTCTCCCCATAGCCTACTCAGAGCCAGAGATGCTCCAGACAAAATTCAGGTAGATGGACCAATGATCAGGCATGGTACAAAGCAGGATATTGTGTTGTGTAATGTAAAGCACCTATATGAGTAACAAATTTATACTGCATTTCAGAAACAAAGCAGATCACTGGAACACAGAATGTTTCTTTAGATGACAGCAGTCATCTAAACAAAGCATCTTTCAGTATCACTTCCTAGATTGCCTTCTAGTACATCTATTAAATTGTCCAAAAATCCTACATTTAGAATAAAGTCGCTCCAGTACAACTCTACATTAAATTTATTTATAACTTATAACTGCATATAACATATGCATATATGGTGATAACATATAACATAATACACACACACACACACACACACACAAATGAATATAACAGCTACAGCCATGTTCTACAGCTCTATAGTGGCAAAGATAGTTAATATATATCCCTAATTTATCTGAATGCAGAAATACAATCATACTAAAGGTGTCTATCAGCATTCGCCAGTATCACTTTGGATATTTACAACATTTGTTTCAGATTGCCAATATACACAGGTATCTATTACAATTCACTAACATCCAAAAAGGCTGTAATAAGATATATCTGTGTATGTCCATATATCCATCTGACTGTGCAGACAGTTCTTTATTAGATATTCCCCATGTACTATAGATGTAGGAAATGGGTTATCATTCTTACATAGAAACGTGCATGTGACTTAAATGTGCCCCTAGCCTGCTTAAATACAGTTTTTAACATGGCCATTTTATGTTCAAGTTAATTCAGGCCAAAGACATGGTTGAACAGTCTGCTAGGCATGAGAGAATATCTTTGCAAACCTTCTCCAAGTCAGCAAACATGCCCTGTGAAGGATCACTTGCATTAAAAAAAAACCCTAAATATGGTTTTGCATATCAATTGGCATAATAGCTTACAATTTTATGCATGCAGGAGTGACAGCAGAGTGCAACTCAACATATGTTCCAGCTCATGACGGCTTTTTAATGTTGAAACAAATTTGTAAAGTACTCTGTTTAAGACACAGGTCCCATATAGACTGTTTTATACTTTGCCAAATCAAGAAAAAGAATGCATCAGTAAATGTCACTAGTAACATCACCGGAGCCACTAACTGCATAGAGCAGATACTTTATTTTGCCTAAATCGTTTGAACTAACCCTGGCCAAGAAAAAAGGTTTTAAGTACCCTACTGGGACAGATGCTAAGCGGCAACAATAGAAGCCACACTAATGCGATCCAGGTAACTCAATCCTGTTTCAAAAACACAGGCCAGGCTAATTACAGCACTGCTGAGTCAAATTTCTTATGCTGTTGCAACCCACAAGAACAGGTCAAAATCAAATGTTATTCAAACAGCAGTCATATCAACCTTCTATATCAAAGTCACAACTTAAAATCAAAGGAAAAAAATTTAAAAGATTAAGCAGTTCACATTAAAACTATGCAGTCAGATAAAGTGATTATAACACCATCTTACAAACCAATTTCAACTTGACATCTATCTCAGTGAAAAGTTCTGAAATGCTAGTTGCATCTGCTGAGTACAATATAGCCAGTATCATCCATAACCATCCATAATCTTCCACACTCCTAAAGAAGGGCTTTTTTTGTTTTGGAAAATAGGATTCAGGGAACTTCAGGTCTGGTTCAAATGAATAAGTCTGAACTTTTAAAACCTTTTCTTGCTTTAATAAGTCAAGATGTGAATAAGGCTTTTGCCTACCCAAAGACAATACTTCAAGGCACAAGCAATAAAGCCAGGAAAAATCTATTTCGCCATAGCTGCCTGCTTCCTCCAAAGAAGAAAACTATGACTACCAGCTTAGTCTGAAGCTGGTTTGATATCCTAGCTTGTCTTGCAGTTGCTGACCATAACCATAACTATGGTTTATTAGTGACTTTCTGCTCTGAGTGCACCTGCCACAAAAGGGGGAGTGAAGGGGCAGTCCTGTCAAGTAGGCAAACATTCTTTCATGTCTTGCCTTACCTGGCTCAGACATGATCATGTGAACCCAGCCAACGGCTGAGGTCTTATGACTTTATGTTGCTGGATCTAGGTTTCAAAAGAGAGGGAGAGAGGTTGCTACTTAGTGTTAAGCATATCTTGGTTTCACTGCTAAAAACAAAATGGTAGGAGAGGCACATGAATTTAGTTATCTTTAAAGCAACTGACCATGTCACCTTTAATCCTCCATCACTACAATAGACTTTGACACATATCCTTGCAATTTTACTAATGACTTTTTTACATTTTATGTAACATTTAACTTTAAAGTATGCAACATTCCCTAATGCAGATATCATCAAGTCTTAGTTTCAGCCAACTCATTAATATTTTGCAAACACATCTGCTAGAAACTACTACACCATAAGCTATTACTTTAAACATTATATGAGACCAGAGATACAAAACTGCATTAGCAACACAATTCCATGTGTATTTAGTCAAAAGTAAGTCCATTTCATCTGTAAAAAGTCTTACTCCCTAATAATTGTGTTTACAATTACAGACAAATTCAGCCATGTATGAGTCTCATTTGTCTAATCACCACATAACTGAATGCCACTTCACTCCAGCACTACAGGTTACACTTTCTGTACAAAGAAAAGCACCGTGAACTCGGTAAACATCCATTTAGACAATAAAGCAAGTGAGAAGCTTCAGTTCAACACCAATATAATACTCCTTCCCTTATCTGAGGATAGACAATACCAGTCTTATGCAGTCACTTAACTCTCACACAGTAATGCAACATTGTAACAATTGATCATATATTTCTATAAGATGAGTTTCAATAATTAAAATGTAAAAGTGACTATTTGGTGACAGTGTTACCTAGTCTCCAAGCCTGCTGAGTAGCAACTGCACAGAACAACTCCAGTGAATTTATTGTCCTATAGTGATTTATTTGGCTATGTCAGATTAGTAATTTGGATCTGTTTAGAAGCCATAATAATTAAGACAGGCAAAATGAATTAATCAACTGACAATACAATCAAAATTGCACTAAAACCAAAGAAAACAAGCTGGAAGCCAGGAAAAGCATTGAGGGAGGAGGAATCTTTAGTTTGCAGATCTCTTAACGCATAAATAAAATAAAACAAAGCTTACAATTTAGATAGATTGCATCCACAGGAACTACTGTAGCTAAAAAGTGATAATGATTTAAACATTTTTCAAAGTAAAAAGTTAAATATTTATAAACACTCAACCACATTTCATAAATCACAAACTATTATTATTTTATATTCCTGACACTTCCCCGGCACAGCATGCAGATCAAGGTACAGAAAGTCGCAGAGAAAAATATCCCCTTTAGGAGCATGAATCAGAGACTATCACCGGAACACTCTACGGAGCTTCCTCTTGCAATTGTCACAGTTCCATATGGCCTTTCCACAAGAAGAAAAAAAAAACGCTTACACTATTGCTAATTCTATATGAACAGCAAAATTACACTCACAGACACACATCACTCTTTTGCCCATTAGCAACACAGGGCAGGTGTTTCATTATAATGAACAGCATTAAATCAATCAATCGATCAATCAATCAATCAATATGACATAAATTCAAGGGAAAAGGATAACAGCCCTTACCTGTCAATTATCACTGGATCTGAAGGAGTCTCATTTCTGTTGCCACAGCTTTTCTTGTCACAACAGCGACTACAGGGTGAAAGGCAGAGGATTTAGTGCAACCAGTATACTCCAAAATCATACTTACAAATACAGGGGGGTTGCCATTGCTGGCTAGAGTTACCACTCTGTCCGGCCTAGAAATCAGTTGAATATGGCAGGTCACATACAAGTTAATTACTAGATTTAACTTCTTGTACAGCTGGCAAGCAACAACTTCCACATATGTGTAAGAAAGGGAGGGAACAGTGGGTTCTGTTAGTGAAAATAACACTTTTGGGGACAAAGATGACAACTTTTGCCAGTCACTCTGCAAATGGTTTGAGGTATCCTGTAAGTCTAAGCTCCACCAAAGAACAGATGCTTTCAGTGCTCTAGCTCCATCATGCTGCTTGAATCCTAAACATCCAAACTTTCTTTTTAAAAAAGAAATCTTTCTTAACCTCATGAGCACAGAGTTTGTTTGTTATGTGCGATGGCAACGTGTGATAAATGCTCAGAATCCAGAAAGCAAGTAAAACACATAAAGATCCCAACTCTACAATCTTTTCTTACACATTAGAAATGGTTTTATTATTTAAAGCCATTCTCACGGGTTTCCAGCTTAGATGTCACTTGAAACCTATTTGGAGTAATACAATTGCAGAGTAAATGCAGTGCAGTCATGAGTGGTGGCTTTACATTTATATGTAGGGTTGCCTGTTCAGGATTTCCCCAGGCTCCGAGGAATCCAAGCCAAATCCCTGGACCTACAGATGGCCCCTGGTGACATCATTACTTGTTTTGCATTAAGTACCAACCACAGTTGCTCATAACTTGTCATCCAAACAAAGAATGGAAATTAAGACAGAAATCCCGGACCAAGGTAAAATGAGGGGATTATTCCTCTCATCATTTGTGGAGACAAGATATGGAAAATTCAATGCAGTCTACCAGCTTCTAGCCAGAAAGTGGATGCAGAACAGAGTGGAAGGTTAGACTTGGCACCATAACAACTGAGAGGAAGAAGGAAGCTGACTAAGTAAAGGTATAGACCCCTCGGATAGTCTTTCCTACTGCAGCAAGAAATGAATTAGGCCTTGTAAATTGTAGCAAACTACTATCCTACTAGCTGAGCTGGAGATCTGCACAGAGTTCTTTCCATACGCCCAGACCTGAGTCCACCAAACTGGAGAATTTGCACTCTTATATCCTGTCTGAAGATGATCCATGAAAACTGGAGGCTCAAGGCAAGGCTCTTCAATCTGGCAAGCCTATTTACACGTTATTTGCAGATATAACAATGTCAAGCATAACATACTTCCACTTTTACTTCAACTGCTAAAAATTCTATCCACCTCACCAACAAGCATGTCTTGCATCATTATCCACGAGACACTTAACCATATAATCAATCTTGCACAATCCAACAATTTTGACCAAGAAAATAATAAATTTCTCTGTCCACACCTAAAGCTCTGTCTCCAAATTTCTTTATTTTTAGTTATATGTGTGTGTATGTACAGGGTCACATTATTAGGGTGTAAATAGAATTGCTAGTCCCAAGCAAGGTAAACCTACTGCATTTATGGAATTTTCTAAAGAGCTAACTTAACATTTAACAATTGACTCAATATGTCTGCTTTAGCTGGGAGTACCAATTAGATTTAGACCTAAAATCTTAAATAGATTTATCAGGGAAATAGCTTCACTGAATATAGTGGGATTTATTTCTGAGTAAATATAAATAGGATTACAATGCATATCTCTTCAAAATAGTGATTAGTAGGCCTTGAGCCAAATCTGCTTCCTTTAGTTGCTAGGGCCATTTCCGCACTAGATTATTATAGTGCTATTATTCAACTTTCAACATCCTATGGAATCCTGGGGTTTGCAGTTTAGGGAGGGGCTGGCCCCTCCCTAAACTGCAAACCCCAGAATTCCATAGGATGTTGAAAGTTGAATAATAGCACTATAGTATGGAAATGGCCTAACCTGAAGGAACAAAATGGGCAATTACTTTTATCAACTGGCCCTTTTTTTTACCTACCACACTTTTCCAGAAGTTTATAACTAATTCTTCTATGTGTAATTGGTGCATAACCATTTTTTAAATGTGTAGCTAACTCTTATATTTAAATATGTAACTTAGGTAACTATGTTACTTCTATCTAAGAATCTACACAGCAATCAATAGGACACAAATAAATCACTGGCAATAGTTAGTTAATTGATCAGTAACATCACTTAGTTAAAAATCTTTAGATCAATTAAAATGGAGCTCCTGGTTAATTTGGGAGGCAGATTAAATAAACAAACTATTTGTAATACAAGTTCTTACAAAAAAAGCCAGGTGCTATAAGTGTCATATTGAAAGACATTCCCCCTTCACTTTAAGGCCTGCCAGCTTTTGAACCAACCCCTTCAACAGCTGTTTGATTTGCAGCAATTAGCAGGTGATCATGTTCACCTCCATGAAAAGGTTAATGTACTGGATTCTGAAAATCAAACCTCCATTGAGGAAAGACCAAAGCATTTTTTTTCCTGTCCAGTTGGAAGTCTATTTCCCTCACACACAAGGAGGAAATCATAGTCTAAAATAGCACCTAATGTAGCATGTGAAGGAATCATGTAAAAGAAGAAAGCATCCTCTTTTTCCTTCAGAATTTTTTTTAAAATTGGTATATAAGTACAATATATACCAATTTAATTAATTAATTAATTATATTTGCCTTCTGTTGTGATAACCTTGCTATTGTTCTATAGTATTTTTAAAAGATATAACAAGCATTCTTAAACAACTTTGAAGCAGTTTTGCAACCTATATTACACATGTTTACTTGAAGCTTTCTTTTAGAGTATATATGTGGTGTGGTTTGAATATTAGACTAGTACTCTGGGAGACAACCAGGTTTTGTATTCCTGCCTGGTCCCATGGAAACACACTGGGTAACCTTGGACAAGTCTCCGCTTCTCAGCCTTACAGGAAGGCTTTGCCAAGAAAACTCTACAATAGGAAAGTTGACTTCAGAGTTGACTTCAAGGTATATAATAAGAAGACGATGCGTACAGAATTACACAATAAATTGGGGGGAAGAAATTGTTGAACCTCCAGATGCATTGGACCATTAGCCATACTGGCTAATTGATGGTAATGCAGGCCAAAATATATGGAGCACCAAATGCTTCCCCCTCAGGATCACTGTTTTTAAGGTGACAGAAGTACACATGCTAATTTTGCCTAATTACAGGTACTCACATGGAGATGGCAAATTATTTTCCTATTGCTATCATTAAAACATCCTTAAATATTGAGATTCTTAGAAGTACAAATTGTTCTGTGGAGCTTACCCCCAGGCATAGGATATATTATAGGCAGCCTTTGTTATTTCTGAGAGATCTCAATGACAATAGCTGTGTTAATATTTCTGAGTGCTTGACCATTCAGCACACTGATAATTCTCAAGGAAGATAAACTACATAGGCATCTATGTGGTCCAGTTTTGCCAGACGATAGTGGGGGGGAGGTGTCATCCCCTCTGCCTTCTCCTCTAACTATAAATCATGAATATATCTAAGACAAAAGTTTTAGCTTTGCTGAGAATCTTGCTATTCTAAGAAGTGCATGTAAATCAAGAAGGGAGCCAGGCATTTTCCATCTGACTCTAGGATGTACATTGTACAAAGTTCCAAAAAGAGCCTTGACTAGCTACCATCACTGTCCTCATCACTCTGTTTAGTAACTGTGTGACTTCATCAGGAGTGATGAATGATATTAGAAGTTATTCATAGGCTCAACTGCTAAAATTGAGCTGTTGGTGTCTTCCACTTGACCTTGTGAACATGTGCTTGCAACTCACACATACACACACATATAGGTGTATACTATATAAATAAAATAAGGCCCCAATATTCAAAACTCTCCAACAAAGGGTACATTGGATTGATGTGGGGAGAATAATGTATGAATGGCATACTTCACAACAGTACTTAATCATCCAGAGACCTACACACATCCACCACCACCGCCCCCAAAAATCCATGCATTACTTTCCTGTTCATATGTCAAACTGAGCCTTCAATGCAGCAGCATGAAGCAACTGATCTGAGGTGATACCAGGAGAACACTGAAGCAGTAGGAACCTCTGAAGCCCTAGCTCAGAGAAGGATATTATCTGGGCCCTGCTCCAAGCAGAAAAGTTAATTCTGGGTCAGCAGTGCTTATATACCAACCCAACACACGCTACTGTGAAAGGATGTGCTCCATCTGGTTAAATACTGAACATATCAAGTTGGGCCTAGACACAGATACACATGAAAGTAAGTTGGCAACAGCATAGATGCTCCCTTCAGTCCTTCCACTGAAAAAGTGAAAGGGAGGGCTGTGGTTCATGAATGGTGAATACTACCAAGATTTGACTGCGATGTCGTGAAAATCCCCCCCTCCCCCTATACTAACTTCACACTAACTTTCTGTAGAGATAGACTTTTCTCCTGTAGAGTAGAAGAACCTCAATACCATGAAGCACCAGGCAAAACCTCAGAGCTACTAAAGGCTCAAACATTTCACTGATGAGGCAAGGGCAGAATCTACAAGTCTGTCCAATTGATCATTGTTTCCATTGTTTCTAAAGCACCAATGAGTATGTGAAGCACTGATGTATTTATCTCTGCTCTAGGAAAGATCATTTTAAGATGTATCAGGATCTGGGGAATGTCCTTCAAGTATGTAACACATTTCACATCACCTTGTCCTACTTTTTTTCACTCACATGTGTATCACTATTTAACAATTTTTTAACACCTGAAAGCTATAAATAGCACTCTTTTCAAAATAAACAGTACCAATTAAAGACATGACCTCACCTACTCTAAGAGATCAACACATAAATTAGAAGTGATCAACATGTGACTGTTTAAAATAGCTTTTAAGAATGATTGCCTTTCAACAACTGCAGAATTATTACACTATAAGATGAAAAATCATGCCTTGAGATAGGTATGATTAGCAATGGGGGTAGGAGTTAGATAACATGATGACCACAGTGAATCAGACCTGAAAAATATACTGTCTTTACCACTTGAGTGACCTCAAGCACACTCATTCCTTGGGTCAGACCCCTGAGGTCTACATTCTGTTGGCTGCCATAACTTTACCAGTGTAGGTAAAGTAGCTGGCACAGCAATAATACCACCAGCATGAATAAAAATGGTCATGGGCATAACAGCAGTGTAGGGAAAGCAAGCCAGCTTTCTGTCCTGACAGTGATGGCATTCCTGCTGGGCTGGGAACCCTTGTAAAAAATGCACTATGCAGGCATAAGGGACTATGTTGCTGACATAGTGAAGCAAAGGTATTGTGTGACAAACACCAGGTGGCACAGAAGCTGTTTGTATTACAATCCCAGCTTGGAAAATTAACAGAAGTTGGAAAAATAACCTTTTGGAGCTTTAACTCCAAGAATCCTCTAGCCAGCATGGCCAATGGCCAAACCCCCACCACCACTAAACAAAACTTTTGTGGTACAAAAAAGCAATATTCCAAGTGCTGGTTACATACACACGTGTGGGGTTTGAGTTCCCTAGTCAAGATCAGTCTTGAAACCACCACAGAAAGATCAGAGACCATTAGCTTTTTCACAAAGCAATGGTGATCTGAGTTGTATGCTGGATTAAGGGATCCAGAGCCAATAAAAATAAAAACATAAAACAACTGTATGGATAAATGGTAAGGAATCAGTAAGATAAGCTGACCCTTACATACAGTGGACCCTCCAGATATGCGAGGGCTCAGTTCTGTTCCAGGATCCCCCATGGATGCCAAAAAACACAGATGATCATGTTCCATATTATTAAATGGTGGTGATATGTGCACAGATGCTTCAGTGCACCCACATCACATGGCCAACATTTTATGCGTATGATATTCCATGAGCAGTGGAAATCGCAGATCTAAGTGTGCAGATCTAAATAACTGCCAAAACCTAATCTGTGGCAACTGTTGTGCTTCCTGATCAGCAACCAAATAAAGACAAACTGACCAAAACAAAAACAAAACAAAAATAAAAACAAGAAAGCAGATTTTCCCCACTGATGTCCATTCTTCTAGCAGTCATGAGGAGTCTTGGCTCACACATTGTTCTTTTGAACTGGATTTTTTCTTGCTATATGCCTAGTAAAATGGCTACCAACAAAAAATAGTTTGGAAGATTCTCTCAAAAAAGACAGAGTAACATGGATGATTGTCCTCAGCACTTTCTTTTTCCTCACAAAAAGAATGATCTCTTCAACATACTTTGAAATCTTGTGAAATAACCAAACAGCTGCCTGAAACCCTAATTCATCTTTGCTGTTTCTCATTGCTACTCATCCAGGATTTCTCCTCTAACATCACAGTTCTTTGTCTCTTCCACTCCACATTTCCCTCCATCCTGTAAATATTCTGTTTTGGTGACATGAACTCAAAGTTTTATTATGCTGTTATCCTTGATCGAAGGCACTGCTGAAAGTTGTTTGGGAATTAAGTATCTAAAACAAGCTATTTTGAAGCACAAGCCTTCACTATTTCATGTCTAGAATGAAGAAATTTCATCTAAGAGAGAGCAAGCTGTCTTTCACACCATATGGCTAATGGTAGTGCATAGCAATTAGCTGGGCTGATTAATGGGGAACAGACTCTAATTTTATGCTTATAATTGAGGCTGCATTTGAACCCCCGGTGCAGATTCAGCACATCCCAACTTGTACTTACAATGGGCAGGAAAGCAAGTGGCAATGAAATCAGGAATGATCCCTCCCACCCATGCACACACAATAAGCTTTCCCTTATTGTCTATAAGTACTGTGTCAGTACAACAGATCACAGATTTGTGTAATAAGATCCGGCAGTCTGATACAGAAACAACACCCTTTATGCTTCTGTTATCATCTATAAATACCCAGCTTAGCTCTAAAATATTATAATAGGATATTAAAATTTTGTTTCAAGATCAAACTGGGAAGAGTGTCCCGTTTTTGCCTTGATGGGTATGTGAAGCAGAATTATTATGTTTTAAATACCCTTTGAACGCTGAGAAGGATACAGAAAGAAATTCTGTACACCAGGTAAATTATACTATTTGAGTTTTGAGTATTGGTTTCAGGTAAAGAAATACTGGCACTATTATTGCTAAAATGGAGGTAAATTAAATCATCGTAAATTCTTTCTCTGCCTTCTCGTAACTCTATCATATCCACCCTCTTTATCTGTTGTTTATTTTAAATTGTAAGTCCCTGGGGATTCAGCAAGACTCACCTGTTCTTTTTAAAGTCCACTGTTATCAGAAGGCACTACATAAGGCTACCACCTAATTGTACAATGATATTCTTTTAAATGTTCAGCATACTTAAATGAATATGTAGGATTTTCTTTGTTTTAAACAGAACCAAATAACTGGACTGTGGTGTTAAAGTTTCAACTGTTATCTGCTCACACAGAAATCACAAGAAATATTTTCAGAATCTAGAACAAAGTAAGGTGGCTCTCTGACCATATAGGAAATTAATAGAGAAATTTAAGAACATCAAAATCAACATGAAATTCAGTGCTACTTAAATATAAAGTACCTTTGGTTTTGGCTCATTATCCTGTTTCAGCAAAAACAACAGCATCATGGCATCCTGAAGATTAACAAGTTTTGTTTGGCATAAGCTTCTATGGACTCCATCCCATTTCACTCACAACAGCTTACACCAAAACAGAACTTATTAGTCTTTAAAGTGCCACAAGGCTCTTTGTTGTTTTTCTAAAGTGTTCCCATTACATGGATCTTGAACAGGATCTCTGCCTCCTCAGTTCTCACTCTGAAGAAGCAACATAATAGGTATACTTTCAACTTAGCTGCTTTTCAGACTGTTGTTCTTTCTGTCAGGATCATCTTGAATCCTGTTTCTGTCTTCTCTGATACTGGCTACCCGTCCTAGGCCCTTTCTGCACCAGGCAATTAGAACGGGGCAGTGCGTCCTCTCACGGAGGTCGTCTGCACCTTGGAGCGGACTAGGAGCGGACTACTTACCGGAGATCTGCACCTCAGTCCACTCCAAAATGACCCCAAGTGGTCCTCCAGTGTGTTTTCTAAAGATCGCAAAAAACAGCTCTTTATTTTCCTGGAACGCGCCATTGCGTTCCTTCTCCCTTGTGCAGATTCGCAGGCTCGCACCAATGCGAGCCTGCAATCTGCGGAGGGCAGGCTTTAGATGTGGCGAGTTTCAGCAGTTGGTCGGGACCCACAACCAACCAGAAGCCGCCATTTTGGAAGCCGGAAGCCACCATTTTGGAAGCCGGAGCAGTGCAGATTTACAGACCTCGCACTGCTCCGATTTGCCCTGGACCAAGGAGGAGCCCTGCGGAAGGGCTTCAGGGACAGTCCGCGTTGCTTCAGACCCCAGAAGAAGTGGTAGGTAACGGCACAGAGCGATTCCTTCGCCTTGTGCGGAAAGGGCCCTAGTTTGAAGAGATAGGTGACACCTTAGTCACTTCCAGATCAGATAAGCGCTGCCTCTCTTTCTCTAAGTTATTCTAAAGATGTTAAATCACACTGAGCCCAGAACCGATCCAGATAGAAACATGTTTGTCACTTATCTCCAGGCAGACGAGCTGCTGATGATAACACGTGGGGTATACTTAAACAAGCAGCACTGTCTAGCCCCCTTTTACCTGTTGGATCTCCACCTCTCACACAGAGGGAAAATGGCTAGGCACATAAAAATATATGACAACTCTAAATGAGGTCCATATCTCACTTTCTGTCCCTCTCTGGGAAGGTACACATTACTTCATAACTGATATTGGCAAGTCACACCAGAACCCACATTAGTAATTAGTAATCTGGGAGATATTCCTCACATATATAAAAATGCTCATGAATTTTATCTATGTTGTTAGGCAATAACCATTAGCCTTTGTTTAAGGGACCTTACTGAGAATTTGTTCTGTCATCTTTGATTGTCTTCACTATCCCTGTGCCTTCCAGATGGATTGGATTACAATTCCCAGCCAGAATGGATGATGGGAGATGTAATCTGACATGTATGAAGAAAGCTGTTTTGGGGGAAGCTAATTAAGCTTTATTAAATGGCCAAGAAATACTCAGGCCTGTCCCCCTAAACAGATATTGGCCCTGCAGAAATAATCAGTGGGTGAAGTTTTGAGGAGCTATAGATGCAAACATTCTTACCTGGTAAATGCTGCAGATTAAACTGCTATTAAAGGGGGAGCAAAAAAGACCAATTCAAAATTTGGTAATCCTGGTGCAATTTTTCAAGGAACCAAAAGAGTCTCAAAATAACCCCTCTAGAATGGTACTTTTTTTCTTAACTTTTTTCAATTTCAGGAAGCCAGCTCTGACTAAAAAGATACATAGAAAGTGTTTCAAACAAGGACAAACCTTGTACAGAGCCAACGTACACCTCTTATCCAAAGTTTCAAAATGGGTGTATATTTGGTAGCATGAATAGTACCATTGAAAGAAAGGTATGTTAAAACCCATGCATGTAAGTCTTTGTGGCATCCAAGCTTTATGTCTGCTTTACAGATATCATCACCTTGACCACAGACCATATTCCCCTCTTGGGCTCCCTCCTTCCTTCACAGGTTGCCTAGATTGCATCTCAGAACTTAGAATAAATATAAAGTGTAAAGATGATAATCGCACCTACATTTCAGTCCAGCTGAACGAAAGTCCACTGTGATCCCAGTGGTTTAATGTGATTTTACTGCTGGAGATACTGTCAGATAATTACTCAGCCTTGGAAGTTGCAATTTAGATGGTGTGTGTGTGTGTGTGTGTGTGTGTGTGTGTGTGTAGGGAGAGATATTTTCTGTGCCTATTAAGGCCCAGTGTCTAAATGGAAACCTCTCTCATATTGTCCAGGATTGAACTCTTAACAGATAATTGAAAATGGGCACGACAACTGTGACTTTGCTTCTAATTAGACACATAGATCTGTGTTGTTTTGGGCTTGTTGAAGGCAACAAAAGCTATATTTTAAGTCCCAAAATAGCTACAGATTCAACCTAGTTTGCAAAGCAGAAATTCATTTTCTCTCAGCTAATTAAATGGTGACAGGATCTTTCTTACCTGCACATGATTTCATGGGTGAGCAGAACTCTACACATTTCTGGGTTCTTGTCTTGGCCTTCATATACTATCGCCTAGAAAGAAAAGACAGGGAGATTTTATTTTATTTCATTTTTTTTAAGCTGCAAAGTGAATGTGCCTGGAGAAAAATGATCACCGACACAGTACATGAATGCATAACTATGTGGCAAGATAGTTAGCTTTGCTTAAACAGACGGCATTCTTGCAAAAAGTGTCTCAAGATTTGTTATTGGAGTGCCCCAGAAGCCAAGCAAAGAAAGCGTCGCTCATCTTTCTCTCTCCCTCTCCCCCTTTTTTAACCAATGCATTATGCACATCTTTTGAGCAGTGTGTAGGATAGGCTTTTTTAGTAGTCAAGACAACCACAATGTTCTTTTCAATTCAGAATAAAACATAAACTTAATAGCACTTTTAAAAAAAACACATACAGGAAGGCTCAGTCAGAACACTATGAGGCCTATTCATAAAATGAAAAAGTTAATATATTTTTAATTCAAAAAGCATGGCTGTGCACTTAACTAGCTACCACATGAGTACAGAACCTGATTCACACCGTGCTCTGTAAAACTCCAGCCTAGTTAACTGTGCTAACAAATTAAAGGAAGGTAAATTCCTGTAAATGCAAATAAACAAGTTCTGGAAAACAAGAGGATAAAGCAAGCAGACACCCCACTGTCTGATATTCCTTGGCAAGATATTGGTGTACTTTATGCATTATGACCTAAATCCAGTTGCTGGTCACTACCAGAGTAGACCCACAGAATCAACGGGACTTACCAAAGTGTTGATTGAACAAGTTCCCATTGATTTAATGGGGATAACCATTGGATCTAAAAGCCTGCACAGAGTAGTGGTTTGACCGTTGAATTAGGAGTCTGGGAGACCTGGGTACAAATTCCCACTCAGCCAAGGAGACACAATGCATGATTTTGAGCAAGTCACACACTCTCTCAGCCTTAGAGGACAGCAATGGCAAACCTCCTTTAAATAAACCTTGCCACAGGGTCACAGTAAATCAGAGTTGACTTTAAAGCACATAACAGCAACAAAATCATTGAATTTAGGCCTATGCTTTCAGATATACACCTATGGATGGAATTTCACATTAAGATAGCCTCCTCAGTCTGGCACACTCATCATGCAGGACTGGGTGTGATGGCAGTTGTAACCCAACCAGTCTGGAAGACTGTGTTCAGCTGTCAAATGTATATTTTCCAGTTGAAGATGATGTGGAGTTTGGAGGGTTAATCAGGAGGTGGCAGGAATTCTTACCCCATCTACCAATCTTTCTCCCTTCGCTTTCCCAAGTACAATCAGCCCTCCACATTCGCTAGGGTTATGGGTGCAGGACCCCTGCAAAAGTGGGAAAATTTCAAATATCAGATGGTATGTGCGCACGCATGCGTGGGGAAGGGTGCTGAGGCATGGTGAGGAGAACAGGCACCCAGGGTCCAAGCCAGGTCAAGGAAAGGGAGTAGGCCTGCATGGTGTCCCTATACTTCCTCTTTTGCCCATCTCCTTCCTTGGGTGGGTGGGGGCATTGGGAGCGCCATCCTTAGCTTAGGGTTTAGTGGCCTGATTGGAGCTGCTGAGAGGAGAGTTTGCCCCGGAAATGAAGCATGAAGGTGGAGCGGGGCAGGGGCTCGAGAAACTTGCAAATAATTAAATCCATGAAAGTTAGACCCACAAATGTTGAGGGCTAACTGTATGTTTCTAGAGCCAGGCATTAACTGGTAGACTAAAAATAAAAATAGGGGGCAGATCATAGGGAAGGAACATAATTAGTGGGAGGGAGAAGGATTAAGCAGAATCTTCTTCTATGCAAGTGTCCCCACATTAATCCTAGGAACCTTTGTTTGCTTTCCATCCTACCATGTTTAAAAGAGTGCCTGAAAGCAAGCATGACTGTTTCACAGGTAAACCTCTTAGGGACTGGTTCCATGTGATATGTATTCTTGGTGGAAAAATCTAGGTTTGTTGCCACATAACATCACAAGTAATCCTTTATTTCTAAATTCTGAAATGACAGGACACTGTTTCAGTGTTTCCATACTTTTAAGGCTACTATCACATGCTAATTTGAAGTCAGAAGAACTTATGGCTGAGTAAATACATATAAGGAAGGGACAATTGCCAGGTGCAGCTTTTGCTGTCATATCATTGCATTATCAATAACAACAACAATGCAGATAGCAACCAGAATAGAAATCTGTGAACTATCCAGAAGAAATATTTCCTTTTCCCCATATACAAAATATGTGCTTAGGCAGTCTAAAAGTGGAATAGAAAGAATGCATATATAGATAAATTTGCAAAAATTTGATTATGTAACAAATGGAAGATGAGAAATAGCAATGGACGAGATGCCTAATCCCATTCTGTTTTTCGGAATTGGCATATACAGAAATCATCAAGCTTTCTATGTCCCAAAGGTCTTTTCACCTGCTGATTGCTGTGGATTCAAACTGCTGTTGTAGGAACAGCTACTGCAGCCAGTTCAGTCACTGGCAACCCTAAAGGAAAAAAAGAAATCTTACTGCCGAAATCTGCAACAAGCAATTTACTGAGGTCCAATAAAAATGGCAAGCAGCCTCATACAGGGAACACCGCTGTGCAGAGGCATATGTTTTTGCGGGAGCGAGCTCGGCATTTGCAATACTTAACCTTTGCTGCCATCTTGTTAAAGGTAAGTCATTAGTAGAGTCCTTTTAGTTCTGTGAGCAGATGCAAAGGAGGGCAGGGCTCCTGTATCCTTCTTTACTAATTACACAGAAGAAGGAATTTCATCAGGGGCAGACTGTCATGAAGAAGTAAAACAAACAACTCAGCACCTCCTCAAATTCCCTCATACAGGTACCACTTAAATTACACAAATCCTCTTTTTCTTTGTATATAGCCATTTTGTCTCAAATTGCAATTACAAATTATTTCAAATTCATCAGCAGTTCATGCATTACATAGAGAATAAAAAGAAAAAAAGTGAATGACTTACGAATTTTCATTTCTTAGCTCAACTTCTATTATTATTATTATTATTAATAATAATAATAATAATAATTTTCTATACCTCTGTAATTATATTTTGAATCATTAATGAGTGAAATCTCATTTGCAGATCCCATGAAATCATTTGTGGTTCTACATTTCCAGTTTCTGCCCAATGTCAGAAAAGAAAGTTTGTCTTGTTAGATCAGATCAAAGTTCTAACTAATCTATTTTGTCTCCAATAGTGACCATGCAAATTCTTCCATTCCATTTTTACACACCCTCCAACATTTCACATATGAATACTGAGACATGTGGCCAGGCAATATCAGAGTGCTGTCAAGATGGCAAAAGTTGTTAATGAGAAAGAACACAGAAGGTAAGAGAGACTGCAGCAGTTTGTTTTTGCCAGAATCTACTGGGAAGGGAAAGATTCTGCCACCTTCTGTCTTCTCTCTCTGCTGTCAGTTGAGTGCAAGCTAGTTTGACACTTTGATCTCTCATACTGCAGCAATTGAAGGGAAGAAGGCAAAGGAAGAGAGAGAAACTGGGACATTTTACAAGCAGCTAAGAAAGTGGGATGGCAGAGGACTAATCAGGACTGGTCCTGCACAATTAGGACAAGTGAAGGTTATGTTCTTATATCAGGTATACTCCTTTAAATATGGAGATTTTATTTGAGCCCTGATGGCTACTAACAAAAATCTACTCCTTTCATAAGACCACTGGAATGCATAAACTGGTGTTTCTGTTACAGGTTTAGGTAATATTCATGTCTATGCATGAAAAGCTTAAGGATCTATATAAACAAAAGGAACTCAAATCAGTTTTATATACTAAGTTACTTAACTGTGACAAAGTATAGCTAGAAAATTTTAATAGCATCAAAAGTATTTTTTGGCATTTCCTTACTAAAAAGAATAGTATACTAAAACAATGCTTGTATAATGGTATCATGGAATTTCTAACACAAAGAATCCCCAACGTTTTCAGAAGTTGAGGAGGAGGTGCAGAGGAAGATATGAGCTAAAATTAAACAACAGAGAACAAGAAGCAGAGGCATCACATAACATATTAATTGGGGTGAGTTGGCAATGTTGTAACTTTCCTGTGGAATATGTTTCCCACTGAAAGCAATGGAGGAGGGGGTGAGAGGCTGCCTGTTCAGCAGCCATGAATCTTCAGCAACAAAAGTAACTGCTTAAACATAGTATTATCACACCCCAGCATAGTACACAATATTTTAATATGATTTAGCAGTGCCATAGATAATATCCCTGATGTTACTGTAGCATTATATTTCCACAGCATTGCATGCCAACTTCACTGTTTGAAAAAGCTCTGACAGAGTTTGAGCAGACTGAATTTCTCCATCACCATTTACTGCAGAGCTGTGGGAGTGTTACTTCATTTCTGGGCTGAGCTCTCATCCCTTTCTCATAAACATAAGCCTTTAGCTTGCATTTCAGAAAGGCTCCAGCCTATACTACTTACATTTTAAGCAGTGGGATGTAATATAGTTGTTCTGTTGGCAGAACTGGGAGGGAATTACTAATTCTTCTCCTTTGCAGAAACAAAACTCACTCTAGAGTGCTGGAAAACCCTCTGGAGTAGGTTTTCAGGCTGTGCAGAGGGATGCAGCAAAGAGAAGAAAACCCTGTCCATCTAATAGGCACCCACAAGCCTGGTGTTGGATTTAAGACATTGTTTATTTCTAGCTCATTCAGTTCCCTCTATTACATGTCATTCTTAGCCTTAGAGAACCACCAGGGCCTTAGGTTCTAGTCCTTTTTCTACTTCTACATTTAACAGGACCTAAGAACTCTACTTCTAGAGGAGAAATTGTTATGGGTAGAAGGATTGTAGCTCAGGAGAAGAACTTGGAAGAGATGGCTGGGAGACTATGGCAGTTGGAAGTTCAAAAAAAGAACTTTTCTAACTTCTGCTCAGTATTAATGATCATCCCTTGCATGCAGAAGGTCCTAGGTTCATTCTTCAGCACCTCCAGTTAAATGGCTCTTTGATGGGAAGGCTGGGTAGCGTTGCTACCAGTCAAACCATACCAGATTAAATGGCCCAATTCTTTGACCCTATCTGTAAAAAGCAATACACGTTTTTATGATATCTAACATCCCAGCCCTAAATACCTTTACTTATATATACAGCACACTGTTTCCAGTCCAAAATACACCTATCCATCCACCCATATACATACAACACACACACGTCCCTGTCTCCAGTAAAACTGAAGGCTAATTTCAGCTTTCAGCAGTGGTTGTGATATAACTGTGTGTGCCTTCAAGTCACCTGTAGACTTATGGCAACCCCATGAATTTCATATGGGTTTCTTAGGCAAAGGATACCCAGAAGGTGATTTTGCCAGTTCCTTCCCCTGAAATATAGCCTATAGCACCTGACACTAGTTGGCAGTCTCCCATGCAAGTACTAACTAAGGCTGACCCTGCTTAACTTCCAAGATCAAATGGGATCTGGTGCCTTTAGGGTATTTAAGCAGTATGCCACCATGTATCTTATGAGATACAGTGTGCCCTCTGCTGGCGCAACCTCCACACACACGAATGTGAAGTCACATGAAGCCTTGTGTCCAGTTATCATCATGTGGAATGCCGTACTTACCCTATCAGATATATATGGGTGAGTTCCATTTATTTGAAAGCACTTCATGTAAAAAAAAAAAACTATTTTCATGCAAAGCTATTTATGCAAAATAAATCTGTATGTGCAAAGAGAACATAAGTTGAGGTTCTTTAAATTTAGAAAATAATATATCTTGGTCTGTGAAAATAAATATGATTATATCTAATACAGCACAGGAGGCCCCAAAGGAATCTCTCCCTAAGGAAGAAGTAAAGATTTTGAAGCCTCCCCACTGTGAATGCTCATATGCCACATACTTGCCAGCACTGAAGTCAATGTGTGTTTAATTGCAGCAACATTAGGTTCACTAGCAGCTATAAACAATAGCAAGCTGATTTCCTTCTCTTTCTTTACTACCTCTCCTTCTCTTCTTCCATCTGTTAAGCTTACTTAACCTCCAGGTAGCTACTTTAAAAAAAAAAATCCAGCTAAATAACTATAATGAACAAACAGAGTCAACAGTGTGATATCTAATCACCTGTCTGTTGTGTTTAACATCAGTAGCCCTTTTGCTTACGTGCATAACATCTTTAGCTTTGTGATCCACTAGGAGCTAACTCCATTTTCTTTAGTACCAGCTTTTTCAAGGCATCACTCTGCATGCCAGCAACTTTTTGAACCCTGTCCTATCAGCCACACACAGCAAAGGTTGCCAAGAGTTTTGCATCTTCCTTATCTGGCTGCCAGCTGGCTAGAAAGAGAAGGAGAAGCAGTCTGGCCTGTGCTGCTCCTGTCCTTTTAACAAAGGTTTGACACACAGAAATCAGCAGGAAAAGCTTTTCATAGCACAGAGCTAAATAGTATTACCTGCAGTTCTAACTGCTGTTAAAGAGACAGCTACACAGACCAAATTAAAAGTTGGCAACTCTGCTCTTTACATATATGTGTGTGTCTGTGTACATGCCTTCAAGATGCCAATGATTTATAGCAATCCCATGAATTTCACAAGGTTTTTTTAGGGAAGGAATACTCAGAGTTCCCTCCTCCGACCAACAGCACCTGGTATTTGCTGGTGGTCTCCCATTGAAGTACTAACCAAGGCTGACCCTTCTTAGCTTCCAAGAGCAGATAGGATTTGGTGCATTTAGGGTATTTAGGGCAGCTTCTCCTTACATACACTTCCATACATATTTTGAGTAGTGTAATTACTAAAACTAGTTTTTATTGACAAAGAGAATAAAAAAGAAAGCTCAGTCTGACATTGGACAAAGGTAGCTTCATTATCTGCCCCAACATACATAGATGAATATTACTAAACATTTGATGAATATAAAAAGCATTTGAGTGCCGGTAAGGACCATTGTTCAGTGGCACAGCACATGGTTTGTATGGAAGAGGTCCCAGGTACAGTTCCTGGCATCACTAAGTACAGTTTGGGAAAGACTTCTCTTTCCCATGGAGAACCACTTCCAAACACAGAAGAGAAAAGGGACACTTAAGCTAGTCACATGAATGTTCTCTCTCATTCCAAGGTAGCTTCCTTTGTCCTTATCACGGTTCAAGAAGGTAGTACTCTCATCAACTTAATATGGCAAAAAAGCCCATCAGAACTGGCCCAAGACGTGATGCTGCCTGAGGCTGAAAAGGAAATTAACCCCTCTACAAGTATGTCTGCAACTCTTGCTACCAATCCATACAGAAAAGAAACTGAATATCTGGGAAACACCGAGAATGGAACAGCATCCTCCAAAAGTCTGAGGAAAGCAGCCTAGCTTTGCTGTTATTGTGTGCTTTCAAATCATTGCCAACTTATGGCGACTCTAAAGCAAACCCTTCATGGGGTTTTCTGGAGCTGAGAGTGTGATGTGCTCAAGGTCATCCAGTGGGTTTCTATAGCCTAGAAGGGAATCAAACCCTGGTTTCCAGGGCCATAGTCCAACATTTGAACCACTGCGCCATGCTTAATGGCACATAATATGCATCCTATTTTGAATATAACCAGGCTTTATGTTAATTTCAAACTGTTTTATGCACGTGGTCAAAGACAGACTAAAGCAAAAGCATGCAAAACACAGAATTTGTACTTTCATTGAGCAAGTCATTCAAGCCCGACAGTTCATACACGGTGCAATTCAAACAAGAAAGTAAAGAGGATTAGCCCTGCACAGAGCAATCATGTGAACTGGTCCTCAGTATCTACTCAACAAGCTGGCATTACCTGGCCAGCCTTGCCTTTTAAAACTGAAAGGAGGAAGGGTGGCATTACATGAAGCAACATTTCAGGTCATGAATGAAACAGGATTTTAACTCAGTGTTGATCTGCCACAGTGCTGTGATGGAACCAGGAGTCAAAAGACTTAATCACTTGGACTGTGATCTTGAATGGGCAATAAAGACCTATTAGCTTTCCAAAAGACCTGTTCTCAGTGGAGATAAAAACTGCTAGAACTGGTTTGTTGATACAAACTGAAGCAGCTGCCTGCCTTTTTGCGCTGTCCTTGACGTATAGCTATGGGAACTGTTGTGATGGGTTCCAACACTTCAGAATATAATCTGGAGTGAGCAGTTGCTTGCTAGCTTTCCCCTTCTCATTATCAACATGAAAATTATTGTGAACTACATTGAATTTAGCAAATTTTTCTCTGTGACAAAGGCCCTAGAGGACCAAACTAAAGAATAGTTTCTTTTGAGAATTACCAGATTGCAAACTATACAAAGTTCCACTCACTATCTTGGCTCAGGGTCATTCTCTTTCACAACTTTATCTCTTCTGTCAAATGCACTGAGCACTATGGCACAGTGTAATAATCATATGGCATAACTGTAGGTTCAAAGTCACTGGCTATGCTCACAAGCCATGGCCGCAAATAAATGTGTCGGTTTCAAAAAGGAAGCCAGAACAGTTTAAGTTTCAGGTCTTTGCAGCTGCCAAAGCCCAAGTTTGTCTGCATTACAGGAAGGTACTAAAATACGGAGCCTTCTCTGAAAACCTATTTTAAACATACTAAACAAAATCAGTGTTTTAATATAATTTTCTGAATATTTTCCATGTTCTGTTTGTGAAGGCACAGACGTCTGGTAGGATAATCAACCAAAGCCATTCTACAGAGTTCTGGTCCAATGAAACTGAGTTACAAAGACACACCATTTTAAAATAAAAGAAAGAAGTGAAGTGAAAGTCCTTGTGTGTATGTTAGATGACTGCAGAACTAAAAATAATTTCACAAATGTATAATGTAACCCACATGGGTAAAGAAATAAACAGCCATATGATGTGATTTTTTTTGTTTACTTCCTTTAACTTGATGCATGGCACACACTGAGATCATAGGCTTATAGGCAGGAGCTTGAATTCAGACTCTATTCCACTTCCATCAGCAGAATGGGAAAATCTACTTTCACCAATTCCTACTTCCCTCTACATTCACTTGCATTCCATCTTCTGAACAACAACAACAGCAACAACAACAAATCTACTAAAAGGTTGAAAGTGCCTCTAGAATAACTGAGGTCATGTTAAAGGGAAAAAGTGACAACTGCATTCTCTCATCCTCATTCTACAAGCAGGGTCCTCCACTAGATTAAAATTCTTCCATGGACAGAAAGATTTTCTCTGTGTAGAAGCTTACACTTGGATCTAACCCAAGAAGACTGGAAATTATGTTACAATATCATCTGTTTCATTCCTCTTTCCTTCATAATCTTGGACAAGACTCTGTCAATCATCTGATTCCTATTTTTAAATTATAGCTTTCTGGCAAGATAGGCTCTACAATTGCCTCTGTAGTCACAGCCAACTCGTTCTGTTGGTTTCAAGAGGCCCTAGCAGCAATTAACATAAACTGGACTGGAATCCATATGTATATGGACCTATATAATTGCATACTCTTTGCATGAATGAACTTTACGTGTAATGTTTTTACAAGATGTTCCCTGCCATGCAAGTTTGCGCACACATGCATGCGCGCGCACACACGCACACTGTTCATTAGGGACATATGAAAGTATATGAATCAGTGAGTGTTTGGGTAAGTGGGAGTGCTTTACATCTAAGATTACATCTGCAGGTTTACATATGGAGAAAGGTAATAATAAAATAACAATACTAAAGGTTCAGACCGTGGTGCCCAACACGTCTTTTGCTATACTTCCAAAGAAAAGCCTCTGAGTCTCTGGCTTAAAATCATTTTCACTGGCAATGTTTAATTAGCAACAAATGCCCTACTGATTGCTGCATAGCAGCCTCCTGTTCTTTCTAATGAGAGTTTCAGTATGAAGAGCAGTAAGGAGTACCCAGATTAGCCCCTCAAAACAGAGTGAGTACTGTATATTCCTGCTCATCAGCACTAAACTGCAATGTGCCAATTATGATTCCCATTCTCTTATCTCTAATATGCCTGCTTGCTTATCAACATGGATTCACAGGAATTAAATAAAAAAAATTCCCCCCTTAACATGTTCATTTGGAAAGCTTTTCAAATATTCACATGGAAACAACTCTAGCATAAATATCCCAGAACAAATGGCTGTATATTATACAGGAGGGAGCAGTTGGGATGCCAGACTGGGAATGCACTAGAGCCATCTGGCCCAGGCAGTCTCTCCAAAATCCTCAGCTTTGTTTTCACCCCCAGACTCCAAACAACACATTTTCCACTGTGATGAGTTTACGTTTTCCCAAACACACAGGTCCTGATCATGCATGCAAATTTAAGACTTCTGCATTCTTCTCTGAGTGAGGAAATTGAAATCACCTGCACTTTCTTGACATGTAACCAAAGGGACATGGAAGCTGTGAAAACCTGGTTTGAACTTCCTATCGTCTCAAAGGCACATTGTGCTCAGTAGCTCCAATTCTGCTGGGTTCTTTTCTGAAAGGATGCATAATATTTTAATCACCTCTGTGCCAGCAGCAGAATCCTGCCATGCAATGACTGGGAAGCTGACTGGATATCTGTGTGTATTGGCCCAAGCAGATCATGCTATTAAGTGGAGAAGTATATTTACATTGTTAACACAGCCAATTAATCATTAATAAAAAAAATATTTGGAGGGAGAGGTTTGTAGGGGAAAGACAACAGACCATTATCTGAAACTGTGTGTTATTAATGACTTGCTATTGCATCTTAAATAGCTTACACATTACATGGAAGCAAATTCTCTGATAATCACATTAAAAATCTACTTTCAGCACTCAAAGAATTTAGTCTAATATTCAGGATTTTTTTTCAGTGGCTGGGATTTATTGGATTGTGCAGGCATATTTACATGCTCATGGTTCCAATTCTGAGAATGAAAGTATTCACTTTTCAGTTTCTGATGTTCCCAAAGAAAGGTATGATATTGACACAATACTGAATGCATGACAAATATTAAGGCTTCACTCACCGTTCCCAGAGTTTTAGGACCAATGCCCATGTTCAAGGCAGGAATATAAGACCATGTACTAGTTTACATATACACATACAAACACAAAATCAACATCTGTAAACTTTAACCAGCCTTTACTAAAGTCAATGGCAACATTCTAATCTGAACACTGATGATGATGATGATGATGATGATGATGATGATGATGATGATGATAATAATAATAATAATACCAGCATCCACTCTATGTAAAATCAGAGGCTATTTCAAGACACACATACACTCACCCCAAATTAGGCTTTAGATTGCTGAAAATATGTAACAAAAGGACTAGATTCAATTTTAATACTACCTAAATGACTGATAAATCTTCTCTTTTCAATTGGCCTTCTGTAGGTAGGACTAACATTTCAATCACCCCAATGTCTGCATATTATCTAGAACTTACAAAACCCTGTTATGACCTCATGTATTTAAATAAAAGCATCCCAAGTTCAGAATCTTTCCATGAATTTCATACTGAAGGCACCAAGTATAATACCAGTCAGATAACAACAACAATCACAACATCAACAGAACCCAAATAATGAAGCTATTGAAAACATTTAGATAAAAAACTGATACATAGAACAAAACGAATTTACTGAATCGAATGGTTTCACAGTTTAGTCTTCACCACTAGATGCAAAAATAAAAAGCAGCCCTTTCTTTCAACACAGTGTCAGTTTACTAATAATACGTTATTAGAAGTAAAAAGGGTACCCAATACAATCATTAATGTCTGTGGATATTTCTAAAATATTCACAAAAACATTTGTGAAACAGTGACCGCAATCTGGGGAAGTCAACGTTGATGACTATACATGCGCGCATGTCTCCAGCTGGCACCACACCATTAAAACATGCATGCTCCTGCCACAGTTTCATTTAGAAGTCATCATTCCATTATCCAATTTGTTCTGAGACGTGTGTACAGGAATACTACCCCTCTAAGTAGGCTGACAATATATATTTAACTTGCATTAAAAATTGAAGAAATTTTCAACCAGGCTTTGCACAATTTAATTACAAGCTGAAAGTTACTTGAGAATCTTCTATATTATTCACACTCTCTGCTAAAGCATAAGTGATGTCTCTGTGTTTGGACACACTGGAGTGCTGTGTGTAGCACTGACCTGTCTTACTGAGCACTCGATTAACTGGAGAAATAGCTTCAGACCTAAAAAAACAAGTTTGTCTCAAGTACAGATCTAGCAAACATCTTTGCTTTCCAGAAATAATAATCACATCACAGCCCCCAAAATTGATACAACCCAAAACTAAAAAATAAACAACCATATGCTATAAGCCAATAATTGCTACATTAATGCACCTAATAAGAAAACAAATAGAACTACAAATAACATATCTGTTACTTTGCTATCTCTTCCTTTGAATCAATGAATTTTCATACTTTTTGTCAAATATGGGTTTCACTCTTCAGAAGTGTTACTCATCATTTTTATTCCTTTATCCCATCCTGTCCCATCCCCTAAATTCTCTTAATTTGAAGTTTAGATTTAAAAAAGAAAAAAGACAGAGAACTCCCCTTATAATCATTATAGTTTGTATTTCTATTACAAATCCTTCGAATAAATAAAGGTTGCAAATCCTGTGCTCAGGCTGTTTAAACCTCACTGGGTTCCATGGAATTTGGACAACCTAACCATGTAAAGAATTTCGGATTTTTTATGTCTTTCACTTTTCCTCAAGAAATCTCACAGGTGAATTTACAACAAATATAATCATAAGCAGAGTGCCTTGTTAAGGAAAGTGCTTTAAAGCTATAGATACTCAAATAGTGGCTTTCCACCAGGGATCATAATCATGAAAGCGGGAAACATTATCTCTTGCATGATTGTCACGTGAAACCTATTCAATTATAATATTTAATGATATTTTTGTACAATTGCCCATGCAATGTGCAACCTCCCAAAACATTAGAAAGGGTTCTGCCTCTTTCAATAGATCAGCGTCAGCCAATGCTGATTGCCACCCAGTAGTTTTCAAGACTTTCTGTTTTTAAGGATTATTGCTATTTCTCCATCTGCTTCTAAAGACTATGAACTGCATTTCAAAAAAGCACGACTTTTCTCCCTCTCACAAACCATTGTAAGACAGCCATCAATGGCAGGAAAAGATGTTTAGGGAGCATCAAAGACAGTGTTCTAAAACAAATTCAGCACTTTGACCTTTCTAGTTTGGTGTCAAAAAGCCACCAAAAACAAAATCAAGCAATGAAAGTTTTAGAAGGCAGAATCTGAAGCACTCACAAGCAGATTTGCAAATATGTGTGTGAATGCAGCTGATGTTCTCTGACCTTTAAAGCAGAGCAAAAATCAAACCCAAACAACAACAGCACTCCCCACTCCCCATTTCTTTCTGTAGGAAAGAAAACACTGAAATCTGGATCAGACCACAAGCCTGACTTGGTAAGGTTCAAAGCACTGACCTGAACTTTGCTTAGACTTGGTTAGGTTTAAGCAGTATATGAGATACTGTTAATTAAACTTATGTCTCAAAATACAGCAGTTTGGGCAAGCAGAACTATTTTCTTCTTTTGTTCATCACTATGGGTACAGCCACACTCCCAACCTTTTAGCTATAGATACACACAACTGTGTTGGTTTGAGAATGTACCCTACACTTAAGCCATCCAAGTTAAATGTCATGCTCAAAATTACACTATATCAGAGTGGGGCTCTTCCTATTACAGATTAAAGCCAGCATTATCTTTGATTGTAACGTTTATTTTTTAAAAAAGCATTACTTATCTTCCCCACATACATTTTTCTATCTAAGTTATACTGTACAAATGTGTTACGATTTAATCTCTGTTCTTTAAAAAACAGTAACAAAGTAATAGCAAAAAAGCAAAGGATAAATATTTGCTACAGTGGCTGGCTGGTGTTTTGTGCTCCCGTGTTTGTTTTCTATTTCTTTTCATTGGTATAATTAAAGTGTTGGGGGGGGGGGCGAATCCTGTGATCTGAAAGCCTTCAGGGAGTAGGAAGCTGCAATTTATTTATTTATTAAACAGCTACCGTGCCTAATTAAAACTTCAGATTTTTGCGGGGGGTGTTAATCTCTTTCTCTCTTTTGCTGACAAGTAACTCCCACCATACCGCCTTCTTTCCTCTAGCTGCAATCGGGTCTTAGCTGTTTATTTGCCCCTCGCCTCTGGAAGAGTTTGGGGGACAGCAATGGTGATCCTGTATCTTTAAGACCACAGTTTGCTGCCCAGCCCTGGCTCCTGGCCAATTTAAAACGGAGAGCCAGGAGGCATTTTGCATATCTCGCCAACCCCCCCCCCCGCCCGCTCCCGCGCGCGCTTCAACGAGGCCTTTTGCCTTGACTGCTCAAGTCTTGCTTAAAAGAGAGGAAGAAACGGATACCACCATTCACTGTCAGGGGGAAAGACGGAGTCTTCCTTATTCCCACTACAGATTTAGGTGGG
Source organism: Cyclura pinguis (assembly GCA_030412105.1). NCBI lineage: Eukaryota > Metazoa > Chordata > Lepidosauria > Squamata > Iguanidae > Cyclura > Cyclura pinguis. The sequence goes on along the minus strand of CM059600.1, from coordinate 104,441,626 downwards.
CATTGCCTTTTCTGCCGCGGAGAATTTGGAATGGAGAAAGTCTAAATGGAACAGGCACAAGAAGCGGGTAATTTACTGCATTCATTTGCAGTCATTTTGAGTTTCGTTGCTATCAGTTTTCCACTTCCAGCCGAAAACGAGGCACGTCTGAAAACCCACTTTAAGTTTACAAAGGTCCTTTGCGTCTCTCTCTCTCTCTCTCTGTGCATGGTCTTTTAGTATTTGTATTATTATGGCTTTCTAGAAACGCGATTTAAGAAAACCCTATAGAATTCATGGGGTCACCATAAATCGACTTGGAGGCGCGCGCGCGCACGCACACACACACACACACACACACACACATTTAAGACCGAAATCCGTGTCAAAAAGAAAGATCTGTTGAAGAAAGCTGGGGTTTGCATTTGAGGTCACTTCGTTAGGATCGAACTGTCGACCGAGGCAAACTGCGTTTGGATCTGGGGAAAGTAGGAGGGGCGTGGAGAAGAAACTCTGCGCGCCCCCTCCAACCTGGATTAAGTCGCTAATCTGTGGCAGGCAGGCAGCCGGCCGGAGGTCTGAGCCGTCCGACAGGAAGACGTCCAGGGATGGACGGCCTCCTTCGAAGGCGGGCAGAAGGAGCTTGGCTTGTGCGGCTCCATCCCGGCCGCCGCCTCTCCTACTCCTCCGGCGCTCGCTCAGTCGATCGCCCTGGCAGAGCAATCCCTGGGGCGGAGAGAGGGAACCCAGCGGCCTCGGCTCCTGCCTTGCGGCTTCCAGTGCAAACCAAACCAAACCAGAGCCGCCTCCCCCACCCTTCCTCTTCGATCTCTGCGCCTTTTGCCCATTTCACCAGAGGAAGGGAAGACAGAAATGGATGAAGGCAGCGAGCGAAAACTTACTTGTTTCGTCATCGAGTCGATTAAGCGGACGTAAAAATCCTGTTCTGTTCTTATCCCTAGGAGCAGGAAAAAGGGGATGGGAAGGAATCGGTCACTGTTCATCATTTAATTGAATAACGCAAAGAAAACCATCAAATGAAAAAGGGGACAGATCTCTGTTTGCTTTTCTCCAACTTCATTTGACTATTATTTTAGCCGTCCCAAACGAGGAAGCAAAGGCCTAGAGAGTCTAGTCACTCTTACCACCATCCCCAAACCACCAACTTGGTCCACTGGGGATTCAGCAGAAATAAGCATCTCAAAACCAAGGTGGCACACCTTCAGTTTTCTGTTTTCGCCCCCTCCCGCCACCAGCAAGACACTGACAAGGACCCCTCCTCGGTGGCCGCTTCTTTGGGGCCACACCAAGACGAGGTCGACATTCCTGCCCCCCCGCCCCTTCCTTCGGCTGCTTTCTGGAGCCCCCTTGCCCCAAGCTCCCTTTCCCCCAGCCCTTGTTTGACCCCGGGGCAAGGAGAGAAGTTCCTCTTCCTCTTCCCCGGCCCAGAAAGGAAAGCTTTAGGAGAGAGACGGGGAGCTGGCGAGGGGAAGGGGAAAGAGAGAAGGCCGGAATCCGTGGCCGCTAGAAAAGGGTCGGGGGAAGTCTATTAAAGATAGCCGGGATTTAAGTTCGAGTCACTTCGGTTAAGATCGGACAGCAAAACCAGACAAAGTGGAGGGGAATCTGGAAGAATGAGTGGGGGAGGGACAGGAGGCTTGCGAAGGAGGCTTGAGACGGGGCAGGCGAACGGAAGAGAGGAGCCCGCGGTCGCCGGTGTGGCTTCGGGCGAGCGAAGCGAGGAAGCAGCCTGGCGGGCGAGCTCATCGCCTCGGAGCCGGCGCGGCCAGTCCTGCCCGCTGGCTCGGACGGGGCAGCCGGAGAACTTTGGCTCCCGGTCCCTCGCCTGGCGGAGCCTGGGGGGGGGCTCGCTTTTCGTCCCCTCTTCCCCCTCCCGCCGGCTTTCTTCCCTTCCCTTCCAGGGGTCCCCCGTGAGCCCCCTCAGCCAGGGAGGGACTGCCTTCCCCGGGGCGGAAAGCGGCCCAGAGGGCGAGGAGGCGGAACGAGGAAGAGCACGGGGCGACGGGGGCGCGCGGGGGGGGGTCTCACCATTGCTGTAGAGGAGCTGGAGCCGGTAGTGGATCCCGTTGTTGGTCTTTTCGCTGTTGGCTTCCTGGATTGGAAGGACACGCGGATTCAATGAACGAACACATAAACAGTAGCAACAGCACGGCCGTGGTAGAACAGCGACAACAACCACAACAGTGACAACGTGTCAGAGCCGTCCTCGGAAGCCCTACACGCCAAGTTCACAGGCGGAGGGGCCGTTGGGGGTTCCCGTGTGTCTCCCCCGCTCCCGCCTTGTCGGTCCCACCCCCCCCCGCAAGCGAGCATTTCAGCTGAAATTAATTCCCCGCAAACAACAACAACAACAACAGCACGTGAAGGGAAATGTCACGCTAAACCTTGGAGGAGAGAACGCACACCGCGAGGGGCCGGGGGGTTTTCAGGTGTCATTAAGTTGTCAAAGGCCGTGTGTGCGCGCGCGCGCGCTGAGGGGGCAACCGGGCCGCAAGGACTCCCTCGGTGTCTGAGGCGGGAGAGGGGACGGTTACGGCCCGTGTGAGGAGACTGTTGGGGGGCTTTTGCGCTCCTCAGAGCGGAGGGGCAAAGCCTTACTGTGCAGAAGGGGCGCCACGGGCTCTTCCCCTAAGGACGGCCACCGGCGGCGGCGGCGTGGCTGGCGGAGTGTGCCGTTCGCGACCGAAGCTCCTGCCCCGGCCGGCTGCCCTCTTCCGACCCGACCCCCTCCCTGACTCGTTCGCCCGCCCAGCCGCCCGCTCGCCCGCCCGCCCGCCGACTTACTTTCTCCTTCTCCACGAAGCCCACGAAGGCGGTGCGCTCGATCTCCACGGGCTGTCCCTGCCGGTCGTACAGAGCCAGCACGAAGTGGAAGAAATTGGATTTCCTCAAGTTGGACGGCGGCTGCTTCTCGAAATGAGCCCGGGCCAGGCCGACTCCGCTGCGGCCAAAGAACGCGAATTAGAGACGGAGAGAAAGGCCAGAGAAAGACCTGCAGAGTCCCGAGCCCCTTCGGACCTCTTGGTTCTGAGAGGGAACCTCTCCTGAACCGGGCCACCCTTTCCCGCCCTCCTCCTGGGTCCCCGTCCTCACGGGAGGCGAACAGAGGAAAAGGCAAGGGAAAAGAGAGAGGGGAGAGCGGAGCTGGCGGGGGCTGCCCGGTGAACCTCAGGCTCTGCCAAGGGACTTTACAGATATATTAGAATAATTAATAATAATAATAATAATAATAATAATAATAATAATAATAAAGGAGGAGGACGAGGAGGACGAGGAGGAGGACGCCAGACAGGGCTTTCCCGTCAAGGTGCAGAAAGGACCTGCCTGTCAGGTCACGAAACCTCTCTCAGAGTCAGGTCAGGGGGGCAGGTCCGTCCTGTCTCCGGGTTTTATAATCCAGTTCAACGTCTGTGAAACCTACCAGTCCGAAAAAAGGGGCAGGTGGCTCTCTCCTATGGGACGGCAAACCTATTGATTTAACCATATTATTGTCTTTCCCTCCTGTTCCCCACCAGATCTGGTAAAGGAACGCCTATCATTTCAGAACCAAAAAGGAGAAAACTCTCTCCAACCTATTTTGAGAAATGATTTTTAAAAAACGCGCGCACACGCGATGCAGTTAAACCGGGACTGGATTCTTCAACTTTCTCCCTAAACCCTCCACTTTCTAACCACCACGTTAAATCGGGGGCGCCTCTCGTTCGCCGGGATCCTTTCAAAGGGCTGCTCTTTTCTGCTTCCCTCAACTCCGGCCTGAGCTGTCAGTAAATAAACCCGCCATGTGCCCGATCTTATCGCCTCAGCGTTAAGGACGCCTCCGGCTCCAGCATCGCTCTCTTTTTATGAACGAGCTGCGTAGAAAACTTTAAATATTTTAACTATTGGGCTGTCCCTACAGAACTTTCCTTTCCTGAGAGGACTCCGGGGTGTTTCTGAGTTTTTCGGGGGGGAAGGAGGGGGGAGAAGAAGGAATGAAGTGCAATAATGCAGAAGAAGATGTCAACATTAAAACCGGGAGTCCTCGGCCGGTTCCGTCTACATATTTGAAGGGACGCCTCGGGCTGCAAACCTAAGCACTGACTTACTTGGAAGTAAGTCCGACTCATTTCAGTCGCACTTACTTCCGAGTGAACATGGACAGGAAAGGGCTGGAGGGATTTTTTCTTTTTTTTAAAAGGTGTCCTGGACGCAATCTTGCAAAATGCCGTGCTGGGGAAGGAGGCATTACTGAGGCTGCAGGGGAGGGCGGTTTCAAGCAAATATCTAGAACACACGATGGTGTGTGTTTGTAAGCCACAGGGACGGGCGAAGAAACAAAACACGCCTTGAGGCATGGCGATCTATAAAAGTTACTTGTCTGGTGGGGGGGGAAGTGACACTTTTAAGGGGAGAGAAAAAGTACCGGCGCGCGGACTGAGTTAGGTTGTCGCGACTTTGGTGCTAGAACTTCTCCATTGGGGTGGGGTGGGGGAAGGATGCAGAGACAAAGTGCTGGAGCACAGCATGCACTTGGAAAACCTCTTTAGTCACAAGGTCACACAGGGGATTTTTTCCCTCCGTGAGGAAAACTAGCGGGGGGGGGGATCGGAGGCATACAGAGATTTTGGGCTCCATCCTCCGAACACCTCTGCGCTTTGGGGTTGGGGGGGGAGGAAGTGAAAGTTGGAGCGCACGGACAACTCGAAAGAAAGAAGAGACAAGAGGGAGAAGCCCGCCGAAAAGAAGGCCAACTGATTAAGGCGCTTTCCTAAGGATTTGCTTCCTAATAGATTAGTTTTCCTTTCGTTGTTGTTATTATTATTATTATTACTATTTGGAGGGTTAGCCCTCGCCAGCGACCGCCGCGCCTGAGCGGGAGAGAGCGGAGGCGGCCTGGCGCCGGGAAGAGGAAGGCGGGCGAGGCGAGGCGGGGATGCTGCTGCTGCTGCTGCTGCTGCGGGGACGGCGGGCGGGCGGGCGAGCGGCGGAGCCCTCCTCGGCCGGCGGCGGGGCCCTACGTACCTCTGCGCGGCGGTGTTCGCGTCCAGGACGCCGGCGCCCTGCATCCAGGTCCTGACCGCGTTCATGCCCGCGCCGAGGGGCTCTTCCTTCATGCTGCTCCCACTCCGCTGAATGCTTTCCTGAATCCCAAACATGAATTAAGCACGAGCGAAACCTCTCCCTTCTTCTTAAAAAAAGAACAACGAGAAGAACAAGGGCAACGCGAAGCACAATAAAGAAGAGCGCAGAGCACGATGACAAAAATCACCAAGGAGTTCTCTCTCTCTCTTTCAATCTCTGACAATTTTTTGTTCTGTTTTTAAAAAATTCCTCTTTTCTTTCTCTGAAGTCGGTGGTGGAATCGAAGCAAATCAGAGTAAAATCAGACACAGACGCTGAAGGGGGAAAAGAAGAAGGAACAATCCAAAGGGGAAACAACAAGAACAACAAAAATATTTATATATCTATATATATAAATATAGATCGCCGCGCCCCAGGGTGAACTGGTTGGCTGTGGATGCTCTTCGCTGTTCGGCGAGATTGTTTTCTTTGAGAGGGTCCGCTGGGTGACGGGCTAGCCCTCCTTGTCTCCCTTTTTTAAAAAACAAAAAGGAAAAGAAAATAGAACTGTTGTTTCTTCTGCCGGCAGGGATCGCGGCAGAAGCCGGAGGAGGAAGCGGCGGTCCCCTTCTGGGCTGAACTCACCCCCTTTTGGCTTGCCGAAGAAAGAAGGCAGTTTAAGAAACAATGGGATCAACTGGAGAGGCGGCGGCGGCGGCGGCTTCTTCGGCGGCGGCGCCCTTGGCTACATCAAGTGTCATTTTCCAGTGACAAGAAGAGAGCGGCAAGTTTGCGGTCTCCCGGCTCCCGCGCGCGCTCGGCGGCTCCTCGGCCGCCTCTCTTTCCTCTTCCTCTTCTTCTTTCTCTTTTCCCCCAGTACAGCCCAAGACGGGTGCTGCTCGGTCCCTTCCTTCCTTCCTTCCTTCCTCCCTTCCTCCCTCCCTCCCTCCCTCCCTCTCGGGCTCCCGCGCCTTCCCCTCTTTTGCTTTCCTTCCCCAGCGGAGGAAGCCGGCGGGCGGCGGGCTGGGCTGGGCTGGGCTGCCGGGGCGAGCGAGCGAGCCGGGGAAGAGGAAGACACGCGGCGCGCGTACGCCGGGAAAGGTAGGCAGCACCAAGAGCAGCCCTCCGCGGCGGATGGATGGAGATCCTCTTGGCTCCGCTCCCTCCTCTCCCCCACCCACGCCGCCGCCGCCGCCGCCGCCGCCGACACCGCGACGATTTCCCTCCCTCCTTCCCTTCCCTCCCCTCCCTCGCTGGCTCCCCCCGCCGCGCGCGCGTTCAAACCGGAGTGATTTGCAGTCTTTCCCAATGGAATCCACTTTGACTAACCCCGCAGCTAAAACATGAGCGCACCAGCCCCGATGGGCAGGGGGGAGGTGGGGCGGGGGCGGCGCCCTCCGGGCCCGGGACCGCCCCCTCCCTCATTTGCATGGCGTCACAACTTCCTCGGCCACTCGCCTCTTGCCAATCGCCGACGAGGAACTCCGGCGGCCGGGCTGGGGGACACGCCCCCCTCATTAGCATCTCCCCGCCCCCCTTTCACCAGGGAAGCCCGGAGAAAGTTGCGATTGAATGCACAAGAGCCGCGGGCGAGCCGGGCGGGGGAAGGAGACGGAGACCGGGCTGGTGGAGGGGGTGGGGGGCGAGGAAAAAAAAGGTCGGGGAAGGTGCGGGCCCCCGCGCCCGCGTGGGCATGGCGCCCCAAACAATGCGCCAGGGTCGGCGGCACCCTCGCCATCTGGGAGCGGGACGGCGGCTTTTATCCTTTTGGGCTTCTACTGGGAAACAGCCCTAGAAAAGTTTTCCGCGCTGTTGCTGCGTGTCAAGCCTCCTCCTTTTTCTCCCTCTGTTAATTCGCCAGCCCCAGCCGCAAAAGACTTTCGTCACGTTGCGATAAATAACCAGAATTCGGCAGGGGTATAAGAGTTCCTTTCTGTTTAAATAAAATAAAGCAGAGCGCACAAGAAATACCTCCCCCGCCCCCCGCAAGTCGGAGTCGTGTAAAACAGACACCTTCGATCAAGGTCATTACCTATTTTAGCCCCGCTGCCTCGACGCCAAAGCCGGCGGGTCTGGCAGCCGCTCGGCCAAAAGTTGCGGGCTAAATGCGGAGCGTGAGCGTCAGTTCTTTTTAATGCCTTCTCACCTGCTCCCAAAAAAAGAGAGAGAGAAACAGAGTTGCCCTCAACCACTCGATCTCCTCAATGACCATTTTTTCCGAATTGTGGTTTTAACAAAATACCAACAAAATACTGTTTCATTAAGTGACGACGATTTAAGACGATTTAGTACCCACAGATATCACCAATCAAGACGGCCTTTTCCTTTTTAAATTATTTTTAACTGTTTAAAAAAAATCAAGAAGAGGAATTCGAATTTTTACATTTAATTTCTACAGTGGACGAGTGTACAGTTTCTCTGGAACTTCCAAAAGTTCAGCGTAATTTATTTTTAAATTTACAGTCCGAAGAGGTCATAAAGCAGAAGCAGAACGGGGCATCCGCCCACATTCAAAGAGCAGGAGAGAAAAGTCGCAAGAAGAGATGGTGTTTACTTATTTTTTAAAAATTCTGAGTCATTACGAGGCGGGTGTTTGAATACATTTGGGGTTTTTAAAATTTAAACACAGACTCTCTTTCCTCGTTTCCTTCTCCCTCCGCATGGCCTCAAAAAAGTAGAGCGATTTTCTACTCTCAGAAGGAAGCGTCTCTCCTCCCTCTCGCGAGTCAGACTTTTACGTGATCGTTTCTCCCATCCACCCACCCCTCGATCAATAGTCGGAGGTTGTCATTAGTCTAAAAAAACCCCTCATGGTCTCAGTTTCTCCCCTCTTTCAATGAGAGGAGGGTTGGAGATGTGGGAGGTCAGCCGCGTGGGTGTGGGGAGGGAAAGCGAGGGGGGGAAGAGGCGAAGGAGAGCTTCTCTCGTGCAAGAATTATCGCCCTCCAAGAGATCGATTTCCTTGTTCCTAGGGCACGGGCTTCGCCCTTCATTACTGTCATCCGTGGGGTTGGAAACCCAGGTTCCGACTAGGGCTCTGCAGTCCAAATCGAAGAAGCAAGTGGTGGTTTTAAAACACAGCCGTCTTTCCCTTTCCCTGCCCCAATTAATTTCTGTCATTGAGAAAGAGGGACGGATGAAATTAAAACAACCCCGTAGAAGAATGAAACGGGGGTGCTAAACGCTGACATCTGACAGGCGTCTCTTCTGCTGCCACCCATCTCTTTTTCCTCCAAAACCCCGGCGCCTCACATTTCTTTTTCCACGCTCCCTATGCCACATCCACCTACCTACCTTCCTTCCTTCCCTCCTTCCTTCCCTCCTTCCTTCCTTCCCCTCCACAGACGCTTTCTAAAAAGCAAGGCAACTCCCATGTGCAGAAATACGCACAAAGAAGGAATTTCCGTCGGGCGCATTCAGGAACCCTGGCCATAGACAAAGTTTATGTCCGTCGAATCTCCTCCACACAGACACGCGCGCACACACACTTCGCTCCTCTTCCCTTCTTTCCCTCTGATGCGGGCTCGGTGGTCGCCAAGCGCCCCGCTCTCCCCGGCCCTTCCTTGTGATTTCAGGGAATGGTTTGTACGTCCCGTCGCCCCAGCAGGCGCTTGGCTTCCTAAGGGGGTTCTCGGAACCTTACCCACCACCACCACCACCACCACCACCACCAAAAAAAAATCCCACCCACCCACCGACACACCCGCACACTCCGGATCTGTATAAAAGTCCCAAAGAGAAACGTTTAAGTGGAGCCGGCAAAGCGGGCAGCCGCCTTCTCTGTTAGCCTGGTCTTCCTTCCTGTCACGGTGCGGCGCAAAAAAAGTCGGGGTAAGCCCCACTCTTTTGACTCGACGGAGAGAAATCGGACTAGTAAATCTCCGTTCGCCCCGTGGCCATCGCCACTGACACTTCCAGCCCTCGGCGCGCAATGAAGTAAATCTTTTTATGGAGCGGTCGTCTTGCACTGACCTTTCCACCCTCTTCTTTTTTTCTTGCCCCGAAACAAAAACAAAACTGAAGATTGGTGGACCGAAGGGAATCTTAAGATTCGCCAACAGTCCACAAAAAAAGAAAGAACAGTGGCTGTTAGCTATGGAGGAAGGCTTGACTACGGAATCGCGGGCTGTTTGTTCCCCTTTCCTTCCTTCCTACCTGTGCCTACTAGGCATACCTCTGTCCGGGTGTCTCACCTTCCCCCGCTCATGTTCTGTAAGGGACCGTGGGATACTGACAAAGGGTCTCTTTCAAAATTCACTTGTAACAATATCAAGATAACAGGAGTGATGGACAAATAGACAAGCACACCTGTTTGTAGACTGACTTTCCAGAAAGGCAACTGCTGCCATAGGATATAATTCCACAGATTTCAGTGGGACTGTCTCAAACGTCAGTAGATTTGTATATGCATGTGGGGTTATAAGAACGTCGAATGAAGGGCAATGGCATGGTAGGTCAACATTGCATCTAAAATCCTAAAAGATAGAAAGGGTCCTCAAGTATGAAGCACAGTTACATTCTGTCATTTTGCCTGATCAAGGAGTCTCTGGAAGTCAGGAAAGCTAGTAACCAGGAGTGCATTGCTCTACCTGCACCAGGAGAGTTGCAATAAGTATGCCCATAACAAAGGCATATACTTTAAGGAGCACAATAGCAATTGCAAATTGATTATGCCTAAATATCAGTATTGTCATCCACATTCACCTCAAGGTATGGAGCATTTGCACAAACTGACAGGTTCAACAGGATTTTGCACATTGCCCAGTCAATAGATTCAATGCTTCACCAATGCCACAACGGGTTGATGGATGACAAATGGTTTGTGTGAAAATATACACAGCCTCTGTCTAAATTTTGTGCAGTTCTGAAACAGTATCTATAGTCCTTACCTGGACAACCCACAGGATGACTAGTCAATATGGACATTATTTAGCTAACACTGCTCACTTGTCTGTGTTCTCTCGTATTAGTGGAATGAGCAGTACAATGTCAAAGAAAGTTGTTCAACACAAAGTTGTAGACAATGTGCAGGAAGCAGCAGCATGGATGGAAAATTTCTCACATTGCCTTCCCAACATGCACTGAATCCATGCGCCTGCTTTCTCCACATTCTCTGTGTCTTCCTGAGAATGGAGACAATCACCTAACCATTTCACATGATATTAAAATCTACCTAGGACAGTGGCCGTCAAACTTTCATCCTTCAGATGTTTTGCACATCAGTTCCCAAAAGTTCAAGCTACCAGGACAAATAGCAAAGTCCAAAATATCTGGAGGGCAAAGACTAGGAACCACTGATTTAAGAGACTCACTGCATGATTTATATATAAATCCCTACAGGGAAGGAATGGCAGGAAAGGAATGACACTCTGCACATACTTGAAGGCACTTCCTTCTAGGGTTGAAATTAGGCTGCTTCCAAACTTTCTTTCCAAACTTCTCCGTTAGGAAGGAGGTGTCAACTATTCTCCAGGTGGATGTCCAAATATTACTGGAATATTATTTACAGTATTTCATGTCTGTGTTTGTCACACCTTTGACCTTTCATATTGGGCAACTGATACTCAACAACGTATGCTTTTCAATATGCCACGGCATTCAGTATTTGCCAATACAAAACAATATCATCACTGTGCTTTTCAGATGTGAAAACAGTACCTTCTACAGTGCCAGGGAAATATGTGTGTTTTGCCACACTGCAGAGGTTTCTGAAGAATGTTCTGCCCAATCCACATGAGACAGTGCTGGGTCTCCATTGTACACTCTGTGTCCGAGAACACACTCAACATTCCCCTGTGGATACAAATTGACTCTTTCAGCTGTTTTCCTTACTGAGAAAACTGCCCTCCCCATACACTTAAAAAGAAGCCGGGAAGAGCAATTCAATTTGACAATCACAGGAGACTTTGTTTTGGTGCATAGAGACAAAAAAGCAAAAACTTATTATTAGATTGACTGCTAACACATTTGATTATTAACGTATCATGGCATTATAGAATTTTACATCACTTCTTTGGGACAATATTTCATAGAATACTACATTTTTCTATATCTGAAAATATTTTTTCAATAACAGGGCATAATAATAAATATTTGACAGTTGGCTCTGCAGTACCTATACCTGGAGTATTCTAAAATCAGAAGAACCAGATGGTGCCAACAGGCTTAAAGCATTCACATTCTAAACTGAATTTTTTGTACTTGAAGACAGTACTTTGAATCTGCTTTGAAATTTTTGAAATTTGTCATTCAAAATCACATTTCTCATTTGGATCAACATTTCTCATTCAAAAATGATAAAGCAGGAAAATTTGCTGATTTTTTTTTAAAGATAGAAGATTTGTCTGCTCCTTAATATTACTTCTTGATTATTTTTCTCTACCTAATTGTTAGTTCCAGCACCTTGCTCTAGTACTAAACAGGAAGGCTCATTTGATCCAATCAACGTTGGATCAAATACATTCCCATACATTTAGCTAAGTACAGGGTTGCCTTTCCTCTTCTTGGAGCTACCTCACCCCAGGTGAGTTCCCTCCCCACACATTAATTGTATCATTTCCAGGCTCAATGTTTCAGTCTTGAGATATACTTTACAATTAAAAGCAATTTGTAGTTGTAACAATTGTTTCTTTCCCAGGGCTCTGCACATGCCAAGAGAAGGAGCTACAATCAGATAAATGCTGTATTTGGATCAATGCATTAGCTTGTTGGCAGCTTTTGCTCTCTAGGTCTGTTCAAGTGGCCAAGGGAATAGTTGCTTACCTTAATTGTGTTAGGCAAGACCACAATGGTCTTTCAGGATAGCTAGTTCTCTGCTGACTGTGCTCTGAACCTCAGAATTAATATTTTCCAACAGCACCACCATCTCCCCCTTGTTTTTGCTAGAAAACAATCCTGGGAGGTACTGTGACAAGTTCAAGGACACTGAGTGAGTTTCATGGCTCAGTAGGGACTTGAATCTGATGGATCTCTCAAGTTCTAGTCTACCACTATATTAGATCACACTGGCTCTCTTTCTGTATTTTCATTTTCTTTGCTCTCTCTCTCTCTTTTCCTCTTTCTAATGACTAGTAGTCCTACTTACAATATTTTTCAGTACACATAATATAGAGAACACAATCTTGCCAATGTTAATCACCTTCAAGTCCCATTTTGAGCTGACCCAACTGGCAGGTTTCAAAAGAGAGCATGGATTTTACAGCAATGAAAGACAGGGGATACTTTAGGGGGCAACCCCCCCCCAACATCCTAACATTTTTGGAATAGACAAATCAAATGGCATAAATGCACAAATAAATACTTTTTCCATTGCTGGAATCAAAGATAATCTAGACTGCAGTTCAGATTATTGGCATATACTTTTATGAATTGATGTAAAGAGGAAAAGTGTATTTCTCTTCAAACCTACTCAGAAGTAAGGTTGATTGAATTCAATGGGAGTGGCTGCTAAGGAAATATTTAGAGCAGCATTAACCTTAGTTAGCTAGTTAATTAGTTAATTTATTAGAGAACATGTAACCTTAGTTGTTATTAGTCATAATAGACTTTTCCTCTTCTATGGTTGAATTAATATCACTCAAAAATACCTGTTGCATCTCCCCATTCAAAGCAGAAATGGTATTCATAACTGGTATATCATTCTGCTCCTGAAAGCAAACTTTGGCTGAACAAACAGAAGAGCAGGAAGAAACCCACCAAAGTGCCAAATCAAATTGCTTAATACAGTCATCCTTCCACATTCGCTAGGGTTAGGGGCACAGGAATCCCATGAAAGTGAAAAAAAAAATGAATAACTCTTGGCCCTCCCAAACCATATTTAACACACAAAAAAGTATGATCACCATATTCAGCCCACCATGGATTCCTTCACAAGGGAGAAGTGGGTGACTGGTGGGGCTTACTGCCACCTTCACTGCTGCCCCACACCATTTTTAATAGGGACTTACAAACTGTGCTCACAGTTTCTCAGTCTCACAAGGCTTGCAGACCCTATTGAAAATGGCATACAGAGGCAGCAGAGGTGAAAGCAAATAATCCGTAAATAATCAAATCCGCAAAAGTGAAACTCACAGATGTGGAGGGCTGATTGTACAGATCATCAGGTGCACAAGTACATCAGAAAAGTACCTTGCAAAGCAAATGTATCTCAATTAGACAACTGAGAATGAAAAACCACCTATTGCAACAAAATATATACATTCCTTTGATTGATTTGTATCACACCTTTTTTTCCTAGAACTGAGATCCAAGGTAGCTTATAACATGACTAAAATCCTGGCATAAAACACGCATCAATAAAACATGGTTAAGTTAAAACTATTAGAACAAAATAAACTAGTTACAATATTAACACCCAAGTTAAAATACTTAAGTTAAAATCCATTGTAGTTTAGACATACACACATGGATGCATTGCAGCATCTCAAGCTATCTTGCAGGTTGAATCATCTTCTGGATTGTGCACAGCCTATCAAATCTGAAGGGTACATAGAAATCATAGAAATCATAGAAATGTAGAGTTGGAAGAGACCACACGGGCCATCCAGTCCAACCCCCTGCCATGCAGGAACACCCTCAAAGCACTCCCGACAGATGGCTGTCCAGCCTCTGCTTAAAAACTTCCAAAGAAGGAGACTCCACCACACTCCGAGGCAGCATATTCCACTGCCGGGCAGCCCTGACTGTCAGGAAGTTCTTCCTGAGGTTCAAGTGGAATCTCCTTTCCTGCAGCTTGAATCCATTGCTCCTTGTCCTGGTCTCTGGAGCAGCAGGAAACAAGCCCTCTCCTTCCTCTACATGGCATCCCTTCAAATATTTAAACATGGCTATCATGTCCCCTCTTAACCTTCTCTTCCGCAGACTAAACATACCCAACTCTCTAAGTCTATCCTCATAGGGCATGGCTTCCAGGCCTCTGACCATTTTGGTTGTCCTCCTCTGGACCTGCTCCAGCCTGACCATGTCCTTCTTGAATTGGGGTGCCCAGAACTGGACACAATATTCAAGATGAGGTCTAACCAAAGCAGAGTAGAGTGGTACCAGTACTTCCCTCGATCTAGACACCATACTCCTATTGATGCAACCGAGAATTGCATTAGCTTTCTTGGCTGCCGCATCACACTGCTGACTCATGTTCAGCTTGTGGTCTATTAAAATTCCTAGATCCCTTTCACACGTACTGCCATCCAGCCACGTGTCCCCCATCCTATATTTCTGTATTCCATTTTTTCTACCTAAGTGTAGGACCTTACACTTCTCTCTGTTGAATTTCATTTTGTTAGCCTTGGCCCAGCTCTCCAATCTATCCAGGTCATTTTGAATTTTGATCCTGTCCTCTGGCGTATTAGCAACCCCTCCCAATTTGGTATCATCTGCAAATTTGATCAGCATGCCCTGTATTCTTTCATCCAAGTCGGTGACGAAGATATTGAACAGCACTGGGCCCAGGACAGAACTCTGCGGCACCCCGCTAGTCACTTCTCTCCAGGATGAAAAGCAGCCATTGGTGAGGAGCACCCGTTGGGATCGGTCGGTCAACCAATTACAAATCCAACTAACAGTAGCCCTGTCCAGACCACATTTTACTAGCTTCTTTGCAAGAATGTCATGGGGAACTTTGTCAAAGGCCTTACTGAAATCGAGAAATGCTACATCCACAGCATTCCCTTCATCTATCAAGCTAGTAACTCTATCATAAAAAGAGATAAGATTAGTCTGGCATGACTTATTTTTGAGAAATCCATGTTGACTTCTCATGATTACCGCATTGCTTTCTAAGTGATTAGAAACTGACTGCTTAATGATCTGCTCCAGAATCTTTCCGGGTACTGACATCAGGCTGACTGGGCCATAATTATTTGGGTCCTCTTTTTTTCCCTTCTTGAAGATGGGGACGACATTTGCCCTCTTCCAGTCTGCTGGAACTTCTCCTGTCCTCCAAGATTTCTCAAAGATTATAGCAAGCGGTTCTGAAATGACCTCTGCCAGTTCTTTTAATATGCTAGGATGCAATTCATCTGGCCCTGGAGACTTGAATTCATCCAGTGTGGCCAGGTATTCCTGTACCACCTCTCTACCTATTATGTGCCTCAAACATGCATGTGACTGATTGTACACAGTGGTTGTGGAAGCTGGGAATGGACTGGGACCCTGCTTGAGAGTGCTTAAAGTAGGGTGGGTGATCTTTTCTTTATGCTGGGGACCAGATTCACTCAGGGGACACTTTCCTTCACGTGAGACATGATGACAGTGGGCAGAGATAAAGCCAGAAGTGGGAGAGTACCAAAAAGATGAGAAGTCACTTTTACTTTTCTGTTGTGTATCTTATATTGTCTGTGGCAGTATTAGCCATCTGCCTATGGCAGATGTTGGCCCACAATTGCCATCCTACCTGGACATGGGCTGTGCTGGCTTGTGCTTATGGAAGCTGGAGTCCAGCAACATCTGGAAGGATGCAGATTTCCCACCCTGATATGTGATGATCAATAATGCCTGTCATTGGGAGGATCTGCAAAGCCATCCATTGAAATTACTGTACCTGAGTAGTAATAGGCAAAAACAGCAGCTTGCCTACTTACATGGCTGTTGCAAGGACATAATATGTTTGTGTTCTTCCCAGTCTAGAAGGAGGAAGAGAGAGTGCATAGTGTGCCTATGAGAATATTTGTATACCATACCAGGAGGAGAACTTATCCTTAGCTGTCGTTTTAAAGCAGACAACATCTAGAAAAGATCTGGATAGGGAATGTGTGGTCTTCCAGATGTTGCTGGACTCCAGCTCCCATCACCCCTCATCATTAGCCATGTTGGCTAAGGATACTGGGAGGTGCAGTCCAGGCACTTTTCATTTAGACTATGCATACATATTAATATAAGGGGGGCAGTTCTGAGCATTTGCTCACATCTAGAATGAAGAAATTTTTACACAGAAATAAGCAGATTCACAAATCATTCAAGGAGGAGAAGTAACATTATGTTTCAAGATGCTTACACCTGTGAAGTGATCCATGACTTAAATCCTGGAAGCCGAGTTGAAAGCTTCTGGGTAAAAATTAGGGGGGAGAAAAACAGCAGTGATATTATTGTGGGGATCTACTATATACCCTCAAACCAGACCGATGACTTGGATGATGCCTTCCTGGAACAGATGAGCAAACATTCAGAAAAGAGAAATGTAGTAGTAATGGGAGATTTCAACTGTCTTGACATTTGTTGGAAGTCAAATTCTGCCAAGAATATCAGGTCCAACACATTCCTCATTAGCTTTGCAGACAATTTCATTGTCCAGAAGGTAGAAGAGGCAACCAGGGGATCAGCTATTTTCAACCTGATGCTAACCAACAGTAACGACATGGTTAATGGAGTGGAAGCAGTGGGATCTTTAGGTGAAAGTGATCATGTTCTCCAGGAGTTAGTTATAGAGCAGAAAGGGAAACCCAAACATAGTCAGACACACATTCTAGAATTTAACAAAGCTGATTTCAGTAAACTTGGGGAAATACTGGGAGTGATCTCATGGTCAAGAATATTAAAAACGAAGAGAGTTCATAATGGATGGGAGTTTCTTAAAAGTGAAAGCACAATTTCTACCATTTCCAATGAGGAATAAAAATGGGAGGTGTCTAAAGAATCCAGGATGGATGTCTAAAGAACTTTAAATGGAGCTAAGATTTAAAAGGGACATGTATGAGAAATGGAAAAGAGGGGAAATCACTGGAGAGGAATTCAGATGAATAGGCAGAACAGTAGGGAGAAAGTCAGAAAAGCTAAAGTACACAATGAGCTTAAGCTTGCTAGAGAGGTTGAAAACAAAAGTGGTTTTGTTTTTGTTTTTTGTTTAGGTGTATAGCAATAGGAAGAACAGGGAAATGGTAGGGGCACTATGCAGGAAGATGGCAAAATGCTAATAGGAGACAGAGAAAAGGCAGAACTACTCAGCACCTTCTTTACCTGTCTTTTTCCCAAAGGAAAAGAGTACTCAACCTGGGAGAATAGAGCAGATGGTGAAGTAGGGGAAATGCAGCACAGAAGAGGTAATGAAGTAATATAGAAATACCTGGCTACTCTAAATGAATTCAAGTCTTCAGGGCCAGATGAACTATGTCCAAGGGTAATAAAAGAACTGGCAGAAATAATCTCAGAACCACTCAATAATCTTAGAGAAAAGGAGAAGTCCCAGCAGACTGGGGGGGAAATGTTGCCCCATCTTCAAAAAGGGGGCAAAAGACCCCAAAAATGACCACCCAGTCATCCTGACATAAATACCAAGAAAGATTCTAAGGCAGATAATTAAACAATCTATAAGCACTTAGAAGCGTTCCTATGATCATTAACAGTCAACATGGTTTTCTCAAAAACAAGTCACGCCAGACTAATCTGATCTCTTTTTTGACAGACATACAAGCTTGGTAGATGAAGGGAATTTTGTGGATGTAGCATATCTTGATTTCAGTAAAGCCTTTGACAAGGTATCCTATGATATTCTCGCAAACAAACTAGTAAAATGTGAGTTAGACAATGCTACTGAGTATGAGTCAGCAGTGTGATGTGGCAGCTGAAAAAACCAGTGCAATTTTGGGTTGCATCAATAGCAGTATAGTGTCTAGGTCAAAGGAATTGATAGTGCCACTCTACTCTCCTTTAGTCAGATCCCACCTGGAATACTATGTCCACTTCTGAGCACCACAGTTCAGGAAGGCTATTGATAAACTGGAATGTGTCCAGAGGAGGGTGATCAATAGTATAAGGGCTGGAACCATATCTTATGAGGAGTGGCTGAGGGAGCTAGGTGTGTTTAGCCTGATGAAAAAAAAGTTAAGAGATAACATGATAGCTATGTTCAAATATTTGGAGGGATGTCAAATATTTAAGCATACAAATATTTAGCTTCGACAGTGAAATATGCTGCCTTAGAGTGTGGTGGCAACTTCTTCTTCAAAGGTTTTTAAACATAGTCTGGATGGTCATCTGCTGGAAGTGCTTTGATTGGATGTTCCTGCATGGCAGGGAGTTGGACTGGATGGTCCTTGTGGCCCCTTCTAATTCTATAATTCTCTGAGACAAAATAACTATTTGCTAATTTGTATGTTGACCAAGAATTGCTAGAGTGAATTTTTCTCCTCCAGTAAGATGCAATCTTACTATTTAGAACTAAACTCTATGTGACTGTAATGGCACTTATGTATTGAGTAAAAATACATAGGATTAGGTTGTCAAGGCTAACCTGCTCCAGGTCAGGAATTATTTGCTTTCATCTCAGTTTTGATTTAGGATGGCAGCTTACAGCAACTGATACATAATTTTGGAAAAGCTTAGAATAGGAAAAAGGTTGGCAGGGGAGGGGAGAGACAGGAGGACCCTTTGGCCATTTTCTCTGTGCCGGCAGGTTGGAATTATAGCATTTTTCTTCCTGGATGATAAGTGTAGTAATAGGAATTTAGGCCTGAGTATAGTAATATGAGGTAAAAAGAGCAGTGTGGCTCTTTAAATTGGCCATTGTATCAGTAAAACCATCCTACAACTAGAGAGTTTGCAGACTTACAGTTATTGATGGTCTTGGTCTACCATAAGAAGGTTAATGTCCCTCATTGTATATGGATGTTCATAGAGTTATAAAAACCAACCTATCAGCCAACCAAACAACATTGGTCCCTGCAGGGCCACGGCAAGCCCAGCTCCATTTTCCTGCCCTCATCCACCTAGGTCAATGTCCATAATATCCAAAACTAGACAATTTTGGTACATGAAAGAGAAATCCTTAATATGTCTAGTAACTCTCCCCCTCCATGGCAGTAAACATAGAATAATAATAACTTAAATAGGTATAGATTTGTTGCTCTTTTATGACACTCAAATCTGCTTCTGGAACTATCTTCCCTACCGGACACCTCACCTCTCATGACTCATCCTGTGGAATCTGTCACAGAGAACTCAAACAGGCCATTTCTGCACTAGACTGCTATAGTGCTATTGTTCTACTTTCAACATCCTATGGAATCCTGGGTTTTGCATTTTAGGGAGAGGAAGATACAGTTGGTGAGGACCTTCAGAAAAATGAGCCCTCACCTCTGCTTGGAATTAAGGGCCACTGAGAAGACACCACCATCATTTGCAATGTGTCAACAAGAAACTGTGTAGTGCTGGAAGAGTCAACACCTCTAATAGACTGAGTAAGTGAGAAACACTGACTACCTGGCATCTCAAGGTCAGGCAGCTATAAATCTCCCAGCACCCGCTGGGAGTTTTGTTCTATGCAATAGTCCATTCTACCTGTATTCTTGGAATTATGGTCCAAGGACTGGCTGAAGTGATATGTCTTGTCTTTCCCGCTTTTGCTTTGGTTATCTTGCCTACTAACTTCTGTTGACTGATTCCGGAATATCTGAGATGTTGCTATTATGCTTCCCTTCATCTCCACTGGGCTCCCAAGATCACTGAGATACTCTTTACTGTACCTGTCTCTCCAGGTACAATCTGCCTTTAGGTAGAGGGCACCACCTGCCTAACATTACAGCAAGCCCTGGATCCATGCCTCAAGGAGTTTCCAGTCTAAAATTCCACATGAAAGGACATCTGTAGGGTCACAGCAGAGCATGAGGAGTTAAAACAAGGACTCATGGTAAAGAGACATTTTGAGAAAGGAAACTCCTCTTAAAAGGAAGCCCCTAGCAACTGTACTGGTAGGACTAGAAATAGGTCAGAACTGTCAGAAGACATTAATTCTTATTTCCATTTACCTGCAATTATGAAATGAACACAAACTGTGTTCCTTAGCTTATGTGAAATGGGAAAGAACACCCAACATTTTGATGTATATGACGTAGGTTTCTCTGTGTGTTTGGAGAGGGAACACACAGCTTCCATCAGTTCATCCCCATACAGGACAGTATAAAGGACTGGACTTTGTAGACAACCCTTTGACAGGTCTGGCCAAAAGCATTTTGCTGTCTGAGGTGCAGATGCAATTGATACCCCTCCACCCCAACTCAAGGTACATAGTAGCCAAAGCCAGCCAAGTTATTTTGGCACATGAGGCAGAAATTCTTCCAGCAACCTCTCTCTATTTCTAGCAGCAAAACTACAGTAATAACAAATTGAGATGGCCTACAGTTCGTTGCAAGACATCCTAAATAAGCTGCCTCACTCTGTGTGGTGTTGAGGACAGTCCTAGAAAATATTTGTTTTTCTATACAACTAGAAAGCATCAAGTTCAGAAAGACTAGGCTAGAGGGCTTTCTCCTAAAACATGAGTACCTCTGTGTTCCATTTATTTTACAGACACATGGATACTGGCTCAATTTTGAATGAGGTAAACGGGCAGCCTATCCCTGAATGAGCCAGTTTGCCCGAAATTCCAGGGCAAGAATCAGTTTTGTTGACAACTCTTGCACTGGATGAGAAGGCACATGAGATTCCTGCCCACTTTTATCTTGTTTTGTAGTATCTCCCATTCACCAAAACATATATGGATGAGACAGACAAGAGCTCACAAGTTTTTTCTTCAAGTTGTCATGTAATTATTTTTACCCCGCATAAATCATTGCTGTTACACTATTTTTATTTTGCTTTTGCTTCATTTCTTTTGCCCCTTTTTAAAAGTTCTTTTTTGGTGGTGAGAAATCTACTTTAAAAAGTAATAGCATTGCCTGATTTAGGTGTGGGGATATAAATCCTCTAAAACAAAACAAAAACACCCCAAGCATTTTGTTCCCATACTAAGAGAAAAAGTAGATTTTTTTTCCTCTTCATGAAAGCAAAACGCTTTGGGTATTTTGTAAAATAATAAAAGGGAATGACAATCATTCTGGTTATTAATGTAACGGTTGGTAATATTGTTATTGTTACTATATAACAAATACATAATAAAAGTACATTAATTTCTTTTGCAAAATGACTGTTTTTGCACCCTTGCTAACCTGCCTACCTTCCCCTCTTGAAAATAACACATTGGTGGTAGTATTGGTCCTTGTGTAACACTTTACATCCAAGCTCTGAGGTAGATGATAGACAGTGGAGAAAGTGCATACAGTTCCCCTTTGTGCTCAAAGATTCCAAAAGTATCACATCAATGCTCCAGGCAGCGGTCTGCTTATAATCGAATACAGCATATGCAGGGTTTATGCCTCAGCCTTAAGCTAAGGCTTTCAAAATGCTCCTTCCCCTCATTTAGAGAGAATAACAGAGACATTGTTCTCTCATTTTGTTTTACATAGAGTTCGCACAGAGCATAAATCCTGGGGAAAGAGACAGAGCCCCCTGCAAACAGTGACCTGTTTTCCTACTGTCCCATGGATCTAACCAAGAGGCTCATCATCTGTGCATCCCCCACACAACACACACATGTTGAAAATGAAAATTTCACGATGCTCAAAGTCATGGGAGACAAAGAATTGGGTTTGTGACTGATGACCTCACTCACCTGATGCCGTTTAGAAATGAATTCCTCTCACTCAAGTCTGGTTCAACCCATTGGACTTTTTGAAGAGAAATATTACCGCTTTCTCCACCCAAATAGCCAATGTAGCAAGCTGCTTATTTACCACTCATCTTGTGCTGCCCTCTGTTACTGGCCCTTTCCGCATGAGGCGAGGGAATCGCTCCGTGCCATTACCTACCGCTTCTTCTGGGGTCTGAAGCAACGCGGACTGTCCCTGAAGCCCTTCTGCAGGGCTCCTCCTTGGTCCAGGGCGAATCGGAGCAGCGCGAGGTCTGTAGATCCGCACTGCTCCGGCTTCCAAAATGGCGGCTTCTGGCTTCCAAAATGGTGGTTTCCAGCTTCCAAAATGGCGGCTGTCGGTTGGTTGTGGGTCCTGACCAACCGCTGAAGCTCGCCACGCCTAAAACCCGCCCTCCGCAGATGGCAGGCTCGCATTGGTGCGAACCTGCAAATCTGCACAAGAGAACAGGAATGCAATGGCACGTTCCAGGAAAATAAAGACCTGTTTTTTCCAGTCTTTCAAAAACACACTGGAGGACCAGATGGGGTCATCTTGGAGCAGACTGAGGTGCGGATCTCTGGTAAGTAGTCCGCTCCTAGTCCGCTCCAAGGTGCAGATGACCTCCATGCAAGGACGCACTGCCCTGTTCTAATTGCCTGGTGCGGAAAGGGCCACTGTTTTATTTCTGATTCACTAGTAGCTCCAGGCTGACACCACTACTTCTGATGTCTCTGCTTCTGCCAACTTTCAGAGTTGGGAATGAATGAATTTGTCCTGCTCCAGACCATAATTCCATTCCGCTTCTGCATTAATCTGCAAATTTAACAAAATGTAGTGCAAAGTATATGTTACATATCTTTTTCTTTGTAAAACATTATTTAAAATTCCATTTTCTCTCAGTTCTGATGTTTAAATATATCTTTTCCATCATGATTGGAGATAAGAATATATTCAAATGTTAAGTCTCGTGCATAGATGTGAGGCATGCTTCATGCCTGAAAGCTGCTGCATAGATCTGAGTTGTGCTTTGCAGACCCAAAAGCTGCTGTACAGCATGTTGTTCTTGGGTAGATATTTGGCTTTACCTTAATTTGGTCTTGCCTCATGCCCATGGTCCCATCCACTGCTCCAATGAACCCCTGTAAGACCTTTCTGAAGTTAGAATTTGGCCCCTGGGCTAGAAAAAATTCCCTAGCCTTGCCTTACATTCTCAGACTACTTTCACTTTGTACAGCTTGTTCCTTAAAAAAAAAAAGTGGATAGGAAAAGAAGTTACAGATGGGGACTTGACCAGAGAACCAGATTATACTGTACCTCCTTTCTGAACTGGTTAATGAGAAATCTGTCAGCTGATTCTCTATTTTTGGCCAGGGAGTGGGGTTTCTCACTCTGGCTTCTATGGGAAGGACGCCTGTTCAAATGAATTCAAAATTTAAGTTGGTCAATGAAACATGAGTAGCTTCTAAAGGGTTTTTAAATTCTGGAGTTTCCATGTGAAAAACGTGTGTGCATATTGCTAGGTGGATATACACACAACTGCTGAGATTTTCAGGGGACTTTTGCTTGGGAGGAAGAGAAAGGAAGAGAAGTTTTAGCACAAGTATATAGAAAAGGAAGTATATCCCTCTCTCTGACCACTAGTGCATACTGGATGCAATGGAGTTCTTTGCATTAATATATTTAGCAGAAGAAAACTGTGTGGGTGTTACACTGCAGATTCAGAATCAGCAACAGAATGCAAGTTTGGAAACAACCTTGGCATTTTGTTTTGTTTTGTTTTATGGCTGCAGTGTGATTTTTTTAAAAAAAATGTTAAAATTTTAATCAATGCTGTTACTTGCATACACCTTGATATGGAAAGGCAATGTTGTAAATTTTGATGCATTCAGGATACAAAATCCTGCACTCTCTGGGAAAGGCTCCTGAGAGGTCACAGGAAAGGGCAGAAGTTCCCCTTTGGTGGCCAATAGGACAGATCCACTCACAGAAAGAAAGGCCTACTGTGGATGTCCTCCATTGACTCAGGGTGGGAAGCTCTGACAATACACCTTTCTGTTGTTAGTCCTGATAGCAGCAGTAAGGAGAAACTGGCAAATCTAATAGTCCTTTGCTCCCTGCACATATGTTCTATGCATACCCTCTAACCTGGCTGGTGCAGACTTGCTGGGCTTAGGAATTGATTGGTCCTCCCCCATGAACTCCCCTGCTGCCATCCCCCTCTGGTTGGCTGTAATCCTGTTAACACTTACCTGAAGTCAAGTGCCTTTGAACACAATCAAGTTTACTTTTGATTAGACACACATGGTGTTGCGCTGTGAAACTCCCCAAAACTGTGTTGCACCACTTTGAAAAGTGGAAATTTTTGTGGATTGCTAAATTTCGATCTTCACATTTGTGGGAGAGGTGTGGGCCAGGGTGTCTGATACAGGAATGCACACAAATCAAATTCCTCATGGATCCTCAAGTTTTCTTGATGCCAGCACATGACAGATTGCTCACTCATTCATGCTTCATGCCATTGAGAAGACCACTAGGTGTTGTTAATGGCAGAGAGATGGTCCTAATTAGACATGGTTTGAGACTGTACAAATTCCATGTGGCACCCATATATATCTATCTTTTCCAACCAGGATAACTGAGCTGGAACTTTCTCAGTTAATCTTTTTGAAATCTGAAGATCACTCTTTAGAAACAGCATTTAACTGATTTCTATAAGTAAGTTGGCAAGAAACTTCTAATACTTAAGAATCTTTAGTTTGTCCTATTAATCTCACTGGAATCAAGAGCAGTCAAACAGAGTTAGGTTTATTTCTGAGTGGACAGACATGGAATTACCCTATGAAACTCCCCCAAACTGGGGAGTTTGAAAAAAAGTGAAAACTTATTTAGAATCACTGCATTTACACTACAGAGTTAAACTGATTTATTTAAGCAAGCAAGAGTATGCTTCTACATGCAAAGTCGTTAGTTTGTCAGTGTGAATATTATTTAGATTGTCTGAACTCCTCCACCACAAAGTTTGTTATTTAAAAAGTATTTAAAAAGGCCCTGCATAAAGAATATAAACTGGACCCTGAAGAATGCAAAGTCACACATGGGATGGATTTTTTCCCCATTTTCTTTCTTTTAAATAACACCTATAAGAAACAAAGAGGAGCATTTCGTACTTTGTCTTTTATTTTTAATAAAACATTCACCGTCACTGCTGAACTCATTGCAGCAATCCCCTGAGGCTGGCATGCGCACGGAACTTTATCAGCTTTGGCTTTAAGGGAACTGGGACAACATTGCCTCTTTGACAACCTCCTTCCCAGGAGGCCAAGTTCCAGATTGCAGACTTTATTCTATGGCTGCTATTGCCACACACACAAAAAGTGAGGGAAGCTTAAAAAAGAAAGAAAGAGGGAAAAAAAGAAAAAGAAAGAAAAAAGAAAAGAAAAGAGAGGTTTAAAAAAAAATCTCATCCCCAGCTGGGTTGGCTTATGTACAAGGAGGAGTTAGAAGCAATCATTTATAGGTTTTCATCAAGGCTTAGAGAAGTTATTTTATGGGACTACAACTCCTAATATTCTCTGGCCAACAAGTAGTCTAAAAGCAACTTTTCCAAGCTGGTTGCAGTGCACATTTACCTGGGAATAAGTTCCATTCAGGTTCATGGAATTATAGGTTGTTGTGGGTTTTGCAGGTTTTGAGGTCGTGTTCTATTAGTATTTTCTCCTGACGTTTCGCTGCGTCTGTGGCTGGCATCTTCAGAGGATATCCTAACTCATACCCTCTGAAGATGCCAGCCACAGATGCAGGTGAAATGTCAGGAGAAAATACTAATAGAACACGGCCTCAAAACCCAGAAAACCCACAACAACCTATGGATTCCAGCTGTGAAAGCCTTCGACTTTTCATGGGAATTGTTTCTCAGTAGAGTTGTGTGAGATTGCACCCTTAGGGCCATTCTGCACTACACTGTTATAGTGCTATTATTCCACTTTCAACTGCCTGTGGAATTCTGGGCTTTGTAGTTTACTGAGGCCAAAGAGCTCTCTGGCTGAGAATTCTAAGTGCCCCTCCCTAAACTGCAAACCCAGGATTCCACAGGATGTTGAAAGTGGAATTATAGCACTATAACAGTGTAGTACAGAAAGGCCCTTAGTTGCATAGTTAATCCTGCAAACTGCTCAGGATGAAGAGTCATTTGGTTCTCTGAGGGCCTTTTTACACTACACAGGTATAGCATTGTAAGGCCCTTTCCACACCCTACCTTTTCCCAAAGTCATCTAGTGGGGATCCCAGCAGTGGCTCTGCTGGGAAGAGAGCATGACAGGGGCACTCCCCTCCATACTGGCTGGCTCCCTGCGGAAGGGAGTGCAATGGCCACACCTCTTCTTTCTGCAGTGAAGCCAGGTACTTTCCCAGGCTGTGCTGGGATAGGAAGTGTAGCCATTGTGCTTCTGCAGCTTCCTCAGGACAGGTAAGTCTGCGATGGTGGCATGATTGTGCGTCATTGACAGGGAAAACCGATCAATGATTTAACCTGTGATCGCACCACCTGGGAATGGGAGGAGGAGGGGACCATGATAACATCATGTAGAAGTATCATCGCGGTCCCGTCCTTCTCCCATCCCCATTGCGGGATGGGAGAGTGCTGTGGAAAGAGCCTAATTCTATTGTAATTGCCATGGTAACATCCTGTTAAATCCTAGAGTTTTGTAGTTTGTCCAGAGGGCCTGGAAGAGTTCTCTGGCTGAGAATTCTATATCAGCCTCCTTAAACTGCAAACCCCAAGATTCCATAGGATGTTGGTGTGTTGGTTAAAGTGAGATCAAACCATTATAACTGTGTAGTTGCAGGAAGGCAAGTATGGTGTTATCAGCTGCTTGCCTGTGATAAAACAAAATAATCCCCTTTGCCTCTGTGTTTCTTTCAAGTACATAAGGCATTTTTCTTCTGTAAGTGATGGATACCACTCTTGATTCTGAAAAGATAAAAGGCCAGCCATTAGGACCACATATTCATTGATGGTGGCCACAGTCAATCCATGTGGTAGAGTGGTAGGCCACATTTGGTAGGTCAAATGCAGTAGGGAGTACATCACATGAGTTTAGCACTTCTTTGAAAGTAATAACTAAAACTCATAGTGGACTCATCATCCCACTGACATGGAAGTGCCCTGCTGCCCCTGCTTTCAGGTCCCAGGGATAAAAGCACATGCCAAAGACTTTGGAGGTGACATTAAGTGTGTTCCTGCTTGTACTGCACACATTTTCTGTGCCAATGACCACACCAGTGAGGGAAGATGAGCAGAATCAGTAGCAGTTGGGAAGGGGAAAGATAAACCATTCCTCCTTTCAGCAATCCCAATCTCAATGAACACACACTGGGGGGGGGGGGCATATTCAGAGATAGCCATGTTGGCCATGCAGCGTAATATAACAAACTCCCAAATTCACAGAACAGTAATACTTTTATGGGGTGAACTAAAAGGCACAAAATACATCATGCAAGTGTGGATGGAAGTGGGGGAGAGAAGGAGAGATGCCCGACCAATACCTGGTGTTTGCACTGGGAGGAAAGGGTGGAGGGAGGATTGAACTCCTCTTTCCTAATACTATGGTCCTGATTTTTCCCTTCCCCCTCCCATGGTATTTCAATTAAGACACATTAAAATCCACACATATTAAATACAACATATTTAATGACATCACTACAGTTACTTCAAGATGCATCTAAGGAGTTTAAGTTACATAAAGTCACACTCTGTATTGAAACGAGTAGGACTTGGTTACAGCAACCCCACTGGCAAGTGGGGAGGAGATTCGAAGATGGAGGACTTGACATATTCAAAGCTCTTCTCGATTCACGACAGGAGGGCATAAAGAAAGGAGAGAGAAGCAACATCCCCCACCCCACTCTGCTTTTCACTGTTCTTTTTTTTGGGGAGGAGGGAGGTTTTGTTGTTTTGTTCTGTTCCATTCTATTATTCTCTTTGCATTCAGGATGAGCTCTGTTATTAGGCAGAGCGAGGCAACCATCTCAGTAGCAGATGCTGCAAGGAGCCGTGTTCCCTCAGCCAGTCCTCCTGAGCCCCAGCCTTTCCTTTCTATTGCCCTCTGTTGCCACAGAGCCTGTCTTATGCCCACTGAAACCAGCTTGCTGCCCTCAAGTGAAGTAAATTTCGACTGGTTCTATGTGTGGAAGCAGGGGAATGCTTGTTCTTCTTGCACTCCTAGGGCTGCCTACATGTCCAGCCAACTCCAAGAGTATGTTGGGAGTATGGAAAGCTATAGATCAGGGGCCCTTCAGCTGTTGTTGAACTTCAACTCTCAACAGCCTTATGAGCAGTGGTCAAGAATGCTAGGTGTTGCAGTACAGCAATATCTGCAGGGCCACACAATTCTCAGCCCTGCTATAGATTCTGCTACAGATTTTTTTTTCCTCCAATCCACACAGAAAATACCTATGGAGCCTCTTTGCCTTTACTGACATCCATATCTGAGCTGGAAAGGGAAGAGCTGCTGAAACGCTTTGTGACATTTTGACATCAGATTTCTCCTCTGAGGATCCCACCTCATCGCTTTGCCTTAAGAGAGTGAAATCAGAAATCATGCCATGGTTCCTAGAATGCCATTCCTAGGACTGTATGACTGAAATCTAAAATCCTTGATTTTGGTTCGATTACCCATACTTTTCAACAAACTCTAGTAAGTCGAATTCAGAGCTTAAAGTTGAGAGAACATGGTAGAAGACAATAACCTGTTCCTACCTCCATTTGCAAAAGGTTCCTTTTTTTGTTACAACCATCTGTCATTATCTGTCTTCTGCCAACCTTTATATCAACAAAAGCAAGAGAAGGCTGATTTAAAAGTGAACAGATGTATACAAAATCCTCAGCAGGTATTTTGTATCAGACTAATGAAAGAAACATCAGGAGGTGATCCACTAGTTGCAGCCTAATCATTAGATTATCTGCTGATGAGATTAGCTTTGCAGAAAATAGTCAGCAATCAAAAAGCAGAAGTAAAAATGTTTCAGATAACTTGGCAAAAGATGTGTTTCCCTAGATTCTAGGGGGATAGAATTTTTTGCCATACAGTTGAATTTTTCTTTTTCGCTTAGAGTTTGCAAAGGGAGGATCCAACAACTGCATATTGTGAATTAAGTGTTTCTTAAATGCAGTATCTGAGAAGAGTATTATCTTGTAAAAGGACCTTTGATGAGGTTCTGGTAGCCAAGTTGTAATGCTTATGTCCTTTTAATATTCACTTTGCTCTTATTTTTTTAAAAAAATATTTTATTATATTCCCTGCCTCACTATTGCAATTTAAGCTATAATCCTATTTGCATTTACCTGAAAGTTAGTACCATTCAGTAGGGCTTATTTCTGAGTAGATGTGTGTGTGTGTGTGTGTGTGTGTGTAACGTTACATTTTTAAAACCTTAAAAATGAAAGCAGTGCAAAAATCAAATACTTATTGGGTTTATATTATATTTATATTACTATATTTTGCCTCTCCCCCAAATCTGTATACTCTCAGCCCCAGAACACCCCATAATAGATTCACCTTAGGATTGGAAATGACTTGAAGGCACAAAACAATAACAACAACAAATATAATCAGCAACATTTCTACTAGCCTTCTCTAGCTTAGGCTTTGGTTGGTAGAGATACATATTTAACATAATTTTAACAACACATAAGGCAAGACAATATTCTCACTAAAAAGACACACGCTATGCATGTACGCACACTCATTCACACGCACTTATTTTCAATCGTAGTGTGGCCAGGTAACTGAATAAACCAAAACTCTACTTTGGAGGATTTCTTTCCAAAAATCATACTCTTGACAAACTCGTCTACCCTGTAACCCAACAGATCTTCATACATGAAACATCTTGGGGGTTGCATCCTGCTTCTTTAAAAGGCAAAAATTGTGGCCTTTGTATGGCATAGGAAGCTTAAGAAAGTGGTTTGTCATGTCTATGGTTCAATGGCTTGCTCCTCTAAATAATTCAAATTCTTCCAGTTGGTCAGACTGAATGTGTATAACATTGGTTCTAATTAGAGTTCTCTAATTAGAGATTTTGCAACCACAAAATACCCTGGTTAGGAATGCACTAAAAAAAAGACAGAGAGATTGAATCTTGAAACAAATGTTGCCTAGATGTTTGTTTGTTTATTTTTCAGATTCCGGGCAATGGTGTCTTTTCTCTGAAAATGTAGCTTCTAAACAGCACTCTTTTAAATACTCAAGAGTTCTTTGCAATTGTAAACTAGACTGGTCTCTTCTCTCCGGCTTTTATGGAACTACATTGACATCTAGTGTCCATTTGTGCTTATCGCTCCTTCTCATTTGTCAACCATTTCTTGTCCGTAGCATCCTAAAAGCAATGCACTGACAGGGTCAAGTCAGTTCAGAAGATTCTTTCTTCTTCTTTTTTAGACTTTTATTGCAGTGCAACCAGATTTGGAAACTGGACCTCAGATCCTCAGATTTAGTCAACTGATACCCTTTGGCAAGTCCCTTCAAAATCAGCTTTATTTGTCTTTAAAGCTTTCATAACATCTGTTCTCCAGAGATGGAACTCAATGTGGTGATAAACTAAATCAGCTGTATTGAATACCACAACTTCCAACCCCTTATGCATAAAACAGTTTTAATAACCCAGATTAAGAAACAAAATTAACCATTTGTAAAAAATGTAATTTCACCAGGATTTTAAAAAAATAAAATAAAACCTCTACTTCGAGGATTATTAAAACTTATTCAGCCATCATTTTGACCAGCTATGTTTTTACATACTATCTAAACAGAACAAGACTAGGCAGCTTCTCAGAGTTGGCAGGTTGCACTGCTTTTCCCCAGACCCATCAGGGTTCCTTCCACTTCCAGTGACCATGGTGGTTATGATTCTGGCACTGTCAAAATCTCAACAATTCTAGTAGGAAATGCAACATGTGACATACCATTTCCCAGCAGAATTTTGCTCATGATAGCCTGCTGAGATTGCAATTCCGCTAAGAAATATAAGGCATGCTGTTCTGTTTCCCAGAAGAACAGCTGAGATTTTGGTGGCAATCAAATCCTTAGAGGCGGTACAGTATTCAGGCTTGATAAATCTTGGTCAGCAAGACATTCCACAAGACAGCTCCAACCACACAATCCAAACCCAGACTGAGGACAGACATATGACTGAGCAACATTACAGTGTGGTCAAGATCAAAAAAAATTATTAATGAGGAAGAACAGGCAAGCTTGGGGATGCTGCCGTAGTTTCTTGTGCTTGAGCATACTGGAAAGGGCAAGATTCTGTCCTCTCCTCTTCTCTCCCCATTCAGAGTTAATTGAATGAAAACTAGTTTAACACTGAATTCAGTTTGCAGCAACTGAAGTAAGATGAAGATGAAGGAGGAAAGTGGGAGGAGGAGAGAGAAACTGGGGCCTTTTGAAAGCAAGTGAAAAAGTGGGACAATAGAGGATTAACCAGAATTTTCCCTGATAAATCAAGACAGTTGGGGGGTATGGAATTAAGTCTCATTGATTTCAGTGGACCTTACTGCTCCCCCTCATTTAGTGTGCCTGAGAGTGAAACCTTAAATTTGCTCATAATGCTTTGCTGGACCATGGGGGAGCACCCTACAGACTCCTACAACACCCTGAAGAATAAACGTGAGGAAATGAATGAAAAGGCGATGTAGGAAGAATCACATAAAGATGAGTTGACATTTATGGCTGGTAAACCAAATTTGACAATGTTACATTAAGTCAAATTTGATAAAAGCACGAGAATGTGTACTTCCTTCAGAGTTACTTAAGACAATCAACAGGAAAGAGTTTGATATAGAGATGAAAACTGTTTGCAAATTGCAATATTTGTTGTAAGCAGATTAACACTGGTTTACCTCTGAAACATTTTAAAACATGTACACAGTTCTGAATCAAAAGTAACATTTTCAGTGTGCACAGGCTGAAAACCTGTTGGTGCAGAGGACTAGCAGTTGAAGTTTTTCCAGGATCACACAATGGCAGCCAGAAAAGGCAAACATTGACCTGAATCCTAGTGTTAATCCCTTCCCGCTAGAGCAGACCGAGTGAATTAAATAAATTCACCTATGTGCTGACTAACCATTTAATAATTGATTTCATGAGTCTACTCTTGATGGAACTCACCAATAGGATCCAGGGCAAAATCTTTTGGCTCCAGTTAGCTTATTTCTCTAACACTTTGTTTTGTTCATGACTACTATACCCTTGGATTTCTCCTTCCTGCTGCCTTGATACTGCAGATATAGGGCACCAACAGGATGTATAATGGGCATTGTGAGATTGTTGTCATGATCCTGGACTTGTTGCTACAACCTGTTACAATGGAATTCATTTTTCTTTGTTTATTAAAATATTTATATTCTGCCAAAGAATATACCAAATAACTTAGTTGAAGCTAATTTAGTCAATTGAAGGTGTTGGTGGGGATATTCTCTGATAAGCCTATCAGCCTGATGTGGCCACTGTTACGGCCCCATGCACACACACCCCACATACAGTTGGCATGGTTTAATTGGCAATATTATTTAATTGGCACTATATTCATTAGGGATGGGCCAACCGAATCCTCGAATCCTCGAATCCTCAGCAAGGATTCAAGTTTCGCGAATCCAAATCCTTGCACCAAAATAGGCAAACCAAATCTTTCAAATCCACCAACCAAATAGTTTGTTGGAGACCGGGATGCCTGAAAACCTGGGCAACCAGACATACATGAGGAGATGGCAAGTAGGTGTTTTTCCCTTGGAGTAATAACGGTCTTTGCTAACAATTTCAGAAATTACATCTGGGGTTGCATTCTAATATATTTAAATTGAACATTTAATATTTAATATTTAAGTTCATTTTATATTTAAGTTCACCATTATTTTCTGAGCTGAGAATCAATGGCATGTATAGATGCTGGGGTCTGATGCCTATAAGAAGTAGTGGGGCAAAGGGCAAGGTCACACTATCTCATCCAGTGATGGCGACATATAGGCCAGTGTACCTCCTTCCACAAGATATGCCCACTCGCTTGGCCTGCCTGTGCCCGCTCAGGTTGCCTCCCTCTGCAAGGTAATAATCTCTATTCTTTTGACTTGAGACTGGAGGGTAGGGGTTAGGAATTATTGAGACTGGACTTGAGATTTGACTTGAAAGTCACTTGCAGGACTTGAGACTAGACTTGAGGATAGAGAATTGAGACTGGACTAGAGGCTGGTGTTTCTTTTAAAAAAGTGCCTTGTTGCAGGACTTGAGACTTGACTTGAGGGTAGAGAATTGAGACTGGACTAGAAGCTGTTCCCCCCCCCCCTAAAAAAGTGCTTTGTTGCAGGACTTGAAATGGCAGGGTACAGAATTGAGACTGGACTAGAGGCTGGTGTTGTTGTTGCTTTTTCAAGTGCCTTCCTTGTTGCAGGACTTGAGACTTAACTGAAAGGTACAATCTGTGATAACTGAAGCCCCTGTCAGAGCTGCTGCTGATGAGCAGCAGCTGTTGGTCCCTGTGGCTGTGGCTGGAGATGAGTCCTGCAGCTCAAGAGCTCCCCCTGCTGCCATGGACCAAGCAGGCGCGGACGTCCCTCTGCCTGCCCCTTTAGAGCAACAGGGAGCCAGCTGTGATCCCGAGGGTGCCCTGGAGCCTGCATCAATCAGCCCAGAAACAAGGCGGAGACTCAAGAGAGCTGAGCAAAGGGCGGCTTCCTTGATTAAGTTCAAGAAGCGATGACTGGCCACACCTTTGCCTGGGCTATATAACTGCCTGCCTGGAAGCTTTCCTTTGCTTGTGGCAAACTTTCTACAAGCCCTCTCCTTGCCTGTTCCTTGCTTTCAGCACCTGGTTCCTGATACCTTGGATTGATCTCTTGGCTCCTGACCCCTGGATTTTGGACTCTGACTATGGCTTTCGCTTGTCTCTCAGGCTTAGGTAAATGGACTGCCTATGAGTAATTGCTTGCTTTGACTCGTCCGGGTGGGACTCTGCTATCTCTCCCTCTCCCTTCTCTGGGCTGGCTTGCTGCCCAGGTCTCTGACCTTGACACAATCTTGAGATTTCAAGGGCAGCTGAAAGATTCCTTTGTATAACTCCCTTGCAAAGCTCTTTCAGACACAATTCTGGGGTTTGTAGTTTTACAAGGTGTCACAGCCTTCTCTGCCAAAATGTGCTGGTGCATCATCAAACTACGAACCCCAGGATGCCAGAAGGAGCTATGCAAAGAAAATCCAGTTTTGACCGAATTATCTCTGTAGTATGTGGCCCTGTTTACACAGGCAGGAAAACGTGGGATTAATCCACATTTTCCTGCCTGTGTAGAAAGGGCTTTCATGTCATTTTCAATGTGGGGAGATCCTGAGGCAAAACTATGACAATTGTCGGGGCCAGATTTCTTCAGAGGGAGGTTTGCCTTTGCCTAGGCTTTTGCTAAGGTTGAGAGAGTGTGTCTTGCCCAAGATTATCCTTCTTTCCCTTGCTTTTTAAACTTTTTAAAAAAAGGTTTTGAAAGATTAGAGATTCATGAGATTCGTGGATTCCCAGAACCTTCCAGGAATTCAGATCCAGACTCGAAAAATTCTGGAATCATCCCATCTCTAGTATTAATTGGCATTGATATAAATAAAACTTGAGATGACTTGAAGGTCAAGCCAGAAAGAGGCATATTACTGGCTGTAAACTTGAAATAGCAAGACAGGTCAGCTGCATCCCCCTCCTAGGCAACCATCGAAGTCATTCTTCGGCTGATTGTGTGGCCACTCTAGAGACAATAGGTTTATGCTAAAGAGCTGGACATCTCAGAGCAGAAAGGGGAAATCTCCACCAAATTGTGGTTGTTTTAGTCCTAATCCCTCACACTTGGACATTTCCCTGTTATCTTCCCAACCTTTTCACAATGCTGAGCTATTATGACAGCTATTAAACTTTTTGTCACCAAAACACTAAAACCATTAACTCTGTCCGGACTTCATTGTTTGTGTTGCAACTTCCATTGTCCACTTGGTTGGGAGAGCAATTCATACTCATACCTGCAGTATATTTTTCAAGTATAGGAACCCCTGATTTTGAGCAGTTGAGTGCAGTTTCTCAGCTTCATGAATGCCATGCTGTCCATTTAATTCCTGAATGAGAACTGTGCTTAGGTGCCTACCTAAGCCATGTTGCTGCTTTCCTCACTGCTCTCTGGACCAGTAAATATCACCTCAGCCCTGAAAGTCCTCTATCCACATTTTTTCTCCCTTTTCCTTTGGCTAGTCCTTGTGTGAGCATATAAGTCTTTGGATCTTTTGCATGTTTCTGTGAAACTCTTTCAATAAAACATATTTTATTTTACATTTTGAAATCTCTGGTTAGTTTTTCCTTGCAAGCACCCTGTAAACATAGGTAGTAGATATCGTTAAGTTACACCTTTCTCGCAGGCCTCCTAATTTTGAGTTAATTAATTCCCCATTGTTACCTGGAGGTACTGGCATTGACCCCTGAGTCACCCATGTTTTGGGGGTAACAGCTGCAAATGTTTGCATTTATAACAAACATTATTCCATCTTTGCTTTAAAATGTATGTACTTTTCTGACAGAAGTCAGCATAGTCAGAGTGTTTTCGAAACCTCCATATGCTCACAGATTTCTCATTCTCCAAGGGTGTATCCAACACTGCATAATTATATCAGTTTCATACTACTTCAAATGTCCTTGTTCCATTCTATGAAATCCTGGAATTGGCAATTTTGTGACTTCTCTACCAGACAGCTCTAATGCTGTGGTTCTAAGGGAATGTATGAGAAAATTTTAAGCCCTTCACTAGACTACAAATCCCAGGATTCCATAGGATGGAGCCATGGCAGTTAAAGTGGAATCATAATCATGTGCAAAGTGAATACACTGCCATTCTTCCACTTCCAAAAAAGAAGGGATGCCCTACTGCCCAAGCAGAACGTTCTGAGTTCAGAGTATAATGGAAAGTAAATGAAGAAATTCCAGCCTGCTTGGAGTTCCATATGTACCTGGAAGTCTTCTTTGTTGTCATCGGCCATTGGTCTGGGGGCTTTTTTTCTCATATTTCAGAGGAAGGAACTGGCAAAACCACCGCTGAGTGTTCCCTGCCTCAGAAAATCCTATGAAGTTCATGGGGTCACTGTGAGTGACTAGGCAACTTGAAAACACACACACACACACACACACACACACACACACTCTTCCAGGTACAGTTGGGAAAGCTGCCTGTCTAGAACTCTGGAAAACCACTGCCAGTGTGGGTTAAGACAAAACTGAACTAGATGGCCACTGATCTAACTAGGCAAAGGGCAGCTTCCTAGGCTCCTAAATGGATTATTCATGATGTGCAGAAGTACTTCCTTTTCCTCCATTCTGAACCTATTGTCAATTAATTCCACATTACAGCTAAGTTCTAGAATAAGTGTGTGCACATATATAAGAAAACTTCTGTGTATAAGAAAACTTCAGTTCGCTGTTCCTACACTTTATCAACCATTTTCATGTCTTCTCCAGTGATCTTTTTTCTAAACTCCCAAGTGCCAAATGCTTTAACCTTTCCCTATAGGGGCAATGCTCCAGTCCCTGGATCAATTGGCAGTTCCCTCTTTGGTATCATTTCCAGCTTTTATGTATCATTTTGAGATGGGCCAACCTAAAGTGACAATTCAACCCTTTCTGGTTTCAAACATTTCTCATCAAATAACTAGAAGAGCAGAATTTTGGAGGGCGTGGGGGTGAATAGAAATGACAAGTTCACATTAAAAATGAATTCTGGGGGAGAGAGAGGGCCCTAGCAAAGCCTTTATAAGACTTTTCACAAAGGACTTCTTTTTCATATTTAAGTAAGAATATATATGTTAGCAGATTCCAAATTCTTTGTCACGTTCTGTGTACAAAAGGTTGGGAACAGTACCTCTATTTTATGTTCCTTCTAAAAGATAAGTCAGGAAAAAAGTGTCAGTGAAAGTATGAATCAAATGGTCTGGAGAATGCTCTTGACCTCAGAGAGTTTAATGTGGACGTTTATTTGTTTCCTTTTTACTACAAAGAACATCTCACATGCTTACGCTGCCATTGTCATTGTTCCCTGAGGGCTCTTAAAAGTGTCACTGCAGAAAACCATTACATCATCCTAGCCAGGAGTCATATTATTATTCTGTCTTACTCCTTGATGTTATTCCCTAAAGGGAGGGCTTATGTAGTTTTAAAATGCAAAAGAAGTTAAATACAAAAATCTCTGTACAAAGAAATACACAGGGACAAAACTTCTGAAAGTTTGCTTTTCATACAGCTTCTGGTACCACAGCATCCACAACCCAGGGACCTGCCAGGCATGCTGGACTATAATACCTGTCATCCCAGCAAGGGCAATCTGCAATGACAGGAGTTGTCGTGATGGGCACATTGAGAAAGCCTGGGGTATAGAATGGCCTTTTTTAAAAATTGTTTTTACATAGACTTCACTACATGCTTCTTGGCATGCAGTGTGCGATGCATAAGCACACATAGTAAGAAGTGGCATTTGTTTAGATCGGCTTGTGTTCCATGACCTCCAACCTGACAGCTAATAATAACAATAAGTGACCCAGCATGGTACTGTGGTTTGAGTGTCGGACTTCGACCGTGGAGATCAGGGTTCAACTCCCTGCTCAGCCATGGGAACCCACTTGGTGAACTTGGACACATCACACACTCTCAGCCCCAGAAAATCCAATGATAGGTTCCTCTTAGGATCACCATAAATCAGAAAGGACTTGAAGGCACACAACAACAGCAAACTGCATTGTGAACATAGCAAGTGTTAAGGAGACAAGCTCACTCTGTCCACTGATTTTGTTTTGAAAACGAAGAAACTCACAGTTGGAATGTGACATTAAAAGGCTGACAAATTAGCCTATTGCTTCTCCCACACTGGGCTTTCATTTGAGACACATGCCTCAGCATCAGACTTGCAAATTAATCTTGTAAGTAACTTCCAGGGACCAATCACAAAACAAACCATGCTAAAGGCATGATAGATAAGTGAGGGAAATCATGTGTTGCAGTGAAAGATAGCTGTTTGCTACTTGAGGAAGTGCCTCTTGTAAAATGTGATATACTGTATGTATTGTCTAGTTTGACCCACAGACAAACAGCTCCACCCCCTTCCACTAATTCCAAGGAAGGAAACTGACTCTTCAGATGTTTCTGGCCTACAGCTTCCATCAGCCCTAACTAGCACACTCAACGGTGCAAGATTATGGGAGGTGCAACCCAAAAGCATCTAGAAGATCACATTTGCCCACACATTCACTAATTCCTTCCTGAATAGCAACAGAAGTTTTGTCAGTTTCTCTCTATTTTAGCTATAATTTCCAATTGTTGAGCTTTATCTCAGACAAGAAGAAGATGATTCTACTGGAAGTTCTATCTTCAGGTACAAAGGACAACCCTTATGTTCTCAACAGGAAGTTCTTGTCATTGATGTTAGTGCAAGGGAGCAGCCACAGTTTTGAAAGAATTAGGAGGTTTCATTTCTACCAGGAGTAGGTCTTCTGTAAAGTGAGTGGTTCTTGCTAATTCAAGATCAAGCCAGCCCCAAATATTTTGGATTACAACCTGGCTAGATTTCAAAAAACAAAAAAAACAAAAGCAAAAGCAAACCCTCCAGCAACTGCAGGGATTGCAGCTAAGCTCAAACAAAACAGAGAAGTACAAGGGAGTGGCAGTTGATGTCACAGTCTCTGCTAAAAAAAAAAGTCCCATGGTCACAGTATCACAGTTCCAGATCACATAAGGGAACACCAGGATGTGCCTAATGGTGGTGGTAGTAGTGGCGAAGCTTGGGAATGGGAGGTTCTCTGCTGAGGCTCATAGGGAAAGCCACCCACAAGTGGACTGGGCTCCCATTTTGACATCTGCTTAACCCTACTCTAATCATACCTTTAACACCATGTCAATCATGTGTAGCATCTGGTTTAAATGAACAAGTTTTGCTTTCCTATCCATTTTCTGCTTTACTTACTGATAGATAAAATCTACTTCAATTCAACCAGGGAAACATACATATACACCCTGAAAGAGAAGTCCTCCTTGGATTAAACCTGGCTTCTTTTCTTCACTCCTCTAATGAGACATGCAGAGCCTCTGGCTTGAATTCTGGATGGTGCTTTCTGTGAAACTCCTCTCAGCAGGACTGGCACAATCATTAAATAGAGAGAGGCAGCCACCTCCAATTTAATAGGCAATAAAAATATGACAATCTAACAGTTATTTAACTTAGGTCCTTTTTGCACAGCATTTGCCATGTGAAAGGGCCCCTGGAGCATCGCTCGACTGTACAAGGTCCACATGACGCACTCACAATCGCTCTATGCTCCAGGGCCTGGCAGGCACCGATCACGCACTATTTCATTTTTGGCTATAAGCCGAAAATGGTGCGCAATTGCGCATCGCTTCAGGGCCCTGCACGCACTTGCCATGCATGCAGAGTTCTGGAGCTGCGGTGCTCACACTTCCTGCCCCAGAACAGCCTGGGAAAATCCCAGGTTGCACTGTGGAAGGAAGAGGAGGGGCTCTCGCACAAGCAGGCAGCAGCTGCAGAGCTGAAAGAACCGGGACGCAAGAGCCTCTCGCTAGAGGCTGCTTGCACGATCCCTGCACCCCAGCTTCACAAAAAGGTGAATTGCAGAAAGGGCCTTACTGTCAACCATATTTTTACTTCAGGGAGAGGCAGAGGCAGAGGCTCTTTCAGGGTTTTCTGCCTTGGGTTCCAAAAGAAATAGGTTGTCCTTTGGCTATCTTAGCTAAGATTCTCTTGGGAGATGGCAAAGTGTAAAACCCTACCAGGGTACTTACACCAGAGATCTCCAGTGCAAAGGCTGCCTCTCTCCGCTTATTGCAGAAGACCAACCAAAGAGAAATGGGGTGCTAATTAGTGGTTGTTTGAATTAGGTGGTGGCATCTGGACACTATCTGGACCCTACTGTGTGATCAGGAGAAGAATGTTGCAGAAACAAATACTGGATACCTCTTTGCACAATGCCCAGGAAAGTAAAAGTGCTGGCATTACTCCCAGCTATGTCATGACTATGACTATGGTTTATTTTTTAATTTGGGAAGGGGGCATATAACATTTATTTTGCTATCTCAGTGGGACAGATCCCCTCACCAAGGCTGGCTCTGCAGTTCCAACCCTAGGAATCCTGCCACTCTTTCTGTGTTTGTGTCCCCATTTAACACTTCCTTGGATTTGGTTTCTGGGCCTCAGGGTGGCTTCTTAAATTTGGACCTCTGGCTGTATTGTTTGGTGGATTCTGTACTGATATACATGGCCTGACTCCAGTGCAGGCTTGACAGAGACAGCCAAAGGCAGTTTTTAGAAGAACAAGAATAGATTTATTAAACACAATAGAACAATACATTTACTTTTAATGTACTTCTCTTTCAGAGTAGTTTTAGCTTCCGACTGGCTATCCAGTTCCTATTCAATCCAGCTCTCTCTGAGAAGTCCACCCTCCTCTTCAAAACCAAAATACTGGCCCTATCAAAGCAAAGGCTTGTCTGTCTCTGTAAAAACAAAACCCCATCTGACAATCAGAGCCCTCACGCCCTTCACAAGCTCCCTGAGCTGTGATTGGCTGATTCAAATCAGGTGTACCCAGCATCTCCTGTGCACTCAGGTAGCAAAATTATTTGGGCTGACTTTGTTTCTTACAGTTTAAGAGATGTCAGCATGTCTTATGTTTAGGGCAATGATTCAGATTTTTTCCCTAGATAAGGAAGAGACAGCTCAGAATGACTAGTAGCAGTGAAGACCACAGAAGGCTAGACCTAGACCACTCTTGTTTTGGACTGAAATTCTGCAAATCTCCTAGGAGTGGCTGGGGAATTCTGGGACTTGTAATTCCCCAATGTATTCCAACTATTGTTGCTTTCCAAGACAGCCTGTACAAGGTCCCTCAGAGACAATAATCTTTATGCCCCCAGGCCCTTGGGAAACTGGCCCTCCTCTCTTCTAAGATTGTGTCCTTTCCCCTGACAGATCACCAGAGCACGTAGTTTGTACATAGCTGGTCCCAGTTTCCATTCCTGCTATCTTTCAATGGATTCTAGAGACCTCTGCTTTCTGGGATTGCCCATGGCAGTTAGAGAAGATAAATATGCACCAAGATCCAATTCAATATTATTTCAGTTTAGAGGTTCAGGAGAGATTTGCTGAAGAATTTGCAGGAGGAGGAGGAGGTGGAAGGATGTTATCATCAGAGTATATACTAGTACAATACATTATTGACCTGAACAAATAGTACTTTATTAAAAACAAAATGGTTTGTGCTAATTCAGATCTCCAAATTATTTATACAAATGATAATCTTCAGAACTGTTAAAAAGGTGACAACTGGAAAATGTTGTGACATTTTTGCATATAGCTTTAAAATTCAGAGTAATGAAGTCACGGAGACCGGGGGGGTAGGGAAGCAGCCCTCTGAAACCATAATTGAAGTTGGACGGTTTGTTGATTAGTATCCCATGGGAACGAGATAAAAATCTGAGCACTCCTAAGAATCCCTTTGGGTAACATTGCTGTGAAGAAATCCTGACCTCAGTTGTATAATTTCATTCTCATAAATCTTTATCTGTAGGAAATACCTAAGTTAGAAATTGGCTTGTGGACATATAATTACTTTGCCATTGAGAACAAAATCCTCTGACTTTCATAGGAAAAAAAAAAGACTTTGAAATAGAAGAGTCTAGATTCAAGGCAGATCTTTTCTCACTGTGAATTAATTCATAATTTACTGGTAATATTTGAAAACATGAGCCATTAACAGAACATAATGAGTATGCCGCTTATTCAAAAATATCCTGAAATTAGCACTAGCCTAAGTAGTTTTGGCCTGGGAGATATTGTGGTTCTGAATACACATCCTGTTTCATAAATTATTCCCCTTATATAGTACATAGGAGCTTCTGAAGAATCTACATAATCTCAGTTTGTGTTTTTCAGGGCAAATTTTAAGATTTCCTTGTTATGGCATTCTATCCCCTCCACCCCCCCAAAACGGAGGGATGTTTCAAGCAGTCAAGGAAGGGCAGAAGGTAGATGTCCAAATGTTTTGGACTTCAGTCTCCACCAGCTTCTGCAAGCGTGGTTGGTGGTCATAGATTATGGTTACTGAAGTCCAAGACATCTAGAGGCCTACCTCCCAGTGGCAGAGCATAGAGTGGTGGAGGGGGGGCAGGAGGGAGGCAGGGCTATGGCGTGAAGGGCATGGCCACTG
The DNA here is from genome assembly GCA_030412105.1 of Cyclura pinguis. Taxonomy (NCBI): domain Eukaryota; kingdom Metazoa; phylum Chordata; class Lepidosauria; order Squamata; family Iguanidae; genus Cyclura; species Cyclura pinguis. Next base: position 104,399,880 of record CM059600.1, on the reverse strand, counting down.
TGTGTGGGGTGTGGCTGTGTCGTGTGGGGGCATGGCCAGGGCACACGGAGGCATGGTTATGGGCTGGGACACCCCAGAAACATTGCCACCTGGGGCAAATCACCCCTCCTCATGCTACTGCTACCTCTGTCCACTCATGGCCTAAGAGTTCCAAGATTTTTCTCTCCACAATTCTAATTCCCTTCCTGATCTATTTTAAGTTTCCTCCACTTCTCATTCATTTCTGTACAATAAAAGGCTAGAACAAATCTCTAAAAATTACAAATTCTGTACTTCCAGTTCTCACAAACAAGAATGAAGTGGTGGAGGGATGTTTCTTTTATAGTATTTAAAATTTCTGCTCAGATTATTTTTAAGTGTGTGTATGCATGTATGTATGTGTGTATAGATAGATAGATAGATACACACACACACACACACATACACACACACACACACACACTTCATGCCTGCTGTTAAGTATAAAGTCTTATGGCCAGACAAATTGTCCACACTGGGGATTTCCAGATTTATTTATAGGGCGATGCTATGCACATTTCCCCAGAAACAAAACCCACTGTGTTCAATGTAGTTTACTCCTTAGAAGAGTGGTTAGGACTCTAGCCTTAATTCTAAAAAAAATGTGTGCAGGGCTCACATTTTGGAGAACAGCTAGGGAAGCCTTCGTGAAATTTACAGATCTCACATTCTGCTCAGTGCTGGACGACACATTATTTTCAAGGTTTCATTTGCAGCACTGAAAAGCCTCTTAAATAATATGCCGTCCCCTGATTCTTATTAGGACTCCACTGCATGGGGAAGAAATGTTAAGGCATTTCATGCCACCAACCGCCCCGCTGCCAATAGCATCAGGAAAAAGGAAGCATACTGATAAGGACAGTCCCAATTAATTCTCTAATGCCTCACTTTTTTCAGCTACTTTTTAAATATCCCAGTTTTCCTCTCCTCTTTTTCTTCTCACATTCCCACTTTATTCTCAGCTTATTTCCTTTGGTACATTCTGAGTTCAAAGTGTAAAAATAATTTGCATTAAATTACAGTCATCCCTCCACATTCGCTAGGGTTAGGGGCACAAGACCCCCGTGAAAGTGGAAAAACCGTGAATAACTCTAGGTCCTCCCAAACCATATTTAACACACACAAAAAAAGTATGATCATCATACTCAATCACTGGGGATTCCTTTGAGGCATCAGGGTTCCTTCCCAAGGCAGAAGTGGGTGGCTGGTGGGGCTTACTGCCACCTCTGCTGCTGCCCCACACCATTTTTAAGAGGAACTTGCAAGCCTTGTTCACAATTTCTCAGTCTCACGAGGCTTGAAGTCCTTATTACAAATGGCATAGGGAGGCAGCAGAGATGACAGCAAATAATCCATGAATAATCAAATCTGTGAAAGTGAAACGCGCAAATATGGAAGGCTGACAGTAATTCACCAAGGGGTGAGAGGAGAAGAGAGGTGGAGTCTCATCTTTCTCAGCAGGCTTAGGCAAAAACAAACTCCTGCAGCCGTCCCTGGCTTGTGTCTTCTTCCTCATTAATCATTTTTGCCATCTTGACCACACTTGCTTTGCCACGTGTCTCAGATTTCATCTGTGAAAGGTTGGAAAGTATGAAGCAGCAGCTCCTATTGATGCCAATGCAATTTTTTTTCTAATGGTGTTTGCAACCAGGTGGTAGCAATTTTTGAAGGAAGGGGGAGTGAAACATCCCCTCAGTCAACATGGCAGGCTTACTTAAAACAATCAAGGCCCACTGTGCTTACTATGCATTCATATTAACATTTTGACTGATCTCAGTTGAGAGAGTATATCCCATCTCAGTTAAAACCTGTGCAGCGTTGTATATAACCTCTGCTATGGATCAACAGAACTAATCAATTAAAATCGGAACCAAAGAAGTTAATCCCTGGTCAAATTTTGAAATCTGGAGATAGAGTCCAAAAATGTTTATTAGAGGAGTGGTTTGAGCATTGGACTACAACTCTGGAGACCAGGGTTTGAGTCTCCATTTGGCCATAGAAACCCACTGGGTGATCTTGAGCAAGTCACACTTTCTCAGTCTCAGAGAAAGACAAGGGCAAACCCCCTTAAACAAATCTTGCCAGGAAAATCCTATGATAGATTCACCTTAGGGTCTCCATAAGTCAGAAACGACTTCACACAACACTGTAACAAGAGCTTTGAATACAGTCAGCCTTCCATAGCTATGGATTCTGTATCCATGAATTCAACCAACCATGGCTTGAAAATATTTTTTAAAAAATCCAAAAAACAAACTTTGATTTTGCCATTTTATGTAAGGGATGTCATTTTACTACACTGTTGTACATAATGGGACTTGAGGATCCACAAATTTTGTATCGGGGGGGGTCCTAGCACCAAACCCTAGCAGATACTGAGGGCCCACTGTAGTCTTTTCTGGCATGTAGCTATGCTACAGCCACTGGCAGGCTTCTCCGTCATTGCCATATGTTGTCTGCCTGCTTCTTGTGTGTACCAAAATCTCTATCACTGGTAAGTTGTGCTGAAAGGAGGAGGAGGTAGGATCATGCTGATGGCCACTTTCCTGATATTATGCATGCAACAAACCATGAAATTTTTTTTTTGCAGTGGCAGCATACAGTGGAGAAGGTTGGAAGATGTTTCCTGTCTTCACCCATGCCTGCACAGAGCTTGGAAAAAATTATGGTTTTGACTACAGGTTCCAGAATCTCCCAGTCAGCATCATCAATTCCTGTGCTGGCTAGGGGGATTCTAGGAGCTGTAGTCTAAAAGGATAACTTTTCTAAACACTGTTGATACCTATCTCCTAAGAAAGAATTTACAGTGCATTTGTAAGTGTGGGTTTGAGAAAAAGAAAGTGTTGGGAGCAAGAAATGTGATCTAAGAAACGTCATTCTCTTTAAATTTCTGATGGGAAAGTATAGTAACTAATACAATTTTTGGTGGAGGTTATAGCCAGGGAGAATGGATATTTATCTTATCATTCTACACAGAGATCATGCTATCAGGTTTATTGTGTTCTTTTCTGAGATCAATATATGTATATGGGTCTGTTGGAAGTTAGAAACGTAGCTCAGGATATAACATTTACAATGTCAAATCAGCTTACAAAAAAAGAAAATTAGAAAGTGAGGAAATGTGCAGATACAAAGAGGAGAAGGGTTACATGATGCAAGTCTTTGGTTCGTGACATACCAAAATAATAACTACATTCACTGAATAGTCTCTTACAAAGAAGACCTATCGAGGTGTTATATCTGTTCCTAGGTCTTACTGGGTCAATCGGGTTAGGGTGGGAGCTGGAGATGCTGATTTTTTTGTTAGTGTGTTTGTTCATTTTATGGCTCCTGTGTGCTCCACCACTTTCCCTCCCATTATTACCAACAGGCGAGAATTTAACTAAGCCACCTCCAGGACTGGCACAGTTCTTGCCCCTTTGAGGGGAGGTGTATCAGGGGTGGATGCTGTAGGTAATATCTGCAAACATCCTGATTTGGACCCTACTGCCAGTGGTACACCTACACCAAGGTGGGCAATGGCATGACCCTCCAGGTGTAGTTGTACTCCATCTCCATGTTCTTCATCATTGGCTATGCTGGAATGGGTTAACAGGATATTCAGTCCTCCAGCATCTTGAAGGCTGCACAATTTCCATCCTGATCTGCATTCTTAGAACCTTCTGTAAGAGTAATGAAAGGAGCCACCAGGGCAAAAATGTCATCCTGCCAGTGGAATGATATTTTTGTCACATTCAGTGACCCTTCATTGGCTTTGAGATGGCTTAAGGGCACTCTGTTATTTTCTGTTTTGCAATCTGTCTGTTTTTAAATCTCATTGGCAAGAAATATTGAAAAAAGGTACTTAAAAAACACAAACCAGACACAATAGAAAAAACAGGACACTGACTTTCAGTCAATGTTTTCTGAAGTCACAACACTGCCAACTGTACTTGGTATTTATACAGTTTAGGACATAATAAATGTTTCATTTATTATATTTCCCCTGAAGCCTCTGCTACAGGCAACTGAAGGAATTGGTGGCAATTTGGACTTTCTTTCCAGAACCATGGTGCCATCCAGTGGTAACAACTGGTATTTTTTTACCTAGTTATATCAATATTTATTGTAAAAATGTATGCAGCGCCAGAGATACACAGAAATAAAGAAAACACAGAATTTTCAATCACTGGTTTTAATTGCCTGGCTCTTTATGGGATCAGCTTGTTAAATATCTCAGTATGTGTATGTTGTTTTAAAGACCTTTTTAACGTATCTACTTTCTGCTTTCAGAAACCGGTGTAATTTTCGACAGAGGGTAAAATAGAAATGAAATTACCACAGAAATGTACTAACTTTCTGTGGGGAAAAAAGTGTCATGTTTTGTCCCATCTCAGTAGACATGGGACCAGTTATAAGGACTGTTTCACAGGAGTCCTAAAATACAACACTAAAGCAGAAAAAGAGATCTGTCTGTTTCTCGTCTATGTCACTTCATATTTGTCCATTTACAAACCCATTTCACCCTCCTGCATTAAATTGCCTCCTTAAAAAATAATCCACACAAACACTTGTATTTAAACAGACATTTTTGAACATCCCTTCCCTTTAAAAACCTATTATATTATTCTTATTATATAATCACCTTCTCTTGTGCTTCCCATATCTCTGAAAACATAAGCATTTGAAATGGATTTTTGTACTTTTTTGTCTGAAGCTCTGTTGCAAAATTCAGAGTGGTGCAAAATCTGGATAAATTACTTCGAATCTGCCAATTAGTCCAGGAGGTGAAGTCACATCAGAATGATCAAGATCAGTTTCCTCAGTTATCCTTGCTAGAAGGCAAACAGCCTCCAAGCTGGTTTGTGAGAGATGATGATAGGGTGTCTGGGGACCAGAGTCCCAAAAGTTATTTGCTAATAATGTTTAAAAATGCAAAAGATTAGAATTTAGGAGATGGTCTGTAATCTCATGTTGCTGTGTATGAGTAAGAGTGTGTGTGCAAGTGTGTGTTCCCCCAGTTCCTGAGGGCAATTTGAGAAAACAAAGTACATTCTCATGTTTTCCTTTCCTAGTAACTTCTTTCTATAATTTGTGAGGGTTTTTTCCAGATGAGACTTTTTCTTCAGCTATGAAAGGATCATAGCTTCTTGTGTAGAACTAATATAAGTATATGAGTTATGCTTCTCATTTTTAACTCTTAACTGGATAATTGCTGTTTTCACTTTATATAAAGTGTAAAATGGCTTCTTTTTATCCTCTCATTTTAATTTTTTTCCTAGGGCATCCATATGCTATATGAATGTACAAATTCAAAAAACTTAACACTAAGAAGAAAAAAATCCTTTAATATTAGGACCTTATTTCCATTTGAGGAATCACATCCATCAAGTATAACACCACCTCACAGCCACTCAAATGGGATCATTGCTGAACTTAAGACTAGGCCAGACTTAAGTGGAACTGGATGCTTGCCTAGGGATCAGGATAGACAATTACACCCATAGATATTTTGGGCTTATAGTTACCATTGGCTTCACCCACCATAGTCAGTGATGATAGATTATGGAAGTTGCAGCTCCCAAAATATCTAAAAGGCCACAGTTGCCCACCCATTATATAGATGGTGGATATATAAGTGATATTTCACACAGCTGAGAACTCCATGTGAGTAGTGGGTGTAACAACAACCTGAAGCAAGTTTCGTGTGTGGGGGGGATAGGAATCAGAACCAAAAAGTGCAGTCACAAAGGACAAGCCAGAAGGCAACGGTGGAGAACAAGCCAGGAATCAAACTTGAATCCAGAAATGCATGGCATATCAGAGCAGGACTAGCCCAAGATATGTTGTTAATGTAGTACAGCAAGGTACACAAGCCCATCCATTCGTCCACCCAACACACGGTGCACAGTACCAAATCTAGCCAAGTTATTTTGTCACACAAGGCAGAAAGTCCCAGGAGCAGTTCTCTCCATTCTTGGCAACACAAATCTAATGGCTTGATTCTTATTGTTTGTATCAAGTACAACAGACCTGTCCAACCAGTGGGATTTATCCATGTGTCCACTTAGCACTTTACAATTGATTCAGTGGGTCCACTCTAGTTGGGACTAACCCACAGAATTCAGGCCAACACAACAAGGGCCTATCCATTTCCTGTCCTTCCATGACATCCCAAATCTGCTGCCTGAGGAGCTGCTTCCTTCTGCCTGACGCCAAGGCCAGCCCTGCATTAGACTTCTGATAGACTTGCATTTCAAATGAAGTTCAGTTGAGATAATAAGCCCTCTTGTAGTCCTTCCTGCCCAGGAGAAACTGATGGTCAGCTTAGGTGGGTGATACAGCTTGCCACGTGGACAAGTTCTCATAGGTTCTGATCCTGAGACCAGCCTAGCTGCATCCCCCGAAGAAAACTCTGCACTGAAGATCTTAATGTACAGGTAGGAATGTTATTGTACTTCAGTATTTGATTCCCTTGTCCTATCAGGCTCTACAGATATGAAGGCTGTACTGATGGGTGATGCTAATCGCTCTGATTCCCTGATGTATCACCTTTTCTGATGAAGACCTGTGCAAACACTATAGTAATTGAAGGGCCTCTTGAATGCTTATTCTGCACTTGCAAACTGCCAGTTGGTGGTGATTCCAAAAGTGGGCTTTCGCTGTGACAGCCCCAACCCCTTTGGAATGCCTTCTCCAAGGAGGCACCCACTCTTGATGTGTTTTGGGGAGAGCCTGAAAACAACTGAGTTTACCATTATTAATTTATGACATGCCTAAAACATGTCAAAGTGGATACACCCAGGAGAAGAGCATTCCAACAAGTTGGGACCTTTACAAAGACGACTCCTTTTTTTTCAAACCACAATTCCTAGAATCCTCCCCAACCCTCAAAAGTTACTTCTCCAAGCTCTGGTTTTAGGAAGTTGTTAAAGAACCAGGTTTCACTCAGGCTCTTTCTGACTGACTGTGGTAGCCAGTCTGAAAATTGTATTTTAGCTCTCATTGTTTCAGATAATAACCATTTAAAATTTTAATGTATGATTATCTATTACAGGTGGCCCTCCTTTATCATGACCATGTGCACGGTTTCCAGTTCACGTGAAACACTGCATCCCTATACCTAAAATGTCAGTAATGTGTGCAGGGATGCACTGAAGCAACCATGCACACATTGTCGCCACTGAATATAAGAGCACACGAGCCTTCACATTTTTCCTTTTTCACAGGGGTTCCCTGAATAGGACCCTCATGTGTACAGAGGGCCCACTGTATTTGTGTTTTTATGGTCATAGTGCTCTATTTATTTATTTGTCTTTTTTCTGTGCACTACTTTGAGATATCCTTGTATCATGGTAAGCAGCACAGAAGTTGACTCAACAAACAAATAATAACATAATAACGGTGTGCTCATTTACTGAGTGATGACAGACAGGAGCCAAAGCAGTAACACTGAGAACAGCATTAGTGTGTTGGGGCATTTGCATAAATCCAAAAATACTTTTTGACAGACTAAGCACACCCCTGTCTAGCACGCCATAACGAGGATTAAACACACTCAACAGCCACAGAAAGTTGAGAGTCATTTACAGAAACAAACAGGAAACCAAGGAGTGGGAGGAGAGTACCGTGCCACCTTGGACTCCATGTGGCTCTTAGGCTCCTGAAGGAAGGTCTGCCTAACAAACAGGAACTTTGGCCAGAAGATAGATGTTTGAAGGGGAAGAGGATATACTGCAACATTTAGCGAGGGAATACTGTGCTTTTGGTCTATAAACTCCAAAATCTGGAAGTCGGCTTCAGAAAGAAATTTTCTAGGCTCCTTGTTTTGGGTCCGATTTATTTGACTATCCAACAGGACCCATCTGTGCGGGATCCAGTTATCCTACCTTCTTTAGTAATTTTTTTGAGTACAGTGTGTTCCCTTTGAGGACAGAAGTCAGTCCTCCCCTTCCTAGGCCATCAGAGGTAATGATGTACATTCCTTCCAATAAGAGCCTTCTGGTGAATATAGGCATCTGGATTTGCCCAAGAGGTTGTCAAATAGCATTAGCAATACTTTGAACAGGTTAAGGCTGGACTGTAGCATCTCATAGCAACAGCAACTCCCTTACTTGTCCTCTTGTCAAACAAGTCAGTGGTTTAGCATGCCCTGAGAAAACAAGAAATTCAATAAAATGCTTGTATACTCATAAACTGTTTGTGTCCAGTGTTGGAGAAAGGGAAAAAGAATGAAAAAGAGAGAGATTGAGAGAGAGGGGGGGAGAGAGAGAGAGAGAATAGACTGCCGCTTTGTATAAGAGGCTATAGTTTCTTATTTTGCCTGGCTTATCAACATTCACTTCCTCACAGGCAGGGTCTCTGAGAAAATAATTTCCATCTTAAAAACAAACAGAAGCTGGAATCCTTTATGGAGGAACCCATCTTTCAAGGACATTTCCTTCCCAACTGCACAATACAAGCTCAGAGCAGGGGAAATAAATAAAAACTTAATCCCCCTGCATTCCAACTGGGACTCTGTTTTCTTTTCTCAGCTTTGAAGGCAAAGTTAAGAAGAGGTCTTGAAAAAGAAAACATTTTATTCCAATCTACAAAGGAAGTTATGTCCTCGGTATCTCTCTTCCTTTAAGCATCAGGCAAGGCCTGAAAATATCAGTGCCTTCTCTTTGGACTGTATTCCACATCTGTTCCTGTAAAGAGCTCTGGAATTTAGCACCAGCAATATTAACGGCAGAAGTTCAAAAATTATGACCTGAGTGGTTCTCAGCAAGGTATGCTGAAGATCCCATGGAACGATAAACTTTCTGTTGGTCCAAACATAAGAGGCAGAGGTGTATCTGATGAAGTGATCTCTAATCTATGAGAGCTTATGCCTCGTTTAAAAGGGTTAATATTTCGGATATGTCGGATGATACTATGGGGGTTTTCGCCTCAGGCAATTCCACAGCTGCCACCAAATGTTTTTTCCCCCTAATCCTTATGCTACCAAATGTGAGAGTTTCTTCTCTAGAAATTCCTTCCTTGCCACCTTCTGTGGGGGTTCCTCTCAGGAACTCAGGCAGTTTCTGTTACTCATTACAGTTTTAAATGTAGCCCATTGCCATTGTTTACAATGCTGAAAAAGTAGCATATTGGATTATTGAATTGCTTCTTACTTTTCTTAAGCTTTTTCTGAGAGAAAAATCTTACAGTTGATAAGACAATGTTACACAACTTGAAAAAATGTCATATCAAAATGCTCTCTAAAAGTAACTGTTAAAAATAATCAGAAAACGTTACGGATTATGCAAATACAGTAAGTTCATTCTTGTCAATTTTGAAAGGCAGCATCATTACAAGAGTCACCAGTTACAGATAACTGCGTCACTTGTTCCTTATTATTTTCAAATTCTGTTCTTCAGGACTCTTTAGAAGAGGCGGCTAAGAAGACATATGGCATCACACTTATTTGTCTGACCATACCTGATGTAACTAACAACCATATAATCTGCTAGTTCTTTATTTGGTAAACGAAAGAAAAGGGTGTATGGATATACTGACCCCCCTACCCTCACAGGAGATCCTGCTTTGAATAAATGAGTGGGGTTTCCTCCCACAGAGTTCCCCAGTGCCACAGTTTAGAAGCGGACAACCACCATGGGTTGGAGAAAGGGCCGCATTCCTCCACTACACAGCCCACCCCACCTCATTCCACTCTAACCATATGCTGAAAAAAGGTTTTTGCTTTGTTTTTGCTTCCAAATGGTCAAAAATGCTCTCAAGGGCTCTTGGGAATGCTACTTGATATTCTGTAAGATTTTCCTGGTGTTAGGTGTGCCATGGGTCTCTCACCATTTTTAGGCCTGCAATAGGCCTTGTCTTTCAAAACACAAAGACAAGTAGACTTTTTTCTCTGGCCAGTTCCTGTTTTTTTTAAAAAAGGGGGGGGGCTGAAGGAAGTCTTTTGAAACAATGTGGGTCGTGGGACAGGAGACATTTTGGGAAGTCTCAAAAAGCCATAGGACTATCTATAGCCCTTGGACTGCACTTTGCATACCCTTCAACATTTCAGAGATGAACACCAGGACTCGTACAGCCGAGCAAGATCAGAGTATTGTCAAGATAGCAAAAATTATTAATGAGAGGAAACACACAAGCTACGAGAGGCTGCAGCAATTTGCTTTTGCCTAAGCCTACCGAGGAGAGCAGCATTCCATTCCTTCCTCGTCTCATCTGCCCCCCCCCAAGTTAATTGAGTGCAAATTATTTTTGCACTTTGAACTCAGGTTGCAACAATTGAAGTAAACTGAGAACAGTGGCAGAATGTCGGAGAAGGAGAGAGGAACTGGGCCATTTTTAAAAGAAGCTGAAAAAAAGGGGATGGCAAAGGATTAATTAGGGCTGTTCTGGCCAAATTGGCACAAACTTATTTTGCTCATCTACCCATCTGAAAAGTTATAAACTTTCAGGAAACTTTCAGGAAAACCTTAGGGTACCCTCAAGCTGCAGATATCTCCCCCAAATTCACGAATGATGTAGTTTTGTATGTAAGAATACTTGTGATCACTGAAGCCCCTGTCAGAGCTGCTGATGACAAGCAGCAGCTGTTGGTCCCTGTGGCTCTGGCTGGAGATGCGTCCTGCAGCTCAAGAGCTCCCCCTGCTGCCATGGACCAAGCAGGCGCGGACGTCCCTCTGCCTGCCCCTTTAGAGCAACAGGGATCCGATTCTGTGCCTGCTCCTTTGGAGCAACAGAGATCCAATTCTGAAGAGGCTCTGGAGCCTGGTTCAATAAGCGCCCAATCAAGGCGGAGACTCAAGAGGGCTGTGCAAAGGGAGGCTTCCTTGGCTAAGTTTAAGAAGCGGTGACCGGGCACATCTCTGCCTGGGGCTATATAACTGCTTGCCTGGAAGCTTCCCTTTGCTTGTGGCAAACTTCTTACAAGCTCTCCTCTTGCTTGTACCTTGCTCCCAGCACCCGGTTCCTGATACCTTGAATTGATCTCTGGACTCTTGACCCTTGGCTTTGGAACTCTGACTACAGCTTTGCTTGGCGCTCTGGTAAATGAACTTCCCTGAGTAAGTGCTTGCTTGTCTCCTCCCGGCTGGACTTTGCTGGCTCTCCCACTTGCTTCTCCGGGCTGCCTCACTGCCCAGGACTCTGACCTTGACAATACTCTGAAAAGTTTCTATTAGTTATTACTATGTATGATGTATGTATGATTTCATTTTGAGGATTCATAGAATCATAGAAATGTAGAGTTGGAAGAGACCACACGGGCCATCCAGTCCAACCCCCTGCCATGCAGGAACACCCTCAAAGCACTCCTGACAGATGGCCATCCAGCCTCTGCTTAAAAACCTCCAAAGAAGGAGACACCACTACACTCCGAGGCAGCATATTCTACTGCCGGACAGCCCTGACCATCAGGAGGTTCTTCCTGAGTTTCAGGTGGAATCTCCTTTCCTGCAGCTTGAATCCATTACTCCTTGTCCTGGTCTCTGGAGCAGCAGAAAACAAGCCCACTCCCTCCTCTACATGGCATCCCTTCAAATATTTAAACATGGCTATCATGTCCCTTCTTAACCTTCTCTTCTGCAGACTAAACATACCCAGCTCTCTAAGTCTATCCTCATAGGGCATGGCTTCCAGGCCTCTCACCATTTTGGTTGTTCTCCTCTGGACTTGCTCCAGCTTGACCATGTCCTTCTTGAATTGGGGTGCCCAGAACTGGACACAGTATTCAAGATGAGGTCTAACCAAAGCAGAGTAGAGTGGTACCAGTACCTCCCCTAATCTAGACACCATACCCCTATTGATGCAACCGAGAATTGCATTGGCTTTCTTGGTGGCCGCATCACACTGCTGACTCATACTCAGCTTGTGGTCTATTAAGACTCCTAGATCCCTTTCATACGTACTGCTATCCAGCCACATGTCCCCCATCTTATATTTCTGTATTCCATTTTTTCTACCTAAGTGTAGGACCTTACACTTCTCTCTGTTGAATTTCATTTTGTTAGCCTTGGCCCAGCTCTCCAATCTGTCCAGGTCATTTTGAATTTTGATCCTGTCCTCTGGCATATTAGCAACCCCTCCCAATTTGGTGTCATCTGCAAATTTGATGAGCATGCTCTCTATTCCTTCATCCAAGTCGTTGACGAAGATATTGAACAGCACTGGGCCCAGGACAGAACCCTGTGGCACCCCGGTAGTCACTTCTCTCCAGGATGAATAGCAGCCATTGGTGAGCACCCTTTGGGAACAGTCAGTCAACCAGTTACAGATCCACCTGACAGTAGCCCTGTCCAGGCCACATTTTACTAGCTTCTTTGCAAGAATGTCGTGGGGAACTTTGTCAAAGACCTTACTGAAATTGAGATATGCTACATCCACAGCATTCCCCTCATCTATCAAGCTAGTAACTCTATCATAAAAAGAGATAAGATTAGTCTAGCATGACTTATTTTTAAGAAATCCATGTTGACTTCTCGTGATTACCGCATTGCTTTCTAAGTGATTAGAAACTGACTGCTTAATGATCTGCTCCAGGATCTTTCCGGGTACTGATGTCAGGCTGACTAGGCAATAATTATTTGGGTCCTCTTTTTTTCCCTTCTTGAAGATGGGGACAACATTTGCCCTCTTCCAGTCTGCTGGAACTTCTTCTGTCCTCCAAGATTTCGCAAAGATTATAGCAAGCAGTTCCAAAATGACCTCTGCCAGTTCTTTTAATATCCTAGGATGCAATTCATCTGGCCCTGGAGACTTGAATTCATCCAGTGTGGCCAGGTATTCCTGTACCACCTCTCTACCTATTATGTGCCTCATTTCCTCTGCATCCTCCCCTGCTCTCCAACCGCCAGGTTGAGTGCTTGTATCCTTCTGGGAAAAAACTGAGGCAAAGAAGGTGTTAAGTAGTTCTGCCTTTTCTCTTCCCCTGTTACTAATTCGCCATCTTCTCTGCGCAGCGACCCTATTGTCTTCTTCTTTTTCCTTTTGCTGCGGACATATTTTAAAAAGCCCTTTTTATTGTTTTTAATGTCTCTGGCCAGTCAAAGTTCGTTCTGTGCTTTAGCCTTTCTGACCTTCTCCCTACATCTCCTGGCCACTTGCTTAAATTCTTCTTTGGTGGTTTCCCCCTTCTTCCATTTCCTGTACATGTTTCTCTTAACACTTAGCTCAGCTGAGAGTTCTTTAGTCAACCATTCTGGTTTCTTCAGATGCCTTTCATTTTTCCTCCTTACTGGCACAGTTTTAGACTGTGCTGTCAGTATTTCCCTTTTAAGGAACTCCCGTGCCTCCTGAACTCCTTTCTCTTTCACTATTCTTGACCATGGAATTTCAGCCAGCAGCTCCTTAAGTTTACAGAAGTTCGCTTTTTTAAAATCTAAGATGAGTGTCTGGCTACACTTATCTTCTCCTTCCCACTGAATGCCAAATTCCAATAGGGCATGGTCAATCCCCTCTAAAGATCCAACCACTTCTACCTCATTAACAAGGTCATCCCTGTTGGTCAGGATCAGATCTAGAATATTTGATCCCCTTGTTGCCTCTTCCACCTTCTGGACCATGAAATTGTCTGCCAGACAAGCAAGAAATTTGCTGGACCTTGCTGTCTTGGCAGAGTTTGACTACCAACACATATCCACGTAATTGAAATCTCCCATTATTACTGTATCTCTCCTTTTTGAATGTGCAGTCATTTGGTCATCAAAGTCCTCAGTCTGGGTTGGAGGTCTATAGTAAACCCCCACCAGAATATCCCTATTGTTTCTCGCTCCCTTCATTCTTACCCAGATGCTCTCGACCTGGTTTTCTGGGCTTAAGTCATGGATCTCTTCACAGGTGAAAATGTCCTTGACATACAAGGCTACTCCTCCTCCCTTCTTGTTTGGTCTATTTCTACAAAATAGGCTATACCCCTCTATTCCTACATTCCAATCGTGAGACTCATCCCACCAGATCTCAGTGATGCCTATCAAATCGTATTTATTTTATTGTACTAGGAGTACAAGTTCATCTTGCTTGTTTCCCATACTCCGTGCATTAGTGTAGAGACACTTAAGTCCCCAGGCCCTTCCTGCAATTCCTGTACTACAGTTTCTACTCCTCCCACCATTGGACACTTGTACTACTTGGCCAATATCATTTGGGCCTTTTCCCCCTGCACTCACCGAGTCCTTGCCCTGAATAATATTGTCTCCCTCTCCAGTGGAACTTAGTTTAAAGACCTCTTAATCCTCTTTTCCAGACTGTTTGCAAAAACATTCCTGCCAAGTTTCGTAAGGTGCAGCCCATCCTTGCCAGAAGCCCATGCTCATGGAAATTCAGGCTGTGAGCCAAAAACCCAAACCGTTGCCGGCAGCACCATGTGCGGAGCCAGTTGTTGACCTCTGCTATTGCCCTTTCCCTTCGTGCGCCATGTCCTTGAACAGGGAGGAGAGACGAAATGACCACCTGTGCACCAAGGTCCTTAAGCTTTGTCCCCATAAGCTCGTAGTCCTTTGTGATGTGCTGAAAGCTGTGCCTCGCAGTGTCATTGGTTCCAACATGAACCAAAATGAGGGGCTTATGGTCAGTGGGCTTGATCAGCCTGGTTAGTCTTTCCGTTATGTGGTCGATCTTGGCCCCAAGAAGACAGCAGACCTCTCAATTGAGCTTGTCCGGTTTGCAAATTGCCGGTTCGGTTCCTCTAAGCAAGGAGTCCCCAACAACCAGAACTTGCCTCCTCTGAGGCTTGTCCAGGGCTCCTCGACAAGCAGGTTCTTCTAGGACTGCCTGGGCATTCTGTTGAAGCTGGGAGTGTTGATCTTGTTCCTGTTGCTGAAGTTGGATTCCTTCTTGTTGACATTCTGTTCCTTCCTCCTGGTGCTCCTCATCATTCATAAGGCCAAGAACTTTGAAGTGATTCTGTAGGTTGAGAGTCTCTGTTTCCTTCCTTGTCTTTCTACTCCTCCATGTGACATTCCTCCAAGCTTCCATTTCCTGGCACAGTGTGCTGACTTCCTGATCTGGCAGCTCCTCCGCGCATTTGGTCTTCAAGAAGGTCTTCGCTGCCCTATCCAAAAACTCCTCACCTTCCCTAATAAGACAAAGATTAGAAACTCGTGCCTCCAGCTGCCGAACCTTCTCCTCCAAGAAGGTCACCAGCTTGCACTTGCTGCAGGTGTACCTGACAACATCTTGTGGCAAGAAAAGGAACATACCACAAGTGCTACAGGTGACTGCGGCAGCTCCCTCATCTTCCATACTTGATACTACAGAGAGTAGTACAGGGAGTAGGTCTAGAAAGAATAACCGGGTTTTCTTTCTCAAATTCAGCTGTATAAGCTACGTCTGCTCTGCTGATTGCCAAGCTCAAATGAACTCTTCTTAAATTTTAGGGACTCAAGAAGGGATGGGTTGTTCCTAAACTTGAATGGTTGAACTTGAAGGATTGAAGTAGAGGAGTTCAACTGCGCGCGCCTTTGGCGCGTGCCACTAGAAGCTCCTAATAAGACTCTTCCCCCTAGCTGGCTCCTCCCCCTATTAGTCAGTTAGACCGTGTGCTCAGGGAGAGCACAAGGCCAGCACAAGGAGACTTAACAAAAACAAGCAAACAAGCTCAGCCCCACAAGCCTGTAAACAACACCTGGTCAAGGATGTCTTCACAGACCCAGTTCACCTTCTGCTCTCTCCTCTGGAAAAACTGCAATCTGAGCTTCATCTTCCTAGCCATAAAAGTAAGTAATACTACCTGGCCTCACAGGTTTGCTAAGATAAAACAATTGTGATACAAAAAGCAATCTTTTTCTTTTACCCTTGCTTGCAACTCAATCGCATTAACATGGGATTTCTAAGTATGTCAATTGTCACCTTGTGGATTCCTTTTATTAGTCTCCTCGTTATTTTTTTTATTTGTTGTTTGTGTGTTTACTTAAGATTAGTGGAAGCTGGGCCAGCTTTGGACTGAAAGCCAGAGTTCAACATATTTGACCAAATACCAGCAGGCCTTGTAAGGGTATGTGATATTCACAAACACTTGTAGCCCAAAATGATACTGAACTTTAGAAATTCTGGTAGTTGCTTTCATTCTGAAGCTTAGCCCTGCAAAGGAGATGAGACAAAGAATGACCTAATAGCAGCCCTGAGGATTTATTTTAGTGGAAATACAAAAGCTGGCACTTCAGACCAGGATCCAACTGGGTAATTGTGCTGATGACAGAATACTAAATAAGAAATGTCTGTCCCTCACCCCAATTCACACACCCCACCCCACCCATGCCTCAGAATCTGATCTGGAGGACTGGGGCTTTTGGATGGTACGGGGATGGGTAAAGAAAAGAGAATGTTGTACTGCTGGTGCTCTTTAAAGATGGAAATGGCCTTTTCCATTAATGTAAAGTACAGTTGGCCCTCCATGTTCACTGGTTCTCCTTTCAGATTTGATGACTTGCAGATTTGATTCATACATTCATTATAGGAATCTCTAAGTCTTCCAATGTGATTATGTAGTCAACTTCTGCCTGAGGTTGGCTATAGACTTATGTGGAGATTCCTAGGGCAGTGTTCTTTGAGGTTAAAAAATAGCCTTCACAAATTTTATTTATATTCATGGTTTTTTCCACTTCTGCAGGGATCTTGCTCCCCTAACCCCCACAAAAGTGGAGGATCCACTGTACCTAGTTAGAGTGCTTCTCATGTGAGGGACAGGCAATTTTTTTCCCACAATGTGCCAGAGACTGGCACCATATTTGCAGCAAAGGATCCAGTTGTTTATTTCCCAGAAATGCACCGGGGATCAGCAACAGATGACTCAGGGAACAGCACTAGTCTACGGACCCCCATGTGAAGTAGCACTGCATTAGACTGGAGCTAGGTTGCAAAGCATAGTCCTCACAGAGGTGACAAGCTTGTGTCTGGGCTTCTATAAATTCGGATGCAGGCAGGGCAATCATACAGTTCTCCTCTGCGTGAAAGATTCCTTAAATGTCTAAATCTAGACAAACTTAGCCCAGCTATACTGTGTTTTCCATGAGCAATGAATTAGCCTTGTAAGGAATAACCTTCAGGACCAATACAGCCCAGAAGCAGATTTAACATCTCAGAGAGAATTAAGTCATACTGGTAATCAGTAACAGAGGAGAAAAGTGATTTTAATCTTCAAGTAATTTCTAGTCTTCTTTTGGGGAATGAGGTTTTTTGTTTGTTTTTGGTAACAGTGCAGCCTAAAGTTTCCAGTTTTTAAAAATGGGGATTCTAAGGATCTTGTTGGAATACGTAGATTCCATTGTGCTTTAGTTGTTGTACTTTACACTGAAACAGCTTTCCACACCCCCAAGGCCTAATGTATACCTTGGAAAAACAATCAGAGAGGCCTGCCTAGAGATGTGAAAGGTAAGTTAAAAACAGAAAAATTCAGAAAAAAATTTTTTTTCTCCCATTTATTTCCTTAGGTCTTTCTTCCCGGAAAAAATGGAAACACTGCAAACTGGGGTTAGAGGAATGGACAAAAATGGATTTTGGAATATTTTCTCTTAGGATGATGTTTAATATAAAGTTTAAAGTTTAATACAAATTGTTTATATATTTACTCCTCTCCCAATCATTTATAGAAACTATGCAACCAGGAAGACTTTTACATAAGACAATTTAAGATATCTGATCATTGCAATTCCTCTTTATGCCTCTTTACAACTAGGAGACCCTTTCCCCCCATTTTACTAACACTGGTGGTTGCTTCTGTTTTTAGTTATTTATTTGGCCTGCTCCCAATAAAGCGATGAAACCAAAGAGATCCCTTACAGTTCAGGTCTATATCGTTATATTTGTAACAATGTTTAAAAGGAATTCAGTTTGCAATAGAGATGGGCCAACTGAATCCTTGAATCCTTGGTGAGGACTCGAGGATTCGTGAATCTGAATCCCTGTGCCAAAATGGTTGTGCCCGCTGGGGCTGCCTGTGCCCACTCGTGCGGCCTCCCTCTGCAAGGTAATATAATTAATCTCTATTCTTTTGACTTGAGACTGGAGGGTAGGGATTGGGAATTATTGAGACTGGACTGAGACGGGACTAGAGCCTTTTTTTTTTTAAGTGCCTTGTTGCAGGACTTGAGACTTGACTTGAGACTGCAGGGTACAGAATTGACACTGGACTAGAGGCTGTTTGTTTTTGGTTTTTTTAGTGCCTTCCTTGTTGCAGGACTTGAGACTTGTCAAGTTCTGCTTCAAAAGCACTTTTCAGTAAGCGCTTTCTTTGCCTTGCTTTTTAAACCCTTTTTTAAAAAAGGATTTGAAAGATTCAAAATTTGTGAGATTCATGGATTCCCAGAACCTTCCAGGGATTCCCATCCAGATTCGGAAAATTCTGGATTCGTCCCATCCCTAGTTTGCCACTATTGTTGACTGAATGTATTTTTAATACACCAAATGTGGTAATTTCATGACAAGAAAGACTGTGTAATTGTATAATATTATGTATACAGTATATGCTACGTTCCTAGAGTAACAGATTGATAAAGGATACTAATATAATTTTCCCAAAAAAATCCCCCTCCCCAAAAAAATTACTGGGAAAAACTGTTTTGTTGGGTTGTTGTTGTTTTTTTTGAAATTTTATATCTCTAAGCATGCCTCATCTTTTGCAGCTGGTGAAGCAATTTCAGAAATCCAACAAGTACACTCCAGGGCCTTAGAAGTACAGGAGGATATTAGTAGCCAACCAGACCAAAGGACAGCATAGAGAACCAAATATTTTGAGAGAATGTTTCCATCTTTCCCTCTTGGATAGGCCAAACTAGGTAATAAGCACTTTACTGGAACCTGGCCTGGCTGAGAGGCATTTAAAAGGACTCTACCGAGTGCCTCCATTTACAAGTAGCTTTTGCTAAAAAAGATTCTCTTATAAAAGAACAAGACAATCAAATGTACAAAATCTTCAAATGGAGTTTATTGAGACATTCAGCTATGTCTGTCAATCTACATCCACACCCACTACTAAAAAATAAAATATCCACATTTCACAGTCAGAACAACAACTCTTAAAAGGGAGAGGGGAAAACACTTTTAAGCGCCAAGCCTAGTGTATAAATAAATGACTAGTTCCTTTTGATATCAAAATTCACATAAAAAAATTGCCAGCTCCCATCCCGCCCCCAGCCCCTATTTCTACCTGAAAGCCATGATAAATGTAAAAATTTGAATACACACACGTTGTAGTCAAAGGAGAAAAAGGTGCAAATCCTAGTAACAGCTTCTGGAGTGGCATTTGCGGCATTTGATCATACAATTCATGTACTCATTCCCAAAGGTGCAAATATTGCCAGGAGATTAATACTGCTTTAATTCAGCTGCAAGAAATTAAACACTACACAGAACTGAACAGCACTCAGTGGCTTCAGTCAGTGACCTAAAACTCCTCCCACATCTCTTCTGCACTCACAGGTGGAGTGTAGAGAGAGTTCACTGGAGCTTTAATTGACTTCACACAGCCTACACTGTCCAGAATGTTGAGTAAGAAAAAAAAAGTTTCTAAACATTAAAGTGTTGAAGACTCCATCATAAAAAGTCGAGAATTGCTATAGATTACATTAATGCAAATGCCCTACCCAACATGCCCAAAGCACTACATCTGACATACTGGAGTGCTGCCCTTTTCCAACACAAACCTTGATATATTTTAATTTTTAAAACTTCCAGCCTCTACAGGACTGAGCTCCATTCACTGCTGATAGATACAAATTCCCGTTTTTGTCCTTCTGTTTTATTCTCCCTTTTTAGTTACAAGAAACACTGTCTTTTGTTTCACCTGTCTCTTTGCTCTCCCCACACCCCCGATGTTTCTGCGTTCCCCTACCTTTGAAAATACTCAGTTTTGATTTCCAGATTCTGCCCATTTGCAACACGATGGCAGATTCCAAAAGTAAGTCTCCAGTGGAATGCACTGGCAGCCCTGTAAACCAAGCAGCTCACAGAAATCAGCATGGGATCTTATAAATACATTTTGGCCAGCATTCTGAGAGTTAAACTTGCTTATGACAGTAAAAAGAGTCGGATTCTATCCACCCAACGGATGGCCCTGGGGTGCTTATTCTCACATCAGCCTCTGTTACTTCAATTCTGGATGCAGCTTCCCAGGTTCTGCGTTAAAATCCCTGCTTCTTCTTTGGCCATTTCCTCTGTGGCCACTTTGTTCTGGATATCATCACTGGAAGATGCGTCACTCGGAGTGACTGAGTCATCCTTGGCATCAGCAGAGTCCTGCAGGAGACCCAACCCTTTGACAGCTTGTCCCTTGTCAGTAGGTTCACCGCTTGGCCCCTCCTGGTGCTCTCCACTAGGGAGCTCTGTAGTTTCTTGGTGAACAGTATTTTGCTCTGCTCCAGGATTTGGTTGTGGCAAGGCCTCCGATCCCTGCCCCATGAGCTGAGTGGGGGTTTTAAGTTGGCAGTGGCACAGGGGACAGGTTTCTTGCACGTACAGCCATTTCTTAAGGCAGCCCGCATGAAAGAAATGGCCACAAGGTGTGATGATAGCAGACTTCATGTCCTGAAAGGAAAAAGGCAGAAGAGTCACACAACAGACATCCACAAACACAGTCTCCCAAGGCTGGCCCAATACACAACACAGTCCAGATTGACTACAAAAGGTGAATCAGGGTGATCAGCTGCCCACTTTCAGCTGTCTCCTTCAGCAACCATTATTCACATGCAGAGAGAACTTGCTTTATACTTGTCAGTATTAAAAACGCACGAGATCACCAAAACCTGAAATGTCATTCCAGGCAAGTGTAGCATGGCCTAGACGTTAAGTAAATAAGGTGCAGTCTAAAAGCCTAGCATCAATGTGGACCACTGTTTGATTCCCCACTTGGCCATGGAAAACCACTGGGTGACCTTGGGCGCATCACACACTCTCAGACCCCGAAAAACCCCATGGTAGGATCGCCTTAGGGTTGTCACTAAGTCAGCAATGACTTGAAGGCACACAACAGCAACTCTAAAAGAGGGCAGAGCAGAGCTGTTTGAAATCTGCAAAGAACTGCAGCAAAGGGGTACAGAACTGAGCTTCTTGATACTTTTGGGTTTCAGCGCAAACCAGAAATAAATAAATCAATCAGCCAGCCAGCCAGCCAGCCAGCCATACTTGGCTTGCTGAAGTTCTGAATTCTATCACAAATAAGGATGGAAGGAGCTGCCTTGCAGCAAATTCTCACTAGGCCATTAATCCCAGGTCTAGGCAAACTGATGCCTTCCAGACACTTTGGACTATAACTCCTATAAGCCTCAAGCAGTCTGGTCTGGATTGATGGGAGTTCTATTCCAAACCTCACGAAGAGTGTCTTGTTGTTTATTCCTGATTTAGGGTACCTAATTGGCCAACATCAGCTCTCTATGATCTCATTCTATTACCTGAAACAAGTGATCCACAATAAAGTACTTACTTACCATAATGATTATTCCACTATTCTTTGGCAAGCATCATGAGGTCTGGCTACTCTCTCACACTTAGGGTGGAGAAGAGGATGGACCTTCTTGACCTCCATATGGAAAAGGTTCTTCCATTCACACTGGCCTCCTGAGGCCCTTCATCAGCTTCCAAAACAAATGGTTACTCTGAGATAATCCCCACTCGCCTTTCTACTTCCAAGTAAGCTTAAGGCCTGAGGCTTTGGAGTTGCTGTATGTTCAAAGGAATACAGCATGACCCCAGTAGTAGGGGTACAGCATTGTCATACTGATGATCCTCTCTCCCCAGTTCCTGAGTGTGGAATCTGGAAGGGCTGCTGACCTCATAAGTGAGTGCCAGGGGCACAAGAAGATGGTGAGGACCAGACCCCACCAACCAAGGAAGGTGAAAAGGTACTAGAAATCACAGCTTTGACTGGCCTTTATGTCTAAAATGCTTTTCACTGGAGGCACCATCAAACTTGAGTAACATGCATTTTCTACTAGCAACCTGTAGCCTGCATTCAATTTTAAAGTATACATTTTTTTCTTTTGAAGACTGTACCTCTTTAATAAACACCAGAATCACCCTGGCATTCAGAATGAAGACACATTTTTAGGAGACAAAAGCATAACAGGTTTTTAGAATACAACTGGTACTTAGAAGCTTAGAAGTTACTTTTATTTCATTTATTTATGCTTCCTTAAAAGGCTAGATCTAATTTAAATAATTAGCCTCTTAATTTCTAGTTACTAGTTCTAAAAATGTACTATAACTATTGCACTTGCATGAAGTGATGCTCCTGACCCCTTTCAAGTGGTCCAAGGCCTATAACGTTCTCATCCCAAAGCATAAAATACAGACCACTCAGTAGCCTGCTGTAACCAGTTTGTATACCCTTCTAACTTGTGTCTCACAATGGATAGAGGTCCAGTGCGTGCAGTTTTGTCAGCTATTTGTCTAGCAGTAATGGAAACTTTTGCATTTGTACTGTCTGAGGATACAATTCTTCAAGAGATGGGCCTAACATGTATGCGCTTGATCCTTGCCCTTCCTAGATTATAAAGGCTGCCTGTGGGGGTGGACACCTTTGGCCAAGTGCAGAAGGGGAATGGTGAACTCCTCTTTGTTGGAAAGACCAGTCACACGTGGCTCCATAGTGTCTTCTCTAGTTGCCTTGGTGGATGATCTGTACCAGAAACAGGACAGGGAAGTGAGTCCCTGCTGGTTCTGCTAGACTTCTTGGAAGTTTTCAGTACTATTGGCCACGAGATCCTTATGGGTTGGCAATGTTTTACTGTGGTTCCAGCCCTTGTTGCAATGGTGGCGCTGGTGGAACAGTGCTGGGGCCACTGGTCTGTGATTGGGTTCCTCAGGATTTTAGCTCATCTTCATGGTATTTAGCATACACATAAAACTGCTGGAAGAAGTTGACAACAGTTTGGGTGTTTGCTACAAAGTTGCCACTGATGCCCAACTGCCTTTCTATCCAGATCCAGGGAAGCTTTTTGATTCTAAATCAGTGTCTGAACAGGATAAGAGCAAGCAAACTAAAGCTTTTATGAGATAAGACAGAGGCATTTCCATGAATTTGACCTCTGCTGGATGGGGTTACACTAGCCTTTAATTTTCAGTCTCAAGTCTGAGTTAACTTCTGGATTCAGCCATGAATCTGTAAGCCAAGGCTCTGATGGTATTTGCATGATTAAGCCCATTCCTAGAGATGGTGGATCTGATGATGCATTCTAGTTGCATCCCACTTGAATTAATGTAACATGCTCTACATTGGATTGACTTTGAAAAAAATTCAGAAACTTCAACCAGCCCAGAATCTTGCAGCCACCCTGATGGAGTTGATTGCAGGGGTCATGTGATTTACCATGGGAGGGGCATGTAAAAGAAAGGAGAGACACTAAAGGAATGAATGGATGACACAGGCATAGAGACTGATCTTGCAAATTCATTGGTGCTGCATGTGTAGCAACTAGTAAGATCAGTGAGCAGAAACGTCCATGGAACAGTGTAAATCTAAAGGTGGGAACAGAATTTGTCCTGCAAGAATGCCTGTACTGCTTATCAGCATCTTATTGTCTCTAGATATTCCATGATCCATTTCAACTGCAGCTGTCAAAGAGAGCTCCTTATTATAAAGTGGCTATATTTCTTCTACCCAGCAGATTTGCCTTTTAAAAAACTCTGCGTCAAATACTAAACTATTAAACAGGAGCTACACATCACAGTGAAATGGTTTGAGTGTTGGATTAAGACTCCAGGAGTCCAGGGTTCAAATCCCTGCTTAGCCATGAAAACCCACTGGGTGACCTTGGGCAAGTGACAATCTCAGTCCCAGAGGAAGGCAAGGGCAAACCCTTCTGAACAAATGTTGCCAAGAAAGCCTATGACAGGTGGTCTTAGGGTCACCATGATTTGGTAATTGCTTGAAGGCACCCAACAAACATTACAGCCTGGATATTACTGGTTTGCAACCCCCACTGTCCCTTGTGGTTGGCTAAGGCTAATGGGGGCTGCAGTCCAACAGCATCTGGAGAGCTGCACATTACCTACCCCTCATTTAAATAATAAATGCCTGTTTCTCAGTCTGACACATCTTTTTCAATCCAAGTATGGTTTTCCAACATCAAGCTATCTAGCCTTTGAGGTATCACTGCCTTATAATAATTTTTTTATGGCAAATGACAGACTTCCAGGGCTGGCCTTGCGATATACATGGGGAGGGGGATAGGCACTTATTCTGGCACCTCACTTGGTACATCACATGATGCACATGTACTACGTGGGAGTCTTGCAAACATCACTGTCCAATTCACATCACTTTCCACTCCACACCTAATCACAAAAGGCAGAATCCTGCAGACCAGACCACCGTCCATACAGATGTTACACAGTACATTATATTATATGCTCAATGAAGCCTCTGTACAGGGTGCCAGCCCTGTAAATAACTGAATAGGGTAATGTTGTCAGCTCATTTCATTTATAACCCATCTTAAGTCATATATGCTAGCTCTTCCTACATACAGCCACAAGGGGGAGACAGAGCAGGACCCACGCACGTTCTGTTAGACTTGTTGTATACCTGGTAACAGATGGCACAGATATCATTGTGCTGTTCCAACTGGTCTTCGGTAGCAGTGGGCAGTGATTTGATTTTATTCACAGCATCCCTGCGGAGAAGAAAGCTTTTCCATCCCAGCTGAGCACGGAGCCACACATTGTAGTAGGAGTGAATGAAGATGATCATTGAGCCCATCACAGTCCACTCTCCAAAGATGGTTTCTGATACACCGTAAGCCACGACACAGAGAGCCACAAGAAACTCTAGCAGCCGATAGGTGCCATTCACGTAGTAAATGACATCATCCATGTTTTCTACTGGCTCTTTCCTGAATTCCTCAATCATAAACAAGACGTAAATGAAGAGTGTTCCAAGTACCTGGGAGCAAAAAGACGTTTATTGCTAGGTTACAAGGCTAAATCTTTATAAGATTCTATTTGGGTGCCTTTAGTACATTCCCATACCAAAGGCAGCACAACACAAATATTGATGACACTGCCAAACATGACAGCCAACAATCACTTATAAGAACTTATGCACTAGAAGCATGATAAATGATTATCATCATTTTTTATCCCTGCTTTAATGAAATACCTGCAGCACTGATAAGAATAAACATATGCTTATGTAAATTCTTATTTAACAAAGTTCAGCATCAGGGCTGTGTTACAACACACACACACGCAACTGGTTGGATGGAAAACTTTATTTCACTGTCAAGGGTTTTAACAAAAATATATTACAACACATTCAGGTGAGATCTATATATTAAATCTCACTAGATACAGTCCAGTTGACCGGAACAATATTTTAGGACCACTGCTTTCTATGGTACTGACCACATTCTTAAACTTGTCACTGGAATCACTGGAATTTGGAAGTGTTCAGTTTTGCTTGGACTGTGCTCTGTGTTTTGACATACATACTTGAAGTTGAACCTTCTTTGCCATCAGATATTTTCACAATAGCTATATTCATCATGGCACCCATTACAGTCTGTGCTTTGTCAAGAATATTTGATAGATCTCTCTCTCTCTCTCTCTCTCTCTCTCTCTCTCTCTCTCTCTCTATCTATCTACCTATCTATTCATTAATCCATCACAATATTTACATCACACCCTATAATCATGAGATCTGAAGTGTCATATAAATAAAATCAGTTTAAGCAGTTTAAAATGGTAGCAATAAATAAAACAGACAAAAAGCATATTAAACACATATTAATAACATTTCTGGGGATAGAGGGGATAAGACAGATGGAAAATGTTCACTTAAATATTTTTATTCTGTCTTTTAAATAACGAGTTGCTCAACATCATATCCCACTTCCCATCTCTTTGTGTTTCCCTAACTTGTTTCACAGATCCTGGGCTCCTACAGCACCCCAAAATCATTAAATGCATGCAAGGGGCTATTATGGTTTACCTGAAGGGAGGTGAGAATGCTGCTGGAAATAATGATCAGCAACCAAAAATCCATGTGGAAAAACTGACATATCATGTAGGCCATGTATGCAGGGAAGACCAGTAAGAACAAGCACAAGCTCACAGCACGAAAATGCTTCCAGAGGCTCCTGTAAAAAGCAGTGCCATTAAAACAAAAACAAACCAAAACAACAACAACAACAACCTTAAGCTGGTTTTGCATTTCCAAACAAAGGTCAGAAGTGACATAATAGGCAGTATCCTCTTGGAAATGTCATAATCCCTGCTGAACATTTCCACAGTGTGAACATTTTTAAACATTTCCTGCTGGAAATATATATATCATAAATTGGGGTGGGGGCAAAGTGTGGCTTGTGGACCACATGTGGCCCCAAAGCCATTTTTGTGACCCTGAGGGCTTCAAAAATGTTTTTTTTTTTATTTTTAATTTTGTAAAATTAAAAAAAAAACACCAAAAGCCCCCAAAGTCCTCTGGGGGTGTGGAGCACATTTCCATCACATTTAGAGAACTCTTGGCACACCCATGTGGTCAAACAAAACTTTTACTTTTTTGAGGAAGGCAAAATGTTTTAGGTTACTCCGGGACAATTTAGGCCCCAAAGAAGCTTTTTTTTTTTTTGAAAGTAAGTATGAGCAGGAAGTGACTTATGCTCTCATCTTTTTGTTAAAAAAAAAAAAGTCCTCTCCTTGACCAATATTGGCCCAGGAAGGCCCAGAGACATGGTGAAAATGCCTCCTTCTCCCTTAAAGGGCATTTGGAGCCAAAAAGATTTTGTTTTGTTTGTTTTTGCAGGAGCAGGTATGGTGGCGGTATAACTCTCCACGGGAGCTAATGTGGCCCCCCAACCCTCCCCAGTTGCCCACCCCGTCATAAGCCTCTAACTGCATGTGATCTTTAAAATGTGGGGAACAGGAGCCGGAGACATTCCATAATCATCAGTTTAAAACGCAGGGCAGTGTAATTAATTCCAATGGTATTACCACAGAATAGCTTAAAGACTGTTGTTTATATGACTTGTTTGAGGCTGTGCCAAGACATTGCCAAGACTGCAGGAAAAGTGTAGGGGTGTTCATGCATTACACTCAGCATGTGTACAGTCTCTGTAGCATCAAGCCTATTCAGAAGGTTCATTTCTGAGTGATGCAAGGAAGGGAGAGGAGTGCTTTTGCCCACTGAAGAGCAAAGACGTTTGTGTGCAGAGTCTTTTCTGCCAAAGTGATCATTCCTTGACTTTGAAATAAGAGCTTTCTAATGCCAATTCTTCAAGCAACAGATTCTTCTTAAGGAATCTGATCCAGCAGTAGTAAAAAGTGGGTTTACACATCACACATGGATTCAGACTGTATTTGTTTAGATAATGGTGAGACTCTGTTTACGTGCAGTGATACCTCACTGGTACTCAGGTACTCAGCTAGTAGAATCACATAGAATCCAGGAGTATATAGCTGTACCAAAGGTGAATGAACGCACCTATGATTGTATGAGCAGTGTCATGTTGTTCCTTACTCATGATCTAATTCAATATATCTCATCCTTGTGACACGGTTATTTTTCCTTAGAGTATGTATAAATAAAATGTAAACCCAGGTATTTCTCACAGGGAAAAAAACAAAACAAAACAAGCATCTACTACCACACGCTAAATTTCATCTAACCAGTAGACTTGCATAATGAAATATCAATCATGCATGGAACTATGAAGATATGACATCTGGATCTTTAAATTTCAAAAATGTAGTCAAGTGCCATCTAAGGTCTTTTCCAGAACTTTGTTTCAGAGTTTAATTTGAACCAAACAAAGCGGAACTGCAGCCTGCTGTCACTGGAGCCAATTCATACAAGTTAGCAGGCTGACATCCTGTAGCTCTGATCTTCTCTTTTCCCCTTGCTAATAAATAGAATATGAATATGGTGCAGACAACCTGTGCTGGTCACAAGTAACCACTAAGCAAAACAGACAGTAAATAAAAATAAACTCCTTCTTATTTAACTATGTTCTCATGATACAGAGAAAAGGAGGAGGACAAGCTGAACAGACAATTGGGAAGGTACAGAAACCACACCTTCTTGTTGAAGTATTAAAAAAAAATCCTTCAAATTAGTGAATTAAGTCTTAAATAAAAAAGCAATACTACACCATTTTTGGGCCACCTCCGTTCTATTCTAGAAAACAGTCTCGGTTTTTCTCAGCTTACATTTAAGGCTATTGTCTCCCCCATTCCCTGCAGTACTCTGATTTATTGCCCTCTGTGGCTCTTTTCATTTTCTGATATGTGCCCATTTGCTTGCCACTGGCCTATTTTGTTCCATACTCTCTAAGCATAATTTCCACCACACTGCTCCCTTGTAAAGTTGCATCAATATATTTGTCTATTAATCTGTATAAAACACTCACAGAGCATAAATACATTCTGGCATCCGTTTGTCAGAAAGGGTAATTTAGGCCTCATGGCACAGTTTTAGTAGTTTATTTATATCTGCCTAAAAATATTTTAACTGCTGATCTGAGAACTGCTTCTGGACGTCAGGAACAGTACCAGGCAGAGCATACTCAACCACACAGCCTGTAGTTCTTACCTATACACTTGTACCCCACTTTTTTTTCAGCCAAAAACAAAAACACCACAAGTATCCCAAACAGCTATACAGGATTGGCTGAGCTGAAACTGGGGCTGTGTTTTCAAGGACCTTTGTGCCCAGGTGCTTCCTCTTTTGCTCAACTGCAGCAGTTCCCTCCTTTGCTAGTTTAAGGCAAACTAGTGCTTGCTGTTTTTCCCAAATCAATAACAGATGATGCTTGCCCTAAAAATTAGGGACTGGAAACCCTATAGTTTGTTACTTTGAACGAAACTG
The DNA here is from genome assembly GCA_030412105.1 of Cyclura pinguis. Taxonomy (NCBI): domain Eukaryota; kingdom Metazoa; phylum Chordata; class Lepidosauria; order Squamata; family Iguanidae; genus Cyclura; species Cyclura pinguis. The sequence goes on along the minus strand of CM059600.1, from coordinate 104,371,100 downwards.
TAAACAATGCTTTGTTGCAAAGGAAATGCTGGAGGGGAGGAAGGCACCCAAGTTCTATTGGGAGGCATGTTCTAAAGAGTCAAAACAGTCTGGTGTTCATACCTGAAGGAGTTTACACTATATATAACTCACAGTTAATTAGATTTTCTTCCAAAACAATAAGAATTTAAAAAGCCACACCAAGTATGTATGGCTTACTTGTCTCTTGAAGCTCCCAGAGCTAGGACAATGGGATCCACAATCTCAAGCATGGACTGTAGGATGGAGGCAACCACAATGAAGAGGATAATACTGAGCAGAAAGGCCCGGTGGACAACTTGAAGTTCAATCAGCCCAGTTTGCACAGCCAGGATTAGAAGCGTCACTCCTTCTGTCATCCCCCTTTACATCGGAAAAAAAAATTAAAAAAGGGAAATTAACAACAAAACATTGAGTACAAACTAACTTAACAGTTTTACGATTGCTTTAACCAACATACAACAATCTCCCCCAAGCTTTTTACACGAGAGAATGTTCTGCTTTTTGCACAAGATCTCAGCTAGTGGCCTTCCTCAAGCCAGGTTCTGTTTATTAACTGCCTGCCAGCTACCAAACCCTAACAGACAGTTGATATTGATTTCAAGTCTTCCATAAATTCATTTGGATAGACCTGAGTAACCCACCACCTTTCAATACTATTCATTCCCCTATAAAAAGCAAATCACAGTGGTCCTGCATTACTGGCCCTGAGCATACCTAAAATGTACATACTGCATAAGATACAGTGCTGCAACTGGACAGAGTTTCTCTACACATTATCTTCACCTGAAATGTTCCTGGGTCATTTCTGACCCCTTCCATTCTTAGTTCAGTTTTAAAACCCTATTTATGTGCTGATGAACTGAAACAAGATTTCAGCATTCTAGAAATCACTTGCACTTAGAGTAGAAATTCTTGTTGCTTTGCCATACCATTACCAGAGACAGGAAACTATCTTTAGCCATCTCTTCCTGCAACTCAAACAGGCTTTTAAGCTGAAACAAAATTACTCTGATTGGCACAGTGAAGAAAAAAAAATAAACAAAGGAAGGAAGTGGTGATATGAAGAAAGCTTACTGCTTATTACAATTCCATGACAGTATGCCTTGAGCGTAATGGTGTTAAGAAACCTGAAATATGAAGCAATGAAGGTTGCCTAGGGTTACACATCAAGATGGCAAGCAAATGCAGTTGCGCATTCACCCAAATGTAACAAAGACAATGCATTGTTCAGGCCAAGAGGGATCCTAAAAGAAGGCTCCAAGGAAGAAGTTTTGAAGAGGGCCTTTTCTTTAAAAGGAATGAGGAGGAGAAGGAGGAGGAGTGAAGGTTTCTCTGTAAGAGAAATACAAACGCAAAAGGGTCCAGAGAATTAAAAAGAGAAAGTAATGGAACCTTGGCAGAGAGCTTACTATCAAACTTGTAACTGCAGTTACCAAAAACTGAATATAGAAACATAAACCACAGGACACAGCATGGAATCCTGAGAGAGTGAAGGAAAGAATGAGGAACACACAACATATATTTGGGGAACTGGATTAGGGCTCTGCAATAACGTTCAAGCAACACATGGAAAAATCAAGCAGTATGGCTCTTAGTAAACAGAAGCATTTCAAGAATAATTGTCTTTCAGCATCAAATCCTAAAACAATGGGATCTGAAGGTTTTTTGTGAGGATGTTTTACAAAGCGTATCCCGCATGTGCTTTTAAATTTATGTAAGGTCTAAAATCTGTTTCAGCCTAACCAACATATCTTAAGTAAGGGTTATGCTTTCCCTATTGTGCAGCTTACCTGTTCATGGCTGGGTCATTCATGAACGCTCGGTATCCTTGCAGATAAAACTTGCAGAGGGTTAGAACTCCTAGTGCCACAAAGGAGACTGTAAACACCAACCCCAGAAGAGAATAGGGCGTGCTGCAGCATTCTGCAATACTGGAATCAAGAAAATACAGGTATAATTAAAACTCTTAATGGGTACAGAGTTTGTGCACAGACACAATCAACACATTTGAGCCCTCTTTGTATGGGGCTCGCAATGCACAAGTCTGGCAAAGTAGATGATTTTTCTAAAGTGTGCTGACTCAGAACAAGTCTTAAATATATGCATAGGTATGTGTGCGCATACACATGCACACACACACAAAATATCTTATCAGATGGAGATCCGGTTGCATTATGTCAGTATTTATTACAGGACAACGCCATCTTGGGTTGCTGCTCTGCTTGTATTTTCTGAGAACACATTATTCATTTGTGAAAGAAAAAATGAATCTTTTGTCTGCTTTATTAACATTTCAACACTGCAAGAATAAGCAGATAAATCTGTCAATTCACTTCCCATCAGGCACATCTTAGAAAAAGATTGTTAATAGTCAGGGACAACTGGTTAAAGCTGAAAGTTTCAATTCCTTTGTTTATTCCCTTCACAGCTACAGGCATGTGTGAGTCCAAGGAGGAGCTCATAGAAACTGAAAATGATTATAAGAAATTATGTTGGCACACAGGGCTTGAGTCCTATTCAACATGGAATACTCTGTTCCCATCCCTTGGTTTGTATTTATTTCTGGTTCACACAGCCCTTCCTCTGTTTTATCATGGGTGAAAGCAAACTCAGTATGATCACTGGAGGAAACCCAGCAACATAAATCAGTCCAAGTCTCATTTTTCCTTCAATATTTTATAGCCATGTTGTGCAACAGAACTCCGCCTGACTGCACTGAGAGTTTTGAGGACAGCTCTCCAAAAGGTCCCTATTTTTTCATTCTCTAAACATGAAAAGAAAACCAGTCTAACTGCTTGGGCACAGCACATTAATATACAGAGTTCTGTGAACACACACAACTAAAATAGACTTTGAGCAACCAAAATGCTGGGGATGGGACAACCCCAGCAAACTACAGCACAATAGGCAGGTGAACTTGGACATGGTTTTCCTAGCTTGATGGAATGTGTCAGTTCTAGTAGTTTCAGCTAGTACATCTCCCAAATGTTTTCTCTTGAGATATTTAAATGGTGCAACCTCTAAACCATTTCAACACAGAGAAAAGGTAAACAGAAATAAGATGTATGAATTTCCACAAGTTTTGCAGAGTTGGGTATAAGGTACACAGGCACACAGATATATCGGTCTATGCCTAGTGATGCATTTTCCACTACTCATGCAGTAAGTCCCATCCAATGTATACTCATGGGGACCTGCCTGCAGCTGTTCTTTTTCCCCATTTGTAGGAAGAAGATTTTTTCCCCCCAAAACCAGTGACTAACAATTGCAAGTTACAGAGTTTAGTCACTGACCTGGTTAGAAAGAGAAAGAGAAGCCTCTCCCTAGAGGCTGGCTGATCTCGTGTGCTGAAGTAAGAGTAGATTTGAAGAGCAAATAATACAAGCCAGAAGACCATGAAGAGGACAGGGACTACCAGTTGGTTCCATAGAGACATTCCTAAGGCCAAGAGGCCATACACTTCAACCACCTGGTCAAAGCAAAAGAAGAGGAAATTATGTTTAGTTGTTTTCTTTTTTCAAACATTTGCATATAGGTGACATTAACTACAGATCTTCAGACAGAATATGATAACCATACACTCATATATGCAGTTTAAAAAATACATAAAAACAGCAAATACACCAATATGTCCCCTGCCTCTTCACTTCCTCCACCCCCATCTAAGTATCAGCAGAAATAAATATTCAATGCATTTTTCACTCTCAGAATATGTGATAGTGGTAAGAGTGTGCTTTAGAATCTTAAAATAAAACTGCAGACAGTCACCAACTATTTTTATTACAGCTCCCTGACAAATCATTTTTCAAAAGAAGGTGTCATCTACCTGAGTTGCCACTTTCTCTTCCTTTGTGTTGTGTGAACACTGTTTAATTGAGGCTTAATGAATCGGTGTTAATTAAGATATCAATGTGCACGCATAGCTGCCTTTTTTAAACTTAAGATACATTGTTACGGCTTGGTAATTTTCTGACCACTGATAGTGATGATACACAACTCTTGTCTTGGTTGTACTCCCTTAGTACATTTCCCATTGATACAAAGATGTATAGTCTTTCCAACTATGTGATGCTCCCCAAAGAAGAATGATAGCAGATGGCCATGGAATGGAAAACCCAGCAAGGAAAGATAAAAATGTTGTTTATATAAAATAACTAGGTGACATGGAAGGTAGTTACTTTTCTCAAAACTTCTAGGTCTTGCAGCCCTGCTACTGCCAAGCTTAGCTTTCTGGGAGTTCTCTGAGGCATAGGCACTCTAGCATTTACATTTAACATTCAGAAGAACATTCAGCTGCAAAAAGGGGTGAGGCCATGGCAGTCTCTTTCTCTTTCTCAGTTTGGTTTTAAAACCCACTTATGATATAGGACTGGAGCATGCTATCTTCTCAACGACTTTCTGAAGTATGCACGCTTCAGCCAGCACCAGGCAGCAAAAAAATTGTTGTTGTTGTTGTTGTTGCATTTTCCATCAAGCTGGCTTCGACCTACAGCAACCCTCTAAATGAGAGACGTCCAAGACACCCTGGCCAGGTCTTGCAAAGTAAGGTCTACCCACCTGCACTGCCTTCCACTTTACAAAGCACTGCTGTATTTTTCCAATGAGTCATGTCATCTAATGATAAGGCTGAGGTATGATAGCCTTAGTTTAGTCATCTCGGCTTCTAAGGAGAGTTCAGGGTTGACTTGCTCTCAGGCCCATTTTGTGACCTTGGTATAGGCAATTTGTAACTTGCTTTAGGATTTGTTTTTTGTTGTTGTTTGTTGTTGTTGTTTTAAGTAGACCAAAGCCATTTTTGTACTTTGCAAAGGCTTCACCCTGCACAATGTGTTTTTTTCTAAAAAAAATCAAAATGCATTCACACTCTCGGAGGGCAGGGGACTATATTGCCATATGTTTGCCCCCTTTTGGCTCTTTCAGGTGAAGGACAGGATCCCCCCATCCAAAAAAAAAAAAAAATACTTGGCAAAATTACTTAGATGGTTCAGGAGACAATGCGTGAATAATTTTGTTTTATTAAACAAATCAAAATGAGAAAGCAGACAGATGCATCCCTCCAAGGCCTGGTGCAGGGTGCGTGTGGCCATAGTCCCTAGGTAGTTGAACACCCACAATGAAAGGTTTCTGCAGCCTTCTCAGGGTGCTTCCCTAAAGGCAGGACACATAAGCAGAGAAACAGCTAGAGATACCCTGCATTCAGAAATAAGACAGAGTAAGCAATCCATTTTGTCTATACTCTTCAACTCACAGAACAGCAGGGCAGCAGAGACATGGCTAAAAGGGGATCTAAAATTCCACTCTGGTATACTTTTTTTCATCTGGCATGAAAAAAAACCTGTGACAACAATGTCACCTCTAAGTCTCAAAAAGAAACTTGTAAGCCAGATATTGATTTATACTGAATTAATTCAAGCTGAGCAAAGGCAACTGATAATACAAATGAGAACAACTGGAATGCAAAGTTAGAAAATCACTCTCAAACCAATCTTGGACAACACAGGAGATGATACGGGAGGAGGGACTAGATTTACCTTATATGTCATGTTTTGAGTTGTTTATTTTTTTTATCTCATTGATGTCAGCCAATATATATTTTCATATTTCAAGGGAATCAAAACTTTGATCAAACATGTTATTAGGAAACACCATTATTCCCTGACTCTAAATTATACTAGATTAGAACCTTAACACATAGCTAACTTGAAGGTATAATTATGGGCTGATTACAGACAGATTGACGGAAATGCAAATCAGGAGAGGGGGAAGTTAGTGACAATTACTTTCCCTGATGACACCATTTCATTCTTTCTAGCCTACATTACACGTTGTTATTTTTAATCACAGTTTATTTTTATTATTAGCTTCTCCATTATGCAAAACAGCAGGTTGTAAATACCCCCACGACTGTTAAGATATACTTAAGAAACTAGCGCCGTTATTTGCAAAAGAGTTAACAAAATTGTGGAATGAATACTGTTCCTCAAGAAGAACTCACCTGAATATTTTTCATGAAGTGTTTTTCAAATTTTGGCACCATGTAAGGGACATTAAGATTTCATACAGTGTTAGCATTAGAAAGCCAATTCATTTTTACTACCTTTAATCAGAATTAAGGCAGTTTTTACAGGTAGCCCCTTGGTCTTAGTAAGATCTACTAGAGAGGCCTTTCTTTGTGAGCCATTTCTATCAAGAAACACATTGCAACTAACTGGCTGCCTATGGCAGGGCCTTCTAGATAGATGTACAAAGAATCTATCAAATTCTTTTCCCAAAGAACTTCATTTGTGTCCACTGTTTTATGGTTGGCCTTCCACATTCACTAGGGTTAGGGGTGCAGGACTCCTGCAAAATTGAAAAAAAAAATGTGAATATCAAAATGTTTGTGTGTGTATCTGTGGGGAGAAGGAGGCAAGGTGTGGGGAACAGGCACCCAGGGGCCAACCCAGGTCAGAGAAAGAAGGAAAGACAGTGGGTCAACATGGTGGCCCTATACCTCCTCTCTCTCACCCATCTCCTTTCCTGGGTGGGTGGGTGGCTATCAGGAATGGGTTTGTGGTGCTGAGAAACTGGGCTGTAAACCATCTTTAGCTGTCCAGGCAATGACTGGTGGAGAAGGAAGACGACCAGAGGCAGGTATTTAAAGGGCTGCATGGCCTGACTGGAGTTGCTGAGAGAGAAGCTTACCCTTGAAAAGAAGCACTTGAGGTACAGTGGGCAGGCGCTGGAGAAACTTGCAAATATACAAATCTATGAAAGTTAAACCCACAAATGTGGAAGCCCAACTGTACAGTTTTATTTGTTCAGGCAAGTGGAACAAGTTAAGAGGAGTGAATCCAAAGTCGCCTCCTCAGCACCTGCTGCCGTTAATTTTCTATATCTGTACTGTAATTTCACATGTCTGTTTGCTATGCAAATTTATATACTTACTGCGATTGTCACTTGATGTGCTTGATGTACTACCTGACGGGACCAAAACAAAGAACCAGGAAGGTACCTCCCAAACAAAGATTTCTTTAATCTTTGCTTTATAATACATGCCCGTAACTTGGTTTTCACAAGACCACTTAGGTTGATATTCTGAACATTTCTGTGTGAGTATGGGACCAACTGCCAGGCTTGGGAGCTGCTATTTTTGATCCATCTATCATCATCGTCACCACTACCTTCACCATCATTATCATCCTTCAATCTTTTTTCCAGCTCAGGACTCAAGGGAGCTTACAACAGTTAAAACAAACATAGCTAAAACTTCACTTCATTAAAAGATAAAATTGTAGTTAAACTATCAATAAAATAAAAACTAATCAAAGCATAGTCATGAAAAAGGAAAGCAATGAATTCTCCTTGAGCAACGAGTCTTCAAAGGCTTGTCAAAACAAGGCCTTCACTTGTCTGCAGAAATACACCAAGGAGAGCCCCAGTCTAACCTCTCTAGGCAGAAGTTCAAGAGCCTCAGAAGACTCTCCCATGTTCTCATCAGATGAGGATAGTGGAACAGTGAGAAGGGCCTCCACTTGCAGATTATAGGAGGTACCAGTCAAATTTCTGTTTCATTCAGACCATGAGCAAAAACATCAACATCAACTCAAGCAACTCCAGGTAATTCCTGATGTGTTTATGTTTGTGACATATGATTAAATGTTTAATACAGAGTGTGAACTCTGTATGTGAACTTGCTTGGCTGGGAAACACTCTAGAGCGTTGCTTTTTCTTTCTTTTTCTTTTTTTGTGCCAAAGAGGCCCATAGCAGGAGGGGAAGAAAGTCCCAATTTCCCTGTCATTCTATATTAAAGTACACCATTGGATCTTGGCCACTACTGTTATTCCCATAATGCAAGAAAGGGCTGAAGCAGAAACAGGCATTGCTTAACATCACCCAATGAGTCGGTGGTTATGGTGAGATATTGAACAGGGGCTTCCATCTTCCAGACCAGACTCACAGGTTTAAAAACTAAGCAAGGTAGGAAAGAGGATGCCTATCTGGATGCCCATCAGTCAGGTGCCCCTCTTAAGACTCTTTTTCATGCAGCTTGCCCCAGGTTCAAGCATCAGCAGATGTGGAGCCCTCTCTCAGTGATGCCCTAACAGACACAGACAGAGTACTACCTTTCTCCCACTAGAATGTATTCCACATTATTACAAATGCATGAGCATCAGAACTACACAGCTGTGTGACACAGCTGCCAAAACTTCCAGTGGAAACAGTTCCCATGTTTAACATCTAATTAATTCACATTAATTACCCTTTAGGTATTTGGTATGGGTCTTCTCAAAACAGCCTTGATTTTCTCTGCCTATTTCACTACCATCTCAACAAATGTACATGCATAAAAATAAGTTAGCACATTTGCTACCATAAAGAGAACAGACCAACTTGTTAACTAACAAGGCACTAGATATTTATAAGTCTTCAATTATACAGCTGCATTCAAGACTGCCGCAGGGTAATTAGCTATTTCAGTGGTTTATTAACTCCACAGTTTAGGATAGATTTTATTTGGGGCTCTGGAGGATGAAGAAAATACACACATGGATGTAGTGAGGTGGACAAAAAAAGCTTAGGAAAAGTAAGCATGTTCCAGGTTTAACATAGTGGAATTGGCATTGTTTTCACCTGATATTCCAGAAGAAGAAAGCCTGCGAAGGTGGTATGGTCACTGAAACTACTACTAGTTCATTGGTCTAGGCAAAGCAAAAATCTACTGCACTGTATGTATGCTGGCTTATGGTGACATCGATCACTCCAAAGAACAAAACAATAACCAAATATTACACATACAGAAGCAGAACATACACACACTGCAAGCCATCCAGTATTGAGTAACTGATAGAAATTAAGTTTTGTATATTTACATGAAAACAAGTCCTTAGAAACCAAACTTAAATTGACCTAAATAGTTTAGTGATTGAACATTAGAACAGCTTTTCCCAAGTTTAGTTAGAATCAGTGACCAGTAAATCCCACAGCTTTTAATTATACACACAGACAGCTTGGAGGACACTGGAAGTACCATTTTGCCTTTAAATCAGCTGCCAAACTACTGCAGTAGGGCATGAAGGAATTCTTGGCTGTCATCCCTGCAGAGTGGTTGTGCATTTCCAACCACTCTTGCTCACTGCTGTGTTGATCGACAGAAAAGCACAAAGCGTCTGATTTCCTCAGGGTGTCAAAATCAGCAGTGTCAATGTTGTTATTCCTTCCAGAAAGTATTTTTCATTGTTTAGATCATGCACATTTATATTTCTCATTATTTTCTTCTCATTTCTTCCTAAAATTTCCAGCCTGTTGTTACACTTCAGAAAACATAGCTATGAAGTATTCTTGCATATGCATACCTAAAGGAGTAACACAGTAGCCCTCGGTTCAGTCATTAGCACAGGCGCTGAATCCACAACTGAACTGGGCTTGTCTTATATCTAAACCCTTAACATCAGAAGGTAGGTTATTTACCCGTATCCTGTTAGCCTAGGTTATGGAAATAAGCCAAGATCAATGAATACAGTCAGTTAACCTTTTCAACATACACTACCTGGACAAGTTCTCTGTACGCAGACTTCGCCAGATTGTATGGTACCAGAAGATTAGATGCCAGAAAATAAAGAACTTCCAAGCCAGTGAAAATCATTGCAAATTTGTTGATGATAACAATCGTTTCCAGTGGAACCAGGCAAAGTCGTGCCAGCAGAGGGAGCATGTGAGCAGAGAAGAGCCAGATCTGTTTGGTTTTCATGACACAGGAGCAAAGGGTGCACACCACAAGCTGACCTAAAAATGATACAGGCAAAAACAGTATCATAATATGGTTTCCTTCCCCTTGAAAATCCCATAAACAGTATCATTACTGAAATACATGTAAAACACACATTACTCCTTGAAGTGTTATTCTTTGTATACAGCAGTGACAGCCATCAGCAAAGTTTTAAGTAAGGTACTTTTTTAAAATACACAAAATTATTGAATCCAAATCTTTAAAAATTCATAAATAGAACCAAACACATTTGCTAGGAAAACATTATTAGATTAATCAGTTTTTAACACTAGCAAAACTTCTTTTGTAAAGTTCTCTATATGTTGTGTCAATATGCAATTGTTATAACAAAATATAGGCTTAGTCATTGGCCTAGTGCAGTAAGTATAACAATATGCAGTAAGTATAATAAAATATAGGCCTAGTCAATGAATCTAAGGGCTGCCTTACACATGGGAGCAGGGCCCAATTTTCAGCCCCATGCAATGCCAATGGGATGTACCAGCACACTGCTAAAGAACCGGAACTCATGCCATCTCATTTCTGCTACTTTCTGGTCATTTCTGTTTAGGTTGATTATCAGACATTTTGTGGGAGCTGGAAATGAGTTTAGGGAACCACGGCATTTGTGTGCAGTTTTAAAACATCTAACGACACTCTAGGCTGCAAGTATCCATCTAAAGAAATTCTGGAAAAAAAATGGAGGGAGTGAATTTCAGGGCTATTCCAGAGGGGTATGGGAACACAAAATGAGTCTGAGAGTTGCACACAGCCCATTAAGTCAACATTTTTCTCACTCATTTTAGCAGGAACACTTTACATACCTTGCTGTGCATACTCAACTAAAACTGCAATCACGGGCATATTTACTCAAAATACCCACTGAGCTTGATGTTGTACAACTTCTGGAAATGTTGGGGAAAATCCATTTTGCCTTATTTTCTCCAGCAAAAGGAATGAAATTTTGGAGGAAAAATCGAACTGTAAGTAATATTTATTTTGGTATCAAACTTAAAACGAAATGTTCTAGCAACACTTCTGTTGCTAAATCACTGTTCCTGATCACTTAGCAAATAAAAATTGAACTACTTTACACACTTACAAAGATTAAAATGTAAAAACTGTGGTTTCAGACAGCTGAAACTGTGACTATCCCAGTAAGCACAAACTGCTGAACACTATGCTATTTGAGCACATGTAGCTTAGGGTTTGTGCCAAATGAGAAGCAAGGAAAATGAAAACAACAATTAAAGAATCTGTAGTAAACAAAATAAATTATTTTACTGGGATAATTAATTATCACCAGGACTAGGGTAGCAGCATAACTGAATATGAAATTTCATTCAACACTGAACTTTTCAAACACTTCAGCAGTGGTATTAAAACTAAGGAATGCCACTTCCTTTCATGAAGGTACCCAATAGCTGCAGATATGTTTCTTGGATTTGAGTGATGTCTTTATGTCCACAATACGCACACGCATTACCATTTTCTAATTATGCAGCCTGACGTACAGACCGATTTTCATGCCCTGTACTGTAGTCACTGTTATAGCAAAAATATTCTACAGTGCAGTGAGAAGAAATTAGTCAGAAATAGAAAAGCTGGGGGGAAAAGTAAGTGATAATTTTATAATGTTCCTGTAATTCTAATGAGTGTGCAAGACATACCAAAGGAGGCAAGAAAATTGTGTTCGATTAACATTGGGAATGTGCATACATACAAACACTAGCATAAGATGATTTTTTTAAAGAAAGTACTTCGACTGTATTAATAGCACTGTTCCTCTAACAATAAGCTGCACAGACTGTGGCTGTACTTTCTATGTTCAACATATAAACTACATGCTACAAGTGGAGAGAAATGAGTCATATTTTCACATGAAGCTGCTCTACTGTTGGGGTTGTTCACCAAAGCGAAATAACCTTGGCCACTGTTTACTTCCATATCCTGCTTCTCCAGATCTACATATTTGCCACCTCCTGGGATTTGATCCCTGCCATACATATTTATAAATGATTGACAAAATTTTATCCATGTTTGTTCTTCTAAAAATATCTAGAAGATATAAAAATTCCAATTTCAGGACTGGAAAACATTGGAAACAATCCCCTGATCTGGATAAACATGTGGTGGGGGAGTACTTTTTCTCATGTTAAGCAATCCACATTCTGCAACGCAGACCCTAGAGCACAAGCCATTTTACAGAAGTGGTAAAAGCTCCAATATTTATTTAGAATGCACTTCCAGAAGCTTTTTTGAATGAACCACCATGGCTTGGCTTTCCCTCATCTTTAAAATCTTACTGTGGTTTTGATTTTTGGTTTGGTTTGGGTTTTTTGGTATTATGTTAAGAAACCATGTGTAGCGACATATTACAGCTGTCTTACAGTATTACACAATAAGCCTTTTACAGGCAACAAACCCTTGTGTGTTGCAGTCAGTGTCACCAGTGACATGAGAACACACAGTGCCCTACAACTCCTCCTCTCATGGAATCTGCAAAGTCATCCTTTGTTCACATCCAAACCTACCCTGCATTTTCAAACAATGAAAAAAAAAGTGTCTCCTTCTTTCCAGATATGAATGATCAAATCTTAAAGCAAAGCTGTGTTTGCTGCTCCAGCTAAGTATCCTGTTCATCATTTGGCACTACATGATGCCACTGGATTTAGATTTGTTCAATCCCATTTCTAACTACCTGGATGAATACAGAGCATGATCTACACAACACGACAAAAGTCAGCATGATAATGAATCATCTAAGAAGCAGATCTGAGTAAAACCATGATTTAAAGAAGCACTATAATTCACTGTTTCCTTGGTTTCTTCTTCTATTGCTCAGCTTCTTCTTAGTTACTCTAGTTATGCAATTTTAGGTACAATCACAATAAAATAAATCAAAGTTTAGAAAAGAAAAAACAAAACCCAGCTTTCAAAGTCAGCCTTTGTAGTCTACCACTATACAACTGGTCAGTAACACCAACTGAAGAAATCTATTCAGATATTTGACTTATAAAGTGTTTACCATTAGGCATACTTTGCAAATATATTTCCAACAAGAACAATGTCAGCAAAATAAATGTGGTAAATTAAAAGTAACTACTGCTGTAGTTGGTTGAAATGAGTTACCCTTCTAATCCATCAGTGATTATGGTATCACTAAATTTATCTTCTTGGAGTAACACTAAACACTGAACAATAAACTAAGCTGAAAACATCCCCTCTTGCCTTTCCAAAAGGAAGCCAAAGAATTTCAACAGAAATGGGGGCAGGGTGTGGGCAGGGAAGAAGATGCTTAAAGTGACAGAAAGCAGTAACATACACAATCAGATGTATGAATTATAATATGGCTCAAGCAACAGGGTCCTTTATTTATTTACTTACTTAAAAACAAACACAAAAAACCTCCCACATTTAGTGAGTATGTGATGGGGAAAACTCACGCACTGGTCATATAATTATGCATTTGAATTACACCCTGCCTTTTCCCTTACCTTCACCAAAATGTGGGACCCATGCCTCTGGTACCTGTGAAGACGGTGCCACTGCTGTACCCTCTTAGGCCTCTTCCTCGTGGAAAGAACTGGGGGCTGCTCCCAGATGCAAGGAAGAGGGCTTTGCAGGTACTGCTTTACATACACACCGTCTTCTCTCACTAATGCTGAACATGTGGCCAATGAGGACAATGGCACTGCAGCAAGATATGGCCATGACAATTGGGAGACAATTTGTGCGAAGAATACCAATGGATTTCTGGAACTCATCAAAGCTGAAATGACTTCTTGACGTGTGCGGTTTAACTGGCATGCATTTTTGACAGAGTAGCTTGGAACTCAAACTTGGAACTTTTTTTTTTCTATTTCGTTTATGCGCGTTTATGACATCAGCATGGAGCTCTCATCCTCCTCAGATTCTCATCTGTCAGGATGGGAGACAGATATATATTTCTTTCCCTAAATAAATGGATTCACTACGCCTGGTCCTCTAACTTCTCCTAGAGTTATAGTGAAAGGAAAGTACCCTTAGACTATATGTGTGTGTGCATGTGTGTGTGTGTAAATGAGAGAAGTGAAATCTATTTTAGCTTCTGCACTGGGTATACAGTATTAATAACATGTATTAGAAGCATATAATAGCTTATATGTATAACACATATTTTAGATATATTTACACATATGTTTCAGTATATTTTATATTTGAGCTTCTGTAATACACTAAGTCTAAGAAAACAGCTTCCTAAAATTGGCAGCTGAACAAAAGAGGGCCTCCAAGACCTTCGATCTTTAGGGTGGCTGGTGTGTTTCAGATAACAACACACCAGACAGGACAAGGCCATCTGTAAGGAGTAAACTGGTTGATAAGAAATATAAGAAAAAAGGTTGGCATTGTTTAGAAGTAGGGGTGGTTAGAAACTGTTAAGAGTGATTACACCAACGGGCATTTTGAAACTGCTAATGAGAATTAAGGATACACGAGGGAAATGCATGATTAGTGCGTGATCACTCATACTGTAAAAATGGGGAAGGGGAAATTTAACTTCTTAGGCGATCCTGATAGGCTGTAACCTTTGGGGTCCTATCCGATGGGATCCCAGGGGAGGGAAAACCTGCGATGGGGACAGGGGATATGAGGTACCCAATACTAGGGTGTGTCCTTCTCTCTGGGGAGCACCCGTTTCTGCAGAAACGTACTTTTAATAAACATTAATGCTTCAGCCGATCCTGTGCTAAACTGTTTTATGAGTCTTTTCAGCTATTTCTCACAGTAAATAAATTAGTAAAAGAACAGGATAGACAGATTCATTCATATTAATGTACACACTAAAGCAAATCCAACTCTACATGAAGATACTTCCTTTCATAAAAATTACATTTCAGTATGGCTAAGATATAGATATGATGCAGAGGAACAACTGACATAAATGCAGATAAGATCACATCAGACATTTAAATAACTCCCATGTATCATGGACTACTGAAAAAGAAACACACCTGTGAACATTGTTCTCACTACTGAAGTCTCAAAGTCCACTGCCTGGTTGATAACTTTCAAAACATATGTCATTATCATCTCCTTGACCTAGGGATTATATCTTCTTGCTCCGTAATGTGGCACTTAAGTCAGGGTTCTAAAATGGTTTCTAAGACCAAAACCTCTCCAGAAGAACATTTGAAATGTCTTTGCCTTCAGCATTACAGAAAATACAGAAGTCCCAATAATAAGAATCATGGTGTTTTTCCCCTGCTAAAAGACCATTCATCTACCCCAGATTTGCCCAGCTAGTCATTTGGGATATTTCTGGTCTCTACCTCCAAAGAGTATTAACAATCCACCTTCTACTATCCAAGAAAGCATATTTTAAAATGTCTCCAAGTTCTGTTTGCAAGACATTTATAAATGCTTAAGATCACTGGGTAGCACAATTTCAAAATCGATGAATAACTCTTTTGAGTAGTTCCAAAGTTACAAGGCATACTTCTACTTAGGACCAGTTCTGACATAACTACTTCATATTCATGTCTTTTTAAAGCTGATAACCATCCCAAACGCTAGCCTACATGCCCCATTCCTGTGCAGTCCTAAAAAAGATGTTTCAAAATGGGTCAAGAAAAATACCAGTGAATATGTGCCTATGAACAAGACAGTGCACATTTTGTGCTCCTAGCACCGAGCAGAAAATTGGGATTGTTAAAGAGGAGAAAGGGAAGAGAAGGGGAGGAAGAAAATGAATGAGCAGCAGCAACAATTTATTCATCAGTTTCAGAATGGAAGTCACCCATTTTACTTTCTATGTCCTTGCCATGGACTACAATGCTTTGCAACTTAAGGGCTGGTTTGCATTGACTCAGTTTATCTTTACATATATAAGAAAAACACAGAACAATAAGGGTTCTGACCTGATTCTTTTTCAGTCTGTTGGCTCACTTGAGAAAGCAAGAGACAGCACAGTGTAGCGGTTTGAATGTTGGATTATGACTCTGGAGACCAGGGCTTGAATCCCTGCTCAGCCATGGAAAGCCGCACTCTCTCAGCCCCAGAAGAAAGCCAAGGAAAAGCTCTTCTGAACAAATCATGCCAAGAAAACCCCATGATAGGTTTACCCTGGGGTTTCTGTAAGTCGGAAATGAATGGAAGGCACACATCACCAATAGCAGCAGCCTAAATTCTAGGTTAACTGTATGTAATTTTACTGGGTGGAAGTTTTGCGGAAGTAGAGCTAAAGAGACTGGTTTAATAACATTTGTTCTGTTAGCACGCCATTAACTTAAAATGATGGCCGTAACCCAAATTCTTGGGCATATCTTTCTCCATCTAATTCCCTTTTTCCAACAAAATAAATTTAAAATATTCAAGCATGTTGCTTTTAAGGAGGAAAAAAAACAAGTGTGAGAAGGAGAGACTGTGGGGTGGGAACCTCCTACAGTACACAGTCAAATCGCTGTACCTGAAAAACATCCTGCTCACTTAGCCCGAGATTTAAGCAGGTGAATGTAACTGCCCTCTAGAGATCACTTAGGTTCTCGTCTGGGTGAGCAGGAAGCTGCTCATCTAGCCCATTCTGAAAGACACAGTGTTTGGGCTGGTAGGTTTCCTTATTTTAACTTATCACTACAGAGGTTCAAATGATCTGTACCCCCCATCACATGCCCTGAAAGTGCACACATAAGAGCTAGCCCATCCCAGTAACAGCCAGCAGTGTTTCCTCATTGCCCATGCATTTGGATGGCACAGAAAGGGCTCTCTACATATGCAGTCATCCCTCCACATTCACTAAAGTTAGGGGCACAGAAGCCCGGTGAAAGTGAAAAAAAGGTGAATAACTCTAGGCCCTCTCAAACCACATTTAACACACACCAAAGTATGGTCACCATA
Source organism: Cyclura pinguis (assembly GCA_030412105.1). Taxonomy (NCBI): domain Eukaryota; kingdom Metazoa; phylum Chordata; class Lepidosauria; order Squamata; family Iguanidae; genus Cyclura; species Cyclura pinguis. Next base: position 104,354,454 of record CM059600.1, on the reverse strand, counting down.
TTCAACCCACTGTGGATTCCTTTGAGGCATCAGGGTTCCTTCCCAAGGCAGAAGTAGGTGGCTGGTGGGGCTTACTGCCACCTCCACTGCTGCCCCACACCATTTCTAATCGGGATTTACATGCCTTGCTCGCAGTTTCTCAGTCTCACTAGGCTTGCAGTCCCTATTAAAAATGGTATAGGAAGATAGCAGAGGTGACAGCAGACAATCTGTGGATAATCAAATCCACAAAAGTGAAACCTGCAAATGTGGAGGACTGACTTTACTGATATACATGTAAAGTTTCTCCATACAAAGAAGGTTCTAGATTAAGAAGCCACCCTCTATGGGTGTGCAGTGCTAAGGACAGCCTTTCCTGTCTCATCCAGAGGCCATGCTGGCTGGGAATATGGCTGCAGTGGCAGGGCAAGGCTCATCAGGATCCCGATCATGATGAAATAGATGCCTTCTACTATAAACTTATCCACTGCTTGGAACCCTAGGAAATGTACTTCTGTGACAGGCTAACAAATTTAACAGACCTCTTCCCAATGTTACAATTTTCATTAATGCTAATGCTGAAAAGTAGGGAACAAGTCACGATCATGGAACAGGTTGAGTAAAGTGCTGGAGGAATATTTTAAAAGAAAAGGAGAAAGACACACACACAAATAAAAATGCATGCTGAGGCTGCTTGATAACATATGTTCCTATGTTAAAGGCAGGTATATATGTATGGAATATATGACATCATTTACAAAATAAATTTTGGCAACCACTTTTTTCCAAGATACTGACTGTCAGTCAGTCAAATTGGGAAACAACTACAGAAACATCAGTGGTGAGAAGATTAAAACAATAGAGCATTTTGTTTGTTTTTCAAATGGAAAATAAATAAGATGGCTCCCTCCTAACTAAAAATAGCACCTTTTACATAAGGGCAAAATGGAAACTGAAAAAAAGTAGACTTCTCAGCTGAACAGAAATAAAGACATATCTCAAGGACTCACACCAGTGAGCCCTTTTATTTCTCATAATTACAGAAAGCGTGAAATGAGCCCAGAAAGGAAATCAGTGCAACTTCTCATTGCTGCATTAGAACAGCCCTCCCTGAAACCAGATTTTTGGGATCTCCACCTCCTTTCTCAAAATCAACACAAAAAGACTGATGAAGACAGTCCAGGAGCCTTATTTCAGAAATGATAATTGTAAAAGTTGTCATTTCTGAAATAAGGCTCCAAGAATTTTAAGCTGTCAACAACCAACCAAAGCCAGAAGGCCACCATAGGACAAAGCATCTCCAAATTAGGTTTGGAGCCCAGAACCAAAGTCTTTGAAATGATGTTCATTTAGTTTTCTAAGTCATTTTTATAATAATTTTGTTTCAGAGATATAAAATACAATATGCTACTTTATATAGTTTATTTGGTATTTTACAGCTTTAAATAATAGCCTAATTGTATCCATTTGTGAGCAGTACACAAACAACACAACAGTTAGGATATCTGAAATACCATATATACTCATGTATAAGTTAGCTTCATGTGTAACTTGAGGATAGCTTCTGGGGCCAAAATTACAGATTTTAATACAACCTATGGATAAATCAAGGCCCATTCTACAGAAAGGGGAAAGTGTGAGCACCACCTCAGGGGACCAGAGGCTTCTGGTTTGCCCTTTGGTGAAAAGGGAGTCACAAATAAATGTTGTTGTTGTTGTTATTAATAACATTGCCATTGCCATTTCCCCACCCAGGCATTCAAAAGGGCCTTTTGCCACTCTACTCAGAGAAGGGAACGGTTCTTTATATAAACATAAAATGAAGGTACAGTATTAACTCTTACCAAAAAAAGGAACCATCCCCTTCCCTGAGTAGAGCGTGGAAAGGTGAGATCTTTGTCTATCCCAGGAGAACCCAAAAGAAGCACTGTCCCCCTCTCCCCTCTCAGCACTGTTTTCAGGGGAAGCACCAAAGATCCACCACTGCCATTTTCCAATTTAGGTATTCCAAAAGACCAGAAACAGTGCTGCGGCAGAAGGAGTAGCAGGGTCAGTTCTTCTTCTACGTTCTCCCAGGTCAGACTAAGCTCTCACCTTTCACCACTCTACTCAGAGAACAGGGTGGTTCCTTTTTAGACAAGAGTTGAGGGACATTACTTATACTGACCCACTGATGTCAACCCAACTTTTTTTTTTGACAAAATTTTTTAGACTTATACTTGAATATATACAGTATTTAAAATCCTGTCTCTTCATCCAGATAACTGATATCACTGTGTGGCACAAGTAGAAAAAAACGACTGAACAAGAAGCATGCTAACAAAGATAGCAGAACAAACAGCTCCCTACAAGAGAATCAAGAATTCCAGCCTGGCCTATAAAACTGTACAAAATTCTTGCTAATAAAGTCACTTCCTAATTTTAGCAATGGTAAAATTGCTGTCTACACAACAAGTATTTCCAGGCTGATCCAAGGATTCTTTGGGTGATGCACAATGTATTTTATTATTGGGTGTATCTAGCAAATCAAACAAAATGGGGCACCCTAGAAGACAGTGGCATGCATGGGTACTCACCAATTAAGGCTGTCATGAAACGATTCATAGAAAGAGGTTCTAAATACATTGGCCCTTCGTATGCAGACTCCAGTTCACTCCTTACATAATCCCTAAAAAACACGATGAAAATATGTTAACACCAGTTAAAGTTAGTTAAAGGCAGTCAATGGTGCAGAAGAGGACCTTCATTACAGATACTTAGGCTGGGCAGATTGCGGAAACTGTACAATAGGCACTTGAATTTACTGAAAAACCTATTAACACTCCAAGTGATTTTTTCCAACACTTTAAGCATCTTGATCTGTTGTGCTCTCTGCCCTGTTTTTCAGTTCTGCAATCCTTCACCAAATGTTCACATGATTTATTCTTATAACATACAGAGAAAACTGTACTGAGGTAAAATGAAGGAAAAATTGATTTTATCAGTCAAAGAGTGAAATATATGCCAGTTCCCTCATTCTGCGCCCCTTCTTTTCTTGCTCTGCTGTGTGTCCAGTGCTTATATTCTGGCTAGTAAAACCAAAGTTCCCACTGTACCTGGACTCAGGAAAGTACAGCTCAGTTTCTGCATAATAACCAAAATATGAAACCAAAGCTGGATAAGCAAAGGAAGAAGCACACAGGCAAATAGCTCACTGTCAGAAAGATAAGCTAAAGTTCACTGCTCCAAGGTATGTCACATCTAAATCAGGCCAATACTGCGGTTGACAACTATGCAACAGCTACACATGTTTAGAAACCACTGCTATTTCAAAGCACCATGGAAAAGGAATACATTCACCCAATTTTCAAACATGCAGATATACACAGTTTTTTCCACTCTCTGTTCTGTATGAAGCAGTCTCTAGGGATTCTATAGGTAGGCCTGCTTTTAAATCCTTCTTAATGAAAATTAAACCAGTGCTACTTAAAGTGGTGGTCCCTGGACCAGTGGCAGTCCCCAACCAATGGCTGCCTGTCCCTGGTGAGCTTCTAGGAAGAAAGAAACAGATGGAGTCAATGGACACAAATAGGATGTCAGTCCCTGGCACACCAGAGGGAAAAAAAAAACAATTGCCAGTATCCACATCAGATAGCCCAGGAAGTTCTGAATTAAACAATATGTCATTTCTGTTTATTTCTAGAGGTCCATCCACTACCTTAAGTGGAAGGCAGTCTACTGGAAAATTATGCAAATCTGAGGTTTCATCTAGATGAGCACAGCAGTTTTGCTACATTTTATAAAACTGTGCCAAATTAAACAGCTTTTTAAAAAATCATTTTATGAATCATGGGGTGGGGTTAGAAACAAAAATAACTGCAGTCATTGCTGTCTTTGCAAGCAAGAAAAAAAGTTTTCACTGGTACAATGACCTAACCAAAGTACTAAATACCGAAATCAGTGCAGCTTAGGAAACACAGGAAACAGTCTCATACTGAGTTGGACTAATGCTCCATCCAGCCCAGTATTGTCAACTCTGACTGGAAGCAGCTCTCCAAGATTTCATACAGTAATCTTTCTTAGCCCTGCCTGAAAAAAAACAGTAGTCTCCCATCAAGTACTAACCACTGCATATTTTGCTTGCCTTCCAAAATCAGATGTGATCAAGAGCTCTTTTACACTGCACAACTGTAGTGCTTTTATACCACTTTCGTGTCATGGCTACATTCTGTGAAATCCTGCGCTCGTAGTTTGATGAGGCACTAGAGCCTTCTGGCTGTGAATTCAAAATGCCCTTCCTCCAAACTGTACATCCCATGATTCCACAGGACAAAACCATGGCAGTCAAGGTAGAATCATAGTGCTACATTTGGGAGGTGTGAAAGGGCTCCAGGTATGTTCAGGAGGGACTGATGTTTCATCCAGTTTCAACCAAATTTCCAGACAGTTTGAAAACCCAACTTAAGATTGTTTCATCAACTATCACTGGTAAGTTGTGTGAAGATTTTGTTTATTAGCGAAGTATCATTATCATTATCACTATCATTATCATTAATTTATATCATGCCTTTCTCTCAAAAATGGGACTCAAGCCAGCTAACAACATTTAAAAAAATACAAATTAAAAAACAAGACAAAACATTCATAAAAACATAACTAAAAGATGGGACAGAGAAAAGGGCCCCTCTGCTCCCCCACCATTCCCAAATGAATTTGGAAAGCCCGACTTCAGACTTCCCTTGCAGTCACTGACTTTACCCTGTGGCTTGGAACATAACTGTGGCTGCTCATTCTCTGTTCTTCCATTTGCAACATAACAATAAAAGTGACTAAGTTCTTCTAAGGATGAATCACTATGAAAGAATCACTGCAAGTAATGCATCAAAGGAGCGGTCAAAGCTCTGTCTGCATTTAAGCTGACGGATAACATTATTTATTTACTATTTGTTTATGTTGACTTTCTCTGGGTCATTGAATCAGCACAACCTTCTGCATCCCTCCCATGACATTCCCCGGTCTAAAATTTTTGCCAGTCATAAACAAGAGAGGAAAAATTCTCCAGCAGCAGCAAATCTTGCTCAACAGCTTTTCTCATTTACTCCTTACAAACAATTTACTTTCTGAGTTATAAAACTGACAAGTGGAGGTATTCTCAAGTGGTATGCACTTCAAACATCTCTCCTGAGCAAACTGTGGCAAGTCTGCAACTTCACTGCAGATTTTTAAGCCTTACAAGTACGTGCAAGTTGTGCTGAAGTGGTTCTCTTCAGGCTACAACCTGAAATCAAAATGCATGATAATAAGCACAGAATCTAGAGGATCAGATTGGATAAGTATACTTTGTCCTTCTCTTTTCATCTTTGTTGCACACATTTTCTTTTCTTTTTTCCTCTTTCTTTCTTTCTTTTTTTAAAATCTCCTTTTGCCAGCACTGAGTGATCTGCTGCTCTGGAAAAACTGATCCATTTTATGTTGGGTACATAAGGGGAGCTTTCCACTACCACTTCTATTTTTTTTCAACAGAAAAGAACAATCAACACTCAAATCCAGATTAGACTACTGTGCCGGGACTGCCTCTGCAGTGTATTCAGAAACTCTACTTCAGCTGCAATCCTGTTGTCACCTTCCAGTTAGTAAACCCACAGAACTCAATAGGAATTCTGTCTTGGCACATATAAGACTGTCCTGTTCATTTAAAAAAACAGCAGAAAATACAGGAAGGTTGCTAAGCAGACCTGGTTACCAGGACTGAAACAGCTTCCCTGGTTGCTGATCCATTTGTTGGTACAATTTGAATAGCGTTTTACTTTTAAAGCCCTACATGGCTTCAGATTCAGGTATCTGATAAACCCATAGAAAGCAGCCCCGAGCACAATACACTACACTCTGTAAAACTCTTAATCTGGGTGTGCCCTGTCTTCTGAATTTTAGACAGCAGCAACTTAGGAAGGAGGCACTCTGTTGTCAAGCTTTGCCTCTCTCAAATGCTTCCCAAAGGAGACTTGTCTGGCCCTTATTCTGATGTCTGTTCTGTACCATTACAGTTCTTTCCCAGCCTCCAAGTTCTTTTTAAAGTTGAGCTGGGGAACAGACAGCCCTCAGATGTTATAGTTGGACTGCAACTCCCATCAGTCATAATCATCACAGCCAATCGTGAGGGATGACAGGAGCTTTGTTTTGATATCAGGAATGCCGCACATTCCACATTCCTCCATTAAACTGCAGTTGATTATGTTATACCCAGCTGCAGAATTTTAATACCTTACCAGTTTTTTTTTAAAATTAGGTATTCCAATTCATTATCTCAGATCTATAACTTTTTTAAGATAATAAGATAGTTATCCACCCTTGGAAAAAACAAAAATAATGTTTTAAGATACAAAACTTTTAAGAAAATACATAAATCCCTTAAATAAATTGATAACATATAATACTGGGATACCAAATGATATTTGATACAAATCCATACTCGGAATTAACTCACATGCGCGCACACAATTAAAACAAAAGATATAGCTTTAAAAGCATTTTTCAGCCTACGTGCATGCATCCTCGTTTACGATGACCAGGCTTCCCTACTAATGGTGCACACGTCTTTTCATTTTGTGAATGTGAACAATGTTCTATCGTTTTATCCAGACAACACTTTCTAGCTTTCATATTTGGATCCAGATGTCACATTATCAACACTTGTACACTTCTGAGACAATCACTCGAGGAGGGAAAGAAAACATTAAAGGTGTTTTCAGTGCAGTAGTAGCTAAAATGCAACAATAGCTTTCTGAGTAATAGCTTTGCTTCCTAAATTGGTAAGATGGAGCACTAGAAGAACTGTGCATCTTCCTTTACTAGCATACGTTTTTTACCCTATTACAGCAAATGAGTGGAGGGAATACACTGTTATAAAAAAGAAGCAACCACAAGAATTTTCTTTTAAAAATACCACATCCAGAGGAATTCTTTGGTCACAGTCCTTTAATGTCCTTTATAAGGGTAGAGAGCAAATAGAAGGAAAGAGTGAAAAGTCCCCAGTGATTTCCCAGAGACCATGGGAGGTGGGGGTTTTGCCACCCGGTTTATCCTAATCTACCGTCGTAACAGCTTTTGTGATGCCATCTTATAACCTTCTTCCTTCTTTTATTGGCTCCACAACTGACAGCCAAGCATGTCCCTATTCTTGCACAGACCACAGCCCGACTCTTTACGTTGCAGGTTTGTGGCTGAGCAAATCCCACAAATTCCCTGGGCAGTAAGTTCTGGGTGTTGATGACGATGAGGAATATAGAGTGGGTAGAACATTGTACTAAAAGAGTCAGGAAAAACAATACAAACATGTAAAATGCAAGTGTTTCGCTTTGCAGTCATGTATAAACATTCAGCCTTGGTTTCTAAGAAGATGACACCGCCTCCCCTCTAGAGGCCCATTCATACTACATAGTTATAGAGCTGGAGGGTCTGTAGTCTGGTTAGAGGAGTAGGAGCCCTCTGGCTGAGAATTCCAGCCAGTCTTAGGATTCTACAGGATGGAACCATAGCAGTTAAACTGGAATCATTGCATGATAATTCCACAGCGTGAATGGGCCCCAGGTGTCCCACTGAGCAACCCCTAAGGGAAAAAGCCTCTTGTCTGATTATCAGATAACTCCCCCAGTAAGGTAGGCTGAGCATAAACAGGGGGATCACTAGAATTTGTAAAGAGGCAGCTTCTGGGGACAAGCTTTCCCACTTATGGGAGGTGTCTGCCTGAAACTGGACAATTAACTTCCCTTCTTCTGCCTCATGCCATACTCTTCTGGAGAGTCTCATAACCCCTAAGTGAGGCTCTCTTTTTTTGTCAGGCGGCTGGGTGGGCACTGGAGTGGCAGGACAGCTACTTTTCACCAAACTCTGCTATTTCTTTTCAGGATTTAAGCCTACATCAACAAACAAGCAAACAAAAACCCTTATACTGCTTCACAGACAAATATTACACATATTGTTTGACGGACTGATATTCCTAAGCAAGGACAAGACAAGGATAAATCCAAACACCACTGCAGACTGTGAATAATAATTTGAACTGCTAGAGGTGTTTTCCACCTTGCCTATATCAAGGCAGCATGAAGGTTCATCATCTTTATGTACAGAAGAAGTGCCTAGTTGGACCCTTCCCATTTTATCATGGGAACTCTGTGTTTACAAATTTCTGGGTCACACAAGAAGCTGCAATCTTTTCAGTTCCAACACAAATTGGCAAAGTATAGCCCTCCAAGAGCACTTTTGTGGCCCTAAATCTCTCCAGATTCCCCAGGCTACGTTTTTCTGCCCTCACCAAAAGGGCAAAACTGCCTTTTTTTCGAACCCTCCAGAAATATTGATTGAGTTTTTAAATAGAATGCAGCCCCTTCCATTGTGTTTTTTTTTTTTTTGCGGGGGGGGAGCTTGCCCCCAGACCCACTTCAGTTGCTCACCCACTCTACTGCACATGTGGGTCATCTGAAACGAGTGGGGTAGACATTGATACACACAGAGGTAACATACACACTGTCTTACCATCTTACCACGTAACGAAAGAGGAAAGCCCTGCAGGTATTACAGTGTTAGTAATTAGTAATCAGGGAGAAGAAACCAAAGGAATAATGCAGCATGAAACATTTGAGACTCTGCAGATAAGAAAGAAAAAAATATTTGCAAAAGTGATGGATGGTAAAAGAATGACCTGGCTGACAAGGAGATGAGAAAGGATAATAAAGAGGCAGCAGAAGGAGAAAAGAGAATGAGATCAACAGATTGTGTTTGATGAAGAGTGAAAGAAAACAAGAGAAACCCAGAGAAAGAAGAAAGTTAACTGGAGTTGAAATGATAGCCTTGAAGCTGAAACGTTAGAGAAAACAGGCTGGTACAGCAAAAGGAGATCATTTCAAGAGGTTGTTCCAGGCTGACTAGACAAAACAACACAATGACAGGAGGGAAGGTGGCCAGGGAGAACGATATATAACAACAATGAGAAGGGACTAGAGTTTAAAAAGAAAGAAGAGGCCTATAGACATCCACACAAGTATGGGGTGGGCTGAATCAAGACCTATTTCAGAAGCAAGAGGCAAAGAGTCACAGAGTCACAGAATCAGAGTTGGAAGAGACCACAGGGGCCATCCAGTCCAACCCCCTGCCACGTAGGAACCCACATCGAAGCACTGCTGACAGATGGCCATCCAGCTTCTGCTTTAAAACTTCCAAAGAAGGAGATTCCCCCACATTCTGAGGCAGCATATTCCACTGCCAAACAGCTCTGTCTGTCAGGAATTTCTTCCTGAAGTTTAAGTGGAATCTTTTTTTCTGAAGTTTGAATTCACTGCTCCTTGTCCTAGTCTCTGGAGCAGTGGAAAACAAGCCCGCTCCCTCCTCAACATGACATCCCTTCAAATATTCAAACATGGCTATCATTTCCCGTCTCAACCTTCTCTTCTGCAGAGTAAACATCCTCAGCTCCCTAAGCCGCTCCTTAAAAGGCATGGCTTCCAGACCCATTGCCATTTTGGTTGCCCTCCTCCGGACACACTCCAGCTTGTCAATATGCTTCTTGAAATGAGGTGCCCAGAACCAGACAGAGTATTCCAGATGAGGTCTAACCAAAGCAGAATAGAGTGGTACTAAAGGAAGAGAGGTAATCAAGGAAAAATCTGGGTAGAAAAAAATAGCCAATTGCAACACCACACCGGTTTTAGGAACCAAGAAGAAAACACCTGAGAAACTTTTGGAAAAACAATGATTATTGGGTAGAAAACACATCTAGTTTGCAAAGAAGACTATCTAGAAATCACACAAGGACAAAATTATGGAGAAAAGCAGGGCACAAATAGAAAACACCTAACCACCTAATTTGCCTAACCACAAATAGAAAACACAAGATTGGAAGACACAAAAAAGCTAGAAAATGAACTGAGCTTTCATGGTTATTAAGCTGTGTTGAGTGAAAAATTAGGAAAAGTTTGGAGACTATATAACTGATGAAAATGGAAATGAAAGATTTTTGGTTTGGTCAATATGATATAACTAGAAACCTTGGCAAAAATGGCTGTTTTAGACCAGCCATGTCAAAACAATTTCACAGGATCAAAGATTTCAAGACACTGAACAGACATATTGACTTCATGCAGAAACAACGCATACAGTGTGCCCTCAATATATGTAGGGGTTCTGTTCCAGAAACCCTCACATAAAACAAAAATCATTAAAGCTCTGTCTCCTTATCATCAATGGATACAACGTGTGCACACCCATGTTGGTGCGGGCATGTGCCCAGCACATCCAATAACAACAACAGGACACAAGGCTTCTTGTGACTTTGCATTCGTGTGTGTGGAGGTCACATCAGTAGAAGCGCACTGCATTTTTAAATCTTTTTGTATGTCTGTATTATATACCTTTTTTTTTTTAACTGTAAGCCACCATGGAGCTCTGTGACACTGCAACAAGGTTCCTGCTGCTGTCTCATCAGTCTCGCCCCTGGTCCCCTAACAGATCCACTGCAATTCCCTCTCACTGTACCTCTTGCCCAGTCCGTGAGCCAGAGGGACCAGCAAGGACAGCACAGTCCCAGGCATGCCTGGACTAGCCCCCTGGGCTCTTGAGGAACAGGCCATAGTGGGGAACAAGCATCTGCATGTGAAAAGACATTCTCACTTGGTGGGGGGGGGGGGTCCCTGAAGAACAGGGAGAAGGTAAAGTGCCTTCTTGTTACTGTTGTACTAGTTGTGAATCAAAGAAGAATAAGAAAAAAAACATGACCTGTAGGTCGTGAGGCAAGAATGGAGACTGACCTTACTAGAAGGCGCACCTCAAATATCTGTACCATTCCTATCGTGGCAAGAAGGAGAAGGCACCATCTCAGGATGCCCAGCCTTTCACTGCTGTGAAACACCAGCTATAATTGGCATTGCAATTATATTTTATATTTTGGCTACCTTTCTAGGTCGCTTTCCTTCAATGGTCCACTAATAAACCATTAACAGACTGAAAAGCTGAACCATGCTGTGTTCTAGTATGCTGCTCAGAGCAAGCAGTGTAGTGCAGGGGTGGGTGGGTCTAGATATGTCCTTAGCCTATGCTACACTGAAAAAAGCATCTTTGTAATAGATACCACATGTCCCGGTCTGAGTGAAAAAAAAAAAGGAACCAGTACAGAATTGTGTTGGTATCCAGCCACAGTTAAGTCAACAGAGAGGCTTCTTCCTCCTTCACTGGCAAATTTTGACATTAGAAATTCATATACTGAAGGATATATCAGTCTAATACGTTACTGATCTTCTTAAAATTTCCACTGAAGTATATATTTTTTTCAGATTAATAGAAGAAAGACCAACATACTATATTACTTAAAGTTATAAAATTAGTGCCAAAGAGATAAAAATTCAATTCCTCACTGGCAGAGAATGACCTTGGGCTTGTCATTCTCTCACCCTGCCCTATTTTACAGGTTCTTGAGAGTATAAAATGAGGTAGGAGAGAGATCTGTGCACATACACACTGCCTTAAGCTGCTTGAAACACATACATTTAAAGAATAAATGATAGATTTCTTAGCAGAATATTCATGAAGTCATTTCAAAACCCAAATCCTGAGGGGCGGGGAAGGAATCAATTTCTGCTATTCTTACCTGGAAATTTGATGTCCAGCATACAGCAAGAGTGCAGTTAGAAAATACAGATAGAGTTGAACCAGATGTTGTCTTGGTAAGGTTAAGAGTACAACACTTAAGATGTATCCTGGAGAAGAAATAAAAAAAATTCATAATTAAGCAAATGAACCTTAAAATACTATTTTTTATTCCTTACCCAAAATACACACTAAAAGTCACCATTTACCCAAATTAAAAAAGACTCCCAGCATAGAATATCACATAATCCATAAGAGATGTGGCAGGGAGAAGGGGCTAGCAATACAGATGTAGAGCCTTCTAACAATGACAATGAAGAGTAAACTTAGATCTATAAGACAATGCATCAGGACTCAACTTCTCAATGGAAGAATTTTCAATTCATTTCTTTGCCTGCTTTAAGGCAGCACAGCCAATGGTGAGGGAACATACGAACTGCAGTCCCTCAACATCTGGAGGGCCCTAAGTTGTCCACCCCTACTTTAAGGTCTACACCAACAATGGGGCTCATGTCAGCGTTGCTCAAACATTACAGAGGAAAAAGAAAATATCAGACTTTAAAATATGACCTTTCCTGTTCAAATTCCTTCTACCCAAAACATATTTCTCTCAAGAAAGAGGACAATAGGACCAGATGATTCCCTGAGGCTTGACGTTTTTTTAAAAACTGTTTTCTCACTGCAGAATAACTTCTGCCAGTCACCCATGAGGTGTTAAAGTCCTGCCTGGAATTTGTTCTCTTGCAAAAGAACAAGCTTCCATTTTCAGAAGAATTAAAAGGGGGGGGGGAAGGTGCTGCTTAAAATGAAGCATTACAGTCATTGCAAACCATACTCGTATATGATCACAGAAGGCAGCAAAACTATGCAAATCATAAGCCACTCAGTGTGTCATTTGAATTGTATTAGTGAACAATGATCTGCCTCTGAAGTCAGTAATTTAAGATTCCAGTATTTAACTTCACCCAACAATATCGACAGCCAAAGCATTTTTCAAAAACCAAAACCAAAAGTCTATATTGTGCTAGGCAATACAATAACGCAGTCCTGCAGTATTTCCAGATAAAAGATAATGACCACCTATTTGCATATTGTGTTTAGAAATATTTCATACAAACTGTTAAATAAATACATTGAATATCAACAAAGATATACGTTAAAACTTTTATAAAAACATACGGAAATACAAAATATGTGACATACAGGGATGAAACTCAGTCACAAACTTACTGCAGAAAAGAGTGGCAATAGTCTATGGCTTATAAGCCCAGCATTTGCGCAAACTTTTCTCAATTAAGTTTGTGACGGAAGTTAGGGTTTCACACTGATCTGTATTATATCTTGTGTGTGTGTACATGCATGCATATAGACAAAAAAAAAACAACTCTATACTTTTTTTATAATGTATCTTTTTATATAGGGAATACATGTTTTTTACATAAAGTAATATCTTACACAAAATGGAGTATCTTAAATGAAAATCAAGGCCTACAGAAAACTCATTATTTATGTTGGCTGTTCTAGGCCTACCTACGGTTTACACCAACATTACAATGCACCATTTAACAACATCACATAAACTTTAGCATTCTTACCTACATAATATTGCTGTCAATATCAGGGCTACAATAGCCTACAGTGGCATTTTTCAAGATACTGCTCCATACTTCGAGTCTACAACTCCTATCATTCCCTGCTAGCATGGGTATACATAGCAATGTCAACTAATCTATCTATAGCTCAAGAGGCTATCTAAAGGAACAGAAGTACAAGTGATTAACCAAGATCGTTTCTCCCAGTACATGAATCTAAATTTCAGGTTGGTGCAGTGGCACTGGGGAGGGGTAACATGCAGTACACCTACTGCACCATTACTCTAATCAAAAGATTCCCCAAGTCATACCCTTAAGAATATTTGACTAATCAAGCACTCAACAAATCAACAAATCAATCAATTCAAACAAATAACTGAAGGTTACTGTGGATATAGACCAGCATATGTAAAATATAAAATGCTTTTAAAAAATAGAATATAACACACAAGCAATATAAAATACAAGAACACTCAATCCCTGATATTAAAAGCTTAAGTAAATATTAAAAGATGATTTTTGTCAGGAGACTACAGCTGGTGTCAGAAGCGGTAAAGAAACAAGTTACTTTAGCTCCAACATAGGATTCTCATCTGATAAAAGATAAAATAAACATAATCCATCAGATCTGGTAGGAACTTTCCATAAAACTGGAATGCTAGAAGTAAACCAGATCCCTCAATAAAATGAAGAACATAGTAAAACATGACCAACTCTTTCCACTTCCCTCATCTTAAAGGAGTGTCATGACTCTTGATCACAAGGGCACCAATGTTCAGGGTAAACGACTCTCCTAAATCTTCCTTCCAGGAGGGCAGATGGCAGAAAGCTGTATCTTACTAGAGTAAATGCTGCTTTGGGTCCCATATTGGGAGAAAGGCAAGATATAAATAAAACACATACATAAATCAATAATGCCTTTCTGAATTAAAGCATAATGAAATTTTAGAAATTATTTGCAGTGGGAAAATGTCTTTCCATTGTACCTGAAATCTGTGTGAATGGCCACTTGCATCCCAAACTATATTCCAGATTGGCTATTGAACAGCTTTAGCTTTGGAATGACACCAGGAATGCTAGCATTGATACAAAATTTCGGTATCCAATGACCTTTTCTATTTTGTCTTAAAGCTATCAGCTGCAGTCAGTGGGAGCCAATCCTATGGGAGGACAGGCAACTGCATACAGGAGTTTATCTTATCTACCCTTGCAAAAGTCTCTACAGAGATCTGCCCTGCCACTAACTGAAAAATTACACTGAGCGTATAACTCTGAATGCCAGATAACGGCTCTCAGAAATTTAGTTTGCATAACTTCTAAAGAGACACAGTGGTCATAAGCATAACCACTGACTGCCTTTGGTGCAAGCAGAGGGACGCTGTGCCTTTGCAATCCTCTGAGAGCTCCCTGTAGCATTTTTTGGTTTGAACACTTCATTCAGTCTTGGAACATTTGCTTATTCTGAGCAACTGAGTAACAGTGGCCAATGGAGCCTATTCACTATGACCAGTCAATGAAATGAATTTTTGCATTTGTAATATTACTAGTCAGGATACTGTATTTTTAATAAAAGTGATCAGCATCCCTAAAGAAAATGAAATCTGGAGACTGCTTTGTGTATGGGTCTGTGGGAAAGCAGAAAAATCTGTAGATACTCCTTTTTTATATATATTGAACGACTTATTTTATTTTATTATATACTGAATGATTTATTTGTAATAAGGAAGTCCTAGGAAATACTTCAGCCACTAATGAAGACTCATGGTCGAAATCTGTTTGGCTGCAATTAGTAGTGGACTTGAACAGACATCAGTCGACTTTATTCCTCCCTATCAAGTGGTTTACCGCAGTCGTTTGTCTTTGGAAGGTCTAGCACATCATTTGAAGATTCAATTCATCTCCAGCAATTGCCTCCAATAAGGCTTTTACATTTCAGGGGACTGGAGGTCCCCCCACAGGACTGTGGTTCTTTTTATTATATTATTGTATTTTCTATATAATATATTTTATGTAATGTTTCACTGATTTAATTATTGTATACGATACATAAGTAAGTTTCCTAATACACACACATACACACACAGATTTAAAATAGTTTTTCAAAATTTTTATATACAGTTTGATACTATAAACCCCTGACTGCTCTCCCAGATACATGAATACAGAAAGGGCAGTTATTACCGAGAACCCTGCAAGAAGAAACAAGAGAGGCACCTGCCCTGGCTGGATTCTCCTACCCCATCCACCCACTCGTCTGAGCCTGATCTGATACACTTCAATAATGATATACTGTATTTTATTATCATGGTTAGATCTTATTAGTAAGCCATCTTGCCAAAGCTTGCAGCCTTAAAGCCGAATAAATTATAATATAAATAACAAATTCTCCCCTCCTCCATAAAAAACCCTCTGCAGATGAAGCTGAAAATATGAGAAGATCTTGTGTTCATACAACAGTATTCACCAAGGTTCTGTACCAACATTTTACAAAGTTCCTGATGGAAGAGAGGGAACCTCCCTGCAACTAACACATCTGCACACAGACTCTGTTCTCACCTTCAGGCAAATGAACAAAGATGAGACTCAAGGACAGCAGACATGATTTTGACCTCACCACCATGCATTCACTGTATTCAATCTATGTGTAACCTGTATTTCCTGTATCAGAAAGGCTTCTAAGCAAGCAGTTCAGGTGCCCACTTGCAAACAAAGCAATATCCTGGCTCCTGAAGGGTTGAGAAAGCCTTCTTTATTTATCACTTCTGTAAGAGCTGGACCAGAGACTGTCAAAAATGTGTGTGTGTGTGTTAAGCAGTACTGAACTTAATAGCCAAAAACAGCAAGTCAAGGACACTGCAGTAATTTTGTGCTATAATGCTGTCCCTGTTTATGAATCAAAAGCAGTATCTCAGCGTTCACTCTGTTTCCATACTTGCTGTAACCACTAAGCAACTAAACCACAGACATTTCCAAAGCATTATTTCACACACACACATACACACACATGCACACACACGCCAGAAGCTTTTGTTTCATCCCAAAACTGCACTAATGTGATAAACAGTGCTTGCACTATCAAATGATCAATGTGACAGTGATCCATTGTATTTTCTGGCAACAACTAAGAAAGACAGTTTTCACTTCAGTAACTGTGGGGAGGAGTCTTCCAGGCCTGCCAGGGGGTAAGAATCTAGCCCAGTGGAGAAAGTGCACTGCAGTAAATAAACAGAAAGGATGGCAAACAGAAAGGAAGTCTCACACTATTGTTTGCAGTGAGTGAGTGCAATCAACAATGCAAGCTGCATGCTGCCTCATGTACAATGAATCAGATTATCACAAGTACCCCAATTTATCACAACATCTCGAGTGGGCCAGCCCACAGTGGGCTTCTCTGCTGCTTCAAGTTAAACACTGACTGCAGTTTTCTTAATGAAAAGCATTCACTGTTGGTGGTCTATGACCATTTATCTAGACAACTACTGTACATGAAAGAAGATGATAAAACCAGGGTTAGAAGACAGTTGAGTTGACAGTTCTTAACCACCAACCTTGACATTCAGCTCTGAGTTCAGACATATTATAGTTTTCAAGCTGTGTGGTTCAACAACCTCTTTCAAGTGCTTCCAGTCAAAGCAAGTTATCAACTTCAGGAAAGCTCACAAGTGCTTTGTCCCTTAATTTTCAACTGTGGTTACTAGATTACTTGGATGGATGAAATCCATCTTGGAGAACACTCACTTATTTTACGGAACTGACTATCACAAAAGGAGTTACGCAGGTTGGTCGGCCTACCACATTAAACTGACTGCATGACTTCCTTATAGTCATGATTCGCATTTCTGTCCTCTCCCATGTTTGAAAGAAGCACTGCATAAATGTTAGCAATTGGCACTGGGGGAAGTGGGAACAGGAATAGATTACACAGTATGTTTTGAGTGCAGACGCATCAGTTCAGATCTCATGTACCTTCTCATATTAAATAATTAAGTCTCTGCAAACATCTCACAATAATGATGGATCATCACACTGCAGAAAAGTTCTTCTCTCCATGTGTGTGATCAAAAAGAAACACACAAGACCAAGTCATAAGATTGAGTTCATTTAAAAATAGCTGCACACTAAAATAGAACATTTGAAAATTAGATCTGCCACTCCGTCTAGCGTCTGCCTGAGCATGGAACACACAATGACAAGATCTTTTAGAAGTGTTTAATCAAGGCTACCATTCTGTGTCCCTGGAGCATTTCATAAAGAAGCAGGAATGGAACACTTGCATGACCCTGTGTGTATTACAGAGTGTTAAACTTTGATTAATGTTCACTAGAGACAACTGTTGAATTGCTCAGAGGTAAAAGGAAAGTCTGAAACTGTACAGCACATATTATTGGAAAAGGAACGAGAGCATTATGAATCACGGGAGGCCAGACACTACCAACCTGTTCATTGCAAACACACTCTTCAAACAACCAAAGAAGTGACTATAGAAATGGACATCACTTGACGGCCAATATAGAAATAAAATAGAAGCAGAAAATGAAGAAGCTCCATTCTCTCTGCAAAAACAAGTCCAGCAGCAAACTGTAGCACAAATCATGAACTGCTAATAATAAAACTGCAATAAAGCTAAAGAAGAACATTAAACCAACCATGGTGCCAAAATATAACATGAAGAACATCCCCACAGAATTTAAAGATAATGTAAGAAATAACTTGCAGTATTAATCCTGATTGACTAGGATATAGAAGAACCCTGGCTTGAAACCAGAGACATTGTCAGGAAGGAATGCAAACAGGGACTATCTGCAGCCAAAACAACAACAAAAACAAAAAAGGAAAAAAAAACTCAGCAAAGTCTCAATGGATGACAAATGAAGCTGTTAAACAGTTAAGAGCAGACAGGAAGCAAAAGCAAAGGGGACAGAAATAGGGTCAAGACCATGAATGTAACTGCAACTTGTGAGCAGAAACAAAGAGAGCTACTTCAATAATCAATACAGAGAAATAAGTGATGACAACAAAAACGTAAGAACAAAAGACTGAGAAATCAAAGAAAAATTTAAGCCAAGAGAGGGGATGCTAAATGACCAGCAGGGGAACAAATTACATGACTAGGTAGAAATGAAAAGATGATGGAAACAATACACTAAAAAACTATATCAAACAGGTAAAAGGATGACGGACTCATTCAAGGTAGAACCTTTTGAAGATGAACCTACAATTCTAAGAAGTGAAGTGGAAGTTGCACACAGGGCACTTGCAAGAAATGATCAGGAACAGATGGCACATCAATAGAGCTGACTCAAACTATATAGGCAGAATCTACTCTAGTTCTAACTAAAATCTGTCAATAAATATGGAAAATAAAGCAACGGCCCACAGATTGGAAACGCACAATATATATTCTATTCCCCAAGAAAAGGGACACCAGGGATTGCAGTAACCACAGGATCATTGCATTAATTTCCCATAAAAGTAGTGATGCTCAAAATCATACTACAAACACTTGGACCAGAAAAGGGTCCAAGAATGGAAAAGTCACCAGCAATCATACTGCAAACATACATTGGATGGT
Source organism: Cyclura pinguis (assembly GCA_030412105.1). Lineage (NCBI taxonomy): Eukaryota > Metazoa > Chordata > Lepidosauria > Squamata > Iguanidae > Cyclura > Cyclura pinguis. Next base: position 104,335,698 of record CM059600.1, on the reverse strand, counting down.
AGAGCACACCAGGGAATTTCAGAAGAAAATCACCCTGTGCTTTATAGATCAATTGTACAGCCTTTGGTTGTACAGATGAAAAAATATAGACCGCTCTCAAAGAAATGGGTTTGACATAACATTTAGTTCTCCTGATGCATAACCTGTACTCAGCAGAAGAGGCTATCATCAGGACGGAAAATGGAGAAATGGAATGGTTTCCAATTTGCAGTGGGTCAGACAAGGCTGCATTTAATCACCCTCTCTGTTTAAGTTGTATGCTGAATATATCATAGGTAAAGCAGGATTAGACTTGGAGGAAGGAGGAAAGAAAACTGGAGGAGGGAATACCAATCATTTCAGACACACAGATGACACCATGCTACTATCAGAAAATATCAGACTTGTAACCATTGCTGAAGAAAGTCAAGGAAGAAAGTGCAGGTTTACAGTTGAACATTTAGAAAACCAAAATAACGAACACAGATGATTTATATAACTTTAAAATAGACAATGAAGATATTGAACTAATGCAAGATTTTCCATATCAAGGCTCAGTCATTAATCAGAATGGAGACTAAAATAAAGAAATCAGACGACTATGTCTTGGAGGCACACCTATGAAGGAACTAGACAAGAACTTCAACTGCCAAGATAGATCACTGAACACTAAAGACAGGACTGTCCACACCACTGTATTTCCAATTTCTACATATAGTTGTGAAAGCTAGACAGTGAAGGAAGGTAATTAAATCAATTCATTTGAATTGTGATGGTGCAGAAGAGTTCTGCGTATAACATAGACTGCTAAAAAGACCGATAAATGGGTCCTAGAGCAAATCAAGAGAATCAGTGTGGCATAGTGGTTTGAGTGTTGGATTATGACCCTGGAGATCAGGGTATGATTCCCCACTTGGCCATGGAAACCCACTGAGTAACCTTGGACATGTCACACATACACTCAGTCCCAGAAAACCCTGTGACAGGTTCATCTTAGGGTTGCCATAAGTCAGAAACTACATGAAAAAACACAACACATAGCAAATCAGTCTGAACTCTCCCTAGAAGCCAAGATGACTAAACTGAGACAGTTACACTACCATGAGAAGACATGACTCACTAGAAAAGATGATAATGCTTGTCAAGTCAGAATGTGGTGGGAAAAGAGGAAGCCTGCATGACAGATGGATAGACTCACTCAAGGAACCCACAGCCCTGAGTCTGCAGGGCTGTTGATGACAAGGTGACTTGCAGGTCTGTCCTTCATAGGGTCACCAGAAACTGAAGTCAGCCTGATGGCAGTTCACAACAACAATTTGATGTCCCCAAATGTATCACCGCCTTAACTTTCTGCTACTGAAGGAACGGACGCAGCGTACTGCAGTAGGTCAGAGTGATGCATGGTTATTTGGGGGATGGGGAACAGAAAAGAACAGGTTGGTGAAAGAAACAGGATAAAGTGTGGTAGAAGGCAGACTGGGTAGAAGATTCTTGGTCATTATAAAGCAAGCCTTCCTTACTCAAAGCACGTTTGAAGTTGCAGGATTCTAAAATAAAGCACAGCGTGCACTAATATTGTAATCATCAAATTGTATTTTCAATGATTTTCTTTTGTCAGGCCAGCTAGCACGATGCTGTTTGCCATTGCTGCTGGGTTTTCCACTCTATGATGCAGAATCATGGTCAACTGACTATCTCTCATTGAAAGTGAAGCACGATCCAACAATATTTGACAGTGGTTTCAATATGCTACAAATCCAAGAATGCACTTATGTAATGGAAACCTTGATTCACTTGGGCAAAGACAGGTGTGAGGCGTCTTCACATATTTTCCTTACTCAGTATGAGCTTCCCAAGACTGAATACAGACATAGACTTCATCCCAAGCAGAAACCCCTCCTCCACATGGGTGGAGAGACACATGTGTGCTTGTTTAAAGAGCTGGCTTGCATACTTTGTTTGAGTTTACTGTAAACTATATTATTGGAAGGCTTTCATGAGACTCAGAAAAGTAGCCTCTGGATTTGCCCCCCCCACACACAGAAAAAGCTCTCTTTCCCCAACATTCCCCCCCGCAGCCCCAAATTCCCAAAGGAAAAACAATTTTAAAAATGGTACTTTTCCTCCATAAATAAAGTATGTGGTGAGAGAAGACAAAATTCTGGGGAGAAATATAACATGCATGTTGACAGGTATGATCATTATAGCGCTGCTTTTTTTGTTACTTTTATGCATATTTGGGAGGCACATTGCATAGCAGGCAGTGACTTATCAGCATTACATGAAATGAAAAGGCAAGAAAAGTCAACCAAAATAAAAGATTCAGCAAATATAACATCAGATCCTCTATTATCACAATACTCAAGCTGATTTATTAATGTGATTCTTCTTTTCCACTTGTGATGCAAAGGGCTATGAAGTTTCATGGCATTCCACTCGGTAAGACTGTGTCATGCATCTGTATATGTATGTGTGTGTGTGCGTGTGTGTGTGTGTGTGTAAGACTGCAATCCAGTTCTGTTCAAGTAGCCTTGGTGGGATGTTCCATTCCTGTGCTAGTACTCATAGTTCCTACACTAGATGCAGGGGAATCTCTCTTCCTCCAAAACCAATACAGAGATGCAGGAGGCTGATGGGGAACGGGGAAGACTCCTGTTTTACCACTCCATTTTTTGGTAAACTCCCATTAAAAAAGAAAATCTGCTGAAAGAAGAGGATTTCTTAAACTGAGTGGTAATCTTTCTGCAACCAAAGGTCTGTGGTCTTACTTACAAGGATGTACTAGAATATGCTGGTTTAGATTCCATACTGCACTGGCGCTGCAATGCCAGTGTTCCATCTCTTCCCCTACCCCGCCACATCACGTAGCCCTAAATGTCTCCTGAAAACTGGCACTGCAGGGCTTCCTAATCCGCCAGACAAGTTTCTTTGATGTGCACATGTAAGACTCTAATGGAGATATGAGATCCCCCTTCCCCATCCCACTGATGGATACAGTTCCATCACTGGATGGAACTCACCAGCTTTAATTTAGGCCAGGCTAAACAATCATTTTAACACCACAGGGCTTGAAACATTTCAATATAACATTTCTAGATCTATACGGTAAGCCTCATTTTGGAGAGGAAGTATGGTATTGTGGTTTGAGTGTTGGACTAGGTCACTGGGAGACTGGGATTCCTTGCTCGGTCATGGAAATCCATTGAGCTACCTTGGACAAGTCACACCATCTCAGCCTCAGAGGGAAAGGCAAACCCCCTCTGAACAAATTCTGGCAAGAGAACCCTCTGACAGGTTCATCTTAGGGTCACCGTAAGTCAGGAATGACTTGAAGGTACAAAGCAAAAAAAAAAAAAAAGCCCGATTTCACCCTTTCATATTTTATTCTGCTATGTCTCTGTCATTTGATACCTTTACAAAAATAACCTCTCCCTCCTCCAGGGAACTGATGGCGATATACATAGCTTTCTCTCTTCTCCTGTTGCATTCCTGATTCAGTCCTTACAATGATTCTGGGAGACTGGCTAAACTCACAGAGGGAAATAACAGGTTCATTTGGATGATCATCTCTGACTGTAATAAGTCAAAATATGAGGAAGCTGTCCAACTGTATATGCAGGCCTTTCACCCCTTCCTTGGTGCAAATAAGTAAACAAACCAGAAGGTCTGTTTTCATCTGAACATAAGAAACTAGGATTAGTGACCTCAGAAAAAAAGCCAGGATATTATTATTAAGCATACTTCAAACCTTGACTTCATATCAGGGTGGGCAATGGCAGCAGATGCAGGAGACAATTTTCACCCCTGGAGACCTGCAGTGGATTCGGTCACCCTATTTCAACCTAAAAAACTGCTGAAAATAGAACCTTGAAATGACTACTTCTACATCTAGTTCCGACTTTCAGGAGTATTTTGGCTGGGGAATTAAGAGTGTTTAGAGGCAAACAGCCATTCCAAGCATGGTGGTTCACTGCACTGGGGCAGTTGCCTTACTGAGACGTTGGGTGGGGTCGGGGATTTGGGGACACAAAAGGGAGGACAGTAGGCCCCATGCGGCCCACAGAGCACACCATGGTTTTATATCCTGGTTTGGTCTGAAGCCACAGTTCCCTGGCCTGGACAAAACTGGGAACTACCGCTGATGGGTGACTTGCTTATTTGAACAAGGAAACCAATAAAAGGATTGAGGGAATGGCTAAATGACTCATGCCTACCTTGACCAGGGAATGATCCAAGAGCTCTGAATAGTCACCATGACAGAGTGGGCGAATGAGCCCAGGTTTGCTCAGTACTCAGCCCTATCCAGGCACTGAAAACTATGTGAAATCAACATGTGAGGAAGAGAGCATTCTACATCACCATAGCCTTGTCATTCAAAAAGTGACAGTTCTTAAGAGGAAGGACTCAAGAAGAGTTCAAGAACAGAGTGTTTTCTAAAAAGAAACCCTTTCATATAAACCAGGAATCTGGAAAATCTGAGTTCTGATTCATACACTCTCGGAGTCTGATCCACTCAGGTCCCACTCATATCTGATTGTGGGATCATCAATATTAAACAACGCTACTTATGTAACAAGGTAACATACTGACTGTACACAGGTGATACACAGGTACAAAATACGACTGATAAATATAAAGAAAGGTTATTCGCACTCCTTAGCTAATGAAACCACGAGTTCTTGGAGGTGATGGCTGAACTAATGTGCCTAGATTGCCTCAGGATGGTGTTCTTGGGCAGGCAATACCCTCCCCTCAGTCCAAGATGAAAACAAAGGGGTGCATTTGTGCTAAAAGCTTATGTAGCCCTATCCCTAGGCTCATGACAAATGCAGGCTAGAAAGGAAATGGCTCTGTGAGAAACAGGTCTCTAGCTCCCTCATGAGAGAGGGGATCAGCATTCTTCCCATGAGACTGGTGATCACTAAAACTGGTCTTGTCAAGTGACAAGATAAGTGGGAGACAGTCCCAGACAACTACAAGGCAGTTGAAATCTGAAGCTTTGCTCACCTGGCATTGGCTAAACTATGTGAGAGACCTACATTTTTAGCTGGAAAAAAAAATCCACTTGTAGAGACTTGGGCCTCTGCCACCAGGCACATAGGTTTTAAAGTCTTTGTCATCATAATGATCAAACAATAACAATTATCTGGTGGCATGAAAGGGTACATTTCTGTTAGCGGCCTTGCTAGACATTTTTTTCCATTCTCTTTGCAGTTTGAAGTTGAGAAGACATAAGGGCTGAGAAGGGTCTAGGGGAGTGAATTTTTCTCTCTGTTAACTCCCATGTACAGTTGTCACAGCAATGCAAGGAGGAGATGGGTCATGTTTGCACACTTTGATTTTGTTTGCGCTGCAAACAAACAAACAAAAAACCTTGGGCACCCAACTTCCACCAGCCTCAGCCTAGGGGAGAGCAGACCCCAACCCAGGCACCCCTTACGCCCAGTGATTGGGAATTTGATGGCTGGTCAAGGGAGAATCTGGTAGAATTTGTTTGGCGGCCCTATTCACTGGCTGTAAGTAAAAGGGCTGGCATGCTTCTCAGCAGTCTACCACCTACTGCATCATTTCCCACCAATAAAGCTTATGCTGTAGCAGTAACGTGTGTCCGTGTTTGCCACAGAAAGAGCTCCTGGGGAAGACTTGGAACCACACTCAGTTCTGGCACAAGACACCACTACACCTGGCTGCACATGCCTCTTCTATATGTAGACTTCTGTCTAGGCTCAGGGTGAGTTCATTCATAACTCTCTGCCACTCTTCCAGCACAACATAGAAGACGCTCTCCCTTTTAGGAACCACTGCTTTTCATGCAAGCGAAGCTATGACCTTCCTTGCATGTTGCTTTAAGTCCTTTTAGAACACCTGAGTAGGGTTTAGACTGATACACTTTCTTCTTTCCCTCTTCATATTTGTTCATATACTGCAAGATTAGTTTCTCCTGTCAATCTTTGTTGTTCCTGCAGGGGCCGAGATATCCTAATATTCTAGTTAACTTCATTAGACAGATGCAACCAGTTAGGGTTAAATTATCCATGGTACGAGAAGGAAGACAGCTGGGATTTCATCCACTTAAGTATATTTCTCAATACCTCTGCAAATCATACATTAACCTACAAGAGCCAAAGGATAGGTAACATGTAATCTGCAATAAAAATCAACATGCTGCAGGGAACAGACGTGTAAGTCGATAATTAGCACATACCTACAATCATGCGATTAAGATGGAACTACTATGCCAAACCAAACAATACTTTTGTTATTTACACTTGAGGGCACCATGTTTAACAGAAAAAGCAGTGCAGCCTTTCTCTTTGGAAGCACTGCCAAGCATAATGAAAGAGCAGTCCTCTGGAAAGCCCAGGCAACCTTATTCCAAATAATTGATATGCAGTGAGGAAGTGCCAATCCATAATGAACCTCATTCTCACAAATACTGCTAAGGCAGCAATGTTCCAGAACAAGGAGAAGAAATGCTAGATGATTAGGCCTCTATAGCTGGGGGCCAGATCAGGATTCAATTTCTATGCCCACATAGTGCAACCCTTTATTGTGACAATTATGTCCAGTCACCCTGACTTAAACATTTCTACTCCCCTTGCCAGTGGCTAAAGAACTGGAGACCTCCCACTAGGCTTGGTACCAGGACAGAGGAGGCCCTAATGTCTCCCACGGTCACCACCACCACCACCACCACCACCACCACCACCTACCAATTCTGTCACAGGATAGTGCTGCTGTATTCTTTCCCCAAACACCTGTGAACCTCACCTCCAAGGCCATGCAGTCAAGCTCAGGTTGAGCCAAGCAGCTTTTCCTTTTTCCCAAAGCAGGGAACAAAAATGATGGTCACTACAGAGCTACTCAGCCAGATGCTGAAAGCAGAATGTCTCAGAAATAATTAGAGTGATTTAAATATATACGGATGACAGACCTATTGGATCTTCTGGAGCCGTTAGGATTGCCCAGTTTTCTGGAAATCAAAATAGAATGTGTGAGACAGGCTAATATAGGGCTGTCTCAAGATCCATGAGAGAAGACCTCCTCACAAGATCTCAGGGTTCCTACAAGATTTCAAACTACTCCACTGCTTGGAATCAGCCCGGACGGATAGAGAGGAGGAAAAGAAATGCCACACTAGCCTCAATCCCAGGAAACAAACTCCCTGGTAGTGAGCATGTACATCCTGATTGCTACATACATGCTAATGCCTGGAATTCAATCTGCTGGGAGCGTTTGAGGTGCTCATCTCAAATAAATGAGCTTAGCTGCACCATATCAGCCCACATAGGACCAAACTTCAGGACGTCAGATACAGAATGTCCCACCCAAAAGAAGACACCTGAAAATCCTAAGACCCAGTTACCAACCATGCCAGGTAATGAAACTGGGCCTGCCTCCTATTATTTCAAAAACTAACATGAAGCTGACAAAAGGACAGATCTGTATATGAAAGTTCAAAACCCCAATATCTCTTCGTATCAAGGCTGGGAAGTATGTGACCCTCTAGATATTTGCTGTTTTTCAACTCCCTTCAGTCCTAAGTACAGCACAGTCAGGAATTATGCAAGTTGTAATGCAGTAACACCTCGAGCACCACACATTTGCCTACTCCTGCTATACATAGGCCCAGATGAAATCTTTAGGCTGATAACAACTTTACTGAAGCTAAGAAGGTCTTGGTCAGATGAGCACCTGTATGGACAACTATTCAGGAACCACAGGTTCCCAAGCTTGGGTTCTCAGATGACATCTGCCTTCAGCCTCCAGAAGCTGCAGCCAGGTTGTCCAATAATCAGGGGCTCTGGGAGTTATAGTCGAACAACACCTCAAAGCCCTGCTCTAGAGTTTTAAGAAATCAATCAGCATTTTCCCTCTGATATAGTTTCAGCTTCCCATCTGCACAGCAATCTATGTCATTCTTCTTTTTCCTATCTGCTTACCTAATATGCAGATTTTTAGTGAACTCCTTCCCAAGCTGCATTTATATAATTCCCCCAACTATATAAATGTTTCCTTCCTGCTACTAATATCCTCTAGGGACAGACCATGCAATCAACAAATTAATCTGAAACACGTTTATGTGCATCTCAAACATTTTAATAGTGCCCATTAAAATCAAGGGTTCTACCTATTGGGACAAATGGAAACATTTCCTCTTTGATAACCTGGGCTCCAAGGCAGTGCTTTGTACTTAACATTTCATTGGGATTATGGGATCCCTTTAAAAAGAATCCCAGACCTACTGAAATACATTTAAAGCACACATATGCACACTCACTGGTGTGAAATACTCAACAGCTGATATATATATAAAACAGTTGTTCCCAGAAGGCTATTTTTTAAGTAACTAAAAAATAACAAACAATAAATAAAATAGCAAAAATAAGAAAACAGCCATGAAGAGATCCAACACCACTCACAGTGCATTTTTCATCCATAACAGACATTGTTGCCCCACTAGTTGCTCCATTGGTAATTATAATAGAAGTAGCAGCTGCTTCTGCTAGAATACGAATGGGGAACATACGGGTCCTCTAGTACTGTTGGACTGCAATTCCCATCACACCCTGCCATCATTGGCTAACAGTGAAAGAGTGGGGAGAGTTGTAGCTGAACCACATTTGGAAAGCCCCACCTATTCCAGCCTAAAATAAAGCCAAAGACCCATCTAACTGTGTGAATCTGGTGCACAGTGGACATAGTTCTCCTTAGTTGCTTGTTCCCAAAATCCAGTAATTAGGTGGAAATTGCGTCTGAGTACAGGACTTGTATTTAGTCATTGACTAATCATTCTTGATTAGCCCTCTCCATAATTTATCTAATTCTTTTCCAAAGCCACAAAAGCTAGAGGACAAATAGTAGCAATGAATTAAGGGCATGTTCTGTAAATCAGTTCTTTTGTCATCATTTCTGTTAGCCAATATTATTGAGTGATCTTGAGCTTCAACATTTAGAAAGAGAGAGAGACTTCTCTTCAGTCGACTTTGTACCCAAGAGACAGCAGCAGATCATTTCCCAGTTGCCATTTCTATGTTCAACTATTTAAACACGCCTCATGTGTAGTTTGCCAGTTAAACTAGGAGGGTGTAACTCATGGAACGCAGTGCCAAACCTCTCATCCAGGAAATGCTCTAGATCAGCCTTTCTCAATCTTTCTACCCTGGAGGAATCCTTGAAATAATTTTCAAGTCTCAGGGAACCCTTGCATAAAAATTATTATATCTACAGCTTAAAAAAAGAATTCCCCCTCCCAATTTCAATTTCTCGTGGAACCCCTAGCAACCTACTGTGGAATCCTAGGCCTCCAAGGAACCCTGGCAAAGAAATCCTGATCTAGATCATCAATGGTTCTCAAAGTTTATGCTCCAGGTGTTTGGAAATTTAACTCCCACAATTCCTGATCACTGACCATGCTGACTGGAACTTTGGTTAGTTGATGTCCAAAAAGATTCAGAGGATGAGAAACTGAGAAGCACTGCTCTAGATGACACCATCATTTTTCTCCAAAATATTTTTCATCTCACGTTTCTGACAGGAACAGCGGTATTTAAAAGAATATTTTGCCATTCAAACCTAGTGTACCATCTTATCACATCTCAGTTGACATTATCCCTTCAGCAGACCCTTGTGTTCAGTCAACATGCAAGGAAGCATGTTATTACCATCCCTCCATTGCTGCTTTCATTTCCCTGTATTCTGTGAACTTCCATCTTTCAAGATTTTTCTGGAAAGCCAACACAATCAGAGGAGCCCCTTCTATTCACAAAGTCCCCCTCCACACATACAGGGTGACTGAACTGACAATGGAGGGACACAGGCTATCATCTCCCCTTCTCCTTGTGGCATCATTTTATTTAATCCACTTCACATGTGTGTTCCCTGGCTGGCAGCCAATGGCAAATGCCACACACTTTGGTCTTCTTGACAACTGTGTTTCTCATTTAAACAGAAGCTTAGTTAAGATGCTCACAATGAAGCAAGCAAACACTGCCAACGGTAAGTCAGCCCTTTGGTGTCAATCTGATAAGTTTTGTGGAATGTGGTTGGGTGGATGCAGCCCACATTGTGGGACCTAGAAGGCCTAAAGGCCCTAGACCAGAGGTGGTTAACTGTGGGAGGCTACAGACCTTGGTGGGCCACGTCCCTAGCACTTTCTGTTTATTTCCTGGTTTTTTAAAAAAGACTTCTCCTGAGTGTGAAATGGCATGGGGGCATATAGAAAAAAATGCCCCGGGGGCATATAGAAAAAAATGCCCCATGCCCCTAGAGGGCATTTAGTGGCATTTTGCTTGTGGGAGGCTTGGGGGCTGCATAAAGCCTATGAGCCACCCTTTGCTCACTCCTGCCCTAGATGTTCCAGCTTATAGTCCTGTTTTAAACTTGAGAACTTTTTTGAGGTACAGGCATAATGGGTAAAGTGTAACACTGTTACAGTAACTTGTCAATTTTATCTGGTAGATTTTCTCATCTGCCACCACACATACAATTAATCCATGCTCCTGCCTCTACTTTCCTTTGGTGCGGAGAAAGGAGACAGAGACCAGACGTGTGATAATCTGTACTGAAAGACTAGAAGTATACACCCAGCTTGGGGGAGATTACTTCCTGGAAATTTTGGTCTGGTTTTGACTGATTGCTAAGCCATAGCTCATTGTCACAAAAATGGGCCTGGATAAGCATTGTGTTCCACATTTTCTTCTCCCTGGTGTTATGCTGGTCTGGCTACAAATGAGAGTGTGGAAAGCATCTGTTTCCATTTTGAGCTGCAAAGTGTTATAACTTCTATCAATGGTTCATCTAAACAACTAAGTATCATAAAGTCACAGCTTCAAGTTGGCTTGCTTAAAGCACAATTCAAACAAATGCAATGACGATCCCCACAACAGAAGTTAATAGATAAGCTTGTAGTTAAGTAATCACTGGATGCTTGGACCTCAGTTCAAAAGTACACCAGAGATAAATGTATGCTTTTCTTCAGCTAAAGGATACTTACCCACATAATGCATATTAAGAGCCAAGTACTTGTACTGGAAGAGGGGATTGTTGTTCAGGCTACTTCTCTGGATCTGCTGGAAGAAGGAACTAACATCCCATCTGTACAAGACATCCAAAAGCATGATGCTTGGGACCCGCAAGGCCACATTTAACATTGCTTCCAACTTCTCCTTTGCAGCCATTCTGTTGCTGATCACTGAGTATGTAGCAGACTGTAAAAGGGTAGAAACCAGAAAAAATAAGTTTCACATACTAGAAGTATCAATTAAAAGCAATGCACCTGCCTTATACAGAGCCAGGCTGTTGGTCAATCCAGTTCAGTACCAGTTCAGTGGAGGCTGATGACTCTGATTTCTGATGGGGGAGGGTACTGAACTTTAGGCACTGAAGGTACTGAACTTTATCCCCCAAACAGATTCACCTCCCTTCAGATGAAAACTTTGAATGAATTCACTGACACTGGAGCCATGTGTCTAGTCTGACTGGGTAACAACTCTCCATGGTCTTAGGAAAAGATCCTCCCCATTACTTGCTAATAGATCTTTTAAAGAAAGATACCCAAGATTGAAATTGGAAGTTTGGGGGCACAAAGGCCAAAATTCAAATGCCAGCACCCGCTGGAGCACACTCACTGAATCCATAGAATTTACATGTGTGTTAACCTGTCATTCAGCAACTGATTTAATAGGGATGGACAACTGGATTGAGGGCAAACCATGTGCTCTACCCACTGAGCTACAGTTCTTCCCATTTTTCTACTGGATTAGCCCCCACTGTTTTTTCTAGTGTGATTTTTCCCCCCCCAGCACTGGCTGGCGGAGTTTTTCTGTAAGCCAGAAGCAGGACACAAAGGTCATGGTGAATCAGAAGTGCACTGCCTCTGAACTTGGAAATGTCACTTAGCTGTCATATTTACTGGCTTTCATGGATTTGCTTAATCCTTCTTTTTAAAGCTCAGTACCACTCCAACTCATGACAACAAAGTCAACTACACATTCCCACTTCTTGTGCAAAAGGCATATGTTAGGAATGGATTTCACCATCCTGTGAAAAATTTATGGGTGATCTATTAATCAAAAGATCAGTGGAGAACCTCATTCTGTTGTCTATTCAGGCCAATCACCAGTTTTCAACACTGATAGTTGACACAGTGAGTGTAAAACAGAGCAGATCATCTGGCATTAACTAGCAAAGAGAGCTAAATACTGGATTTTAAAAAGATCTGAATGTTTCTTTTCACAATGTTTGTATCTGTGCCATGTCTGTGACAGTAATCCTATCATGTCTGAGATGACACTCTAATAAATTATGAAAGCAATAGGTGATCCTTTCATAGCATATATTCTACCACACATCTGCGCCAAAATCCTCTAGCATCTGATGGGATGACAGAGATTGCCAAACTAGCCAGAAAGGAAGTTAACACATCTTGAGTTTCATGGCTGTCTACACAGGCGCTCTACATTCTAGATATATATCGATATACATTGGTACAATACTAGTTAACCTAAGAAGCTACAGGAAAACTAAAGAAATTGCTTTAAAACTTTGTCTGCAGTGCTGACCCCAAGCCAAAATGAAATTTATTTCTCCTTGCTAGCCTCAGTTATACCTTATCTCACAAAGTTAGAAAATTCTCTCTACTTTGTACTCACCCATAGTTACTTCAAATTTAAAGATAGTTCATTTCTAGATCCAAAATACAGCCAACATAAGCTAAGATTTCAACCAAAACTCTGATTGCATTATTTTGGTTGAATTTGTGCGCATATAAAGGTGGAGGGGAGGCATGCAGCCTGTGAGCCTGGTGCAGATCCTAGCTCCCTTTTTGCAGCCCCCCCCAAGACACCCTCAAAGCCCCTGGACACCCAGGAAATCATGGAGCGTAAAAATGGCCCCCAAATGGTCCAAACCGCCACAAACTCCACCAAAATGTAGAGGGTGGGCTTTGTTTGTCTCCCCACAACTCCCCAACATGGAAAAAAGTCCCCAAATAAAGTTAAATCAAAACCAGATAAGAGGAAAATAAAGCCAAACCAAGTTATTTTACACAAACACAAACACGCACACACACAAAAAGAAAAAGAGAATTCCACAACTCTAACAATTGAGGATTATTTCTTAGTGGAGTATTAGACAAAAAACAACAAACGATCTGTAAACAGACCCCAACACATTTGTTAAGATTTGCCCTATTGCTGATTGTAGTATTGTCTGATACACAGAGTCAATCCTGTTCAGTTGAGCTTATTCTCAGGTAAGTGTGTGTAATTCAAACTTCTCCTTTGTCACAACTTTGATATATGGGACAGTACTAGTGATACATTATTAGGTGCCACTAGTAGTGCTGGACACTGGCAAAGACAGGTACAGGACTGAGTAGATGTCACTGCAGCAGCTCTCTCAGACAATCTGGGGACAGTTCAATTAGAGATATTTGGGGATAAAGTCTCAAAATTCACCCATGCATTTCTTTTTTCATCCTGGAAAAAGTCCTCATGTTTAAGCGATCTATACGTAGCACAAATTAATTCATGAAACTGGGTAACTTTATTTGCATTCGGCCCCAATTCAAGAAGGTATAATATTTTATTGCAACAGTGTTCACCAGACCACTGAGACAGTCATAGACTCCACTCAAGGTACCACACTGGGATACTGTGGGTAGCAACTTGAAAACAAGCCTTTTCACTGGTAGCTCTCTCTTGCTTTTGGAATCATTTCTCCAAAGCTAGGCTTTTCAATATCAGGCAAAGCCCTGTTTTCCCCAAAGGTCACTTAACTTGTATATTCTTGTTGCCTGGTTATATTTTTAACATGGGTTTACCTCCTGTCCATTTTAAAAGATCTTCTCAGATCTGCTGGCATAGTTTAGCTTCTAGTGCTTTAAAACTGATTGCCTTACTTGGTTGTTTTTTATTTTGATCTTATATTCATGGATTTTATTTGTATTTATGCCCATCAGCCCTAGATCAGTTTGGTATAAGACAACTAATTAAAGTCAAAGTATAATAAAATAACCCCCAAAATGTATGTGTATATGTATGTATGTGTGTGTATATCATAGTCATGAAAACTGAAAGTCACATTTAGTCCTCAGAGAGACACAAGGTAATAGTGCAAGTTCGGCAAATTGCAACAAGGAGTGAAATGCTAAGCATAGTCCTGCTGAGTCAGACTAAAGGCCAACCTATACTACGCAATTCACAACATCTACTCTTGCTTAAGAACAAGTGACTTGGTCACTCAGACCAAGCGCCACATTGTCTACTATTCTTAGCAAGAAGCCCAGAAATCAGCAAGAGGGAAACATTCTTCTGGAAGTGTCCACTTACAAGCCACCTACTCCTGCTGTCCACTGTTATATCTTGCTGTGGATTCAACTAATACTGCCCCTTGTAGGCAAAGTTGTGGACCCCATTTCTTCTCCTGTGATCTCTGTTCAGAAAACAGTTTACTTTAAATGAAAGAGTAAGACCACCAATGAACACCAGGTGCTGTAGGTTTTGTTTCAGAGGAAGGATCTGGCAAATCTACCTCTGAGCATTCCTTGCCCAAGAAAACCCTATGAAATCAATGAGGTTGCCATAAATCAGCAGGTTACATGAAGGCACATACACATACATATAACACACACATAAATGATCTATAGAAAGGCTTGTAGCATGTCTAACAGAGCTATCACCTTTTTTGCTGTTTGGTCAGCTAATTAACTGCCTGTGATTCCAAGTTGTTCTGGGAATCAAGCAGAAACATTGCAATTCCCCAAAGGCAAGGTCTCCAATTAGGAATTCTTTTAACACAGGAACTGAGGTGTATGAGCCAAGTCCAAGTCTAGCAATTAGCCCTGATAGTTAGCATATACAGTAGTTTTTCAGTAATCTAGTATAAATCAGACCAGAGAAATCTGGAAGAGCTGCATAATAAAAAACACAATGTTTGTGTGGATGCTTCCTTGCAACAGAACAATCCAGATGAACCAATGCAGCTGTGATCTGGAGTGATCCACACAAGTAACAATGTAAGTTATTATGCCATCTGCAATCATTCAGCATCATTCAAGTGATTGAGAAGTCCATGAAACCCAGCTGAGTAAAGGTCCTTTGCTTAATTCTTCGTTAGGAACAGCGGGGAAAAACTGATGAACACTCTAATGCTAAAAAATCGCAGCTACCCATTAGCACTTGACAAATCCAGAGGGAAAGGCCTATAAGTAATTGCTGCACCCAGGGAAAATTAGCCCATTAAATAACTTGCTGAATGGGAAATCAAACTTTATATAAATCCTACTGATTCAATACAGTGTCATGATGAATCCTTCCAGATATTACTCAACTGTAGCTCTTACTACTCCTAGCCAAGATAGCCCATGGTGAGAAACGGTAGGAGGTTCAGTCCAACAACAACTAGAGGGCCTAACCATTCCCACCCCCAATTTAGGAGAAAGAGTATATGCATACAACATAAGTCCACCAGTATGACACCAACATTATTGCTTAGACCTCCATCCTATGGAATTTCGGGATTTTCCATCCGGCAAAGTAGTTTAAATTTTCTGCCACAGTGCTCTATTGCTATAGTTTAGGGGAGAAGAGCTCTAGCAGAGATTTTTAGATATTTCACTAAACTACAGTCCTCCCTCCACATTTGCGGGTTTGACCTTCATGAATTTCATTATTTGTGAGGTGCCTGCTTCCCTCCCATTCCCTGACCTTTTTGGTCAAGTGTGCCGCCTTCCTTCTCTGTGTCCCAGCAAAAGGCAAACAAATGAAAAAGGGAGAGGTTCACATGCATGCAAGTCTTTCTCCCTCCGTTCTCCTGCCTGTCCCCCGTGTGGGCAGAAAGTAGCAGGGCACGCGGGTGACGGGCAGGCAAACAGAAGGAGCGGAGCGTTTGCTTGCCTGTTGCCTATGCGGGCAGAAAAAAGGCAGGGCAGACAGGTGACAGGCAGGTAAACAGAGTTGGGGGGGAGTGTTTTCCATTTGCTCGCCATCAACCACGTAGGCAGAAAAAAGGCAGGGCATGTGGGCAACAGGCACCCAAACAGAGCAGGGAGGAGAGTATTCTCTTCCATTTGCTTGCCGGTTGCTTACATGGGCCGAAAAAGGGGGGGGGCACGTAGGCAACCAGCAGGCAAATGGAGCAGGGGGGAGTGTATTCTCTTCCATTTGCTTGCCTGTTGCTTGTGCAGGCGGGAAAAAGTTAGGGCGTGTAGGCGACAGGCGGGCAAACGGAGCAGAGGGGAATGTTCTCCTTCATTTGTTAGCCCGCCGCATCTGGGCTATAGGAAGGAGAATGGAGGGGGGAGAGCCCTGGGAGGGAAGGGGTGGGGAAGTGCTCACTCAGGTGCAGGGGAGTTATTCTGCACCCTCAACCCTCGCAAAAAGTCAAGGGGCTACTGTACAAATCCCAGAACTCAGCAGGACAGAGCCATGACAGTTAAAGCAGTATCAAACTGCTGTAACTATGTAGTGTTTTAACAAGCAAAGGTGCAAGACAGTGAAGTGCAACAACCCCAAAACTATACTGATAGAAGATACACGGGAGCAGCAATTCCACAATATTGTGGAACTTTTTAAACTGTACAATGGGAAAACCCTTCCCCATTGTACGGCTGATCTTGTCTGTGTTGCTCCCTTCAAATGTCAAAGGTCCATTTAAACTGAATTATACAGAAGAGTACCAAATATTTCCAAAACACAATTTGCTGCTTTGCCTCAGAATAGATAGTTTCAATTGCCATCAACCATGCAGGCAGAAAAAAGGCAGGGTGTGTGGGCAACAGGCACCCAAACAGAGCAGGGAGGAGAGCCACCAAAACTCTCATTCATAACTAGAGGCATTGTTGCTCCAGTTGCTGAAGAAAGAAAAACGACAGGATGATTAAGACGAATTCCTTCAGTCACGGACAACGGCCTATTGTACGGAACTGCCCACTCTATGGAGCCGGCACTGTAGTTCGCAAATTTCCCCACTGCTGTTCTTTCTCTCAAGGCAAGAATGCTTAGGCATTTCACTCTCAAGCTTTGCTTGAGCAGCCTGGCAATCTGAATGGCCTTCAGTAAGTCCTTGGTAATGCACAGCCACTTAACCTTTGACGAGAACCAAGTTCTAGTGCCAAACATAATGTTCTATATTAATAAGGCTACGATACTATATGGCAGGGGTAGGATGTGCAGCCACTGAAGCTGTTTTTGTGGCCCACAACCTATCTATTTATCTGGACAAAAAAAAAAAAGGGTGAATGGCTAACCTTGGAAGCCTACAGGGCCAGCAACTCCTTTCAAATAGTTTTATAAAGGTGGGTTCACCCTTTAGCAGCAAAAAAGGCCCCTCTTAGTGGACGCCTAGTCAGTCCCGTTTTGATTCTTTTGGAAATCTGTGTGGGCCCTGGAGATTCCCAGAGGCAGAATACGGATCCCTGCTGCAGTTGCCACTCTGATGTATACTCTCATCTGTGAGTGAGTCTCACTGAATTTAATGGCCTTATTTCTGAGTAGAGGTACATGGATCTGCACAGTAAGACACCTAATCAGGCAATAAAGATACTATGAGAAGTACTACCACTTAGAGCCCATCTTGCAAGAGAATCTCAACACCTATGTACTTCCCAGCATAAAGTTATTCATATATTACTAAACATAGTATTTTATCACACCCATGTCTTGAGTGCCATAGAACATAAAACTAGCAAAATCCTTTCTGGCAGATTTCCTTTTGCCTGTCAGCACTGATTTGTGGCGGGTGTGGGAGAAATAGACTAGGAAGAGCTCAGAAATGCTTAGTGATATAAGCCCTTCCACATTCCAAACACCCATCCCAACCTACAGTACTGATTCTAGGGAAATCTATTCATCAGTCTATCATTCCATTACACCCATTCCAGGACGCATTTTAGTAACACACCACAGTAATGATGTCATATTTATTAAAGGTATGATCTATCATCTCTCAGCCTACCAGGGCTCTCAAGACGATGCTCTGCAGATAAAAACATTCTCGAAAAACAGACTGAACACCTTTCAACAACCAGTTTTTAAAAGCCAAAATTAAAGAGAAGAGTCACACACAATGACTTTCACTATGAAAATAAAAGATGTCTGGTTCACAGTACATTAAAGTTGTCATTAATGTCACCTTTACCCTGGGAGAAACATAAGCTGATTGATGGCTGCTGAAGACACACAACTTATCTGGAGGTTAAAATTCTTCAAAGAGAACAAGACAAGGAATGTCTGACTACTCCTATTTGCCTCAGGCTTGGCCCTGTGAGAAATACATGTGCTGAGTCTTTCCCACATGGAAGAAGATGCATAAGGATGAGTCCTTTGACCAGGCAAACATGATCAAAGAACAATCAGGTACTTGCAAAACATTAGCTTGCTTAGAACAATCAAGGTATTGCCACCATTGGTGGTGGGAGTGAGAATCATGTGGTTCTGGCGAGAATGCTGGATTGCAGCTTCTAGCATTCGTTACCATTAGCTAGCTAAGGTTGTGGGGACTTCCTCTCCAGCCACATCTGGAACCCTGCTTAATGGATATGATACTTATATTTACTTACCGGGAACAAATCAGTTAACTGTCACAGTGAAATGGAGCAAACTTCTTTTTTAAAAAACAAAACTTAATAATTACTGCAGTTTCTAGATTTTATAGTGGGCAAGAATTCTAAGAAACTGTTCACTGACACATTAAAAAAATAAAGCCAAGTGGCAGCAACATGAAAATATTTTTTTAAAAAATGTAATTATGGTAAATAAGCAGTAGACCATTTTTTCAAGCATTATCATCTCCATGGAAGACTTGACAGTACTTCACTATGGACAGATAGATGGTAGACTGATCGATCAGACTGCTAATACTAAACAGAGATGCACGAGAAAGTGTACATTTCTTCTTTCTTTTATACCACTCTTCTCTTTAAGCGTATAGTACAGTAAGTATAATCTAGTTTGTTTTTAAAAAAACAATCTGATCCAAAACTAACTAGCCTCTGAAATGTATCTAGGTTTGCCATCTTAACTCGCAAACAGCATTACATAGTGCAGTGTGTTTCACTGTGGCAGCAATAGAAGATTTTTAGTGCCTAACTGTTGCGTGGGTGTTAAGGAGGGGAGCCAGGGATTGGCTGCAGAAGGTCCAGGGGCACTGGTAGCTCACAGGCTACCAGTGCTACATCCCTGGTGTACTGTTTCTCAGTTATTGAAACCACAGGCAAAATTGCTCATAGCTCATGTTTGATTCTTCCTTGCAGGATGAGTGCTAGGATACACCTAGCTGAAGTAACAGCGAACAGAGACAGAGGTCCAGTGGAACTCTTTACCTTGGACGGGGTAATATGGTCTCAGTTATCTCTACCTAAAAGTAAATTTTTGAAGGCTGTCATCAAAGGGGCTACCTGTGGAACACAGGAAGCTGCCTTTTACTTAGTCAGACTATTTGGCCATCTATTCCATTTTTCCATTCTCACTGACTGAAGCTCCAGAGAGCTCTTGCCTCACAGGAGACTATTTCTCTACCGGGGCCATTTCACACTACACAATTAGAGCACTATGATTCCACTTTAGCAGCCTTGGCTGCATTCCATGGTATCATGGGGCTTGTTGCTTCATGACACACCAGAGGAGTTTTCTGACTTACAATTCTAAATAACCCTCCTTAAACTGCACATCCCAGGATTCCACAGGATGGAACAATGACAGTTCAGACACAATCACAGTGCTATAATACCGTAGTGTGAAAAGGCCGCTGATCTTTTGTTTTTTAAAAAACTGGTTATTCCAAGAGTTGAAGCTGGAACCTCCTGCAATGCCCACTATGTGCTCTGTTCCAGATCAGTGGTTTCAGAACCTTGAGTCAAGCATACACCTTTCAGCCACATCAAAGAGTGGTTCTTAACTCGGGGTCAGCAAAGCCCTGCTGCTGGAACCCAACAGCAATGGCAGCAACAGGGATGTGGCAGCAGAGGTGTGTGTGTAAACAAGGGAACAGTTCTTTGATGAAAGGGACATGACAGCAGCTGTATTCATATGCACAAACTGCTCCCTCATTTGCAAATGAGGGAGCAGTTTCTGAGGCTATACACCCCTACTGCTGCATCCCAGACAAAAGGGACACGGGGGCAGGTGTGTATGCACACCCAAATTATGACTCTAGCAACCAGGGTTTGAATCTCCACTCAGCCATGGAAACCCGCTGGGTGACCTCAGGCATGTCACATTCTCTCATCCTCAGAGAAAGCCAAAGGCAACAAATCTTACCAAGAAAACCCGCATGAAAGATTAGGATCACCATAAGTCAGTTTTCAAAGTAGAGAGACATGATTGCTAGAAAGAACCTGTTCCTGCCAGTGGCACTTTGTTTGTTGTGTGCCTGCAAGTCACTCGTGACTTATAACAACTCTAAAGAGAATCCACCATAGGATTTTTGGGGGGTAAGATTTGTTCAGAGGGGGTTTACCTTTGCTTTCCTCTGAGGCTGAGAGTATGTGACTTGCCCAAGGACACCCAGTGTCTGAGAGGGGATTTGAATCCTACTCTCTATAAGCCTTACACAACCAAATAAATACTTGAAACTTTAAATATTTGATTATTAAAATTTATTTATTAAATGAATCTTGAGTTAAATCTTGAGGGACCATGGCAACAAATTATATTTACAAGGGGTCCCTGGTAAAGAAAAGGCTAAGAAACACTGTTTTAGATATTTGTGTTTATACAAAATACGCTGAAAAATGAGAGATCTTCCTTCACATACAATGCAGCCTAGAAAATACCCACACTGTTGAGCTTAAGTGAAGAATAAATATTTGTATTGCCACATAGTGTATTTTGTGTTAAGGGAGCCAGAATTTCCATGACATTGCTCCTCCACTGCTTCTTGCAGTTTGCTACAAGTAGTTCAGTAATTTGTAAATCATGCCAAAGTGGAATTAAATGTACTGATTTCAGAAAGTTGTACAGAAGGGAACTAAACTACACATTTTGAAAGTCACTGGATATTTGAATAGGACGCTGCATTTTCCAAAAAGTTTTTCACCATGACAGAATAAATTAAAAACTTAATACACTCATACACACAGGAGGTATAGACTGAGAATCCTTCTTTGAAATGCTTTGGACCAAAAATGTTTTGGATGTTTTTGGATTTTGGAATATTTGCATATACGTAATGAGATTATATATCATTCTTTCAATGCAGGATCTCCTCTTTCATCAGGCCTTCTCCTCTTGTCTTCTTCCTGTAGGGAATGTGAGGAAATTAGAGAGGCTTGATGGGGCTGTGTGCACGCACACACCACTTGTGAAGTCTCTAGGTTGGTGTGGCATCTTCTCCCCCTCTCAGCTCACTTGGGACCCTGGACGCAGATTTTGCTTTCAAAGTCTTTCAGTTGGCTTGGTGCTCCTTTTTCCCCCCTCACAGCTTGCTTTGGAGCACAAGTACACACTGCTCGCAAGGCAAGCTCCAAGGGTAAAAAAAAAAAAGGTACGCAGCTGACTGAAAGACTTTGCAAACAGCCCGCATAGGCACGCTCCCAGTCCCAAGCAAACTTCCATGACTTCCTCATATTTCTTGCAGAAAGAAAATTGGGTTCCACTTTTCAAAAGTTTTGGATTTGGAAGGATTTCAAATTTTCAGAAAAGGGATACTCAGCCTGTGTTATCTTCAAGGCAAACAAATCATTCTAAGTACTGTTTAACAATCTGTTCAAGAGCCAAACTGTGAGGTATGACTGAAATCAAATATTTCATTGACGCACTTATACAGGACCCACTCAGGCACAGTCCAGTGCTTTATTTATTCCTCTGAAATTTTCCTGTTACAGAGAAACGTCTAGATTTTAGTCATTATGGATTATAAATTGTTGCAGTGTGCACAGAAGAACACAACCTTGGCACCCAAAAACTGACTGTCACTAAAATGTACTAACTAGCATTAAGCATTTTGAACAGCAAACACTATCAAACATATTATTAAAAAAAAAATCCACAAAACAACACACGCACACACACACACAAACACACATACACAAAGCCATTTCAAAATCTTAGTTTTTCATGTGGCAGGGAAACTAAAAGCTATTCGGCCAAAACCACAATCCCTCTCTAGTAGTAAATAAGCTACCAGGGGAACTGCTGCTCTAAGTAGACCAAACTGCTTGCAGCATCCAAATCTTAGATTCTGTGTCTATCAGAAAGAACAGCTAGATGAGCAACAGTCATCTGTGAGAGAGAGAAGCAATGCAAAACAGATGCACCACAGAGAACTGAAAGATGCTGAGTTTACTGCAGGAGCAACATTTGAGTACCCCCCACAGCACTAAAAACCATTTACACCCAGCTGGCTAGCACAGCACCCTTAACATTTTGTAGTAACCTTTTATAAAAGAATTTCAACTCGTGCTATTTGGCAAGACTGTTGTACCTGACAGTCTCATTTGGTGCCCCAGCAAGGTTTGGAATAACAGTGCCAACAGCATATAGAAAAATGTGCTCCTACTCACACTAAGATCTGAAAGAAAGAACAACATTGTGTAGTGGTTTGAACACTGGCCCATAACGCTGGTGAGTAGGGTCCAAAAACTGCTTGGCCATGGAAACCTACTAGATGACCTGGGGCAAGTAACACTCTCTCAACCTCAACAAAAGGTGAAGGCAAACCCCCTCTGAACAAATCTTGGCAAGGAAACCCCATGATAGGTTTGCCATAAGGTTGCAATAACTCAGAAACAACTTGAAGGTAAACAACAATAACAACAACAACAACAGGATCAACAACAGAACTCCTTTCTTAACAGAATTGGGAATATATATATACAGACACATAGTGGAACTGTTGCAGAATTGTCAGCTATCTGCTAAGAAACAATCTCAACCTTTTTGTCACATGAAGGCCGTTTCTGCACTACACTGTTATAGTGCTATTATTCCACTTTCAACATCCTGTGGAATTCTGGAGTTTGTAGTTTACTGAGGCCAAAGAGCTCTCTGTCTGAGAATTCTAAATGCCCCTCTCTAACTTACAAACCCAGGATTCCATAGGGTGTTGAAAGTGGAATAACAGCACTATAATAGTGTAGTGCAGAAATGACCAAAGACTGTACCTAGAGACAGGAATTAAAATGCAACCTTGAAAACTGCAAGCTGGTCCAAGATCTGCAAATAATACTTCCAGATATCTCACTAAAATACTTCAGCACTGTGAAAACTATTGCAAATACAGCTTGTACTGTGCCTGTCAAGTTAGCGAAATACTTCAGGTCTCCAAGAATGCTACTCTCTCTCCAGTGCAAGAAAGCAGCTCCAAGAGAAGAATTCTTGCGGCGACTTTACAGGTTATACTTGGAAGACGTCAATGTGTATATGCCTAACAATTCCTGTCTCAGCTTGTCAACACTAGCAGGCTATCACAAAGAAGGGAAGCAGAGATGGGAAGAAGGATGATTCTACCAGCACTGTTGAAAGACTACCTGCTTTTTTCCGCTTTCTTCCTTTTCCATTTTTCCTTTTGCGACATGCATGTTTACATTGTAAGCCTAAAGGCAGGGCCTGCCTAGTTTTTATGTATGTTTATCCATTACTTCAAAGGAATGTAACATAAAGTTTGCCCTATGAATGCTCTGCTTCGATTTACAGTATATTCTTTTTTAAGAAGGAGCTAAGAAATACCATAGATCATCTTCTGTAGTGGAAAACTGTAAGATACCTAAGGCAACTAGAGCAGTCTTTACAGAAGCACATAAGCATACAAGTCAAAAGATGAAAAAATATGTGAACCACCTCAAAGAAGCAAATCCAAATTGCTATTCCATGCATTTACAAGCATATCTGAACCACACAATTATATCAGTCTAACAGCACTTTTAACTGTCATATGTCCATCTTAAAGAATTCTGGGTACTGTAGTATACTGATGTACTTAGAATTCCCTGGTAGACAGTTCTAATGCATTGCCTTGAACCACAGTTCCCACTGTACCTTAACTTAATTCTCAGTTCCCTTCTTTAAGGTATCTTGGGAACTGCAATTCAAGGAAAACACTAAGAATTTTTTGCCAAAGTGTCCTGAGAAGAGATACTGAGGTTAAATCAAGAGAGAATATTACAGTTCTTTTTAGCAGAAAATTCTAAATATCTCACTAAACTACAAATCCCTGGATTTCTCAGAATAAAACCATGACAGTTAAAGTGCTATCAACTGAGAAATCTTAAAACAGCCTTTCCCAACCTATACATTCCAGATGTATTGGACTACAGCTTCCAGAACCGCACAGCCAACTACTTTGTGATTTGATGTCCAGCATATTTGGAGGGTACTATATTAGGGAAAACTAATCTTAGGCTGCATATGGTTTTACATGTGATTTCTGCAAATAGACACAAATTCTAAAGATCTTGTTTTAACAAGCAAACAGTGTGAAACCTGCAAGATGTGTACCTAGATGCAGAAATGAAGAAACTTTAAAGAGCTCCAGTAAGAAATGGCATGTGTAGTGTTCCACTGTATTTTGCTGCACAATACAGATCTGATCCTGCAAATACTTGAGGAAAACTACCTAAAAATTAACCACAATGAAATGCATAAGCAATTTTATGTACATTAGTAGAAAATCTGGAATTAAAAAAATATTTCACAGAAGCCATTCTTGTAAACAATATGGTACATTATTTGCCAAAGAAGATCTCAGAGACTCAAACATTCTACTGTTTTCTCAGTAAAATTTTGACAACTTGCAAAGTAAGTACAGTACAAATTGAATGGCATCCTTGTCAAACGCTTTTACTGTGTAAATCAAGCACACATAAAAACGACATCTGACTTTACATCTTGTCAGAAAGTATTGGTACTTGGAAGCTAATACTGCTTGACAATATCTAGCAGTACATTGGTTCAAAGGAGCACTTGAAACATAAAAGATTAGTTCAGGTTCTAACAGGACAAACTACCAACACACCAATTATAAAGTACGACAGTCAAGAATTCAAAGTAAATTGAGCTAAGGATGTTTTCTTAAAGGACAATGCACAATATAAGAAGGTGAAACACCTCTGTACAGGACATACAAATGCTACATTAATTCTTCTCCAGAGACATGAGACTGAAGGGAACTGAAACATCCTATTTACATTGCCTTGAAGGTGTGGGGAAGATGGCAGAGACATCATTCTCTGGTGTCTACTCAAAAACTGTGAGACAGATTGAAAAATGCTCCCATTTTTTCTAAAGCAAAACCAAATTCCTTTCAAAGACATTATAAAGTGCTGTAATGCTTTATATATATATATATATAGAGAGAGAGAGAGAGAGAGAGAGAGAGAGAGAACTCTGCCTTTCCTATTGTGTAGGGTTTTCACATGCAAGGCCACAGCCATGGTCTGCTAACTTTTTTTCAGCAAGACTTCAGTGGTTTTAACAAGCACAAGACAAGCAGAGGTACAACAGTGACGTTTCCCAGTATTCTTGAAGTTTCAAAAATGTTCATGTTTGCTTGTCTTAAAATAGTTAGAGCAGAGGACCTTTGCTATGGAAAAAGCTGGCAACCCTGCTTCCTCCGTATACCCTCAATACACACATATTCCCAGTAATATACGGACAATAAAAAGACAATTACAACTTTGCTTATTTTCTACAGTTTTTAAAAGTCACATCTGGACAAGGCAATGATCATCATCTGTAGTCTAAGGACCTCATTCATTAAATTCAACAGATGTACTCGTAAGATGTATTCAGAAATGCAGTGTTATATTCTGCAGGGAAACCTAAACGGGCATATTAACATAACTTCTGCAGTAGATCATCCACTATTATTATATATACGTGTGTGTGTGTGTGTGTGTGTGTGTGTGTGTGTACACATGTATTTATGTTGGTGAGAGCAAATCTGCAAAGGAGTACAACTAAATGGCTCCCATTATTTTTTTTCATAAATGTAGAAGCATGTTAAATTACCTTTAGAGTTAAGTTTTCTTCTAAGCCAGTCTGTCTCCTTAGCGCACATGATTGTTACTGGTCAGAGGACAAAGTAATGCCCAATGAAAACACAGTTCTCCAAAAACTACCTATCTGTCAAAAGAACACTTGGGAAATGCAACAGAACTGCAGTCCCAATGGGAATTTTCTCCCTAAGCATTACAGGCACTAATTTAAGAAAAGTGAAGGTATTTAGAAGCATTAAAACTGGTGGCACAAGACAGATGCACAAGTAGAGTGCACTGCTCACTAGACCGACAATCGGGGAATAAGCCTTACATAAGCGTTTGCTTTTACATACAGTTGAGCCACGGGGGGGGGGGGTTCCACGCAGGAAACTGAGAAGGTTTTGCAGGAGGGGGATTCCAAAATGTTTCTTCTTCACAATGAATACCCAAAGGAGGGTAGCCTTCGAATCTGGCCCCCCTTTCGATTCTGGCCACACCATTTTCTTAGCAATCCTTGGATTCCCGAAGTCCACGGTCGGGGGATGAGGGTTCAGCCCTCTTAACTCTGACCACGACCAGAATGTAAACAACGCCAAACCACGAAAAGGAAGCCAGGAGACCGCAAGCCCAGCGATGAAACCCAGGGGCCGGGTCAAACCCACCTCCTCCTTCCCGCTGCATTCCGGCATCCCCGGATTAGGCAACTTCCCAGCACAGAGTCCCCCACCCTCTCTGGAAACCGGGCCGCCCCCTGACCACGGTCCCCCTTCCTTCCTCGGGAACTCAGAGGGGTCTCCCTCCGCCTCCCGCCCTCAGAGCCTTTCCGTTCACCGACGACGCCTCTGCCGCGCGACGACCCCCCTCCCGTCCCCCCTCCGTCGAGGCCAGCCGCGTTTGAACTCTAGTAACCCCGGCGGAGCCCGCGGCTGCGCCTCCGTGGCCGAGCGGGCCGGGGGGACTTCCCGGCGTGGGTCCGGGGGGCGGGGGCGAGCTTCAGCGCGCGAGGGCTTCCCGGCTCCTCGAGGGGGGGCGGAACGGGGGGGGCGTTTTGCGCGGCCTCCAGACAAGCAAAGGGCACCCATTTTAGCGGTTCAAGGAGATGCGCGCAGCTGGGGGGGGGGTATAGAGGAGGGGACGGGGAGCCAGCAAGGCCTCAGTCGGGGGGCGTTGGGGGAAAGGCGCCCTGGAAGGGAGGGCGGGGAGGGGGCCCGGCATCTCGGCCGGCAGCGGGGGGGGGGCGCTTCGCGGGCAGGGATTCGGGAAGATCCGGGGGCTGGGGGGGCGCGGCGAGGAGGGGGGCGCATCGCAAGCAGAAAGGCCACGGAAGGGGGCGGGGGAGGAGGAAAGCCGGCGCAGTGGGGAAAGCGGGCGGCGAGGGGAGGGGAAACGCGGGGGCGCCCGCGGTCCAGAGGAAGGCTCAGGATGCTGGGAACCGGGGGGGGGGTCTGTGGGGCTGCTCCATCACCTGGGCCGTGCGATCCGTCTCCGCCCCAGCCGGGGGGGCGGCTGGGGGCTTCGCTCGCTTGCTCGCTCCGCTTCCTTCTCTCCTTCCCTGGCTCCAGCCGCCGCCTCGTCCTCCTCTCCGCGGCTCCTAGAGCAGCTGCCGCGGCCCCATGCCTGGCCCGCGCTGGTGGAGCGGCAGTCGGTCGGCCTCCCCGGGCAGCATCGCCGTCGTCCCGCGAGGGCTGCGAGCCAGCGCTCCCCGCTCCATTAACGGGCAGCCATGGCCCTGGCGCCTTCGCCTTGTGCGCCTCCTCCGGGCCCCCGCCAGAGGATACGGCGCATGCGCACGCCTTTCCGCCGCCGCCGCCGCCGAAACCAAGTCGCTGGTCCTGCCGGGACTGCGAAGGGGGCGGGAGCGCGGCTCTTCCTCGCCCGGGAGGCGCCGTGCCGACGGGGAACCAGGGGGTGCGCCGCACCGCACCGCGCTTTGAGGGGTCGTATGCACGCCCACCCGCCGTTGGAGATAGGGCACTTCCGCACGGTCCCTCCCGAAACTACAAACCCGGGGTTCCATAGGATGTTGAAAGAGGAATCATAGCGCTATAACAGGCTAGTGCAGAAATGGCCATAGATCCCGGTGCACGCTTCTCTTTAAGAGGCACCGCGCCTTCTTTTCCGATCTGTAGACAGATCCTCGGTCTGTATAGGTGGACAAATTTGTTACCCCCAACTCTGTCGTCGGAAACACCCCCCCCCCGCCCCTTGTCCCACGGCCTCCTCACGCTGCAGCAGAGCCGCGCCACGCGCGCTGTCACGGAGGCTGGTTGCGCGTGGAGGCGATTTGGACACGAGGTTTTTGAGACTCGCCCACATTCAGTTTAAAAAGCAGCCGCTCCTGGCAACGTGTATACCAACCGCTGTATACATGTACCGCATCGCATGGTGAACTGCCGTGATGCCACTGATTTCAATGGTCCCCAATAGGAACGGTAGGACTGAAGTAAACCGTAAGGCAGGGCTGAGAATAAAAGCGGGCGGCAATCCAGCTGTTTTGCTAGACTGCATCTCCCAGCAGCCTTGGTCAGCACAGCCTATGGTGAACAATATTGGAAGGGAGGGTCTAGCAATCTTGGCCTAAATACCCTCAAGGCACCATATCCTGTCTGATCTTCTATATTTCAGAGGAAGGAACTGGCAAAGCGACCTCTAGTATTCCCTGCCTTTAAAAAAAAAAACTTTGAAATTTATGGGATTGCCATAAGTCGACAGAAGACTTGCAGGCACATTTTTAACTACTTCTTGAGGAAGCAGTTTTCCCACCCCTGCTCTAAGGAGAAAGCTTGAATATAAGGTAGAAGTTTTAATTATCAGAGGCCCAATCTTGGTTTGTTTCTTTAGATTAGTTCCATCTGATGATTCACAGCTGAATATAAGACCTACGAGCTCAAACTTGCTCTCCAAATGTTTTGGCCTAAAACCTCCGTCACTTCCACCCAGAATGGCCAGTTTAGGGAAGGTTGTAGCCCAAAACATCTATCCTTGTTTATTGTTCACAAGTTCAAGCAAACTGTTGTGTAGAATTAGTTTGGCCGTGCAATCCCGTGTGTGTCTATTCTGAAGTTCTGTGACTGTCAGTGACGCTCTCCCAAGCAGAGCTTTGAAAGTTCCTTTAATGTTTGTGAAGCATTTGCCAAAAAGTACAATGGGCCCCCAGCACCCGCAAAGGTTGGTTCCAGGACCCCTGTAGATACCAAAAAACACAGATGATCGAGTCCCTGTTGATGTAATGATGTAGGGCAGCAGCAGAGGTAGGGGCAAGTCCTAACTGGCGGGCTCACCGTGAGACATATATTTTTGAGGCTTCTCCACCTTCTTTGCCACTTCTATGGGACTGAAAATGCAGAAATAATTGAAAAACAACAGTATACCTGAGATCCACACCAGGAAGCAGTTCCGGTGCAGCAGGAGAGGTGGCAGCAAGACCCTGCCACCAGGCATGCATTCTTAGGCCTGGCAAAGCGGGCAGCTAGCAGGCTCCCCAGAGGTGAAAGAGAAGGACACGAGTTCCTACTAACACAATAACATGGCGTAGAGCAGCAGCAAAGGTGGTGGTAAGCTCTAGCCAGCAGGCGCACCCTAATTGGGCTCCCAGGCCTCTAGGGAGTATGCTGGCCACCCACTTGTGCCTCTGGAATGAAAAAGCAGAAGCACTGCAGCAGGGCCTCAAAGACACTTCTGCTCATTCATTTCAAAGGCAGAAGCGGGCAGCTGGCATGCTCCCTGGAGGCAGGAAATTCCAGTTGTGGCACAGCTTCCAGCTAGGGCTTACCAACACCTCCTCTGTTGCCCTGCGTCATATTACTATATAGCCAATACACCATACTACTGTATTAACAGCAACTCAGGTCTCTCTTCTTCTGCCTCTGGGGAACCCATCAGCAGCCTACTTTGCAAGGATGCATGCCTGGTGGCAGGGTCTCCATCTCTCAGCCTGGTTGCTCTACATCTCAGTTGTTTTTGTTTGATTTACTGTTTCTGCAGTTTCAGTCTGTGGCTGGTTATCTACAGATCTAAACTGAAGGCCCACTGTTACTTGGTGCAGTTCTAACCTTTTCTTATAGTCATACTTGTCTGTTTCTGTATAAAAAGAAAGCAGGGGAGGTAGGGAAAGTGATGGGACAGATTCTAGTGGCATAATTGGAAGTGACTTGTTTTAGCATGAACTTTTGTGGATTCTAGTCTACATCTTCTGGTGCACCAATTTATTAAGCCACAGGTACATACGAATACCAGGCTCTGTAGGCTATATTTCAGATGAAGGAACCGGCAAAACAATCTCTGAGTATTTCTTGCCTAAGAAAATCCTATTAAATTCATCGGGTAGCTTTGAAAATCTTACGAAATTCATAGGGTAGGTGTAGGTCAACTGGAGAATTGAAGGCATACACACACATAATAATTACATACTTGTAAAGATGGGATCAGATTGTAATAGGATGCAGAAAAATGCAAATTGTGACCGTGGTGATAAATCTTCAAAGAGTGTGTAAGGTGAAACAAGTCTGTTAAGCAACTTGATAGTTTGAAATTTTTGAGTCTGTTAGTCTTGGGATGTAAAAGCAATTAATGCTTATCAGACAGTCACTCCTCTTACAATATAAAAAGGAGGAAGACAGGAGAAGAAAACAAGAACTGTGGCAGCAGTACCTTTAAGACTAACTGGTTTTTATTTTAGCAAGAGCTTTTATTTATATGAACACACGTCTTCAGATGCATTATTGAGTGGTATTAAGGCTTCAGGTATAAAGCACATTTATAAAGTTGTGGAAGTGGGACAGAGTTTAATAGGATCCAGAAAGATGCTAATCATGTAGTAGAAAATTTTCTGAGAATTTTATTGTTGTATGTGTAAACTGTGATGAAAACATAGGTACTAAGAAATGTAGTGTGCCAAGAAACCATTGTCTCATACCTGTGCTGATAGACCGCAATTTATGAGTATAAATTCAGCTACTTTGCTTTTGAATCTGCCTTTGATGTTTTTTTTCCTTGTTCCAAAACAGCAACTTGAAAGTCACTGGTTTTACTATTGTATATCCAAGAAGAATAGTCTCTTCCACTGGTTTTTATTTATTTTATTTTATTTTGTCACACAATAATAAGAAAGGCAATTCCAAAAATGAAAGGCAATTTGAAAAAAGAAGATCAATTCCTTTAAAAAAAAAAAACCTTCCAAAGGCATTCTTAGCCTCTCCTCAAGTAAAGTAAATGTTATTTATTATGTAGAGAAAATATCAATAGCAGTCATTGCAGTGCAGTATTTGCAAAAGGGAATATTTCCATGGCCAAAGTTACATATTGCAAATAACATATTGTCACTGGAAATAGATTAAATTCAAGGTTCAAGCAAATGTCTGAAGGATTGTAGCCTTAGACACACAGCAGTAAAAATCAGTTTTTGCTAGGTAATGGGGGAAATACAGTTTTAAACATCATAGGTAAACTGTCAGAGCATGACTTACGATGCCGTGAATGTGCATAAGGCTGCGGAGGATGGCTGCACAGAAATCAAGATGTTAAAATCTCTTTATGAAGCAGCACAGCCCAAATCCGCTAGGTGCATAGAAACTGCCTCACTTCCTCCAGCAGGAGTCACCTCCCAAATCTCACTTTTAGTTAGTGATTATGGCAGCCTTTGAAGACGTGAGTTTTGAACTCTTGTCACTTCTCACTTTCACATGCGAAACAGTATGCACGTTAGGAACTTGTTTGATACTGTGTTTGATCTCTGAATCACTGAATCTCTGAATAAAATTATTTATTTATTTATTTATTTATTTATATTTATTAATTATATTTGTATGCTGACTTTCTCCCAAAATGGAGCCCAAGGGGGCTTCCAACAATAAATAAGACATTAAAAACATTTGAAATCTGCTGCATGAATGCTAAGTGTTGCAACTGTTTTAAAAAACACCAAGATCCATTTTGTGGTGATACCGTTATTGGGCCAGCCCAAAAGGCACACAGTATAGCACACTACCTTTTGAAGAGATGCAGTGTGGTGTACTTGGACTCAGGAGAACAAGTTTCAAATCCCTGCTCAGCCATAGAAACCTACTGGATGACCTTGGGCAGATCACACTCTCTCAGCCTAAGAAAAAGGCAATGGCCAAACCATCTCTTGCAACAACAATAGTAAGCTTGTTGCTTTCTATCTTACCAAGCATTGTTGTCTTTTCTAGTGAGTCACGTCTTCTCATGACATGTCCAAAGTATAACAGTGTCACTTAGTTATCTTGGCTTTACTTCTTTATCTTGTCTTGATTTCCTCTTGTATCCATTTACTTGTCTTTTTAGCAGTCCAGGGCATCCATAAAGCTTTTCTCCAGCACCACACTTCAAATGAGTTGATTCTCTTCCAATCAGCTTTCTTCACTGTCCAGTTTTCATCACCATATACAGTGGCCTCTCCACTTTTGTGAGAGTTTGGGGTGCAGAACCCTTGCAAAAGTGAACAAACTGTGAATAACTCCCCCTCATGGTCCCCCTCTGTTTCCCTTCTAGGTCTTTCGCACTCCCATTCCCTTACCTTTTGCCTGGGCACGAAGAAGGAAGGCGGGCACAGTGTTGCAAAAGGTAAGGGAATGGCGGGAAGCTATGGCCTTTTGCCTGGGCATGGAGAAGGAAGGCCTGCACACTCACACAAAAGGCAAAGGAACAGGAAGAGGAGAATGGGACAGAGGCACATGCACATCTTGTGAATAATCAAATTCACAAAGGTCAAACCCACAAATGAGAAGGGAGGAGTGTACAGAAACTGGAAATACAGTGTCATGGGCAATCTTGACTTTGGTATTGAATTATATACCCTTTACACTTCAGGAGCATGTCTAGTTTCTTCATAGTTGACCTTCCAAATTCTAGTCTTCTTCTGATTTCTTGACTGCAGTCTCCATTGTGATTAATTATTGAGCCAAGGTATGGAAAATCTTCAACTATTTAAATATCTTCATCATCTGCTTTAAAGCAACATCTGAAGCATCTGTGTGAATTATATTTGTTTTCTTAATGTTCAGCCTAATTCTGGCCATTTCCACACTAGACTGTTATAGTGCTATTATTCCAGTTTCAACATCCTATGGAATCCTGGGGTTTGCAGTTTAGGGAGGGGCCTTTAAAGCTCCTTCCTAAACTGCAAACCCCAGGATTCCATAGGATGTTGAAAGTGGAATAAAAGCACTATAACAGTCTGGTGCGGAAATGGCCTCTGTCTTTGCGCTTTCATCTTCGACTTTCTTCAACAGTCATTGTAAGGCCCTTTTCGCACCGCGTTTTGGAAGCAAAAGGGACCCTTGAGCGTCGCATAAATGGGAGGAGCAGTCTGCATGGCGCACTCACATTTACGCGATGCTCAAGAGCGTGACGCGCAGCACACACGCACCTTTTTATTTTCGGCTTTTAGCCAAAAATGGTGCACGCTTGCGCACCGGTCAGGGGCCTGGGGTGAACTTACCTGCCCTGCGGAGCCTCTGGAGCTGGGCTGGTCGCGCTTCCTTCCCCAGTGCAGTCTACAGCTCCCAGGCTGCACTGCGGAAGGAAGGGGCGGGGCGCGGGCGCAGCACTCGCGGACCAGGAAGCTGCTGTGGAGCCCAAGCAGCGGGGAAGCGAAAGCCTTCCTCTGAAGGCTTCTTGCGCGAGCACTGTCCCTCACCTCCGCAAAAAGGTAAGGTGTGAAAAGGGCCTAAGTCTTTGATATTTTCTGCTAGTAGTATGGTGTCATCTGCATATCTTAAACTGTTAGTGTTTCTTCCTCCAGTTTTCACAACTCCTTCCTCCGTGCCTAATCCAGAATTACATATGATACATTTAGTATACAAGTTAAACAGACAAGTTGATAAGATTCAGCCTTCATTCAGAGGTACATGACATGTAACTCTTGCTTACTCCCATTGTGTATCCTGCAGTCTGGCTGATCAACTGAGCCGTGAGAGCAGAAGCTGTCCCAGCTATGTTCCACAATGAGTGTTTCCTGGAGAAACAGCAACCTTGGTGGAAATTGCTAGTGGATAGGAGAGACCAAGGCCTTCCCCAGCAATCCTCCTTCCACTAATAGCAGTGGGGAAATAGAGATCTTTGGGGTAATTGCTGTGGCATGGGAAAAGCTTTCACATTCCCCCATTGAGGTCATGGTGTGCTGAGGTGGCACAAGTACCCTCCAACATCAGGACAACTGGAGAGGATGAGCACACATATGCATACATTCAACACTTTTACGTCCCCCAATGAAACCAGATGCAGGTTTGGAGGGTGAAAAGATTCTGTACTTCTAAAATCGTATGATAAGCAGTCTATCTGGCCTAAATCCAATTGCTAATCTGAGCTAGTGCTGGTCATGGCATCAGTTCCTGAATGATATACCAACATTTATATAAATTTATTCAGTTTGGTTGGTTTACTCTAATTGGGGGTAGCAGTTGGATTTTGATGTCTGGTCCTGAGACATTATATAGGTTGTTAGTTTGGCAAAATACAAATTCTTAGCTCCTTTGTTTCCAGTGTACAATGATGGTTGCTCCTCATTCCTCATGTCCTCTGTAGGGGTAATTCCACACACAAGCTATGATGAGATGTTGCTAATAAACCAGGCTTCACTCTAAAGCCAGTGTCTCCATTGGCAACTGCCTTTGCTGCAGCATATAAGATAGTTGCACAACTGACACGATTACTTTGGAAAGGGTCTATAAAATCGTTGCTCGCTGCTCACAGCAAAACCTCCAGTTTAAGTGCTTGCTTTTAATCTTTGGAATATTGTAGAAACTCTTTCTTGTTTGGCACATATGATCTTATATAGGAGTTTTTAAAAAATGAAATAGCAAATTGAAGCAAAGCTATATGCCTCCCCCAAAGCAATGGCATGCTGTTCCAGACCTTTTCTTCTTGTAACATTGTTTTTCTTTGAAAGATGTGCTTCTGACCCTCCAGCACTGAAGTGCATTTCTCCCATGTGTACAATATTTGTTGCTATTTAAACAAGTGGACGGACTTCCCATTTCACAGAAATGTTAGATTCTCTCTAGCCAGACCCCTTTCTCTTCCCCCACCCCCAATTACGTAGGTTGAATAGTTGTCTCTCAGTTGCTGCAGAACTGAGTATGAGGGTTTAGTGAAGATAGAAGGCACTATTCTCACTCCTAAACAATGTTTCTGTATATAATCCCTTAAAATCAAACAAACACTACTGTACTTCCCACATAATGGCAAGTTACAAGCTTCAAGCCTCCTTTGTGCAAGTCTTTGGAAAGTCTTCAAAGCACAGTCTTCAAATGTCTGAACGGGTGAACAATCATGAAGCAGTAAAAATAAAAACTCCACCGCCAGCCACGAGGTTCTATCTACTTATTCTGAGGGGTCCCTGGCTCCTTTCTTCCTGGTGACAAGTTCATCACATAATTTCCACTCATAGGCCATTTCCGCACTAGCCTGTTATAGCGCGATAATTCCACTTTCAACATCCTCTGGAATCCTGGGGTTTGCAGTTTCGGGAGGGGCCGCTTGGCCCCTCCCGAAACTGCAAACCCCAGGATTCCAGAGGATGTTGAAAGTGGAATCATCGCGCTATAACAGGCTAGTGTGGAAATGGCCATAGAGAAGTACACTGGAAGGGTAGAGGGCAGGGGTGGTTAACACAGTTAAGAACCTAAGGTCTTTCTAGTCCAATGGCCTATCTAGTCACTAGTTTTCTAGCCCACCTAGTCACAAGTACTCAGGCAGTTACTTCTAAGAAGCCCACAAGCAGGATACCTTCCAACAGGATACCTTCCAGCATACTTTCCTACTGCCCAGTTTTGCAGAGACAGTTCTGATTACTCCTCTGTTGTCACACTTTTTTACCTGCTTTTAAAATGTCTCAGTTTCACTCTCCTGCTCCCACTTTCCCCTCTTGTCCTCAGTTTACAGTCAGCCCTCCACTTTTGCAGGTTTCACTTTTGCGGATTTGATTATTCATGGATGATTTGCTGTCACCTCTGGTGTCTCCCTATGCCATTTTTAATAGGGGCTCCCAGCCTCATGAGACTGAAACTGCGAACAAGACTTGTAAGTCTCTATTAAAAATGGTTTGAGGGGGCACTGGAGGTGGCAGTAAGCCCCACCAGCCACCCATTTCTGCCTTGCGAAGGAACCCTGATGCCTCAAAGGAATCCACGGTGGGTTGAATATAGTGATCATACTTTTTGTGTGTTAAATATGGTTTGAGAGGGCCTACAACAGAGCTTTCCAAACTTTTCATGTTGGTGACACACTTCTTCGACGTGCGTCATTTTGCACAACACAGTAATTCAGTTTTACTAGCAAACCAGAGGTACCCAGAAGCGTATCTAGGGTGGGGAAAGGCAGCCCCCCCGATCCTGGCCTGCTACCATTACCCTTGCCAGGAAAGGCTCCGATGAAAGCGACGACAGGCGGAAAGGCAGCTCCCTCCTACCCTGTCCTTGCCCGCTGTTATTGCTCTTGCCAGGGAAAGGCCCCAGTGACAGTGACAGCAGCGGGTCAGGCTCAGGTGAGGGGGTCTTTCTTGGCTAGGGAGGTGACACACCAACACACTATAGGTGACACACTAATGTGTCACAACACACCTTTCGGAAAGCCCTGACCTAGAGTTATTCGTGGTTTTTCCACTTTCACAGGGGTCCTGTGCCCCAACCCTAGTGAATGTAGAGGAATGAGCATACTTCAATTACTACAAATTGTGTTCAAAGTGGAAAAATAGTTTGTTCTCAATTAACTCAGGGTGGTGGTGGGGAGCAGGGGGCAGAATCTTGGCCTTCCCAGCAGGCTTTGGTAAAAGCAAACTGCTAGAACCTCTACTCATGTGTTCTTCCTAATTAAGAATATTTGCCATCTTAACTGCACTCTGATGTTGCTTGGCCACACATGTCTCAATTTTCATCTGTGAAATGCTGAAGGCTTTGTATTGCTGTGTTAGTATCACCTTTCTGAAATACCAACAGTTCTTGCCACTCACAAGTCTAGACATTTTGCATGGACTGGTAATGGTATTCTTGCACCTCCCTGACCTCACCTCTCTCTGCACAATATTTGTGTGGTTTTCCAAGTTGTTGCATGTAACAAGCCACTTTTCCAATTTTGGCAAGGAGACAAATTAATACTCTCTGACCTCAGATACATTTGACAGAATTTCTTTCTGGAAAACATTTTCATCCCAAAACATAAATCCTCCAATGGGGAATACAGGCAGAGAGATTTTCAGTGTTCCAAGGAAAATAATTTTTTGGTCAGTCTTTTCAAAGCCCTCCTGTAAATCTCTTATGCTGTTGCTACAGTGTCTGGAGTTATAATTTTCCCCATGATTAACTGAGCTTTATATAAATTACATTTCTCAACTTTCAGCAATCAACCAAGAAAGACTCTCTCTGATCTCAGAAACAAAAGCACTGTTGAAGTTGGAAGAATAAAAGCTTGGAGGAGACAGACAAATCTCATTAAAATTTTCAAAAGGTTTTCTCAGAATTGAGAGATAATGTGAGGGCCCGATGACAGCACCTGGACAAAAGTCACCACCTTAAATTGGTCCAGAGACAAATTCCTTTGAGGCAACAGTGTCATGAGAGGAGACACAACACATCCTAAAAATGGTTTGGGCGGAGGGGGGAAATCTCTGTTTAGCTACTATAAGATAAAATATTTATATAGATATAAGTGCTTTAGTTTATGGTATAAAGCGGGCACTTAAAACCCCGGGGCTGGGATCTGAATGTAGGCTATTTCAAGCATCCGGAGTCAGGGCTCATTCACACTACACAATTACAGCATTAAGATTCCACATTAGTGGTCATAACTCCATTCTACGTAATCTTGTGATTTGTAGTTTAGGTAGGGGTACTTAGAATTCTCAGCAAAGTTGCTATATCACCTCACCAAACTACAAATTTGTCTCCCAGGAAGAATGGGATTTGAATTAGACCCATAGTGATATAACTGTATAGCGTGAGAGAACTTTTAGCCTATTCTACAGAGATAATAAAGAGCCAGTGTGATGTAGTGGTTTAAGAACTGGACTAACGACTCTGGAGGCCAGGGTTCAATTCTCCGCTTGGCCATGGAAACCACTGGATGACTTGAGCACGTCACATACTCCTAGCCTCAGAAAAGCCTGTGATAGGTTTGCTGTAGGTTTTCCATAAGTTGAAAATGATTTGAAGGCACACAACAGCAACAACAACAGAGATAATACTTGGAATCTTGTAGGTGCAGTACTCTGATGTAACTACACCAGCATAAGAAAACAGATTTGGATAAAGCTGCCATGAAGATAAGACAGTGGAATAATAGGTTGCTCATGCCTGGCAGATTTTACGTGCCTTCCCTCACCATCACTGCACTCTTGAACTCCAAGGGGAAAATGCAGAGCTTGCAAGTAATTAGTACCATACAACTAGTAATTAATGGCTGTTTTCAATAATGAAGGTAGAATAATTTTACATTGTTCCTGGAACTTGACAAGGAATAACCTCACTCCTTTTGTGGTATAACAGTTGTTTTTAGTTAATTCTATAGCTATGGGAGAATGGCTTTACTAAACGGTAGAAGAAGAATATCACATGGGCCAAATGTGCTATTTTGTATATTTTCAGGAGTTAATACTCTCATGATATCAACACTCATTATAAACAAACAATTAACAAACCTTCAAAATTAAGTTCACAGGTCACAGTACCCTTTATGCACGGTTACCTAGGAGGGACCTCCACTGAATTCTGTAGTGCTTAATTATGAGTGCAAAGGTTCAAATGCAGTTATTTAATCCATAATTGGAAATGCAAGTACTGTAATATTACAAAAAAGTGGTACTATTTAACCTTCTAGCTGTAGTAAGAACATCCCAAAATAGCAGGTAAGACTATTGAGCATCATCTTTAGTACAATCTTAATTTTTTGAATTCCTCAAAGCTAATTTGTCACAACCAGACTTGAAAGGCTTGTTACTTCCTCATTCACTTGCCAGAGCAAGGCTGGCCCATCAGCACCTTGCAGTCTGTTATATTTTTGTTTCTCTTCTGAAAAAGACGCTCTAGAGCTGCACTAA
This sequence comes from Cyclura pinguis, assembly GCA_030412105.1. NCBI lineage: Eukaryota > Metazoa > Chordata > Lepidosauria > Squamata > Iguanidae > Cyclura > Cyclura pinguis. The sequence goes on along the minus strand of CM059600.1, from coordinate 104,296,750 downwards.
TCTTTATTCTCTCTCCAGTCACAACATCTCTACTTCTGAGTAACTGTGCATATTGCTAATGACCATTTAACAAGGCTTTCTACCTCCTCTCTTTATCATCACAATAACCCTGTGATGTAGGTCAGGCTGAGAAAGAAAGTGATTAGCCCAGGGTCACTCAATGAGCTTGGCTCAGCGGGGACATGAAGCTACTACTGTCATCAGAGACAAGAACCAGGCTCTTGCAAGCTGTAACTGCTGTACCATACTAGCTCTCTTTGCATCATGCTGGCTTTCCTAAAAAGGCTTGCTGACACCAATATTGCAATTTTTAGTGCGAGGGATAACTATTTTTATTTAAATTGCCACTTTTAGTTCTAATTTAAAATGATGAAATTATTTTATAATGTTTTGTTGTATTATAATCAGTTATAGATCACTCTGAGTAAGGAGTCAAACCTGGATCTCCTGCAGTCCTAGTTCAACTCTCAAACTACTACACTTTATGACCAGTGTTGGAAACTCACTGGGTGACTTTGGGCAAAGCACATTCTCTCAGCCTTAGATGAAGGCAGTGGCAAACCTCTGAATACATCTTTCCATGTAAATCCTATGATAAGGTCACTGTAAGTGAGAGCTGACTTGAAGGAACGTAACAACAAGAACCTCAACAATCATCCTGTGTGGGTTTTTTGATGAGAAAGAGAAAGAGAGAATGAATGTATTAATGAAGTTAATTAAAACTGCAATTATATAGATGTTTACTCAGAAGAGGCACTAGAGATGACATTGCAAACATAAGCTGGATAATGAAGTGCACCAAAGAATTTAAAAAGAAAATCAGCTTGTATTATAGCAGATTATAGCAAAGCCTTTGATTGTGTGTGGATGATGAGAAACTATGCAACACTCCTAAAGAAATGGGTGTACCACAACATTTGATTGTCCTGATGTGTAACCTGTACTCAGGACGAGAGGCTGCTGTTAGGACAGAATATGGAGAAACAGATTGGTTTCCAATTGGCAAGGGAGTCAGGCCAGGCTGCATTTTATCACTCTTTTTATTTAACCTGTTTGCTGAACATATCATACATAAAGCAGGATTAGACTCAGAAGAAGGAAGCATGAACATTGGAGGAAGGAACATCAACAATTTAAAATAAGCAGCCAACATCATACTACTAGCAGAAAACAATAAAGACTTGGGGCTGAAGGAAGTCCAGGCAGAAAGTGCAAAGGCAGGCTTACAGTTGAACATTAGGAAAACAAAAATGATGACCACAGATGATTTACATAACCTTAAGGCAAATGATGAAAGCATTAAAATAGTTCAAGATTTTCCATAAGTTGGCTCAGTCATTAAACAGAATGGAGACTGCAGTCAAGAAATCAGAAGAAGACTAGGATTTGGAAAGGCAGCTATGACGGAACTAGGCAAGATTCTGAAGTGTAAAAATATATCATTGAATAATAAAGTTAGGATTGTCCATGCCATGGAATTTCCAATTTCTTTGTAGGGTTGTGACAGCTGGAAGTTGAAGAAAGCTGACAGGAAGAAAATCAACTCCTTTGAAGTGTGGTGTTGGAGAAGAGTTCTGTATATACCCTGGACTGGTAAAAAGACAAATGAATGGGTCCTAGAGCAAACGAAGCCTGAACTCTCACTAGAAGCCAAGATTACTAAACTGAGGTTGTCCTATTTGGTCATATAATGAGAAAACAGGATTCGCTATAAAAGACAATAATGCTTGGTAAAGTGGAGAAGGCAGTAGGAGAAGAAGAAGACAGCATTACAGGTAGATGGACTCAATCAAGGAAGTTCCAGGCTGTAAGACCTGAAAGGGGCAGCTGAGGACCGGGTAGCTTGGAGGTCTCTCATTGATAGGGTCACTGTAAGTCAAACTCAGCTTGATGGCAGTTAACAACAAAAATTCCACTGGACTCAGGGGGCTTACTCCCATGTAGATGCGGATATAATTACAACCAACACTACCTTTTGTGACAGAAAGAGTAGAAAAAAATGCCTTTGGGTACAATATTCCTATGTAAAAATTTATCTAAGGGTGTGACTTCACACATGCAGATGGTTGGAACAGTTCCAACATGTCTTGTAATTTCTTCATAGGAAGAAGAAGTGTAATTTGTTTAGGGAAAATTATATATTGCAGTCAGACAGCTTTGCTCACTTGCTTGCCTCCCTGCTTTGCCTTTAATTTTCACAGTTGTTTTCCCACAGGAAAAAAAATCACACAAATAGCTATTTATGGCAGTAGCTTCTCTTTTAGAAGGTTCTACTTGGATCCAAAGTGAGTGCATCAACATTGCCTTACTAGATCACATTGACTTTGCATAATTTTTCTAATGCAGCGTTCTGGTCTAAATCTAAGTGCTGATCCCAATTTAAGTAAACTCATAGAATCAATGGGATTTACATAAGGGTTCATTTACAATTTAGCAATTGATTCAGTAGTTGTTTTTCCCCTGGTTGGCATCATCAGTTGGATTTAGGGTCTTTTTAGTGCTTGGCCAAATGCCCTTGAAGACCATCAGCAAAGAGATGGCTAGGTCCCTATTGCTTATTCTTACTTCTACTTGGAAGGACATTGCTGTTGATTTGCGAGTTTTCATCCAGATAAAAACCACTGATTTCTCTGTAAATGTGTTTAAGCTAACAGTCACCCCTCACTTTGTAGTAAGTTAGTTTCTGACATTACCTGCATATTGTGTGAATTATGAACTTCAAAAACTACTGTAACATTTGGATATTATGGAACAGAGAAGGAGACATTGTTCTTTTTGAGCAAGTTCTGTTGCTGTTGTCGTTGTTGTCGTCGTTATGGGCCTTCAAGTTCTCTAACTTATGGCAACTCTATTGTAGGCAAGATTTAATAACTGTGATTGTGTGTTTACAGTAACTAGTTCTTTTTGAGAAATAGAAACATATTTACATTTAAAATTACAAGCGTACCTCAGTTAACAAACTTGATCATTTGATAGGGAAGCTCTTTTTTTCAGTGTCTTTTTACAACTGACAACCCCCTTTCTCCTTGTTCTTTGTCTATCTGGAATTTTTTTAAACAGCATTGGCAATAGGATGATGGTGATCCAAGGCTGGCAAAACACAGTCTTTGAGGGCAGTTTGCAGCACCATGTCAACAGTAAGCAATACAACAAAAATCAAGCTGGCAAAGGGAGAGATTGTACTGTAGCTGCTCTTCGTTAGCTGTGTGTGCCTGTCTACAAAAACCAAAGTAAACAGCAGTGACCTCCAGAATCCTTTACTGAACATTCCTGAACAGCAAAACAGAGAGAAAGGGAGAAAGTAGATAAGCCTGCCTCGCTAGACCCCCCCCCCCCAGCATGTTAAAAAAGTCCATAGTGCCACAAGTGCTACAAAATGGAAATGATAAGAATGGTGGAAGAGGGAAAAAAGTCCCTAGGTGTTTTTGGGAAGAAGTTTTCAAGTGGTCTCTAGAAAGCTCAAAATGTTTTTATTTACTTATGCATGGCTCCTCTGACCTGATTGTTTCATATTGTTCGTTTTGGATAAAAGCTTTCTTTGGACCATGTTGAACTGTACTTCTTTTCTGTGGTGTAAGAGTTTATCCCTATTCTTTCCATGTTATTTCTACTTTTGGTACCAGATTTTCTGTTAATGAAGTAACCAAAACACATCTACTATACTTCATTGACTGAGGTATACCTTATAGATATATATTACAATAAATGATGTAGTAATTACATGGGGGACTGGAATTATGACTATCTTTTAAATCTATTTTTCCCAGGTCAGATGATATAGCTGTATATAAACCCATTATTTCCGATGCTAGCTATTCAATTTTATTCCTGTATTTTAATGTTTCCTAACACGTCTGTAGCACACCTTTTCAGTAAACCTTTCGCACCAACACTAGAATCCCTTGGGTTTTTCAAGCCAGTTCAGATATTATTAGCATGTTAACAGATGAAGTTAGAGCACTTTAGTGTTTCATCCCAGTATACATAATTTTTCTTTTTCAATGTCTTTTTTATCTGCCAGTTTGTTTTTATTCACCCAATTTTTAGGGATTTTTTGGATTTCTTCACATCTGAATAGGGTTTCCCACTGAACAACTTAATATAATCACAAATTGTGCTATGACCACCTGACCCCTCCCCCTTGTTTGAAAATGAATAACTGCCAAAACAGCTCCATTGCACTCAGTGGAATGTACCTATGATTTGAATTAATAGATTAATTTATACTTATTTGTAGACAGAATGCAACACCATTTTTCATTTCACAACCCGTAGCACAAGACATTACATGTGTGTATGTCATGTACAGGATAAATCTAGACCCAGAGATTCAGCTTACAAGTTTGCGAAAGATTTATTCAGGAACTTTAGAGTAACAGCAGCACATTCTGGCAATTGCCAAAAGTAAAAGCTTTATTACATTTACAGTATCTTATACGCAGTAGCATTACAAACTTCCGTGTGCATTTGGCAGCTAATTAAGATAACTCCTTTTCCACGCTTAGGCCATTTCCGCACTACAGTGTTATAGTGCTATTATTCCACTTTCAACATCCTGTGGAATTTTGGGCTTGTAGTTTTACTGAGACCAAAGAGCTCTCTAGCTGAGAATTGAACTGAGCTAAACTGCAAGTCCCAGGATTCCAAAGGAGGTTGAAAGTGGAATAATAGCACTATAACCCTACAGAGTGGAAATGGCCTAACTTTCTGCCGACCAACCTCCTGACCTTATTTTTTTTGTTTTTTTTTGTTTTTTTAATTTAATATATTTTTAAAAAAGTGAAAAAACAAACTTATACAAAACATATCTTACAAAAAAAAGAGTGAAAAAACGTACAATAAGGAAATATCTTAAAGAAAAAAAAACAAACCATAAGAAAACATACAATACATACTTATGTAATGTTCAAATGAAAGGAATGGCATATTATATAGTTATCACATAATGTCATGATGTTATTCAGTTAATAAAATATATTTATATCATGGTGACGCTAACAAATACATAAGATCTTAGCATCATATATAGATATACTAAATGACTTTTTAACCAAAGATCAGTCTGAACCCTATACCGTTTACCATCTTCATTATATTTCTTGTTTCAACCTCCTGACCCTATGGAATCCTGGCCGGCCCCTCCCTGAACTGCAAACCCCAGGATTCCATAGGATGTTGAAAGTGGAATGATAGCGCTATAACGATCTAGTGCGGAAACGGCCAATGAGAGTTTGAAACAGCGGGAGCTCCTCTCTTTGCCGCTGCCGCTTCTGTCGGGGCGGGAGAGGGCCAAGCGACCGCTCCATGCCGGCGCCGGCGCCGACATGGCGTCCTTTCTACGGCGAGGTCGCGTCTGCCTCGCTCGTCGCGTCCACAAACACCGGCTCCTGCCATACGAGCTCGGAAATGCTAGACCGGCGCGCTCTTCTTGCCATTTCCTGCGTCTGTGTTTCCACAGGCCCCGACCCTCACTTCCAGGTCCTTCAACAAGTGCTTCCGGTTCGCGCGGGGCCTCGGCTTTCGGCTTCTGGTCTGCGGGACGGCCGCTGGCGGGGTGAGGTGGGCCGCCGCGTCTCTCCTCGTTCTGGGTTCCCCCGGTGCCCGAGGGAGCCGTCGTGGCCACTGGGCGGGGATTTTCGCTCTGCCGCCCGGCTGCCTCGGTTTCGCCGATGCCGGTGGTGGCACCGCCAACCGGTTGTCCTGACAAACAAGGAGCGCCCCATAAGCTCCCTCCCTCCCTCCCCGCCGAGGGTCGGCGGGAGTTTCCTATCGACACTGTTTGTTTATTTCGTTTGTGTTCCGCCTTCCGCCCGGAACAGGACTCAAGGCAGCTTGAAACAAATGAGAACAAAGTGACCTGGGCATGAAGTCGCACCGAATTTGGTGGGCTTCCTTCTCAGGGAGCGGGACTGGGCTACTGTAGGCGCTTAGACTGCCAGCCTCTGTACTGGGAATTCGGCTTATTCATTTGCTCGTCGCACAGCCCTTCGGGTTTTATGGGCTCTTAATGTAGGGGATGGTGGGGAGCTGCCGCGGGGTGGCTTTTTCTCCTCCTAGGCTGCCTTAAATAAAGCCGGACTGCTATCGTGTACGATGGCTGAAAGGTTAGGAAGAGCGGTCTTCCCAGTTCTGCCTGGAGGTGCCATAGAGGGAGCGCAGGAGCTTTTGCACGCAGAGCGTGTGCGTTACCACTGAGCTGTGGGTCCTTCTGGAAAGGAAACTAAACTTGGGAGTTCTCCTCTCTGTGTATCTAAAATGTATAGGGGCACTGTCTTAATCAGGACTTTGCCAAAATTGTCCTAACATCAGGAGCAGTTTTAATAGTAGGATTCTAAAATCCACCCTTACCTTGGATCAAAATTTTTTTTGGCATTTCGTAAGCTTGTATAAGTTAATTTTTGCATATGTCGGAACACCTCACTTTTTTTTTTAACTTATATTCCACTTTTCTCCTTGTGCAGGACCCAAGGCTACTAGGCTGAATATTTCCTGCACACATCGTAAAGTTAAAGGTACTCATAACAGTTTAATCATGTGGTAGCTGTATGTAGAGTTGAGAGTATCCTGCATTGTGAAAGCATGGGCATGGACAAGGGCCTTCATCCAACCTACATTAGTCTGAAGCAAAGTGTATAAGCGTTTCAGACAATCAAAGACTGTTATTGAATGAAGCACTTTACTTGATGTGGTTTGGAAATGCAGACAGGCTCAGCCATACATCTCTGCTTATTATGTGGTGTGTTAAGCTTCCCTTCAGAAGTCGTATTGCCAGAAGGTTTAATTAAACTTTTCAAATAAATTTTTAAATAGTTGGTTGTTTTTGGTCTAATATGTGTCCTGAAGTTGGGATACATGAAAGGGACTGTGCTGTTGAAGGATTGCTTTCTTATGTTTTCTCAGAGCTGGCATGAAAATCCTTTTCTGGTTTGATGATTTTATGTGCCATTTTGCTTATGAGAGCTTATTCTGGCTTCTTGCTTAGTTAATGCACCACACTCCTTTGGAGAATTGTAACCACAGGTCTGCACATTAGCAGATGTGCTATGGAAACCATATTTTTGCCAAATACAGGATGCTACTGCATTCTCTGGTCATATTTCTTTTCCATCTATTCTCTAAATCCTAAGTATGCACACTTAACCTACAGTGAGTGCTCTTAAATTCAGTGAAACATTTTTCTGAGAAGACAGGTATAGGTTTGCACTGCAAAATATATTCTAAATGTATATAGACTGTCAGAGGAATGGTCTACTGGTTGGTGATAGTTGAGTCCTGTGCATTTCTCCTGTGAAGTAGACCCTATTGAGTTTCTTGTGACTTCTTTGTAGGTGAATGATATAGGAATGCAGCCTAAGTATATATTTTTAGGTTGCTAATACTACCAAAATAAGAGAGAGTGTAGGACTTTGGATTGTTTGACGGCTGTTTCTTGCTTCCCCAAGGGTTTATTTGGAACATATGTTACAAATATGGCTGTGTCTCTTATTATAAAATGGGGTGGGCAGGAATTCTTGATAACCACCTTGTCAGAAGAAGACACAGTATTCGATCTCAAGCAGTCTCTCAAAGGACTTACGGGAGTGCTACCCGAGCGCCAAAAGCTTCTTGGACTTAAAGTGAAAGGTAATCTATGTTTTTCATGTGTCTTTTATTTGGAAGTGAGATTGTTTAGCTGGAGCTGGTTGTTAAATTAGCCAGTTTAACAACCAGCTCCAGCTAAACAATCTCACTTTTTTCTAACAGAAAAAAAGAAAAACATTGCACAAAATTTCCGTACTATGTTTAGCCAAATACGGAAATTTTGTGCAATGTTTTTCTTTTTTGCTGTTAGAATAGTTCACTGATGTATTAACATGTGTATGCAAAGCAAGAAAGGAGATCTAACACAATTCTATATTGTTGTCCATATGTTAACTATTTAATTATATGTTTGTCTTGCTTGATCCCCTCAAATCTCCTCTAAAGTAGTATCTATTGATAAGGATATGAGATACCTACAGCTGTCAGGAGGCCATAAGAAATATATTAGTACAAATCACTCGGGATTATTGTTGTTAACTGCCATCAAGTCAGCTTTGATGTATGGCAACTGTATGAATGAGAGACCCTGTCCTCAACCACCATGTTCAGGTCTTGCATATTCAGGGATGTGGCTTCCTTGATTGAATCCATCCATCTGTAATGTGGTCTTCGGCTTTACCTTGTACTTTACCAGGCATTATTCTCCTTTCTAGTGAATGACTCAGGATAGCTTACATCAATTAACCTTTCAATATTTGCATGAAATATTTGTGTCAAAAAAATACAGCAGGGACATGTAGAATATATTTTTTAAAAACACTCCAGAATCATGGCTTACTGTTTTGAATGTGAACAGAATATAAGTTGGCATGGGGGTTCAGTTACTCATTGGAAAAAAAATAAAGCAAAACTCAAAATGCCCCACTGGGCTAGTCCTGTGGACCTTAAAAATCTCAGCTTTTAGAATCATCATGACCAAGTTCTCAATCAATCTAATCTGGAGAGAAAGGGAAAATTGTCAAATAGTCACCCTGAGACAGAAATAATACCAAGCTGTATTCTTTAAATTATATAGGCAATATATTGAATTTTGAAATGAAGCCAGAGTTTTATTTGTTAAATATGCTAGGGCAACAAAGAGAAATAAGATGTCACCAGAAGATATTGTTATATCTGATAACTGCTGCAAGATTGACATATGCACAATACTGAAAAGAAGGGAACTATGTTGATGTAAAAGAATAGAAATTAAAAGTTCTGGATATGGTAGAGATAGAAAAGTTAACATTTTCACTGAAAAATAAGCCTATCCAGAACTTTGAAAGGGAATGGAGAGAAGTCTTGAGTTGGATAAAGATAGAATATAAGAAAAGTAATAAAGTAAGATTGTATATAATGCAAGGCAACCATGTAATAAGGTCATGTAACAAACCAGCAATGTAACAATGTAAGATGCAACAATGTAAGATTATCTTTTAAACAAAAACTATGTATGAATGGAATGTAAACAAGCAGACTCAACTGGAAAAAAGAAAAAAGCTTGGACGTGGGGAAGGGTTTTTTTTATTTTCAATTTAAAATTTAATAAAAATATTTTGAAAAAAAATTATACAGGCAATATATTAATACTGTTAAGTTTCAATATGCCTGTATTTTTAAAAGTTCTGTGCTGGATATGCGAGAGGAGGGGGAAGAATGCATGTGCAGGAAACTGCATATTTTCACTAAGAAAGCTGTGATACGTTTATTTTTAGGCAAACCAGCGGAGAATGATGTCAAACTTGGATCGCTAAAACTTAAACCTAATACTAAAATCATGATGATGGGGACTCGTGAGGAAAGCCTGGTAAAATGTTTTTTTTTTCTACTATCAAATGCACATTACATAGAAATGACTTCAGAGCTTGCTTATGTGTATAAATGAGAACTTGCTGTGATACATTTGCACACTAGATTTTAATAGAAAAAAACTTATTTTAGTTGCAAGGTTTCATAAGTGTTGTGAATGTATGGAATATTTTGCTTTTCAAACTCTTTATTTAAACTTTTATCGGCTGTGTTCCACAGGCTGCTGACAGCCTTTAAAATGGACAAGCCATATGTCCTCCTCTCAGGCTCATGGCTGACATTATTGCTTTCCCTATTGTTGCCTGTACATGTTCATGTGTTATGTTGTACAGTTCTTTTTAAATTGTGTTTTTTGTTTATAAATTGCTTTGGAAAGTAGCAATATGTAAATACTTTGGCAGAAGTGCATCACTTTAAACACAGCAAGATTGTTCCTTAATTCATCTTTCATATTCCTAAGTTACCTTTCTTTATAGTGAAGACTCACTTTAAAATACTGCAGATGATAGGAATTACAAGCAAGTGCCTGCTCTTCTCATTTTACATTATTGCCATTCTCTTCTCTCTAAACTTAAGAATTTTTTCTTTATTTAAATTTCTCCATGCCAATTTCTCTGTTCCATTATGTGAACAACTTTGGAGATAATGAATTTTCTCCCACTGCCATTCATCAAATACTCTTCCGAAATAGCTGTGATCTGTGGGTTATTGAAAATTTCTATTGTTTTCCTTTGCTTAAATGATTTTTCCCATCTCTGCGTTTATGCTGGTTATTGACTTGACTTATTAGTTTTATTCATTCAATTTATATTCTTGCCAGTGTAACATATTTTTAAGTATGGCTGATGTTCCTAAAAATGTGAGTCCCATTTGGAGTGATGGGGTTAAGAAAACAGGAATATTAATTATTGGCAGCATTCATATAGAATGGCATGCCAGTATTCCTGCACATTTTGGCTTTATTAGGAGTAAATTGTGCTCATGCTCAAAGCCTGTTCATTCTCTCTTAGGGGATGAAAGTAATGTCAATAGCTAAACAAACTGAAAGCAGGATCCTGGCTTGCTGAATTCTTTATCTGCCAGGTTTGTACAGCAGGGTTTAGTGTTGATTATAAATTGTGGCTTGTTTGAAGGCCACGTTCCAGTCCTTGATGACAATACTGAACAAACCATTTTGCATTTGGAGCAAGAAGACGGTGGACATGTGCTCTTGTGCTCGGTTAGGTTCAGTAAATGAAGAGTCTGACCTTGACTTTCCCTGTGCATCCAGTTCCTGGGGAGAAAATTTGCCAATGTTTAAAATTGTTTTTGTTATAGGAAGATGTCCTTGGGCCACCCCCTGATAATGAAGATGTAGTTAACGATTTTGATATCGAAGAAGAAGTTGTTGAGGTAGAAAACAGGTGAGTTGCTGTTGCGTGGAGGAATAACTGGATGACTAATAAAGATGCAACCATCACACGTTGTTTATGCTTTTTATTTGCAGGGAAGAGAATCTGCTAAAAATCTCCCGCAGAGTTAAGGAGTACAAAGTGGAAATACTGAATCCTCCTCGGGAAGGGAAGAAATTGTTGGTCTTAGATGTTGATTACACGCTGTTTGGTGAGTGATATGTCTTTGAAACATTATTCAGTTTGCTTTATATCCAGCTTGTTTGCTTAATATATTTATTCCTTGACATTTAGATTCAAACCCACCCAAGACTCCTTACAAATAATTATACAATGTTAAATAATAAAAATATTAAAACAAAGCTGTCAATTAACACTTGAAACAATCAAAAACAAAAATTTGGCATCCTGTAGCCCCAGTGAGAGGCCCATATGAATCTTCAGGGCGAAGAAATTCGAAAGATATGGGGCTACCCCTGAAAAGGTCTTGTTCCTCTTGCAGTAAATAAGTAGCATCTTGCAGCATCTTAACAATGAACATATTATTCTGGAATGAGCCTTGGTGGATTCGTCTGTTAAAATGAACACAAGTCCAGACTAAATCTTAGTTGTTGAAATGTTGCTGAATACTTTGTTTTTATGAATGAAAATGTTTCATCTTCTATCTTTATTGGTGCTCTGCAAGATGGGATGAGTCTGTTTTTTAAAAGCCATGTGTTGTTTTTGAGTTTTCTGAGAGAAGCACAGATGTAGCAATGTACATGAAGTAAATATGATTTCTGAGTAAAACCTATTTCATTATTTTATTTAGAAGATTTTTATCCTGGTGTTTGGCCAAAAAGGCTCCCAGATTAGCTTACAAATCATTAATTTGATAATATCCCTGTCCTCAGGCTTAAAATCTAAAGAACAAAACAAAAACATCCAGAACTACTTCCAAGTCTTTAGACAAGATATATAAGGAAATTTTGATTCAGAATCCGTCAACACAAGCAGTAATTCAGTGGCTTGGTTCAGATGTAATATTTCTGATTTGAACAATTATTTAGGATCCTGATTAGTAAACTGGGACTAAATTATAGCTAACTTTTTCATATGGGTGGAAGAGTGATTTAAACTGATCTGGATTGTGTGCACTGGATCTTATACATGCAGGAAGATGGTGAAGATGGTTTGTTTGTGTCCAGCCCCCATATTTATTGTTTAGGAAGTTGGGAAATCTATGTCCAAAAGGGGGTGACATCGTTATTTTGGACCGCACGATGGAGTAAGTTAAACTGAATGATGTTTTCAGAATGACTCTGCTGATGAAACGTTTGATGCTTTCCGGATTGTATCTTTGATCAAATTGGTCCTGTGCATAGTTTTCCTTTCAGGTCCAATATCTAGGGTTGCACAGGAAACCTTGTCAAATATGTTAGCATCCTGCCTATCAACTACAGTAAGCCCTCCACATTCACGGGGGTTAGGTGCACAGAGCTCCCACAAATGTAAAAAAACTGCAAATAAATCCCCAAACTGAGCACTCCCCCTTCCCTGGGCGCCCTGCCCAGGAGAGTGCAGAGGACAAGATCACCCCTCCGCTTCACTCTCCCATCCACCCCAGGCGCAATCATGCCACAGCGGCAAGGAGGAGAGCGCAGGGTACAAGATGGCCCCCCCTTCACTCTCCCACCTGCCCTGGGCGTGATCCCGCCTGCAGCCACAGGGAGAAGACGGCAGGGAGGAGATCGCTCCCCCTTTCCTTCCCTCTCCCACCCACCCGCCTCTCCCATTTCCCTCTCTCACCTGCCCACAGTGCCAGGGAGCAGAGCATGAGGGAGGAGATTGCCCCTTCACTTTGCTAACCCATCTGCCCTTGGCAGGATTTCTGGGACAGGGTGGGGAGGAGAGGCCTAGGACAAGATCTTCTCCCTGTTCTAGGAAATGGTAGGGAGAGAATGGGAGAGAGGCAAACCACACTGAGAATAATCAAATCTGCGAGTGTCAAACCCGTGAATGTCGAGGGAGAACTGTATTGAGAAGGAGCAGAGGGTGGAACTTCCTGCAGTTTCTTCCTTGCCCAGCAGCTGATTGATAGGATTTTAACCTTTCTGAAACGACTCCAGACGCAAAACTTGGGGTGCTCTTCTTTGGCTTGGGGATGCCAATCAGTTTGAGAGAGAATGTAAAGGAGAGTTGGCATCCATGTATAGGAAAATGTGAAATTCAAAGACATAGCTGTGTTAGTCTGGATCAGTACACTGAAGAATATCGTAGCACCTTTGAGACTGACTGAGAGAAAGAAGTTGGTAACATAAGCTCCATGCCCTTGATGAAGTTGGCTCAGCCTATGTAAACTTCTGCTACAAACTTCTTTCTATCAGTTAGTCTTAAAGGTGCTACAATATCCATTTCCAGGAAAATGTTAAGTTACTTAAATGAACCAGCTGGCTTTCTTTCCAGACCACAGGTCATGTGCAGAAACGGGGGTTGAGCTGATGAGGCCGTACCTTCATGAGTTCCTAACTTCAGCATACGAAGACTACGATATTGTAATTTGGTGTAAGTGATTTTCTTTTCAAAATGCAAGTACTGCAAGTAATGCAAGTTGCATTAGTGTTACCATTTGGAAGACAGGAAAATCTATCAGAGATGCCAGAGAGTTGGCTTGCATCCTTTTTGATGCTGAGCTTTTCTCTTCTGGTAAATTTTTACAGCTGGTAGTATTTTCTCTTTTGGCAATTGTGAGACGTGATTCACTGAAACCTTCAGTTTTGACAGGGAGGCAGCACAGAATCCCTGTGCAAATTGAAATGCCCAGTTAAAAGCATCCTCCATAATGCGTGTGGTAAAACATGGTGTTCTCTCGAGCAAGGACTGTGATCCATAAAACAGGATATGAATCTCTGCTGGCAGTTGGCATAAAAGGGGATTCAAAGAGCTACTTCTGTAGCCCTTGGGGATGCGTGGTCAACCTTTTGACCATTTTTTTCTGAACAACAGATCTCTGTGCATCATTGCAAGCTGCTTATCAAGTTTCCACTCATTTTTGGAAACAATGCTTGTCTTGCTGATTTTAAGGAGAGGGAGGAAGCGGGGAGGGGCTACTAGAGTAATGTATGTTTGCCACTGGAGAAATGTGAATCTCCTCCTCCTGCTTGTGTCATTTTACTTTTATTTGTTAATAAATTAGGTACGCTTGAATACACTAGATGTTCAGCTTGCCTTGACTATGGAGAGAGCTGAGGCCAAACTGAAATCTAGCTGAGATGAGAGAGAGAGACACTGCATCTATATTTTAGCATCTGTAATTCATGGATAGTAATTAGGTTATATCCAGATTAGAATGATTTGGTGGGAAGAGCAGATTTTAATAATAGTTCATGTGGTCAGTTATTTCAAAAGTCTCTTTTCTTTCAGCTGCGACTAACATGAAGTGGATTGAAGCGAAAATGAAAGTAAGCCCCGTGTCTATGTGTGGAGGCTTGTCTGTGATTTTAGTTTTCTAGCATTTTAAATTTTTCTTCAAATGCACTGTTTCACAAGCTCGTTAATCATATTTTAATTCAGGGATGGGCAACAGTGGAAGAATAGGAGGTTACATTAGCTTTGCAGGGTGTTTGGGAGGGCCACACACCTATCGTACCTAACCCTGCATTTTTTTGTTCCCAAATGCCCTCTAGAGGACATGGGGACATGTTTTAGGGCCTTCCTGGGTCCCTAGAGGACATTTTGGGGCCAAAAAAAAAAAGAACTTTTGCAGAATTTTATTTTGACCCCTGTAGGATTCCAGTGATTCTCCAAATATAGTATAAATATCCTCCATACCCCCAAGAAATCACTTTTGGGCATTTTTTGATTTCTGGGGGTGGGGGCACAAAAAAGGTGTGGGGAGGCCAGATGTAGACCATAGGCCACACTTTGACCACCCCAGTTTTAATGATAAGGCAGAAAGGTGTGGCAAAGATTACACCAGCATAATTGACTACATTGGCTTGGACATTAAGTAGAACTGCATGCTTGGGTTGCACCTGCTTGCAGAAGTGAGGGCCAGAGGGAGGCAATTTTACATTTCCTCCTTATTTGGATCTTTGGGTGCAAATCCAGGCCATGAGATACAGAACATTTACTATCGGATACCGCACCAAATTATTTGGCAGCTTCCATTTGTTCTCTGAAAATCTGATTGAAAGTTGGTGGCTACTTTGAAAGTCCATGGGAGGTGGTGCTAAGAAGTGATGTGAGGGAAACATAGGCACAAATTGATTCCCTCTGCTACCACCAAGAAGAGCCTTTGTTTGTAACCAGTCCCTTCTTTGAACAGAAGGAGCTCTCCCTTTTGCAAAAGGACAACTCAGAATCCAGGTCAGTGGGAACAGCTTCATGACATTCATCTTGGGAACACAGTTTAATGTTTTGGGCTTTTTCACTGTTTAAATATCTCTAAATGGGAGTAACAAATTTTCCTAAAATATGCTGGCCTGTGTTTAAGGTGAAAAGGCGCTGCAGGACAGCAGCATAGGTAATCTATACCTGATTTTCAAGGACCTAATGCCGTGGTGCATTTCCACTGCTAGAATGGTAGAATCCAGCAGCAGCAGCAGAAGAGGACAGTTGCACAACTGTACTCCACCTCGATATACCTCCTAACATGGGCTCTTGAGGGGTGGAAAACCCTCTTGTTTTTGGATGCTGTACAGGGTTGCAATGGACAAGGGTTCTAATGGAACATTGGATTTAGACCATAAAGCTCATAATATAGTGAAATCAGCATCTGTTTCTTTTCTGGCTAGCCTGCCACACTTTGTGGCATCCCAGGAGAATCCTGGCCAATCTGCCATATGTGGCAGGTCTCTGGAAGCTAAACCCTTCCTTTCCCTTCTCACTGCAGACTTGTCTTAGTGGGCCTGTTCTTTACTTGGCAGACCAAAAAATGTGATGCTGGACTGACTTCAGATTGGGGCATTGAAAGTGATGACACCACCACTGAAAATGACTGGTTTTTCATTGTGTGTAATTTAACCACTTAGTTCACCTTCACAAGAGGGGCTAGGAATGTTTGTGCATCTATCTCCCCCATGCTGGAAGTGGCTTCAGTGATATTCTCCTCCTAACAAGTGAAATGTGTGAAAACATGCTGTCTAGCTAAGAACATAGCAGAGGAAGAAATGGAGGGAGAGTGCTATATAGAACACTGTAATAATAGCTTTCACTGTTATCCATGTTTTTTCATTATCCACAGTTAGTCTGGGAATATATCCCCTGTAGATACAGGAGATGTATTGTATACTAAATTAGACCATTGGGCTATCACTGTTCATTGCTGTATGGTAATACGGATACAGAGAAGTCAATCAATTTTAAACTTTTTTTTTTTTTTTTTTGGTGAATGCTACCACAATACTATCATGCTATTTTACTGGTAAATTTGCTTGCAGAAATTATAATGTTGTGCATCCTTAATATTTTCTGTGTGTAAGATCTTGAATGTAATGAGCACACTTTATTTGTCCGTGCAATATACAGAGAAGCCTCAAGATGTAGATATGTGTACCAACCCCCAAGACTTGCTTGCAGCCAAAAACCAGTCTGTTGCCTGGCATTAGGAGTCACTCCAATGCAGCTGCTCAAGTTGTTAGTGAACTACATGAAGGATTAGGAAAATCAAATAGCAGGTGGAGATCCTACTGATCTGAGGGCCTTAAGTAAATCTGTCACATCCTTTCAGGTTGCTTTAGGTGAAGTGCTTTGAGACAAAGGAGGAGGCAGCTGACCAACAAGTATGTCCTTAGTCTTCTGGACTGCCTTAGAGCTACATCCAGGGTTTCTGGGAATGCTAGAGTACACACTCCTTTTCTCAGGTTACCAAGGCTGGTGAATAGAGGTGACCCTTTCTGGTCTAGCTTTGGGAACTGCCTGCTGTTTCTCAGTTTTAATATTGAGCATTTACCAGTTAAAAAACTGCAATGCAGTGGCTGCGGAGACTGCAGTCACATTTCATCTTTAGAAGCATTTTTAAGAACCAAACAGTACTTAGGTTTTAAACAGTGTTCCTCCCTCCAACCCCCTATTATGCTTTAGTATCCACTTTCCAGCAGCAGCCAAATGTACCTCAAAATGAATCTTTTCAGTTCAGCACCAACCCCTCTGAGATCTTGAATGACCTCTTGTAGGATTAATTGATGGTTTCCCAATGTGATTGTAACATGAAGTGAGCTGCTAAATAAAAATGGGAGTACCTTCTTTTGGTTGGAATAGCTTGAAGAGTCTACAGTTCAACAATGCTGCAGTTTGCCTTCTTGCTTTTGTTACTAGAAGAACAGCATGACCTCAGAAAGATGGAACAGATCCAAACCCATCTCCTCCATAAAACAATTATTTTGATACTTGGAGATTGCATTGACTTAGAGCAGTTTGGAATGCAGTGTCCACTTCATAATAAATTTCCTTGGAGAGTGGAGTAGACATATATTTTTAGCATGCTTTGGTTTCATCCTTTATAGCTCTCACTTGTCAAGTGAAGTATACAGGGTTTGGAAAATGCAGCAGTCAAATAGCTGAAGTTTAAAATGTCATTAACTTTTTTTTTCAATGCAGGAGCTGGGAGTGAGCACCAATGCAAACTACAAGATCACTTTCATGCTGGATAGCGCTGCCATGATAACTGTGCATACTCCAAGACGAGGATTAATTGATGTAGGAATGCTATTCCTTAGAAAGGATTGCCTTTTTATTTTTACAAGTAATAAGATGCATTTTTAAAAAAGTAGAACTAGATGGCCATTTAACTGAGTGTCTTTCTTTGTAGTAGAAACCACCCATCTTTTACATTCTGTGCAAAGGGTCAATGCATGCAATCCAGACATTAATATGCTACAAGCAGGTGACAGGATTAGTGCAGCAAGATATCTGTGGGGCAGTAGCTCCAGATGAGTCTGTAAGGATGCTAAACTATGTCCCATAAAAGAAGAATAGCTAGCTTGAGTCTTGTGGAGGCGCTCAGATCAGTTGTACTATAGGAAGTAGTCTTTCTCTTCTTAAGCAAGGAACTTTGCTTTGAGAAAATTAACACATTTGCTTCAGTCACCTGCAACTGCTCCTCAGACACCTTACTGTAATGAACTGATTGCTTGTTTATAGAATGTTGAGTTAATCACATAGGTTTGACCTTGGAATGGGTAGTGAATTACAATTGGGAGAAGAATTAGCATACATTAAAGGTATGCTAGAGATAGTGTTTCTTATGGAGATATCTAAAATTTACTCTGTTAGAAAGTGGTGAGATAGGACAACATTAGTTTATTTTAAATATTTTTTTTCTTTCAGTTTATGAACTGAAATCTCAGGAAAATGACTGCTTTAATGCTTTTGTACCTATCTGTAGTAAATGCAGTGAATAATTTTATCTAATTTAGTAACATAAGTTAATTATGAAAAGAAACTTAAGCTGCCATGTGAAGCAGACCTCTCCCAAAGAAAATGGGAGACCTGGATTTTGTCCCACTCCTTCACAAATCCATTCAGGTGATATCTTATTAAACAGTTTTTTGGCTGGGGGTTCTCGTTTGTAAAATGGGAATATTCCTGTGCAGTGTACCTTAACTACTTTGCATAACGTGGGGTGTACTTCCTGCTGAGTCTATATGTGATTGCAACCATAGTGTCTTATTTACCAGGATTTCACAGGTCTTGGGTGGGAAGGATAGTAAAGAGCTCTGTACAGTAAAATCAGAAAATAAATTGGGCAAAGTGAGGCATGTGAACTAGATGTAGCCCTCAAAACTTTTTGCAACCTCCATCTGTACATTTTTTTTTGAAAAAAAAGTTAATGTTCCCCAAATGGCCAATAAGGGATAAAATAAAATGACCTCTATGTCATTTAGAGGATGCAAAAGTTCTTTTTTTTATTTTAATGTGATGTGAAGGTGAACTAATCTGAGATCAGTAAAGTGCAAAGATGGCCCTCAGATTGCTGAAAGTTGCTCAACTTGATTGATTGCGCTGTTGGAATACTGTTTTAATTTGGGATTTTTCCTGTTTTGGTTTTGCAGGTGAAACCTCTAGGGGTCATATGGGGCAAATTTTCAGAGTTTTACAGCAAGAAAAATACCATCATGTTTGATGACATTGGACGAAATTTTCTGATGAATCCACAAAATGGACTAAAGGTGATTTTTTTTTTAGTGTTTTTGGAGAGCTGCCAACTGTCTAAAGAAGTGAAGTTCAAGTAGGTTGAAATTTGGGAAGCGCTGTTGCCAATGTGTGAGGGATTCTACATAATTCACATTGTCAGACTAGTTGGCCTTTTATAGCAGGTGTATTGTATTGCAAACGGGGAGTTGGGTGTTACATCAGCCATTGTCTAAAGCCAACTGGTGAGTTGATGGCTGGGATAGGCATTGAACCAGGAACTTTCTGTTAGCATTCCTGTCTTTTTCAGGCAGTCCTATACGTATCTACACAGGCATAAGTCCTCCTGAGTGACTGTACCCTTAGCCTCTCTCTTGTTTAGTGGAGCATGGGCCATTGTGTTTCTAATGGCAGTTTTCCTATTTGTGACATCTGAATAGTTAAAAAGTGACAGTGCTCTTCCATGCTTTTGCTGTCAGAAGTCAATGTCAGAAGATTCTGAAGGAACCTAAAAGAGATTTCTGTCAGATGTGTCATGAGCTAGGGAAGAAGTTTGGCCAGAATAAATTTAAGATACAGCACATACCAATTTTGAAATGGTTGTCAACACAGTTACATGTTGATATTGAATTTATTCTCCCTTACTGCTTAAACATGTCAGTACTTTTGGAAAGTGCTGGTCCTGGAAAAGACAGCAGGCTCTCATGATGTCAACATTGCCCTCTGTAAATCTCTCTCATTTTGAGAAATGATTGACAGAGGAGTGCAGATGTTTCAAAAGTGCTGCTCAACTAGATGGAGACTTGATGTAGCACAGTGCTGGCAGACTTGTTTGGTTGCTTCCTTTTGGGAAAAGAGAGCCGGTGTGCTGCTGAAGCTCAGGCATTATTGACAGCGAGACAAATTGGACATGACTGTTTATGAGAAATGTTGCTGTAGAAGGAATTGAGATCAGATGTTCTACCAGAGGCAACAAAATTTAATCAGCCATTCCATGCAGGATTAACTTATTGTCTGCAACCCTTTGATAAATGTGACAAATAGCTCTTGGGATGAGTTTTATAAGCCTCTCAGAAGGACACAAGTCACCACTGGAGACTATGGTGACAAAGAACATGACAGTGGCATACCCACTGGATTTGGTGTGTTGCATTTGAGCAACTGAGTCATCTTATTTTCTCTTGGATGGAAAAGCTGAAATTAACAGGGTCTGGGGGCAAGTCAGAGGCTACAACACTGTAATTGCAGCATAACACATGCTTTGACGTGAAAGGATCCCTTTTGATTCAGAAGGGTCTTGGGAGGCAGGACTATGACAGACCTTTGTGCCTTGAGATCGTGGGAATTGGTGCAGTCATAATAAACAGTACAGGGTTAGTTACAGACATAAAGAGCTGCCTTAAAATCTCAGAATGGGGGTTTTACCTGTCATTAAGGCTAAGCACATGAAAGAAAAGTATCTGGTATATTTTTGTCTAGCCTTTAAGACACAGAAGTGTATTTTGGAAGCTGTGCAGTGGGGTTCCCTTCCTGGCAGGGAAATCAAGAAGCCTGACGAGCAGAATCCCTGTGGCACTAATGAGTGTGTTCTTCTCTTCTGGGAGGATGAGGATGGGAAGTTGGGTGCTGGGAACTGAGAATGGAGGTACTGGCACAAGTGGAGTGGAGAAGAGAAAGGAGAAATGGAACAAAGAATGAGCATCCTCATACTTTTTCAATCTGAGATCACACTACTGCATCTGTTCGAAAAAGAAGCTGGAATAGAAAGAACTGTCAAAATAGATTGTTTTGCTTCTAGGATGGGTTTGCATTCAGGTGACAATGTGTGAATAATAGTACACAAAGAATTGTATGTGTATTTCTTAGGCAGAATTAGAGATGTTTTTGTCTAATACAAAGAGACAGCAGTGCAGACTTACAACATATAGGCCACCCTGTGTACTGAGCAGCTCATATCATGAGCAGGAAAGGGTAACCTTTTCAAAAGAAAGAGCTTTGGCTGGTTCAATTCTAGCAGTACGTCATTTGTAAAAACATTCTCTGTGTATGTCCCAGTGGCTTGATTCTTTGAGCTGTGAAAACTCCCTGGGTAACACTCAGCAGAAGGGCGAAATCCCTTTGCACAGAATCCTTAGTTGATATAAGAGGCCAGCTCAGACTTCTGTTGGAAGGAAAGGATGAAAACTTGCAAAGGGATCAGGTTCCTGAACTGTAAAGTTAAAGTGTTCTATATTCAATGAAAGCTAAAATGTTAAATTTGGTAGGGTCTCTTTTACAACCAACATTTATACCTGATTTCTTTCTCAACAGATAAAGCCCTTCATGAAAGCACATTTAAACAGAGATAAAGATAAGGAGCTTTTAAAACTTACTCAGTATCTCAAGGAAATAGCAAAATTAGATGACTTTTTGGAGTTGAACCACAAACACTGGGAAAGGTAAGGATTATATTAAATGTTATTCTTGCTCAGCGTGTCACAGGACTGTCAGACTGTCCCTTCTCTTGGCATCATCAAAAAACTCAGTTAGCAGAGGTCAGGACATCTGCATCTCTGGTTGAAGTAGTTAGAAGATTAGCATCTCTGGCCTTGAGGGAACAATGCACTTGAGTATGTTCTTGAAGGTGCCAGTTCAATTTAGTTGGCATTTTGCATTTTTTGCATACAAATACTTTGAGAAGCAAAAAGAACTTCAGACATATTAAAAGTCCACCTGTGGACAGGGGTTTGTGCACTGGCCTTGCCCCGTAGCCCCATTCTTCTTCCATGGAGCAAAACGGTCTGAAGACAGATTGTCATTGTGTCTGGCTGTATGCAGTCCTTCTGCCATTGTGAGCCCTATCTGAACAGGGTTCCTGATCCTGGAGTGGGCTGTGAATGCCTACAGCCAAACATAGATATGATTCCTCCTTCACACCTGGCAGCTTCTAGGCTGTGCAACCCACTGTCAAGAAAGGCTGGACTGGCTCTTTCCCTGATACCCTGCTTCTGGCAAGCAAAGATGTAATTTGTATTCAGGCAAGCTTTTGGCAGATGACTGAGGGACTGAAAAATGGGTTTTAATGGATTCATCCTGTTCTTTTTGAAATGTTTTTGATCTCATAATGTTTTAATACAGTACCTTCTTTAATTATGTTTTAGCACTATAACTTTTCTTTGTAATTATCTGCACTTGTTTTAATCTTGTGAGCCATCCTGAGGGACAGTCTTGGGAGGAAAGATAGGATATGGTGGTGCAGCTATTGGGAGAGGGGCAAATTGAGGGCATTGCTTGCTCAAATAAAAATTCTGCCCCCTTGAAATCTTTCTTTGGTCCCCAGATTTCTATCACTGCAGAGAGTAAGACACTGAAAGGTGTACTCAGTTACTTTGGATGCCTGAACTGTATTTCTAAATGTTCAACTGAGATTTTAAGTTGCTACCGTGCTGAAAAATTGGCACTGAAGGAAAATTTCTTTTAGGAGGGCAGATGTTTTATATTTTGTTTGAGGGGAGTGGCCTCATTTTGCCCCCTTCTTCTGGGTATACCTCTGGCAGGATGTAAGTCAAACCTGCTAATATATGAAAGTCACAGTTCATTTGTTTGTGTGTGTTAGTCAGGCGAAGACCTCATATGATTGGCTGTGTCAAGTGAAGATCTGATATGATTGGCTGCCTGTGAAGATTCTGTGGAATCCTGGGGTAGGCAGTTTAGGGAAGGGCCCTTAGAATTCTCAGCTACAGAGCTGTTAATAGGCTGGTTGCTATGGAGATGAGGCCTAGCAGCAAGTAGGATGGCAGTGTATTCCCTCAGGAACCCAACCTCTGTATGTTAATAACTCTGAATACAGATTGGATTGGGGAATATGGGGAAAAGTTACAGGTACTGGACAAGACAGTTTGGGGAATTAGAGACGCAGGATCTCAAATTTTTCTGACAGGTATTATCTATGAGAAAATAAAATTCCGGGCAGCGCCTGGTATATCCGCTAGTAAACATATGAAAATTTACAGGATGGTTATAGACCAGCATGCATGTTCCTACCCACAGCCCCTCCTCAAATACACTTGCATCTGCCTGCTTAGGGCTCATCCCATCATGAAATGGGATCATATTAAAACTGCAGCAACTAATACGCCTGCCTACCTCAGCTTCTGCACACATATAATAAGCAGCCAAAGTGTCCTTATTAAACTTAATGTCCTTAGTGGTGTGTGTGGTTTCTGCTGATGTGTAGGCTAGAGAAACATGCACTTCTCAGAATTCTCTAACTGCAGGCACTGTATATGGCTTGGCAGTCTTCACTTGGTACTCGAGAGTTAACGGCAGTTCAGCAAGAATGCATACCAGGCATTTCAGTATAGGAGGGACGAAGTCACCATTAAAGGTCTTTTTTAAAAAGAGATGGAACATTGTCCCTATTTTCCTGATTATGGTCTGACTGTTTCCACTCTTTGGACCACTATAGAAGTACTGATTTTGAAGGATTCAGCAGTGACCTTTCTTAATGAATTATCTCTCATTTTCTTTCTGTACACATAAATGCTGTATTGTGAACTAGCACTGCATTGTTAGCATTCTTATTATTGAAATATATAGATTTTGTACTTTGGAGCAGATATGTAAGATACCAGATGAGCCACTAGTGCTTCTTCAACCAGCATCATGCAGTAGTTTGAAAGAGATCTCTGTTGTTAGCAAAATATGGATCCTTTGAGTCCTACAGGCCTACCGATGTTGCTCAGTCCAGGTTTATGTATGCTTATTTCATTCTTATTGAGCACTAAACAGGGCTTAGTAAAGATTCTGTACTGAAAAATTATTAGCTTTGTTCAGTTGTTAGAGACAGGAAAGTGCTACTAGTTAGCGGGCATTAAAGGTACAACCAGGATCACCAGCTGAACGTTTTGAGAGTCAGTCCAGCTCTGCAAAGCAATACTTTCTAGTCTTGGTGGCAATAATTGCTGATGTTATCAAAAGCTCAGAAATCATATGTAAGATCCTAGAAAGCAAGCAGTTTAGATAACTGATGATTTACCCTTTTCTTGAGTGCATCTGTTACATACCAAAATGCATCAACTACAAATCTCAAAATACATTAATATTTTGTATCTTGAAAAAAAGGTTTCTCAGTATCCGTTTTGTGCACAACTATTTGTTTCACTTAAAACAAATGAATGATCATTGTAAACAAAACAGATGTCAAAGCTTGCATTTCTTGTGAGAATATTAAATGGAACTCTGTATGAAAAATTTGTCTTTTTCAACTATATGAGTTAAAATAGTGGCTATTTATCAGACTTTTCCTTTAATAGGTGGGAAAGCAGATTTCTTAATGATTTTGCATCTGTCTTTTCAACTACTGCCTTTTCAACAGGAATGACAGAAAAATGAAAAAACAAAAAAACTAGTGCTTATTTTCCAGAGTTTGTTGTAGCACAGACAGCAAAGAGTATTGTGGCTCCTGAAAAATTATGCTAATCAATATGTCAATCAAGGTGTGGCAAGGTTCTTTTTACTGCTACACATTTCTAGCAGATCAGTACCCTATACAATCAGCCCTCCACATTCAGTAGGGTTAGGGGTACTGGACCCTTGCAAAGGAAAAAACAAAAATATCAAAGTCTTTGTGTGTGGGGGAAGGGGGCCGAAGCATGGTGGGGTGTACAAGCACCATAGTCCAAACCTGGTCAGGAAAAGAGAGTGTGTTGGCATGGTGATCCAGTACTTCATCTCTCTCGCTTGTCTTCTTCCTTGGGTGTAGGATGGCATCACGTGAATGTTTGTGGTGTTGAGAAATTGGGGTGTGAGCCATCCTTACTGGTCAGGCAGCGACTGGAGGAGGAGGAGGAGAGGCGGGTTTTTAAAGGGCTTCGTGGCCTGATCGGAGCCACCAAGAAAAGAAGCTCCTGAAGTGGGGGTGGGCAGGGATTGGAGAAACTCCTAAATAATCAAATCCATCAAAGAAAAACGTGCAAATATGAAGGGCCAACTGTAGTTTCGATACGTGCATGAGTTACAAATGCACATTATTTCAGTTGCTGTGGCCAGTTGATTTGGACAAAACATTTGATTTTGTCTGCTCTACAACATGTACGCTCAACATTTCCAAATCATGGCTGAAAAGTTCCAACAGTACTGGCTGGGATGAGGCAGTCTAGGGGTGTCAGAAATTGTGCCTGCTGCTTTGAAAGAGGTTGTGGTTGCCTTTTCCAGAAAAAGACCTTGCTGGTATTTCCCAATTGCAAATGCCTGACAAGGTACTTCTGGTTGAAGATATTGCTAATAATGTTGAAAACCGTAAATTGCTTGGGACCTAGATACTTGAGAAAGTACCTCTTTGTATGTATCCCTGCTTGACCTTTGTTAGGTCTTTCAGAGTGGGCACTCTTCTCTGTGTCCCACCATTGGGATCAGTGGATTGTCAGAGGTATCCTAATTGTAAAATGCACTCCCTGTGAAGATCTATCTGGTGCCAGCATTGCTTTGTTTGGGTGCCAAGTTAAAACTGTTTTGTTCCTCTTGAGTATTCAGGGTCATGGTTTTCAGTCTGTCATTTTGCTTTTTTGTTTTGCTTGAGTTGTTGAACTGTTTTACGATACTTAATTGTTTTATGTCGTAGTCATGTAATTTTGTTGATTCTATTCAGCCCTCAGATCTACTGACATAGGGCAGCTTAGAAATACTTGAATAAATGAAATTGCTCTCGAATATGTACAGCATGTCAATGATGGGTTATGCGTATATCTGATCACATTATAAATGTTCAATATTTGTCTTTTTCTTTAGGTACCTTTCAAAGAAGCAAGACCAGTAGCTTTAATTTGTGGCACTGAAACCAGACAGAACATAGAGACCCTCTGACCTTTCCTCCTGTGTAAGCTAGAATAAAGTAGTGCTGGACACTAACTTAACCACCAGAATGATTGCTTATACCTGGTCTTCCTTTCAGCTTATTCTAGGTCTCTGTGTGTGTTTCTCTGTCTTCTGAAGGTCATTGCTAACAACAGAAAGGAAATCTGGTTGCGTTTATCTCTGGTATTACTATTTAAATAAATGCCACTTGTACTGCTACTGTAGTATTCCCCAAATTATAAAGACTGTGTTGTTCTGAAGTGGGGAAAAAGACATCGTTTCAGACCAAAAAATCCCAGCTCAAGCTCAGAAATTTTGTTATGGAGCCAATTTTGGTGTCTTCAGTTTTTAAAACAATTTCCCTTCCCTGTTATGGTATTTAAGTCTTTGAAATATAAAGTGTCTAATTATGTATTAGTCTGTCAAGTGTTTCTTTTGTGCCAGACAGTTTTATGGATGGAAAGCGCCACTAGAGGGCAAGGATGCTTTCATGTGTAGATCTCCATGATAAAACTGTGATGAGAGGGCAGGAAGAAGAATTTAGAAAACGTTCATGGTTGGTTGAAAACCATTTCTTTTCTTCTTAACAGAAATATTTCTAACTTTGGAAAGGTTGAATCTGAAGAGAGCCAAAGGCTAGTTCCTTACGGCATGAGCATTAGTTGTATCTTGTTAGGGTACAAGCTCTCTTGAGGGCAATATGCAGTCACTGCTGTTCTAAAATATCATTTAACTTGTGCTGCTTCAACCTGCAGTATGGAATTGTGATGTGCCCACTGTCCTGCATTGCTGCTCATGTATTTGAAAGCAGAGTTCCTCTTTCAAATTAAGATAGCATATATTGTTCTTACGGAGCTATAGCAGGTGCACTAATAATAATAATAATAAAAATAAAAATAAATGCCTTTTCTTAAAAACAGTGTTATCTTTTTTCTCCAGCTTCACTACAGGCAAGTGTCCTGCTCTAAATCTCATCTGATACAGAAGAGAACAGGATTTTAAATAGTAGCAGTGGTTTACATAAGTGATTCTTAACTTCTTCTTTACCGGGGACTTCCTGTAAGTATAATTTGTTGCTGAAGCCCTCAAAGACTTAACTCGAGAATTAAATATTTAAATTGACATTTAAATATTCAAATATTTATTTATTAAGTGGTTCTGGAGACTAGGATTTAAATCCCCACTCAGACAGTGGGTGACCTTGGGCAAGTCACATACTCTCAGCCTCAGAGGAAGGCAAAGGCAAACCTGCTCTGAACAAATCTCGCAAAAAAAAAAACCCTTTGATAAATCACTGTAGGATTGTCATAAGTGAGAAGTGACTTGAAGGCACACAACAAGAAAGTGCCCCTGACAGAGGGCAGTTCTTTCTAGCCATCATTTCTCTACATTTTGAAAACTGATTTGTGACAACTCTAAGGCAAATAAGAGTTTTCTTGGCAAGATGTGTTGCCTCTGCCTTTCACTGAGGCTGAGAGCATGTGACTTGCCAGAGGTCACACAGTAAGTTTCCACAGCTGAGTGGGGGATTCAAACCCTGGTCTCCAGCATCATAGTTTGGGCATGCACAGATACCTGCTGCCATGTCCCTTTCGTCAGAGATGCATAGGAGAGAGTACCTGGACCCCAGGTTAAGAGCAACAGGTTTACGTGGTTTGTAACACTCTTAATAAAATCAGCCATGGGTAAAACTATTGCTACAGATTCCACAGTGACTCAGAAGACTCCAGGAAGTCCAAGACTTAAGAACAAGAGACATGTCCTACCACATACCTTCTTTACATCTTAAAACATCAGCATTCTTGCATTTCACAGCTGGAAACAGCAATGGCTGCTTTTTAACACAGAAATGAGATGTGTGGGGCACAGATCTTATTTTTTTAAAGTAGAAAAGTGTTTCTTGCAGGCTCCTGAGTGTGCCTTTTTTAAAAAAAGAATAAGAAACATACCCTTTATTCCCATGTTTAAATTTACTTTGCTAGTGCAGCAGATTCAGTAGTGGGAGATGGTTTGTAACTTTGAATAGTTTCAGGGCATCCAGGGCCTACTCTTTGAGCAAAATGAGAAAATGAGGTAAAAATAATACTATAATATGCATGATAGCGGATGAGAAACATTAGGAAAAGAAGGCATTCGTGCTATTGAGTAATGAATCCAAAATTGCTATGATGTGTTTTGTATTGTTAAACTGAAGAAGTATTCCTAAATTCAGATTTAGAGTTCACTGGTAACAGCCAGGAAACATTTCCTCACTGTTTTAGTATTTTTTTTTAGTTTGATTGATGGGGGCTTAGAACAGTCACATCTGCCTCACTTATTCCAGAACAGTAGTCTTCAGTGCTCTGGGATGTCCCCAGTAAATTTATATCTAAATTTCATTAGATTATAAAGTGAAAAGTTAAAGACTTCCATTGTTATCAACAGGGATTGCAAAATCATTCCTTTGCTCAGGCTGCTGTGTTTAGTCGCGCACACATATATGGTGTTCCTTTCCTTTTAGATGAAGTTGAATCAGTTTCTGGATCCCTTGAAATAGGCCCAGTGTCTGAATATGCACTTCACTAGAAGTCTTGTGTGCTTGATCATAGAGTGAGTGCTCTCTCACTAGATCAGGAGAGTGCAGTTTTCTGCTGTGTGTGGGCATACACAGTTGTCTTCTTGTTTAAACCATCTAGCGCAGCATATTCATTTTCTGCAGCAAGCTGTGGTCATCTGACACTTCAGGCAGAGGTCTTTTCTAGCCTATCTCACTGTGGGAATGGAACATGTGTGTTTTACCGCCATGGACAGCTTTTTCCACTGAGCTGTTACTCTGCTGTGAAAAACCAGTTGTGGGTCACGTAGTGAAAACACTTGACCTGCTTTATGTGTTACCAAGGTTGTGTGCTTTTGGTGGGATTAGTGATTTTTGAAAGCTGCTATCATGGATTCATATGTAGGTGCATAAAACCAGTCTAGAAATTAAGGTGACTAAAGTTTCTATGCATTTTAAGTCAGGAATTATGTCAAGTGGATGGGCACTTGTGGGGTACTTAACTCAGAGCTTGGGAAAATTACTTTTGGGGGCTATATCTCCCAGAATCCTGAGCCAGAGTGGGCAGTGGACATGCTGGCTGGGGGATTCTGATATCTGTCACACCAAATCAGGCTCTGTGATTTTGCAAAATTTGTAGAATATCTTAACCTACTGCAAAGCAGGAGAGCAAGGTTTCAGTAGGTGTAGCTGTATTGTACAGTATCGTCTTTATATAAATATCTTTCACTTATTTTAAGATTTGATTTTTTCGCCCAAACTGAGATTCAGGGTGGTTGTTCAGCTACAGTAGATTATCTGTAGCATTTTCTTCTAACAATAAAATGGAATGTTTGCACAACTTCTCTTGCTGTAATATTTATGGAGAAGTTCTAGTAAACTGAGGAAAGCTGCAGCCTTTTGAAAAACAGGCAGATAAAATTAAAACACTGAAGCTTTGGGCTCTTCTTAGGAACATTGTAAGGAAATGTCAGCATTAAGATAACCAATATCAGGGAGCAACAGACCATTAAAATGCACAGATTAAATCATGTCTGAATTGCTTGTAAGGAAATCCAATTTTACTTCCAAATAGCACCATGGTTTAAAGTAGTTAAACAGATGAGAGATAAGTGCAAGTGTTAAATAATTGTAGATATTTATATACCACCCTTCAGTTACATGCCCAGGATGATCTATGAATTGATTTAAAACATTTTAAAGATAAATAATATGCTAAAATTCAATACAACTGTAAAATATCATTTTAAAATGGCATATAAAACTATAAAACAACAGTTAAAATGGCAAAAAACATGAGAAAGGGTCTTTGCCTCTTGTCCAAAAGTCTGTGAGGTAGGCATCAGATTAACCTTTCAGAGAATAATGTTTCTGAAACTGTGCCATTACCAATAAGGTGTCCTGTCCTCTCATGACTGTCCTTCTCATTTCAAGTCGTAGAAGCACCTGCTGAAGACTCACTGCTAGAGATCCAAATGTATGGGTAAATAAGAATATATGTCCATCCTGACTGTTAGCTACTCGCTAGCTGCCCATTTCTTCCTTTGAGGCAAAGCAAAGGAGCTTATTGTATAACTCTTGTCATGCAAGGCCTTACAGTCTCTCCTCAAGCTTCGCAAGGCTTATATAGTAAGCCTGTACAGTATTAAAAATGGCCTAAAGTGACTGAGACAAGCCCCTACTGCCAGGTATGCTGCATTCTTTGGGCTCCCTTGCCACTAGGGAGTGAGCTGGACGAATGTGATGCACCTGGCAGCTGGGTCTTACCACCACTGCTGCTGCCCTGCAACATTTTTAATACGGGCTTAGGGTAGTGGTGGCAGCAGCAGCAGCAAGCCCTGGCTGCTAAGGCACACTGTATTCAGGCTCTCTCCCTATAGTCCAGGGAGGCGGAAGAATGTGGTGTGCCTGTCAGCTGAGGCTTGCTGCCACCCCCACTGCCCTATGCCATTTTTAACACAGCCTTAGGGCAGCAGTTTGTGGCAGAGGTGGAAAGACCCAGCTACCAGGCTTGCCTCCAGGGAGCAAACCCAAAGAATATGGAGCAACTAACAGCCAGGGCTTGCTGTCATCACTGCCCTATGCCATTTTAATAGGGGTTACTGTATAAGGCTCACCTCATGAGGTTTTGCCGTCTCACTCCATGCCTCGCAAGGCTGACTTCAGCATGCACAATTTCAATATCCACAAAGGGTCCTGGAACCAATCTCTTGCAGAAATAGCAGGCCCACTGTATTCTTTACTGTTCCTGAGAAGCTGAATAAGGAATTCTCAAGATGTGCTTTGTCATACTGTTCTGCAGACACTGCAGAAATAACTTTGTAGAGTAATTTCTAATCTGTCTGTCTGTACCTATCTGTACCTGCCATTTAGCAGGTTTAGCAGTCCTAAGGGGCTACAAAGCCTGCAGGTTTCTTCCAGTTGCCAAAAGAACTAGGAAGGTGTCACCAAATTCTACAGGGCAGACAATGGGAACCTCTGCAGCCAAAAACCTAAATCCAATTGCTAATTCCAATTGGTGTGTACTCATGGAAGCAAAAGGTCTTCCCACTCAGTAGCTGGCTCAACAAGTCTATTTTAAGAGGGACTCAACAAGTCTATTTTAAGAGGGACTAGCAATTGGATTTAGGCCAAAATTGTTGTGTACACGTTAGGTTCTTAGGGATGTGGCTGCAAGGACTATAACTTGGTTGCATAGCATGCAGTTTGCACACAGAAGGTCCCAAGTATATACCCTGTCATCTTCAATGAGAAGGCTCCAAGTAGGTAGCTAGTGGTATGATGTGAAACTTCCTTTTGGCCAAAGACTCTGGAAAGCCATTGCCAGTTAGAGTAGACAATACTTGACTGGATGAATATTGAGTCTGACCTGAATGAGGCAAAAATTTCCAGGTATGAGTGGGAGTAGCCATGTTATGCTTTTGCAGACTACGGCAAGATTCTAGTGGTGCTCTAAAGATGTATTTATGGACTTCAGCCCACTGTCCATCTGATGAAGCAGGCTATTCTTGACTAAAGCTTATGCCAAATGAAAGTAATTAAGCTTTAAAGTATGACGAGATTCTGTTCTTTCTGAATAAGGCAGTTTCCTAAGATTGAGATCACCTTTTGTTTTGAGATCCCCCAGTTTCAGTTCAGGGAAGTTGTGTCGTCCCCTCAATTTCAAAGCGATTTTCTCAGGACGTTATGGAATGTAGGGGATGGAGGAAGTGTAAGTAATACAGGGTACACTTTCAAAGTCCATAATGTGGGAATAACAAAAGATAAACGGTAAGCTTTGCCTCCTGCTGCATCGTAAATGTCTACCTGATGAAGAGATACTAGCAGTTGTATAAACTTACACAGAGAATTTTGTGCTTCCTTTGATCGGTGTAATATAGGTATTGGCACAACGTGGACATAAATGCAGCCAGCACTGCTGTTCCTACATTTGTGGGAGTGGAGGTTAACACTTGTGCTCCAAGCATTTTTGTATTGTTTTTTAAACAAACACTAGAGGGTGCACCTACCTACCATTGTTAAAGATAAATTAATTTGAACATGTACTTACAACAGTAGCCAGAACCACAGTGAATATTGCACCAAATGAATATTTCACCAAAGCAAAATGCTTAAGAACAGCACATTGTGGCCCTCAGACACATGTGCCCTGGACCTCTGGAAAACTACTATCTGTAGCTTGCAAAACACGTGGAATATTATAAATCAATAAATATAATACTTAGCAATAAGGAGCACAGATTCACTTTATAAAATCGGAATTGGATCATTGGAAAGCTAAAGCTCCTGAAGTGACCGTGAGTTAAAGAATCTACTGTGTTGTGGAAGCAAGGCTGTGCTTCAGTGCTACTGGAAGTGGTGTCCCATGGACCTGTGCTTGTCCCTGAGCCATTGGCTGCTGGTCCCTAGCAAGTTTCCAAGAAAAAAAGGGACAACAGTAGCCAATAAGCATAAATATGACTCCTATCTTTGGCACACATAATAACTTAAGATGCACTGCTCTATGCCACCTCTTCTGTGTATGTGTACCTTCATGTTTGTCAATTTATGGCAGTCCTAGGAATTTCATAGGTTTTTGTTAGATGGGGAATGCTCAGAGGTTTTGCCAGTTCTTTCCACTGAAACATAGCCTACAACACCTAGTATTCATTGGTATTCTCCCATCCAAATACTAACCAGAGCTGACCCTGCTTAGCTGCCAAGATCAGAGAGGATCTGATACCGTTGGAATATTTAGGCCCTAACTGATAATACTTCCCTAACATAGGGGTAGCTATCATGCAGCACTTAAAGAGATAACATGGCAAGTGGTGAAGAATGCTGAGAGTTGCAATTCTGTGATATTTGGAAGGCTGTGTGCTTCACACTTCTGCTGCAAAGGTGGTTTCTGGTGGAGGGTGCCCTCTGCTGTCTGTCTTGTGCAAACGAGCTGTGGTGTTAATTTTTTTTTTAAATATACTGTATGTTAATAGCTTACTCTCCCTTAGCAACTGTTGCCATTTTTATACGAAATGTTTTGAATCAAATTCAAAAGTGTAATCAATAGCTGGTTGATTACCATCATTTCAGACAACTGATCTTCAAATCCAAAAAACTGGTGGTCTGTTTCAAATGCTGAATGAAGTATGAGAATTTTCGTACCGAAAATCCCAAAGTGTTGGTCTGTGGATAAATACTGGTCTCCAAGCTATTGGCTGATCTTGGAGAGTTTTCATGGAAGAAGTACACAGAGCTGGATTTAATGTGCTACTGCTAATATTTTAAAGAGATAAAGAGACAGCTTTTTCACATAAGAGTGAGAAGTTTTTATTTTAACCCAGCAGATCAGTAGCAGCTGAAGAGGACAAGTGTTTGGGCAGATTAGAACGGATCAGGGTGGAGCGAGATGAGCAGGACGAGGTGTCAGATGAGTGAAGCATGTTTCCTCAGGTCATCAGTGACAATGACTCAGCAGTTCCCGTAATGCTTAAAATGGATCTGCCCTTGGCTTGCCCTAGGGACAAAATAAGGAAACAAAACTTAAGAAAATGCTTAATGTTTGTATCATGCTTCCAAGTGTTCATGTAGATTCTGTGGTAGTGATCCTTACAATAGCAGTGTAAGATAAATCAGTAATATCCTCCCTCATATTTCCAGGTGGGCAAGGTGGTGGAGGAAAGAGAGAGTAGCTTACCCAAGTCCATCTAGTGAGTTCACAACACAGATGAGCTTTGAACCAAAGGCTTCCTGAAGTGGAATTTAGTCTCTAGCCACTAGGCTATGCTACTTCTATAGCCTTTGTTGTTGTTGCTTTGTGCATTCAAGTTGTTTCAGACTTATGGCAGTGCTAAGGCGAACCTATCACAGGGCTTGCCTTAGACAGCTATAAATAAAAATATTAGTTCGACATTGCTGCTTAGCCTTCTGCACCTGAACGTGGTCTAAACTGGAGGCAAATTGTGCCCAGACTATGCGAACTGTGACACTCCCAAGAGTTGTTGGATTCCAGTTGCCATCAGGTTCAACCAACATGGCCAGTGGTCGAAGAGGATGGGAACTATAGGCCAACCACATCAGCAAGGTGATTTACGATTTTAGAAAGAGGATGTCCTTTAGACAAGCAAAGGTAATTTACCATTTTAGAAGGAAGATGTCCTTTAGAAAAGACTAGTTCTGGTTCCCTTATTCAGAAGTAATACTTCTGTGCTTACCTGACTGCGCTGCAGAAGAGGCATTTGTTGGTGTATGTTTGGCTGTTGGTGCCACATATTGGGAAGTACTCCAGGGTGCATCTTGTAGGTTTGTTCCCATCAGAAGGCTTCTTGTAACCACTGCAGTCAATCTACATAAGGAGGGTGATACCTTTTAAAATAGCATCATTTTTATGTTACCCCAAGAATTGTAGCAGAAATTGTATTTTCCCCTCTCAGACCTGAGGAAATTATATAAGATCAAAAGTTTTAAAGGTTGTTTTTCTTGCCAGAGAAGCCTCTTGGGTCAGCTTAACAGCACAGTCCATGGCCCCTGAAATATGTCTCCTTCTGTTTGATATGTTTTAGTCCAAAGCATGGAAATGTTACTTTTTTAGACAACAGTTCCCATACTCTCTTCTCCTAGCATGACAGTGGCTTCCAAATGTAGCTGAACTGCAACTTCCAGCATTCTTCATCACTGGCCAAACTGAGTAGAACTTCTGAGAAATGCAGTCTAACAACATTTGGAGTGTTGCATAATTCCCACCTGTGATTTGGAACATTAACGGTGTAGGACATGGAAGCTGGGGCCAAGCTCAGATATTTTTCTCCAATATTTGATACATCGATGTATACTGTCTCAATCATTTAATTATATCCTTTGAGGGCCAATTCCTTCTATATAAACCTGTTTGTTCAATTGGACTAGGTACATGTAAATTCTAGACATCAGATGACTGGAACATGCAACATGAATTTGTCTTATGAGCATGAGAACACATAAGTTTCAAGCACCCATTCCTCACGCAGCTGTAACCAGAGAGTTTTCATTAATTGATATATTGCACAGTGATCTCATGAATCTATCACTTGCCCAGATTATCAGTAGAAAGTGACAGTTTAAGCAACAGATGAACTCACCTGCGGCTCACGAGAATAACGCAGGCCTACAAGAAAAAGGAGAAACATGTAAATATGATCAAACTATTTTAGACTGAATTATAGATGGTGGTGTAAAAGTCACATCATACCTATCACCTACAACTGCTACAAAAAGCTGTGATAATGAACTGAGCCTCCTTTTGCCTTAAACAAGCATGAAGAGACACAAGGCAAGGCTGACTGCAGCAAATGCTTGAAATGCTACTGTGCACAAAGTCAGGCTATGCAAAATGCGTGCAGGATGTGTGGTCCTGAAAATCAACCTGGACTGTGACAGATCTGAGGATACCTGGGAAAGGCAAAATATGCCAATGAGACTGTGTCAGAGGTCTTTGGAAATCAAAGGAAAGAGATGATCTGTTCCTATTTGGCTTATCTGTAAAACAGCCTTGTATGTCTCCCACACTTGAACACTACACAGTGGTTGCACAGACTGATATGAGTGTCAGAGACAATTCACTCTGTGTGTTCTTTCACTAAACAAATCATAATTTGGAAAGGAGAGCCTTCTAGTCCAATGCGTGTGTTCAGAACGTTGAAAAGTTACTCCTTGGATGATAATTCCCAGAGTCAGCATGGCCATTAGGCAATTCTAGAAGTTTTGTTCCGAAAAGTAGTGTTTCCAAAATCTGGGCTGTATGTTTTGCTTGATGGCCCATGTTAAGGTTATGATGTCTGATTTACCCATTTCAGAGTTCGTTTTGGTCATGCTGTCTTAGAAAAACCACTGCATTTCACACTCTCAGGTACTTACCTGCAGCATCAGGACAATTTTTTTCTTTAGCATTTTAAAAATTGAATTGGTTAAAGTAGCCATATTCCACCCTGTTATATGCAGTAAAACAACTTCAAAAAGTATAAAACCATTTAAAACAACTCAGTAGAATTCCACAAACTTCAAGCTTTTGGAGAAGAACTAGGTTTTCATCTGGTGTTGAAATGATTGTTAAAATCAGAGCCAAATATGCAAGAAGAGAACAGCATTCCACAACTGTAGAGGACATAGCAAGAAAGGCTCTCTT
Source organism: Cyclura pinguis (assembly GCA_030412105.1). NCBI lineage: Eukaryota > Metazoa > Chordata > Lepidosauria > Squamata > Iguanidae > Cyclura > Cyclura pinguis. The sequence continues at coordinate 104,260,875 of CM059600.1, read as the reverse complement.
CCACCATTTTCAAATAACTTACTGCTTCCATGTGAGAATGCCCTACGTTGGTAAGCACTGAACGGGTTGATGTCATAACACAAGACTTTATTTCTCTTAGGAGAAGCACTGTATACATTCTGAATTCAGTTAAGCCTACTATGTGGCCCAGGGGCCATAAGAAAGAGTGGATCTCCCCTTCCAAGACCTCTAGTGATACCACATGAAGCCCAAATCTTGGGAGGGCAGAGTTTCAGTATCGAATCTTGCCTTTCTAACCCTACCAAGTTCCCACAGAGATTTCTACAGTAGCTCTTCCTCCAGGTCAGAACATCCTTGAAGGGGAAAACAATAGGTATGTTGTGGGGAGCAGGAAAAAGAGGACGTGGCCTGAATCCCACTAGACCGATGGCCCTTGCACTTGCCGAGCACACCTCCAGTTCAAAGAGTTAAGAGGCATGGCAAAATGCATCTAACCCAATTGCCTTCCACTGATTTAATGGGAAGTTTTCCTTTTGGTAAAATGGAGAAATGTACGATCCATGGGGCAAAAGTGGAACAAAGCCAAAAATCTGTGACGTTGACAGTTACGCAGGGCTTTGAACATGCTGGAGGTACAGATGCTGTGGTCCTCCATCCTCTGGTCCCCCTCTGCTTTAGGATGCAGCCAGAGCATATGAAAAATAAAAATGAGGAAACAAGTACACGTTGCTTGTAATGGGAGATATTTTGACATGCCTGTCTTCCTTATACAGAATAATTGACACTAGGAAATATGTCTGTGTCAGAAAAAAAAGAATTCCTAGGGTCATCATCTCTTCTACATCTCCTTTCTTTCCCTCTCCCTCTCGTGCCTATAAGTCAATTTTGCCTTTTTAGTGACACCTTAAAATATGTCCAGAATTATATATTCAGTCCTTTCAAGATCCACAGTACTCAAACGGCTGTTTGTGCCTGAGTCAGGGTGGTACTGGGTGCTAGAGCCCAGAAAGTTACTTTTTTTTTGGACTACAACACCAAGAATCCCCAGCCAACATAGCCATTGGCTCTGCTGGCTAGTCCATTGTAGCAGCTGTAGGCCCCAAAATGTTTCCCAGGGCTCAGGCTGTGCTGTTGTGTCCCGCAATGAAACGCGTACTCACCTGAGGTAAAGCAACAACACCCGACAACCAGCAGAATCAGGAGGAACATAACTGCAGCCTTCATGATGCCTTGAATATGACTCGGTGATGGTTTCTGACCGTCCACCTTGCAGATAGATGCCTCTCAGCAGCAGCAGCTAGGTGTATATATACCCCAGAAACCTTGTTTCTCCCACCCGCAAAGACAGTTTTGAAGTGATGGAATCTTGACCCCCCCCCCCAATTTGGAGCAAACAATAGAACCCCAAAGGTCTTTGAGGTGTTTCTGCCTCAGACCAATTTGTTGGAACAAGTGAGGCAATTATAGTCTTGCTTTGTTCTGCATCTCGTAAACATCTGAAATGTATAATTGAAATAAGTTGGCCATTTCCCATGGCATGCAGCCAGGAGATCTAGAAGACCCACTCTTCCTTCCCATCCCCACCACAGCAAGTGCCCAACAGTGCTTAGAGCATATGTTAGAGCCTGTCAAAGCAACATTTGACTGCAGGGATTGTAACACATGCATTGATTAAGACTGAAAGCTATACAGAGGGAACCTACTTGGCTGTGTGCGTCATAGATATCCCCTGGGGATGAAAACATAAATGAAGACCAGTGATCTAATAACCTACTTCTGAAGCCTGCTGTCTAGTGAGCTGAATGCCAAGTTCTAATGGCTGGTAGTGCATCCACTTGCGGAAATGACAAGTAGCTACTATGGCCCAATTTTGACACTTAACTCTGTGTTGGATTGCCCCTGCCCCCAGCTCATTGTCAGCTTTGTAACAGGGAAGGGGATAGATAGAGTGTATTGGTTTGCTCCATCTCAATTTGCACGTCATTATTTTGTAATCATCTGTCAGAGGCAATCAACTTTCTTTAGGTGTTACTGAGTACTTCAACATCATTTGGAGATGTGTACCCACTTTGTGAATGTGTAATGGGGGGAGGCAAAACCTGAACTTTCATCTAGGCTGAGACATGCATAGAGATGTGAGCGTGTACTTCATGGTGAATGTTGTCAGGGGCTTATTGCTAGGTGCCTTTGAATCAGCTTTGACTTATGGTGATGCTATCATAAGGTTTTCTTGACGAGATTTATTCAGGGGAGGTATGCCGTCACCTTCCTCTAAGGTTAAGAGAGCATGAACTCAAGGTTACGTCCCATCACATGTGTAACAAAGAGATGTATTTCCATGTGGGTTTTTCCTTTTCTGAGCATTCGAAACACAGACCTGTGCATTTATATCAGAAGTCAGTCGGAGCTTACTTCCCCAAGCTTACTGCTATTTTACTTTTAACTGCTATGGCATCAGCTGATGGAAACCTGGGATTTGTAGTTTGGTCAGGTGTTAGAGCTCTCTGGCAGAAAATTTTAAATACCTCAAAAATGGCAGGATTCGATAGGATGGAGCAATGACAGTTAAAATGGAATCAAATTGCTATAACTATAATATGAAAGAATCATGAGTGTATTAAGGATTGTAGTCTCATCTTCTACTCCATAGTCACATTCTTCAGGACTCATTCTCAACAATTAAGTTTTTGAAAAGTGCTTCAGAACCCAAAGGGTCCTAACCAATGGCTGCTTTTCATCCTGAAGAGAAGTGGCTAATGGGGTGCCACAGGGTTCTGTCATGGGCCCAGTGCTATTCAACATCTTTATCAATGACTTGGATGAAGGAGTAGAGGGCAAGCTGATCAAATTTGCAGTTGACACCAAATCTGGCTAATACACCAGAGAACAGGATCAAAATTCAAAATGACCTTAACAGATTGGAGACCTGAGCCAAAGCTAACAAAATTAATTTCAGTAGAGAGAAATGTAAGATCTTGCACTTAGGCAGAAAAAATGGAATGCATGAATATAGGATGGAGGACACGTGGTTGGATAACAGTACGTGTGAAAGGGATCTAGGCGTCTTGGTAGATCACAAGCTTAACATGAGTCAGCAGTGTGATGTTGCAGCCAAGAAAGCCAATGTGATTCTTGGTTGCATTAAAAGGAGTATGGTATCTAGATCAAGGGAGGTAATAGTTCCACTTTATTTTGCTTTGGTTAAATCTCATCTGGAATACTATTCCCAGTTCTGGGCACCTCATTTCAAGAAGGATATCAACAAGCTGGAGCATGTCCAGAGGAAGGCGACCAAAATGGTGAATCAGAGTCATAGAATCATAGAACTGTAGAGTTGGAAGAGACCACACAGGCCATCCAGTCCAACCCCCTTCCATGCAGGAACACCCTCAAAGCACTCCCGACAGATGGCCATCCAGCCTCTGCTTAAAAACCTCCAAAGAAGGAGATTCCACCACACTCCAAGGCAGCATATTCCACTGCCGGACAGCCCTGACTGTCAGGAAGTTCTGGTGAAGGGTCTGGAAGCCATGCCCTATGAGGAGCATCTTAGGGATCTGGGTATGTTTAGTCTGCTGAAGAGAAGGTTAAGAGGGGACATGATAGCCATGTTTGAATATTTGAAGGGATGTCATGTTGTGGAGGGAGTGGGCTTGTTTTCTGCTACTCCAGAGACTAGGACAAGGACCAATGGATTCAAGTTGCAGGAGAGCAGATTCCACCTGAACCTCAGAAAGAACTTCTTGGCAGTCAGAGCTGTGCGGCAGTGGAATATACTGCCTTGGAGTGTGGTGGAGTTTCCTTTAGAGGTTTTTAAGCAGAGGCTGGATGGCCATCTGTTGGGAATGCTTTGATATGTGTTCCTGCATGGCAGGGGGTTGAACGGGATGGCCCCTGGGGTCTCTTCCAACTCTTATGATTCTATGATTCTAACTAGAACTCATTATTGAAATTGAAGAACACACTTTTTTCCCCTTGAGGAATGGATTTCTTCTTCTTCTTTTAGGAGACAGTTTTTATTAGAACCATCTGCAGCTCAGTAAGTGATTACACAAAGCTATTTCAATACCCTGCTATTAAACCTGGCAGCTTTTCCAATAATAAGTAGGCAAGCGTTTCCATTGACTCATCCCCTTCAAGAACAGGTTTTCCCGTGGATTCCATCACATCCAAACTTGCCTTTGTGTTGCTTCTTCCCTGTAAGTGTTGTTACTCCTTCACTCACAATTATCCAAGTGCAGTCCTCCCTCCACATTTGTGGGTTTGACCTTCACAAATTTGATTATTTGCAAGGTGAGTGCGTGCCTTTTCCCCCATTCTTCTCCTCCCATTCTCTTTCCTTTTGCCCAGATGGGTGTGCCTTCCTTCTCCATGCCCAGGCAAAAGGAAAGGGAATGAGAAGAGGAAGCACCATGCATGGAGAAGGAAGGCATGCACCTGCCTCCCACCATTCCCTTGCCTTTTGCCCCAGGCCATGTGCCTTCCTTCTCTGTGCCCAGGCAAAAGGCAAGAGAATGGGGAGAGGCTTGTGTACCTTCCCCCTATTCCCTTGCCTTTGGCCTGGGCTTGGAAAAGGGAGGCAGCCATGCCTGGGCAAAAGGCAAAGGAATAGGAGGAGGAGTGCTGGAAGGGAATGGGAGGGGGAGCACAGGGGGAGATATTCATGATTTTTTCCAATTTTGCAAGGGTTCTGTGCTCCAAACCCTTGTGAAAGTGGAGGGGCCATTGTAAGGAGAAGTCCAACAGTGCAACTAGGGTTTGCTTTTCTTGGAATGAGTCTCTGTGGGTAGGAAACCCTCTTTTATGAGTTGTCAGAAAAGGATAACAAATTATTTTTTCTTCTTGTTTTTATATGCCTTCAAGTTGTTTCCACTTTACAGTGACACTATGGCAAATCTATCATGGGGTTTTCTTGGCCAGAGTTATTAAGTGGAGGCTTGCCATTGTCTTCATCTGAGGCTGGGAGACAGTGTCTTTCCCAAGATCATCCAGTGGATTTCTATGGCTGAATGGGGATTCCAAGTCTGTTCTTCTGCAGTCCTAGTCCAACACCCAAAACACCGTACAAGCTCTAAATTATAATTTACTTTGTTATTACAGGCATACCTTAGTTAACAAAGCCTATGACAAAGAAGCTTTTTTTTTTCAAAGTCTTTTTATGGTGGCACTGAGAGGATGGTGAAGAAGGGCAGGAGAAACAGCAACTTTCAGTTCTAGGCTACAGCAGCATGTTTGCAATAAAAAAAAATGCAATAAACCTTAAGATGGGAAAGAGTGGGATTTTGCCCTAGCCCTAATGTGTCCAGAGGAGGTAACTGAAATGGTAAAAGGCCTGGAAACAATGTCCTATGAGGAGTGATTTGGGGAGCTGGATATGTTTTGCCCGGAGAAGAGAAGGTTCAGAGGTGACATACTAGCCATGTTCAAATATTTGAAGGAATGTCAGAATGAAGATGAGGCAAACTTTTTTTTTCTGATGCTCCAAAGAGAAGGGCATGGAGCAATGAATTCAGACTTGAGGAGAAGACATTTCACCTAAACATTAGCAAGAACTTCCTGGCTTCAAACTTCAGGAGAAGAGATTCCATCTAATCATTAGGAAGAACTTGCTGATGGTAAGAGCCATTCAACAGTGGGACATGCTGCCTCAGAGTGTGGTGGAGTCTCTTTCTTTGAAGGTTTTTAAACAGAAACTGGCTGGCCATCTGTTGGGAGTGCTTTGACGGTGTCTTCCTGCATGGCAGGGGGCTGGACTGGATAACCCTTGTGGTCTCTTCCAACTCTATGTTTCTGTGATAATACCTAGGAAGATCTACTTCTAGGGATGGATAGAGGTTCTGGGATTTTTCTGCCATCTATACTAAAATAACCTGTCTGGTTTTGGGTACTTTGCACTTTGACTTAGATGGCTGTCTAGTGCCACTGCTACTTAGGGAGTAAATTGCCCTGTTCCAGTGATTGCTATATCTCTGCATTTTTTTTCTTTAAACCTTAACCAGGCATGCCACCATCTTCATAGTGGAGATGAAGCAATGTACCAGGGAAATGGCAGGACAAGAGACAGCAAGGGCACTGACTTAAAGGAAAATAGAGCCTGCATAACAGTTACAGCCTCAGGAAGCTGACAGGAACTCAGGACAACAAGCTACATTCCTACTTAACCTCCATACTTATGAGCAAGCAATCGCTTTTTCTAGACAGAATTAAAAAATAAAAAAGCCCAATTCTTAATTGTATCAGTAAATTGTTTGCATACAAATACAATATTTTCTGAAGCTTTTTCTGCAAAAAGCAAGCCTTTACCAAATTGTTTTACAACAGGCAACATGTTATGGATGAGAAAGGGCAGGAAAGCATGGGAACATCTATCAACAAGAGCATCACCAAAAGAAGGGGAATAACAGAGCCATCTAGTGCTCGTTAAGTATAACATATATCTGTTGCATTTAGAAGACTGACATTGCGCAAATAGGAGTCAGTTTCACTTTATTGAGATTTACATTGGAGACTATAGCATCACCAAGAACCCATGGTGCTCAGGCTGGGTGTGTGTGTGCAGAAACAATGATCACAGGTTACATATTAACTTGGGAATGGCCAAGCTTTCCATGCGAACAGAAAAAAAAAATGTAGGTCTCAGTTGCAACCACAGAGGCTTCACTGGCATCTCCCCATGTGCTGAAGACCGAGCCTCCCATTACTTTTCCTAGGAAAGAAGAGGAATTTTCATGTCTAAATTAAAACTGTTTGCACTTGAATTGTGGAAATAGGATGACGCACACATGCATACATCAGGAACTACAGAATAATGACAGATCAGTCTACTTAAAAAAGGCTGATTGCAGATATTTTAATGGGAAGATTATCCAGTTTGATTTTTTTTTCTTTTATATGTTTAGGCTCTAGATTGTGAGCTGCCAATATTCATTTCTCTAATTTTCCTTTGTTATCTTTCATTTGTAAGTATAGTAGGGAACATCAGTGGCCAAAAGTGGCTAGCCCTTTGACAGGGCAATCCTGTGCATGGCTACTCAGAAATAGGTTAACTCAGCCGTCCAGCCTTTCATAGGTCAGTAAAATGAGTACCCAGCTTGTTGGGGGCAATAAACACATTGTAAACCACTTAGGAGTGCTTTGCACTAATAAGTGGTATAGAAATGTAACTGCTAGTACTATTGCTAAATGGGTCTTATGACCCTTTCACATTGCACAAGTATAGCACCATGTTTCTACTTTAAGTGCAATAGAATTCTCAGCCAGAGAGCTTTATTCCTATGGAATCTTGGGATTTATAGTTTGGTGAGGCAGCAAAGCTCTCTGGCTGAGAATTCTAAATATGGCCCCCAAACTTGCGAATCCCAGAATTCCATAGGATGGAACCATGGCAGTTAAAGTAGAAGGCATATAGAACTGTAGTATTACCAGTTCAAGTGCAGACTCTCTTAGGGGCCAATAAGAGTATGCCCAGGCCCAATGGTGCAAGCAATCTAAGTAGTAGTTGAGGGTAGCAACATTTTCAGGAACACAGATGAAGCAACACAATAATCTGAAAGGTGCATGTTTCACCTGCATATTTTGCATCAAAATAATATCTTCTGTCCAAAATACACTCGATTACTCTCTGATCTGCAGTCATGAGGCTCACTGCAGTACTAATGTGTGTTATTTGTTTGTTTAATATTTATTTACTCATCTGCAAGTCGTGGTGAGGAGCAAAGAACTCTTCAGGGAAGCAATAATTCTTATCCCTGTAGTGATTAGAATGCCTTTCAGCCCACAACCCACCCCCATTTCCCAATCTTGGCTCTCCATTCAAGGGCTAGAAATTTGCCTCAGATCCAAGAAGTAGCTCTGACAGTCTCATAATCTTAGGGAGAGCTGGCAGCAACAACTTGGAAGGAATCCAAAACAAATCTCTCTTCAAATGCCCTTCAAGTGAGTGCTTTGTTCTGGGAAAATGGTCCTGCCCTGTTTGGATTTTAACAGACCCCTGGGGGGAGTGGGAAGCTGTGTGAGACCACTGAGGCAAAACCATCTCTGTCTGTCTATTTTTTCATATAGCATAAGGTTTTGTGGACTGCAACCCATAGAAGCTTATGCCAAATAAAACATTTAAGCCTTTAAAGTAGCACGAGGCTTTGTTGTTTTTGTGCATTATTGTAATTCTGAAAGTCATAAAGCACCCAACTTATAGAAATTGTACTGCATGACAAAACAAAAACAAAACAAATCACCAGGAGTCTTCCTGAAACTCTTTCAGTGTGTTCTGCAGACATTAAAGGCTGGTCATATACGTTGATGTAACCTCCTGTTACGCCAGCGTGCACACCTTTAAGGCCATTGTTGTAGAAGGGATGCTTCCTCCAACAGTGACCCCCTCCCCGCCATCCTCAGTGCATACCTCTTCTGACTATAGCTTTCCAGCTGGCAAAAAGAAACGTGGTGCTTGGGATCCCCCGTACCCCACCAGCCACAGATTGGCCATGGAGCTGCATCCAGGCACCATCTGTGTAGGCTGAATATGGGGACAAACGGGGAAGCCCTAGAGAAGAATGGTGGCAGAGATTTACAAGATCACTGCTAGCTCAGGCCCCCCCCCTTTCTACTTGTAGGCAAAAGAGGGGGAGCCACCACTGGGATCCAGCAGAATCCTCTAGCAGATCCCTTCTGTCACCAGTGGACTATCCCCACCCTAAAAATTCTTGCTAATGGTAGGTGGCAACAGCAACAGTTCATTTAGGTACAGCTAGTTTCATCTATGCCGGTGGGGTGGGGAATCAACTCCGAATTTTAGTCCTAACTTTTAAGAAGCTATTCAAAGTGCTGAACCTATTTGGGGATAGCTTTTTAAAAAGCCAGTGGCCTTTTTGTGGTTGGTAGATATGAGCTGCCTGCCACAGTGCTTTGAGGTTGCATTGCCCTGAGGCACTGTGCGGATTTTAAAGGGACAAATGACATGCTGCCAACCTCTGCTTCTGCTACAGAAGCTCAAATGCAGTGGAGAGTGAGATATTATCTTGCATTAGCTTCCACAGATGTTGACAGGGTACATAAGCCTGGTGATAACCAAGCTAAGTGCTGAGAGAGGCCTGGCTGTTCTCTTACTAAAGGCAATGGCTTATATTCAGGTTTGCCTGCACTTTGCTCTGATGACAGCTCGTGCAAAAAACAGTAATTGATGTTTCTGCCTAGAAAGACCATAATTAATTCACATTTCTGGTGGTGCAGTGGTTAAATGCTGGTACTGCAGCCACAATGTTGTGAGTTCAATCCTGCTGGGCTCCAGGTTGACTTAGCCTTCCATCATTCCGTAGGTCAGTAAAATGAGTACCCAGCTTGTTGGGGGCAATTAGCTAACCACATTGTAAACTGCTTAGGGAGTCCTTAACACTGATAAGCGATATGGAAATATAACTGCTATTGTTATTTCAGGAATGGTTTGCTTGCTGAAGTTGGAAGATATCTTTAGAAAGGATTTGAACAGAGCTGAGTCAATGGTTTTCTAAGGGCTAAATGACATCATCATCATCATCATCATCATCATCATCATCATTATTATTATTATTATTATTATTATTATTATTAGCATCATCACTGTACACTGTGCTTTGCAAGTAGACCAGCTCCCTCCCCTCAGGCCCTCAGGCTTACAGCTTAAATGCATTAAAAGCATCATGTGCAGCTTTGCCTAGAGTTGACCTGGAGAGAACACAGCAATTACATTTTCATCATTTTCCCATAGGAGACCATATACTTACACAACTGCCACGCAGAAAGCACATTTGTTTCCATATGTCTGCCTGTTTGTACCACAGTGAGGCTCAGATTCCCTGGTGCAGTATACTGCTTTGTTCATGTATTCATTGCAGTAAATGGACTAAAAGAAATAAAAGCCATTTTTGAAGACACACTTTCGTCTATAGTTCTCTGATATAGAATAGCTCTGCTAGTTCTCCTGTTCTGCATTAACAATGGAAATCCTGGACATTCTGTACCCCATTGCAGTTATCGTCTGGTTCTCATTGAAGAAATCTTTGTCTAGTCCAGAGTATGGAAAAGTTACTTTTTTAGGCTACAGCATTCAGAATCTCCTGAGCAGCACAGCCATTGATTGTGCTTATGTCCATGCCATACTTTCAGACATTTTACAGATGAAAACTGGAGCATGTATCAGCAAGCAACATCAGAATGTGCCAAGATGGCAAAAGGTAATAATGCAGAAGGGGGAAACCAAGAGGAGGACAGAGAAACTGGGACATTTTAAAACCAGCTGAAAAAGTGGAGGATGAATTGGGACTATTCTTGCCAAATTGGGTGAGATGGACAGAAGGGTGTGCATGTAACAGTTTTAGCACCTCAATGAGAACTGGGATGTTGCATAAAAAATTAATGCTGAATTAGTTTTTGTGGTAGGAGGGAATGTCTTGCCTCTACAGGAGGCACCCAACTCCCCTTTTGTGCCCCCCCAACAGATCAGAAACCTTGAATCCACAACTCTCCCCGTGATCAGCATTATACCAAAGACTGTGAAGTGGGAAAGTTCTTTTAAAAAAGAATTTTGGGACAAAAGCTTTCCCAGATGCTACAAAATTTCCCTCAGCATTGTAGTTTAGCATAAGCCATTCTCCTGCATTAATCGGTAAGATATTGAGAAAGAAATCCCACCTAGTTATGTAGTTGGGCATCCTGCTTCCTCAGTTGGCCCCCAGCTGCCTCTCGCAAGCTTTTGAGTAAGGTAGCAGCCCTCGTTTATAGCAGCTCTCCATCAGAGGAAGGCAACATGAGGCACCCCAGTTGTTTTTGCACTGCAAATCCCATCAGGCTTAGGCAGCATAGCCAAGAGTGAGGGATAATTGGAACTAGAACCCTACAACTTCTGGAAAGCTGTATCTTCCTCACCCCTGCTTTCTGGCAAATGGTATTTGGAGGCTTTTGCATTCATGTAGCCGTCATAAATTAATCTAATTTCATTACAGCCATCTTTTTCATGGCTATCCCCAACCAAGCCTCTACATTTAACAATTCATTGATGTAATGAAGGATAGCAATCCTTTTCATGGGGTTGGGGGCAGATATACCACCCACCCTCCTTCACATGGCTTTCCAATATAATTAGCTGCTGAGCAGTGCAGCTTCTGCAAACAACTTTTCAGGAGTAAATAGAACTTAGTGCACTAACCTCTGTCCCACGTTGGGCGGCAACATCTACAGCACACAGAAAGGGAAATAAGAAAGGTTATGAACATTTGTACATCTGAGGTAATAGAGGAGTCATGAATATTGATTGTTGAACGTATTGTGCATTTGGAGCAAATGAATATTCAAAATCTCTCCAGAGCAAAACAGATGTAATGTCATTAGGGTCCTTACATGCTTGCCCTGTCATGTAAAATCAGGAAACATTTACACCAGGAGTGTGTGTGGTGAAAAGAGGATGCTTGAGTTCAACAAGGCCTCTGGGAGCAGCAGGTTTAAATTTGGACATCTGATTCCTCCAAACCCTCCAAAAATTTGTTTTTTAAAAGACATAAATAATCAGCAACTTTCAGTTTTATTCTCTATTTTCCTATTTCAGACTGCATGTAATCTATGGTGGATGCTGATGTTAAAAAACCTGTCATTGTTCTATGCCTTCAAATCATTTCTAATGTATGGCAACCCAATGGTGAATCTATCACAGGGTTTTCTGGGTCTGAGAGTATGTGACACATCCAACGTCAGGAGTGGGTTTCCATGGCTGAGAAGGAAATTGAACCCAGGTCTTCAGGACCAGAGTCCAACACTCAAACCACTATGTCATGCTGGCTCTACCTAGCCAAAATTGCCTTCTCTCAAATTAGATCTTAGAGGTTTAAATGCCCCCTTCAGGGATAGGGTGGTCCCTGTTTCAATTTTTCCTACTGATAAATTCATTTTTGATCCTGAAATGGATAATCTTACCACCTTGTTTTGGTTATTCACCACCCAATGTCTAATTTGCAATTCTTCAGCAAGGGGTAGGAGGTGATCGTGGCCCCTTTCAAGGACAGGGAGATGATATTGTTTCGACCCATTCTAAACTAGTTCTAGTTCTAGTTAGGACAGGGAAACAATCTTGGATGCCATGGCATATGATATACACTGGAAATGAGGGAATACTTCTAGATCTTTCATGAGCTTCCACCACTATTAACTACTGCACCATCTGATATCATTGTGGTGGACTGGGTGAAGGAAATTCAACAGGACCCTGCTGAAGTCCTACTGTCTTCAGGTGAAGGCATTCTCTCCATCCTACCATCCTCTCAGGCTTGTCCAGTCAGGACACAGGAGAGGACCTTCTCAGTAGGTCCTCCCAGGCTACATTTGGCTCCCTCTCTGCACTCTTCTCAGTGCCATGCAGGCTTTCCTTCCTCCTTTCCTTTTTCTTCCTACCAGCAGAGTGCTTAAAAACAACAACAACAAAATACTTGATACTTTCTAGTCTGCCAGCCTTCTCTTTTTTGTTCCCTGTACCCCTTTCCTGCACGTTTTAAGTTGGATCTTCAGTGTGTATGTGTGCGTGTGCATGTGTGTGTGCGTGTGTGCACACATCTATAAGCGCCCACACAAGCAAAGGAGAGAGGAAAAGAGTTCCTGGTTCTTCCCACTGTTTTGAGAAACTGCTGTGTGTGTGTGTGTGGAGCAGGAAGAAGAAAAGTGGTGGAAAGAGGAAAAGGAGGCAAGGGAAAGAGGCTGTCAGAATTTCCTATTCAGTCCAAGATGCCACAAGACTCTCTTGAGCTCCAGCAAGGTGTAGTGATTTGATCATTGGACTACGACTCTGGAGACCGAGGTTGGAGTCCCTTCTTGGTCCTGTAAATCCACCAGGTGACCTTGTGCAGGTCTCACTCCTGCTGCCTCTGAGAAAGGCAAAGGCAAACCTCTCTGAAGAAATCTGGCCAAGAAAACCTCCTTTGTGCACAAGTCAGAAATGATTTATGAAATGATTTATGACAGAACAACAACAGCAACAAGACTCTCTTCTTGTGTGGGAGGTGGTTGATCTCACTCAGCATAATAAATCGTAAGGAAGAGTAGACCATGCATTTTATTTATCTTTTTTAAAAAGAGTGTGTGGATGTGGAAACACAAAGAAGCAGTCTAAAGTGACGTGAAATGTAGATGCCTGAATCAGAACTAGCTGTCAGTTTGGATGAGCCCTTGATTTGAAAACCATGCAGTGTCTCATGCTTACAAGTCACATGTTCATTATTACTGGGAAAAGGATCTATGTATGCACAACCGTAGTTTGACTAACTATGGAAAGGGCTGTTCTTTCATTAGTAAGTCCTTGCCCATCTCTTTATACATGGGGGGGCCAAGTCTTCAACATGGCCACTGCCCACAGTCTGGCTGAGAGCTGATTTCAATGGGGGAAGAAAGCTTAATCTGCTTTGGGTTTTAGTCTGAACTTTAAAGGTACTGAACGCTTTCTTCTCTCAAAAGATAACTAGATAAGAACCAGAACCTCCAACGTTTCATGGATGAAAATTGGGACGTGTGTGGCCAAGCAACATCAGATTGTGGTCAAAATGGAAAGTTATTTATAAAGAAGAGCACACAAGTTACAAGAGGCAGCATCAGCTTGCTTTTGCCTTGGTCTTTTGGGAAGGAAAAAATTCTGCCCCTCCTCTCATCTGCCTGTTTCTGAATTAGTTGAATGAAAACTCCTTTTGCACTTTGAACTTGATTTGCAACAGTTGAAGTAAGTTGAGTACAAAGGGGAAAAGAGGAGGAGGAGAGAGAAACTGGAACATTTTAAAAGCTCCTGAAAAAGTGGGATGGCAGATTAATCGAGAGTGTGCCTGCAAACTGGGAGAGTTGGGGGGTATGGAGAACTGTGCTTGGTTTCAGTAGGATTAAATGTGTTTGATTTTCAACTGCGGATTTTAAAAGGAAGAAGACTCCTCAGTGTAAAGAGAGATAAAATCTCACGGTGTATAAATATTAACTTTATTCCAAAAAATAACTCAACACAGTTTGGCCAAGAAATATTTGCATGGCCTTTTTCAGTTTGCCATTTGCAAGATTTTGATATATTAGTTACGTGTTTGTCCTTTCTGGGTCACTGGAGAGGAAGGAATTTACCATCTCCCTTATACAATGAGCACCCCCCCCCCCAGAATTCACCTGTTGCCTGTAGCCCCAGCCATCCACATGGGCATGCAGGGGGCAGCAGGTGGAGAACGGGGAGACAGCAGGTCCCAGAGGATGCCTTGTTATCCTACCCTACCACCCCTCCTACGAGAGATGCGATTTTCATAAAATGGACATATTAATGACCAGAGAACATGATCAGGGTCATGCTAGCTGGAGAACATGTTCAAGGTTATGCGGGCCAGAAACGCGTTTGGGGCCGTGAACGTTCAGAGAGGATTATGTGGAAAACCCGATGCTGATGGGTTTGTGCTAACGTCTTCACTGCTTCAGGTTCTTGGCATTTTTGAATACAGTGAAAGACAAACTGCCCAGACTGGTGAGCAATCAGAGACCATCCCTCGATCTTACCCTACCAAGATCTTCCGTATACACCTTACCTGACTGAACATTAAGAGATCGTCATGAGTCCCATCAGTGTTTTGTCATTTCAAAGTTAAGCAATCAGCCCATTTTGGACCTCTTTGTCAGTCCCATGGGAAAGCTATTACAGCTTTTCAATGCACCTCTTTGTATAAAAACCCTAGCTTCGACCCCCGCCAATGGTAGTACGCACAACATAGTCCAAACGGCCGCTCCTCTGTGCTACCCTCAGATGCTGTCTGAGTCCCTCCACTATCCCCACCTTCTTCATGACTGGTAATTATCACCCTTTCCACTCAGTCCCTTTCTATCCAACCCTTCTTGCCTCACTTTCCGATAGCCTTGTATGGTTCTTAAAAGTGTCTGATTTCTCATGTGTTTCTCAATTCAAATAAAATACTTTGTTTAATTTTAACGAGAGTCCTCTCTGCAGTTAGTATTGGTATAAATAGGTGAAAAGATCATGCTGTTACCCTCCTCTCACAGGCTTCCTTTGAGCTATAATTCCCCCAAATTTGAGGGAGATGCTGGCGTTACCAGTGGACCCCAACATCCCTCACCTCTTAGGGTAACAGCCTTTGTCATTATGCCCCTGGCTATAGGGACACAGGCAGATGCGCTGCCCCCAACCCTCTCTCTGCACTGGTCACTAAACAGCCATGGGGAGGGGGCTTCAGGCCACAGGTTTGCCCCATGAGAGGGGAGAAGGGAGTCAGGGTGGATCCACATGCAGGATCTCAGCCAAAGGATTATGAAACATATGACCAAGTGCAATCAAAACCAACAAAGTCTTGTGACATTTTAAAGGGTAACAAATTAATCATGCCATTTTTAATGGATGAGTCATCAAGTAGTCTCTGTGTGCCTGTATCTGTGGTCATACAAATATGCACACTTGGTCATAGAAGGGAAAAACTGTAAATAGTGAGATCAGAGGGAAATGAAATGCAAGGAAATGACAATTCTACTAAAGCTTAGATCTCTATAAAGCTCCCTCTACATTTTTCTCTCTCACTTTCTCTGCCTCTGTCTGTCTGTCTGTCCGTCTTTAAATTTAGGGTAACACCTCCTGAATCAGAGGAAACAAACTCTTTTTCATGACAGCTCTGTTTTGTTTTTGCTGTAACTGAGGGCCCTTTCATGCTACACACTTATAGCATGATAGTTCCACTTCAACTGAATTGTCCGTTCTGTGGAATTCTAAGCTTTGCATTTAGAGAATGGGCATTTACAGTTCTCAGCCAGGAAGCTCCAGCTCCTCCTCACACCTAGGATTTCATAGAATGCAGACATATCAGTTAAAATGGAATTGTGGTGCTCTAATTGTGAAGCATGAATGGGCCCTGAATATATGGCTCCCCTCTGAAAATTATTATAATAAGCTTGATGATCTCATTGATACCTGTCTAGGCAGTGAGCAAGGTTTTTTTTTTTTTTTGAGGAAGGAGGGGATGCTGAGGTAATGGTTGAGGTCATAGTTCAGCAAATGTTACTCACCTGAGAAGAGGGAGAAGACAACCAAGGTCAGAAGCATTAGGATGATTGCAGTTTTCATTCTGGTCCCACACACTGTGTTCAAGTCACACAGATACTTTTTCAGTGGTAAAATTCAACAGCATCTCTCTGAACCCACCAGATTTCAGTTTATTTATACAGTCAGTGCAGCAAACCACACCTCAATGATGGAAAACATTCTCTATCTCCATTCAGGACTGGTCATTGGTCCACGCAACCATCAGATGTTTATGGGGCTGTTCCAGCCTTAAGAAATGCTGTTTTATCCACATCCAACCCAGACTACAACAGTAATTATGTCAGGCACTCCTTGTAATAGATCTAGCAATTATTGCTTTCCATTTCCTCCGTAATCATAGGCTTGTAACCACTTTGAACTTCCCAACTAGTCACCCACAAAGGGCAAACTGCAATTGCTATAGTGCACAGACAGTTCCTGACTCCCTGCAATGCTGACCGAAGCCATCACAAGCAGTTGCTCAATGGACTCAGTGAAAAAAATAGTAAAAATAAACATGGTGGGAGATCGTAAGGGTTCTAAAATTGCTTTCTGTCTTGTAAGAACCAGCTAAATTTCTTAGTAGGGTTGGAAGAGAAGGCAGTTACAAAAATGCCAACATAGCTGTCCCTAAATATATTTTTATTATAAAAGTTGTTGCTACACCACTGCTGGTGGAATTGCACAAGTTAAATGTGCTGCTAGTACTTTTCCAGGAGCTATTTTAGTTGTGACTGCCTATCTTGTTTGTCAATTATTTGAATTAACAAAAAGACATCTTAAGTTTGGTCCTATACTGGGAGCCTCTGTGGTATGACAGGGACCCTTTGAGCAGATCAAGAATTGTAAGTTTTGGTCCTAGGTTTGTCATTTGCTTAATAACAAAGGTATTTTCACATCCTGAGTATATCCCTCAGCTAGAAAGGCCAAACTTCTTAAGAAATACCTCGTACCCTGTATCCCTTCCTTGGTTGCTCTGGTGGATGATCTATGTGATTTGGGGCTTGACAGCATTTTTCAATATCATCTGCCTGAGCCTGTGACCTTAAAAAAAGGCTTGTGATCTTAAAAGGAACACCTCTCCCTATACATGCCTGTCTGAGGTCTCTTAAAGTACCCTCTTCTGTGTCCCACTGGTAGCATACTTTAGATGAAAACTGAGTCATGTTTGGCGAAGTGAGATCAGAGTGTGATCAAGATGACAAAAGTTACTGATGAAAAAGAAAAGGAATACACCAGCTAGGAGAAGCTACAACAGTTTGCTTTTGCCCGAGCCTACTAGGGGAAGGCCTAGATTCCACCCCATCCTCTCCTCTCCCTCTCTCCATGCTGAGGTAATTGAGTGTAAATTACTTTCGAATTTTGCATTCTGTTTGCACCAATGGAAGTAAACCAGCATGAAGAAGAAAAGTGGGAAGAGGAGGGAGCTCTCAATAGGGCTTTGGCAGCTTCATTCGATTGTCCCAAGTTCTACAATTATGAGAGAAGGAAATAAACAGCAGATAATGCTGTTGATCTTATTTATTGATAAATCAAATCAAGCCATCAGAAGATTTTCATCAGCTCCCAGAGCAAAAGCAAAGAAATGGATTCCTTTGTGGTGGTGCAGTGAGCGAAGCATATGTTTCTTAGTTTAGCAGATGTTCTTTACTCTTCAGTTTGATAGCAATTTCCAATGTGACTCAGTCTAAGTGTTCCACGCTTTCGTCTGGTAAAAGAAAAGCAAAACAGTGGGTAAGAGTCCAGAACATTTTTTTTATGAGAAGGATCAAAGCAAAATGTGAAGGCTATCGGAATTTTCCTATTGTTACATTGGAATTTGCCCATTGTTACATTTCTTGTTGTTCACACTAACATTTGGTCAAATAGCTCCCTTTCTCAAGCTCCACTGTGCATTTACATTAGATTTTCTTTCTCTTTCTTTTGTTAAGAAAGAGCATAGCTGGATCAAACACCAGCTGCAGCACTTTTCTTAAATGAGCTAGAAATTCAGAACTACCTACAGAGCAACTCTGGTCCTCCTTTTCAGTTGTTCCTCATGTGAAAGTGATACTTACACAACCTCATTGCAGAACTGGCATTCATTGTCATAAGTATGGCCATCAGAACCACAGTGTGGTTTTAATTCCATGGTGCAGAAGTTTTGGGGGTAGCCTCTACATTCAATCTGCAGTGAAAGAAAAAATTTGAGAAGTTTTTCCCCCTTTGTTTTAGACTAGATTGATTTGCTTATTCAACAGAATAAACCTATGGACTAGAATTGGGAACTGGGTGACCTGTGAGCTACATGTGGCCCTTTGTGAGGTCCAATGTGGCCCTTGGGAACCCATCAACCACCCTATGGCCTTGTCAACCTCTGAACTTGTGTAGATACCTCCTCCATATCAGGGAGGATCCTGAAGAATGGGCTTATGTAGGAGAAGTAAGAATGTCTCTATTTCCAATACTCTGAAACTCAAGTACATTGTTGAATAATCTGGCAGTGGTGTTTTGGATCAACTGTGGTTTCCCATAGGCTTTCAAAGGCAGTCCTCTGTGAGGCACATTACAATAGCTGAATCTGGATTAGTTAAAGCTGTGCGATGTTGAATTACATTCAGAGTCCTCCAGTGGAGGTGGAAGGATACTCTTTGGCAGGGTCTGCAGGTCCAGGGGGGGCCTACAGGTTCGGGGGGGGGCACTGGCTCAGGGGGGCCCACTCCAGGCTGCAACACCCTTTGCTATGATGAAACAACAGAATAAGCTGCATAGATCCTGCAAAGTATTATGGAACCAAAGAGAAGCAAAATTAGGTCACTTGCAAGAGAATGGTTAAGCCACTTGGATGTCTTGTCCAGTGAGTGTGAACAAGAATGAAAAGTACTGTATTTGCCAGCGTATAAGATACACTTTTTTCTTTAAAAATGCCTTCTGAAAATGGGGTGTATCTTATACGCTGGTGCATCTTCTACACCAGCAAATATGAGTAATTCCCTGCTGAGGCAAAATGCATAGGAAAGGCGGGAGTAGGGAAGGAGTGCTAGCACTAGCACTCCTTTAATCTCTCTTTCCGGTCATTTTGCCTGGATGGGAGAACTAGCGCTCCTTTCCCCCCACCTTCCCTATGCATTTTGCCTTGGCAGGGATTTATACCGCCCAGACCAAATGGATGGGGGGCTGGGGAAAACTCTGCCAAGGCAAAACAGAAGGGGTGGGTGGAGGAAACCTCACGCGATCCCTCCTTTCACTCTCCTTCCCTTTCCTATGCATTTTGCCTTGGCCAGATACTAAAAAAAAATTCCTAAAAAATATGGTTTGAAAATAGGGTGCATCTTATATGCCGGTGTTTCTAATACACCGGCAAATATGGTAACTTTGCAGGACAAAATGCTTTTGCAATGAAAAAAAGCCAGAAAATCAATTTTAAAAAGTTTGTTTGGTCTAATATTTGCTTCCATATTAAAATTGGCCAGCGGCAGGTGGTGGCTCCCTGTCAGGGGGGTGGCAAATCCATTCCGGGTTCCAGTCCAAGCTTTAAAAGGTTTGTCAAAGGAGCCAACCCTGTTTTGAGGGTAGGGTTTATAAACTGCCCCTGTAAGGTTGCTGTTGTTATTATTTATTAACTTTATTTATATCTCACTTTTCCTCAAACAGAGAGCTCAAGCTGGCTTCCAAATTAAAACAGCACAATGTAGCTAAAACATACAAAAACATCAATATTACAATAAAATTATACTATCAACAATATTTAAAATCCATTAAAACATTAAGATTCTTAAAATTCATTAAAAATAAAAAATGTTATAATTGAAAATTATAAAAAAAACAGTTTAGAAACAATATAATGAAATCAATACTGGCTGGCACCCTGCATTTACAGATTTGTAAGCTAGCTTTTCCAAGCTGTAAGTGCTCCATATTCACCTTTGCTCTGTATGCACAATTGTGGCACTATTGCTGCAATAATAAATGCTCCCCAAATCCCACCTTAAACTCCAGGGAGCTTCTTCCATCACTGCACCATTGTTGGTGTTGCTGCAGTTTGTATCTGTATTTATATCTCACCTTTTCTTGAGTCCAGGACTCCAGGCAACTTATAAAAGTTAAACTAGATGCAGCCAAACATTCAAGCTACTGTCAGGTGGATCTGTAACTGGTTGACTGACCGTTCCCAAAGGGTGCTCACCAATGGCTGCTTTTCATCCTGGAGAGAAGTGACTAGCGGGGTGCCACAGGGCTCTGTCCTGGGCCCAGTGCTGTTCAATATTTTCATCAATGACTTGGATGAAGGAATAGAGGGCATGCTCATCAAATTTGCAGATGACACCAAATTGGGGGGGGTTGCTAATACGCCAGAGGACAGGATCAAAATTCTAAATGACCTGGTCAAATTGGAGAGCTGGGCCAAGGCTAACAAAATGAAATTCAACAGAGAGAAGTGTAAGGTCCTACACTTAGGTAGAAAAAATGGAATGCAGAAATATAGGATGGGGGACACATGGCTGGATGGCAATATGTGTGAAAGGGATCTAGGAGTCTTAATAGACCACAAGCTGAACATGAGTCAGCAGTGTGATGCGGCAGCCAAGAAAGCCAACGCAATTCTCGGCTGCATCAATAGGAGTATGGTGTCTAGATCGAGGGAGGCACTGGTACTACTCTACTCTGCTTTGGTTAGACCTCATCTTGAATACTGTGTCCAGTTGTGGGCACTCCAATTCAAGAAGGACATGGTCAGGCTGGAGCAGGTCCAGAGGAGGGCGACCAAAATGGTGAGGAGCCTGGAAACCATACCGTATGAGGATAGACTTAGAGAGGTGGGTATATTTAGTCTGCAGAAGAGAAGGTTAAGAGGGAACATGATAGCTATGTTTAAATATTTGAAGGGATGCCATGTAGAGGAGGGAGAGGGCTTGTTTTCTGCCGCTCCAGAGACAAGGACAAGGAGCAATGGATTCAAGCTGCAGGAAAGGAGACTCCACCTGAACCTCAGGAAGAACTTCCTGACGGTCAGGGCTGTTTGGCAGTGGAATATGCTGCCTCGGAGTGTAGTGGAGTCTCCTTCTTTGGAGGTTTTTAAGCAGAGGCTGCATGGCCATCTGTCGGGAGTGCTTTGAGGGTATTCCTGCATGGTAAGGGGTTGGACTGGATGGCCCCTGTGACCTCTTCCAATTCTACATTTCTATGATTCTATGATTCATGCCATATGAAAAATTAAAATCTAATTGAACTATCAATAGTATTTAAAAGTAGTTAAAACATGATCTCAAAACATGGGCACGTTGATAAGTGAGAATATGCTCTGTCAGACAATCTGAACTAATACGTGACTATGACCATGACTTATGTTTTTCTTCTTAACAAAGAATTATTGTAACCTCTGCATGTGCCATCTGAGACAAGGAAGAAGATAAATTTTCCTGTAAGGGTGTTCCTAAGCACAACCCATTGTTTCTTCCACAGAAAGAAATGGTTGCCCATAAGAACAGTTACTTCTCGGAGGATTTTGCAGGATGTGTTTTCAGATGTGGGAGCTCTCATTCTCCTCCCCCCGAATGACAGGGTTTCCTAAACAGGTATGGATGGGTTTCAGGGTGTTGCTGATTCAAACCCACTATAAACAAAGTCTTTTCTGTGGGGGAGAGGTCAGAGCCAACTGACAGAGTGTATAGTTTGCATGCAGAAGTTGGCTTGGAAGTCTTGGCTTGGAAAGGCTTCTGCATGAAATCCTGAAGATCTCCTGCCCATCCATATAGCCATTACTGAGACCTTGATGGATAAATGATTACTGTAAGGCAACTTCCTACGTGCTCATCACCCACTAAAGGGATCTGTCTGGCTAGAGTACCATTAAGTGAAGCAATGACGCCTGAGTAGATATAAAATATATTCTAAGCTAGTGATTGATCTCCTCAGACACCACACACAGTGCTGCAAGTAACCTGTTTGATTAGTTCGATAGAGATGGTTGGGTTTCTTTTCCTTTCTCTGTCCCAGGCGTCTTCCTGTTCCTGTTTTTTTTTCCTCTGCAGATAGCCTGCTATGTGATATTGTATGTTGTTTGTGTTGTTGCGCTAAAGCAAGGACAGCCCTCAGCACTTGAGGTCTAAGGGCTGCACTTACCTCTCACTGAACCTCAATATGCTACCTCTCCTATCATGCTCCCACATCCAGAATTTCTCAATTATAATTGTTTTTAGGCAAAATATCCACCTGTATCTACTGAGAGAAGGGAGTAAAAGCAGTCTTGCTATGTTCTTGGCCCTTCCTGAACTATTTCAATCCCTGGAAAGGCATCTTTTAAACCAGGAAGAGCCCTTTTATAAACCAGGAAGTAAACTGGAAGTCACTTCTGGCTTTGAATAAATCCTCTCCCCAAACACCTCCTACCCCATAGGGTTCATGTATAGTATTTTGAATGAAAAAAGTCAATTTCCCTCATAATTGGGGATGGGGGCTCGTTGGAGCCACATACCTCCCATGGGCCATTCTTTTCCTACTCCTGCACTAAGGTTTTCTAAATGCAAGTATGTTCGCATGTGAAGCTATCTGATCTTATACAGAATCATTTTTTATTTATTCTTCCTTGCCTGCTTAGTATCACATCTTAATTTTCAGTTATAGCTACATGGCATTCATTAGGCAGTGAAAAAACATATTTGTCACTTACCTGTGTCTCGTCCCCTTCAGTGGCAACATCTAGGACCAAAACAACAAACATGCATAAGCTAGAAAACAGTGCTGAATTGAATCCATGGGAGGTCATTGTTTTTACTGCAGAAAAGCTGAATTCACCTGAAGAATATAAGAAAAGTCCTACAGGACCATTTAGCCCAACATTCTATTAACAGAGTAGCCAACCATGGTTGCCTATTCACAAACAGGTACCCATTCACACCACACAATCATAGCAATATACCACTATCTTCCATGGTTCCATCCTGTAGAATCCTGGGATTTGTAGTTTGGTGAGGCACTAGAGTACTTTTGCTGAGAATTCTATATGCCCTTCTCTGTGCTGCAGGTCCCAAGATTCCATGGGATGTGTGAACGGATCCCAGGACATGAGAAAAATAGCATGCTCCTTCTGATATCCACTGGAGGAATATTGCCTCCAATACTGGTGACAATACATAGCAATCCTGACTACTAGCCGGTGATGCCTCCAACCTCTATGAATTTATCTAATCTTTTTTTAAAGCTGTCCAAGTTTGTGGTCATGATTATATCCAGTTTATTCCACGGTTTAAGCATGCACTGTATGGTTGTATATGATACTGGCTTTTCTATCTCAACAGGGCACATATACTGAGATACAATAATATAAGAATAAGTTAAGTGCCATTGATGGACCACTGAAACAAAAATGATCAAATCAACTAATTTTTTTGTCAGTTACCAACAGTAGATTAATATTTTTTTTTTTTTGTAACAAATTAATCTGAAATACAGTTACATTAATTTCAGCTGAATGTCCTGTGGGTTTTCCAGTGGCATGCAAACTCTACTTTCCACACTGTGACATCCATATGAAGACTAAAAGAAGATCACATGAAGACCAAAAGAATGTCGATTGTATCTTGTTTCTTGTTAGTGACACATGTCAGTGATACATCAGCATTTGTGCTCTCACAGTTTTTGCAGAAGGAGAAATTCACTACCTCCCTCATGCCATGGATTCCCTCCTGCAGACTCCTTTTGCTTCTGTGGGGGCCCCCATGGCAAGGCCATATGGTGGCTGGTGGAGTCTGGAGGCAAGTAAGAAGTGTCTGGTTATGTCCCGAAAGACAGATGCCCAACAATGACATAATTATCTGGGACTTTTGGAGGACCCTTCAATTATGAAGACATAGTCAGATCCTTCTTGGCCACCCCTGCCCTACCGTAGCCACTACACAACTATGTTGAGAGGAGGGAGGACGAAGAAGGTGATATTGTGAGTGGTCAGAGGAGATGGAGTGGAGTTCCCTCTGGAACATACTTTGTCTCCCTCTACAGGATCTTGCCCCTACCCCCATAGGAATGACAGGAGCTATTAGATATCTAACATTAACATTTGAAAGCTGCTTTTTCTGGAGGCTTTCTCTATTGCATGGTGTGTGCCAGATGTCCATACCAGGAGGTGCAGTCATGATGCTGAGTATCTCTGTATGACAGATTACATTCCACAAGGGGTGAGGAATATGAAGTTCTAAAATATTGTTGGACTGTAGCTGCCACAGTTCTGTCCCTGTCAGCTATTGCTGGTGGAAGTTGCAAACCAGCAGATTTGCAAACCAGATGGTGGAGGGCCACAGGTTCTCTATCCCTAGTGTAAACTCTGTATATTCATTTTCTTGCACACCATCCCTGACCTGTGGAACCGTTTCAGATGAAGAAAACTTCAGAATATTTGTCAATGATTTTGTTCCTTTCTGAGATGAAAAGTATCATGTGATAACAAGATTTAAGAGGTCTCCCCAAAACGGAAACTTTCCAATGAGATTTGTAGCTTACCTGAGTAGAGGGAGAATAGCGTCAGACCAAGCAGAAGAAAGCCTATGGTTGTCATGATTATACTGGTGTGGTGCTGCTTGACTCTTTTCAAACACTCTTCCAGATCCTTGGACTCCACCAACAAAGATAAAGTCTAACACCTGACACTTTTCCCATGTATATATGACTCTGTGGCCTTGATGACGAAACCAACCCTCACAAGTTAAATATAATTTTGGCAATTTGATAAGCATGGAGATGAATTGTAGCACCTCAGTCTTTTCTTATCTGTGTAGCGAACAGGTGGTGTTTGGCTGGTTAGCAAACAGTATATGAACGTGCTTGTTATCTTGATTGTAAACCACAACAAAGGATACAATAAAACAAAGGATAAAATAAAAAGGATTTGACTAGAAGATACATACAGTGTACCCTAGAACTTCAGTTAAAAGCAACAGTCATTAAGGAGAGCACACAATGAAATTCTGGTACTCATAAACATTTATGGATAAAATTAATGTAATTGCACCACCCCAAAAGCAAACACACCTTTTCTTGTTACTGTTCTGTTCATATTGGCATTTGTCAGCTCAGCTATTGGACTCATCAAACTGAAAGGTCTGTCAGGTATAAAATGTATAAAAATGTAACATCTTATGAAATAGACTACATATGACCAAACCCCACATTTTTGTAAATGTGCTGCTCTTACTGGGTTGTTGCAGACATATCATCTTTGTTGCTCTACCAGTGGCTTTCTGAGTGATAGTTAACCGTTTTCTTTCTGTTATCCAAATGATATTCTGTTAATACAAGCAATTGTAGCTCATTTTCTAACTTTGTCCACTTTTTTTTGCAACTCTTTTGTTCTTTTTAAAATTGAATCAAACGGCTGCATTAAAAGGTTTCTCAAAAAGCTGTTCACTAGCTCTTTATGCAATGACCACTGTCCCAGATGGCTGCCAACCCTGGGGGCACTGCCATGGCCATTTATTGGCCAGGAGAGAGGGGGGTGATCAGGCAGCACCCATTCTGGCTGTACTTCTGCATGCAGGGGAAGAAGAATGAGGTTGCTTTCCAGAACTTCTGGTTAGTTGCTCTGAATCTGGAAAAGCAATCTTGTTTCTGTTCCCCACAATGCTGCTGGCATTACCCATTCATCTCATATCAGCCAGTAAATAGCCATGGCAGCACCCATAGTGTTGACAGCAGCCTGGGATGCCAGAGAGGCACAGAGTTACGCACTTGGAGCATCATGCTTTACATGCCTCAATACAAGATCTCAGCCAATACCTTTCATGCCCAATTCAACTAGTGTGGTAATTTGAGGGCAGCACATTTGAGTTCTTTCACTGGCACTATTTGTGACATCAGCTGTGTTGTTAGCTGTGGGGTTTTCTAATCTCCTTATTTCTCTCTTGATTTTACTTCTGCTTCCAGTTGTACTTCTGGTTTGGAATCCTCACGTTCTCCTTCTGTTTTTGTCTCAAAAGGTCCTTTATGTTTCTATTTTTTAAAAAATATTCTCTGTAAGAAGAGCACTCGGACAGCAAGCTGGTCAGTATATTAAGCATTTGACTTGTGGTTCTGTGACTTCCGCAGTTTCCTACCCCTGCCCCTACCCATACAGCTACTTTGGAGTTCCCCTTCCCTGTAATAACTCCTTGTAATTTTTTTTTTATAACTATTTCATACTTTGAACAACTAGCTCATCAGGCTGAAATGCTTAGATTATCATTAGTCTGCCCAGCCAGGTGGGAGTGAAATAAAACACAGATTAGAAAAAGTTACACACACACACACACACACACTTCTCCCTCTACATTAGTGGATCTGACCTACACAAATTTGATTATTCAAGAAGCATGTGTGTGCCTCGCCCCCCCATTCTCCTCCTCCTATTCCCTTGCTTTTTGCTGTGTGCAGAGTAGGAAGGCAAGCACCTGGACAAAAGGTAAGGAAACGGGGGTGGGGAGGCACAAGCATGCCTTCCTTCTCCCCTCCAGAGCTCCCCCCACCCATTCCCTTGCCTCTGGCCCCAGCGCTGAGAACTCACACCCAAGCAAAAGGCAAGGAAATGCGAGGAGAAGGTTCACATGCTGGTGCCCTAGTGTGCAAAAGGCAAGGGAATGGGAGGGGGACTGCAGTGGGGGGGAGGAGTTATTTGTGGTTTTTCCACATTTGTGAGGGTTCTGCTCCCCAAACCCTTGTGAAAGTGAAGGGGCCACTGTATACATATTTAGCACAACTTTTACTGGATCACTGTTATGGTCCTTATATTGAGGGGAGCATAGGCAGAACTGGTGTCATCCTGTTGCCGCCAAGTAAAACCATTGCATTTTGCAAGGGCCTTCGGGTCCAGTTGACTTCATCCAAATCCATAGATGTGCACTGTTTTAAATGGTCTTAAATTGTTTTAAGAGGTATTAAACTGTTTTGCTTTAACTTGTCAGATTGTCTTACATGTTTTTAGTCTATTTGCATTTAGTATTGCTGTTTTGATCTTTTTTGTTTTAATAAAGAGAAATGTTAGAACTGATTTTATTGTATACCATCTTGAGATTCTTGGCCAATGGGTGGGATATAAATGCTGTGTTTGGCTCCTCCCTCCTGCAGGTATTGTTAAGGCATCTTGCCAGAAGGACTTGGAAGCTTGGTTGCTGTGGAGGAAGCTGAAACTAGAGAAACCTGAATTCCTGTGACTATGGCCGTTTCCACACCGGGCTATTAAAACGGCGCAGAGCGGCCTCCGACGGAGGTCTTCTGCACCGTGAAGTGGACTGGGTCGGACTACTTTTTGTAGTTCCGCACCTCAGTCCGCCCCGGAGCGACCGGAACTGGTTGTGCAGCGTGCTTTTTAAAAACCTCTTTTAAGAAGTTTTTCAAAAGCACGGAGCGCCCGACTCTGTGTCGCTCCATCGCCACGCTCCGGTGCAGATTTGCAGGTGCGCACTAGTGCGTGCCTGCAGATCTGCCAGGGGTGGGCTTTAGGCTGGCCAGCTTCTCCACCAACTGGAAGCCACCATTTTGGACGCTGGAGCAGTGCGGAGAGACGAGCACTGCTCCTTGTCGCGACAGACTCGCCCGGACGGAGAAGAAATCCGGTGAGTCCCATTTCTGCCCGATTCACACCCCACGTATGGAAAGGGCCTATGTTTGGCTGCTTCCCCCTGCAAGTATTGTTAAGGCAGGCAACCTGCCAGAGATGCCAGTCTCCTTTTGCAAACCCAAGGGCTCTTGCCTTGTGGCTCTTAGGCCATTTCTGCGCTAGACTGCCGGCCCCTCCCGAAACTGCAAACTGCAGGATTCCATAGGATGTTGAAAGTGGAATAATCGCGCTATAAGAGTGTAGTGCGGAAATGGCCTAAGATGTAACAGAGACCTGCTTTGCCCATTGAATCCAGATGTAGCGGACAGCAGAGCAAGACAAGCTACTATACATTGGCCTTTGGAAGCTTTTGTGAGAACAGCATGTTTGCTCCCTAAATAAGAAAACAGTGCACCTATTGAACAGAATTCCATGCAGCCAGCCTTGGCTAAATATTGGCAGTGCTTCAGGCTAAACTGACCTCTGTGTTTGTTTATGATATTTCTGGACAGCCAAATATGTGTTCAGAACATACAAGGGTGCTATGATATGCGGGGGGGGGGGGATCTCGTTTGAGTGAAGAACAAATGTAAACTTAAAAGCTTCATCTAAGATGTCCCATTGAAAGGAGCCAGAGGAAAGTGTGGAACTTCAAGGTAGTTTTATGGGCAAAGGTGGGGGAGCCAAATCAGATGCTGAAAAATAAGCATGTTAAAGAAGAATTTAAATAATTACTGTTAATTAAAGCAATATCTATTTAAATAATAGTTCTGCCTTACTGTTTATTACCATATCACATGAAAATGGTTGGACAATTTTTTTTACCAAATGTGGAGGGTACGTTGGCAATGGGTCTTGACTTAAAAGAAAGCCAGTGTGGTGTAGTGGTTTGAACGGTGGATTAAGACACAGGAAGACCAGGGTTCAAATCCCAGCTCGGCCATGGAAACCCATTGAGTGATCTTGGGCAAGTCATACTCTCTCAGCCTCGGAGGAAGCAAAAACAAACTCCCTCTGAACAAATCTTGCCAAGAAATGCTCATGATAAGGTTCCATTAGTGTTACCCTAAGTTGGAATGGACTTGAAGGCACACAAAAACACCATGTGATCATATTCTGTGTGTAAGGTCCTAGGTGAGTCCATTAGCAGGTTTTGATACAGTGGTGCGAGTCCATCCTGGTTTACTCTGGAATAATGACTGGCCCAAGCCTGGAAGTTGTAAGAAATTGAGTTGCCCATAATTAATTTCTTTCCCAGGTAAGGAGAGGGTAACAAAGTCACATTTCAGAAGTAATGCAGTAACAAGTGTCACACTACTTTTACTGGCATTTGGAGGTATGTGGTAGGTGGGGGTGCTTTGAAGTGGGTCTTTCTTCTTTCCTAGCTGTGCCAGGGCAGACAGAAGCTTCCAGGAGTAGGCTCCATGGGAAGGAAGTGCCTGGGGAACTGAATACCAGAGAATGAAGAAGCAGCTGTGACCCCCTTCCCAGATACTTCCCTACATAAAGTCATAGAACCATGGAATTGGAAGAGACCACAAGGGCCACTGAGCAGAAATACACACTCAAAGCACTCCCAGCAAGGAGACTCCACCACACTGTAAGACACTGTGCTCTCTTGTCAAACCGCTCTTACCATCAGGAAGTTCTTAATGTTTAGGAGGAATTTCTTTCCCTTTAGTTTGAAGACACTACTTCATGTTCTAATCTCTGGAACAGCATGAAAAAAAAAGTTACTCCATCTCCCATGTGACGTCCCTTCAAATATTTAAACATGGCTATCATGTCATCTCTTAACATACCCAGCTCCCTAAGCTGCTCCTGATAGGGCATAGTTTCCAGGCATTTTACCACTTCTGTTCCCTTCCTCTGGACATGTTCCAGCTTGTCAGTATCCTTCTTAAATTGTGGTGCCCAGAACAGGACACAGTATTCCAGGTGACACTGGAATAAACCACCAACTGAATTCTGGCCTCTAGTTACTTTCTTACGTTACTTTTACAGGGCATTTTTAAGGCATTTTGACAGATATTTTTCAATATTTATATTACTATCTTATCAACCTTAAAAGGTTTTTTTCTCCCCTCAACAAGTAATAAATAGTGATAGAAATGTAAGAAGCAGTGCAAGCAAGCAACAGAACAAGTTACTACCTTCAGTACTGCAAAGAGTAATGGGATGCTTCTCATACAAGAGGAACAAATTACTTTTTGAAAATAACTCTCCTAGCTGTTATTTACAATAGTGCTTCCCAGACTTAGGTCCCTAGATGTTGTTGGACTTTGAATCCCAGAAGCTCCAGATAGCTTGTCTTGTGGTCAGGAATTTTGAGAGTTGTAGAGTAACAACATAATGAGGTCCCACAATTGGAAACTATTGGTATACAAAGGTGGAGAGAAAGGCCATTGTTATTGAAGAGAACCTGCAATACCAGTAGCATCCACTAGATAACCACATGGGACTAGTGAAGTACATTAACAGATAACAAAGTGAATTGCTGAAAGATGCCTTTATACCCCTTACTTCCCTCTTCATGGTTTAATTAATGTTTACCTAGAGCAGTTTGAGAAAGCAAAGGACTAATCAGTAGATTAAAATAGAATATGTGTGTTCTATAAATTCTTGTGTTAAACCAAAATGTGTGCCTGGGAGTTTCCTGTGTGAATAACAAACACAAAAGAATAATGTCAAAACTAAAAATGTTAACGAATGATGTTTCAACAAATTCTTGGGGTTTAGCTTTTTGTGTATTCTGCTCCCACCTAGAATTTTTGTCCTTCTCTATTGTTGTTATTCTTTTTTTCCTTATTAGTGCAGAAATGATTCATACAGTTTTGCCAAGGATATATTCATTCATTTTACTTGGAGTGTCTGAGAGAAGAATTGAGAAAAACCAGCGGTATCTCCAGTAAAGGAACCATGTGCCTCTCCTAATTCACTTTTGTGTGCATGTATAATTGCCCACATACAACTATCTGTGTGCCACTCTGACAAATACAATTAGATGTTATTAGGAAAAGCTGGGAATGATGAAGGTGGTAGTGATGATAATGTAGAAATAGTAAGGATATTGCCAACTTCCATCTCTGGCCCCTTCCCACCATCTGTTCTGATGGGAGATCAGTGATCTTGGGAAAGAAGGGTGGCCCACTAGGATGACTCCCCACTTGCACCTGATTCCTCAGAAAAATTGTGATAAAAGTAGCAGAGCAACAGCAGGACACTTGGTAGTGGCAGCAGCTTTGGAACACAGCGTGGGCCATGGAAGCAGCTTCTGCATATAGCCCATCAGCTGCAGGTTGCCTGGATGTATTTCACAGAATGATCCCATTACACCAATTTTACTTCATTTCTTCTGTGACAGTGGCCATTTCTGCACGCAGCGAGGGAATCGCTCCCTGCCGCTACTCACCAGATCTTCTGTGGGTCAGGTCCGGTTCGGGGTGAAGCGGAGCAGTGCGTGGTTGTAGATGCGCACTGCTCCGGCATCCAAAATGGTGGCTTCCGGTTGGTCATGGGTCTCAACCAACTGCTGAAGCTTGCCAGCCTAAAGCCCGCCCTCCACAGATCACAGGCTCGCATTGGTGCGAGCCTGAAAATCTGCATCGGAGAGCAGGCACGCAATGGCGCATGTCGGCATTTTGAAAGACCGAAAAAATCAGGTCTTTCAAAAACACGCTGCAGGACCACTTGGGGTCGTTCCGGAGTGGACTGAGGTGCGGATCTAAGGTAAGCAGTCTGGACCCAGTCCGCTCCAAGGTGCAGACGTCCTCTGTGGAGGACGCACTGCACTGTTTTACTTACCCCATGCGGAAATGGCCAGTAATCTCACCATATCTTAAATGATGTGAGTTATAGTTCCAGTAAAATAAATGTAAAGGAAGATATTTTTTCCCTAAAAAAAGAAGCAGGCAAGGAAGATGAATTACACATAGCTTAGTTTATTGACAAATGAAATTAAGATATTGCTAATAGAGCACAAGCAGATGGAAGAATGGATTTCTTTATGGTGATGCTATGAGCAGGGCACGAAAGGAGGTGAGCATTCCCCAGTGGATGTCCTTCAGGTCTGTGTATCTTCATATTTTATGGCATTTTCCATGGTACCTCAGTCTTAGGGTTCTACCACTTTTACTGGTGAGAAAAAGGCAAAGCATAAAACTTGGGCATATAGAACATGCACATTCTCCTTATTACTCATGAAGCAGAAAGACTGATATCACTATGTAAGGTCAACTCAAAATACAAAATTCTACAAAATTGTCCAACATTTCTACATTTCCCCTTGGCTGCAATACAACAAGAATCACTCTCATTCTGTGTTTTCTCTTGCCTGTTGTTGCTGGCAGAACGTTCTTTGTAAGAAAAACTTCAGGTCTTAAGTGAAACAAGCACTAACTTTAGACTAGGTTATGAATTCAGAGTTGCTACAGAATAGCTCTACTCTAGGTTTTCATTTACAGTATACATTATAAGTGAAAGCTATACTCACACGTATGCATTACAGTAAAAGCACTTGTTTGCATATGTTTGGCCATCGGTAGCACAGTGAGGTTGGTACTCCTCAGTACACTGATGTTTGGGATAGCCAGCACAATAACTCTGCAGAAAGAGTAACACATGTTCAACTCATTATGCAAAACTATGGCCCTTTCCACATGTGTGGGGGGGAAACGGGCGAAAACGCCCAAAAATGGGGCTTACCGGCAGCCGGGTAAGTCCGTCGTGACGCGGAGCAGTGCGAGCTCGCTGCTCCGCAGTCCTCCGGTGTCCCAAATGGCAGCTTCTGGTTCGTGGAGGCTCTCCACCAACTGGAGAAGCTCCCCAGCTGGAAGCCCACCCCCAGCAGATCTGCAGGCATGCACTTGCACGCGCCTGCAAATCTGTGTCGGAGCCGGGCGACGGAGTGGCGCGGGGCTGCGTGCTCTGTGCTTTTTAAAAACCTCGAAAAAGAGGTTTTTAAAAAACACGCCACGCCACT
This sequence comes from Cyclura pinguis, assembly GCA_030412105.1. Classification (NCBI taxonomy): domain Eukaryota; kingdom Metazoa; phylum Chordata; class Lepidosauria; order Squamata; family Iguanidae; genus Cyclura; species Cyclura pinguis. The sequence goes on along the minus strand of CM059600.1, from coordinate 104,228,337 downwards.
AGTTCCGGCTGCTCCTGAGTGGATTCTGGTGTGGAACTACAAAAAGTAGTCCACGCCAGTCCACTCTACAGTGTAGAAGACCTCCGTGAGAGGTCGCTCTGCACCATTACAGAAGTCCGGTGTGGAAATGGCCTATGTAAGTCTTTCGTCCCCTTTAGTTTTAGACTACAAGACCTCTTTAATTAAAATATTGTTGTGTGCCTTCATGTCATTTCCATCTTATAGCACACCTAAGGTGAATCTTTCATAGGGTTTTCTTGGCATGATTTGTTCAGAGGGGGTTTGCCTCTGCCTTCCTCTGATGATGAGAGAACATGACTTGCACAAGTTACTTTAGTGGGTTTCCATGGGGAGTCAAGCCTTAGTCTCCAGAGTTGTTGTCCAATGCTCAAACCATTATACCACATGGACTCAATTAATACATATTGAACCACCTCTGAATATTCCTTGCCCAAGAAAACTCTGTGAAATTAATGGGCTTGCCATAATTCAACAGGTGACTTGAAGGTGTGTGCGCACACGCGCACATGCGCACAGATTATGGCTAGGATCCTCTTGGCCTTTAGTGTTAATGACGTGGATCTATTTTTAATGGCATTATGTTACAAAGTATCCAGTGACTCTTTATGCAAGATGTTTGATTGTTATCACAGTAACAACTGGAGTACAATCAGGCAGAGCTCCAACCAAAGTGGCCATTGATCAGCTGTGGGGCTGTGTTGGAAAGCTCCTTTTTGACCCCACCCTCCCTCCACCCGCTCCAGTGCTGGGAACTCTGTGTGCCTGTGGTAGCAGAACTTTATGCTCTGCCAGGTTCATATAGCATCATGTCCACAGAACCACAATGAGTAGATCCAGACGGTTATTCTGCAGATATCAGGGCTCTTTGGCAAAAATATCCCACATCTAATTCTCTGGTACAAGGAAAGTATTGTAAAAAGAAGATGTAGCTGACATTTACCTGTTTTGCTTTGATGACAGCAGCTAAAATCAAAACAAGAACTATGTAAAAGCAATGAAATAATATTATATGTTAAATAACAGTCCACATTTGATTCACTACAGAAAAATTTGAAACATTGCATCAGATACTTCTTTTAGTATTTCAAAGGAAACGCATATTGAGGTCTGATACACAATGTTAAGTTAAATATCACTGATTGACTGGATGCGGAAAGGGGGATGACAGATGCATCTACAATTCTTTAATTGTCAATAGTATTAAAATTGATTCTTCATAAGGTGCCCATACACCTTCCCCCCTTCCGCTTCTCCTTTTCCCATTTCCCATTCCCTTGCTGGGTGTGGAGAAGGAAGGCAAACACCAGGGCAAGACAAGGAAATGAGGAGGAGAGGCCTGTGTGAGCCTCCCTTCTCCCCTCTGGAGCTCCCCCTCCGATTCCCTTGCCTCTGGCCCTGGCGCCGAGAACGCGTGCCAAGGCACAAGGTAAGGCAACGATGGAGGGGAGTCTCATGCAAGTTGTCTTTTCTCTGGAGCACCACCCTTCCATTTCCTTGCCTCTGGCCCTGGCGTGCAAAAGGCAAGGGCATGGGAGGAGAAAGCGGGGAGGGGAGAGGGAGTTATTGGCAGTTTTTCCACTTCCGCAAGGGTTCTGTGCCCCTGACCCTCGCAAGTGGAGGGGCCACTGTACAGTAAAATCCTTTGGGTTTCGGATTAAGTTCTGCCAGTGTACATAGAACTGAACCTGAGGTCTACTTCATAAGCACCAGTCCTTTGGAGGCCATAAAAATACTTGTGTTGGATCATGATGGCTCATGGGAGAATTTGACTATTGAATATGTTCACTGTGTGAACTGGCCCTGTTGCACAGATGGCCAAAGGCACAAATGAAAGATGATATTAGAAATAAGCAGTACTGGAGATACAACTCTCCATCAGCTAGTACTAGCAAGCCCTTGCATTTGTTATAGTTTTTGATGTGAGGAATCATGTCCTATGAACTGGCCCTTACAATACTCATGGCTTGTTTGCCCCTTCTGTGGGATTAACATCCAGTGGAACCTAACTCTCAGAGATCATGTGCCATCCAAAAAAGATGATCTTTTGCAATATGATGCATGTCTTACCTGAATACAAGAAAAAGAATGCCAGGGTCAGCAGGAGAAAGCTTGCTACCTTCATGATTGTGCCAGAAGCTCTGGTCTTTGTGTCTCTGCTAGTTCTCTTCCAGGGAGATGTGTCATGGACAGAAGCAATGCTTTGCAACTTTGCCAGGTCTTTCACATATATATGCATGAATCGGAAACCACAATGATGAAAATTCTTTCTTCCAAGACATGGAAATGTGACATTAGAAGGGAACATGGTAAAATCTGTAGTTCAATGTAGAGATCCAAGGGAGGATGCAAGACAGATGCAATTAACACTTTGAAACCAGTTTCTTAGGAAACATATGTCACAAGCAGAAACCACAGGGCAAGCATCAAGGTCTACAGTGCCCAAATAAGAAGCAGTATTTGAAGAGTTTTCTGGTTGCTTCATGAGAACCTTCTGTATAGGTTTCTGAATGATAATGATACATGTTCACTACCTGGTTAGAGGGAACATATAATCCTGTTGAAACGGCTTCATTGGCTACCTTTTATTTGCAGGTAGAATTCAGATTACTAGGCCTTAAAACCCCTATACAACTTAGGTCCAGATCTTCTGAAAGACCATATTTCCCTATAGGGGCCTGTTTGAGTCTTAAGAACCTCAAGGGAGGACTTTCTCTCTGTCTCACTGTTGTAGCAGACCTGTTCAGAGATGATTTGTGAGAAGGCTTTTTCAGGGGCTGCTTGCTTGTTGAAATTAACTCCAATAGGAGACTAGCTCGGCCTCTTCTTTGTTCTTCTTTTGCCAGCAGATAAAGATCTTTTTGCTTAAACAGGCATTTTGCAATTAACTGGTTGTTCAGAAGGGTTTGCTAATAGTGTGAGTATGCTGCATCTTTATCTTTATGGTAATGTTTTAAAATGATTCTCTCCTGTTTTAAATCATTGGTGTTTTAACATGATAGCTCATTTAATTTTTTAAAAAAATTTCTACCATCAGCTTTTTAATTGTATTTTATTTTAACCTAGATGCAGGTCACCTGGGGTCCCATGTTGACAGCAAGGTGGGGCATAAAGTAAACAAACCAACAAACCAATCACTCTTAGAAAACTAGAGTTTCTTATTATTCCATTGCCATTGCCATTCCATCGAAAAGAATAGGTTCACTTTTTTTTCCTGGGTTGGGCAATGGCCTCATTTAACCAAAAAAGGAGATCAGATATTTTGATTTGCTTTGTAAATATGATCAGACAATTGCAGCATGGATGTCTCGACCACTTCAAGCCTGCAAATGAAATAGGCCTGGACAGATCATCGAACTGAGAAGAAATATACACCTGGGAATATATTTCTCTGTGTGTGTCTTTTTCCCCAGGTCCATTCTCTGCTTGCTGTGCACAGTAGGCCATGTATACACATAGCAAGAAACAGAGTCTTGGAGAAGAATACACTCTTTTGTCCTGCAAGAAGGAGGAGCTGGATTTCCTACAATACATGGAACCCCACAAATCAAAGGCTAAGGGACAAACACTAATCCTGAATCACCACTCTCTGGGTTCTACCTTCTAGAATGAGCAGAACAGCATCAAAGCAGAGCCTCAAACTCAGTCCTGCAAGGTGGCCATCTAGAAGAAGATTATGGTTGATGGTTCTGATTGGTTCTGAGACATCTGGAAGAATCAAGAAGGTCACAATCGCCATCCATCATCCTACAAAGGGAAACTACAAAAGGAAACCAAGGTAGTTACCATGCTCAGGCTCAACCAGAAATGTGTCTTTAAAGGATGTTTGCTTGTTTATTCATTCCATATATATGTTGCCTTTCTCCTGAGGTAAGATCCAAGATGTCTCACAACGTAAAACAAGAGCAGCTAAAAACTTTACAATAAAAATTAAAACACAACTAGAATTCACCACATTAAAACCATTTAAAAAAAAAATAAAAATATTCAAAAACATAACACAGTAAAACACAGAACTTATCCCCCCAAAGCTCCCTGCAAGCAGTTACTGATTAAAAATATATTTGAATGAAAAGGTCTTTGCCTGCTAGCATTCAGTATCAGCCAGGAAAATCTGTTGTTGGGATTCTACTTCTTGGTTTACTATGTTGCATAGGAAAGGTGTTTTGTATACTGAATGGTGCTTACTTAGCTTAGAGGTACATACCACGGTCTTATATTCTTCCAGTTAGTAATATCCTGGCTTTCTTCCAGTACATCATAAAGCTGCAGGGGAGACAACCAGTGGGGGAAGATCTTCACCACTTGGCTATCTGTCCACCCCCACCCACGTGATCATGATCACCCAGGTGGGGCAGTGGAGGACAGAACCAATGGGGAAAGATCTTCCCTGCTTGCCTGTCTTGCTGCCCCCACCAGCGGGATCAGGCTGGCAGCGGAGGCAGGAGAGCATGAGGGAAGATCTTCCCTCTCCTTCACTCTCTTGCCCTCTGCCAGCGCCCAGCAGGGAGTGGGGAGGCCAGTAGTACCACGAATAAACAAATTAGCGAAAGTCAAACCCTCAAATGTGGAGGGAGAACTGTACAATTCCAAGTGCTGGTTATAATGCATGCAGCTCAGGCCTAGGAAGCACTGTGTTCTCTCATAAGAGTCTGAAGGGACTTTGAGATCTTCATAGTAGGGTCTTCTCCTGGTCTTTCTCCTGGCCAGTCTTGGCTGCAGGAGAGGACCTTTCTGATGGCTGCTCCCAGACTTTGGAACTTTCTTATTAGTGAGTCAGACTGCCTCTTTCCTTGTTCTCCATCCATCTACAGGTGAAGACTTTTTTTAAAAAAATGTATTTCAGTGGTTTTAGGAACTTCCTGTTTATAAAGAATGGGTTTCAGATAGTGTGCTGTACTGTTTCTATTTCTAGCCTTTGCAATGGATGTTTTGCTTTTAATTTTATTGATACTTTAATTATATTTTAATATCTTTTATCTTTTTGTATGCTTTTAATGATAGATGTGTTTATCTGTATCTTTTGGTAAGCTGTCTTGACTCACAGTTTGGAAGAAAAAGTGAGAATATTGACAACAACAAAAATAACACTAATGATATAGTGGCAGTTCTTATTAAACACCATAAATAGTTGAAAACATAAGTCCAAACTCACACTTTTGAGAACTAAGCACATTATGCTTGGAAGGGCATTTTTTTTTCACTTTTTCCCACATCCACATTTTAAAAGTTCTTTTTGTAGTATTTTGAAGAGGTTTCCTGGTTAGATTACAACCAGACTTGTGATTTTGTATCAAATGAGCTTTAAGATATGGAAATACAAGTGAGATTTGCAACAAAATGCTGCAGTTCAGAATACTTCAGCTGCTCAGGCCTCCAGTCAACCAGGCAGAGCTTCTTCTAGGATACTCCATTTCATTCCTACCCCATTCCCTTACTTTTAGTTAGTCATAGAGTAATAGAATCATAGAGTTGGAAGGGTCCTCATGGGCCATCAGGTCCATCCCCCTGCTCAGTGCAAGATCTCCACCTAGAGCATCCCCTAGCAGGTAGCTCTCCAGCCTCTTTTCGAAGACGTCTAGAAAAGGAGCCTCCACCACCTCTCTAGGCATATGGTTCCATTGAGAAATCACCCTTACTGTCAAGAAGTTCCTTCTAATGTTCAATTGAAATCCACTCTCCTGTAATTCAAACCATTAGACCTGCTCCTACCCTGTGGGGCAGCAGAGAACAGGCCTGCTCCCTCTTCCATGTTACAATCCTTTAGATATTTAAAGATGGCAATCATATCACCTCTCAGTCTCCTCTTCACACCTCAGTCACCTCTTCACTGAACATGCCCAGCTTCCTCAACTTTCCCTCATGTGTTTTAGTCTCCACACCTCTTATCACCCTTGTTGTCCTTCTCTGAACTCATTCCAACTTGGCTATACCCATCTTAAAATGGCTGCCCAGAACTGAATACAATATTCCAGATGGGCTTAATCAGTGCAAACTATAGTGGGATTATTATTTCTCTCAACTTGGAAACTATGTTTATGTTCAATTTATGATCAGCAATAATCCCAAGGTCCTATTCGTATGTAGTAATGCTGAGCCATGTATTCCCCCATCTTATACCTGTGCATTTTGTTTTTGTGACTTAAATGTAGAATTTTGTGTTTGTCTCTATTGAATTTCATTTTATTAATTCCTGCTCAATTTACTACTTTTTCTAGGTCCTTTTGAATTCTGTTCCTATCTTCTTTTGCTGAAATCCAGATAAATGATATCTACTGTATTTACACCATCTACTAAACTAATGCCCTGATTTTTGTTTTTTTAAAGATATAACATGGGTTTGGTAGGATTTGTTCTTGACAAACCTATGTTAGTTCTTACTGATCACTGCAGTGTCCTTAAGATACTTTCAGACAGACTCCTGTCTGTTCTAATACTTTTCCAAAAAATTTTTTTCTATATTTTTATTAGACTACATACCAACATTCCAACATACAATCTACGCATAACCACTTATGAACATACTACTAGAATACATACAATATATACAAATAGTACAATTACTACATACTGATTACATGATTATAAACAAAAACATAAAGAACTTCCCCCTGAGTGAGAAACAGCTTTATTATATTCTTAGAATATCATGAAATATACCTCCCTGTATAAGAAAGGGAGAAACTAATGTTCTGAATATTACAGATCTATGTCAGCCTCTGATTATATAATAGTTATATAATAACAATACCATTATTCACAATATATTCCTATTGTCTCACACATAATATTAATGGTATTCCTTCCGGTCCCTGTTCTGTCAAACAAAAACCAATCACACCAAAACTTCTCCTTCTTCACCTCCCTTCACAATATTACCTGGAGATTACCGTCAATAATTTATAATTACAAGTATTAACAATAAATTACATCATTCCTACTTATTCTTTGAGGATATACTGTATTTTGAAATATAGCATATTCCCCCATAAAACTAGAGATAAGACTTTAAACTAATCTAAAAAGGAATCCCCTATTCACTCCAGATACTCAACGCTGAAGACCATTGGTTGGAATTTTCTTATTTTGAAGAAATACTGTAAACAACTCCCAGGCCTTATAGAACTTACTATCTATCTTGTTCTCCAATCTATAAGTCATTTTGTCCATCTGTGCAATTTCAGTAACTTTTTCTAACCATTCATCAACCGTGGGGATGTAAGTCGATTTCCAGTATTTAGCATAGACAAGTCTGGCTGCCACAATCAAATACCAAACTAATCTTTTGGTACAGAAATCCATACTGTTATCTGCACCAAAAATTCCCAATAAAAAAAAAATCAGGAATTAATTCAATTTCTATTTCAAAAATTTTTTGCATACTGGTTCGCATGGCATACCAGAATCTCTTTGCTTTATCACATCCCCACCACATGTGATAAAAGGAACCCACTTGGTCTTCACATTTCCAACAGTGATTGTTCATATTCTTGTTCATTTTGGCTAGTCTGTTGGGTGTCAAATGCCATCGATACACCATCTTCAACACATTTTCTTGAAGGGCATATGATCTAGAGTATACCATATTATTTTTCCAAATTGTTTTCCACTCTTCCAGAAGGACGTTATGGTTGAGATCTCTGGCCCAACTTATCATACAGTCTTTAACTAACTCTCCCTCTAAGTTATAGGTTAACAAGTTTTATACATCCTCGAAAGTAGCTGTTTTTCTCCTTTTAACATAAGATTTTCCAATTCAGTTTGTCTTAATTCCACCCCTTCAGTTTGCAAGTCCTTCCATTGTATTTCAAATCCTTCCTCTTTTTTTTTTTTTATATAATTTTATTAAATTTCACAAATTAAAAACAAGGAATTTTTTTTTTTATCGTAGTTTTACATGCAATGATTCTGATCTTCCACTCTGTTCAGGTCTTCATCTCTCGCAAATCACTCTACATATTACAATAGTATCACATTATAATGATTTTCTCAGCAGTTTGAACAAGCATTTCCCTCTCCTATACAACCATATTAAAGCATTTCATCTTGTCAGTCCCCAGCTATCCACTCGTTCTGCTTTTCTCAAATAGTCATATTCCAATATGTTTTCTTATCTCGACTTATCTCAATTTATCCCTCTTAAGCTTCTGCTATCATCTTGTATTTTTTCTTCTAATTCTCCATTTCATATAACTAAGATCTTACAGTTCCAAAAAGTCTGTCAGTGTATATCTGGAAGTCTGAGATATTATTGCTGTAACATTCATTCATCTTCTTTCCCCGGATTCCATTAAATTGAAATATCTTGTTTCCCACCTCTACTCCTAAATTCTATTAACTCCTTTTAAACCCTCCAGCAATATTATAATGTTCATTTTCATCAAAGTATCGATATGTCTATTACCTGCGAGCTTAATTGACTTTGCCTAAGTACAATTCTAACACATATAATTCAAAGCCCTGTAGTTTACTTCAATTCGCATTGCCCTCTCTCATCTGGGACTTTGCATCCCGGAATAGATTTCCAAAGCTCTCCGTACTCGCATAGTCGCTTATACTCCAAGATGCTCTGTCCCTGTGAGTGAGGGTATTTAGCTTAAATATTTTCCCTCACCACCTCCCATCTTAAACTTTGCAGCCCGGAATTTATTTCTGAAATTTTTCTGTATTCTCAAAGTCGCTTCAATTCCGAGCTGCAGAAATCATAGATGTGAGGGTATTTATTTACTTAAATATCTTCCATATCTCAATACTCCTTTCCTCCCATCTTAGACTTTGCAGCCCGAGGTTTATTTCTGAAAATTCACTGTATTATTATAGACGCTTAATCTCGAGCTGCTCAGTCCATGGGTGTAAGGATATTAACTCCTAGAACTTCCATCACAAACTTGCCAATCTTTGCCCCTTTCATCCCTTTGACAATATCGCAATTTTATCCATTGAAAATATATCAGTCACATATGCATTTTTAACAGACATTGCTGAGTTGCATTACAAATTGTCATATTTAGAGCCCCGTGCCACCATCCACTGTCTGTCCCCCCTCCCTTCCTGGACTTTGCTGCCTGGAGTTATTTCTGTAGATTATCTGTATTCTCATAGTTGCTTAAATTCCAGGCTGCTTCGTCCATGGGAGTGAGGTTGTTTTGTTAAAATGACCTTCCAGCACAGTCTCTCCAGTCTCAACAATCCCAAATCGAAATAGAAGATGGGAAACAAGAATTCCTGGACAGGAATTAACAAGAAAAGAAAACCAGACATCTCCGAAGACTTTCATCCCAAGTATTCTTCTAAAGTCCAGAATCCAGTGCAAGAAAGCCAATATTCCGTTCATCTCAGTCCAACCAAAGTATTAATTTAGAAATATATAAAAAAAAATGAGTGTCCATATGGAGATTAATAAATTTTATACAACCCAATTTTTACCTTTAGGACATTTACCAAGTACTCGATTCTTGACATTTTTAACTGCATGTCCATATTCCAAATCTCCCATCCAAGTGCTAACCAAGCCCAACCCTGCTTAGCTTCCAAGCTCAAACGAAATCAAGCATATTCAGGGTGGTATAGCCAAATCAAAGTCAAATGAAAGACTTTTAACCATGACAGCATCAATCCTCGTGAGAAAACAGATAAACTTTGCAAACTTTTCTTTAAGTGCAGCCGCCCCTTTAAGATGAAAGCTCAGCCATTTCGCACTCACTTTTCTCCTGGGTCCCTCCATTACTTCGCTCCAGCACAGCGTTGCAAGTCATCTCTGTTGTGATAGTCCAGAAAAGAAGACCAGAACAGGTAACATGTTTTCTTATTCATTTCAGCTTGTTTCTTGATTTCTTTAGTAAAAGTGGACGGCGGCGCTTGTGCCGCTCTAGCGACGAACCCGCTGGCTCCATCATGGTCCTTCGACCCCCTGGCGTCTCCCGCTCCCCCAGCCGGGTAGAGCCACGCGCCAGTTATGGGGTCTCCTTCGGACCCTTTCCGCACCCCTAGTACCGTAGGGGTGTTTAGCCGCCTCTAGGTCTTAAAAGAGGTGGCTGGAGTCCAGCGGGTGGCTGCTCGGAGCCGCACCATTGCGCAGCTTCATTCCGAGCTGCCACTCGCGCCCGCCATGCCACCGGAAGGGGAAATCCTTCCTCTTTTAACTGTGGTTGATCTTTCAATAAAACAACTTCTCCATTTTGTTTTAACAGATTTTTGTAAGTCAGCCAGTTACCATCTCTTCTCAATCCCTTAATAGAGACTGCCTCCAGTGGCGAAATCCACGACGACTTTTTGGGACAGAAAAAAACTTATATTTCTCCCAAACAGTGAGGAGTGCCTTGCGTATTACATGGTTTTTAAAAGTCTTTTGGACTTTCACTTTGTCATACCACAGGTACACATGCCAGCCAAAATAGAGGTTGTGTCCCTCTAATGCCAGTAATTTCCTGTCATCCAACAGGATCCAAGGTTTCATCCAGGCTATGCATACAGCTTCGTAGTATAGGCCTAAATCTGGTAAAGCAAATCCTCTTTGTTGTCTTGTGTCTGTCACCCGTTTATATTTCATTCTTGGTTTCTTCCCATTCCATATGAATTTAGACAGATCTTTTTTATACTCTTGAAGCCACTTCCTAGGAACTGTAACTGGGATCATCAAAAATGAGAAGAGTATTTTGGGAAGTACACTCATTTTTATCACTGAAATCCTCCCCATCAAGGAAAGATCAATTTTTTTCCACATATCCAATTTCTTTTGAATCTGAGCCCAAATCTTTTGATAATTATTCTTAAACAACTGATTATTATTATTGGCCAGTTCTATCCCTAAATATTTCACTTTTTGAACACATTGAATACCTGCTTTCTTTTCAGTCAATTCTTTCTCACACGGTTGAACATTTTTCAAGAGGATCTTAGTTTTGGCTTTATTAACTTTGAAACCTGCCAACTGACCAAATTTGTTCAAAAGTTCATTAAGTTTGGCAATTTGTGGTAAGGGATCTTCAAAAAAAAGTATTACATCATCTGCAAAGGCCTTATACTTAAATTGGTCTTTCCCAACCTTAACACCCTGGATAGAATCTTCTCTCTTTAACTGCCTTAACAAAACCTCCAACGCCAATATGAATAGCAAGGGGGATAATGGGCAGTCTTGTTGGGTTCCTTTCAAAATTGAAATGCTTTCTGAAGAATCACCATTAATAATTATACAGGCCTTCTGTTCGTTGTAAATCGCCTTTATCCAATTTATAAAGGTCTCACCAAATTCCATATTTTCAGTGACCTTTATAAGAAAAGACTAATTGACGTTATCAAAGGCCTTCTCTGCATCAAGAAAAATAAGAGCACCTTTTTTCATTGTGAGATTTGTAGAATTCTATTATATCAAGCACAGTTTGGATGTTATACCTCATCTGTCTCCCCAGGATGAAACCGCTCTGGTCTTCATGTACAAATTCTGGTAGGACCTTCTTCAAACGATTTGCAAGGATAGAAGTGAAAATTTTATAATTCGCATTTAGAAGTGAAATAGGTCGAAAGTCTTTACATGTGGGAGTGGCAAGATCAATCTTAGGAATCAATGTTATATTTGCTTCTATCCAACTTCTTGGAAGTGCTCCTGCCCCCATTACAGAATTTATCATAACTTGCATAGGTTTCGTAAGTTGTTCTTTAAATTGTTTATAAAAACTAGCAATCAAACCATCAGGGCCTGGGGCTTTGTTGGATTTCATTTTATCTGTCGCCTCATTGATCTCATTAATAGAAATCAGTTTGTTCAGCATCTCACGATATTCCTGAGATATTTTTGGGAGATTCTGAGAACAAAGGTGTTCATTCATATCAGTTGTGTCTTTAGGGACGTTGGTCTGGAACAGATTCTGGAAGTAATTAGAAAGCACTTTCTGAATTTCTCTGGTTTCTGTGATTATACGATCTCCTTCTTTAATCTCAGAAATTAGTCTCTTTTTTTTCCTTCCAAATCTTGTACGCCAACCAGCGTCCAGGTTTATTTGCATACTCAAATTGTTTTTGCTTCAAAAAGTGAATCTGCCTTTCAATTTCTTCCATTGTAAGCATCAACAACTGTTTCTGTAACACTTTTATTTTTAGTGACAACTCTTTGTCTCGAGGGTTGCTTTTTCGTTTTGCTTCTGAGTCTTTAATCTTCTCCATTATGTCATCCATATTCTTCTGTCTTCTTTTGTACTCAGTATTTTTCTGAATGAAAAACTCTTGAAACACAGCTTTAAGTGCATCCCAAACTACTCTAGTTTCTACTTCGTTATTCAAATTGGTTTTGAAACCAATTGGTTCTATTTTACATGCTGCTACAATCTCATCCTGCATCAAGAGAGCTTCATTCAGTTTCTAATTCCTTCTTTTACTTTGACCTTTAAGAATTAGAGTTACAAGATTATGATTGCTGAAGGTCTTGCTTAAAATCTCTGTTTTTTGAATGTTACATCATAAATTTCTTGACAGCCATATAAGATCAATTCTTGACTATGACTGATGTCAATTTGACAAGAAGGTGAAATCTTTTACATTGAGGTGTTGGGATCTCTGCACATCTAGAATTTGGTACTCTTCCACCAGTTGGTAGAAGTCCTCCGTCAGTTTCCCTTTTGATCTTTTCGAAGATGGCACTGAACTTCTATCAAGCTTTGAGTCCACAGCACCATTAAAGTCACCCATAATACACACCACTTCATACGATTGGCTCTCTATCTCTATAGAAGGTCTTATTTTCATTACAGGGGACATATACTCCTATTATCAAAAAGGTTTTACCTTCCAGGTTTCATTCGACTCCCAAAAATCTACCTTTTTCATCATTAAACCATAGTTTAGGACACAGTACTGATTTAACATATAGCGCCACTCCTCTTCTCTTGACTGTTGCTGCTGATATAAATACTTCTCCTAATTTTGGGGCCTCCAACAATACTTTTCCAAATATTGAGCTTAAGTTGGCCAGTCTGCAGTTTCCTAAAACTTCTTTTTTGAACAGGAGGACAACATTTTCCCTTCTCCAGTCCTTTGGCACCTCAACTGTTCACCAAGACCTCTCAGAAAGGATGGCAAGTGGTTCAGAGAGCCACTTCAGCAAGTTCCTTCAGTACTTTGGGACGCAGTTCATCTCGCCCTGCAGATTTGAATTGGTTTAGGTTAGCCTGGTGATTCCCGACTAACTCCCTATCAATCTTCATTTGCAATCCAGATCCATTGCCAAGGTAGTTGCTGCTGCATTGAAGTACCAAAGTCTGGTTTTGGGGGCGGGGAGGGGGGGACTGAAGCAAAATGAAGGGTCCCAACTCATGCTACAAGCATGACCGGAAGAGATCTAAATAATCAGTATGATCCCCAAAAGCAATTATAGAAGTGGTACTTTCTGCTTCAAAGCATGGTATGGAGTAGTAAACAGGGCTTATGTTTCTGAGTGGCTGTATTGCAAGAGCAGCAAAGTAAACATGGATGCCTTCTATAGATAAAGAACAGGTCAATGCTATGTCCTGGTATATATTTTTTCTCAGATACCAACTGTAACAGGGCAAGTCCTTGGTTATCATAACAGCCATGAATTCTTGAGCAAGGGTAGTTGCTTTCAAGAACTCATTTATTTTTCCTTGAGTTGGTAGTGTGGCCACACTGAATCCTCAGTTGTGCAAAAGCATCTCACTTTTGCAGTGTTTACTTCCTCTCTTTTGACAACCACATAAGCAAACTGCCATATAACCCAAAGCAGTTTTGTAAGTGGCAGAGGTCTGTAAATTTTTTTTAAAAAAGTGATTATAATGTTTTCATGTCTTACTTGCTTTAAAATATATAAGGAGGAGTGGGATTTTCAACATGCTGTGGTGGTACAGAATGCGGACAGCATGGTCTTTTCAGGAATTCATTTCTTTTTCCTTCAGTTGATACTATAGCCACATGTCTGTCACCCTGTAAGTGCTATAAGACATAGTTTTGAAATGGAAAATGAATCTGAAGTTAGCGCTTAAACCATTTGATTGGTCATTCAGAAGATATAATATTCCCACTACATTTTACACTTTCAAGTGGTTCTCAATGTCTTTTATTTTAACAAACTTTTCATATAGATCAAAATATGCTGTGTGTTGTACCTTGTGTCATATTGTTGTCACAAGTGCACCAAAGGGGATGCTAATAAGGCTTAACAACATCTTTTCAAAGTAATCCAGAACAATAGCCAAAATGAAGGCTGCAGTATTTTAATTGCAGTTGATACATTTTGTCTATTCTTTGTTTGCTCAGAACATCAAGCATGTGTTATATTTCTTCTGAATTTGTAAGTTGGACATTAAAATAATTTTCGTTTATGTTTTATGATTCTTACTCACTTTTATGGCTGTCCTGAGTTTTCAAGTAGTTTGCTGACTTAGGGTGACTCCATGGATTTCAAAGGGTTTTCGTAGACAAGGAACACTCAGATGTGGTTTGTCATTGTACTCTTTCGAAATGTAGCCTATAGCACCTGGTATTCCTGGTGGTCTCCCATCCAAGTACTAACAAAACCTGACCCTGCTTAGTTTCCAATATCAGATGGGATCTGGGCATTTAGGCCTCCATCCATGGTATAACTAGTTAATTCTATCCATCCCTAGCAGTAAATGAACCCTGACTACTTACCCATTTCAGAATGTGGCCCTTAATCCCCCCTCAAAATTGTCCATATATGACCCTACATAAATGTTATGTTTCATCATGGATTTATCTAATTGCAAGCTAGATTGAGGCAATGCAATTACTGTAACACTTAGAATGCAGGCCCTTTCTACCCCACCCTCCCAACCATAGGGACGGGAGAAGGACGGGATCGCAACAATGCTTGTGCATCATGTCATTGCAGTTCCATCCTTCTCCCGTCCCCAGGTGGTGAGATTACACCACAAATCATTGACGGGTTTTCCCCGTCAATGACCAACGATCCCGCTGCCATCCCGCCATGTGCCCATACTTACCTTAGCTGCAGAGGCCCGGGAAACTCAATGGCTTTCCTTCCTGCCCCAGTGCAGCCTGGGGCAGTACTTGGCTGCAACGTGGCAGGAAGAAGCACGGCCATCATGCTTCCCGGTGTTAGGCTTAAAATTTTAATGTTTGGTAATTTGCTATAGAATTGATGTGTATTAACAATTAGCTTTGGTATTGATTAGTTTGAGACACTTGTGGCTCATCAAATAACCTTTGCCATAATTGTATGCTCTGCCTCATACATTTTTTCTATATCAGTATGTACAAGGAAAGGATGCTTGAAGAGAAGGACTCCTGAAGTGTCAGAGATATCTTTGGAGATGACCCAGCATATTGACAGGGTCATGTATACTCAGGAAGTTAAGGGTCAGATAGAATGTAACACGTGTACAAACTGTAACTTTGCTGATGCTGATGCATGAATTTTTTCTTTCATGTTAGTATGCTTTAATATAAACATAAAAATGGTATAAAAAGGGAAGCCTGAAAGAATAAATCATCCTTCCTTCCTTCCTTGCATGGATCCTTTGACCAAAGTTACTTGTGTGTGTGTGTGTGTGTGTGTGTCTTTCTTTCCTTCTCTTTTCTACCTTCCTACCTTGTGTTTGGGGGTTCAAGTCAGCTCCATGTCCACCTGGGAATATGGTGAGGTGTGGTTTTTTCATCCATACTAACACTGGAAACTGGAGGCAGCTGGTATGGAGGGAAGTATTTCTGTTGTGCTCCCCTCCTGGCAGGGCTGACGTCAGACCTCACACTGGATGTCTCCAGGATAAGGTAAGGTGCAAAAAGAGCCAGTTCCCTGCAAGAAAAATTGTTTAATCTGTTAATTTGATTTATATCTGCTTTTGTCTCAAGGTAGCTCACTGATTGAAGTCATTTAAATCTCTTAAACAGGTTCACCAGCATTTATTCCTGTGTTCACCTTGAAAGCTGCCAATTTGTTTCCAGGCTAAGTACAAAATGTTGATTATTACCTTTAAAGCCCTACATGGTTTAGGTCCAGGTTGCCAACAGGATTGTCTTCTCCCATATAATCCTTCTCATACACTCACGTCCTCTGGAAGACATCTACTTCAGTCAAACAGAACTAGTCTGACTATTACCTAAAGGGAATTGTCTTTGGCCACCCCAGACTGTGGAATGATTGAGGAATCAACAATTTTCACCATTTCTTTTTCATATTAAACTACTGTTTTTCAGCTGCAGAGGGATACAATGAAAAATAATTGGTAAAAAAAATAATTAAAAATATAATTAAAAGTTTAGTGATGCATGCTTTGCAAAATATCAACAACTCTGAAGCCTTCCTCAGGACGTTTCTTGTGTCTTCCTGAAGCAACCCACACTTGTTCCCTCCAATTCCTTCTTTTGTCTTTTCTCCCCTTTCCTGCTATTCTGTTTGCTTTCTTTTGATAACAGTCAAAAACAACTAGAACTTTGAGCGGCTAGACAGACACGTTTATTACAGAAGTGTCCCAGGCTCTGCTGCTGGGTGCTTTTCAAATGCACAAATCCAGCATGAGCATCGTAACAGAATTCTAATAAGCTTTTTATTGGCAGAGAAAAACAAGGCCATTTTGAAACTCATGTCATACATGTTAGAGCCACATAGGCATTAGTTAAGACACGTAGTCTTTAGTTACCCTTATCTTGCATTCCTCAACCTCAGCATAGGTATTGACAAGTTTCCTATCTTTTCCTTGTATCTCTTCTTAAACCTGTAAATTTTCCATCTGCTGAGTGCCACATACCTTTCTCAAGTGTTCCTTCACACACTTAAAATGACTTCTTGAAATAACTTTTCTATGTTAGCTTCTTTTCCATATGCTAAGTCATCACTTTCATTTCTCTGTTGCAAAACAACAACCAAAACTACAGCTTCTCAAATCCTAACTGAAAATATGATGTCTTATACGTCTACTTTGAAGTAAGCCGTGTTGTTTTCAGTGTTTTTTTACTCCCAGGTAATCCTATTGGAAGGGGTCCAGCTGTGTTGACACATAAAAATAGGGGTTGAACATCCAGAGTTGGGGTACCTGTGAACCTTTACTGATGTACAATCATTAAACACTACCAAAAAGAAAAAAGAAAAAAGAAAAAGAAAAAGAAAAAAGAAAATTCAAACCCACTTATAATGCAGTTCAAGTAAAAGATAATAAGTACTATTTACTAGTGTGTGTTCAACAAAAAGCAATTCTATTATTTAAAAAAAAAAGCACAGAAATCCTGCACACATGAAGAGTTCATAGGCTGCGGATTTTGTCTGAGTCTTTTATTTAGGTGTAATTTTTCCCTTTGTTGAGTAACACTTAGCTCTGTTGATGCTGGGAGACTTTGACCTTAGCTACAAAAGCTAACACCTTTCTATTACATAGATGAAGCCAATAGCTCCATCACTTCAGAGCAGTAGATCAGCCCTGATTTCACAAGTTTTACTCTTGGTTTCAAAGGATCTATATAGGGAAGTCATCCATGATGTGTGTAGGATATGTAGGTGCCTTCAAGTTGCCTGTTAACTTACGGCAAATCTGTGAATTTCACAAGGGTTTCTTAGGAAGCGAATCCTCTGAGGTGGTTTTGCCAGTGCCTTCCTCTGAAATATAGCCTACAGCACTTGGACCATTTCCACATTAGACTGTTATAGCGCTATTATTCCAGTTGCAACATCCTATGGAGTCCGGCCGGCCCCTCCCAAAACTGCAAACCCCCATAGGCTGTTGCAAGTGGAATAATAGTGCTATAACAGTCTAGTGTGGAAACGGCCTAGGTATTTGTTGGCAAGTACTAACCAGGGCTGACCCTATTTAGCTTTCAAGATGTGATCTGGTGATGCTGAACTTATTTTATCAATAGGATGCAGCAGTATGGACAGCTCCCACAAAAGGTTCCAGTAAAACCTACCATGGATTCACCATCCCAAAGTAAACAAGACAATGATCACCTCTGTTACTATCCAGTTCAGGGTCTTTCAGAGCAGAGTCTGCTAAGTGAAGGGAGTCAAGCTGGTTTGGTTTCCTATAACAGTGTAATGTGGAAAGGCCCTATGAAATCCTCTTTAGTCAGTTGATCACACTAATTATGCATTCATGCAACTGATTGGAAAAACAAACTAAACAGCAAGCCACCCTTGTTAAACTTCTGTCTATGATATGTGTGCTTAGAAGTGCACTGCAGGGCCACTTTGTAAGTTATGGGATTCATGCACAAGTAATAAGAAATAACTGTGTGCAGCAGCAGCTTCAGCAGGGATTCATATTTAGAGCCTATCCAGTGTATAGAATGTGTAGAGTCATTGGTATAGGACAAGCCCCTTGCATTCACTGTGATTCTTGAACAAAACCCCCTTTCCCCTTCCTGTAGACTCATAGAATCATTTCCTACAGAAGTCCCTTTGAGAATGTTCATGGACTACTGCATTCCTTTCAAATATGGAGCCTGTTATGAGCTATGAATCCCCAAAAGCAAAACTCTCTAAATAAGGAACCTTTGTGCTACACAATGTGGCTCACCTGCATACAAAAAGAATATCATCACAGAACACCTCTTAGCTGCCTCATGATTCTGCTGATAATGGCTGCTCATAGCAGAATACGAACTAGCATGTCTGCTACTAACAGCAGCTTTCCAAGTCACAGATGTTTCTCAAATCCCACTGGCCCAGGTGAGGTCTATAGCTCTCTCATGTCTTTCCTGCCTCTCTCTCTCTCTATATATATATACATATATATACACACACACACCTGGAGTTTTGGTGAGGAAATATTCTTCTCCCAAATAATTGTTATATGTGAAAAGACTGTGGTCAACTGTACCGGTTTTAAAGCTTCCTCTTTTTTATTATGAAATACAATCACACTACACTGTTATAGTGCTGTTATTCCACATTCAACATCCTATAGAATCCTGGGGCTTGCAGTTTAAGAAGGAGCATTTAGAATTCTCAGCCAGAGAGCTCTTTGGTCTCAGTAAACTACAAACCCCAGAATTCCACAGGATGTTGAAAGTGGAGTAATAGCACTATAACAGTGTAGTGTGGAAACAGCCAATATGTTGTAACCAGCATGCTAGCAAACAATAAGTAAAGGTGCTTATTGCCCTTTCACCATAAATAATAGCAAATATTTAAAAAAGGTTGAAGAACAAACTATATACATTACTGTTGAGAGAACATGAAAAAGGAATTGGAAGATAAAAAACACAGGAACATTCTCAGCTAACTTATCATTATCTACTACAATGAGTGGCAGCTGGTGGCTTCCATGTCAGTGGCTTGATGAAGCCACTCTGCTTTTTGCCCAGACAGTTAAGGACCTATCTAAGGTAAAAAACCTTGTTTCCAAAACAACTTAAACACCTTTGACAGACCCTTCAAAGTTTAAACTAAATCCAAGAGTGGATGCACTGTCCCACTGAGCTTGGAACCAGCAGCTGCCATGGCTCCATTCATGGACTGGTAGATAACAGGACTATAGTGCTTAACATCTTGGACAAGAAAATAGAACCTCTTTTGGTCCTATTACTATCCCTGACATCTCAGAGCCTGAGACAATCCTGATCTGGCATCCCTAACTACTGTTACTGTCATCAATCTTTGTTATTGGTGAGATTTTATGTCATTGTTTTGTTTTTAGCTGCCTCGCTTTGTGAAAACACAGACAGGCCTGGCATAAAAGCTGATTGATTGGCTAATTAATTGTTTATTATGTGCTATAACCACAACTAGATCTTCCATGAGGTTGTCTAACACCCATTTGCATCCATCTCATGTGGTGGCTGCCATCACATCTGACATCAGCAACTTTTATAAATAAAATGTGTGTATTGTAAAGCTCTGATTGATTGATTGATTGATTGATTGATTGATTATTTGATTTATATCTCATATTTTGGTCAGGGTAAGCATTTGCAGTTGCTTACAACATAATTTGAATAGTTCTAATAAAAACAGAATAGATTATATGTATTAAAATGCAAATTCAAGAGATTGACTATTAAAACACCAATTACAGCAGTTCAAAAACATCAGACTAATAGTGTATAAATGCTACAATATTACAACCTTCAAGACATTCTTTTTAAAATATTGGAATTTTATCTGGCAGTCAGTTGCAGAAGGTCTGACTGAATAGAAAAGACTGTCCTTTGCATGCCTGTAGAAGGGCAACAGAGAAGTAACTAGCCTAAATTTCTTTGGAAAGGAGTTCTATAACCAAGGAGTCACAACTGAAAAAGTCCATTCTATTCTGCATTGGTTAGGCCTCATTTGGAATACTGTGTCCTGTGTTCTGGGCACCTCATCTCAAGAAGGATATCAACAAGCTGGAGCGTGTCCAGAGGAGGGCAACCAAAATGGTGAACGGTCTGGAAGCCATGCCCTATGAGGAACAGCTTAAGGATCTGGGTATGTTTAGTCTGCAGAAGAGAAGGTTAAGAGGGTTAAGAGCCATGTTTAAATATTTCAAGGGATGTCATGTTGAGGAGGGAGTGGGCTTGTTTTCTGCTGCTTCAGAGACTAGGACAAGGAGCAATGGATTCAAGCTGCAGGAAAGGAGATTCCACCTGAACCTTAGGAAGAACTTCCTGGCAGGCAGAGCTGTCCAGCAGTGGAATAGGCTGCCTCGGAGTGTGGTGGAGTCTTCTTCTTTGGAGGTTTTTAAACAGAGGCTGGATGGCCATCTGTTGGGAATGCTTTGATGGGTGTTCCTGCATAGCAGGGGGTTGGACTCGATGGCCCCTCGGGTTTCTTCCGATTCTATGATTCTATGTCTGCTCTAAGAATACCTGCTAGATTTTATCCTTTAGAGACTTACTCCTTCCAACTAAGAAGTTTATGTGAGGATTTTGTTAAGGGATAGGATTGCTGAGTACCTGCAGGTACCTGTATAGTAACCAGTGGTTTCTGGGTCTGGATGAGCAACACCCCAGGACCCATAGACAAGCTATGGATAAACTTTGAAACTCACCTGGACAACCAACGCAGAGTTTTGAAGCTCCAGGAAAGGGTGGCATGGGGGGGGATACTGGAAATGCTGCAGACCTGGGGAAGGATGGTTGATAGGTCATCTCTCAATAGGGCTAGGACAGATTCACTTAATTGTTCCCACAGGAAACAAACCTGGGGTTTAGCTTCCAACACTATTCCCCCTTGTCAGTTTATTTTCTCACTTAGTAATCATGACCATAGTTAAATGCATTTTCCGTGTTTCATCTTTTTGCTTCCTTCTCAATCTGGCACCAAAGAATTGCTCTGGCACTGCTCCCTGCCCATGTGAAGAAACTAGTTTTGATTTTATACATCTTTCTGATCTCTACAGGTCTTGCAATGAACTGCACAGGCATATACTCTCTGTTCCAAAGAAAGACCCAGGGCCAGCAAACATATATGGCTTCCCACCATTGATTTGCTGCTGCACCAACAAATCTCACAATGCCCTGTTTTAACAGTTGGCAATTTAGCATGACAGCAATTAAATTTTATTGCCAATATGGGATTATTGATAATGACCACGTCTGTACGCTTGCAGGGATTTTTTTTTTTTTTTTTTTTACAAATTGTGATCTGCAGTTGTTGTAATCTCTTGTGATACTGTTGACTATGTGGTTCAACTTTTCATATCTGATGTTAGTGGCCAAAGACCAGTTACCATGTCTTCCAGTTTTGGAACATGTCAAAAGGAAGAAGCGCTAATAGCTTCCACCAGTTAAAGCTGAATTTTTTTCCTTAAAAAGGAAGAATCCGTGGTAGATAATAATGCTGCACAGATTATTTATTGATAAATCCATATTAACATATAGCAAGATTTTTATCAGTTATTAACAGAGCACAAGCTGAAGAAAAACAGATCCATTTCTGGGGTTGCTATTAGAAAGGTATGAAGTAGGGTGGATATTCTGATCATAGATGATCTTTAGTCTTGTCCATCTTCAGAATCTCAGCATTTCCCAAGGTACTTCAGTGTGAGTGTTTTCCCACTGGCACTGTCAAGAAGAAGATCAAGTAAAAATACTGTATAACAGCCCCAAAGGTCAAACACCAGGGTAATACGTGTCAAACTTTGGTCCTAGTATTTAAAGCTTTGTGCTTTAATCTCCCTCAGTACATTACAGCTTGGCTTGTTTGGTACATTCCGTCCAGGAATTTGAGATCTGCAGGCAAAGGATTATTGTCTGCAACAATATGTACATGTACAGCTCTGTCAAGTCTGCGAGCCTTTCACAATCTGGCTCCACATTTGTGGAACGGTCTTCCTTTAGATCTCCGGCTGGAGGAGGACCTTATCCATTTTTGTAAATGGTTGAAGACCTTCTTCTTTGACTCTCCATCTTAAGACACTGAGATGTGTTTAAGGTGCTGAGATGGATAGCGACTGGTGGGGTGTTGGGGATTTCATGCCATGTATTGTTGTGCTTTTTTGTTTTAATGTCTTTGTCCTTGGTTGCATATGCCATTGTTCCACCCTTTGATGTAAAGGGCATTATAAATAAATGGTATTACTACTACTACTACTACTACTACTACTACTACTATTATTATTATTATTATTATTAGAATGTTGAAAATGGCAACAACTGCTATATTTTATGCTAGCACTAAGAATTGAAGAAACATCCTCACCAATAAGCTTGATTGTTTATCTGTGTCAGAAAATTATTTCTTATTCTTTCTTTGTTATTCAGAGCTCAGTTTCATTCTTTCATATCTTTCTTTCTAACTCAGAGCCTAACTAAAACAACAAACAGTGGCACAAAGAAAAAGCATTTATTCTAAATAAGCTACACGTTCAAGGCTGTGAGCAGAGTAGCTTTGGTCATCCCTTTCAGTGTCACATCTTAAATGAAACTTATACTCACATATATGCATTGCAGAAAAGACACCTGTTGCCATAGGTTTGCCCATCTGAACCACAGTGGGGTTGGTACTCTGCGGTGCATATTTCTCTTGGATACCCTTGACAGTAGTCCTGAAAAGAAAGAAAATAGAGTTGAGGTCAGTTTTCAGCAGGACTGGAAAGAAGCTGGAAAGGGTTAAATACATACACACAAGCACACACACAAACACATCCCTGCAATTGTCTTGATCATTTCCCCACTCCTCAGGACTTCTACTACAGTTTTAAAAAGAATGGCACAACATCGAACTGTGAGCTTTATATAGTGTGTGCTTTGGTTTAGACCTGAAGAGCCCAGCTTGGAAAGTTATTTTAATAAACAATTAGTTTTAGCTAAAGTGGCAAGTACTAAATAAATGGTTACCATTCTAGTTACCAGTTTAAAAATACTTTTACTTTTGCAGTTATTTTAAATTACTTATAAAAAGCAAAATAATGTTATCAGCTGCTGGCCTATATATAGTACAAAGCACTCTAGTCCGGATTACCTTGCTATTGTTTCAATGCCCATAAGAAAACTAAGCTTGGAAAGTTAGTTTTTAACATAATGAATATAAAGACATGCTGAAGCCATCCGTACCACAGATTTGGTAGAATGATATTCCAGGTCCCAGAACGTCATACAACCACAACTCATGGGTTAAGCATGTCTTTATATTCATCATGCTAAAAAGCAACTTTCCAAGTTCCACAACAGAGGATGAAGCAATAATATGAGACGTAGGCTATTTCCGTACTACACTCTTATAGTGTGATTATTCCACTTCCAACATCCTATGGAATCCTGGGGTTCACAGGATTCCATAGGATGCAAACCCCAGGATTTCATAGGATGTTGAAAGTGGAATAATTGTGCTATAAGAGTGTAGAGCAGAAATGGCCATAGTACAGACCAGCACTTCAACCACGTGATACCCCTCTTCTATCATTTAGAGAAGTCACATAGCTATAACTGGAAAAGTAGTTATACCTTTTTGAGAAAAGGGGATCAATTACAAGTAATTAGTTATTTGTAACTAGCTGCTTCCAAGCTCTGAAGGCTCATAAGTACAAAGAATTCATCTGTTTCAAAACCATAATTTTTCATTACGTTAACAAATTGTAACAGATTTGATTAGATCAGTTCACAAATCTAGATCTTCAGTATGCAAAGCTGGTGGCAAGAATTTGAGGTGGGAGGGAGAGAGTGATGGCAGGAAGGATCAAATATAACACCTTAAGAGTGAGATACAATTTTTTTTTTTTATGGTAAGTCTGTTTTTCATTGTAAATTGTTCTTGCTGGTAATTGCCCCCCCCCCCATTACTTTAAATCTGAGTTCTAAAACAAATCATGTATTAATTCCCAACTACTCCCTCTCCTCTGCAGAGATATGTGGGAAATAAATAACTGACACTCACCTCTAGATCTGTTGCCTCAACAGCTACCTCTTTTAAAAAAAAAAAGAGATAATGTAAATATCATAAAGCAAATATGCAACAGGCTTTTGAGTATCTTCCTTTTAAATCACAGAGACATATAGCTCTAAATCCTAATTTGTAATTCCAGTCAGAGTAGAATCAATGAGAACTTGGTAAGTCAACACTTAGGTTAAGTACTATTGAATCAATGAATCTTTGTTAGCTGGGACTAAGAACCGGATTGAGGCCAGAATGGATTTTATTTTGTATTTCCTGATATTGGCTGAAATCCTGTATCAAAGTTTATGGAGTATAATACTCCACCAAAGAAGGTCTGTGATCCTTCCCCTACCAAAGGTATCTGTCAAGCCTGGGGACTCTACCACAGCTACATACCAGCCAGGAGGATGGTGGTGACCAGGCAGAAGCTGGAACAGTTCTGCACTCAAGGAAAGAGAAATGAGCAATTAACTGGAGATCTGGGAGAGCAATCTAATTTCTCTTCCCCTGGCTGTAGATCTCCCACTGGTATGGGCCCTGCCGAGGTGCCTTCTTCCTTGCCTGGATCAATAAATTGCCATGGCAGCCCCCCATCTCCATTGTTTGACTGTTGGCTGGGGAGGAGGGGGTTGGATATTGAAGGAGGAGCTAGAAGGTATCTTCTTTTTCAAAGTCCAAAAGCAGATATATGTGTGCAGAACCCAAGTCATGCACACTTATGTTACCAACAGGATTGTGATATTGTCTCAGAAGAGAAAAGTGAAGTTTGGCAATATGCAGCTTGGGCTATAATCTCATAGTCCATGAGGGGGTGTTCCAAAGACCATAGGATTCAGCTGAATTCTGTGACCAGAGAGGAAACTTCTGCAGTGAGATGCAACCTGTGTCTGCCCCAAGCTTGGCAAAACTTCTTGTCCTTCCATTGGGAGCTATGGTAAGAAAAATTCTGGGGAGTGGAAGAAGGCTGAAAAAACTAAGTGGAAAAATGCTGCCCTCCTTTTTGTTCTGTTGGCGTGAACCCAGGAGGACAAAGGAAGAGGGAGTTCATCCATCCAGTCTTGTCCCTTTCCTTCCTCTCCTGGACTATTCTGTCCATTCACTATCCTTGCTTGATCAGTTGTCAGCTGATGGTCTGATCTATGAACAGTTCTTTAAGCAGTAGATAGATACAGGTTTTTTGTTTTTGCATAAACAGATTCAAAGGCAAACTGACTGGAAGCTAAATCTGTTTAGTCTGGTAGAACCTTTACTCTCTGTACATAGAATGGTGCTTGAGGTCCCTCTAGGCATATTACAGAAGCTATGCAGAAGCCACCCAAAGCAAATATGGTTGGTTAGGAGCCATTAATGTTTGAAGCCTGATCACAATGCTGATCATCCCTATTGCATAGAGAGTGGAAGCCATGATTTGAAATTGTGTATTTCCATGTGATAACGTCATTTCTACAGGATAAGCTACTTCCACTCATTTACAATGGATTTACAATGAATGGGAGTGTTGCTTCCCAGGACACCTGGAATCATTTTATATGGAGAAATCCTTGTAAATGTTGATGGATAACTCTGATCCTTTCAGTTATGGAGCATTTCATGGGCTATGAATCCCCAGAGACAACTGTCTCTAAATAGTGAAACTTTTTGGTACAAAACATGGCTCACCTGCATACAAGAAGAATGCCATCAGAGCAAGGAGCAGAAAACCTCTTAGCTGCTTCATGTTGATAGGGGTTTATTCACTGTAATGGCAGTCTTCCACTTCGTATGTATTTCTCAGATTTCCTTGGCTGAGGTGAGGTCTAACATCTCCTATATGTCTTGTGTGTGTATATATATATATACATGTCTTCTAGGTGACGCAATCACTCTATTCTAAATGACACTCAGGTGTGGAAATACAAGGTTAAAGAGCACTGCACTGAACTGTAGCAATTTTAAAACTTCCTTTTTTTGTGCTGAGTTCAGCATACAAGGAACATGTGGCATCCAGCCTCTTACCAAAGAATAAGTAAAGTAGAAGTTAGATTGTTGTATACTCTTTATCACAAGTCACAGCAAAGACAATATTGACAACTCATGTATTGACAACTCCAGTAACTGTTACATAAGAAAATATATAGTCATATACTCCCTAACCATATACCACCTTACAGCAGATGTGTTTCGTAGTGGATGATATAGTATTCACTGTTGTAAAACCAACTATTTTTGTTGTATGATTCATGTGTGTTGATTTAGACACTGGTGTAATTTAATTAAGAAGAGAGTCGGTCACTGGATCTTTATTCCTTATTAGTGAAATAATACAACACATAATGAAAATCCTATGACTATGTGTCAAACTTTGAATATTTTGGAGGTGAATGTGACCTTTGCTTTTTATTGTTAAAGAAGGTATTTTCAAATTATTCATACTGGCAGATGGTAAAGGAATCTTTTTTTCTCTCCCCTGTGCTCTCTGGCTTAAGGAAGAAGCATATGAAATTTTTTTGGGAAAAAGAAATCAAACTCTATTTTTTAAAAAAGAGAAGTGAGCTACCTGTGTCCCTCCTAATATTATTGGACTATAACTCCCAATGCAACCAGTAGGGAGAAGTCAGGAGTGTCACAGTCCAACAACATGTAGAGAAGCTGAAAGTTGCGACCGCTGGTTTAAATGGTACTAGTTAAATGCCACTGTCTTTTCAGCTAAAAATCTGCTAAATAACATGATGTGAGATGGATATATCAGCAGCTGAGCGTAGTTTGTGTTGTTGTCCACAGGTTATATAGCACATTTTCCAGTGTGGCCATCGACTGCATTCCACTGACATAATAATTTCTCTTGGCTCTTTTACAGCCTTCCTCCCCATCTTACACTCTTTCTGCATAATGGGCCTCCAGCGAGTCCTTCTGTTGCAGCCCTGGCAGGGAGGGGTGTGCACTAGGAATACTCCCTTCTGCACCTCACCAGGTTGCTGCAGAGGGGAGGGCGCTGGTCTGGCCTCTTCCCTTTCACAGCAAAGCTGGGCACTTGCCATTGCAGCGCTGAGAAGGAAGGCGTCACCCGTGCACTTCTGTCCTTCTGCATGGCTGGGGAGGGCGGCAGTGCCACACAACAGTAGGTGTAAAACAGTTTTTTTTCCATTTTGCAAATACTGTGCATGTGTGCCACTTGGGGGCAAGATGGCGGCCGGCTGGTGACAACGTTGTGCAGAAGCACAACCAGCCAACCACTGCCATCCTGGCCCCAAAGTGGCACAGTCTCCTTGTGCGGAAATGGCTTTAGTTACGACATGTGATTGAGTCTGATCTAGGAAAAGGCTGGCAAGGAAATAAGTGAGAGGTAGTTGTTGTATTGGTGTAGGGTTTCATTTAAAGAGATGTATCATTACCCAATGCCTAAATACTCTAAAGGCAGCAGATCACATCTGATCATGAAAGCTAAACAGGGTCAGCTTTGGTTAGTACTTAGGTGGAAGACTGCCAGTAAATACCAGGTGCTGTAGGCTATCTTTCACTGGCAAAACCAGCTCTGAGTATTCCTGCCTATGAAATTCGTGGAGTCACCACAAGTCGACAGGCAACTTGGAGGAATCTCCCTCATTGCCTCATCTCACATAAGCTTGAAAGGAGGGGGTTGCGCATGCACCGGGAGAAGATATAGACGCCTTCGGATCTCTCTCCTCCAACCGTAAATAAAAAACAACCTTTCTCTATCTCTTCATGAAAGTTAATTGAATGGAGCGAATATTTTGAAAGTTGTGAAAGCCAGGCAAGCAAAGGAAGCTTTATTTTCATCGGAACTGCAAAAGGACATCAAAGAAAGCTAAACTCACTGATCATATTGCTGTGAACCGCTAGTGGAGGCACAAATGGCAAGTGAATCTGAAGAGGTGAGTTTGCAAGTGAAAGCTGAGATGTCCGGATTAAATAATAAAGTGGATACAATAGAGAACAAGTTGGATAAACTTTTGGAGGCTGTTCAGCAACTTAGTAAAGATTTAAGACAAATTAACAAAACAGCAAATGATAAGCGGAAGGCAGCCATACAGAACAGTAAAGAGATCTCTGAATTGAAAAAACATCTGGCTGTCCTTGAGCAAAGATTAGTTGCCAGCGAGGATAGGCAGCGCAGAAGAAATTTGAAGCTTATCAACTTTCCAACAAATATTAGGTCAACAGAGCTAATTGAGACTTTAATATCTTGGTGGAAGGATTACGGAATAAATTTACAATCTGATGATGTACAGCGAGCACACCATGGTTTTGGATGTAATTCTGATATCACTATGCTATTTCTCAGGGAAAAAACTAAAGACCTTGTTTTTAAGACGCTGAGAACAGTACCTAACTTAGACCCTTTCCGCACGTTACCTTATCACAGAGGTGGGGGGTGCTGTTCGCGGAAGCAGGCTCTTGCGTGAGGTGCTCTTTTCGCTGCTCCTTCATCCCGCAGCTGGCTTCCTGGTCGCGCGACCGTCGAGCGAGCACCCTGCCCCTTCCTTCCGCAGGGCAGCCTGGGAGCTGTAGGCTGCGCTGGGGAAGGAAGCATGACTGGTGCGCCTGCGACGATGTACTGCAGGGCAGGTAAGTGCGCGTGGGCCCCGGGAGCCCTGAGCGACCACATAGCATTTTCGGCTTGAAGCCAAAAATAAAAAATGCGTGCGCGGTTCGCGTTAGGCTCGTGAGTAAATGGGAGTGCATCGTACGGACCACCACTCCCATTTATGCAACGCTCAAGGGGCCCTCTCGCAAAAGAAACTGCGTGTGAAAAGGGCTTTAGAGCTTAAGGGGACAAAAAAGTGAAAATATTCCCAGACATATCCCTGGAGACAAGAAAACAGAGAGAATACTTGAGACCAATAATAACTTGTCTGAATGATGCTGACCAGAAGTTTACATGGGGGTTTCCTACAGTAATAGTTGTATTTAAAGATGGCAAGGTACGGAGAGCAAGAAACCTGGAAGAAGGCCAGAAGTTGTTGGACCACCTGGGTATTGCAAAGGAGGGAGGAAGAGACTCTAGGAAAGATCAGACTCATGAAGATAAAGATGATGGAGCAGGGAGTGATCTCGAAAGGAGAGCCATGGACGTTAGGAAAAAAGGCAGGGGTAGGAGATGAAGAAGAGCAAAAGAAAAGTAAAATGGTTTAGGGAATGCCAGTATTAAAGAGCTAATTACATTTTGAACTTGGCAATAACTGAAATATTGAAGAACTGGGAAATCCTAAATAATTGAAAATATGGGACACCATTAGGAGTATTTAGGTAAAAGAATAAATGGTTATAAATCAGTTTGGAAATGGAAAGAATTTTGTATTATAGGGTGAAATAATTTAGAATACTGATAATGGGGAATAGATGAAGGATTATTAAGGTTTATTTAATTTTGATTTTGTTTCAGAGAGCGGAAGGGATAGATGGATATGTCTGGATTTAATATGATTATGTCTTGTATGATATTTAAACAATATATGGTAGTAGGTTCTGAGTATTAATTTACTAGGGAGGATTACCGTAAGACTGACTGTATAGGTTGGAGGGGGCGGGAATATGAAGAACGCAACCCAAGAAGAAGATCAGCAATGGTGGTGGGCTTGTTTGTTACGCACTTCCTCCAGGATGGGGGAGGGACCAGAGGGCTGATAGGGGTAAGAGGACAATGGCTACAAAGAGGTATGGGATGTGGGGAGTAGAAATTGCAATTAAAAAGGGGGTAGGATAAGATGAAGGGAATTAATATTTTGTCTTTAAATTCCAATGGTTTGAGTACTCCAGTTAAGAGATATAGATTGAATAAGCTGTTAAAAGAAAAAAATATTGATATTCTTATGCTCCAAGAAACTCATAAAAACAGGATAAAACAAAACTTTTCGATTACAATAAATGGAATAAACAGTTTGAATCTAGAGGGACTAACAAAGCCAGAGGAGTGGCTATTTTAATTAGAGATGATATTAATTTTCAAGCTGATGAAATATTAAAGGATAAAGAGGGGAGGTATATATTTATTATGCGTATATTAATGAATTTGAAGGTTACTTTTGCTTGCATCTACTCACCCAATACAAACCAAAGCAAATATATAAATAAGGTTTTTTCAAAATTAGAAAATTTTTGTGAAGGGGATTTATTTGTTGGAGGGGATTTTAATTTTGATTTATGCAAATTTAAGAAGGGAGGTAATAGCGTAAATTTGGAAAAATGGAATTTGATAGAGGGTTATGAAAAGTTGGGTAAAAATATGTTAGAAGATACATATTATTCTGCTAGGCGTAAGAAATTTTCGCATATAGACTTTTTTATAGTTAAAAAAGATAACATAATTCAAATAAGGGAGATTAAAACAGAAGGGATATGGATTTCAGACCATGCACCCCTTTATGTGAATTTAGAAATAGCAACAGTTAAAAAGATGAAAAAATGGCAATTTAATCCCATAGTAACATGGAAAGATGAAAATAAACAAGAAATAATTAAGAAAATACAATCATATTTTGAAATCAATGATTCTGAAAAGATAGCCATGCAGATGGTATGGGACGCCTTTAAGGCACTAATAAGGGGCAAATGTATCAATTTAGAGATAGGAATAAAAAAGAATAAATATTTATATAGACAGAATTTGATAAAAGAAGTGGAGGCATTGCAGAAAGAATATCAAACACATAAAAGGATATATACTAAAATACAATGGGACAAAAAAAAGGAGTTAGAAAATCTAGATCGGGCCACTGATACAAGGAATTTGCTTTATACCAGGAACGAGTTCCAAGCTTGGAATATGAAAAGTATGAAAGCCTGGGCAAGATATTTGAAGAGAAGAAAACAGAAAAAAAGTATTGTAAAGACGCTGGGGGATAATGAAGAATTGGTAAATGATGATGATGGAATTAAGAGTATAATGGAGAATTTTTATGAGAATTTATATAGTGAAAGGGAGATAATAGATCAGAAAATTAATATTCAGTCTAAACTAGATGAAGTTCAAAGAGGTCAATTGAATGCTCCAATAAGTAGTGAAGAAGTTGAAAAAGTAATTGTTGGCATATGCAGGCCAAGACAGTTCTGTCTGTGTTAAGGGTTAACTGCGTTCTTGTTTACTCCGCTGTCCTCTGTCTGCTGAGGTCCCTGTTCCCAGCTCAAGTAGATAAGAGTTTGCCTGAGAATCTCTGCTGCTTCGCTTCTCTCATAACAAAGGTGTGTTTAGTCTAACGAACTTCCGTGTCTCATGGTGTGAAAACTTGTTGACATGATTCTACCTAAAGAGCAGCCTGAAAACAGGCAGTGTCTCTTTCTGTATTTTTTCTCTTCATGTATTCTCTTAGCTGTTGCTGTCTGTGTGTTCAGACATGGATTTTACATAGCTATTCTCTTCAATAAACTGAGTAGGTTTTAGTCAAACCGGCTGGCCTCATTCACTGGCAGTTTTATGGGACTGAAGAAGTATTTTGTCTTGCTTTTAAGGACTGTTTAATTGTGGGTCATGCTAAAGATCTACGGCATGCCCCCCTGCATTTTCCAACATGAAAGGGGTTAAATCTCCTGGCCCAGATGGCTTTACTAGCAGTTTTTATAAAATATTTAAAAAAGAATTGAGTTATTATATGACTAAAATATTTAATGAAATAATATGTACAAAGAAAACACCAAAAACTTGGAAATTAGCAGCAATAAGTTTAATTTTTAAACCCAATAAGGATCCAGCAAATCTGGAATCTTACCATCCTATTACTCTTTGTAATCAGGATTATCAAATTTTCACCAAAATATTGGCAGATTGAAAGTTTTTTTACCAAAGTTAATAGGTGAAGATCAATACGGATTTATAAAAGGGAGATCAATTGCAGCCCCAATTAGAAATGTTTTTGATGTATTATATCATGCCAAACAATATAATTATAAAATTACATTAATCAAATTGGATGTATATAAGGCTTTTGACTCGGTGAACCATAATTACTTGTATAAAATATGTACCGAGTTTGGGTTGGGAAATCAAATTAGTGATGTAATAAAGGAAATATCTACAGATAATGAAGTCCAAATTATAGTAAATGGGAATAATTCAAGCAAAGTTAAGATTAATAGTGGAATGAAACAAGGATGCCCCCTCTCCTCCTTATTATTTGTGTTAGCGATAGAGCCACTGGCAAATGAAATTAGAGATGAAAAAGAGATAAAAGGCTATGCATTTGGTAAGGAGGAATTGAAATTGAATCTATTTGCGGATTATGCATTGATAACAACACAGGAGCCTTTCAGATGTGTAAATAAACCTGTAGAAATAATTGAGAAGTTTAGGAAGTTATCTGGCCTAACCATAAATATGCATAAATCAGAAATAATGTTTTTGAATGCTAACTGGAAGGAACAGAGGAAAATAAAACTTATTACTGATTTGAAGTTAGGGACAAAGAAAATGAAGTATTTAGGAGTATATATATTGAAAAATGTGAATAATATTATTCAAGGGAATTACAATCAGTTGTGGAAAAAGATAAATATAAACATGAATAAATGGCCAAGTAAAAAATGGAATATGCTAACAAAAGTAAGAATGTTTAAAATGATGATACTACTCAAATTTTTATATTTATTTCAAACGATACCAGTAAGAATCCCCATTAGAATAATAAGATGATGGGACAGAACAATTAAACAATGGATATCAGGAGGTAATAAATCTAGAATTACTAATATAATATTATATGGAAACCAAGAGGATGGGGCTTGGGGTGCCCTGTCTTTGGAGAATTATTTTGAAGCCACCCAGATTAATAGATTTTTAGAATTTGAATATGAACGTAAGAAAAAATGGGTAAGGATAGAAAGATTAATTAGTAATATGGAATATAGTTCATTGATGAGACTCTGTGGCATGGAGCAGAAGGTAAAAGGCAATTTGGTTGGCCCCATAAGTTTAAACAATCAAATATGGGGTAAATGGCAAAAAATAACGAAAATAGAAAATCCAAAACTGTACCCCCCAGAGAGTTTGAACATAAGCAGTAGTGAAGATTTGGGGAGAATATTAAAAAGATTAAATAATGAAGGAGTTAGAGTGTTAGGAGATCTCCTTGATGAACAAGAAAGACCATGGGGAATAGATAGATTCACTAATTTAATAGGTAAGAATTATTGGCTACACATAGTTGGAATAAATCATTCGTTACATGAAATAATCAAAAATTTAAATCAGGTTAATGTAACCCCGTTCGAGGAGATCATTAAAAAGAAGTTAGATGAGGGTAAAAGTATGATTGGACAACAATATAGAGGAATAATCAGATAATCAGATTAGAGTCCTAGATTGCTTAAGGGTAAATTGGGAAAGGGATTTAAAAATAGAAAGGGGGGAAATTCAAGTATGGATACAAGAAATAAAGAAAAATAAGAACACTAGGATAAAAGAACAACAAATGAAATTGCTTGGTCGATGGTATAGAACACCTTCCCAATTACCATTTTTTTGGGAAAATATATCCTCAGTGTTGGCACGGTTGCAGGGCCAAAGGCATATGTATACCTATGTGGTGGGAATGTCCCTTTGTTCAAAAATTTTGGGATAAGGTTAAAATTGAGATTTATAGAATAATAGGTAAGGATATACAATTGAATAGGGGGAATTATATAACATTAATTTAAAGGACAAGGGGCTGAAAAATAAAGAGGAAAAGGCGGTTATAAATATATTAAAAGCAGCACAAGCTGTATTAGCATTAGGATGGAAAGATAAAACAATCTGGAATATAAACAAAGTCAATAAATACCTGGCTGAAATTTTATTGTTCAATATTTTGAGGGAAAGAAGATTAAAGTTTAAGGGAATATTGAAGGAAGGGGGGTGGAAATCAGGTTGGGAACTATTGCTTATCAAGATTAAAGAGGATATGGAGTACGGTGAAATTAATAATGTAATTAAATCCATATCCCACATCCTGAATGAAGATTTTTCAATATGAAAAGAACTAATTAAGCCTCTGCTAAACCATTGGGGGGATGGGTGGGGAGATTATACTATTTTATAGAATACTGTTAAGGAAAAAAAATATGTTAAAATATGGATTAGACTGAGATATAGGTAATACGGCAGACATTAATGAAGATATATGGTTAATAAGACCAGAGAAGGAAGTAGAAGGGTGTAGGTAAAAAAAGAAAGTATGTGAAAGTGGATGCTAGGAATGTGATGGGTGGTAACCAGATGGAAGAAAGAAGGAATGACGGAAGATTCTAGATGGGTATTGAAAGGATTATGAAAAGATGGTTTTGGAAAGTAATGTCTGTGATTTGAATGTTAATCTGTTTTTGTAATTTAATGTGCAATAAAAATAATTAAAAAAATAAGCTTGAAAGGTAGCAGTGTGTAAAGGCTTAGGCCATTTCTGCATCTTACCTCATAGAATCATAGAGTTGGAAGAGACCACAAGAGCCATCCAGTCCAACCCCCTGCTATGCAGGAACACCCATCAAAGCATTCCCAACAGATGGCCATCCAGCCTCTGCTTAAAAAACTCCAAGCTATACTCCAAGGCAGTATATTCCACTGCCAGACACCTCTGACCATCAAGAAGTCCTTTCTGAGGTTCAGGTGGAATCTCCTTTTCTGCAGCTGAATCCATTGCTCCTTGTCCTAGTCTCTGGAGCAGCGGAAAAAAAGTCGGCTCCCTCCTCAACATGACATCCCTTCAAATATTTTAACATGGCTATCATGTCCCCTCTTAACTGTCTCTTCTGCAGACTAAAAATACCCAGCTCCCTAAGACGCTTCTCATAGGGCATGGTTTCCAAACCCTTCACCATTTTGGTTGCTCTCCTCTGGACACGCTCCAGCTTGTTGATATCCTTCTTGAATCGAGATGCCCAGAACTGGACATCGTATTCCAAATGAGGTCTAACCAATGCAGAATAGAGTGGTACAATTGCCTCCATTGATCCAGACACTACAGTTCTATGGATGCAACCAAGAACTGCGTTGGCTTTCATGTTGGCCTGATCCCATTGTCCTCCTGTCGCGATCCTGGCAGCGCCTTTGCCAGGAAGGGAGTGCAATAGGAACACTCCCCCTGCAGAAGGGAGCCTGGGCGACACATGTCTGACTTCTGCAGTGTAGCTGGGCTCTTTCCCATGCTGCGCTGGGGAAGGAAGCACTCCCCTGCACTTCCAGCCCTTTTGCATGACCAGGAAGTATGGGAACATTGCTTGATTGTGGATGCTTAATAGGTTTATTCCATTAAGCAAATATCCCACCATCACGATGGGTTGGGGGGACAGGATGGCAGTGGGACTGCAACTACGTTGTGTGAAAGCATGACCTGTGGGCGAATGCCATCCCATCTCCATCATGGGACTGTGACGCCATGGTGAAATGGCCTTAGTTTATAGCGGGATAAGAAACTTACTTTCTGATAGACCAAAAGATATTACCACAATACAGACTTTGAAAGGTGTTTACAGTAAACATGGCTAACCTACAATAGTAGAAAAGGATTAACAGTTAGTTAATGTTTAGTGAATTGTTAATAAGGAGGTATTGAGCTAATTTCACTTTTCTCCTAACTTACCCATCTCTGAGTTTAAGGTAAAGTTATAAGATAGTGAAGTCTATGTTCCAATTACATAGAAGATGCTAAGAAACAAGCTGTGTGACCATCAGAATGGTATGCCAAGGCTCTTGCTTGGGCTGCACCACTTCAGGCTAATGCTGAATTAATCACATAGCTCAAAGTTTCCCCTGGGAAGAAAATTTTGACTGTAGAAATCTAGCAGCACATTAGCAAGAAGGATCCTACTTTGATTTCTCCTTGATGTGCTGGTTTTTGTATATCAGAGAAGCTTTCTATGTGCTGGATCCCTCCAGTAAATAACCCATTGCCTGTAGTCTGAACATTGGAATCCAGCATGAACCAAATCTCAGGAATGTGTAACTGATCTTTTGAGGAGATTTACAGACTTCGGATAATACTCTTTTGCACATGTCACAAAAGTGCAAGCATTTACTGTGCTTTGAAACAGGGCCAGGGAAAAAGTTTTAAAATGGAAAATAAAATAAGTGGAATGCAAGGCAGGTTGTGATGCTTAGCTTGTTTTATTGATAAATGAAATTGGTATATTCCAAGCAGTTCGCCATTAAAAACAGCAAAAGCAGAAGCAGGACTCAATTTATTTGTGGTAATGCCTTGAGTATGAAAGGATGTTTAATCTTGTGCATCTTCAAATTGTCGGCATCGTCCAAAGCGCCTCAGTCTAATCCTTCTACCACTTCGGCTAAGAGAGGAAAACAATACACAGAATTGTTATAAAATAGGTAAAGAGGAGTTGAAAATAAATTTATTTGCTGATGATGCTTTGATATCAATGAAGAAACCTCTTCACACTATAATTAAATTAATAAAACATTTCAAAAGTTTTATAATTTATCAGGGCTTATGTTTAATATGAATTGGAAATAATGTTAATGAATACAGATTAGTGAGAACAAAAAAGAATATGAACCATTTCAGGATTGAAATTAGGGGTCAAAAATATGAGATATTTGGGAGTAGATTTATTGACTAAATTAGATAACATTATACAGGGAAATTATAATCAGTTGTGGGGGGAAAAAAGCAATCAGGTTTCTAAATGGTCTAGTAAAAATTGGAACATGCTAACAAAAATCAGGATGTTTAAATGATAATATTACCAAAATTTTTATATTTATTTCAAACTATCCCAGAAATAATCCCTATAAATGTTATGAGGAAGTGGGACACTTCAATTATTAGGTGGATTTTTGGAAACAAAAAACCAAGAATACCTAGGCTAATGGTATATTGGCATCAAACAGACGGAGCTTGGGAGGTTCCCTCTCTTGAATTATATTTTGAGGCAATTCAATTGTTAAGAATTTTAGAAACAGAATATGATCAACAAAAAAGTCGGTTAGAATAGAAAGACAAGGTAACAAAATGGACTATACATCTATCTTTCGAGCAAGGAAAAGAAATGAAAAAGATAAAACATAATTGGATCTATGAGGTTGAATTTTAAAATACGGGATAAATAGAGTAAAAGATTAGATATTAAAGATGGGAAAATGCTACCAATAGAATACTTAAGAAGGAGTAATAATGAAGAGTTTGGGAAAATATTGAAAAAATTAGAGATAAATGGAGTTAAAAATATTGGAGATTTATATGATAGGGCAGGGAAACCAATAGAAGAGGAATTATTGATTTCAGTATTGGATTCAGGTAAAAGGGGTCATTAAATCTTTACAGGAAATAAAACTGAACATGGTAGAGCAGAATATGTTTTTAGAGGAATTAATCAAAAGAAAATAAAAGAGGAAAAAGGATTAATAGGAAAATTTATATAAAAAAATTAAAGACCCCCATCAAGAATGATAGAGGGGTTGACAGTAAGTTGGGAAAAAGATTTATTGGTAGATAGAAAAGATGTTAACATTTGGTTACAAGAAACTGCTAAAAGTAAAAATACAAATGTAAAGTACAGAACATCCCTTCAAATAGTATACATAAATGGTAATTTCTCACCTAAATGATGGCATGGATGTGGAGCTAAGAATATTTGTATACATATGTGGTGGGAGTATCCATTTCTTCAGGAATTTTAGAAAGAGGTTAAAAAACAAATAACTATAATAATAGGGAGAGAGATTCAATTATGTAAAGAAAAGTGTTTAACTCTCAATTTTGGGATAATAGGCTTAAAGAAGTATGAAAATTTTGTAGTAAAACAAATTTTAAAAGCTGCTCATTCAGTAATTGCTCTTGGATGGAAAAAGAAATTAAATTGGACTGAGTTTTATCTGTTAAAATATATAAAAGAAGCTATATTGTTTGATTTCCTTAGGGAAAGAAGGTTAAAGTATAGTGTACAATATAGTAAAGACTCATGGAGTGATAACTGGTGATTGAGAAAGAAAAAAAAATCAGATATGAAGATGTGATACATTTGATTAAAGTTATATCTCGTATCTCTGAAAATGCTTTTTGATATAAATGGGGTCCTGACCCTCTGTTAGCCATTTGTGGGGTGGGGGGTGGTGGTGGGGGGTGGATGGATGGAAAAAGAATTTTTTTTGCTCACTTGTAATAATATTGTAATACACCGTATATCAATATACATTAAGTATGTGATTCATAATAAAGGGGAAAAAAAACAATACACAGAACTGATAATCCAGAAGATGCAAAATTTCCTCAGCATAAGGCAACAAAAAGGCTCAATTGGGGCATCCTGGTTGCAGAACGTCCTCTGTTAGGAGTCTTAATTGATTCCAACGTTGCCCTTATTGTGACACCAAGTTAAAGTCTGGCTGCTAACCTGAACATTTTGGGTTTCGTGAAATTGTGGCTTGATTTCAGATGTACCAGACTATGGACTTCACTTTGAGCTTTTGAACTGTTTTAGAATGATTTCTTGGATTGTTTGTACCCCACCCTGAGATGTTCTGTTACCGGAGGGGGTAGAAATATTTTAATAAAATAAAAACTGAAAATGTGAGACATGCTGAAATTGATGATTGTTGATACATTTTCTGTACATACAATAGCCTCCGCTCATGCTGTGTTTACAGTCTTGAATCATGTCCTCCAAAAGCAAAATAGCAAGCACACTCACTGTAAACGTAGTGGTTTATTTGGCCCCAAGAGCAGCCTACAGTCCATCCCTAATATTTAGTTATTCAGATTTCCTTCATACGTACACATGTGCATTGCAGAAGTAACACAGGTTGCTGTATGTAACGCCATTAGTAGCACAAACCGGAGCGTACACTGCTGGGCATATTTGCCTGGGATAGCCACGACAGTCAACCTGCAAAGAAAGCAAGGGATGGTTTTAATCTCGCTCCCTTCCACCTTGAGGCTACAGAAGCTTTTCTATGTTCAGAAAAGACATCAGAAGTAAACAAAGTGCATGTATACAGATGAATGTTCATCTATTCAATAAACTGAGCCATATGGAAAACTTTTCATTTGTGAACATAATACCATACGAAATAAATGGAGACAGGTTACAGCTCTTACACCATTGTAGTATGTCCTTTCTGGCTTTATATCTTGTTTAATGAAGCCGGAAATTGCAGACTTTCTTATGTAAAGTAAATTTTTTTTAAAAAAAAATGTTATTCTATTAACAATTAAACAGATACATTCTGTTCTGTGTGACATTGAAGAATCATAGTTAAGGATATTTCAACTCATACGTTTGTAAAAAGAATGGTGCATATTGAAGTTTCCACAAGCACAAGCACTAGCACCTTTTTAAGGATTACTGCATTGGAATCAACAAATACAATGCAAAATTTCAAATCCAAAATATATAATGCTGCTTTTGATGGTCAGTACAAACTCCTTCAAGGTGAGGGAACTGCTTGGGAAACACACCTGGATACTTCGTCACAGAGTGAGATTGGAATGGCATTTGCTCCTGCTTTCTTTAAAGTTACTTCAATCTTTTAGAAAGAAAATGCATATAAAACAGCACATAGATGATATTTTACTCCCTCTCAATTGTTATTTATTAAACAAGGGTATCTTCTTGCTGAAGAGGATGTGATCTAAGAGGAACTTTAATTCATATGTAGCTATTTTGCCCCCAAGAAGAGATTTTGGGAAACAGGTATTAAATATAAGAGATAAAATCACATGCTAGCATATTATCAATGACGGTAGACTTATTACTATTTTTACAAACAGCAATGATCATTTGCATCACAAAATTCTTGTATCTATTTTCTTATCAGTGTCAATGATTGTAGATAAGAAATGGAAATATGCTGAGGAAATAGATCTTGCATGGTTGAGGAGGCTGTGGGATCTGGCATTAAATGAAAAGTTAAAGGAGGACAAATAGGTTTGTTGAGATGTAACAGCCATTCACTGCTTTTGTAAATAGTAATATTTTGAGACCATCAGGGTTTCATAATAAATATTGGAAAGATTTGTTATTGGATCCCTGATACCTTGCATTTTGGAAAATGAATATTTGGAATTATTTTGTGGAAAAGAAGAAAATAAAATAGTATTTGTAATCTGCTAGAAAGCTGATTCTCTCTCTGAGAGTGTTTCTTTTGAACATAATCTGTTTTGTCATATGGTATTGTATTTGTTTTTATCTTTTTATTTTGTATTTACCTTTTTGCATTGGTGTTACAAGTTAACTGATAAAAATATTAGAACAACTGAGCATGTTAAAACTTACCATTGGCCTTTCTCCCCCATATCGTAAAACAAACAAACAAAGGCCATTTCTGCACTAAGCTGTTATAGCGCGATGATTCCACTTTCAACATCCTATGGAATCCCGGGGTTTGCAGTTTCGGGAGGGGCCACTTGGCCTCTCCCGAAACTGCAAACCCCGGGATTCCATAGGATGTTGAAAGTGGAATGATAGCGCTATAACAGTCTAGTGCGGAAATGGCCTTAGTTAAGTACTTAGTTGAGGAGATACAGGATTCCAGTGGATATCTGTATATTTCAGCAGACAGCTATGCTAGTGTTGCCTGGTGAAGACTTCACCAGGCACTGACATTTCAGGGCCCAGATCTGAAACCCAAGACCAACTCTTTATAGGGCTGTGACTCTTCAAGGATTCTTGGGAAGCTAATGTGAGCCTGTAGCCTCTGATAGCCTTCTCCGCTGCATATGCCCTCCTCCCCTCCGTGCACTGTTACTTCACCATACTGTTCCGCTCTCTTGGAAGCTCTGCTTCTGAATGGGATTTCTAAGGCATATACCTGGAAGACTGAAATCTGCACCTGGGCCATTTCACTTTGCATTGTGCTCACACAGCATTTTAAATGGATTTCCTATGTTTTGTTGTATGCAGCCATCAGATTTTGTGCTATTAACATAACTGGATGAACAGTTTACTAGCTTATCTCAAGCTGAGTTCCACTTCTCATCTTTAAAGTGAATGTGTCAGAATCATAATGTCACATTTGTTCCATGCAAAAAGCACAATGCAAATGTTAAATTAATTCTAAACGTTTTTGTTGTTCTTTATTTTCAGGAAAGAAATAACATTCCTGAATCCTCCATGATAGCTATGGATAAATAAGTAATAAGAAGACATAGTTGGCACTCACCCGTCTTGCTGCTATGGCAGCATCTGGAATGGAAACAAGAAATGGATGGCAGCTTTAAAGTAAACTGTTCAATAACATAGCCAGTCTGAAGGTTTCCTATAGACTGTTCAGTTCCTTCTAGACAAATGGAATGTTGATTTTTCATTTAATATCTCAAGAGAGAACATTTGGCATAAATTCTATTGCTAATTCAAAGTAGAACAGATCCATCATAAATCAAAATGAATGTTAATATACCGTTCAGCAATTGTTTCCGGAGGCCTGCTTTGGTCAGGATTTGCATTTCAATTTAGCCTATATAAAAAATTAACTGAAATATCACGGATTAACTAATGGAAAAGGACAGGGCAAATTAAAGTCAGATGTGCTAATCCATAGTAATACTAACTGGCAATGCATTATTTCAGATTTTCCCATTGATATCAAATTCAAACTTTATTTTACTGTCCATAGACCCAAGATAGCAAAACCATCCAATGGTACGGTATAGATAAAATACACTTACTAAAAATCGGATACAAATATATATATAGGGTAGACTATGGACAGGATATAAAAGCATAAAAATAGGACATAAATGCATAAAATAGTATAAAATAGTATAAAAAGTACATGTAGTAAATTAAAATCATAGATAATATGGATTATTAGTTAAAATATAAATAGGCGTTCATCAAGTCCCTCTCATTAGTGCAATAGAATTGGGTTGATCTTAAAGTGCATTGCCAGTATCCTGGCATATATTTTATACTTCTCTCTCTCTGATCTTAATAGCTGATGACAGAAATTTAGCAACTGATAGGGTTATGTTTGGACATATGTCCTCCAACAGGACTTTTACATAGAATTTTTCTGAATGGCCCGGCATACAGCTCAATAAGGGAGAGATCAACTGATGGCGACTCTGACTATTGAAAATACAAGATAGCAAAATATGCGACATTGATTCTTCTTCTTATGACCCACAAGGAAAAAGTCTTGAGGAGGTGGGCAACCTAGCAAATTTGCCAAAAAGTAATTCTGAAGGATGTATTAATGTGTTAATCTGTTAAAGGATGTGTTAATCTGATGTGTTAATCCACAGTAATACTAACTGGCAATGCATTATGTGAGATTATAATGCCCATTCTTTCTGAAAGATAAGCCTTTGCTTTTAAGGTGATGTAAAATCTACTTTGCTTGTTACAGCAGCCATATGGAGGCTACCAAAAATGCTTGAGTCTGGTGATAGACCTAAGGGGATTTAACATTTGAAAATGGCCTGATACACAGATATACTCTATTGGATGCAGAATACCAGGTGCTATGAGAAATGTGTACTGCTGAAATTCTGTCTGTTTTTCACCATGTAATATTATCACTTCCACATAGTGTGTCTTTGCATGGTTATGATTCTTCCTGAAAGAAATGACTTCATATGAATCAGCTCTTAGAATATCCCATAAAAGCCTGCCCATGTTTAAAGATCTTTGGGGGAGAACTTTCTCTTAGTCCCACCACTGTCACAATAACATCTGGTGAGGACATGGCCTTCTTGGTGTCTGCTCCTAGTCTGTGAAATTCCTCCCCACAGGAGGCTTGCTTGACCCCCTCTCTGCTCTTTTTTTCCATTGGCAAGTACCATTATATTTGGACAGGGCTTCAGCTGTCAGCAGGTTGTGCAGAAGGGGTCTTTTTAAATGAAGGTAGGTGTTGTATTTTTATCTTCATTAGTGTGTTTTAAATAATTGTGTTAAATTAGTGGTTTTCATGGGATTGTTTACTTAATTTTTTTAAAAAAACTTTTATGGGACAAATAGTTTTACCTCTATTTTATTTTTAATCCACGTTTATGAGTC
The DNA here is from genome assembly GCA_030412105.1 of Cyclura pinguis. Classification (NCBI taxonomy): domain Eukaryota; kingdom Metazoa; phylum Chordata; class Lepidosauria; order Squamata; family Iguanidae; genus Cyclura; species Cyclura pinguis. Next base: position 104,185,130 of record CM059600.1, on the reverse strand, counting down.
ATCTTTGAGCCCATAGGGGGGAAAGGTGGGATAAAAATAAAATGTATTTGTGTGTATGTACCTTCAAATCTCCTGTCATCTAATGGTGACCTCATGAATTTCATAGAGTTTTCTTAGGAAAGGAATACTCAGAGGAGGTTTTGCAAATTCCTTCCTCTGAAAGGTAACCTATAGCACATATATAAGACACAATAAAACGAAATGGATTACTATGCCCTCCCCCCCCCCTTTTAGGAAGATGGAGGATTTGAATCTCAGGAGTCATTTCTTATCAAAAGATCCTTTGCAATATGGGGCATGACTCACCTGAGAACAAGAAGAGTGTCAGAGTGAAGAGCAGGAAGCATGCTACCTTCATGATGACTGGTCCCACCTGAGTCTCTGCGAACACTCTCCAGAGAAAACAGTTCTCCGATTCCACTGGCAAAGAAATACTGCTTTACATCTCTATCTTCACACACACAGGTATATATATGCATCTATCTGAAACCTTGATTATGAAATCTTCCCCCTCCAAGTAATATTTTGATGTGGAAATCTGATATTACAGAGTATTGTGGTGAGCTGTAGCAATTTCAACGATCAGCATCATGCAAACGATTAGTTTGTTTCTTTTTTATTTAAGAGATTTCCAAGGCGGCCTACAGGAGGTTCCATGATAACTTACAGGAAGTTCAAATACAAAGAAAAACATCTCAGACACCACATAATAAGTAGAGAATGGTAAAGCAGTTAGCAGAAATAAAGGCAATTTATAGCACTGAAAAACTGAAGAAACTAAAATAAAGGGGATTGCTTAGTGTCAAAATGACATCAAACCAGCACCAGGAAATTTGCTCTAAGGGAAGCATTCTTCATTTAGCTGCCACCACTGCATAGTCCATTTGTGGTGTATATATCCAGAAAATGCCTCTGTAAAAGATCTAGGGCACAGACAGACATATACAGAAGAAGTGGCTGGTGGATCCTCTAGCACAAGAGTCGCAAATCTACTGTTGATTTTGCCACTGTTTCTTCTGAGCTGCTCTGACTTTGACCCTTTCTGCACCTTACCTGTTCCCACCAACATCCCATCATGATCCTGGCAGCACCTTTGCCCGGATGGGTGCAAGACAGGAACACTCCCCTCCACACCCAGTTGGCTCCCTACAGAAGGGAGCACAAGTGACACGCACTTGCCTTCTGCAGCGCAGCCAGCCTCTTTCCTGTGCTGCCCTGTGGAAGGAGGCATGTGATCACACTTTCACCCCTTTTGCATGGCCCGGAGTGATGGGAGTGTCACACGATCATGGATGCTTAATGGATTTTTTTCTCTTAAGTGAATATCTTGCAATCGCAATGGGTCGGGATGGGTTGCCAGCAGGACCATGATGATGCCATGCGAAAGCACAACCCGTGGACCACTGTCATTGCATTTCCACTGCAGGACTGAGTACAACTCTGAGTTGTACGGATACTCTCTTGGTGCTAGCACTATCCATTCAGGGGTTTGGCACTGACAGAACTCCTGTTTAGCTTGGGACAGCCCAGAGAAGAGCATCAGTACACTCAATAAAATCACAGTTTTGTCCGCAGTGCCTATTGATACTAACAAGTCTTTGTACATCATTTCTGTTCTTGATATTGTTACTATAAATCTTTGTATTGGTTATTCAGTGCCCTTAGGGTTAACAGTTGTTAGTACCTGTGTAGTATAGTTGTTAATATTATAGTAAAATTATTTCTGTTTATTTCCATATTGTTAATATCGGAATATATATCATTCAATTTCACTTTGTATTTATTAGTACACAGGCTTGTCTCATTTTGGTTTGTTCTTTGGACCAGTTGCTGATTTTTGTTTTGCATTCAAGCCATTAGCCTTGCACATTTTTGTCAAAGAGGTTTCGAACTGTTAAAGGGATGGAGTTCTATTATTCTCTGAACCTTTTCCTGAAAACACTGTGGGATCAAAGTGAGTTCACTAAGGGAAGCATCTTGCAGAAAGTTAAACATTTTAGCTCTGTAAGCATCTTCCATCACTTGTTCACCACTGCTGTAGTCTTCATCAAGGGAGCTGTTAGCTTCTGAGGCAGATTTATAGTCCATATCTCCTGAGTCCTTTTAGTACTCCAGATTTTTTTTATTTTTATTTTTTTCCTGAAGCCATTCTGAGATTTTGTAGAAAATTTCTCTTTGAGCTTCATATCAGTGTCATTCTGGTGATAATGGAGACCCTCGTTCCATTTGAAACTTCAGTTTTGGAAGGATGCTGTGTATCCTCTTGATCTTTTGTAAATACCCTTAAAGAATCTAGGGCTTCCTGCTATATCTAGTTATGTTCCTGGAGCTCATTCTTCAGTTCTTCTTTATCCAGGCTTGGAAGTTCTTCGTGCCGTTTGCTCACCACATTTACACACTTTCTCCACTGATTTTTCAGGACTTTGCAAAGGATCATTTTTTCCCCTTTTTTGTACTTTGCTCATCACTATTTTCAGAATCATCTTCAGCATTTCCCACAAACTTTCTCTTTCAAAATACGCCTTCTTTCTCAACCAGCTTCAGGCCAGCAGCTATAGCTTCATCCATAGTATTTGTTGCCTCTATAAGATGTAATAACTCTTGGTCACTTCTTTGAAGAAAACTCATGTTTGGAGTTTACAGTAGTTTAAATCTTCTTCTTCCTCCTCTTCTCCATCTTCTTCTTCTTTTGTTGCATTTCAGCCTTAGGCTGGACCATTTCTATATGGAAATTGTAATGGCTTGCCTTCATCTACTTCACTTTCAGAAGGTTCATAGTCATTGGTCTCAGGATGCTAAGGTTTAGAAGTAAGATGCTTGATGCCACACACTTTCCACAATCTCTTCATCAAATTTGAAGTAAACGGTGTCCCTAAATCAGAGACAATTTCACTAGGAAATCCTAGTCTACAATATGCATTGGCCACAGTTGTGGTTTGAATGTTGGATAAAGCCATGGCTTCTGGGAACCTGGTAGCATATTCCACTAAAGTTAAAGCATATTTGTTCCTCCTTCTAGTTGCTTTAGGTAATGGACCCACACTGTCTATGCCAACTCTGATAAAAGGCTCTCCAATTACAGGCATGGTGGGAAGTTCTGTTTTTGTTTTATCTTGACCAGTCGCAATATGCTGGCAGGTATCACATGCTCACCAAAAGTTGCCCATGATTTGACCCACCCTTGGCCAGTAAAAGTTTTGGGTCAGTCACTGGGTGGCTCTTGTCATCCTAGATGACCACCAAAAGGTCTTGCGTATTGTTGCCACCTTGGTAAACCCTGTCCTGGGGTCTACAACTTTGATATAAAATTAATCTAACCCGCCAGAGAGGTCACCCAGATGAGCACGTAGGCAACAACGGTGGTACGATCGAAAGAACCAGGTCAGGCCAGTAAACAAGTCACGTAGCCACGGGAGACCTCAAGCTGTGCCAAACCATGGTGGACAAAAGTTCATCAGCCTTTAAGGAGCCAACTTGAAGGGAGTAAGAATTTTCCCACAAAGTTGGGCACTGAAAGCAATAAAATCTTATCAGGCAAAATCCATCTGCATAAACTCACACCACAACCCAAAGTGGTGGAAGATCCTGATACTTGGGTAACACCTTGTTATCTTCCAATATCAAAGAAGGTGCCTGTGTGAAGTTGTTTTCCATTGCTGTCCCCTTTGTTCTCCCCGGGAGAGGATTTGCCCTCAAGGTAAATTTTCCCTACAAATAGTCCCCGTTTTTGACTAGTTCTTTGGATACCTCATGGTTATACCAACTGACCGGTCTCCCCCTTCCGATAGCCGTGTGATCTCCTCAGCGTCTCTTCACTGAGTTCCTTTTCTTTCGCTGCTTCCCAGACCAAGGACTTCAGGAAAAGGTGCAGTATCACCCAAACTACGAATCCTTCAACAATCCCTCTATCTTATTTCCACTCTTTATTTCTTTTTAGCCGTTGGATGCGTGTGTGTGTGTGTTTGCGTTAATAAGAGCTATTACTGTTCAATAAAGTCATTCATTGGACCTTTTTGTGTGATTTCTGACTGGGCCTGACCCTGTGAAAACTGAGTAAAAGATCTCGCTAGGTTACCCTGCCTCTCGCATTGCTATTGCTTGTGCTCTGTTGAGCTTACTTTCCCCATCTCTTGGAGCACATCAAGGTTTCCCTCTGGGACCCCCAGATTTTCAGGGTAACAATATGCTGTCTCCAACTGTCTTTCCCTGTACTTTGCAGGTACTACCAGCTGTTGATGTTTCTCCCACAGCATTTTATACTTATGCTTCAGGGATTCTCTGTTCAGTTTGCCCTTCACTTTCACATATCTGACTCGGTTCTCTTTCAACAGCTCTGGAGGGTTTGCATTTGCTAGCTCCATCAAAGGTTTCAGACTTTCCTCCAGTCTTTACTTGTTAATGAAGTCACGTGAGTCTTTATCTCTAGAAGTACTAAACTTAATCCAGTCCTGCTTCTCAAAAACTTTTGCCTCATCCTTTTTCTGATTGTCAGCTAGTGTAGGATCCCTTTTACTAGGCTGATCCTCACTTGCTACACTGGGCTGCAAAAGTTGTTCTTGTTGTTTCTGGTGGTGGATAGTTACACAGATTCATGCTATGTGCTTCGTTAAATCATTACCAGTAAAAAAGGGCACAGGGATTTCTGCGCACACAGCAACATTCCAATCTCCCTGCCAGTCTTTGTGCTTCACATTTACTTTCCCATTTAGTTTCTCTGCAACAATGTGACAATCCCTCCAACATTTCACAGATGAAAACTGGAACATGTGTGACCTAGAAACAGCAGAATGTGGTCAAGATGGCAAAAAATATTATTGAAGAAGAACAGACAAGCCAGGAGAGGGTACAGCAGTTTACTTTTCTCTGCATTTACAGGGAAAGGTAAGATTTTTCCTCCTCTTCCCGCTGCTAAGTTGAATGAAAACTACGTTAGCATTTTAAACTCATCTGGGAATGAAGGGGGGAAAGTGAAGGGAAGAGAAATCGGGATATTTTAAAAGTAGCTGAAAAGTAGGAAGAGAGAGGATAAAGCTGGACTTTCCGTGCCAAATAGAGACAGTTGGAAGGTATGGTAGAAAATGATGCTATGGAAAGCTCCCACTAAAATTGAGTAAGCCAGGCAAGGTGATGCCATAATAGAAGCTTTTCCTGATGCAGCTTTATCAGCTGTGGACTGATAATGCTGCTTTCTCTCTTCTATGTTTCTCTCCTTATCAACTGACCTGAGTTCTTGTGCTGTGTAGTTTTTGCAAACTTCTCAGCTGTTGGGAAGTTCATAAAACATTCTGTTGTATTACTAAAGTAGCTTGTCTGCTGAGGAAATTCTGAAGGACAGCAGGTTTGTGGAATAATCTGTGTTGTGTCCATGCATGCTTGCATTTGTCTTGGCACATTTTTTCTCAATAATGGTTGATGAAAAAAGCTTGTTCCTTGGTCTAAGTAGTGTTAGCTGCTGTACAGCCCCACGATTTGATCTGGTATAATTAGCAAATGTTAATTGGCATGAAATTACGTTATTTACACTTATGGCTGAAAGGACATCTGGAGAAGAGATGCTGGCTGGGAAGATGTGCAAGAGTAGATCAGAGGTGACCTCAGCATGGGCATGTCATAAGCTTACTGTGGATTAGCTGGGAAAGTCTGACTTAATGGCTCTCAACTCCCCAACTTCAGAAAACAACAAAGAAAACTGTCCAGGTGAAGCAGGCAAGCAGCCCTGCTCTGTTCATTTCTTACTGAAACCTACCCCAGTCACTTTAACCAACCATGAGATTGAGACAACCAGTCCATTCCAGACCCCTTTTGTTTGCTCTGCCAGAAAGCAATAAACTCACACCCTTCACGGAAGGAAATAGAGTATAAAAACCTTCTGCTTTGACCAGTTACTTTGCAGTATCTCACTTGCTGAACATGATACTGTTACTCTGATGTCCAAACAAGTACTATCCCTACGCGCAAGTCTAAGCCACATCACTGCTTTCTTTGCTGCTCTCTGGACCAGTAATTATCGCTTACTCCCTAAAACTCCACTATTAACAACTTTCCTCCCTTTTCCTTCGGTTAGCTCTTATGCAAGTGAGTGAGTGCTTGTGTGTACATAACTGAACCTTTTTCAATAAAACACATTTCAGTTCATTTTGGAATCTCTGGCTGGTTCTTTCCTGCGAGGACCCTGTAAACATTCGTAGATCTCGTTAGGTTGCCCCCCTCTTGCAGGCCTCCTAATTTGAGCTAATTAATTCCCCATTGTTACATGGAGATACTGGCATTGTGGGTGAACGTCTGAATCATCCATGTTTTGGGGTAATAGTGAGGTGCCAATGGTTGCTACCTGTTAGTTACCATGACCTTCAGTTCAGTTATTGCTATTGATCTGATCCATTCATGATGTTCTTACTTTGTGTTAGGAAAGCTAGACTGTTTCAGAAATCCAGCTGCTGTTGCCTAAGAATACTGTGGTCAAACTGTATGCTTAATTTTGCAAAATTGGTCTCGTTGTTTCTTCACTTCTTGTGACAGCAAACACAAAGCATCCCTAAACCACACCAGCCTAGTACTGCAATCTCATTTGAAAGCTGGGATTTCTGAAATGATGAAATTGATGAAAAATTCCAGTACAGTGCCATTCTGATAGAATATGGCAAAAAGGGAATTATTGAAGCACAATAATCCAAAACAAAACTTAACAAACATACAAAGAGGAAAAATGTGCTACCCTTGTACCCCCCTTGCACTTTTCCAGCTCTCTAATTTTGTACCAAATGACTTTCTGAAGAGAAGATCCTCTTTCTAAAGGGGAAAGCCTCTGCTTAATCCAGGACACTGAGAAATTGACTAGGGTGCAGATGGTGGAAAATTCGAATTTTACGTGACAAGACATGATATAGAGAACATCTTTGTTCCTATAGGGTGGCAATGTGTACAGCAAAGAAAACTTTCTTCTCTACATGTATTGCATCAGCATCTGCTGAGTTTTTCAGGGTGGTGAGAGGGCTAACCCTGGCACTTGCTATAGCTGTCCACTCTTGGTTTGTGTAGATGTGCAGCTACTTTATCATTTCACATCGTGATAAGTGTGCATCTGTACCTATCATGGCTCAGGTCCAGGATATTTGAAGTGTCTGTTCTCCCATACCAACCTGGCTATGTTTTGAGATCTTCTAGGGAGGCCTTTCTTTTCATCCCACCACTCTCACAGGCACATCTGGTGGGAACACGGGAAAGGGCCTTCTCAGGAGCTCCTCCCAGTCTCTTGAACTCACTTCTCAGAGAGGTTATACTGGCATCTGTCTTTCTGTCTTTCTACAGGTAAGTGAAGACTGTTTGTTTGTTTGTTTGTTTGTTTGTTTCAGCAAGGCTTAGAAGACTGATTACACCAGAGGAATGGGCCTTGCACAATGTGCTGGGTTTTAGGTTTGCTGTTTTCTTTTAATGGTTTATGTCTTTAACAGACTTTAATTCTTTTTCATTTCACTACACTTTTAGCTTTTGTATGCTGTGAATTTTAGCTATCATCATCATCATCATCATCATCATCATCATCATCATCCTTTTCTATCTTTGTCTAGGTATTATGATTTTTGTGACAAAAAAAAAGTTTCTGTAATCTGGAGAGGAAAAGACTTTAAAATTTCCTGTCACTCTCTCTGCACATTGATTGCTACGCTGATCCAAAACCAATATACTCCGGACTGCTTATGCCATTCTGCTAGTGCATTCCGTGCTAGTGATGGCCAAACATATAGCAACAAGTGCTTTTTCTGTAATACAGATGTGTGAATATGGACAGCTTATGAAGAAATGGCTAGAAGAGGGAAAAAAATCAATGGTCTTCTGCAGGTGGCTCCATGGTCCGAATTAGAAGTTGTATAAATACATTATCATATCCAAGGCTTTTTTTTCCTTTAAAAATATCATCCAAAGAGGTGATTGGGATAACAATGCATGGAAAGAGATTTTAATCTTCCTTCTCTCTATTATGGTTTCCAGTGAACACCTTCTAACCCATTGCTAGTGACTCCAGGAATTGGACAACAGTGGACACCAATGGCAGCTTTTTGGAGTGAATGAGCTATTGCAGAGGAAGTGAAGTAGGATTTTTAGTATCCCTCACCTATCCATGTTTCTCAAAATATTTTCATTCATCTCTGTCATACCTCATTTTCCCACAAAATGAGGGAAAAACTCTGGGGGTCATGAGAGAGTGATGGCCGGCTACTTTGCTGAAGAATGGACAGAAAGCACTCCTTTCATCTGTATGAAACCAACTATCATGGGACTGCAGTGAGAGTGCCTGCTGGAAGACTGAGTGCTGGTGGGAGTACAACCCAGAATCATATAGTTGGCTATAAGGATTCATCCTAGTGAGAGTAGGGTTCTGCTGGACTAGCCAACTATCCAGCCCTATTGACTGGGAATCATTCCCACAGATTGGAAGTGCTGTCTTAAGTGCTATTGTTTTGTCTTTTGTTTTTAAGGACAATGAACAAGAAAACTGGGATGACAATACAAGTTGTATAGGGCAGAGGGAGATATAGCAATGGCAAGGTCACATGCTCTCATACAGGAAGGATAGAGAGATGCTTAATACCTATCTCACCTTCCAGTCACCCTGCCAGCCTTGGGAACTTGGAGAGTTAGCCAAGCCACCCACAAAAATGCACCTTGCTTCTCTGTAATGCCAGCTCAGTCAAAAATAAAACATATCTAAATCATGATCTCCTCCAGGAGGAGGATGTGGACCTGGCATGCTTCACAGAAACTTGGCTGGGGGTGGGGGTGACAGTGGCCCCATGTGGGCTCAGGCTGTCCCAGCTGGATACTGTGTTAGCGAACAGGTAAGAGAAAGTGGGAGGGATGGGGTGGGGTAGCTGTGCTCTATGAGGACCATCTCAATCTGACCAGAATACTTATTAAGGACCTAAGTGTGTCTACCTGACTCTGAAAATGAGGGATAGAGTGAGGATTCTGTCAGTGTACTATCCACCTCACTACCTAACAGACTCTCTGGCCAAGGTCACAGAACTGATCTCCAGCATGTTGTTGGAGTCTCCCAGACTTTTGCTTCTGGGTAACTTCAACATACTGCTGGAGAACAGTTTGTCAGATGCAACTTGGGAGTTCATAGTATCCATGATAAACACTGACCTATTCCAATTGATTTCTGGCCCTACACATTCAGCAGGTCACACCCTTAACACACCTTTCAGTTTGGAACATATGACTCTGGGGACAGAGGTGATTAATACCTCTGAGTTGTCATGGACAGATCATTTTCTGGTCAGGGCTATCATCACAGCTACATTCTCCCTTGTAGGGATGGGTGACCTATTAAAATGGTCTGTGTTCAAAGGCTAATGGATCCTGTGAGATTCCAGGAGGTCTTAGAGCAGTGGTGTCCAACCTCTGGTCCTCCAGGTGTTTTGGACTTCAGATCCCAGAATTCCTGACTGTTAACCAAATAGCTAGGGCTTCTAGGAGTTGAAGTCCCAAACACCTGGAGGACCAAAGGTTGGACATCACTGCCTTAGAGGGTTTTAAGGCTGGTGACACCGACGATCCTATTGAAGTTCTGGTTAATAAGTGGAATCAAATTCTAATCAGGGCTATTGACATGTTCATCTCAAAATGTCCTCTCTGGCCCTGTAGTAAACAAGCTCCTTGGTATACGGAAACCTTCAGGGAGCTTAAACAGGAAAAGCATGTTTGTATATAGCTTCTCCACCTTTTTAGACTTTTTTTTTCTTTTTTTTTGCATGGTATACTCTGTACAAATGTGCTTGGTACATAAAGTGTCTTGCTTAATGATACCACCAGAGGCTAACATCACCTTTGTAGCATCACCAGAGCCTAAGCCCTGTGACATCACAAGGGGCAAATCCCTTGATTTCAGGTTTTGACACTAAGAAGTATGAGAAGGAAGGGAGGTATATGCTGCCTTCCTCTGCAATCATGTCACCTTATCAGAACCAGAGCTTGGAAAAAGTTTTTTGGGACTACAGCTCCCAAAGTCCGTAAGGGCAGTACCTTTTCCTGCTCTGCTGAAAGTTGTAGGAAACAGGGGAAAATGCATTTTCAAAGTTGTCCCTTTCTCACTAACATCAGTTTCAAGAGGGGGCACAAATGTTACCTTGATTTCTGGGGTCCCGTGGGGGATGTCTCAATGTGCTCCAAATAATGGGGAATGGGAATTAGCCAGAGCACAAGCTGTAGCACTACGGGAGGCAGGGTAACCTAGCAAGATCTTTTACCCAATGTTTACAGGGTCAGGCCGAGTCAAGATCACGACACAATAAAGTTCTAATTTTGTTCTTTTATTTGTAAAGTCACAACGTACTTGTGTGCTCACTCGCATGGAACTAAGAAGTACTGCGTACTTGCATACTCACACACACAGACCTAAGAAAATAAAGGGAGGAAAGTAGATAGGGGATTTTGAGAAGGATTTTGGGGGAAATATGACACCTGATCCTGTAGCCCGGGTAGTCTGAAGAAAGTCTGTTGGAGCAGAGGTTCTCAACACGTGGAAGCTGAGGAGAAGGCTTGGCGAACGGAGCAGCAGCAAGGCGATATGGAAACCAAAAGCGATCCGAAAAAGCGCTCAAAAACAGGGGTTCTTACAGGGGAAAATGTGTCTGCAGGGTAGTCCGTTCCCGGGGAAAACAATGGGTTTCAGGTTGGAGACAAAGCCTCAAAAAAGGTCAGTATTTAGCATGATTGGATTTTGACAGCGCTGTCAATAGCGCAGACAGTATGCAAATAGAGAGTGCTTGACAGTTGAGTAGTCAGAAGCGCTAATCTCGTCAAGCTGCCTGTTTGGGGCAGAGAATCCTTTGTATGCCTTGTGCATACTTAATGTAGTTTTAAAGTGTACTTGCCTGGAAGTATCCTGAAGCTGCATACCGGAAAATTACTGGCCTGCCTGGATTTGTTTTGTATTTTTCAGCTTGTTCGGCTGTGTCCGTGTGCATGCTTTTCCGGGGCCTCGCAAGCACGTGGAGGGGAACAGTTTGGAATGGCCAATTCTCTGATTTCAAATCATATTTAGTAGACCTCGGGCTCAGACTATGCACCACAGTAACACAGATCTTCTTCAAGTGCATAATCTGACTTGGGAGATAGGGAAGCCACTGTTTGTTTTGCTGTAACAGAGGACCCTGTAGCTTCATCCAAATTAACATTTCCCTCCTCACATACTACAAAACAATTCTCTTTGCTTTCCTTTATTCTTAGCAGCACACAATGTAAAATGTGCCCCTACCACGCATTGCCCTGGGCCTCTTGGCTTAAGCAACATATTGATGGGGTAAAAGATTCAGGCAAACCTTCTACTGCCTACCTGGGCTTGTGCAATGCCACTTGCAGTCTTCATGGCATCAGTTGATGGTTGGATGAGTAAAGCATTCAAAATCATCCAAAGACAGAGACCAGGCAATATGGAGAGATGTCTGATGCCCTTTTCGCACCTTACCTTTTCGTAGAGGTGAGGGGCGGTGCTCATGCGAGAAGCCTTCAGAGGAAGGCTTTCGCGTCCCTGCTGCTTGGGCTTTGCAGCAGCTTCCTGGTTGTGCGAGCACCCTGCCCAAGCTCCACCCCACCCGCGCTCCACCCTTTCCTTCCGCAGTACAGCCTGGGAGCTGTAGGCTGCACTGAGGACAGGAAGCGCTACCGGCACGGCTCCAGAGGCTCCACAGGGCAAGTAAGTTCACCCCAGGCCCCTGACCGATGCGCAAGTGAGCACCATTTTCAGCTAAAAACCAAAAATAAAAAGGTGCGTATGCACTGCGCGTCACGCTCTTGAGCATCACGTAAATGTGAGTGCATCATGCAGACTGCTCCTCACATTTACGCGACGCTCAAGGGGCCCTTTTGCTTAAGAAATACCATGTGAAAAGGGCCTGAGATAAGTCTCCCCTTCCCAAGTCTTGACCAATCAAAGTTTTATGAAATTTTGACAAAACCTCATGAGATTTTGCAGCCATGTATTCAATGTGAAAGCATGTAGGGGTGAGCAATGAGGACAGAAGCGGTAGTTATAGGGCTGAGGTATCAAAATGGCTTCGGGTAGTCCCGCCTAAGTCTCTTCCCACCTTCTCCAAGTCAACTGTAGGAGGGAGAGGGGACAATGCAACCCCTTGATTACCCTCTTAGCTTCTAACCTGCCTGGTGCAGCAATTTAGCTGAATGCATCCCCCACTGTTTTTCCTTTTTGAAAGATACAATTTTGTTTCTTAATATCAGCTCTAAAAAGGATGGCCACTTAACACATTTTTTCCCCAAAGGGGACATGCTTCATCCCTGCCCTGAAACAGAGGACAACAGAAACAATCAATTTCTATAAAATTGCACATGCTGCTAATTTACATGTATGGAAGGAGAATTAGAAAATGATTTTGATAGCAGAAGCAGGATTACAATGCACTCTAATGTGCCTAAGGAAGCTTATGACCAGGTGAGTTGTGCGTCTACTGTGTTGGGCTTGTGCTCCCTGTGGATACTCAGCTTTAAGGTTTCTGATCTCTCATTTATATGGTTCCTCTTCTTTAAATTAGGGTTGAACCAAGCAGCCGTCCCAAAATGATAAAAAAATAGAATGTGAAGTTTTTATTTAGCAAGTTAGAAAAAGAAAAAAAAAACACCACCATTTTTCAGTGAATCATAATGCTGAGAAATGGAAGCAATGCATTCTGCTTGCTGGTAAGTTGTAAGAGGACTGGAATTTTCCCTGTATTCAGGAAATAAAAGAAATGCAGTGCTAATCCTTCCCCTTATCCTAATGTTGGTCATCAATACAAAGGGATGGGGGGAGGAGTCTTATTAGGAGTGCCCTTCGGCACGCGCAGTTGAAGCCCTCTACTTCAATCCTTCAAGTTCAACCCTTGGCAATCAGCAGAGCAGACGTAGCTTATACAGCTGAATTTGAGAAAGAAAGCTCAGTTATTCTTTCTAGACCTACTCCCTGTACTACTCTCCATAGGATCAAGGATGGAAGGTGAGGGAGCTGCTGCAGTCACCTGTAGCACTTGTGGTATATTCCTTTTCTTGCAGCAAGTGCAAGCTGGTGACCTTCTTGGAGGAGAAGGTTCAGCAGCTGGAGGCACGAGTTTCTAATCTTCGTCTTATTAGGGAAGGTGAGGAGTTTTTGGATAGGGCAGAGAAGACCTTCCTGAAGACCAAATGTGCGGGGGAGCTGCCAGATCAAGAAGTCAGCACACTGTGCCAGAAAATGGATGCTTGGAGGAATGTCACACGGAGGAGTAGAAGGACCAGGAAGGAAACAGAGACTCTCAACCTACACAATCACTTCAAAGTTCTTGGCGTTATGAACAATGAGGAGCACCAGGAGGAGGGAACAGAATGTCAACAAGAAGGAATCCAGCTTCGGCAACAGGAACTAGACCAACACTCCCAGCCTCAACAGAATGCCCAGGCAGTCCTAGAAGAACCTGCTTGTCGAGGAGCCCTGGACAAGCCTCAGAGGAGGCGAGTTCTGGTTGTTGGTGACTCCTTGCTCAGAGGAACCAAACCGGCAATTTGCAAACCCGACAAGTTCAATCGAGAAGTCTGCTGTCTTCCTGGGGCCAAGATCAACCACATAACGGAGAGGCTAACCAGGCTGGTCAAGCCCACTTACAATAAGCCCCTCATTTTGGTTCATGTCGGAACCAATGACACTGCGAGGTGCAGCTTTCACCACATCGCAAAGGATTACGTGCTTATGGGGACAAAGCTTAAGGACCTTGGTGCGCAGGTGGTCATTTCATCGCTCCTTCCTGTTCAAGGACATGGTGCACAAAGGGAAAGGGCAATAGCAGAGGTCAACAACTGGCTCTGCACATGGTGCTGCTGCTAACAGTTTGGGTTTTTGGATCATGGCCTGAATTTCCATGAACGTGGGCTTCTGGCAAGGATGGGCTGCACCTCATGAAACTTGGCAGGAATGTTTTTGCAAACAGTCTCGAAAGGAGGATTAAGAGGTCTTTAAACTAAGTTCCACTAGGGAGGGAGACAATATTATTCAGGGTAAGGACTCGGTGAGTGCAGGGGGAAAAGGCCCAAATGATATTGGACAAGTAGTACAAGTGTCCAATGGTGGGAGGAGTAGAAACTGTAGTACAGGACTTGCAGGAAGGGCCCGGGGACTTAAGTGTCTCTACAGTAATGCGCAGAGTATGGGAAACAAGCAAGATGAACTTGAATTCCTAGTACAACAAAATAAATACGATTTGATAGGTATCACTGAGACCTGGTGGGATGAGTCTCAGGATTGGAATGTAGGAATAGAGGGATATAGCCTATTTTGTAGAAATAGACCAAACAAGAAGGGAGGAGGAGTAGCCTTGTATGTCAAGGATGTTTTCACCTGTGAAGAGATCCATGACTTAAACCCAGAAAGCCAGGTCGAGAGCATCTGGGTAAGAATGAAAGGAGCGAGAAACAATAGGGATATTCTGGTGGGGGTTTACTACAGACCTCCAACCCAGACTGAGGACCTTGATGACACCTTCCTCAACCAAATGACTCCACATTCAAAAAGGAGATATACAGTAATAATAGGAGATTTCAATTACCCGGATATATGTTGGCAGTCAAACTCTGCCAAGACAGCAAGGTCCAGCAAGTTTCTTGCTTGTCTGGCAGACAATTTGATGGTCCAGAAGGTGGAAGAGGCCACAAGGGGATCAAATATTCTAGATCTGATCCTGACCAACAGGGATGACCTTCTTAATGAGGTAGAAGTGGTTGGATCTTTAGAGGGGAGTGACCATGCCCTATTGGAATTTGGCATTCAGTGGGAAGGAGAAGATAAGTGTAGCCAGACACTCATCTTAGATTTTAAAAAAGCGGACTTCTGTAAACTTAGGGAGCTGCTGGCTGGAATTCCGTGGTCAAGAATAGTGAAAGGGAAAGGAGTTCAGGAGGCACTGGAGTTCCTTAAAAGGGAGATACTGAAGGCACAGTCTAAAACTGTGCCAATAAGGAGGAAAAATGGAAGGCATCTGCAGAAACCAGAATGGTTGACTAAAGAACTCTCAGCTGAGCAAAGTGTTAAGAGAAACATGTACAGAAAATGGAAGAAGGGGGAAACCACCAAAGAAGAATTTAAGCAAGTAGCCAGGAGATGTAGGGAGGAGGTCAGAAAGGCTAAAGCACAGAACGAACTTAGGCTGGCCAGAGACATCAAAAACAATAAAAAGGGCTTTTTAAAATATGTCCGTAGCAAAAGGAAAAACAAGGAGATGATAGGGTCGCTGCGCAGAGAAGATGGCGAATTACTAACAGGGGGAAGAGAAAAGGCAGAACTACTCAACACGTTCTTTGCCTCAGTTTTTCCCCAGAAGGATACAAGCACTCAACCTGGCAGTTGGGGAGCAGGGGAGGAAGCAGGGGAAATGAGGCACATAATAGGTAGAGAGGTGGTACAGGAATACCTGGCCACACTGGATGAATTCAAGTCTCCAGGGCCAGATGAATTGCATCCTAGGATATTAAAAGAACTGGCAGAAGTCATTTCAGAACCGCTTGCTGTAATCTTTGAGAAATCTTGGAGGACAGAAGAAGTTCCAGCAGACTGGAAGAGGGCAAATGTCCCCATCTTCAAGAAGGGGAAAAAAGAGGACCCAAATAATTATCGCCCAGTCAGCCTGACATCAGTACCCGGAAAGATTCTGGAGCAGATCATTAAGCAGTCAGTTTCTAATCACTTAGAAAGCAATGCGGTAATTACGAGAAGTCAACATTGATTTCTCAAAAATAAGTCATGCCAGACTAATCTTATCTCTTTTTATGATAGAGTTACTAGCTTGATAGATGAAGGGAATGCTGTGGATGTAACATTTCTCGATTTCAGTAAGGCCTTTGACAAAGTTCCACATGACATTCTTGTAAAGAAGCTAGTAAAATGTGGTCTGGACAGGGCTACTATTAGTTGGATTTGTAATTGGTTGACCGACCGAACCCAAAGGGTGATCACGAATGGCTGCTTTTCATCCTGGAGAGAAGTGACTAGCGGGGTGCCACAGGGTTCTGTCCTTGGCCCAGTGCTGTTCCATATCTTTATCAATGACTTGGATGAAGGAATAGAGGGCATGCTCATCAAATTTGCAGATGACACCAAATTGGGAGGGGTTGCTAATAGGCCAGAGGACAGGATCAAAATTCAAAATGACCTGGATAGATTGGAGAGCTGGGCCAAAACTAACAAAATGAAAATCAACAGAGAGAAGTGTAAGGTTCTACACTTAGGTAGAAAAAATGGAATACAGAAATATAGGATGGGGGACACGTGGCTGGATAGCAATACGTGTGAAAGGGATCTAGGAGTTTTAATAGACCACAAGCTGAACATGAGTCAGCAGTGTGATGCGGCAGCCAAGAAAGCCAATGCAATTCTCGGCTGCATCAATAGGAGTATGGTGTCTAGATCGAGGGAGGTACTGGTACCACTCTACTCTGCTTTGGTTAGACCTCATCTTGAATACTGTGTCCAGTTCTGGGCACCCCAATTCAAGAAGGACATGGTCAGGCTGGAGCAGGTCCAGAGGAGGGCGACCAAAATGGTGAGAGGTCTGGAAGCCGTGCCCTATGAGGATAGACTTAGAGAGCTGGGTATGTTTAGTCTGCAGAAGAGAAGGTTAAGAGGGGACATGATAGCCATGTTTAAATATTTGAAGGGATGCCATGTAGAGGAAGGAGAGGGCTTGTTTCCTGCTGCTCCAGAGACCAGGACAAGGAGCAATGGATTCAAGCTGCAGGAAAGGAGATTCCACCTGAACCTCAGGAAGAACTTCCTGACAGTCAGGGCTGCCCGGCAGTGGAATATGCTGCCTCGGAGTGTGGTGGAGTCTCCTTCTTTGGAAGTTTTTAAGCAGAGGCTGGACAGCCATCTGTCGGGATTGCTTTGAGGGTGTTCCTGCATGGCAGGGGGTTGGACTGGGTGGCCCGTGTGGTCTCTTCCAACTCTACATTTCTATGATTCTATGATTCTATGAAATGGGGAGTGTTGGACAAACGTTGGAAAGTATAACCACGGAAATGAAGAATGTAAATATGAAACTAGATGAATTACAAGACAGGACTATGAAATTGGAAAAAGAAACCCCAATGTTGGAGAAACAGATAGAAAAAGTAGAACAACAAAATAAAAGTATGGAGATAAAATTTAGAGACAAATGTGTTAAAATAAGAGGACTGAGGGAAGTCCAAGGGGAGGAGTTGTATAACCGAGTGATACCATCATTGGCGGAGTATATAGGATGGAACGCAGAACAATTAGATCTCGAAATTGATAAAATGTTCAGAATTAACTCGTTCATTGCAAAGAAAAGGAAGTTGCCACGTGACATCATCATATACTTTTTGAGGGAAAGAGTGAAGGATCTCGTGATCCAACAGAGTTACTTGAGTAAACTTATAATCGAACAGAATGAGCTTCAGATATTTAAAGATGTCCCCGCTCAGGTTTTGAAAAAAAGAAAAGATTATTACTTCCTGACTCAAGTGTTAAAAAGAAGTGGAATATCCTATCATTGGTGCAAATTGGAAGGAGTTACTTTTACATATAAACAAAAAAGATTTAGACTAAACACAACCTTAAAAGCACAAGACTTTTTAAAGAGATATAAGGAGGAACTGAGGAGAAGTCGTATAGAGGAGGAAGAACAAGGAAGAGATCAAGAGACAACACGGGTAGAACTGGAAGGAATCCAAAAAGATCGCCAAAGGAGATTAAGTGAAGAGCTTGAAAGGGAAGTGAGGAAAACAGACCAAGAAAAGGAAGGGGATACAGATCAGGAAGAAGAAGAGGAGGAAATAGAGGAAGAAGAAAAAGAAAAAGAACAGGAACAAGAACTAGAGTAAGAAGAAGGGAAAAAATAGAAAGAAAGAAAAAGAAAAAAAACATGCACAGATAAGACTATGAAAATAATTTCATGGAATGTTAGGGGAATGAATGCAGCAATTAAAAGAAAAAGAGTATTTCATCATTTAGAAAAAATAAAACCAGACACAATTTGTTTACAGGAAACCCACATAAGAGATAAAGACTTGAAATATATGAAAAACCGGAAGTTGGGACATGAATTTTCAACATCAATAAAGAAGAAAAAAAAGTGAGTGACAATTTATGTGAACAAAAAATACAATGCAAAAGAGATCTTTAAGGATAATAAAGGTACGCTAATCAGAACAGAGGTAGAGACAACTTGCAATAAGATTCTATTTGTGGGAATTTATGGACCACTAGAAAATAAAACCTCTTACTATGACAATTACTAGAATATGATTACCAAGAAATAGTAGTCATGGGAGACTGGAATGGGGTGATAAACCCAGATTTGGATCGGACATTAAAAAAGAAGAGGAAAACACCACAAAGAAAATTACTGAAGACATTCTACGAATTTATGGATCTAGTATCGGTAAGTGATGCATGGCGATATTTGTATGGAGATGCTAAAGAATACACTTACTTTTCAGAAGTTCACAAGACCTGGTCAAGGATCAATATGTTTTTGAAATCTAAAACTTTATGTAAAAAAATCAAGAAAATGGAGATCCTACCAAGGTCTTTATCAGACCACTGTCCCATTATGATGACAATACAAGAACAGAAGAGTGAATATAGATGGACTGTAAAAGATGAGCTTTTGAGGGACGAAAAGGTAACAGATAAGATAAAACAGGAAATAAATTACCTTTTTAAAGAAAACACTGGAAAAGGAACTTTTTTAAAGAATACAAGACAGTATGGGACGCAGGAAAGGCAGTGATAAGAGGTCTATTTCTACAACAGGAAGCCTATTGGAAGAAATTAAGGAAGCAGAAATACCAAAACATTGTGGAAGAACTTAAGAAGAAAGAGGAAGAGTTAAAGAAAGATCCAAGGAATTTAAAGGTACTAAGAGAGATTAAAATTCTGCAGAGACAAATGTCCATGGAGGATAGATTGGAAATAGAAAAGAAGATAAAATACACATGTCAAAGATTTTTTGAGCACGTTAACAAACTAGGAAAATGGTTAGCGTATAGATTGAAAAAGGAAAAAGAGAAAAGATTGATTATGGAAATTAAAGAAGAGGATAAGATACATAGACATCCAAGAAAAATTAAGTCAGTATTCCATGACTACTACAAGAAATTATTTGAGGATCCAGAAGATACGGAAGAATATATACAACACATTGAAAAATATTTGGAAGAAATTAAAGTGGTTCAAATTCAAGAAGAGCAAAGATTAGAGTTAAATAGACCTATTACAAAAGTTGAAATTAGAACGGTAATCCAAAAACTGAAAATTGGAAAAGCACCGGGACCGGATGGATTCACAGCAAGGTACTATAAAGTGTTTCAAGATCAACTAATTGACCCCCTTCAAAAGTTATTTAATGAATTGGAAATGACAGATAGACCAGACTCATGGGGAGAGGCAACAATTACTTTAATACCTAAAGAAGGCAAAGATCAGTTGGAAGCAAAAAATTATAGGCCAATATCCCTCCTGAATACTGATTATAAGATATTTACATCTATTCTGGCAGATAGATTGAAGAAAATTCTGAAAAATTGGATACATGAGGACCAAAACAGTTTTTTGCCAGGTAGATCAATAAAAGATAATGTAAGGGTAATATTGGACACAACTGAATATTATCATAAACATAATGAAAAAAAATGGGACTGATCTTTGTAGATGCTGAAAAAGCATTTGATAATGTAAAATGGAGATTCATAATGGAGGTATTAAAAATATAAATATGGGGGAAAGGTTCATTAATTGGATAAGATTGATATATAATATTCAAACAGCGAATATTGTAATTAATGGAGAAAAAACAGAAAAATTTGATATTAAGAAGGAAACAAGACAGGATTGCCCCCTGTTGCCTTTAATTTTTGTAATGGTGATAGAAATGCTAAACTGTAAGATAAGACAAGATATAGAAATAAAAGGTGTTAAAACTGGGAATCAAATGTATAAATTAAGAGCCTTTGCCGATGATCTTGTAATTATGTTAGATGATCCAATTAAAAGTATATCAAGATTAGTGGGGATCTTCCAAGGTTATGGAAAAGTAGTGGGATTTAAAGTTAATATGGATAAAACAACGGTGCTAACAAAGAATATTAAAAAAAAAGAAGAAGAGGAAATTGAACAACTGTCCCAATTCAAAGTATCAAAAAAAGTGAGATATTTAGGAATCAATATTATCAACAGCAACACGGACGTATATGACAACAACTATAAAAAAGTCTGGGGAGAGATAAAAGAAGATTTAAGAAGATGGTCAAAACTTGATTTATCATTGATGGGAAGAATCGCCACAATTAAAATGAACATTCTACCTAAAATGATATTTTTGTTTCAAAATCTTCTGATTATTTCAAATGATGTACCTTTTAAACAGTGGAAGAAGGACCTATCAAAATTCATCTGGAATGGTAAAAAACCAAGGATAAAATGGACTGTATTAAAGGATACAATAGAAAGAGATGGGCTAGGATTACCTGGCCTAAAATTATATTTTCATGCCAGTTGCCTTTGCTGGGTAGTTGATTGGATCAAGTTAGAAAATGCGAGATTATTAAATGTAGAAGAGGTGGATCTCTTTTTTCGGCTGGCACGTATATATGTGGTATGACAAGGTAAAGGTGAATAAGGAATTTAATAATCATTTTATAAGAAAACCATTGTTAAAAGTTTGATTACAATATAGAAATAAATTATATATAAAAATACCACAATGGGTGTCAGCGCATAAAGCATTTTATAGAAGAGAAAAACCCCAACTTAACAAATGGTTAACATATAAAGACCTAATAAAAGTTAAAGGGGATAACATAGTGTGGAAAAGTAAGGAGGATATGATAAAGAGTGGTATTATCTCACACTGGTTTCTTCAACTGGAAGAAAGATTCAAGATGGATTTGAGGACACAAGGAATTGAAATAAGGGAGAAGGAGTTTGATAGAATATTAAAACCGGGAACAGATCATTTGGTAGGCAAAATATATAAAATATTGTTAAATTTGTGTATGGAAGAAGATATGGTTAAGGACAATATGATAAGATGGGCACAAAATTTGGGACATGAAATTCCACTACAGAGTTGGGAGAATTCTTGGAAAGATGTAAAAAAAATTGTATAAGTACAAACTTAAAGGAGAATTACTATAAGATATATTTTAGATGGTATTATACACCAGTCCAAATCGCCAAAATAAGTAAAAACATGAAAAATATATGTTGGAAATGTACTGAGAGAGGGACGTTTTACCATATGTGGTGGTCTTGAGTTAAATCAAAGAAATACTGGAAGGGCATTCACGAATGCAAATCAATTATCCAATGAATCCAGAAATATATTTAACGAACATGTTAGATACTAAACATTTTAAAAAGAATTCATTGAGAAAAATGGTAATATATATGGTAACAGCGGCAAGACTAGTATTTGCACAAAAATGGAAATTAAAAGAAGTTCCTGATATCGAAGACTGGCTATGGAAACTATACGAATTATGGGAAATGGATAAGTTAACATCAATATTGACAGATAAACCGAGAAATCAGATTATTGAAGAATGGAATTTGTTTATTCCCCTTTGGGAAGCCAAATGGGGAAGAACAGTAGTAAATGAATTAAACAAGATGGAGTGAAATGGGCTAAAAGAGAAAATCACCCGTGTAACACAGGTTAAGATAAATAAAAATGTGTGGACAAAAAACTTAGAGGAGTAAGACATTATTGTAAGAGTTAAGTAACAATGGAAAGAGGTAGTGGTATGAATGTTGAAGTACTGAGCATATAGAATTGTTGGTCAAAAACAGATAAGTTATAACTGACCACAAATTATGTAAATGTGATAAGGGAAGGTTAGTAGGTAGGTATTAAAATTTGCTTTACTTTTTTATTTTTTGGGGGTTTTTTTTCTTCCTTTTATATAAAAGAATGTATGAACAAGATACAGATTGTAAGATATACGTTATATAAATATGTATTGTGTATGAATGATTGAAGCATAACTATGTTAATGTTAAAAATATAGAATGTTTTATTTTTATGATTTTAAATGAATAAAAATATTTATTAAAAAAAAAAAGTGCGGAGCATGCCACTCCGTGCCCGCGCTCCGGTGCAGATTTGCAGGCTCACACCAGTGCGAGCCTGCAATCTGCCGGGGGCAGGCTTTAGGCTGGTGAGCTTCAGTGGTTGGTGGAGATCCTCAATCAACTGGAAGCCACCATTTTCATCCCCGGAGCAGTGCGGAGCGGCAGCCACGCACTGCTCCGGACCAGCCTGGACCCAAGCGTGGACCCAAGAAGTCCAGTAAGTACCGGCACGGGGCGATTCCCTTGCCCCGTGCAGAAATGGCCAATGTGTTAGCTAATTACCCCCAACAAGCTGGGTACTCATTTTACCGACCAGCAGAAGGATGGAAGGCTGAATCAACCGGGAGCCCAGCAGTATCGAACTCACAACCTTGTGGCTGCAGTAATGGCATTTAACCACTGCACCACCAGAGCTCCTAGAATGGGGGGGGGCAGGGGAAAGTGAAAGGTATCTTGAAAAACCAACTCATATTACAGCTGATGGGAGAACATTCTTTTCATCACAGAAAAATTAAATATATTATCTATCACTTGCTTTAATGTTTCAAAGGATCAGTTGTTGAGTTGGTCCATGTGCAAAAACCTATTACAATATTTAATTGTTTAATATTTAGAGGAAGCCGAAAAGAAGTGCCAATTGACAATGCATTGATTAGATTACCAAAATCCATAGCCCCATTTTCCAGAGGGCAATCTTGTTCACTACTTGTTAGGTTTCACCTTGGTAAACAGTTTCAACTAAGGTCTACTTTGAATGCTACACCAGTCATTGGGAGGCCACATCTGTAGATTACTGCATCCCATTTTATGGGATGGATCATAATAACACCTAAGTCTCAGGAATCATGTCTTTCTTCTTCTTCCCCCTTTTCTTCCTTTTCTTCAAAAAAATTGCAAAGATGAATGACTCACCAGAGTACAAAACAAAGAGTGCCAGAATGAGGAGTAGAAAGCATGCCATTTTCATGATTAAGTGTGAGAGACAGTGGTCCGGTAGCACTCTTCTAAGGAGATGCCTCTAGGATTGCACTGGCTGGTGATCCCCCCCCCACCCCATTTTTTCCAGGTCTTCCAAATACATGTGCATCTATCTGAAATATTGATTATGAAAGTTCTCTCCTCAAGTAACATTTGGATATGGAAATCTACTATTACAGGGTAATCTGGAAAGCTGACACAATGTTGGTGGGGTTTTTTTTTAATCTGTGCAGAGTTTGGCAGAATTGAATAATTTACTTGTTTAGTTGTGTGTGCGTATGTACCTTCATGTTGCCTGTTGACTTGTGGCAACCACATTAATTTCATAGCGTTTTCTTAGGCAGGGAATATTCAGAGGTGGTTTTGCCAGTTCCTTCCTCTGAAATATAGCCTATGGCACCTATTATTTGTTAGCAGTCTGCCATCCAAGTACTAACCAAAGCTGACCCTGCTTAGCTTTCAAGATCAGATGGGATCTCATGCTTTTAAGATATTAAGATATTTAGGCCAAATACTTATTTATTTATTGGATTTACTCACCTAGCTTTGTAGAACTGTGCAAGATATGGAGAAAATGGATTAGGATAAGCTTTTCTTCCTGTAATATTGGAACCTGGGATCATCCATTAACTAAATGATATGAGATTCAGGAGGACAGATACAAAGAATTACTGCTTCATACAGCAGATAATCAAACTGTGGTATTCACTACAAGGTATAGTGATTGCCACTCACTTGCGCTAAACCTCAGTGAGACTGAACTAAAAGTGATTTAGACAATTCATGGAGGTTGGCCACTAGTCCTGATAGCTATTTTCTCTCTTCAGAACCACAGCCAGTATGTCCCTTTGTATCAGTCACTAGAGAACTCAAACAGCGGTTGCAAGGTGTTCATGTGCAGGTTTGGGCATCCCATAGCGAAAAGGTTGGCCAGTATAGGAGTAGAATGATGAACTACAAAAGCTGTTCCTCAGAATATGGAAAAGAAATTCATTATTATTATTATTATTATTATTATTATTATTATTATTATTATTATTTACAGAATACAGAATATAGAATTTATACAGAATACAGAATTATTATTGTATGATTATAACAGAATATGCAATTATTACATTACATTATTATATTATCACATTAATACAACATTATATTATATTATAAATTATAGTACATATTATATATTATTTTAACATGCGATATACATATATATAATTACAATATAATATAATATAATTGTTATATACAGAATGTATGTAAGCTGTTCATATATTTCTTTTATATTTTCACCTGCCAATTACAGGGAGAAAACTGTTAAATGCACTGTCTTCTATCAAAAATCAGTATTAGCCACAGTGTACTTGTCTGCTTGCTTGCATGTCTTCTGTCCTGCTTATTTTTTCCCCTCCTATTTGGTTTATTTATACTAAAAATTTGTTTTAAAAAAAGCAAGGTGGCTGACTTCAGATATCAATCTGCTGGCATTTTAAATTGATACTGTGGCCAAAAATGCATTCAGTGGATGCTTATGCCATCCTAAATTTGCCAGACCTTGTTGGTTTTGTGGTCTAACTGAATCCTTCCGTTTTGTAGAACAGTTTTGTTTGTTGCCTCAGTTCTCATGGAAATGATGCCATACAACTGAAAACTGTGTTGCATCAATATTACAATTTTTTTTTTCAAGAAATGCATGTTCCTTGTAGATTTTTGCTCATCACCTCCTTAGGGTTTAGAGAATCATATTAGGGCTTTTGAGGCTTGCATTGATCAAGGGAGGCTTGTGAAAGGCCCCAAGATGGCAGTTTTATACAGCTGAGGACTGGGCTTCTTTTTACCGGAACGAAGGTTGGCCATCAGACTGATTGTGAGACAGATGAATAATTGGCATATGGGGAGTCTGCCCTGGTGGTTAGTGAGGCCAGGTACCGAGAGTTTTCGTGTTGGTTATGAGACAAGGACAAGCCTCACTTGGTTACACTGTGACTTGAAAGCTATAGACTAAAATGGAAACAAATAGGCACTGAACTGAGCTGATGACTCCCAGGCCAAAGGGCTAGTTAGTCTGCTATGGGTTTCAGTCCGAACATTTAAGGACCCATCCAACACACAGAACCTGTTTTGAGTATTGGGATCAGCACTATGAACAGCTTCTTTAAAGCTCACACTAAAACCTGGAACAGATTCACTGGCCCAGTACAGCCACAGGCCACCGTTGGAGTTGAGGGAAGAAGTACTGTACTGAAAACAATTCATTGTGTGAAGGCCCAACTAGCCTCATAACCTTGAGGAGGTTTTTTTTTTTAAAGTAAGACATGATTTTCTGAGGAAAAAATACAGTTTATAACCTCCCAGAGAACACCATGTTAGCCACTGTGGATGTGGAATCCCTATACATCAACATCCCACACCAGGATGGACTATAAGCAGTCAAGAAACCCATCCTGAATGAGGCTACAGCAGACTTAGCCACCAAACTCTGCCACTTTGTACTTATTACACTTCACTTCTGGAAACAATATGTATCTCCAAATCAGTGGCACTGCCACGGGCAACCTCATGGCATCACAGTATGCAAACATTTTCATGACTGATCGGGAACAATGCTTCCCCAGCACATGCACCCAAAAAACTCTTCTCTAACGATGATTCTTTGATGACATTCTTGTAATTTGGCCACATGGAAAGCAATCACTTGAGAAGTTCCACCAGAATTTCAACAAAATCCCACTGAGCCTGGAGCAACCCACACAACAAATTCACTTCTTTGACACCACACCAATGGAGTTCTAAGTACCATGCACTATCAAATCCCTCTGATCACTACACATACTTACATGCCTCAAGTTTCCAACCAGTATACATACTACCAAATTTATTGTTTACAGCCAAGCCCTCTGATAACAACTGTATCTGCTCAAACCCACAAGACACAGACACGGAATTCTTGGGTTTACAGCAGCCATTTCTCAACTACAGTACCCACCTAAGGAGATGAAGAAACAAATCAACAAGGCAAGATTAATACCTAGGAATCATCTACTACAAGACAGACAAAAAAACAAAAACAAAAAACAAAACAAATCAAAAGAAAAACACCTCTAGCTGTCACCTACAGTCCTTAGCTGAGATCACTCATACACATTATCAAAGAGCTATAACTGATTCTGGAGAATAACACAGCCCTATCACAAGATCTGGAAGGCAGGACATTTTTGGTCTACGGACAGCCTCCAGATCTTAAATAATTACTTACTTACATAATATGGATGGTAATACAAGAACCTGCCACAAACTCAGATACCAACTCTGTCCCCACATCTACTCTGGAAGCAATATTACAGGGGCCAATAACATCACCTATGCCATCAGAGGTGTGTTCACTTGCTCTTCCTCCAATGTGATATAAACCTATGCCAGCAGGGCCCCTCTATATTCAACATTGGACAACTAGGACACTCTTTGTGCAAAAGGATAAAAGGACACAGATCTGACATTAGAAATGACAATAGATCCCCCTCCCCCCCCCCAAAAAAAAAAAAAACAGTTACAGACATTTCAGCCTTCCTGGACTTACAGCAAGGGATTTACAGATCAATTTTGAATAACAAAAAAAAAAAAAAAAAGAAAAAACCACAAAGAAAGGCTAGAAAGAGAAACAGCTGAATTGAATTATATTCACAAATTCCAATCATGGCACACTGCATATATTAATACAAGAGTCCTGTTTCTCCTTCAAAAGAAAACTCACTGTCTACCAAAGAGCTGTTTGAAGTGCAGATGTGGAGGCTGACTGTGTTACAGAGGTGTAGCTGATTGGTGTGTATTGTGTGGGTATGCCTCTCATAAGAATTTTTCCCTATGAAATATTCCTTCAATCTCCAAATGTCCAGCATTGGAGTAACAAACAATTTCACTTAAGTATTGAGAAATGTAACTTAGGTATCCAAAGAAAAGGGGCACACAAGGTTAGCAAGAGAATGTAAACACAGCAAATGGAAAAGTTCTTGGCACAAACAGTTTTCAGTGTCTCATTCTAGAATTTGGTGACTGAAGCGAAAACTTCTTGGGAAGACAGAATTTTTATTCAGGGGGGACAATGATCTAATGTTGCCTCCTCGCAAACAGCTACATCCCTGTGCTCACCACAACATCACTTGCTGAGATGCATGGATTTCTAAAAGAGTATGTATCCATCTATTTTAAAAACCACTGGAATATGTAATTTGTCAGATTTAGCTTGTTCTAAATGCACTTTGGGTAAAGGGTAAAGGATAAAGGAAACACACTAAAATTCATCCCTGGCAAGCCTTGCATAAATAAATAAATAATAAAAATTTGCATCTTCTAGATATTTCCTGAAATCTTTTCCCAAAATACATCCAGGGACTTTCTTTTTCTTTCACCATCCTCAACTTTTCATATGATTTCCATTTTGGTGGCCAAACATTCTGATCTGTGCTTGCTTAACATTCTGGGGGTAAGTAGTGAGGTGTTACTGCCCTGGCTAGTCCGAGCTTTGGGGATATTAAAAGATATCCTTTTGATATCACAATTCGGCTGCACTTCTCTATTTCCCTCCACGTGCTTGCGAGGCCACCGGACAGGCACGCAAACAAGCTTGGCCGTTAATTGCCGTAATATTCAAACTACAATACAGGCAGGCCAGAAATAGCTGACTCACTGCTTTAGGAGACCTCCAGGCAAGTACTCTAATTAGGTATGAACACAACTTACAAAAGAGCCTCTGCCCCGCGATGGCAGCTTGATGAGTAAACTATGCAATACCCAAGTACTCTGCATTTGCATACTGGCTACTCTATTGAGAACCTCTGCGCTAACTCAATCATTCAGATTCTGACCTTTCGGAGGCTTTGTCTCCAACTCCAAATCTATTGTTTTCCCCCAAGTACGGCATAGCCTGCAGTCACAATTCTCCTTATAAAAACCCTCGATTCCGAGACCTTCCTCGGAACGCTCCCGAGTTTCATCCTGCCTTGCTGCCGCTTTGCTTGGTGAGCCTCCCCTCAGCTCCACGCGCTGAGCCACATCGCACCCCAGCCTCGCTCTCTATTTTTCCGGGCTTCAGAACAAGTGAAGTATCACCCAAACCAGCAATCCCTCTAAAAATCGCTCTATACCACTCCAACCTTTATTTTCTTTAGTTATCTTGTATGAGTGTGTCGCATACACTGCTTTGCTTGTGTTTAATAAAACATCATTTATTGTTTCAACAAAAAGTTTTTGTAAAAAGTAGCATTTTTTTCAGGGGGTCTGTTAACTGAGGTATGCCTGTAGTCTGATGATCAGCTGTGTTTCAGACGTACCCTGCCAAAGGCTCTGATCCGTAGTGTGAATGTAATTACTCTACCACATCAACCTAGAAAATTCCTCTTTCATATCAACATTGAATTGGAAACATTAAGATTTTGATGTAAGCACTTTAAAAAAGCTTCCACACCAGTGCAGCTCAAGCAATTATGCCATTAGCAGTTTTGCTTGTTGTCTGTATGTATGTGCCTTTAAGTCACTTGTCAACTTATGATGTCCTTATAAATTTCATAGGGTTATCTTAGGCAAGGGATACTCAGATGTGGTTTTGCAGGTTCCTTCCTCTGAAATATAACCTACAGCTCCTGGCATTCATTGTCAGTCTTCCATCTGAGTAAAAAGAGGCACCTTCAGATGTCAAAATAATTTGGCCAATATTGACAGGTTGTGTAGAAGGTAAAAAGAAGCATCTGGATATTGACCCCATGCTCAGTTCCATGTGTATATTTCCCTGTGGGAACTGGCATTTTTGAAAATATCCTTGTTGAGGATGGCATTCACAAAATGTTAGCCCCGAAGCAGAGGAGACATGACTTGCACCACTTTCCTTTCATTTATAGGAGCTCAGTACTGAATAAATTTTAGTATGAAGATTTGGTTAAGGTTGCAGGCTTTCTGGCATCACTACACTGAATACTGTTTCTCTGAGCCAGGCCTGTTTTCCCACTGTTATCCCACATCCAGCCTTTTATCAATCTGTTTCTCTACAGAAACAATCTCAAAAATTGTTTGGTCTGCATCTTTTGTCTAATTTGCCCATCAGCAGCACATGAGGACAGAAACCAAGGTGTTCAAAAGCCTGGAAAACAACACCAAAGAGAAATGATTGCAGGAACTGTGTACCTTCAGCCTGGAGAAGAAATGGTTGAAAGGTGATTTGACAGCCATCTTTAGATATCTGAAGAGCTCACATAGAAGGCAGAGTGAGTGAGCTTGTTTTCTGTTGCTGCAGAGAACAGGACCCAGTAACTGATTAAAATGACAAGAAAGGACACTCTGCCTAAGTATTAGGAAAACACCCTGATGATAACAGCTGTTCAGCTGTGGAACAGACTACCTCAGAAGGTGAAAGATTCTGCTTCATAAGAGGGTCCACGTCCCCCCCAAACCATATTGCTATATCTCAGGAGTGTTTTCACGGTGGATTCCTAGTTGTTTCTCTAGGATCCTTTCCAACACAACGGTTCTGTGAAGGATCTCTCCCAATATTCCCACTCCTTGATCTCTTCTCTCTGGTGCTTGGTCTTTTGTTCACATGTGCCCACATCTGTTAACGCATGTGCTAGATGTCACAGTCCAGGAAGAATGATAGAGTATGCTCTGTGATGGTGATTAACCAGTGTGCCATGTGGTGGAGCACTTTATATAACACAGCAGGCATGTTGGACAACTAGAATGCTTTTCCTCTTAAGATTATCAACCCCATTCTGGACAGACCTTCAAAAATGTATTCCACATTGTAAGAGAAAAACAGCAATAAATGCTATGATATGAAATGAAACCCAACAGGAAAAATCAAAACACAACAAAATTGTGAGCTAAAATGCTTTAATACCAAACTGCAATTCCAACACTGCAGTTGAGAAATAAAGAACTCTCTTGATCATTCATTCTTACATTCTCCAAAATCTCTGAGGAAGAAAGGCTCAGAACTATTCCTAGAAAAATTAAGTGTAACACATATTAAAAGCATGATCATGTGTCTGGAATCATGAAATATAGTTACAATTTCACAAAATTAGCGTAAAATAGTCCTACGATCAGTCACATTCATCTTGCAGTGCTCCCTAACCCGTTTCCTCTATATGACTAATGAAGTTGATAGTTTTTATACCAGCCACTTTCACAACAGAAATTCACTAGGAAGAGCTGAGGCCCTCTCACACTATACAGTTATAGCACTGATTCCACTTAAACTGCCCTGGTTGCATCCTATGGAATCCTGGGGTCTGTACTTTGGTTAGAGGCAACAGATCTCTTTCGTGGAGAATTCTAAGTACTGCTGCAGTTTAGGGACCTGTGGTTTCCTCACAGCTACCCACCCACAATTTAAATGTACTCAATGTTTTTGCAAAATATCATAATTAAGGAAATAATTTTGTATCATCCAGCTGACAGCCTGTTTGTGACATCATATTTTCATCTTTTTGAACTGATCAAACTCCATCAATCTACTGGACATGAATGTGGATTCCAGTTCTGGGCACTTATCAGCTTTATAATTAATTCCTCATCCTACTAGAAAAATATCAGTGTTTTAAGAGATAGATAAGGAAATGCCCATAGATACTGAATTCACCTTTCCTTTGTATCACATTGCTATTACTTCCGTTATTTAGAATGAGATAAACATAACTATATACTTACAGGGCTGTGATGCAGAATTCACACATGTTGCCATATGTCTTGCCATCAGAACCACAGTAAGGGTCATAAATCATGGGGCATGTTTTGATTTCTGGAGAGAAGTCTTTGCAGAAATCCTGAAAACGTAGCATCAGAGAATTCTGATTAAGCTTTCCTGTTAAACTCAGTTTTAGTTCCCAGTTGCAAAGTAAGTACAGGAGTAGTGAATGTGTGTGTGTGTGTGTGTGTGCGCGCAGCAGTTTGCCACAAACATTCATATATTTCCCCATAGCAACATTCACCTCATTTTTAGCCTCCATACCTGACAAGATTGTGGCAGGAAGTGGCTGATACAGTTGTTTGACAACACCATAGGCTGATCTATCCTCCCAACTCCCTCTCCTGTGCTCAATCACATGTGGAGGCTGCAGACTATTTCCAGTATATTGCCACTCCCTCACGAGGACTTTGGAAGTGTAATCCAGGACGGTAAATTTATTGGCTGTGGACAGAGGCCCTTTCTACACCCTACCTTTTTGTGAGGATGTCTGGTGGGGATCCTAGCATTGGCTTTGCTGGGAGGGGTGCTCTCCATGGAAGGGAGCGTGATGGCAGTGATCTTCCTTCTGCAGTGCAGTTGGGTACTTTTCCAGGCTGTGCTGTGGCAGGAAGTGAACTATTGCGCTTCCTGGGCTTCTGCAGGACAGGTAAGTGAAGGATAGTGGCACAATCATGGGTCATTGACAGGGAAAACCCATCAATAATTTAACCCATGATTGTGCTGCCTGGGGACAGGAGAAGGGTGTGACTGCGACAGTGTCAGGTAGAAGCATCATCATGGCCCTGTCCATCTCCTGTCCCCATGGCAGGATGGGAGGGTGGTGTGGAAAGGGCCAATCATTCAACTAGGGTTTGTGCTATCTATAGCAAGGGTTTGTGCTGGCTGTACCATGTTTCTAGCATTATTTGCTCAAGGTAAGCCTATCTAACACTGGCAGCCACACAATGGATTTAAGGCAGAATCCATTTTAAATAGTTTATAGAAAACCAAACCATTACCATTCCTCCCTGTAGATGTTCTTGACTATGATTTTCACCATTCCTAGCACCGCATATTGCTGGCTAGCAATGATGGGAGCTATAACCCAATGCATCTGTAAGGCTACAGGCAGATCTGAGCAGGCTAAATTAGTAGTTTCAGAATCCTATGGTCAAAATCTTAGTGCTGCTGGCTCAAATGTATCCATTTGTTTACCTTGAGACACTCTCCATCATGTTTCTTATCAACATCTCTGCCAAACTCCCTAGGGAAACAGAAAGTGAGAGTGAATCACTAAGTTTGTGTGTGAGAGAGAGTTTGAGGGAGGGAGAGACCATTTCTGCACTACACTGTTTTAGTACTATTATTCCCCTTTCAACCTCCTATGGAATCCTGGGGTTTGCAGTTTAGGGAGGAGCATTTAGAATTCTCTGCCAGAGAGCTCTTTGGCCTCAGTAAACTACAAACCCCAGAATTCCATGGGACATTGAAAGTGGAATAATAGCACTTTTAAAGTGTAGGACAGAAAGACCCAGGGGGAGGGAGGGAGAGAGAGAGAGATGGGTGGGGTTAGGAACTTAACTAATATTTCTTATATTCAGGTTAGTCAAACAGTCAGTGCTCTTTTTTTTTCTTCAGAACATGAAAGAAGCCCAGCTAAGGCAGGTCCACCCTCTGCATACCTGTGCTGCTTTAATTAGTACAGATTTACTATTCCAGATTTTGTTGTCTCCTTTCACATATAATTGTAATCCTTATCTTCCACTGATCTGATCCATAAAATTAAAACAAAAAGGTGGTAGATACGTTTCATCCTTCAGGTGCTGCCTAGTATGTTGGTTTTTGGCCAGGAAGACTGGGATAAAAGGTTATTTCTTCCTCTTGCTCCAGCACTGAAAGCCCATTGGACTAGGTGGGGCCAATCACCATCTCTCATTCTCAGCATCTGTGATGGATGTCACATGGCTATGAGGATAAAATGGGACTGTTGCCTGTGAGCATCCAGGTAAATAGGTGATAGTGAGAAAAGTCTGAATAAAGTAAATATCACAAGATATCATTACAAGGTCCAAACTAGCCACTGTTCTTACCCAGAAAAATGCTTTGTGTCTGTGTTACTTACAGTTTTTCACGGCAGAGCGTACATGCATTGGAATAAGTGATGTCATCTGTTCCACAAACTGGTTTCCTTATTCTTGTGCAGGTGATGAGTCCATTGCTTTTCACACCAGGGACTTTGCTACAATCCAACTATGAAAGAAATGTGTGAGACTTTGGGCAAGGGGAATTTATGACATTTCTGTATGTAAGAAAAAATGAGGCTCTGTTTTGAATACATCCTTTTCTTTTTCAAATTCCGCTTTTCTCACACAAGGAAGAAGGTACAGGCGGCTGTTTTAGGGCAACTTGGCTGAGCAATTTTTTTCTGGGTGTGTGGGCTTATCAGCTGGCTGCTACAGCAATGCTCTGGAGAAGGAAGCACACATGTATGATGATGATGATGATGATGATGATGACGATGACAACGACGACTTATTTCGATCCTTCTACCCTGCCCTAGTTTGGGACTCACAGTGGCTTAACAGCAAATTAAAAATATTGTTAATGTTCTTGTGTACCTTCAAGTTGCATCCAACTTATGGCAACCCAAAGGTGAACCTATCATGGGGTTCTCTTGGGAAGATCTGTACGCAGTAGGTTTGCCTTTGCCTTTCTCTGATGGCTGAGAGAATGTAACTTGTGCAAGATCACCCAGTGAGCTTCCATGGCCAAACATGAATTGGAACCATGATCTCCAGAGTCCTCAAATACATGCTCCAGTGATTAAATATATAGTTAAAAATCCACAAGATAACAAAAGTTAAAATAGGAGAATTAACTACATGGGTCTCCACATCATGGTGGGCACAGAACAGTCCTGGTACTGCATGGAGTCTCCAAGCCTGTTTTTTGACTCTTAACATGTCTGGATCCCACCCCCCAGGTTGCTTTTTTTCTGTTCAAAAATCAAAAAAGGAATTGCCCTTCCTGGAAGCTTCTAGGAGCAGTCCATCTTTTACATAAGTTACAGAAGCCTCCTATACCCACCTGCACTATTTAATGTTTTTTAAAGTTAACCAGGCTCAGGCCTGGTTAGTACTTAGATGGAAGACTACCAACAAATACCACCCACTGTAGGCTGTATTTCAGTGGAATGACCTGGCAAAACTGCCTCTGAGAAGAAGAAGAGAAATCTATGAAATTCATGGGGTCACCATAAGACAACAGGTAACTCAAAGGCACTTACGAACATTTCTTTTTTCTAAATAGTGGACTTTCTAGCCATGTCCAGTTGTTTTGGGAAGGACATAACTGATGTTCAGCACAGCCTTTGGAGGTCTTGGAGAGAGAGAGAAAAAAAAAACCCAGCTGCCCACGTCTGTTCTACAAATTCAAAAGAATAGGATTCCTTATACCTTTGGATTTTAATGATATCAGTGATGGTTTAGTATAAGGACGCAGGTCTCTATATTTATGGGTTTGTCAGAGCTCATCTTTTTTCATAGTTTCCACACAGACTGTCACCTCCAGTCTTACCACTAGATGGTAGGGATGTTGCTGTTCACCAGCAGCAACTTCTAGCCATTTCCCCTGGATCTCCTGGTTATTCCTTCTTGTTGGAGGTCAGACCATGCATCGTGACTTGGCCCACACCTCCTAAGCTATTCAAATACCTTAGGGCAAAAATCCTGTTGCCAGCATTAAGAAAAATTCAACTGCCAGTCCAGTTAGCTTGTGTCATTGGGAGCTTTCTTGGGGGTGTGGTTTCCAACCTGAGTATGAAATATATCGCAAGTGGATTTCCCCATGCAATAAACAAAAATACAGATTTATACTTAATAAATGTCATGAGTGCTTTTGCCAGAGAACCACAGAGGTAGTCAATGCTTAAAAGTGCCTTGTAGGACCATGTGTGTTGTTTAGGCCCAGCTCTTGCATTGAAATGGATTGAAATGCCCCTAGCACCAGTGTTTCTCCCCATTTTTCATGCATTCCAAAAACAGATTTGTACAGTGTGAGGGCCTGGTGTGTGTGGAGGGGAGTGCCAAGTGATGAACCATGGCACGGCCATTGCCAATAAACTAATAGACGCAAACACTGATGTATCTCTATGAAAAACCAGGATCGGTATATGTCCACAAATAGATATCCTGTCACTTGGTAGAGTTAGCCATGCAGCACTGTGTCTAGTGCAATTGGGATAAGGTTGGTTTTGCTGGCTTTACTGCATTGCAAATGGCCATTTGTGCAGCTGGATGCATTCTTGATCCATGGCCCCTTATAATTCTCTGTCTGCAACTATCTGTCAAAGGCTGGGAAATGAGGCTCAGACCTAACCTTTTCTTTTCAGTGGCACACCCCCAGTAGCTAGTCTATATCTATCAGCTGATGCAACAAACAGACTTCCCAGAAAGTACTAGTTCAAGTCAGTAACTTCCTTGTTTCTCAATTAGCCAACAAAAAACTTGAGGGAAAAAAACCTGTGGGAGAGCCTCCTATGTAAGCCACTTTGAAATGGACAGCAATTATTCTGTTTTTCTACAGCTCCATCCCTTGTAAATATGCCCGGGAAGTACTTGGGAGATTTTCATGTTTGTTGCTAATGATGTGAAGTGAAAACACTAGCATTACCCATCTATGGTCCTTTTCGCGTGGCATTTGCCATATGAAAGGGTGCCTGCAGCATCGCGCAACTGTGAGGAGCGATCTGCATGACGCACTCACAATTGTGCAACATTCCAGGATCTGGCAGGCGCAGCTCGCTTACTTTGTCATTTTCGGCTTTCAGCCGAAAATGGTGTGCGATTACACCTTAGTCCAGGGCCCCATGCACACTTGCCGTGTGTGCGGAGCCTCTGGAGCTGCGGCAGTCGGTCGCGCTTCCTGCCCCAGCACAGCCTGGGAAACTCCCAGGCTGTGCTGTGGAAGGAAGAGGCGGGGCTCTCGCACTACCTGCTCAGGAGCAGGCAGCTCGTGCAGAGCTGAAGCGGCGGGGAAGTGAGAGCCTCTCGCTGGAGGCTGCTCACACGATCCCCGCACCCCAGTGCCAAAAAAAGGTAAGGTGCAGGAAAGGCCTATGTTTGGTGAACACAATCCATATTTTCTTCCCCCGAACAAAATATTAATTACCAGGTTTTTGTGCTATACAATAACAGTCAACACAGTTTTACTCACCTCAGTCCCATCATCACTGAAGACCCCTGAAAGAAGATCAGAAGGTGCACTGTTATATTTTTGAGCCACCTTGAGTTCAGTTCTTAGTCTGGTTGCAGAAAAGAACTGCACATGTGCATCCTTCAAAACACTGTTAGGATTGAATTTTCTGACTAAGATGTCATATCAGAAGAAGAAATTAATTAAGCCCCACAAGAATGCTTTTTCATCAATCATACTAGTTCATCACAGCGTGAGACAATCCTACAGTTGCTACGCAGAAACCTAATGAAACTTAATTAAAATTTCATTAGCAGTGAATGAGATCATGCCCTTTTCAGAACACTGTATGCAATAGGGACAATGGACAGGAGAATCAGCTTCCCCTTACAACATTGTGTGTGTAGTTATGGCACTAACATTATTTTACTGGTCACACATAATGAAAGGGAAAGGGCCCTAAAATTTGAAACTGTTCTGTAAGAGAGGGAATTTCAAGTTCAATCTGCCTTTTCCCACCTTTTCATGATAAGCTTCATCCTGCCCATACTCCCCTTGACCAAAAAGGAGCAGAACATTTCCACGCACACCTGGTTGGTAACCCTACCTGTATTGAAACCCTTTTCAGAAAATTCAGGAGTAGCTGTTAGACAACCATAACTCTCTGGATGCCTTTTCTAAAGAGACACTTACCCGAGAAGCACCAAATTGCAACAGCAAATATCACAGCCATACCCATTCTCCTCACAGAAGGGATGGCAAGTCAACTCTGTCTTGATTACACTGGTATTCAGCTGAATGAAAGCGCTCTGTTGGGACACTGTCACCAGTGAGGATTCCAATATATTTGGAATATGTACACACATATGTGTATATATATATATGGTTGCAGTAGTTTACTTTACAATTACTCATTATGAAAGACTTGGCACCGTGAAGACTGTTTCATAACCAAAGAGGTAGCCTCCTGGGGGATTATGCAGTCTAGAAGTCTAGAAGATTGTCATTAATAACTTCTGTTTCACTAGTAACCCAGGCCAAGATACTACCTATTCTGCCCCGGGGACTGGTTAACCCTTTCCTTTCTTACTGCTTTCTGCTGATATCTGTCCAAAGCTCTTTTAATTCCAAAACTGAATTACTACATTATTTAATTTTTTTTTTTAATCTTCAGCACAAAAATGATCAGAGGGGAATATTTCACCTGAAAGAAGTCAGGTCATTATGTGATAGAAGGAAGTATCTTAGGCGGAAAGAGAAACCACCATTATAATTGTTGCATTTACTGAGGTCTATTTTAGTTTCTGAAAGCCAGTGTGTTATAGTGGTTGAGCATTCGACTATGACCAGGGTTGAATTCCCAGCTGGGCCATGGAAATGACTGGGTGACCTTGGGTGCCTCACACACTCTCAGTCTCCAAAAAGCTTTGTGGCTTTAGGGTCGTCATATGTCATAAATAACTTGAAGGCACACAACAACAACAATTTCAGTTTTCATCCGTATAGCAAAGCAAACTCTGACATATACTGAACAACAGATCTACTTCTGATCCTGAAAACAAGCATATGCTGATGTCTCTTCTTATTTCCAAGGGCAAACTAAACTTGAGAGCTGAACAAAAGGTTTTTTTAAATAAAAATATATTTGCCTAAACTTTTGTTTAAAAGGTTTAGGTGAGGAGGCAGAGATGCTCTGGCCTTCAGAGTCTAATGTAGCCCCCCAGAGGGTTAGAATCTGCTCTACGAAAGCTTCCTCCATCCCCTTGTTTCAAGTCCCACCCCCTTAAAGAGTAAGGATGGAGAAGAAGACTGCCCTACACATTATGCTCTCTTTAGTCAGAATGGAGATCAGTACATGAAGCTAATTACTCTCAGCCCTGAGCAGGAAGGAAGGGGAAGGAGCAAAGTGGGGAATTTCACCCAGTGTTTGCAAACACTGGCTGGGAACACTTTGCTACTCCCCACTGCAAAGGGGAGGAAGAATGAATCTGGTTTCCTGGCCAAAACACTGTGTGATAAAGATGCACTTGGCACTGTGGATGCGGTCTCCATGATGTCATGGCGTGTGGCTAAACCCCAATGCCATCTGGCTGGCAGAAGGCTGCAGCTGGGACAGTGGAGGAATCCAGGCCACACTCCAATGTGGTATCCCGCTCCTGGGCCCTTTCTGCAACTCACCTTTTTGCAGAGCTGGTGTGCGGGGATCACGTGAGCAGCCTCTAGCAAGAGGCTCTCTCATCCCGGTTCCTTCAGCTCTGCAACTGCTGCCTGCTCGCACAAGAGCCCCTCCTCTTCCTTCCACAGTGCAGCCTGGGATTTTCCCAGGCTGCGCTGGGGCAGGAAGTGTGAGCGCCACAGCTCCGGAGCTCTGCACACATGGCAAGTGTGCGCGGGGCCCTGGAGCGATGCACAATCGTGCACCATTTTTGGCTGGCAACTGAAAATGAAATAGTGTGCATTGGGCACCTGCCAGCCCCTGGAACATCATGCGATTGCGAGTGCATCGTGTGGACCCCTCCTAGCAGTCGTGTGACCCTTCAAGGGCCCTAAGGGCCCTGGTGTAGGCTTATGGAAATTGAAGAGAATCTTCTTAAAGGAGAATTTTCTTAAAGGAGAATCACTGGCCCCAAATCTACTGTTCTGAAGAAAGCAGATATATATATATATAGAGAGAGAGAGAGACAGAGAGAGAGAGAGAGAGAGAAAGAGACAGAGAGAGAGACAGAGAGACAGAGACAGAGACAGAGACAGACAGAGAGACAGGGAGACCAGGTTTTTGCGAGAATTCATTGTATCTTACAGGATGAGTGTGACAGATAGCACTTGAGACAGATCCATAGGTATCATGGTGGATATGAAGTTCTTGTCCTATCTCAGTCCTGCCACAGCTGATAAATCGAACAAAACAAACTGAATATCTCTCAGTTTGTTACTTACTTCCAAGCAGTAAGCAAGGAGTCATAATGTCTAACATAAACAAAGTCTAGAAGGATTTCACAGCAAGGGAGTGTCCAAGGCCAATCTGAGCATTCGTCAAGGCATCCAGCAAGGTAACCTCTGACAACTCCTGAAGGGGAAGGATGCCAGCTAAATAGGTCCTGAGCCTGGCACAGCAGAGACTTGATTGATTGTTGCAGGTTATAAATCCTGAGAGAGTGACATTGGCTCTCTCTTTGCTGCCTGTGCACTGAGAAGCTGGGTTGAGGTAAGTGTTCCTTTATATCTGAAGAGGCAGGACTCTCTGGTTGAGCTGGCACTGTACCCTGTTCTGTTTCTGGCACTGTAACTTCTCTCTGTACAGCAGGCCCTGGCATGTTTCTGCCTATGGCACGCCCTCTGTTTCAGACTGCGAGTCAGAGTCCATGCTCTGGAAGCAGGGCATGACAGTCCTGAATCTCTCCTGACAGGGCTATGTCAGCATGGATGTTGAAGCCTCTCAGCACAATAGCCTGATGAGATTCCAGCAGCACCCCAAGACAACCCCAACTAAGGGAAGGAGGTGGTTGGGTAATGGGTTGGGCAGTACTTTAATCATATTGCAAATACCCACCTTCAAGCACACATGTTTCAAGCACAGACATCTATGATTCTGCCTCCCACCAATTCCTATTTGCTACTGCACAGAGAACCCTGATGAGCAAATTGACATCTCCAGCTTCATCTAGCCACAACAAATTAAAACAATTTAAAGTAATACAAATAACTTAAAAATATTAAAGCACATCAAGCAGTTGAACAAGTTAAAAACAAGTTAATTTACAATAATTTAAAACTAGGCGCATAGGCATTTTGGTGTACATGTGTTCGGCCCAAAAATCTTCAATAAACAGGCATGTTTTTACTTGGCACCAGAAGGACACTATAATGTAGTGGCCTGGAACTGTCTGCCTCCTCTGTATCTCTGTCCCCTACAACTCCACTGACTGCTCCCTGACTCCCCTTCTCCTTTTATAACATATCCTTGTTTTGGTAGGCAGGCAACCTCTTCATTTTAACAGCTGAGCCATAATTTTATTATTGTAAGGCCATAAAACTCTTGCCCTAATTTCTTGTTGGGACAATTTTTGCAAAGATACACTAAATATAACCTTTAGACCACAAGCTCATTCAAATAAAATGAAACAGTTAAAAAGGCAATAAACCAAATTTCTTGTAACCAGAAACACCACCACCACCACAAATATACTTTGTGAGCCGGGTTTCCTTTTCACCTAGCAATGAAGCATGCAGCCTAAACTCTCTTGCAAAGTGTATGCATGAACACATCCCCCTTTTCCCTCTGTAAGACTATAGTGAAACTCTCAATAGTCCTCTTTGTGCTGCTGTTGTTCTGTGCCTTCTGCTCAAATCTTACTTACGGAAATCCTATTGTAGATTTTTCTTGGCAAGATTTATTCAGAGCAGCTTTTCCCACTGCTCCCCTCTTGAGCTAAGGGAGTATGACTTTCCCAAGGTTTCCATAGCCAAGCAGGGATTTGAACCTTGGTCTCCAAAAGTCCTAGCCAGACATTCAAACTACTGGACCATGCTGGTTCTCTGAGTGACTTTCCTGGAAAAAACACATGACTTCGCTCATTAATGTTGGATCAGCATACACATATTTCTCAATAGTTCTGCTTATGAAACAAAACTAGGAGGAAGGACAAGCCAAATGTTCAAATTACCCAAGTTGGTGGAGGATGGAACAATGGAAGTATATGTATGTTGGAAAGGTCAGTGGTTTCTATAGGCATCTGGATGGCCACTCTGTGAATGCAATGCTGATCCACATTTGTCTGATAGAGTACGGGTCATCTTCTTATCTTGTTATACTATCTACATCAGTCAAACTTGGGTTCTCTGCGTATTTTAGACTTCAGCTTCCAGAAGCCCCAGCCAGCATAACCAGGGATCAGGAATTCTGAGAACTGAAGGTAAAAATGTCTAGATAATCAAGCTTCAAAACTACTAATCTAGACGTCTGGGTTTTATTTTAGTTTAATCCCTTTTTCTGAGAACAGCAACTGATCTACATGGGCTTGATTTTTGGACTGTAAGTTCTGAACTATTAAAAATGTGAAATCAACTTCTAAACAAATGTCTGAATGGCTACCCTGACTATTTATATCAGAGAATGGGATTTTCTGCCTTTTGGTCCAAATTTCCACATTTCCACAAAGATGTGAAGCATCCTATTCTTGTGAATTCTTTTGCCACCTTGGAATCCTTTGGATCTACAGACTCTCTCCAGCAAGGAATTTTGTCCACACAGCGAGATACTGTACCCTATTTGTTTAGGCTAAGGGTATAAATGGCTGCTAACAATGATGGCTTCTCTTGCTCCAGGGTCAAAGCAATAAGGCCGTATATACCAGTTGTTGGGGACCTTAAGCTTGAGACCCTTAGTCCATTCATGCATTGTGTGTACAGTCAGGCAACTGATTGGCCACAGTAAGTTTACATATTTTCAGTCTGATCCAACATGAGATTTCTTATGTTTTGTTGCAGATAAAAATGTAACTAGTAAATTTAGATTCACGTTTGATTTTATTTAAAAGTCTGCATGTGATTTGTTGAATTCCTTCACTCCCTCCATTCCACCCTCTATATATACTTTGAAATTTAAATACTTTATATACTTTGTAATTTTGCTTAATTGGTTTAGACCCCACCCCCCCATGTTGTAGAAGACGAGATTTTTAGACTCTCTCTGGTGGTACAGCAGTAGCCCACAGGCTATGAAAGGGGAAGAAGTCTTCCAGTAGAAGTGCTGCAAAGTGTAGTATGTGGGTGATAATCTGTGTGTGTGTGTGTGTGTGTGTGTGTTAAAGAGTATGTGTGTGTGTGTGTGAGAGAGAGAGAGAAAGAGAGAGAGAGAGCATGTGAGCACATTTGGCATATGAACTTGTAAGTTAAGAGGGTTTTTTTTAATGAAAAGGTCCATAATAACTCTGACGTTATGTGATATGTAGACTTCTCAGGGTGATATGTAAATATAAAAATATTACAGAACATTCACACAAATACCCTTGATGCAACTTGTCATCAAGCCTGCTCCCCAGTGCCAAAGTCTACAAAGTTCATCATTTGAACCACGTCAGTGATTATTACCATAACAATACTAGAATAAGCTCCTTTGTTTTTCCAAGAATACCTAGAAAAACTTATAAGATAAACTATAACAGCAAAGCTTTATTTTGCACCTTTATTTTTGGCAAAGGCATCTAACAAATGAAAACGCTGTTACATCAGGAAATAGCTGGGTTAAAACTAATGGGTTAAAACTTGGCATGTAGTAAAGGACTGTCTGTACCTTGTGGCTCAAGCTTACATAAGAAGCCCCTTGGAAATCCTGCAAGAGGGAGGCCTCTCCTGAGATCTCCAAGTCCTGTGAGGTGGCAGGTCTTGTGGCATCTGCAAGTGACAGGCCGTCCAACAAGCAATTGTCTTGGCCATCACTAAATCTAGGGGACTCCTTCCCACCAGACTAAGCAGCTGTTTGGACCCATGAAGGTGTCAGCAAATTCAGAACAACCTCTGTGAGGTGCACATGGGGGGGGCAGGTGGACATTCCTTCCAGTTAATAAGCTAAACTGCTTAATTCTTTGAAATTTGGATTTTGAAGACCTTTGAACCATAGACATCACATTTCTGTAGGAAAGCAGAGAAGTATTGCTTCAACATAAAACAAACTGTGGCCATTTCCGCACGACACTCTTATAGCGCGATGATTCCACTTTCAACCTCCTATGGAATCCTAGGCAATTCCCTCCTGGAACTGCAAACCCCAGGATTCCATAGGAGGTTGAAAGTGGAATCATCACGCTATA
Source organism: Cyclura pinguis (assembly GCA_030412105.1). Taxonomy (NCBI): domain Eukaryota; kingdom Metazoa; phylum Chordata; class Lepidosauria; order Squamata; family Iguanidae; genus Cyclura; species Cyclura pinguis. Next base: position 104,142,322 of record CM059600.1, on the reverse strand, counting down.
AGAGCGTCGTGCAGAAATGTTATAAAACTTATTCACCAAATGTTTTCAAGGAGAGGAGATGACAGAGAAGCCTTACATAGTGGCATACTGCATTTAAAAAGTCCACATTTGTATCTATATGAGCAATGGGATATAGGCCATTTCCGCACGGGGAGAGGGAATCGCCACGTGCCACTACTTACCGGATCTCATGGCTCCCTGGTCCGGTCCAGGCTGCTCTGGAGCAGTGCATGCTCATCGCTCTGCACTGCTCCAGCATTGAAAATGGTGGCTTCTGGTTGGTCAAGGGTCTTGACCAACCGCTGAAGCTCGCCAGCCTAAAGCCTGCCCCCAGCAGATCGCAGGCTCGCATTGGTGCGAGCCTGCAAATCTGCACAAGGGAGCAGGCTCGCACTGGTGCACTCAGTGCTTTTGAAAGACTGAAAGAAACAGGTTTTTCAAAAGCACGCTGGACGACCACTTTGGGTTGTTCTGGAGCAGGCTGAGGTGCGGATCTACGTTAAATAGTCCGTACCCAGTCTGCTCCCAGGTGCAGATGTCCTCCCTGGAGGACGGACCGCACCGTTTCAAATACCCCGTGCAGAAATGGCCATAGTTGGCAGTCCAGTACAACTGCTAGTCACAGTCTTAGATTCCCACTCAGATTGCTGGGCCTGTATGACTTCAGTGTTGAAACGTCCTTTACTATTGTTCTCCTAGTTCTGAAGGAACTAAGGACTATATTAGATGGTACACAGTTAAAGATATGTAGGTGCCTGCCAAAAGCTTTATTTTAAAAGAAAAAAAACAGCAGTGGCAGGCTATAATTTTGAATGAAAAAAAATATCTGGGCTGGGACTCTAATCTGTTTGTCAACCTGTAAAGAAAAATATAAAGATACTCATATTCCTTTCTCCTCTGTGGGTAGAAAAGCAACACGGAGGATGATGCTGAGTGGGAAAACAATTTGAAAAGAGGTCAGAAACTGATCCTCCCAACCAGATACACAGTCACTAACGCCTTCTTTTCATTCCAGTTAGTACTAGAAGACTGGGAGATATGTCTGGAATGTTATATCCAACTTGGTCATAAGCTAAATAGTTTATATTTCCACTTTGACAGTGAATCAGATCCAGTTGGATTTTTTAATGGGACTGTACAAATTGATGCTTGCACATGCTACTCTATGCAAGGCATAGAATCATACAATCACAGAAATGTAGAGTTGGAAGAGACCACACGGGCCATCCAGTCCAACCCCCTGCCATGCAGGAACACCCTCAAAGCAATCCCGACAGATGGCCATCCAGCCTCTGCTTAAAAACCTCCAAGGAAGGAGACTCCACTACACTCAGAGGCAGCGTATTCCACTGCCGGACAGCCCTGACTGTCAGGAAGTTCTTCCTGAGGTTCAGGTGGAATCTCCTTTCCTGCAGCTTGAATCCATTGCTCCTTGTCCTGGTCTCTGGAGCGGCAGAAAACAAGCCCTCTCCCTCCTCTACATGGCATCCCTTCAAATATTTAAACAGAGCTATCATGTCCCCTCTTAACCTTCTCTTCTGCAGACTGAACATACCCAGCTCTCTAAGTCTATCCTCATAGGGCTTGGCTTCCAGGCCCTTCACCATTTTGGTCGCCCTCCTCTGGACCTGCTCCAGCCTGACCATGTCCTTCTTGAATTGGGGTGCCCAGAACTGGACACAGTATTCAAGATGAGGTCTAACCAAAGCAGAGTAGAGTGGTACCAGTACCTCCCTCGATCTAGACACCATACTCCTATTGATGCAGCCGAGAATTGCATTGGCTTTCTTGGCTGCCACATCACACTGCTGACTCGTGTTCAGCTTGTGGTCTATTAAGACTCCTAGATCCCTTTCACACGTACTGCCATCCAGCCACGTGTCCCCCATCCTATATTTCTGCATTCCATAATGCATGCAACTCTTCACTTGTCTAATTTTTTTTTCTTTACACTGGGCAAGGTGAACAGAATTTTTCCACATTTTCAATGGGGGGGGGGGACAAATACTTTTTTGTGAAAACAATGATGCATTTGCATAAATGGAAAGTCAGAAGTTGAAACTGAGGACTTCTGAGTTGCTGGAACTGTGTTTGGCTCTGCTGCCCCGGCAGGTATTGTTAAGGCTGGCGTCCTGCCAGAGGAGTGGTCTTCAAGAGAAGGAATACAAGGGCTCTTGCTCTGTGGCTTTTCATTTGGGTCTACTGCCTGGGGTACAATGGAGTCCTACTTTGCCTACTGAATACAGATGTAGTGGACATCAGAGCAAGACAAACTACTATGCATTGGCTTTAGGAAGCTTTTGCCAAAACAATATGTTTGCTCTCTAGATAAGAAGATGGAATGCCTATTTGAATAGAACGCCACAAGGCTATCTTTGGCTAAGTATTGGGAATTCTTCAGGCTAGACTGATCTTAATGTTTGTTTATGACAGTTTCTTTGTTCCGTATTCTGGTCAGCCAAACATGTGTTCAGAAAATATAAGGGATGCTGTCATTTCAATCACAATGGGTAGGAGGAAGTATGCCAGTGGGGGCAGAACAAGGCAATAGAGGGAAGGGGGAGAGACATTTTGTGGCTGTTTGTCCTTCTGGTTCACCATCCAACCAACAGATTCCTGGTTACTCTAGTAGAACTCCACCAAACCACAAAGTGGTCCACTGAGGAAAGCAGTGTCCCTTAGACCAATTATGTCCACCAGGTTTCTGGGTGCAGCAACAGGCAAGATCTGATGGGCCAGGAGGATGTGATCACAGTAATGTATCATGAGTCCAACTCCCTATTGAGATACTCTGTCTAACAATCTCCAAGTTTGAATGTGTATGCCTGGAAATAGGGTAATGAGACAAGAGGGGGATCTTGTTGGTGTTCCTTCCACCCTGCTGCCCAACTATCTCCCTGCTAGAGCTGCTGGAGGTGATCTCAGGTGTTAATTTCCTCCAAACTTACCGTGTTGGAGGATTTTAACAGCCGTGCCGAGGCTAGGCTAGTTCAGGACTAGTTCAGGATTTTATGTCTTCCAAGCCAACCATGGGCCTGTCTCAGTCAATATCTGGCCCTGTACGGCAGGCCACACTCTTAATCTGGTTTCTGCTGGTCAGGATGATGGTGATCTGCGAGTAGGGGGGTATGAAAGAACTAGCTTGTCAAGGACAGATCACAATCTCATAATGTTTAGAATGTTCAGAATGATTAGACTCCTAACCTCTGCAGGGACAGTGGCTCTACTAAAATAGAATCCCCCCCAAGATCAATAGATCCAAAAGCATTTCTAAATGTTCTAGGAGATTCTCCAGCTACTTAAGTTGGTGATTTTGTTGTTGCCCTGGTTGATCTGTGAAACAGAGAACTGCTGACGGGGAGTGCTCAGAAAAGGCCCTTTCTGCAACTCACCTTTTTGCAGAGCTGGGGTGAGGGGATTGCACAAGCAGCCTCTAGCGAGAGGCTCTCACGTCCCGGTTCCTTCAGCTCCACAGCTGCTGCCTGCTCAAGCGAGAGCTGCTCCTCTTCCTTCTGCAGTGCAGCCTGGGATTTTTCCAGGCTGCGCTGTGGCAGGAAGCGCGAGCACCATGGCTCTGGAGCTCCACATGCACAGCAATTGCGCTTGGGGCCCTGGAGCGATGCGCAAACGCGCACCATTTTCGGCTTGCAGCTGAAAATGAAATAGTGTGTGATCGGTGCCTGCCAACCCCTGAAGCATCTCGCGAATGCCGTGCGAAAAGGGCCAAAGTAATGCAATGAACTTGCTGAACACTTTATGGAGAAAATTGTTTGGATTCATTCTGACTTGGACTCCACAATTTTCTGGTTATAATGATGGAATGTGATTCATCTAGCCTAGCTTTAGTATAAGGACACTATTGTGGCTTTGTATTTTTTGCAAATTTGCCCTTAGGGAAATTGTGCGGATGCAAATCTCTTTTCTATGTAAAGCCAGATAGAATAAAATATTGACAGAAAGAATTTGACCAACTCAAAACCTACCAAGGCTTAAAATATTTCCAGTATAACCAGAATTGTGTAATTGCATATTGTGAAGTTGTTTATTATGGAATAAGTAAACAACAGCAAAAGCACAAATTGATCTTTTAAAAATCATAACGATAACATTGTGGTTGATCATCTCTAAACCGAACCAGTTAAGCAGTAACATTTGAATGCAAAATCAAAACTTGAGATCATTGTTCAGACAAGCAAAAATCTGAAATTAATATTTAAAATATTTCACCCACATCTAATTCAAATTGAAATGATGAACCATCTGAAAGGAAACCAATTAACATTTGGCAATCTAGACTTTGAATCATCATTTTGACCAGACATTTAAAGGACCGTTCTGAGTGTGGACAGTGTATTGTGAGCTATATTTCAGAAAAAACGTAGCGATAGAGAAGCCTGAAAATGATGGGACTTAGAATAGCACAGAATAACATAAAGAAATCAATTAACCAGGACTCTGCAGGGCCCCCCCCCCCGCATGCTCTTGAGTTATTAGCCTGCTTTGTTATTACAAGCAGTGAAGGCTGACATCTGAGAATTAAAAATGCCAGCCTTCAGAAAGCAGCAGATTAACCTAGGATACATGTAGGCATTGGGAATGGAATGTATGTTTCTGATAACAAAGGAGACAGTAGTGCCAGGCTTTCAGAGTAAACAATGTAAGCAGGCCCCCACTTTGGATAAACAACAGATAGGTGCTAAGGGACTGATATATTGGGGGGTTACTATGTGACAGGGCCAAGGAGCATGCACTGATACCTTTTCTTATGCAAAGTTTAAATGTGTATGCCTTTTTATTTTCTGCTTGTCTGATTTGCACAAATATCACCAGCCATTTCTTGGATTTGTCCTGGGCTAAATAAAAGATGACTTTTTCTATATCTTGAATCTCCTGCAGGTGTGTGACTTATTGGTTTTGTCAGCTATAGGGGTAGAGACTAGTTGGTAGGGATATTTGGAAAAACCTCTGTGCAGATGTATGCATTGTCTATGTGAACAATGAAACGTTTCATTTTAATTATGCTCTAGAATGTGAATGGTGCCAATAATTGGCAGTAGAAACCTTCTGTGTAAATGTTTGTATGATTTACCTTATATGTATCAAAAGATTATGCTCACTGTAGCAGCACGTCTACTAAAAATGGGAATGATACAGAGATGCGCTTGTCTCTGCATAAATAAGTAGTTTGTACAAGATAAATAAGACAGAAATACAAGGTACAATATGCAGTTGGAAGAACATTGACAAGTAAAAAAAACGATACATTATTATGGTATATCATGTGAAGATGAATTCTTACACATGATCATCTAAAGCCTAGCTCTTTCAGAGATGGTAAATTTGCCTGAACTGCCTCATTTCAGAGTTCTGGTGGGATGCTCTTCCGTACAAACATTCTGCTGCACATAGAAAACCAGAAGTCAGGGAGAAAAGGCCCTTCTGTCTGACATGCTGTTTTCTACATGCAGAGATATAGTCAGTCAGTTGTGTGAGCTGTCATTTCCAATGTACATTAGTACAGCCTGTACAAGTTGATCACCTGCTTGAGAAGTGGGCTTCAGGAAAAGAGGGTGGTGTATATATAGCTGATTTGCAAGAGTCTGATGTGTGAGTTAGACTTGTGGGTGGCAGATTGGTCCCCTCCATTATTTTGAATATATGATTCATTGGTAATTAGCCAGCACTTAATATTGTCTGTAAAGCTGAATGGTAAAAATCTTCTCATTGTTTCTAGAAGAGGAGGGAAAAAAGACCTAGAGTAAGTATCATAATTTAGACCATTGAAACATCTTATCTTAAATGAGACCATTGAGGAGATTTTCCACCAAAACAGATGGAATTTAAATATTTGATGGTGGTGATGATCATGATTATTATTTTTTTTAAAAAAAAAAAAAAACACTGATTTTAAAAATTAATGTCAAGTGGCTGCATTCTCCTGCCTCAGGTAAAGGACAATATCCAACTTTCGTGTGGAATAGGTCACCAGACTGGCAGCGCTGATGAAATTAATTCCTCTAGAGTTCAGTAGCCCTGCACCAAATAACATTTGAACACCCTACACATATAGGGTTACTGCCAGTGGATGGCCTCTGCGTGGAGCATTTTGTGCTCAAATAGGGGCAAGAGGATGGAATGAGATCTGTCATTCCCCATTAGGCCCCTACCTTGGGCTCCTCACCTGTGCCAGCTTTGACCTGGCTGCTTTATCAGGGTTCCCCAAAACACAATGTTCTAAACACAGAAAATGTGAATAGAACACAGCAGGGGCTAGATGATTCCAACCATTGGAATAACTGCAACATACAGTATGAACACAAATTGGCCAGAAGCCTGTATGGCACATATGGAACTACACAACAGCTGGTCATCCAACAATCCTGGGTTTATCACTGAGTTGCTGCATCTCCCCCACCATTCAAGGGCTGCTGGAGAATGGGGAGGGGAGAATTGGAGAAGGGCGTGGCTATGTCCCTGTGGTCAAATGTAAAATGACTATATTGTTCACTGGGGTCCTGTGGAGGTCTCAGCAGATGATGTAATCATTTCGTATCTGGCTATAGGGACATAGCCACATGCTTCTTTGATCACTGGCATCCCTGGAATGGTCAGAGGTGCTGCATTGCTTCAACAGTAAGGCTGAGAGGAGGGCTTTGGTTGTTGCCAAAGGAAGAAGGGAATACCAAACTCTGCAATAAACAAAATAAGACATAAACAGGCATGAGGTGGACTTACACCTGTTTATGCCACTAATAGGATGCCAGCCAGGGAATATACATGTGAACATCTTTATTAAACTCTTCCTTTCTAGGTTTATACACAATTTGCATATAATACTAGGCACAGAGTTCTGAAAACTAATTGTACATTTTGGTGTCAGTAACTTAAGTACAATTACACACATTCCCCTTCGGATGGGAAGGCTGTGCATTTGTTCAAATAGATATGTACCTCTTTGAAGGACAGAAAAGAAGGTAGCCAAGGAAAAATGAGTATCTCTATGTAATACTTGCACATGCATAGCATAGCTGTACATAAAAAGTAAACTACACTGTTGACCCAGACTAATGTCCAGAATTCTTCACATTAGTCAAACTATTAGTCTACTATTGTGATCAAGTTTTTTAAAACCTCTTAAAAATTCCATTCGCAGACCTCCAAATGTTTGAACTTACTTTTCTGCATCTCCCATTATACTTCTTCCTGACGTTGTCACCAGATTTCCTGGGGAAAAAAAATAAAGAGAGCAGAATTATGGAACTTGACACATATACATCCCTTATGTTCTTTTGGTAAGCTGCTATATGGACTGCAGAGGAGAACCCAAGGTGCATATTTTCTTCAGCTATGTTCCTGTTAAAATTTTGCCGAATACATGATTGTCCTCAGTTAACTAATTAACTTCTGCTACTGCTTTTGCCATTCTGTCCAACTACCGTTTGACCCGTAAATCGTCCCAGACCTCAATAAGTTATTTTAAAAAGTAATCGGATATAGTTACAGTTCAAAGGGGTGCAAGAGCAGCAGTTCCCCTTATAAGTACATACATTCTGCTTTCTCAATGGTAAGGTTTTTTTAAAAAACATTTAGTTACTTTGAAAAACCATCTACATTGTACAGACCCTTGGCCTGCAATACACAAAGTACATTCTTCTCTGATATACCTTATTATTGCCACCACACTAACCACAGAGTACAGAAGCCACAGAATGAACCAGCTCTTGAACCGTGTGATATATTCCTCCCCCAACAATGAGTGAGGCCACACCATTTTAACTATGAATGTAACTAAAAAGTTACAGGTACACCCCAGAAGGAGTCCAGTTATCCATTCAATTACAATTATAATTAGGTATGCCTTTATTACTGGGGAAAAGGAATTAATTATAAATAACTTATTTGTAGTGGGAAGGATAAGAAATCAGTTGCTTGGAAATATTTACTTCCAAGCTCTACCAATTCTAATTCACAGATAGTTTATTTTGGAGAGAACTACCCTCTCTACCTCTGCTGCTCATTTAATGGAGAAGGAAGAGAAGAAAAGATCTGTGTTTTGCGTATTCTCAGTTGCTTGGAAGAAAATAGTCAATGTGTCTGTTATACTTACAGATTGTGTGCACACAGTTTACATTCATTTTCATATGTTTCCTCATTTGTGCCGCAGACTTGACGAAATATACGTGGGCAGGCCATGACTTCTTTGCCATCAGCACGAAAGACTATTAAATATCGATCACAATTAACCTGTGAAAGCAATACCTAGTTACATTGCTATCTTTTTACAATGTGGATGATTTATCCTCCCACTTAACTTGTATTTGTATTCCTTTTCCTCCAAACAGGTGCTGGATCGGTCATGGAGAAAAATACTCAAGGGAACATGGGAAGGTGAGCCAATGAGTAATGGATCTGTAAGAAAAGCAGGTGGGGCTTTACAGTGGTTAAAGGCATGAAGACTCACGGGCTAGGCCTTAATAAAAGTAGCAGGAATGGCCATACAGTAAGGCAGAGTGTGGCAGCTCCTCCAACGCAGTAGATTTAACCTGTCAGGGAAAGGTGGCAAATTGTTATATACTTAGTTCTATTGCATTGTCAGTGACAGGAAGAGAGATGCTTGTGGGACCTTGTGCTTCATATGCCATAATAAGTCAGGTAAGGCAGGTTGGGTGGCTCCAAGGAAAGGACAGTACAATAAGAAGATATCACCAGAGAAAGCCAATTTGTGCTCCTGTGGTGGGAGTGGCAAGAAAGCCCAACTAGTGACGTCTGTATGTCTATTAGTTTCCATCAAAATGAAAACATGGATCAAAGCTGATTTGAGGTGCAGATCCCTCTTGACACAGACCATGTATGCCAATTCTAAGAAGAGCCTAAAAGAATGTATGTACAACTCACTAGATGAGGCTGGTGTCTCCCATGTCATTGGGGCAGTGAATCTGCTCTGGGCTTCAGTCAAGACATTAAGGGAGTTCTCCAAGGTGCTTATCCTATTTTGGGGATAGATTTCAGCGCATTGCATAGCTCCCTTAAAATTCAGACAAAAAACTGGTCATATTTACCACCCCATCAAATACAGGAATCCCCAGTCCCCATTGGTGTGCCTCTTTGTTCCATAGCGATGACATGTGTGCTGAGGTTACTTAAATAAATCACCCCACAAATTCATTCTTTTTCTTCTTGCATTTTAACAATAGTGAATGTCCACAAACATGGTTGGGTTTTAACAGCAAGATATAACAACTACCAAAACAAACAAACAAACAAAGCAAAAACCCAAAAAACAAAACACCCTTGAAAAAGTTTGGAGAACTTCATGGCTGAAATGAAAGCAGCAGGGCTGATTTGATTAAAATAATGACTGGTATTTATACCATGATTTAAATCACTTCTCTGAAAGCCTCAGTTTTAGCAATTTAAACCAGAGTTTAATCACTCTTGAGGAAGATTTTACTTTAACATCTTTTTTTGTTATTTGCCATTATGTCAGTTTTGGCTTTTGGTGACCCTATCAATGAGAGACCTCGAAGAGACACTGTCACTAACTGCCCTGCTCAGGCCTTGTGAACTCAGGGCTGTGGCTTTTTCAGTTGATTCTATCACTCTGTAATGAGATGATCTTCATTTCCTTCTGCCACCTTCAACTTTACTACATATACTGTCTGTTCCAATGAGTCATGTCCAAAGTACAATAGCCTCATTTTAACTATTTTGCAGTGATGTGGACTTGAGTCAATAGACTCAAGCTCAAGTCAGACTTAAGTCACTACAGTGACTTGACTTGGACTTGACTAGGCAAAAATTACACACTGACTCAACTCGACTTGAGACTTGCATATTTTTAGTGACTGACTTGCTGCACTTGGTTCAGTAACACTACACATTCATCCAGAAACCTTACAACTTACTGACCACATGATGATCTGCTCAAGCCCAAAGTGTGGACACATTTCTCAGAGAGAATAGTGAATGGGTTAGGCAATAGGCTTGAGATGCGGTTGAGGTCTGCTCAGCAGCCTGTCCCTGCTACATATAGGAGGAGCTTTCTAAAACTTTTCTTTAAAGCAGAAGGCAAGACTCATAGCCCAAGTGCAGGGCATGTATCTCAAAGGGGAATAGAAAATGTGCCAGTGGCCTTGAGGAGGAAGGATCCTTCCTTCTAAAGCTCTTGAAGTTTCAATAATGGGGAATAAGAAGGATCCTATTCACCACTTCCAAAGCTGCAGATGGCAAAATCACAAAAGTAGAGGGCTGACTCTACTTAGATTGTTAAAACTGATTTTCGGCTCTGTCAGTATGTTGATGTGTAGGAAGCTGACTGCTCCAGGTAGGGTAAAGTCGTGGCACCGTGTCCTGTGGGGTCACCTCTTGGGTCCCAACGGAGGCCTGACGGCTGTCCCTGTGCATCATTTCCATAGTAGTGTTTAGCAATACAGAAATTTGTTGAGATGTGTCCATGTGGAGATTTGGGGGAAAAGGGGCCCCTCATCCCTCTCATTGCTGACTTAGGCCTTGAATAGGAGCTAGAAATTTTCCCCAAATTCTCTTAATTCCATGCTGCAACCACCCACTGATTTAACCTCCTCTACAGCAACGCAGTGGGACATTGCTTGAGAATTCACAATCTCTATGTTCAAAGATCCTTTCTCTTCCCTCAACTCTCCCTTCTGAGTCAAAAGAATCCTATCCACGCATATGCCGAGGGATGTGTGGGAATGGACAGGGAACAGAGGCTTACAGAAAAGTGTTTATTTTAAACAGGCAAGGTAAAACAAGAAAATAATACTCATGACAGGGCTCCCCCCCCAGGTACGCTTGATAGTTACAAATAATTATAAGCATAGATAGATTCTCAAGATCAGCCAAACTGTCCAAAATAACAAAGCTCTAACGTAGCTAACTAGACACATTCTAAGCTACTCACAGCAGTTGGTCATTTCTGAGATGGTATTTTGGGGAGAGCCAGGAGGCGGCCTTGTCTGCCTCTACTGGCTTCCCTCCCCCTCCTCATGGTTTCTTGAGGATTTTTTTTCACTTCTCATGGAAGCATCTAGAAGAACTAGAATACAGAACTGGAATACAGGTTGGGGTATAAAGTTGGCTCCCACACTTGAGAGTTGACTCGAGACTTGACTTGAAAGTATCTTGCAAAGACTTGGGACTTGACTTGAGACTTGAAGGTACAGACTTGAGACTTGACTTGAGACTTGGAGTAAAAGACTTAAATACATCACAGCTATTATGGCTTCTAGTGAAAGTTCAGGCTTGATTTGTTCTTAGACTCACTTGTCTTTTTGGTAGACTATGGCACAGATTAAGTATCGGTTATCCAAAATGTGTGTTTTGTATTTTGTTTTGTTTTTTTTAATTTTAGAATTCTTGTATTTGCATATACATAAAATACAGTACTGTGCAGGAGATTGCTGGGCAGACTGCAGACAATTGAACAGGAGTACTGCAGCTGTTGCCCCCAAGGTGGAAGTGGATGGCTGGTGGGGTCCTCAGGGTTTTCCTGTAGAGTATTGTGGGTTTTTTTTCAGAATGCAGGCATCAGGTGCAAAGACCAGGAAGTGTGGATTCATGCTGAACCCTATGCTTGGATTCCCATTATCTTACAGATCCTCCCCAGCCTTGTGTCTTGTTTGTTCACTGCCTGTGTTGGGTATGAGGTGCAAGGCTGGAGAGAGACAGAGGATCTAATGAGAGACAATGAGCAGAAGTGCCCCAGTTGCTGGTGGCAAAAATTTCACCTTTTGGAAATTTTTGGATTTCAGATTTATGATAAGGGATACTCAACCTGTGTACATAGAGCTCCTTCCTTGCCTTTTAAGATAGCTTTGATACATGTTCAAAGATGTAGGTTTCATTAGAAGGCAGGTACCCACTAAGCAAATGAATTGTTTTCAGATTAATTTTTAGTTCATTAAAAACAAGATCCATCCTGTTTCTAAGAGGCTCCTCCTCTTTGTTCAAATCTACTCTTTCTTCAAATCCCCTGTCCATTGACCTTTATACTTACAGAAAGAGAGGGAGGGGTAGAAATAGAGGGGAAGAACACTCATCATATACCCTACCTGCATTTTAGAAGTGGCCAGGATATTTTCTATCTGTACGAACAGCTGTTTACATATTCATAGAATATAATCCTAAACTGTATAATTAGTATTCATAATGATATCTTTGAACTATGCTCTTTCTTTGCTTACTGTTTTAAGTTTTTTGGGGGGGAGTTGAGCTTAAATCAGATTTCAAAGTTTTCTTAAAACAATAAGCAAAAAATAGATAAAAACAATTGCGATGCTATAAATCTAGTTTCTTGTTTTTTGAAAAAAATCATGGATGAATGATATCTCTTGGCCTTTCAGAGAGGAAAGAGTGATTTACTGAAGATTTAAAAAATCTATGTCACTTATAAAGTTGATGTTAAGAAGCTCTTTAGAGGTGTGTGGTGCCTAGCTCTGTCATCCAAGAGTGTGTGTGTGTGGGGGGGGAGCAGAATGAATAGTTTGGGCCCTTCCCCTGCTGCTCCTAAACAGAAGAAGAAAAATTGTGATGGAGCTTGCTTTTAAACTAATTGCCTAGTCCTTGCTGTGTGATCTCTATTTACGTCAAATGTGCATATGTGGATCTATACATTTCATTCCTTTAGCAAATCTCATTGCTTTCCCTATTTAAATCTGAAATGGTACCCTGTTTGGATTCCTCCTCTCACACTGCCATCAGATTGAAGCAGTGGAGCAACGGCCATAAGAAGCAATGTTTGTGGCAGTGGAGAGTTCACTAGAGAAGCAGCAGGAGGAGAGGAAAGATGGAGCACTCTGGCCATTTCTACACTAGACTGTTATAGTGCTATGATTCCACTTTCAACATCCTATGGAATCCCGGGATTTGCAGTTTCGGGAGGGGCCAGCCGACAAACCCCAAGATTCCATAGGATGTTGAAAGTGGAATCACAGCGCTATAACAGTCTAGTGCGGAAATGGCTTTTGTCTCATGAAACTTGTCATTGGACCATAAAGTATTCATTTGCAAAGAAAGTCAGTGATACAGCTTCCACCAAAAAAGCACTTAAAACAAAAGTTCTCACCTGACGTTCTTTCTTGCTGTGAACACCTAGGGCAAAAATCACAGAAATGTGAAAGACACAGTAAGATCACAGCAGTCATAAATAGAAACTGAGTTTGACTGTTTTAATAAGCATAGCTGCAATCCTGCAATAGTTACACATGAGTAAGTAAGTGTGTTTGATGGAGCTTACTTCTGAGTAGTCAAGAATAGTCTTGCACTGAAAAAACAAATGCCTCATGAGTCCTGGCCCAGTCCCACTCTGTGCATGACAGCTGTCGAGTTCTTGCGTTTAGTGCAGGCTGGGCAACTTCCAGGGGAACGGAGGCCAGGCAGAGACGTTTGAGTGTCCCGTTCAACCCATGCCCCTCTTTTCTGCCCCACCACAAAAACGGTTTTGAAAAAGGACGCTCCTCTCAGACCAAAAACAGGTCTTTGCCCTTCCAACATGACCCCAAACAACTAATTATAGCCTCTGGAATCTTTTTTTGGCTGTTTTAGCCCCTCCCCCGGCAAATTTCGGGGTGGGGCACAAATGCGGTCTTGATGGCCACATGCAATCCGTGGTACATTGGCCAACACTTGTCTTCTGTGAAAATCTGAATAGGGTGCTATAAAATGAGTTCAGCAGAATGTGTTTCAAATGTCTTTTCAGTTTGAAAGCCTGGTAAGGCGAATCTCAAAGGGATATAAGATAGAAACAGAATAACCATATCCTTTATAAGAAATAGTGCTATCATTGTATCTATGGTGGATACAATTCAGTCACCTTGCCTGAAATTTGCATAGAACTGTATATTCAACGATACATATATATCTCATCTGAGGCATACTTGTCATGTCCCTTATCTTCAAAAGCTTATACCACAGCACAATTTCCTTTTGAGATATGATGACCATAATAAGCTGTTATCATGCCTGAATTCACATTCACCCCCCCTTTTTTTTTGTATATTTGCAAATGAGAGTAGAGAGACTTTCAGTGTACAAACATTCTGCGTTCTCCAAAGTAAGGCTGTATCATTAACAGAACAGGCAGTCAGCAGAAGGATGGGAAAGTCTGGTATGCCATCCCATTGAATGCAATAGTATTTCAAAGTTAGGGATGGGTGAGAATTTGATTTCAGTTCAGTTTGTCCACATGTGGAAGTTTCTTCCTATTCAGGTTGAAAAGAAATTGAAATTTAAACAATTCAAATAAAATGACATGTTTGTCCATCTACGACCTGCACTTGGAGTGCTCACCTCTTAAAAGCTTAGATAGGAATCTCTGTACATCCAAGCATCTAACTGCCAAAATAGGTACCCCCTCCCCTTTCCCCCCTGAGTTTCTCTTCAGCTTTGACATCTTTCTGGCAGATAGGGCATGATCCAGAAAAGGAAGAGCTAAAACTATTGAAGTTGGCCAGTACAAGCTGAAAAAGCGTGTTGTTTCAGTTCATTTTTGAGCAATTTACTAACATTCACACATTTTTTTCTCAAATCTGGTGTCTTTTTCCAGGACTGGCTGTAGTCCAGGCCTTTCCAAGAGTCAGTCTCATGTCGAGGAGGGAGCAGGCTTGTTCTCTGCCACTCCAGAGACTAGGACAAGGAGCAATGGATTCAAGCTGCAGGAGAGGAGATTCTACTTGAACCTCAGGAAGAACTGAAGGTCAGAGCTGTCCAGCAGTGGAATAGGCTGCCTTGGAGTGTGGTGGAGTCTCCTTCTTCGGAGGTTTTTAAGCAGAGGCTGGATGGCCATCTGTTGGGAATGCTTTGATGGGTGTTCCTGCATAGCAGGGGATTGGACTCAATGGCCCCTGGGGTCTCTTCCAACTCTATGATCCTATGATTCTATATACTTTCAGTGCTTAACATTGACATGTTATTGCTATAGCATAAGTTTTATTAGTGGTAAATGGTGTAACAGATGGTACACAGCAGAGAAGCATTCCAGCCCCTTCACTGATAAGGTCCAGCATCCACACACAGCCAACAGGAGAACAGGGTTTCCAAATAAATTTCACCTAGACTGTCCCTTGACCAGCAAGCAAATCCCCCATCTCTGGACATATGGGAAGCCCTTGTTGGGTTGCATCCCCCACCCAGGCTGAGGCTGCTGGAAAATGGGTTCCCAAGGACTATATAATGAAGAAGCAAACAAATGGAATCAAAGTGCACAAGCATTACCCATCTTCCCCCAATAGCTATGAGAACCGTACAAGCAGATTAGCAATGGAAAAAAAAATCAGTCCCCAGTTGATTTTCAGCCTTGATCTCTTTTTGCATTCCTCAAATTTCAAAGAAAATGCAAAAAGTATCCAACAAGTTCACTAATACAGACAAATACTTTTCATGACACTAGATGGCTATTAATGTTTGGCTATGATGCAAAGCACAGCTCACTACAAGTCCAAGTCATTACATTTGGGATGGAAAGAACTTAGAGTTTACAAAATCTAAATGTGAAAGAAAGCAAAATTGAACAATTTCCCATTCCCACCAATTGCATAAGGATGTGAAGTCCCACTGATTCAATTTTTCCGGATCATCCATTTTTGATAGAAAGATATCATCTGAGCTATATGTTGAAAGATACTCACCTGAGAAGACACAAACAGCCAGAAAGAAGACCACAAATATACCTGTGATCTTCATGGTGGAGGCAGTTAACCAAGTCTTTTGCTGATCTCAGGTTAGATAATAGTTCCCTCAAGAGGGAAACTGGAAATAAATATATACATATGCAAGAGAAACCCACAGATCCTCCCATCCTCCTGGTCTTTTGTTGCTGCAAACAATTGGGCATGTTTGCTGTGGTTAGTAGCAAGGCACTAGTTGAAATTCTCTGTCATTAAGTATGAAAAGTACAAGAAGAAGGAAAATATTTGAGCTACTCCAATAATCTTGCTAACCCAACCACAGTTTCTAGTGTAACAACTTCTCTTAAAGAAATCTAATAATCTATCCAGAATAATCCATCCAGAAAACTCATAACATGGTGGCTGGAACCCTGTTGGACAACTATGAATGTGTAACCTAGGCCCTTTTCACACGGTATCTGCCATGTGAAAGATGGCCTGGAGCCTCGAGTGATTGCGAGGAGCGATCTGCATGATGCCCTCGCAATTGTGCAGGGCTCCAGGGGCTGGCAGGCAACGATCGTGCACCTTTGCATTTTCGGCTTTAAGCGGAAAATGCTGCATGATCGCGCATTACTCCTGGGCCCCGCGCACACTTACCTGGTGTGCAGAACCTCGGGAGCCGGGCTGGTCGCGCTTCCTGTCTCAGTGCAGCCTGGGAAGGTCCCAGAAGGTTCTTTCTGTGAAAGAAAGAGGCAGGGCTCTCGTGCAAGCAGGAAGCTCGTGCGGAGCTGAAGAAACCTGGACGCGAAGGCCTCTCACAAGAGGCTGCTCGCGGGAGTACTGCACCCCAGCGCCGAGAAGAGGTAGGATGTGGAAAGAGTTACACATCCATGAGTGTTTCGTATTCAGAATCCTTATGTAGCCCCCAGTTTACATAGGGACTATGAAAGTCCCCCAATCTCCACTTACCAGGAAGCAGCTGCTGTGATTGATGGGCTATTAACAGCAGTTGATGGGGGATCGATGGACTGATTGAAAAGCAGCTAGCAGATGGTCCCACTCCCCCTTGTGCGGGCAATCTCTAGGAAAAGGGGACTTGCAACAGGGGTCCTGCTTCTGTCTGTCACAATGGAGGCTGCTCATGGGAGAGGGTGGAACCATCAGTCACAGTGGCTGCTTCCCAGTAAGTGGAGACTAGGGGATCAGCATGCAATTCACTGTAATAGTGGTGTTTATGCATATGTGAATCCTCAGCAGGATTGCAGCCATGACTTAAACTGGGGCAGCTTGTAAGTTGTGTTTGTGTGTTTATGTATGTGTGCTTAAAAAACAACAGTTACAAGTATGTTCCAATTTCCAAGACATTAGAAGACACTGAAGGTATACTGCTAACAAATTGCTTCTTGTTCATATTCAAAAAATTTTAAGGATATAGCTTAGTGGACAGGTTAGCAGTATTTCTTTGTAAATCTATTTATTAACACAAAGGCCAGTGATTTATTTAAGTCTTTTACTCCAGGTCTCAAGTCAAATCTCAAGTCTCTATCTTTAAGTTTCAAGTGGCATCTCAAGTCTTTGCAAGATATCTTCAAGTCAAGTCTAAAGTCAAGTCTGGGAGCCCACCTTATACTTCAACCTATACTCCAGAACTTCTGGACAGAGTTGAACAAGGTCAGTTTTAACAATTTAAGTAGAG